>OX454525.1:115637036-120637036 GCA_949715645.1 Portevinia maculata
TTTTTTTATTTATAGAGTTTCTAATATTACTCCCAAGTCATAGTAATATTAACGTTACTCTCAGCGAGGGGCGTTCAATATATTCTCGGTATCGGGGTGAAGCTGTGGTTGTATATTTAAATTGACTTATTTATCAAGTAATACTATTATTTTAGTGCATTCATGTAAAATTTCATATAAATGTGATTATTAATTCGCGTTTTATCTCTAGTTAAACAGAATCATAATGGTAACTGAGCCGATGATGGTGAAAATTGAGCATCGCGCTGTAATTAAATTTCTCACTAAACAAGGAAAAAGTCAAAAAACTATTCATGAAGAGATGGTGGCTGCTTACCAGGGTTCCGCACCTTCATTATCAACTGTGCAAAAGTGGTTAAGTGACTTCAAGAGAGGCAGAGAGAGCATTGAAGACGACGCCCGCTCCGGCGCCCCGGCTACTGCTTGTACGGGAGAAAGCATCAAAGAAGTCGAAAAACTTGTTCTTGAGGATGCCCGAATAAAGGTGAAAATGATGCCAGAGATCACCAAGCTTTCAATTGGTACCATTCACACCATTCTTCATGACCATCTTAACCTTTCAAAGGTCAGTGCAAGGTGGGTGCCACGAATGCTCACAGCGCCTCAGAAAAAAGTGAGAATCGCATGCTGTAGAGAGCTTTTGGAGATGTGTAGTGAGAACGCGGACGGTGTTATGGATCGAATTGTTACTGGGGACGAAACATGGGTCCACCACTATGACTCTGAAAGCAAACAAGAGTCCATGCAGTGGCATAAAAAAGGAACAGACCACCCGAAGAAGTTCAAAGTCACTTCGTCTGCCGGGAAGCTCATGGCCACAGTTTTTTGGGACTCAAAGGGAATCTTGCTCATTGAGTACAAAAAAAAGGTGAAACCATCAACGCCACATCCTACGCTTCCACTTTGCATAATTTGCGGGAGGAAATTAAAAAGAAAAGACGGGGTAAACTCGCAGCGGGTTTGTTGCTTCTTCATGACAACGCTCCTGTTCACACGGCGCGAGTTTCCAAGGCTGCTGCGCGAGATTGTGGTTTCGAAGAAATCCAACACCCACCCTATAGTCCAGACCTTGCCCCTAGTGATTATTTCCTGTTACCGGATTTGAAAAAATGTCTTCGTGGAAAAGGATTTTCGGATGATGAAGAACTCAAGTCGGCAATAAATGGATATTTTGCAGAGAAAAAGGAAATTTATTTTTTTGAGGGTTTAAAAAAGCTTATCTCAAGATGTAACAAATGCATTGATGTTAGGTGAAATTATATTGAAAAATAAAGACAAATTAAATTGAATTCGCATTTTCCTTCATATCGATACCGAGAATATATTGAACGCCCCTCGTACCTATCCTGGTTAAAAGCACGAGACTTGGAACCAGAACTAGGCTCGGACGAATAATAGGGGTAGGTCGAAAATCGTACATGCGACTCTTTCTCACTTAAGATAAGAAAAAAAAAACCACCTCCCTTCGAAACCTGCATACTACAACTAGGTTATTCCTATCTAGTAGTTTTATTTAAACTGTAAAATACGCGTTTGGCAGGCAGCTTCCCAATGGAGGCACCTGCTAATACCGCGACAAGCACGCGGTTACATCTTATTGCGCTAATTCAAATGGTTTTATCCTTTGTAATCGGCGCACTAGGTTAGTATCGTCTCGAATTTGTAGCATGATGATATTGCAATGACCGTGAAGGCGTGTCTGTTGTGGGCAAAATGTTTTATTTCATCTTCGACGGTAGCCATACTTAGGTCTCTGTGGATATCAGTGTTTCTGATAAACCATGGTGCATTTACTATTTTTCTTAGCACTTTGTTTTAAAAGTATGTAAAATTTTGATATTACTGGATTTGGTACAACCCCAAAGATGTATACTGTATGTCCAAACCGGTTTTAGTACTTGCTTGCATAAAAGCAGCTTGTTCTGCATGCTGAGTTCGGAAAATCTACCAAGCAGCCAGTGCATTTGTTTACATCGAATGGCGAGCTCTTCGCGTTTCTTCTTGACGTGCGGTTTCCATTTTAGTTTCGCATCGAGTGTCATTCCCGAATATTTTGCCTCGTTTGCGTACGGAATTCGTACCGAATCAATGAAAATGGGTAAGTTGTCTACATTTTTGTAAGTAAAATTCACGTGCGTTGATTTGGCCTCGTTGAGAGCAATACGCCAAGTCTTTGTCCAATCACAAATTTTGTCAATAGAACGTTGGAGTTTATTAGTTGCTGATTCAACGGTATTACTGACCGCTAATATAGCTGTATCGTCTGCAAACGTGGCTACTGTTGTGCCTTCTTCTTGCGGAATATCACTAGTGTATATTAGAAAAATAGGATCGGTCCAAGAACGCTTCCTTGGGGAACTCCTGCCGCGATTTCTTTGAATTCAGAGTAATCATTTCCGTGTTTTACACGAAAGAGTCTGTCTGATAAGTAACAACTAAGGATATCAGATAACTGTTTCGGAAAAGCTTGTCTTAGCTTATGTTTCAACCCTGTATGCCATACTTTATCAAAGGCCTGAGAGACGTCGAGAAAAACACTAGAACATATTTTTTTCTCCTCCAGGGCTTTTTCAATTACATTGGTTATTCTGTAAACCTGGTCGATTGTAGAGTGCTTAATCCTGAATCCGAATTGGTGGTCAGGTATTAATCGACGTTCTTCGATAATCGGATGTAGGCGCTTTAACAAAAGTTTTTCGAATACCTTCGACATTATCGGTAAGAGCGATATTGGCCTATATGATTTGTTGTCATTTAGTGGTTTACCGGGCTTTGGAACCATTATAACTTCGGCTACCTTCCATTGTCGTGGAACGTACAATAACCTAAACGATGCATTTATAAGATATGCAAACTTTATTAAAGCTTTCCTGGGTAACTCTTTAAGAACCTGTCCTGTGATTAAGTCATATTCAGGAGCTTTGTTTAGTTTTAGTTTCTCTATTTCGAAGCGTAGTTCGGCTAGCGATACACTTTTTATTCTATAATTGTCAGGTGCCACGGTTAGGACAGGAAATTCGAGCAACGCTTGACCATCAAATGGTTTAAATGTTTCTTCCAAATGTTCTGCAAATATTTCGGCTTTTTCCTTGTCACTCTTCGCCCATTCTCCATTGATTTTACTGAGGGGTGGCGCTTGCGTTTTTGGTTTTTTAATGCCTTTCATAACTTTCCAGAGCGAGTAATTTGTACTTTTATCCGCAGTTAGGCTTCCAAGATATGTAGAAATTTGACGATTTTTAAAGTCTCGAATTGCTCTCTTAAGTTTACTACAAAGGTAGTTAAGAGTGGTTTTATCCTGTGGAGCGCGAGATTGTTGCCATCTTTTGCGCGCTCTCCTTTTCTTCTTTAACAATTGAGTGATTTCCAAGGGATATGTTATTTCGCAATTTGTGGTTATTTTCCGTTTATGGGGAGTATTTTTCCAGGCTGAGCATTGTATGACGTTAATAAATTGATCGACTTTGTCTTCAAGTTCGTGGGGTGTTCGAAGAGACACTTTGAGATCGATTTTACTTTCACAGTATTTTTTAAAGGATTCCCAGTTTGTTTTCATATTAGTTAGTCTGGGCGGACCTTCTTTTTTTCGTAGACAGCCGTTAATTGTCAAAATGACCGGTGAATGATCAGACGAAAAATCGAAGCATTCCTCAACTACAATAGAGTTACCCGACAAACCTTTCGTGATGAAGAAATCGATGAGGTCTGGTGTTTTTGTTCTTCTAGCCTGGCAAGAATTGCAGAGAAAACTTGGGAGACTGGATCAGATGTTTTATTTGTTTGTTCGCGTCCTTGCAACGCAGCTTCAGCGTATGTTTGTGGAACAGCGTTCGGCGACTTTTTTCTAAATAATTTTCCTTCTCTTGGTTGTTGTATTTTGACCATTTCTTTAGCCTTTTTTCGTCCTTTATTGGTTTTATTGTTGCCCTTTTCAGGTTTTTTTGGTTTTATTTGCGATTGGCAGCGTAGTTTTCTTTATTTTGTCGCGCCTATTTTGAAGTTCTTTAGCTACTTCGCATCCGCGATAAATTGCCGGATGTTTTCCATTGCAATTTATGCATGTTGGTAGGTCTTGTCTACTTAGAGCGCATTCCTTCGATAAATGTTTACCGGCACATTTTACACAACGCGGCTCTTTTTGGCAATACGTGTGCGTGTGATTGTAGCCTTGGCAACGCTTACACTGAGGAATCTGACGAGTCCTTTGGCGCATCGGTTCAATTTTAACCACTATGTTTAGGATAGTTTTAATGTTGTATATTTTTTCCATGTTTTCAGACTTTTCGAAACTAAGCATGAATAGCGGAAGTCCGCGTTTGACAACAATTTCCTCGTCTTGTTCCGTTTTTTGCTTTTCTTTTTTAAGTATATTAACCGCGTCGATAATTTTTAAACCTTTAGTTTTAAGATCTTGCAAAACATCTTCTTTGCGGCACGAAGATTGGAGCCCTCTGGCTACAACTCGGTGTGGCCTTTCAGACTTGTTTTCGTAAGTGTACCATTGTACCTTCTCAGTATTCAGTTTTAGAGAAACTGCGCGATAGCTCTCAGTATCGCTTACATTTATTTTCCACACATTATTATTCAGAGATGTTACTTTGAATGTGGACTTTGCTATTTCCTTAAGAAGGCTACTTAGCTTGCTGTAGTTTGAAACTCCGACAACGTTAATTGGAGGTGGAAGGTATACCTTATTTTGAGGTTTTTTCCTTAGCGTTTCTATTTCGTTGGCATTCGCCTTTTTGGGTTGTCTATCTTTTAGCACAACGACTTCTGGTGAGGAGCCGACTTTCCGTTTTTTGTTCGGTCTCCTCTTAGTGATCCAATCCGTTTCGCGCACTAGCTCTTCTGCGTCCGTATGATAATCGCGGCTAGCTTAGCGGTATGAATTGGCTTCTGGCTGTTTTTTAAGTTGAGATTTAACAAGTGCTTTGTTCTCAGCTTTCAGCTGATCTAGCTCTTTTTTTAGCTCTTGGTTAAGCTTAGTGCGGAGTTCCTTGTTTTCGTCCTCGAAGCTTTTGCATTTCGTTGAATCCCGCGAAAGGCGTCCAAAATCTTTTGGCGTCGTAGGACTTCGATTAGTTTTTGCTTTTGGCACAGATCCCGTTAGTGGTGATCTAGGTACCCTTTTATTATTTTTAAAAGGGTCGGATGATTGCAATAAATGGCTCTGCCCAGAATCCGTAGAGCCTGCCTCCGAAGAGTGTGGATTTTCCAGTAGAACTGGGCTGCCACCTGTGGTATTATATCTTTTTGTTTTAATCATTGCATTTTTTGTATACTCTATGCACTCGGTATACTGAGGGTGGATTTTGGTCGCCTCTTACGACCGGCATGCCTACCTCGGGTAGATTCTGATCCCTATCCCGAAGGGTGGATTTTGGTCGCCTCTTACGACCGGTATGCGTACCTCGGGTAAATTCTGACCCCTATCCCGAAGGGCCTACATACTGATACTTAGTATCTTTAATGACAAGAGAAGGAATAGGAGGTAATTTGAAATGGTATCCATCAAAGAAGATGTTAGGAGCAAAGATATGGCAAAAAACAATGACTGAATAAAAATAAATAAATAAAATTTATAGATTTTCTATTAAAACCTGTTTTTTACTAGATAATTGTGTGGGGAATGGCTCTTTGTTCTGCCCCAAATCAGGTAATTTAACATCGAATTTTGGGGAATTTAGGAAAGTGTCATCGGCAACACTGGTGTTTACATCGATGGAATATCACTGTGAGATGTGTTCACCTGTTATGTGCATAATAAGAGTTGACTTAATAATTGGTAGAGTTTTTGGCGACAAGAAAAAAAGCTAAATTAAATCTACAAATCAAGAAACCAAATTACCTTCTTCAAAAATATGCCTCTTGGTCTTCTCCAAATGTCCCTGAAAATCCAGTAATGCCCTCCGAGAGCTCTTTGCAATACCGACCATTTCAAACTACACACATTCAAATTGACTCTTTAAATTATTATTTTTTTGCAAAAATCACTTCCCAAATTATCCAAATCCACTCATCCGGTTAGATTATGTCCCACATTTCATTCGCAAGGGTCATGCGATACTAAAGCCGATTATTTCCTCCACTTTCTATCCTATTACCGTATTTGATTTCCGCATATAGGTAGCCGTATGTATCGAAACAAAATATAAAAGAGACCGTAAATAGACCAAACTTCATTCACAACATTCATCTTATCTGCCGGCGGTAATAATAAATTTAGATTATGATGGTGTTCAGCTCAAATGAGGGTACACTATCTTTGGAAGAAAAAAAAAGAGCCAAGTTGATAATCATCTGCCAGCAGGTACTTCATCTATGGGAGACTTATGCAAACAAACCTACATAGATTGGAGGCAGTCGACCTATTGCACAGCATGCCAAATGCATGCATATTTATAGCAGCAGATGCACACTACATGCAGCAACTCAAATATTGTGATGGGTTTCTGGCTATTAGCAGGAAGCAATATTAAAGAACTTTTCTTTTTCAATGCAGCTTGAGTGCTATTCAAATCCTTTATTTCTCTGGAGAGAAGCAAATATTACCGTCAGGTTTGATGTGGACTCAATTTTTAAAAAAATGGGATTTCTTTTCCCAATAATGTGCTTGACATATGAACATAAATGAAATGAAAGGATGTAGATACATTCTATCAAAGGACGAAACATACGCGTCAGCTTGCTAGAGGACAATATGATAACGGAAGAAAAGGTCAACAAAATGCACGATATTGTGTTATAAGATCGCCGAGTCCATGTTCGTGAGATAGCTGAGATTGTAGCCATTTCAAATGATAGCGTTATTCGTATCCGGAATGACTATTTGGATACGAACAAATTATAGGCCTTGCAAGTCTTGCACATAGATACACAATCCCTGATTGTGCAAAATTAAGTTTAGTTTAAATTCCAACAAATATGTTAATATAAAAGAAGTTTCAAATTTCCGCCCTGTCTGCAAATAATCTGGAACATCCAAGGTTAGGTTAGGTTAGGTTTATGTGGCTGTCGGCAGAATCCGACACACTTAGACCAATTTAGGTCCATTGTGATACCACGTATAATTATCTACCTCAACTCTGTAGATGGGACTGGCCAACGACACGCGGTTGTTCTCAAACGGTCCTCCGTCTACGTACTAACCGCGCCCAACATTATTTAATTACGGTGATCTGATGAGAACCGATTAACTCGCCGTGGTATGGTCGTTGGAACACCCAAGCTTTTTGAAAAAATAGTCACCCTTATTGCGAAGATCAACTATCAATTAATAATTGACATTTATCAATCAATTTTATTAACTGATATTTTGACTGTCAACTGTCAATATTGTTGATACATTGTGATTTTTTTTTATTTTGAATAAAAACAAAAACCATATTGTCAGGAACATTTTTTATCGATTGTCTGTCAGCTGTCAATTTTTATTTCAATCGTAAATTTGCAGTCGATGAGTTCGTGCTGGTAACAAAAAATAACTAAGAAATGTGAGTTTCGAATAGTGAAAAATGTTTAATTTTTTTATTTCCAAAGGTCTCAAAAAGTAGTAAGTAACAAAAAACAGTTATGCAGATTGGTCCAGTTGATGGAAGAGAACGAGGAACTCGCCAAGGGATTTTGTTCCAAAGCTGTGCCAAATACAAAGTGGGAAGTCATTGCTGTGGAGTTGAATAGCTTAGGGCCTGCAGAACGAACTTCAGAAAAGTGGCAGAGAGTAATTATCGATTTAAAATGCAAAATAAAAAAGAAGAAAACAGAAAACAAAATAGAAGAAACAGCCACTAGTGGTGGCAAAAACAGGCTTCACCAATTCAGCAATTTAGAAGAAGCTGGTGTAAGTTTGTTAGGATTCAATACATGCGATAAACCTGGAAGAGAATTTGGTTTGGAAAATGTTACCATCTCCAATGAAAATGATATGTCAACTGAAGACGCCGTTCATGAACAATCTACAAATCAGATTGACGGCATTCACAATAGCACAATTTTTATCAATTCATTTTCACAATACCGATTTTTATTTGAATTGATAAATTCTATCAATCGTCAATCGGTTGATAGTTGATCTTCGCAATAAGGCTCAGGGAGTGATAAACTTTATTTTCATTTAAAGAAATGATTTCCCATTACCAACACAGTTTCGTCTCAGATAAATCAACATCTACAAACCTAACCAACTTCACAACTTTTGTTCTTAATACCGTGGAAAAGGGTTACCAAGTTGATGTCATTTATACAGATTTTGCTTAAGCGTTTGATAGGGTCAATCATAATATCTTAATGCATAAATTAGAAATATTAGGATTGCATTGCATTGCAAACATGCTGAATTAGATGTCTTATATTAAAGGGCGCATTCCGTTTGTTTGCATAGATTCAATAGACTCTAATTCTGTTTAAGTTTCATCTGGTGTTCCTCAAGGAAGCCATATTGGTCCAATTTTAGTTATGATACTGGCTCGCAATTCAAAATTACTAGTCAGAGGAGAGTTATAGCAAACAAGGCCTTCAGCTTTTGAACATTTGTTGTTTTTTTTTATATTTAACAATATAGCCTGCATTCTTTGAAATAATCTACTACGGTGTTCACGTTTTTATACCCTATTCTAGGGGTATATTAATTTTGACGCATAGTTTGTAACATACCTTAATATTGCCCGTGGACCCCTAAAAGTTACTATATTTATGATCAGCATCGATAGTAATGTCGATCTAGCCATGTCCGTCCGTCCGTCCGTCGGCAAAAATTAAGCCTTTAAACTGGACTTAGAGAGCTGAAATTTTAACCATATACTCTCTAGGGTCCCGAAATAATCAAGTTTACGAATTTTTGAAATCCGCCCACAGACACGCCCACAAACTCAAAAAAACAAAAATTTGGAAAAAATCGAATTTTGAGCTAGAAAGCTGATATATATGATCTATGACTCCTAAAACTGCTCGGGATAATTTTTTTTCAAAATCCGCCTACTGACACGCCCACAAATAAATAAAACAATTTTTTTGAAAATCCAAAGTTTGAGCTAGGGAGCTGAAATTTATAATATATACTCTCTAGGGGCCCTTTATCCTCATGTGTTATTTTTTTTTAAATCCGCCTACTGACACGCCCACAATTAAATAAAACAATTTTATTGAAACACCCAAGTTTGAGCTAGGGAGCATTTTTTTTTTGATAAAATCCTTTAAATGTTATATAACAAAATATTTAGAGCGTTCTTAACAATTCAACCATACTTAGACTTTTGTCACGCCCACTTATGAGGGATAGGAATAAGAATAGGGTATCCAACAGTTCGCCCAAGCGGACTGTAGCCCGTCCCTATGTTTTAAGCTCGGATTAGAGAGGTCAAAATGAGGGTGTATAAGAAGGACGAACTTGAGGCGGGAAAACTTCCTCCTCCTTCTCCTCACCCTGAACCCTCGAACGATGAGCCATCTACCTCGTTCCCTTCGCTGGAGGACGATGAATCCGCCGATCGTGCGGCAACAGCAAAATCGTCACTCTCCGTAAGCGATATCCAATCGGATATGGAGACTGACGATTTCCTTGATAGGGTTCTTCTGAGTGAAGATGAACTTCTCAGTTCGTCTTCGGAATTGGAAGGCCTAAATAACACCGTGGAGGAGGTGCCTCTGGATTGTAGCGACAATGCTGCAGTTAATCCAGATTAACCTCCAACACTCAAGCAAGGCTTCGGCCGCTCTTATTCTTCGCCTTTCTAAAGGCGGGGAAGATGTCGTCTTGATCCAAGAACCATGGATTGTACACAACCTGGTTCATGGACTCAAGACTCCTGGATATTACTCACTGTATGTGACCGACAAAGGTAAACCAAGATCGTGCATACTAGTGAAAAGAAACCTTAATGCTTATTTACTCCCTAATTTCAGCGATCGGGATATAACTGCTGCGAAACTGGAGACTACAGGCAGATCACTCTGGTTGGCATCGGCATATTTCGCCCACGACCACGTGGGGCCTCTCCCTGGTGATAACCTGGAGAGACTGATCGAAGAAGCAAGGAGGCAGAAGGCTGAACTCATAATCGGTTGCGATGCTAACGCACGTCACACCGTACCACACCGGCTCGGATATCAACAACAGGGGTGAGTCACTTTTTGATTATATTTTAAGCACCAACCTCATTGTATGTAACATAGGTAATGAACCCACTTTCATTACCAAAAATCGACAAGAAGTCCTTGACATTACTCTTGTCTCCGATACCATCAACGACATGATAACGGGTTGGAAGGTCTCGGCTGATCGCTCCTTCTCTGACCACCGTTATCTTCAATTCAACCTCAATGTTGATCCTCCCTGCCAACCTATTTTCCGCAATCCTCGGAAAACCAATTGGCCCAAATACAGAGAAACTCTTCGCGAACTAGTTACCTCTGAACTTTTAAGTCCACACTGGTGGAACCAGGAATTAGGGCCACTCAGAAATAATTGCAGGAAACTCTTCAATCGCGCTAAAAGCTCGATATCACTTACTGACTGGGACTCCTATAAGGAAGCCCTCAAATTATACAAAAAAGAGCTAAGGAAAGCCAAAAGATCATCCTGGAGACTCTTCTGTGGCAAAATAGAAGAATTCTCTGAGGCATCAAGGCTAAGAAAAATCCTAGCTTCAAATCCAACCATGCCCAGCTGTCTAAAGAAAACTGATGGATCTTGGACGACATCTAGCGAGGAATCGCTCAATTTGCTACTTGATACTCGCTTCCCCGGTAGCTCCAACATTACCGGGTACACTGATATGAATAGATCACTGGCACAGGTGACTCACTCTCAAGGTCTGATTACAAGGGACAAGCTGCTCTGGGCACTAAATAGCTTCAAACCCTTCAAGTCTGCAGGACCAGACGGCATAATACCTGCCGAATTACAAATGTCTTCGGATATCATCACACTAGTATTGGAGATGATTCTGAACAGCTGCTTAAAAATGGCATACATTCCTCAGGCTTGGAGAGAAGTGAAAGTGGTTTTTATACCAAAAGCCGGGAAATACTCCCATGTCAGCCCAAAAGATCTGAGACCTATTAGTTTATCATCATTCCTCCTCAAAACGTTGGAGCGACTGATTGATATCCATCTACGTACCAATATAAATACGCAACTTCTATCTGCGTCCCAACATGCATACTGTAAGGGTAAGTCAGTTGAAACCGCCCTTCACTCTCTGGTACGCACTATTGAATACTCCCTTCATCACAAGGAGTACACTATGGTTGCTTTTCTGGATATAGAAGGCGCCTTTAACAATGTGGGTACATCTGCAATCACAGATGCACTGACAGCACTGAATGTGGAGGGTTCGCTTGGTGAATTGATCAATCTACTGCTCACAAGTCGGATTATCAACTCAAAACTGGGCGTTTCATCCGCCAGGAGGTCTGTCAGTAGAGGTACACCGCAAGGCGGGGTCCTCTCCCCCCTTCTCTGGAATTTGGTGGTGAATGAACTACTGATATACCTGGAAGGGGTGGGCTGCAGGGCGATTGCTTATGCGGATGACATTGCTATAGCCGTCTCCGGAAAGTACCTCAATACTATAAAAGAAATTATGCAAAACGCTCTCAACAAGCTAAAGAAATGGGCTAATCGCTGTGGCTTGGGCGTCAACCCCCACAAAACAGAATTAATCCTCTTCTCCAGGAAACACAAGATTCCGCACATCGACCCATACTCTATTGGTGGTATAAGCTTAGTATTTTCTGACGAAGCTAAGTTCTTGGGTCTTATCTTCGATAGGAAGTTAAGCTGGAAACCCAACATACAAGAAAGAGTAAAAAAAAGCCACAGTGGCACCTTTTTCTTGCAAAAAAGCCATTGGCAACAAGTGGGGTCTACAACCCCGCATAACTCATTGGCTATATGTATCGGTCGTAAGACCTATTCTCACATATGGGGTTGCTGTCTGGTGGACTGCCCTAAGTAAAGCTATAAACTGTGCTAAGCTGGACAAAGTCCAACGCACAGCAGGTTTGTGCATAAGCGGAGCACTCCGTACCACACCCTCAGCAGCACTAGACATCCTGCTACATCTGTTACCCCTCGACATTTTTAGTAGGCAAACAGCAGCCTGTTCTGCTGTCCGCCTTAAGGCTACCTCGCAGTGGGTTAACAACAATATTGGCCACACCATCATTCTGGACTCATTGAATCTCTACCAGGAAACATAGACTACACCATACCCCAATTACAGTTCGGGAAGAACTTTCAAGTCACTATTCCTTCCAGATCATTTTGGGAGGACGCTGAATTTGAGGAAGATAAATCGATCCACTTCTACACCGATGGATCAAAAACTAGTGACGGGGTTGGTGGCGGCGTTTTTTCCGAAAGGCTAAATCTGAGTCTCTCTTTCCGTCTTCCTAATCACTGTAGCGTATTCCAGACGGAGATTATGGCGATAAAAGAAGCCCTGACGTAGCTGAAGAGAAATGTGATATCCACAAAGGATATCCGTATCTTCTCGGACAGTCAGGCCGCGATCAAGTCCGTGGATTCAGTATCTTTAAATTCCATTGCAGCCCTCGACTGCCGTTCATCTCTTATGGAGATGGCGGATCAGTTTAACATTCACCTGTTAGGTGCCGGGGCATAGAGATATTCCTGGAAACTGCAGGGCTGATGAACTCGCCAAAAAGGGAACCAAACTCCCCCTTTTACCTGAAAAGGGTTCTCTGGGTATCCCAATCGCTACCTGCAAAATTTTATTCAAGCTATCTGCAATCGAGAGAACAAACCTTAGGTGGACAAGTAGTAATACATGTCTAGCGACTAAGCACATCTGACCAAAGCTGGATCTGCGACGCTCTAAGAGTCTGATCTCACTAAATCGACTGCATATTAGCTCCACTATAGGTGCAATTACAGGGCACTGTCTGATAGGCAAGCACGCATCGAGGCTTGGCGTTTATTCGAACGATTTCTGTAGAAGTTGCTTGGACGAGGAGGAGGAGACTATACTTCACCTTCTCTGCACATGTCCAGCTCTCTCCCATAATAGAAATCTTTATCTGGGTGATTTCTTGCTTAATAAGCTTAACGACTTGGCTAACGCTAACGTTAGAAGTTTATCGCGCTTCATAAGAAGCTCTAAATGGTTTAACTAGTAGTGGGGAAACCCCTCGATCCGTGTGGCATCACAATGGACCTAACCCTGGTCTAAGTGTGTCGGCCTTGTGCCGACAGCCACTCTAACCTAACCTAACCTAGAGAGTAAGTCAATTGGGTTAGTATTGAGGAATATGCGCATCCTGATGATTCCGAAATCTGGTAATGTTGCCAGGATGCGAGAAATCGATTATCAGCGGCAGTAATTAACCAGCTCTTTGCGAGCGTATGGAATCAGTCAACCCCACGAAGAACAAGATGGTGCTGTTCAGGACTAGAAGAAGAATACGTCATGTGAGGTGGCCTTGTTTCTAGCGCACTCGAGTAAAGTTACTAAGTAAGGAAAAGTATCTGGTATCGTTCTAGACCCAAAACATAACGTTTCGAAGCATTTAGTTGCTAGAATTTCGAAGTAACTAACATTCTCTGGCTGTGCCGTATGATGTTAATGACAACCTTTGTTGAAATGACCATTTATTTGATGTCGCCAAGAACGCTGCGAAATCTCTAGGCTTCCTTAAGCGCTGCAAGTAATATTTCACTCCCTCTGATCCGGCTACTATTTATAAAGCGTTTATTCGCCCAAAACTTGAGTACAATGCGCATATCAGGTCTGTGCACCAATTACTTATTTGGAGGTACTTGCCAGGATCCAAAACCGCGCGATAAAACTCTGTAACTGTAACATCGCGAGATTGCTCGACTGTCTTAGTCATCGTCGCAATGTCTCTTGCATCTCGTGAGTTTATCGTTATTTCCACCATTAGTTCTCAAACGAAATAGCCAGTTGCATTCCAACCCTAGAACATTTCAACTGCAATACCCGCTGTGCAAGGAATGGACATCACTTTACCCTTAAGCCTGTATTCGGACGTACAGTGAAAAACATACAAGGAATCTTTCCTTAGCCGTACAACACGAATGTGGAATGCCGTTCCCCGCTCCATTTTTCCTACACATTATAATCTACAAACATTTAAAACCAACGTGCATCGCCATCTCTCCCTATCTTCTAATCCTAATTTCCTTAGCGCCCGCACTGTGTAGCTATTACATTATAAGGTTAATCAAAAATCCCTTTAGTGCTAGTAATTTATAAAAAAAAAGAAAAAAAGATGCTAACACAATGTTTTGAGACAATATGATGATGGTGGTGATGATCATGGCTTCTTGTATTATAAGTAGCATATGTACATTCACGACTCGAGATTGAGTTAATTCTTCGAATTGAAGAAACATTTGAAGTGGAAAAAACAATTCACACTCAATCTCGAGTCGTGAATGTACATATACTACTTGTATAACTTGCAAAATATTGCGTATGGATTTGATGTGTTTGTGGTAATCCACTGATGATCCCAAACCACCACATCTGGGTGAAACGCCAATTTTATATAGTCAGACTAGAAATAGTTGACTTTATATACCCAATTTTTGACTTTCAGTCATAGCCACATACAGGCTGAATAATCATTTCCTATGTTAATTCTTCGAATTGAAGAAACATTTGAAGTGGAAAAAACAATTCACACTCAATCTCGAGTCGTGAATGTACATATACTACTTGTATAACTTGCAATTCTTGTATTATAGTTAAATTCGAAAATTATTATATGAATGTTATAAACTACTTTATTTGTTTTTTATATAGGAATGTATTGATTGAAATTAAACTAAATCATCTCATCATTATTATACCAATGTCACTTATGCAGCATATTTTACGTTTAAACATATAGTATTACGATACTGAAATTTACTCTAACTTATAAGATATTGTATCTTGCTGAGTAATGAATTCCTAAATAAAATCTAAAATCTACGGCCTAAATCTTAAACCGCCACGACTCAAATAACGACAAGAGTCTATCAACTAAAACGCCACATAACGATGAATATACATTTCAGAAAAATACCGCCTCAGTGTGAACGTGGCAGTGGTAACTGTATCGCTACCGCGTACCGCCCTGGCGTGTGAACTCCTTTAGGGGATAGAAAAATGGATGGGATATTAAGCAGTTCATAATACATGCAAATCAAGATCTTTAAAATAGTTCTAAAGGCTTTCAACTAAATAATTTTTTAAACACTATTCTAGGTTAGGTTAGGTTTATGTGACTGTCGGCAGAAGCCGACACACTTAGACCAGTTTACGTCCATTGTGATACCACGTATATTATCTACCTCAACTCTGTAGATAGGACTGGCCAACGACACGCGGTTGTTCTCAAACGGTCCCCCATCTACGTACTAACCGCGCCCAACGCTGTTTAATTACGGTGATATGAAGATAACCAATTATTTTTTTACTTTTAAATTCATTTTTATTAATTATTAGCTTATATCAACTTAAATACTAGACAAAAATGATTAAATCTAACTTAAAATTAACAGGATACTTATTCTAGATTATTGATTCTTATGCGGACGCCCTAAACTTAACTCTATCTTATAATTATTGCCTTTCGGCCTAAAAACTATTTTACGAACTAATCTTACATATTATGTTTTAATCGAGAAAATTGTTAAGAAAACTCGGCATCTTTATCAAATTTTATATTTTTATATAAAAAAAAACAAATTACAAACTACCTACTCTACTTACTTAAACTACTTAACATATTCTAACTATAATTAGGATTCTGATCACTCGTTGCGTTACGAAACAAGTGGTCAAAATCCCAATTGCTTTCTGAGCGCCTGGCAGTCGTCAACGTGCACACGCGCCTCCGTGAGCCGACTGATACCTTACAGAATCTATCACCTCCCGGAAGCACCACCACAAGCCGGCGAGCCCGGCCTCTCCCAGAAACGCCCTAGCTAACTTATTCTAACTTATAAACTAAGAGGATGTTACCTAGAGTAACGCACCGTCTTGGGAGGGCATGTTGACCCCTCCCCCCTCAAAAAGCCACCAGAATTCGGCGAATTGTTGTCGAATTTATCCCTCTCCGCTATTGCGGTACTAAAACGGAGGAGCTCATGAGCATTGGCGACGTTTTCGCCGCGGATGAGCCGCTTATCTCTTGCGCTGCGGTAGCGGTGGTATAATACCGGGATACCATCCCTCGTCTGTACCAGCCCTTTTGCATTAATATGAATAAATGCCTCCGGCGGGATAAAGCCAGACCGGAGCGTACTCTCTACAGCAAGGATCTTTAAGTTTCCCTCATCCAGCGTAGCCATTTGATTTATGGCACACCAGACCCTACAAACAACTCCGAATAGATATAGTCAATTCGGGCCGCTTGTTCGTTTAATTGTGCCTGGAACTTATCGATCTTTCCGTGCAGAGACAGAAGGATCGATTTTAAGTCCAGGTCCACCTCTGGTGCCTTTTGGGCTACCTTTGGTGGGTTTGATGTTATTTGGGCGTGACCCGATCCAGCTGCCATTTGGGCAAAGGACACGTTGGGTGCCACAAAATTTGAGAACGAGCGACCCTTTTGACGCCTATTGTCTTCAGACTGCTGTTTGCGGGCCTGGACTCGCTTTTTCAGCTCCTGGTACTTTGGGCAACCCCTGAAGTTGGCGGGATGCCCAGTGTTCCTGCAGAGCACACAAGAGAGGACACTCCGGTCCTCAACTCTCTCCTTACCAAGAGGACATTCTCCATGTATGTGGTCCCTATCGCACTTGACACATCTAAACTGCATGTTGCAGTTAGCTGCGGCGTGCCCGAACCTTTGGCAGCGCATACATTGAAGTATGCGATCCGACCTTTTAATTTTCTCCCATCTAACAGCGTGGTAGTACAGGAAGCGGATATTTCGCAGCCTGTCAATTTTGCTGTCGGGAGTAAGCTGCACTAAGAAGAATGGTAAGTAACGGTTACCACCTCTTGCCACAGCCGAGGAAAACGGCTTGACCCCCACGAACTTGAGGTCGTCGCTTTCAAAATTTTTGAGCTCTTTTTCTAACTCCTCCGTTTTTATTGAGGGATCAATTCCTTTCAAAACAACGGTTTTAAGCTTTTGCTCCCGTGGGGTGTACGTAAAGTATTCGGTCTTAACCTCTCCCAAGGCGGCACGAACCCTATGGTACTCCTCTATATTTTCACATAAAATTATGTGTTTGCTGGCTGATAGCCTTTTCACATGAAAATTTTTCGTGATTAATTTACATAACCTTATGCTATCTGTAATTTCAAAATTACTCACATTTATAGGTGGGACTCTTACCTTTGCTTGTTTCTTTTGTTGCTGTACCTCAGTCTGCTTTTGCTGCTTTGATTGTTGTGGTTGTTCTTGTTGTTGGTGCTGTTGTTGTTGCCGTTGTTGTTGCTTTTGTTGTTGTTGTTGTTGTTGGTGTTGTTGTTGTTGTAGTCGTTGTTGCTGCTTCTCCTGCAGCTGTTGCTGCACTTGCTGTTTAAGCACAGCTTGTTGTTGCTGTTGCTGCATCTTCTTTCTGCGCAACTGGTCGCGCTTCTCCAGTAGCTCTTTTATGAGCTTGTCCAGCTGCGCCTCCTCGTCCACTTCTTCGTCCATTTGGACGACTTCCTCGTCTTCAACCGGTAGGTCCCTGAAGGAATTTCCTTCTCCGACGTACCGGTCATTGCCACTCTCAAATTCATAAGAGCTAGAATTTTCTGCATCATCATCGGCTCCAGCCGCCGATGATGTCACATTATGGCCTGCCAAGTTAACCCTTCTCTTGGCCGAAAGATTCGGCTTCGGCTTCAACTTGCGTCGCCTCTTCTCAACTTGCCTGAACTCCTCGCTTACAGCTTCTGGTGTCACCGCTGTAGTGGAAGCTTTCGTTGGTGCTTCTGTAGCTTTATTTTCTGCTACCATTGGTGCTGCTTTTATTGCTGCTGTTACCTGCGAGACCACCCGCCGCCTGGTCAACGACCGACACGCTGTTGTTTTTGTTGGTATTGTTGCTGCCAATTCAATTTCATCTGCAGCTACTGCCTTTGGCATATATACTGCTGTTGCTGCCGTTATTGTTGCTGTTGTTGTTGTTGCTGCTGATGTTATAGCTGCTGCTCTTCCTGATGTTGTTGGTCTTGCTGCGGTTGTTGTTGCTGCAGATGATTTTTTAGCCAGCTCGCGTGTTTGCACCACGCGTCGCAACGGCACACCAACACCCGTACGCGGGACCACCGTTTTTCCGGGGTCCATCGCCTACCACCGTACGGCACTTTTTTTTACACTTTTGTTATTTTCTCTATCAAACTTTCTCACATAAATTATAAAATTAAAAATTAAATTGTTCTTGCTGGGAATCGAACCCACGCTTCTGACAACAGAGTCAGACACTCAGTCTACTGAACCAATTGTATATTAGAATTTAACATGACAAATTACTAATATATTGCACTTGATCGCTTATAATCTTCCGTAACTAGCCGTCCTATCTCTCTACGTGTTGCGGAACGACTGAAGAGAACCAATTAACTCGACGTGGTATGGTCGTTGGTTAAAAAAAAAAAAAAAAAAAAAACCTATTCTAAGGGTATATTAATTTTGACTCATAGTTTGTAACATACCTTAATTTTGCCCGTAGACCCCTAAAAGTTACTATATTTATGATCAGCATCGATAGTAATGTCGATCTATCCATGTCCGCCCGTCCGTCCGTCTGTCGGCAAAAATTGGGTCTTTAAACTGGACCTAGAGAGCTGAAATTTTAACCATATACTCTCTAGGGGCCCGAAATAATCAAGTGTAAGACAGGCCCACAGACACGCCAACAAACTCAAAAAAAAAAACAAATTTATCGAAAAAAAACGAATTTTGAGCTAGAAAACTGAAATTTTTTATATATGATCTTTGGCGCAGCTCTTACGATGTCGTGATCGTTCCTCTTCATTTGATTCGTAGCAACTTAAACGTGCCACAAATGCGTCACAAAGCGGTAAAAATAAAAATAAAAAACTAAATAAAAATGAATTATCTTCTAAAGGGAATTAAGACGAAATAAATAATAAAAATTTAAAAAATTAACAACAGAAATATTGCTTAGTTCTGGCTTAAGGGTTCGTTGAACTACTAAGGCTCGTTTGCTTATACGACTCATAAGGAATTAATTCCAACAAAAATGTATCAATGTGTGACTCTCCCCTTCACCATAAAGTCATTAGCAACACGTATTTCTTCACTAGAGACTTCAGGATATCGCGGCTAGCATAATTTGTTTGAAGTTCTAAAAGTCACTTAGCAGCCCAGCCAGTAAACTCGAATAAATAGAAAAAACAGCAGAAAAGCCTTGTGTAAACATGTTGGTCAAACTTGTGTATCAAAAGCAAAAGAAAAGCTTATAAACAAACAAAATAAAAAACTACGCCATATGAAAAAGTAAAACGAACAAAAATGACGCTGATCAATTTATCATTACAGCGGCAGACTTCGTTTATGAACTAGAAATCGCTTCAACAAAAAAAAAATAGTTTACGAGTACATGTCGCAAAACAATCGAAAGTGGTGTAGTGAAAGTAAAATGCACGAGTGTTAAGTGCAGCAAAAACCAATAAATTCAAGTTCATCGCACTTGACTTGCCCCAGCCAAAGCATTGGCCGTCAGAGAAAATGATAATTAAGAAACTTGTATACAGATAAAATAAACCCGTTGAAGAGCTCTAAAAAACAAAACCATATTTGTGTACCAACCACCAGTCTGATAACTTTCATTTGCATAGGCATTAGAACAAAGATTAATGACCTAGTTTTATGTTCTCAAACACCCTGTTCAAAGTCATAATGAAACGTGACTTTAGAGGATCTGGAGCAGTACATTATAACCGCGAATTGTTTTTTTTTTTTTTGAAGAACAAGATTGTGTAATAAAAATATTAATTTCTTTACGATTTTTGTTTACTATTCTTTTCACATGAGAGTATAAATGTAAAGAAAAGATAGACGATAGTAAACACTACTTTTTTTGTGTGCCTGTGGCATCAAACAAACGTTTAATGTAAAAGTTCCATACTTGATACGCACGACAAAATGTGTCGAACTACATAATTTGTGAATTACACGATATGTGTACGAGTATAAAATAAAAATAAATATTAGGCATTAACGGCCCATACAGGGCCTAAAACCTACACCCCTATCGTGGAATCCGTTTGATCTGAGATTCACTTCACTTATTCGATTCACGTGAACAGAAAATTGCTATCGTGGGATCCGTCGGATACTCTCCCTTACCGACCACTATTAGTGATTAGGAAATTCAATTGTGACAGCTCATTTCAAACACATTTGTTTTGTAAAAATTAAATTCAGTCAAAATAAAATAAAAACTGCGGATGTCAAATGCATGGATAGATTCGATCCGTTCGTTTTCCACGATACAGTGAATTTCATTCACGTTACCGACATGTGAATGGTTCACGTCTGCGGATCACACGATGCAAATTGTTCACTATTAGCAGATCGTTCCCCCCGACGGATTCCACGATAGGGGTGCTAGTTTCTCTAACCATTTTCGTGTGCGAAGCGCAAGGGAACTACAATTTTAAGCCGAATACGAACGGCAAGTTTTAGAAGCTTCTCATGAAAATTGACATTCTTGGATGTTTGTCAGACATTCAACTCAAGATGTTACCTGGCCCCGGCGGGAATTGAACCGGCGACCTTCCGATTAGTAGTCCGACACACTAACCACTGAGCACGAAACCCGTGTGGGAGAAGAGTGTTGAAAAATGCACATAATAATAGGTGCGTTTTATTGGGAACTTATCTCAAGCTCAGCTATTGAAATCCCAATAAAACGCTATGCTTTTATGATCAACTTTCGTTTAAATGTCAAAATTGGAATACATATGGAATACCTCGCAATAGGTGGCATTATTTCTACTCTTTTGTGAAACAGCTGATCTGCAGTGAAATTAAAATGTGTTCTTAGTCGCATATTCATGAAAGCAAGTCTCCCAATTTAGTAGTCAATTTGTTTAATGTTCACACCTTAGCTTAGACATTGAAAATCTTAGTTAAGGTTCGGACACCGGGTTAATATTATGTATTCCAAAAACCTTTATCTTCACTTTGTATGTTTACTCTTGTGAACGACTTGGAAATTGTCTTCGACAGTCTCAAAGAATTAAGAAGTATGTGACAACACAAGTTATCAAGCAAATAATCACCAGTGTATGACCTAATTACTGCCCAGGCTTTGAAAGAAATCTCAACAATAGCCGTAAAAAAAACTACAACTCATAATAAATGCATGCCTTACAGAAGTCATTGTTATACATAAGCAAGGTAAATCACCAACAGATGTAGCTTCCTACAGACCAATATCGCTAATACCAACTATGACAAACGTTTTTGAAAAACTGCTTCATACTAAGCAAAATACTCGTACATAATAGAAGAACGAAGACTTCGACGATTGACCAAGTGCATTGAATTACGGTAGCTGTTGAAAAGGCATTTGAAGGAAAACAAGTATGTTCCGCTCTAATTCTAGATGTTGCTTAAGCTTTTGACCAGGTTTGGCATACGGGACTTGAGTACATACTACATAGGGACCTTCCCAGGCAGTTCTATGAAATAATGAAGACCGTAGAAAGTTAAAAAAAAAAAAAAAAAATAGTGGAGCTCGAACTAGGGAACCGCAGAGACGGGCAGTAGGGCTAGAGTAAAGGATCCCTCTAACTCTTGCTGTTATAGAAGAAGAAGATTAAAAAACAGTGACACCATAATCTCTTCTTGTTTTACCCTATTCTAAGGGTATATTAATTTCGACGCGAAGTTTGTAACATACCTTAATATTGCACGTAGACCCCTAAAAGTTACTACATATATAAAGGGTGATTTTTTAAGAGCTTGAGAACTTTTTTTAAAAAAAAAACGCATAAAATTTGCAAAATCTCATCGATTCTTTATTTAAAAAGTTAGATTGGTCCATGACATTTACTTTTTGAAGATAATTTCATTTAAATGTTGACCGCGGCTGCGTCTTAGGTGGTCCATTCGGAAAGTCCAATTTTGGGTAACTTTTTCGAGCATTTCGGCCGGAATAGCCCGAATTTCTTCGGAAATGTTGTCTTCCAAAGCTGGAATAGTTGCTGGCTTATTTGTGTAGACTTTAGACTTGACGTAGCCCCACAAAAAATAGTCTAAAGGCGTCAAATCGCATGATCTTGGTGGCCAACTTACCGGTCCATTCCTTGAGATGAATTGTTCTCCGAAGTTTTCCCTCAAAATGGCCATAGAATCGCGAGCTTTGTGGCATGTAGCGCCATCTTGTTGAAACCACATGTCAACCAAGTTCAGTTCTTCCATTTTTGGCAACAAAAAGTTTGTTAGCATTGAACGATAGCGATCGCCATTCACCGTAACGTTGCGTCCAACAGCATCTTTGAAAAAATACGGTCCAATGATTCCACCAGCGTACAAACCACACCAAACAGTGCATTTTTTGGGATGCATGGGCACTTCTTGAACGGCTTCTGGTTGCTCTTCACTCCAAATGCGGCAATTGTGCTTATTTACGTAGCCATTCAACCAGAAATGAGCCTCATCGCTGAACAAAATTTGTCGATAAAAAAGCGGATTTTCTGCCAACTTTTCTAGGGCCCATTCACTGAAAATTCAAGCGTTGCTCGTTAGTAAGTCTATTCATGATGAAATGTCAAAGCATACTGAGCATCTTTCTCTTTGACACCATGTCTGAAATCCCGCGTGATCTGTCAAATACTAATGCATGAAAATCCTAACCTTAAAAAAATCACCCTTTATATGATCAGCATCGATAGTAATGTCGATCTAGCCATGTCCGTCCGTCCGTTCATCTGTCGGCAAATATTAGGCCTTTAAACTGGACCTAGAGAGCTGAAATTTTAACCATATCTAGGGGCCCGAAATAATCAAGTTTAAAAATTTTTGAAATCCGCCCACAAACTCAAAAAAACAAATTTATCGAAAAAATCGAATTTTTAGCTAGAAAGCTGAAATTTTTTATATAATGATCTTTGACTCCTAAAACTGCTCGGGAGACAGTGGCGGATCCACTGGGGGGGTCATCGGGTCCGACTTGAATCTGAAATGCTGGTATTCTGTCGCCGAAAATTTGTATATTCTAATCGTATTTTGCGATTCGAAAATCCAAAAAAGATTGTAATGTGCAAATAAATGATTTCTCGTATTTTGTCATGCATAATATTATTATTCAATTCATGTTACTACAAAATATTAGCAATAGTGCGAAATCTAGAGAAAATATCAATCGTTTTTAAAATTCCGCGGTTTTTTGAAGAATTCTTGCAGAATTTCGTCTTCCGTTAGTCCAATTTCAGGATGGATACTCAAAGAAGCGTATCGTAGTTTCATGCAAAAAGTATCAAAAGAATGAGAAAAACATAGGGACGGGCTACAGTCCGCTTGGGCGAACTGTTGGATACCCTATTCTTATTCCTATCCCTCATAAGTGGGCGTGACAAAAGTCTAAGTATGGTTGAATTGTTAAGAACGCTCTACATATTTTGTTATATAACATTTAAAGGATTTTATCAAAAAAAACGCTCCCTAGCTCAAACTTTGGCGTTTCAATAAAATTGTTTTATTTAATTGTGGGCGTGTCAGTGGGCGGATTTAAAAAAAAAAACTAACACATGAGAATAAAGGGCCCATAGAGAGTATATATTATAAATTTCAGCTCCCTAGCTCAAACTTTCGATTTTCAAAAAAATTGTTTTATTTATTTGTGGCCGTGTCAATGGGCGGATTTTGAATTTTTTTATCCCGAGCAGTTTTAGGAGTCATAGATCATATATAAAAAATTTCAGCTTTCTAGCTCAAAATTCGATTTTTTCCAAAATTTTGTTTTTTTGAGTTTATGGGCGTGTCTGTGGGCGGATTTCAAAAATTCGTAAACTTGATTATTTCGCGACCCTAGAGAGTATATGGTTAAAATTTCAGCTCTCTAGGTCCAGTTTAAAGGCCTAATTTTTGCCGACAGACGGACGGACGGACATGGCTAGATCGACATTACTATCGATGCTGATCATAAATATAGTAACTTTTAGGGGTCTACGGGCAATATTAATGTATGTTACAAACTATGCGTCAAAATTAATATACCCTTAGAATAGGGTATAATGAGGTTAAGTTAGGTCATGACAGCATAAATTTTGTGGACCCCTCCTTCGTCGAGATCCTAGATGCGCCCTTGTCGGGAGATAACATTTCTAAAATCCGCCCACTGACACGCCCACAATTAAATAAAACAATTTTATTGAAAAACCAAAGTTCGAGCTAGGTAGCGTTTTTTTACAAAATTTTCGTTTTTTTCGATTAAATCCTTTAAATGTTATATAATAAAATATGTAGAGCGTTCTTAACAATTCAACCATACTTAGACTTTTGTCACGCCCACTTATGAGGGATAGGAATAAGAATAGGGTATTCAACAGTTCACCAAAGCGGACCCTATGTTTTAGGCAAACTTTTAGCGAAAGTACTCGTACCTATCTAAATGTTTTGTGTTTGCAACAAATTAATGCGATTGATTGAAACACGATTGTAAAGAGCATTGCAGAAAATATATATTAGACGTGTTTCTTTGCACGCGAATATAGGGATGGCATCAGAAAACGACTATCGCCGCTTAAGAATTCATCAAAAAAAAAACTTGGCAGCACACATGCACCGTGACACAGCTGTAAGTTGTAGTTAAGAAATTTGTATTGAAAATCCTGAAATTGAAAAATATTTACTTCCGCCAATTGAAATTGGTGCCAAGCATATTCTAAAATTATGAAAAATAATTTCACATTAACAGATTTGCTAAATTCAATTACCCTTAAAATGAAGTTTGAAAAATAAAATAAAATCACGAATAAAATATTCGGCGGAATGTGTGAGTGGTCGGTGGGTTGTCAAACTTTGACATTTGCTGAAAAATTCATCGGAAGGATTCATCAGAAACGAAGAATATGGATTTTGGAAGCACTGTTTATCCCCGCTAAAGTTAGCGTATATAAGCCGTGTTTCTTTGCACGCGGATATAGGGATGGCATCAGAAAACGACCATCGCCGCTTAAGATTTCATCAAAAAAAACTTGGCAGCACACATGCACCTATGACGTTTATTGGTGAAACAGCTGTAAGTTGAATTAAAAAATTTGTATTGAAAATCGTGAAATTCAAAAATATTAATTTCCCACAGTTGAAATTAATGTCAAACATATTCTAAAATTATAAAAAACAGTTTTGCATTCACAGATTTACTAAATTTTGAAAAAAAAATAATAATAAAATCCCGAACAAAATATTCGGCGGGATGTGTTAGTGGTCGGCGGGATGTCAAACTTTGACATTTCCTGAAAAATTCATCTCTTCGATTCATCAAAAACGAAGAAAATGGGTTTTGGAAGCACTGTTTATCCCCGCTAAATGACTTAGCGGCGATAGCTATCCCCGCTAAAGTTAGCGTATATAGGATAAGATGTTGTTGTATTTTACATGCAAATTGAAAATTATCCCTATATCCGCGTGCAAAGAAACACGGCTATTATGTAAGTGTAGATATATGTATTTTGATTATAACTCACCTTTGGTTCCTTTGTGATACAAATTATTTGTAGCACTTATCGATTGATGGCTGTTTATCGATGATGCTCCCCCCAGTGACGTAACATCCTCATGAGAGTTCATCAAAGCATTCGACGAAGTTGCTTTCTTAATAGAACCATTCACACTGCTAATAGATGATGTCTCTGACTTATTGGACATGGTTCCTGTCGTAGATCCAGAAGATACACCTGAAATCATCATGTTCATGCCATTGCTGTTGTTATTGGTGTTGCTGATGATATAGCAGTTGTTGTTGTTGTTTGTGGTAGTATTATTATTGTTATTATTTATGCTTTTTCCGCTGTTGATACAATTTCCGTTAGTAGATGAACTCGGATCTGAGCCCAGATAATGGTGATGGTAGTCCGGTGTTGATAAGCCACCTGTTGAACAAACAGGTACACAACTTGCAGCAGTCAGAGTTAACGAAGATAATGAAGATGTTACTGGATGTGGTGGCTGTATATGGGGTGGCGGCAGCAGAGGTGGCAGCGGTTGCTGTTGAGAGGATACCATTGTCTCATTCGATGTAGATGTGGAGAGTGAAGATGAAAATGCTGATGTCGTTAATGACGAAGAATTTGATGTTTTACTGTCAGCAATGATTTTCCCTGCCACCATCATGGCTGCAGTTGTTGCTGTTTGTGTCTTGTTTTTGCCTTCATTTTCAATTGCCATCTTTTTCACTTAGCCTCTGTTCTCTGATGCCTCGTTTGGCTATGATAGCAATCTGCAGTTGCGCAGCAACGTGAAATATAATTTGATCGACAAAAAAAAACTTTTTTGGAAGGTTATTAATAATTTACTCACACGTTCAACCTGTTTTAGACCCTCTTTAGTCTCTTTCTTATAGTAACATTAAAATACTATAATAAGAGTAATATAATAACTGTTGTTTCTTATTTTAATATTTCATTTGAATGAAACGCACTTAGGAAAAGGCATTTGGCTTCAGATATGTAAGTATTTATACAGTTCGTTGTGTTCATTTTGAGCGTAATAGGCAGGTATAAAGGCACGATTCCAGATGCAAAACGATTGATTGATTACGTATAATGAAGTGTTTGCCTGCAATGAAGAAAAATATTGAATACATTAGTTTAAAAAATAATGTACTTTAAAGAATGTATCAAAGCAGCGCTACCGGCTCAAATGGTACTCTCATGTTCAAAGAAGAGATCCTACGACACCCCGTCTAAAAAGGCAATACGTTCCTTTACAACGTTTTGTTTACATTCGCGGAAGAGAGGCAGGCCTAAAAACTCATGGATCAGACAAACGTAACACCACCAGCGATTGATTGGCCTCAGTGAAGATGTGATTCGAAATCGGGACGAGTAGGGATGCAGTAAAATCGGTGGGTTATGGTCCCTTTAGTCCAGACCATATCCTCGTCGCTAAAGAAAAGAAAACTCTAGATCCCTCCCTGACGTGGGAGAGTTCACCTACCTAGGAGTTAGCATCAAATTCGCGAATAATACCTTCGTCGAGATCCCAACGAAGAATTACCCTATTAAACTGTTTCTACTTTGGTTTAGTAAAATATATGGGTTAAAAATTCCTAAACCCAAAACACCAAGTGAGGTTCTACAAGACACCGATATTGCAAGTTTTGCTTTGTGGCGATAAGCAGGGGCGAGAGATAATATTTGATTCTTTCGAGGGTAGAATACTTTGTAGGATATTTTCCTTTTCTGATTACCCAACTGGTAGAGCCCCAAATAATCAAAGCGACAAAGAATCAATTGTGTGTACAGCAATAACAGAAGCTGCTCTGTTGCTCCATTCTTGTCATCCCTCTCCAGTGTTTCTGCATTGTATGAGCACGTAATTGTTTGTGGTGATTTTAATGCAGATTTGCTTAAAAATGATTCCCGCTGCTTCCAGATCCGCGACTTAGTTTCCTCAGTGGGACTTCAAACAGTCAATACCACATATCCTACACGTTTTGCCAAAAACTGTACACCCAGTCTTCTTGTTCTAGCTATTGTTTCTGATCCGTTCTTAGTTATTCTATTTGACCAATTATCCCTTGATTGTGTTTCTGATCACGACCTTATTTTTTGTACTTGCAACATTAATTTTTCCCGCTCTGCTGTTCCTTTGTCTTTTACGTATAGAGATTTTTGTTCTGTTGATTTAAATGTACTTCATCTTGCAACCTTGTCAGCCCCTTGGCATAGATGTCGCCTAAATGCAGATCCTGACCAAAAATTGAACCAATTTCAAGCAATTATTTCAGAACTATTCAATCAATGTGTACCTATCGAAACAGTGAGTATACGTAACAGAAGCTGCCCTTGGTTTACAGCTGATGTAATCAACTCACTCAAAGCTCGTAACAGACTGTACAGTAGATGGAAACATAGGCCAACAAATTCCAACTGGGCTTCATATAAAGTCGCGCGAAATAACGCAATTGATATCATACGTACTGCCAAGCGAAATTTCTATGCTGCAAAATTGAATACATCGCTACCCTCAAAAACACTGTGGAGTAACCTGCGTATGATGTGGTGTTCCTGGCAGTAAAACTGATTCAAAATGTGACTTTAATCCAGACGAGCTAAATGAACATTTTCTTGGTGGTGTTGCTGAGGCGAATCATTTTCCATTCGATAGAAATCCTGACGTCGCAGTTCCAAGACTGGACGATTTTGAAGTGGTTACGGAAGATGATGTCCTTAAAAGTGTAGCTGAAATCAAGTTGAATGCTACTGGGGATGATGGGGTACCAATTCGTTTTATAAAAATAATTCTACCCCTAATCGCCTGCCACTTGACTCATGTCATTAACCATTGCATCACTACGTCCACCTTTACCAAGTCTTGGAAGGTTGTCCGAGTTCTACCCATTGCAAAAAATTGCCAACCCAGTGTCTGTTGGAGACTTTAGACCCATCAGCATTTTAAAATGTTTGTCAAAGGCTTTCGAGAAACTCATAGCTAAACAGATTAACAAACACTTATCGCGTCATCAGCTATTAAGTCCTTATCAATCCGGCTTTAGAGCCCACCACAGTAGGTGTGACATAAGGTGTGAGTTTGACAAAGAATATATGACGTTTCTTTGTTTGCTTGATTTCTCGAAGGCATTTGACATGGTTAATCATGAAGTCCTCTGCTGGAAACTCAAAAACATGTTTGGCCTCACCGAAAGAGCCATTAAACTGGTTCGTAGTTTTAAGCCCGTCAAACAAGGCGTACCCCAGCGATCAATTTTGGGGCCGATTTTGCTCTGTACGTTTATTAATGATCTGCCGTCCGATATTGCCCTAGTTGTAAAAATTCATCAGTTCATCTTTATGTTGACGATGTTCAGCATTACTTGTCTCTTCCGGTAAATGAAATAAATGAACTGGCGTCTCGACTGAACGATGACTTGTCACTAATTCATCACTGGTCGGTTGCTAATGGCTTACGGCTGAATCCATCCAAGTCCAAGATCATCCAAATATCGAGTAAAGTCATGGAACTCAACCATCTTCCTGATCTTTGGCTCTCCGACAAGAAAATTGCATCCGTTGAATCGGTCACAAGTCTTGGATTTATTATAAATCGTAATTTGAGTGGCTATAATCACACCAACGTCATCATCGGTCGTATCCACGGCTGCCTTCGCAAACTGTGGCAAACTGCAAGTTTTACTCCCATTGAAACTCGAAGAAAGCTGATTATTGCCCTAGTTTTACCCCTCATTACCTATGCTGAGGTGGTTTATTGTAAACTCGACTCATTGTCTCAGCGAAAGTTACAGGTAGCTTTTAACGTCGCAGTGCGGTACATACGAGGGCGGGTCAATAAATCCGTGACTTTTTGAATTTCTGACCTCTTTACTGAAACGGCAACACTGCTCCTGTCAACAGGCATCTGTCAGTTGACTCCTGTCAAAATTTAAACTTGCTGCGTCAGTTAGTTTGTGTTTGACAGCTATTTTTATCAGACTACTCACTAATTTGAGGAGAAAATGGAAAAAAGTGAATTTCGTGTGCTTAGTAAGCATTATTTCTTGCGAAAAAAAAACATTACCGAGATCAAGGCTAAGCTTGAAAAATACTATGGGGACTCTGCACCATCGATTTCAATGGTAAAAAAGTGGTTTACTGAATTTCGTTGTGGCCGTACAAGCACTGAAGATGCCGAACGTCCTGGACGCCCAGTTGAGGTCTCTACACCCGAAACAATCGAAAAAATTCACGATATGGTGTTGGCCGACCGAAGATTGAAAGTGCGAGAGATTGTGGAAGCCGTAGGGATCTCGAATGGCTCAGTGGTTTCAATTTTGAATGATCACTTGGGCATGAGAAAGCTTTCCGCAAGATGGGTGCCGCGTTTGCTCACAGTCGACCACAAACGCAATCGTGTAACAACTTCACAGGAAGGTTTGGCGTTGTTTAATCGCAATATGGAGGAGTTTTTGCGCCGTTTTGTAACCGTGGACCAAACATGGATCCATCACAACACACCAGAGACCAAACAACAGTCAAAACAGTGGGTTTCTAAGGGTGAATCGGCGCCAAAGAAGGCCAAGGTGGGTTTGTCAGCCAATAAAGTTATGGCGACTGTTTTTTGGGATGCACGCGGGATAATCTACATTGACTACCTTCAAAAGGGAAGAACAATCAATGGGGAATATTATGCCAACTTATTGGACCGATTCAATGACGATTTGAAAAAAAACTGACCTCATTTGGCCAAGAAAAAAGTTCTTTTCCACCAAGACAATGCAATTTCTAGGCCAATTGGACTGGTTGAGGATCTCGTGAGTAGATTTAATTCTGATCTTTCCTCAATAGTTAAATGGTCTCAAAATAATGGTCTGATCTTAAACCCAATGAAAAGTCAATTGATTCTGATTTCAAAAACATTGTACGACACTGAAGTGATACCGCCTGTTTATCTCAATTCTACGATGCTTAAGTTTTCAGATACTGTAACAAACCTTGGGTACAAATTGAATCGATCTCTTTCCGCTATTGACCATGCAAATTATATTGTGGGACGTATCTATGCAGGCTTACGTAAGCTGTATTTATTTTCTAGTTTCACACCCGTTGATACTAAATTAAGGTTGGTTAAGTCCTTATTTGTTCCAATCTTTGACTATGCCATTGTAGTCTATCCAAAATTAGATTCCCGTTCTCAGCACAAACTACTTGTTGCTTTTAATGATATGGTGCGATATGTATTTGGGATAAGAAGATATGAACATATATCCAGTTACCACAAACTCGTCCTCGGCTGTTCCCTTCAGGATTTTTGGGAAATAAGATGTTGTGTGTTCATGCACAAGATCATACGTGACCAGTCTCCGCTCTATCTTTTCCAGAAATTACAATTTGTTCAGTCGCAGCGAACTTTCAATCTTATAACGCCACCTTCCAACTACTTGAATACGTCGCGCCTCTTTCTAGTCCACACTGCCAGACTTTGGAACTCTCTACCTGTCGCCATTAAACAAATAATAGGAGCTGAAAGATTTAAAAGAGCTCTATTTGCCCACTTCGCCTAATTGTAATCATTGCATATTCTTCTTTTCTTTCTTACTTCACTCTACTATTCTTTATCTATCGTAACTTTCTCCTCTTTTCTGTTCTCTTGTTAACCCTGTCCCTCCATTCCTTTCTCCAAATATGTATTTAAAGTTCCTTAATTGTATAATCATTTAAAATTCATTTAATTTTTATTTTAAACTTAACTTCTCTTAGTACCAATGTTTTTTCTTTTATTTAAATTGTTAATGTACTATAAAAGACACTTGGTCTTACTTGTACTCTACCAATAAATTTTTGAATTGAAAAAAAAAAAAAAAAAAAAAAAAAAAAAATTGTGCACACATGTGCAGTTGCCATGGCAAAAATCCATGAATTGGGCTATGAATTGCTCCCTCATCCACCCTATTCTCCAGATTTGGCTCCGAGCGACTACTTCTTGTTCCCAAACCTGAAGAAATGGCTTGGTGGAAAAAGATTTGACTCCAATGATGAAGTCATCTCGCAAACAAAGGCCTATTTTGAGGACCTCGACAAATCATTTTTTTTGGAAGGGATAAAAAAATTGGAGAAGCGTTGGACAAAGTGTATAGAGCTCAAGGGAGACTACGTTGAAAAATAAAATTATTTTGTTATCAAAAAATCTGTGTTTTATTCCAAAAGTCACGGACTTATTGACCCGCCCTCGTATATGGCCTTTGTAGATTTTTTTTTTTCTGTTTTTTTATAAAAGAAAGGAAATCCAAATCCCAGAGCACTCAGACTCGGTAACGTTCCATTGTACTGCCAGGCAGAAATCCTCCTTTTGGTGTAGAGGCATGTGATTGGGTGGCGTATGTTGTTGTTCCCCATGGGGATTGAACCTGCAGCGCACGGGTCACAAGCCAACACACTAACCTCTACACCGTCGCCACCCTCTACCTTTGTAGAAACGACCACATCTCTGACCACTCATCAATGCCAGGAACTGTATCTTCTTGTATAAAATTTATAATAATCGGTGTCCTCCCTATCTTTTTGACAGGCTCAATTTCGCTCGTTCTACAAGGATTTCAATATTATTTTACCATATTATCAGTACTTATGGAACTCATTGCCCTCTCAAATAACTAGCGCCACACATTTTAAAAGGGCAATCTTTTGTCATTTCACTAGCAAAACATAAAAATAATCCTCCATACTCTGTCCTTACTTATTCTTCTTGACTGTTACCATATTCTTGTCTTGTTAACCTACTTTCGTTTATTCCAACTACCCATATCCTTATTACCCTTCTATATGTTCGTTTAATGCCCAGTTTCACAGTGAAGGCTTAAACTTGAGTTCAACTGAACCTTAAACTGAGTTCAAATTTTTGGTTTAACTCGTCCGGTTTCACAGTGAAGTATGAACTTCAGTTCAGTTGAACTTCGTTTAACTTAATCTTATGAATCGAAGCTGGCAGCATTTTTCGTTCTTATTGCGTAATGTGACGTTATGTATTTTTTATTCTCGTTTTGACATTACTGCTTGAAAAATTGTTGGCAAATTTTTTCAAAGTACCGTTTTCATTCTGATTCTGACCAGTAAAAAAAAACATTCAAAATGGAACCAAATTCAGTGGCTGTGCAAAAAAAAGGACAACTAACTTTTCAACAGGAGATGTTGATTTGCTAATTGAATTAGTATTAAAAAACAAAAATATAATCGAAAATAAAAAAACTGATAAAGTTCAATGGAAGCAAAAAGCCGCGGTATGGGAGTCTATTGCAAATGATTTCAATGCAAAGAGTGGATCCCATTTCCGAACAACAGATGTATTGAAAACCAAATACGAAAATTTAAACAAAAAGAGCGAAACAAAATGCAGCTTTAGAAAAGCGAAAACTTTACGAAACTGGTGGAGGTCCCCAAGAAATCAAAACGGATGCTTTAGATAAGACCATTTTGGAAATTCTTGGGGACCAGGCCCAAGGGCTTCCGTCTATTTACGACTGTAATATCGTTTACCCAATAGGTAATACAATAGAACCATCTTTTAAAAGTTGTATTGATACCTTAAATTACATGTAATCTAGATGCGATCATTAATGAAGAAGCAGATGAAGGAAGCCCTCTGCCACAGGAAAAAGAAAATAAAAGCGGTTTTAAAGGTTGGTTGAATGAACCCACAACTACCAAAAACATTTATGCTACTAGAAAGTCCGGAGTTCTCACAACGAGGAAAAGAAATTTGGCTGCCGACAAGTGGCAGGAGCTTGCTGAAGAAAAGTGTAAAAAAGAAGCTCTTCAAATTGAAAATACTCGTATGAAAGAAGAGCATGCAAAAAAAATGCTTGTTTTGGATGCCGAATTGCAAAAAATAAAAAAATAAATTGCAATAATGAAGTGAATGGCAAATCCAATCATACATTTTTATTATTATATTCACATTACTTGTTCCTAATTATTTTAGATAAATCAGAGTTGCACAAAAGTTAGCTTAACAAATAACTAAAAAGCTACAACTAAATTAGCTGTAGTTTCTTTGAACGTACATAGCTAAACCATAATTTTAGTTGTAGTTGTGACAAATTTTGAACCTAAATTAGTTATTAGTTGCGAAGTGTAACTAAGCGTGTTTAGTTGTGAAAAATTAGTTGTCAGAGTGTAACTAACAATAATTAGCTTTAGTTTTAGCTTTTTAGCTTCGAATAAACACAACTAATAATTTTTTTCAAACAATTTAACCCGAAAAGGCTTACAGGAACAGGAGCGATTCTTTTATTTCGTTATACATTTTCTAGTTTTAATTATGTTTAATTTTAGAGATTATTATGTCCTTACGAAACACGGGGAAATAGTGTGGAAGTAGATTTGTCTTCGATAAGTTTTGAATAATTGAGGTTGTATAGCTTGAAGTTTGTTGTACATCAGTTGAAGGTAAGAGGTAACCGATGGCCGATTGAAGAATGCCACTTTTAGTTGTCATAAGGTTATTTACCAAGAGGTCCTTGGAGCACCAAATAAGGTCCTTAAACCCGAAATTTTTTTTTTTTCAAAAACTCCAAGAAAATCGTGCCTTATATCTGTGTTCAATGTAATTTGACTAAGAGGTCCTTGAAATAAACAAAAAAGGTCATTGAAAATCGAAAAAGGGATATTATTCCAAAATATCATTTGAGCCCACACGGTATATCTGTGTTCAGTGTTATTTGACTAAGAGGTCCTTCCAACAACAAAGAAGGTCCTTAAAACTTGGAAAAAGGATATTTTTCCAAAATATCATTTGAATCCACACGGTATATCTGTGTTCAATGTTATTTGACTAAGAGGTCCTTGCAACAGCAAAAAAGATTCTTAATAGTCGAAAACAGGATATTTTTCCAAAATGTAATTAGAATCCGCACGGTATATCTGCGTTCAATGTTATTTGACTAAGAGTTCTTTGGAACAACAAAAAGGTGCTTAAAAGTCGAAAAAAGGATATTTTTCCAAAATGTTTGTTGTTTCTAGGACCCCTTATTCAAAAAACATTGAACTCATGTATACCGTGCCGTTTCTAAAGACATTTTGGGAAAAAATCCTTTTTCGGGCTTAAAGGGCCTTTATTGTGGCTCCAAGGACCTCTTTGTAAAATAACATAATGTAAAATAAAAGGGACATTCAATCAATTTTTATTTTAAACGCAATATGCAGAATAAATCCCAATAAATTATCGCCATTATAGCAAAACAATAAATTTTGATTTAGTTATTAGTTATTACCTAGACAGCTAAAAAGCTAACCAACTTTTAGTTGTCATCCGCAACTAACTTTGGCTACCTAACGAGCTTAGTTACACAACCTGCAACTAATAGCTAAAATTAGTTGTCATTATGATAGCTAACCACCAAATCGATTGCATTTTTAGCGCAGCTTATTTAACTACGTTAGTTATTAGTTATGGCGTTAGCTAGATAACAAATTAGGTAGCTAACGTGCAACTGTGAGATAAATTAATCATGATCCTTTTTTAATTAAATATTAAACCCCATTTCTTTGTTTTTGTTTTTTTTTTTTTAATAAAGTATATTTTTGTTAATACGAAAAAATTCTATCTTTTTATCCTAAAAGACTTCTGAAATAATCATTTATAAGTGCATTTCGCACAGATGTGTTTTCGTTTTGAGAGTTTGAAGTTCTTTGACTCTCATTGCAATTATGTATTGCTTCGTTCATCAAATATTCCTCTGCTGGAGGAATAGCATCGTTGTTTATACAGCAAATATTGTGAAGGACAGCTGTTGCAACAATAATACTCTGAACTGTAGTTATTGTCACTTTCATTCGTGTTGATAATATAGGAAACCTTCTCTTCCATACGCCATAAGAGCGTTCAACGTTGAGATTCATTGTACAATGTTTCTTGTGGATTGTTGCAACTACGTAAAGGAGTTATCATATTGCGTCTGCATTGGTAGCCACTGTCCGTCACTATAACATGATCTCCAAAATCTCCATTTTCAAACCTAGAACAGATTCTTGAATTGTTGAAAATTGTGGAATCATGACTTGATCCAGGCCACCTTGCAACTATGTCCATTATTTTGAGCTTTGGATCACACATGGTCTGCACGTTTAAGGAAAAATACCCTTTTCGGTTTCGAAATATTTCACCATTTGATCCCCCTAATAAAATTGATGATACATCTGTGAGAAGATTTTTTATAAATTTGGTTACAATTTATATTACCTGGGGACTGAATCCGTACATGGGTACAATCTAAAGCAGCAATAGCTCGAGGAAATTTTGCAAATTGGTAAAATCCGTTTACAACTTCCAACTTTTCCTCATCTGTCGTCGGGAACTTAATATATTTTTCTCGAAGTAGGGCAATGTGATGAGAGACTGTTTTACAAATTCTACTGGCGGACGATTTCGATACACCACAAAAGTCTCCCGCAGTTATGAGCAAGGCTCCACTTGCATAGAAGCGCAAGGTTAACAATAGTTTGGTTTCGGCAGATATTGAATGGTTCCTGAAAATTATTGTTTTTTATCACTACATGGATTGATATATATTATGTTTTACCAATTAGTTGCATTTTCACTTTGGGATCGAATTTGCTCCAAAATAATGAAGGCCGAGTTCTTTGACATTCGAAATCTTTCGAAGAATTCCAGATCGTTCCAATAGTTGAAGTGATCTGTTTTCCATTGAAAGCGTTTTTCTCTATGACTCGCAAGCAATATTAAACTTTTCCTCATCGCTTAAATCTTCAAAGTCACTTTCATAAATTGATAACATTTTAAAAACACAATTTTTTTTAGCAAATAATATTTTCTGAAATATTGTCAAATTGAAATGTCACCCTGGGAAGTGTTTCCAAATTTAAACGGTTTAAACGGCAGAATACAGTCGTTTAACTTAAACTGCAAATTGAACTCAGTTTAAGGTTTAAACGAAACTGTGAAACCGAATAAATTGCTGAACTGAAGTTTAAACCAAAAGTGGAGTTTAAACTTCTACTGTGAAACTGGGGGTAAGTCTAAATTATTGTTCATAGTTTTAAGTTTTGAAACATTGTCTATTTTCATATTTAAACTACTAAGTACTACAAAAGATTTTATCATATTAATTAAATAAATTGAAATTGAAATTGAAAAAAAAATTGAAATTGAAATTGAACTCTTAGATTGTTAAAATAAAACATTAGTTTAATTAGTTTAATTTTTCCGCGGGTGTACCGCAAGGCTCCGTTCTTAAACCAGGGCCGCTGCTTCTGAACGTCGTTCCCTTTTATTTGGTGTAGCTGACCTGGTATCAACAAGGCGCTGATACGTATCGGTGAATAGCCTCTACATGGTGTTCTAAAATTTGGGTTTCTATTAATACAGCCCAAAGGATACAAATTTCATAAAAAAATTTTAAAATTTTGAGAAAAATTAATTTTAAGTAAAAAAAATGGAACAACAAATTTCCATAATCTTGAGTTTAAGGAGTCAGACCTTTTTTGTAGCTGCACGGATGTAACCAAAGTGTTTAAGTGTTTGTTTGCGCTCCTAAATTGTCTTTCCAAAATATACAAAACCATTTTTGAAACTATAACAATTTAGAAATTATAGCGTTTAAAAAGACCTCCAAATTAGAGGTCACCCACTTTTATGGGCCAAAACTTGAAATTGGGTGGGAATAGATCTCGCCATTCAGTTTTTTGTTCGGCGGAAGTTCAGGAATCTCCCTGTAAAGGATTATAAATACTACTTAACTGTGACACGCTATACATGTTAATTAATTAAAATGTTTGTCAATATAAAATATTCAATCTATTTGCTTAGGGTGGCGCTACAGTCCGGGGTGGACCTGGGCCTCAACCAACAAGCGTCTCCAGCCAGCACGATATTTGGCCAGCTGTCTCCAGTTTCGCACGCTAAGTTGGTCAATTTTCCCTTCGACTTGCGTGCGCCACCAGAGTCGCGGTCTTCCTCTACTACACCGTCCCTCGGGTGTGGATTCGAAGATCTTCCGGGCCGGAGCATTCACTTCCATTCGATCTACATGACTAAGCCACCTCAGTCGTTGGACGTTCACTCTTCTTCGTATAGTTCGTCGCTGTATCTCCTTCTCCAATCACCGTCTATGTAGACGTGATCAAAAATTACTCGAAGAATTTTCCTCTCAAAACAACCAAGAGTGACCTCATCCGCTTTGGCTAGAGTCCATGCCTCTGCAGCATAGAGAAGGACTGGGATTATTAGGGTCTTATAAAGGGTCACTTTAGTTGTTCGAGAGAGGGCTTTGCTACTCAACTGCTTTCTTAGCCCAAAGAAACAGCGATTGGCAAGAGTTCTTCTTCGTTAAATCTCATCGCTGGTGTCATTGCCTGAGTTCATTGCGGAGCCTAAATAGACAAAGCCCTGAACCACCTCAAAGTTATATCTGTCTATAGTGACATTCTGTCCGAGACGTCGGTGTTGGGTGTCCTTTCTTGATGACAGCATATACTTTGTCTTGCCCTCATTGATCGTCAAACCCATCTTCGCCGCCTCCGTCTCAATACTCACCAATGCGCCAGTGACATTCCGCTGCGTTCTGCCGATTATGTCGATGTCGTCGGCGTAGGCAAGTAGATGGACGGACTTTTGAAAGATAGAGCCTCTGATGTTAGTATTTGAGTTTTGCACTATTCTTTCAAGAACGATGTTGAAGAAGTCACATGACAGCACATTGCCTGGTCTAAATCCTTTTTTGACCTCGAAGGTAAGCTCTTTACCGACCTTGATGGAGCAGCGTGCATTCTCCATTGTCATCCTGCACAAACGAACGAGTTTGGCAGGGATGCCAAATTTAGACTCTGCTCTGTATAGCTCGTCTCTATAAATGCTGTCATAGGCGGCCTTAAAATCGATGAAAAATAGGTGGGTATCGATTTGGACTTCCTGGGGTTTCTCCAAGATCTGCCGCAGTGTGAATATTTGGTCGATGGTAGACTTTCCTGGCCTGAAACCACACTGATAGGGACCAATTAGGTTGTTGACGAAAGGCTTCAGCGTTCACACACCATAAGAAGACTAATACCTCTGTAGTTGGCGCAGTCCAGAGGGTCTCCTTTCTTAAGGATCCTGATGATCGGGCAAACAATGCTGAGGTTGCATTCATCGGGCATACTTTCCTCCGACCATATTTTACAGATGAGTTGGTGCATGCTCCTAACCAAGTCATCACCTGCCGCTTTCAATAGCTCGGCGGTTAGGCCATCTGTTCCAGCGGCTTTGTCGGACTTAAGCTCAGATATGGCTTCGTCCAGGTTGAATGGCGCATTCTGCCTGACAGTGCGATTTAGTTCGTCATCGCCGTTAAACAGTCTGCAGAAGTAAAGGGTGGTTAAATTGCAAGGGCCGATGTTGAATGTGAACCACACCTAAACATCAAGTTTTTTTTTGCATTTTATTTGACATTTCTCAATTTCAGACTAACTCAATTTGAACAATGGAAAGATACACAATCGAGCAACGCGTTTAAGTTATTCAGGCTTATTATGAAAATGGGCGTTCAAATCAAAAAGCATATCGTGCACTTCGTGATTTTGTCGGTCAATTTAATCGTCCAAATGTGCGTAGAATCGGAAAAATCGTGCAAAAATTTGAGCAAACCGGGTCTGTAGGAGATGTGAAAACATCAGTGCATGCTCGTGTCGTACAGCTCGTACTGCAGAAAATATTGCTGCTGTTCGCGATAGTGTGGCTGAAGAGCCGTCCACCTCAAGTCGTCGTCGTGCCCAACAATTGCACCTCTCACACTAGTCGTTGATGAACATTATGCATAAAGACTTGCATTTACGCGCTTACAAGGTGCAATTGGCTCAAGAACTAAAGCCTCTTGACCATTTCAAGCGTCGTAAATGGTCAGAACGGTGGCAAGAAATGGCAACAGTACATCATCAATTTTCGAAGAAAATCATCTTCAGTGATGAGGCACATTTTCACCTCGGTGGATTCGTCAATAAGCAGAATTGCCGCATTTGGGCGAATGATAATCCAAGAGTGATTGTCGAAAAACCAATGCTCCCACAAAGAGTGACTGTTTGGTGCGGTTTATGGGCTGGCGGCATCATCGGGCCTTATTTTTTCCAAAATGAGGCCGGTCAGGCAGTTACTGTGAATGGTGTTCGCTATCGTGAGATGATAACGAACTTTTTATGGCCCGAATTGGAAGATATGGATGTGGACGATATGTGGTTTCAACAGGACGGTGCCACTTGCCACACCGCTAACAAAACAATGGCTCTTTTGCGCGACAAATTCAATGGCCGTGTTAGCTCACGTGGTGGCGATGTCAATTGGCCGCCAAGATCATGTGATTTGACACCGTTGGACTTCTTTCTTTGGGGTTATTTGAAATAAAAGGTGTACGGCGATAAGCCAGCAACAATTCAAGAGCTAAACGATGAGATAATTCGGCACATTAACGGCATAGAACCTCAATAATGCCTCAGCGTCATCGAAAATTTGGACCATCGGATGGAGGTGCGCCGCCGAGGTCGCGGCGACCATTTGGCCGATATTTTGTTCCATACATAATTGAACCATACCAATATTATCATAATAAAAACAAATGACAATAATTTCCTAAATAATTTGTGTTTTATTCAAAATCAACATCGGCCCTTAAAATTTAACCACCCTTTAGTTCTTCCATATCCTCAGCATCGACTGCGATTCTACAATGATGTTCCCTTGTTCGTCCTTGCAGGCTTCGGTATTCGGTTCGGACTCTGTAGCATTGGCAGGTTCTTTTTACCCTTTTTTCTCCTGAGAAGCTGGTGTTCGTCTCTTCTTTTCTGCGCGTACAGCTCACGAGCAGCCCTGATCCTTCTTTGCAGCGCCGCCTTGTATGCCTCTTGTTTCGCTATATGTGCTTGCCGGCACTCGTCGTCACAATCAATTTCGCTCATAAATAAATTGTTCAATGAAGAAAATGTTTAAATTGAGTGGCCTTTGAGTTTCTAACCTCTATACCTAAATACTTCGCAAAGAAAAATTATATTTCTAAAACAATTTCCAGATAGTTTTTGATAGTTTGTTGAGTGCACAAGAAACAAGACTGCCTAACTTGATCTATCATTCTTCTAATAATTGGAAACAGCATTATCTCAGTCACAGTGGGTGTTATGAGTCGAGGCTTGGCCACAGGGGCGTCTTCGGAGTAGTGGAGGAGGACGGTGGTTGGCGAGTGGTCGCGAGACTAACGACCTCGTAGAAAAGCGGATCACGGGCGAATATCCGTTGTCAAAGTATTTTGCTGTAGTCCTGCTTATTGAACCGCGAGCGTGGTCTCAACTCTGTGCCGAACGTGTGGCAAGGGCCTACGCCTTGAGATGTCTACAAGCCGGGCATCTTTGGTGAGTTGTTTTCAAACTATCCGGTATTGCACGTAAAAAAAAATACATAAATAACTATACTTAACCCTAGTCAGTCTTAGCCTCTATACTTATTCTTAACTTCATACTAAGTATGAATAAAAAAATACAAATAAATAAATCAATAAATACTTAAAACTAGATAAATAAACTCTCTTTTTATACCTAAAACTAGTTGAATAAATAATAAATACTATAAATAAAATATAATATATCTCTGGACGATACTATAAATAAATTAACAAATAACACGAAAGTAGACCCTAACTAACAACGGCAGCATGAGTGCGTCATTATACCCTATTCTAAGGGTATATTAATTTTGACGCATAGTTTGTAACATACCTTAATATTGCCCGTAGACCCCTAAAAGTTACTATATTTATGATCAGCATCGATAGTAATGTCGATCTAGCCATGTCCGTCCGTCCGTCCGTCCGTCCGTCTGTAGCCAAAAATTAGGCCTTTAAACTGGACCTAGAGAGCTGAAATTTTAACCATATACTCTCTAGGGTCCCGAAATAATCAAGTTTACGAATTTTTGAAATCCGCCCACAGACACGCCCACAAACTCAAAAAAACCAAATTTTGGAAAAAATCGAATTTTGAGCTAGAAAGCTGAAATTTTTTATATATGATCTATGACTCCTAAAACTGATCGGGACAAAAAATTTTCAAAATCCGCCCACTGACACACCCACAAATAAATAAAATAATTTTTTTATACCCTATTCTAAGAGTATATTAATTTTTGAAAATCCAAAGTTTCAGCTAGGGAGCTGAAATTTATAGTATATACTCTCTATGGGCCCTTTATGCTCATGTGTAAATATTTTCAAAATCCGCCCACTGACACGCCCACAATTAATTTTTTTTTTTTTGAAAATTCAAAGTTTGAGCTAGAGAGCTGAAATTTATAATATATACTCTCTAGGGGCCCTTTATTCTCATGTGTTAATTTTTTTTAAATCCGCCTACTGACACGCCCACAATTAAATAAAACAATTTTATTGAAACACCCAAGTTTGAGCTAGGGAGCGTTGTTTTTTTGATAAAATCCTTTAAATGTTGTATAACAAAATATGTAGAGCGTTCTTAACAATTCAACCATACTTAGACTTTTGTCACGCCCACTTATGAGGGATAGGAATAAGAATAGGGTATCCAACAGTTCGCCCAAGCGGACTGTAGCCCGTCCCTATGTTTTTTCTTTGGCATATTATGTGTGGAGGTCCTTCGCATGGAAGACTCCGATCTTCTCGCCTCGTTGGTTCCCTATCTCATAGAGGGAGTTTCCAATGGCTTTAAGGACAATGGCTTTCAGGAATTTTGGCCCTAGTTTTGCATTATAGCCATCGGGTTGGCTACTCTGCTTGAAGTTTCGTCGGTAAACGACTTGTCCTACCGTGTACTTTACATCCCTACTTCTCGTATTATATACTTTTGTAGCCTTGTTGTGAGCTAGCCTCAAGTTGTCATATATTTTCGTCCTAATTAATCCTAACCTATCAGTCTTATTGGTGATTCGTATTCCAGTGTCCTTAAGCATGTCCAGTCGGCGTAGGATTTCATACGCGCTTGCGTGCTGGATCATTGGTACGCCAAATACAGCGTAATATGGTTCTAGTCCGGTGGCGTCGTGTACTACGCTTCTCAAGGCAAATGCCGCATTGCTAACATGCAGGTCCCAATTACTTTGGTCGCCGTCTATGTATGACCGAATTTTGGACAACAGAGAACGGTTCACCCTCTCGGAAGCATTCGCTTGAGGAGAGTAGAACGCGGTCCGGACGTGTCTGACTCCATACTTTTATAGAAAGCTGGAGAACAATTCTGAAACGAATTGTTTTCCGTTGTCTGAATGGACATATTCTGGGACACCAAACACATGGAAAACACTATCTTCTAAATACTTCACTACCTCAGCTGCCGTTGCTTTACGGATAGTCCGCAATAATACATATTTACTGAAGTGGTATAACACGATGAAGATATGGGTATGTCATGTTTTAGTTCGTGGGTAGGGTCCTGAAAAGTCGATATAGAGTCGCTGAAAGGGTCGCTCAGTGATCGTTTGTTGCCCCATCGGCGGTCGGGATACCACGTTAAGTGGCTTATTGCACTTGCAAATTTCACAGGATTGTACGTGTTTTTGGACATCGGATGCCATTCCTGGCCAGAAATATTTTTGCTCATAGTTTTGTTCACCCCGCCATGTCCTGCCGATGGGGAGTCGTGGGCGGTTACCAAAAGGCTCCCACGCAACTCTCTCGGTACCCAGAGTTTCCAGGCCCTATCTTCCTGTAGTTCGTCACCAGTTCGTATGTCTGTCCGTTTGTAAACGTAGTCGTCAGATATACACAGGTCAGGTAGTCTGTCTTGGTTCTTCTCGACCATCTTCCTCAACTCGTCATACGCTTCCGAAGAGAAGTATGGCGACTTGAGATCGACTTCCAAGAGAACAGTGTCAGGCTTGAGCTCCTCCATGTGGACGCGTGAGAGAGTATCCGGGACTACATTTTGGACGCCCTTCCTATGTTCTATCACGAAATCCAACACTTGGAGCTTGAGGCTCCATCTAGCCAAGCGGCCTGACAGGTCTTTCTGGGTCAGCAGCCATTGTACACCAGTAGGGGTATATCCCCCTGTATATACGCAGTGAACAGTGAATTAAATGACAAGATAGTGAATTAGTGTATTACCTGAAGTAGAGTTTTGAATAATTAGTTGATTAGTTTTCTTAAGTTCTTTTCTTTTGAATGAGTTCACATTAAAGAATAGTGTAAGGTCATAGAATTCTAGTAGTGAATACGCGAAAAAGAGGCGGTAAAGCCCAACATTACCGGAAATTTACAGGAATCTTCGCTCGTCACGTAAGTTTTTTTATTTTTATTTATTTCATTTTCTTTTCTTGTGTTTTTTTTTTTACGGAGGCAAGAATTAAGCCAAGATACGTTTAGTTAAGTGTAAGGTTAGGATATTCACTCCTAAGAACTCCGGTGTCTATTGAATTCCTTTTTTTGATCTAACGTAGTTTTAGTTTAAGTAATGAATTTTTATATAAATATAGTTCAATAGTGAAATTAATTTCGTTTTTAATGGAGTAAAGTACTTTGTGTGATTGGGTGTGTGGAGTAATTGGGAAGGCCGTCCTTCCGCCTGTGCAATGACGTAGACGGTACGTAGACGACCGACGGACATGAGGACGGGACGTGACGACTTACGAACTCTTCACTACTAGTACACGGACGTACGAGTGACTGGATTCTGGCGTTAAGGGGCTGTCTCTCACTATTTCCGGCCAGAGAAATAGCCAATGGAGTGTCGAACGACACATATGGTGGGTAGGCCGAGCCAGAGCCGTCATCATCTGGCAAGTCTCAGGAACGAGACGAACCTTATCAGGGAGCGACATCAGGAAGCAGTTGATGCAAAGTAGTCTAGAATTAGGTTAGATATAAGTTAGATTAGGGATAGATGTTAAGGTTTAGCTCTTACGTTTTAGATTAGAATAGGATTAGTTAGCATAGTTAGGGTAGTGAAAATTGCATCTGACTTCCTGGACTCTCTCCTTGGTAGGGCAAAGGTATTGAGATTTTCCTTTTCTTCTGTACTATCTTCCTCTTCGTTTCTCTTTCCTGTCTTTTTTTGTCCGTCCGATTTAGTTTTCTGCCTATTTTCTTCCTTTTTTTTCTCAGGCACGAATAATTTTGTTTGTGAGCAGGTGGTTTAGTGTAAGGGGTGACAAGAACTACCCCCGTCCGACGAGCGATAGCCGTGCAACCGCGAGCGTGCCACCGTCCTCCTCCACTACTCCGAAGATGCCCCTGTGGCCAGCCTCGACTCATAACATGGGGTTAACTTACAGAGCTTGCTTACGGCACCAAAGGCCGACCAATGTTTAGCGCTGATTCCATCCGCTCACAAAGAGTTGGTTAGTTGCAACCACTGACAATGAATCATGTTTCATCAGCGTATAATCACTGATATCATTGAATTCAATAATTAAACAGCTCAACCGTTTTACAAAGTTTTACGAAACAATTGAATTGACAAAATACTATATGTCAATTTCATTCAAGCACCAAGCTGAGGAAAAATTCGTTTCATGAAGAATTCGTTTTTTATGACCTATTTGATGTCAGATAAATGTCAAGGGACTATAACTGATGAGCCAAAAGACAAAACTGGAATAAGGAACTAAGTTGCGCATACCCAATTAGAATCAATTTCCAGATTGATAACTGCAAAATACTTTTTTGAGCGCGTAAAATGTTCATTTTGGTATTTTATATATTTTCTTTTGTTAACACATTTGAACTGAAGCGATTGTGAACCCATAACAAAACGTAACAGAACAGAGCACGTCCACGATGAAATGACGCATAGGTATAATACCACAAGCATGCGTCATGGTCCTCTTCCTGTTAACTGCTGCCATACCTATGCGTCACAAACCTCATATTGATTGCTAGAGTTAGATTTCGAATTCTTTTGTTGTTGGTTTTTTTGTTTTATTACTTGTGAGGTGGATCTGGATTAAGCTTATTGCCCAACGAAAACGTATATTTAGTTGGAGGAACTTTGCAAATGATTGGTACGTTATTTTTCAGTTTAGGGGGAGTAACCCTTTGGCATTGAATACTATCAATAAAACAAAAGCTTATATTCATCTTATATATCCGCAAGAAGATAAAAGTGTTTGAAGACACAAGCAATTAATTTCATTAGTTGTTATGATAAAGATAATTGGTCCAACATGGTTGCCTTGAGGGACTTGCGAGGAAAAGCTTTGTACTTGCGGCGTTCTTTAAGGTAAAATTGTATCCACATAATGGGAGGGAATTACCCTTTTCGAAATCCGGTTGCATACCCTTTACATGTTCCAATCTCCCAAAGTGGCGTGGCATTGGGTTGGTTTAAAATGCCTCCCTAAAGTGGGAGTGGAGAAAACCTCGCTTGGGCGAGTTGTCGACATAGTAGGTATTTAGCTTTAAATATCCTGTTGCGTATTTGAATAGGTAAATAGACCGAATTCGTGGTAGATATTTTAGTCACTAAATTCAAAGAGTTTTTTTGCCATTTGTACATTTGCCAAATCACGTGGGACGTCATTATGATAGTCCGGAAGAACTTGCAAAGTAGCCTTGCATTTTATGCAAACATTGTCTACAACTAGCGCGTTTTGGCATATTCTCAACAAAATTTTCGATTCCAATTATGCGCGTGGTGTTTTGAAGAGTGTTACTAACAGCTCGACCTCATGGAAGGTAAACTTCTGCCGTGTTACAAGAACTTTCACAGCGATCACGCTAAAATTGAATAGGGTCATTGGTGTTGCTCTTTTATCTTTCGCACAAGACATACGATTTCCATGAGTTAACCATAGCTGCAGCGAGTACATTCGTCAGCAGTGTGCTTTACCACTTCTTGCCGCCGACTCTTATGCGATAGTTGTTTTTGAGGTTGGGGACACAATCCCGAAAACCAAAATCCCGAAAGTCCAAAATCCAAAATCCCGAAAAGCCAAAATCCCGAAAACGAAATATATATATATATTATTTTTGGGGATTTCGTTTTCGGGATTCTTTATTTAATTTTGAATGTAAAATAGACAAGTGTTTGTCCATTCCATTTACCGTAATAATATTTTGCAATTGTTTGCGTTGTAATGTTTTGCAATTCGCAATGTGCATTCAGTTGAGCTGATCTCAAATAGTGTGATAGCTGACCGACTAGATTTTCGTTAGACAGTGAACATCGTAATACAAAGTGAGTATCGTGCATGCCTTTATAATTAAAAACTTTATATTATCAGTGACATTTTGTGTTTGAAGTCTTAAGTAGAAATGAACGTGTCCATCGTGAAAACCAACAAACAGCGTGAGAAACTGCTTATTGACGGCTACAAAAAATACAAGGATACATTTTACTGGGAGTGTGAGCAACGAAAGCCTTCTGAAATAAGTTATCTCAGAATAATTGCGTACAATATGAACTAGAACTTGTATTATATTATTTTGTCATTGATCGTTTTTGATATGTTTTTGTAAGACTTGAACTTTTTTTGTTATGTTTTATTTATTTGAAGTTTTTTATTTTGTTTATTTTGTTAAATAAATTTGCCAAATTTTTTTGTTGGTACAATAAAATTTTTAGTTTCATTTTCGGGATTTTGGTCTTTCGGAATTTTGGATTTTCGGGATTGTGGCTTTTCGGGATTGTGGGTTTTCGGGATTTTAGTTTTTCGGGATTGTGGCTTTTCGGGATTTTGGATTTTCGGGATTTTGGGCTTTCGGGATTACGTTTTTCGGGATTCTGTCCGACTCCCTTGTTTTTTACGTCGCAGCGTCAACAAAATTAGCACCACCCACTCCTTGGTTATATTCATGAATGAGCAATGGCTTGTCGATAGTTACTATCTTTCCGTTCATCCGATCACGACACAAGGGAGCATTTCTCAAGAAGTAAGACATTTTAGTCACAAAAACCGTATGTTACGCGCCGCTGTTTCTTGACTTTCATTATGGGAGCCCGGTTGATAAGATTGTCTCGCACAGTTCCGGATGCGAAGTAGCCAAGAGCATGCAGCCGGCACAACAGCTTATGGCTAAAAAATAAGTTGTCAAATGTGACCTTATGATTTGCTGGGATCTCTTAATGTGACAATGGTGCGGTAGTAGTGTATTCGCTTACTGAATGGAAGGTCGTGCGTTCGAATCCCGGCCAAGTCCATTACTTTATATCGAATACATGAAATCGTAATCTCCCTAAGCAACTTAGACACCACCCGTGGAGAAAAACCCAACAACTACCCAACAACCCTACCCAAACACTACTTTCCTATCTCTCTATTCTTTCTAAAAGTAAGTAGCACCGAAAAGCATGCAATGAAATACGATATTGCCAGGTGCTGCTTCCTGTTAAACACAAATGCTTATGCTGTGTTCTAAGCACTATAAGGGTACTGTAGCAACAGAAAAAACCCCTTTAGGGTAAGCAAATTATAAAAAAAAAAACTGCAACACAACACTTTCGTCAAGGGCATAGTTGCCATCCATATTTATTGATGCACGAGTATGTGGCATAAATTGGTAGCAGTTTCCATCGGACCAACACTTATAGTCGAATTCGTGACTTTTATAAACACTTTACAGCTGCACCAAATAAAAGATAACGACGTTCAGACGCAGCGGCGGCAGAAATTGAGGATGGGTTTTGCGTGCTGTGGAAGTCCAGCCCCCAGTCAGCGTCCGCAGACTAGCTGTGCAGTTGGAACTGCCCAGAACCAGGATTCAAAGAACTCTACAGAGTAATTGATTACACCTTTTCCGTTTGACATCAGTACAGGATTTAATACCAGGAGATGCGCAAAAAAGACTTCAATTTTGCCAAGGGCTTGGCTACTGCGCAAACAGGCAGAAGATGGGCACTTCCTTAAGAACGTTCTGTGGAGTCACGAAGCGCAATTCACAAGAGATGGGGTTACAAACCACCATAATTTGCACCATTTGTCAGACTCCAATCCCTGTTTAATACGCGCAATATCCTTTCAAAGATAAGAATTTAATTATTGTGAACAACTTCTTTAATATCTGTTGCTTATTTCAAAGGAGGCTTAGCGTAAATATTTGGGCTGTATTAATAGGAAACACTTTAGTAGCACGTCACCATAAACAGTTAATTCCTATTACTACCTGCAATTTCTTGGAGGACGGTTGCCGGAGCTCCTTGAAGATGTTCCTCTTGTTCAGAGAAGAGCGATGTTCTTTCAACAAGGTGCTCCTTATCACAGTAGCAGCGGGGTAACTTCGTTCCTCAACCAAACTTTTAACGAACGGTGGATTGGTCGATTTGGCCCCAAGCCCTTGGCCACCCAGATCTCCTGACCTAACACCCATAGATTTTTTTCTTCTGGGGTCCTATAAAAAAATAGTTAATTTTAGAGAAATGTCAAGTCTGGAAGAGCTCCAGAAAAGATTAGTGCCGTTTCAGAAGAGATGAGAAGAAGTTTGCTGCTCGTTAATCTGCGATCCGAAAAGGTAAGGTTAGGTTAATAAGGGGTATGCAGTTCGCATACAGCACTAGGCACCAGAAGGGCCCATCGCGATCCCTAGGGAACCAAATAAAACCAAGACTTCAAATGGAGAAAAACCAAAAAAAAAACTTTTCCTAGACAAAGCCCAATCTTCCTGCAGAATTTTACCAGCTTCCTGTGGTCTGTGCGGCTCAGCTCCCCTTAATTTCTCGAAGAAGTATTCTCCTAGAAACCGCCTACGATTCCGTGCTATACCCTCGCACTGGCACAGTATGTGCGTTATGTCTTCCTCGGCTTGGAGATCACCACAGAACCTGCATATATCCACATCTACTAATCTAAGGCGCCTAGCATGCTTTCTTAGAAGACAGTGCGTTGGCATAATACCAACTACTGTTCTAAGCTCTTCCCTGCTAAATTTGAGAATTTCTTTAGATCTTTTCTTGTCCAAATGATTCCAAAGTGCTCTAGACACCCTATGCCCCTCTAAATTTTGCCATCTAAGGTCAGCCATATTTAAGATCTTCTCATTAATTATTCCCTGAATAACGCCAAGGGGTGGTTTAATGTTCACACCTCCACTATTTTCCAATTCCACTCCCTTTCTTGATAGCTTATCGGCTTGCTCATTCCCCTCTATACCGCTGTGTCCCGGCACCCAGCACAGTCTTACTCGATTCCGTCTGCATACTGCTTTAAGCATTGTGTGACAGTTTCTGACTGTCTCAGAATTGATGTTAACAGATTCTAGTGCCTTAAGTGTCGCCTGACTGTCAATGTAGATGGCGATATCCCTTCCCGACATTGATCCCATCTGCATTATCTTTGCCGCCCTTAGAACAGCCATCCGAAAAGCTTTAACGCGCCCAAAAGTATATTCAAAGGAAGGCACATCGAACAATTCCTATTCCATACACTGTTCCAAAAAGGTCCTTTTCAGGACCACAAAAAAAAATTTCCAGGAAATTTCAAGAGTGTTTTTTACTATTTTTGTCTGACAAAAAAAATAGTTTTTTCTACAACTTCTATTGATCGTACATAAAAAAAATTGCCTAGCAATATTTTAAGGGAATTGTTCAGAGATAAAAAAAATCATTAAAAAAATTATTAAGTAAAAATTTTAAGAAAAACTTATTTTAATTAAAAAAAATGAAACAAATTTTCATAATTTAGAGTTTAAGGAGCCATAACTTTTTTGTATCTGCACAGGTTTATCCCAAAGTGTTTAAGACTTGTATGCGCTACTAAATTGTTTCCAAAATTCCAAAATTACAAAATACCTATTGTACAGGGTGGCGTACAAATCGTGTTACAAAAACAAAACGTAATAACTTTTTTTCTGTGTGAGTAATGGACTTTTTTTTTATATGACAGGTTCCTATTCAGATTTCTTAAAATGAATGCTTGGGATACCGAAAAGAGGATTTGGATAGAGCAGCGGTACCATGCTTTGCAGTCCTTCATTTCCGTCGCAGGAGTTTGGCCGCACTCCATCGAGTAGATGGACCATTATGAGGCTGGTAAATATGTTTGTCGAATCTGGAAGCATCGCACGAAGACCGTATATCGAGATCCCTATGTTCGGGTTCAAGACACAATCGCGCGGTAGCATCATCAATTCAGGCAAATCCCAGCGTTTCGACTAGAAACTTATCGGCGACTACGGATAATTCATGATGACTTAAACTTGTTTCCGTACAAAGTCCAAATTGCAAGCAAGTTAAACCCTTTGGATTTGCCTATTCGCCTGGAATTTCGCCAAGAAATGAACGAAGAAGACAACAGCTTAATAAATTTGCTTGTTTATGTCTGATGAGGCCCATTTTGATCTAAACGGCAATGAAAATAAGCAAAATTGCCGTATATGGAGTAAATCTAATAAAGAAATACTCCATGAGACGGTACTGCACCCAGAACGAGTCACTGTATGGTGCGAAGTTTCATCAAGGTGCATTGTGGGGCCATACCTCTTTGAAGAAAACGGTGTAACAGTAACTGTTAACGGTCTCCGTTATGTAAAGATGTTGAATTAGTTTTTTTACCCAAAACTGCGCCGAAGAAGTATCCGTTTTAACAGCACTTGGTTCCAGCAAGATGGCACACATAGCAAGACCAGCTGCGGCGGAGCTCCAACGAAAATTCCAAAACGAATTAATATCCAGAAACTCCACTTTCCGCTGGCCCCCAAGGTCACCTGACCTGACTGCACCAGACATTTTTATGGAGTTATGTCAAGCAAGAGGTGTACAAAACGAAACCAAGGAAATTGACTGAATTGAAGCAGTCCATTAAAACAATAATTGAGGTGATCCCGACTTCAACGCTTCAGGCCTCCAAATTAGAGGCCTTCAACTTTGATGGGCTATGACTAGAAATGGGGTGAAAATAACCCCCCTCCCCCCCTACCGTACAATTTTTTGTTCGTCGGAACTTTAGGAATTTCCCCTTAAAGGAGTATACTGCTTAACTGAAATACAATGTATTTAAAGGGTGTTCAAATTTGAGGTATCATTTTAAATTTTGAATGAAAAACAAAAATTGTGTGAAATCTGTATTCATTTTTTTTTGGAAATGAATGTACATTGGCTCCGGTTAATAATGAAAAAGAATGTCGTTCAAGTGACCTCCTCGGCTAGCTCGGCAGACTATCAACCTTTTACAAAAATTTTGAATAACTTCTTTGCATAATGATGTTTTAATAAGTGATATTTGCTAGATGCCGTTGTCTTTAAGGTGTTGAACAGTTTGAGGATTATCGGCATAAACTTTACTCTTCAAGAAACCCCATAAGAAAAAATCCTCTTGAAACCACATATTCTGCATAATCAATATCTTCCAATTGACTGTACAAAAAGTTTCTAATCATCGCTTGATATCAAGCTCCATCCACAGTAACTCCATTGCCATTTTCGTCTTCGAAGAAAAATTAACCAATTACGCCACCACACCAAAATCCACACCATTAAGTAACTTTTTTTGGTTTCATTGGCCTTCCAAATAATCCTCTAGAATAGAGAAGTAATTCTCTGGTCTTGAACCGAAGCAGTTTCTTCAAATTTATGAACGATAAGTTTGCACGGTATGACGGAGCATTTTCTCTACCGCATTTTGAACGAAATTTTCTGTCAACTTCTGCAAAACTTTCACCATATTAAAAATAAGTATTAATAATAAAAACACGTTGCTCAATAGTGTACCGATCCATTTTATCTAACAGGAATCTATTTACTTCAAACCTGAAAAAACTTCGGTGTAATCTAAAAAAAGGCCGCCAATTTAAAATGATACGTCAAATTTGAACACCCTTTATACCTATTGTTTATTTTTTGTTAACCTCCACTATGCCGTTTTTTAACTGTGGGCACTTTGAAAAAATGTTTGTGAGTAGAATGGATTCTTGTCATTGACACCAAAGGTCAATTTTACATCTCAAACGCAAAACCAGAGATAACAAATCACAATTTAGCTACCAAAAAGTTCTATAATCTAAAAACAATGACGGAAAATCAAAAAATTAACCCCAAGTTTTATTAAATTTCATTTGTGGTTCTTATCGCTTCAAAGGGATGCACAGTGGGTACCTCCATAGGAAAAAATTAAAAAAAAAATGTCATTAATCAGGAATTGAAAGTGTCAATAAGGTTCTTCAAACTCCCACTAAACCAAAACCAAAAAAAAATGTTGACGCATTATTTTTTTTCATTCCTTTATAGCTATTCAAAGTTAACATAATATTAAAACATAGGGACGGGCTACAGTCCGCTTGGGCGAACTGTTGGATACCCTATTCTTATTCCTATCCCTCATAAGTGGGCGTGACAAAAGTCTAAGTATGGTTGAATTGTTAAGAACGCTCTACATATTTTGTTATATAACATTTAAAGGATTTTATCAAAAAAAACGCTCCCTAGCTCAAACTTGGGTGTTTCAATAAAATTGTTTTATTTAATTGTGGGCGTGTCAGAAGGCGGATTTTAAAAAAAATAACACATGAGCATATAGGGCCCCTAGAGAGTATATATTATAAATTTCAGCTCCCTAGCTTACTTTGAATTTTCAAAAAAAAAAAAAAAAATTGTGGGCGTGCCAGTGGGCGGATTTTGAAAATATTTACACATGAGCATAAAGGGCCTATAGAGAGTATATATTATAAATTTCAGCTCCCTAGCTCAAACTTTGGATTTTCAAAAAAATTGTTTAATTTATTTGTGGGCGTGTCAGTGGGCGGATTTTGAAAAAAATTTATCCCGAGCAGTTTTAGGAGTCATAGATCATATATACAAAATTTCAGCTTTCTAGCTCAAAATTCGATTTTTTCTAAAATTTTGTTTTTTTGAGTTTGTGGGCGTGTCTGTGGGCGGATTTCAAAAATTCGTAAACTTGATTATTACAGGACCCTAGAGAGTATATGGTTAAAATTTCAGCTCTCTAGGTCCAGTTTAAAGGCCTAATTTTTGCCGACGGACAGACGGACGGACGGACGGACGGACATGGCTAGATCAACATTACTATCGATGCTGATCATAAATATAGTAACTTTTAGGGGTCTACGGGCAATATTAAGGTATGTTACAAACTATGCGTCAAAATTAATATACCCCTAGAATAGGGTATAAACATACAGCTCGCTTATCGGTGCAGTATTTTAATAGAGAACTTGTGATAGTGATAACTTGTGTTAAGAAAGTGTGAGCAATATTTAATTGTTATGGATATTAAACAAGAACGCGAGTACTTTATAAAAACATAAATTTTATTGTTTAATAACTTAAAGCGTCAATGTACGAGGGGCGTTCAATATATTCTCGGTATCGGGGTGAAGCTGTAGTTGTATATATAAATTGACTTATTTATCAAGTAATACTATTATTTTAGTGCATTCATGTAAAATTTCATATAAATGTGATTATTAATTCGCGTTTTATCTCTAGTTAAACAGAATCATAATGGTAACTGAGCCGATGATGGTGAAAATTGAGCATCGCGCTGTAATTAAATTTCTCACTAAGCAAGGAAAAAGTCAAAAAACTATTCATGAAGAGATGGTGGCTGTTTACCAGGGTTCCGCACCTTCATTATCAACTGTGCAAAAGTGGTCAAGTGACTTCAAGAGAGGCAGAGAGAGCATTGAAGACGACGCCCGCTCCGGCGCCCCGGCTACTCCTTGTACGGGAGAAAGCATCAAAGAAGTCGAAAAACTTGTTCTTGAGGATGCCCGAATAAAGGTGAAAATGATGGCAGAGATCACCAAGCTTTCAATTGGTACCATTCACACCATTCTTCATGACCATCTTAACCATTCAAAGTTCAGTGCCATTTAAGTGCCACGAATGCTCACAGCGCCTCAGAAAAAAGTGAGAATCGCATGCTGTAGAGAGCTTTTGGAGATGTGTAGTGAGAACGCGGACGGTGTTATGGATCGAATTGTTACTAGTGACGAAACATGGGTCCACCACTATGACCCTGAAAGCAAACAAGAGTCCATGCAGTGGCATAAAAAAGGAACAGACCACCCGAAGAAGTTCAAAGTCAATCCGTCTGCCGGGAAGCTCATGGCCACAGTTTTTTGGGACTCAAAGGGAATCTTGCTCATTGAATACAAAAAAAAAGGTCAAACCATCAATGCCACATCCTACGCTTCCACTTTGCATAATTTTTGGGAGGAAATTAAAAAGAAAAGACGGGGTAAATTCGCAGCGGGTGTGTTGCTTCTTCATGGCAACGCTCCTGTTCACACGGCGCGAGTTTCCATGGCTGCTGCGCGAGATTGTGGTTTCGAAGAAATCCAACACCCACCCTATAGTCCAGACCTTGCCCCTAGTGATTATTTCCTGTTTCCGGATTTGAAAAAATGTCTTCGTGGAAAAAGATTTTCGGATGATGAAGAACTCAAGTCAGCAATAAATGGGTATTTTGCAGAGAAAGAGGAAATTTATTTTTTTGAGGGTTTAAAAAAGCTTATCTCAAGATGTAACAAATGCATTGATGTAAGGGGAAATAATATTGAAAAATAAAGACAATTTAAATTGAATTCGCACTTTCCTTCATATTGATACCGAGAATATATTGAACGCCCCTCGTAATAGGCCCCTGCGCGAAGCACTTTTTGTAACTTTATGTTTAGCTTAGTTTACAGTAAATTAAAGATTTAGTTGATTTGCCTTCGAGTGCCCGCTACAAATGAAGTATTAAAATGAAGAATATTGTTCTACCTTTTCAAATAACAACGCGGTTTTTTTTCCTTTTTTCCCCTTTTCGAGTTATGAACCATATTTCGTTAATTTTTGGTTAAAAAAAAAAAATGTTTTGACTTATCGTTTTATCTTTGGTAAGTGCGCTCAATGCGTAATAAAACGCAATTTTTTATTTGATAAATGGCTTCAAAGTCGAGGAAATAATGCAACATGGTCAACGCAAGCCGCCCAAATTCTGGAGAATATCAAATGCAGTTGGCCTTATCAAAGTGTTGAGAATATTGGATTTGATCCCCTCTATGACCGAATTTATTTCGTATGCAAGAAGTTAACAGAATTTTGGAAGAAAAATAAAGCCAGAAAAAATTTAATTATGAAAAATCATTCCTGTTGGCTTGACAAATCTGAGACTGAAGTTATCCTGACGAAAATAATCCAAGTACATCACAACAACGAGGTCGTCCTAGAAAAAGTTTTCAAGAATGTTCTGCGCGGACTAAACGAAGACGTGTGGCTGAAATCTCGAGATCAGACGAATCAATTGCCACAGCTTTGCGTGAAACGTCATGTTATTCGGATTTGCGAGAAGAAAATGTCATGAGTAGTTAGCCTTGTTAAGTACTGTCGCTTTTTGTGGAAGCAAAGCTTACAAAGAACCAGTACTTACTTATTCAGAGTTTTGTCAACAACAAGATTAAAAAAATGCACTGCCTAGCTACAAAATTATAAAGATGGAAAAAGAAAACTGCTATCCAGAAGCCGACAAAATTAGTGTCACCGAGACTGGTGCCGAAGTAGACTTACAGACTTTACTTAACCACACGGCAACAAGAATTACTTCGCAGAAAGACGTTCTTGACACTCTCAACAAGGACTCATATAAAAGCCTACAGTTAGAAGGAAAATGGGGATTTGATGGAAGTACAGGCCAAAGCGAATACAAACAAAGCTTTCATGATCCTAATGATAAAGACAGCGATTTTTTTGTTACATCTTACGTGCCATTGCAGCTTAAATTAAAAAATGACAATAATGAAGATGTTGTTGTTAGGAAAAATCCTCGATCTACCTCAACACGATGCCCTCATCCAAGAACCTTGGATAAGAAATGACACCGTCATGGGACTGAGGGACCCACATTACACGATATACCACACAAAGAACGCAGGCAACATTCGAGCTTGCATTCTCGCTAAATCTACACTAAACTTCACCTTTCTTCCTCACCGCAGCACGAATGACCTGGCAGTAACACTGCTAAAATCTGCAAAAGCCCACATCTGGCTAGCTTCAGGATATCTACCCTACGAGGACCCCAATTCAGCTCCATCAGAGGAGGTAAGAGTAGTGGTAGAAGCCAGGAAGAGAGGAGAAGAAATTTTGCTGGGATGCGACACCAATGCGCACCACGAATTATGGGGTAGTACCGACACTAACCCCCGAGGTGAGTCCCTATTTGAATTCTTAGTAGGCACCGACCTAATAGTGTGCAATAGGGGAAATAGTCCCACCTTTATAACCAGAACCCGGCAAGAGGTACTAGATGTTACCTTCGCCTCTATGAACTTGTACCCTGCGATTTCTAAGTGGACTGTATCTGACAGCCACTCCTTTTTCGATCACCGCTATCTGGAATATGAACTAGAAATACGCCATAACACCTCATCAGCAATTTTTCGCAATCGACGAAGAACTGACTGGTGTAAACACAATGAAATTCTCTCTGCTAAACTGTCCAATCGTATACATAAGACTCCAGAAACACAATTGGAACTAGATGAGCTTAACGCTGTTCTAACCTCCGCCTTAAACGTAGCATTCGACGAATCCTGTCGCATTACTACGAGGAAGGCAGACAATCGTCCACCGTGGTGGAATGCAGCACTAAACAAGCTTCGCCACACAAGCAGGAAGCTATTCAACAAAGCCAAAACAACGAGGCTACCTCTGGACTGGGATATCTACAAAGCAAGCCTTAAGAGCTTCAAAGCGGAAGGTCGTAAGGCCAGACGTAGATCCTGGCGTAGTTTCTGTCAGAGTATTGACAACACATCTCAATCTTCTAGGCTACGCAGTCCTTTCCAAGAACCCAACCATACCAAGTGTCCTCATGAATCCCAACGGATCATGGACAGAATCAGATGAAGCATCGTCTGCTTATGGACACTCACTTCCCCGGCTATGCCTAGCGAAAACCCTGCCCTGGTAAACGCTGCACGCCCACCGTCACCTCCGGACCACATAAACGAGGAAAGACTGAAATGGGCAGTGAACAGCTTTGAGCCATTCAAGTCCCCGGGGCCAGACCGCATTTTTCCGGCACAAATTCAGGCGGCCCTCAGCATAATAGAGCAGCACCTGTCCCGTATTATGAGGGGCTGCTTGCTGATAGGAACAATGCCGACCGCCTGGACTGAATTAAGAGTGGTATTCATAGCCAAGGCAGGAAAAACATCGCACACTTCCCCAAAGGACCTTAGACCCATAAGCCTAACATCCTTCCTCCTCAAGATTCTATAAAGAATCCTAGATCTTCACATTAAGTCACAACACGCTTACCAAAATGGTAAATCTGTTGAAACGGCCCTGCATTCTATCGTCTACCACGTCGAAAAATCCCTATCTATCAAAGAACTTGCTTTAGTGACATTTCTCGACATAGAGGGAGCTTTCAACAATGTTGAAACCAATTCGATCACCAACGCCCTACGCAGACTCAACATCGACGACTCAATCTGCTGCTTTATGGAATACATGCTCAAAAGCAGGGTAATAACCGCATCCTTCGGAAGTAGCACTGTCAAACGACGTGCACACAGAGGCACCCCCCAAGGGGTAGTATTGTCTCCGCTACTGTGGAATCTAGTGCTCAACGAAGCCCTTCTGAACATTGAATATACTGGATACAAAGTTATCGCCTATGCGGACGACGTCGCGATACTTGTAACAGGCAAATACCCGCAGACGCTGGCCGATGTCATGCAATCTGCTATCAACATATTGACAGGTTGGACCGAAAGATGCGGCCTGTCCGTCAATCCAACAAAGACTGAGCTGGTCCTGTTCACACGAAGACATAAACTCCCCGAGTTCACTCCCCCGAAGATTACAGGCACTCCTCTGGCACTCTCAAATAGCGCTAGCTATTTAGGCCTGAAGCTTGATGGCAAGCTACTTTGGAGGGAAAATGTAGTCGAACGTGCCAGGAAATCCCTAGCTGCTCTTTACATTTGCAAAAAGGGGGTAGGCTCCACGTGGGGCCTACAACCAAAAATTATGCACTGGTTATACATGTCGGTAGTTAAACCGATTCTCTTCTATGGAGTACTGGTCTGGTGGCCCGCCTTGGAGAAGAAGTCCAACCTAACCTTGCTGGACAAAACTCAACGAGTTGCATGCCTCAGCATCACCGGTGCGCTGAGAACCTCTCCCACTGCGGCGCTCCAAGCCATGCTCCACCTTCTCCCGACCGACATCGTCGGCAAACAGTTGGCTGCCAGCTCATCAATAAGACTGAGAAGCTCCAAACAATGGAAAGAGCATCAAACTGGACATGCCAATTTACTATCGATGTATCGACATCCACCTAAGGTCACCGACCACCTGCCCACTGAATACAACTTCAACCTGGGCTACAAACATCTAATCCCAGACAGAACCGAGTGGACACAACGTCATGTCCTACACCACGAATCGCAGTCAATTTTTACGGATGGGTCCAAAACGGAGGACGGAGTCGGTGCCGGAGTCTTCTCTGAAGACCTGGACATTCACCTCTCCTTTAACCTTCCAAGAACACTGCAGCGTTTTTCAGGCCGAAGTCACCGCCGTCCGCCAAGCCGCTGCCTGGCTGTCGGTTAATACGAAATCGAAATTTAGATATTGTAATATACATCGACAGTCAGGCGGCCATCAAATCCCTTGCATCCAGCACTACAAGATCCAAGGCAGTGAAAGACTGCCGTGCATCTCTTAACGAGATAGCCGGTCAGTATAGCATCACCCTTTGTGAATTGTGAAGCTGCCGAACTGGCCCGACGAGGCTCTTCTGGTTTAAATAGCATAAGTGTCACCGACATCGAGGCGCCAATGTCTTATGTTAAAAACCTCATAGACACCTATACGGTGAACGAAGCCAACCGTCGTTGGCACCAACTCGACCAGTGCAACACCGCAAGGCTACTCTGGCCGACATTAAACAAATCCAGATCGATCGGACTTCTGAGGCATAAGAGAGGAACCCTCTCGAAATTAGTAAACGCCCTCACTGGGTATAGGAAGACATGCCCAAAGGTTGGGCATCCCCTACAATGACTTCTGCAGAAGCTGTAGGGACGAGGAAGAAGAGGAGACCATCAGTCACTTCCTTTGCACGTGTCCTGCACTCGCCAACATTAGGAAGGCTACATTGGGTGAATACCTTTTCAATGATCTAAACGATCTTAACAACGCCTGCACAGCAAGGATTAGCTCCTTCATTCAGAGGAGCAAATGGTTCCCTGAGTAAGAGGGTGACCCACCCACCTTACACATCGGCAGCACAATGGACCTACTTCTGGGCTAAGTGCAGGGCCGGTTTCAAGCAACCAACCAACCTCAACACGATACTGTCGCCCAATTAGATTTCAATTTAAAAAAGAAACTACTGCTATATCAGTTTTTGAAGTACAATATTATACTGAAAAAATAAGTGCCTTGCAGCCTTGAACTAAAACTATCAATAATGATAAAGAATGGACAGTCACTAACAACTTACGTTTAACTATGGTTGATGGAAAAGTGTGCAACGCACTTAACGAAACAACATCTTTAAAATGTTACATATGCGGAGCGACACCAAAGAAAATGAACAACATTGAATCATGCCTTCAAAAAGAGGTCAATGAGAACAGTTTATGTTTTGGTTTGTCCCCGTTTCATGCTTGGATTAGATTCTTCGAGTTTTTTCTTCATATTTCCTACGGACTCAATATTAAAAAATGGCAGGTTAGGGGTGATGACAAAACAGAATTCGGAAAAAAAAGAAAATAGTCCAAGCTGAGTTCAGAGCAAAACTAGGATTGATTGTGGACAGACCGAAACCGGGAGGAAGTGGTTCCTCAAATGATGGGAATACAGCCAGGAAATTTGTTTACAATTCCGAAATTTCAGCTCAAATAACTGGAATCAACAAAACATTGATTGACAGATGTGCAAGTATTTTACAGGCTTTAAATTCAGGTTATAATATCGATGCAGATTAGTTCAGAGTTTACGCCTTAGATACAGCTGAACAGATAATTGAAATAGATCCATGGTACTATTTACCTGCTTCAGTTCACAAAGTGTTGTTGCATGGTGCATCGGTGATTGAGCATCATGGACTTATTTCTATAGGCGAGTTAAGTGAGGAAGCCGCATAAGGACCTTTTGAATAGACTTCTTTTAAGTTCCGACCCGCCTATTTCAAATTTAAGAAAATGGCCTTCTAAAAACATCGTTTTTATCAAAAAATGTATTAGAATTGCTAAAAATCCAGTTTTCCAAATATTTTTTTTTTGTATGAATTTGTTTACATTTTCTTTTTCATTTTGTAAGTTAAAACAAATAATAATAATAAAATAATAATAATAATAAAAGAGTTTAATAAAAAAAAAAACATGTATTATATTTTTGACCGCGCTTTGTATGGGCGGGTACCCACTGTGGGATGGTCTGAAATGTCGATTTCAAGTATTCCTAGTGACTTCAAGTACTCCTAGCGAGAAAATATTTCATAAATATAAAATCATACTATCTTCGAGGGCATAGGTTCGTTTATCTGGAAACAGTCCTATAGTGACACTATAGGTGTCTTGGACGATGTGTGCCACCAGAGACTATGCCCAATCTTCTCATATATCACTCTTTAAATTAGTTTAAATACGGAAAAATTTGTTGGTAAAACTGAGAAACAATGTATTACCTTGCACATACAGTGAGCAGCAAAAGTGTTGATAGCCTTAATTTTCCTTAGCCCAAGATTTATGCTTATAAAAACATAGCAGAATATTTTTTATATATTTGTTTACTTGTATTAACTTAAATTCAACAAACAAATTTAAAAATAATTCAATTATAACAGAATATTGAAATTAAAATGTGTATGCATTTTTTTTATCTCGAAAAAGCTCCTGGTGTTCGTCATTGGTTGTCATACGGCTCATGATGGCAACCTAAACACAATCCAAATAATTTCAAAAACAAAGAAATTATTATTAGCGCTTCCTTGACCAAAACAAAATACCAAACACGGAATGTAAGGAGCGCATTAATAAAAAGATCTGCACTGCAATACGTTTTTTACAACTACACGATTGCGCTCAATTTCATACAATACTACATAATACTCTATTGTAAGTTTCAAAACCCTGCTTAGCATAAATTAAGCCATAGATATGCATTGGTGGCAGACGCTATGTACTTCTGCAATAGATAGCCCTTCAACGATTACTGCACAACCTGCAAAGGCGTAGAAGAAGAACAAACTAACAACGTATATCACGCGATTGCTTCTCCGATAAGACCCATGTACTCGTAAGATGGCTATCCAAACCGTGTTTGCATATCTGCAAAATTTACGAATTTTTAATTCGCCTCATTGTTAGTTCCAGAGCCTCCAGATAAATAATCTTCTATGTTTGGGTTTGGTAAATTAAATCTTCAGTAAGGTTTGCCATTTCATGATGGAAAGATCTACGAGCCAACAACGAGTCGAAATTATTAAATTTTACTACCGAAATTCGGAGTCAATGGCCTCAACGTTAAGAGCGCTACGTTAATTGGAGTACAGAACTAGATCCTGGGTAACGGGCTCGATATCTTGGATTCTATGTGTCCTAGATTAAAAATGGCGCAGGTCATCAAGATATTTGAAGAGGTGCAAGTTAACCGTGAGGTCGGATTAGTCGTATTGCAAGCTCAAAAAAAACGATGGACAGTTAAAGTGTAACACATCAGTTGTAGCGTTTCTAATTGCTGTTAGCATCAATGACACTTTCAGCATTTATTATTATTTATTTTTCAGAACTTCCTGGTTGATAAATACCCAAATACATGCTATCAAAAAACAAACAAACATCTGTCGACCGCGTAGGACAAAACGTCACTGTTGACAGCAATAACTTCGAGGTAGTTAAGCAGTTCATCTACCTAGGAATAAACATCAACTCCACGAAAGACACCTTAATGGAGATCAGACGGAGAATTACCTAAGGAAACCGCTGCTACTTCGGTTTAGCGAAACGAATGGGTTTAAAGCTCATCACTTGAAGGACAAAATACATGCTCTACCAAACCTTAATCCTGCCTGTCCTGCTTTATGATGCCGAGTGGTGGACGATAAGTAGAAAATTCCAAGAACGAATAGAGGAGAAGATACAACCGGGAACTCTATGAACTAAGCTTAATCTAAATCCTATCGACTACATTAACTCGGCCACATCGTGCGAATGGACAATATATCTTCAGCCAAGGGGATCTTCGACTCCCATTCCGTTTCTCCCATTCCCCAGTTTCTAGAATGCAAGAAAGACAGAACTTCGGCTTCAAAGACCAAGCCATCGCTGATGCCATAGCGCTTAATCTGGACGAGTGGAAGCAGAGTGACAATAATCGCAGGGGGTGGAAAACTGCAGTTTCTCAGGCTCTTCACGGGTCGGGACCCCTGTAAGTAAGTAAGTGAGTAGGTTAGGTTAGGTTATAGTGGCTGTCAGCCTAAGGCCAACACACTTAGGCCAATGTTAGGTCCATTGTGGGTTTCTTTCACTACTCGTTAAACCATTTGAAGCTTCTAACGTCAGCGTTAGCACGTCAGCTTTAGCCAAGTCATTAAGATCATTAGGCAAAAAATCTCCCAGATTCTGAAATTCTTTATTCCTGTGAAAGTACGTTCGATGCCATTATGTACGGAACTCGATTTCTTTTGCATGGCCACCACGGGCACGCTTGCAGAAGTCCAGACGCTGAACCCAATTTTCGACGGTTTTCAAGCATAAATCGGCCGATACTGCTGCAATTTCACGTTCGATATTGGTACGAAGTTCATCAATCGTCGCTGGCTTGTTGGCATAGACCATAGACTTGACGTAGCCCCACAGGAAATAGTCTAACGGCGTCAAATCGCACGACCGAGGCGGCCAAGCGACTGGACCATTTCGTGAGATAACACGGTTTCCAAACTTGGTTTCCAATAAATTGATTGCGGCATTCGCTGTGTGGCTTGTGGCGCCGTCCTGGTGGTCAAGCGGCTTCAGTTCTTGCGCCAATTTAATCTTGTAAGGATGTAGGCCAAGATCTTTTCGCAAAATTCGCCACAACGACGTCACAGAGATGGCCAACGCTTGAGAACGACGTGTGAGAGACACATTTGGGCTTTCTTCAACTGAAGCCTCAGCGGCAGCAATATTCTCGACACTACGGGCACTTCTTTGTCTCACTGGCACGGGAACATTTTGTACTGTGCTTGTGGATTCAAAATGTTCCACTAGACGCTCAATTGTTGATCTGCTAGGACGATTATGACGACCATAAATTGGACGTAGCGCTCTTAACGTTGAGGCCACTGACTCCGAATTTCGGTAGTAAAATTTAATAATTTCGACTCGTTGTTGGCTCGTATATCTTTCCATCATGAAATGGCAAACCTTACTGAAGAGAAATGTTAAAAGAGCGGCAAGAAATTCGGCGTCGTTTGCTGTCCCTATCGCTCTACTTTTGTAGCGTCCCTGTTGAAAAACCCTTTACAAAGAAGGTGAAGTGTAGTCTCCTCCTCCTCCTCGCCCATGCAGCTTCTGCAGAAGTCGTTTGAATAAATGCCAAGCCTCGATGCGTGCCTGCCTATCAGACAGTGCCCTGTAATGGCACCTATAGTGGAGCTAATATGCAGTCGGTTTAGTGAGATCAGACTCTTAGAGCGTCGCAGGTCCAGATGTGCTTAGTCGCTAGACACGTATTGCTACTTGTCCACCAAGGTTTGTTCTCTCGATTGCAGATAGCTTGAATAAAAGTTTGCAAGTAGCGATTGGTATACCTATACCCAGAGAATCCTTTTCATGTAAAAGAGGTAGTTTGGTTCCCTTTTTGGCGAGTTCATCAGCTCTACAGTTTCCTGGAATATCTCTATGCCCTGGCACCCAACAGAGGGGAATGTTAAACTCCTCCGCCATCTCCTTAAGAGATGAACGGCAGTCCAGGGCTGCGATGGAATTTAAAGAGGCTGAATCCACGGACTTGATCGCGGCTTGGCTGTCCGAGAAGATACGGATGTCAATTGTGGATACTACATTTCTCTTCAGCCTAAAAAATGTGCTTGCATTTCGGAGGCCAGCTTTAAAATTCTGGTCACTGATGCAAATTTAATGTGGCGAACAGGGCTTCTTTTATCGCCATAATTTCCGACTGCAATACGCTACAATGATTAGGAAGACGGAAAGAGAGACTAAGATTAAGCTTTTCGAAGAAAACGCCACCACCAACCCCGTCACTAGTTTTTGATCCATCGGTGTAGAAGTGGATCGATTTATCTTCCGCAAATTCAGCGTCATCCCAGAATGATGTGGAAGTAATAGTGACTTGAAAGTTCTTTCCGAACTGTAATTGGGGTATGGTGTAGTCTATGTTTCCTGAGTCCAGAATGATGGAGTGGCCATTATTATTTTTAGCCCACTGCGAGATAACTTTGAGGCGGACAGCAGAACAGGCCGCTGTAACAGATGTAGCATAATATCTAGTGCTGCGGAGGGGGTGGTTCGGAGTGCTCCGCTTCTGCACAAACATGCTGCGCGTTAGACTTCGCCCAGCTTATCACAGTTTGTAGCTTCACCTAGGGCAGTCCACCAGGCAACAACCCCGTATGTAAGAATCGGTCTTACGACCAATACATATAGCCAATGAGTGATACGGGGTTGTAGACCGCACTTGTTGCCAATGACTTTTTTGCAAGAGAAAAGTGCTACTGTGGCTTTTTTGACTCTTTCTTGTATGTTGGGTTTCCACCTGAACTTCCCATTAAAGATAAGACCCAAGAACTTAGCTTCGTAGGAAAATACTAAGCTTATACCACATAATGGAGGGTGGGTCAATATGCGGGATTTCGTATTTCCTGGAGAAGAGGACAAGTTCGGTTTTGTGGGGGTTGATACCCAAGTCACAACGATTAGCCCATCTCTTTAGCTTGTTGAGAGCGTTTTGCAAGAGTTCCTTTATAGTGTTGAGGTGTTTTCCGGAGACGGCAAAAGCAATGTCAACCGCATATGCAATCACCCTTCAGCCCTCCCCTTCCAGGTATATCAGTAGTTCATTCACCACCAGGTTCCAGAGAAGGGGGGAAAGGACGCCACCTTGCGGCATGCCTATACTGACAGACCTCCTGGCAGATTTAACACCCAGTTTTGAGTTGATAATCCGACTTGTGAGCAGTAGATTGATCAATTCACCAAGCGAACCATCCACAATCAGTTCTGTTACTGCATTTGCTATTGCAGATGTGCTCACAGTGTAGAATTCTATATCTAGGAAAGCAACCATAGTGTAATCCTTATGATGAAGGGATTATTCAATAGTGCGTACCAGAGAGTGAAGCGCGGTTTCGACCGACTTACCATTAAAGTACGCATGCTGAGTCGCAGACAGAAGTTACGTATTAATATTGGTACGGAGATGGATATTAATCAGTCGCTCCAGCGTTTTAATGAGGAATGATGATAGGCTAATAGGTCTGAGGTCTGTTGGACTGAATGGGAGTATTTTCCGGCTTTGGGTATAAAGACCACTTTCTCTTCTCTCCCAGCCTGAGGAATGTATGCCAGATTCAAGCAGCTATTCAGAATCATCTCCAGTGATGGTATGATGATATCGGAAGACATTTGTAGTTCGGCAGGTATTAAACCGTCTGGTCCTGCAGACGTGAATGGCTTGACGCTTTGTCTCTTGCAAAAGTCTGATAAACATCCAAGAGTATGAATTGTCATGAGAAGCTTCTCAAATTTGCCGTCCGATGTCAGCGTAAAATTTAAGGTTCCTTTCATGCGTAGCTAAAATACAACTTCGCCTACACAAATGGTTGGAGAAGCTATATATGGGCCGTTAATATCGAATATTTATTTATTTTGTCACTTTTCTGAAGGTTAAATTTTAAACAACGATATGGGGCGGTCTCAAAACAAAGACCTTCAACTGATATAACTATTTTCTTCGGACTTTCCCTGAGTCTGCTATGTCATGTTAGGAAACCTGCTATAGGAGCCGTAGGTTTTTATTACTTAAACCAATGCAAGACTCGAATCTTCTTTAAAAATACATACTGAGAGTGCAAAGTCTTTTGGGTTTAACGATGCAGGTGCCATTACTGTATAATGACAGACTATTAAGGTTCCGCTTTAATAATAGGTGTCAGAATTGCGTTTTAGCATTAAATGCCACTTTATTACTTGTGCCCCACTAAAGTATGCTCTGAAGGTCAAAATTTAATAAGCTTAACATACGTTGGCTATGCAGTGACACTGGCTAAATTGAGGGACGTGAATTCGAATATGAGAAGCTTACAGTAGTAAACAGCAAAGGACTGGAGTGGGTTAGAAGTAGCAGCCAGGAGATCAAATGAAAAAAAGAGTCGCAGACAAAATTAGCTTCGAGGAACACCAGCATTTATTTGATGAGTCGCAGCCGTACTGCTGTGCTAGAAGGCGCAGAATGTTAACATTAATTTGTGGGTAGTTGGTTTTAATCTCCTGAGAAAGAAGAATATGATTAATGCAAAGGCAAATCTTTTAATTTTGCTAGAATCCGGTCATCTGGACCAACGTATTTGTGGTATATCAAGATCACGAAGTAATCTTGCGATCGCGAAAGTGAATGGCTCAGCTGAAGCTGGTTCAACCGGCGACCAGCTACTGTCTCAGCATTACACTATTCTGTTACTGTGACCGGATCGTTGATTTTTTGAGGCAGTAGATTATGTCATATACAGGTATTATGTGGATAACAATTTTTAATATGCCATATGAGGCTTTCTCAATACTAAGTTTATCATTCTGCGGGAAAAAGATTTTTATTAATTTTCAATAAATGCAAAGGATTTACATAATCACCGAGCAGCTGAATGTAAAAAGGAGGAAACGTGTCTCAGATGTTTCGATAAACACAGAACAAGTGAATGTAAAAATGATTCTATAAAAAAGTGTATAAACTGCATACGAGTGAATGAAAAGCTAAATATGGGTCTCGACGAAAATCACACAACATTCAGCAAAGAATGTCCAGTTTACCTAAACAAGCTGGAAGCCAAAAAGAGAAGAATTGGGTATTAGCAATCAAATGCAATCAGGGGCATTTATATAAATATACAAGGTTTAACAAACAACTTTGATGAACTGGAAATGCTATGCGATAGACATAAATATGATTTCATAATTTTATCCGAGACACATTTAACCAAAAATATTCAACGGAATGAAATAAAAATCAATGGCTATGAAGAGGTTTCCTGCCGCTCAAATTCAACGAGAACAGGAGGAGCAACATTATATATTAAAAGTAATTGGAAAGTCATCGACGTGGTTACAAAATCAATTGACAATACGGTGTGGTTGATAGCGTGCAAATGCACCCAGTTTAATGTTGAGATAACAGTTGTAGGAGTTTATAGATCACCCAGTAGTGCGGAGCGAGAATTTTGCCACTTTATGAAGCAAAACATTGAAATGCTAACAGAACAACAGAAAAATATAATTATAGGTGGAGATTTCAACATAAACTGGTGCAAAAACGGTACGTATAAAAGAGAGATGAAAAGAATATTTGAGGATAACTACCTTGAACAGAAAATGACACAATACTCGAGAGTAACGGCGGAATCTAAGACAATAGTGGACTACATTCTAACTAATATAAAAATCGCTAAAGTAGAAGCAAAAGAAAGTGCAAAAATATCTGACCACGAAAGTATTGAGATTATTATACAGAATGAAAACAATACATCGAAAATCAATAGAACCGTTCAAATTTTTAAATACAACAAGCGTAATTTCGCCGAAGAACTACTTCAAATGAATACAACATATGATAGGGAGAGGACCATGCACGAGAATTTATTCTAAAAATAGATGAGGCCTTAAAATGTACAATAGATAAATTCAAAGTCACAAAATCAATAGAAGTAAGCAACCAAACAAATAAGTGGTTCAATAATGAACTAAAAATCTTGAAAAACAATAAAATCGAAAAGTACCACAAGGCTAAAAGTTTAAACGATCAAACAAGCTGGGATGAATATAGAACTGCAAGAAATCTTTATAAGATGAAAATAAGTAAAGCAAAGAATCGATTTATAAATGTTAAAGTTAGGACAGCGAGCGGACAAAAAGAAATGTGGAAAACTATAAAAAGTTTGGTTATAAAACAAAATAAAGCACAAATAAGTCATGTAATTTTTGAAGGCATGGTCTGTCTACACAGATGAAAAAGAAATTTCTAACAAATTTAACGAATATTTCATTGAAAGTGTAAAAGAAATAACAAACGAAATTGAAGAGACTCAATATATAAACAAAATTGTACGTTATGAATGCAACTTCAAATTTAAGCAAATAACATTGCAACAGTTACAAGAAACGTGTAAAGAAATAAAAGATAAGGCAGATTTCGAAAAAATTAGACCCCAAATAATACTTGATAAGTGCAATACGTTAGGAAATTCCCTATTAGAAATTGTAAACATTTCATTACGAGAAGGAGAGTTTCCAAATTCATGGAAGGAATCACTGGTTACACCGGTGGAAAAAGTCTCAAATACCAAAAAATGTGAGGAGTTCCGTCCAATAAATACGTTGCGGACATGCGAGAAATTTTTGGAAAGTATTGTTAAAAAGCAACTAGTGGAATATTTAGAAACCAACCACATTTTATCTATCTACCAATCAGGATTTAGAAAAAATTACTCATACGAAGCTGCGGTAAACTACGTTATAAATGAATGGAAAAACATGGGGCGTAAGAAAAAAATATTGGCACTGTTTTTGGACTTCAAAAGGGCATTCGAAACAATAGATCGAAATATTCTATTAGAAAAACTGTCAATGTATGGTATACGAAATAAAGAGCTAAAATGGTTTAACTCATTCTTATCAAATAGAACCCAGAGGACAAAGGTCAATGTGTGTGTGTCTAATGTAATAGCAGCTAGTATAGGAGTTCCACAGGGATCGATTCTCGGAGCGCTGCTGTTTATAATTTACATCAATGATATGCCGAACATAATACGTGAATGTAAGATGGTACTATATGCAGATGACACATTGGTGTATTCAGAAGGAGAAAATGCAGAAGAATGTAGAGAAAAGCTACTATGTGACATCCAACAAATACTTGAATGGCTGAAAATGAACAAGTTGAAACTTAACGAGAACAAAACGAAATTAATGGAGATAAACACTAACAACGAAACAGCAATAGAAATAAATACTAAAGAAATAGAAAATGTGAGTCGGATAAAATACCTGGGAATAATTATCGATAAGAAAATGAAATTTGCTGAACACATCGATTACATGTGCAAAAAGATTGGTAAAAAGATCGGTTTTTTCAAGAGGATACGAAAAAAGATGGATTGCCTAACTGCGATAACAATATATAACACCATTATAAAGCCGCATTTCGAATATTGTTCTACAATAACATATTCATGCTGCAATCAAAGTCAGGTAGAGAGACTCCAAAAATTCCAAAATAAAGCAATGAGAAGTAGTCTTAGATGCAATAGATTCACATCTATAAGATACATGCTGGATGCGCTCAAGTGGTTAGACGTAAGAGAAAGGTTGGAACTAGACACACTAATAGCTGTTTTTAAAATTAAGCAGGGTGCTGCACCAAGCTACCTAACAAGTGGAATGACAAGGGTTGGAGAAGCACAACCGTATCAATTGAGAAACTTCAATAACATCAGGGTAAATCGCCAGATTTCTGCAGCCGCTGGCAACACGCTTATGTACAAGGGAATACTTTTATTTAACAACTTGCCAAATGAAATAAAAAACGAAACAAATTTTAGAGTATTTAAATCTAGATGCATACTCGTACATTTTTACATTTTGTAAAACATAATAGGTGACTCGCTTTAAAATTTAACTGTAAACAAAGTACTTGTCTACTCGTATGTAATAATAATATTTTTGATATTTTAACTTAAAATTTTGATTTTTGTAAAGTATTTTTATACTAATATATATGAATTGCTACCACTAATACTAATAAATGAACATCAGAGCCTAGTTCCCGACAAGGGCAGGTGAAAAGTATCCTACTTATTGTAGAGATACTGCGTAGTCAAATCAATCAATCAATCAAAATTAATTTTCTGAGATTTCTTTTTATTTAAAAAAAATCAAGTTGTCTACAATTGAACGCAGGAGCTTCAGATCGATACACACCATCGACCTTAAAGTTGTCTATAATAGCGTTGGTAGGAACGAGCCATAAAGGGTCTTTCATTAAGGACTTGACAATTTCTTTTTTTAATAAAATGCAAACTACTTGAGATATCTCAAAAAAAAATGTATTGGCTTGAATCACTATCAAACCATCTATGAATGAAATTCGACTTCGTTCATATGTCCACAACGGGAACGTATGCACCGTTGAACCCAATTTTACATGACTCGGCCGCACATTTCGACCGATACGGCCGCTATTTCTCGTTTAATATTGGCTCTGAGCTCCTCTAACGTCGCCGGCTTTTTGGCATAGATCAATGATTTAATGTAGCCTCATAAAAAAAGTCTAGAGGCGTTAAATCTCGGCGGACTGTAGACGGGTCTGTTTCACGAGATAACACGTTCACCGAACTGAGACTTCCATAACTCGATTGTTGCACCCGCTGTGTGGCTTGTGGTACCGTCTTGTGACGGTAACGTGACGGTAATTTTCATCGACGAAAAAAAAACGGCCCAATGACGCCACCGACATGAAAACCGCACCAAACAGTGACTTTTTGACATGAGGGTTCTCACCTGTCCAATAACACATATTTTGCTTATTGAGGAAGCCGTTTAACCAAAAATGAGCTTCATCGCAGAAGATGATTTTGCGATGAAATTCTTCATTTTCTTCCATCACGTCCAGAGCTCAACTCGAAAACATACTTCGCTTCATATAATCAAGTGGCTTTAGTTCTGCGGGTGGCATTGGTGCGATGGTAGTGTATTTACAAACTGATTGGCATGTCGTGCGTTCGAATCCCGGCCAGGGCCATCATTTTTAATTGAATTCACATAAATAGAGATCTCCCTAAGCAATTTAGGCGCCACCTGTGGAGAAAAAAAATACTAAGCACCAACAACTTCTTTCCTATCCTCCTATTCTTTCGAATAGTAAGTAGCACCTAAAATCATGCAATACAATACAACATTGCTAGGTGCAGCTTACTATTCAACAAAATATTCATGCGCTGTGTTTAACACTATAAGGGTACTGTACATATACAGAAACAACAAAGCCCCTTTAGCGTAAGCGAATTATAAAAAAAAGTTCTTGAGTCAGCTTGATCTTGAAAGGGTGTAGGCCAAGATCCTTAAGCAAAATTTGCCAAAATGTGGTCTGTGAGAGGCCCCATTCTTGAGAACGCCGTGAAATTGACTGATTTGACTGGTTTGGTCGCTCTTAAAGTTGCGACCACCGACTCGGAATTTCGGTAGGAAATTTTAATTGCTTAAACGTTATTCCTTTGTGTACTTCACCATGATGAAAATGTTGATTTTACTGAATATTTTGACATTGACAGTTCGGTAATTGGTTTAAGGGTGCGTTCACACTGAAAGTTTGAAGTTGTCATGTCGCTAATGAAAGACCCTTTACAAAGTCAAAACAAGTTTCAGCATCCCTGCCAAACTCATTTGATTGTGCTACATGAGGCTGGAGAAATCCCGCTGCTAAGTCAAAATCAGCAAAACCATCAACGAACCCTTTGATATCGAAATTAAGGTTAAGGACAAGGTACAACGTTTTTTGGATTCAGGTAGATACCTACTGAATTTTAAAAATGCTGCTGGAGAAAGGACTTTTATGTCCCGTTTGTTATTGGTCTTCTGTCTTCTGTCCCTGCCGATTTCAAACGCTGGCGTCGAACGCCTATTTAGTCATACAAACAATAAAAAAAAAGTTCGTAACAAAAAAAACAGCAAATAGCATAACGTCGAGTCCGCATATCTGAAATACGCTTAACTGAAAAATTCGGTTAGTTGAAATACAAAATTTGTCACACTGCATTTTTTCACAACCTTCATACAAACAACTTCGCCTAACTGAATCCCGCTAAATTGAAAGATTCGGTTAAATGAAAAAAATAATTACGGGGAAAATCATTCACTTATACTGATACTACTCCGCATAATTGAAATAAAAAAGCTGAATACGCCCACCACTTAGATTATTTCTTTCTTTAATTGAACGCGCCCAATAAACTTCTCACCTCACTTTTGTCTGTCAGTTTGATAACAAAATATTGTTTTGTTTTGTTTGTTAGGCACGACTTCTGAGTTTGACGAATATTTTCTGGAAAGTGCGAGTAAAACAAATTTCAAATTATGTCAGTAATGGTATGTACCTAAATTGCTTTGTTAACCAAAACAAAAACATCATTCATGTACAATAATCATTTCAATCATAGTCATCTAGATCGGAAAAAAGTGCCCAGGATTAGCGTTCCAAAAAAAAAAATAGAAGTTCTGAAGAGAATCGATTCGGGAGAATCCAGAAAAAAATATATGTGCAAAATATGGCTGCAGCGCACCAACTTTAACAAGGATTATTAAAAACAAGCAATTACTGTTGAATGCAGCGGCAGAAAATAAAAATTTGGCAAAGAAACGGGTGCGAACGGTTGTCATAAAAATATTGAAAACACGGTATTGATTTGGTTTTGGGACATGCAAACGAAAAATGCAGTGGTCCTCTTTTGATGAAAAAAGCAAAACAATTTGCTGTTATGATGAACGTCGATTTTGAACCTTCCAAAGGCTGGCTGGAGCGTTGGAAAGTTAGGGAAAATATACATTTTACCGACACATTTCCAAGAATATAGTGCAGAAAATATTTACAATTTTTTTTTTTTTTTTTTTTTTTTTAAATCCAAATCCCAGAGCACTCAGACTCGGTAACGTTCCATTGTCCTACCAGGCAGAAATCCTCCTTTTGCTGTAGAGGCATGTGATTGGGTGGCGTATGTTGTTGTTCCCATGGGGATTGAACCTGCACCGCACGGGTCACAAGCCAACACACTAACCTCTACACCGTCGCCACCCAATATTTACAATACGGATGAATCTGCAGAAGCTCAACGCAAAATTCAGAGCGAACGGTAAGAAAGTGTTGCTCTTTGTTGACAATGCGGCTTGTTACAAATTAGATGATTATTATTAGACAACATAAAATAGAATTTCTGCCACCAAATACAAATTCTATTATTCAACCTTTGGACCAAGGGATAATTCGGTCTTTCAAATCACATTATCGAAGGTGCATAGTAAGACGACAAATTCTTCATCTCGATTATATGCAATCTTTAACAAAGTTCACCAAAAATTTGGACTTAATTTCTGGTTTGAAAATAGTCAAAAGAGCCTGGTGGATGGTCAGGCCCGAGACAGTAAAAATTTGTTTTCAAAATGCGGGTTTTGCTAAAACCCTTGTTGCACAGAGAGTCTGAATTTGGCGATCAGGAAGAAGCTGATTTACCGATAAATCTCAGACACGAAATTAAATTTCTTGTAGACATAGGTGCAGATTTGAGTTGTTTCAGGGATATGACGGATGCAGAAATTATAGACGAAGTCACATATGCATTAGAAAATAATTCCGAAGAAGCCGATTCTGACAGTGGAGATTTCATCAGAGTAATTGCTCTTCAAAAACCCTCAGTGAATGATGCCTTTAATTCTCTTGCAGTTCTGAGAACTTTTTTCGGGAAAACAGTGAAGTCGCCGATTCAATTGACAACAAACGCAGATATGCGACTTTTATAAGCCGTCTAACTAAACAGTTGGTGCAATAAATCCATTAAGTACCAAATTACATATTAAAAACTGAGCTGTGAATTAGTACAAAACCATTTAATTTTTTTTTCTTTATTTATACTTTATGTATTTCCTTTTTTGTTATTTTAAAACGTTTTTTAATAAAAATAGTTAACTTGTTTTAAAATACTGCTGTTGGTTTTTTCTGTATATGTACTTGGATTCTTAGATTAGATTGGTGAAATTGTATTTTAGTTATCTATATTCCGGTAAAGTATTTTTGTTCAGTTATGCGAAGATCGTTATACCGCTTAACTGAAAAAAAACTTATGAGAATTGGTCCGATATTTAGAGTACATACTAAACTTATTTAACAATAACGAAATGTGTTAAAAGTACGTAATGTAACAAGGAATGACTGAATGTACTTGTTGATTTTATTGGAAATATATATATTTTCCCCGTGTAGGGACGGGTTCAGAATATCACTACAGCGCACCCAGATAAACAGCGCTTGTCGTAAAAGCCGACTAAGGGGGAAGATCACAGCTAGGTAATTTAAACATCCAGGTGAGCCCAGCGACATATTTAACATCTTAAAGCTGTCCCGCAAGTGTGCATGCAAATCCGTGAGTTGACACGACTGGAGATCACCGGTGTCGTAAAAAAAAGATCAAACAAGAACTAATAGGAGCATGATAGAAAACGCAGCACCCCGCCAGGCACTACATATAATGGCACTGATCCTGAAAATGCTCGGGTCCGAGCCATTAGGTTTCTGGGGGATAGCAAAGTAAGCTTAGGCAAAACCTAAGGGTCGCGAGTTGGAACGTTGGAAGTATGAGTGGTCGTAGCTACGACCTTAAAGAGATGATGGTAAGAAGGCGAGTTGACATCTTTTCAGTTCAAGAAACGGAATGGCGAAACACCGGAAATGGGGCGCGTTTTTTGGACGTTAGGACAAACGCTTTTAAGATGTTCTAGTACGAGACAGAGGAACAGAATCGGGACCATCCTTGCGGCAGAGCTACTTGGCGGCATCTTGACCATTTCAAATTCCAGTGATCGTTTGATGTCTCTTAAACTGGTGATACAAGGCGAGGTGTGGAATATTGTCAGTGCATATGCTCCCCACGTTGGATGCGAGCAGAGAGAAAAAGATGTCTTCTGGCTAGATTTTCACAATCTCATCAAGAATATCCCCAAAACAAACTTTGGTTTGTTGGCGGAGGTTTTAACGGACATGTCGTGAAGTCAGACGAAGACTATGAAGACTGCCATGGAGGACTGGGATACGGCACCAGAAACTCTCCGGGTGAAGATAAAGCCGGCACCTGGTCATTGACAGCAGCGGCGGAAATGAAACCCATATTGATTACCACTTGGTAGCACGTTTTATGAAGCCTTGGGTTAAAGATTGCAAAGTGATCCTAGTCGAGGCAGTACCCCAGCAACACCGCCTCCACTTGGCAGACATTTTTATCCCGGCGCGGACGAACAGAATAAAACAAAAAAAGCGTCTGAGAGAATGAAATGGTAAAATCTGGACAAAGAGAAAGGCGAAGCATTTATTGAAAATATTCTAAATCATCTCTATCACATCATTAACGAAGTTGAGGATGCAGAGTGCTCGCACAAGATATGTGGAATTACCTACAACGACCTTGCTTGGAGAGCCAAATTACTACTGATGGCGGAGGACAGATGAAGCTAAAGCAGTGAGAAGTGAAGCGTCATTCAAAGCTTGGTCAAAGTGCTGCACTAATAATGAAGATGAAAGAGCTCGTCTCAAATTGGAATACAGACATCAACAGGCTCGCAAAGAGAAAGTGCGCTCAAATTCAAGCAGTGTGTGGAAGGCCTGTTTCGGTAGTTAAAAGAAATTTCAGCCCAGGAAATCCGTTCGAGAAAATTCATCAACAATGCTCAAGGGCTGCTTCTTGTGGATGACACAAAAATACTACACCGGTGGCAGCAGTATTGTGAAGAATTTCTAAATGAACAATTTTACGAATATATTTTCCCGAGAGCCATTCCTAAGTTCCTGTAGTCAAAGACTCCAAAAAGCAAAAAGCAGTTGGGCCGGACGAGATACTCGTACCCTCAGACTTCTGAAAAAAGATGGAAGCCATCGGGTCCAAATGGCTCATGATTCTCATGTCCAAACTGATGAGAGGCGATCTAATGCCTAACCAGTGGAGGGAAAGTTTTCTTCTTTCTTTGTACAAAGGAAAAGGCGATACACGAGATTGTGACAATTACCGTTCAATCAAGCTGATGTCCCACACCATGAAGCGGGTATCAGATAGCTGAATGCGGAAAATAAAATGGCTATCTGATGACCAGTGCGAGTTTGTCGCAGGCAAATCAACCACCGATGCAATCCAAAGTATAATGATCATGATGGAAAAATATGGTGATTACCTAAAAGATTTGCATATGGCCTTGGTTGATTTTGAAAATGCCTTTGATAGACAACCAAGGGATCAGTTATCGGTGGCGCTAAGACAACGAGGAGTTTTAGAAACCTACGTACAGATGATCATGGACATGTATGAGGGAGTAAAGACAAGGGTAAGATGGCCCGCTGACGTCACCGAGGAGTTCGCAATCAAAGTCAGTGTACACCAGGGTCTTAAGGTCCGTTTTATTCACTATAGTTCAACTGCTGATGACTCCCAAGTTTGCTAACTTCGGAGTTGATATCAACTCGAGAGTTGAACTGCAAGTCGAAAAATGTTTTTTTCACTATTACAGCTTTCGGTTTGGAAGTTGAAATTCGCAAGTTGACCAACTTGCTGTTTCAAAAAATTCCCTGGGATATTTGTGACAGATGACATATAATATATCAGTCTCAACTTCGGATTTGCTTTTAACAGCTCCGTTTTCGGTTTTTTTTAGAACAACAAACTTTTTTTCTTGCGTTATAAATCAAAAATATTTAATTTTTACATGGTGCCGCATGTTTGTCATGCGAACTCAGCAAACGTCGAAAACGAAAACAAAAGTGAGAAGCATCGAGTCTGCATTTGTTGCTGGTGTGAAATTGGCAGTAAATAAACCGCCACCTTGTTGAAAAAAACTGGTTAACCAAAACAAAATAACATCGCTACCACGAGGTAGGTGGACTCCCTTACAACCTCGAAGTCTTATTATCAACAGACAGATGTTTGTTCGTTTGTTGAAAGAAATTTCCTCGTTGACTTAAAGGCCAAATAATTTCCCTGTTCTTAAATCACCATGAAACGATCGTAACGATCATCGGCCGATGATGTCGATATCGCCCGCGTTTCCAAGTAGTTGGATGGATCTGTTGTCTGTGCCTTCCGTATTGACACCTGTCTTGCGCACTATCTGCTCCAGAACAAGATTGAAGAAGTTACCTGGTCGCGCAACTGTTTGCCGTTGTACAGCGTCACGCGACACAACTGCATTATTTTAGCGGTGATCCCGAATTCGGCCATCGCCACGTAGAGCTCCTGATGATTAATGCTATCACATCCTTTTCCTCTGGGTGAAACTTACTCAATTGTGTATGCAACCCTTCCTAGTGCTATCATATGCGGCTTTAAAATTGACGAAAAGATGGTGGGTCTTCATTTGACTCAGTATGAAGAGTTGGTCTATTGCCGATCAGCCGGGCATAATTTCAATGAGGTCTTCGGAAGCTTTCCCAAATGAGAACATACCCTTGTCGACAGTTGAAATAGGTTCATTGCTCTACTTTTCATTAGGTTCATTAGGGCAGTTAATCGATTGTTTTTTTCTGTAATAGCTATAAGCCTCTTAGGCAGGTGTTAAAAACGTGGGGATCACAGACAACAACTAGAGTTAATAAACAGAAATTGAACAAAATCCCAAGATTGCTCGGATAACTTCTACTAAATATTTCGAGGAGTTGAGAAATCATAAGTTGACCAACTTTGAATTTTCTCAACTTTTGAATATTGCAAGTTGAGAGAGTCAACTTTGAGTGAACAAAAGCAATTTCTTAACTTGACAATAAAAATCCTCAAGTAGCGTTCAACTTGGAGTGAATTAAATCGGCCAAAGTCCCTTGATATTTATTACAGTCGTTAATTATCTGCTTTAAAGAAAAGGGACGGACTTCAGAGTGCATCAGTTATTTTTTGCCGACGATGGAGCCATCATAAGCGAGGATAAAGCGTCCCTGCAACGAGCACTTGATATATGGGTTTACGTTTGGGAAAGGAATGGCTACCGTATTAGTCCAAACAAACAGAATACCTGTGCTGCCCGTTCTCTAATGCACTCTGGCTTATCTCAGCTCAAAGCAAGGCTCTACACCGAAGAGGTGCGCCTGGCGCCCTTTTTTTCTCAAGTCAAACCGGGAAACCCAATAGGCGGAACAGTAGCGATGCAGTTAAGTGAGAGGGTTATGATAGCTTCATCCCTGATCATAGCCTCACCGCAATTAAAGTATCTTAATACATATAATTATAAGAATATTAATATTTCCACGTAACGAAAGGTTGCCACTTTCGAACAAAAAATAAATACAAAATGAATGTACCTATGAATGCAACAGCGGGCATCATCACTTTGAGGCAAATCAAATTACCTAATACAGCAGCCAAGCAATCGCGTTTTGATTTCCATTAAAACCTACCTAAAGTCCGACGAATACCTTCTCCATCAAAAATATTTCGTCAGATGAGTTATTTAATAGCCGTGCCCCAAAACACACGCGCTCTTTTTCCTGGTCAACTTGTCTGTTTTGACCGCATTCCATAAAATGCACTGCTAGAACTGATCATAGCAAAACATGCTTCTGTTTTTTTTTAACAACTTTCACTAGTTTGCTCATTCTTAAATCGTTTAGGATAAATTACTTAAAGAAATATGCTAATGCTATATTTTCAACTCTCGAGTGGGAACACTAGTTAGAAAGCATCTCTGGATATTTCCCATGCCCCCAATACTGAACTTTTGTGTGGCCTACCAGATAGCAACAATTTCGTGAAATATAAAGCAGTTTATTTTCCTGCTGCGGAAAGAAAAGACAGTCCTCTTTCCTCCCTCAGCAATCATAAATTGAAATTAGATACTTGTGGAGCGGAAGTAATTTACACGATGGTTGTTGTTTGGTTTACCACTCACCTGTTTTACATACTACAAGCTGCGTCGTACGTACTGAACATAAAAAAAACACAGCAATTTTTTCACTTCACCTGTCGCAGCGCCACACGACCAATTGCAACAAGCACTTTTTTCTTAACAATACAAACTATTTCATGCAAAAAACACAAACAATAAATAACTTATTTTGAATACAAAACATTTTCACTTAACAGGTTATCCAGTTGGACAAGTCGACGACGCAACCGACTTCACTGGAAAAGTTAGATAAATGGAATTTTTAAAGAGATTTCCCTAAATTCTTTTTTTTTATTATTTGAATTTTCTTTTATTATCTTGCAAAAATATCACACGGATTCCATTGTGCTGAGCCGAATACTTGAAGTCAAACCGAACACTTATTTGTATAGCGAGAAACTAAAGGTGCAACGCGCGGCGGTATTATGCTACGCGACGACACACAGATGTGCCTTCTTGAAGGCTACTGCTGTTGCTGCTTCTGACTAAAACTACTGGGAATTTAAATTAAGCGGATTGATTCGAACGGTAGAGTAATTAAACTGTATATGAGAGCTGGAACCGAGCGTTTCGAATATACCAGTTGGCTAGTTGCTTGCCTGTTTGTCGCGCATCTGTGTGTTTCTTCGTAGGTTCGATTGTAGTACGCGGCAAATGCTTGGTGCTTTTGTATTTGTTTTAGACTTCTATAGACCTAATAGAAGAGATAAACACAAAAACAGAAAAACCAAAACTAGGTTTCGAGCAGAAGTGACTGTGTCTTTTCATTAAATTTAGGGTGTTTTTCAATTGAGTATTTCACTGGATTTAAAGGCACTTCGTAGATTCAAATAACAATACAATTATTAAGGCAATTTGTTTGAACTTGTTTTAAAAAGAAAATTATTTAAATTTCATTTTGATTAAGGAGAAAAAAAAGAAAACAAAATACGCTTCACGCCACACATTCCTGCGACTGCGTTTCATTACTTGTTGGCATACATACAATACATTCCAAAATTGACAGGTGTTATTTGAGTACAGTATGAGATGAAAATAAGTTTTGTATGGTGAATAAGGCTTGGCTTGCATTCCAAATAAAAATTGTGGTAGATTAAGGAATTTAAAGTTTGAAAGATTTAATTTTGTTTCGATTTTAGAATTTTTTTCATTAGGTAGTCAGCTGTCAAGAATATTATCCTATAATTGGGCTTCTGAAATCATCATATAATGGCGCGCAACGCAACTTGCAGGTTGAAAATTAGAGAATGCTCAAAGTTGCCCACGTTTAAAACAAAAAAGGATTAATTGCATTTATAAAAATATAGCATTACAATGCTGTTTCAAATGAAGACGCAGATATTATTAAAAATCATTATGATATGTTTTGTATTTGTTTAAATAAACAACTTTTCCTTCTTAAATAATTTAAAAAATATGGTTATTTAAATTCATTATCAATCTAAGAATGGAACACAATTCGCCTATTTAACATTTTGGGAAAATAGAGCACAACTATTTTTAATGTTATTTCGGTAGCTGACAAACTCAGTTCCAAAAATGGGACTATTACTACGATCGGCACTGTTAGCGCAGTTTGATTTCCATTGAAATCCTAATATCCAAAAGGGGGAAAATCTCTTATTCTCGAACTTTCTAATGCACGAAACGTCAACAATATTCTGGTACTTTCGATAGTAGCCACTCGCATATATAAATAGGTGTCGTAGGAACACCCAAAAGATTGTACTTTTGAACAGCGATGAAGTAGTGCGATTTCAAGCGATAGATGACAGCAGTGAAAAGTATAGAGAAAAGAAGGAAGTACTGGCTTAGGGATTTAATTGTTTTAATTGTTATAAAGTATAAAGTGAATTGTTGTATGAAATAAGGGAATTACCAGAATTATAGAGAACAAAGTTATTGAAAGATAACTATTAAAGATTAATATTAAATAGAATACTGTTTTATCTTTTCGAATTCTAGCCTGAATGTAACAATATTATATATGATGCTTATTATAAGATACCGCAAATGTTGATATTTCAGTTTAAATGTTCCTAGTTCATGAACTTGTTGTGTGATTAATTTTTGTTGTATGGATTTCTACGTAATGGAAAATATTGAGCTGTAATTTTTTGCACCTGTTCGAAGTCTCTATACCTCTTTTCCGGTATAGATAAATTCTGCTTCGCATCAGCAGCGTACCGTTATAGGCTTTAAATGTAGCTGAAACAGTTGACACAAATCTATTACATCTTCCTTTCTACATAACTACTGCCACGCCGTTAATTATCCCCTGAAAATTAGCCACTACATGACTGACCAGTGACAACACAACTTGCCATTTATTTTTGTGGTGAATACGAACTGTCAAAATCACTACACAAGTGTCGCAAAACCCCTAGCTTTTTTGGGGAAAAGTAAAGTTGTTCTCTTTAGCAAATATTTTCTTTCTTTTCGGAACCGCAGTTTACTATTTGTTTTTAACTAATTCTTAAGATTAGAATAAATTCCACAAGTTTTCATAACGTAAAAATTAAGTGTTAACATTTGTAGAACCAAGATTGTATTTCTCATAGCAACATGAAAAGTCTGGAGAACATAAGAAAAGAATACCCTCTGCATTGGCTCGTCTGGAATAACGATTTCGAGGAGCTCGAGATTGCCATTAAGTTAGATAAAGTACGTTTCTGAATATATTGTCAAATTTGTCTAAATTCCATGGTTTGTTCCAAAAAAAAACACGAATCATCTCGCCAAGAATATATTTTAATATTTCCATTTTGCGAACTAATACATACTCGAGTGGCCACAATTTAGCGCATATTTATCATTCAAGTGACACCCTAATTTAATTAGCCAAATAAGAAGAAACAGAAGTGCACCAATTAGCATTCTATTCTGATATAAGCAGGTAGAGGAGATGTCCACCAGTTACACATCAGACTATCGTCAATTTGTTGATGCCTTATCGCCTTGATTATTCATCAATGATAATTTGTAAGATATAGCGAGTAATTATTTATATTTGTTCCTTGCAGTATGAGAAGGAAAAACTTGATCCCAGGGGTCGCACACCATTGATGCTGGCCGTTAAATTGTCATCGTTGCAGTGCGTGAAGTGCCTCTTAGCTGCCAAATGTAATGCCAATTTCGAATTCGAGGGATGGTCAGGTAGGAAGCGGTTCTCTTTTTGTCTGCGTTTCCGTCTCTAATTGGTTTCCTTGATTTTTTAGTTGTGCAGGAAGCTGTTTGCTCTGGCGACGAAGACATCCTTACGTCAATCATTGAAGTACGAGATCTGCAGAGACATGTGCAGAGGGTAACACACGTGCCTAAGCTACTACAGCATCTGTTGGATGCCCCAGATTTTTATATAGAAATGAAATGGGAATTCACTTCATGGGGTAAATTATTGTTTACTTTTGTTTGATTTGTTTTTGTTGGATTGCGAAACGAATACTGAACATGTTTAGTTTAGCTGTTGTTTAGCATAAAATAGCTTAATTTCGCGGTAATTGGTATCGTTCCGATGAGGGGCAAATTTAATTTAAAAAATTAATTATTGTTTTCAACGGTACTAACCTACGTGTTTTCTTTTGTCGGCCTTTTTTGTTTTGAAGTTTACACATCTTATCCGTCAGTTCTGGCACCCAATCTTTTCCTCAGTTTCTCCGTTTTGAAATTTCTTATCACAGCGGTGTTTTGAAATGGATTACATTTATTGCAACAGTTTAACAATTTCACTTCTATTCTTTTCCTAAACGACAAGGTTTTGATCTGGACTAAAGGGCTGATAACTCGCCACTTCACTGCATCTCTACTGCATCACCTCTGGGGTACGCCAGAGGTGGAGTATCGGCAGACCTCCCGATTACGAATAGGCCAACCAAAAGCTGATGTATTGTATGATCCAAGCTATAAAAAGCTGGGAACACTTAAAATGTATCTCACACTGGGAAAACACTCCAGGTCTCAGACAGGCCAAACGAGCCATCCAACCCTTTAAAAACAATGCCAGCAGAATCCTAAACCTACGTAGGCATGATATTAAAAACCTAATAGGCTACCTCACAGGTCACCACGACTTACGATACCACCTTAACAAAATGAATTTAGCCGACTCTTCAGAGTGCAGGCTATGTCTCGAAGTTGACGAAACCACGGAGCACATATTGTGCGAATTCCCAGCACTCTGCGGAATCAGAAAGAGGATATTCTTCAAAGGACTCTTAAGCAATGAAGACTTGAAGAAATCCCCTGCTAGAAGCATTATTACCTTTTCAAGAAAATTGGAAAACGCACTAGCCTAAAATCTTCTCTGAACTATGATCTATTCAGGTCGTACCGTTTTTGGGGTCAGGAGCTCAAAAAAAAAAATGTTTGATCCAAGAGTTTTAAGGCATACCTCGGTCACGATTGTAAAAGAACGTTGATTATCATAGCCATTTTGACGGGCTTCGTAAGATCTCTAGTTTGAACATGACAGAACCAAATGAGCCAGTCTCGTTTCATTTTCTTTGAGATAGATTACTTACTTTTTACTTAACGGACTCCGGACCCGTGAAGAATCTCGACCTGAGACAGTGCAGCCTTCCATCCTCTTCGATCCCAGGCACGCTGCTTCCAGTTGTCCAGATCAAACGCTCAGGCACCCCTGATGACTTGGTCTTCCTTGCCTTCTCGAACGCAGATCCTCTTCGCTGGAGCAGTATTGTCCATTCGCTTAATGTGGCTGAGCCAATGTAGTCGACGTATTTAAGTTTTTTGGACTACATCTACATCTTGATACAGCTCATAGAGCTTGCATTTATATCTTCTCCATTCGACATCCTTGCACACAGAACCGAATATAGGGAGTTGCATTCCCCCCCTTGAACATTTCAACCGCAATACCCGCCATGCAAGGAATGCTCATCAGTTCACCCTCAAGCATGTGTTCGGACGTACAGTGAAGTTCAAAGGATCGTTCCCCAGCCGTTACAACACGAATGAGGAATACTCTTCCACGCATTGTTTTTAATTTACATTATAACCTACAAACATTCAAAACCAATGTGCATCGGCATCTCTCCTTTTCTTCTCACCCTAATTTCCTTAACGCCCGCGCTGTGTAGCTTTTATATTATAAGGGTCCCAAAAAATCCCTTTAGTGCGTGCATATTATAAAAAAAAAATATACGACGGAGCTTTTTTCTGTCGGAACAACCCAAAATTAGCTCTCCTTTCCTGCTTATCATCCAGCACTCGGCGCCATAAAGCAGAACTGGCAGTATCAGAGTTCTGTAGAGCTTACACTTGGTGTTCCGAGTTTTAGGAGTTTTGAACTTATTTGTTTTGCCAAACCAACGGTTTCCTAGGGTAGTTCTTCGTCGGATATCCACTAAGGTGTCATATGGGGTGGGGAGTTGACATTTACTCTGAGATAGGTGAACCCCTTACTACCTCGAAGTTGCTGCTATCAACAAAGACAAAGTCGGTAGACAGACAAAGTCGGTGGATAGATGTTTGTTTGTTTGTTGAAAGTAAGTACTTCGTTTTGTCCTCGGTGACTTCAAGGCGTGTTCTTCAACCGCCATGAAAGCCTCTTAACATTGCACACTGAGTTGAGAAAAAAAATCTGCTCCAGAACAAGATTAAAGAAGTCACATGACGGCGCATCTCGTTGCCGGCAACCGGTGCAGGTTTGTAATGGTTCGGAAGAGGAAGAGGAAAAACTCTTCGTGTTTTTACAGCTGTGCTAACCTCTTCAATACTGGGTGGTGGAACAGGTTCTTCGTTGGCTGGACGTGGGTTCTCTTCTTGCCCTATCACTCTCTCTGTATCATGCCCATTTTACAGCTGCTGAAAATGCTGCTTAAACACATCTACAATTCCCTGTGCTTCGGTGAGTAATTGTATCTCGGTTATTTGTGCAGTTCATGTAGACATGCAGGTCCGTGGGTTGACACGACGGGAGACCACCGGTATCGTAAAAGCGTTAAAGAAATATCAAACAACCACCTCGATTAGCATTGTTAGTTGTCGAAAACGTCTTTCGTCGATTCCTGAATCGTGTCGGTTTTCAATTCTCATTACCTAATGTAGGCGACCCGCCGGAATCGTAGATTCGTACACGACTAAATTGTACATAATTGAAAAAGAAACTAAAGACCCAACCGTAATAGACTTAAATAAGACTAACCTTATGTTAACCTAATGTTAACCGAACGGAAAGCCTACTCAATATCTGTCAAACAACCTTGTTGCCCATTATGAACTTCAGCAAACTTAATCATCTGTCAAATAACTTATGTTTGGTTTGTAGACTGTCAAATTTTCGTACGGAATGTCCCGATTGATTGGGTTTGATGATGGGCGTGAACCATGAAAGGAATATGAAAAGTTGAGGGTACTTTCATCAACGAAGGAGTGGATTGGATTAGAAGTAACAAAGGCAACATTGCCTTTGGAAAATTACTGACTTTAAACTAAAAGCTTTGCTTTCACTTTTAATTTTTGATCTCATTTTTGAGCTGTTTTTAAAAATATTCATTCAATTGTTATCAGTTTACCTTTAAGCCAGGTTTTGGACGTACAGTGAAATACAAAGAATCATCATAAGCCGTACAATAGGAATGTGGAATGCTCTTTTAAACCAAAGTGCATCTGCTTCTCCTCCGTCATCCTTACCCCCGTTTCCTTTATAACTGCTCTATGTAACTGTAAACGTATTTACATTATAAGCTTTCTTAAAAAAAAAACGTCGCCGTAAAGGAAGAATGAGAAGGTTTTTTGATGTAAAGGCTCCCTTGGATATTGGAACTTCTTATTCGTTCAAGCTTTGTTACTCCTGCTGTCATGCAAGGCATCTTCATCTCAGCTGCTTAATTCAATTCAGCTTTTTATAATATTTAACTCAAAGAAATAAATAAAAAAAGCATTTGAATAAGAATGAACTTGGAGTAATTACTGTTATAAAGTATTAAAAATACTCATACAGATTGAGGGCAGGTGAACTCTACTTATGTAGCTGCGTAATCAATAAATCAAGTCAGTTCTCAGTCCATTAGTTCATAGGTATGCCAAACACTGTATACCGTACCAAAAGTCGTCTTATGTTTTTAAAATGTTTGGCTTGTAGTTAAAACTTGTGATCTACAATGGATTAGGTATTGAATGGGACAACGTGGTGCTTACTTCCCTTACTTCTTACTTCCCTATCGGCCCACCTTTACTGACAATGTACAGAGTATAATAAAGATGTTGGTCTTAAAAACGTTGTTTGACTTATGTGGCGAATAATTCATAGTCATCCAAATAGCCTGATTCTAACTTTTTGACAAAATTAAAGTTTCATATAAAAAAAAACATCCTTTTACTTTCTGCAGTTCCTTTAATGTCTAGACTCTGTCCAAGCGATACATATAAGGTTTACAAACGAGGTGCAAATGTTCGTATCGACACAACTCTTCTTGGCTTTGATAATTCAACATGGCAACGAGGGAATCGCTCCTACATATTCAAAGGATTAAGTAAGTCAAAACTCAATTAAAAGACAAACGAATCGGCCGATATATTATTTCATTTAGGGGAAACAGCAACAATGATCGAAATCGATCATGACACTCGGGAAGTGCTCGTCGAACAGTTGAACAGTGAAATCGGTGATATAGTTGGCATTCCACCGCCAATAGGCGCAGTACGTGCACGCCTTAATGCTCCTGTGATGACAAATAACATTGACATGGAGAAAATAAGTTTCGAAAGAAACAAATCGGGTATATGGGGCTGGCGTAGTGAGAAAATTGAAAGTATTAACGGCTACAATTGTAAAGTATATGGTGCAAGTAATGTTGAGTTTATTACGAAAACTCGAATGGATCATCTCAATGAGGATCAAATTAGAGTAAATCAATTGTTTTTGTTTGTCAACGAAGAATTGCACCAATCGTTGTTTGTTTGTGTTATTTATTTGCAGAGTAAAACTTCACGCACTCCACTCCATAGCTTCCTAGGCATCGCAGAAGATGAATATATTTCTAGTCCAGATTTAGCAGGATACCGGGAAAGGGTAAGGACAATTGCTTAAAAGTCTTAAAGGAAGGACTGACAGCGAAATGTTTATCGTTTAAGGTGCCATCGCCACATACAGAAATTCACGTTGAAAACGGCGAAGAAGAATCGGCAAGTACCAGTTCGGGTAGTACAACACCAAAACAAGCCATAACTCCTGAGGAGTACTTCTCTGAAGTTGATCTTAACGGCAGGGACATTGGCAGACCAAAGAAAATTAGTACTAAAGTAAGAAAATTATTTTTTTTTATGTATGTATTACCTATTTCCCATGTGGGACCCTGTAAGTGTGGTGTAATGTCCTATACATTCATCTACAGACCTTTTGATCTTTACCTCCCTACTATAGCCATGTGTCTTATTATGAAGGCTAGTCCAATTCGAAATATAAGCCCTGAGCCCTTTAGATTCGTAGTGTATAACACTAACCTCGGCACCCACTATCAAATATCATTTAATTATTTTAATTCGTCTGCTCAATTTGACACTACATTTGCTTTGCCACTGTGCGTGTAGAAGTGAACGATGAAGTTCAAGGTAAAGCACAAATAGAGTGCATCCTTGTGCCCCTTTTTAATTAATTGCTTTTGCTGGGCATTGAATTTCTGTTTCGTGTTTGAGGGGAAGCCCAAGTGTGTACTTTGAAGTATTTTTGTATGTTTCGCAACTATTTAGTCGAAATTGATGGGAGTGTGAATTGTAATGTGTTATGAACTGATGGTTTGTGTCATTGTTGGTGTAGGGTATATGGCACTACAATGGTAAGCTTTCTGAAGCCTATGGTTTCGGTTTTCTTTGGCAATTCCCTGTAATGTAAGTGGATTCATTGAGTCAATGAAATAAAGGATCCTCGTGACCATAAAAAACATCGAGTCGGCCTTAGAAAACCATGTAAATGGTTGAATAAGCTGGGCCCTTTTAGGCCCTGAATAGACCGTTAATGCCCAATATTTAATTATTTATTTATTTTGAAGGAAACCAAGTAACCGATTGTTAGACATTCGGCATTCTTACAATTGCTGTGAACGAGCCTACTCAAAATCAATTGCCAATTAAAATATATACCTACAACTTGCTGATTTTTATAGGGAAAGTTGATTTACATCAATTATTATGATAAGCCTTTCGACTTCCTCTTTTCACTGGGTATCTTGGCGTTATCTTGGAAATTATTTAACAATGATTGCGCTAGAGGACGAAAGCTTGTTCATAATTCAATATTATTTGCGTGGCCCATGCTATATTTTAGTGGACTAGTTAGCCGTCCTATATTTATTTCCACTTACAACGATTCAAATTTTAACAAGCATTTAATTTGCTGCTTTCTTCTAATTTTTTTCAGATCCAAAGATTTAAGGCGAACCTCTGGTTGAGCGAAGAATATCCTATTCGGTTGCAAGAGCAAGTTTTACCTATTTTAGATTTAATGTCCACCATGGCTAGCCCACATGTGTCCAAATTGAAAGACTTTATTACTATGCAACTGCCATCTGGGTTTCCAGTTAAAATTGAAATTCCATTGTTCCATGTTTTGAATGCGTGCATCACATTCGGAAATGTGTTTGCGTTGACGTCGCCAGTCGAACATGTTCAGACGATAAGTGAAGATGATAGATTGACGTGTATTGTCGATGATCGTTGTTTCGATATACCAATTCATTATACAAATAGAGGTACGTTATCTAATTAAAACAATTTCGATTAATAGACTTCTTTTGGTTAGATTCCGATGTGAGACGTCAATTAACCTTGGATGAAGATGATCTCCTACAATATGCCATTGAGCAGAGCTTGGTGGAAAACTCGGAGAAAGAGACTGATAAAGTGGATATTTGGGAAGCTCTACGTGGACAAAGTGGATCATCGACTTCCTCGTTAGTTCCAGAAGAAGATGCTCAACTGCAAAGGTATTGAATGAATGATATGATTTTGTCGTATTTATTGCGATTTTTGGAGGGCTTTTTTTAGATCTAATTTTATTTCTTCTTTTTCTTTTTCTTTTTCCTTAACGGCGAAGTTATAATAAGGATTAAAAGTATAAAAACCCTCCTACTTTACTGCATCCATACTGGTCCGCCTGTGGGGTTCGCCAATTGGCCCTCAATGAATATAAGCAGCGCTTCCGGTTTCGGATCATTTTATCACTGAAACTAATCAAATGCTGGGGATGTTGCATTTTTGTTATCCAGGAGTTTTCAGGCCTGTTTTTTTACTTACGATTTCGACACGCTCCCATTTTTGATTTTTCTTTGATCGACCTTTTACGACATCGGTTATCTCTAGTCGTGTCAACCCACAGATTTACATGCACACTTGAGGGACAGTTTCAATATTTTTAATGTGTTGCTATGGTCACCTGAATGTTAACATTGCCTAGAAGTGATTTTTCCCCTTAGTCGCCTCCTACCACCAGTGCCACTTTTGTGGGGCTCTGCAGTGATATTCTTATCCCGTCCCTGCTTTGGTAGTAACACCAACGCTGCAATTTCTATTGATCAAGGACACTATTTTCTTTCTTGTTCTTTCAATTTGAAGCAAATCTTTTTTGTAGTATACCCACGTTTCCCTAAATAAACCAGCTGTTTTAACACTTATCGAGAGGCAGGTTAGCGTTGATTCTGATATAACAGAATTTACTCTACCTGGGTAAAATCTAGTCCCATTATTATTTTCGAATCGCGCTCTCGACGTTTATATACGAGGTGATGTAGAATACCAACTTCCACCAATGTTAGGCAATTAATTCACAACTGTTTCGTTAACAGAAGTCCAAACCTGGACAGACACTCGACTTCTAATGAGTTCAATCCGCTGTCAAACTCTATCACAAGAATTGTGACCCTTTAACCTAGTCCTGAAATTGTCACTACGGGTCATTTCAATATTCATAATTCAGTTTGGCTTCGACATTCTGGACAGACAACACCCAAAGGAAGGTATTTGAGATGTTTGCTGAGTTAAATAATTTGACCCAGCTCGTAAATGAGCTGACATTAGTACTCCGGGCTTGTCTCTTGCCTTGTTTCTCACCCTGGTAAATACACTATAAACGTATTATCGCCTCTAGGCTTGTGGGCGCAGTCTCGCAGACATTATTTTGTTGGACTACTAATCTAAAGATCAAATCCCGCCGGGGCCAAGTAACATTTTTAAGTTTTTTTCCACTGCCCCACCTCTTGCGAACGTCTGCCAAACATCCAAGAGTATCAATTGTCATGAGAAGCTTCTCAAATTTGCCGATCGGATTCGGCTTGAAATTGTAGGTCCCATCCACTTCGCACAAGCAAATGGTTGAAGGAGCTAGGTTTTAGGAAAAGTATGGGCCGTTAATGCCTTATATTTGCTTTTTTGGCTTCGTCAGACCATTGAGTCATATCAGCGAATTTCTCGCAACTCAGCCTTTCTGACAAAAACCAAAAAAAACGAGCCAGGAATGACTGCAATTCCCAATTAATCGTGTCAAATTCTAATATGAGCCTTTAGATAAAGCCAATCTGCTTGCTGCTTACTTTGCAGCTAGCTCAACGCTCCCAGAATGTGCCCTATCGTTCTCAAGGGGTGTTCTTCTACGCTGGCAAAACCACTACGTAAGCTTTTCTATCTGTTTTTTTCTTCTGGGCTCCTTCCGAGATATGGAAAACAGCATTTGTCTAGCCTGTCAAAGGCGAATCTTCTTCTCCCTCTTCCTACCGTCCAAGTACACTTACGTTCTTTCCATCCAAGGTCATGGAAACGCTGATTATTGGCGATATCTTTGAAATTATAAAAATCAAGTTATCTAGTTCTGCAATTCAGGTGACGGAATGATGTCCCGTCTGCTACTTCTTATCCAATTCATTCATTCCTGATGACAGTACTCTGAACTTTTTATATTCGTTTCCTGGTTCACGCTCTTCATTTTCCGTTGGAATGACCACATATTCGATGTCGCCAAGAACACTAAGAAATGTATTGGCTTTCTTAAGCTATTCAAGAAATATTTCACCCCTTCTGATCTGCCTAAAATTTACAAGGCGTGTTCACCCGCAAACTTGAGTACAACGCACATTCAATAGAACATTCAACCACATTACTCGTCATACCAGGAATGCACATCAGTTCACAATTAAGCCTGTATTCGGGCGTACAGTGAATGACAAAGAATCGTTTCTTAGCTGTACAACAAGAATGTCGAATGCTCTATAACGCCCTGTTTTCCAACACATTATGATTTACAAACATTCAAAACTAACATGTATCGGCCCTTATTTACATCATAAGGGTGTTGAGTTAGGCTTGTGGGTTGATAAGGCGGTGTTAATGCTGCGTCATCACACTCAGGTCAGTGTTGACCCATTGTGATGCCCACGTGTGTTGTGTGGTAGTGTCTTGCTTTGTCTCGTTGGTGATGTCCGCTTAGATCCTTTCCAGCGATCAGGATTTTACTGGATTGGAAAGAGGGATTTAGGATGGTGCCGTAAGGTCGTAGAGAAAATAATTTCCTAAAGTTCTTTTTCTTATATGACTGAGGCTTGGGTAGTGGCACTGAAAGTAGAGGGTGTTCTCGTGGGTTTCCTCATCACTGTAGCCCCTACACAGGTTATCTTTAGTAAGATGTAATTTTAGTTTGTAGTTCTTTAATTGGTTGTGTCCATTAAGTATTCCCACCAACATCGACATAAATAAACAGATTTTTTCTAAGAAGTTTGTGGGTTCTGGGTTTGTCATTATCTTGCCACATTTTCTTGGGTGTTTCGCAAGTAGGAAGGGAATTCCTCCTGGTTTTGGCGACTTTCATGATTCTCTGCTCCACCGGTTCTTTAAGTTCGAACAATGGCAGTTTGACAGCCTGGTCCGCCTATTCAGGACTCGTGGTAGAGCCTTGTCTTGCTAGCACATCAGCTATTTCATTACTCTGAATGCCCCTGTGTCCAGGGATCCAGCAAAGCTTTACATTATGTTGACCGCCAAGAACCTTCAGCTATTCGCGACCACGTTTCACAGCTTAGATTTTATCTCGACCGTGGAAATCACTTTAATTGCAGCTTGGCTATCAATGAACATTTTGGTAGCACCGCCATTGAGGCTTATTTATCTGCCACTGACCCAAATAAAGTACTGAAAGACACTGCTGTGTAGGTAGCTAGGTAGGTAGAGGTAGCGGTTCGGCCTGAACCCAATTAGCACTATGTTGTGCCTTTTTGTTACCACGACTCGTGTGACCTATGTTGAAGTGATATAGCGCTAATGTCGTTGAAGAATGGTTGATTCAATGCCCACAGTCTGGCTCTTGCTAGTGCCGGACATTCGCAGAGGAAATGAAAGAGAGTTTCTCCTTCGTTCTGTTTAAAAGATCCTTTGTTCTTATTTTGTTGTAAGTAGGCCATATCTTGCTTGATATGATGCAGTAAGTTAACCTTCTCCATTGAAGATTGGCTTTCTGTAGGAATTATGACTGTATTTGTGTCTTAACCGCACCTAGCGGAATGTAAACCCTTGCCGCGAGTGAGCCGCCTAGAGCTGAGCCCTGCCTGGCCGGCTCATCTGCACGCTCGTTTCCTGTTATGTTACTATGCCGTGAAACTCAGAGTAGTGTAACCCTGAAACGTTCGCCCAGTCGGGCAAGCTCGTTCCGGCAATCCAGCACCAGTTTGGAGGATATGGTAACCGAGTCAATAGCTTTGATGGCGGATTGGCTATCTACAAGGATAGCAATGTTTTGTTTGTACGTTGTGTCACGCCCTAGTTGCGTGCAGGCCTATAGGATAGCCAGTTGTTCCGCGTGGAAAACGCTGGAAAAATCCGGTAGGCGGTAGGATATTGATATTTTTAGTGATTCCGAGTAGATACCGGCCCCCACACCAAAGTTCATCTTAGATCCGTCGGTGTATATGACCGTGTCGAACTCTTTCACTACTTCGTCCCTCTTCCAACAAGCTCTGGAAGGGAAACTTACTTGGAAGCCTTTTTTTAAATTAAGTTTGGGTGTGATGTCGGTTGGAAACGTGACCATGCCTTCTGGTAGCGAGTCCAGAATGTTGCTGGTCAAGAGGTAAAAGGTGCAAGATCACAGTGAGGGGTCCGTTGGGGCCAACCTCAGTGCACCCGTGGTGCCTACACTGGCTGTTCTTTGCAATCTTTTCAGTTTTGTGAGTGTTATGGCTAAGTTTCTATAGCCGCGTGCGTCGAATAAAACAATTATTCCTCTCTTAAGCGTGGCTTAAAAATTCTGTAATTTATTCCAAAATTATAATAATTCAATGTTACAAATTCGTATGTTACCTTAGTTTCTTTTCTTTCTCGTTTATTTATTCTTTATTCTTTAATTTCAATTAATTTAAATATTTATGACACCCTCTTTGTCAGCGAACAAAAGTCAATTACACGAAATGAGAATGCTAGGAAGTGTATGCAAGGAAAGTTTCTTTCAATACTTAAAGGTGGAGTTACATGGTTTGTTTAGACAGTGCCTGTTGACGGTGTAACTTGAGACGGCAGTAACACACCACCCCCAGTAAGTTGACTGCATTCTGCATCGGTCTTACTCCCATCGCCGTAGCCAGTTACGTCCATGACAGCTAGATTGGCTGCAGGTCGCACATACAAACCGCAGGATGTTTGCACTGTAGCTCTACAAACTTGTCCGTCCTGGGTCGTTACAGTGTCCACGACTACCCCTCTGGGCTAGCAGCTCCTCGGCAAGGTGTTGTCGACAATGATGACTAGGTCGCCCTTACCGATAGGCTTTACCTTCTGAAACCACTTAGATCTCCTATTCAAGGTCGGCAGGAACGCCTTCACCCACCTTTTCCAAAACGCGTCCGCCATCAGTTGCGACTGGCGCCAGCTCCTCCTCATATGGATCACTTCTGGGTCGCACGGTGGTTTTGAACCATTCGAATGGCCGAGAAGGAAATGATTCGGCGTGAGTGCCTCATCGTCAGTACATTCTAGGGACACAAAAGTCAGTGGCCTCGAATTGATGATACTCTCGACTTCAATAAGCGCATTGCGCAGCGTTTCATCGCCGAATTTATGAGAGGGAAGAATTTTGTATAAGACAGTTTTAATAGATCGTACAAGCCTCTCCCACGCTCCACCCATATGGGGGGCTACTGGTGGGTTAAATTTCCACTTCAAACTCGCCGATGTGAACTCATTAGCAACCCTACCCAAGTCAACCCTGTTTAGCTCCTCTCGAAGTTCTCGCTCTGCACCCCGAAAATTCGTCCCGTTATCGCTGTATATCTCCACGGGAGTCCCGCGACGAGCTATAAAATTCCTTAGGCACATAATGCATGAATCCGTGGTTAAAGTGTGTGCTACTTCTACGTGAATCGCTCGGATGGTGAGACAGGTGAAGAGAGCACCCCAGCGTTTTTCCGTCCTCCTTCCAACTGTGACCAAAATCGGGCCGAAGTAGTCCACACCAACAAATGAAAACGGTTTCATGAAGGCGCCAAGTCGAGCGCGGGGAAGATTGGCCATCTCGGGAACTCTAGGACGTGCGTTTTGGATCCTACAAGCCTGGCAGAGACGCCTCACGGACTTCAACACGGCCCTCATGTTTGGAATGTAAAACTTTTGTCGAACCTCGTTCACGACAGTCTCATGATTGCAATGATGGTATTTGCGATGGTAATAGTCGACGATGAAAAAAGTAATGCGGTGCGCCTTTGGCAGAATAATAGGTGTTTTGCAATTCATGTCGACGAAATCCGCGAAAGCAATGCGGCCCTGCATTCTTAGGACACCCCAGTCATCCAGGAAAGGCGATACCTTTGCAAGAGGGCTTTTATTTGGGAGGGGTACCGCTTGTCCTGGTGGGCTCCCTCTCAAGCGACGGAGTTCTTCTGCGTATTCTGCATCCTGAGCTTGCTTATAAAGTAGCACTTGTGCACGCTGCATGGCTGTCGATGTTATGATGAGACCAGTAGTGGGTTGCGGCACCGGTCCATGCCTGCATGAATCCGTGAACATAATGACGCATGCTAAGGTGCGCAACAAAGCTTTCCAAGTCCCAAAACGCTCTATATCGAGTAAGTTGTTGTTAACTCTAACTTCGTTGATGTGCAGAACATGTGGTCGGTATTCATCCGTGTCGGTTGTTTGTATCGCGGGCATCTGCGGCCACTCCGATGAACTCTTCAGTAGAAATGGAGGCCCGGTAAACCACGCGCCTTTTGGGTGCAAATCAGGATCCGAATTCCATTTGGTCGCCTTGTCAGCAGGGTTGAGTTTGGTAGGTATCCACCTCCAGTCTGATATAGTTGACGACTCTAAGATTTCTCCAACCCTATACATGACGAACTGTTGAAATTTCCGCGGGTCAGCTCGAAGCCATGAGAGCACCGTCTTTGAATCGGACCATAATACCCGCTTCATAGCGAAGCTGTGCGCCTCACAAATGGAACTCATCAACCGAACTCCCAGTACTGCAGCTTGCAGCTCGAGTCGCGGGATGGATAAAGGGCGTCGGGGGGCTACCTTGGTCTTGGCGCTAACTAAAGTAACGTTTACCTGTTTCTGACATTGAATCCGGAAATAGCAGACAGCTGCGTATGCGTTTTCGCTGGCGTCAACGAAAGTATGAAGTTGCACATTAACTTCTGGTTGGCTCAAACCCGTTGAATAACACCTCGGAATTTTGACATCCGTCACTCTAGGTAACAGTGTTTGCCACCGTAGCCATCTATCAAATAAAGGAGGGGGCAGCTTTTCATCCCACCCTATTTCGGTCCTCCAGATATCCTGTAGAAGTATCTTAACAAATACTAGAAAATGTGAGAGAAACCCCATGGGATCGAATATCCCCATTAGTATCCTCAAAACTTCCCGCTTAGTTGGAACCTTACCCTCACACAATACCTCCTGATTAAGATGATTGAATCTCAAGGCGTACGTGAAAACATCAGTTGAGGTACTCCAGTGCATTCCCAAGACCTTTTCCGTTGACGCGATGTCGGCGTCGTTTGTTCCTAACGCCCTACTAGTGGTTGGATCAGCAGCCTCCTCCAGCCCCTGCAATACTGTCGTTGAATTAGACATCCAATTTCTAATATGAAATCCAGCGCTCGAATGAATTTGCCTCACATCCCTTGCAAGTTGGAGGGCCTCCTCCACGGTGTCCACACTATCAATAAAGTCATCGACATAGTGATGCCTCAGTATGGCTTCAACGGCTCTGGGTTTGCTACTGGCGAAACTCATTGCATTGCGATTCTTAATGTAATGAGCAATGCATGGTGAGCACTTTGCCCCAAACGTCATGACCTGCATTTCGAAAACATTGGGCTCCCCAGAATCTCTTTGGTCTTTCCACAAGAATCGCTGCACACCTCTGTCTTCTTTCCTTACCAGAACTTGGTGGAACATCTCCGCAATGTCTCCACAAACGGCCACTCTTCCGCGACGAAAACCGTACAAAATTGTTGTTATTGGCACAAGCTGGTCAGGTCCCTTTATTAGGAAGTCATTAAGAGAACTTCCCTTGCATGCCGCTGCAGCGTCCCAAAATAACCTAATCTTGGCCGGTTTATTCGGGTTCTTCACCACAAAAATAGGCAAATACCAAACACGACCTCCGCTGGGATTGAGCACCTCTTCCGGACATAGTTGCTTAGCGTACCCCTTCGATACGAGATTCGCAATCTGCTTGTTTAAGTGGCTGCGGAGCTGCTCGTCCCTCATCATTTTCCTTTCCAAATATTCGAATCGTCGAAGCGCCATTGGATAGCTATCAGGTAGGACGAACTCGTCCAGCCTCCACAGAAGGCCCACCTCAAAGTGTCCATTAACATGCTGGCAGGTTCTTTCCAAGATGGTTAGGGCTCTCTTATCTTCGGTTGAAATTAGCTGCTGTGGGGAATTCGCACCCCTATATCCTCGATTGAGAAGAAGTTTTCCACAAGTTGATGGAGCTGTCTGTCGTTGTAATTCTCGCCGATAGAGAGACTAAAGTTCCTTGATTCATTTTCATTATTGCCAAATTTTTCTGGTCCATGAACGGACCACCCCAAGCGCGTCTTAGTAACCATCGGTTGTGACCAGCTACCTTCCACTACCTTTAACGGCACGCCTAGCTTCCAATGGTCCATGCCAATGAGTATCCTTGGTCTCGCATGTTCGTACGATGGAAGGGGTATGTCGGCTAAATACGGGTATCGATCCTTGAGCTACTGCAGACCGTTTGCGTTGGCAGTCCCAAGCTCTGTACCGTACGAACATTTTGCAGTCGGTATTTCTGACATCCGTCATGTTGGCCTGCGATCGATAAAGAAACGACTCTGGAATCGCTTTCAACTCGCGTTGTATCGGCAGTCCATCGTAAGCAAAGCTCCTCGGGTCGACTAGGCAGTTCCAGCGCGCGTGCTAGCTCATCGTCTAGTAATGTAAGGGAAGATCCACCGTCTAAGAAGGCGAAAGTACGTATCGACGTTGACCTTCCATAAAGAGTTACAGGGATAATCCTAAATAGCACACTCGGAAATTCATAACATGGTGGGTTATAATGGCAACCTCCAAAACCTTGGTTATGTTGGGCAGACTGGTCAGACGAACAACCCGCCATATCTGGAGCGCCGCCCCCACCAACTGGGTTGTTACTGTGGTTGCCCCGAGGTTCCGAAGTTGATGTCGACTGGAACCTATGCAAAAGAGGGTTATGTCTGAGTCTGCATCCTTCAGCACCACACACCCTTGACACCCCACATCGAGAGGGTGGGTGCTTACCCAAACAGGTGTGGCATAACTTTAATTTGCGGACCATACTCCACCTTACGGAGCGTCCAACCCCCCTGAACTCGTCGCAATCATCAACTGAATGACTGCCCTGGCATACAAAACATACTTCGGCAGTATCGCTTTCAGGACCTACTGCTCTTGAATGATTGTACAGATGATCCCCGCGTTTATTGGAGCGTTTCTCTGACGAATTTGTGACCGATAGAGTGGTTACGGTGCATGCCGCTTCTGCAATTTCGTAGAGCCAACTGGAAAAGTCGCTCAAAGTCGCAGATCTCAAGCCTTTTGAGAATATGGCCCAGTTCAACAGGAGGTGGGGTGTGAGCTTGTCGACGAATTCCTTTAGGAGCGTTGGGTTATTCAAATGGGCCGTCATACGGGAAGCCTCCATGGTGGCGCAGACGTTTCTGATTGCTAAGGCATACTCGATAAGCGTTTCCATTTTGTCAGCTCTTGGAGGTGCTTGGGTTTTGGCCTTGACAATCATCGCGTGCAGAATATGCTCCGGTCGTCCGAACAACATTCGAAGTGTCCTAATGACCTCTGGAACCATCGTTGGCAGCAAAAGGCGGTTTTGGACTGCATCCAATGCTCTTCCGCGAAGACATCTCTGTAACCGTAATAGGTTCTCAGCGTACGAGAAACCGGCTAAATTTGTGCTTTGTTCGAACGAACTAATGAAGACAGGCCACTCTTCCGGGCTGCCGTTGAACAGGGGTAACTCCTTAGGGATCGCGTGTCTAGTTGCTAATTGAGTTGGCGAGAGGGTATGTACTCTATTTTCAATGGAGCTGGGTTTATTCCCGATAGGTTCGTCGCAAAGAGAGTGTGCCTCGTTATTTTGGCCTAATATACTATGGGTAGGTTTGCACATGAGTCTCTTCGGCAATCAAAGGTGGCCGCTGAGGTCCCTGGCTCGGCTGCATGGGTCCATGAGCGCCATTGGGGACCGTGGAATTAATTTTATTTACCCATCTTTGGGTTATAAGGCTACGATCTACTAATACTGACTTACCTGATTCTCTTTCTTCTTCATCCTCTGATTCAGCTGTTTCCACTAGTATCTTGTACTTCTTTTCTAGGTATATGGCGTTGCTTCTCTCGCGTAGCTGCTTTTCTTCCTCGAGTTGTTGCATCAAGATCTGTTGCTTCTTCAGTCTGCTCCGGGATGAAACCTTTGATTCCGCTGCTGATTTCGCACGTCTACCTTGGTCGACGTGAGCCGGAATGGGTAAAATCGGCTGGATACTTTCACGGCACTTAACGCAATGCCAGCTGACTTCCTCGACGCGAGAATCCTTTTGTGCGCAGTCAAAGTGGTACCATTTGCTGCAGTCATCACATGCCACCATTGCGGAGGTATCCGGCCGCTTGCACAACTCGCAACTCACCTTATCCACAGGTGTTGATGTGCCTGCTTGTGCATAAGTGTTTGAGGGCATGGCCGACGTATCCAATACGAATATTCTTAGAATAAGAATTTTTAAGAAATTGTTATGGCTAAGTTTCTATAGCCGCGTGCGTCGAATAAAACAATTATTCCTCTTTTAAGCGTGGCTTAAAAATTCTGTAATTTATTCCAAAATTATAATAATTCAATGTTACAAATTTGTATGTTACCTTAGTTTCTTTTCTTTCTCGTTTATTTATTCTTTATTCTTTAATTTCAATTAATTAAAATATTTATGACACCCTCTTTGTCAGCGAACAAAAGTCAATTACACAAAATGAGAATGCTAGGAAGTGTATGCAAGGAAAGTTTCTTTCAATACTTAAAGGTGGAGTTTGGTTATGGTTTGTTTAGACAGTGCCTGTTGACGGTGTAACTTGAGACGGCAGTAACAGTGAGATTTTAACCTTTACTCAACGCGGGCCACCATACTAGTGATCCATAGGTGAGGATTGGACGTACTACAGCTGTATACATCCACAAAGTCGTCTTTGGTTGAAGTCCCCACTTCTTTCCAAAGGTTCTGCTACAGGCATAGAAGACAATGCACGCCTTCCTCACTCTGTGTTCAATGTTATGTTTACAGTTAAGTTTTGGATCGAGCGTGATACCCAGATACTTATCGGTTTAGGATAGTGTAAGTGGTTGACTTATCGGTTTAGGATAGTGTAAGTGGTTGACCGTTTAGACAGCATCAGTTCGGTATTGCTCGGGTTAACGCCGAGGCTACAACTTGCAGCCCAAGTGCTTACCTTGTCTAGAGCAGTCCCCATGATTTCACTTATCATGGAGGGAAACTTCCCTGACACTAGTATCACTACTTTGACCCTTTCCCTGTCCAGTTTTACGAGAATTTTGTTCATAACCACTGCTGTGTACTTTCACTGCTTTATTTGGGGGTGATGCCATCGGTTGCAGAGGCTTGGTTATCGCCTTTCTTCCTGCAAATTTGAAGGAGCTCATCATATTCAAGATTGCTAGATTGCAGATTGTAGGGTAGAGGTGGTATAACGAATCCCAGATCTTCGCGGATACATGTGATTTAGAGCTCATTCATTATTTCGCAGTTTGTAACAAAAGCGTCACTCGAATTTTAAAAGAGTATATCAAGAATTTTAGTAACGCTGACTTGTTCTAACTCAGCATTTGCAATTGCATAGTACATGCTTTGCTGTTTTTTTGTCTTTGTTGCACATTCTGCAGACATTGTCTTGTGCTATGTCGATAGCCATCAGGTATTTATTTTTTGTAACACGGCAATGCTCATTAAGGAAGCCTGCGGCTGCTGAAACTGGATCTTGCTTAGTTGTTTTGTTCTTTTCTGGGCAGTGTTTGGCATCAAGGTTTTTCTCCAGTAATAGTTCGTTTTATTTGTTGGTCGAATTTGAATATGGGTAGTTCGTCTGCTTTTGCATTGCCTTTATATCTACTGTGTCCTGGTACGCAAATGAGGCAGACTCTTTTTGTGGTGACCAATATCAGAAGAAGTTGAAGGCAGTGATTGGTATAACCACCAAACAGGCACTAGTGTTTTTCGTTTTTGATATAATGTCGATCAGCAACGGCATATTGTTTAATCGGAGCATCGTTTGAGTAATGTGCGTAATACCCGTACAACCGTGTTCAAGTCTACTCCTTACTACTACATTTCAATCGATCTGAACGGTGAACTACCATTGGCGAGCGGCCGGGCGTCACGCTAACACTGGCCTATCATCCGAGCACTGTCATTCATGCTGCATGGATTCTTTCAGGCCTATTAAGTATCCTTCATTTTATGAAAGGTCAGACTAAGCTCAAAAAAAGCTGCGTTGTTGACGAAGACGACATGATCATAATTATATACGGTCAGGCGTCGTAACATTTTAAATTTGCATAGTGCATTGTTGTACATAGTGAACACAGCAATGCAACCTGAGCAGACCTTTTTGGCTTCGCCTAGGAATAGTCTAGGCATAGTCTACACATTTCTGTGGATCTTTTGTATATTTTAACGAGCTGGTAATTGAGACGACTAAATAAGTAAGTTTAGCTTTGAGCATCAGGTTTTATTATCAACCGAATTTGAAGAGGTTGTTTGTTATCTTCAAAGTCTATTAATTTCAACTGTTCTGATCGTTGTGAGCGGAGGCAAAGTTAAAATATTTAATCTTAATCCAAGAATCGCAAAATACATTTATTTTCGCATGTTTTATTATTGAAATAAAGTTTCTCATTTTTCTTATAAACACATAACCTTCACTTACCGAGTAGATTTAAAACCACTTCACTCACTTCTCGCACTCTACAACAGCAACAACAGTTTAAAAACAATTACACTTATATGAAAAATATATTTAAGTAGTTGCAGTGCTATAATGGTCCATTATCTAACCCACAATGCTTAATTTTATGTTAAATTAGTCGAAAGTATCGCTAAATACCCTTGTATTTAATATCCCACATTTATCCTCTTCCCCCCCACGCGCAAAAATAATTTAGAGTTCTTCAAGAATCCATTTGTCAAGGCCGAGCAAACGGCTCCCCAACGTCCGACGATGATGACGGAGGATTCAACTACATGGATCCCGATCTAGCTATGGCCCTTCGTCTCAGCCAACAAGATCACAATCAGTACGAACTGGAACTGCAGAGGGAACAGGAAATGATCGAGGAGGCGCTAAAACTAAGTCTTGAGGACAAATAATTAAAATCATCATTAAAAAAAACTATATTGTATTATGTTGAATATAAATTATAAATCTATTCCTAAGTTATGAATATTATTATGCTATGATTATACATATTATTTTTCTGTATTCGCAGGCGACAAATACTGTGTCGACTAAGAAAAATCATATATACCTATTATATGTATGCATTTCTTATTATATGAATATACATAAATATTTGTGATATTTTCAAACTTTGAGATACAATTTAGAGAACGTAAACCTATTACAAAGTAAATAAAAACCATTTCGAAATGTCTTAAAATATCGTATACATATAAATTTACATATACAATTATTACTTTGACCTCAAATTAATTTATTACACTATTTTCCTTAAGTTTCCTTTTCCTTTCTTTTGTTCTGCAAATAATAAAATCGAATCAAACTGCAAATCTCTAAAAAAAATATAATTAACGTACCTACACATAAAATAAATAAATAAATTAAAAACAAATCATCTAAATAATCAGAAGAGTTAAATAAAATTTGAAATGTAATGCCAACAATTTTCAAACTAAATATTAAAAGTATTTTTGTTAAAACCTAAATTGTATCCAGTCTTAAACCAAAACCAAAAGTAAGTCCGAAAAAATAAATGTAATTTCTATTAAAAAAAATTGTTCGGCTTTTATAAGATTAAATGGATACTACATCGAGCCGTACAATTTCCATCAAATATATTTTGGTTTTGTTAACCGACGATTCCTAATTTTAAATTTCTTACACTTTCAACTGTGGGCGAAGAGGTTAGTGCGTTGGACTACTAATCTAAAGGTCTCGGGTTCAAATCCCGCCTGGGCCAAGTAACATCTAAAAGTTTTTTCCACCGCCCTCTTGCGAACGTCTGACAAATCCAAGAGTATCAATTGGCATGAGAAGCTTCTCAAATTGCCGTTCGTATTTTCTCTTTTGCTTGTATTTTGACATAATTTTCTCTTTTGCTTACAATTATTAGTTGTATCGCCCTCGAAGTTGCGTTTTTCAATGTGTTTGACGCGACTTCAACGCAGAAGTATATAGGCACTTGCATGTTGGGAAAACTGAAAACACGCCGCAAGGTTGGTGGCATTTGCACTTTCACGTTGAAGTCGAAGTTGAGGTTGAGGTGCTAATGTGTTCCATCCCATTAAACAGCATTGGTTCTAAATTGTGCGGCGTGGTTGTCAAAGTTGAAGTCGAAGTTGAAGTGTTGATCTGTTTCTACCATAAGGAAAACAATCAAAGATACAACAAGTTTCTTGACAATTGCGCAGGCATCTTGAAATTGGTTTTAAAAATAAATTTCGTTATAAAAGACTTGAAGCTTGGTTGAGCTTTTAAGTAATTTCAAGTTGCTTTTATCACTACATTTTTTTTCAATCTTTTCCTCAGTGCATTTAAAGGAGCAACAAAAATGTAACATACAAAGTATTTTACCTTGTGTTTTTAGTCTCGGGCTCTTGCACCAGCCTTCAACGTCAACTCTTGCGTTTACCTAGTAGTAGCGTTCTCGCAGCTTTTCTAGCGTCTTATTCACCCCAAGTGGTCTCGGGAAACTATCATTCAGTTCCCTTAGCACTTCAACGACTTTCGGTTCAATCACGCCAAGGCCGTACGTTTTTTTCCACTGGTTAAGCTCTTGCGAAAGTCTGACAAACATCCAAAAGTCCCTATTGTCATGAGAAGTTTCTCAAATTTGCCATTTGAAGTCCCCGTTAAATTCTACGTACCTACCACTTCGCAAATGGCTGGGGAAGCTAGGTTTTGGACTCTGTATGGGCCGTTATGCATATCATTATATTTTTTTACAATAAGCTGCAAATGACTACATACGCGCCTTCCCGCTTTCTCCTCAAAATAACATCTAGAACATGAGGTGAGTCTACCTGTGCCCATAATGGCTTTAGTTCCGGACTTACATCAAATATCTACTGTTAACCTGGCTTTCCCACAGTCAGGCAAGAATCGACTCAATAATTAAATGGATACTGTTGGCAACCCCACAAAATAATGTAATTTTATATACTTATATCATATTCATGTATCTTTTTGGCTCTCGCCATCTTTGAATTAAAAAAAACGTCTTTGTTCTACTTTTGAGTTTCGACATAGGTACATGGTCTTGTGTTTTGCATTGATTGTTCAAAGTGAATGCTTAAATTCTTTATTTAGTGGATTCCAAGATCCAACAGTGGCGACGAGGATGGGATAATGCTGTAAAGTGCAGTGCCCACAAAAGCAAATTAAAATTTAATAGACCAAGAACAATTTTTGTAAAATGAAAAACAAAATCAAAATGGACGAATTAAATAAAAGTCTAATGGAGTTTATGAAACTGCAGCAGGAGGAGATGAACCAACAAAAAGTAAGCATGGCTAAATCACAGCAGGAGTTCCTGCTACAATTAGCAACAATGCTGAGTGCCGGTAGTGGAACTTCAAATTCCAATACAAATCAAATACCAACCGCACATGCGGACAGCGAGTTTCGTATGGAAAGCTTAGGAGAAAGCATCGCTGATTTCGATTTCGCTCCCGAAAGCAATATCACCTTCGAAGCATGATACATGCGCTACGAAAGCCTTTTTACAGAAGACGCAATAAATCTGTCAGATCAGGCAAAAACGCGTCTGTTGCTAAGGAAGCTGAACACACGACACTCATCAACTTTACACTAACTCAATTCTCCCGCAGACTTCCAAAGACATTTCGTTCAGCGACACCGTAAAGCGCCTCAAAAGTATTTTCGGCAGACACGAATTATTGTTTATCGTACGCTACAAGTGCTTACAATTGAACAAGTCTGACCTGGAGGACTTCAACGAGTATGCAGCGAATGTTAATAAGCACTGCGAGGAATTCAAGTTACCAGATCTGACATCGGACCAGTTCAAGTGTCTTGTGTTCATATGTGGACTTCAGTCGCACCAGTATGCTGACGTCCGAACGAAGCTGCTTTCCACCATCGATGGACCAAATGCAGCCAACACTACTCTCCAGAGCTTGGTGACCGAATGTCATCGCATACTCAGTCTCAAAAGCGACACCGCACTAATTGAGGTTAACAACGTCAACGCGGTCCAGCATAAACATCGTTCGGCATCTACACAGAAGCAAACACATCAGAAACAACAACAGCAGCAAGACACATCAAGGCATAAGAACTTCCAGAAGAAACCGAAAGTGTTACCAAAAACCCCTTGCTGGTTCTGTGGCGTAATGCACTATTCAAGAAATTGCACGTTCAATACACTTGCCACTGGAACAATTTTCCACAAAGTGTAAGTTCTAAAGTGCTTATTTATGGTCAAATATCTCAGTAAAAGTATACGTACAAAATTTTATGATAAAAATGATTATGACAATATTAATATTTTGTAAATTACTTTAAAACGAAGAAATAAATAAACTTAAACTTAAAACACACGTGTGTCGCAAGTGCAACAAAAAGGGCCACCGAGACGGGTTTTGCGACATGGCAAAGGACAACAAGTGAACGAAATCGTCAACGAACGCAAACGTCATCACGCGAGTTCTTCATTTGCACGCAAACGATAGTAGCAAGTACATCAATTTACTCATCAACAATATCGAGTGTAACTTGCAAATTGACACCGGTTCCGATATCACTCTGATCACTGAGAAATTGTGGACACAGATTGGAAAACCAAAACGTCAACCAAGCAGCCAAGCCGTTCGAAACGCATCCGGACACGTCCTGGAAATCAACTCCGAGTTTCATTGCTCCGTCCAGTTCGGCCAGCGATCGTTCACAGGTACCTGCTATGTGACACCAATTAAAAATCTTAATCTGCTCGGTATCGATTGGATTAATCAACTTGGAATTTGGGAATTACTCGATTTGTAATACAGTCAATACAGCAGCTGTTCCAGCCGAAAGCCAACGAATCGACGACAGTATCATGTCTCGATTCCCAGCGGTTTTCCGTTCCAGCCCAGGACTATGTACAAAGTTTGAAGTTGAACTTCGAGTAAAGCCTGGTTCACAGTCAGTGTTCCGGCCCAAACGACCAGTAGCGTATGCAGTAGTAGCCGACATTGACAGAGAGCTCGAACGACTCCAAGAGCTAGGAATCATCCACGCCGTTGATTATTCCCAATGGGCTGCACCCATAGTTGCAGTTCGAAAAACCAACGGTTCAACGCGCATTTGCGCAGATTTTTCAACTGGACTAAATGACGTCTTGTAGCCATATCCTTACCCGCTGCCCACACCGGACGAAATTTTCTCCAGGTTATCCAACTGTCAGTTCTTTAGTCTCATTGATCTATCCGATGTTTTATTTCAGGTCCAGGTGCATGCAAATTCCCGTGAGTTCTTGACGATAAACACACACCGAGGGTTATTCCGGTATAATCGTCTTCCGTTTGGCGTCAAAGTTGCACCAGGCGCATTCCAGCAAGTCATCGACATGATGATTGCAGGGCTCTCGGGAACATCGGCATACCTGGACGACATCCTTGTGACAGGAAAAAGCATCGAAGATCACAACAATAATCTGACACGGTTATTTGAGCGCATCCAACTTTTCGGATTCACCATCAAGACCGAAAAGTGCACCTTTGCAATGCATGAGCTTGAATATTTGGGCCATATAATCGACCGCAGTGGTATCCGTCTAAATCCAGTAAAAACAGCAGCCATCGCTCAAATGCCAGCACCATCAGATTTGGCAACATTGCGATCGTACCTTGGCGCAATCAACTTCTACTGTAAATATGTGAAAAAGATGCACGAGTTACGTCATCCACTCAATGAGTTGCTGAAAAATAACGTGAGGTGGGTTTGGACTCCAGAGTGCCAGCGATCGTTCGAGACGTTCAAGCAGATTCTCCAATCTGATCTGCTTCTCACGCACTTCAATCCAGCTCTAGAAATAATCGTCGCTGGTGACGCATCTAACAGCGGCGTTGGTGCATGTATTCTTCACCGATTCAAGGATGGGTCGATCAAGGCCATATACCACGCATCAAGGACACTCACCAGCGCCGAACAAAATTACAGCCAGATCGAAAAGGAAGGGCTCGCCCTTATTTTCGCTGTAACCAAGTTTCATCGGATGGTGTACGGACGGCAGCTTGTGCTCCAGACTGATCACAAACCATTATTGGCGATTTTCGGTTCGAAAAAAGGCATTCCAGTCTACACAGCCAACCGGCTTCAACGCTGGGCTTTAACGTTGAAGGCCTACGACTTTAAAATCGAATATGTTCAAACCGACGATTTCGGACACGCGGACATTCTATCAAGGCTGATCAACACGCATGCAACGAGTAAGGAAGACATCGTTGTCGCATCCTTCATACTTGAGGAAGACGTTCGATCAACTTTAGTCAACGCTATATCCACACTTCCATTGACGCACGCTGACATGGTACGTGAAACACAGCGATCAACAACACTTCAACTTGTCATCAAATATTTGATAAATGCTTGGCCAAGTAAAGCTGAGATAAGTACAGAAATCGCACCATACTGCGCACGCCAATCATCACTCTCAGTTTCCAAACCGTGCCTCATGTTCGGCGAACGAATTGTCGTTCCAGAGTGTTTTCGACAACAAATACTCGCACGCCTTCACCAAGACCATCCAGGACAGTTTCGCATGAAGACTCTTGCCAGAAGTTTCGTTTACTGGTCAAACATAGACAATCAAATCGAGGAGTACGTACGGCACTGTACCAAATGCATTGAAGTCAGCAAATCACCAATACGCGTGCCGCTTCATCCATGGACAAAACCAGATGGACCGTGGACAAGTATACACGTCGATTTTGCAGGTCCGGTAAAGGGTAGATTCTACATCATCATCGTAGACGCCCATTCCAAATGGCCAGAAGTATTTACCACCAGTACAATCACCACTACGTACACAACCGAAATATTATCCAGTCTGCCTGAAATCATCGTCAGCGACAACGGTACGCAGTTTACAAGCGCACAATTCCAGCAATTCAGCAATGAACGTGGGATTAAACATATCCGCACAGCACCGTACCACCCACAATCAAACGGGCAGGCGGAACGGTTCGTGGATACATTCAAACGAGCGCTTAAAAAACTCGATGGGGGGGGGGGGGGAACACTACAGAAAACAACTGGAATCCTTTCTTTCAACGTATCGAGCAACACCAAACCGTAACACATTCGATGGGAAGTCCCCAGCAGAACTTTTTATCGGACGTCGATTACGTACGACACTCAACCTCCTACTTCCATCGATCTGCTCATCGCCTAGCAAAGAAACCAGCCCTCGGCAGCAGTATGCTGAGCTCCAAAACAATCGCAAGCATGGAGTAAAGCGAAAGTCATTCCAGGCTGGCGACCCTGTGTATGTGCGATTTCATAACTCGAGCAGGAAATCTGAGTGGACACCCGGCACAGTCATCAATTGTGTTGGCAATGTGATGTACAACATCTGCATCGTAAGCCAGACATGACGTCGAAAAGAACTCATCCGCGCACACGTCGACCAAATGCTGCACAGGGCTACGGACGAACAGATTACTACAGATAATCAATTATCATTTCATACACTGATAGACGTTTTAGAGATTCAACCGAAGCAGACGCCAACTTCGCAACCTATGCAGCTCCAATCACAACCTTCAAAAGAAGGTATCGGTACAAATACTGAAACTCCTTCAACATCCAGTATTGCGGCGCCGGCAGTAAGCAACGATTCGAATCCAGTCATCACACCAGCTCCAAGTTCTCGTAGGGCACCGGCATACCTGAGGGCCTACGAGCTATTTTGAGGGGGGAGATGTTGGCAACCCCACAAAATAATGTAACGCAGTGGCAACGCTCATTTTATATACTTATATCATATTCATGTATCTTTTTGGCTCTCGCCATCTTTGAATTAAAAAAGCGTCTTTGTTCTACTTTTGAGTTTCGACATACATGGTCTTGTGTTTTTCATTGATTGTTCAAAGTGAATGCTTAAATTCTTTATTTAGTGGATTCCAAGATCCAACAGATACCCTATCATTTTCCTCTTATCCTCTTATTCCTCTGTCCTTCGGGGTTATTAAACTGCAGCAACCATTTCAGAGACGCTTGATCCGTGCGGAGGATGAACTTCTGCCCATAAAGGTACCAGGAGTTTCCGCCTGGTTACATTGTAGTTACTTTCCGCCTCGGAGAGCACTTAACTGAAGTAGGACACTACTTTATCTTGGCCATCATGCACCTGGGAAAGAACAGCTTCCACCTGAGTTTATTGTATTATGGAATAAGACTTAGAGAAATAAAGTAACATGTTAAGCGTAAATTATTCTTATTTCATCCTTTCGAAGTCCATCCTCCTGAATGTTATATTGGTGTCAGAATTGGAAGAGCATTTATTCTGTGTAAAGACTGGCTCAGTGCGAAGTGAGGAAGTAAGAGAAAACAGAACGTATTAAATACAAGTATGTGTTAATAATCAGGCCTGATGAAAGACTGTGTTTGAGGTGTGTGATCATTTATATGAGCGGAAACAGAGATCTGTCGAGACGGTGTAACACTACGTCGTCATCAAAAAGACGACTGCGGAAAGAGGCGGCATTTCCGAACGTAACCCGGTCGCGTATTGCCAACTCTAAACCAGCACAGACACCCATAGTCTGTGCTGAACTATTTTGTGCTCAACAATTTCACCATCATTGTAGAACAAACTGTATGCTACCACAGAGCGGTCTGTGGTAGCATATAGTTTGCTTGTAATTTGAAGAAAAAACTGGAGCAAACTATATGCTACTACAGATCATTGTTTATCAGGCTGTTTTGTGGTTATAGAGTTCTATTGAACTGAAATAAAACAGAGTTAAGTAATGAACAATAAAATTATTTCAATTTATTTGATATGTGACAAAAACAACATTAAATTAATAAGGAATGGACATGAAATAAATAACCGAATGAAAATAAACGAAAGAAAATAAGCCAATGAGAAGATAGATACATTCAATGCTGGCGCAGGGTCATAAGTCCACAAGCCAAAAGTCCATAATATACTTTTGACCCACTTCAGTGGGTTACAACTTACAAGTTCACAAATCAATTGTGGGCTTATAACCCACCCAGATTGTGGTGTTATGACTCACTATGGCTTTCTGAAAGTGAAATAACTCCATACGAATTCATTTACCCAAAGTGCAATAAGGCCAAGTGCTAAAATAAAACTTCGCACCTACTCCAAATCATACAGTGACTCCAATCAGGTGGGTTGCAGTGGGGCAGCATGCCCCCCCCCCCCCATAGGCATTGCACTGTTTATGGAATCTACTTGCGATTTCGCAACTAATCCCATTAACAGTGCAATGCATATCGGAGCATGTTACCCCCTGCAACCCTCCTGCTAGTCAATCGCGATCAAAGTACAAAAATAACAGTATAATAGCGACAAACGCACTGGAATAATATACATACATATAGAAACCATAAATATAAAACGAGTGTGAAGATACGTGAAAATCTCTCAAATCTCACTGAAGTGTCTGTAATAATAGGTACTTTGCTCTTGTAAATGTAGAGCAAAATGCATACCGTGTCAGAGCAAATGTAGTTTTCTCTGAGTGGGTATACATTTGCTCTTCATTTGCATGAGCACATTGTTGTATGTTGTATGTCTGTGCTGGTATACAGATTGGTAATACGCAACCCGGTCGACATAATTAATTGTGCTCAAAAACTGAATATTAAATTCGTCCGGAGGATGATGAATATGAATCAGCAGTGGATCGGTTTTGCGCGTACTGTTTGTACAAAGAAGCTGATATCTAAGAGTGGTATTCTTCATGCTGCCCAAGATGCTACTATGAAAATATACTGACAAGTGGGGAGAAAGGCATCTTTGGTATCCTCTTAATAAAGGTCCAAGTTCCGAATACTGCACCTAATAATCAGGGAGATCGCGCCGAATTGACCTCAACTTATACCGGCGCACTTCCTGGTTTCAGATCAGTCCGTGTGTGATCCAAGAGCTCTGCCTGTTTTTTTTTATATCTTCGATGCGTTGTGCACGATCCTGTTGTTTATGATTGTTTGATCCCCCTTTAACGACATCGGCGATCTCAAGTCGCGTCAACCAACGGATATGCGTGTACGTTTGCGCAAAAATTTTAAGATGTTAAATGTGTCGCTAGGAACACCTGATTGCTAAATTTGTCTAGATGTGTTTCTCCCCTTAATCGCCTTTTAGGACAAGCTCTGTTTTTTTGTGGGCGCTGTAGTAATATTCTTTATCTTACCCCGCTCCGGCACAACCACCTGTACTATATGGGCAAATCAAAATACGTAGTTTCCAACAGGTAAGGAATTATAAGAACTCATTATTACTTCTTTCTTCAGCCCGATTTTGCCACCTAAGCCGCTTGTCCCTTAATCCAAGTTGTAAACAAATTACACATCCCTCAGTTGAAGCAAAACCAAAACCAATCCCCTCTCTTTACTTCAAAAAATAATTAAAGTTATATAGTATCAGAAAGTACTTAAAAGAATTTTGTAAAACATTAAATTAGCAATTTGACAGCTCATTTATCGTACCTGGTAACATTACTGAAACAAATATACGAGACGACAGTTCAACGACAGATTCGTAATCAGAAAATTGAAAAAAAGTTCGTAAATAGAACTAAATTATACGAAGTAGGATTGTTTAAACATTCAGGATAATAATCCAAATACAAATCACATTTACCAAACATCAATCCCATTTAAAATCAATTAAAAAGTTATGTCGAAAGTTAATTAATAAAATCCCCCACGAATGGATTTTTTAAAACAATAATTTTTTATACGAAACAATTTTCGCAAATTCGACATCGAGAATTAATAAATAACGCGAAAACAACAATGATAAGCAGCAAATTTTACTCAAAAACCAATTCAGCTCAATTGATTATTGACCGTCAGTACAGTCGAATAGACAATTATGTTCGAAAAAAACTTCAAAGTGCCTCACATTTGATAGACCGTCTGGAACTAGAATCTGTCCTCGAAGGACACGATGGCTGTGTTAATTGTCTGGAGTGGAGCAGCGATGGTAAAATTCTGGCGTCAGGTTCCGATGATTTCCAGGTGATACTTTGGGACGTCTTTCGCAGGAAACAAGTGTACAAAATTAAAACACCTCACACTGGTAATATGTTTTCGGTGAAATTTTTGCCCAAAAGTGGTGATTCTCTAATAGCTACAGGTGCGGCGGATAAGTGCATTTATGTCTTTGATATAAATCGATTTAACGAGAAAATTCTTAACTGCAATTGCCATATGTCAAGGGTGAAACGACTGGCAACAGCACCCGATCATCCTTTTGTTTTCTGGTCGGTTGGTGAGGATGGATGTGTCTTGCAGTTCGACATCCGTGAGAACCATCGCTGCCGGCAAGACGATAATGTGAGGGTTTTAAATTTGTCATCGAATCTTAACATCCATACGGAGGCGAAGTGCGTCGCAATAAATCCAAGAAGAACAGAGCTTATAGCTGTGGGAGCCAATGATCCATACGCCAGGGTGTACGACCGACGTATGCTGCCGCGTCATTCATCAAGTTTACGAGCGAGTGATGGCGATGGTGAGGAAAACTTTTCCGTGCCTAAAGATTGCGTTACATACTATTGCCCGGGACATATAAATGTTAACAACATGAAGTACAGCGAGCACGACAATCGGGCAATCACCTATTTGACCTTTAACGATAGCGGGACAGAGCTTCTGGTGAACATGGGCGGAGATCACATTTATCTTTACGACTTGAAGACGTCTGAGCAGCCAGTTTACTTGAATTTACCTGAATACCATCCCAAAATGGATGAAGCTGATCAAAATACTGCTTCCCATGCATTATCCGAGTCAAGTAAAAAGAAACTACCAGAGCACATCGAAACATTTAAAAAGATGGGAAACACATTCCTTGAGAATGAAAAGTATTTACGTGCCATCGACCAGTATACCGAAGCGATTTCTTTAGCTCCAGAGTGTCCAGTGCTTTATTTCAATCGCGCCATTGCGTACATGCGCCGCCTTTGGCATGGCGATGTGTATGCTGCCTTGCGTGATTGCAATCAGGCCTTAAAACTTGATCCATCCTACATTAAAGCACATTTTCGTCTGGCTCGCGCTCTATTGGATCTCGGACGCCCTAAGGAGGCTGATGAATGCCTTAAAGAACTAGTCAACCGCTTCCCAAATTACACCAATAACCACGGAGTGATGATGTTGCGCAAAGACATCGCCGAACTTCGATATGTGGAAGAATACGTTGCCTTAGAACTCTCAGATGACGAAGTAGATATGCGAAGTAAAGCAAAAGACTATCAAAAACGTTTCGTCGGTCACTGTAACACCACGACTGACATCAAAGAGGCCAATTACTTCGGTCAAGAAGGAGAATACATTGTGGCGGGCTCAGATGATGGCAATTTCTTTCTTTGGGAACGAAAGTCATGTAAAATTCGTAGTGTCTATCGTGCAGATATGGCGATTGTTAATTGTGTCCAGCCACATCCAGAATTATGTCTAATGGCGACAAGTGGAATTGATCACGATGTTAAAATTTGGAGTCCCATGGTGAACATGGAAGATGAAAACTTTTATCGCACGCAATTTATCGACAAAATTGTGGAGTCTAATCAACACAAAATGAAGTCGGATCCTTTTGATTTAAACACCCCAAGCACGTTTTGCCGGAGTAGTTAGTTTGATCAATATATTTTCGGCCGGGGTGGTTCTTTTCCGCTCTTTAAAAAAATCGTTCCTTAAAAGAAAAGTTTTACTGAAAAGTTATTTATTCTTTCAGAAGCCGAACAGGAAATGAATGTGAACTTCTTGGAAAAAGGACCACATTACTCGGCAATTTCCGTGTGATAAATTCTCTCATAATATTATAAAATAGTTTCTTTTTGTTTATACATACATCCATTATGTTTCTATTTAATGTTTACGTTAATATTGAGACAATTAGTAAAAAGGAGATTAAGTTTATTGAAAAGACTACACATGATTAGCCTACTTTTGTGGATTGGATATCTTGTTGTATGGTCGTCTAGACTAAATAAATATGTATCAAGTTTATGCAATTTTTAATTAAGCGTTTTTAATTTTTTGTGATGTGATTAAGAATGCCTGCGTCTGCTGAGATGAAAAACTTGTACCTACAATAATATTTTCTCACAGAAGGACTAGTAGGGATGCAATAAAGTGGGAGCGTAAGATAATTTAGCTTCCACCTTAAAAATGTTGTCATGTTCTTAAAATGGTCTTAAGGCCGTCGTCAGAGTGTGTCGTTGTTTCTATTTCAGTTGACGCTGATGGTAGCGGTCGTTTTTTTTTACAGATTTGCATCTATCATGAGACAAAATTAGCAATAAGCTTTCATATAGAAAAAACAAAAATAAATGCAGATAGTCTTGGAAGAGAATGATTACCAAGCGATCATATTCGGAAATAGCTAAAGAAGGAAAGTACAGAGCCCTGACGTGGGGGCACAAAGACTCAAAGACACTCTTCGACAAGTATGCATTCATATACTGATCACTGGAAACAACAGCCACAAAGGAACAGCAAATTGTCGCTCCATCTTATCCGCACTATTAACGCAGCTTCTGACGTAACAATGTCCAAAAGAATAGGCGGCAAAAGAGGTGAACTGTCGTACTGGAATTACGAAATAGCAAAGGTGGTGAGTGCGACCCAGGACGTCCAAACGATTAACTTCCAAGCGTGATATGAACATGATAATCAATAAAAAAAAGTAAAAGGATGAATAGGTTTGAAAAAGAAAATATGAACGCATTTTTAGCGGGCCTGCTAGTAACATTATAAATAATAAAAAGTGGTCTGAGTGCGACATCCCAGTGGGATCAATATGATTTATGCGATAGTGGGAAGTTTTGAAATGTGGTTAACCATAAGATATGGTTAAGAATTATTTAATATTAAAAAATGCTCTTTAATATTGTTCAAGGAAATTAAATGTTGTTAATAACAGCGAAGTGTGATATATATACATATTATATTAATGCAACCATTGTTATGAACACGGAGCCCTATAAATTTACATGTACATATACGAAATAACGGAGCAATGCACAATGTAATAATGATTTGCTCAATAACAAATCACAATAAATAGTACAAATAAAGGCAAATTATTTTAGTTATTTATTTACTAACAAAATGGCTGGATCGATTTCGCTGGAAACTTGATCAGTTCTGAGTTTGAGTTACGTAATTACGCTTCGAATAAACCCCATGTCAATATAATCTTTGTCACATACGAACATACGCACATACTTACATACACACACAGAAACATCTCTATAAAAACGTAGGATTTGGATTCTGGTGACTTTGAAACGTGGAGATATGCCAAAATCCGCGATTCACAAAATCGGCCCCATTACAAGAACTTCCACTGGGAAGTTAATAAAGGAGAGTACGCGAAAACTGATTAAATCAATATTGTTTAATTCTTCTTCTCATTAATTCTTTTTATTGATTATATATCTGATACTTTTTACCATCCAGGTTGGGGTTGTACCGTCGGGTTAACTTCCCTATCACGTAAAGTTGGGAGACACCAGACTCGGATATGGACACCTCTCATTTAAGATCACGACCCGGAACGTCAAAGGACTATGAACTGAGAGTATGCACCTGGAACGTACATTGGTGCTGCTCAAAAACTTAAATCTGTCCCCGTGCGGTATAAGGCAGATATTACCGCGATACAGGCGATACGATGGATAGGATCGGGTATGCAAAAACGATCAGTGCGACGTTTATTATAGCTGTCACAAAATGATGTACATATTAGTATGCGGATTCGTAGGAAATCGGCTAAGATATATTCATTGATCTAAAGCCTGTAAGCCTGGCTGTAATTAGCTTCCAAGGCACAGTCTAATATGTGCAGACGCCCCTTCTGACCAAGCAGAAGACTCTATCAAGGAGTAGTTCTATGCCTCGAAATACAGTGTAAGGATCGTGCTCTTGGACTTCAACGCAAAAATAGGTAAGACAAACATCTGTGGTGGATTAGTCGGCAAACACAGCATTCACAACATGACGCAACGGCTTCCGACTATTCGCCTTTGCAGCAGCCCGTAACACGGTGATAAGTAACACTGTCTTCCCTGCGCATCAATAAAGCAACCTGGCGCCCTACAGATGGGCGAACCGCCAACCAAATCGACCATGTCCTAGTCGATGCAAGGCGCGTATCTAACATCTTAAACGTGCCCACATACCGAGGGGCAAACGTTGACTCTAACCATTTTCTTGTTGCTTATAAATACAGAGCTCGACTGTCCAACGAGAAGAAGCTGCGAATCGCTCAGAAGAAGAAATTCGACCTTGGACGCAATTAGATGACTGGAGTAGTCAGAGTCTACTGAAAGCACCTCAGCGAGAGATTTTCCGCTGCGCACTCACCACCATTAGTCGCCAACAATATATGGAACCGGTATCGCGACATCAGTAAAGAGGTAGCCGAGAGCACCGTACGTTACCAACCACCCCAGAGAAAGAGCCTGTGGTATGATGATGAGTGCGCGCTCACCGTAAAATGGTGACAGAACGTGCACATGTACAAACGGTGCACAGCGAACCTAGTACAGCAAGGGAAAAGTATCGAGGGAAAGTATAGGGAGGATAAGAAGATGCTGCGTAGAAATAAGAGAGCATACGTAATCTCTCAGCTCATCCAGATCGAAGAGTCTCGCGATCGAAAGAACATCCGGAGGTTTTATAAAAAGGCGAAGCAACTGGCTGTTGGCTTTGAAACCGGAACGCAGGCTCTTCGAAACAGAGAAGGAAACCTAGTTACCGAAGACCAGGGAATAGTAGATGTGTTGGAGAATTTTCAGCATCTGTTAAATGGACATCATGTCTGATAGGGGAAGAAGAAAACCCACGTCCAGTCAATAAACCGGTTCCACCACCAACTATGGAGCAGGTTAGCATAAGAGTAAAAAATCTAGAGAACAACAAGGCTGCGGGCTCTGATAGATTACCAGCTGAGCTTTCAAATACGGAGGTAATGTTTTGGTAGGGCGCATGCACCAAATCAGAAAGCATGCCTGATGTTTGGCCTATGAGCACCATAAAGCCCATTTGCAAGAAAAGCGATTCTATATCTTGCAAGAACTATCATGTGACCTTTTTAATCTTGTAATGGAGGAGACAGAGCGCAGGGTAGGTGTCAATACGGAAGGTACTATCTTCAACAGATCCGTGCAGTAGTTGGATATTCGAACGATATCGATATCATCGGCCAATATCAGCGTGCCTTGTTAGAGGCTTTCATGGCAAACAAACAAACAAAAACAAAACATCTGTCCACCGACTAGGACAAAACGTCACTGTTGATAGCAGCAACTTCGAGGTAATAAGGGAGTTCACCCACCTAAGAGTAACTTATCCTAAAAAACCGTTGCTACTTCGGTTTGGCAAAGCAAATGAGTTCAAAACTCCTAACTCGGAAGACCAAGTGTAAGCTCTACAAAACATTTATACTGCCAGTTCTGCTTTAGGGCGCCGAGTGCTGTATGATAAGCAGGAAAGTAGAGCTAATTTTGGGTTCTTTCGATAGAAAAATACTCCGTAGGCGAATGTAGGATAAGATATAACATGCCTAGCCCAATGAAAAATTCAACGACACAGGGCGAGCGATGTCTAAATTATGTTCAGGTCCATTGAGAGCAGTAAGTCAGCGTTGCTGAATTAAATTTTAATCTTTTAAATTCAAAATTTTGCTTTTATAACAAATTGCGAAATCACATATTCCGCTGTGATCTGTAATCATTGAACTGGCTGAGCCCTTTCAAATACATTAAACATCTTGAAACTGAAACACAAGTGCGAATCCAAATCCGTGGGTGTCGTATCAGAATTTTCAAACAATAATCAACAAAAAAGGAACCCGCTAGTGTCGAAATTGTAAATAGGCAGACTTAAGAACTCCTGGACCACACAAAAACAACAACAACAGGGCCCGGATTACGAGACGAGAGCCACTATGCACATTATTTTATATATTCATATTTTAACAAATTGTTTGTACTTTAGTAAAATAATGATCAGCAATCAGCAAACCCTACAGGCGGAACAGTAGTAGTTACAAAAACCTGCAGTCTTAATGTTAACCCGACGAAGACTGAGTTGATTCTTTTTACTACGAAAAACAAAATCTCACGATTCTTGCTGCTCACCTTAAAAGGGTCCACTCTGAATCTCTCTCAGTGGCAGGAAAACATAGTCATCTGCGGAGAAAAAACCTTATCGCACCAAAAACTTCTTTCCTATCCTCCTATTCTTTCAGTAGTAAGCAGCACCCAAAAACAATGAATCATTTGCTGGGTGCTGCTAGCAGCAACAAAATGCGCTGTGGCAAGATTATAAGGGTACTTATCAATTACAGAAAAATAAAACCCTTTAGCACACGCTAATTATATAAAAAAAACTTCTGTGACCAAAAAATGCCACATTAGCTGAAAGGGCGACCAGCTGTCGTTCTGTAAAAATGAAAGGCAAGTTACAGTGAAGGAAACATGTTTGTACTTATTGCACTGTTTATGTTATTATTTACTCGTACACGGCGTTATACACACATTTTGGTGCCGATTCGACCTCCTGAATACGAATCTGCAATCGGTTTTTGCCTAGGAGCTCCCGTTTTCATGTTATGGGTTAGGGTGTTGCAAACCTGATACCACTTAGAAATACCCAAAATAATTGTGAAAAGAAGGAAGTAAAACATTTTTTCTTTGAAAATATAGCTCATTTAGTGACATTTACATATAAAAATAAAAAAATAATAATTCTATTAACAAGGTACTAGCATATACAATATATTTTTCACTGCTGATTTGATGTACTGGAACCCAAGAAGCTTCGTTTTTTGCTTGATCTGCAATGCGGTTTTTTCGGACAATATCTTAGCAGATTCCAGCAGTAATCTGCCATTATATGCGTATCCCACTTGCCCTGGTATCGTTCTTCCATTGTCCTTATATCCTGGTGAAATCGTTCACCTTGCTCTTCACTCAAGTCTCCCAAGTTTTCAGGAAACCTGTCCAAACGGTTTTGCAAGTAATGCACCTTGATGCTCATGTTGTATCCAAGCTCACGAAAAGCAGTCAGCATGTTCTGAACTAAATCCTTATAGTTTGAAGCCTTCTTGTTGCCTAGAAAGTTTTCGACAACTGACACAAATGATGTCCACGCTTTTTGCTCTTTTAAATTCGTAGATTCAACAAAATTGGTATGCTTTATTATCCGTCTGATTTGAAGGCCATTGAATATGTCAGCTTTTATTTTTTCAATGCTTAATCATTGCATCTTTGTAGATATGAATTAAAAACATGATGAATTCTTATCTAGAGCCTTAACAAATTGCTTCATTAAGCCAAGTTTTATATGAAGTGGAGGCAGGATTATTGTATTCCGATCATCCAAAGGCTCATTAATAACATTTTTTCCTCCAACAACCATGTTCTCTCTTTCAGGCCAGTCTTTTTTTACCCAGTGATCTTGTTTAGCTCTGCTATCCCAAAGGCACAAGAAGCAAGGATATTTTGTGTATCTGCCTTGCTGTCCAAGAAGGAAGTTAACCATTTTCAAGTCAACACAAATGACCCATGCATGTTCGTGATACTTAATCTTTTCCAAGACTATAGCTATATTCTTGTACTCTTCTTTCATTTGGGTTGAGTGAGCAATAGGTATTGATCCCAATTCGTTACCAATGTGTAAAAGCACACACTTCAAACTTCGCTTGGAACTGTTAATAAACAGACGCCAACGATCTGGATCATACTCGCCCATTTTTATTAAGAGACCTTTAACATCCTGAAAGCAAATCTGCTTCCCTTCTGCGATAGAACGTAATTGTTGTTTCTTCATCAAGTAGATTTTTTTCAATATACTGTTACATCCAGGCTAGGATTCGAAAAGATAAAACGTAATTCTATTTAATTAATCTTTATTAGTTCTCTATCAATGTCTTTTACTTCTTGGTTAGTATTCTAATAATTCACTTATTTAATTCAACAATTCACTTTCACAATTAATCACTTTAAATACACAAACACTTTTCTCTTACTGGATACTTATACTTTTTCTCTATACTTTACACTACTGTCATCTATCGTATTTTTTTATCGCGGTTCACAACTCGAATGTCTTGGGTGCTCCTGCGACATCTATTTATATCTCCTAGTGACACCTCTCGAAATTTCCAGATTCGTTGAGAAGGTTCGTTAAGTTCAGAAGGTTCGAGAACAACATACCAAGTTATACCACAGCTACTCAAACTGCTATTCCAATGCTGCCAAAATCGGTAATATGGCCACTTTCTACTAGATGACGTAGTTGACTAATTAATGCTGAATGACACAGTTCAAGCAAACATGCAACAATATCCCCCTCTTAAACTTGTTCGTCCCGAACAGGCACGTCAATATTTTCCCCATGGTAGCGATGGAGACGATCCACATGGACAACTTTCAGCTTGCCTCTTCCTCGCTGGATCCGGTAGACAACATCGTTGATACGCTTCACTATCTTATAGGGTCCTTCCCAATCCTACTGTAGTTTAGGTGACATACCTTTTCGGCGATGAGGGTTGTATAGCCATACCAGATCTCCTTCCTGGAATCCTGTGGTGGTTGCTTTTGTGTCGTACCTCGTCTTCATGCGGTCGCTGGATATCGGATGAATATTTCGGTGGACTTTAGTACCCGGTACACACTTTCCAACCACCTCACCTTGCTTCAATTTGACGCTTTTGTGTTCAGCATTAAGAACTCGTACGGGAACAATATTGTTCTTCTGCTCGACAAGTACTTTTCCAACCACGCAGTTTCGGTAGTGGTTGTCTTTTGGCTCAACTAGAGAGAATCGGTGGCTCATAGGATCACCTTCCAGCTTTGTCCGAATTATTGTCTCTGAAGAAGGTGGTAGGACCTCGTCCTCACTATTGACTGTCCTCATGGATGTGGCGTTCTCTTTCCCGTACACCATCGGAATCTCTACGTTTCGATACTTGAGTACTTGCATACCAAAGTCCAATACGACATCATTCGCCTTCATGAAATCGATTCCAATGATGCATTCGTCACATATATCAGCTACTAAGAAAGCGTGGGAGAATGCTAATCCTGCCAAATTTATTGTTAGCATGATATCTCCGTACACTTTCGCTGTCGCTCCTGTTGCTGTTTTCAGACAGTAACTGCTGGTGTTGTGCAACCAAGACTGACGGACGATGTCCCTCCTTATAATGGAAGCTGTGGCACCGGTGTCGATGGCTGCCACGCACTTATTTTGACCGATATAGGCTTCCACTGTTAAACTCTGGTTTCCTTGTTTGGTTTGGGAGACTTGAATTGTGGTCCTGGAGTCGTCGATTCCGGAAACCCACTTCTGCTCCGAGAAGCTGCCCCTTACACGTTTCCCGATTGCTGGTTCTGCGAAGCTATATCTGCCAGATGCTTCTTCGTTGCGCCTACTAGGCCCGCAATGTGGACAACTGCCTTGTCTGGGTGGAGCTCTGCACTGTCTCTGTAGGTGCCCCATTTTGTTGCAGTTCCAGCAGCGCATTTGACCTCTATTATCTCTGCTCCAGTCAACGAAGTCTGCTCTTTGGCATGAACATTCAACGGCTGTCATTTCCCTTACGCGGTGGAACACATGCGATGCCTGATCAGCAGCTTGCATTGTCAAGGCAAATGCTAGGGCCTGAGCGAGAGTTCTCTTTCCAGCCATTCTTACGGCCTTTTGCAGTTGTCTATCTTCAATGGCTTGGATAAACGCCTCCACAGCCATTTCATTGATGAGAACCTCACCAGCATATGACAAATGTACCAGACGTTCGATATCTGCTTGCAGCTGTTGAAGTGTTTCTCCCCGCTTCTGGACTCTACTGCGTAGCTGGACCCTGTACACTTGCTGCATATGCTCATCACCGAAGCGCATCTCTATAGCCTTGACCAGGGCGTCGTAGTCGTGTTGCTTCTCTTCTGAGATGGTTTGGAGTAACTCCGCAGCTGTACCTCTTAGTGCGAGCGTTAACGCAATCGACTTTTCCTCGTTGTCCCAGCTGTTCGCCATTGCAGCTGCTTCAAACTGTTTCTTATAAATTGGCCATGATGTTTGACCGTCGAAAACAGGAGGCTGCATCTCTTTCCTTCTCGGGCAGTCCGCAGAATTTTCTCGAGCCTTCTGCTTCTTCACTTTCTCCAGCTCTCTAGCCAAGTTCTCGAAGTTTGTTTCATGCTTGCAAAACGTCTGATGGATTTCGTCGAATTTAGTTCCAACCTTCTCGAACTTGTGGTCAATTTCTTCGAGTTTTCCTTCGAGAACATTTTTAAAATCTTCCACAGCGCTCTTTTGGGCGGCAACTATGGAATTCTTTTGTTCTTCGAATTTAGAGTCCATTGACTCCAATTTCGAATCCAGAGAATTCTTCTGTTCATTAAATTTAGAGTCCATTGATTCCAATTTGGAATCTAGAGAATTCTTCTGTTGTTCTAGAGAATTCTTTTGTTCATCAAATTTAGAGTCCATTGATTGCAATTTGGAATCTAGAGAATTCTTTTGTTCATCAAATTTAGAGTCCATTGATTGCAGTTTGGAATCTAGAGAATTTGTCTGTTGTTCTAGAGAATTCTTCTGTTCATCTAGCTTAGAGTCCATACAGTCGAATTTCTGATCGAACTTGGCCAGAAGTAGTTCCATCATAGCAGTCATATCAACGGCTGTACTTACTTGTTCTTCTGCTACGTCGAACAAAACGGACTTGGGATTTTCTCCTTCGTTTTCAACAGCTTCCTGCAGTCGAAGCACCAGATCACTTTTTCCTCCAGCTGTGGAGAGATTCCGCTTTTCTAGCTCAGCTTTCAACTGCGGTATACTGAGCTGTAATAATTTCAATCTGCGGCCCATTTTTGTTTTCCTTTTTTTTTTTTTTAAACTAATTCACTTCACTTTAATTTCACACTGAATACGTTTTATCCCACTTCTGACACCAATGTTACATCCAGGCTAGGATTCGAAAAGATAAAACGTAATTCTATTTAATTAATCTTTATTAGTTCTCTATCAATGTCTTTTACTTCTTGGTTAGTATTCTAATAATTCACTTATTTAATTCAACAATTCACTTTCACAATTAATCACTTTAAATACACAAACACTTTTCTCTTACTGGATACTTATACTTTTTCTCTATACTTTACACTACTGTCATCTATCGTATTTTTTTATCGCGGTTCACAACTCGAATGTCTTGGGTGCTCCTGCGACATCTATTTATATCTCCTAGTGACACCTCTCGAAATTTCCAGATTCGTTGAGAAGGTTCGTTAAGTTCAGAAGGTTCGAGAACAACATACCAAGTTATACCACAGCTACTCAAACTGCTATTCCAATGCTGCCAAAATCGGTAATATGGCCACTTTCTACTAGATGACGTAGTTGACTAATTAATGCTGAATGACACAGTTCAAGCAAACATGCAACAATACAATACTTTATAGGCATAGTTCCCGCTCACTTTTTTCTCAGTGTAGGGTAAATTCCTTCACGAAGGGTAGTCACCTTGTCGAGTGCACCATCCATTGATGGTGCCAGTGTGAAGGCTTAACGATGTTTCATACATCCAATAAGAACTGCCCAAAGGACATTCCGTTCTGCCCCAATTCCCCCTTTCTCCCTACCCCTTCTCACTCCTGATTTCCTCCCTCTGGTTCTTTCTCTCCTTTTTCCCTTTCCACGATCCGCTGGGCTGGACTTAAGGTGTGACACGACCCGTGCCGATAGTCGGCCAGGCTGAGAGCCCAGTTTAAAAAATAGCTCAGTCGTCCACGGAGTATCCGGATACCTGGCGATCTCCGGATTAACCAGCCTTACCTGCATATTGCGGATCTCTGTGCAGGCGGACCTCCTTTCTCCGCCACTCGTGGGTTCAAAACATGAATACAAACAAAAATAAAAACAAAAACATCAAGACCGGTATCTCTTCTAAACCGGGCGGTAGCACGGCGACCTTGCTGTCTACTGACGCGGCTCCTGCAACGAAAAGTAGCACTGCGACTGTGAGTAATCATGGTCCAGTTGCTACCAGCAGCAGTGAGCCTAATATAGGCAAAACAATTCCTAGCAGCGGTAGGATTGTGGCACTTTATGGCCCTTCCGTTGCTAGCCTTACAAAAAAACCAACCACGGATCCTAGTACGTCTCGCAGTGGATGTTCGCGACAACGCACTCCCTCGAGGGCCTACTACAAGGACAGGCGAAATGCCATAAGAGATATTATGGAGACCGACAGAACTCCGCAGCAGATCGCTAAATTAAAATGGGCCCAAGGCCTCCTTGAGAAGGAGAAGAGCGCTTGCAAGGACTCCACGTCCAAGCGCCAGAGATCGGTGGAAGAAACCACTTCGGTTTCCAAAAAACCTAAGGTGCATAACACCAGCACCACCTCACATTCCGCCCCTAAATCTCAAAAGTCCTTCAGCGATGTCCTAAAGGACAAAATCGTGGTCGCAGTGATCGACCGCAGCGATCCGGAGGGTAGAATTTCCCCCGAACGATGGCACAAGATGAAGAATAAGCTACTTAGCCTCTATCTGGCCTTCATGAAGGATCATCTTGGACCAGCTCCAGTAACTGAAGATGCCGGACTACACCAAGGGCATATCCGGCTCGTCGCCTGTGACGATGACAGATCTTTGGAACTGTATAAGATCGCCATAGGCAAACTCGGGGAAGTTTGGCCTGGAGCGAAGCTTGAGGTTGTTGCGAAGGAGGATATCCCGAGCAGACCGAGGGCTCGCGCGTGGATCCCTGCTGAACCCCCCTCAGCAGAAGAAGTATTGGCGGTCATCAGACTGGGCAATCCCTCACTCCCAACCCATGACTGGAAGGTTGCGAAGCTGGAAGAGCATAGGGGATCCTTCAGATCAGCTATAATAGTGATCAATCAGGAATCCCTGGCTCCTTTGGCGAAGACCAACGGCGCAATCCAGTTCGGTTGGGATAAGATCACACTTCGGGTGTACAAGAAAGATGACCCTGACGCTAACAAGCCTCCGCATCCCCCTGACACAGGAATTAACACCCCTGATCCTGGAGCATCAATCTCCCTTCCATCAATGGAAGATGATGACCCAATTAAGGCTGCTCCCACTCAGCCCTCCACGTCCACTGCTAACACCATCTTTAGTATGGACACGGAAGACCCCCTCAGCAAAGTCTTTAGTGAGGACGAGCTTTTAGGCTCGTCCTCGGACTCAGACCTAAATAACACCGTGGTGGAGGTTTCTCTGCCTGATTGCAACGATCAATGTTGCGATTAGTACAGATCAACCTCCACCACTCCAAAAAGGCTTCGGCCTCCCTTCTTATCCGTCTTTCTAAAGATGGAGAAGATATGGTCCTGATTCAAGAGTAATGGATTGTTAACGACCTGGTTCGAGGACTCCGGACTCATGGATACAAATTGATGTATGCAACAGACCAAGGTAAACCTAGAACTTGCATACTGGCAAAAAGTAGCTTAAATGTATTTCTACTCCCTAATTTCAGCGACCGTGATGCAACCGTGGTGAGTCTAGAGACTGCTCGCGGCACCCATTGGATAGCCTCGGCTTATCTGGCCCATGACCACGTAGGGTCCTTACTTGGGTCAACCTAGAGGGACTGATCGGCGGCAGCTGAACATCAAAAAGCTGGACTCATTATTGGATGTGATGCCAATGCGCACCATTCAGTATGGGGCAGTTCCGACATCAACGACAGAGGTGAGTCTCTTTTTGATTATATTCTTAATACTAATCTCATTGTGTGCAACACTGGTAGTGAACCTACCTTCATTACAAAAGATAGACAGGAGGTTCTAGATATAACTCTGGCCTCCGACTCAATCCATCAGGAAATTATAAACTGGAAAGTCTCGGCGGAACACTCCTTTAGTGACCACCGTTACATTCAATTCAGTTTAGCTGATGACCCTCCTCGCCAACCAGTTTTTAGGAATTATAGGAAAACTGACTGGCTCAAGTATAGAGAAGTGCTGAAAAGTTCAATGAAATCTGAACTCCTACGTCCTCCCTGTAACACAATGGAGCTAGATAAGAGGGTCAGGGTACTCACCTCGGCCCTCAATAAGGCTCTGACTTCTGCCTGCCCGCTCATACGGCTTAGAGGCAAAAAGAAGCCGCATTGGTGGACCCCAGCACTAGGACCTCTAAGAAGCAATTGTAGGAAACTGTTCAACCAAGCCAAGTTCACAAAAGCTGAAACCGACTGGGCTTCATACAAAGCATCTCTCAATGCTTACAAAAAGGAGCTGAGGAAAGCCAAACGCTCATCTTGGAGACTCTTCTGTGGTAAAATAGAGGAATCTTCGGAGGCAGCTAGGCTAAGAAAAATCCTCTCAACCAACCCAGGCATGCCTAGCTATTTAAAAAAGGCTGACGGCTCCTGGACCACTTCCAGCGAGGAATCGCTCAATCTACTACTGGATACACATTTCCCTGGTAGCTCCCACGTTACTAGCAATAAAAACCTATCTAGGTCAATTGCACGTACCACTAACTTCAAAGGTCTGATTACAAGGGACAAACTGCTTTGGGCGATACACAGCTTCAAACCATACAAATCCGCGGGACCAGATGGCAGAATACCAGCTGAAATTTAAAACACCTCGGATATCATCTCGCCTTTGCTTGAAGTTATGCTGTTATGGAGAGAAGTAAAAGTAGTTTTCATACCCACAGCCGGTAAATGTTCCCATGTTCATCCTAAGGATCTCAGACCCATAAGCCTATCGTCAGTCCTTCTAAAAACATTAGAAAGGCTGATTGATATCCATCTGCGTACTAACATTGATACAAGACTTCTGTCTACGGCTCAACATGCATATAGCAAAGGCAAATCTGTTGAAACAGCCTTACACACGTTAGTACGTTCAATCGAATACTCCCTTCACCATAAAGAGTACACTATGGTTGCATTCCTGGACATTGAGGGTGCTTTTAACAACGTCAATACATCCGCGATCGCAAATGCACTGTCAGATTTGAAGGTGGATGACTCGCTTGGAGAGCTTATTAATCTACTTCTCACAAGTCGGATTATAAACTCGAAACTGGGTATGACATCGGCCAGAAGATCTGTCAGTAGAGGTACGCCACAAGGTGGAGTCCTATCTCCCCTCCTTTGGAACTTAGTGGTGAATAAGCTGCTGATGTGCCTAGAAAAGGAGGGCTGCAGGGTGATTGCATATGCAGATGACGTTGCAATTGCCGCCCCAGGGAAGCACCTCAACACCCTGAAAGAACTTCTCCAAAACGCTCTTAACAAGCTAACTACATGGGCAGATCGTTGTGGGTTGGGTGTTAACCCCGACAAAACCGAACTTGTTCTATTCACTAGGAAACATAAAATTCCACACATAGATCCCCCCTCTATCAGGGCACAAGTCTAGTCTTTTCGAACGAGGCAAAATACTTGGGTCTCATTCTGGATAGAAAGCTTAGCTGGAAACCTAACATTCAAGAAAGAGTTCGTAAAGCTACAGCAGCACTCTTCTCCTGCAAAAAAGCCATTTTTAATAAATGGGGGCTCCAACCCCGCATTACCAACTGGCTATACATCTCGGTTATAAGACCGATACTTATGTACGGGGTGGTTGTTTGGTGGACTGCCCTAGACAAAGCAATAAATCGCGATAAGCTTGGCAAAGTCCAACGAACAGCTTGTCTCTGCATGAGTGGTGCACTGCGCACTACCCCCTCTGCTGCAATGGACATTCTGTTTCACCTGACACCCCTGGACATCTTTAGCAAGCATGTGGCTGCTAGTGCGGCTATCCGCCTCAAAACAACGTTCCAATGGTCCGAGAATGAAATCGACCACGCATCTATTCTGAAAAAATTTAGAATCCTCCCTAGTAACATAGACTACACCACCCCTCAGACCCTTTTTGACAAAAACTTCAAGGTCAAGATCCCTCCCAGAACATTCTGGGAAGGTCCACCCGTCGAAAATAAATCGATCCATTTTTATACTGATGGATCCAAAACCGACGAGGGAGTAGGAGGTGGTGTGTTCTCTTACAGGCTGAATCTCAGTGTGTTCCAGGCAGAAATCTTGGCTATTAAAGAAGTCCTGTCGTGGCTGAAGAATAATGTGTTATCCGTCACGGATATCTGGATCTTCTCAGATAGTTGCATTAAAATCCCTGGATTCTGGGTCCACAAACTCTATCGTAGTCCGTGACTGTCGATCATCTCTAGTGGAGATGGCGATGCATTTCAACATCCACCTATGCTGGGTGCCAGGACATACAGACATTCCAGGGAACTGTAGGGCGGATTAACTCGCCAAAAAAGGAACCACACTACCCCTTCTACCTGATAAAGGTTCATTAGACATCCCAATCGCTACATGCAAACTCATGTTTATGAGACAGGCCATTGAGAATTGTAACCTTAGGTGGACAAGTGGTAACACTTGTCTAGCGACAAAGCAGATTTGGCCAAAGCTGGATCTGAAACGCTCTAAGTGTTTGATATCTCTAAATAGATCTCACATTGGTGCTATAATTGGTGTGATCACCGGACACTGTCTTATAGGCAGACATGCAACAAGGCTTGGCGTCCACACAAATGACTTCTGCAGAAGCTGTATGGATGAGGAAAAGGAGGAGACAATTCTCCACCTTCTCTGCACGTGTCCTGCCCTCTCTCAAAGACGTAAACTCCACTTAGGATCCTTCTTCTACAATGATCTTAACGATCTCATTGACACTGACATAAAAAGTCTATCAAGCTTCATCAAAAGCTCCAACTGGTTCAACGAGTAGGAGGATGATACATCCGTGTGGTATCACAATGGGCCTGTCATTGGCCTAAGTGTGTCGACCTCTGCCGACTGCCACTACAACCTAACCTAACTAACCTGTAGGGTAAATTGAATATTTCTGTAACTCAAAAACTAGAGCTGCTAGGGAAAAATGGTTTTCAGTTTTGAAATCAGCGTTAAATGTACAAATAAAACCAGCTGCGAAACTCAAGGCACCAACAATTTTTTTTTTGTAGACCTGTGCATTGAATAACTACAAATAGAAACGGCACCGAAGCAAACATCCGCTACGCGGTCCATACGTCGCTGTAATCGCTTGTGTGCGTTTGTGAAATGGATTAAATAAAAACGAAAATGTATAATATCCCAAAAAAATATCCCTCAAGTATTTTTTTGTTATTAATCAGTTTAATCATTGTATATGAACTTTACATTTTATATACATTGTCGGTACCTATTCACAAGAAAAATAAACATGGGAATATTTTGGGAAATTAATTTTACCTAATGCACGAATCTATAAAACATGGTATATGCATACACTAACTTAATACAAATTTTCGCCGTAATGAAGGTCCGTATGTCGCTTCAAAATGAGCGATGTCCACTTCTATTTGTAGTTATTCAATGACCTGTGTTATCAATTTCAAAAACAAACGACTATAATTTGTAACAAATCTTTGATCTTTATACCCTATTTTAAGGGTATGTCCGTCGGCTGAAATTTTAACCGTATACTCTCTAGGGGCCCGAAATAATCAAGTTTAAGAATTTTTAAAATCCGCCCACAATCTCAAACAAAAAAATGTATACAAAAGCTTAAATTTTTAATATGTATAATGTTAGGAAGGGGCCCAAAATGCTCGGTTGTTAACACTTTTAAAATCCGCCCATTGACGACTACAATTCAAAAAAATAACATTATCGAAAAGTCAAAGTTTGAGCTACGAAGCTGAAATTTGGAATATATACTATCGGGAATAATATTTCCCCCGAAATGTTTCCCTTTTCCACAAAATAGGTATCGTGAATGAATATCGGATGGAAATATTACCGTAATTTTCCCCGAAATATTAAGCTGGCATTTCGTTTGGGAACTTTAATAAGAGCAACAATGTAAGTTTTTTTTGCCAAATATTTACAAAAATAATGCAGTCAGTTTTGATGAAGGTCAAACGCAACAAATACAAAACAAATGCAGATTATTATAAATCATATGGAAAAATATCCGGATAAAGAAATGGATTTAAGCAAAGAAAAGAAAAGTGAACAGCTTTTGGAGAGCCTGGGAGAAGGAAGTGAACATTGTAGGGCCACCCGTGAAGTCTGTATTTGTGTGGAAAAATGTAAGTTTCATAATTTATACGTATGTTTAATTTTTAATTGCAAATTATTTACGTTTGGAGTGACAAGAAAAAATACATCAGAAAGAGAATGTCCGAGAATCTCAAGCTAAAAAATGCAACCGGGGAGATCCTTACAGAGAATACAAGAAAAAAGAAGCAGTCATCAAAATTTGTGCTATGAGTGAGTCGGTTGAAGAGTCTTCAGATGCAAAGGGATTCGGATTGGCTTCTTGCATCAAAAACGAAATTCGGAGGAATGCGTTGATTCACAAAAAGAAAATATAGCCACAGGATCATCGCAAATCAAAAAAACGTTGCAATCCAATCAGCTATCTTCAGATTTCGACGAATCGTTCTTAACTGAATTGCTTTTGAATTCTGATGACTGAGTACCGGCGGATGAAAGAGCTATGGATTTAAATGCCAATAGAAGAAATAAAAGGAAACAAAAAGGCCAGCACAAAACAACTACCACAACAGATATTTTACAAAAAGAGCTTCAACTGCAACGTGAACTAAGTGACCAGATTGGTAAAGCTCTTTTCAATTTTAATAAAATATGCGCACTTCTAAACATTAAACTATTATTTTGAATGTTTTTCAACAAATGGCATTCTCGTATCGTGTCTACTTGATGTTGTCAAAACATTCGAACATATTTTCGAAAGTACTTTTCTGATTCACGGGGAAAAAACTTTCCGATGGAAACTCACGATGGGTAGATTTAGTTCCCGGGAACAAAAAATATTCGGGGAAAACATTTTTCCCTTGAAATTCCCGATAGCGGTGATACTCTCTAGGCGCTCTTAATGCTCATGTGTAAATATTTTTAAAATCCACTAACTGACACGGCGGCCACTTTAAAAAAACTAAATCGTTTTATTGAAGAAATCATTCGCAAAGAATGTAGTTAGTGGTTTTGAACAATTCCTTTATATAAAGTTTCCCCCCATGCTCACTTTACTTTATTTATTCAATAAAATCCTTTAAATGTTGAATAACAAAATATGTAGATCCTTCTTAACAATTCTCCCATACTTAGATTTCGGTCACGCCCACTAAAAAGAGTGATAGGAATAGGTAATCTCAAGCCGACTGTATCCTTTCCCCGTTTTTACTTTGTTTTGGGCTTATTTGACATTTGTAATTAAATTGCCATAGGTATAGTTAAATCAAAATCGTTAGTCATAACTCTCGTCTCGTAATCAGGGATCTAGACCACACAAATGCAGCAACACGAGCCCCCACAAGCAGACCAGTAGGGATGCAGCCAAGTGGGAGGGTTATGATCCCTCAAGTCCAGATCAGTTATCACAAAAATACAGTAAAATATGTCATTTTTTGTTTATTTTATTGCAAACATTTTATTCTTAGTCCTTAGAGCTCTAATATACAGTTGTCTCTTTTTATGTGATTAAATATTCTTTTTATTTAATTATACCTTCCACAAATACAAATTTTTGTTTATTTTTTTTTTCTTTCTTTTATTTTCAAATATATAATATACACATATATCATTTATCACTTAGGTTTTCATGTCGGTTTTGTCTTTGTAATACATTTTATTAGTTGTTACAATTTATCTTCGTCCACATTCATGTCCTTGCCTTAAATTTCGTATAACAAAAAAATTAAGTAAATTCAATATATGAATCAAAAAAATAATTGTTGTTTGCAGTTTTAAATTGTTTGTATTATGAATTACTTTGTCTTAAGCTCTACATTTACAAATCTTGACAAACAAAAATGTACACATGATTTTGAAGTTTTATTTTTGTTATAAAAATTACAAATATTAACTACTATTGGCCGGAGCTAATCATAGTTGTAATTTTTAAAAACAAAATCGTTTATCAAAGTCTGCTACACAAACTTATTTGCGGGATAAATGAAAGAAGTTTGTAATAAAAAAAAGATGCTGTACACACTATGAATAAAATCTATTTGTTTTGTTTACTCGCTATTTTATTGATCTCTTGATTTTTGCTTTTCTAGTTTATAAATATTGTACAAATAGTTTGAAACAACAAATAAAATAAATATACAAGGAGATAGCTGATTATTCTTAACTATTAAATTGTTTTTCTGTTACGATTTAATAAATATGTTTATTTTCTTTTGTGATTTAAGAAACGTGTTTTTTTTTTTGCTTGAATATTGTATGAATATGCACGAAACAACAAAACAAAACAAAAATGTAAGAGAGATTACGAGTAAGCAACAAATGGAAGAAGTTTAAGCAAGCTTTGTTGCTAGATTTTCTTTTTAGTTAGATTCTTATTAATCTAATTTTCTATATTACAGTATATAAAGGGTTTTGCTTGTAAGAAAATATAAATGTATGTTTTTGTTTTATTAGTAGAACTCTTACCAGTTTAATTCGAACAACAAAAATATTTAACCAAATTGAGTAAGCTAGTGTAAACGAAAAATATACGAATGTTGAACTATGCAAGCACTATCTCTTGAAATTTCTAGATTTGAAGACGGACGAAAGCGAAGTGATTTTTTGTGTGTGTGTTGGGGATGATTTCATTCTCTGCAATGGAGGGTGTTCAACTTGTATAATATAATAAGACTTTCTTGCGGGTTTAGTTTGGGACACTTAAACTTAATAGTTTAAGTTAATCTTGGTCTTCAAAGAAATTTATCTTGACGAAAATTAGCAATTGAACTTTAAATTTCATAGAAAAAGAATTGATTCAAACATTTTCTGTTTTCGCAAGAGGTGGGGCAGTGAGAAAAACTTTGAAATGTAACTTGGCCCCGGCGGGATTTGAACTTGAGACCTTTAGATTAGTAGTCCAACATACTAACCTCTGCGCCCACAATACGTCTATAGTCCATTCAAAATCAGTTGATACAGCTTTCCATTTGACGACAGCTATAATAGCTTCAGGACAACGCAATAATAGGGTCTATTCAGAAACGTGAATTAAATGCAAACCGATGCAGTTCAATACATTAACTACGACGCTGATGTGCAACAATGGGTAAATTCGGAAACGCATAACTGCACAGTTGTTGCTCAATCAACTCTGCCATCATCATCATCAATCATCATCATTCATCATCACCATCATCATCAATCATCCATCGCACAGGCTCTGCCCAGTGCTCTGCTTAGAGCTTAAAAAGAAAAACGCCTCATACGTTCATTAACGCAAATATTTTGCATCACTGAAAAAGGCATTACGTTCATTTTGTAAAGTTTCGTAAACTGATGCGCAAATGTTAACGAAAAAAGCATCCAGAAAATTCTCCATTCTATGTGTTGTACATTGACATCGTAGTTTGTGCAGTGATGCGATGCACATTTTGTTGACGTTTTCGAATTTACCAATACTGAACGTACATAATTCCTTTCCTGTGATGTTTGCGTAAATGAACAATGAAGTGACGCGTTTACGAATTTACCCATAATAACCTCTGCTTAGCAGTGTTATTCGCTCATGCATTTGTATATCCTCTTGCGTAATTTATGCATTTATGAGAGTGCGGCGAACCCCAGATGAGAACCAATGTTCACCCTTAAGTCCAGATAATAACCTTGTCGTTAAAGAGAAAGAAGAAGATGATTCTGTCCTATTGTGGAAGAGTCCGACCGAATATTCGGTTTCGGTCACATTTTTACCTTCGGCAAAAAAAAGGTCGAAGATTTGGTCGAAGTCGAATATTGAATTTACTAACCATTTTTCGCAAATAAAATTATCATACAAACACAGTATTTTAGAAAAGTCATTTCGTGTTCCCTACGTTTGTGTTGTACGTAGACAATGCATTCGAAGTTCTTCTTCAGGCAGTCAGCGTAGAGAATCCGTTAGATTATGCTTCGGCCAACAAATTTCACTTCGGTTGGACTCTTTATTCGTCACGAAGCGGATTTTCAGGCGAAATCGCATTGTACTACGCAATTCACTGGCGAGCACTATCGCACTTCGATCTGCTACCTTCGCGCAACTATGCAAATGCATACGTCATGCGATAGCCTTCAAATGCAATGAATGTTTTGATGTCGAAGGTTGTTAGCGGTGTAATTAAAAATGTAAGCCAATGAAAAATTGTGAAAACAGAAAAACAAACCATAACAACGGAGCAGCTAATAAGCTTAGTGGATTTTATTTTATTTAGCCAGCGGGAATGATCCACTCCTTATTAATTTTCTTTGTACTTTTATATTTTTTCTATCTTAAGCCGCAATTTTTTTAACAAGTTTATTAACTTCTATAACACTTTTGCGGATGAATGGAAACGTTTGTGAAAATAAGACGGGAACTATCTTTTGGAAAGTCGACATTCCAAGCGATCGTTATGCATAGTTGACATCATCGCCGCAAAGCGAACTATACGATTCGCAACGAAGTGCATAGTTAGTTAGCCCTCAGAGTTACTACATGAGGCGGAGTTGGGTCCAAATCGAATCACAGTGTCGTGTCTTAAGCAGCATTCATACGAGTGCGACAAATTAACAGCGTTAAGTTCGAATGATTTTTTTAGTACGTGGAACGCAAATGCTGTAGAATGTGTTGACTTTAACGGAAAAAAAGTTCGATATTGGAATTACGTTTTAAGAGCGTTCTGAACTCAGTTTTCTTAATATATTTTGATACCGCGTTTGGAATAATTAAAAAAGTGATTTTGTTTGAAAGCGTCACAGAATAGGCGGCTGAATATCAGATTAATATCTCAGACTCCAAGCGTTATTTATCGGCACATATAGTTTGTGTTTTGTCTTTTGTTTGCATTGACTTGCGGATTTAAGAATAAAAGGCTTTTATAAAACCTTGGCAAATCACATTTTAGCTGAACCTGTGCGGTCAAAGCGATGCTTTACAAATTTTACGTTATAGTGAGTGATAAAGTTCTGAATGTTGAAAATAACATCGACGTTGCCTATTACTGGTGTGAAGTTATATATTTGGCACGAATGAAGGGCACCTACACTGGAAAAGCTTCTCATGACAATTTAAACTCTTAGATGTTTGTAGTAGACGTTCTTGGGTAGGAATCTAGCATCGAAATCTTTGCTTTGTAAAGTACAAAGTATAGATCACGTTTTTGAGTCATAACTCAATATCCGTACAGACATCCGTGATAGTGTAAATGGGTGATTTAATTCTATTTCTTTTGATTAGTTATTCCGGAATATTGTTATACCTACGTTTGTACAAAGTATCGATAGCGAACTGTGAAAGCTTGGTACGTTTGAAGTTGGAGTCGCAGCAGTGCAGGACGCTCAACAATAAAAAGGAGTTCTCAATATCCTTCAAACATTGATAATGAGTTTGAGTTTTACACTATTACAGCAGTGGTATTGTAAAAATGATATGAAGGTGAAAGTGTGTGTATGTACGTATATGTCGATACTGACATATCCTTCATTCGCTTTCTGTCATTCTCTCATAAAAGCTCCCTAGACATGCCACAATATTTGATACACATAGTAAAAGAATCACAACAGATGCTAAGAACTTTAAGAAACGGCGTTTTAGTTGATCAACTTTTGTCGTTATCTGAGTCGTGGCAGATTGTGTCGTTTTAGTGTGTTTTTTTCTGTTGAACGTATATGGAATATAAATAAAACGACACTCGGTCGTTTTGCTCCCGTAAAAATAACGACAAGAGTCGATCAACTAAAACGCCACTGGTTATAAGGGTTATTAAAAGAAAATCAGGAAAGACACACTAAGGGTATTCATGCAACGTCATAAAACCTTCCAAGACGTTGAAAGTTTACACTTCGGTAAATGAAATGTCAATGGTCATACAAACGGTTTTACGACGCTGCATGAATTTATTTCATTCGAGTTGCGTACAAAAAATATGCGCCCCTCGAGTTTTTAAGATTGTTCGTCAGGTTATAATGAAAAACAAGAATGATCTATTAAAAGGTATTTATCGTCTATGACGATGATTACATTGAAAAGTGCTCAATCGTGTTGCAATTTTTTTCTCTTTAAAAATGCAATTTCGATCTTATCTAGGTATTTAACGGTTGAGATCATGCCGAGAACATTTTAAGAAAAAGTAGCATTTCGGAATTCCAAAGAGAGAATTTCTACAATTTGTTTTTGTTTTACGACTATCACCCTGTCATTCTAACTTGCCACCTCTGTTAACAAGGACAACTAAAATCTGGACTCATAAATGCAACTCTACTTATAAATCAGAGGAGAGGCTAGAGTGCCACTCTTAAATAAAGTTATTTATTGCAGTATGCTGAAACGTAATACAAATATTTAAATTCAGCATAAACACTATATGTGACAGTTTACGCGGAGGAAAAAGTAGCACATAATCATTTATGTTGATTATAAATATTTATGTTACGTTTCAGCAAACGGGCCTAAGTTTTCAAAACACCTAGAAAGCAACATAATTGACCTCGATTCCTTATTTTATTGGTAGAACTTCCATAGTAAATTAAAAAATGACCAATCATTCAATTGCGGGTGCATTAAAATACAAAATAAAAACTGGTAAAAGTATGAAAATGAAAATTAGTTTATGTTCAATAATTATTCGGTGGTTGCAAAAATTGTGCAAGTCTTCTGAAACCTGCCACTGTTTGAATGGCATACAATCGCTGTTTTGTTAATGTTTCGGAATTTTATTCAGTTGAATGTTAATTTGTGTTAAGACTACTTGAATGATTACTAAAACATTATTTGTTTCTAGATGTATGTTTTGTAACCACATAGCTCAAAGGAAACTTAATAATGCAAACATGTACTATTTCAATTTGTTCATACATATTTTTTCATGGTACCTTTATACCTAAAGGAAATATAAACTATTAATATAACGCATTCATTTAATGCCCTGTCACTCGTTTGCTTAATACACAAATATTCCTCTTGAATTCAATTTCACATACAGATACAAACAAAATGTTCACTTTTTCGGGATTAATATTAAGCAGTTGTTGTTCGGGTATTTTTGTATTTTTTTTATGTTTGTTCTTTAGTTGTGTAGCAATTATTTTCGAGAAACTGTTGTTGAAGTTATTATGCCTATTTCTACATGAATGTATGGATAAGTATAATATTAATGTCAAAGAGAGAAAAAAACAAATATTAAAATTAAATACAATGAATTTTTTGTATGAGTTGTCGGTTGAAATGAAATAAAAAAAAAATAAAAAAAAAACGCGAATAAACGATATAAAGGGCGGAACACTTCATCATTTTTATTACCATCAACCTTCCCGCTTAATTGACGACGGTGTCTCTGCGAGTCCTTTCACTTTTAGTCGATCCGCTGTTTTGAGGAAGGCTGGCAGTTGTTCTTGTGATACATTCACTTCACCCGCGTACATAAATTCTAGAATTGCTTGAAGATGAATGTATGAAACATCTTTTAAAATGATTATCGGATGTTTCGATGGATTTTCCTGTTGGTAAAATAAAGAAGTTAGTTTGACAGAAAGAATATTATTTCATCAAATATTTACTTCTAAAAGTGCCTTAAAATATGGACTACATGCAGATAGGACCATCTTATGTGCTTTACACGTTTGTCCTTCACAGGCTAGTGTTACCTGCAATTTAAATATTTTTTTTTTAATTTATAATTTTTATAAGAGTATAGAAAACATTATGATAGATTATTTATTGATTGTAAACTATTTTACAATATATTGTATAAATGCACGTATTTGTTTATTAATGTGGCAACGCGTAGGCTTTTTCCATAATTGATTAAGCGAGCATAGACATATTCTTAGACGTGGGATGCCGATGATTGTAAAGTAGCCGTGGGCCTTTTACAAAAATACTGTATGTGTATGCAAGATTTTACGCATACACAATTTTATCATTTGTATTGTTTAACATAGCGAAAGAAAATTTCAAGACAGAACTGAGACATTACTATTTAAATAATATTTTAGTGTTGAGGTTAATAGCTCTGGCTTTTTATTTGGCGTTTCGTGGGCGCAGTAGGTCAGTGCTTAGAGCGTTGGACTACTGACAGGGGAAATGTCTTAGGTTCAAACACACCAGTAAAACCGGAATGTTTTTCACTTTCTCACGTCTTAAGAATGTCTGGTAAACTGTTATGCTTATCAAAAAAGTTGCAGTTCGAAGTCAGCATAAAAATGGAGGTCACTTCCATTACCAACAAATAGATTCGCAAACACAAAATGTGGTAGAAGCTAGGTTTCGGCCAAAAGACACATATTTTTTTTTTAATTTTTATATAATTTTAGATACACATACTAATCGGCACGTACCAGTGTGGTTTCCGACCCGGCAGATCGCCAATAGACAAAATCTTCAAACTAATCTTGCATAAAACCAATGAATTTCGAGTCGATACCCAACACCTTTTCATTGACTTTACAGCCGCATATAATTGCATTTATCGATAAGAGCTCTACGTGGCGATGGCTGAATTCGGGATACCGGCAGAACTGATCCAGTTGTGTCGGGAGACACTTGAAAACACGCGGTGTAATGAGCAGTTTTGAAGCAGCTCTTCCGGATTATTCCAAACTTGTAAAGGATTTCGAGAAGGAGATGCACTATCATGTGACTTCTTTAATCTTGTTCTGGAGAAAATAGCGCGAATGGCCGCTCCCAGCGTGCCGTGTTAGAGGCTTTCACTGCGATTGAAGAAGAGGCGAAATTGGTTGGTCTTGAAGTAAATGCAACAAGACAAATTATATGTACAACAAACAAACAAACAAACAAACAAACAAACATCTGTCCACCGACTATGACAAAACATCACTGTTGATAGAAATAACTTCCGAGGCAGCTATGAAGTTCATCTACCGGTAAACACCAACTCAACGAATGACAGTAGTAGAGATTCGGCGGAGAATTACCTTAGAAAATCGCTGCTACTTCGGTATAGCGAAACAAATGGGTTCAAAACTCCTCACTCGGAGGACAAAATTCATGCTCTATCGAACCTTAATCCTGCCAGTCCTGCTTAATGGTGCCGAGTACTGGACAATAAGGAGAAAAGGAGAGCTAGTATTGAGCTCTTTTGAAAGAAAAAAAATCCGTCGGATATTTGATCCCGTGTTCGAGGAGGGTGAATGGAGGAGAATATACAACCGTGAACTCTATGAGCTGTACCAAGATGTAGATGTAGCCCAAAGAGCTAAATCACGTCGACTACATTGAGCTTATGGATGCGCTAGCCAAGAGGATCTTCGACTCCCAGCCCGAAGGTTCGAGAAGGCAAGGAAGACCGAACCTCCGTTTTAAAGACCAATTCATCGCGGGTGCAAGAGCGCTTGATCTTTAGAACCGGAAGCAGCGTGCCCGGGATCGCAGAGGATGGAAGGCTGCAGTGTCTCAGGCAGAGAGCGTCGGGAGCCCGTTAAGTAAGTATATAACTTTAGGCATGTGCTACACAACAGTCGACAATGATTGTGGCCTAGCAAAGCGATGCTGTACATTCGCTCTACATTTCCTTCTTCTTCTTTTCCGCTATATCGAAGTTACAATCAGAATAAAAGGGATCGTAACCCTCCCACTTAATGGCATCGCTACTGGTCCACCTTTTAGGATCACTTCTTCACTGATGCTAGGCGTCGCTAGGAGCACAATAAGATTGTGTGTAGTTGCCGGTAGCTTAGGTTTAGTTGAAGTGACTATCAGAAAATCACACTTGACCAAAATGAGATCCTCTGTGATCCCACGTGAATTTTGAGAAAAATTTCTCCTTACTGGTTAAGGCACCATACGTTTGAATTGCTTTTTCGGTCCAGTGAAAATGAATAGATCGATACAATCTTTGTCTAAAAATGTTGCTTCTGAATTATCAAACTAATATGTCACAAATAATTGAAGTTTGACCATAAAATTGGTTAGAAAACGCATTTATTTATTTTCCCGGAAAAAATTCAGTTCAACTGCTCAGTCAATTTACAGCAATGATACAAATCGACCCTAGGATATGTTCGTTTCAATGTGTTTGCTGCTCCACTTTTTACGTATTGATATAACTGAGCCCTAAATAAGTTTGGAGCCAGTTAAGAGACTCGGAAGAATCGAAAGACTTTCAATTAAATCACTAAAGATCGCTGTGGAAGAGTTTCTAGAAGAAATTCTTCTCCTCCTCCTCTCGCATGCAGCTTCTAAAAAAAATCGTTTGACTATACGCCGAGACTGCAACAAGTCGCGGCGTATAGTCAAACGATTTTTTGGTTGTTTATGAGATAGTACTTTCTAATGACAACTATAGTGGCGCTATAATAAGCTGCATTAAGAGAGATCAAACTCTTAGAGCTTAGATTTTTTGTTTGTCGCTAGGCATGTCCATCCTGCATAATATATTTTTTTTATTTAGACTGCACCCAGCCTTAACACGAGTCCGCATGTAGTGATTGGTTTACCTAGGGATCCTTTGTCTGGTAAAATAGTTAATATAGTTCTATATTTAGCGAGTGAATGTTGAACAGATCCGCCATCTCCTTATGAAATGATTGTCGATCTAGGGCTAGTTGCCATTTAGTTCAAAATTGAGTTCCCTGACTTTTACCGATCAATTTAAAACAATATTAAGTAATAAAAACATTTATCAAGGGCTTGAAGGAACTTGATACGCCAAGGTTTCGGTAGGTTTCGGTTAAAATCGAAAACGAGTTTGACTTAAACTTTCGCAGCATACAAAAGATTGTTTCATCAACCAAAGGACTTGCAGTGGGTCGGAAGATAGAAGGGCGGTTTAAGATTAAATTATTGTCCCAGACCACGAAGGGCAAATCGGAGAAAACGACGTTGGATTCTTGGGATGTGCACTTGAACTCGCTGAAAGGGAGACGACCATTGGCAAGTGTACTTTTAATTATAGTTTAAATCACATAATTAGTATACATTTTCTTTTTCTGAAATAAACTTAAGACTTCTTATCTTTAACGATGAAGACGAACTCTTCACTTTATCCCTACTGGTCCGCCTGCGGGGAGCGCCGGTTTGACATCAAAAATTACCGGCAGGCCTCCCCATTTTGGAACCACTTCATCACTGAGACCAATAAAATGCACCAGGTGATCCAAGAGTTTTAGGCCTGCCTCTCTTTCGCCGCGATACTATACAAAAATTGATTGAAACTGCCTTTTGAACGGGGTTCGCTGGATCTCTTCTTTGAACATGACCGTACGGACTGAGCAGGTCACGTTAATTTTCTTTGAGATAGGTTCTCTGACGTGAAATACAACTTAAGACTAATTAATATTGAAATATTGAACGGTATTTGGCGACATTGAGCTTCAAACCATTTTTTAGGTCTTGTGGTGAAGAAATGGTTTTAAAGAATTATTGGTATAGTATCGTCGGTCGGTCGGTTGTAATTAGGGTGAAGTAAATAGGACTTACATGCCCGCCTTGTGGAATACCGAAGGTGGCAGATACAACGGCCCAGAAGCGAATATTTTAAAAACGGCCTTCCAGGTAGGAAGATATCCAATACTACAGTCTGGTTTATTAACGTAGGGCAGATAATTTACTATAACCAGGACGATTAAAGTTTAATGAAAAAAACTACATCATTAAAAGGCAGTTAACCTAGAGTAAGCTGCTAAGGCTTTTAGCTAGGTGGATTAAAAAGAAACATAAGGAAATGTTTCTTGTTGTCCATTTTGGAACCTTTTTTTCCTTTCGAAAAAATAACCAAATCTGAAAATGCGGTCTTCATCGCATGTTGACTGAAAATGTTGACATGATAAAGCTGTGCATTGATTATTATCAACAACGAAACAAAGAATCGTTTTCGTGTTGATAGATCATAGATCAAACATGGGTCCATTACTTCACACCTGATATGAAGGACTCAACAGTCGATTGAAAGTGGAGAACCGGCTCCAAAGAAGGCGATGACAGTTCCATTTCCGTGCATTGTCATGGCGTCAGTTGTTTTTTTGGACGCATGTAGGATAATTTTCATGAATCATATTCAGAAAGGTAAACAATCAATGGCGGATATTATGTGAACTTATTGCAGCGTGTGAGGAATGGAATCAAGAAAAAACGGGCGCATTTGCCGAAACAAAATGTATGTTTCATCAACTAAATACACCAGTTCACCCACACACATCCGGCATGGCGATGGCTAATATCAATGAGTTAAAGTCCGAATTGCTTGCCAGATTTAGCCGGTCCGGATTATTATCTGTTGCCAACTTAAAAAAAAAAAAAAAACTGATCGATCTTTTATCATCGTTCGTCAACAATAAAGAGTTGAGGTATGCGGTTAATGGCTCTTTTGAGGAGCTTGACTATTCTCACTATAAATATGGTAACGAATTGTATTTATTTTATTTAGTTTGTTTAAATTATTTAAACTATTTACATTCGTATCAATGGAATGGATAGGTCTTTGATGGAGATTGCTCTAAATACTGTCGAGTATTTTTAGAAAATGTTTGGAAGTAAAACTCTAGAAACTGAACAGTACGCAATTCATCGCCTATCTCGTGCTTTATAAAGCAGGAGCTGATTTGAAAAGATAACTTGATTTTGCAATATTTAATAAATAAGTTACGCCAGAGACACCAAGATGCGTGTCATTGCGACTAATAGGCTGATCTTTCATTGGCTAAGTAAAGGAATTTCAGGAAACCGTTATCATTTGCGTGGGAGCTCTTGAGGCATGTACCATTCGCGATTCATCGGAACCATAAGGTTCTTGAAAATGTGTGTGTTTGGAGACATATTATACTAATATTGCGTCCAATTGGAACAGATACAATTCAGATAGCAATTCGCAATGAGTACAAAAGAAAAATTGTGGAATCAAAAAACAACTACATTCGTTCGCAAATTCAAGCTAGCGGTAAAGATACATAAAGAGTTTGGTCAGTGCTAAAATCTTTAATAATTAAAAATAATAAAGTCAAATTTATTTCATGTGCCAATTTCGGACAAAATTCTGTAAGTGACCCTACCCAGATCGCGAATGAAATTAACTTGTTTTTTTGTAGATAGTATACGTGACATTAATAACTCTATTCCGATTGTGCAATATGTTCCAATAAATGTAAGTTTGTCTTGTACGTTTAAATTCCAGTACTGTAGTGTAAGGTCTTTATGTGATACGATTAAAAAGTGTAATAATAAAAAAGACTTGTTTGGAATAAATAGAGACATGATTTATAAATCAATAGAAATTATTGGCCCAATTCTGTTAAAGATATTTAACATATCTCTTCAATCTGGAATTTTCCCACAAAACTGGAAAGAATCAGTAGTTGTACCGGTGGAAAAAGTTACTAATACGATAAAGGGTGAAGAATTCCGCCCGGTTAATACACTTCCGACCTTCGAAAAAATTCTGGAAAAATAAGTGGTTAACCAACTACAAAAATATGTGGAAACGAACAAGATAATATTTGAAGAGCAATCGGATTTTAGAGCAAGTCACTCGTGTGAAACGGCTCTTAATTGGTTAATGTTTGAGTGGAAGAATAAAATAGATGACGGTCACTCAGTCATAGCAGTTTTCTTGGACTTTAAAAGAGCCTTTGAGACCCTTCATAGAGGTATGTTGATAAAAAAAATGGAAATGTATGGTATAAGAGATAAAGAGCTTAAGTGGTTTGAATCATATTTTTCGGGAAGATCACAAACGACCAAAGTGAATGATGTGTTTTCAGAATCAGTGAATGTGCGACTCGGTGTTCCCCAGGGCTCGGTGTTGGGAGTATACATTTTTTTACTCTACGTTAATGATATTAAGAGCTGCATAAAGTTTTGTAAGATTGTGCTGTTTGCTGATGATATGCTTATTTAATGTGGACTTAGAGAATATAAATAATTGGTTAAAAATGAACAAATTACGGCTGAATGTGAAAAAGTCAAAATGTATGAAATTTAAATTGAATTATCCTATTATTTTGCGCATGGTTGGGGACGCTATTGAATGTGTTGATAAAAGTAAATATCTTGGCGTCATATTAGACTCCACTCTAAATTTTAAGGACCATGTTGACTACATTTGTGGAAAAATCGCAAGAAAAATTGGGTTCCTAAAAAGAGTGAGAAAGGAACTTACTATGAGAATTCAATTTTAATTTACAATGCTCCCATATTGCCACATTTTGACTACTGTTCCACTCTTTTGTATGCTAGTCAACAAGAAATAAAAACTAGACTCCAATTGTTGCAGAACAAAGCTATGCGGGCAATTTTGAAGTGTAGTGTATATACCCCAATTCGAGTGATGCTAAGCACATTAGAATGGATGAATGTGAAGCAAAGATTAATATTTAGTGCGATGGTGTTTATTTATAAAATGAAAAACAAAATTGTCCCAAAATACTTGAGGGCCAATTTAGTAAATGTTGGTGATGTGCAGCCGTATAATCTGAGAAACTCAAATAATTTCAGGCCGATCAGATGTAACCTCAGTCAAACGAATAGTTCCCTGATGTACACGGACTTAACATTTTTTAATATTTTACCAACTACAATAAAGGATGAATCAAGCTTTGTGGTGTTTAAATGTAAACTTACGAATTTGATTAAAAGCAATTCCAAAGTCATTTGTGTCACTACATCTTATGTTTCCTAGTTGTGCGTGTGTTTTGTTTATAAATAGATATGTACTATATTTTTATGTTTCAATGTATAAACTTATATATAAATACAAGGAGTTTGAACGTTGTGTGTGTAAAGTTCATTGAACTAATAATAATGTTATTATTATTCAGCATATCATAAGGGCTAGAACAAGGTCTATGCTCCAACAGAGCCTAATCCCTTGGTTTACCAGGATAGGTATGTCCCAGCTCCCTGCTGAGATGAATGAATGAAATAACTCTATATATATATACATATTTAACATTTTAAAGTTGTCTGCAAGTCTGCATGCAAATCCGTGGGTTGACACGACTGGAGATAACCCGTGTGGTAAAAGAAACACCAGGCATTTTGATACTTTTGCGAGGTCGAACACCATTAGTGGCCCACAAGGAACGCATTCACATTGTAACACACATATGCTGCTTTTACGAGGTTTTGCATTTTATAGCACGAGCAATGCTTGCATTAATTGGTTTAGATACTGTCTTCAATCAAAACTAAAAATGTTTTAATTAGTTGGCTTCAAAATGTCATATAAGCAAATTGGCATTCCTGTGACTTAAAACAATTCTACATGATACATTGTTCTCAAAAAGATTTGTACTCATTGGATACAGCACAACCAAGTGTAGAATGATAGGGTAAGAAAATGTTCAAATTGAATAAAGAATGTATGAGGAACCCTGCATAACCTAAACATTGATCTTACATTAGGTGTTCCTTTACTTTTTCATGATGCTACTCAAAATCACAAAAAACTGCTTGTTGTTCCCTTACGCACAAATTTCTGCCTAAGAATTTTTTTTTGGGCAGGTTGTAAAACAGATGTAGGTACTTAAAATGACAGTTGATATTTCAGTTTGTTATTTTCTTTCACACAAGTCCGTATGGCTTTATTCTGATTTACTTAATGGGCAACTAATAACGATACTAAATTAAACATTTTCAACCAAATATTTCTATTAATGTCGATTTCACAAATTGTTTTGATTCTTCATTTAATGTTTTTGTTGTCATGTAGGTAGTTTGTTTACTACATCTTACTACAAAAGCGTTTCCTTAAATTCTTTACTCTCAGAGTTTATCATCCCATCTCCACGAAATTTGAGAATTTACTTGAACAGGAAGGGAATGCCAATGCATCTATTGATTTGCAACTCTACATGACAGCCATAATACTGGACCACAGCTTAGCTCTCCCCAATTATCAAGTTAATCATACATCATTCCTCAATCTTCAATTAGGTAAATTTACAATTTTTACAAGAATGAACTACTCATTAATATTGATTGAGCGCGAGATGTTTAACTAAAATTATACGGCACCGCCAACAAACATTTTCTCGATTTCTCTTTTTCCTTATTCATAGTTCTAACAAATCAAGCCTATTATTGAGCCACTTTCACATGCACGTCCACATCATCATTCGTGGAAAAGGTTCCAATCAGTAGGCTTCAATCGATCACTGCGAAGGATTTGTTTATATTTTTTGAGCAAGTTCCGCGTCCGTCAACAAAACATACCACAGTGACTGAACATTCCCGCATCATTAGGAATATACATAACATTTTTGCAAGTCTAGTGGGAAAAATAGTTAATTTAATTCCGTTTTATGCATACTCACATCGGTGAAACTTTTTTCATCTCGTAGGTGCCTGAAGGATGTAACCATATTTGTCTGGAAATCATTCCATTTCAAAAAGAACTGTTGATCGGCCATCATGAATGTTGATATCCTTCTTTTGTTGAGGGTGTGGGTGGTGGTCGTTGTCCAAGATTTTTATTTTTTTAGCAAGTTCTTGTAGACAGCTCTCTGTTTTGTTCTCCTTTTAATTTTATAACACTCTTGTCTTTGCCGCAAAATTCAGCAGCAGTGTTGTCAATTTACGCACACGCACTGTGAGGTGTAACATAAAGCAACCACAAAGAAAAAAAAAGTGATAAATAGAAACCACCAAAAGCAATAACAGCGAATAGTAGTGGCGCGCGAAAATAGGTCAGTCTCTCTTCAAAAAGCAAGAAAGGGGACAAACTAAAAAGTAGTATGATACTTTTTCTTGTTTCCGATTTGTTGTAGGTAGGTACTATTCCAACTGTAACGAAAGTAGAACACATTAATTTAATACAATTGAAGCGATGCAATTTTAGTTATAGTAGAGTTGAAAATAAACACGGTAAAAGAAAGCAATCTAAAAACATTTACAATTCTCACAAAAAGAAGGTATAAAAGTAAGTGGAAGTGAATTTTGCCTCGCATTTATCCCACATTGTTTCTCATTTCACATCACATTCAGCATTCACATCACACACCCGGGTCCTATTCATCTCCCTTTCCTTCATATAATTACTTTTTATTTTGCAGAATACAGATTCAATCCAAACAATGCACTTGGGTTTGCTTCTTCTTAACCAAAACCAGTGTGATGTTTGCCATATTTCGAAATTTCCTTTTTTCTCCCTTTTCTTTTTCTTTGGTTTTTGATCTTTTCTACTAAACCCACACGGCAAGAGAGAGGCAGAAATAAGACAACACAAACGAATGCTGGATTGAAGTAAATAAAAAAAAAAACACAACTATAAATTAGAAAAGTGCAGACGCAATGACGAGAAGAAAAGTAGAATTCAATTAAAGAACTGCCAGATCAAAATTTGTCTAAAAAAAATTCAAAGGAAATTATTGTATTGATGCTCAGGAAGAGCTGAAAATATGTACATACCTACACACAACAAATATGAACTCGGTTTCGATTTCGGCTTCGGCGAATAATGCCAGACATTGAATTTTCCTACCATTTTTGGCAAAAATAAAATTATCATATCGTATTTTGGAACAGATTTCGAAGCAAGTTATTTCTTGTTTGTTTCGTTTCTGTGAAAGGTAGAAGAAAATTCAAAGTGAAAATTATAACGGAATCTGGTAGAAAAAACAACATTATAAGCGTTTTTCTTGTTTAATTCAGAACGGAGACTGAGTTGACAAGCTTGTGTTTACTTTAGAGATCAGCAACATTTGAGCTTTCAAACTCTGTTTCTTTTTTTCACTCTACCAGCTCAGAAGGAAAAACAATTGAAATTATGGTAGAGAGCCGTTCTCCTGGAGCTTGGTTATTTAAGAAATTCAATTTTATATTATTCCTGTCACCACTAAAAACGCAACACATAATACGAACTTAATAGGAAAAAGGACTGCTTACAGACTCCCGGGTGGCCCGCTTCGATTTTCAGAGGATTCAAAACTCTGGACAACTCTTCATACACCGGCCGCCCTTCGGCTCACATACAGGTGCTCAGGGCGCAACTACCCGGCGTGATTTAAAGCTCCGTGCTAGTTCTAGCTTCGATTCGATTCCAATTTCCGTCACTATACGCACCCACCCACTCACGACATTTTGGCATTATTTAAGTGAATTTGTATAAAAAAAAAACTGAAACTCCTTAAATAAAAAATGCCGTCAAAAGTATTTTGAAATTATAACATTTCCACATCTTTAGTTTTCCCAGATCCGGGTTCTTTTAAAGGAAGTCTCTCTTGCGCCGGCGACCGCCACAGGACCTGCGGGTATGCCATAAAGTATGAAAGATATATTCTAACCTCACCAATAAAGGAGAAGAGATATGGACTACCCCTGTTTTACTATCAAGCTATTCAACAACACTTACATATTTGCACTGCAGTGACGAAGTAAATTTGTTGACCATACCTGTAACCTGAAAGTTTTTAAGCGTTTGCAAAGTTTAATGACATAATAGCGTCCATTTATGTCACTTGAAAATGCTAAACACCACTTAAGCACAATCCTATTTTAATGTGATACTTCGACGATTAAATGACATTTTGCAACTAGCATTGTCATCTAACAGATGAGTGTGATCAAAATTGTCTTACATTATTTTATTTATTACTCTTCTGGTAACACCCTTAACGAATTGTCTTTACCAAACAAAAAAGAATAAAGAAATGGCAGAAATGCTAACAACTTTTAGCGAACGAATGTTTACACAAAGAAAACTTCTGCACGGCAAAGTAGCGGGAGTAAGCGCGCACTCATACACATTTAACTGCTTCATGTACCACCTTCACCATGTCCAAGAACAAGCAAATAAGTAATCATTTCATCACACGACAAATGACGACACAAACGAGCTGATCCCACCACAAAGAAAAAAGCAATTACAAACTGACAATTATTGTCAAAACGAAACTAAAGAGAAAGACAAGAACCCAAATGAAAAAAAGCAAATTTCACTAGACGCTCGGCGGAAGTCACTGGCTGGCTTGCAATGGCACACAGAAGAACGACGAACAGCAAATACACACGCAATGGATTAGGAAGAGAATGGTTTGGGGGAAAATCGTAATATTTCTGCCCTTTCACTTTGCGGTTACGTTTTTTTTTTTGCTTTTTCTTTGGAATTCCAACAAATTATAGTTTAAAATTTTAGTTTATCGCGTCTAAAATGAATAGTTTAATTTTGAAATAACACACACACCAAAGAATGAAACATTTAATTCGAGAAAGAAAATAATTTCTCGTAGGTAGGTCATGGTACTCTTACCCAGAGTGTTTTAATTTCCAACACGGCTATTTGTCAAATTTAGCACTTGCATCAATAGAAATTATTTGGTTTTATTGTAGAACTCGCGTTTATATTCCAGAACTAGTGTTTTTAGTAATTCTTGGTAAATATTTGCGTCAATATTAAAAAAAAATGATCCAAATGATGTCTGCGACCGTGTGCTTTAGGAATAATAAAACTCTCTCTATTTTTCCTTGAAACTCTCGCCTTTTCTTGTTTTCTGTTCTGCTTTTGCTGGGAATGTGAATGGGAGTGAAAGGGAAAAATGGACAAAAATGCTAATGCACCATCCTATAACCTACGAGCCTACGACTATTGAATAATGAACCAACAACAGTACAACACATGCCGCTCACTCCAACAGAAAACGAACCCACACAAAGAATAAAGGAGAAAAAAATGGCTGCTTTTCCTGTGATGCCAAACAGCTTGTATATCAAATAATAAGGTTGTGTGTCAAATGTGTGATATTGAATAGTTTGTTTATTCATGGGATCAATGGCAGCCTTTTTTTTAAACACCCTAACTTCTCTGAAATTATAATATTCCTCAGTATGTTTACGATTTGAATAAAATATTTATGTTGTTGGTGACACCAGTGAGAGGATTCCAATATCAAACTTTGTACTTGTGTACTGTACAAACTTGTGGTTGCTACTCTGTAGAAATGAAAATTATTTAACAATAAGCTAGTGTCTGTTTGGTTAGTTCTGTGGGAAAAAGGTTATTTAACAATTTATAATTATGGTTTTAGTTGTGGTAACATAAACGGAAGAAATTATTTTTATGTGACATTTATTAACTGACCGACCTGTAAGCCGCTAGCTAAGTTTGTGAGAAATCGCAACATAAGATAAAATTATTCGTAAGCTGTCATACAGACAACAAATCAGAAAAAGTGAATGTCTTAAGGACAAATTGATATAAACTGCAACAAAATAGAAATAAGTTCATACAAATGCTTAAATATCTTGAAATTTATATTAATATGCTTAACTGCCTGACCCAACCGGCTTCGATCGAGTGTTTTACTTTATCGCCAAAATTAGGCGTGGGCAACAACCTAACATATTTGAAAAATTTGTTTTTCATTTTGTAACACTTTTTTATAATTTCAAGTAAACTGACCACTTTTTCAACAATTATTGGGTCAACAGCCGTCCAAAAACTAGGCTGTTTAAAGAATTTTGCTTGCACGGAATGTTAAAAAAGTTATCTACATAGTTTGTGAAGAATTTAATGACCCTTACGTTTCTATGTCATTGTACAATTGTTTTGTCCGTCCGATTCTAGAGTATGCCTCACAAGTTTGGACACCGTTCTACAACATTCATTCAAATCGAATAGAGTCCATTCAACGTAAATTTATTCGATTTGCACTTAGAGGACTCGCTTGGGATGATCCATTTAACCTTCCTCCTTACAGTCAACGCATCAAGCTTCTCCAAATGTTACCCCTTTCTCAACGAAGGCTTAATAGCAATATTATTTTCTTACAGCAGCTTATATCCGGTCAAATAGATGCACCTGACTTGCTGTCGTCTATAGACCTTTTCACCAAGCTATCTCTTTCTGAAGTGCCGCATCCATTTCTTAAACGTTAAACGTCAAAAGCAAATTGAATGAAAACAATGTCAGTGTTAAAAGAGCAAAAAAAAAACCAACAAAAGCTGAATGAAATGAATAATCATTGTGATTGTTAATAAAGTGTATATTTAAGTGGAAAAAGAAGCAATTGAAGATTAAAAAGTACTAGCTTATAGAGAAAAAACATGAGAAAGTAAGTTAAAGTAAAAAGTTGCTTCGAAACAGAAATATTTTTTTGCCACAAGGCGATTGTCACGGTTTCACTTTTATTTTTTGTACAGAATCTTAATGTATTGTTATCTTTTGAGTATTCCAAAATAGTGTTTGGATACTCCTTTTTAGTTCTGGAATTTTTTTTTTGTTATAATTCACTTTAATATAAAATTATTACGAGATCTTTGCAACAAAAACATTTTTTGCCACAACTACGATATTCTCACTTTTTCACTTTAATTTTTTGAACACAATCACATTATAATGTTAACTTTTTAATTATCCAAAACGTGGTTTGGATACTACTTCTTAGTTCCGTAAATTTTTTTTTTGTTAAAATTGGCTTTGTTATAAACTTTTAGTAACTATTCGCGAAGAACTTATTTCCCGCCATGCAAATTCGCCATTGTTTTATTTCATTTCATTCAGCTGTTTGTTTTTTTTTTCTCTTTTGACAACTGACATTGTGATTTTTTTTTTGTCTCTCTTTTGACACTGACATTGTCGTGACAAGGTCTATTGGCTTTAATTTTCGTGGTGGTGCCCATAATTTACGCAGTGTTGAATTATTGTTTAGTCCCAATCATAGAACGAATTATGGGAGGCATGAGCCTATTAGTCGCATGAGTAGAATCTATAATCGAAATGATCATGTGATTGACTTGCATGGTAGTAAAACTAAGCTTAGAAATATTTTGCGTAATAATGCCTTAATGTTTTAAATTATTTGCATAATTTGTGTCTGTGTTCGTATTTTATAGGTACATAATTATTGTGTTTTTAATTGTTATGTCCTTACTAACACCTGCACTAAATGATGAGTCTGTGAGAGCACTTTTAGTGCCGGCTAATCTCTGCTCGTGATAGTTGCTTGCTTTAAGCACTCCACGACACAGAGCTGATGGTGTATTTAAAAAGAACAGAACTTCAATTTCCATTTACTTTGACGACAAAACTTTCGAGCTCACCGTTATTGCAAGTTATTTCTTTCCATATTTTAATTCAATTTTCCTCTTCAACAAGAGAATTAATTATAAAACTTTCATTCGTTTTACTCACTGTCGTATATACTGGTTATTCGCGAAGAACTTATTTCCCGCCATGCAAATTCGCCATTGTTTTATTTCATTTCATTCAGCTGTTTGTTTTTTTTTTCTCTTTTGACAACTGACATTGTGATTTTTTTTTTGTCTCTCTTTTGACACTGACATTGTCGTGACAAGGTCTATTGGCTTTAATTTTCGTGGTGGTGCCCATAATTTACGCAGTGTTGAATTATTGTTTAGTCCCAATCATAGAACGAATTATGGGAGGCATGAGCCTATTAGTCGCATGAGTAGAATCTATAATCGAAATGATCATGTGATTGACTTGCATGGTAGTAAAACTAAGCTTAGAAATATTTTGCGTAATAATGCCTTAATGTTTTAAATTATTTGCATAATTTGTGTCTGTGTTCGTATTTTATAGGTACATAATTATTGTGTTTTTAATTGTTATGTCCTTACTAACACCTGCACTAAATGATGAGTCTGTGAGAGCACTTTTAGTGCCGGCTAATCTCTGCTCGTGATAGTTGCTTGCTTTAAGCACTCCACGACACAGAGCTGATGGTGTATTTAAAAAGAACAGAACTTCAATTTCCATTTACTTTGACGACAAAACTTTCGAGCTCACCGTTATTGCAAGTTATTTCTTTCCATATTTTAATTCAATTTTCCTCTTCAACAAGAGAATTAATTATAAAACTTTCATTCGTTTTACTCACTGTCGTATATACTGGTTGCATGCAAAGACAATTTCAAACTGCTTTCCATAAAAAAGAATATAAAGTTTGAAACATTTAGGTAATATTGTTTTAATTTTAGTATTTCAATTGAGAGCGGAATAGCAATAAATTAAAGTTTCTTTTTAATTATAATAGTATTACATTAAGAACCACTTCTGAAGTCGATTATTCACTTTAAGAACCATGCAAATGCTTTCATTGTTTGCAAGACAAAAAAATGTTTTTTTTTTTTTTTATAATTTGCTTACGCTAATCGGATTTTTTTTCTTTTTTCTGTTGTTACAGTACAGTACCCTTATAATGCTAAGAACACAGTGTAAGCTACTAGGTATTAGAAAGAATAGAGATATAGGAAAGTAGTGTTTGGGTGCAGTTGTAGGGTTTTTCTCCACGGGTGGTGTCTAAGTTACTTAGGGAGATTACGATTTCATGTATTCGGTATAAAGTAATGGACTTGGCCGGGATTCGAACGCACGACCTTCCATTCCGTAAGCGAATACACTACTACTGCACCATTCCCACCCGTAAATGCCAGGCGATACCTCTATAATTATCGTGCAAATGCTATTGTCTTGACGACGTTTACCGAGCTACGTAAACAAATAGTGAATTGTCAAAACGATATGGTTTAAACGATAGATGATTTCTAATATTACGCGATGCAAGACTGCACTGAATAAAATGACCGAGTAGTTAGAGTTAGCAGCTGAGCCCGGCCATATATTTTTTATGTATTTGATAGGAGAGAAAATAAAATCAATTGAACAAATTTAGCCGCTTTATCTACCATTTTAAAGAAACTTCCAATATAGCAATCTTTTAAGCAGCCTACACTTCGTTGTGCAGTTGTCAATTGAATCAAAACCAAGCAGCACATAAGCGTATTGCCTGAAACAGATATGTAGCAGGGACGCACGCAGTAATGCATGCAGTAACGCACATGAGACACACAAGCAGAAAGAAAATGTCACCATTCAGTATGCTTTTTGCTTGACCTAAATATCGATGAACGACCAAACAGACTAAATTGCTAGTTAACGTGTTGGAATTTCACATCAAGAAACGTCAAAGTGGAAAAATTGTACCAAGATGTGCTGTTTTACTACAATCGGCGCAGCAATATTAGAAATAGAGACAAAGAGAGGGCTGTGGATTATATGTACAGTTTCAAAACGCGCATGCTTGCTTCATTTTTCTTTTACGACACCGGTGATTCCCTGTCGTGACAATCCATGGACTTGCATTCACAATTACTGGACAGTTTCAAGATGTTTAATGTGAGACTAGGCTCACATGAATTGTAGATTTGCCTAGATGTGATTTCTTCTCCTAGTCACGTTTTACGACACACGCTGCTTTTTGGTGATCGTTGAGGTGATATCATTAACCCGTCCCTGCACGTGCATAGAATTTAAGACAGTAAATAATATAAAGCTTCAATCTCTCGATGAATTGTAAAGCAAAAGCTGTCAAAAGCCGAAACTAAAACCTTAATTTGTTTCAATACCGAAAAAAAACTTTTATCACTTCAAATATATTCGTTGTATTTGTGTTATTTTCGGTTGATCAGTATCATGATAACGCCTAAGTTCTTTGCCTGTTAAAAATTCATTTATTTCAGCCAAGTCCAAGAATTAAGGAGCCGACAGCCCATTCGTCACAATTTTTATCACTTTTATGAATATCTAACGCAGCAGATCTACTTGAAGAATTTCCTTTGCACCTACATGTTTTAAGTACATTTAGAATCGAATCGAATTTCTTCTTCCGTTTGGCTTATAGAGTCCATCTTAATAAATATTTTTTTTTTACTCCGGGTCAAAATAAATAATGTTCTGTAAATACTTTTGTCACAGAATACGGTAATTACCTAACTAGATAATACCCGCATTTTTGGGTAAAACTTCAACATAAAAAAAGCGGCCAAGCGCGAGTCGGACTCGCCCATGAAGGGTTCCGCGCGAATTATAATTATTATTTACTAAGGCACCTATTACAGATTTATTATTAGAAAATAATGGTTCACTGTTTACGCATAAGGTTTATGTTAATGAAATTAATTTTTAACTTCCCTGTGGAAGTTCTTGTAATGGGGCCGATTTTGTGAATCGCGGATTTTGACATATCTCCACGTTTCAAGGTCACCAGAATCCAAATTCAACGTTTTTATAGAGATGTCTGTTCGTGTGTATGTACGTATGTGCGTATGTACGTATGTGCGTATGGACGTATGTGCGTATGTACGTATGTGCGTTCGGAATTATCTTTCGCCACGATTATCTCGAGAACCAAAGACGATATTGAGATGGGGCCGGGTTTATTCGAAGCGTAATTACGTAACTTAGAACTGATTAGGTTTCCAGCGAAATCGGTCGATCCCTTTTTTGTTAGTAAATAAATAACTAAAATAATTTGCCTTTATTTGTACTATTTATTGTCATTGAGCAAATCGTTATTACATTGTGCTCCGTTATTTCGTATACATGTAAATATACAGGTCTCCGTGTTCATAACAATGGTTGCATTAATATATATCACACTTCGCTGTTATTAACAACATTTAATTTCCATGAACAATATTAAAGAGTATTTTTATTATTAAATAATTCTTAACCATATCTTATGGTTAACCACATTTCAAAATTTCCCACTAATCGCATAAATCATATTGATCCCACTGGGAAGTTAGTCGTGTGGACCTTGCGGGTCGCACGCAGACCCCTTTTTTTATATTTGGGTTGATTGAATGAAAGGTAAATTGCGGTTTACGATTTATGACGTATTAAAAAAAACGGGGGGGGGGGGGGGGGGGTCACATTTTACCACTTTGGAAGTGTCTCTCGCGCAAACTATTCAGTTTAGAAAAAAATGATATTAAAAACCTCAATATCATTTTTGAAGACCTATCCATAGATACCACATACGTATGGGTTTGATGAAAAACATTTTTTTTTAGTTTCAGTTCTAAGTATGGGGAGCCCCGAAAATTTATTGTTTTTTTTCTATTTTTGTGTGAAAATCTTAATGCGGTTCACAGAATACATCTACTTACCAAGTTTCTACAGTATAGTTATTATAGTTTCAGAAAAAAGTGGTTGTGAAATTCCCGGACAGACAGACATGACGAATCTATAAGGGTTCCGTTTTTTGCCATTTAGCTACGGAACCCTAAAAACTGCTTCTTTATTATTTTCGCGCCCAACATGTATATATATTTTTGTTCAGGATGACGAATAGAACAACATACTCAAAATTGAAGGTCATCGGAGCTGTGACTGCTAAACTATATAATTACCCAGAATTCTTTACAAAAAAAAAGAAGTGTTATGGCCCAACTATGTAACTCGATTTTACAATAAGATCGTTCGAATTTGTTTTTTCTTCTCAATTTATCTGTCAACTTAAGTGTAAGTTTCGCTTTGAAAACTGGACATTTTAAGGAATATAGGCGATTTGACATTCGATTCTAATTGAGTAAAAAGCACAAGTGAAAGTTGAATTGGAAACGGCGAGCAGAATCGAGTTACGTAGTAGGGCACCAGCTTCCATTGAAATGGAAATCGTGGAAGTTCAAATTGGAAAAAACTTGGAACCAGTTGACATTTTAATGGAAATACTGAAGGGATAATTTTTGCCGAACTTCGCTTTTGGGAACAACCTAAAGCGAAGTAATTCGATATGGAGTTATCGGTTTCAGCGATCTGCCGCGCATTCTGGAACCAGGACTTGCAAATATTATCTACAACTGCTTTGATGTTCCTTACCTTATTAGGAGTATAGCTCAGATCATGATATATTACCATCCCTATATGCTCAGTCTTAGCAAAACTAAAAAACTGGAACAGTAATCACGTTGAAACAACCACATCATAGGAACGATTTGTATCATTTCTGTGAATTGACTGAGAAGTTGAACAGAAAAAGAAAAATTAATGAATTCGTTTTCTAACCAATTTTATGTTCAATTTCTCTATTATTTGTGACAAATTAGTTCAATAATTCATAAGCAATTTTTTTCTATTTCCCCTTATAGAGACGAGTTAAGAATATCAATACAGCGTACCTCGATAAACAGCAGTTGAGCCTAGCCACACATTTCACATCGTCCTGCAAGTGTGCGTGCTAATCGGTGGGTTGACACGACTGGTGTCGTAGAAGCAAGATCAAAGCATGTACGTTAAATTGGGGGGTTGTAAGTTTTAATCCCTTTAATCCTGATCATAGCCTCATCGCCATAAAGGAACAAGAAGAAGATTGTGTCGATCTATTCATTTTAAGTGGGCCAAAAAACCAAACTAACATTACGCGTTCATTTTACTTACGGCTATAACTGGGGTCTTTCACGGTAAACGTTCGGAAGCAAATTGTCGCCGATTTGTACTAACACCCTTGTGGCTTGAAAACAGATGAATCTATGTCAAATGAACTCGTTTGTTCCGAAACGGAAAACAAAAGTGAGTTCTTATTGGATTTGCCTTTTGTGTCGAAATTTCATCCGTACGGGTACCTCGATAGGGCTGTATAATTATGGCGTAGCAATACCTATGTATGTATGTAGATTTAAGAAAACAAAATTTGAATTTAAACAAATGGAGTAGATTGCAGCAAAGTCAAACTGAAATGGAGGCTTTGTTTGCATTCACAAACAGTCAAAGAAACATTTTTTTTTACTTTTTTTTGTACATATGTAAGTTGTTGTATATATTTTATCATATACCTTTAAGATACGCAAGACCTTCCAATCCTAAAACCAAAAAAAAACGACATAGATAATTAAATTCCTTTAACAACAAACATAAAGTTAGGTTCACAAAGTATTTACGATGATTATATACCTTTTCATTTTTAACCTTTTTGAAAAGTTTTCTGATATCATTACTATTAATTTGTCTTATTTGTATCTACTCACCTTAATATGTTCTTATAATAATCACCTCGACTACCGTGTTCGACTCCAAAATTCACGACTCTTCCAAATCTGTATTATGCTTGTTGGATGAAAATTTCAAATGTCTTTTTGTACTAGATGTGAAGTCGTCTCACGACTTTACTTTACAGCTACGGCCCTCCAACAAGAGATGGAAAAGGTTGGCAAAAGGTATGTACCGACTTACAAATATTTGAGTAATAAATGTTGTAAACTGATTTTTTTATACCCTATTCCAGGGGTATATTAATTTTGATGCATAGTTTGTAACATACCTTAATATTGCCCGTAGACCAATAAAAGTTACTATATTTATGATCAGCATCGATAGTAATGTCGATCTAGCCATGTCCGTCCGTCCGTCCGTCCGTCCGCCGGCAAAAATTAGGCCTTTAAACTGGACCTAGAGAGCTGAAATGTTAACCATATACTCTCTAGGGTCCCGAAATAATCAAGTTTACGAATTTTTGAAATCTGCCCACAGACACGCCCACAAACTCAAAAAAACAAAATTTTGGAAAAAATCAAATTTTGAGCTAGAAAGCTTTATATATGATCTATGACTCCTAAAACTGCTCGGCATAAAAAAATTTCAAAATCCGCCCACTGACACGCCCACAAATAAATAAAACAATTTTTTTGAAAATCCAAAGTTTGAGCTAGGGTGCTGAAATTTATAATATATACTCTCTATGGGCCCTTTATTCTCATGTCTTAGTTTTTTTTTAAATCCGCCTACTGACAATTAAATAAAACAATTTTATTGAAACGCCCAAGTTTGAGCTAGGGAGCGTTTTTTTTGATAAAATCCTTTAAATGTTATATAACAAAATATGTAGAGCGTTCTTAACAATTCAACCATACTTAGACTTTTGTCACGCCCACTTATGAGGGATAGGAATAAGAATAGGGTATCCAACAGTTCGCCCAAGCGGACTGTAGCCCGTCCCTATGTTTTTGTTAAGGTTTGGGCAGATTTAAAATACAAAGTAAAAAAAAAGTTAGTGCCCAACAAAAAGGAATCACGTGCAACTGGAGGAGGCAACTACAAACAGGCGATACTTTCGCCTCAAGATGAAGCTATTTCGAATCTGCTCTCGGTCGAAAAAATTTTAAATCCAAAAGGGGTGGCTGTTGGGGCTCCAACTATTTCAATAGTTCAGTCACAATCGCCTGATTGTAATATCAACTATCCGTCGACATCGCAGGCAGTTTCACACCAATCCCTTCTACGTGGAACGATTTTTCGGAATCAACATTCATAGCTCTAGTGCCAAACTCGCCAACAACAGACATTCAATCCGCTCACTGGTCACATGAAGCTGAAATGAATCCAAATCCAACTAAATCAAGGATTCGAAGTGATTGAAAATTTGTTAATTAAACAAACCAAAGTGCAGGAAAATTTGTACTCAGATGTCAAAAAAAGTTTAAAAAACATTGAAAAAGTGTTAAAGGAGAGCAAAAAATATAATAGGAAGCGGTTCAAAATAGAAGAGGAGCGCCTTCCAATTTACAAGGAGGAAGTACAAAAGAATGATCAATATAGAATGGAAGACACCAAATGGAAAATGATGGACCTTGAGTTACGTGCGAAGCGAACTTTTCAAAATAAAGACACAATTTTTGACAGTTGCAGAAGAGGGATACCCAGTGATACCAATCTTTCTCAAAGATTTTACTACATTCTAGTCGTGTACAAATCTGCTACGAATTTGACGGGTCGTGTGTGTTAAGATAAGGATTGAAAACCGACACGACTCGGGAAACGACAAAAGACGTTTTCGACAAATGACAACGGTAATCGAGGTGAATAATTTAATACTCTGTATTTAATCGCCAATATTTAAAAAAAGGTTTCTCATCGACAAAAAACAGTGTAGGTACTACATTTCTGTAATCTCTTTCACAACCTATGTGATACCTTAGGAGTTCCACTTACATTTCCAGCTAAACTAAAATTTATATAAAAAAAAATCCATTTATTTTCTACTTAGATCAATATAAAATTTTGTGGAGAAAAATTACTCCAAACATCAAGATAAACAGAGTGGTTTGACTCGCGCTGCTATAAACCACTGCACTGTAGGTATGTGAGGTCTGAGTGATTTCGTTCAGAAAATTTTCATCTATTTCTTCATCGTACTGTAGATCAGATTCCGTTGAATAGTTTGGCAGCTCCACTAATATAGGAAAGCAAATAAATTGTTAGGTAGGTATATAATAATATATGTTGAAAATTCCTACCTTCACCACCAGTGGCAAATCTCATAATTTTACTATTATCGCTCCATCCGAATCGGTTACGAGCTAAGACTGCAACCTCATACAGACTAGCTGGTTGGAGTCCACGTAGGTTGTAAGCTGTTGTATGAATCGGACCTGCATAAAAAACAGATTATTTAGAAACATGAAAGATTTTCACGATTAGTAACTTGAGTAACTCAATGAATTTTCAAATAATGTGTACATAAAACTCGTGCTGCAGTTTATGTCAAACGTCAAATAGGAGCTGTAGTTGCTGTTTTGGTCCAATGTTTGGAAGATCTTGTCGGAACTGCCAGCTCAACAAATAGATTTTAGCATTACCATATATTTACATACATCAATTAGTTTTTCTTTCTTTTTTCATTCTTTTTTCTTTCAGTAATCTAAAGTTACTCGTATTAAACTAAGAAATTGATTGTTCCTAATTCATTAAGCTTATTATATTAAGTAAAGTTGTGTTATTCTTATTCGATATTCCATCACCTTGAAATGGACATGGACTCTAACCTTAATAACCTATTCTTCAGGACTCTTCCCGGGAAGATGGAAAACAGCATTTGTCCAGCCTGTACCAAAAAAGGCGAATCTTCTTCTCCCTCCTCCTACCGACCAATTGCACTTACGTCCCTTCTTTCTAAGGTCATGGAAACGCTGATAAACCGTCAGCTAATGAAATATCTTGAATCGCGAAAACTTCTTAATGACCGGCAGTATGGTTTTCGCAGCAACAGGTCCACTGGTGATTTGATGACATATCTAACCGAAAAGTGGAACCAATCTCTTCACCAAGGTGGTGAAAGTAAGATCGTTGCGCTTGATATTTCAAAAGCATTTGACAGAGTTTGGCACCAAGCTCTCTTGTCGAAAATGCGTGCATTTGGAATCGATGATACTCTTCTTCAATGGATTAGAAATTACCTTTCGGACCGTTCAATTCAAGTTGTTTTGGACGGCTTCAAGTCTGCAACTCACCAAATAAATGCTGGTGTCCCCCAAGGCTCTGTTCTGTTCCCGACTCTCTTTCTCATTTTTATAAATGATCTACTGTCTGTTACTTCTAATCCAATCCATTCCTTTGCTGATGACAGTACCCTCAGCTTCTCATATTCGTTTCTTGGGTCACGCCCCTCATCTTCGGGTGTGGAACTGGAACGGCAACGTATGTTAAGCTCATTAAATTCCGATCTTAACAGCATAACTCAGTGGGGTAAAACCAATAGAGTGGAATTTAATGCTTCCAAAACTCAATGCTGTCTCCTGTCATTAAAGCAAAACCCACACACACTGCCATTATCTATGAATGGCACTTACATCGCTGAAACCGAAAGACTTTCCATTCTCGATATGTGTGTTAATGACAACCTTCGTTGGAATGACCACATATTCGATGTCGCCAAGAACGCCGCGAAATGTCTAGGCTTCCTTAAGCGTTGTAAGAAATATTTCACCCCTTCTGATCTGGCTACAATTTATAAGGCGTTTATTCGCCCGAAACTCGAGTACAACGCTCATATCTGGTCTGGTGCACCAATAACTTATTTTGAGCTACTTGACAGGATCCAAAAACGTGCGATAAAACTCATTGGCGACCGAGACATCGCGAGATCGATTGACTCTCTTAGTCATCGTCGTAATGTCTCCTGCCTGTCGTTATTTTATCGTTATTTCCACCATAAGTGCTCAAACGAAATAGCCAGTTGCATTCCTCCCCTTGAACATTTCAACCGCAATACCCGCCATGCAGGGAATGCTCATCAGTTCACCCTCAAGCCTGTGTTCGGACGTACAGTGAAGTTCAAAGAATCTTTCCTCAGCCGTACAACACGAATGTGGAATGCTCTTCCCCGCTCCATTTTTCCTACACATTGTAACCTACAGACATTCAAAACCAACGTGCATCGGCATCTCTCCTTTTCCTCTCACCCTAATTTCCTTAACGCCCGCGCTGTGTAGCTAATACATTATAAGGGTCCCAACAAATCCCTTTAGTGCGCGCTAATTATAAAAAAAAAAAAAAAAAAAAAAAAAAAAATGTTAAAAGTTTTTAGAAGAAATAACACTGGTCCCCACATTTGCCATATTTATGCTCAGTCTTCTACCAAAAATCCATCAGTTCCGCTAGCTGTTTGAGCAATCAGCGGTTGAAGTAGTTTGTGTGTCCGAAACCTGGTTTAGTGTTTCGTTTAGATGAAATGTGCGTCTAGGTGGTTATGGGGGTTTTCGTTCTGATCGTACTGGTCACTCGGGGGTGGCGTTGAAATCTACGTCAGAGACAATATCAAATGTAGATTTCGCATCATTTCCTCTGATGGTATGCTCAATATGTGTTTGTTGAACTTGTCAATGAGGAATCAATACTCTTGATTGATGCTGCTTATCAACCTAATAGAAATGTTAGCGTTTCACAATTCATTACGACCTTGGAAAAAGTCTCTATTACGTGTCTTAATGTTGTTTTATGTGGAGGCTTCAAAAGCAATCTCCTTTCTGACAGCCATTTTATGGATGAGATGTCTTCTCTTAATTTAGTCTCAGTCAATACTACAACTCCTACTCACTTCTCTGGTCAGTCTGCTACGCTGCTGGATTTATTCTTATTCAGTAGGTTTTAGAAACAAAATCATTTTTTATTATCAGCCTGCTTTCTGTAGGCATGATTTAATATATCTTGCCTTTGACTTTGAAACTGTGAGTGTTGTTGGTACTATGGAATATAGAAATTTTAAGAATATTGACTATGCGCTGCTGGAGGAGTGAAGGTTGATGATGTAAACAGTGATCCAATGATTATCAACTTTGGGGTACCCCAAGGTTTTGTTCTAGATCCGATCCTCTTTCTTATTTACATTAACTCTCTTTTTATGCTTGACTTTAAAGGTGTTCCAACTGCTTTTGCAGATGATGTAGGTTTCGCATATGGTTCGGCTAGTCACCTTGATCTGGTTTCCGACATAAATTGGGACCTTAGCCTTTTAAGAATTGGGTTTTCCAAACATAACTTGGTTATAAGCTCCGAGACTAAGATTATGATTTTTAGTTTGTCGTCTCTACATGATTTTAATGTGAATGTTTACTTTCACACATCTGAATGCAAAAGATTTAAACTTGATTGTTGCAACTGTCGGCCTGGTTTTTCTTCTCCTAATTTTGAAAGCAGCCTATGCTGCAGTGATAAATGTTTCCCCGTAGAGAAAGTTAATGAATTCAAATACCTGGGTCTTACTATTGATTTAGGATTGAGCTTCTCGAAGCATGTAGAAGCTTTGAGGAAATATTGTCGGTGCACGCTCAGGCATTTTTTCTATTTACGCAATATTTGTTCGACTACTTTGCTAAAAACTATTTACTATGGTATTGTTCATTCAAAATTACAATATGGAATTACTTGCCGGGGAGGCGATTATAAAAATAAAATACAGCCGCTCTTGATAATACAGAAATATATTCTACGAAAGCTATGCCGAAAACTTAGTAGGCACCCTACTTATCCTTTGTTCTGTGACTTAAAAATTCTCCCTGTGCGTCAGTTGTATTGTTTAAAAGTTTTGAAGAACTTCTTTATGAAGTCTGGTAATCGCAACTTCCGACTGATCTCTAACTATGTGTAAATTCAGTAACGCATCACTGGCATCATGCAAAGTTGATCAAACTGATGCGCAAACATAACGAAAACATAGGGGCGGGCTACAGTCCGCTTGGGCGAACTGTTGGATACCCTATTCTTATTCCTATATCTCATAAGTGGGCGTGACAAAAATTTAAAGGATTTTATCGAAAAAACTAAGCTTTTGTAAATAAAAACGCTCCCTAGCTCAAACTTTGGTTTTTCAATAAAATTGTTTTATTTAATTGTGGGCGTGTCAGTAGGCGGATTTAAAAAAAATTTAAGTATGAGCATAAAGGGCACCTAGAGAGTATATACTATAAATTTCAGCTCCCTAGCTCAAACTTTGGACTTTCAAAAATAAAAAAAAAATAATTGTGGGCGTGTCAGTAGGCGGATTTTAAAAATATTTACACATGAGCATAAAGGGCCCCTAGAGAGTATATATTAAAAATTTCAGCTCCCTAGCTCAAATTTTGGTTTTTCAAAAAAGATATTTTATTTAATTGTGGGCGTGTCAGTGGGCGGATTTTGAAAATTTTATGTCCCAAGCAGTTTTATGGGCCAAAGATCATATATAAAAAATTTCAGCTTTCTAGCTCAAAATTCAATTTTTCCCAAAATTTGTTTTATTTAATTGTGGGCGTGTCAGTGGGCGGATTTTGAAAAGTTTATGTCCCAATCAGTTTTATTGGCCATAGATCATATATAAAAAATTTCAGCTCTCTAGCTCAAAATTCGATTTTTTCCAAAATTTTGTTTTTTTGAGTTTGTGGGCGTGTCTGTGGGCGGATTTCAAAAATTCTTAAACTTGATTATTTCGGGACCCTAGAGAGTATATGGTTAAAATTTCAGCTCTCTAGGTCCAGTTTAAAGGCCTAATTTTTGCCGACGGACGGACGGACGGACGGACGGACATGGCTAGATCGACATTACTATCGATGCTGATCATAAATATAGTAACTTTTAGGGGTCTACGGGCAATATTAAGGTATGTTACAAACTATGCGTCAAAATTAATATACCCCTAGAATAGGGTATAAAAAAAGCATCACAGAAATACCTGATGCGCTGTTGATTCGCCGGAAAAAAAGAAAGAAAAATGTCGGAAGAGAAAGAAAAGTAAATAAACAAACATTTTAATTGATAGATACTATAAGATGTATAAGAAGGTGTCCAAAAAGGATTTAATGATTTTCGCAAATCCTAGAAACATGGTTTGGTTTTCATTTAGAAAAGTTAAATCATTAGTGGACTTACATACATCGAAGGTGGATCGGCACATTCTAAAATGATTTTGAAATACATCGTCTGGATATTCTTCTAGAACTTTGAAATAGTCCCTAATCTTAGGAATTTTCCTTCTTTTAAATCTGCTAATTAAAGTCCGTATGCGTTTCGACCTCTTTCTTCTTGCTTCACACATATTAAAACTAAATTTATCGTATTTACGATCAAAGTTATCGACTAAAACTTTTATTAGCAAAACTTCCATTTTAAATGTTTGATTTAAACAATGCGTTCTAAAACTCAAACGCCATATTCAATCAGCAACGCATCAGCTTAAACTGTGCATCGCATCAGCATCGCAAATAAGCAGTGATGCCGCATCACTGCGCAAATGTTTGACGTTTCTGAATTTACACTATAGTTTACGTGGAAACTTTTCGTACTCATTATCCGTTCCTCAATTCCATACCACGGCTTATCGTAATTTTTATTATATATCGCCTATTCGTCTATTCAATAAACTTCCTCGATCGTTCAGGTCGGTCTCTATACCTAAAAAGTTTCTCAAACTCAAACTTGTAAAAAAATGGCTTTTCAATTTTAATTTCGCTGGCATGGAGTCTGTTCTTTCTGACTATCTGATGTTACTTGAGAATTATAATTTGAGTCTTAATTAAATTAAAACTATTTTATAATTTTTTAAGGGTCACCCCACCCACACATAACTTTTTTGAAATGCTTAAAATGTAAATTGTAATGGCATTCATCACTATTCTTATAACATAAGTAAAAAAATACAGAATGTCAAATGAATTTCATATTTTAATTGAATTGTAATTATTGTTCATATTGAATTATATACACTGAGTTACAAAAAAAGTGACGCACCCACATATTTTCATGTTTTGTTATCATTTTAGTGGTATACCGCTATGTTTTTGCGGGGCTTTTTTGTGGTTTATTGATTAAATGGAATAATTTTGTGCATGTTTGCATAATCTCTTTTCATTTTTTTTGTGATACGTGCTTCGCATTGAGGAAAACCACATTGCAATCGTTTTTTCTTACTAGACGTAAGATATACCAATTTTAGCTTCCGTGATCCCGTAAGAATTTTAATAAGTTTATTGTTATAAATGTGTTTTAATTTGATTATTTATTAGTTTTTAGTGATTTTTGTGCAAGAAAATATGCAAATAACGGCAGAAGAAGTCGCCAGGGGGCTGGCTTTGTTTGAGGATGGGCGAAGTGTCCGGTATGCCGCCAACATAATTGGAAAACCGGAAACGACCTTAAGAAGAGCAATTAAAAGGTACAGGGCAACAAACTCCTTCAACCGGCGTCCAGGTTCAGGTCGCCCCAAAATAACATCTTCCAGGGATGACCGATATTTGGTACTCCAAAGCCTACGGGATAGTCACCAAACAGCGGTTGAGCTGTCTCACAGGCTACGAACCGTTAGAGGCACACCTGTAAATGTTCAAACGGTGAGGCGACGATTCATATTTTTTTTTTCGTATTTTTTTCATATTTATTTATTTGATATTCATAAAGTACAAGTAAGAGTAAATCTTTTTGAAGTACTTACAAACGGAAAAACATCAGAAACAAAGAACAATAGATGTGTTTGAACAATTAAACAATAAATTCGTTAACATTTTAGAAAATAGTAAAAAAACTAGTAAAAAAGGAAAGCCCAGTGCATTAACAAGAATAACAAAAATAACAATAAGCAGTTTTATATTTAATACGAGCAATTTTCAGATAGGATTTTAAAGGTTAACAAGCCTATATCGCATAAAAAGCCAATATAGCTTCTTTGAATTTATTATACGAATAATGTTGTTTTATATCCGACGGTAAGGAATTCCATAATCTTATTGTATGAATAAAGAAAAATCTGGTTGAACTAGTATAAACGAAACGTGGAACAATAAGATTTCTAGATCTTACAGATTGGGGCAAAATGAGTTTTGAATACAGGTTGGTGGTAAATGGCCTGAGAGCAAGGAGACCTGCTCGTGTACCGAGACTAACGGTACAGCATAGGCAACGTCGGATGACGTTTGCGCGCCTACATCAGGATTGGACCGAGGCCGATTGGGGGAGAGTTTTATTTACTGATGAGTCCAGATTTTGCGTACGCTCACCAGATGAACGCAGCAGAGTGTGGCGACGACCAGGTGAGAGATACTGTGCAGCAACAGTAGTACAGCGGGAACATTTTTGGAGAGGTTCCGTCATGGTATGGGCAGAAATTTCAATGTCCGGAAAAACCGAGCTGTGCGTTGTGGAAGGATCGATGAACTCCAGCTACTACATCTGCAACATCCTGGAGGAATATGTGGTTCCCTTCGCACCATTCATTGGAGAAAACTTCTTGCTGATACAGGACAATGCTCGACCGCACGTGGCTAGATGCGTTACTGAGTATTTGCAAGAGGTAGAAATCGAGACAATGATTTGGCCTGCAATGAGTCCGGTCATGAATCCCATCGAACACATTTGGGACGTACTAGGGAGAAAGATAAGGATGCGACCTGCCCTTCTAGACACACTCAGGGGCCTGAGAACCGATTTGATGGAGGAATGGGACAATTTGCGAATAACGGCTTTGCTACAAGCTCGCGGAGGCAATACCCATTATTAAAGCAACGTAGACCTTTAAAAAAAACAAACAAAAATATAAGAAAAAAAAATATTTTTGAAGCTGTTGCTCATTTTTTTGAATTATGGTTTTTTTTGTTTTTCTTTTCTTTTTTTTATACATGAATTACTTACTTTAATATAAGTAAACAACAAAATAATGAAAAGAAGCGTTTGTTTTTAAATAACTTAAAGTTATCGCAAAATTTCAAGGTGCGCCACATTTTTTGTAACTCAGTGTATATAGGAATTTATGAAATAATAATAAATAAATAAAAAAAAAATTTAAGTCAGGAACATACCAGAAGTATCAATTGGAATTCAATCTACTATTTTCCTTCTCCAAACGAACAAGCTGAGTTTTTCAATAGCAATATTAAAACCCCTTTACAATCGGCACGTTCCGCTAAAGGCTAAAATCGTGTTGCCTCGTAAGGCTAATTGGATTTCCATACAAATCCGCTCACTAATGCAACAGCTTGACTTTGCTTACACTCGTTGGAAACGTTTCCGCTTTGTAGGGTATCAAAAAGCCTACTGTGTAGTTCGCAAAAAAGTTGTTACTTCAATACGAGCCGCAAAATCTAACTTTTATTGAAGTAAATAAAATGCCTCATTAGGAAGTAAGCTCTTGTCAAGTAATTTGAGCAATATTGGCATTGGTAAATCCAAAAACAATAACTTTGATGCCCCTGATCCTAATGAACTCAACTCAAAATGTATTCCGTCGCAAAAATCGTCAATTAGTTTGCAGTCATTTCAACAAAGTGGCAACCCATCTTCCTACGCTTGTTGCCCTATTTTCTTCTTCACAGCTTCACAGCTTTCAACAGCGCTGATGTTGTTGAAAGCATTCTATCTATCAAATATGATGCTGTTGGACTTGATGACATTCATCCATCTTTTCTTAAAATCGCATTACTCATTTTACTACCTTTTATTACCGATATCTTTAACAATGTGGTGACTACAGGGAACTTTCCTAGGCAATCTGAATCAGCAAAAATTATCTCCGTCCCAAAATCTTCCAAGTGTGATGAGTTCATGCCGATTTCAATACTCTCTTTTTTGTCAAAAGCCTTTGAAACGATCCTCCAAAAGCAAATTAACCGTCATCTCTCCATGTTCAACCTATTATCATCTAAGCAATCTGGTTTCCGACAAAAACGCAGTTGTACCACTGCTGTGATAGGTGTCTCTAAAGATATTCGGCAAGCTCTGGATGAAGACAAAGTCCTTCTTGATTTTTCCTGATTGACCACTAATTTTTGTGCCGCAAGTTATCTCATATATATAACTTCGAGCCTTGTGCTATAAAGTTAGTATCGTCATACTTAACTCATAGATTTCAAGCCGTAGAAGTTAACCATCCCTTTCAAGCCCCTGCCTATCATAAGTGGTATCCCTCAGTGATCCATACTAGGGCTTTTATTTTTCTCCCTATATGTCAACGATCTTTAATGTCATCAAAAACAGCTCAATTCATTTGTATGGTGATGATGCTCACATCGTATTAAGCTGTCCTCTGGTTTTAAAAGAGCACCCCGCACAATCGATTAATAATGATCTTGCCGATATAGTGCAGTGGTCACAACGAAATGGACTGATATTAAATCGAAATGAAACTAAGTGCGTCGTGAGCCTCTAGATCTGGCTTATTTTCCTATCCTCACACTCCAAGATGCTCCTATGTAGAATCCGTCAAAAACCTTGGGGTAACCTTTAATCGATTCTTAACTTGTGTGTTGGCTTGTGACCCCTGCGGTGCAGGTTCAATCCCCACGGGGAACAACAACATACGCCACCCATTCACATGCCTCTACACCAAAAGAAGGACTTCTGCCTGGTAGTACAATGGACCGTTACCGAGTCTGAGTGCTCTGGGATTTGGATTTCCTTTACACCCTTTAAAACACGAGTCTTACTTGTTAAAATTCTAGCCATTCCAGTCTTAACATATGCTTGTGAAATTTTTTCGAGCTGTAGTTATGTATCTTAATGTGGCATTTAATTGTATTGTGCGATATGTGTTTGGATTGCGTAAATTTGATCGATTATCACTCTACTCCAGCCAACTTTATAATATGACTTTTGACAATCTACTCAAGTTTCGAACTCTTTGACTGTTTTCGGACATAATTTAAACACATCAACCGACTTATATAAACGAAAAATAAGATTTCCCACCTCAAGCAGATCTGCTCAATAGATCCCTGCTCGGTACTCTTGTTTAACATCTGAACGTCAGTTTTTTATTCACTCCACACGGTTGTGGAACTCCTTGCCCTACTCTATCCGAAGTTTAAATAGCACAACAAAACTTAAAAATGAATTAAAATCGTGTCTCTCCTTGAATTCTTAAAATATCTTATAGATTTTTTGTACAATTTCGTGAAAAATTGCTCATGCTTTACTATTCATTATTTCTTTTTTTTATTCTCATCAACATGAATTTTTCGTTTTGTAACTCATGTAGCTTTTTATACTTGCTTCAACTCTTGTATGCCTTTCACTAGTTTTTAAGATATTGTATCTTACTTTGTATAGGTAAATCACTAAATAAATAAATAATAATAAATAAATAAATAAATAAAAGGATTGCAAAAAGTCAATTGGAGCTGAAGCAATTAAACCCAAACCGATATTATCTGGTTAGCTAGTAAGAATAGTGCAATAAAACTTGCACAATTTCTTTGTACAACTTTTTTTATCATGCAGATACCCAATTACATCCACAGAAGACTTCTGCTTCTTGCTGGAAGACCGCATGCCACCAAATTACCGTCCAAAAGCTAAAGTGTCTTAATAAAAAAAAATGTTTAGGCATTAATAGTGTTGAGTTTAAGGCCATATCACAAGCTTTTTCTCTCAAAGCACAACCTCAAGAGTATTTAACCCTCCAAAATGAAACGCCTGCTAGTGCCTAGTCAGATGACCCTAATCTAAACTAATTTCAGACTGCTTTTGTTTTCGTTATTTCGTCATGTACTCGTAAAACTATCATTGCTATGTTTCTAAATCAACATTATAATTTCAGCAACCCTGTATTGCCCAATTCAGTACTTAAATAAATTAAAAATCTCATTTGGGGTATCCCACACAATTGTACTCAACTCACCCTCTGAAAGTTCCGACGGAATAGTTAGCTCCCTCCATTCAATGGCTCTGTTTTGTGGTGTCACATTTCCTACAGAAAATTCAAACAAACATAAATCACAAGATGAATGAGATGAAGCTGTAAACAATATATCCACAACAGACACTTTATCAGTCTATAGATCAATTCAACTTACCCGATGGAATCTGTCGGAATTTCAACTTGAATTCCATGATCGGCGACTGACTCTCTGTCTGCCAGATCATATTGTGAGCTGTGGGACTCTGTACGCCGGGATTTATCTTAAAAACACATGGCATGGGGCGGCCTGTCAAATCAATCGCCACCCCCTTGAAACCGATCTTGTTCTCCGCACGACACTCGTATACTCCAAGATCGGAATCTTTAACCTTCTTAATGATCAGAATGTGCTTCGACTCTGTGTAGTAGTGAGCCAGCGAACGATTTGACTCTAGTTCACTATCATGACGTGCTATCCTGGAGTCCGTTGCAATCGGTACTCCGTGATGGAACCAATGGACCGTGGCTGCTGGAGCTGCTTCCACCAGACACTCAAGATGGGCACGCATGTTGATTTTCGTGTGAACCACTGGATGGATGGCTTGAACTTCCGGGCTAACTGTAATACAGAAGAAGAATAAGAAGATGAAGAAGGAAAATTCTCTCTAATGATGCAAAAGATTTAGCTGATATACTTACAGAGCACATTCAAGTGCACTCCAGCAACTGCAGGTTCGCCAACACCGTTTGTTGCCAGGCATTCGATAGGACCGGACATATCGCGAGACTTTACCTCAACCACATGATTTTGCCGATTGCCAACGTGATAGCTTTCGATAGAGATACCACGGTGTCGCCAGGTGATGGCTGGCAGGGGAACACCCCTAGCCTCGCACACTATTTCGAATATGGATCCAACAGGTAGTTCAAGGAAACCACTTGGTTCTGAGATCACGGAAGGGGAATACTGCACCTCAATTGCGTGAATTTGAATGGCATGACCGGTATTGGCCATTATTTCGCAATAGTATTCACCCGTGTCTTCCGCTTGCACGTTAGACACTTGTAAACTTCCGTTTGACCATAGATGAACGCGTTCCGGTGTCGGACTTTCTGGATGACGGGAGTCAACTAATTGTACATCATCCCGATTCCATCGCACAAAACTGTATGGATCTGGTGAGAAAAAAAAAAAACAAAGGAATGCGTGTGTTGTGTGTAATTAGCGTATAAAAACAAGAGGAAGTAGTGCAAAGTTGATGGGTATCTAGGCTACGGATCTGCATTTTGCCACAGGTTGTGGCATCATTTGGAACATTTTTTACAGTCAAATGGGGGATATAAATAAGATTTTCCACCTGTACACAGGCAACAGTATGGTTGTTTATTCAATACTTTAAATAAGACTAATATATCTTTTTTGAAGTGTGCTGGTTATGGTTGGTTAGTGCGTTCATGTTCAAATCCCACTAGTAACTCCGACAGCGTGTTCACTGTCTCATCTCTTGAAGTCTTACAAACATCCAAACCAAGAATATAAACTGTCATGAAAAACTTCACAAATTGACGCAAGTTAACAGCAGCTGGTAAGATAGTGCTTCTCCAGACAACTGGGGTAACAAAGTTTGATCGAAGAAGAAGTTCCAAGATCCGAAGAAGCAGAGATGACTGAATAAATTTTGTTCAAAAATCTCTGCGAAGGAGCTTTCACGTTAAACAAAAAAACTGAAAAAAAAATATCTCGAGTTAGCCCTTCTCGCTTAATGATAAAAAAAAATCTTTTCTAATCCAAATCTGAATTAATATGCCAACAAACATGATTGCAAAGCTTAGAAATACTAGGAATTGTGAAAACGAAAGTATGTACGATTTGATAAATGTATCAGCATACAAAATGATAAATTGGAAAAGCAAATGTATATACCTTTTGCAATGAAATGCTTGCAGATTGGTTTAGATTCCTCGGGAGCGGATTCTTTTGTAAACAATCGTATTGGTAAGTATATATGGAAGAGAGATGCTAAGTGCAGCGTTGGGTGATATGCATTAAATCCGCGATATGTGAGGTCTGCGTAATTTCGTTCAGAAAGTGTTCATCTTTTTTTCATCGTACTGTAGATTAGATTCCATTAAATAGTTCGGCAGCTCGACTAATATGAAAAATCAAATAAATTGTTAGGTAGGTATATGAAACAGAATGTTGGAAATTCGTTCCTTCACCACCAGTAGGAAAGCATATAATTTTACTGTTATCGCTTCCTCCGGATCGTTTACGAGCTAAAACCACAACTTCATTCAGACTAGCTGGGTGAAGTCCACAGAGGAAGGTGGGAATGGAGTAGTCTAAAAAGCTTAAATACGTCAACTATCGCCCTAATTAAAAATGTTGCTCCTGCCAAAAGGATATTCGATTCGGTACGACAAAGAAGACCGAACATCCATTTCTCTGATTCTGAATTGGATAGAGACAGTGAAAATCAAAGACAAAACAAATATCAAAAAAATCAATCAGTTTTAGTTTATTTGTTTGAAAATGTTCTTGTACCAATATAAGTAGTCGATTTTCTAACTGAAAGTCTCTCCCACAAACTAGTTGTTACTTCCGCAATAAACAAAGTAGAAATTGAGAAAACTAAGCTTTAAAGTTTGAACTATATCATACATGAATTTTATAAGAAAGAAAGGTGGAATGTCGATGGCTTTCTGGCGGTCCTATCGATGGTATTTTTGATCTTCTTTTCTTCCCAAATTTATTGACTTATAACATTAGACTCACATGTTGAACTGATTCAACAAATCCATTTATTTTCAATATTTGCTACACTTTTTGTTGTGTTACATCAATATCAATATCAAACATTCAACAAGTGGCTGTTGACTTCTTGTTTTGTGTTAGAGAACCCTAAACCCGAAATCGTTTAAGTTTACTATGGGTGGGGGCTATCTCGCCCCATTTGGGCGTGAGGGGCGATTTTCTAAAAAAGACACTTCAAATGGGAGAAAATATTTAAAAATAACGGTAATACGGTCGCCAGAGTTTTCGTACTCTTGCCTCGTTTACGATTCAGGCCTCAAAACTTCGGAATTACATAAACGCAAAACCACAAGCATTTGATTGGCCTCAGTTATAGAGTGATCAGAAACCTGAGGGTGTGCCAATATTCATTGAGGTCCACCCGGCGAATCCCACAGGCGGACCAGTAGGGATGCAGGAAAGTGAGAGGGTTATGAACCCTTTAACTCTGATCATGGCTTCGACAGCCGTTAAAGAAGAATAAGAAGGACCTATAGCCTCTTCATTGATCGGCCAAGTATGTTTTGAGTGGTTAGGTATAGAGCTTTAAGTGTGGCAGCCGTAGTTAATAGTCAACCTTATATAGAAATTAGCTTCGTGCTCCACGGTAAAGTTATCTTAGAAGCTTTAAAAATACTCGTATAACTCAGGTCTATTCATTGTTTGTAACAATCCTTAATATTGGTCGGGCGCAGTGGCTTTCGGGCGCAGTGGTTGTCGGGCGTAGTGGCTGTCGGGCGTAGTGGCTGTCGGGCGCAGTGGCTCAACGGTTAGTGTGTCTGACTACTAATCGAAAGGTCCCTGGTTCAATTCCCGGGGCCAAGTAACATCTAGAGTTTTTTTTCCACTGCCCCACCTCTTGCGAACGTCGGACAAACACTCAAGAGTATTAATTGTCATGAAAAGCTTTTCGAATTTGCCGTTCGGATTCGGCTTAAAATTGTAGGTCCTTCCACTTCGCCCAAGAAAGTGGTTGGAGAAGCTAGGTTTTAGGTCCTGTATGGGCCGTTTATGCCTAATATTTATTTATAAATATATTTTTTTAATATTGGTCGTAGACCCCTAAACATTACAGCCGCAAATTGACACTTTTAAATGGGATTTGCAAGAGACAAAGTCAATATTTATATTAATAGTCGACACAAATCCTACTACATATATCATTATAAAGTTAAAGTCCCCGAAACCTTAATTTAAATATTCAACTTGGAGTTTGTTTATTATAAGAACTTGAATATCTTTTTCCTTCTGTGTCTACTTGATCGTACCTTTATAAGAAGCAGTATACATTTTGCTGTACGAGTTCAAATTTGAATGCTTTGTTTGTGTAATGGGTAGCTAGATCCAATTTTGTTTTCGTTGGTAATCGATCCCCATTTGTATCTCTGAAGTGTCACTTCTGTGTGTCTTTGACCGAATTTTCTTAAGGGTCCGTCCGTCCGTCGGTCATCAAGTTCGAGGCCTTAAAATTCTAGCTATAAACCTGACATTTATAGCATATACTCTCTAAGGACCCGAAATAATTAAGTGTAAAGGTATTTAAAATCCGCCCATTGAAACGCACGCAACAATTCCTCCACACAAAATTGTTTGCCACATCCACTTTTTGGGGCGTTTTTGACCAAAACGTTTTTTGCGATTAATTGCTAAAAAGCGAAACTAACAGTAATTGCCAAATATGTAGACATGTCCTTCTTATCAACTAGCCCTGGCAAATAGTTTGCTTTTTTGGGGCGTCGTGACCAAATATATTATCTACCTCAACCCTGTAGATGGGACTGGCCAACGACACGCGGTGAGAACAACCCGGTCCCCCATCTACGTACTAACCGCGCCCAACGTCGTTTAATTACGGTGATCTGACGAGAACCGATTAAATCGACGTGGTATGGTCGTTGGTTATGCTTTGTTTGGTAAACTAACAAACGCGAAATTCGTCATTTCGCCATATATTTTCCAGCATTTCTATGTTCGTCAAATCAAACAAACTACAAACCATACGTTTCCACACACGTCATTCGTGAATTAAAAACCATTTACCAAAAAGTTGGAAACAAACAGCCGCCAAAATATTTATTTAAGGCAAAGATGGACCTATTTTGCAACGCTTAAGAAATTCTATTTTATTGCAAAGGTTAAAGAAGTTGGAATAATATCGTTGGGAAAAGTGTGTCGCCCCGAAAGGAAACTATATTGAAAAATAATCAATTGTGAGATACAAAACAACTCTTCATTTCAAAATCAGTGACTTTCGAACAGTCCTCGTACTTTTTGAGTTCTTACCGGCAAGTCCGAAAGACAGTAGGCAGTCTAGATCATAATCTCGCCGAAAAAGTCAAAGAAAATAACGCTCTTTCAACATATAAATGTTTATGAAATGCCCAGAATGTCAATAGTAATGCGATTACACAGTTTGACATAAATCCATATTTTTGATACCTACCAATATTTTGAAAGGGACAATTTGACGACCACTGTTGCCGAAAATCAAATCTTTGACCTTTTGTCAAACAATCTAATCGTATCTTTAGGGTTAATTTTTTCGGCCTTCTAACAATATAACAAAAAATTGAAAATTTGTTGAAAATGCCTCCGAAAACTCGGGCGTGGCAAAAAGCGTTTGCATTGGCGAGTTGTAAGGAAGGGCATTGTCTTCGTATTTTTTTATTACTTTTTTTTCTTTTTTCAGGAATTTATTGAAAAATAACTTTTTTGTCAAAAACTTTTGTCCATTCAAAAGTAAAGTTAAAAAGATAATGAAAAACACAACCCTTATATTACTCCTCAACTTTCTCAAGAAAAGGTTTTTCTAAGTAGCGGGCGTGTCAGTGGGTTCCAACCTCAAATATCATCTTTCCAAATATCAGGTTTCCAGCTTTTAATTATTCGAGGCGTCAAAATCGGTAACAGATGGACGGCATGAATAGATCCATCAAACTTTTGTTGCTGATCGCAAATACAGTCAGCCTTCTTGTGAGTTTCGCCCGCCGAACAATATTCCACCCGAAAATATTGACATTGCACTTGTCTCTCGTCATAAATTCCTGGCGAAAAATGTTTGATGTTCGAAAAATGCCCCTTATCTGCAGCGTTTTTTTGGGCGGAATGTACCTGCTCACATGTTCACTTATTTTTAAGAAGTGAACAAAATAACAACAAGCACCGTTTCAGTTAATTATTTTCTTTAGGATTAAAAACTTCAATTTGTTATACTCTATTCTAAGGGTATATTAATTTTGACGCGAAGTTTGTCACATACCTTAATGTTGCCCGTAGACCCCTAAAAGTTAGGTACTATATTTATGATCAGCATCGATAGTATTGTCGATTTAGCCATGGCCGTCCATGGACCTAGAGAGCTGAAATTTAAACGTATATTCTCTAGGGCCCCGAAATAATTAAGTGAAAGAATATTTGAAATCCGCCCACAGACACGCCCACAAATTCGAAAAAAAAAACAAATTTATCGAAAAAATAGAATTTTTAGGTAAAAAAGCTGAAATTTTTTATTATGATCTATGACTCCTAAAACTGCTCGGGAGATAAAATTTTTAAAATCCGCCCACTGACACGTCAAGTCATAGTTTGAGCTAGGGAGCTGAAATTAATAATACGAGTATGTACTCTCTAGGGGCCCTTTATGCTCATGTGTAAATATTTTCAAAATCCGCAAACTGACAATTTAAAAAAAAAAATTCAAAAGAATTCAGCTAAGAAGCTGAAATTTAAAATATATACTCTCTAAGGGCCCGTTATGCTCATGCGTAATTTTTTTTTTAAAATCCGCCTACCGTCACGTCCAAAATTAAATAAAACAATTTTATTGAAAAACTAAAGTTTGAGCTAGGGAACGGTTTTTTTACAAAAGCTTCGTTTTTTTCGATTAAATGTTACATAACAATATATGTAGAGCGTTCTTAACAATTCAACCATATGTACATAGACTTTTGTCACGCCTTCTTATGAGGAATAGGATAAAGAATAGGGTATCCAACAATTCGCCAAAGCGGACTGCAGCCCGTCCCTATGTTTTTAATTTTTTTCCAGGAGTAAAACCAAAACGATTTACTTTTAAGTCAAGTGATGGAAAAACCAGATACAGCAAGGGAAATAAAAATAAAATGAAATAAAAATTAAATGACTGAATTTTGGAATTTTGGCTGTTTTGTTTTCTCTTTAAAATTTGTTGATGAAATTTGAAAAAGAGCACATTATTTATTTAAAAAAAAGCAACGAATTTTTGATTCTTACGATCAAAAGGATTGGATTGATCTCTCAATTGCCTTCGAATAACTGTATTTTTAGTATTTTCGTCTTGTATAAAGAGCCACACAGTGCTATGCAATTTAATGCAAAATATTCTTTAAATTTCTTATTCCTTTATTCAAAATAATATTGTTATGAATTTAAGTGACTTAATATTTCAAAGCTGTCAAAAGACGCAATAGGTGTTGCTCTGTGTTCGAAATGTCACAACTCGAAATCCCTTTTAAAATTTCGGGCAGACAGCATTTGCCAGGTGAGTAACTTTTAGGGGTTTACAACCAATACCAAGGCATGTTAAAAACTATATATAAATTAATATACCCTTAGGATAGGGTATACAAAATAACTAGGTATTTGTTCATATAAACGAGAATGTACCTACGTATGTATACTGAAATCAACGCATTCGTTTTTATTTAGGCCCTAACCTGTATCACGCCACAGGAAGTCAAGTTAATGTTGCTTATAATATTCGTTTCTTCTCAAATTAGTGTCTATTTACCTTATTTCCGATTTAATCATTTACTATCTTTGACGGTTTAATGCATGAAATCGTTTGCTTTCGGTAAAATTTATCTGTGTAAAATTTTACTATCCACGATACCACCCGCTGATGGATAAACCAAATTAATGATCATCCAGAGGCTAAAGTAAGACAACGCCCGAAGAGGCAGTTAGTAAAGGTAAACAATTCTGAAGCCTGTCATACTCCCGCGTTTACGAGCTACATAGTTTAATTATGTGCATTCAAATTAATTTCCTACACTCCGTCTTTAATATGGCCGACATCCGCTGCCTGAGCCGGTGAAATCTAAGACAAAACTCAATGAAATATTTCGAATTAATTATACCTAGTCTGATGCTGTTGATCTTACCTATTACGAATTAATCACGTTGTGATGGTTAAACTTCGTCTTGGACCCGCTTCGGATCTGATGACAGACATTTGTTAAACGAACAAAAACAAATTCGTTTCGCAGCATGTGATGGGGCTAAAAATCCAATTTATGGGTTTTGATAATATAATGGGCACGGAAGACGTGCCAGAAGCAATCGTATCTTTGTATACTTGGGTCACGCATTAATGCGTTGCAACATTACATTAAATACAATTTTTTAGTGTAGGATTTAAGGTCTTCTAATAAAAAATGTTCGATGTGACGTGTTATTGATGGTTTGTTATATTCACGGTTGCTGGTGAATGATCTATTTTATATACAAATTTAGTAAATAGTAAGCGTACTGGCGTCCTACGAGTCCTTGAGAAAATTGTGTATGAAAGAATCACATGCTACAGGCATTCGATATGGACCATGATAATAAAACGTTCTGTTCACCTTAACTGGTGTAAGAAAAATATTTGAATCTCGCAAGTGCTGCGAAAAGACCTCTGGATAACATGTGGGGTTATAATGAAGAAACGATTCAGTGGCTGGAATAAAATAAATACAAACAATACCTCTGTACTTTTGAGAACGCTATCCGTGTTGAAGTAGTACACCACTGCGAATCACTAGCCTTGTTTTTTGGGAAAGCTTTTGTTTGGTTCGTTAATATATATTGGTACGATTAATACATTTTATGCTTCGTTCGTACAATAGCGATGAGTTGTAAATTAGTAGAAAAGATAGAAAAATAATGGCATTCGTGTATCTATTTTATAACATAGTACCTACTACGCGTACCTATCAAAAATATATTCATGTGTATTTGTGGACACATATGTAAATACACAGTCCCTGAAACTGTACGAAGCCGATTTCAACTCCAGACACCTTCAACACCTACCACAGTCGACTATTTGACGAGTATCTATTTTAGCAAAATTGTCCAAATTATCTATTCTAGTTTAATGATAATGTTAGATTTTCTTTACATACTTAATGGGCTCCCAACCAGTCGAGAGCCTCTGCCTAAGACACTGTAGCCTTCCATCCTCCTGCGATCCCGGGCACGCTGCTTTCAGTTGGTCAGAACACTCAGTTATGCATGAACGGCACTTCAATCGAAGATACCGAAAGACTTTCCATTCTCGGTATGTGAGTTAATGACAAACTTTGCTGGAATGACCACATATTCGTAGTTGCCAAGAACGCTGCGAATTTTTTTAGCTTTCCTCAATCGATGCAAGAAATACTTTACTCTGATTTAGCGACAATTTACTTTATTCGGCATAACTTCAGTGTAATGCCAATGCCTGATCAGGTACATCTAAAACATCCTTGCACCTACTAGATAGAATACAAAAACGTGCCGTAAAGGTAATAGATGGCCGAAACGTAGGTGCTTTCCTACACCCACTGGGTCACCGTAGAAATGTCTCATGTCGTTCCTTTTTTTCTCGCTTCTATCGTCTATCATCAATGCTCCGATGAGATAGCTAATTGCATTCCACCTCTTCAACAACTCAGCCGCAAAACTCGACAGGCATCAAATACCTATCAATTTACCCTTCGAACATTTTTTTTTTTTTTTTTTTTAATCCAAATCCCACAGCACTCAGACTCGGTAACGGTCCATTGTACTACCAGACAGAAATCCTCTTTTTGGTGTAGAGGCAGGAGAATTGGTTTTATGTCTTCTAGTTTTTGAGAAAATTACTAAAACTATTTTTGTTTTTTTGTCTGCTTACATAAATACATCAGTTCTAGCACCCAGCATTACGGCGTATAAACAGTGAGGTTTCTATGGGGGCGGACTCTGCCCCCCTACAACCCTCCTGCTAGGGCCCGCTATAGGATTTTTGGTAGGTGCGAGGTCGGGAATTTATCCTATATATCCAATGTCACCTAAATATATGAACACATGCGTACCCCAAAGTTGCACATTTAAAATGTTCAGACATGAAAATGTAATGCATTATGAAAAAATCACATTACCAAGGTACTATCTACTGTACGACTGCAGCAAATCTATGTAATTCGTTATATGTTTGTTTGTGTCCTACATACCTATATAATGCAACTGTAATGTTCAAACATTCGAATTTTGTACCGTTGTTTATACCCTATTCTAAGGGTATATTAATTTTGACGCATAGTTTGTAACATACCTTAATATTGCCCGTAGACCCCTAAAAGTTTTATATTTATGATCAGCATCGATAGTAATGTCGATCTAGCCATGTCCGTCCGTCCGTCGGCAAAAATTAGGCCTTTAAACTGGACCTAGAGAGCTGAAATTTTAACCATATACTCTCTAGGGTCCCTAAATAATCAAGTTTACGAATTTTTGAAATCCGCCCACAACACGCCCACAAACTCAAAAAAACAAAATTTTGGAAAAAATCGAATTTTGAGCTAGAAAGCTGAAATTTTTTATATATGATCTATGACTCCTAAAACTGCTCGGGATAAAAACTTTTCAAAATCCGCCCACTGTATAAAACAATTTTTTTGAAAATCCAAAGTTTGAGCTACGGAGCTGAAATTTATAATATATACTCTCTAGGGGCCCTTTATGCTCATGTGTTATTTTTTTTTAAATCCGCCTACTGACACGCCCACAATTAAATAAAACAATTTTATTGAAACACCCAAGTTTGAGCTAGGGAGCGTTTTTTTTGATAAAATCCTTTAAATGTTATATAACAAAATATGTAGAGCGTTATTAACAATTCAACCATACTTAGACTTTTGTCACGCCCACTTATGAGGGATAGGAATAAGAATATGGTATCCAACAGTTCGCCCAAGCGGACTGTAGCCCGTCCCTATGTTTTTTTTATGCAAATGTGGTACAGGTTACTGTTTACCAAAGTCATTCGTTCTTATTACAAACATTACATACCTTTTTAATACATTGAAATTTTAAAAATTGACTTGACTATATTCAACTAACTCCTGACTTACTTACAAACTGACGGACTGAGACGCGGAATGCCATGCAATTCTCCCTCCTCGTGGTGCATTCTGAGTAACGCTAAATGAATTGCTGTACCTACTTAACTTACAAAGATGAACCACATTAACATTAATCCTCAAAATTAAATTACCGTAAATACCAAAAATCGAAAATCTTATAAAAACGTAGTTTTAGTAATTTTCGATTTTCTCAAAAACTAGAAGACATAAAAGATAAAACCATTCGGTTTTTTGTGTTCGATTCCGAATTGATAGTAACATTGACTACAAAAAGCCAATTCAGCACTTCATATTTTGAAAAAAATTGGTCTAAACCTTTTTTTCAATTTTTCCATTAAAATTTTGAGTTTGAATGCGAATTTTAAAAAAACTATTGACATAAATAATTTAATTTTAATTTAGGATTATAGAACAGGTTTATGGCTTTTAAGTATAGAACTTTTTTGTAAGTGTTGCTGTTGTTTTTTAATATTTTTTTTTTTTTCAATTGAAGTAATTTTTTCGTTTTTGACCCTTTTGTAAATATCGGCGCCCTAGTTATCGTACTCTCCCCTTTTATAGGCAATACAATTAGGCACGGGCGAAGCTAGTTTTATTTATATTTTTTAAAATTATGGAAAACATTTTCTTCCTTTTCGGCGAGGCTATGATCAGGATTAAAGGGATCATAACCCTCACACTTTACTTAATCTATGTAATTATGTTTATAATCCGATTCAACCCTAATATTGGCAGGCCTTCAGGTCTCGGATCACCTCATCACTCAGGCCAATCCAATTATTATATGCGCCTACTTATTTTCCAAAAGGTTTGACTAATGGTATACCTACTTAAAAAAAACAGACATATTTCCAAAACCGGTGAAGTGATTTCAAAGAAAGTTGACATTCTAAATCGATACACCAGTTACAAAGAACAAATGTGCAGACATTTATCAAATAAACAAATCAAAAACGCATCATATAAAAACGAAAATTGTTCGGATTTTTTATTATCATCTTCACTTTGTAGGTGAAAATTCCGTAAATTAGTATGATTCATGACTTAAAATATTGTAAAGTAAACGTTTAGCAACCCCAAGCCTGGTCACTTTAATAAAAAAAATATCAATCAAATACACGACATCCTTCCCAAGAAAAGATTACTAATCGCACTTACAATTGTGATAGCACGGCAGCAAGACTGTATCATTTTCAAATGTCTTTACAGTTGTCGGAACGCTTCTGAAGTTTTTATTATTATCCATTTCATTATTGAAATTAAGCTCGGAGCGGGTGCCACTTAAAACACAGACAATTCCAAGAATTACCAAAATGTAACTCGTGCTATTTTTCATTTTGCACTTTTAATTTTTCAGGCGATTTGGTCTTTAATTTAATTTAATCTTTCAAAATTGTATTCGAAAACACCACCCTACACTCCAACGGGGCTTAACCTTGTTAAGTCGGTTTTAATTTCAATTGATTAATTAAGTTTAAACAATAAGATGAATTTTCAATCGCGAGCTACCGTAAACACTCGATCCTTCTCGGAATATGTAATTCAATTGATTCGTTGGTTCAGCGCGCGATACTATTTTATTTTCTATAGCAATCTATTGCAAAAATTAAATGACGAGTACAACGACAGTATCCATTCGAAACGAAATGCGATCCTATCCGCGTTATACGAGGGTTGTTCACGAACTGACTGGTTGAGTGGTTGGTTACGCATCTACGACTTGGAACAAAATTCTATTTCGTTCAGATGATCTTGAAACTTGAATTCGGTGGCTCGACTGGTGTTGGTCTGTTGGACTTGGATTTGGATGGAGTCGGTTGGCTTCGGTCTTCGGATTCTGACATCGGAGTACGGGTGCATTTTGTTCTTTAGAATGATCAGAATCTACATGCGGAAACAAGTACATAATGTTGTGTGTGGATTGTATGTTTGCTTAACTGTTAAATAGTTAAACTCTCTGTTAACAATTAGTTAAGGTAGGTACGTAGATTATGTATGTGGTGCAAATATGCATTTGAAATGGACCTCTTTTACTTCTACGTATATTTAAATAGCGATAAATGAAGCAGAAATAAGTTTTGTTTACATAACACCTCACTCGCTGCATTTGATTACATACATACAGAAATAATTGACATTGACAGGGAAATTCATGCCCAATTGGTCATTGTTTACCTAACGCGATCCACCACTTTTTTGAACAATTGCTTGCTAGTAGTAACAACACTGCATATAAATGTTATTTATGTGTTTGAAGGGTATCTATGTTTGTAAATTTGTTTAATGAATATAAAAATATGTATTTATCCGGATTTGAGATAAAATTGGTTTGAAAAAAAAGTAAGCAGTATGTAGGTACATACTAGTAATATACACGATTGGCGACACTTAAATATGAAACTTGAGTTGAAACTACCAGGTAAGAGCATCCGAATTTATGCATCAAAATTTAAACTGATCTCCAGTTAAGTCAAAAATAGAAGAAAAAAATATTTGCATATGGTTGGTTGGTTACATGAGCTGGTTGGTTATATGAGCTCTCCCAACAATGCAGTTAGTTAATATAAGTAAGAATTCACTGTAGGTACATATTTCTGCTGATCATTTTTTTCTAATTTCTCTATCAGGCGAATCGGGAAGTTTTTATTTTACTGGAACTAATTAAAGAAAATGTTTTTGGGTTTCGTTGAAAAGGCATTAAACAGGCATGAAAGTGAAAACTAATTTGGAGGCGTTCTCATATAATTTAAGGGTTACATATAAGCTTTTGTAAATCCCAATTCTCATCGATAAAATTGGTGGAGTGATGCAATACAGTCGAATCTCGTATTTCGGACAGCTCTTTTAGACGGACAGATCCCTTAAACGAACAAATTTTCCTAACTAAGCTTTTACGTATCAGATTGCATTGCTGACAAGTACCTACCTATATCTGTTAGAAATTATTTTATTTGAATCCCTAAGGCTGACAAAAACAACAACAAAAACCTCCATTGCTTTACAGCGATTATTTTTCCTTTGCATTTAAAAGATGCGTTCTTGCTCACAGTCGAAATAATATGCCAAAAAGACAAAATGCAACAAAAACTTGGCACACATTTAACACTGTGTTACAATAGGTTCCTACATCCTGGGTCTATGCGGAACAAATATTATTTGATCAAAAATGTTTGTATGGCGGGTTTGTAGTCTTTCAAACAACCTTTGGTAATTACCTTTTTTCGGGCACGATTTCAAGGATTTTTTGCTATCCAAAAACGATTTCTTTCTAGGTTTGCTTCCAGCGGACAAAAGGGAACGTGATCAAAAAGTTTGTGTGGCGTGCAGAGAGACATGTCATGGAAAGGTTTGTGTTTTGTTTATTGTTTCAATTAAACTTGCAGAAAGAGATTGTTTTGATAAATTATAAGATAATTTATAGAAAAAAACATTTTTTTCCCTTGAACTAGGCGGTCACAAAATTAGTCACCGTCACTGTCTGCATGAGGGAGAGTTCACTGTAATTAGTTGCTGCCTTCCTGCAACCCCCCTGCTTGGGCTCACTGTTGGATGTGAGGTAGGGGCGAGGTTGGATATATAATGCAAATTTGGGGAGCTGCAATTTTTTATTTCATTTTTTGGGGTTTATTTATGGTCCTTAACAATGGGTGGCGACGGTGTAAAGGTTAGTTTGGATTTCCTTTTCTTTATAACAAAAAAAAAAAGGTCCTTAACAACTTCTTATACATTTTTTTTTAAAATCTAGCTGGCGTAAAGTAAAATCAAACGCTTAGCTAGCGTACCAAGATGCTTTCATCGCAGACAGAATGCTAATATTATTGATTTACAAGCTTCAAGATAACAATTATTCCAATCATTCAGGGAAGGAAAGGTGTATTGAGGCTGGACATACAAAGCTTTCCTATTGGTAGCAGATAATACGTACTAAAAAACGCTTATAGCTAACGCTCTTTCTCTGACTCTGACTTATTTCGATCTCCCGTGAACTTTTGACCTAGGGTGCTTCCACACTGCATAGAACAAAACTGATTGAAGCATTGCAGAACTTTTCGGTCTTCAATGTTTTTAAAAAAGTGTGCAGGTTATTTATCGATACCTCTACATAAAGAGTCTTTCATAAAGGACTTGACAACTTCTTTTTTAAATAAAATGCAAACTACTTGAGATATCTCCAAAAAAATTATTGCCTGAATTACTGTCGAAACATTTATGAATGGAATTCGACTTCGTTCATATGTCCACCACGGGAACGTATGCAGCGGTCGATACGTTGAACCCAATTTTCGATGATTCCGCAGCACATTTCGACCCATATGGCCGCTATTTCTCGTTCAATATTGGCTCTAAGCTGCTCTAACGTCGCCGGCTAGTTGGCATAGTCCAATAATTTAATGTAGCCACATAAAAAACAGGCTAGAGGCGTTAAATCATACGATTTCGATAGCCAATAGACGGGTCCGTTTCTGGTGATAACATGGTCACCGAACTGAGTTTTCAATAACTCGATCGTTGCACCCGCTGTGTGGCTTGTGGCGCCGTCTTGTTGGAACCACATATCACTGATGTCCAATTCATGTAATTGCTCAAAGAAATAACGCTCCAATATACAAGCAAATACCATTTACCGTAACGTGACCGTCATTTTCATCGACGAAAAAAAAACGGCCAATGACGCCACCGGCATGAAAACCGCACCAAACAGTGGCTTTTTGCGGATGAAGTGTTGTTTCATGAAGCACATGAGGGTTCTCACCTGTCCAGTAATGCATACTTTGCTTATTGACGAAACCGTTTAACCAAAAATGCGGTTCATCGCTGAATATGATTTTGCGATGAAATTCTTCATTTTCTTCGATCATGTCCAGAGGCCAATTCGAGAACGTACGTCGCTTCTTATGATCAAGTGGCTTTAGTTCTTGAGTCAGCTTGATCTTGTAAGGGTGTAGGCCAAGATCCATAATGTGGTCTGGGAGAGGCCCAATTCTTGAGAACGCCGTTAAACTGGCTGAATTGGCTGGTTTGCGACGGACGCCTCTCTACGGCAGCAATATTCTCCACTTTTCAGGCAAAGCGTAGTCTCATTGGCACGGCAAAATCACGAATATTCTGGCTCAAATCTTTTCACTTGGCTACGAATTACTGGGACGAGAGTTACGGCCGAAAATTGGCGCTAACGCTCAGTTGCGACCACCGACTCGGAATTTCGGTAGTAAATTTTACTTATTTGTAAACTCTGTTCCTTTGTGTACTTAACACGGTGAAAATGTTAATATTACTGAATATTTTGACATTGACAGTTCCGTAATCGGTATATGGGTGCGTTCACACTGATAGTTTGAAGTTGCCAAATCGCTAATGAAAGACCCTTCATTATATTTAATTTGTGTCTTGCTAGTGGTCGGTTCCCAAGATTTTTGAGTCAATTAAGAATAGAAAAATGTATAGTGCTGTAAGGAATCACATATTACTCGTTTATCAGCATAAATTTGTCCATGGTCGGTCTACCACAAATAACCTGAACCTTTTTGCAAATTTCTGCCTAAAAAACTTGGAAAACAAGTATTATATGAATGTTAGGTAATTTTATGGATTTTTTTAAGGCTTTTAAAATAGTCAGTCATCGTATTTTATAAAATAAATTTAACCTCCATTGTTCTCTTCTTTAGTACCAAATGGATCGATCTCAATATGTAAAAATTGGGTTTGACAAATCTTTGAAAAAGTTGAACTTTTAATTAAGGGTGGACCACAGGCCAGTCACCTTAGACCTCTATTGCTCCTGGTTTTCATTAAAGATCTGGCCTCAGTAATTAAGTCGTCAAATTTTCTAATGATTGCAGATTGCCTGAAGTTACTTAGGGCAATCAAGTACGTGGCTGGGTGTTGTGATATGCAAGTATGTACGGTGCTGCTCAAACTCTTTACATTTGAATATAAATAAATGCGTCGTTATTACTTTTGAATGATCTATAATGCCTATTGTCTTTGATTATTAACTGCAAAATAACGTACTTAAAAGGGTTGTCAGCCATAAGGATTTAGGTCTAATTTATTGTCCACATTTATCTATTAATATGCATTTTGATTATATAATGAAAGGACCTAACGCAATGTGGGAATTTTTATTTAGTAATTCTTCCGATTTTCGAGACCCTTATACATTAAAATCCCTATTCATCGCGTTAGTTCATCCAATTCTTAAATATTGCTGCGTAGTATGGTCTCCAAAGGGTGGCGATGGTGTAGAGGTTAGTGTGTTGGCTTGTGACCCGTGCGGTGCAGGTTCAATCCCCATGGGGAACAACAACATACGCCACCCATTCACATGCCTCTACACCAAAAGGAGGATTTCTGCCTGGTAGTACAATGGACCGTTACCGAGTCTGAGTGCTCTGGGATTTGGATTTCCTTCTTTATAAAAAAAAAAAAAAAAAAAAAATGTTCTCCCATTTTAAACAAGGATCTGCAACGTATTGAAAGCTTTCAAAAACGATCAACGAGATGTGCGCTTCAAAAATTAAATTGATCCGTCCCTTACCGTCTTATAATAGTAGTTTAAATCCTTTATGGAGCAGAAGAAATTATTTTTTATCATATTTGCCAGATATGTCATAACGGGACATATCGAATGTGCACCTCTTTTAGCCTTATTTGGAACTATTGCTCCTTCTAGAATTTGAAGGTATAGAATTGATGATTTATTCTACATTCCTCGGCACGCGACAAACTAAGATCGAAATGAATCAATCACTAATGCTGCTCAAATTTTAACCGTTACGCAAACGAAATCGATCTTGATTTAAATAGAAATAAATTTAAATGTTTTATTCTGGAAGTCATTAATTAAACATGTTACATGTTTTATAGGGATACCTATGTAGTTTAGGTATGTTGGTATTCTTGGAAAGTTGTGAATAACTTATAGACGTAATTAATAAAAAAATATGCATATCCGAATGTCTATAGAATTTGTATCCAAATTAAATGAAATACGATCTCAAAATAGTGAAAAATTGCCCAACTAAAATAAATTTTACTATTTTGGGTTTTATTTTCATTTTTTTTGGGTCCATTTTTTGTTGGCGCCTAGTTTGTCTGAGCATATTTTGGGACCATATCTCATTGCTGAAATTGAGATTGCTCCCCACACTAATTAATGAATTATAGCTGCTATATATGACAGGATACACCAAAATATTTAATGGGGTCCAATTGTTTGTTGTTGTTGCTTATAAATTATATTTATTTTATTTTAGTTTGTTTCTCATACAAATTTTTGGACAATTTAGTATCTTCTGTTTGGCGCCATTGCTCCTTGGGTTCTTCCTTCATAGGGCATCCTTAGTGACTTCTTAGCGCAAGGCCGTAATATAGTCCACCAGACAAAATCTGTGATAAGAAAGAAAATTGTGAGGAGTAGAGGCCGACGCGATCACAATTTTAGGTGGGCAGAAACGAAAACCTTCGAGCAAAGAAACAAGATAAGATGCACTGCAAAGCTGATCGGAAATACAGATTTGGAAAAAAATAAATATTAACTGGGCATTAATTAAGATCCCTTAACAGGATAGGCAGTGGGCAAAGGATGCCAATTTTCGAACTATTAAGTAACCTAGCGTGCTTCTATATAAAGGCAACTAAATAAAAATTATTTTAATCCAGTTTTTATTGAATATAAGATCAGGGCTATCTGCACTGTACTCAGATTACATTCTGTACAAATACATATAAATCGTTTTCATATATGTAAATTGTAAATACACACCTACACTCTCGTTGAACTTTAAGCATAGTTCATCCTGAGGGTGGTCATCGAAATAGCCATGTAACCTCAGATGTCTTTGTAGAAACAGCTTAAGCGTTTCCAATTACGCAGAACACAGGATGACAAGATTATTATTGTTTTTTCATAAAATCGTTTGTTCTTATGTGAAACTGAAGAAAAATTATATCATGCGTGTAGTGAGAAGACTCTGCGCAAGTATAAAGTGAATTTCTTAAATAAAAACAAAAAATAAGTAAGCGACGCAACATCACATAATTTGATTCGAGTGACATAAATATTTGCGAGAAACTTACCCGATCATACTGTTCCATTTGGACCGCTAGAATATACAAGACAAACTCATGGGAAGTGTGTTGAATTTATCAATTAATTCATTACGCATTTGTAAAGAGGGGGAGAACCTGCCGATAGATTTAAGCAACTGTTGCCAGTTTGTCGGTACATGCGATAATTAACAATGATCTGATCGATTGATGGGCATCTGTTGGTTTCAGAATCGAGCTCTACAGAATATCTACAGATATCTTGCAATGGGACTCGTCATTTTTAATTAATTGATTAAGTGAACGATCGATTTATCTGCTTGCTTACCCAAACAATGTGCATGTGTATTGTATCTCTTTGATGCGAATTTTATTAAATTATAATTAAGAATCAGACACATATATAAAATAAAGAGAGGATTTGTATTAGGTAGGTACTATGTGGCATAGGGAAAATGATTTCAGTATATTTGGGGCAATGGAATTGGCTGTCGAAATTAGCGCCAACATTCAACATGTTATATTACAATGAATTAATTGCGTTACATACTTATACTCGAACACAAGTCATTAAGCAACATGACGGATCAAAAGTTGGAGTTTTGGACGTCCGATATTGAGCCCTACTCCACAATTAAGCTACTGTGGAATATCAGAAAAACTCTGCAGTGAGAAACGGATTTTTTGTACAGCTGAGTTAAAACTCAGAAGGATAACCGAAAAAAGTCTTAACGAGCAAGAAATGACGGCAAAGCCCACATTAATTGTGTCAAATTCTGCTATGACCAAAAGTTAAGGCAAAAAAATGCTACAAAGTCTCACGAGTAGTAAAAACTTTTGGCCATTTGTTAAAAACATTAAGAATTAGGTCTCGTCATCTATGCCAACGCTCATTTGCAATGGCATTCCAGCTGTTAGCTCTTTAAATAAAGCCAACCTGTTTGCTGCTGACTTTGCAGCTATCTCAACGCTTCCAGATTGTGCATTATCTCCCCATTTATTCGAGCGCGTAGAATACTCCATGGGACCAATCCACTTTCGCACTCGGTGGCAAGAGAATTTTAAGATAAAGAGATATACACAAATCCGGTGGCCCAGATTGTATTTCCCCAATCGTTCGAAAGAGGCTGCGTTTCTGTCCGATTGTTCACGGCTCTTTCCCAGAAGATAGAAACCTTCATTCGAAACTTATTCTCCCTCCTCCTATTACGTCCCTTCCTTTACAGGTAATGGAAACGCTGATTAACCGTCAGCTTATGAAACATCTTCTATCCCAAAAACTTCTAATTGACATTGACCGGCAGTACGGTTTTCGCAGCAAACTGGTGATTTGATGATGAATAGTGGAACCAATTTCTTCACCAGAGTGGTGAAAATAAGATTGTTGCCCTTGATATTTCAAAGGCATTTGACAGAGTTTTTCATCATGCGTGCATTTTGAATCGATGAGACTCTTCTTCAATGGATTAGAAACTACCTTTCGGAACGTTCAATTCAAGTTGTTTTGGACGATTTTAAGTCTGCAACTCACGAAATAAATGCTGATGTTCCCCAAGGCCTATTTTCTTTTTAATTTTTATAAAGTATCTCTCCTGTCTGTTACTTCTAATCCGTTTCATTCCTTCCGATAAGAGTACCGTCAGCTTCTCGTATTAGTTTCGTGGTTCACTCCGCTTATCTTTGGGTTGCAACGGCAACTTTTGTTAAGCTCATTAAATTCCGATCTTGACAGGTTTGCTCAGTGGATAAGAGCCAATAGTGTGGAATTTAATTCTTCCTTCCTTTAATGCTTCTTAAAAACAAGGCTGCCTTCTGTCTATAAAGCGAAAACTTAACAGTCTGCCATTATCCATGAATGACACTTGCGTCGTTGAAACCGAAAGACTTTCCATTTTTGGTATGTGTGTTCATGACAACCTTCGTTGGAATGAGCACATATTCGATGTCGCCAAGAACGCTGCGAAAAATATTTCACCTCTTCTGATCTGGCTACAATTTATAAGGCGTTTATTCGCCTCAAACTTAAGTACAACGCTCATATCTGAGCCGGTGCTCCAATCACATATTTGGAGCTGCTTTAACAGAATACAAAAACGCGTGATAAAACGCATTGGCGATCGAGACATCTTGAATCTTTGAGCCATCATCGTAATGTCTCCTGATTACCGTTTTTTATGGATATTTCCACCAAAAGTGCTCTAATGTTGCAGCCGATATGACACAAGCGTAGTTGCTCTCATTGGTTCTCTTTTTAGTCTCACTGCACTATTGAACTGCGGCACAGATTTCTACAACGGATTTTGGGTGGTCGCCAATGTACACTGGCGATCACAAGGATGAGGCCATGCATTTTGCAATCGATTTTCAGTCTTTAGACGTGTTGGAAATTTTATACCCAGAAACTTTTGCATAAGTAAGTCATAAAATTAAAGGGTACCTAAATAAGAAACGACCGCTGGAATTTCCCAAGATCAAACAATGAACTACGTATAAAAGGCGTATAAAAAGATGTGACACTAGGATGAGGCCACATGCAAATTCTTCGAAAGAAAGGAAAAAATGAATAAAATGTTTACATTTTATGGTTTTTAAACATTTATTTATTATGTTTTTCTACATTAATAATGAGTATGACCGCGATTTTTTGATATGACCTCTATAAGACGGTTTGGTATAGAATCATACAGTTTTTTTTTTTAAATAATTAATTTTTTAAATAATTAAGAACCCAGGCATCACAAATAGCTTCGATTAAAGTGTCGTTTACGAGATAACCATGCCCAAACATTTTCGATTATGCTTAAGCCCGGTGAATAGGGCGGCCATGGCAAAAGTTCCACGTCTTCTGATTGAATCCAACTTCTGGAAGTGTGGAAGTGTGGATAGTGGCATTGACTTGTTGGAATATCCAAGACAGGGGTCCGAAAGTGTTTTTCACTTTTGGAAATGACCGTTCCAGCAAACATTTGTAGTTGTTTCCATTCATTGTTGTGGACAAAAACTCCAAATCGATTGCGCCATAGTGTGTAATAGCTCCCCACCCCATTACACCTGATGTACGGCTGTTATGTCTTGCCAAAATAAGCTCCTCGTTTCTTAGATCAAGGAAATAAAATCTGTATAAGCATCGGGGCCGTCAAGGTTAAACTTTTTTCATCCGAAAAAGTATAGTAAAAGTTTCCGGTTATACATTTTCAACGGGTATAAAGACTGAAAATCGATTGCAAAATGTATGGCCTCGTCCTTGTGATCGCCAGTGTATGTGCGTATGACAAATTTGAAAATATGTCGTTAAATAGGTTTTGAAAGTGAAGAAAAAAAAGAGGAGGATGAAGGCTTCGCCTGCCTCGCTGGAAAACTGTTCACCTTCTGCGAGGTGGTGATTGTATGGATATAACTTCTAAGAGGGAAGTTGGAGAGGGCAGAGTAGAAGCATACGCACACGATTCGAATACCCCTGGAGAGGAGCAGAGCGGAGTGACTGTTTCAGTCGAACCCCAGTTCTGGTCCCTTTTCTCTGATCGGCGGGAAGATAACATATCGAGGGTGACTGCTTCAGTCTAACTGCTTGTATCTTATTTGGCACTAAGTGTGGAATGCTGAATGAAGTGACTGTTGCAGTCGAACCTCACGCAGTCTTCTTTCTTTGGAAGGAGTACAGGTTGGGATGACTGATCTCAGTTGAATCTGATTGTGTTGCTTGAAATCCCTGGTGAGGGACCGGTGTGTGGCTACTATGGCTACATATCTTAGGGAGTGACTAGTGCGGTCGCGCACAACCCCGATTCAAGAGACCATGTGTTAGGATCCGAGTGGGGTGACTGTTATCAGTACAAATCCCAGACTGATCCCGATTCACTGCGCAGCAGAGAAAGAGCTACCTGGGGTGACTGTTTCAGTACGAACCCCTCTTGCTTCCTAATCCACGGAAAGGAGAGTGCTTTGAGGTTACTGCTTCAGTCGAACCCCAAAGACTAACCTCTATTATCTTGCAGGTAATACCGAGTCGGGTGACTGCTTCAGTCGAACCCTGAAAACGTAATTTGGATCCATGGAGAGGATATCGGGATGGGACGGCTGCACAGTCGAATTTTAGTTCTTGAGGATAGTGGCCGAGGCACCCGAACCACTACGTGTCGCGCTCATCGTGGGTGTAGTGGGTTTGCGATGCTGTTGTAGTACGAACCTCAAGCCGCGCTAGTCCACGGAAACGGGTCATGGAGGGGTGGTTGACGCAGACGAAGGGGGTGGGGGAACTTGTTCCTTTTTACTTCAAGAGCGATGATCTTGCAATCGACCGCATTCCTTAGTGCTGACACCTGCGTGCACACTGTCTGATCCAGAGATTGCTTACAAATCACATGATTGGAATAGTTCGGAAGAGCTAAATCAAATGATACCTCTACATACGTTTATACTCATAATGCATATATGTATTATTATCTTATGACCGACGAATTCAACACTGACCACTTATCTGTACTCATCTTGGTCCAATAGCTTTTCACATTGAAGAGGATTGTAGCTGAAGTTAGCTTCGAAATACATTGGCCTGGTTGCGCAATCTAAAAAAATGTGCAAGCCTAAAATATAGAATACTAGCTGTCGCGTGCTCGCCTTGCTTCGCCAGTCTGCCACTTCTCAAATTTAAAAATACTTGCTGATAAGAACTAATAAAGAAAACGTCGAGAGTGTCCCTTCTCTACTCATTATATGGATATACTCTGAGTGTGACTCCTTCTCAATCTCATTTACATTTCATACCCTATCTTTCTCAATCCCATTGCCATGCGCCATAAAAAAAACAACACAAACTGCAAAAGGTGCATAAAAAAAAGAAAGAAAAAGCACATTGCACAAAAGGTACAGGTAGAGAAATATATTTGTGCCTCACACACACAAAAATTTTCCTCCACTGAACGCTGAGAAAATCCAACGATCTAGCTTCAATCGAACATTTTACTTTTTTTGAATTGTAGAAAATGTATAGTTTAATGCTTATTGTTCAACTTCAGGATAACCTACAAAGATGATTTATTTTTTAAAATCTATGTACAAAGATTGAACTTTACTCGTATATTAAAAAAAATCCTATTTCATTTGGATGAGTCATTCCAAAGCTAGGAGCTAGAAAGCATTCGAGAGTTACAATTTTTCTTAGATATCAGTTTAGATCTCCGTTTCTGGACAGCGGATGAAGCCTATGTCCATTCTCAGGCTCTAGACTATCTGTGTACCAAATTTCATTTAAATCGGTTTAGTAGTTTTGGCGTTAAAGCGAGACAGACAGACAGACAGACAGAGTTACTTTCGCATTTATAACATTAGTATGGATCATACAATCATAAATCAACAGACACTTGGAACTGATATCCAAGAATTTAATTCTGTGTTATATTCGTGATGTTCCGACAAAGGTTACCAATGTGGGTAAATGATAAAAAATTATACTACCAACAACTGTGTGGTCTTTACAATTACTCACAAAGCCTCACAGAGTTCAAATAGACATTTTGAAATATTTTCCTGGAAATTGTGGATTACCTCACTTCATTTTTCAAAGTTACATTGTAATTAGTTGGTAGAAAGGAACCCTATATTATGTATGCACTTATGCAGCCCTAAGCCGAAAATCTGGAGATCTAATCAATTATCCATAATTAGGTGCGTAATTAATCAAACAACAAAGCATTGATTACCCTCATCATGTTCAATACGTTGTCATTTTAATCTGCCTGATGGTTGGTGGTAGTGTCATGTCAAGAGTCACAGAGTTACAACAACACTAGAAGCTGGCAATGAAAACAAATCGTTCTAATCGAATTATGTATCTTAACAACCGTTATCCACGTGATAAAGTCTGCGTTTGATCGTAGATCTAATGTATATTTTTCAAGTGGTATGTCTACAGCGTAGATTCCGGGTCTCCATCTACACATTGTACTCAAATAATATTAATAAAAAAAACCATTGAAGGGAGAAAATAAACAACTTAATAGACACTGAAAAGGAATCCATTTAAATAATAAAAGCAACGCTGCTGAGAGGGGTGAAGATGAATGGACCAAAGCCGGACGAAACAACAATTTAAGTCGCCTCTGGTCAATGAAATGACAAAGGAAGACTTACGGACTTACTTTTGCCGGACTACGCATATTGAATTGTCAATAGCCAACGAATAGCTAGCGAATGGATGTCACTTTTTAAGTATTCAAATCTTTAAATTTGATAACTGGTAGGAATAATGCAATAAATCGGTAGCGGTGCATACGTACTTGGAAGTCTCTAGCGTAAAATCTCTGTCTCCGAAAACTTACTGTTCGCCAGCTAATTTATGGGACACCACTCGTGTGAACACTTATCTCAGTTTCAATTTCAGATACAATATTAAAATACAGATACTCGTACGTATTGTTCAACAGTTTGTTACGATCCGATGTGCTTAACGCGGTTTCAGTTCCTAATTTGTGATCATTTGAAAGAGCATAGATGGGTGTATATAAGGCTTTGTGTCACCCTTATGATTTGCTACAATAATTCGGGACTTAGAGCAATGCAGATAATAAATGATATTTTGAGTAACAATGCATGCGAGCTCTTGATAAGGGTGAGAGTTGGATCTTGGATGTGTCGTTTAACCAGATGATTCATTAAATTTAAATTTGATTTCAGATACATTGTATTGTAGTTTTGCAGAGATATCTTCCGCAGACCCAGGTAGGTTTGACTGCACACAAATTGGATGTCATTGCGGTGAGGCATTAATACTTCAAATGATTGATTGCTTTCAAGTCGTGAGTATGGCCAACGATGGGTATGAATGCAATTGCAATATATCTTTTTTTTTATATATTTATTTATTTAGCATTTTGTGAGCAATATTACAGCTAACAGATCTACGGCGCTCCAAAGTATGAATTAGAATGCAAATAAATACAAAATTTCAGATTTTAATTGTTCACGATTTAGTCATAAAATACCAATATTTAAGAACAAATCATTGAAATACATAACAGATTTTGATAATTACAGGCATATTTAGTTTTGGAAGCTATTTGAGATAAGAAGAATCTAGCTCCCATTGGTCTTGCGGGGACGTATATTGGAACCAATGCAAGAACCGATGAGCATTTTGTGAAAACGTAGTAAATCTCTCACAATCATTACATTATGAATAGTCTTCTAGATTCAAGTGAATCTATCCCAAGCAATAAGCAGCTGGCTTTGTAATCGGAGCAAAAATCCCAGCTCATTTGTTGAAACATATATTTCGTAAAACGTCGTTGAATCTTTTCAACCCGGTCTGAGTGCGCCTTAAATGCAGTGCACCATATGACATCGGAGTAATCCAGGAGCGATCGAACGAGAGACGTAAATAAAGTAAGTAGGATGTAAGGGTCTCTCAAATCTTTATAATTGCGCTTAATACCTACCAAAGAGTTGGCTTTGGGGAATTAATGGTCAAAATGGATATTAAACGAGACAGTTGAGACCCGATAAATAAAATTATACCTTGGAATACGGACTGATTTTGGATAGAAATGTTTCTTGACAATGACTGTTGCTCTTTTCTTTAACAACGTCTAGCTATAAAGTTTGGCAGAAAAAAATGTTTGTTATTAAAAAACATAGGGGCGGGCTACAGTCCGCTTGGGCGAACTGTTGGATACCCTATTCTTATTCCTATCCCTCATAAGTGGGCGTGACAAAAGTCTAAGTATAGTTGAATTGTGAGGAACGCTCTACATATTTTGTTATATAACATTTAAAGTTTAATCGAAAAAAAACGAAGCTTAAATAAAACGCTCCCTAGCTCAAACTTTGGTTTTTCATTTAAAAAATATTTAAGCATAAGTATAAAGGGCACCTAGAGAGTCTATATTAAAAATTTCAGCTCCCAAACTCAAACTTTGGTTTTTCAAAAAAAGTTTTTTTTTTTTAAATTGTGCGAGTGTCAGTAGGCAGATTTTAATATATAAAAAGTTCAGCTTTTTTTTCAGTTCAGATTTTTTCGATAAATTAGTTTTTTTTTAGTTTGTGGGCGTGTCTGTGGGCGGATTTCAAAAATTCTTAAACTTGATTATTTCGGGCCCCTACAGAGTATATGGTTAAAGTTTCAGCTCTCTAGATCCAGTTTAAGGGCCTAATTTTTGCCGACAGACGGACGGACAGACGGACATGGCTAGATCGACATTACATTACATTACTATCGATGCTGATCATAAATATAGTAAATTTTAAGGGTCAACGGGCAATATTAAGGAATGTTACAAACTATGAGTCAAAATAATAGACCCTTAGAATAGGGTATAAAAAGTGCAAGATTGGTGTTCGATGAAAATTCGTTGTTAACGAAAATTTTGTGACCAAGACTAAATGTTGCTCGACAATGATTGGTACTCTTTTCTTCAACAACGTTTAGCTATGAAGTTTGGAAGAAAAAATTTGCGTTTTATTAAGAAAACTGTGCCAGATTGTTGTTCGATGAAAAGTTTATGACTAAGATTGATAAAAGTCCGATAAAACTGTTTCTTGACAATGATTCTTTTCTTGAACAACGTTTTGCTATGAAGTTTGGCAGAAAAAAATGATTTTTACTAAGAAAAAGTGCAAGATTGGTGTTCGATGAAAATTCGTTATCAACGAAAATTTTGTGACCAAGACTGAATGTTTCTTGACAATGATTGTTACTCTTTTCTTCAACAGCGTTTAGCTATGAAGGGCTCCCTGAAATTACGCCAAAGGAAATTAGGCCAAAAAATGAGGATGAAAAAAAAAGCCCAAAAATTTCCATGCAAAGTTGTGGTGTTTTTTCCAACGAAAAAACGCCCAAATATTTTGCCGCAAATGCCGCGAAATTTGGCTTTTTTCCATAAATGTTTTGGGCATTTTTTCCATTAGGGTGAAAACACATCGGATAAAGCAAAACGTTTTTTTTTGTTTCGTGAAACAAGAGAACATTGTTTCTTATGAGAGCGCACACACCAAAGAAAACGTTTTTCAATTTCAATTATGAAATAATAAGTGGAAAACAAAAAAATAGTAAACTTTTGTACTTAACACTGCAGAAACAAATATATAAAAAAAAATCTGTATATAAGGGGAAAACGTTATTTTATGTGTAGTTTGTCAAGCGCTTCAGTCAAACATTGTTATATTGCCATGCAAACACATGGTATGTTTCGAGTGCAACATTAAATTACAAGCCCAGTCAATGGCTGATGGAGACCATTATAAATGCCCACGTTGTCGTGAAGTTGTCGCATATATCCTTCAGGTGTTTATATAACTATATATCAAATAATATTTTGTACAGTTCAATTGTTTTAAATTCACAAATAAAAAAACAAAAAAAAGTTCTAATTTCCATAATAAATTCTGGACATTGTGCACATTGCTTTATTTTGCAACCTTTGCAATGAGTTAAGCGTGTTTTGGCTCGTCAAATAAAGTATTAAGGAACAGTATTCAAAATGAGGCTTGATTATTACATTGTATATATCTATGGCCGCAACAGTAATAAAAGATCTTCTAACACGTTTTAAAAACCCTATTTTCTTAGAAATTTGTTTGATAATGAAATTGGCATGTACATCAAATCTTAATTTGCTATCAATGATGATTCCCAAATATTTTACTTCAGTTACCTGCTCGATTATCTCATTATCAATTGATAAATTTAAATTTGCATAATCATTTATAATTAGACATTTCGTTTTATGGATATTTGGTTTTAATTTGTTGCTTTTTAACCAAAGGCAAATATTTTGGAGGTCTTCCATCATTAACCGTTGACATTCTTCCACGGAATCTTCGTCGGCAAATAAAGGTAGTGTAGAGTGAGTAACAACTTTCTGCATGTCGTTAACGTAGATAATGAAAAGCAATGGCCCGAGGAAAGAGCCTTGTGGTATTCCTAGCATCGCTGGAAAAACCGCCTAACAATTGTTATTCACATTCGTAATTCGGAAACGATGTATTAGATAGCTTCTAAACCATTCTAACGCAGTACCATTAACCCCATATTCAGACAGCTTCTCCAAAAGGATGCACCGGCCTATGATCTCAAATGCTCTCTTCAGGTCCAGAAAGACAGCAAGTATTTTTTTTTAATGTTTCTTGACAATGATTGTTGTTTTTTTCTTCAACAACGTTGAGCTATGAAGTTTTGAAGAAAAAAATGTCTTTATTAAAAAAACTGTGGAAGATTGGTGTTCGATGAAAAATTCATTGCTAACGAAAAGCTGGTGATTGATTAAAAGATTGACAAAAATCAGCATTTTGACAATAGTATAATATATGCCTTTTGTAAAAGTACAAGTATTTGGCATATTTGTATTTACAATTAATCGAGATTTATTTCACGAGCAAGTACTCACTGAAATTCGACAAATGGGTAGCAATCTAAAAGGCTTCATTATGTGGGCATACGAGGGTAATCCAAAAAGTAGACAGCAACTTAACATAGAAAACACAAGCAATTTGGGAAAAAATAACGTTATTTCTCTATATAGCCTCCTTTTAGCTCGATACATTTTTCCCAGCGATGTTCAATAGCTTCGATAATCTGTTTATAATGAGAATCGTCGAGCTTCTCAAAAGAGCCATCAACCTCAGATTTCACGCATTCATTGTTGGCAGATCTTTTACCAGCGTTACATTTTTTCAAGTTTCGAAACAGAAAATAATCCAAGGGTCTTAATCTGGCGCTTAAGGTGTATGGGGAAGGAATTCGAACTTTAACTTATTGATGTTGGCCATCGCGATGCCGGATGTGTGAATTGGTGCATTGTCTTGATAAAACAAAACCTTTGTTTCTTCTTGATTTCATCACTCAAACGCTGCAATAAGTTCACATAATACTCGTCGTCGGTTGTTTTTCCTTTCTGAAGATAATCAATTATAATTATCACACGCGCATCCAAAAAAACGGGCGCCATGACCATTCGTGCAGATGGAACTGTCTTCGCCTTCTTTGAAGTCGATTCTCCTCTTTCAGTCCACTATTTTGACAACTCCTTCGGGTCGGGTGTGACTTAATGGGCCTATGTGTCATCCATGGTTATGAATCGACGTAAAAACTCGGCTTAATTGCTGTGAAACTTCGCCAAACAACTGATTGAAAGATCGAAATAATTCTTTTTTTCATTTATATGAGTAATCCCGGCACGCATCTTGTGCACAGCTTACTCATGTCAAAATTTTTTACTAAACATGCGAAGAATAGCATTTTTAAAATGCCAACCATCGTCCAATGTAATTTTGTGGAATTTGTTCACCATTTCTGGCGGCCTCATTTAAACTCTACCACCAAATATTTTACTGTTGTTATTCCGCTTCCGCTGGGATATATTCATTGGACAGAGACCTTACAAATGAAAATATTGTATTACATAACGATGACCAATTGCTTACATGTTTTCAAATTCATTGTTAGCCTTCACCATTGATGGCTGCCGAACGAATACTAAACAACGCAACGTATTATCATCAAACTTCAATTTCAACCTTTATAAGGTTGTTACTTTCTACCTTAGTCATCCTTTTCAAACAACAGCCGCCATCTATGCCAGGTCTGGTACTTTTGGGACTACCCTCGTACATATCTGCTTATTTGAAAGTAATCTGTTCGCAACTCAATGGATTATCTCTTTTTCTCAAGATCATTTGGAAAATCCAAACATATTTTTTTATATATATCGATAACTATACCATCGTATAACGAGCACTCCACAAACGGTTATCAACTTACCAAAACCAACTCCTTCAACAATAAAAGACCGCAACGCTTACATATACATAATTATAGTCTTAGCGCCTCAACATCTTATGAAGACAAATTAATTTGAGTAGGAGTTGATTAAAATGCGTTCTTAATGTCCATCTCAATTAAACATCATTTTTCTTCTCTTCCAAGGCCCCATAATATGATCTTAAAACTAAGACATATCTTGAACACATTTGACACATGAAAGCAGTGAATTAATACAACATTCTGTCATAATTTCCTGCATGGAATTGAGTAGTCAAATGCCGAGCTTCCATAGTAAAGTATGCGTCGTAGTGGGTACTCTTGTCCGTCATCATCATTTCTTTTGTAATAATAATCTATTAAATAAAAACTATTTACAATTTTAGATTGGTTCATAAACGATTGTTTGTTTGTAAATTTATTCGTGTGGATTGAAGAATTAACTTAATGCTGGATTGTATTTATCTATGCCATATGCTCAAAGCTTTTGCTTATAGCGGTGATAATTGATGATGATGTTGTGCATCTGTATTATGGTTGTGCAGATACATAGAAGGTTTCCACATATATTGAATGAAGAAAATGAATTTGGGAATCCATTACGAAGACAATAAAAATATATCTTGACATGCTGACATACTTCTTGGACGGTCTTCTATTCTGACGTTAATAGCCGATACAGGATCTGCCAAAAATGTAACTACGAGTACGATTACGAGCGGCAATTTTGAGAAGCTTTTCATGACAGTTTAACTAATTGCAAGTTTACCAACTTATTTATTTCTCAGCATGTCGACGTCCCTACTTCTGCATTATAAAGATCCACGGCTGAGATGATGAATCCCTTTTATACAGTCTCCTTGGTTTTTTGCTCTGATGTTCAATTTCTTTTGCAAGAGCTAAGAGTAGAATAAGGGGTTACAAAGTCCCTTTCTTAAAGCTTAAGCTGTATTTTGAGATGCTCTGTCTGATTCACCGATGTTGAGTGTACATTGTTCTTGACAGCTAATACTTATTGTCTACTTGCACATTTTTCAGATAACTGCAGCAAGTATGTGACTGTTTTTAGACATTATTTTTAGGGTATTAAAGTTTTGACTCATAATTCTTAACATTCCTTAATATTGCTCGTAGACCAATAGAAAGTTATGTCAATTTGCCATGTCAGTCCGTTACTAATTTTGAGGCCCTTAAATTCGAGCTAAAAGGCTGAAATTTGGAACAAGAAGGGAGAAACGGAAAAAACGGTTTTATCGAAGAATTTTTCGCAAAGTATGTAGTCAAAGTCGTTATTTAAAATAAAAAAAATTTCCATAAAATTTTTAAAAATAACCTAGAAAACAGTTATTTATAACAATATCCTTCCTAACAATTTGGCCATACTAAATTGTTATGAATGACATTGTCTAGTTATTTTGCAACCCAAAAACAGGTCGCCCAAGCGTATTGTAGCATTTACTTTGTTTTTAAACTCAATTCACGTAAGCTTTAGAATTTCATTTTATTATTCATAAATTTGAGAATTCGTTTTAATTTTTTTATTATATATGTACATTTGATTAATAATGCCTACTTTCCACTAGAATAACTATTTCCGCTCTTTCTGTGGTGGCCTTTAAAATTATGGGCTGATTTTGAGGTGAATCGACCAAATTTCCTATGGCTTCAATGCTATTTCCGGCATTTTGACGGATGATTATTGGAGAGGTTGGTGAGGAGGAGGGGGCAAAGAAGAAGTTCCAAGATCCGAGTAAGCCTCCACGTCAGAGTCTATCTCGAAAAAAATGCAGCGCTACTGGCTCAGTTTGTACTGCAATCATCAAAGGAGAGAACCTACGAACCCTGCCAAAACGGCAATGTCAATCAACGTTTCCATTCAATCGCGAAAGAGAAGCAGGCCTTAAAACTCCTGGATCACACAAATGCAGCAACACCAGCATTCGATTGGCCTCAGTGACAAAGTGATTCAAAATCGATAGGCCTGCCGTTTTTTCCTGAGGTGGAACCGGCGAACCCCACTGGCAGATCAGTAGGGATTCAGTTAATTGGGAGGGTTATGATCCTTTTAGTGCTGATCATAGCCTCACCGCCATTAAGGAAGAAGATGCGGTGCTGGAATCTTGATGGAGAGCGATAACATTAGACTTTTCTTCTCGTTAGGCAAACATGCTTCAGTCTTCCAGACGAGACTTATGCTATCCTAATGGCCATGGACTATATTGCGAGAAATAGGTGGAGGGGGCGAATTATCTGCGTCTGTAGCTACAGTCAGGCTGGGCTTAAGGCCTTGCTCAACCCCTTAACCACCTCCTAAATAATTCGTGAATGCAAGATCTCTCTGAATTCGGTCGGAAGGCTGACTTAGACTTGTCTGGGTCTCGGGTAATAATAGGTTCACGGGAAATGCGATCTCCGATGAACTTGCTGGACAGGGCTCAGAGGAGGACTTCGCAGGACCTGAACCAGTGATATGTCTGCCTGCGTCCTCGGTCAGGGCTTCCATTGACGGTTGGGTTTTATATGAACACAATGATGATGAACGCGATGACACTGCGGAGCATTTCCTCTGTGATTGTCCTGCTTTTGCTCGTATCAGGTGGCAAGTGTGCTGTAAACCTAAGATCCTAAGATATCATTGAAGCGCCTTCTCGTCTCTCATAGGAAAACGAGTAAGTTCTCACAGTAAAATTGGTGTGTCTTCCTGGTAGTACAATGGACCAGTATTGAGCCTCAGTGCTCCAGTGTAAAAAGTCTCGCACCCCGACAAAAAAAAGGAAGAAGAAAGAAGACCCAGATGTTATTTTAGAATATAATTTTTATTTTACATGTTTTAATTTTTCAATGTTAGTTAATGTTTAATTTTGTTTATTATGTATTTTTTTTAGTAAGACTTTTATTTTACATAAATTATTGTATAATAATTGTTTCTTCATGTTTTTGTGTATAACTAATATAATAATGTTTTTTGTTTCATTTGTCAATAATCAAATTTCTTCTCTTTCTTAAATTTATTTGTTTATATTACAAGTACGATCTATTGACTCCTCAATGAAATTTAGAAGGTTCAAATTATACCTACGGTAATTCATAAATTTAACACCCGCCTATTTAAATTATCTAATAAAATTCATATTTATATCTCCAGAAATAGTCTTTATTTGTTCTTTCTTTCTTTGCTTAATTGTAGTGATTTTATATAGTATATGTTTGATACAAAAAACAAACAATCAATACTACACTGAGGATCGTTGTATAAAAGGAAATTACTTGATGTTTTTTTTTTATGAAAATAAAAAAAAATTATAAATAAAACAACACACAACTTGTAAGAATTTTTATTTTCTTATGTAAGTACGTATGTACTTGTAATTAAATTGTCTTTATTTATTTGTTTACTACTTTTTAATCAGTTCAGCATTGAAGAATTTTATTGAATATAATGTGAATGGAATTATTGGTGTCATTCTTGTCTAGTTGAATTTTAGGTTCTTAACTATTTATAGACCCGAAAGTAGATAACCTTCTTTTGAATTACGATATGAATGGCATATAGTTAAAAAAAATTTTATAGCTGTCAAGATCAAAAATGCAACAAAAGTTGATATGCATAAGGACTGTCAGCTTTAAGTAGGACTAATTGCTGGCGTTTCTAAAGTTTCAGCAGGTATAAGGTAAACCGCGTTAGTATGCATATTTATCGGGTAAAAAGTCTTTAGAGGGGCGCGGAATACACAGACTCATATTCGTTAATAAAAAACTCCAAACAAAAACTTAATTACTTTTGGTTGCTTTAAAACTTTCACGAATTTTACCCCGTGTATGGACGGGATAAGAATCTCACTACAGAGGACCCTGATACACAGCGCTTGTTGTTAAAGGTGATTAAGGACAAACATCGCGTAAAGGCAAATTTTCAACATTTTCTCTATAATCATGTGGTTTAAGGTAGACGTAAGAAAATTTTACTGTTTTAAGGTTTCGCCTCCTGATTTGAAAGAAGTCAAGACAGCCATATCTAAACTTAAGTTCTACAAACCCTATTGAACTAACGACCTAGCTGCCGAGCTGTTCAAAGCGGTAAGTGACTTGGACTCATCTATAAAATATGGTCATAATTCTTCTAACTATCGCATACAAGATCTTATCTGGCGTGTTGTGAGAACGCCTGAAGCCGTTCGTCAACAACCTGGTCGGTCCGTACCAGAGCGGCTAAAGACCAGTAAAGTCCACTATCCCATCGACCAAATATTCATACCACAGCAGATCTTGCAAAAAACCGAGAAGCTTCAAATCGATTTTAAGGCAGCGTATGATAGCCATTATAAGAACGTTTGTTTATGTAGTATGGCGACGAGAATGCAAGTTGGTTCATCAAGTTCGGTCAAGGCTTTAACGAGACCTTTTCATGTCAAAAAAGGATTCAGACAAGGAGACGCGCTACTATCCGGTTTCTTTAACATCTTTCTTGAACGAATAGTGCAAAACTTACGCTCCAACGCCAGGTGTATAATCTTTCAAAAGACCGTCCGACCGACGATGTTGAAATTAAGAATGCAATTTAATGAAAATTAAAGAATGCAAGAATGCAGCGTGATGTCAGTGAAGCTTTCGTGGGCATTGAGACGGAATCAAAGAAGATGGGCTTAACGGTGACGGCAATACTAAGTATATGCTATCAACGAGAAAGGGCGCCCAACGTGGACCCAACGTCTCGGATAGAACGTCACTATAGATAGATATAACTTTGAGGTAGTTAAGGCACCACTATTGATTCAGAGAACAACTGTTTCAACGCATAGCTTTATGTATTCGAATTTTGATTTTTTATCATTTAGCTCAGCAAACTGCCATAAGGAAGGAGCTTAGGTAGTTGTCGTACAAAGAGAGCCGAGGAAAGACGGGAAATAAAGAGACAGTGGTTCTTAAATATTTTTCCACTTTAATTTATTGTGTTTCATTTACATCGGAAAATATACTGAGCTATGGAACAACGAAGAATAACCCTCACCAATCGCTGTATCTTTGGGCTTAGAAAGCAATTGAATAGCAAAGCCTCTCTCGAACAACTAGAGTAAGTTCTATTTCTATGGGGCAGAGTCATGGACTTTGTCAAAAGTTGGGTGAGGTTGCTCTTTTGAGACTTATCCAGAAGACTGAAGGTCCAACGGCTAAGGTGGCTTGGTCATTTAGAGCGGATGGACACCAAAGCTCCGCCCAGAAAATCTCCGAATCCACCCCTGAGGCACGGCGCAGTAGAGAAAGACCACGTCCCAGAAGGGGCATTGATGTGGAATTCATTAAAACAATTCAAATGAAACTGGCGGAAGCTGCTTAACTGCAAGTGTGTTTTCACGCAAACAACAATTTCAATTGCAATATTCATGACTAGCGTCAAATCGTTTGCCCTCTCTCCCTTCTCACCTCGCTACTCACTCTGTCTAACGAATGATTAGCAAATGTAGAATAAATTGGAGAATTAGAAAGAAACATATTTAATTGCATGTATACTCGTAGGCGCTTAGAAAAATATTGGCATGTTCATTAAAAATCGATAAACAATCAAACCCCATTTCAGGATGAGCTTGTCCTTGTGGCTTCAATGGCGAAGTGAACAGTTCAATACTATAGCACAATAAATTCGTAAGTATTTGCACAAACAAAGTTAATAATGAATACAAGCCTAAGTAAAATGTGTTGGAATGCTAGATGCAGTCGAACCAAATCCTTATGGTGGAAACAGATCAACACAGCCACTCCGAATCTGAGAAGACTGAGAACATCAGTGTTCAAAGTCGAATTAAACTCATTGAAATGGGTAACTTCGAGAGTGAAACAAAAAATGTTTGAACGCAAGAGAGACAATTCTTTCCATATACAGGTTAGGTTAGGTTTATGTGGCTGTCGGCAGAAGCCGACACACTTAGACCAATTTAGGTCCATTGTGATACCACGTACATTATCTACCTCAACTCTGTAGATGGGACTTGCCAACGACACGCGGTTGTTCTCAAACGGTCCCCCATCTACGTACTAACCGCGCCCAACGTCGCTTAATTACGGTGATCTGACGAGAACCGATTAACTCGACGTGGTATGGTCGTTGGTTTTCCATATACAAGTAAGATAGAAAATTCGCGCTCAAATAATAAGCATTTGGATATTAGGAGAGCTCAAAACGTCGTCGAAAAGTCGGTGACATTTGGACTTCAAGTTCTAATTTAGGATTTAGGTCTAACGTGGAAGTCAAAATTGAGGTTGAGGTAATAACGCTAAGTTTGTTAAGCTCTTTGGACAAGTGTTTTGAAAAAGTTATAAGAAACTAACTGTTAATTCATGTAAATAAAAACAAGATTTTACCTAACGAACAGTTCGGATTGAGAACACATCAATCCACAGTTCACCAAATTCCTCGAAAAACAAATCACATTAAAAATAATTTTACTATTAGAAAACGAACGGGCATGGTCCTACTAGATGTTGAAAAATCATTTGACAGGTTATGTGGCATAAGGGTTTACTACATTTTTTACTCAATTATCCGTTAAAATTCTGTTATTTTTTTGTATGGCGAACCTTTAAGGTTTCTGTAAAAAGCTGGTTATTGAATTGTCATTGAGTGGAAGCAGGGGTACCCCAACGTTCCGTACTCGGACCCATCTCGTACAATATTTACATCCACGACTTGTTGAAATTAAAAAATTGTGGATGACATTTTTTTTTATTTATCCGATGCAACTGGTTAAAATATTGCAACCAACTTGATATCTGGAATAAATACAATTCAAGAATACTGCACTACATGGGAGATTAAAATAAATGTTTTGATAACAAAGAAATAATTTCCAAACATAAAGGTCAGGCTAGAAATAGTTGACTATATTTATTAACTTTTTGTCTAGATTAAAATAAAAGCTTCAAAAACTCTGGCTATCTTTTTTACCCGAAAAAGAAAAGCTTGCTTCTTATCAAGCAGCTAACTTATATTAAATTTAATCTATACAGACTGGAAATAAAGTGCATAATACCTTGGGGTACACATGGATACGACCCTAACTTTTAGTTGACATATCCAGAAAACTTTAAGGTAAACGCAGCTATCAAAATCTTATACCCATTTATTAACCGCAGGTCCAAATTAAGCAACGAAAACAAAATGATAAGTTTTAAAGTAATCTTTTAGTCGATCATGTTTAATGGGTCGCATGTGTGGGGAAAATGTGCAACTTGTTACTTTCGTAAGCTGCAAAGAATTCAAAACGAAATTTTTAAAATTATTTTAAATGTACCATTCATTAAATTCAACTGACGAATTGCATGCAGTTTCAAATATAAAAAAAAAGTGTCTGTAAAACTAGTAAGACTATTTGAACGCTGAAGCTAGTCATGTAGATCATGCGATAATCACTTGATTACTTTAGTTTAGTTTACGAGTACTTTACAACAAAACTTACTCAACCATAATTTTATGCATTCACCTATTAAGGTATTGATTTATTTTTTCTATTTCGATATAATTGCATATGTAAGTCATCAATTTATTTATTTATTTATTGTTATTTGTTGTTATATATTTATTTATTTTATAATATAGTGTATTTTCTGTCCCTCTAATCAAGTGTTGCGTTGGTCGCCATCCCATCCCGACATCCTCTCCATGGATTCAAATAACGTTTTCAGGGTTCGACTGAAGCAGTCACTGGAATAGGGTTGTACGCGACTACAAGTAGCCACACACCGGTCCCTCACAAGGGATTTCGAGCAACAGGCTGGTATTCGACTGAGATCAGTCATCCCAACCTGTACTCATGCCAAAGAAAGAGAACTGCGTGAAATTCGACTGCAACAGTCACTTCATTTAGCACTCCACACTAAGGCCAGATAAGATACACCACCTTACCTAAACTTACTTAATGAAGTGTTGTCTGAAACGCCACCTCTTCTGTTCCTCCTGTTTTGTTTAGTGTAGCTATGATATTTTGTATCTGTTTTTTTTTTCTTTTGAAGCTTTTTACTACTAGCTTTTCCTTCAATCTTACTTCTTACTTAACAATGGGCCTGTCACTAGCCTAAGTGTGTCGGCCTCAGCCGACTGCCACTACAACCTAACCTACTTCTTACTTCATACTGTGCTATTATTTTCTCTTCCAAGATTTGGTTGAAATATGCACGTGGGTCAGAGCCAATGGTTTACATTAGAATCGAAGTAAAACGCAATTGACGCCTTTTTACCCAAGGAATACTTGGACCGTTCCTCAAATTCAAATAGATTTCCTGCATATTAATTCTTATTAGAGCATGCATCTTTTTAGTGTTACAGTGAACTAGGGCGTAACTTGGCACAACCACTTTAGCTTCTTTAACTGCGAGATTATGATCACGATTAAAGGGATCATCACTCCATCACTTTACTGCCTGCCTACAAGTCCGACGGTTTGACCTCAATAAACATCAGCAGGCCTCCCAGTTTCTGACCAGTTCTCCACTGACATCGCTTCGACCATACACAGTCTCTGCCTATATCTGAAGTTATGATAGAGTTAGCTAATGTCAAACGATCATTGTCTTAAGTAGTCTGGCCATTGGTAGTGTTCTTGCATATACAAAAGATACAATCGCGAACTCTATGAGCTGTACCAAGATGTGGATGTAGTCCAAAAAGCTAAGTCACGTCGACTACATATTGGCTCGGCCACATTAAGCAAATGGACGTTAATTCTCCAGCCAAGAGGATCTTCAATTCCCAGCCCGCAAGTTCGAGAAGGCAAGAAAGGCCGAACCTTCGTTTTAGCCAAACTTTTCAATACGTTTGCCCAAATTCAAACGAAATGATTCATAAGTCCCACTAGGAAGGCAGCTTATACTCATTGTCTTAAGGTGCACTTGTCATATGCCAGGACGCCAGAAAACTTTTTATGTGCATAGAACAGGAAAACTTTGGAATTCGCTTCCGAGAGATATTTTTTTCCGGAAGAATACTATTAACAATAATAGCTGCGTTTTATTATATGCGATAATCCATATGGATCATCCGTTTACCCGCTATACAAGAAACTGTATAGAATATTTCGAAAAAAAGCACTCATATAACAGAAAATTAATAACTTAAAAAGTGTATAGGTACTCGTACATATATCATTATGAGATCGTAATTCATAACAAGGTTCTGGACGATATTGTCTGTTATTTTTCTTATGCCATCTAAAACATGCTTGGTAAACAAATCAACAAATCCATAACTTGTAACGCGTATTTACACATTTCTCTATACCGCCGGATCATATGTGATTGAGCTAATTAGACTGATTCATTATTTTTCAAGTGTAACTCGAAACATTACATTTTCATTTTGCCTATTTTCAGTAAAAAATAAAATAAATCCTAAAACCTATTTTTTTATTACTTATTTTTCATTATTTTTTAAGATTTTGGCGAAAGTTTAGAGAAACAATTTTGACGGAAGGAATATATTAATTTGTTTGGATAAGGGGATAGTTTTTTGTTTTAAATTTTAGATTTCGTTCTTCTCTTCTGTGGTTCTTGTTTTATTCTATTAAATTTATTTTACAATTTTTTTTAAATAAATCTAATTACTTTTTATTCTATATTACATGATGATTTTTTATGTTATATGTTTTGTATTTTGTTTAATAGAAATGTTTAATTTTATAATTTAATTTTTTCATCAGAACAAGTAAATAACTATTAAAAGCCACAAACAAATTCATCAAAATATTTCTTTAAAGGACAGTGTGAATATAATGTAGCAAAAGATTTTTAAAAATAACATAACAAAAGTTTCCAATTATAAAACAAAACTTTACTTAGAATGTTGCCTCAAAAAGCTTAAGAAATTAAAATTTTAATTATGCGCTTTTCGTTTAAAGCAGAGCACTGAACAGAGCTCAAAGATGTCGAGCGTGCTCTGAACCGAACGTTCTCAGAGCGTTCTGATTTGATTGCGAAACATACGCCTGTCCGCTAGGGGTAAGTGCTGGTTGTCGGACAGGCCCCTAAGTCGGCTTACTTTTTTGTAGCAAACAGTGCCCCCTTCCGAAATCGATTTCAAAAACGATATCGCCAGCCTTACGGAATCAGGCCTAGGTTCTGTTCTAAACTAAAAAAGAAAAACGCGTTTAATTGATTTGAATGGTGCCAGTTTCGAGGTTACAGAAATAAGCAGTTTTATTTGAGTTCACCGAATATTTAGGGTGCCGGCCAACATCATCACGTCATACTTCCATGCAATGTTCCCTAAATAAAGGGAAAATCCTCTTTATATGCGTTGGCCATCACTAGAAGTTGATAAATCAAAGTTGAAAATTAAATTAATAGTCGCTTTAAAATGTAATTTTAGGCTCAACGTTCATTCTAGAAAAAAATTGGATCACCTTACGGTTCAAAAATAATAACGTTTAATCTACATTAAGATTAAAACTGTTTACAATATCGCATGTCAGTGAAGTTCAATTTCGCAATGGAAACGTTCTCTGGAACCATTTTCGTAACCGATAAAAATTTTTAGATTCGAGGCCAGTTTTACACTTTTCCAATAAATAACTTGTCCTTTCTCTTCTTAATCGGCATACAACAGTTGTAGTTTCTTTTCACTGCTTCCATCTTATTATGTCACTGCACCCACGGACTATTGTACGGAAACTTAAAAAAAATTAAGACGTAAAGATACCGAGGTGATGAATTCGAAATAGGGACAGCGATTAGAAAAATCTATTTTGTGAGTCGGGGGAGTGTCGCGTTGATATCCTTAAATTTCCAGGATCCAAAATGTACGTACACCTCATACTTTTCGTTTTTAAAAATGAAAGGGTTATTGGCTTATGCTTATGCGGACATCTGTGTGTCATTTTACAATGTTCCACCAGGTCATTTTTCATTTTATGTTTCTGCTGTCATGTACTTTGGCTACCGCAATTTTACTACAAAGCGTTCCTTTGCTTTTTCATAACTTCTTCAATCTCTGAGAATTTATACCCAGTCCTAGATTATTGAGAATTTACTGGAAAGTAAGGAATTTAAGAGGTCTGTTAAATACTGGTGACAACTGTTTTACAACCCGCCCAAAGTAATTTCTTGGCCAGGAATTCGAAGCTTTTTCAGTTGAGGGGAACAGATTGCTTTCTCGTTGCCTCTTTCTTTTACCAAATTTTCGTGTTAGGGAACAGCTTTAAGGATCCCACACACCAGAGCAGTACGCGGTACCGATCCTATTGCGGTATATATAGACGCACACAATGGAGCGGTACTGCGGGATTGTAGCGAATAAAGTTTGTACCGCAACATGCCGATTTGTCCGCTTTGTACCGCATGTCAAAACTAATTTATGATGAAAAAAACATTCGATATTTTTTGGTTCAACTCACCCGGAGTATAAAAATACGGAAATAAAGGTTATCAAATTAAAATATACAGCAGAGTCGTTCAACCAAAAAAATAAGTAAATGTGAAACAATGGGAATACCGCATAAAAATACCGCTTCAGTGTGAAAGGGCAAGCGGCACACTGCTACCGCACCTGTACCTTTACCGCGTACCGATCTGGTATGGAGGAACCTTTAGGCATTTTGTAGTGACTTTGAGTAGCTTAGAGTTACTTGAAAAAGTATAATGAGATGGCAACTATATAACAAAAATAAAATCAGAAAAATATTTGTCCATTTTTTTTACACTTGCTGCCACAATTTTAATTTGGCAGCAATGATCTCTAGGCGCTTTGTCAATTCGCGATTAGGAGCATTATGAGATAATAAAATTGGTTAGAAATAGTCATATAAACTTCATAAGATATCCACTAATTTAAGACGAATGGATCGTCTGTGGCTGTGATGTGAATCATCACCAAGCACCGAACACAATTTACATTCATGTAATTGCAGAATTGGTTTCCAGTTTCCCACAATAAAAAAATAAGTTATTAATAATAACAACAAAAGTTAAATAATAATTGGTACTAAAATATATTTGAATTAAAAAAATTGTCAAATTATAAAAAAATATGTATTACATAAACGGCAAAATAGTAAATATTCTCTTAATTACTTAAAAACATTGGAGTAGTATAACTATTTATAAAATACAAATATTTAAACGATGACCAATGTAAAATCAATGTTGATTAAATTAATTGCTAAGAAGAAGCAAACATAAATCTATCTGAACTCTACCTAGATGTAAAAACGTTTAATTGAAATTGAAAGTAAACAAAAAAATGCATTTTAAAAATACAAACATGTAATTGTAATAAAAAACTAAATATCCACTCGATTAATTTGAATTTTGTTCGTGATTTTATATTATTTCCTTTTTGGAATTTGTTATAATCGAAATGTAGTATTTTTTTAAATTCATGCATATTTCTATCGTTTTGTTTGAATGCCGTCAAATAGTTTTGGTACTTTTTTTGCGTGTTTCTTTTTTTAGTTGTTTCTACTTTTAATTTATTTTACAATAATATTTCGAATTATATTTATTACGCTTTTGTTTAAATGTATATATGAATGTATGTAAAAATTATTAATATAATTATTCTCAGTTTGGGTTTGGTTCTCAAACCTGATCTCAAAGGGGACTTGTATCTGAGTCGCGATCCTGTATTGCTGTGATCGATTGTTGTAAGGCATTTGGTGTTAGCCATTCTCTGCAAAAAAAAATAATACAAAAAAAAGGTTCAAATTACAATATTTATCTTAGTTGAAAATATTAAATTTGCTTTAATTTTATTTATTTCATTGAATTCATTTATTCGCTCTCGTTGAATCTCGAATTTGTCGAAGCTAGAATTGGCAAATTACAGGTTCTGTACAGCATATATCTGTCATAAGTGTTTGTAAAAACAATTTATTCAAATCATACCGTACATAAGTAAGAAACTCTCCAACTACAGACATATTACTATATGTATTCTTCTTCTTTTTTAACGAAAAGGTTATGATCTGGACTCGAAAGATTATAACACTGTCGCTTCACTGCATCCTTAATTGTCGATCGGATTGACCTTAAATAAAGGGTTTTTCAACAGGGACGCTACAAAAGTAGAGCGACAGGGACAGCAAACGACGCCGAATTTCTTGCCGCTCTTTTGACATTTCTCTTCAGTAAGGTTTGCCATTTCATGATGGAAAGATATACGAGCCAACAACGAGTCGAAATTATTAAAATTTACTACCGAAATTCGGAGTCAGTGGCCTCAACGTTAAGAGCGTTGAGAAAATCATCGTCAGCGATGAGGCTCATTTCTGGCTGAATGGCTTCGTCAATAAACACAATATGCGGTATTGGTCAGGCAGCAATCCACACGTACTCCATGAGTCATCATTGCATCCCGACAAAATTACGGTTTGGTGTGGTTTATGGGCCGGCGGCGTCATTGGGCCGTACTTCTTCCGTGATGATCAAGACCGGTACGTTACTGTGAATGGGAATCGCTACCGTTCAATAATAACCGAATATTTTTGGCCCCAATTGGAGGACATGTGGTTCCAACAGGACGGCGCCACAAGCTACACAGCGAATGCCACAATCAATTTATTGGAAACCGTGTTATCTCACGAAATGGTCCAGTCGCTTGGCCGCCTCGGTCGTGCGATTTGACGCCGTTAGACTATTTCCTGTGGGGCTACGTCAAGTCTATGGTCTATGCCAACAAGCCAGCGACGATTGATGAACTTTGTACGAATATCGAACGTGAAATTGCAGCAGTATCGGCCGATTTATGCTTGAAAACCTTCGAAAATTGTGTTCAGCGTCTGGAGTTCTGCAAGCGTGCACATGGTGGCCATGCAAAAGAAATCGAGTTCCATACATAATGGCATCGAACGTACTTTCACAGGAATAACGAATTTCATTGATATCCAAAACCGTTTTTGTTTTATTTAAAAAAAACTTTTGTAGCGCTCTTATTGAAAAACCGTTTATTATCGGTAGACCTCCCGTTTTCGAGTCAAAAGTCACTGAGGCAAATTAAACGCTTTGGATTGCATTTGTGTGATCACATTTTTTTTTGCCAGCCTCTCTTTCGCTATTGTATAGGAGCGTTATTTTTATTGATATTTCATTTTTTTATGGGATTCTAGGGATCTCTGAATAAAACAGTACAAACAAAGCCCTTCGCGTAGGGTAGGCGATGGAAGAGGTCAGTGTGTTGGCTTATGACCCGGGCGGTACAAGTTCATTCCCCATGGGGAACAGCAACATACGCCAGCTATTACCTTGTTTTCACCAACCTCTACATCAAAATGAGGATTTCTGCCCGGTAGTAAAATGGACCCGTTACCGACAGTAGTACCAACTGAAGCGGCCGGTCAGCTCATACTTATTCATCCTTCTCGCATACAGGATCAAATATCCGACGAAGTAGTTCTCGCTCATTTCCTGCTTATCGTTGCCCATGCCCAGCCCTCGAATCCATAAGCCAAAACTGGCAGGATCAGTGTTTTGTAGAGTTTGCACTTGTGAGGAATTTCGAAGTCATTTATTTTGCCAAAATCGAAGCAACGACATTCAGGGGTACTTTTTCGTCGGATCTTCACTAACGCGTCATTCGTGCAATTGATTTTTTCTCTGAGGGAGGTGAACGGTAACGTTTGGTCCAGTCGGTGGACAGATGAATGCTTGTTTTTTTATGTTGTAGATATTTGGTTTTGCCTTCGTTGACTTCAAGTTATGAGCTCTCTTTTCTTTTTTTTAGACGTACAACAACGTACTCAGACTTACTATCCTGAAGTATGGACAAGACAACCGAAGTAACAGATTTCTACTTTGACAGCTTTCGAAAAGAATAGAAATAATTAGCAACTCACTGAGGCCGACCTTTTACTACGATTCTGGTTTGTATTTTCGCCAGTCTATTCACCTCACCCAAAAATCTATTTACGAACAATTGCACTATGTGCCAATGTTTACGGCATTCCTGGCGCTATTATTGGTTTATAGAGTAATAGTTCTCCTTTCGATTAAACATTTCAGGCCTTCATATCAATAATTATTTCGTAGATGAATAATCACATGAGTCCGATCGAACGCGAGTAGACGCATTTGTTTAACGTTTTTTCCCAAGACGAACGCGTGATCGATACTAAGAGATGGATGACAATTTTAAAGCACTTACCTCGGCAAACATCTCTGTAAAAATGGCACACAGGAGCTAAAATGCGCTAATCGATTGACCCAACTTGGAATTTCTTGGCCACAAAGAATCTGCAACAAAAAAAACAAATACAAATCAAACAACACTTTGAGGCTACACTCTTTGACTTACCTGTGTTAGTGAGCTGGAAAAATGATTGCAATTGTTGTTCATCAAGTGATAGCGATCGCCGCGAAACTGGTTGCCCAGCTCTTCGACTATCCGCCTCACTTCCTCGTAGGTAAAATCAGTGCATCCAATTTGTATACTTTGTCTGAACTGGAATTGTTCGCCCAGTTCGTCGTGATCCCGCGGTGTGATCTCAAAAACTCCCGTACAGGAAAATGGATGTCCGCCATAGGCGAACTCTGTGCCAAATATCTCCACTCCCGAATGAAACACACCCAGTCCAATTGAGGTTGTGTACTCGTTTATCCAGTACTACAAAGGATTTTCATATTAATGCTGTCTAGTTGTTTACGAATACCAATCTTACCATATCGTAGACGTTTAGAATGACAGGCTCTCTATTGCCCATATTGGCTGGCAGCAGTTCGTCACTTCCGCTGTCCTTGGGCACGCCCAGACAACTAGGAAACGGCAAATTGCAAGGAAGACCGTTGGAAAACATCACCACCAAACGTACACGCAAATGCAGCAGCAAACAAGCAAAATAGATTGTTTTTTGATGAGAATTTTTGTATTAGAGCAAGCGGCTCGCCTTAGTTGAAAGTTCTAATCTAGGACAATTCGCGACAGTGGAAATGGATGTGTGCCACTCGGTGAAGATGACGGTTCAAATTTGTAAATAAATACCAAACCAAAGAAGGGTACAGAAATGAGAAACGACGCCACAAAACAACGACTGTAACTCAATATAAAATGCTATGCAAATAGGCAGAGGCGAAAACTAGACGAGGACGATGGGCCACGGAACAGAAATGCGTTTCGCAGGAGGAATAATACAGATGTGGTCGAATGCCGTATGTGTGTGGAGAAAAACAAATTAAAGGTGACTAGGGAAAGATTTTCTTGCGATGAAACAAACAAAGCTCCATATTCATTACATCTACTAGTGTCAAGCTAGACGACAGCAAACTATGAACATACAGTTCAGATCGGTTCTTGTTCTTGGGATGTTCTTCGAAAGATGACGAGTGTTGCTTCTGCACAAACTGCAACTACCGAATAAATTCTGTGATGGCTGTGAAAGTTGTATTTTTCAAATGATAAGGTATAGTTGTAGCCCAATTTTTTCTGCAGTAATTTGGGAAATTTATTGTTTACAAATTGTTATAGAAGATTAACCGTGAGGTACTGACAGCTGGCAGAGAAAAGTTTTTATTTTTTTTTATGACAATTGCAATTTTAATGGAAGTACAAATGCTGCCAATCACAGAGAGCAACGATTTTGCGTTACAGACCTGGCTTCCAGTGGGAAAACAGTGGGATTTTATTTTTGAGCTTGAATGGTAGACTACATTGAGTTGAGTCGTCCGTTGACTTACAGAAGTGACAATAATTGAAAAATGTTGGCCAAGAGAAAGTTGCTGTGGTGTAAGCAAAATTGGTGCAGTAACAATATACGGCGAAAACAAAACAAAAAGTTGAGAAAATTCGCTCAAAATATAAGTAGGCCAGGCGCCTGAGCACCTGTTGGAAAATCTGAAATTGTAGTCGCAAGATTGGTACAATTTGCACGTAAATGGCAAATTTAGAAGATTGATGAATTTAATTCCGATTTCCATTGGACGATTTTTGACAGATGTAGAGAACATTTTTGCTCTGAGAACAAGATTTCATTTTTCAATTTGCAAGATCTAGAGCAATTTTTGCGAACCTCGTGACTTTTTTCTTCAAACACCACAATATTTGCCAATTGACACTGAAGTTTGTTGTTATTTTCATTTACTCGTGTTTTTTGGTTCTGTGGAGAATAATCTTAAAATATTTTATTACTGTGAATAATGAGTGTGCTTGTAGTGGTTAAAACATAACTTGTTACACACATAAGCAAACAACATTGCTATAAGCAAAATCTCAGTGGATCCGTATAAAAGTCGAACTCGCCTATAGGGATCCACACTTTTTTAACAGATGTCAAATCGATGCCAAATCGAAAAACAACAACAGTGTGGAGGGTAAACAAACAAAATAATTATCAGCGATAGGCGGGAAAATAATAGGAATCAGCAAACAAAAGTAAGTTTTTTTTTAATCAATAGTTTCTCGATATATTTTTAGGAAAATGGATTCATTAAAATATGCAAAGAAGTTGGAAGCAATAAAGAGAAAGAACTGATCTGCAAAGTTGTCTTTATTTGCCAACTTTCAGGTGATGGCGAAGACGGAGCTGTGGTTTCGTGTGAATAAAGTGTTAAAGGCAGTCTTCTTGAAGATAAATTTAATCCAAATACCAAAACAGAGAGAAAATTCTCATAATTTTTCAAACGGCTGGTCAATGAACTCGACAAAGACCTATATGAACCCGATAATCATCTCGTAGATTGACATCGAACGTATTTTACTCAAGAAACTGATGCCGTCCAAGTGAAACAACCTGGTGATATAAACGTTCATTGTATAATTCGTTTTCTATATGCCATTGCATTTCAATGTGGACCCAAGTTCGGCGCGTTTGCTGGGAGTACATACTCAGACTCGTCCAGTAATCACATCAGGCCTTTGGCAATTTATTAAGACACATAAATTATAAGATGCATACATACATTTGACAGTCAAATGAGAATCCTTATTGCAGAACATTCGTTCTAAAATTGTTGGTAGGCTTGTCAAAAACACCGTTGCTCTGGTAATTTTTTCAGCTATAAGATAAATTTCAAACAAATCTTTTACCTTGAAAATGTACAATGGTCAGATCCATCTTTTTCAATCTTTAGTTTGAGATATTAGCCCATGATATAAATGACATTTAAAAGGGATGTAGAATTTCTAAAGATATATATATGTAAATAAGATATTTAATTTCACCTATTTGCTGTCAAATTAAAAAAAAATGAATAGCAGCCAGAAAAACGACATTACATTACAGATTCATAATAATATGCTATACTTATACTTATTTTCATTAAAATATTTGCAAGAGAATGGAAAGAGGATAAAGATGTATTATTCAAAAGTTTTTCCACCAAAGCAAACGATTTGATTGCTATTTCATCCTAAAATTGATCTCTGATTATTAACTGAGACCCACTCTGACAGCATTTTTCAAGTTCTTACACCTGAAAGGTAATTTTGTCAATTCCACAATTGATTCTGTGAGTTGACAAAACATCGTCCCATATCGCATCACATACATATTTATTTTGTTTTAATCTTAAATCTTTGCTACAGAGTTGCATTATCCGTTATTAACTTTCAATTCGATGCTTAACAATTTTACACCAGCATCTTCGTCCGTGATATTTACTACTTTCGCATATTCTAAACATTTGTATCTTAAATATCGGATCCGGCATCAAACTTAAACAGTCTATATACATATTTTAGAGCCTGTTTAACTTTAACCCAATATTTATCTGTCCTTACGCAGAAACTTATTAATGACATGACTAACAAAAGTGATTTGTGATTTTGATTTGAGTGAAATTTACGTTGGATTCTGCTTTCGTTCTCCAAACTGTGCGGACGTGTGGAAATTTTGCTGAGTTTTCGTTAATAAAAAAAAAATATATATATACAATAAATTTCGTTCTAATTGTGTGTGTGGACGTTAATTTGAGATGGATTACAAAAATCCACCGCAAAAGGTACTTAAAGTACCTCCGGATAAAGAAATAAATAAAAATTCAATTTTACTTCCTTCGCATCTACTAAGCGAAGAAGATAAGAAAAGAATACGAGATTCCGTTAATAACGAGTGGAATAAAGAAGAAGCTAATGCCAGTTTGAGTCAAATCGGTGGTGCGAGCGAGATGGAAATTGAGACAAGGGAAGTTTGCAATAGTGCGAACGAAACAAATAATCCTAGCGGCAGCCATTTGCCGATTAAAAGCTGTGTCATAATTGGGCACACAAATAATTTTTCAACTGCTAATGAGCAGTCTGAACCCCAACGAAGCACCGAAGAGGCACTTAAGAATTTGTTCAAGGGAGAACAGAATAAATTTCAAGCTGTACTGGCGAGAAAAAGGCGCCAGCAAACTCCCCTGGTCATTTCTAAAAGGCAGGCGAGAGAAGTGGTTGTAAATAACCACAACCGATTCCAACCTCTGTTCTTGAAAGACGATGAAGGTATTCCACCGGGAATACAAAATCATGCGAGCTCGAGTGGCATCAATGACAACAACAGCAACATCGGGAGCAGCAACCCCAACACTAATAATAATGACAGCATCAACACCAGCAGACGCCGTCCCGAAAGCGACCTACTTAATAGCAGCGGGATTCCTACATCCTCATCTGACTCTTGGTGTCCTCCCATCTTCACCAAAGGAATAACAGCTAAAAGTATCTTAGAATTTATGAGTAAGTCTTGCTATAATCTTGACAACGTTAAATTTATTTCAAATGGTTTCGGAAAGTTAAAAACGATTGTCAAGGATGTTGAGTTACACAGCCATCTCATTAGAGTACTGAAAGAATGCAAAATTGATGCGTTTTCATTTACCCCAAAGCAACTGAAAAAATATAATACAATTTTGAAAGGTATTTCTAGTAATTTCTCTCCTGAGGAAGTACGTAAAGAAATTTTAAAACTGGATCCCTCGCTGAAGGTAGTGGTAAAAAATTTTGAGACTAAATGGTCAAAAAAAAATGATATTCCATTGGAATTTTTCCTATGTGTTCTGGATGATAGGGAAAGCCTTCTGAAAATTAAGCAAATCAAGTATCTGCTTAAACATAAAGTTAGATGGGATTCCATTAAAAACTCAGACACGAAACAATGTTTTAGGTGCCAAAGATTTGGACATGTGGCGGCGTACTGCAGCTATGCCAATAGGTGTGTTAAATGCCTCAAGGACCATGAGATCGGGTCTTGTGAACTCGGTCCGAAAACTGGTTCATCAGTGGCTGCCTGTGTGAACTGCCAATTGCCTGGCCATCCGGCGAGCTATAGGGGGTGCCCAAATCGGGTGGCTTTTCTAAAAAAAAAAGAAAGACGCTTTGTTTATATCCAAAAACAATAAATTCGGCTTGCATCTGCCAGTCATAAATATGGTTAACAATTTACCAAGAAATGGTGTCTCTTTTGCTGATGCTGTAAGAGGCCACAACGGGGTTCCAAAAACGAACGAAATCCCCCATTCTCACCCTGCGGATTTCCACAGAAACGATGTTTCAGATTTTATGGACGAGTCTTTAAGACTCTTTGGTCTGCCAATAACCACTTTAATCTCAAAAATTAGAGCCTTCTGGCCTAGTTATTTAAAAATGGACGAATCCCAAAAACCAGGTGCTTACCTGTGCTTCATTGCCTCACTTTCACCATGAATTTCGACCTCATCACCTCCAATATCAATTCCCTATCCCAAGAAAAACATATTGAAATTGATCTCTTACTGCAAGAAACTTCCCCAACAGCAATTCTAATTCAAGAGACTTGTCTTAAAAAAAACCAAAGTAGATGTCCTTTTAATAGGAAATATGATCTTATCAGAAATAATGAGGGCCGAGGAACTGGAATTCTCTTGCGGAATTCCATTCGGTTCACTCAAAAATTTTTCTCAAACAACATAATTTCAGCAACTATTGCTTCGATACCCATCAACTCTCAACATTGTACTAAGACTTTAGCACTGGTCTCAGTTTATGTGCCCTGCAATTCTGGTTCTGCACTGCCACTAGCTCTCGATAATCTTTTCTCCTCACTTTATAGCTTTGACTATATAATATTAGGTGGCGATTTGAATGCGCGTCACCCGCTCTGGGGCGACTCATTAACTAATCAGAATGGTTCTCTCCTAACCCGATGGTTCCAGGATAATCATTTTCTTGATCTTGACATAGTAGCAGCCCCGGGCCCTACTCGACCTAGCTCGGGCTCTCACATAGACTTTTATTTTATTTCTTCTAACCTAAGATCGGAAAATAACATCGCTTGCCTTACTTTGGACAAAATCTCTGATCACTTCTCGGTGTTTATGAGAATTAAACTGAATCTAGAAATCACTCTCCCTGACTTTCCACAAACGTTCGCTTCTTTTAAAAACACCAACTGGTCCAATTTTAATAACGCGCTTAGCCTCGGCCTTACTAACCTCAATATTCCAACCGATAGAAACATTACTAATTCTGAAATTGACGGTCTTATTGACTCCATTACGAAAGTAATTTCGGATTGTATCGATAGCCATAGCGCTCAAAATGCTTTACGTCTAAATTGGTTCAATATATCCTCACCAACCCTAAACCTGTTCAAAACCAGAAAAGCATGGAAGCGCAAGCTAAAAAGAATTTTTCACCAATTTGGTGACCGTATTAATCAACCCTACCTTGTATTATCAGCCCACATCAGCTGTCTTAGTAAAATCATTAAAGACAGAGTTCGTTTAGAGCTAAACGAACAATTTCGAAAAAAATTAAGCAGCTTAAAACCATCGTCAAACGTTTTTAAATTCATTGATCAGATTACAGGACGCAAAAGAAATCCAAACTCAGCTAACCAAGAATTATCTCATGGTGACAGACATTTTATCTCTCCAACAGAAAAAGCTGAAGCGTTTGGAAACTTCTACTCGGAACTCTACGCTTTAAAGATTCCATCAGCTGACCCTGAAACATCTTTAGAAGTCTTAACATTCAACAGCTCTTTTTCGGTTTGGAATGAGAATCTTCAAGTCGTTAATTTTTCCCCTAATAACAAATCAGATGACACCACTGTTGAGAATTTCGTCTCCAGTAGCTCGGTTGAGTCTTTTATTTCCTCATTAAACAATAAAAAGTCTTGCGGACCCGACCAAATTCCTAACTTTGTACTTCGAAAAGCCAAAACAACTGTAGCCAAGTTTTTAACCCCCATTTTTAATAATTGCTTAAATAACTGCTATTTTCCCGTCGCGTGGAAAAAAGCAAAATTAATACCGATTAAAAAAAGTAACACTCCTTACACTTTGGATAATTTTCGCCCCATCTCGTTACTTTCAAATCTTGGAAAAATTTTTGAAAAAATAATACTTTCTAAACTTCTTAACTTTTTTGATGACTCTGATCCAATCCAAGCTCAACAATTCGGTTTTAAGCGAGGTCATTCGACTGAGCATGCGCTTTTGTATCTGCAAGATAAAATACTGAAAAACCTACGATCCAAAGAGAGCACAGTTGCTTGTGCCCTGGATCTGAAAAAAGCATTTGACTCTGTTTGGCACGCTGGTCTAATCTTCAAACTTAATCAGTTAAACTTACCACCAATTTTTATTAAAATACTACAAAGCTTTCTTTCTAATCGTAGCCTCTCAGTTTTTTTTCGAAAACGAAACCTCTGCCTCCTTTGCTATCCATGCCGGAGTTCCCCAAGGCTCAATTCTGGGCCCCTTCCTCTTTAACGTATACCTCCACGACTTCCCGATTCGCCACCAAAACTCGCAAGCTATTCTATATGCTGATGATACTATCTTATTCAGTGCAAACGTAAGTCCACAAGTGGCTCTTAATTCAATTAAAACCCACCTTAACTTGGTAATTCCATACTATAAAAAATGGGGAATTGACCTTAACATAAGTAAATGTGAACTAATTTGCTTTCGTAATGCTTCTGGGAAGGGCCACCACCTTGCAGTTCGCGAGAGCCGATACCTCAAACTTTCTATAGCGGGTAACACTATTCCCCTAAAAAAATCTATTAAATACCTTGGTATTAACCTACATGAAAGATTAAAAATGAACCCTCACGCGAGGAAAGCCCTTAACAATAGTAAGGCTGCTGCTGCGAAGTTGAAGCTTCTGCTTAACTCGAGGAATGTAGAAACTAAAACCAAACTGTTAATGTACAAAACCCTAATACGTCCAGTAATGTCCTATGGATTTCTCATCTGGTTCTCAATCACACCAAATGTTGCCCTTGAACTTCACAGATTTGAACGCTATATTATCAGAAAGTGTATTAACAAAAGACGAAGACCATCTGGTAAATGGTACTCCAACAAAATAGTGTATGAAGAGTCCGGCATATCCCCGCTTCTTGACTACCTTATCTTCCTTGCAAAGAAAAGAATCCCATCTTTACAATATCACGCTAACCCTATCCTCCAGGGCATATATCATGATAACATCAACTGGTCCGTTAATGACAGATATTATATATCTCCAATCGGCATCTCCAACGAGGGCTCTAGCGCTGCCTTCCAATTCCCTGATGATGACAATTTACTCACCCCACTTTTTTATAAAAAACAATTTCCAGAAACCTACAGAGGCTAAGTAACTCAACTCCCCTTAGCTCCTCCGATGCAAACTTAATCTAAGACTAATAAACAATAAACACATCAATTTTATGTACATTTAAAAAACTTCATAAACGAACCAAAGTTGCACAACGAAGTCGATGTGAAACTCTAAACTAATGAATCATTAATCTGTAACTGATGTGAAACGTATAGAATTACAAATTAATGATAAAATATTTTAAACAATTATCTATCACAGTAATAGTAAAATTAATAAAACTTGAACATTGTAACTCAGATCACAAGCAATAAAAACTTTAATCCATACAGCTATCCAAACAAACATTGTCCAAATGGTAATAGTACATAATAGTAAAAAAATTCAAAAGATTTCCTCAAATTGCTGTACTCTGAAAATGACATTTAAATTATTCGTATTTATACACTTAAATAAAAACTGGGTCTTCTACCTACCCATCCTTTTTGCACACTTATTAGTGTTTGGGATAGAGACGCTTATATGCGTATCTATCTATTGTACTCATTGTTATCTTCTCTCTTTCTATCCACCTTTTTATTTTCATATTGTTAGGTTAAGCTATAAAGTAAGAATATCGTCTTGTTGAGTGGACGTTTTCATATTCCGCAATAATTTAGACTCGGTCTTGAAGATAAAATATTCGCTGTATTCTAAATAACAGAAAATATATTATAACTGGTGTAGCGTGGCCAATACTAAGTCGGCAATTATAAATTCGTATAAGTGACTATTTACATAGATTTAAGATAACTAAAATGTATTAAAAAGAAAATCTCAATAAATACTACTACTACTACTACTGAAATTTACGTTTTGAACTAGGTATGAAGTCTTGTTTTTTCGGGTTCGTTCTTTTCAATAAGTTATCAACTTTGTTATATCTGTGTCCATTGCTGAGATATTTAAAATGCTTTTGACCTATGTATGTTTATCAAAATCATCAAATTTACGTATTGTGTAAATTTTCGAATTTCTAGGTTAGGTTTGAACAATTTCTTAAGTCGTCCGTAGGTGACTGAGTAGGCGATGAACTAGTCACATATCCCGGTCTAGGAATAGTAATATTTCCAGTATTCTGTTTGCATAGTCTTCTACGCATTATGTCTAATCATTCGTTCACGCAAGGCGCGCCCATATAAAAAGTCCTTAAGTTCTTTCTGGCTTTCCCTTCTTACAATGTTCTTTTATTTACGAGACATTCTGAAATGGCACGCATCCAGTTTGCAAGGCAACTGATAGTCTCTACTATTTGGCCCTTCCTCATTGATCAAATAACTCACGTAACTACCGTTTGGTAAGTGAAAGATATTTAACTAGTAGGGAAATCGCAGATGCCTTGCGAATCGAAGGCGCTCATTGTCATGTTCGTGAGTTCGAGCTGGATTGGCCCTTTCAAACCTACGAAGAAACAACCCTATAGGAGCTTGGTAAATACGTAGCAACAATTTAAATATATGCGGGCAGAGAATACAAAAAAAAATTGGCATTCAGGCCCTAAGCTTAGCTTTTCCAACCATTTCCTTGTCCAAAGTATAAGGGATCTACAATTTTAAGCCAAATTCGAATGGCAAATTCGAGAGGTTTATCATGTCAATTGATTCACTTGAATGTTTCTCAGACGTTCGCAATAGATGGTGGAATAAAATTTGAATATTAATTGGTCCTGTGGGAATTTGAAACAGGGACATTTCTATTAGTAGTCTAACACACTAACCACTGAGCCACTGTTCCCGTTTTTCCATGGACCTCTTTGGGAAATAAACTTCAATAAAAAATGTCTGCCCGGTTTCAAATGATATTTTGAAAAAATATCCTTGGAACACCAAAAGAAGTCATCAAAGCAAAAAAAAAAAATAGAAAACACGCAGTATTTTTGTGTAAAAAGTTATTTTACCAAAAGCCCTTGGAACACCAAAAAAGGTCCTTGAATCGCAGTATTTTTGTGTTAATGGTTATTTTGCCATTAGAGATATCCTTGAAACACCAAAAAAGTACCTTGAACCCCGAAAAAGAGATATTTTTCCGAAACATCCTTAGAAAGCGCAGTGTTTATGTGTAGAAGGTTATTTTGCCAAGAGAACCCTTATAGAGGATGTTTTTCTAAAACGTCCGTAGAAGCGATGCACTACTTCTGTACTAAATGTTGTTTACTATGAGGTCCTTGGAACACCGAACAAAGGAATTTTTTTTCAAAATGTCCTTTTCATGCAGGAATTTTATCAATAATTATATTTCTCATCTCCAGCATCAATCGATCTTCTAATTTGCTCCATTTGGTTTGCATCTTGCGTGGCCGACTAGGAGCTGCCGCCGATTCGTTGATTAATTTACTAAAAAACAAATTATTTCCTTAGTATTGCATTTTCCACAGAAGCATCAAAATTGCAAACACCAAAATTCCGCAGAAAAATAAAACAAAAAATGTGACAACAATAAGATTGTTTACACGAAATAGGAGCAAAACGAAAAAAATTAACCACAAGAGAGAGAATTCCTTCCATATACAAAGAATAGCGAAAATTCGCTCAAATAATAAGCATTTGAATATTGGTAAAACAATAACATCGCTGCAAAGTTGGTGAGATTAACTGCAAATCTTCGAATTCGGGATTTAGGTCTAAGAAAATATATTGCATATCTTGCCAAGGCAGAGTATGACTCCTATCTTCTGCTTAATTTTCTTGTAGAAATAAGTGGAAAGAAAACATAATAATAATTACTGTATCGATCGAAATGTGCGGCCGAGCTATCAAAAATTGGGTTCAACGTATCGACCGCTGCATACTTTCCCGTGGTGTTCATATGAACGAAGTCGAACTCCATTCATAAATGTTTTGATAGTAATTCAAGCCAATAATGTTTTTTGTTAAATATCTCAAGTAGCTTGCATTTAATTTGAAAAGGAAGCTATCAAGTCCTTAATGAAAGACGCTTTATATGGTATATTGTTTATTTGCGTTTGGTCACATTGAATTTGATAATCTGACATTGTGAGCGGTGAGCCCCGCACAAAATGCAGGTGCACCCTTAAGTTTCTCACTACCAACATTGCCATTAAAAAACACAACTTATTAAATTTCCCACCTGCCAATTCCCTGACTTAATTTTCCCAGCTTCTGAGGTGTGTATGAAAAAAATAGGCGGCTGGCACAAGTTTTCATCACCTCTCAGGACGAAATAGCATTTTTAACAGTTTAAACGATTTTGAGAAAAAACATTTTTATTTAAACTCAATCCTAGAATAGTAAGGAACAATTTGCAAAATCGCCAAAAATGGGAAAACGTCGTAATCAGCCACTAATCGATTCAGACTCTAGTAGCAGTGGTTCTGAGTCTGATTTGGAATCGGTATGTATCGACAGCTCATGCGAAAATATTTTTACATCCCAAGGATCCCCCACCAAATAGTACAACGTTGCTAATTTAAAGTTATATAATTTGGAATACAACGCAGTTAATATATTTCACGGAATGTATTTTGAACAACAATAGGATTGTCCGAGACCACCTTTTTGACATTTCTTGTTACAAATGGCTGCCGCCACAACAGGCGGGCATTTCTCATAAATCGTTTTATTTTTCAACGAGGTGCTTTTTAATTTAATATTCTTATGTTTAAAGGATTCCTATGTCTGCAAACATTTTCGCAAGAACACGTCAGAAATGAGAAGCAGGGTGGGTGGCTGTGTCTGCTTTTGATTTATAGCCAAATGGTGCATCTGCTTAATTATGGAGTCTGAGTTTGATATATTTTACTATGCTGTGATGTAAACTATCGGAATATCGATTTGGCATTTGCCGAAGCAAACGTTTTGAGGTGGGACTTGTCGGGGAAAGTTGTCTGGTTATCAGAAGATAGTTATTACTAAAACTTCTTAAACATCCTTTACGTCAAAGGAAATGGAGCGCGACCGGCCGAGTAGCTACTATCATGTTTAAAGGTGAGATCATACGAACCCTGTCCCAAGGCAATATCAATCATCGTTCCTATACAATCGCGAAAAAGAGAGGCATGCCTAAAAACTGATCACTCAAATGCAACAACGTTAACATTTGATTGGCCTTAGTGATTAAGTGATTCGAAATCAACCAATACTTTTTGAGTTCAAACCGAGGTAACCCACAGGCGGACCAGTAGGGATGCAGTAAAGTGGGAGGGTTATGATCCCTTTTGTCCAGATCAGAACCTCGTGAACCTTTTGAAGTTGTTGATGCAAACAAATTCAACTTTCATAAACACTTAATCAATCAACTATTTTGTTTCTCTTATTCCAGGGGCTGCTTTCGCTGGCAAAAAAACGGAAGAAGCCAGACGGGGAAAATGACAAACCCAACAAAGGCAATAACTCGTCAGACTCGGACTCTGACTGGGCGGGCGGTAAGAACAATCCATCGACGGCACAGAAAAAGAAGCGAACAAAAAAAATGAGTAAAAGTTCTGACTCTGATTCGGATAATGAAGATTCAGACAAAGACGATAATGAGGGCGGTTCGGCTTCAGGTTCGGGGTCAGAGAGCGATGCAGAGAAACAGGATGACAGTATAAACGAAACGAAGCCGGTGGATATATTGCCAATCAATCCTGATAATGGAGTTCAGTCCGAACACGAAGAGGGTGAGGTATCGGACAGTGAAGATGATCAAAGTGATGGATCTTCGTCCTCAACATCATCGTCGTCTTCCTCTAGCTCTGATTCGGAATTTGATGATGGATACGATGAAAATCTGATGGGGAACGAAGATGATCGTGTCAGGTTGAATGGCCTCTCGGAGAAAGAACGTGAGACTGAGATTTTCAAGCGCATTGAAAGAAGAGACATGATGCGAACGCGCTGGGAAATAGAACGTAAACTGAAGCTTGCGCGACGCAGTGAAAAGGCAGCCATAGATAAAATCAAAAAGGACAAAAAACAGAAAAAACAAAAGAAACAGAAAAAGAAGAAGGCAGAGTTGCCGGTGGAAAAGCCAAAATCGGTTAGCCCATCACCGCCGCCGCCAGCAGTAATTCCAGTTGCGCCGGTGGTTCCAAAAGTGCTTCCTCCAAAGGATAGTCCGCCACCGGCAGCGGCTATGCCCAGTCCAGAGAAGAAGAGTGACGACGAGGCTGTCATGTCTTCGACAGACTACTTCGATCCGAAGGAACGCTCAAAGGAGCGCAAGAAAAATGTCGAAATGAATAAAACTGATGACAAAAGAAGCAATGCTATGGCACTGTTGAAAGCCAAGCGCGAGGGAAAAGCGAAAAGGGGTAAGGTGCTTGCTAATTTTTCTAAATTTCTATTTTAATAAATTTAACTTTGCAGAGGAGGAAGAAGCCAAACGACAAGCAGAAAAGGAACGGGAGGAAGAGAAGGAGGAGCTGGATAGCGTATCGGGGGGTAAATCTACAGTAAAACTTAAGGCATCAGACATATACTCTGACGATTCGGGTAGCAGTGATTCCGAAGAAGAAGAAAAGCCATCAGAAAAACGCTCAGCCAGCAGCAGTAAGTCGTCAAGCTCATCAGAGGATGAAGAGAAATCGGAAAAGAAACCGGTTTTCATCTCGACACGGGAAGAGCTCAACAAAATGCGGTTATCGCGGTATAAAATGGAACGCTTTATTAACTTGCCCATTTTCGAAAAGACCGTAATGAACTGTTTCGTACGCATCAGTATTGGAAACAATGGTTCAAAGCCAGTCTACCGAGTGGCGGAGGTTGTCGGCGTTGTGGAAACTGCAAAGATTTATCAGCTGGGTACGACTCGGACAAATCGCGGCTTGAAACTTAAGCACGGCACTCAGGAAAGGGTGTTTCGCCTGGAGTTCATCTCCAATCAAGAATTCTCAGAAAGTGAGTTTGGCAAATGGCGTGAGATTTGTGCCACGCAAAATGTTCAAATGCCTTCGTTGGAAATGATGGACAAGAAGGCGCGCGACGTCAAGGAAGCGTTCAATTATGTCTACAAGGAGGAGGACGTTACTAAACTGGTCGAGGAGAAGAATCGCTTCAGGGGGAACAGGTACACGAATTATGCCATGAAAAAGACGTGCCTAATGAAAGAGCGTGACGCAGCCCTTCTACGAGGAGAATACGAACTGGCTGGGGACTTGGGAACGCAAATTGACGAGTTGGAGAGCCGGGCATCAGAACTCGACAAAAAGCGTTCGAGTAGTATAAGTTTAATTTCCTACATCAACGACAGGAATCGGAAGCGAAACGTGGAGGAGGCAGAAAAAGCCATCATGGAGGAAGTTCGGGCCAATAAGGGCTTAAAGATTTCCGATCCATTTACGAGGAGAACCACACAGCCACGAATGGGTTTCAAGGCAACTGACAAGAAAGATGAAGAATTACTGCCGATGATTCCGGCACCACCACCCCCCGGCAAAAAGAAATCCGATGATTCGAAGAAGCAAACGTCGAGCGAACATAGCTTATATTCTCTGCATGACTTTGATATTGATCTGGATGTTTCTTTGCCTGGTGAGTACTAATGGGAGTTTGTTTCAGCTTGAACATTTAATGCGGGTTTAGGGTATAGTTTTTCTCCTAAAAGATTTTACTACGTCTACGCGTTGTCTGGGTTCTCCAGTTCCCTAGTGATGGTATGGATTGGATACACAGCTGAGTCACAATGAAAATAATGAAATTTTGGCGGTTTTTTGGGCACGTTGTGCCTATATGGTCAGCAGATCTTTATTTAGGCACAACCTCTGTCATCTCGATGCAAAGGTAGCATCAATGCCATCAGCTTTCGTCACCCGCAGGTTTGTTTGTAAACCACGTGATATGGGTTCATCCGACAAAACCTATAGCATTAGATATAAAAAAAAACATGAAAAAGTACTGGATCACTGCTCATATGTAGCTTTATAAACTTTAAAAGTTTCTCGATGTTATAAATTGTCATTCTTTTGCGGCCTTGGAACATTCGCACTGCACAGTATTTCATTTACGGTTTCTACCGTACGAAAAATGTTTCCGTCGGTCGTGCAGGAGACTGCTTCGAAAGCTGCGCCTGAAAGTAATACCGTCAATTGGGTAGGAGATTTCTATCCTGCAAAAGTAGCCGAACCGATTCTGTCACGCCCATGGGAAAGGAGAAATGTACTAAACGCCCGCTGCTGGTATAGGAGTTGCTCAGTCAGTACTTTCCAATAAGTTATCTACCTTCATTCAAAGTCATTCAAATTTCCAAAATGTTCATAGAACATCATATTTTTTTTATAGAATAATGTACCAGGGAGCACCTCGGGGAGGTCGGGCAAACACTTGATCTGTTGGTTAGTTGTTAATGAGAGTTCGATTTGTAAAGCAGCTACGAGTCCCTACAAGTTAACACTCTGTAATTGGACGAATAGTTCACGTGAAAATCAGATTTTCACTGAAGGTTACTCTTTGATCAAGCGGAATAAATTAACCCTAAAGGCCTCATCGTATAGAATCCGTCGCCTCGTTTCCAGCGGCAGCAACGCATATGGTCTTCACACATTTCAGTTGATGCATTAAAAAATTGAGATGAGGCACATTCATTGTTGGATCCATTGGACAAATAAAAGAATAATCTTATTGCCCATTGACAGACACTCCAAGGCTTCTGACAATAAGCATGAACATTGTTGGAGATATTTTAATAAAATACAATACAACAATACTGGCTTCAACAGAAAACACTTGAAAATGAGAAATTGCCATGTTTCGTCGGCTGTTAAAGTTTGCAACAGATTTAATGGGACTGTTCGTTCCGTCAAAAGCGTTAACGCCGAAGTAGTCGTCGGCGAAAGGATGCAACATATTCTATGGGCTGAGGCCTTAAGGCCTTCTAAACACGGATCATCTCTTCAAAGACGCAAATGTCATACGCTTGTGTGCTGCTTGCGTTTATTTCAATAGATAACTTTACACGGGGGGTAGGCTGCCTAGAAATAAAAGGTATTCATGCAATGTCATAAAGTTCTGAAAGTTTTTGATGTGGTGCATGATGTGTCAATATTTGTATGGAAATCTTTTCTAATAAGGTGGTTAACTTTCGACACGAATTTGTTGTGCAAATCAAGATGCTAAAAGTAGACAATGTGGGCATACGGTCGAGCTGCACTTACTCTGTGGCATACTGAATGCACCCTTTGTCACAATACACAGATAAAACAAAGGCGTGTTTTCTTGCAATGGCGAAGGCTAGGTTAGGTTAGGTAAGGGTGGTAGTCAGCTATAGCCAACCCACTTAGACCAAAGTCTATTGTTACTCCCTTTACCCGCTAAACTATATGGAGTTAGTCTGTGTTAGTTAAGTCACTAAGATCATAAAGCAAGAAGGCTCCTAGATAGAGATTTATTTTATCGCATATTGTAGGACATGTACAAAGAAGGTGAAGTGGAGTCTCCTCCTCCTAATTGTCCATGCAGCTTCTAGACAGTGAGTGTAATGACACGTATAGTAGAGCAAATGTGCAGTCGTTTGGTTCTCTCGATTGCGAATAGCTTAAACATAAGTTTACATGTAGCGATAGGTATACCTAGAGAACCTTTATCAGGTAAAAGAGGTAATATAGTTCCTTTGAATTCTTTTTTTTTAGTAGTAGTCTAGGGCTACGATGGAGTTTGAAGTTTGAGTTTGACTAAGTCCAGAGACTTAATCGCGGTTTGACTGTACGACCAAATCCCCGCCTAGAACACGCAACAATGGTTAGGAAGACGGAAAGAGAGACTAATATTTAGCCTTCCTGAGAAAACACCTCCACCTACCTCATTACTAGTTTTTGATCGATCGGTGTAGAAGTGGATCGATTTATCTTCCGAAAATGTATCATCCCAGAATGCTGTGGTGGGGATAGTAATTTGGAAGTTCTTTCCGAACTGTGGCTTGTGAACCGTACGGTGCAGGTTCATTCTTCATGGAAAACAACAACATACGCCACCCTTTAAAAAAGAGAAACGAAGAACACCTTGTTTCTCCAAGCTCTTCACAAAAAAGAGGATTTCTGCCTGGTAGAACAATGGACCGTTACCGAGTCTGACTGCTCTGGGATTTGGATTTCCTTTATCTTATAAAATTAGTCCACTGTGAGGTAGCTTTTAAGCGGACAACGGAGCAGGCAGCTGTTTGGCTGTAAAATACATCTTCGTAAGAGCGAAAGATTACGACGAACGTTTAATGAACACCCCTAAAAACGGCTTGGGTAAATTATGGTAAATCAACGAGCTATTTGATACGCGCCTTTGTGTCCTGTGGATTGTGACAGACGCATTCAGACGACATTCAGTATGCTACAGCCTAACTGCAGTTTGATCTCGCCGCGGATTGATTGACATTTCTAAAAACGTAGGCTTCAATCGTACTCGTCGGACATTTCCCAAGATCTAAGGCCTGTTGGTCATTCAGTGGTATTTAGGTAAAGCAAAAAATATACGTTTACCATTTTAATCTGCACACCCAATTTGTGCAAATTTTGACAGTTATTTACCACGTCGAAAATTTTCACGTTTTCGACGGCCTTACGACGTTACATGAATACTCTTCTTGTGTTCTATTTTTTGTCGATTCTTTTGATGTGCTCGTTTCAATTTTTGTAATATTACAGCTTTTACGTATTGCTCTAAATGAGGTCTCAAAGTAAAGAGCCAGCCAATTAATTATTATTGCCAATCGGAAGCGCGAGGTTTTTGAAGTACGGTCTTGTAATTATTTTTTATCATCAAGAATTTAACATTTCTGGCAGTGATGCAATTATTTATAGGGAGTATGGGGCATTTATTTTGTTAATTTTTATTAAATACTCTTGACTAATTGACTGACACAGCAACCTGAAAGATCTATTGTATCTCTAGGGTTTATTATTCAAAGACGAAACTCTCTCCTTTGGTGGTAGAGTTTCTCTGCTAGAGAACGCATTACTCTGCGGAAGAGTGGCATTTGAAGAGATGTGTTAGGACCATTCATCCAATTAAAATCTACATTCTGTCTTTGAGCATATGTAGAACGGTTTAAGTTATTAAGATAATACCTCAAGCCACAACGGCTTGACAGTATAAGAATTTTCTATAGGAGTAAGGTCTGATTAATCGTTTGGTTTGTCTGAGTCCCGAAACAGTTTCCCAATGGGTTTGTTGGTGTTCCCAATCGTAAACAAGTCCTAGAGCGGTGGTCCAGTTGACTCTGCAATAAGATTCGGGTCCTTGGAACGTAGATACTGAACCAGTCCGGTGGCCAGGTAGCCACCCAAGTTTAACATTGTTTTGTCTGGCTAGGGAATTGCAACGCATCATACCAGTATAAAACCCATTGAATGGAGTACACTGCTTGACGTGAAGCTGAATACCTAAATGTAGTACTGCAACGTCAAGGGTTCCGTAACGCAACGTTACTGTACTGATGCAATGTATTACGTTTCAAATCGCATTCTTATCGCATGTACTGCGGAAATAACAACTTTTGCATTACAAACAGATCTAATGCAATGACATTTTGCATTGCAGTGTAAAGGCAGTATTGCAATGCATTAAAAAAGGATCAGTATTTAGGATGCGCATTTTTTTGACATTTAGGAATAGCTGAGCATATGTGTATTCTGGCGCCATTAATACCCCTTTTCTAGCTTTATTCTGGCGCAGATCTGAATGACATGGATTTTGGCCTGGAAGACATTGGTACACATTCCTATAGGTACCGTGACCTTGGTGTTGGGCTCAAAGACCCCAGCTCCAACTCCATTTCTATTTCATTCTTGAAACGTCGGAAAACCAAACCAGACTTCTAGAATCCACTGCAGGAACACTTGGTCAAGTTTGCGCGGTCCGAATTTGCAACGTAAAATAGTCTTCCAAAACAATAATGCCTAACCATAGCATCCGGGTTGGAACAAGACTTGTTTGTTTTCAATTATATTTTCATGTGTCCCACGAGGTCGTCTGGTGTAAGCTTTCATTCTACTTAACGGGCTCCCGACCAGTGGAGAGTCTCTGCCTGAGATACTGCAGCCTTCCATCCTCCGCAATCCCTCTGCTTCGATCTCCAGACCAAGCGCTCTGCCATCCGCGATGGCTTAGTGTTTAAAAACGAGGTTCGGTCTTCCTTGTCGTCTCGAACCTGGGAGCTGGGAGTCGAGCCAATGTAGTCCACATCTTGGTACAGCTCATAGAGTTCGCGGTTATATTTTCTCCTCCATTCGCCCTCCTCGCACACAGGACCAAATATCCAACGAAGTATTTTTCTTTTGAATGTATTGATCTTCAGAGTTAGGAGTTTTGAACCCATTTGTTTCGCCAAACCGAAGTAGCAACGGTTTCCTAGGGTCATTCTCCATCGGATCTCAACTAAGAAGTCATTTGTGGAGTTTGTGTTTACTCCGAGGTAGTTGATCTCCCTTACTACTTCGAAGTTATTGCTATCAACAGTGACGTTTTGTTCTAGTCGGTGGACAGATGTTTGTTTTTTTGTTGAAAGCAAATACTTCGTTTTGTCCGGACCTAGTTCTTAGTTCCACCAGTGTGACTTTTTATTTCCTCTTGGCCAGACTAGAGCACAGGAAAGCCAGGTTAAGACCCTTGACCTTACGGTCAAGCTCCCTGGGGACTTAGTAGTTCATTTATTACTTCTCTATATTTGAGCCAATCAGTTTTCCGATAGTTTCTGAAAGCCGGTCGACGAGGGTGATCTTCATTTATACTAAATTTAAGGTAACAGTGGTCTGAAAAGAGGTGTTCAGCCGAGACCTTCCAATTAGTTATGGAAATGGGTAATAAATAGTATTGGAGACCAGGGTTATATCAAGGACATCTTGTCGACTTTATGAACGTGGGTTCAGTACCTGTATTACAAACAATTACGTTAGTACTAAAAACAAATCAAAAAGTGACTTCTCTATCGTTTATATCAGAGCTCCCTCAAACAGTGTGATGAGCTTTAGCATCGCATCTGATGATTACGCTCTTTTTTGGTCATTCAACTTCCTCGAAGAACCTCTCTAAGTTATGACCAGGGAGAGGCCCCAAATGATCGTGCCGACGCTAGCCAGTATGTACCTTTGGCAGTTTTCAGCCTTACAATCGATCGCTGAAATAAGGGAGTAAATGTGCATTAAAGTAACTCTTCAATAATATGCAACATGCAACAAGATACGCAATTAGTTCGGATCCATGTTGCGTAATATTTTATGTATTGAGTGGCACAGATAAATTTGTAACAGTTGGTTGAGTTTGCCTTCTTATTTAGCAGGTGCATCTGAGAGGTTGGTTCCCTTATTTGTTTGGTTTACGCGACTTCAAAATATTTCACAAAAGGATTTACTAAATGATGGCAGGCCTCTCTGTATGTTGGTCTTCCTAGCCCAATTGCCCCTGGTTTCACCCGATGGAACTCAAACGTTCACCAGCGTCTTCTCAGGCAAGTCCACTACGCACTCCCCACAATCACAAGTTGTTCAACCATTTCAATCTAAATTGACGACAGCTTGACAGCCTAACTGCACGTATCTTTTCACACAAAAACCACTAAAATTGATGTCCCATTCTGTTTTTCATTTATCAATGTCGAATAAGTCGACAAGAATATTTTACAAAATTTTCTATTTTCAGTTAATTCAGTGACGGTCGTTCCCACGCCCATTGCTAAAGTAAACGAAGCCGCGCCGAAGCGTTCACTCAACTTAGAGGACTACAAAAAGAAACGCGGTCTTATTTAGTTTCATTCAGCACTAAATAGCTTATGTCGTAGCCTTTTTTGAATGAAAATTCAATTCTAATAAAAAGAAAACTCAATTAACTGTTAAGATAATTATACATAATGTATATCACAATAAGCTGCTTGCTGCTTAATCGTGTAAAATAACAAACCAAACCACACGCACGAGTTAAAAATATATTAATGTTACAAAATGTTACAAAAGCAATCAAAATTGTGCGCCTAATATGTAAAACAAATATACATAGTGTATATTATATATGTACTTTAATTATTATTATATTATGTTCTACTTAATCTATAACAGATATTTAGTTGTATTCCATTTGTGAATATAATATTCAAGTAGAACGAACTTCTAAAGGATAACAATAGAAGAAGAGAACAAAAATGCGACGTACGACAGACGTACGTGATACAAACATTTGTTTTTAGTTATATGAACACGATAGTTTTATTAAATACTTTGTAATAGTAACTTATTAAAAAAAAAAAAAAAAAAAACAAATTCAAATAAAAAACAATGAAAAATCTAGACAATGAAAGTGCTCAATGCCGACAGTAGTTATATTGTTCAATTTTTGGGACAACTCACGTTTGAAAGCAGATTCCTATCAAGATAAATCAAACATTCACATTTCATTTTGGATAAGAGCAAATAAAACAAAATGCAGTTAAAACTCAATTTAAGTTGTTGATTTTTAGAATACACAAGTGTGTACTTGCCGTTATGATTTTATTAATTGTTCAAGGGGGTTGTATGCTTCCCTATCTATTGTAATTTATAATTGCGAAGTGCGAAGGAGAGATGGTATTCCAATCGTTTGTAAGATCTTTCGTTTGTAGACTCGCTCGAAGTGTCTAACGTTTTCCATTTAGTTGTTAAGAATAAAAGAAAACTATAAATTTCAAATTAAATCTTTTTTTAAAAAAAAAACACAAAAATTACCGGAGATTGAAAAAGAAGATATACGTAAGTAGTACAAATGAATGGAAGTCGACAAATAAGTGAACAGATTTCGTTAAATGCTGTAATACTAAGAGCCGTCATTCTTTCAATCGCCGCAGATCCCTCAAAATAACAAAACTTCCATTGGCATAGAGTGTGCGAGAGAGAGCGTGGTTGAGGCAATAGATATTGCTGCTTACTTAGTTTTTGCGATCCCGGGCACTCTACTTCCAATTGTCCAGGACAAAGCGGTCTATCATCCGCGATGGCTTGGTCTTTAAAACGGAGGTTCTATCTCCTTGCCGTCTAGAACCTGGGGGCTGGGAGTTGAATATTCTTTTGGCTGGAGCATTACTGTCCATTATCTCAGTTTGGACTACGTCCACATATTTAAAGTTTATGGTTGTATCTTCTACTCCATTCGCCCTCTTCGCACACAGGAATTCAAAGAAACTAAATGTTGAGCCCCATCATGATAAACGTTCGGAAAAACATACGATCGTAGAGCAAATATAAATGATCGTATCCGTCCGGCACAGTGGCTCAGTGGTTAGCGTGTTGGACTTCTCATCGAAAGGTTCCCGGTTCAAGTCCCGCCGGGGCCAAATAACATCTAGAGTATTCCCACTGTCCTACCTCTTGCGAACGTCTGACCATCCAAGAGTATCATGAGAACTTGCCGTTCGGATTCGGCTTAAAATTGCAGGTCCCTTCAACGTCGCATAAGCAAATGGTTGGAGAATCTAGGTTTTAGGCCCTGTTCGGTTAATGCCTAATATTCATTTATTTTGTATTCGCAGTTTGTTATTGACTTGTTTACCTAAACGAAAGAATCACACAAATGTCAATATCATCAACAACTGAATTCTTATTCCTTAACGGCGATGTTATGACCAGGACTACGGGATCATAACCCTTTCCCACTGCTCCACTGCGGTGTTCCCCGGCACGACCTCAATGGACATCGGAAGTTTTACCGGTTTGAGGCTGGTGTTGTTGCATTTGGAGTTTTAAGGCCTGCATCTTTTCTACGATTTCGACACAATTGATTATTGTTTGATCTTGCTTTTACGACACCGCTGATCTCCAGTAGTGTCAAACTACGGATTTGCATACACACTTGCGGCACAGCTTTAGAGCCGTTTTATTCAGTTGAAGTTGAACGCAACTTGGGGATTTTTAATGTCAACTTGAGAAATTGCTTTTATTCACTCAAAGTTGACTCGCTCAACTTTAGATATTCCGAAGTTGAGAAAAGAGAGAGTTGATCAACTTTGAGTTTGCTCAACTCCCCGAAATAGTGGAAGTTGTAGAGCAAACTTGGGATTTTACGTCAAATGTCAGATTTTTTTTTCTCATTTCTGTTTTTGATTGTGCGAACTGCAAATCAAGTGGTGTAAATAATCAAATATTAATTCTTTAAAACTTAAACAATGTATCGTTCAAATTATTTCTGGGAAGATTGGCCATCGTCTGATTCGGGCAGCGAAGAAGACGAGCGCAATTTGGTCTGTGAAAGACGGCAATACAAGATGCTACCACGTATTGGGCTCGAAAAATGGGACGACCGCGACTTCATATATCGTTTTCGTCTCTCAAAGCGGACGACAATGATGGTGCTCCAACTTATAATAAATTCGTTGCCGTACGACGAGAGAAGGTATTTTACGCCCAATAAGTTGTACTTAATTTATTGTACCTATATTCCATAGTGGTTTTCTTCTTCGATAGATCGCGTGAATTACGACCAATAACTCAATTAATAATCGTATTACGGTACTATGCACTCGGATCAATTCAATTGGCGGGGGCCGATTTCATTGGAGTAAGCATTGCCACCGTGCATCATATGCTGAAACGAGTGTCGAGAGCGATTGCCAATCTTTCACCACAATTTATTCGTATGCCGGAAACCAAATTGGAACTACGAGTACTGCAAGCAGCACGTGACTTTTTTGCAAAAGTAAAATTCCCTCGAACTATTGGTGCGATTGATTGTACGCATATCCGAATTCAATCACCAGGTGGAACTGACGCAAAGAATTTTAGGAATCGTAAAGGATGGTTTTCCCTAAACGTTCAAACGGTTTGTGCTGCAAATTTGAAGATAAACGATATCGTTGCTCGTTGGCAGGTATAGCTCACATGAAAAATATACATTTCAAATCGGTTTTTAATTTTTTATGTGCTCCTTAATAGGGCTCCACGCACGATCAGCGCATTTTCAATCTGTCTAGTTTGAAACAACGATTCGAAAGAGGCGAGTTCAAGCAATTCATTCTTGTTGGTGATTCGGGTTACACTAATACAAGCTATCTTGCGACACCTTTTCTGAATGTCACGAACCCCATCGAAAATTTATATAATGAATCGCAGATTCGCACTCGCAATTACGTAGAACGTTCGTACGGCATTTGGAAAAGGCTTTTCCAGTGTTGGCCACTGGCTTAAAGTGCAGAGTGGAGACTGTAGGTACAGTTAATTACAATTGCTTGTGCCGTTCTTCACAACGTAGCTATTGACGAGAATGAGTCGGAACCACCACCGGAAGTGTACGGATTTTCCGATATGCTAGCCGGCACATATGTTCCTTCGGGTACGCCTTTGCAATCAACATCAACAGTCACTGACAATGTCCGCTTTCGATTGGTTCGCACATATTTTCAGCCGATTTTAGATCAAGCTTAAAACAGTCCAATCAATGTAAAAGAGTTAATGAGAAAAGAAAAATAAACAAACTTCAAAAAATGTATGCTTTTTTACATGTTAAATGTGTCGCTAGGCTCACCTGGATGTTCAATTGCCGATATGTGACTTTCCCCTTAGTCGCATTTTACGACAAGCGCTGTTTATCGGGGTGCCCTGTGGTGAATTTCTTAACCCGTCCTTACATCGGGCATCATTAATTACTGAATTGAAAATATAAATCAACATTGATTTCTTTTCCTTGTCCAGAGTTGATTTTTTTTTAGTCGCAGGCAATCGAAAAATCAGCTAACAACAATAACAGCGTTGCCATTATTTTCACATTTTCACGCACATAATAAACTTTTTCGGAGAAATTTACGATATGTCAAATGAAACGGGAACTCCATATAAAAATCTTACAATTCAAACAAATCGTAACGAAATTCTCCGTCCGATCTCTACTCTAGGGTGTCATATGTGGAGTTATGTTAACTACAAGATAGATGAACTCTTTATGGCGGTGAGACTATGATGAGGATTAAAGGGGTCATTACCCCTTCCACTTAACTGCATCCTACATTTCGAGATAGGTTTTTTGACGTGAGGTTTTCCTCAGATTCTTGCAACTTCTTATTCGGTCAACATTTGTTACTCCTGCTGTCATGCGAAGCATCTTCATATCAGCTGCCGTTAATTTGCCATCACACTTTTTGTACGCTGTCCAACATTGCCCAACATTGCGATGATAAATGTCGTCATCACAACTTGCTTCGCTATTGATCATAGATTCCAAGTATTTTAACTTTTCGCTCTTGGGATCACTTCCATTCATTTTAATATCTGCAATAGGTCGGATTGAATCAAAAAACGGGAGGCACAAGTATTCTGTTTTTTTCGGACTAATACGATACGCATTCGCCTCCAAAACTTCCACCCATACATCAAGTGCTCGTTGCAGGGACGTTTGATCCTCGCTTATGATGACTCCATCGTCAGCAAAGAATAACTGTCGCACTTTGGAGTCCGTCCCTCTTCCTTCAAGTAGATAATAACGGACTGTAATAAATATCAAGGAATTTAGGACGCTAAACTGGTGTAATCCGACTTTGGTTACGAACTCCTCGGTGACTCCAACTTACTCTTGTGTTTACTCCCTCATACATGTACATGGTTATCTGCACGTAGGTTTCTGGTACTCCTCGTTATCTTAGCGTCACCCATAACAAATTGCTTGGTTGTCTATCAAAGGCCGTTCCAAAATCAAAGATGGCCATATGCAAATCCAAATTACTATGTTTTTCCCCATGATCCTTATATTATTCGGATTGCAGCTAGGGTTGATTTACCAGCGACAAACCCTGATTGGTCTTCAGATAGCCGTATTATTTTCCGCAATCGGCTATCTTATGCCCGTTCAACGATCTTCATGGTGCGTGACATCAGCTTGATTGAACGGTAATTATCACAGTTTCGCGTATTGCCTTTTACTTTGTACAAAGGTACCCGAAAGGCGACTAGGAGGAGAAATTACTTTAAGGCAATTTTAAGATTCAAGTGAGCCTAGTGACACATTGAACATCTTGAAACTCTTCCACAAGTTTTCATGCAAATGCGATAGAATCCGTCGCCAATTGTGTCAGCCGAAAGCCACATTTGATATGCCTTTGACATAACCTTTAGTTACCTAAATACTACCTACTCGTAAGATGTTAGTACAGTACAATGGTTCATTTCTCACCTAAATCTCTAGCCGAATTTAAAAAAAAGAACATCCCTACAATTTTGAGCGATTTGAAACCAATAAGCGGTCGAGCTGCAGTTTTATTATGTTTTACTGAACTATCTGTCGATTGGGAATGACTGAAAGTACAGTAGTTTTCTCTCATTTTTCCATGTTTCGACCAACGTATGTGCCTCTCTCAATTTTGAAATACGTGAGCTTCAATTCTAGAATGTGTGTGTATGTCGACGGACAGAAAAATAGAAAGTAAACCTACTTTATCCGTCGACACTCACGGATCCGTTGACTATGGGTCACCTTAATAGAGAATGTGTGTATTCTATATTGTTCTCCGTTGGATCAACGGATTGTATGTGTTGGGCCCTTTGGAAACTCATGTGGTTTGATTGAAAATTTTCAATAAATTGATATGATTCATCGTAACCACACTTAAACACAGGTGTCTTCAAGACTGAAAGTCCAGTTGAGTACATATCTCCATTCATAAAAATCTTCAAATATTGGAGAAAGGACCAAATGGCAACGTAATCATGCAAAAGCTAAGAAACTAAAACAAATCCAATACAGCGATGAAGCGCAATCGGCGCGCGTTGAACACTTCTGCAGACTCTAACGACGAAGACGGCCAACATTCCGTTTGAGTTGAAATAAATCTGCAAACGCCATATTTGCGACCTGGCTCTTTACATCGGTAAGATTTTGTACACTATCCCAAAAACCAGTCGTAAGAATGTGAACAAGCTTCATACAAACGTAGTTCCACCATAGCTCATTCTGCATTAAATACAGCTTAACAAGAAAAATATTGTTTTCAATAATTTTATTATCTTCCTTTTCGTTGTGTAAAAAAAATTTATTAATTTATAAACTAACTTGAGTATAGTTTTAGTTTAAATAAGGACATGGAATCGTATTTATATTTAATCTTTAAATTAGTCTTACTTTCTAAACAAACAGAACAACATTTACACTAAACTGGACACATTACCCATGTAATATGTTACGTCTCCCGTATCATTTCGGACATGTGCACTCGTATACATCAGACCGTTTGACGGTGACTGCATGCCTCCGTAATCTGTGTGCCCTGAGAGGCTTGGACTGGGCCGATGAGATTCACTTCCTCCCCCATAAATTCGTGTGCTGAATCCGGAATCGTTGCTAACATCGCGCTCCACCATGTGATGTTGGTGGTCTATTGTGGACATCAATCCAGCGGTGGAGGTTTCTTGGAGAAGGAGGTTTGCATTCTGCATCTGGTTGCAGTTTTTGAGAATGACTGGGGTATCCGCTAACTCATAGTCTGGTGAGCAGCTGTTTGGTGGCATGAACTTTCGATTGGTTAGAAGACGTTCGGCGATTGGGGTACGCAGAGGTTGTGGTGGAGTGTGCACCATCAATGGAGGCATGTTATTGTAGGGTGATGCGTATGAGGGATTTATGATTCCAGTGCTGTGCTGCTGTTGATGCAGACTTATGGGAATACGTCTTTCACTGGGCACTGCACCCCACATTTGTGGTTGGTTATGTATGTTCTGGTGTTGTTGGTGTTGTTTATGTTGTTGTTGTTGTTGTTGTTGATGATGTTGTTGTTGTTGTTGTTGTTGTAGTTGTTGTTGTTGATGTTGTTGTTGCTGTTGATGCTGGTAGAAGTTATTAGGCAGAGACAGCGGCAGTTGCTGTTGTATTTGCTGATCTGATTGAGTTGAATAGTTGTGTGGTTGGATTGCGGGACGGCTCTTGTTTGGTAGTTCGTGGAAGTAGGCATCCTTCGGAATCATGCGATAGGGGTAGCTATTATTAGGGATAGGGGTCGAGTATAAACCTGTTGAAGAACTTGTTGTGACCATATTATTTTGGGCAGCCACACCGAAGTTGTTTGGGGAATTCATCTGCGGCTGTCTGTAAGAGGTGTAGGCGCCCATATGCATTTGATTGTTCTCTAGTTGTTGGGCTTCATTTTGTTCGTTGTGTTCATCTTCACTGCTTTCGGAAGATTCATCGTGATCGGTACTCTTCACTGTAATAGAACTGCTGAGTTTGCCCTGCAGTCGCGCCACTAATTCGTGAACCTTACTTCTCTTGAGAATACCCCCCGATGGCTTCTTTAGAGTCTTGATCTCACTGTTCTTGATTTCCACCTTTTTGATGGTTCCATTGACTCGCTCTGAGAGGTCTTCTAATTCTTTGTTTGAATTTTTGATCGCTTTACGACGCCAATCTTTCGACTGCGTCGACGCTGGTTCGACACGAGGTTTTAGTTTGTTGAGCTCAGCATAGGTTGGTATTTCAGAAGGCTTCTCACAGAGTTCCGAAATATTCTTCACCGAGGTCATGGTAACCTTGTTTTCTGACTTGAGAGTGTTGCTCGGAGAATCGCCTATGGTGTCATCGAAGCAAGTATTTTGGAAGAATCCGTTCACATTGAGTAGAGTGTGCTCGTCCTTGTAGCTTAGCTTGTCTTCATGGGTGTTCTCCATCTCGTTTAGTGTCTCTGATTCAATCAACTCCTTCACCATTTGATGATCCTTTCGAATGGCAGTGATGACGTCCTGAAGCATGTGCTCATTGCTGTGAATCTGGGAGAACGACTGATATTTCTCTTGTAGTGGACGATTGTGTGAGGGTAACTGCATTCTTGAGAGATATGTAACATAGTCACTCGTTGGATCATTTGTTTCTCCTGCAGCCTCGTGATCCTGGCCAGTTATATCGTCTTCGAGTGGAAGTACAGTTATCTGATTTGGATCTTCCGCTGGCCTTTCCTCCAGCGTCACATGGTGCAGCTGTTCGATCACATCTTTACCCATAGAAACGATATTCTGACTACGACGCTCCCTCCGCTTGATTGTTGGCTCCGTGAACGCCAAAAGCTCCTCCTTTCTTTTTTTACTCGACTCCTTCTCCATTTCAAGGATTTCATTGGTTTTTGCCAGTAGTTCCTCTAGCCGCTCTGAAACATTAAAGTAATCAGTCTCCAGACGATCCCACCGTTTGTCGTCCTTGTCCATTCGACAAAGACTCGCTACGGACAAAGCGTCATCATCACTGTTCTCTGCCTCCCGATGAACAGTCACCACAGCCTCCTCCAGTGCGTCAAAGCTCTTGGAGTTTTGAAGCTTGGCGCTGTGCATGCCCTCATCTTCGAGAAATTCCAGGCTCTTACACCGACTCAACGTTTGGGACTTCTTTCGCGATCTAGACTGATGTCCTGTCGTTGTGAAACGATACGGCTCTCCCCGCTTCAGCCAGTGTTCCAAATGAAGGCGTCTGCTCTCACATCTGATCCGATCAGCGATCATGGATCGGGCTAGCTGTTCGATCTGATCATCGGTCCGAATCGCAAGGGCTTGAACTTTGCTGTCTAGCCTCTCTGTCGCCTTGAACACGTACTTGCGCAGGCTCTTTCGATTTCTGTTCATTTTGTCTTCTATATGCTTGAAGAACGGCCCACAATAACAAGTGTTTCCCACGCCCACCGGGCCCTTGCAGATATTACCTGCCAGGTCCAAGTAATATTGTTCACCTTTTTTCAGAGGTTCCTTTGGTAAAGTATCGAGTTTTGGTGATGGAAACGAACTGGGATCGGGAAAGTAGTGACAGCCGTACGGTGACCAACTAACCGGATTGGCTACACCATCAACATGATCGCCCTTGGAGTGTCCTCTCCGGTTTCCAGAGTTGCGTCCACCACCACTGCCTGTGGATTTGTCCTTGGTTCTGCGGGCTTTCTTAGGATTATCAAGGATATTCAGGATTTCAACGTAATTCTTTCGAATAGCAATGTCACGAGGTGTTTCTTCTTGCGAATTCCGCACAGTCATGTTACTGCCAGCTTCCAGAAGTATTCTTGTCAACTTTCGCCGACCCATTGCGCATGCGATATGGAGGGGAGAATCGCCATTGAGATTGGCCTTATTCGAATCGCAAGTGGCCGAGAGAAGAATACGCGTCGCTCCAGCATGCCCATAACGACAGGCTGTGTGGAGGGCAGTGTCTCCATACTGAAAGAAGAAAGAGTTTTCATTATACTGCACTAAGATTAGAATTTTTCGCACACTTACATTATTTTGAATGTCGGGATCCCCTCCGGCCAACAGAATCTCGCGACAGCTCTGATTGTGACCGTTTTGGGCGGCTAAATGCAAGGCAGAAAAACCGCCATCGTTTCTTATACCTAAAAGGGCGCTGTGCAAGGCACCTCTAGTTTCTTGGAGAACACCTTTCAGTTTTTTGTCTTTTTGATCTTTCTTTGGATTGGGAGGAGCGCATAGAACATTCACGCTTCGGCTAAAGCCACGCCATGCAGCCTCGTGGAGCGGAGTATTGCCGTGTTTCGATTCTTTTGGTGTGCGATCAACGTTTGCAGCTAGCAGTGTTTGTATCCTTTTTTCGTCACCAATGGCGGCCGCCTCATGTAACGGAGTCCACCGCACGTCGTCTTCCTGTAAAAAGAAAGCGAAGATTTGATAAAATGTAATACTAGGAATTTATTGAGTATGAAAAGAGCTAAACTAGACTTTTTGTAAATTACTGTGTTATTGAACATCCATCTTCTATGATAATTACCGTTCTATCAAGCTGATGTCACACACCTTGAAGATCGTTGAGCGGGTATTAGATAGCCGATTGCTCCATCCAATGATCCAAAGTATGAGTATCATGATGGAAAAATATAGTGATTCTTTAAAAGATTTGCATATGGTGTTGGTTGATTTTGAAAAGGCCTTTGATAGACAACCAAGAGATCTGTTATGGGTGGTGCTTGGACAACGAGGAGTTCAAAAAACCTACATACAGATGATCACGGATATCTATGGGGGAGTAAAGACAAGAGTAAGATGCTCCGCTGGCGTCACCGAGGAGTTCGCAATCAAAGTCGGTGTACACCAACGTCTTAAGTCCCTTGATATTTATTACAGACCTTGATTATCTGCTTGAGGGAAAATTGACCGTAGCGGCCTCCACAATGAATCAGTTATTCTCTGCAGAGCCATTATAAGCGATCTCTGATCTACTCCGGCCAATTTCAGACATTTATATGAATGGAAGAGTGATTCCCAAGTGCGAGATGATCAAATATCTAGGATCTATGATCAATAGCGAAGCAACCTGTGATGACGACATGCATAGCTTGAACATTAGGTGGATGACGTGGCGCGAAAACTGAGCCATCTGCTGTGTCGGTAAAATGCCCCTAAGCTGAAAAGAATGCTACACCGCAGTTGTTCGCCCGGCACTCACAGACGGTTCAAAAAGTTGGACAGCGTAAAAAAGTATGAGCGCAAATTGACGGCAGCTAAGATTCGCTTCATTATAGCTGGAGCAACAAAGATTGATCGAATAAGTACTTCCAAGAAAGCCTTCACGTCAAATAACATATCTCGGAGAACATGGAGCACGGCACACTCAGTTGATACATGATTGTATATCCTTCTTCTCGATGTTTGTGCTATAAACGTAACACTTGCAATGCAGTCAGACTTGAAGCTAATTTCTCAGGATCCATTGTCAACTTTTTGGCGGTTATGGCTTTCATGAAACTGGAAGTGTTTAGCTCAGGGTCATCAAAATATAACTGTATCAAAGGCATGATTTAGAGCAACAATGACATAAATTGGAGAGCTACCATCACCATAACCTCAAAAATGTCATCTCATTTGATGAAAATCGCGTATTTTTCATCAGGAGGTCAAATTCACCCGTTTAGAAATTGCGCTATTGACGCCATGCGAGGCCTGAACAGTTTCTAGTTAGTGTACAAGTGTGTGGCAGTACAATGGACCAGTATTGAGTCTGAGTGCTCCAAAGGCCGTATTCCAGAATGCGCATCGATAACTACATTTCGAATTAATTCGTTTTGGGTTATTCCCAACTTGAGCAAAAATTATCCTTTCACTATTTCCATTTAAATGTCAACTAGTTCCAAGTCTTTCCAATTCAAACTTCCATTATTTACATTTAAATGTAAGCTGTTTCCAAAAATATGATGTTTTTTTTTTTGTAAAGTAATCTTGGACAGCTGGTTGGATGTTGTAGAATCAGGGTAAGCATTGATAGGAATCAACCTGGCCATGTACAATAGCCGTAACTGAGACTACACATCAATTGTGTTTATTTTACCTCCAAGTGGTAACCACCGGGTCAACTAATAAGCGCGAGTGTGGAACAGGAAGAAAATAGCAACACTGAAATGCTCTGTCAGAGAGACTGGCTGATGAGTCTCTGAAGTCTTACATAAGGCCCTCAGGAAGAGGACGTACGGCGGATGAATGCACTGGATTGAATTCACGGTGTAGCTGACAGTTGCTGTACCTGACGGTTTACAGTCAGGATGAGAGATAACTTACATTCATTTCGACATATTTGGAGCTTAGGTCATTAAAGATTTTCAAGAGGAAGTCAGGATGTTGAAAAAGAGATGAGCCCATGATAAGTTATGAGAGAGAAAACAGCCTCGGACACGGACACCCTTCACTTAAGATCACAACAGAAACGTCCACGGATTATGAACTAAGAGTATGCAACTGGAACATACGTACACTGTACACTCCTTGTGCTGCTCAATAACTTGAAGCTGTCCTTGCACGGTATCAGGCAGATATTAACGTGATACAGGAGATACGATGGATAGAATCGGTTATGCAAAAACGACAACAGTGCGACATTTATTACAGCCGTCACAAAATTAAGCACATGTTAGGATGCGGATTCGTCGTGGACAATCGGCTATGATCAAAAGTCATTTTACAACATCAGTCTAATATGTGTACACGCTCCTACTAACGAAGCAGAAGACCCTATCAAGGAGGAGTTCTATGACCTCCTGGACGAATCATGTCCGGAGTACGATGCCAAGATGATGTTTGGGGACTTCAACGAGTGACAAACGTGGCCATTTTCTTGTTAAGACCAAATTCAGAGCTCGACTGTCCAACGAGAAGAAGCTGCGAACCGCGCAGAAAAAGAAATTCGATTTTGGACGCCTCAGCATGACTGGAGTAACCAGAGTCTACAGAGAGGACCAGAGCGATAGATTTTCCGCTGTGCACTTACCACCCACGGACGCCAACAATATATTGAACCGGTATCGCGACCGTGAGTATGTTATTAGCCATCCCTGAGAAAAAGCCCGTGGTATGATGAAGAGTGCGCTCACCAGAAAATGGAGAGAGAACGTTCACATTTATAAACGCTGCACCGCAAAGTTAGGGCAGCGAGGGAAGAATATCGAGCCAGGAAAAGAGAGGAGAAGAAAATCCTGCATAGAAAGAAGAGGGTATACGCAGTCTCCCGGCTGAAGAAGATCGACGAGTCTCGCGATCGAAACAATATCCGGAGGTTTTATAAAAACACCAAGCTTGAAAATATTTTAAACTTGCAGGTAGCAAGGCATGCGCTTGAACTTTCGCATATTACGAAACTCAAACACCTGAGCAGTACCGATACCGATAAAAGCGCGGAAGCGGTATACTACTTGTCCGTTCATCCAGAGGCGGTATTTTCATGAGGCATTCGAATACCGTAGTACCGGTTGCGATATACCACTCTTTTGTGTACGTCTATATTTAGCGCAAGATGAATACGTATCGCTGTACCGATGTGGTGTCTCAGCTTCATTCTCACGGTTTGCGGGAACGCAGTAGGGGATATCGCTCTTCCGTTCACATTGGCCCGGTAGTTTAACGCATCTATATGTGCATCTATATTTACCGCCATAGGATTACGCACTACTTTACCGCTCTGGCGTGTAAACTCTTTTACTGTGTTTACAAATTCGCCTCTTGTCAGCCATGACGTCAACGAACACAGAGCATATAGAATGATTACCGCCTGCGTGCCGACTACGTGCAGAAGAAAAAAATGTTCGATTTGCAGGCACAAAGCAGGAATTCGGTTTGACTTTCGCAGATCCTTGCCGTAATTGTAGAGAGTACAGGGTATGTCCTTGATTAAATGTAAATAGTCGGATACTAAATTCTACATTAAACCCAGAAACTTATTCGGATTCTCCTGAAGCAAAATCAAAAGGAGTACGATTTGTTTCTGCTAAAGAAATAATTAATCAAATAAAAGCTAAAGGATATAAGATAATAAAAACTTTTACTCAAAAGTGCTCCCAATTACCGTTGATCAAAATGCGTTAGAAAAAGCTTTCTTAAATCGTTTGGTTACTTCTGTTTTCACCTTTAAGCACCTTACATACTTTGTATTTTGCTTTCGAGAGACATGTCCGGAGTAACACAATTTACAACAATTTTAGAGTAGAAGCTGAAATCCGTGAATCTCGCATTCAATGATGAATAACATGTTAAAGCATCATCGGTACACCGTCCGTTTACTCAAAGTCAGGTGAGATGCAACCAAGAGATGTTCCAACGTTTGCTTTCGCTTTTATAACTCTGCTGTTCCTTGAAAGCGTTGAAACGTTTAATGATATTATAACATATTTCCAGGAAATCAATCATACGAGTAAATTCGAATAGCTGTTATGACTCCCAAGTAGTTTCCTCATAACATTTCCACTATCAAATTTAGGGCACGGGAATGCATATTGTAAGCCAAGTACATTTTATCCGCTACGTGTGAATAACTTCGATCAGTCAAGTAATAGGAAATTCCCTCTGATAGCTCTCACATACTTCATGCAGCAGACTAAACTCCTCTACAACATTTTTCTTTATCTTCAGTGCTCTGCCCTAACGTAGGAAACAAGAACTAATAGATACTTCAATTTGTTCATTAAAGATGTTACAACATACCTACACGCGTACCAAACATTCGTTTCTCCATCGTCTTCCTAGTTGAACGAACTTCTTTATCGCTACCAGACAGCAGAAGGTGCACCAATCAACAAGAGATCTCTTCGCAGATATTTCTAACCGTTGGTAGATGTAACATCTGCGGAACATACATTTTTAATTAATGTTCCCTTTTCCTTAAAACACTACTCGCATCGCGTATCTCATGGTAGGAAGGAAATATGAGTGTGAACATTCTTTAATAGGGTATTCGTTAGGTCTTTTCATTTTGGACAACAATACTTTCGGTTGGCGCAACTTTTTTGTTGAATAAATTAAAACTTCTTCACTGAAATTAGTAGTGATAAACAAGTTTTCTAGTTTTGCTAAAAAATCTCCGTTTGTCAATTTTGCTCACGACTCCCTCATACTCCATACTCATGAGTTTGCTGGTCAAAGACTTTCCTGTTTAGTGTGAGATTTATCTGAATGGCAAAAGTAAGTTAATATTGAAATTATGTTTTATTTTCGATTTCAGTAACCTCCCTGCCTATGGTTGTTGACAAAGTCACAGTGTTAGCTCGTTATTGTTAACTCGTATTAAAGCATAGCTCGATGAAAGTCTAACGCAGATAGTTAAGCGTGGCAATTGTTGTTTACTAATTCGAAACCAGTTTGGTGCCCATTCATGTCCAATGATCAATTATGGCAGTCTCAAAAAAGGTCAACAACAAAATTGTCTATACCTACCTTCTACAGTCGCCACAAATTGTATAGTTGATTTTAGGCAAAAGACTTTAATAATTTTTTCTTGTAAATTATTTTGAATGTTAAGCACGAGTAAATAGAGTCCTATTAATAATAAGTTTTTTTTTTTCTCGATGAAATGCTGATTTAAAGACAAAAGAGTTGACGTGCGAACTGTAATTGATATCTTTGTAGCAGAGCAGTCCATGGTTGTGGCCAGTTATTGTTGTTTGCACGTTTTCTGTTTCTATGAAAGGCTGCATAATTCCGATTAACAAGACCTATTTATATGGAGTAATAGAGGCGAAGCATTGAATGATAAACGGAAAGTTCATTGTTTTGTCTTTTCAACTATCGTGTAGTATACTAAAGAGAAAGATATTGCAATTCTGCTGAAATTTCAAGCTCAAACTGACAAGACTATGACAAGGTAATAAATAAATAAATATTAGGCATTATATAGTAAACGGCCTAAAACCTAGCTTCTTCAACTATTTGCTTGTGCGAAGTGGAAGGGACCTACAATTTTAAGTCGAATCCTAACGACAAATTTAAGACGCTTCTCATGACAATTGGTACTCTTGGATGTTTGTCAGACGTTCACAAGAGGTGGGGCAATGGAAAAAAAGGTTTTAGATATTAATTGGCTCCAGCGTTATTTGAAACCGAAACCTTTAGATTAGTAGTCCAACACACTTACCTCTGCACCATTGCGCCCACAGCAGAGAAGTCAAAAAAAGCGTATAACATTCTGTCTGTCTGCATTTCACAGGGGCTTCTCCCCAAACCGGTAGACGTATATTCGGCAGACTTGTTCATAGTAATTTTTTGCCTAATAACTCTTTTTGTTTGATTCTGCTCTCAGATCAAGCTAACCTTCCACGCTGCAATAGCGCCCTAAGACGATAATATATATAGCCTACCTTTACTCTAGAGTTGTTGCAAATAGAGCACGTGTGGAAAGTAGACGCTCGGGAGCGATTTCCAAGCTGGCTTGCAATGCAGAAAACTTTAGTTTACTTTCTTTCGGTCTGGTTGAGTAGTTTGTAGAAAAATAAGAGTTATAGCAAGACAGAAAGTGAAACGTAAGCCAAACATTTCAGAGAGATAGCGACTCCGGTCACGCTGTTTTCAGTTGTATCCGACAAAAAATGTTTTTATTTAAGGAGCCTTATCAACTTTTCCTTCCTGCATATCGACAAGTAAACGGTGCCATAAAGCAGAATTGACAGGATGAAGTAATGGAAAAGTACTTATTTCGTTCTTCGATTCAGAAAGTTTGCCGAACCTTCATCAGGTTGTCTTTCACGAAGCTATAGTTTGCGCGTTAACTACATCGAAAATATTGGTATCATGTATGTACATATGTGGTCTTGTCCTCGTTTGAGACGCGTTAATTTCGCCTGTTCCTCAATCTCCATGAAACAATCTTCCAATGACATGGTCGATATCATCGGCGTATCCCATTAGCGGACGTATTGCAAATAGTGTCTTCAATGTTGACAGCTGCTCTGCGCACTATTTGTTCGAAAACAAGTTTGCAGAAGTCATATGACAGCGTATCTCCTTGTATCCGGTGCAAGTTTGAACGAGCTACTTACAGATGCACATTGCATCGCATTTTGAGAGTAGCTGAGCGAGAGACTCTCCTCTGTGCACCAGTCACCCAAGAAAAATGGCTCATGGTATGATGATGTATACGTCTACAGGAAGAAGGTGACAGAAGATGCACGATTAATAAAGCTGCAGTGAAAACCAAGGGCAGCGAGGAAAGAGTATTGAGTCAAAAGAACGGAGGAGAAGAAGAGCCTGCGTAGAAAGAAGAGGGCGTACGCAGTCTACCAGCTTCAGAAAATCGAAGAGTCTTGTGATCGGATCAACATTTACAAGAAAGCGAAGCAACTGCCTGCTGACTTTAAGAACGGAACGCAATCTCCTTCGAAACAGCTACGGAAACTTAGTCACCGAATCGCAGGGAATAGAAGCTGTCTTTAATCAGCATTTCTAATAACTGCTAAATCGTAATCATGTAGAGAGAGTGATAGGGCATGTCCTGTCAATGAAGAACAGATTTCACCACCCAGTAGTAGAGGTTGGCTTAGTTATAAGAAACCTTATGAACAATACGACCACCGGCTCTGATGGCTTACCAGCGGAGCTCTTCAAATACGGAGGTGATGTTTTGGTAGAGCGCATGCAACAAATCATGAACCAAGTATGGGTTGAAGAAGAGTGCTTGAGACTGGATTATCGGCTCATATGCCCCATCGACAAGAAAGGCGATCCTATCTATAGCAAGAACTTTCAAGAACTATCGGGGCATATTCCTGCTTGATGCCGCATATGAAAACCTATCTAACGCACTGTGTGAACGTCTGAAGACGTTCTGCAACACACTAATAGGTATGTACCAGTGTGGCTTCCGACACGGAAGATCGGGAATATACCATATTTTCACACTGAAGCAAGTCCTGGAAAAGGCCAACGAATTTCAGTCGAGACTTATCACCTTCTCATCGACTTTGAATCCGCTTATGACAGTATTCATCTTCAGGAGCTCTACATGGCGATGGCCGACTATCGGATCGCAGCAAAACTGATCCAGCTGTGTCGCATGACATTTGAAAGCACACGGTGTAATGTGCGGTTTGGAAGCAGCTCTTCCGAATTATTCCAAACTTACACCGGGTTCCGCTGTCATGTGCCTTCTTCAATCAAGTTCTGGAGAAAATAGTGGACAGGGCAGGTGTCAACACAGAAGGCAATATCTTCAACAGATCCGTTAAGCTACTGGGGTATGCGGACGAAATCGACATCATCGTCCGTTCCCAGTGTGCCTTGTAAGAAACATTAACGGGGATTGAAGAAAAGGCGACATTTGTTGGTCTTGCAGTGAAAGAGGACAATACCAAATACATGCTATCAAAAAACAAACATCTGTCCATCGCCTAGGACAAAACGTCACTGTTGATAGCAATAATTCGAGCAAGTTAAGGAGTTCTTCTTCTTACCTTAGTGGAGATCCGTCGGAGAATTACTGTCGGAACAAAGCCTCTACTACTTCGATTTGGCAAAACAAAAAGGTTCAAAACTGCTCACACGAAGGACAAAATGCATGCTCTATCGAACCTTAATCCTGCCAGTCCTGCTTTATAGTGTCGAGTGCTGGAAGATAAGTAGGAAAGGAGAGCATATTTTGGGTTCTTTACTCCGTCGGATATTTGGTCCTGTATGTGAGGAGGACGAATGGAAGAGAAGATAAAACAGCAAATTCTATGAGCTATACCAAGTCCAAAAAGCTATACCAAGTCCAAAAAGCTGAAAATATCGTGCCCGTGCCGTTAAGTTAGTGAGTAAGTTTTCCAACGTCACGCGTCACAATTATGACGTTTCGAGGAGCCTGTATTGCTCATTTTATTGCATTTGAATTGGGGTCATCGGAATACAACAACCGCTTAGACTTTATGGTCGATAGTACTTCAGCACGGCTGGGCATTCGCTACTCACTAGAGATCAGCATTAAAGTCAATATAAGGAAATCTAACAGTGGCCTTAGCAAAGAGAAGAAGACTGGCGAGCTTTATCTCACTTAACTCATCGTCAGAGAAGAACTGTTTTTTTTTGTTTTCCTAGGATATCCAACCTAGCTTTTGTAAAAGCAGGACCTTTTGCAGATGGAATGCGATGACATTTCGTCCGCCTACAGTTAGCACTCACATAGGCCCGACTTTCTAACTGTAATAGTTTTTAAATGATCTTCAAAAGGACCGAGACCAGTGCCGAGATCAACTTAGGACCTTATTTTTTTCCTTTTCATTCTGAGCAGAAACTTTGCTCAGCGGGTTTAGGGAGCGTCTTTCAGCCTTTTCGAATGTCTGCATAAATGTATTGCGAGAAAACTGCTGGCTCGATACACTTTCTCCGCTGCTCTAAGCATTTTCATGTGTTCATCTTCTTACGCCTATTTCCGGTATACGCACACTGAATACATCATCAAATATGCGGGCTCTTTTTCTGAGATGGGTGGTAGCCTACGGTGACTTCGGCTACCTCTATGGTGATATCACAATTCTTGATTGCTGTCGTCTGCGATAGGCGACAATTCCATAACTGCTTACACCAATTTTAATTCGTTGAGCTGGTGAGGCATAAAATAAAATATGTCAATTAAATGGTGAACTGAATGAATCCATCCATCGGTTATTCAACTAACTAGATTTTCCAATCAAAAGTAAGGTTAGTGGAAATTGGATTATAGACTTATACTCGTATTTGTTGCTATTGAGTTCAGAGGTACTATTTGAAAAATAATTGATTGCAAAACGATTTCATTGGGGGAATAATGAATGAAATGAACCAACACCACAAAAAAGGAGTCTGATGATCGGCTGTGGCAAACTGTGAAACCGCGCTGTAACTGTAGCACTCGAAGGTGGTCAACTTCTTGCATATTCCATGATCCATCCAACGAACTGGATATGTATAACATTACGGGCGAGTTTTTTTCAGGTTTCCATTTCTTGCTGTCAACGAAGTGTGCACTCAATTAGTGATTGATGAGTTTTCTTTTTCTTTCATATCTGTGGTATTCATTTTCATTCTCATTAGGCTTGAAAAGTGAAGACTTTCTTTTTGATCAAATAGCCCGAATAGCAATAAATTAGTCGACTTTAAAGTTAATTTGCTATGAAACTGAACAATCTGGTTTGGTCGATCGCCTTTTACTTGGGAAGATGTAAGTTGTTTAGTATTTTAATTAATTTATGTGATAATAACGTGGGTTGATGAAATAATGCTTAGTTGAATCGAAAAATTGATTGACACAATGTAGATGATCTTCAGAAAAGAAGTCAGGCAAAATCGATTTAATGTCTTGGTTCACTATAATCAGTGAAACTGAACATGATCGTTTTTCGTACAGGAACAATACGATCAAAGACAAAACTGTTTTACCCCCCTTAGAGTTCCAAGCGCTACCTATCGGAATATAACTTTCGAACATAAGAGAATTTTCCAATCAGTTTTCTCCCGGAAAAATGTCTCTCGAGAATGAATTGCGCATAGGTTAGGTTAGGAGGGTTGCATAACTAATTGTGTAAGTATCACCCAGAGGCCAAAAAGGACCATCGTGAGTAGCCTTTATACATGGTAGGACACGCAATTTAAAAAAAAAACATTTTGATCTGTTTATGAATCGATTAATATCCGTTAGAGGTATTTCTCTGCTAGGTCGCCAGACAGTCAAAAAACCGTACTCTCATGCAGGAGAACCGTCAATCTTGGAGTGCCAGGCATTGGCACAGGAGGTGTTCCACAGATTATATTTCCTTCTCAGCTCTGCAGCCTCTGCAGAAGTCATTTGTAGGGATCCTTAGCCTTCTGGCCATGTTCCCGATTATGCAGTGTCCGGTTAATACCCCGACTAGCACACGGGTTTGGTTTCTTTCAAAGGACAGTAGAGACTTAGTTTTCTTTTTGTCAATGAAGGACTACAGACTACGAGATATGACACAGCTTACAATGTTGTCTCACATTTCCGTACATAGTCTTGTGATGATACCGTCAATGAAGCTTTTAGCTGTGGCTAAGGCAGGCAGTACCTACACATCAGCCTCGAGTGGGTTCATATCAGAGCCGCACCTTCTTACTCCCTGCCACACCAACGTTCCCAGGAACCCAGCAAAGAAGTACCGAATAATAGCTAATTGGTCTGAGTGCTTGGAGGCAATCTTTGACGCATTTCGCGTTTATGAGGTTAGAGTCGATCGCGTTAAGAGCTGCCTGACTGTACACACAGATGGTTGTTTCCATTGCTTTAAGTTTCATCGTTACTATCGTTTGTTTAACCAGATTCCCGGGGTGCAGGTATATCAGTCTACAAGCTTCATATAAGTTCATAGGACTTCCGTTGACTCATTTGACTGGTCAAAGTTTTGCTCTGGGGAACACCCATGCCAAATAATTGTATACTATGTTTTAGACAAGGCAACGAGTTCAATTAATGTCAAATTCAATGGCAGTATATATTTAAATAAATACCTGTATCACAGCATTAGGAAGTATATCCTCCCTTGGTCCCCGTGAAGACCCATTCTGCATTTTCTGAAATAAAATATAAAATCGTTATTAACTAAGTTGCAAAAATATTATGTTTTTTTTAACTAAAATAAGCTGACAATAACATATAATATATATTATTATAATAAATGTATATAAGATAACATGCCAGCTAAAAATCATTTTAAATTTTTTATTTTTTATTTATTTATTTAATTTATTCATCTTTATATATTGCCATGCGTTATTCTCGCAAAAACTCAAGAACGGCTAGACCGATTTGGATGGTTCTTTTTTGTTTCGTCTCAATACTGGGGTGGTTTTGGAAAAAAGAAAATTCGAAAAAACCCAAGGCAAAAGCCGGAAAAAAATCGGAATTTGGGTTTGTATGGGAATCTCATATATAAAAATTAATGTTCTTGTGTTCGTCTTCTATTCGCACGCGCATCGTTCATCCAAGTGAGTTGAAACTTTGTACAGTTATTGTTGGCACTTGCGCGAACGTATGCCAGAAACGTTCGTTTAATAAATTTACAGTAGGTGGCGCGCTTATGTTTGCTTGTTCGTCTTCTATGCGTTCATGCATCGTTAACCCGATTGAGTTGAAAATTTGTGCAGCTGTTGTAGGAAGTTGGGTGAACGTTTGGATAAAGTATCTGGCAACAAAGGTGAAATCCTCTTAAACCGCAAAGCGGGACAGCCAAACACTCTTTGAATCGAAAAAGTAAACTGAAAAAGGAGCCATCCATACAACGCGCACCTTTCCTTAGCGAAGCAGCGGAGTTGGGTGAGCGGGCTAAAACATGCAAAGAAAAGGGTAAAATCCCTTTATACACCAAACCGATTGCACTCAAATTTTCAGGCAGTCTTAGGTATTGGCCCGTTTCTTTGAAGTTTGGTCAAAATTGTTAGGCTTGCAGTTTTATTTGTTACTATAATAACATGAGGGCGCGGTGCAGAGGTTAGTGTGTTGGACTAATAGGTAACATCTAAAAGTTTTTTTTCACTGCCCCACCTCTAACGAACGTCTGACAAACAGGCAGGAGTATCAATTGTCATAAGAAGCTTCTTAAACTTGCCGTTCGGATTCAGCTTCAAATTGTAGGCGCCTTCAACTTCGCACAAGCAAATGGTTTGATAACTTATATTTATTTTTATAATAATATGTATTTTTTTGTTAGGAGCAGGAACGCACCCCGGCGGGGTACCCGCTGGTCTGTCGCTAAAAACAAACGATTTGGAAAGATCACGGTCCGCTTAGGGGAACTGTTCGATACTCTATCCATATTTCATGTTATTGCATTGCGAGACTTTGTCCATTTTATTTCTAACTTTATATGGGCGGGTTGCTAAATACATTGTTTCCTTTTGTTATTGGCTTTTTCGATTAAGGAATTTGTAAAAAAAAACCCAACACGGAGCAAATTGTTAAGAAAGGCCTCATCTACATTTTATAAGCAATGCAACCTCCATTTATATCAACTTTCTCGATAAAACTAATTTTTTTTAAAGTAGCACATTTTGATCTCCTAGAATCTATACTCCCGCTCAACTGAATAGGTTCAAAAAATTCTGCTTTGTAATGTGTCTTTAGACTGAGAGAGGTCTATTGCACATAGATACAGTGCCGCTCACTTGAATAGAACCCCCCCTTTGCTTCGACTTCCAAGTTAAATAACTTTTAAACTAATAAAGAAAACAACTCAATTTCATTTTTAAATTCAAGTTTATTAAATTTTGTAAAACATAATAAAAAATGGTGTCTATATTAAAAGTGATAATTTTACTATGTATTTTAAAGTGATGGGACTCAAAATATTTGTATTAAATTTTAGCTCACTTCAATAGAACCCCCCACAATATAATATTAGTTTTCACATGCAAGCCAAGGCAGGTAGTTATGCAAAAGTTCTCTCTAATATATTTTAGTTATTTTTAAATAATTACAGTCAAAATGGGACGTGGTTAATCATTGGCCGGGGTCGAGAAAGCTAAAATCAAAACTTATCGCGAGGGTGACTTGTCTATTCACCAAATAGCTACAAAAATTCAGCGAAGCCGCAAGGTAATATCAACATTTCTACGCAATGAGTCTAACTATGGTAAAAACATGAAACGGCGAACTGTTTGTGCCGTTACCGCTGCTGACAAAAGAGCAATTTTGTGACTCGCACCGAATTCGCATGATTCTGCAGGCAAAATAAAAGAAAAAAGTTGTGTTATAGCTAGTGTTTCTACGGTAAAGCGGGTTAATTCAAAGGGTAAACACTTAAAGCATTTCGCGCTAACATGACCTGGAGTAAGGAATGGTACCGTAGTATTTAAATTTAATTTTGAGGGTCCTCACGGATGTAACTCTTACTTCCATGACTTGCGAAAAGAGGAGCATCAATTGGAATGATTACACACCCGAGTGAGCGGTGTTATGGTTTGGGGAGCCATAACGTACTATGGCACTTTAGAATTGCATTTTCTTTTATATCTTGCATCTTGCATGGGCGTACTCGCGAAGGTTTTCCCTTCCATGAATGAGCTGTTTGGTGACTTGCCGTGGAAACTACAACAGGATAATACACCAATACACAACGCCAGAGTGGTAAAACTTTACCTTAAGCGCCAAAATGTCTCAATTTTGGACTGGCCACCATACTCGCCCGATTTGAACATCATCGAAAATGTTTGGGGATGGCTTATTCGGAAGGTCTACGAATCAGGCAAACAATATTCAAATAAAAATGAACTTATAGGAGCAATAAAATGTAGCTGGGCCTCCATTTCATTGGATTATATCAAGAAGCTGTATGATTCTCCGCCTAATAGAGTTTTTGAGGTTATTCATAAACAGGGTGGAAGCACCCATTACTAATTTTTGTTATTTTGTTCTTAAATTTAATTTAAATTGTGTTCCTTAATATTTACCTAAAAGAGTGTTTAACTATTCCTAAATCAATTTTTTATTCAAATGAGCTAAAATCACTTTAAAATGTATAGTTAAATTATCACTTTCAATACAAGTATAGACACCATTTTTTATTATGTTTTACAAAATATAATAAACTTGAATTGGAAAAAGAAATTGAGTTGTTTTCTTTATTAGTTCAAAAGTTATTGCACTTGGAAGTCGAAGCAAAGGGCGGGTTCTATTCAAGTGACCGGCACTGTATTTTTACTTTTTTTGCATGCTTTGAACCTTCATTTGTTTGCACATAACATAAGAGAAAAATAACGCGATTTGTGAAACGGTAAATTAGAATTTTGTTTTTATCATTATGTTCCCCAAAAGCATTGCATTTTTTTGGCTCATCAGATTAGGTTCAAGGGCAATAACTTGAGTAGGAGATCTTTAGCGACAACGTACCGATGTAAATTGTTTTTCTTTTTTTTATTGAAAGTAACTTCCGCTGTTTTTTTGTAAAATAGGTCGTGGGAAGCAATTGAACGATTTGCAAAAGTCCAAATAAAGGGGTATTTGGAACGGGCTAAAACAGCCCAAAATTGCTAAAAAAATGGTCAGAGCCAAAATGTTGTTAGTAATTTCATTCGTAATCAATCCTGTTATTTAAAAAATATGAAAGGAGGTGTTCAATACGCGACAACAACAGCAGATAGAAGACTTATCTTCATGACTGCTTCAAATTGTCAACGTTCTGCTGCCAAAATCAGGGAAGAATGTGGAGTTAATGGAAGTCTGGCAAATGTAAAACGGATTATTCGGAGTGCCAAGCATTTGAAGATGCTAAAAGTGAAAAAAACTACCTCTCAATGATGTGCGTAAAGCTGCACGCCTTCGGGTTATTCGTAGTGGATATTGATGTTGTTATTAAAAATATTTTTAAGCATATAAGCATAATCTATATAATAAAAAATAAATTTAATTAAATACAATCTCGTGACATTATAACGAAAAAATGAAAGGGCTGTGGTGAAAGCGGACTTAAAGGGTGACTATTTTTTCTAATGGCGAGTTGAATGCGGATTGCTCCAGAATTACCTCAGACCTTCAATAAAAATCCTATAAGTAGAAAGAACAACGACAAGCGCTGTTTGTCACCAAGGGCCCTATCTTATAAACATTGACAGGTGATCATTTTACAAATTCGTCGCACTTGTCTGAACCAATTTTTATTTCATAAAATATTGAGTGACATAATTGTCAGTAAAACATAAGGACACATTTTTTTTATTATTTTTTATTTTTTTATTTTATTCAATTCATAATTTTGTACATGTAAGAAAAAGATACTTTTAATTTGTACAAACTAAGACTTATGTTGCAATGCTGACTTTTGTTTATTTAAATTTAAGATACTAACAATTCAAATATATAATATAATAAAATAGAGAATGAAAGGAAAAAAAAAGAAAGAAAAACGGAAGAAGGCATTGGAGAAATATGAATAGTGCGAAAATAGTAAAGGTAGATGAAATGGAAAACAAAGATAGAGAAATAGATAAAGACAGATATAGCATTTGAGAAGCGTTGAGGTATATCGTCAAAAGTTTTCTGCAAAATATTTAAAAATTTCCTTACTGAAATTTACCGTGTTGTTCATTCGTTTAATATACAGGGGTAGACAATTCCAAAGACGAATCGCATGAACAAAAAATTGACGGCTGGTAACAAGATACTTGTGTCTGGGTGGAATCATTTGAAATAATCGTTGACCACTCGCGAATCTAATTTTTTCAAATAAATAATTTGGTTCTTTAGTCATTATAATTTTATTTAATGTTAGTATGGTCCGATAACTCAGTAAAGCCTTTAAAGAACAACCCGCTATTAGTTTTGTGTAGTCGGAGATGTGTTCGCCTCTTTTTATGCCAAAAATAAATCTGGCACAGCTGTTATAAGCTACTTCAAGTTTCCGCTTGGTCTCGTAATCCATGTCTGCAAAAATCTCACATCCATACAAAATGGAAAATGTGGTGACAATTTTGTCATTGTTATATTTTGACAAATTTGTCGTGCCTTAAACGCTGGGTTTTGAAACAACCTGCCCATCGCCAAAACATGATACTGAGATCCACTTCCAAGCCAGTGTAATGCATACAAAAGTTGGATTTAATGGCATCAAAGGAGTGATTCCTTTTTTGTGGGATGTTGTTGCTGGACACCATTTTTCAACAAAATATATTCCGCTGCTGTTTTCCGTTTCGATTTAATAGATTTGACAGTTTTCATTTTTCTACACATAAAAGTACGCGAACGGACCTTGTGTATTTTTTTCTGCCCCATAAAAAAATGTCAGGAGGTATAAAATTGTCAGAGAATTTATGACAATTCTCGAAAAATACATGGCAAATTATTGTAATGACAATTATGTAACGAGAACTTGACAATTGTCGATTTTTTCCGACAATTTTACAAAATTGTATAATTATTTATACAATTGAGAATCTTGCGAACGTCTGACAAACATCCAAGAGTATCAATTGTCATGAGAATCTTCTCAAACTTGCCGTTTGGATTCGGCCTTAAATTGTACGTTCCTTCTATTTCGCAAAGTGGTTGGAGGAGCTAGGTTTTTGGCCCTGGCCGTTCATGACTAATATTTATTATTTTTTTTATTTTTTTTTCAGACTTTTTGTGTAAACGAAAAACGGCTGTATGTAGTTTCTTTCAGATAATATTGAGATCAATATGCATCGATTAGGACCAGGAGCTTCAAATCAATACCAACCACCTATTCATCGATTTTAGGGGCGTATATGACAGCATTTATAGAGGCGAGCTATACAGAGCTATGTCTAGTTTAGGCATCCCTGCCGAACTCGTCCATTTGTACAGGATGAAGATGGAGAAAACATGCTGCTTTTAATGTCAAAAAAGATTCAGACAATCCCGGCGTTCTGTCATGCTAATCTTTAACGTCATTCTTGAAAGAATAATGCAAAACTCAAGCGTCAACACCAGAGGCACACTCTTTCAAAAGCCCATCCAAATACTCGCAAACGCCGACGATGTTGATATAATCGGAACAATGCAGCGTGATGTCAATTGCGCTTTCGTGAGTATTGTGACGGAAGCGGCGAAAACGGGTATAACGGTCAATGAAAAAGTACGTCCAACACCGTCATCTCGGACAGAACGTCACCATAGGCACACATAACTTCGAGGTAGTGAAAGACTTTGTATACCTAGGCATCATTACACCCGCCAACCGCTGCTTCGGACTAAGAAAGCAATTGAGTAGCAAAACCTTTCATTGAATAAATAAAGTGCCCCTAATATGACCTTAATCATCCGAGTCCTGCTCTATGGGGCAGAGGCATGCCTTTTGAGAGGAAAATTCTTCTGCATAGACGTTGATTAGAGGAGCGGATACAACAATGAAATGTACGGGCTATACAGCGATATCGACTTAGCCAGAAGAATGAAGGTTCAACGACTGAGGTGGCTGTGTCATTTTGATGGACACCAATGCTCCAGCACAGAAGATCTTCTAGATCACCTCTGAGGGACGGCGCAGTAGATGAAGACCACGACTCAGGTGGCGCAAGCAAGTGGAAAACAATTTAGGAAAACAAGATCGAGCTGGCTGGAGACGCTTGTTGGTTAAGGCCACCCTGGACTGTAGCAGCACCTAAAGTAGAGTAAAGTAAGGACCACAACGAAGTCTATATAATTTTTTGTAACCGAGATAACTAATAATTTCTTTACAGCTCGAGTTACAGGTTTGACAAAGAGTTCCTAAGGTAAATGTGTGCCTTTATTCTATTAGCTATAAATGATTTTATACCCCGATGAATAAAGTTTGTTGATAAATCAGCAGAAGCATCGACATCGCTGTCCAGGAAACGATCAGTTAAAACTCCCACGGTTACCGACCCATCTGGCCCATTTAGTGTTGTCGTATTGCATGGTTAACGTATTCTTATTTAAAAATTTATATAGATTCGTCTTTTGAAAGGTAATAGAATAAATGGTCAAAGTCGTAAAAAGCCCTCTACTTTTGTTGAAAGTTTGAAAGCATTTTTGTCAGTAAGATGCTAAAACATCACCACAAGTATGTTAAAAATATATAAATACGCGTTATTAAGTTATTAAAAACGTTTATATCTTCCACATGGTAATCCGCAAATGCAAACCCTAATAGAACGACCGACATATAGACAAAACAATTCACAACTTTCCAATCAATTTAAATTATGTAGGAGGTCTTAAAGGTCGACGAAAGTTTAAAATAATAAACAACACACAATAAGGTTTATGCTTATCATAAACCGAAATCTGAATTCATAATTTGTGTCACAATAAAAGAAAATTTAATGACAACCTCAACATCTGGCTGAGTTTATTCTCCTGGTGTTGTTGACTTCTTCCATTCCAATTATAAGTCCCTTGATATTCGACTGTAACACTCAGCGGGGCTTAACTCAGGAAATTAAAAATTAAATTAATGAAAAAAAAAATATATAAAATGTCTACATACATATAATCGCGATTTGCATCCGGAATCGAATCGATTTGTCAAAGTTCGTAAGAATTGTTTGTTATGTTCGTCGGAGTAACAATAAGCTAACTGACGCGACAAAGTCGGCGTCATTTTTATTTTATTTATTATTTAATTAAGCGATATACATTATGTATGGGGAGCTCATTTAGAGGTTTTGCTTTCAGACTCTGATCCAATGGCAATCCGGTTTTTATGTATACCACAAAAACAGATAAATAAATTTATTAGCATTCTGGATTATAAGAAACAAGGGCCGAATAAAATCATGTGAATCTTGTTTGCTTGAGAATACATATATGCAGATTAACGGAAGAAATGTGAAGTAACTGTTTGGTTATGTCGCATTTATTCAAAAAGTGTAATAAACCATTCGTAGTTTGCAGAAGTGGCAGGGGTTTTTCAGTTACTTTCAGTTACCCACATAAAAGTAGGAGTATACGTCTATGCTGCGATAGCAGCTACTTTGAGGTAGTAAGTGAGTTGACCTACATCGGAGTAAACATCAACTTCATGAATGACATCAAAGTGGAGATTCGACAAAGAATTATTCTGCAAAACCGTTGGTTCTTCGGTTTGGCAAAACAAATGGGCTCAAAACTCCTAACCGGGCAGATACACTCTACACAACTGATACTGATATTGCCATTTCTGCTTTATGGCGCCGAGTGCTGGACGATAAGCGGGAAAAATGCGGTAATATTGGGTTCTTTGGAAAGAAAAATACTCCGTCGGATATTTGGTCCTGTGTGCGAGGAGAGGAAATGGAGAAGAAGATACAACCGCGAACTCTATGAGCTGTACCAAGATGTGGATGTAGTTCTAAAAGCTAAAATACGTCGACTACATTGGCTCAGCCCCATCGAGCGGATGAACAATAACGCTCCAGCGAAGAGGTTCTTCGACTCCCAGCCCCAAGGTTCGAGACGACAAGGAAGACCGAACGTCCGTTTGAAAGACCAAGCCATCGTTGATGCTAGAGCGCTAAGACTGAACAACAGGAAGCAGTCTGTCCGGCAGCGCGGCGGATTGAAGGCTGCAACGTCTTGGGGAGATTACTATCCCAGGGTCGGGAGCCTGTTAAGCATGTAAGTAAGTAAGTAAGCTCCAAAGACACCTGCCGCTGACCATCGAATCACCTGAATAAGGAAATGTTCAATTCTATTCAACTGAGGAGCTTGTTGGGACATCATTTTAGGCACGAGTACGATAACTAGGGCGCCAAGAATTGATAACGTTTTTTTTTTAGAAGGGTCAAAAACAAGCTATGGGAGGGGGTCCATCTTCTCCCGTGTAGGAGGTAGGGGCAATTTTAGAAAAAAGGACTTAAATTCAATCGGTCTGCCAGAAGTATCAATATTATTCCTCACCTCAGTAATTACTTGAATTCTTCCCGTCTATTTTTCATACGTGCTGTTAGACTCTGGAACTCGCTCCCGTCTCAAATCAAATTAATTGTTAAATACAAACAATTCAAAAATGCAATCTTTCTCCACTTTTCCTCCCTCTCAATTCAACCCTAATCCTGTTCCCTTTTCTGCTCTCTTCCTTTTACCATTGTAATCATGTATTTATATCTTAATATCTAAGTACTATAAAAGATGTTATCTTACTGTACGCACCACTTTTGTTATAAATAAACTTAAACTTAAACATTAAAACTTAAACTTAAATTGAAAAACAAACATTATTAAAAAACAACGGCAACACTTACAATAAAATTCTTTACCGGTTTTGAAAGCCAGAAATCTGTTCTATAATCCTAAATTTAAATTAAATTTTTTATGGCAATAGTTTTTGAAAAATTCGCATGCAAACTCAAAATTTTGATAAAAAAATTAATTTGTTATCTTTTATTTTTTTTTTATCAAAATTTTGAGATTTGAGTTTGCAATTCAAATTTGAAAACGAAAAAACCCTCGTTTGATACATTTCCCAGAATTTTTATTTATTATGTGCAATAGCTTAACAAACATTCCTAATTTGTTTGACCTGCAAAACACATTCGTCATCTTCAAAGAAGATCTAACACGAGATAAATTAAAAAATGAGTTTTAAGGAATTTCGGTCTTAAAAAAAAATTCTACACTACTATACTAGCAGTCAGTCTCACCTATCGCCATCCACTTAAAACATTCCCGAGGCCGAACTTTAATTGTCTGGCCACAACTCTATAATTACGGGTGGCATAAATTATGGCCAAAACACCCAAAAGAAACGTAACCAGGCCCATTTGCATAATCAGAGACCGATCATAGAGCGATGGACTTTGTAACACCCTATCGACGATGACGAAAAGGTGATGACTTAATTTCTGCAAAGGAAATTCGGGTTGATGCGTTTAGTCAAAAATCAGATTTTCCCAGTTGATGTGATGGAAAGAAAACGATAGTTCCACGATGACATTCTCGCAACAATTACCCAATCCGTGTGCGACCCTCATTTCCTAAAAAGCAGCAAAACTAACATTTCCGAATAATAACGAAACAAATGAACAATTGTTGGATGTGTTTTGATTTAAATGTTCAGATTCCATTGCGGAATCATGATCGAGCACAGAAAAGTCATTGAGAAGAGCTATGAGAATGTAAAGTGTGGGTCTTTAAAAACAAAACAAAACAAACAAAAAACCAAGGAAACGTGCAACAGTGGTTGGTGATAATCAGAGAATGGTGGAAATAAATGAATTATTCGTGAGATTTCTTCCATCACGATTGACACATCCGCGAAGAGTCAAAGAATTCCGAATGGAGTTGAATTTTAATTTAATGCGGCCAGGGGGAGAAGGTTCACTATGACGATCGCTTTTTATTGTTCTTAATAAAGTGTTAAGTTTATTATCATGGGCGGATTTTATTGACTCTGCCTTCTGGGTGCTGTTTGTCACATTACTTTCTTCGCAATACAATTTAAGCAACAACAAAAAAATCGCGATTTAGTCGACCCGAAAAAGCATAAAAAGGATGTTTTAAACAATAAAGAAAGGAATTAAGTTTAACCCACAAATTCATTCATTATGAAGAATGGTTCATGACATTACTCGTATGTTTAGAATACGAGTTCCGGCTTATAGCTCCTCGGCAGCTTCTGACGAAGCGTATCATGTCGGACTAGTGTTGGGTCACTTTTTAAGCATTTAGGACCCTATCTCACCAATAATGCGCTGTATATTGGCTTTCAATGCCTATTCCAAAGACTCAAGGTATTTACATTGCGCAGGTCTGTTTCCATCTTTCTTATACAAATTTTCATCACTTGTATTGTGCAGTGGATTCTTTGGCGGCAAAATACAGGGTGGGCCAAAAGCGACTTCCTAATTTGAAAAAAATCATCTCTTTTGTTTTTATTAACTTCCCAGTGGAAGTTCTTGTAATGGGACCGATTTTGTGAATCGCGGATTTTAACATATCTCCACGTTTCAAGGTTACCAGAATCCAAATTCAACATTTTTAGAGAGATGTCTGTCCGTGTGTATGTACGTATGTGCGTATGTACGTATGTGCGTTCGGAATTTTCTTTCGCCACGATTATCTGGAGAACTAAAGATGATATTGACATGGGATCGGGTTTATTCGAAGCTTAGTTACGTAACTCAGAACTGATTAGGTTTTCAGCGAAATCGGTCCAGCCGTTTTTTGTTAATAAATAAATAACTAAAAAAATAAAGGCAAACTAGCTGAATTTTGAAATTGATGATTTGTACTATTTTTTTTATTTTATTTTCTTTTTTAATGTACTTATATAATAAACTTGGGAGATTTACTAAAATGAACTACAGCGCTTTAGAGAGGACCAAACTAATTGAATTTTATTTTGAAAATAATCACTCGACTTAGGAAGACACTTTTGGCCCACCCTGTATAAAAGCAAATGTGAATTCTTGCGAGTCTGTGAAGTTTTTGACGGACATTTAAACCAAGGATTGTGGTGATTTGTGCTGTATTTGCCTGCAATAGTAGCCGTTGCTCGTATTAGGTGGCAGGTATTTGGTGCTGATGTGGTGAGTGCTGTAAACCTAGGCTCCTCATCCCTGAAGCGCCAATTCGTTTTCCTTAGAAAAAATGAAAAAATGTCAGTAAAAGTGACAAAAAAAAACCAAGCAAAGTCCATTACAGTTGCCAGTGTGTTTCTTCATTGGTCCAATTGACCAATTGCGTAACGTCGTTGCCTGTTCAGCCTTCCCACCGAATTCAGAGATTTTAGATTAGATTTTTTTTTAGATTAGATAGATGCATTTATTTCAGATAGAATCAAAGCAATACATTATTCAATAAGTTCAACAGTATTTTACAATTTACAGAAATAAATTAACTGCGACATTTTTTATTCTATATACATTAAGTATTAAAAATAGTGTCAAATGCCACTTCAATGCGCTTAATTAGAAAAAAATATTAGCTATGGGGGGTGCCCCTTACATTCTATTATTCAGAGAAATATTAAGAGAAGAAAAAAAACTAAATTAAAAAGATAATTACAAGATAGTTATGAAAAAGCAAAAGAAAGACAAAATTTCCAAAATTTAAGACTTTAATTTATCCCAGATTGTTAGAAAGAACTGATTCTAATTCCGCGTAATTGAAGTCAAAAAGCCAATGCCTTAAAGACTTTTCAAGCCTTCCAGAGGATCTAGCGACTCTAATTGATAGTGGTAGCTTATTAAAAAGACGACAAGATGAAAATAAATAAAAAAACATAGGGACGGGCTACAGTCCGCTTGGGCGAACTGTTGGATACCCTATTCTTATTCCTATCCCTCATAAGTGGACGTGACAAAAGTCTAAGTATGGTTGAATTGTTAAGAACGCTCTACATATTTTGTTATATAACATTTAAGGGTTTTATCGAAAAAACGAAGCTTTTGTAAAAAACGCTCCCTAGCTCAATCTTTGGTTTTCCAATAAAATTGTTTTATTTAATTGTGAGCGTGTCAGTAGGCGGATTTAAAAAAAATTACGCATGAGCATAAAGGGCCCCTAGAGAGTATATGTTATAAATTTCAGCTCCCTAGCTCAAACTTTGGATTTTCAAAAAAAGTTTTTTTTTGTAAATTGTGGGCGTGTCAGTAGGCGGATTTTGAAAATATTTACAAATAAGCATAAAGGCCCCCCTAGAGAGTATATATTATAAATTTCAGCTCCCTAGCTCAAACTTTGGATTTTCAAAAAAAATTTTTTTTAAAGTGTGGGCGTGTCAGTAGGCGGATTTTGAAAATATTTCCACATGAGCTTAAAGAGCCCCTAGAGAGTATATATTATAAATTTCAGCTCCCTAGCTCAAATTTTGGTTTTTCAATAAAATTGTTTTATTTAATTGTGGGCGTGTCAGTGGGCGGATTTTGAAAATTTTATATTCCGAGCAGTTTTAGGAGTCATAGATTATATATACAAAATTTCAGCTATCTAGCTCAAAATTCGATTTTTTCCAAAATTTTGTTTTTTGAGTTTGTAGGCGTGTCTGTGGGCGGATTTCAAAAATTCGTAAACTTGATTATTTCGGGACCCTAGAGAGTATATGGTTAAATTTTCAGATCTCTAGGTCCAGTTTGAAGGCCTAATTTTTGCCGACGGACGGACGGACATGGCTAGATCGACATTACTATCGATGCTGATCATAAATATAGTAATTTTAAGGGGTCTACGGGCAATATTAAGGTATGTTACAAACTATGCGTCAAAATTAATATACCCTTAGAATAGGGTATAATTACTAAAACCAGTTGTGCGAGAAAAAGGTAGAGATAAAACATTCAAAAAGTTTCTACGTAGGTTATGTTTGGAGACTAATCTGCAATTATGATTACCTGATCTCTTAAAGAAAGTTTTTAGAACTTTAAAACAATACAAATGACGGACTGGAAGTATTTTGATATCTCGAAACAAGGGAAAACGATGTTTTGGTCAAATTTTTCTTAAAACACTTTTCTGCAGAATTAAAAGAGGCTTGATTTTAGTCGCATATGTACCTTCCCAACAAGTTATACTACGAGTATATTGAAGTTTTGAATGGAAGAATCCGTAATATATGGATTTTAGTAGTTGTTTTGAGCAAACATTGCTTAACCATATCAAAGGTTTTAGTAATATCTACGAATAAGCCTGCAGTGAACTTTCTGCCATCAAGATTAGAAAAGATATTTGAACAGAACTTTAGAAGGGCATCTTCAGTAGATTTCCCCCTTTGAAAGCCAAATTGTAACGGGCTGAAAAAATTGGTCTTGTTTAAAAAAGGGAGCATCCTTTCCTTAACTACTTCTTTTAAAGATTTTGCTAAAAGCAGGAAGAAGAGAAATAGGCCTATAATTGCTAACATCCTCTGCTGAGCCTTTTTTAAAAAGAGGGACAACATCCGCACATTTGAGAGCTCCTGGAAAGACTCCTGAACAAATACTGCGGTTAAAAATGACTGCTAGTATATCAACTACAAAAAACGCGACATTGGAAATGCCATTAAAACCACAAGCATTAGACTTTTTTAAAGATCCAATAGCTTTTGAGAGCTCAAGTGCAGTAATAGCTTCAAAAAAGAAACTAGTTCTTTGCAAGAGTTCATTACGATTTTCAAATACCGAGCACATGTTGCAACTGATGTAAGCTTCATGAGCATGATGTGAACTATTGGCTATAATAACTGTTAAAAAGTTTTATACCAGGGATATGTGTTGTCACCACTCACGAATGAGTGTGAACTTATTTCCAATTCAAATGTTCCTTCAGATTTGAAGAATAACAAAAGAATTGTTTGTTCAGCCTATTGTATGGCTATGACTGAAAGTCAAAAATTAATATATGTATAGTCAACTATTACTAGTATGACTATATTATATTTGTGGAGTTTCACCCAGATGTGGTGGTTTGGGATCATCAGTGGGTTACCACAAACACATCAAATCCATACTCGATTTTAAAAAGTTTTATACCAGGGGTATATGTGTTGTCACCACTGTTAAAGCAATTAGCTATAACAAGTTTGTCAGAAATTTCACACCCATCAATACGAATTGCAGTCGGTTTTTTAGTACGGGCAGACTGATTAAAAATGCTGTTTACTACCTGCCATTCGCCTTTTAAATTTCCCTTAGCACAAGAAAATTTATACAACCAAAACTCCATTTTCAGGATGAGCTGAATGGCTTCAATGCCACAGTCCGTAAGTGCTTGCCTGAGAAGACGTTGGTCTAAGTTTGAATCCCAGCGGAGATAAGGGGTTTTTTTTCGGAAATAATGAACGGAAAAAAAAACAGACCAGCACCACAGAAAGAAGGAGTCTGATGATCGGTTGTTGAAGCGCTGTAACTCCAGCCGCTCACTTCACGTGGTAGCAATTGTAAGATATGGTTGTTCATTCAAAACATTTCAAAAAGGAAATTGACGGAAGCAACCTAAAAATTGCAGTGTGTTATCACAAAAAAACCATTAGAGGATTGAGCAAGGCCGTAAGCGCAGCTTGGCTGTGGCTACAGACGCAGATACTCCGCCGCTTCCACCTGTTCATCACAACATAGTCTATAGTCATAAGTCTCCTTTTCGAAGGCTGGCGCTTGTTTGCCTAACGAGAAGAAAAGTCTAATGTTGTCGCTCTGCATGAAAACACAGGCACCATACCCTTGAAGGTTCGACTGCATTTCTTTCCAGGCTGAGAGTCTGGCCAGAGCCAGTTCTGAACACGAGGAAGGCGACTTTGTATTTGCGCATCAGCCGAAGTTCGAGTGTTATCGCATCGGACGGCATATCCAAAGGCAGGAGTCGAAGGACAATCGTCGCGCAAGTTCATCAAAACTTCAGTGCGAGTTATACCAGAAGCCACCTCCTCTTAAACGTGAGATAGCTTCGATTGTGCAAACCAAGATATAAACAGAAAGGAGCCGGATGTTCAATAATGCATCTAGGTCGAAGCCGGGGGTGCTGGGGAAGGGCCGAGACATACCTTTTTTTGGAGTTTGGCGAAAGCAGCAGTTTACGTGAAAGCTTATTCCACCAAACAACCGATGTGTAAGCTAGAAATGGTCTTTTTATAGCCGTATAAATCCATAGGACTTTTTTCGGCGATAAGCCCCATGTCTTGCCAAAAATGCCCTAGCACTGCCAGAATTCAGTTCAATTCAGTTCAACATGCTTGGACTAAAGAACTTTGCTATCCAGGATGGATCCCCAATATTTTGCTTCATTGGAGAGTTGAATTGTGACGCCTTTAGCACTATCTGAGTCAACCCGATCAGCTTCCTCCTTCTCGTAAAGAGAACAACCTCAGTTTCGAGAGAATTGACCGAGAGCCCATTCCTAGTGCACCATTCTTTGATTACGTCTAGGGTCGCTAGAAACTATGGAAACATCATCCGCGTACGCCTGATCGTAGAAGTTAGAACTGTTAAGAGCATTCAACAGAGAGTCGACAAGCATGCACCACAGCAGTGGAGACAGAACGCCGCCTTGCAACCAGCATCTGTTTACCCCCGCCATCACATAACAGCCACAATCCGCATCCGCAGTCTTTTAATCCACAGCACCAATGACTCGTCTACACCGTGTTTTCTGGCAGAGCTACACATGGTGTCATAAGTCGCATGATCAAAAGCACCCAAAATATTGCTGAAAATGCCCATCGCTTAATGTTTCTTGTCAATCGCATTCTTAATTCTACCAACTATATTTTGGAGTGCAGTCTCGCAAGATTTTCCGCGTTGATAGGACGTGTTGCATCTCAGATAAGGAATGCAATCTCAAAGCAGTTTATCGAACTTGAAGCTCAACCAGTCTTTCCAAAAGCATTACACAAAACCAAAAAAGCGGTCTAAACACCACAACTCAGTGATGGAAATCGACTTTTTTCGATTGTACTGAACGCTGCAACAAAATTGTACTGAAAAAGACCAAATTGTACTGGGCTCTTATGGATTAATGTAAACAAACACTCAAATTCAAAAATAAAATTTATTTATTAGAACAAAAACAAAAAAAAAATCATTTATTATAAATATTGAGGTAAAAAAAAAGCTTAATAAATAACGGAAGGATCTCCGTAACACAGTAAGGTAGGATCATTAATCAACATTATATGAGTTTTACTCTAATCTAAGAGTTCTTCTTTTTGAAGAGGGTTGTTTGTAACATTTTTATTTAAAAGATCTTTATTAATTTTAAAACTGTGACAACATTCATTCTTTATAAGATTTTTGGTTTCTATAAGTGCAGAACACGTTGGAACTTGTAACCGATTTCTTAATTTAGATTTAATTATATTTTGATACGAAAAAATTCTTTCAACGTTTGCTGACGAATGAGGAACACAAAAGGCACCCTGAAAAATTCGATGAATATTTTGAAACATAAACTCATTGCATTCATTTTTTAAAAGGCCAAATTTTGACCAAAATTCTGATATGGAAAGATTTCTCAGTTGTTTTATTTATTCACAGTCAGCTAGAGCTCTATATTGGTTGTTTACAACTTCAATGTTTTTGTGTTCATTAGGAAAAAACTTTAATACAAATTGAACAATAGAGTTAACTTGACCATCCAGCACTGCACTTTGTGAGAAATTTTGAAGTGCGTTTAAGAAAACGTCATCGAAATCCAATCCTCTTCTTTTGTTTTTAACTAAAATATGTAATATGTATCTCTTAGTAATGTAAGATTATGTAAACTACCTTTCCATTATTGCACAGAATTATCCTCGACTCGACACCAAAACAAAACACCAGAACCACGGCAGACGAACGCAACAACCGACAAGTTTCCGTCTTTCGTTTTCAAATTTAAGGGAAAAAACAAATGTCATCGAATGACGTTCAGATGTCAGTATTTAAAATCAAATGGGCGCATTCATTTCATGTAGGGTAGTTTTTGATATTGGGTAATTGGGCTTTGGGAATGTTCGCATCGCACATACATTTTTTTTTAGTCAAGGGAGATAAGAGAAAATCAACTGAAGGAATAATATATATCAATTTTAACAGACAATTCAAAATTGTACTGATATAGGCAAAGATGTACTTGTGTACTGAGAAAATCAAATTGTACTGAATTCAGTACAATAGTAAGCCTTTTTCCAACACTGCCACAACTGTTGAAGGAGAACTGTCGGAGTTCGTTTGACGATCTAATAGAAGAAATCGGCTAGACTTGTTGTTGTTTTATTTAAAAATCCACTGTCTTTCTGTAATCGAAAAGTCGAAAATGCCCGACCCTCAGAATTTCAAAATATTTTATAACAGTTTTTACATGATATTGATTTAAGTGTTTATACCCTATTCTAAGGGTATATTAATTTTGACGCATAGTTTGTAACATAGCTTAATATTGCCCGTAGACCCCTAAAAGTTACTATATTTATGATCAGCATCGATAGTAATGTCGATCTAGCCAGGTCCGTCCGTCCGTCGGCAAAAATTAGGCCTTTAAGCTGGGCCTAGAGAGCTGAAATTTTAACCGTATACTCTATAGGGTCCCGAAATAATCAAGTTTACGAATTTTTGAAATCCGCCCACAGACACGCCCGTCCGTCAAAAAAACAAAATTTTGGAAAAAATCGAATTTTGAGCTAGAAAGCTGATTTTTTTTTTATATGATCTATGACTCCTAAAACTGCTCGGGATATAAAATTTACAAAATCCGCCCACTGACACGCCCACAAATAAATAAAACAATTTTATTGAAAAACCAAAATTTGAGCTAGGGAGCTGAAATTTATAATATATACTCTCTAGGGGCCCTTTAAGCTCATTTGTAAATATTTTCAAAATCCGCCAACTGACACGCCCACAATTTTAAAAAAACTTTTTTGAAAATCCAAAAGTTTGAGCTAGGGAACGGAAATCTATTATATATATACTCTCTAGGGGCCCTTTATGCTCATGTGATAATTATACCCTATTCTAGGGGTATATTAATTTTGACGCATAGTTTGTAACATACCTTAATATTGCCCGTAGACCCCTAAAAGTTACTATATTTATGATCAGCATCGATAGTAATGTCGATCTAGCCATGTCCGTCCGTCCGTCCGTCCGTCCGTCCGTCCGTCGGCAAAAATTAGGCCTTTAAACTGGACCTAGAGAGCTGAAATTTTAACCATATACTCTCTAGGGTCCCGAAATAATCAAGTTTACGAATTTTTGAAATCCGCCCACAGACACGCCCACAAACTCAAAAAAACAAAATTTTGGAAAAATTCGAATTTTGAGCTAGGAAGCTGAAATTTTTTATATATGATCTATGACTCCTAAAACTGCTCGGGATATAAAATTTTCAAAATCCACCCACTGCCGCGCCCACAAAAAAATAAAACAATTTTATTGAAAAACCAAATTTGAGCTAGGGAGCTGAAATTTTTAATATATACTCTCTATGGGCCCTTTAAGCTCATGTATAAATATTTTCAATATCCGCAAACTGACACGCCCACAAATAAATAAAACAATTTTTTTGAAAATCCAAAGTTTGAGCTAGGGAGCTGAAATTTATAATATATACTCTCTATGGGCCATTTATGCTTATGTGTAAATATTTTCAAAATCCGCCCACTGGCACGCCCACAATTATTATTATTTTTTTTTTTTTTGAAAATTCAAAGTGAGCTAGGGAGCTGAAATTTATAATATATACTCTCTAGGGGCGCTTTATGCTCATGTGTTAATTTTTTTAAATCCGCCTACTGACACGCCCACAATTAAATAAAACAATTTTATTGAAACACCCAAGTTTGAGCTAGGGAGCGTTTTTTTTGATAAAATCCTTTAAATGTTATATAACAAAATATGTAAAGCGTTCTTAACAATTCAACCATACTTAGACTTTTGTCACGCCCACTTATGAGGGATAGGAATAAGAATAGGGTATCCAACAGTTCGCCCAAGCGGACTGTAGCCCGTCCCTATGTTTTTTTTTTTTAAATCTGCCTACTGACACGCCAACAATTAAATAAAACAATTTTATTGAAACACCCAAGTTTGAGCTAGGGAGCGTTTTTTTTATAAAATCCTTTAAATGTTTTATAACAAAATATGTAGAGCGTTCTTAACAATTCAACCATACTTAGACTTTTGTCACGCCCACTTATGAGGGATAGGAATAAGAATAGGGTATCCAACATTTCGCCCAAGCGGACTGTAGCCCGTCCCTATGTTTTTTCCTTTTTTTTTTAAAAAAGTCTCAAACTGTTTTTTAAACATAAGGAAAGACTACAGTCCGTTTGGACACACTTTTGGACAATTTGTTATACATAATTGTTTTTTACGGTTTTAAAGGCTTTTGTCCAAAAACTATGTTTTCGGTTGAAAGGCCCTTAAAAACTGGGCGTTGAAAACAACTCTGTATGAAAGAATTGTTAGGAATGACTACATCTAAGCACTGCAAAGAAAAAGACTTTCATTTCTATTGATTTCTTGAATAAAACTTTTTTTCTTAAACAGTGGACCTGTGTAGTAGGCGGATTTTAAAAATATTTAAAATTGAGCATTTCGGACCCCTAAAAATAAAATAAATGAATTATATAAATGGTCCATACATAGCCTAGAACCTAGCTTCTCCAATCATTGGCTTGTGCGGAGTGGAGGTGGGGCAGTGGAACTGAGCCGGGGACCTTTAGACTAGTAGTCCAACATACTAACATACAAACTGCTGAGCCACTCAGCCCACATTTCGGACCCCTATAGTACAGTAAAAACTCTTTTAACCGCAACTCCAATAACCAGCAACCTCTAATATCCGGAATTTTTTTAAGAAAATATTTGTGAAATTTACACTCTAATATCCGGAGAAACCTCGCAATGCTGTGTGCTGATGATTTCATGTAAATGTTCAAAAATTTGCCGTCTGCGTTTTAGTCTGAAAAATAAGTTTACCGTTTGTCGTCTAGACTAAAAGGAAGACTTTAAGTTTTGTTTAGCTTCACCAAATAGCACATCTCGTGAGCACTCGTGGTGTTTGACGTTGCAGTAAGCATTTATATTGCTATGTCGACAAAACGAACCCGTAATGTTCTTCAAATTTACGAAAAGGCTGAAATTGTAAACGATTTGAAGAAAGACACAAGCGTAAGATTAATTTGTAGCAAATATTGGATAGGACAGGAGAATCAACAGTTTACGACATAAAAAGAAATAAGGATGCCAATAAAGTTTTACGCGAATACTTATTCCACAAAGACGAACCAAAGTCGTAAGACTATGCGAAAAGCTGAGAATCCCAAATTAGACGAGGCACTTTATGAATGGTTTCGACAACGGCGTAGCGAAGGTATTCCACTATCTGGGCGAATCCTGATAGAAAAAGCTAAAAGGTTCCATGAGCATATGAAAATTGAAACTGGGTGCAATTATTCTCAGGGTTGGCTTCAAAAATTTAAGAACCGACATGGAATCCACGGCTTGCAAGCATCGGTGAAAGTGTATCAGATGGCCATGAAGCTGCTGTTCTATCAAATAATGTTTAATTTTATATAGGCCAACAAACGGGCATGGATTACCCAAGCAATATTTTTGGATTGGTACGATAACAACTTCATTCCTGAAGCGCGAAGACATTGCATTAAAGTAGGACTTCCGGTCGGTTGCAACATCATTCTTTAATTAGATAATTGTGCATCACATCCTGATGAAGAGCTTTGTTTGCGAGAGAAACCACGTGTCGCTCAAATATTTTCCTCCCAACTGTCCTGCAAGTTATACAAGGAGTATATGTATGTACATTCACAACTCAAGAGTGAGTGTGAATTGTTTTTTTCACTTCACTTCAAATGCCTCTTCAATTCGAAAAATGAATGAATGTCCCTTATTCCGCCGATGGACCAGTGAGTAATAAGAAGTCTAAAGGCTCATTACCGCAAAGAAATTGTGCGCCATATTCTGAACTATGAGCGGAAGCAAAGCTATGAACATTTTTAGCTATTACATTTTGGATAGGCTGTGACTCAGAGGCTACTGCATATGTCACTTTAACTGACACCGAAATCGTGGAAATGGTTCTGAATCCTCAAGAAAATACTGATCAAAATGGAAGCGACGAAGAAATCGAAGTTTTTCCTGAATCTAATGGAGTTAAGATAACTGAGGCTCACTTATTAATTTTGTTGAGGAAAAAAACTTTATTTCGCAACAAGAAAAGATGCAGCTTTACAGATTGCAAGACAAACTTATAAAAGAAAAACCGAAACTGCTAAGACAACAAACCTTGGATAGATATATTTCTTTTTAACCCTTATGTTACCATACCGAGTACCCGGGTACTAATTCGTGTTTAAATTGCCATAGTTTTGGTAATATTTAATATTTTTCATTGGGTTCTCTGGACATCTTACAAAAAGTTGTTCCCAACAATAACAAATTATTTGATAAAAAAAATTTAATCAGTGCCACCAATTTTTTTCAACTTTTAAAAAGGTCTCCCTCTGTCTGCCATACAGAGTACCCGGGTACTCGTATCAAATATGCGAACATTCTTAGTTTTGTAAATAATTTTTAATTCTTTGTGTTAAAATTCATTGTTTTTATTTATAGATTTATATAATTACAAACGTAAAAAGTTTAAAATTCTATGGATTTTTTGTTTGTGTTTGTGAAAATTTTCGTGCGAAGAATGTTCTCCATCGCAGTTCTTATGAAATAAAATCGCGTTACTGTTACATCGCGACTTCTTTGGACTATTGAGGGAACTCATAAATCTCTCCCCAGCTTTTTCAAAAATATTCTGCGTTGATTAGTCTTGTGTGCAGTCTGAGAATTATTTTCTGTAAAAATTACATATGTTGCCAAGCAGGCTGTATCTAATATATTACAAAAAAAATGCTAATGGCCAACGATTAGTTCTTCGCTTTGTTGAAAATTTGGAAAGCATTTGGTCCATTTTGTCAACGCCAGCTTTTGTGCCATTATAAAAATTAATAATCTCTGGCTTCTTCGCTTCTGTCTTATCAATTTCAGGACAAGTATGCATGCTAGAGAGCAGTATTACAGCTTTGTTTTTTTTTGGGTACATATGAACACAGAGTTCCCTGATCATGAAAAGCAAAAATTGTCGACAGAACATCTCTTTCCTTGGAAGCTAGCAACTCGTTGGGAATATAAGGCTTATTTTTCCTCAAAGTTCCAACTATGGTGAGCCCATTAGCTCTAAGACGTTCGGCTAATGAAAGGGATGTGAAGAAATTGTCCATCGTGATATTTCTTCCGGAACCTTTATAGTATTCACACAATTTCATGACAGTATTCTCTCCAATAATTATTTTTTTCGTTCCTCACCTGCTTCCCGGCCTGTAAAAATAATTGGGTATGGGTTCCTATTGCTATTCTACTAGAAAAAAAACGAACAAAAATAATCGCCTTTGTATATAATTCCTTGCAATGGATAAGCGGTTCGAGAATCCGCTATCCAAAATACTTTTATACCATACTTAGCTGGTTTTGATGGTATGTATTGGGTGAATTTCGTTCGGCCTCTATAAGGAAAAAGTTGTTCGTCGACAGTCATACTTTCATGTGGTCTATATAAAAGCCGAAGATTATAGTTGAGCATTATCCATAGGTCTCTTATTGATGCAGCCTTATCATTTGCTTGTCGGTCCGCACGTGTATTGATGTTATCAAAGCGTATATATCTCTGTATTTCTTGAAATCGTGTCCTGCTGAGACTAGCTCTATAAATTGGTAAGGCGTCCGGTTTCCACAATTCATGAACATGCTCCAAATTAGAGTGATGGACACCAGCAACAATTAGTATATCAAAATATGCATTGAGCTCTTCTAATGATAGAAGTTTCCAATTTGTTTTTGTTTGCGGATTCGCCTTATTGCTGATTATTATATTTTTCATTTCATCCGTGAAAATCAAATTGAAGATTTCAACCTCTGTCAAGTGCTTAGTTTTCCGATGTGGTCCACCTGAGATAATAAAAAAGAAATAATAAATTATACTTTCATTACCTATTCTTGAAACACGTTATATATCTTACCAGATTCACGAATAATATTGTAAGACCGGGTTTGCGATGATGGCATTGGCGATGTTTTCCAGATCGTATTATCTCGAGACACATATTCTCCCGCAAGTTCCCGTGATGAGGCAATATCGTCTAGACAACTTTCAATATCAACTTCGCTATCATCATAAGTTGACTGAACTTCAATAGCGTTTTCCATTAAGTCGATGTTGGCGAGATCTTCTACGTCAGAATCCTGAGCACCGCCTGGTAACCAATCAACATCGTTATTGTTGTCATCGTTTGCCAAAGAACTTTCCTCGTCAGAATTGTCTTCATATAAAGACATTAGCTGTTCTTCAGTTAAACTGATGTAGGTGTACGAAATACGAATAGTTACGATTAATTAACGATATCACGATTATAATAATCAACTATCAAAATGTAAAACACTTACCGATCTAATCGAATAATACCTCTAGAGTTGCATGGTACTGATTCAATTTCTGATCTATAAATTTGAAATTAATTGAATTTCAATACATAGTTACGAATTGTAACGATTGCATTTGCATTAGCTTACCGAACTGGCCGAACTTTAGGTGTATTTGGATTAACTTCCATAATTAGATATATTTCATCAACTTTGCTCATGGAATTCTAAAGATCTAATGAAATACTGATGACTAATAGCACGTATTTTACATTTCCCAAAGCTAACGGTAACTAAGGGAAAGGTAACTATGGAAACGATAACTAAGGAAACGGTTACTTAGGAAACAGACTGAAGAATCCTTTTTTTTTAAATGAGTATCCGGGTACATAAGGGTTAAAAAACACTTGTATGTATTTTGTTTTGAATGAATAACCTTACATTCCTTACCACGTTAAGTGGACGGCTGGAGTTACAGCGCTGTTTCACGGTTAGCCACAACCGATCATCAGACTCCTTCCGTGGTGCTGGTCTGTCTTTTTCCTTCATTTTATCCCGAAATTCCATTTCTTCCACTGGGATTCGAACCTAGACCAGCGTCTTCTCAGGTAAGCACTCATGCACTGTGCCATTGAAGCTTGTATGTACATACTTGCAAAATGTTCACTGAAATGTATTCACATATATGTATATATATATATGAATTAAATTGAGAAACATATAAATACATATGTACATATGTACTTGTAAAAAACTGTTTTATTTTCGAAATCTCTTAACCTCTAATATCCGGAAAAATCGATTGTCCGGAACACTGTCGGTCCCAAGCATTCCGGATAAAAGAGTTTTTACTATATTCAAAATTTCAGCTTTATTGCTCGAATTTGTATTTCTTCAATAAAGCGTTTTTGTTTCTTGAATAGTGGGCGTGTAAGTAGGCGGGTTCCAAATTGCAGCTTTCCAGGTCGAGATTTGATTTTTTCGATATGATGTTTGATTATTTCCGGCCCATAGAGAATGTATTTTCCAAGGTTCAGCTTTTTGGTTCAAATTTTAGGGCCTCAAAATTATTATTATTATTATTATAAATATGTAGCTTCTTTTTTTTAATAGTGGGCGTGTCAGAGGGCAAATTTAAATTTTTTTAAACTTAATCATTTCGGACCCCTTGGGTCCAGTAGGTAGAAGGTAGTATATGTTCGAGCTGAATTTATATGTATATTTACCTAAGCTCTATAGTTTAGGGTCTTAAAATTGGTGACGGATGGGCGGAGAATCAGATATGGCGACATCGATATAACTGTCGATGCTATACCAAATATAGTAACTTTAATAGGTAATATTGCTATTGCCATTTAAAACAAATTTGCACACACCATATAAAAATAAATACAAAAAATTCAAAATGCGACTCGAAACTTGGAAAGCAAAGTGCTTGTCAAACTAGTTAATAAGGCTGTAGAGCTCAGGACCCAAAGTCCATAAAGAGAGTTTAAGATTTAGTTTGTTTTGGATCTTGGATGGTAAAAATTATGAATATCTAATTCCAAAAAAACCAAACTCATAAAACCCTTAGTTTTTTTATTGTTATTATTTATTTACCATTTTTACCAACCAATTTCATAAGCAAAACAGAACTTGAAATCTTTTAAACAGAAAAAAATACCTATGACCTATAAATAACCACACAGAGCAGCCGACTTAAAACAAGTACATACCTAAGTTTACCGCATGTCTATCTCCCAACCCATGCTTTCAATCTAATTACAAACAGTTTGAAATTTATTTCATTAATTCTTAGAATATTTTGTTTTCTAGAGAAACGTCTGCCTGCTGTCCATTCCTAAGCTGACTCAAAATCAAACTCAATATTAAAACATAAAAAAAACAAAGGCTCATCGACGTTTGGCGTTTATCAATTATCCAACGCGCACTCTGTTATCTGAAGAGTGTAGCGAATTGCTTACAGTTACCGCATGCACATGCCTCATGAATAATTGATAACACGAACGGGCGTTGTTTTAATGTGAAAACTTCAAGCAGTCTATGTGGGTGTAGTCGACGACGGCTTCACATTTGCACTTAAGCATTGGAGCCGAAACCACAAATCGAACTAACCAGGCTCCCGCTCATCACCATTCTTTACAACAACGGCCCGGTTCCCGGCATTGATGAATTCTCTTTGGCCAAAGACGAACGGGGAAACTATGAAATCGTATCTATTGTGTACTTGCATGGATACCATTACTTCAGTACTAAAGGCGCTTGAAGCCTTCAATGAACTTTGAACAAACCAAACCGAACGACAGGTTTTCGATCGCATCGAAAGGTTAACATATTTATTTCATGAACCGGTTCTCGGGTACGAGTATCTCTGCCACTAGTTCGGCAGTGGTAGCAGTTGAATTGAATGTCCACACAAATGCAATAAGGTGCATCGAAGAATGAAAACATTAAAAGGTAGGCTTACGTTGTTTATTGCCGTCACAGTAATGTCCAAACGTTTGTTTCCTATCTTAACATCTTGTTGGCCTAATTTAACCGGTGATATGGTTTGTGATTTACGCTTTATGGATTTCAATCAAAGTGATTATCTTGCTGAACGGAACTTTGTTATATATTTAAATGTTTTTTTGTTTGATGATCAAAAAATCAAAGTTAAACGATATTTAAGGTCATAAATAGCACTTAACAATATAAAATGCGGAAATAATCTATTTTAAATGCAAAATAATAGTTCAATCAACTAAAATATTGGATATGTGAGCTGCTGAGCACTAGATTAGCAGATACTCAAACACCATCTGGAACCGTCAGATTGAACACAACAAGAGGATGTCCACGAGGAGGGGTACTATCACCCTTAGTATGGAGCCTAGTTGTAGACGAACTGCTGGAAAAATTAACCAACCTTGGCATCAACTGTAAGGCATACGCCGATGACATTGTCCTGATTGCCAGGGGTAAGTTTGAAGAAACCCTGTGTGTCATCATACAAAGGGGGCTTAGAGTAACCAAGGAATGGTGCCATACTGCCGGACTCACCATCAATCCGGCGAAAACAACAGCCCAAACATGCTGCGATGGATGTAGATTGCAATTGTAAGACCAATAATCACATACGAAGCAGTAGCATGGGCGAAACGAACCAGTCTAGCCACGACAAGGAAGACACTCAGAATTAACCCCTCTACAAATCATGGTGATGAACGCGGCAGACAAAACAATCCTAAGAATGGCAAAAGAGGGAAATGGAAGAGGAACATGCATCGGTTCGAAAGAACACGATGGCTTACTCAAAAAACTCCCACTTCTTGCCATACCTAGGGACGATAGCAACAAGAAATTCAACTCCGAGAAGAATTTCCAGATAAAGCTCAGCAATAAGGAGAACTGGAGCAATGAATCCACAACTTACGGACTGAGCAACCACACAACAAAGTGGTAGACGGACGGCTCGAGGACTGACGAGAGAACTGGTGCAGGAGTGTTTGGGCCGGAAACTAAGCACTATACTAATCCATGGACAAATGTACCAGCATCTTCCAGGCAGAAATATGTGCCATAGACAGGTGCGTTCGAATCAACCTCGAGAAAAACTACAGAAATTGCAACATAGCAATAATGTCTGACAGCCACGCAGCCATTAAGGCTCTTTACGCCTACGTCATCAAGTCAAAACTCGTGTGGGAAAGCCTACATGGACTGAATAGACTAGGCAAGAATAACAGAATTTCCATCTGCTGGTTACCTGGCCATGTTGGCATTACAGGTAATGAGGCAGCGGACTCTCTGGCAAGAAAGGGGCAGTGGAACCCTTCATAAGACCTGAACCGTTCTGCGGGATAGGATAACACACTCTACGCGAAGAGTTCAGGAGACTCGAACAAACAAGGGCCAAAACTTTTGTCAACCTCCAACGTCTGAGGCAAGCAAAGAAACTCTTAGGAAACTACAACCAAAAGAGATTTACAGCTTGTATCAGCCTTAACAAAAACAACCTTAGAATCCTAACAGACCTCACGGGGCACTGCAGACTCAAGGAGCACCTGAGGGAAATGGCTATATCAGAATACGGGCTCTGCAGATTCTCGAGTGAAACCGCCGAAACTCCAGACTACATACTGGAATCCTGTGGAGCACTTTATCACTAAAAGATAAGATATTTGGGCAGGCACCAAATAACAGACAAGGATATACAAACCATGAACCCGCAGCACATTCTCAGATTCATCAAGGAAACTGGACTGGACGCTGTGCTCTAAGGAGTATGACCTGCGAAGGATAAATCAGAACAATTCCTCGATAAGCTTCATAAAAGAGGTGTGTCTAGAGGGGGTCTCTGAAAGAGGGCATGAACCTCTCCGAAGTACAAGCAGGGGACACAATAGACCAATAGGTCGCAGTGTAATACACCCTAACTAATTATTATGTATTATTATTATTGTTTAGTTCCTACGCACGCTCTTGCCTTTCTGCTACGACATTTAGTTGGGAATGCACAGTTCTTAGTTTTGTATGTGTTCTCCTATGATGCATAAGGAATGTGTTGATTGTTGGGCAAATAGCTTGATTGGAAGTTTACAAAGTGCATAAGAACACAGACATCAATACTTGAGTGACTAAATTTAAGGTTAGTTTGGAAGCAAAAAATTCCACCAAGTAGGTGAATAAGACTACTGTCTTATGCTAGGTTAGGAAGACGGATGCCATTGTGACGGATGTCACGGCTAACTATGACCTTTAATTTTAGTCAATTGTGGCCATTTTTGGGATTCTAGAAATTTGAAGATCTGACAATAGAAACAAAAAAAGCCGCTGCTCAATGATCCACTTTCATAGAACCACCCGAATTCATATGTCAAGAGTTTCCTCAGCTCTATATCAACCAGATCTTTAATATGTTGGTTCTAAGGGCTGGGTATTCGCATAATAGGGGATGAATAGATTCTATCAATTCAACGTACCTGCAGCTTCTGCTATAATCGTTGTGCAGTATGGCCACCCGCTCAACAGTGTCCTGTGACGACCCCCGTCAGTGTGCGAACATCTTTGCGGCCAGAGCTCCTTTGTGTGCCTGCATGTTTCTAGGTTGGTTCAACGTAGGTTTGTTCTACTCATAGATTCTACGTCTATTTTCAGTGTAAGTGTGCTCAGCGGAGCTTTTATTTAGGGCCAGAGATGCATTCATCTCCAACCAGTATCTTGCAGTGGCGTGGCGTGGAAAATGTTAAATGGTAAGTCGGAAAAAATATGCACCTGCAAACGCTTTCTGAAATTATATTGCAAATCGCATAGAAGTAAAGCAATTCAAACCAATTTTTTATACTTCAAGTCATTTAAGCTTAAATTTCCAATGAACCTAAAGTATAATAAAAGTGGCTTCGAAAGAAACCTTTTTGGCAGATGCAAATACTGTACCTTAAAAAAAATTGATAGTAAGTAATAAAAAAAAAGGAACTTCATAAATCACGGTTTGTTAAATAAATAAATACATAAATAAAAATTTAAATTAAAAAGCTTCACGCATAATATTTACAAAAATGTATAGATTTTATATCTATAATATATAAAAAATATTTTAAAAATAGTTTTTGTACAAAGTTAAAAAGAGAAAATATTAATGATTAATATTTTTAAAATCAAAAACAGTAGAATTTGGAAAAAAATGTGAAAAGTTTTGTTAAATATTTTTGTTTATTTGTACTCTAAGTTTATTCTTCTACCTTTTTTCACGCATTCTGCAAGAACTCTTTCATAAAAGTTAGGCCTACTTTTTATTTTTCAAAGGAGTCGCTTTTCTTTGGATAAAAGTGCTAAATCAAAAAGCCTGTCTTCTCCTTGAGAATTTCTCAAATATGTATGAACTCTTTTCAGAGTGGAAAAAGATCTCTCCACGGAAGCAACAGTCATTTGTAGTGTTAAAAATAGTCCACTTGATTTTAAGATTTGGGGAAATGTTTTACACAATATTTCACTTCTTAAATGTTTATAGAGGGATAAAACGTCAAGTGGTTGAAGTGAATACGTAGTATAGAGAACTTTCAGCTCATTTTTTAAACCTGCAAAATCGAAAATTCCAGGGAAAAAGTTAATCACCGAAGATATTTTATCATCTGGGCTTGACTGAGCAAAACGACTGTATTTTGATTTATTGAGTAAATCCAAAAAAATTAAATCCGTGAAAGATTTATATCGTGTCTTAATTTGAGATATAATATTGTCCTTTATTTCTACAAAAAGGCGCTTATAGTGAGTCTTTAAATCAAAATCAAGTAATCGGCGTTTCCGTGGAGGTTCAGCACAATCATTTATACTTTCAAAAATTAAATCAAATTTGTTTAGAAACTCAGTAGAAAGCCAAGACTCAAAAAACACTCGATTTCTCGCTTAGCAACTTCAACATCTGTTTGTTTATTTTGTATTAAATTAAACAATACATCGGTTTTAGCAAATATTTCGGAAACCGCGTGCAGTAAAAAGCAAAAATCTTTCCCTTCTAACTTAAGCAATAAACTTTCGGCCATTGAAAGTGCGTCAGTGTCCCATTCTTTTGGATGGTCTAATATTTGCTTAAAAGTTTCAATAATATCTAATCTACAGTTGAAAATAACGTTAACTATTCGGGAATGGTAATGCCAGCGAGTTTCTGATACTCCCGGCATGCGTCTGTTTGCTATTTGTTTTAAAATATTTGAACGTTTAGTTGATTTATTAAAGAAGCGTACTATTGTGTTTATATTGCCAAAAAAAACTTTCAATTCAGGTATATTTTCCAGTGATTGAGATAACACCAAATTTAAAACATGTGCGTAGCAAGGAATAAAATAAGCCATTGGACAAGCATCCAGGACTTTTTTTTAACACCACCTACTTTCACTGACATAACCGCGGCCCCATCGTAAGATTGCCCAACTAATTTCTCCTTGCAACCGTAAACATCAAGTATATTGAAAATGTGTTTTGAGAGCTCATCGGCATTTCGACTCTCACTCACGTCAATAAACCCAAGAAACCTTTCCTCTACTCCTTCCTCCGATAAGTAACGCAAAACGGCACTAAGTTGCTCCCTATGGCTCATGTCTGGTGTTTCATCAATCATGATGGACACAAATCGCGTTTCACTCATTTCTACTTCAATTTTGCATTTGATCACTGCGGCTATACTTTGTATTAAATCGTTTTGGATGTAATTTGATAGACCCGAAAAAACCGGATTACGTGCACTTGAACACTGTTCCAAATGAGTCCATTAACTGGTCATACTTAGATAAGTATAAAAGTGTTTCGACATAATTGCCACGATTATTAGATTCTGGCTTTTCATTATGACCCCGAAATGCTTGTTCCTGTTTGCCTTAAAGAACTACCGTATCTATAAAACGTTCCATTAGTTTACGGATTCTATCAACTTTTTTGTTGTGAGCTACAAAGGAATTACCTAACGAGGTTTCAATACGATCAGTACCGAATTCGTGCAAAGATGAACAGCTACGAATGTGTTTTTCCGTCTTGACATGTTTATTTGCCGAATTAATTAAATTGTTTATGTCAGCGTAGCCCGTGCGACTCCAAACACTAGGAGAATTAGAAAAAAGGAGGCAAGGAGAACAAAACATTTTATTGAGCTTACAACTACCAGTCAACCAAGTATATTTTTGATATATGGATGCGTTGAAATGCGAAACAAAACCATCCTTGCGCTTATAATCTATTTTCATAGAAGGAGTAGAGCGTCCTATCTCTATAACTTTTTTTTTTTAGAAAACTCAACTTACAAAAATAATTTTCTTCTTCCAAAGGCAAATCTACGAGTACTAAACAACAATTTACTGTTAATAATGCCATTTTCTCCTTTGCTGAATCTAACTGAAAACAAAACAATTTAAACTTTTCACACCTCTCACACTTTTCACTGTTTTCGATCACTTTAAATAATTATATATTGCACAACAATAATTCCACTCAATATTACTTTAAGTTACACATCGCAGTCTGCTTCACAACTGAATTTTTCAAACAGAACTCACCTCAGCTACATACAAAACTCGCCAAATAAGTCGCTGAAAAGCGGGTTATATTTTTGCATAAGGAAGCGTGTATCAAACAGAGAGGAGTCAAACGCGGTGAACGATAAGGGGTAACCCGGCGTGAATCGAGTTATATGGGCGCCTCGCCACTTGGTATCTTGCCAGTTTATCCGCTTCCTCATTGATTGAGATATCCTTATGCGCTGCTTCCCAGCATAGGGCCACCGTATTGAAAGTTGATATCTCGTCAACTGCCTTTGACTTGACTGCTGTTGACTGCAGCGCTTTTAAAGCCGCTTGGTTGTAGAGTATAGAGTGGTGTTTTTGTTGGTTAGTTTGCGCCTCTTAAACTCCTTGGCAACTTGACTGATCGCAGCTGTCTCTGCCTGAAACACACTACATTCGTCAATTCTAATTTTGATTCACTCAAGCCTATAGTCTCGGGAAGATGCCTTCAGCTGTATCTACGTCCATCTTGAATCCATCGGTATTGACACATGTCTAGCTATCTGCCCTTATTTCGTGAACCGTTTTGTTTGTCCATTTGCTTCTTTCGAGGATTCTGGTAACGAATCTTCCTTTGAATACAAAGTTGGATAGTAGATAGTCAGTAGCTGTCCAGTAGCACTCCATCCTACCTCAACGGAGGCGTGTTCGTAGGATTTGAAAGACAGCAGTCCTGAATCTCTGAGTCTGACGGCCGCAGTATATGTCCTAGGGTGTGAGGAGTACCTCAATATCTGCAGTGCGTTTGGTCTTTAAGGACCCCGCTATCCCGATGCAAGCTGCCCTTTGGATTCTTGCTAGGCCTTAGAGATAACACTTCTTTTCGCGGTAACCAGGTATTGCCCTTTTCTTGTGAACAGCAGGATTTCTATCTTGGATGGTTTTACCCCAAGTCCTCTGCCCGCAACCCAGTTGCTAACGAGTAGAAGTGCGTAGCTGAGTCATTCGCTGAGGAATGGGATGATAGCTCCTGTCTTAAACTTATCCCAAGGGAAATAAGACCATTTGGCGTTTAATTTCAAGATCTTGGCAATTTTTGCAAATAGCAGATTTGCAATTGGACCGTCTATAGGTTCCTATTGTTAAAAAAGTTTCAATGCTGATCTTTTCAAAAATAAATTGTAGCTTTGATCGAATAATTTGTTTGTGCAGTGTTTAATGACACGCTGATTACTTTCATACTGTCAGTTAACTTATAAAGCATTGCGGGCTGGGGTGTCGACAAACTAGTAGCTGAGTGTACAGTGATACAAGTGGTCGTCTTCTTCTTCTACTTTAACGGCAAGGTTATGATCTGGAATAGATTCTGCACTTCATTCGTGTATTTCTAGCTACACTTGCACACGCCCCTACCGACAAGGGTGGATATCATATCAAGATCCTTGTAGGCTCCGGAACTTGTCTGGAGTACGATGTTAAAGTTGTACTAAGGGATTTCAATGCTAAAATCGGTAAGGAAACATATTCTGCGGCCAACACCACACAGGTAACGGCTACTTACAAATGGATTTGGCAGCAGCTCGTTATAAGGTGATAAGTAGCTCAAGGATTCAAAAGGATCCACACAGCAACATATCGCTCCCCAGATGGTCAAACTGCCAACTAAATCGATCGAAGCTGCGAAATAAACAAAAGAAAAAATGCGTCGTAGGACTCCTGAGCACAACTAGAGTAGTCATTAGGCGTTTTTCTTTTTTAGCCCCGAGCGGGGAACAGAGCGGGGCCCGAGCGATCAGAGCTCGCTCCGAGCTGAACATAACCTGAGCGCTCCAAGCTAATTAAGAAACAGAATTGGGCACTGAACTGTCATTAGATAATTTTTTTTCTATTAATTTTCAAAATATTCAGGATTGCTTCTGAAATTGGTGTTTGTCAAGGATTATTCCATTTAAATTATAATTTCTAGTAAATAAACTATGGAAAAAGCACAAATAATGAATGAAGTCAGCCGCGCTCAGGTTTTCGCTCTATGTGCTCGGTCATTTTTAATCGAGCTCATCGAGCGAGCCCTGAGCTAGCTCAGAGATAAAAAAGAAATACAAATTTTGTGCTCAGAGCGCTCCGAGCTAAAAAAGTAACACAGTTCTTTTTTTGACAGCTCAGTGCCCCGCTCGGAGCTAAAAAAGAAAAACGCCTATTGTCTTGAGACACTCTGCTGTGCACTCACCACCAACAAGCGGTATCGCGACAGCAACGAAGAGGTAGCCGAAATCACTGTAAAACCAGACACTCCAGAGTAAGAGCCCGTGGTATTTTGAGTGTACATAATGCGCATATCGAAAAAATGGTGACAGAAGATGCACATGTAAAATGCAAAATTAGGACAGATTATCGAGCGAGTAGAATGGAGGGGAAGAAGATTCAGCGTTGGATGAATAGGGTGAACGTAGTTTACCAGCGTAAGCAAAGCAAAAAATCTCACAACATCTGGAGGGTTTTATAAGAAAGTCAACCTACTGGCGTAAATGCCGGAACGTTGGTTAATCGAAATAGCGTCGAAACTCATCAATCAACTATGGGTAGAAGAAAACATGACTGATAACTATCGGCGATCCTATGTCCTGCAAAAAGATCATATAAGGAGTTGATCTATCTCAACTCCACGAATGACACTCTAGTGGATTCGACGGAGGATTATCTTGGGAAACCGCTGCTACTTCGAATTTTGGCAAAACAACTTACTTTACTTAGATACTTACTTTGCGGGCTCCCGACACGTGAAAATTCTTTGCCTGAGACACTGCAGCTGTAAAACAAATGGGTGCAAGACTCCTGACTTGAAGGACAGAATGCATTATTCTCCCGAACCTGAATTCTGTCACTTCTGCTTCAGTGAGAGTGCTGCACGATGAGCAGGAATGGAGAGTTGATATTGGGTTCCTTTAAAAGAAAAACGTTTCGTCGGATTTTGTGTCCTGTGGCAAGGATGACGGGTGGAGTAGAAGATACAACTGCGATATGTATGAGCTGTACCAAGATGTGGATTCCGAAAAGCTATTAATGTCAACTACATTGGCTTAGCCAATCAAGCGAATGGACAATAATGCTGCAGCCAGGAGAATCTTCAATTCCCAGCCCCCAGGTTCGAGATGGCAAGAAAGAAAGAACCTTAAAAGACCAAACAATCGCGTATGCGAGATCGTTTAGTCTCGACTAATGGAAGCAGCGTGCCCAGGATAGCAGGAAATGGAAGGAGTCCGAGTTTTAATTTCATCTTGCGGGTACTACATTCAATGGTTGGTTTATTGGCAAACGTTGGACTCATTAAGCTGTTAGTGGCACATATAAATGCAGTGCTTAAGGTAACGTCTGATCGTACAGTACGTTCGCACGTCTCCAAAAAGCCAGGCCCAACTCTAAATACATCAGTATTTCGAAAAAGCTTAATCTGGCGAGAAAACCCCTTTAATGAAAAAATCCTAATAAATAATTATTTTTAACTTCAGCTGTCATCGCTTTCTAATTATAGCATGCGTTTCATTTTCAACGAGCAGATATAAAAAGACGAATCCCTCTATCCCATTATTAATTCAGCGCCACTCTACACTAGTTTTTACGTCGTTTTTTTTTATCCGCAAGCAATTGTTTGCAGAAAAAAAAACGGGCAGAAAAGAAAATCACGAACAAAATATGCGACTACGACGAACCGAAAGAGAAAGAGCAAACTGCAATATTCTAATGCGTTGGCGCAAGCGATTATGTACGCCTGGTAAATCGTCAACATGAGCATAGGAATCGTTTTTTTTTTGTACAAAAATATGAACAAAAAAATCCATTACACACATTTCCGTTCCGTAGTCGAATTACGTGCATTCAAAAGCATCGCATAGTTAAATCGCAGAACGTAAGTCTTTTGTACGCGTTAGAGTTTCCTTGCCCCTTGTCACGCCGCGCCCTAAGCGGGCTTGGATAAAATATCAGCGCACAGATAATTGCACTTATCGTACTCAACTGAGCGGCGGCTGTGACTAAGGCTGGGCTTGGAGTATAAATTCAAGTTGAAGTTACATACATCCGTATATTTGAAGTACTCGTATCTACCATCTGAGCTTCTCAATACACACCGTTGTTTGCTTGTAATTACGGCAGAGTGCTAGCTGAAATGTGAGACCAATCTTGGTGCTGGTGTCTTTGCTTTACAGAAAAGGTGTGTGAGCGGTTTCTAATTGATTTTGTTCTCTTCTTCTATGGCATTATATTAAATTCTATGATCTCAGACCGATTGCTGTCTGAAAAACACAACGACACAGTCTCAATAGCAAATCCTTGGAATGGCGCGTCGTAGCCGTTTGCTTGCTAAAAAGTGGGTGTTGTGTCTTGGGTACTTCAAGAAAAGTTTAAAGGAAATTCAAATGTAAATGCATTGTCTTGTCATTGAATCGGCATCATAAACATTCGACTTTCAGATCACGGAGTGTGAATTGAATGATGTTCGGATTGCGGTATAATTTGAGGTGTGCTGGGTTATCACTCAATCTGATAATTGAATGTGTAGATACATTTATTAGTTTGAGTGTGTCCCGATAATTAAGTTGTGGGAACTTTTACACCGCACATAATATGTATATAGAAATTAATATTTGAATACGTTAAAAACTGGCGACAGATACTTTTAAAAACAAATAAATTAGTTATTCAATGCAATTCCAATGCTTTTTTACTGCATGAAAAAAGTGATTCCTGAAAAATCTTCTATACTTTATCCAACAAAAATTGTCAGTACAGGAGCTTTTTTTTCTACCAGTAGTGCCTGTAGATACTCTCACGGCACTCAAACGCAAGAATTGAAATAAAAACCAAACCACTGTCATAGCAAGGAATTGTTGTTGTAATTTTCGTAAAATTCGCATACAACCCACGACAACCAGTCTCCCACACAGCCGAATGGGAATGAGCATGATTTTCTTGTGTTCGCTTGCTACTCGTATTATCATCCACCAAAATAAGCAGTGTGTGTGACTGAATCACATCAGAAGAGTATTACCATCTCTACAATGAAGCATATCATTAAGGGTTTTTCTATGGATTTTGTCAAAGAACTTTCGGTTTTGGTGCTTTTGAGAACGAATTATTACGTGGGGTGTTGCCATTCGGTTTTAATTTGATTGCATTGATATTGTACAGCTCCACAAGTGCAGTTTTTTTTACCATCTGTTTAGGTATATGACATTGCGTCGTGGTTATATAATTTTGTATTCTAATTGCCTGATTGTGTCTACCTTTCACAATATACATATAGCGGAAAGGACTGGGAAATGTTTTTAGAAAATCTTGCTGATTGAGTTTATGTCGCAAACTGTTTAAATAAAAAAAAAATGTAAATACATCCTTTCATCTCATTATGTACCTGTTTGTATGATATCTTTGTTTGTCCGATGAATGACGCCTGTTTTGCCAATGAATACGGGAATTCCCAAAAGGAAGATCTCAAGTTAGGTAGGGATGCAATCATACAATAAGTTAGCGATAGAGGTATAATAAGAATGGCAAATTTTGTTAAAATTCTAGGTATTGAAACCTGTTAGGTAGGATTTTATTAGAAATTTTATTGCCAATTATAAAAGCATGATCTGTATTTTCTATATAATAAAATATTTTATATGAATAAAGAGAAACATGGCTACAAAGTCTTCAAAGGATCTAAGTGTAGAAAAGAAACAACAAATTGTTGATGCAACTGAAAAATTCTATGGCCTTTTTAAAAGTAAATTGGAAGCCGTAGCAAATGCAGCTAATGTTTTTTCTGTTACGGAACGAACTGTGTACAGGCTTTTAAGGGAAAAAGCAATCAAAGGCCACAATTCACCACCAAAGAAGAAAAATAAATCCGGTATCAAGAGCAAGGTCGATGATTTTGACAAATGTGCCATTAGGCGGATAGTCCATCAGTTTTTTATGGTTAATGACCTTCCAACGCTAGACAAGATTTTATTGGAAGTACAAAAAAATGCAAATATAACAAAAATAAGCAGATCAACTTTGCATACAATATTACAAAAAGATTTCGGACTTAAATTCGTCAAACGTCAGCGAAAGAATCTGTTGTTGGAAAGAAGTGACATTATTTCTTGGAGACGAAGATATTTACGTGAAGTAAAAAAAATTAGAGAAGAGAAAAGAAAAATTTATTTTACTGATGAGACCTGGCTCAACGAGGGCCACACTCGAGGAAAAATTTGGATAGACCCAACTATTATAACACCACGACAGGCGTTTAATGAAGGATTGTCAACAGGACTGCGATCACCATCTGGAAAAGGAAAGAGATTAATTATAACCCATATTGGAAGTTCTACACGTTTCGTCGATGGAGGACTTTTATGCTTCATTTCGGGAAAAACCGGAGACTACCACGAGGACATGAACGCTGATGTGTACGAGAAATGGTTTAAAGATATTTTAATACGCCTGGAACCCAACTCCGTCATAGTTTTGGACAATGCTTCCTATCATTCCAGAAAACAAAATAAAGCACCATCCACTTCCACGAGAAAAGATGAAATAAAAAAGTGGTTGGTGTCTAATGCGATAAGTTTCTAGGATGATAATGGTTAAAGCAGAGTTGTTTGAAATCGTTAAACGTTACAAAGCCAAGTATGAAACATACGTCGTGGATGAAATGGCTCAAAATGCAGGACATAAAGTGCTTCGCTTGCCGCCTTATCACTGTGACCTTAATCCAATAGAATTGGTTTGGGTTCAAGAGAAAAGGGTTTGTAGCAAGCCAAAACAAGTCATTTAAAATGGCTGAAATAAGAGACTTACTAACGACAGCACTTACAAGGGTTGACAAGGAAAAATGGCATCGATGTGTCCAACACGTTGAACAGGTTGTTGAGCCAAATATGTTTGAAATGGACGTTTTTGCCGAGGGAGCAGTTGAAAGGTTAATAATAGACCTAAATAACGAGAGCAGTAGCAATAATTACTCATCGGATTACTTGAGTATTAGAAATTAGTATTTTATGTTTTACAATATTTATAATGAATAAATTGGATTACAGTGATATATTTTTCGTTTTGATTTTTTTGTGTTACGAAATTTATATATTTTGTTGGTCTACTGGAGATACCCTTAAAAAACGCTCCTATTATTATCTTACCAGAAAAGGAAAAATATAAACGGAATTTATTTCGTTCCGCAATATTTTTATTTTAAATTGGAAGATGGTAACCCTAATAGAATTGCTCTCTGAATTATGGCGAATTATCATACACACTACGTCAACCCTGTGAGAACTTCAAAGAGGGACCGATTTATGCAAGTCATTGCAACCAGACTGAGAGACAAACAACTTATCTTGCCTGTACTGACATTTTTGTTGGATAAAGTATAGGAATATGAAAACGTCCCATCCCTGGTATACTAAAGAGCTCAAATCGATACGAAACAGACGTAATAGGGCTTGGAAGAAATATTTAAAAAGTATCTGCCATTCAGATCTTGAACTCTCTTTCACATTATTCAATGAATTCAAATCTTTATCCTGCAACTTATATGTTGCCTGTATAGTAAAATGGAATGATGTTTAAAATTGGACCCAAACTTTTTTGGGGAATTGTCAATTCTAAGAAAAAAACCGATGGTTATCCATCGAAGCTTACTTACAATAGTTCTATAACTGCTGATTCGCTTGATGCAAGCAATATGTTTGCAGATCATTTCAGTAAGTCGTTTAGGAGGGTGGCGACGGTGTAGAGGTTAGTGTGTTGGCTTGTGACCCGTGCGGTGCAGGTTCAATCCCCATGGGGAACAACAACATACGCCACCCAATCACATGCCTCTACACCAAAAGGAGGATTTCTGCCTGGTAGTACAATGGACCGTTACCGAGTCTGAGTGCTCTGGGATTTGGATTTCCTTTTTTTATAAAAAAAAAAAAGAAAAAAAAAAAGAAAAAAAAAAAACAGTCGTTTAGGGAGATCCCTCTTCACATAGATGATCAATATTTTAGTTATCTAACTAGTTGTTCCCAAATAAGTTTTAGTAGTATCTTATTCGATTCGGAAACAATTTTAAAATGTATTTCTTCTCTGAACGATTGTTCTTAAAAAATGCAGTCATGCAATTGCTCCATAGCTTAAGTATCTGTTTGAATTGTCCATTAGTACTGGTAAATTCCCTAATCTATGCAAAAGTGCTATTATCACATCTGTAATTAAAAAAGGCGAACGTGGAGATATCACTAATTATAGGCATATTTCCAAACTTTCGTGTATCCCTAAGCTTTTTGAACAAATTGTTTGTGAAAAGGTAATATTTCTTTGTTGCAATATAATTTGTAATGAACAGCATGGATTTGTAAAACAGATCCACTGTCACTAATCTGTTAAGTTTCTTGCATGATTGTTCTAATGCCTTAGAGAATAAGGACGAAATGGATTGCATATACACTGACTTCTCTAAGGCTTTGGTGGATCAGCTGTCCCATGAAATAATCGAATTTAAGCTCAGGGCTTTTGGTTTCCCACCATGTTTCATATAATGGGTTAATTCATACCTTAGATCAAGGGTTTATCAATTCAAATTTAGAGGATCGCTATCTGTATCTTTCACAGCTCAGTCTGGAGTTCCCCAAGGAAGTCACTTCGGACCAATTCTATTTATACAAGCCATTAACTATGTTAAGGCATGTATAAATCACAGTAATATCCTGATCTATGCTGATGATTTGAAAATATATAAATCTGTCACTAATCAGCAAGACAGAATTCTTCAATCTGACATTTTTTTTTTTTTTTTTTTGAGGAGAGAATACGTGATGTACCGTCATGTGGTAGGCCATCACCACTTGGTGTGTCCGACTCGGACTAAACTCTTCCCGCTTACGGCCTACAAGCCACCCTGGAACCGCTCTTGGCATAACATCAGGGTGGTGCCGTTCATAAGTCCATAAAAGGACGTCGTCTTGTTAGTCTCCTGTGGCCTAAGACGTCTGTGCCTGCTGAGACAATTAGTGGTCTTCTTCTCTTTTTTTGCTTTTGAGAACATGTTCTTGTAGACTTTTTGCCAGTTTTCGGAACTCTGCAGCATCGTCTCTACTATATTCTCCGGTGTGATGGCGCCAATACTTATCTGCAGGTCTTGGCGAAAGCTTTCCCATCTGCTGCAGGCGAAGAAGATGTGTTTCGCGTCATCTTCTAGCGAGTCTCCGTACTGGCAGGCTGGACTGTTTGTTTTGCCGATTTTGTGGAGGAAGGCATTGAAATATCCGTGTCCAGTGAGTAACTGGCTGGCGTAGTAGTTGATCTCCACGTGTTTCCGGTCATTCCATTCAGCCACGTTCCTAAGAGCTCCAACGCTCTTGCCACTTCTGTTTCGTGAGCTCCTTAGCCTCCTCGGATGCCGCTTCCGTTCCTATTTCCGCCTTTTTGTCGTAGATGTGTTTCCTTTCTGCCGCTAGGAAATCGGTGGGAGTCACTCCTGCGACTACAAGGACGACCGTTCGGTAAGACCACGCTACACGTAGAGCTCCGTATCTTTGTACTACTGCCATCTGTTTCTGGTAGTTCTCTTGTTTGAGTGCGTCTGCCCAGATTTCGCTGCCGTACAGAAGGATGGAGTGCGTTATCGCCATCAGTAACCGTCGTTTACTGGCCGTTGGACCACCTACATTTACCATCAGTCTGCTCAGTGATGCAGATGTTTTTGAGGCTCTTTCCGCTGCTGTTTTTTATTTGTTGCCAGTAGGTTAGCTTTGTGTTCAGCCTCAATTCAAACTACTTCACCGCGGCGCTGCTTCTTATTTCTTCTGCCCCAATTTGGAAGTAGATTTGTGTGGGGATCCTCTTCTTCGTGAGTTTTCTCCGTGCTACTCTGGGTCCGTGCTCTTCCATCCACGAAATGACTCGTCGCATGACCTGGTTGAGCTTTCGTTGCGCGTTAACGGTGTCTCGTGCCGTGATCGATGTCGTCTGCGTACCCGACCAGAGAGGCATCCTCCGGCATCTCCATGCGAAGGATGCTGCCGTAGGAGATGTTCCAAAGGTCTGGTCCTAAGATCGATCGCTGCACTGCGCCTGCTGTCACTTGCTTTCTTCGCGGGCTTCTGTAGTCTCGTAGAGCAGCTCTCGATCCCTGAGATAGTCTTTCACCATCCGCAGGATCTATGCTGGGGCGTGGAACCTCCGTTCGAGTGCGTTCAATATATCGATCCATTTGGCTGAGTTGAAGGCGTTGCGTACTTCCAGGGTTGCCAGCAATACGATCTTCCTAGAGTAGTGACTTCCCTGTTGGGCGATTTGTGCGGCGTTCACTGCTTTAATCTGACATTAATAGCTTCGCCAATTGGTGTAATAAAAACGGTTTATCCCTGAACCCTAGTAAATGTCAACATATGACATTCTCTAGAAAGAATATCCCTTCCACATTTCAATATTCTTTGTCTCAACATATTCTTTGTAATGTTGATAATTTTAAGGATCTTGGGGTTTATTTCGATCCCAAACTTGTATTTGCTAAGCATATCAACTTCATTGTTAATAAATCTAATTCTATGCTGGGCTTCGTAAAAAGGTGGGCGAACGAATTTAATGACCCATACGTTTCTACGTCATTGTAAAGGGTGGTTAAATTGTAAGGGCCGATGTTGAAGGTCAAGTTTTTTTCTGCATTTTATTTGACATTTCTGAATTTCAGACTAACTCAATTTGAACCATGGAAAGATACACAATCGAGGAACGCGTTAAAGTTATTCAGGCTTATTATGAAAATGGGCGTTCAAATCAAAATGCATATCGTGCACTTCGTGATTTTTTCGGTCAATTTAATCGTCCAAATGTGCGTACAATCGGAAAAATCGTGCAAAAATTTGAGCAAACTGGGTCTGTAGGAGACGTGAAAACACCAGTGCATGCTCATACAGCTCGTGCTGCAGAAAATATTGCTGCTGTTCGCGATAGTGTGGCTGAAGAGCCGTCCACCTCAACTCGTCGTCGTGCCCAACAGTTGCACCTCTCACGCTCGTCGTTGAAGAACATTATGCATAAAGACTTGCATTTACGCGCTTACAAGGTGCAATTGGCTCAAGAACTAAAGCCTCTTGACCATTTCAAGCGTCGTCAATGGTCAGAATGGTGGCAAGAAATGGCAACAGTGGATCATCAATTTTCGAAGAAAATCATCTTCAGTGATGAGGCACATTTTCACCTCAGTGGATTCGTCAATAAGCAGAATTGCCGCATTTGGGCGAATGATACTCGTAATCCAAGAGTGATTGTCGAAAAACCAATGCTCCCACAAAGAGTGACTGTTTGGTGCGGTTTATGGTCTGGCGGCATCATCGGGCCTTATTTTTTCCAAAATGAGGCCGGTCAGGCAGTTACTGTGAATAGTGTTCGCTATCGTGAGATGATAACGAACTTTTTATGGCCCGAATTGGAAGATATGGATGTGGACGATATGTGGTTTCAACAGGACGGTGCCACTTGCCACACAGCTACCGCTCTTTTGAGCGACAAGTTTAATGGCAGTGTGATCTCACGTGGTGGCGATGTCAATTGGCCGCCAAGATCATGTGATTTGACACCGTTGGACTTCTTTCTTTGGGGTTATTTGAAATAAAAGGTGTACGGCGAGCAACAATTCAAGAGCTAAACGATGAGATAATTCGGCACATTAACGGCATAGAACCTCAATTATGCCTCAGCGTCATAGAAAATATGGACCATCGGATGGAGGTGTGCCGCCGAGGTCGCGGCGGCCATTTGGCCGATATTTTGTTTCATAAATAATTGAACCATACCAATATTATCATAATAAAAAGAAATGACAATAATTTCCTAAATAATTTGTGTTTTATTCAAAATCAGCATCGGCCTTTAAAATTTAACCACCCTTTACAATTGTTTTGTCCGTCCGATTCTAGAGCATGCCTCATAGGTTTGGACACCGTTCTACAACATTCATTCGAATAGAGGCCATTCTAAAGAGGACTTCCATGGGATGATCCATTTAACCTTCCTCCTTACAGCCAACGTATCAAGCTTCTTCAAATGTTACCCCTTTCTCAATGAAGGGTTAATAGCGATATCATTTTTTTACAGCAGCTTATTATCGGTCAAATAGATGCACCTGACTTGCTGTCGTCTATTGGCTTTAATTTTCGTGACGGTGCCCACAATTTACGCAGTGTTGAATTATTGTTTAGCACCCATCATAGAACGAATTATGGGAGGCATGAGCCTATTAGTCGCATGAGTAGAATCTATAATCTTAATGAACATGTGATTGACTTGCATGTTAGTAAAATTAAGCTTACAAATATTTTGCGAAATAATACCTTAGGGGGAGGGGGGGGGGGGGGGGCACAATGATACATGGGGCACATAGATACACCAGCATTATTTCATAATCTATTACATGTATTCGAATAGTGACATCTCTAAAATGTGCCTTATAACTTGTGAACGCAGTCATTATGATCGCGCCAATATCCAGTCAGCCGGTGGCGTTTGAGAAATGTGAACGTGTTTCGTGTGCGGCCAAGTAAAAAAATAGGTCAATTTTAAAAGTGTTTTTTGGGATCTGCGGTGCCGACTTATTTATATCTAAACATACCAAAGGTAAGTTACGGCATCAAATATTAAGGCATACATGCATATTTTGTAATAAGGCTGCCGTATCTGAAGTAACTTCGAAGGTGTTATCTATTCGGAAAGCAGCTGACAAATATGGCCTCAAACCTGGAACTCTGCAACATCGTGTTAAAAAGGCTCGAAAAGCCTATGAGGAAAGTCAGGCGTTATCTTTTAATCCATATGGGTCAAAGTATACTGTTGCTCAGGTATTTACAGCACGGCAAGAGAAACTCTTTACCGAATAGTTGCTGACTTGCAGCAAGATGCATTATGGTTTATCCTTGCAGCAACTTTTGGGTTTGACTTATGAGAACGCAAAATACTTGGGATGCAAATATCCAGTATCATGAGAAAAAAATAAAACAGCCGGAAAAGATTGGGCAGCAGGATTTAGAAAAAGAAATCAGGAGCTCAGCTTAAGAAAGTCTGAAAACACCAGTGCAGCAAGGAGTTTTGCATTTAATAAAACTGCAGTGGCTGAGTTTTTTTAACAACTATGAGAGTGTAATGTTACGGTATAAATTTACACCTGACCGTATATTAAATTTGGACGAAACAGGCATTAATACAGTCTTACAAACGCCTAAAGTTCTGGCTGAAAAGAAACAGAGGCAAGTTGGACAAATAGTGTCAGCTGAACGTGGAGAACTTGTGACATTTTGTGGAATAGTGAGCAATAGGAAATGCTCTTCCTCCTGTTTATGTCGCGTGTTCATTTAAAAGACCCATTTTTAAATGGCGCACCTATAGGCAGTCTTGGTTTGGCAAACATCAGCTGCTGGATGACAGCTGAATTACACATTAAACTACTTGAACGCATTCGACGCCATACTTCTTGCACTAAAGATATCACAATTTTAATTATTTGTGACAACCACGAGTCACATATTTCTATTGAAGCTGTCAACTATTGTCGTGACAACGGGATTATATATATTAGTTTGCCACCACACACATCACACAAATTACAACCGTTAGATGTAAGCGTTTTTGGCCCATTCAAAGGCAAACTGAAAGTAGCCTTTAATGATTGGCACATTCGAAATATTGGAAAGACTCTTTCTATATATAATATAGCTGAACTTTCAAAATCTGCCTTCTTAGAATCTTTTACACCCAGAAATATCACAAGCGGCTTTTCGAAACCAGGAATTTGGCCATTCAATAGACTTGCATTCGGAGACAATGATTTTGCGCCTATAGACATTTTCACTGGTGCTTCCCGAGAAGAAAACAATGAAAATAGCAAGTGTTCATTTCAGAGATGTTGTTTTACACTTGCCTAAACCAAATTTTTCGAAAGGCACTGCTCGAACCTCATCTATGTATGAATTCCTTTCCAGTGGATTTAAGTGCATATAATGTGAATTAAATTTGTTTTTAATAATATTAAGTTCGTTAGTTTTGAGTTTGAGTTTTTTTTTATAATTGTTCTTTGTTATGTGAGATATTTTTTGTTTAACAAATAGAGTTTGAGTTTTTTATAATTGTTCTTTGTTATGAGAGTTATTTTTCGTTTAACGAATGGAATTTTGAAAATGGAGATGCTGTAATACCTACTACCTAGGTATAGGTAAGTAATTATAAGTCTTGTCAAGAAAAAAGTATTTTTTTATGATAAAAATGTAAGACTGATTAAGATCTCAAAAAGAGAATAAAAGTATAATTCTATAATTTAATGAAAGTGTTATCATTAAAGCTTATTTCACCCAATTTCCAATCCGTATGAAAGTGCCCCAAGTGGTGTATCCAAGTGCCCCGTTGGTGGGGCAGAATGATTCAAAGTCCATTTTTCACAAAATAGTTAATTTTGCATTTAATCCTTAACTTAAACAATTTTATCAATTGAAATTATTATGTTTATATATTTAGCTCTACGCTGAGTTAAAAATATATTAAAAACATTGTTTTTCGTCATATGATATTTGATTTTGAATTTTTCTGCATCAATCTGCCCCACTTCCCCCTACTGTCTTAAATTATTCGCATGATTTGTGTGTCTGTGTTAGTATTTTTTATAGGTAAAACTCCCTTTTATGAGCTGACTAAAATGGAACCTATTTAAGGAAGTTTATAAATAAACACAAAACGTCTGTTATTTTTTTGGACTTACTGTAGCGACTGAGGTCGAATTCAATTGAAAAAGACACCTCTTCACTACTCTGAAATATAACTTTATTCTACTAAAAATAGGTTGATTAATATATGTATGTATTTTGGTTTTTATCAACCGATTTGATGAAAATGCTCGAGAAGACTGCTCCCGGAAATCATGTTCGATGTCTTCGTTCTAAAGATGCGTTGTGGATCGACATATGTGGATGGCGAATTAGATGGGTGAATTCAGTCTCCACAGTGCTCCCCTCCTAGAGACAGCGATTATGAATTCGTAGATTTAAATTTGACCTTCCTACCATAGCGCGTTATATAGGGCGGTGTTTCTTCCTCCTTCTTTGATGACGAGACGTCTGCGTTGTTTTCATTGGTGTACGCTGCTTTTAGTCGATTGATTGAAACATTGATATGCTTTCCATCCTTGTTGATTGTGTAATAATTGTCCGTTCGATTGATTATTCGGTAAGGCCCATTGAATGGAGGGTACAAAGGAGGCTTAACAGCATCATCGCGAACGAAAACGTGAGAAGTTGTTTTTAAATCCTTTTGGATGAAAAATTGTTTTTTCGAATGCGATGACGTGTGCGGAAAGCGGATGGTAGCCATTGATTCTCTCAATGACTTCACAAAATCTGCTTCGTTGCTGCTGCCACTTTCGGGTGAGACGTCGAAAAACTCTCCAGGTATACTTAGGTTCATGCCGTAAAGCATTTCGGCTACTGTTGCGTTAATATCCTCCTTGTGTATCGTACGAATTCCAAGTAACACAGTCGGTAACACGTCGACCCACCTCGTCGAGGTATGACACCGTATTGACGCCTTCAGAGTTCGGGGCCACCGTTCGATGAGACCGTTGGATTGGGGTGATACGCAGTTGTTCGTAAGTGCTTGATGCCCAGCAATTTTGTTAGCTCATCAAAAAGATGATCGGTTGTTATTCGTTGCGGTACGCCAAACCGGCATATCCAATTTTCGTAGAGAGCTCGCGCAATTGATTCCGCTGTTATGTCCTCCACCGGAATAGCTTCCGGCCACCTTGAAAACCGGTCGATGACGGTGAGGCAGTAGCGGAATCCTCGGGATGGTGGTAGAGGACCAACTATATCGACGTTTATATGTTGAAACCTGCGGTCGGTCGCGATATAACTGCCTGGGGGCGCAGAATTGTGTTTATGCGTCTTACATCGTTGACACGATATACACGCCTTTGTCCATCGCCGACAGTCCCTCTTGATACCAGGCCAGGCAAATCGGGATACCATAAGTCGAATGGTTGCACGTATGCTTGGATGAGCCATTGAGTGCACGCTATCAAACGCTGAACGTCTTAACTCGCTGGGAATAAAAGGTCGAATTTGGTTGGTTGATACGTCACAAAATACCTTGCTCTTTTCGTTTCCAGGGACAGTGTACTGTAATAACTTCAAAGATGTTGATTTCTCGCGTAATATAGTCTGCAACTCTTCATCTTATCTTTGAGCTTCGGCGAGTTGGTTGTAGTCGATTCCTTTGACCGCTGTGATAGCATAAATGCGCGAAAGCGAATCTGCGACGACGTTAGCTTTCCCTGGAATATACCTCACGTCCGTAGTAAATTGGCTGATGAAACTGAGTTGCGTGAGTTGTCGTGGCGAGGCCTTCTCTGGTTTTTGGTAGAAGGCAAATGTCAACGGCTTATGGTCTGTAAATATGACAAAACTACGACCTTCTATTAAGTGTTGAAAGTATCTTACCCCATAATAAGCACTTAGCAGCTCCCTGTCGTAGGTGCTGTATTTCGTTTGGGTTGCATTTAGTTTTTTTGAAAAAAATCCTAGTGGCTGCCAGGATTTGTCGACGAGCTGTTGTAATACCGCACCTACGGCGGTATCCGATGCATCAACCATCAGCGCGAGTTGACAATTCGACTTTGGATGAGCGAGTGTGATTGCATCCACAACCGCTTGCTTACACTTTTCAAAAGCTGCAATAGCTTCTTCCGTCCACTGAATTTGACTGCGGTCATTCTTCTTATTGCCTTTGATGAGGCACTGGAGCCTGCTTTGGGTCTCGACTACTCTCGGCATGAATCGCCGATAAAAATTTATTGTTGCAAGAAACCGACGAAGTTCACAAGCCTGCTCCGGACGTCTACAGTTACGTAATAGCTCGACTTTTTCAGGAAGCGGTTTAATTCCCTCAACGCTGACGATATGACCAAGAAATCTCACTTCTTTTTTACCGAATTGGCATTTGTTTACGTTGATGACTACACCCGCTTGTTGAAAACGCTCGAATACCTGTCTGAGGTGTTGTAGGTGTTGTTTTTCGTCTTGAGAGGCGATTAAGATGTCGTCGATATATGCGTGGGCAAATTCAAAATCTCGCAGGATGTCATCGATGAATCGCTGAAAAGTTTGCCCTGCATTCCGGAGTCCGAATGTCATTTTGCAAAACTCGAAGAGTCCAAACGGGGTTATGATGGCGGTTTTAGAGATGTCGTTGTCCTCAACTGGAATTTGGTGGTATGCGCGCTGCAGATCCAGCGTCGATAAGATATTTTGACCGTCGAGGAAATAGGTGAAATCCTGTATATGCAGCACTGGATACCTGTCTGGAATGGTTACAGCATTCAAACGACGAAAATCCCCGCAAGGTCGCCATTCCCCGTTACCCTTAGGAACCATATGAAGTGGGCTTGCCCACGGGCTTTTCGATGGACGGCAAATACCCTGCTCCAGCATGATCTGGAACTCAGCTTTTGCTATTTTAAGCATTTTGGGTGACAGACGGCTTGCTCGAGAAAACACTGGAGGTCCCTTTGCCATTATGTGATGGGTTGTAGAATGTGCCGTGGTTTTTGGATGTGGCAGCGATCGTGTGATGTCTTTGAATTCTGAAAGTAGGGAATTGTAAGGGTATTCGCAACAGATATTTGTTATTTGAAGAGAATGTATATGAGCTAAAATACCACTGGATACCACCGCGGTTTTGGTATCGATTAGTCGTTTGTTTCGTAGATCCACCATCAGTACATAGTGTCGCAGGAAATCGGCCCCTATAATCGCACGGCGAACATCGGCAATTGTAAATGTCCATCTGAAACTACGGCGCAGTCCCAAATTTAGCAATAAGGTTCTTTCACCGTTTGTTTTTATTTTTGAATTGTTCGCCGCGAAAAGGAAATTTGATTGGGAATTTTGACGTTTCTGATTTGTTGTTGGTGGAAGCACTGAAATATCAGCGCCGGTGTCGATTAAAAATTTAATTTTAGTGATGGGATCTGTGATAAATAAGCGGCAACTGCGAAGGCTACTGTCACTTGCCGCTTCGAGTGACGGGCCTATTAGTTTTCCTGATTTTTTGTTTTTTTGTTGAATGAACACGGTGAACGGCAGTTCCTGGCCTTGTATCCGTACTCGTTGTGGAACCAACAATAGTTTTCACAGCGCGATTTGGATCTATTGCGGGAAAAATCTTTGCTTTTCGATCTTGACCTTGAATGTCTTTCACCACGACCACCATTGCTGATTGCTGAAACACAATATCTTAGCTGTTCGACCTGCTCTGTGAGTTGAGCGATTCGAGTCTCGAGGTCTGACACTGGTGCGAGCGAAACAGCTGCTGGTTTCTTTTCTATGGAAGATGTATACGATGTCTCTGTCATCTCAGAAACTTTGTCAGCTAAAACTGCTAGACGGGGAAGTTCTTCGTTGCTGATGCTGATGATACCGCGAATCTCTTGCGGTAAACGCTGAAGCCAAAGAGACTTAAGAAGGCCAGCATTTACGGCTTTTCCCGCCAACTCTTTCATTTCCCTCAGCAAATGAGATGGTTTTTTATCACCCAATTCGATTTCTTGCAACAACTTGCGCAATCGTTTATGCTCTGAATCGGCGAATTGGGTAATGAGTCTGTCTTTGAGAGTTGTATAAAGCTGCTCGGCCGGAGGATTGAGAATGATGTCGCTGACTTGTGACAAGATGCTGCTTTCCACGGCGGCTACCACAGTGTGGTATTTTGTTGCGTCGTTTTTTATCCCGGCCGTGTAAAACTGCGACTCTACCTGCGAAAACCACAATTCAGGCTGTAATTTCCAGAAGGGGGGAATTTTCACGGAGACCTTTGCTACTTCGGCAGTGTGATGTTGTTCAGGTTCGCGCTTCGGCTCTCCCCGTGGTATATGAGAATCGCTAGCGGAACGTTGTACTTCGAATCGTGGGATGTTGAGTTCGTCGTCTGAAGACATTCTAGTTTTATTTATTACTGAAGAAAGTCTTTCAATGAGTTCTTAAGTCGGGGTCACCAATTGTAGCGACTGAGGTCGAATTCAATTGAAAAAGACACCTCTTCACTACTCTGAAATATAACTTTATTCTACTAAAAATAGGTTGATTAATATATGTATGTATTTTAGTTTTTATCGAAACAAAAATATGTCTGCGCTTCAAGTAATAAAAACGCTTGTAAATCCATAAAGTGCAGCAGAAATTACTTAAGCCAGATGCACCGTCAAGAAAGCTAAGCACACTGCCAAGGGTTGTCTCAACTTCTGTTGGGACTAAAATTCTTACCCTTGTAGCATTATTCTAATTGGAAGTGGTAGTGATCAGAAAAGAAGTTTAATTTAAAATGTAATTCAAATTTTTAGAAAATGAAATAAATATAAGCATTAACCTTACAGGGTCTAAAACCTAGCTTCTCCAACCATTTGTCAGTGCGAAATTTAAGCCGCCTCCGAACAGCAAATTTGAGAAGTTTCTCATGACAGTTGATTCTCTTGGATGTTTGTAACATTTTCACTTCCCCACTCAGGAAGTGAAAAATAACTTGGTGTTACTTGGCCCCGGTGTGATTTGAACCTGAAGTACCTTGACGAGTAGTACAATGTGCTTATTACCGAGCCACTGTATCAGCGACATCACCCTACGTATCAAATGTCAATCCAATAAACAGTGGTGCCAAGTCCCTGTGATGAAATTGTTTACTCTCGATGCCGTTTTTTTCCAATCTCATATGGGCCTTCAAAAAGATCCTTCGATCCAACACAAAATTTTAAATTAAGAGTTACTATATTTGTGATCGGCATTGAAAGTTATGTCGATCTAGCCATGTACGTCCGTTGACAATCTGTAGGTCATACTCTCTAGGGGCCCGAAATTCTGTGTACAATTTTTAAAATCAGCCTACAGACACGCTTATACTATTAAAAAAAAACGTTTTATTAAAGAAATCAATGGAAATGAAAGTCTTATTCTTCGGCAAAGTACTCGTACCTACTTGAAAACCTTACTTGGGTAGAAAAATTCCGGAACAATGTTTAACATTCAAATTAGCATATTAAGACGTGTGTAGCAATTGTTGCGATTTAGAGAAGATTTAAGTTGAATTTTAATCTCGGTGAGGGTAGTATTAGGGAATACGTTTTTATAGGTATCCAGCTAAAGGAGCTCTTCCCAGATGAATTTCTGCATGGCATTATGTATGAACCTCTCGCTAGTCAGTCTTTTAGCGATCATGAGAGAGTATCAATTTAATGTTGGGCGATTCAAATCAAAATGGTAGTAAATTCAAAAAATCAACTAAACGACGACAACCAGATACAGTTACTATACAAATATTATGTACGGCTGTATATGTATGTAAATATACGGAACATTATCTTGGTGATTGCTTATTTGTTTGCTTCGTGAGATAGACTTAGAAATTAGCCACCTGCGTAGATTAGTTTCATTTGAAGTGTTGTAGGTACTTCAATTTACACTTACAACAGCAACATGTGATGTAATTCGATTTCAACTTATGTACGGATTGCTGGCAAATAAACCGACGGCACAGCACGTCACCGTAATTTCACTTAAACAATAATTTATTGTAGACCACCTGCTATGATGTTGCCTTGTACTTCAGCTGGAGTTTCAGTTGTTGATGAGATGCAAAGAGCATATACGTGTACATCTATAAATCTTCAATCTTATAAAATACACCTTCCATGCAAGTCGGCTTGGAATTTGTTTAGTGATGCCGCACGGGCCTTCCATAATTGCACACGATCTTCACAGCTTTGTTCTGGAAATTGCTGAAACCGCAGAAGTGTTTCTTTGCTCAAAGATATGCATAACCTGTGCGCCATGTCTATGGACTGTTAAGAGCAAATGCCGGTGAAAGTTTAGGGTTCATGAGAGAATTCCAACATCCAACATCTATGTACGTAATGTATATCTTGATTTTGGAATGAATGTGAATGTTCCATTAAAACTGCAAGAAAATTAATTCATTGTTGTTGTAAATGTATGCAAATTACACTGATTTACTGTTGCGAAAAATAAACAATTGGAACAGTTGTTTCTTGCGGAACAAATTTAATTGAGCTCTTTAATATGGTTCTATTGGGATGTGGCTTGCATTCTGTAATTTAATTTTCTATAGAAACTGTGTAAAGATTTATTTAAATTATTTTAATCCACTGAAATTCCTTCAGTCTTGTTTGAGTCAAGCATTATCAGTTGAAGCCAATTAATTCAGCGAACGAGCCCTTAACCAGATCCACCTAATACTTAATTAATATTTGGAAAACATACAAACATAAATGGCAACAAAAATTGATCGTGCCATTGTATTTAAACCTTATAGTAGTGCAACCGTGCGTAAACGACGATACGCCACCAGTGCGCATTCGCCCGCAACAAATCATGATAGTCTAGTTCTACACCATTCTCGTGCTGGGAATATGAGTAGGAAGATTATCCAGGTAGTGGTGGTGGTTGGCAAAGCAGGTTTCGTGTAGATTTATGGTATATTTTTTGTTTGCTTTGATGGAAGGGGTATGTTATGTTTTCTGGATTTTAACACAATTGGTATGTGTGTGTATGATCGTTGAAGGAGAGTCGCATTTCAGCTACTGTGAGGATTCTCAAATGATTTTCTTTGTAATTCATATTTGCAAGTGAAAAATGGATATTCATATTTAAAGGTAGGGGCGATGGTAGATAAAGAAAGGTGGGAGAATTGTCATCAAGTAGATTGATGGTATATTATTTGTTGGCTTTGATGGATGTTTGGGGTAGGTTATGGCATATTGCAATTAGACCATCACAGTCACCTGTAACTTGTTTTCTTTGTTTTTAATACAATTGGTGTGTATGTTCACATCGGTGAAGGAGATTCGCATTTCAGCACTGAGGATTCCCAAATGGTTTATAAACCATATTTGCATGTGAAAAAATATTAATTGAGGCAGAGATAAAAAAAGATAAGACAAGTTATAGTGTATTCTCAGCTACATTGCGAACGATCCTTAAGGGTTTCCACTTTAAAAAGCAAATCGTGGATATTTTCGGACCCGTCGAATGCAATTTGCCACTTTTCAATTTTACAAACTGAACTTACCTACTGAAGAAGTTTGTTGACTTATTGGTGGTGCTTGTCTGCGTTGCACAGTGTGACGAATCGCTGATTTAGCTTGGTTTAATAAGGAAAATGACATGCACAAAATTAAACAAAACCCGCTTAAGCCTCCTACGTAATGACTGTGCAAAAAATCATCTCAAACTCCAAATTGTATATAATTTTTTTTATAAGAAGGTCAATTTGAAGCGAAAGTGTTTATATCGGTTTTAATTGGTTCGCGTATATTTTATAGCTTTTTTTATCTTTTATCAATAAGTTAAAAGTCAATTGATATAAAAGTAAGTTTTTCTTAAATAATTAAAGATTTTGTTTAATAGGTATAAGGGGTAAATGAAAGTAAAATTTATAGATAAAATATGTGTTTTTTGTATTCATTAACCGAAAAGTATACCTAGTTGTTCAGTGTTGTCCAAGTTGGAGACCGTGTCTGTTCTAAAGCCTTGCATATGCACTGCTAAAATGTGTTTCAACAACATTTTTCGTTTTTTAGGATGCCCATGGAAATCACGAAAAAGCAAATTTTTTATGTTTGAATTTCTTAATTTAAAATTAAGCGCTTAGATGCTGTTTCTGCTTTTGTTGTGGGTTACTTTAGCCATGTAATATTTTCTGAGGCTGCAACAAAGTCAATCAAATTAACCTTTAAAACTTTATGTTTAAGATTTGACGAGACATGGGCCAAAAGTGGTCGGCATAGAGAGCGCTTCGAAAATTCAAATTCTCCGTGGCTAAATGAAAGTCTAACATTACCACAACATATCTTAGATGAAATACCTTCTTCATCTAGAGTAGGAAGACCGAAAAAAGCTTATAGATTAGATGTCAAGTTGCGGCAGGTAAAAGACCAAGGCAGTAAAGAAAAAGTCAAAGCCAGAAAATAACTAATCCAAGAAAAATTTACAAGAGAAACAGGGTTATTGGTAGATATGCCAACTGAACAGTCTGGCAATCCTAATGACGGGAACAAGGCTAGACGATTTTTTAGAGATGATGAAAAGACTGCCCAAATTACAGTGATAGTTAAAGAAATTATCAAAAAGTTTCATATCATCTTAGAAGCTCTTGGGTCTGGGTTCCCAATAGATGCAGATGCCTTTGAAAATTATGCCTGGTATTTTAAGCCAGTAAGTGTGCATAAGGTCTTCTTTCATGGAAAACAAATAATTTCGACTTGTATACTTCCAATCGGACAACTTTCAGAAGAAGCGCAAGAAACAAGGAAAATAGAAGGTTTAGGGAACTTCCTACCAGAAAAATATCACGTGTAGATACAAATACTGAACTCTTAAATCGATTGCTTATAACCTCAGATCCAATTCTTAGCAAGTCTAAGATACTTTCCGAGAAGAAAGAAAAGCGTCATGGAACATGAATACTTGCAACTTTTATATGTACTAAATAATTAAAAAAATTAAAATAAGCTGGTTTGTATGTATTGTTTTGTCTTGAAATTTGTAGTCATATGTTAAAAAAATTTGTTATATTCTATTCTGTGAACAATTTCAATTAAAAAAAAAACAAAAAATTTAATCTTAATTTAATTCCGCTAAATCAGCGATTCGTGACACTGTGCGTTAGGTCGAAAACGAAGCGTTATTTAAAAAATGTTCGAAGTCGGAACGAGCATTCGAACGTCTCGTAGGATTCACATTGGGAGTATTTAAATTCAAATTGTCCAATCTTCGAACTAAGGTATCTCTAATAGACTGCATTTCACAAATGAAAACTCGTTGGTTTGCCTCGAGTCTGTGGCTTCTTCTTGAACAGGTGGACGTTCGTTAATATCTCATCGCTCATTATTATCATCACTATTGTGGTTATCTACCAGTTGTGGTGAAATCTGATCCTGGCTTAAGCCTACACTAGCCCCAGGTGGAGTACGACTAACAATTGGCCTGGATTCCATTGCTCCTGAACGGGGAGTTATTTCGAAAAGTGGACGAATTTCTCAAATTACTTGGTCTTCCTCTAGAACGCGTATTTGGAACTCTATTATCCATAATAGGAAATTTCGGATTTTAAATACAACTTCAAAAGATTTTGAATTTCAATATCTTTTAATAAATCTGTATTAAAAAAAATTAATACATGCATAATTTGGGGTCAGCGCGGTCGGTGCTAAATTCGATATTAAATCAGATATTAAATTTGATAAGATTAGATACAATATGCTTAAGAGCAAGATATCTGTCTTGGTAAACAGACGGACTGTGCAAACAATGAACACAATACGAACAAGACTGTATATAATTGGCAACTATATATATATAAAAGAATTAGGATTTATATATTATAAAAATATTCATATGCACAACTTATCCTTTCACGAATGAAATTAGACCAATATGAATACAAAAAGCAGTTCAACTCTTTCTAATATCCAATAGTCGCAACGCGGATTACAATTAAAACTATGAATATACTGGGACTATACTAATGAAAGTCATACTCAACTTGAACCGCCAAGAGACACAATAGAACACTCTACAATTGCTGGAGCTTAGCTAAAAGCTCTAAAGTTAGCCAGTATAATCTTTGTAGTGACGTTCTTAATGCCTCGAAGTACATCTAATGTTAGAACACGTTTAATGCAAAAGAGAAACAATCAAGCAACCTCCATTAAGCAAAAAATACCAACAAGTGACCTTCCTCAATGCTTCATTGAAAAGGTACATGGACTTTAAAATATATACCAACAATTTCACATGTTGATTAAAGATAAATAAACTTGTGCAATACTCCAATTTAGCAATCTAGCTCTACGCAAAACAACGAAAATTCTTACTATCCATATAAATATTCATCTTATAGGTACCTATTGAACAAGAAGTGGTGGTGCGGCATGGCACAATACTGACAAAAAAAATTATGTCATTGCTTTATAAATTAGATCGAATATTTCTAAATCAATTACAAAAAAAATTATAGAAATCGGTACCTTTTGCGACAAGATATAGCCGAAACAGTCAGAGTCCAAAATGCGACAAACTCATAATACCTCATTTGCTGAAAAATACCGAAATCAAATTTTATTCAATTTTTCCCTTCAAACGAATCGCCTCTTCCATCATTTCTGCTCGCAGACGAAGAAGTCAGATTTATTATATTTCCATCATCTCCCTCTCATCAAACATACTACTTGCCGAAGCGAAGGCAACATCGCAAATCATCAATTACACAGAAAAATAAATACATACTTACATTTCCATACAAATGAAAATCATATGGCATGACCACAGAATCGATAGTGCGAGATCCATTATCCATACAAATTAACTTACTTGGAAATCCTACATGCTACCTGTGCTGCTAAACAACAAAAATGCCTGTGCTCCTTCTTACAAAGAAAAAAAATACAACATACATGGGAATGCAATTATGAAAGGTTCGATAAAGAGAGATAAACCAGTTTATTTGGTTTTCTTTCTTCGTTTTCAAAGTGTGTATTTAAAATGAAGATGACAGCAAAAGTTTAGACACAAACATTATAGCTCAATTCATAACGCCATCTGCATTTAGTCGGCTAAAACAAACAATTCGACGTGATGGCACTACTATAAAGTGTATATACAATGATCGTGCGTTGTAATTAAAGGCGTTTGCCTCCGACAGCATATCGACTTTTTTAAGTTTAACAATTATTTTTTGTTAAACTGGTTTTCGTTTACCCCCCGGGCGATGAGGTACTGCGAGCTGTGATCGAAAAAGTAATTTGTGTTATTGAGACAAAAGTTAATACCATAAAGATCATTATTCAGATAGTCAATAGTGTTGAAATGAGGTAATTTTTCTCAATTTTTTTATCCAACCATTGGCACCCGTTCATTAGTGATTTAATTAAAACTTTTTACTCCGATAAATTTCATTTATATTTTGTTCTATTCCCCACGTGTCTTTGTCTTTCTTTGGAATGTACCTATTCCTCCTTAGTACAAATTTACAAGTAAATACAAAAAAAAAACATAGAACGAAACTTTGCATTTAGTTAAAGACATAAAATATAATTATATTTCAATAAAAACAATTTGTTTTCAAATAGACAAATTAATTCATTATAGCATTTAATAAAACAGTGCCAATTATTGCATACTATTGGCACTGCCGATAATTATACTTTTAAGACAGGCAATAATTGTGGCTTTCTACAGTGATTAATTTTTATAAATTATCTCCTGTCTGTTACTTTTAAGCCAATTCATTCCTTCACTGATGACAGTATGCTCAGCTTTTCATATGCGTTTCCGGACTTACGTCCCTCGTCTTTGGGAGTGGAACTGGAACTCAACGTATGTTAAGCTCATTGAATTCCGACCTTGATAGCATACTTAAATGGTGTTAGGTTAGGTTAGGTTAAGCAGGGGTATGCAATTTGCATACAGCACTAGGCACCAGAAGGGCCCATCGCGACCCCTAGGAAACCAATTTAAAAAAAAACTTCAAATGGGGAAAAACCTAAAAACCTAAAAAACTCAATCTTGCTGCAGAATTTAACCAGCTTCCTGTGGTCTGTGGCGCTCAACTCCCCTAAATCCTCGAAAAAGTATTCTCCTAGAAACCTCCTACGATTCCGTGTCATACCCTCGCACTCACACATTCAGTGTGTTTCTTTATTCATTCGGAATATTCGGAATATTCCGAGTGAGCCATTTACGTTTCTGTATTCAATGGAATATTCCGGATAATCCATTTCGTTGTTTCTTTATTCATTCTGGAATAAATGGAATGCATTCTTTTTATTCCTAGAGAAAGGTGGAATAAAAGTATCAAATACATTTTTAAAATGGTCTCCCGTATGCATGAAATGATAGATGTTTGTGACAAGACGATTTCATGAGCAGCGCTGCCACTTATGCTATATAACGCAGTACTACAAACGTGCGTGTTTTTTTTCTTCGTACTAAATCCTTAGGTTAGGTTAGGTAAGGTGGCTGCGAGGGCGTGAGCCCAGGCACACTTAGGCCGCAGTTTCGGCCCGTTGTGATACCACAAAAAAAGGGAGGGGGGGGGGGGGGGGGGTGTTCTGCCGGTCGTCGCTCGGCCTACTTGGTTCTCTGTGATTGCCTCCTGTGAGGTAGTGGTCTTAGGGGGGAAGATACTCCTGAAGGGGTCAGGGTGTGCAGCCTGGCTGTGTTTCGCATGGGTTGCGATGTGTTGGGTGACTAGTGCAGAGGCGACTTTCGCCCGACATCCGAACCAAGGGTTGCGATCGAGATTGATGCAATCAAACCCCAGGTTGATCTCAAATTCTGCGCCGCGGAGGGAAGCTATTGCCTCCTGATCACCGGGGGAGGGAAGAGTCTTTTGAGATGACTGTTACAATCGAACCTCAAACTGCTCTTCACTCTCTTTGCAGGCAATACCGTGCCAGGGAGACCGATACAGTCAATCCCGCGCAAGCTATTAATTTCTTTGGGGGGGGGGGGGGGGGGGGGGTCAGGGTGTACCGGCTGCACAGTTAAGTAGTTGGTTACAAAACTGTGCCAGAGGGCGTGACTGAAGGTGGTCCAACCCTGCTACACGCATCGCGGGGGGGATGCGGCTTGTGGCGACTGTTGCAGTACGAGCCTCGAGTTACACCTTTCCGCGGAAAGAACCAGGGAGGGGCGGCCTTGATAGTCGATTTGGAATTATGATGACTGAGTTCGGGGATTTGTGGTGCAGGTTTTGAGGTATGGGAGAGAAACAGAGTGTGGTGACTGTTACAATCTAACCTCAACTCTGTTCCCGTTTTGTCTGCATAGCGGGGAGGCAGCAAGGCCGGTGGAGACCGTTTCAGTCGATCCGCCGGGTTACTGTCTCGCCCTCGGAGTAGAGTTCTGACTGAAGTGACTGATACAATCTAATTTCAGTGAGAACCCTTTTCCTTTGCAGGAGGATAGGTTTGGGATGGTCTGCGGGAGGGGAGTGGGAGGGGCTCAGGTCATCGTCCAATCCGTCCTCTAGTTCAGTTTAACCATTTGGACCTAGTGACGAATTTGCTGATACAGCCAATATCTGTTTCACTGAGATCACTTAGATCATCGAGGAAATAGTTGCCGAGGATTTGTTTCCTTGAATTGGCTAGTGCGGGGCAGTTGCACAGGAGATGAGTGGTGGTTTCTTCCTCTTCGACGTCTCTACAGCTTCTGCAGAAGTCGTTTGAGGGAGCTCCCAATCTGATGGCATGTCTGCCTAAAAGGCAGTGCCCGGTGATTGCTCCGATTACAGAGCTGATATTTTTCCTGCTGATGGAGAGAAGTTTGGATGTTCTCTTCGCATCGTATTTGGTCCAAATTTGCTTTGAGGACACACATGTACTGATGCTATTCCATCTGTTATTTGCTTCTATTAACGCGTTGTCTAGAAGTTTGAGTTTCAGTGTCTGAATGGGTACCGCCGGTGTCTCTCTGTTGTCAGAGAGTTCTTGTGCGGAACCCCGTCTGGCTAACTCGTCCGCCTTACAGTTGCCTGGAATATCACTGTGACCGGGTACCCAACACAGTGAAGTGTTACATCTGACCGCGATCTCGTTAAGAGATTCGCGGCATTGTTTTACCAACTTGGATCTTATTGTTGGTGATTCTAAGGCTTTAATCGCTGCCTGACTATCTATGTAAATCACGATAGTTTTTCCATCTATCGGGCTCAAAGAGAGTCTGCGTGCTGCTTCGCGGATAGCCGTGACTTCTGCCTGAAATACACTGCAGTGGTCAGGCACTCGTAGTACGACATTTAGCGCAGGGTTGTCTGAAAACACGCCCGCCCCTGTGCCGTCGGCTGTCTTTGACCCGTCGGTGTATATTTCAATGGCGTCATTGTTTACAATGCGACCTTCTTCCCAGCTGGCTCGGTCTGGGATGGCCGTCTTGTATTTATTACTAAATCCTTACTCGAAAGGACAACATATATAATGTTTTACTTTTTTCCTTCGATTTAACATATTCAACATAATAACAACACGAAAATATTATGTTATTCATAAAAATAATAACAATATCTTTGTAATAAAAAAATATATTAAGCTTTTTCTGAGCGAAAGTCTTATATTACTGTATTGGGTACCTACTTCGTTAAGAAACGCAGCTGTGTAGCCTTAAATAGGGACAAGTCGTTTTCCGGTATGTATTGTTTTGGTTGTGGAAAATATTGATAGCTTTAAAATGTTCCGTCAATCACAAATTCGTCATAAATTTCGAGCATTCATTCGCTGTTTTTGTTTGTTAAACAACATTTTTAAAACGAAATGTCGTGAGTAGAATTGTTTTTTGAGAAAATAAAAAAAATTAGTATTGAGTAAATACAATCAGTGGAACTTCACTATCATAAATCTTATAAACAAAAAGTAGTCACAAAATGCATGAACTTAAACAAAACAACTAAAAAATTCATATATTGCTTTCGTTTCATTAACTCATTAACAACAAAATTAAAATTTAAGTTAAGCAAAACGAACGAACCAGAGATAATAGATTTGAATAACATAAACGTTAGATGAAATACATTTTCACAATAGTAATTCGTGACATCCTGAGTGTCAAGTGAAAAAAAAAAAATCTGATTAATTGTATAAACAAATTGGTGAATTTCTATGGCGGGAGACAAGTTTTGCGCTCCAGAATCAAGAAGGAGTATCTAAACACTATTTTGAATAGTAAAACGTAAAAAATAATATAGAATTGTGTACCTACGAGAAATAAAAATTAACTTTTGGCAAAAATATATTGTTTTTGAAACAAATTAGGTTGAACAAATTTCCTACGTACATATTTTGAATACCTACTACTAAGTACAAAAAAAAAAAAACAATTATTTAATACAAGAAAAGCTAAAATTCTTTAAATTGCTGTATCAGGAGCTGCACAAGTCCTTTCACATGTGAGTTAAATAAATAGAAAACAAATATTAATTGTAGGTAAGTACTACACTTTGTACTTCTTCTTGAACTAAGTGGCAACGCTGGTCATGAGCCAAATGGCTGTCATTCTGTTCAGTTCATTTTTGTTTCTTTATTCATTCCATTCTGGATATTCCGGATACAAAATTCGAAAATTTTGTCTTTTCTATTCCTTATCCGGAAAAAACAAAGAAACACACTGAGTATGTGGGTTATGCCTCCCTCAGATTGTAGATCAGAACAGAACCTGCATACGAGGGGCGTTCAATATATTCTCGGTATCGGGGTGAAGCTGTGGTTGTATATATAAATTGACTTATTTATCAAGTAATACTATTATTTTAGTGCATTCATGTAAAATTTCATATAAATGTGATTATTAATTCGCGTTTTATCTCTAGTGAAACAGAATCATAATGGCAACTGAGACGATGATGGTGAAAATTGAGCATCGCGCTGTAATTAAATTTCTCACTAAGCAAGGAAAAAGTCAAAAAACTATTCATGAAGAGATGGTTGCTATTTACCAGGGTTCCGCACCTTCATTATCAACTGTGCAAAAGTGGTCAAGTGAGTTCAAGAGAGGCAGAGAGAGCATTGAAGACGACCCTCGCTCCGGCGCCCCGGCTACTGCTTGTACGGGACAAAGCATCAAAGAAGTCGAAAAACTTGTTCTTGAGGATGCCCGAATAAAGGTGAAAATGATGGCAGAGATCACCAAGCTTTCAATTGGTACCATTCACACGATTCATCATGACCATCTTAACCTTTCAAAGGTCAGTGCAAGGTGGGTGCCACGAATGCTCACAGCGCCTCAGAAAAAAGTGAGAATCGCATGCTGTAGAGAGCATTTGGAGATGTGTAGTGAGAACGCGGACGGTGTTATGGATCGAATTGTTACTGGGGACGAAACATGGGTCCACCACTATGACCCTGAAAGCAAACAATAGTCCATGCAGTGGCATAAAAAGGAACAGACCACCCGAAGAAGTTCAAAGTCACTCCGTCTGTCGGGAAGCTCATGGCCACAGTTTTTTGGGACTCAAAGGGAATCCTGCTCATTGAGTACAAAAAAAAGGTGAAACCATCAACGCCACATCCTACGCTTCCACTTTGCATAATTTGAGGGAGGAAATTAAAAAGAAAAGACAGGAAAAACTCGCAGCGGGTGTGTTGCTTCTTCATGACAACGGCGCGAGTTCACACGGCGCGAGTTTCCAAGGCTGCTGCCCGAGATTGTGGTTTCGAAGAAATCCAACACCCACCCTATAGTCCAGACCTTGCCCCTAGTGATTATTTCCTGTTTTCGGATTTGAAAAAATGTCTTCGTGGAAAAAGATTTTCGGATGATGAAGAACTCAAGTCGGCAATAAATGGGTTTTTTTGCAGAGAAAGAGGAAATTTATTTTTTTGAGGGTTTAAAAAAGCTTATCTCAAGATGTAACAAATGCATTGATGTTAGGGGAAATTATATTGAAAAATAAAGACAATTTAAATTGAATTCTCATTTTCCTTCATATCGATACCGAGAATATATTGAACGCCCCTCGTATATCCACATCTACCAATCTAAGCCGCCTATCATGCTTCCTTAGGAGACGGTGCCCCGACATAATCCCAACTACTGTTCTAAGCTGTTCCCTGATAAATTTGAGAATTTCCTCACATCTTTTCTTGTCCAAATGAGGCCAACGCGCTCTATGCCCCTCTAAAGCCATGTTTAAGATCTTCTCATTGATTATTCACTTACGAGTAATAACGCCAAGGGGTGGTTTAATGTTCACACCTCCACTATTTTCCCCTCCCTTTCTTGCCAGCTCATCGGCTTGCTCATTCCCCTCTATACCGCTGTGTCCCGGTACCCAGCAGAGTATTACTCTATTCCGTCTGCATACTGCTTTAAGCATTGTGCGACAGTTTCTGACTGTCTCAGAATTGATGTTTACAGATTTTAGTGCCTTAAGTGTCGTCTTACTGCCAATGTAGATGTCGATATCCCTTCCCGACATTGATCCCATCTGCACTATCTCTGCCGCCCTTAGAACAGCCAGAACTTCCGATTGGAAGACACTGCTTGTGTCCGGGAGTCGTATAGACTCTCTCAGCTCTGGATCAACAGAAAAAATGCGAGAACCCGTTTCCTCCCCGCCCTAAAGCCGTCAGTGTAGAAAGCAACCTCATTTGTTACTGTGACTGCATCTCTTTGCCACTCTTCCCTTCCCGGATATGACACCTCATAGGGGATGTCAAAGTCGACCAGGGGGCAAATTTCATCTGTCCGTATAGGATTTCCTGGAAGCACATCAGTTTAGATCGGTGCGCAAAGCTGCATTCCTTAAACTGGCCCAAAATTTTAAGGTGCAAGGCGCTATTGCCAGCAAGTTGTTTTATTTTTAAATCTAGCGGGATAAAGTGCAGGAAGGCATCCAGTGCTGCCGGGAGAGTAGTATGGAGTGCACCAGTGATGGCTATGCTAGCCGTTCTCTGCACCGTTGCTAGGTTTCCAATTATGGTTCTTTTGTTTGTTGCCCTCCACCACACAAGTGATATCCATGTTTTACCTATTGTTCTTTTACAAATAAAGAGGGCATTATACGCTTTCTTAATTCTTTCCCTTATGTTAAGATTCCAATTTAATTTTCTATCTAGAAGTACGCCCAGATACTTCGCACTGTCAGTAAGGGACAGTTCCACTCCGTCAAGTTTCGGGAGATTGAAGTGTGGTATTTTGTGTCTTCGCGTTAACAAGACTAACTCCGTTTTCGAGGGGGTTGACATTTAGTCCACAGCTCTTAGCCCAATTACCTGTGACCTCACTTAAAGTATTTAAATATTTTCCCTGCACTACTTACTATAACCACGTCGTCCGCATACGCAGTGGCACTTATACCCATTGACTTAATTTCCTTTAAAACGTTGTCAATGACCAGTACCCACAACAGTAGCGAAATGACTCCCCACTGTGGGGTTCCTCTGGTTACAGACATTCTTATGGAGCTTTGCCCAAGGGAGCAGTTTATTTTCCTGATGTTGGCAAGCATGTTGCATACCCATTTTATGATGCCCTGTTTAATGTTAGCGGTTATTAAAGTGCTTTTTGTAGCTCTACACTCAACGTTATTGAAGGCTCCCTCTATATCGAGAAAAGAGGACAGAGCACATTCGCCACAGTGTAGACTACTTTCAATTTTACCCACTACATTGTGTAGAGCAGTTTCTACGGATTTACCCATTAAATATGCGTGCTGTGACTCGCATAAAAAACATTTGCTACATTTATTTCTAATGTGAGCTTCCACCAGACGCTTAAAGACTTCGAGCAAAAAGGACCACAGGCTGATTGGTCTGAAGTCTTTCGCCGTCGTGTGACCCTGTTTTCCGGCTTTGGGTATAAAAACCACCCGGACTTCTCTCCAAGCTGTTGGAATATACCCTGTTCCTTTGTATATAGAGTTCTATAGTAGTCTCATCAACACGAATTTGAAAACGTTGAACTCGTAGAGGCGGGAGCAAAAGTGGTGGCGTTTGAAGGTTTGTGTCTTAAATTTTGCTGTCTCTCTTTATCGAATCATTCTGATATTATGTAAGTATTTATTTTTCTGTGTAACAGCCGAATACTTTTGATGATTTGTATTGTTGCGTCGCTTCGGCAAATAGTATGTAGGATGAGAGGGATATGATGGAAAAATTAGAAATCTTGCTTTGTTGTCTGCGAGTAGAATGTATGATGAAAGAGGCGATTCGTTTGAAAGGAAAAATTGAATAAAAGCTAATTTCGGTATTTTCAATCAAATAAGCAATTATTAATTTATGGATTTTTAGACTTTCGCTATTTTTGCTGTATCGTTCAAAAATGTACCGATTTATATCATTTCTTCAGTATTTGATTTGGAAATATTCAATGTGTGTTGTATCAGCCGTTATTTAAAGAAATAGTTGTTATATAGGTATATTTTTCTATTAGCGAATTGATGACCTACATTAATATTGATGGCAGGTCACCTGTCGTTTTGCAGTTTTTTGTAATATATTCGTGGTCAGCATCGATAGTAATGTGTGTCTACTATGTCCGTCTGTCCGTCCGTCCACCCGTCGGCAAAAATTAATTCCTTTACACTAGCTCCAGTGAAAGCTGAAATTTAAACCATATACTATCTCTCTCTATATATATATATCCCGAAATAATAAATTTTAAAAATTTTTAAAATCCGCCCACGTGGGCGTGTCCCACAATTTCAAAAGAACAAATTTGTGAGCTAGAAAGCTGAAATGTTTAAATATTGTCTTAAGGCGCCCAAAATGCTGTGGGGGTTAACATCGCATCGTCGTCGCCTCAGCAAGCAGCATGTATGATAAGGGGGATGATGGAAGGGACGAAAAGTTTTGAAATCAAAAATTTCATAAAATCTGATTTCAGTCTTTTTCCTCAAATAAGAAATTTTGAGTTTATTTTTAGACTGTTACATTTTGGCTATATCTTGTCGAAAAATGTTCCGATTTGTATCATTTCCTTTGTAATTGATTCAGAAATATTCAATCTAATTTATAAAGAAATGACATGTTACTTTGTGTCAGTATTGTGCCATGCTGCACCAGTACTTAGGGGTTAATAGGTTTCTACTTATACGATCAATATTTATTTTATTCAAATTTTATTATATTTTCTTCTTAAGACAATTGGAGTTGGGCTTTTCGATTTTTAAAGTCTTTGACCGCCTTGCTAACTTCTTCGACAGTAATGTCGTGTACTTCTTCAGTGTTAAAAACGGCTCTCGGAAAATATATCCTAGGAAATTGTTCAATTTGAAGTTTTTCGTCATCCACAAGAAGCAGCCCTTGAGCATTGTTGATGAACTTTGGCGAATGGATTTCCTTCTCTCAGCGGCAGATTTTGAAAATTGTCGTGTTCCTTTATGGATGCGAAGTGGATCAGTTTTGGAGACTAATTATTTAAATACTGTAAAAGGTTTTCTGGATGTTCTTAAAGTGAAAAAAAAACCTTAAAGGTAATTCCTATAACAGCTTGCAGAAGTATCTTCAGATGGAAAACAATGTTTCGCCGGCACATTAAATGTTTTGCATTATTTACCTTAGTCTTTGTATATAGACCTGTTCCCGTTCACGCTGCTTTGTCGGAGTTCGTGGACAGCCTGGTTTCTATCAGCAGCCGAAGAAGAATTTTCTTCTAACTACCGATACAGACCCTCCACAAACTTCATCTTTTGAGCGCACTTTCTCTTTGCGATCCTCTTGCAAAGTCTGTATTCCAACGACCTTTTCCATCTCCATTATTAGTAGAGTACTTTGACTAAGCTTTGAATGACATTTTTATCACTAATCACTGTTTAGCTTCATCTGCCCACCACCATGTTTCTTTGCCAATACTTTGTTGATGATGCGATGGAGATAATTTTGCATATTTGCAATAAATGCTTGACTTTTTTTGGTCCAGATTTGGTTCCTTACCTACTCCACACACATATCAACGCAAACAACTTAGAGCATTCTTCAATAGAATTCGCTTTAACATCTCGAAATAATTGCATATCTTCTTATGCAGTGTTTAAATAAAGTTATGCAGAGTTTGTGTCGATTAAAGTATCAAAAAGAAAACACAAACTGACCAAACCAGTTGTTTGTGAAAAACCAAATGAAAAAATTCTGCTTATATTCGGAGATTTAATTGTGTAACATAATGCAAACGGCCTCCCTGCAATATGCCATAACTTACCCCAAACTTCCATTGAAAACAACAAATAATTTACCAACCATATACCGCACCACTCTCAGAGCTCTCACCAACACATCATATTTAAATTTTTAAATACTCCTGCTTCCAATATGACATAACCTACCCCAACTTCCATTAAAAACAACAAATAATTTACCAACCATATCCCGCACCCCTCTCACCCAAACATCATATCCCCTCATGAGAAGTAAAAAAAATAAATTCGATAAATGAGGAGAATGGGAGACAACAAAAATAACTACAAATACGCATATTTAAAGGCATACTAGCATTTTGTAGAAAAGGTTCTACAATATGCTAGTTTATATATAGCTTTTTTTTAATGACTCACTTACGTCGTATGGTGGCGTAGTCGTCGTATTCACGAAGTGAGACTACTATAAAGTGTATATACAAAGCCTGTTCTTAGACTAAATCTCAGTATTTCCAAAATCTTTTGTTTTGCGTACTCTGATGTGCTTTCTGGAGCATGATCGGTAGAATACCATCCGGCCCTGGAGATTTATACGGTTTGAAGGTTTGTATGGCCCACAGTCGCTTTTTCCGGTTGATGATATTGTCAACTTCTTCCCACTCAAGAGAGGGACAGTCGACTTCCTCCTGTCTTTGTATGTCGCCAAGAACGCTGCCAAACGTCTAGGCTTCGTTAAGCGATGCAAGAAATATTTCACCTCTTCTGATCTGGGTACAATTTATAGGATGTTTATCCGCCCAAAGCTTGAGTACAACGCTTATATCTCACTTGAATCTCTTACTCATCGTCGCAGTGTCTGCTGCCTTTCGTTGCTCTATCGGTATTTCCACCATAAGTGCTCCAACGAAATAGCCAGTTGTGTTCCTCCCTTAGAACGTTTTCACCGCAATACCCGCCATGCTAGGAATGCACATCAGTTCATCCTTAAGCCTGTATTCGGGCGTACAGCGAAATACAAAGAATCCTTCCTTAGCCGTACCAAACGAATGTGGAATGCCATACTATGCTCTATTTTTCCTTCGCATTACAATTTAAAACCAACGTGCATCGGCATCTCCTCTCTCTCTACCACCAATCCAAATTTTCCTTCTGCCCGCTCTGTGTAACTATTTACACATTATAAGTGTACACAAAATGCACTATCGCACGTGCAAATTATAAGAAAAAAAATCCGATTCTAAATATTCAAAATCATAAGCCGAGGGCGTCGTTCAATAAGCTTTGATATTAACAGTGGAGACATTTCGAAAAAATGGGTTCAAGATATTATATCTTGAACTCTACAGTTTCGCTTAGGCTCCAATTTTAAGATTTTTCGTTTTAAGGGTGCCAATATTTATGCTTTTTAGGGCAAAAATAATTAAATTAAAGGTATGGTTTTTTACTGAAGTATGTAGACGTTTATTCACATTCACACAGCCTATATACGCAAACTTTAGCGGGTATAACTATCGCCGCTAAGTTCTTAAGCGGATATAGATCAGTGCTTCGAAACACCGTTTTCTACGTATTCCGATAACTTTTGTTAACGAATGTCAAAACTTTGACATTTCTCACCTGCTGAACTGGCACATAACCCCAAATTTGGTGGACAACTGGTACAACTTTTCTAGTGGCAAAGCAGATTTGGCCAAAGCTGGATCTGAAACGCTCTAATCTTAATACATATATAAAAACGTTCGTGCGTATGCGTGACCGACCATCACGGCTGAACCACTGAAGGCATCTACCTTATATTTGCACCATATGTTTATGTTTTACCCCCTAGATGGCGATTGGGTCGCTTTGTTGAAAATTCTTATTTATGGACCGATTTGGCTCAAATTCACACTATATACCACTTTAATAAAAAAAAATTGGACCCGATAGATGACGCTGGGAGATATTTACGATATCTTAGGTTTCCCTGCCTGGACGACGACGTTTAAATATTGGTCGTTGTGACAGACAAATTCGCAATAGGCAAAAAAAAAGAACGGAGTTAACACCCCAACAAGAAGAAGGGGCAAGAGAGGACACACGATTGCGGGATGCAACCACCCGTGCATTAGAAAGTGAGGCACACCGAATTGAACGACTTGCACAAATGAGAATAAAAGAGATTCATAAAGAAGAGCGCTAACATTGTCATCATTCAATCGCATCGCTTTTGAATATGATCCAGACATCGAATATTGCGCACATTCAAAAATTTCAATTGGTGACATGGATAAAGAATGCACTACTGTTCAAAATGAAAATGACGAAGTTGCGCGTTACCAAATGGGTAGGTAAAGGGTTTTTCAACAGGGACGCTACAAAAGTAGAGCGACAGGGACAGCAAACGACGCCGAATTTCTTGCCGCTCTTTTGACATTTCTCTTCAGTAAGGTTTGCCATTCCATGATGGAAAGATATACGAGCCAACAGCGAGTCGAAATTATTAAAATTTACTACCGAAATTCGGAGTCAGTGGCCTCAACGTTAAGAGCGCTACGTCCAATTTATGGTCGTCATAATCGTCCTAGCAGATCAACAATTGAGCGTCTAGTGGAAAAATTTGAATCCACAAGCACAGTACAAAATGTTCCCGTGCCAGTGAGACAAAGAAGTGCCCGTAGTGTCGAGAATATTGCTGCCGCTGAGGCTTCAGTTGAAGAAAGCCCAAATGTGTCTCTCACACGTCGTTCTCAAGCGTTGGGCATCTCTGTGGCGTCGTTGTGGCGAATTTTGCGAAATTTTTGGCCCCAATTGGATGATATGGACTTGGAGGACATGTGGTTTCAACAGGACGGAGCCACAAGCCACACGGCGAATGCCACAATCAATTTATTGGAAACCAAGTTTAGAAACCGTGTTATCTCACGAAATGGTCCAGTCGCTTGGCCGCCTCGGTCGTGCGATTTGACGCCGTTAGACTATTTCCTGTGGGGCTACGTCAAGTCTATGGTCTATGCCAACAAGCCAGCGACGATTGATGAACTTCGTACAAATATCGACCGTGAAATTGCAGCAGTATCGGCCGATTTATGCTTGAAAACCGTCGAAAATTGGGTTCAGCGTCTGGACTTCTGCAAGCGTGCCCGTGGTGACCATGCAAAAGAAATCGAGTTCCATACATAATGGCATCGAACTTTCACAGGAATAAAGAATTTCATTGATATCCAAAACCGTTTTTGTTTTATTTAAAAAAAACTTTTGTAGCGCTCTTATTGAAAAACCCTTTATATAAGCAGTAATGAGGCAGTCTGGCGAATCCTATCCTTTCCTTTTCACGTAAGAAATCCAGCTGTCACTCATTTGGCTATCCATCTTGAGAATGGGCAACGTGTTTACTTCACAGAAGAAAATGCAGTTAGTCGAGCAGAAGCACCACCAAAAACAACGTTAACGGAATTTTTCAAATTATCCCAACAATAAAATTATTTTGGTATACATCAGCAGTGTATAATGAAGCATTAATAAAATTGGAAGACTTATGCCTGATTATTTCAAATGAATCATTTATTACATTGGGACTACCATCACCCAATCGTCCGGCAAGTGATTTACTGAATCGAGATTTACAACGAGAACAATCATATATTATTGATGATTTGAATGAGTACATTCAAACACATGAGCCACAAATATTGGCAGAACAAAAATTAATTCTTGATTCGGTAATGCTTGCAGTCACTGCAAAAGAAGGCGGATTCTTCTTTTTGGATGCTCCAGGTGGCACTGGCAAAATGTTTTTAATTTCCCTCATCTTGGCTAAAGTACGTTCTCTAGGTGAAATTGCTTTGGCCATCGCTTCATCAGGTATTGCTGCTACGCTATTGGATGGCGGAAGAACTGCTCATTCTGCACTTAAATTGCCGTTAAATATACAGACAAATGAAAATGCAGTATGACTATTAAATCGCATTCAAGTATGGCTAATGTACTTGAGAGATGCCAAATTATAATCTGGGATGAATGTACCTACAATGGCACATAAACATTCATTAGAAGCTTTAAATCGTACGTTTAAAAATTTGAAAGGCAACGACAGACTCTTTAGCGGTACTGTAATTTTGTTATAAGGAGATTTCGACAAACACTTTCAGTTATTCCACGTTCCACGTATGCAGATGAAATAAATGCCTGTGCAGTGTTCATAAATTGAAGTTGACAACGAACATGCGTGTTCAACTTCAAAATGATCCATCTGCTGGGCTATTCTCGAAGCAATTGTTTGATATTGGAGAAGGCAAAATTAATGTAAATCCAATGAGCAATCAAATTACCAGAACATTTTTGCATCATTGTGCCATCTAGAGACGCATTAATTCAAAATGTGTTTCCAAACATTCGAGATAATATCAACAATCATCGTTGGCTGAGCGAAAGGGCAATTTTAGCAGCAAAAAATATTGATGTCGACACCATAATTATCTACATTCAAAACATGTTGGAATCTCCATCATATTCAGAAAGGAGTGAATTTTCCAACAGAATTTTTAAATTCACTTGATTTGCCAGGCCTTCCACCACATAATTTAATTTTGAAAGTTGGATCACCAATCATACTGCTACGAAACCTGAATGCACCAAAATTATGTAACGGAACGCGGTTGGTTGTCAAGAAAATATAGGGTAACATTATTGAATCGACAATTATCAATGGCAAGTTTAAAGGAGAACATGTTTTATTGCCAAGAATCCCGATGATTCCAACAGATTCCCCAATTGAATTTAAACGCTTACAATGCCCAATTCGTCTGGCATAGTGATAACGAAAAAAGCGAAAAAAAGCAACAGCGTAGGGTTTTCCTTCCGTCCCCCATCCCACTTCATCACTGTTGCTCTTTCTTGACTATTGCATGTGTCGATCGATTATCGTTTGTGCACTTGCAATGTTTGGGTAAAGGCAGCATCGGGCGAATAGCGGGTCGTGAGTTGTTGATTCTGTTAGTGGACCAAACAAATTACCGTACGGGCATAACACCTGCGGTAGATTGTTTTGGAAATCTAACGTATATTTTCAATTCACGGCCTATGCTTAGTTAGCGTCGGAGTTGTGTTTTTTGTATGTTTGTTTTTTATAATGTGTAGGAATTTCGTTGTGGATGTCAGCAACATTCGTGGGTTGAGAAAGAATTTTTTTTTCATTATACGCCCATGTTTTTCACAACAAACCAGCTGTTTTGGCACTTAGTGAAACCCAGGTTAGCGTTGGCTCTGATTTAACAGAGTTCAGTCTACCTGGGTACAACTTAGTGCCTTTATTCTTTCCCCATCGCGGTATCGCCGTTTATATACGTAGTGACGTAGCCTACCAACTTCAGCCTCAATATGGCCAATGTGCCAACCCAGAATTTAATTTCATTTGGCTAAAACTCCATGTCCGTAGGCAATTAATACACTACTGTTTTATTTACAGAAGCCCCAACTTGGACAGACATTCAACTTACATATAATGAGTTTGATGCCCTGTCTGATTCGATTACAAGAATTGTGACCCTTCATCCTCGTTCTGAAATCGTTATTGCGGGCGATTTCAATATACACAATTCAAGCTGGCTTCGACATTCTGGTCAGACAACACCCGAAAGAAGGTACGTCGAAATCTTTGCTGAGGTAAATAACCTGACTCAGCTTGTAAATGAGCCGACACAAATACCGGACATTAGCAGCCAAACTGCCAATACATTGGACTTGTTTCTTACCTCTCACCCTGATAAATACGCTTTGAACGTATTATCGCCTCTAGGTTCGTCAGACCATTGAATCATATCAGCAAATTTCTCGTACTCCAACCACATAGTTAAAGAACAAACTCCTAAAAGAACCGTATGGCAGTACGAGAAAGCCAATTGGGACAAATTAAACGGTTTCTTTAAGAGTTTTAACTGGTCGCTGTGCTTCCTCGACAGCGACGTGGATGCTGCTGCTGATATGGTCACAAACATAATTCACCTGGGTATGAAGACTTTTATCCCTAACAGGATTAAAAGTATCAAACCCAAGGTTAACGCGTGGTGTGACTCGAGCTGCAAAGAGGCTATCAGGCTAAAAGAGGTAAGTTTTCGGCTATTCAAAGCCAACCCATCTGAGGAAAGCCGTAAAAAGTTTAAACGAGCCAGAAATGACTGCAATGCCCACATTAATCGTGTCAAATTCTCCTATGACCAAAAGTTGAGGCAAGAAATACTACAAAGTCCCACTGGTAGTAAAAACTTTTGGTCATTTGTTAAAAACATCAAGAATTCGGCCTCGTCATCTATCCCGACACTCATTTACAACGACATTCCAGCTGTCAGCTCTACAGATAAGGCCAATCTGCTTGCTGCTCACTTTGCAGTCAGCTCAACGCCGCCAGATTGTGCTTTGTCTCCCCCTGTACTCGAGCGCGTAGAATTCTCTATGGGACCAATCCACTTTCGCACTCGTACAGTGGCTAGAGTGCTTCAAGATCTTGACGTTCACAAATCCGCTGGTCCAGATGGTATTTCCCCTATCGTTCTGAAGAGGTGTTCTTCTTCGCTGGCAAAACCATTGCGTTAGCTTTTCCATCTGTCCTATTCTTCAGGACTCTTTCCGGGAAGATGGAAAACAGCATTTGTCCAGCCTGTACCAAAAAAAGGCGAATCTTCTTCTCCCTCCTCCTACCGACCAATTGCACTTACGTCCCTTCTTTCTAAGGTCATGGAAACGCTGATAAACCGTCAGCTAATGAAATATCTTGAATCGCGAAAACTTCTTAATGACCGGCAGTATGGTTTTCGCAGCAACAGGTCCACTGGTGATTTGATGACATATCTAACCGAAAAGTGGAACCAATCTCTTCACCAAGGTGGTGAAAGTAAGATCGTTGCGCTTGATATTTCAAAAGCATTTGACAGAGTTTGGCACCAAGCTCTCTTGTCGAAAATGCGTGCAATTGGAATCGATGATACTCTTCTTCAATGGATTAGAAATTACCTTTCGGACCGTTCAATTCAAGTTGTTTTGGACGGCTTCAAGTCTGCAACTCACCAAATAAATGATGGTGTCCCCCAAGGCTCTGTTCTGTCCCCGACTCTCTTTCTCATTTTTATAAATGATCTCCTGTCTGTTACTTCTAATCCAATCCATTCCTTTGCTGATGACAGTACCCTCAGCTTCTCATATTCGTTTCTTGGGTCACGCCCCTCATCTTCGGGTGTGGAACTGGAACGGCAACGTATGTTAAGCTCATTAAATTCCGATCTTAACAGCATAACTCAGTGGGGTAAAACCAATACAGTGGAATTTAATGCTTCCAAAACTCAATGCTGTCTCCTGTCATTAAAGCAAAACCCACACAGACTGCCATTATCTATGAATGGCACTTACATCGCTGAAACCGAAAGACTTTCCATTCTCGGTATGTGTGTTAATGACAAAATTCGTTGGAATGACCACATATTCGATGTCGCCAAGAACGCCGCGAAATGTCTAGGCTTCCTTAAGCGTTGTAAGAAATATTTCACCCCTTCTGATCTGGCTACAATTTATAAGGCGTTTATTCGCCCGAAACTCGAGTACAACGCTCATATCTGGTCCGGTGCACCAATAACTTATTTGGAGCTACTTGACAGGATCCAAAAACGCGCGATAAAACTCATTGGCGACCGAGACATCGCGAGATCGATTGACTCTCTTAGTCATCGTCGTAATGTCTCCTGCCTGTCGTTATTTTATCGTTATTTCCACCATAAGTGCTCAAACGAAATAGCCAGTTGCATTCCTCCCCTTGAACATTTCAACCGCAATACCCGCCATGCAGGGAATGCTCATCAGTTCACCCTCAAGCCTGTGTTCGGACGTACAGTGAAGTTCAAAGAATCTTTCCTCAGCCGTACAACACGAATGTGGAATGCTCTTCCCCGCTCCATTTTTCCTACACATTATAACCTACAGACATTCAAAACCAACGTGCATCGGCATCTCTCCTTTTCCTCTCACCCTAATTTCCTTAACGCCCGCGGTGTGTAGCTAATACATTATAAGGGTCCCAACAAATGCCTTTAGTGCGCGCTTATTATAAAAAAAAAAAAAAAATATGCAATGACAATCAACAAATCTCAAGGCCAGTCGATGCAAGTCTGCGGCTTGGATTTGGAAAATGCATGCTTCGCACATGGTCAATTATATGTAGCCTGCTCCAGAGTTGGTAAGCCCAACGATTTGTTTGTATACGTTGAAAATGCAGAAACAAAAAATATTGCCCACTGGCTTTACAATAAATTATTATTAACCAAGATCAGACGAACATTGTATTATTATGTGAAACAAATTTGAATTTAATAAATCGGAAATAAAATTTGAGTTTAAAATGACGTAATGAATTTCATTTCATTCTTATTAAAAAAAAAAATGTCTACCGGAATTGAAATACATTTCAAAACGAATCTTGAAAGCAATAAATTATTTTAGGCAGAACAACGTTTGCCGGGTCAGCTAGTATCTCTCTAAAAAGACTGCACATTGGAGATTCAATTGGTGAAATCACTGGACATTGTTTTATAGGCAAGCATGCAACAACATGCGTCTATTCAAATGATGTCTGCAGAAGCTTGATAGACGAGGAGGAGTAGGCGACTATTCGCCACCTTCTGTGTACATACACTGCTCTCTCTTTCTCTCTGAAAAACGAGAACTTCATCTGGGAGCTTTCTTCTGTATGGATCCTTATCACCTAATCCAAACTGACATTAAAATTTTCTTACGCTGCATTAAAAGCTCTTAATGGTTCTATGAAAAGCCTGGAGATAGATTCACGTGGTATCACAATGAACCTTTCATTGGTCAGTGTGTCGGTCTTGGCCGACTGCCACTTAACCAAAGTTCAATTACCAATTTGCGGAATTTATTTTTCCTATGACCTGTGCCGATTAGACTAAGCAGCAAGTGATAAGTCTGTTATAGTTTAAATTGCATCTTCATTTCTTCATTAAATTGACGGTAACTATCCATGACAATCACCTACTTTATCAAACAAGCGAACTACATAATACAGTAAAATAAAAGAAATCATAACCTCTGTCCTGGATACCAGCACTTAAGCTGGTAGAAAGTTCGGCCTTCGTTCCAAAGTGCACGCACGATCTTTGAAACGTTCCTAATTCACGTGCGCCTTTAATTCATCATTATTATGTTGATACACTGAGATTTTATTTAAATATGAAAACTACAGTTGGAACACCTTTCCGAGCACACACACACAACTATAAAGGCCGTATTACAATGACCATTGAACTGAAGAAAAGCCTCGCAATGAATATTGCTTCATTACAGTCACTTGGGAGGCACACAAGTATAGGCATGGGAGCACACATCTGGAGCGGAAGTCTTCACATAAGAAAGTATACCAAGTCTTTCAATAAGTCTGTTGTACTTAGTCTTGTGCGTTGCGTACTAAAACGTTGTACGGTTATTAAATTGGAATTAAAGTTGAGAAATTACAAGCGAATGTTGAAGTAAAAAAAATATCTAAAAGTGTAGTATGCACTGGAAGCACAGTTCACCAGGTGATACTGTATTTCAATTACGGCGGCCACTTGGGTGACTATTGCGATATTTTAATGAGTACATCGCGCCGCGCCGCCGTCAACCCATAAAGTTTACCGGTGAAAGAAGCCTGAATTGTTCAATTTCAATTGTCAGAGAAAGAAAAAAAGGGATACAAGCGACTTCCGCAGAGCAGAGTAGGTTTACATTTCAAGCCAGCTTAATGCCCTGGTATCAGCTTACAGGCAATGCCATCCTAAACAATGGTTTCGGTTGTTTTAACAACAACTTTAAACAAAGTCATTGAAATTACTTGTGGATTTGTCTTGCTTTGTTCTTGCAATTCACTGCAAGGGAATTACCGAGATTATAGTCTTCGCTAGTTCGATGAAAGGTTGTTATTAAACTACTTTGGTCGACCATTCCGTTGATATGGGATTTCTTTATAAATGTGTTTGCAAGGTTTGATCAAACTGAAATAACTAAGATTCAATTATCATTCAGGCTTGAGAGAACGTAATTAGATTCAAGTTCAAAAACTCATGGAACAGGAATGAAGGAAGTACTATATTTTGCACATAGCTTCTTTGGAGCCAGTTTTCTACAGAACAATTCATTGAATAAATATAATATACGCTACACATTTCCAACAAAAATATCGAGAGTATACTGTGTGCAGAAATGACGACAGCCAAAGACCAAATCCATTGTCTCAAAAAAAAAAAATTACGATATCCAGAGGCAAACACTATAATGCCCTTTCTGGGAGCCCTGGTTCTTGGGTTAATGTGTTTAGGCAAGAAAAATACACGATAGAAATAATAGAGGAGTGGTTCTTTATGTGGCAAGTTCCTACCGGAAAATTCGAGATAGAACATGCTCATTGTAGCGCGAGTGATCCCCATGAACTTTTTAATAACAGAGAGAAGGTATCTTCTTCTTCTATAATAACGAGGTAATGCTCTAGATTAGAGGGGTTATAAAAGTCCTTCCACTTCACTGTATTCTTACAGTCCGCCTGTGAAGTTCCCAGAGAGGAGGTAAGTTAGCATCAGTAATATATTTCGAACTAAAAAAACATGTTTATCACTAACCGAAATATTGTGTTGTCATCAGACATAGATTCGTCTACAAAGTTTTGAATCAATGCGACAACTATAAGTCGGTGAAGATTAATTTTCTAATTTGTTTTAACATACATCATGTTCAAGCCATATGAATGGTGGTGTATGAACATGTAAAGATATCTGCTTTGTGTGTCAGGAAATTGGAAACTAATGGCAGAACCGCAGGAGCTCACCAAGCAATGAGGAGGAGATCGAAGCATGCCAAAAATAGGAGACTAAATGGATGAAGCATGGACATGGGAATGAGTTTTTTGTAGGAGTCAAATTCCAATGTAATTTATTCAAATTGAAAATCAAAGTAAAACTGCCAGTTATCTGCAAAAGTAAATGGTCCCTTCCAGAATTGTTATTATAAATAACTATCTTGTCGCCATTAGGACCTAGAGTCCCTCTGCACCAGATGGTAGATGGAGTACCTGCAGGAGTTTTGAAAGCAATTGCCAAAGGTTTTTTGCGGCTACCGTTAAATTGCACAACCACCGTTTTCAGGAATGGTTTCACTTCTATCGATCTCCTAACGGCAGAGAATTAATACATCCATGACAAAAAGACGCAAATTGGTATGGAAACATAGGGACGGGCTACAGTCCGCTTGGGCGAACTGTTGGATACCCTATTCATACCTATCCCTCATAAGTGGGCGTGACAAAAGTCTAAGTATGGTTGAATTGTTAAGAACGCTCTACATATTTTGTTATATAACATTTAAAGGATTTTATCGAAAAAAAACGAAGCTTTTGTTAAAAAAAAACGCTACCTCGCTCAAACTTTGGCTTTCCAATAAAATTGTTTTATTTAATTGTGGGCGTGTCAGTGGGCGGATTTTGAAAATTGTATCTCCCGATCAGTTTTAGGAGTTATAGATCATATAGGTATAACAAATTTAAGCATTTTAGCTGAAAATTTGATTTTTTCGATAAATTTGTTTTTTGAGTTTGTGGGCATGTCTGTGGGCGGATTTCAAAAATTATTAAACTTGATTATTTCGGGACCATAGAGAGTATATGGTAAATTCAGCTCTCTAGGTCCAGTTTAAAGGCCTAATTTTTGCCGACGGACATGGCTAGATCGACACTACTATCGATGCTAATCATAAATATAGTATCTTTTAGGGGTCTACGGACAATATTAAGGTATGTTACAAACTATGCGTCAAAATTAATATACCCTTAGAATAGGGTATAAAAAGAGCTCACAAAATAGCAGTGGTAAGAGCGTTGGAACCTGGAAAATAGTTGACGAAGGACGGCAAGGCTGATCAAATGCGGCCGAGTGAAACGCAGCGTAAACACGGCGAAATAAACCTCTACGTGCGTCGTCAGTTCCTTACTCGACGCACTTTAACGCTTGAAAAACGGTGCTCACCAGCAGAGGGCGCAAGCCACACCTTCTTGGTCTGAAGTGGGTGCGACGGGAACTATAAAGAAGCATCAGGGTCATCGGGGGATAATATTGCCGGAAAGATGTTGCAATGGGACCAGAATTGCAGACAAGTCTGTTTTTTGTGGCAAACATTCTCCGCACAAAAAAGATGGGAGAAGACCGAAACAGAGAGAGAGAGAGAGAGAGAGCGAGAAAGAGAGCTCAATACGTTTCACCAGCACAGACCACAGACGTCTTCGGCCAAAGAAGACTTAAAGACGGCATCCTCTTATGGACATAAAAAATGGGTTCCCACTGATGTAAAGCAAAGAGCGGTTTCAGGGTGGTCGGGACGCCGGCCGCAGCGGGGCGAGTTAAGTTCGCGAGAGTGAGACACACCAAGTTGTGATGGCCTGCCACTTAGTGGCAAATTTATGTATTATCTCCTCAAAAAAAAAATACTGTCTTCAAGAAGGAGTTTCTACAAATAATGAAAAAAGAAACGCTTGGTGCTTGTAAGGAAAAGAGGAGGAGACGCGGGATACACGTAGGGCTGGTTCGATCCAAGTAAATACGAGTACTGATTCGATAAAAGTAAAATAAGTATCGATAACCTTTTGATTCTATCCAAGTAAGAATCAAATTTAAATACCCGTAACGTATCGAATTGTATATACGAACATGTCCATGTTCCCCCTTTTCTACCCCTTAATTTCCAATCTCTCGATCTGGGTTATCTTTTTTTTCTTATACAAAATCATTTCAAATGAATGGAATGTTTTAACTGTTTGTTAAGTGAGAGTGAGAAAGTAGCTTTTCTCCTCATATTCGTAAAAGTAGATGGAGACATCTATTGCCGAAGCGTAGGAAGAAGAAGAATCCGCCAATTCCATTCTTGGAAATTGCGCAGAATAAGATTAAATCCCTCTAACCCGTGAAGCAGTCCACCCAAACACTGTTTGCTTCAAAAGCGTAAGCTATGCAAAATGACCCCAATCAAATTAAAAAAGGACAACAAGAAATGCAAAATCACACCAAACGGACTAAAAAACGTTGTTGTTGTTTCCTATTTAATTTGTTGGCCCTTTTTTTCTTTTTTTGGGCCATGTTATTACGTTCTGCTTTTGTAGCAGGATTCGTGCGCCACCATGTACAAATGTTAAGTGGTGCGTAAATTCCGCGTTAAATGTTGGAATCTCGGCCGCGGAAGACGTGGATCCAAACTGCGTTATTATCGTGGACTGATCTGTAAGGATGAGAAACGATAACACAACACGGCTTATAACTTCATACGTAAGAAACCTACCCACAAGTATGTAAATACTTTGGTAACTACTGATTGATTGCTCCTTGGTGATCCAGTTCATTCAATAAATAATAATTATCCATAGCCTTAACCCTTTCGGACCTGATGTGCAGTATACTGCACATGGATATTTGTGAGTGTATTTCTCGGCTCCTAGAAGTATGTTTACCAGCCAGAATGAAAATTTTATTAAATCTGTCTACTGAAAATATGCCATACCGGAAAAAAATAATTTGCGCGCCCTTTTTTGTGTTTGTAGTTGATTTTAATGTGAGGTGTCAAAACGGTTAATCATCATGGCTGGTAAGTAACACAGGAATAATTAAAATAAGCGTGTTTTTCTGGCGTGTTTTTCCAAAGTTTTGTTTTAGTTACATTAATGAAATAATAGAGATCATTTTTATTATAAAATATTATGAATCGGAATCACAGATAAAAAAGACATAGTGTTTGAAAAATCATGTTCAGTATACTGCACATCAGGTTTTAACGGTTCTGTATTTCAATAGGACTCAAGAAATACGATGTGAACAAACCAAAAGATATGCAAACGGTAATGGATCTAATTTTGGAAGACAATTCGGAGATTGAATTTAGCGACGACGAGGATTATATTGAAAATAATATTCAAAAAGGTAATTAAAATGTGTATACTAGTTATGTAAGCAAAAAGTCAAGGAAGTCCCTTACACACCGAATAGGTACAATCGAAGCTTCCACGGCAGCGGAAATTGCCGGAGCTATAGCTAACAATGAAGCTGACGAATTAGGCAACGAAGAAATTTCCGATGAGGATGAAGACCTATATTTGCCATGCCAAGAATCGCCGATAGCTCAATATAGACTAACGGAAAAAGCTGACATCAAGTGGCGCAACAAAAAGTTAGACAGCGTAGTCATTGGCGAATACTCAAGAAATAATACGCTCTTGGAACCTTTAGAACCCTTGCAGTATTTTGAAAAGTACTTGCCTGAAAGCCTCTTTGACCAGTTAGCCTTTATGACCAATCTGTATGCCGAACAACAAGGTAATTCATTTAAGCATACGACAGTGAAAGAAGTAAGAGTGCTAGTAGGATTGCATGTTACCATGGGCATTATAAAGCTGCCGAGAAGACACATGTACTGGAATAAGTTCATAGGAATTGACCTTTTTAAGAATTCCATGACGAGAGATCGGTTTTTGTCCCTGAGCTGCAATTTGCATGTCGTAAATACCCTGGAAAAGGATTGAAAAAACGATAGGTTTTGGAAAGTCCGACCAATTTACGATTGCATCCGAAAGCGTTGCTGGGAACTCGATCTGGAACAGTGTCTTTGTGTCGATGAGCAAATGGTTCCCTGCAAAAACAAAATTAATGTCCTCCAGTACAATAAGGGTAAACCTTGCCCATGGGGCATAAAAATATTTTTGCTTTGTGGAAAAAGTGGAACGATGTACGATTTCATCCTTTACCAAGGAAGCTCAACAGAGCTGGATTCAGGGAATAAAGTCCTGTTCGGCTTAGGTGCTTCGGTTGTAGTACATTTGGCAAACCGAAATAAAAGTCCAGGTCACGAACTGTATTTTGACAACTTCTTTTCCTCATATTGGCTATTCCAGTTTTTGAAACGAAAAGAGATATTTGCGACTGGAACGGTAAGAGCAAACCGTTTCCGAAATCCTCCGTTTACTCCAGATAAAATGTTCAAAAAAAAAAACAAAGAGGCTATTCGGAAGAGGTGGTGAGTTTGGACGAAGATGTTATTTTGACCAAATGGCTGGACAGCAAGCCCGTAATGATGGGCTCCAATTTCATTGGTATTGGTCAAACCGTTAAAGTAAGGCGATGGTCTAAGGAGGAAAAAACGTACATAGAAGTGGAACAGCCCCAAGTTGTCAGTCAGTACAATAAATGCATGGGTGGAGTAGATCTCATGGATCAACTAATAAGCCTCTACCGTACCCACATTAAGTCGAGGAAGTGGACTTTACGGCTAATCTTTCATGCAGTGGACCTTGCTGTGGTGAACGCATGGAATGAGTACAAAAAGGCACTAGCGGAAAAAGACCAAATGGACCTCATGCATTTCCGAATGAGAGTTGCGGAAGGCTTCGTGAAGAAAGATATACCGAAGAAGAGAGGTCGTCCTTCAACATTTGATTCTCCCAGTGCTTCTGAGTTACCGCCACCAAAGCGACCAATTGTAGACCAATTGCGGAAGTCAGGTATGATGGACTTCATCATTTACCAAAGCATGATGATAAGACAGGTGTTTCGGGGTGCAAACTCGAAGGATGTATAGAGCCCACCCATATTTACTGTGTAAAGTGCAACGTTCACGTTTGTTTGAATAAAAGCAGAAATTGTTTTTTTGCTTATCATAGCAAGTAATTCTACTATTCTAGGGTTTTAATTATAACCTTTATTGAATTACTTTTAATTTTTGTTTTTGTTTTGTACTTATTTTCTGTAAATAAATTGAATTCTTATTGTTAAATTTAAAATAAGAAAAAAACTGTTTTTTTTTTTTAATTTACATAGATAATGTTTTACCATTAACACCCGATGTGCAGTATACTGCACAAGTCCTAAAAGTCGTATCCCAAAAAAAAAGTTTTTTTTCGCTTTTTGCTTAGCTTACACATAGGAAACAAAAATTACACAACCATTATTTTTTCTTTAAAGCAATTCTATGTCCAGTTCCGAAAGGGTTAAGTAAAGAAAACATATAATTCTCTGTTTTGCTATCTAAGTGGTTCACACCATTCAGGTCAAACTGCTAACAAAAGCGAATTCACATTATCGTTGAAAATATGCAATTTGCATACAATTAACCCGATGACAAGTTCTGCAAACCACTTTTACTTGATTGAATTTAACAAGTTAAGGGCGCCATTATAATTCCGATTTCACGCGAAGCGATTTATGAGACGAATTGTAGAATGTAATTAGTAATTAAGTATTGGATATTTTCACAGGCACAGTTTGCTTAGATTCTGTATTCTACCTAATTAAAAGACAACATATTTTTGACTCATAACAAAAATTCGCACAAATAAGACCATCCGGACAAAAGGTTCAGAAACGTCATAATTACCTACTGCTAATGATTTCCTAGAATACTTTACCTAATGGGCCACTCAGTCTTACAAATTCAAATGAAAAGACAAACGGAGTCAACGAGAGTATGTGTAAATTAATTCACACCAACAAGTTGTGGACAAAAAACTGCAGAACATGAAAATAGATATAATTTGTCACGACCACCATGGTCGTTAAAGACTTAGTAACCATTTATTAAGGTGCTAATGTAGGTAGTGCGTTCTGATACGCCAAGCAACATTTTAATGGCTACCTTACCTACTTTGCTGCTCTATTTTAAGACTATATACTCTACCCAACAAAAATTGTCAGTACAGGGAACATAGGATGTTTGTCTCTTAGTCTGGTTGCAATGACTTACATAAATCGGTCCCTCTTTAAAGCTCTCACAGGGTTGACGTAGTGTGTATGATAATTCGCCATAACTCAGAGAGCAATTCTATTAGGGTTACCATCTTCCAATTTGGTACGATAATATATCTCCAGTAGACCAACAAAATATATAAGTTTCGTAACACAAAAAAAATCAAAACGAAAAATATATCACTGTAATCCAATTTATTCATTATAAATATTCTAAAACATAAAATACTAATTTCTAATATCACTACTCAACTAATCCGATGAGTAATTACTGCTACTGCTTTCGTTATTTAGGTCTATTATTAACCTTTCAACTGCTTCCTCGGCAAAAACTTCCATTTCCCACATATTTGGCTCAACAACCTGTTCAACGTGTTGGACACATCGATGGCATTTTTCCTTGTCAACCCTTGTAAGTGCTGTCGTTAGTAAGTCTCTTATTTCAGCCATTTTAAATGACTTGTTTTGACTTGCTACAAACCCTTTCACTTGAGCCCAAGCCAATTCTATTGGATTAAGGTCACAGTGATAAGGCGGTCAGCGAAGCACTTTATGTCCCACATTTTGAGCCATTTCATCCACGACGTATGTTTCATACTTGGATTTGTAACGTTTAACGATTTCAAGCAACCCATTGTATTATTGCATCCCTACCTAACTTGCGATCTTCCTTTTGGGAATTCCCGTATTCATTGACAAAACAGGCGTCATTCATCGGAAAAACAAAGACATCATACAAACAGGTACATAATGAGATGAAAGGATGTATTTATGTATTTTTTATTTCAATAGTTTGCGACATAAACTCAATCAGCAAAATTTTCTAAAACCATTTCAAAGTCCTATATGTATATTGTGAAAGGTAGACACAATCAGGCAATTAGAATACAAAATTATATAACCACGACGCAATGTCATATACCTAAAAAGATGGTAAAAAAACTGCACTTGTGCAGCTGCACAATACAAATACAATCAAATTAAAACCGAATGGCAGCACCCCAAGTAATAATTCGTTCTCAAAAGCACCAAAACCGAAAGTTCTTTGACAAAATCCATAGAAAAACCTTTAATGATATACTTCATTGTAGAGATGGTAATACCTTTCTGATGTGCTTCAGTCACACCCATTCGGCTGTGTGGAAGACTGGTTGTGGTGGGTTGCATGCGAATTTTAGGAAAATTACAACAACAATTCCTTGGTATGACAGTGGTTTGGTTTTTATTTCAGTGGTAATTCTTACGTTTGAGTGCCGTGAGAGTATCTACAGGTACAGGCACCACTGGTAGAAAAAAAGCTCCTTCACAAGGCCTGTACTGACAATTTTTGTTGGATAGGGTATAGTTGAATGTCCGCAATGTAAGCTGGAGATATTTTTATATTTCTTTGGGACACACAATAACTTACATTTCAAATAAAAAAAAGATTGCAGCAATCAATCACTGACTTTAATGAATTTATGATGCAACAATGTTTACTCGTAGTTTTCACGTTCTGTCCTTCCCTTCCTTCTGTAAAGATCTTAAAATTTGGCATTTACCTCACATTAGTGTTATGGCTTTCGGCGGATTCTTCTTCCCATACTGGGTACCTACTTAGGTTTCCCACGCTTTAATTATGTTCCAAACGACTGCATTTCGGTTAACTGGCTTCGGTTTTCACTCCTTTCCAAGTTGGGGTGATTTAAACAGTTTCGATAAGACACAGCTGGGACTGATCGGCGCAAAATCAATAAGAGTGCATTATTTCACATGCACTTATCAAACTTGTTTCCAAACTCGTGCGCTCTTATCCAGACTGTCATGGAAACGCTTTCTAACTACGGTTAAATGTGAAGTTAACGCCTTTACGAGCGCATCAATGCATGCACTTTCAGAGCCACAAGACAGTTTTACCGGCTCCTTTCACTCGCTGCAATCATGGTGTGTACATAGTAGTCGTATCTGAATCTATGTAATTACACCTTCTGACTTGGCTTATGCAGATACTTCAATATTATCAAGTAATTACAAGCATCTAGGCTCTTACCGCAAACTATAACTTTAAATCACCGCACAACGGTTTAGTTCCAATCAGAATCAGGATTGACCGCAAAAGTTGTTACCATACCACTACAACTATGAAGTAAGGCTGGAGGCATATTGCATGAACGGGCAAATTTGTACGACCGCGGGACAAGATGCGCATGCGCAACGGTCACAGCATGTGGCTGGCTTAAATAATGCGACTTAAATGATCACCAAACGAAAGCCGCTGCCAAGGAGGAGGCTCGACTGGGACCATGTTCTGTTATTAGGCCAGAGCAACTCCATAGCGATTTACATTAATCGATATAGCCGTTAAGTGCTTATCTTGAGCTTGGTTTGCTACCGCACCCGTGTGCCCCATCTGCTGCCTCCACATACACAGTGAGATAGATAGATACATATTTCTGATGGAAGTGGGTTTGGGATCACACTCAAAACTTCGGAGCCAACTGCCATATGACATGGGTTATGTGTATGCGACATGAAAGAAAATAGGGTTTATTTGTTTTGGTGCTTGGACGACGCCATATATCCATCTTTTCTAGACCATTAGTGCGTACGTAAAGTTTGGGATTATCGGCGAATGAGTCTCGCCTCCGGAAGAGGGCTGTGATTGATTGTTTCGGGTGCGTAATAGGAAACCAGAGACGGAGACGATGGTCTGACTTTCCATTCAAATCAGTTAAGAGACTTTCAACAGAATGAACGGAAGGTTAGAGATAGCTTTGGGAAAACATTCAGTGGCGTAGGGAACTAGGTCATGACACTGTGTGTATATTTCAGCCCACGACACACCTGATCATTAGATGCTTAAGAAGCTACGACATATTTTGTCATTTGAGCTTCTTTAAGGCCCGTACGATTAACAAATTTAGAGCAATTTTTATATTTGTAGTCTCGTTCACTCCTGTGCAAAAGGAAATTTCAGAGAAAGCACGCGACTACTTATTTAAACTCTTCATTAAATAAAAGTGACCACCATTCACTGTTTACACCACTTCGAAACATGAGCAAATCCACTTCTCGACCAAGAAAAAACCATCGCTTGATGGGACACTTTCCGGACCTATTCCCGCAGTCAATATTGTAATCTTTCCTCCCGAACATCTGTATTAAATTTGTTATTTGAAACGCCCTATGACGCAATGTTCCGTGATCATTTTTAATGAATGACTAGGCTTCAATATCACATGCGTGAGTTGCCACATTGAAAATGTTGCGATATTCCAAGTCTTATTCCAATACCAAGAAGGTGGATTAGGTCAGTGGATATAGTAAATTATAAATGAGTTTATACGGAGCTTTCGATAAAAAAAAAACGGGTTTCTTAAGAAGTCTCACGCAAAGCGACTCCGCATAAAACGTGTTATTAAAGGGGTGGCGTTCCTGAAGTCGCACGCGCAAATCGAATGTTAGTTGACAAATACATTTTGCGCAAAGGTAAAACTGCGCAAAAAGACATCGCGCGAAGCGCAGGATCTATAGAAATATACAGAGCTGTTTTCATCCTTAAAAGATTTTTAATAACAGCATTCCCTTAAGCTTCTTCATCTCCAACTTCATGACTAATGAATGACATTTTTAAAATGGTGCATTAAAAAAAGGAAAAAATTGTTATGAAGTCACAAAAAACCGGGAAAGGCAGATAATCGCGATTAAGACTTTATTTACATACTTTGCGGAGATTTTACCATAAAGCAAAACAACTGGCTGCTGCCTTTAAGACCGGGAAGCAGGCTCTTCGAAATAGAGACAGAAACCTATTCACCGAAGCCCAGGGAATAGTAGATGGATCCAAAAAAGCGCGATAAAACTCATTAACGACCGAGACATCGCGAGATCCATTGACTCTCTTAGTCATCGTCGTATTGTTTCTTGCCTTAAGTTATCGTTATTCCACCATAAGTGTTCAAACGAAATACAGTAGACGCTCGATATAGTGAAGTAATAAAAACCAGCCATGTTCACTATTTCGAGATTGTTCACTATTTCGAGCGGGAGGCTAGAAACGCTTTCCAAAGTTAAATTTGATCAAAAATGCACATTTGGTTCAGTGTGAAGATAATTATATTTATTTAATCGATAAACACACATTTTAATCAAGTTGAAACAGCAACAGCTAAAAACAAAAACAATTCATAATACATACTTATATAAAATAACATAAAACAAAAACATTTTAACTCATAAAAAACGAAAAATTTACATAAATGTACATAGATATAACATGTACAAATTAGCATCTTTTTTCTCTATAAGAATTAAATTTTTGGAAAGTAGTTTGTCACTTTTGTCAGATTTTTTCTTAAATTAAAATTAATTTGAATGGCTTTTTCTTGCAAATGTTTCATGACTATAATATCAGAAAAGTCTGTATTATTATGTCCCGCCCACTCAATTACCTTATCAAAAAGAACAACAGCATCCTTTGAAGGAACGGAACATGTTGGTCGATCCATGACCAACTTCACATCGTTTTCGTTTTCGGCTTCTTCAATATCCGACAAGACTCTATCTTCGTGCCAATCGCTTATGTCACCAGGTGTATGCGTAACGCCTTCGTTTACATGATTGAGCAGATTAATCACATCTTCAGAAATATTTGTGACGTCCTGTTGCCTTAGAACACTAAGGCGAATATCATCTTCCTCATCAAAACTTTCGTTGGATTCAAAAATATTTTTCCAACACTTTGCAATGACCGCACCATCTAAGTTATACCAAGCCGATCGTAAATTGAACACCGCATCCTTGATCGTGATTTCTTTTACCGCTTCGCAAATATTTTCTAAAGCAAAACATATAAGAAAAGTTAACGTTTTGTATATTTCTTGCATCTTTGTTATCGTTTTATTACCTACCTTTTTCAGCTGCAATAATTGACAATAACAAGCTTTTTCTATAAAAAAGTTTTGTCAGTCGGATTACGTTTTGGTCCATCGGTTGAATGAGTGGAGTAACATTTGGTGGAATATAGATGACTGTTATGCTGCCATCTGATGTTTCAAGCTGATTTTCCGGAGGGTGACTAGGAGCGTTATCCAAAATAAGTAGGGCTTTTAGTGGCAAATCATTATTTCTTAGAAAGTTTCGAACTTCTGGGCCAAGTAAATTATGAAACAAGTCTTTAAAGATAGCTGCTGTAATCCAAGCTGATTTGGAGTGTCGGTAATGTACAGCAAGCAAACATTTCTAAATGGACGAGGATTTTTGGCTTTTCTAATCACAAGAGGTTTTACTTTATGGCCACCTGAAGCATTGGTGCAAGCCAAGAAAGTAATCCTTTGTTTTTCGGCTTTTCTCCCTGGAGCGGTCTTCTCAGCCGACGAAACGTATGACTCATCAGCGTTATATATTTGATCCATACTCTTTATTTTTTTATTGAAGAACTCGTTTAAAAGGGCAGACCAGTTCTGGTTGAGAAGATAGCTTCTCTCCGGATATTTTCAGATATCGAACTCCATACCTTTTTTTAAATTTTTGTTGAAAACCATCGCTTGCAACAAAACCATATTTGTTACCATTTATTTTGTCCAGTATGGAAATAGCTTTTTGTTTCAATATCAGTCCACTTACAGGCAGATTGTTTCTACGTTGCTCCAAGAACCATTTATACAGCCTCTTTTCTACCTCTGGAAGTTCGGATGTCCTCAGAGTTTTTCTTTTTCCAGGGCCACAATAAGTCTGAGTCGCCGTAGCTGTTATATTGTCCCTCTTTTTATATATGGAACTTACGGTTGATCTGGCTATTCCATATTGTTTGGCCGAAGTACCTGTAGGTAACAAATGTGAATTTAACACTTACCATTTATTTTTAAAGTTAAGAAATTTATCTTACCTGCTGACAGCTTCTTTAATACCTCAGTTATTTCAAGCAATGTTAAATGCTTTCGGGCCATTCTAACTTTACAATGCACTAAAATTAACCAGATATGTCTTTACGCACAGCAAATCCAAACAAAAATGAGAATATTACACACACTTCAGCATTTTTTCGAAGTTGTTTTCACAATTACAATGTTGTACAAAAGTAAGAACACAACAAGAACTTGTGTTCTACTAAGTCAAGTGACTACTTTCTTTTGTGATTTAGTGTGAGATATACATGAATGAACGGTAAAATTTGTTCAAAGGCAGTCGACATGCTGTAGACGTATTGCAGCTGCAATATTCTTGTTAAAACCTGAGAAAAAATATGTGTTCACTATATCGAGATTTTTATTGTTCACTATTAAGAGTAGTGCATGTAAAATTTTGGGCGTTCACTTTACTGGATAGTTCACTCTTCCGAGATTCACTATATCGAGCGTCTACTGTAGCTAGTTGCATTCTTCCCTTTGAAATTTTCAACCGCAATACCCGCCATGCAAGGAATGCTCACCAGTTCACCCTCAAGCCTGTGTTCGGACGTACAGTGAAGTTCAAAGAATCTTTCCTCAGCCGTACAACACGAATGTGGAATACTCTTCCACGCATTGTTTTCCTTCACATTATAACCTACAAACATTCAAAACCAACGTGCATCGGCATCTCTCCTTTTCTTCTCACCCTAATTTCCTTAACGCCCGAAATAAATTACTAAGGGCCTTTTTATTAGATAAACAATATACTTTTATTTATTAAAGTACCTTAGGAGCTAACATGTGGTATTTGTCTACGATACAATTATAACTAACTTAAGGAACAAAAATGTTCCTATATATATGCTTCGTCGATATGAGGTATCGATACTGCTTTATCATACCTAAAAATAGATAACGAGTGTTATCTTGTTGCTTGGGTCATTCCTTGTTGTTTCAGAAAGATACTTGGGATGTTTGTTCGGTCTGTTGATAGTGAGGGTATTTCGTCGCCATCTGGTTGACATGTGTGTTGGCTGTTGGTCTAACATAACTCCCGCGCTGTGTAGCTATTACATTATAAGGGTTTCAACAAATCCCTTTAGTGCGAGTTTATTATAAAAAAAAGATGTAAGCAGCATTTTCAACAGCTGGTAAATGGGCATCATGTAGAGAGTAAGAGAACCCAGTATAGAAAAGGTTGGCTTAAGGCGGCCGGATCTGATGGTCTGCCAGCGGAGCTTTTCAAATATGGAGGTGTTTTTTTTGTAGGGCACATGCACCAAATCAGCAACAAAGTATGGGTGGCAGAAAACATGCCAGATGACTGAACTATCAGCTCCACATGCCCCATCTTTCAAGAAAGGCGACCATTTGTCTTGTAAGAACTATCCAACAAGATCTATTCAGGCATATCCCTGCTAAATGTACTGTGCGAAAGTCTCAAGCCATTCTGCAACACACTTATCGGCTCGTACCAGTGTGACTTAACTACCGGCACATCGACAATAGACCAGATTTTCACACTGAGGCAAATCCTGGAAAAGACCAACGAATTTCAAGTCGAGTCTCACCATCGTTTTATTGACTTCAAAGCCGCATATGATAGCGTTCATCGTCAGGAGCTCTACATGGCAATGGCAGAATAAGGGATCCCGGCCAAACTGATCCGTGTGATGTCGCGTGACACTTGAACGTGACAACACACGCGGGGTAATGTGCAGTTGCTAAGCAGCTCTTCCGAATTATTCCAAACCTACACCGGACTTCGGTAAGGAGATGAGCTGTCATGTGGCTTCTTCAATCTTGTTCTGGAGAAAATGGTGCGCACGGTAGGTGTCAACACGGAAGGCACTATCTTCAATAGATCCGTCCAGCTACTGGGGTATGCGGAAGATATCGAGATTCTCCGCCGTTCCCAGCTGCCGTATTAGAGGCGTTTACGGCCATTGAAGAACAGGTGAAATTGGTTGGTCTTAATGTTGATGAGGACAAAACCAACGACCATACCACGTCGAGTTAATCGGTTCTCCTCAGATCACCGCAATTAAACGACGTTGGGCGCGGTTAGTATGTAGACCGTTTGAGAACAACCGTGTGTCGTTGGCCAGTCCCATCTACAGAGTTGAGGTAGATAATATACGTGGTATCACAATGAACCTAAATTGGTCTAAGTGTGTCGGCTTCTTCCGACAGCCACATAAACCTAACCTAACCTGATGAGGACAAGACCAAGTACATGCTATCAACAAACATCTGTCCACCTACCTTGGAGCTAACACAAGCTCCACAATTGACAGCTTAGTGGAGATGCGACGGAGAATTGGCCAAACAAATGGGTTCAAAACTCCTCACTCGAAGAACAAAATACTTGCTCTATCGAACCTTATCCCTGGCAGAACTGCTATATGGTGCTGACCGATAAGTAGGAAAGGGGAGCTAATATTGCGTTCTTCTGAAATAAATACTCCGTCGGATATTTAGTCCTGTGTGCGAGGAGGGCGAATGGAGGAGAAGATACAGCCGCGAACTCTATGAGCTGTACCAAGATGTGGAGTCCAAAAAGCTAAAACACCTCGACTACATTAGCTCGGCTACATTGAGCGAATCGACAATAATTTTCCAGCCAAGAGGATCTTCGACTCCAATCCCCCAGGTTCGAGAAGGCAATGAAGACGACACCTCCGTTTTAAAGACCAAGCTGTCGCGGATGCCAGAGCGCTTGGTCTGGACAACTGGCACCAGCATGTCCGGGATCGCAGAGGATAAAAGCCTGCAGTATCTCAAGCAGAGACTCTTCACTGGTCGGGAGCCCGTTTAAAAGTATATACTTTGCGAAGAATAGGACTTTCATTTCCAATGATTTCTTCAATAAAACGATTTTTTTTGTAAATAGTCAGTGGTTGTAAATAAAAGTGGTCGGATAAAGGGGCAGAGGAACCCTTTATAGGACCTGAACCGTTCTGCGGGATAGGAGAACACACTCTACGCGAAGAGTTCAGGAGACTGGAGGAAGAAAAAAGGACCAACACCTTTCTCAACCTCCAAGCAAAGAAACTCTTAGGAGACTATAACCAAAAGAGATTCAAAGCTTGTATCAGCCTTAACAAAAATAACCTAAGAATCCTAACAGGCCTCCTGCAGACTCAAGGACCACCTGAGGAAAATGGGTATATCAGAGGACGGGCTCGGCAGATTCTGCAGTGAAACCGCCGAAACTCCAGACCACATACTGGAATCCTGTGGGGCACTGGCAAACAAGAGGATACGATATTTGGGCAGGCACCAAATAACAGACAATGACATACAAACCATGGACCCACAGCTCATTCTCAGATTCATCAAGGAAACTGGACTGGACGCTGTGCTCTAAGGAGTGTGACGTGCCAAGGAAAAATCAGAGCAATACCTCGATACGCTTCACAAAAGAAGTACAAGGTGGCGCAAAAGTCATCTTCCTATCGGAAGAAGCATAATTTTTGCAAATGGTGGCAAATGTAAATTCTACTTTGATATTTGTGAAGTTAACTGATACAGAAAAAACTTAAGACACCAATTAACATAATCCAAAAGCTGAACCAAAGTTTTTCATTCATAAAAAAAATTACAGCGAAAGAACATCGGGTGACAACTTTTGCGCCACCTGACAACTTTTGCGCCACCTTGTATATAGAGAGGACAAGAACCTCTCCGAGGTACAAGCAGGGGACACAATAAGTCGCAGTGGAACATACCTAACGTGACCATATTTTTTGTATGTCAAAGCGGGACACTTGTAGAATTAAGTAAAAAGAAAAACAATATTTTTCAACGATTTATTAAAAGAAACAAGAAAATAAGAACTATTTGTTATATTTAATTGGAATTAATCACCATTCGCAGACAATTTTTATATTTGTCAGCGGAAAAAAATAATTTCAAATTGTTATTGGTAAAAAAGTATGCAAGTTTATAATATGCAGGTGGAACTAATCATCATTCTACTGAATCTTCTTATGTCAGCGGAGCAAATCAGTTTCAAAATGTTGGGTTTAGTTTTCAAGTTAGAATGGAGCTCATCGCATGACAGCCTTTCCATAGGTTTTAAAGTTAAAATGTTCGAGTAAAAACTTTTTTTTCCATAAATAGTCTTTAATTTTTAGTAAACTGGATACGCGACGACACATAACGGACAATAAAATTAAGAGGGGCAGCATTTTTTTGAATTTCTTTTTGACATCTTTTTCTACTAGATAATTGCAAAAGGTTACTGAATAACACCGAATGATATAGGAAAGAACCTGAATTAAAAAACATAAATAGAAAAAAATCTTTGAATAATACAAATATATATTAATTAAAGTTCCACTGATCATTAAAATAGGTTTGTAAAGTGCACACCTACAGCTGAACTCTCCATAGTAAAAAAAACTTCGAACAAAATATAAAAAAGAAAAAAAATCAATTATGTATTTAATCGTACGATTTTCAAGCTTTCCTTCGATGACTTAACTAATGCTTTACTAATGCTGCGGCAAATTGTGTGCAGAAAAATTAAAAACAACTACGGTACATTGTTTCATGGATATTTAACTACAGGTAGGAAACAAATTACTTCTCAGCTCTATATTTTGAAAAAAATGATTTTTGAGCACGTGTGGGATGCAAATACTCCTTTGGGCGGCGGTAATACTATTTCGACCCGAAGTTCTAAGCGCCGCAGTGAAATCAGCGTATCCCTCGCATGCGGCGGTGATACAAGCAACAGATACAAATAAACGTTTATCTGAGGGGGGTAGGTACATACTGTAATTGAAGTTTAAAAGGAACATTTTGGAAATCAGACGCATCTCATACAAACTGTGTTCGGGTATTTTTTTTACCAAAACTCCCCAAATGTCATATTTCAATGACAAAATTGTTTTGGATAAAGAAAAATGACGAAAAATTATTCAAACGCGTTAAACAACAAAAAGCTTCCCAATTTCAGTATACGTCAGAAATTTACCTATACAAGCCATAAACAAATACACGAGCCAACAACATACACCAAAGTAGGTACTCGTAACTTACAGGCATTTGACAGATTTCATAATTCAAAATTTTTGCGTAGGCTAACATGATTTTGCATAAATTCCTTATTTTGGGAGGGTAAGCGAACACACCTATATAATCAGTATTTATTTATTTATTCAATCAATCACATTTAATTATCTTATAGACTATCGAAACCGGCAACAATATGGGTTCATAATAAACAATATATAAACCATATTAACATTCAAAAATTAGATGAAGTATAACAGTAATTTAACTTTCAAAGATAACCTATTATAAAGGAAGTTCAAATTAAATACATCTGAAATGCGACTAGTTTCTCTGACACAGTGAGTTATTGGCCCATTGAGTGCATAGATCACCCTGTGTTCATCTTTCGGAGATAGGAAACGTTCCCTTAGATGATGGTGCATACACATTTATAACTGACAAAAGAAATGGACAATTAATATGATGGGACAAAATCTGACTTAACCATTACCGAGAAAACTTTAAGGCGATTTTCAAGAGGTTGAATGCCAATAACCAGTCATCTGGTTAAATAAGATGGCGTTACAATGTTCCAGCCTATTTATACCCTATTCTAAGGGTATATTAATTTTGACGCATAGTTTGTAACATATCTTAATATTGCCCGTAGACCCCTAAGTTACTATATTTATGATCAGCATCGATAGTAATGTCTGTCGGCAAAAATTAGGCCTTTAAACTGGGCCTAGAGAGCTGATATTTGAACCATATACTCTATAGGGTCCCGAAATAATCAAGTTTACGAATTTTTGAAATCCGCCCACAAATTCAAAAAAAAAAACAAAATTTTGGAAAAAATCGAATTTTGAGCTAGAAAGCTGAAAGTTTTTATATATGATCTTTGACTCCTAAAACTGCTCGGGAGATAACATTTTCAAAGTCCGCCCATGACACGCCCACAATTAAATAAAACAATTTTATTGAAAAACCAAAATTTGAGCTAGGGAGCTGAAATTTATAATATATACTCTCTAGGGGGCCCTTTATGCTCATGTGTGAATATTTTTAAAATCCGCCTACTGACACACCCACAATTTAAAAAAAAACCTTTTTTGAAAATCCAAAGTTAGAGCTAGGGAGAAATTTATAATATATACTCACTAGGGGCCCTTTATGCTCATGTGTTATTTTTTTTTTAAATCCGCTTACTGACACGCCCACAATTAAATTAAATAATTTTATGTAAAAACCAAGGTTTGATCTAGGGAGCGTTTTTTTACAAAAGCTTTAACAATTCAACCATACTTAGACTTTTGTCACGCCCACTTATGAGGGATAGGTATAAGAATAGGGTATCCAACAATTCGCCCAAGCGGACTGTAGCCCGTCCCTATGTTTTTTTTAATGTTTTAAATTCTGTTTTAATTGGTGCTGTAGTATGGATTTCATACTACGCAACAATATTCTAAAAGATATCTGACGTAGCGATGTAGGGAACCGAAAAATCGGTGGAATTGCATTTTATGAAACCTACCATAGAATTATATTTGGCGGGACCGTACTCAATATGTTTAAAAAAAATCAATTTACTGTCTATTGCAACTCCTAGATCTTTTTTTTCAAAAACTTTTTCAAGAACAATATTTTCACTATTAGATTCAAAGCAAGGTTGAGAGGACTTGACTTTGGGCTGGAAGAAAAATATTGGTATCTGAAGACGTTTAAAACCAAGTCTTTAAACGTACAATATTCTTTCAGTCTGTAAATGTCATCTTGCTAATCATATTCAGATTTAATACTTCTTTCGAATTTAAGATCGTCTGCAAACAACGGGGAATGGAATTTATGAAAATATAAGGAAAGTTCATAATAAAAAAATTAGAAAAAGAAGCAGTCACAGGTGTCTTCCTTGTGGAACACCTGATGATACGAGATTTGGCATTGAAAGTAAACTATCAATTGACACAAATTTAATATGCTTTACTAGATAGCATTTAAGCCACTCAATAGAAAGATGTTTGTCATCGAGCCGTCGTTAATGTTATTGCGCCTGCCTTACCCTTTAAACCCACTTTACCCTTTTGGTTAAGTGGCAACTTCGTGGGAAATTCGGCGAGTTTTTTTTTGTTCTATAATTTCAATACTACTTGCGTCTCTTTCTATTGAAAGAGTAAAAATAGTTAACGTTTAAGTAACAATTATTTTGTGAGAAACGTCCCTTGTGACCTTCAAAAATAGATTGAATTTGATTTTTAAAAGTTTAGCCTGTGCTGGGTAAATAGAATTAATTATTTTTTTTTTTTACAAACTCTAATTTAAATTGTTCTTAAACAGGTTTCGAACAGGTTCTGATTTGAGTTAAGTTGTTGCTTAAGAACACTGTATCCCAAAACCAATTTGTAAGCGAACATTTCTAAATACTTGTAATTTTGGTTTGTAATGTAATTGAATTTTCAGAAATAAAATCGAACTAATTCCAAACTTTTGAGCTTTGGTTACTGCTTTGAGTTTGGCTCGATATTTGTTTTTGGGCGGATAATTGTGCGGGGCAATAACAATGTTAAATGAGGAAAATGTCGATCGGCTGTGTTTCTATCCGCATTCAATATGTATCACAGATTTACCTATATGACAGCAGAAAAAAAAAAAAAACAAAAGCAGACCAGCTGTCAAATTTTGTTTGCTGGGCATTGACGGTTTTCATGGAGAGCATCACTGCACTAACAGCAAGGAACATCCCCTCTCTTTTGCTTTTCGCATGCTATAAAGAGTATGTTAGCACAGCATGCTTTCTCTCGCAGACCATCGGTATCTATATAGTTGCGAGAATGGTCTCCATATTAGAAAATGGCGGCATGCATTAGTGTATGCTATCAATTTATAGCACGTGGAGACCGCGTGTGAGATAGTCAGCTTTCACTTCCTTCCTCCCCTAATACCTGCAAATGGACGTTGCAAAAATCCTGTCCAATGATGGGATTCGAAACAAAAAAAGGTATTTATTACATCTGCTCACTAACGTGAGGTACATAACTCTGCCATCCCTGCTTTTAACTCTGAAATGAAATATGCTACCAATTTCACATTAAAAAAGATGGCGGCACCGATGGAAGGTTACTTTTATTGAGAACGGGTGCGTAAGCCTCTAATTTGATTTCTATGCAAAAACCAATACACAAACAGTAAAAGCTGTTTTTGCAGCTATTTTTCCTTTAGGGCGAATTGAGAGACTCCCTGGAAGCTGACTATCTCATATAGGTAAACTGTGGTATGTATTTCGCCACCTTATCTAGGTCAAACTGCCTTAGGAAATGTATTTAATGGCCGAATTGCCTTAGCTCTCAGGAAATGCCAGACGAGTAAGATTTTTGACATCTCTAGGTATTTTTTTTCATAGTAAGCAGAATTTCTTACTTAAGCTTTTTAAACCAATTATTGTCCAACAAATTCCGACCATTTTAGCAATTTCAATCTGTCTTATTTCATTTTCTTCTGTTTAGACCTTGTTTGGTTGGTTGGTTGGAAACGGCCCTCGCTGAGGATGCACCTAGACCAGAGGTAGGTTCATTGTGCTGCCGATGTGTAAGGTGGGTGGGTCACCCTCTTACTCAGGGAACCATTTGCTCCTCTGAATGAAGGAGCTAATCTTTGCTGCGCAGACGCTGTTGAGATCATTTAGATCATTGAAAAGGTATTCACCCAGTGTATCCTTCCTAATGTTGGCGGGCAAAGGAAGTGACTGATGGTCTCTTCTTCCTCCTCGTCCCTACAGCTTCTGGGAATGCCCAGCCTTTGATCATGTTTTCCTATGGCACAGTGCCCGGTGAGGGCGTTTACTAATTTGGAGAAGTGACGCTTATGCTGGTTAAACCAAAAGAGCCTCGTCGAGCCAGTTCGTCAGCTTCACAATTCCCTGGTATAACAGTTACCCGGCACCCAGCAAAGGGTGAGGCAATACTGACCGCATATCTCGTTAAGAGATGCGCCGCAGTCTTTCACTGCCTTGGATCTCGTAGTGCTGGATGCAAGGGATGGCCGCCTGACTGTCGATGTATATTACCATATCTGATTACGATATCGTATTAACCAACAGCCAGTCAGCGGCTTGGCGGACGGCGGTGACTTCGGCCTGAAAAACGCTGCAGTGTTCTGGAAGGTTAAAGGAGAAGTGAATGTCCAGGTCTTCAGCGAATACTCCAGCACCGACTCCGTTTTCCGTTTTGGACCCATCCCTAAAAATTGACAGCGATTCCTGGTGTAGGACTTGACGTTGTAGCCACTCGGTTCTGTCTGGGATTAGATGTTGGTAACCCAGGTTGAAATTGTATTCAGTGGGCAGGTGGTCGATGACCTCAGGAAGATGTCGATACATCGATAGTATTTTGGCATGTCCAGTGTGTTGCTCTTTCCATTGTTTGGAGCTTCTCAGTCTTATTGCTGAGCTGGCAGCCAACTGTTTGCTGACGATGTCAGTCGGGAGAAGGTGGAGCATGGCTTGGAGAGCCGCAGTGGGAGAGGTTCTCAGTGCACCGGTGATGCTGAGGCATGCAACTCGTTGAGTTTTGTTCAGCAAGGTTAGGTTGGGCTTCTTCTCCAAGGCGGGCCACCAGACCAGTACTCCATAGAGGAGAATCAGTTTAACCGCCGACATGTATAAGTGCATACTTTTTGACTGTAGGCCCCACGTGGAGCCTACCGGCTTTTTGCATATATAAAGAGCAGCTAGGGATTTCCTGGCACGTTCGACTACATTTTCCTTCCAAAGTAGCTAACGATCAAGCTTCAGGCCTAAATAGCTAGCGATGTTTGAGAGTGCCAGATGAGTGCCTCTTATCTTCGGGGGAGTGAACTCAGTGAGTTTATGTCTTCGTGTGAACAGGACCAACTCAGTCTTTGTTGGGTAAACGGACAGGCCGCAACTTTCGGTCCAACTTGTTAATATGTTAATAGCAGTGGCAGCGGCCAGCGTCTGCGGGTATTTACCTGTGACAAGTATAGCGACATCGTCCTCATAGGCGATAACTTTGCATCTAGTGCATTCAATGTTCAGAAGGGCTTCGTTGAGCACTAGATTCCACAGTACCGGAGACAATACTCCCCCTTGGGGGGGTGCCTCTGTGTGCACGTCGTTTGACAGTGCTACTTCCGAAGAATGCAGTTATTTGAGCATGTATTCCACAAAGCAGCAGATTGAGTCGTCGATGTTGAGCCTGCGTAAGGCGTTGGCAATCCAATTGGTTTCAACGTTGTTGAAAGCTCCCTCTATGTCGAGAAATGTCACTATAGCAAGTTCTTTGATAGATAGGGATTTTTCGACGTGACAGACGATGGAGTGTTTAGACCTTACTTTCTGCGATGTAATATCGCAGCGCACCCGCTTTGTTCTTACTCTTCAAACTTAACTGGGGATCGTTTGTGTAAGAATTTGTCACTTGAGTTGGCAAATTTCTCACAAAACACTCCTCACGCGTGAATTATTAAAAATTCACAATGTTTGGTCGCGTTCCATATACCGATGAACAAATAAGTCATTCGAACATAGGCTCCACATCTAAATGCCATTAGGGTTGGTTTGAAATTTTCTAACTGGCATTCGACCTAAAAATCATGTAATGTGAATGTAGTGTCAAAATTCGAGAATATTCGCCAGGACGCCGCCGGTTATTGTTCGCTCTCTATGAGTGGTCTTAAAACTTAAATGCAATGTTACTATCCAAAATGGCATTAATACTTTTCAGTGGTAATGCACGCGCACATAAATCGTTATTAATCGTTGACTAAAACTCGGTAAATTGCACCATTTAGCGAAAATACAAGAGAAACAATTTAGGTTAACGACATACTAAATGTAGCTTTATCATCAACTACTGACGCCTATTGGATTGACTTCTGTTCGTTGGAGCGTAATGCATACAGTTTATCTTATTTTTGTACAGCTGTGTGTCTTGTCTTAAAAAAAAAAGAAACTTGTTTCATGGCGTTGCAACTAATATTTGTAATTAATGCGTTGTGGCGAGTCATTAATTAAATATTTAACGATCAACACTTCAAGCAGTAAAACATGCATCCAATAACTCCGTCCAGACTGGCAATGCGAGTTTCGTTTGGTTTTATCACGATCAAGATAAGATTCGTGGTAGGTAAAAATACGCAAATATGTTTTTATTTATTTTTAACCACGCATCAATTGCATACACTGATGATGACAGCTGACAGCTGGCGTCTGTTGTTTTGATTGAAAAGTTGTCATTTCTAATCGTTGTCATTGCATTTGACGGCTGAGCAAGGAATATTTTTTTGTTAATTTCTATTTGAAATTTCCGTAGGTACGTCTGATATTTGCGGCCAACATGAAGACAGGTTCACAAAAATGCATTTTGTGAGATTACGAACGTATATTGGTACATATTGGACATATTTTTTTATTTTAGCACAAGCATTTGCAACATATTCACACTTGTTTGCACGCAATCGGTAGACCTCTTCGTGTCAAAAACAAAACAATTTGGAACCGTTTTTTCACTCTTAAATGCAAAACTGAGAACTAAATTGATATGTACTTTATGTAATTGCCACGTCTGAAACTATTATAAATATGTATCAGATATCGCAATTAAATAAAAAGGTATGTACAATGTACATATTATCTACATGACCATATTAATTTTATTTTTTATAACAACAAAAACGAGTTCGAAGAAATATCGTAAATGCGTCAAAGTATTACGGAGCAAATCCTACAAAATGGCAAAGCCATCCAAATCAATACTCAAACAAATACCACAACCACAACAACGTTATCGGTTTGGTATGCTGCAAGCGTTTATTATTTTTCCTTTTACTCCTTTTCGTTCATAATCCAATTGAGTACCTACATAATGTTCATTGATGGAGCCCCCAAAGTGCTGCGAGAAAAATAGTGTGATGAAGACTCACCACAAAACACAAACTGAAACGCCATAAGAGTTCCACCAAAGCAACTACCAACAAAACAACCAAACAAACCGGGTCGTTTCGTTTGTCGGGCGAAGAGAACAGAGTTGCGACGAAAATATCAGCTTCGATCACCTACAGCTACAAGAGAAGAAAAAATAATAAACGAACACCGGAATACAAGTCAGGCAAGTGTATGTGGGATACATTGAACATACCAATTACGGGGATACAGTGGAGGGCACCGAAGTAGTCCAAAAGTAACGTGTGAAGTCAGTGGTGTCGCAAATGGGGTTTTTTGTTTTAATTACCAAAAAATACCCATTTAGTTTTGGAACGCAGCATTTTCTCAGGCAGAGAATCTCCCTTCAAATAATTGATCAATTCGAAAAGTATACTAAATAAAAAGTGGATAACGATGGATGACTCCGGAGCAAGACAGACTTTATTTTGATGAAAGCGTAAAAAAACTAGTTCTCTCAGGAAGTGAAGAATGAAGTTTTAGGTACCATCAATAAATAAGCTTATTGGAAAAGAGTGGATTTAAACGACTGCAATGTACAATTAGCCACCATTAAGTTGTGCTTCTACTAACACGCCTTTTATTTTCACCAAAAGATACAGATGAGCAGCACATGATGAAAATAAAGAGAGTCGGTAGCCATAGTCTATAGAAGTGACGTCAAGGCGCTCTCTAAAGGCAGGGGAAAAGGAAAGATTTGTTTTCTCAAGACGAAGGCGAAATAGGACAGGAGGAGGACTATAGGAGATCATGACTTAGCTAAATGGACTGATCTACAATAGAAAACAAAATAAAAAAACAATGCGACAAAATCTAGAAAATAAAAAAAAACGAGTGTGCGTTAGACCACACGACTGAAGTAAAACTTCTTTAGCTCCATCTATATGTATATATAAAATATATAGGTACATGCATATACATATATTAATTTTCTACAAATATTTAAATTTATTATTTGTTTTCATTGATATCTAAATTAATATTTTTGAATAATTTTTTTATTTTTATACATTATTTTCATTATCGGATACATCAGTAATTACTGTGGTAAGACCGAGACAATAGGCTTATGGTATGGGAAATAAGATACATATGTTTTTGAATGTAAATTAGAAAGATATCTAGAGAAAACTGCATCGATTGTTGTTCCATGTCTTGTGGTATTTCGGTTATTATTCATTTGTAGTTCTAATTTATCTTGTAGACAGTTTACCAAGAGTTGTAAATCTTCGGACGCGAAATTAACACTGAAATCTCTTGCTAAAATTAGTTTCAACGTATTGTTGCATCCAGGCTAGGATTCGAAAAGATCAAACGTAATTCTATTTACCTAATTAATCTTTATTAATTCTCTTTCAATGTCTTCTTTCTTCCTGATTCTTGATTATTATTCTAATAATTCACTTATTTAATCCAACAAATCACTTTCACAATTAATCACTTTAAATAAACAATCACTTTTCTCTTATTCAATACTTCCACTTTTTCTCTATACTTTTTACTACTGGCATCTATCGCACTTCTCTATCGCGGTTCAAAACTAAAATGTCTTGGGTGCTCCTGCGACCCCTATTTATATCTCCTAGTGACACCTATCAAAATTTCAGAAAGTTCGAGAACAACAGATGTACTAATGCCAAATATCGATTATCGTATATGGTTATATGGCTCTCGACTAGATGGCGCTGCAAGTTGACTAATAGATGCTGAATGTCACAGTTTGAGCAAACATGCAACAGTATGATAGTTTTCTCCTAATTCTTCAGAGCCTACTCGACCGTAAGTCTTTTATATAAAAACTTTATAATATTATTAACTGTGTTATTGGGCGATTCATTTGTTTTTTGTCTCCAGTTGTATGTCTGTCAAATGCAACGACTGTAACAAATATTACATAACACAGACAGGAAGAAGCTTCCACGAAAGATTCATAGAACATAAACCAAAACAAAATACAAAGTATAATTTCGCTCTACACTTAATTGACAACACCCACAACTTTTTCGACTTCGAACCAAACCTTTCACCCATCCACATATGTAAGAAGAGCAGACTACTTGACGCCCTTGAAGAACATGAAATATACAAAGCCAACAAAACAGAAGAGGACAGATTACTAAAAGACAAATTATTATTTAAAACAAACGCACTATATGACAGCGCACTCAAGTACAGCACCTAATAACGCAACAAGAATAAAACCACACATAAGACAGAGCAGGGTAAACAAAACTGAAACAAACAACAATAGAGAATAAAACAAACTGTCTAACAACATAACATAATAAACTACTCAAAACTAAATAGGGCCCACCCAAGATTTATTTTGTACTTTGCCTAAAAAATACTTAGTTGGTAAACATTATCGAAACGAAGCATTTTATTGTAGAGTTTAGTCCTTATCAATGCTTTGAACAACAATTTTTACTTGCCTCGAAGTAAGTAGGCAAAAAAAGCCAATGGTTCGAGAAAACAGTCAATTCAAAAATTATTGCACTCGTTTTCTCAGTCCGATTCTAGCGTTGTGCTAAGTGTTACTTTCTTTAATTGATTTTCCTTATTTCTTCGTGATTAAACGTGATTACCATGCCCGGTTCTAGACGTCATTTGGATGCTGAAAACGCAATTAGAGCGGTAAATATGCTGGAGCAAGGAGAGTCTCAAAGGGTTGTTGCAAATCATATCGGTGTGTAGAGGCGAGCTATCCGAAAAGTGTGGAAACGCTTTCGGGAGACCGGTGGTGTAGCAAGGAGACCTGGATCGGGAAGAATCAGAGCCACAACTCGGAAAGAAGACCGGTACATTCGAATTACTTCACGTCGGGAGCGTACCATAACCGCCCGGGCTTTATAAACTCAACTGCCACTCAAGTCAGCGATCAAACCATTCACAATCGACTCCACGAAGATGGTCAACGTTCCAGAGTGCGTATGCTATTCGCCCGAAACTTACAGCGGCTCATCGTGCAGCGCGCTTAAAGTATGCCCGTAAGTATTCAAATTGGACCATGGACAACTGGAGGTCTGTACTATTCACAGACGAATGCAAGATAAAGTTTTTGAGTGATGATAAATGAGTACGCGTGTGAAGACAAGGTGAACGTTTTACCGACCCTTGCATTGACGGAAGTGACCGATTTGGGGCCCCAGTGTTATGGTATGGGCTGGAATAAGTTTGCTAGGCACAACAGAGCTGGTAATCCTGGATGAGGGCACCGTTACCGCCGCCAGTTACGTTGAGATGGTAATACGACCTGTTGTGATCCCATTTTCACAGACAGTTGGCGATGGGTTTGTTCTTATGCAAGACAATGCTCGCCCACATACGGCCCGTATTACCCAAGCAGCTCTTTCTGACGCCAATATTTCACTTTTGCCATGGCTAGCGAAGAGCCCAGACCTCAATCCTATCGAGCATTAATAGGACCAATTAAAAAGAAGCCTCAACCACAGCCATGTCAACACTAAACAGGAGCTGATAAACGCGTTAAAAGCCTGTTGGGAGTGCATAACCGAACAAAATGTAACGCATCTGATCGAAAGCGTACCAGATAGGCTAATACAATGCATACGGAGTAGTACGGAGTAAAGTAGAGGAGGCTCTACTCGCAACAACAAATCATAACAAAAAGATAGTGATATATAAAGTTTTACTTTTCTTTATTTTCCGAAAATTTCCCCATAAAATCATGAAATCACCAGTGGACCTTTTACTGCGAAAGCCATACAGCCGGTCAATAAGGAGTTTTCTGAATTCCATGACCTTGGAAAGAAGGGACTTTAGTGCAGTTTGTCGGTATGAGGAAGGAGAAGAAGATTCGCCTTTTTTGGGGACGGGCTGGACCAATGCTGTTTTCTATCTTCTCGGGAAAAGCCCTGAAGAAAAGGATAGATAGAAAAACTTAGCTAAGCTAAAGTTGGTGACAGGCTTTGGATTTGTGAACTATATACAGATCTTGGTGTAGCTCGTAGAGCTCGGGGATGTATAGTCTTGACCTAATTGGCTTTCCCTGCATAGGAGGACACCTACCTGTAGTGTCCGGTACTTGCTCAGCAGCGATCTAGGTATTTGGTCTTGTTGTAAAATAAGCAGTGCTAGACGCCTACGACTGCAATTAGACGATTTTTGCTGCATACACGATGAAGTTGGATGAAAATGTTCTTCTTTGCTTGTAATGGACCGTTATCGAGTGTGAGTGCTCTGGGATTTGCATTTCCTTTCTTAAAAAAAGGGCTGTTGGACTCACCGTCTTATTCCGATTATTGGCCCATGGATTAACCGCAAACATGGTGAAGTTAATTTCTATGTAACATGTATTCTTGCAATGCCCACGTTTCCAGTGTCAAAGAGAAACATTACAGCGAATTCTGGTACAAACACTTACTCTTGAGAACATAGTGCGTCACATGCTAGAATCGGAAAATAAATGGAACGCAGTTAGCATCAATGCCAAAGATATATGTCAAGAGCTGAGGAGACTTTACGAGACCGAAGAGAAAGCGCAGGAGGTAAAATAGTGAACGCGAACGAACACTCAGCTATCCACCGATATGGACCAACGCAAAATCTAAAAACGTAACGATCACGCACTTTTACAAAAGTGACACACAGATATAACACTACATACGCATTCGTGCATGCTGCACTATTCAGACCTTGTCATCGTAGATATATCAGCTTTAGTCAAATCTTTGAGTTTTTGAATTGCTCTACCACATGCACTTGATCAATAAAATGATTTTTTTAGAACCTACGATCAAGCAATGTGACAAGTTCGACATAATATGCGTATTCATTTCAATTGGTCCAATCTTTTCTAAGGCAAAGCTGGACTTCCTTCGATGTGGTTATTGTCGTTAGATTGTTTTTTTGCTTTATAAAGCAACTCACCAAAGGGATAATTTTTGAAATTGTAAAATTAAGGAAATCGCGGAGGTAGAAAAGAGAGAACATGACCATGAACATTTTATATGTTCGTATGTATATGCAATTCGTGGTTCGAAGGAACCACACAATGAAACTGAATCTCAAGGATGACGACATCTGTAGAGGCTGGGGTGATGAGGAAACCCATGAGGATACACCTCACTTTCTCTGTCACTGTCCAAGCCTGTGCCACCTGAGGAACAGAACACTTGGAAGATACTTTTTCCAAGACATTCAAGAACTTTCTGATGTCTCACTCTCGAATCTTTACAGGTTTATAAGGACATCCAAATAGCTGCACAACCTGGAGTAGGAAGAAAACCAAGGACGAAGGACCAAGGCCAGAACAGCGAGGCCAACACTCCCAACAAAGGGTATCACAATGGGACCACATGGACCTAAGTGTGGTGTAACAGATTCGCTCTGTTCCATCAGCCCGGAAACCTAACCTAACCATATGCAATTCGATACGATACGAGTACTTTCATTTGATACTTACTTGAACCGAATGAAAAGGGTATCGATACTTACTATTTTACTTGTATCGAATCAAAAGTATCAAGTAAGTAATCGTATTTACTTGGATCGAATCATCCCTAACCACGAGGCTATGATCTGAACTAGAGGGATCGTCAGCCTCTCCACTTATAAAAATTATCCACTTTAGTTGAATAAAAATGTTAGATTTTGTTTATTATTAAAAATTCTAGCCAGTTTTGGCTTGGCACGGATCTATTGTTGGGTTTGTTGATTTTTTCTGCAAATTATCCTGACAGCCCGAAGCTGTTATCGTAGTAAGGGTACCAAATTTTAAATATAAAAACCAGGCTGCTGCGGATGGTTTTGGTGGGAATTCCAACTTCACTATGGATAGCCTTCCCAAAAAAACACGGGTTTATGTCTCAAAGGCAAACATGCAACAAGGCGTCTATACAAATGACTTCTGCAGAATCTGCTTAGACGAGAAGACTGTTCTCCACCATCTCTGTAACTGCCCTGCTGTCTCTCGAAGCCGAAAACTCCATCTGGGAGCTTTTTTCTATAATGATCTCAATGATCTTATAAATATTAGCCGTGTTTCTTTGCACGCGGATATAGGGATGGCATCAGAAAACGACTATCGCCGCTTAAAAATTCATCAAAAAAAACTTGGCAGCACACATGCACCGTGACACAGCTGTAAATTGTAGTTAAGAAATTTGTATAGAAAATCCTGAAATTGAAAAATATTTACTTCCGCCAATTGAAATTGATGCCAAGCATATTCTAAAATTATGAAAAACAATTTTACATTAACAGATTTGCTAAATTCAATTACCCTTAAAATGAAGTTTGAAAAATAATAAGAATAAAATCACGAATAAAATATTCGGCGGGATGTGCGAGTGGTCGGTGGGTTGTCAAACTTTGACATTTCCTGAAAAATTCATCGGAAGGATTCATCAGAAACGAAGAAAATGGATTTTGGAAGCACTGTTTATCCCCGCTAAAGGACTTGGCGGCGATAGCTATCCCCGCTAAAGTTAGCGTATATAGGATAAGTTGTTGTTGTATTTTACATGCAAATTTCAAATTATCTCTATATCCGCGTGCAAAGAAACACGGCTATTGACATTAAGTCTTTGAAGGTTTATTAAAAGCTTCAAATGGTTCAACGAGTAGGAAGAAGATAGATGAACGTGGTATCACAATGGACCTTTCATTGGTCTAAGTGTGTCGGCTTTGGCCGACTGCCACTTCAACCTAACCTAAACCATTCAAAATATAGATAATCCGTACCAATGCCACTAACTAGTAACCAAAAGGGAGCATATTATTTTTTGTTTGTTTAACATTTTTAAGTTAAACATTTCCTAAGCCGACAGGTAAGGTCATTGAAATAAATGTTGGTGTTCGGTTTAAAGCATTTAGCATTTGTTAAAGGTAGGTAAATACCTAACTACATTCAGAAATTAGAATGTCTTCCAATATAAAGTCTGTTGTTTTTTTCATAAATTGTAAAATGCGAACTCACCTTTTATTCTTTACATATCAATAATATCCGTAAACGAAAAAAATACACAATGTCCATATTCCAAGCGATGAAATGAATAAGTTTTTGGACGCTAAATCCAAACGCGACAAACGTGAAGATACTATCAATTACATCAACACAGATACACCAACACAGGCATCACTCTCACCGAATGCGAATGGATTCCGCGAGTATAAGCAATAAATGCTTCACAACAAGACACGAATTCGCAATTTTGTAGATATTATTTAATTTCTTTGCTTCTTTTTTTTTGCTTTGTAAAATTTTGTATGCAAATTATTTCAATACAATGATTTTTCTCTTTGGAGTATTTTTTTTATAATTTTTATTTTAGCACTCTTTTGTAGACAAGGAAATTGGAATAACTTCAAAGCCAAGTATCACAAGTACGAGTAGCTAGAATGAAAGAACGACGACATCAAGCGATCTTGAACGGACGAAGCGAGAACATCCAAAGAACCGATCAGACCGGGGTAAATGTAATCCCTTGGGATTTGCAGCCATTTTGCAGTCGATTCCCTTATCATTGTGATGTCTTTCACACATCAGTTTTGTTTTGTATTTCACAGGCACAAACAGGATGAAGATTTATCTGACTGAAATCTACTGCAGGTGAAATGCACTTGGTATACTAACCGTCACGGTGTCATTGAAACCGAAACGATTCGCCGTTGACGCCCATAAAACAATTGAACGAAAAATAAAAAACAAATTAATAATAAAAAAAAACACGATTAACCGCGTCGAACTTGATCCTCCAATATGCAGACACAATTTAAACTCAACTGATCGCTGAATTTTTTATGTGAATCCAACAAGGGCAACAAGGTGTCGTATCGTAGGCATAGACCTACCATGGCTGGCTCTCTTAAGGCTTTTCTCACCTGTGCAAGAGTATGGGTATTGGTAATTGGTATCAGCGTTGCCGTGTAGAAAAAATATCTTGTGCCATTTTGAAATGTTGTGGATTTAAATTTTTAAATACATAAATACGTTTTAATGAAGGCAAAACATATACATACATATATGTATGTATCTAGATCTTAAAATTTTGGACTCAAATTTAACAACAAAAAGTATTTTCATCCGGAATATGTTCCTACGAGTATCTAGAACTGATTGATTCTGACTAATTTTTAGAAGCGAAAAATGCAATGCATTTGAAAATCGATTGAACGAGTCGATCCAAACAATATTTTATTATTTTGGTCAAAGTAGGAGCGTGACATATTATGAAATTTGTTCGTGCCACGGTGCCATATTAGAAAAAGTGGCACAGTGGTGTTATATCGGCAACGCTGATTGGGGGTTGAGGAGGAACAGGGCTATTTTGCAGTAGTATATATTATATATATGTATCCGAAATTGAAAGGTGATCTAAAGAGAAATATCTTAAATGAGAGTAAGCTGAGTTAACTCTCCGCTCTCTTTGGACACCGAAACAGGTGCTTAATTTGATGGCAGCGCAAAGTATTTGTATTCGTTATGCCAATGCCAAGGAAGGTGTGTACATTTATTCATATCCGGAGAATATTTGATCTCTTATATGGAGGATCAGGGTTATAATAACCATAACACTCTTGGAACGTAAGCTGCTACTTCATTTGCTTATTTGAAATGAAATTTAATGTGGAATAGCGAAGATGCAAACTGCAATTAAGGCAGTGTAAGGAAGAAAAGACTTAATTTGTACACAGACCTAAAATATGGAAGCGAATAAATGCAGGTTACCACCAGCGTTGCCGCTGGAAAAATTCAAAAGGGGTCCAAAAAGGCGTCAAAAATCAAACAACCGGTCCCAGGTATGTTTTTTGTCAAAATATTTAATATTTCGTAAAATAAAAGGAATTTATTCATATCGTTTGACAGATCTAATTATTAACGTTTTAGAAATAAATATTTTTTTTTAATTAATTTTCCTGTCCATTATTAAAAAAAAGTTTACCTCTCCACACTTAACGCAGCACACAAATAGCCGATCACCGCACACTTAATAGAATAAGGGTGTTTTGCTTACATGCTTATTCGTTTAAAAGTCAAAGCTATTTTGCGATCGCAATGAAGTGTTTGTCTCATTTTTAGTGGTCTAGTGAAACATCACTAATGGCTGAAACAGATGTGCAGCAGGATGATTATGCATATAAAATTACACATTGCTTACTACATGTCAATTCTTGTTGCAAGTTGTCTCTATTTCTAATATTGCGGCACCGATTGTAGTAAAACAGCAAAATTTGGTCCGACTTTTCCGGCTTGACGTTGTGTGCTGTGAAGTTCTATGACAATACCCAACATCTACGTCTGTTTGGTCGTTCAGTGATATTTATTTTAAGCAAAAAGCATACTACATGATGCCAATTTCCTATGGCACACGTGTTTCATGTGAGCCACTGCATGCATTACTGCGTGCGTCCCTGCTGCACATCTGTTTCAGGCATAAGAAATAAAAGCTCATATATAATACAGTGCTGAGAAATTATTAAATGTGCAATGTGTTCGAAAGACTCGCCAGGGTCCCCAACGTCAAACCTGCGGTTACCGCATATGATTTTCCTTATATTTTAATTTACTAACTTTACTTAGCAGTTGAGAGTTTTTGCCTGAAGCACAACTGCCTTTCATTTGCGATCCCATGCACGCTGCTTCCAGTTTGCATTGACGCCTTGAACCTGGGGGGCTGGTAATACTTGTATTACCCTTGGTTGAATTTTGCTCATGCTCATGCCTTTGATGTGGCCGGGTCAACGTAGTTTAAACTTTCTGGATTTCATCCACATATTTTTTTTTATTTTTTTGTTATTTTTTTTTAAAAAAAAAAGGAAATCCAAATCCCAGAGCACTCAGACTCGGTAACGTTCCATTGTACTACCAGGCAGAAATCCTCCTTTTGGTGTAGAGGCATGTGATTGGGTGGCGTATGTTTTTGTTCCCCATGGGGATTGAACCTGCACCGCACGGGTCACAAGCCAACACACTAACCTCTACACCGTCGCCACCCTCATCCACATATTGGTACAGTATCTTGTATCTCCGCCTCCAGTCGCCTTCCTACCAACCAGGACCAAATCACCGACGAAGAATTTCCGTTTCGAATGCGTACAGTCAAGTTAATGAATTTTCATTCGAACGCGGGTAATTAGTCCCTTTCATATGAATACAGTCTTTTAGGGTTAGGAGTTTTGCACCTGCTACGGACAGCTTAAACTTCAGATGCTTAAATGCACTCGAGTGCGCCATTTCTGCAGTCAATCATTTCGATTTTAATTTTGCGTATCGCTGCCAAGCGTCATAAGCTGCATATAACCAACCGGAATGCGCAAGCGGAATTTTGATCATGCAAAGAAGGTGCAATCGAAGTCTGGGTTCACTCAGACAAGCTATGGCGTATGCCGACGATTTGGTGGCGTACGGACGAGGTCCTTAAATCGAAGACAACAAGATCCACTTTCAGCGTGACATCGATCAAATAAAGGGATATTGCGACAAATGGAAATTGAAAACCAACTTTCAGAAGACGAAACCATCTTGTAGCGAACTCCATCTTCTAGTGCCTCTAGGAAAACCAGATCAAATTGGATAAAATTGGGCATTATTGAACAAAATGATCAAACGTTTGTGGAGTTATTTTTAATTTTTTTCATTTCATTTATTTCATCAAACAGATTATACAATAACATATTATCTAAAAGACTACTGAATAAGTTTAACATCTTTAAAATTAATGTTAATACTTATGTACATTCGTTTGCTTATACTAGATTAAGACATATTTTGAACGAGTATAAACATCAACTGACTTTTAAAAGTATTTTGACTGATGTTATGGTGAAAATCAATAGGGTTGCAAACTGAATTTGATTCTCGCAAGCATCTGGTAATGGGTTCATTAAGCCCATAATTCACTGTGAAAAGGTTCACGAAAGGTATTGCGGGACCTTAGATCTCTACCAGGAATGTAAATATCTATTAATGATAAGAGAAGGAGGCAATTTATATGTGAGTTTAACAAATCACGAATGAAAATAATAGAAAAATATTTACGGCTTAAATTGAGACTCTGAAGGCCTAGTAATTGGCATCTGGAACTACTCGTATATGAAGGAATTTGTGTATTCCAATGCAGCCTATATATGACAGCTCTCGTAAATTTTTTTTGAATTTTTTCAATTCTTATAGAACCAATATTGTAGAAGGGATTCCAAACAACGCAGCAATAATCGAGCACTGATCTGAAATAGGAACAAAACAACGACTTGAGGGTGTATGGGTCTGTGAACTCGTTTGAGTTACGCAAAACAAAACCAAGCACGGAGTTAGCTTTAGCCACTATGGAGTCAATGTGAAGGGAAAAGCTAAGTTTAGCGTCAAACATTACACCTATGTCTTTTTTAGAGTTTACCTTTGTTAAAGGGAGGTTGTCTATGTTGTAATCATAGAAGACAGGAACATGACTGCGATAATATGACATAACTTGGCATTTAGAAATATTTAAATATAAATTGTTAGTATTATTATTATTATGTGTGATAAAGGAAATTGTATTTTTCCCGTCGGCTTTTTTGGTCATATGAATGTTTAACCCTTTCGGTACAAAATTGCGCCTTAGAGTTTAAAAAATCTAAATATTTGGATTTAACCTTATATTAGGTAAAATAATTAAACTGCATTTTTAATTTTTGGATATCGTAATTTTAAAGTGGAGTTTTAGAGTGTTACCATATGGTAACATTGCGACTGAAGGGAGTATTTTTTTTTCTACAAAATAAAACAACTTTCTTCCATTTTCCAAAAATTTATTACTTCATTTAAAGCTTTATTTAAAAAAAAAATTATTGTAAAACTAAATTATTTTGCATTGTAATGATGATACAAAATAAAGCAATTCTTATCGGCATTTGGCAGGCACAAATGAACATTACATTTCTCACATTTGTATCTACTAGTGCCTTTGCAGTCCTTTAACTTACATCGGGATCTATTAGGTACATATATTGGCCAGTGGTTGATGAGATCAAATCTGGTAGACATCGCTGGGATGCTGTCACGCGTCAATGTTGAGGAAGACCAAGAAGGTGAAGAAGGAGCTGAATCTGGTATTAAATCACTCAAATTTGCTGATGGTCTTCCGCGCTTCCTGGACCCCTTATTTTCAGTTTGAGCTAAAATTCCACTGGCAATATCGTCTCGAAATGCAAGAAGGTCTTTTATTTCTTTTGGATGCATTTTGTTCACTTCACATTCTCTCTTGTACTCCAGCCATGCGTTACACACAGCAAGATCTACCATGTGGTCAAAAAATCGCACCGTCCACTTTCTGGTCTTGATCGAAATTCTATATAGGGACAAAAGAAAGTCCATTTTATCCACTCCTCCCATATTTTTATTGTACATTTTGACTATATTAGGGCGTTGGATATCAATCTTTCGTTTTTCTTTCTGACAAAATCTATTAACTGAGTCTATATATTCGTCCCCATACAAGGTGGATGCCATCTGTACGAGACCGTTATCAAGCCACCTCATGATGAAAAGACTGGTTTCTTTTTCAATACGATAGTCGTATGATCCTGGGCCTGCTTTATGAAGATCTTTTTCTGTCCTTAGTACAACTCTTCCCATTCGATTTGCCCTGATGGTTCCAGTGCCCCATATACCCAGTTCTTTTAATTTTATAAGAAGGTCCAAGCTCGTAAAAAAATTGTCAAAATATAACTTGAAATTTTTAAAATGGGGTATTGATTCAGCCAATCTCATAACTATACCAGAGCAAAACCCCATATTAGAATTTCCAGCCAATGTTTCCTTTCCTTGATAGACTTCAAAGTCATGAACAACACCATCAAAGCTACATAGAACAAACATTTTCAAACCCCACTTGATGGGTTTTTTGGGCATATACATTTTCAAAAATGTTCTTCCTTTGAACGGTACCATCATTTCATCCACGCACAAGTTCTCCTTCTTTGGGACACCGATACATTTTTGCCGCATGACTTCAAGGAGAAGACGAACTTCCAAAGCTTATCCGTATTCATTTTGTTGTTCTTGTCTCCGGTTGTGTTTTATATGTTAAATGTGATAATTAAAACAAATATTTCATTCTATTTAATATATAATAATTTTTTTATTTTTCAATATCTAACTGTCACAACTTTTTATATTATTTTTAACTAACGCGACGCGTTTCGAAGCAATAGCTTCATCTTCGGGCGTAGACTGAATCAATTCGTTGTCAATAAAGTTTTTTGTTATTATTTGTAAGTCTATTGTTGTGTGGGTGTGAGGCTGTTGGAGCTGACTATCTCTGTCTCATTTCGTCTTCTGTGATAAGCTATTGCCGTGTCAAACAGTGGATTGTTTTTCATAGTTAATTTATCGTTAAGTAATTTGTCTCTGTCTGTTTTTATCCGTATTGCTTTCTTTTTCAGCAAATTTTAGCAAGTTTCGAATTCAATGAAACCTTCCTCTGTTCATTGAATTCGAAATAGAGGGTATTTTCGTTGCTTTTCCCCAATACATATTTGTTCTTGGATAATTAATTACCCCCATCGTAAGTAACATAGCAACCATTTTTTTGATCTCACTAATTTTGATGTTTGTCAGGTGTCCTTCAGTAGCCAAGTTTCTTTGATTAGTAGCAAAGAGAATTTTTTCGCACACTTCATCATTAAAATATTCTTCGAAATATTGATGCGGTGTACGCATTCCGGGTGTTCTATGAACTTCTTCAACAAAAACTGCACTTGGTGGCTTCCATTTATTCTTTAGCCATTGGAATTCGGCCCTTCTATATTTTCCAGTTGATGTAGAAGGCATACTGGGGTTTTCTTCCACTATTTCTTCTTCTGGTTCCGAGTTTTCAACATCTTTCTCATTCAAATTTTCACTCACCTCATCCTCTGCAATATTAGTCTGGTGTCTATCTTCAGCTTCAAGTTGTCCTAAAAGATCATCTATATTCACTTCAAATTCTTCGTCATCTGAAACATCAGACTTAGCAAAATGCAGCAGTAACTTTTCTATATCGTCTTCCCTCAATTTAACGTTGTTGCCTAAAAGTCAAATCGAAATTTCAAGCAAAAACGCGGGAATATTGTCTTCAGTTACCATACGGTAACATTTGGATTCACGAAATATAAACTACTTAAAAATAAAATGTTACCGTATGGTAACAAAACATTAAACGTGTATAAATTACATCATATACCACAAATTTCTTGTTCAATTCATTGAATCATCAAGAAATAGAAGATACAGGGAAGATACAACAGGGAAACCACGTCATATGAAACCAAAACGTCAGTTTTCTCCAGTATTATTGCTCTGGCTTTGTTTACAAAATCATGAGAATTCTTAACAGAGTAGGTTGAATTAATCGTCGTGCACTGTAAAATTCTTCCTACGTATTTCGCGAGTTGATAGCATGGGACCTTCATGGATGACGTAATGGGCCTGTTTACCAACATTCCAGTCCAACTTGCCATTTCTGTGATCAAGAGTAAGTGGGATTCCATAAGCTTGAACACTAATCTTAGCCAAGCCAAGTTTCTGGAGATCCTCGATTTCTGTATCAAAGAGAACAACTTCACATGTTACAAGGAAGACATCCATAAACAAATCTTTGGTATGCCAATGGGCAACCCGCTTTCTCCCACCATTGCAAATTTAATCATGGACAATTTACTTGATGAGTGTTTCACAATAATAGGCAGGCCAAAGTTCGTCTCAAAATATGTCGATGATATATTCGCTGTCATTGACCATCGCAAAGTTGATGACATGCTGCGTTGCCTCAATGGTCTGCACGAAAAATCCAATTTACGTTAGAGTTGGAAAAAAACAGCTCAATTGCATTTTTGGACGTCGAAGTCCATCGTGACAAAGAAAGTCTTTCTTTCAACTGGTATAATAAGGACACAGCTTCAGGTAGACTCTTGAACTTCCGGTCAAACCATGGTAAACACATCATCACCAACACCGCTTCGAACCTAGTCCACAAAATATTTGCGTTAAGTGACCAAAAATTCCACCCCGCCAACGAACGCAAAGCAACACAAATCCTTAAGGAGAACAACTTCCCTGACGGACTTACACGTAATCTCATACGCCAGCAAAAACAGAAAGTTCCCCGCACAAATGAAGAGGATGTCACACCGGTTGTCTACAAGAGTGTTATATATGTTCCCAAACTTTCTGACAACTTCAAACATACAGTAAAGAATGTATCGAAGGACGTCCATATAGCCTTCAAAGCCAACAAAACACTTGCTTCATCCTTCTCTAAACTAAAGTCCAAAACTGAGAAACACAAATGTACCGATGTAGTTTACAAAATTGATTGCATGGGCAACGATGATGAAAGCTGCAATCTTTGCTACATCGGCACAACCAAACAGTTCCTATCCCAACGGATTTCTAATCACCGTTCAGACGTTAAATCCAACAGCGGTAATAAAACAGCACTCGCCAGCCATACTATCGCCGCTAACCACAAACCAGACTTCGACAACGCTACCATCCTTCAGACGGAGAGGCATACCTCAAAACGGTATACACTCGAGACTTTACACATAATGAACAACAGGAATAACATGAACAGAAAACAGGACATCCAAAATATTTCTGCTATATATAGCTCCATAATCCAAACCAAGAAACACTAATAGACTAAGCTTCAACTGAAGCGTTTAACTCACAACACTTGTATTTTTTAAATTTTACTAAATAGTATTCTTTTGTTTTACGTTACAACACTCAATTTGTACCCAATAAGTAAGTTTCATTGTACACGTACGTTTCCATATTTGTATTTATGTTATTTCTTCATATATTTTTAATAAAGAACCCCTGAGGAAGGCAGCAATCATTGCCGAAACGTCGGGACAATACAATGAAATAAACTGTTTCATTAAACATTCATATGACCAAAAAAGCCGACGGGAAAAATACAATTTCCTTTATCACACATATACATCAAATTGGTCAAGCAATTTACATACTATTATTATTATTATTATTATTTTGATAAACAAATAATCTAGCCGTCTTGTCTGAAATATGTATCCTATAGTCAGTGTATCCCAATAAAAACCGCGGTTAGCCTTGCGACACAGTTAACATCTTAAAGCTGTCCTGCAAGTATGCATGGAAATCCATGGGTTTCCACAGCTAGAGGTCACCGGTGTCCTAAAAGGTGTGGTTGTTTCCACATGTAAAATAAAATAAAACTCAATTTTATTAACTCTTACTTTATTAAATATAATATAAAATTTGTGCGAGCTGCACTGCGTACAAGATCTCAAGTCCAACTCATAATTTTTGACGAAGCATCATAAAACGAATCCTTTTTAAATATTTTCGATAACTTAGTCCTGCCCTCTAGTTGTGGTTTGCTGCAAGTCGCCACATGAGCCCCTCACGAGTGGGTCGAGTATCGATCGAGAGTCACGAAATGAACAGCTTTTCCTTTTTTCTGTGGATATGTACGATGTGTTATATGAGGTGCTGTTGGTGCTGCTAATGCTGGTGGTGTGAAAGGTTGAGCACTATTTGTCGTCTGAGCAGATGTTTGTTTTGATGATGGAATCTGTTGAACAGTGTTTTTGTTTTGTGTTGCTGACGTTTGCGCAGGTAGTGTGAAAAGAACAGCAGGATCATTTTCGATGAAGGCTGGTTTTAGTCGTTCTGTAGAAACTGTCATTGGATTTCTTTTCGATGTTTATTTTAAAAACGTAGTCTGAAATGCGGTCGAGTATTTCATAAGGACCACGATATGGCTGTTCCAGTGGCTTTTTTACGCTGTCGACCCGGATGAAAACGTGTGAGCAAGTATACAGAGTACCATGAGAAAATGCCCGATTCCTGTTGTGATGTGCTATGGGTGCTGAGCGAACTTCTCTCATGAAAATACGGAACTGTTCGATAAATGCTTGAGGATCTGAACTGACTTCCTCGTCAATGAAGTACTCACCGGGGAGTCGCAGAGTGGTTCCATACAACATTTCGGCGGCGCTTGCTTTGATGTCCTCTTTTAGACAAGTTCGTAGTCCAAGAAGTACGACGGGCAGTATTTTGATCCAGTTTTCAGTGCTGTGACACATAATTGCTGCTTTTAATGATCTGTGCCAGCGTTCCACCATGCCATTAGACGCTGGGTGGTATGTGGTTGTCCTGATTCGAGTGCATCCGATCAATTTCGTTAGAGCGTCAAACAAACGTGATTCAAATTGTGAACCTCTATCGCTGGTGATTGTTACCGGGGCACCAAAACGGCTTATCCATCCCGCGAAAAAGGCATCGATGACAGTGTCGGTTGTTATGTCCTTCAACGGAATCGCCTCAGGCCAGCGAGTGAAACGGTCTATGAACGTTAAGCAATACCGATAACCATTACACAGTGGCATCACGATTATGTCAACATGAATGTGTTTGAAGCGTTCGCTGGGTACCTCTATGTGTTGCGGTTCGTTCTTTACGTGTCGGTGTATTTTACTTCGCTGGCAAGAGAGACACGTACGTGCCCAATCCCCGATGTCCCGGTTCATGGATGGCCAAACGTAGCGTTGTGTGATGGCCTTCTTTGTAGCACGGCTGCTGGGGTGCGAAGCGTTGTGTATGTTTTCAAACACACGTCATCTTAGTGGCAGTGGAATGAACGGACGCACGTTTTTGCTGGCGATGTCGCAGTATATGGCAGCTTCTGCGTCAATTTTGAGCTTCCGAAGTTTGAGTGCCGAGGTCGACTCGGATCGCAATAGTTGTAGTAGCTCTTCGTCGCACTTCTGATGCTCAGCAATGTCGTTTGTTGAGATGATTGTTGGCATGTTTATTGTTTCAATTCTTGACATTGCGTCGGCCACAACATTTGTCTTGCCCGGAGTGTAAACGATGTTAGTGGTGAACTCGCTGATATACTGCAGTTGTCGTTGTTGTTTCTGAGAGGCTTTGTCTGATCGTTGCAAGAATGCGAAAGACAACGGTCGGTGATCAGTAATGACGGTGATGTTTCGGCCTTCAAGCATATGTTTGAAAAACTTGATACCCTTGTAGATTGCAAGTAATTCCCGATCGTAAGTGCTATAGTTCGACTCTGCCTTACTTAGCTTTTTTGTAAAGAATCCGAGTGGTTGAGGTTTGTCGTTGGCGAGCTGATCCAGTGCTGCTCCGATGGACTTGTCGGATGCGTCACATCGTAGTGTTAGCATTGCATTTGGTAATGGAAATGCTAACTGGACGGCATCAACCAACAACTGCTTGCATTTCTCAAATGCGTTTTCTGCAATAGTATTCCAAACAACTTCGGTTTTGTCGTTTTTCTTTACGGTAGGAGCCAATTCGATGAGTGGAACGTGAACTTCTGCTGCGTTTGGCATATTGAGTCGGTAAAAATTCCACGATCCCAAAAACCTACGTAGTTGAGCAACTGTTTTAGGTTTGGGATAGCTACGAATCGCCTCGATTCTATTTTCAGGTGGTTTGATACCAAGTTCACTTATTTCGTAGCCGAGATAAATGACCATCGGTTGACCGAATACACACTTAGCCACGTTGATGGACAGTCCGTGTTGTTGAAGCTTGTCGAGAACAATTCGTATGTGTTGCTCGTGTTCTTGAAGGTTCGTCGACGCAATGAGTATGTCATCAATATAAGCGTGACAAAAATCGAGCCCCCGTAGAACTGAGTCCATAAGTCGCTGGAAAGACTGTGCAGCGTTACAGAGACCGAAAGTCATCACGTTGAACTGATATAGTCCGAACGGCGTGATGACAGCAGTTTTCGGCCGGTCTTCTGGTAGCACGGGTATTTGATAATACGCTCTGGTCAAATCAAGTGTTGTAAACATCTTTCGGCCATGAAGGTTGAACATGAAGTCGCGTACATTGGGAATGGGGTAGCGGTCTGGAACAGTGATTTTGTTTAGACGACGGTAGTCGCCACAGGCGCGCCATTCCCCGTTCTTCTTTTGAACAAGGTGTAAAGGGCTTGCCCATTCACTTTTGGACGGCTCACATATTCCTTGCTGCATCATGTTGTTAAACTCGGCTTTTGCGGCTTGCAGTTTCTCACCCGCTAGACGTCGGGCTCTTTCAGCAACCGGATGACCTCTTGTTGAGATGTGATGTTGAACACTATGTGCAGCTGTTTTGCACGAAACAGGTTTTGTGACATGGTCGTATTCCTTGAGTAGCTTGTAGTACGGATGGTTAAAATTGACTGTTAGGATGGTTGGTTGCGAAGAAAAAACGAGTTGTGATGTAGAGAATAGATTTGTTTCCGCGTCAACAAGTCTTCGGCGACGTAGATCGACAAGTAAGCCGTGATGTTTAATGAAGTCTGCGCCGAGAATGGGTTGTGTTACATCAGCTATAGTGAAAGTCCAAGGATATGACCGTCGAAGTCCAAGGTTGAGTGATATGGTTGTTGTTCCAAAGGTATCAATGGTAGATCCATTTGCTGCAAATAATTTGGACTTCGTTAAGCAGATTTTTTTTTTCTCACCAATTTTCTGTCGCCTGGGAATGACAGAGATGTCGGCTCCAGTGTCTACCAAGAACTTTAGACCACTTGTTCTGTCTGTGATTTGCAGGCGTGTAGTTGAAACACCTTCAGAGCTGCCTGCATGTTTCTCTGAAGGGCCTAACGGTTTAAAGATGTTTTGTTATTTTGGAAATCGCAAGGATCTTTGCATTTTCGTGCCTTATCCCCAAATTTCGTATGGAAATAACAAGTTGTTGTGTCTCTTTGGTTTCGGGAGCGACTAGCTGACCTTGAACGGTTGTTCTTGAATTTGGAACGTAGTTCTTTGATCTCCTTCGTGAGCGCGTTGACCTGCGCTTCCAATCCGGATACATCTGTCTTCTTCGGAGATTGTTTGCTTGTATCTGCAGCCATGATGGAGGGACGCGAAAAATCAATGATCTTGTCGGCTTGCATTGCTAGTTTTGTCAAGTCCATGACCTCACTAATCGCCAAGATACCTCTGATTTGCTCTGGAAGCTGTTCAAGAAAGAGGGAACGAAGTACGTTCTCTGGAAATTGACTTCCAGCCAGATTTCTTAAACGCTGAAGGAGGTTAGATGGTTTTTCTTCAGAAATCTCAGTGCCTCGGAGAAGACGTCGGAGTTTCGACTCGCTCGTTTCGTCGAATGATGATATTAGACGTTCTTTGATTGCCTCGTAGCGATTTATTGCTGGTGGTGAAGCAACGATGTCAGAGACAAACGGAAGTGTTGATGCATCTAGATTCACAAGAACGTAGCGATATTTTGTAGTATCCGCAGTGATACGTGAAATCGCAAATGCGGCTTCCACCTGTGCAAACCAAAGTGAAGGGTTTTCTCGCCAGAACGGTGGAATCCTCACAACTCGCACGGCACTAATTTCCTGTGTTGTCTCGTCATGTGATTCGTCATGCGATTGACCGCCTTCTTGGTTTGGATTTGCCATGTCGAAAGTTGTGGCGTCCGTATGTCGCTAATAATTACGTTGTGAGTAATGGCAGACAAAATCAAGTATGTTTTATTAATTTTAATTAATATGTTCGGGGTCACCAATTTGTGGTTGTTTCCACATGTAAAATAAAATAAAACTCAATTTTATTAACTCTTACTTTATTAAATATAATATAAAATTTGTGCGAGCTGCACTGCGTACAAGATCTCAAGTCCAACTCATAATTTTTGACGAAGCATCATAAAACGAATCCTTTTTAAATATTTTCGATAACTTAGTCCTGCCCTCTAGTTGTGGTTTGCTGCAAGTCGCCACAAAGGAAGATAAATTAACAAATAATGGGAGTATGCACGTATCGAATATGTTTAAACTCAAACAATATGGAAATAAACGCTAATGGAAAAGGCACTACCACGTCAGTACATGGTACTTTTTTGTATTATTTTTTTGGCAGAAACTTGGCAGTGTCTTGACCATTCCAAAGTCCAGCGACCATTTGATGTCTCGTAAACTGGTGATGCAAGGTTAGATGTTCAGTATAGTTAATGTACATGCTCCTTAAGTCGTATGTTAGCAGAGTGATAGGGTTGCATTCAGACTAGGTAATGACAGCCACAGCCTTATTAAGAACATCGCAAAGAAGAAGTTTTTTTTTTTATTGGCGAAGATTTGAATAGACTTGTCGATAAGTCCAAATAGAGGACAATGAAAACTGTCATGGATGACTAGGATGAATGCACGGCAGCTGAGATGAAGATGCTTTGCATAACAGTATAAGCTTCAAAGCTTGATCGGAAAAGAAGTTCAAAGATCTGAGAAAACTTTACCGTTAAATAACCTATCTAAAAGAAAATGGATCTCGACCGGGTCAACTGCTACTGTGACGTTCAAAGGAGGCATCTTACGAGCCCCGTCTAAAAGGCAATATCAATCAACGTTCCTTTGCAATCACAAAAAAAGGCAGGCCCAACAACTCTTGGATAACACAAGTGCAATAACACCAGCGTCCCGCATTTATTTGGCTTCAGTGACGAAGTGATTCGAAATCGGGAGGTCTCCCGATACTTTTTAGGTTAAACCAGAGAACCTGACATGCGAGTTAGTGGAATCGAAAAAATTTTGGTTAGTGTTGAGGTTAACTTAGTTCAATGTGTTTGCGAACAGTTAAAATTGCCGTTCCTTTGGTGAGGTAAATCCCTTAGAGACTCATTAGCTTTCAATTGTTAAATGACTGTTTAAGCCTTGCCAGTGCTGAGTGGGTACTTATACAATTGTCCTACGGCAAGGCGAACCGTCGAAACAGAAGTTTATGGACTTAACTTTGGTATTGTTACATCCAGGCTAGGATTCGAAAAGATAAAACGTTATTCTATTTAATTAATCTTTATTAGTTCTCTTTCAATTTAATTCTTGATTATTATTCTAATAATTCACTTCTTTAATTCAACAATTTACTTTCACAATTAATCACTTTAATTAAACAATCACTTTTCTCTTTATCAATACTTCTACTTTTTCTCTATACTTCTGTCCTCTATCGCACTTCTTAGTCGCGGTTCAAAACTAGAATGTCTCGGGTGCTCCTGCGACATCTATTTATATCTCCTAGTAACACCTTTCGAACTTTCCAGATTCGTTAAGTTCAGAAGGTTCGAGAACAACATAACAAGTTATACCACAGCTACTCAAACTGCTATTCCAATGCTGCCAAAATCGGTAATACGGCTACTTTTACCCTCTACTAGATGGCGCAGTTGACTAATTAATGCTGAATGACACAGTTCAAGCAAACATGCAACAATATCCCGAACAAGCACGTCAATATTTTCGCCATGGTAGCGATGGAGACGATCCACACGGACAACTTTCAGCTTGCCTCTTCCTCGCTGGATCCGGAAGACAACATCGTTGATGCGCTTCACTATCTTATAGGGTCCTTCCCAATCCTGCTGTAGTTTAGGTGACATGCCTTTTCGGCGATGAGGGTTGTATAGCCATACCAGATCTCCTTCCTGGAATCCTGTGGTGGTTGCTTTTGTATCGTACCTCGTCTTCATGCGGTCGCTGGATATCCGAATCTTATCTCTAGTTTTCCGATGAATGTTTCTGCTAATTTCTCTGAGATCCGCAACATAATCATCTTCATTCGTTGCTTCATCAGTCGGAGGTCCAAACATCAATTCACTAGGTAACCGGATGGTTCGACCAAAAAGGATTTCGGATGGAGTATGTCCTGTTGTGTTATGAACTGCGCTTCGATAAGTTAATAGGAACATGGGGATCTGCTTGTCCCAGTCCCGCTGGCAGTCGCCAACAACCTTAGAAAGGTGTTCGTTTAAGGTTCTATTGAAGCGTTCCACCATTCCGTCCGATTGTGGATGAAGCGGGGTTGTTCTTGTCTTCTTAATCCCTAGCAGCTGGCATACTCCTTGAAAGATCTTCGACTCGAAGTTGCGACCTTGGTCCGAGTGCAATTCCATTGGTACGCCAAATCTGCTTACCCAGTTGTGGACAATCTGCTCTTCCACGGTTTTAGCTTCTTGGTTAGGTATAGCAAAGGCATCAGGCCATTTAGTGAAGTAGTCCATCACTACGAGGATATAGCGGTTTCCACTGTTGGTTTCTGGAAACGGTCCTGCGATGTCAACTGCAATCCTTTCAAAGGGCGCTCCAACGTTGTATTGATGCATCTTGCCTTGCATTTTTACTCTCGGGCCTTTACTGGCTGCGCAAGTGGCGCAGTTTCGGCACCAGTTTTCGACATCGTCTCTTGCGTGGATCCAGTAAGAGTGTCTTATTTACTCCCAAGTGACCTCCGGACACTCCATCATGTAGTTCCCTAAGCACTTCGTTGACTTTCGATCTGGGTACCACAAGTTGCATCACGGCAGATGTTCCATCCGAACTTTCCCATTTTCTTTTCAAAATGCCATCCTGCACATGAAGTGAGTCCCATTGTGCCAAGTATGCCTTCAGTTCCGGACTCCTATTGGAGATCTGCTGCCAGTCCGGCTTGCCCTCATGTTCCTTCCAGGCGAGAATCGGCTCGATATCCGGATCTTCCTGTTGAGCATTCCGGATCTCCCGTGCACTCCAGCCGCTAATGGGCTCAGCTCTCAACCGTTGGACTGACACTTTATCTTTTTCCTCCTGGCGTACGCAATGTTTACAATCAGCCGCATGGTCTGTACGCAGGATGAATTTCTGCCCATATAAGTACTTGTGGAAGTGCTTTGTTGCCAGGATCAAAGCCAGGAGTTCCCGCCTGGTTACGCAATAGTTCCTCTCCGGCTTGGATAGCACTTTACTGAAGTAGGAAACTACTCTCTCTTGGCCATCATGGATCTGCGAAAGAACGGCTCCGATCCCAACATTACTAGCGTCGGCGTCTACAATAAATGTTTTTCCTGGAGTTGGGTACGCTAGAATTGGAGCATCACAAAGTTGGTGTTTGAGACTCTTGAAACTCGTTTCGCATTCACCTGACCATTTGAATGGTTTTCCCTTTTCCGTCAGTTGATGCAAGATCTTCGCGATCCTTGCAAAGTCCTTCACAAACCGCCTGTAGTAAGTTGCAAGTCCCAGGAAGCTTCTCAGTTGGTGTTTGTCTTTGGGAACGGGCCAATTTTTCAACGCATCGACCTTCTCTGGGTCAGTCCTTACTCCCTCGGACGAGATGATGTGTCCCAGGTATTTCACCTCAGATCTAAAGAGATCACACTTTTTCGGGTTAAGCTTTAATTGTGCACTTCGTAGTCTCTGGAACACTTCCTTCAAGTTATCTCGATGTTCTTCAAACGTTTTTCCAACCACGATGACATCGTCCAAGTAGACCAAACACGTTTTCCATGTTAGCAACAACAAAACAAGCTCCATTAGACGCTCAAAGGTTACCGGCGCGTTGCACAGTACAAATGGCATTACTGTGAATTGCCAGAGCCCGTTTCCTGCTGTGAAAGCCGTTTTCTCACGGTCTTCCGGATGGATCTGCACTTGCCAGTAGCCACTCTTCAGATCTAGAGTGGAAAACCATCGGGCTCCGGACAGTGTATCCAGCGTATCGTCAATCCTTGGTAGAGGGTAGCTATCCTTTTTGGTGACATTATTCAGTTGGCGATAGTCTACACAGAACCGAGTGCTGCCATCTTTCTTTTTGACTAGAACAATTGGAGATGCCCATGGGCTTTTAGAGCATTCGATCACTCCTTCCTTCTCCATCGTCGACACCATCTCTGCAACCTCCGTCTGCTTAGTCAATGGTAAACGTCTGGGAGGCTGACGAATCGGTCATACTCACAGTCCCGCGAAGCGAATATATCAGCAAACTCGTTGATGAGGTTCCCTGCCATGGCTTGCTGCTCCTGATTCAGATTGCAGTGCGGGAATAAAGTTATTTTCACCTCAGTCATTCCCATTGGTGAACGAGGCTTCGCAACGCCTTCCTGTGATAGTTTCGTGATGGCAGTAACCGGTACACACTTCCCAACCACCTCACCTTGCTTCAATTTGACGCTTTTGTGTTCCGCATTAAGAACTCGTACGGGAACCATATTGTTCTTCGGCTGGACAAGCATTTTTCCAACCACGCAGTTTCGGCAGTGGTTGTCTTTTGGCTCGACTAAAAAGAATCGGTGGGCCCCAGGATCACCTTCCAGCTTTGTCCAAATTAGTGTCTCTGAAGAAGGTGGTAGGACCTCGTCGTTACTAATGACTGTCCTCAGGGATACGGCGTTCTCGTTCCCGTACACCATCGGAATCTCTACGTTTCGATACTTGAGTACTTGCATACCAATGTCCAATACTACATCATGCGCCTTCATGAAATCGATTCCAATGATGCATTTGTCACATATATGAGCTACTAGGAAAGCGTGGGAGAATGCTAATCCTGCCAAATTTATTGTTAGTATGACCTCTCCATACACTTTCGCTGTCGCTCCTGTTGTTGTTTTCAGACAGTAATTGCTGGTGTTGTGCAGCTCGTTCCTTGAACAGCAGTAAAATAAATTTTAAACTCGTAATTGTTGCTTGTTTTATTTATTTATCATTGTTATCAATTGGCATACTATTCCGGCGATAAAATTTGTTAAGATATTAAATCGTTGTTTTCGACTACGCTATCGTAATGTACATTTGAAGAGTACTGAAGTACTAACACTTATAACAAAATGATGAAAGAGGTTTCATTGACAGGAGTGAATCGCAATTTTGAGACTAATTTTGAAAACAATTCTAACGGAAAACTCAATTAGGTATAGAACGTTAACGTCGAAAGGAAAAAAATATATATCCAAGCAGTTCACCATTACTGTAGACGTAAACATCCCATCGGTTTCATTCCCCAAAACAACCGCTGTACGCTGCCAAAAATTCCATCTACACCCAACTTCATTTCAGTGCAAAATTCAGTTGTCATCGCTTTGTCGTTGTTCTTCAGAAAAAGTTTCCTTTTAATTTGCTTTCAATAAAAGTTTATTCGAAGTAAAAATGGCACTAGCAGAAATTTGTGGGCTATCCGATGCTCCATTTATGAAAATGAACACTTACTCTCCATCCGATCTGGAGCGTGAGATGAGCCAGTACACATGTAATTTGGAAAATTCCTACACCTTAGCGGCTCCTCCATTTGAGAACGTGAGTTGACACATTTGATTTTATTTCTTTGTTCAAAAACGAAAATCTCCTATCTTGTCTTAGCCTTGCGAAAATCTACGCAAAATTCAAGCTCACGGTGCAAATTCCGGCATCAAGATTGACTTTGATCACGGCACCACAACTCTGGGTTTCAAGTACCAAGGTGGTGTGGTTCTGGCCGTGGATTCCCGTGCCACTGGTGGCCAGTACATTGGTTCACAAACCATGAAGAAGATTGTCGAAATCAATCAATATCTTTTAGGTGAGTCAGTTCTAAGCCACAGTTGGGACATAATTAACTTTTTTGTGTGTTGGTAGGTACGCTCGCTGGTGGCGCTGCTGATTGCGTGTACTGGGATCGAGTTTTGGCCAAGGAGTGCCGTCTACACGAACTGCGGAACAAAGAGCGAATCTCTGTAGCTGCGGCGAGTAAAATTATGGCCAACATTGCCCACGAATACAAGGGGATGGGCCTAAGTATGGGAATGATGATGGCTGGATACGACAAGCGAGGTCCTGGCCTCTATTATGTTGATTCGGAAGGTTCACGCACACCTGGTAATGTGTTCTCGGTCGGCAGTGGGTCGATTTACGCATTCGGAGTGCTGGACTCTGGCTATAAGTGGGATTTGACCGATGAAGCTGCCCAGGAATTGGGTCGGCGTGCAATCTACCACGCCACATTCAGGGATGCCTACTCCGGAGGCATTGTTAGAGTTTATCACATGACAGAAAACGGCTGGATCAACATTTCAAACACCGACTGCATGGAATTGCATTACAAATACGAGGCCGAGAAGAAAGCGGCCACTGCTTAGGTTAGCCGATTGATGTGGGATTAAAAAATTTCTTTGGTTTTGTATGGCTGGAAGATAAATGATTTTTAGAAACATTTGATGCGTTTTATTTTTTATGTAGAAAGTAGCGATGGGTTTTTTTTAAATAACGCGGAAAGGTGAACATATGGCGCTGGCATATGTGGCTATATTTTCTTCGTTTCTATCCAGAGCTTTGATTATTTACGTTCGACAATCTTTTGATCGTAAAGTTCTCGGTTAGAACTGCATTAGGTTATTTTTCGCGTAGTCTTTGAAACTCAATCTTGCTAATCAGCTGCTATTTTGTACTACCTTACCTTTTCACAGTTTGAGCTGCCCTACAACGTTCTTGGACTGTCAAAACCGCGCAAATTCCGATGTAATTCCATTCAAAACTGGCCGCTTTTGTTATCCGTTTGTTTTTATTTGTTTAAATTGATTTAATTATTATGAATTCTTTTGAAAAACAACTTATTTGCCATGGCGAGAAGCATAACACCCAGGAACTGCAGGAACTCATTGAGAAAACTTCATCAAAGGCGGTGAACTGCTATACATTTTTCCGTAAAGAGAACAGCTTCTAAAGTTTATTTTCCAGCTAATTACATCATTGAAAGCAAAATTGGGACGCTCAGATTGTGGAATATTCTGGAACTACCTTCTCCAAGGATTCTCCACTAATGTGGAGTCGAAAATTAAGCGTTTCACCTGTGTACTGGCTTTTCTCGCTGAAATCTCCAAAGTCGAACTCACCTACAAGCAGACGTATGATCTGATTACCCGGCTCTGCTTGGATTTGCCCAGTTTCAGCAGCGAACAATTGATAGAAATCGCTGAGCATTGTGTGGATGGGATCCGAATTGGTGATCCCAAATGCGTTGGGTGCGTATTGCTTGTCTTCCATTGTTCTTTCTTCCATTCACTCCAATTCCTTGTTGCACAGATGGAAAGATCTACTCCCAGAAACGCTGTCTGTTCTTACCAGTGCTACGGACTTGAATGTGAACGGTGTTCTTATGTCGGGTAGCGAGTACCGAGATACAGTTGTTCGCAATATTTGCTTCATGAAATGGCCATTCGAGGTTCTGACACCAATCGCTGACATGTTTCGGTAGGTACTCGTAAGGAGTGACGACTCTTGTACCATCTCTGCAGTATGCTATTATTCCAGAGAGCTGTCTTTGTCGTCCAGTGAAATGGTTATCGTTCTAAATAAATTCTCGGCGAGTCTTCAGAACATGATACCGTCTGAGCTGCCAGCGTTGTCATATCAACTGTTTTCCATGTGCACAACCGCATCACAGGTAGTAATACCTATTTTGGCATTAGAGAAGTACTTCTATCGGTTTTACTACAAGAAGCTTTTTGCGGACATGGAAAGCAATTCAACGGATTTCAATAGCATTGGTATGTGTGAAACGATGTTTGCAGCGGTAAGAAATTGATTCTAATTGTTGCAGACACATTCTCGGATAAGGAACTGCGCGAGGCCGAGGAGACCATTCTACATCACTTGAATTACTGCACGCAGTATAAAATCAACGAAATACAAAACTGTATTATGCTCCGGGTAAGAATTTGAGTGGATATTTTAGCAAAACACCGGTGCTGGGTGAGAGTTTGCTTGCATTGCCTCTTGCGATAGGCGATGGCTGATAGAGAAGTGTGGTTATACATTTGGATGGTAGTTTGTATCGAAAGTTGTTTGACCGAAGATTTGACAAGACAAGAAGACAAGTCATATAGGAACTTTAGGCTTTCGTAATAGTTGATGAGATGAAATATAGTCACCGGCAGTGCATTATTATGAAAAGTATGGCTTATACGAATAAGATAAATTATTGAAATTTGGGGTTGACACGACTGGAAATCACCGGTCTTGTAAAAGGAAGATCAAAGTTCAGAGCATGTAAGTGTCAAAACTGTACAAAATAGGCAGGCAGAACTCACATACACAAATGAAAATGCGCGAAAAAGTAGGGTCTGAGGGTTATGATCCCTCTTATACAAATCATACCATCGTCGTTAAGGAAGAAGAAGATTGACTCTTATTATTGTGCCGGAAAAAAAGAATCTGTTGAATTGGAAGGATGTTGCTGAAAAAAAGTAAACAGGGATAGAAAATGGTTCAGAAAACAGATTTGTCGTCGTGGAACACTGTAATCATGTCAGAGCTATATGCGAAATATTTTAGCTACCTACAAAGCATCTCTCAATGCTTATAAAAGAGCAGAGGAAAGCCAAATGCTTGTCTTGGGGACTCTTGTGAAAGAATAAAAGAATCATCCGACGCATCTAGGCTAAGAAAAATCTTCTCAACCAACCCAGTTATGCCTAGCTGTCGACGGCTCATGAACCCCTTCTCGCGAAGAATTGCTTAATCTGCTTCTTAAACTCTACGATCCCGGGCACGCTTTTTTTTTTTTTTTTTTTTTTGCCGGGGTGTGTGAGACTGCACTGGAGCACTCAGACTCAATACTGGTCCATTGTACTACCAGGCAGACACACCACATTTTACTGTGGGAATTTACTCGTTTTTCTAAGAAAAACGAGAAGGCGCTTCAATGATAAGGAGCTTAGGTTTACAGCACTCACCATATCCGCACCAAATACCTGCCACCTGATACGAGCAAAAGCAGGACAATCACAGAGGATATTTTCCGCAGTGTCGTCGCTTTCTCCACAGGCTTCGCAGTTGGTGGTGTCGCTTAGGCCTAGCACCTTAAGGTGTTTGGCAAAAGCATAGTGTCCCGTAAGAACGCCAGTAGTCTGTCTGCAGTCTTTTCTGTTGAGAGACAACAAGAATGCCGAGGATTTCCCACAGACGTCGGGGAGCATTTGCTTAGTCTGTCTGCACCCTGGAGAGTCATGCCAACGGCGATTGTGTTCATAGGAAACCCAACCGTCAATGGAAGCCCTGACCGAGGACGCAGCCAGACAGATCGCTGGTTCAGGTCCTGAGAGGTCCCCCTCTGAGCCTTGTCTAGCAAGTTCATCGGAGATTTCATTTCCCGTGATCCCGTTATGACCCGGGACCCAGACAAGTTTAAGTGAATTCAGCCTTCCGACCGAATTCAGAGATATCTTGCATTCACGTACTATTTTGGAGGTAGTTAAGGGTTTGAGTAAGGCCTTAAGCGCAGCCTGACTGTCGCTACAGACGCAGATACTTCGCCCCCTCCACCTGTTCCTCGTAACATAGTCCATGGCCATTAGGATAGCATAAGTCTCTGTTTGGAAGACTGACGCATATTTGCCTAACGGAAAGAAAAGTCTAACGTTATCGCTCTCCACGATGACACCAGCACCAGATCCTTGATCGGTTCTGGAGCCATCCGTGAAGATTCGACAGCATTCCCTTCCAGGTTCAGAGTCCGGCCAGAGCCAGTCCTGGACGCGAGGAAAGTCGACCTCGTATTTGCGCTTTAGCCGAAGTTCCGGTGTCATCGCATCAGACGGCATATCCATAAGACAGGAGTCGAAGGACAACCGTTGCGCAAGTTCATCAAAACTCCAGTGCGAGTTATACCAAAAGCCACCTCTTGTAAGACGTGAGATAGCCTTGATTGTAGAGCCCATGATGTAAACATCAAGGTGCGTAAGGTTCAATAGTGCATCTAGGCCGGAGCCAGGCGTGCTGGGGAAGGCCCCCGTGCAGCCGAGACATACCTGCCTTTGGAGTTTGGCAAAAGCAGCAGTGACGTATTTACGTGAAAGCTTATTCCACCAAACAACCGATGCGTATGCTATAAATGGTCTTATCATAGCCGTATAAATCCATAGGACTCTTTTCGGTGATAAGCCCCATGTCTTGCCGAAAAAGCCTTTGCACTGCCAGAAAACAGACAGCGCCTTGGCAGTCTTCAGCTCAATATGTTTGGACCAAAGAAGTTTGCTATCCAGGATGACTCCCAGATACTTTGCTTCATTGGAGAGTTGGATTGTGACGCCTTTTAGCACTGGCTGAGTCAACCCGACCAGCTTCCTCCTTCTCGTAAAGAGAACAACCTCAGTTTTAAGAGGATTGACCGAGAGCCCATTCCTAGTGCACCATTCGTCGATCACGTCAAGGGCTGAATGCGCCTTGGCGCATACAGTCGCTGGGCATGATCCAACAGAAAGCACGGCAACATCATCCGCGTACGCCTGAGCGTATATATTTATTAGAACTGTTGAGTGCGTTTAACAGAGAGTCGACCAGCATACACCACAGCAGTGGAGACAGGACGCCGCCTTGCGGGCAGTCTCTGTTTACCCCCGCCATAACATAGCGGCCACAATCCGCATCCGCAACCAACGTTCTATTCATTAGCATTGCTTTAATCCACAACACCAATGGTTCGTCTACGCCGTGTTGTCTGGCGGAGCTGCACATGCTATCAAAAGTCGCATTGTCAAAAGCACCCTCAATATCGATGAAAATGCCCATTGCGTATTCTTTTCTGTCAAGCGCGCCCTCAATTCTACCAACTAGATTTTGGAGCGCAGTCTCGCAGGATTTTCCGCGTTGATAGGCATGTTGCATCTGAGATAGTGGGTGCAATCGCAAAGCAGTTTTGCGCACGTGAAGCTCGACCAGCCTTTCCATGCTTTTCAGCAAGAATGAAGTCAGACTTATTGGTCTGAAGCTCTTGGCGAGTGAGTAGTCACTTCTGCCAATTTTAGGTATAAATGCCACTCTAACTGTACGCCAGGGTGTTGGAATGTATGCCAGTGCTAGGACAGCGATGAAGATTTTCTTCATAGTCGGTAGCAACTGGTTTGTACATTGCTGCAGCATGGCTGGGTATATTCCGTCCGTACCAGGTGACTTGAAGCCGTCAAAAGACGCAAAAGCATATTTAATGGCCTCGTCCGTCACCACGGCCTTCGCAATATACCAGCTACGCCGAGTTGTTTGTCTTGGCTCACTCATAGTCTCGGTAATCGTGGCTGGTTGTGAACCAATTGTAATCTGGTTACCCGGAAAGTGAGACTCCAGCAGATAACTAAGAGTTTCCGCTTTCGTCTCAGTGAAGGTGCCATCAAGTTTTCTAAGTGAGTCCAGTTTGGCTGGTTTGCCCTTTTTCAGAACTTTAACCAACCTACTAGTTTCACCCAGCGTTTCAATCTTTTCGCAGAAATTCTTATAAGAAGCACTTTTCGATACCCGAATTAGCCTATTATATTCCTTCTGCTTCGATCGGTAGAGATTCCAGTCTGTCTCCAAATCAGTCTTGAGTGACCTATTTAGAAGCTTTCTAGCTTCTCTACGAATTCTTTGCAGTTCCGAGCTCCACCAGGGAAACGGTGTTCTGCCAGGGGGTTTGCTTACTGGGCACGTCAGTTCAAAACAGCTAGTAATGGCACTATTCAGGTCTTGAACAGCTTCCTCTACCTTTTGTCTCGTCCTGAGTTTGGTTGGAGTTTTGAGAGTTTTCCCTAATTCCTCCCTGAAGCGAATCCAGTTGGTTTTTCTCGGATTCCTCCTCTCCTGCAAAGTTATGGCTTCGCATCCGATTTGGAATTCGATATATCTATGGTCTGAGAGGGACACCTCCGAAGAGACCCTCCAGTTAGTAACCGCCTTAAAGTATCTATTTGATAAAGTTAGGTCGATCACTTCCTGTCTTCTTGACGTCACAAAAGTTGGTTGCGAGCCAACATTGATCATATAAGATCAAGCCATAAGATCAGATGATAGAATGAAATCCAGGAGATGGTTTCCTCGCATGTTGCATTTGCTGCTGCCCCAAACAGTGTTTTGAGCATTGGCATCACAGCATATAACTAGGCCCATCTTCCTGGTGTCGCAATAGTCAATGAGTTCAGCAATTGCCCTCGGTGGTGGAGGCACTACCGAATCATAGGCGAGATAAGCTGACGCCACGACGAAGGTCTTCCAATTTCCATTCGTTTCGTAGCTAATGGCTGCAGCAACCAAATCTTGGCCACAAAATTGTCCAAGCTTAGTCGCTGAGAGAAGGTTCGACACAGCAAGACAAGCCCTTGGTCTCTCGGACCGCTCGTCACAGAGTATCGTAGTGCCACGGACACCTCCAAGGCCACAGATGCGATTTTTCCACACCCATGGCTCCTGTATGGATGTTATGTGGGCTTTTGTATTCAACAGATTCTTACTGATGAGTGCAGTAGCAGCCTTGGAGTGTTGAAGGTTAATCTGAGTAAATCCAATCATTGGAAATACATCAGCTGGAAGTGTTCTAGTGGAAGGGCACGCAGAAGGTGCGCGCGCAGTTCCACCGACAGGAGTGCTTGAGGTCTTCTTCCTCCGTTTTTTCCTGTTCGAGCTATTGGAAGGGAAGGCAGCGTTGGTTTCAGTCAGCTGGCTAGTTTCGGTTGGGGTAACCTCTGCCGACCTGCATCTCTTTGCCGTCGCCGCTGGAGAAGTGCCGTTCTCAGCGCTTGCGCCTTCAACTGGCGGTGCAGTTTCTTTGCGCCGCACGATAGCCGCCTTTCTCCTTTTCCTCTTTCGCTAACTCTTAGATGGACGCTGACCAGTGGACGCCGCCTCTGTGGCCCGTTTCACCTTTTCGATTTCACAGGCCTCGTCGGCAGCATCGCACCTATCGGCTGTCTGTCTATTGGTCTGAAGATTAAGCGTATCAGGTTGAACCTCTCCGCCACTTTCTCCATTTGTCCAGCCCAGTCTACCGAACGTGTCGGAGATAGAGCTGCAGGAATCTTCGGAAGCAAACCTTTTCACAACTCGAAGGTCAACGCCTGTACAGGCGGGGGGTATAAGTATGTCGGTTGGGGCCTCCAGAATCCGTGCCCCGACCGATGCCGAAAAGACCACGGGTGGATTTTCGCCCATGCCAGTACCACCTGGAGTAGTTATATCTTTTAGTTGTTCCTGCATACTTGTTTTTGGTTTGGTTCGCGATAGAGCTTTGACGGTGTATAAAACGCCGCTATAACTCTAAAACCTCGGATCACGAACGTATCGTACCGAGGTCCCCCTATCCACCACCGGGGGACGCGCCTGGTAGGTAACCAACCCGCAGATCCCGGGCACGCTGCTTCCAGTTGTCCAGGCCAAGTGCTCTGGCATTCGCGAGGTCTTGGTCTTTAAAACGGAGCTACGGTCTTCCTTGCTTTCTTGAACCTGGGGATTGGGAGTTGACGGTCCTCTGAACTGGAGAATTTTTGTGCATTCGCTCAATTTGGCCGAGTCAACATAGTCGACGTAATTTAGCTTTTTGGACTGCATTCGCATCTTGGTATAGCTCATAGAATTCGCGGTTGTATCTTCTCCACCAAACTTCCGACGATATTTTTCTTTCAAAAACCTAATATTAGCTCTCCTTTCCTACTCTTCGTCCACCACTCGGCACAAACAGTAGCAGTGGTTTCCTAAGGTAATTCTCCTTTGGATCTCGACTAAGGTATCATTCGTGGAGTCGATGTTTACTCCACAGAAGATGAACTCGAAGTTATTTCTATCAACAGTGACGTTTCTAGGCGGTGGACAGATATTTGTTGGTTTGTTTGTTGATAGCATCTACTTGGTTTTGTTATCAGTAACCTAAAGACCAACGAATCTTGCCTTTTTTCAATCGCCGTAAACACATCTTACACGGCACGCTGGGAACAGCCGATGATGTCGATATCGTCCGCATACCCCAGTAGCTGGACGGATCTATTGAAGATAGTGCCTTCCGCGTTGACACCTGCCCTGGGCACTATTTTATTCAGAACAAGCTTCAAGAAGTCACACGAAAGCGCATCTCCTTGCCGAAATCCGGTGCAAGTTTTGAATAATTCGGAAGAGCTGCTTCTCAACCGCACATTACACCGTGTTTTTTCAAGTGTCATGCGACACAGCTGGATCAAATTGGCCGGGATCCCATATTCTCACCGTTGGATACGATCTTTTATGCGAGATTAAGCAGGTATATGCCTCGATAGTTTTTGCAAGTTCTAGGATCGCCTTTCTTGTATATAGGGCATATGGAGCTGATAGTCCAGTCATTGGGGATGCTTCCTTCCACCCACACTTGGTTGATGATTTGCTGCATGCGTCCTAAGAAAACATCACCTCCGTATTTGAAAAGCTCGGCTGGTAAGCCATCAGAGCTATCGGCCTCGTTGTTATTAGCTTTCTAACAGCTAAGTCAAGCTCCTCTATGCTGGGTGAGATATTTGTTTTTCAATGACAGGACGTGGGCCCTCTCAGAAAATAAAGACAGGCCTCCCGATTTTGAATCACTTCGTCACTGAGACCAATCTGGTGTTGCTGCGTTTGTGTGATCCAGAAGTTTTTTTTAGGCCAGCCTCTCTTTCGCGTTTGACAGGGTTGATACGATCTCTTCTTTGAACATGAAAGTACGAACTCAGCCGAGCTTATTTTTTTTTTCGAGATTCATTGACGTGAAGGCTTCCTCCGATCTTGGAACTTCTTATTCGATCAATCTTTGTTAACCCTGCTGTCATGCGAAGCATCTTCATCTCAGCTGACGTTAATTTGCCCTCATACTTTTTGTTCGCTGTCCAATTGTGAACCGTATGTGAGCACCAGGCGCTCAACTGCGGTGTAGAGCCATCCTTTGAGCTTAGGTGACGATTTTCGGTCACAGTAGATGGCTGAGTTTTCCCGCCAGTTAGCGAAACAAGCTGTGATGATCCCAGATATTTGAACTTTTCGCAATTGGGAATCGGTCTTCCATTCATATAAATGTCTGGAATAGGGCGGAGCGGATCAGCGAACGGGCAGCACAAGTATTCTGTTTTTTTTCGGATTAATACGATACTCATTCTCCTCCAAAATAGTCATGCATTAGGTGCTCGTTGCAGGGACGTTTGATCTTTGCATACGATGGCTCCATCGTAGCAAAGAATAACTGATGCACTTTGGGGTCCGTTACTTTTCGTTCAAGCAGATAATCAAGGTGTACGTAGACACCTACATACTTTGATTGCGAACTCCTCGGAGACGCCAACAGGGCATCTTACTCTTGTCTTTACTTTCTCATACATATCAATGATCATCTGTATACGTAGGTTTTTGGAACTCCTTATTGTCTAAGCGCCACCCATAACAGATCCCTTAGTTATCTATCAAAGAGCTTTTCAAAATCAACCATATGTCAATTTTGTAGATTTTTAAACTACAAGGACGGGCTTTGAATATAACTGCAGTGCTCCCCAAACAGCGCTTGTCGCAAAAGGCGACTAAGGAGGGAGATCACATCTAGGCATTCATCCATCTTAAGTCTGCATGCAAATCCTTGGGTTGACACCGGTTTCATCAAAGGTTGATCAAACAAAAATCAATCAAGGGAGCATGCACCTGTCGAAATCGTAGGAAAGGGGCAGGCATAAGAACTCCAGGATCACACAAATGCAACAACACCAGCATGAGTGATCCAAAAACAGGAAACCTGCCGATGTCGATTGAGGTCAAACCCCATAAGCGGAACAGTAGGGATGCAGTAAAGTGGGAGGGTTATGATCCCCTAATCCTGGTCATGACCTCATCGTGACGGAAGGTGAAGCGGCGTTGTTAATATCATCCGCATTGCGTATTGTAGGGGTTACAATTTTGCTTGTATTCATCAATATTCCAGATTTGCGAGGGGATGTTGCCTGTAATAGTTGTCACCTATATCAGCGTCCTCTATTGCTTTCCCGATGCGAGTAAGAGCTCGGCTAGGAGTTCAAACTGAAGCCATTGCTAATTCACAAACATTGTCCATCCATTTCGCAGAATTTCATCTCCTTGCCTGACGTGGTTCTAACGCCATTTGTCCTCAGTGCTATTCTGTCCATGACTCGCGCTAATCGCGAACCAGACTGTAACCTGTCATCCTCGGTGATATTGCCATTTCTGCGCACCGTCATCAAGAACAACGAAGATGAAAAGAAATTCGCCCAATATTCGGTTTGGTGTCGTGATTGCTTACAACGCCGCCGGGTAGATCTGGACCAAACCTTTACTGTTATGATCGATCAGAACAAAGAAGGCAAGGACACAATAACACCAGGCCTGGTGAATCTGGCCTTTACCCTGTTAAAGTCTAAAACTTCTTCCGTCATTTACATGCTTGGAATAAACTTCATAATAAAATTTATTCGAAAGCGTTTTGTTTTCGGCCAGGGAGTGGTAAAGAAGATTGCTGAATGGATGGTTATGGATCAAGAGGCGGTACAGTATTCAGGTTAGTTTTGAAAATGTTATTTGCCCTGCTTTCTTATTCCTATTATTTATTCCAGAATGCCTTACTTTGCTGAGCTCCAATGACACATTTACTGTGTCAGAATGTGTTAAATCCATCAACTATGTGTTGGACTTCCTGTTATGGGTGAGTGTTTTTGCGCTTTCTGGTAGGCGAATGTGTGTAACGCGATTAGAATTACAGATTCCCGGTGACCATGCAATGCGCATGATGACGTTTATACTGCCTATTATGAAAATTTCACCTGGTGTGCGCGATTCGTTCATAGAAATCCTTCGCAAGGCTATGAACTCCAGGTACAGACCTATCACATTCGAATTTATGGCTTAAAGACACGTTTCCTTGTAGTGACTCGAAAACCTGCCGCATGGGCGTGTATGGTTTTTGCATGATACTTAAACAGTTGAATAACAGCAACTCTCAGAGAAGTTCGATGAATGCCTCGGGAATATGCACCCAACAGAACATCTCTGGTTTCTCTCTGATGTCCCAAGCGACGCTCGGCAGCCGTAGCAACCCTCAGCGGCATTTTGATATGCTTACTCTGGAAGTAATTGGACTTTTGAGGAATTGTTTCAGCCACAATTTGGAAATTAAGTCCACATTGTATGAGAGTACGATAAGTTTTTATTTTAACAATACTGAGTTGATATTCTGATGATGTTGTTTCTTTTACAGACTTGCAACGTGCTGTGGAATTGAATCCGAAACTTGTTCCGCATGTTTTACAATTTATTGACTCTCATTTTCGTTCCTATTTCGAGATAAAAAAGGACGACGATGAGAAGATAATTGCAAAGGTGCATTTCGCAAAGTTGCTGCATAGTGTTGCCGATAATGAAAATGAAATCGAAGTGAAGGATAACTTGGGCATGCTCACACTCTTTGTGTCACACTGCCTGAGAACATATGACCGATTTGAACATGCGTATGATACCACTGAGATGCAAAGGATTTTAAAAATTATCACTGAGCAGATCTCGACAATGGAATTTAAGTTTGAGCCAACTGTAAGTATTTTTTTAAAAGGCATTTCTAATCACAGAAAGAGGTAAGCAACCTCAACGTGAGTATTATACATCTCTTAACAATCGATTTTTGAATAAACAGCGCGAAAAGGCTAGAACTCTACGTTGTTTCCTTGACCTTCACATTGCTTGTCATTCTCATTACAGCGCGGTTCGATATCTCATCTAAAAAATGAAACGATTAGGCAGCAACTCAATTTTCTCGAAGGACTTATGTCGTACATGATTCTTACAGCAACCACAGACAATAGTAATGTATCAAACATTTTAAATTTATTCAAACAACATCATTCCATCGCAGAGGGTTTGAAGGTAATTAATTCCCGTTTTCTACTCAATATTTCATCTCACACATTTTTTCAAAGAGTCTCAGTGGAGGAAAAAAGGGTGCCAAACCGAAAAACAGCAAAGGATCCAACGACACAGAAGTACAAAACTCAACGATCAACGGAATTGTTGTAAAGAAAATCAGTTCAAAGCCGGAAAATATTTGGAAGCTCTCTGATATTGAACTTTTCTTAAAACTTGTGCACGAGTAAGTAACCCTGGAGTTGAGAACGGAAATCGAATTTGAATGAACATTGTTTTTAAAGAAATTCTGTTACGTTTGCTAAGCCAAGCACAGCAGCACCACTTCGCAGCAACAGAGAGCTGCTACGCTATATTCATCAAGTAACTGCGTCACACATTGCAAGCCTTCGCAATCAGCCAGCGTATAAGCAGCTCTCACATAGCCGACGAACCCTGAAAAACCTCACAGATGTGACGAGACTTTTGTACGAGCGCTGTATTAAACAACTGCCATCGCTGTGGAAGAACTTTGACCTTCAAACGGCGGCGCTGTGTGCGGATTGTTTTTATCAGAGTCTTGCCACGGCTAAGGATGTGTACTCTAACAAATTCGATGAATTCATTAAAGGAGTTGGTAAGATAAAAACTATTATGACCTGGAATAGACTTTTTAAAACCCCTTTTGCAGACTTCCAACCATTATACATGACCAGCAACAAGGAAGCAATTACCGTAATTCAGGATATTGTGGATCAATATATGTTGGACGAGGAAGAACTGCGTGAAGACACTGACACAGCTATTGGGGCTAGAATCCCAAGTACCCTACTTAAGTGTTTGGAAATTCTTTACGACAATAAGTCGTACAGTGATCGCCTCACTATCGAGAGCTATACATGGCTTCTAGAGTTTTGCAAAAAAAATGAAGTGTATACCAAAGAAATGGGTTTAGTTCACAAGCTTTTGTTTATCCAGCGGCAGAAGACTCATTCTGGAATGTTCTTCAATTCGATTGCCATGCATCTGGAGAAGATCATAGGACAGATTACTGAACAGGTAAATAATAATGTAAACACACCTTCTTAGTAACATTTCACAATTCTCGGTCATCAGCCTGATCTCAGCGCAAATTTCGAGCTAAAGTCCATCACACTCACAAGCGCGGAGTCCTGCATCAACCACCTCTACGCCACTATGCGGAAGCAAATCGAAGAAGTTGAATACTTCATCTCTAAGGCAAATGGTCTCCACTACAAGTTGAAAATAGTCGCAGAAGATGAACGTGAAATGTGCTTAGCCTCTCTCAAAGGAATGGAGCGTTCAATTTGTTCGCAATTGATTCACATTGCAAACGCCCTTCTGCACCTTTCCAATGTGACTCTTCCGTTGGGTGCATGCATGGAGAATCTATTGCGTATTCTCATCCAAATGTACATATGCTTGAAGAATCTTGCGAAGCATTTTCTCAGTCGCAGTGCAACGTCGAAACTATCGATTCAGGGAACAAAGTCCGTTAACAACACATTGCTTGACCTTATTCTATATTTTATTTGTTCCAGATTCGATCACCTCCTCCAAGTGGTGGGCAAGCCTCTACCATCTAACATTTACGCACTAATCACCTACATTGAGGCTAACATTTTTGAGGGACACCCGAAGGGCAAACTTATAAATCCTCAAGCGGAAAAGGCGAAAATTCTCCGCGAAACCAAACAAATTCCTCGGTTGATTCTTTTTGTTGAAAATTTCAATAAACATGTAATCCTCTTGAGTAAGAAGACGAATGATCGATTGGCAAGTTATCTACATCCAGGCACAGTGCGAGATTTTCGCATTAAGACTTCTGAGCTAAAACAAGCCATTGATGATTCGCTGTCTCACAGCAGTCGAATTGAAGGCGACTCAGATGAGGAGCGGCAAACTACATTGGATAATGAAGATCAGCAAATTGAAGAAGAGACCCTATTGGATCAAATTGAAGGCATGTCGGGTGTTAATACAGATGACGCTGCATCGCTAACCGAAAAAGATTCAACTCCGAGGAGCTCAGCAGATGGTCCAACACCGGACCCCGAGGATGGCGTGCTACTGCAAGAAAGCAACAATTCGACAAACTCGCAGCTTTTGAAGAACTTGGCCAAGATAAATTCTCAGTCCAAAAAGCGTTCACGAGGAAGTATTGCGGGTAATGTGAACTCAGGTGCTCCAGAAGCTAAGAAAGCCAAAGGTAGGCTGCCTAGGAAGGCCAAAAAGTGAACTCGATTTCCATTGTTAGTGTTTAAGTGGCTTACGTTCAAATAAAATTGTATTTAATGCAATGGCGGCTTGTTTCCATTCTAATGGCTAACAATAGACTTCAGCGTTCTAGGGGTGCTTCTTGCATTGACTCCAGCAAAGGTGCTAGTTCGTTTAAGGGCACAATGTGTGTTCTCCATGAAGGACAGATGTGTTATCAAAACGTAGTTTCTTTTTAATTAATCCTTTCATAAACTAAAAAATCCATTTGGCGAATAAATTACTCCTTCCAAAGCATCTGCCTCTCCTAAAATATTAATTATTTCCATCTCAAAATACTTTCAAAAACAAAACTTTAGTCACATGAGTTATAAGCTTTAAAAACCTATTTACCACAAGTGATACCAACCCCTTGAGTGCATTTAAAGCATCCCAGTTCCTAGACGAAAACAAACAAAAATTAGTTATTAATTCACAAAATATTCGTCAACGAAGAAGATGAAAAGGGGGTACAATAATATTAGCCAGCAATCCATACGATCCCTCATCGAAAGAAGACACAAAGGGAGAACTGAGACAAGAAAAATTACAAAAATATAAGGGCGAAACTTTTCTTTAAAAAGTCCAGAAAGAATGTACATGTACAAGATGGTAAGAAGAAAAACAAAAATCTACTTATTAGCCCCAAGTTGACATTAAACTGATAAGAATACCATTGAGGTTATTATTCAAATCCCCCCACCTACATATACTCCTAACTGCGCGGCGGTATTCTCCATCCATATCCATACACCATTCCCACAAGCTTCTTCTAATAGGCTTTTGAACGCGATAATTTTTTATTTTTACTTTTTTCATCCAAAAGAACCGAAGGATACACGTTCCATCGAGGAACCAAACAACGTTTACTCGTTTATTGTTCTCTTCCGGGAGTTATATACCTACCAATAATGTCGAACGGCTTTGTTTCATCTGTATTGAATACATCTTTTGTTTGCTTTAACTAATTAACAAAAAAAGTATAATAACAAAATTATGTAGGTATAATGGTGGACAATTTTGTGTTGATACTAACAAGTGAGGGGTTTGCGTTTTTAAGGTATACGGTACTTAATTTGAAGAAATGGGGTGTTACCCATTTCAGTCTAAGTTACAATTAGCGACAAATATTTAAAGCTAACCCAGAATCAGGTACTCCTTAACAGATTTTTAATAACATTTTCTAACCTTTGCATTTTCGCACTTTCAAATCAGCTCTGGGTCTTGAAGTACTTAAAGCAAGCAACTATCACGAGCAGAAATTTGACGGTTCATCATTTAGCGCAGGTGTTAGCAAGGAATTGTACATAGCAAAACATATAGGAAAATAAATATAATAATAACTATGTACTCATACAATACTAACACAGACACAAATCATGCAAATAATTTAAGACAGTAAGCCATTATTACCTACGCAAAATATTTTTAAGCTAAATTTTACTAACATGCAAGCAAATCACATGATCATTCAGATTAAAGATTCTACTCATGCGACTAATAGGCTCATGCCTCCCATAATTTATTATTTGATGAGGGTTAAACAATAAGTCAATACTTCGTAAGTAATGAACGGAATCTCTACCGATCGAAGCAGAAGGAATATAAGAGGTTCATTCGGGTACATCGAAAAGTGCTTCTTATAGAAATTTCTGCGAAAAGATTGAAACACTAGGTGAAACTAGTAGGGTGGTTAAAGCTGTGAAAAAGGGCAAACCAAGCAAATTGAAATCACTTAGAAAACTTGATGGCACCTTCACTGAGACGAAAGCCGAAACTCTTAGCCATCTGATGGCGTCTCACTTTCCGGGTAACCAGATAACGATTGGCTCACAACCAGCCCCGACTACCGAGACTGTGAGTAAGCCAAGACAAACAACTGTGCTTAGCTGGTGCATTGCGAAGGCTGTGGTAACGGACGAGGCCATTAAATACGCTTTTGCGTCTTTTGACAGCTTCAATTCACCTGGCACGGACGGAATATACCCAGCTATGCTGCAAAAAGGTACAACCCAGTTGCTACCGACTATGAAGAGAATCTTCACCGCTGTCCTAGCACTTACGTAAAAACCGACATCCTGGCAGTACAGTTAGAGTGGCATTTATACCAAAAATTGGCAGAAGTGACTACTCACTCGCCAAGAGCTTCAGACCAATCAGTCTGACTTCCTTCTTGCTGAAAAGCATGGGAAGGCTGGTCGAGCTTCACGTGCAACCTGCATATAAACGCAGAAAATCCTGCGAGGCTGCGCTCCAAAATCTAGTTGGTAGAATTGAGGGCGCGCTTGACATGAAAGAACACGCGATGGGCATTTTCATCGATATTGAGGGTGCTTTCGACAATGCGACTTTTGACAGCGTATGCAGTTCTGTCAGACGAATCATTGGTGATGCGGATTAAAGCATTAGCATTGCTTTGCGTTGGTTGCGGATGCGGATTGTGGGCGTTATGTTATGGCGGGGGTAAGCAGGGGCTGTACGCTCAGGCGTACGCGGATGATGTTGCCGTGCTTTCTGTTGGATCATGGCTAGCGAGTGTCTGCGGCAAGGCGCAGGCGGCCCTTGACGTGATCGACGAATGGTGCAGTAGGAATGGGCTCTCGGTCAATCCCTTTTAAAAGTGATAGTCTAAGAGCCCACAGCAAATTTTGGGCGTGAAAGTATAACCAAAAAGCTGATACATGAACAGAAAGGTATCCAAAAAGTAAACTCAAATGTCGAAGTCTGGCAGCGCTTAGTTGCATCTGAGGTTAGTAATAGTAGGTTGAAAACGTGTTTTTTTTCCAAAATCTGGATTTTTTATATAACCACTTGAATATAGTATTAAATGAAAGAACAGACTGCTCTGATCACAATAATATAGGTCCCAGACGTCTTACGCGCAGCCATACCCTTGCCAGAGGTACTAATAGTATGTTAAAAATCACATTTTGAAATAATTGGTATAACCAAATAATGGTTACACCAAAAAAATTGTGAGAACACCCAGATCACAAAAATGCTCATCCCAGACGTTTTACCTGCAGCCAAACCCTTGCCAGACGTCCTAAAAGTATGCTAAAAGAACATTTCATAAACAATTCTGATGACCATATTGTGATAACAGAAACGAATTTGTCAGAGCCACTGGTCATAAAAGATAACTGTTAAATACTTCACTTATATCTCTGAATGTTGCCCTAAAAGTGTAATTATCTTAAACATAATATACGAGTATTTATACACCTGTTGATCTAAAAGAATTATTTAAATACCCTTTAACTCCTGTTCCCCAAACGTTTGGTCACTTAGAAGGATCCATTATAAAAACCGTTAAATCTGTATTTTTAAGTCATTTAGAAAAAACAGTAGTAAACACTTCTCCACATAAAGTCGATGCTATAGTTGTATTTGTTTTTTTCCTTCTACATACTTTAGGGGATATACCCTGTAACTTTCGACAATCTTGCTCTGCATATACTGAAAAAATTTTGCAGAACGAGCGCTACACAGATTCACATTGTGTTTGATAAAATAATATCTCCATCTATAAAAGATATTGAACCAGATAGAAGAAACTATTCAGAAGAGCAAAGCCAATACAGTGCTTTTACAAAAAATCAGAGACGACCAGCCAATTTTATAAAAAGTTTAAGGAGTAACTCTTTCAAAAAAAGATCAAATGAATTTTTATTAGACGAATGGGGTGAAAAAAAATTTGTTGTTACTTGCAATGCAAAATGTTTTAATTTTAAAACAGGAAATAACAAAGTTTTTCGAGAAACTATAAATGAGTTGATGAGCTTTCAGGAAGAGTCTGACACTCGTATGATATTGCATTTGTCTGTCCTGCCAAAAGACTTCTCCGTGGTCATAAAGTCTTCAGATACTGGTGTGCTTATCATAGCTCTCTACAATTTATCCCACCTAACAAACGGCATTAAAGTCTGGCTAATAACAATCTTAGACATATTGATGTTTGTAAAATTTACCATGGATTAGGCCCCACACTTTGTTCCGCCCTGCCTGGATTTTACAGCTTTACTGGATGCGACTACACGCCTGCCATTTTCAAAAAAGGAAAAATTTAACCTGTTCAAATTTTAAAAAGGAGACCAGACTTCCAGTCCTCTTTTTCTCAATTTGGAAATTTACAAAATAACAATCAACATTTTGATAGCATTGAAGAATTTGTCTGTAGTATGTACCAAACGAGGGCCTTAAATGTGAACGAAGCTAGGTATGAACTATTCTATAAAACCTGCAAGCCCACATCAAACAAAATTTTTAAAAATATTAAAAGTAAGTTACACGTTTTAAAATCGGCAAATCGGTACTATTACAGCAACTAAATATATGTAACTATATATGTCGCGTATGGAAGAATGCTGTCGAAAATGAACCAATTTTGTTATCACATTAGATGACAGATGACAACAAGTATAAAGTCAAATGGTTCGACGGAACTGTTGCCCCTGATAGACTGGAGGATATATTAATTAATGACGTGAATATTTCCGATGATGAAGATAATTATATAAACGATTCATCGGATGAATCTGATAATGCATAACTTTCAGAACATATTATATACAAGTATATATTAGTTTTCAGTTATGTACATATATACATATCATATAATAAACATTGAAGTTCTTAATTTATAAATAATGGTGTATAAATACTTGTATATTATCTTTAAAATAACTACACTTTTAGGGCAACATTCAGTAGATATAAGTGAAGTATTTAACAGTTATCTTTTATAACCAGTGGCTCTGACAAATTCGTTTCTGTTATCACAATATGGTTATCAGAATTGTTCATAAAATGTTATTTTAGCATACTTTTAGGACGTCTGGCAAGTGTATGACTGCACGTAAGACGTCTGGGACATATATTATTGTGATCAGGGCAGTCTGTTCTTTCATTTAATACTATATTCAAGTGGTTATATAAAAAATCCAGATTTTGGAAAAAAAACAACACATTTTCAACCTACTATTACTAACCTCAGCTGCAACTAAGCGCTGCCAGACTTCGACATTTGAGTTTACTTTTTGGAGACCTTTCTGTTCAAGTATCAGCTTTTTGGTTATACTTTCACGTCTAAAATTTGCTGTGGACTCTTGGTCTATGAGGTTGTTCTTTTAACGAGAAGGAAGCTGATAGGGTTGACTCAGCCAGTGCTAAAAGTCGTCACAATCCAACTCTCCAATGAAGCAAAGTATCTGGGAGTCATCTTGGATAGCAAACTTATTAGTTTTGGTTCAAGCATGTTGAGCTGAAAACTGCCAAGGCGCTGTCGGTTTTCTGGCAGTGCAAGGGTATTTTCGGCAAGACATGGGGCTTATCACCGAAAAGAGTCCCATGGATTTATACGGCTATGATAAGACCATTTCTAGCATACGCATCGGTTGTTTGGTGGAATAAGCTTTCACGTAAATACGTTACTGCTGCTTCCGCCAAATTCCAAGTTAAGGTATGTCTCGTCTGGATGGGGGCCTTCCTCAGCACGCCTGGCTCCGGCCTAGATGCATTATTGAACCTCCCGCGTCCTTGATGTTTACATCATGGGTTGCACAATCAAAGCTATCTCACGTTTAAGAAGAGGTGGCTTTTGGTATAACTCGCACTAGAGTTTTGATGAATTGCGCGACGGTTTTCCTTCGACTCCTGTCTTATGGATATGCCGTCCGAGGCAATGACACCGGAACTTTGGCTGAAGCGCAACTACAAAGTCGACTTTTCTCGTGTTCAGGACTGGCTCTGACAAGACTCTGAGCCTGGAAAGGAATGCAGTCGAATCTTCGCGGATGGCTCCAAAACCGATTAAGGATCTGGTGCTGGTGTCTTCGTGGAGAGCGACAACATTAGACTTTTCTTCTCCTTAGGCAAACATGCGTCAGTCTTCCACACAGAGACTTATGCTATCCTAATGGCCATGGACTATGTTGCCAGTAACAGGTGGAGGGGGCGAAGTATCTGCGTCTGTAGCAACAGTCAACAAAATCATTTTGCTGCCTTGCCATTTCTTGTAAACGAACTGCTTAAACTACACGTTTTTGAGGATCTCCTTAATTCTTGCTTAAATTGGATTTTGTATGGAAACTGCTGCAATTCGGTTCTTACATAGAACTCTTCGCAATGAACTGCGGAACACACCGAGTTGACCAGAGCTCCTTCGTGTCGATGTTTCTGGACTTTCCACAACACTTGCAAGAATGTGTTCAACATTCGCTTCGATTCGGGCACTGCGAGGTCTTCCAGCTCGGCTAAAATCAACTGCAGTTCCTTGTTGATGAAATCGTGCCACCAGTGCCGTAATCTTGTGCGCAGAGGGTGGATTTCGCACATCAAAATGGATCCGATAAGCTCTTTGGGTTAAAATAATCGAGTGATTATTTTCAAAATAAAATTTAATTAGTCTTTTCCTCTCTAAACCGCTGTAGTTCATTTTAGTAAATCTCCCAAGTTTTATAAGCACCTGTAGGTTCTAAGTTTTGAGAAAAATTAAAAATAACAAAAACTACTTTTTGCTAGAAAAATCGATTATTTTTGGATTATTTATATGGTTTTACCTTGAAGTTAATTAATGAACTTCATACCCAAAGCTGGCAAATACTCCCATGTTAGTCCAAAAGACCTCAGACCCATCAGTCTATCATCATTCCTCCTCAAAACGCTGGAGCGTCTGATTGATATCCATCTTCGCATGAATATAAGCCCGCAACTGCTGTCTGCGGCACAACATGCGTACATTAAGGGTAAATCAGTGGAAACTGCCCTTCACTCCTTGGTACGCACCATTGAATACTCCCTTCACCACAAGGAATACACTATGGTTGCCTTCCTAGATTAGAAGGCGCTTTTAACAACGTCGACACATCTGCAATCGCAAATGCACTAACAGAGCTAAATGTGGATGGATCGCTTGGTGTATTGATCAATCTTTTGCTCAAAAGCAGGATTATCAACTCAAAACTGGGCTAGGAGGTCTGTCAGTAGGGGTACGCCACAAGGTGGTGTCCTCTTCCCCATTCTGTGGAACTTGGTGGTGAATAAACTACTGACATGTCCGGAAGGGGAGGGTTCCACGGTGATTGCCTATGCGGATGACGTTGCTATTGCCGTCTCAGGGAAATACCTCAACACTCTAAAGGAACTCCTTCAAAACGCTCTCAACAAGCTGTCAATTTGGGCAAGAAGCTGTGGGCTGGGGGTTAACCCTCACAAAACCGAGCTTGTCCTCTTCTCCAGGAAATATAAAATCCCTCATATCGACCCTCCCTCTATCAACGGTACAAGCTTAACCTTTTCCGATGAAGCTAAATTTCTGGGTCTAATATTCGATAGGAAGTTAAGCTGGAAACCCAATGTACAAGAAAGAGTAAGGAAAGTTACAGTAGCACTTTTCTCTTGCAAAAAAGCCATCGGAAATAAGTGGGGCCTACAGCCCCGCATATCACACTGGCTATACGTATCGGTAGTTAGACCGATCCTGACATACGGGGTGGTTGTCTGGTGGACTGCTCTAGACAAAGCGGTAAACCGTGATAAGCTGAGCAAGGTGCAACGCACAGCTTGTCTGTGTATCTGCGGAGCACACCGTACAACCCCCTCCGCTGCACAGGACATTTTACTGCATCTAACACCCCTGGATATTTTTAGCAGGCAATCACACGTTTTAAGTCTTAAAATTCCATCAACCCACAAATTTTATCGATGAAAATAAAAAGCTTGTAAGTTTTTAACTACACTCCCGCTCATCTGAATAGGTTCAACACTTCTAAAAAGCAATATGGCAGTATCTCTTCAACCAAATTACCGATTTTAATGAATTTTTTTTTGCATACTTAAATTAATTAACTATTAATGAAACACAAAAGTATGCGGTGTCTAACACACATATGTATGTATACTCAGTACTTATTGTTTTCAAAAACATAACAAAAAAAACGATTTATTTTGACTCCAGTGAATAGGTTCAGAAACTTAAAATTAAAAAAAATTACAGCTTTGTTTCTTGTTAATATAAGTACATTATATAGTATGTATTAAATGCTAATTTAGTATTTTGTACTCCCTCCTTTGTTCAAAATAACTTCATACATTCGGTTTGGAAAAGGCTTGTCATATTTTCCAATATCCCTAAGCGAAATCGTAGACCAGACTTTTTTAATGGCTTCAATTATTGTCGTAGAATCGTCCAACTGCCTCCCGCCTTCATAAACTCTTCGGGACAACAGCCCCCAAACGTTGTCAATAATATTAATGTCCGCGAAGCGGCCACTCAAGCAATTGTACATTTTGTTCGTTTCTCAACTGTTTCACTACCCTACGAGGGGCGTTCAATATATTCTCGGTATCAGGGTGTAGCTGTGGTTGTATATATATGTACATAAATTGACTTATTTATCAAGTAATACTATTAAGTGAATTCATGAAAAATTTCATATAAATGTGATTATTAATTCGCGTTTTATCTCTAGTTAAACAGAATCATAATGGTAGATGTATGAATGCGAGCGTTGTCGTGCTGGGTTGTACCTATATGAAATCGAAGAATTTTTTAGTACAGTTTTGTATGCATTTGCGTTCCGTTTCGATGATACAAACTACAGCTCACAAGACCCATAATACGATATTGCCGCCCACACCATTACGCCACCTGCACAGATGTGGTGACGACTTAACACGCGTTGCTCCTTTCGCAGGTCATGAAAGTAGTAGTTGTAGCCGTCCGGTCCATCCAGGTTGAATTTTGTCGTCCGAAGACACGACATCGACAATGTGTCATTCCTTTTTCCACGTCATATGGTATCGAGCAAACTGACGGCGTACAGCTTTACGCACATCATTGAGAGGTGTTTTTTTTTACTTTTACAGTTGCCAGATTTCCATTAACTCCGCATTCTTTCCTGATATTGGCAGCAGAAATTTGAAGCAGTTATGATGATAAGTCTTCTATCTGCTGTTGTTGTCGCGTATTGAACACCCCCTTTCATATTATTTCCATAATGGGATTCATTAGGAATGAAATACCTTTTTCAAAATCGTCCGATTGCTTCCCACGACCCATTTTACAAAAAAGAAGCGGAAGTTACTTTCAATTAAAAAAAGAAAAAAAAATTACCTCTAAAGATCACAAACTGAAGTCATTGCACTTGAACCTAACCTGATGAGCCAAAAAATTCAGGGCTTTTGGGGAGTAGGTATAATGATAAAAACAAAATTCTAATTTACCGTTTAACAAATCGCGTTATTTTTCTCTTCTATGTTATGTACAAAGTACAAAAAAATGAAGGTTCAAAGCATGCAAAAAAAGTAAATAATATATGCAATAGACTGAGAGAAAAGACACATTACAAACAAGAATTTTTTGAACCTATTCAGATGAGCGGGATTGTATATGAGAGCGCCACCAATTTGTTCACTTTAACGGTTTGTTTATGCCTTTAACAATTTTTTTTTTGTTCCGGTAAAGTAAAATCTTGCCCGAGTACCTAAATCTTAAATACTCAAAAAAAAGCCGAAACATAATTTTCTAAAAAAAAGTAGTTTTCGTAATATTATTTTTTTTTCAAAGACCTGAAGGTATAAAAGCATCTGGTTTCTTGCGTTCTGGAAAAAATTGATAAGGGGAAGTGAAAAATTACAGCCAAATTAGTAGTAACTTTCACGATTTTGAAAAAAATCAGTAAACAATTTTTTTTTAAATTTTTTTCTTCAAAATTTTGAGTTAAGGTACGATTACACGGCTATTTTTTCGAGCCATTTAAATGACGCTGTGACGTCAAGAAAAAATGTCGCATTAGAGAGACATTCAAGCTACGATTCGTCATTGGTCATTTGCGAAAAAATGGCGATCATACGAAATGACTATCATCGTCAGTTTTGTCCCAAAATCAAATGACGGACACTGCGAGCCATTTAGAATTTAGTTTTTCCGTTGGGATGCCACTAAATGACGAGCGAAAAAATGACGATCACATGGTAATGATAATGGCTTACCTCATCAAAATAACAAATGTCACATTTCCTATTATCTCGATTTCGTAATGACCAATGAGAAAAATATAGCTACTGTCATTTAGTGTTTTTCTCTTATCTAATAAAAAAATGTCAAAAAGAACTTTTGCGATGATGGTGGAAATTGCGAAGACGGTGTATTTGGCAGCGTGTGTGCTGGAAAGCAGTGAAGACGACGAAAGCGGAGTATTTGGCAACAGAAGTTGTTGAGTCGTCGCGAGAAGAGTGGTTTTTGTGCTGGATTACTGTTTGAATTGCGCGAAGAAGAACCTGAACTATATCGCAATGTCCTTCGTATGTCAGCCAATCAATTCGATTATTTGTTGAGGTTGGTGAAGCCACACATCGAAAAACAGACACAAATTTGCGAAAGAGCGTTTCACCGGAAGCACGACCTGTAATCACGCTGCGCTACCTGGCTACTGGTGAGAGTTTTCGATCGCTGCGATTCCTATTCCGCGTATCGCAGGCAACGATAACGTGCATCATTCCGGAAGTTCTCGACGCTATTTACAAGGTTCTTGTCGGTGAGTTTATTAAGATGTGTGCTTTGTGCTATTTGCTAGTGAGGATTGAAATGCGACCAAATGTTTTATTTTGTAGATAGATTCCGAAAAAAGAAGCCGAATAGGAAGCTGTAGCGAGGCGGTTCAATGACGTATCTCAATTCCCGAATTGATTGATGGGAGTAGCTGATGCTGACTACAAATTGTTGTATATCGATGTAGGTCGCAACGGACGATTCTCGGATGGTGGTGTCTTTAATCGCTGTACTTTCGGTCAAGCATTGGATAGCAAACAGCTGCACCTGCCAGCACCAAAAGCACTGCCTGGCAGAAACACTCCCGTTCCGTTCGTACTCGTTGCTGAACATGCTTTCTCAATGCGACCAAATATCATGAAGCCGTATGCTCAGCGCAACTTGACGGTGCCGCAGAGAGTGTACAATTATCGCCTAAGTCGCGCATGTTGAATAATCGAAAATGTGTTCGGCATCATGTCAGCGCGTTTTCGTGTCCTTCGACAGCCAATTAACCTGGACGCCAAAAAAACAAAGAAAGTGGTGCTGTCGTGTGGTGCTCCATAACTTTTTAATCACCACGAATAAAGTAATGTAAATGTGGATATTTTACATCACCTGCATCGATTGCACCTTGGCCGGACTTTGTCTTGCGCAGTTTCGTCACGAACGCCTTGAAGTTGCTGCGCATGCTAGTCCACTTCTTTCTGGCTTCGGTTAAATCAACTCCGTCGATGACCAGCTCCAATACAACAATTGCCCAAGTTTGTATTCTGGAACTGAGCTATCCCAAAGCACCAGTTGCTTTTGCACCGCCACAATCAAACGCGATTCTTCTTCGTCGCTCCGTGAATAGGCAATTTTCCTAACCCTATTTTCTCCTGTTTTCTGCGTTTTGCTTAATTTGCTCGACTTTGTTGTACTTTGGGTATTCAAACTCACACGATTGTTAACAGAATAGTCCTTATTGTCGGCACTTGACGGCAACGGATCGTATTCCATAGTAATTTGTACCGAAATAGCAGCCGGACAAATGCAACACGTCCTTTCCCCAGGGCAAAAACACTAAATGAAAGCACAGATATCATATTAAATGCTGCGTCATTTGTCATTTGCGTAGAAAATGGTACGGCATGAATTTCGTGCCTTGTCATTTTTGGAGGTTGTCATTTAAATGACGCAACAGCCAAAAAATTTAGTCATTTGCCCTAGGCGTCATTAAAGAGCCATTTTATTCCGTCATTTTAATGGCACACAATTCATGTCAATTTTTCCGCCATTTTCCTAGTCATTTAAATGACGCCTGAAATGTTATCCCAAAAATGGCGATCATACAGAACGACATTAAAATTATGGCTTTGCGACGCGATTTTTACGTCACAGCGTCATTTAAATGACTTGAAAAAAATGGCCGTCTAATCGTGTCTTTAGTAGTTTTTCAAAAACCTGTTCATAAAAATAACTTGACTTAAACTGTCCTTTTATATTATTTTTAAAAAAGCGGCCAAGTGCGAGTCGGACCCGCTCATGAAGGGTTCCGCGCGAATTATAATTATTATTTACTTAGGCACCTATTACAGATTTATTATTAGAAAATAATGATTCACGGTTTACGCACAAGGTTTATGTTTATGAAATTAAATGTTTTTTTTTTTTTTATAAATATTTGAGTTGATTTAATGAAAGGTAAATTGCGGTTTACGATTTATGACGTATTAAAAAAAAACTACTTGTGTTGGATCTCGTTCAAACCAATTTTCGTTGGAAGTTTGCATGGTAATGTACATCATATATTTTTTTTAGTTTTATCATTCCCTTATTTTAGAAGTTAGAGGGGGGGGGGGGGGGAGGGGGCAACATTTTACCACTTTGGAAGTGTCTCTCGCGCATACTATTCAGTTTAGAAAAAAATGATATTAGAAACTTCGATATCATTTTTGAAGACCTATCCACAGATACTTATGGGTTTGATGAGAATTTTTTTTTTGAGTTTCAGTTCTAAGTATGGGGAACCCCCAAAATGTATTGTTTTTTTCTATTTTTATGTGAACATCTTAATGCGGTTCACAGAATACATCTACTTACCAAGTTTCAACAGTATAGCTCTTATAGTTTCGGAAAAAAGTGTCTGTGACATTTCCGGACATACAGACAGACAGACAGACAGACAGACATGACGAATCTATAAGGGTTCCATATTTTGCCATTTGGCTGCGGAACCCTAATAAGGACAGTTTTCTGCCCTTAAAAAAGTGGTTATTTTATTTGTAAGTGCTGCCGCTGTTTTTTTTTAGTTTAAGTAAATTTTTAGAAAAATGGCCCTCATATATAAACGGGGCTAAATAGACCCCCTTCAGAATTGAAAAATGTTTTAATTTTCCCCCTCGAATGTTATTTTTTAGCGGCGCCAAAGTTATCGTACTTTTTCCAGTCTCTGACATGCATTATCGTAAGCCAACGAAATTTCGTTTGAAGGCTTCAACTGCCCATTCTAAGATTTACCACGATCAGTAGAGCAAACAAATTGTAGTCTAGAATCCGAAGAAGAGGTAAATGACGGGGCATTCCAAAAATATATACAACAATATTCTAAAATAAACAATATTCTCTCTCTCTACCGGTTGTCTTGATCCACTCACCTAAAACTTACCTATGAGGATGACATAGAAGCTAGAACCTTGAAAGCCACTAGTATTCTTTAGCAGTGCCATATAATGTTCAGAAGAACCTGGGACTAAGTGGCGCAATGGTTCACTGTATATTTGGCCGAGAGCTCGTATCCTGATTAAACATCTAAACACTAAGCTACAGCACCGTGTGTAGTTATGTGTTACAGATGCGATTAAAGGAACTGTCATTTCTGCCACATTTAATATCTTCTCTGTTTATCTCTCCTACAGTCATTTGTTTTAACTGGAGACTAGATAAGTTAATCACTGCATGTGCGTGGTCAACTTCGGCGACGAAACCAGATGTACTAGGTTCACAGCCCTTTTTGACAGCATACCTTAATGTCTGAAGAGTCACTTGACTCGGTGTGCTGAAAACAGATTGTTTAGCGCTATTTTCGAGTTTTTCTTCCAGATTAACAACAACTAGGAACAGTTAGGGGTTCAATAGCTTGGTTTATCTGGTCTATTGGAGCCGGAGTCAACCTTAGAGACTGTCGAATAAGCCCATCTGCAGCCTTGGGTTGACAAACCACTGTTTTTTTAGGAAGAAATTTTAGCGATTGCCCCTGCCGCTAAAAACCAGTTAAGGAGAAGGGTAAAAGGCTCTACCTTATTTATCTGCTCAGATAGCCAAGCCGCTTTTAAAGCCTGTTCGGCTGCCATGATTAACTCCAAACTTTTCGAGGAAGCCATCGCTAAGCTGAAAAGGTTAGGAAGGTGGTATAACTCAGTACCCAAGCATAGCAAAGGAATGGATTTCTGATGGAGTTCTATCATTGAAACCGTCGCTCGGAAGTAAAACTCCATTACCACAAAGCAACTATTCCCTATCACTACCTTTGAACATTTTTCTTGCCATAAGCTCAGTGGCGGTGCTGTGAAAAAATTCCATACAACTTCACAAACTTTCCAGAGTCCTGAATCTAAATACGTAAGACCTGCGGTTATTGGCGATCTGTTTCACTCAAAACTTGTTACCTTGATAATTGCCACGTAGCTCATCTGTTAACCTAAAACACCCCAAGAACCGAAAAAGTACAAGTTATAATCCAGCCCTTTTTACGATGATACTTCATAACTTTTTATTTTTTGTCAACACAACTGGGACAAATATTTTTTAAAAAGGCATAAAAAAGTTCACCATTAAGCTTTCTTTGGGAAGATGTAGAAAATGGTTTTCCTATAGAACTTAGTATTTGTAGCTCATTACTCATTGAATTCACGTCGTCGTTCTTCGCCGAAACTTTGTAATTACCTGCACGTACAGATGATCATTAGAAGGTAGGATGATTTCATGGAAATTTCCATGCAGAAAGAAACCGTGGCAAACTCGTAAAAAATTCGACCCACACAAAAGTACTTGGAAAATGTGTTTTTTTTTTTTTTTTTAATAAAATCACCCCCGATAGGCCAGTAACTGAGGATGAACACTTATCCATTAAATATAGGGGTTTATCTTCAATGGACTTGCATATACGTACATACATACATAGATACATACTCGTATATATTTTGTGAATATTCTTCTCTTAGGAAAGGCGAATCTATAAAGCTAAGCTAGAGTCCTGAGATGCTTTTAGATAATTGTTGCGTCTAAACTTTTTGATTGTTGCAAGTATGGTACAAAGTCTCGGGGGTTTTGAGAACGCAGCGCTAGCTTCGATTTACATACAACCCAACCAAAACCTGCATCCAGTGGCACCTATACATGTGCATATCTTCAGGATGCATCAAAATAAACATATTTTCAGAGAAATCGAATCTTGAAACTACCAGCATAATAGTTTTATTAAAGCAGAGTCTCTGGCCGTAAGAGATGCAGCCAGATGTAGGATGTCATTGATATCAATATGTATCTGCTACTGAAGTAAAGGCGTAGCTTGTTTGCCGAATTCTTGGTAGTGCTGGCACAATATAAATGCTCTGCAATAAACTATAAAACATCTAAGCCAATGAGGGTAACAAGACCACAATCCATGTAGGCAGACGTACATAATGTATGTGCTCGTATTTACAGTTTACAACATTTTAAAAATGTACACTCAAAAACCAAATGAGCCCCTTCAATTTGCAAGACAACTGCGGGTTCCCTACTTGTTGTATAAATTCGGCCTGTACTTTTTAAAGAGCACACCCTTCATTTTCTTAATTTAACTTTTGAGCCTGTAAGCGGGTAATGCTTACACTTGTACATTACGGACATCCTGGAGAGTATAAGTTCACACAGAATAAATTCCTGGCTCAGTTTTTATTTAGGCACAATCGATGTCAGCTCAAATAAAGTTTTTTATTTAAAAAATATTGGTTTTTTAAAAAAAATTTGTTTAAACTGCTCGGGCGCAGTGTGTGACTATGGCAACATTGAGCAAGCGCGAACGAATGAAGTCCCAAGTGGTACAATAAAGTACTTCGCGTATAAAGTTCCAAGTGGTACGGTAAATCGTGCGAAAGGTCCCCCAGTGGTACGGTAAATTATGAGAAAAGTCCCCAAGAAGTGGTATACCATAATATACCGCGCTTTATATTGCGTGTGCCTTTCTGGACATAGAGGCAGAGGGTGCTTTTGACAGCACTGGATATGAATCCATATCAAATCCCCTGTACCATAGGAGAATAGACAAACCAACTATAAAATGGATCAAAGCGATGTTGGGAAGTCGCAAAATTACTGCCGTGTCAGAACGACGTCAGTATCAGTTACAGCCGTAGGGGGATGCCCACAAGGGGGAGCACTTTCACCCCTCTTGTGGTCCTTGGTCATCGATGAGCTGCTTCACAAGATTAGCAATCTGGGCTACACCACAATTGGGTACACCGATGATATTGTCATCATTGTCAGCGGCAAAGACTCAATTAGATTGACATCTAAAATGAAAAATGCTCTAAAGACAGGCATAGACTGGTGCATCAAGGGCAATCTTTCCATAAATCCCAGAATGTAAAGCCCTGTGGTAATATCCTTGATAATGACTTAAGCTCGCAAGAAACACAACTTACCATTCTCCACAACAGAAGAAGCAAGAGAAACCCAAGCAGTCGAATTACCCACAACATGCAGCATAAAAAACTCAAGCAGAACCTCCAGAAATTTCGGAACGGCCAGCACCGATCAGAAGGATTGGCATAAGTTAATATCCGCCATTTTACAAGTTCACGAGTGATGACACTCGAATTTGAGGGTAGAGGAGTTAACACAGAATAAATTCTCATGGAAAAAACCGAAGCTCAACATCGCTTCCCATGTATCTACAATGATTCAATTCAATTCAATTCAATTTATTAATCTAAAATGTAAGCGGGCTGTACAATGAGACTTAGGTCTCTTTTAGTACTTATGCTGGGGGGAGTCATATCGCCACTGCTGTGGGTACTGGTCATTGACAACGTCCTAAAGGAAATTAAGTCAATGGGTATAAGTGCCACAGCGTATGCGGACGACGTGGTCATAGTAGTGCAGGGAAAATATTTGAATACCTTAAGTGAGATCACAGAGACCGCCTTAAGGAAAATTAGTAATTGGGCCAAGGGCTGCGGACTAAATGTCAATCCCTCGAAAACAGAGTTAGTCCTGTTCACGAGACGACACAAATTACCGCACTTCAATCTCCCGAAACTTGACGGAGAGGAACTGCTCCTCAAGGACAGTGCGAAGTATCTGGGCGTAATCCTAGATAGAAAATTAAATTGGAATCTTAACATAAGGGAACGAATGAAGAAAGCGTATAATGCCCTCTTTATTTGTAAGAGAACAATAGGCAAAACATGGGGCCTGAAACCCGCCATGGTACACTGGATATATACAGTAGTGGTGATACCCATACTTACATATGGCTCACTTGTGTGGTGGAGGGCAACAAATAAAAGAACCATAATTGGAAAACTAGCAACGGTGCAGAGAACGGCAAGCATAGCCATCACTGGTGCAATCCGTACCACTCCTACGGCAGCACTGGATGCCTTCCTGCACTTTATCCCGCTAGATTTAAAAATAAAGCAACTTGCTGGCAACAGCGCTTTGCGCCTAAAAAATTTAGGCCAGTTTAAGGACTGTAGTTTTGGGCATTGCACGATCTTAGCTGATGTGCTACCCGGAAATCCTATACGGACTGATGAGATTTGCCCCTTGGTGGACCATGACATCCCCTATGAGGTGTCATACCCGCGAAGGGAGGAGTGGCAAAGAGATGCAGTCATAATAGCAAACGAGGTTGCTATCTACACTGACGGCTCTAAGACGGGGGAGAGAACGGGTTCTGGCATTTTTTCTGCTGATCCAGACCTGAGAGAGTCTATACGACTCCCGGACACAAGCAGTGTCTTCCAATCGGAAGTTCTTGCTGTTCTAAGGGCGGCAGAGATAGTGCAGATGAGATCATTGTCGGGAAGAGACATTGCCATCTATATTGACAGTCAGGCGACACTTATGGCACTTGAATCTGCTAACATTAACTCTGAGATAGTCAGAAACTGTCGCACAATGCTTAAAGCAGCATGTAGACGGAATCGGGTAAGACTGTGCTGGGTACCGGGACACTGCGGTATAGAGGGAAATGAGCAAGCCGATGAGCTAGCAAGAAAGGGAGGGGAGCTGGAAAACAGCGGAGGTGTGAACATTAAACCACCCCTGGGCGTCTTTAAGGGAAAAATCAATGAAAAGATCTTAAAAATGGCTGACCTCAGATGGCAGAACATAGTGGGACATAGGGTGTCTAGAGCCCTTTGGCCCCATTTGGATAAGAACAGATCTAAGGAAATTCTAAAATTGAGCAGGGAACAGCTTAGAACAGTAATTGGGATTATGTCTGGGCACTGTCTTCTAAGAAAGCATGCTAGGCGACTTGGTCTGGTGGATGTGGACACGTGCAGGTTCTGTGGTGATCTACAAGCCGAGGAAGACATAACACACATATTGTGTGAGTGCGAGGGTATAGCACGGAATCGTAGGAGGATTCTAGGGGAATACTTCTTCGAGGAACTAGGGGAGCTGAGCGGCATAGACCATAGGAAGCTGGTTAAGTTCTGCAGGAGGATTGGGCTCTGTCTAGGAAAAGTTTTTTAGGTTTTTAGGTTTTTCTCCAATTGAAGTTTTTTCAAGTGGTTCCCTAGCGATCGCGATGGGCCCTTCTGGTGCCTAGTGCTGTGTGCAAATTGCATACCCCTTTTTAACCTAACCTAACCTAGTACTTATGCTACAATATATATATATGAATATATATATATGAGCCTTGTCTGTCCTGGGCGCATCACGATTCGTCGACATTGCTGGAACCGCATTCCATCGACCATCGACACCCTACGTCAGATGTACGAGCGCGTGTAAAAACGGCTCGCCGTTGGATGTTTCACCTCCGTTAGCATTAAGAAAGTATTTTCGCCATTTTTCATTCATTTCATTTATTTATTATTTTAAAAATGGTATACATTAAAACTTGGTCTTTAATAGTACAGCAAAAAAAACTAAGTAGGGTGTACAAATAATAAAAAATTACAATTTAGTTCAGAAAGTATAGTGACAGAAAATAAAAAGAAAAGAAGAAAAGAAAAATGAAAGATAGATAAAATTAGGACAGAGAAGAAGAAAGAGAACGACAGATGGAAGAAGTTAAGAAGTATTATGTTATTGCGACGCGTAGAAATTTAAAAGTGCAGCCTTGAAATTATTGGTGTTTGATAATCTTTTTATATGAAAGGACAAGGAGTTCCATAACCGAATAGCATCGATAAAAAAAAGGCGAGGTGAAGTTACGTAGTTGTACCTATGGGATACAATGTTGAAAGTTCTAAGGGAGCGGGTAAATTGGAGCTTGGAGTAGAGGTAAGACGGGGACTGGGTACTAATGATTTTATGAAGAAACAAACAGTTCCTAATGTTTCTGTGCTGCTGTAGAGTACAACCTAAAACACTCCTTGCGAGAAAAGAGATTCTTTCATGCCTACGTATCTGGTAAATGTATCTGACAGCATCATTGAAAGCCACTTGCAACTTGTGATATGAGAGTGATTCGAGGTTACTATAAACTACCTCAGAATAGATAATTATGGGCACAATAAGGGTAAGAACCAGTCTGCGTCTAGTTGCAACTGGAGTGAAACTGGCTGAAATCCAGAGTTTCCTCAAGCAACCATAAATTCTACTAATAACGACGTTTATGTGATTATAGCAGGATAAATTGCGGTTTAAGGCAAAGCCGAGACTAGTTGCAGTTTCGACTAACTTCATCTTAGTGCCAGATAGAAAGATATCCGGGATAGAGGAAGATTCAAATGTCCTATTGGAGATAGGAATGAAGCCATTATCCAAAACCAATTTATTAATTCAGGATAAATCATGGTTCAAATGCAAAACAAGTTCATCCAGCTGTTCCACGGGCCTAGAATAATAAAGCTGGACATCATCAGCGTAGAAGTGAATTGATACGTGGTTGCAAACAGAGGGTTAAGGGGAGAACACAAAGATACTTTTGTGCTAGCATTGTCACCGTTACGCTACCCCAGCTTTTAGTGAACTTTGACTGACATCTGTCATCATACAAAAATCAGTCATCAACAAAATTATTTTAATTTAAATTCGATTTGAATATTTTTCAAATTTAGTATTTTATTTATTTTAAATTTGATTTCGAACTTACATATAAAGATGAATAAGATGACGCTTGTTGCCAAAATAGCTTACGCGGCATATTATGGATTCGAAAGCTACTTGGATTTTATCGAAGAAGAGCAACAACAGTCCAAAAGGCGTTGGTGGGTTCGTGAGCTGAACTTAACAAGAGATGAAACTGGATTCTACGCCCAGAACTTTGAACAGATGAAGGAACGAGATCCAGAACATTTTTTATAAAATAATAAGAATGTCCCATCAAGCATTTGAAATCCTACGAACGCTAATAGAACCCTATTTGGAAAAAACATGCTGGAGAAAACCAATCGAGCCCAGTGCTCGATTGTTTTTGGTTCTTCTGTAGGTTTTTGTTGCACATATTCTTTCTTATATTACCCATTTATTTTTGCCAGATATCTGTCACAAGGAGTGCCAAAACAAGTCCTTCATTATATCATCATTATACGGTTGGAGATTCAGCGTTTCCATTAAAAACATACTTAATGCGTCCCTATCCTGGAAAGATACTAGTACAAAAGAAACTCAATTTCAATAAGAGACTTTCCCGAGCTCGACGAGTTATTGAAAATGCTTTCGGCATTTTGGTGGCGAAATGGCGAATACTTACGACTACACTTAATATTACCCAAGAATGCAGATAAAATAGTCAAGGCCACAGTTGTTTTACACAACTTTGTTAAACTATTCTCCCGATTTTGTCGATCGCTACGATAAAAACGATGAAATCATAAAAGGACTTTGGCGAAGTGAGGTAACCCCACTTTCCAGATCAAGGACTTTGGGCTCAAATAACTCGTCTCAAGCGGCCTTTATGATGAGAGATAAAATAAAGGAATTTTTGTCTGCTAACCAAATATGATAAAGAAATAAAACCGTATTATAAAATGTAATTAGGTACATATTTTTATTTATCAAGCGAACTTAAATTATTCAATTTAAAAGATTACAGGAACATAACATTGTGAATCACAGTTCACAGCTTTCATAGTATTTAAAGAAACAAATTAATTATTATTATTTAATAAATTCAGCAGCTGCTGGTTTATAAGACTTAAAATCCGGGCATGTAGATGAATCTTGACGAATTCGGATAATGGCTTCATCTTTTTTGCCATGTTCTGCATAAACTCCATATCAACATCTGAAGAAGTTTCGTTAAGATGAGCAGCTACCGTATTGTTTAGCCCATCCATGAAATTTTGAAATGTTTCCTCTGCTCCCTTTCGCTTTTTGGCTCGGTTTTTTATCGGTGTTACACCATTATCTCCATTACAGTCATTATTATTGACGCCATTATTATCGTTGGGGAATATTGGAGGGGACAAAACAGGCACGTCGCCGCTCCCTTCTATTAAATCCGGCTTGTCAGTTTCGCAATTACCAACTTGCCTACAAATGATATAAAACCGATAAATAAATTTGAAATAAGGAATTCTAAAATGCAATCATACTTTCTTGTAATCAGCGATGGGATGAGAAAATTAAGACTATCATAATACTCCCATTTGTCGTTCATTTCCAAAACAGCTCCACTACCAGATGGAAGAGAAATCATTGCTTTGTGTTCTCTCGAGAACCGATCTCGGAGACTCCTCCAACGCTGCTTGCAATCTTGCACTAGAAAAATGGAAAAATTTTACTATGAGAATTTAATTTTGTTTATGCATTACCTGGTTTATTTAGACCTCTGCTTATATTGTCCCATGCGACAGCTCTCTTGGACGAATTTTTGTATGTCCTTGATTTGGTATTGTATATATAGTCATAACCCTTTACCAGATTGATTAATTGTTCTTCGAATGACATCTTTTTCTTTACCCAGCGACAATGAAGTATTCTTAAAAAAAAATCAATTCATCTTATGTCCACGAATTCCATAATCGTTAAATTTACCTGTGAAACCTTTTGATGCAAATTGTTATTCACTATTTATATTTAATTTAAGAAAACTAAACCCGCTAACAACATCAGACGCCAATAAAAATAGAAAACATTCCAACTTTTTGCTGTCGGCTGTTGCTACGTTACGGACTTTACGTTTTTTTTTTTTTTTGTCAAATTTAAAGTTCAAGTGCAAAGTTGTTTTGTGATAGCTTATTAGGGATTCCTATGTTTCAACTTTAGACGTCAGTCAACGCTAACACATGTTTTCCGCTTAAGTCATTAACATAGAGACAAAAAAGAATGGGTCCCAGGATTGATCCCTGGGGAACCCCTTGTATAACAGGCAGAAATTCGGAAGAATTGTCCCCAACCACAACTTTCTGTAATCTATCACTCAGAAAACTATCAATTAGCCTAATGGCACTGTACCCAAAACCGAAGTAATGCCAAAGCTTCCAACAAAGGATGGAATGATTGACCTTGTCAAAGGCCTTTCAAAAGTCGAGAAGGCAAAGTAATGTCATGAATCCCTTGTCAAAATTCAGTCTTATGTCATCCATGATGTGAACCAAAGCGGACGAGCAGCTATGGCCTGCTCTAAAGCCCGACTGGAGCGGATTAAGAAGAGAATTGGCATACAGGTGACTTTGTATTTGTCTCGCCAAAACTCTTTCAAAGACCTTAGAAAAACCGGGTAGGATGCTGATCGGGCGATAATCACTGGCAGTGCTCGCATTAGGTTTCTTAGCAACAGGTATCACTTTAGCACGTTTCCAGGACAAGGGAAATGTTGAGGTCATAATACAAGAATTCATAACGTGTGCCACATGACTTAAAATATGCGGTAACAACATTTTAACAAATTGAAAAGGCACTCAATCATCGCCAATAGCATTCGATCGTAGTGCCCTGACTATATCGATGATTTCGGATTCAGAGACCGTCTCAAACTCAGCTTGGTGTCCAGAACCCAGAGGCGAGGCAAAATAGTCGAATCTATCGGGTGAAATTCCACCAGATAAAAATGCATGATTTAGATCGTTAGGGTCGAGCGAACAATTAACATTTGTTTTATCAGTCATTCCTATTTGGCGTAGATTTCTCCACAGAACTTTCGAGGGCAGGGCAGTACTAAGCTTTGAAGAGTAAAAGTTCCGCTTAGAGTTACGAACAGCAATAGTTGCAGCATTGCGTGCTACTTTATATCTACTCCAGTTTGTGGGCGAGCTGTTACGCTTCCGCTTACCATAAAATCAGTTTCTGACCTTAATAGCATTTATGACAACATCAGTAAACCACGGACAGGCTTTATTACGAATAAACACAGTTTTAGTGGGAACATAATCATTATACAGATGTCCAATAAGCATCTGCAAACAGTCCAATTTATCATTAGAATCAGCACAAAGTCTGTACCTCTCCCAGGAAGTTAAACTTGATGCAGCTTGGAGAGCACTAAGATTAATAGAAGCAAGATCCTTGTATTGGAAATATGTTGGAGTGGCTATGCGTGTGAAAGCAATATTTACCGTACAGTAAATAAGATCATGTTCAGAAATTTCATCTAAAGAAATCCGGTCGTACAACAAAATATTCAGCGAGTCAGATATAATGACGAGATCAATAAGACTTGGTACTGAGTTTGGTCTAAAGCAGGTTGGGTTAACGCTATTTACTACTGAGAGTCCACCCGACCAAATAAAATCACGCATTTGGCGAGAATATGTGTCATTCAGAAGCAAATTACGATTAAAATCGCCGCAAACCACAATATTATTGTATAAAGGTGAAATTTCTGCTAGATGAGAGAAAAAGGGCTCTGGAGAAAGAACTCGTAGTGGATAGTAAACGCAAGCAACTAAGCACTTAACATTAGCATCAAAAATTTCAAGAATAATATACTCAACATCTGTATTTGATGATTTCCCCATCACTTTAGCGTTAAGCGAGGACTTGCAGTATATGGCAACCCCACCCCCGGAAGTATTGGTTATTCTATCATTACGGAACAAATTATAATTATCCAATTTACACACATTGTTTTTGGAAATTTGGCTTAAACCATGTCTCATCAATACAGATAACATCCGTGCACGAATCACAAAACAGATATCTTAAGTAATCGAGTTTAGGTTGGTTAAGACTACGAGCATTGATGTGACATATCTTAACACCATTTTGGTGCTTGGATAAAACATTCAACATTGTACGAGTAAGACTTTCATTTAAGCTACGGCATCCATTTATTGCACTCATTACTCAAATAGAAAAAGTATTGCAACCACCAACAATTCAGGAGTTCCTTAATAAAAGAAGAAAGTCGTTAGAAAATTAAAAATAGTTGCGATAATGGTAAAGAAATATGAAGAAATTAGTAGATATAGTATGTAGGCTGAGAGAGTAGAAAAGAAAAGAAAAGAAAAAAAAAATAACAAAGGCAAAACTTAATATGAATTAGAAATAATAGCAAAAAGGTGATATTAGAAGGTATGTAAATTAAACTTATACAAAACAGGCAATGTTTTTATTAAATAAGAGTAGAAGTACTTTCATAATACAAGGTGGCGCAAAAATAACCTTCCGATGTTTTTTGGCTGTAATTTAAAAAAAAAAAAATAAAAACTTTGATTCTTCTTGTGGATTATTTTTATTTGGTCTTTTAATTTTTTTTACATCAAGTCGAGAATATGATGTCATTTAAATGGCCGCCGCCACAGTTGATTGTCATTGGAGCCCTTTTTATGGCATTTTCCATCACTTTGGCCAAAACTTCCGGCGATAGGTCCTCACATTCTTGACGGATATTGTCTTTAAGAGCTGCAAGAGTCTGAGGCTTGTTGACATAAACCCGCGACTTCAAAAATCCCCACAAAAAGAAGCCTGGAGCGGTCAAATCAGGCGATCTTGCTGGCCAGTGCAAATCGCCAAAACGGGAGATTAGGCGCCCGGGAAATGCATCCTTCAGCATATCGGTTGTGTCACGTGCAGTGTGTGCCGTTGCACCGTCCTGTTGGAACCACATGTTTTCCAATCCCAATTCATCAAGTTGCGGCAAAAAGAACTCGTTGATCATTGCTCTGTAGCGCTCAGTAACCGTTTGGCCCGCGACGACTTCGAAGAAAAAAGGTCCGATGACTCCTCCAGCGAAAACAGCACACCATACAGTGACTTTGAGCGGGTGTAATGGCTCTTCGTGGGTTACACGCGGATTTTCAGTGCCCCAGAAGCGTAAATTTTGCTTATTTACGTACCCACTAAGTTGGAAATGGGCCTCATCACTCATGATTATTTTTGATGAAAAATCATCTTCCTCTTGGTGGTGATTAAGGATGGCTTGAGCGTATGTTAGACGCGATTGGCGGTCAGCAGCTAACAGCTGATGCACCGTCTGGACTTTGTACGGAAACATCTTCAAATCTTGTACCAAAATTCGCTGTAAAGACCGTCGACTGATACCCATTTGCGTGGCACGTCGTCTGGTCGATGTCGACGGCGCTTCCATGACATCTTCGGCTACACTGCTACAGCAGCAATATTCTCTGCAGAACGGCTACTCCGGGGTCTGCCACGCCTGGCAGCATCTCGTGTTGTGCCAGTCTCTTCGAGGCGAGCGGCTAAACGTCGCAGTGTTTCACCAGTAGGCGTTGGACGGGTAGGAAATCTGCGACGAAATTCACGTTGTGCCAAAGTCACCGACCGATTATTGCTCAAATAAATAGTCACCAATATTCCGCGTTCTGAAGCAGTGTAGCGTAACATTGTTTATTAACGTGTATTTCGCATGTGTTTACTACACAAATGTCAAAACAGAACTGACATTAGGGGCCAATCGCAAAATTTATAGCATTTTCTGATAGGAGGATTACTTTTGCGCCACCTTGTATTATTGGTGTCGCAGCAGCACGATGAAGATCATCAGAGCCTTTGATGAGAAAGCTTTTACTAGTTGGGAACTTTTTTATATACACATTTCCACGATAAGTGTGAGCAGAAAACAGCACTTTCGTTCGCTTCAATCCAATTGCGCTTTGGAGGAGAAGGCGAGTTTGTTTAGTTTAGCCATAGTTCAAAGATTTATGTTTAAAGTTTTTTAAATAATTTTTGTCTAAATTAATTTAACTTATATGCTCCAAGTCCATTTCAGTCCAGGGTAGGATTAAGCTTTCTCCAACCACTTTCATGCGAAGTGGAGGGGACCTACAGTTTTACGCCGCATACAAACGGCAAATTTGAGAAGCTTGTCTATGCAATTTGATACTCTTGCACGTTGTCAGACGTTCGCAAGAGGTGCCAACAACACGCGGTATTCCCAAGTGTTCCTCCATCTAAGTACTAACCAAGCCCTACGTCGTTTAATTGTGGTGATCGAACGAGAACCGATTTATTTGACGTAGCAAGGTCGTTGGCAAAATTTTATTTAGCTTACTCATAAGAAAGTATAAACTTTCAACTAACTTTATCAAAAAGGTAATATTGGCTTAGACCCAAAACTTAGTTTTGCGGATTATTAAGATGCAAAAATCTCGAAGGCCACAAGCGTTCTCTGGCAGTGCCGAAGGATGTACAGCAAATCCTGGGGATTAAAGGGCCCAACCCATCCCAATCCGTCGCAACTGTTGCATCGACGCATCTATCAGCGTTAACGTACTATGCGGAAGGAACCCTCCGCCTAAGAAGCCAGTACAGTAGAATTGTTCATTTCTCAGCCAAATGTCAAAAACATCCCTACGATTTTAAGCCATTTGAACCAATCAACGGTCGAGCTGCGTTTTTAAGAAAAGTGAAATTTTCAAAAATTCAAAAAACTTTTATAAAAAAGTATTAAAATAATTTCAAATATTTTTATATACAAATTCGTTCCAAAGTCGGGGTGTAAAAATAATAAATAAAATAAGGCCAAGAACCCCAAATACGAGGTTTGCAGTAAATGTGTCACCCATTGTGGGTGAAGCCTCGGTGATAGACGGGCAGACGGGCAGATATTCGGGACACACTTTTGTGGTTATCTCTAAATTCGTATCATACACTTCAGTTCAAAATTTCAGAACGATTGCAATATATTTATGTATATTTAGTTTACTGAAGTATATAAGAGAGTTAGAATTGCAAATATCGCAAAATCTTCTTCTCCCTTAATGACGGTGAGGCTATGATCACGATTAAGGGGATCATAACGCTCCCACATAACTGAATCCGCCTGGGGGGTTCGCCGGTTCGACCTCAGAAAATAACGGCAGGCTTCCCGATCGTGATTCCTGAAGTTATTCATAGCTGAGACCAATCAAATGCTGGTGTTGCTGCATTTTTGTGCTGCAGGAGTTTTTAACCCTGCCTCTCTTTCGCGCTTGTATTGGAACGTTGCTTGATATTACATTTTTGACAGGGTTCGAAGGATCTCTCCTTTGAACATGACGGTACCGGTACCAACTGAAATTGGTTTGTCTTGAAGTAAATGAAGTAAACGAGGACAAGACCAAGTACATGCTATTAACAAACAAACAAACATCTGTCCACTGCATATGACAAAACATCGCTGTTTATAGCAATAACTTCGAGGTAGTTAAGGAGTTCATCTACCTAGTAGTAAATATCAACTCCAGGAATGACACCTTAGTGGAGATCCGGCATAGAATTATCTTAGGAAACCGCTGCTACTTCAACACAAATGGGTTCAAAACTCCTCATTGGAAGGACAAAATGCATGCTCTATCGAACCTTAATGCTACCAATCCTGCTTAATGGTGCTGAGTGCTGGACGATAAGTAGAAAAGGGGAGCTAATATTGGGTTCTTTTGAAAGAAAAATACTAAATAGATATTTGGTCCTGTGTGCGGGGAAGAGAAGATACAACCGCGAACTCTTTCAGCTGTACCAAGATGTGGAGTGGACGTAGTCCAAAAAGCTAAATCACGTCGACTACATTGGCTCGGCCAATGTCTGCAGGGTCTCAGGTAGAGACTCTTTATGGGTCGGGAGCCCGTGAGGTAAGTAAGTAAGTAGCAACATTTTCTTCGAGATGTTCGTTGACGTGAAGGCTTCCTCGGATCTTGGAACTTCTTATTCGATCACCGAAGATGGCTGATTTTTCCTGCCACTTCATCCACCCTACTCTTCTCGATGCCAGATCTTTAAAATTTTCGCACTTGGGAATCCTTCTTCCATATAAATGTCTGGAATAGGTCGGAGTGGATCAGATAAAGGGCGGCACATGTATTCTGTTTTTTCGAACTAATAATATGCTCATTCCCCTCCAAAACTTATACCCATACATCAACTGCTCGTTGCAGGGTCGTTTGATCCTCGCTGATGATGGCCATCGTCAGCAAAGAATAGCTGATACACAGAAATGCTCTTTTTGGTGTAGAGGTCGGAGTAAACAAGGTGTCGGTTCAGGTTTAGTGATGTACACCTACTGTGATGCGAATTCCACGGTAACTCCAGTAGGGCATCTTACTCTTATCTTTATTCCCTTATACATGTGCATTATCATCTGTACGTAGGTTTCTGGAACTCCTCGTTGTCTTAGCCACCCATAACAGATAATTGCAAATATCGCAAAATAAGTTATTAAAAATGATGCTTTATCTTTCCTGGTATCATTACACTTCCGTCCTACACAGTAGATCTAATTTTTTTTTGATCACTGACAAAATACGCAAACTGACAGATACATTCATGATCAGATACGATCTTCCAGATAATCATCTTAGAAGTGAACTCAATATATTGCACCATCTTTATACCCTATTCTAAGGGTATATTAATTTTGACGCATAGTTTGTAACATACCTTAATATTGCCCGTAGACCCCTAAAAGTTACTATATTTATGATATATTTATTTCCGTCCGTCCGTCCGTCCGTCCGTCCGCCCGTCCGTCTGTCGGCAATAATTAGGCCTTTAAACTGGACCTAGAGAGCTGAAATTTTAACCATATACTCTCTAGGGTCCCGAAATAATCAAGTTTACGAATTTTTGAAATCCGCCCACAGACACGCCCACAAACTCAAAAAAACAAAATTTTGGAAAAAAATCGAATTTTGAGCTAGAAAGCTGAAATTTTTTATATATGATCTATGACTCCTGAAACTGTTCGGGATGAAAAATTTTCAAAATCCGCCCACTGACACGCCCACAAATAAATAAAACAATTTTTTTGAAAATCCAAAGTTTGAGCTAGGGAGCTGAAATTTATAATATATACTCTCTAGGGGGCCCTTTATGCTCATGTGTAAATATTTTTAAAATCCGCCCACTGACACACCCACAATTATTTTTTTTTTTTTTTTTGAAAATTCAAAGTTTGAGCTAGGGAGCTGAAATTTATAATATATACTCTCTAGGGGCCCTTTATTCTCATGTGTTAATTTGTTTTAAATCCGCCTACTGACACGCCCACAATTAAATATAACAATTTTATTGAAACACCCAAGTTTGAGCTAGGGAGCGTTTTTTTTGATAAAAATCCTTTAAATGTTATATAACAAAATATGTAGAGCGTTCTTAACAATTCAACCATACTTAGACTTTTGTCACGCCCACTTATGAGGGATAGGAATAATAATAGGGCATCCAACAGTTCGCCCAAGCGGACTGTAGCCCGTCCCTATGTTTTTTTATTTGTTTGCATATTTATGTGGTATTTATTTCTATATATTAATTTATTTATTTCTTGATTTATATATTTGTTAATTTATTTATTTATCAATTTATTAATCTGTTGATTTGTTTATTTGTTTGTTGATTTATTTATTTTTTAATTTATTTATGGGTATGTTTATTCTGTTACCTCTTAATTCATTTATTTATTAATCTCTTTAATTGTAGTTTTTTTTTTAAATCTATTTATTTATATCTTAATTTTGTTTTGTAAATGTTATACTAAGTTATATATTAATTTATTTACTCATGCGTCTGTTTTTTTAACTTACTTATATAGTAGTTTATTTATTATTTATGTAATTACACTTTTTTTGCCTACACTCTTATTTTTTTTTTTTTTTGTCGGGGTGTGAGACTTTCTACACTGGAGCACTCAGACTTAATACTGGTCCAATGTACTACCAGGCAGACACACCACATTTTACTGTGAGAACTTACTCGTTTTCCTAAGAAAAACGAGAAGGCGCTTCAATGATAAGGAGCTTAGGTTTACAGCACTCACCATATCCGCACCAAATACCTGCCACCTGATACGAGCAAAAGCAGGACAATCACAGAGGAAATGTTTCGCAGTGTCGTCGCTTTCTGCACAGGCTTCGCAGTTGGTGGTATCGCTTAGGCCTAGCACCTTAAGGTGTTTGGCAAAAGCGTAGTGTCCCGTAAGAACGCCAGTAGTCTGTCTGCAGTCTTTTCTGTTGAGAGACAACAAGAATGCCGAGGATTTCCTACAGACGTCGGGGAGAATTTGCTTAGTCTGTCTGCACCCTGGAGAGTCATGCCAACTGCGATTGTGTTCATATGAAACCCAACCGTCAATGGAAGCCCTGACCGAGGACGCAAGCAGACAAATCGGTGGTCCAGGTCCTGAGAAGTCCCCCTCTGAGCCCTGTCTAGCAAGTTCATCGGAGATCTCTTTTTCCGTGATCCCGTTATGACCCGGGATCCAGACAAGTCTAAGTGAATTCAGCCTTCCGATCTTGCATTCAAGGACTATTTTGGAGGTAGTTAAGGGGTTGAGCAAGGCCTTAAGCGCAGCCTGACTGTCGCTATAGACACAGATACTTCGCCCCCTCCACCTGTTCCTCGCAACATAGTCCACGGTCATTAGGATAGCATAAGTCTTCGATTGGAAGACTGACGCATATTTGCCTAACGAGAAGAAAAGTCTAATGTTGTCGCTCTCCATGAAAACACCAGCACCAGATCCTTGATCGGTTTTGGAGCCATCCGTGAAGCCTCGACTGCATTTCTTTTCAGGCTCAGAGTCTGGCCAGAGCCAATCCTGAAGACGAGGCAAGTTGACTTTATAGTTACGCTTCAGCCGAAGTTCCGGTGTCATTGCATCAGACGGCATATCCATAAGACAGGAGTCAGAGGACAGCCGTTGCGCGAGTTCATCAAAACTCCAGTGCGAGTTATACAAAAAGCCACCTCTTTTTAAACGTGAGATAGCTTTGATTGTGCAACCCATAATGTAAACATCATGGGGCGGGAGGTTCAATAATGCATCCAGGCTGGAGCCAGGCATGCTGGAGAAGGCCCCTGTGCAGCCGAGACATACCTTCCTTTGGAGTTTGGCGAAAGCAGCAGGAACGTATTTACGTGAAAGCTTATTCCACCAAACAACCGATGCGTATGCTAGAAATGGTTTTATCATAGCCGTATAAATCAATAGGACTCTTTTCGGTGATAAGCCCCATGTCTTGACGAAAATGCGCCTTGGCAGTCTTCAGCTCAACATGTTTTTTTTTTTTTTTTATAAAAATGAAATCCAAATCCCAGAGCACTCAGACTCGGTAACGGTCCATTGTACTCAACATGCTTGGACCAAAGAAGTTTGCTATCCAGGATGACTCCCAGATACTTTGCTTCATTGGAGAGTTGGATTGTGACGCCTTTAGCACTGACTTAGATACATTGCTTTGAGCTTAAATAGTTTAGTTATTCATAAAAATTTTATTTACATATTGAGGTTTTTTCGTTGTTTCCTCAAAACGAAACTGTTTTCTTTTCGTCTAATTATAGACATAAATATACACTTAAATTATTGTTTCAGTAGTAAGATACATTATTATAATCAAACCTCTGTACCTGTAAACTGTACGACATCAAGCAAAGTGTAAATTAAAAACGCAATGAAATATATGTGTATAAATATAACTCAGTTTACATGCTATTTCCTTCTTTCAGATTTCCATGGCTGATCTCGGGTAAAGTTCACAAAACAAAGCAAAATTTTAAATATAAAAAATAAATAAAGTTTAACGCGAATAATAAATCTGTAAACGACTAATAGAATATCATAATTACCGAGCAAATAAGTTCGCAAAAGCTTCACTGTTCGCGGTTTGGTAAGAGCCTACATTTGAGTAGAAGCTCAATCTTCAATGGAAATTCGAAGTGCGATAAAACCGCGAACAAATTCCCAACTGTTGACAGTGTGGTGCGGTTATTCTAGGTGAAGAAGCTTTACTCAAAGTCGGTGGTCAAAAATCAAGATTTAATTCCAGTTCTTTGGGAAGTTAAAGTTTTTAAAAAGTTGCTATTGATCTTGAGCTGGACTGATCCGTCGAAGTATAGATTGCAAGGCTCGTATAAATCGGTTTCTTTTGCAGGCATAGCAATGGAACGTGCAGTGTTAAGTGTTGCATTTATATTGGCCATTGGCATTCAGTGTGCATACACCAAATTGCGTAAGTTTTAGCCGTTAACTATAATTTCAGTCTTGCCGCAGTAATTGAATAGAGTAATAGACGCATTGTTTGCTAACCACAAAAATACAAGTGAAAATTGTCTAACAGTACTTTAAGGTTGTTTCATTGGTTGGCTAATTTATTATTTGAAATAATATTATTTCAATGTGGTAGATACTCGTATACCTATGTGTGTGAAACAGAACGGCTGCTGATCTGATTACAAACTTGATGAGGTCAGTATCATTGCAATAAGTAAATTGTGATATGAAGCTAAGAGCAAGATGTGAGAATTTGGAGTAAGATCGATGCTAATTGGCATTGACAAGAAGTAAACAACCTTGGTCCGAAAGTGTATCTAAAGAGAGACAGATAACTGACTAATATTTATTGATTTGTCGTACTTAGGTGCACATTTATGTCCTTCTGGTCGATCAGAAAACATAAATTTGCGTTCATGATCAGTGGGAGCAGTGTCCTATAATAAAATTTCATTTATGTATAGGTGAATGTGATCGATTCATTTAAATATTTCCATCGGCAGTGGCTCAAATAATTCTTGCGAAATATTCAGGTCTCGCACCAAACATATCCCATCGGAATATGAAGGTCAAACATTATTAGGAAATACTCGCTGCATTAGTGCAAGGTCGACTCACAACTAAGCCATCACTTCCAGATGGATTTTTCGTATACAGATTTGAGTAAGTTATGTTACAGTGCTGTCGTTTTCCGATTTTCAGGAGTATCAAAAATATTCATTTTTGGGTATCGTTTTCAAACAAATATGTACGAGTATTATCCATTTTTTAATAGGAACAGGTTGTGAAATGGGAGCCATTTAGTTGCGTTGAAGATGGCTTTTGTGTTAACTATACTCTGGAAAGACTAAACAACAGTGTTTTCAAAATTCGGGAATTAATTTCTAAAATTAGAACTGATTTTGACAATGTTTCGTTTGACATCACTTTTTATTAGTACACAAGCAAACCCCTTTATAAATAAACAAATTTTATATATGTACAAGTTGGCTAAAAATGCTTGCACCGCAGGTGCGCAACTTACGCACGCTTTACTGTAGTAAGGAATGTAGATAATGTCCTTCTTAGCAACTTGCCTTCTTCTTCCTTAATGGCTAGGCCATTATCAAGATTGAATGGATTCTAACCATCCAACTTTACTGCATCCGTACTGGTCCGCCTGTGGGGCTCACCGGTTCGATATCAATTAACGTTGGCAACCCTCCCGGTTTGGGAGCACTTCATCAATGAGGCCAATCAAATGCTGGTGTTGTAGAATTTGTGTGATCAAGGAGTTTTTAGCCTGCCTCTTTTTTGTACGATTTCGACACGTGCATGCTCCCATTACTGATTATTGTTTGATCTGCCTCTTAAGACACCGTTGATTTCCAGTCGTGTCAACCTACGGATTGCATGCACTCATGCCTCTTACGATAAGCGCTGTTTTTTGGACAACTTAATTTTCATAACAACCCGCCTAAGGAATATTCTTTGCCAAAGAACACCCGCTTGAAGTCGCTTTGACTAAATTTTCATAATGTTGGTCATTAGTTGAACGCTCAACCCAATGCCATGCCCCTTTTGGGAGATAGTTATATGGATAGGACATCCAGAAGTTCGCCCAAGCGGATTGTAGCCTTTTCATTTGTTTATATTGCTGTTCGACCAGGTCTTAACCCTAGAAAGATAATCATATTTAAACGTAAGTTAAAGATACATTTATAAATGAACATATTGATTTGTTATAAAATAAGTATTTACTTTTTTGTGCAACAAAGGAAACTAAAAAATCATTTGATCCATAAAAGAAAAATAAGTATTTTTTTCCAACAACAAAAGTTATTAAATTTTCACTAAAATATATTTTGTTTATATAAATTTTGTTTATAATTTAATTTAATTTTATGGTTTAAGATATCTATATACATAAAATCGGGCTCATACTCGAATGATAGACGAAGGAATGCATCGGCTGTAAATACTCGATGTACTTGTTGGCGTTGATGGTCATTTGCTCTGCGTGTGTTAATTACAAACCGGCGCGCTTGTCTTTGTTCCAATTGTCTTTGTTGATTTCGTTCAGCTCGTGCCTCTTGTGATTGTGATTCACGAAATTGCGCCATGCTCATACGCACTTCTGCATTATATTGTTGGACTCGTTCGTCTGATCTTTGAGCTCTTCTATTTCGCATGTCTGTCGTTCTATTCGTTCGACGGTCCAAATTGTTCTCTTTGCGTCTTGCTGGCATTGTTAACTACACACATAAATAGACTAAATTGAAGTACTTAAACATAGGGACGGGCTACAGTCCGCTTGGGCGAACTGTTGGATACCCTATTCTTATTGCTATCCCTCATAAGTGGGCGTGACAAAAGTCTAAGTATGGTTGAATTATTAAGAACGCTCTACATATTTTCTTATATAACACTTAAGCGATTTTATCGAAAAAACGAAGCTTTTGTGAAAAAAAAGCTCCCTAGCTCAAACTTTGGATTTTCAAAAAAAGTTTTTTTAAATTGTGGGCGTGTCAGTAGGCGGATTTTGAAAATATTTACAAATGAGCTTAAAGGACCTCTAGAGACTATATATTATAAATTTCAGCTCCCTAGCTCAAATTTTGGTTTTTCAATAAAATTGTTTTATTTAATTGTGGGCGTGTCAGTGGGCGGATTTTGAAAATTTTATCTCCCGAGCAGTTTTAGGAGTCATAGATCATATATAAAAAATTTCAGCTTTCTAGCTCAAAACTCGATTTTTTTTCGATTTTTTTTTTTTTTTTAGTTTGTGGGCGTGTCTGTGGGCGGATTTCAAAAATTCGTAAACTTGATTATTTCGGGACCCTAGAGAGTATATGGTTAAAATTTCAGCTCTCTAGGCCCAATTTAAAGGCCTAATTTTTGCCGACGGAACGACGAACGGACGGACATGGCTAGATCGACATTACTATCGATGCTGCTCATAAATATAGTAACTTTTAGGGGTCTACGGGCAATATTAAGGTATGTTACAAACTATGCGTCAAAATTAATATACCCTTAGAATAGGGTATAATGATGGAAAACAGTATACTGATAATGTATTCGTTCTTTTATTATTTTACCTAATATTTTGCACGCACTGAATTATAAACAAACTAAAAAATGATAAATCAGTTATCGATCACTGAGAGTTGAAGATTATTACAGTACTAATATCGCTATTAAAAAATGGGGGTTGGAGGTAGAAGTTTGAATATTAAGGGGTAATATGTATTTTTGAATGATAAATCATACAAAAATAAAAAAAAAAATTTGGCCTATAAATAAAAAAAAAATTTTTGTGGTAGACCACCATGACCTATCACTTTTTTTTTTTTTTTTTAAAGAAAAAGGAAATCCAAAACCCAAAGCACTCAGACTCGGTAACGCTCCATTGTACTACGAGGCAGAAATCCTCCTCTTGGTGTAGAGGCATGCGAATGGGTGGCGTATGTTGTTGTTCCCCATGGGGATTGAACCTGCAGCGCACGGGTCACAAGCCAACACACTAACCTCGGCCACCCTTACCACCATCACTTAGTGGTATTATCATTATCACTTAGTGGTATAAAAAATAGTTTACCCCTTTTCTCAGATCTACCGAGTATACACAAAAAGTTTCATAAAAATCGGCCAAGCCGTTTCGGAGGAGTTTGGTTACAAACACTGCGACACGAGAATTTTATATATATAGATGAATTTGCATTTGGAACAAACATAACACTTGTCAAATTAACGCAGGTTATCTTCCTAGGGTTAAAGGAACCTTAGAATTGTTGTAGTCGACGAACTTATAATGTCTTCGGTCTTTGCTAAGATTCTGACACCCCTATTTTTGTGAGTCAAAGTGCTTTAGGCTTCTTTCGACAACCGGCTGAGCAATCTCAGAGGAGGTTTTAACTGTTCGGTGGTCTTATCGGCACAACATAAACACATCTGGGTAGCTTATGCCAGCTTAGTTTAGGTAGCAATAATTGAGAGAGCCGTGATCATTGCGAGGTCAATCAGTTAAGTTCTTAACATCACGTTTGCTCATGCGAAATATTTGAAAAGTTTCTACATTACATTATTACAGTATTTTGCGTCAATTTAGTTTCAGTAAGAGAGCCGGATTTGAAGTTACTATGAGTTTGGCTCCAACTTGATGTTGCTGCGATATCGCTCATCAGCGATTTTATTGCTTTCGAATCCCTCGTATCCTGAAACTTAGAAGTGAATGCAATTACTGACAGCAGCAAGCTGCTTAGTCAAGAGCTTTGAGTGTTGCCAAAAAGTCAGAACATATTCCAAAGTTTAAAGTTAATATAATTTCAACCATTCTCTTCACAGAGTTCTATTGCCATGATTTAAGCTTGGACAACTGATGTTGTAAGGCCAAGGGGATCTGATATTATGAAGATAGGCCCACTTATTATTACCTCTTTGCATGGCATAACAATTCGAAGAGCAACACTCTTTTGCCACGGATAATAATGCAGATTGCCAGGCGATGTGGTTTTCTCATAATAGTCTGAATGAAAAAGGTCTTGAGAACATTTGAAAGTTCCAAGAGAAAGTCATTGTCTGAGATATCTCTGCGATCTCGGCATCGCTTGGCCTTTAAAGTTGAAGAACAAGACTGATACTTTTATACTTGACACAAATCTTAGTATATTGTTGGAGCATGTTCAATCTGCAAGGCAACTACGGGTTTCCATCTAGTTAACCCTCCACCAGCAGGCAAAGTCAAAGTTGCCATGGAACCTGAATGAACTCATTATAATGAAAATAAGATCATGAAATACAACTAGAAAATGTTTTCAAAACAGAGCCCCTTACCATTTTCATAGAAAAAATATCTTTGGCTTGGGCGGATGGTCCCAATCACAACATTTTTTTTTGATTTGTTACTTTTAAATGGTAACTTCGTCAGTTATTTTGTCTGGCCTCGAGTTTTTTTGTTCATAAATCTTTGCGCTTTGTTTTATTATATTTTATGTTTGATTTTCTGGTGCAGTGATGTGCTAAGCATATCAGTGGAGCGCCCCAAAAAAAAACAGCATTAGGTTAGGTTGGACTTCTAGTAAGAGAATAGTTAGTGACATTTTTATTTTATAAAAATAGAGATTATGCAACTTCATAGCAAACAACTCATTGTGGGGTGAACAAATTTCAAAGAAAGAAACGAAACAACAAGAACAAAAATTAAGATTATGAAGCAAAGGAACATTTTAGAATATATACCAAAGCAAAGGAAATAGAAAACTTAAATACAAATATGTGCGAAAGAAAATAAGATTAAATCAATTAATATTATAATTTTTTTCAAAAAGGAGAATAGAGTAGAAATGTTTCGTATATTTGCAGGGAGTTGGTTAAATAATTTGCAGGAAATAATGTAATATGAATTCGTAAAATGTGGAGTACGAAAGGCAGGGATGGCAACATTGGAAAGGAAGTTGCTTCGTAAATTGTATGCGTTAGATATTGCAGTCTGCAAGTACCCATCTCTCATCAAGAATATCTAAAGTACTCCGTAATAAAACAATTGTCTCACTGGAAGTATTTTGAAATTTCTAAATAGCTCCATGGAGTGAGCGAGACGTGAGGAGTTGCAAACATTTCTTATGACACATTTTTGCAACACAATTAACTGCTGAAGTTTGCTCAGGGAGGTCTTCACCGGATCTCCACTAAGGTGTTATTTATGAAGTGATATTTACTCCGAGGTAGGTGAACTCCTTTACTACCTCGAAGTTGCTGCTTTCAACAGTGACATTGTGTTCTATTCCGTGGACAGATGTTTGTGTGTTTCGATCTCGTTGACTTCAAGGCCAACCAATGATGCCTACTCTTCAATTGCCAAGAACGCCTTTAACACGGCACGATGAGATCGGTCGATGGTGTCGAATCGTCCGCGTATCCCTTTACTTGGTTAATGATTTGGTGCATGCGCAAATCCGAAACAACACCTTCGTATTTGAAATGCTCCGCTGTTTTGAATGAATAACCATATCTTACAGTTGCTACCACGTGATGTGGATGGCTGAAGTTAAAGGCTGATTCACGGTTCACCACAACGTATTATCACACTCCTCCTTTATGTGGTACTGGTCTGTTTTTTCCACTCGTTGTTTCCGAAAAACCCTTTGCCTCATCTAGGATTCAGTTCTAGAGCAGCGTCTTCTTAGGCAAGCGCTCACGCACTGTGCCATTGAAGCCAAAAGTTTCAGCTCATCCTTAAAATGGGGTTTTTGGTTGTTTATCGATTTGTAACGAACATGCCAGCATTTTTCTTAGCGCTTGTATGTATATATGCAATTTAATCTGTTTCTTTCTATTTTCTCGAATTTGACACTGGCCAAGAATATTAGTATTTGAAAAGGTTTTGAAACGGTTCTTCGTTGACTGGACGTGGGTTCTTTTAATGCCCTATCACTCTATCTATGCATGATGCCCTTACAACAGCTGCTGGCAATGCTGCTTAAATACATTCACCAGCAATTGATTGGCATCAGTATAAAAGTTGTCCAAAGCCAGGACACTTGCCGACGTTTACTGATGTCGAACCGGTGAAAACCACCGGCAAACCCGTAGGGATGTAGTAAGGTCAGCGGGCTATGATCCCCCAATTCAAGGAAAGGAAAATAAGGAGAAGATATTTTATGTCTTATTCCCGTTTTAAATGAAAGCTCACACTGGTTGTCAAGGTTGTATTTTAGACTACGCGACCAAAATGAACGGAATGATCATATTAGCCATTTGATGCATTTTTTTTATTTGCAAATCTGAATTGTGGCTGGTAACACCGTATATGTCACAGCGAAAAGAAACAAACAATGCATGAAATGAACATAAAAGAATATGAATAAATATCCAACAATTCCCACAATATAATCGACAACGAATAAGTTACTGCACAAACTAGATATCGTGAGAGAAAGGAAAAACAACCAGCAAAGTCACTAATTAACACAAATAAATATCAATAAAAACTAAGCAAATTAAACAATTTACCTACTTTACAATAATAATAAGAAAAAAACACAAATTCCCTGCATAAAATCGCCCTTACCAAATTTCAATAAACTGCATTATGGTCATTAGATCTTTACGCAATGCATTTGTGCTCATCGGCCAATGACACTGCTTGATATATGTCAAATTTTTCTGTCATGTGTGGCGATTAGGTCATTAGATCGTTTGAGTTATTCCCATTACACCGCTTGACCCCATCTGTACAGCGAGAACCGAGAACTGTCCAAAATTGTCATAATTTTCCCACTTGGCGTACAGTCTAATCTCACCTTAATGCCCATTAAGAATAACAAACAGACTGCTGCGTAACTTCAGTTTTATGAAGTGACATTCAGACAACGATTTAACCTTGAGTACTTTGTTATTAGTTATGACCGAATGAACATGGCAACATTATTATAAAAAAGCAACATTTTAGGTACTACTGGTTTTTATTTTCAGAACTTGTCTAAAAAAAGTTATCAATTAAAATCGCAGCTTAAATAATTGCGCTTACAATAAGATTGCGCTGGCGATAACATTCAGATGTTTTATTACTCTGACAAGTCATTTTTCTTTCATTTATTTATTTAGTGTATAATCCTTACACAGTAAGATACAAAATCTTTTTAAATTGTGCAAGTTTCAAAAGACATATATTTTACTGTTTGTTACGTTACTACAATTTACAACAATAACAACAGGTAACATTTAGTAACATTGTTCATTAATTCATTATCAATGAACATTGAACAAATTAGAAGCAAAAATCATTAAAAAAGTTTAATCTAAAAAAATAACAAACTATCGTCATAAAAGTGTCTCTAAGGCCCGTTTGCTGATACGAATCTTAAATATTTAACTATCGCTTAAGCGCCTAAGTAATACTTAACGGGTTGCACGAAAAACAAAGTTAATCTTAAATTTCCGTATGTGACACTTAAATTAAGCTCCAGAAATAGTTCGTCATAAGGAGCCTAAGTAATGCTTAAAGACTTTTAAAGGTTATGTTAACAGTTTTATTCATTTAATATTTTCATTTCTTCGATGAGCTTTCTTACTACTCGTACAAGCAATCGCTGTCTGACTAAAGAAATGACTCTGATTGTTTTAGAACTTCATCATTGGAGTCAAATCTTTTTCCACCAAGCCATTTCTTCAGGTTTGGGAACAAGAAGTAGTCGCTCGGAGCCAAATCTGGAGAAAAGGGTGGATGAGGGAGCAATTCATAGCCCAATTCATGGATTTTTGCCATGGCAACTGCACGTGTGTGCACCCTTGCATTGTCTTGGTGGAAAAGAACTTTTTTCTTGGCCAAATGAGGTCGGTTTTTTTTCAAATCGTCATTGAATCGGTCCAATAAGTTGGCATAATATTCCCCATTGATTGTTCTTCCCTTTTGAAGGAAGTCAATTTTGTGAATTTTTTCGATTGTTTCGGGTGTAGAGACCTCAACTGGGCGTCCAGGACGTTCGGCATCTTCAGTGCTTGTACGGCCACAACAAAATTCAGTAAACCACTTTTTTACCATTGAAATCGATGGTGCAGAGTCCCCATAGTATTTATCAAGCTCAGCCTTGGTCTCGGTAATGGTTTTTTTTTCGCAAGAAATAATGCTTAATAAGCACAACGAAATTCACTTTTTTCCATTTTCTCCTCAAATTAGTGAGTAGTCTGATAAAAATAGCTGTCAAACACAAACTAACTGACGCAGCAAGTTTAAATTTTGACAGGAGTCAACTGACAGATGCCTGTTGACAGGAGCAGTGTTGCTGTTTCAGTAAAGAGGTCAGAAATTCAAAAAGTCACGGACTTATTGACCCGCCCTCGTACATACAATTTCCCACCACATCCACCGAAATCGCAAGGGTAAAGACAGAATTCTATAATATAGCTTCTTTTCCGTATGTAATTGGCACAGTGTATGACAACCCAGCGAATTTAGTATTTTTTTACTTGATTTATTTTAAATTGTATTAATTAGGTGGTTCAGATTCAGAAGTCTTCAGGAATAGGAAAGGGTACTTCTCAATTAACGTTCAGGGGACGTGTGCTGCGAACATGGTTTTTACTGCAAGATGGCCTGGGTCAACTCATGACGCAACTATTTTTAGCAATAGTAGAATGAAAAACTCTATATTAGAAGGACAAATTTATTCTGATTGTGTTGTTTTGGGTACCTATTATTTTGTTATTTTTCTGAAAGTTTTTAATCGTTTGAAGATTTTCGGTGATTCAGCTTACCCCCAAAAAGTGTATTTGATGACACCTTTACTTAGTCCACCAACAACAGCAGAGCACCTTTACAATGAATCTAAAAAACGTTCCAGGTGTCCCATTGAAAAGGCTTTCGGCATTTTGAAAAGACGATTTCCAGTTTTAGCATATGGATATCGCTTAAAATGAAATACTGTGCTAACAATAAAAGTTGCAGCCTGTGTTCTGCATAATATACTACGTCAGCATGGTGAACCAGAGGAGCCACCAGAAAGTTTAGATTTTGATAGAGACGCACTTCAGCGAGCCATCGACCTTGGACAAATTGAGAATCGTTTTGAGTCAAACGAAAGGAGTTCAACGTCGCTTAATATGGGGATACAAAAGGGAGCGAACTTAATAAATAATTATTTTGGAAGATTGTAAGGTTTAAAAATGGACGCTGTACAACTTAAATTTTTCAGTTTTTATTAGATAAATGAAATAAAAAATTTAAATTAAATGTTAAATAAATTTTTCATGTCTTTTAAAATATAATAGTCTTCGCCTATGCTAAAGAAACTATTTTTGATTTTTTTTTCTCCGCCTTTATTTCAATTGATTTTTTCAGCGACTTCTTACGTAGTTCATGGTAACTTTTTTTTGGTTGGCTTCTTCTTTTAGGGTTTCGTATTGCAGCTTTGCTAGCTCAATTTTAATTTTTGATAGTTCAGAGTATTGCTCAGTTATTTTACTACCGTGCAGAGTCGAAGCCACTGGTCTACGCCTATCAGACCATTTCTTTGTACGCTCAGTGTTCTCGTATGTGTGCTGGTATTGTTTTCTTGTGCCTTTAGACACAATGATGGGTGCTTCTGCTGATTCCTGTACAGGTGAACAAGGTTTTGATACATTCTCACTGATTGGCCTAATTTGAAGCTTTGAATGAACTGGCATCTTAAGCTGACTAGGTTTATAGCTCCCTCAATCTGCTGTTGGGTCATCAGGTGAATTCTGAAACAAGTTGTTTATGTCAAAATTTTAAAATTGCTGGTATTTAACAGTCTTTTTTTATGTAGGTATCATTGCGAACATGATTTTAGTATTAGGTATGAAATGGAAACTTACATTAACAATATTCGCGTCTTCATTAATTTCAATTGAATCACTATCAAAGACGTTGGTCAATCCATGTACAGTCTTTGGATTCATTATCGAAATGGTGAGTTCAAAATTTGGGTCCTTCACTTTATGTGGCTTACCGCTGCCAGTTTGAATGGAAAAACACTTTTCAGCGGCAGCTTCTTTTGTCACTTCTTTTTTGTAGTTCACATGACACTTTTTTAGTGAATCGATACTACGGCTGCATGTGTCTCCTGATGCCTGAGAATTAAAACTGCTGGTAATTCTCCTCCAAGCTTCGTCAGTTTCTTTCCACGTTGTACCATCAGTTTTTTATTTTCTACCACGTCTTTTTCATAATACTCGTATACACATTGAAGAAATATATTTTTTTCCGTTGCTGAAAAGTTTTGGCCCCTCGTTTGCTTTTTTTGAGACATTTTTCAACAAAGCAAATTCTATTAAAAATTAAACTTCAACTTATTTTCAAGAAATAAGAAAATTTGACAGTTTTTTCAATGCTGTGAAGTGGAAAGCGATTCAAAAGTTTCTCTTTGCTAAGCTGAATTTAAATATTTCTCAGCAACTGGAAATAAGCTATGATGAACTTAAGCGTTAAGTTCCACATAACGCTAACTATTACTTAGCTAAGACACAATTTTATGACTAGTATCAGCAAACGAGCCTAAGTATTGCTAAAGATTCGTTTTGATCTGAGTTAGGCAGGTTATAATGCTAAAAAATCGGGGAAGGGAACTGCACAGCCGAATCGCATGAGTGAAGGATTGACGTTGCGATACTAACTAAGTATATCGTATTTTTAAGAGGTCCCATCTTCTGACAGATCGCAGAAACTTAATTTATTATAGAGGTAAGTAGGTTGACGAGCTTGCATTACACCATGAAGTAAGGTTAATGTTCTTATCCTAAAGAGGGTTTCGAGAGTAAATCCGTATACTGATTTTCAGAAATTAGCTATATGGTCGAACTTCCTAATTCCATAGATATAGCGCGCGATTCTATTATAAGCAACATTAAGTTTACGTTATGCTCGTAATCACAATTTGCAAAAAAGCTCACACGCATATAATATGATGGGAACTAGTAAGGTTTTGCAAGAATAATTCTCGTTTTGATTGGGCCATTTTTTTGTGTAGCCCTAAGCATGCGAAGACCACCATAGTTAAGCTGGTGGGTATTCCCAGTAAGCGTTTTATTAAAGACTAAGCCAAGGTTTTTCGCAGAATCTATATACTTGATGGGTGTATTGTTGAGATATATTTTGGGGAAATACGATGGCATTCTGGACATAATCAGGCATTTGATCGAGCCCAACACACAATCCTATGTAGATGCTCATTCACTGCACAGGCCCAATTTTTGACAAGTCCTTTGGAAAACTTGTTCGCACCTGAACATCATCAGCATACATGTCAATTGGACAGTTAAGTGAATACGAGGGTAGGTCATTGATGTACGTTGAAAAAAAAAACAATATGCCCAAGATCGATCCCTGTGGAACACATCTGCTCAAGGCAAGAAATACGAAAATACCTGATATCTGCCATTTAGGTACAGAGAGATCAGACTAGTGGAAAATTAGGAAAACCTGAACTAACTTTTCCTTTCTTTTGTCGGGGCCTTCTACACTGGAACACTCAGATTCGACACTAGTTGCTGGTAGAACAATGGACACTTCTACTGTTAAATTTTCCCAAGAAAGACGAGTAGGCGCTCAAATTCTAAGGAGCTTAGGTTTACAGCACTTACCACATCAGCACCAAATACCTACCACCTGATACGAGGAAAAGCAGGATAATCACAGAGGAAATGTTCTGCAGTGTCATCGGTTTCCCAACAGGCTTCGCAGTACCTACTGTCATCGGCAAAGGAGTGGATCGTATTAGAGGTAATAGACAGGAAATCATTTATAAACATAGGGACGGGCTACAGTTCGCTTGGGCGAACTGTTGGATACCCTATTCTTATTCCTATCCCTCATAAGTGGGAGTGACAAAAGTCTAAGTATAGTTGAATTGTTAAGAACGCTTTACATATTTTGTTATACAACATTTAAAGGATTTTATCAAAAAAAACGCTCCCTAGCTCAAACTTGGGTGTTTCAATAAAATTGTTTTATTTAATTGTGGGCGTGTCAGTAGGCGAATTTAAAAAAATTAACACATGAGCATAAAGCGCCCCTAGAGAGTATATATTATAAATTTCAGCTCCCTAGCTCACTTTGAATTTTCAAAAAAAAAAAAATAATAATAATTGTGGGCGTGCCAGTGGGCGGATTTTGAAAATATTTACACATAAGTATAAAGGGCCCATAGAGAGTATATATTATAAATTTCAGCTCCCTAGCTCAAACTTTGGATTTTCAAAAAAATTGTTTTATTTATTTGTGGGCGTGTCAGTGGGCGGATTTTGAAAATATTTATACATGAGCTTAAAGGGCCCATATAGAGTATATATTAAAAATTTCAGCTCCCTAGCTCAAATTTTGGTTTTTCAATAAAATTGTTTTATTTTTTTGTGGGCGTGGCAGTGGGCGGATTTTGAAAATTTTATATCCCGAGCAGTTTTAGGAGTCATAGATCATATATAAAAAATTTCAGCTTCCTAGCTCAAAATTCGATTTTTTCCAAAATTTTGTTTTTTTGAGTTTGTGGGCGTGTCTGTGGGCGGATTTCAAAAATTCGTAAACTTGATTATTTCGGGACCCTAGAGAGTATATGGTTAAAATTTCAGCTCTCTAGGTCCAGTTTAAAGGCCTAATTTTTGCCGACGGACGGACGGACGGACGGACGGACGGACGGACATGGCTAGATCGACATTACTATCGATGCTGATCATAAATATAGTAACTTTTAGGGGTCTACGGGCAATATTAAGGTATGTTACAAACTATGCGTCAAAATTAATATACCCCTAGAATAGGGTATAAAAATGATAAAGAGAGTCGAAGACCAAACACAGCCTTGGGGAACACCAGCATTTATTTGGTGAGTTGTAGACTTAAAACCGTCCTAAAAAACTTGATTTGAACGGTCCGAAAGGTTATTTCTAATCCATTGAAGAAAGGTATCATCGATTCCAAATGCACGTATTTTCGACAAGAGAGCTTGGTGACAAACTCTGTCAACCGCGCAACGATCTTACATTCACCACCTTGGTGAAGAGATCGGTTCCATTTTTCGGTTAGATAAGTCATCAAATCACCAGTGGACCTGTTGATGCGAAAACCGTACTGCCGGTCATTAAGAACTTTTCAGGATTCAAGATATTTCATGAGCTGACAGTTTCCATGTCCTTGGAAAGAAGTGAAGTTTTTCCAATTGGTCGGTAGGAGGAGGGAGATGAAGATTCCCGTTTTTTGGGGACGGGCTGGACAAATGCTGTTTTCCAACTTCTCGAGAGGAGCCCTGAAGAAAAATATAAATAAAAAAGCCTGCGCAATGGTTTTGCCAGCGAGGAAGAACACCTCTTCAGAACATAGGGGAAATACCATCTGGACCAGCGGAGTTGTGCACGTCAAGATCTTGAAGTACTCTAGCCACTGTACAAGTGCGGAAGAGTACAGGGGGAGACAAAGCACAATCTGGGAACGTTGAGCTGACTGCAAATTGAGTGAAGTGAAAACGCGCGTTGGATTTCCAAAACTGCCAGTCTTATGCTCGTACGGCAATAGTCTACCATCAAAATCAACACCACACGACCCGCTATACTCCTGATGCTGCCTCAACCCAACCATTACAAGTACACACACGAAAATCGTACGGCACTTCCAATAGCCAAGCAAAAGCAACAGCTATGGAGTGGGATGGGGCACGATGGAATACCCAACGCCGTGGCTTTTTTTTTGTTTGCACTGACAGCGACTCTGCGCGATTTTGTTTTTTATTTTTTCTATTTTTTCGCGGACCGTATGGTCGCGACAACTGATGATGGTAACGGGCAAAAATAAGCGCGTGCTTTTGCGAGGAGATACGATCAGCAACTCCGTTACATTAGTTACGTTAGTTACGCGTAACTAAATAAAATTTGTGAAACTCGCGTAACTTACCAACACTGATTTCCATCCTGTTGTTTATTTTTCGGCGTTATTTCTAAATCTATTTGGCGTTATTTCCTTAGACGTTATTGCCCAACGCCATTCACAAGTGTTTTTAGATTACGAACGGAAAATAAACAAAATAGAAAAAAAAACAAACAGTTGTTACTTTTCGCTCAACATCTATATTTCTTCTTTGTGTAAAACTGAAATGTATATTGTTTCTACCTATATGATGACGATCTCGTTCTTTTGTATCGCATGGCCGGACAATCCGCCGTAAAGTTACAAAGACGAGAGCCCTGGTCGACGCCAATGCAAAGAAAGCGCCATCGACAATGTTTTCTCAGTTCCACTGTTTATGTTTGCGCTAAAAACTCGCTTAAAAGCAAACATTCTGTTTCCAGTTGTTCAAGAAAAAAAAAAACTGTTTAATCAATTGTATCTCTTCCTTCACCTTGAATACGTTATTATATCGAATTCTTGTTTTGTCTGGTGCGGACAGGCGTATTATTCATGAAATCCATAAAGATACCGGGAAATACTCTCTCAATGAGCTTAATTTGTATTACCGTCCTTTGTCATATGATAAGGTATCTACATACAAATATTCATATAATTATGATATTGGACATTGGAACCCACAGAGGCGACGCCGTACGCATACCAATACCAAGTGATCGCCGATCAAAAGAGTCGTTGACTGTGGTGACAGAGATGACCTTGCATCGCAAAGCATAATCACTAGCTTGTTTGTTCTCACCGAAAGTAAAAGCCCAAAATCACCTAAAAGTTTGCAAGAATGAGAATGCAAAATCGCCAACAGAGACCACTGTTCACCTATTGTGGGGCAATAAGAAAATGCGTTAATTGCAGTTTTGTTGTTGCATTTATGCCATTCATGGCCACCTGTATGTTTTTTGCAATAACAAAATCCACTCAGACACACTATTGCCCATGATTTTTCCATCGGATCGTGATGATAATCTTGATGAGATGGAAAGACTTGCTCAATGGCCAACTACTGGAAATTGTGTTTATCTGTTCGTTGCTCTTGAGTCATCGATATTCTGCTTACTCAAGCTGTTTAGGCGCACAATATGCTTTTATTTATATCCATAAGTATATGTATGTATCAATTACCTGTGAGGTGTACATCGCATATCGTATTGCTTATTCATTTATTGGCCGGGCTAATCATCAATCAGTAATTAGTAATTCTGGAATAGCGCCGAATTTTTGCTTCCATCACCTTCATAGAGTTTTTAACGCACAAGTTGTACTGTTTGTAGAGGTGAATTCAAATTTTTAGGGCGCAGTTTGTGTTGTGAGAGTCTCTTCCACAGCAGTTTTCAATAACATGTGCTTGGATCGGATTTGTGACATTGTTTTTAGTTTTACAAAAATTAAACTTTTATATTACATATCATTCGCCGTGATGATGAATGTTCAGCTTGCTCTCAATGCGTAACTAGCGTACCTACGCACAAAATCAAAGCTCATGACTTTGTCCCACATTGGAGCTGTGTATAGAACCAATCTGGCTATACGGAGTAATAAAATTGTCTTCCGCTTTAAGTTGTTTCCCCCTTATGCTGGATATTGTACCTACGCATTAGTGATACACTCGTTTTTTGGGCTCTTAATGGCAACTGATTCTGCTGATACGGAAATACAGTATCGTTTCACTTTAGGACTTTCAATTTCCGGTCCCCATATGCAGTCAGACTTCTTAAAGCGAACCTTCAAGGAGACAAAAAGTTGCCTCGTTTCAATAAAATTTTAGGTAAAGTTCGATGTAAAGATTTTTTTTTTTAAATGTCAATGTTCTTTCGCATTTTTAAATCAGAAAGCTATAAAAATAAAGTTTTAAGTTATCTTCAACAATTGCCGAATGTGTCTCGATTAAGTTTAGTCTGCCTCGGACCAAGTATCCAAATTATCGAACTCAGCTTTGCAAAAAAATTACATACTTATTGTGCTTGCCAGGCATGTAAATGCTGTTGCAGAAAAAAGGGTGACGTGAAATAAAAGCAAACGAAATAAGGCCGAATTCCTAAAATTTGGCTTTATTTCGTTTTCCAAAGTGAAATTAAACCAAATTTTTAGTTTGGCTTTATTTCGTTACTGAAAACGAAACAACACCAATTTGGCATTATTTCGTTTACATTATTTAACAAAACTGTGACCCTAAATTCGGAAAGTATTGAACATTTTCTTTACGAAGTTGTATTGTTCATGAAAAGCTATGCTGAGAATTTTGTCACTTTCACTGTCACTGTATTATGTCACTTTCACAAAGCGTCATAAGGCCAAATCCGGAAAGTGACATAAAGCCAAATTTTCGAAACCGTACCTCGCACCTACTCCAAATCAAACAGTGACCCCAAGCAGGGGGGTTGCAGGGGGGCAGCATGCCCCCCCCCCCATAGACATTGTACTGTTTATGCAATCTACTTTCGATTTCGCAACTAATCCCATAAACTGTGCAATGTATATGGGGGGGGGCATGCTGCCCCCCTGCAACCCCCCTGCTTGGGGACACTGTTTGATTTTGGGTAGGTGCGAGGGCAAATTGTTGAAAGCAGCCCCAAGCGAAAGTGTCATCTAGCCAAATTGGCCTTGTGACGCTTTTCCAATGTGTCATAATACCAAATCCTAAAATTTGACCTTATGTCACTTTCACAATGCGACATAAGGCCAAATTTCAAAATTTGGGCTTATGACGCTTGGGGTTATGTCACGGCACCGTTTTACCGTTAAGTCTCATAACATAATTGTAAGCAAACAAATCGATAATAGTTGCACATTTGCGCACAACAAAGTGGTTTGGTCTTATTTCCATTTGTTTTTTGGTATTATTTCGTTTTGCATGACGAAATAAAGCCAAATTGGCTCTATTTCGCTTTCGAAAGCGAAATGATGCCAAATTTGGAATTTGGCCGTATTTCGTTTGGTTTTATTTCACGTCACCGAAAAAAGTTTAGCAGATTGGCAAAATATGTAATAGATATGAAGAAACAAAAAAATATTATATTATTATCAGCGCAATTCTAAATGACATCTCACGGGGAATGTGTTCCCTTTACTCCAAGTCTAAAGGTAAGATTAGACTACATGCCAATTGTGCATTCAAATGACCACAGCCAAATGACAAGATTATCTGTCAAATGATAAAAATTTCAGCGCTGTCAAGGTAGTATATTAGACTACGTGACCACAATGACCATTTTGGTCATTTTTGCCCTGCTGGTCATTAAAGGCATTTGTTATTATATTTTCAGAGTGAGTTATGGTAACGCCGTACATGTTAAAGCGAAACCTAATTTTTCATACAAAATAAATAAAACAGATAATCGGAAACAGGAAAAAAGTACCTAGGTATAATTCCATTTGATTTGTTTTTTAATTGCTTGAAACAAATTTTCGCATAATTTTATTAAAACAATTTACTGCAATGTTATCCAAAAATATTGTTATTATCATGCAAACATTTTATTATTGTAGTATTAAATAACTGCACGCTTGGAAAAGATGACAGTTTTCAGATGACAAAAATGAAAGCAATGCCATAACCAAATTGCAATAAATTGCATATGGTCATTATACTGGCATTCATGCTTATTGTCCGATTACACTGCTTGCAATTTGGTAATTTTTATCTGTCAAAATCAGCATTGTCGTTTGTAGTCATTTGGTCATTAGGCCATTTGAGATATGCCGATTACACTGCATGACCCTATTTTGACAGCGAAAACTGTCAAAAATGGTCATTAAATGCCAACAGTCTAATCTAACCTTAAGTAAAGGGTCTTTCATTAGCGACTTGACAACCCCTTAAACCGATTAACTGTCAACGTCAAAATATTCAATAAAATAAACAGTTTCATCATGGTGAAGTACACGAAGGTACACCATTTACAAATAATTAAAATCTACTACCGAAATTCCGAGTCGGTGGTCGCAATTTTAGGAGCGTTAATGGCAATTTTCGGCCGTAATTTTCGTCCCAGTAGACAGCAATTCATAGTCTAGTGAAAAAAATTCAAATAGAATATTCACTGCTTGATGTTGCCGTACCAGTGAGACTTCGTTTTGCCTGAATTGCGGAGAATATTGCTGCCGTAGAGGCATCCGTCGCAAACCAGCCAAATGAGTCAATTTCACGGCGGGCTTCTCCCAGACCACAATATGGCGAATTTTGCGTAGGATCTTGGGCAACACCTTTACAAGATCAAGCTGACTCTAGAACTAAAGCCACTTGATCATATGAAGCGACGTACGTTCTCGAATTGGGCTCTGGACATTATGGAAGAAAATGAAGAATTTCATCGCAAAATCACCAGCAGAAGAATTCTTTATGTCTTTGGAAGTCAGTTGTTCCCTCGAAAATATCTTCTTTCTAATTTCGTTGAGGGCTGAACATTCATATAATATGTGTTCAGCTGTTTCGTCTTCTTCAAAATATATTCGACACTCAGGAGAGTGTACTATTTTCATATGGTTAAACGGCTTCGCCAATAAGCAAAATATAAGATCGTGTGATCTAACGCATCTAGACTTTTTTTTTATTAAATCATTGGTTTATGCCAACAAGCCGGCGACGTTAGAGGAGCTCAGAGCCAATATTAAACGAAAAATAGCGGCCGTATCGGTCGAAATGTCCGGCCGAGCCATCGAAAATTGGTTTCAAAGTATCGATACGTTCCCGTGGTGGACATATGAACGAAGCCGATGTATATTCATAAATGTTTTGATAGTTATTCAAGCCAATACATTTTATAGATACTCGTATCTCAAGTAGTTTTTCATTTTATTTTAAAAAAAAGTTGTCAAGTCATTAATGAAAGACCCTTTATAAACTCCCGGGGAATTTATTCGATTTTCCCTTTTTACTCACTCACTTGGGTCTCTACCAAAGAACATCGACTACAGTTCGAGAAGAAATCATTATCCCCATCCGGGAGGATGATGTATTCACGGAGGATAAATCGATGAACTTCTATACCGACGGATCAAAAACTAGAGATGGGGTAGGTGGGGCGGGGGTGTTTTCTCAGAAAGATTAAATATATATATAATATCTCTCTTTCCGTCTTCCTGGTCATTGTAGCGTGTCCCAGGGGGAAATCATAGCGATTAAGGAAGTCTTGTCGTGGCTGAAGATAAATGTGATATCCACTAAGGACATCCGTATATTGTCGGATAGTCAAGCCACGCTAAAGTCCCTGGATTCAGTCTCTTCAAACTCCATCGTAGCCAAAGACTGCCGTTCATCACTTGAGGAGATAGCAGAGCAGTTCAATATTCACCTCTGTTGGGTGCCGGGGCATAGAGACATCACGACATCACAGTGAATTGTAAGGTAGATGAACTCGCCAAAAAAGGAACCGCATTACCTTTTCTACCTGATAAAGGTTTTCTAGGTATGCCTGTCACTACTTGTTAAATTTTATTTAAGCTATCCGCAGTCGAGAGTACAAACCTTAGGTGGACTGGTAGTAATACGTGTCTAGCGACCAAGCATATCTGGCCAAAGCTGGATCTGCGACGCTCTTTGGGTTTGATCTCACTTAACCGACTGCACATTGGCTCCGCTAAAGGTGTCATTACAGGATACTGTCTAATAGGCAAGCAAGCATCAAGGCTTGGAGTCTATTCAAATGACTTCTGTAGAAGCTGCTTGGACGAGGAGGAGGAGGCCACACTTCATCTCCTCTGTACATGTCCTGCACTATCCGATAAAAGAAATCTCTATCTAGGTCCCTTCTTCCTTCATGAACTAACTGACTTAGCTAACACAGATGTTAGCCGTCTATCGCGTCTACAGCTTCATTAGAAGCTACAAATGGTTTAGCGAGTGGAGGTCGAAACTCCCCCGATCCACATGGTACCACAACGGACCTCAAAAGTGCGTTGGCTATTAGCTGACAGCCCCCTTAACCTAACCTAACCTTCCCTTCTCAAAAGGGATTTAAAGCACCCTTATAATGTATATAATTACAGCAATGGCATGACACGCGGTCTCCACTTGCGATAAATTGATAGCATACACTAATGCATGCTGCCATTATCTGAAGTGGAGATCATTCTCACAATTATATTTCGATAGTTTGCGATGGAAAGCATGCTGTGCTCGCATATCCTTTATTGCATGCTAAAAACAAAAGTGAGTGGCTGTTCCTTGTTGTTAGTGTAGTAATGTTCTCCATGAAAACAGTTGCCTCTCTCTCACAAACGAACTACATAAGTATGCGATGAAATAAAATGCTTTTGCTTTTTTCTTCTGCTTCTGCTGTCTGCTAAAAATTTACAGTAACAGAAAACAGCGAGTTAAGGAAAGGAGGAAGAAGGAAGGACAAGAAACTGATGCCTCCCCTCTTAATTTCTCTTATTCTAAAGGCACTTCGAAAATTGGGGAACAATACTCCGGAAAAAAAGTAGGGATTTTAAATGTCAAAAAAGGGAGAATGTAATGCCATTTGTCGGGAGTTTCATCACCACACATTTACCAGGAAATTTGATGAAAATTATAACTTTTTAAACATTCGCTTCGTCGCTGTATCGAAGAGCCTGCGTTCCGGTCTGAAAGCCAGCAGCCGCAGTTAGGCGGCTTTTTATAAAACCTCAGGATGTTGTTTCGATAGCATGACTCACGATCTCATTGAGCTGGGGATATGTGCAAGTCCTCTCTTTTCTACGCATGATCTTTTTCTGTTTCTTTTTTTCTGGCTTAAATTTTGTTTTATCTGGCTCCTGAGGCACGCAAGCCGTTGCGTCTTTTTGAGCTTCTCTCTTGCGATATTTTTTTTATGGATTTTGTTCACCATACTATGGAGGCGTATGTAACTATGGGTCTTATCATCACTGTGTAGATCTAGTGCACAATCTTTGGAGAGATTTCCAAGGTTCTACAACACGTGCGGCGACAGGCTTTATGGGCCCTAAATGGGCTCTAGTAGCTTTTGTAATTTTGTTATTTATATGATATTTCCAGTTTCGTCTTTTGTCTAGGATTACTCCCAGATATTTTATTTCTTCGGATAACTCTATGACTGTGTCGTTTGTTGAGATTGGACCCAAACCAATTTTACTAATGCACCAGTTTAGGGCTGTCAAGGTCATTTTTCATTCTTGAAGTGACTTCATTTGAGTCTTTGCCCTAACAATGATGACAATGCCATACCCAATTGTAGGTTAGCCCAAATTGCTCATTTTGTGTAGCAGGTCGTTGATGACTAGTTAAAAAAGGAAGAGTGATAGTACGCCCCCTGTGGGCAGCCCCTTACGGCTGATATTGATACTGAGATCGTTCCTGACGAAGCAGTTAATTTACGACTCTCGAACAAAGCTTCGATCCATTTTATAGTGGGTTTATCTATGTTTCTATGGTGCAAATCATTTGATATGGATTCATATCCAGTGTTGTCAAAAGCACCCTCTATATCAGAAAAGGTATTTAGCGATCTCTGCATCGCTAGGCGTTTTTAATCTCTGTTGTAAGTTCTAGCAGAGCGCCTTCCGTGGATTTGCCCTTTGGGAAGCATGTTGATATCGGTGCGGAGACATGGTATTCCTTAAGCATTCTCTAATACGAACGTCGATTATCCTTTCCATTGTTTTTAGAAATAGCGATGTAAAGCTTATAGCACGATATGATTTAGGTAATTTACTCGGATTGTTTCCAGGTTTAGGTATGAATAAAACGTTTACCTCCCTCCAGGTACTAGGTATATATCCCCAGTTGAAGCTGAACCTAAACAAGGCTATTATGGAAGGTATCAACAATTCCTGTACCTGATGCCTTGAATGGTTTAAATGAGGTAATTGCCCATTTAACCTTATCCGGATTAAAAAGTGTTCCGGATAAACTGTTGTTTCTGCTGAGGTTACTTGTAATTTAAACCTCCGCTATATTGCCATTTGAAATGTCCATAATGAAAGACCCCTCCTTCCCGGTTGCGTTTGATTGTACCATCTGGTTTGATTGACAACCCCATGCTTACTCGTAACACCAATCACTGAGTCCTTAGCTATGCGATCTGGAACATTCCAAATTCTCAAGAGCAAGGCATCAACAGCTGTACATTGGGAACGTCATGAAATTTTAACAAAAAGAAAAAAATAATAGTAATGATGTGCGCAGTGGTTAGTGGTAGCGGTTAGTGTGTTTTACTAGTATGTGAAAGGTGCCCGGTTGAAATCCCATCTAGAGTTGAAATCCCATCTAGAGTTTTTAAGATACTACACCTCTTGTGAACGTCTGACAAACATCCAAGAGTGTGAATAGTCATTATGCCCTGTAGTAGAATAAAAAATATAACTGTATCTGTATTTGTTTATGCAATTAATAATATCTTATTTATTTGTTTTAATCTTATCCATTAGCTTCAACAATAAAAACCTGTTCGCAAAATGATCCCGACATCAATCAATGTATTATCAAGGCAGTGAATGCTGTTCGTCCATTATTAGCGTCTGGTGATCTGGGAGATGGATATCATACACCCCCATTGGAACCTCTCGTTCTGGATAATATCGAGATGTCACGTGGCAAACAGTTCAGAGCAACATTCAGTGAGATTGAAGCCAGAGGTGGCAGTGATTTTATCATCGATAAGTTGAGGTAAACTTGTAGCCCATTAAAGAAAAGCAAAAAACATTTCTATTATAATATTGACACCAACTTTAAGTGCAAACACATCTGCAATAGCATTTGACGTATCTTTAACGCTGCCAAAAATTACATTTGATGGAAAGTATTCCCTTCGAATCAGGATCCTTTTACTAGATATTCAGGGAACAGGAGACATGAAGGGATATTTTGGTAAATAAATTACATTTATGTTCGAAATAAATTATTTCCCTTTTCTTGTTATAGAAAACGCCACGGCTGTAGTTAAAATGAGAGGCACTAAGTACCTCAAGGATGGCGTGGAGTACGTACGATTTACAAGGATGCCAATACGCCTCAATGTTAGCAACATGAAGTTGCAGTTAAATAATTTGTTCAATGGCGACAAAGTATTAGGTGAAGTTGGCAACGCAATAATAAACGACAATCAAGACCTGTACCTGAGTGAGATAACCCCTGGTCTTGAGAAGGGTTTATCAAAGAAGTTTCTGGATATCGCGAATGAAATTCTAGCAACGACGACTTTTGAGGAGATGTTTCCGCCAAAATAAATCAGATTTTGTCATTTAGTTTTAAGTTATATTTCTCTTTATTCGTTAACATACGGAGCTGCTCAAAAGAAACTGATAATTAACGCAATATACTCACCTTGAGCCACTTCTCTTACGAGTAAACGGGTCAACATACATGGGGGTCTCTGGAACTACAAGCAATCCTATAAAAGGTACCGTTTCGAGCGATGCCTCGAAATAGCCTCACCGCAGGAGGGCGTTAAAAACGCGTTCTGTGTGGCGAAGTCGTAGAGCAAAAGGGTTAACTGCTAAACAAGTTGTCATTCTGAGTTCATATTTGGCCATTTATGATCGATCAATATAGTCTGCCGAGTCATAATACAAACACTTATGCCTGAAACACCATTACATGCTTTGGAGCGTCGTGTAATAGACAAAGCTGCTTTCAGCTTGAACTTGATGTTAGGAGCCGTATGTGAACGCTATTTTAGTGATATCTATCCGCCGTTGCAGACAAGAACGATCTTAGGTAAGTAACCGGGTTGACGGTGCAAGAGAATCCTGCGCCCATCCCACTTACGAGTAGGTCAATATAGACCCTTTGTGAACGATCTTAAGTAACATAGTCAGCGGCCATGAATTTTTGTTTCAAACAATGCTGCTGCTATGTTGGGCCATTTTATTTGCAGCATGTACCCAATCAGCCCTCAGCTATGGCATTCTATATACACTTTATAGTATTCTCATTTCGTGTATACGACGATACGCCACCATACGACGTAAGGCCAAAACAAATTATATTAGTTTATGCACATTATGTGGGTTTATTTTTGTTTTCCTCCAATCTCCTGAATGGGAATATGAGAATGAAGATCATACAGGTAGCGACTACCGATGCCGATGGTGGTTGATGTTTGACGTAGCGGACATTCTCATCGGGTAGATTTATCGTATTTTATTTTATTTTATTTGTTGGCTCTGATGGACGCCATCTACCAACGTGAGGCCAAAATAAAAAACTCGCTGTTATGATAATACTATAAAGTGTATATACAATGGCTATGGTTATTAGGTGAGTTTCTTTGAGAAATGTATTCACAGGAGTGCTCGAATTTACACGTTAAACAGCAATAAGATTGTATCGGCAGCAATTCTGAGGATAACTGTCGATAACATCCACAGCAGGCCTGCTTTGGATACATGCTGCAAATGCATAGAATAATTTGAGTTGCAAACGAAAATGTATGGCTGCTGGCCACAATATTCTTGCAATCATTCTTATGAGCAACCGTAGATTCATTTTAATATACACTCACTAAAGGGGTTTGTTGGGACCCTTATAATGTAATAGCTACACAGCGCGGGCGTTGAGGAAATTAGGGTGAGAAGAAAAGGAGAGATGCCGATGCACGTTGGTTTTGAATGTTTGCAGGTTATAATGTGAAGGAAAAACAATGCGTGGAAGAGTATTGCACATTTGTGTTGTACGGCTGAGGAAAGATTCTCTGAACTTCACTGTACGTCCGAACACAGGCTTGAGGGTGAACTGATGAGCATTCCCTGCATGGCGGGTATTGCGGTTGAAATGTTCAAGGGGAGGAATGCAACTGGCTATTTCGTTTGAGCACTTATGGTGGAAATAACGATACAATAACGAAAGGCAGGAGACATTACGACGATTACTAAGAGAGTCAATCGATCTCACGATGTCTTGGTCGTTAATGAGTTTTATCGCGCGTTTATGGATCCGGACCAGATATGAGCATTCTACTCGAATTTCGGGGAATGCGTTGCACATAGTTTTAAACTTGATTTAAGAGTGGTCGGTGAATACCGGGCTAGGATGCATTAGTAGCATAAGAACCCGGTTTGCACAAACTAAAATCAATTATTTTATTTCATTATAATGAAAGTTCCATCAATAAAAAGAAAAAAATACAGATCAGAGGTGGTGAAAAGAAAGGACTTGAAATAAAGGACGGATGGTCACCGTAGGTATGACCATCTGTCAAAACGTGAATTGCGTTCGTACCACATACTCATAACATGAAGTTATGATCGGGATTAAAGGGGCCATAAAACCTTCTCACTTTACTGCCTTCTACTGGTGCGCAGGCCTCTAGGTTACGGATCCCTTTTTTTAATAAGCTCATTCAAATGCTGTTGTTATTACATTTGTGTGATCCAGGAGTTTTAGGCCCGTCTCTTTTTAACGATTTTAACACGTGCATGCTCCTGATATGTATTATAGCGTGCTCATCCTTTCACGTTGTCGGTGATCTCCAGTCTTTGTCAAGCCAGGGATTGACTGTGGAAGCGTTTCAAGATATGGATCTGGAAGAACCTGGATGTTTAAATTGCCTAAGAGTAGTAACCTTTTTCGGCAAACATGATATTTTTATCGCGTTCTTGCATGGGAAGTACCACATCCAATAACACGAAGACATCGAGGGAATGCACTGTTTACTTTGGCTTACTCGATGTCATCATGAGACCTTAGTTCATTAAAAATAAAGTCGGAGTTTGCGAGAGGGTCAATGGAGATCGTAACCGCGCCATGACTGATGACTTTTGGTTGCAATTATGGATCCGTACGAGATATGGTTTCAACAAGATGGTGATAGATTTCATGCGGCGGAATTCAAGTTTCGGTGAGAAGTTGATTTCGATAAATGGCCTCCAAGGCTGTGCGAATTGATACATCTCTACATAAGTTCAGTTAATGACGGTAAACCATCACCAATTGGTGCATTGGAGGGCAATATTGTTCGTGTTAATCGTTATATAGTAAGGCCAACTGTGCTGAAAAAAAGTTACCCCAAAAATAGGCGCCCAGAATAGGCTCAATTAAGACCGGCTGCGTTGGCCATATGCCTTAAACAATTTTCACACATTTAATGGTATATTATATTAATCTTTGAAATATAAAACAAAGCAACATTTATTAAAACTTTATTTTCTTTTCACACTTTGAAGTTCTATCGGGTTTAAGAAAACATCCTGATTTTTTTGTTTTGTGGGAGAGTGATTACTCAGAATAAATTGATTTCGATTTCTTTCGATTAACCTCGTGCGCGAAACCGCGATACCAACAATTCAGTTAGTGGTTTTGTTTCTTTAGAGTAGTTCCGTGTGTAAAGAGGGCTTAACACTTTGTTGTTAACACTATAAAACGTATGCAAAAATTATGTTAATGTTAATTTTATGAAAAGTCTGGACATTTTAAGCAAACATTTTTTTTATTTTTCTTGGATGATTCTAGGAGTAAATAGGAACGTGGTACTATAAGGTACCGTTAAGTTCCAAGAAGTACTTTTTTTTTTTTTTTTTAATATAAAAAAAAACTAAAAACTATGATGTGGTTAAATAAAATGTATTTTAAAATTCATTTTTATGTACATATTGTGCACACAACAGATATAAATATGGTTGATTGTTTATTACAAAAAAAATAAGGAAAGAATACTTAAATCGATTTTGTCAAAACAATTTCGTTTACTATAAGGAAACTTTTTTTCATTCACATTGTTACTCCGTGGTATTTGGAAAAACAATTATTTTTGTCATTACAACATAAATATATATTACAATGACTACACATAGAATAAGGCTTTGATTGTAATTTGTTAATACTGCACATCTCGCATCTTCCCCTCGCTTCAACAAACTTTGGCCAGTGAATACCAAGATTTCGTAATCTGACATCCTTAGAAACCGATTCCTCATTGCCTCTTCGTTTTTTGTACACTGGCCCGAATTTTCTACTGATTTCCTCCTTAGGCCTCTTTTATCGACTGTGAGATCTTTCAGCGACAAAAGTCTTGTAGTTACTTATCTTTTATATTCCAGAAGGGATAAGTTGACAAATGCTATCTCTAGAATACCCCAAAAAATCCGATGCCACCATTTCTTTGACCTACAATAAAGGCCACGACAGACCGAAGCTGATCGGCATGATCCACACCACCCATTGTAATCCTTTACCACTGTCGGACAGCTAATGTCGTGCAGTTCGCCTTTTTGGTCCCTTCTGGCTACAGTTGTAGGTTCATTTCCATGACCTGTTATTTTGCCATTTGAAGAAACTTATTCCGCCATCTCCTCTTTTAATTTTTCGTTCGTCCTTCATGTTTTTTGGATTACCTTCTCTGTTCCCACGAATCGTGCCGCATGCCGCAGTTTTTTCACATTTTAGCTTTTCTAAAACCTTACAGATGTAAAATAGTTATCAAAGAATATTATTTTGTATTTACCCCATTCCTTCTCATGGATAAAACAACTCTCTCACCAAGTCCGTAACATTTGTATTTCGCCTCCAGTTCTTAGTCCTTTAGTAAAAAGAAAATCTCTTCACGTAACCTTTTTGGTCCGCTAAGCACCACAACTTGTACCCTCTTTTTATCGGCTTTATAATATTGTACTGTTTCAACGTGTTCATCCCCTTGAAAAGAATCATCGATTCATCGACTGAAAGTTGTTTTGTGCCATGGTAAACAGAACCGAACTTTTCATTTATTGAATTGATCAGTGGACGCAACTTGAACAGGCGATCTCTATTATCTTATCAAGCTGTTATCGGTTATGTGAAGGTACCATCAAATCGGTTCAGGCTCATAGTTTTGCTTACGAGAGATACTCCCAAAGCCTCCAGCTGGGAAGTTTATGGTATCCCAGAAGAAAATTTATTCCTATAAAATTAAGAAAAAAGTCGGTGTCTTTCGTGTAATTTTTAAAAATACCTGGAACAGGATCATCAGGAAATAAATATTCTGGTATTTTGTTTCACGTTTTCCATTTTTCCATTGGCGGTTAGGTCCCATCGGTCCACATTTACCTGCACTTTTTATCTTCTTATAACTCCAGCTGTTTCCGGGATTACTTGGATTTATTTCCAAAATTTCTGGATCATCTAGGAGTTCGTTCACCTCTTCCTGGAGATATTCATCATTCGGTTCTTTGCACACCTCCTCTCGAATTAGTTGGTTTTCCAACTCATCTACAAAATTATTTCCAATAATAGGAACGAAGCCCAAATCATCATCTGACTCTTATTTATCCAGTGGCAATTCCTCCAAAATACTCGTAGCTAAAATGTCACTCCCCGAAATGGGTGTAAGAAAACTACTCTTCATACACCAGATTAATGTCAATTAAAAGAAAAATAAGGATTGAGTTAAAACACACCTTTTATGCAACTCACTAAAAATGCGATAACCTACTCCTACAATAACCAATACATCAAACACGAAAACCGTTACTTTTACCGCAAAACCGAATGCGAAGTGAAAGCCAAAGCACACTCGATTACTTTTAATGGTACTTTAAAGTCTCGTTGAGTCTCCATTGCAAAAACTAATTCTATGTTGAATATATTCAGTGATTTAGGTATTGATCCGTCGTACCGTCGGTCAACATAGGGTTAAGGTGTTGAAATGATTTGTTTATTTTCAAAAATATATTCTGTACAATAAACTCCATTTTGTCAGTCAATATAGTTTTAGACGTACGAGTCTCGCGATCAAATCAACATTAGAAGGTTTTATAAGAAAAACAAGCAACCAACTGCTGGTCCTTATATCAGAATGCAAGTTTTTCAAAACAGCGAAGGAAACCTAGCCACCCACCGTTAAAGACATCAAAACCCATTTCTTGTATATTATCGCTTCTTAGACACTAATCTATAAATAATATCACAAAAGCACCAACTCTGCCCCACTGTGCGACGGGTCAAAAATGGAATCTGGAGTTGGAGGTGGCCAAACTAAAGTCTCTGCACCAATGTGTTCCTGAATGAAGTTCATCTCCTTGAGATCTGCGTCTAGATAAACTTGGAAAGGGTATTAAGGTCGCCAGAATAAACATCTTATCAGATAGTCATTCAGTAATTCAGGCACTATCGTCCAGTTCAATGGACTCTATGACAGTCAAGAGTTGCTACGATGCGTTGCAACCTATAGCCATAAAGAACAAGGTTAAACTTGTTTGGGGACCTGGTTAGCAGCCTAGGGCTGGCTCAGAATCAGCGTTCTTAAAAGCAGAACCTTATTGCAGCATCAATTGCACAACTGTAGGACTGATTAATGAATAAGAAAATGTCTCGTGGCTCAACAAATTCAAAAAATAAATCAGGCCTTACTCCTATAATGAAATGTTTATATTATATAAGACAAGAATAAAAGCTGGTGAGCTTTCTGACATCTTAATAAATTTTATATGTGCGCAGGAACAGAATGCATGTTTGTCTTGAGTTGAAATGTCCGGCCCTACAATCGGTGAAGGAGTCGTTTTTTCTACTTAGAAACAAGTTCGCCAGACGCATCGCCGCCAAGGATATACTAATCCTGATAAGGGCGGTGATGTGGTACGTCCCTATAATACAAAAACAATTTCTGCACTTCGCAGTGTCGGCCATAAGGGTACGGTTAGGTAAGGTTAGGTAGCCGTGGCTGTCAGCTAAAGCCAACAAACTTAGACCAATGATAGGTCCATTGTGGTACCACACAGATCTCGGGATTACCCTCACTGCACGTTGAACCAGTAGGAGCTTCTTATGAAGCGCGAAATACTCCTAGCGTCAGCGCTGGCTAAGTCGCTTGTGTCATTGAACAAGAAGTCCCCTAGATGGAGATTTCTTCTATGGGTGAGCGCAGGACACGTGCAGAGAAGGTGAAGTACAGTCTCCTCGTCCATGCAGCTTCTGCAGAAGTCGTTTGAGCACACACCGAGTCTGGATGCGTGCCTGCCTATTAAGCAGTGTCCTGTGATAACACCTATAGTGGAGCTAATATGCAGTCGGTTTAAAGAGATTAGACAATTAGAGCGTCGCAGATCCAGCTTTGGCCAGATCCGCTTAGTCGCTAGACATGTATTGCTACTTGTCCACCTAAGGTTTGTTCTCTCGATTGCAAATAGCCCAAACAAGAGCTTGCAAGTAGCGATTGGTATACCTAGGGAACCTTTATCAGGTGAGAGAGGTAATGTGGTTCCTTTTTTGGCGAGATCGTCTGCCCTAGAGTTACCTGGAATGTCGCTATGTCCCGGCACCCAACAGAGGTGAATATTAAACTGCTCTGCCATCTCCGAAAGAGATGAACGGCAATCTTGGACTATGATGGAATTTGACGAGACTGAGTCCAGGGACTTAATCGCGCCCTGACTATCCGAGAAGATACGGATATCCTTTAAGGATATCACATTCCTCTTTAGCCACGTCAGGGCTTCTTTTATCGCCAAAATTTCCGCCTGGAACACGCTACAGTAAACAGGAAGACGGAAAGAGAGGCTAAGATTTAGCTTTTCTGAGAAAACGCCACCACCTACCCCGTCTCTAGTTTTTGATCCATCGGTATAAAAGTGGATCGATTTATCATCCGCAAATGCATCATCATCCCAGAATGATCTGGAAGGAATGGTGATTTGGAAGTTTTTTCCGAACTGCAAACGGGATATGGTGTAGTCTATGTTTTTGGGTAGAGACTTAAAGGAGTCTAGAATAATGGAGTGGCCAATATTCTTATTGGTCCACTGCGAGGTAGCTTTTAAGCCGCTGTTTGCATGCTAAATATGTCAAGGGGTATCAGGTGTAGTAGAATGTCCAGAGCAGCGGAGGGGGTAGTACGAAGTGCTCCGCTAATGCACAGACACGCTGGACTTTGCCCAGCTTGTCGCGGTTTATAGCTTTTTCTAGAGCAGTCCACCAGACAAGTAAGAATTAGTCTTACCACCGATGTATATAGCCAATGCGTAATGTGGAGTTGTATACCCCACTTGTTGCCAATGGCTTTTTTGCAAGAGAAAAGTGCTACTGTAGCTTTCTTGACTCTTTCTTGTATATTGGGTTTCCAGCTTAACTTCCTATCGAAGATTAGGCCCAAAAATTTTGCTTCGTCAGAGAAAGTTAAGCTTGTACCGTTAATAGAGGGAGGGACAATATATGGGATTTTATATTTCCTGGAAAAGAGGACAAGCTCGGTTTTGTGGGGGTTAACTCCCAGTCCGCACCGATTAGCCCATCTCGTTAGCTTGTTCAGAGCGTTTTGCAGGAGTTCCTTTATTGTGTTGAGGTGTTTTCCAAAGACGGCAATAGCAACATCATCCGCATAGGCAATCACTCTGCAGGGTACGGGTATTAATAGACGACAAAATAAAGCGAAACAACAAATCGGGCTGAGATACATTACAATTTTTTGAATAGAGTTAAACAAATACTTAATAAGGGGTTCCATATTTTTATTCGGTTAGTAGGCCAACATCCCAGTCCGTACGAAATAATGAGCTTTGTAATCATAGGACATTGTAAACTATGCGTTGAAAGATTCTTAACTGGAAGAAGAAAGTGCTAAAAAGGTTTTTGTTGTTGTTCCAAGGATCTGTTAGTCAAATAACATTGAACACAATATACTGCGCGGATTTTTAGGAGTTTTTTTTTAAAAAAAAGTTTTTTTCGGGCTTAAGGACCTTATTTGGTTCTCCAAGGGCCACTTGGTAAATAACCTTATTACAACTAAAAGTGACATTCTTAAATCGGCCATCGGTTACCGAAGTACAAATCGATATTATTCCTCTTACCTTCAACTGATGTATAACAAACTTCAAGCTATACAACCTCAATTATTCAAAACAAATCTACTTTCACATAACTTCCCGGTGTTTCGTAAGGACATAATAATCTCTAAAATTGAACATAATTAAAACTGGAAAATGTATAAAGAAATAAAAAAAATAAAAAAAAAAAACAACGACACGCGGTTGTTCTCAAACGGTCATTCATCTACGTACTAACCGCGCCCAACGTCGTTTAATTGCGGTGATCTGGCGAGCACCGATTAACTCACGTGGTATGAAAATCTGACAGTAACGCGAAAATCTGACGATGACGATGACGCTCGATATTTCCAACTAGCCCCTACCGAGAAAAAAGATATTTACACATCAACGAGAGCAAAGATGTTTACACATCAAAAGTTATTTGAATTTCTTATTTTAGCACAATTGGTGCGCCACTCTGTATCTAGGAGTAAAGCATCAACTCAACGAATAAGAATTGCATTAGGAAACCGCTGCTACTTCGGTTTAGGGATCTAATGGGTTCAAAACTCCTCACTCGAAGGACAAAATGCATGCCCAATCGAACATTAATCCTACCAGTCCTGCTTTATGATGCCGAGTGCTGGACGATAAGTAGAAAAGGGGAGCTAATATTGGGTTCTTTTGAAAGAAAAATACTGCGTCGGATATTTAGTACTGTGTGCGAGGAAGGCGAATGGAGGAGACGATACAACCACGACCTCTATGAGCTGTACCAAGATGTGGATTTAGTCCAAAAAACTAAATCACGCCGACTACATCGGCCCGGCCACATTGAGCGAATCGAAAATAATGCCCCAGCCAAGAGAATTTTCGACTCCCAGCCCCCTAGTTCGAGAAGGCAACGAAGAGCGAACCTCCGTTTTAAATACCAAGCCAACGCGGATGCCAGAGGGCTTGGTCTGTAAAACTGGAAGCAGCGTGCCCGGGATCACAGATGATGGAAGGCTGCAGTATCTAAGGAGGAGACTTCTCACGGGTCGAGAGCCCTTTAAGAAGTAAATTACGTAAGTAATACATTTCATAAAAATCAATCACATACCTACCTTTGTTTCTGAGCAATCAAGAACTCGAACGAATTTCGAATACCTTCATATTGGCAGGCACTTATTTGGCGCGCAAATTTCAAAATATCAAATTTCAGATTTAAATTTTCCATTCACCGAAAGTATCCAACTGTCAACAAGTCAAAGGTGAAATGCGAGACGAAATTTAAAAAAGAAATCCAAAATTTGACCGTGTTTTTTTGTTTCAAAGAGTCCTAGTGAGTCCCCCGGTCCAATCCCATTCATCCTGTTACGCTGATGAATTATTGACATTTAAATCGCCTTCAGCAACCAGAAAAAATAAATAAATTTGAATATTAAATTGCATTCAATTGTTGGAGAAATAAAACTGTTCGCTTCATCACATCGCGATGACAGCTCTTCCCTCTCTATATCGGGGTAGTTTAGCGCAAAACTGTTAATGTATATATTATATAAAAAAAATCTTATGTGGAAAAACGCATACCTAACGAACCACGAATCCCCTCTGACCGAATGTGAAGTGTTCAGTTGGACACACGATGAATAGACCGCACCACTTTGAGGCATTTCCATTGGGTTTTTAAATTGATCCTGTCGTTCGTTTTTTAATGTAAAATTTCCGCATTAGTGATTTTTTGATAAACATCCTATTGTGACATTTCTTGTAGGATCAAAATAATCATCGGCATAAAAACGATGTGAAATGTAACGAAATGCGGAACTCAATCGAAATTGCATTGCAATTAGTTCAGTCCAATGGAAGGCACTCAGTATGTAGATGACCTCTGACATTCTGAAAAAATCGGAAGGAATAGCAGGGACATTTTATTTTAATGACTGAGTGATGCATCGTTAGAAAGTCATTGTGTAGGTACTTACTGACTGGCAGTTAGAAATGGGTACCTACTAAAGTCGAATAATTGCTTGGGGTTGGGATTTTTGAAACCAAAATATGTTTGGCTTTACTAAGTAAGCTAAATCAGCATAACTACACAATTTAACCAGAAAATATACATGGCGAAAACACAGGATATTCATTTTGATTCAAATATAAGACCTTTTAGAGACCCCCTGCCTGAGACGCTGCTGCCTTCCATCAGTGCTTTCATTTGTCCACACAAAGACATCCGCATTTGCCTGGTCTTTAAAACGGGGGTTCAGTCACGTTGTCGTTTCGAAGCTCTTAGCTGGAACATCATAATCCATTGACTTAATGTGGCCGTGCCACTGAAGTCGAAGTGTTTTAGCGTTTCGGATTATATTTACATTTTGGTGAGCTTAAACAGTTCGCAGTTGTTTGTTCTTCTCTATTTGCCCTCCTCGCACTCAGGACCAAATATCTGTCAAAGGAGCTTTAGTTTAAAGGACTCCTGTATTAGTTCTCCCTTTTTGCTTAAAGTTCAGAACCCAGTGCTTTAAAGCATAACTGGCAGGATTAAGGTTTTGGTCCAAAACTGATACGATAGAAGATTCATTAAGCATTTGGAATCTTAAATATGTACCGCATGTCATCGAAATTACCAACCTCTTTCTATGAATAACTCTCGAGTCTCGACAACATCATCAATATAAAGTAAACAAAATTTATGCTGTCATGACCTAACTTAACCTCATTTTTTCATTCTTTTGATACATTTTGCATGAAACTACGATAGTGCCGCTTGTGTTACGGTTACCACTGCCAACAATTTTAATTCGGGGCATCTACTTCGCGACGCAGTGTCGATGATTTTTTGATACACAAATACAAGGTGGCGCAAAAGTAATCCTCCTATCAGAAAATGCTATAAATTTTGCGATTGGCCCCTAATGTCAGTTCTGTTTTGACATTTGTGTAGTAAACACATGCGAAATACAGGTTAATAAACAATGTTACGCTACACTGCTCCAGAACGCAGAATATTGGTGACTATTTATTTGAGCAATAATCGGTGGGTGACTTTGGCACAACGTGAATTTCGTCGCAGATTTCCTACCCGTCCAACGCCTACTGGTGAAACACTGCGACGTTTAGCCGCTCGCCTCGAAGAGACTGGCACAACACGAGATGCTGCCAGGCGTGGCAGACCCCGGAGTAGCCATTCTGCAGAGAATATTGCTGCTGTAGCCGAAGATGTCATGGAAGCGCCGTCGACATCGACCAGACGACGTGCCACGCAAATGGGTATCAGTCGACGGTCTTTACAGCGAATTTTGGTACAAGATTTGAAGATGTTTCCGTACAAAGTCCAGACGGTGCATCAGCTGTTAGCTGCTGACCGCCAATCGCGTCTAACATACGCTCAAGCCATCCTTAATCACCACCAAGAGGAAGATGATTTTTCATCAAAAATAATCATGAGTGATGAGGCCCATTTCCATCTTAGCGGGTACGTAAATAAGCAAAATTTACGCTTCTGGGGCACTGAAAATCCGCGTGTAACCCACGAAGAGCCATTACACCCGCTCAAAGTCACTGTATGGTGTGCTGTTTTCGCTGGAGGAGTCATCGGACCTTTTTTCTTCGAAGACGTCGCGGGCCAAACGGTTACTGTGAATGGTGAGCGCTACAGAGCAATGATCAACGAGTTCTTTTTGCCGCAACTTGATGAATTGGGATTGGAAAACATGTGTTTCCAACAGGACGGTGCAACGGCACACACTGCACGTGACACAACCGATATGCTGAAGGATGCATTTCCCGGGCGCCTAATCTCCCGTTTTGGCGATTTGCACTGGCCAGCAAGATCGCCTGATTTGACCGCTCCAGACTTCTTTTTGTGGGGCTTTTTGAAGTCGCGGGTTTATGTCAACAAGCCTCAGACTCTTGCAGCTCTTAAAAACAATATCCGTCAACAATGTGAGGACCTATCGCCGGAAGTTTTGGCCAAAGTGATGGAAAATGCCATAAAAAGGGCTCAAATGACAATCAACTGTGGCGGCGGCCATTTACATGACATCATATTCTCGACTTGATGTAAAAAAAATTAAAAGACCAAATAAAAATAATCCACAAGAAGAATCAAAGTTTTTCATTTTTTTTTAAATTACAGCCAAAAAACATCGGAAGGTTATTTTTGCGCCACCTTGTATATATATACGCCCTAATAAAAGGTATAAAAAATCAAAGCATATACGTATTATGCGTTATATATATATATATATAATATATATATATATATACAAATACGTAAAATCACGAATCCATATTAATATTATAAATGCGAAAGTAACTCTGTCTGTCTGTCTGTCTGTCTCGATTTAACGCCAAAACTACTGAATCGATTTAAATGAAATTTGGCACACAGATAGTCTAGAGCCTGAGAATGGACATAGGCTACTTTTTACCGCTGGGAAATGCTTCATCCGCTGTCCAGAAGCTGAGATCTAAGCTGATATCTAAGAAAAGTTGTAACTCTCGAATGCTTTTTAGCTCCTAGCTTTTGAATGATTCATCCAAATGAAATCATCTTTGTAGGTTATCCTGAAGTTGAACAATAAGCATTAAAATATAAATTTTATACAATTCAAAAAAGTAAAATGTTCGATTGAAGCTAGATTGTTGGATTTTCCCAGCGTCCGTCCAGTGGAGGAAAATTTGTGTGTGTGTGCGGCACAAATCTGTTTCTCTACCTGCATGTTTTGTGCAATGTGCTTTTTCTTTCTTTTTTTATGCACCTTTTGCATTTTTGTTGTTTTTTTTTATGGCGCATGGCCATGGGATTGAGAAAGATAGGGTATGAAATGTAATTTTTTTTTTATAATAAGCGCGCACTAAAGGGATTTGTTGGGACCCTTATTAGCTACACAGCGCAGGCGTTAAGGACATTAGTGTGAGAAGAAGAGGAGAGATGCCGATGCACGTTGGTTTTGAATGTTTGTAGGTTATAATGTGTAGGAAAAATGGAGCGTGGAAGACCATTCCACATTCGTATTATACGACTGAGGAAAGATTCTTTGAACTTCACTGTACGTCCGAACACAGGCTTGAGGGTGAACTGATGAGCATTCCTTGCATGGCGGGTATTGCGGTTGAAATGTTCAATGGGAGGAATGCTACTGGCTATTTCGTTTGAGCACTTATGGTGAAAATAACGATAAAATAACGAAAGGCAGGAGACATTACGGCGATGACTAAGAGAGTCAATCGATCCCGCGATGTCTCGGTCGCCAATGAGTTTTATCGCGCGTTTTTGGATCCTGTCAAGTAGCTCCAAATAAGTTATTGGTGCACCGGACCAGATATGAGCGTTGTATTCGAGTTTCGGGTGAATAAACGCTTTATAAATTATAGCCAAATCAGAAGGGGTGACATATTTCTTACACCGCTTAAGGAAGCCTAGACATTTCGCGGCGTTCTTGGCGACATCGAATATGTGCTCATTCCAACGAAGATTGTCATGAACACTCATACCAAAAATGGAAAGTCTTTCGGTTTCAACGACGCAAGTGTCATTCATGGACAATGGCCGACTGTTAAGATTTCGCTTTAATGAAAGCCTTGTAGCCTTTCAATACGAACTCAATATTGTTAGCATTAAGCTTCATATATTAATTGAAATAAAGAAAACTGAAACTGAAAAAAAAAAAAAAAAAAAAGAAGACGGCATTGTGTTTTGGAAGCATTAAATTCCACTCTATTGGTTTTACCCCACTGAGTTATGCTGTTAAGATCGGAATTTAATGAGCTTAACATACGTTGCGGTTCCAGTTCCACACCCGAAGATGAGGGGCGTGACCCAAGAAACGAATATGAGAAGCTGAGGGTACTGTCATCAGCAAAGGAATGGATTGGATTAGAAGTAACAGACAGTAGATCATTTATAAAAATGAGAAAGAGAGTCGGGGACAGAACAGAGCCTTGGGGGACACCATCATTTATTTGGTGAGTTGCAGACTTGAAGCCGTCCAAAACAACTTGAATTGAACGGTCCGAAAGGTAATTTCTTATCCATTGAAGAAGACGGTTGTCCTTCGACTCCTGTCCTACGGATATGCCGTCTGATGCGATGACACTGGACCTTCGGCTAAAGTGCAACTACGAAGTCGACTTTCCTCGCGTTCAGGACTGGCTCTGGCCGGACTCTGAACCTGGAAGGGAATGCAATCGAATCTTCACGGATGGCTCTAAAACCGATCAAGGATCTGGTGCTGGTGTCTTCGTAGAGAGCGACAACGTTAGACTTTTCTACCCATTAGGCAAATATGCGTCAGTCTTCCAAACAGAGACTTATGCTATCCTAATGGCCATGGACTTTGTCACGAGGAACATGTGGAGGGGGCGAAGTATCTGCGTCTGTAGCGACAGTCAGGCTGCGCTTAAGGCCTTACTCAAACCCTTAACTACCTCCAAAATAGTACGTGAATGCAAGATATCTCTGAATTCGGTCGGAAGGCTGAATTCACTTAAACTTGTCTGGGTCCCGGGTCATAACGGGATCACGGGAAATGAGATCTCCGATGAACTTGCTAGACAGGGCTCAGAGGGGGACTTCTCAGGACCTAACCCAGCGTTTTGTCTGCCTACGTCCTCGGTTAGGGCTTCCATTGACGGTTGGGTTTCCTATGAACACAATCGACGTTGGCATGACTCTCCAGGGTGCAGACAGACTAAGCTAAGTCTCCCCGACGTCTGTAGGAAATCCGCGGCATTCTTGTTGTCTCTCAACAGAAAAGACTGCAGACAGACTACTGGCGTTCTTACGGGACACTACGCTTTTGCCAAACACTTTAAGGTGCTAGGCCTAAGCGATAACACCAACTGCGAAGCCTGTGGAGAAAGCGACGACACTGTGGAACATTTCCTCTGTGATTGTCCTGCTTTTGCTCGTATCAGGTGGCAGGTATTTGGTGCGGATATGGTGAGTGCTGTAAACCTATGCTCCTTACCATTGAAGCCCCTTCTCGTTTTTCTTAGGAAAACGAGTAAATTCTCACAGCAAAATGTGGTGTGTCTGCCTGGTAGTACAATGGACCTGTATTGAGTCTGAGTGCTCCCGTGCAGAAAGTCTCACACACCCCGACAAAAAAAAAAAAAAAAAATATGTGGTTGGAGTACGAGAAATTCGCTGATATGATACAATGGTCTGACGAACCTAGAGGCGATAATACGTTCAAAGCGTATTTATCGGGGTGAAAGGTAAGAAACAAGTCCAAAGTGTTGGCAGTTTGGCTGCTAATGTCCGGTATTCGTGTCGGCTCATTTACAAGCTGAGTCAGGTTATTTACCTCAGCAAAGATCTCGAAGTACCTTCCTTCGGGTGCTGTCTGACCAGAATGCCAGCTTGAATTGTGTATATTAAAATCGGCCGCAATAACGATTTCAGAACGAAGATGAAGGGTCACAATTCTTGTAATAGAATCGGACAGGGCATCATACTCATTATAAGTTGAATGTCTGTCCAAGTTGGGGCTTCTGTAAATAAAACAGTAGTGGATTAATTGCCTACGGACATGAAATTTGAACCAAATGAAATTAAATTCCGGGTTGGAACTCTGACCATACTGGGGCTGAAGTTGGTAGGCTACGTCACTGCGTATATAAACGGCGATACCGCGATGTGGAAAGAATAATGGCACTAAGTTGTAGCCAGGTAGACTAAACTCTGTTAAATCAGAGCCAACGCTAACCTGAGTTTCACTAAGTGCCAAAACAGCTGGTTTGTTGTGAAAAACATGGGCGTATAATGAAAACCAATTTTTCCTCAACCCACGAATGTTGCTGACATCCACTACGAAATTCCTACAAATTATAAAATACAAACATAAAAGAAAACATAAGGACGGGCTACAGTCCGCTTGGGCGAACTGTTGGATACCTATTATTCCTATCCCTCATAAGTGGGCGTGGCAAAAGTATAATTATAGTTGAATTGTTAAGAACGCTCTACATATTTTGTTATATAACATTTAAAGGATTTTATCAAAAAAAAAACGAAACTTTTGTAAAAATAACGCTCCCTAGCTCAAACTTTGGATTTTCAAAAAAAGGTTTTTTTTTAATTGTGGGCGTGTCAGTAGGCGGATTCTGAAAATATATACACATGGGCTTGAAAGGCGCCTAGAGAGTATATACTATAAATTTCAGCTCCCTAGATCAAATTTTGGTTTTTTTTTTTAAAAAATTATTTGGGCGGATTTTGAAATTTTTTTCTCGCAGTTTTAGGAGTCATAGTTTATGTATAAAAAATGTCAGCTTTCTAGCTCAAAATTCGTTTTTTCCAAAATTTAGTTTTTTTTTAGTTTGTGGGCGTGTCTGTGGGCGATTTCAAAAATTCGTAAACTTAATTATTTCGGGACCTTAGACAGCATATGGTTAAAATTTCAGCTCTCTAGGCCCAGTTTAAAGGCCTAATTTTTACCGACGGACGGACGGACATGGCTAGATCGACAGTACTATCTATGCTGATCATAAATATAGTAACTTTTAGGGGTCTACGGGCAATATTAAGGTATGTTATAAACTATGCGTCAAAATTAATATACCCTTAGAATAGGGTATAAACACATGAAATGTAAATGAGATTGAGAGCTAGTCACACTCAGAGTATATCCATATAATGAGTATTGACACTTTCGACGTTTTCTTTATCAGTTCATATCAGCAAGTATTTTGTTTTAAATTTGAGACGTGGCAGACTGGCGAAGCAAGGCGAGCACTGGACAGCTAGTATTGATATATATCCACATTCGAGAAATGTCGTTTTCTGTATCGTACATATTATCTCACGTGTTCGACATTTTAAATAGGGCGCCAACAATACTGCGATGGCAGCGCCGCGGCGTAAGATTTTCCACGAACTGCTTAAGCTGTGATAGTATATATCTGTCATTCAGACCATTCAGTCTCACGAAGCAGTTTCAACTTACCTCAAACTTAAACCGGCCGTTATAGAAGCTTTGAAAGAAATAAAAAAGTGGAAAGATCGAGAGACTTCACAAAAGGCTTCTCAGCTTTTGACCGTGATTTTGACAATCGAACTTCAAATCTCCTGTCATATAATGGAATCGTTCAATTCTATCCTCTTGCCTCTGAGTCGGGAATTGCAGACGAAAAATCAAGATCTAGGAGAAGCCACAAAGTTAGCTGATGATGCTACGAATGATATCAAGGAAAAGCGGGAAAACGTTGATTCAAATTTTCGTATCATTTACGACAATGTTGCTGAAATTTGTTCCGAATACGAAATTAATATGAAATTGCCCCGTCGTTGCAGTCAACAGCAAAACCGTTGCAACGTTGAAACACAAACTGTCGAAGATTATTACAGAATTGCCTTCTACATTCCATTCCTTGATAATTACATTTTTCATCTCCAAAGTCGGTTCGAAAAACACAAATCGATCTTAAACAGTTTCGGACAACTATTTCCTTCCAAGCAGGAATTTGATTAGGAAAAATGCGCAGATCTTTACAAATTTTATGACGAAATATTGGACTGTTCAGAAAGGAATTTCATCTCAGAGATCAGAATGTGGAGGCAACGGATCTCCGATCAAGATATTCAAAATGCACTCGATGCACTATCAGTGAGTAACTTCAGATCGGAATTTTTACTTCCAGAATCAGTTTCTATAACCCATCGAATACTTAACTTTCAATGGTTACGTAATTTTTTAGGTTATCAATGAAAAATGTTTCAAAAACGTGAACACGATCTTATGAGTATTGGTAGTGTTACCCGTAACAACAGCAACTCCAGGACGATCATTTTCGACCCTAAGAAGAATAAAAAACTATCTTAGAAGTACAAGGTGGCGCAAAAGTTGTCAGGTGGCGCAAAAGTTGTCACCCGATGTTCTTTCGCTGTAATTTTTTTTATGAATGAAAAACTTTGGTTCTGCTTTTGGATTATGTTAATTGGTGTCTTAAGTTTTTTCTGTATAGTTAACTTCACAAAGGACAAAGAAGAATTTACATTTGCCGCCATTTGCAAAAATTATAGCTTCTTCCGATAGGATGATGACTTTTGCGCCACCTTGTACAATGGGACGGGAGCGCCTGAATGGACTCGCTTCTTTGAGTATCCATCCTGAAATTGGACTAACGGAAGACGAAATTCTGCAAAAATTCTTCAAAAAACCGCGGAATTTTAAAAACGATTTAGATTTTCTCTAGATTTCGCACTATTGCTAATATGTTGTAGTAACATTGAATTGAATAATAATATTATGCATGACGAAATACGAGAAATCATGTATTTGCACATTACAATCTTTTTTGGATTTTCGAATCGTAAAATAGAATATGCAAATTTTCGGCGACAGAATACCAGCATTTCAGATTCAGGTCGGTTCGGACCTCCTTGGGGGGGGGGGTCCGGACCCGATGACCCCCCGTAGATCCGCCACTGAAGTATATTCATTTTTGTTGCCATGGAATGAACAAATTAATACAGTCGTTTTGGGGTAAGAATGCGCATTTTTGGGTTCAAATTGTACAAAAATTAAAGCAGCTGCAAACAAAAACAAACTATTATTGTGTATTTCTTGGCAACCAATTCCAATATTTTTTATTTAATTCAATTTGTTATTAAAAAAGTAAAGCAACGCAGTGAGCGCGTTCTGTAGTCAGGATAATAATTCTTAAAAAAAACATTTTTTAAAACAAACGTAAAAGCGAATCAAAATTCTTGTTGAGAAACAAAATCAAAAATAAAATAAAAGAATAATAATAAAAATACATAACTCCACGCAATAATAACCCAATGGAGTGCGTAGGGTGAGGTCGTGTCATATGGCACTTCAGGAATACGGCAACTTTCCAATATTTCAGTGAAAGAAGTGTTTTCTTAAGACGTTTTTTTTAGCTTTTTAAAATAAGGTGTTTTACCTTCAATTATATTTATGTTCCGATTTTATGTTTTCAAACTTGATAAAGAAGTTATAAATTTTTGTTTGAAGTTAGAATCTGCTTTATTTTTTGAGTTATAAAGGGGCGCAATCTCTCCCGACTTTACCCCTCTTACGCTCCAAACAACTCCACAATATTTTTCATAGACGCTCCTTTTTATACCCTATTCTAAGGGTATATTAATTTTGACGCGAAGTTCGTAACATACCTTAATATTACCCGTAGAACCCTAAAAGTTACTATATTTATGATCAGCATCGATAATAATGTCGATCTAGCCATGTCCGTCCTTCCGTCTGTCGGCAAAAATTAGGCCTTTTAACTGGACCTAGAAAGCTGAAATTTTAACCATATACTATCTAGGGGCCCGAAATAATCAAGTTTAAGAACTTTTGAAATCCGTGGGCGTGTGCAAAGCTTCAGTCGCAAACTGAAAAAAAAAAAACAAATTTATCGAAAAAATCGAATTTTGATCTAGAAAGCTGAAATTTTTTATATATGATCTTTGACACCTAAAACTGCTCGGGAGATAAAATTTCTAAACTCTGCCCACTGACACGCTCACATTTAATTCAAAAATTTTATTGAAAAACCAAAGTTTGAGCTAAGGAGCGTTTTTTTTACGAACGCTTTTTTTCGATTAAATCCTTTAAATGTTATATAACAAAATATGTAGAGCGTTCTTAACAATTCAACCATACTTAGACTTTTGTCACGCCCACTTATGAGGGATAGGATTAAGAATAGGGTATCCAGTAGTTCGCCCAAGTGCACTGTAGCCCGTTCCTAAGCGTTTTTTTGTCAATTATTAGGATATTCTAATTTTGTATGCCATAGAAAGCAAAATATGTATACATGCTTTTGTGTTTACATATTTGTTTGGGCGAACCGTCAACTGATTTTCGAAGTTTCAAACTTTGGACATCTCTTAGAATCATCACCGACCTGCCTTCAGGTGTAAGGGCTCAGGGCGGAATTGTGTTTAATTATTAGATAATGTTAATTTTTGTTGCCGATGGAGCCATCATTAGCGAGGTTCAAAAGTCCCTACAACGAGCACTTGATGTATGGGTGGAAGTTTTGGGGGGAGGGGGTATCGTATTAGAATTGCGGCCCGTTGTCTGATCCACTCCGACCTATTCTAGATATTTATATGAGTTGAAGAGTTTTTCCAAAGTGCGAAAAGTTCAAATATCTAGGAGGGTGGATGAGGTGGCGGGAGAACTCAGCCATCTTCTGTGATCGGAAAATGCCCCCTAAGCTGAAGGAAGGCTCTACATCGCAGTTGTGGATTGCGTACAAAAAGTATGAGGGGAAATTAACGGCAGCTGGGATGAAGATGCTTCGCATGACAGAAGGAGTAACAAAGATCGATCGAATAAGAAGTACCAAGATCCGAGGAAGTCTTCATGTCAAAGAATCTCGAAAAAATGAAGCGCGACCGGCTCAGCTGGTACCTACTGTTGTGTTCAAATGAGAGATCCTACGAACCCTGTCAAAAAGCAATATCAATCAACGTTACCATACAAACGCGAAAGAGATGCAGGCCTTAAAACCGTTATTTTGTAAGGTCGAACCGGCGAAACCCATAGGCGGACGAGTTGGGATGCTGTTAAGTGGGAGTGTAATGTATGATCCCTTTAGTCAGCGTCTCACAGCCATAAAGGAAGAAGATGAAGATTAATTTCAGTTTTAGTAAAAAATAATAATACAGTATAATCTCGATAATTCGTACCCCGTTAAGTCGTAAACCCCTCTTATTCGTAATAAACTGCAGGTCCCTTGAAAAAATCCCGGTTATTCGTAAAAAAACAGTGCATTTCGGTCCCCTACCCAATTTTCGACGGTTTTCAAGCATAAATCGGCCGATACTGCTGCAATTTCACGTTCGATATTCGTACGAAGTTCATCAATCATCGCTGGCTTGTTGGCATAGACCATAGACTTGACGTAGCCCCACAGGAAATAGTCTAACGGTGTCAAATCGCACAACCAAGGCGGCCAAGCGACTGGACCATTTCGTGAGATAACACGGTTTCCAACCTTGGTTTCCAATAAATTGATTGTGGCATTCGCTGTGTGGCATGTGGCGCCGTCCTGTTGGAACCACATGTCCTCCAAGTCCATATCATCCAATTGGGGCCAAAAATATTCGGTTATCATTGAACGGTAGTGATTCCTATTCACAGTAACGTGCCGGTCTTGATCATCACGGAAGAAGTACGGCCCAATGACGCCGCCAGCCCATAAACCACACCAAACCGTAATTTTGTCGGGATGCAATCATGACTCATGGAGTACGTGTGGATTGCTGCCTGACCAATACCGCATATTGTGTTTATTGACGAAGCCATTCAGCCAGAAAAGAGCGTCATCGCTGAAGATGATTTTTCGATGAACGATGCTCTTAACGTTGAGGCCACTGACTCCGAACTTCGATATTAAATTTTAATAATTTCGACTCGTTGTTGGCTCGTATATCTGTTCATCATGAAATGGCAAACCTTACTGAAGAGCAATGTCAAAAGAGCGGCAAGAAATTCTTCGTCGTTTGCTGTCCCTGTCGCTCTACTTTTGTAGCGTCCCTGTTGAAAAACCCTTTACATATATGTAAGTACATAATGAAGAAAATTGGTATTAAATTTGGAGTTTTCTGTTATTTATTTTATATTTTGTGTGCATAATATATGGAATATATTGAATTAAATATTGAAAAACATAAAATCCCGTTAAATCGTATTTTTATTTTTTAAACCTTCAATAATTCGTAATCTCGCTAATTCGAAAACCCCTATAATTCGCTATAAACTCTAGGTCCCTTGACACTACGATTTGTCGGGATTATACTGTACATATGTACATACATATGTGGTAAATTTTGTTTGGGTGCCTCGATTCGCGTTCTAAAAGGATTTCAAACTCGGGACGTCTCTTCACTCATAAACAGGCCAGTCATTGGCCTGACATGTTAGATTCTTAGACAATTACCAATTTGGTGTGAATTTTCATTGTGATGGGATTTGTTCCATTTATAATTGGAACTCAAGCCGACATTGAAATGATATAAACAGCCACAGCTTTTGTTGCCACCTCAAAAAAGAAATAAAGCCCGTGGTGTGTGTTTCCCTTTATTATTAAGACCCACGCATTTTATTTTCGCGGTACTTATTGCACTGAAACGAAAAGAACTGTCATTCAACTACCAATGGAATACCTCATTACTCTTCTGGATTACCATTTCAGAACGACAAAACAGTTCTGTTGGGACACCATCTCTCAAATAAATCCTGGCTATGAGAATTTGTTTAAACAAACTCGGTTATATGTTTGCTACTAAACATTGGTCAATGCCAAACGTTAGCATTCGTAAGACATTTACAATATCATTGCCAGAAAAAGTTCTTTATTCGATATTCCGTGACCAGTTCACACTCCCCGGAAAGGTTTTCTACATCAGCTGCCAACTGATGGACTGATGTAATGCGGTTCATCTTTAACTCACAGCACGACAAACCGCGTCAAAAATCGCAATAAAAATACACATAAAACAAAATGTAATTGCAGAGTATGAAATTATTTTAGCCAAAAGAATTTTCCAAAAACTTTTCTGTAGACTCCTGCCAACGCAAAAAAACATCCTTCATAGTCATAGGTGAAGCATCCTCATCATATATCCATCCATCGTGCCACTGAAATCATAAACGTGTTTCACCTTTAAAAAGGTAATAAAAACGCAAAACCCCAACCTACAAGAGGCACTTTGACCATCCATCCATCCATCCATCGATGTGAAAAATACCATATTCCTCACAACTGCTACAAGGATATACTTGTCTCCCTAGTGCGCATCGAGTGTACAAATGGCTCAAACGAAACTCCAATAAAACTCAAATATCACGTTTGTTAATTAGCTCCGACGAGTAATAAAACTCGAAAATCCCCTGCAAAAGGAATTCTCATCCCGGAGAGGTGGGAGTATTAGAGAATATGGCAACGCTCACTTTTCTAAACTAGATTCCGTTCCTAAGAAAAGTAAATATACCTAGATACATATATATTTTATATTTGAAAAAAAAAAAAAACTTTTTACTAAGAAAACAGAGACATATCATCAAAGAGACATTCTTTGCACTAAAAGAAAATTAAAAACTTTTTCTCCTTTTAGCTGAATTTAAATATCCTTCAACGGGCAATTTGTCCGAATCGCGCGATAAACAAAGAGAGGGAGAGAGAGTGGAACTAAAAAAAAAAAACACAAAGACATTTGTCAAGATTTTCCGATGGCGGACATCCATCTATGCCTTAGTTTGTGAACTCAGTCTTAGTTGAATATCAAAGAAAGGTTGGCAACGGACCCTCTTCCGTTCGGGGAGAGGAAGAAAGCGACAATTGACGAAATGGAATTACTCAAAAGTTTAATTGAAGTAATCCAATTCTACGCGCCATACCACCTTCTTCATTTATCTAATAGACATTTTTATGGAATTTTGTCAGGAGCCGGATTTTCCTATTTTAGAATGGCGTTGCTTAGATCACGAATGAGTTGTGGTCTTTTAAATTCTAAACAAGAAGCATTACTTTCTGATGAGAAAGTTAGTCACATCACAGTTAAGAAATGCAAAGGACAGTTTTGATGGATACGATGGCGTTTCCTTAGAAAATTTGATAATTCACTACTTTTATATTCATTTTTATAAGCTCATTGCTTAAACTTATATTATGGGTTCAATGGTTAATGTGTGGGATAACAAATCGAAGGGTCTCAGGATCAAATTACCTAAGTAACACCTAAGGTTAGGGTGGCGACGGTGCAGAGGTTAGTGTGTTGGCTTGTGACCCGTGCGGTGCAGGTTCAATCCCCATGGGGAACAACAACATACGCCACCCAATCACATGCCTCTACACCAAAAGAAGAATTTCTGCCTGGTAGTACAATGGACCGTTACCGAGTCTGAGTGCTCTGGGATTTGGATTTTCTTTTTTAAAAAAAAAAAAAAAAAACCTAAGGTGTGTTTTCACTGTTTGTTTTGTTTAGTAGCAAACATATAACCTCTTGCGAACGTCTGATAAACTCCAAGAGTGTCAATTGAAACGATAGGCTTCTAAAATGCTCCGTTAGGAATCTGCTTAAAAATTGTAGGAGATTCAATTCGCACAAGGAAATGGTTAGAGAAACTATGTATTGGGCCGTTTATGCTTATATCGTAAGCAGAAATGATTGAATCCAAATTTAAGCAAACAATTTACTTAATCTAATTGACATGATCTAAGATGAGCACTATATACATATTTAACTATATCATTTAAACTAACTGCCCGTTCGGCCTTAAATCTACCCTACTGCTAAGCTTATTATAATATTTTTGAAGTACAGAAAAAACGTAACAACGTAAAGCCACTTAAATAGTAATTTTAATTATGATTGTTGGCAGTCGTTACCGAGTGGTCGCTATCTTAATTGCATTTTAGGCACACCACCGGGAGCTGACCGAAGCCTACAGCGTCAGTCTCCCCTCGAGTCATGTATACTGAACCATACCGTACAGCCTACATGGAAACAACGAGAGTATACATTTTCTTTCTCACAAGTTCCGTTGACTTTGGGAAAATCTCCAAAGATGATCAAAATCATAACACATATGAGTACATGACCGGCTATTAACGAGTTGCTATTTACTAGACACTGTACAGGTCTTTCATCGCTCTTGCTGTGATTACTGTTATCTATTCTATTGTTAAGCTTATATTAAGTAGACATTGTATAATTGATATTCATTCTGATCTTAGCGTTCATACAATAAAGAACCATAAAATAGAAAGCGATGTTTTTATTTCATATGTGTACATAGCTCAGTGTTCGGCTACTGACGGGATTTCATTAAATCCATAACTGGCGCAGTCGGAAAAAAAAATATAAAATAAATATATTACATACATAAATGCAGCGAACTAAGTTAAAATATATTTGAAATATGAAAAATAGTTTCAGTGAACAATGTTACCTTAATATTTAACTATTTAAAGACAAGAACAACAAACAAATATATATAAAAAAAAAAAGGTTTTAAAAAAGTGAAAATTAAAAACAGAACTCTAATTTGTGGGCTTGCAGTGTGAGCAGTCGACGAAAAACCGTTTGGAAAAAATAAAATAAAGAAAAAGCAGTTGCCGAGAACAACAGGTATGGCCAATGTAGATCTTATCGCATTAGTGGCTGGAGTCACTGATTTCACAGGGCTACCGGAACATTTAGATTTATTTATTAAGCATATTGATTATATATATGTATTTGCAAATAATATAAATGAACATTTGAAACCAATTTTGGATTTGCGCATAAGGCAAAAAATATTAGGTGATGCAAATTTAATGTTAATTAATAATAATAATCCGTCGCAATGGCCGGAGATAAAAGCTGTATTAAAAGCAAATTGTAACATAAAGGAAACCATTGAAAATATAATTAATGAAATAAAAATGATAAAATTTAACAATTCTGTCGACAAGCTGTATAACCAAGTACAACATCTTTTGACAAAATTAAACATAAAAACAAATCTTAGTGAAGATATTCCAGGTTGGTACAATAGTAGGCTCAATGAAGAAACGGCATTAAAATTATTTGTTGGCAAGCTACCTAGTGAGCGTAAGATTATTTTAAACGCAAGAAACCCATCTACTTTTTTGGAAGCAAAATCAATTTTAGTTGATACTGATAACTTTTATCGTACATTTACAAATACAAGTTATAATTTAAGAGAATTTGACCCTAGTAATTTTCCAAATCACGGACACGTAAAAACTTATACAGGACAACAAAATTCAAGGAGCGCTAGGTATGATAATCCAAGACAGTTTCAAATTAATTCAGAGCGTTTTCAACCAAATAACTCGAATAATTTTCAAAATTTTAATACAAGATCAGGCAATTTTCCAAATTCTAATACACGCGATTCAGGACATTTTCAGCAAAATAGTCCAAGTAATTTCAAAATGTACGTACAAGAACAGGCTATTTTCCAAATTCGAATGCACAAAATTCAGGACATTTTCAACACAATAACTCAGGTAATTTTCAAAATGTAAATACTAGATCAGGCAACTTTCGAAATTTGAACCCGCGTAATTCAGGACAAATCCAGCAAAATAACTCACGAAATTTTAGACAGCATAATACAGGATTAAGAAATAGTTATGATGAAATAATGGAAGTGGAACACATACAGGATGGAAATTCACCATCCAGTGCAGAAATGCAAAATGAAAATACATATCAGTCACTAAATTTTCAATCGACCAGTCCCGAGCTCTTCCCTGCATAATAGTAAAAACAAGTTCAATCAGGTACTTCGCTCATTCAAAAAGGATTGTTTCATAGTTCTTTCAAAACAGAACTTAGTAAACCATTGTTACTCAAATCAATTAACTCAGACATAGTTGTTGGCTCCAAAATAACAATCCCACTTTTTAAGGAATTTAGTAGACAAGTAACAAACATTGAAATGCTTGAAGTAGAAATGAACGGCGACTTTGATGGTATAATTGGCTGTAAAATTTTAAAACCGTTGCAAGCAAAAATTGACCTTGATAGTTTACAATTAATAACCAAAGAAACCTCTTTACCTTTAATATTTTCAAGTTCTCAATCCCAAATAACTGAAACAGAAATTCATAGCTTAAGTAATCATACAGAAGATATTTCTTTTCAAAAACCAAATATAGACTCAATTTTAAATAAATTGAAGTTAGATCATTTGAATAAGGAAGAAATAAAATCATGAATCGCTACAATTCATACGTTTGAGAAAGTGTTTTATTTTGAGGGTGATAAACTAACGTCAGTGGTAAAATACACCCACAAAATACCGACCAAAAATGATATCCCAATATTTTCAAAAACATATAGATATCCCGAGGCACACAAAAATGAGGTTGATATACAAATTTCAGAAATGCTCAGTTCAGGAATTATCGTTAATTCCACTAGTCCGTACAATGCTCCTATATGGATTGTACTGACGAAGGTTGATAATTCCGATCAGGAAAAATGGCGCGTTGTAGTGGACTATCGGAAACTTAACGATGCAACCATGGAAGATAAGTTTCCAATCCCTAATATGGAGGATATATTTTCAAAATTGGAAAATGCGCAATATTTTTCATCACTGGACTTAGCAAAAGGATTCCATCAAATCCCTATTAATAAGGAAGATATGCATAAAACAGCTTTTTCAACTACAAATGGACACTACGAGTTCAAACGTATGCCATTTGGGTTGAAAAATGCGCCGGCATCTTTCCAAAGAATGATGAATGAAGTCCTGGTTGGTTATCTAAATAAAATATGCGAAGTATACCTAGACGACATACTTATCTTTTCCACGTCGCTGCAAGAACATATCATATATATATCATACATATATGACTACAACCTAAAACTGCAAATTGACAAATGCAATTTTATGAAACGAGAAACTGAGTATTTAGGACATATTATATCAGATGAAGGTATTAGGCCCAATCCAAATAAGATAAAAATTATCAAGGAAATTAAATTACCTCACTCAGTAAAGCAAATTAAATCGTTTTTAGGCATTACAGGGTTTTACCAAAGGAAAAGAAAATTTTGTTGCTGATTTTTTAAGTCGCCTAGAAATTAATTGTGTGGTTGAAAACGACATTAAATCGGACGCAGCTACAATACACAGCGGCGAAGAAAATTTAAACGATCATATTTATATAACCGAAACACCATTAAACATTTATAAAAATCAATTAGTATTAGAAAATGGTATAAATAATTCATACACAACCAAGTTTTTGTTCAAGAAAAAGAGAAGATCACTTATTAGCCTTAAAGAGTATGATGAGGCATATGTTTTAAAACTCCTTAATGAACTATTACCTATTAAGGGGACTATAGGAATTTTTTGCAAAGACGATAACATATTCAAAGAGTTTCAAAAAACCATAATAAAATATTTTTCAAATTTACCAATTATGAAAATGCTAAGGTGCACAAAGTTTCTAAAGGACATAACATGCAAAGAAAAACTACTAGATCTAATAGAAAAGACCTATTTAGACAGAAATCATAGGGGGATTGAGGAAACGTATTTAGTTCTAAAAGAGTTATGTTACTTTCCAAATCTGAGATTAGAGATATATAAATATATCAATAATTGCATAGCATGTAACATGTGTAAATACGACAGACATCCAATAAAGCCAAAATTAATGATTAGACACCTAATAAACCCAATGAAATAGTCCACATCGATATATGGTTTTTAAATAAGAATAATATGTTCCTAACATGCATTGACAAATTGACTAAACACGTGTCCATTCACCCTTTAATAGATAGGAATTCAATAACAATAGTTGATGTACTAAAACAAAGGTTCACAATATTAGGAAAGCCAGTTAAAATAGTGGCTGATAATGAATTCAATACCGCGTATATTAAACAATTCCTAAATCAAGAAAATATATTCTATCACTTCACATCTCCCAATACCCATACCGGTAATTCTGTTATAGAGCGTTTTCATTTAACACTTAATGAACACAAACGATTGTTAAAGCTCAATAAGGATAATATAGATACTGACGACAGGATGTTGGTTTTCAAAGCAGTTGAACTTTATAACGATACTATTCATTCCACCACAAAATATAAACCCAATGAGTACATGACCGGCTATTAACGGGTTGGTATTTACTAGACTCTGTACAGGTCTGTCATCGCTCTTGCTGTGATTACTGTTATCTATTCTATTGTTAAGCTTATATTAAGTAGACATTGTATAATTGATATTCATTCTGATCTTAGCGTTCATACAATAAAGAACCATAAAATAGAAAGCGACGTTTTTATTTCATTTGTGTACATAGCTCAGTGTTCGGCTAGTGACGGGATTTCATTAAATCCATAACTCTCGGTGGCACCAACTTGTGTTGATGAGCCCATCCCCTCCCAAAACCTCCAAAGCTGAACCTAGCTAACTTGAAAATAGCTTTAAAAAAAATTTGGCATTAACTGCCCATACAGGGCCTAGAACCTAGCTTCCCCAACCACTTTTTTGTGCGAAGTGGAGGGACCTACAATTTTAAGCGGAATCTGAACCGCAAAATTGAAAAGCTTCTTACGAGTATGACAATTGATTCTCTTGGATATTTGTCGGACGTTCGCAAGAGGTGGGGCAGTGAATAAAAACTCTAGATGTTACTTGGCCAAGGCGGGAATCGAACCGGGACCTTTAGACCCCGACACACTTTTTGATTTTTAAATTCATTTTTGATTGCCATTAAATATAAAATTATATACCTACTAGGCACAAATTATTAAATCTAACTTAAAATTAACAGGATACTTATCCTAGATGATTGTTCCTTATGCGCACCACCTTAACTTAACTACATTGTTATTGTTATGGTTATATTTATTTTGTAGCAAAATTGTCACAATGGTTGATTAATACTATTTGTACATAGATATGGTATGAATCTACCTTGCTAATGAAAATATTACAAATTCAATGCAAGCATTAAAGCAGATTGAAAGATTGCGAAGGAAAAAGCTACTTAAAAAACCTTCATTTAAATTATCACAGATATTAAAGTATATAATTATACAGGAAATTGTTAGGTAATTTCGTAAGAAATCTAATAAATTAACGTTATATAAATATAATAAATAAATAAATAAATACAATGAATAGGTACGTATATAAATATAATATAATAAATACATAAATACAATAAATAAACAAGTATAAACAAAATATAATAAACAAATATAATAAATAAACAAATATAATAAATAAACAAATATAATAAGTTAATTGATAGAATAAGAAATAAATTAAAATAAGATAAATACACAAAGTACATTATAATACATAACAACAAGTAGTATATATATAATAAGCAAATAAATAATTACAAAAAATCATCAATAAATAAATAAATACAAAATCAAAACAAAATCATACAAATACTGAATAAATGAAATATGTAACGTGTTAACATTTAAATGATAAATTTACAGCATGAAGAGATTTTAATAAGTACATACATATATATGTACAGCATGATGTAGGTTCGTACAGTAATTATAACATAACTACATATATCTTATATTTGTTGCCTTTCGGCCTAAAACTATTTTACGAACTAATCTTCCATATGTATTCCTCGAGAAAATTAAATAAAAAAAAATCTCATTATTGAGATTTTATATTTTTATATAAAACAAATTACAAACTACCTATTCTACTTACTTAAACTACTTAACATATTCTAACTATAGTTAGGATTCTGAGCACTTGTTGCCTTGCGTAGCAAGTGGTCAAAATCCCAATTGCTTTCCGAGCGCCTGGCAGTTGACTGAAGCCTTACAGAATCAATCACCTCTCGTTACCGAGTGGTCACTAAAGTTGGGGAGCCCGGTCTCTCTCGGAAAGGCCCTAGCTAACTTAGTCTAACTTATAAACTAAGAGGATGTTACCTAGAGTAACGCACCTCATTGGGGTAGCAAGCCCCAAAGATCAGGCTATTGTCGCTAGCCATCGCCCTTGTGACGTGCCTTCGAGTCACCTTAATGAGGAAATTGTCAATCCTATTCAACTGAGCTCCATCGTATAGGACCTTGTTGGAATAGTATTTTAAATATGTAGTTGGATTCAGGCGTTCGGAACAACCGGAGACATGCCCTAAGATATTGTCTCTCCAAAACCCGAATTTTTTCCATATAACTGGGCGCTATATTAAACCACAATGATCCATAAGCTATGATCAGCCTTATAAGGGCGACACGTAGCAAATGACCTTCACTCTAAAGTCAAGTTGACTGCTATGAAACAGTCTCCTTGTCAGAGTATAAGCCTTCTTGACAAAAACAAGACAAGCAACTATAGGTCTATCGAAATACAGATACTGGTCGAACCAGATACCTAGATATCTAACTACGCTTCTTACCGCCAATGTCTGCCTATTGTGTCCAATTATGGCCAATTTCTTCCAGTTTTTTCTGGTATCCTTAGACGCCACAGCCTATGAAGTTCTGAACAAGATTGTTTCCGTCACCTGAAAGTTGATTTTCAACTTCGTGTCGTCCCAATATCCCTTAATTTGATCGAAGTCACGCTGCAAAAGAATGTTAATGACCTCGATTTTAGGACCTGATCTGTATGCCACCAAATCATTGGCATACGCTATAGCATGTCTGAGTGAACCCGCCAGATGACTCGTGTAAGTGTTAAACTGGATCGGAGAATTCAACGCCCCTGCTGTAAACCGTTTTTAATTTCAAAGACTCTGCCCGAAATCACGTTGCCACATTTGACAACGGACTTCTTTCCTATAAGCATATTATAAATTACATATAGCAAAGGTTTGTGCATCCACCGGCTGGCCAACTTATAGAACAGTCCCTCTAACCATACGGTGTCGAAAGCCTTCTCAAAATCAACCAGACAAGCACCCGTGCATTGGTTCTTGCATTTATTCCACCGAATGTCGGAAACCAGTTTCGCCGCGGCATGAATAGTGTCATGCCCCGAATTGAAACCAAACTACTTGTCCGGAATTACGTTATTGTCCTCGACCCACTTCAAGAGGGCTCTATTGACAACTTTTTCGAAGACCTTGCTAATATTCGGAAGCAAGCTAATTGACCGGAGATTGGCAGGGTTCGTCCTATCTTTACCCTTTTCCGGAATTGGGTACCTTCTAATGCGGCGTATAATGTGCATTATTCAGCGCATTCTTACACAGCGTGGTGAAAATATCTAGTACAGCCTCCAGAGGCAGATGTCTCAATACGATGTTTGGGACACTATCCATCCCCGCCGACTTTTTATTCTTTAGTGACTCGAAGATGCACTTAAGATCATCTTTCGACACGAAAAAGTGCGATGCATCTCGGCCATTCGCGACAACTGCATTAGCATGGTTTTCATCATTGAATACGATGAATTCGTTATTCTCAGATCGCCAAATCTCAAGTTCGTTGCGCAGATAGAAGTGGCTCAGCAGAGCCCTATTCTCAATGTCGTGGTTACGGCGCGAAACAAGCGCCCCGCAAATCCACTTTCTCCTTTGAGTCCTCGACCACGAAAAAATCGTCGTTTGAAGCTACACTTTCTGGACTTATTCCAGCAGTCAGTACTGTCTGTCTGTTCTCTGCTGTCTGGAAGATTCGAACACAAGGAATATCATTGTGATCTTTCCTCCTGAACAACTTATTTATCCGTTGGAACATATTCGGACTACAGGTTTTAATTGGCCGAATTTTGTTGCCCCAATACAGACTTACAGATTTTCTGTAATTTTCTTTAATTAGATGTTCCAGGATTCGGATCTCTGACTTCAGCATCCTTACCTCCGGGTCGTCGCGATCAGTTAATTGCCTGTACAGCCGTTTAGGCCTCGAGAGCAGTATACTTTTCTGTCGGTATAGTGCGTCGATTGTAGGATTTCTGTACTTTTCTGTCTGGAGTCCCACACACTAACCATTGAGCCACTGCGCCCGACGAAAGTTAATTAAAAATGGAATTTTCCGTGGGACTTTTCTATAATAGCTTTGACATGAAAAAGTTTCCGAATTATAATCCTATCTTTGGAAACACATCAACGCTTTCATTTGTACAACTTTTCCATAAAGCGAAATACAGAAAAGAAACTTAACAATTTAAAATCCAATCATACTCTCCAGCTCCACCCGAGAGGTCAAGTGAAATGTCAAAACCACACATATGAAGTCGAACTTGATTTGATAACCAAACAAATCTTAATCTCATTGCCTACCGAAGAAAACTGATTGACAAGGGGCCCCGAAAACGATTGATTCAATTCGATTCCTTCAACCAACCAATGCTCCCTTCCAACAATACAAAACATTCAATTTTCCAAAGAAGACAGAAGCAACAAAAAGAAAAAAAGTTGACATGTAAATTTCCCATCAACGGACAATAATTTTCATAACAACAGCGATCAACTGGAGATGGAAATCCAACAATAAAAAGGGGAGAAAAGAAAACAGATATTCCCCATACCCACTTACCGGTGATTTGCTCCAGTGACTTTTGATTTTAAATTCGTCCTCGAAGGTCCCCTTTTCGTTCGGATTTCGCATTCAGGTGGGTCAAAGGTGATGCGATATAAACTTTTGACATATACCGGCCGATGTGTGTGCGAATGGCAGAAGGATACGCGTCTTTGTCAACAAAAACGGAAATCTAAGCAAATGCTCTATTGACCGTTATTATCCCTAGGGGTAACTTTGGTGGTGGGCTGGGATCTGATGTGTTTGTTGTGATTGCTTGGCATAGAAATGATGGATTTAAGGGCTCACATATGCAAAGGGATTGAAGTACGGTGTTTATGAGATCCTTAAGGGAAATAGAATTCTTCCCATATTTGCATTTGAAAAGGCATTTTTAAGGATGTAGGCTTTGTATTTATGGTTGGTGTTTTGGTCATCCTTCTGCGTGCCGATAAGAGAGGAGATAATTTGTTTACGCAAATCGCACGGGCATTGATTGCAGTCCTTGGTATTTTATTTTCCAATTTGCGAGTTTTTGTGAGAAAGGAAGTGATTTGATCCGTTTGCCGCTTGAACGGTTGGGAAAATAAAATATGAATTATGCGTGTTATTTTGTCATGGAAATTGATACAATCTCGTTACTCATGGGCTAGCGGGTCGAACATGAGATAGATTTAAAGGTATCCCTGGATAATCTCAGCTAGAGACTGGTAATGACAAAGGTAGGTAGCCAGGTTCTACTCAGCCCTTTGCTTTTTGTAGTAGTCGTTGATTTATTTACGTGCAGGAAAAATTATGGACTCTAAAGTTATTTTTTGCTGATGATAGAGCTTTCATAAGCGAGGACCAAATGTCCCTGCATCGAGAACTTGATATATGGGTGGATGTTTTGGAAGGGAATGCGTGTCTATCGTTTAAGTCCGAAGAAGACAGAATTCAATTGCCGGCCGTTCGCTGATTTACTGTGGCCTATTCTAGACATTAATATGAATGGAAAAGTGATTACCAAGTGCGAAAAGTTCAAATATCTTGGATCTACATATAAGCAACAGCGGATAAACCTCTGATGAAAATATAAATCATAGTTCCGAAAGCTAAGGTGGCCCTTTTCTGTTGCCACATAGCCATCGATTACAGATGGGACCTTTAACCTTGTATTACTGTCGGTGTTACAGGGTGGCGCACCAATTGTGCTACAATAAGAAATTCAAATAACTTTTTTTAATCACTGTAGGTATTTCATTTTTTATTTTTTTGTTGTAGGTATAGCAAATCAATTTGTAACTAATTTTTTTGAAGATGATAGATGATAGACTGTAAATGACCTCCATGCTCATCCACGCATATGCGACACCTGATCAGAAAATTATTCAGTTTCTCCATCGTACTGGAACCAAATGCTGTTGAAACGGATACTTCTTCGGCGCAGTTCTAGGTAAAAAAACTCCTTCGACATATTTAAATAACGGTCCCCATTGACAGTTACTGTTAAACCGTTTTCTTCAAAGAAGTATGGTCCCACAATGCACCTTGATGAAACTACGCACCACACAGTGACTCGTTCTGGGTGCAGTACCGTCTCATGGAGTATTTCTGGATTAGATTCAATCCATATATCGCAATTTTGCTTATTCACATTGCCGTCTAGATCAAAATGGGCCTCATCAGGCATAAACAAGCAATTTATCAAGCTGTTGTCTTCTTCGGTCATTTCAATCATTTTTTGGCAACATTCCAGGCGAATATGCAAATCCAGAGGATTTAACTTGCTTGCCATTTGGACTTTGTACGGAAACAAGTTTAAGTCATCACGAATTATCCGTTGTAATGACCGTCTGCTAACTCTAATTTGCGCCGGTAAGTTTCGAGTCGAAACGCTTGGATTTGACTGAATTGACGATGCTTCAGCCGTGATTGTGCCTTGACCCCGAACATAGGGATCTCGATGGTAATGTCTTCGTTCGATGCTTCCAGATTCGGCAAACTCACGCCTAAATTCCCTTTGGACGGAAATGAAGGTCTGCAAAACATGGTACCGCTGCACTATCCAAATTCTTTTTCCGGTGTCCCAAGTATTCATTTTAATAAATATTAATAGTAAATAAATAGGTAATCTAATATGTAGTAAAAACATAGGGGCGGGCTACAGTCCGCTTGGGCGAACTGTTGGATACCCTATTCTTATTCCTATCCCTCATAAGTGGGCGTGACAAAAGTCTAAGTATGGTTGAATTGTTAAGAACGCTGTACATATTCTGTTTTATAACATTTCAAAGTTTTTATCAAACAAAACCGAAGCTTTTGTAAAAAAAACGTTCCCTAGCTCAAACTTTGGTTTTTCAATAAAATTATTTTATTTAATTGTTGGCGTGCCAGTAAGCAGATTTAAAAAAAATTAACACATGAGCATAGAGGACCCCTAGAGAATATATATTATAAATTTCAGCTCCCTAGCTCAAACTTTGGATTTTCAAAAAAAGTTTTTTTGTAAATTGTGGGCATGTCAGTAGGCGGATTTTGAAAATATTTACACACGAGCTTAAATGGCTCCTAGAGAGTATATATTATAAATTTCAGCTCCTTAGCTCAAATTTTGGTTTTTCAATAAAATTGTTTTATTTTTTTGTGGGCGTGTCAGTAGGCGGATTTTGAAAATTTTATATCCCAAGCAGTTTTAGGAGTCATAGATCATATATAAAAAATTTCAGCTTTCTAGCTCAAAATTTCCAAAATTTTTTTTTTTTTGAGTTTGTGGGCGGATTTCAAAAATTCGTAAACTTTATTATTTCTAGAGAGTATATGGTAAAAATTTCAGCTCTCTAGGCCCAGTTTAAAGGCCTAATTTTTGCCGACGGACGGACGGACATGGCTAGATCGACATTACTATCGATGCTGATCATAAATATAGTAACGTTTAGGGGTCTACGGGCAATATTAAGGTATGTTACAAACTATGCGTCAAAATTCATATACCCTTAGAATAGGGTATAAAAAGTGGTCTGAGTGCGACCCGCAAGGTCTACACGACTAACTTCCCAGTTGGAAGAAATAAAAAAGCAATATTTATTTTTTTTATTAATTATTATTATTTATTTTATTATTATTATGATTATGATTATTATTATCCGTAATAGAAGTTCTGATAGAAGACGGCACCCCCCCTGCCTCGTCGTCCTCTTCCATCTCCTCTGCCTCTTTCGCCTCCTCTTCCTCCTCCTCTTCCTCTTCCTCTTCTTCCTCCTCTTCCTCTGCCTCTGTCTCCACCTCTACCAGTCTTTCTTACCCAGCCACCACCTCCGCCCCTGGGTACATCTTTTTTTAGAGGAGGCCCTGCTTCCGGGGCCTATCTCTTTTTAGGGGTCTGGTGGCTACCACCATTTCTTCCCTTAGCTGTAATAATAACTTTTAATTTTTTTAATTCATTGGTCTTTATTAACTTAACTAATATATACATTAACCCTTTTATTACCAAAGACCTCTAAAACTAAAATTTAAAATTTTTTGTAATATATAAATTTATTAGTGTCGAAGGAATACAAAAATATTTTTTAAATTTTTTAAAAAAAAGTAGGAAGTGTGTGTGGTTTTTCAGCTGTACCCAAGCAGGCAGCAATGGGAAAATATGGTTGCTAATTTTTCACATGAAATTTCTTAATGCATTTTTTTTTCAACACACAGACCTATGTCGCAGAACTCACAAACCCATCTGACTCGCATGTGGCATACTAAGAGACTTTTCAATTCTCTTTGAAAAATGGTGACCTTCAGATAAAGTAGCGCTTGCATATATGGAGCGTTTTGATGTCGAAGGTTGGAGAACTGTACACGGTTAAAAATTCTGGGGTGTTTTTTAATACGGCCCTCGTATTACAGCCGTATGCAATACATGAATAATTTTTTTTTAATATTCCAACTTTATTAAACTTTTTTTGTAATAATTTGGTATTAAAACTCAGTACATATCCCACTAAAATGTTTTTTTTTAATACTTTTCCACTAAAATTTTATCTTCAAATATTAAAATATAATATTTCTATATTATAATCTATTACCATTATTATTGAAAACTTATATTTCAATAATTTGTTATTTGATTTTAGTAGAATATCTGGTTAAAAGTGACCATAATAAAATAATGTATTGAAATTTAATATTTGATTGTATTAAAATTCAATAAATTTTGTATTTAGCGCGAAACTCTCGACTGAATGCTCAAGAAATACTTTTTAACTCGTACTTGAATTGAATATCGAGGTATTAGATTTTAATACCTTAACCCTTTAGTATTACATTTTAAGACCAAGGTATTAATTTTTAACCCTCCAGTATTAGATTTGAATACATAGGTATTAATTTTTAACCCTTCAGTATTACATTTTAATATTGAATATAATTTTGTCGAAAGAAAACTCCGTTAGTTTGTTTCAACACGTCGCGTCGGTCGGCAACATGGAGTTCCTAATGGATAATTTAGTTCGGACTTACATTAAAGTGAAAAACGTGGAAAAAATACAATCATTTAAAAAAAAACTGAAAATCAGACGAATGAATCATCTGAATCCTTAGTCGTTTCAAATGAAGATATCCTTCTTTCAAGTAAGTAATAAATAGCAAGTTTAAGTGCCATATATTTATTTCCTGGAGAGTGCAAAACGTGCTAATTTATTTACAACTTGTTATACCCTATTCTAAGGGTATATTAATTTTGACGCATAGTTTGTAACATACCTTAATATTGCCCGTAGACCCCTAAAATTTACTATATTTATGATCACCATCGATAGTAATGTCGATCTAGCCATGTCCGTCCGTCGGCAAAAATTACCACTTTAAACTGGACCTAGAGAGCTGAAATTTTAACCATATACTCTCTAGGGTCCCGAAATAATCAAGTTTACGAATTTTTGAAATCCGCCCACAGACACGCCCACAAAAAAACAAAATTTTGGAAAAATCGAATTTTGAGCTAAAAAGCTGAAATTTTTTATATATGATCTATGACTCCTAAAACTGCTCGGGATATAAAACTTTCGAAATCCGCCCACTGACACGCCCACAAATAAATAAAACTATTTTATTGAAAAACAAAAATTTGAGCTAGGGAGCTGAAATTTATAATATATACTCTCTAGGGGGCCCTTTATGCTCATGTGTATATACATGTATGTAATATTTTCAAAATCCGCCCACTGACACACCCACAATTTAAAAAAAAACTTTTTTTGAAAATTCAAAGTTTGAGCTAGGGAGCTGAAATTTATAATATATACTCTCTGAGGGATAGGAATAAGAATAGGGTATCCAACAGTTCGCCCAAGCGGACTGTAGCCCGTCCCTATGTTTTTTGTTTTAGTCTTGGAAAATGAAGAACTGGTGAACGGATCTACTTTTAAAGATCGAGACGGTGTGCTGATTCCAGTGGATTCCTTGTGCGATATAGTGCGGCAGTATTCAGGCTGTGCCTGCTTCCTTGTGGTTCTTGACACTGCTGATGGAGAGAAAATTTTAAAACCTATATAAATGAAATTTTCCTAATTTTACAGGGATTAAAAGCATTTATAAAAACAAGGACAGCGGCATACATTTTGGATGAGTACGACCGTACAAATACGCTAAAGGATTCTTCTCGAAGGGCGTTAGTGACGGCGGGAGCTGAGTATCTGCGCTCAGTAAGTGGGAATTATCCATCTAAAGAGGATAAAATTGCATTTGCCAAAGCAATCATAGATAATTTTCCTTCCATTAAAATTGAAGACAGCAACTTTTTTTTTCAATAGTACTTATGTCAAATAGTTTTAGTTTTTATATAGTTATAAGATTACTTTGTTCTTCCTTTTAATAAAATAACTTTTTTATAAAAGAATTATTTCTTTTTTTACTTTCAAAGTTTAAGATTGACGGTTTGATATTCAAAAGATCTAAGGTATTATTTTGGTAAGTATTTTGGGAGAAATAAAATAAAATTTTATATAGTATTGAAATTTAATAAACAAGTATTAGTTTTCAATGCTATGAGGGTTCAAAAGTAATCCAATGAAATCTTCAATAGTATTAAGATTTAATAATCTTGTATTACATTTAAACTCTCTTTAGGCTTAAAACGAGTAAAAAAAATATTCAATTTTAATGTAAAAATATATGTTTTCAAAATCCAGCGTATTAAATTCTAATATACATGCCCTTAAAACCAATACAAGAAGTGATGAATTTTATTTGTTTGGTCTAAATACTAATACTTAGGGGGAAAACGGGAGACTTGAACATATGGGAGACTTGAGCCACTCTCAATAATTTGCTCAAATTCCATTGAAATCCAATAAGTGTAAGTGTATGCGATGCAGACAGTGACGCGTTAATTGCACACAAAAATAATTTTAAATCAACAGTTGTCTCTGGTTGGTGGAAGAGGAAAGGTGTTTTGCAGTGCCAAAAGTAAAATTTTTTTTTTTTTGTTTTTCTGTATAAAATTGATCTTGAACGCGGTAAGTAAATAAATTTGATGTTACCCAATAATATTGATATTCTACATTGTAAATATTAGCATGAAACCATTCTGGCTTGTATTTAACAAAAAATATGAATATAAATTTGTTAAAAAAAGTGAACGGGAGACTTGAGACAGTTCCTGAAGGGAGAGTTGATCAGTGGCTCAAGTCTCCCTTTTGCTCTGATTACAAGTCTTAAGTGTTTTAAAGCCAGGTATTTAATTTTGTTTTTAGTTATTGAAAATGCCATTTGCATACAAACGGAAAGAAGAAGCGGCAAGAAGGAATGTTATTCGCAAAGATGTCATTGAAGCTGCGTTAAAAGAAATTAAAGAAGGGAAATCAATCAGGGCAACTGGCATTAAATATAATATTGATCGAACAACTCTTTCCCGGTATGAACGCGGAAAATCTAGTTTAGACAAATTTGATAGAAAAGAAAGCCAATATAAACATGCACAAATATTTGATATTGTGGAAGAAAAACAATTAGTCGACTATTTGCTTACATGCAGCAAAATGAATTACGGATTAACGAGAAATGCTGCACTATCATTAGCATATCAGTACGCGAAAGTCAACAAAAAAAAAAATACCTCCATCCTGGTCAGCTAACGAAATTGCTGGTTACGATTGGTTTCGGGGATTTTTAAAAAGAAATCCAATAATTAGCTTGCAGACACCAGAAGCAACCAGTTTGTCAAGAGCAACAAGCTTCAATAAGAAAAATGTGACAGATTTTTTTACAAATTTGAAGGAAGTACGAGAAAAGTTTGTTTTCGAAGCACAAAACATTTACAATTGCGATGAAACGGGATGCACAACTGTCCAAAAATGCCCGAAAGTTCTGGCATCAAAAAAGGACCGTCAGGTTGGTCAAGTTACATCTGCGGAGAGAGGAACACTTGTAACTGTCTGTTTTGCAGTGAATGCCATCGGAAACAATGTTCCTCCATTTTTCATATTTCCCAGGGTAAAATTCAACGAAGCTTTTGTGGCAAATGGACCCGAAGGATCTGCTGGTGATGCGTACCCAAGCGGGTGGATGACTTCGAATGGGTTCTTAAAATATCTGAATCACTTTATTATATTTTCGCATTGTTCTTTGGAGAATCCGGTGTTGCTAATTGTAGTTAACCACGAAAGCGATATGAGCATTGAAGCCATCGATCTTTCGAAGAGGAATGGCATTACGCTTTTGACATTGCCACCTCATTGTAGCAACAAATTGCAGCCTCTCGATGTAACCGTATTCTCCTCCTTTAAATCCCGCTACAACAATGCGATGCATAATTGGATGTTGTCCAATCCAGGGAAGACGGTGTCCATCTATAACATCCCATCATTTGTGAAAGAGGCAATGCCTCTTGCTTTTAACCAAGGGAATATAAGAAGTGGTTTTGAAATTACGGGAATATATCCATTCAACTCTGAAATTTTGACCGATGAAGATTTCTTGTGCTCTGCAGTGACAGATCGGCCAATAATGGAATCACAAACCGAATTCGTTAATCCAGTCCCAGTCCCGGTCCAAGATCCTGATTCAATTCCATCTACTTCAAAAGGCTTAAGGGGTGATTTATCAATACCGGGTCCAACGGTTTCACCATTTGCGACTGGAACTGGAATTCCAATAGTACCTACCTAAGTCCAGATATAATCCGACCATACCCAAAAGCTGCTCCACGGGTACACAAAAGAGGTCGACAAGCAGGAAAAACTAAAATTTTGACTAAAACACCCGAAAAAAACGAAGAGCCAAATAATATTGAAGAACTAAAAAAGAATAAAAAACTGACACAAATAAAAAGAATAAACCTACTTTAATAAAAAAATTTTTACAATCAAGTGAAAGCGAAACTTCTGAAGAAGTCAATTACGACGAAGGATTGAACAGCCCAATGGAAATTGAAGGAAATGTGGATGAAACATGGTTTTGCTTTGTGTGCAAAACAGATGACATCATGGACATGCGCCTTTGCGCCTTATGCCATACATATGTGCACGAGATGTGTGTCGGACTGATTATTAAATTAAGTTATTTATTTATTTTCGTTATGTTTTTGAAGTTTAGTTTTTGTTTACCTTTTTTTTACTTTATTTATGCTAAAAAAGTGAAGTCCCTTTTTTTGTATTTATCTACTGAAAATCGTTATGTTTCTAGTTCTTATCATTATTTTTTTTTTCTTTTCAAACCACTAAAACAATAAAAATAAATTCTATTAACATTGGAAGTGGATAAATTATTTGTTTTATTGTTTGGCTCGTAGATTTTGAGTATGTTCAAGTCTCCCCGAAGGGGTGTTCAAGTCTCCCGGTGGGGCGGGAGACTTGAGCCGAAAATCTGTTTTGAAACATTTGGCATTTGCCAAAAATTTCTTGCGTTTATTGTAAGTTTATGAGACCGTTCTTAAAATAGATAAATGTAGCTATAAAAAAATGCATTTAACAGGTGGCTGTGTTTGATAAACAAATTTTTATGAACGATCTAACAAAAAGTGGCTCAAGTCTCCCGCTTTTCCTATGTGTGTTACTATTTAATAATACGAACTTGTTTTTTAATACAAAACAGTATTGAAATTCAATATGTTGTAGTGTGACTCAATACAGGCACAAAGTAAACAATGAAAACGATTGCGTAACATTGAATCGCTACGCTTTGCTTCGAATACGGAAGGTGTCAAATGGCATCCAAGTAATAGCGACAGTGATTCATGCTATGCAGTAGTTCAACACGGTACATGTGTCTGTTATTGTTTTCATTTGCATTCATTGACCCAGGTAATAGAAATTAGGACAATTAATTGATTGTAATAATGAAATGTGAGCATGAATGTTTTATGAATAATCTAGGGTAAAAGAATTATGTTTATTCTTATGGTATGCATGTATGATTGTTAGCGATACGTATTGTGAATTATTTGTAAGTGATTTTTGTATAAAAGGGCGATAGCGATTTGAATAAAATTAGTCTTAATCCAGCATTTTGACTCATTATACACAGCGGCACTCACATGCCATTAGTTCATTAGCGAGCTGCGCTTTAAACAGCAAAATACCACAGCGAGCTGCGCTTAATACAGCATTGGGCGATAGGCCACATACTTGCTTATAGGAAAATTATCATTCCTACACAAAACATTACAATGTCTTCTATTGGATTTGAAAATTAAATATATTCAAAGCATTACATTTAAATACCATTTTGGACTGGTCATATATGCAACCCAAAAAATATTAAATTTAACGCCAGGATTTTTAACCGTGTATACATATCTATGATAGAAGTCATCTTCGGAATCAGTTGCGACTTTATATAGTTTCTAAGCGTTCACCAATGTAGAGCTTAGCATTGACGTAAAAAGAGCCCGCCACCACTTTTTGCCTCGAATTTTGATTTTATAGGCATTGACACACTTTTCGTGTAATTCAACGCCACCAATACCATTATTATAATCCGTGATAAGGTTCGGCTGCTGAATGAAAACTTTTCTTTTTCCTACTGATGACCAACGTTTGACATAATGCATGGCTGGATAGTATGTTCCCATAGTGAAAATACTATTATCACTCCATTTTACAAAAATAATCTTCTTGTTTACGTCGTATACATGCTCAAATGCCCTTTTTCTCCTTCTTGAATACTTTTTTCAGCTTCAATTGGCAGTTTTTATGTTCGGTTTTCTCTTGCTGTCCCTGAAGCTCTGAAGCCCTTCTCTGTCAACAATCGCAAAAGCTTATGAGAAGTAAAATATTTGTCAAAATATAGTATGTGATCAGAAGGAAATATAAGCTCAAGTACAACTCGAGATCCCAGTGGCATATGTGACAAATCAGCGTTAACATTTTTGCACCACAATAAGTATCAAAGTTACGAGTATATAGTGAGCGTCAAAAAAAAGTTTACACTTCTGTGTTTTATGTTTTCAATTCAATTATAGTATTTATTGTAGGTTTTTTTTAAATATAGTTTAACATGTTCGTTAGTATCTAAATTCTTAATCGAACCAAATTTATAAGTTAACAAAAAAAAATAAAAAAACAAAAAATTTTCAACAAAAAAGGAAAAGTACTTCACATTTTAGGCGTCACAAGAAAGTTTTCACTACCGAAAAAATAACAACTTATGGAAATTAACCCTGAATCAATATTTTGTTTGTTTGCCTTTTGCCTTAATAACAGCCTTCAACCTCCTGGGCATGGACTCCATAAATTTTTTATCACTCTTCCAACAATATGGACTTTAGCGAGTCCTTACTAGTGATGACCCTTTTTCAAACCTGGTTGTCTAAATACTCCTACAAATGTTGGATGGGGTTAAGGTCTGGGGATTGCGGAGGATGATCTAACACTTACGGAGTCCGATACAATAACCATTCTTTCACAATTTCGGCCGTGTGCTTAGGGTCATTGTCCTGGTGGATATATGGGTACGTTTGGTCCAAACTCAATTTTGCGACGCTAGGGTACAAGTTTTCAATCAAAATGTTTAAGTAACCCGTTTTATTCATTGTGGACTCAACAAATACTCCTGTTGCGGCCATGCATCCCCAGACCATAACCGACCCTTCCCCATGCTTAACCGTAGAGGTAATGTTTTTTTCATCGAACGCCGTATTTTTGGCTCTCAAAATTTTTGGTGGTGTTCTATGTTTGAAAACTTCAAATTTACTTTGGTCAATGAAAAGTACATTTTTCCAAAACGAAATGTCTTTTTCTTTGTACTTTTTTTAGTACCGAAGTCGACGTTTCTGATTGACGGCTGATAAAAGGGGTTTCTTTCGTGGTACCCTGCCATGTAGCCCATTACCATGTAGTACTCTTCGAATAGTACTTGCACTAATTAGAATAACTGACGCTTTTTGAATGTCTTCTGAAATTTTGACAGCACTAGCAGATGGATTTGTTTTCACTTCTCGCACTACGGATCTTACTTCAGATTTTGAGAATCGCTATCAGTGCGTGAACGATCTTGGAGTTGTTTAAAATTTTTATATTTATTAATTATTTTTTTAACATATTGATGAGTTCTGCCAATTTTTTGCGCTTTTTCTCTTAAAGAATTTCCTTCTTCGTTAAATTTTAAAACGAGTTTTCTGGTTTCAAAAGACGTTTGCTTACCCCTTTTAATGGCACTTTTAATTTAACTGTTGACACTACCTTTTTCACAAACAACCAAACAAAGAATGAAACCGAAAGATAGTCTTTGTGATAAGCATCAACAAAATAAACAAAGCAAAGCTAGTAAATGCACGAAACGGTAGTTGTCGCGTTCCGCAAATCAAAATTGACATGGTGTAAACTTTCTTTTGACGCCTAAAATGTGCGGTATTTTTTCTTTTTTGTTTATAAAATGTTTGTTTATAATTTCTTTGTTAACTTCTATAAAGTGTTTCGATTAAGAATTAAGATATAAACAAACATGTGAAACAAGTTGTAAAATAAACCTTTAATAATATATGTAATTGAACTCGAAACATAAAACACAGATGTGTAAACTTTTTTTTGACTCTCACGGTAGGTAGCCACAACTAATCGTCAGCATCCAGTTCTTGAAACCAAAACGAACAGGTTTTCCTCTTATGAACTGTTTCGAAGAATGGTGGCCAAAATACTTGATCATGGCTACATCAATGGATAATTTTTCGTGCATGAAGTCCCATTGATGATATCTTTGGCACAAAAGATTCATAAGCGGTCTGAGCTTTGCCATTTTGTCTCGAGCATCTAATTGATTATTATCTGCAAAATGAATTTTTTGATTTCATAAAAACGATTTCGCGACATGTTGTTTGATTGATTTCCAATACATGGAATCCCTGGGCATTGAGTGGTAGCCACTATAGAACATTATGCCTTATGAAAATTTCCAAGTCTTCTTTTTGGAAAAATTATTCCCACACAATTTTGCACGCACTGAGTATAATAGTATTTTTAATTGTCGTTTAATAATAAACAAACTTATAAATGATAAATAAAAATCGGCCACTGAGAGTTGAAGATTATTACAGTACTAATATCGCTATTAAGAAATGGGGATTGGTGGTAGAAGGGTGAAAATTGAGGGTTATATGTAAATTTCTGTGAGCGAAATTATAAACTTTAAACTTTCGCTAAGGTATGCTACCTGCAAGTAGTGTTGTTATGGATATTGTTTGAGAATCGTATATTTTCTCGTTTCAAAATCGTATTTGTCGTATTTTCTAATTTTACGAATACAAAAAATGCGTTTTAGAGCGTAGAGGCCATATTAGCTGTGTTTTATTATCCATGCGGATCTGGATCTGGATCAATTTAATACGTAAAACAAAAACAACACAGGATCTTGCTATTTATCGGGATCATTAATCGTGATCCAAAATGTAATTACAAAACTCACTACCTGTTTTTTCGTGGCGTTGTTTATTTAAATTATAGGAAATTATAGGAACACAATAATATTGCCAGACCAAAATATGAAACACTATTAATAACACAAAAAATCAATTAGCATATTTTCATATTCGAATAATTTACCACTGCGACTTTTGAGACGTTTTGCTTCGTAATATAATACACAAAAATTAATGGAAATATTAGCAGTACAATACTGTTAATATGTTGCATATTTGAACATAACATTTGAACATAGTTTCTGAAAAAAAATATTGAGTGCAAAATCTATGTTGATTTGTATTCAAATGGCAACACCCCCGACACAACAAGCGATCATATTGTGACGTCACATTGTACCCTATATTTGCAATATGGCTGAGTGCCAATCGAAACTTGAAATACCTGGTATCGTCTGTTATGTGTTAAAAACAACTGTTGCCACAACTTGCCACTGATGATCCAGATCGTTTTATTATCAGATCGGATCCGTATCAAGATCATTGGGATAATAAAACGCGGCTATTGTACTTAATTTGAATGTTATTTTGTAATGCTAGTGAGAAGTCGGATAGTTTGATCTTTAAGATACTTTTTGCTTTATTAGTATTGTAACTATTTCTAAGTTTCAAGGAAATTTAACTTCGGAAGTAGGTATTTACATAAAAACCAATAATATTTATACCCCCTTAGGGGTAATTTTAAGTCTATTGAAATATGTCTTTTCTATATATGTATATTGTTATTCCACTAGCATTTAAAAATGCACATCCCTATGGTAAGCGGTTAAGGACTCATATCCCTTAAGAAAAGTAAATGCTTTTAAAATTTTACCCATTTTAAACTTTTTAATTAATCAACTAATCTGCAATGTTAAATTTAAGGGTAAGGGTACCGTGTTTTTAAAAATCATGAAAAAACAATAAGAATAAATAAACATGATTATTCGTTTCATATTAGTATTTCAGCTTTATTTGATATGCAATTAAATAATTTAAGTTAACATGTTTTTACTATTCTACAAACAATTCAGTCTTTCTTTTCAATATTGCGAAAGTCGATAAAAAATATACGCATAATGTTATTTTAATATTATTAGGTATCTACATTAAATATGATTTATGTAATAAAAGTTGTTTTTAATAAATACTATAAGGTACAAAAAAAAATTAATTCACAGCATAAATAAATAAAAGTTTATGGTTTCAAAAACAAAATAAAACTTCAGTCAGTCTTAATATGTTTACAAAAGTTCGTTTAGTTTATGGAACTCTTAGAACTGCAAAACAAAAATATCACGAATGATTTATATATACTATATATATTAATGGTAGGTATTACAACTATACTTTTTTTAAGGTAAGCTTTTAATACGAAAGAAATGATAGGAACTGAAATAGTAATTATGTATTCGAAACTTTTGACTTGTAAATATCAACGTTAAACATTTTAGTAATTTTTGAATTAATTGTAAGGTCGTAGCAATTACAATTGTTAATTCTTAAATAGTCTTTGCAAAGTAATATTCCTTCCAAAGTATCAACCCCAAGTCTGTTTCGCGTTTTTTGTTTTATTGAGGTTTATTTGCGAAAATGTTCTTTCAACATTCGCGCTAGAGTTTGGCAAACTTAAAACATTAAAAACAAATTTTCCCATCAGAGGAAAAGCAATTTCTCCATTACTTCTTTTAACTAACGAAATTTCTTTCCAAAATTGTTCCACTCTAATGTTCTCCAAATTTTCTCCGAATAAGTTATTGAAATCAATATTTCTAATTTCTCTGTATTCGGAGTCAATCTTTTGAATTTCATTAGGTAAAACTAAATTTGGAAACAAATTAAAAAGATTTACTAGTGTTGTGTTTTCTTTTTTGTAGACTTTTTTCGGATCAAGTTGACATATGATTTGAAAAACTTCGTTATTGAAATCGAATCTTTTTAATATTTGATCACAAAGTTCTTGAAAAAACAAAAGACAATCACCTTTAAATGCTTTTATTTGAGTCGGGCTGATTTTCGTAGAATTTTCGGATATATAAATACTGACTTCAGTTCCTAAGTACAAGTTTTCATGTTCAAGTATATTTTTTTCCAATTTAAAATTAATATTTTGAATATTTGTTTCAGATTTTATATATTCCGACTTTAGAAAGCAATCGAACAGAGACATAAGTAGTGTTTTTATTTGCGGATGAATCAGATGTATTTGTGGACTCTCGCTCTGGAAAATTCGATTTATTTTATTTATTTCCGGAAGAATATATTTCAAAAATTTTAAGTACAATGGCGATAAAATATTGCAAAAAGAAGCAGTAATTGTTTTTGAATTATCGATGTTATCGATTTTCGATTGAAAGGAAAAATAAATCTTCAACGGCTCGTACAGTTCCAAAATCCGATCTACAACTGCTTCCAAAGACAGCCACCTAGTTTGGGATGGATGTAGAAGCTTTTTTGGTTTTAAATCCAAAAGTTTCATATTTTTTTGAAACTGGTCTGTTCGTTTTGGGCTGTTTTGAATGTAATTATAGATATCACGAACCATACTTTCTATGTATGATGGTATCTTAAGGCAGGCATAGGAGGCGCAGATTGCGAAGGAATGACAAATGCACTTTAAAACAATTAAATCTTGGCAATCTTGTTTTAGTAGAGTTGCTACTGAATTATGTCTCCCTGTCATATTATTAGCGCCATCTGCGTTTTCAGTAAGAGCAAACAATCAATAATTTTAAAATTGTGTGAAAATCGAACAACCGTACTTAAAATTTTTGTTGTTGAAATGTCCGTTGACTCATCAACACATATAGAAAACTTTTGTGTTTTTAAAATTTCAGAGAGATTTTCTTGTTGCACACATCCAAAAATATTAACTACAATTGATCGAAGTTTAAGTCGTCCACAAGTGACTCTTTTAATGATATGAGAATCAGGAAATGCGTTTTTTAACATAGGCACAAGATGATCCCCCAGAATAAATGGCAGGTTATGTTCCGCTATTAAAGCTGCCAGTTGGAATTCCGCCTTTGAAACCTTTTCGTCAAAAGGAACGAACTTCGAAAATGCTTCAGAAATTGTGTGATGAATTGCCTACAGATTAATATTTTATTTAGTTAATTATATATTTACTTACTTATTACTTTATTTTTAAGAAATATACAGGCTGTCTAACATTCGATCTAAGTGGTCCAGAAAAAGGTTGATATAAAATACCTTTACATGCTACTGATTTGATAAAGGCTGAGTTCCAAAACGTCAAAAAAATGCGCATTGTGAATGCACTGCACACTGCTTTTTTGATGCCAGGTTATCATATATTAAGTAGGTACCTATGTATATATGTACCCCCTTGAAAAGGTATGCATCAATCGCTTCTCAATGTACATATTATATTTAGGCACTAAAAAATATATAAAAGTAGTACATGCCTATCTCACAAAAAAATCATTTGCTATCAAGCATTGTTGTTGTACAATTTTTAATAAAATAAAAAAACACTTACTTTGCCATTCTTCAAATGGGATTCCGTTTTAGAATGTTTGGTTAGATCATTTTTCCCAGAAGACCCCTTTAAGTAGCTATTGCATACCGAGCAAAATGCTAAATATTCCGGCTTATTCGAGGGTTTTATCCATCCCGCATAAGTCTCATTTTTTTCCCACAAAGAATTGTATGCGTGCGAAACTTTTTGTTTCTAGTATAAATAAGTATATAAAAAATTAGAAACGTAAATGCGTAAATTGTCTTCAAAATTATGTACCTTTATTGCCTTTGAGCCTTCCAAATTTAAAAAATCGCAACCTACAGCTTGCTCTTGGTCCCGAACGTGATTTAGAGCAGATTCATATGAGCCGTCCTCAATTCCATCAATTATTGGTGAATTCGATGTTGATGCTTTTGATTTGCTTTGAGCTAATAATCGTAAAAACATATTCTATTGTGTTGTTTTGGAAAGTGTAATGCTCACTTACTCGTTTTTGTTAAAAATTTATCCATGGCTAGCTTTGATTGATATTATATTATTTTTGGTGAACAATGCAAATATGATGAACTGAAATCAGCCAACAGCCATTGTCAATTTGAATAACGCACAAACGCACAAGCGGCACGGCAAGCACAATGCACAACGCAGTAGCATAGCCAAGCCAGTAGCCGGTAGCCCATCACGCGAAAAACCCAAAAAGTGTATGCTCGGCAATCGATGCCGGCTAATTGCAAAGGGATGTGTTCGTAAGGTAAAGTCATATTCCTAACTACATTTTAAATTTTTTGTGGGTTTTTTTTTCTGAAATTGTGTTTTATTTATTGAGTCGTATTTCGGTTTACCCATCGTATTAAATGCTTGTATAATATCGGAAAATCGTAAAAATATTCACGAAATCGTAGAAATTGGGGTGAAAAGAGCAAAAATCGGAGCGTGATATTAACCTTCGGAAATCGTAACATTTACGATAAATACGATCGCATAACAACGCTGCCTGCAAGTTTGATTTGAATGATTTTTTTGCATTGACACCTTCAGCTGTCATAATTTACTGAGAGAAGTACAAGTTGATTTAAGCTATGTTTACACGATTGCCAGATCTGACAATATTGTCGGATCTTTCAGTAAAAAAATTGTCCCAAATGTCTTGCAACCGTGAGAACATACAATTCAGCCTGACAATATTTGCAGAAAACTAATTGTCAGATCATTGTCACGCAGCAACCCGACAATGAAATTGTCAGATCTCTGGCAATCGTCTGAACACATAATATGCCAGACTAGTCGCAGACATTTGCAGGCTCCTTTTCAATTGCCAGATGTACTATGCTTTTGAAGTTGACAATTTCTTCATTGTCATATATTTTTTCCCTTTTTATCGGGAAAAACTAACTGTAATGTTTTCAAACAAATCTGCTGTGATTTTGACGTCAATTTCTTCAATTAAACATAATTTTGTGCCTATGGTTTGAGCGGGTAAAACCGAGGTTTAGTTGCTTTTCTGAAATTTAATCGTTTGCTTGCCGAAAATAAGTGAATTTGTAATGGAACATGTCGGCGCAGAAAACAACCAAACTTTTCTCCCGGTTGAAGTTCCATCGCAGCCATCGGCGCAGTCCGAACCTACAAAAAAAAACCGAAAATCAAAAAATCTTATTGGAAGAAAGATGAAAGTGAGTGGTCCGAAGAACAGATTTTGCAACTTATTCGGGAAATTGAGACGCGACGTTTGTGGAATGCTGGGTGCGCGGAATATAAAATGCCCAAAAAAGCTTTCTGGCAGGCGGTCGCGGACACCTTCCATATGACCCTAAATGACCCAATTCTTTATCCAAACACGGCGACGTTTTCTTGGCAATTCTTCATCCTCACTCTCGAAAACGTACGCAGCAAAAATAATTGCAAGAAGTGCATTATTATTCATTTTTTTTATTCCACTCCACAACACTTCAAATGACAGTAAAAATTTCCTAAATTAAATTAATTTCAGTTGTCAAATGCTTTTCAGTTGTTTGTGCCAAAAATGTGCCAACCGTGTAAACGGACAATTTTCAGCCTGACAACGTTGTTAGAAAATGTATTGTCAGCCCACTCGTATGAAAATGAAATTGTCAGACTTTGGGACAAAATCTGGCAACCGTGTGAGCTTGCAATTTAGCGTTGTAAGGAAGTTTCTCATTGTTAGCTTATTCGTTCGAAGCTCATTGTCATAACATGACAGATCTAAATATATTGTCAGATCAGGCAATCGTGTGAACATAGCTTTAGTGTTTTTCGTATGAGATTCTTATCCGTGATAAAGTGAAGGAATTTAAGAACTCAGAAATAGATGTCAGTAAACTGTGGGAGGTTCTTAAGCGAGGGGTACGTATATGTGCAAAGATATACGTAGGGCCCATTCATAAATGGATGGTTTGCAAAGCCAACGTACTGCAAAGCTGGAAACACTGCGCAAATTGAAACGAAAGTTTCCTGCATAGCATATATTAGATGTTTATGAACAAACAACTGCGAAAAAATGGAATTTACGTCGACCGCTGTCATTTTAATAAATAATCTGATAGATTGTTCTCAAAGCTAAACTAAACTTACTTATCTGTTGTATTTTCACCCATTTTCAACAAAATTAAAAATTAAATTACAGCGCAATGACAGGTTATGCAAATGCAATACGATTCTGAAACCTGCACGATTGCGCTCAACATTGCGCAATAAATAAAACTCTACTACATTTATGAATTCTCTGCTTAAGCGTAGTACGCAGATCGAGCTAAAATTTAGTTCACATTCTTCTCTCCAAACACGAGCTAAATACTCCAGCTAAATTTTGAAAGAGAGTTGTGTAGACTTTCCTCAACATAGTAAGACAACAACTCGTCGGAATCCATTTTTGCACAAAATAAAAACAATTTGAGACGATGTGAACAGCTGTATGTCAAAATACAGCTGTCTGTCAAAATTAATCTCGAAATAAATGTGCCGAGCAATTAATCGGTTCGCTAAATTTTGACAGTTAAATAATGTACACTGCGAAACAAAGGTTTGAAATTTTAGCTGGAGCTGCGTACCAATCAGCTAAAATGCTTTGCTAAATTTTAGCTTGGCTAAATTTTGGAGAGAATTTTGTATGGGAGCTAAATTTTAGCTCGAGCTGCGTACTATGCTTTAGCAGTGATGAAAATTTATGCATTTGTGAACTCTCTGCTTAGCATATCTTGCGCAATATTGCATTTATGAATGGGCCCAATGTCGTTGACTAAATGAGGCCAAGCCCAGACATTACAACATGTACTTAACTCTCAGACATCAGACCAACCGAGAAAAGGAATCATGATGCCATCACCTTAAGGGACGTATCTCAGAGCACGAGAGATTCTACGAACCTCTTCAAAAAGGCGATATTAATCAACTTTGCCAAGCTGCAATTAAAGCAATCTCTGCTGTCGAGATAAAATCTAAGCTTGTAAAACGGTGCCGCGAAGAGCTGAGGGTTCTTGGCGGTGTACATAATGTAAAACTCTGCTGGGTCCCTGGTCATAGGGGCATTCAGGGTAATGAAATTGCTGATGAGTTGGCAAGAAAGGGCTCTACCATGAGTCATGAACAGGCGGACCAGTCTTTCAAACCGTCATTGTGTGACCTCAAAGCACGGGTGGGGCAGAAAATCCTGAAGATCGCCAAAAACAGGTGGAATACCCTTCCTACCTGTGAAACATCCAAAAACATAGGGGCGGGCTACAGTCCGCTTGGGCGAACTGTTGGATACCCTATTCTTATTCCCATATCTCATAAGTGGGCGTGACAAAAATTTAAAGAATTTTATCGAAAAAACTAAGCTTTTGTAAATAAAAACGCTCCCTAGCTCAAACTTTGGCTTTTCAATAAAGTTGCTTTATATAATTGTGGGCGTGTCAGTAGGCGGATTTAAAAAAAATTTAAGCATGAGCATAAAGGGCACCTAGAGAGTATATACTATAAATTTCAGCTCCCTAGCTCAAACTTTGGACTTTCAAAAATAAAAATAAAAATAATTGTGGGCGTGTCAGTAGGCGGATTTTGAAAATATTTACACATGACCATAAAGGGCCCCTAGAGAGTATATATTATAAATTTCAGCTCCCTAGCTCAAATTTTGGTTTTTCAAAAAAAATATTTTATTTAATTGTGGGCGTGTCAGTGGGCGGATTTTGAAAATTTTATGTCCCAAGCAGTTTTATAGGCCAAAGATCATATATAAAAAATTTCAGCTTTCTAGCTCAAAATTCGATTTTTTCGAAAATTTTGTTTTTTTGAGTTTGACCCTAGTGACCCTAGAGAGTATATGGTTAAAATTTCAGCTCTCTAGGTCCAGTTTAAAGGCCTAATTTTTGCAGACGGACGGACCGACGGACATGGCTAGATCGACATTACTATCAATGCTGATCATAAATATAGTAACTTTTAGAGGTCTACGGGCGATATTAAGGTATGTTACAAACTATGCGTCAAAATTAATATACCCTTAGAAGAGGGTATAAAAATGTGACCTGACTATGATAAAGCCAGAACCCACAAGCGCCTTCGAAAAAACAGGAAATCTGTTTCGATGTTGGTTCAAATACTCACTGGACACAACCTTCTGGGGGAGCCACAGACTGAATCACTGACGACGACCTTTGTAGAGGCTGTGGCGATGAGGAGGCACACGAGGACACTCTCCACTTTCTGTGCCACTGCACAAGCCTCAGTCAATTAAGAAAGAGAACTTAAGGAAACTATTTTTTCCACAGCCTAACGGAACTATCCGAAATCCCTCTTTCCAATCTTTTCAGGTTCTCAGCAAAAATCGGATGGCTGGAGTGGTTGTGGGGGCGGGTTACGGCACCGTAAATCCTGGTCATAGCATCGCCGCTTAGGAAGACGAAAAACAGTGTTGGCAGTTTTTTAAAGTGACGCCACTTCAAAATACCTTTTTTCAACGTGGCACGTGAGGAAGTTTGCATCTCTTTTCTCTGTTTCTCTAACTGCGGAAAAACTTAAAATTAATTTATTTAGCATCGTGATGATTTTTTTTCTCGTGTTTTGCACTTTCTCGGAGCTTTCTTTGTCATAAAATTTTAATTGCTTTCGGCACTTCGCGAAAAATAAGAAATCCTTGAAAAACTGTACAGCTGTATACGTTTACTTCGTATCCTTTTAACGGACTCTCTTCGCATTGCCCTTTAACCCAGCCTTCGGCAACATTCAGTTTAAGTATACCCGAAGGTGGAGGGATGGAAAATTAAGTGCGTTGCCTATTTTTATTTTATTTTTCGTTCAAGTCCAACAAGTGATGTGCTCAACAAAAGGAGGTAATAGGAAGAGAACACAAATGAGAATACTGTTACGGCTCGTGTAATTGCGTGTCCTGCAGATTTTCCATCTTCAGATTTAGTCCATTTTTTGTGTTCTACTTTGCTTTTAAATTAAATTTCTAAGTAGCCACGCAATGAAAAGGGGGACGCACCAAAGAGGAGATTTAACTTGCCTTCGCGCTGCCAAAAAAAAAACCTAAACAACCCCCCTTTGGAATCTCCGTGTAGATACACTTAAGATGAATAATTAATATCCTTTAAATTACACCCCAGCCAGTAAGAATTTTTGCTGGAGTGTGATGGCGGTGAAGAGGTGGACGGACGACTGTGTGCGTAAGCATATTTCCCTCGCCGCGTTTGCCTGTTCATTGGATTCGTCGGGTACAAGGAGCGCACCCCTTCATCAAAGACAACGTTGCGCATCGGATTGCTCTGTCTCTCTTCTTTTTTTTAGGTTTTTCTCGGTCTAAACATTTTTTTAATGGCCATTTGGTCCTTTATCTAAAAACAAACCGAATGACAGAGGGATGGGGGGGGGGGGGGGGGGGGGGGTTAATGTGCACTTCTTTTTAGATCGTTACGCACATACCTACCTTAACCACCCGCACAAAAGCGACCCAAACCTTTGAAAATCATCAGACCCGACTGCTTTTACATAATGCAGAGTTTGGCAATTTACATAAGTTCGGATTGCGGGCCGTAACTAATTTGGAAGAGAATTTAGGAAGGATAACGTTGGTTTTAAAAGGGCTTGAGGAACCCCTACGTGGGTATATGTTGTAGGTAGAAAACACTTGACTACGGACGGCTTCTGTCCTCAGAGACTCATGCGTCTAATAGTGCAGTGTGTTGTGTATGACGGAAAGTGTTCAATTGTATGCTACTACTCTGGCGGAGCAGCCCATACAGGGCAGAAAGCCTAGCCTAGACATCCGTATAAGCGGAGCTAACTTTTTTGGTTAGAAGAAGAGGGACCTGTACATTTTTACGCCGATTAAGAATGGCAAATTGGAGAAGCTTCTCACCACGGGTTATTTATACTTCTTAAATGTATGGCAGAAAATTACAAGAGGTGGGGCCAGTGCAGCCCCTGATTTTCAATAAGTTTACGTACGAAGATATACTGTTGTAGTTGCTCTTTTCAAACCAAACATCGGACGTTTTTTTTTATAATATACTCGCAATGAAGGAATTTTTTAATACCCTTATAAAGTCATAGCTACACGGCGCGAGCGTTAAGGAAAGAGGGTTAGCAGATAGGGAGAGATGCCGATGCACGTTGGTTTTAAATGTTTGTAGATTTTAATGGGTAGGAAAAATGGAGCTGGGAAGAGCATTCCACATTCGTGTTGTACGGCTAAGAAAAAATTCCTTGTATTTCACTGTACGTCCAAATACAGGTTTAAGGGTGGTAAACTAATGCGCATTCCCTGCACAGCGGGTTCGCGGTTGTGATTTTCTAAGTGTGGAATGCAACTGGCTATTTCGTTTTAACACTTATGGCGTAAACGCCTACCGTTGCAAAGAGATCGCACTTTGTGCCTTTCTGGACATAGAGGGTGCTTTTGACAACACTGGATATGAATCCATATGAAATGCTTTGTACCATAGAAACATAGACAAACCAACTATTAAATGGATCAAAGCGATGCTGGAAAGTCGCAAAATAACTGCCTCGTCAGGAACGACCTCAGTATCAGTAACAGCCGTAAGGGGCTGCCCACAAGGGGGAGTACTTTCACCCCTTTTGTGGTCATTGGTCATCGATGACCTGCTACACAAGTTGAGCAATTTGGGCTACACTACAATTGGGTACGCCGATGATATTGTCATCACAGTCAGGGGCAAAGACTCAATTGGAGTCACATCAAAAATGAAAAATGCTCTAAAGACAGCCATAGACTGGTGTATCAAGGAAAATCTTTCCATAAATCCCAGTAAAGCCGTCATCGTTCCTTTCACTAAAAGGAGGAAATAAGACCTAGGCCTTATCACAATAAACGACACGATCGTAGAGTATTCCGACGAAGTCAAGTATCTTGAAGTAATCCTAGACAAGAGACTTAACTGGACCTCTTACATAAATAACAAAATCACTAAAGCTAATAGAGCTTTATGGGCCTGTCGTCGCAGATATGGCAGAACCTGGGGAATCTCTCCAAAGATCGTCCACTGGATCTACACAGTGATGATAAGACCCATTATAACATACGCCTCCATAGTATGGTGGACAAAATCCACGCAAAAGGTCGCAATAGAGAATCTCAAAAAGGTACAACGGCTTGCGTGCCTTGGTATCTCCGGAGCCATGCGAACCTGTCCAACAGCAGCCATAGAGGCAATAACAGGAATTACAGCACTCCACATCAGTGGCGTGGCGTGGATAATTTTAAAAGGGAAGACGTTGAAAAATTTAGTCACCTATAAAAATAAAAATCTTTAAAACCTGAAATAAAATAATTTTTAATGGGGATATTGTATCTACATAATATGCATTCCACATTGACTTAGCAAAAATATTCTAGCCACATTTTTTAAACTTCAAGACATTAATATTTCAATCAACAATGAGCTTAAAGCATAACAAAAGTGGCTTCAAAAGAAGCCGGTCTTGACAGACGCATGATACAATAACTTAAAAAAATTCAGCATAATGTGGATAGTAATTTTAAAATAAGAAAATTCAGAAGAATTATATGGATAATTCTTTATATTTGTTAAAATATAAAAACGATACAAATAATAATGTCAGCAATAAAAATAAATCAAAATTAAAAACAGCTAAAATTCACACACTTAAAAAAAAAAAAGTGAAAAGTTTTGTTAAAATATTAATTCTTTATAATTATTTGTATTCTAATGCTATTCGACGATCTTTTTTGATAAACTCTGCCAATACCCTTTCATAGAAGTTTGGTCTATTTTTAATTTTAAGAAGAAGTCTTCTTTCTATCGATATGAGGGCTAAATCAGAGAGCCTATCCTCGCCCTGTGAGTTTCTTAAATAAGTATGAATTCTTTTTAAAGCAGAAAAAGACCTCAACGGAGGCGACGGAAATGGGAAGTGTTAAAAGTAAACTACTTAAGTTTAAGACTTGAGGAAACACTTCTTTCAATGCTTCACTATTCAAATGGTTGTGAAGGTCGAGAACCTCAAACTGCCGAAGTGACGACGAAGAATATAAAACATTAAGTTCATTTTTTAATGCCGTGAAGTCAAAAATTCTAGGAAAAAACTTAATTAGGGAAGATATTTTTACATCTGGACTGGAACGAGAAAAAGTGTCATACTTCAAATTATTTAGTAAATCCAAAAATGTAAGATTACTAAATGATTTATATCTGGCATTTTTTTGGCTAACTATATTGTCTTTAATTTCAACAAAAAGGCGCCTATAATTCGTCTTCAAATCGAAGTCAAGCAACCTGCGTTTACGTGGAGGTTCGATGCAATCATTTACGCTGTCATAAATAACTTCAAACATATTTAAAAAGTCAGAGCTTATCCATGACTCAAAACGTTCGATTTCTTGCTTGGCATAACTAACGTCTGTTTGTTTTTTTTGAATTAAATTAAATAATACATCGGTCTTTGCAAATATTTCAGAAAGGGTATGAAGCAAAAAACAGAATTCCTTGCTCTCTAATTTATTTAATAAACTTTCTGCCATCGAAAGTGTGTCAGTATCCCATTCCCTAGAGTCATTAATTATTTTACTAAAAGTTTCAATTATATCTATTCTACAGTTAAAGATTACGTTTATTATTCTTGAATGATAATGCCATCGAGTTTCCGATACTCCTGGCATGCGTCGATTGGAAATTTGTTTTAAAAGATTGGACCGCTTTGTGGATTTATTAAAAAATCGAACGATGCTATTAGTATAGCCAAAAAATAGTTTAAGTTCTGCTATGTTTTCTAGAGATCGGGGTAGTACTAAATTTAAAACATGTGCATAACAAGGAATAAAATTTGCCATCGGGCATTCATCAAGGACCTTCTTTTGAACACCACCCCCCTCGCCGGACATAACTGCGGCACCATCGTAGGATTGTCCTATTAACTTTTCCTTGCAGTCGTATGTTTCAAGAATTTTAAATATATGATTGGATAACTCATTTGCATAACGACTTGCGCTCACGTCAAAAAATCCAAGAAATCTTTCTTGTATACCATCCTCTGACAAGTACCGAAATATGGCACTCAGTTGTTCCCTATGACTCAAATCTGGTGTTTCGTCGATCATAATCGACACGAACCGAGCATCCTTGATTTCCGTTTTAATTTCGGATTTATTAACCGCAGCGATACTATGTATCAAATCGTTTTGAATATCGTTGGATAAACCTGAAAAAATTGGATTGTGTGTACTTGAACACTGCTCTAAATGGGATTTCAATAAAGTGTCATATTTAGATAAAAAATAAACCGCTTCGACATAATTGCCACGATTATCTGAACTAGACCTTTCATCATGACCGCGAAATGCTAACTCCTGTCTGCCTAATAAAATGACCGTGTCAATAAAACGTTCCATTAGTTTCCGATTTTTATCTACTTTTTTATTATGAACAACGAAAGAATTTCCTAAAGAAGTTTCAATGCGATTCGTGCCGAATTCGTGTAGGGATAAACAACAACGAATATGTTTTTCTGTCTTAATATGTTTTTTCGAAGAATTAACTAAATTATTTATATCAGTGAAACCCGTTCGGCTCCAAACACTGGCGGAGTTTGAAAAAAGAAGACAAGGAAAACAAAACATTTTATTAAGCTTGCAACTCCCAGTTAGCCACTTATATTTTTGGTATAAGGAAACATTAAAATGTGTCACAAAACCATCTCTCCTTTGGTAATTAATATTTATAAAAGGCATAGAGCGCCCTACGTCTATAACTTTTTTTTTATCAAGAAAAGATAGCTTACTAAAACTATTTGAATCCTCCAGGAGGAAATCAGTTAAACAGCAATCTACACTAATCAAAGACATTTCCAAAAAAAAATCTAAAACTGCACTAAAATTAAGAAGCTAAAATGTTTTTATCAGTAAGTTGGCTGGTAATAAAAGAAACTAAAAAATTACACATTAACCTTCACTTTCACTTTCACATCTAACTTTTCACTATTTTAATTTAAGATTTTATCAAATTGGCTTTACAAAACACTAGATTTTTTCAAGTTATTGCACTTGTGCAACGCAGTCTGTCAATAAATTCCAACTGATTCTAAATTAAAATTTGAATTCCTGCTTAAAAAAAAAAACAAGTGTCGGTATTTTATTTGACATGAACTTCTCTTAAGCGATATGCTGAATTTACTCTGCTGACAAATTGCCATAATATTCTACCACATTTTATTTCATAAGACAAAAGTATAACAATAAATTTGTAAAAACATCGAAGCATTAACTATCACAAGAGAGAAAAATGAAAGCTCAACTTCTTACATCAACACGCATATCAATATCAACATCAAATTCAAAATCAAGAATCAACCCACATAACACATTCAGATATTATGTCATAAGAAAAAAGAAATAAGTCAAAGAACACCGTATTATTAGACACAATGTTGCAAAAAAAAAAACGAGTCAAACGTAGCACCTGCATTCCTGCAACATGTTGATATCTTCCGATTGAAACGCAATGCTAATCGCAAAAGGGAGAATGAAATGAAACAATTCCAAGTATTCAGCGTGAGATTTGGTTTATAAGACGAAATGTAGCGTCTTTTTCTTTGAATATAAAAGCGGGTGTTGAACAAAGAGGATCGGAACCGCAATGCTTGTAGAAGAAAGGGATATAAAACAAGTAAATAAGACGGAAAAATATTTTTTATTCTATTATAGAGAGCAGCGGTAGTTGAAAACTTTTTACTAAGAGTATTTTTGTGACTCTTCGTTGGTTTGTTGTTTGTGATTTGTGGATTGTGGAATGTGGTTGAATCTTGATTCTTGAATGAAGTATGAAGATACAGACGAGAGGTAGAATGAAAATATTAAACTTATTCGATAGCTTATGTGTGAGTGTGTGTGTAGATTTTATTTTATAATTAAAATACGGGACGGGTTTCATTTTTCATATATTTATTTGGCAGATAGTGCTTACTTTTGGTGGATTTTTAAAAGGGAAGACGGTAGGAATCGTGTTATATGGACGCCACGCCACTGCTCCACATATACATTCAAAAAGTGGCGATCCGCAGTGCAATAAGCCTAATACAGTTAAACGAGATAAGGCTTAATTATCATCCGGAACTAAAGACCCTTCTCGACGAACTGCCAGAACTTAACATGAACTGCGCGGTCACAGACCGCATTCAGAAAACACTATGCTTCAACAAACGGTTCTCCATGGAGATCCCCAAGAGAGAAGCATGGGTTAGTAATAACCCACCAAACAGCCACAACGGCATAAAGTGGTATACGGATGGTTCTAAAATGGAAACGGGGGTAGGAGCGGGAATATACGGACCACACAAACGCTTTACGATACCCATGGGAAAAAGTTCCAGCGTATTTCAAGCAGAGCTCCACGCCATTCAAGAATGCGCCAGCCACATTATTTTATCTGGCATAAAAGGTGCAACCATCCATATTTTCACGGGTAGTCAAGCAGCTATAAACGCCCTTAGCTCATATACCATTGACTCCAAATGAGTCATGTACTGCTTCAATAACCTACAAACACTCGGAATAAGAAACAAGACCAAATTATGGTGGGTTCCGGGTCATGTCGGGGTAGAAGGTATCGAAAAGGCCGACGAACTGGCCAGAAAAGGTTCAGAAACACCTTTCATAGGTCCCGAACCTTTCTGCTGCACTCCTAGATCAGCAGCAACGGCAGCAATAAAAAGCTGGGAACATAAAAAATGTATCCATATTTGGGAAAGCATCCCAGGTCTAAGACAGGCCAAACGAGCCATTCGGCCCTTCAATAAAAATGCCAGCAAATGTCTAAACCTAAGCAGGCATGATATCAAAAACCTAGTAGGTTACCTTACTGGTCACTATGGTTTTAGATATCATCTACACAAAATGAGAATACCAGACTCTCCTGAGTGCCGACTCTATCTTGAAGAGGACGAGTCAGCTGAACACATTTTATGTGAATGTCCAGCCCTTAGGTTTAGGTTAGGTTTATGTGGCTGTCGGCAGAAGCCGACACACTTAGATCAATTTAGGTCCATTGTGATACCACGTATATTATCTACCTCAACTCTGTAGATGGGACTGGCCAACGACACGCGGTTGTTCTCAAACGGTCCCCCATCTACGTACTAACCGCGCCCAACGTCGTTTAATTACGGTGATCTGACGAGAACCGATTAACTCGACGTGGTATGGTCGTTGGTATGTCCAGCCCTTAATGGAATTAGAAAGAAGATCTTTTTCAGGGAACAAATGAGCCCCGAGGACATAAAGAATTCTTCTACTGGTAAAATTGTCCGCTTTACACGGAAAGTGGAAATTCTACTAGATTAAATTTGTCTGGCCCATACGGCACAAAAGATCTTTTTAGGTCGAAGTGTCCCCCCTTATAAATCGCCTTGGCGAGCCAGAATTAAAAAAAAAAAAAAAAAAAAAATGGCGTAAATGACGATAAAATAACGAGAGACAAGATACATTGCGACGATGACTTATAGAGTTACGGTCACCAATGAGTTTCATCACGCGTTTTTGGATCCTATCTAGTAGCTTCCAATAAGTAATTGGTGCACCAGACCAGATTTGAGCGTTGTAATCAAGTTTGGGGCGGATAAATGTCTCATTAATAGCAGCCACATCGGAGTGGTGAAATATGTCTTGCAGCGCTTAAAGAAGCCTACGCAATTCGCAGCGTTTTTGTCATTAACACACGTACCGAGAATGGATAGCCGTTCGGTTTTCGCGATGCAAGTGGCACAGTTGTGCGGTGGCGTTTGGAATTTAATGAGCCTGACAAATGTTGCCGCTCCAGTCCCACACCCGAAGATGAGGGGGGTGAACCAAGAAACGAATATGAGAAGCTCAGGGTACTGTCATCAGAAAGGAGTGAATTTGAATAGAGGCAAAAGACACGAGATCGTTTATAACAATAAGAAAGAGAGCAGGAGACAAAACAGAGCCTTGGGGAATACCAGCATTTTTTTTTGCGAGTTGCACACTTGAAACCGTCCGAAACAGTTTGAATTGAATGGTCCGAAAGATAATTCGTAATCCATTGAAGAAATGTATCATCGATTCCAACTGCACGCATTTTTGACAAGAGAGCTTGCTGCCAAACTCTGTCAAATGCCACGATCTTACTTTCACCATCTTGGTGAATAGATTGGTTTCACTTTTCGGTTACATAAGTCATCAAATCACCACTGGTTGCTGCGAAAACCGTACTGCCGGTCATTAAGAAGTTTTTGGGATTCAAGATATTTCATGAGCTGGCTGTTTATCAGCGTTTCCATGACCTTGGAAAAAAGGGTCGTTATTGCAATTTATCTGTAGGAGGATGGAGATGAATATTCGCCTTTCTTGGGGACGGACAAATGCCATCCATCTTCTCGGGAAGAACCCTGAAGAAAATGATATATAGAAAAGCTTGTGCAATAGTTTTGCCAGCGAGGAAGAACACCACTTCAGAACGGTAGGGGAAATACCATCTGGACCAGCGGATTTGTGAACGTCAAGATCTTTAGGTACTCTAGCCACTGTACGAGTGCGGAAGTGGATTGGTCCCATGGAGTATTCTACGCGCTCCAGTGCAGGGGGAGACAAATCACAATCTGGGAACGTTGAACAGATTGGCCTTATCTATAGAGCTAACAGCTGGAATGCCATTGTAAATGTGTGTCGGGATAGATGATGAGGCCGAATTCTTGATGTTTTTAACAAATGACCAGAAATTTTTACTACCCTTGGGACTTTGTATTATTTTTTGACTCAGCTTTTGGTCGTAGGAGAATTTGACACGATAAATGTGGGCAGTCATTTCTGGCTCGTTTAAACTTTTTTCGGCTTTCCTCAGATGGGTTGGCATTGAATGACCGAACGCTTACCTCTTTTAACCTGATAGCCTCTATGCAGCTCAAGTCACACCACGCTTTTAACTTGGGTTTGATATTTTTTATCCTGTTAGGAATGAACGATTTCATGCCCAGGTGAATTATATTTGTGACCATATGAGCAGCAGCATTCACATCGCTGCCGAGGAAACACAGCGACCAGTTGAAAATCTTAAAGACACCGTTTAGTTTTTCCCAATTGGCTTTCTCGTATTGTAAAAGAACCATATTCTTTTAGGAGTTTGTTCTTTTACTTTGTGGTTGGAGTAGAGAAATTTGCTGATATGATACAATGGTCTAACGAACCTAGAGCCGATAATACGTTTAAAGCGTATTTATTGGCGTGAGAGGTAAGAAGCAAGTCCTGTGTGTTTGCAGTTTGACTGCTAATGTCCGGCATTCGTGTCGGCTCATTTATGTCATGCTGAGTCAGGTTATTTACCTCAGCAAAGATCTCGACGTACTTTCCTTCGGGTGTTATCTGACCAGAATGTTGAACCCAACTTGAATTGTCTATATGGAAATCGCCCGCGATGACGATATATTTTTTTCCATACACCAATTTTCCATACACCAAGCAGTGTGTACCTTTCTCTAAATGGTAGCTAGATTTAATAAATAAAATTAATACAGCCCATTTTAGCCGAAAATCGACCAAACATGATTTTTAATTGGGCATAAATGGCACTTTATGGATTGGTGGAAAAAAAAATTGAGATAACAATTAAACATGACATTACAATGATAGGGAAGCAGAAAAAAATGTTTTGGAAAATTCTGTTCGTCCGTTTGCCTGTTTGCAGATCTGCAGCCTAAGCGGATGGGCCGATTTGCAAACTTGGTTCATAGTGTTTATTTAGTAGTCTCACACTAGGCGTTGTTGTAATTTTAATTTTAACTCTAAAACAATGGTATATGTCATGTAACGGTTTGTTAAAACTTAATTTTTCTAAAAACGGCCTTAACGATTTAGATAAAACAGTCTATCTTTTGGTAAGAATGGATTTTACGAGATTTATCTTAAAACGGTACCTCCTATAGAACGGATTTTTTAACATCAAAATTTCTCGCTAACAACAAAACCGATTCCAATTAAATTTAAAATTTAGGAAGGCGTTTATGATCAAATTCATACATAACTTTTTAGGTTTTTTGAATATGTTGGAAACGGGTATATTGAACTTTTCCAGATTTTTTTCCAGATGAAAACTACCGATTTCCTTGTATTAAAATATGTACTCAAAAAATTGCAAAATATTTTTCAAAAATTGAAAAAAAAAACGGTCTAAAAAACTGCTTTAACGATTTTCAACATTTTTTCCTAGGTAGACTATTGCTGATAAAATACTATTGCATACTTAGTTTTTCCAAGAAAACTCTCAAACAAATTTGAAAAACTAAAAGACTTTTCCAATACTTTTTTTTAAATAATTTTAACTTATTATTTATTAGGTACCTACATATCATCATTCTTTAAGATTTTATTACTACAAAAAGTATTACATAACATGTAGGTAAGAATCATTTTTATAAAATTAAATTTAATCGTCTGGCCTTCTGCGCTGCAAATATATCTAAAACTTCCTCAGTGTCAATATTAATTTGTTGATGAATTCACATTACCGCCAATCCTGTTAATCTTTTTTCAACGGTAGAATTTCTTAGATAAGTTTTTAGACGTTTCATTGTCGAAAATGTTCTTTCCGGTGTACATGTTGAAACCGGTAGTGTCGCCAAAATTTTAAGAAGCTTGTGGATGTCAGGAAACAGATCCTTATTGCATTCCCCAAGAGCTTTTATTGCACTCTTTGAACGCTCTATATCTTTTTGTGTATGGCTTTTGTCTTCCATAGCGTAAACTCAGCTTTTAAAGTGTCCCAATCCAAAAAACATTTATAAAATTTGAAGTTGTCTTCGTTACAATTTTGTTCGTTTTAGCCAAGGATCGATGGAATCAAAATGCACAAAGAGGAAAGTATGGACTTATGATTTTCAAATCTCATTTTAAGCTGACTTAAAAAGTCATCTAAAAGAGAATCATTATAAAGGGTTTTTCAATAAGAGCGCTACAAAAGTTTTTTTAAACAAAACAAAAACGGTTTTAGATATCAATTAAATTCTTTATTCCTGTGAAAGTACGTTCGATGCCATTATGTATGGAATTCGATTTCTTTTGCACGGCCACCACGGGCATGCTTGCAGAAGTCCAGACGCTGAACCCAATTTTCGACGGTTTTCAAGCATAAATCGGCCGATACTGCTGCAATTTTACGTTCGATATTCGTACGAAGTTCATCAATCATCGCTGGCTTGTTGGCATAGACCATAGACTTGACGTAGCCCCACAGGAAGCCTAACGGCGTCAAATCGCACGACCGAGGCGGCCAAGCGACTGGACCATTTCGTGAGATAAGACGGTTTCCAAACTTGGTTTCCAATAAATTGATTGTGGCATTCGCTGTGTAGCCTGTGGCGCCGTCCTGTTGGAACCACATGTCCTCCAATTGGGGCCAAAAATATTCGGTTATCATTGAACGGTAGCGATTCCCATTCACAGTAACGTGCCGGTCTTGATCATCACGGAAAAAGTACGGCCCAATGACGCCGCCGGCCCATAAACCACACCAAACCGTAATTTTGTCGGGATGCAATGATGACTCATGGAGTACGTGTGGATTGCTGCCTGACCAATACCGCATATTGTGTTTATTGACGAAGCCATTCAGCCAGAAATGAGCCTCATCGCTGAAGATGATTTTTCGATGAAAATCCGAATTATTTTCAAGTTGTTGCTCAGCACAATTCACGAACATACGACGCTTCTGGTGGTCAAGCGGCTTCAGTTCTTGCGCCAATTTAATCTTGTAAGGATGTAGGCCAAGATCTTTTCGCAAAATTCGCCACAACGACGTCACAGAGATGCCCAACGCTTGAGAACAACGTGTGAGAGACACATTTGGGCTTTCTTCAACTGAAGCCTCAGCGGCAGCAATATTCTCGACACCCCGTAGTGACTTCTTTGTCTCACTGGCAGGGGAACATTTTGTACTGTGCTTGTGAATTCAAATTTTTCTACTAGACGCTCAATTGTTGATCTGCTAGGACGATTATGACGACCATAAATTGGACGTAATGCTCTTAACGTTGAGGCCACTGACTCCGAATTTCGGTAGTAAATTTTAATAATTTCGACTCGTTGTTGGCTCGTATATCTTTCCATCATGAAATGGCAAACCTTACTGAAGAGAAATGTCAAAAGAGCGGCAAGAAATTCTTTGTCGTTTGCTGTCCCTGTCGTTCTACTTTTATAGCGTCCCTGTTGAAAAACCCTTTACATATCCTAAAATAGCTTTCAGGATCTGTTGTGCTCATGTTTTGACTGTGCTGCTGCATTGACACAATTCGTGAAATTTTAAGTTTTTCATCCACAACATTTACTAAGTTTTGTGCAGTCCCAAAAATTGTTTTGAATTCCGGAATTTTATTCCTTGAAATGCGTTTGTTATTAATTCCACATGTTCCAATCCAGACACTAAGTCGCATGAAGGGGATTGTAAGCTCTTACAAAGTGCCAATGTATATGTAAACAAAACACTCATACAACACAAACTTACTGTAAAATCACTAGCTGAAATAGATCTTAAACATAGGGGCGGGCTACAGTCCGCTTGGGCGAACTGTTGGATACCCTATTCTTATTCCTATATCTCATAAGTGGGCGTGACAAAAATTTAAAGGATTAAGCTTTTGTAAATAAAAACGCTCCCTAGCTCAAACTTTGGTTTTTCAATAAAATTGTTTTATTTAATTGTGGGCGTGTCAGTAGGCGGATTTAAAAAAATTTAAGTATGAGCATAAAGGGCACCTAGAGAGTATATACTATAAATTTCAGCTCCCTAGCTCAAACTTTAGACTTTCAAAAATAAAAAAAAAAAAATGTGGGCGTGTCAGTGGGCGGATTTTGAAAATATTTACACATGAGCATAAAGGGCCCCTAGAGAGTATATATTAAAAATTTCAGCTCCCTAGCTCAAATTTTGGTTTTTCAAAAAAAATATTTTATTTAATTGTGGGCGTGTCAGTGGGCGGATTTTGAAAATTTTATGTCCCAAGCAGTTTTATGGGCCAAAGATCATATATAAAAAATTTCAGCTTTCTAGCTCAAAATTCAATTTTTCCCAAAATTTGTTTTATTTAATTGTGGGCGTGTCAGTGGGCGGATTTTGAAAATTGTATGTCCCAATCAGTTTTATGGGCCATAGATCATATATAAAAAATTTCAGCTCTCTAGCTCAAAATTCGATTTTTTCCAAAATTTTGTTTTTTTGAGTTTGTGGGCGTGTCTGTGGGCGGATTTCAAAAATTCGTAAACTTGATTATTTCGGGACCCTAGAGAGTATATGGTTAAAATTTCAGCTCTCTAGGTCCAGTTTAAAGGCCTAATTTTTGCCGACGGACGGACGGACGGACGGACGGACGGACGGACATGGCTAGATCGACATTACTATCGATGCTGATCATAAATATAGTTAATTCTAGGGGACTACGGGCAATATTAAGGTATGTTACAAACTATGCGTCAAAATTAATATACCCCTAGAATAGGGTATAAAAAGCAACTCGCCTTCGATGACGTATCAGAGTCCTTATCACTACACAACTCTTCCAAAGCATCAATTATCGCTTCAAAAATTTCCTTAAACCTCATCAACCCATTATGGTTTTCCCCCCAGCGTGTTTCACACGTTGCTGTTAAATTTTTCCATTTATTTTGAAGATAATTTTGTTTAATCATTTCCAACGGATTTTTTGGTACCAATAGTGTTGCGAATAGGGTGAATTTGACAAGAATGCCCTAATGCCAGGTTTAGAGAGTGTGCGCTACAATGCACGTATAAGGCTTCTGGATGAGACTCGCATACTACAGGCTGAACTCCGTTAAAACTGCCTTTCATAGCTTAAAACTAAAATCAGAAATTTTTAACATAATCAATAATTATTTGAGTACAAATTTCATACTGATGCGGAAAAGTATGATTTACAGACGCATTTCTAAAAAAATTCGGGGCTCGTTCAAACCCCTGTGACCCCCCCCCCCCCCCCCCCCCCCTGGCTACGGCTTTGATCACACCATCTATATCACAGATCACAAGCTGTCTTATGTTTACGTCAAATCGAAATGAATTGGAATTGAAACATTGAAATGACAGTAGTGGACTGAGAATTAAGGCTATGATGAGACTTGACGCCTATGTTGATCCACTTAACTCCGGAGTGGGGTATAGTTGATCAAAATAAAAGTAAAGTAGAATCAATTCGATAGTAGTAAAAGTGGCTGCCCTGAGTGGGGCAATGGATAAACTTGTTGGTGAGTGGGATTCGAACCCAGAACCCCTTTGCCCATTGCGTCTATAATTCTTTTCACATCCCGCATAAATTTCTTTGCCCTTTCATACGATCGAAGAATATAATATGCATCGGCTTATCTAAGCCAAGTTTGAGTATCTCTGTTTCACTTAACACCGGGACAAAGCAAATATTATGCTGGCGTCGTGTTACATGTAAGAACCGTCCCCCGTTAAATTATCTACGCGCGTTTATTTTAATGGAAACCACTCTAGGAGAAATTAATTTTTTTAACTGAACTGGGGCGAAAAAGGTACCTAGTGGACCCCCCCCCCCCCCCCCCATTTTTCCTCACGCACGCACAAAGTAAAGGAATTCACGTGTCTCCTCTGAAATGTTTTATTCTTATGTATGCGTATCTACATTCTTTGGCTTTCTCTTGAACTGGACGTTTATCCTTCTTTCTGTTCCATTGAAGTTTCTGACTGAGGTGAAGGGAAAGAGAAGTCATAGCTTTGTACAACAGTATACATTTAGATGTATATCCAAAGGTACTAGGATCCTGGGTAGTGAGATTGGCAAATTAATAAATGAAATTAATATCATTAGGGTTTTTTGTATGCTCTATTTGGGAGGAAAGTACTCTTTTAGAGATACATTCATGTTCGCCTCATTGCGTAAACAAATCACATTGTTTTCCTTAACGAAATTCGATAGAATTGTATTTAACTCACCGTGAAGTAAATAGGAAAATATATTTCATAAGTAGGATTAAAAAACAAAAATGTTTCTTCTTTTTTTTAGGAACATTTTGTAAGGGATTAAAAATTGTATATCTGTGCTTGAATGTGTTTAAAAAACAATCGTACTTACGGTTTTTTTTGTGTACTAATTTTTTGTTATTCTTTCATATTTGATAACGATTTCATTAGTTCAGTGAGGCAATTAAATAAATTAATTTTTGTTTGACAATGTTGTCTATAAAGCTCAAGGGATAGGCTTAAGGCAGGTCGTAGGAATCGCCCTGGTCACCTTGGAGACACCTTTATATTTGGCGTCAAACTGGATGGAAACTTTAACGTTTAAAGAATGTTTATGATGTTGACTCATGCGAAACATTTTAGCTTATATTTTTACCTAGGTTTCAGACCCTGGGCACTTAAATGCTGTATTCTGAGCACTCGCCGCATACTTAAGTACTACAGTAAAAGGCAAATCTAATAGAAAAACGGGCTAGTTTTTGATTCTGAGTTCTTCAAAAAGAATTTAATTTTAGGTTAAATACATATACACACGCAGAAAAATCAGTTGTTTAAAATCAAGCAGCTTTCGGTTAACAACAACTAAGTAATACTGTCAATGTACTTCCTACAGAGTTACTGGATATAAAATAACTGAGTAAATAACCGATTTATGAATTTCCGCTCCGAAAATTGCTCGGTTGGAAATAGCAAACTAAATCTATAGTATTTAACCAACTTACTTTGTTGTTATTAGCCGACCCAGTTGGTAAAATTGAAACAACTTCCTCTGTTGTTATGAGCCAATTCACATAGTCACAATAAGCCAACCAACTTGGTTACATTTAACCAACTTACTCCGTGGTTATTAGCTAATCAACTTTGTTGAATTTAACCAACTTAATTTGGTTGTTATTAGCCGACTTACTTGGTGAAATAAAACCAATTTCCTTCAAAATTAGACAACCTACTTTGTTGCATTTAACCAACTTAATCTGTTGTTACCAGCCAACTTTATAGGTGGAAGTTAACCAACTTTAGGCTTGGAATTAGCAAACATATATTAGGTTAGGTTTATGTTGTTTAGTTGAATTTAACCATCTCCATTGGTTGAAATTAGCCAACCTTCTTGGTTGAATTTAACCAACTTAAAATTGAATATAGCTTGGCTGGAATTAGCAGGACTAATAATAATAATAATAATAATATTTAGTTAGGGTATATTACACTGCGACCTATTGGTCTATTGTGTCCCCTGCTTGTGCCTCGGAGATGATTGTGTCCTCTTTCAGAGCCCTATCTAGATACTTTTTTTGAGAAGACTATCGAGGTATTGCTCTCATTTATCCTTGGCAGGTCACACTCCTTAGAGCCCAGCGTCCAGTCCAGTTTCCTTGATGAATCTGAGAATGAGCTGTGGGTCCATGGTTTGTATGTCTTTGTCTGTTATTTGGTGCCTGCCCAAATATCTTATCCTTTTGTGGGCCAGTGCCCCACAGGATTCCAGTATGAGTGTGCAGAATCTGCAGAGGCCGTCCTCAGATATACCCATCTTCCTTAGGTGCTCCTTGAGTTTACAGTGCCCCGTGAGGAGGCCTGTCAGGATTCGTAGGTTGTTTTTGTTAAGGCTGATACAAGTTTTGAATCTCTTTTTGTTGTAATTTCCTAAGAGTTTCTTTGCTTGCCTCATACCTTGGAGGTTAAGAAAGGTTTTGGCCCTTGTTTCTTCCTCCAGTCTCCTAACCTCTTCGCGTAGAGTGTGTTCTCCTATCCCGCAAAACGGTTCAGGTCATAGAAGCTTTCCTCCGCCCCTTTTCTTCCCAGAGAGTCCGCTGCCTAATTGGCTGTAATGCCAACATGGCCAGGTACCCAGCAGATGGAAATTCTGTTATTCTTGCCTAGTCTATTCAGTCCGTGTAAGCTTTCCCACACGAGTTTTAACTTGATGACGTAGGCGTCAAGAGCTTTAATGGCTGCTTAGCTGTCAGACATTATTGCTATGTTGCAATTTCTGTAGTTTTTCTCGAGGTTGATTCGAACGCACCTGTCTATGACACATATTTCTGTCTGGAAGATGCTGGTACATTTGCCCATGGATTCGTAGTGCTTAGTTCCTGACCCAAATACTCCTGCATCAGTTCCCTCTTCGGTCCTCGAGCAGTCCGTGTACCACTTTGTTGTGTGGTTGCATAAGTTGTGGATTCATTGCTCCAATTCTCCTTACTGCTGATCTTTATCAGGAAATTCTTCTCGAAGTTGAATTTCGTGATGCTATCGTCCCTAGGTATGGCAAGAAGTGGGAGTTTTTTGAGCAAGTCATCGTGTTCTTTCAAACCGATGCATTTCCCTCTTCCAATTCCCTCCTTTGCCATCCTTAGGATTGTTTTGTCTGCCACGTTTATCAGCATGATATGTAGAGGGGAACATTTTAGTAACACCTCCATGGCTGCGGTTGGGCAGTTACTCATTGCTCCGGTAATGCACAGGCACGCCAGTCTTTGCACTTTGCTGAGTGTCTCTCTTGTAGTGGCTACTTGGTTGAATGTTGTGATGTCCTTTTTTTCCTTATGGCCGAGATAAGCTCGTCGGAGGCCAGGGTTTTCCAAAGAAAAGACGAATTCTTTAGGCGGAGTACAGAAACCAATAAAAGATTTATTTTTGAGTCTACCACAAAAAAAATCTTTTTTTGGTTTCTTTTCTGTTACTTATATAATATTTGAGGAAGAACCAGGGACACAGTTGGGGTAAGGCGGGAATACGTCAGTGTTGGGACGTCAAACGACTCATAGAGTCGGACGGGCCTCCTCACCTGGTCGCCTCAGTTCGGTCGCGGCGGATCAGGCCACAAGTCCTAATATCTGCAGTCCTAGGAGGTGAATCAGACAGCCGATAAAACCTGGTCCGGTCGGATCTGGGCGATGGTTTAGGCAACGGAGGATCAGACAGTACAATGGATACACTAGGGTGTCTTGCGACTGCCCTTAAAAATTGGGATCCGAAGATTTCCCTAGAGGTGAATCGCAGCTAGTGATCGTGGTACTCCCAAAACCAGGCAAAAGAAAAACCTCCCCGACTGGTAATTTTGTTGTTCCACTAGTGCGATTTTCTGCAAAGCCGTTGTGAGCTATGATGACGAGTGTAAAATTTGGGATGCCATATTATCATCTGCTCACTTTAACTAACATTGGATGATTTGACGAGTTAACAGGTTAAAAACAACCCATCCGTTCGTTATATTAACAACACAATTTGGTTACTTTTAACAGAGAGATTGCTAGATTTCAACAAACATTCTTTTGGTCAAATGTGCATCTGAAGAACGGTTATTAATAACCAATTAGTATGTAAAAACCCTAAAAAAAGTAGGTTTCTCTTTACCAAGATACTCATTTGAATTTAACCAAACATCGAAACGAGACTGGAATTTAATTGAAAACAACAATTTAGTATGTTATTTGCAACAGCATGTACTTAACCTTTTTAACACTGTGGTTATATACTTTCTGCAGAGACTTAATTACATTAAACCCTTTTTTTAAAGGCCAAAAATCGCACTGGAGGTACATTTTTCTGCGTGCATACATTCCAGGGCCGTAGTAGGAAGTTTGTGTTCCGGGGCGTTTGGAGTCTTTATATGGATATTTCTGTCTTTGAAAGAGAAACATTTTCAATTAATATTGCTTTTTGTATTTTCATCATATACGGAGGATGTACTCGTATATTTGCAAATGTCAATTACGCACATGGGTACGTCTTCGTTGCAATTCAAACGACATTGATCGAAGTGAAGAAATTCAAAATTTCAATCTTCGAGATTTCTTCCCTGCCACATAATGCCCACCCAAGCATTCGCCTATAGAGGAAGATCTTAAAGACCTTTTTTGAAAAGGATAAAACTATATTTAGTAGACTAAATAACAAACTTAAAAAATGTATCGGTGAATTTAAAAATAGATCTATAAAAAAATATCTTCGTAACTTAACCGCTGATAAAGTCACAGACAACTCCCTTTTCGGAGCACTTGAAATATATTTGTAAGCCTTTTCCACCTAGCGTGGTAAATGAAAGCCTTAAAATCTCTGATAGAATAGATGAAGACGTAATAATTTATGTCTCCCCAAAAGATATCAACACAAATATTCACAACCAATCTAATAGATATATATAACTGCAAAAATCCTGAAGGAACTACCCTTCATAGCAATGTTAAAACTCAAGCTGATAATTTATGCTTGCTTTAACAATAGAAAGATAATCATATTTTTTATGACGTTAACGATAATCATACGTCTCAGAGACGTATGGCAATTTGATAGTGTATTTAATGAAACCCATGAACTTTTTAAAAAAATATTAACGTTTTATTTATTTATGTAGTTCATATAAAGAGAAATAAATCAATGATTTAGTATAAATAAATATTAAGTTAAACAATAAAAACAAAAAACTAAAACCCTATTACAAATCAACTTATATTTTAAAGGAACCTTAAAATTGACATTAAGTCATAATAATTGCCAAATTTTCATTTTTCGGTTTAAAATAAGTCTACTAATAAGTCTTGGTAATTTTAAATTATATACGATTAAATTAAATGGAAGAATGGCACACGTCACACACGCCCCCAGAAGTACGGCACAGCTATAACTTGTTACCGCAGGTACTTACCGTCGCGCCACCACCGTTACGGGCAAGCTCCGACCACCGACTGAGTTAGTTAAAGCAACCAACCCAATGCGGTTTATAGTTAAAAGGATATAACATTTTTTCCGCGCGTCATACGTCTCGCAGATGTAGATTATCTTTGTAGGGTTAAACAAATATTTATTCACTTATATCACTGGAAGATAGCAGAAATTATAGTTATACGCAAACAAGGTAGGCCCCTATCAGAAGTCACCTCATACAGGCCAATCTCACTTTTGCCTGCATTATCAAAACTTTTCGCAAAAAAATCATAGAGCAAAGAAGGCTTATTCCTACCCATCAATTTGGGCATAGAAATAAACATTCGACAACAGACCAAGTGCTTCGTATAACTAATGTTATAGAAAAAGCACTAGAAGAAAAACAAGTTTCTTTTACATTATTCTTAGACGTTGCACAGGGCTTTGATAAAGCTTGGCATAAGGGTTTAGAGTATAAACTTCATAGGGATCTACTAGACAGTACTATGAGATACTTAAGTTTTATATAGCAAATACATTCTTTGAACTTCGCTATGGCACAGTGTATTCTTATTCAATGAACTACAAGCAGACGTTCCACAGGTAAGTATTCTAGGACCCACTCTATATTTATTATATACTAGTGATATACCACACGCGACCGATACGATCATAGCCACATTCGCAGATGACACTGCCCTTCTATCAACTGATAAATGCGTGACTAGGGCAACAGAAAAGCTTCAAAATGCAGTTGACGAGATATGTGATTGGACGCAACGATGGCGAATTAAACTTAATGAGTCAAAGTCCACCCATATCAACTTTACAAATAAAAAAATAACGAATATTTCTATGGTTCCTTATTAATAATCAAGTAGTTCCTTATTTTAATACAGCTAAGTATCTTGGTATGAATCTGGATGATAAACTGAAATGGAAGGAACATGTGAAAAAGAAGAGCTAAACATTAGATATAGAAAACTTCATTGGTTGTTAGGACATAATTCGGAAATGTCCACTGAGAATAAAATTTTATAATATAATCAAATACTAAAACCTTTTTGGACATATAGTGTCCAATTATGGGGTCGTTCAAAGAAACCAAATAATACAAATATTTCAAAACATAGGCCTTCGAGGAATAGTAAATGTGCAATGGTATATTAGAAATAACGACTTGCATCGTGATTTGCAGATTGATCATGTAATGGAAGTAATTAAAAAATACGCAATTAGTCACAACAATTATCTGCGGATGCACATTAATCCAGAAATATAGAACATAATATTCGTAGATTAAGAAGAACTAAACCTCAGAACTCATATTTTGAAAATATATGAGAACCCGTATTTAAATTGGAATACCTTCTCAAACGCAACTGAACACTGAAACTAAAATCATTTGTAGATCTTTTTAGATTGGTCATGATTAGGAGGTGTTTTTAGTATGGTTAGAGTCCCACACTATACTCTGGCTTTCAAAATGTTCACCTTAACTACAAAAAAAAAATCGTTTCGTCCGCATGTCATGTATTGACAAAACGGCAAATGCACTGAGTCTTCGTTGCTCCATAGTTCCGCATGTAAGTTTTGATTATTTTCAGTGTCGAAAATGATTTCTTCACACATGCCGTTGTAACCGGAAGAGTTGCCAGAACTGTTGATACATATTTGATTGTAGAAAACCAGCTCGTGTCAAAAAAATCCAAAACTTCCGAAACACTTCTCGAATCAAGATAATTTTTCACACCACCAATTTATACTCAGCTCTAGCATGTTCTAATGGTCTCACAAACAAATTTTCCATTCGGAATTCGGCTTAAAATTGTAGATCCCTTCCACTTTGCAAAATAAAATTGTTTAAAAAGCTAGATTTTAGGCCGTTAATGCTTATATTTATTTTTTTCTAGTGTTGCCAGATGACCCGTATTTTATGCAAACATTATATTGTCCACGAGTACCAGTCTCTGGTATATGGCTATATCACAAGAATATCGAGTGATTTTGTATTACACTTCTCCCAATATTAAGGAATGTTGCAATCTATAGGCAAAAATGTTTAAACCCTGAGGATAGGGTACACAAAACGGTACGATGTTTCCGAAAATATCATTCTCTCAAAACGTTCGTTTTTTTTATTTAAATGTGATCCTGCGCTGCTGCTTCAATCAAAATGACAAAATCTGGTTTAATTTTATAAAGAAATCAAAATGACTGGACTTCTCACTTTTCGTATTTTTTTTTAAATAACTCGGAGTCAAATAAAAACCTACGAAAAGCTCTTTAAAATGTAGAAGTAATTAACTGTTGAATGTTAAATATTTGACTATAACAAAAAAACTAAGAAGAGTATGTTTAACTGCAAAAATTAATAAATAAACTTAATGGCAATCAATACCTTAAATATTTATAAACTGGGTTTTTATTTATATTTTTTGATGATTGACTATTGATATTTAAGGTATCGATCAGGGTTTCAACGTGAATTAATGAATAAAAATACTTCGCACCTTACTAATTGATTAAAGGCTAAACAAAAATATTAAATGAACTATGTGGGAATGAATATTATTGTCTTTATTATGTTCCTAGGAACACTTTAGAATACCGGATTATATATTTAAATGGCACATTTGTGTCATACATTTGTGACGGTGCATAAGGCCATAGACCTTATCTTTGAGCCATTATGTTTCCTAGTTTTACAAAATACGTGCGAATTAATTTTTTTTAGTTGTAACTCTTGGAATAGCAAGTTATTATAATTTTATTCTTAATTATATGCCAGTTTATTAAGGGCTATTATTTTTATTTGTATACCCTATTCTTAGAGTATATTAGTTTTGACACTGTTTGCAACATGCCTTAATATTGCCCGTTGATCCCTAAAATTTAATATATTGGTGATCCTGATCAGCATCGATAGTATTTTTGATCTGGCCATGTCCGTCAGTCCGTCCGTCTATCCGTCGGAAAAAATTAGGATTTTAAGCTCGAGCTAGAAAGATGAATTACACATTATACTCTTTAGGGGCCTGAAATAATCAAGTGAACAAATTTATAAAATCCGCCCATGTCTTAAAATTTATCGAAAAAAACGAATTTTGAGCTCCCAAAATGCTCATTTTTAAATATTTTAATAATCTGCCCACTGCACACGCCCAGCATTGAAAAAAAAAACATTTCATTGAAGAACTCATAGTAATGAAATAAAAGTTCTATTCTTGGCCAAGTACGAGTATGTAGATGAAGTCGTTTTGAATAATTCCTTTTTATAAAGTCTTCTTGAGACATAGCCGGCACTCTGTGAGTCTACTATTTTCATATTGTTAAGGTAATATCGTAAACCGTGGTGACCCATAACCATAAGGTAACCTTCCAACTAGATTAGATTAGATAGATTCTTTATTTTTTCCATCATAAAGTTTACAAATTAGTATACTTAAGAATGAGGACATGGCAATACTGCCGTCTGCCTGAGATGACATTTCATAATATGAATTAAAAAAAAAAAATAAAAGAAATAATAAAAAGCAAAAATTTTAAAATATAAAGAAAAGGAGAAAAAAAAAATTGTTTAACAAAAGTGAAGAAATATTATTATATAAAACAATGATATCAATTTTAACGTGATTTGAAACACAAAATATTATACAATTTGGTTAATTTGATTAGCTGTTTGTACAAAATTTTATCAATTTTAACATGATTTGTAACACAAAATAATACACAATTTGGTTAGAAATAGCTGTTTATACAATACGAGTATTATCAATTTTAACGTGATTTGAAACACAAAAGAGATATTATCAAATTTAGTATGATCAGCAACAAAACAATAAATAGTTAGGTATAAAATTTGGTCAAAACTGCAATAAGTGGGTAATCGACTAAGTTTAATATGTGAAACTGTTACGGTAAGAAAGAGCATGTTGGCAATATTTAAAGAGGCTGAGCCAGCCCATTGCTCCATTTAAAATTTCAAAAAGTTTGTCCAAAGATATAAAACTTTCCCGAAAATGCAACCGGCGAATTTCTTGTAGAATAGGACAAGCAGCAACGAAATGGTATATATCTTCATTCGCTCTTCCGTTACATAGATCACATAGCTGGGGCAAGTCTGATCGATGAGGTATAAAGTTCAAATTTAAAATTTCAACTCTTGCTCTAAAAATAATACTTATAACCGAGGCTGAAAATTCATTACTAAAGTAAGAGACTTCCGAGGGCAGTTCATGGTTTAAATGACTATAAATAGCTCTTGAAGTAGACGAAGATGCTCTGGAAAGGTTATCCAGAAACATTTTGTGATCCACCTTAGCAATCACATCAGAAAACTGAGCCTGCCAATCGGTCACATTAGTTTCTGTTAAGTTTAAACTTGTTTCGTAAGATAAAGCTAGTTCGTTCCAGTTTTTAAACGGGGAAGCATTCACTCGAAGTAATTTTCTTAAGATGATTTTGTGAAGACAAGTTTCACTTCTTTTCATCACACTAGTAATGAAGTTCGCACTTGCCTTCAAATTTTGTATATATATAGGGACTATTCCTGACTCTACATATATGGCGTAGTTGGGTGTTGAGTTAGGCAAACGAAATATCCTCTTAAAAAAGTTCCTTTGTACGGTTTCAAAAGCTTCAAGTGTGTGTATCCGAAGACTTGAACGCCATATGCCATGCATGCATTTACTGTCGCGTTGACAACTTTGTACTTGGACGTTAAATCAACATTTTGGTTCGAAAAAAACTTTGGCCACATTATATTAAGAGCCAATTTAGCTTCGTTGCTTTTTTCTTTGGAGTGCTTTAGATAGCTTAAATTGTAGGTCAAGAGGACACCCAAATATTTAAACTCCTGTACAACCTCAATGTGTGTATTGTTTAGAGACCATTTTTCTTCCGCTCGCCTTCTTGATTGTCTCTTTTCAAATATAACAATCTTAGTTTTTTTGGGTATTAATTTGCAAGCCCCAAGACTCGCAAAATGAACTTAGACGGTTTATTTGCAATTGAAGCGTGAAAGGATTATCAGCAAGCATAACTAGATCGTCCGCGTACAACAGGACTTTGATTATAATGTTAGCAAAATTAACTCCACCCGGAAGAAGCTCGCAGACATCATCTATGAACAGGGCAAATAATAATGGGCTGAGGATACAACCCTGAGGAACACCTGTAATTGTATCAAATCGATTTGAAAATGTGAAACCGTCCCATACCCTTGCATTTGTTGACGAAATAAGACATGCATACACTCCGAGAAACTTTCTTGACAAACCAATGCAAGAAAGTTTGTATATTAAAGCTTGTCTATTGATTTTATCGAATGCAGCTTTAAAATCAACAAAGCAAGTGTATAGTTTCTTTTTTCTATCTATAAATTGTTGAGCAATGCTTGAAATGGCCAAAATATGATCCATGGTTGAAAAACCTGGGCGGAAACCGGCTTGAAAGATGCTCAAACGACTGTTATCCTCAATCCATTTTGTGAGCCTTTCATATAGGATTGCAGTGAAAGTTTTTCTTATTGAATTTAAAATTGAAATACCTCTATAATTTTCCGCAGCGTTGGCATCACCTTTTTTAAAAATGGCAAAAATTACAGATTCGTTGAAACTGTTAGGGACACATCCATCATTGTACAATTTGTTATAGAAAGACACGAGGTAGTTTTTAAAATCAATAGTGCTGTTTTTATAAAACTCGACTGGTATGCCGTCTAGGCCAGGAGCCTTGTTGTTTTTCAATTTTTGGAGCGTTACTTCCAATTCGGGCAATGAGAATTCTAAATCCAGCTCGTTGACTCTAGTATCAGGAAGCGCGTAATCAAAGCTATGAAGGTCTTCATCAGCTGAGAGTAGAGTTTTAAAATGAGCTGCTAACGTCTCAGCTTCTAAAGAGAACTTCATACCCTGATTGCGCTCACCAAGATTGCCCACTGTCTCCCAAAATATCTTTGAGTTTGTGCAGTTTTCCAATTTCTTAGCCACGTTTTTTAAATAGGTGATTTTCTTAACTGAGCACATTTTCTTAAAATCATTATTAATGCGAAGAGAGATGTTTTTGAAAAATTGAGAATTGGTCTATTTGATATCATGCCGTCTTAGACTTAGACATCTGCTGGCATTGTTATTGAAGGGCCAAATGGCTCGTTTGGTCTGCCCTAGACCTGGAATGCTCTTTCAATAAATCATACATTTCATATGTTTCCAGCTTTTTATTGCTGCGATTGCTGCCAATCTAGGAGTGCAGCAGACGGGTCCGGGACCTGTGAATGGTGTTTCTAAACCCTTCCTCACAAATTCTTCGGCCTTTTCAGTGTCATCAAACCCCTCATGGCTCGGAACCCACCATAGTTTGATCTTGTGTCTTAAGCCGAGTGTTTTAAGGATATTTTTAATATTACATGGCTGATTTGGAGTCAATGGCCATTTGTCAAAATAGTCGCGTGATAGAGGCTTAATTATCAGGGGCCTGTTCAATTTCGGCCTGCATGACAGGCCGTCCGGAGTAAGTTGATGAGATGTCCATTGAACGCTGGCTCATCTGCACGCCTGTGGTAGCACCCAGGTCAATTACTGTTTGATTCCTCTAAATTTACTTCTTGGTGCGTTATGAGTATTTCAATTCATCAATTTCTCATAAAAATAAAACACTGACAACATAAAATTACCATGATTTCCCACATCGCATTCATTATTTAAAAAAAAAACATAACAAAACAAACTACAGGCCACCCTTCTGTGTACAAATTTAAATTGAATCCTACCCACAGCTTGAAACTTTACATAGATTTTGTCGTTTGATTTGATTCAAAAAAAAAGCCAAAGCAAAATCTCGAATCGAATCCTTGTGTAAGATCCTTTGGTTGGTTCGGCCAAAAGACCGCATAATCAAAATACAAATTATGCAGGAATTTAATTGCGGAGTCTGTTTACTCAATCGCATCGCTGCCTATAACTCACATCCAGACACACGCAAGGGCAAGCCCTCAGTTCAGCACTCAGCGTCTACTCTTTTCCTTGTGACAATCCCCCCCTCTGCCCCCACACACAATGGCTCTCGTATTGATTGGTGGTGGATCCTTTGTGCAAATGTTTTTATTTTTATTCGGTTTCCTTCTTGTTAATTTAATGAATAGGAAGAACGAAAACAAAGGAAAGGAATAATTCACTGCTTCCCACATCATATTTCGTATTCGTCATCCGGCATAGCTCCCCTTTGCTGGTTTGGTCCAGGGACGAGGTGAGGTTTGAAAATGTTCCTTAAAGTCGTGTTCAGGTTTTGTAGTGTTATTTTTCTCTTTCAAATAGGTATATATTTACGATTACAACAAGATGGATGTCGAAGGGATACGCAAAATGTAAAGATGGTTTCAAAGGAAAGTGGGTGGCAATTGTGCAGTGGCAGAGATTTCGCTTGCTGATCGGAGAGTTGCGCGTTTAAATCCTGAACAAGTCCATAAAGCAAAATTCTCAGAAAATAAATCAAAAGTGCAGTGAACAATGAGTAGTAACCTCACACAATACACAAATATTCAGGCAGGCAGCGCTAATGTGGCTGGAGATGTGTTTTTCAAATTGTCATGCATTTTGTGTATTTTGATATTTATTATTCTAATACTTGCTACTGCCCGGCAGGCGGTGCAATGTCTCTTTAAATTGTTTTGTAATTTGTTTGAAGTAGGTGCACATATTCAAAGAAGGCATATTTACATGTACGAAAAATAAGACATGTTGTTGTTAACCAAACTGTTAGACAGGACTTCTAACATATTAGAACATTATTTATTTATTTTCTTTATTATTTTCCCCTTGCTGTTCTTCATACTTGCGCGCCACCTATTGAAAATCGATGGTACCTTGTACTCTCAAAAAAAACAAAGGATATCATTTACAATTAAAATTATGATGTCAACTGTGATTTTTCCTTGTTTAACAACAGGAATATCCATGTAAATGAATATACGTGCCATCAACACGTGCCATCAACACGTATATTCATTTACATGAATATTCCTGTTGTTAAACAAGGAAAAATCACAGTTGACATCATAATTTTAATTGTAAATGATATCCTTTGTTTTTTTTGAGAGTTAATTACGCGCATACATACATGTTTATCAAATGAAGCTGATCGAATTGAAGAAATTCATAATTTCAATCTTCGAGATTTCTTGCTGCCATAATCCCATGAACCTCACTCGGATCAACACCTAAGTCCCTAAGGATTGACGGTATGTCGAGTGCATTTGATTCTTTTCAGTGTCAAAAATGTCCCCTCCACACTTGCCGTTGTGAGGTTTTGAGCGGAAGGGTCACCCAAAGTTAAAATATATTTCTTCTTTTTCTTCTTCTTTTTCCTTCTTCTTCTTCTTCTTCTTCTTCTTCTTCTTCTTCTTCTTCTTTTCTTGACCAGGATTAGGGAATCATAACTCTCCTTTCCTGGTTTGAGGTCACTTCATCACTGGGGCTGATCAAGGGCTGGTGTTGTTGCATTTGTGTGCTGATGGAGTTTTTAGGCCTGCCTCATATCTACGATTTCGACACGCGCATGCTCCCTTCATTGATTATTGTTTGATCCACCTTGTCCTTTAAGGACATCGGTGATTTCCAGTCGTGTCAACCCATGGATTTTCATACACACGTGCGGGACAACTTTAAGATGTTAAATATGTCGCTAGGGGCTAGGCTCACCTGAATTTTAAAAATACGCATAAGATGTGATTTCCCCTCTCAGTCGTCTTTTTTTAGTGCTGTTTGTGAGCGCTGTAGTGATATTCTAAGCTCGTCCCTCCACGGGAATGTTAAAAGATCTTTTATTGTTGGAAATCTGCTCGTGTCACAAAAATCCAAAGCTTCCAAAACCCCGATGCCTTTCTCGAGTCTTGAAAAATGTTCACAGCACAATTTATACTCAGCTCTCGCAGCGGATTCTGAGACTCAACCATTAAAGAAATGAGCAAGTTGTTCCAAGACATCCACCTTTTTCAGTTGCAGCCAGTGCTGGTAAGTTACTCGAGTTTTACAAATTTTATTAAGTTACGTGTAACTAACGTAACTAATGTAACTAATTGAATTAGTTACGTAACTAATGTAAATAACGTAAAAACAGTAACTTATCCTAAATTTTGACAGTTCTTCACAAAATTCTTCACATCAGAATTAAAGGTTTTATTTTAAGTTACAAAATGTCTCAATCAAAAAATAATCCATCTGGTTTGAGAGGACGCCCGTCTGTTCTAGATTTCTTTATTTCTAACGTGCCCCATACTGTTTCGCAGCCGATAGCGTTGCAAGAGTTGAGCTCAGATCATTATCCTGTTTTTTGTAAGATCAATAAATCTGCCCAAACCTATGAACAATTGGTTCCAGTTTTTAAAAAAACCAATTGGGTTAGATTCCGATCGGAATTAAATCCAATATACAGAAACCTTCCGACAGTTATTAATGATGTTAGATCAAAAGAAGAAATCGATGTAATGGTAAAAGGATTTGCAGACAATGTACTGGAAGTAATGAATTCATGTACTCCCAAAAAAAGAAAGCAACATCACTTCTTTAAAATGCCTCATTACATTTTAGAATATATCCGAATACGAAATTCTATTAAGAGACATTGGCAGAGGTATAGGATACCAGTATTTAGATTATACCTAAAATATTACAATAAAATTATCTCAAAGGAAATAGAAAAACAACGAAATATGGATTGGAACACAGCTATCTGCTCTTGACAAAAACTCCAAGCCTTTTTGAAATATTGTTAAAGTTGTTAAGAACAAGAACAGAAGAATCCCAACGCTCCAAGATTCTAGAAATATAATATATACAGATGAGGATAAGGCGAATTTATTCGCCTCTACTTTTTTGAAAAACCATTCTGTGTCCCAACATCGAGGCGACGCCAATACCAACCAATTAATAAGTGAGGCTACTCGAAATTTTATTGAACAAACTACTGATACGCCTCGAGAAGAGCTTATATCTCAACAGAGCGTTGAAGATTGTTTAAGTTGCTTGCCAGCAAGAAAAGCGGATGGTATGGATGGCATACAAAATATGTGTCTAAAACAACTTCCCAAATCGGCCATTAGATACTTAACATTTATTTTAAATGTCTGTATTAAATTCCAATACTTTCGGAGGGCTTGGAAAATAGCTAAGGTGATACCTATTCCAAAACCAGGAAAGCCACCTGATAAACCAAACAGCTACAGACCAGTTAGTCTGCTGAGTAGTGCTAGCAAAGTTTTTGAGAAGGTAATAAAAGAAAAACTTACGATACTTATCGAAGATAATAATATTCTTCTAAATGAGCAATTTGGTTTCAGAAGAAATCATAGTACATCTCATCAAGTACTTAGAGTCTGCCAGCATATCAAGCAAAATCGTTCCTTGGGAAAATCAACTGGTCTGGTTTTGCTGGACATTGAGAAAGCTTTTGATTGTGTATGGCATTTGGGTCTCGTCTATAAGTTGTTGATTTTTCGTTTTCCCCCATACCTCATAAAGATTGTCCTGAGCTTTCTTTCCGATCGTTTTTTTTAAGTTTTCGTGAACAACTGTTTTTCTGTTTGTCATAGCGTTGTTGCTGGTGTGCCTCAAGGATCGGTTTTGGGTCCAATATTGTATAATATTTTTATGTCTGATATTCCAAGACTCCCTTATTGTGAATTAGCTATTTTTGCGGATGACAAGGCAATATATTCTTCGCACGAGTTTAGTCTCAACGTGGAGACTAACCTTGCGAATGCGATACAAATATTGCTAAGTTATTACAATTGCTGGAAAATCAAACTAAATGCTGAGAAGGTGCAAGCTATCTTTTTCAGCAGAAAACGAAAGACTTGTTTTCTTCCAAGCAATCGGCTAATTGTAAATAACACAAGTGTTAACTGGATCCCATCCGTGAGATATTTAGGCATCCATCTGGATACAAAACTCACATTTAAAGAACATACTGCTAAAACAATACAAAAAGTGAATATAGCAATAAACATGTTGTACCCCTTCATAAACAGAAAATCCTTACTGAACAAAGCTAACAAGATCGTTATTTTTAAAGTAATTTTCCAGTCAATCCTTCTATATGGTTGCCAAGTATGGGGAAATTCAGCAAAATGCCATCTTAAAAAACTACAAGTTTCTCAAAACGAACTCCTTAAAATGATGCTTAAACTTAAACAGAACAAAAGTTGACTTGATTCAAGATCGAATTACAAAGCTAACCACCAAATTTCTCCGAAACTGTGAGATCTCCGAAAATCCACTGATCAATCAACTAAATGTTTAATCATTTCCTTGTTTTTAATGCTTCTGGTGTATCAAAAATCATTAATTGTTATTAATTATACCTGTAATTTATTATTGTTATTTATTATTTGTTATATATTATTTATTATTTTGTATGCATTATTTATTATATGTTATTTATTATTTGTTACTTATTATTTTGTATGCATTATTTATTATTTGTTATTTATTATTTATTATTTTTTATATATTATTTATTAATTGTTATTTATTACTTTTTATGCATTATTTATTATTTATTATTTGGTATTTATTATTTTTTATGCATTATTTATTATTTGTTATTTATTATTTATTATTTATTATTTATTATTTATTATTTATTATTTATTATTTATTATTTATTATTTATTATTTATTATTTATTATTTATTATTTATTATTTATTATTTATTATTTATTATTTATTATTTATTATTTATTATTTATTATTTATTATTTATTATTTATTATTTATTATTTATTATTTATTATTTATTATTTATTATTTATTATTTATTATTTATTATTTATTATTTATTATTTATTATTTATTATTTATTATTTATTATTTATTATTTATTATTTATTATTTGTCACTACAATGTACCTGCTAATTTTTTTTAAGGTTACATTTCCCTTTTTTTTTTTTTTAATTCTATTTGTATTGAAGGTTTTTAACGTATTTTTCCTTCAAAGTATATCATTGTATAATATTCTTTTGTAGTCATGATTTAAAATTAATTGTTCAGTAGAAAGATATAATATAAATATCAAAACTCTGTATGTAAACTGCGCGGTGGTCCACCAAATGTAAATTCCAATACGAAAATAAATAAATAAATAAATTATCTAATTATCAATCAAAAAATAAAACAAAGCCTCAGAATGGAAGGTCTGTTTCCAATTCGTACGATTCATATCGACAAGATGCACTGAAAATTCAAGATTAGAGGTGTTGTGCCAAATTTTCAATAAAAAATTGCAAAACACTGCTCTGCAACGATTGAAATGGCAAAGGTATGTTTTTAATCCACAAACGGAATATATAGTTCCTCTAATAAGCTATTGTGTTCTACAGGAACACTTGCAAGATGCCTATAGTGAATTCCGAATGCAATTTTGATGAAGAAACATATATTTTAATTGACGGAGATGAATCAGTAAGAATAAAATTAATAGGTAGTGTTACATTATCTATCAGGATCAGGAGAGGAACCTTTTAAGTCTTTTGCTAATCCTGATAGTTATAACGACAACATTCATTAAAAGTGATGGAGTCGTATTCACGACAGTTTCACAATCGGTCAACGATTCTGCAGAGGAAGCCAGCATGGGTTCATCAGATAATCATGCATCAGGAGAATCTTCAGTTTCAATATGGTCCTTGCCGTCAATATCTTCATATTAACCTTCAACATCTACGGGCATCCAATCTTTCCCAAAACATCCTGTCAATTCAAAGTCGCTTAAACGATCCCGACAAGAAACAAAAGGAATAAAACTGGACAGCTTTATAGATAAGCTCAGTGAACCAGAAATAGAGGAGGTCAGTAAATCTTTGTCCAAGTTATTCTTCGGCTGTAACATTCCTTTCAACTTTGTGGAATCAAATTTTTTATGGACTACGAATTCCTAACAGGAAATCGCTTTCCTCAAAGTGGCTTGATTGTTTGTATAATGAATGTGAACAAAAATCTATTAAGAAAGACTCAGTGCTTTTAAGCCATGGCTGGAGAATTGTTCGTTAAATACAAAGACTGTCGCTTGTATACTTCATTATTGTTCTTCTGAAACCAAGGTGCGTAGATACAAAAGCTATTTCATTTGTATTATTATATCCTTTCTATTTTTAATACATAGATATTTCTTGGTGCGTGTAATCTCAACGGAATTTCAAAATCAGGAGATAAGTTAGCTGAAATTGTTTGCGAAGCTACCAATTTGGCTAAAAAGGACTACAACGTAGATTTATTTGCCGTCGTTTCCGATAATGCAAGCAATATGGTAAAAATGGTAAAGAATCTGAAGCATGTCGTTTGGGACTCAACACTTGTAATAGTCGTACTGGCCAATGACAAAGTCACCACAATTTTGAAGCAATTTAAGCAACCAGATCTTGAACAGGCATTAATCATCAACTTCAGATTAATAACTTTCTTCAAAAAAATAGTGAATTCTGATGGAGTAAACGAATGGGATCTTTTTAAATCCGAAGATGGAATTTTTAAAACATTATATGACAAAAATGTTATGAATCAAATTTTGTTTTGGAAGACAGCTGATTTCTTTGATCCCAGTGTTTCAAAAGTTGCACTTGGGTTGCTTAAAATTCCCGCTTCATCTGCAAAAATTGAGCGCACTTTTTCAAAATGGTCATTAATTCACACCCCGTTGCGGAATCAGTTGTCTTTCGAACGTTCAAAAAAGTTAATGTTTCTGTATGGCACTTTAAGGATGGAAGATAAAAATTTATCTTTTGAGGACTTCGAAGAATTAAATTGATTTCTTATCTATGTATTTAAGTTACATACATTCTCTTGATTCTTGATGTTCTATCTTTTGTTAAAGGTTGTTTTATTAAATAAAAATATTTTACTTTTAAATGTTATGCTATATTTTGTTTATCATTTACACTATTCAGTCAAGAATTTGTTAGGTGTATTAGTTACATAAGTTACATTAGTTACTTGAAAAATGAGACGTAACTAATTACAATTAGTTACGCGTAACTATATGGGTAACTTACTCAGAGTAACTTACGTTGCCAACACTGGTTGCAGCAAATACAGGGAGAACTTGTAAGAATTCCCGAATTATAATTTATTATGAATTTACCTATTGACGGAAGGAATAATAACACCAAAACGAAAGTACGATCCAAGAGAGCCTGATTGATAATAAGTACGCGCTGTTTGCCTCAACGGGGGTCTCGGAACACTGAGCTCCATATCGAGTGTTTCTATTCCTACCTTTTCAGCTGCTCTAAAAATTTCATTGATTGTAGTAGAGAGTTGTAGATAATGCGATATAAGATGATTCAGAGTGTGAGTCGAGAGCTTTTAGAGCTGCTTGGCTATTAATAAATTTATCAACGTCTTTCTAGGTTATGGGGTAAATTGTGAGTTCCAACCAAGCCTCCCTAATAGCTAGTATTTTCACCTAGAAGAATGTGGGGGCCGGAATTATTTGGATATGTTCAGCTCCGCATTCCATTTTAAAATCGTTGGTAGTGTTTCTTTGCGAAAGTTCCATTTTCTAGTCCGTCTTGGTTGGGTAATAGACTGGGCGGCTTTGTTAAGGTTGTGTTTGGGCATTATGTAGTCTTTTGCAGTCGCAGAGAGAGCCCCGGGTAACAGGCCAAGCAGCTTACAGTGCACGTAAGGTTTTGATGACAAGAACCCAGATTTTCTGGGCCTTACTGCGCTAGACGAGGCTTAGAAGTACATTAAGGGCTTCGGTCGGACTCGACTGTTTCAATATAATCCAGAAATTCGTTCTAACCCCATATGGACGATGTTGAATAGTTCGACGAAGGTAGTGTGCTGTCATGTCATCATCATGGAAAGTTGAGTCTTCGTTTATATCAGAGATCCCCAAACTTGCTTGTTTCGTAGACCACAAGCCAATTCTTTTCCGTTTTGAGTTTGAATTTTGTAAATTTATTAATTGAAATGACACAAAATACCGTTCATAATGGCTAATGCAGGGCCTAAAACCACCTAGTGACTCCAACCGTTTGTGCAAAGTGAAAGGGACCTACAATTTAAAGCCGAATTCGAACGGCAAATTTGAGCCCGGCGGGAGCTGGGAACCTTTAGATAAGTAAATAAGTAAGTTTTTTAATAATTATTACTATTGTGAAGGGATCACATCAGCGATCATTTATCGTTCATTCATAAATGTTCTCATTTATCTTTCATTCATAAATGTTCTAATTTATCTTTCAATTATAAATGTTCTCGTTCTGAGCTTCGATACTTGAAACCCGCGAGACATGCATCAAGCGTCGTAAAACATGTCTAGCGCGATGGTAATTCATGTCTATCTGACTATTACCCATGGTACACCATGTGTATACCGACACCTTCGGTATCCGTCCGAAGTGACGACCATGCTCAGCGACATAATCAAATCACATAGATAAGTATGTATCTTGTGAATGCATTTGCCTCACCACTAAGCACCATATCAAATACTATGACGGGTTCGGGTTGCACTATGCATTCCTTTGCCCACGTCCGGTGCATGGGATAATAATAATGCTGATAGGGTGATATGCACCGGCAAGGTATGAAATGATTGGGGTTCAAGTATCGAGGGCCAGAATCTGAGTGGATTGGAATGTGAACCAAATCCAAAGAAGTATTTTGTATAAATAGCATAAGATTTAGTAAATAAAATGTTCTTCTCCTAAAAGCAACCAACGAGTCAAGACTGTTTTATTTTACGAGCAACTCGCTCAACTTGAATTCTCTTGCACCTCGGCCCGCTCTATGAACATAGCGTTCGTCGCTAATAGAGGTAAACGACAGCACAATAGCTAACGTTTTGGGTCGAGGAATATTATACAATAAGACCCAACCTAACACTGTACGTTGCCGCCAGGACCAGGCAACGTCACACTATAAAAAAAACTATTAAAAATGATTTAAAGGATTATTAGGTATGTATACCTAATTTATTTTATTGTTTTTTAATTACACTTTATTCACCACGCAACAGAGAAGTTTATTATAATTTTAAAAATCCACCTCGACACGAAGGTGGTCTGCCTCCGGTTTGCCGGTTCATCCTCAAAAATAACTTCAGGCCTCCCGATTTTGAATCACTTCGTCGCTCAGGCCAATCAAATTCTGATATTGCTGCATTTGTGTGATCCAGGAGTTTTTAGGCCTGACTTTCTTTCGCGTTAGTATTGGAACGTTGATTGGTATTGCCTTTTTGATAGGGTTCGTAGGATCTCTCCTTTGAACATGACAGTACCAAGTGAGCCAGTCGCTCCCCATTTTTTCGAAATAGGTTCCTTGACGTGAAGGCTTCCTCGGATCTTGGAACTTCTTATTCGATCAATCTTTGTTTCTCATGCTGTCATGCAAAGTGTCTTCATCACAGCTGCCGTTAATTTGTCCTCATAATTTTTGTATGCTGTCCAACATTGTGAGCCGTATGTGAGCGCCGGGCGCACAACTGTGGTGTAGAGCTTTCCTTTCAGCTTACGGGAATTTTTCGATCACAGAAGTTGTTGGCTGAGTTTTCCCGCCAGTTCAGCAATGAACAACTGATGCACTTTGGGGTTCGTCACTTTTCCTTCAAGCAGATAATCAAGGACTGTAGTAAATATCAAGGGACTTAAGAAGCTTCCCTGGTGTACACCGACTTTGATTGCGAACTCCTCGGTGACTCCAACGGGTCATCTTCGTCTTGTCTTTACTTTCTCATACATGTCCATGAGCATCTTCGAAGGTTCGAAGGTTTCTGGAACTCCTCCCTATCTTAGTGCCACCCATAACAATTCCCTTGGTTGTCTATCAAAAGCCTTTTCAAAATATAATGCTAATAAAAATATTAGTGTAAAAAAATGTATGTATATATGTTGATGAAATTATTATTGATGAAATATACAAACCTAAGCCATACGCTAAATAATAAAAAAAGACAAATAGCTTTCCGAACAAATCAGGGGTTATGTGGTTCCAACAGAACAGGAGAAATTTGTTTTTTTTAGGAAATTCACGTAGAACAGATGTAAATTGGGCGCATAGATCTTACCTCATTGGAGTTTTTTTTTGCAGAGTTTTTTTGAAAATTAAATGCATATAGATATGCTAATGACCCGCAAACAATTCAGGAACTAAAAAACAACCCCAGTTTCATTTAAATCAAAACTCAAATTTAAACATCCTTTATTAAACAAAGACCACAGAATTGAATACACGAAGCGTATTTAAACTATTTTCAACTTGGAACAACTTAAAACTTTATTTATTTGTAAATATTTTGTATTTGCTATATTAATTAATTTCCGCTTAAGAATCCGCAGTATGATACGTTCATTGAGCACAATTTCAACCTCAGGAAGTTATATCGATTCAAAAAGTTGGCGTTAATTAGGTCCACAGCAAACAAAATAAATGCAACAAACAGCATTAATGTGAATAGACGTGGAATCATGATTACAATTTGTCTGTTAGATACTTTAAGAGTGACTGATGATTGCCGATGCTCACAACTGCCTTTTATACTCAAAAATAGTTGATAGCTAAATAGACCGTCTTTATTTACAAACTATTTCATTGAACAACTGTTTTAGTGAAATTGACAACTTAAAAGTTTAATTAGTGCCCACACACTTGAAATGCTACTAACAATGAGGGGAAGGTCATGCTAAGAGTTTTAAACTTGACACAGTTTCCTTGTATCATTTTCAACGTAATTTCCAAATGGAGGTTTTTGTAAACGTACAGCGATTAAGTGCTTGAAGGAAAGTTTCATGTTTCATTACGCCATGAATGTGTAATGGACAATCCTGCCAGACCATCAGAGACATGCATCTAATCCATCTTGCTCGTCATTCGAGGCTTTTCGATGGTTCCTTAATTTAATCTTGAATGGCTTCAACAACTGAGTACAATGGGCGACCACCATAGTGAGTTTCTTTCCGTTTTTTTTTTTTAATTTATCTATTCATTTTTTTTTTTTGTCGTGTCACCTACTTACCATGGTCACAAAAATATTTCATCCACCATCGTATGCTGGGATTCCTTAAAAATGTCCACCTTTAAAACGTATTCCCAAGTAGCTAGGTAGGATTTATTTTTCGCCTCAAAAGTAAGTCATTAGAAAGTTTCCAAATGAGGGAGAACAAAAAGTGTTGCGATGCTCAGGAACCCATTTTGAATTTTTGTTTAAAGTTAAAATACAAAGAATTGAAAAGAAAAAGAAAAAAAAACAAAACAAAACAAAAATACAAAGAAAGGAGCAGAAATGCGAAGGAAGTTAGCTGCTTCTGCATATTTTGAGAAATGGGGGCGTTCTTAATACTTGCGGAATAGGATAATGAAAAAATGAGAAAAAAAAATACTAAAGTGATTAATCAAAGGACATTGTGTCCTTTATTTTGAGGAAGTTAGCTGTTTTTCTTATTTTTTTTTTTGGGTTGTGCGAGTTCGTCATCGTGTATTTTTCTCTTAACCTACTCGCTCACTATTCCTTCGTTTCTCTGGTTGTCTTTTTTGCCTGGATGTTTTGGGGTTTTTTGTGTCACAGATTAAAAAGTTTTAAATGGAGTTAGTCGATAAGAGAAATTAATGTCATTAAGGTACCGCACCACATAAAAATGCTGGCAACCCACAACACGCCTCCTCGAGGGCAAGAAGGATAATAATGACTAACTGCAACTTGGAAATTAGTTAATAACATGAGAAGGGCATGGAAGTGGGTGAACAAGGGTTCCTTATTATTTCTCTGAAAATTCCATTACCACGTCAATAATTTTAATGGACATTTTGAGCTTAAATAAAAAAGTGAAGAGGCAAATTCAATATATTGTAAAATAAAAATGCAAGTCTACCACTAATGGAATTTTTTGTTTTTGAATGTTTAACTGTTGGCAAATGTGTATTTTGTTCAATTAGAGTAGATTGTCTTAGCGACGCATACGATCATACTTGGATCTTAGTTCGAGACAAACAACTCGGCGTAGCTGGTATATTGCGAAGGCTGTAGTAACAGACGAGGCCATCAAATACGATTTGAGTCTTTTGACGGCTTTAAGTCACCTGGCACGGACGGAATATACCCAGTCATGCTGCAACAAGGTACAAACCAGTTGCTAACGACTATGAAGAGAATCTTCAACGCTGTCCTAGCACTGGGATACCTACCAACACCCGGCGTACGGTCATAGTGGCATTTATACCAAAAAATTGGCAAAATTGACTACGCCCTCCCCAAGAGCTTCAGGCCAATCAGTCTGACTTCCTTCTTGCTGAAAAGCATGGTAAGGCTGGTAGAGCTTCACGTGCACAAAACTGCTTTGCGATTGAAAATGTGAAAAATCCTGCGAGACTGTGCTCCAAGATCTAGTTGGTAGAATTGAGGGCGCGCTTGACATGAAAGAATACGCGATGGACATTTTCATCGATATTGAGGGTGGTTTTGACAATGCGACTTTTGACAGCATGTGCAGCTCTGCCAGACAACACGGCTGGCGTAGACGAATCATTCGTGATGTGGATTAAAGCAATGCTAATGAATAGAACGTTGGTTGCAGATTCGGATTGTGACGGTTCGGTCAATCCTGCCAAAAACTAAGGTTGTTCTTTTTACGAGTAGGAGGCATCTGGTCGGGTTGACTCAGGTAGTGCTAAAAGGCGTCACAATCCAACTCTCCAATAAAGCAAAATATCTGGGAGCCATCCTGGATAACAAATTTATTTCGTCCAAGCATGTTGAGCTGAAGACTGGCTGTACGGCGGCCTTCCCCAGCACCTCTGGCTCCGGCCTAGATGCATTATTGATCCTCCCGCCACTTGATGTTTACATCATGTGTTGCACAATCAAAGCCATCTCACGTTTAAAAAGAGGAGTTTGGATGAACTTGAGCGACGGTTGTTCCTAACAGAGACTTATGCTATCCTAATGGCTATGGACTATATTGCTAGGAACAGGTGGAGGGGGCGAGGTATTTGCGTCTGTAGCAACAGTCAGACTGCGCTTAAGGCATTGCTCAACCCCTTAACCACTTCCAAAATAGTTCGTGAATACAAAATCTCTCTGAATTCGGTCGGAAGGCGGAATTTACTTAGACTTGTCTGGGTCCCGGGCCTTAACGGGATCATGGGAAATGAGATCTCCGATGAACTTGCTAGACAGGGCTCAGAGAAGGATTTCTCAGGACCTGAACCAGCCATAGGTCTGCCTGAGTCATCGGTTAGGGCTTCCATTGGCGGTTGGGTTTCATATCAACACAATCGAAGATAGCATGACTCTCCAGGGTGCAGACAGACTAAACGAATTCTCCTCGACGTCTGTAAAAAATCTGCGGCATTCTTGTTGTCCCTCAACAGAAAAGACTGCAGACATTGCGGGCCATTACGCTTTTGCCAAATACCTTAAGGTGCCAGGAATAAGCGATACCGCCAACTGCGAAGCCTGTGGAGAAGGCGATGACACTGCAGAACATGCTGTAAACCTAAGCTCCTTATCATTGAAGCGCCTTCTTGTTTTTCTCAGGAAAACGAGTAAATTCTCGAAGTGAAATGTGGTGTGTCTTCCTGGTAGTACAATGGACAAGTAATGAGTCTGAGTGCTCCAGTGTAGAAAGTCTTGCACCCCGAAAAAAACCTCTGATACTCGATATCGATTATATTAATTTTTATAATGAAGTTGCTTTTCGGGATACGTTGCTTTTAATAATTCAGTTGTTTCCATGGCATACACTCCAAACTTGGCACTGTTGACATTACCATTGCAGCCCATTTCAAAACTAATTGACTTCTAATACCTGCTAATTAGCTTGACATGTATATGTATATCCCTTCAATAATAAAACAGGTCATTTGTATATAATACTTTTATGAGGAGAATAATGTTGCTGCCAAAAAAAGGCCGAAAGACCGTAAAATTATTATAGCTTAATGACTAAGTTTACCTTTTTAAGAGTAAAAAATAATCAATTTACTTGCATATAAATATTTATAGATATCAATCACAATAAGTTATTGTTTAAGATAAAATCCGCACACTTTTAGTGTTAACGATAGTCCCGAATGAGTGAATTAAATTTAATGCACGAAAAGTAAAGCTTAGGTCCCCAACTATACTCACAAATAGATATTTTGAAGTAAGTGTTGTCTGTTGTACGAACCGAAGTTATCAAAAAAGGGAACTAATGTAGTAATTTGACGCAGGTAGGTACTTTTATATTAGGCACGTTTTATTGGGAAATTATTTAAAACTCAGCAATGGAAATCCCAATAAAACGCTACGTTCATTTTTATGTTCATCTTTAGTTCCAATGTCAAATTTGGATTTCATATGGAAAACTTAACTATAGGTGGCGTTAGTTCTACTCTTTTCTGAAGCTGATTTTCAGGGAAATAAAAATGTGTTTTTAGACGGACGTTCACGAAAGCAAGTCTTAAATTTATTATTCCCGTATATTTAATCTTATTTTTACTTTCGAAATCAATTTTACTTTCAACTGTGAGCGAATGAGAGTAGATTGTTGCGAGGTAGTAAATTTATTTAATTTCCCGCAACTTAGCTTAGTCATTGAAAATCTTGGTTCAGGTTCGAACACCCGCCTCATTCCATTCCAAAGGTTCCAAAACCTTTATCTTCACTTTATATGTTCACTCTTGTGCTGACCAACTTATCTTGACTTTTGGTTTGGTGTTATTTAAGATGTAAACTTTTGCTGAGCTTGGTATACACTAACCAATAAAACGCACTTATTATTTATTGAAATTTCGTTTTTTAACGGAATAGATATTAGTATAATACATAAGCAAGTCTTTTATAAGAGGTTGGCGTCTAGTGCATTTGCATACAAATTTTGGGGCGCTTTTCACAAATAAAAACTTAAAACTAGGTAAAAAAAAGCACCACAAGCATTCGATTGATCTCAGTTATGAAGCGATCCGAAAGCTTGTTAATATTAATTGAGGTCGGACCGGCGAACCCCACATGCAGTAAAGTAGGAGGTTATGATCCCGTTTATCCTGATCATAGCTTCACCGTTGAGGAAAAAGAAGATTCAATTTAAAGTCTTGTTTAGTATTGTTTATCTTCGATTCTAGATTCAATTAAATGAAAAGGGAAATACATTAGTCAATGACAAGTTGATACAAAGCCTTAATGTTTCGTTGATGGATCACGATAGCTAAAGTACATCCGGGAATGATTTTACACTTTCCTCAGCTACACTAGCGAGTTTTTATAAGCTTTAATTTTTATGAAAGAGCATATTAGTCTTAAAGTGATTCCACCAAAGACAAAAGAATTAATTTCGATACAACATTTCGTTTCGCAATTGAGAGTCAAACAAATTATCAATCATTTTTCTCTAATTAAGTTAATGTAAAGTGTGTTCCCTAATTTTACTTACTTCAAATCCTTAAACTTATTCCAATCTTAAAATACATATTACAGCTTCAAACTTTCCGAGTGAAAGCACCTTTAACCCAATTACCGAACTGTCAATGTCAAAATATTAAGTAAAATTAATGAAATAATTAAAATTTACCACCGAAATTCCGATTCGGTAGTCGCAACTTTAAGAGCGTTAACACCAATTTCCGGCCGTAATTCTCGTCCCAGTAGATAAGCAATTCATAGTCTAGTGAAAAAATTTGAGTCAGAATATTCACCGCTTGATCTTGCCGTGCCAGTGAGCCTACGTTTTGACCGAAGTGTGGAGAATATTGCTGCCGTAGAGGCGTCCTTCGCAAACCAGCCAAATCAGTCAATCTAATGGCGTTCTCAACAATTGGGCCTCTCCCTACACCCTTACAAGATGAAACTGACTCAAGAACTAAAGCCACTTGATCATATAAAGCGACGTACGTTCTCCAATTGGGTTCTGGACCTGATGGAAGAAAATGATGAATTTCTTCTCAAAATCATCTTCAGCGATGAAGCGCATTTTTGGTTAAACGCCTTTGTCAATAAGCAAAATATGCGTAACTGGACAGGTGAGAACTCTCATGTGCTTCAAAAAACAGTACATCATCCGCAAAAAGTCACTGTTTGGTGCGGTTTTCAACCCGGTGGCGTCATTGTTCCGTTTTTTTGTCGATGAAAATCACCTTCACGTTACGGTAAATGGTATTCGCTACAGAGACATGTTGAAAAGTTATTTCTTTGAGCAATTGCATGAATTGGACATCAGTGATATGTGGTTCCAACGAGACGGTGCCACAAGCCACACAACGGGTGCAACAATCGAGTTATTGAAGTCTCAGTTCGGTGAAGGTGTTATCTCGAGAAACGGATCCGTCTATTGGCCGCCGAGATCGTGTGATTTAACGCCTCTAGATTTCCGTATCGGTCGAAATGTGCGGCCGAGTCATCGAAAATTGGGTTCAACGTATCGACCGCTGCATACGTTCCCTTGGTGGACATATGAACGAAGTCGAATTCCATTCATAAATCTTTTGATAGTAGTTCAAGCCAATACATTTTTTTTGCGATATCTCAGGTAGTTTGCATTTTATTTAAAAAAGATTATTATGTAATAGTAAAAGTAACTGGTAAATCCCGTGTCTTAGAAAAGATTTGAGGCAGTTTATTTAGTACCTAAGAAAACATTTTTTTAATTCATATATATAAATGGCACGATATATATATTGATTTTATCAATATCAAAAAATTCAAAGTCATAAAAAATACTCGAGCACAATAAATCCAACAATGGAAGTTGCAAAATTGACAGTTCCTGAGCTAAAATGTATGCTAAACGAGATTCTATCCGACCAATTAAAAGATCTTGCAACAAAAGCAGACGTTAGTTCACTTTCGGTTGAAATTGCATCTTTAAAAACAACGAATATACGCCTAAACGAAAAACTAGTCAAATTGACTGACAGATGTGAGCTTTTGGAGTCCCAATTTGAAGTACTGTCGCGCAAAGCCAACGAGAATACCATTGTCGTGCACCTCCCTTTAGACGAGAAGACAGATGCAGTCAACGCAGCTAAAAAGACGTGCAAAGGCCTTCTCAATTTAAAAGCTAGTGAGGATATTCTTGTTAAGAATACACTGGAAATCCGGAACACTAATCTAAAAAGATGTACGGTGTTGTTGGAACTTGACTCCGCTGAGTCTATTGAAAAAATTATTTCCACTTCAAAACAACTAAAAGGCACTGGGATAAGTGTACACCGCGAACAATCACTCTTATACAGGAAGAAAAGGCAAAATCTATTCGAGGTAAAAAATAAATTGCTCGCACTAAACCCAGCGGCTAAAATCGCTATAAGAGGCGATAAATTACAAATCGATGACCGGCTGTTTGTTTACAAATTTGCTCGCGGATTGATTATCAAGTCAACAAGTGAGGTGACGTTTATAAAACAACGTTTCGGAATGGGAGCACTCGAATATTTTGACAGCGGCGAGGGACAAATCCAGACTGACCCTTTATCGTCTACAGCGCCCCCAATATACATGAATTCGCATTAGGAAGACAGTAGCGTCTGCCAAACTACAAGTAAAAAAAATAATTTTATTAAATTACATATTTTTAGCTACAATATAGCTGGTATTAAAAGTAAACTATATGCTAGTTGATTTTTGTAAGTTAATTCAAAAATACGATATAATTATATTAATTGAAACTTTTTTAGAAGAAGAACTGCAAAACGTTATTAACAAACATTTTAAAGATTTTAGTATCAGCTATATTCCTGCAATAAGAAGTAATATTCATGGTAGAGCTAGTGGAGGTATCATTTGTGGTATTAAAAAAAGTAAAATTAGTAAATTTGTTAAATTTAGACAAATTAATAGAAAATTAGTTATCCAAATAGATGGTAATGGTAATCGCACAAGCCACTTCATTGTACCCTTATACTTAAATTGTAATAACTGGTTGAATGATTTTAATGAGCTGCACGATTTTTTGAATAATTTTGACTCAACAAATATCATGCTGATCGGTGACTTGAATGCCAGAATTGGGCTTTTTCAAAACACTAATCTTTGCTATCACATAGAAAGTCTAAAGATGACACTTTTAATCGGAATGGTAGAGTCTTAACGGATTTGTTTGAAAGTTTTGGTTTTTGGGTGCTAAATGGTGCATCAAGAGCTGATATCGATGGTGAACTTACGTTTGTAAGTGGACAGGGAAGTTCGGTAATTGACATTTGTGCAATCTCGGGAGGATGGCTTCAGGCTATAGAAGATTTTGAGGTCTTGATAGCAAATTTTTCGGCTCATTTTCCAATACTGGCCTCTGCAAGCTTAAATCAAGAAATTCCTCTTGGAAGGATAAACACGCTACCTAGACTCAGATGGATAGCTCATGAGGTTGATACTTATCAATGTAGCCTAACTCGTAACATTGGATCGCTCACCTCTCCTAACTCGGCCCCAATAGAGCATGTTGTGGAAAGAACCTTGGAAGTTATAAGGTCCTCCACTTCCCAAAATCGATACTCTAATCAGTCAATACCGCGGTGCAGATGGTTTGATTCTGAGTGCATCAAACTCCGAAAAATAGCATTTGCTTTTCTTAACTTGTTTAGGAAATCGAACTCTGACTACTTTAAAAGTGCGTGTATACAAGCAAACAAACTTTATAAGCAAACTTGTAAAAATAAACAGCTACACTTCGCAAAAAACCTAGCTAGAAATTTGGAAAATTGTAAGGACTCGAAGACATTCTGGTGCAATGTTAGAGTGTTGGGTGGAAGCAATACCCTATCGGGGAGCTCATTACAAGACGAACTTTTAGCTTCTCATTTTCAAGCTTTGTTGACAGGAAGTGTTGATTTGCATATATTTCACTACGCATTGCCGAATGTAATGGCTGACGAGCTTGACTCGCCTATAGCTCTAACTGAACTGGAAACGGCTCTTCTAAAAATGAAGAACAGCAAAGCCCCGGGGATTGATGGCATTCCTGTTGAGTTTTTTAAAAACTCTACATTGGAATTCAAACAACATCTGGTGTCGTTATATAATTATATATACGAATATGCCTGTGTTCCTGAAAGCTTTAACAAAGCTATTATATTTCCAATTTTTAGAAAAGGAGATGCAAACTTGCCCGAAAACTATAGAGGCATATCAATACTTAATTCATGTAGAAAGGTGTTTGCTACAATTTTGTATACAAGACTCTCAAATTGGATAGAATCAAACCAACGTTTAAGTATATTGCAAGCCGGCTTCCGTGCGGGATTCTCAACTGTTGACCACATTTTCGCCTTGTCAAGCATTGCCACTAAATACACCCAAAAGAAAAAAAAAGCTTTATGCCTGTTTTGTTGATTTTAAAGCAGCCTTTGACACTGTTAACCGCCAAGCTCTGATCTACAAAATGGCTTCCCTTGGTATATCTAGGAACTTTCTAATCATGTATGAAAAATTTCTATGTGGAACTAAGGCGGTGGTATGGGATGGATCAGAGACGTCAACCTGTTTTGAAACGACGGCAGGTGTTCCTCAAGGGTGTATCTTGAGTCCGATCTTCTTTGCTCTTTTTATTGACGATATTTGTGAGAGCCTGTCTGGGGGCGTCAGTATTGCGGACACGCTTATCAAAGTACTTCTATACGCGGACGACCTTGTCATGCTGGCAGATAACCCCTCTTCTCTTCAACTTCAAATCAACAAGCTTCAGAGGTATTGCAGCTACTGGGACCTTAGGATAAATGCTCTTAAAACAAAGATAATGGTGTTTGAAGCTCGAAAATGTAAAAGATCTAGAGAAGAAAATTGGTTTCTGGGCAGTGAATGCATAGAGGTTGTGCAGGAGTTCAAATACCTGGGAGTCCTGTTATCGGCAAATGCCAGTTTTACGAAGCACGTACAATTAAAGAGCAAGGAAGCGAAAACTGCTCTTAGCGTTATGTGGCCGAATTTCTTTGCCAACCAGAATATAGACCTGGGATCAAAATATCGTGTTTTTGAAGCAACTGTCAACACCTGTATGTGCTACGGTGTTCAAACTTTCGGCCATATATACTTCGACGATTTTGAACAAGTTCAAAGATCCTTTTTCAAACGTCTATTTCGTTTACCGAATTCAACTCCAACATATGCGATCCACGTAGAGTCTGGTATTTCCCCCGTGTATATCAAAAACCTAAAGGATAATTCCGATTTTTTGCTAAAAACTATGAAAAAACCCGGGGTTAGTCTCCACAAGTCTATCATGACTAACCTTTTGCGCACACAAGCGTCACCGTTTAAAGAATGGGTTGCACCTACAGGCTCTCATTGCCTCCCTCTCAATCTTTCCGAATCCAATCTAGATAATTGGCAGGAGCTGTTCTCAAATGTAATTTCAAAAGTTGACGAACAAATTTATCTTCAACATTTGAATCGTGCATTGGGATCCACAACAAGGGTTACATATAGAGAATTAAACCATCGCCTTCAAGCTGATAACTATTTTAAATTCGATCTCCCTGTGAAAGCTATAAGCACTATTTTTAGAGCAAGAGTGGAAATTCTTAGCTTAAATTATTTGTCTCATCGGTCAGACCACCAACCTTGTGCGACTTCTGCAACAGATCCGAGCGAGATGATGTTTTCCTTTTAATAGCTATATGCCCAATCTTGCAGGAGATCCGAAGGCTTTACTTCCAACATAGTGTCCTTTGTAGAGCACAAGTGATACAAATATTAAATGGATCGGCAGGGTGGATAAACCTCTCAAAATTTTGTGACCATGCTCTTACCTATCGAAATAGTTTTTGAAGTATTGGAATCCCAGTTGTTTAAGTTATTCAACCTTTTACTTAATTTAAGTACTATAATTTGTGAAATTTGTTAAATCATGAACTACCAATCAAATATTTTAAGCTTTATTTTATATTAAATAAAATGTCATTATCTGGCAGACGGCAACATGCCATGTCCATAGATTCTTTGTAAACCTCTGTAAACAAAACTGTTTGAAATAAAGAATATTTAATAATAAATAATAATATATTGATTTTATCGCAAATTCAGCTAACAGCAATTAAAAGATCATGATTTTTTGAATAAATAATTACTATACATTATCCAACAAAAATTGTCAGTACAGGCAAGATATGATGTTTGTCTCTAAGTCTGGTTGCAATGACTTACATACAAAAATCGGTCCCTTTTTAAAGCTCTCACAGGGTTGCCGTAGTGTGTATGATAATTCGCCATAACTCAGAGAGCAATTCTATTAGGGTTACAATCTTCCAATTTGAAATAAAAATATTGCGGAACGAAATAAATTACGTTTATCTTGTTCCTTTTCTTGTAAGATAATAATAGACGCGTTTTTTAAGGGTATCTCCAGTAGACCAACAAAATATATAAATTTCGTAACACAAAAAAAAAACCAAACCGAAAATATATCACTGTAATCCAATTTATTCATTATAAATATTGTAAAACATAAAATACTAATTTCTAATATCACTACTCAACTAATCCGATGAGTAATTACTGCTTCTGCTCACGTTAGTTAGGTCTATTATTAACCTTTCAACTGCTTCCTCGGCAAAAACGTCAATTTCAAACATATTTGGCTTCAAACATAGATGCCATTTTTCCTTGTCAACCCTTGTAAGTGCTGTCGTTAGTAAGTCTCTTATTTCAGCCATTTTAAATGACTTGTTTTGGCTTGCTATAAACCCTTTCACTTGAGCCCAAACCAATTCGCTTGCCGCCTTATCACTGTGACCTTACAGTGATAAGGCGGCAAGCGAAGCACTTTATGTCCCGCATTTTGAGCCATTTCATCCACGACGTATGTTCATACTTGGCTTTGTAACGTTTAACGATTTCAAGCAACCGATTGTATGATTGCATCCCTACCTAACTTGAGATCTTTCTTTTGGGAATTCCCATATTCATTGGCAAAACAGGCGTCATTCATCGGAAAAACAAAGACATCATACAAACAGGTACATAATGAGATGAAAGGATGTATTTATGTTTTTTTTTTTATTTAAGCAGTTTGCGACATAAACATAAACATCAATCAGCAAGATTTTCTAAAAACATTTCCTAGTCCTTTCCGCTATATGTACAGTCAAAATCGGTTATAACGACTTTCAAGGGACTGATGAATTTGGTCGTTATAAGCGATAGGTCGCTATAACCGATATCAAGCTGTGTATATACTTTCACTTTTTTTCCCTAATTTTTCTTTGATTTTGAGCCATAAAATAATAAGAATACACATTTACAAATATACATTTACTGTTTATTAAAAAAAGTGGTAATATCTAATTGCTTAGTACAGATTTTCCTTTTTTGACTTATTTTCCGATAAGAAGGTACAACTTTTCGCCTTACAAAATTAAATTAAACTTCTACAACCACTTGTCACACTGAAAAATTTCCACTGAGTAAAACTTCCCCAACGTAGAACAAACTCAATAAATGCAAAAGCGAAAAAATAACGTCTACAAAGATACATCGCATCTACAGAGAATCAGTTTACCGTTCTAGAAAAAAAATCAGTTGCGCCAACATCTGCGTCGATTTTAGTCGTTATAAACGATATTAAATTTAAAAAAAGGGTAAAATCGGTCGTTGTATGCGATATGTCGTTATAAGCGATGTCGTTATAAGCGATTGTCGTTCAATGGAATTACAATGGCGCTGATTCGGGACCTAAGAATTTGGTCGTTGTAACCGATACGTCGTTATAACCGATGTCGTTATAAGCGAATCTGACTGTATATTGTGAAAGATAGACAGGCAATTAGAATACAAAATTATGTAACTACGACGCAATGTCATATACCTAAACAGATGGTAAAAAAACTGCACTTGTGCAGCTATACATTGTATAAATACAATCAAATTAAAACCGAATGGCAACACCCCACGTAATAAATCGTTCTCAAAAGCACCAAAACCGAAAGTTCTTTGACAAAATCCATAGAAAAACCCAATGATATGCTTAATTGTAGAGATGGTAATACTCTTCTGATGTGCTTCAGTCACACACACTGCTTATTATGGTGGATGATAATAGCAAGCGAACACAAGACGATCATGCTCATTTCCATTCGGCTGTATGGGAGACTGGTTGTGGTGGGTTGTATGCAAATTTTAGGAAAATTACAACAACAATTCCTTGGTATGACAGTGGTTTGGTTTTAATTTCAGTGGCAATTCTTTCGTTTGAGTGCCGTGAGAGTATCTAGAGGCAAAACTGGTAGAAAAAAAGCACCTCCATAAGGCCTGTACTGACAATTTTTGTTGGATAAAGTATAAGTACTAACCTACTTATTTTCAAAAAACGACATACCTACGGCAATCCTGATCTGGGAAGGAATGTATAGAGAGATAAAATTGGTAAATACATTATCGCTCTCATGTAATTTTTCTGTTCACGCGGCTGGGAGTGTGACTGTGTGAGACATCAACAACTTTAAAGTGAATATTGTTAAAGATTTGAAAGAAAGTGTGAGGTAATAAAAATGTAAAATTGTCTATTGGTAGAAATCTGTCAAAGCTCGGTACTAAATCTAGACTTTTTCACTAACTAATAATCGACGTTTTTAGCTGATTATCAATAAGGCCTATAATGTATTTATTTTCGATATCAATCCTCCAACAAAAATGCAATCTCTCCGACACACAAACGGGTGAAAACAGGCAACTGAGTTTTTAGGTAAATGTTTAAAACTAGGATGCAACTAAATTTCCATTGAGTTTAGGTTAAACAGTTTAGTGAAAAAAATTGTGATAAAAACAGTGAGCCGCAGTGAGACACAGTGCGCGGCTGCAAATATATCTACATAACAACAGATTCCTCTAAACAGGGCCCTGATTACCAATAACGGTTCTCGTTGCCTGACTATCGTTACTGCCAAAAATCAATTACGAGTTACGAGATCGGTTGTAGGTATCGTTAGCCTAACCACACCATTTCAGCTATCGATAAAAATGGAAGGTGAGTGACAGTTAAGAAAACATATTTGTTGACTTTTTTTTAGTTACTTCGATTTATAATAAAACTAGCTGCACCTGCCCGGCTTTGCCCGTGCCCGAGAATTCTATTGGCCAATATGTTCGAGTAGACTTCCTTATAATTGTCTATAGCGGGTATCCGGCGTATGTTGCTGCGCCTAAAAAAAGAAGACCGATTTTGACCAAAGTTCACAGAAACACTCTCAGGCCAATACCGAAGATTGCCTGATTTGAGCTCAACCGGTGAAAGGGACTGCACGGTTTTCTCCGCATGGCTTAGGCCGCTCACACAACTTCGTTGTTCCGTTTAGGGTAGGTGCTTGTTGTCTGGCAGGCGCCTATGTCACCTTACTTCTGCGAATCAAACAACAAAGCGAAAATAAAAAACTTCGATTGAATCACTTTTCATTCACTTCCACACCGATTGTTATCAATGTTGGAAAAGCAACTTTCCGATGTCCGATTCACAAAAAAAATGCAAAAAATTTCAATAAGAGTTATTTGAATAAAATATTGAACACACGATATCTCAAGAATGAAAGTGCGCACAAATTCCACAATAAGCTTGAAACGTTCGTGTGGTCTCCCTCTTTCATATGCTTGTTCGGATAACAAAATAAGTGTCGTCTGTACGGTCTCTGTATCTGCGTCGTAATTTACACGCATACGCACATATGCATGTGTACTCACTCAAATGCCCATATCTCACACACCGATGCAGATATAGCCTTCGTGCAGACGTCGCCTTTCATGGAAAAAAATTTCATTGGAATCGGTTAACGCGTTTGGCCAAACACCGGCAACAAACACAAATATGGATTGATTTTTATATATAGAAAATATTACGCAAAAAAACTTTTTATTATTTCACTTAAATTTGTTTTTTTTTTCAAAGCACATGATACCTACTAATGAAACACACAGTGTATAAATACATTGTCAATTTTTTTTTCTTTTTTAAGAAACACATAATTTACACACCGATGCAGGTACAGACATCGCACGTACATAACATCCTTCGTATAGATGTCACCTTTCTTTAAAAAAAAAATTTATTTAAATCGGTTAACGCGTTTGGACAAACACCGGCAACAAACGCAAATATGGATTGATTTTTATATACATATATATATTATCTATTTATATATATTATCTATATATATATTAGATATATTCTCATATCAATTTTAATTCACAAAAGCTCACAAAATCGCAATGAAGAAATCCGAATCCGACAGCGCCACCAAACATGAAACAAAATTGGCTTCTCCATTGATCGATAATAGATGGCGTTACGTTGCGTGTCTATCTGACAGTTCAATTGTGATACGATATGTTACATTCAAATGTGATTCTTTATTTGGTTGTTGCCAAAATAAATAAATACCAAATGAAAAAAAAAAAAAAATTTAAAAAAAATCAAAAGAAACCTGTCGTAACACGCTGGGTGGTCAAAATAAGCCATTTTGAAATTTAGATTTTTTTTCTTCTAAAACCCGTGCTTATATGTTATACTTTGTATGAAAATACCTTTCCAACAAAGTATAAATCATCAAAATCGGTTAGGCCAATCTCGAGTTATGCGGTTACATCGCTTCGGACACTTTCTTTTATATATATAGATGATTTTATTTTCAAATTTTTGGAAGTATTGGAGAGGGGAGCAAGAAGGACCACATAAGCTTTGGACGTTCACAATTTTTGAAATATTGCTAACCAAACCAAATCACGACCTCAAATTTAGCTTGTATTAACGAAATCTTTCTACGATGTTTTGGCAAAAACATTTAAGGCCCCGGCCACGCAGTGAGCGACTGAGCGACGCAAAAAAATTAAAACAAATGAAATGAGGGTGGTCACTACCGATTTTTTTGAGCGACTGAGCGACGTCGCTCTGCAATCGAATCTGTTACATTGACAAAGTAAGTCAATGGATAAAATAAATGCGGAAAGTTTAATTTCAGCTGTCCAAAGCCTCCCAGTTCTATGGCAGGACAGCCACAAAGATTACAAAAATAAAAATGCCACTGAAAAGGAATGGAAAGAAGTTGGAAACATTTGTAATTGTTCAGAAGCGCTAAGAAGGATTGGCATACAAGGAGTAATGGCTGATTGGCTTAGGGATTATCTGCACAACAGGCTGTTTTGCGTCAAGATTAAGGACGTGAGAAGTGAGAAAAAGGGCGTGCAATATGGAGTTCCGCAGGAATCAAAACTAGGTCCGATTCTCTTCGTTCTTTACACGAACGAGCTACTACGCGTCTTCAAGCAGAGTATTCCATTTGCCTCTGTTGACGACACAGCGATTGTGGTCCCTCATAGGTCACTGGACATGGCGACAAGGATAATGCAAGAAGAGTTCAATGCTGCAGTAAAATGGTGCCACGACAACGGCTTGGTTATCAACGCTTCAAAAACCAAAATGATGCACATTCGAAGTCCACAATTCAAACCCAATCAGAGCAGAATATATTTGAGTAATGATGCTTGCCCTAGCACTGCAATCGAGACTATTGAATTAGTTGAAAGCTATAAATATCTGGGAGTAATTATTGATTGTCATTTTCTATGGGACAAACACGTCGATAGACTACGGATGGAACTAAAGAAGGCTCTATATGCACTATCCCACCTGAGGTATAATGCCACTGAACCTGTCTTAAAGCAAGTTTACTATGCCCTAGTGGAGTCAAAACTTAGGTATGGTATACTTGCTTGGGGAAATGCAGCTGCAACCCACATCCGAAAGCTACAGAGACTTCAAAACGCAGCAATGAAACAATTGAAAATCACTAACCAGCGAAACATTGAAATAAGTATTAAAGTTCTCCACGTGGAATACATTTTCAAGATGACGACAATACTGCAGTACTTTGACGATAGCCGCTTTATTCGACCAGTAGATCATCAAATAAACACAAGACGAAGGGCCCAAGGTATGCTCCAAGTACCTAGAAATAACAACAATTATGGTAGGTGACAACTTGAATGTAGCGTTCCTTCAATTATAAATGAATTACCTAGAGATCTTATAAATATAGAAAACTTTAAAACTAGAAAAAAACAACTAAAATAATTTTTTTAAATCGTAATAATTAATTAAATATACTTACATACATATTTTGAATTATATAATTTTTTACTCTTAAGCTCACTCTTACTTTTATATAAACAAACTTAAGAAACATAATTTCCTGCACACAAGCCAAAAATTCGCAGGAACTTATAAAAATGTGGAACGCCAATATTTGATTCTGGTAATGCTTGTGGAGGTGGAACGTTGAATTTATCGGATTCAAGTAATCTGAACAATGTAGAGCCAGAAAAAGTACCACCATTGCTTTGTTTTCCTCTCCCACCCACCTTGATTGTTAAAAACTTCTTGTCAGCATCGGCCACAGCTTGTAGTACAATAGAAAAATAATGTAGGTACGAGTAATTGAAATATTGGGAGTCAGAATTTGATGGGCACTGAATTTGGCAGTGCTTGCCATCAATACTGCCAGAACAGTTAGGAAACTTCCAGCGCCGGTAGTAATCGTTTATGACATTTTTAAGGTGGTCGGCTTTTTTGGTATAGGCATATATACGTCTACAAGTTGTTCCCAAATGATAACACTTGTTTCCAAGACAACGTTACTAGCTCTGCTTCTGCCCATTCGAAAAGCAAAAGATAAATATCGAAACGAAGAATGTTACAAGAAATTTGAAAACGTTGAGAAAAAAATCGTCAATGTATTAGAGGTATAAGCAATTTTAAAATTTCAGGTGTCACGGCAAAAGCAAAGTGGAAGAATTTAAAGGACACTTTCAGAAGAACCCTTCAAAAAGTACCACGTGCAGTCTCAGGATCCGAAGCTGAACCAATCAAATTGAAATGGCAATTTTTCGAAATGATGAGCTTCGTAATGCAGACAATTGTTCCAGATCCAACTGAAGGAACTCTGCGAGAGCAGATGATTATTCTTTTGCCCAAGACCATTTTTACTCTGATGCAATATCAGATTTACTCGACGAGGAAGAAATGCATCTTCCGAGTGCAAATACGCCTAGCACCAGCACTCCTTCCACCAGCAGCTCCCATAATTTGACAAAAAATAAAAAGAAGAGGGTGGCAACAATCAATTTGGACTCTGAACTTTTACAGTTGGAAAAAGAAAGACTTGATATTTTAAAGCAAGAGGTAGACAAAAAAGAAGAGGATATCGATGACCTTCAATTTTTATACCCTATTCTAGGGGTATATTAATTTTGACGCATAGTTTGTAACATACCTTAATATTGCCCGTAGACCCCTAAAAGTTACCATATTTATGATCAGCATCGATAGTAATGTCGATCTAGCCATGTCCGTCCGTCCGTCCGTCCGTCCGTCGGCAAAAATTAGGCCTTTAAACTGGACCTAGAGAGCTGAAATTTTAACCATATACTCTCTAGGGTCCCGAAATAATCAAGTTTACGAATTTTTGAAATCCGCCCACAGACACGCCCACAAACTCAAAAAAACAAAATTTTGGAAAAAATCGAATTTTGAGCTAGGAAGCTGAAATTTTTTATATATGATCTATGACCCCTAAAACTGCTCGGGATATACAATTTTCAAAATCCGCCCACTGCCACGCCCACAAAAAAATAAAACAATTTTATTGAAAAACCAAAATTTGAGCTAGGGAGCTGAAATTTTTAATATATACTCTCTAGGGGCCCTTTAAGCTCATGTATAAATATTTTCAAAATCCGCCCACTGACACGCCCACAAATAAATAAAACATTTTTTTTTGAAAATCCAAAGTTTGAGCTAGGGAGCTGAAATTTATAATATATACTCTCTAGGGGCCCTTTATGCTCATGTGTTAATTTTTTTTAAATCCGCCTACCGACACGCCCACAATTAAATAAAACAATTTTATTGAAACACCCAAGTTTGAGCTAGGGAGCGTTTTTTTTGATAAAATCCTTTAAATGTTGTATAACAAAATATGTAGGGCGTTCTTAATAATTCAACCATACTTAGACTTTTGTCACGCCCACTTATAAGGGGTAGGAATAAGAATAGGGTATCCAACAGTTCGCCTAAGCGGACTGTAGCCCGTCCCTATGTTTTAAAAGTCTTTTGCCGTTTATGGCAAAATTTGACGATTTCGAAAAACTAGAGATAAGAAACGACTTTCAAAATATTATTTTGTCAAAAATAAAAACTAAAAATAAAGAATAATAAATATAAACAAACCTTAATTCCTTTCCGTTGTTTTTTTATTCTTGGTCGAACTTTTTCTAACAGCAAATCAAAAGTTGGTACTGACATACGACAGTATTGCGAAAATCGGTTTATTGGATGTATACCAACACTTCGTTTTCTCATTCTTATAATAGTTCTGTGGGGACTCAGGTCGAGTCAACCCACCAATTCATCATAAGACATAAATTTAATAAATCGAAATTCTAATCACACACCCTTAATAATAATTGAATTGCTTTAAAATGATTTTGTTTCAACCTGTACAGTAGAAATTTTATTTACTAAATTTATTATATACAAAGTTTATATATAAGTATCGTAAGACAATCAAGAAGAGATAGAATTAAAGTAGATGTTAAGGAGAACGGTTGTTTTTTAATTCCAACGTTCTCGCTTACGACTTGCATCGACATACTTACGCACATCTACAGTTCTATAAATATGAACGCGACTTTTAATTAAAAGACTACGACGAACTGCACGTGACAATGGCATTTTTGCAACTAATCGCTCAGCGATGTCGCTCAGTAAATGGCCACCCATCGCTCAGGTTCGTCGCTCATCCCTCACTGCGTGGCCGCAGCCTAAGTCGACTTAAATTTTCAAAACAATTAGTTATTGAATTTGAAAAGTCTCTTAGGTTAGGTTAGGTTAGGTTTATGTGGCTGTCGGCAGAAGCCGACACACTTAGACCAATTTAGGTCCATTGTGATACCACGTATAATTATCTACCTCAACTCTGTAGATGGGACTGGCCAACGACACGCGGTTGTTCTCAAACGGTCCCCCATCTACGTACTAACCGCGCCCAACGTCGTTTAATTACGGTGATCTGATGAGAACCGATTAACTCGACGTGGTATGGTCGTTGGTTAAAAGTATCTTAAGTTACTTAAGACTCAAAATGTACTGATATATGATTGGGTAAAACGACTTAAGTCATAAAAGCATAAATTTGTTGACCTAAGCCCTCAATCTTTTAAAAATAATAGTGTTGACTATATTTTCAGATGAAGTTGGTACATTTTTTCGAAAGAATTTTATATGTCCAACCCATATTTTTTTTCAGAGCACTGTTTAAAGTTTAGAATTGCTCTCCTGAAAAGCGTACAAAATTGACATAAAAAGTTTTACCTTTTAGGTACAGTACTTACGGCAAAATTTTAAATCATGACTCTAGTCTCGTTATTCGTAATCAGACCTGTGCTACCAATTCCTTTACATCATTCGCATCTACACCAAAATTATTCTATTGCGTTCATCCATTATTAAAGTTATCGTCTGTATTTACTTACAGTTATTTTCTCTCTCAAAAGGCGACTGTGATAAATTATTCTTGGCTTCATGAAAGTATAGAAAGGTATTTACGACTATGTATGTAGGTACAACTTTGGAATTTCAGCCTGCAAATGGTCCATGTCAACCATCCAATTATCAAAGTTGTCCCACTAATTGATTTCGAAATAATTATTAGGGATTTTCAGAGCTTGTTTACTTGGCCGCTCCTTCCCACATGGAAACCGATTTTCGGGTTTGAAAAGCCTACATACTCGACTACCCCTATCGATTGCGGCATTAATAATCGATTAAGCTCTTAACACTCGAATAATCCACACGACTATAACAATGACAACATTGGACGAAGTAGCCGACGACGACAAATGAATTATACACAACCAGTTACTACCTAAATTAGGCATCCGACACTGACAGAAAAAAAAAATCGACGGGTGTCAGTCTCATTGGTCGAATCATTAATTAGGGATATCCGCATTTTGATTAATTCACCGCATTCGGAATTAACGCAATTTCCTCTTCGCAGATTTTCGAACGCAAAAAGAAAACCCAAATCATTGTTTTGTTTTTCTCCTTTCTGCGTCGTATCCTTTTTGTGTTGTGATGATTGCAAGTGACAGCCGTCCAGGCAGGGCTTTGCTCAGTCCACCCGACCATAGGCACTTGGAGGCTTAATCAAATTGGGGAGGTTAAATTCAGCGTAAATGAGCAATCGAAACTCAACTGAAATGGAAATTTTTAATTGCTCCTCCGTCTTTGTATTTTTGCAAGGATCCATCATCTGGCATTTTTTTTTATTCAGCAGCAGCCATTTCTTTTGCTTTGACTTTTCCTTTCATTTTTCTTCGGAAAACACAAACAAACACAGAAAGAAACTTTTCGCCAAACTTTCAAGATTTCCATTCGGAAAAGTGCGTTGGGTTCCTTTTTTCAAACTTTCGACTGAATGCAAAGTTTGTTTACATAGGCGAGACTAATACGAATTCAATTAGTGCTGGCCATGGCCGGTTAGGCTAAATGAAAGTTGTCACAAGCAGGCATGAAAGAAAATTATTCGCTTGCTTTCATAAAAATGTGTTTGGGATGCCTAAAAACAATTTAAGAAATATAAATTCATCCTTAGCCATCGATAGGTGAATGATTTTGAAATTTTGCGGTATGCAAGATAGTCTAGCCAAGGCGGCATTTTGGGTTCAAGTACAAGTGATTATCATCAGAGAGCTAAGTGACTTCCGAATGCTTGAAACGCTTCTTCGAATAGGTTACCTGCGCTCAGTACCACTCGTGATATTCTTGGTTTCCTGCATCATTTCCTCAATCAAAATTTCCGAATTGCAAACTTTGTTTTTGGTGAGTAAATTTGTTTCCAGGAACGAGTATTCCGTATTTATGACTGGTCCTGCTATTCTCACTTTACTTCACATAAGATGGCGCTTAAAGTCTAGAGTGGACTTGGGTCTCAACAAACAAGCCCTTCGATCCATTGCCAGCTGGCATTAAATGGCGGAACATTGTGACTCCTTTTTTTGCAAAGTACAAATGCAACTTTTGAAAGATGTTTAGAAGCAAATTAATTAACATTTAGGTAAAACTTACCGAAATCCTCGGGTTGGTACGACTACGGAGATCATCGGTGTCGTAAAAGCACAAACAAACAAAAATCAGTAACAGGATTTGCGGACATTTCAAAACCATAACAAGGGGGCAGGTATAGAGAGTGTTTTTTTCGCAAACGTACACTCCCGCTCAACTGAATAGGCTCAACACTTCTTAAAAGTAATATGGCAATATCTCTCCACCCAACTTACCAATTTTAATAAATAAATTTGTTTGCATAAATTAATTGATTATCAATGAAACACAAAAGTATGCTATGTCTTATAGACATCATACTCATTACTTTTTTATTCAAAAACATAATAAAAACATAGGGACGGGCTACAGTCCACTTGGGCGAACTGTTGGATACCCTATTCTTATTCCTATCCCTCATAAGTGGGCGTGACAAAAGGTAAGTATGGTTGAATTGTTAAGAATGCTTTACATATTTTGTTATATAACATTTAAAGTATTTTATCAAAAAAAAAAAACGCTCCCTAGCTCAAACTTGGGTGTTTCAATAAAATTGTTTTATTTAATTGTGGGCGTGTCAGTAGGCGGATTTAAATAAAATTAACACAAAAGCATAAAGGGCCCCTAGAGAGTATATATTATAAATTTCAGCTCCCTAGCTCAAACTTTGAATTTAAAAAAAAAAAAAAATTAATTGTGGGCGGATTTTGAAAATATTTACACATGAGCATAAAGGGCCCATAGAGAGTATATATTATAAATTTCAGCTCCCTAGGTCAAACTTTGCATTTTCAAAAAAATTGTTTTATTTATTTGTGGACTGTGGGCGGATATTGAAAAATGTTTATCCCGAGCAGTTTTAGGAGTCATAGATCATATATAAAAAAATTTCAGCTTTCTAGCTCGAACCAAAATTTTGTTTTATTTGAGTTTGTAGGCGTGTCTGTGGGCGGATTTCAAAAATTCGTAAACTTGATTATTTCGGGACCCTAGAGAGTATATGGTTAAAATTTCAGCTCTCTAGGTCCAGTTTAAAGGCCTAATTTTTGCCGACAGACGGACGGACGGACGGACGGACGGATGGACGGACATGGCTAGATCGACATTACTATCGATGCTGATCATAAATATAGTTAATTCTAGGGGACTACGGGCAATATTAAGGTATGTTACAAACTATGCGTCAAAATTAATATACCCTTAGAATAAGGTATAAAAAGCCGATTTATTTTGGCTCAACTGAATAGGTGCAGAAACTTAAAATTAAAAAAAAAATGCACAGCCTTGTTTCTTGTTAATATAAGTATATAGTACGTATTTAATGCTTTTTTAGTATTCTGTACACCCTCCTTTGTTCAAAATAACTTCATTCATTCATTGGCATAGACTTTTGATATTTTTCAATATCCCAAAGCGAAATCGAATAAACCAGGTTTTTGTAATGGCTTCAATCAGGGTCGCAGAATCGTCGAATGGTCTCCCGCCCTCATAAAATTTTCGGGACAACAGCCCCCAAACGTTCTCAATATAATATTAATGTCCGTGGAGTACGGCGGCCACTCAATCAGTTTTACATTGTACACTCTATGAATGGGAGCGTTGTTGTACTGGTATGTGCATGGAATCCTTTCAAAACCTTTTTTCGTCGGAAAACCCGACAATGTGCCATTCCTTTTTCCACGTCATATGGTCCCGAGCAATTCGAAGGCATGCAACTTTGCGCACATCATTGAGAGGTGTTTTTTTTACTTTTAGCCTCTTCAAATGCTAGCATTAACTCCGCATTCTTCCCTGATTTCGGCAGCAGAACGTTGAGAATTTGAAGCAGTTATGTTGATAAGTCTTCTATCTGCTGTTGTTGTCGCGTATTGAACACTTCCTTTCATATTATTTCCATAACGTGATTGATTACGCATGAAATGACTAACAATATTTTGGCTCCAACCAATTCTTTTTTTTAGCAATTTCGCACTGTTTTAGCTCACGTTTCAAATACCCCTTTATTTGGCCTTTGTCAAAATCGTTCAATTGTTTTCATTTTACAAAAAAACCGTGAAAGTTAATTTCAATTAAAAAAACAAAAAAAAAAGTACGTCGATACGTTACGCTAAAGAACCTAATCTGATGAACCAAAAAAAAATGCAGTTCTTTTGGGGAATATAAGATAAAAACATAGGGACGGGCTACAGTCCGCTTGGGCGAACTGTTGGATACCCTATTTTTATTCCTATCCCTCATAAGTAGGCGTGGCAAAAGTCTAAGTATGGTTAAATTGTTAAGAACGTTCTACATATTTTGTTATATATCATTTAAAGGATTTTGTCGAAAAAAACGAAGCTTTAATAAAAAAACCGCTCCCTAGCTCAAACTTTGGTTTTTCAATAAAATTGTTTTATTTAATTGTGGGCGTGTCAGTAAGCGGATTTACAAAAAATTAACACATGAGCATAAATGGCTTCTAGAGAGTGTATATTATAAATTTCAGCTCCCTAGCTCAAACTTTGGATTTTCAAAAAAAGTTGTTTTCTTTTTAAATTGTGATCGTGTCTGTAGGCGGATTAGACTTTAGAATATTTAGACATGAGCTTGAAAGGCGCCTAGAGAGTATATATTGTAAATTTCAGCTCGCTAGCTCAAATTTTGGTTTTCAAAAAAATTGGTTTATTTAATTGTGGGCGTGTCAGTGGGCGGATTTTGAAAATTTTATCTCCCGAGCAGTTTTGGGAGTCATAGATCATATACACAAAATTTCAGCTTTCTAGCTCAAAATTCGATTTTTTCCAAAATTTTGTTTTTTTTGAGTTTGTGGGCGGATTTCAAAAATTCGTAAACTTGATTATTTCGATACCCTAGAGAGTATATGGTTAAAATTTCAGCTCTCTAGGCCCAGTTTAAAGGCCTAATTTTTGCCGACGGACGGACATGGCTAGATCGACATTACTATCGATGCTGATCATAAATATAGTAAATTTTAGGGTTCTACGGGCAATATTAAGGTATGTTACAAACTATGCGTCAAAATTAATATACCCTTAGAATAGGGTATAAACAAAATTCTAATTTACCGTTTCACAAATCGCATTATTTTTCTTTTCTTTGTTATGTGCAGACAAATGAAGTTTCAAAGCATGCAAAAAAGTAGATATACTCGTATATGCAACAGACTGAGAGAGAAGTCACATTACAAAACAGAATTTTTTGAACCTATTCAGTACCTACGCTTATTCACATTTGCATATTAGATACAACAACAGCTTAACCTATCGCCGCTAAGTCTCTTAGCTACCTACTGAGCTGACACATACCCCAAATTTTACTTGCGTGTTAATGTTTCTTTTTAAGAATAAAAAAATTGGACTGGTCTCATTCAAAACCACTTGTCCTATCGGGGTCAACTTCATATATTTAATTCGAATTTTTATACCCTATTCTAGGGGTATATTAATTTTGACGCATAGTTTGTAACATACCTTAATATTGCCCGTAGACCCCTAAAAGTTACTATATTTATGATCAGCATCGATAGTAATGTCGATCTAGCCATGTCCGTCCGTCCGTCCGTCCGTCCGTCCGTCGGCAAAAATTAGGCCTTTAAATTGGACCTAGAGAGCTGAAATTATAACCATATACTCTCTAGGATCCCGAAATAATCAAGTTTAAGAATTTTTGAAAGCCGCCCACAGACACGCCCACAAACTCAAAAAAACAAAATTTTGGAAAAATTCGAATTTTGAGCTAGAGAGCTGAAATTTTTTATATATGATCTATGGCCCATAAAACTGATTGGGACATAAAATTTTCAACATCCGCCCACTGACACGCCCACAATTAAATAAAACAAATTTTGGGAAAAATTGAATTTTGAGCTAGAAAGCTGAAATTTTTTATATATGATCTTTGGCCCATAAAACTGCTTGGGACATAAAATTTTCAAAATCCGCCCACTGACACGCCCACTGACACGCCCACTGACACGCCCACTGACACGCCCACTGACACGCCCACAACTAAATAAAATATTTTTTTTGAAAAACCAAAATTTGAGCTAGGGAGCTGAAATTTTTAATATATACTCTCTAGGGGCCCTTTATGCTCATGTGTAAATATTTTCAAAATCCGCCTACTGACACGCCCACAATTATTTATTTTTTATTTTTGAAAGTCCAAAGTTTGAGCTAGGGAGCTGAAATTTATAGTATATACTCTCTAGGTGCCCTTTATGCTCATACTTAAATTTTTTTTAAATCCGCCTACTGACACGCCCACAATTAAATAAAACAATTTTATTGAAAAACCAAAGTTTGTGCTAGGGAGCGTTTTTATTTACAAAAGCTTAGTTTTTTCGATAAAATCCTTTAAATTTTTGTCACGCCCACTTATGAGATATAGGAATAAGAATAGGGTATCCAACAGTTCGCCCAAGCGGACTGTAGCCCGCCCCTATGTTTAATCAGAGTAATATTTTGGAATTTAATTTTCAGGTTCAGAAATGTCAAATGACAGCCAGCATAGTGCTGCCAAGTCACAGTCGGGCGTTTTTTTTACTTTTTTTTAACTAAGCATATAATGTATAAGCTTTAGTAAAACAACGTACCTAATACACTCTAGTTTGACTGAAAAAAATAGCCGAAATGTTAAATGTCAGTCAGAATAGTCCTGCCAAGTCAAAGTCGAGTGATTTTGTTCTCTTTTTTATCGAGGCTTACATACGCCTGCTTAAAAAACGCACCTAAAGAAGGCGGAGTAGAAGGCATGCAATATCTCTCTTGAATCCGATGCTGGCCGTTTAGGACAAGAAGATAACTAATACCCTGGCCAGCTGAATCCAGTTTCGTATGCCGAGTTGCTTGAGGTCCCCTTCCAACTTTAGGTAAGGTCTTCCTTTTCCGCGTTCACGTGTATCGTGAAATTTGACGTTTTGCTTTGTTCTGCCTGAAACAATCATAGAAATCAACATTCTTCGACAAAAAAGAATAAATAAACGTGTTTTTATATTTAACTAGCGGAACCAGGCGAACGCTGTTTCGTTGTCTGGCAGGCGCCTATCCCAGCTTAATTTTTCAACTCTCCCTCTTTGTGGGTAGCAAGTATTTAACCATTTTCTCAGCATTCAGTTCAGTTCAGTTTACTTTATTGAGACTTAATTCACAAATTTGGTATTGATGGCAGTAATACATATTGCCGACTTTATAAATTATATCTGGCTTACAAAAATTTGAAATAAAAGAAAAGTAGAGTTTTCTTTTTAACAATATATAGTTATATAACTCAAATGTATTTCTATAATAAATTGCGTATGCTTGCTCCCGACATACGTTCACATAATGGCTCATAAAGGCCAAACTTAAAACTAATAATGACTAGCTAAAACCTAAAACTAAAATAACAAAAGATGCACTTGATGCATACGTTTATAAAATGGGTGGCGACGGTGTAGAGGTTAGTGTGTTGGCTTGTTACCCGTGCGGTCCAGGTTCAATCTCCATGGGGAACAACAACATACGCCACCCATTCACATGCCTCTACACCAAAAGGAGGATTTCTGCGTGGTAGTACAATGGACCGTTACCGAGTCTGAGTGCTCTAGGATTTGGAATTCCTTTTTTAAGAAAAAAAAAAAAAAAAAAAATACGTTCATAAAAAGTTTTTTTTTCAAAATAGGTTTGAGAGTTCGGTATAAATTTAAGAGAAGCAGTTACTTAATTCGTGATATAATTTAATATATTGGAACAAGAAACTTATGATTTATACAAACTAAGACATATAAAATTAGTATCTAATATCTACTAATAAAGTTTTTTTTTTTTCCAAGGTTTCTCAGCATTGTTAGGTCCTCTGATGCAACTTCCGCTAAGGGTAGATGCTAGTTGTCTGGCAGGCGCCTATGTCAGCATACTTTGTGACAGCGTTTGGGTATACCGCTTCGCGGGTTAGATTAGGTTAGGTTAAACAGGGGTATGCAATTCGTATACAGCACTAGGCACGAGAAGGGCCAATCGCGAATAAAAGGGAACCGATTGAAACGAAAACATCAAAAGGAGAAAAACCTAAACTCTTTTCTACTACACATCTTGACATCTTGACGACAACAGTATAGATGAACTGATAATGCTGTTTTGTTTTAAAATGCACTACTATACCTGTGTGGTTTTTATGTAATTGGGACCCACTTTCATGATGAAATTGGTGACAAACCGGCTTCATAACTATCTTCATCTTTTGAAAGATTTTGCGGTTTACGTGTCATCGCGTCAAGCTTTTTAAAGGGTGAGATCGATGGCGAAGAACTGACTTTTGCATTCACGCTTCGAAGTTTCTCCTCAATCAAAGTCTTTGCAATGCCTTTGGAATAACTTGTATCATTTGTGCTTTGGCTTTCCAAAAGTTGTTCTCTTGATGTGTCCTTGACAAAGCTCTTCTCCTTTGCGAACTCACATACATCCAAAAGGTGCTTCTCATCCGATTAACCATCCATCCAATGTTTTTTGCGTTCCTTCAGCTTCCTGGTTAGCCAACAATTTTGTTCCTCATGCTGGTGGCTTGACTTCCTTAGGTAATGCTCCCAATTACATTACACCACGCAAATTAATATCTCCGCACTTTAACTTTAGTAAAAAAAAACTGTATTTAAATTCATAATACTAAGTAAACATTCTAGATTGTAATTCTATTCGATCTTAATTCTTGTTGATGATCGAAACTGAAGTGAAGTCTGGGTGGTGGTTCGGTGAATATCCAAGCGGCGTAATCTTGATGTGTTGTTTACATTACAGCAAGTGCTGGCTTTACACATTCCTTTGTATCCACATTGATCGTTGGTTGTTTATTCAGCTGCACTGCATGGATCCATTATCGATTTGGAGTGGCTGACGACGGCTGCCCGTAATTATAACCATAATTTATTGGGTGGTTAACTCGCATGCACGCATGCAAAAGTCATTTTATACATGCCAAATGATCTGGAAAACGGAAGATAAATGGACATACGAAATTTTGATTTTCAAAACGTTACGAAGCTCCATTGGAGCACGACCGTTTATTACGCCCATGCAAATCCCCGCTGCAAATGAGGTAGAATTACAACTGGACGGCCGGCCGTTGGTCTGACGCCATACCGCTTGTCCCGAATACCGAACTAAAGTTGGTAGGACAACTGGATGAATATAAAATATCCTTACTCAACAGCACGAATTTGAAGCACTTTTCTAATCTTTTTCCAAAATGTCGGCTATATTTCCTCATCATCCCCAACCTCTTTCTGTTCGTCCTTTCTTTGCCTCTTACTTTTCTTCTCCTTCCTATTTTCTTTCTGTCCCTTTTTCCACTTTGCACGTCACCTTTTTTTTCTTTTAATTTGGCACAGGTCACTCAAGAAGTGGCCTTCGAGATTTTTCTTTGTTCAAGGTCGGTCGGTGTTCTACTCGCATTGGAATCTCACTGATGGCGTGCAATGGACGACCACCCATGTGTTGGTGAATATCTCCATATTTCCCTGCCCGAACACATTCAGTGGATTCAGTGGATTCGTATCACCCATTCAGGGAGAAAACAAACGATTAACCCTAGCTTTCTACTAGCTGACTATATTTGCAAACGAAAATAGTCGAAAGCTCGACACCTCGTTCAGCAGTCTAATCGAATCTTAAGTACCTACCTAAGCAAGATCGAATAGTTTCAATCGCAATACATACAACCTCAACGAGTTTAGATTCTTGATTGTTAAGCATTCATTCAACCGCGCAATAAATATAGTTATCTCAATGCGAGGCAGAGTCCATTGAATGTTTTGCATCGGCGACGTAAACACACCTCGAAACCACTGCGCAGTTTCAATATTTCACAAAGTTTACCCTTCGAAAGGGTTAAATTCTTGTCATTTTTGAAACCAATGAAAAAATCAACCCTCATCCAAGTTCTACGCATGATGTTTGGAAAGGACAATAGCGACTATCTATTGGTTGCTTCGGGGAGAAAAGGGTTAAATTCCACCCATTAACGTATATTTCCTATAAAAAAATATATTTTTCTCTCAAATCTCCTCCCACATTGGGTTGCTTTCAAAATGACAGAGTGGATTGACGTAAAATAAAACGGATTCAAGGATCCACGCCCGCATGAACAAACGAATTAAAAATTAAATGAATACATTTCCAAAATTAAAGCTCAACTTCCAATTAAACTCAACGGAATATGGGAAAAACGCTGACTCTCATAAAAAAAAAAACAACCCTTGGCATAAAATTTCTAATTCATCAGGTACTCTATCCGGGGGTGGGTAACAGGGCGAAAAAAAACGCGATATGCAAATTTTTTTTTACTTTTTGTTTTTCTTCTTTTGGCTTCCCATTTATTATTACTGTATACCGTGCAGGAGATGTAACTTCTGTGTTATCCTGGCTGTTGTATCCTTTTCATCTCTTTTAGCTTCGTACCCCATCAGTTAATTTTTACAAATGTATTTTGCTTCCACTTCGGCAAGGGGTGGAATAATTTATGGGCACCCAACACCGAGTTAGGTACATACACACCGTCAGCTCTTGTGTATTAGATTTTTAAATAATAATAGGCAAATACGCGCTGGCTGGTTACGTCGCGCCGCGCCGCAGCAAGGATATCCGAGAAATCGTGGTAGATGGATGAATCCTAAATGAGAGTAATGCAATACTTCATTCATTACGCGCCGAAAGAGACGCATTCATTCATTCATTTTGCCATCCACCTCAACACCCAAACCATCATTATAACTCTGCACACGTATGTACGATGTACCTACTTCCTCTGTGAAGCAGGTAGCTGGGCTAGAGCGCACACAACCCCTTCCGAAGGAGTTTTAGGAATGAGACGGCGACGACGGTGTTACATTATGTGTCGTCGTCTCACCATAAGGTAGCTTCTTAACTTTGCACGCATATTTATTAAGATTATATGCGGAATATTTGCCAAACGGAATGGGTATGCCATCCGAAAACTCTTTGCATATGCATACGCAAAACTTGTTGGCGAATAACTTTTCAGCCCTTCTTGTTTCAACACTGGATGGCTTGTGCGTACGTTCGCTGAGTTGTGCATTAAAATTTTAATCAGAATGAAAACATTACGCTTCGGGGAACAGGGAACACAGTGCCACGTATGTACATCGTATCCCAAGCACATATCCTTGATTATGATTTTCCTTTTTATTCGTGATGATGATTTGCAACAATGATTATAAAGAAGTTTGGGGTACGTTGCCTCTTGAAAAAGGGGTTGGAGCACATTCAGTCGGGTATCGGGATCTAAATATGAATTTTACACTTATTAGGTTGCCATTTAAGTGTGACGTATATTTTGCAAGGATATACGAGTATCTTGTGATTTGGCAAACTGTGTGTAGGTACGACTGCGTATAAGATTAATTTTAGTGAGTCAGCGTTGTATGCAGTTTTAGTTTTGAAAAGATCAAAAAGATCAGACACTAGACCGTTGTTGTCTCTCACAGCCACAATGTGAGCTCTGCCTGATTTACCGGGTTTAATTGTTTACTTGTGTGCTGTTACTAGTATTCTTTTCTGAGAAGTTCTTGATCTAATTCGAATACCAGTGTGGGAAATGCTCTTTCAAGAATGATAAATAAAATGCTGCGGGGAAATAACTTCCCCTCGAGTGGGAAATAATTTCACTTTTTTATGTTAAGTTATTTTTCACATATAATTTAGGAATTTTTCGATAAATAGAAAATAAATAATACAGGGTGGGCCAAATACAAGTTTCTTTTTAAAAATGCAATAAAATGAACAAAACTAATTTTTCCCATGTTTTATGTCTTTATTAGTAAAAGCAAACATTCCCATTAATTATGGAACACAACGTCGTTCAAGTGGCTGCCTCGGATGGCTTCGCAGTAGCGCATTCTGTCATTCCAATTTTCCAAGACCTTGTTGATAGTTTCGGGCTGTAGCACACTGATTGCTTGGATGATATTGGCCTTAAGTGCTTGAATCGTTTCCGGATTGTTGGCATAACATCGATCCTTCACGGTTTCCCACAAAAAGAAAGTCCAAAGGGGTCAAATCACAGCTCCGATCCGGCCAATTGACATCGCCAAAGCGGCTGATAACACGATTTGGACATTTGGTGCGCAAAACATCGATTATGGCATCGGCTGCGTGGAATCCATCCTGGATGAACCAGAGGTCGTCCAAATCCATGTTTTCAATTTCAGTAAAAAATAAACTCGATTAACATGGCTCTGTAACCGTTGACTGAAACGTTGTTGCCAGGATCATTTTTGAAGAAACATTTTCCAATGATGCCACCACTCAACAATCTGAACCAAACTGTCACTCTCTGTGGATGCTTGGGTTCTTGACAATAACGTGCTGGTTTTCCGAGCCGCAGATAGGTACGGCAATTTTGTTTGTTAACGTAGCCGCCGGGATGAAAATGCGCCTCGATAGAAAAGATGATTTTTCGCCCAAACTGCGAAGCGATAACGAAGCGGATGGTCGTGCGCCTTCAATTGCTGCCAACTGGAGAACTTCGAGCAGAATTCTCCTTAGGCTAGTGCGTGAAATGTTGAGCTGCTGAGATCTGAGATCAATGGCGAATTGATGTTCGTGAATTGAGTCTCACACTATCGGCTACAGCAGCGACATTCTAGTCTGTGCGCACCGTACGGCGACGGGGACCATGAGTGTTGTCCACTAGCATACCAGTCTCACGAACTTTTTGCATTGGATTAGAAGTAGGTTAGGTTAGGTTAGATTTATGTGGCTGTCGGCAGAAGCCGACACACTTAGACCAAGTTAGGTCCATTATGATACCACGTATATTATCTACCTCAACTCTGTAGATGGGACTGGCCAACGACACGCGGTTGTTCTCAAACGGTCCCCCAACTACGTACTAACCGCGCCCAACGTCGTTTAATTACGGTGATCTGACGAGAACCGATTAACTCGACGTGGTATGGTCGTTGGTTATAAATTGGATTAGAAGTAACAGACAGAAGATCATTTATCAAAATGAGAAAGAGAGTCGGTGACAACACACAACCTTGGGGAACACCATCATTTGTTTGGCGGGTGGTAGACTTAAAGCCGTCCAACACAACTAGAATTGAACGGTTCGAAAGGGAATTTCTAATCCATTGAAGAGGAGTATCATCGATTCCAAATGCACGCATTTTCGACAAAAGAGCTTGATGCCCTACTCTGTCAAATGCCTTCGAAATATCAAGCGCAACGATCTTACTTTCACAACCACGGTGAAGAGATTGGTTCCACTTTTCGGTTAGATAAGTGATCAAATCACCAGTTTACCTGTTGCTGCGAAAACCGTACTGCCGGCCATTAAGAAGTTTTCGGGATTCGAGATATTTCATGAGCTGATGGTTTATCAGCGTTTCCAAGACCTTGGAAAGAAGGGACGTAACTGCGATTGTTCAGTAGGAGGAAGGAAAAGAAGATTCGCATTTTTTATGGACGGGCTGGACAAACGCTGTTTTCCATCTTTACGGAAAGAGCAATGAAGAGTGGGATAGATAGATGAGCTTACGCAATGGTTTTTGCGAGGAAAAACACATCTTCAGAACGGTGGGGAAAATAACATCTGAACCAGCGGATCTGTGTATGTTTAAAAAAAAAATTGGTCGCTTATAATTTAATAAACTGATAGAGTGGCGTATAAAAGATTGAATATAACTATTCGGGCGCAGTGGGTCAGTGGTGAGTCTGTCGGACTACTTATCGAAAGGTCCCTGGTTTGATTCTCGCCGTGGCCAAGTAATATCAAGAGTTTTTTTTCCACTCCCCCACCTCTTGCGAACGTCTCACAAACATCCAAGAGTATCAATTGTCAAGAGAAGCTTCTCAAATTAGCCGTTCCGATTCGGCTTAAAATTGTAGGTCCCTTCCACTTTGCACAAGACAGTGGTTGGAGAAGCTAGATTATACGCCCTGTATGGGCCGTTATTGCGTAATATTTATTTTTTATAACTTTAATTAAATTTGCGCGGGAGGCTTCTGAAACTGAGTATGTTTTCCTGTTTAAGAAACAAAAGCCAAAAAAGAAAGCTTTCCCGCGCATTTTTAATTGTTCAAGCAAATTCTATCACAAAGTAAGGTCTGACACTAATTCTCCCCGACGTCTGTGGCAAATCCGCGGCATTCTTGTTGTCTCTCAACAGAAAAGACTGCAGACAGACCACTGGCGTTCTTACGGGACACTACTTTTTTGCCAATCACCTTAAGGTGCTAGGCTTAAGCGATACCACCAACTGCGAAGCCTGTGGAGAAAGCGACGACACTGCGGAACATTTCCTCTGTGATTGTCCTGCTTTTGCTCGTATCAGGTGGCAGGTATTTGGTGCGGATATGGTGAGTGCTGTAAACCTAAACTCCTTATCATTGAAGCGCCTTCTTGTTTTACTTAGAAAAACGAGTAAATCTCCACAGTAAAATGTGGTGTGTCTGCCTGGTAGTATAATGGACCAGTATTGAGTCGGAGTGCTCCAGTGCAGAAAGTCTCACACACCCCGACAAAAAAAAAAAAAAAAAGTTCTGACACTTGAACAAAACTTTGACCAAAAGTTTAACAAGATTGTGAGCTTTGTTGTATTAAAAACAGATATCTTTACTGAAAACAACAGTAAAATTATCAAATAATTGCCGGAATTTCAAGGGACAGTTACACAGCAACTGTATAACCCATAATAATAAAACGATGGAAATGTCGCTCGAATTTTTTTTGGCAAATTTTGAAACGTCTGCAAAAAAATACAGAAGGGTTTGCACATATAACCAGGGAGAACCCACAGTTAATCAGGTGATTGTATATAATGCTGCGGACGATATTTAGCGGACTTAGTATTAGCCTGAAGAGTTCAGAAATTACTGCTTATTTTATGTGAATTTATATTCTTGGATGCCAATGACTCCAACTGTTCATGGGCCTAATTATTTTACTAATGCGTTGTTACCTGTTTAGCGAAGTGGAATAAGAATTTTATGTCATACAGGGAACATTTCAGCAAAAAAACCATCCAGATAATATTAGTGATATTTTTATTGGTTTAAGTAAAAGCGAAAATTATTTGACTCTGATGCTATAAATTTATTGGAAGAAGAACGTTTAAATTATGTTTTCTTTGAGGGCCAAACAGTGTAAAATGTATATTTTTTTTTAAAATGAAATAAGCATAAATCTGTATTCTAAATGATTTGTTGTTATAAATGTATCAAGAAATATATTTACTACGAATCGAGTAAGTTAAGAGTTTTGGGCACGCTATCCATACAATCGGCCCCAGTGTTTGCCGCACAGTGGATTTATTTGTATAGCAAGGGCGGTCAAAACACGAAATATCATTTTAAATGATAAAACATAAAACAAACAAAGGGCCTTTCATTAGCGACTTGACAACTTCAAACTTTCAGTGTGAACGCACCCTTTAACCGATTATCGAACTGTCAATGTCAAAGTAGTCAATAAAACCAACATTGGTGAAGCTCACGAAGGAACAACGATTACAACCGAGTCGGTGGTCGCAACCTTAAGAGCGATAACGCAAATTTTCGGCCGTAATTCTCGTCCCCCGTAGACTAACAATTCATAGTCTAGTGAAGAAATTTGAGTCAGAATATTCGCTGCTTGATGCCACGGCAATGCCAGTGAGAATACGTTTTGCCCGAAGTGTGGAGATAATGCCTGCCGTAGAAGCGTCCGTTGCAAGCCAGCCAAATCAGTCAATTTCACGGCGACACTATTATGGTTTATTTGAAAATGAAGATTTTCATCTCAAAACCATATTCAGCGATAAAGCGCATTTTTGGTAAAACGGCTTCGTCAATAAGCGAAATATGTGTTACTGGACAGGTGAGAACCCTCATGTGCTTCATGAAACAGAACTTCATCCGCAAAAGTTTGGTGAGGTTTTCATGCCGGTGGCTTCATAGGGCCGTTTTTTTTCGTCGATGAAAATGACTGTCATGTTACGCATTTACCGTAACGTATTCGCTACAGAGACATGTTGGAACGTTATTTCTTTGAGCAATTGTAAGAATTGGATATCAGTGATATGTGGTTCCAAAAATACAGGTGCCACAAGCCACATAGCGGGTGCAAAAATAGATTTATTGAAGTCTCAGTTCGGTGAACGTGTTATCTTGAGAAACGGACCCGTCTATTGGCCGCCGAGATCGTGTGATTCAACGCCTGTAGATTTTTTTACTCATTTTAACTTTTTTAATCATTGGCCTATGCCAACAACCCGGCGACGTTAGAGTAGCTCAGAGCCAATATTGAACGAGAAATAGCGACCGTATCGGTCGAAATGTGCCGCTGCAACGTATCGACCGCTGCATACGTTCCCGTGGTGGACATATGAACGAAGTCGAATTAAATTCATAAATGTTTTGATAGTACCTAATTCAACCCAATAATTTGAGATATCTCAAGTACTTTGCATTTTTTAAAAAAGCAGTTGTCAAGTCCTTAATGAAAGACCTTAGTTAAAGAAATGATTTATTTTAAATATTATTTAGTTTTATAAACGATTAAAGTTAATTCAAAATATTTTTATACAATTTCGATTTTTCTGTTTTTTTTTTTAAATTTCTTTCGCTAGAATTCAAAGGGTCTGAGGTAAGAAGTAATAATTTCAATAAATCAGTGTTTGTTGACAGCCTAGATATTTTCCGTGTTCGATCGGAAAAGTGTTACATCTTTGTTTTTCGCTTCTACTGCCTCTTCAGTAAATTGGCATAATATGGCGTGTTTCACAACTTATCCTCCGTGAATAAGAAATTTGTGTACAGCTGTCATAGTTTTTAAAATCACAGCACATATTTCAATAATTGATTGTTAAAAGTATGTTATCTGAAGAGATACAGAAGGGTTTGCAAAAAATCTACGTCCCATCGTTTGAATTTCCGCCACCTTGTTTTGGCTTGACAACTATCAAACCAATGTTCTGGTATTCTGCTTGTATGCGTTGTTTGTGTGCGTCCAAAAGAGGTTTTTCATTACTTCCGGTCCGCAATTTTTTTTAAATCTCATCTATATGCCAGATGAATGAAGAATTCGAAGAATCTTATAAGCGCATACTGTGGAGATATGCCAAAATCTAGGAAATCTTCGTTAATGTTTCTTTGTTAGGAGCTTTGCATATCATTCATTTGAGTCGGCTTTGGCCCGCAAATAAAGCACACCTGTTGCGAGGCAGTGTATGACAAGGCATTGCATCCCTTACCGTCAACCATTGTCAATTTAAGGCAAACTCAAATTTTACATTGATAAAACGGTCAGTTATTTTAATTATTGTTTCAGTTTAATCATTAATCTGGTCCTGCATATTATATTCCTGCTCAGCTATGCTCTGCCGTTTCTTTTTATACCCTATTCTAAGGGTATATTAATTTTGACGCATTGTTTGTAACATACCTACCTTAATTTTGCCCGTAGACCCCTAAAAGTTACTATATTTATGATCAGCATCGATAGTAATGTCGATCTAGCCATGTCCGTCCGTACGTGCGTCGATCAGTCCGTCTGTCGGCAAAAATTATTAATTTAAACTGGGCCTAGAGAGCTAAAATTTTAACCATATACTCTCTAGGGTCCCGAAATAATCAAGTTTACGAATTTTTGAAATCCGCCCACAGACACGCCCACATACTCAAAAAAACCAAATCGAATTTTGAGCTAGAAAGCTGAAATTTTTTATATATGATCTATGACTACTAAAACTGCTCGGGAGATAAAATTTTTAAAATCCGCCCACTGACACGCCCACAATTAAATAAAACAATTTTATTGAAAAGTCAAAGTTTAAGTTAGGAAACTGAAATTTATAATATAATACTCTCTAGGCCTCTACGGGCCCTTTATGCTCACGTGTAAATATTTTCAAAATCCGCCTACTGACACGCCCACAATTTAAAAAAAAAACTTTTTTTGAAAATCCAAAGTTTGAGCTATGGAGCGTTTTTTTTTACGAAAGCTTCGTTTTTTTTCGATAAAATCCTTTAAATATTATATAACCAAATATGTAGAGCGTTCTTAACAATTCAACCGCACTTAGACTTTTGTCACGCCCAATTATGAGGGATAGGAATAAGAATATGGTATCCAACAGTTCGCCCCATCGGACTGTAGCCCGTCCCTATGTTTTTAATTGAAAACGTAGTGGTCGGCAGTATCGAGTTGATCCTGCACGAGGATTTTGCGGTACAATTTTGTTTTTAGAGTCAGAGCTTTCTTGCTCTATTTACCAACTAAAGTAAGAACCCTCTAACCGGTAAAAGTGCCTCAAGGCACGCATGTCAAAACTAAATTTTACTTGACAAGTAAATTTTTGTTTTAATGAAACTGATTGCAGTGCCTTGAGTTACATAACACGTGACAATTCTCTCCAAGGATAGAAGTAATTTCGACATTTCGTAATGATTCTATCGGCACTTTCCAACAAGAAATTAAAAAGTGCAGTGGCAACATTTTTGCTAAGAAAACTTGATTTTGCAAAACCGAAAAATAGTTGAAATTATTGTCCGATCAAAGTGAAACAATTTTTTTTTTAAAAGGTATGGTATTAAATTATACACTCCGCTTCAACTGAGTAAGCACAAACATTTTCTAAGCTACGTTGTCCATTTTTTCAAAACCTTGTGCCGTAATATATCATTTGATGATGCAAACTGTTTGCGTATGATGTTGACAAAATAAATCGGAAAGAATATTTCAAAAAGTACCGCTATTTTTTCCCAGGTTCCCTTTCAAAGCATTCAATATGGAAAAATGCAGTTTTATTTTGCGTCAACTGAATAGACACAAGGTCATTATTTTCACTGCTTATGAGTATTCTGTGGAGATTGACACATTAGATCAACAGTTGAAGTGCCTTAAGTGAATTTTATTTGATTAATTGTATTTCAAAGAAAAACAGTTAGATCAAAATCTCTAAATAGTGTTAAAAGAGCTCAAATCGATTTACTAAAAGACTAAGGACTAACCGGGCGTTCTATCGCTGACAAAATTGGACGAAGTTCTAGTGTGGTATACTCTTATTTAAGAAGCAAAGATTCGCACGGAAAAAACATGAAAGGAGGTCAAAAAACGGCAACAACAGCGGTTGATCGAAGAGCAATTTTAAGATGTGGTTTCAATTCCTGCGACTCTGCGGCAAAAATAAAGCAGAAAGCCGGTGTTATTGCAAGCGTTTCAAAAGTGCGAAGGGTTATCAATAATGCCAAACATCTAAAACGGTTAAAAATTCAAAAGAAACCACCACTTAACGAGAAACGGAAGTGTATGCGCTTAGAATTCTCTAGACTCAATATGAGTTTTAAAAGTGAATGGCGTCACGTAGCTTTTTCGGATGAGAACAAGTTTAATTTTGTTGGCTCTGATGGGTTTAATTATTACTTTCACGATGTGAGGAAAGAAGAACGATTTTTAGCACTGCATCATAGTCGAGAAGGTGGTGTTATGGTATGGGGAGCAGTTAGTTACTATGGCACTGTTGAGCATGAGTTCCAAACCTCAAAAATGACTGCATGGAATTTTGGAAAGAAATTTCCCTAAATTTGCAGGCATTTTCGGACCCATAAACTGAACTTTTCAGCAGGACAACGCCCCATCCACACGGCGCGCATAGTAAAAAATTGGATAGAGGAGCAGAATGTGGAATTGCTTCAATGGCTGCCAAACTCAAAGAACCTGAACCTTATAGAAAACGTTTGGGGATGGTTAGTACAAAAAGTTTATGGGTCTCTCCGTCTGTTTGAAGACAGAGAATCCCTTATTGCAGCCATTAAATTGGCCTGGGGAGAAATTTCGCTGGACTACATAAAGAGGCTGTACGATTCCATACCTGATGGAATTTACGAAACTATTATGAATAAATTCGGCAGTATCCACTACTAAAATTAACCAATGAAAACCTTTTTTAAGAAAAACTTTTTTCATTAAATCCCAATAACTTTTATTTCCAATTTCAATATTTGTGTCTATTCAGTTGACGCAAAATAAAACTGCATTTTTCCATATTGAATGCTTTGCAAGGGAACCAGGAAAAAAATAGCGGTACTTTTTGAAATGTACCTTCCGATTTATTTTGTCAACATCCTACGCAAACAGTTTGCATCATCAAATAAAATATTACGGCACAAGGTTTTGAAAAAATGGACAACGTAGCTTAGAAAATGTTTGTGCTTATTCAGTTGAAGCGAAGTGTATGTTAATATATTTGGTAAAAGTGAAAATAAAACAGTTTTGTCTTGTGAAGTGAAAAACTGAGAAGTGCCTCAGGGCACTGTTGCGGGTTTGAGTGTGAATTTATCGTCCCTTTTTATTCCATTGTTCGTTACCCTTTTTCTACATTTTTATCACCTTTGCATCTATTTGGTTTAAATAAAACGATAGATATGGCAGATAGAGATCGTAGACGGATCAAATTGTCCACTTTGACTGATGAACAATTAATTGAATTCATGAATTCAGTGGAAACTGACGAAGAAGAAGGTATCAGTAGTGACGATGAGTTCATTGATCCAAACTATATGCCGGATAAAATCGCACCAGAAGACGAGCAATGTATTTCACAGTGCATTAGAGACATTGACAACAGTGATCTATTTATTGCCAATGCAGTGAATATGTCCTTGAATATAAGTTCACTTGATGTTTCTTCAGTGTTATCTACATTGGATACAATAACTATGGAACAAGTTGAATCAACAACAGCAAAAAAAACAGCCCAAAAGACCACGTTCTCCGTTACCATCGATAGAAAGTACTGGTTCAACAATTGTACCGTCTAGTGGTGGTTTCGTTGGTGCCGGTAAGAACTGAGCACCAGTTGGTATCAAAAATATATGTACATACTCGTAGTTTGTTATTGTTATTTTACAGGCATTGAATCAATAAGGAAGGATGCAAACGATTTCTCGAAAATCACATGGCGGCAACGACCAATGAAACTACATGTAAATGAAGTAGCTTTTCGAGGAAATACATCACTGCCTTTCCACATAAAAGATCTGCGAACACCAATGGAAATTTTCTGTTATTTCTTTACAAATGAAATAATGCAAATGATTGTCACGGAAACAAATCGAGCAGCTGTTACAGAAAACATCAACACACAGTTCAAATTAGAAGTTGATGAAGTATATCAATATGTTGGAATTCTGCTTCACATGTCGGTTTATCGTTACCCAAATTTGGATAGTTACTGGGGCAGAAATGCATTCGCGCCCATTCAAAACACGATGAAGCACAAACGATTTGAGACGATAAAAAAATATTTATCCTTCCGAGATGAAAGCGAGCGAGTCAAGAAAGGGCAACCCGGTTACGATGCATTGTTTCGAATTCGAAATTTGGCAGACGAACTCAACAAGCGGTTTGATTCCGTTCCAAAACATGCTCGACTGTGTGTTGACGGGCAGATGTGCAGCACAAAAATCCAACATCATCTTCGACAATACATGCCCAATAAGCCACACAAATGGGGAATCAAATTGTTCGTTTTATGTGATTCTTTCGGCTTCGCGTATCGCTTCGAAATTTATAATGGTGCAGGCGATAACTTTGTTTTACCTGGTACACCTGATCTTGGTGCAACTGCGAATGTTGTTGTGCGTTTGACTAAAACGGTAAACAACTTTATGCACCACATCGTATATTTCGACAATTTCTACACGTCGCTGCCCTTGTTGGTTTATTTGCGTGCAAGAGGAATATACAGTCTGGGAACTGTACGAGTCAATCGAATTCCAAATTGTAAGCTTCCTGCGTATAATGCCATCAAAACCGAACCAAGAGGATTCTCGACAGAATTTGTGGGAACTGCTTATGGTATTGATATCAGCAATGTCTTGTGGAAGGACAACAAATGTGTGCGATTGGCTTCAACTTACGTTGGAATTGAACCATTTGCAAGAACAAATACCGACTTGCAAGTTGCAAAGGCATCACGTTATGATCGAAAAGCAAAAGAATTTGTTGAAGTCGATTGCCCACAAATTATACGGGAATACAAGAGCCATATGGGTGGCGTTGATCTAATGGATGGACTTATGGGCCGTTACCATATTCGAGCAAAAACACGCAATCCGATGACTCGACTTTTTTTATCATTTCATCGATATGGCAGCAACGAATGCTTATATTTTATATCGGCGCATACACGCCGAAAAATTCAACGATTCATGCAATGTTTCTGCTGAAGATAGAGAGTGGCTGGAGTTACCTCAATTTCGAGAAGAAATTGCTGCTGGTCTTGTAACATATACAACAAAACGTGCGGCTGGTCGTCCAGCAGCAGGGCCAAGCAGCCGGCCAATAACATCGCGTTCGGCAACTCCACAAGAAGATTTACAACCAGGTAGTTCAAAAGTTGGAGAAAGAGCAAAACATCCGGTTGATGACGTCCGTTACGACAATATTGGCCACTTTCCAATCTGGCTAGGTAAAGAAGGTGGCAAAAGATGGTGCAAACTGTGCAAAAAATCACAAACACAGTGCGTTTGCTCAAAATGCAACCTTCATTTGTGTTGCTCAAATGCCAAAAACTGTTTTTTGGAATACCATCGTAAGGAGTAAAATATCTTCTCATCGTATTTTTTGTTATTTTCATTGTTTATTTCAGTTTTTTTTTATTTAAAAAAAAAATTTCATGAATAAAAATATTAACATGGCTGCTTTTTTTTAACCTAAACCCGCTACAGTGCCCTGAAGCACTCTTCACCTTTTTTCACCTGGCTCATAAAATAAAATAAGAAATTACTTCTGGATGTTTTTTTTGAGTTTACTTTGTAAGAAAAAAATATCCAACTTTTTTTGTTGTCATTTTTAGCAGTTTGTCGGTTAGAGGGTTAAATCAAGAGCTCATTTAGTCACACTGAAATCATATTTTTTTACATATTCTACCTACTGTGGTTAAATTCAGACAAGAGACACTGCTACACTAGCAATTGATAGCTATACTATTACCATACACAGACAAACGAAAAAGAAAGGGCAAGTTTTGCAATAAAACACATAACCTGGTTGGTAAAATATTTTTATTATTACCGAAATAAGTCTCCAAATTTTTAAAATTTCTCGTTGGGATTCTACAAAGCCTTGGGGAGTATAGTTAAGGAGTCCTTGAAGCAGGGCCGGATTAGAGGTCTAGAGGCCCTGGGCAACAAATGAGTGGAGGCCCTCTGGCTTATTATTTTACAAATAAAATGAACAGGTTTTTTTAGTCAAGTGTTTAATAATTTATTGCGAATCCAAGTAAATTATCTTAACAAACATACAAATATAGACTAAAACAAGAATTATATGAAATTATATTAAAGCGCTAACAAACGGAACCTTGCAAACTTTTTTCGACGAAAAATCCTTGATGATTTCGCTGAAATCCAGTTCCCGCAGTGAAGCGCTTTCAATGCTGAGTAGGGATAGCTTTGATAGACGATTTTGTCCCATCGTAGTTCGAAGTCTATTTTTTATAATTTTCCTTTTTTGAAAATGAGCGTTCTCCAGTGCAATTAGGCACCATCAAAACCAAATACATTCTGAGTGCAATTTCAATGTTTGGGAATGTAGCTCTAAAATTTTGATCTTCAAGAATGTGATTCATGTTTTCTATAAACCTTTTTGTATAAGTTGATAAAATATAGAAATTGAACCAACTTATTACCAAGACTAGTTCTAAATCGTCTTTGTATACTTTCACCCATGCCTCTGCTGCGGCATGCAAATTTGCAGCATCCAGCCTCCCTATTTGATTGAAAAATCCAAATCGCGAACGTACAGCTTCGTATGCATGTAATCTTTCATTGAAAAACACAAAACACATATATATCGATAACTGGGATAAAACCTGATACTTTGAATTTCTCTTTTGGTGACAGATTTGCGTCTTGTGCTTTCATATAATCGAGTGGAACCCTCAGGGGTGGATTCGTAGACTCGTCGAGCTGGTGCATTGTTGTCCATACGCTTCACGTGTCTGTTGTATTTTTAGCTTCGTAAAGTTCGGGGTTGAGTCTTCTTCTCCACACTCCATCATCACAAACTGGACCGAATATCACTCGAAGAATCTTTCTCTCAAAGCATCCCACAAGGTTTTCATCCGCTTTTGACAGGGTCCATGCTTCTGCACCATACAGCAGGACCGGGATGATTGGTCTTATATAATATCTCCTTGGTTCTATGAGAGAGGGCTTTACTTCTTAAATGCCCTCTTAGCCCGAATAAACAGCGATTGGCAAGAGTGATTCTTCGCTTGATCTCCGCGCCGATGTGATCGTGGAGGTAGACAAAGTCTTTACTTCGAAGTTGTATCTGTCCATCGTGACGTTTCGTCCGATTCGCGGATGTTGAGAGTCCATTCTCGTTGACAGCATATACTTCGCTTTGTCCTTATTAACAGTCAGACCCATCTTCGCCGCCCCCGTTTCCATTCATGCAAATGACAGCTCGCCACGTTCTCCCAATAATGTCAATATCATTAGCACAGGCAAGTAGTTGAAAGGACTTTTGAAAAATTGTACCTCTGGTGTTGGCTTGTGAGTTTCGTACAATTGCTTCAAGAACGATGTCAAAGAAAGTGCATGATAGGTTAGGTTAGGTTAGGTTTTAAGGGAAGTGCACAGCAATTGCTGTGCTTGCAAGGGGGCCCATTGGTCCATTGTGATCCCTTTTTGTTTATCGTGGTAAAAAACTTCACTTATAATAAAAACAGTTACCATACTTCGTTTAAATTATTCTTGCTGGTTGGCCTATTGGAACCAACCTGTTTTCTTGACAAACCTGATTGTGTCCGTCAGTGGTACCTGCGCTATGTCCTCTAAGTCTTCGAAAAATCTGTTACCTAGATAGCGAAGTCGAGATGTCTGGAGGTTTGGACACTCGCAGAGCAGGTGTTTCATGGTCTCGGTTTCTTCTGTATCCTGACAGCTCCTGCAGTAGTCTGGTGAGCTAATGCCCATCCTGTTTGCCATTATGCCTATGATGCAGTGGCTGGTCAGTACGCCAGTTAGTATACGTATTTCTTGTTTATTCATTCCCAGAATGTGTTTTGTTCTTCTCTCGTCGATTCTTGGCCATAGGCTGCGAGATATAACACAGTCGTTCCTTTGGGACCAGGTAGTGTTAATTTGTTCCCTCAGTTTTTGGTCAATGTTTCTTTTTGCTGCACTAATTGGGATGTCTATTGACGTAATGGCGTCCATTGCGTCAAGTTCTGACCCTGTTCTTGCTAGCTCGTCTGCCTTTTCATTTCTCACGATGTCGCTATGACATGATAGCTCGTCGCCTTATCTCAAACCTTTTTCGACATCAAATGGCTCGGTGGTGTTTTTGCCGACTTTGACGGAGCAGTGAGATTTCTCCATCGTCATCTTGCATAGACGAACAAGTTTGGCGGGGATGCCAAAACTTGACTTGGCTTTTGTAGAATTCGTCCTTATATACGCTATCATAGGCGACTTTAAAGTCGATAAATAGATGGTGTGTATCGATCTGAAATGAATGGGTTTCTTTCAAGTTCTGTCGGAGTGTGAACATTTGGTCGATGGTTGGCTTTCCTGGCCTAAGACCACCCTGATATGGGCCGATCAGGTTATTGGCGAAAGGTTTTAGTCGACATTCAGGAGGCTTATTCCTCTGTAGCTGGTGCAGTTCAGAGTATCTCCTTTCTTGTGGATGGGGCACACGATGCTGAGGTTCCATTCGTCGGGCATGCTTTCATCCGACCAAATTTTACAGATGCCTTGGTGCATGCTCCTTACCAAGTCATGTCCCGCTGCTTTGAAAAGCTCGGCCGGAAGGCCATCCGATCCAGCAGCTTTGTTGGACTTAAGTTTGGATATCGCTATCCTCACTTCGTGAAGGTGGGCTGGAAGGAAGTTTTGGCTATCATCGTCCAAGCTGAACAGATCATTCGGCCTGACAACGGGTTGTTGGCTGTCCCCGCCGTTTAATAGTCTGCAGAAGTGTTCTTTCCAAATCCTCAGCACCGACTGTAAATCTACAACTGTATTCCCATGCTCATCGACTTCAAGGTTAGACCTCAATCCTAAATTCAAAGGTGCAGTGCAAATTCCACCAACCTTTCGGGGGTGTTTTCAGTTTTCCCAACATGAAAATGCTTATATTTTGAACGAATTTTGTCTCTTGTTTGCTTTACATAATTTGCTCAAGCATTTTTTGTTTCGCTCTCAAAGTTGCGTTTTTCAATGCGTTTGACTCGACTTCAAACGCTGAAGTACTCGCTCCTGTCAAAGTCGAAGTCAGAGTTGAAGTGTTTATCTGTTTCTACCATTACTTCCGAATTGCGCATTACATCGCCTGTTTCAAGCGTTACGCGACACAGCTGTATAATTTTTGTCGGGATCACGAATGAAGAGCCCCTGATTATGATAATCGGCCTTCAAATCGACGTTGAGGTAGTGAGTCCCTCGCGGGAATTCGTAAGTATTTTCCAGAATTGGCCTCAGTATGAATAGATTGATAGATAGGTAGATTAGATACATGAAATATATGTACAATAGTTTGTATGAATACTTGGTCTACTGTCGATCTGGAATCAACGGAAGTGCCGATTAGTGTGTTGCTGTCGTTCATATATAAACCATCCAACCAAAGGCTCTATACTTTGGGTCACCTGAGTTTCTTATCAGCCCAAAACTGTTACATCGCATCGATAGCATTTTATGCATAGCACTAATTTGGGCGGTATGTTAAGAAGCTTTGACGTTACTCACCCCGCTTCTCATACAAAATCAAACCGGGGAGCAAATAGATCAATAAAAGTATGCCTATGTCAGATCCTAAAGTCAGGTGCAGAGAATAATGTATCTTGTCATATAGTTTTCCGGGATACTTTCATGTTTCATAGAATTTTGATCTCGTTTAATTTTTTTGTTTGCGCTCAGTGCTACTCGTAAAGGTCTACAGCTAGACCAAAGTGTTGAGATATTTTCTTGAGCATAAATTCTTTGAGGACCTCATTTTATTCAATGGACATTCGAGTCGAGTGGCGAGGCTGGTGGCGGCGAAGGGAGGCCACAGCCGAAGGAACTTCGTGCTTAAGTGCTCGAACTGTAAAAGGATTTTAAGAGGGAACTTCAAAAATGTGTCCTTTTTTTTGCATTTCTCCTTCTTGTATCCTTTATCTGTGTCTTATCCGTTCTCTGGCTACCAAAAGTTCCCATCCGACCATCGCGGCTTTGTACGTCATCGTCATCCTAATGGAAATTAGAAAAAAAAGTAAAAATAAAGAAGACCAAGCACACAAAATAAGTAAAAAAAAAAATGCCAAATGAAAAGAAGGACCATGGCAAGGAAAGGGTGGGGGGAAGCAAGACTCTTAAAAGTTGCTGATGCCCATTAGTTGAGAAGAGTTTTGTGTGCCATAAGATGTCGCGAACCGAGCGATAGGGTGCGGATTTCACTGACTCTCTTCGCTATATGTATAGGTAAAATAAGCGGGGGTTGGTTTTTTGTTGTACCCAGTGTTGTTTGTTGTTGTTCGCTAGAATTATCCGTAATGATGGTAAGACCGCGAAGGCGCCATTCAATCTCAACCACGATTTCCTTTCTCGTCTTTTTTTATAATTTTATTTTGTTTCTTTGCCATTCGTGCTGTTGTTGGTTTTGTAGAGAAAGAAAAAGTAAAAAATTATTAAAGACGAATTATTGTGTCATGCGTTCGTTTGTGCGTTCAAGTGAAGAAGGGGTGTTTGTAATCGTCATTTCACTCCAACTCCCTCGAGATGTGACTCCACGAAAAAATAAGCAACTGAAAAGTTTGTTTCATTTTGGAAATTATGTTAACGGGAGGAGATCCTTTTCTTTTTACTCTTTTAAGTGCAAATGGGTTCAAGTTTGGTTATGGACTTCGCGGGCGGTTGTAATTTTTCTTTTACTTAGCTGGGGTGTTGTAATTGGGTTCAGTTATACGTGCACAGATTTTGGGTAGAAAGTAATACATCTTCGATAGAAATATTCACAATTGGGATGGCAAATGTTTTGCGTATAGTACTTTGTAGGTACTTACATATATGTATAAAAGCAGCAACAATTTGTTTCTTTTATCTTAAAATCTGAAATATAAAAATGCAGCAGTACCTTTGGCCGCTTACTTTCCCCAATTAAGGCTCAGGGTCATAAGTCCACAAGCCAAAAGTCCATAATGGACTTTTTAGGTTTTGACCCACCTTAGTGGGTTATAACTCCAAAATAGCGGCCGTATTGGAGTCATCGAAAATTGGTTTCAAAGTATCGACCGCTGCATACGATCCCATGGGGGACATATATATTATGAACAAAGTCGAATTCCATTCATAAATGTTTTGATAATAATTCAACCCAATAACATTTTTTGAGATATCTGAAATAGTTTGCATTTTTTTTAAAAAAGAAGTTGTCAAGTCCTTAATGAAAGACCCTTTATGTACTAATTTGAATTGTCAAAAACAATATATCAAATGTCATTTTACATAAAATTGGACATTGCAAACCTTTTATACGGGTTAAAGACGGCTTAAAAATATATTTAAAATGTTATACATCTGCGAAAATTCCGTGGGGCTAAGTGCGCCATTATGAGTGAATAATATGGAAACAGGTGAACAGTTTTCTGGTTAACAAAATGCGAATTTAATGGTGGGGCCTAAAAATATGGCCGTTACTATAGAGTTCCCCGGGCGACTGTCAATTTTTTATTTTTTTTAAGTCAAATGTCAGCAAACCATTTGGAGGTTAAACAAACAAAATCATTGGGCATAATAAGCGGGAGAATCATAGGAATCAGTAAAGAAAAGTAAGTTTTTTTTATTATTAATCAATAGTTTCTCGATATATTTTCAGGAAAATGGATTCATTTAAATATGCAAAGAAGTTGGAAGTAGTAAATAGAAAGAACTGTACTGCAAAGTTCTCTTTATTTGCAAACTTTCAGGTGATGGCGAAAAAGGAGCTATGGCTTCGTGGGAGTAAACGTTAAAGGCAGTCTTCTTGGAGATAAAGGTTATCCAGATATTAAAATAAAGAGAAAATTATATTATCTTATACCTAATTTATGTGTCCTAATAAATTGCCAAAGGACTGATATGATTACTGGACGAGTCTGAGTATGCACTCCCACCAAACGCGCCAAACTTGGGTCCAAATTGAAATGCAGTGGCAAATAGTCAAACAGAAAGCGAATTGTAAAGGGGTTTTTGAATAAGAACGCTACAAAAGTTTTTTTTAAATAAAACAAAAACAGTTTTGGATATCAATGAAATTCTTTATTCCTGTGAATAAAAAGCCCTATAGTTGGATATACCTATAACAGAAAAAATAATTTGTTATTTACCATATCGACTTTTTGGGACAAAAGGGTTTAAAACCCAAAAAATATGCAACAAAATCGTTAGGTTTTTACATATAAAATTTGAAGAGATATCATAAAATTTATTGCATATCTCAAGCGTTGAAACTTTAATTGGTATTGAACTAGGAAACGTTTGAAACTAGGTGTGAGAGCACGGAGCAGACGCGGAGCACGTCGAGTTCGTTCTGTGCAGAGGAAGCCCAGAGCGCTGCGGTATATTTTTGAAACACAATTGAGCACTTCACTGTCAAATGCTTTGTAATCATATAAATTGCATTACATTAAACGCCAGAAAAACAAAGTCCAACCGTAATTTGAATTGTTTTTATACCCTATTCTAAGGGTATATTAATTTTGACGCATAGTTTGTAACATACCTTAATATTGCCCGTAGACCACTAAAAGTTACTATATTTATGATCAGCATCGATAGTAATGTCGATCTAGCCATGTCCGTCCGTCCGTCCCTCCGTCCGTTGGCAAAAATTAGGCCTTTAAACTGGGCCTAGAGAGCTGAAAATTTAACCATATACTCTCTAGGGTCCCGAAATAATCAAGTTTACGAATTTTTGAAATCCGCCCACAGACACGCCCACAAACTCAAAAAAAAAAAAAACAAAATTTTGAAAAAAATCGAATTTTGAGCTAGAAAGCTGAAATTTTTTTTTATATGCTCGGGATAAAAAATTTTCAATATTCGCCTACTGACACGCCCACAAATAAATAAAACAATTTTATTGAAAAACCAAAATTTGAGATAGGAAGCTGAAATTTATAATATATACTCTCTAGAGGCCCTTTAAGCTCATGTGTAAATATTTTCAAAATCCGCCCACTGACACCCCCGACACAATTTAAAAAAAACGATTTTTTTGAAAATTCAAAGTTTGAGCTAGGGAGCGGAAATCTAGGGGCCCTTTATGTTCATGTGTTAATTTTTTTTAAATCCGCCTACTGACACGCCCACAATTAAATAAAACAATTTTATTGAAACACCCAAGTTTGAGCTAGGGAGCGTTTTTTCGATAAAAATTTTTAAACGTTATATAACAAAATACGAGTATGTAGAGCGTCAATCAAACGTTTTTTTGGTAAGCGCTTAAAGAAGAACTTTTATTTGTACTGAATTGTAGTTTGCTTCGGAAGATGAAACTGGAAAACCGCGGACGATTCTAGATGCAAAAAAAGAAAACCAAACAAAAGGCCGTCGCCACCGCGCCGAGGGTTTTAAGTCGACATCTACTTTTTTTACGAATGTGACGGGGAGACAGAGAAGGAAGTTAAAAGTCAGCTAGGGGTGGGTTCGTTCACAATCGCTGTCGACGGAACTAATTTTTGCTTTGAAATGTGCGCCACGCAGTCTTTTTAAAGGCAGATTGCGAAACCTTTATTTGAGGCTTGGAAAGTGGTGAAATAAAAGAAGAGTGTTAGTTCCCTAAGGGGGAATTCAACAATTTATTAGAGTATAAACAAAATAACAAACGCAAACGTTTTAAACGAGCAAGCACTTATAGCAACAAGGCGAGAAACAATAAAAAAAAACAAGGAAATTGAGCCAAGTTAAGTATTACTTTAAAAGTTACGTTAATATTGAACCTTGCGAATTTTGGGGCGGAGGACACCTTGGAACTACCTTACGGTTCGAGAATTAATGGGTAAACTGACCGTTTGAACTAGGGGGCGCGTTATGTAACGGTTCGCTTTAACGACCAGATAAAAGAGACTAAGAGCCCTATTACGGTTGTCAATTATCAATACGCTATTTGACATTTTTTTACGAAATTGATGAACTGGTATTATCGTTGTCAGCAAACAAAGTTTTTGACGAACTGTGAACACTCTTCAGACTTTAGGTCTATTGTGAATGGTTCAAATTGACAACCTTGGTATTATATTTGTCAAAACTATTGTTGTTTATCAAATTTTCAGTCAATCACAAATTCCTTGTTGATAAAACATTTTTACGGATCGCGAAAGAGAAGCATGTCTACTATAGAACCATTTTTTGGTGAAAATGAAATTGAAGCAGAATATACTTTGGAGCAAGCAAAGATTCGACGAAAATTACGCGATGCTTTGAATCCGCTAAATTTAGCAGAACATAATATGTAAGTAAATAAAAGATATTTTTTAATTACATTACAAAAATGCATTTGGCTCACTTTTAGATTTATCCAAAACTTTAGACTCTCGAAAGAAGCCTTCTTAAATGTATTTTTAGACATCGACGACAAATTGAAACCAACAAAAAGACAGCAATCCATCCCGAACATACTAAAATTTGCAGCTGTCTTAAGATTCCTTGCTCAAGGAAGCTACCAGTTGAGTGTTAGGAACGATTCCAACAATAGTATGGCGCAACCAACGGTGTCGGTTGTTTTGAAAGAAGTAATAAATGTCTTGGAAACGAATATTTGTCCCAAATCGATAAAATTTTACTATTCGCAAGAAGAAGAACGTCAGGCGAAGATATACTTTTTTCAAAAGAGCAGTATTCCAAATGTTATTGGTGCTATAGACGGGACTCATATCAAAATTATTGGTCCGAATAAAGATCTTAGACATGTGTACTACAACAGAAAGGGATTCTATAGCATCAATACTATCTATGCTTGTAAGTTTTTCCTCATTTCAGTAGATATACTACTATCTTCTAGTTTTTTTTTGAAGATGTGTGTTAATGCGAAAAATCCAGGATCGTCTCACGATGCCAATATTTGGAATATGTCCTCGTTGAAAGCGAAATTAGAGGAGGACTACCGCAGTGACCGTAGGTACTGATTTTCGGATTCTCGGTAAAAATTATGATTCATGTTAATTTGTATTTATACATGTATTCTATCACATATAATAGGAGACGGAGGGTATCCTCTATCACCCTATTTAATGACACCATACCGCAATGCCGAAGAAAGTTCAGTACAAGCAAATTTTAACAGGAAGCATGCACAGGGCCGCAATATCATTGAGCGAACGATTAGCCTGTTAAAAAACAGATTTAGATGCACACTTCAAGCACGAGAACTGCACTACACTTTCAAAAAGGCAACGCAAATTATTAATGTCTGTGCAGCTTTTCACAATATTTGTATCAAATATAAAGTGGAAAACCCTGAACTGGTAGCAGAAGCCGATATTATTGTTGAAATCACTGACGTTGCTATAGATTCTACAGACACATCATTCAATGAGGGCAACCGAATAAGGGATTCGATTTTAAGATTCATGTAAAAAGTAAATTAATAAAAATGTTCCAACAACTACAATAACTTCCAATTGGAAGTCAATAAAAAAAATGTTTTCATACCTTCTTTTATGAAGTTTATTGTTCGTTATAAATTAAGCTTTTTAAATATTTGTAGGTAGTACTTCATGTTTACCTTCATAACAAAATAATTTAAGAAACTAAACAAAACAAATTATAAAAAAATTAAAATAAATAAAAGAATTCATAAATATCTATGTACATATATAGGTAAGGTACCTTCATACCCACATTACCCAATTATTAAATACATATTTCTCAGTTCCTGTTTTTTTTTTTCAATTTCAAGTATTTGTAATTTCAGTTTCAATTTTGTTTTTCTGTCATTTTCTTTGTTCTTTATGTATTTTTTTTTTAGTTCTAATTTTTTTTCATAGTCAGCCAGGTTCCACATTTCACTTTCACTCGAAATGAAATCGAAATCGGTCGAAAATAGATTTTGGTGTTCTACATTTCACTTCTATCGATAACGATTTAACATTTTTCGAAATTCAAACAAAGTGAAATTGGCAGGTTCCACAATTCGATTTTATCGATTTGAAAGTGATTTCAAATCGAGCATTTCCATCAGTGTGAAATAGTGGAAAGCAGACGACAGACGTCTTGGAAATGTAAGTAAATAATAATAATAATTACATTAGAGTAAAATTCTTTCCATATATCGATCATACTAACAGAAAGCTCCAAAAATTTGTGGACAACATACAAAGTATTTTGGAAACAAAAAATGAAGAAGCACAGAGGAACAATATTGAAATGGAGAAATTTCATCAAGAAGAAATTCTAATAAAAAAAGGAAATTAGAATCAAAAGAAATGAAGCTCGATATTTATAAGAGCTAAAACGTAAATGGCGAAAGACTTGCATTTTTAAGAACTTATGATCATTTTCATGTTCCTTTTTTTTATTTATCTAATATTTTTACCGAACTGAGTTTTTTGTTGTTTTTTATAACCTTTTCAAATAAAGATTATACAATTAGCAGTATTGTTTCTTATTTGACTGTCTTCATTGAAATTTGCAGCTTCTTCTGTAAATTCGTCGTCTTCTTCAATTTCACTTGCCTCGTTCCCTACCTCAAAACTTTCTTCTTCTTCATTTTGTAGCTTAAAGTGTATACAAATGTTGTGTAACACCACGGCAATTACCACAGCACTCATTTTTTAAATAAATCGCGAAAACGAGACGAAATTTAAAACAAACAAACTATTTATTACAAAAAATATATTTTTCGACGTTTCAAATGACAGATAAGCTGTTTTTATTTTCACTTGAAGTGATTTCGAAAAATTTTTGAATATTATAAAATGGGTGAAATGTGGAACACGGAAAACAAATTCACTCGATTTACAATTTCACTTTCGATTTCATTTCACTCGTTTTCTGGAACCTAGCTGAATATGCAGTTTTTCTTTTTTTTAAACTATAGCTTTCCTTAGCATAGTAGTCTATATTGCTGATGCTCTTGTTGATATCACTAATGTTTTCTTGAACACTACTAATAACATCAACCATGGAGCTATAAAACTTTTCCTGTGCTGTAGTCTGGTTTTCTAACAGCTTTAAGCGGTGTATATCATTATTTGCGTTGAGGGTCTTTCGTGTCGGAGCTTTTTGTTGCACCGACGACACCGCGACTTCTTGTTGCAACTCTACATCCAAGTCATGCACTGGGACTTGGCAGTTCAAGGCCAAATTCTGTGCCCGGTGGATCGACACAGGAGTCAATATGCATTAATGCACTGACCGCTTCCTCAGTATCTGTGAGTCGGTGAAGTTTGTTCGGACCACCACCAGTCGCCACAATTTCTATTTTGTTTTGAGTCTTTTTTTTCGTTTTGCACTTGCGGCCCATACCTGCGCTAAGAAGAATTTTTTAATAAATTGTTTTATATTGGAAACATAATACTTGCCCTCTGCCACTTTGTTGAGTCTCGTTCTGGTGGCCCTAAACTATTCAATTCCACCGCAATCTCTGACCACTTTTTATTCATTAGCGGCTTTGAACAGATTCCCTTAGCAAAGGACTGCCTTCCATTATTTCCACCAATCTGGCGAGCTGGTTTTTGTTGCTTACAATTTTGCTCCTACGTAAAGAAAACACTTTAAAGTAAATATCACCATTTATTAAGTACAAAATACTTACATTTTCAATCCAAATTAAATCAAATGAAAAATGAAAATTGTTTATAAAATTGAAACGCCAAACGTCAATAGGCACTATTCACAGTAGATTTTTGATCTTCGTTCACTATGGATCAAAAAATTATCAACTCGCATTCATAATACCAATATATCAATTAATTGACAAATTTTTTCAATTGTCAATTAATTGATCTTTGACAACCGTAATAAGGTTGTAAGTGAAAGCTAACCCGATCGAAATTTTCAACGACTACACGGCCTGAAATAATTAAATCTTTCACACAATCACTCTACTAATCTTCTTCCTCTATGGGGTGACTTCCTGCCAACGATACCAATGTCCTGGGGATGGATGGTTGAAACTTTCCGCCGCAATCACTCTGATTTCTCCACAGGTAGGTATTATATATAACTTAGTTTTTTTCCAACTTTCTATACTCGCCTTTTTTTTAACTCCACTATATTTCTTTCTTCTCTTTCCGCTTTTCCTACCGTGAGCACTAGCACGCTCTTTCTCACAGGCGGGCAACCAAGAATTGAGGTAGCCGCACTGCCAGATTATATCCAATCACACACACATATGCAGACATACCGATCTGGGGCGAATGCAGCCATCTTTTCTTTCTTCAGAGAGCTTTTACTTAGGTGGTTGTAATCAGATGTCAGTTTTTCCTGCACACCTATTTTCAAATTGTTCTTTATGCATTTTTTAATTGTTTTCTCATTTTCTTTAGTTAAAATTCGACGTCCTTGCCGCCCTGTTATTTTTGGCGGGAGAAATCCTGGTAGTATTAGTGCTGATTTCGCCCCACATCTTGCCAATGTGATAGTTGTCAGAGCGAAGGGAATCACATCCAGCTTGTCGGAGCAACTGTTCCTTCGGCTATAATCCACAACCATACCTGAGTCATTCACAATAGTGTTCTCGCTCTGTTTGTTTGTAAAACCTTAGTGATTGCTTGAGTCTGCTTTTGTATCTCCGGCCAGACATATTTTCAGTCAATTCACTAAACCGCCCTAGAAGACAAAGAATAAGCATCAACAACATGCGCGATCCCTACTTATCGAGTGAGCTTTCATACTGATTAGAGGGAGAATAAAGGAACCCAGGTAGTTTTAAGCAGTCTGTTTGGGACTTAACAGATCGTCTTTTAATATCATTATTGTTAATTAAAATTGTGACTCCAATTTGCTCGGAATGTGTAAAAAGCGTTTCAAACGCATATGTTTCGTCATAAATATTGATTTGCTTTTCACGTTTATTCGTATGATTGATTTTGTCAAGTCTTTTGTGTTATCATACACTCATTATGTTAATATTTGGTCGCCGTTGTAATGACCCGAGGTATTGTGTGTACATCAGTTCTAATGTCTCTTTCGCCAAACACATTTGCATAACTTCTCCAACAACAAGCATTAGCTGTGAGAGTGTGATTTGGGGAAAGAGAACAATTCTTAGCGCTGACTTTGGCGATTAAAAAAGCTCTCAGTCATTTGGATCGTGAAAGCAGAGAACACCACACCTTTGGTCAAAGAATAAGTATCTTAGTTTACAAAATAAAATTAAATTTATACCTGCTCTTACACGTTGGCGTTTCTTTGCAATCTGAAACTTTAAATTGTGGTTTGATCCAAAACACAGTCCTTTACACTTTACACTTAAATAAAGACACTGCTTTGTACAAAAGTGTTTGCAATCAATCAATAATTAATTAGGGTGGGCCCGGAGCCTTAGTTTTGAAGACGGTGGAGACGGCCAAGGTTTTGTTCGTTAATTTTAACGCAACAAGTTGATTTTGATAAGCGAAACTTTGTCTATCACTGAAATCTGTAACTACTAATTGTTGGCTTGAAAATTTTCAATTTATATCGAGTTTCACTATTACGTTAAATATTATTTTTAATTTTGAAAAGTTCAATCTCCACTATTCAAATCACCTATCCTCAATAAATCAGAGTTCCAGACCTCATCGATTTCTTCATCTCGAAAGGGTTGTCGGGAAACTCTATTGTAGTTGAGGAATGCTTCGATCTTTCTTCTGATCATTCACCGGTCATTTTGACCGCTGTCTACGGCTGTCTACGAAAAAAAGAAGGTCCGCCCAGACTAACTAACATGAAAACAAAGTGGGAATCCTTTAAAAAATACTGTGAAAGTAAAATCGATCTCAAAGTGTCTCTTCGAACACCCCACGAACTTGAAGACGAAGTCGAACAATTTATTAACGTCTTACAATGCTCAGCCTGGAAAAATACTCCGCATAAACGGAAAATAACCACAAATTGCGAAATAAAATATCCCTTGGAAATCACTCAATTGTTAAAGAAAAAAAGGAGAGCGCGCAAAAGATGGCAACAATCTCGAGCTCCACAGGATAAAACCATTCTTAACTACCTTTGTAGTAGACTTAAGAGAGAAATTCGAGACTTTAAGAATCGTGAAATTTCTACATACCTTGGAAGCCTAACCGCGGATAAAAGTACAAATTACTCGCTCTGGAAAGTCATGAAAGGCATTAAAAAACCAAAAACGCAAGCGCCACCCATAAGGAAAATCAATGGAGAATGGGCGAAGAGTGACAAGGAAAAAGCCGAAATATTTGCCGAACATCTGGAAGAAACATTTAAACCATTTGATGTTCAAGCGTTGCTCGAATTTCCTCTCCTAACCGTGGCACCTGATAATTATAGAATAAAAAGTGTATCGCTACCCGAACTGTGCTTCGAAATAGAGAAACTAAAATTAAGCAAAGCTCCTGGATATGACTTAATCACAGGACAGGTTCTTAAGGAGTTACCTATAGGAAAGCTTTAATCAAGTTTGTCTATCTTATCAATGCATCGTTCAGGTTATTGTACGTTCCACGACAATGGAAAGTAGCTGTAGTTATAATGGTTCCAAAGCCCGGTAAACCACTAAATGACAAAACATCAAATAGGCCAATATCGCTCTTACCGATAATGTCGAAGGTATTCGAAAAACTTTTGTTAAAGCGCCTACATCCGATTATCGAAGAACGTCGATTAATACCTGATCACCAATTCGGATTCAGGACTAAGCATTCTACAATCGACCAGGTTTACAGAATAACCAATGTAATTGAAAAAGCCCTAGAGGAGAAAAAAATATGTTCTAGTATTTTTCTCGACGTCTCTCAGGCCTTTGATAAATGGCATACGGGCTTGAAACATAAGCTAAGACAAGCTATTAAGAAACAGTTATCTGATATCCTTAGTTGTTACTTATCAGACAAATTCTTTCGTGTAAAACACGGAAATGATTACTCTGAATTCAAAGAAATCGCGGCAGGAGTTCCCCAAGGAGGCGTTCTTGGACCGATTCTATTTCTAATATACACTAGTCATATTCCGCAAGAAGAAGGCACAACAGTAGCCACGTTTGCAGACGATACAGCTATATTAGCGGTCAGTAATATGGTTGAATCAGCAACTAATATACTCCAACGTGCTATTGACAAAATTTGTGATTGGACAAAGACTTGGCGTATTGTTATCAACGAGGCCAAATCAACGCAAGTGAATTTTACTTGTAGAAATATAGGCAACTTACCCATTTTCATTGATTCGGTACGAATTCCGTACGCAAACGAGGCAAAATATTTTTGAATGACACTCGATGCGAAATTAAAATGGAAACCGCACGTAAAGAAGAAACGCGAAGAGCTCGGCATTCGATGTAAACAAATGCACTGCCTGCTTGGTAGATTTTCCAAGCTCAGCATGCAGAACAAGCTGCTTTTATACAAGCAAGTACTAAAACCGGTTTGGACATACGGTATACAACTTTGTGGTTGTACCAAATCCAGTAACATGAACATTCTACAAACTTTTCAAAACAAAGTGCTAAAAAAAATAGTAAATGCACCATGGTTTATCAGAAACACTGATATCCACAGAGACCTAAGAATGGCTACCGTCGAAGATGAAATAAAGCATTTTGCCCGCAAGCAACAGAAAGCGTTCTTGGTCATTGCAATAACACCATGCTAAAAATTCGAGACGAATACTAACCTAGTGCGCCGATTACAAAGGATAAAACCATAGCGCAATAAGATGTAACCGCGTGCTTATGGCGGTATTAGCAGGTGCCTCCACTGGGAAGCTGCCTGCCAAACGCGTATTTAACAGTTTAAATAAAACTACTGGTTAGGAATAACCTAGTTGTAGTATGAAGGTTTCGAAGGGAGGTGGTTTTTGTTTTCTTATATAGTTCTGGTTCCAAGTCTCGTGCTTTCAACCAGGATAGGTAATTCTCAGCTTGCTGAGAGTAACGTTAATATTACGAGTACTATGGCTTGGGAGTAATATTAGAAACTCTATACGAAAAAAAATAAAAAAATTAATAAATCAGAGGTCTACAATACCAATGCTTCGTAATACTCTTGTCGCGTTCTGTAATAGAAAAAAGGAAATTTAACTATTTTCAACTTGTCATCTTTCATCGTGACAATTGTCGAAGTGTTCACAGACTTGTCGTTTTATGTTAAACAATTTTTTACAAGCTATCGAACTTCACTTGTCTTACGAGGGTTTGTCGCGTTTGAATATCCTTCTTCTTCTTCCTTTACGACGAGGTTATGATCAGGATTAGAGGGATAAGTAACCCTACCACTTTACTGCGTCTCTATTGGTCTGCCTGTGGGGTACGACGACGGTTCAACCTAAATAAACATCGGCAGGCCTCCTGGTTTCGGATCACTTCATCAGTAACTCTTTCTACGATTTCGGCAGGTTCATGCTCCCTTAATTGATTATTGTTTGATCGACCTTTCACGACACCGGTGATCTGCAGTCGTGCTAGCCCACGGATTTGCATGCATACTAGTGGGACAGCTTAAAGATATAAAATGTGTCGCTAGGCTCACCTGAATGTGAAAATTGCGGAGATGGCCGAACAGTTCAACATTTACCTGTGCTGGGTGCCAGGACACAGAGATATTCCAGGGAACTGTACGGCTGATGAACTCGCCAGAAAAGAAACCAAACTGACCCTTCTATAGGGTGTTTTTATACCCTATTCTAGGGGTATATTAATTTTGACGCATAGTTTGTAACATACCTTAATATTGCCCGTAGACCCCTAAAAGTTACTATATTTATGATCAGCATCGATAGTAATGTCGATCTAGCCATGTCCGTCCGTCCGTCCGTCCGTCCGTCCGTCCGTCCGTCGGCAAAAATTAGGCCTTTAAACTGGACCTAGAGAGCTGAAATTTTAACCATATACTCTCTAGGGTCCCGAAATAATCAAGTTTAAGAATTTTTGAAATCCGCCCACAGACACGCCCACAAACTCAAAAAAACAAAATTTTGGAAAAAATCGAATTTTGAGCTAGAGAGCTGAAATTTTTTATATATGATCTATGGCCCATAAAACTGATTGGGACATAAAATTTTCAAAATCCGCCCACTGACACGCCCACAATTAAATAAAACAAATTTTGGGAAAAATTGAATTTTGAGCTAGAAAGCTGAAATTTTTTATATATGATCTATGGCCCATAAAACTGCTTGGGACATAAAATTTTTAAAATCCGCCTACTGACACGCCCACAATTAAATAAAACAATTTTATTGAAAAACCAAAGTTTGAGCTAGGGAGCGTTTTTATTTACAAAAGCTTAGTTTTTTCGATAAAATCCTTTAAATTTTTGTCACGCCCACTTATGAGATATAGGAATAAGAATAGGGTATCCAACAGTTCGCCCAAGCGGACTGTAGCCCGCCCCTATGTTTTTTTTATAGAATTATAAAACTTCTGATAGGGTTAGCTGTCAAACTAGCTGTCATACTAATAAAGTCTGTTTGACTTTTTTTCAGTATACTTTGGCAAATCACCATGGAAAGACAAACACCAGAACAACGTTTACTAATCGTGGAAATTTATTTATTATTTCTTCGTCAAGTTTACGGTGCGGTGGATAATCGTCCATCTAAGCAGCTAATACGTAATACTATGGATCGATTCATGACCACATTTACTCTTTGTGATAATGTTCATCTATCGTCGCTGTAGATGTGAGTGTGAGAGCGGACCCGAATTTATCGAGCCGACGCGACGCCGCCGTTCTCAGCAACTCGGTATCTGCCCGTCCACTACTTTTTAAATTTTGAGGAAAGATCCTGGCCTACAGCCATATAAGATCCAACGGGTGCAAGAATTGAAGCCAGCGGACCATCCATTGTGTCGTATGTTCTGTGACTGGGCTGAGTATCAACTGGAAGTTGAACTAGATTTTTATCGGCAAATCATCTTCAGCGGTGAGGCTCATTTCTGGCTTCACGGGTTTGTAAATAAGCAGAATTGTCATTTTTGGAGTGAGCACAATCCTCGTGAGACTCTTGAGACTCCATTACCTCCAAAAAATCACTATTTGGTGTGGTTTACATGCCGAAGTCGTCATCGGCCCATTTGTCTTTAAATCCGAAACCGGTGCCAACATTACCGTGAATGACGAACGCTACAGCCAAATGATTCGTGAATCTTTTATTCCTCATATCATTGGAAATCATTTGGAGGAGAAATGATTCCCACAAGACGGCGCAACATGCCATACAGCGCGTGCAACCATGGCTTTGTTGAGCCAAACGTTTGGTGACCGAATCATCTCAAGAAATGGACCTGTGAGCTGGCCACCTCGTTCGTGTGATGTGACACCTTTGTACTACTTTTTGTGGGGGTACGTCAAATCTCTGGTTTATTCTGATAAACCAGCAACGATTGATCACTTAGAAGCCAACATTCGACGCACTATTGACGAAATAAGACCTGGTATGCTCGAAAAAGTGGTGCGAAATTGGACTGACTGGATGGCGTTCATAAGGCACAGTCGCGTAGGCCATATAATATATGTATATGTATATTATTTTGAAACATTAAATGCCATGAAATTGGTGAGCTAATAAAGCCAATATTTGGTTATTCCATTAAATTTGTTGTGTTTTATTTTTTAAAAAAGTTGTATGGTTCTATAAAAAACACCCGTTACCTGATAAAGGTCCCTTAGGCATTCCAATTGCTACATGCAAACTCATATTTATGAGGGAGGTCATCGAGAGAACTAGGTTAGGTTAGGTTAACGGGCTGATGGAACAGAGCGAATCTGCTACACCACACTTAGGTCCATGTGGTTCCATTGTGATACCCTTTGTTGGGAGTGTTGGCCTCGCTGTTCTGGCCTTGGTCCTTCGTCCTTGGTTTCCCTCTTACTCCAGTGTGTCCAGCCATTTGGATGTCCGTATAAACCTGTAAAGATTTGATAGTGAGACATCAGAAAGTTCTTGAATGTCTTGGAAGAAGTATCTTCCAAGTGTTCTGTTCCTCAGGTGACAAAGGCTTGGAAAGTGACAGAGAAAGTGAGGTGTGTCCTCATGGGTTTCCTCATCGCCTCTACAAATGTCGTCATCCTTGAGATTTAGTTTCATTGTGTGATTCCTTAGCAGGTTGTGGCCAGTAAGAGTACCGATCAACTTTGACAGCGATGTCCTGTCGTAACGTAAAAGTTTGTTGGTTAGGCCCTTATCATATTTTGGCCACAGCTTGCGTGATATGTCACAAGTGGTTAGTGACCACCACCTGTTGTTGGCTTTCATTCGTGTTTTGTATTCCACCCTTTCTCTGAGGTTGCAAAGTGGTGGTTTAACCGACTGAAGTGCCTGTTCATGGTCCATCGCAGACCCCTTTCTTGCCAGTTCGTCAGCTCGCTCGTTACCGGATATGTCCTTGTGTCCAGGGACCCAGCAGAGACTCGTTTTGTGCTTCGCGCCAAGAGTTTTGAGCTCCTCGCGCAACGGCGAACAAGCAAGGACTTTATTTCTGTTTCTGACACCGCTTTAATGGCCGCCTGACTATCAATAAAAATGGTAATATAATTACGTGTTATCGCCATCATTGATACCATGCTTGCGACTTCAGTGATTGCTAAGACTTCTGCTTGGAATACACTACAGTGATCAGGTAATCTAATCGATCTGTTAATGTGTAGTTCCTCTGAGAATAGTCCAGCACCCGTTCCACAGTCCATCTTTGATCCGTCTGTGAAGATGGAAATCGATTTCCTTTTCATGGGTTCGTTTGCGTACCATTCCTCCTTGCTCGGAAATGAACAAGAGAATGGTTTTTCGAAGTCTAAGTAAGGAGACATGTAGTCAGATATGACGTTGTTCCCTATGTACATGTTCAGAATCAGTGCATGTCCAAACTGACTCGGGTTCCAGCTGTTTGTTTGGCTGATCCTCAAGGCCCTTTTTGCAGCCGATTCCTGCATGTATAGATCCAATGGTGGCAGATTGAGAATGGCTTCCAAGCCAGCGGTTGGGGTTGTTCTCATTGCACTGGTTGTCCCTATACATGCTAGTCTTTGTATTTTTGCCATCACTTTGAGATTGGTTGCCTTGTCTGTGGCTTGCCACCAGACTAAGCTGCCGTATGTGAGTATTGGTCGCACAATTGCCGTATACATCCACAGAATTATTTTAGGGTTTGGACCCCATTTTTTCCCGAAGATACGGTTGCATGCGTAGAAAGCGTTGGCCGCTTTCCTAACTCTGTCATCGACATTTGGCTTCCAACTCAGCTTCCTATCGAGGATAATTCCTAGATATTTCGCACTCTCCGCCACCTTCAAGGGTATTCCCTCAATTTCTGGTGGTTTGAATTCTGGTATTCTTCTTTTATTAGTGAACAACACCATTTCAGTCTTTTGTGGAGTGTCCACAGGGAGTTTTCTAACAGTTCGCTCAGAGTTGATAGGAATTTTCCTGTCGCAAGCAGTACTACGTCATCCGCGTATGCAATTGCTTTGACCCCTCTGTTTTTGAACTTTAGGAGTATTTCATTGACAACAAGGACCCAGAGTAAGGGGGATATGACTCCACCTTGTGGTGTGCCTCTGGACGCCACGACTCTTAGATCATTATCGCCTAGTGTTGCATTGATGTACCTTCCATTGAGCAGGCTCATAATCACCTTAGTGAGAGACTGATCGACGTTGGAGTTCTGCAATGCTCTTTCCACTGCTCGCGTTTCCACATTGTTGAATGCTCCTTCAATGTCTAAAAACGCTGCAAGTGTGTATTCTTTGTCTCTGAGAGACTTTTCTATAGTGCTGACGACGTCGTGTAGCGCAGTTTCCACTCCTTTGCATTTGCGGTTGAGATCGCGCTATAGTCGAGTCGACTGCGAATATGGATGTTCATTAGCTTTTCAAACGTTTTTAGGATGAAAGAAGTCAGACTTATCGGTCTGAAGTCCTTGGCATAGATGTGACTAGGTTTTCCTGCCTTGAGTATGAATACCACCCTCACTTCCCGCCAGGCTTTAGGAATGTAGCCGCACTCCAGACTTCGTATAAAAAGTCGTTTGAGAACCGGTATGATGACGGCCTTTGTCTTCTGGAGCATAATAGGAAAAATCCCATCTCTCCCAGGTGATTTGAAGGGAGATAGTGTATCAATTGCCCAGTTAAGCTTTTCATCGGTTATTACTCCTTTTGGAACCACTGAAACAGTTGTAGGAGTAATATCCGCCTCTAAGTTATTACCTAGACTCGGGGTGCACCCTGGAAAGTGAGTCTGTAATAAGAGTTCGAGGGTTTCTGTGCAGGACTGTGTCCAGTTTCCGCAACTGTCCTTAATAAAACCTGGAACACAGGGTTGTTTGGACAGTATTTTCCTAAGCTTGGAAGATTCCGTTGTGCTCTCGATGTCACTACAGAATGTATGCCAAGCCGTGCGTTTAGCACTTACAATGGAGCTCTTGAATTTCCTGTGACTGGCTTTGTACAGGTCCCAGTCCGTTGGGGAATTGGAGGCTTTCGCCGCATTAAATAGAGCTCTAGTTTTTGTCCTAATTTTAGACAAGTCCTTTGTCCACCACGGTGGATACTTTGTGTTCTTTATTGTCCGTAAAGGACAGGCTTTAACGTACGCATTTGTCAGAATTTTGTTTAGGTATTCTGTACCTGCGCCGATTTCATCTGGTGTGACCAGTGTTTGTCGTTGAAGTTTCCTACTATTCTTTTCTACTTCTTTGAGGAATGTATCCCAGTTTGTTAATCTGGGATTCCTAAATTTTTTTATCGGGTCTGCTTTCTCGTCCGTTAGGAACTCTATAATCCTGTGGTCTGAAAAGGATGCTTCAGTAGAAACCTTCCATTCTCGCACATCCATAGTTTGTGAGTTGTTACAGAGTGTAACATCTAGTACCTCACGTCTATTCCTAGTTACGAAGGTTGGTTCATTGCCACTATTTGCTATCAATATTATTGTGTTCAATAATAAATTCAAAAAGGGACTCACCTCTCACATTTGTGTCGGTGCTACCCCATTGAGCATGATGGGAGTTGGCGTCGCATCCTAGGATGAAATCCCATTTTTCACGCTCAGCTTTCACAACCACCAGTTTGGTTAGATCTGACGGTGGACTTCCTGGAGAGTCGTGTGGCATGTAAATCCAATCGAGAGAACTAACTTTCGGTAGAAAAAATGGCAACACTTTTCTAAGACAATATAGATTTGACCAAAGCTGGATCTGAAACGCTCTAAGTGTTTAATCTCTCTGAAGAGACTGCACAATGCACATTGGTGCTACAATTGGTGTAATCACCAGACACTGTCTCATAGGCTAGCATGCAACAAGGCTTGGTTTCTATACAAATAACTTCGGCTTCTGCCGACTTCCACCCATTATAACCTAAACTAACCTATATATTAAAAACTATGTATTAGCGATCTAGGAAAGTCGTATGTAATTGATAGATACAAATAAATAAATAAAGAAATAAATTGTCGGATCTTAATTATAAATTACTAGGGGTCGCCCCATGGTCGAAATGCGACCGATTTATTCTATAAGTTAAAAAAAAACAGAGTCGACTGTTATACATATTAATCGGAAAATTAAATTTTTCGACATTGCAATCTCTGATTTCACATGATATAAAATTTTTCCGGCATTTTCAAGTAACTTCAAGTTTTCAAGTATTTTCAAGTAACTTCAAGCATTTTCAGGTAACTTCAAGTAACTTCAAGCATTTTCAAGTAACTTCAAGTAACTTCAAGCATTTTAAAGTACCTTCAAGCATTTCTATTTGACGTATAATAGCAAAAATGCGTGGAAACACCTTATAGGCACCTCCGTATTAATATATAGATATTGTTATATACTCGTATATACATATTTTATTGTAGCCAAAAACATTACATTTCTTATACTTAAACCTATATTGCACAATTTACAGAGATTGGTGTATATGCTACCTTACTACTGCCAAGTATAGCTAAATTTATTAATCAAAAATATAATAACTTTTAATTAGAGAATTTGAAGGAAAAGCTACTTTTAAAAACCTTCATTTAAGATGCGAAGAAAAAATAGAAAAAGAAAAAAAAGGGAAAGTTGGGAGAAGGGGTGGCTTAAACACAAAGTCGTACAATAAGCAGTTCAAAACAGCTTTTACAAGACCATTAAACATAGTTACTTCCTTACGGATAAATAATGTCTTATAAGATAAGTTTAACTTAATTTTGAGATTCTGCTCGATACCATTTCGATGTTGGCTAAAGCGTGCAATTCAGTTGTTCAAAAGTGCCATGGAAGATTTAACAACATTTTCAGAAGCTTATTTTGTAGACGTAGAGTTAAATCTTTTGAACTAGGTAAAAAGGAATGAAATATATATGTTTTTTTTTTTAATACACTATCAGCTCAGTGTCGTGGAGTGCTTAAAGCAAGCAACTATCACGAGCAGAAATTGCCGGCACTAAAAGTGCTCTCACTGGCTCATCATTTAGTGCAGGTATTAGTAAGGACAAAACAATTAAAAATACAATAATTATGTACCTATAAAATACGAGTACTAACACAGACACAAAATAATGCAAACAATTTAAGACATTAAAGCATTATTACGCAAAATATTTTTTAGCTTAATTTTACTAACATGCAAGTCAATCACATGATCATTTAGATTATAGATTCTACTCATGCGACTAATAGGCTCATGCCTCCCATAATTCGTTCTATGATGGGGGCTGAACAATAATTCAACACTGCGTAAATTATGGGCACCACCACGAAAATTAAAGCCAATAGACGACAGCAAATCAGGTGCATCTATTTGACCGGATATAAGCTGCTGTAAAAAAATGATATCGCTATTAAGCCTTCGTTGAGAAAGGGGTAACATTTGAAGAAGCTTGATACGTATCAACATAATGACACGAACAAAGATAATGAATTAAAAAACAAAAGGTAGCAAACCAACGTTAGTTCCGGAAAACAGTACATAAGTACATAAGTAAATATTTGAACAAAATTGCTGATTAGTCTGACGACTAGGTGCGACTACTGGAAGGATGGAAACATCATACCTTCCCTGGGTGTTTCAAGTTCCACACTATCGTTAAGCTCGCAAGCGATGTCTTTTAACGATTTTCACCTAGCTACACGCAAAAAAAAAAACGAAATACGTAATTAAATGAAATCAATGAAAAGAATTTTATTTAGTCACTGGGCTCCAGATTCCAGAGTTGTTCGTCGGGACAACTGTTGTAAGAACCTTATCCAAATCGGCGTAAATAAAAACCTGTAGTTCCATTTCAGTAGTACCCAAAATAAAACTTCGCACACAACAACGTCTGCAGAAGCCATGCTTTAGGTCCTGTACCTATAACGTTATAGGGTTACTATAATTGTAGTAATAGTAGTGTAAGGGGGCATTTTTATACAACATCTAATTCAAAGTGAGTGTAATTTGCCTTTAAGTTCCCCGTTTGAGTAAATAATTAACTTTCTTTTCCACCATACTCATTATTATCCTCCATAACGACAGAAAGCCCATGGACAATATGGCCCTGGGGGTAAAGTCTGTCACAAGCAATACCCTGTCTGTTGGCAGTACTTCTTAGCCCAATTGCAACCCTATTAACATTTTTTTAAATGTCAATATAGCAACCACAAAGAAAAAAATAAAGTAATGCCAAGTTATACCCTTTTTCTATTCCAGAAAATGAAAAAAAAAAACATTTTTGAAATTTACAAAAAAGAATAAAAAATATCCCTCTCCCTTCTCCCGATTGCATTTTGTTGTCTTCCATCGTTCTATGGCTTCAAAAGCTTCGCCTAGTCATCTCACAGGATATGCTTTGAGGCAAATTAATTTACCGGACGACCCTTCATTTTGATGAGGATCCAGGGAATATACACAAAGAAAAAAAAACCAACTTCCGTCGACTTTGATTTTCAGCGATTTTTTTTCTTCTTGGAAACGAATTCTTGAAGACTAAGGACGCACTTGACGTTTCAAATTTTACTCCACTTTCTGCTACGATGATGAGCTGTTAAAGTATGTTCTTGATAGTGAACGTAAGGAGTTGAGATGCAGGTTCTTTCTTTTCTATAAACCAGTCGGAAGCACCTTAGGCCATCCAGCAGTACATACAAATGTTTCTGCTGGAGTCTCGGCCAAGTATGTCCTTTTTAATTACTTTTTCCCTACGACCAATAGGAAAGAAAATCCGACTTTGTCGGTGGTATGATTTTATCCATTGAAAAGACATCATAGCAGGATGAAATTAAAAATTGAAAATGTCCATCAATTAGTTAAGAGGACGACGAAGGTAACTCCTTTCAAATCGGCTCCCAAGGAAAGCATATAATTCAATTATAACTTTTTTTTTCTCGATAAGATTACGAAACGTCGTTGGAAACTTTGAATATAATTCGATTCGCCTTGTTGCGATTTAAATGGTGCGTGTCCTATCAATAAGGACGAACATCTTCAGATGCCTTGATAAATTAATAATTTAATAATTGCTTGTCGGAGAAATTTGTTAGAGGTGCCCCCTTCTCGAATGAATTTTGTAGGCATCATTTATTATTGAAGAGCCTATAAAACGAAATGCTCTAAGCTGATGATTGACAGAAAGTCAAATAGAAAAGTAACTGTTTCCAAATGTCAATCCCTATAAAGTTATATCGCAGATATTACAAGGACCAATGGGAAAGTCTACACAAACACGTCATTACCTACAAGTAGAATTGAAAAATTAACTTCAAAGGACATACTTTTCATAAACAAGCACAGGACAAAGAGATACACTGTTTACACAAAACACAGAGTAAAATCATGAAATTAAGACGTTTATTGCCATAGGTAGTAACTAGGTAATTTAGTACCTTCGTGGGCGGTAAACTCATTTAGTAAGATCAAAGACGGTTTGCAGAATATAAAAAAATAATTATGATGTTAAATATCATATAAACAAGTTTGATACATAAATCAGCCATTTGCTCCTTGTTTGAAGTTGATGCTTTCAAATTAAGTTTCATTTGCTTCTTATTTGCATGGAAACGTTTCCATAAAACTTGTATGAAATTTTAAGCAAAGCGTGACATCTTTGTGGGTCATTGTTTTGTGACTGAGTGAGGTTCGGATGTTCGAATCCCACCTAGGAACATGTAACATTTTTTGTGGTGTCTGACAAAGATCCAAGAGTATAAATTCTCATGGAAAGCTTCTCAAACATTTGCCGTTCGCTATCGGTGTTAAGTTTTGTATTGTATTGTATTGTATGTGCAGTGGGGTCATCAGATGACAAGCACTTAGACCTATTGGTCCATTGTACTTCAGCATAGCTGCCCGTTCGCTGCTTATTGGCGATTAGTAAAAGTCAGTGAGAGAAAACCTGCCAGTAGCCTTGGCAAAGCGAAGGATATTAGCAAGTTCAATGTCCGCCATCTCATCTTCGTTGACGAATTGTTTGCCTATAGTGTTGAGCCTGGTTCTAGAGAAAGCAGGACATTCACAGATGAGTGAGATGCCGTTTCATCCGCCTCTAGGCAGCACTCACATAGGCCCGAGCTCCTAATGTGGATGGTTTTTAGGTGCTCGTTGAGAGGAATGAAACCAGTGAAGAGACCAATCAAGGATCTCAAGTCTTTCCTATTTAGTCCAAGCAAAAACTTAGCTCTGCTGCTTTTTGGACCGTCCACTAGCTTCTTCGAATACCTGCATGAGACCAGGTCATGCCAGTATTCGGAATGTTGTTGGCGTAGAGTCGAAGCCATTTCACGTTTTTGGACGGATGAGAAGCATCCTATGGATAATTGTAGGCCAATGAAGGCTGTTGAAGAGCCCTTCCTGGCCATCAGAGCCCTGGATACCTGTGTGCCCACAAACCCAGGCAAGTGATACCGAGTTACATCTTCACAGACGGTTAAGCTTAACCATGGTTTCCTCAACTATATTTGAGTTGAGAGAGCCAGCCGAACAGGCTTTGATAGCGGCTTGGCTATCTGAGCAGATGTAAAAGGTTTTACCCTTAATCCTTCTCCTTAACATGATATTGGCGGCAGTGGCAATCGCAAAGATTTCTGCCTGAGGTGTTAAGTTATAGGTCCCTATATGGACAATTATTTATTTTATTACTTTTCATAGTAAACTTTCAGTACATGCGTAAAGTCTAGATTTCGGGTAACTGCTGCTGACAGTTTGATCTGTCAAATAAATTGAGTGAACTCATACAGTATATGGTTCATTATCCGGTGAACTTACTTAAGGTGGCGCTACAGTCCGGGCACACCTGGGCCTCAACCAACAAGCGTCTTCAGCCAGCTCGACCTTTAGCTTGCGTGCGCCACCTGAATTACGATCCTTCTCTCCTGCTCACGCAGTTCCTCCGGGCCGGAACATTGATAACGGTCGACCCTTATCGATGTCGCTAAACACACAATTCATCCAAAAGCAACTTTAAATTTTTGGGACAAAGTCCATTCCTATATGCCATAGAGCAGTACTGGGATAATTAAGGTCTTATAAAGCTCTTAAAAGGTTTAAGTTTTACGAGTGATGGCTTAGCTTTCCAATTCGTTTCTAAACCCGAAGAAGCAACGATTAGTGGGGGGTATTCTTCGGTTGATCTTAGCGCTGGTGTCGTTGTCTGAATTAATAGCGGAGCGTATAAATACCTTAACTACCTCAAAGTTATACCTGTCTATAGTCAGCTATAACTTTGCGTGTCCTTTCTTGTTGACAGCATATACTTGGTCTTCCCCTCATTGACCGTTTGACCCATTTTCGCCACCACCATCTCCCATCTCTATACTCACGAAAGCGCCAATGAAATCACGCGGTATTCTTCCAATTCTGTCGCTATCGTCGGCGTATTCGAGGAATTGGGTGAACTTTTTTTTTTAATTTGCACCTGCAAAAGGGATTTTAGCACCCTTATAAGGAACATAGTGACACTGCACGGGCATTTGAGGAAAAGAAGAAGCAGGAATGACGAGAAACCGATGCACGTTGATTTTGAAGGTTTGTAAATCACAATGTGTAGGAAAAACAGAGCGTGATTGAGCATTCCATATTGATGTTGCACGGCTAAGGAACGATTCTTTGTATTTCACTGTACGTCCGATAGTAGGCGTAAGAGTGAACTGATGTGCATTCCTGGCATGGCGGGTACTGCGGTTAAAATGTTCTAGGGGCGGAATGCAGCTGGCTATTTCAATAGAGTACTTTTGGTGGAAAAAACGATAAAACAACGAAAGGCAGGAGACATTACGACGATGGCGCAAAGAGCCAAGGCATTTAGTGATGCCTCGACCGCCAATGAGGTCGATTATACCTCTGGTGCCTCCGGAGTTAGCACTTGAGTTTCGCACTATTCTTTCAAGAACGATGTCAAAGAATTCGCGTGACAGCGAGCCGTCTGAATCATTTATTGACATCAAAGATCTCGGCGAGGTCTTTACCGACCTCGATGGAGCAGCGTGAATTCTCCACCAATATCCGACAAAAATAAGCCAGATCAAGATCATAGCTAACAGCCTTGACACCTAATCTTATAGATTGACTAGACGTCACTAAAAGCACATTGGCCACAATACAATAATACCAATAACAAATTCAGTGTTTAGCTTTAATTTGTAGCCCCTTTCACTGCTATGCAAACAGAAATTTTATTGAAGAAACATTTAGTGGCCCCTTATTTAAACTGCAAATTAAATTTGCTTTTGGTTGGGCCCATAATGTACTCGATTTCTTGTTTTGATGGTCAACTCTTTACACTACATATTGAAATTATAAGGCACTAACGGCCTTAAACCTAGCTCTTCAACCATTTGCTTGTGCGAAGTGAAGGGGACCTACAATTTTAAGCCGAATTGGTACTCTTGGGTGTTTGTCAGATGTTTTCAATGGGGGCAGTGGAAATAAACTCCAGATGTTACTTCGCCCTGGAGGGATTTGAACAGACCACCATTAGATTAGTAGTCCAACACACTTTTTAAATTACCTTTAAAATTATTTTTTTTTATTGCTTATTATTACATACTAGATACAAATGATTAAATCTAACTTAAAATTAACAGGATACTTATTCTTAATTTGTTGTCCTTATGCGGATGTTCTAAGTTTTACTATAACCTACAAATTATTACCTTTCGGCCTAAAAACTATTTTACGGAGTAATCTTATATATACAAGGTGCCACAAAAGTTGTCAGGTGGCGCAAAAGTTGTCACCCGATGTTCTTTCGCTATAATTTTTTTTATGAATGAAAAACTTTGGTTCTGCTTTTGGATTATGTTAATTGGTGTCTTAAGTTTTTTCTGTATAGTTAACTTCACAAATGTCAAAGTAGAATTTACATTTGTCGCCATTTGCAAAAATTATAGCTTCTTCCGATAGGATGATGACTTTTGCGCCACCTTGTATGTAATGTATTAACATCGAGAAATTTTTTTTCATAAACTCGGCATCTCTTTAAAATTTTATAATTTTATAAAAAAAAAATACAAACTAGCTACTCTACTTACTTAAACTATTTAACGTATTCTAACGTTAAATAGGATTCTGGGCACTCGTTGCCTTGCGCAACAAGTCGTCAAAATCATAATTGATTTCCGCATATTGATATTGACCCCTCCCCCTTCAAGAAGCCGCCAAAATTCGCCGAATTGCTTTTCCGTGTCGAATTTATTCCTCTCCGCTCTTGCCGTACTAAAACGGAGGAGCTCATGAGCATTGACGCCGTCCCCGCCGCGGATGACCCCGCTTATCTCTTGCACTGCGGTAGCGGTGGTATAATACTGGGATACCATCCCTCGTCTGTACCAGCCCTTTTGCATCGATAAATGCCTCCGGCGAGATAAGGCCAAACCAGAGCGTACTCTCTATGGGGTAGTACGCCCCAAAGATCAGGCTATTGTCGCTGGCGATCGCCCTTGCAACGTGCCTTCGAGTCACCCTAATGAAGAAATTGTCAATCCTATTCAACTGAGCCCCATCGTATAGGACCTTCTTGGGATAGTATTGTATATAGTTGGATTCAGGCGCTCGGGACAACCGGATACAGGCCGTAAGACATTGTCTCTCCGAAACCCAAATCTTTTCCATATAACTTGGCGCTATATTAACCCACAATGGACAACAATAAGCGATGGTCGGCTTTATAAGGCGCACGTAGCAAATGACCTGGGATCATGACGTAATCTCGAATGACAAAAATCTCGAATGCAAAAAATCTCAAAAAACAAATTTTTAATCTAGAATGCAGAAATCTCGAATGTACAAGAATCTCGAATGGACAAAAATCTCGAAAGACCATATCTGTAAAAAAAAAAGTTAATTCGAGATTTTTTTCTTTTCTATTTAAAGAGTTTAAACTTAAAGAAAACGCATTACATATTTAGTTTATTCAGCAATTTATTTTTTTCGATAAATTAACAACAAAAAATCAATATTTAACAAAAAAAAACATTATAAAAAATGGTAGAAATTCCAATGGTACGAGTAAATAAGGTGCCGTGAAATAAAGCCGAATCGGCCTTGTTTCGCTTTTAATTTATTTACACAATCAGATAAAGATTCCTAACTGTTTTCAGATTTGCACCGCTGAAAACCTCGCACCTACACTCAGATAAAAAAGTAGTTATTTTTGTAACTATTGTCTTAGTAATTAGATAATATTCTACGAAATTTACGGAATGACTAGTAAAGAACAAAAATAAGTTGAAAACAGTTAGAAATAGTAATATAAATTGTCAAAAATTACTATTGCTTAGTTATTGAATAATAAACGCGTACGTTAAAAGTTCAACCATGACTATTTGTTATCAAAGAGCACAACAAGATAGTTAAAAATGACTATTGCGTAGTTACTTAATAAGAATCGCGCGCGTCGAATGTATCATTATGACTATTTGTATTGTCAAAAACCACAACAAAATAGTCAACAATGACTACTCTGTAGTTACTTAAGAAGAATCGCGCGCCAGAAGTTCAACCATTACTATTTTAGTTGTCAAACAGCACAACAAGATAGCTGAAAATGACTATTGTGTAGCCTCAGTTGATTGAAATGCGATCATTGTGCTGTGAATGTTCGTCTCGTGCAGTTTTAAATATGCGTTGAAAGAGTTTATTAAGTATTTAAGTGGTGAAAAAAAGTTAAAGTAATTTTGCAATACTATTAATACGGTATTTTTAATACAATAAATTAAATTTTTTTAATATTTTTTCTTAATAAACTAGAAGCTGAAATCAAGACTGCCAAAACATTTTCAAAGTATAATCAAACTGACTGGACTACTTGTGTTACGAAGTTGGAGCAACGCCTTTTGTACAGAAAAAAGTATTTTTGTGACAAAACTGACGCAAATCTAAAAACAATTTTAGAAGAATTTCCAATAATAAGACACTCATTGAGATATGCTTAGGTGAGTTTTAAAACTTTTTTCTAAATTTATATATGAATATAAAGAACCTTTATATAATATATTGTAACGAGCAAAATATATCTTAAAATAGTATTTAATTTGTTTTCTATTTTTTCTTTCTTTCTAATATGTAACCGGCCAGAGTTTGTACTAAAATTTGCTCGCTTATTGCCGAATATTAAAGACAGTGGCAGTAAAAAATTGTACTCTAATATAAACAAAAACACATTGTCAGGTAATATTACTATTTTATTTGTTTATCTGACCCTTATTTAAGGTTTTTTAGAATACATACATCTAATTGTAATTGACTCCAAGAAAGAGATTTATTTTGTTTGTTGTGAATTGGAGAATAAGATTTTTGATGAACATTTTGAATCCTATGTCATTGGTTTAGAACATGAAACACCTTTAGTGTTTGAGATATCTAAGATAAACACCCCACCACTTCACATGCATACTACCTCATATAATAAAACTTTAATTCAAATAAAATATTTTTAACGTAAGCCTTCAATGAATGGCAGTGTTTATTTGCGTTATAAACTTTTTTAGTTTTATAAACATTATACCTACGAGTACCTATGTGAAATATTAAATGAAATAATTAAAAAATATATATACTGCATTTTTTGCTGATAAAACACAGGGAAATTTTCAGGAAACAAATCGTTTTGCCTGTTCCAAGTATATTCGCGCAGCAAAACTTTGGTAAGTATAGTCATATACTTGCAACTAGATGCCTTAAGGTTTAGTCTTTATCAGATTTTTTAAACGAAGAATTATATTCACACCTTATTAAGAGTAAAAGCATTCATTCAATTATTTAAAGTAAACTATAACGCTAATATACAGTTGAAAACTACTTTATTAATACTCTTGTGATTTAACAGCTATTTTTTAGACAAATTTAATTCTGAGTAGTCAAAAGTAATTATTAATAGGTTCATTTAAAAGCATTAAGAAATATTCAAGTTTAATTATACGTATAATTAAAAGTAACTATGTACAAAGTCATGAAACAACGGTTTGATGTAGTTGAATTTTACTACGTGAATAGTTAAAATCAACTATTATAAAAATTGTGTAACTACTATATGCATAGGTTAAAACAACTACTGTAAAATTTATGCTAGTACTATGTGCATAGCTAAAAACAACTACTTCAAAGTTATGGTTGTACTATGTATGTACATAGTTAAAAGCAACTACTCTAAATGTTATGTTACTGCTATGTGCATAGTTAAAAATAACTACTGTTAAAGTTATGTAACTGCTTCTATAGTCAAAATTGACTATTAAAAAGTGGAGTTCCACAAAAAAATAAATTTACAACCAAAATAGTCATAAGTAACTATTTTTTAACTAATAAAAATAGTGGTCACGATTCGGACTATGAAATTAGTCAAAAAATAGTCATTAATGGTGCAATGCCTATGGGGGGCCTTGCTGCCCGCCTGTAACCCCCCTGCTTGAGGTCACTGTTTGATTTGGAGTAGGTGCAAGGGCAAATTATTGCATCAGGTTACTTATATTTAAAAACTGTTCATTAACTATAAAATGAGTACTAAGGCCACTTTCTAAAGCGAATTAACACCATATGGCTTTAGTTCTCATTTAAAAGTGAAATAAGGCTATAAGTGGATTATGGCGTTAATTTCCATTTGAAAATCAATTAGCACCACTATGGCGTTAGTTCACATGGCCTTCGTTCACGCACCCAAAAGATCCTTCGACACGAACAAGTGCAATTCATCTCGGCCATTGGCGACAACTGCATTAGCGTGGTTTTCATCATTGAATACGGTGAATCCCTTATTCTCAGATCAATTCTCAAATTCGGTGCGCAGATAGAAGTGGCTCACTAGGGCCCTATTTTCAATGTCGTTGTTACGGCGAACAGGATTGTTCACCGTATACACGGCCTCGAAACAAGCGCCCAGCAAATCTAATTTCTCCTGTGGGTCCTCGACCACGAGAAAACCGTCGTCGTTTGAATCGACACTTTCTGGACTTATTCCAGCAGTCAGTACTGTCTGTCTGGGAGATTCGAACACATTCGAAGGAATATCATTGTGATCCTTGCTCCTCAACAACTTATTTATCTGTAGTCGAACACACTAACCACTCAGCCACTGCTCCCACTACGCACACTACACATTTGCTAACATTAAACCATCCTGCGAGTCCAGCAAAAAAATGGAGGAATTTCGGTTTTCAGTAGCTAGTGCAATCGATTTTAAATGAAACAAGGCGGCATTCGGAGCGAAGAACCATCATTATCCTGATTTCTCTCTTATTTGAAGAAGCGCTCTGCATTATTAAGCGGATCTGGGCTTTGATCGCTACACCTTCAAGCTCCAACTTCTTTGATCAGCACCCAGCTGCTTGCAGCTCTGAATTTAAAGTTATTTGATGTACCTACCTGTAAAAGGTTGATTTTCAAAATAATCAACCAGAACCAACATATGTTTACACTTAACGGCGCTTAGAGAACATGTTTTGTTTAATAAATACAACAAGGTTTTCCATGTACACTAGCGGGACAGTTTTAGGATGCCAAATATGTCGCTAGGCTCACCTGCATGTTAAAGATGCCTTTTACGATTCTCAGCTCGTTTCTACACGGGTTCGCTGTAGCCATATCTTCAAACCACCCAACATGCTGGAAAACCTCATAAAATTTACTTGTACAAGGTCGGATTTAGTTATAGGTTTAGTTCATCGAAAACTTAAATTCCGAACCTTTATTCGACAAAGCCTTCATTAACGTCACACAATTTTCCATGGCTATAAGTTTCATGTTCCCTAATGAATTTTCCGCAATAAAGAACCGGCACATTTCGTGGCATTGTAATGCAAATAAAAACCATCCTGACAAGGATTCCACCTTTCTAAACCCATTTATTCAGAGTAGGTATTCCATTTCACAATTATTTTTCTTTCTCAGTGTTTTTTTTATGATCGACAGTCGTGGTTTTTTTTTTAGAACTAACACGCGTCGCTATCGTGCCTCACGGTTTTTTTTTTGTCATTCAAATTTCAAATATTAAACCCTTTCCTCCAAACATAAAAACCTTTCAAGATACGAATATTTTTCTGAATCTGATTATAAAAAAACTGAATTTGCATTTTGTTCACCCTGAAAAAAAAAAATCCTGAGGGTGACGTTGTGGCGCGTGCATATTATAATTACCCCTCAGAATGGAAATTTGTATTAAAAAAAATCCTGAGAAACCCTTTACCCAAAAATTAATGTCACCCCAGAGGATTTTTTTTTGCAGCTCAGTTGTATTTTAATGAATTTCCTTAGAGAAGGGTTAACAGATGGAAGTTTGTTGGGAGGGACATGTTTTTTTTTATTATTTTGGTTGAAAGCGTTTTTTTTTTGCTTACCTATTTGGATTTGATTTTTTGTTAGTCAGTAATCTGCTGACGGATTTTTAAATAAATTAATTATTCTAATTAAGTTTTTTTTTAAAGAGTCGATGTTTCCGCTCCTTAATGAATTTCTACGGTGAGGGTGTTTTTTTATAAACTTTTTTTTTAAACAATTTTTCGAGGAGTGTTAGGATCTTTTTTTTAGAATAGGTTTTTAGCTGAGGCTTTATGGAATTTATTTGTTTTATTTTTTGTGGTTGGCGCTGACTTTTAAGGAAATTTAAGACGATACAGCTGCGCGGCTATCAAGTCAAGTGGGGAGTTAAATGGATTTGGGTTGCAGACGGTTTTGGTGGGGAGTGATAAATGAACGCGAGGACACACAATAGGAGGGATGAAGGTGTAATTTTTTTTATTTTTATTTTCGAAATAAGACAGTTCAACTAATGGCAGTGTATACATCACTTTAATTGAGTAATATTCCCTTTGTTAATGAATGATTTTATTATTGCATTTGTTAATGGGGATTCTTATTTCTTTCAAAGTATATTTCAAAATAAGGATTACTTGAGCTTCGCGCAGCGGTTAGTGTGCTGGATTATTTAGACAGAGGGTCGGGGTTCAGGGTTCGAGGTTGGAGTCCCAACCAAGAACACCTAAAAATGTTTCCACTGTCGTACCTCTTGCGGAAGTCTGACAATCATTCAAGAGTATAAACTGTCAAGAGCTCCCAAAAATGCTTCGTTGAATAGAAGGCTGCACATATAACATGATTTGAAGATATAGGCCTTAGGCTCTGTGTAACCTCAATCAAATCGAAAACATCTTTCACTTCTTCCTGCAAAAGTAGGCATGACTTGCAGGAAATTCGACGGAAAGATTTTAATAAGAGTCATATCACGTTGAAGGAATGTTAAGGTATTCTGAATGAAGAGGGTGATTGGAAACTTCTTACCCGGTTCCTCTGACAGGCGGCCTCTTACACAAACATTAATCTTCTATAGATTTTTATTTTTGCCAAATTAAAAGCCCGATTTTCAGCTAATATTGCAAGTTTTGAACTGCTCCTTTTATTTTGCGTTAGGTTAATTAAAAGCCATACCAAGTATTATACCACTCTGGCAATTAAACTCTATTTATTTATTTTATTTTCTAAACTATAAGCCGAAACCACTTTTATATTAATAAAATAAAATAAATATATGGCATCAACTTATACCTAGCTTCTCTAACCATTGCTTGCGCGAATTGGAAGGGACCTATAATTTTAACCCGACTCCGAAGTGTCAACACGGAAGGCATTATTTTCATTAGATCCGTCCAACTACTGGGGTACGCGGACGATATCGACATCATTGGCCGTTCCCAGCGTGCTGTGTTTGAGGCGTTGACGGCCATTCAAGAACAGGCGAAATCGGTTGGTCTTAATGTCAATGAGGACAACACCAAGTATATGCTATCAACAAACAAACAAACATATGTCCACCGCCTAGGACAAAAGTCACTGTTGACAGCAATAACTTCGAGGTAGTTACGGAGTTCACGTAGCTTGAAGTAACCATCAACTCCACAAATGGCATCTTAGTGGAGATCCAGCGGAGAATTACATTAGGAAACCGCTGCTACTTCGGTTTGGCCAAACAAATGGGTTCAAAACTACTCACTAGAAGAAAAAAATGTGTGCTCTATCGAACCTTAATCCTGCCAGTCTTAATATATGGGGCCGAGTGCTGGACGATAAGTAGGAAAGGGGAGCTAATATTGGGTTCTTGTGAAAGAAAAATACTCCGTCAGATATTTGGTCCTGTAGGCGAGGAGGGCAAATGGGAAAAGGATATAACCGCGAACTCTATGGGCTGTACCAAGATGTGGATGTGCGAAATCACGTCGACTACATTGGCTAGGTCACATTGAGCGAATTAACAATAATGCTCCAAGCCATCGCGGATGGCAAAGCGCTTAGTCTGGACAACTGGAAGCAGCGTGCCCGGTATCGCAGAGGATGGAAGTGTCTCAGGCAGAGACCCTTCATGGGTCGGGTGTCCGTTAAGTAAGTAAGTCACTTGTAATTCTTCCTTTTTATACCCTATTCTAAGGGTATATTAATTTTGACGCGAAGTTTGTAATATACCTTACACACCTAAAAGTTACGAGTACTATGGCCCCTATTGCGAGTGTCGATTGGCAATCGACACGACAATTGTCGATTGTGTCGATTAATTTTCATGTTGGTATTGTGTAACACAATCGACAAAAGTTTGAGTTATTGTGAATAACATCTGGGTTACTGTGAACTACGAAATGCTTTGACAGTTTCTTGACAGTAGCTAACGCCACATTCAAAACAAATAAATTCGTAAAATACAAGTATATAATATAATAATAATACATATAATAATAAAATGACTTCAGTTGAGTTCTGGTTCGATGATTTAGACGAAAGAAATTCCACAAACGAGTTTATAGAGATTGCCAGAAAAAGGAAGTGGCTAAGGGACAACTCGAATCCCCTGGAATTAGAGGAAACGATGCAAGTGTTGGTTTCAAATAATGCACATTTTCTAGTTAATAAAAATTTGGTACGTGTGGGTGGTCCTAAACTTCTGAATCTTAACACAAGTTCCTTTAGCAATATCTGCGTTTTCTTCCATATATTAAACCAACTGCTCGAGCTGTTTTTTGTTGCTGACCTATAATTATTCGTGTTATGAAGATGAATATGCACTTTAATTGTATTTAACCAACTTACATGTTTGCAAACAATATTTTTGTTTTCGTTTTCACAGACAGTCGATCAGAAAAATTTAAACGACAACAAGCGATTGTCAAATCGACAAAAGTCAATCACAATTGCCATTCACAATAGCAAAATCTACAATCGACGATTGACAATCGATAAATCTCGCTCATCGATCAATAATCGACACTCGCAATAGGAGCCTATGTTTATGATCAGCATCGATAGTAATGTCGATGTAGCGATGTCCTTCCGTCCGTCCGTCTGTCGGCAAGAATTAGGCCTTTAAACTAGACCTGAAGAGCTGAAATTTTAACCATATATTCTCTAGGGTCCCGAAATAATCAAGTTGTTGTTTGCCTCCCGTCGCGTGCGGACGCGTTGCCTCTTTTAAACGCAATTTCGGTGCCACTAAACCGTCAAACATAATACCTACCGGCTCGCCAATACGTTTCGCGAAAAAAAATACAACATCGCGTGTGTGTGAAAAAAGAAATAAAAATCCACATAGAGCCAGTGCCGGTGGCCGGTGGCAGTGATAACGAAAAAAGCGAAAAAAAGCAACAGCGTAGGGTCTTCCTTCCGTCCCCCATCCCACTTCATCACTGTTGCTCTTTCTTGACTATTGCATGTGTCGATCGATTATCGTTTGTGCACTTGCAATGTTTGGGTAAAGGCAGCATCGGGCGAATAGCGGGTCGTGAGTTGTTGATTCTGTTAGTGGACCAAACAAATTACCGTACGGGCATAACACCTGCGGTAGATTGTTTTGGAAATCTAACGTATATTTTCAATTCACGGCCTATGCTTAGTTAGCGTCGGAGTTGTGTTTTTTTTTATGTTTGTTTTTTATAATGTGTAGGAATTTCGTTGTGGATATCAGCAACATTCGTGGGTTGAGAAAGAATTTTTTTTCATTATACGCCCATGTTTTTCACAACAAACCAGCTGTTTTGGCACTTAGTGAAACCCAGGTTAGCGTTGGCTCTGATTTAACAGAGTTTAGTCTACCTGGGTACAACTTAGTGCCTTTATTCTTTGCCCATCGCGGTATCGCCGTTTATATTCGTAGTGACGTAGCCTACCAACTTCAGCCTCAATATGGCCAATGTGCCAACCCAGAATTTAATTTCATTTGGCTAAAACTCCATGTCCGTAGGCAATTAATACACTACTGTTTTATTTACAGAAGCCCCAACTTGGACAGACATTCAACTTATAATGAGTTTGATGCCCTGTCCGATTCCATTACAAGAATTGTGACCCTTCATCCTCGTTCTGAAATCGTTATTGCGGGCGATTTCAATATACACAATTCAGGCTGGCTTCGACATTCTGGTCAGACAACACCCGAAGGAAGGTACGTCGAGATCTTTGCTGAGGTAAATAACCTGACTCAGCTTGTAAATGAGCCGACACGAATACCGGACATTAGCAGCCAAACTGACAACACATTGGACTTGTTTCTTACCTCTCACCCTGATAAATACGCTTTGAACGTATTATCGCCTCTAGGTTCGTCAGACCATTGCATCATTTCAGCAAATTTCTCGTACTCCAACCACATAGTTAAAGAACAAACTCCTAAAAGAACCGTATGGCAGTACGAGAAAGCCAATTGGGAAAAATTAAACGGTTTCTTTAAGAGTTTTAACTGGTCGCTGTGCTTCCTCGACAGCGACGTGGATGCTGCTGCTGATATGGTCACAAACATAATTCACCTGGGTATGAAGACTTTTATCCCTAACAGGATTAAAAGTATCAAACCCAAGGTTAACGCGTGGTGTGACTCGAGCTGCAAAGAGGCTATCAGGCTAAAAGAGGTAAGTTTTGGGCTATTCAAAGCCAACCCATCTGAGGAAAGCCGTAAAAAGTTTAAACGAGCCAGAAATGACTGCAATGCCCACATTAATCGTGTCAAATTCTCCTATGACCAAAAGTTGAGGCAAAAAATACTACAAAGTCCCACTGGTAGTAAAAACTTTTGGTCATTTGTTAAGAACATCAAGAATTCGGCCTCGTCATCTATCCCGACACTCATTTACAACGATATTCCAGCTGTCAGCTCTACAGATAAGGCCAATCTGCTTGCTGCTCACTTTGCAGTCAGCTCAACGCTCCCAGATTGTGCTTTGTCTCCCCCTGTACTCGAGCGCGTAGAATTCTCTATGGGACCAATCCACTTTCGCACTCGTACAGTGGCTAGAGTACTTCAAGATCTTGACGTTCACAAATCCGCTGGTCCAGATGGTATTTCCCCTATCGTTCTGAAGAGGTGTTCTTCTTCGCTGGCAAAACCATTGCGTAAGCTTTTCCATCTGTCCTATTCTTCAGGACTCTTCCCGGGAAGATGGAAAACAGCATTTGTCCAGCCTGTACCAAAAAAAGGCGAATCTTCTTCTCCCTCCTCCTACCGACCAATTGCACTTACGTCCCTTCTTTCTAAGGTCATGGAAACGCTGATAAACCGTCAGCTAATGAAATATCTTGAATTGCGAAAACTTCTTAATGACCGGCAGTATGGTTTTCGCAGCAACAGGTCCACTGGTGATTTGATGACATATCTAACCGAAAAGTGGAACCAATCTCTTCACCAAGGTGGTGAAAGTAAGATCGTTGCGCTTGATATTTCAAAAGCATTTGACAGAGTTTGGCACCAAGCTCTCTTGTCGAAAATGCGTGCATTTGGAATCGATGATACTCTTCTTCAATGGATTAGAAATTACCTTTCGGACCGTTCAATTCAAGTTGTTTTGGACGGCTTCAAGTCTGCAACTCACCAAATAAATGCTGGTGTCCCCCAAGGCTCTGTTCTGTCCCCGACTCTCTTTATCATTTTTATAAATGATTTACTGTCTGTTACTTCTAATCCAATCCATTCCTTTGCTGATGACAGTACCCTCAGCTTCTCATATTCGTTTCTTGGGTCACGCCCCTCATCTTCGGGTGTGGAACTGGAACGGCAACGTATGTTAAGCTCATTAAATTCCGATCTTAACAGCATAACTCAGTGGGGTAAAACCAATAGAGTGGAATTTAATGCTTCCAAAACTCAATGCTGTCTCCTGTCATTAAAGCAAAACCCACACACACTGCCATTATCTATGAATGGCACTTACATCGCTGAAACCGAAAGGCTTTCCATTCTCGGTATGTGTGTTAATGACAACCTTCGTTGGAATGACCACATATTCGATGTCGCCAAGAACGCCGCGAAATGTCTAGGCTTCCTTAAGCGTTGTAAGAAATATTTCACCCCTTCTGATCTGGCTACAATTTATAAGGCGTTTAGCTAATACATTATAAGGGTCCCAACAAATCCCTTTAGTGCGCGCTAATTATAAAAAAAAAAAAAAAAAAAAAAAAGTTTAAGAATTATTGAAATCCGCCCACAGACACGCCCACAAACTCAGAAAAACAAATTTATCGAAAAAATCGAATTTTGAGCTAGAAAGCTGAAATTTTTTATACGAGTAAATGATCTATGGCTCCTAAAAGTGCTCGGGAGATACAATTTCTAAAATCCACCTGCTGACACGCCCACAATTAAATTAAACAATTTTATTGAAAAGTGAAATTTATAATATATACTTTATAGGGGTCCTTTATGTTGTTTTCTTTTGTCTCAAGCTCTATACTGGTCCATTGTACTACCAGGCGGACACACCACATTTTACTGTGAGAATTTACGCGGCTTCCTAAGAAAAACGACAAGGCGCTTCAATGATAAGGAGCTTAGGTTTACAGCACTCACCATATCCGCACCAAATACCTGCCACCTGATACGAGCAAAAGCAGGACAATCACAGAGGAAATGTTCCGCAGTGTCATCGCTTTCTCCACAGGCTTCGCAGTTGGTGGTATCGCTTAGGCCTAGCACCTTAAGGTGTTTGGCAAAAGCGTAGTGTCCCGTAAGAACGCCAGTAGTCTGTCTGCAGTCTTTTCTGTTGAGAGACAACAAGAATGCCGTGGATTTCCTCCAGACGTCGGGGAGAATTTGCTTAGTCTGTCTGTACCCTGGAGAGTCATGCCAACGGCGATTGTGTTCATATGAAACCCAACCGTCAATGGAAGCCCTGACCTATGACGCAGGCAGACAAATCGCTGGTTCAGGTCCTGATAAGTCCCCCTCTTAGTCCTGTCTAGCAAGTTCATCGGAGATCTCATTTCCCGTGACCCCGTTATGACCCGGGACCCAGACAAGTCTAAGTGAATTCAGCCTTCCGACCGAATTCAGAGACATCTTGCATTCACGAATTATTTTGGTGGTGGTTAAGGGGTTGAGCAAGGCCTTAAGCGCAGCCTGACTGTCGCTACAGACACAGATACTTCGCCCCCTCCACCTGTTCCACGCAACATAGTCCACGGCCATTAGGATAGCATAAGTCTTCGATTGGAAGACTAACGCATGTTTGCTTAACGAGAACAAAAGTCTAATGTTGTCGCTCTCCATGAAAACACCAGCACCAGATCCTTGATCCGTTTTGGAGCCATCTGTGAAGATTCGACTGCATTCCCTTCCAGGCTCAGAGTCTGACCAGAGCCAGTCCTGAACACAAGGAAAGTCGACTTCGTAGTTGCGCCGAAGTCAGCCGAAATTCCGGTGTCATTGCATCGGACGGCATATCCATAGGACAGAAGTCGAAGGACAACCGTTGCACAAGTTCATCAAAACTCCAGTGCGAGTTGTACCAAAAGCCACCTCTTTTTAAACGTGAGATAGCTTTGATTATGCAACCCCTAATGTAAACATCAAGGTGCGGGAGGTTAAATAATGCATCCAGGCTGGAGCCAGGCGTGCTGGGGAAGGCCCCCGTGCAGTCGAGACATACCTTCCTTTGGAGTTTGGCGAAAGCAGCAGTAACGTATTTACGCGAAAGCTTATTCCACCAAACAACCGATGCGTATGCTATAAATGGTCTTATCACAGCCGTATAAATCCATAGGACACTTTTCGGTGACAAGTCTTGCCGAAAATGCCCTTGCACTGCCAGAAAACCGACAGCGCCTTGGCAGTCTTCAGCTCAACATGCTTGGACCAAAGAAGTTTGCTATCCAAGATGACTCCCAGATACTTCATTGGAGAGTTGGATTGTGACGCCTTTTAGCACTGGCTGAGTGCTTTATGCTCATCTGTAAATATTTTCAAAATCCGACTACTGACCAGGGTTGTAGACGTATAAAACTCGGCGTATTATACACACTTTTTTACGTGTATAAAAGTGTGTATTATACATCTCAAAAATTTAGCTGGTGTATAAAAGTGTATAAAAGCAACGAAAATGTATAAAACTGGAAAGGAAAATGAAAAAAAAATAAAAAAAAAACATATTTTGATTTTTAATATAGCTCTGATTTATTCGAGTCTTTTATTTTAAGTGTGTAAAAAATTAACATGAAGCAAAAAAGTGAAGATTTTCCAGAAAAAAATGCTACTTTACGATTACGGTTAGGCATGCTGTATTTTCTGGTCTTATTCTCTTGCTGAGAAAGGGAATATGCACTAATACATGTAAACTTTTATACACTTTTATACATTTTAATACATTTTTATACCGTTTTATACACCTCTATACACTATTATACATTATTATACACTTTTATACAATATTATACAATTTTATACGCCTTTATACATTTTTATACGCTGTTTTACAGTAAAATGTAAAAAAACTCGTGAAATCTGCCATTTACGCAACCCTGCTACTGACACACAATTTAAAAAAACTTTTTTTGAAAATCCAAAGTTTGAGGTAAGGAGCTGAAATTTATAATATATACTCTCTAGGGGCCCTTTATGCTCATGCGTACATTTTTTTAAATCCGCTTACCTACATACACGCCCACAATTAAATAAAACAATTTTATTGGAAAACTAAAGTTTGAGCTAGGGAGCGTTTTTTTTTACAAAAGCTTCGTTTTTTACGATAAAATCCTTTAACAATTCAACCATACTTAGTCTTTTGTCACGCCCACTTATGAGGGATAGGAATAAGAATAGGGTATCCAACAATTCGCCCAAGCGGACTGTAGCCCGTCCCTATTATCTTTTTATATTTATCAAGGTTGGATAGAAGGTTTTTCCAACGACACTCTTTGAAGTCTGCGATTTCTTTTGCAATTGCTTCATTGAGAAATTTCGTACTCCGTAGGAAACTGTCATAACGATAGCGAATCCATTTTCTTCTTTCAGCGTTTCTAAGTCGTATTAAAAGGATAATATTTTTCGGCAAGCGAGTTGAATGTATATTCTTTACAGGATATTTAGGTATAGCGAAATCAGCAGCGTTATTCAGTAAGTGATTAAAACTTTTACACATCGAATCAATTTCTGTTTTGTTACTTATTTGAGAAATATTATTTCATCTATAGTTTGCATTTATGAATGACGTAAACCGATTCAAATTAGCTGCAGAATACTTATAACATAATATAGGCTGTTGAATTTCTAATCTAAGGTTAACATTTTTATTAACAGGAAGATTATCTGATCCCAGTTTATCATAAGTAAATGGTCGATCACAATTGGAAGTAATATTAGTAATATAAAAATCTAATGTCGAAGGATTTTTAGATTGAGACTTTGGAATATAAGTGTAATCGGGAGGATAAAGTAGTGAAAAGTTCGGGCGCCTCTCTAAAATTTCATATAAAACATTGCCCCAACAATTTGCACTAATACAATTCCATTGTTGATTGACCTTAAGTCACCACCAACAATGACTTTGTGTCGATAGCGCAAAATCGACTTCAATTCGTTTTAAAAAGAGTTAATTTTTCACTAGTTCTGTTACCGCCAGGGAAATAGACACAGTACAATATTGTTATACCTACTTGATATCCCTGATGGTACATTTACCACAGCCCACTCACCAAGCTCTTTCACATATTGAATTTTTTGAAGGTTTAGATTATTATGTAAATCACTTAACTCATTTGGATATGCTCCCTCGTCCGCCCGTCTGCAAGTGGTACACACCATCGAATTACACCTACCTTCAGCAAGCACTCAAATGCACCACCTTTTCCCCTAATTATCGCACGAATCACCCCTTTCACAACCACGATACGCAAAACGACTAATTACCCAATTTATTTCAACACCGCCATTTTTATGAATCTACCAACCACGTCTCGCCCGATCGTCACTTATCCAATAAATCGGCCACAAAAGGTTAACCCTTTCGCTCCACCTACATAACTGCACATTACCTCATAAATATTCATAGCCAGCATATTTCCAAAGGACCTTCCTCTGACCTAAGCGGTTAAATTGCTTACCGCCAGCCACAATTTACCAGCAGAAACATGTCAGGCTTTTTTTTTAAATAAAATATAATAACCAAATAGATAGATGACATTGCACAAGAGAAGAGATATGTCAGGACGACAGCGGGAAGAACAGCAAATGAATTTAGCTGAGCTTACGAAAAAACCGTGCGCCGACGTTCTTTTCCAATCCCCCATCTCCTGGCTCGGAATCAAAGGACATTAAAATATATTTTTTCCTTTTAACTTACACCCTTCTACCCTTAACGGCGATGGTTTCTCTTTATTTTCGTTCGTTCATTCCTCTAATTTGCATACTAAACTCTACCAGTACAACAAGGACTAACCCTTATTTTCCGTCTTGCTTGCACTCTGTTATACTATACTTGTACTTCATCCCCTTTGGTTTTAATATTTAAATTTGCTTTCGGTATTAATTTACCACCACACGTACAAAGCTCAACGCTCCTTCGATTTTAATTCATTCATAGACACGAACTAAGACGATGTCGAAGACCGAGAAAGCGAATATCATAGAGAACAATTTTGAAATTCCACCCGAACCCTTTCCTCCCCTTCAGCACACCCCAAGTCAGTAGGGTTGATGTTTTCTCATCAACATTAAAAGAGGAGAAAAAAAGGCAAAAATTTGGAGAACTGGAAGCTGAGGAAAGAGGCGGCAAAGAAATCCAATCCATTGAAGGAGGCTGTTGAGAAATGAAACCATTGGATGGGGGAGTTGATAAAAGAATAAAGGAGTTGAGATGGAGTGGTGGAGCAAGTGATGCTCGGATGACTATAAAAAGAAAGAAAAGAGGTAAGGAAAAACAATCCGCTGTAATGCTAGTGGTTTGTCCAGAAACCGCTTCAATGTTAGAAAGCCTTCGAACTGGAAAGCCCTGTGCATTCAATAAAAATCCAGACATTCTTGTCGACAAATATTCCTGCTCATGGTGCATATATAATATGGACAGGACATAGTTACGCTCTTTATGACTAATCACTATTGTAAGCAGCTCAGTTAAGGCACTAGAACCCATTTGCTATTGGGTGGTTTAACCAAAGTCTGCAACCCCTATTTGCGTTTCTTCAGCGAAGAGACCTTTTTCAAACAATTTTTATTCTTCATCTTACCTTATGGAATGCGAACTCGCTGTTGAATCATGTTTGGTCATTTACTCAGGGCTGGCAATTGAAGTTTAAAGAGAACAAACAATTAATTGAATGTCTTTGAAATTTTGTAATTGTTGACGCAGGTGATAGACGAGGACCCCACACCCACTTTTCCAGTTTTGATATGCGACATCAAAAAAATACAAATGAATAAAAATTATAAAGTATCCAAAATATCCAGGCACTATCTTCAACATATCTGTTCAGCTATAATGAGGTATACGGCAGATATCGGCCCCATCAGTCGATCTCAACGTGCCAAGTATAATTTTTTAAGGTGGCGTAAAATTATGACCGTTTTTACGGCGATTGAAAGACGGACAAAACAGATTGGTCATTAACGAGGACAAACCCAACTATGTGACCTAAAAACATGCTCTAAATGCGATTGTAGGAATATCCGGCCCTTTTTGTCCAAAGGGTCCATCAATGGGCCCGGCCCTCCAGGTTGGGGGTTGTGCGAGAGGTTAACTACCCAACCATGGAAAAAAGATTACGTTACGAAGCAACGACAAGCCTCGGATATTGATGATCTATATGTTGACCACCCTAGCAAAAGAAACAAGGACAACGAGCTTCGGATCTGCACGTGGAATGTCCGGACCTTAAACAGACCACGTGGACTTGTGGAGACCCTGGATAGGTACAAAGCCGACATTACGGACATCAAGGAAGTGCGATGGGATGGAGACGGCACAAAAAGGACGAAAAACTGTGACATCTCTGTGCGCGTGCCGCAGAGACTGGAGTCAGCGGCTATTTGGATGCGGATTTGTGATTAGAGGAAGACTAAGGCAAGAAGTCTTGAGATTCCGCAATATTAGCGATCGCCTACTAACAATTCGCATCAGGGCCAAATTTAAAAATATCACGCTGATCTGTGCTCACGCCCAGACAGAGGAGAAAGACGAAACAGCCAAAGAAGCGTTCTAAGATCTTCTTGAGAAGACGTATGATAAGTGCCCGAAGTACGACGTCAAGATATTTCTTGATGACTTTAACGCCAAATTCGGAAAGGAGGGCATCTTTGGCTCTATAGTCGGAAGAGTCGGACTCAGGCTAATGGACTTTGAGGCTGGGCGAAATGTCATCATTGGAAGCATACGATTCCCACACCTCAACATACACAAGGGGACTTGGCGGTCTCCAGATCAACAAACCTTCAACCAAATTGATCATGTTACGATCGACGCCACACATGCCTCCAGTATCTTCGATGTCCGAACGTTCCGAGCGGCCAACATAGACTCGGACAATTACTTGGTAGCAGCCAAAGTACGGATGCGGATATGCAACACGCCACAACACCTAGAGGATACTGTAAGAAGATTTGACATTGCGAGGTTACTATCGCAAGAGACCCCCAAAACCTTTGCCGACCGCGTATCCCTAAACCACTTGTTACACTTTGAAATCGCGAGCAAATTATTAATTAATCAAAAAAAAAAAAAACGCGAAAATTTTGCGAACTGTCAAAAGCCAAAGTGCAACTCCGGCGAAAAATGCTGGATTCCCGGTCGCTCAGTTAGGGGCGGGTTCGATAACCTTAGCGCTCGCTGATATCTTTAGCTAATCTAGAAAATGACGTGGAAGAAAATGAAGTGGAATTGGAAAATTGGAAAACCGTGCTAAACCAAAAAAAAAAGAAGAACCAACAAAAAATTTCAGAAAATTCCGACCAATGGAAACCGCTTCCAGCAAACTGGAAACAAAGAAAAAGACGAACCGTTTTTTTCCACAACGTTATAAATGCCCCGGTGGAGCACGGCAAATTTTATTAACCGCTATTTAAGCTGCAGTTATACAAGATTGAAACGAAAGGCCGTTTTTGAAATGGCGCAAGACCGCAATATCCCGAAAGTTGGAAATATTCCAAAAAGAAAATGGTCGCGCGTCTGTTGATTTTCAGGTATTTTGACGGAGCCCGTCCCGACCGAGATTTATATTACGTCCACACAATTCCCTATCTACCCTCACACAAAATAACTATACTTATCTGTTTTTTTTCCTGTTTCCTCTCCTCCTCCTGAACTCCTGTGAATCCAAACTAGTCCTTTGGATATTAGTCCCGCCTAAACTTTAACCCTGTTCTTCGCTCTTCCTTTCTTATATGTTCCTTAATTCTTCTACACTGCCCTTCTCGACTGTTCCTTTTTGTTCTCTTTGTTCTTTTCTTCACTGTCGCAACCAATTATTAAAAAAAAAATCAAAACTAACAAAAAATTGTCTTGCACGATCGCCGGTCAACCAAGAAGTGATTGCAAAAACTTTTGTCCAGGCCGTCGTCCGCTGTCCCCACTCATACATTCACACAAAGCTGGGGAAGTAGAGCCAACGACAGTTCTCACTAGACAATTCAGCTGTATAGCTGAGAATGTTAACTGTTTCATACTTCCCCATAACCACACATACTTCGGCAGTGGAATCAACGGCTCCCACTCGGTAATTCAGCTGGCGCTCTGAGATTACCAACCGCTGTTCCTTCCCCAGTCCATTCACGCGCATTTAGCTGGACCTTGCCGTTTTCGCTACACTATGTATTTTTTACATAAGTGCGCTGACTTGGTCCCGTTAATGCTCTCACGCACTCAGACTTTCGAATTCGCCACTGTTAGAGGCCTTCAGTGACAAACGAATTCGCCGGCTGACCCTGGACAATATAAACAATTTTTTTTGACAATTCGCGATTTTAAACGAAAAGAATCTTTCGAGGAGGACATGAATTTAATTAATCTTTTGCCAAAATGCCCAAAGTGCATTGTTAAAGTAAATTTACAACTTTTGAACATGTTCCCTCCCTTATTAACTCCCAAAGAAGGCAGACACCTGGAAACGTAGGCTACTAAAATCCCTAGGACCATGCACCAAGGAACTATTTGGAAGGACAACCTCCCAGGAAGGCTGTGAGTGAAACAATTTTCTCAAAAATAAAATAAAAGTGTATTAGAACCTAGCTATCTCGGTCGAATCGCGCGCAGGTTTGGGGAAGTGCTATTCTTGCGTCAGATCTTACAGGTGGTTTGTGTTTATTTTGTTGCTGTGTATGCTCTTTGTATGTGTCCCTGGACATTCGTCATTGGCACCGTTTCTCCCTCTCAATTGCAGCACAGCCCATTAACTTGCATTTGAAGCAGTCGGTGTTGTGTCTGCTTCGTAGTCAGACCGTCCGTCTGTTCGGGAGTTTGGTAGTGGATGTTTACACAACCTCGCCATTGCAGACAGTCCGTCTGTTTGGAGTGTGTTTGGATGGCGTACACCACTCCGCCGTTGCAGACCGTCCGTCTATTGGTATGTTCCCACTCGTTGGGGTGTCCTGGACCATGGACCGTCCGTCTATTCGTGGGGAGCCTTCTGCGCCGCGCGTTGAACCTTGACCGAGCTGGTTCTTCTGTTTTGGACCGCCCGTCCATGCCCGAGTGTACCTGTGGTGGTTTTGTTCCCAGGCTCAAGATAAGTGGGCCAATGGCTGATGGTACCATGGCTGCCCCTCCACTTCTTTAGATCCCAGGTACGCCAACCAATGTGAAGAGGGAATTGGTAGGGTGGGTAAGGGAACGAAGAGTGGTCCTTGTTGCGGGAAATTATACCGCAACACTCTCAGCAAGCCAAACCTCAGCTTCACCAGTATCAAGTACAGAGGACCAGTGGCAACGCTGCCAGCGTACCATCAGGAGTGCCGCTACCGAAGTGCTGGGTTTCACTAGGCGACCACAACGAAACCATTGGTTCGATTAGGAATGCCTCCGGGCACATGCAGCCAAGAACGAGGCCTATTAATTAATTCTGCAGACAAGAAGCAGAGCGGCTCAGAGTGCTGCCCCCGAGCTCTACGTGCAAAAAAGAAGGTAGGAACACCGACTTCTCAGAAGGAAAAAGAAGGAGCACGAGAAGCGAGTGGTCGAATCAATTGAGGAACGCTACTGCAGAGGCAATGTTCGAAAGTTCTACCAAAGGGTAAACGATCCACTTCAGGATACTAGGCCGAGCAGAAGCCTGCAGAGATGAGCATGGGAGTACAGTAGTAGATTCACAGTCGGTGCTGAGGATTTGGAAAGAACACTTTTGCAGACTGTTAAACGGCGGAGACATCCAACAACTAGCTATCAGGCAGAATGATCTGTTCAGCTTGGACGATGATAGCCAATACTTCCGTCCACCCGACCTACATTTTTTTTTAATAGGGCTTTTTTCTGTTGTTACAGTACCCTTATAGTGCTAAGAACACAGCGTAAGCATTTTGTGTTTAACAGCAAGCAGCACCTGGCAATATCATATTTCATTGCATGATTTTCGGTGCTACTTACTACAAAATAGAGAGATAGGAAAGAAGTGTTTGGGTGCAGTTGAAGGCTTTTTTTCTGAGAAAACGAGGATAGCGATATCCAAACTTAAGGCCAACAAAGCTGCTGGCACGGATGACCTTCCGGCGGAGCGGGAGATGGCTTGGTAAGGAGCATGAACCAACTCATCTGTAAAATTTGGTCGGATGAAAGTATGCCCGACGAATGGAACTTCCGCATCGTGCGCTTATCCACAAGAAAGGAGATACTCTGCACTGCGCCAACTACAGAGGAATAAGTCTCCTGAATGTCGCGTATAAGATCTTGTCGGCTGTATTGTGTGAACGCCTAAAGCCTTTCGCCAACAACCTGATCGGCCCATATCAGTGTGGTTTTAGGACAGGAAAGTCAACCATCCACCAAATTTTCACACTCCGACAGATCTTGGAAAAAACCAAGGAATTTCAGATCGATACACAACATCTATTTATCGACTTTAAAGTCGCCTGTGATAGCGTATATAGGAACGAATTATACAAAGCCATGTCAAGTTTTGGAATCCCCGCCAAACTCATCTGTTTGTGCAGGATGAACACCACCGAAAAAGGTTTGAGATAACGCGACGCGCTATCATGCACTTTCTTTAACATCGTTCTTGAAGCAATTGTACGGAACTCACAAGCCAACACCAGAGGTACAATTTTTCAAAAGTCCTTTCAACTACTTGCCTGTGCTGATGATATTGACATTATTGGGAAAACGCGGCGAGCTGTCAGTGGCACATTTGCAAGAATCGAAACGGGGCGGCGAAGATGGGTCTGGCTGTTAATGAGGACAAGCCGAAGTATATGCTGTCAATAAGGAAGGACTCTCAACAACGGTGACTCGGACAAAACGTCACGATGGACAGATACAACTTCGAAGTAGTGAGACTTTGACAAAATGACATCGGCGCAGAGATCAAGCGAAGATTCACTCTTGCCAATCGCTGTTTATTCGGGCTAAGAAGGTGTTGCACTTTTTCCGATAAGAGGAATGAATCGCATTAACTTTTATTATAATTCAATTGAATTAATTGCGCTCGCTACCGCCGAGATAAAATACAGAACTTACTGTCAAAACCCGAATCGTTGTATACAACGATGTGCAACAAGCATAGCCTAGAAGGCTATTTCCCGGTAACTCAGCCCGGGGTGGGTTCGTTTAGAAAAAAAGAAATCAAAAAACCTGGAAAATCAGCTTACGCTGTTGAACGATTATTCGAAGAGCAAACAAAAATGGGCGCCACACAATTTTTGTGGAAAATTGTGAAACCTTGGTACAGAACAACTGGAAAAAAAGGAAAACACAAAGGTTTTAAACTGCGTTATAAAGCTCCGTTGGAGCGTGGTCACTTTATTAGTTGGAGTTAAAAAAAGAAAAATAAAGAAAAGAAAACCCAAAGGCGGTAAAGTTCAACGAACAAAAATGGAAAAAAGTCGTATGGCCTGAAGGGCAAATAAAGATGACCGGCGTGACCCGCTATGGCGTTGCCCGGAATACCAAAACGGTTGAATGGGTCGCGTGTCCCGAACCTTTTACGGGATAAATTCGTGGCAGAATCCTACCAGACTGTTGCACAACACACTTCCTAAACAATCGAACTACGAACAATATTAGGTGCTATTTAAATCACTCTACTTAACTTTGCTCTGGTAACCCACTCCTTAATCCTGTTCTTCTGAAAATCTGTCCTGCTATTTTTACTCCTTCTGATGTCTTTTCCTCTTCCACTTTAATTGTCCCGTCTCTACGTTAATTTTTCCTTTCACTTTTTTTTCAAAAAAAACTTCGCTTTTATTTCTTATATAAATTAATCTCTTTCGCTACGTCTTTGCACTTTGACAAAACTCCTGTCGCAACAAAAACTGACTATCAAGTTAGGTGGTTGACCAAGAAGTGATCTTCCAGAACTTTCCTTGTTCCAGTTCGGCCAACTCTCATCTTTCACACACTCGCACACACATTGGTAGTAGAATCCCACTCATGGCGTGCAATGGACGTCCGCCTATGTGTTGGTGGTTGTCCGCCTTATCCTACTACCTTCATTCGTTCCAGCGAGCCAACGGCAGACCACATTCAGCGGCACCGGAGCGTGTTCGCAATGGTGTGCGTGAGTCTGAACGTTGCCCCCTCGCTTATTTGCCATCCACTCAATCCATCCACTCTTATACCCACGATCTACCACTGGAAAGTCGGGTCATTGAGCTGCTTTACCGACCTGGAACAATCTTTTCATCAAAACAAAAACTAATCTGCGTTTGACATTTCTCGTTGGAGTTCTGCCAAAGTAAAAAGTAAGCAAACCAATATGCATTTAACATTATTAAAATTACCCTTAAATCGGGGGAAAGGAGTACTTGGATCTCTAAAACGATGACCCATATCAGGAGGAGCAGACATTTCAGGACGACGTTGTTATTAAACCCTCCCAGTGCGTGGAGTAAAGTGCAAAAATCCCCATAGAAACCAAAACAAAGCAAAGTGAGTTGACATTAATTTTAGAAAAACGCGGATTTTAATCTTGCCTGGTGGAATCCTGTTCAGATAGGTCTTGCCAATCGCGGGTCATTCCTTACAATCTGTTTCGTTATACAGGATTCCTCCCTTTTATTTACGAGTATGTTGTACGTTGTTTCAATTGTGTTGTGTTGAGCAATCTTCTGTGTGTCTCGCGTTCCTCTTCAGTGTTTGCTAGTGTTGTCACGCCTTCTACGGGAGTGTCTTTTGTCTTGGCCGTCCGCCTACACTCCTCTGCTGCTCCTTCGGTGCTCCTACGACGGAGTAGAAAGGAAGAGAGTCTTCTTCCCCCTCATCGAACCTAACACCCCACCGTGTCAGTGGTGGATCTTGCGCAGAAGTAAATGTGTAGGCCGTCCACCCACACTTATCTGCTGCCTCTCCGTCTCGTCGGCGGGCACTCAGGATACGGCCGTGTACCTTGCCGCATTGCCATTTGTCTCGCACGGTTACTGGTGTGCAGACAACGTCGGGCCCATTTCGCATGGCTGGTGCGTTAATATTGCATGGGCACTTTTTAACGGCTGACGTTGTGCCGTATCGTTGGGGTTTTCGCCTTCTGTACCCATTTCTGCTTCCTCTTAAGGCCTCTTCTCTCTCATCTCTGGTTTCTCATGTTCGTACATCGGGGTTGGGTAGGTACCTGTGGGGGTGGTACCCTCGAGGTTCGGGGAAAGTGGCCCAAAGGCTGATGGGACCTTGGTTGCCCTCCACTTTCCTATGACCTCGCAGGTGCCACCCAATAGAAGAAGGGTACGGGGAGGGAAGAGAGGGAAAGAAGGTGAAACTTGTTGACCAATTTAGGTCCATTGTGATACCACGTATATTATCTACCTCAACTCTGTAGATGGGACTGGCCAACGACACGCGGATGTTCTCAAACGGTCCCCCATCTACGTACTAACCGCGACCAACGTCGTTTAATTACGGTGATCTGACGAGAACCGATTAACTCGACGTGGTATGGTAAATATAGTACCTTAATCATCCCGGTCCTGCTGTATGGTGCAGAAGCATGAACCCTGTCAAAAGCGGATAAAAATCTTCTGGGATGCTTTGAGAGAAAGATTCTTCGGGTAATATTCGGTCCAGTTTGTGACGATGGAGTATGGAGAAGAAGATTCAACGATGAACTATACGGGCCATACAATGGCTGAGATGGCTGTGACACGTGAAGCGTATGGACAACAATGCACCAGCCCGACGAGTCTTCGAATCCACCCCTGAGGGTCAACGCAGCAGAACAAAACCCCACCTTAGGTGGCGCGCACAATTGGCGAACGACCTTAACCAATGTTGTGTGTGCACCTAATAAGCCAAACCACGTGTGCACAGTAACCCACTTTTGATTTAAACATGATAAGTGACCAATTAATGAACATACATATATTCAGGGCTATCGGCAATTCCGGGGGGAAAAAATTCCCCCCGAACATTTTTTGTTCCTTGGAAATCTCCATCGGAATTTATTTCCCCCGGAATTTTCGAAGTTATGTTCGAAGATGTTGACAGTTGTCAATCGACATTAATTCAATTATAATTTGAGCTCATATTTGAGAAGAAAATTGTGTTAATGTTATTAATTATTTTATTATACTCGCGTTCGATTAACTGAGGTGACATAAATAAGTGACATTGGAGGTCCTACGCTGCTCAATTCCTTCCTTGGAAGCTTCTAAAATTTATTCTTTGTTCCTATTCGTAGTGAGGCCATTGGCAATTGAAGAAGCTAATGCTTGAGTTAAAAAATATTTTAATGAAGCTTCATTAGACATTAAATTATTATCGTCGCGGCTTCCATCACACAAATGTACCATCATCTCCAATTGTCTTTGATTAGTTGAGTTAGACCTATATGTTTATTTTTATAAAAAAATATGGAAATAAAACTTGAAGAAACATAAAGACAAAATTCTTCTTCTTTTCTAAAGCTAAAGTTTCTTTTTATTTGAGCCACAACAAACCAATGGAACTCTTATTTCACTTTTTTTGATTTAAAATACATAAAGGGTTTTTCAATAAGAGCGCTACAAAAGTATTTTTTTAAATAAAACAAAAACGGTTTTGGATATCAATGAAATTCTTTATTCCTGTGAAAGTACGTTCGATGCCATTATGTATGGAACTGGATTTCTTTTGCATGGCCACCACGGGCACGCTTGCAGAAGTCCAGACGCTGAACCCAATTTTCGTCGGTTTTCAAGGATAAATCGGCCGATACTGCTGCAATTTCACGTTCGATATTCGTACGAAGTTTATCAATCGTCGCTGGCCTGTTGGCATAGACTATAGACTTGACGTAGCCCCACAGGAAATAGTCTAACGGCGTCAAATCGCACGACCGAGGCGGCCAAGCGACTGGATCATTTCGTGAGATAACACGGTTTCCAAATTTGGTTTCCAATAAATTGATTGTGGCATTCGCTGTGTGGCTTGTGGCGCCGTCCTGTTGGAACCACATGTCCTCCAAGTCCATATCATCCAATTGGGGCCACAACGACGTCACAGAGATGCCCAACGACGTCAGAGATGCGCAACGCTTGAGAACGACGTGTGATAGACACATTTGGGCTTTCTTCAACTGAAGCCTCAGCGGCAGCAATATTCTCGACACTACGGGCACTTCTTTGTCTCACTGGCACGGGAACATTTTGTACTGTGCTTGTGGACTCAAATTTTTCCACTAGACGCTCAATTGTTGATCTTCTAGGACGATTATGACGACCATAAATTGGACGTAGGGCTCTTAACGTTGAGGCCACTGACACCGAATTTCGGTAGTAAATTTTAATAATCGTTGTTGGCTCGCATATCTTTCCATCAAGAAATGGCAAACCTTACTGAAGAGAAATGTCAAAAGAGCGGCAAGAAATTCGGCGTCGTTTGCTGTCTCTGTCGCTCTACTTTTGTAGCGTCCCTGTTGAAAAACCCTTTACAAACTTAAAAGCAACCGACTACTTAAATCCAAATACAAAATGCTTAGATTTTTGAATTTCCACCAGCATACTTGCGAAGGAAATATTCCGGAGGGAACTTCGCGAAATTCCGGGGGGAATTTTTGTCTATGGTACCAATTTATTCCTTAGCGAATTTTTTCCCTTTTTTCGAAATTCATGCCGATACCTATTTTTGAAAAATGGGAAATATTCCGGAGGGAATTTTGTTCATGATAGCCCTGATTAACTTCCGCACAGTGATTCATAATAATTATTATTTGATTTTGTTTTGAACATGACCACAGGTGAATGTGTCGCGGTGAACATAGAATCGGATTGAACTATGGGCTGACTCAGTTCAAGTTGCCATTTAATTCTTATGTGTTGTCACACGTGCTATCATTTGTAGGTCAATATGGATAGGAAAATATGATTAGCGTAAGCAAACAATTTGGTTGTAAGGGAATTGAATCGAATTTAATCGGTTCTGCTTGTGTATAAAAGAGGAACTTTTTTAATAAAGAATAAGAACGGAGTTACAGCTAGAGTTAGAGTAACAGTAATTCTAAATCCTAATCCTGAGCTTGATTTAATCGGCTAAAGAGCTAAGTAAATACTTGCAAAAATCCTGCATTTTAATGCTCGGATTTAAACGCAAAAAATTATCACTCAAACGTAGGGAATAGATATTCGGCCCTCGGAACGGAAAATTCTCCGATCTGATTAGAATCGGAGGATTCAGGCTTCGAATACCTGTTCGTAAGAATACCTCAAAGCAAAAATCCTCCATTTCTTATCAGATCGGAGAATTTTTCGTTCCGACGGATACCTCGCTAGGGCCGATTGTCTTCACACGATAAGTACGTAATATGGCAATACAACCAGAAACGTAACACCAACTTGGTATGCGTAACTGGAGGCAGCTAGCGAGGGAGCGAGCTGGTTGAGGCCGTGGTACACCCCGGACTGTAAGCGCCACCAATAGTAAGTAAATAAGTAAGTAAGTAAAGTAAGTATGAAATACCACCACCACAACTACTAGGTACCTCACAGTAGGTAACCACAGAGCAACCCCCCCCCCCCCATACAGCAGCTGAGCTATAGTAAATCTAAAAATTGTCAAATGCGACAATATTCAGAAACAATTGATTGTTGGTAGCTCTGCTTTGGGGTGGTTGTGGGCGCACATCGCCGACATGTAGAAAATCACATTCTTCGTCTTCTTCCTTAAATGGCGGTGAGGTTATGATCAGGATTAAAGGGATCATAACCCTTCCACTTAACTGCATCCCTTCTGGAGAGCCTGTGGGATTCGCCGGTTCGACCTCAAATGACAGGCCTCCCGATTTTGAATTACTTTGTCGCTGAGGTCATTCAGCCGCTGGTGTTGCTGCATTTGTTTGATCCAGGAGCTTTCGCGTTTGTATGGGAACGTTGATTGATATTGCCTTTTTGACACGGTTCGTAGGATCTCTCCTTTGCACATCAAAGTACCAAATTACCAGGTAACGCTCCATTTCCTTCAGGTTCATTGACGTGAAGGCTTCCTCGAATCTTGGAACATCTTAATCGATCAAACTCTGTTACTCCTGCTGTCATGCGAAATATCTTCATTTCAGCTGCCGTTAATTTGCCTCATATTTTGTGTATGCTGTCTAACATTGTGAACTGTATGTGAGCGCCGGGCGCACAATTGCGGTGTAAAGCTTACCTTTCAGCTGAGGGGACATTTTTCGATCACAGAAGTTAGTTAAGTTCCTGACCACCCTACGCTTACGCGATGCTTAATATCGATGCACTTTGGGGTCCGTCACTTTTCCTTCAAGCAGATTACAAGGACTGTAATAAATATCAATGGACTTAAGACGCTTCCCTGGTATACACCGACTTTGATTGCGAACTCCTCGGCGACAACAACTGGGCATTGTCACAGTCCTTTGTGCAAAGGAAGAAGAAAACTTTAACTCCTTTGGATAGGCATTGAATCCCCTCTCATCAGTTTGGAGACGAGAATTATTAGCCGTTTGGACCCGATGTCTTTCATCTTTTTCCAGAGCATCTCGTCCGGCCCAACTGCTTTTCGTTTTTTTGAGTAACCTCTTGTATCAAAACAATTCTTTATGTATTATAAAGGTAGTGATTTCTCTACTCTCCTCGGCCAACTCCAACTGGTGATATGCATTTTTCAGGTCCAATCGACAGAAATATTGCGCCCCTTTTAATTTAGTCATGAACGAGTCAAATGTGGGAAGAGGAAAATTTTCTCGCTGAATGGCAAAGTTTCCTTGGCGCATGTCAATACATAGACGAATATCGCCGGTTTCCTTATAAGCAATCACAATAGGTGAAATCCAGGGACTAGGCCCTTGCACCGGCTCATTTATGTCCAGTTCTATTGCCTCCTTCAGTTTTTCTTCATCTTTTTCCTCTAACGCTGACGGGACGCGTCGCATTGGCTGCTAAATCGGCCTTACCGACATGTCGATCGACAAGCGCATTATCTATCGTGTCTTTTATTTTGGGGAATGGTTGAAACATCGATCCCCAACTTCAAGACAACTAATCTTACTGCTGTTTCCCGACCCAATAAAGATTGTCTGCCGTTCTTGATAACATAAAAAGATGCAATCATTTCTCTTTGCCCATTCACGCTTATTGGAGCTTCAAAAACGAACTTAATTTCAAGCAGCTCATTACCAGCATATGGCCTGAATCGGTTTTCCGATTGTGTTCGGAGGTTTCCCAGAATCGCTGAATTGAATCGAAATTTTTCCCAATCGTCTTCTCCTAACAAATTAAACCGTGAACCAGAATCGATTAGCATTTGCAATTTAATACCTCCAATATAACAATAAATTTTCTCACTCATGGCCTCGTGAAAGTCGTTTGTAACTTGTAAGCAGTCGTATTCATTGATATTTTTGCCAACAATCTCATTGCCGCTCATATCTTCCTCCTCTACAAACTGAACTTTCGAAGTCCCTAGCCGTCGGCGCTTAAAATTGTAATTTTCTCTTGTTATACTCGTATCTTTGCGTTTGTTTGATTTTGTTCTGCAAATCTTTGAAAAATGACCAAGAAAACCACACCTGTTGCATTTTGCATGTTTAGCTGGGCAAAATTGATCGTCTCCCAGATGACCAGTTCGGCCACATCTAAAACACTCTTTACCAGACTCCGAAAATGTTCCCCTGTTTGTGGCAAATACTCTATGAACTTCACTTTGTGACGAAGAATAAGTCATCATATCTGTCTGACTCCTAATCTGCTCATGCACAAGACACATTTCCACGATTTCATCCAAAGAGTGCTCCTTCTCAATAAGTCGTTTTTGTAGGTCCCCTAAAGCCCACACGTCTATTAGTTTGTCCTTCAAAGTAAAGTTTAAAATATCTTGTTGTGTTTTGCCAAAGGAACACTTAGTTGCCTGATTTCGAAGTCTTATCAGGAATTTGTTGACACCTCTTCTGGCTTGAGCGATCGAAACAAATGCCTTTCGAATGTTGAATTTCTCTTTGGCGAAAAATATCCATTCAATTTTTCGACCAAAATAGCAAATACATCTTCACCGGCATTTTCCTCAACCAATGCACCCGGAATATTGAAAATTACCTCTTGAAGCTGAGGTCCCCCAAAGTGAAGAAGTTTATTCTTTTTCTTAATTGTATCAACAATTTCTTCGGACATGAGAAACAATAAGAAACTTCGGTACCATTTTTCCCACTCCAGTCTTATAAGTGATTTGTCGATAGTCTCGCACAGAAAGGGTTTAATTGCCGAATCATTCATCCTGTAATTTTTCTTATAAAACAATCCGCTTTTCAAACTCTGAAAATTTTATTTGTATCATATCATTTCTCCATTTTTAACAAAAATGACTTACGTGTACCTACAACACAATTTCCAATTGAATTCGTTTTCTTTTCAGGCTTGCATAAACTTTTTTGCAACCTCGTTAGTCTCCTTTCTACCTTTGAAAAACAAAATCAACGTTGCATCAACTTTTTTACAACAAAATAATTTATTTATTTTTTTTTCAAAATCTATGTATTTTCTTTCCCTGCTGATAGAATATTCGTATTTAACGTTGCATCAACTTTTTTGCAACCTATTTAGTCTCTTTTATCGATGTTGTATCACCTTTTTTACAACAAAAAAAAATATTTATTTTTTTTTCCAATCTCCTTTCTTTCCCTGCTGAAAGAATATTCGTGTTTATTTGGCATAACCTTTTTTGGAAACACCATTCTAATGGTACATTCTTATATTTAGTATAACTGAAATTAATTATATTTACCTCGTCGCCAATGTAATAATCCCTAAGAATGTAGACAATTCCAATATTTTTTCGACAGTAATATCGTGTACTTCTTCATTGTTAGGAACGGCTCTCGGAAAATCCGAGCAAATTGTTCACTTAGAAGTCCCTTACAATACTGTTGCCACCTGTGTAGTATATTTTCGTCATCCAAAAGAGGCAGTCTGAGCAAGCATTGTTAATAAACTTTGGGGAACGAATTTCCTGGGCATTCCTCCTTCTCTGAGCGGCTATTTTGAAAGTAGTTGTGCCCCTGTTCAAGCTGGACATAAGAAATTTCTTCTAACCCAATATACAGGCCCTCCAAATACTTCGCTTAAATTTGAGCGCACTATCTCGTTGCGAGCCTCTTGCAAAGTCTGTATTCCAATTCCAGACGAGCTTTTTCATCTCTATTATTAGTGGAGCACTTTGATCAAGCTTTGAATGCCGCTCATTCACGCATATGCGACACCTGATCAGAAAATTATTCATTGCGGTCTGAAATGTTGAAGGGGATCGCCTCAATTATTGTTTTATGGGACTGCTTCAATTTAGTTCAATTCCTTGATTTCGTTTTTTACACCTCTTGCTTGAAATAAGACCAAAAACATAGGGACGGGCTACAGCCCGCTTGGGCGAACTGTTGGATACCCTATTCTTATTCCTATCCCTCATAAGTGGGCGTGACAAAAGTCTAAGTATGGTTGAATTGTTAAGAACGCTCTACATATTTTGTTATATAACATTTAAAGGATTTTATAAAAAAAACACTCCCTAGCTCAAACTTGGGTGTTTCAATAAAATTGTTTTATTTAATTGTGGGCGTGTCAGTATTCGGATTTAAAAAAAAAATTAACACATAAGCATAAAGGGCCCCTAGAGAGTATATATTATAAATTTCAGCTCCCTAGCTCAAACTTTGGATTTTCAAAAAAATTGTTTTATTTATTTGTGGGCGTGTCAGTGGGCGGATTTTGAAAAGTTTTTATCCCGAGCAGTTTTAGGAGTCATAGATCATATATAAAAAATTTCAGCTTTCTAGCTCAAAATTCGATTTTTTCCAAAATTTTGTTTTTTTTGAGTTTGTGGGCGGATTTCAAAAATTCATAAACTTGATTATTTCGGGACCCTAGAGAGTATATGGTTAAAATGTCAGCTCTCTAGGTCCAGTTTAAAGGCCTAATTTTTGGCGACAGACGGACGGACGGACGGACATGGCTAGATCGACATTACTATCGATGCTGATCATAAATATAGTAACTTTTAGGGGTCTACGGGCAATATTAAGGTATGTTACAAACTATGCGTCAAAATTAATATACCCTTAGAATAGGGTATAAAAAAGGTCTGGTGCAGTCAGGTGAGGAATCAGGTGAGTGACCTTGGGAATCAGCGGAAAGTGGAGTTTCTGGATATTAATTTGTTTGGGAATTTTGGTGGAAGCTCCGCCATAGCCGGTCTGTCGAATGGTGCAGTTGCTCCATCTTGCTGGAACCAAATGCTGTTGAAATCTATACTTCTTCGGCGCAGTTATGGGTAATGACCGTCTGCTAACTCCAATTTGCGCCGATAATCTTCGAGTCGAAACGCTAGGATTGGCCTGAATTGACGATGCTACAGCCGCGATTATGTCTTGAGCCGGAACATAGGGATCTAGATGGTATAGTCTTCGAGCGATGCTTCCAGATTCGGCAAACATGTTTACCAGCCTCATAATGGTCCATCTGCTCAGTGGAGTGCCGCTAAACTATCGCCTAACTTCGCTTTGCACTTTCCAAATCCTACTTTCGGTATCCCTTGCATTCATTTTAATAAATCTAAGTAACCTGCCAAATAAAAAAAAAAAAAAAAAACAGATTACTCACACAGAAAAAAAATTATTACGTTTTGTTTTTGTAGCACGATTCGTGCTCCACCTTGTATTAATAATAACTAACCCCTTTCATTATGTCCCGCCATTCCATTAGCACAAGATGCAATTAACTTTAGTACAACAAAAAGCTTGCCATAAAAGTTTGTCCGTTCCCACCTAATTCCTATACCTACCTAACTTGCAATATTTGCACTCTGACAACATCTAAATGGTCAATTCTCATGTCAACACAAAAGTTGACCCTCTACCAATAACAAAATCTGCGCCATTATTTCTGGTTAACCACTTGCTCGGGAGGTCTTGCTGTTGTAGCCATGAATAAATAATTGCACGCGGATATCACGACTATTACAACAATTACCAAAACAACAGTAAAACCTCCAATTGTGAACTGGAAATAACATCAAAAACAAACATTGTTATTGCAAACAAAAATGAAAATTAACTCCTTAATGTGATCCTTGGACAAAATGCCCAAGCGGCGGAATAAATTTTAATTGCGTTTCTCTTCTCTATAAATCCTTTGTTGTTGTTATACGTAGGTATGCCGTTGGTTCAACTTTGAAAAGGCAAGTTAACTAAATAAGGAAAATCGACAGGAACATTCTCCCCTTTTTGGGTTCTGCTGCTCCGTGCGTTGTCGCCTGCCACCGTTCGGACGACTTTGTCTGAGAGGAAAACTCATTAGCATTCGCAGTGACTCTTAGCCTTTTACTTATAATTTTACATTTCCTTGTGCTGCTAATTATACCCTATTCTAAGGGTATATTAATTTTGACGCATAGTTTGTAACATACCTTAATATTGCTCGTAGACCCCTAAAAGTTACTATATTTATGATCAGCATCGATAGTAATGTCGATCTAGCCATGTCCGTCCGTCCGTCCGTCCGTCGGCAAAAATTAGGCCTTTAAACTGGACCTAGAGAGCTGAAATTTTAAAAACATACTCTCTAGGGTCCCGAAATAATCAAGTTTACGAATTTTTGAAATCCGCCCACAGACACGCCCACAAACTCAAAAAAACAAAATTTTGGAAAAAATCGAATTTTGAGCTAGAAAGCTGAAATTTTGTATATACGATCTATGACTCCTAAAACTGCTCGGGATAAAAAATTTTCAAAATCCGCCCACTGACACGCCCACAAATAAATAAAACAATTTTTTTGAAAATCCAAAGTTTGAGCTAGGGAGCTGAAATTTATAATATATACTCTCTATGGGCCCTTTATGCTCATGTGTAAATATTTTCAAAATCCGCCCACTGGCACGCCCACAATTAATTTTTTTTTTTTTTTTAAATTCAAAGTTTGAGCTAGGGAGCGGAAATTTTATAATATATACTCTCTAGGGGCCCTTTATGATCATGTGTTAATTTTTTTTAAATCCGCCTACTGACACGCCCACAATTAATTAAAAGAATTTTATTGAAACACCCAAGTTTGAGCTAGGGAGGGTTTTTTTTTGATAAAATCCTTTAAATGTTATATAACAAAATATGTAGAGCGTTCTTAACAATTCAACCATACTTAGTCTTTTGTCACGCCCACTTATAAGGGATAGGAATAAGAATAGGGTATCCAACAGTTCGCCCAAGCGGACTGTAGCCCGTCCCTATGTTTTTTTTTTGTTGTTGTTGATGTTGAAAATTTATCTAATAACGAAAAGGATACCGACTCCTTTTCTTAATCAGAATTTCATTTGAATACGAAATAATGAACAGTTCTGTACCGGTGCAGGGGATGTACTCAAATTACCGAAGAATAAGAAACGAGTCCTGTTGCTACTTCATCACCTGCGCTTACAAAAAAAAGGACTTGCAGTTACATACCTACAATAATTGCAAAAGAAAATAACGTTACATGATGCCAGGGCAGATGAAAATTGGAAGAATTTGATTTTATCAACAATACGCACGAGGAATGTGGAAATAATTTCGCCATTAAAATAATCCTTAAATGATCCTTTTGGCATTATGCAAAGACAAGACAGTTTGTTGCACAATTACGAGCTATTTTTTATTTTTGGTCGTCTCCGGTTGTGTTTTGAATTTAAAATGTAAAGATACTCAATTTTTTGTTGAATGATACTTTATTAATATTTAATCGCCCGATGATGAAGAACAATCTTCGAAACGCGTCGCGATAGTAGAAATTAAATACAAAAGTTGTGAAAATTAAAAAGAAAAATATTAATAAAGTATCATTCAACAAAAAATTGAATATCTTTTCATTTCAAAAAACAATTATGAGAGAAATCAATCTTTGTCATCGTAGTAAATTTTATATATTTTTGCAACTTATCCTTTGATTACCAATAATTGGGAAATGAAGGAGTAATCGTGGTCAGGTTGTACAGTGACCAAACTTGATTTGTAGGCAACCCCCAATAAGCATTAACGTTAATGGACGCGTTGCGTACTTCCTTAAATAGAGGAGTTTTACCGGCACGCAAAGAAGGATAATACATTTTGAGGGTTACCAATAGCCAACCTATAATTTACTGCATGCTCAAAGGGATAACAAATCAAAGACAAATGCAAATATCCTGTCAGATGTAAGAAAGGATACATTCATTTCCATTTGAAAGGCACAATGAACTTCAATTTACTTTTTGCATACATTTCGCATGCACCAACTGCTAGGGATTAACGCAAGGCACACGAATTCTGGCCTGACTACGAAATGCATTTGCAAATAGGATGCTCAAGATGTTTCCTTTTTTTTATGTTGGTGAATGGATGAAGGTAACAACAAACACGTGCTAAGAACTACAAGAACATTGGGTGATGTTTGGCGGGAAATATCTAATATTCGTCCAGTTGAATACTTTTGGCAAGGGCATGCGCAGGATTTTGATCAGGGCGGGCGGCAAACTCAATAGCGAACCAAGAAAAAGTGGCATTTCAAAATCGGTAATGCTTCCAGTCACTGCAAAAGATGGTGGCACTGGCAAAACGTTTTTGATTTCCTTAATCGTGGCTAAACTACGTTCTCAAAGTGAGATTGCTATGGCCATCGCTTCATCAGGTATTGCTGCTGCTTTATTGGATGGCGGAAGAAATGCCCATTCTTCACTTAAATTGCCATTAAATACCTATACTTACTTTACTTAACGGGCGCCCGACCCGTGAAGAGTCTCTGCCTGAGACAATGAAGCCTTCCGACCAAACGCTCTGGCATCCGCGATGACTTGTTCTTGAAAACGAAGGTTCGGCGTTCCTTACCTTCTCGAATCTGAGTTCTTTGAGTCGTAGATCCTCTTGGCTGGAACATTATTTTCCATTCGCTCAATGTGGTCGACCCAGTGTAGTCGACGTGATTAAGCTTCTTGAGCTACATCCACATCTTGGTACAGCTCACAGAGTTGGCGGTTGTGTCTTCTCCTCCATTCGTCCTCCTCGCACACAGGACCGAACTTGTATTATACATATTATTAGGTACTGGATTAATATAGACTCATTATATATATATATATATATATTATTGGTTAATCCACTGATGATCCTACACCAACACATTTAGGTGAACAGTCTTTGGGAGAAAAGCTCAATCAATCAACATCATAAAATTTTAAAGTATTCGAAAGCTGAATTAAGTGGCTCGGAAATAGACTGGAACAACTACACGGCCATTCGAAATAAAAACAAAAAGGAAATTTTGAAACGTAAGCGCGAATATGTAATGTCCAAAATATATAGTTCATTGGATCAAAAAACAATGTGGAGAAACATAAAACATTTTATACTTAAAAAAGACAAAAGTGAAATTAAAAGTGTTATATTTGGTACGGAGACTTGTAATGAAAATATAGTAATTGCAAACAACTTCAACAAATTTTTTTTAAGAGTGTAGAAGACATTGTAAATACCATTCCATCGACTACTTTCGTTAACCATGTTGAAGAAGTAGAAAGTGTGTTTAGATTTAAAAATGTTACGAGTACGTTAACCGATCTGAAACAAACTATACAAAATATAAAAAACAAACGCGATTTTCAGTTCATGAGTCCTAGTGTCTACTTGGATCATTTCGAAATCATACGCCCAATCCTCTTTGAAATTATCAACGGTTCCCTATCTACCGGTAAATTCCCTGACACCTGGAAAGAATCTTTGATAACACCAATTGAAAAAATTGCTAATACAGTGAAATGTGAAGAGTTTAGACCTGTGAACGCCATGCCATTGTGTGAGAAGTTTTTTGAAAAAGTGGTATTTAAACAACTGTATAATTATTTTGAATGTAACAGTTTAATAATGGATTTAAAGTCTGGTTTTCGAAAGGGGTACTCATGTGAGACTGCCATCAATTTAGTTGTTACGTCGTGGAAGGAAGAGCTAGCCAAAAAAAGAAGTGTTTATTGTGTGTTCTTAGACTTGAAACGAGCATTTGAGACTGTTAGTAGAAATACTTTAATAATGAAAATGAAAAAATACGGTGTTAAGGACAGGGAATTGATGTGGTTTGAATCGTATCTGAGAAATCGAAAACAAAGAGTAAAAGTCAATGGAAAAGTGTCGGAAGCAATTGAAGTTGAATTTGGAGTGCCTCAAGGGTCTGTCTTGGGGACTTTATTGTTTACAATCTATATAAATGATCTTAAGTGTGTTTTAAAATACAGCAAATTGGCTTTGTTTGCGGACGATGCAGTAGTTCACATCTCAGGTAATGATAATATATGTAGACAGTAAAGTAAAATTGCAGAAAGACTTAGATTCTATATACCAGTGGCTTAATGAAAATAAACTTAAACTGAATGTTGAAAAAACAAACACCCCTATCATTTAATCCGGCGGATAGAAGATCCACTTCACGCATTCGATCCACGTTCACTTGCTGTTGGTATCATTTAATCCGTCGGATGCACTGTTTTACCGACCACGTTTTGATTTTTTTCGAAATCATATGTTTTGTCATTGTTGTCAAATAGAAAGAACTCCTGCTTGTCAAAGAATTTCTTTTATTTAAACAAAATGGATAGCATAGCTCTATTTTTTGAAGATGACGACAAAAAAAAAAACCAAAGAAGTTATCGTGCCAATTTAAGAGCTTCTGGTGAAGATATTATGGATATGTCAGATGCGTCGTGAGTTAAAAAATGTCATTGTTGTTTACAAGTTCCATAAAATAAATTTTATTTCAGTTTTATTAAAAACTTTCGACTGAATAAAACCGCGTTTAATTACGTCCTTGAAGAGCTGACTAAAGAGAATCCCACAACCCAAAAATCATTTGCAGTGTCACCCAAGCATCAGCTAGCTGCATGCTTGAGATTTTTTGCGGAAGGTAGTTACCAGCACGGTGTTGGAAAGGACTATAATGTGTGCGTAGCACAATCAACTTTTTGTAAAGTATTGGCCAAGGTCTTAAACATTTTAGAAAATGTGCTATGCCCCAAATGGATAAGTTTAGACAACACTGAGCATCAAAAAAGAGAAGCAAAGTTACACTTTTACAAAAACTGTAAGATACCAGGCGTTGTAATGTGTGTTGATGGGACACACATACTCGTAGCTATCAAAGTTCCAAAAGCCAATTCACACCTGTATTATAATATGAAAGGATTTCACAGCATAAATGCTATGATCGTTAGTGATAAATACAGCAGAATTAACTGAGGTCATACACTGTATTGTATTGTATTGTATGTGCAGTGGGGTCATCAGTAGATGACAAGCACTTAGACCTATTGGTCCATTGTACTTCAGCATAGCTGCCCGCTCGCTGGTTATTGGCGATTAGTAAGATTCAGTAAGGGAGAACCTGCCAGTAGCCTTGGCAAAGCGAAGAATATTTGCAAGTTCAATTTCCCCCATCTCATCTTCGTTAACGAATTGTTTGCCTATAGTGGTGAGCCTGGTTCTGGCGAAAGCCGGACATTCACAGATGAAGTGAGATGCCGTTTCATTCGCCTCCATGCAGCACTCACATAGGCCCGAGCTCCTAATGTGAATGGTTTTGAGGTGCTCGTTAAGAGGACTGAAACCGGTGACGAGACCAATCAAGGATCTCAAGTCTTTCCTGTTTAGTCCAAGCAAAAACTTAGCTCTGCTGCTTTTTGGACCGTCCACTAGCTTCTTCGAATACCTGCATGAGACCAGGTCATGCCAGTATTCGGAATGTTGTTGGCGTAGAGCCGAATCCATTTCACGTTTGTGGACGGATGAGCAGCATCCTATGGATGGTTGTGGGCCAATGAAGTCTGTTGAAGAGCCCTTCCTGGCCAGAGCATCCGCTCTTTCATTACCCTCGATACCTGTGTGCCCAGGAACCCAGGCAAGTGATACCGAGTTACATCTTCCCAGACGGTTAAGCCTAACCATGGTTTCCTCAACTATTTTTGAGTTGAGAGAGCCAGCCGAACAGGCTTTGATAGCGGCTTGGCTATCTAAGCAGATGTATAAGGTTTTACCCTTAATCCTTCTCCTTAACAGGATATTGGCGGTAGTGGCAATCGCAAAGATTTCTGCCTGAAAAACAGTTGTTTGTCTACCCAAGGCTGCAGATAGATTTATCCGACAGTCTCTAGAGTAGACCCCGGCTCCGGAGATACCGTCAATAAGTGAGCCATCAGTATAGACGATGCGTCACCCGGCCTAAAGCCATTCCACCCCTCACTGTTCCATTCCTGCCGTTCAGGAAGGATGACCTGAAAACGGCGCTCAAAGACTTGCTTCATGCACACAGTGTCAAGTGCTCCTCCCCGATGGCCAGGTAGGCTGTCATAGAGAGCTCTGTACCTAGCACCTCTGGCCCCATCGCCGAGATTGACCTGCCGTCCAAGTACTACACACATGCGGTATAGTGATTTTCTGGCCTCACTTTCAGCAAGGAACTGCAAGGGAGGTAAACAGAGCAACACTTCCATAGCAGCAGTGGGAGTTCCTCTCATCGCACCTGTAATGCATAAGCACGCAAGGTGCTGTAGCTTCGACAGTTGACGTTTGAGGATATCATACACTGGGAACTAATTTATTTTCAGATTTGTGATCAAAAGTTATGGATACGGTGTATAGACGCAAGGTTCCCAGGAACTAACCATGATTCATTTATTTGGAATGCGAGTGATGCCTCTACTTATTTCGCAAATATGTACAGTACAACAAATACAAATACAAAGCTTCTAGGCAAGTATAATTTTAATTTTTTATGTTCATTAGATACTCATTTGTTGTTTGTTTGTAGCTGATGCTGGCTATCCTCTTTTACCTTGGTTGTTAACACCATACCGCTCAGTGGAATCAAATACCCAGGAAAGCAGATTCAACCAGCACCACTCCAAAGGAAGGAATGTAGTCGAGAGAGTGATCGGAATCCTGAAAAATAGATTTCGGTGCTTGATGTCGGTGAGATCACTCCACAATGAACCAGGTAAAGCGGCACAAATAATAAATGTATTCTGCGCCTTGCATAACATTTGTATGCACTTTAATGTGAGTGAAGGGTTTGAGGAAGCGGAATTGGAAGACAGCAGAACAAATCCTCCGGTAGAAATAAGTGTTCAGCCGGACTCAAATGAAGCTGTACAAATAAGGAACGCAATTAAGAGAACTTTTTAAAATAAAAGAACAAACATTATCACAATTCGTAGAGAAAAGAATTCAGTTTATACTTCTAATTAAAAATAAATAAAAATCACAATTCAGTACTATGCTAAAAAAAAAAAAAAAATCACATGCGAATTAACAAAAAAAAATATCTACATAATTCAATTTGAACTCATGGTCGAATTGAGTTTTTGAATTTCATACTCAAGCATTTTGTGCTTGACTTCGAGTTTTCTGCGGGCAATCTTGCGCATTTCTCCTTGGTGATTAAGGGTTTCCTGACTAAAGAACTCTACTGTTTGATTGTGCCTTTTTTCTTCTTCCGCGCGGGTCTTCATTATAGCTAAAAGCTCCTTATTTTGGTGAAGAATTTTTTCCAACGACCTATAGACTCTTTTAGTGCCGTAGTTCAATTCGGTGGCATTCTCTTTTTGCCTTCCAAGCCGCTGACGATTTCTTTGTAGAAGTTTTCTTGTATATTTACCTGTTTTACAAGAAGGTCTGCTTGAATTTGTCGCTTGTTCTCGCTTGATCTTCCGCTGGCATTTTGAGTTTCTATAAAGACATCTTCGGGCAAGTAAGCAGATTGTTGTGGCTCTGTTTCAGCCAACTGAGGGGACACTGCTTGAGGAACTTCTTCTCTTAGTGTTCGATTTGATCCAAATGAACGAACGTTTTGGATGCCTTCAACTGACTCGTTCAATTGGATCAACTCAATCACTTCCTCTTCGTCCGCAGAGAAACAAAACTTTTTGTTGGGTCCACCACCAGTTGCTGTAAGCTCCTTCTTGTTGACACTCAGCTTTTTCTTTAGATGTGATTTATGATCACTCCATACCTGCGATTAAATTTTGTTTTTGAAAGCGAAAACATTAAAAGCGCATAATCTACTTACTTTTTTCCACTCTACAACTTCTTTATGTGGTGGTCCAAGGCTATTAAGATTAGTTTTGAGCTTTTCCCAAAACTCTTTAATTTTTTCCGGCGGCCTTTTAGTATTGTTTTTGGCGATGTCGGGAAATTGCTTCATATTTGCTACCAATTCGCTAAATTGGTCCCTATTTGTTGTCCTATTCCTAAATGTTACTTATACGAGTATCTTTAATAAATTCGATTTATTACAAAAAATACTTACATTTTGTTAGCCAAATCTTTTAAACGAACCGCGCAGCAAAAAACAATCCGCAACACTTTTCCTGCGGAAGAGAAATGTCAAAATTTGCAAGGAATGATTCGATTCCCCCGTTTTAAATGATCAAGTGAAAAATGAATTTGCATTACCGACGGGAGGATGTTCACTGCGGATATCTTAAATGATACACAATTTGGAATTTCGGGGATATGTTCCCCCCGGCCGGCGGATTAAATGATAGGGGTAAAAGTTAATGGTGCTGAACGAGCAAAGTGATGACATCGATACGAGTATTATGTTAGACGGTGTATCAATAGATCGAATAAATGAAATTAAGTATCTAGGTGTAGTTTTGGATCAAAAGTTATTGTTTGGAAATCACATTGATTATATTTGTAAAAAAATCTCCAAAAAAATTGGATTTATGAAGCGAATCAGAAATCAAATTTCGACTATCAGTGCAATAAATATATATAATGTTATTGTAAAACCACACTTTGAGTACTGTTCCACTATTTTGTTTTTATGTAATGAGAGTAAGATTTTAAGACTGCAAAGATTACAAAATAAAGCAATGCGATGTATACTAAAGTGCAATAGATACATGTCAATCCGTTATATGTTAGATTCGTTAATGTGTCTATCTGTAAAACAGAGAATAATACTGAATGTTTTAGTGTTTGTATATAAGATAATAAACAATATAATGCCAAAATACTTATTCGATTATGTTAATTTTATTAGAGATTTGCAACCATATACACTAAGAAATAGAAACGACTTAAGACTTCACAATTTTTTAAATGCGAACACACATAATTCTCTTATATATGAAGGCTTTAAGTTATATAATAGCTTGGACAGCCAGATTAAAAACCAAACGAACCTCAATGAATTTAAAAGAAATGTAATAGTGTTTGTTAAGTCTAATTATTAAATAATTATAATAAAAAATCAATTATGTATAAGATCTTAGTATAAATGTAAATAGTTTAAACAAACTAAATAAAATAAAAACAATACAATACAATGTTTTATAAAACATTGAAACAATTTCCAAATAGAAATACGCTGTGTCTAATATAGCTTCCTGCATAATTAAAAAAAACTAATGGAAACAATCTTATTCAGAACAACATTGGCTGGGGCTGTGACCTTTAGCGATAGCAGGAAAACACATGGGAAAAATTGGCCATTCTAGGACAAAATTGGCAGCCCTTGGCTGTGAGAAGAGCAGTATCTGGAATCTGGCTCGAGTAGTTATCAGCATTCCGATAGCTTGCCTTGCTGGATAAAGAAGGCTTTTGCGAAAAAAAAACTGCTACACCGTCGCCACCACGTGAAATTCCTCTGCTCCGTGGCTCTTATAAGGCCCGTTATCGGAGATGGTTGTATATTGTGGCTGAAAAGGGGTTGGGTACCCAATCCTCAAAACCAAAATCCTCAAACTAAAATCCCCAAACCAAAATCCCTAAAACGAAAATCCCCAAAACCCAAATTCCCCAAACACAACACAGTCCTTGTATATAGAGTTCTATAGTAGTCTCATCAACACGAATTTGAAAACGTCGAACTCGACAGAGGCGGGAGAAAAAGTAGTGGCGTTTGAAGGTTTGTGTCTTAAATTTTGCTGTCTCTCTTTAGCGAATCATTCTGATATTATGTAAGTATTTATTTTTCTGTGTAAAAGCCGATTACTTTTGATGATTTGTATTGTTGCGTCGCTTCGGCAAATAGTATGTAGGATGAGAGGGATATGATGGAAAAATTAGAAATCTGGCTTTGTCGTCTGCGAGAAGAATGTATGATGAAAGAGGCGATTCGTTTGAAAGGAAAAATTGAATAAAAGCTGATTTCGGTATTTTTTTATCAAATAAGGAATTATGAATTTATGGATTTTTAGACGTTTGCTATTTTCGCTGTATTTCGTTCAAAAATTTACCGATTTATATCATTTCTTCAGTAGTTGATTCGGGAATATTCAATTTGCGTTGTATCAGCAGTTATTCAAGGAAATAGTTGTTGGATACGTGTATTTATCTTATTGATGACCTACATACATGAATATTGAGGCAGGTCACCTGTCGTTTTGCAGTTTTTTGTAATATATTCGTGGTCAGCATCGATAGTAATGTGTATCTACTATGTTCGTCCGTCCGTCCGTCCACCCGTCGGCAAAAATTAATGCCTTTACAATGGAGCTAGAAAGCGGAAATTTAAACAATTTTATCTCTAGGGGCCCGAAATAATAAATTGTAAGAATTTTTAAAATCCGCCCACTGACACGCCCACAAATTTGTGAGCTAGAAAGCTGAAATGTTGAATATATTGTCTTAAGGCGTCCAAAATGCTGTGGGAGTTAACTAACATTGCATCGTCGCCTCGGCAAGTAGCATGTATGATGAGAGGGGGATGATGGAAGGGACGAAAAGTTTTGAAATGAAAAATTTAATAAAATCAAATTTCAGTCCTTTTCCTCAAATAAGAAATGATGAGTTTATCGCTTTTTAGACTGTTACTATTTTGGCTATATCTTGGAGCTGGACGAACGTCTGCCATTCCTAAAGAATATGAAGATGAAATAGATCGAAGCCTAATAGCACGTTGAATGAAGAACAAGAAATGGGAGTTCCTTCTGACAGAATATAAATGCCAGAAATAGGCTGGAAAGTACATCTGCCCATGCAGGGACCAGCTTAGAAAATCACTACAGCACCCTCCAACCAGCGTGTATCGTAAAAGTATAAGTACTAAGTGGGGAAATCCCATCTATGCAATTTAAACATCCAGATGAGATGAGCCCAGCGACACATTTAACATCTTGGTCATTGCAGGGACGTTTGAACCTCGCTAATCCATCGCCAGCAGAGAACAACTGATACCAATTAGGGCCCGTCACTTTTTCTTCAAGCAGATAATCAAGGGCAATATGATTAGACTTAGGACGCTTCGCTGGTGTACACCTCTTTGATTGCGAAATCCTCGGTGACGCCAACTATACATCTTACTCTTGTCTTTAGTCGCTCATACATGTATACATGTCCATGACCATCCAACGTATATTTCTGGAACTAATCGTTGTCTTCGCGCTACCCATAACAGATCCGTTGGTTGTTTATTAAGGACTTTCCAAAATCAACCAACACCATATGCAAATCCTTCAAAGAATCACGATGTTTTTCCATCATGATCATTATACTTTGGATTGGATCTGTGGTTGATTTACCTGCGACAAACTCGCACTGGTCTTCAGATAGCCGTACAATTTTACGGATTCAGCTATTTAATAACCCCTGAACGATCTTCGTGATGTGTGACATCAGCTTGATTGAACTGTATTTATCAGTCTCGCGTATCGCCTTTTTATACCCTATTCTAAGGGTAGGTATATTAAATTTGACGCATAGTTTGTAACATACCTTAATATTGCCCGTAGACCCCTAAAAGTTACTATATTTATGATCAGCATCGATAGTAATGTCGATCTAGCCATGTCCGTCCGTCCGTCCGTCGGCAAAAATTAGGCCTTTAAACTGGGCCTAGAGAGCTGAAATTTTAACCATATACTCTCTAGGGTCCCGAAATAATCAAGTTTACGAATTTTTGAAATCCGCCCACAGACACGCCCACAAACTCAAAGCGTGTCAGTAAGCGGATTAAAAAAAATTATCACATGAGCATAGAAGACCCCTAGAGAGTATATATTATAAATTTCAGCTCCCTCACTTTGAATTTAAAAAAAAAAAAAAAATTGTGGGCGTGCCGTTGGGCGTATTTCGAAAATATTTACACATGAGCATAAAGGGCCCATAGAGAGTATATATTATAAATTTCAGCTCCCTAGCTCAAACTTTGGATTTTCAAAAAAATTGTTTTATTTATTTGTGGGCGTGTCAGTATGCGGATTTTGAAAAAAAATTATCCCGAGCAGTTTTAGGAGTCATAGATCATATATAAAAAATTTCAGCTTTCTAGCTCAAAATTCGATTTTTTCCAAAATTTTGTTTTTTTTTGAGTTTGTGGGCGTGTCTGTGGGCGGATTTCAAAAATTCGTAAACTTGATTATTTCGGGACCCTAGAGAGTATATGGTTAAAATTTCAGCTCTCTAGGTCCAGTTTAAAGGCCTAATTTTTGCCGACGGACGGACGGACGGACATGGCTAGATCGACATTACTATCGATGCTGATCATAAATATAGTAACTTTTAGGGGTCTACGGGCAATATTAAGGTATGTTACAAACTATGCGTCAAAATTAATATACCCCTAGAATAGGGTATAAAAAGAACATTAACTACACTAGGTATTACTAATTTTTGGAGTTGAAGTGGTCAACAGCTAGTGCCGGTTCCCTACCTAGTCCACACATCCATCAACGCAAACAACTTAGAGCATTCTTCAATAGAATTCGCTTTAACATCTCGAAATGATTGCATATATTCTTATGCAGTGTTTAATTATTTCTCCAGCCATTATGCAAAAATCCGTATTCATAAAACATAAGGTATCCAAAACATGTAAGTTATGCAATAACTGTGTTGATTAAAGTATTAAAAAGAATAAATTAATCAATTACATTTAGCTGCCCAAACTTCCCAAACCAGTTGTTTGTTAAAAACCGAATGAAAAAATTCTGCTTATATTCGGAGATTTAATTGTGTAACATAATGCAATCGCAATAGCTATGTTGTGCATATGTAATATGATTTTTGATACCGATTATGAATGAATACCCCTTTTCTTTGATGAATGCTACGGCCTCCTTGCAATATGCCATAACCTACCCCAAACTTCCATTAAAAACAACAAATAATTTACCAACCATATACCGCACCCCTCTCACCAACACATCATATCCCCATCATGAGAAGTAAAAAAAAAATCGATAAATGAGGAGAATGGAAGACAACAAAAATAACTACGAATACGCATATTGAAAGGCATACTAGCATTTTGTAGAAAAGGTTCTACAATATGCTAGTTTATATACAGTTTTTTTTAATGACTAACTTACGTCGTTTGGTGGCGTAGTCGTCGTATACACGAAGTGAGACTACTATAAAGTGTATATACAAAGGTTTTGCACTTTGTGCTGTTTTCAACAATTTTCCCTTGCACCTACTACAAATCAAACAGGGACTCCAAAAAGGGGGGTTGCAGGTGGGCAGCATGCCTACCAGTGGCGTGGCGTGGATAATTTTAAAAGGGAAGACGTTGAAAAATTTAGTCACCTATAAAAATAAAAATCTTTAAAACCTGAAATAAAATAATTTTTAATGGGGATATTGTATCTACATAATATGCATTCCACATTGACTTAGCAAAAATATTCTAGCCACATTTTTTAAACTTCAAGACATTAATATTTCAATCAACAATGAACTTAAAGCATAACAAAAGTGGCTTCAAAAGAAGCCGGTCTTGACAGACGCATGATACAATAACTTAAAAAAATTCAGCATAATGTGGATAGTAATTTTAAAATAAGAAAATTCAGAAGAATTATATGGATAATTCTTTATATTTGTTAAAATATAAAAACGATACAAATAATAATGTCAGCAATAAAAATAAATCAAAATTAAAAACAGCTAAAATTCACACACTTAAAAAAAAAAAAAGTGAAAAGTTTTGTTAAAATATTAGTTCTTTATAATTATTTGTATTCTAATGCTATTCGACGATCTTTTTTGATAAACTCTGCCAATACCCTTTCATAGAAGTTTGGTCTATTTTTAATTTTAAGAAGAAGTCTTCTTTCTATCGATATGAGGGCTAAATCAGAGAGCCTATCCTCGCCCTGTGAGTTTCTTAAATAAGTATGAATTCTTTTTAAAGCAGAAAAAGACCTCTCAACGGAGGCGACGGAAATGGGAAGTGTTAAAAGTAAACTACTTAAGTTTAAGACTTGAGGGAACACTTCTTTCAATGCTTCACTATTCAAATGGTTGTGAAGGTCGAGAACCTCAAACTGCCGAAGTGACGACGAAGAATATAAATTATTAAGTTCATTTTTTAATGCCGTCAAAATATAATTAAATCAAATTAATAAAGTCAAAAATTCTAGGAAAAAACTTAATTAGGGAAGATATTTTTACATCTGGACTGGAACGAGAAAAAGTGTCATACTTCAAATTATTTAGTAAATCCAAAAATGTAAGATTACTAAATGATTTATATCTGGCATTTATTTGGCTAACTATATTGTCTTTAATTTCAACAAAAAGGCGCTTATAATTCGTCTTCAAATCGAAGTCAAGCAACCTGCGTTTACGTGGAGGTTCGATGCAATCATTTACGCTGTCATAAATAACTTCAAACATATTTAAAAAGTCAGAGCTTATCCATGACTCAAAACGTTCGATTTCTTGCTTGGCATAACTAACGTCTGTTTGTTTTTTTTGAATTAAATTAAATAATACATCGGTCTTTGCAAATATTTCAGAAAGGGTATGAAGCAAAAAACAGAATTCCTTGATCTCTAATTTATTTAATAAACTTTCTGCCATCGAAAGTGTGTCAGTATCCCATTCCCTAGAGTCATTAATTATTTTACTAAAAGTTTCAATTATATCTATTCTACAGTTAAAGATTACGTTTATTATTCTTGAATGATAATGCCATCGAGTTTCCGATACTCCTGGCATGCGTCGATTGGAAATTTGTTTTAAAAGATTGGACCGCTTTGTGGATTTATTAAAAAATCGAACGATGCTATTAGTATAGCCAAAAAATAGTTTAAGTTCTGCTATGTTTTCTAGAGATCGGGATAGTACTAAATTTAAAACATGTGCATAACAAGGAATAAAATTTGCCATCGGGCATTCATCAAGGACCTTCTTTTGAACACCACCCCCCTCGCCGGACATAACTGCGGCACCATCGTAGGATTGTCCTATTTACTTTTCCTTGCAGTCGTATGTTTCAAGAATTTTAAATATATGATTGGATAACTCATTTGCATTACGACTTGCGCTAACGTCAAAAAATCCAAGAAATCTTTCTTGTATACCATCCTCTGACAAGTACCGAAATATGGCACTCAGTTGTTCCCTATGACTCAAATCTGGTGTTTCGTCGATCATAATCGACACGAACCGAGCATCCTTGATTTCCGTTTTAATTTCGGATTTAATAACCGCCGCGATACTATGTATCAAATCGTTTTGAATATCGTTGGATAAACCTGAAAAAATTGGATTGTGTGTACTTGAACACTGCTCTAAATGGGATTCCAATAAAGTGTCATATTTAGATAAAAAATAAACCGCTTCGACATAATTGCCACGATTTTCTGAACTAGACCTTTCATCATGACCGCGAAATGCTAACTCCTGTCTGCCTAATAAAATGACCGTGTCAATAAAACGTTCCATTAGTTTCCGATTTTTATCTACTTTTGTATTATGAACAACGAAAGAATTTCCTAAAGAGGTTTCAATGCGATTCGTGCCGAATTCGTGTAGGGATAAACAACAACGAATATGTTTTTCTGTCTTAATATGTTTTTTCGAAGAATTAACTAAATTATTTATATCAGTGAAACCCGTTCGGCTCCAAACACTGGCGGAGTTTGAAAAAAGAAGACAAGGAAAACAAAACATTTTATTAAGCTTGCAACTCCCAGTTAGCCACTTATATTTTTGGTATAAGAAAACATTAAAATGTGTCACAAAACCATCTCTCCTTTGGTAATTAATATTTATAAAAGGCATAGAGCGCCCTACGTCTATAACTTTTTTTTATCAAGAAAAGATAGCTTACTAAAACTATTTGAATCCTCCAGGAGGAAATCAGTTAAACAGCAATCTACACTAATCAAAGACATTTCCAAAAAAAAAATCTAAAACTGCACTAAAATTAAGAAGCTAAAATGTTTTTATCAGTAAGTTGGTAATAAAAGAAACTAAAAAATTACACATTTACCTTCACTTTCACTTCCACATCTAACTTTTCACTATTTTAATTTAAGATTTTATCAAATTGGCTTTACAAAACACTAGATTTTTTCAAGTTATTGCACTTGTGCAACGCAGTCTGTCAATAAATTCCAACTGATTCTAAATTAAAATTTGAATTCCTGCTTAAAAAAAAAACAAGTGTCGGTATTTTATTTGACATGAACTTCTCTTAAGCGATATGCTGAATTTACTCTGCTGACAAATTGCCATAATATTCTACCACATTTTATTTCATAAGACAAAAGTATAACAATAAATTTGTAAAAACATCGAAGCATTAACTATCACAAGAGAGAAAAATGAAAGCTCAACTTCTTACATCAACACGCATATCAATATCAACATCAAATTCAAAATCAAGAATCAACCCACATAACACATTCAGATATTATGTCATAAGAAAAAAGAAATAAGTCAAAGAACACCGTGTTATTAGACACAATGTTGCAAAAAAAAACGAGTCAAACGTAGCACCTGCATTCCTGCAACATGTTGATATCTTCCGATTGAAACGCAATGCTAATCGCAAAAGGGAGAATGAAATGAAACAATTCCAAGTATTCAGCATGAGATTTGGTTTATAAGACGAAATGTAGCGTCTTTTTCTTTGAATATAAAAGCGGGTGTTGAACAAAGAGGATCGGAACCGCAATGCTTGTAGAAGAAAGGGATATAAAACAAGTAAATAAGACGGAAAAATATTTTTTATTCTATTATAGAGAGCAGCGGTAGTTGAAAACTTGTTACTAAGAGTATTTTTGTGACTCTTCGTTGGTTTGTTGTTTGTGATTTGTGGATTGTGGAATGTGGTTGAATCTTGATTCTTGAATGAAGTATGAAGATACAGACGAGAGGTAGAATGAAAATATTAAACTTATTCGATAGCTTATGTGTGAGTGTGTGTGTAGATTTTATTTTATAATTAAAATACGGGACAGGTTTCATTTTTCATATATTTGTTTGGCAGATAGTGCTTACTTTTGGTGGATTTTTAAAAGGGAAGACGGTAGGAATCGTGTTATATGGACGCCACGCCACTGATGCCTACCCATATGCAATGCACTGTTTATGGGATTAGTTGCGAACCAAACATAATTTCTTAGATGAACTCGAAATATGGGGAAACTGTGTCTTTGTATATAAACTACTATATAGATATATAGAGCCTTCCATTCAGCTTAGGGGTTATATTTCGGTGATAGAAGATGACTGAGTTTTTGCGCCACTTCATCCAACCTACGGTTACGCGACGGTGGAAAGTATCCCGGTATGTTGCCAACGGTGCAGAGAAATAATTTCACGGGCAAAAACTTCACATGGGCAATAACTTCACTTTTTTTTTGTGAAGTTATTGCCCACTGATGGGGAGCAATAACTTCACCGTAAACTTTGTGAAGTTATTTCCCACCTACTCGTATAATTTGAGAATTTGTCTATTATAACTAAAGACCCTTGCACCCACTCCAAATCAAACAGTGACCCCAAGCAGGGGAATACTGCACTGTTTATGGGATTAGTTGCGAAATCACCGCAACCCCTTTGCTAGGGATCAGTGTTTGATTTGAAGTAGGTGCGAGGTACGGTTCTTGAATTATCATAAAATGTTAAGAGAATTTATTTCCCACAAAAATGGGAAGATATTGGGTGCAGGGAAATAACTTCACGGGCAATAACTTCACCTCGAGTTTTTTTGTGAAGTTATTGCCCACTGATGGTAAGCAATAACTTCACCCAAAATTTTGTGAAGTTATTTCCCACCTATAATTTGAGAATTTGTCTATTATAACTAAAGACCCTTGCACCCACTCCAAATCAAACAGTGACCCCAAGCAGGGGTTTTGCAGGCGGGCAGCATGCCCCCCATTTGCATTGCACTGTTTATGGGATTAGTTGCGAAATCGCAAGTAGATGCGAGGTACGTTTCTTGAATTATCATAAGATGTTAAGATTATTTATTTCCCACTAAAAGTGTAGTTATTGCTCACCATCAGTGGGCATTAAGTTCACAAAAAAAAGTGAACTTATTGCCCATTCGAGGTGAAGTTATTGCCCAGGTGAAGTTATTGCCCGTGAAGTTATTTCCCTGCACCAAGATATTGCTTGATAATGGGCAATAACTTCACAAAAAAAAGTGAAGTTATTGCCCACTCGAGGTGAAGTTATTGCCCATGTAAAGTTATTGCCCGTGAAGTTATTTCCCTGCACCGTTGCCAACGGGGGACATTGCCAATGCTCCTGAGCTCTTCCATTTTCATACAGCAATAGCGGAGAAGGATTGTTTCGCGTGTACTCTTTGGCTGGTTATATGAATTTTGTAACAACGAATTATTTATAAGAATAATATATTAACTTTAAAAAGCAAATGCATTAAAAAGAAGAATTGGAATTATATAACTTTCACATCAAAAAAATATTGTCAACCTACAAAATCAAAGTTTTTATCATTAGTACCCAAAAAGTACATAAATTATAATTATCGCCAAAATATTATTTACAAGTACCTACTGTACGACGAAAAGCTCCTTTACTTGCATTTGGATGTAACAAAAAAGCTGTCAACCAGTTTAAAAGGAGGAACGTAATTTTATGAGGCTGACTTGAGTTTGAGATTTTCCACTTGTACACGTTTCGTCGCAAGCTAAAGTACCACACTTGAGCCAATTTTTTTTTGAGATCCTCTTGCTCGATCCATACATTTTGTATAAGCTATTCTTTTTAAACGTACCAGTAAAATTTTTTTGCTTTTCTTAAAACTGAATTTGTCTTGAGGTATCATTTTCTTTTCGCTTTCACTCATACACGCTTGCTTACCTGCCTATTCAACGAGTACTGTGCTTCGCATGCTCGTGGTAGAGAGGGAAACAAGATTTCGTTTTGCAATTTCGCTAAAAGCTGCTCGGTTTCATTCCGAAAACGAGAGCCTACCCACACAACTACACCCTGACCGACCGACAACACCTTCAACGGTTACAATTTGTACTCCACTTTATTTTCAATCAATCTCTTGTAAATTAAACTCAAAAATAAAACCACCTGCTTGGTTGTACGTATAGAATTATATTAAAAAAAAAAACAGTAAAAAATATAAGACGTATTAAACGTCACAACAAAACTGCCATTTTTTGTAGGTTAAATGAACATTTACATTGGCAATAAAAATATCAATATTTTATGAACAATTTAGATTAGTTTTCATTTAACATAATTACATAATAAGTTCATTTCAACAGGGATCTTAGTTTTTAAGTTAGCTAGAGCAGGCACGGCGTTTCTAGTAGATCCTCAACTCCGTAATGTGACTGACGCCTAATGGCCTCGTAGCCCAATATGCCCCAATGAATAAAACAGAATACTGTCCCCTTTTTTTATAATTTGCTCGTGTAATAGGGATTTAAGGCACATGTAGAATGATAGAATAATTACACAGCACGGGCGTTTAGGAAAAGAGGAAGAAGGAAGTATGAGAGACCGATATACGTTGGTTTTGAATGTTTGTAAATCATAGTGTGAATTATAAACAGAGCGCCATAGAACAATCTTTTCTATTTAGAATGTTTTAGACAGTTGAACCTGGAAAAACAAGAGGTTTCGTTAGCTTTGTTTTTGCCTATACTTTAAAAAAAACCAGAGGACAGTAATTTGTATTCATTTGGAGTCCTTATCCAAGACATAATCCAATGTCCATGAATATTATGTCTGTGTGTATGCATTTCTGTGGACATTATGTCACCCCACCTTATTTTACATAGCCGAAAGGTAGTATAATTCATAAAATAGTTTTTATCCTTTTTATGTCAAGAGTAAAGGAAAGACCGAAATTATTTCCAAGCATTCTCCATTATATGGAAATTGGGCTCCTTAAGATTGGCACCCTAATTAGCGGCGTCTTGGCTAGCTGCTTCCAGTATATCTCCGGCCTAGAAGTATTAATTCTCCTCCGAGTTCAACTGCAGGCCATGAAAAAGTGTCTTGAGCTCTGTCATAAATTGGTTGGGTGGAGGTGCTACTTTACTTTTTACTTTTAAATTCATTTTTATTAATTATTAGCTTATATCAACTTAAATACTAGACAAAAATGATTAAATCTAAATTAAATTAACAGGATACTTATTCTAGATTATTGATCATTATGCGGACGCCCTAAACTTAACTCTATCTTATAATTATTGCCTTTCGGCCTAAAAACTATTTTACTTACTAATCTTACATAATTATGTTTTCATCGAGAAAATTGTTAAGAAAACTCGGAATCTTTATCAGATTTTATATTTTTATATAAAAAAACAAATTACAAACTACCTACTCTACTTACTTAAACTACTTAGCATATTCTAACTATAATTAGGATTCTGAACACTCGTTGCCTTGCGCAACAAGTGGTCAAAATCCCAATTGCTTTCCGAGCGCCTGGCCGTCGTCAACGTGCACACGCGCCGCCGTGAGCCGACTGAAGCCTTACAGCGTCAGTCAACTCCCGGAAGCAGGTGGAGGTGCTACAGGAGCGTAAAGCGACACCACATACATTCTCCTCGTGCTACTGAGAGGAATGCATATGAAACCTACGCACGTCCCCGCTAACCCTATGGCGCAGGCCTTTTTGAATTAAGATTCCAACCCCACCTCCTTGCGTGGAGTGAGGCCCGTCGCTTCTTACTACATGATAGTTTTTGTATTCCAAGCATAAGCGGTCTGTATAGGGGAATATGAGCAGAATGACGTAGTGCCTTGTCTGTTTTGCATCCTCTTCTGCCCAGGCTAAATGTTGGCACTGTTAAAATATCTCCGGGGAGTTTGGTTGTCTTGAAATGACTTTCTTGAAGGCGTTCTGAAAGAGTTCTGCTCTCGCTGCAGATTCGTTTGCATTTTTTGCAGGGATTTGAGCTTGCGATGACTGGGGCCTGTCTTTTGAAGGATTTTTGAATGAACAATGTAATATTTCCAGAAACTGTGCTAGTCCGGAGTTCTGTAGTCTTGAATTTTGAGAAGTGTTCTCCATAATGTGGGAGCAGTGCTTAGCGCGTTTCGAATCTTATTGGGAACACCAAAATTCTTCGCTACTGCACCTCGTGCGAAAGTCAGACAAGTGTCCAAACGAATGCTTGGAGGAGCTGAACTACGAGTATTTGCGCCAAGTATTATTGTTTTTTTGTTAACTTCTTATAACACCACTCAAATTGCGTATGTGATATGTCACGCAGTACTATATCATCAAATCAGTTCTCATTCTTTAACGACTTCATCAAATATACTGAATAAGAACGTGTTGAATCTTTATGGCGATTGAGAGAGAGATTATTGTGATTAAATGAATAGTCGAACTTGTAGGTGTGGAAAGCTTTTCCTTTTGTTTTTCATTTGCCATATCCTCTACACCTGACGACACCCACAAACATTAGGGACACCACCCGACAGAGAAAAAAACAAATCAACAATCCGAACACCAACGAAGAAGTTCGAACGCGTCCTCGCCCTCGCCGACATACGTACAAATAAATCTAATGACCAAACAGGAGCTAATAAAGATCATCCTTAAAAGATATATTGCAATGAAATTAATTAAGTTGTTAATTTCTCATTAGGGATGCCCTGCAAACTGTAGGAACTTGTCTGTATTTTTTTTTTTACTTGATCTGGATGGAGTGTGTGTAAGGTTCTTGTGGGATATGTTTGTTCAGTAGGTCGTCACTCGTGCGTTGGCGCTGGGGGAGGGGTTATGTTGTTGTTTTTGCAAAAGAAAGGACTTTGTTTTTATTTTCACTTTGTGCGCGATGACATTTTTGTTTATTGCCTGCGCTGACAGCGCTTGGAATGAGTTTGGCAAAATTAATTGATAGTCGCAAACACATCAGTGGATTTTTGCTTTTTCCCTTCTCGCCTGCCGACTCCTGACTGTCATAATCCGAAGAAGTATTCATTTTTGTTTGCTTTTGAGTGGGTGCGTAGAAAAACGTTTATTACCACGTTAAATCAGCCAAATACAACAGAATGCTTTCAAATTGTAAGCCAAAACCGACTAGAAACAAAAATAGCTATCAGAATGCACGGATGGCCAGGAATGTAAGCTACCGCCAACGGGGATGTCACGGTAAATGGGTGTACATTATCTTTTTGGTGGCATCTTTGACAATGGGGTAAGGCAAACAGGATGCGTACAAAAGTGGGAAAAGCATTCACGAATGTCATCGAAATTTCATTTTATTGTTCCAAGTGACATGTTTAAGCGTCAGTCGTGCGTTTACGTGTTACATAATATATGTGACGCGAATTTAACAGCGAAATTTGGAATGCGACCCAACTAGGATGTCGGTTGAATGATGGCACTCAGCTATGAGTGAAAGTGAAAATTTAGTTTTATTGTCCGTTGGGTAAAGTACGTCCTAATGGAGCATAGAGTGTTTTTTTTTCCTTTTAGAAAAAATGCTCCTTAATTCAGATGGATTTTTCGGGATCCACATACTGACAAGACTCTACTGCACGTAATCTGTTGTACATTGTTAACTACGCGCAGTTTACAGGTAAGCTACACTCCATAATTAACTACGATTACCATGCGTAGTATTTTTAAGGACATTTAAAATAATTTGCGTTGAGAACTGCAAAAAAATATAAACAAATTCAAGAAAGCTAGGCTCACCTAAATGTTAAAATTGCCTAGGAGTTATTTCTTGCCTTAGTTGCAGTTTACGACAAGCGCTGCGTTTTGGGGGCCGCTGCAGTGATAATCTTAGCACTCCCTGCACGCGAATTCTATGTTCTTCGTTAAAAAAAGAAAAGCGCAAGCGCAGCAAAACCCTCTTCACGAGGAAGGTAACAGGCCTTGCAGGTAATGTGGGTAGATAGGACGGCAGTAGAAGATCCTCTTGGTTGGACCATTATTTTCCATTCGCTTAATGTGGTAGAGCCATTGTAGTCGACGTGATTTAGCTTTTTGGACTACATCCACTTCTTGGTTCAGCTCATAGAGTTCGCGGTTGTATCTTCTCCTTTATTTGCCCTCCTCTCACTTATCGTCCAGCTCTCCGAACCATAAAGCAGGACTGGTGGGATTAAGGTTCAATAGAGCATGCATGTTGTCCTCGAGTGAGTTTGAATCCATTTGTTTCGCTTAACAGAAGTATCTGCGGTTTCCTAAGGTAATTCTACGCCGGATCTCCACTATGGTGTCATTCGTGGAGTTGATGTTTATTCCTAGGTAAACGAGCTCCTTTCTTTTGTCAGGCGCAGTGGCTCGTTGGTTAATGTGTGGGACTACAGATGATATTCCTTGTGTCCGAATCTGCCAGACAACAGAGAACAGACAGACAGTACTGACCGCTGGAAAAACTCTGGGAAGTGGAGCTTCAAACGACGGTTTTTTCGTGGTCGAGGACCCACAGGAGAAAGTGGTTTTGCTGGGCTCTTGTTTCGAGGCCATGTACCTTTACGGTGAACAATCCTGTTCGCCGTAACCACGACATTGAGAATAGGACTCTGGTGAGCCACTTTTATCTGCGCACCGAACTTGAGAATTGGCGATCTGAGAATAACGGATTCACCTTATTCAATGATGAAAACCATGATAATTCAGTTAGTGCCAATGGCCGAGATGCATCGCACTTGTTCGCGTCGAAGGATGATCTTCTGTGCATTTTCGAGTCACTAAAGAATAAAAAGTCGGCGGGGATGGATGGTGTCCCAAACATTGTATTGAGACACCAGCCTCTGGAAGCTGTAATAATGCACATTATCCGGTGCATTGGAAGGCAGCTGTGGTACACCCAATCCCGAAAAAGGGTAAAGATAGGACGAACCCTACCAATGGAAAATAACGCAATTCCCGACAACCAGTTTGGCCTTAGGGCGGTTCATGACACTATTCATGCCGCGTCGAAACTGGTTTCCGACATTCAGTGGCACTGCATTCTACGCCGAAAAGCCCCCTTCTCAAAGTTATTCATAATATGAGCATTTTTTTACTCAAGCGAATATACGAGTACTTACTTTGTAAAGTGGCGCTACAGTCTGGGGTGGAACTGGGCCTCAACCAATACGCCTCTCCAGTTAGCACGGTCTTTGGCTAACTGCTTCCAGTTGCTCACTCCAAGTTGGTTGAGGTCGTCTTCCACTTGCGAGCGCCACCTAAGGCGAGATCTTCCTCTTCTGCGTTGTCTCTGGGGGTTGCAATCGAAGACTCTTCCTGCCGGAGCGTTGGTGTCCATTCGATCTACATGTCCTAGCAATGTTAGTGGACTGATACGTACTTTTTTGACCAGGTCGCTGTCGCTGTACAGCTTGTAGAGTTCGCTGTTAATTCCCTCCTCCAAAGCCCGTCAACGCAAACGGTACCAAAAATCACTCGAAGAATTTTGTGTACGAAAAGACCAAGAAGATCTTCATCCGGTTTTGTTAATGTCCACGCTTTTGCGACGTGAGCAGGACTGGGATGATGAGGGTCTTATATATTGTCTCCTTAGTGTTTCTTGACAAGGCCCTAATAGTTAGCTGACTTCTTAGGCCAAAGAAACAGCGTTTAACAAGTGTAACTCTTCTTTGGATTGTTGCTGTGTTGTCTTTGCCTGAATTTATAGCGGAGCCGAGGTAGACAAAGTCCCTAACTACCTAAAAATTATATGTAGCTGTCTATCGTGACGTTCTGTCCGATTCGTCGATGTTGTGTGTCCCTTCTTGTTGACAGCATATATTTTGTTTTGCCCTCATTCACCACTAAGCCCATTTTTGCCGCTTCTGTGCTAATACTTGCAAACGCACCAGTCGTCAATGTCGTCAGCATATGCAAGTAGTTGCACAGACTTTTGGAAAATTGTGCCTCTAGTGTTGGCTTGCGAGTTTCGAACAATTTTCAAGTATGATGTTGAAGAAGTCACATGACAGCGCATCACCTTGCCTAAATCCTTTTCTGACATCAAAGGTCTCGGTGAGATTGTCTCCCACCTTTATGGAGCAGCGTGCGTTCTCCATCGTCATTCTGCACAATCTGACAAGTTTGGCAGGGATGCCAAAACTAGACATGGCTATGTATAGCTCGTCTGTATAGATGACGTCATATGCGGCTTTAAAATCGATAAAAAGATGGTGAGTATCGATTTGGACTTCTTGAGTTTTCTCCAGAATCTGACGTAGTGTGAATATCTGATCGGCCGTGACCTTACCGGGCCTAAAACCGCATTGATAGGGACCAATCGGGTAGTTGACGAATGCTTTCAGGCGTTCACACAGTACAGCAGACATGATTTTATAGGCTGTATTCAGGAGACTGATGCCTCTATAATTGGCGCATTTTAGAGGGTCTCCTTTCTTGTGGATCGGGCAAAACGATGCTCAGGTTCCATTCATCAGGCATACTTTGTTCTGACCAAATCTTGGAAACTACTTAGTGTATACTCTGCACCAGGTCATCTCCCGCTGCCTGTAAAAGCTCGGCATTTAAACCGTCTGGTCCAGCAGCTTTGTTGGACTTAAGCTTGGATATCGCTACCCTCACTTCTTTTTGGTCAGGTGGACGGAACTCTTGGCTTTTAACGTCCAGGCTGAATGGTTCGTTCTGCCTGACAGCATAATTTGTGTCGTCTTCGCCGTTTAGCAGAAATGATTTGTCCATGTCCTCAGCACCGACTGTGATTCTACTACAGTTATCCCCGCTGAAGTTACGGCTTATAAGCTAAGTTGTTGTATTTTACATGAAAATGCGAATAAGCGTACATACACTTGAGTCAAAAGAAAATACGCCCATTATTGTCCGTTCATACATGTATTAACAGTTACATTTTGTCCTGGCTGCTTGGCTGATGTCGCTTTGTTGGTTGAAAAAAATAACATATTTCGTTTTATCCTCTTTGACTTTAAGGCAACCAATGTCTGCTGTTCTTCCGTGTTGTCACCTGAAGAGTAAAATCTGCTCCAGAACAAGATTGATTAAGTCGCATGAAAATGCATCTCCTTTCGGGAATTCTCTGCAGGTTTGGAATAGTTTGGAAGAGCTGTTTCTATTCCACACATTGCTGGATCAGTTTTGCCCGATCACGAATGGATCGCCATCGCCATGTAGATGTAGAACTCCTCACGATGAAATCTATGATATGCGGCTTTGAATTGGATGAAAAATGGGTTTTAGCGGTACAAATGCGGAATTATGAATAAATACAAAAAGATGAAGTTACGAGTCCTTTGTCGTCCATACCGTGACAGTTTTCGATTCTTCAAATTTATTGAAATTGTTTCACAAGTTGTTAAGACAGGCCCAATGATTAAATGAAATGTCAGACATTGTTAATGACACCATGTCCGAATAAATTGAAAGCGTATGGGCACCAAATACCGCCGCAGCCGATTAAACACAAAGCAAATGTGGCTCTCAGAAAATGAATAATCATTTGTCGCTTGAAGTGTTATCCTTTCCTTCTTTTATAATTCCAAATACGACCCTAAAGGCATTGCGTACCCAGAACTAATCGCCTTTATATAGCGGTTCTGATTTAACTGTTCATTTGAACTTATGCGATTTCCACAAAAATCATTTGATTGTCCCTTTAGCAACACATATTGCACATTAAAGTTGAAGAAAAAGATAATAAGAAAACGGAAAATAGTAAAAAAATCAAATTTCAGAAAAAGGATATCCTCAATGTAAATCCTTCCACCCCTGTTGAAGGCATTCAGATACATTGTGTCGATGCGTTGTCCTTCAGTGCAAATATGTGCACAATGAGTGTAGTGTAGGATTGCCTGGCGGTGGCCAGGTGAAATGAATTATTATCCTTCGGCATTCTATCTTATAGCAATGTGATTTCCAGTGACATATATTATGGCATGAAATGACACAATTTCACTTTTCTCCCTCGCTGTAATCCTTTGTACGTATTCTCATATTGGGATTTTTTTTTGTTCGTCTTATTGTGTCTTCGGAGGGATCTGTTGTGGAGGACACCAGCTACCTGATTGGATGGTTTGATGATGTACGCGCTTTTATTCTCATTTGTATCTTCTCCACAAATTGTCCTATAACTGTGCCATGTTGAATTCATGCAGGACAATAATGGAAAATACTCTTTTATTTATGTTTATGTGCATTAACGGTTTTGTGTCCCTTTATTAGTTGTGCAACATCAATCTTAAAATTAACAAAAGGAGTGTACGTATACATCCTTTTGCGATATGGAATTATTGTCCTTGAATTTTATTTCTAATATATGTTTTGTTTGTACTGAAAAAAATATGACCGTCCTTGAAGAAGGGATAACACTTCTTTCGTTATGAGTGTATTCCTTTGGGGTTAGTCGCCAAATCCCGAAGAGAACTGTGGAAGACCTCCAACGATTCAGTCACCGTTTTCGACAATTCACTGCAAAAGATCAATCGAAAGTAGTATCCTTCCACATCAAATATCCTTTCAATAAGTACGAGTTGGTATACCAATAAATAAATATCAAATCCCTTTATTTTTGTTTTGATTTGAAAGAAAAATATGTAACCTTACAATAAGCATAAGTGCGTCGTGTTTTCCTTTAATCCTTTCTTCCGATTCCTCATTGATAGGTACCTACACATTTTTGCTTAAAGAAGAAATACCAGAAAAGGATAACGATTAATCCCTTGAAAAATAAACTTTATAATAGGGAGACATTTTGCGTTTTGACACTGCAAAACGAGGTCTTTTCTTACATTATTCGAATCCACCTTTTAAGGGATTTTTATGAAATCCTTTTTGCTGTAAAAATATTATCCTCTGTGTGTGGGTTTTAATTTTCTTGAGTTTCTATGCTGTTGTTAAGAAAGGAATGAAATTGAGTTAATTGTCTTTTTATTGTCGTCATAACTATGCGGAACTGATACTTTGCAAATCCTATGTCAGATTTGTGTTACCCTGCTCGGAAGTGTCATGTCTATGATGGGAATATCAAAGTGAAGTAAGAAAACTGGGATATACTGAGATACGAGTATCCATACAATAGTTCTTCTGAACTATTCCAAATGTTCAACAGATTCCGGCAAGTAAATTCCCCACCATGGCTTCTCTTTAATTTTGTTCTGGAGCAGAACGTGTGCAGGGCAGGTGCCAACGCGAAAAGCACTTACATCAACAGATACGTCCAATCACTGGGGTACACGGACGATATCAACATCATCGGCCAATATCAGTTTGCCGTTGTCAGGGCGAAATTGTCCACCGCCTAGGACACAAAGTCACTCTTGATGGGTAGCAGCAACTTTAAGGTAGTTAAGGAGTTCATCTATCCGGCAGTAAACATAAATACCAAAAATGTCACCTTAGTGGAGATCCGACGAAGAATTACCCTAGGAAACCCTTGCTACTTCGATCAGGTAAAACAAAAGGGTTTATAACTCCTTACACGGAGTTGCAGTTGCCTTGCAAATTGAACGCGCTCAATGACTCTTGCGGATATTTCGTCCTGTGTGCGAGGGGATGATCTCCAGCGAAGCGGATCTCCGACTTTCAGCCCCAATAATCGAGACGCCAAGGAAGACCGAACTTTCGTTTTAAATACGAAGCTATCGCGGATACCAGAGTGCTTTATCTGGGCAACTGGAAAAGGCAGAGACTATCCACGGATCGGGAACTTATCTACCATTGATTGCCCTGAGAGTTGATTCTATCCCGTCTCTAATATGAACATCAATAAGTCTCTTCATGGTTTTAAGACCAAACGCCGAGGAAGACTGAAAGGTCCTAGAATTTAGGCAGTTCACTTGGCCTTTTGCCCGACTTGGGGATAATAATAATAATAATATTTATTTAGGGTATATTACACTGCGACCTATTGGTCTATTGTGTCCCCTGCCTATGCCTCGGAGAGGTTCATGCCTTCTTTCAGAGCCCTCTCTAGATACTTCTTTTGTGAAGCGTGTCGAGGTATTGCTCTGATTTATCCTTGCCAGGACACACTCCCTAGAGCACAGCATCCAGTCCAGTTTCTTTGACGAATCTGAGAATGAGCTGTGGGTCCATGGCTTGTATGTCTTTGTCTGTTATTTGGTGCCTGCCCAAATATCTTATCTTTTTGTGGGCCAGTGCCCCACACGATTCCAGTATGTGGTCTGGAGTTTCGGCGGTTTCACTGCAGAATCTGCAGAGCCCGTCCTCTAATATACTCATTTTCCCCAGGTGCTCCTTGAGTCTGCAGTGCCCCGTGAGGAGGCCTGTTAGGATCCTAAGGTTGTTTTTGTTAAGGCTGGTACAAGCTTTGAATCTCTTTTGGTTATTTATTTGTTTGCATCAGACCTTGGAGGTGGAGAAAGGTTTTGGCGCTTGTTTCTTCCTCCAGTCTCCTGAACTCTTCGCGTATAGTGTGTTCTCCTATCCCGCAGAACGGTTCAGGTCATATGAAGGGTTCCTGTGCGCCTTTTCTTGCCAGAGAGTCCGCTGCCTCATTGCCTGTAATGCCAACATGGCCAGCGACCTAGCAGATGGAAATTCTGTTATTCTTGCCTAGTCTATTCAGTCCGTGTAAGCATTCCCACACTAGTTTTGACTTGATGACGTAGGCGTCAAGAGCCTTAATGGCTCCTTAGCTGTCAGACATTATTGCTATACTGCAATTTCTGTAGTGTTTCTCGAGGTTGATTCGAACGCACCTGTCTATGGCAAATATTTCTGCCTGGAAGATGCTGGTACATGTGCCCATGGATTCGTAGTGCTTAGTTCCGGGCCCAAACACTCCTGCACCAGTTCCCTCTTCGGTCCTCGAGCCGTCCGTGTACCACTTTGTTGTGTAGTTGCTCAGTCCATAAGTTATGGATTCATTGCTCCAGTTCTCCTTATTGCTGAGCTTTATCTGAAAATTCTTCTCGAAGTTGAATTTCCTGATGCTGTCATCCCTAGGTATGCCAAGAAGTGGGAGTTTTTTGAGTAAGTTACCGTGTTCTTTCGAACCAATGCATTTCCCTCTCCTAATTCCCTCCTTTGCCACCCTTAGGATTGTTTTATCTGCCTCGTTTATCACCATGATGTGTAGAGGGGTTAATTCCAATAACACCTCCATGGCTGCAGTTGGGCAGCTACGCATTGCTCCGGTAATGCACAGGCACGCCAGTCTTTGCACTTTGCCGAATGTCTCTCTTGTTGTGGCTAGACTGGTTCGTTTCGCCCAAGCTACCGCTCCGTATGTGATCATTGGTCTCACAATTGCAATGTACATCCATCGCAGGATGCTTGGGCTGCATCCCCATGCCTTCCCCGTTAGGCTCCTACATATCATGAGAGCGCGGGTGGGTTTCTTGGATATATCCTCTGTATGTTTTCGCCAGAGGAGTTTACTATCTAGATGGAGTCCTAGATATTTTACTTTTTGACTGGTATCAGTGTCGTGCCTGATAGGCTAATGTCCTTGAATCTTTGAAGTTGTATTTTCCTTGTGAATGGTACTATCGTTGTTTTCGCCGGATTGATGATGAGTCCGACAGTATGGCACCATTCCTTGGTTACTTTAAGCCCCTTTTGTATTATGTCCCCAAGGGTTTCATCAAACTTGCCCCTGGCAATCAGTACAATGTCATCGGCGTACGCCTGACAGTTGATGCCAAGGTTGGTTAATTTTTCCAGCAGTTCGTCTACAACTAGGCTCCACATCAATTGTGATAGTACCCCTCCTTGTGGACATCCTCTTGTTGTGTTCACTCTGATGGTTCCAGACGGTGTTTGAGTCTCTGCTGATCTGGTGCTCAGCAGCTCACACATCCAGTTGGATACTGTACTGTTAACTCCTTTCCTAACCAGGGATCGTTTAATCGCCTAATGTGAGGTGTTGTCAAATGCTCCCTCTATGTCTAGGAAAGCGCACAGTACTATTTCTTTTGCTTCCAAGGCACTTTGAATTATCTCCGTCAGCTGATATAGGGCGGTCTCTGTTGATCTGCCCGCTCTGTATGCATGCTGACGATGATGTAAGGGGGATGTGTTCAGTACATCTTCCCTTAAATAATTGTCCACAACCTTTTCTGTCATCTTCAGAAGAAAGGACGTAAGGCCGATGGGTCTGTACGATTTTGGCTGTGTGGGGTCTTTTTTCTCCGCTTTTGGTATAAACACAACCCTTGCTCGTCTCCATTGCATTGGTATGTGGCCCAAGGCAATACTGCTCCTTGTTATTTTTAGCAGGTGTGGTATTAGTACAACTTGCCCTTCTTGTAGTAGGGTGGGTATAATGTCGTCCACTCCGGCAGATTTAAAAGGCTGAAAGGAATTTATTGCCAATTTCAGTCATCCTTCAGAACAGATGGTTGATGTTCTTTCCCAGTCTTCCCTCCGAGGTCTGATTGAAGTGGTATTGATTCCTGGCTCAGTACTAGGCGAGGTGCCAGGAAAGTGAGTTTCTAGTAGCAGTAGTGCCCTTTGATCCTCATCTTCCGTGAACTCCGTGCTGGTGATTGTCTCACAGAATTTCCTGAAGCTATTTCTTTCAGCTTTTCTGATTTCCTTATTATATGTAGTAAGAGCCATTTTGTAGCTTTGCCAGTCTCCGCTGCGCTTTGCTTTATTGAAAAGCTTCCGCACCTCGGATCTTAGTTTTGACAAGCTATTTCTCCACCATGGCGTCTGTTTCCTGTCCCGTTCTCTACTTATAGGACAGTTTTCTTCGAACGCAGAGATGATGGCGTTTGTTATGCCTTCCACTGCGCTCTCTAGCTCTAGGGGGTGGCCCGGATCCTTCCTTAAAACAAGGCGCCCCAGATTGCTCTCTAGAGCAGTTCTATAGTTTTCCCAGTTGGTTTTCCTTGGGTTTCTTACTGGATTTCTCGTGATACTTGTGCTGTCCAGTTACTAATTAATTTACTTACGCTTGGTGCGGTGACATCCTTCAACATCCTGAATTGGCACCAGATCTCGTGTCGAGTATTCTGAAAGTAGAATAAATTTATATTTATTGTTAATTAGAATGCAAGCTCTCGGTTTCTCGGCCCGAGTGTCCCATATTACCTTTGCATCCTTGCTCACCAATCCTTTGACTTGTCCTTTGAGGATCCATGGCTCCTGGATAAGTACTAGCCCTAGGCTTTGGCAGGTAAACATCCTAGATATAGTCGCCGAGGCGGCTATAGCATGGTGAATGTTTACCTGTGCTAGTTTGATTTTTCTGTTTACAGGGTTCATCGAGCTATTGCTCGCGCGGGGCAATTGCCCCGTCCTCCTTCAGAAGCGAATCTTCCTCCTCCTGGGTGATGTCCTGGAAAAGGTCGATGACCATGTTGTCCATTTCCCACTCAGAGATTATGCTCTCCGAGATGGACATAGACTCCTCGGCCTCCTCAGGAGCCTGCTCCGCCGATTGACTTGGGGATAAAAATCCCATTCACTTTTCTCAAGTTCAGTAGAAATATCCCCAATGGTGATTTGTTTTAAACAAAGCAGCTAATTTTTTTGTTTTTTTTTTATAATTTGCTTGGGGGGTTTTCTGTTAAATGTTACTGTACCCTTATTGTGCTAAGAACACAGTGCAAGGATTTGTGTTTAATAGCAAGCAAGACCTAGCAATAGTGTAATCCATTGCATACTTTTCGGTGCTACTTGCTGTTAGAAAGAAAAGAACACTGTTTGTAGTTGCGTTAGAATTTTTGTGTATAGTGAAAGCTTCCGTGGGCGAACACCCACGATACCAGTGCTTTTGTCCGGCCACTGGAAATGCTCGTATGCGGGAAATGTGGAAGAAATTGAGCATGTCCATTGTACGGTGGAAAACATAATGTCCACGGACATAATGTCAATGGAGATTATGTCCGGATGAAAGTAAGTCTAAATGGACTTAAGGTCCGATTGAAGAAGACATATTGTCTTGTTTCAAAATTGGCAATAATTGTTTTTTTTTTAAGAATAAAAGCGTATAAATGTAGTAGAATATCGCAAGTTGATCCAATAAAAGGCATGGGGGCATGTCCCCTGCTTGGGTTCACTGTTGGACTTGGTCGATGCTCGACGAGCGCATTAAACTGCTACCCGAATCCAGACTCACGGTCTGCGACAACAGATACAAACGGACGGTCGGGGAGATCAAAAACAGACGGACGGTATGTAAAGGCGAGGTGCAAGTCCAATGCACTCTGCAACCAGACGGATGGTCTGCAACGGCGGGGTGGACACGTCACAATGTACTTACACATCCGCCCTGCAAAAACAAAACAAACGAGACAAAAAGTCAAAAACCTAAAAGCGAATTACGATCTATCACCAACACGGTTGTGAGCGAAGTTCGATAAGGGAAGGGGTTACGCTCCCTTTTGAACAAACTCCGTCGTTGGAGCACCGAAGGAACAGCAGAGGAGTGCGGGCGGACGGCTCTGTGAAACACCCTCACGATAACCGAGCGGTATAATAATCGCCATCACAATATCACCGACGATAACACAAACAAAGAAACCACATCACTGTGAAAATTAGAAGGGGGACTGTAGAAGTGTAGACGAACACTCCAGTCAATGATAACCAAGATTGTGTGTCGCCACAGATGGCGGCGTACCAAACTTAATCGAAACACAAATTGGACGATGGCCGCGAGCCCAACGTAAACAAAGTGTAAATTCAGAAACGTCAAACATTTGCGCAGTAATTCGGCATCACTGCTCATTTGCGATGCTGATGCGATGCACAGTTTAAGCTGATGCGTTGCTGATTGAATATGGCGTTTGAGTTTTAGAACGCATTGTTTAAATCAAACATTTAAAATGGAAGTTTTGCTAATAAAAGTTTTAGTCGATAACTTTGATCGTAAATACGATAAATTTAGTTTTAATATGTGTGAAGCAAGAAGAAAAAGGTCGAAACGCATACGAACTGTAATTAGCAGATTTAAAAGAAGGAAAATTCCTAAGATTAGGGACTATTTCAAAGTTCTAGAAGAATGTCCAGACGATGTATTTCAAAATCATTTTAGAATGTGCCGCTCCACCTTCTATGTAAGTCCACTAATGATTTAACTTTTCTAAATGGAAACCAAACCATGTTTCTAGGATTTGCGAAAATCATTAAATCCTTTTTGGACACCTTATACACCTTCTAATAGTAAGTTAATGTCCAACCACACAATAACGGAAATGCTTCGAGATATGATTATCTCAAGCCAACAATTCACTGCATCCAAAAATGCAATTCAACAAAATAAACAAACCACCCAGCTTTATCGCGAATAAACAAAAGAACATAATCCTGATGACTTGCAGTTTGTTGTTTGTAGATAATCCAGATCCCGAAGACGGCATCAATCTCGCCCACGACATTATGGATAGTTTTAAGGCAAGATGGTTTTTGGTATTTTAGTTTAAGTTTGACATCGCGACGGAACAGTCGGAATAAAGAATACTTTTAAAAAACCTCTTTTGAGTGTCGAGTTAATTAATTGGCAACCGTGACAGGACAACCACATTTCTTGTTAACCAGAAAAATAAAGTATGGGAGATTGTGAGTTGTATTGCTAGTGAAGTGCAATAAAAGAAAAAATAAGTATCCTTCAAAGAAAGGAGAAATAAATATAATAAGTATCCTGCAAATTAAGGAGAAATAAAAATAAAAGACTAAAGTGAGAATTAATCAGTTCCGAGTCACAACATATAGAAGAGCAAAATCAGCAATCAACAGCAGCAGTTTTATATGTATTAAGTAAGAATTTATTAATTTTTTTTAGTAAGTAAGAATAAAAATAAATATTTAAAAGCAAACATTTGATAATAATAATACACAGTGCTCACGAATAAAATTCAGTTATAAAACGACATACTGGACGAACTATTAGATAAATTTAAAAATTTTAATTTTACAATGACGAACAACAACGCTGACATGGAAAATTTAGTCACCAGACTAATAGCAGCTAACACTGCTTCATTGCAACCCGAAATTGCATCCTTAAAAACAACCTTACAATCTGTTACAAATACTAATCTTGTAACAGAATACAAGACACAGACAATTGGAGACAATATACATTGTGACGAAACCTTAGACGTCATAAAATCCTTGCCGGAATTTTCAGGCAATAATACAAATTCATATGTAAGCTGGCGAGAAGCAGCACATAATTCAATTTCCTTATATACTAAAGGTAGCCGTAAATATTTTGCTGCGCTTACAATCTTCAGAAATAAGATAATACAAAGCGCAAACGATACATTAACAAACCATGGTACAGTTCTTAACTTTGAGGCTATTATATCAAGATTAGACTTTTCATACGCCGACAAACGACCTGCTCATGTTATTGAGCAAGAACTCAGCATCTTAAGACAAGGAAATACTTCAATAATAGATTATTATAACTTAGTGAATGAAAAACTTACGCTTCTCATTAATAAAACTATCATGACACATGGCACGGAGACAAATTTAACAAGAGAGTTAAACAACTCTCATCGCCGAAACGCTCTTCGAGTATTTATTACGGGGCTAAATGCTCCCATATCCAATATTATATTTTCACTCTCTCCAGAGGATTTACCAAGTGCATTAGGAAAGGCACAGGAATTAGAATCGAATAACATGAGACTAAACTTTGCATTACAATTTAGTAGATCACAGTCGAACACAGCGGCTAATCACAAATTTAACAAAAGTCAAAATAATCTTAGGTTTCCAACAGTAAACTCTTTTAACAATAGTAATTACCAATACCCAAAACCAGAACCAATGGAATTACGCAGTGATTCCCACAGACCAATACAAGGAAGATTCAATAATAATCAATTTCAAAGACCTCAATTTCAAAGACCTCAATATCAACCAGATAAAAGACCCTACGAAAGTATACAAAGAAGCGCACAACCTCCAGCAAAAATGGAGAGAATAAATAACCTCAACGAGGAAGCTTTTTTAGAAGAGCGCCAGAACTACCCTACATATTCAGGAACGGTCCAATACGAAAATTACGAATATTAATCGACACAGGAGCAACAAATTGTTACTGTAGTCCAAACATTTTAAAAAACAGACAGGAACTTATTGTAAAGAAAAGTGTAAGAACTATAAATGGTTCCACAATAATTAATCACTATTATGACGTATACATATTTGATAGAGATGTGAGATTTTACGAGATAAATAATTTAAACTCCGATTTGCTTATTGGATGTAATTTGTTGAATAGGGCAGATATTAAGATAGATTTCGAAAAGGAAACGTTATTATATAGAAACAAATGTGAAAAAATGTACATTCTAGGGGAAGAATGTAATAAAATATGTAATATAGAAATTAACTTAAATAAGGATAAATTAGAGGAACAAATTAAGAAAAGAATTGTTCAAAAACACTCAAACATAGATATGAGATTACCTTTTAGAACAGACATCAGAGCAGAAATTCGTACAACTGTTGAAACTCCTATATGGAGTAAACAGTATCCATATCCACTTTCTGCTAATGGATTTATTAATAAAGAAATAAATAAAATGTTAAGGGATGGAATAATTCAACCATCTAAAAGTCCATACAACTCTCCAGTATGGGTTGTACCTAAAAAGAAGTATAAACGAAGACGGGTCTGCAAAAATGAGACTTGTAATCGATTACAAAAAAATAAATGAATTTACAATAGCAGATAAATACCCCATTCCTGACATAAATGTAATCCTGTCCAATTTAGGAAAAGCAAGATACTTTTCCACATTAGATTTAGAGTCAGGTTTTCATCAAATAAAAATGAAATCACAGGATATAGAAAAAACAAGTTTTTCGTTAATAACGGTAAATATGAATTCCTTAGATTACCATTTGGATTGAAAAATGCTCCGAGCATATTCCAAAGAGCAATGGATAATATACTGAGAGATCATATAGGAAAAATTTGCCACGTATATATTGATGATATAATCGTATATTCAGAAAGTTTGGAAAAACACTTCCAGGACTTAGAAATCATTATAGAAACTTTAGGTATTGCAAATATGAAGATTTCACCAGAGAAATCAAGATTTTATAAGAATGAGGTAGAATTTTTAGGATATATTGTTGGACACAATATAATTAAGACAGATCCAAAGAAAATTGAAACCATAAGGGATTTTCCTGAACCCAGAACTCTGAGACAGTTAAGAAGTTTCTTGGGACTTACAGGTTATTATAGGAAGTTCATTAAAAACTACGCCAGTTTAGCAAAACCTTTGACCAAGTATTTAGCGGGAGAAAATGGAAAAGTATCCCAATACATCTCAAAGAAAATTGACATAGACCTAGACAAAGAAGGATCGGAAGCAGTAAAAATACTAAAAGAATATTTAACACACGAAGTTGAATTGGCACAACCAAACTTTGAAAAAAAATTTGTTTTAACAACAGACGCATCTAATGATGCAATAGGTGGAGTATTATCACAGGATGATAAGCCCATCACATTTATATCTAAAACACTTAGTAAAACAGAAAGGAACTATGCCACCAATGAAAAAGAATTATATGCCATTGTATGGGCACTAAAGAATCTTAGAACATATCTTTACGGAGTGTCTAATTTAGAAATTCACACAGACCATCAACCTTTGACTTATGCCGTTTCTCCACGGAACCCGAATGCGAAAATGAAAAGATGGCATTCAATAATAGAGGAATATGCTCCAAAAATTATTTATAAACCTGGAACAACAAATGTTGTTGCAGATGCACTTTCAAGACAAAACCTAAACAACATGTCCGACAATTCGTCAACCAATTCATCAACCGAAGCAACTATGCATTCCGCTGAAAGTAGTGACAACACTACAATAAAAAAGACCAATAAACCATTAAATGATTTCAGGCAACAGATACTCTTAGGAAAAGGAATTTTTACAATACATGAGAAAATACAGAATTTTCCAAATAGGAAAAAAAAAATCCTGAGGATTTAGCTGACATTAAGTCAAAATTATTGGAAGTATTTAATAACAAATTCCTATATACTAACATTTTCCCAAATGATATCCCAAATAAGGATGATCAAGCTGCAATTGTTCAACAAACACACACCAGAGCTCATAGAAACTACAGAGAAAATATAAAACAAATTCATAAAGAATATTATTGGCCCAATATGCGTAAACAATTTAAAGAATATACTAGACATTGCGACATATGCAATAAACTTAAATACGATAGACATCCACAAGTGGTTCCAATTGGTGAGGCACCAATTCCAAAGATGGAAGGGGAATTCCTTCATATAGATATATTTTCCGCGCAACAGGTAAAATACCTTACATGCATTGATGCATATTCAAAATTTTTAATTGTAAAACACATTGATAACAAGTTTAATTTAGAAACTAAAGTTTTAGAACTGCTACAAGTTTTCCCTAACTGCAAAAAGATAACATTAGATAACGAAAGAGGTTTCAAATCAATTGTATTCAAAAACTTAATGGATAGATTAAATATAGAACTTTATTTTTGTGACCCAGGTCATAGTACTACGAATGGTCAGATAGAAAGGATTCATTCAACCCTTATAGAATTAACAAAATGTTTAAAAGAAGAATTTGAAATTATAGACACAACTGAAGCCTTACTTAGAGCCGCACAACAGTATAATCAATCTATACATTCAGTTACAAATCTCAAACCATTTGAAATACTTTATAACAAAACGGATCATAGTAACGTCAAGAAGAAGTTGAAAGAAGCCCAAGAAAAAATGCTAAAAAGAAATAATGCAAAAAGAAAGTTAAAAACATATAAATTAGATGATGTAGTTTATGAGAAAATACTACAGTTTAAAAATAAAAATAACAAAATGATAAATAGTTATCAGAATCAAATAGTTAAGGAGGATTTAGGGAATAAAATAAGAACCAGTAAGAGGATAATACATAAAGACAATATTAAAAGTTAGACTTTCTTTTATTACAGGAAAATGGAATCGACAATGCTAATTTTACTAATTACAATAACTTTAACAGGTGCCGACATAGTGGATTATACAAGAGAAAATTACTTACTGTTAGAAAACGGCAATACCGCACTTTATAGCGAATATGGAACTATTTTCCATATCACACAGCTTACATATTTTGAAAAAATATTAAGAGAAACAGAATCTGAAATAAATGCAAATTATTTTACTAATACATTAAATGATAATGATGACAATTTACTAAATCCCAGCAGAGACTCAGATTTTACAATAATTAAAACACTTTTAGGACAACTTAGACTAACAAAAAGATACAGGAGAGGCATAAACGAAATAGGGACAGTATGGAAATGGATTTCGGGTTCACCCGACCATGATGATTTAATATTAATAAATAATAAACTATCTGAACTTACAATAAATAATAATAGGCAATTTATAACTAATTCAGAAATGTTCGACGCAATAAAAAAATTATCAATATCAATACACAAATTAGAAAATGACGGACAATTGAGATTAGCTAGGGAAAGAAATAAATTAATATTAATAGAATTACAGAATATAGTTCAAACAATAGCTTTAGCAAAATCAGGAACTTTAAACCCAGCAATACTAAATCTTCATGACATAAAAGGCATAACACAACACGAACATGGTAGTATGACAATAACGGACTTAATGGACGTTTCAGAATTCAAAATTATTCAAAATGAAGATGTTATTGTTATTTTTATCAAATATCCCATTATTAGTAAGAATTGTAAGCTTTACGAAGCACGGGCCATAAGCCAATCAGATGGAAAAATGTTAATTGATAAAGAAATCGCTAAATGTAACAACGAATACATAAATGTTAAACAATGTAAAGTAGAGTTAAGATACAATTTTTGTAAACTAGTTTTTAATAAAACATGTTTGTCAAATTTACTAAATAATCAAAAAGCAAATTGTAATAAAATAAAAGAGAAAAATTTAAATCTAGAAGTTATAAAAGATGGATCCATATTGGTATCGGGAAAGCACATAGTCGAAAACACAACTATAAATGGAGTTTATTTAATCATCTATCAAAATAAAACAACGGAGTCATATATGATAACCCTACATCTGTAATTCAAAATTACTTGAAAACATATACAATAGATAAATATGATATAGACAATTATTTCGATTCATCTAATGAAAACCTTAAATTTGAAAACATAAACCTAATTGATATTTTACAAGACAGGGTGTCAGATAATCCCATAATTTCATCATTTGCAATAATGTTTATTATAGCAGCCACAGCATTATGTATAATTTATTACTTCAAGACGAGATCGTCTCAAAACAACAATTCAGTACACTCGGAAGAAATGCGATTCAGCAGGTTACTAAAACAAATAGACCAGCTCACGGAAGAAGCGGGACGTTCTTCTTAAAGAAAGAAGGGAGTTAATGTCCAACCACACAATAACGGAAATGCTTCGAGATATGATTATCTCAAGCCAACAATTCACTGTTTCAAAAAATGCAATTCAACAAAATAAACAAACCACCCAGCTTTATCGCGAATAAACAAAAGAACATAATCCTGATGACTTGCAGTTTGTTGTTTGTAGATAATCCAGATCCCGAAGACGGCATCAATCTCGCCCACGACATTATGGATAGTTTTAAGGCAAGATGGTTTTTGGTATTTTAGTTTAAGTTTGACATCGCGACGGAACAGTCGGAATAAAGAATACTTTAAAAAAAAACTCTTTTGAGTGTTGAGTTAATTAATTTAGTATCTATCAATTAAAATGTTTGTTTACTTACTTTTTTTCTCTTCCGACATTTTTCTTGGTTTTTTCCCGGCGAATCAACAGCGCATCAGGTATTTCTGTGATGCTTTTTTTCGTTATGTTTGCGCATCAGTTTGATCAACTTTGCAATAATGAACACTTGACGTTGAAAGTGATGCCAATAGTTGCGTTAATGAACATTTTGCAAAGCATCATGAGCATCATGATGCCAGTGATGCGTTACTGAATTTGCACAAAACTTATGTTAGGAACGGCACACGATCGGCATATCCCTTTTTCCCCAAACCTGCGCACAATTCCACCGAGGTAGAATAGCGAAATAATTCATAATTTAAATAATAATTTCCATACCAACTCCGTCGTGCTGCACTCCTAAATAGTAACTGGGCCTGGTTCTAGGGATAGTCATCTTTGGAAAAAAAATCTCCATTCATCCTCCTATAGGGGGGAATATTAGTTAAAAAAATTAACTGTTTGCAGTTGCATCAATTGCTTAAAGTAGTTCATTCGCGAATAAATTAGAGTGCAACAAGATGCCTTGTATGAAATGTATGTAAATAAATTGTCCGTGTCCTGCCAGCATCCGCCCACCGAAATGTGCAAAGTATTTCGTTATAAAAACATAACAAATACCTTGGGACTATGCGCGATCTGTCCGTGACTAGAGCTTTCACTACATATAGCACGACCTAACCTGTAAAATTAAACTAAAGTGAGGTTTTAATCGCAACCGTCGTGTTTAGGTTTCATCTGTTTTCTTTTATTTGGAATTCTACACACTTTGTACTCGTATGATCTTTACGTAGTGCTGTTGATAGATAGACGTGAATTTATTTCGTATAATTTTTGAAATTGGTGTTGTTACGGCACATTTTGCATTACATGGATTTGAAAATTTTATCTTGCAACTAAAAGATTATTTAAAAGGTTACAAAGTACTTTAACAAAACAAAATAAAGATATATTAAGAAGGAAAACACAAAAAACGCCTTCTAATAAAAATAATAATAATCATAATAATAATAAGAACAAATATAAACTAATGGTTAAAAAATATGTGCAGAATATATATGCAGGTATGTACCTACACTCCGCTTCAACTGAATAAGCACAAACATTTTCTAAGCTACGTTGTCCATTTTTTCAAAACCTTGTGCTGTAATATACTCGTATCATTTAATGATGCAAACTGTTTGCGTATGATGTTGACAATATAAATCGGAAAGAATAATTCAAAAAGTACCGCTATTTTTTCCCTGGTTCCCTTGCAAAGCATTCAATATGGAAAAAGGCAGTTTTTTTTGCGTCAACTGAATAGACACAAGGTCATTATTTTCACTGCTTATGAGTATTCTGTGGAGATTGACACATTAGATCAACAGTTGAAGTACTTTAAGTGAATTTTATTTGATTAATTGTATTTCAAAGAAAAACAGGTAGATCAAAATCTCTAAATAGTGTTGAAAGAGCTCAAATCGATTTACTAAAAGAACAAGGACTAACCGGGCGTTCTAAAGCTGACAAAATTGGACGAAGTTTTAGTGTGGTCTATTCTTATTTAAGAAGCAAAGATTCGTACGGAAAAAACATGAAAGGAAGGATGATGAAGTCAAAAAACGGCAACAACAGCAGTTGATCGAAGAGCAATTTTAAGACGTGCTTCCAATTCCTGCGATTCTGCGGCAAAAATAAAGCCGGTGTTATTGCAAGCGTTTCAACAGTGCGAAGGGTTATCAATAGTGCCAAACATCTAAAACGGTTGAAAATTCAAAAGAAACCACCACTTAACGCGAAACGGAAGTGCATGCGCTTAGAATTCTCTAGACTCCTTATGAGTTTTAAAAATGAATGGCGTCACGTTGTTTTTTCGGATGAGAAGAAGTTTAATTTTGATGGCCCTGATGGGTTTAATTATTACTTCCACGATGTGTGGAAAGAAGAACGATTTCTAGCGCGGCATCATAGTCGAGAAGGTGGTGTTATGGTATGGGGAGCAGTTAGCTACTATGGCACTGTTGAGCTTGAATTAAAAACCTCAAAAATTACTGCATTAAGTTATAAAGGAAATTTGAAAGGAAATTTTTCTAAATTTTCAGGCATTTTTGGACCCAAAAACGAACTTTTCAGCAGGGTAACGCCCCCATCCACACGGCGCGCATAGTAAAAAATTGGATAGAAGAGCGGAATGTGGAATTGCTTCAATGGTCACCGTACTCACCGGACCTGAACCTTATAGAAAACGTTTGGGGATGGTTAGTACGAAAAGTTTATGAGTCTGGCCGTCAGTTTGAGAACAGAGAATCCCTTATTTCAGCCATTAAATTGGCCTGGAGGGAAATTTCGCAGGACTACATAAAGAGGCTGTACGATTCCATGCCGGATCGAATTTACGAAACTATTACGAACAAAGGCGGCAGTACCCACTATTAAAATTAACTAATTAAAAACTAGTGTAAGAAAAACTTGTTTCATTTAATCCCAATAACTTTTATTCCAAATTTTAATATATGTGTCTATTCAGTTGACGCAAAATAAAACTGCGTTTTTCGATATTGAATGCTTTGCAAGAGAACCAGGAAAAAAATAGCGGTCCTTTTTGAAATATTCTTTCCGATTTATTTTGTCAACATCATACGCAAACAGTTTGCATCATCAAAAATGATATATTACGGCACAAGGTTTTGAAAAAATGGACAACGTAGCTTATAAAATCTTTGTGCTTATTCAGTTGAAGCAAAGTGTATGTACATATATATTTTCAAATATATAAAAATGTATATTATATGACTAGAATAGATTATGAAAGAGACAATGTTTGTTGGTAATAAATATATGTGACTAGGGTAAACCACCCAAGGATTGGCACCTTAAGCAAATATACAGCTATATTTCGCTGTAAAAACTAAATGAAATATCCCAACACCTATGAAATACTTTATTTACCTTTTTATTGGTGTTTTATTATAATAAATAATGAACAAATAACATTTCTTTTAAAACATAAACAAAATATTTTCATTTCTCGACTAAAACCAAACACTTCTTCAGACGATGTCTTGAACCATTTGGTCTCGAGAAACTTGATTCCAAAACATGACTCAATCAAATGCACCAAAATCAGTAAGGCTGATGGGTTTGGCGTCTTTCAAAATTGTTGCCCCTTCAGTATACTCGTATTTTGAAAAGCTGTGCAATAGCACCGCATGGCCTCAAAATACATTACGTCGCCTGAGAATTGTTTTGTTCCATACGCCACTTTTGTCGTTTTTGAGTTAGGACCGGATTCTATGGTAATTTTGTATGCTCTTTTTAAATCTGTGATTCGATTTGCTCTAAGTCTTTCCAATCCCGAGATATCGAACAATCGACTTTGTCCCATATCCACCAAAATCAACAGTTTGTAGAATTGTTTTGTGCCATAAAGCATTTTTTGGCGTTTGGGACAAATTTTCCATATAATTTATTGCAATTTTTTTGTGAGAATTGTTTTATTCCACGTGCATATCACGGCGACAAGAGATACAGAAAATATTAACAAAGTTGAGAATTGGTTTGTCCTACGTGCACTCGTGTTAAAGAAAAGCTATGTAATGTATGTGGAACACTGATCGCAAACAAAATTTTAGTATTGGTTTGTTCCACCTCCATTACAGTTGTGTAGATAATATTCGATATTATGAAGATATGAATTCGGTGCGGTGATGAATAGTGCTGCAAGCGCAAAACCGAGTTGCAGACGTACGAGCAGGAAATCATTGAATGACTACTTTTTTTTAATAAATTGCCCTTATTTATAAGAGATACACTTCGTTTTTCACGTTACATCAAAAAGGTTAAAGACTGGTTGTTTACGTTAAACTATGAAAGTATTTAATCCTTTGTTAAAATTATTATTTTTTCTCAACACACAATTACACAATATACTATTAATAATGAATTTGTTATTTATTATTACATATGGTTTCAATAGATGTGTTTAATGAACCTTAGCTGCACAGATAAGTACAGAAGAAATGAGAAAAGTACAAGATTTGGTGTTCCATGAGTAAAAAACTTGCCGCAAAGTGTTCTACATTCTGTCAATTTGTGTTCCATGAAGCTGTGCAGATCAGTTTAGCACAATTTTTTCTGTACCTAGTTTTGAGGTAGGGCAAGTGAGTGAAATGTGCCAGATTTGAAAATTCAAATTGTACCTATGCCAACTGATTTATTTGTATTTCATGAGATATAGTATTTCTTAGTTTAATGTTACAAATGTTCGCATATTTATTAAAAAAAATGAAAGAATAACATGGAACGATTGTTCGTTCAAATTGTGTCCTTCTCTTCCCTCCCCGTACCCTTCTTCTATTGGGTGGCATCTGCGTGGTCATCGGCAAGTGGAGGGCAACCAAGGTCCCATCAGCCTTTGGGCCACTTTCTCCGCACCTCGAGGGTATCACCCCCACAGGTACCCAACCCCGTGAGTGGAGAGGATTCCCCAAAATGAAAAGTGATGAAATGAGCAGTATAGGCGGACCGCCGACCGGCAGATCGAGAGCCGGGATAAAGTGCCCAATCCTGGTGCCGCACATCAACTCGGCAGAATGGGCCCAACGTTGTCCGCACATAGTAACCGTGCGAAGCAAACAGCAATGCGGCAAGGTGGAGGACCTTAGCTTGATTGCCCTCCAACGAGATGGAGAGGCAGCAGATAAGTGTGGGTGGACCGCCCACACATTAACATCTGCCCCAGAACCACCACTGACACGGTGGGGCGTTAGGTTCGATGGGGGGGAAGAGGACGCTCTATCCTTCAACTCCGTCGTGGGAGCACCGGAGAAGCAACAGAGGAGTATAGGCGGACGGCCACGATAAAAATACACTCCCGTGGAAGACATCACAATACTAATACCGATGGCAAACACCGAATAGACACCCAGGCACACAAGAGGACTGGTCAACATTACACAAAAGAAAACAACGAACCAGTCAATAAAAAGGATAAATCCGGCGTAACTGCAAACACTGAAGAACACGAAGAAACACGAGACACAGAAGACTGGTTGGCACGATACACTAAAACAACAGACATCAATAAAAAGGAGAAATCCGGTCCAGAAAAATATATTGTAAGGAATGACCCGCGAATGGCAAGACCCTTACACCCTTTCTGAACAGGATTCCACCAGACAAGTTAAAATCCGCGGTTTGCTAAATTAAAAATAACTCACTTGACTTTGTTTTGGAGTCTACGGGGATTTATTGAAGTTACTCCTGGGAGGTTGTGGTAATTACAGCATTGTCCTCAAATTTCTTCTCCTCCTGAGGTGGGTCAGGGTTGTTGGGACCCAGTCACTTCCTTTTTTATACCCTATTCTAGGGGTATATTAATTTTGACGCATAGTTTGTAACATACCTTAATATTGCCCGTAGACCCCTAAAAGTTACTATATTTATGATCAGCATCGATAGTAATGTCGATCTAGCCATGTCCGTCCGTCGGCAAAAATTAGGCCTTTAAACTGGACCTAGAGAGCTGAAATTTTAACCATATACTCTCTAGGGTCCCGAAATAATCAAGTTTAAGAATTTTTGAAATCCGCCCACAGACACGCCCACAAACTCAAAAAAACAAAATTTTGGAAAAAATCGAATTTTGAGCTAGCGAGCTGAAATTTTTTATATATGATCTATGGCCCATAAAACTGATTAGGACATAAAATTTTCAAAATCCGCCCACTGACACGCCCACAATTAAATAAAACAAATTTTGGGAAAAATTGAATTTTGAGCTAGAAAGCTGAAATTTTTTATATATGATCTTTGGCCTATAAAACTGCTTGGGACATAAAATTTTCAAAATCCGCCCACTGACACGCCCACAATTAAATAAAATATTTTTTTTGAAAAACCAAAATTTGAGCTAGGGAGCTGAAATTTTTAATATATACTCTCTAGGGGCCCTTTATGCTCATGTGTAAATATTTTCAAAATCCGCCTACTGACACGCCCACAATTATTTTTTTTTTTATTTTTGAAAGTCCAAATTTGAGCTAGGGAGCTGAAAATTATAGTATATACTCTCTAGGTGCCCTTTATGCTCATACTTAATTTTTTTTAAATCCGCCTACTGACACGCCCACAATTAAATAAAACAATTTTATTGAAAAACCAAAGTTTGAGCTAGGGAGCGTTTTTATTTACAAAAGCTTAGTTTTTTCGATAAAATCCTTTAAATTTTTGTCACGCCCACTTATGAGATATAGGAATAAGAATAGGGTATCCAACAGTTCGCCCAAGCGGACTGTAGCCCGCCCCTATGTTTCCTTTTCATTTTCACCGATTTAAAGGTATTTTAATCCGCGTTGTAATTTATTATTGTTCTTATTGTTGTTTTTATTTCGCACTTGGACAAAACTCATACGAGAAATGTCAAATAGAGATTAGATTGTTAATTGACGAGAATATTGTTCCAGGTCGGTCAAACAATCCAATAATCCGACTTTCCAGGGGTGGATCGTTGGGGTAAGAGAGATTGGATTGAGTGACTGGAAAATAAGCGAGGAGGTAACGTTTAGACTCACGCACACCACTGCGAACACGCTCCGGTGCCGCTGAATGTGGTCTGCCGTTGGCTCGCTGGAACGAATGAAGGTAGTGGGATATGGCGGACAACCACCAACACATAGGCGGACGTCCATTGCACGCCATGAGTGGGATTCCACTACCAATGTGTGGGCGAGTGTGTGAAAGAGGAGAGTTGGCCGAACGGGAACAAGGAAAGTTCTGGAAGATCACTTCTTGGTTGACCAGCTAACGCGTTAGTCAGGTTTTAAGACAGGAGTTTTGTAAAAGTGCGAAATCAAAGTGGAAAGAAAAAAAATCGTTGAAATTAAAGGTACAAACGAAAGTAAAGACTAAATTTAACGTTCAGAACGAGAATTGAAGTGAAGGAAGGAACTGGATTAAATAGTCAGGAACGTCAGGAGGAGGACAAATAGAAGGACAGGTTGATAGAGAAAAAAGGGACTAAGGAGTGGGATTCCGAACCAAAGATAAGTAGAGTGAATATTAAGTAGTGAATAGTTTCGAAGTCGATTGTGTTAGGAATTTGTCGTGTCATAGTCTGGTAGGATTCTGAAACGAATTTTTCCGCGAAACGTCCGGGACACGCGACCCCGTCAACCATTTTTTTGGTATTCCGGGCGACGCCATAGCGGGTCACGCCGGTCACTTAACTTTCATTTGCCCTTCAGGCCATAATACCTTGCTTGACCTTTTTGTCATTGAGTTCACCATCATTACTTTTTTCCTTTCTAACTAACGTCCAAGAAATAAAGTGCGAAGCTCCAACGGAGCTTTATAACGTGGTTCAAAATCTCTGCGTTTTCTCTTTTTTTGGATTTTCTATTTTTCAGTGGTTCGTCCATAAGGTTTCACAATTATCCATAAAATTGTGTGGCCCCCATCTTTTTGCGAGTTCATCGTTCAGCAGCGTAAGCTAACGTTTCAGGTTTTTTTGGTATTTTCTAAACGAACCCACCCCAGATTGAGGTACCGGGAAATAGCCTCTTTGTGGCTATTTTTGTTATCTATAATCGCGGTTTGAGTTTATTTCTTGTTTCAGTTGTAATTATTTCTTTTTTTTGATATGCAACCCGGTAGTGACAATTAAGTCGAATACATTTTCTTGACCGCGAAATAAAGTAACACATTGACTGTGCAATGCTAACTCAAAACCCGAAATTCACTAGAAAACAAAGAGGATTATCTATTTGAAATTTCGCAGCTGAGAGGCGAACATTATGACTCGAAGCTGTACTTTTCTGATCTGATTTGATCTGGCATTTTTCACTCACTGGTTTAATGCTAAACACTTTGAATAATTTTCTTATTTATTGTATTTTTTGAATAAAAATTTTGTTAACAAAAATGATGAAATCGATTTTTCTTTTCAAATTGTAGCATCCAACTCCATGCTTTTTTGCCTTTCATATATTTTGGATGAGAATTGCTTTGTGCCATATCCATTTTTTTGTGTTCCACGTGTATGACAAAAAAAATCAATTTCAAAATGTAGGAGGTGGAACACAAGTTAAAAAAGGAGACTTTTGCGTTAATTAACGTGACTTCTTAACGGTTTGGCAAAACACTTTGGAAATTGGTAGGTGAACTCTTTATAAGACTAACTTCAAATTAAAAAAAATAAAAAAAAAATCGTATCACACAGTTTCGGAGTACCAAGTACGCAAACCTTTAAACGCGTTTTTCTCGAAAAAGTGCCAATGGCGTATGGAACAAAACAATTATCAGGCGACGATTAGTTAAAGAATTTACACCCCGTTCGACAAAAAGTCGCAGGAAAGATTGTCCGTCCGTGTTAAAAAAAAACCAGGAGGCTGTCCCTCTACTATCAAAATGTAAGGGGACTCCGCACAAAAACCGTTGAAGTATATTTAAACTCCCATGCCCTCTCTCATGATATCTTCTCCTTGACGGAAACATGGCTTAATGCCGGAATTTCAGACACGGAACTCTTCAATCATGAGTTCTCCGTATTCAGAAACGACCGTCATAACAATGACCTCAAAGCGCTTGGAGGTGGTGTCCTGATCGCTGTTCGTTCCAACTTTGAGTCACCAAAGATTGACTTTCCATTTCAACTTAATGTCGAAGTTATTTGTGTAAAAATTACACTTAAGAACAAACATTTATATGTTGTTAATGTGTACATTCCATCGTCTCGTCTATGTTCTTTGTATTCGGAACTTTCTATGGCACTAGACCATATTTTTGACATATCTTGTTGTGACAGCACTGACTTACTTATAGGCGACTTCAATCTGCCACATATTGGATGGGTACCTTCTGAGGATGATTCTCATTTCATTCGATCCTTTGACTCTGCCCAACAAGAGCTCGCCTTACTAGACAACATTTTGTCTTTTGACTTACAGCAAACAAGCTGTATATAAATTTCAGAAATCGAACTCTCTATCTTGTTTTCTCTTCTGACTCTGTTAGTACTGTGGTTCTGGAATCCCACTTCAGCATAACTAACATAGATAACAATCATCCACCCTTGGATGTATTTATTGAACTAGGCGCACATTTTTACGAAAATAGTAATTCGTATGACCGTTCGCAATCTTTTGACTTTCGGAAAGCAAATTTTCAAAGGCTTTCTGATGAAATTAACAGCTTTAATTTTAACCTTACTTCCTTATCTAATATTGAAGATGCAGTATAGGTTCTTTTATTCTTTGATGGATAACAGCATAAAAAAAGTGATTCCTGTGAAATCCTCTAGGAATCTGAAAACGTCCCATCCCTGGTACACTAAAGAGCTTGGAAAACTATTTAAAAAGTCTCTCTCTCAAAATAAAAACTGGATGAACTCGTGGCTTCAATAGCACAGTGCAAGAGTGCTTGCCTGAGAAGACGCTGGTCTAGGTTCGAATCCCAGTGGAAGAAATGGATTTTCGGGATAAAATGAAGGAAGAAAGACAGACCAGCACCACAGAAGGAGTCTGATGATCGGTTGTGGCGAACCGTGAAACAGCGCTGTAACTCCAGCCGTCCACTTAACGTGGTAACGAATGTAAGGTTATTCATTCAAAACAACATAAAGGAAATTGCCGGAAAACAAAAATTAAAACCAGGAAAAATTGTGTGGTATCACATAAAAAACCATTAATTGCAAGCAATATGTTTGCAGATCATTTCAGTAAGTCATTTAGGAAGACCCCTCTTCACATTGATGATCAATATTTTAGTTATCTAACTAGCTGTTCCCAAATAAGTTTTAGTAGTATCTCATTCGATTTGGAAACAATTTTAAAATGTATTTCTTCTCTGAAGAATGACTATTCATCAGGTCCTGATGGTATTGCACCGATTGTTCTTAAAAAATGCAGTCATGCAATTGCTCCAAATGCATATCTTAAGTATATGTTTGAATTGTCCATTAGTACAGGTAAATTCCCTAATCTATGGAAAAGTGCTTTTATCACACCTTTATTTAAAAAAGGCGAACGTGGTGATATCACTAATTATAGGCCCATTTCAAAGCTTTCGTGTATCCCTAAGCTTTTTGAACAAATTGTTTGTGAAAAGTTAATATTTCTTTGTCGCATGATTGTTCTAATGCCTTGGAGAATAAGGACGAAATGGATTGCATATACACTGACTTCTCTAAGGCTTTCGACCAGCTGTCCCATGAAATAATTGAATTTCAGCTCAGGGCTTTTGGTTTCCCACCATGTTTCGTAAAATGGGTTTATTCATACCTTAGATCAAGGGTTTATCAAGTGAAATTTAGAGGATCGCGATCTGTATCTTTCACAGCTCAGTCTGGAGTTCCCCAAGGACGTCACCTCGGACCAATTCTATTTATACTTGCCATTAATGATGTCAAGGCATGTATAAATTATAGTAATATGCTGATCTACGCTGATGATATGAAAATATATAAATCTATCACTAGTCAGCAAGACAGAATGTTTCTTCAATCTGACATTAAAAGCTTCGCCAATTGGTGTGATAAAAACGGTTTATCCCTGAACCCTACTAAATGTCAACATATGACATTCTCTAGAAAGAATATCCCTTCCACCTTTCAATATTCTCTGTCTCAACATATTCTTTGTAATGTTGATAATTTTACGGATCTTGGGGTTTATTTCGACCCCAAACTGGTTTTTGCTAAGCATATTAATTCTATTATTAATAAATCTACGAGTAATTCTATGCTGGGCTTCGTAAAAAGGTGGGCCGAAGAATTTAATGACCCATACGTTTCTATGTCATTGTACAATTGTTTTGTCTGTCCGATTCTAGAGTATGCCTCTCAAGTTTGGACACCGTTCTACAACATTCATTCAAATCGAATAGAGGCCATTCAACGTAAATTTATTCGATTTGCACTTAGAGGACTTCCGGATGATCCATTTAACCTTCCTCCCTACAGTCAACGTATCAAGCTTCATCAAATGTTACCCCTTTCTCAACGAAGGCTTAATAGCGATATCATTTTTTTGCAGCAGCTTATATCCGGTCAAATAGATGCACTTGACTTGCTGTCGTCTATTGGCTTTAATTTTCGTGGTGGTGCCCATAATTTACGCAGTGTTGAATTATTGTTTAGCCCCCATCATAGAATGAATTATGGGAGGCATGAGCCTATTAGTCGCATAAGTAGAATCTATAATCTAAATGATCATGTGATTGACTTGCATGTTATTAAAATTAAGCTAAAAAATATTTTGTGGAATAATGCTTTAATGTCTTAAATTGTTTGCATTATTTTGTGTTTGTGTTAGTATTTTATAGGTACATAATTTTGTATTTTTAATTGTTTTGTCCTTACTAACACCTGCACTAAATGATAAGCCTGTGAGAGCACTTTTAGTGCCGGCAATTTCTGCTCGTGATAATTGCTTGCTTTAAGCACTCCACGACACAGAGCTGATAGTGTATTTAAAAAAATAAAAAAATAAAACAAACAAAATAAAGGGAAGTCAATTTTCACCAGTTATTGGCACTCCATTAAATTTATTGGTATTCATTATTCTATTTATTATTGGCACACATACGTTTTGGCATCTTTTAGCTTCTTAGGCATAACAAACTGGAAATACCTCGGTACCTATAAAAATAAGTAAATAAGTAAGTAGATATATTATATGTATTACACAACAACTAGTACCTACCTTTTAAATGAGATGTTGTAGGATTTCTAAATCATTTTTTTTATAAGTCAAATGACTTTGGTGACCATCCACAAACAATATAACAGGGAAATGCACGCTTTGTTTTTTTTAAATGCGGGTGCAATTCGTTCGCAATATATTCATAAAATACTTCAGATTTCATCCATTCCAGTTTCTGTTTTATCAATACCCCACTCCTTAGGAACAGACGATAAAATCTCCACTGGTATCCTTTTGTACGGGTAAATTATCATAGGAGGAGTACAATCACCAAGCGCAGAAAATGAAACATAGCTGTTATTGCAGTTTTGGCTTGGGCGTGATCAGTCTGGTATACATTTTTGTTTCCCTTTTCTGTAAGGACCTTTTCGTTCTTGCGGCACAATTGAAAGTTTGTCTCATCACCATTAAAAATCCTTTTGGGATCTTGGAGTATTTCAAAATAGCCAGCATCCTTCAAGTAGGATTCTATTCTTGCAAACCTACTTTTTATGTTTGCCTTGGACACATTGGCGCTTGCATTGGTGACAGGTTCGGACACGACAAGGGCTACATCTGGATGTCTTCTCATGAAGGCGGAGTACCATTTTTCTCCAGGGAAATAGTCCTTAAACGGGTTTGGTCTGTTGTTTTTAATCAAAAACTATTGCACGCTAATCTTTAGACCAAATTTTCCTTGGGAAAACCCCTTTCTACCGCATTATTTTATCCATTTTATAAGCACTTGCTCTTCTTCATCGATTGAAATAGTTTTTGGACCTGGTATAGCCTTTGAAAATGTATTGCTTAATCTAAATTGTAGCGTGGACCTTGGAATACCAAATGTTTTAGACGCTGTTTTCCTTGGCATACCCGCCTTAATTGCTTTTAGGGCCGTTTGGACTAAGCCTTCATCTTATTTTTTTTGCGTATTTGTGTGTTTTCCCAACTTTTGGCATCTAAGAATCAGTTAAAGCAGGAAGTTTAAGATTGGCAGTGTAATTTGTGCTAGTTATTAGCGCAACCCAATTATTGGCACAGTGCCGATAACCGTGTAATTGGCACTACTACCAATGGTTGGCACAGTGCCAACATTAGGAAAGCTCCTAATTTCTCATTCCCATAGTTGGCACAATTAATTTATGTTAAAATGCAATAATATTAACTAATTTCAAGAAACAAACCTTTAATTTAATGTCTTATTAACACAAAATATCACTTAAAACAATCAACTTTTTAACCAAGGAACACAAAAGGACAAGTCCATTTCACTGCCACTCTAATAAAATCGTTAACGGTTATGGCAAAAAAGGCGGCAATGCGTTAAGAAATATTTTAATACATATTTTCAATAGCACCAATATAGAGATAAATCTGGTGCTGCCAGATTTACGAAATATACATTCAAGCAAGAATTATGGAAAAAAAATTATAGGTATGGAACATTTGTCAAGAAATGCGTTTTAACATTGTTTTAAAGTTCAAATGCAATCTTTGGAGGAGTGTCAACAGTAGGCTAGTTTACCCTAGCTTAGGTTATGTAAGATACAAAATGTTGACGTCCTTCACTCGAGCTAGCCGTGGCGCGCATATGCTCGACATCTATATATTAATACGGAGTTGCCTATAACGTGTTTCCCTCCTTTTTTGTTATTATACGTTACATAGATATGCCAACACTATATATATTTGGGTAGGGGCAATACATAGAAGTGCACAATACAAAAATTCTCCACATTACATATGAATTACAGCAGGTAAAATGAAGCGAATTGGATGACATTATAACAACAACAGACGTCGGCAGACGGCTATTTCTGCCATGCTCGTGTTCTCAAACACAAACTATTATACAAATATTTCATGAAATAAGGAATCTATTATTATTATTATTATTATTATAACAACAACAACATTGCTGTGTGAGGCAATAATCTGAAAATTCGAACGGAAAAATTTTATATCATGAAGTTACTTGATAATGCTTGAAGTTACTTGAAAATGCCGGACAAATTTTATATCATAGGTTAGGTTAGGTTAATATGTGTGTCTACTAGAATGAAAAACAACTTATTCCACTTTTTGAAAAAAATGACTTAGCGATGCAGTTTTATTAATTTTTTAAAAATCTGTCGTTGACTGTCTTCGAAACTCAAAAGTGAACTAATTCCAGAGATATTTTGATTTGAATATTGGGGTTTGAATACAAAACCAACGTATTCCTTAGACCTATTTGGATCAAAACCAACGTATTCCTCAGACCTTTTTGAATCAAAGTAGCTCAATTCCAAAGTAAATTCAAATATTTTTGTTGGCTGTGATTCAAAACGAATGTATTCCAAATTTGGCGCGAAAATCAATTACTGTCAAACTATTATGCAAGAATTTAAAAATTTTATTTCGATCTAATTAATATTAGTGATACACACAAATTGAATATTTATTAAACATGGAATCAATAGAATCACCAATATATTTGCATCTTTTTGGCCTCGTTATAGGTACTTCTCACTCATCTCATGGCATTTTAAATTCAACGCATCAAAAAGGTTCATTTAAAAAGGGGTAAATTGAACAGAATTGGCGTTCGGGGTGAACCTTTTTACAAGTCTGATATTGGGGAAGCAAAACCAAACACAAGGAAGGGCAAACAGTTTTCTTCCATGTCTCCAAAACGACTGCCAGCAGAAGTAAAGCTTAAGGATGCAAAGCTGAATGACGTTTACTAAAAAACCATTTTGGAAGTAATTGGAAATGCTTGCCTTGGCTTAAGTTTTACAAGGATATTTTAGATGTTAATGATACACATGAGGAACAAGACAACATCGAAGGCGACCCTATTTGTGAGTCCCATGAACCAGATTTATCCATTAGGATGTAATTTAATTTAAATTAAGCCTTTTGTTCATACTATTCTCACTTATTCTTAATTTTTTTCCAAACTAATATAAACAGCTGTTTTAGAGATATGTAAACACTTTTACAATATTGTTATTTTAAAAATTTATGAATATTAATTTGTATATGTTTGTTAATTTATTATTTAATTTAGTTTGTTTATTTATTTAAAATATAGGCTAAATAACAAATAAAACTTGAACTCAATAATGTCTGTTTTATTTTCAAAAACAATCTATTTCAAAGAGAAATTTTCAAAAACGCATCTATTCCATATCCTGAGTTTCAAAACAGCACTATTCCAAAATGTATTGTTAGATAGTTCGTATACGTTTTGACTGCCAAGAAAAACGATATGCATTAAGGATTGAAGATCAAAGCAGAAACATAAAAACTAATTCAGTTATAGAACCTTTAAGGCCACGTCTTTAAAAACGTTTTTTTTTAATATCTCAAAACTAGAAAAAGTGGAGTACATTGTTTTTGATTTTAGTAGACACATGTATAGCAGTCCACTTTGTTTTTTTTTCAACTTATAGAATAAATTGGTCGAATTTCGACCATGGGGCGACCCCTAGTCATATTTAAAATTAAATTATCTATTAAATAAAGCTAATATCATAAACATTAACATAGGCTTCAAGTGTTTTATTTCATATTTGTATACCTTTAAAAAACGACTTTTACTTACCTAAGTATTCCTCTTTTGTAAATTTGTTTAAGAACCGAATTTTCGTATTTGACAAAAAAAATATAGGGGGAGAGGGGGATGGTGTAAATGCGGGGTAGGTGTAAACATTCCATCCTCCGACTACACACTACTATGTAGCAACAACCAGTATTTGGCAGTACTTATACAAAATAAACACGATTACACTATGTTAAAGCGGGGAAGAACCAATCTCAGTGTACAATTTTATTCACGAAAGAAGTTTCTCGCTGTCATAAGGTAAAATTTTGAATGAGTGTTAAATTGTGGATTTCAAGTGAAGTTTTTGACCAATTGAAAGGGAAAGTGTATGCTTTTGTAGCTGCAGCATTGTAGTTTCAAGTTATTTTGGTAAGTTTTTGTTTGGCAACCTTTTTAAATTGTCAGAAAATTTTCTTCTCAAACTGTAACAGCTGTAAACGGCTTGAAAGGGGTACTTGTGAACGCGTTTACACCTGCCCCATCTTATTGAGTTTTTAAGTTGTGTGTTAAAATTGCAAATATCCATTTCTATTTCTCTGATAGAAGATGGTCCGTACTTACACAAAGAAAGGGAGGGTTGAAATATCCGAATCGGTTTATATGGCTGCTATTCGTGAAGTCATGTTTCAGAAGAAATCTTACAGAGAAACGGCTGTAAAATTTAAAATAAATTTAACAACATTATTTAAGAGGGTAAAAAAGGTTAGAAAAAATCAGAGTGGAGTTTCAGAAGTTGATGAATCTGGTCTTATGGGAGCTGAGGTGTGTCTAGTATCACTTGCTGTGCAGGACAAACCTAAACATTCTGCAAGACAGATATTTATCACTGACCAAGAAGTGCCGCTTAAAGAGTACCTCATAAAATATGCAAAGCAGTGCTACGGCCTAACTTTCGCTCAAACCAGTGATCTTTCTTATAACTATGCTTCTTTTATAAAAATTAAAATCCCCGAAAGCTGGAATAATAACAAGAAAGCTAGGATTGACTGGATGCAATCTTTTATGACGCGGCACCCAACCCTTAGCTTAAGAAAGCCGGAAAGCACATCACTATCTCGGGCCATTTTATTCAATAAGGAACATGTGCAGACTTTCTTTAAAAACTTAACTACCGTCATGGAAAAGTACCAATTTAGGCCACATCGCATTTATAATTTAGATGAAACGGGTGTAACTACCGTTCTTTCCAATCCAAAAGTAATTTACCTACTACATTATGTGTTCCAAACTGTGAAACGTCTCTATTTTTATGTGATTGCTGAGTCAAAAACGAAAGAAGTTGGTCAAATTGTGTCACAGGAGCGTGGTGAGCTACTTACATTTGTTGGCATTATTAATGCTGTTATTTCAGCTCTCCCCCCAGTCTACATTTTCCCCAGAGTAAAGTTTAAAGATGTTTTTTTTAAACGGTGCTCCTAATGGAAGCATGGAACTGGCAACAAAAAGTGGATGGATGACCGCTGATAGCTTTGTAGAAACGCTGAAACATTTGAACACTTATGCACAGTGCTCCAAAAATGATCATATTCTTCTCCTACTTGATAACCACACGAGCCATGTATCCATCGAAGCTGTAAACTATGCAAAAGACAACGGAATAATAATTTATTCATTTCCGCCACATTGTAGTCACCGCTTGCAACCCCTTGTTATATCCGTATACGGCCCATTTAAAAGCGCTTTAAAAGTCTCTTTTCAAGATCGCCCAACCACCAAACCAAGGTCTCCAATCACGATTTATGATATTGCTGAGTCTCGGGCTCCATTTTATAATACATTTTCTGCTCGCAATATTAACTCTGGATTTAAGAACTCGGGAGTATGGCCACTGAATACACAAATTTTTAATGATGATGACTTTGCAGCTTCAATGCCTTCTGAACAGCCTTACTTGTCGGAAAGGGGAGCTTTGGAAGAACTTTCTGTTCCAGTTCCAGGGAGAAATGATCTATCGGAGCCTAATGCTTACAATGATCCCTTAATACCACAATCAGGTCATGACTCTCAAAGCTCAATGCCTCCATAAAAAATGTGTTCGCCCATTTCCAAAGTTTATTCGAAAAAATACTAGCAAAAGAAAGCTGGCTAAATCAACCATTTACACAGATACACCAGAAAAAATAAACTTTTAGAAAAATTTAATGCAAAACAACCGAAAAAGAAACAAAATTCAAAAGCTTTTCCAAAAAAGAATTTGGTAAGGTCATTTATTTAGACAGATTTTAGACTTTTATTCACTATCTTTTTCTGCAGCGACAGCAGGATTCATCGGACACTGAAATAAGTGTGAATTTAAATGATTCATTTGGCGGCTCTAACTTTTGTGAAGATTTTTCATCGGATGACTTAAAGAATTGTCCGAAAACTTTACAAGACGTTGATGAACTCAAGTACGGAGAATTTCTTTAAGTCAATGCCGACCACAAAGGCCGTCCGATTTTTTTTCTTGGAAATATAGTGCAAGTCCTGAGCCAATTTGTCTTTGACATACAATTTTTAAGAAGGTCTGCATCGATGACTTTAAGCTTTGCATATCCACTCATTGAAGATATCTGCATCGTTTCGCGATATGTGATAACATATATTCTTCCTGGTCCAGTTGTTCTACCAGGAACATCTGGAACTGCATCTAGATACACTTTCGACACTGATTTAAGCAATTTCGTCATTCGCTAATTTATTTAAAATAATAAAATTTCATGTTTATACCTACCCCACATGAGTTTTAGTTTTGTTTACACATACCCCACGGACGGGGCAGTTGTAAACAATATTACTTTGTTCCTTAAGGGCAGTGATTTTTATATAGATTCTGATATATTTCAAAATATTTTATACAAATCGAAGGACAATAGTGAAAAGTTAATTTTTGTTCAAACCCCCGTGATATTTAAAGCTTCAAATTTTTTCTACGACCAAACTTCCGAAATTCGTTTACACCATCCCCTACTCCCCCTAATATTCAAATTAAAATTAGTATATTCATCTCCTCTCTGATTTCGCAGTGTCCACAGCTTGTAACAATGTGCTCATCTGCATCAACCCTGTGGGTGTAGATAGTTTAAAGAATTTTCACATTTAACCAGTACCTAATATTGCAATTTAAAAATCCAAATTATCAACAGGCTACCAGCATCCCCCGCCCAAAACTCACGACACAAGCTAGCTAGCTAGCTACTTTACTTCGCACGTATGACATGCTATAAGAGCACAACGACAGACAATAAATCAAACATCCCCACACACTTACTTGCGCGACACTTTGTCATGCATGTTGCTCTTCTGCGTCATAAACTAAACCTCAAGACAACACACAAACAACCCCTTTTTCCATTTAATCCAAAATATCATGTAACCGCCACTTACCGCTCAACACGCGACACAGATTAATACAACATTTTCCACAATTTCCCTTGAAATTGTTCGAAAAAAAAGAACTGTAAACCGACAAAATGGTGACAACATGAAACTAAAAAACATTAGACAAATCAACCCTTCTAAGGACTTGGCCTTTTGTTCGTAGATTTCTTGTCTGCTTCTTCGACAAAAAAGGAAGATTATTCCAATAAAAAAAAAAATACACACATCAGCTCCCCTCTCTTGTACTCGCAGGATATTAAAGGCTCGCATAACATCTAATCAAATATGAAACAAACCGTTATTACTGTTATTACACCACACACATTAATGGGTTATTGAATGAATATGATATCCCTTTAGCACCCGTTATTGTACGGGTTGCCTAACAAGTTTCGTTTGTGCAACTGCATTACATCCTTTTCCTTCTCCATCTGAGGGAACCCCTATTTCAAAGATTAATTTCAACGATACGCACGTTCAGCAGACGAGATAGAGCTGAGATCAAATAAAAAAGTGTCGAGTGCCGAGCGCGAGTTAATTGTGGTTTGTGGATGTGTGTGAAGATGTTAAAAAAATTAACCCCCAGGATCAGCACGGCACACGTTATGGTGGTGTTTACCCCCGAATTACTCCCCTGACCTTAAAGCCGTTCTAATCATTTCGGAATTCTTTTCATCTTGTCTGTAGATATGTAGCTATTTTTTTTGAAGATCTTTTAGTTTTTTTTTAATATCAAAACATCCCTATCTAGGGGTTCTGATCTGTGTTTAGGATTGCGCATGATCACTTAATCAAAAGATTGAGCATCACCTTAGAAACAAATGGAATGTGAACGAGTTTGTACATCTGCTTGTAATTGCAGGGTTCGATCCTTAAGAAGGAAGAGACTTTGTTTAATGACGCATTCAGTAAAGGATTTGAAGTGCCTAAGTGGATTATGTTAGTTGTGGTAATTGTATCTAAATTACGAGATTACACTTTCAAAAAAGATATGCGATTCCTATAAATGTTGGAATAGTTTGGTGACTTAGATACTTCATTAGCTTATCGGCATGCACGAGTGAATGGGAAAGGAGAAGTCTAAGGGTAGCCTATTATTGGGATGTTATGGAAAACTATTTCATCTGTGAATTTTGCTGCGCATATCTAATAGTAGCAATGAAAAGTTGTATTAATTATGGACCACCCTTGTCCATATTTAACACAAGGCAACACATATTAGCAGAGCTTTTTAAACTTTAGTTTTTTTTATTTATTTGTTTTTTTGTTAAGTTGTTTTTTTATAATCTATGTTTATGGAGACTGATTATAAAATAACTTCTTTAACTACTTAAAAAAGCCAAAGTGAGTTAACGTAAAACTGGTTGTTTTATTCACAAAAAAGTTAAGGGTGGGCCATATTTGGGATACTAACTGCGGCAACGAGATTTAGCTTATAACCGTTGGAAGCACTACCGTTTGGTAGACCATCGACGAATTTACTGCTCACTTCGCAATAAAGTTGTTGCTGAAAAACGTGCAGCTAAAGCGCAAACGTATTCAAATCGTCTCAATACGTCTCTTGTCGGTAAGCTCATATGGCATAACCTGCGTAATATTGGCATTGGTAAAAGTAAATGGGTTACCACTGACGGTTTGAACCATAATGCATTGAATCAGTCAGTTTATATCCTCGTAGGCAACTAGTGACATTAATCTAACTTCCTTTATATCTGAGAACCCTTCATCCTCTGCTGGTTGTCCAATTTTCCATTTTGAGGCGGTAGATTCCGCTGATGTGCTTGAAAGTATACTTGCTATAAAATCTAAAGCAGTTGGACTTGATAATTTACACCCATTGTTTTTAAAGATAATTTTGCCGGTATTACTTCCGTACATAACACATGTCTTTAACTCCATATTAGCTACAGGGATTTTCCCCTCGCAGTGGAAATCGGCCAAAGTTATACCTGTTCCTAAAACATCTAAGTGTGATGACTTTAGACCTATATCCAATCCATCCTTCCATCTTTATTAAAGGTACTGGAAAAGATTTTACAAAAGCAAGTGAATAGCCACCTTTCTACGAACAAGCTTCTGTCTCCCCGGCAATCTGGCTTTCGAAAAAAACATAGCTGTACGACTGCTGTGATAGGAGTGGCTGAAGACATACGGCATGCTCTTGACGAAGGGCAGGTATCTTTCTTGGTCCTCCTAGATTTTTCTAAGGCATTTGATATGGTGGACCACTCTATTTAATGGCACAAGCTGTCCAAGCTCTACAATTTCTCTTCATGTGCCGTGAAACTAATATCGTCTTATCTAGCTGAAAGGACACAAGCAGTTGCCGTAAACAATAATTTATCTGAGTTTCTTTCGATAACCAGTGGTGTGCCTCAGGGATCTATCTTGGGACCTCTTCTATTCTCACTGTATATTAATGAGCTTCCGACTATCATTAAGCATAGTTCGATAAATATGTATGCCGATAATGATCAGCGCGTCTTTAGCTGCCCACTTGGTTTAATCGAGCACGGGTCTACTTGTATTAATTAAGATCTTGTTGATATCGTACGTTGGTCAAAGCAAAGGTTTTGAATTCCAAGAAATGCAACTGTATAGTTATATCAAGAAAGACATTAGATCTTTCATACTTTCCCTCCATTCTTCTTAATAGAGAACCAATCAAGTATGTGCAAACTGTCAAAAATCTTGGTCTGACATTTAATAAGAACTTAACTTGGGGCAACCATATTAATGTCGCTGTTGGGAAGACCTATGGTATACTCAGTATACTGTTGGCCGCTCAATCCTTCACTCCATTTAAAACCCGATGTCTACTCGCAAAAACACTTGTGATGCCAATCTTGACCTATGGATGCGAATTTTTTTTATAATTGTAGCTATGATTCTAAACGGAGACTCAGTATCACGTTTAACAGTATAGTGCGCTATGTATTTGGACTACGACGTTTTGCCCGCATTTCTACTCGTAACTATTCAAAGTACTTGTACAAGGTGGCGCAAAAGTTGTCACCCGATGTTTTTTCGCTGTAATTTTTTTTATGAATGAAAAACTTTGGTTCTGCTTTTGGATTATGTTAATTGGTGTCCTTAGTTTTTTCTGTATCAGTTAACTTCACAAATGTCAAAGTAGAATTTACATTTGCCGCCATTTGCAAAAATTATAGCTTCTTCCGATAGGATGATGACTTTTGCGCCACCTGGTATAATATGACATTTGATGACGTTCTTAAGTTTCGTACTTTAAGTATGTTCTCGGACATTCTTTTGACTCACCAAATTGAAAATATTTATGATAAAATTAAATTTAATTTTTCAAACAGATCAGCTCAGCTGGTTCCTCCTCAGTGTTCTTGTTTGACTTCGGAACGTCAGTTTCTTGTAACTTCGATTCGGTTGTGGAACTCTTTGCCATGTGAATTTAGGAGGATAGACAGCACAACAGAATTCAGAAGCAAACTTAGGAAATATATTTCTACTAATTCTTAGAAACTTAGCTTTTCTGTTTTATTTTTTCATTGTAAATATAAGTCATATTTTTCATTTTTAACTTTCTTATTACTCTCTTGGTATTATTCATTTTTATTTGTAAAATAATTATCAATTTGTATCTCCCATTCATGTAGCTTTCATTAATTGAATCTTGTAATTTTTGTTTCCTCTTTGTCTATGCTTAATACTCTTCTATAAAATATGTATCTTACGGTTTTTAAGGAACTCGTTGAAATAAATAAATTAAATTAAAAAAATTGTCTAGTAAACAGATACCTTGCCTTTTATTACCTTCATTTTATTAACTAAGAAGCCTAAAACCTGGAATATGGAACTATTTAAGGGAAATCAATCCAAGAAAGGGTTCGACTTCGACGACGACTTCGGGAAAAAGCATTTGAAATCGCTGATAGATAGATAGATATTTTATTGTTTTCATCATAAAGAACATTGCATTTTTTGAAATATTTGCACAGCTTGTACAGAGATTTGATCGTTAAGTCTGATCTTGCAACTGAAAAATTCATATTTTGTTAAAAAAATTATGCATTAGTTTGTGAGAGCTTTGAAGGAAATTTTTTTTTAAAAAAACCTTCATGTAAATATTTTGATTATTTTATGTCTTACTCAATATTACAGTGAGGAAAGAAAAATAACTACTGGAAGCATATTATATAATATGTTAAATAAATAAATATAAATATTAATAGATAAATAAATAAATAAGCAAATAAATAAATAAATAAATAAATAATAGTCCGCTACACATAAAGTAAATAAATAAATTATCAAAACATGTATAAATAAATTTATGTATTAACAAAAACGTAAATAAACAAATAGAATCTTAGTTTCTTAAATTTTGTGTAAGTGTGTTGTCAGAACGAACACATCTTTCAAAAAAGTTTGTATTGAGTATTTCAATTTTCATAGCGACCTGCAGAATTCCGGCTTGTTCATGCAATATCATTGTTGAAAAGTGCCAAGCATGTCGTAAAATCATTTTAAGTATTTTATTTTGCATGATTTGGAGCTTTTTAATGTGAGTATTGACGCACTTACCCCATGCTGGCGAACCATATATTATAAATGCCTGAAATATCACCCTGTAGATGGTAATTGTATTATGCTTGCTCAGCAGTGTACCTCTGTTTGTATGCGGATACAACGTTTTTATTGTGATTTTGATCTTTTTACAAATATTCGCAATATGAAGGGTAAAGGTTAACTTTTTGTCTAGGTATATTAATAAATACTTGACCTAGTCAACCCAAGGCATATTGCAAGCGGTTAGTCGCAATCTATTTGCAGGCAAGGGCTTGACTCTTGCCCGCATTAATTTTGATCTTCCAGTGCTTTTAGTATTCAAAGATTTCATTGAGTGCGTTTTGAATGTTATCAACTATAAAAGCGGGGTTCTCATGAGATGTAAACAGAGCTATATCATCAGCATACATTGCTATATTACAGTTGGGAAAATTTAGAAAATCCGCAGTATATACACTCGACAGCAAATAAACCGGGCCACTCGCTACGTTCAATCTTTGATTCGATTTTCTTTAAAAGTATATCACATACAACTAAAAAAGTGGTGCCTACAGAAAATGCTTTTCATGTCAATTAAAATGATTTTAAATTTATTCTTAAGTACCGTTAACTCACATTGTAATCAAGCAAGGAACATAATGCTAACGATTGCCCAGCATTAACCGTAGCCCACCGTCGAGCACGCCTTGAATTTGCTCGAGAGCATGGAGATTGGACGTTGGAGCAGTGGGGTAATGTACTCTTTACTGATGAGTCCAGATGGAGTCTAGATGTAAGTGATCGACGTCAGAGAGTATATCATCGCGTTGGTGAACGATATTCGGGAGGCTACTGACTTAGATCAAATGACTTTGATCGCTCTGTTAAATTTTTCCAAAGCATTTGACTCAGTAAATCCTGTGCTGTTATGCAACAAGCTTTCAATGTACTTTAATTTTTCCGCGACTTCAAATAAACTCATAAATTCCCACCTAACCAGTCGTGTCCAATCAGTATCTTACAACGGAGTGCAGTCTACCTATCTTCCCACTCATGTGGGTGTCTTCTGTTCTCTATGTTTATTAATGACTTGTCTCAATATAACTGTTATTCAAAATTCCACATTTACGCTGACGACGTGTAGCTTTACTTCGGTTTTGAAATAGAGAGTATGGCGGAGGCTGCTGAAAAAATCAATGGCGATCTGTCTTCGGTATATAAATGGGCAACCCAAAAATAATCTTAGCCTAAATCCCTCCAAGTACAAGATTCTCCCGATCTATAAACGACATCTACAGTTACAGTCCATTCCCCAAATTTTGCTTAATAACACGCCAATTCAAGTTGCTTCTAAAACTACCAATTAAGGAATTACCTTTAACAAATCACTTAGTTGGAATGATCACATCAACTAGGTAGGTAAAATATATGCTGCACTTCGTGCCCTGTCTTTAACTAGATGTTCTCTTCCGGTTAAAACAACGTTAAGACTCGTTAAAGCCATCATTGTGCTAGTTTTTACTTACAGTTGCGAATTATTGGCTGACTCCGACTCAGAGTCGTTTAGGAAACCTAAAGTTGCAGTAAATTCAATTGCAAGATATGTTTTTAACCTCAGACGATACGACCTTTTTATACCCTATTCTAAGGGTATATTAATTTTGACGCTTAGTTTGTAACATACCTTAATATTGCCCGTAGACCCCTAAAAAATACTATATTTATGATCAGAATCGATAGTAATGTCGATCTAGCCATGTCCGTCCGTCCGTCCGTCCGTCCGTCGGCAAAAATTAGGCCTTTAAACAGGGCCTAGCGAGCTTTTTGAAATCCGTCCACAGACACAAACTCAAAAGAAAACAAAATTTTGGAAAAAATCGAATTTTGAGGTAGAAAGCTGAATTTTTTTAGATATGATCTATGACTCCTAAAACTGCTCGGGATATACAATTTTCAAAATCCGCCCACTGACACGCCCACAAAAAAATAAAACAATTTTATTGAAAAACCAAAATTTGAGCTAGGGAGCTGAAATTTATAATATATACTCTCTATGGGTCCTCTATGCTCATGTGTTAAATTTTTTTAAATCCGCTTACTGACACGCCCACAATTAAATAAAATAATTTTATCACTCAGACTCGGTAACGGTCCATTGTACTACCAGACAGAAATCCTTCTTTTGGTGTAGAGGCATGTGAATGGGTGGCGTATGTTGTTGTTCCCCGTGGGGAATGAACCTGCAACGCACGGGTCACAAGCCAACACACTAACCTCTACAACGTCGCCACCCACAATTCAACCATACTTAGACTTTTGTCACGCCCACTTATGAGGGATAGGAATAAGAATAGGGTATCCAACAGTTCGCCCAAGCGGACTGTAGCCTGCGCCTATGTTTTTTTAATATTTTTCTTTGTTATTGGATTACTTTTTTTTTTCATTTTATGATTACATTAATTAACACAACTGGAAAACGACTCTTTTTTGTATAACCTTAAATAAACACTGAATTAATTGAATAATCCCAATGAGTTTCCTCCATTAATTTTTTTCAACATATAACGCACTTTCTGTTGGTACTACGTTTTTAGTAGTTTTAAAGAAAATCGAATCAGAGTTTGAAGAAAGCTGGTGGCCCGGTTTATTTGCTGTCGACTGCATATTAAATAGAGTTGGGGCTTATACAGAATCTTGCGGAACGCCAGCTGGGTTGATTTCAATGCAGACATGCTATTTGTGATTGATACAGTAACCTCTCTGTATGATTTTTGTTGAGTGGAGCGGACAATCACATTTAATCTATATATACGAGGGCGGGTCAATAAGTCCGTGACTTTTGGAATAAAACACTGATTTTTTGATAAATTTTTTTTTTATTTTTCAACGTAGTCTCCCTTGAGCTCTATAAACTTTGTCCAACGCTTCTCCAATTTTTGTATCCCTTCCAAAAAAAATGATTTGTCGAGGTCCTCAAAATAGGCCTTTATTTGCGAGATGACTTTATCATTGGAGTCAAATCTTTTTCCACCAAGCCATTTCTTCAGGTTTGGGAACAAGAAGTAGTCGCTCGGAGCCAAATCTGGAGAATAGGGTGGATGAGGGAGCAATTCATAGCCCAATTCATGGTTTTTTTGCCATGGCAACTGCACATGTGTGCACCCTTGCATTGTCTTGGTGGAAAAGAACTTTTTTCTTGGCCAAATGAGGTCGGTTTTTTTCAAATCGTCATTGAATCGGTCCAATAAGTTGGCATAATATTCCCCATTGATTGTTCTTCCCTTTTGAAGGTAGTCAATGTGGATTATCCCGCGTGCATCCCAAAAAACAGTCGCCATAACTTTATTGGCTGACAAACCCACCTTGGCCTTCTTTGGCGCCGATTCACCCTTAGAAACCCACTGTTTTGACTGTTGTTTGGTCTCTGGTGTGTTGTGATGGATCCATGTTTCGTCCACGGTTACAAAACAGCGCAAAACCTCCTCCATATTGCGATTAAACAACGCCAAACCTTCCTGTGAAGTTGTTACACGATTGCGTTTGTGGTCGACTGTGAGCAAACGCGGCACCCATCTTGCGGAAAGCTTTCTCATGCCCAAGTGATCATTCAAAATTGAAACCACTGAGCCATGCGAGATCCCTACGGCTTCCACAATCTCTCGCACTTTCAATCTTCGGTCGGCCAACACCATATCGTGAATTTTTTCGATTGTTTCGGGTGTAGCGACCTGTACGGCCACAACGAAATTCAGTAAACCACTTTTTTACCATTGAAATCGATGGTGCAGAGTCCCCATAGTAGTTTTCAAGCTTAGCCTTGGTCTCGGTAATGGTTTTTTTTCGCAAGAAATAATGCTTAAGCACACGAAATTCACTTTTTTTCCATTTTCTCCTCAAATTAGTGAGTAGTCTGATAAAAATAGCTGTCAAACACAAACTAACTGACGCAGCAAGTTTAAATTTTGACAGGAGTCAACTGACAGCTGCCTGTTGACAGGAACAGTGTTGCCGTTTCAGTAAAGAGGTCAGAAATTCAAAAACTCACGGACTTATTGACCCGCCCTCGTATAAAAGAAAGTGTCCGAAGCGATGTAATCCCATAACTCGAGATTGGCCGAACCGATTTTGATGATTTATACTTTGTTGGAAAGATATTTTCTCAGTACGGGTTTAAAAAAAAAGGTTAAAAAATCAAAATTTCAAAATGTCTTATTTTGACCACCCAGCGACAGGTTTTTTTCGATTTTTTTCAATTTTTTTTTTTTTCATTTTGTATTTATTTATTTTAGCAACAAAAAAAAAATAATCAAATTTGAATGTAACATATCGTTTCACAATTCAACTGTCAGATAGATACGCAACGTAACGCCATCTATTATCGATCAATGGAGAAGCCAATTTTGTTTCATGTGTGGTGGCGCTGTCCACGTTGACTGTGGCATTTGATTCAGTTGCGCTGTTTCTTCATTCGTTGCTGTTTCAGCGTCCATATTGCACTTTGCGAATTCGTGTTTTGTTCGATCGAATAACGTTTGCCGGCCATTGCGCATTACAGATTCGGATTTCTTCATTGCGACTTTGTGAGTTTTTGTGAATTAAAATTGATATGAGAAATATATAATATAAAAATGAGTCGCTGAATGTGTTGCTAAGCGCAAATCTCGAGAGCAGCTGAACCTTATTCTTTTCTTCTTTTTTTATAATATTCCTTGAAGTACGAGGATGGTTCTTACGGAGAGAAAAATTTAAAAAATTGCCTGAAAAAGTCTAAAAACAATACTTTTCTATATTCATACACTGCAATATCCCATTATATTTTGGGAAGGTGAAGAAGGCTTTGATTTCTCAATCAAGATGGGAACAATTTTAAAAAATTGCCTGAAAAAGTCAAAAAAAATTTCTATATTCCCATACAAAAGATTCGTAATAATACGTATGTAAGTCAATTTGAATAATACCATACCATAAAGTTTAAGTGTTAGTGGAGGGGTTCCGGGAAGGAAAAACAATTGAGTGACGTTAGTATCGTATAAATATTAATGTCAATATTTGTCAATATTTATACGATGGTAACATTACTCAAAAACAAATTGTCTATGGTAAAATGCAAATTGTCTGTGGTAAAATGTCACTTGAAATGTAAACGTCTCTTTGCTGTGCATCTATAATATTACTAAATCTAAAAGCCACAAATTTCTATAAAATTAAAAAAGTGTTGTGTGTTTGTGACTTACTAAATATGCCTCCTATAAGGCGGCGGACAAATTTAGGCAGGAGAACCCAAAATGCAACGAATCAAATTAATTATCAATCTAATCGTACTGCCCAGGAACGTGAAGATCGCAATGAACGTGAAAGAATTCGGTTTTAAACTTTTCACCTTTCCTGAGAGTTTTTGTCAGTTAACGCAATCAAAAGCCGAAATCATTCAAAAAGTGTTTCCAAATGTTGCTCAGAATTACTTATTCCATGATTGGTTGAGCAAACGAGCTATACTGGCTGCCAAAAACCCTGATGTAAATCTATTAAATTTCAAAATTTAAGATGACATTCCTGACATTGGCGAAATGAGGACATATAAATCAGTTGATGCGGCAACTAATGAAGATGATGTCGTGAACTATCCACCGAAATTTTTAAACTATCCACCGGAATTTTTAAACTCACTTGATTTGCCAGGATACCTACTAAATAGGTATCATAATAAGAAATCAGAAATTGTAATTTTCATTGTGATTTTTTAGTGACTATTAAAAGAATTTTAAGTGTTTTATAATTTTTATTTTTTGACATAATGTAATTGTTGACTTATCTACTTTTTTTTTCTTTTTTATTTTACTAGCTGACCCGGTGCCCCGAATAGCAGAATAAGTATTAAAAAAAATTAAAAATTAAAGAATCGACTGTTAGGCGGTACGAAGTTCGCCGGGTCAGCTAGTAAGCTTATAAATTAAGCCGTTGTGCCAGACGGTGTCGAATGCTTTTTCAATATCTAGCAGTACTAGGCCTGTCCATGATTTTGCATCTACAAATTCTAGAACTTGATGAGCCGTGCTGTGACCTTTGCGGAATCCAAATTGATACTCCGCTAGTATATTTTTGTCCGTGAGGAAATTTTGCAGTTTGTTTTTAATTATTTTTTCTAAAATTTTGCTGCCGGAACTTAGTAAGCTGATTGGTTTGTAGATGGTTGGGCTATAAGGAGGCTTTCCATGCCTTAAAATCGGAATGACTTTTGCGGTTTTCTACTTGCTTTCGCTGCTTGCTGATTCATATGCAGATCTTTTAAAACTTGAGAAAAACTTAGAGCTAATTACTTAAAGTGCCTCGAATGAGATGAAGCTAACAAGGAGGTATCATTGCACGATATCTGGAATCAAAAGAAAAATTGGGATGCGTCACATTCCTAACCTAAGAAAAGTGAAAAATTATTTTCCGAAATTATCGCCTTAGACGACGTTTCTTTCAGTTTTGTAAAAAGTCTGGTATTTCGCCGGTTCGTGCAAAATATTGTGTCAAATAGCAATGTAAGAGGACGCCAATTTTTCACAGGTGACGAATTAGGTATATTCTTCCCTTTTCTTCTTTTAGAGAAGATTTTTTTTAAATCTAAGTTTTAGTTTAAGTTTACACATACCTAACCATATCGTTAAATGCAACAGTTAATTTAAGCTGAGATAGGGAGTCCAGTTTGCAGTACACAGCTGATGCATAATCAATGTAGGGAACCAGTACAGTTTTAACTAGTCGCAGGCTCGTATTCACGGGAGTAAAACTTGAGAATATCCTAAGTTTACGTAGACCACCGTAAATTCGTCCCACAGTATAGTTAATGTGGTTTACTGGGGATAGATGGCGGTTAATCTTAAAGCGCAAGTTGGTTACAGTCTCTGCGAACTGCAATTGTGTATCGTTAATTCAAATAGGCGGCACCAGTTCGACGTTGTGGAGTTTCTTGGATATTAAAATGATCTGGAATTTTGCTGGGTTGAGGGTCATAAAATTGCCAAGCGACCGTTAGTTAGTTGCGGATATATCCTCGATCAGCCTGCATACCAGATCCTCTACTAGGCCTATAGGTTTACATAAGTATATTTGTGCATCATCCGCACAGAAGTGAAGGCTAGCATTTGATAAAACTCCTGGAAGGTCATTGACAAATATGCCAAACAAAATAGGATTAAATATTGAGCCCTGAGGTACGCCCTGCAAGTATGTCACTCACATCAGCGGATTTTTCAGAAACCACAACACTTTGACAGTGATTACTTAAGTAATTAATAAATAAATAAATAAAATAAAAAAAAAAATACCTTCTTCGTTTCTCATTAGGAATTGAGTGATTGACTGTATCAAAAGCTTTGGAAAAGTCAAGGAGGCAGAGTACTGTGATTAAGTCTAAGTCATAGTTGATCCTCTTGTCATCAAGGACTTTAACCAAAGCCGTAGAACAACTGTGTTTGGCAGGAAAGCCAGACTGGAACAAAGCAAATAGGTTATGTTGATCAAGGTGACTCGAATTCTGCTTGGCGACAACTTTTTCAAAACTTTTGATAGGCAAGATAAAATGCTTATGGGGTGAAGGTCTGCAGCCAACGAAGATTTTAGTTTTCTTCGGAACAGGAATGACTTAAGCCACCTGCCAACTAGACGGAAAAGACGAACACGTTATGGAAATATTTAAAGAAGACGTAACGATCTTGACTAAAGGGATCAAAACCCGATTTTGAAACACCGCTTTATTCAGGCCAATCAAATGCTGGTGTTGCGGCATTTGAGTGATCCAAACTTTTTTAGGCCTGCGTCTCTTTTGCGATTGTATGTTAACGCTAATTGATATTGCAATTTTGACGGGGTTCGCAGAACCTTTTCCCAGAATACGACAATATCAAGTGATTATATTCTTATGATTAGCTTGTTTTTCTAATGAAATTGATTTCTCCAAATTTTATATTCTTTTATAATTTGATTCTGTGATCTCCGCCTCCGACCTTGCGGAGGTCGGCATGAGGCTTCCGAATCCGACTCCGATAAAACCGCCTCCGTAACATTGCTAGTCTATAGTATGAAAGCAGGCATAATGTTTCTGCAATCTAAGAGGTCCCTTCATCGTTTGATCCTTTTTATAGTGGTTTTGCCTATGTTTCTATGATGCAAAGATATGATATGATATGATATGATATGATATGATCTTACCATAGTTAATGGCATGTGAAACAAAGCGAAAAGGTAATTTAAAAAAAAAGAGTGAAGCTATTTTGAACTTGACATACGATTTTTTTTATTGTTATGTTGTTTTGTCCCGAGCATAGCTCGGTCGCCCAGATATTATAAACTTAATTTGGTTATTCACTTTGGCTAAAAAATCTCTTTCCAGCCGTATTATCTTGCAAAAACTGTTCAATATCAAATCAAATTCCATTTGTCAAATTTATAAAGTCACCATGAAAGTCCACTGCAAACACAAATCGCTAAAACCCTATTTAATGCTGGAGTAGGTACATATTTCCAAATTTTATTTATTTTCATAAAAAAAAGTTGTGTCACACCTGCAAGGATTCAAAGCAAAAAAGGAAAAATAAGAATAATAACCAAACTCTGGCATACTGCCAATGGTTGGCATACCCCAAAATCCATATTCAAATAATAATGTACTTCGCCTTTATATGCAAATATATTTGAAAGAGTCAAAATTATAATGAACAGGAGATCAACAATAGAGCTCGATGCTCAACCCTTTCCACCGACGGTACAACTAAAAAAAGTCCTTACCGTTTTTTTCGGTCGTCCTAAAACGCACACTGAGTTTTTTTTCCGGAGAAAAAAAGTTCACCCCTCAACCTAGGATACAGATTCAAATTTTTTTTTTAGGTCTACCATCAGCTGACTTTTAACTAAAAGTGAATATACGTGTAGTCCTGAGGAGATTCGCAACCCTTTTTCTGGGTTTGAAGGGTTAATACTAAATCACAATGTGAATCATTTTTTAATTTGCATTTTACAGTGTGGAAAAGGATATTTTTTTCATTCAATTTAAAAGACTGGCTTTGTATTTGACAAGTGAATGCGAGTTAAGGGTGAGATAGGGTTGAATATGAACACAAAAAACAGTTGTCTGTGTGAGCCAGGACCCCTAGGATTTTTTTTCTTCATATCCTGTTTTTGATAAACGACAAAAAAAATGTGGGTACTGCAGCATGTGCTCTATATGCCTGAGTGCATGGTTGATTTTTTTTTTGTTCCTGGATGTTAACTCTTTTTTTAAATTTTTTTTATTTCTCATTTGGCAATAAGTCTGGTGGTACAGGGTGTACACAAAAAGTTATACATAGTAAATGCAAATTCCAGCTAATTTTTAAAAAGTTTTTAGGGATATGTTAGTATGGCCAATGTCTCAGATATCATTAGAATCACTTTTGCTTGAGAGCGCATTTCCACTCAATCAGCTTACTCCCCACCTTGTGTGCCGGATTTTTAAGAAACCAGCGACCGCCACTTTAAAACTACCCACTAAATACCGCTATCATAGTCCATAGAGTCAATTGCTCGTCGTAGTCTGGGGTTTGTACGAAATCGGAGAATTTGCATTTGAGGTATCCGTTCCGCGTCAAATAAAACAATTTTTGACAGATAAATAAATAAATATTATGCATTAACGGCCCATACAGGGCCTAAAACCTAGCTTCTCCAACCACTTGCAAATTTGAGAAGCTTCTCATGACAATTGGTACAATTTAAATTTCTTCCGAAGCTCTCCGACAAGAAAATCCTACGACAAGTGGCCAACACAAGCTGCACTTTATCCATTCACAATGTTTTTTTAAGCAGATGAACGCGGTTGTATTGGCTTTTTTATGTTGTTCCGAAATGGATACCTCGAACGTAATTTGAGATCCGATTGCATTTGCCTTTTGTCTCGGAATTTCTTCCGAACGGATAGGGCTACGGCTAAGTTACATAGCAGAAGAAATAAAATTGTGAAGCCAACGTATATATCCAGGATAATATAAGTAAGGCGATGATCGGTAGAACGTTTTTAGTCCTAGATGTGCTCAGCAGCCTTAAGTAGTCTACTGGTTGTTCTTAAACGGTCGTTGGACCTATCTTGCTTGATTTATAGGTATGGTATCGTGTTGGGTTCTTTTACTAAAAAAAATGCAATGCAACTGAGTTGAAAAGCCAACCTGCATCAGTATCATGAGGGAACTATGGTCCACCCCGCTTCCTGCTTTTGGGACGAGAATACGAGCGAATGCATCCTGAAGTTCATTGGCTGCTTTAAGCCAAATGAGTCGCATAAGTTACCAGCTGATATATTGGAAATTTTGAGCACTCTTACAGTTCTCACTCAATCCCGTCAGTAGACTTCGGAATAAAAAACGAGGCAGGTAACCTTGACCTGTGAGGAAGGTCAGATTCTATGAACCTACTTTTGACGGATATAAGAAAGCGGACGGCTACCAGAAATTATTGCTGGCCGGGAAAATCTCTATGAATTTAACGGACGGTAGAACTACCACCAAACTACATGGACACATATGTAGGTGGCTGCGAAAGCCCTGGACACATCAACCTTGAGATCCAAGCTTATAAAGCAAAACCGAGAGTCTTTTTCCAAAATCGCTGATAGATGCGTATGCCTGTTCATGGTTCCCGATCACTGCGTCATTCCATCCGAATCCATTCAAGGGCACAGGCACGACAGCAAAATGGAAGTACCTACTCTTAAAGAGGAGACGCTGAGGAAGACGAAACTAACAAACGCATCAGGGCAACTGACCCGCAAACACGAATAATCAAATAATAGTACATTATTTCTTCAAATATCTTATTGGCCCATAAGGGGTGCATCCTAGGACATGTCCAAGTTTTGAGAGTTCGATTGTATCCTTCAATTCTAGGTCCATTATTGTTTAGCTTATTTATAAATGACATCTCATCTTCCATTAGTTCCTCCTTCCATCTATATGCGGACGATGTTCAACTTTATCTAAGCAGACCTATAGGGCTGATCGAAAAATGCATAGAACGGATTAATTGTGATCTCGTTAATATTGCACGGTGGTCAGAATCTAACCTATTAACTCTAAACCCTAGCAAATCGCAAGCTATTTATTTTTTTAATAGGAGTTGGCCCTCTAGCGAGGTTCCACCTATAACACTCAACGGATCTCAACTACCCATTGCAGATAAGGTTAAGAGTCTCGGCATAGTTCTAGGCACATCAATGCAATGCTGTGATTTTGTCAAATCGATGCTGTGTAAGATATATGGCGGTCTGCGAACACTACGACTTACGGCAGACCTCATCTCACCTGAAGTTCGTCTTAAACTTTTTAAAGCACTGCTTTTACCCATTTTAACATATCACTCGATTTGTGCTTAATGTACTCGTAAGAATGTCCGATCACATATCGCCATATAAAGGTATTGTACTGGGTCGTTGTAACCGTACTTTTACGCAACCTTCAAACGTACACGGCGCCAAACCTCTCTTCTATGATAAGTCACCAACCACTACATTGATGGTGAACCGTAACATTTTTGGTTGATTTTTAACACACCCTGTAGAAATTCTGCCATAATCTCCTACTTTTTTTTTTAATTCTCTCTGTCTCGGTGCACTTCTCCTTGCAAAAAAAAAGCGAAGAACGATTTTACATATAGAAAAAATATCATAAATTCACCCAGCCCCAGACAAAGGGTTGTGTGAGAGGGTTAAATCTTTAAAAACATCACCATCTGAGTTAATAATGAAAAAAAGAAACCGGCTTCGCCCAGCCATCTCCGGACAAAGGACAAAAAAAATATATCTACATAGAAAAAAAACTGTTCATCCTCGCGTACGTCGCCTTCAGGGTAAGGATCTAAAAATTCTGTAAGGGTAGATTTAAAATTGACAAAAAAAATCGTTAGCTGCTTTTTTAATGTGAAAAATATGCGCACAAATTTTTACAGTACGTTGATGAGTTGAGGACTATCAAGGAAAAGGATATAATCTTTACTCTGTCACTCTCATGAATTCGTAGAACCAAAATATTTTTTGATAAAGGTAACGCTACGTATAACGAAAGAGTTAATATTGATCCTTGCGTTGAAAAAAAATGAGGGTGGTGAAGAGGTTGTTTTTTCACTATGCATTTTTTTTTTAAGGATATATGACCATGGTGCGGGCTACAAAACCCTAATCAGACTAGGAACACTTTTTGGAGGTTATTAAAAATTCTAAGTAGGGCACTTGAGTCTTAGCGGGATGAGACTGAAAGTAAATTTAGTTGAGGGGATGTCGGAGTTGTGGTATAGTGTTGAGTGATGGTTCGTGAGAAGGAATATGGTTTTGAAATTTATCACATCACAAATGAAAATCCTTTCAATTCACTTTGTGATGAGAAGAGAATGACGCTCTTAGAAGTTTAAATAGATTCTGTTTCTGTTGGATCAAGTGGCATACGCGAGGTGAAGATGAGTTGGGTTGTGACAAATGTAGTAACCCGTTGTCATCGAGAAATCTAAGATAGAGCACGCTTCGGCTGCAAAGGATCTAACATGAAAGGATTTCAGTAAATTAATTGTCCGCTGGAATAAGTGATTTTAAGTAGACCTTGGGGTTGGGATTATCGTTCATCAGATGCCGAATGGGGACATTCAAGTTGCGGACTCTTTTAGCAGCATTGGCTCTCGTATGCAGAAATGGGAGGGGAATCATTGTGTGTGTGTGTTTTTTTTTTGTCTGGCTAAAATGCATGCGCTGAAGAAATTTGAATTTTAAGGTGGTGTAAGACAAGGTTGTGTACCATCAACAGTACTTTTTTTTCCGACAGACAAAATAGGTTTACTTTCTACTTATCTGTCCGTTGACGTATTCACACATTCTTACATTGAAGTTTACGCATTGCAAAATTTGGAGCGGCATATTCATTGGTCGTGTTGCGACATATCTGCCAATGACGGAAGTAAAACCTCCGAACAAAAACTTCAAACAAAAACAATAAAGCCGATGACAAGCTGTCAAGCCAAGCGCTTTCAACTTTTGATGTCATACGCTGCCAACTTCGTTTTATGACAGAAACTCGTTGCTCGTGTGAAATTTTTACCGGACTTTAAGGAAATAAGATTATATTAAAGTGAATTGGTTTATTGTTATTAGTGTGTTATAAAAAATAAACTATATTTGTTACTGGGATTTTTTAATGAAATAAATTGAAATTGTATATCATTTGGCGTTTCAATTTCGTCGAAGCTTTAAAAAATGAGGGAAAAATAGGCGCGTTCAATTTGCAAAGCAACCACTATACTTTGTCCAAGAAAAATTGTCAGTACAGAGAAGATAGGATGTTTGTCTCTCAGTCTGGTTAATATTTTTTTTTTTTTTATATTTATAGATTCAGAAACGCTGTACATCAAGATTAACTTATAATTAGTACAGGATATAAATGAAGAATATAACATTTAATGGCAAGAATGCTTTTTTGAAATTAATGGAAATAAAAGAAAATACATGTATATAAGTAAAATAGATTAAATTTAGAGTACAACAAATAGAAGCGCAACCAAAGAAGAGAAAGATCAAAAAGACATATAAAACAAGAAAGTTAAAAAATCAGTTCAAACTGGAGAGGTGTTCGAAACAAACTGTTAGGAATTTACGGCGTTCGATTAAGGACTTCACAGGAATGGGTAGACCATTCCAGAGTTTGACAGCATAAATGAAAAATTGCCTGCGTGATGTCAAGCAGGTAAATGTAGCAGGACGTAAGACTGTGTAACGATTTGATGAGCAGAAATTAATTTTATCAAACAAATAGTTTGGTTCCTTCACGTGAATTGTTTTGAAGAGTAAAGCACAGCAACGATATTTGAAAAAAGTCTCTAAATTACATCCAAGGAGTTGACGAGCTTCAGATGATATATGATCGAATCTTCGAAGATTGAAAACATACCGGGCAATTGAGTTGAAAGCAACCTTCAGTTTTTGAAGCGAATATGAGTCAGGATCGGCAAACAGCTTACAGCCATATGAAATTATGGGTATTATTAGTGCCTTTACCAATTTCAGTTTGACTTGGGTAGGTAAGACTGTTTTTGTAACAGATAAACCACGTAGCGATGCATATACTTTATTACTAATTGAATTTATGTGAACATCCCATGTCAACTTATTGTTAAAGATAATTCCCAGATTTTTTGCTTGGTTAACATATTCAACTTTGCAGGAATTTAAAAAGATAGGAGGAAAATCTGAAAGATGTGGTTGATGTTTGGATATTGGTATGGCTTTTGTTTTGCCGGGGTTCAGCTTTAGCCTATTGCGAGTTGACCACTCGAAAACAGAACACAGATCGTTGTTTATTTTTGAAACAGCATCTTCAATCATACCAATAGGAAAGCTTATGTACAGTTGAACATCGTCAGCGTATATATGATACTGACAATGCAATAAAACGGAAGGTAAATCATTAATAAATAGAGAGAACAATAATGGACCAAGAATAGATCCTTGAGGAACACCACAATTAACAGGAAGAAACGAAGACAGTTTACTATTACATGAAACAGCTTGCAAGCGATTAGTCATATATGAATAAATTAATTTGTTAGAAGTGTCAGAGAAGTTAAAGTATGTCATAAGTTTATCATAGAGAATATTTGGATTAACACAGTCAAATGCTTTAGAAAAGTCAAGTAATGTTATCACAGTTGTATAATTAGTGTCAATTGCTTGTCTAACATCGTCAGAGACTTTAAGTAAAGCAGATATACAGCTATGTCCGGACCGGAAACCTGACTGCATAGGATTAAGAAGCTGCTTGTCTTTGATAAACACTTTTATTTGGGAGCTTACAATTGATTCAAAAACTTTGGACAAGAAAGGGAGGATGGCTATAGGTCTGTATTCAGAGTTTGTTCCTTTTTTAGGAATCGGGATGATTTTAGATTTTTTCCAGGCGGACGGGAAGGTAGATGTCATAATGATGGTGTTAAATATATGGGTGATGTAAGGAAGTATAAGAGGAAGGAGCATTTTTATGAAGTCATTGTGAATTTTATCTAAGCCAACAGACTTGCATTTGATAGAGAAGATTGCGATATTGTATATGTCAACAGCAGTCAAGGAAAATTCATTTTCTCTATTTTCTTGTTGTCGCGGTAGGCTTGTGGCAAGAGGTGCGCCTGGAGTAGAGAATCTTCGATTGAGCTCTTCCAAATCAATTTTGTCTTCCGAGGCTATGGATTTTTCCTTATTCAAACCAATATTCCGAACTTCACTCCACAGAAACTTAGAGGATCGATTAGAATCAAATCGATTACTATAGTAGCTGAGCTTAGCGGATTTAATAAGGTTAGTGACAATATTACGATTTGATTTAAAACATCTAAGCATCTCATCACAGCCGAAGCGTTTCCAACGGCGATATGCGGAATCTCTTGTTTTGATTGCCCTGAGAATGTCATTCGAAAGCCAAGGGCAGCTGTGCGACTTAATAACACGGGTCTTAAGTGGAACATGTTTGTTAAAGAGGTAGTCAATAGTGGTGGTCAGGAAATCAGTTTGTTTATTAACGTCAGGTGTCAAACAGATTGGATACCAATCAATGGACGAACATTCACTAAAAAGACTTTCAACGTTGACATTGCGAAAATCACGATATTGGATGGACTGAGACAGATATTTAGGAAAATGTAAGTCAAGAGTAACAAAAACGAGATCATGATACGAAAAAACGGGAACTGATAATTGACTGAAACATTTAACAAGACTCATGTCACTAACACGAAATAAGTATAACAAAGACGGCATACAATTTGGTTTAAAGTGCGTTGGTTCAGCAAGGTTTACAAAAAAAAGGCCAAGTGAATTCATAGAGGTTTTCAAACTAATAGATGAGGGGTGGAAAAGGTTTATATTTAAATCGCCACAAAGAATGAATTTAGGTGCTAGATGACAAATTTCTTCAACAATTGGGGATATAACACGCGAGCTTGCAATATGTGGAGGCATATAAAAAGTTCCGATAATACATTTATTTCGCCGTTAAGGATATTGATGAAATAGTAGTCACAAGACTGGGTGCCGTCAGAGCACTTGATGAAGCTAGATCTTATGTATTTTCTAACATAAATAGCAACACCTCCACCAGTAGAGTGAGTTCGATCAGCTCGGTAAGGCTTTTTGAATCCGTTTAGGTGAAATAGGTTACTTTTTAAATTGGGGTGAAACCAGATCTCGGATACGCAAACAATATCAATTAAACTGTTTTCAAATATCAATCTGAACTCATCAAATTTATTCACAAGGCTTTGTGCATTTATGTGACAAATATGCAAGCCATTATGACTTTTGCATAGAGTGTTTAACAAAAAATTATTTTTTTCATTTATGCTGCCAAAACTAGTGTCATTGCTGCTGGTCATGATCATTATAAAAGCTCAATTGCAAAGCTGGTTGCAATGACTAACATAAATCGGTCCCTCTTTAAAGCTCTCACAGGGTTACCGTAGTGTATATGATGATTCGCCATAACTCAGAGAGCAATTCTATTAGGGTTACCATCTTCCAATTTAAAATAAAAATATTGCGGAACTAAATAAATTCCGTGTATTTTTTACCTTTTGTGGTAAGATAATCATAGGCGCGTTTTTTCAAGGGTATCTCCAGTAGATCAACAAAATATATAAATTTCGTAACGCAAAAAAAATCAAAACGAAAAATATATCACTGTAAACCAATTTATTCATTATAAATATTGTAAAACATAAAATACTAATTTCTAATATCACTACTCAGCTAATCCGATGAGTAATTAAGTCTTTAGTAAGTCACTTATTTCAGCCAATTTAAATTACTTTTTTTTGGCTTGCTACAACCCCTTTCACTTGAGCCCAAACCAATTCTATTAGATTAAGGTCACAGTGATAAGGCGGCAAGCGAAGCACTTTATGTCCCCCATTTTGAGCCATTTCATCCACGACGTATGTTTCATACTTGGCTTTGTAACGTTTAACGATTTCAAGCAACCCATTGTATGATTGCATTCCTACCTAACTTGAAATCTGCCTTTTGGGAATTCCCGTATTCATTGGCAAAACAGGCGTAATTCATCGGAAAAAAAAACATCATACAAACAGGTACATAATGAGATGAAAGGATGTATTTATGTTTTTTTTTTTATTTAAACATTTTGCGACATAAACTCAATCAGCAAGATTTTCTAAAAACATTTCCCAGTCCTTTCCGCTATATGTAGGTATATTGTGAAAGGTACACACAATCAGGCAATTAGAATACAAAATTATATAACCACGACGCAATGTCATATACCTAAACAGATGGTAAAAAAAAACTGCACTTGTACAATACAAATACGACAAATTAAAACCGAATGGCAACACCCCACGTAATAATTCGTTCTCAAAAGCACCAAAACCGAAAGTTCTTTGACAAAATCCATAGACAAACCCTTAATGATATGCTTCATTGTAGAGATGGTAATACTCTTCTGATGTGCTTCAGTCACACACACTGCTTATTTTGGTGGATGATAATAGCAAGCGAACACAAGGCGATCATGCTCATTCCCCATTCGGCTGTGTGGGAGACTGGTTGTGGTGGGTTGTATGCGAATTTAAGGAAAATTACAACAACAATTCCTTGGTATGACAGTGGTTTGGTTTTTATTTCATTGGCAATTCTTGCGTTTGAGTGCCGTGAGACTCTCTCATACTCAAGAATTTTAAGGCACTGGTAGAAAAAAAGCTCCTCCATAAGGCCTGTACTGACAATTTATGTTGGATTAAGTATAGTCCCTACTATTTTACCCTTCCTCATTGATCAAATAACTCACGTGACCATCGTTTGGCAACTGATAGAAATTTAATCAGTACAGTTCAGTATGCTACAGCCAAACTGCAGCTCGACTGTGGATTGGTTCAATTGGCTAACATCCTGTACGTTTTTTGGCATTGCGGCTAGGGAGTTATGTAAGAAATGTCAAAAATTGTACTGTAGTGACTTTCTATAAGGTCTTATGCGGTTAGGTCATTCAGCGGTACTTAGGTAATTATGGGTTAGGTATAGAAAATGCGGCCAATGTGTCTACGACTGTCAAATTTCACGACGGATTCTATGGGACTGTTAACTCCGTAAAATGCATTGACGCTGATGGATGCGTCGAGGCAACCCATCGACGGATTCTAGGCGACGGACACTTAATCGTATTAAGGAACAGATCCGAATGACCATCAGTTTGGTCGGTAGGTAAGGAAAACATTCTGAGACTGAAATTAAACTCCACCAGAGCAAGGATGCTCCACTGGAACATGATAACTTACTTGAGCCAGCATGGTACGAGAGTAGTTCGCCTAAAAAAAAAGACAATCAAAGAGGAGCCTCAGAAAACCGGAAAGAGCTCAAGAATTTTAAGGCACGTCATCAGGGACGAATGCATAAATGCCAAAGGGCACAGATTACCGATATTGGATAGTCAACTTCCCCATCCCCCGTCCCCAACGACTCGCAAATGGGCGGTACCTAATTCTCTCCCAAAATGTTCTATCGGTGAATATATGTGAAACAATTATTAGAATGAAGGTAACACCCGTTGAATTTAATTAGTTCTGTCAAAGTGATTGTCAAATATGACAAGATTGTTGTGGTGATTTTCATTCGATAGAAATTGGTACATACACGTTTAATTCTGTAGCAATTTGCTTTTACTTCGTATCTGGTTTTCTATATTTAAGTTTTTTAATTCTTATTTCTCAAAAAAAATATATTATAAATGATTTCGGGCATTATTATGTATAATTTGTATTATTTATTTTACTTATTACAAATTCATCATGCAACGAAGCAGTTTGCATGTACTTTATTATTATTTTTTACAAACCCACCTCGAAACGAATGCGGTTCCTCCGCCATTTTGAGAGATTTTAAAACTATTTTTCTTCAGTTATTCCCAATTTCACACCTGATTCCACTAAATACCCAAGAAGTGCGCAAGCTTCGCATTCGATTTGCATACAAACACTAATTCAGATAGGCAATTAGTGAAATTTGTTCAGCTGTTACTTAGCTTGGGGACAAACAGAGAAAATGGCTGAATTCCAAAATGCAATACTTCTGCATTACTGCTTAATCAAGCGTTCCAAAGAGCAAACGGATTACTATGATGTAATGCATACTTTTCTAAAACGCATTGTGAACACATCAACTGCGCAATCAAAAGCGAACAGAGCATCGTGAATGATTATGATGCAAATGACATTTGATATTTCAGTTTAAGCCGCCAAATAAAATGGATTCATCGACGGATTCATAAGTAAAATAATATATTTTGTAATAATTTGCCAATTTTACTTTGATTTGCAGTAATTAAAAATGTACGAATGAGTACATTAAATTATTGTTTCATTGAAGAAAGCAAAGACATTCAGCGAATAAACTGCTTCCTTCTGAAATCAGGAATACGCTTAAACGTGTTAGCATTGTACGAAACAATATTGTTTATTAAGCTGTTAAAAAGTATGGTTGTTACTAATTGTTTAGACATTATTGGTGTTTGAAACATTTTACGATAGTTCGCATCAAAGTCGTTCCAAAACGTCAAAAATTGCAAAGCATCACAAGTGCAAAGCAGCGCAAAACCATTCATAACCTGGCATTTTAAAAGCAGTGTGCATTCACAATGCGCAATTTTTTGACGTTTTGGAATTCAGCCAATCTCTCTCATTTGACTGTCTAGTATAGGGAATCTGTTCCTAAGTGTCTCAAGTGAATCTGATCAAAGTGAGAGGTTCAATTTCTTAAAAAAAAAGATGAATATTTAAGTCATAATCCTTTTTGCAATGCCAGTTAAAGAACACCGAATTTCACTGGTGGATTAACTCTCTTTTGTTTGAGAATTCTTATTATTATTGTTCACAAATTATTAATACGTATTATATAATTTTAATTGTTAGTTTAGGCTGAATAATATTTTAAGTGAAATGCCTTCACTTCTTGACGTTCACAAGCAGAATGTCTAGAACTAAGAACACTGATGATTAAACAAAGTGAACGTTACGTTACGTATTACCGATTATGATATAGAAACAGGTCAACAATTCAACTCTGACTTCAACTTTGACAACCACGCCGCGCGTCTTAGAACCAATGCTTTTTAATGGGATGGAACACAGTAGCACCTCAACTTCCACTTCAACGCCAGACTTAAATTCTAAATTCAAAGTTAAATTGCTAATCCCATCGACCTTGTGGCGATGTTTTCAGTTTTCCCAACATGCAAATGCTTATATTTTGAGTGAATTTTCTCTCTTGTTTGCATTTTTACACAATTTCTTTTCTGCTTACAGCCATTTTTTGTTTTGCTCTCGAAGTTTTCCAATAGGTCCGTTCGCGTACTTTATGTGTAGAAAAATGAAAACTGTCAAATCTCCAAAATCGAGAGAGAATTGTTTCATTTCAAAGAAACGTACCTACGCGAACGCTTTTGTGTAAAAAGATGAAAAACCTATAAGTTTGGCTTGAAAAGAAGCAACCGCTGTTTTTTTTTTGCTGGCAAACTCATAGGATTTCATCATTTGACAGTTTTCCTTTTTTTACCAGCTGAAATTCTTCGTCATCTTTTTACCATTTTCTCAGTACGCGAACGCGTTTGTGTAGTTTTGCACGAAAGTTTATATAAATTTACGTTTGCATATTAGTTTGCGAACAGAACTAAAGTGTCTGACTCGACTTCAAACGTTGAAGTTCTCGCTCCTGTCAAAGTCGAAGTCGGCGTTGAAGTGTTGATCGGTTTCTACCATTACGATTATAGTCCAGACGCGTATAGCTAATATTTCCTAAATGGCCGCGTCCAGCAGCGAACAATTTGTTTTTGATTAAGGTGGTTATCTGGCTCTTAATCATTTTCACTATATTTTTTGAAAAATGGTAAATCTTTAAAAATCATCAGATCAAAGGGTTTTAAAAAAACTGTATGTATAAATTATCTATAGGTAAAAGTAAAGCAATCCTAACAAAAATTCGTTTAATTTTCTAAATAAAATAGTTCCCAAATTTAATGCGAATCGATTACTCTCACTTCCAACGAACATCAATCGAATACTTAGCTAAGTGCGCCCGGCTCAGTTCTCCCGCCACCCAACTTTTTTTTTTTGAATGAAAATTTCATTAATTTTGATTTACCGCCAAACAGACGGAATATACTTTTTGCATAATTTGAACATTTAAAAATTCGAAACACTGGTGCACCGTTTACTCCCTTTGGGAAGACCGCGCATTTTACAACGAATTTATCCCTCGAGCTATTCACCTCAAAAAGTGGAAGACGAAAAGAAATTCCAAACATCAAATTTACATAGCCCGCGATTACCCATATAATGATGGTGCCCAGACTTGTAACTCTGTAGCTATGGCGATAGCCTTGGTGCGTTCCGCGGTCTCTAACCCCACACTTTCAAATGTCGTTTGCTCTTAAGCGTACCACTGTAGTTGTTGTGTATTGTGTGTCACCCAGCAGAACTCTTATCCGCGAGCCTCTCAGTTTAGTCATCATCATCAATCGCGCACCCCCAGCTTTGGCAATACAACCCCATCAGCCCGCGTCCACCCCTCACACAAACGGTGGAAGAAGAACAGAACAAAAAATTAAAGCGAAAAAAATGTTTGCTATTAAAAAGTAAAAGCATCGACGAAGATTTGGGTGAGTTTTGTTGTTGGTGCTTTTGCCTTTTTTTTTTCTTCGTCGGTCTCCAGCATGTCCTCAGAGCTGAGTCTTAAGGGGTGAAAGAAATTAAGTAGGTATAGAAGGGGAACAGCAGCGGATGAAAAAAAAAAACTGTGGGGTGGCTGATTTTTTCCTCATTTAAACTTGTTACCCTTTACCCCGCTTCGAGACATCGAACGCATCCGTATCCGTTTTTTTGGTGGATTTTTTTTTGTTGCTTGTGTTTCGAGTCGAGTGAATTTTTTTTTCTTGTTAACTCTGGGGACGGGGTTGTAGAAGAAAAGATACAACAACAACGGGAGTAAAAAGGATTTTTTTACTAAACTCATTTTCTGGTTGGGGGGAGTCCTTTTTTTCAACTCTCAGGCGTTTATTTTTTTTTGTGTTACTTAGCTTGGAGCTGATGGTGTTTTTTCCTTTTGGTTTTAGACAAAACGGGTTGGAGAGTGATCGATATTTTAATTTTATTTTTTGCCTTGTGTCGAGCATTTTATTTTTCTGTTCGTTGCTGTGGCATTCATTGACTTTCACTGAAGGGAAAAATTAGGGAAAAGTAATACATATTGATTAGTCGGCAGTACTCCTATGTGTTGGTGATGAAGGGTAGAAAGAACAGCCTTTCGCTTTATATTTAATTTAAAATATTTTCTTTGGAAACTGTCGCATATACAGTTTATGTGTATCAAACGGGATCCGTTAAACATGTACCTACGAAGGTACGGATTGCATAAAATTCCTCGGCGCTCAAAACAAGAAACAAAGTGATTTTATTTGTCTGTGCATGAATGGCTTGAAACTAGCTTTAAGCCATCAATATTATTTGGTGTACTCAACTCATTAAGTTCATAACTTACAAACGTGAATGAGTTGACTACCTGATGTTTGGTGGCCATTCGAAGCAATTTGCCGAATTTTGGTGGCTTTTTGAGGGGGGAGAGGTCAACATGTCCTCCCAAGACGGTGCGTTACTCTAGGTAACATCCTCTTAGTTTATAATTTAGAATAAGTTAGATGAGACTTTTCTGGGAGAGGCCGGGCTCGCCAACTTGTGGTGGTACTTCCGGCAACGAGTGCTCAGAATCCTAATTATAGTTAGAATACGTTAATTAGTTCAAGTAAGCAGAATAGGTAGTTTGTAATTTGTTTTATATAAAAATATAAAGTCTCAATAATGATACAGAGTTTTATTTAATTTTCTCGAGGAATACATATGAACTTATTTCCGAACATCGAAACAACGAATGGAATAAAAAATTAAGTTCACTTGAGAAAAACGTCAAACCTTTCTGGAATATTGCAAAGGTGTTAAAAAACAAAAATAGGCAACTTCCCCTTTTCACTCCGTCGCATCTAATTAAGGGGATGCAAATACAAATGTTTTTGTTAATACCACTATTCAAAATTTGTTGGCAAGTCATACCAATCAACCATGTCAAAGTGACTATATCACGGGGTAGAACACACCGAATTATTAATTAACGACTTACGAATACGTAAGGCTGAAGGCTTTGACTCAATTAAAAATATCAACATTAAACAAATTCCCATATCTGGACAAACAGTTCTAAAATTTATCATAAATACCTGCATAAAGATACAATATTTTCTTGATAAATGGAAATTGGCCAAAGTAGTGCCGATAAAAAATGCTGGTAAGTCGGCTGAAAAATTTAAAAGTAACAGGCCAATTAGTCTGTTGAACAGCCTCAGCAAAATCTATGAAAAAGTCTTAAAGGAAAAAATTGGCAAGCACATTTCCCACAATAATTTGTATCCAGAGGAACAATTTGGCTTTAGAATTTTTCATAGCACAACTCATCCAGTGCTTAGGATTTGCAACCATATCAAAAATCATCGTTCAGTAGGCAAATCTACTGGAATGATACAACTCGCTATCGAAAAGGCTTTGGATACCGTTTGGCATGGCGGACTTATATCCAAAATGATAAATTTTAAATTTCCCGCTTATACCTGTAAAATTGTCCGCAGTTTCTTGTCAAATCGTTGTTTTAAAGTCCACGTCAATAGTGGTGTCTCCAACCTAGTGTACTTTTATTCAGGAGTTGACCTGGGCCTTTTTTAAATAACCTGTATACATCGGACTTTCCGCGTCTTCCACATTGTGAGCCAGCTATTTTCGCTGATGATACTGCAATATTCTCATCTCATGAATTCGCTCTTGGAATTGAGAGGAATCTAAACAATGCGATGGAAATACTACAAGGGTATTACAATAAATGGAAAGTAAAATTAAATGAGGAGAAAATAAAAGCTATCCTTTTCACTATAGAAAAACTTGCTTTCTTCCCAGTGGCCGCTTACAGGTAAATGAGAAAGACATTAGTTGGGAGCCTTCTGTAAATTATTTAGGAGTATGTTTAGATACCAAGTTGACATTTAGTACTCATATTGCAAATACCCTCAAATTGCGATTGGGATTAAAATGTTGTATCCTCTTATCAATAGAAAGTCACTGCTCTCAAATGAAAATAAAATAATTATCCATAAGGTAATTTTTCAGGCAATTCTGTTGTATGAATGCCAAGCAAGGGGAAATTGGGCAATGTGCCATATTAGAAAACTACAGACATCTCAAAATAAGTTGTTAAAAATGATGCTTAATTTACCGTGGTACCACTCAACGTTGGACATTCACTATAAAGCGAATGTTGAATTGATCTTAGACAGAATTCAAAGACTTAACTTACGTTTCCTAGACCGCTGTGAATTTGCTGACAATCTCTTGTAAATAGTTTAAATACCTTATAGTGGATTTTATTTCTTCCTTTTTGTGTTTTTTCGTTGCTTGTATAACTATATAAACTTATTTGTATAATAAATCATTAATTATCGATTTATTTATTTGTTTATACTATTTATTTATTTATTTTTTTATTTACCAAATTGTTTATTTATCATTTTTTCTTTTTATTTATTTATTTATAATATTGATTTACTTATCTATTTGTTTGTTTTAATTCATTTATATCTGTGATAATCTTCTTCTTTATTTATTAACTTATTATTTATTTACATATTTATTTTTTCATTTATTATTGTAGTAGGTATATTGATTTACTTTTTTATTTATATATCTATTTATATTTATTTATATCTGTGATAATTTTAATAATTAGTTTTTAACTAGTACCTGAGTTCTCGTCTTTCCTTAGACAAAAATACATCGCTTCATAAATTTATTAAATATCAATATCTATTATGAATTACATTTTTTGTTTCTTTTTTAATTGGAGGTTTTTTCGTATTTTCCTTCAGTATTGTATAATTTTTCGTTTTTCCAATTTAAATCACTAATGTTATGTAGATAATATTTCAGAAGAAAGATACAAAATTTTCATATCTCTGATACTGTAAAATGTCTATCATACATATCTATCTACATAATGTAAGATTAGTTCGTAAAATAGTTTTTATGCCGAAAGGCAATAAGTATAGGATAAATTTAAGCTTAGGGGGTCCGCATAAAGGAACAATAATCTAGAATAAGTATCCTGTTAATTCTAAGATAGATTTAATCATTTTTGCCTAGTACAAGGTGGCGCAAAAATAACCTTACGATGTTTTTTGGCTGTAATTTAAAAAAAAAAATGAAGAACTTTGATTCTTCTTGTGGATTATTTTTATTTGGTCTTTTAATTTTTTTTACATCAAGTCGAGAATATGATGTCATTTAAATGGCCGCCGCCACAGTTGATTGTCATTGGAGCCCTTTTTATGGCATTTTCCATCAATTTGGCCAAAACTTCCGGCGATAGGTCCTCACATTCTTGACGGATATTGTCTTTAAGAGCTGCAAGAGTCTGAGGCTTGTTGACATAAACCCGCGACTTCAAAAAGCCCCACAAAAAGAAGTGTGGAGCGGTCAAATCAGGCGATCTTGCTGACCAGTGCAAATCGCCAAAACGGGAGAATAGGCGCCCGGGAAATGCATCCTTCAGCATATCGGTTGTGGCACGTGCAGTGTGTGCCGTTGCACCGTCCTGTTGGAACCACATATTTTCCAATCCCAATTCATCAAGTTGCGGCAAAAAGAACTCGTTGATCATTGCTCTGTAGCACTCACCATTCACAGTAACCGTTTGGCCCGCGACATCTTCGAAGAAAAAAAGTCCGATGCCTCCTCCAGCGAAAACAGCACACCATACAGTGACTTTGAGCGGGTGTAATGGCTCTTCGTGGGTTATACGCGGATTTTCAGTGCCCCAGAAGCGTAAATTTTGCTTATTTACGTACGCGCTAAGATGGAAATGGGCCTCATCACTCATGATTATTTTTGATGAAAAATCATCTTCCTCTTGGTGGTGATTAAGGGTGGCTTGAGCGTGTGTTAGACGCGATTGGCGGTCAGCAGCTAACAGCTGATGCAACGTCTGGACTTTGTACGGAAACATCTTCAAATCTTGTACCAAAATTCGCTGTAAAGACCGTCGACTGATACCCATTTGCGTAGCACGTCGTCTGGTCGATGTCGACGGCGCTTCCATGACATCTTCGGCTACAGCAGCAATATTCTCTGCAGAACGGCTACTCCGGGGTCTGCCACGCCTGGCAGCATCTCGTGTTGTGCCAGTCTCTTCGAGGCGAGCGGCTAAACGTCGCAGTGTTTCACCAGTAGGCGTTGGACGGGTAGGAAATCTGCGACGAAATTCACGTTGTGCCAAAGTCACCGACCGATTATTGCTCAAATAAATAGTCACCAATATTCCGCGTTCTGGAGCAGTGTAGCGTAACATTGTTTATTAACGTGTATTTCGCATGTGTTTACTACACAAATGTCAAAACAGAACTGACATTAGGGGCCAATCGCAAAATTTATAGCATTTTCTGATAGGAGGATTATTTTTGCGCCACCTTGTATATAAGTTGATATTCAATAGCAATTAAAAATGAATTTAATAGTAAAAAAAAGTTCAATTCAACCTAACCTGTGTACTGGGTCAATATGATTGAATGAAACGGATTGGATCATCAAGAGGAGACCGAACAAAAAACGGAAAGCCGGCTCCTCACCAGAAATGGTGGTGCTAAAAGATAGAAAACTCAAAAAGGCAAATGCCAACGAAATAGAAACGCTAGAGGAAAACCTCAAAATATGGTATACCTTCCACCACTAATTAACGTTGTCGGAGTTTCAGACTTCTTAAGGAAATAGCAAAGTCCACATTCAAAGTAACATCTCTGAATAATAATGTGTGGAAAATAAATGTGGGCGATCCTAAGAGCTATCGCGCAGTATCTCAAAAGCTGAATACTGAGAAGGTACAATATTACACTTAAGAAAACAAGTCTGAAAGGCCACACCGAGTTGTAGCCAAAAGTTTAAAAATTGTCGACGCAGTATACATACTTAAAACATAGGGACGGGCTACAGTCCGCTTGGGCGAACTGTTGGATACCCTATTCTTATTCCTATCCCTCACAAGTGGGCGTGACATAAGTCCAAGTATGGTTAAATTGTTAAGAACGCTCTACATATTTTGTTATATAACATTTAAAGGATTTTATCAAAAAAAAAACGCTCCCTAGCTCAAACTTGGGTGTTTCAATAAAATTGTTTTATTTAATTGTGGGCGTGTCAGTAGGCGGATTTAAAAAAAAATTAACACATGAGCATAAAGGGCCCCTAGAGAGTATATATTATAAATTTCAGCTCCCTAGCTCAAACTTTGGATTTTCAAAAAAATTGTTTTATTTATTTGTGGGCGTGTCAGTGGGCGGATTTTGAAAATATTTATACATGAGCTTAAAGGGCCCCTAGAGAGTATATATTATAAATTTCAGCTCCCTAGCTCAAACTTTGGATTTTCAAAAAAATTGTTTTATTTATTTGTGGGCGTGTCAGTGGGCGGATTTTCAAAATATTTATACATGAGCTTAAAGGGCCCCTAGAGAGTATATATTAAAAATTTCAGCTCCCTAGCTCAAATTTTGGTTTTTCAATAAAATTGTTTTATTTTTTTGTGGGCGTGGCAGTGGGCGGATTTTGAAAATTTTATATCCCGAGCAGTTTTAGGAGTCATAGATCATATATAAAAAATTTCAGCTTCCTAGCTCAAAATTCGATTTTTTTCAAAATTTTGTTTTTTTGAGTTTGTGGGCGTGTCTGTGGGCGGATTTCAAAAATTCGTAAACTTGATTATTTCGGGACCCTAGAGAGTATATGGTTAAAATTTCAGCTCTCTAGGTCCAGTTTAAAGGCCTAATTTTTGCCGACGGACGGACGGACGGACGGACGGACGGACGGACGGACATGGCTAGATCGACATTACTATCGATGCTGATCATAAATATAGTAACTTTTAGGGGTCTACGGGCAATATTAAGGTATGTTACAAACTATGCGTCAAAATTAATATACCCCTAGAATAGGGTATAAAAAGAAAAGCAAAAAACAGAACAAGGCGAGGAAATTGTTGTCCACGTGGTGCAACAAACGAGTTATTGAAGTCTCAGTTCGGTGAACGTGTTATCTCGTGAAGCGGACCCGTCTATTGGCCGTCGAGATCGTGTGATTTAACGCCACTAGACTTTTTTATGGGGCTACATTAAATCATTGGTCTATGCCAACAAGCCGGCGACGTCGGAGGAGTTCAGAGCCAATATTGAACGTATCAGTCGAAATGTGCAGCCGAATCATCGAAAATTGGGTTCAAGGTATCGACCGCTGCATAGGTTCCCGTGGTGGATATATGAAAGAAGTCGAATTTCATTCATAACTGTTGTGTTAGTAATTCAAGCAATACATTTTTTTTGACATATCTCAATAAGTAATTTGCATTTTATTTAAAAAAGAAGTTGTCAAGTACTTAATAAAAAGCTCCTTACAAAGTTTTTTTTTAAATAAATATAAGAACCTTTTACTGTATCTTTTTTTTTTTTTTTTTTTAATAAAAAAAAGGAAATCCAAATCCCAGAGCACTGAGACTCGGTAACGGTCCATTTTACTACCAGGCAGAAATCCTCCGTTACTGTATCTTACTGGCTGTTTATTTTTGTAGCAATACCGTTTAAAGAATGTTCAAAATGGATCTTATTTAAGTGCTTGCTGAATTCTTTCGCGAGACGTGCGGGTGGCAACAGTGCAGTAGTAGTGTATTCGCTCAGTGATTGGAAGGTCGTGCGTTTAATCCCGGCCAAATCCATTACTTTATTTCGAATATATGTAAAACTTGATCTCCCTAAGCAACTTAGACAACACCCGTGGAGAAAAACCATACAACTGCACCAAAACACTTTTTTCCTATCTCTCTATACTTTCTAAAGCAAGTGGCACCGAAAAGCATGCAATGAAATATGCCATTGCTAGTTGCTATTTGCTGTTCACAAATGCTTGCGTTGTGTTCATGGCGCAATAAAAGTACTGTAACATTTACGGTAAAAACCCTTTAGCGTAAGCAAATTAAAACAAAAAAAAGATGTACCCACATTCTTCTCCATTAATTCTGACTGTTTTTAATTAGTTATTTTAAATTCATTTTGCATTTTTTTATACGTTAAACTAATCAACATACTAAATATTTAGAAAAGTAAAAAATGTCCACTGTCCACTATCCGTTTGAAAATTTTCAATTGCCTTTTCTATCGCAAGCCGAATATATAAAATATTTCCAGGGGTTTCATTTCGAAATGTTCCATGTGGAATAGTTTTCTCTTTGCATAGCTACAGAAGACGGAATGCGATATTATGACATTTTGTTTCAATTCATATCGTTTTTGTTATAATAATAATATAACTGTGCGATAATTACAGAACATGGATACTGGTTGGTAAATCTGTTCGTCGTTGAGGGGACGGGTGTGCTCTTCTCGCCCTATCACTCTCTGTAAATGATACCCATTAAGCAGCAGTTAGAAATTCTGCTTAAGGACATCCTCTATTGCCTGCGTTCGGTGAGTAGGTTTCCGTCGCTGTTTCGAAAAGCCTGCGTTCCGGTCTTAGAGCCAGCAGTCGGCTGCTTTGCTTTCTGTAAACTCTCCGGATGTTTTTTTTCGAACGCAAGACTGTTCGATTTCATCTTCTCCTCAATTCTCTTGGCTCAAAACTCTTCCCCCGCTGCCTTGTTATGCGATGCAGCGTTTTAAAATGTGCACATTCTGTCACCTTCTTCCGATAAACGCATGCATATGCATAACCTTGTATGGCATATGATCGTATCATATGGTATACAGGTTAGCACGTAACATGCACGTACTCTCAGATTGCAGTTTGTTGACGTTGCGGGTCTGGTTATCCGAGGCTCCTCATAACTAGCTTTTTTTGACGTGGTCGGGAAGATACTCCCACGGCACAACCCCGACCTGGAGGGCCAGGCCCCTACTTTGACGCTAGGACCGTAATTCCGGGGTCTGTAGCCCACGTCGGAGATGTGAAAGCTGATGTTGGCCCATAGAGGGCTCATCCGCCACCATCCTTCTTCAACAGCCTGAATCTCACATTTACCTCTTTTTTTTGGGCTGTGCCAATGGATGTGGTAATCTTCGAAAGATGGCATGCACGATTCGCAAACCCGAATAATCGATGCCAGGAATGCGCCTACATACTATCTGGGTATTGTTCTAGATCCAAAGCTTAACTTTTCTGAACATTTGGTTGCTAGGATTTCGAAGGCAACTAACATTCTCTGGCAGTGCCGTAGGATGTTCAGCAGAACCTGGGGACTTAGTCGCAGGCTGGTTCACTGGATTTACACGTGCATTACGTGCCATACCTTATGTATGGTGCGATTGTATGGTGGGCTAGAGCTCACATCCTCAAACGTCAACTGTCGAAGCTACAGCACCTTGCGTGCTTATGCATTACAGGTGCGATGAGAGGAACTCCCACTGCTGCTATGGAAGTGTTGCTCTGTTTACCTCCCTTGCAGTTCCTTGCTGAAAGTGAGGCCAGAAAATCACTATACCGCATGTGTGTAGTACTTTGACGGCAGGTCAATCTCGGCGATGGGGCCAGAGGTGCTAGGTACAGAGCTCTCTATGACAGCCTACCTGGCCATCGGGGAGGAGCACTTGACACTGTGTGCATGAAGCAAGTCTTTGAGCGCCGTTTTCAGGTCATCCTTCCTGAACGGCAGGAATGGAACAGTGAGGGGTGGAATGGCTTTAGGCCGGGTGATGTCATCGTCTATACTGATGGCTCACTTATTGACGGTATCTCCGGAGCCGGGGTCTACTCTAGAGACTGTCGGATAAATCTATCTGCAAACAACTGTTTTTCATTCAGAAATCTTTGCGATTGCCACTGCCGCCAATATCCTGTTAAGAAGAAGGATTAAGGGTAAAACCATATACATCTGCTCAGATAGCCAAGCCGCTATCAAAGCCTGTTCGGCTGGCTCTCTCAACTCAAAAATAGTTGAGAAAACCATGGTTAGGCTTAACCGTCTGGGAAGATGTAACTCGGTATCACTTGCCTGGGTTCCTGGGCACACAGGTATCGAGGGTAATGAAAGAGCGGATGCTCTGGCCAGGAAGGGCTCTTCAACAGCCTTCATTGGCCCACAACCATCCATAGGATGCTGCTCATCCGTCCACAAACGTGAAATGGATTCGGCTCTACGCCACCAACATTCCGAATACTGGCATGACCTGGTCTCATGCAGGTATTCGAAGAAGCTAGTGGACGGTCCAAAAAGCAGCAGAGCTAAGTTTTTGCTTGGACTAAACAGGAAAGACTTGAGATCCTTGATTGGTCTCGTCACCGGTTTCAGTCCTCTTAACGAGCACCTCAAAACCATTCACATTAGGAGCTCGGGCCTATGTGAGTGCTGCATGGAGGCGGATGAAACGGCATCTCACTTCATCTGTGAATGTCCGGCTTTCGCCAGAACCAGGCTCACCACTATAGGCAAACAATTCGTTAACGAAGATGAGATGGGGGAAATTGAACTTGCAAATATTCTTCGCTTTGCCAAGGCTACTGGCAGGTTCTCCCTCACTGAATCTTACTAATCGCCAATAACCAGCGAGCGGGCAGCTATGCTAAAGTACAATGGACCAATAGGTCTAAGTGCTTGTCATCTACTGATGACCCCACTGCACATACAATACAATACAAAATACTAATCCACACCGAACAGACTTCTACCACTCTCCGCGCGGGACTATCATGCTATTCGTCTTGTGGAGCTATTGTTGCTACTCCTGTTACAGCTTGATCTGTTTCTACTGCTTCTGCTGGTTGGCGAATTTTATCAATTCTTCACAGCTCACTTTGCACATTCGTTACTCATGCGCCAATCTCTGCCAAGTCACTTCTGATGACAGCATATGGTCGATTATAGACGATCGACAATGTAATTCTCTTCTCCTGTGTGCAAACTGCCCGCAGTGGAATATTGCGTGCGCCGTTGTTTCTTCTTCTTCTGGGCATTCAGGGCAAAGTGGTAAGGTATCGTGTCCAAATCTGTGCAGGTACTTGCGATATCCTCCATGACCGGATAGGAACTGTGTGACATGGTAATTACAGTCTCCGTGTTTGCGACATATCCAATCTTTTATAGAAGGTATAAGTCCGTACGTCCATCTCCCTTATGCTGTATTGGTCCAACGAGTTTGCCAAGTAGCTGCTGACGCTGCTGTTTCTTCGACCTTTATCCTCTGGATGGTAGTAGCATCGCGTTGGTTCAGGGTTATTCTGTTATATATCCTGGACATTTCATCTGCGAGAATGTCGATGGGCACCATTTCAGCTATAACAAAATCGGCCTCGTCTGAGATGGTGCGAAAACCGCTAATCGATATATAGATGATAATCTTTTTCTAGTCACCTTTGTCCTTAGTGCCTGCACCCAGACTGGGGCGGCATATAACAATACGGAGGTGACTACTCTGGAGAGGAGCATCCTTTTAGCATAACCAGGTCCACCGATGTTAGGCAGCATGCGCGAAAGAGCTCCCTGTAGTTGCGCTGCCTTTTTGGCTAGGTAGTCAACATGACTTTTAAACTGCAGCTTGTTGGCCAGCATTACTCCAAGATATTTAACCGCCTCTTTTGACCCGATGGTTTGGCTACCCACCTGAAAATTAGCGAACTCTACGATTTGTCTACTTGATATAAGTACGGCTTCTGTTTTATGGTCGGCCAGTTCTAGCCCGGCGGATAAAAGCCAATCCTTTATCTGTGAAATGGCTTCGTTTGTAGCTGATTATACAGCACGGATATGTTTAGCCACTATCACGACGGCAATGTCATCGGCGAGTCCAATTATCGTTACTCCGCGAGGTAGCGACAATCGACGGACTTCATCGTACATAATGTTCCACAGCAGCGGCCCTAAGACTGACCCCTGTGGGACTCCCGCGGTGACTTTGTAGTACTTGACTCCTTCATCAGTGTTGTACCTAATCTTTCTATTGTTGAAATAATTCGTCACTATTCGCAGCAAATTGTCGTTCATCGAATTAAAGGCATTTTTCACATCCACCTCTAACGGGAGTTATTTGTGGTTTGCATCAGCATCCGTTAATGAGTCCATCTCAGCTCACATAACCCAAAATGACTAGAAACGATTTCAATCTTCAGGAAGTGTTTGGAGGAACCCCACAGGTAACCACGTCGACATGAAAATATGAAGAAGGGTAGCAATTCGCTACCCTGCCGAAAAATAACGGTGCTGCTGATATTGCATATTTCACCCTATTTGACACTTGCTCGCCATCTACCTAGACGATGGGAAGTTGATTATAAAAATGCTTTAAACTGTAAATAACCCCACAAGTTACTTATGATGCCGCCATATAAGCTATATTAGCCGCGTTTTATTATCCCAATGATCTTGATACGGATCCGATCTGATAATAAAACGAACTGGATCATCAGTGGCAAGTTGTGGCAACAGTTGTTTTTAACACATAACAGACGATACCAGGTATTTCAAGTTTCGATTGGCACTCAGCCATATTGCAAATATAGGGTACAATGTGACGTCACAATATGATCGCTTGTTGTGTAATTTACAGGGACACCAACATTAAGAATGAAATAAGCAACGCCACGAAAAAACAGGTAGTGAGTTTTGTAATTAAATTTCGGATCACGATTAATGATCCCGATAAATAGCAAGATCCTGTGTTGTTTTTGTTTTACGTATTAAATTGATCCAGATCCAGATCCGCATGGATAATAAAACACAGCTATTATATAAAATTCTTCGTAGACCCTTCTCTTCCTAGTATCCGCACTGAGATTCCCCCATATGAAATGTGCCTTGTAATCTAATTTCGATCTAAAGGTACTGTTCCTAATATAATTGCGAATCATATAAAAATGTCCTTCGCCTTGAGAACTCATTCTCGAGCCGCCATAAATACATATCTAGCCAAGCCAAAGCAGCCATAAAATTTCGAATATAACCCCATTATCAGAATGGGAAGAACCTTTTAATCCTTGAGCAGCACTTCTCTTTGAAGTGACCAGACCATTACAACACTTAGGAAAATGTAATAGTAAAATCACTACGAATGGAGGAAAGGAAAATTCAATTTTCCACAGAGAAACCCGAACTAATAACTCCTTAACATCAAAAGCCCATAATAACAGGGCGATTACCTACATTAGCAATGAAAGCGAATCCTTTTTGCACTTAGTCCTCTCAATATGAGCCACTGAAAAAGGAAAATACACGTGTCATTCAGAGATACATGTCTGCATCGCAAGATTTCTCTTCCTTTTCCATTTCGCAACCCTCATGTGTGCAAAAACACTGACCTAGTACAAAGTATCCTTGCGAAAAACCCATCAAAACGCAACAATTTCTTCTTTTTTTTCCAGATAAATTTGTGAAATTTATAAATCGAAGGTTACGGAGGGTGTTTTTCACAGAATTCTGAAAACATCCTTACACTAGGTCATCGTCATCCATTGTACCCGAAAATCACATAAACTTCTTCCACCCCATTTGATGAGCATATGCAGATACTCCATCCACCATATCATACATGTGGTAAGAATTTTCCAAAATTCGGGAAAAAATCACCGTTTCACCCACCGACCCTTTCATTTTACATTCACTTTCTTGTTTCTGTGTGCAGAGGATGTTACAAAAACAGAAAAAAAAACACTTACAAATGGGGGCCAAGGACATTTGCTGGGTGAGCTCTTTTCCTTATTTTGTGTTGTTGTTTTTTTTGTTGTGCGAATTCTCTCGTCTGCCAGCTCAATCATTCAGTCGTGCAAATCGGTGAAAGTATAGTCGCTTAACATACAATCGCACACTCATGTCCTCCAACCACCACCCACCACCAAGTGATTTGTTTGCAAGGATATGTGACTTGCTCCTTTTACAATATTTCTTCTCTTCCTGCTGTTGCCGTGTTGTTTACATCGCAACTAGTGTGCCATCGTCTCGACGACATGTGATATTTGTGTGGTTCGTGTGTTCCCTATGCGACACCCCTTCCACAAATATCGAAGAGATTGAAGGACGTGCAATGTCGGATGTGATTTCCGTTGGTGTGTGGTGGGGGGAATGGATATGTTAATGGTGGACTATTATTTGCTATTTATGTCGAAACAAACGCGCCCCAGACTGGGCGCAGAGGTAATCCACAGACAGGTTGACATTATCGAGGCGTTGCAGGAAATTGATGGAACGTAATGTCCTCGATGTGTGTTTGCAGGCGGTAGTGGAAGGAAATATGTGCCAGTGTCCAAAATCAAGGATCTGTGACTTATGGAGCACGAAATTTGGCTGGCGACTTATTGAGATATTGTGTGATTGTTTGAAGATGGAACGGTAAACAAAAGTCCATCAGTTCCTGTTTGACTGTAGTATGTGTGCTTGTCAATATTTGATTGATATCAATGTGGACGAAAAGCCGTGTTGTGCGGATGAGCCAAGGTAGTGGGAAGTACATATTACCGAAACCGTAGGGACTTCTTTGTTTGAGTAAAAAGTTTATAAAACTTTAAAGTTTGTACCCTGGGCTAAATTTAAGGACTTTTTGATGGACATGTGCAGGGAAAGTATTCTGGGACATCAGCAACTGTATCTGATAATGTGGGTTTCTTTGCTGTGCTTCCATTTCTCAAGTGGAATAAGCGGATATAGGTGGAATCACTGAAATACCTTCAGATAAATTCAAACATTGAAGTAGTATCAACGATACTCTACGAGTACCAGCTTCATAACTAAATAATAAAATATGAGGCATTAACGGCCCATACAAGCCCTTGAACCTAGCTTCATCAACTATTTGCTTGTGCAAGTGGAAGGAAAAACAAATTTGAGAAGCTTCTCATGACAACGGATACTCTTAGAGGTTTAGCAGACGTTTGCACGATGCTGGCAGTGGAAAAACAATTATAGATGTTACTTGGCCCGGCCGGATTTGAGCCTGAGACCTTTAGATTAGTGCCAATGACCTTGCCACGTCGAATCAATCGGTTCTCGTTCGATCACGGCAATTAAACGACGTAGGGCGTGGTTAGTACTTGGGAATACCGCGTGTTGTTGGCTCCTCTTGCGAACGTCTGACAAACATCCAAGAGTATCAAATTGTCATGAGAAGCTTCTCAAATTTGCCGTTCGCTGCTATTGGATCGGAAAATTCTGATCCTATGTGTACAGAAGTAAATCTGTCCTCAAAAAAACTTTGGATAATTCGGGTTAGGCAACTTGGACAATAACCCCTTATGTCGCTATTGTGAGATACGGATGGATGTGCTGTGCATACGCCAGAGCGGAAGAAATTAACCCTCTACTGCATACGAATCCAAATATGGCTTTTCAATTTTTTTCCTTTTTTACTACACATTCTCACAAAAAAAAAAGATCTTTATACAACACAATTCTCTTCTATGCATTTCTAAGAACACATAGCGGTACTTTTCGCGCGAGTGCGACAAAAAACAACAAAGATATTCCTACTTGTAGGTCAGTGGTTTGCTTGTTGTCGTTGAAAACAAAAGCGTGAAAAATTTTCTGATTTGAAAAAATTATAACTTTGGTGTACGGTGAGTTAAGTGGTCATAAAAATATATTTGTGATTGGATACTTATTTCTCTTTGCCACAAATAAAATTTTATTTAAAAAAAAATATTATCTTGCTCGTTTGAGAGGTAAAACTGCAGAAGCCATATTTGGCTTCGTATGCAGCAAGGGGTTGTAAATCTACACATTTTGTTCTCTTGACTCTTGTTGTGGTGCATATGTTTTTTTCGTTTTTTTTTTATCGTTTCGTATGTTATTTGTTTGCTTAGAAAAATGGAATGCCGTCGTTTTTATGGAGGATCATTATTCCTTAATCCCATTCCTGGAGACGGATCGCGAAGCGATGATGAATTGGCTGGAGATTCAGATGTGGGGTTGGAGACAGAATTGCATATGAATGATCGAAGTGTCAACGTTACGGTTGAGGAAACGGAATCAGACTCAGATGATGAGCCTCTTGCAGCGTTGAAATCAAAATCCTTGAAAAGCAAGACAAACAAAGGACAACGATGAAGAGCTTTTCAAATTTGCAGGATGATGATTTGTTGGCCTTCATTATAGAGGAATCTAATAAAAAAGCCCGTCAATATGATACAAATAAGCCAGTTAATATCACAAAGAACGAAATGGAACAATTCATCGGGATGTTGATATTCATGTCTTGTTGTCAACTTCCATCGTCCAGACATTACTGAAATAAGACGGTAGGACAACAAATGACATATGAAACAATAACGTGCAATAGGTGGGAAAGTCAGAAGGTCAATGCATTTCAACGATAATCAAAACTTCAAACCATTGGGAACAGAAGGACATGACAAACTCTTCAAAGTAAGACCCCTTTTGGAGAAAATTAGGGAACGTTTGCTGTTGATTTCAAAAGAAGAGTTCCTCGCCGTAGACGAACAAATTATGCCGACGAAATGCCGCCATGAACTAAAGCAATATAACCCAGCTAAGCCACATAAATGGGGCTATAAAAATCAAGTCCTTAGTGGAATTTCGGGATTAAGTTACGATTTTGATTTATTTAACGGACACCAAAACAATAAGTATCCTGACGGAGCGCCAGATCTGGGGGTCAGTGGTAACGTTGTTACAAGGCTTACGTCAACAGTTCATGGAAATGCTAATCCCAAGATTTTCTTCGACCAGAAAAGAGAAATTGCTTTTCTAAATTTCATGGCGTATAAACACACAACTTTCAACCATTATTTTACTTTTTTTATGATACGAGTACAATGAATTGTTATGTTTTGTTTCATTTATTTATTTATTAAAAGAATTGCTCTGTTTTGTTTATAAATATTTTTTTCTTTATATTTTGCTGCTTCTTTATATATTTTATTTACTTAAACTGAAATCAAAAATGTTCTAGTTTTACAACCGTTAATGCACACGAAGCCATATTTGGCCTGTATTCTTATTATTTAAACAAATGATTTTTTTTTTGGTTTTATAATAAAAGATGTCTTAAAACAGCCCAAAGAAGCTATTTAAAAAGTATTTTTTTTTTTTTCTCTTTAAATAATAATTCATGCAGTAGAGGGTTAAGAAGTAATCTAAAACTTATTGACCCTTAGTAATAGAAATCCGTAAAATCACTTCTAAAGTCGAATTTTGTTAGTTGTAGCTAAGGTACTTTTAAGGTTTCGTAGTAATAAATCAACTTTAACAAAATTTGAATTCAACTTAATCATTCTGACTCATAATCACTCATTTGCTATTGTGAGCTAACAGCTGATTTTGACAGAACCACAAATTACAAATATGATTTCTGATTTAAAATGGCAAATTCGAATGTAGATTTATTTTGAGCAAACATGAACAAAATTAATTTGAATTGTGAAAATGTTACATATAGGTAAAATAGAAATGGCATTTTTAATTCAGTTATTGTTGGAAAAATGTGTGGTGATGGAACTTGTTCTTAATTGTCTTCCTCCTCTGTGATTTTCTTCCGGCAAGTTAAAGTGCTCTGTATTGCCGTCCTCAAGATCTAGGAAAACAAAAATGTGACAGAATGTGCGCATGATTCGCGAATTTTATACTTTATGGTTCCAATTTACTTACGATTTTGAGGTGCACCTCCAATTAGGAAATCGTTTCGAGTCTTAGCTATATTCCACAGCACTGCAATCGCAGCGATTGTATTCTTTGCTGTGTTTAAATTGCATTGGAATCCGTTAAAGCAACACCTGAAACAGTTTTTCAACTGTCCAAATGTTCTTTCAACTACTCCTCTTGCAAGAATATGATGTCGTTGATAAGCTTGTTCGGATGCAGTTAAGCTAGTCCCTTGTGCCTTGTCTAAATGGTGTCATCATTATTCTGCTTTGTTTGTATCCGCCATCACCAAGTATAATTCCTCCCTTGCGATTTATCTCCTCTAGCCTTCTTTTAATGCTAGACGAGTTGAAAATTAGTGAATCATGCGCACTTCCTCTCCAACGTGCAACAATATCCATTATTTTGCCATTAGAATCAACTAAAACTTGAACATTTAGAGAGTAAAATCCTTTCCGACACCGGTGCCGTGCTCCCAATTCCCCACCTGGATTTTTTTTGAGTGCAGTCTATAGCCCCCAGACATTGCGGAAACCCGAATTTATGCAAAAATCCTCTTTTGACTTCCCTGATACCCTCATTTGTTTCCGGGAAATAAACAAATTCTGGGAGTTTTCCAGCCAGTGCATTGACTACTTTGCGGATCACCGTGCTGGCGGTTTTTTGACTTACTCCGTGTATATCAGCTGTGAAGAGGTTATTCTACAATAGCATCCACATCTCCAATTCGAAATTAAACTGAAAGTTACCTGAATCGAGCTGGTAGCTTCCTTTTGCAAGGTGCCGCAAAGTTAACAAAACCATTATCCTCTGTTACCGGTAGCTCTGATATCATCTTCAATTAAATGCGTTATCCAACGCACAGCCTCCTTGCCAAATCTTTTACAAAGAGTTAATTATACGAAGTGTATCAAACCTTTCAAACTTCTATACTTACCTATAGTTTTTCTTAAATTCTATATCGCTGTAGTATTCTAGTGCATCGAAACGTTTTTTATATTTTTTTCGTGCTCTATTATTTTCTGCATCAAGAAGTGAGTGTGCTTTCGCAGCAAACGGACGTGTCTATTATTTCTCTCTATCTCAATTTAAAAAAAAAAAAAAAAAAAAAGAACTGTCTTAATCTTTGAAAATTTTTCAGATTTACGTAGATATATTCGTGCGCGTCACAGCCGTGTGCAATTCGTGTTTTTTCTTTTTCTAAAAAAATCGACTTTATTCTAATAAAAATTAGTGATTGCGACTCTCCCATTATTAAAAAAGTTTTTTGTTCGAATCTCTATTATTCAGTTAAAGAGCGAATTGCCCTTCCTATCGATATGGACGACCGCATTTCTCTTAATGCGTCTTCTACGCTATGTTATACATGCAGCAAACCCCTTCCCCCAACAGGCGACTTTGTTTCTTGCCACCACTGCAAGTCGCACTACCACTACTCTCCGTGTACCACACTTGCCGATGCTACATACTCAAAAATGAATGCAGACCGCAAGCTCGAATGGAAGTGCCAAAACTGTAGACAGAGAAACAAATCGTCACTCCTGGGGACCTTCGCAAATAAACTTAACGAAAGTCTGAGCAAAAACCATCATAGCTTAGCATTGTTTGTCGATTTTAGCAAGGCCTTCGACACTCTTTCACACCATAAACTCCTAACTTCCCTATATAATATTGGAATCCGTGGCAACTGCATCAAATGGATAGAAAACTACCTGTCACTACGAACATATCGCGTAAAAATTAATAAAGACCTAAGTGAAGAAATAAACATCACACACGGCGTCCCTCAGGGCTCGAAATTGGGCCCCCTGCTATATATAATATATGCGAATGGCATGCTGAAAGCGCTAAAAAACAGCACATCTTTTGCCTACGCAGATGACACAGCAATTGTGGTGTCGCACAAAAATATTGAAATTGCGATTGGAAGAATGCAGAACGAATTAGACATAATAACAAGATGGCGTCACGATAATGGACTGATAATAAACTCGGAGAAAACGAAACTAATGCATATAAAACCACCTCATATCCTGTATCACAATATCCGTCTAAAATTTCACGACACGCCTTGTATCCACGCAAACAAAAATACTATCTGCAGACCAGACGACCAATGCGAAACATTTATTCAACTTGTAAACAGTTACAAATATCTTGGCGTAATCGTTGACCATAATCTTAAGTGGCATGCACACATTAGTCAACTACAACGAAAACTTCGAGGAACATCATATATGCTTAACCATCTAAGCTATTGCAGTAACTATGCGGTACTTAAACAAGCGTACCTTGCACTAAGCGAGTCATACATACGTCATGGAATAACTGCTTGGGGCACCTCAACATTCTGCAGGCAACTGCAAAATAGCCAAAACTCTCTCCTTAAAATATTGGCCAGGAAGAAGGGACTAAATTACAACAACAGTAACGTGCCTCTGAGCAAACTAATGGGCATACTCAACATCAAAAACATATTTAAGTCTAGCCTGATCAATGAATTCTATGCTGATAACCGATACAGAATACCGATTGACCATCAACACAACACACGGAGAAGAGCAGAGGGGAGATTTAAAACAACGAAGTCCCATAACAACTATGGGGGCAACAGTTTAACCGCAATGTTACCAGCACTTTTTAACGAGCTACCAGTAAGTCTATTAAACATCAAGAATGTCATACAGAGAAAAAAGTTAATAAGAAATCATTACATTAATAAATAAAACTAAAAGATATATTTTTCATTACATTTAAATATAATTAAACATTACAAAAAATTGAATTTGCATAACACATTTTTTTTTTTTTTTTTTTTTGCATATTTTTTGCACTTTTGTAAAATACAAATAAACAATTTTGAAATAGAGTAGAAAATAATTGAGTAAGCACCAAATGAAAATACTTGCAATGTTTCAAAAAATCCTGCAGACAAGCTTTTAAGCTTCGTGGGATATTGTTATATTTTTTCTGTAAATTTTCAAAATAAAATAAATAAATAAATAAAAAAAAAAAAAAAAGAAAAAAAATAATATTTAAATCGTTTACAATTCTTTCAAAATTCATTTTGAAATGTTTGACTGTCGAATTTAAATGGAACTTAGATACGGCCCGACCACAACTTAGTATTTGTCGATTTTAGAAGTAGCTCGATGGTTTTATTACTATCGATTTTGAGATAAATTCGAGTTTACGTAAAACTCGAGTTTAAATTCTTTTATTACTAAGGGTCATTATCTTTATATATGTAATTCTACTGTACGTGTGTATGTCATTGAACTCCTCCTAAACGGCTGGACCGATTTTAGTGATTTTTTTTGTATGCGTTTGGGTGGCGCCCTGTATTGTTTTGATTCACAAATCAGCCCGGCAGATGGCGTTTAAGAAAATTCCGGAAAATCGATTTATTCGCATTTTTCGCACTTTGAAAAAAAAAAATAAACTGGGTAGAAATCGAGTAGTGACACTTCAAATACAAAAAAAAATATTTAAAATTTTAAAAGCAATTGTTGTTGTCAATTATTTTAATTATTTGCCAAGCAAATTGTTGTTGTCAACAATTTTGATTTTTTTTTTTAATATACCTAATAAGTTTGTTTATGTTTATTATGTTACACAAAGTAACTTTTTGAAACGGAGTCGATACTTTGATTTGTTGGATGGTGTTTGAATCCTTCATTTTTGTTTGTCAAGTATTTTCAGGATCCTTGCATTAGTACCTATGTGTGAGTAAGTTGAAATGTAGGGGTGATTGAGATGACGTGGAAAATGATGACAGGCAACAGCAGTTGTTGAGCGTTTTCAGTTTTCATGCGCATAACTCGAGACAGAATGGTTAGTTTTTAACTATTTTGAGCTTGACGATTTCGTTTGGGCCCTAGGAAGGACAAATGCTACTTTTTATCTCGAAAACAAAATTTAACAGGATGAAATAGGGGGTGTCGGAACTTCGGGAAAGAATATCGCAAGAACAACGTGCAGTCGTCCGAACTGGAGACCGAGATAGACAACAACATAATCGTCATCAGCATAGCGTTCAAATAAATGAAAACCAACGAAGAAGAAGAAACGTCGTGAATGTAGAATTGCGGCGAGTAGCATTCCAATACCAATGCACGGTTGAATACAAACTCCTGTAGGACAACATGCGAGACGTTTCAGTGCACCAACAATCGATTAAGTTGTCATTGTAATAGTTGAAGTAAATTTGGAAGCAGGAGATATAGTTTTACATCGCCAAAATGATCAGTTGCAGCGTGTGTATGAAACACACAAAATATCGTGTTCAGTAATGGGAGCTAATATTGTAAAATTCGAGATACATATTTACAATTAAGTTGCATTGTTATAGGTGGCGCTATATTCGCAGTTTTGTATATGTTGGTCGATTTCGTTGTTGACATTAAATTAGAATTGCTGCATGTTGTTAAACCGTGCGCATAACAAATTGATTGAAAGAAAATAAAAATTTAAGTTTCTTTCTTTTGTGTTGTTGTTCGATTCAAAAAAGTCAGGTGATATAGGCGCCTGCCAGGCAACTAGCACCAACCCCTAGCGGAGGAACGAAGTAGCGTAATCGGGCTAAGCAAAGCGCAGAAAAATGTGCAGTCCCTTTAACCACGGAACCGATTGAGCTCAAATCAGGCAAGCTTTGGTATTGACTTGAATATGTTTTTGTGAAGTTTTATTTCTTTTTGTTAGCCGCAGAGAACACCGAGTATTTAGACTCTTGAGCACGGGCAACGCCGGGCGGGTACAGCTAGTTATTATATATATACTAGCGGATGGTAAAATACTTTAACTGGTTTTTTGCATCACCAATGAGTTTACAAAAGACTCTGCTCTTTTTGTATTTTACAAAGTTTTTTTTACAACACCTACTTTGGTTTATTTCTTCAGTCTTGAAACTGAGTTTGACTTGAATTGAATTGAACTGCGTCTTAAATTAAATTTCAAGCAATTTTATTATTTGATATACGTGAAAGAAAAATTAAATGAAATACCTTCAAATATATTGGAACAAAATTTCACATTTCTTACGTTAATTGAGAAAGATGTTAAAGTTCAAAGCCATAAGGGCGCTGTGTTTGGTAAACTTTTCGTACATTTTACATAATAGGTATAATATGTATGTATTTTTTAATATAACTGTGTAAAATTTCAAAGTTCTACCTTGATTGAGAAAGAAGTTAGATGTTAAAGGCATGTCGGTAAATTTTTGCATACGAAATGCCGAAGCCCTTGAAATACATTTGTGCAATATTTCAAAGCTCAATTGAGAAAGCAGTTAAGGTTAAAGGCCATGAAGAGGGCGCTGCATTCGGTCGATGTATACATTCACAAAGCAGAAACACTCGAAAAATATTTGTACACAATTTTAAAGTTCTAGCTCTATTTGGAAAGCGGTTTTAGTTAAAAGACATGTGGGGGCCCGGTAGTCGGTCGATCCGAAATGCAGAAGCTCAAATTTCCTTGCGATTTGATGATCATTGTATACACTAACGGGACTCTTGCGACAGCTTGTATACAATACATCAAACAAATACTCTAACATCAAAAGCAACATATTTTTTGATATTTTTAGTGTTAAATATCAAAGAATATGTCTTCGCACATGTCGTCCTTGTATTTGTTCCACAACTCTATTGGTTGAGTCGGATAGCATGTTATCACAATGATGGCGAATAGCGTTCTTATTTTATGCATTCGATGTGGCAACGGAATCAGCGATTGTTTGATCCCATTGGGAATCATTCTCCAATAAGCTCAAATGCTGACAAGCCTCTCGATATGTTTGACAAAGATGACCATTTACCGTACGTAAATGTGTTAATGATTTTAGGCCATGTACGTTAATGAACAGTAAGCGCAAGTAGAAACATTCAACATTCGATGGATGAACAGCGTAAATGCGTTCAAGCGCACCAGTTGAGAACACACCTGACCAATTCGCAACTGGAACTCCTTGTTTGCGACTCCGAAATTTTTTCGTTAACTGATTTCAAGTGCAATATTTGGACATACCAGCATACAACAATGTAGCGGCAAATGGGTCAGTTGCACACATCTCAAAGAAACTTGTCAACGTGGTTGTCGGTGGTCTGAGCGCTCGTTGTGCAGCAGTTGCTTCGGTAAAATACACGCGTTAACCGTTTTACAATAGTGCCGCTAAGTGGACAACTAGGGGATGTCGTTCGTGTATTGGGAAAGAGAATAAACCCCACAGCGCCTCGTTGGTGTTCACATATCGGCACATTTAGTATTGGTAGACTTTATCATTGGAATTTTCCGAACCGACTCCAAACACTGCCATGTCACTGCCCTTCGTTACGTATTTGCACAAATATTTAATTGATTTTGCAGAATGACCACTCTCAACGTTTACGTGTGCATTAAAAATGCGGGACAACAATGGACAATGCGGCACAACGAACTGGTTTCCGATCTCAACCTCTGGACTCCGACGATGAACTGTCACTTTTACAACGATTGTCCGGCCATTATTGGCCTATGAGCGTCTTCGATAAACTGAATATCCATCTGATCCCGTTACTGTTTCAGCTACTAATGGCCGAGGGTATCGTTTGGTGCATTTTCAATCAACCATGCATTGTGATTTAGGATTCAATGCGCCACACGGTCCATGCACCATCTGCGTTCTGACAATCGTTCCACCTCAGATTACACGTAAAAGTGATAAATTAGTCCGGTGTTAAGTAGTTGCATACATATGTCTTGCGTCTTGTGCATACTCATGTATATGGCGAGGACTTCCAACATGAGTCTATGGTAAAGTCACCAGTTGTCCAATATTCTGCGCATTTCCATCAGTGTTCACAGCCTCTCGCCAGTGGATGTAGTCACCGCATCGTAGCTTTGCTTGGTTCGATTTAATGAACAGTAGTCGCTCACTCTCACCTTTGACCTACATATCGACCGCATATTGTTGAAATAAACGGCGCCACATCAAAATGATATTCTCATCATTCGGACGATGCATCATTCGATAGGCGTAGTAGTTCATGGAGCTGAGATTCTTATTTATCGGTTGGCCTGTAAATGCAAAATCGAACAGTTGAAGGATCAAGTTTTAATTACCGTTGATTGAGCATTTTCATCGTAAAGTTGTATTCAAATTTTCCCTGCCAATGAATTATGGGGTACTGCACAGCGTCATATGATCTATGCGTTTTGGATATTCTTTGTAACGGTCCAACGGGTCTTCGCTGAAGGACAATATCTCGGCTGTGTGCTTTATCGCCAACAACCAAAGCACAAATGTGCAACGAAGTCATACGGAAACAGTTGTTGTATTGTCAAATGTTCTTGAGAAAATCATCCGATTCAAACAACGATTTCAATGGCTCCGGAGGTGTATCTAAGTGAACCAATTTAACTTTGCCACTAGCACAGCAAAGACCGGGCGAAACGCCTTTGAGTTTCAGCGCGTTGCAATGTTGGCACACAATAGTCATCGCTCCAATATCAAAAATCGCATCACCACCGTAGTTTTCTGTTGGTTCATACCGAAATGTATGTCGGCAACGATGTGCGTCTTGCTGATTTGAACTTGTTCCCAGCAGCAGTACGATTTGACGCAGTTCTTATTAGATTCACTCTCAAATTGCTTACCTGTTGATCTGGTCTTATGCGATGTCCCATTCTGTCGTCCTCTCTATATATTTCACGTCCTTCCTCAGTTTGGCTTCATTGATATATTTGTTGTCATCTTGCTTGTCTTGTTCGTCGGCTAATGATTGCGCGCTTTGGTCTTGGCATTTCCAAAAAATCACTGAAATTTACTTTTCAATCACTGAAATTAACTTCTAAATAACTATTTTGACCGCGTTTAATTTTTATATATTTAATTTTTACCTTAAATCAACTTTTTAAAAGTGATTAAACTGTTGAAGCGATGCACAAAATCAAAAACCAGTACTGTTGACAAACGTAGTACATTAACCTGAAATTCTTGATTCACTCAACTCACTTTTGTAATACAAATCAACGCCGCCTTAACTCTCGATTCACTCTATTCATATTGTAATAAAAATCAAGTGTGTAAAATGCGAATAAATCGATTTTCCGGAATTTTTTTTCTGCATAAACCTGAAGTACAGCAATACGAACAAAACAAAAAAAGAATCATGAAAATCGGCCTACCGTTTATCGAGTTATAACGTCATCGAGCTTCGCCCCGAAGGAATTATACAATAGATGTTATTATATATTATTACCTCCAATTATAGCTATATCAAAGGTTTCTATGATAGCATATAGCCTTTCTAGTTATTTGATATTTGATATTTATTGATAAATCAACGCTGTACATTAAGATAAACTTATAGCTAGTACAGGATATAAAATACATATAACTACACGTATAGTGTGCAAACAAAAGGCAAGTTAGTTACAAAATATTTAAAAAGAAAAGAAAAAAAAGAAGAATATAAAAACAAAGCAGAATTTAAGTTAAAAAAAAAAGAAGTTAAAAATTAAATTTAACGGAAAAAAGCGCAACCAAGTACAAATTTAAAGTAGACACAAAAAAGAAAATAAAATAAAAACCTAAGCTTCATCAGTTCAAACTGGAAAGATGTACAAAACAGGTTCTAAGAATTTTTTTGTGTTCGACTATAGACACATAATTGGGTAGATCATTCCAGAGTTTGACAGCACAAACGAAAAATTGCCTGCGTGATGTTAAGCAGGTACTCGTATAAATAGCAGGTCGCAGTATAATATAGGGATTGGATGAAAAGAAGGTAATTTTTTCAAATGTTTGGTTCTTTCCTGTGAATAAGCTTGTAAAGTAAAGCACAATACCGATATCTGAGATAAGCCTCCAAGTTGCATCCAAGAAGTTGGCGACCTTCAGATGAGACATAATCAAACCTTCGAAGATTGAACACGACCGAAGCAATTGAGTTAAACGCAACCTTTAGTTTTTGAAGCGTAATATAATCGGGATGAGCAAACAACTCACATCCATATGAGATTATGGGAATTATTAAAGCTTTGACCAATTTAAGCTTGACATGTGTGGGTAGAATTGTTTTTGTAATGGATAGTCGTAAAGATGCATCAATTTTATTTATTACAGAATTTATTTGAGCATCCCACGTTAATTTATTGTTAAAAATTATTCCGAGATTTTTTGCATTTCTGACGTATTCGACTTGGTGAGAATTTAAAAAGATAGGTGGAAAGTCAGGGAAATGTATGGTTGTTGCTTATATTGGAATAGATTTAGTTTTGTCGGGATTAAGCTTTAGACCATTATCTGCTGACCACTCGACTATGGAACACAGATCTTCATTTGTTTTTTGGATTGCGTCTTCAACCATACCAATAGGAAAACTTTTGTACAATTGAACATCATCAGCATAAATGTGAAAGCGGCAGTGAGATAAAACAGAGGGTAAGTCATTAATAAACAAAGAGAACATTAATGGACCAAGAACTGATCCTTGAAGAACACCACTATTAACAGGAAGAAACGAGGACAGTTTGCTATTCCATGAAACAGCTTTCAAGCGATTTGTCATATAAGAATAGATAAGTTTGTAAGATGTGTCAGAGAAATTAAAATATGTTGTCAGTTTATCACAGATAATATTAGGGTCAACACAGTGAAATGCTTTGGAAAAGTCAAGTAATCTTATCACATTTGTGTAATTAGCGTCGATCGCCCGTCTTATATCGTCAGTAACTTTTAATAAAGCTGATGTGCGACTATGCCCTGAACGGAAGCCTGACTGAAGAGGGTTTTGAAGTTGTTTGTCATGTATAAAGTCTTTTATTTGGTTGCTTACAATAGTTCTCTGTGTAAGGACACGCCTGCCCTAGATGGTATATATAATATATATACTTCCGATAAGTGTTATGTTTGTTAAACCAGAAACGTTTCGTAGACTTATGGTAGCTTAGGCCACAGATAGTATTTGTACAATACTATACTTGTATTTTTGATCTAGAATGATTGGAGTTCCTCTGCCCGAATCATTTCGAATTATATTAAAGCCATTGAAAGCAGGTTTATGTCTTGTACTTAACCTTGTTTCTGATAGAAAACATATTTGGTTTTATTTTTTTATGTACGAGTATGTTTAAGCAGATTATAAAGTGATCTTCTGTCATGAGATATAAATGAATTAAAATTAGTTGAGATGATATTCATTCTGGTGGAAGAAAACATATTGCAATCGGAGCGACAAAGTCGAGATATGCGAACAGTTTCTCTTCTTTAGTTTGGAGTTGTTGGTACTGAGGCCAAAATTGTCATATTTTAACCAGAAGATCTTTGAACGAAATATTCAAATATTTTTATTTTTTATTTATCTTGCCATATCGGAAAAAGAAATATTTGTTTTTGTAAAGCTGTTTATATTGTCACGCACTACCGTTCTGTTTTATTGAACAACTTTTCTAGCTCTTTGCGCAAAAGCTTCTTTTTTGCTTATACCCAATTCCAAGAGTATATTAATTTTGACTCATAATTTGTAACATACCTTAATATAGACCCCTAAAAGTTATTATATTTATGATCAGCGATAGTAATGTCGATCAAGCCATGTCCGTTAGGGTGGAGCGTACAATTTTTTTTTCGATTTTCATTTTCGAATAGCGTTAAAAAGTTGCATAATTACGTAAACTAACCGTAAAAAATAATAAAAAAATAAATTTTACTTTTTTTAGCCCTCTACCAGAACTCAAAGTTTTGCAAAATTGGCAAAAAAAGCCTTAATTTTTGTTTTCGACTCTTTAATTTTGAAAGTATAATTCCAAAAAAAAAATATTCTAAACAAAAGAGAAACATAATTCAATTTCCTATAAAAAAGATATGAAAAACTTTTATGTAAGATAAACCATTCTCGAGATACTAATTAAAAGGCGCCATAAGGATAATCATTATTTTTAATGCAAATATTTAGAAAAAAAAATACAAGATTACAAGATGTTGATCGAAGTTAAGTTGTTAGAGCTAGAAAACGGCGACGTGAAGTTCTCCAAACTGAAGAATGTCTTTCATCCATAGAAAGTGTTTATTTCGATGGAAGAAGAGACAAGACATTGCTTTGTGAAAAACTAGGTCAACGAGCTCACAGAGTGATCAAAGTAAAGGAGCATATTTCACTACTCACCGAGCCGGGTTCATACGACCTAGGACATCTAACTATAAGCATACCTTCTCCAACAGGGAAAACTATAACGGACTCGATAAACTCCTTTCTTTCGGACATTCACCTAGACTTGAGCAAATTATCTGTTATTGGTTGCGATGGTACAGGTACAAACACTGTATGGAGAAGTGGGGTTTTCCGGCTTATGGAGTTGAACTTGCGGAGACCGTTGCAATGGTTCATATGTCAACTACATGCCAACGAATTGCCACTACGTCATTTATTTATTAAATTGGATGGAGCTATATTAGGACCTCAACTATTTGTTCTAAATGTGTGACGCTATAAGCAAAGGTTCCTGTCCTATAGATCTCTATAACAGAAACCCGGGCAAAATGGCGTACTCGAGAAGGTTAACAACTGCCAATAGCATATTGAGGCTTTATGTAGCCACATCGAATCGATAACTTGACAATACTTGTTAAATATATATTAAAAGTGTATGGTCCAGTTTGATTCAGTATTAAAAAAGACAGTTCATTTAAAAATGGTTTTATTTCTGTAGTAAGGGAAATAATAGACCCCGTTATTAAACGCAATTCATATTTTGCACACCCAGAAAACATATTGATGGCAATGCTTAACGATGAAAGACCACATATTAGGGAATTAGGCTTAGAAAAAAACAGCGAGTTGGGGGTTCATTTAGAATTTTTAAACATCCAAAATTAAATTGTAAAGCAAATGATTATCTTGACTTAATAATCTGCGCTGAACCACAAGTCACATAACCCCCATTGCTGGATGGAATGAGTGATCAGGAATTGGAAGAACTTTTCCAAAACAAATCTTCAATTGACATGCCATTTCCAAACTACCCTTGTCACACTCAAGCTGTTGAGCGCTGTGTGAAGATGGTGACCGAAGCTTCAACCACAGTAGTTCGTTAATAGGCCAGAGATGGACTTATTAATCGAATCTTTTCTTTAACAAAAAAAAATTTTTTTTTTTCAAAACCTCAAAACTTTGAGTCAAGGTAGAGGGCTAAAGACTTTATCAAAAAAAAAAATTTAATGTCCAATTATTCTACTCATCAAAATGCAACGAAATGGAGATATTCGAAACTGGTACATCAACTTTTTTTTTTCTCCATACATTGACGCTCCACCCTAATGTCCGTCCGTCTGTCTGGCCGCAAAAATTAGTCCTTTAAACCGGACCTAGATATACTCTCCAGGGACCCGAAATAATCAAGTTTAAGAATTTTTGAAATCCGCCCACAGACCAACAAACTCAAAAAACAAAATTAACGAAAAAATCGAATTTTAAGCTGGAAAGTTGAAATTTTTTATATATGATCTTTGACTGCTAAAACTGCTCGGGAGATAAAATTTCTAAAATCCGCCCACCACTACGCCCACAATTAAATAAAACAATTTTATTGAAAAACCAAAGTTTGAGCTAGCGAGCTGAAATTTATAATATAGACTCTCAGGTGCCACTGCAGCGTGCTCCAGGCGGAAATCATGGCGATTAAAGAAGTCCTAGCGTGTCTGAAGAGGAACGTAATATCCGCTACGGACATCCGGATCTTCTCAGATAGTCAAGCCGCGCTAAAATCTCTGGATTCTGTCTCCACAAACTCCATCGTAGTCCGCGATTGTCGATCATCTCTAGTGGAGATGGCGGAGCAATTTAACATTCACCTATGCTGGGTGCCAGCACATACAGACATTCCGGGGAACTGTAGGGCGGATGAACTCGCCAAGAAAGGAACCATACCGCCCCTTCTACCTGATAAAGGTCCCTTAGGCATCCCAATTGCTATATGCAAACTCATGTTTATGAGGGAGACCATTGAGAGGACTATAACCTTAGGTGGACAAGTGGCAACACTTGTCTAACGACAAAACAGATTTGGCCAAAGCTGGATCTAAAACGCTCTAAGTGCTTGATATCTCTGAATAGACTGCACATTGGTGCAATAATTGGTGTAATCACCGGACACTGTCTTATAGGCAAGCATGCAACAAGGCTTGGCGTCTATACAAATGACTTCTGCAGAAGCTGCATGGACGAGGAGGAGGAGGAGTCAATTCTCCACCTTCTCTGCACATGCCCTGCTCTCGAAAACTTCATTTAGGATCTTTCTTTTACAATGATCTTAGCGATCTCATTAACATCGTCATCAAAAGTCTGTCAAGCTTCATCAAAAGCTCCAACTGGTTCAACGAGTAGGAGGATGATATATCCGTGTGATATCACAATGGACCAGTGGTCTAAGTGCGTCGGCCTCTGGCGACTGCCACTATAACCTAAAATAACCTAACCTCTAGGTGCCCTTTTATACTTAAGTTTAAATGGCTTGTAAATCCGCCTACTGACTGGCCCACAATTAAATAAAACAATTTTATTAAAAAACCAAAGTTTAAGCTAGGGAGGGTTTTTTAACCCTTTGTTGCCTCATCATCAATAAATTGTTTCTGCTTTCCTAGTGGTTTCATTGGGAAACCACCATAATCACGTCTGTTCCTGTTAATTCGTAGAACAACAGGAAATTTTTTCATGTGCAACATGTTTGCATTTTGTGACGAGTGGGGGTCATTGTGAGTTAGTTATCAACTGTGAAAGGTGTTTTAAGTGTCTTATAAGAAAAATTGTTTATTTTGTGCTTCGAAATAAAGTGCTTGGTAAGTTTGATAATAATCGAATTTATTTGGATATTCTGTAGTGTTTTTTGACTGTTATGTATTAAAATTGTATTTTTTGTTGGATGTCGTGTACTATATATGTGTGGTTACTCTAAGAAACCACCGGGACCTAACCGACCGTAATTTTTTTTTTAGCTGGAACGCGGGCAGGTTATTCACGCCAATTGACGAATGATGACGTTATTGGTATTTTGGAGGATATCCCATCGGATCCGGAGTCTGATATTGGAGATGCTGACGAGGAAGATGATCCAGATGATTCAACATTGCTACAAAATGAGGTAGATCTTGTAGCAGTTCCTTCTGATGGTGTTCACTCTATTGAATCTGATTGGGAGTCTGAAGACGAAATTCCACTATACCATATAAGAGCTAGACAACTGGAGTGCTTTACAGTTTCGACACAAGATAATGCCTTTTGTGAGGCGCACATAAAAGAGTTTGTAGAGGAGACTGGACCAACCATTCCTGATGATTTGGAGACACCAACCGATATATTTTTGTCTTTATATCCGCAAGAGTTAATCGACATGATTGTATTTCAAACAAATTTATATGCAATACAAAAAGCTGGCGGTGGTCTTGCATCTCACACTCCTACCAACAGTCAAGAGATCAAAGCGTACCGATATATTTTTGTCTTTATATCCGCAAGAGTTAATCGACATGATTGTATTTCAAACAAATTTATATGCAATACAAAAAGCTGGCGGTGGTCTTGCATCTCACACTCCTACCAACAGTCAAGAGATTAAAGCGTTTCTGGCCATAAATCTGATGATGGGAGTTAAAAAACTACCAAGTTATCGTGACTACTGGTCAACCAAGCCCGAATTACGCGACCAATATTTGAGTTCCTTGACTAGCAGGAACAGATTTATCTGGCTATTGGGGAACATTTATTTGAACGACAATAACCAGCAACCTTTGAGGGATAGCGCAAACTTCGACAAACTTTTTAAAATTCGCCCGATGATAGAAACACTGTCCAGAACTTATATATCATCCTACAAGCCGTCAAAAACACAATCAGTGGATGAGTCAATGATTAAGTTCAAGGGACGTAGCAGCTTGCGCCAGTACATGCCAATTAAGCCCATCAAGCGTGGTTATAAAGTGTGGATCCGTGCCAATGAGTCTGGATACATATCAGAGTTTCAAATATACATGGGCAGAATTTCTGATGCTGCTGAGAAGAATTTGGGAGCGCAAGTAGTCAAAGACCTTACTCGAAGTTTAGTGGGAAGGGGCCATCACGTGTACTTTTTTTTTTTTTTTTTTTTTTATAATTAGCGCGCACTAAAGGGATTTGTTGGGACCCTTATAATGTATTAGCTACACAGCGCGGGCGTTAAGGAAATTAGGCTGAGAGGAAAAGGAGAAATGCCGATGCACGTTGGTTTTGAATGTCTGTAGGTTATAATGTGTAGGAAAAATGGAGCGGGGAAGAGCATTCCACATTCGTGTTGTACGGCTGAGGAAAGATTCTTTGAACTTCACTGTACGTCCGAACACAGGCTTGAGGGTGAACTGATGAGCATTCCCTGCATGGCGGGTATTGCGGTTGAAATGTTCAAGGGGAGGAATGCAACTGGCTATTTCGTTTGAGCACTTATGGTGGAAATAACGATAAAATAACGACAGGCAGGAGACATTACGACGATGACTAAGAGAGTCAATCGATCTCGCGATGTCTCGGTCGCCAATGAGTTTTATCGCGCGTTTTTGGATCCTGTCAAGTAGCTCCAAATAAGTTATTGGTGCACCGGACCAGATATGAGCGTTGTACTCGAGTTTCGGGCGAATAAATGCCTTATAAATTGTAGCCAGATCAGAAGGGGTGAAATATTTCTTACAACGCTTAAGGAAGCCTAGACATTTCGCGGCGTTCTTGGCGACATCGAATATGTGGTCATTCCAACGAAGGTTGTCATTAACACACATACCGAGAATGGAAAGTCTTTCGGTTTCAGCGATGTAAGTGCCATTCATAGATAATGGCAGTGTGTGTGGGTTTTGCTTTAATGACAGGAGACAGCATTGAGTTTTGGAAGCATTAAATTCCACTCTATTGGTTTTACCCCACTGAGTTATGCTGTTAAGATCGGAATTTAATGAGCTTAACATACGTTGCCGTTCCAGTTCCACACCCGAAGATGAGGGGCGTGACCCAAGAAACGAATATGAGAAGCTGAGCGTACTGTCATCAGCAAAGGAATGGATTGGATTAGAAGTAACAGACAGTAGATCATTTATAAAAATGAGAAAGAGAGTCGGGGACAGAACAGAGCCTTGGGGGACACCAGCATTTATTTGGTGAGTTGCAGACTTGAAGCCGTCCAAGCAACTTGAATTGAACGGTCCGAAAGGTAATTTCTAATCCATTGAAGAAGAGTATCAACGATTCCAAATGCACGCATTTTCGACAAGAGAGCTTGGTGCCAAACTCTGTCAAATGCTTTTGAAATATCAAGCGCAACGATCTTACTTTCACCACCTTGGTGAAGAGATTGGTTCCACTTTTCGGTTAGATATGTCATCAAATCACCAGTGGACCTGTTGCTGCGAAAACCATACTGCCGGTCATTAAGAAGTTTTCGCGATTTAAGGTATTTCATTAGCTGACGGTTTATCAGCGTTTCCATGACCTTAGAAAGAAGGGACGTAAGTGCAATTGGTCGGTAGGAGGAGGGAGAAGAAGATTCGCCTTTTTTTGGTACAGGCTGGACAAAAGCTGTTTTCCATCTTCCCGGGAAGAGTCCTGAAGAATAGGACAGATGGAAAAGCTTACGCAATGGTTTTGCCATGACTTTGACAATTATTTCAATTCCGTGCAATTGCAAAAGGATTTGAAAAAAGAATTCATCTACGCCTGTGGCACAGTACGCGCCAATAGAAAAGATCTGCCAAATGACCTATTGGACGAAAAAAAAAATGGAAAGGGGCAAATCGGACTGGCGTGTCAGCAAGGACGGTCTGGCGTTTTTGAAGTGGAATGACACTAAAGCTGTTCATGTTTTTGGAAACTTCCTCGATCCTTCGAAAAACTCAACAGCTTCGCGAAAACAAAAAGATGGAACCTCATCTATTATTCCTTGCCCGGAAATGATTGTTGAATATAACAAAAATATGGGGTTTGTCGATAAAGCCGATATGCTGAAGTCCTTCTATGAAATTAATCGGAAATCCAAAAAGTGGTGGCATCGGATAATGTGGTGCTTCGTAGATGTTTCCATCGTAAATGCTTTTATTATTTTTAAGGCCAGGTCAACCGAAAACGAAAAATCTTTGTCATTGAAAGAATTTCGAATTGCAGTGGTATCAGGACTAGTTGGAGTGAATAGAAGTGACACACGCAGAGGTCGTCCTTCAACATCAGAACATGCAAAGATTAATCACTTCAAACCGAATGTTTCAATTGAGAGGAGATATGACCAGTGCGACCACTTGCCAACATACGCTACTTCCAGACGATGTGCATACTGTAGTACAAAAAGTGAACCGCATCGTTCCAAATGGTGCTGCCCAGTCTGCCAAGTAGCACTATGCTTGTCAGCGGAGAAAAATTGTTTTGCCAAATTTCACACTAAATAAATATATATATATATATATACTTTCTTTTGAACAATTCCTTTGTTTTATTTTTTCGGAAAAATTTCAGTTAATGCCTAGTGGTTTCTCTGATAAACCACCAGCAAAATGTTAACAATAGTACAAAATAAGATAACATAAATTTATTCTTTGTTTAAAACAAATTAAACAATGTTAAATGAATTTATTTTTATTGTTTTATTTTCAAAAATAAGAAGAAACAATAATTCGGGCAACAAAGGGTTAAAAAAGCTTCGTTTTTTTCGATTAAATCCCTTAAATGTTATATAACAAAATATGTATAGCGTTCTTAACAATTCAACCATACTTAGACTTTTGTCACGCCCACTTATGAGGGATATGAATAAGAATAGGGTATCCAACAGATCCAACAGAAAGCGGACTGTAGCCCGTCCCTATGTTTATACCCTATTCTAAGGGTATATTAATTTTGACGCATAGTTTGTAACATACCTTAATATTGCCCGTAGACCCCTAAAAGTTACTATATTTATGATCAGCATCGATAGTAATGTCGATCTAGCCATGTCCGTCCGTCCGTCTGTCGCCAAAAATTAGGCCTTTAAACTGGACCTAGAGAGCTGAAATTTTAACCATATACTCTCTAGGGTCCCGAAATAATCAAGTTTACGAATTTTTGAAATCCGCCCACAGACACGCCCACAAACTCAAAAAAACAAAATTTTGGAAAAAATCGAATTTTGAGCTAGAAAGCTGAAATTTTTTATATAGGATCTATGACTCCTAAAACTGCTCGGGATACAAAATTTTCAAAATCCGCCCACTGACACACCCACAAATAAATAAAATAATTTTTGGAAAATCCAATGTTTGAGCTAGGGAGCTGAAATTTATAATATATACTCTCTATGGGCCCTTTATGCTCATGTGTAAATATTTTCAAAATCCGCCCACTGACACGCCCACAATTATTATTATTTTTTTTTTTTTTAATTTTAAGTTTGAGCTAGGGAGCTGAAATTTATAATATATACTCTCTAGGGGCCCTTTATTCTCATGTGTTAATTTTTTTTAAATTCGCCTACTGACACGCCCACAATTAAATAAAACAATTTTATTGAAACACCCAAGTTTGAGCTAGGGAGCGTTTTTTTTTATAAAATCCTTTAAATGTTATATAACAAAATATGTAGAGCGTTCTTAACAATTCAACCATACTTAGACTTTTGTCACGCCCACTTATGAGGGATAGGAATAAGAATAGGGTATCGAAAAGTTCGCCCAAGCGGACTGTAGCCCGTCCCTATGTTTTTTATTCCCTTTCGTTTCAGAATAAAACGTTCATGTCACGCGAGTCTCTCGCTGATGAAACTGCCACTAAAGGATTATTTCTCTATCTTGGTATCAGTACAATTTATTCATCAAGTTCTTAATCCTAATTCACACGTGCACTTTCAATTCATGATTTAGTTCTCTAGCCTAGAATAATTGGTGATCTGCAATTCCCATGCAGATCCACTTTATTCAGCCGGATCGTATATCACGGTGGGAATGGGTTTCCAAGGTGCACCGGATGCGCTCGTGCTTCGGTTGCATCTTTTCATGCGCTGGATGAATGTTTGAATGTGATAACTTGCCGCATGCTCTACAAATTACAAGGAAAAAGCAACGAAAACAAACATTTTTAAAATTAATGCAATTTCATGAATGGATTCAATGCTGAAAATATAATATCGGCGAGTGTATGTGTATGTTCCAAAAAAAATTGAATTTCTATACTGAGTGCCTCAAATGATGATCAGGAGAAATTGTGCAAAAGCTGTTATAAGGCCAAATCTTTTAGAGGACATAAAACTGACCACCATTGAGTGTATAACAGAAATCTTTAAATGCTCCACATCGAATGTGCTGGAGCAGTATTACACTAAGGAATCAGCGCTGTTTGTGCGATAGATTCTTTTGACAGCGTTGGAGTTCATCACCAAAGAGAAAAACCGAAAATTATTGTTAGTAGCGCCGTTATTCCAAGGAGCATAAAGTATTTGTTGTATTTCCAGAACTGCATTCATGGATTGCCCAATCGCAGTGTTGTATGTCCACGACGGCGCTGACTCAATGGACATAGTTCTGCGCAACCAAATTGCTGATACTGTCTTTATATTTCTACCGAAAATAATAACCGTCCTCTTCAAGGCCACCATCTAAGATGAACAACTTAGTGAAACTTTGATTTTGGTTAGTAAATCGCCTTTAATTTGTTTGAATTTTTAGTCTCTTAAGACGGCTATTAAAACTCTGGGACGAATTCTTCTCATAGTCCTTCATCTTGTGACAAAGAGTTTCCAAGCGCAAACCCTAGACAACGATAAAAACTATAGAAAGTCTCCCAAATATGCGAAGACAAATATATTGGAACACAGCTCAATTAAATTCAAATAGACGGAATAACCCCAACTTGGTCAATTAAGTTCAATTCAATTCGTTTTTATTGATGCCAAAGACAAAGTACATTATTTTTTGAATACTTAAGTTTTAAAAGTAGCCGACTTAAAATTATATCAGGCTAGCTAGAAAGGAGCAATCTAGTGTAACTATTATTAACTAACAGCTTCATGAAATACATTTAACTTAGAATTTTAGACAAATATTTGTTGTATATATGCTTGCTGCCGGCATATATGCACTTTTTGGCTCTTGTAGGCCGACTAAAGACTAATGACTAGAGTAAAGGTAGAGAAAACAATAAAAACATTATATATTTTTTTTAACAGAGCCACTTTGGACTATTGCATGCAACTACGTTTTCTATATAGCAATACATATATAAGACAAGTCACATGGTAATCTTAGGTGCTAAACTTTGTTTATTATTTTCTTGACTAAGCTTTAAACTACATAAGTTCTATGAAACATGCGATGAGGGTATTAATAAGGTTACTGTGACATTTAATATATTATCCTCTTAGATTAGGCAGTGAAGCTTTCTCGTAGAAAGACAATGTCAATGAACTATTCGAGTTTAACTCTAAAACAGAGCTAGAGCGACCGTGCAATAGATTGAAGGGTGATAGATAGTAATTGTCGTACACGCTATTATTTATATTTGCATCCCAAAGCGCTTTAATGAGCGGATTATCCTGAGACGCAAAACCTTGCAGTCTTTTCTGCAAGCTAATTATCATGTAGGCCATTAGGGGTGTAATGTTAGTTGCATTATAAAGCATCCGGTTTGGGTACCATTTTTGATCAAGTCTTCTAAACAATCCACTGCAGCATCTAAATTCTAGCTCTTTTGCCACTGTGGGAGAAATGGCAAACCAAGTGCTAAAACTGTAAGTTAAAACTGGTCTTATAAGTGTCTTATAGATCACCAGTTTTGTTTTCATGCTCACATGGCTGGATGAGAGCATAGGTTTTAGGAGAGTGGCAGCACCCTTTGCTCTGTCTGGTCAATTAAACAGAATTAATAATCAGCTTTTGGCACGCTTAGTAATTGCTCTGTACAATTTTGTATAAGCTCATACTTTGCATACAGAAATCCGATTGGTATGAAGATTGTTAACCTGGTTTGTATGAATCAAGAATCATATGCATTCAGGACTAGGGTGCTGGATAGTTATTCGTATGAATCTGACAACGAAGGACTAGAGGTGACAATTTGCAAAATAACATACTGTATCTCTCTCACTCTACACTCTAGTGAGGCTAACTAGGAAAAAGAGACAGAGACAGAGCCACCTAACTGTTGGCCAAACAAACCTTTCATATCGCTGTAACACTGACTCCTGGCAACACTGCAGATTGCCTCTGAACAAACTCTTTGGATGTTCAGTGTCATCTGACAGTTCACTCTGCACGTTCTTGTCGTGGTTTTTCACTTCTGTCATCAATTTCATTTTTGTCCATTGCAACACGTGCTCCAAACCAACGACCATACCACGTCGAGTTAATCGGTTCTCGTCAGATCACCGAAATTAAACGTCGTTGGGCGCGGTTAGTACGTAGATGGGGGACCGTTTGAGAACAACCGCGTGTCGTTGGCCAGTCCCATCTACAGAGTTGGGGTAGATAATTATACGTGGTATCACAATGGACCTAAAATTGGTCTAAGTGTGTCGGCTTCTGCCGACAGCCACCTAAACCTAACCTTACTTAACCTAACACGTGGATTGCGTATACATATACAAGGTGGCGCAAAAGTAATCCTCCTATCAGAAAATGCTATAAATTTTGCGATTGGCCCCTAATGTCAGTTCTGTTTTGACATTTGTGTAGTAAACACGTTAATAAACAATGTTACGCTACACTGCTCCAGAACGCGGAATATTGGTGACTATTTATTTGAGCAATAATTGGTCGGTGAATTTCGTCGCAGATTTTCTGCCCGTCCAACGCCTACTGGTGAAACACTGCGACGTTTAGCCGCTCGCCTCGAAGAGACTGGCACAACACGAGATGCTGCCAGGCGTGGCAGACCCCGGAGTAGCCGTTCTGCAGAGAATATTGCTGCTGTAGCCGAAGATGTCATGGAAGCGCCGTCGACATCGACCAGACGACGTGCTACACAAATGGGTATCAGTCGACGGTCTTTACAGCGAGTTTTGGTGCAAGATTTGAAGATGTTTCCGTACAAAGTCCAGACGGTGCATCAGCTATTAGCTGCTGACCGCCAATCGCGTCTAACATACGCTCAAGCCATCCTTAATCACCACCAAGAGGAAGATGATTTTTCATCAAAAATAATCATGAGTGATGAGGCCCATTTCCATCTTAGCGGGTACGTAAATAACCAAAATTTACGCTTCTGGGGCACTGAAAATCCGCGTGTAACCCACGAAGAGCCATTACACCCGCTCAAAGTCACTGTATGGTGTGCTGTTTTCGCTGGAGAAGTCATCGGACCTTTTTTCTTCGAAGACGTCGCGGGCCAATCGGTTACTGTGAATGGTGAGCGCTACAGAGCAATGATCAACGAGTTCTTTTTGCCGCAACTTGATGAATTGGGATTGGAAAACATGTGGTTCCAACAGGACGGTGCAACGGCACACACTGCACGTGCCACAACCGATATGCTGAAGGATGCATTTCCCGGGCGCCTAATCTCCCGTTTTGGCGATTTGCACTGGTCAGCAAGATCGCCTGATTTGACCGTTCCAGACTTCTTTTTGTGGGGCTTTTTGAAGTCGCGGGTTTATGTCAACAAGCCTCAGACTCTTGCAGCTCTCCGTCAAGAATATGAGGACCTATCGCCGGAAATTTTGGCGAAAGTGATGGAAAATGCCATAAAAAGGGCTCAAATGACAATCAACTGTGGCGGCGGCCATTTACATGACATCATATTCACGACTTGATGTAAAAAAAATTAAAAGACCAAATAAAAATAATCCACAAAAAGAATCAAAGTTTTTCTTTTTTTTTTAAATTACAGCCAAAAAACATCGGAAGGTTATTTTTGCGCCACCTTGTACATATATATATTTTTTTTTTTTTTTCCTTGTAGCTAGGTGAAAATCGTTAAAATACATCGCTTGCGAGCTTTGCGATAGTGTGGGACTTGAATCATGCACTTGAATCATTCACCGTTAACAGTACGGTGAAAGTTTTCACCGTACTGTTAACGGTGAAAACTTTCGTCCAATCAATATGTTGCCGATGTTTGAAAAAGTGTTAGAACGCGTCGTTAGTGAACAGCTTACGAAGTACATCGAAAAAAATAATTTGTTACTTGAGGAACAATCAGGTTTTATAAGCAAACATTCTTGTGAAACAGCGATAAATTACCTGATATATGAATGGAGGAAAAACATCGATAAAGGCAAAGGAGTCATAGCTATATTTCTCGACTTTAAGCGAGCGTTCGAAACTATACATAGATAGACAAATACTACAAACTAAATTAGATTCCTTTGGAGTCAAAGGCACAGAGTTAAAATGGTTTCAATCCTATTTGAGTGGCAGAAGTCAAAGAACAAAGTTTGATGATTGCATAGCAGACTCTGTGGATGTCGAGTTGGGAGTACCGCAAGGTGCTATTTTGGGGGTTGTTTTGTTCCTGTTGTATATAAATGATGTAAAAAGTGTTTTGAAGTTTTGTAAAGTTGTCTTTTTTGCGGATGACACTTTAATATACATTACTGGAAGTGACGTAGATGACATGTGTGCAAAAATAAATTCAGACTTACAAAATATAACTGTGTGGCTAAGAGCAAACAAACTGAGTCTAAATGTTAATAAAACGAAGTGTATGAAATTAAAAATATGTGATCCCATTTCCGTTTATATCGATGGTTGCGAATTGAATGTGTTGAGAACATTAAGTACTTAGGGGTTGTTATAGACACTGATCTTAGCTTTAAAAACCACGCAAAGTATATCTGCGCAAAAATTTCTAAAAAAAACTTTTTTTAATCGTATTAGACCTGTTTTAACAATGGGAAATGCGATTATGCTGTACAATGTCTTGGTGTTACCGCTGCAACAGAAGCAGAACAAGAGATTCATTGATGTATGCAGGACTGAACTTCTTCAACAACCTACCAAATGAGTTAAAAGCGGAATCGAGATTTTTATTTTTTAAAACAAAACTTAAAGATTTTCTGAAAACCAATATTGCTTATAGTTAATCATTATTACCTTCTGAAATTTGTTAGAGTCAAACATATAAAAAAAGAAAAGAAATTGTAAAGTTATTTGTTAAAAAGTTCAAGGAACTAATAAACATTATTATTATTATTATTATAAATTCTGGTGTTCCCCAAGGCTCTGTTCTGTCCCGACTCTCTTTCTCATTTTTATAAATGATCTCCTTCTGTTACTTCTAATCCAATCCATTCCTTCGCCGAAGACAGTACCCTCAGCTTCTCATATTCGTTTCTTAGGTCACCCCCTCTTCTTCGGGTGGAACTGGAACGGCAACGTATATTGAGCTCATTAAAGACCGATCTTGACACAATAACTCAGTGGGGTACAACCAATAGAGTGGAATTTAATGCTTCTAAAACGCAATGCTGTCTTCTGTCATTAAATCAAAATCCACACACACTGCCATTATCCATGAATGGCACTTGAATCGCTGAAACTGAAAGGCTTTCCATTCTCGGTTGGAATGACGACATATTCGATGTCGCCAAGATCGCTGCGAAATGTCTAGGCTTCCATAAGCGATGTAAGAAAAATGTCACTCCTTCTGCTCTGGCTACAATTATTTATAAGGCGTTTATCCGCCCGAAACTCGAGTACAACGCTCATTACTGCTCCGGTGCACCAATAACTTATTTGGAGCTACTTGACAGGATCCAAAAACGCGTAATAATACTTATTTAACGACCGAGACATCGCGATATTGATTGACTAGTCTTTCGTTATTTTATCGTTATTTCCACCATACGTGCTCAAACGAAATAGCAAGTTGCATTCGACCCCTTGAAATTTCAACCGCAATGCCCACCATGCAAGGAATGCTCATCAGTTCAACCTTAAGCCTGTATGCGGACGCACAGTGAAATTCAAAGAATATTTCCTCAGCCGTACAACACGAATCTGGAATACTTTTCCAAGATCTAATTTTCCTTCACGTTGTAACCTACAAACAGTTAAAAACAACGTGTATCGACATCTATCCTTTTCTTCTAAAAAAAATCCCATTTATGCACACACAAAAAAGAGGGCCACACATGGCCCTCGGCGGAGAGCATTTCTCAAATCGTCAGCCTTCATTGGCCCACAACCATCGATAGTATGCTGCTCGTCTGTTTATGAACATAATATGACTGAGGCTCTACGTCAGAAGCTGTGAATTTCCTACTTTCGCCAGAACCAGGCTTAATATTCTAGGTAAACAATTCCTCAAAGAAGATGAGTTAAGTGAGTTTTCATCTTATAAAAATGCTACAACTCTACTTAGAAAAGCTGTGAAAGCCTCATTAGGAAACTATTACTATGTAGTTATATTTTCGCGTAATTATTTATTTCGTAGCAAAGGGTATTTTAATATGAACATGTTGTCAAGGAGAAATTTGTTGGTCTTGAAGTAAATGAGGACAAGGCAAAGTACATGCTATCCGCAAACAAACAAACATCTAACCACCGCCTAGGACAAAACGTCACTGTTGGTAGCAATAACTTCGACGTAGTTATGGGGCTCATCTAAACCTGGGACTAAACACCAACTAAACGAATGACACCTTAGTGGAGGCCCGGCGGAGAATTACCTTAGAAAACCGCTGCTACTTCGGTTTAGCAAAACAAATGGGTTCAAAACTCCTCACTCGAAAGACTAAATACATGCTCTATCGAACCTTAATCCTACCAGTAATGCTTTATGGTACCGAGTGCTGGACGATTGTCCAGGGAAGGCATGATGTTACCATCCTTCCAGTAATCGCACCTAGTCTAAAGACTAATCAGCAATTTTGTTTTAACATTTGCTGATGTACTTATGTACTGGTTTTAGGAACTAACTTTGGTTTGTTACCTTTTTTTCTTAATTCATTATCACTTTGTTCGTGTGATTATGTTGTAAAACATATTTTTCTTTCCTAATTACCTAGTTAACTAGTTCAAATGGTTTAACTCTATGTAATCTTCTAACTAAATTGTTGTTATTACGTAGTTGAACTACTTCTAAATTAGCATGGTTGCGAAGCCTAACTTCATGTCTTCTTGCGACCTTCCGAACCTCGTCCTCTACCATTTCAATTTTTAGATCCCTATGTAGATCAGCATTACGTATGTACCTACCACGGCGCATTAACAATATTGCGTATTACTTTGTTTTGAAAGCATTGTATGCTTTGAAGATTTGTCTTTCTTGTGCACCCCCATAACTGGAGGCCATATGTCCAAATTGATTTTAATATTTTCTTGTAGAGAAGCAGTTTGTTGTAGATTGAGAGGCATGAATTCCTCCCTATGAGCCAATACATTTTATTGTATCGTATATTTAGTTCATCTCGTTTTTTTTTGACATGTGTTTTCCAACGCAACTTTGCGTCCAAAGTCAAGCCTAAATACTTAGCTGAGTTCGAATGCAGAACTACTTTATTATTTATGTACACAGGTATGTGTTGTACGTTTTTATTCGTAAAGTTAATATGAACCGACTTTAGTTTATTTAAATTTATTTGCCATTTGTTGGTCCATTTGGATGCATCATTTAATGTCCTTTGCAGTTTTTCAGTAACTTCCTGTGCGGTTTTTCCTACTGCAAGTACAGCAGTATCGTCTGCAAAAGTGGCAACAGTAGTTTCGTCGTTTTGTGGTAGGTCGTTCGTGTATAGGAGGAAAAGTACTGGTACCAACACACTACCTTGCGGTACTCCAGCTTTGATGTGTTTCAATTCGGAGTACTCATTCTCTTGCTTAATTCTAAATAATCGTTGCATTATATACGACTCTAGTATTTCATGGTACTCTTTTGGAAGATATTTTTGTAGCTTACGGATTAATCCTTTGTGCCAGACTTTATCAAAAGCCTGTGTTACATCAAGGAAGATGGCAGAGCATATTTGTTTTTCTTCTAAAGTTTTTTCTATTATATCAGTTATTCTGTAGACTTGATCTATTGTTGAGTATTTATGTCTGAATCCAAACTGATGGTTTGGGATCAGTGTCTTTTCTTCTAGAATCGGATGGAGTCGTTTTAGGAGCCTTTTTTCGAATAGCTATGACAGGATTGGCAGCAATGATATCGGCCGATATGACGTTACTTCAGTGGGCAATTTTCCCGGCTTAGGTACCATGATAACTTCCGCAACCTTCCACATGCGCGGAACATACCTTAGTCTGAACGCAGCATTTATTATCTGTGCTATTTTTTTCATACCTTTCTTAGGCAGTTTTTTCAGAATTTCATCCGTTATTAGATCAAATCCCGGGGTTTTTTTCGGGTTGATCTTTTCTTTTATTTCTTTGGCTATTTCCCTAGAGGTTACTGCTGGAATCGATTTCTCGTCTTCGCACATTTCTTCCGTTTGTTGGGAAGTATCATTATGGTCGTATGGCTTGAAAACGTTTTCAAGATGTTCCGTAAATAGATCCGCCTTTTGTTTGTTTGTTTTAGCCCAGTTATCACTGCTGTTTTTCACTGGCGGAATGTATGCCGTTGGTCTTCTAATTTTTTTTGTAGCCTTCCACAGTGAGTATTCTGTACTAGCATCGTTTGTCAGATTTGTAAGGTATCTTTCCACCGATGCCTTTTTAAATTATGCTATCCTTTTTCTGAGCTTATTGTTTAAGCTATTAAGTCTACTTTTATCAATTGGAGCTCTTGACAGTTGCCATCGCTTGCGAACTCGTCTCTTTTCTGATATAATGTCGCAAATTTCGTTGGGATACACGTTTCTTTTTACTTTGCTATTTAATTCAGGCGTTGCAGCCCATGCAGCCTTTTGTATAGCTAGGGTGAAGGACTGTACTTCACTTTCTAATTGCTCTATTGTATTAATTGTTGTGGATAGTTCGATGCGTTCATCTATTAAATATCTGAAATATGTCCAGTCAGTTAGTTTGTTTACTAGACGTGGGTTGTGTTCCTTCATTATAATTTTATTGCCAAGTGTTAGCAGCACAGATGAGTGATCTGAGTCAAGATCTGGCCCTTCCTTAACTTGGGTAGTATTTGAGGAAATATTCTTAGTTAAGAAGAAGTCGACAACATCCGGGATTTTGTTCCTATCTGTGGGCCAGTAAGTAGGATTTCCCGTTAAATGGTAGTTAACATTGTTTTTTTTAATACTCGTATATTCAAGGAGTTCTCTTCCTCTTGTATTTGTTAATCTTGATCCCCCAGATATGTTCTTAGCGTTGAAATCTCCGCCTATTATGAATTTATTTCCGAATTTACGGAAGAGGCTTTCAAAATTGTTTTGTTTCAGCCTGTAGCTAGGAGAACAATATCCCGCTGCTACCGTTATCTGGCCGCTACTTGTTCTTATGTTTACGGATTTCGCTTGTATTTCACACGACTGATATTCTTCATCTTCTTCGTGGCTAACATCTTCCTTAATTATAACTGCGGTCCCTCCTCTTGCTGTATTTTGAGAATGTGGGGTTTGGTATGTATTCGCGAAGTTCGTATTTTGTTCCAATTTTAAAATGTGTCTCGGAGACTAGACATAAGTCAATTTTGTTTAATTTGCAATTCGTCTTTACGATTCTCGAGATCATTGGCATTCCATAATAAGATTTGTATGTTTTAGCCATTATGATATTTTAGGTACAGTTCTTTTATTACTGTTTTGTTTTTCAAGGAGAGATATTCCATCCAGAATTTTCTTATTATTCTTTTCCATGTCTCCCATTCTGTTAAGGATTCTTTGCATGATATCTTCCATAGCATTAATGGGAGGCTTGGGGTTTCCGACTGGTTTTACAACGTTTTTCGAAGCAACCTGTGCATATGTTTTCTGTGGACCGGTTATGAGGCTTAAGTTTTCATTTTCGCTTAAGGGTAGATTTCCTTTAGCTCCTTTAGATTTCGGTCTCAAGTCTTTTTTGTTTCTTTTTTCTCCGTTTTTGGTTGCGTCTTTTTGAACAGGATTTTGCATTTTCTTTTGTTTGTTGTCTTTTACCTGCTGTATCTCTTTTGTAAATGCACACCCTCTGTAGTTAGCTGGGTGTCTTTCGCTACAATTGGCGCATTTAGGGGCAGCATTTTTTTCCCTTATGCAGTCTTTTGTATGGTGGTCTCCTGCACATTTAACGCATTTCGGGTTTGAGTTGCAGTATTTGTGAGTGTGACCATGCTTTTGGCAGTTCTTACATTGAGGAACTAGCTTTGATTTCCGCAAAGGATGAATTTGAACTTTCATTCCTAAGATATCTTTAATTTCATAAATTTTTTTGATGTCTTCATCTTGCTTAAAAGTAAGCATGAACATCGGGAGCGGTGCTTTACTCTTGTACTTAAGCATGTTGACAACTTCAAGTATTTTGAAGTTTTTCTTTATTGGGTCATTTGCAATGCGTTCAGGTGTGCATGTGTAGTGTAGTTTCTTTGCAACAACCTTTATTGGTCTTGTTTGTTTATTTTTAAACGAGTACCATTGAACTTTTTTCTGGTTTAGCAATTTTGTTAAGTTTCTGTAGGATTCTTCGTTATCCACATTAATTTTAACATCATTGCTATATATATAATTTAATAAATAGAATCAATGAATTAACAGTTTCCAATACACATCAACGCTGAAGCGGATACCGCTGATTCCAACCTCCAGCAAACGCTGAAATGTTCTGCATCACCAGCAAAACACCCAAGTTAGTCAACCAAAACCATTGAAGACTGACGTCAATGCGACAGGGGTATTCATATTCAACATCACCATAACCGTTTGCTAAAACTACGTCGTCGACTATAAGCACCACATCATTGAAAACTTAAACATAACAACACACCAAATTTTTATTTTTAAATAAAATGCAAACTACTTGAGATATCTCAAAAAAAATGCACTGGCTAGAAGTACTATCAAAACATTTATGAATGGACTCAACTTCGTTCATCCCGTGGGGAACGGGATGGTATAAAGCGGTCGATACTTTGAACCCAATTTTAGATGACTCGGCCGCACATTTCGACCGATACGGCCACTATTTCTCATTCAATATTGGCTCTGAACTCCTCTAACGTCGCCGGCTTGTTGGCAGAGACCAATGATTTAAAGTAGCCCCATAAAAAAAGTCTAGAGGCGTGAATCACACGATATCGCCAATAGATGGGTCCGTTTCTGGAGATAACACGTTCACCGAACTGAGACTTCAATAACTCGATTGTTGCACCCGCTGTCTGGCTTGTATCACCATCTTGTTGGAACCGCATATCACTGATGTCCAATTCATGCAATTGTTCAAAGAAATAACGATCCCACACGTACCATTTACCGTCACATGACGGTCATCATTGCTTAAAAATGCGCTTCATCGCTGAAGATGATTTTGTGCTGAAATTCTTCATTTTCATCCATCATGTCCAGAGCCCAATTCCAGAGCGTACGTCCCCTCATATGATCAAATGGCGTTAGTTCTTGAGTCAGCTTGATTTTGTAAGGGTGTAGGCCAAGATCCTTACTCAAAATTCACCATAATGTGGTCTGGGAGAGAGGCCCAATTCTTGAGAACGCCGTGATATTAACTGATTTAGCTGGTTTGCCTTTACGGCAGCAATATTCTCCATGCTTCGGGCAAAACGTAGTCTCACTGGCACGGCAACACCAAGCAGCGAATATTCTGACTTAAATCGGACGAGGATTACGGCCGAAAATTGGCGTTAACGCTCTTTAAGTTGCGACCACCGACTCGGAATTTCGGTAGTAAATTTTAATTATTTGTAAAAGTTGTTCCTTCGTGCTCTTTACCATGATGAAAATGATTGATTTGATTTTACTGAACATTTTGACATTGACAGTTCGGTAATCGGTTTAAGGGTGCTTCCACACTGAAAGTTTGAAGTTTTCAAGTCGCTAATGGAAGACCCTTCATAAGCATTCATTGCTTTGACTGTATTAAACAAGATAAGCAAAAATAGAGTAACTGTCTCAAGATTATAAACAATATATAAACTCATTTACAAAGCTACGTACTTTCTTTATTTTGTTAAGAAATTAAAACAAATATGTCTTGTTTTTCTTCTTCTTCCCTTAATGGCGGTGAGGCTATGATCAGGATTGAAGGGATCATAACCCCCCCAAATTAACTGAATCCCTACTGGTCCGCCTGTGTGCTTTGCCGTTTCGACCTCGGAAATATCGGTAGGCCTAACGAATTTGAATCACTTCGTCGCTGAAGCCAATAAAATGCTGGCGTTGCTGCATTTGTGTTATCCAGGAGTTTTTAAGGTCTGCCTCTCTTTCACGTTTGTATTGGAACGTTGATTGATATTGCCACTTCTACCCTCATACTAGTTGCACGCTGTCCAACATTGTGAACCGTATGTGAGCGCTGGGCGCACAACTACGGTATAGAACTTTCCCTTCAGCTTATGGGACATTTTTCGATCACAGAGGATGGCTGAGTTTTCCCGCCACTTCATCCACCGCCTAAGCTTACGCGATGCTTAATATCGTCATCACAGCTTGCTTTGTTATTGATCATAGATCGCACATACTTTAACTTTTCGCGTTGGGAACCACTCCTCCATTCATATAGATGTCTGGAATAGGTCGGAGTGGATCAGAGAACGCGCAGCACAAGTTTCTGTTTTCTTCGGACTAATACGATACCGGTTCCCCTCCGAAACTTCCAGCCATACAACAAGCGCTCGTTGCAGAGACGTTTGATAATAGCTAATGATGGCTCCATCGTCAGCAAAGAATAACTGATGCACTTTGGAGTCCGCCACTTTTCCTTCAAGCAGATAATCAAGGACTGTAATAAATATCAAGGGACTTAAGACGCTTCATTGTTGTACACCGACTTTGATTTCAAACTCCTCGGCAACGACAACGGGGCATCATACTCTTGTCCTTACTCAATCATACATGTACATAGGTTTCTGGAACTCCTCGTTATCTTAGCGCTACCCATAACAGATCCCTTGGTTGTCTTTCAAAGGCCTCTTTTCAGAGACTTTGATCGCCTTCCTAACTTCATCACAATAATGTCGTGCACTTCTTCATTGCTAGAAATGGCCCCGGAAAACATATCCGAGGAAATTGTTCATTTAGAAGTCCTTGACAATGGTGTTGCCATCTGTGTAGTATTTTTTCGTCATCTACAAAAAGCAGCCCTTAAGCATTGTTGATGAACTTTGGCAAACGGATTTCCTGGGCATATCTAATTCTCTAAGCGGCTATTTTGAAAATTAATGTGCCCCGTTCAAGCTGGTTTTCCGGAGTTCGTGGACAGGCTGTTTCTTTCAGCAGTCGAAGAATAGAGATTTCTTCATCTCCCGATGCAGGCCATCCACACATTCTCTTCGCTTTGTCGAAGAAGATATAGAAACCGATGGCACTTAATGAATACGATAATGCCCTTGTTATGCTGTTCCTACTTTCAGTTGCTCGATTTGCAATTCACCCGATGAATGCACATTTTGAAAGCTTTCAAATTCTGTTTCTAATCTTTACCACGAATGTTTGGGTTTCCTTATTCCATTGCCATTCGTACACAGTCAATACCATCGCGTAGGTATGGACATCTACGTTTTGTCCCTTCTTCTTCTTCTTATTTCGTATTGACGATGATGCTATGATCAGGATTAAGAGGATCATAACCCTCCCACTTAACTGCATACCTACTGGTCCGCATGCTGGGTTCGAATCTCCGTCCTGTCGCTAACCTTTCTATCAACGACGACCGAGGTCTAACACGAACAGATGCGGCTGATGATGTTGAAGATCTAACCAAGATAAATGATCAACATTTTATTTAGAATAATTTGAACATTTTTTTGTTAATTCCTCATCGATTGCACGCAATGCTTCAGGAGGGACATTGAAGTACTGTATCGACATCCGTAAAATCCACACGCTACTACTTACGATATACCTAAATGAATTTACCATTGCTCTCATGCATCTTTATTCTTATTGAATCCACCCTTAGTTGTTAGAACGGCTTGCCGAAAATAGCTGAATCCACCCCCGATATCAGAGCCCTTTTGGTAACTAGACTGCAGAGAGCGGCACACAAAACACTGCCTTTTCAATCTTGGATCATGTAATTAACTGCTCCCCTCCTCGCTTAATACGACTCGGCCCCCCTTTTCAAATTTTAAATGTTCTCTCCTTTTACATTACATTTTCCATTTAAATTAGCATTTCATTAGAAAATCCTTCCCATTCATCCTTGTAAGAGGAAACAGTAAAATCATAATGGGGCTACAATCTATATTACAATTTTTAATTGAATTATAAAAAGGAAAGCACAGAAAAAGGGCACAACACTCATCTCAGTCAAATGAATGAAAGAAATCCACTTAGCCTTCTCTAACTAACAAGGATCATCATCCTTTCCTTTCATCCTTTCATTAATTATGATAAAATAAAATGAGAAGCAAAAAGCGTAATGAAAATGTTCTCTGGCTCCTTTCAGCGGCCATTAAAAAGCTTACTTACTTTTAAATTGCACGAAGTACAACATCCAGTCGCGTCACTCACCCCTCAGTGAATGATGGAATCAGCAACCCTCCCACAAGCTAAGTAAGACAACACAACACAACACAACAACAACAGCAGAAAAACATCCGCCGCTACCAGGCTATGTAAGTTATAATGATAATAACAAGGAAAAGGATATGGCCGTATCCTCGTCGTCATCGTACACCCTTTTCCTTTTGCTTTTTAAGTAAATCCAGACATTTTAGCTTCTTAAGCTCAGGATACCCGCCCCCCTCACGTCCAACGACGCAACTCTTCAGTCCCTCATCTATGTCATCATCGTGCAATTTTATGCTTGTAATGAATACCCCAAGCGCTGGATAGAGTTGCTACGTCCTTCAGCCAACACAAGCCCCAAACTGTTTGTGTGTGCGTCAAAAGGATACACATAACACTAAAAAATGAAATCCCCCATACTCGTTAGTTGGAAATTAACACAGCTCTCGAAAAAATTAGACGAAGAAGAATATCGGGATACGGGCGGCTACAAACTCGAGTACTGCTGGACCCCATTCGCAGTGGGTTTGTTTTGTCATCCCTTTTAATCCGTTAAAACAACAAGCGCGTAATTTAATATTCCCATTAACCCGCCATTAATGAATGCAGAAAATGATCGTTGCTTGGTCGTAGTAGTGGTGGGGGTTGATGATTGCTAAAAAAAATCGTTGCTGCTTGTGTGAGTGTTCAACCCCTTTTCTGAATGCCTTTTGTTTTATATTCGTAGGAAGTGGTAGCCCTTAGTTTCCAAGGATGTTCAAATTGTGCGGAATGTATGCAAAAATTCGTTCCGTATGCAAATTTCTTAACCGCATTTAGTATAAGCAACGAATGTTCAATGTGATTCAGGGAAAAAGGGATCAAGGACATTTTATTCTATTGGACGATAGTGATTGTGTGAAATAATTAGAGCAGTTGTGGGTTGTCTAATTTGTAATAGTTCTCCTAAGGATTTATTTCGTTTCAGTACATACGTACCTACATAGCTCCTGCTGAGTTTTTGTTTCTGTGACGGTTTTTTACATTTGACAACAAGGTATAGATTTAAGGAGATTGTTTGCCACATAAGGATACATCGGTATGTTAAATGTTAAATGTGGTGAAGTATCACAAAATGCAATTGGCGGTAGCTTCGCACAGGTGCCATTAAAATTACGAACTCATTCGACCTTAAATAGTTTTTAGACAATATCCTTGTTTTTTTAGGGAAGCTATCCGTGAAGTAGGATTTTACAGGTATTATAAATGGAATATCCCACTGCGAATCACTGCCGTAAAAAGCACAAGTGAAATCCTGCTGCGGATAGATTTTCGAATTTTATTACGAGCACCTATTGATGTCGGTACGATTGATATACATATTTAAATTTATGTATCTCGATTCCTCCGTTCGTACAGAAGCGTTGAAATCTCGATGGAGGTGTGGAATCGGCTAAGGTGATACATCGTTGATAGTTGACAATCAAAATCATCGCTTTTGATCCATGTTAGGTGATTATAAAATTGTCAATCACTTTTTGGGATCGATTTCACGTGACAGCTATTTAGGTGTGAATGTGAATGACGATTAAAAAATGTAATAAATATTTGTTTAGTTCACAGTGAATATTCACAGAATTTTGTTTACGCTTATTATTTGTCATCCATTCAGATATACTCGTAGCTATTCCTACATATGTTATGTGTTCAGGTAATTATTTGAAAGTTCTGACAGATATAGAAATGGAGACGAATATTTAAGAAAAAAATTAGATATTCTAAAACTCCAAAGCAAAAACCTGTACATATATAATATGTATACATATATATTTATTTATTTACTTAATGTATTAATTACAGAAATGGTATTTACAATAACAGTTGATTTTAAACTAAAGGGTGTTCAAATTTGACGTATCATTTTAAATTGGCCGCTACTTTTTTTACAAGTATTAGATTACACCGACATTTTTTCATGTATGAAGTAAATTTAGGGGCGGGGGCCGGCCCGCCCCGGGTGGCACTTTTAGGGAGCGGCAAATCTTACAATATTTGAACCATTTTATATTTTTGTCGCACCTACGACTCGGACCGATTAAAATGAGCACGAAATGTTCCATTACTAATAGGCTATTCACACCAAACCATAAACGAGGTTTGGCTCGTTTTCCTTAAAACGAGCAACAAAAACACTTGTTTTTCCATAAATTTTTTAATAAACGACTAGTTTTCGTAAGCCACTTAGTTGTTGATAAAACGACTTGAAAACGAGTAGCTATTCGGAGACACAAACCTTTTGAACATAGTGAAATTACGGGTTTCGTGCCGCGGTTTGGTATAAAAAAAAACTTAGACGTTTTTTTTTTCTTTTTAAAATTTTTCTTTTCTTTTTATTTTATTTGTTCATTTATTTCTGTTTCACATTTCTTATTTATTAAATTTATTATTTGCTAAGGAGAAGCCGCTGTCTTAGGCGAGGCTGCACTTCTCGGTAGCTTGATGAATTACAGACTAACTTATGTGCTCAAGCTTGATTTTAATTGTAGTCAAGGCCGTAGCCAGGGGGGGATCACAGGGGTTTGAAGCCCCCCACCTCCGATATTTTTTAAAAATGCATCTGTAAATCATACTTTTCCGCATCAGTAGAAATTTGTAATCAAATAATTATTGATTGTGTTAAAAACTTCTGATTTTAGTTTTAAGCTATGAAAGGCAGTTTTAACGGAGTTCAACCTGTATTGGTACCAAAAAATCCGTTGGAATTTTCTTTAAATTATCGGCAAAGCGCACACATTTGTTGCAGGAAATGATTAAACAAAATTATCCTCAAAATAAACGGAAAAATTTAACAGCAATATGTGAAACACGCTGGGTGGAAAACCATAATGGGTTGATGAGGAAATTTTTGAAGCGATAATTGATGCTTTGGAAGAGTTGTGTAGTGATAAGGACTCTGATGCATCATCGAAGGCGAGTAGATTTTTAAGATCTATTTCAGCTACTGATTTTGCAGTAAGTTCGTGTTGTATGAGTGTTTTGTTTACATATACATTGCCACTTTGTAAGATCTTACAATCCCCTTCATGCGACTTATGTAGTGTCTGGATTGGAACATGTGGAATTAATAACAAACACATTCCAAGGAATATCATTCCGGAATTCAAAACAATTTTTGAGACTGCACAAAACTTAGCAAATGTTGTAGATGAAAAACTTAAAATTTCACGAATTATGTCAAGGCAGCAGGACAGACAAAACATGAGCACAACATATCCTGAAACCTATTTTAGGATAAGTATAATGATTCCTCTTTTAGATGACTTTTTAAGTCAACTTAAAATAAGATTTGAAAACCATAAGTCCATACTGTCCTCCTTGTGCATTTTGTTTCCATCGATCGTTGGCAAAAACGAACAAAATTATAACGAAGAAAACTTCAAATTTTATAAATGTTTTTTAGATTGGGATACTTTAAAGGCTGAATTTACGCTATGGAAGACAAAATGCCATACACAAAAAGATATAGAGCGTTCAAAGAGTGCAATAACAGCTCTTGGGGAATGCAATAAGGATCTGTTTCCTGACATCCACAAGCTTCTTAAAATTTTGGCGACACTACCGGTTTCAACATGTACACCGGAAAGAACATTTTCGACAATGAAACGTCTAAAAACTTATCTAAGAAATTCTACCGGTGAAAAAAGATTAACAGGATTGGCGGTAATGTGAATTCATCAACAAATTGAGATTGACACTGAGGAAGTTTTAGATATATGTATTATATATATAGCGCAGAAGGCCAGAAGATTAAATTTAATTTTATAAAAATGATTCCTACCTACATGTTATGTAATACTTTTTGTAGTAATAAAATCGTAAAGAATTATGATATGTACCTAATAAATAATAAGTTAAAATTATTTAAAAAAAATATTGGAAAAGTCTTTTAGTTTTTCAAATTTGTTTGAGAGTTTTCTTGGAAAAACTAAGTATGCAATATTTTATTAGTCTACCTAGAAAAAAAAATATTGAAAATCGTTAAAACCGTTTTTTTAGACCGGTTTTTTTTTTAATTTTTGAAAAATATTTTGCAATTTTTTGAGTAAATATTTCAATACAAGGAAATCTGTAGTTTTCATCTGGAAAAAATCTGTAAAAATTCAATATACCCGTTTCCAGCATATTCAAAAAACCAAAAAGGTTATGTATGAATTTAATCATAAAAGCCATCCTAAATTTTAAATTTAATTGAAATCGATTTTGTTGTTTGCGAGAAATTCTGAATGTTAAAAAATCGGTTCTATATTCGGTACCGTTTTAAGATAAATCTCGCAAAATCAAAATTAATTAATTAAATCGTTAAGTCCGTTTTTAGAAAAATTAAGTTTTAACAAACCGTTATATGACATATACCATTGTTTTATAGCTAAAATTCCAATTTCAACAACGCCTAGTGTGAGACTACTAAATAAACACTATGAACCAAGTTTGCAAATCGGCCCATCCGCTTAGGTTGCAGATCTGCAAACAGGCAGACGGACGAACAGAATTTTCCAACACATTTTTTCCTACTTCCCTATCATCGTAATGTCATGTTTAATTGTTATCTCAATTTTTTTTGTGCACCCATCCATAAAGTGCCTTATACAAGGTGGCGCAAAAGTCATCTTCCTATCGGAAGAAGCATAATTTTTGCAAATGGCGGCAAATGTAAATTCTACTTTGATATTTGTGAAGTTAACTGATACAGAAAAAACTTAAGACACCAATTAACATAATCCAAAAGCAGAACCAAAGTTTTTCATTCATAAAAAAAATTACAGCGAAAGAACATCGGGTGACAACTTTTGCGCCACCTGACAACTTTTGCGCCACCTTGTATATAGTATAGTACCATAATCCCAATTAAAAATCGTGTTTGGTCGATTTTCGGCTAAAATGGGCTGCATTAATTTTATTTATTACATCTAGCTACCATTTGGAAAAAATTGTGTGCCGTTAGGCAAAGGGGAGTGTGGGAGGTGTTCGGGGTATTGATTTGGTTTGACGTCTCGGACGTAACTGTGACACTATGGTGCGTGCAATTTGACTGTCCCAAAAAAAACATATGTCACGTAGCTGTCATTGAAGCGACTGGCAACACCGCCTGAACTGACTTCCGGAGGTAGCCCGTATTTGATTTTGTGCTTGAATTGTTTCTGACTAATATTCAACGAGAATGACTTCTATCAATGGATCGCCAGTTGTCCAATTCATGTTAACTTAACTTCATCGTATCGTATAATGTATTATACGCTTTCCAAACTGTGTGGCATTCCTTTCTTTTGCTTATCAACTTCAATAGTTTATAATACTCATTAGTACGGGTTGTCTTGTCTGTTGTGATTGTTAAATTATTGAACTTCGTGGAAAATTGTGAGTATATTTGAGTATTAAATATTTTATTTCAGTTTTGTATTTATGTAATTGTATATTTGACTATCTGCTATGTTGTTCAGGCTTTAATTTATTAAAATAAAAAAATCAGACCAATAGTAAATTTCAGTAAGTTATTTTTTTTTTTTTTGTTAATATTAGTAATTATTTTGAAATGTTCTACGATAGTTTTGTTTACGACTCAAACTTAATCTTGTACTTTTATTATTTACCTATTACAAATATGTATGTGTGTTTTTTTTTGTTTTAGCATCAAAAATGAAAAGAGTAAAAGAAAGTGGGGCATCTTACCGTAAAAAAGGAGAGCTAAAATGGAAAATATTAAAATAAATGGAGGGGCTTTACTTAAATACGTGAAAAGTCCTGTTCCTGAGACGTCAAACTCCAAGTTGGGCTTAAATTCACCAAAGACAACTGGGCCTGACACTGTTGATCTGGCAACTGTTAGAAAGGTTGACATTGTTCCTGGGGATCAAATTCCAACAACATCTACTCAATTAGAGTCTGCATCTGTATGTCTAGACATGGATTTCGAAAGCTCAGAAAGAGAGACTGACAGGATCGGCGTTGTCTGCTATTCAATACCAAAGCCTGGACGATATTGGAAAAACATCTTGTAAGATCTAAAATGTGCGACAAAATTTCAATCATGTGTACGTCACCAGAAATCCAAAATGAATTTTTAGCAATATTGGGAAATAAAGTTCGGCAACATATCATTGGACAAATAAAAAAGGCTAAATCTTTAATCGATTATATTCGACAGCACTTTTTTGGGCACATTAGAACGTTGCTATTAATTTTTTTCCAAGTCAACACGTCGTTTTGAAGTTGTGATAGCAGTTTCAGGCAAAAGTTTGAAAAGGTTTCAGGACACACAGTGGAGTGCAAGAGGCGATGCCGTAAAAATGACATGGCATCATTACTTTGGAAAAACTGACAGAGACAGGTGAAAGCTAAAACACAAGAACAGATGCAGGAATTTTGCTAGTTACGATGCAGTCATTTTCCTTTCTTTGTTTCTTGGACCTCTCGCAAACGGTGCTACATGAAGTGAACGACGCACAAAAATATTTACAAAAAAAGGGACTTGACATGTTATGCTATATAGGTTATGGAACAAATATGTGTGAAGAACTTGGCCTTTCCATGGAACCTCGGAGGCTCGGAACAAAAAAGAACATTTTTCATGACCGAACCATAGATGCTAACTTGTGTTATGAAAACGAGTTGAGAGGGAAGCTGTTCTTCGTTAGATATAATTATTGTAGAAATTCGTGAGCGTTTTCAGCAACTACAGGTTAAGTTTGTTTAACTTACTTACTTACTTAGGTGGCGCTAAACTCCGGGGTGGACCTGGGCCTCAACCAATACGCCTCTCCAGTTGGCACGATCTTTGGCTAACTGCTTCCAGTTGCGCACTCCAAGTTGGTTGAGGTCCCCTTCCACTTGCGCGCGCCGCCTAAGGCGAGGTCTTCCTCTACTGCGTTGTCCCTCCGGGTTGGAATCGAAGACTCTTCGGGCCGGAGCGTTGGTGTCCATTCGCTCTACATGTGCTAGCCATCTTAGTCGACTGATTCGCACTTTTTTTGACCAGGTCGATGTCGCTGTACAGCTCGTAGAGTTCGGTGTTAAATCTCCTCCTCCAAAGCGCGTCAACGCAAACGGGAGCGAAAATCATTCGAAGAATTTTGCGTTTGTGTTTGCTTAACTAACGCCGGCTATATTACTAGATTCGAACGACACCAAATGTAATCAAGACTACGCATCTGCCAAAATTGACGAGCAGGACTTCAAGCTGGAACGACTTCGACTGCAAACTTTCATTACAGCCACAGGCAACGAAAATAATTTAATTAATGCGGACTCACTTTAATTATAAAACTTATTGTGAAATCCAAGCTTGATGATACTCTGCCCAAATTACGAGTATATTGATAATAATGCTCCGAATATTCCTCACAGTTGCCATAAGCAATGCCAGCTGTGAGATTGAAATTGATCAAAAACTATTTAACCCGCCAATGGTGACCTATTGGTCTGTGAGACCGGGTGTTTTAAAAAATCGAATAACTTAATTCTCCGTTAATGTTTTTTGTTGCAATTTCGAGTAGCTGCCGTACTGCACGTCCCCCACCATCAGTTCCCGACGAACCTGCTCAGTGAGCAAACGTTGTGTACTTTTTTTACTAACCGGTGCGTGAGACCGTGTGTCACCGTGTATGTAAGAAAAATATTTTTTTTTATTCGCGTATTTTAAATATAGATCATGTACCTGGGACATCGGGTCCTTCAAGAATTGGTCGGTGCTATTGTTTGGATGAAAAAAAAAACAGAAAAACCAAGTACTCTTGCCATAAATGTCAAAAATATTTGTGTCTTGAACACGTAGTGCCGTATTGCAGCAGCTGTTTACCTGTAGAAATTTAGTTTTTGAGATGTATTTTTTTGTCATTTTTTGTTTGGAAGGATACCAATTTTTGTTTATTTTGTAAAAGTTCCGAATGTCGAAAGACTAAAAAACGTTATTTTTCTTAATGGACATGTGATCTTTTATTTTTTTCTTAATTTTAAAAAATGTATTACTAAAAACTTTGTTATTTTTAATGCTCAAATAAAAAAAAAAGTGAATTTAATTATTGAAAAAAAAGAGCTTAAATTGATTAATTATCTTTGTTTTATTGTCAAAGAGCATACATTTAAAAAATAACATGAACTATTAGTAACACGTTTCGAGAAATCTTCAGTTGAAAACCCCGGTGCGTGAGACCGGCGTCACCATTGATCAAAGTCAATTTTGCGTCATTGCCATTTTTTTTTTTTTTTTTTTTTTATAATTTGCGTGCGCTAAAGGGATTTATTTTTTTTGTAGTGACACAGTACCGTTATAATGGTAAAACCACAGCGCAGGCATTTAGTTTGTTGCGCAAGTAGCTCCCAGCAATTCATTGCCTATTTTTGGGTGCTACTTACTGAAAGAATAGAAGGATAGGAAAGAAGTTCGGTGCGATGGGATTTTTTTTTCTCAACAGGTGGCGCCTAGATTGCTTTAGTAAGATCAGTTTTTGTTGTGTGTATTCAATTTATAAAAATCATGGCCCTGGTCGGGATTCGAACGCACGACCTGCCAATCACTTTAGTGAATACACTACCATCGCACCATTGCCACCTTGCGTAACCATTGGCGGGTTAAGGTCAACAATGAGTACTTTAAGGCTTACCAAACTGGCTATCTTGTCTATTGTGTGATGCTATAGATATTGATAGTGCAATAAAAGACTTTGCTTTAAAAAACTTTTTTTTAACTCTAACAAGTAAATTATTTTTCAATACAAATATAAACATTAAATTAATAAATAAAGAGGAAGTCGATTTATATTCAATTCGCAATAACTTAATGTTTTTGATCGTCAAGGTATCCGGCAACATTTTCTTCCGCCCCGGCCGGATGATACCCACGCTACGCCCCTGATTCCCGTTAGCTAAAATGGATCGGTACACTATTGAGCAGCGTGTTTTTATTATTAAAACTCATTTTAAATATGATAAAAGTTTTGCAGAAGTTGTTAGAGAAAATGTTCCGTCAAACCGTGCTATTAAACTTATCGTTAATAAATTTGAAGAAACTGGCTCGGTTCAAGATCAGAGAAGTAAAGCCTTTCATCGTACTCGTATTTAGCAGTGAAAATTTTACAGCTGTTAGCAGAAGTTTTGTTGAAGAGCCAAATACGTCAATTCGTCGTCCTTAATATTTAACAATAGCATAATTTCCCGAAGAACAGACGTGAATTGGCCACCAAGATCAAGCGATTTCTTGAAGAGTAAAGTTTACGCCGGTAATCCTTAAACTGTTCAACACCTCAAAGAAAAAATCATCGAGCAAAGATCACTTATTGAACCATCATTATTCGAAAAAGTGATTCAAAATTTTGGTAAGTGGTAAGTGAACAAAATTTTTGACAGTCTTTCGAGCTAACAGTTAAGGTCACTTGGACGATATTCTTTTTCATTATTAACCGGAACGAATGTACATTAATTTCCAATAAAAATAAATACTGCAGCAACCCATGTTTAATACAAGCACTTAATTACCTTTCTTAAACTCCCTATTTACTTTTTTCAATTATTATAGCCTTTATTTTAATTATTATTGTCTTTTTTCAATTATTATTGTTATTATTTCCAATAACATTTACATTTTTGCCATTAGAAGGCATATTTTTACTTTAAGCACTCTTCAAAACTTAAAAGCACATATCCCATGTAAACTTAAAAATGCTATTAAGACACGCAACTGTAAGTCTTCGCATACACCGAATTGAACTAACGGAGAAATAAAGAATTATTGTTGATATTTAAGATTCACACTGCATCGTTGCAATTCTGGGTATACCCGTAAGAGGGCAGCGTGAATTCTGAATTATAGCAGTCTGTTAAGTAAAGTTTGTGAGAACACAACAAAGTTGGAGTTATTTTTTTTTATTTTAAAAACATTCTGTTGGATTTAGGTAGACAGGCTGAACAAGAAATTGGTCGCCTGGCTCTGTTCCTCGTCGGAGCTCGCCGTACTTTTAAAACGCCCCCCCCCCCCCCCCACTCTACAATAGACAGGCTGAACAAGCAATGGTCGCCTGGCTGCTGGCTCTGGACATCTTTTTTTACGCCGCTCGACGGAAAAACCGCTTTTACCCACCAGCACCCATAAGCAGGACACCACGCTTCAATACAGATTTCACACAATTTATGTCTTTCATTCAAAACTTAAAATGATACCTCAAATTTGAACACCCTTTATAATCTTTTGAGGCATGGCCGGGAGGGCCGTCAGCCAGATTGTAGCCTTTATCAATACATTTTCGAATGTTATAAATTAATGGGGCCTTCGGAACAAATTAATTAAATGTCATATTTGCTTTCTATATCGTCGCCTTAGTGACACAAAAACATATGTCAATATTTGCTAGTTTTTAGGAGAGACGATTTTGTGATTTTTTTTACTATTTATCCTACTATTTTTCGAAAAAAAAATGTTGATACAGCAAGTGCTAACTTCTAAACTACTTCACCTAGAGGTACAATTTTTTGCCACAATATACAGAATGATATATGAAGAAAGGTGTCATACATAGTCCAAAATCGTACAAAATGTAGTTACCTTCTTGTGTCACTAGGGCGACGATATGTAAGTGCTATTTTTATATATTGCTATAATTTTTTGCCAATCTGTTCCATTTTACACTGTTTTAAGCTTCGTTTGTTGCAAATAATTCCATTTTCATATTTGTCGCCGTATCTCAGGTAGAATTGGGATGAAATGCAGTACGTTTTCACTTTCGTTGGGGTTGCACAAGGAGCTGTTAAGTGGTAAGTCGTTACGATGTGGTATGAAATTAAGAAGTAATAGTTCTCCTCTTGCTCGGAATAGGTTGGGTTAGGTATGTGGGTTGATGAGGCAGCGGTGTTGATGCTGCGTCATCGCACTCAGGTCAGTGTCCATTGTGATGCCCATAGGGGGGTCCACGTGTGTTGGGTAGTGGTGTCCTCCTTGTCTCGTCGGTGATGTCAATCATATCCTCTCCAGCCATCCGGTTTTTGCTGAGAACCTAAAAGGATGGGAAAGAGGGATTTCCGTTAGGCTGTGGAAAAAATAGTTTCCTAAAGTTTTTTTTCTCAATTGACTTTTTCAGTCTATCCTCCTCCTTCGGATTCTGATCGGCTGGCTGGTTCGTGTTGTCCTCTAAACCATCCTTAGTGGGTTCTGTAGAGACTATCCGACTGGAATGACCGAAGCCCTTCGATATCGGGGGAAATCCCTGCAGCTCTCCATCACCTCGTCTCCTTGGTTCGACACCACCTAAGATACAAGCGAGCGGCTTATTCTCGTCTGTGGCTAGTTCTGCTGGAGACAGGGCTTTTTTAGTTAAATGCCTACTATCTTCGGGGTCTGAGACAGTTGTTTCCTTTCCTGGTGGGCAACTACCCTTTATGGAAGTGAGCGACTCTAACAGCTCCCCTTTAGCTTGGTATCCCGTGCATTCTTCCGTCAAGGTACAAGCGAGCGGCTTATTCGCTACTAAGGGGGTTCACGAGGAAACGTTAGTTATTTGTTTGCCTTTTGACCTCGCGTCTGATGCGATCACTCGATGTCCCAATGTGCTAGTGCCCTTCGTAGACATGGGTGGTTCCATCAGCTCTCTTGAACCCGAGGCGCTCGGTCCGTCCATTACGCAGGTACTCCATTACGCAGGTACGAGCGAGCGGCTAATTCTCTTCCAATGCCAAACTTCTCACAAATTCTTGGGATTTTCGAAGTCTAAGGCGATCCTGCTCTCCTAGGTCTGTCTTTTTGCCTAATCTCCTATTGGTCATCCTGCTTGATTTTAGCCTAGTACGGATGGACGCAGTCGATGACGTAGAGAGTTTGGATAAGCTGGCGTTGGAACAGGTGTCATCATCATGGAGCAGTAACTTTTCCATATCGATGTCTATAGTCCCTTCACTTCCCTCATCCGATACTAGATTTGAGAGTGACGGATCTTGGAGCAAGAGGCTTTCCTCCTCATCCGTCATGGTCTTTGAATTTGAATCGGTGTTTATAGGGTTTGGGGTGCCCGATTCATTTGCACCCGTCCCTTTGTTGTTTTTGTTTTTGTTTTTTGTTGTTTTCATATTTTTTGGTCCGACGAGTAAGGGGGAAGGACGGTCAATTTGCACTCACCCCCTGTATGCAGATAAGGGGAATTAAATTAAAACTGGAGGTCCCCAGGTATCCATAGTTTACGCTCGCGACTGAGCTCTCCCTCAGCCATGTAGGTCTCGGCGCGTCGAACCTTACCTTGGATGTTGATTGGAGTGGGTAGTAGGGGGAGGGGAGCGGACGGAATGTCCTGGTCAGGTCTTCGTTAGAGTTCATCAGACGGGCATGGCCCATTGAATCTTGCGCCATAAGCCTCCGCACCGGCTCCATCTGGCGCGATGGCACACACGTCAAGGTGACTGACCCTTGCTTTGAATAACAATGATATCGTTTCACTGTTAGGCTTGTCATTGAAGTAGTTCGCCTGTCCTAGTTCGTGCTGGAGTTCAGGATAGAATTCCCTACGTAGTGAACTTTAAGCCCGCTCAATATTTTCTTCTCTTGTTTTGAAGGTTATGAAGGAATGTCCTCTATTCTGCCAAATTATCCAAACTAAGATAGAAAGAGAGCTCACAAAAGTCTGCTAGATTTTTCAATTCCTGAAACCATGAGCTTTGCGACCTTATTATCGAGACTGCAATCTTTCTTGCAACTTTATCATCGTCACTGTACATGAGTTTGATAATGTTATTAAAGTAAAGTTTCAGAAATGAAAGATGCAGTGGTGGATAGTCCAGTTTCGATGAGTAGTTAGGTGATGCGCCCGTTAGTCGAAATTGCCGCCTTAGAAAGAACCTCAAGAGTTTTTCAGTGGTTTCAGACCGATTCCAGCGCCATGGTTGTGAACGTTGCCAGGAAAACTTAGTATTTCGTACTTAATGATAGGTCTTTTTTTCCATAAACATTTTTCCACACCGTCGCGATCGGATTTTCGGAAGAAGAACGTTTTTTGACTAGGTGCTTTTCTAAGTTCATGTTGCTTGTGACAGTCTAATCCAAGTATTGGTATTCCTTCCCAGTTTCGATAGCATCTACTCCATAGTACCATGTATGTATGTCCCATATTTTATTTGGAACCACAAAAAATAGGAATCCTACATTTTAAACCCAGTTTCAAACTCGGCTATTTTCACATTTGGCTCAATCCACACCTAGAAACCTTGTTGCGAAATCTTCACCCTTTTTCACCTACAAAGCAGTTTTATGCTGCCCGATAACAGTGGTCCTCCCGCGGCTCACATTAACCCCATTTGCATTGAAATGAATACAAACAGAAATTTAAAAAAAAATACAGCGCAAGCGGCTTGAGAAACGCCAAAGCAAAAAAAAAAATATCCTTCAGAAAACTTTCTCATTTAAATTTAATGAAAATGTCCTTCTTCCTTTTTCGTTTGCTTTTTTTTCATTTATCTCTTAGACTCTGGTAAAAAACCCCACCAGCAGTATTTCAAGAATTCTTAATAGGTATATATCCTTTTCCCCTTTTCTTTTGGCTTGTCTATCTGAACTGTCTTACTCCTTCACTCCTTCATTTGCACTTTTCCGTGGGTCTTGTGCAGCTCCCTCTGCCGCCCACCGCCAACTTATCCAGCTTTCATTGATTATGATGGTGTGCGTTCCTCTTTCTCATCATCAGCATTATCATCATCATCATCATCAGGATATGCAAAGCAGCCCTTTCGTTTACTTTCTCTCTACAATCAGAGGACAAAATATATTTTTACTTCCATTTCCATACACATTAAGCAGAAAGGACTTGTTTCTTTGGTGTGCGAGTTCGTATGTTTTTTTTTCAATTTTTGGTTTGCTTCTTTCTTTCTGTTAATTCGAACTTTTCTTACGAAACCATCTTGATGGAGTTTGTGTTGGTGATTATACCACCGGCGATGCAAGGATAGCAGGCAGCTGAAAGTAAAGCATCCTTTGAAGCTTATATTTCACAAAGAAGAAACCAGCGAGCCGTGTGTATCCAACCTGAGCTGGAGCCCACGATCTAACAAAAAGGATATGGGTGCCGGGGGTTGTTAGAAGAGACAGGCGTTGTTTTTTTTGTCGTCGTTTTTGCTCTTGTTTTGCAATTTTAAATAATTTTTCTCTACTTCTACTCATTTACGGTTTGGCCTCGCTGTGGGTGTGTTGGTGCGGCATTTGAATATATGACACACGGGGCAGAAGTGTGCAGATTCTTGTGTAATGAATCCTTACGGGATCATGATGTAATGTAAGAAGAATTTCGAAATTAAGAAAACGAACGAGTGGAGGAGGACAGGATAGGCATGTATAATAAGGAAGTTGATACATGGAAGGATACTGCAGGATGTAAGGTGGGAATACCTTGTGAGGGTTACAGGTGCAAGGGGATGGTTTTACAACTCGAAAGGGGTGGCACATGCTAACTTTTAAATTTTTGCTTTAAATTGATAAAGGAGAGATAAAGGATTTTCCCCATTTATCCTTTATATTTAAAGATGAACGAGTTATGTGTTTTTGAATGCACTCTATTTCTCAGTTTTATAGCAATCAAATTAATTTAGGGAGCTAACCACATATTGTGTGTTTGGCAAGATTACAAGGGTTAATTACCTTAATATACATTTATAGGCTTTAATTGAAGGCCTCCTAACGAGCCCATAACAATTGAGTACAATTTTTGAGAAAAGGAGAGGTCTTTTAGATGTTCTTTTTTCCCGCGAAGGTGGCACACCAATCATCATCAGAACTTGATTGGCACTTATCTGTAGAATCAGGACCATTTAAGAAAACATATATATGTGCAGCTAGGTTCCTGTTCCTACAACATTGCCTTTCAAAATCGTGTGGTGCCACAAAGTTACAATAGACAAATAAGTGTCTTGCTTTCTTGATACTATGTTTATGTTTTACTTCTGGATTAAATCATTAAAAGGGGTCTGAGGGTAGGTTTGGATTTAATTCTTTTTCGGTCGAAAAGTCTGTTGAAATCCAGGGATATAATGGCGGCTATCAAAGGTTGCATGAGATGTTGCGTAGCGTCCAAAAGGCAATATCAATCAACGTTCCTATACAATCGCTAATATTGACGGGTTGTTGTTAAAATTGAACAAAACAACTTTTGTGTGAGATATTTTTTGGAATTCGCTGACGCTAAAGGAGTTTTTCTGTAAATGTAAGAGTAAGGATACTCTGTGCTAATACACAGCGCAAGCATTTGTGTTTAACAGGAAGCACCAACTAGCAATGGCGTATTCCATTGCATGCCTTGCCTTGCATGCTACTTTTATTTTTTTGGGCCTTATATACAAGCTATATGTCTTAAAACTAATTACAAAACTAAGACTTATAGCTAGGCCTTAAAAGTAAAACTTAATACTAATTAGGAGGATGGTGGGGGGTGGAGGAGGCAGACTTGAGGGAAGAGGTGCAGCGATTAAAATTAAAGGCGAGGGGTTTGGAATTGAACTTTTGCAACATGAAGGAGATCGGCTCATTCAACCCGTACGACTTGCGACGGGTGGGAAGTTAGAAAAGAGGGGGATCTTAAATTGCGAGGGTTGCTGTGAAAGGCAATAAAATTTAAAAGAGAGGATTAATTAATGGAGCCAGTGAGAAGACGATTTATTAGCAGAATGTCAGCTACATCTCTTCTTTTTTCAAGCGTCTGAAGGTTTATTAAATTAAGGCGTTCGTGATATGCTGGTAGGATAAGGTGATTATTCCACAGGCGCCCACGAAGAGCATAATAGATAAATCGGCGTTGAATGCTTTCGTTTCTAGTAATGAGAACCCGGTAGTATGGTGCCCACCACATGGCTAGCTAGTACTCTAGAATATAACGGACGTAGGCTATGTAAATGGATTTTGTCACGTAGGGATTGGTTAATTATTAAGACCACCGTTTGACGAAATCAAGGGCCGAGTAAGCTTTATTGTTTATTTCGTCAATATGAGACCCTAAGTTAAGCTCTCTGTGCCACAGTAGGTACACCTAGGTCGCGGATGGTTAGAACGGTAACAATGGGTTGGTTGTTTAAAAAGTATTGTCTGCGCGGGAACTAAGCCCGCATACGTGAAAATGTAAATTCACATTTAGCAATATTCAGCTCCATTAAGTTCTTTTGGCACCAGACCGAAAAACTAATGAAGTCTTGTTAAGGAAGATTAGAGCCGTTTAGAGAAGAAGAATTTAGCGTCGTCAACATAGAGGGCGATGGAGGCGCACTTAACGACGTTGTGAAGATCATTTATTGCGAGAATAAAAATTAGAGGGCCAAGGTGGCTACCATGAGGAACAGCAAAGGTGGAGCGAAAATGAGCGCTATAAGATCGGTTCTCAAGGTAAGATGAAAACCAATTCAATAGTAGTAGACCAAGAGCCAGTAGTAAATTTTGGACGTGAGAGGCAACCGGATGAATTTTGCGGAAATATATTACTCTGATGCCCATGATTGCAAATATGCCCTTCTGGCAGCACGTAATGGCAGCTGAGGGGTGTAACGGCATATTAAAAATCCGATAAAGTGCAAAACAGGAATAATTGGTGCAACCACTTGAACTTGCTTTCAAATTATAGAGTATGAATACCTCAGTACAAACATATGTATCCAAGACGCCAAAACCCTGCCAGACGCGGCGGAAGTGCGTTAAAAACTCCAATTTTGAATAATTAATGTAATGCAACCGCAGAAATTTCTCCTAAAACGTAGGATATTACAATGTGAATACAAATATGAAGGTCTAAGACTTTTTGGATATCGCCAAAGGCTTGCCAGACGAAGTCAAAATATTAACAAAATGCCAATTTGGAATAATTGATGCAACCACTTAATTTTTGTTTAAGAATTTAGAGAAAAAATCCTTGATAACAAATATATAAATCCAAGAAGTTTCACTTGTCGCCAAGTCTTTGCTATACGCATTCAAAGGTACGAGATCCGCTGAAAATGCATTATTGATACACAAAAAACTCGCAAAAAAAACTGCATAAGTCCAAGACATTGCACTGGGATTCACTCTCAGACTCATGCATTGAATGGGAACAATATACATTATATAGTCACTGGCAAAACTATTTACACATTGTATTGCTCGCACTTTAACCAACCTACAAAGCTGGAGAACTTTTGAAATAAGAACAAATTAATGAAAGAAAAGATATTCAATTTATTGTTAAAATTTGCTTTTATTATGTTGTTCTTTTTTGGGTTTCACAACTTTTTATTTATTTTATTATTATGATTTATTTTATTTATCTTTTCTTTCATTAATATAACACAACCGGAGACGAACTGAAATAAAAATGGAAGAACAAATTGTTTATCAACTTTTCTCATTCTTAATGTTTGCAGTTTTATTCAAACAGTAAACAAAAAAGAATTAGCAAATTCCAACAAGCAACTGTTAAAATCATACACAACTAAGTATCACAATTATTTACACATCCATCGAACACAGGCAAAATTATTTACACAAGTGCAAATAACTGCATTGGGAAAGTAACGGTTCTAAATTTCGTTAGTTAGATGATATTTTGCGATGTGTCCAAATATTGCGGTCAGTTTTGCTAGGTCTATACTAGAGAAAGGTTGTACGAGATGGCAATAACTATTGAGCTTTCCCTTGAAAAAAGACCGGCCAATATTGCGGAATTCCAGGAGGGTGTTTCGGCAGTATAACTCTCTAAAAAATATGGTTGCAGCCGGAAAACAATTTATAATATAAATTCTAAGTTTAACGAATGTGGAAGTGTAAAAAATAAAATTGGTAGAGACAGAAAAAGGTCAAAAAGAGAAGACGCTAAAATTGTTCGCTGCTTCAAAAGTAACCCACGTGAAAGTGTTAAAACTGTACTCATGGATATAAACAAAGATCGCAAAAATAATATTATAAGTGAGATAACATTGCGACGAAGATTAAAAGAAAACGGAATAAATGCCTACGTTATCCAGAAAAAGCCGCATATAACACCCAAAAATAAGCAAGTTAGGCAACAATTTGCATTCTTTGGATGAAAGAAACAGCTTGTTCCTTGGACGGTACCTATGGGCGTACATTTTTTTATTCCAACCCTAAAATGAAGGCCAAACAACCCGTCATTCAATCCACATGACATTCCAAAGGATGAGAGATAAGAATGGGATTGCATATCAAATAGTGGAGTGGGTCCGCTGGTAAGGTGCTCCGATAACATGAAACAGTAACAGTTTTTGAAAATTTTAAATGATGTTGCACTGGTTGCTGGTTCAAGATATATCGGGACCGATTTTATCCTTCAATATGACAATGCGCCGATGCACACAGCCTGGAACATTAAAAAGTATTTGGCAGAAGTGAGTCAAGAACTTTTAAAATGGCCCCCGCAAAGTCCTGACCTTAATGTTATTGAAAATCTTTGGCACATAGTAAAATCGAAAATTCCTGAAAACATTGGCAGAACTGCAGATCAAACTTGGAAGGACTTTGTAACGGCTTGGAGTACAATTCCAGTAGAGCAAGTTCAAGGCTTAATAGACTCAATGTCCGAACGCCTTGCAGAAGTTATTGCGGCAAAAGGAGGAAACACAACCTATTAAGTGATGTTACTTTAAATAACCGTTAACTTCAAAGTAAAAAATATTTTTCTTTTTTTGTTCCAGATGTAGTGAAAACAAAAAAAAACTAGGTTTGTGTAAATAATTTTGCCTGTGTTCGAAGATGTGTAAATATTTGTGCCACTTAGTTTTGTATGGTTTTAACAGTTACTTGTTGGAATTTGCTAATTTTTTTTGTTTACTGTTTGAATAAAACTGCAATCATGAAAAATGAGAAAAGTTAATAAACAATTTATTTTTATTTCAAAAGTTCTCCAGCTTAATAGGTTGGTTATGTAAAGTGCGAGCAATGCAATGTGTAAATAATTTTGCCAGTGACTGTATTTCATCTTCACTTTCAGTTTTATTAATTACTAGCTGCACCTGCCCGGCTTTGCCCTTGCCCGAGAATTCTATTGGCCAATATGTTCGAGTAGACTTCCTTATAATTGTCTATAGCGGGTATCCGGCGTATGTTGCTGCGCCTAAAAAAAGAAGACCGATTTTGACCAAAGTTCACAGAAACACTCTCAGGCCAATACCGAAGATTTCCTGATTTGAGCTCAACCGGTGAAAGGGACTGCACGTTTTTCTCCGCATGGCTTAGGCCGCTCACACAACTTCGTTGTTCCGTTTAGGGTAGGTGCTTGTTGTCTGGCAGGCGCCTATGTCACCTTACTTCTACGAATCAAACAACAAAGCGAAAATAAAAAACTTCGATTGAATCACTTTTCATTCACTTCCACACCGATAGTTATCAATGTTAGAAAAGCAACTTTCCGATGTCCGATTCACAAAAAAATGCAAAAAAATTCAATAAGAGTTATTTGAATAAAATATTGAACACACGATATCTCAAGAATGAAAGTGCGCACAAATTCCACAATAAGCTTGAAACGTTAGTGTGGTCTCCCTCTTTCATATGCTTGTTCGGATAACAAAATAAGTGACGTCTGTACGCTCTCTGTATCTGCGTCGTAATTTACACGCATACGCACATATGCATGTGTACTCACTCAAATGCCCATATCTCACACACCGATGCAGATATAGCCAAACATAACAACCTTCGTGCAGACGTCGCCTTTCATGGAAAAAAATTTCATTGGAATCGGTTAAAGCGTTTGGCCAAACACCGGCAACAAACACAAATATGGATTGATTTTTATATATAGAAAATATTACACAAAAAAACTTTTTATTATTTCACTTAAATTTGTTTTTTTTTCAAAGCACATGATACCTACATATGAAACACACAGTGCATAAATACATTGTCAATTTTTTTTCTTTTTTAAGAAACACATAATTTACACACCGATGCAGATACAGTCATCGCACGTACATAACATCCTTCGTATAGACGTCACCTTTCTTTAAAAAAAAATTTCATTGGAATCGGTTAACGCGTTTGGCCAAACACCGGCAACAAACGCAAATATGGATTGATTTTTATATACATATATATATAAATAGATATAGATATCGCACCCTCAGAACAATAGAGCGCTAAGTCAAAAAATGTAATTTTTGAGTTAATGATGAGGAAATTTCGCTGTCAAAATTTCCTTTATTTGAAGGGGCTTGTCGTTGCCAAGCTCAAAAAAATACGTGTGGTAGGGCAATTTATAAAAAATTATAATTAAATACGTTTTTACTTTTTCCCCGTTTGCCAATACTAAACAGAGCTAACACAAAATGTTTCCTTATTTTTCATCCAAATTCGAGAATTATTCAAGTGCAATAAGAATACAACTCAAAATCATTCTAAAAATCCAATTATATTTTGATGTTAACTCAAAAAAGTCCGTGCAATAGAGAAACATTTCCAAATGTGTCATTTTGAATTTAATTTCGTTCCAGTGCAACAGAGATACAATCTAAAATTGTTCAATTCTTTTAGTGCAACAGAGAATTAAACCGAAATATTTGCTTATGTCCCTTCGATTATTTCAGTGCAAAACAGCGATATTTCGACTTGTCGCTCTATTGCATTTAAATTTTTCTTCAAATTTTTAAGACTAACTAAAAATACTAATTTATTTATGTTAACTAAAATTCTTTAATAAAAACGTTTGCTGAAATTCAAAAGCTAATTGTATTTTCTTTTTTATTCAATTTGGTTATTATTAATAGCAACTTGCTGGAAAAATCTACAAGGTAAAGTATGTTTTCGAAATTTGATAGTACACGTATCTCAAAATGCTATTTTTTGAGTTATCGCTCTATTGTTCTGAGGGTGCGATATATTCTCATATCAATTTTAATTCACAAAAACTAACAAAATCGCAATGAAGAAACCCGAATCCGACAGCGCCACCAAACATGAAACAAAATTGGCTTCTCCATTGATCGATAATAGATGGCGTTACGTTGCGTGTCTATCTGACAGTTCAATTGTGATACGATATGTTACATTCAAATGTGATTCTTTATTTGGTTGTTGCCAAAAAAAAATAAATACAAAATGAAAAAAAAAAAAAATTAAAAAAAATCGAAAAAAAACCTGTCGTAACACGCTGGGTGGTCAAAATAAGCCATTTTGAAATTTAGATTTTTTTTCTTCTAAAACCCGTGCTGAGAACATACCTATCCAACAAAGTATAAATCATCAAAATCGGTTCGGCCAATCTCGAGTTATGCGATTACATCGCTTCGGACACATTCTTTTATATATATAGATATCTTTTTTAAGAATATTATCTAATCTTTCAGGCGTCACATTTCCCTCGAACCACTTAATTTGGAGCATATTATCCTTCAATAATTAAGAACTTGGCTAAATGGTCTTATTTTTGTTTTATTTAGCTAGCTGTTTGTCAATTTTTGATAAACATTGTCGTTTTCAGGAAATACAGTCTTGCAAACAAGGTGTTCTAGCGTGGATTTTCGGCCACTTATCAGTTTTTCTTTACGTCGATTCAAATATTTAATACCTTTGTTACAAAATAAACACGTTTTATTTGATACCACTGTAATTACACCGGAGGAGGTAGGAGTATTGAGGGTAGGGCCCTCATTGTTGGCGTTCTTAGGCACTGTGAAATTATTAGGTATTGGTAGGCTTATCAAAACTTAATAAGATGCTTTAAAATAGAATGCGAATACTTACCACTTGCAACATTTTTTCCTTCTATGATAACCACTAAATTTATCAACTGTTGACACCATTAAACTTATAATTATTAAGCTTCCCAATTTGCAAATGTCTACAGAATTTCTCTAAACTTTTCTTATCAAATAGCTTAATATTTCCGTATTTTTGCGAAATCTCACCGTCGTCATGGAAAACACAAATTGCACTTGCCGCATCACAGTCACCCATATTATTAGCACAAAAAACAATTTCCAACTATACACTATAGAGCTATAATCTTACCACAATAGACCAACTAGTTGTTTCTAAAAATAGATAATCTCAAACTAACCGGAGGTAGCAAAATTAGTATGCCTTTGTTTTGGAAAACCAAGTGGAATAGAGAAAGTGATGACCGATCCTTTGAATGCGTCTGGCAAAGACTTGGCGACACGTCTTGGACTTATGAAGTTTTGTTTCTGATGTTTTATTCTATGTGTAGGAAAGATTTTGTGTGATTGCGTCAATTATTTTAATTAACCCAGATTCTCCTACTGTCCCATATGTGGGACACCTGCATTTTGAATTTTTTTTAAATTAATTCAACTGTCTGAATTTAAAATTGGAGGTTTATTCAATTCCTTTGAATATGTTGCCTAGTTACGAACAAAAAAACTAGATATATTTCGCGCATTTTTTTTCGCATTAACTGTTTTTGAGTGAAGTGAAGTGAACTGATGAAACAATATCATCAAGAAGGTAATTTTGACATAATTTCAACAAAAAAATTTATAAATATTATTTGTACAATTCAATGTTAGAATGTCATGTTCTTTATTGCCTTTGTAAGTTTTATGAAATTCTTCATGGGTTTTGCAAAATTAAGGTTTTCTTATTGGTGTCCCATATATGGGACAGTAGGAGATTAGAGTTCATGTCTGCTTTGTTTTGTAGATACATAAATTTGGATGAAGTCCTAGCTATATTGGAAGAAGATGAATCGAATTCAGCACCGGCCACAATAACCTTGCAACCGCCAAATAATGCATGTGGAGATTTGACAGATGAAGATTCAGGGAAAGAAAATGAAGTGGGAATATCTAACTTACCACGCAGTCAACTACTTGCTGGTGCTGAAGTTGCATATGATGATGGTTTTGATTTTGACGACGACATTCCATTATCTGCCATGGTTCCCAAGAAAAGAAAAATGGATCCAAAAAATAAACTTACTTGGACGAAAAAAGATTTGCAATGTGCTACAGGTGAGACGATATTTAGTAGTGTGTTCAATAATCAAGCGCCAATAGAGATATTTGAACAATTTTTCGATGATGGATTCTACGAAATGGTAGTAACTCTCACCAATAACTACGCCATGCAACAGAACAAACATTTAAATGTTTCATTACATGAAATTAAGTCTTTTTTCGGAATACTCTTGCTAAGTTGATATAACGTGTTTCCTCAAAGAGGTATGTATTGGGAAGCCACAAGAGATGCTGGGTGTGAACTAGTTTCTTTCAGCCTTTCAAGAGATCGCTTCAATGAAATAATGTCCAACCTTCACTTTTGCGATAATCATAATCTAAACCATAGTGATAAATTCAGCAAAATTCGGCCATTATTCGACTACTTGAATAAATTTTTTTTACAATTTGCTCCAGTGGAAAAAAAGTATTGCATTGATGAATCCATGGTTCCATATTATGGCCGCCACTCCACGAAGCAATTCATTCGGTGCAAACCTATTCGCTGGGGATATAAAGTGTGGGTTGGAGCAACAGCGTCCGGGTATGCCTTATGGCTTGATCCGTACCAAGGAGCAGATACAAGCTAAAGTTATAAAGACATGGGCCTTGGTGCGCGAGTGGTGTTGAAGTTTTGCGATGTGTTGCGGAGCCGTGGTTTGCAAATGTCTTACCATGTTTACCTCGACAATTTTTTTACATCGCTGGACCTGCTGTCAGAGTTGAAAGAAAGAGGCGTCAATGCAACAGGTAAAAAGCGATTGTTGTAACACATACTCAGTTGTTATGCACATTTTTTCCAGGAACAATACGGAGCAAACGAATTAAAAACTGTCCCCTTGAAGATGACAAAGTGCTTAAGAAAACATAGGGGCGGGCTACAGTCCGCTTGGGCGAACTGTTGGATACCCTATTCTTATTCCTATATCTCATAAGTGGGCGTGACAAAAATTTAAAGGATTTTAACGAAAAAACTAAGCTTTTGTAAATAAAAACGCTCCCTAGCTCAAACTTTGGTTTTTCAATAAAATTGTTTTATTTAATTGTGGGCGTGTCAGTAGGCGGATTTAAAAAAAATGTAAGTATGAGCATAAAGGGCCCCTAGAGAGTATATATTAAAAATTTCAGCTCCCTAGCTCAAATTTTGGTTTTTCAAAAAAAATATTTTATTTAATTGTGGGCGTGTCAGTGGGCGGATTTTGAAAATTTTATGTCCCAAGCAGTTTTATGGGCCAAAGATCATATATAAAAAATTTCAGCTCTCTAGCTCAAAATTCGATTTTTTCCAAAATTTTGTTTTTTTTGAGTTTGTGGGCGTGTCTGTGGGCGGATTTCAAAAATTCTTAAACTTGATTATTTCGGGACCCTAGAGAGTATATGGTTAAAATTTCAGCTCTCTAGGTCCAGTTTAAAGGCCTAATTTTTGCCGACGGACGGACGGACGGACGGACGGACGGACATGGCTAGATCGACATTACTATCGATGCTGATCATAAATATAGTAACTTTTAGGGGTCTACGGGCAATATTAAGGTATGTTACAAACTATGCGTCAAAATTAATATACCCCTAGAATAGGGTATAAAAACAAAGGGGATCATATGATTATTCGGTCTGCGAAGAAAAAGGAATTTTGATTTGTAAATGGAACGACAACAATTTGGTTACCATGGCCTCAAACTCAGAAAGCGTTCACCCAATGAAATTCGTGAAGCGTTTTTCGAGAGTCGAAAAGAAATTGAAAGTGGTGGAGCAACCCAGCCTTATCAGCCATTACAACAAAAATATGGGCGGGGTGGACCGCCCTGATCAAAACATATCGTTATACCGAACATCTATTAGAGGAAAAAAGTGGTATAATCCGCTCATATCGTATATTCTCGATGTAACTTTCAACAATTGTTGGCAGTTACAAAAGCAAAGTTTCGGTAATATGCGACTCCTTCCCTTTCGACGAAGAATTGCTTTATCGTTACTACAGTCTAATCGCAAGCCTAAGAAAAGAGGTCCTTCACGTCTATCTGTGTTGGAAAATGTGGACTCAAGATTCGACCACATAGATCATTACGTGGTAGAGCAAGAAAACCGAACACGCTGCAGGTTATGCCATCTAAAGTCACCAACTCGATGCGAGAAATGCAATGTTGGACTTCATGTACGATGCTTTAAAACATATCACATTAAAAAAAATTAAAAAAAAAATGTTTTTTACTTTCAACTCCTAGTGTCCCTTATAAGCGCCACCCCATGGTTCGAAAACCAAAGGTCCAATTTTTTATTTCTAATTTTTTATTTGTAATTTAAGCCAATATTTGATGGATATATCGACTTCATCAATTTAAACAAAAAAAAAGTTTCAGGAGAATCTGGGTTAAGAAGGAGATTCCTATTTGCCGCCATAACTATTACCGTGGTCAATTCAGCTCTGCAAAGGGGAATTTAAAAAACGAATGGAAAGTAGTTAACAACATTCTTAATAAAGTGAATTTTTCGAAAATACCTTATAGTATTCGTGTAGATGACTGCGATGTGTCTGACAAACTCTTAATGGCTGACGCATTTAATTACTATTTTGCCAATATAGGCTGCATTGTTCAACCTTGTCCAGCCCTATCATTTTATTCGCTCTGTCCGACGATTTGTGAATGTTGTGAACTGTTGCAAAGTAGTAGTTTTGTTCATCGGCCCATAACTCTTCTTGAAATTCTTAAAGTTATTGGTTCTTTAACTAAATCGAATTCTGATGGAGCTGATGGCATAGCATATTGAGTTTTACTCTAAAACATATTGCATGTTTCATTATGGATGTATTATCTGATATTTATAATCGTTGTGTGTTTGAGGGGTTCTTTCCTGACGGTCTAAAATGTGCAGAAGGCATACCATTGCATAAAAAAGGTTATTCTGCTGAAATCTGCAATTATAGGCCCATTTCTCTTCTTTCTGTTTTCAGTAAAATATTTGGAAAGCTTATGAAAAATAGGATATTGAGTTTTCTAACTAAAACCAAGTTCTTTCATCCAGTTCAATTTGGAATTCAAAAAGGAAATTCGACGGAAGATGCACTGTCACAGTTTTGTTCTCAAATTATGTCGCACTTAGATGGAAAAAAATGCACGGCGGGCTTATTTATTGATATAACCAAAGCTTTTGATATGGTTAACCATAAAGTTCTCTTGAGGAAACTGGAGAAATCCAGATTCCGTGGTTTCATACTAAATTGGCTTAGGTCGTATCTGAAAAACAGATCGCAACAAGTAAAAATTGGTGAAGTAAGGAGCAAAGTCAAGTTCCTTAATCTAGGTGTACCACAAGGCTCAGTTTTGGGTCCCATTTTGTTTTTAGTCTGCATCAATCACCTACTGCCTTTGCGGATGATATAGGTTTCTCTTATGGTTCAAACAGCCCTTTAAATTTGGTGTCTGGTGTAAATTGGGATCTTAATCTTTTGAGACACTGGTTTGCTGAACATCAATTAGTTATTAGCTCTAAAACTAAAATAATGTTGTTCAACTTATCTCACTCGGCCAAATTTGATGCAAATGTGTTCTTCAACGCACCTGAGTGTCTTAGATACAAACTGACTAATTGCAATTGCACATCCGGTCTTTCCTCTCAAAGTTACTGTAATAGTCTAATCTGCAGTGATCAATGCTTTTTAATTGAAGCAGTAGACAACTTTAAGTACTTGGGACTCAGTCTGGACTCTAGAATGAGTTTTTCGTTTCATACAAACTTAGTGAAAAAGTATTTGCGATGTTCACTTAGATATTTTTATTACCTGCGAAATATATATTCTTCTAAGCTTTTAAAGGTTATATATTACGGAATTTTCCATTCCAAGCTGCAATATCGAATTGCTTGTTGGAGAGGTGTGTATCTAAATAAAATACATCCGCTGCTAATATTGCAGAAATATGTTTTAAGACTTATATGTCGTAAACCTCGTAGCATCCTAGCTTCCCTTTATTCTGTGACCTGAATGTTCTTCCTGTTCGTCATTTGTATTGTTTCAAGGTATTAAAAACGTTTTTCATGAAGTCTGGTAATCGCAATTTTCGTCTCATATCTGTTATGTTATCTGTTCCCAATTTTCGTACCACTGCTTATCGTAATTTTCATTCTATTTTATCTTATCGTTTGTTTAATAAACTCCCGCAGTCTATCAGGGCATTATCAATACCTGGACCATTTATAAAGCAAATCAAAATTTGGCTCTTACGAGTTGACTATATTGGCTTAGAATCTATTATTTCTGATATTCTGGTTTTATTTAATTCGGATAATTTAAACTTTAGTTTACTTAAAATTACATTTTTCATATTTGTAAAATTTTAATTTCTCTTTTGTTATTTGTATCTCTTTGTTCATACTGTATCTTGCCTCTGAATCTTTCGTTTACAATTAATGTTTTCTTTCGAACCCCTGATTTCATTTTGTTAGTTTTTCTTAAAGGGTCACCCCACCCAAAACTTTTTTTATGTTGTGTAAACCAATGATGTGGCATTCAACACTATTTTAATTACATATGTACTCGTATATAAAAGTAAAAAATGTCACTTACTTTTCTTAAATGTTCCTAGTTATTATGAATACTGTAAAACTTATAAATCATAAAAACTTCTTCTGTATTATGGAATCATAAGAAAAAAATATTATATCTATCTACATATCTATCTTATTCAAGGTTCAGTTGCAGCCCGTTCTGGCAAATCTGAACTAGTTGCTTCGATGGCGGAGTGTGCTTGCTACCAAGTTGCTGGTCTAGATTCGAGTCCAATTGGGGGAAAGGTTTTTCAATAATAATGAATAAAATTAGACCATTACCAAAAAGGGAGCCTGATGACCGGCTGTGGCAACCTAGTAGCAACCACTGGCTGTTGTTTATTCTACCATTCAATTAAATTGACGGAGAAGCTTGGCAGCCTAACTGCACTTGTGTTAACACACAAAAACAACTTGCATATATCGTACAGACCAAGCGCTTCTTTTTTTGAGTTTTTGAAACCTGTGTAATATTTTTATTCATCCACAAGAAGCAGTCATATTAAGCATTATTGATGAACTTTGGCGAATAGATTTCCTGACCATGTCTCCTTCCTTGAGTAGCTATTTTGAAGATGAATATGCGACCTCTCAAGCTGGTGTGTCGCAGCTCGTGGGTAGCCTGGTTCCTATCAGCAACTAAAGACGAAACTTCTCCTAACTCCCGATACGGAACGCTTTCTCATCGCGAGTCTCTTTCAAAGTCTGTATTCCAATTCGAGGCGAGCTTTTACATCTCCATTATTAGAGAGGTACTTTGGCCAAGCCGTTTACTTGTGACTAATCTCTGCTTTAGCTTCATCTGTCCACCAGCATGTTTATTGTTATTTCGAAATCCCTAGCAGCGATTTAGCTCCGTCGTTGTAAGGATTTCCACATGTCTTGTGCTCTGCCCTCTTCACATTGGCTTTCTGTTATATTGCCAAACGATTCTTTTTGGAGTTTGACACACAAGCTCTGCAGCTTGCGCAACACATATAAGCCCCATCTTCCGTATTTTTATAAATGTAAAAATTGCGGAATCTGGCAGCTTACCTGCATGTGTGTTTTCACAAAAAAACACTTGAATGATAAATCAGGATATTTGCCAATCATTGTCAGCAGGTAGGCCTTGGAATCTAATTCTTTTTTTCCATCTGCAATCTCCACATTTGGTCAGCGACGTAAGTACTTTGGCCGTTCATGTCACCAGGAAATCGTCCTTTTTGATTTTATAGTGTCGCCATTTGTAGTCTCTTTATCTCTCTCCCGTTCCCTAAGTTCTTTGGCCATCACTAACCATTAGTTTTGGCTTATAAACAAGTTTATTCCTTCAAACACGCGGCTTCTAGGCAATCAGAGAAATTAAAGCATCTTACGAATGAAGGAAGACTCCTTTGATTGTAGTGGTAATGGTTTTAGGTAGGTACTCTTGGTATATGGCTAATGCAAATGAATGGTGAGAACGTTTTCGCCAAAAAGGGTAGATGAGTAAAAGGAAATAAAAACAACACCGCCACCCACCAACAGCACTTTAACAGGCCTCAGTAAAGCTTTAGAGAGATAGAGAGAGAGAGATGCAGAAAAACTCACGCTCTCAAGAAATGACGACGGGAAATTTATTTAAATTAGGAAGATGATTACGCGTTGCCATTCTTTTTCGGATATAAATAAGGGTGAAAGGGATGGGGGTTGTAAGAGGTTGACATCCTGGTGTTGGTACACGTTGGCGTATATACAGTTACAATTTCGCGATTTGAAAGGAGTAAAATCTTGTCGTGTAGCGAAAGTTCCACAAAATGGTAATAAGAGACAATCAGCAAAGAAACAGGAACAGTGCGGGTGGTCGGGTAAGCAAGGCTTTGATGAGATCCAAGAGTTGACAATTTTTTATTTTTATTTCCTTTCTCTTTTTGAGTGTTGTTCTTCATATTGGATCTTCGTCATTGCCTTTGCTAAAGTTCTCGCTTAGCTTTGGGCGGTGAAAAAAAAATGCTCAAGTATTTGTCTAGATTAGAATTTGAATTTAAATTTTTTCCCTTTAACTGCCTTGAGTTTTGTGGTAGAGTGGGCATTATTAATAGGGGTTGTTTTATTAGAAGGGAGTATTGATTTTTTTGTTAGTTGGCTTTTGCTTGTTTTGGTTTGTGTTTGATTAATTAAACTTTTTTTTTTGTGGATGCTTCATGGGATTCGTCGTATGAGTTGTGGACTTTTGATGCAATTAGGAGCAAGCTGGGTTTAAGGGTTTGTGAAAGGTAACTGTGAATGTGAATATCAAAATGTCAGAAGGTACTTGACATACCAACTACCAGTTCTACCAGATCTTGATTTTGTCTATTTGCATTCAAATATTAGACCAACAAATGCAATTAGAAATCGGAAGGAAACCCTGCTATGCTGTATACTCAGAAGGAATACTGAAATTATTAGATAACATAAGTACCAGGCCCCACAGATCGGGGTTTAGTTGCTATGAATCAGCTATTGCTATAGACAGGCAATAAGCTTGGTTATAAGTCCAGCAAACCGACAAACATATTTTACTGCAAGTGATTCAAAGCAAAGCAGCATCAATTGAACATGTGTCATCATCGTGGTCACTCATTTTTGAATATAATTTATTTCACTTTAGATAACTACTTTTACTCAACGGGCTCCCGACCCGTGAAGAGTCTCTGCGTGAGACACTGCAGCCTTCCATCCTCTGCGATCCCGGGAACGCCGTCTACACTTCTCCAGACCAAGCGCTCTGGCATCCGCTATGGCTTGGCCTTTAAAACGGAGGTTCGGTCTTCCTTGCCTTCTTGAGCAAGGGGAGCTGGGAGTCGAAGATCCTCTTAGCTTTATTGTCCATTCGCTCAATGTGACCGAGCCAATGTTTTCGACGTGATTTAGCTTTTTGGACTCCATCCACATCTTGGTACAGCTCATAGAGTTCGCGGTTGTATCTTCTCCTCCTTTATCCCCCTTCGTACACAGGACCATATATCCGATGGAGTATTTTTATTTCAAAAGAACCCAATATAAGCTCCCATTTTCTACTTATCGTCCACTACTCGGTGCAATATTGTCCTTTTGCCCTTCGAGGAGGAGTTTTGAACCCACTTGTTTGGCGAAACCGAAGTATAAGCGGTTTCCTAAGGTAATTCTCTGTCGGATCTCCACTGAGGTGTCATTTGTGGAGTTAATGTTTATTCCAAGGCAGGTGAACTATCTCGAAGTTATTCCTTTCAGCAGTGACGTTTTGTCCTAGCCGGTGGACAGATGTTTGTTTGTTTGTTGATAGCATGTACTTGGTCTTGTCCTCATGCACTCTTAGATCAACCAAATTCGCTGTTCTTTAGTCGCCGAAAATGCTTCTAACACGGCACGCTGGGAACGGCCGATTATGTCGATATCGTCCGCATGCCCCAGTAGTTAGACGAATCTTTAGAAAATAGTGACTTCTGTGTTGACACCTGCCGGTGCCGTGAAATAACGCCGACCGAAATTACGCCGAATTCCAAAATGTCGGCTTTATTTCACTTTATAAAAGCGAAATAACGCCGAATTTCCATGTTCGGTCGTATTTCACTTTGCCAAAGTGAAATAAAGCCGAATCGGCCTTGTTTCGCTTTTAATAATTTATTTAGACACTCAGATAAAGATTCCTTACTGTTTTCAGATTTGCACCCATGAAAATGTAGATAACCTTGTGAATGGAGTCGCACATATTTCAAACAAATTCAACATTTTGTTTTCATTTTGTTTTATTTAATTGTTAATTCGCAAGAGTTTTTACGAACTTTCGAGGACAAAACCTCGATTAATTATGCAACTAGAATTTTTAAACTTTAAAAAAGAAGTCGAACGAATAAAAGACTGCGGTTTCCACAACGTTATAAAAAGTTCTTTATTTGACATCTACGTGAAGCGATTCAATCAACTATATATTTAACTTCTGTTTCAATCCTTCTTATATGCAGCAAAAATGCTGTTAAATTTTAAATTCAGCAGTAATAGATTTTTGAAAGACTATAAACTCTTAGTGCTAGTACTACAATTAATCCATGCAATTCACAATTATATTTTATATTTCACATTCAACTTAATTCAACAAAAAAAAACGTATTTATGCTACTTTTAACATTAATAAAGTTTATTGATTTTGAGTAACGAATACGGTAACCTATGTTAATCACTTATAACAGAACAACGTTTAGTAGATAAATGCATCGAATATGAGAGTCTAACAATATACTTTGGCGGTACTTTGAACAATTTGCCTGAAAATTGGACAAAGAATTGGGTTAGTTAACTTTAAATATTTATCTGACAAACCTGTATAACAGTTCAAACACAGTTTGAAGTGATTACAAGGTTGTAGAAGGATATTTCGAGCATTTTCACAACATATAATGCACAGTAGAGGTGTAATAATAATAATAATAATATTTGGTTAGGGTATATTACACTGCGACCTATTGGTCTATTGTGTCCCCTTGCTTGTGCCTCGGAGAGGTGCTTGCCCTCGTTCAGAGCCCTCTCTAGATACTTCTTTGTGAAGCGTGTCGAGGTATTGCTCTGATTTATCCTTGGCAGGTCACACTCCTTAGAGCACAGCGTCCAGTCCAGTTTCTTTGATGAATCTGAGAATGAGCTGTGGGTCCATGGTTGGTATGTCCTTGTCTGTTATTTGGTGCCTGCCCAAATGTTTCATCCTTTTGTGGGTCAGTGCCCCACAGGATTCCAGTATATGGTCTGGAGTTTCGGCGGTTTCACTGCAGAATCTACAGAGCCCGTCCTCCGATATGCCCATTTTCCTCAGGTGCTCCTTGAGTCTGCAGTGCCCCGTGAGGAGGCCTGTTAGGATTCTTAGGTTGTTTTTGTTAAGGCCGATACAAACTTTGAATCTCTTTTGGTTGTAATTTCCTAAGAGTTTCTTTGCTTGCCTCAGACCTTGGAGGTTGAGAAAGGTTTTGGCCTTTGTTTCTTCCTCCAGTCTCCTGAACTCTTCGCGTATAGTGTGTTCTCCTATCCCGCAGAATGGTTCAGGTCCTATGAAGGGTTCCTCTGCCCCTCTTCTTGCCAGAGAGTCCGCTGCCTCGTTGCCCGTAATGCCAACATGGCCAGGCACCCAGCAGATGGAGATTCTGTTATTCTTGCCTAGTCTATTCAGTCCGTGTAAGCATTCCCACACTAGTTTTGACTTGATGACGTAGGCGTCAAGAGCCTTAATGGCTCCTTAGCTGTCAGACATTATTGCTATACTGCAATTTCTTTAGTTTTTCTCGAGGTTGATTCGAACGCACCTGTCTATGGCACATATTTCTGCCTGGAAGATGCTGGTACATTTGCCCATGGATTCGTAGTGCTTAGTTCCCGGCCCAAACACTCCTGCACCAGTTCCCTCCTCAGTCCTCGAGCCGTCCGTATACCACTTTGTTGTGTGGTTGCTCAGTCCATAAGTTATGGATTCGTTGCTCCAGTTCTCCTTATTGCTGAGCTTTATCTGGAAATTCTTCTCGAAGTTGAACTTCCTGATGCTGTCGTCCCTAGGTATGCCAAGAAGTGGGAGTTTTTTGAGTAAGTCACCGTGTTCTTTCGAACCGATGCATTTCCCTCTCCCAATTCCCTCCTTTGCCATCCTAAGGATTGTTTTGTCTGCCTCGTTCATCACCATGATGTGTAGAGGGGTCAGTTCCAATAGCACCTCCATGGCTGCTGTTGGGCAGCTACGAATTGCTCCGGTAATGCACAGGCATGCCAGTCTTTGCACTTTGCCGAATGTCTCTCTTGTTGTGGCTAGACTGGTTCGTTTCGCCCATGCTACCGCTCCGTATGTGATCATTGGTCTCACGATTGCAGTGTACATCCATCGCAGGATGCTTGGGCTGCATCCCCATGCCTTCCCCGCTAGGCTCCTACATATCATGAGAGCGCGGGTGGCCTTCTTGGATATCTCCTCTGTATGTTTTCGCCAGAGGAGTTTACTATCTAGATGGAGTCCTAGATATTTTACTTCTTTGACTGGTATCAGTGTCGTGCCTGATAGGTTTATGTCCTTAAGTCTTTGAAGTTGTCTTTTCCTTGTGAATGGTACTATCGTTGTTTTCGCCGGATTGATGTTAAGTCCGACATTATGGCACCATTCCTTGGTTACTTTAAGCCCCTTTTGTATGAAGTCTCCAAGGGTTTCTTCGAACTTGCCCCTGGCAATCAATACAATGTCATCGGCGTACGCCTGACAGTTGATGCCATGGTTGGTTAATTTTTCCAGCAGTTCGTCTACAACTAGGCTCCACATTAAGGGTGATAGTACCCCTCCTTGTGGACATCTTCTCGTTGTGTTTACTCTGATGGTTCCAGATGGTGTTTGAGTCTCTGCTGATATAGTGCTCAGCAGCTCACACATCCAGTTGGATACTGTACTGTTAACTCCTTTCCTATCCAGGGATCGTTTGATCGCATCATGTGAGGTGTTGTCAAATGCTCCCTCTATGTCTAGGAAAGCGCACAGTACTATTTCTTTTGCCTCCAGGGCACTTCGAATTATCTCCGTCAGCTGATATAGGGCGGTCTCTGTTGATCTGCCCGCTCTGTATGCATGCTGACGATGATGTAAGGGGGATGTGTTCAGAACATCTTCCCTTAAATAATTGTCTACAGCCTTTTCTGTCATCTTCAGAAGAAATGACGTAAGGCTGATGGGTCTGTACGATTTTGGCTGTGTGGGGTCTTTTTTTCCCGCTTTTGGTATAAACACAACCCTTGCTCGTCTCCATTGCATTGGTATGTGGCCCAAGGCAATACTGCTCCTTGTTATCTTTAGCAGGTGTGGTATTAATACCCTTTGCCCTTCTTGAAGAAGGGCGGGTATAATGCCGTCCACTCCGGCAGATTTGAAAGGCTGAAAGGAATTTATTGCCCATTTCAGCCGTCCCTCAGAACAGATGGTTGATGTTGTTTCCCAGTCTTCCCTCCGAGGTCTGATTGAAGTGGTATTGATTCCTGGCTCAGTACTAGGCGAGCTGCCAGGAAAGTGAGATTCTAGTAGCAATAGTGCCCTTTGATCCTCATCTTCCGTGAACTCGCCATCTGGTTTCCTCAGAGACATCGGCACCCCTCCTGACTTCGCAAGAGCTTTGTGTAGCCTTGCCGCAGTAGGGGTGCTGGTGATTGTCTCACAGAATTTTCTGAAGCTATTTCTTTTAGCTTTTCTTATTTCCTTATTATATGTAGTAAGGGCCATTTGGTAGCTTTGCCATTCTCCGCTGCGCTTTGCTTTATTGAAAAGCTTCCGCACCTCGGATCTTAATTTTGACAGTTTTCTTCGAACGCAGTGATGATGGCGTTTGTTATGCCTTCCACTGCGCTCTCTAGCTCTAGGGGGTGTCCCGGAGCCTTCCTCAGACTAAGGCGCCCCAGATTGCTCTCTAGAGCAGTTCTATAAGTTCCCCAATTTGTTTTCCTTGGGTTTCTTACTGGATTTCTCGTGATACTTGTGCTGTCCAGGTCGAATACTATTATTCGATGGTCAGACAATGACGGCTCACTAGATACTCTCCAGTTACTAATTAATTTACTTACGCTTGGGCTACCAAGCGTGAGGTCTAGTACTTCCTCCCTGACAGTAGTTGGGGGTATTTCCCACGTTTATAATATCAAGTGACGAACTCATAATAAATTCTAGTAGGTACTCACCCCTGGTGTTGGTGTCGGTGCTCCCCCATATGATGTTGTGGGCATTTGCATCACACCCTATAAGGAGCGACATGCGGAGCTTGTTGCAATGCTCCACCAGTCGCTGCATTTGGGATGATACAACCGGCTCATCCCCTGCACAGTACGCCGATACGATGACAATGGTGCGGTGACATCCTTCAACATCCAGATGTACCTGAATTGGCACCAGATCTCGTGTCGCGTATTCTGAAAGTAGAATAAATTTATATTTATTGTTTATTAGAATGCAAGCTCTCGGTTTCTCGGCCCGAGTGTCCCATATTACCTTTGCATCCTTGCTCGCCAATCCTTTGACTTGTCCTTTCAGGATCCATGGCTCCTGGATCAGTACTAGCCCTAGGCTTTGGCAGGTAAACATCCTAGATATAATCGCCGAGGCGGCTATAGCATGGTGAATGTTTACCTGTGCTAGTTTGATTTTGCTGTTGGCGGGGTTCATCGAGCTATTGCTCGCGTGGGGCAGTTGCCCCGTCCTCCTTCAGCAACGAATCTTCCTCCTCCTGGGTGATTTCCTGGAAGAGGTCGATGACCGTGTTGTCCATTTCCCCCTCAGAGATCATGCTCTCCGAGCTGGACATAGACTCCTCGGTCTCCTCAGGAGCCTGCTCCGCCGATTGGACAACGGAAGAAGGTGCTTTAGTCTTCGGAGGAGCAGTATGCTCTACCTCGGACTGCGCACTCTGCGAATTCAGATTTGATGCTGGCTGGGCTGTTTGCCCAGAGATCTCGTCCGACCTCTTGAGTCCGCACACCGCAACCCTGCCGAATCGGTAGCTCAGGGACAGTAGAGGTGTAGCATTAACATTAAAATAATCCTGTTCTACTTCAACTAGATTTGCATCCTCGTCATCTTCAACGCTGCTTACACTTTCAACTAACAAATCTTTAGAAAGTAAATTGTTGCTTTCATTTGTCATTTGATTTAGAAAGTCGTGCATTGATATACGCTTTTCTAAAATTTAATTGAAGCCGCTTCAATTTGCTCTCCCTTGTCTTTGTATTTTTTCTTTGTCGGTTCAAAGATTTGGAAGGTGCCATCCATTGACATTAGGTTAGGTTAGGTAGGTGGGCTGGCATAGTGCCACACTCAGGTCAATGCTGACCCATTGTGATGCCCATCGGGGAGGAGGGTAGTCCCTTACTCATTTTTAACCCTGTCTATAAACAGCTAAGATTAATTACTCGCTGTGATGTTCGATGCAAACCATCCTGTGGATTTGATGAACTTCATTATTCGGGCTATTGGTATGCTGGAGAGCTCGTCTAGGTCGTGGAAGAAGTGTCTCCCCAGGAATCTGTGTCGGGCAGTGACACAGGAAGTGGGTAGTGTCTTCCAGAGCCTCCTCGTCGCCACAGCTTCTACAGAGTTCTTCCTCCGTAAAGCGTAATTTGTTCATATGGTACCGCAGAGTGTTGTGCCCCGTTAAAATACCTACGAGGGTGGATACTGATGTTCGATCCTTTTTCATTAGACTCTCGGTTCTGGCCTCATTGTAGGTTGGCCATAGCGTTCTAGTGGTGTGGCAAGTATCTAGTGCCGTCCATCTAAGGTTCGCCTCTCTTATTGCCTTTTTCCCTGCTTCAAGCCTGAGTGAGCAAGGCGGGATGAGTACAGAGGGATCAGCTTGTCACAGCTTCCGAACCTGGTCTTGCTAATTCGTCCGTTTTCTCGTTGCCCGGAATACCTTCATGTCCCGGGACCCAGCAGAGCGATACCTTATGCTGGGTACCAAGAACCTTGAGTTCTTCGCGACAGCATTTCACAAGCTTTGATTTTATTTCTGCTCCTTCTGAAGGTATCTGAACTTATGAACACTTGGTTTTCGTCCCGCAGACTTTGTTGGACTGGAAATACATTTAGGCGGCGATTTCGCAGAACAGTAAGTTTAATAAACCGATCATCTGCTGCTGATGTAGCCCTAGGTCAGCCCGTACCTGGACGCCGATCGAATGCCCCAGTCTCTAGGTATCTTCTGTAAACTCGTTCCACCGAAGATCTGCTAATTTGAAGTCTTCGAGCGACCTCAAGTTGCGCAACGCCTGCTTGAAGTAGCACTACAGCTTCACCTGCTTCCTGAGGTGTCGTATCCATTATAAACAACGTACAAAAAAACGCAAAAATACACGCCGCTGTGCAAACACTGCGGACTAAATCTAAGAAAAAAATTATAACAGACACTGACTATAGTACTCATTGTAGAAAAAAGAACGGTAATTGCGAAATCTAGACAAAACAAAGCAAATCGTTAGCATTTTTTTTTTTTTTTTTATAATTTGATTTGTTGGGACCCTTATAATGTATTAGCTACACAGCGCGGGCGTTAAGGAAATTAGGGTGAGACGAAAATTAGAAATGCCGATGCACGTTGGTTTTGAATGCTTGTAGGTTATAATGTGTAGGAAAAATGGAGCGGGGAAGAGCATTCCACATTCGTGTTGTACGGCTGAGGAAAGATTCTTTGAACTTCACTGTATGTCCGAACACAGGCTTGAGGGTGAACTGATGAGCATTCCTTGCATGACGGCTATTGTGGTTGAAATGTTCAAGGGGAGGAATGCAACTGGCAATTTCGTTTGAGCACTTATGGTGGAAATAACGATAAAATAACGAAAAACAGGAGACATTACGACGATGACTAAGAGAGTCAATCGATCTCGCGATGTCTCGGTCGCCAATAAGTTTTATCGCGCGTTGTTGGATCCTGTCAAGTAACTCCAAATAAGTTATTGGTGCACCGGACCAGATATGAGCGTTGTACTCGAGTTTCGGGCGAATAAACGCCTTATAAATTGTAGCCAGATCAGAAGGGTGAAATATTTCTTACAACGCTTAAGGAAGCCTAGATATTTCGCGGCATTCTTGGCGACACCGAATATGTGGTCATTCCAACGAAGGTTGTCATTAACACACATACCGAGAATGGAAAGTCTTTCGGTTTCAGCGATGCAAGTGCCATTCATAGATAATGGCAGTGTGTGTGGGTTTTGCTTTAATGACAGGAGACAGCATTGTGTTTTGGAAGCTTTAAATTCCACTCTATTGGTTTTACCCCACTGAGTTATGCTGTTAAGATCGGAATTTAATGAGCTTAACATACGTTGCCGTTCCAGTTCCACACCCGAAGATGAGGGGCGTGACCCAAGAAACGAATATGAGAAGCTGAGGGTACTGTCATCAGCAAAGGAATGGATTGGATTAGAAGTAACAGACAGTAGATCATTTATAAAAATGAGAAAGAGAGTCGGGGACAGAACAGAGCCTTGGGGGACACCAGCATTTATTTGGTGAGTTGCAGACTTGAAGCCGTTCAAAACAACTTGAATTGAACGGTCCGAAAGGTAATTTCTAATCCATTGAAGAAGAGTATCATCGATTCCCAATGCACGCATTTTCGACAAGAGAGCTTGATGCCAAACTCTGTCAATTGCCTTTGAAATATCAAGCGCAACAATCTTACTTTCACCACCTTTTCGGTTAGATATGTCATCAAATCATCAGTGGACCTGTTGCTGCGAAAACCATACTGCCGGTCATTAAGAAGTTTTCGCGATTCAAGATATTTCATTAGCTGACGATTTATCAGCGTTTCCATGACCTTAGAAAGAAGGGACATAAGTGCAATTGGTCGGTAGGAGGAGGGAGAAGAAGATTCGCCTTTTTTTGGTACAGGCTGGACAAATGCTGTTTTCCATCTTCCCGGGAAGAGTCCTGAAGAATAGGACAGATGGAAAAGCTTCCGCAATGGTTTTGCCAGCGAAGAAAAACACCTCTTCAGAACGATAGGGGAAATACCATCTGATCTGAAGTACTCTAGATCTAGATCTTGAAGTACTCTAGCCACTGTACGAGTGCGAAAGTGGATTGGTCCCATAGTGAATTCTACGCGTTCGAGTACAGGGGGAGACAATCTGGGAGCGTTGAGCTGACTGCAATGTGAGCAGCAAACAGATTAGCCTTATCTGTAGAGCTGACAGCTGGAGGCCGAATTCTTGATGTTTTTAACAAATGACCAAAAGTTTTTACTACCAGTTTGACTTTGTAGTATTTTTTGCCTCAACTTTTGGTCATGGGAGAATTTGACACGATTAATGTGGGCATTGCAGTCATTTCTGGCTCGTTTAAACTTTTTACGGCTTTCCTCAGATGGGTTGGCTTTGAATAGCCGAAAACTTACCTCTTTTAACCTAATAGCCTCTTTGCAGCCCGAGTCACACCACGCGTTAACCTTGGGTTTGATACTTTTAATTCTGTTAGGGATACCCAGGTGAATGATGTTTGTGACCATATCAGCAGCAGCATCTACGTCGCTGTCGAGGAAGCGACCAGTTAAAACTCTTAAAGAAACCGTTTAGTTTTTCCCAATTGGCTTTCTCGTACTGCCATACGGTTCTTTTAGGAGTTTGTTCTTTAACTACATATGTGGTTGGAGTACGAGAAATTCGCTGATATGATACAATGGCCTGACCAACCTAGAGGCGATAATACGTTCAAAGTTTATTCATCAGGGTGAGAGGTTAGAAACAAGTCCAATGTGTTGGCAGTTTGGCTGCAAATGTCCGGTATTCGTGTCGGCTCATTTACAAGCTGAGTCTGGTTATTTATCTCTGCAATGATCTCGACGTACCTTCCTTCGGGTGTTGTCTGACCAGAATGTCGAAGCTAGCTTGAATTGTGTATATTGAAATCGCCCGCAATAACGATTTCAGAACGAGGATGAAGGGTCACAATTCTTGTAATAGAATCAGACAGGGCATCAAACTCATTATAAGTTGAATGTCTGTCCAAGTTGGGGCTTCTGTAAATAAAACAGTAGTGTATTAATTGCCTACGGACATGGAATTTTAGCCAAATGAAATTAAATTCCGGGTTGGCACATTGGCCATATTGAGGCTGAAGTTGGTAGGCTACATCACTACGTATATAAACGGCGATACCGCGATGGGGAAAGAATAAAGGCACTAAGTTGTACCCAGGTAGACTAAACTCTGTTAAATCAGAGCCAACGCTAACCTGGGTTTCACTAAGTGCCAAAACAGCTGGTTTGTTGTGAAAAACATGGGCGTATAATGAAAAAAAAAAAAATTCTCAACCCACAAATGTTGCTGACATCCACAACGAAATTCCTACACATTACAAAAAAACACAACTCCGACGCTAGGTCATAGGTCATAGGTTAAAAAGGGGTATGCGATTTGCATACAGCACTAGGCACCAGAAGGGCCCATCGCGATCCCTAGGGAACCACTTGAAAAAACTTCAATTGGAGAAAAACCTAAAAACCTAAAAAACTTTTCCTAGACAGAGCCCAATCCTCCTGCAGAACTTAACCAGCTTCCTATGGTCTATGCCGCTCAGCTCCCCTAGTTCCTCGAAGAAGTATTCCCCTAGAATCCTCCTACGATTCCGTGCTATACCCTCGCACTCACACAATATGTGTGTTATGTCTTCCTCGGCTTGTAGATCACCACAGAACCTGCACGTGTCCACATCCACCAGACCAAGTCGCCTAGCATGCTTTCTTAGAAGACAGTGCCCTGACATAATCCCAATTACTGTTCTAAGCTGTTCCCTGCTCAATTTTAAAATTTCCTTAGATCTTTTCTTATCGAAATGGGGCCAAAGGGCTCTAGACACCCTATGTCCCACTATGTTCTGCCATCTGAGGTCAGCCATTTTTAAAATCTTGTCATTGATTTTTCCCTTAAAGACGCCCAGGGGTGGTTTAATGTTCACACCTCCGCTGTTTTCCAGCTCCCCTCCCTTTCTTGCTAGCTCATCGGCTTGCTCATTTCCCTCTATACCGCTGTGTCCCGGTACCCAGCACAGTCTTACTCGATTCCGTCTACATACTGCTTTTAGCATTGTGCGACAGTTTCTGACTATCTCAGAGTTAATGTTAGCAGATTCAAGTGCCATAAGTGTCGCCTGACTGTCAATATAGATGGCAATGTCTCTTCCCGACAATGATCTCATCTGCACTATCTCTGCCGCCCTTAGAACAGCCAGAACTTCCGATTGGAAGACACTGCTTTTGTCCGGGAGTCGTATAGACTCTCTCAGGTCTGGATCAGCAGAAAAAATGCCAGAACCCGTTCTCTCCCCCGTCTTAGAGCCGTCAGTGTAGATAGCAACCTCGTTTGCTATTATGACTGCATCTCTTTGCCACTCCTCCCTTCGCGGGTATGACACCTCATAGGGGATGTCATGGTCGACCAAGGGGCAAATCTCATCAGTCCGTATAGGATTTCCGGGTAGCACATCAGCTAAGATCGTACAATGCCGAAAACTACAGTCCTTAAACTGGCCTAAATTTTGTAGGCGCAAAGCGCTGTTGTCAGCAAGTTGCTTTATTTTTAAATCTAGCGGGATAAAGTGCAGGAAGGCCAGTGCTGCCGTAGGAGTGGTACGGATTGCACCAGTGATGGCTATGCTTGCCGTTCTCTGCACCGTTGCTAGTTTTCCAATTATGGTTCTTTTATTTGTTGCCCTCCACCACACAAGTGAGCCATATGTAAGTATGGGTATCACCACTACTGTATATATCCAGTGTACCATGGCGGGTTTCAGGCCCCATGTTTTGCCTATTGTTCTCTTACAAATAAAGAGGGCATTATACGCTTTCTTCATTCGTTCCCTTATGTTAAGATTCCAATTTAATTTTCTATCTAGGATTACGCCCAGATACTTCGCACTGTCCTTGAGGAGCAGTTCCTCTCCGTCAAGTTTCGGGAGATTGAAGTGCGGTATTTTGTGTCGTCTCGTGAACAGGACTAACTATGTTTTCGAGGGATTGACATTTAGTCCGCAGCCCTTGGCCCAATTACTAATTTTCCTTAAGGCGGTCTCTGTGATCTCACTTAAGGTATTCAAAAATTTTCCCTGCACTACTATGACCACGTCGTCCGCATACGCTGTGGCACTTATACCCATTGACTTAATTTCCTTTAGGACGTTGTCAATGACCAGTACCCACAGCAGTGGCGATATGACTCCCCCCTGCGGGGTTCCTCTGGTTGCAGGAATCCTTATGGAGCTTTGACCAAGGGAGCAGTTTATGTTCCTGTTGGCGAGCATGTTGCATACCCAATTTATGATTCCGTGTTCTATGTTAGCGCCTGTTAATGCGCTTTTTATAGCTCTACACTCAACGTTATTGAAGGCTCCTTCTATATCGAGAAAAGAGGCCAAAGCAAATTCGCCGCAGTGTAGACTATTTTCAATTTTACCCACTACGTTGTGTAGAGCAGTTTCTACTGATCTACCCTTTAAGTATGCGTGCTGTGACTCGCATAAGAAACCATTGCTACATTTATTTCTAATGTGAGCTTCCACCAGACGCTCAAGGGTTTTGAGCAAAAAGGACGACAAACTGATTGGTCTGAAGTCCTTCGCCGTCGTGTGACCCTGCTTGCCGGGTTTGGGTATAAAAACAACCCGGACTTCTCTCCAGGCTGTTGGAATATGCCCTGTTCTTAGGCTGAATCTCAGTATATCCAAAATCTTTTGTTTTGCATGCTCTGGCGCTTTTTGGAGCATGATCGGTAGAATACCATCCGGCCCTGGAGATTTATACGGTTTGAATGTATGCATGGCCCACCGTAACTTTTTTCGGTTGATGATATTGTCAATTTCTTCCCACTCGAAAGAGGGACAGTCGACTTCCTCCTGCCCTTGTAGGCCTAGGTCCGTTGTGGTTGTGGAACCGGGGAAATGGGTTTCCACCAGGGTAGCCAGAACCTCCTGACTACTCACGGCCCATGTCCCGTTGTTATTTTTTAGGTAGCTAGGTACGCTAGCCTCCTTTGAGAGCATTTTACGCAGTCTCGACGCCTCTTCAGTTAACTCAATAGATTCACGGAACTTTTTCCATGAAGATCTCTTGGATTTCCTCACTAAGTATTTAAATTCCCTCTTGCTTTCGCTATACTCGTCCCATGTGGTATCGTTTTTAATGAGTTTTGCCCTATTATAAAGTTTTCTTACCTCCCTTCTTTTAAGGCCGATTTCCTTATTCCACCACTTCGGTTGAGCCCTTTTTGGCTTTTTGTTTGCCGGGCATGCCTTTTCGAACGCTGTGTTTAGGGTTCTGCACACGGCTTCTTCTGCCCTATCTAAGTCCACCATATTTTCGCCGGTGATCGGCTGGGTATCTAAACGTAGATTAATGAAATCTATGTATTTATCCCAGTCTGCCTTTCTTGGGTTTCTATAGAAATTACACGCCCTATGCTGAAAATTAATTTTGAAGCGTATCCATCTGTGGTCAGACAGAGATGCCTCATCAACTACCCTCCACTCCCTGATTTCCATTTTGTCTGTGTTGGAGACAAGTGTAACGTCTAAAACCTCCTGTCTGTTACGTGTAACAAAAGTAGGTGAATTCCCTCTATTACATACCGTAAGGTTGGACAATATAATAAAATCATAAAGACACTCACCCCTTGAATTTGTGTCTCCACTACCCCATTGGGTATGATGGGCGTTTGCATCACAGCCCAGTACGTGCATCCAGTTTTGACCAGCCAAGTCCTTTAGATCTTCCGCTATTACGACCGCAGAGTCGTAGGGAAGATAGGCTGAGGTCAGACACAGAGATTTTCCATCTTCCCTCTCGCAGATGACCGCCGTCAAGTCGCCAGAGCTATAATTATTCAAAAGAAATGCCTTTATGTGGTTTTTAATAAGGATACAAGTCCTGATTTTTCCTTCCGCCTTGTAGAACAATGTATAGTTCTTTTGCCGGAGCCCCTGAATCACGTTCTTATTGATCCAGGGCTCCTGTATGAGTACGGCTGCAATGTCCTGCCTAATGACGTACTCCATCAGACAGGCCGTCGCAGCCCTACTGTGGTGCAGGTTTATCTGCAGCACTTCCATCATCATCATGGGGGGCTCCTCCTCATCTCTGCCCTTGGTCGATGTTTTGACCATCAACCTCCCCATGCTATATCTTACCATCCCATTGGATTTCTCCATTTATGGAAGACATTCCTTATTTAGGGCCAGTAGGAAGTGTTGGCCGTATTGCCGTCTAGGCCCCGTCTTTAGGACCCTCCATGTATCCGACGCTAACTAAGCATAGGCCGTGAATTGAAAATATACGTTAGATTTCCAAAACAATCTACCGCAGGTGTTATGCCCGTACGGTAATTTGTTTTGTTCCACCAACAGAATCAACAACTCACAACCCAAGCATTGCAAGTGCACAAACGATAATCGAACGACACATGCAATATTCAAGAAAGTGCAACAGGGATGAAGTGGGATGGCGGACGGAAGGAAAACCCTACGCTGTTGCTTTTTTCGTTATCACTGCCACCGGCCACCGGCACTGGCTCTATGTGGATTTTTTTTCTTTTTTCACACACACGCGATTTTGTATTTTTTTTTCGCGAAACGTATTGCCGAGCCGGTAGGTATATGTTTGTCGGTTTAGTGGCATACGAAATTGCATTCAAAAGAAAGGCAACGCGTCCGCACGCGACGGAAAGCATTGTGTTTCTTGCTTGATTACAATGTGAGTTAACGGTACTTAAGAATAAATTTAAAATCATTTTGATTGACATGAAAAGCACTTTCTATAGGCACCTTTTTTAGTTGTAGGTATGTGTTATACTTTTAAAGAAAATCGAATCAGAGCTTGAACGTAGAGGGTGTCCCGGTTTATTTCCTGTCGAATGTACTCGTATTATTTTCTTAAATCCTTAATATTTAGAAATACCGAAAACTATTTCTTACCCTTTCTATCCAGTCTTTTCTGCAATATATCAGAAAATCTTTAAAGAAGCTCCAAACTGTACACCCTGAGCCTCGTTACTAAGAATTTCAAACGCTGATTCCATATACGTCGGTTTTAACAGAGGGAGAACTAGAAATTGGCGGTGAAGGCGCTTTGCTTCCTTCTTTTTGTTTAAGTGAGCAAAGAATCCTGGCAGTTTAGATGATTTTTTTCTAATTGCTTGACAAAAATGAAACCAGCACATTGTATATTTGGCAGACGGAAATATTTTCTGCAAAGCATTTCTCAAGCCTTTTTCAAAATCGGTGACAAAGGAGCTTGGGCAAAATTTGAACAAATTGGCTTATGTAGGTAATGAAATGCATGCAGGTAGTTTTTTCCGATTTGTTGCTCATTAATATGTAAATGAACGGCTAAACCTAATAAGTAAAGTTTCATTAATGCATATCAATTTAAATGTAATATGCAAAATGCATTATACATAGCTAGTTGCTTATATCTGCAAGATGGGACAACGCTAAAAGTAGCCCGGTAACTTCTGTATTTCGCCAGAAATTGTCGGAGACATACAAATGGAGTACGAAAAGCCCGGTTCTATAACTGTACTTCTGTAGAATGGCCCACTACTTTGGTACCGAGACATCCCAAAATTCTGTATTATCTATACACTCTGGTTTTTAAAAATTCCACATAATTCTGATGCAGATGTGGGAGTTTTAGGGAACGAACTATTTCGGATGTTTATGAGTTGACGACGAACTTTGCCAAACTGAACAGGAGCATTGGTTTCACCTCTTCCACCAAACTTCGTCAAAAATTTCGTGAATACCACTTTTTTTTTACTTAATAAAGTTAATTTATCGCTAAGGTCTTCTTGCGTCAAATGATTGTGTGGAGCACTGACCTTAGGAATTCCCACTAAATTTTCGTTATTGAATTCTACAACTGCACTATCACTACACGCATTCGCATAGGATGTATATCGTTTACACAATCTTGATTTAGATTTAATTTTATATAGTTGTTTTGTTTCAGGTAGGTATACATAAAAGTTCGCTTCCCTTCCTAAAACCTTCGCAGATTTCATACACAAAAACTGATTCACCAAACTTAGCCATTTGAACGATGTTTATCACTCTTAATCAACTAATGAGATGACTGCACATCGAGTTACAAACAACAAACATTGATTACGGTAAAGTTCACTTGTTTTTCTAACAAGTACAGTTGGCTTTGCAAATTCGTTTGTCTTCTCTCTGAATTCCATAGGCGTCGGCAGCGGGGTACAAGGGGGTGCACTTGCACCCTCTGTCGTGTAGGAGAGAAAATAAATAGGTTTTTTTGTTCTTTATTAAGGCATCTACGAGGGGCGTTCAATATATTCTCGGTATCGATATAAAAAATGCAAATTCAATTTAAATTGTCTTTATTTTTCAATATAATTTCCCCTAACTTCAATGCATTTGTTACATCTTCAGATAAGCTTTTTTAAACCCTCAAAAAATAAATTTCCTCTTTTTCTGCAAAATACCCATTTATTGCCGACTTGAGTTCTTCATCATCCGAAAATCTTTTTCCACGAAGACATTTTTTCAAATCCGGAAACTGGAAATAATCACTAGGGGCAAGGTCTGGACTATAGGGTGGGTGTTGGATTTCTTAGAAACCACAATCTCGCGCAGCAGCCTTGGAAACTCGCGCCGTGTGAACAGGAGCGTTGTCATGAACAAGCAACACACCCGCTGCGAGTTTACCCCGTCTTTTCTTTTTAATTTCCTCCCGCAAATTATGCAAAGTGGAAGCGTAGGATGTGGCGTTGATGGTTTCACCTTTTTTTTTGTACTCAATGAGAAAGATTCCCTTTGAGTCCCAAAAAACTGTGGCCATGAGCTTCAAGGCAGACGGAGTGACTTTGAACTTCTTCGGGTGGTCTGTTCCTTTTTTATGCCACTGCATGGACTCTTGTTTGCTTTCAGGGTCATAGTGGTGGACCCATGTTTCGTCCCCAGTAACAATTCGATCCATAACACCGTCCGCGTTCTCACTACACATCTCCAAAAGTCTCTACAGCATGCGAATCTCACTTTTTTCTGAGGCGCTGTGAGCATTCGTGGCACCCACCTTGCACTGACCTTTGAAAGGTTAAGATGGTCATGAAGAATCATGTGAATGGTACCAATTGAAAGCTTGGTGATCTCTGCCATCATTTTCACATTTATTCGGGCATCCTCAAGAACAAGTTTTTCGACTTCTTTGATGCTTTCTCCCGTACAAGCGGGGGTCGTCTTCAATGCTCTCTCTGCCCCTCTTGAACTCACTTGACCACTTTTGCACAGTTGATAATGAAGGTGCGGAACCCTGGTAAACAGCCACCATCTCTTCATGAATAGTTTTTTGACTTTTTCCTTGCTTAGTGAGAAATTTAATTACAGCGCGATGCTCAATTTTCACCATCATCGTCTCAGTTGCCATTATGATTCTGTTTAACTAGAGATAAAACGCGAATTAATAATCACATTTATATGAAATTTTACATGAATGCACTAAAATAATAGTTGTAGGTTGCTGTCCAAATATGTTAATCACCTTGCCAAATTCAGTGTCCTCCTCTACTCTTTTCCTGTGAACACTAAGCATACACAGGCCGCTTAGTCTTGCGTCTCCCATAGTTGAGCGATTCCACGTCTTAATACGTCTTAATGTGCTTAATGTACGTTCAATACTACATCTTGTTGCTGGAATTGTTAAACCAATTTCGATTGCGTGGCATACAGCAGGGTAAAACGGTGTGGCTTCAACAACAGATTCATTCATAACCGAATTATTTGCTTTATTTGTCTTCATCGTCTCATACCATGTGGTAGCCTCGGCAATAAAATTATGTAGAATACCTCCGTAGAGGTTCTGTATATCTTCTGCTATCGCTATAAATGCTGATTTGTCTAATTTTCAGATATTTTCCAGGTGAAGCTGCATACGCGAAAATGCTTTTTTGTTTGTTTTAGAAAATCGATTTTTTAATGAAGAAATAATAGAATCTAAGTATAGGTAAATATAGATGATCTAAAAAATTCTTCCATATTTTCAGACAGTTGATTTGATCTAGTCTGTCTTGCCACTACTCGAAGGCGCTTAAATTCAACATCGAGCTTTTCGAAAATTACCGCAAACTCTATAGAGGCATTATCGCGGTGAGATTGAAACACATCAGTTAATTTATTAACGTGATCGTGTATTACCTTTATATTCATATTTACTTCTTGTAATTGATTGCAGCCGGGTTCAAATTTGGCAGAGTAGGCAGCAATTACTAAAAGTGTCACAATGTATGTTGAAGTTGTTGCAATCGTGTATAGCTGATACACTCAGAGAAAAGTATCCCATTAAATCGTCAATGGTACGACCATAGGATTAATAAGACGTGTTTTAATAACATTTTCCTTTTAAAACAATAGTTTTCTAATGAAATCAAACAGATGCGGGCTATTAACACAATGGTATTGATCCTTTTATTATTAATAGGGTATTCGTTATTAATTTAATGGGAAATACTATTGATTTAATAGTATTTCACCATTAATAATTTATAACGTATACTATTGTCCCATTATTAAATACTATTAATGTTTTAATAGTTGTAATACCATTAAAAAAATATAGTATTAATACTGTGTCTAATAAGTTCAATGGGGTGGACCTTTAATTTAATAGTTTTTGATATAAATTTAATAACATTGATACTATTGTGCAAAATTAGGCACCCGCCAATTATTTAACCAGTTTAAACTATTGATTTAATAGGATTTGACTTTTCATTATTAATCGCACGTAGGTACCATTGTTTTAATTGTTTTATGCATTTAAAGATTTTTGATTGCAAAAAAATAATAATACTGTATACCATTATAAATATCAGTATATGTATCATACTATAACTCAGCCAACTATGTTAGTCAGCCAACCGGATGTAAATGCAGCATAATGTAAAGCACTTTTCCTGCGAATTTCCAAATTAGCTCATTTTGTCTCTTCACGTTTTAATTAACGATCTAGTACTTATAATTTTAAGATATTCTTAAACTCCCCTTCTTTTCTGAGTATTTAAATTTGAATTGAGATTTGTCAGATTATTGTGGTGTTTTCTCAATTTGAGTTTAAGATTTTATTTCTTTTTCTTAAAACGACATTAATCGATTCTTCCCAAAAGAAAAAGGAAGGTAGACATAAACCTTTTTGACGAAATAAGTTTTGCAAACCCGGTAAAACTGTTCAACACCAAACCTTAATCTACTGCAGTGTGAAATTCACGGAAATTTTTTTTTATTTAAGTCATCTTGATTTCAATAAGAATTTCGTAAGCAAACATTAAATTCGAAACAAAATTGAATATACCTAGGCGAATCCGTACGAAAGTGTTAGCGTTGTCCTTATCTATTTTGCAAAGCATAGGACTTAAATTTGCTTTGACTTCTTCAATAAATTGTTTATTTTTTTATTTTTTTTAAAATATTTATAGTTGATCATTTAAGCTCCCTGGAGTGTTAATATTACAATTTTTAGCTTATTTCGATAAAATTTGTTTTAAATTGCGGATTTTAAAAGTTGAAATCTTTGAAATATACATATTTTTCAAATTTCAGCTTTCTAGCTTTATTGCCTATACAATTTGACAATGGACGAACAAACATGGCTAGATCGACATATGAAAATTTCGATGGTGATAATGATAACAAATACAGTCACTTTCAGGGGTCAACGAGCAATATTAAAGTATGTTACTATATGAGTTATTATGAGTCATAGGGTATACAAATGTCCAACAAAGTTCCATTTGCATCACAAAGATTTTTCGATCTGGATCTTAGTCATTAAATCTTGATTAGAATTAAAATATACAATCTCGCATAAACTATTTCCAGCTCGGCGGACAGTTTCTGTTTTAGAATCTCTTGTTCTTTGTCTTTTCATTTTTCCTTCAATTGGTACAAGATATTCTTTACCAACATAGGTGAAACAACCGCAGAACATCTTCTTTTGTGGGTGTTTGACCCCTCGAATCGTTAAAAAAATAGTATTGTTTACATTAATTCGCAAAAAGCTGTAAATATCTCTTCATCAGTTTCAGTGTTGTGATAAAAACCGGAGTGAAAGTGAAATCGATAAAGTACATTTATTAGAAAGGAATATATACACACATTTTCAACATAAATAGGTAAGTTATCAAAAAATATTTGTTGATGTATATATTAACATTTCGCGGATATTACCATTTGTTTTTTAATAAGTGCCATATAAGTAAAAACTAAATTTGTATTCATTTGGTTTAACGGTAAACGTTTACTTTAATAGTAAACATCCCATTAATTCAATGTGACTCCTGTTGCACTTTATCGTAAATCCTAGTGAAACGCATATCTTTTAACTAGAATCCCATTGTTTTAATAGTATGTACATATGGTTTAACGGTAAACGTTTCCTTAATGGTGCACATCCTATTAATTCAATGTGATTCCTATTGCACTTTATCGTACATCCCAGTGAAACGCATATCTTTTAACTAGAATCCCATTGTTTTAATAGTATGTACCATTAATATACATATGGTTTAACGGTAAACGTTTACTTTAATGGTAAACATCCTATTAATTCAATGTGATTCCTATTGTATTTTAACGTACATCCTATTGAAACGCATATCTTTTTATTAGAATCCCATTGCTTTAATGGTATGTACCATTGATATACTTCTTAATAATGTCCACGCTTCAAATATTTTATCATAAGTTTCAGTGTCGTGATTGAAAGCGGTTGGAATCAGTGAAAGCTAATAAAGTATTTATTAAAAAGAACCTACAACAAAATAGTTGTAATACAAATATAAAGCAAGGTAAGTTATCAAGAAATAATTATTCATTAATATATTATCATTTCGCGGATTTAATTACCTATTTGTTTTTAATTAGTGCCATATAGGATATAAGTAAAAACTAAAAACTTTTGCGTGCTGCGTTCAATAGTGGTTTATTTTATCATTCGTTGGTTTTTAATATGGTTGGACTGCTGTATCATGCGATGAACATTGATCTTATTGAAAAGTTATTTTACCAGGAAGTCCTTGGAAAACCAAAAAAAGTCCTTGAAGCCCGAAAAAATATTTTGCCAAAATATCCTTACAAACCGCGTTGTATTCTTATGTTAACATTTATTTTACCAAGAGGTCCTTGAAAACCGGAAAAGTGGTATTTTTCCAAAATGTCCTATCAATCGGTGCACTATTTCTGTGTTCAAGGTTTTTTACCGAGAGATTCTTGGAACACCAAAAACGGATATTTTTCCAAAATGTCATTTTCATATTAAAATATCATCAATATTATTTATTAAATTTGCAATAATGAACGTGATGATACTCGTACCTTTCCAGAGCTCTTGCTGCATCACTACCGCAGTGATGTTCTGAATTCCCAATATATCCTTCTTTCACATTGCATTTGGTTTTTCCCAAATTATCGAAAGATTTAAAAAAAGTCGAAAAAATAGAAAAAAAAATAAAAACTATACCTGTTCTTAATCAAGTGGTACGTCTTTGAACTTTTACTCTGTTTAAAAATAAAAGTTTTGGAAGAACATTGCCGTATCTGTCAGTTGCGTTTAAAATCTCCAAGTCACAATACTTCATTTTGTAAGTCAACGACATAATTGCGTATTCCGCCGTTTTTATAACAAAATATTTGCAACATAAATAGCAAGAGAAGTACGTTATCAAGAAAGAATTATTAATTTATTTATTATTATTTTTAATTAATTCTCGTAATATATTTGTTAAAAACTCCTATCTCTGATGGTATCGGAACATGTGCCGAATCCCATGAACCGTTGAATCCAGATGTTGAGCAGACGATCATATGGCTGATGCATAAAAATGAGCCATGGACTGATATTGAAGAGAAATGGAGCAAAGTCGTAAGGCAAAGTCAAAAAACATTACGATCGGAAATGTAAACGTCCTTACGAAATGGCCTCTTTTCAAGCATGCTCTGGGACATACGTTGGTTAGTTTAATCATTATTTTAATTTAAACATAAATACTTTAATAACTAAGAATTAACAATGTCGTTACAATAATTTAAACTAAAACGCGAAAACATGCCCTTATAATAAAATACAAAACATAATCTTCTAATATTTCAGGTTGAAATAGACTAGGACATCCTAAATCGCATATTTTTGAGCTCTGGCCATCGTTTGTAGAAAAAATAGTCCCGTACTATAAGAGAAAAATACGTGATAAAACGTCTATAAGCCTTTTGAATGAACTGGAAAAAGAAATTGATACAAGTAAGATACAATTTTTTATAAAAGAACATCCTAACTTTTTCCACATTTTTAAATCCCACAACTACCACATCAAATAACAAATTATTTCTTTTTGATGTTTTTTTAGGTTCCCGAGACTTCATCATATTTTATTTGTATGAATATGAATTTATTATAAAAGTTACTTTAATTTAAAACATACAAATTATTCAATAAAAATGTAATTTTCTTTTCAATTTGTGGTTAATTTTTTTAAACGCAGATGTTTTTGTTTTTTTCTAGCGGATTTTCAGATTGAGCTGCAACAACATTAATGGATTTTTTTAGGTATAAGTACATATGAGTACATATACATTACTTAGTACATATACATACTTAGCGACATCATTTGATTTGAATCGCTAATGTCCTCTTAATAAAAATAAATCAAGTTTAAAATTGACTATAGAGCGAAATTTGGTTTGAAAAACGAGCTTTTAGGTTTTTACATATAACAAAACAAAATACTAACTAACATAAAATTAAAAAAATTGTATATATTTTCCATTTCTAGTTTTTCGTATTATGTAGTAAGTATACATTCTATGGAATAGTTTTTGAAATTTGGTCCTATTATTTATATAGCAAATACTATAAATTTCATGACCCGGCACACTGATGTCATATAACAATGGAAACAATGGTTTAAAGGTTTTTGAAACAATTGTATGATAGAACAGATTTAATAGTAAATACTATTAATTTCAATAGAATAGGACGAGCCCCATTGAATCAATAGCTATCCCATACAAACAATAGTTTATAGGTCTTTAAATCAATAGTATGATAGAACAGATTCAATAACAAATACTATTGATTTCAATAGAATCAGCCATATGGGATCAATAGTTATCCTATAAAAACAATGGGTCATAAGTTATTAAAACAATAGTATGATAGGACAGATTTAATAGTAAATACTATTGATTTCAATAGGATCAGCCACATTGAATCAATAGTTATCCTATAAAAACAATGGGTTATAGGTCATTAAAACAATAGTATGATAGAACAGATTTAATAGTACTTAATCTCAATAGGACCAGTCACATTGAATTAATAGTTATCCCATAAAAGCAATGGTTTAAAGGTTATTAGGACAATAGTATAATCTTGTTGTTTTAAAAAGCTCGGTCCTATTATTTTAACAGTAAATACTATAATTTCAATAGGATATACAGTTTTAAATCAATAGGAATCTTATTGGAGCAATAGTGTGTATATCGTATTAAATCAATAGTATGACTGAAAAGCAATGGTACAAACTATTAACCTTTTAATACGACACACTATTTAACCAATAGTCGTTCACGATTGAATTTATAGTACGAACGTCCCATTAAAATAATAGTTTACAAATTATTATTTTAATAGTACCGATCCTATTGACTAAAAACAATGGTAAAAAACTATTGGTTTAATCGCAAATCCTATTGTTTTCATGGTATTTTTCTCTGAGTGACGCTTTGGTTTTCATTTTAGAGTTTGGTGCGTCCTGCGAAAGTTCTTCTAAAACTTTTACAATAGGCAGAAAGTTTTCAGAAAATATTCTGATACTTTTGTACTTTGCTGTCCAACGCGTTTCACAAAATAAAGGTATATTTGGAATTTAATTCCGCCGCAACGTACTCTCTCTAAAAAAAATGTATAATTTCCTTTGTAGTCCCAGCAGTATTTCTCACATCACTGACAGTATTCAGGTCATTAACGACAAGATTCAATACATGGCTTGCACAGTGGAAAAATAGTGCTGAAGGATATTTATCGTTAACAATTTTCTGAACACCACCTATACGACCTGCCATTGCGGCACAACCATCGTATCCTTGGCCAACAAGTTTATTTAAATCAAAATTGCAATCTTGCAGGAAGCGAATAATAATTTCCGAATTCTTTTAACGGTACATATCCGAGGAATTCTTCACAAACAATTGGTTTTTTATCATCCTTATCAGAACGTAGATAGCGTACACCAATCGATAATTGCTCTGTTCCACTAATATCAGCAGTCTCATCAGCCAAAACCGAAAAAGCCGAAGCATGTTTCACCTCCTCAATTATTTTGCTTTTCAAAACATCGGAACAAATTTCTATCAATCTATCGGCCATCGCCATGTAGGGCTTCTTACGATGAATGCTATATCATACGGCTTAAAAGTCAAAGAAACTCTCGACTTGAAATTCGATGGTCTTTTCCAGGATTTGCCTCATGGTGAAAATTCGGTTGCAGAACGGCTTCACACGTTCACACATTACGTTGGATATAGGATTTTATATGCGACATTAAGCAGGGGTATGCCTCGATAGTTCTTGCTAGATATAGGATCGCCTTTTTTGACGATGGGAAATATGGAGCTGATAATCCAGTCATCGGGCATGCTTTCTTCCACCCATACTCAGTAGATATTAAAGCATTGTTGGGAAACAGTAGTGATGTTCAAAAAAAATGCATCCTTCGGAAAAACAAAAGTACTAGAAAATAGTACTAGACATTAGGTCTCTAACTTTTTTTTTTTTTTAAATTAGCACTTGTCCTCTTTTTCGTCATGGAAAATATGGGCAACGTCCCCATATTGGGCATTAATGCCTAATTTTTATACCCTATTCCACGGGTATACTATTTTGACACGAAGTTTGTAATATACCTTAATATTGCCCATAGACCCCTAAAAGTTACTATATTTACGATCAGCAGTTACATATATTAATGTCGATCTAGCCATGTCCGTCCGTCCGTCTGTCGGCAAAAATTAGGCCTTTAAACTGGACGTAGAGAGCTGAAATTTTAGCCATTCTCTAGGGGCCCGAAATAATTAAGTTTAAGAATTTTTGAAATTCGCACACAGCACCCACAAACTCAAAAAAAAAAAAAAAAAAAAAGGTGTGAGCAACGCTGCACTCACGGTATAGTTGATGTGTAAACATGTAGGCACAGTTGCCCGTCAGCTACCTAATTTGTTATCTAGCTAACGCCGTAACTAATTAACTAACGTAGTTAAAAAATTTAACATACATAATTAATAAAAAAAACAACGACACGCGGTTGTTTTCAAACGGTCACACATCTACGTACTAACCGCGCCAAACGTCGTTTAATTGCGGTGATCTGTCGAGCAGCGATTAACTCACGTGGTAATGAAAATTAACGGGAAAATCCGACGATGACGGTGACGCTAGATATTTCCAACTAGCCCCTACCGAGAAAAAATAGCAAAAATGTTTACACATTAAAAAAACAAATTTATCGAAAAAAATCGAATTTTTAGCTAGAAAGCTGAAATTTTCTATATATGATCTTTGACTCCTAAAACTGTTCGGAGATAAAATTTCTAAAATCCGCCCACTGACAGTTAAATAAAACAATTTTATTAAAAAACCAAAGTTTGAGCTACGGAGCGTTTTTTTTACAAAAGCTTTGTTTTTTCGATTAAATCCTTTAAATGTTATACAACAAAATATGTAGAGCGTTCTTAACAATTCAACCGTACTTAGACTTTTGTCACGCCCACTTATGAGGGATAGGAATAAAAAAAGGGTATCCAACAGTTCGCCCAATCTAAAAGTTCTTGTTTGACACTTTGTGCTCTGTTGCTTTGATTATTTAGACCTCTACAGGGTTGGGTAATCATAAAAGAATAGTTACTTGAAAGCGGCATACTGCCAGTTTTTGTATCCCACTAAAATGGAACATAGGTTCCAAATAAAAAGACTTCGACACGTATGTCCTTGCAGCGTGCTCGCACCCTTGTCAACTCATACATTAAAGTTTGTGCTGTGACCGTTTAATTTCTCCCATCTTACAGCATGGCAGTACAGGAAGCGGATATTTCGCTATGTCGTTCTTGAGCTCTCTTTATAGCTTCTCTATTTTAATTGACAGATCAATATCCCTGAACACCATAGCTTTTAATTTTTGCTCCCTTGGGGTGTACTCCACTTTTTTCCGCATTAAATTTTTTGCTTGTTGGTAGGCCTTTTGACATTCAAATTTCTGGTAATTAATTTACATATAGAAATTACTCGCGGTGATGTGGGGTATTTGTTCCTTTTGTTTGTTATTGTTGTTGTAGTTGTTGCCGTTGTTGCTGCTGTTGTTGCTGGATTTGCTGCTTGAGCACAGCTTTTTGTTGCTGTTGCAGTAATTTATCTTTGGAGTACTGCTCGCGCTTCTCCAAGAGCTCTTTTATAATTTATTTTTTTGGCAGATAGATTCAGCTTTAGATTTCAATTCCGCCACCTGTTCTGCACCTGAACTTCTCTTTCTAGCTGTAGTGGTAGGTTGAACGACTGCCACTGTATCAGTTTTTTCTAAGTGCCGGAAATGATCAAGTGTTAGGATTTTAAGAATGCGCGCACTATTTCAATTTTTTTTTGAATTCAGCGGAAACGAGAGTCCGGTTCTTCGCAAAGTATGTATACGTGCCGTCGTATAAAGTCGTTCTTAACAATTTGTCTTCTGTAGTAAGCATTGATTGGTATCAGCCTGGCGCCTGGCGATTCACAATGCCGTACCTGAGACTACACATCAATAGTATGCTTATTTCAACTTGGCGTGATAACCACCGGGACCCGGGTACTAGTCTTGTCTATCCAGACTTGCTAAACTTATTCGCGCGAGTGTAATATCAAGACCATAATGCTCTGTCTGAAAGACTGGCTGCTGAGTCACAGAAGTCTTACATGAGCCGCTCGGAAAAAGAAAGTACGGCGGATGAATTCATTAGATTGAATCAACGGTGTCATCGATAGGCAGCACGACAGATTCCTTACATTATCTACTTCCACTTGTTTGGAGCTGAGGCCAACGGCAGCTCTCACATCGCCGAAGCCCATTACTGGATTTGGATTTCCTGTCCTAGGGTCAAAACAAGTGCCTGGAGCTCCATGTTTGGTAGTTGTGCCGTCGGCGTTACTCTTCTCTTCGACAACGTATGCCAGTTATGAGAGAGACACAAAGAGCCTCTCTCCCATAATGAATAGTCTTAAATGGCAACCAGACCCGGAACGTCAATGGCCTACGATCTGAGAGTATGCACCTGGAATGTGCGGACACTGTACATGTACAGTGTAAACTCGTAGTACAAGGTAGATATTACCGCGATCCAAAAAATAAGATTTTGCCATTTATTACAGCGGCCCTAAAATGGTGCATATATTGGGTGCGGATTCGTCGTGGTAAATCGGCTAAGGTCAATCGATTTTGTCGCAGCTCGTAAAACGTACATAAGCAGCACTCGGTTTCCAAGGCTGATACGCACAACAACCTGGCGAAATGCGAGACACGCATCCAACATTTTAAACGCGTACATATTCCGAGGAGCAAACGTCGACGCTGACCATTTTCTTGTTGCGGCTAAATTTATAGCTTGAGAAGAAGCTGTGAACTGCCCAAAAGAAGAAATTCAACGTTGGACGCCTTAGCGCACCTCGCTTTGTGGACTCTGATCTACGACGGCTGACCGAGAGATTCCCTGTACACTCTCCACCCAAAAGCGCCAACAATATATGTAACCGGAATCGCAACATCATCAAGGAGGTAGCCAAGACTAGGTTACAACCACCCCACGGAAAAGGCCCGTGGTATGAGGATGTCTGCGTTTACCGGAAGAAGGTATAGAACACATGTCCCGTCAATGAAGAACCGGTCCCACCACCCTGTATTGAAGATTATACCATAGCTGTAAGAAACCTAAATAGCAAGAAAGCCAGCTTTGATAGTTTCTCTTAGCTCTTCAAATACTTTTGTGATGATTTGGTAGGTCGCATGCACCAAATCATCAAGCAAGTATAGTAAGGGTGTAAGCAAGCATGCCCTATGACTATACAATCAGCTCCATATGCCCCATCAAAGAAAGATGAATCTAATCTACTGTGTGAACGTTCGACGCCGTTCTACAACGCACTACTCGGGACCTACCAGTGTGGCTTTCAGCCCGACACATCGACAATAGACCAAATCTTCACACTTAGGTAAATCCTGGAAAAGACCAAAGAATTGCAAGTCGAGACCTACCATTTTTCATTCATTTCAAAGCCGCATATGAAACCATTCATCGTCCGGAGCTCTATTGTGGCAATGGCGCACATTGGGGCAGAATGCCATAAAATGTGGCATCAAATCAGCGGTTCAGTGGCGTGGCGTGGATAATTTTAAAAGGGAAGACGTTGAAAAATTTAGTCACCTATAAAAATAAAAATCTTTAAAACCTGAAATAAAATAATTTTTAATGGGGATATTGTATCTACATAATATGCATTCCACATTGACTTAGCAAAAATATTCTAGCCACATTTTTTATACTTCAAGACATTAATATTTCAATCAACAATGAGCTTAAAGCATAACAAAAGTGGCTTCAAAAGAAGCCGGTCTTGACAGACGCATGATACAATAACTTAAAAAAATTCAGCATAATGTGGATAGTAATTTTAAAATAAGAAAATTCAGAAGAATTATATGGATAATTCTTTATATTTGTTAAAATATAAAAACGATACAAATAATAATGTCAGCAATAAAAATAAATCAAAATTAAAAACAGCTAAAATTCACACACTTAAAAAAAAAAAAAAAGTGAAAAGTTTTGTTAAAATATTAATTCTTTATAATTATTTGTATTCTAATGCTATTCGACGATCTTTTTTGATAAACTCTGCCAATACCCTTTCATAGAAGTTTGGTCTATTTTTAATTTTAAGAAGAAGTCTTCTTTCTATCGATATGAGGGCTAAATCAGAGAGCCTATCCTCGCCCTGTGAGTTTCTTAAATAAGTATGAATTCTTTTTAAAGCAGAAAAAGGCCTCTCAACGGAGGCGACGGAAATGGGAAGTGTTAAAAGTAAACTACTTAAGTTTAAGACTTGAGGGAACACTTCTTTCAATGCTTCACTATTCAAATGGTTGTGAAGGTCGAGAACCTCAAACTGCCGAAATGACGACGAAGAATATAAAACATTAACTTCATTTTTTAATGCCGTGAAGTCAAAAATTCTAGGAAAAAACTTAATTAGGGAAGATATTTTTACATCTGGACTGGAACGAGAAAAAGTGTCATACTTCAAATTATTTAGTAAATCCAAAAATGTAAGATTACTAAATGATTTATATCTGGCATTTATTTGGCTAACTATATTGTCTTTAATTTCAACAAAAAGGCGCTTATAATTCGTCTTCAAATCGAAGTCAAGCAACCTGCGTTTACGTGGAGGTTCGATGCAATCATTTACGCTGTCATAAATAACTTCAAACATATTTAAAAAGTCAGAGCTTATCCATGACTCAAAACGTTCGATTTCTTGCTTGGCATAATTAACGTCTGTTTGTTTTTTTTGAATTAAATTAAATAATACGTCGGTCTTTGCAAATATTTCAGAAAGGGTATGAAGCAAAAAACAGAATTCCTTGCTCTCTAATTTATTTAATAAACTTTCTGCCATCGAAAGTGTGTCAGTATCCCATTCCCTAGAGTCATTAATTATTTTACTAAAAGTTTCAATTATATCTATTCTACAGTTAAAGATTACGTTTATTATTCTTGAATGATAATGCCATCGAGTTTCCGATACTCCTGGCATGCGTCGATTGGAAATTTGTTTTAAAAGATTGGACCGCTTTGTGGATTTATTAAAAAATCGAACGATGCTATTAGTATAGCCAAAAAATAGTTTAAGTTCTGCTATGTTTTCTAGAGATCGGGGTAGTACTAAATTTAAAACATGTGCATAACAAGGAATAAAATTTGCCATCGGGCATTCATCAAGGACCTTCTTTTGAACACCACCCCCCTCGCCGGACATAACTGCGGCACCATCGTAGGATTGTCCTATTAACTTTTCCTTGCAGTCGTATGTTTCAAGAATTTTAAATATATGATTGGATAACTCATTTGCATAACGACTTGCGCTCACGTCAAAAAATCCAAGAAATCTTTCTTGTATACCATCCTCTGACAAGTACCGAAATATGGCACTCAGTTGTTCCCTATGACTCAAATCTGGTGTTTCGTCGATCATAATCGACACGAACCGAGCATCCTTGATTTCCGTTTTAATTTCGGATTTAATATGAACAACCTATATCATCAGCAAACCCTGTAAGTTTTCCTTTCATATTAAGGGTAAAAATAGAGTTGATAAAAATTAGGAACAATATTGGCCCCAGAACAGATCCCTGTGGAACACCAATTTTAATATCGCAGCACTCACTAAACATATTTCCTATTCGAACCATTTGTTTGCTGTTGCTGAGATAGGACTCAATCCATTTAAGAGCAAATCCCCTAAATCCTGCTTTCTTCAATTTATTCAACAAGATTTTATGATCAACAGTATCAAAAGCCTTCGTAATATCCACGAAAAGAGCTGCAGTAAGCTTCTTACTGTTGATGCTATAATAAATTGAGCTGCTGAAGTTAAGACGTGCATCCTCAGTAGATCTGCCAGTTCGGAATCCATACTGACTATGGCTAAAGAATGATATACCATCAAGATAGGACAAAATTCTTTTTTTGATTAATTTTTCGAAAACTTTAGAAAAAACTGGGAGAAGAGAGATAGGCCGATAATTGTTGAGTACTTTTTTGTCACCTTTCTTGAATATAGGTATCACTTCCGCAATTTTAACCATTTCAGGAAATATACCACATAAGATACTTTCGTTAAAGATATGAGCCAAAATATCTACAATATAAAATGCGATGCTCTTTATAAATGCATTAGAATAGGATTTATGAGTAGTGGTGGTCGAGTTGTTCAGAGACATGATCGTTTTATAGACCTCCATTGATGAAATTGATTCATAAAAAAAGCTATGAGGCTCAGATCTTTCCCTGTTAGAACACTCAAGCAAACATCGACTATTATTATTACTATAGGTGTTATACCTGCCTCAGTTATGGTTTTATTTGCAACGCTAGTAAAAAATAAGTTGAAACTATTAGCTACTACCTTTGGGTTTGTAATATCCTGATTTCCATGCCTAAGACAAGATGCTACACCATTAGCACTTCTGTTAAAAAGCTCATTTACTATTTCCCATTCTTTTTTTAAATTACCTTTAACCCTTTGAAACTTGTTAATGTAAAAATTTTCTTTGCATAAAGGCACCTCAATAGCAATTTCCTTACAAATTTTATCATAAGCACTGCGGAGATGACTATTATTTGGTTGCTCTTTACATTTCATACTTACATGCGATCGAAATGTGCAACAATAGCCGGGCCACTTTTAATGGAAAGAGCAAAGATATTTGCCACTATGTTGAATGTTGATTTTGAACCCTCCAACGGCTGGCTAGAGCGGTGGAAACATAGGGAAAACATTCATTTTAAGAATGTTCATGGAGAGAAGAATTCTGCCGATCTGCACGGTGCTAATGAATGGTTGGCGAGTATTTTGCCAACATATCTTAAAGAATACAGTGAGGACGATATTTACAATGCGGATGAGTCCGCATTATTGTTTAAAGCTCTGCCTACCGGTACATTGGCAAAAAAATCGGAAAAACCATCAGCAGGCAAAGGGAATATAGACCGAATTACAATTTTTTTTGTTGTGAACTCCACCGGTACTGACAAAATGATTTTCTGTATAGGGAAATCTCAAAACCCTAGGTGCTTCCAGAACTCTACAGTTCCTGTAAAATATTTTGCGAACACAAAGGCTTGGATGACCGGATCAATCTGAACTGAGATCATGAAAGAAGTGAATGCAAAATTTGGAGCGAACTCTAAGAAAGTGTTGCTCTTAGTTGACATAAATCCGCAATTATTGTCTGCGGCTCAGCATGCATACTGTAAGGGAAAGTCGGTGTAAACCGCTCTTCACTCCTTAGTACGCACTATCGAATACTCTCTTCATCACAAAGAGTATACCATGGTGGCTTTCCTTGACATAGAAGGCGCCTTTAACAACGTTAACACATCTGCAATCGCAAATGCACTGACAGAACTGAAGGTGGATAGCTCGCTTGGTGAATTGATTAATCTACTGCTTGAAAGTCGGATTATTAATTCAAAACTGGGCGTTACATCTGCTAGGAGGTCTGTCAGTAGAGGCACGCCACAAGGCGGTGTTCTTTCTCCCCTTCTCTGGAATTTGGTGGTGAATAAACTACTGAGAAACCTGGAAGGGGAGGGCTGCAGGGTGATTGCCTATGCGGATGACGTTGCTATAGCCGTCTCAGGAAAACACCTCAATACCATAAAGGAACTCCTGCAAAACGCTCTTAACAAGCTAACGAGATGGGCTAATCGGTGTGGACTGGGCGTTAACCCCCACAAAACCGAGTTGGTCTTCTTTTCCAGGAAATATAAAATCCCACATATTGACCCTCCCTCTATTAGCGGTACAAGCTTAACAACATTTTTGGGTCTAATCTTCGATAGGAAGTTAAGCTGGAAACCCAATATACAAGAAAGAGTCAAGAAAGCTACAGTAGCACTTTTCTCTTGCAAAAAAGCCATTGGCAATAAGTGGGGTATCCAACCCCGTATTACGCATTGGCTATATACAGCGGTGGTTAGACCAATTCTTACTTACGGGGTGGTCGTCTGGTGGACTGCCCTGGATATAGCTCTAAACCGCGATAAACTGGGCAAAGTCCAGCGTTCAGCGTGTCTGTGCATTAGCGGAGCACTCCGTACTACCCCCTCCGCTGCACTGGACATTCTGTTACACCTGATACCCCTCGACATTTTCAGCATGCAAACAGCGGCTTGTTCCGCTGTCCGCTTAAAAGCTACCTCACAGTGGACCAACAAAAAGATCGGCCACTCCATCATTTTGGACTCCTTTAAGTCTCTACCCAGAAACATAGACTACACCATACCCCATCTGCGGTTCGGAAAAAACTTCCAAATCACCATTCCTTCCAGATCATTCTGGGATGATGATGCATTTGCGGAAGATAAATCGATCCACTTCTACACCGACGGATCTAAAACCAGCGATGGGGTAGGTGGGGGCGTTTTCTCAGAAAAGCTAAATCTTAGCCTCTCCTTCCGTCTTCCAGATTATTGTAGCGTGTTCCAGGCGGAAATTTTAGCAATAAAAGAAGCCCTGTCGTGGCTAAAAAGGAATGTGATATCCTCAAAGGATATCCGTATCTTCTCCGATAGTCAGGCAGCGATTAAGTCGCTGGACTCAGTCTCTTCAAACTCCATCGTAGCCCAAGATTGCCGCTCATCTCTCTCGGAGATGGCAGAGCAGTTCAACATTCACCTCTGTTGGGTGCCGGGACATAGAGACATTCCAGGTAACTGTAGGGCAGACGATCGCGCCAAAAAAGGAACCACTTTACCTCTTTTACCTGATAAAGGTTCTTTAGGAATACCAATCGCTACATGCAAACTCTTGCTCAAGCTATCAGCAATCGAGAGAACAAACCTTAGGTGGACATGTAGCAATACTTGTCTAGCGACTAAGTGAATCTGGCCAAAGCTGGATCTGCGACGCTCTAAGTGTCTAATCTCATTAAACCGACTGCATATTAGCTCGACCATAGGTGTTATCACAGGACACTGCTTAATAGGCAGGCATGCCTCCAGACTTGGCGTGCACTCAAACGACTTCTGCAGAAGCTGCATGGACGAGGAGGAGGAGGAGACTATACTTCACCTTCTCTGCACATGCCCCGCGCTCTCCCACAAAAGAAATCTCCATCTAGGGGACTTCTTGTTTAATGACACAAACGACTTAGCCAACACTGGCGTCAGAAGTCTTTCGCGCTTCATAAGAAGCTCCCATTGGTTCAACGAGCAGTGAGGGAATCCCCAGATCTGTGTGGTACCACAATGGACCTAATTTTGGTCTAAGTGTGTCGGCCTTAGCTGACAGCCACTTCAACCTAACCTAACCTAACCTAGTTGACAATGCCGCATGTCACAAATTACACGATACTGCATTGGACAACATTAAAATAGAATTCCTACCTCCTAATACCACTTCCCTCATCCAACCCTTGGATCAAGTGATAATCCGTTGTTTTAAATCCCACTACCGAACTCGCATAGTAAGACGCCAAATCCTCCATTTAGATAGTGGCCAAACTTTAATGGATTTTTGCAAAAAAGTGGACTTGCTTGCGGCTTTGAAAATGGTAAAAAGAGCCTGGTGGATGGTGACGCCTCAAACCATCAAAAATTGCTTTCGGGTTTTGCCAAAAACTATTTTGATGAACAAATCATTTCAGAAGACAACGAAGAAGAGGAAAATAATTTTTCGATCACACTCAGGCAAGAACTTAATTCTCTTGTGGCTTTGGACAAAGACTTACCTTGTTTCGGAGACATGTCAGATGTACGAGTAGATATTATAAACGAAGTGACTCATGCATTCGACAATAATCCAGATGAAGCCGATTCCGATAGCGAAGTGATCACAGCTCCGCAAAAACCAACAGTGAAGGAGGCTTTTAATGCTCTTGGTATTTTAAAGGAATTTTTTCGGGCAAACTGTGTAGTCTCCGACAAGATGGACGATATTGAAGAAAACATTTCTCTTCACAATATTCAGAATCGTAAGCAAAGGACTATCGACGACTTTTATAAGCAGTGCAACTAACCACTTTATGCAATACATACATAATTAATAACATTTTCAAAGTGACCTTAGAAAGCACTTAATTTTACTTTTTATTTTTTTCTTTGTTCACATAGCTACGTTCTTTACGTGTAGTTTTGTTTTTGCGTTACGTTTAATAAAACATTTATTATTTAAATATAAATGCTGTCAAATGTTTAATGTTTCTGCTTCTTGGATTTTCGGATTGGATAAATGAAATTTTTGTTCAGTTATCCGAACATCGGTTAAGTACAACAATTTTTCAGTTATCCGAAGTCCGTATAAGTGAAAATACCGCATAAGTGAAATAAAATTTGTGGCAAATTGCCGTTTCAGATAAGCGGAGTAGACTGTACAAGGTGGCGCAAAAATAACCTTCCGATGTTTTTTGGCTGTAATTTAAAAAAAAATATGAAAAAAATAGTCACCAATATTCCGCGTTCTGGAGCAGTGTAGCGTAACATTGTTTATTAACGTGTTTTTCGTATGTGTTTACTACACAAATGTCAAAGCAGAACTGACATTAGGGGCCCAATCGCAAAATTTATAGCATTTTCTGATAGTGTTGCGGTAAAATTTCCCGCAACAAGTTCTACTCTCCATTCCCTGACTTCCTGACCAATTCCCTCTTTTATCGGTGCGCATATGCAGGGTCTGAAGAAGTGGAGGGGCAGCCATGGTTCCATCAGCCATGCGTCCACCTCTCTAGAGCCTTGGGTAGGCGACCACAACAGGTAGACGCTTAGCCTGGGCAGGCGGCCCCAACTCTGGCAAACCAGATCGACAGGCGGTCGACGGGTCGAGGAAAAGGCCCACTGTAACAGATGGACGGTCTGTTCAGCGAAGCAAGAGGTGGGGCCCCAAATGTCCGGATGGTGAGCCTGACACGGACCGTCAGGAGACTCCCAACGGACCAACGCACTCCCTTACAGACGGACTGTCTGAGGCCCAAACGGCGACATCAAACCCAGACGGACGGTCTGCAACGGCGGGGTGTACACCATCAAACAAATATACACACCCTGCAAATCTAAAAACGATTCGTGGGCGCGGGCGGACGGTCCGAAACGTTAAAGACCCAGAAAACGAATAATGATCTACCACGACGGTAGTGAGTCAGGTTCGATGAGGGAAGGGGTGACGATCCCTTTTGACCCAACTCCGTCGAGGGAGCACCGAAGGAGCCACAGAGACGTGTGGGCGGACGGCCGCGTATGCACACTCTCACAACCCTTGCCACAATTGTATGAGTCAATTCACTACAAGACACCAGCACGAAAACGAAAAAGAAAAAAAAACCCTAAACAACAAATCAAATACTTACATACAAACATGTGAGAACTGGCGCAAGATTGGCATTTCCCCTTTTCCCCAAATCTGCGCGCGGTCCCACCGAGATAGCTAGGGCAAATTAGCGTAGATAACATTCAATATAAATGCCAACTTTGGAAATCTCCTGGGCGATTGGTTTTCCAAAAAAAAAAATTAGTTGTGGAAAAAAAAAGAAGAAAAAGTAATCTAATCGAGAAGGGTAACGTAGTGTCGCAGAAAGTAGAAGAAAAAGAGGAATCGTGAATAGTGTGTGCAGAAGATTGGCAAGCGGGACCAAAATCCAAAGCCTACGCAGGAGGGATAGGCGTCTAGGAAAAAAAAAAGGATAATTACAGGGATAAGTATATAGTGACTCGTAGTAGTTAGAAAAAAAAGAAAAAAATATATCTCGGTAGGATCGGGCTTCTGTACAATCCCGGTAAAGAACGGGACCCGCGACCGTGTTATTTTAATTTTTGTATTTCGGGACAACGCGATCTTGCGCCAATTCAAACGGCAAATCCGTGATTTCTTTTGTGTGCTAACCCAAAATTTCCGCTAATTAAAAGCAATTTGCCGTGCCCCAACGGGGACTTATAACGTGGTACAAAAAAACGGTCTTTCTTTTGTTCTGGAACTTTCTTTTCAGTTCGTGATTCTTCGGTGGTCGGAATTTCACTTTTCTTTCAGTTCTTTCAGATTCTTTCAGATTTTTTTCAGGTTTTTCAGGTTTCACAATTTCCCAACAAAAATTGTGTGGCGCCCATTGTGTTACTGTCATCGGAGGGACATATTTTTCCTTCACGACAAGAAACTCAATTTTATTTTTAGGTTCGCTAATTTCAAAGCGTTCACTAATCTGAGCGCAACTTAGCGCTATCGTTGAACCCACCCCAGCTGAGCGACCGGGAAATCAGCATACTTTTGCTGCCTGTTGCACTGTTCGCGTTTGTTTGACAATTTAGCTAATTTTCATTGTACGTTTTGGTCGCAAAATATTCCGCGTCTTTTATTTCGTTTTCAACCGCGATTAATTAGTAGTTTGATCGCGAATTTAAAGTGTAACAATAGGAGGATTACTTTTGCGCCACCTTGTACATACATTACACCTATATGGCGGTAAATTTAATAGAAAGGGCGTAAAAGTGAACGGTGCAAATGATATTAATTTGAAAAAGTTATATCACTATGATCGGTTAATGTTAGATGAACAAGGGGAGGGGGGGTTAGGGCTAATGTAGGTCGGGTGTGTTGGTCGTCCAGGTGAGGTTGTTGCGATGGGAAATGCCGCTTAGATGTTCGTTCCGTTAGTTGGAGTCTGCAGTCGCTTGCTCGGCTGGTTAGTGGAGTTGCGGCTTCAGCGGGTGGAAATGCCGTTTATATGGTCCTTCCGTTAATTGGACTCGCTCGATCGCTTGTTGGTGGATTTGCGCTTGCAGATTTACCCGCCGATGCTTTGGCTGGGCTCCTTACTAGAGGTGACTGGAGCGATGCCTGCGTGGGCGTGATTGTAAGCCGTCGCTGACAATTGTGTTGCTCCTGGTGTCCAGTTGCCGGGTTTGGTACGAGGTCGCCTCTTTTGTTGCAGAATTAATGCAATAAGCGGGTGGTTAAAATAGCGCCGGGCGTATCCCCCGAAAGTGGAGGGAGATTGCACTTTACACGGTAGCCCTAGTTATCATTAAGCACTCACTCGTGGTTCGGTGCCGGTGCCACAATAATTTATATAAAAAATTTTTTTTTGTTTTTTTTGTTTGTGTTTTTCTTTTTGGTTTTTTTTCTCGTTGGGATCAGCGATAGTGATCTACGAACGGAGTACACTTTGTCCGGGGAGACTGATATATAAAAAAAATGTACACGTACTGGGGCCGATAGCGGTTATTGTCTTGCGACGTTATATGGCGTAGCACTGCCTACGAGCGTTTTGCTTTTTTTTTCTTTTTTCCGCTTAAGAGAGGACGACCGACCGAGTCAAATGACAATCAAGAACTGCCATTTCATCAGCTCCTTCGCTATATCGTCATTTCAAGCGGGTCACATAATTAGCGTTGTGATGCCTCTCTTTTGCCGTGGTGTGATATCCCTCTTGTCTAGCCTAACTATCGAAACTGCGGCTTAGCGGAATTTACGACGAGTGTTAGGAGTGCACTACCCTCTTCACCCCATCGGATGAGTATATCTCAATAAGCAACACACCAGACAAGGGGGGCCAATCTGCAATGTTATATCGCGGATGTATGCGATTGCGTGATTTACTATGTAAATGCGTAGATACATGCATTTAAAAAGAGCTCTATCGCTATGACAGGTCCCAAAGGTGAGAGACCAGTGACGTTCTCTTATACTGTGTATTTACGAAAGAAGAAGAAGAAAAAAAAAAAAAAACAAGATTAATGTGGATGTTAAACAATCTTGTCTTGTCGAAACTATACGTGCTAGACTGACTAAACCAATCTCGAGGACCCGAATATCCTTCCATTACAGAGCACATCAACAAACCCAAAATTAAATTGTTAGCATATGTACGAACCATCCAGAATGCTCATATAATGTCTCCCAAATAGTTGCACTTTCTTTTCACTAGATGTCGATATTTCGCTTCGACTGGACTGGCTAAACATAATCGATTTTATGCATGTAGGCATAATTGTTCTTCCGAGGGTGGATTTACCCATCGAAAGATAATTGTCTGGAAAACTATTTAAATGGCTATTTACCTTTTAATGTATACCTTTAGTTGAAAGAATTTCAGCACGTGCCACCTGATATAATGCATTTTATTTTAATTGATTTCAAATGCGCAGTATTTTTTTCTGAACAGTATTTAACTTAATTTGCAATAAGGTCTAATTTTGATTTATCAAGAATATTGGTTTTCGTTATCCCAACAACATTGGCCCTTACTAATAATCACAATAAGGTACTGCTCAAAAGAAAATCTATTCCGTAACTTTTGAATATCCTCACTATTAATTTGTTTTTAATTAAATTAATTAATTTGTTTTAAAATGAAATTGTATGTTGGATTGAAAGGTAGGACTGAGTTCATCAGACTAAGAGAAATTTCAAATAGTTTCGAAAAGCTAACGGAATTTTCAGAGACTATTTCGTTTCGATTCACTAAAATGCAATTTTCTTTTTTTAACATTAGAATAGAATCACTATGTTTATTTAAGTTGAAATGAAAACGAAATAATTTTTTTAAGAAAAGTATTTTTATTTAATTTCTACAGCTTACACAATTATTTTAGTACTTTGTACAACCTCCCTTATTTTGAATTACGTCGGAAATGCGGTCTTTTAATGAATCATATAAAGATTTTAATAGATTGAGGGAAATACTTGCCCAGGCCACTTTGATCCCTTTAACAAGCTCCTCTTTGTTGGTATATACTGCTTTCCACCATACACCTTTCCTGTCAATTAACCCCAGACATTTTCGATTATGTTCAAATCTGGGGAGTAGGGTGGCCAAGAAAGTTGTTTTATATTTTGGCCTTGTAACCAAGTTTTACACACAAGTAAACGCTGCAGCTCAAGACAAGGGCAGCGAGAGAAGAGTATCGAGCCAGGAGCAGGGAGGAGAAAAAGACCCTGCGTGGAATGAAGAGGGCCTACGCAGTATCCCAGCTCAAGGAAATCGAAGAGTCTCGCGATCGTAACAACATCCGGAGGTTCTATAAGAAAGCCAAGCAACTGGCTGCTGGCTTCAAAGCCGGAACGCAGGCTCTTCGAGACAGCTAAGGAAACCTAGTCACCGAAGCGCAGGGTATAGTAGATGTGTTTAAGCAGCATTTCCAGCAGCTGCCTATTGTGCATCATGTAGAGAGAGTTATAGGGGAAGAAGAAGAAAGCCTACGTCCAGTCAATGAAGAACTTGTTCCACCACCCAGTATAGAAGAAGTTGGCTTAGCTATAAAAAAGCTTAAGAACAACAAAGCCGCAGGTTCTGATGGCTTACCAGCGGACCTCGATGGACGATGGTGATGTTTTTGTAGGGCGCATTCACCAAATCATCAGCCAAGTATGGGTGGAAGAAAGCACTCCCGATGACTGGACTATTAGATCCATATGTACCATCTTCAAAAAGGCGATCGTATGTCTTGCAAGAACTATCGAGGCATTTCCCTGCTTAATGTCGCATATAAGATTCTATCCAACGTCCTGTGTGAATGTCTTAAACCGTTTTGCAACGGCACGTACCAGTGTGGCTTCCTTCCAGGCAGATCGGCAATAGACCAAATTTTCACACTGAGGCAAATTCTGGAAAAGACCAACGAATATCAACTCGAAACACACCACATATTCATCGACTTCGAAGCCGCGTATGATTGTATACATCGTCAGGAGCTCTATATGTCGATGGCCGAATTCGTATCCCGGCAAAACTGATTCAGATGTGTCGCGTGACTCTGGAAAACACACGGTGCAACGTGCAGTTTGGAAATAGTTCCTCCGAACTTTTTCAAACATGCACCTGATTTCGGCAAGGCGACGTGCTATCATGCGATTTCTTCAATCTCGTACTGGAGCAGATAGTGCGCAGGGTAGGTGTCAACACGGAAGGCACTATCTTCAACAGGTCCGTTCAGCTGCTGGGTTATGCGGACGATATTGACATCTTTGGCCGATCACATCGCTCCGTGATAGAAGCTTTCACGGCGATTGAAGAACAGGCGAAATCTGTTGGCCTTGTAGTAAATGAGGACAAGACTAAATATATGCTATCAACAAACAAACATCTGTCCACCGCCTAGGACAAAACATCACTCTTGATAGCAACAATTTCGAGGTAGTTAAAGAGTTCATCTACCTCGGAGTTAACATGAACTCCACGAATGACACCTTAGTGGAGATCCGGCGAAGAATTACCCTAGGAAACCGCTGCTACTTCAGTTTGGCAAAACAAATGGGTTCAAAACTCCTAACTCGGAGGACAAAATGTATGCTTTCCAAAACCGTTATCCTGCCAGTTCTGCTTTATGGCGCCGAGTGCTGGACGATAAGCAGGAACTGGGCTCCTTCGAAAAGTTCTTCGGTGGATTTGTGGTCCTGTGTGCGAGGAGGGCGAATGTAGGAGATGGTACAACCGCGAACTCTATTAGCAGTACCAAGATGTGGATGTAGTCCAAAAAGCCAAAAAACGTCGACTACATTGTCTCGGCCACATCGTGCGAATGGACAACAATGCTCCAGCTAAGAGGATCTTCGAATCCCAGCCAACAGGTTCGAGAAGGCAAGAAAGACCGAACCTACCTTCCAAAGACCAGCCAAGCCATCGCGGATGCCAGAGCGCTTGGTCTGGACAACTGGATGCTGCGTGCCCGGGAGGAGGAAAGGCTGCTGTGTATCAGGCAGAGACTCTTCACAGGTCAGGAGCCCGTTAAGTAGTAACACCAATGTGTAGTCTGTTCAGAGATATCAAACACTTAGAACGTTTCACATATAGCTTCGGCCAAATCTGTTTTGTCGCTAGACAAGTGTTGCGACTTCCATAAGTCTACAAACAAATTTAGAGAATTTCAGCACTAGACTAGGATAAAACCAAAACAGGATAGATTAATTTTTGAAATTACTTTCTTTTTTTACTTTTTGGTATTTATTATATTCATTAATTTTTTTTTTGTTTTATTTTTATTTTGTAATTTGTTTAATTTAATTTAATTTAAATATGTAGTTAATGCCTTATTAATATTGTTTAAGAACTACTTAAACATACGTTAAAACATCAACAATTTTTAATTTTCTGTGAATTACTGTGTCATTTTAGTGCTCTCTAATAAAAATTTAAATTTGTCTAAGTAAATTACACAATATTATTAATTTATATCTATACAGCTTCACACTAACAAACAAAATACAGACTCAATATTGCACATTAATTGTTACACATTTATCTTACTCGAATGACTATAATTATTTATATACATTTAGAAAGAAAATTAAAAACAAATTAAAAATAAAAAAAAACAATTTTGTGAGAAACAATTTCAAGGATCTTCCTTTGATTTTTGCCAATTGATCAAATAAAATACATTTTCTTTCTAAATAAAACTTAAAAACGGAAATACTTTTTTTTTATATTCCTATTTTTGGGTTTTATCTATAAAGTTTTACATCATTATTATTATTTTTAAGAAAGATTAGCAATTAGTTTTTATTTATTTTTCTCTCACTATTTACTGAGGAACTTGTATACCATACTTTTTGAATGATTGAAACGAAAGGATTTATCGTTACAAACAAAAATGAAAAATTAAAACAAGAAAATATACATGAAACTTTGTAAAATTAAAAATCATCAATATATATATTTTTAATTGTTTGTTATTATTATTATATTTGTATATAAGTTTATCTTTTGTATATAAATATTTATTTAATATATTTTTAAGAAGTGAAGAACTTTATCGTTGGAGGTATTTGGTATTCCTGGATTTGTCGTCGGGGAAAATATTGGAAAGGATGAATCCTTGTGCCAGGAAAATTAAAAAAAAATACATAACCAAAAAAACAAAACAAAATTAATAAATTTTATTAAATTGGATTTTATTACTAAAATTCTTGCGCCCATAACTTGATGAAACAATAAATTCATATATATTTATAAAAAAAATCAACTGAAAACAAAAACAATTTAATTTAAATGCAAAAATTTAGTGAAAAACATATTTAATAGCGTTTTTTGTTTTTTTTTTTTTTAAATAACTTATAGTTAATTTTGATTGTTTGTTTGAGGGTCGTTGTTGTCTCTCTCATGTCTTTAAGAACAAATGGTTTCTTAGAAAATATATCTATATTTTATATTTGTTTAACTTTAAAGGTTAAAAAATAATAATAATAATTAAAAGTAAAATTTTGTTGTAAAATATGTTCAATTTGCTGTGGAAGAAATGCTTCCGGGAAATTTACAATTCAATTCGTTTTTTGTATGTACAATTGTCTTCCGATTAAAACTAAAACTTAATGATAAACTTAAATTAAAATAAAAAATGGCACAAGTGAACTTTGGAACTTGTTTTTGTTTGCTTCTTTTCACTTATTAAATATTTTGTACAGTTAAATTCATAAATAGTTTATATATATATAAAATTGATTTTTTTTTGTTAAATGTGATTTGAGGGGTTGTACTTAGATTAATTCCTGTTTTTTCGAAAATTTTTAGTTTTTTTAGAAAAAAAATTTTGGTATATGTTTTGAACGTATTTACAATTTTTTTTTTTTTTTTTTTTTTTTGTTTAAGTTCCTTATTCGATGTGTACGTTCCGTTTGAACGCAATCATCTGTTCCTCCATTTGTTTATGCTGCTGTTTCATGTAGAGGGTGGCCGCATCGTCCAAGTCGTCGAGGTCGTCGTCGTGGTGGGAGGACATGGGGGAGGCTGATCCGCGGTGAGAGCGAGGCGAATGCATGCTGAGATCTTCGGGTTCGGTTTGGACGGGAACATCAGTGGGAATGTGCACGATCTGGGGTGGGATGCGGAAGACTCGACGAATGTCGTGCGGCTTGCGGGAGCGTTTGTCCCCGTCTACGCTGCCAGTCGCTGACATTGCTTCTTCGGAGAGGTCGAGAGGTATTTCGTAGTTGACCGGGGTAGCTGCTGCGGTGGACACGGATTCCTCAGATCCACCGAAGGAGCTGATTGCAGATTTTTGGTCGCACATTGGGTAGTCACCGGACATGGCAGGGCTGATAGCTGGCGTGGGGGGAGACTGAATGCCACACTTGTGGTGCAAAAGGTGATGACGCCGACGGAACTTCATATGGCAACGATCGCACTCGAAAGGCTTCTCCCCGTTGTGGATGAGCATGTGAGACTTGAGTTGGTTGGAATCGCTGAAGCGGCCATCGCAGATGTCACAGTTGTAGGGCCGTTCTCCGGTGTGCACCCTCAAGTGGCGCCTCAGGTTTGCAACCTGCACGAATTGTCGGTCGCAATGACTGCAGTGGTAAGGCTTCTCTCCGGTATGCAAGCGCATGTGAGTCTTGAGGTGGTGGTCTCGGGTGAAACGCTTATGACACTCCGGGCATTCGAATGGCTTTTCGCCGGTGTGGGTGCGCTCATGGTTCTGTAGAACGTGCTTGTATCCGAATGAACGACTGCATATCTTGCATGTGAAACTCTTGTCGCGGGAGACCTCCTTGTTGGAGACGGGGCCCTCATTCGTTGAGTTGGGTGAAGATCCGCTTGATGGCGGCGAGATGGGACCGCCTGGTGTGTGGTACATGTCGCTGTTGATGCCGATGTCCATTGCTGACTGTGGCAATTGGAGATCCTTTTTCACGGAAATTTTGCGTGTTTTCTTTTGCGATATATCGGCAGTGGTGGTGGGTGACTGCATGAGATGAGCTACAGAATTGGACTTCTGCATCATTGGCGGGGAAATGGGACTGGCGGGCGGTGAATGTGGCCCCAGAGGTAGATTCGCGGCCGATGCTGGTGGCCATCCACCAAACAACGCCGGATGATGGGGGAAGAGCGTTGATGCCAGCGTTGACATGGGCAATTGTGCGGCCATAAATGCTGCCGCTGCGCTCCGATTCGCGGCTAACAGTTGTGGTGATAACATTCCGAATGCTGAGGCGGCAGCAGCTTGCATCGCTTGACCACTCTGGTACATTGAGGGTGTGTTGTTGCCTGACATTGGCGGTGACATCGAGAGACTGTCGACTTCTTCTCTTTTCATACCGGCTAGGGCGGCAGCTAATCCTGAAATGACAAAGAAAACCGATGGTGAGTTGGGTATTTATGGATAAAGCACAGCAGGACGTGTATCAGTGACCTGCTGTGAAAATTGTATCAAGGATATGATTTCCCATTTCCCTTGTGTGACTGTCACTGACCTGAGGGTTAGGTAATATAATATAAAAAAAGACACTTTGTCGGGGTGAAAGTGATTTTGTCCTAAGGCAGTTTCAAGACTTTCCATTTCCTATTCTTCTATGTCCTTTGCAAATTTCTTTCTTTTTTTTTCATCTGCATTTGGCACGTGCGTTTTTGCCAATCACATGCGACTGACAGGACCTTAACCTTATTAGGTGAATAACAACAACACAAAAAGTGCCGGAAAATGATACACACATTATCCCTTTTCAAGGATATTCTTGTTCGCATCGCACTCATATGTGAGTGAATCAGTAACAAATTAAAAGGGGAAATTGTGTACATTCCCACACATGCACGCTCACGTGTGTAGAACTTTAAGAGAAACTCACTTGCATAGGTGTAGCAATGCATATGCTTGATTCTCTTAAATATTTAATTCAGTCGCTAGGGGATGATGAAACGGAGGCGTGTTTCCCCCTAAATAAAAAATAATCACAAAAAGCAGACAACATAACCGGCACCAGAGAGCGCGACTGCCATTGAGACGTCGTAATTGCTTCGTCCCTAGACATGTGTGTTGTTATTTGTCAATGAAAGGGTGGATGCCAGTGGGTGGGTGGATTTTATGCTTTTGTACACGCAGCAAAGAGTTGTAAAATGGTGGTGTGCAAATGGGGCATGGCCCTTAAACTGGAGCCCAGAAAACTAATTAAAATCGAATTTAATTTTGGAAAGCTAAATAAAATTCGACAAAGTTGCTTTGGTCACAACTGCAAGTGCGAAAAAATCATGTTGACTATGAAAAAATGAGCCTTTGAATTTCAACAAAAAATCCAACTTCTACAATTGGAAAAGGTTGCCAGTGCCACAATAATGGTAGATAAAAATCATGTTAGTTGTCCCACTAGTACATACCTCTTGTTTGCGCGTCCTGCAGCAGCGACAGTGCCATATTCGATGTGATTGCCGTTGTTGGATGTCTCTTCCGACGGTGTTCCGCAAGTCGCCTTGAATAAACTTTCACAAATTGTCTTTATCACAACACCATGGAAGTTAAGTATCCTTTTGTTTTTCTTTAATATTTCAATGTAATCCCAGTTGGCAATTTGTTTGTTTCATCACTTTTAATCTTATTTGTTTATTTAATTAATTATATTTTTGTACTTGCATGGAGGTAGATTAATTATTATTTAATTTGTTTTTGTTTCGCACTAATTAACACTTAAAATATATGCAAAAATAATTATTTTCGAAAGAACTACACGTTTGTATATCCTTTTTTGTTTGTTCCTAATGTGTGAGGTAGTTAAGTTGAGGTATTTCGTTTGCACGGTTGAAAAACAAATGAATTAAAATTCTAAAACAACATTATTTTTTTATGTTTAAAGAATAAAATCCGTTTATAATTATTCATTTATTTTTTTTTTTTTGCTTTAAGACACGTTCGTATTTCTTGAGGTTTGTTAGTCGAGTGATTCCTTGAGTATCCTTTACACGTTCTTAAATAGTTTTCAACTGGTTGCTTATCCTTGCTTGTTTGGATCTTTTTTTAACGAACAGGAAATGATAAATATTTCTTTATAATACATTATATATATAGATGTACTCTTTGTGTTTGTGTAGAAAAAATAAAATAAAACAGAAACTCAATTCGTATACTACAAACTCTCCACAAATGGTTCACAACTCGATGAGAGCCAAATCACGACTGATATAATTCGGTACGATGGTCCTAAACATATAGCAAACCGAAAGACATGCTAAACAACCCCTCGAAGCGAGTTGTACACCACTACAAGGGTGATAGATACTTTTCGTATTTTATTTTACTTTTTTTGTTGTTCATTTCGGGTGTACATTTCTAATGCGTATTTATGAGAGGCGCGCTTATACCTGAGTTAGAGAGGGTTGGTTTTGTGTGTGCGTGAGTTGGTTGTTTTTTTTTCTGTAGGTACTTTTATAAGAAGGAATTAGAGTAAAGAGAAAGGGAGACAGAAAAAAGAAATTAATAAATAATAAGACGATTTTTTTCGGGTGATTATTATGTAAGCCTTTGCATGAAATATGAATGCGAAGGTCCTCGATTCTCTTTAACGGAGACTCTTTATTATTCGGCAAGTGAGTCTCAGCCTATATACAAGCTTAAACCTTTTCTAGGGGTAGAAAAGAGCTCCAAAGAAAATTGTCATGCCATACTTTCGTTTCCTATTCTTTTTTTCCCCATTCACACCTCTCTTGGTTAGGTATATATAACGATACTTCACGACGCCTTTTGTTATGTCGAAAGAATCCAAAGAGAAACATGGTTCACTTTTCCCAATTCACTTTCCCTCTTTTTTTATTCCACTCGAATTTTATTATTTATTTGTTGTTTTTTATGTTCACAACGAGTAGGTATATAGCGTTCGCCTAGTGCAGGCAGTGTAGGTACCTAGAAGTACCGCAGGGGTGTGTGCTTTGACAGCCTGTAGCATGCTATTTTCAGAGTTGCATATGGAAATGCATTTTTTTTTGTCGAATTCCCTGCATCATTAAAAAATAAATGAAAGCAATAAAAAAGGAAACACGCTAAGGATGGTAAAAAATAGAGTACATAATGGGCTCGAGTGGCTTCCTTTTTTTTGTTACTTGTTTTATGGTAAGCTCATTAAAAAGCAAGGACGTTGTATATTTTTTGTGCTGGTGTGGTTTTGTTTTTAAAGGTAGATTAGGCGGCGCGCGCAGTTTTCTATTCATAAAGATGATTTTCGTTGGGTATTTTTTTTATAGGGTTTTTTTATGAACCAGAAAAATTGACTTTTTAGTTGCGCTCGTGCTCGTGAGGTGATAAAAAATTGAGGATGTTGTATTTTGTTGTCAAACGATAGGTGATGGAATATTTGCTCCGAATTTTTTAACGATTGCTTTATGAGTCCTTTACATTCGTGACAAATCAGAGGGGGTGCTTGGCTTAGCCCTTTATAGACTGTTTACGACTGTTCTCAATTCAACAAATTTTAAAATATGGCTGTTGGCAGTGCAAATTATTTGTTATTTGGGAAATCGCTAAATTTATGAATGAGGGAATACAACGGACACCCCTCATAAGCGGACATCGCTCATAACCGGACAAATTTCAAAGAACGGAAAAATCTACACAATTTTTAATGTAAATAATTCTCTCATAAACGAACTCTTTTATAACCGGACGCGGACACCAGTTTTCATAGCCGCAATAGAATTTCACTCTCTCTTAAACGGACAAAACGCATTTGGCACACTTCGTTGTCTTTTATTTTGTTTGCTTTTTTTCCTTTTCTTTGCGCTTTGCCCTTTGTATTGTATTGTATTGTATGTGCAGTGGGGTCATCAGTAGATGACAAGCACTTAGACCTATAGGTCCATTGTACTTCAGCATAGCTGCCCGCTCGCTGCTTATAGGCGATTAGTAATAGAGTCAGTGAGGGAGAACCTGCCAGTAGCCTTGGCAAAGCGAAGGATATTAGCAAGTTCAATGTCCCCCATCTAATCTTCGTTGACGAATTGCTTACCTATAGTGTTGAGCCTGGTTCTGGCGAAAGCAGGAAATTCACAGATGAAGTGAGATGCCGTTTCATCCGCGTCTAGTCAGTACTCACATAGGCCCGAGCTCCTAATGTGGATGGTCTTTAGGTGCTCGTTAAGAGGACTGAAACCAGTGACGAGACCAATCAAGGATCTCAAGTCTTTCCTATTTAGTCCAAGCAAAAACTTAGCTCTGCTGATTTTTGGACCGTCCACTATCATCTGATACCCAGCATAAAATTAAAAAAAAAACGGCGCCGGCGGCCGTCTGTCGACTATCCGACTAAAATTTTCGTGGCGCAATACGTAGGTTTATGTGTAAGTGTATGCATAATTTGAAGCATAAATACCTACATAGTTTCAAGTAATGCAAAAATTAATTTTTAAAGGCTTTGTTCTTGTTTATGTTTTGTTATTATCCTTTTTATTACCTACAATTAATGTTTATCACAAAAAATGCATTCCATTTTAAAATAAAATGTTATAGGTACCATAAATGCATATGGCTTGTTTCTTTTTTCAAGGTTGTCAATGAAATATTTTTTCTCATAACCGGACACCTCTAATAAGTGGACAAATTTCTTGCTACTGTCAGTGTCCGCTTATGAGAGAGTTCACTGTACCTGCAATTGGATTTGATGAGGTTTTCAGGTTACTCAACTTTTCAATACATACCTATGTCCTAATAAACCAATAGTGATACCCTTTGTTGGGGACGTTAGCAGCACTGCTCGGTCTTCGTAATACTGTCCAGTAAGACATCGGGAAGTAGTTGAAAGCATTGGAAGAAGCAGGTTCAGCAAAAACCGAAAAAAACTTAAGGAATTATCTTACTATACTCGCTGTGCCAGTTAGACCAAGACGTTATTAAGATTGTTATAAAAAAAGCTCCCATATGGAGTTTTCTTTTATGGGAAAGGTGGATAATAGAATCATTATTCTCCTACTCCTCCTCGATGTAGTTCCAACAAAAATCATTATGTATAGGTACGGCAAGATCCTATCCAGCGTAGGTACTGTGTAAACGTCTCAAGCCGTTCTGCAACACACTAATAAGGACGTATCGTACAAGTGTGGCTACCGGCCCGGCAGATCGACAATATACCAAATCTTCGAACTAAGGCAAATCCTAGAAATGACCAACGAATTTCACCATTTAGATATTCATTGAATTTAAAGCCGCATATGATAGCATTCATCGTCAGGAGCTCTACATAGCAATGGCAGGATATTGGATCCCGGCAATACTGACCCAGTTATGCCGCGTCAGTTTTGAAAACGGGCAATCGAATGTGCAGTTTGGAAGCAGCTCTTACGAATTATTCCATCCTGGACATTCACAATAAATTTCAGTAAGCAGATGCGCTATCATATGAGTTCTTCAATCTTGTACTGGAGAAAACAGTGCGCAGGCCAGGTGTCAACACGGAAGTCACTATTTTCAATAGGTATGCGGACAACATCGACATCATCGACCGTTCCCAGTGTTCAGTGCTAGAGAATTTAACAGCAATTGAAGAACAGGCGAAAATGTTTGGTCTTGAAGTAAATGAGGACAAGCCCAACTACATTCTATCAACAAACAAACATCTGTCGATCGCCTAGTACAAAACGTCACTGTTAATAGCAATTACTTCGAGGTAGTGGTGAACTCCTTCACCTACCTTGGAGTAAACATCAACTCCACGAATGACACCTTACTGGAGATCCGACCGGGAATAACCTAGGGAAACCGCTGCTATTTCAGTTTGGCCAAACAAAAGGGTTCAAAGCTCCTCGCTCGAAGAACAAAATGCATGCTCTATCGAACCTTTTTCCTGCCACTCTTGCTTTATAGTACCGAATGCTGAACGATAAGTAGGAAAAGGGGGCTAATATTGGGTTCTTTTGAAAGAAAAATACTCCGTCGGAAATTTGGTACTGTGTGCGAGGAGGGCGAATGGAGGAGAACATACCACCGCAAACTCAATGAGCTGTACCAACATGTGGATGTAGTCCAAAAAGCTAAATCACATTGGCTCGGCTACATAACGAATGGGGAATAATACTCCAGCCAAGAGGGTCTTCGGCTATCATCCCCCAGGTTCGAGAAGACAAGCAAGACCGAACCTCAGTTTTTAGGAGCAAGCCATAGCGGATGTCAGAGCACTTGATCTGAAATAACTGGAAGCAGCGTGGATGAAAGGCTGCAGTGATTCAGGCAGAGACTCGACACGGGTCGGAAGCTTGTTAAGTAAGTATATGGCAAGCCTTTTCTGCATGCTTACCTATGAGACAGTCCTCTGTGATGTCATTACCTGAGGGGGTAGTTCGTGATATGTTTAGAGAGATCAAACCTATTATAAACTTTAGGTTCGTTCTTTCGTTTTCGTCTCTATCTTCAACATGAATTTATATATTTGTTGTGATTGGGTATAATCACCAAGACAACCTTTCCCAGCAGAATCAAAATTTGGCAGAGAGTATCCCGGAGGCCAAGCGTAGCGTTATAGGTTCGCCTTTCAGAAGAGTTAAAAAAAGTGGTGTGGGTACGACCCGCAATCGATCAATTGGTGGGAAATTTTGAAATGTGGTTAACCATAAGATATGGTTAAGAATTATTTAATATTAAAAAATGTTCTTTAATATTGTTCACAGAAATTAATTGTTATTAATAACAACAAAGTGTGATATATATTAATGCAACCACAAGGAGACCTGTACATTTACATGTATACGAAATAACGGAGCACGTTGTAAAAATGATTTGCTCAATGACAAATGACGATAAATAGTACAAATAAAGCCAAATTATTTTAGTTATTTATTTACTAACAAAAAACGACTGGACCGATTTCGCTGGAAACTTAATTAGTTCTAAGTTACGTAATTACGCTTCGAATAAACCCGGTCCCATGTCAATATCATCTTTGGTTCTCCAGATAATCGTGGCGAAAGAAAATTCCGAACGCACATACGTACATACGCACATACGTACATACACACGGCCAGACATCTCTATAAAAACGTTGAATTTGGATTCTGGTGACCTTGAAACGTGGAGATATGTCAAAATCCGAGATTCACAAAATCGGCCCCATTACAAGAACTTCCACTGGGAAGTTAAAAAGAAAAAGATAGAATTGGTTTTGACCTAAAGTCACTGTCTAAGAAAATGCGGATATCTTTTCATGGTTTTCATGGTCCCCAAAAATTCCGCTTAGATTAAGAGTGTCTGAGAAAACGTCACCACCTACAATAGTATTGGATACGTTGTCGGTGAAGTAGTAGCTTTTAAGGGTTTTTTCTGTTCCTCCAATGACAGATTCTGGCAGTGACAGATTAATTCAGGTGTATCCCTGTTACGTTGTTACGTACCACAACCACTCGATTCCTACGGCGGAGATAGGAAGACATCAAAATGGAAATCAGTGGTCGAAAAATTAAATTGGATTGAAAGTTTATTACTGGGTATAAAATGATCGATGCTGTCGAAGGCTTTGGAGAAATCCAGAAGAACCAGGAAGGTGTCATGGTCTTCATCCAATATCTGCCTCATATCGTCAACAATACCTATTTATTATGAGCTCTGTTTATTGCAGCTTCTAATTTGCTTTTGCACAGTTCTTTCGAATAACTTGGACAGAAAAGGGAGGACGGAAATATGTATGAATTCATTACCTTGACGCGCCTTAGGAATACGATTTTTGTCAATTTCCGTTGACTTGGAAAAAAACCCAGTCATTAATATGGTGTTGGGGCGTGTGTTATTTAATGGCACAATTACCGGTGTATATTCCATCGATACCAACAGCAGTTGAACACTCTACGTTGCCACTTCTCTCAACATACGAGAATTCGAAAGTATCTTCTGGATATGAATGACATTCTTCGTGTCCGAATCTGCCAGACAACAGAGAACAGACAGACAGTATTGACTGCTGGAATAAATCCGGAAAGTATCACTTCAAACGACGGTTTTTTCGTGATCGAGGAGACCCACAGGAGAAAGTGGATTTGCTAGGCGTTTGCTGAGTTTCCATCTGTACAGTGAAAAATCCTGTTCGCCATCACCACAACATTGAGAATAGGGCTCTAGTGAGAGACTTCTATCTATAGCGCCGAACTTGAGAATTGGCGATCTGAGAATAACGGATTCACCGTATTCAAAGATGAAAACCATGCTAATGCAGTTGTCGTCAATGGCCGAGATACATCGCACTTGTTCGTGTCGAAGGATGATCTTCTATGCACTTTCTAGTCACTCAGGAATAAAAAGTGGATGGTGTCCCAAGCGTCGTATTGAGAGACATGTATCCGGCGCATTGGAAGGTAGCTGTGGTACACCCTATTCCGAAAAATTGTAAAGATAGGACATACCCTGCCAAACTCCGGTCGATTAGTTTACTTCCGAATATTAGCAAGGTCTTTGAAAAGGTTGTCAATAGAGCCTTGTTGAAGTGGGTCGAGGACAAAAACATCAATCCGGACAACCAGCTTGGTTTCAGGGCGAGGCATGACACTATTCATGCCGCGTCGAAACTGGTTTCCGACATTCAGTGGAATAAATGCAAGAACCAATGCACGGGTGCTTGTCTGGTTGATTTTGAAAAGGCCTTCGGCACCGTATGTTTAGAGGGACTTTTCTTTAAGTTGACCAGACCACGGATGCTCAAGCCTTTGCTATATGTAATTTATAATATGCTTATAGGAAAGAAGTCCGTTGTCAAATGTGGCAACGTGATTTCGGGCAGAGTCTTTGAAATTAAAAACGGTTTACAGCAGGGGCGTTGAATTCTCCGATCCAGTTTAACACTTACACGAGTCATCTGGCGGGTTCACTCAGACATGCTACAGCGTATGCCGATGATTTGGTGGCATACAGATCAGGTCCTAAAATCGACGTCATTAACATTCTTTTGCAGCATGACTTCGATCAAATTAAGGGATATTGCGAATGCGATGACTGGAAGTTGAAAATCAACTTTCAGAAGACGGAAACAATCTTGTTCAGAACTCCACTGGCTGGGGCCTCTAGGGATACAAGAAAAAAACTGGAAGAAATTGACCATTATTGGACAAAATGGGCAGCCATTGGCGGTGAGAAGCGTTGTTAGGTATCTGGCTTGACCAGTTTCTGTATTTCGATAGACATATAGCTGCTTGTCTTGCTGGGGCCAAGAAGGCTTATGCTCTGACAAGGAGACTGTTTCATAGCAGTCAACTTGACTCCAGAGTGAAGGTCATTTGCTACGTGGCCCTTATAAAGCTGATCATCGCTTATGGTTGTCCATTGTGGTTCAATATAGCGCCAAGTTATATGAAAAAGATTCGGGTTTTGGAGAGAAAGTGTCTTAGTCCAAATACCTAGCGCACTATGCTGATAAAATCTATAGTAAGAAGATTGGAGGAAAAGTAAGATAGATGTAATGTCCTTTTTGATATAACTTTACAGGTGTGTTTCTTGGAATCCAAAACAAGACCATTTTGATTTGTACAAAGTAAAAGGCGATACGTAAGACTGTGATAATTAGCGCTTAATCAAGCTGATGTCACAAACCATGAAGATCGTTGAGCGGGTATTAGAAAGCCGAATGCGGAAAATAATACGGCTATCTGAAGACCAATGGGGGTTTGTCGCAGGCAAATCAACCACAGATGCAATCCACAGTATTAGAATCATGATGAAAAGACATCGTGATTCCCATATCAGCATATTGTGTTGGTTGATTTTGAAAAGGCCTTTGATAGACAACCAAGGGATCTATTATGGGTGGCGCTAAGAGAACGAGGAGTTCCAGAAACCAACGTTAAGATAACCATGGACATGTATTAGGGAGTAAAGACAAGAGTAAGAAGCCCTTTTAGCGTCACCGGGGAATTCGCAATCAAATTCGGTGTATACCAGGGAAGCGTCTTAATTCCCTTAATATTTATTACGGGCCTCGATTATCTGCTTAAAGGAAAAGTGACCGACTCTAAAGTACATCAGTTATTCGTTGCTGACAATGATTTAGCCATTACTAGTGAGGATCAATCGTCCCTGCAACGACCACTTGATGTATGGGTGGAAGTTTTGGAGGGAATTGGGTATCGTATTAATCCGAAAAAGATAGAATACTTGCCCTGTCCGTTCTCCAATCCTCTCCGACCTGTTTCACACATTTGTTTGAATTGAGGAATGATTCCCAAATGCAAAAAGTCATGTTTTCACCGCCATTAAGAAAGAAGAAGAAGGAAATTGGTAAATTTAAACAAAAAAAAACTTCGAACTTTCTTTAAGCACGAAAGAAGTATCTAACCAGTTGTTTACTTGGTCTTGATTTTCTAGCAACGCGGTAACAAATTCCACATGAAAGGTTATTGCACATACTCTTGTGAGTATGGTAAAACTAAATTCCCATCCAAAGACGAGTACACAAAGATGAATTCCGGTTCGAACATCAGACCCGAAGTAGCAAGTTTTTAAAAAGAAAATTCCCAATTACAATGGCATACTGAGAACACCTACCATAATGCATGGGTAACAAGCAACCATATAAAACTCGCAAATCATATTACACTCCATCGTCTAGCTATGAGGTTTTTTTTTCCCTTCTTTTTGTAAGTTAAAATGTCACCAACAAAAAGGTAACATATTACGAAAACGTATCTAGCACTCAAACAATGACTAATTCATTATCAATTCTTTTAGAAATATAAAACAAAGCAAAAAACTGAAAAACAAGCGAAACGCCTACTTTCCAAACTCGGACACTTTACCCTAGTTTAGATGGATGACCGTACCTAGGGCTGGGAGTAATAAAATGTGTAGATAGTTCCAGTGAATCACATTGTTGTATGGTGTTTTGAATTTGCATGACATTTCTGGTTCGAAAATTCGCACAATTTTATTCGCCAACAGAGTTGTTTAGAGAGTTTTAAAAACTTGGCAAACGAGTGAAAGAAAAGGGTATACGGAAAGTGTTGCTGATTGAAAGAGAAGCAAAATACATTTTTAGGTATCCGAAAATAGCTACTCGCAACACAAAAATGTTGATAATCTTGAAATATGACTTAATCCTTGTTTTACGAGTGGGATTGCGATTTTTATTTTTTAAAAATGGGTGCCATTGGTAAATAAAGATTAAAGATCACAAAAAAAGTCAACTTTAATTAGTTTTAAAGGTTCACACTTTTATGGAGGTGTTAATTTTTTTAAACACACATCCTGATGTTTTTTTTTACAATTTTTTTAATTGATGTTTGTTCTAGAAAAAGGCGTTTTTTAGTGGACCAATTCTTGCTTGCTTATACGGTTTGGGTTTTTTTCAAGTTTGTTTTGGATGAAAGAGTTAATTAGGGGTAGGCCTATAAAAAATGAATGAAATGGAAATAGGTGTGGTAGTGCGAGAAAAGATATCGGTTAAATAAAAATCATTTTAAGGGACAGTTAATATTTTAGGGCACATTTTCAAGTCCGATTGTAGTTTGGGTTGATATTTTCGGTTTTTTTATGAATAGACTTTAGGTAAGAGCCGATATTTTGACGTGCGTTCCCGCAGCGACATGGCGGTTATTTAATGCACACATGCGGTTTTTTGGGCTCCCAGCAGCAATGACGATTTTTGAAAAGGAAAGTACATCCGTTTGCCGATTATCGACTTCAAAAATTAAATTAAGGAGAATAACCAGAAACTTCTTTTTAACTATTTGCGAAAGAGTGAAAATTATTTGATGTGTCGATGTTTCTTTACCATTTCCCGACATTCAAATTTGTTTCCAAATCGGGCTTGCGGCAAATAAACCCTTGTGTGCGTGCACGTATAAATATCAAGCAATGTACCGAAGACCGCAAGCGTACGTGAGGCACCGCGGCGGTATCATGGGGACTTGCAGGTTTTATTACCCACAACAATGACGCACGGTCAACGCGGCATTGAAAACGCTTTCTGTGTGACCGGGTCTCTGTATTCCAGTATAATACAACGCGGAGTTGCACAGTGTGTAATTTCGCAAATCTAGCGGAATTTAATTGAAAATTCAATGTCGCTCGTTTGAAAATGTTTTGATATGAAACGACGGCTAGAACTCCAGGCAAACATTCTAACAAAACAGATTGCATGAAACCGTTATTTTAGGTTGGGCAACATTACAAACAGCGAACTTTTCAGAGAAAACAAATAATTCAGGTCAGTTGCATATTAACAGTCAAATCGATGGCGCGTGATTCAAGTAATAAGTGACGCAACGGAATACATATATTATTTTTTTATACCCTATTCTAGGGGTATATTAATTTTGACGCATAGTTTGTAACATACCTTAATATTGCCCGTAGACCCTTAAAAGTTACTATATTTATGATCAGCATCGATAGTAATGTCGATCTAGCCATGTCCGTCCGTCCGTCCGTCCGTCCGTCCGTCCGTCGGCAAAAATTAGGCCTTTAAAATGGACCTAGAGAGCTGAAATTTTAACCATATACTCTCTAGGGTCCCGAAATAATCAAGTTTACGAATTTTTGAAATCCGCCCACAGACACGCCCACAAACTCAAAAAAACAAAATTTTGGAAAAAATCGAATTTTGAGCTAGGAAGCTGAAATTTTTTATATATGATCTATGACTCCTAAAACTGCTCGGGATATAAAATTTTCAAAATCCGCCCACTGCCACGCCCACAAAAAAATAAAACAATTTTATTGAAAAACCAAAATTTGAGCTAGGGAGCTGAAATTTTTAATAAATACTCTCTAGGGGCCCTTTAAGCTCATGTATAAATATTTTCAAAATCCGCCCACTGACACGCCCACAAATAAATAATTTTTTTTTTTTGAAAATCCAAAGTTTGAGCTAGGGATCTGAAATTTATAATATATACTCTCTAGGGGCCCTTTAAGCTCATGTATAAATATTTTCAAAATCCGCCCACTGACACGCCCACAAATAAATAAAACAATTTTTTTGAAAATCCAAAGTTTGAGCTAGGGAGCTGAAATTTATAATATATACTCTCTAGGGGCCCTTTAAGCTCATGTATAAATATTTTCAAAATCCGCCCACTGACACGCCCACAAATAAATAAAACAATTTTTTTGAAAATCCACAGTTTGAGCTAGGGAGCTGAAATTTATAATATATACTCTCTAGGGGCCCTTTATGCTCATGTGTTAATTTTTTTTTAAATCCGCCTACTGACACGCCCACAATTAAATAAAACAATTTTATTGAAACACCCAAGTTTGAGCTAGGGAGCGTTTCTTTTGATAAAATCCTTTAAATGTTATATAACAAAATATGTAGAGCGTTCTTAACAATTTAACCATTACTTAGACTTTTGTCACGCCCACTTATGAGGGATAGGAATAAGAATAGGGTATCCAACAGTTCGCCCAAGCGGACTGTAGCCCGTCCCTATGTTTGTTCTTGTATTACATACATTACATATATACTTATTTTCAAAAGGTAAGGTAGAAATTTGTGGTCATATAAAAACTGGAAGAAATGGTCGTTTTGTTTGAAGGCTTTTGTCTTGTCCGATTTTTTACATCTTTGAACTTTGTGAAGCGTTTTAAAATTGAACCCGCATGTATCCGTCGTGAAATGTTGTTTAGTACCTCCTCCTGTGTTTTGTCTATCAGAATTCATTAACTTTTTCGGCCTCTCAGTGCCTACCCCATACAATTTTTTTTTTCGTTAGGAACTTATTAATATGAAACATCAGGCAAGGTAGAATACAAATAAGGATGAACTGAATAGATTTCTACTTTCTTTGGATCCGTATCCGTATTTATCGGGCCGTAGCACTGCAATCCACAGAACAAGAAATCGACTTCCTCAGGAAAGCATTGCGCTATTGAAGCTCCCGAAGCTACCGAAGCTTAACGTGATGGGTGATGCGAGGGACTTATTTTTAATAAAAAATAAATAAACAAATAAATAAATAAATAAATAATAATAGGTAAATAAGGAATATGTTTTAAGGTAGGTACTAGGTTGGAAGTAGGGGAGTAAGGTAAATGATCTACAGATTTCTTGGTCAATGGATAGGGTGGGGTAGGTATATGCCTTATATCACTGAACCAATATGCGTGTAAATACTTTAACAACTTCATGAAACTTAATATGTTGCTCCATTAAACAAGTAAACAACAATACAAATATATTTAAACGCAACAGGATTAAAGTCCCGCCAGATGTATGAAATTACACACTGTGCGTTGGTACGCTGCGGTGAAATACGGGCTTTTTTTACTTTCAAATTCATTTTTGATTGCTTATTAAATATCAACTTATATACTAGTACTAACTTAAAATTGACAGAATACTTATTGCAAATTAATAGTCCTTATACGGACGCTTTAAACTTAACTATAGCCTTATAATTATTGGCTTTCGGCCTAAAAACAATTTAACGAAAGAGTCGAACATGTGTATCGAGATTTTTTTTTCAAAAACCTTGCAGGCTGAAACACTGGGTTAAAACTCGTTCTATGTGGCGAAGCTTTAAGGTAACCTTCATACAATTTGCTCGTTTAACATAATGGTTATATGTATATAGTGTAATAAAAACTTTAAACTGTTTCATTATATGAATAAATAGAGCTTTTTTACTTCGAATGGTTGAATGAACAAAATTATCTTCCGATTTCTATCACGTGAAGTGGTGGCGGGAGTTGGAGCAATTTCACGGTCTGAGCTGTGGTGCTGGTCTATTTTCGAACGTAGACCAGCTCTTCTTAGCCAATCACACTATACGCACTCCGCCATTGTAGCCACACGTTCAGCTTAGCCTGAAATGGGGTTTGATTGTTTATCGATTGTAATGAGCAGACTAACATTATTCTAAGCTCCCTGAAGGACATTCAGTAATTTCTTCGGTATCTTTTTATACCCTATTCTAAGGGTATATTAATTTTGACGCATAGTTTGTAACATACCTTAATATTACCCGTAGACCCCTAAAAGTTACTATATTTATGATCAGCATCGATAGTAATGTCGATCTAACCATGTCCGTCCGTCCGTCCGTCCGTCCGTGTCGCCAAAAATTAGGCCTTTAAACTGGACCTAGAGAGCTGAAATTTTAACCATATACTCTCTAGGGTCCCGAAATAATCAAGTTTACGAACTTTTGAAATCCGCCCACAGACACGCCCACAAACTCAAAAAAACTAAATTTTGGAAAAAATCGAATTTTGAGCTAGAAAGCTGAAATTTTGTATATATGATCTATGACTCCTATAACTGCTCGGGATAAAAAAATTTCAAAATCCGCCCACTGACACGCCCACAAATAAATAAAATAATTTTTTTATACCCTATTCTAAGGGTATATTCATTTTTGAAAATCCAAAGTTTGAGCTAGGGAGCTGAAATTTATAATATATACTCTTTATGGGCCCTTTATGCTCATGTGTAAATATTTTTAAAATCCGCCCACTGACACGCCCATAATTTTTTTTTGAAAATTCAAAGTTTGAGCTAGGGAGCTGAAATTTATAATATAAACTCTCTAGGGGCCCTTTATTCTCATGTGTTATTTTTTTTTTAAATCCGCCTACTGACACGCCCACAATTAAATAAAACAATTTTATTGAAACACCTAATTGTCTTAACAATTCAACCATACTTAGACTTTTGTCACGCCCACTTATGAGGGATAGGAATAAGAATAGGGTATCCAACAGTTCGCTCAAGCGGACTGTAGCCCGTCCCTATGTTTAGGTTCCCATGTGTATCATTAGCCAACGAAAAGAAGAAAGAAAGATGCAGATAAAGTCGTTCTTAACTGTTTCATCAGATAAAGTTTTTTGTCACGCCATTTTATAGGACTTTTTTTACCTAAACAACAGTTATACCTATATGTAACAAAATATGTAGACAATATCCTTCTTAACAATTCACCCATACTTAGACTTTTGCCTCGCCCACTTTATTATAGGTATATAAATAAGTAAACAAATGAATAAATAAGTGAACAAATGAATAAATAAGTAAATAAACAAATAAACATAAATGAATTGACAAATTAGATATATTTGAGTAAATAAATAGATAATATCAAATTGACAAACAATATTGTAATGTAATAAGAAGATAAATAGATACAAATAAATTTACAAAAAGTTGAATATTGCGTTAGTTAATATCAGTGAAGTATGCGATATTCAATATTTAATTGATTGATAAGAGAATTGTTAGTGATATCACATCTGATCTTAAATTTTTCGATTAGTTTGCGTATTCTGAAGTAGATCATTTCAACATTTGCTCTTGCAGGTAGGTCTAGCATGGAGTGATGCCATGGGAGGTTAAGCATCATTTTTAACAATTTCTACTGTGCGATTTGTAACTTTTTAATGTGACATTCAGCACAATGTCCCCAAACCGGGCAGCCCTACAATAAGATGGATTGAAAAATTGTTTTATGGATTAATATTTTGTTTTCATTTGAAAGTGATGATTTCTATTTAGATATAATATTTTTATGCCAATATTTATTTTGTTAAGTGTTTGCCTACTGTGTTCTTTAATAGCCAGTTTTGAATCAAGATATACACCCAAGTATCAGAAGGCTTCCACCAGAAAACAAGGTCTTCTTTTCGTGTGAAAAAGATAGCTTGTGTTTTTTCAGCATTTAGTTTTATTTTCCACTTTGTGTAGTATTTTTGCAGCGTTTCAATCACATTTTTAAGATTGGTCTCAATATCTTTATATTATATTTTAATATTTAGGTTGAACTCATGCGATGAAATTATAGCCGTGTCATCGGCATATATTGCTGCTTCACATTGAAAGTGGAGAGAAAAGTCGGATGTGTACTGATTGTAAAGAACTGTTAAAGGTTTATCATTTTGTATATAAGTCCATCGTGCCACACAGAATCAAAAGCTTTTTCAATATCTAGTAGGATCATACCGGTTAATCTTCCTATTACACGGTTTATTTTAAAATATTGCACAATCTTAAAACTTGATGGGAGGTACCATGACCACGCCTAAAACCAAACTGTTCACCGGGATATACATAGTTTATGATCGTCGATAATGATAATTTTTTCTTTTAGGATTTTTTCGTAAATCTTACTAACCCTACTAAGTAAACTTAAAGGTCTCTAAATTTGAGGTTTATCAAGAGGCTTTCCCGCTTTTGGTATTGGGGCTACCTTTGCCAGTTTCCATTTATCAGGAAAGTACTGCGTTTTAAGGCACGCATTTATAATAAACATCAAAACTTTGATTCCTTCTTCAGGTAATTTTTTTATATATATATTTTTGATATTATCCAAACCACCTGTTTTTTCTAACTCTAAGGTATTTTATATCTGTTTCCGATACAAATTCCGCCAAGGGAGTGTCAGGGTTATTTTCTGGATCTATGTAATCATTATATATTGGCACTTTTACTATTTGTTATTTATGTATTATGAACACAATTAAATAAAATTTGTGAAAAAATAGTGTTATCATCAATTTAAAAGTCTTGTCGTAACCCCACTTCACGTTATTGTTATCCTGTTAAAATTATAACTCCTGCTTTCGCCTCTAGTTCCTTATGAGCTATAGATTGCAGATTCTTTATTAATTTAATTATTCTCAATAATATTTACCATTGTAATAATACCTAGTCTTATCTGTTTTATGTTAGATATTGATAACGAAAGAAATGAAATAAATGAATAAATAAAAATGAAAAATGATGTGGCCCGAAATGTTGTGGAGTCATAGCCCACTTCGGTTTGCTTCTTATGAAATATGGTGGAAAAAGTCAGCTTGTCAGCGATCTTATCAAGAACACTTTTTGCTACAAAATATATTTCCTAAATTTACAATTTTAAATCATGGAGGCAACTTTGGAACCATTCCTCGAGTATTTATTCTCAAGGTCATAATTATCTCGCAAATGAAAGATAAAGCTACCAATTTATTATAAACAGTCCTAAGCGTTACTTCGAACTCAAAAATACAGAAACTATTCCTCTCACCACTAACGACAGCCATATTTCTCAAGGTTGATTAGCCGCCGTACATCAAACTTAGACCCCTTCTATTTCTGTCGACCGGATGATCGAACCTATCTAACCCATAAATAGGTCTTACGCACATAGCGTCCATTAAAAAAATATACTCAATTCTTGAACACTCCGTTGATAATAGCGCTTGCGATTACAAGTACCTATCACCACAGCTAGCAGCAATTAAACCCTCAACATGCCGGAAAAACCAACAAAAAGTTAATAATAATCATTACGCAGCGAATTAAATTTGCCCAGCTTAATAAAGCAAATCACTGGATCTTGGCACTACTCTAAGTACTCACATCATCCAAAAGCAATATTAATTATGTGCGCCACCCAGGTAAATCAAGAGTAACCCCACAAAACTAGATTAGTTTAAGGAGACTTAGGAGTTTACTGACTTCTCACAATACGCATGTTGCGCAATCTTCCAAGCTGGGAACAAAAACAAAATGATTAGAAATGTCCAAAAACCACAAAACTGCGTTGATAACCGTGTCCGACTAAAAGTCCCATCATATCAAGTGACATTCATTTAACCCATTACCGCAGAGATAGCCGACCGCAAAGAGAATTTAATTCTGCTATCAGTTCGTACGCCTATGCGTAATTAATAATTACTGGCACACACTGACCTACCCCAAACGAAAAAGTACGCAAAACAGACTAAGATACTACTAAAAGTACTAAAGATGGAATGTACCGTACATGACTATGTATTTCGATACCGGAAAGAAAAAAGGACAAATTTCCCCTTTCAGGATGAAAGAGCGCAGCAATTTCCCCGTTCTTCCGTTCATTTTTTAAAATCCTTATAGGGGTAAGTTGCTTCCTCTATATAACGAAGGCTGTGAAAAGTGAGAGTTGAATGGCATAATACTTTCCTTTCCTCCTCGAATGGGGTATTCCATGTACACGCAGAACAAAAAGGATGTTTGGTGTGTGCGCTCTCTTTGTGAATATCTCTTGAGTGCGTAGCGTATACGCAATTGGGGAGTACTTTCATAGATAGAATAGTGAAGCAAAAAAAAAGAAAAAAAGAAATCAACACATGGGTGCTTCAAAATTTGATGGATACATAAAGGTAGAGAAACATCCAACACTATAGGGCAGTAGAAAAGTATATTTATGTGTGGATGATGGTGATAAATGATTCCGAGCTGTGGAGAGAAGGTCCTGTAGGGAAGAAGGAAGGAAATTCGGTGTTTGGAAAATGTTCAACACTCGCATCTCGTCATTATTTTTTCAGTGGCTCTTAGAGAGAAAACATCTTAAGTGGATGAGGCAATATTTCGGGAAATTTCTGCTATTTTAATTTTTCTTATTTCAGCCCTATGTAAGGCAGGGGTCCAATGACATGCAAAATTTAATTGAAATTTGTTTCGAATTTAATTGTTACATGGCTTGGCTTAGACAGTCAAACTAATGCGTTCCATAAGGATATATATAGATGGGAAAACCGCCTTCCTCAAATCTCTGACGGGACAATTTGATATTGTTAAAATTGGTAACAATATTTTGAGATAGATGGACTTTTTTTCGGGGTGCTAGGCTTTCTACACTGGAGCACTCAGGCTCAATACTGGTCCATTGTTCTACCAGGAAGACATACCACTTTTAATGTGTAAATTTACTCGTTTTCCCAGGAAAGACGAGTAGGCGCTTCAATGATAAGGAGCTTAGATTTACAGCACTCACCACATCAGCACCAAATACCTGCCGGCTGATGCGAGCAAAAGCAGGACAATCACAGAGGAAATTTTCCGCAGTGTCATCGCTTTCTCCAGGGGATTCGCAGTGAGAGGTGTCGCTAAAGCCTACCATCTTAACGTGCTTGGCAAAAGCATAATGGCTTAAAAGAACGCCAGTAATTTGTTTACAGTCTTTTCTGTTGAGAGACAACAAGAATGACGCAGACGTCGGGGAGAATTCGTTTAGTTTCTCTGCACCATGAAGAGTCATGCCATCTGCTATTGTGTTCATATGAAACCCGTTCGATACGGAAAAGCAATTTGGCGAATTTTGGTGGCTTTTTGAGGGGCGAGTTGTTGACATGCCCTCCAAAGACAGTGCGTTACTCTAGGTAACATCCTCATAGTTTATAAGTTGGATTAAGTTAGCTAGGGCGTTTCTGGGAGCTCGAGTGCTCAGAATCCTAATTATAGTTAGTATACGTTAAGTGCCTAGTTTAAGTAAGTAGAATAGGTAGTCTTTAATTTTTAATTTGTTTTATAAAATACTAGCTGACTCGGCAAACGTTGTTCTGCCTAAAATAATTTAATGCTTCCAAGATTCGTTTTGAAATGTATTTCAATTCCGGTAGACATTTTTATACCCTATTCTAAGGGTATATTAATTTTGACGCATAGTTTGTAACATACCTTAATATTGCCGTAGACCCCTAAAAGTTACTATTTTTATGATCAGCATCAATAGTAATGTCGATCTAGCCATGTCCGTCCGTCCGTCCGTCGGCAAAAATTAGGCCTTTAAACTGGGCCTAGAGAGCTGAAATTTTAACCATATACTCTCTAGGGTCCCCAAATAATCAAGTTTACGAATTTTTGAAATCCGCCCACGGACACGCCCACAAACTCAAAAAACAAAATTTTGGAAAAAATCGAATTTTGAGCTAGAAAGCTGAAATTTTTTATATATGATCTATGACTCCTAAAACTGCTCGGGATATAAAATTTTCAAAATCCGCCCACTGACACGCCCACAAAAAAATAAAGCAATTTTATTGAAAAACCAAAATTTGAGCTAGGGAGCTGAAATTTATAATATATACTCTCTAGGGGTCTTCTATGCTCATGTGTTAATTTTTTTTAAATCCGCTTACTGACACGCCCACAATTAAATAAAATAATTTTATTGAAAAACCAAAGTTTGAGCTAGGGAACGTTTTTTTTTTACAAAAGCTTCGTTTTTGTTTGATAAAATCTTTTAAATGTTATATAACAGAATATGTACCGCGTTGTTAACAATTCAACCATACTTAGACTTTTGTCACGCCCACTTATGAGGGATAGGAATAAGAATAGGGTATCCAACAATTCGGCCAAGCGGACTGTAGCCCGTCCCTATGTTTTTTAATAAGAATGAAATGAAATTCATTACGTCATTTTAAACGCAAATTTTCTTTCCGATTTAATAAATTAAATTTTGTTTCACATAATAATACAATGTTCGTCTGATCTTGGTTAATAATAATTTATTGTAAAGCCAACATGTGGACAATATTTTTTCTTTCTGCATTTTCAATGTATACAAACAAATCATTGGGCTTACCAACTCTGGAGCAGGCTACATATAATTGACCATGTGCGAAGCATGCATTTTCCAAATCCAAGCCGCAGACTTGCATCGACTGGCCTTGAGATTTGTTGTTTGTCATTGAATATGCCAGACGAATTGGGAATTGTAAGCGTTTAAATGCAATTGGAGAATCTGTTAGAATCATTGGGATTTTTGGCAACAAAACATGTTCCCCTTTAAACTTGCCATTGATAATTGTCGATTCAATAATGTTACCCTATATTTTCTTGACAACCAACCGCGTTCCGTTACATAATTTTGGTGCATTCAGTTTTCGTAGCAGTATGACTGGTGATCCAACTTTCAAAATTAAATTATGAGGTGGAAGACCTGGCAAATCGAGTGAATTTAAAAATTCTGTTGGAAAATTCACTCCCTCATCTTCTTCTACCACAGTATCAATTGACTTAAATGAATATGATGGAGATTCCAACATATTTTGAACGTAGATATTTATTATGTCGACATCAATATTTTTTGCTGCTAAAATTGCCCTTTCGCTCAGCCAACGATTAATGCGTCTCTAGATGGCACAATGATGCAAACATGATCTGTTAATTTGATTGCCTGGCTTATTGGATTTACATTACTTTTGCCTTCTCCAATATCAAGCAATTGCTTTGAGAATAGCGCAACAGATGGATCATTTTGAAGTTGGACACGCATGTTCGTTGTCAACCTCAATTTATGAACACTGCTCCACAGGGATAAAGCTTTAAAACAAGCATTTATTTCATCTGTTGCCTCTCAAATCTTTCAACGTACGATTTAAAGCTTCCAATGAATATTTATTATAATTTGGCATCTCTTAAGTACATTAGTCATACCTGAATGAGATTTAATATTGCATACTGCATTTTCATTTGTCTGTATATTTAACGGCAATTTAAGTGCAGAATGAACAGTTCTTCCGCCATCCAATAGAGTAGCAGCAATACCTGATGAAGCGATGGCCAAAGCAATTTCACCTAGAGAACTTACTTTAGCCAAGATTAGGGAGGCTGGTTGCATCGCGCAATCGTGCGTGCCCTCTCTTGCCGCTTCTTCTTGTTGGGGTGTTAACTCCGTTCTTTTTTTTACATATTGCGAATTTTTCGGTCACAACGACCAATATCGTCGTCCAGGCATTTTATTTTTTTTTTGTGCTGTATTATATCACTGCAATTTGTACACTTACATATGTACATATGCTAAAAAAGAACATTTTCGTTGGTTATGTTATTTGTGCCGGAAATCGAATTGAAATGTTATTTACCTATTTAAAATTGATTAAAAATTAGTTTGCAGTTTTCGTCAAACAATTGTACAGAAAAATGAAATATGAATTACTGAAATGTCAAATGTTTGCAAATGTATAAATAGTCTAGACAACCAACGCCAACTCGCTATATTACGAGTATTACAATTAAATTTAATGTTGTTGATACAAAAATTATACGCAGAGAAATCTAACTTGTCGTAAATATCTCCCAGCGCCATCTATCGGGACCAAACTTTCTTTTTATTTAAGTGGTATATGGTGTGAATTTGAGCCAAATCGGTTCAGGAATTTTCAAAAAAGCGACCCAAGCGCCATCTAGGGGGTCCAACATAAACATAAACCATCAGGAGCACCTCACGAACATATCGTGCATTGAAACACAAAGGGGCGTAAGTGATATTTACCAATTTTACAGGAGAGTAAAAAGAAAAACCTATTCGTGGTACGAAACAATTACAAAATATCACTTTTGCCCCAGCACAATAAAACGAAATCTCAACAATGGGTTCCAATTCACTTACGACCTTTTGTGATGCCAAAAAACTTGCTTTAACGTTGTTTTATGTAATTATTCTCAAAATCGGATTTTTGTTACTTACGCCCCTTTGTGTTTCAATGGACGATATGGTGTAAATACAAGGTGGCGCAAAAGTAATCCTCCTATCAGAAAATGCTATAAATTTTGCGATTGGCCCCTAATGTCAGTTCTGTTTTGACATTTGTGTAGTAAACACATGCGAAATACACGTTAATAAACAATGTTACGCTACACTGCTCCAGAACGCGAAATATTGGTGACTATTTATTTGAGCAATAATCGGTCGGTGACCAAAAAACATCGGAAGGTTATTTTTGCGCCACCTTGTATAAGGTAGATGGCTTCAGTGGTTCAGCCGTGATGGTCGGTCACACATACGCACGAACGTTTTTATATATTAAGATATAAAATTAAAATAATGATGCCGAGTTTTAAAAATGTTCTCGATGAATATACATACGCGTATATGTAAGATTAATTCGTAAAATTGTTTTTAGGCCGAAAGGCGATAGTTATAAGGTTATAGTTAAGTTAAGAGCGTCCGCATAAAGACCAATAAAAAACAATAAGTATCCTGTTAATTTTAAGTTAAATTTAATCATTTTTGTCTAGTATCTAAGTAGATATTTAATAATGAATTAAAAATGAATTTCAAAGTCAAAAGAAAGTCATATGAAACCCAACAGTCAATGGAAGCCCTGACCGTCTTCGCAGGCAGATACAGGGTGGCGCATGAATCGTGCTACAAAAACGAAACGTAATAACTTTTTTTCTGTGCGAGTAATCGGCTTATTTTTTTTATTTGGCAGTTTACTATTAAGATTTATTAAAATGAATACTTGGGATACCGAAAAGAGGATTTGGATAGTGTAGCGGTACCATGCTTTGCAGTCCTTCATTACCGTCCGAAGGTAATTTAGGACGGAGTTTGGCGGCACTCCCTCGAGTAGATGGATCATTATGAGGCTGGTAAATATGTTTGCCGAATCTGGAAGCATCGCACGAAGACTGTACCATCGAGATCCCTATGTTCCGGCTCAAGACACAATCGCGGCTGTAATCGGCGCAAGTTGGAGTTAGCAGACGGTCATTACAACGGATAATTCATGATGACTTAAACTTGTTTCCGTACCCTCTGGATTCGCCTATTTGCCTGGAATTGAAATGACCGAAGAAGACACAGCTTGATAAATTTCTTGTTTATGTCTGATGAGGCCCATTTTGATCTTAACGACAATGTAAAGGTCACGTGACCTCACTGAACCAGACTTGTTTTATGGGGTGATGTCAATCAAGAGGTGTACAAAACGAAACCAAGGAATTTGACTGAATTGAAGCGGTTAAAACAATAATTGACGCGATCCCGACTTCAACCCTTCAGACTGCAATGAATTATTTTCTGATCAGGTGGCGCATATGTGTGGATGAGCAAGGATGTCATTTACGGTCTATCATCTTTAAAAATAATTAGTTATATAAAATAAAATTGAATTTTCTATACAATAAAAAATAAATAAATGAAATACATTGATTAAAAAAAAAGTTATTTGAATTTCTTATTGTAGCACAATTGGTGAGCCACCATGTATAACGCCAGTTCAAGTCCTGATAAGTCTTCCTCTGAGCCCTGTCTAGCAAGTTCATCGCAGATCTCATTTCCTGTGATCCCTTTATGACCTGGGATTCAGACAAGTGTAAGTGAATTCAGCCTTCCGGCCGAATTCAAAGAGATTTTGCATTCACAAACAATTTTGAAGGTGGTTAAGGGGTTGAGCAAGGCCTTAAGCGCACCCTGATGGTCGCTACAGACGCAGATGCTTCGCTCCCTCCACCTGATCATCACAACTTAGTCAGTGGCCGTTAGGATAGCATAAGTATCCGTTTAAAAGACCGACGCATGTTTGTCTAACTAGAAGAAAAGTCTAATATTGCCGCTCTCCATGAAAACACCAGCGCCATATTCTTGATTGGTTTTGGAGCCATCTGTGAAGATTCGACCATATTTCTTTTTAAGACTCAGAGTCTTTCCAGAGCCAGTCCTGAACACGAGAAAAGTCGACTTCGTAGTTGCTCTTAAGCCGAAGTTCCGGTGTCATTGCATCGGACGGCATATCCATAAGCCAGGAGTCGTCCAAAACTTCAGTGCGAGTTATACCAAAAGCCACCTCTTCTTAAACTTGAGATAGATTTGATTGTGGAACCCATGATTATGTTCACATCAGGGCGGGAGGTTCAAAAATGCATCTAGGCCGGAACCAGAAGAACTGGGGGAAACATACTTTCCTTTTGTTTGGTGAAAGCAGCAGTAACGTATTTAACCGAAAACTTATTCCACCGAACAACCAATGCAAATGCTGAAATGGTCTCATGATAGCCGCGTAAATCCATAGGACTCTTTTCGGCGATAAGCTCCATGTCTTGCCAAAAATGCCTTTGCTTTACAGTGCTAGAAAACCGACAGCGCCTGTGAAGTCTTCAGGCTCAATATGCTTGGACCAAAGAAGAAGTTTGCAAACCAAGATGACTCCCAGATATTTTGCTTCATTGGAGAGTTGGATTGTGAATATTGCAGGCCGATATCGACATCATCGGCAGCGTGCCGTGTTAGAGGCTTTCACGGTGATTGAAGAACAGACGAAATTGGTTGGTCTTAAAGTAAATGAGGACAAGACCAAGTACATGCTATTAACAAATAAAAAAACCTGTCCAGCGGCTAGGACAAAACGACTCTGTTGATGGCAATAAGTTCGAGGTAGTTAAGGACTTCATCTATGTAGGAGCAAACATCCACTCCATGAATGACACTAGTGGAGATTCGGCGATGAATTACCTAAGGAAACCGCTGCTGCTTCGGTTTAGTGAAACAAATGTCAAACTCCTCACTCGAATGGCAAAATGCATGCTCTATCGACCCTTAATCCTGCCAGGCTTGCTTTATGGTGCCGAGTGCTAGACAATGAGTAGGCAAGAGCTAATATTGGGGTCTTATGAAAGAAAAATACACCGTCGGATATTTGGCCCTGTGTGCGAGAAGGGCGAATGGAGTAGAAAATTCAAAAGCGAGCTCTATAAGCTGTGCCAAGATATGGATCAAGTCCAAAAAGCTAAATCACGTCGACTACATTGGCTCGGCTACATTGAGCGAATGGACAATAATGCTCCAGTCAAGAGGATCTTCGACTCCCAGAAAAGCTCCGTCAATTGATTTGAAATGGACTATGCCTATTCATCTTTCCCATTCATGCATATTTCTGCATGTACATGCATGTAGACATACGTCACCTTCCAGCACTTATGGGAAATAAATACCAAAGGAATGCTAACCATCCAATCCATTATCAAATCCGATTCATTAACGAATTTCCACTCCATATGCTTAAAGTCAAAGTGCACCCCAGCAATTCATTTATCCTTAAGCAACCAAAGTACCTACTGCATACCTACATAAGTCATTTGATTTCCCTATTCTTGTTACGAAAACAAAAAAAATGAAATCATTTTTTACGCGCGTGCCTTTGTGTCCTCGGAGAAGCCGCCTTAAGATGTTGATTCCTGCTTCTACAACAGCATTGATTCCCCTCAAAGTCCTTTTTTCATTCAAATTAAATACATATGCAGTAAAGAAACCACCTTTGATTGTCATGTGCTGGTAGTTAGCATGCGAGAGAAATAAAAATAAAAATTCAAAACACACATCAATGTCCTTTCTCTTCATTGAGATAAAATTTAAAGAATTCCTCCAACAAAAAATCAAATTGTAAAAAAAAAATATCAACTAGGGGATGAAATATTCCCTGCTGGAGCCAAGTATGTTGGTGCACCCCAGGATAATGGTATTCATTTAAGGAGCCCGAATGTGTGTGGATCTGCATCTGAAGAGGGATTAGATACTCTTGCTCGCGATGCAGAGGCAAGCAGTAGTCCTTGTATGTGTGGAATTAAAAAGGTAAAAAAGTGATCCTTGTCTGATACGATTTTTTATTTCTTTTCAATTCGACGTTATGAGTTTGAAAGTAATCGTCCTCGTATGCCAAACGCATGCTGCGCGCGCAGCTCAGATTTTTATAGCTAACAACAATTTTTTTAAGCGGGACCCTACACACACATATCCTTAGGGGAAGTGGTGAATCAAATTTGTGTCGAGGCTTAGGGGGTAGCAGAATAATGTTTTTTTTTGCTTTTTTTATTGACAGTTGACAGATACGCTGGAATGTCTCATTTATGTGGTAAAAAGTTGCGAAAAAAATCGGGAAAAAAATTCATTTTTTCCGTTAGGGTGGCGGAATACAAAACACATACTTCAGATTGTCATCACAAGCGTAGTGGAAAGAAGACTTCTCAATAGAAGGGGTGTGAGTGAAGGATATTCAAAAAATTAGTTTTTTGCTCCTGAAAAAGGGAAAGAGTAGATACCTACCTACTCCTTTATTTATTTCAATTTGTCAATGATGGTGTTGTTTTTGGCAGAGTGATAGATTGCAACGGGGAAATGTACAGCAAAAAGGGAACGTGGCACATTTATAATTCTTTTGCAGACGATTGAATTGAATAGCAAATAATAATCCTTTCATGTGTCCAAACAAAGGATGTACAGAAGAACTTCCCACTCATTAGGAACGCGTATTGAATTCCTGTGGATTGTTCTTAAGGTATTAGGAAACCACAGGATTATTATAAGGGATTATGAATTGCATTAATGAATTTAAGGGTGATGAATTCTTAAAGAAAGTATTTAAGGTGGATTAAGTACTTAAGTCAAACGCTAACTACGCGAAGGAAATACATTTGAGTAAATATGTATCTCCGCATTCAACCTTTTCAATATCCTCTCAGATTGAATCAGGTAGAGAAAGAGCACTTTGCTTTTCTTAATCCATTCAATCCGTTCGTTTTAGGCACAGTTTCTGCAATCAAAGTTTTCGCCAGCAAATTTCCTAGCTAAGTAATGAGTATGGTCAACATATGGCCATGACCAGAAATAGTGGCTTAGTTTAGATAGTTTTTATTCTTGATTGAGATTGATGATTAATGGGTTTCGTTTATAGTTTTTGTTAGCAAAAACAATGGCAACACCGTTCAATCGGAACATAGTGCCCATTTCTTGTTATTGTCTTAAGTTATTATTTCAATTGGCTTTTGTTCTTTTCCTAAGGGCCGTTTTATTCAATCGAAGTTGAACACATCCTTAGGATTTTTAATATCAACTTGAGAAATTGCTTTAATTCACTCGACGTTGATTTGCTGAAGTTTTGATATTCAAAAGTAGAAAAAATTCTAAGCTTGCCGAAATAGTAGAAGTTAGCAAAGCGAATTTGAGATTTCGTCTTAGTTCTTTACGTCTTGACATCGGGTGTCAAAAATAAATATTTATAAAACAAATATTAAAATATAAATAAGTTGAGGATGCAGAGTGCAGAGCACAAGATATGTGAGATTCCCTTCAACGACCTTGCTTGGATAGAGCCAAGTCACTGCAAGGGACTTCAAAAGGAAACAATCAACACGGTAACGAAGCATAGCGGTGGACAGATGAAGCTAACTGACAAAAAAGCGGCATTCGAAGCTTGGTCAAAGTGTTCCACTAATAATGGAGATAAAAAAGCTCGCCTCGAATTGAAATACAGACTTTGCAATAGGATCGCAAAGAGAAAGTGAGCTCAAATCGAAGCGCAGTATGTGGAGGGCCCATATCGGAAGCAAGAGCTCTTTTTCGGCTGCTGATGGAAACAAACGAGCTTGAACAGGGGCACAACCATTTTCAAAACTGTCGCTCCAAGAAGGAGCAATGCTCAGGAAATCCGTTCGCCAAAGCTCATCCACGAAGCTCAAGGCTGCTTCTTGTGGACGACGAAAATATACGACACAGATGGCAGCAGTATTATGAAGGAGTTCTAAATGAACAATTTCCTCGTTCGTAACAATGAAGAAATATACGACATTATTGTCGATGAAGTTAGGAAGGCGGTCAAAGACCACTAAAAAACGAAAAGCAGTTGGACCGGCCGAGATACCCTCTGCGTTCTGGAAAAAGATGGGAGAGATCGGGTCCAAATGGCTCATGATTCTCATCCCCAAACTGATTAGAGGCCATCCAATGCCTAACCCATGGAGGGAAAGGATATTGGACGCATTGGATCTTACATGGTCTTATGTCATGGCACCTTGGAAAAGTTCCCCACCTACTCGTTGAACCACTGATGAAGCGAAGCAAACCTCTAATGCCTTCAGCTGAGACCCACCATCTCTTCATCCACTTTAAGGCCGCATATGATAGCATTGATCGTCAGGAGCTCTACGTGGCTATTGTGGAGTCCGGGCTCCCGGCAAACTTGATTCAATTGTGTCGCGTGACATCTGCCCCCCGAATAGGACAAAACGTCAGTATTCATGCAGCAACTCCGAGTAAACATCAGCTCCACGAATGACACCTCCGACTAAGAAATACCGGTGCTACCAGTGTTGGTTGGCAGAACAAATGCGTTCAAAACTCCAAACCCGGAAGACCGAGTATAATGGTAGAAACGATCAACCTTTGACAGCTGCACGCTTTAAAATCGATGCTTTTTTATGGGGTGGAACACATTTGCACCTCAATCAAACTTCGACTTCAATGTTAGACCTTAACACATGAGCGAATTTTCTCTCTTGTTTGTATTTTGAAAGTACTGTCTCCGTTGTTTGCAAAAATATTTTTGTTTGCATTTTTCAATGTGTTTGACTCGACCTTAAGTTCTGAAGTTTTCGCTCCTCTCAAAGTCGAAGTCGGAGTACAGCTGATCTGTGTCGTGGAGTGCTAAAGGCAAGCAAATATCACGAGCAGAAATTTGCCTGCAGATAAGGTATGTGTCAGTAAGGAAATATCGTCGCCTTAGTGACACAAAAACGTTTGTCAATATTTGCTAGTTTTCAGAAGAGACGATTTTGTGATTTTTTTTACTATTTTTCCAACTATTTTTCGATACGGCAAGTGCTCACTTCTAAACTACTTCACCTAGAGGTACAATTTTTTGCCACAATATATAGAATCATATATGAAGAAAGGTGTCATACCCAGTCCAAAATCGTAAAAAATGTAGTTACATTTTTGTGTCACACGGGCGACGATATATAGGTAGAAAAACATTAATAGAAAAACAAATTTAATAATAATTAAATTATGTACCTATACAATGGTAGGTTAGGTTAGGTTAGGTAGACTTGGCTTTTAGCCAAAGTCAACACACTTAGACCAATGATAGGTCCATTGTGGTACCACACAGATCTTGGGATTACCCTCACTGCTCGTTGAACCAGTAGGAGCTTCTTATGAAGCGCGAAAGACTTCTAGCGCCAGTGCTGACTAAGTCTCTTGTGTCATTGAACAAGAAGTCCCCTAGATGGAGATTTCTTCTATGGGAGAGCGCGGGACACGTGCAGAGAAGGTGAAGTACAGTCTCCTCCTCCTCCTCGTCCATGCAGCTTCTGCAGAAGTCATTTGAGCACACACCGAGTCTGGATGCGTGCCTGCCTATTAAGCAGTGACCTGTGATAACACCTATAGTGGAGCTAATATGCAGTCGGTTTAATGCGATTAGACACTTAGAGCGTCGCAGATCCAGCTTTGGCCATATCCGCTTAGTCGCTAGACATGTATTGCTACTCGTCCACCTAAGGTTTGTTCTCTCGATTGCGGATAGCTTAAACAAGAGTTTGCAAGTAGCGATTGGTATACAATGGTAACACAGACACAAATCATGCAACTAATATTTAAGACGCTAAGGCATTTTTACGCAGAATATTTTAAGGCTTAGTTTTGCTAACATACAAGTCAAAAACATGATCATTAAGGTTATTGATTGTACTCGTGCGACTAGTAGCCTCATGCCTACCATTATTTGTTCTATGTTGCGGGCTTAACAACAAGTCAACACCACGTAAGGTATGGGCGCCACCACGAAAAATAAAGCCAATAGATACGGTGATCATCCGTCCGTTATTAAAGAGGACAGTCCAATCTTATGTTGTGAATGCATCGAGTATTCATTAAAATAATTTATTTCAGTGTGTGCAACGGGTTAAAATGCGACAACTGAAAAAATATTTTCAATGCCCTATTTTGATGGGAAAGCTGTCCGTAGCGAAGTAGGACTTAACACGTATTACAAATACAAGATCGGGCGCAGTGGCTCAGTTGTTAGTGTGTCGAACTACTAATCGAAAGGTTGCTGGTTCAATTCCGGCCAGGGCCAAGTAACATCTTGAGTTTTTTTTCCACTACCTCACCTCTTGCGAACGTCTGACAAATATTCAAGAGTATCAATTGTCATGAGAAGCTTCTCAAATTTGCCGGTCGGATTCGGCTTAAAATTGTAGGTCCCTTCCACTTCGCACAAGAAAGTGATTGGAGAAGCTGGCTTTTAGGCCCTATATGGTTCGTTAATGCCTAATATTTATTTATTTATCTTAAAAGAGCCACGGCGGACCACTGCCGACAAAAGCATAAGAGAAATCCAACTGAGGATAGATTGAATGAATATTAAATGAACTTGAATGAACTTTTGGTTGATTCGTTCAAATATGTTGATACGATTGATACATTTTATGCTTCCGTCGTAGAGTAGCAATGAAATCCTGATGCAGGTTTTCGAATCATGAGTTAAGATGGATTTGGAGTTGAATTGAACATCAATAGAAATGATAGAAAAAGGAATAGTGTTCTTCTATTCATTTCACATCATATAGTACCTACTACGCGTACTTGTCAAAAATATAAATGGCTTTGTGCACACACACTCGTACGATTTCACCCGTTCATAATTTCAACACATCGCACCTTCAAGAACTCTATGGTCGACAATACGAGGAGTATCTGTTTTGAACATACTCTACGAACATACTCCCCTCACTTTGGTGCTCTGGTTTATATAAAACAGCTGATATAATTTCGCAAAAAAGTGTCGAACACGAAAAATGGCAAAACTATCCATTCTAGTTGAATTGAAATGTTAGATTTTGTTTATTATTAAAAATGCTGGTAAGTTTTTTTTTTTTTTTTTTTTTTTTTTTTTTTTTTTTTTTTTTTTTTTAAAAAGGTAATCCAAATCCCAGAGCACTCAGACTTGGTAACGGTCCATTGTACTACCAGGCAGAAATCCTCCTTTTGGTGTAGAGGCATGTGAATGGGTGATGTATGTTGTTGTTCCCCATGGGGATTGAACCTGCACCGCACGGGTCACAAGCCAACACACTAACCTCTACACCGTCGCCACCCTTTTTAGCTTGGTACGGATCTATATTTGTTATATTTGTTGCATTTTTCTGCAATTTATTCTGACGGCTCCAAGCTGTTTTCGTTGTAGGAGCACACAATTTCAAATATAAAAACTGCTGCGGATGGTTTTGGTGGGAGTTCCTACTTCACTATGGATAGCTTTCACGACAAAACAGGAGTGATAATGAATAATGATTGTGACCATTGACGAATCACAACTGAATTTAAATGCTGTATTCTTATAACGACCATACCACGTCGAGTTAATCGGTTCTCATCAGATCACCGTAATTAAACGACGTTGGGCGCGGTTAGTACGTAGATGGGGGACCGTTTGAGAACAACCGCGTGTCGTTGGCCAGTCCCATCTACAGAGTTGAGGTAGATAATTATATGTACGTGGTATCACAATGGACTTAATATTGTTCTAAGTGTGTCGGCTTCTTCCGACAGCCACATAAACCTAACCTAAACCTAACCTATAAGGAAATATAATTACGACAAAACTGGCTTATAGCTTAAAAATGTTATTAACTACCGAGACCACAATCACGTTTTGCGTGAGTGCCTTTGAATTAAACCAAAAATTCAAATATTATCAAAGCTTGGCAATCCAGACGTTTCCCTATCTTCGCGTTGATAAGCGACACTTTACAGCAACGTTACGAAACAATACTTTCGAATGCCATTTTTAAGTCAAAGCAGGACGCGGCCTCGTGATAGGTTTCGCTGTTATCCTATGGATCAACTAATGCGGCTTTCAACACGACCCTTCAAAGCGTGATTGTGTTTCAGGCATTAAGCTGTTTAGCTTTTAAAAAGAAATATCATTCCTACAAATAAGTAACCCTAATTTATGTTTATGTTTTGCTGTCTAAGGCCGGTATTCACCGACCACTCATTAATCGAATTTAAAACTATGAAGCTCTTAGTTTTAAATGTCGTATTTGCCAAGCACTTATAGGGTTGTGTAAGCTAGTTCGAGTGTGTGAAAAAATTTAATACGAGTACATGTTAAAATGTCAAGTGACAGCCAGATTATTTCGAGTTTCCGAAATTTATCACTGCTCTCAATTTAAGAGGGGTAGGGCTAGGTACCACTATTAAGTCTTATGAGCGCTCATAAATTTGCAGTAATAACGGTTGGTGAATATAGTTAACGCAGCCCTTAGTCTAAGATTGGTCGGTGGACACCGGCCTTAGTTCTGATTTTTTTTTTTAATTTATAATAATTACAAAAAGTTTGTTAACAAAAAAATTATGTTCGTTTATTTTGCTTTGTCAAAAATGGTCACACTACTAATAGAAGACAACAAATTAGGCGCTAAAACCATTCATTTGAATTAGACCTCCTTTTTACGACGGCCAACTAGACTTACTACCTTAAAAATGGATATGCTTTGTTATCTCCAGCTTGGGAGTTAAATAAATCCCAAGATCCTTAAAACTATCAACATAACAAAGAGTAGATATGTTGAGACAATGAATATTGAAAGGCGTTTCTAGAGAACGTCATATGTTCACATTTAGGGTAGGGTTCAGATATGAACCATTTTTAATACACCAAGCGGCGAAGCTATTGATGTCAGTTTGAAGAAGAATTCTGTCTTGCTGATTAGTGAGAGATTTATATAATTTTATATCACCAGCGCTTATCACAATACATATATATACATGCCTTAACAACATTAATGACTGGTATAAATAGAATTGGTCCTAGGTGGCTTCCTTGGGGAACTCCAGACTAAGTTGTGAAAGATTCTAATAGCGATCCTCTAAATTGTACTTGATAAACCCTTGATCTAAGGTATAAATTAACCCAGTTTATAAAACCTGGTGGGAAACCATACCCCCTGAACTCAAACTCGATTATTTCATGCGACAGCTGGTCGAAAGCCTTAGAAAAGTCAATGCAATCCAATTACTTCCAATTTGCTAAGGCATTAGCATATGCATGCAAGAAACATAGAAGATTTGTGACAGTGTAGCTGTTTCTTACCAATCCATCCTGTTTACTATAAATTACATTACGCCAGAGAAATGTCAACTTCTAGCACACAATTTGCAAAAACAGTTTTGGGAATACAGGAAAGTTTCGAAAACGGTCTATAGTTCGTGTTTTTTTTATAATTTGCGGATTAAGGGTTTTAAGAGCCCTAATAATGTGGACGTGTTTATAGTCACATAGTGCGGGCATTAAGGAAATGGGGATAGGGAGAAACCGATGCACGTTGGTTTTAAATGTTTGTATATTATAATGGGTAGGAAAAACAGGACATTCATGTGAAGGTCAACTGATGTGCATTCATGGTATGGTAAAGTTTCTTTCGGTTAAGTGATGGTGGCTACCTCGTTTCAGCACTTGTGGCGGAAATATCGATAAAACAGCGATAGGCAGAAGACATTCCGACGATGACTAAGAGTGTCAAGCGATTTCGCTATATCTCGATGGCCCATAAGTTTTATCGTGCGTTTGTGTATTCTGTCAAGTATCTCCAAAGGGCGCATTGGCTCGATGGTTAGTGTGTTGGACTACTAATTAAAAGGTCCATGGTTCAAATCCCACCGGGGCCTAAAAAAACCTACCTCTTGTCTGACAAAGATCCAAGAGAATCAATTGTCATGAGAAACTTCCTTAATTTGCCGTTCAGATTCGGCTTTAAATTGTAGGTCCCTTCCACTTTGCACCAGCAAATGGTTGGAGAAGCTAAGTTTTACCGTTAATGCCTAATATTTTTTTGTATAAGTCTCTTAAAAACCTTGCCTGCTTCAAAATTAAACAAGCCAAGCGAAATTATTTCCATGAGCATTTTAATCATAGGCTTTCTGAGAAACTTCTGTGGAAGAACTTACGGCAACAAGGCATTTCTGGTTAAATGGATTTAGGGATGGTTAAAGTTGACCCAAGCCAGCTAAATCGTGATTTCGTCAAAAACAATCACAAGCACTAAGGCACCTCAATTTATCTTGACAAATGGTTTCTTCGAATTTTCCAGAGTTGAGCAAACAGATGTTGTTAGAGCTGTCCTAAAAATTAAATCCAAAGGTGTTGATGTGGATGGGATCGATCCTTACTTCATAAAATTTATTCTGCCATATATTCTTCAAATAGTGACCCATGCCTATATTCAGCACTATTTTAGCAACATCAACTTTTCCAATGTCCTGAAGGCTGCTAAGAGTATTCCAATCCATAATAAGAAAGCAACAAGTAGCGCGCCAGAATAATATCGACCTATCGCATACTACGCAATATCTATTGAAAGTCCTAGAAAAATCTGTTCACTATCAGTTGTCCGACTATCTTCGACGAAGTTTACTCTGCGTTTTGGATAAAAACTACTTTACTTTTCTGACTCTACTTGATTTTTCCATGGGATTTGACACTGTTTACCACGGGCTTCTTGTTGCCAAACTTTTTATTTTAGCTTTCATCTTCTGCATTGAATTTTGTTAAGTCATATCTTACAGGTCGCTTGTAAGCAATTTTTATCAATGATGTCCTATCCGAGTTTTAAGCCACTTCAACTGGTGTCCCTCAAGGATCCATTTTAGGCCCGCTGCTCTTTACATTTTTTGTTAAAGACTTGTCAACTGTTGTCAAAAACTCGTCAGTACAAATGTATGCAAACGATGTACAACTATACATAAGCAGTGACCACGGTCTCATCACTAATTCTGCCCATAAGCAATCATGTTCTAAAAAGTTGGTCCGAGCGCAATAGTTACAAGCTAAATCCTGACAAATCCAAATGCCAAATATTAAGCTAAAATTGTCCGGATATACCTATCTTGCATTCCTAGCATCTATCTTGGAATTTTTCCAATTCAATTTGTCCAGCACATCATTGTATTGGGCCAACCATATTCTGACGGTTATTTGGACAATCTACGGCTGTCTCAGAAACCTGTCACTTATCAAATATGCAGCCCTATCGTGAATTCCGTGGGAATATTTCTTTCCCCCGAACTCGTGTCTTCCCCAGGAATAAAATTCGCCTATCGCCAATCTCCCCCGAATTCAATTTCTCTCGGAAACAAAAATGTTATCTCGAAAAGAAAAACAGCTGATTTCGTTTCTGACAATTACATTTGATTAAAATCAAAGATTAAAATTTTATTTTTGTGAAAGAAATATTTTTTAAAAATAATGATTAGCATTGCATTTCGAGTTGTGGCTGAAGAATTGGATGAGATGGAATTTAAGCGACAACGTTCAATTAGAAGACGCTTAAGAGATTGTTCAAATCCGTTGGAACTGCCGCAATCACTGTATGCGAAAAAATGTAAACGTGGAATCTTTTAATTTGTTTGAGGAAATTATTACATATCTCCGCTTTTAGGTTCCAAAAATATTACAGGGTTAGCAAACCTGCATTCAAGTACTTACTTGACGTGCTAGCAAATTATTTCCCACAGCCTAAGAAAGCCTTCGGAATTTCACCGATAATAAAATTAGCAGCATGCTTGCGCTTTTTTGCAGAAGGCGGCTATCAGAAAGGAGTTGGCAAAGAGAGCGACATGAGCCTGGCGCAATCAAGTTGTATCGAAGTTCTTTCAGAGGTTCTAACCAATTTTGAAACACAAGTGTGCCCAGTGTGGATCAAAATGTACGCGACACAGATGTTTGCTTGGTTCAAGAGAGCTGCATTACGCCCCTGAAAAATCTGTAAAAATAATAAATGTATGCTGCGCGTTGATCAATATTTCTATCCTTTATAAGGTCGATACAGACATTCCACTGCTAGAAAGCCAAACAGATAGCAACGCCGAGATATTCAATGATAACCTTTCCGTAACCAATCAACAGTATACAACATTAGCGCAGCGGATAAGAGAAGATATTGGAAACAGTCTTTAATATAACAAACAAAACTCAACTAAATATTTAAAAAAACAAACGAATTTAATAATGTACATAAATACAAACAAAAAAAAAACAAACAAAACAAATTCCATTTTAAAAAAAAAATCACATGTAAATATAAAATTATTGCATTCTCAGATCTTCTATTTCTAAAAGACGGCGATTCTTTTCGAGATTTGACTCTACTTCAATTTTCCTCAGTTTTTCCATTTCAACATTGTGGCGTAATAGTTCCTTTAAATCGCGACCCTTCTGATCATGTAACCGATCAATTGAACGATATATTTTTATCATGCTTGACTCTTTTCGCTGTAATTTTTATTTAAAGTCTCGGTTCACCTAGCTTTGTGCACATCTCGTTTTGAATTTGTAGTTCTTTTTCAAGAACGTTTACTGCACTTTTAGTGTTTGCCTTTCCGTGTTTAGAAGTTGTGGGAGTTGGCTTGTTAGATGATTCGTTAATGGATAAATCTGCTTCAAGGTTCGGCTCCTCATTTTGTTTTTGTGCATCGTCACGAACGTTTGAGGAAGGCAATCCAAATGGAATTGCTTCGACCGCTTCTTTCGTTCCGATAAGGTTAAACATTGCTTCTTCTATTGGAGAAAACTTGTGCTCTCTGTTTGGGCCTCTTCCAGTACCATTTCTCATCAGTAAATTTATGACAGCCTTTTTTCGCTCATTTTTTTTTTTTGTCATTCCAAACCTAGTTATAAACTCTTTTACTAATATGATACAATACAGAATCACACATTAATTTACCTTTTTCCACTCAAAAATTGATTTTGATGACGGCCCTACACTGTTCACTCTCGACCATTTTCCAAAATCGAGCAATTTCTTCCTTACTCCTTTTATGAAATACTCTGGCAATGTCTGGACTCACACCCATTGAATTAATTAAAACATCGAGTTGCTGTTTATTAGTTGTATTTGACATTCTTATTCAGTAGATTTTTGAATTTTCAGAAAATAATCAGCCCACTGTCCACCTAAATAACGGCGGAAATATCCGAGGGAAAATACAATGAAAATTCCCCCGAATTCTCATTCACGATTGGTATATTTTTCCAGGGAATTATTTTCCCTCATTCGAACATCATTCACGATAGGAGTATTTTGAGGTACGAAAAATTCCGAGGGAATTTTTATTCACGATAAGGCTGATGGTGTTCCTCTCCTTGATAGAACTCTTGAAGCGTATAAGTTCCAACTTGGCCAAAGCTGATTTGTTGCTGGACTTGTTGTACGTACCACTTGTCCACCACACGATTGTTCTATCGATTACATCTTGCCTTAGCATAAGCCAAGTAAAATCTAGAGTTTTTTCCACCGGCCCACCTCTTGCGAACGTCTGACAAACATCCAAGAGTATCAATTGTCATGAGAAGCTTCTCAAAAATTTGCCGTTCGGATTCGGCTTAAGATTGTAGGTCCCTTCCACTTCGCACAAGAAAGGGGTTGGAGAAGGTAGATTTTAGCCCATATATGGGCCGTTAATGCCTAATATTTATTTTCTTATTTTTTCTTAGCATAAGCTTGCATATATCGATCGCTGTATCTATTGTTCCCTTATCTGGTAGAATTGGTAGTGTGGTTCCATATATTGATGGTTCCGCAGCCTTATAGTCCCAATTATTGTTTTTGTATATGCCCCAACACCCAACAAGTCTATATGTTGAAATGTTCCGTCATCTCATTAAGAGAGCATCGCCATTCAAGAGACACTATAGAGTTTATAAATGCTCATTCCATGATGATGTCTGCTTTTTCACGCTACCTTGATTGGTAAGACGAAATGAGAGACTATCATTTGGCTAGTCTGAGAAAACACCTCTACCTAACCCATCATTAGCTGTCCATTTTAATGACTGAAGTGTTTTTAGAAAAAGGTTCAACCTTAGACAGTTCCAGCAAAACCAATCATACTGATCGGCACACAACAGCTGATCCATACGAATGTACCGATAAAATATAACGCCCCTAACTGTCTCTCCCTGTCACCCCTTTTAATGAGTCAACAAAAAACTCAAAGGATCAGCCTACTATCTAATCTGCAATACCAGGAAAAAAACCTTCAACAATTTTTATGGTTCGCTAAAAACAATATTTGCAGACATTTTACCTTGAGGGAGGGAAGTGTAGTGCAATCTCTTTTTTTATACCATCCCAATCAATATACATCTACCTAAGCAAACACATTTGCTCTCGATACCCCAGTCATATGCAAATAATGTGTTTTACTGTCCATCAGGATACGCAGAAAAAAAACTCACTAATTTCATTTCAATACAAACTCTACTTGCAAAATCCCCTAATAAAAATGCTTGCAATAAAAATCATGTAAACAAGACAAGGATTACCAGGGCATTTGACTGGATTTATCCCGATTGCCCATAAAAAAGATGTCCGCGTTTAGAATTAGAACAAAAAAAGTCAACTTTCAACAATAACAACAAAAAAAAAAAATCTATCTCGACGACGATTCTCCAGTCAAGGTTATGCTGCAGGTCGCCGCTATTATTATTAGCTAATGTCCTTTTTGCCGTTAGTGCCGCATAGTTTTCTCGCCGAAATAACTGGCCGGCTTAACAAAAGATTGCAACGTAAATAGAACACCTCCAAATTTTTCAAATCATAAAATGAGGCCGGGGAAAAAAAATCGGTAATCCTCGCATCGATTTTACCTGGACTCCGTTCAGCACAGATGATGGACATCAGTCGGGAATGTGAATTGTTATCACTGAAATGACCAATTAAGTGAGCGACTTAGTGAGTGGGAATGGGAATATGTACGTTTTTAAGGTCCTTTTATGTTCTGTTTGGGTGTGGGATGGTCAGGAAATAATTTTAATTGCAAACATTCCTTGGAAGGGTTCATGTTGCGTAGATACCTGTGCTGAGGGCAATAGCTACTTTATGCAAATAATTTATGGGTACGGATCCGAGCCATCGAGGGTTTCCAGATTTTATTAGACGTCTTAACAATGTTTTGGATTATGTTTAAAATTTGAATGCCGAATTGTTGGCATAAGGTCCTTAATGGCGACACGAATGGCTTCGATTCATGAGCGTATATACAGACTTTTCTTAAGATGACATGCATGGACGAGCTAAGCTATCAAAAAATAAAATTAAAGTAAAGGCTCTAAAGGAGGTAACCTTCAGTGCTAAAATTCCTAGTCGAGCGCAGACTGCCTAACTTCATATCAACACCTGTTTTTGTGTTTGTCACACTTTCGGCGCTATATTATTGAATGGTAAACGTTTGGTGTTTCATGGGGCTCAATGTGCTAACATAATAAAGCTCAGCTGTCTTATCGGACTAATGAGCAAATCAACACTGTAACGACTTCCTCCTTAACTTAAGTCTCAAGCAAAGGGGAACCCTCCTCTGCTATTGATCCTATTGATAAACGCTTTAAGGTTAGGAGTCAACGAAATATTTGCAATGATCCTCATAATCAAAATGTAAGCCTCACATACCCAAAGCTAGACCCAAAGCTTTTTATCATTCCTCGAAAACCAAATAAGTCGAGTGAAGAAAGCAGATTTAATTAGATTCACCGCCTCGTGTAGGGATGGGCTAAGAATATCACTACAGGGCAGCCCGATAAACACCGCTTGTCGTAAAAGGCGCCTAAGGGTAAAATCACATCTAGGCAATTTAACATCCGGGTGAGCCTAGCGGCACAGATAACATCTTAAATCTTTTCCGCAAGTGTGCCTACAAATCCGTCGGTTGACACGAATGGAGATCACCGGGTTTACAAGACATGAGATCACCGGGTTTACACGACATGAGATCACCGTCTACATGCACGTCTCGAACTCACAGTGATTTAGTTGAAAGGTACGCTAATAGAAAACGCCCCCGCCAGGTACTACTTATCAGGGTATTAATCCTGGGACGGAAGAAATCCTCGGATCAGAGCTAATCGGTTTCCGGGGGAAAGCAAAGAAGTGCTTAACCTAAGGTCGTTGCTACGAGATTTGAAGAGATGATTTTTAGAAGGCGAGTTGAGATCTTATGTGTTCAAGAAACGTGTTCCATTTCGGAACGGATCATGGTAGGAACGGAATCAGTATCATCCCTGCGGCAGAGCTACTTGGCAACGTCTTGACCATTTCAAAGTCCAGTGATCGATTGATGTCTCTCAAACTAGTGTTGCAAGGTGAGGTGTTTAATATTGTCAGTGCATATACTCCCAAAGTTGGACGCGGGTAGAGAGAAAAAGATGCATTCTGGCTAGATTTTCACAAACTCATCAAGAACATCCCAAAAGAATAACTTTTTTTTGTAGGCGGAGATTTGAGCGGACATGTCGGGAAGTCAGACGAAGTCTATGAAAACTGCCATGGGGGACTGAGATACAGCACCAGGAACTCTTCAGGTGAAGATATCCTAAGCATGTGCAAGTCATATAGTCTTATCGTTCTTAATACCATGTTTGTCAAACAAAGCCGGCACCTTAGAGCAGTGGCAGAAATGAAGGCCAGATTGATAACCATTTGGTTACATGGGGTTAAAGATTGCAAAGTGATCCTAGGAAAGGCAATCGCCCAGCAACACCGCCACCTCCCGACAGAACTAAACAAAAGTGTGTGCGAGAATCAAGTGTAATATTTTGGACAAAGAGAAAGGCGAAGCACTTATTGCAAATATGCAAAATTATCGCCATCACATCATCAACGAAGTAGAGGATGCAGAGTGCAGAGCACAAGATATGTAGCATTCCCTACAACGACCTTGCTTTGATGGAGCCAAATCACTGCTAGGGGCTTCAAAAGGCAGAGAAACAAGGGAGTGGACAGATGAAGCTAAATCAGTGATAACTGACAAGAAAGCGTCATTCAAAGCTTGGTGAAAGTGCTCCACCAATAATGAGGAAAACAAAGCTCGCTACGAATTGGAATACAGACTTTGCAAGAGGGTCGCGAAGAGAAAGTGTGCTCAAATTCAGGCAAAGTGTGTGGAGAGCCTGCATCGGGAGTTAGGAGAAATTTCTTCTTCAGCTTCTGATAGAAATCAGACTATCAACGAACTTTGACAAAACAGCTTGAACAAGGGCACAACCAATTCAAAATAGGCGATTAGCGAAGAAGAAATTACCCGGAAATCCGTTCGCCAAAGTTCATCAATAATGCTCAAGGGTTGCTTCTTGTGGATGACGAAAAAAATACTACACAGCTGGCAACAGTGTTGTGAAGGACTTCTAAATGAACAATGTCCTCGACATTGTTGCAATCCAAGACATAGTTGCAATCCAAAGTATAAGGATCATGAAGGAAAAACCATATATAACCAGGTGCATTAAACTCTTATGGCTGAAACAGATGTTCAGAAAGAACCGTGACGCAAGACGATTTTGTAAGTAAAATGGCACATTGCTTCCTGCATGTCAATTCTTTCTGCAAGTTGTTTCTATCAGTGATATTAAGGTCACCCAAAAAGAATACTGAATCATGGCAAACTTCTTGTGGCACATGTGTTTCATGTGCGTTACTGCATGCATTACTGCGTGCGTCCCTGCTGCACAGCTGTTTCAGTATACAACATTTTAACCGCAATACCCGCCATGTCAGGAATGCGCACCAGTTCAGCCTTAGATCTACTTTCGGCGTACAAATATTCGTTCCTTAGGCTAATTGCACACACACCGATTTTGGACGGCCGATTTTATACCGGTCGTCCAAATTCCAATAGTGAACCACATGTGGGAACGGGACCTGGCACACACGCCGACCGCTGATAGGTGCTGGCAAAATGCCGGTGAGCAGCCGTCCACTGCCACTGTACCGCCGGCAGTATCGGGAAGTAGTGGCGTACGTGATTAAATACGCTCTTGCACAAGCACGGATTTTTTCGACTGCTCTCGCTTCCTTCAGTATGTGCAATTGTAGGTACATACTACGTTTAAAACTAGTTTTGGTAGTGCGTTTTAATTAAAGTGCAATGGGTGATTTAATTGACAATGATGTCCTTTTTTCATTAGTGGAGGCAAGACCTGTTTTGTGGGATAAAACCTTGGATAAATTTAAACACAGGAATCTTACCAGGAATGCATGGAGGGAAGTTTGCTGCGCCCTCAAAAACGATTTTGATTCTGATCTCTTGTTTACAATACACGGCTTATTAAACACATTACGTCACGATCACGACAACAAAGCAACTGATTATTAGACCGGGAAACATCCGGTGAGTGTGCTAGCACGCTGCTACCGGTAAAATGTCGGCCGATTTTATACTGGCCGTTCAAAATCGGTGTGTGTGCAATTAGCCTTATCCGTACATTATAAATGAGGAATGCTTTATCACGCTCTGTTTTTTCAACCCATTACGATTCACAAACATTCAAAACCAACGTGCATCGGTTTCTCTTTCTTTCTAAATATTTTCTCGTTTCCTTAAAAGGATTTTTTGCACCCATATAAAAAAATAAACCTTTTTGCTTATGGCTGTTGTTACGACATATTGGATTGGAGGATAATTTTTATTTCATTCCATCCATTGATTCTCCCCAACAAGAGCATTATTTTCTTGATAAAAGGGAAAGACACTATCCGGTGCAAGAGGCCTAGCGAAATTGGGATTTTTGTTTTAAGTAGATCGGACGTGGACGCACTTTTTCGAATCTGAAGCAACACTGAAGCAAATGTCAAAATCAATATCTAATATGTTTCATTTTCTGTCCATTTTATTTAATAAATAATTAATAAATAAATTATCAAACAAATAAATAAACAAATAAATAAATTAACAAATAGCTAAATAACTCAACAACAAAAAAATAAACATAAATAAATTCACAAATAAATGAATTAACATGTAAAATAAATTAACATTGAATTTATTTCGTTCATGGTACGAACATAAAGGGTCTTTCATTAGCGACTTGCCAACATGAAACTTTCAATGTGAACGCACCCTTAAACCGATTACCGAACTGTCAATGTCAAAATATTCAGTTAAATCAACATATTTATATATATGTGGTAAAATAGAGGAAGGAACAACTTTTACAAATAATTAAAATTTACTACCGAAATTCCGAGTCGGTGGTCGCAACTTTAAGAGCGTTAACGCCAATTTCGGCCGTAATTCCCGTCCCAGTAGACAAGCAATTCATAGTCTAGTGAATAGATTGAGACTACGTTTTGCCCGAGGTGTGGAGAATATTGCTGCCGTAGCAGCGTCCGTCGCAAACCAGCCAAATCGGTCAATTTCAAGGCGTTCTCATGAATTGGGCCTCTTGTGGTCTATGGTGAATTTTGCGTAAGGATCTTGGCCTACACTCGTACAAGATCAAGCTGACTCAAGAACTAAAGCCACTTGATCATATGAAGCGACGCACGTTCTCGAATTGGGCTCTGGTCATGATGGAAGAAAATGAGGATTGCATCGCGTAATCCTCTTCGGCAATGAAGCGCTTAGAGCTACTGGATAGGTGAGAACCCTCATGGGCTTCATGAAACAGCACTTCATCCGCAAAAAGTCACTGTTTGGTGCGGTTTTAATGCCGGTGGCGTCAATGGGCCGTTTTTTTCGTCGATGAAAATGACCGTCACGTTACGGTAAATGTTATTTGCTACAGAGACATGTTGGAACGTTATTTGTGATATGTGTTTCCAATAAGACGGTGCCACAAGCCACACAGCGGGTGCAACAATCGAGTTATTGAAGTCTCAGTTCGGTGAACGTGTTATCTCGAGAAACGGACCCGTCTATTGGCCGCCGAGATCGTGTGATTTAAGGCCCCTAGATTTTTTTTATGGGGCTACATTAAATCATTGGTCTATGCCAATAAGCCGGCGACGTTAGAAGAGCTCAGAGCCAAGATTTAACGAGAAATAGCGCCCGTATCAATCGAAATGTGCGGCCGAGTCATCGAAAATTGGGTTCAACGTATCTACCGCAGCATTCGTTCCCGTGGTGAACATATGAATGAAGTCAAATGGTATTCATAAATGTTTTGATAGTTTTTCAAGCCAATACAATTTTTTTCGAGATATCCAAAGTAGCATGTTATTTAAAAAAGAAGTTGTCAAGCCTTTAATGAAATACCCTTTATTTAGATTATTTATTAGATGATTTTTATTTTTAAAATCACATCGAATGGTGAATGTATTGGTGAGTTCTCCGATTCTGTCGGCAGATCAATTCAATTTAAGAATTTTGTGTAGATCTGAAGTGGAGTGCTTGAAAGACCAAGCGCCATTTTTAAATATTTATTTTGCGATACTGCATTTTCTAATATGACATTCAGTTCAACTACTCAATACTTGACAATTGTCTTACTACTATAAATAAAAAAAAAAAAAAACATGTAAATCCAACTAAAAAGTGTCCTAGTTTATTGTAGATTTATTTAAATTTAAGCCAAGGGTACCTTAAGTATAAATCGGTTACAACGACCTATAGCTTATAACGACCAAATACGTGCGTCCCTTGAATGTCGTTATAACCGATTTTGACTGTATATTTCTCTTTAGTACAAATTGTATACGAAAAAGTTAAAAATATCCAAAACTGCACAATACCCACTAATCTTCCTTCAGAACAAACAACTTGTAAACTCCATAAAAAAAAATAGAACCATACAACTTTACCACAAGTAAACAAATGCTAAAAAAAAGTCAACTGCTACCATAGAAATTTTTTTTTATATGTATGACCGCACTTTTTTACCACCCGCATTCTAACAAAGGCGTGAGATAAAAAACCAACTTCGAGGTAAGACATAATTCTACATACCCTTCAAATACAGATGTATGTAAGTGTATGCATTCAAAAAGAACATACAAATCCCTAATTAAAGTACAATTACAAACAAAACTTACCGTCCGTTCTTTATTAACTATAATATTGAAACAGTTCACGATGGTCAATAAAAACTTCTTTGTTTTTTGTAAACTGTTTACCTGGTATTTAGCGAACACATCCTTAATAAAGTAGATCATGAAAATTGACTTTTCACCCGATTTTTATGACTCACTTTTTTTTTGTTATTGAGTAAGTCGTTGCCGCAATAAATGATTTGCAAAACAAATCAGTTCAATTTCTGAGGACGTATTCCCGGAATCAGGAGGAACATCCAACATCCATAGATGTGCTTGCTGGTGTGTGTGTGAATGACTACGAAAATAGGTAGTTCATTTACGCATTTACCTGTGATTTTCGCAATGTTTTGGAAATTCATAATTATAATCCAAAACGAGGGATTAGTTTAAAACTCTCATTTATTTGTTCACAAAGAATTTGTCTTGTGCAGGACTTTCAGGCTTTTATTTTGGAAGCAGTGCGGGTAGTCCGTGAATATGCTTCTAATAAAATTTGTGAATATATGTGAAATGCTGAATGCTTCAGATCAGAAGCCCAACACCAGACTAAGTTTAGCATCTGTTTTTGCCTTCTTAACTTTTTCGATTTTTTACTCTGACAAACATGCAAGGGTATACAATTTCATGAAAAGCTCGCTGCATTTGTAAGTAGGAATCTGCGTTAAAGTATAGGTCCATGTCATGCGTGCCTAAAGTGTAAGATTCATGAATTTGTGCTGACTAAGTGCATCTTATTGTGCAAGTTGAGTGAACGAGAACTTCCGTGGCAATGCAAAACTATGCCAAACTTATCACTGTCGTGGAACAACTTATTGAAAATCAAGGTCAGTCAACAGCGACAAATTTAATGTCTTAAGGCTGCTGCGCAAGTGTTCATACAAATCCACGAATTGAAAAGACTGGAAATCTACCGTGGCAAAAAAGTGGGATCAAACACAATTTTTTCTCATTCTCCAGCCTTATGTTTGCCCTTCTTTTTAAATACTTTCAAACGCGCCAGTGGCACCACGCTTAAGTCGTAAGATAAGACCAATTAATTCTATACAATCTGCCAAAATAATTTCAAAGACTCTGCTCGAAATCACATTGCCACATTTGACAACGAACTTTTCCCATAAGCATATTATAAATTGCACAGGTATAGCAAAGGTTTTTGCGTTTCCCGCCTGGTCAACTTAGATAAACAAATAAAGAAGTAAATCAATAAGTACTAATAAATGAAAAAATATATAAATAAATAAGTAAATAAATAAAGAAGAAAATTATCGCAGATATAAATAAATTAAAATAAATAAATAAATAAATTAATCAATATTATAAAAAAATAAATAAATAATTATGTAAGTTAATTAATTAATAAATAATTAGACGAATTAATAAATCAAAAATTTAGTATATAAATAAATAAATAGGTAAATAAATAAATAAATAGTTAAAAAAATAAATAAATCAATAATTAATAATTTAACACACAGATAAGTAAATATAGTTATATGAGGTGTTCGTTATAGAGGCATACAACTTTTTTAAAAATAAAACACAACAAATTTAATATAATGACCAAATTTTGGTTTTATTAGCTCACATATTTAATGTTAAAAAATAATTTCTGGCATAAGGCCTCCGCGACTGCGCCTCATGCACGCCATCCTTCCGGTCCAGAGTATACTGAAAACACACTTTATTAGTAAGATAGGGGAGTCGGACAGAATGCCGAAAAACGTAATCCCGAAAGCCCAAAAACCCGAAAATCCCGAAAACCTTAAATGCCGAAAACCTAAAATCCCGAAAACTCACAATCCTGAAAAGCCACAATCCCGAAAATCCAAAATTCCAAAAGACCAAAATCCCGAAAATAAAACTAAAAATTTTATTGTAGCAACTAAAAATTTATTTAACAAAATAAACAAAATAAAAAACTTCAAATAAATAAAACATAGGTAACAAAAACAGTTCAAGTCTTATTAACAAGAACATATCAAAAACGATCCATGACAAAACAATATCTAATACAAGTTCATAATTGTAGGCAATTCCTGTGAGAAAACTTAATTCAGAACGGTCGTTACGTTACGCGTAAATATTACGATGTTCACTGGCTAACAAAAATGTAGTTGGTCAGTTATCAAACTAGCTATGTGAGATCAGCACAAGCACGACTGAATACACATTGGGAATTGCAAAACATTACAACGCAAAACATTATTACGCTAAATGGAATGGACAAACACTTGTCTATTTTACATTCAAAATAAAATAAAGAATCCCAAAGCAAATTTTTCATTTTATGTAATTTTTCAGGATTCTTTTTGTGGGATCCTTTTTTCGGGGTTTGGATTTTCTGGATATTGGATTTTCGGGATTTTGGATTTTCAGGATTTCGGTTTTCGGAATTGTGTGCCCAACCCGTAAGACAGCTATAGATGCACTTAGGTATCTTAAAACATACCTAGACTCCATTATAAAGGGTTCGCCAAATATCTTTTTTTTTTGAAAATGCTATAAAAAAAAACTTTTAAATATTTTTTCAAATTTCTTTTTTTATTTGAAAGTACAATTCTTCCGGTTAATAATGGAAAATAATTTAATTCAAATGGCTGCCTCGGTTGGCCAAGCAGTAGCCTATAGTAGCGTCATACCATGGTCTTTATGCAAAATTCGTCTCAATGATGTCTCCGAAATGTTCAATTGTTGAGAACGACGGTGAATTGATGTTGATGGCGCTTCATGCACACTTTCTGCCACAGCAGCAATATTCTCGGGTGTACGCACTGTTTTTGGCTTTTCACGCTTTGGTTTATCGATGAGGATGCCAGTTTCTTTCACTTTTTCACATACGGAGCTGACGGTGCTTCTCTTCTTCCAAAATCCGTACGCAATTTTCGCACACATTCTGCAACATTACCATGATTTTCAAAGTAATGTCGCAATATTTCCCAGCGTTGTTCAAGCGCATATACAACCATATTCGTTCAGCGGAAGGATAAAACTAATTATCTGTCAAATCAGACATGAGCTAAGTGTTACCATTCACGAAATAAGCACTAGTTGAAAAAAAACGTTAGATGGCGGACCCTTTAGAATACTATAAAAAATGGGGGATTAGGATATATGGGCAAAAGTCTGAATGCATTTGCTTCAGAAATGGCAGCGGAAAGGGCAAAGAAGGCGTGGTAAGAGAAAGCTAAGACCTAACTCTTAATTTGGGAAATAACAGGATACAATGCAAAAACCAAATAGAATACCTAGCGGTTAACCTTAACAATCTTTTCAAATTTAACAGACACGCTCATTTGACCAAAATAAAGGCGCGGAAAATATCATATATGCTTATGCCATTAATGAAGCATAAATCTCTCAACAAAAAGGTAAAAGTTTTATTCCATAAAACAATGATAAGACCAATCTTAACTTACGCGTTTTGGGTATGGTTCTCAATTTCTTCAACCACGGCCAGGGAATTGGAAAACCTCGAAAGGAGAATCTTGCGTACCTGTGTAAATAAAAACATCCAATCCCGCACCAAACGCTTTTCAAATGCATATATTTATAAAGAGTCAGACACCATTCCGCTGAATAAATACGCAATCGCTTTAATGTTAAAATCTTTAAATAAAATGGAATACAACGAAAACGATACAATACAAAATATATATGCGTCACAAATAAACACAAACTTGGACTACTCATTGTATTTATCTCCATTCAGCTTGATTGCGGCAAACCTTCATATTTCTCCCGAATATGGGGGGCCCTTCCATTCTACCAAAACGCCCATAATGGCCAAAACCGGGGCTAAAGCCCCAAAATCGCTTCTGTAAATTACAAAAAAATATAAATATAAAAATTCGCACCTATCAAACATATTAATTGGTGAATAGAACTCGCCTGAGTCCTAGATTTAATCACAACAAAATAACTTTAAATTATTATCCAAATAAGAAATGTCAATGTTACTTTTGTTAAATGTTATTAATGTATGGCTTCCCAAATACCTACTTAATCTCGTATCTCAAATCTGTGTAGATAGTCAAATAATCCCATATGAAAATGTACCTATCATTTAAATAAGAAAACTTCCATATTATTTTATATTAAATGTTTTTACCGTATTACTGTATGACTTTATTTTGCGTCTCAAATCAGTGAAGTCAAAATAATTCCATATGAAATTCTAATCTGTTATCATTATCATTCTCGATATACGTAAATACGTATATAACAACAAAAGAAAATGAGAAAAAAAATCGAAATGAAAAGCACAAATATGTATTCTCAAACGAAAATTGTGAACGTAAAAAGAATCTATCGATTCATGCAAAGCAAAAGTAAATGAGGAAAAGAGATACCCAGACCTAGTGGTTATCCCTTATCCTCTCGTAGTTTTAAGTGTAGTAAAATTGTACATAATCGTAGTATCTATTCACAACGTGAAAATTTTAAAGTAAAGCCAAGACGGCAATCGAAAGCAAGTAACTGAAAGAGAGAGCCATCCATTATAGCCTCATAAGTTTCATTCTTTTATAAGTACTCAGATAGCAAATGTCAAAATCGATATATAAAAATACTCAATAAAGAATATGAATCTGAATCTAGTAAGACAGCTCGTTTGACAGTTATCCCTATCAGAGGTTTTATACCTCCGTAAAAAACACCCTATACAAGCAACGAAAAAACTTAAAAAGGAAGAAATAATGGCGTACATCTCCACTATTAGGTATTTAAATTATTTACAGGAGGATTGCCAGCAAATTCACAGCGGTCTAGGAAACGTAAGTTAAATCTTTGAATTCTATCTAAGATCATTTCAACATTCGCTATATCGTGAATGTCCAACGTTGAGTGATATCACGGTAAATTAAGCATCATTTTCAACAACTTTGAGATGCCTGTAGTTTTTTAATATGGCACATTGCACAATTTCCCAATGCTTGGCTTCCATATAACAGAACTGCCTGAAAAATTACCTTATGGATAATTATTTTATTTCCGTTTGAGAGCACTGACTTTCTATTGATAAGAGGGTCCAACATTTCAATCCCGATCGCAATTTGAGGGTATTTGTAATGTGAGTACTATGTAAATGTCAACTTGGTATCTAAACATACTCGTACTCCTAAATGGGTTGGGGATACAATCCCGAAAACCGAAATCCCGAAAATACAAAATACCGAAAATCCAAAATCCCGAAAATCCAAAATCCCGAAAACAGATTCCCGGAAACGAAATCCCGAAAAATTATATAAAATGAAAAATTTGCTCAGATTCCGTTTTCGGGATTCTTTATTTTATTTTGAATGTAAAATAGGCAAGTGTTTGTCCATTTCATTTAGCGTAATAATGCAATTTTTTGCGTTGTAATGTTTTGCAATTCCCAATGTGCATTCAGTTGTGCTTGTGCTAATCTCATATAGCTAGTGTGATAACTGACCAACTACATTTTTGTTAGCCAGTGAACATCGTAATATTTACGCGGAACGCAACGAGCGTTCTGAAATAAGTTTTCTCACAGGAATTGCGTTCAATATGAACTTGTATTAGATATTGTTTTATCTTGGATCGTTTTTGATATGTTTTTAGGGTTCCGTAGCCAAATGGCAAAATATGGAACCCTTATAGATTCGTCATGTCTGTCTGTCTGTCTGTCCGAAAATGTGGCAGCCACTTTTTTCCGAAACTATAAGAGCTATACTGTTGAAACTTGGTAAATAGATGTATTCTGTGAACCGCATTAAGATGTTCACATAAAAATAGGAAAAAAAACAATAAATTTTGGGGGTTCCCCATTATTTTTTTTTTTTTTTTTTTTATTTTTTTTAAAAGGAAATCCAATTTTTTTTTTTTCTTTTTTTATAATTTGCTTACGCTAAAGGGATTTTTTTCCCTTATAATGCTAAGAACACAGTGTAAGCTACTTGGTATTAGATAGAATAGAGAGATAGGAAAGAAGTGTTTGGGTGCACTTGTAGGGTTTTTCTCCACGGGTGGTGTCTAAGTTACTTAGGGAGATTACGATTTCATGTATTCGGTATAAAGTAATGGACTTGGCCGGGATTCGAACGCACGACCTTCCATTCCGTAAGCGAATACACTACTACTGCACCATTGCCACCCGCCGCACTCAGACTCGGTAACGGTCCATTGTACTACCAGGCAGAAATCCTCCTTTTGGTGTAGAGGCGTGAATGGGTGGCGTATGTTGTTGTTTCCCATGGGGATTGAACCTGCACCGCACGGGTCACAAGCCAACACACTAACCTCTACACCGTCGCCACCCTGGGTGAAACTCAAAATATTTTTTTTCAGCAAACCCATAAGTGTGGGGTATCTGTGGATAGGTCTTCAAAAATGCTATCGAGGTTTCTAATATCATTTTTTCCTAAACTAAATAGTATGCGCGAGATACACTTCCAAAGTGGTAAAATGTTGCCCCCCCCCCCCCCCCCCCCCCTCTAACTTCTATAATAAGAGAATGATAAAACTAAAAAAAATATATGATGTACATTACCATGCAAACTTCCAACGAAAATTGGTTTGAACGAGATCCAGCAAGTAGTTTTTAATGTGTAAACATTTTTGCTCTCGTTGATGTGTAAATATATTTTTTCTCGGTAGGGGCTAGTTGGAAATATCTAGCGTCACCGTCATCGTCAGATTTTCCCGTTAATTTTCATTACCACGTTAGTTAATCGCTGCTCGTCAGATCACCGCAATTAAACGACGTTTGGCGCGGTTAGTACGTAGATGGATGATCGTTTGAGAACAACCGCGTGTCGTTGTTTTTTTTTTATTAATTATGTATGTTCAATTTTAGAGATTATTATGTCCTCACGAAACACCGGAAAGTTGTGTGGAAGTAGATTTGTTTTGAATAATTGAGGTTGTATAGCTTGTAGTTTGTTGTACATCAGTTGAAGGTAAGAGGAAAAATATCGATTTGTACTTCGGTAACCGATGGCCGATTTAAGAATGTCACTTAGACAATCGTTGTCGTTTAGACAATCGATGCTATATTTTCCCGGTACATCGACACACTTGAGTCGACGGTGTACGTCTCCTACTTCAGCTTTCACAAACCAATTATTTGTTCGGTCAAACATTAAATAAATTTTGTCTTTGACATTAAATATATATCATGGTTTTATTTCAATACAATACCCAAATCTCTTGTTTATCAAAACCACAACCTCTGTGATATTTCCACATGCAACACTGACGAGCCTACATGTTTACACATCAACTATACCGTGAGTGCAGCGTGGCTCACACCTTTTTTTTTTAATACGTCATAAGTCGTAAACCGCAATTTACCTTTCATTAAATCAACTCAAATAAATAAAAAAAACTAAAAATAATAATTATAATTCGCGCAGAACCCTTCATGAGCGAGTCCGACTCGCACTTGGCCGCTTTTGTTAATAAGAATTGAACTGTTTCTGTTTTATTTATTTAAAGTTTTTTATTTTGTTTATTTTGTTGAATAAATTTGCCTAATTTTTTTGTTGCTACAATAAAACTTTTATTTTCATTTTCGGGATTTTGATCTTTCGAAATTTTGGATTTTCGGGATTGTGGGTTTTCGGGATTTTGGATTTTCGGGATTTTGGGCTTTCGGGATTACGTTTTTCGGGATTTTGTCCGACTCCCCTCCTAAATATTTTAGTGAAAAGGATAGCTTTCATTTTCTCCTCATTAATTTTGCTTTCCATTTATTGTAATATCCTTGTAGTATTTCATTTATTTTTTTATTTATTTATTTATTCATCTACCAGGTAGAACACCTTAACAGATTTCGTTTACAAATAATAATGGTACATAGAGTAAATATAAAAATTACAAAAACCGTAAAAAAAATAATAAAATAAAACACATAGGTTAATAAACTAAAAAAACTGTCATTAATTAAGAAAGTTTGAAGTTGGAGCAGTAAGAGCGTTGCATTTAAATAGATCCCGATTATTACCGACCGAATTCAGAAAACAGATGCATTGAGTTATGCGGTCAGACAAACCATAGTTTGTTCTGTGCCGGGGGTAAAAACAAATGTCTGTCCCTTAGTAATCTGCTTGGTGCATAGAATGGTAGTCTAAAAAGAAGTTCACTACAATTAATTCTGTTAGAGATAATATCTTTCAGAAACACCAAAGACTTCATCTTTCTCCTAACTACGAAAGTATTAAGGGCTAACAATAGAGCGACTTCAATAAGATGGAAGCTCAAAGTCCCTATTAAATCTCTTCAGAGCAAGCGTTTTTTGACCCATTCTATTCAAGAAGAGTGGACACCATAAAAAGAATCGCAAATTATACAGCAGTACTCTAATCTGGATCTTATTAAAGAGCAGTAAAATGTTTTTAGTACGAATGGATCACGAAAGTCTTCACAATTTCTTCTAATGAAAGCCAGAAGGGAAAACGATTTAGAGACAATGTGGTCGATATGCAAATTGAAGGATGAAGGATGAAAACTTACTATCGAAAATAACCCCAAGATACCTAGCTTCAGATACTCTATTAAAAGCAACACTTCCAGCTTCGTATGAGTGAAGCAAGGGACTGTGAAAACGAAAAATCGTGCAAACTTTACATTTAGGCATACTATGCTCCAAATCGTTATCGGAACACCATTGTAAAATTAGGTTCATCTCAAGCCGGAATGTTAAACAATCCCAGTAGTTGGAGACTTTACAAAACACTTTGAAATCATCTGCAAATAACAGACATTTGCACCTTGTGAAAAGCTGAGGAATTTCATTTACAAAGAGTACAAATAGCATCGGCCCTAAATGGCTTCCTTGTGGGACACCAGAAGAAAACCATAAACTTCGACGATACATTTCCATCGCATTCTTTAGATTCCTCTCAATGTCAATGAGAATATTGCAGTATGATCAGCAAAAATGTATAACAGGTTATATAAAGTAGGCCCAAGAACTGAACCTTGGGGAACACCTGAATAAAAGTACACTAGGTTAGAGACACCACGATTTGACAAGAAACTGCAGACAAGAAACTGCAGACAATTTTACAGATAAAATCGAGAAATTTAAAATTTATCATTTTGGATATAAGTCCGTCATGCCAAACGGTATCAAAAGCCTTTTCGATATCGAGTAGTATCATTCCAGTGGATTTGCCTACTGAACGATTACTTTTGATATGGTTGCAAATCCTAAGCACTTGATGAGTCGTGCTATGAAAAGGTCTAAAGCCAGTGTTGCCGGAGAGAAATATTATAAAGTAGTACTGCAGCCAAAAATGGGGAGTATTTTGAAAAAATAGTAGTACAAACAAATTTTAGTCTTCAAAAATAACTGTTTACACAATTTTTTTTAGCAACTTTATTTAAAAATGCTTCATTGATTTGTATTCAATGTATCTAATCTGTTCCCCTAATCTGTTCCGTTTTTTATCTTTAATGAGAAACAGTTGGGAAAAAACTCGTTCTGCCACTGCGCTGCTGTAGGAATACTGAACAAAGCACTTACAAAATCCCTTGTCAGAGGGAAAAGTATTTCATTAAAGGCATTTCTTTTTTAACAATATCTCTGACCAAAACTCTGTTATTTCTAAAGAAGACGTCGTAGGTGTATCAACTTCATCACTCATCAGCATCAGAAATCTCAACATCGTCTGTTCTTTCGGCAGGGGATTCAGGAACGAAATTTGCAGGAACAGCAGCAGACTTATTTATTTTTTTACCAGCAACAGAAGACACAATCGGCTGGTGGAACTTTGATTTGGTCGGTGTATCAATGTCAACAGCAACTACTTTTTCAGCATTTGTAAACTCAATATCGTTGGCTCTTGTAGCAGGTAATTTTGGTGCTAATTTTTTACAAACAGCAGCAGACTCATTTGTTTTAAAACCTCCAGCAACACAAGACACATTTACAACTTGTTTGCCCTTTCCGCCTCAAAGGAATCCAATTAACTAAATATGTATAATACAAGTTTACTTTGAATTATTCTTAAAAGAATTACAATATTTCAAGTATTTATTTAACAATCATTTTCATTTTATTGAACTGTACATACAAATTCACGGAGTTCAAACAAAAAAACGACCAACAAAATACAATCTCAGGTAACAATAAAATCCGAACTGACATATGAAAATTGCATAAAAGATGAAACCAACGAAACACAAAAACAAACAAGAAACAGGGAAATTCCCTTTTTGACGACAGTTTGGAATATAAAAGTGCTGCCAAATTTGCATTAAATTTTAAGTGAATTAAATTTATTTAGGTTTATTTACTTTGCTGCAAGTTTAAGATATTTTACGTCTTTAAAAAAATAGGAGTACGAATGTCAAAGGAGAAGTACGGGAGTACGGAGGTGTTGAAAGTAGTACAATACTATTATGGGAGTACTATCGGCAACACTGTCTAAAGCCAAGTTCAAGAAACAACAAAATAATAAAGAGTTACAGGTACTTTTGCAATGGAATATGGCAACATAATGTCATACCTCTTCAATTGTCCTCAAATGTCCCTCTCCTTCTATCCGATTGCGATATAATGAGGGTAGAAACAATAAATACATATACACAATTAATATACCTAATTTAAGTTACAAAGTATTTGATCGATTAATTCCATCGAGGTACCTCCGACTTTCACTTTCATAAATGCAATTATTTAATGTTGAAGATAAACCACCACCATATGGACGCGTATAACATTCTCCTTTCATCTTGACTGCCACTTGAGAGCAACACTACAATTAGCTGGTATCATCAGTTGCCAATCAACGAACAGTTTAATGAAAATCGGAGTATTGCTCCTTGAAACAGTTATGCAATGCACGCTCAAAGTATAGGGGCGAATTGGAAACATTTTAGTCCTTTGGAGACCAATGATGGCCCTCAGCAGTACCCATGGGAAATTTGTTTCAATTTTCTTTCATCAAAAGCGAAGGGCAATTTTCAATTTGAAAAAGGATTCACGCATGACCAGCGTATTACTGAGTATGGATGATTTCAATATTGACCATCGATGGAATTTCTAATCCAGGTAGAAGGCATATGCAATATGCATAGTTGCACAATGACCAAAAGATGAAAAGAAGATGATCCTTGCGGGAATTCGAGAGCAAATTATTTTGCATCCTTTGAAGCCTGGGAAAATCTAAAGATGCATCATTTTATATAAAATTTCATAATCATCATTCGCTTGCATTCCTTACAATGGAACGAAGGACCCAAATAGACCCCTTCATCGTTCCCACATATGACTTTCTCACACAGGATTCAACAAACGATTTCTTCATTGTGACAGTCAAACAAATTGAATGAACACAAATCACTTGTGCAATGCGCGTTATGGTTACATTGCTGTAAAGGATTGCTGTGTAACTGCAGGTGAAAGTGTCATGGTGATATCCTTGACGTTAACTTACTCTTTCATTCGTGTGAAAATGTTCTCCCCGGATTTCATATTTGTCAAAGGATAACAAAAAAAAAAGTAAACGCATCATTGAGAAAAGGACCTGTCGCGCTAAGTTACGTGGTATAGTGTCCTTTAAATGAAACGGAAAGTGGCAAAGCGACTGCACTTAGCAGTATGAGTTTTCCCATCACTCATACAGGAAGTTGATTTTGTCTAGCCTTTTTTGCGGTGAACCTTGAAGAGAGAAGCTGTTGCATATGCTTGCTATGGTGTATATGGTGTTATCGTCGCGTCTGGGGACTTGTTTTCCTTCGTGGTGTTTTCTTTGCTTGCATGTGGTGTTGCGCAAAGTGACGGAGTATGGAGTGGTGCATGATGGACAAACATCCGCTGTTGATTGAGGATTCGGGTACAACAGGTGGATGCTGTGGCAAAATGGGTCAAGTAGCCTGCATGTGGTTCCATGGATGGCTTTGATCTACTATTTATTGTGGTGCTGCATTACGTGTGTCCAGCGGCGCAAACAATGTTATTCGATATAGGGCAGTGGTTTGGCGGTTTTTCGGCGAAACGAAATTCCCATTTACTCGGTGGCCAGCTGAGAAAACTAAAGTTTGTCAAACAGACATGCAAGAAGTGCAAGCAAACAAAACTTAGGCATTAAAGTTTAATATTTCGGGCAGGTTTATCTTCTTTTTTTTTTAAGTACATGATGGTCTTATAAATTTCTCTGGAATGACAGGATTCTGCAGTTTCGAGATTTAAATATATTTCACCTCTTACAAAACTTAGGATAGTTTGATCCTCTGCCTTTCATACCTACTCCAATGGTTTCAATTCACAAAATCTTTTCGGACAATATTGATGCTGCCGAAAATTATTTTAGCGATTTTCAACGGCAGAACTTACATATACGACGTTTAATACCGCTCGTTGAATAAGTTAAATTGAAACCACGTATCTGCAATTTGTATACCACCCAACAGAGCCGTGGTCATATCCTTCCTTATGGGTCCTGGCTTGCCTTAGGCAAAATCAGCAACGTCACCAAATTAAGCAGAGTCCGAAGAACGGCTGGATTTGGATCACGCGAGCCCTACGGTAATGTCGAACCGAAGCGCTTAATGTGGTGTGGTGTAGCACAGTGCGGTTGAAAGACTCTGCTTGTTAGTCCGCTGGATCTTGTTGGCAGTATAGAGGTTAGTGCTTTGGCTTGTTACCTATGCAGAGCAGGTTCAATCGCAATTGGAAACAACAATATACGCCTCCCATTTATGGAGAGAAACAAATGACACCTTGTCCAACCTCTACAACAAAAATAGGATTTCTACCTGATAGTACAATGGATCGTTACCAAGTCTGAGTGCTTTGGGATTTGGAAGAGACCCGTAAAGAATCTCAGCTTGAGATACTGCAACCTTCCATCCTCTGCGCTACCGTGCACACTGCTTCCAGCTGTCCACATCGAGCTGTCAAGAACGGAGGTTCGGTCTTCCTCGCCTTCTCGAACCTGGGAGCTGGGAGTGATAAAGCTTTTTCGGCTACACCCATATCTTGGTACCTACAGCTCAAAAGTTTGCGGTTGTATCTTTTTCCATTTGTCATATTCGCAGACAAGACCAAATATCCGACAGAGTAAATAACCCAATATTAGCTCCCCTTTGCTACTTATCGTCCAGTACAGTAAGGCAGGACTGGCAGGATTAAGGTTTCATAGAGCATGCATTTTGTTCTTCGAGTGAGGAGTTTTGAACCCATTTGTTTGGCCAAACCGAAGTAGTAGCGGTTTCCTAAGGTAATTCTCCGTTGGATCTCCACTAAGGTGTCATTTGTGGAGTTGATGTTTACTCCAAGGTAGGTGAAACCACTAACTACCTCGAAGTAATTGCTTTCAACGGTGACGTTTTATCATAGGCGGTGGACAGATGTTTGTTTGTTGATAGCATGTATTTAGCCTTGACCTCATTAACTTGAAGACCAACCAATGTCGCCCGTTCTTCAATCGCCGAAAAAGTCTCTAGCACGGTACGCTGGGAACGCCCGATGATGTCGATATCGGCCGCAATAATTCGGAGAGCTTCTTCCAAACTGCACGTGCAGACGTCTCCAGACACTTGGCATCCCCCATAACTTATTCTGACACCTATCTTTTTTTCGCCGAATACTCTTTTTTTCAGCTCCCAAAAACTTAACCCGCGAACATTTTCAAAATCCTTTAATTTCATAAAAAATTCCCAATGAATATAATACTAGCGGAACCCGTAGAACGTTCTTTCGTTGTCTGGCAGGCACCTATGTCAGCTTAATCTTTTCAATCAAACATCGTTTGGGTGGTCCGCTTCGCGGGTTAAAGGAAATCAAACCTTTTCTGCGCATGGTTTAACCCGTTCACTCAAATTCGCTGCTCCTAAAAGGGTAGATGGTAGTTGTCTGGCAGGTGCCAGTGTTAGCTTAATTTTTTTTAACTAAACATCGATTGGGCGGCCCGCTACGTGGGTTAGAGCGATTTAGCAATTTCACTTAGAGTCGGTGTTTTGATGCCTTTTCTACGGTATCCAATCCTCACATGCGTCCATAACTAATTCAATTTCAATTTCAATTTCAATTTACTTAAGGACAATGTACGCACGATTAATATCGTTTGTAGTACAGTAAAAAATGAATATAATATTTATACATATAAAAAGAGGTATCATCATGAAACAATAATCAGTACACTAGTTTGTTTATAAATGCTAAACAAAAATACGACGGATTAATTATGCTACTTTAAATAGAAACATGATTTGCAAATGAAATTAGCCTTTTAGTTTTTTGATTAGGCAAAATTTAGAAGACGGACAATAGGAATAGGTTAGGAGATAGGGGAAGAAGAAAGGACAAAAAGAGAGGGGAGAGTAGTTTAGTAGTTTAAATAAATAAATAACAAAAGTTATAAACATTGTGTTACATGTCGTTTAAATTCCGAGACAGACTGTATCGCTTGAACACGATTATCAAGACTATTCCATAGCCTAATACTCTGGACAGGGAAAGATCTTTCCATCACCAACCTGTGAAATCTTGGTATAACGATGTCGAGCTGTCGCGGAGATAACGTGAAGTTAAAAAGTACGCGTAAGTAGGGTGGACAGCTACTTCGTAGAAGTTTAAAAAGGAAAGTCATCGCACGTCTTTTTAGATAGGTGTTTAAAGAGCATCCCAATAAAGTATCTTTATAAGGCGATATGTGATCGGACCTTCTTAGATTAAGAACAAATCGGGTACAATCATTAAAAGCCACCTCAACTCTACGGGCACAAGTGCTATCTAGTTTAGGGAAGATACATCGTCCATACGTGAAAATGGGTAAAAGCAGTGTTTTAAAAAGTTTAAGACGAACCTCAGATGAAGTCTGCCGTAAGTCTTAGTGTTCGCAGACCGCCATAGACCTTACAGAGCATCGCTTTGACAAAATCACAGCATTGCTTTGATGAGCCTATAACTATGCCGAGACTCTTAACCCTTTCCCTCCCATGGTAGCCATGTGGCTACCGCATACATTTTTATTAATAACTATTACAAAACAATTCAAAATTGAAAGAATTCATGTATTGCAATCTGGAAAGATTATTTTCTTCCAGTTTGTTCGAAAAAAAGTTAACATTTTTTATCTGGCAACGATGTATTTTGACATATTACTCGTGGAAGTCAACTTCTATTGTTGTGTTGACGGAACGTGACTTTCGATCTTGGATTTGAACAGGTAAATATTAGTACTGATACAAAAAAAATATATTTTTGTGCAAATAATAATGTTTTATGATGAATTTTATGAAATATAAAACAAAATTCAATGACACGTTGCAACAACACGCGAATAACCAATGGTTGCCAAATGGCTACATTGGGGTGGTGTCATGCATTTGAATTTAAAAAGAGAAACGTTTTCCTACCAATGTTGTCATATATGTAGAGTAAATAATATAATTTTTAATCCGTTAAAAGCTTTTTGCTTTGAGCAATGATTATGTTTTTTGACTAGGATCCCTTTTAAGCCATTGGCCATTATATATAAAATCTGTTCCCGTCGAAATTGAAAAGAAAGTAAGTATTTAAAAAGTACTGTTTTGTTTAGTTTTGTACATATACGTATTTCCATTGAATAGAGATCAAGATGTCAAGTAAACGAAATTTGCGAGGCTTTGAAATAGAAATCTGTAAAATTTTAGAAGGTGATTGCTCGGAAGAAGAAGAGGAAATGGATAACGAAACTGAAATGCTAGTCGAATATATTGAAAAGCAATGCGAGAACATTCCAGTTGAGGATATTCAGTTTCTCGAAGAAATTGGTAGGCTTTATATTTTTTATTTATATGTTGTGTACGGTTAGTAATAATTGCTCTTACAATTATTGAAGATGAGAATGCCATCGAAATAGTTGACATGATGGCAAATCCAGAACCCAATTCATCGACAGATACTTGCAGCAAGAATGTAAATAAGGAACTCAAATGGCGAAAAGTAGAGATTGATGAGGTTGCAAGTCAATGCAATTGTAGTTTTTCTTCTCCCCCTTATCCAGAGTTAACTCCTTTTCAATATTTTAAGCTTTTCTTTGATGACTCTATTATCGAGGACATTGTTTACCAAAGTAACCTTTATTCCGTTCAAAATGATATTGACAATCCACTCAATACTAATTATAGTGAAATGTGCAAGTTCCTTGGTATGAATTTAATGGCAAGCATTGTATATTTGCCCCAATATCCAATGTATTGGGCAAATTCAACAAGAATTCCACCAATAGCGGATATAATGCCACGTATACCATAATACCACAAATAGATTTGATTTGCTAAAGAAAAACTTGCACTTAAATGATAATTCTAAAATGAAAGATCGCACAGATGAGCAATACGACAAAGTTTTTAAAATTCGTCCTTTTCTGGATAAAATACGAGCAAACTTCCTAAAAGTCGACCCAGAAGAAATGAATTCTATTGATGAAGTGTTGATTCCGACAAAGTGCAGAAATAGCATAAAACAATATATACGCAATAAACCACACAAATGGGGAATCAAAATGTTTGCCAGAGCGGGATCGAGCGGCTTTTTGTATGATTTTGAGATTTATACAGGAAAGTCAACTGAACTTGTAAAAACTAAATTAGGAATTAGTGGAGATGTCGTGATTAGACTGTGTCAAAGTTTACCAAAGCACGCAAATTTTAAAGTATTCACAGATAATTGGTTTACGTCTTATCAATTGCTTTGTGAATTGAAAAAAATTGGCATTTTGGCAACGGGAACTGTTCGTCAAAATCGTCTACCAAAATGTGAATTTTTGACGGAAGTTGAGCTTAAAAAAAAATGGGTAGAGGGTCATATGATTTTAGGTTGGAAAAGAACAATAATATCTTCGCTCTTAAATGGTATGACAATAAGCAGGTATGTGTAGCATCGTCCCTTTATGGTGCACTTCCTGTTGAACTCGTACGTCGTTGGTCCCTAAAGAAAAAAAAGTTTATTGACGTTCCAAGACCAAGATTAATTTCGGTATATGACAAGTATATGGGAGGAGTGGACTTAAGTGACATGATGGTTGCCTTATATAGGTCCAAAATTGGGACGAAACGTTTCTATTTTAGAATATTTTTCCACTTACTCGATGTTGCTTGTGTCAATGGATGGATTTTATACAAAAGGCATTGCCATCAAAATAAATGTCCAAGCCAGATCAACTTTGTCGAATTCAAAACACAAATCGCGAACGGAATGTTACATTTTGGACACCTTGTTGATAAAAAAAAGAGGTAGACCAAGTTCAAGTAATGCAAGCGCCACTTCTTCACCCGTTTCTGTTTCAATCAAAAGACGAAAGCAAATCACACAGAGGCCAATTTCGGATATACAATACGATGGCGTTTGCCATTGGCCGATTCCTATCAAAAATAAAGAAAGATGTAAGAACTGCAATGATAGGACCTCGTTTTCACGGACAAAATGTCAAAAATGTAATGTTGCCTTATGTCTCACACAAAACAAAAATTGCTTTTTAAAATTTCACAACAAAGACTGAAAAATATGTTCCTTAGTTAAGGTTTTCGTTATTTGTTATTTAACATTTCATTCAAACTATCTATAAATGTAATTGTTTATGAAGTATGAATTAATTTATATTTTTGTTGTGTATACCTTGAAAAACATTTAATTTTTTAATATACATAATTACGTATCTGACAAGTCTGAATACAAAAGTAACAAGTCTGAATATACATATAGTTGCTATAATAATTTAGAGTGTAGCATTTTGTTTATGTTTCTTATGTTTTTTTTTGAAAATTTTATGTATTTTTCGTTAACATTAATAAAGCAATCGTTTCTATTATTTAAAGGAAAAAGTGTTTTGATTTTGTGGTTAACACCCCAATGTAGCCATATGGCCACCATTTAGCCACGCCCACCCGATGACTCCCACTAAAAAGAAAATGATGCAGTTATATTAAGGATGCCCATAATATCCCTAAAAACGTCAAAGATAATTTTTTACCGACACATAAATAATTTGGGAAGGAAAGGGTTAACCTTATCTGCAACGGATAGCTGAGATCCGTTGAGTGTTATGGGTGGAACCTCACTAGAAGGAAAACTCCTATTAAAAAAATAAATAGCTTGCGATTTGCTAGGGTTTAAAGTTAATCCTTTCTATGCAGTCTTCGATCAGCCTAATAGGTCTGCTTAGATAAAGTTGGACATCGTCCGCATATACTCGTAGATGGAAGGAAGAACTAATGGAAGATGAGATGTCATTTATAAATAAACTAAATAATAATGGACCAAGAATTGATCCTTGGGGTACTCCTTGAGGGACTGACAAAGAATCTTTAATTTTAACACGTTGCATGCGACCAGATAAGAAACTTTGTATAAAACGTATAGCTGTGGAGCTAAAATTGAAGAAAAAACTCAGTTTTCTAAGCAGGAGGTGGTGGTTTACTTTGTCAAAAGCTTTGGAAAAATCCGGTAGAACGAGAGCAGTAAAATCGTCATTGTCTAAGGCCGTTCTTATATTAGTAGTTACTTTGAGCATAGCAGTTTCACAGCTGTGATGTGTGCGAAATCCTGATTGCCAGCTAGAGATAAGATTCTGTTCCTCAACATATTTAACTACTTGCAAGTACATTAATTTTTCCAAAACCTTGGATAAATAATAAATAAATAAAGTAATGGATAAAAAATAAATAAAAAAATAAATAAATAAATAAATAAAAGAGATATTGGACGGAAATCACTAGGAGAATCAGGAGAACATATTTTGGGTATAGGTATAACTGTAGCCTCCTTCCATTGTGAAGGGAAAAAGGAACTTGTTAAACAAGTATTCACGATAAAGAGAACATATTTACATATATGTGGATAAATTAATTTAAAGAAACGAGGAGAAATTTGGTCAGGACCAACAGCATGACTTTTAATGGAATTAACACCTACACAAAGTGAGTTCATTTAGGTCAATACATCGAAAACTAAAATTCCTAAATGTGTTGGATTCAGACAGCGAAGTTGTGATATTATTATCACTTGCTACATTATTTTGAGTAGAGTTACTGCTGACAAAAAACGAATTAATTTCATTGGGGGTTGCATTGCACTGGCCATCGGGAGTTGTATGAATCGCTACCTGACGTATATTTTGCCACAACGTTCGCGAAGAAAGATTCTTGTCGAGTTTTTGTTCAAAGTAGGTTCGCTTAGCACTTCGAACCGCTAAATTAACTTTTTTACGAGCAATCTTATACAAAGAACGAGCTTCGCTAGTTTTTAAGCGTTTGTAGCGAGCAAAAAGGTACTCACGTTCTGAGATTAGCCGCCGTAAACTTGGAGTAAACCATGGATTGAGATCTCTTGATTTATTTATAGTGCGAAGCGGGACATGTCTCTGGAAAAGGTTATTTAGTGATCCGGATAGAATTTCAACCTGTTGATCTACGTTGGCACTATAAAATATATCACTCCAGGGCATTTCAGAGCACTCCTGAATAAGACCGCCCATATTTATGCGCCTGAAATCTCGATAGGTGATGCTATGATCAACGCTACCTATATCAAATGAAAACGAATAGTTTACAAGAAGTATATCATGGTCTAAAATAATTTGCGGGGAAATTTGGTCAATAGAAATTATTTGATTAGTCTCAGTAACTAGGATTAGATCCAACATTGATGGATTAGCTGCACGGAAGTAAGTTGGATATGATTTCGAAACATTAACGTGAATTGTTTGGAGAAAGTGAAGAAAATCAGTCACAGAGCTAGTATTATTCACTAGATTTACATTAAAGTCACCCCCAACTACGAGGGCGGGTCAATAAGTCCGTGACTTTTTGAATTTCTGACCTCTTTACTGAAACGGCAACACTGCTCCTGTCAACGGGCATCTGTCAGTTGACTCCTGTCAAAATTTAAACTTGCTGCGTCAGTTAGTTTGTGTTTGACAGCTATTTTTATCAGACTACTCACTAATTTGAGGAGAAAATGGAAAAAAGTGAATTTCGTGTGCTTAGTAAGCATTATTTCTTGCGAAAAAAAACCATTACCGAGACCAAGGCTAAGCTTGAAAAATACTATGGGGACTCTGCACCATCGATTTCAATGGTAAAAAAGTGGTTTACTGAATTTCGTTGTGGCCGTACAAGCACTGAAGATGCCGAACGTCCTGGACGCCCAGTTGAGGTCTCTACACCCGAAACAATCGAAAAAATTCACGATATGGTGTTGGCCGACCGAAGATTGAAAGTGCGAGAGATTGTGGAAGCCGTTGGGATCTCGCATGGCTCAGTGGTTTCAATTTTGAATGATCACTTGGTCATGAGAAAGCTTTCCGCAAGATGGGTGCCGCGTTTGCTCACAGTCGACCACAAACGCAATCGTGTAACAACTTCACAGGAAGGTTTGGCGTTGTTTAATCGCAATATGGAGGAGTTTTTGCGCCGTTTTGTAACCATGGACGAAACATGGATCCATCACAACACACCAGAGACCAAACAACAGTCAAAACAGTGGGTTTCTAAGGGTGAATCGGCGCCAAAGAAGGCCAAGGTGGGTTTGTCAGCCAATAAAGTTATGGCGACTGTTTTTTGGGATGCACGCGGGATAATCCACATTGACTACCTTCAAAAGGGAAGAACAATCAATGGGGAATATTATGCCAACTTATTGGACCGATTCAATGACGATTTGAAAAAAAAACCGACCTCATTTGGCCAAGAAAAAAGTTCTTTTCCACCAAGACAATGCAAGGGTGCACACATGTGCAGTTGCCATGGCAAAAAACCATGAATTGGGCTATGAATTGCTCCCTCATCCACCCTATTCTCCAGATTTGGCTCCGAGCGACTACTTCTTGTTCCCAAACCTGAAGAAATGGCTTGGTGGAAAAAGATTTGACTCCAATGATGAAGTCATCTCGCAAATAAAGGCCTATTTTGAGGACCTCGACAAATCTTTTTTTTTTTAAGGGATAACAAAATTTGAGAAGCGTTGGACAAAGTTTATAGAGCTCAAGGGAGACTACGTTGAAAAATAAAAAAAAAATTTATCAAAAAATCTGTGTTTTATTCCAAAAGTCACGGACTTATTGACCCGCCCTCGTATAACATTACTGTAGCGCTCTGTGATTTGAGATCAACTTCTACCTAAATGTAACTAAATGCAAAACGGCTATTGACGCAAAAACGATGAGAATCTGAATCGCGTCGTAATCCATCTGCTTAGTTATTGAATTCTTGCAAGTCGCACTCAAGTAATCTAAGGAACTCTGCAGGTAAGCAACAGTTTCTGCTACACATGTTTTTAGTTCAACATTCCGAAGTTTCATCAGAATTGACCAAGCAGTTTGTGAGTTTATTAAGAACACGCAAACAATGTTTCATTTTTATATATATAGACTAGCTACAACCCCTCCCCATCCATCCAAACTTCACCGAAACACTCTCAGGCCAACAGCAAAGATTGTTTTGTTTGAGGACAATTTCTCGGCTTGGCTAAGCCCTCTCAGGCAGGTGACAAGAAAGCAGCATTCAAAGCTTCGTCATAGTGCTTCACTAATAATGGAGATGAAAAAGCTCGCCTCGCATTAGAATACCGAGTTTGCAAGAGGCTCGCAGAGAGAAAGTGCGCTCAAATTCAGGCAAAGTGTGTAACGGGACCGAAAAGAAATTTGTGCTTCGGCTGCTGATAGAAACCAGGCTATCCACGAACTCCGACAAAACAATCTAAACACGGGAGCAACCATTTTTAAAATAGCCGCTCCGAGAAGGAGAAATGCCATGGAAATCCGCTAGCCCAAGCCCATCAACAATGCTCAGTGGCTGCTTCTTGTGGATTACGAAAAAATACTACACAGGTGCCAAAGGCAGTATTGTGAAGGACTTCTAAATGAACAATTTCCTAGGGTATGTTTTCTTAAAGCCTACAATGAAGAAGTACCCGTCGTTACTGTCTCTTACAAATAAAAGGAAAATCACACCTTCTGTTGGCGGTACACCCCTCAGAATCAAAAACTAAATTGGAAAATAAATACCAATTAGAGAATCAAAACAGCCACAATAGCCATTTACTCCTGCAGCAAAATTTTTGGAAAAACCTGGGGACCATGTCCCAAAATTAAACAGGCAACCAATGAAGCCACCTATCTTACGAAAGTTCAGAGACTAGCGTACATCGGCACAACCAGTGCGATGAGGACAACTAAAACCGCAAGACTGGAGGCTATCCTCAACCTGCTTCCGCTAGACATCTTTGTTCAATCAACAGCCGCCATGAGAGTTTGCAAAACAGTGAACTGGAAACTAAACGAAATGGGTCATTCGACGATCCTGCAGAAATACTTTGGCCATGTAACAACAACGGACTACATCACGCCATACTTAGATTTCACAAGACCTTTTGCGAGTGCCTATCCTAGCAGGGAAGAATGGAGAGACGGACTCGTCCCCAGCACGCAAAGTCATAGCCGTATTTATGAACGGTTCAAAAATGGAAACGGAGGTGCGGTCAGGCGTCTTTTCCGCACCACTGGGCATATCAAAATCAGTACGCCTCCCCAACCACAGCAGCGTCTTCCAAGCAGAGGTCCTGGCAGTGACAACAGCAGCAATATCACCTGATTTTATTGCCTTCTTTATCGACAGCCAGGCAGCAATAAAAGTCTTAACTGCAGCAGTAATAAAATCCAAGCTTGTGAAATGCTGTCGCGAAGAACTCAAGGTTCTTGGTACTCAGCATAAGATATCGCACTGCTGGGTTACGGGACATTAAGGCATTCTAGGCAACGAGAAAGCGGATGAATTAGCAAGACAAGGTTCGGCAGCTGTGTCAGAACAAGCTGATCCCTCTGTACTCATCCCGCCTTGCACACTCAGGCTTGAATTAGGGAGAAAGACAATAAGAGAGGCGAACCTTAAATGGACGGCACTTTACTCTGCGGTACCACATGAAGAAATTGCGCTTGACGGAAGAAGAACTCTGTAGAGGCTGTGCCGACGAGGAAGCTCTGGAGAATAAAACCAACTTCCTATGTCACTGCCCTGGTTTCCAACACATCAGTTACAGATTTCTGGGGAGACATTTCTTCCATCACCTAGACAGCTCTCCGGCACACCGATAGACAGGATAATGAACTTCACCAAATCCACGGGATGGTTTGTATCGAACAACACGGTGAGTAATTAATCTCAGTTTTTGTAGACAGGGTTAAAAAAATGGGTAAGGGACAACCCTCCTCCCCCGATGGGCATCACAATGGGTCAGTATTGATCTGAGTGTGGCACTTAAAGGGTTTGCATATGGTGCTGGTTGATTTTGAAAAGGTCTTTGATAGAGAGACAAGCAAGAGATCTGTTATGGGTGGCGCTAAGATAACCAGGAGTTCCAGAAACATACGTACGGATGATCATGGACATGCACGAGGGAGTAAACACAAGAGTAAGATGCCCCGATATAAAAGTCAGTGTACACCAGAAAATCATCTTAAGTCCCCTGATAATTATTGCAGTCCTTAATTATCTGATTGAAGGACAACTGACGGACTCCAAAGTGCATCAGTTATTCTTGGCTGACGATGGAGCCATCAATTGCGAGGATCAAACGTCCTGCACGAGTGCTTGTTGTATGGGCGGAAGTTTTGGAGCGGAATGGGTATCGTAATAGTCCGAAGAAAACAGACTACTTCTACTGCCCGTTCTCTGATCCACTCCGACCTATTTCAGACATTTATACAAATGGAAGAGTGATTCCCAAGCACGAAAAGTTCAATTATTTGGGATCCATGATCAATAGCGAAGTAAGCTGTGATGAAGGCATTACGCATCGCGTAAGCGTTGGGTGGATAAGGTGGCGGAAAAACTCAGCCATCTTCTGTGACCGAAAAATGTCACCTAAGCTGAAAGAAAGGCTCTACATACGGTTCACAATGTAGGACAGCGTACAAAAAGTATGATGCAAATTAACGGCATCTGAGATGAAGATGCTTCGCACCAACAGCAGGAGTAACAATGTTTGATCGAGTAAGAAGTTGCAAGATCCGAGGAAGCCTTCACGTCAGAGAACCTATCTCGAAGACAATGGAGCGCGACCGGCACAGTTGGTACTGACATGTTCAAAGGAGAGATCCTACGAACCCTGTCAAAAAGGCAATATCAATTAACATTTCCATACAATCGCTAAAGAGAGTAATGCTTAGAACGCCTGGTTCACACAAAGGCAGGAACACCAGCATTTGAATGGCGTCAACGACGAAGTGGTTCAAAATCGGGAGGCCTGTCGTTCTTTTCTGAGGTCGAACCGGCGAACCCGACATGCAGACCAGTAGGGATGCTTTAAGGCAGGAGTGTTATGGTGTTATGATCCCTTTAATCCTGATCATAGTCCACAGCCATTAAATAAGAAGAAGAAGGCAGGGTTTGGAAAGCAAAGCTTCTCCATGCATTTATCTATGCGGAGATATATTTTTGGAGCGAATGAAGCCAATTCCGAACGGCAAATTTCAGAAACTTCTCAAGACAGCTTGATGTTTGATAGACTTCCGAGGTAAGAGGTGGGTCAGTGAATAAGCATTGTATGTGTTTCTGGGTGGTATTCAAACTTCGAACCCCTCACCCATTAGCGTAAAGCACCAACCACTGAGCCCACAATATTAACTTTAGCGAATGAAGCTCCCATTGTGCTAAGGAAAATGCACAGAAAAATATGGCATTGCTTGCTTTGAAAGGTCCAGTGTCAGTATCCCAATCATCAGTGGTCTGCATGTCAAGAAAAAAATAAAAGGACATTTTCACTGAAATCTGCCTTCTTGGTTAGTTTTCCATTTATTGCACCACGATCCTTGTTTGAGGACAATAAAGCGATACCTAAAAATTGGAGCAGTATACAAATTAATTCAGATACACCATAATGTGAATTGTCTGGGAAATGACAAAGAAAAATCTTTTCACTATCAAAAAATAATTTTCTCTTGCACTTTTCAGTCAATTCGGTTAAATTGCTTTACGTTTTTATGTACCGCTATAACTGATACCTAAAGGTACCTCAAGCCACTCAAAGTTTCTCTCCATTTAACATTCCATCCAACAATTGTTTCCCATCAAAAAAATAAATAATTAAAGGAATTTTGGCGCCAAGCTGTCATCGCGCACCACATTCTACCTTTAACCGTCGCAATCAGTGAATCAAGTCAGCTGTAACGGCTTCTTTGTTTAGGAAAGTGACAAGTTCCCTACAAATTGAAACCTTACAAAAAAAAAGTTGTCCCCACTGCACATGTAAGTCGAACTGTCATTGCAACTTATTCCATTTTGATCCAATTAGTGGTAGCTTGTCTGCAAGGACAACTAACGAACTTCTAAAACTTTCCTCCAACCGAGAAACCTTAAAACTGGATTTTGGCGTCCCTCAGCTGATTAGACGGGGATAATGTTCTCAGTGATTCCATGAATAATGGCAAATTGTGATTCAAAAGTCACAAAAAGTATCAAATTTCCACGTGGAGAACTGTCAACAGTCATGTCACTCACATGAAATAGAATAGTTATCGTCGTGACGAACCGCTGATGACATTTTTAGAAATGCCTTCGTTGACATGGGATTTTCAACGGTTTACTGATTTCAGAAATAAGGAATCAAATTAACTGCACAACATGGGGTAATTCTCTAACCAAAAACACAAAGCGGTATGTGCAAAAATTACAGTCCTTGATATGTAAATTTGGTAAGCAATTTTCGAATACCACTCAAATGGAAGGAGTTCCAATGCGGAACAAATTAAAATCTTACCTCGGTTGTAGGTATCCTTTGACGGGGTGTCCTTATTCGATCAGTTCAATATTATTGATACGATAAATCATTATCATGCTTTATGGAGTTGTTAATAATTTTCTTCAAAAAAGGACCAACAAAAAAAATACTGAATAAAGTAGAAAAAATGATTCTCGAGAGCCCCTTGATTTATGAATGGCAACATATAAAACGAGCACTGAAGAAAGCCTGCACTAACAATGTGTCCCGATTGTCCTGTGATAGTCCCCAAGTGTTTAGGAGTACTCCGTTTTGGGTATTCATTGAAGTTGTGTGTATCCTTTGCTGAGCGCAGTTTATTATGTTTTGTTGCGTGGAAAAGCCAAAGGACTTGTGACGAATTTTTTTGTTGGCAAATGCAGGGATACTACATCGTTAGCTCATTAATCATGTTGAAGAAATAAATAAAAAAGTTGCTTGTCATTACGATTTTTATGGTTCGTTGTTGGGTACTCCTACAGGATCAGCGTCAAGAGTAAACGCGCTGAGGTGCGATCGATTTGTCATGTTAGTAGGTGGCTGATAGGTATATGTACCTTTCTAAGAGGAAGGATTCAATTGGAATTTAGCAGCTGGTGCGTGGGTATTTGGAGATTTCTTCTTCGACGTATACTGAAATAATCGTAAATAGAGTCCTATAAGGACGTTTGTGTCGGCTTGAAATGCGTTAAATGTTACCGTTGTATCAGCATAGCGAGGGCAGTAGCTCAATGCTTTGGACTCAGGGTTTAATATTCGATTCCCACCCAGGAACATCCGAAAGTGTTTCCATTGTTTCACTTCGTTCGGTATCAGCGTTAATCTGGCGAAATTGGAACCTAGAACTCTTCGGTTAGTATCCAAACATACTTACTACTATATCCCTCTCATCCTTGCCAAACATATAACTTTGTACACATAAATGACTAAAGTGTCTTCAGCCGCCTATGACCTAGTATCAGCGTTAATCAGGTATTCAAAGGAGTAAAATCAGAAAATTTTATGGACTACTAGGTTCATTTCTCAAGATAATCACGGCATATTTTGTTTCACATTTTTAACTGGTCGCTGTGCTTCCTCTGGTTGCTATGGATATGATAACAAACATGATTTTATTTGGTATGAAATGCTTTATCCCTAACCAGATAAAAAGTATCAAACCCCAGGTAAACACGTGGTGTGACTCGAGCTGCAAAAAGGCTATCAGGTTAAAAGAGGTAAGCTTTCGGTCTTATAAGGACAAACCATCCGAGGCGAACCGGAAAAAACTCAAACGAGCCATAAATGACTGTAATGCCCTTATTATTCCTGTAAAATTCTCCTGCGACGAGAACCTGAGGCAAAAAATACAATAGAATACTCCATGGGACCAATTCACTTTCACACAATTCACTCGTACAGTGGCTAGAGAGAGTACTTCGAGATCTTGACATACACAATTCCGCTGGTTCAGATGGTATTTTCCCTATCGTTCTGAATAGGTGTTCCTCTATGCTGGCAGAACCACTGCGTAAACTTTTCCATCTGGCCTATTCTTCAGGACCCTTCCCGCGTAGATGGAAAACAGCATTTGTCCAGCGAGCCTGAACCAAAAAAGGCAAATCTTCTTCTCCCTCCACCTACCGACCAATTGCACTTACGTCCTTCTTTATAAGGTCATGGAAACGCTGATCAACCGTCAGCTAATGAAAAAACTGAATCCCGAAAACTTCTCAATGACCGCCAATAACAGTTTTCTCGCAAACAGGTCCACCGGCGATTTGATGACATATCTAACCGAAAAGTGGAACCAATCTCTTCACCAAGGTTTTGAAAGTAAGATCGTTTCGCTTGACATTTCGAAGGCATTTGACAGAGTTTGGAACCAAGCTCTCTTGTCAAAAATGCGTGCATTTGGAATCGATGATACTCATCTGCAATGGATTAGAAATTACATTTCGGACAGTTCAATTCAAGTTATTTTGAACGGTTTTAAGTATGCAACTCACCAAATAAATGCTGGTGTTCCCCAAGGCTCTGTTCTGTCACCGCCTCTCTTTCTCATTTTTATAAATGATCTCCTGTCTGTTACTTCTAATAAAATCTATTCCTTCGCTGATGGCAGTACCCTCAGGTTCTTCGGGCGTGGAACTGGATCGGCAACTTATGTTAAGCTCATTAAATTCCGATCTAAACAGCATAACTCGTTGGGGTACAACCAATAGAGTGGAATTTAATGCTTCTAAAACGCAATACTATCTTCTGTCATTAAAGCAAATCCCACACGCTCTTCCATTATCCATAAATGGCACCTGCATCGCTGAAATTCCATTCTCGGTATGTGTGTGAATGATAACCTCCGTTGGAATGACCACATATTCGATGTCGCCAAGAACGCTGCGAAATATCTTGGCTTCCAAGCGATGTAAGAAATATTTCACCCCTTCTGATCTGGACACAATTTATAAGGCGCTTATTCGCCCGAAACTCGAGTACAACGCTCATATCTGGTCTGGTGCAGAAATAACTTAGTTGCAGCTACTTGACAGGATCCAAAAACGCACGATAAAACTCATTGGTGACCGTAACATCGCGAGATCGCTTAACTCGTATTTTAGTCATCGTCGCAATGTCTCCTGACTTTCGTTATTTCCACCATAAGTGCTCGTGCTCAAACGAAATAGCCAGTTGCATTCCACCCCCCAGAACATTTGAAGCGCAACACCCGCCATGCAATGAAGTTCACCCTCAAGCCTGTATTCGGCCGTACAGTGAAGTTCAAGGAATCTTTCTTCAGCCGTTCAACACAAATGTGGAATACTCTTCCACGCTCTATTTTTCCTTCACAATATAACCTACAAACATTCAAAACTGACTATTTTTCTTCTAGTCCTAATTTCCTTAACGCCCGCGCTGTGTAGCCAATATATGGTAAGGGTACTAAAAAAAATCCCTTTAGTGCGTGCACTTTTTAAAAAAAACATAAATCGATTGATCTGGCCGACGATTGACACGTTGTGTCATCGTGTTGACATCACATGTTTTTCGCAGTTGGAGAAGCTAGGTTTAAGGCCCTGTATGAGCCGTTAATGCCTAATAAAGGATTAGCGACTTGACAATTTCAAACTTTCAGTGTGAACGCACCCTTAAACAGATAACCTTTTCATTATGGTGACGAACACGAAAGAACAACGTTTACAAATAATTAAAATTTACTACCGCAATTCTAAGTCGGTGGTTTCAACTTTAAGAGCGTTTTCGACCGCAATTCTCGTCCCAGTAGACATGCAATTCATAGTGAAGAAATTTGAGTCAAAATATTCGCTGCTTGATGTTGCCGTGCCGGTGAGACTACATTTTGCCCGATATATGGAGAATGTTGCTGCCGTAGAGGCGTCCGTCGCAAACCAGTCAAATTAGTCAATTTCACGGCGTTCTCAAGAATTGGGCCGCTCCCAGACCAGATTATGGCGAATTTTGCGTAAAGATCTTGGCCTACACCCTAACAAAATCCAATTGTATCCAATTGATCATATGAAGCGACGTACGTTCACGAATTGGTGTCCAGAGCCCAATTCGAGAACGTGATGGAAGAAAATTAAACTTTTCATCGCAAAATCGATGAGGCGCATTTTTGTTAAACGGCTTCGTCAATAAGCAAAATATGCGTCACTGGACAGGTGAGAACCCTCATGTACTTCATGAAACAGCACTTCAACCGCAAAAAGTCACTGTTTGGTGCGGTTTTCATGCCGATGGCGTCATTTAGCCGTTTTTTTTTCGTCGATGAAAATGACCGTCACGTTACGGTGAATGGTATTCGCTACAGAGACATGTTGGAACGTTATTTCTTTGAGCAATTGCATGAGTTGGATATCAGTGATATGTTTGTCCAACAAGACGGTAGCACAAGCCACACAGCGGGTGCAACAATCGAGTTATTGAAATCTCAGTTCGGTGAACGTGTTATCTCGTGAAGCCGTGAAGCGGACCCGTCTATTGGCCGCCGAGATCGTGTGATTTAACGCCTCTAGACTTTTTTGTATTGGGCTACATTTAATCAGTCTATGCCAGGGCTGCTCAACTTTTTTAGCAGTCGGGCCAAACCAAACGGACGATTCAGACATTTTCGGTGGGCCACTGATGGTTCCTATGTTTCAATATTCAATTCAAAATTATAAAGTGTAATAGTTGTTTATTAAAATAAGAAAAAAATGGCATATAATGCCAAATAACGAAACAAAACTGTACATATGTAGGACTGTAGGTATCTTAAATGAAAATTTTAATAAAATCAATTTGATTTCTGACATTGTGTCTGTTATAATAATTTACTTATGTTAGGCATCAAATCGGATGTCGTTATGTGCGGTAAGATTTGTAAAAACCTTTTCCCAAATATATAAAGGGCTTTTCAACAGGGACGCTACAAAAGTAGAGCGACAGGGACAGCAAACGACGCCGAATTTCTTGCCGTTCTTTTGACATTTCTCTTCAGTAAGGTTTGCGATTTCATGATGGAAAGATATTTTTTTTTTTTTTTTTTTTTTTATTTTTTTTTTTTTTTTTTTTGAAAAAAAAGGAAATCCAAATCCCAGAGCACTCAGACTCGGTAACGGTCCATTGTACTACCAGGCAGAAATCCTTCTTTTTGGTGTAGAGGCATATGATTGGGTGGCGTATGTTGTTGTTCCCCGTGGGGATTGAACCTGCACCGCACGGGTCACAAGCCAACACACTAACCTCTACACCGTCGCCACCTCGATGGAAAGATATACGAGCCAACAACGAATCGAAATTATTAAAATTTACTGCCCAAATTCGGAGTCAGTGGCCTCAACGTTAGGAGCGCTACGTCATAATCGTCCTAGCAGATCAACAATTGAGCGTCTAGTGGAAAAATTTGAATCCACAAGCACAGTACAAAATGTTCCCGTGCCAGTGAGACAAAGAAGTGCCCGTAGTGTCGATAATATTGCTGCCGCTGAGGCTTCAGTTGAAGAAAGCCCAAATGTGTCTCTCACACGTCGTTCTCACGTTACTGTGAATGGTAGTCGCTACCGTTCAATGATAACCGAATATTTTTGGCCCCAATTGGATGATATGGACTTGCAGGACATGTGGTTCCAACAGGACGGCGCCACAAGCCACACAGCGAATGCCACAATCAATTTATTGGAAACCAAGTTTGGAAACCGTGTTATCTCACGAAATGGTCCAGCCGCTTGGCCGCCTCGGTCGTGCAATTTGACGCCGTTAGACTATTTCCTGTGGGGCTACGTCAAGTCTATGGTCTTTGCCAACAATCCAGCGACGATTGATGAACTTCGTACGAATATCGAACGTGAAATTGCAGCAGTATCGGCCGATTTATGCTTGAAAACCGTCGAAATTTGGGTTCAGCGTCTGGACTTCTGCAAGCGTGTCCGTGGTGTCTATACAAAAGAAATCGAGTTGCATACATAATGGCATCGAACGTACTTTCACAGGAATAAATTCATTGATATCCGAAACCGTTTTTGTTTTAAAAAACTTTTGTAGCGCTCTTATTGAAAAACCCTTTACGTCGATTCACAACTACTTAAGAACTGCAAAGCCAGGTCTGTTATTGCAGGAAAGTTTTTTTTGGTATTAACTTCCAAAAATCTGCAAAATCTTTTGAAGAATTTTTGGGTTTGAAAGATACTTTCTCGGTAAAAAGTTTTTTTTCAGCGAAAATTGATTTTGCAGTTCAGTGAGTTCCAACTGAATATCCGCAGGATAATTAATTTATTCTCTCAAACTGATTATGAAGGGATTTATAAAAATGTGTACCTATATGCATTTTGTTTTTTACCCTCAAGTAGCTAAATTAATTAAAAACAGATTTAATTAGCTTCGAATCTGCTTATCAAATTAAACATTATCGGAAATGAACAATCTTGTAATTTGAGATTCAAAATATTGAGGTAATTCGTAACGTCAACAATAAATGCAAGATCACTCAACCAGGATGTACTCTTCAGTAAATAAGTTCCCAAAGGAAAAGCCTATTTTTTCCTCTAAAAATTTCAACACCTGCTCTCTTAAGTTGAAGAAACATGCTGCCCCTTGAAAGCCAGCACAGTACAGTTGTAGTTAGTTAGTTAGTTATTTGACTATTTATTTCATAAAAAAAAAGGAATTGTTAACAATTGTGAATGCTTAGTCTATATGATTTGGTTTGGCTTAGACCCGTCTACCAGATTGACATTAAAAATGAATTAAAAATAATTTGGTGCTACCTATGTTTAATACATTATGTACGTACATATAATAATTTATGAAAAGAACAAAGTATAGTATGCGCAAACGTTTAAAAATTTCCCTCGATTATGCAATTCCTGTAGCGCAATGCGTTCACTGCGTAGTTATAGAGTAGGTCCCAACCTCTGCCACCATTCAAAATATCGATTGCATCCTCCATCCCAAGTGATTGAGTACCGAAAAAGTTACTGCGGAAATCTTTAAGAATGGGGCATTTCGCAATGAAGTGCAACACATCCTCTCGTTCCCTGAGATTGCACAGGTCGCAGTAAATTGGATGCTCAGGGCGGTGCGGTATAAAATTGAGTTTTAAAAGTTCGCCTCTTATTTTAAAAATGGTACTCATTTTATCCACAACAAAAAGCCAAAAAGGGCTCAACCGAAGTGGTGGAATAAGGAAATCGGCCTTAAAAGAAGGGAGGTAAGAAAACTTTATAATAGGGCAAAACTCATTAAAAACGATACCACATGGGACGAGTATAGCGAAAGCAAGAGGGAATTTAAATACTTAGTGAGGAAATCCAAGAGATCTTCATGGAAAAAGTTCCGTGAATCTATTGAGTTAACTGAAGAGGCGTCGAGACTGCGTAAAATGCTCTCAAAGGAGGCTAGCGTACCTAGCTACCTAAAAAATAACAACGGGACATGGGCCGTGAGTAGTCAGGAGGTTCTGGCTACCCTGGTGGAAACCCATTTCCCCGGTTCCACAACCACAACGGACCTAGGCCTACAAGGGCAGGAGGAAGTCGACTGTCCCTCTTTCGAGTGGGAAGAAATTGACAATATCATCAACCGAAAAAAGTTACGGTGGGCCATGCATACATTCAAACCGTATAAATCTCCAGGGCCGGATGGTATTCTACCGATCATGCTCCAAAAAGCGCCAGAGCATGCAAAACAAAAGATTTTGGATATACTGAGATTCAGCCTAAGAACAGGGCATATTCCAACAGCCTGGAGAGAAGTCCGGGTTGTTTTTATACCCAAACCCGGCAAGCAGGGTCACACGACGGCGAAGGACTTCAGACCAATCAGTTTGTCGTCCTTTTTGCTCAAAACCCTTGAGCGTCTGGTGGAAGCTCACATTAGAAATAAATGTAGCAATGGTTGCTTATGCGAGTCACAGCACGCATACTTAAAGGGTAGATCAGTAGAAACTGCTATACACAACGTAGTGGGTAAAATTGAAAATAGTCTTCACTGCGGCGAATTTGCTTTGGCCTCTTTTCTCGATATAGAAGGAGCCTTCAATAACGTTGAGTGCAGAGCTATAAAATGCGCATTAACAGGCGCTAACATAGTACAGGGAATCATAAATTGGGTATGCAACATGCTCGCCAACAGGAACATAAACTGCTCCCTTGGTCAAAGCTCCATAAGGATGTCTGCAACCAGAGGAACGCCGCAGGGGGGAGTCATATCGCCACTGCTGTGGGTACTGGTCATTGACAACGTCCTAAAGGAAATTAAGTCAATGGGTATAAGTGCCACAGCGTATGCGGACGACGTGGTCATAGTAGTGCAGGGAAAATATTTGAATACCTTAAGTGAGATCACAGAGACCGCCTTAAGGAAAATTAGTAATTGGGCCAAGGGTTGCGGACTAAATGTCAATCCCTCGAAAACAGAGTTAGTCCTGTTCACGAGACGACACAAATTACCGCACTTCAATCTCCCGAAACTTGACGGAGAGGAACTGCTCCTCAAGGACAGTGCGAAGTATCTGGGCGTAATCCTAGATAGAAAATTAAATTGGAATCTTAACATAAGGGAACGAATGAAGAAAGCGTATAATGCCCTCTTTATTTGTAAGAGAACAATAGGCAAAACATGGGGCCTGAAACCTGCCATGGTACACTGGATATATACAGTAGTGGTGATACCCATACTTACATATGGCTCACTTGTGTGGTGGAGGGCAACAAATAAAAGAACCATAATTGGAAAACTAGCAACGGTGCAGAGAACGGCAAGCATAGCCATCACTGGTGCAATCCGTACCACTCCTACGGCAGCACTGGACGCCTTCCTGCACTTTATCCCGCTAGATTTAAAAATAAAGCAACTTGCTGGCAACAGCGCTTTGCGCCTAAAAAATTTAGGCCAGTTTAAGGACTGTAGTTTTGGGCATTGCACGATCTTAGCTGATGTGCTACCCGGAAATCCTATACGGACTGATGAGATTTGCCCCTTGGTCGACAAATAGCAAACGAGGTTGCTATCTACACTGACGGCTCTAAGACGGGGGAGAGAACGGGTTCTGGCATTTTTTCTGCTGATCCAGACCTGAGAGAGTCTATACGACTCCCGGACAAAAGCAGTGTCTTCCAATCGGAAGTTCTGGCTATTCTAAGGGCGGCAGAGATAGTGCAGATGAGATCATTGTCGGGAAGAGACATTGCCATCTATATTGACAGTCAGGCGACACTTATGGCACTTGAATCTGCTAACATTAACTCTGAGATAGTCAGAAACTGTCGCACAATGCTAAAAGCAGTATGTAGACGGAATCAGGTAAGACTGTGCTGGGTACCGGGACACAGCGGTATAGAGGGAAATGAGCAAGCCGATGAGCTAGCAAGAAAGGGAGGGGAGCTGGAAAACAGCGTAGGTGTGAACACCCCTGGGCGTCTTTAAGGGAAAAATCAATGAAAAGATTTTAAAATGGCTGACCTCAGATGGCAGAACATAGTGGGACATAGGGTGTCTAGAGCCCTTTGGCCCTATTTGGATAAGAAAAGATCTAAGGAAATTCTGAAATTGAGCAGGGAACAGCTTAGAACAGTAATTGGGATTATGTCAGGGCACTGTCTTCTAAGAAAGCATGCTAGGCGACTTGGTCTGGTGGATGTGGACACGTGCAGGTTCTGTGGTGATCTACAAGCCGAGGAAGATATAACACACATATTGTGTGAGTGCGAGGGTATAGCACGGAATCGTAGGAGGATTCTAGGGGAACACTTCTTCGAGGAACTAGGGGAGCTGAGCGGCATAGACCATAGGAAGCTGGTTAAGTTCTGCAGGAGGATTGGGCTCTGTCTATGAAAAGTTTTTTAGGTTTTTAGGTTTTTCTCCTATTGAAGTTTTTTCAAGTGCTTCCCTAGGGATCGCGATGGGCCCTTCTGGTGCCTAGTGCTGTATGCAAATTGCATACCCCTTTTTAACCTATGACCTATGACCTATCCACCGGGTAGCTGTTCAAAAAATACGACCCTTCCTGTAGATTATGAACCATCTTGCTGTAGTAAGCTCTGTATTGAGATGACTGGGCTTCATTTACAAATTTGTCATAAATTCTGCGACTGGTTTTTTGAAATAGCATGTAACAATTTTGTTTTAGTGAATCCTGTTGCTCGCTTGGTGTGAAAATAAAGTTGTAACCGCATTCCGCTCCCAGTATTTCCCACTCCCTTACACATTTTACCTTGTACCTTATCATTTGAGCGAGTACCAACCTCGGAATTCTTTCCTCGCTCATCGCATTAACTTTGAGAACATAATCCAAGTGAATTTTAAAAGTATTCAGGAACAAAGGTGCCACTCCAGTCTCTAAGTGCAGCATGTAATTGGGCGAACTACTCGGGAGAATAAAAATCCTCTTCAGAAAATAGCGGAGAAACTTTTCCACAGCTTCGAAAGCGCCGTAACTCCAGACTTGCGTTGCATACAGTAGGATGGAAGAGGCTGTAGCGCGGAATATTTTCACTTTCGATGTATGAGATATGTGTGTGTTCTTGATGCAGTTTCCCCAAACAGAACAGATCGCCCTTTTGGCTTCTACAAGCTTAATTTTAAAATGCTTGTTCATGTTAAGGTTCGGTGTGATTAACACTCCAAGATACCTATACTGCTTAACTATATCAATCTGGTTACCTTGAAACCTCCATTTCTCATTTCGAGCGTACCTTCCTCCACCATCTCTAAAGACCATCATCTTTGATTTTTCCAGATTTACTGTCAGATTCCACATTTTGCAGTAGGTATCTAGCCTGTTGATCATTAACTGCATGGTATCTATTGTATCGGCGAGAAAAACGATATCATCTGCAAACATTAGCGCCGGAATATTGATTCCACAGAGATCTATTCCACCCCTAACTTCGTCCGTTATGTCATTTATATACAGGGTAAACAGCAATGTGCTAAGCACGCAACATTGTTTGACACCAATCGAGACTTCAAATTCGTCCGATAGATTGACACCATCCCAGACACATGACTTATTATTGCAGTACATATCTCTTAAAACATTAACGACTTGTGACGAAATTCCGTACCTATATAGGGTAAAGGCACTAGTATCCGGACAGTTAACATATTTGGTAACTTTGACTTCCAACAGTTTTGTCACTATTAAAGCTACCGCCAAAAATTAAAATGTTTGTGAAAGGGACGATATTGGCTAATAATAATACATCAACATTTTTTTCAAATGTTACGTTCTGAATATTTATAAAAAATAAACTCAAAAAAGTTCGATTTACACTACTATCCGGACAGCAGAATTTAGATTCCGGACATTTTTTTTTTAGTGTCCGGACACAAAAGTTTTATATCAAGTTTAAGTAATTTGTTGCCTTTATTTAATTAAACGCTTTCATTTTTTTTATGAAATATGGGTACTTTAATTCATTATATATACGTACCTACTACATATATTTATTAAAAACAGAAACAAAGGCATTTAAAATACCTGCAGAATTTACAGAACATAATTCATTATTTCTTATATCAAAAAACAAAAGTTTTAAAAAACAATATAAATATTTACATACCTAAATAAAAAGTAAAAAAAAATCACAAATAGTTTATTCAGTTCTTTACTTAGTAGCTATGCCTATAAAGCATCAAAATACTTAACCATGGAACATAAAATATTATAGAAATAACATAATTTAGAAAACAAAACAAAATAAGTAGTAGGTAATTCAGTTCCAAATTCTTGCTATGCATATAAATAGATAGATATGCAGCTAAATAAGAGCAAAATAGGTAAGTAAATAACTTATGAAAAAAATAACAAAATAAATAGTAGGTATTTCAGTTCAAAATAATATGTAATGTTTGTTATTTAAATATTTAGTTTAATAATAGAGAAATAAACTAATACGAGTAAATATATACTTATCATTAATTCTGCTCTGATGTAATGTAGTACTAATACTAGTTATCACAGCTGCAATAGTGACATACAAAATCTCTTTTAGATGCTAGCTCATAGTCCAAGTGTGCCATTGAAGTGCAACTAAGATGAAACCATCTAACGCAAGAATCGCATCCAATATTTTTTAAATTTTCATCTTCAACGTCGCTTTGGAGTTCGTCAAAACATTCGTGGCATTCCTCTTTCTTTTTCATATTTTTTCTTTGGTCTGATGTACGTTTTTGAGCTTCTTTTCTTGTCAATCGTTCTTGCTTCCTTTTTTCAATTGCGTCACTTTTGTCCTTCTTTTCTTTATTGGCATGAATCTCTCGCCAAGCATCTGATGAAATTGCGCTCGGCGATCTGCATGCAACTTTCCCTCCTAGATTTTTTCTATTTTTATTGTTAAAAAAAGTAAGTTTTGGGTAAAACAGATGTGTTGGCAAAGATGAGCTTGCTGTACTTTCACGTCGAGATATTGTTGATTGCGATGGTCCTGGGGATGGATTATTAACCTCGTCTGACGAAAAATCATTAACCGGAAACGAAATTAGCTGGGAGTTTGTCGTTGGATTCAATTCTTTTTCGGGTTCAATTCTTTCCTCGTTTGTGCCAGAGACGTCTTCGTTTTCTTTTTCTAGTAGCCCATCCCTATTCAGTACATAAACCCCAACGCTTAAGTCTCCTAGTCCTCCTTGGAACCGTCCAAGTTCAGCATCCACTGTAATATCTAGTGTTGAAGTTGTTGGTGGCTTGTTCGACGATTTTGACGCTTCAGTTTTGATTACTTCTAAAACGAGATTGGCATCAACTCCAACATTTCTTAATTGTTCTGACAATGCCTCAATCATGTCGGCAGCAATCTTAAATTTTGATGATTCAGTCGATTGTTCTTCATCGGATAATTCGGGAGCTTGAGCTATTATTAATCTCTCAACATTGTTCTTAACGCATTTCGTATAATCAACAGCTGATGGGTCCAATGGATACAAGCCACATCTTTTAAATCCATTTTGTATGGTAGCCACCATATCCTTATTTTTGACAATAGCATCATTCAAAAGGGGACAAAAATTTCTCTTTGTCAAGGCCTGTCCCAAATTTTTAGATTGCCAATCACGAATTGTTTTTTTCCAATCGGATTTCAAGGGCTTGAAAACACTAACGTCCGCCGGTTGCATGATGTGGGTGGTATTCGGTGGCAACGCATACAAAATTATTTGGTTGTTGCTACAAAACTCACTGAGTTCCAGGGTTAAATGCGACTTGTGTCCATCTACGAACAATATAACAGGCCGTTCCACGTTATTAGCTAGTAACCGCTTGTGAATACAATTGGCGACGTATTCGAAAAACGTTTCGTTTCTCATTCATCCGCTTTCACTTCTGCCCAAAAACCATGATTTTGGCATGCTGTTAACAATGTCTTTTGGTGGACGTAAGTAAGGAAACACCACCATGGGTTCAAAAAGAGTTCCGTCTGCTGAAAAAACAATTAGCACCGTAAGCGTCTCTTTCTCATTTCCAGCAGCAATTTGGTACACGTTTTTGTATCCTTTGGGGGCTATAACTTTGCCAGTTTTTGGACAGAGGCAAAAACTGCTTTCGTCACCATTTAGAATTCGCTTAGGCTCATTCATTATATGCTCCTGACCAATGCTTTTCATGTATTCCATTAGTTCCCTAAACCATTTTAATATGGTTTCCTGGGTGACAACTGCCCTACCCTTGCTGATGCTTTCTGCTTCTCTCATTGATAATGAAGGGTTTCGTTTCAAGAAAGCTCTCATCCATGTTTTTCCAGGGCGATCGTTTTTGAAAGGCGTTTTTCGTTTTGAATCCCTTATGATTTTTTGAACTGTATTTAACAGATCGTCGATCTTAAGGGGAAATCCACACTTGCAAAGATCGGCACACCACTGAGCAATACGTTCCTCCTCTTCATTAGTCAAATAAGGATCAGGCCCCATTTTCGTAGCCTTTTCGCCGACCAATCTTTTGCCCTTCAAGCGGTCATGTAATGTTCAACGACATAAACCATACTTATTTGCTGTTTTACGAATGCTTAAGTTGTTAGTTCTTATATCTTCTAAGGCCTTAGCTATACTTTCTGCATCCATTCCTTAAAAAAACAAATAAACAAAATGCCTATTACGATAATTTGAACCTAAAAACCGACAATTACATTTCAAACAATAAGTTGTCCGGGAACTGAAACTAATTTTTCAGTACCCGGACAGATATATTGTCACTTAGTAAACCCTGTCCGAATACTGAAAATATGCGAGAAAAACACAATTGTCTTTCTCTCTCTCATTCGGAACATACATAGGTATCGTTTAGGAGCATTTAAACGAGAATTCGTATCTCCTTACACATTTTCAGTATCCGGACAGTTTGTCTGGATACTGAAAATTACCTTCAATTTAAGTTTTAGTATCCGGACACTAAAAATTAGGCCAACAAAATAATTTTATTCCATATTTTTTTTTTAATTATGAAAGTAGGTTCTATGTAAAGGAAAACAAAGTATTTTCCAGAAGAATAAGTTAAAAAATACTCTTTCGTTGACTTACTTCTTGCAAATGCTCGCACTATTTTTTTTGTATGCAAAATGACAACACAACCACACTCTCGGAGCTCGGCCACAACACTGCCGCTTATCTCTTACATTATGCTGCATTATGCATTATGATTATGGATTTGAAACTTTGCACGTATGTGAGTGACACATAAAGGATTTTTTTTTTTGTTGATATTTGAGACTATTTGTGTGTGATGCACCTATTTTTCTCAGATAAACAGCATAGTGTCCGGACACTAACACCGTCCGGATACTAGTGCTTCTACCCTAGCTTATAGAATAGCATTTCTCGCGGGATGGAGTCAAAGGCTGCACAAAAATCCACGAAGAAAGCGTACAGTTTTTTGCGCTTTTCTTTGTATATCTCCGCAATGTTAACCAGTGATAATATTTGGTCTATTGTAGAGTAGTTTCTTCGTAAACCGGCTTGGAATTCTTTTAAAACCTTCTTAGTTTCCACCCACTTCGTAATTCTATTGAAGAGCAAACTAGCAAACAATTTAGCAGATGTGTTTAAAAGAGAAATTCCTCTGTAGTTTGCTGGGTCATCGTAGTCACATTTTTTGTGCAACGGAAAAATTATCGCTCTCTGAAAGCATTCGGGTACAGTTGTTGTAACTCTCCATATTCGCTCATTTTTCCTTCAAATAAAACTCTGAATTGACGTCTATGAAGAGCTTTTGCATGTATATGTAACTTATGCAACGTAGGTACTACTGGATCCAGAATATCATCCAAATCGCAAGTTTCGTCTAACGCCAATGAAAAATATTTGCATTTTGTTACGATTACTTGGATCTGACCGCTGATATCAACTGCCATCTCCCCCACCTGTCTTGTAACAGTGTGCCGTGAGAGTGAAACACTGTCGGCTTTAGATTTGACGTTTTTATCATTACAATTTTGAGCAAAGATTGTTAAAGCTTCTTTAATCTCATAAGATGTTTTGACCATCGATTCAAGCTCGTCGTGTCTTTTAACGAAAATATTCTGTTGGTTGAATAATTCCCGTTTCTTTTTCTTAAAAAAACTCTTCTCTGATAGCACTACCAACAGGTAGTGAAGCAAAGTATACATAATGTGCTCACGCAAGTAGCTTTGAATATGAATTAGCTGGTGGCAACAGGTGCAGTAGTAGTGTATTCGCTTACTGAATGGAAGGTCGTGCGTTCGAATCCCGGCCAAGTCCATTACTTTATATCAAATACATGAAATCGTAATCTCCCTAAGCATCTTAGACACCACCCGTGGAGAAAAACCCTACAACTGCACCGAAACACTTCTTTCCTATCTCTCTATTCTTTCTAATAGTAAGTAGCACCGAAAAGTGTGCGCTGAAATACGATAGTGCCAGGTGCTGCTTGCTGTTAAACACAAATGCTTACGCTGTGTTACGCACTATAAGGGTAACAACAGAAAAAATCCCTTTAGCGTAAGCAAATTTAAAAAAAAAAAAAAAAAAAACTTTGGAGAAAATTTGTGTGGAAGATACATTTTAGCATGATTTCTACACTATACCATTGTACAAGGTGGCGCAAAAGTTGTCATCTGTTTACTTCACAAATGTCAAAGTAAAATTGACATTTGCCGCTATTTGCAAAAATTATAGCATCTTCCGATAGGGTTTTCAGCCCTTGGGTGTGCCTTAGGCAATTCTGGTGCCAATGTTCTAAATGATCCACGACGTTTGACATCTATCCTATGTAGTTTTCAGTCGGATTGGTGAACGCCACTGGGTGATGACTTTTGCGCCACCTTGTATATAGACTTTATATTTATATACAATGACTTTTGCAGGAAATTTTCAAATTTTTTGCGCGTTCCATCTAAAATTCGACACACTCTGGCCCGCGGGCCTGGGGTTGAGCAGCCTTGGTCTATGCCAATAAGCCGGCGACGTTAGAGGAGCTCAGAGACAATATTGAATGAGAAATAGCGGGCGTATCGGTCGAAATGTGCGGCCGAGTCATCGAAAATTGGGTTCAACGTATCGACCGCTGCATACGTCCCCATAGTGGACATATGAACGAAGCCGAATTTGATTCATAAACGTTTTGATAGAAATTCAAGCCAATACATAGATATCTCAAGTAGTAGCATTTTTTTTTTTGTTGTGTTGGGAATTCGCTGGAAGAAAAAATGAGACATTGCAGAGCTAGTACGCGAGGGATGCTTCTGCAATAGTGAGAGAATTTAACTCATCTAAAAAAAACTCCCGGGGGACTGACATTCGCCATCCCGAAGAGATTGCACCTAGTCGACGACTAATCGGCAATTTGTTTTTGAACTACATATTTGTTGAATTTAACAGATAAATCCGCCGTTTGTCGGATTTCTAAACTTTTTTCTTGTTTGAAATCAATACCTGATTTCTTAGCCCTAGTTAACTCTTATAGATCAAGAGGTTTTACCCGTCTCAATCTCCTGATTGCATTGTCATTATTTAATAGTTCTGTTATTTCTGTGTTTACGTGGTTGAGAAGCCTACTTCTATGCCTATGAGCAACTTTCTTAACTTCATCTTCAACCATTTCAACATTTAGATCTTTATGCAGATCGGCATTGCGTATGTACCAAGGTGCATTAACTATGTTCCTTAGTACTTTATTTTGGAAAACCTGAATTGTTTGTAAATTTGTTTGGCATGTGCATGCCCACAACTGGAGCCCGTATGTCCATACTGGTTTCAGATCTTGCGTGCGTAGCAATAACTTGTTGTAGTTAGACAGGGATGAGAACCTCCCAATAAGCCAATACATTTTACTGTATCGCATGTTCAACTCATCTTTTTTTTCAGTTTAGCGTCTAGAGTCATGCCTAGATATTTGGCTGTGTTTGAATATTCTACTACATTGTTGTTAATGTAGACTGGAATGTGTGATACGTTTTTATACGTAAAATTAATATGGACTGACTTAAGGTCATTTAATCTAATCTGCCATTTCTTAGTCCATTCTGAAATATTATTTATTGCTGTTTGAAGCTTTTTTGTTGCTATTTCGACAGTTGCTCCCACAGCAAGGACAGCTGTGTCATCTGCAAAAGTAGCTATGGTGGTTTCTTCACTTTCAGGAAGATCGCTAGTGAAAAGTAGGTATAGAACTGGACCTAGCACACTGCCTTGTGGTACACCAGCTTTAATCTCTCTTAATGTTGAGTACTCTGCCTCTTGTTTAATTCTGAAGAATCTATCTGATATATAAGACTCCAGAATGGTCGCATACTGCTTCGGCAGTTGCTTTTGTAGTTTGTGTATCAGTACTTTGTGCCAGACTTTATCGAAAGCTTGTGCTATATCAAGAAATACTGTAGAGCACACATTTTTCTCTTCAAATGCTTTTTCGATTCTATATGTGATTGTCTGCACCTCATACATTCTCCTCCCTACTTTGGCAATCGTCTTGGCTGGTATCCACCTAGGACCCCTAGCGAAGTTCCGAACATACACATCTTCTCCAGTATTAGCTACTTTTGAAAAGAACACACTATCGCAGCAACTTACGATAGAAGGTCAAACCAGTCCATTCCCAAAATGTTGCCTCCTTCATATGTGTCAGCAACCACACTCAGAGAAAAAAATAGTTATTTTTGTAACTATTGTCTTAGTAATTTCATAATATTCTACGAAATTTACGGAATGACTATTACAGAACAAAAAAAAAGTTGAAAATAGTTAAAAATAGTAATGTAAATTGTCAAAAATGACTATTGCTTAGTTATTCAATAATAAACGCATGTCAAAAGTTCAACCATGACTATATTTGTTATCAAAGAGCACAAGAAGGTAGTTAAAAATGACTATTGCGTAGTTACTTAATAAGAATCGCGTGCGTCGAATGTATCTTTACGACTATTTGTATTGTCAAAAAACACAACAAAATAGTCAACATTGACTACTGCGTAGCTACTCAATAAGAATCGCGCGCGCCGAATGTTCCATTATGACTATTTTTATTGTTAAAAACCACAACAAATAGTCAACATTGACTACGGCAACAGATAGCCTCAATTGATTGAATTGCGATCATTATGCTGTGAATGTTCTTCTCGTGCAGTTCGAAAGTGTTTATTAAAGTGTTAAAAAGTTAAAGTGAGTAACTAATTTTGCAATATAAGTTATCAATTATCAAACAGCAGCAGCAGGCTTCAGTTGAGATTAAAAAAATAAAAAAAGTTAAAGTAAACAATTTTTTAATAGTATTAATTATCCAAGTGATATTTTGGAAACAGACAATTTAGATGTGTTGGATATTGGTGAAGTTCGAGTTCAAGACGTAAATTCAGAGACAGTAAACTACCCTGCAAATAGTCAGCAAGCAACAGCTGTAGCTGAGATAACGAACATATCTATTCAGTTTTATTGTCGTGGGGCCTTGAAGTATTGTACAATAACTTTCTTGGTAAGTTAATATTTGTTTAAGCGGCCCTTACACATTCAATTAACTATTATCACTCATTAACTCATTTTACCTTGATGACATGCTTGCTCTTGAGCGATAATAGCTTAAATGAGGAAAAATGTGTTAATAAAAAACTTAGACGCATCTATCGGTTTGGGAAGCGAAAGAAAGTCATACGGATCGTATGTACAATTAAGGGAAAGTTTGTTGGATTGGAAAAAATCACAGGTAACTCTGCTACAACAAAATGTATTCTACTTACTCGTACTTACTTATTCATTATGTTATATCCACCTCCTATTAATAGGGATTTGCAACAAATTCATTATATAGTGCTTTCACGCTGGATGGAAGTATTAGTTCGTGTTTCGACAGCGATGATACAAGGCAGTCATCATCCTCAATGGCAAACAGCACAAGCAGTAGATCATCAACATTCACAGAAAATTATATGAGTTACTCATTTGTATTATTTTATTAAATAAGTTTTGCTTAAATATTTTTTGCTTATAAAACACAGGGAAATTTTCAGGAAACAAATCGTTTATTTGCGTTATAACCTTTTTTAGTTTTATAAACATTATACCTAAGTCAAATATAAAATAAAATACTTAAAAAAATATATATACCTACTGCATTTTTTGCTTATAAAACTCAGGGAAATTTTCAGGAAACAAATCGTTTTGTCTGTTCCACGTATATTCGCGCAGTAAAACTTTTTAAGGTAAGTATAGTCATTGACTTGCAACTAGATGCCTTAAGGTTTATTCTTTATCAGATTTGTTAAACAAAGAATTATATTCACACCTAGTTAAGAGTAAAAGCGTTCATTCAATTATTTAAAGTAAACAATATTGCTAATATGCAGTTGAAAACTACTTTCTTAATACTGTACTGATTTTACAGCTATTTTTTAGACAACTTTAATTCTGAGCAGTCAAAAGTAACTATTAATAGGTTCATTTAAAAGCAATAAGAAATATTCAAATTTAATTATACGTATAGTTAAAAGTAACTATGTACAAAGTCATGCAACAGCAGTTTGATGTAGTCAAATTTTACTACGTGCATAGTTAAAAGCAACTATTGTAAAAATTGTGTAACTATTTTACCATGTGCATAGTTTAAAACAACTACTGTAAAAGTTATGCTAGTACTATGTGCATAGCTAAAAACAACTACTGTAAAGTTATGCTTGTATTATGTACATAGTTCAAAACAACTACTGTAAACGTTATGTAACTGCTTCTATAGTCAAAATTGACTATAATAAAGTTGAGCTCCACAAAAAAATAAATTTACAACCAAAATAGTCATAAGTAACTATTTTTTAACTAATAAAAATGGTGGTCACGATTCGGACTATGAAAATAGTCAAAAAATAGTCATTAATGACTATTTTTTTCTCTGAGTGCAAGAGTTTGAGCTCGTGCGTCTGTTCCCTGAACTGAACGTTGACTTGTATATTGGCTTTGACAGGAACAACAAAGTTACCATACGCTCTTAGTACCCTAGCTGGTTCGATGTAATTGGGTTTCCCTAGCTGTTCATACGTACGAAGATCAATCATGGAGCAAGTAGCACCAGTATCAAGCTGAAAATCGAGGACCATGCCATTGACAGATACTGGCACTAAAAACTTTCTAGCAAGCCGCTTAATGTCCCCCATGCCATCTTCTTTCAACGTTTTAATTTGATCGCAGCTACCTCGTTTGTTAGCGAATTTCGCTTTTGGATTTTGTCGGCAAACTGAAGATATATGGCCTTTGACATTACATACTCCGAAAATAGCATCCCGCACTGGACATTGAAAATATGTATGTCGTACCCCACAACTAGGGCAAGACGTTTTTGCTTCTTTGTTCATAAACATAGCATTAGAAGCCTGTGGTTTTTCAAATTTATTTGAACTATGTTTATGATTGTTCACTCGATGCACTACCTGAGGAACCATACTGTCACCTTTAATAGCAAGTACAGATTTTTGCGTCGATTCATAAGTTTCCGCTATTTTAACAACATCGTCTAAACTGGGGTTAGACTTTTGCAAGGCAGCCGACCTAACCGTATCGTGCGGTGTGTGCAAAATAATGATATCTCTAATTAAACTATCTACAAACGGCTCCTTACACTCGGTATTATTGCACACAAATTCGCAATCGCGCCCAGCTCCAAGCAAGTCCGCTTGTTATAAGGACACCTTCTGTTTTATGGTCGGCTAGTTCTAGTCCGACGGATACTAGCCAGTGTTTTATCCTGGAAATTGCTTCATTTTTAGCTGATTCCACTTCATGGATCTGTTTAGCTACTGTCACGATGGCAATGTCGTCGGCAAATCCAATTATCGATACTCCGCGAGGTAGCATTAATCGTAGGACTCCGTCATACATGATGTTCCACAGAAGCGGCCCCAGTACGGATCCCTGTGGGACGCCCGCGGTAACCTTGTAGTATTTGACTCCTTCGTCGGTATAATACCTTAACTTCCTGTTGTTAAAGTAGTCCGTCACTATCCTCAGAAAGTAATATGGTGTATCCATTCTGGCGAGAGATCTTCTTAAGAATGACCAGTTCGCGGAATTGCCCTTATAACAAGTCGAAAACCATTGAATTCGCCAATTTCCAGGTGGGGAACCAGATCATCAGATCCAAAGAAGCAGTCAAATATCTTGGAGTCATGCTAGACAACAGACTGCAGTTCAAGACGCACGTGAAGTATATTACAACGAAAGCATCGCAAATACAGGGAGCTCTCTCATGCATACTACCTAACATCGGTGGACCTGAATACGCTAGGAGGAACGTTTTATCAAAAGTAGTCAATTCAGTCCTTCTTTACGCCGCTCCGGTTTGGGCGGGGGCACTGACGACGAAAGAAACAAGAAGGAAACTATCATCCGCATACAGGCTTAGCGCGTTAAGGACAATCTGTGGTTTTCGAACCATCTCAGACGAAGCGGCCTTCGTCATAGCTGGAATGATACCCATGGACATTCTAGCGGGCGAGATGTTGAGGATCTACAACAGAAAAACGAAGGGCGGACAAGATGCAAGTGAAATGTCAAGAATCAAAGTAGAAGAAAGAGCAGCTTCAATTGCTATATGGCAAACCAGGTGGAACAACACTACAAAAGGCAGATGGGCATACAAGCTGATCCCGTCAATCGAGACCTGGACAAAGCGAGCACATGGAAACAGCAACTACCACCTGACTGGCCACGGCGGCTACCGCAAATACCTACACCGATTTGGACACGAAAGCCGGTTATTTTGCCCATATTGTCCAGACCAGGAGGAAGACACGGAGCACGCAGTTTCTCATTGTAGGCGATTCGTATCATGGAGAACGAATCTGCCCAATCCATCATTCGTAATAGACCATATGTTGCAGTCGGAGGACAATTGAACGACAGTTTGTAATCTGGTAACAACCATCCAAAATGAACTGCGGAGAGTAGAAAGGCTAAGGAGAGCATCAGAAGCAGCAGAAGCGTCAGAAGCAACTGACACAAGACAAGACGCATAGCATGAATTGCTAACCAGCCCCGCGAAGAAATACCTAACGGCAGTCCCGCGGGAGAGTGGTTGACGTCAGCTGGGTGTGGATTAGTACGTAGGCGCATTCCTGGCATCGATTACTCGCGTTTGCGAATCGTGTATGCCATGTTTTGAAGATTACCAGCCAAGAAAAAAAAAAAAAAAAAAAAAACGCAAGTCCGCTACTCACTCTACATACGTTTGGCTCTCTTGCAAGCACATTTCAAAAAAAACCATAACGGGCAGCAAGCACATGAGTTCTATCAGCGAAATGTACGGTAAGTTTGGCAATGAGTACCGCAAACGATTCTTCCTCTACTTTTTTGTCAAATTTTTTTTTTAACAAATTTTTTATTGAAAAGGAAATCCAAATCCCAGAGCACTCAGACTCGGTAACGGTCCATTGTACTACCAGGCAGAAATCCTCCTTTTGGTGTAGATGCATGTGAATGGGTGGCGTATGTTGTTGTTCCCCATGGGGATTGAACCTGCACCGCACGGGTCACAAGCCAACACACTAACCTCTACACCGTCGCCACCCCAGCGAACAAATTACGTATGAGTTCATAAAGCTCTGGACCCGACCAAGATAAGAAAAAGGCTTTTTTCTGTTCGTCTGTGACCATATTATAAGCATTAAAATGTTGGTTTAACTGGTCAACAAACGATTTCCAGGATTGTTTCTTTTTGTCAAACGGCAAAAAAACGGGAATATGCGAAGCTGGGAGCGCCGCGGCTCCCTCACTTTTTGTAGTTGTACCAGCAGCAAATTTATCCATCATTGCTTTTTGGTTAGCCAATATATCCGTCATCCACTCTTGTTGCGTATTTAGCAATTGCGAAAACGACTCTAGCAATCCATTCGCGTCCATTTCCTTACTGCGAGTAACAGACTTAACCGATATACACACTTTGGGTTGGGGACACAATCCCGAAAACCAAAATCCCGAAAATCCAAAATCCCGAAAATCCAAAATCCCGAAAACCCAAAATTCAGAAAATCCAAAATCCCGAAAAGCCAGAATCCCGAAAAGCCAAAATCCCGAAAACGAAATCCCGAAAAATAATATATAAAATGAAAAATTTGCGCAAATTTGCATTCAGTTGATTCTTTATTTAATTTTGAATGTAAAATAGACAAGTGTTTGTCCATTCCATTTACCGTAATAATATTTTGCAATTGTTTGCGTTGTAATGTTTTGCAATTCGCAATGTGCATTCAGTTGAGCTGATCTCAAATAGTGTGATAGCTGACCGACTAGATTTTTGTTAGACAGTGAACATCGTAATACAAAGTGAGTATCGTGCATGCCTTTATAATTAAAAACTTTATATTATCAGTGACATTTTGTGTTTGAAGTTTTAAGTAGAAATGAACGTGTCCATCGTGAAAACCAACAAACAGCGTGAGAAACTGCTTATTGACGGCTACAAAAAATATAAGGATACATTTTACTGGGAGTGTGAGCAACGAAAGCCTTCTGAAATAAGTTATCTCAGAATAATTGCGTACAATATGAACTAGAACTTGTATTATATTATTTTGTCATTGATCGTTTTTGATATGTTTTTGTAAGACTTGAACTGTTTTTGTTATGGTTTATTTATTTGAAGTTTTTTATTTTGTTTATTTTGTTAAATAAATTTGCCAAATTTTTTTGTTGGTACAATAAAATTTTTAGTTTCATTTTCGGGATTTTGGTCTTTTAAAATCATTTTTCTTTAGTCTATAGCTAGGAGAGCAGTATACTGCTGCAACAGATATTTGTCCACTGCTAGTTTCTACACATATGGAAATTCCTTGGATGGCACATGATTGGAATTTTGCTTCTATATGGTGTTTTATTGTATTCTTTATTAACACTGCGTTTTATTTAAAAAAGGAATATCTATTGTCAAGTCCTTTATATTTATTTTTTTCATTGATTTGGCAAGCAGCAATAATGTTCGAGCAAGAAGTTCTTTGATGAGCTCCTCTGCTTGTGACACGGTTCGAAATAAGCCAGAATGCCCACATAAAATAAATAAGATTCGTGTCAATGGTCTACAAGACTCAAACGGAAATCCAAGTGTTTAGTCAAAGTCTCAATTTCTTCGCGTTGTTTACACTCGTAGACTTCTTACTTTTACTTTTAAATTCATTTTTATTAATTATTAGCTTATATCAACTTACATACTAGACAAAAATGATTAAATCTAACCTAAAATTAACAGGATACTTATTCTAGATTATTGATCCTTATGCGGACGCCCTAAACTTGACTCTATCTTATAATTATTACCTTTCGGCCTAAAAACTATTTTACGAACTAATCTTACATATTATGTTTTCATCGAGAAAATTTTTAAGAAAACTCGGCATCTTTATCAAATTTTATATTTTTATATAAAAAAACAAATTACAAACTACCTACTCTACTTACTTAAACTAATTAACATATTCTAACTATAATTAGGATTCTGAGCACTCGTTGCATTACGAAACAAGTGGTCAAAATCCCAATTGCTTTCCGAGCGCCTGGCAGTCGTCAACGTGCACACGCGTCGCCGTGAGCTGACTGGTGCCTTACAGAATCAATCACCTCCCGGAAGCACCACCACAAGTTGGCGAGCCCGGCCCCTCCCAGAAACGCCCTAGCTAACTTAGTCTATCTTACAAACTAAGAGGATGATACCTAGAGTAACGCACCGTCTTGGGAGGGCATGTTGAACCCTCCACCCTCAAAAAGCCACCAAAATTCGGCAAATTGCTTTTCTGTATCGAATTTATCCCTATCCGCTATTGCGGTACTAAAACGGAGGAGCTCATGAGCATTGGCGACGTCCTCGCCGCGGATGAGCCGCTTATCTCTCGCACTGCGGTAGCGGTGGTATAATACCGGGATACCATCCCTCGTCTGTACCAGCCCTTTTGCATCAATATGAATAAATGCCTCTGGCGGCATAAAGCCAGACCGGAGTGTACTCTCTATGTACATTTCATTGGGGTAGTAAGCCCCAAAGATCAGACTATTGTCGCTGGCCATCGCCCTTGCAACGTGCCTTCGAGTCACCTTAATGAGGAAATTGTCAATCCTATACAACTGAGCCCCATCGTATAGGACCTTGTTGGGATAGTATTTTATATAGTTGGATTCAGGCGTTCGGAACAACCGGAGACAGGTCCTAAGACATTGTCTCTCCAAAACCCGAATCTTTTCCATATAGCTAGGCGCTATATTAAACCATAATGGACAACCATAAGCGATGATCGGCCTTATAAGGGCCACGTAGCAAATGACCTTCACTCTGGAGTCAAGCTGACTACTATGAAACAGTCTCCTTGTCAGAGCATAAGCCTTCTTGGCCCCAGCAAGACAAGCAACTACATGTCTATCGAAATATAGATACTGGTCAAGCCAGATCCCTAGATATCTAACTGCGCTTCTCACCGCCAATGGCTGCCCATTTTGTCCAATAATGGCCAATTTTTTCCAGTTTTTTCTGGTATCCCTAGAGGCCCCGGCTAATGGAGTTCTGAACAAGATTGTTTCCGTCTTCTGAAAGTTGATTTTCAACTTCCAGTCGTCGCAATATCGCTACACTCGTAGATTTCGGGTGCCGCGACATTAACGCCAAGTGACATTTTGCGAAAGTGACATATAAATTTGTATCAACAGAATGTGGGCAAGTTTTCGTTAATTAAAACACACAAAATTTATAAGAACTTATCGTGGATCTTTATTGAGTATGAAAGTTCACTTTATTGTAATTACGACTATATTATAATGTAGCAAAACATCTTTCATGTGACAATCACGGTTCCGAATGCAGGCGATGACATTTTGCGAAATGAGCGACTCAATGGGCTCAATCACCGTTCGAATATTGGGTTTGAGGTCTTGAATTAATGTTGGATTGTTGGCGTAGACCTTACTTTTCAACAAACTTACGAAGGTAGAGGTAGAAGTATCTGCTTGGTATTACATCAGTACACCTGGATGCAATTAGCGCAAAGGTGCCGTTTTGATGCCACCACTCAAGTGACCCAGAGTGTGAATTTGTGTTTCAAAATCAGCCTGTGGAATTGAGGAATTTAATGATATTACAGAATTTGATATTACTTAATTCTGATAGATCGTCGAAGAATATTTCGCCGAGTGTGCGAAGTCTAGTTCTAGCTACGGCCGGCCATTCGGAGAGGAGATGGTGAAGGGTATCTTTTTTCACTGGATCTTTGCAACTGCGGGATTGTGGGTTGAATGGGATGCCCAACTTGACAGTGCGAGTGCCGAGAGGCCAATTTCCAGTACTGATTGTCACAATTCTGGAAATCTAATGTCGAATTCTGTTTGTTAGATCGTGAATTCTTTTTGCATTGAAGCAGGGCCAAATCTTCCTGTACCTATATGGCGCAGGTATTTAGGTTGCTCCATCCGGAGTTCACCCGTGAAAGGAAGTACTGGGATATTTTTCTTTTAACAGCTTCTATAGGAGGAGAAACATTCTCATTGAAGTGTCATTGAAGTGGTCACTTAGACAAGTGATAGCTTCTTTATACTATGCGACTGATTTGGATGATATGGAGTGTAAGTCGAGAGCTTTTATAACTGCTTGGCTATCAATAAAGATGGCAACATCTCTCTTGGTTATGGGGAAAAGAGTGAGTATCCTACAAGCCTCCTTAATCCCTCTAGTATTTCCGTCTGAAATACGCTAGAGGAATCCGCGAGACGGAATAATTTGGCTATCGCGCCGACTCTGAATTCCATTTTCGAGCCGTCGTACAAATCGCTACCTATAGTGGTTCGTTGGGAAGGCTTTATTTTTCCGTTCCGTTCTGTATGAGAAATATACTTTGTTAACTCTATATTTGGGCGTTGTATTTTCAGTGGCAGTCGCAGCAAGGTACACGGGTAGCAGGTCCAGCACCTTTTTGTAACTTTTGTCTTTGTTTTAAAAAAAGGAAATCCAAATCCCAGAGCACTCAGACTCTTTAAAGGTCCATTGTAAAGGGTTTTTCAATAAGAGCGCCACAAAAGTCTTTTTTAAATAAAACAAAAACGGTTTTGGATAGCAATGAAATTCGTTATTCCTGTGAAAGTACGTTCGATGCCATTATGTATGGAACTCGATTTCTTTTGCATGGCCACCACGGGCACGCTTGCAGAAGTCCAGACGCTGAACCCAATTTTCGACACGGTTTTCAAGCATAAATCGGCCGATACTGCTGCAATTTCACGTTCGATATTCGTACGAAGTTCATCAATCGTCGCTGGCTTGTTGGCATAGACCATAACCTTGACGTAGCCCCACAGGAAATAGTCTAACGGCGTCTTTTTTAGCTCTCTTATTGAAAAACCCTTTACTACCAGGCAGAAATCCTCCTTTCGGTGTAGAGGCTGGAGAATGGGTGGCGTATGTTGTTGTTTCCCATGGAGATTGAACTTGCACCGCACGCGTCACAAGCCAACGCACTCCTGCACCTTACTGTGGCCGTAGGGTTTGTATAGCCAGAACCAAGATTTCCGTACTGCGCTATGATGCCGTAAATTTGTTGTAGAATACCAGCCGACCTCTGGACTCGATCGGATTTAGTGATGTTGTAGGCTTTACTTAAGGCAGGCCACCATACAAGTGACCCAAGTGGGTGAGGACAGGACGTATTACGGCTGCTTACATCCACATCACTCCGGACTAGAGTCCGCACCTTTTGCAAAAAGTTCTGCTAACGGCGTCGCAAGGGACACATGCGTTGCGTACCCGATGTTCTATGTCTTGCTTCCTGCTTAGTTTTGGAACTAGGATCATTCCTAAATATTAAGTTTCGGCAGATAAGGAGAGTGTTTGGTTATTAAGTTGAGGGAGGTTAAAAGTCAGTATCTCGTACTTGGTGGTAAACAGGATGAATTCAGTTTAACTCGGATTCACGCTGAGGACCCAACTTGTAGCCCATCCACTTAAATTAATCAGAGGCCTCCCTGTCATCTCACTTACCACTGAGGGGAACATCCCAGATACCAGAATAGCCAAATCGTCTGCGTACGCGAATGTGTTAATTCCAATTCTGTTGAAGTCTGTCAGAATGTCAATGACCATGAGCCCCTTGGAGCGCTTCTCTTTCTACAGTCCCTAACTTCAAACAAGTTTCTAATTATTAGGCAGTTTGCAAGAAGCTTCTCATAATAATTAATACTCTTTGACGCTTGTCAGACTTTGGCAAAAGGTGGTGTAGTAAAAAAACTGTAGGTTTTACTGGGAAGACTTGACTTGGTCGGCAGTGCAAATCAAATGCACCAACTACGCGTCAACGGTATTGATATCGACATCTTATATAGACATATGGTAGTTTCAGCTTCCCACCATCACCTTTGAAGCTTGTTTCGCCATTTTGTTGATTGATGCTCCTATCATTGATAAGCCAGTGTTACAGCTTCAAGCTTTAATTGTTGGACGCCTGCGTCAAGCCTTCAATGTTCCGATAGTCCTCAAGAGATTGTCATTCACACAGATTAGGCAGAATTCGAGGCAGATTTGAAAGCTGGGTGGGCTGATTTGAATTCGTTTCGCGGAGCTTGTTTAGCGTTATCGGTTCGCCTTTCCTATAAATAAGAGAAAAAAAATAGAAATTCGATCCTGTTTGATCCTCAATTCAATTTAAGTACTCCTTACTGACTCTCTACCCAAAAATCAAGTACCATTGAAATATTCTTAATCCTTATTTGGCATTTCCTTTACTGTGTGCGTTTTTTTTTTTAAAGTTCACAACACAAAATTGCATATGCCTATATGACTATGTGCAAGGGACACCCACTGACAATTGCACAATAGTTGAGACAGATGAAAAGATATACATAAAAAAAAGACAAGAAATGTCCTTAAATGACCAAAATAAGAAAAATGCATAGAAAGAGGAAGGCTAGCAGAAGAATGCGAGCGACATGTATTGTGCACTGCCGACATATTACATGATGAAGGAAAAACTTTGTCCTGGTTTTAATTTTGACAGTTTCCAAAGCAGAAATATCCTTCCGCTTTCTATTCATAGCTAGCTTCTGTGTATTCTTTTGTGGGAGAAAATAATACAACAACCTTCTGTGGAGCTGAATCGATATAAGGATTAAAATTCGATAAGTTGTTTCGCAATGCACTGACCAAGACCCTAAGGCTGTTGAGAATGACTTAATTGAGATCCTTGACTGCACACCCTGGTTTGGGTAAGGTTTTTAATCGGATAATTAATTTGGGGGTGCTTTGTTGGAATGCGTGGGTTTTGTTGGCCGACAATGGTTACTAATAGGAAGCTGTAGTTGGTGGCAGATGGTTGCAGGACGGATAAGAGAGGACTTATGAAGGTTCGTATAAATAATCATTACTAAATAGAAGAAAAAAAAAACAGTGGTTTATCGGAAATTACAGGCCCTAGGCTAAACGAACGCGGGACAAACACGTGCGGGTAGAAGTTCCATTTCAGAGGTGACGTGTGATGTTATTCAAGCTACGTTTGCCCTCATTTTCGGCCGTTTCTAAATATTCGATCGAGTGATAGGTTAAGCAGAGTATTGGCATTTGCTGTCACAAGGTCATAAAATTTCTTTCAAAGTCCATCATCCCTACAGCTACAACTAAGTAAGCTAAATGAATATTGAGACAAATGGGATCTTAAGATTAATAACACAAGATCCAAGGTAGGGGTTTTAAAAAAACAAAATCGTGTAGGCAAGAGCAAGAAAACGTGGAACCTGAATGGCAGTAACATCGAAGTAGGTAACGAATTTAAATACCTTGGGTTCGTGCTGACTTATAATCTAAACATCAATCCAAATATCTGGAAGAAAACTACTACAGCTAAAGTGGCAATTAATACCATTTGGTTTAAGTTCTTTTCAAGAAGTTATAACGCTCCTGCATCCAAGTTTAAAGTGTTCGATCCTACCTAACAGCTGCTTTTCTATGCAAACCAAGTGTATGGATATAGGCAATCCAAAGATACAGCGCTCGTGTGCTGTGGAAAGTAAAAAAAAAGTGCAAAGTGTAAGGGTAATCCCTCCTGCCCAACTCCCGTTCATTTGCAGCTCCTTTGCTTGACTATAACAAGTATCGAGTGCACTAGTGATTGCTTGGTAGAGATAGCATCTGGCAGATAGCGGGTCGTGTTGCTGCTGAATTTATTGATGAACGAAAACAAGTATGGTCATAACACCTGCGGTAATTTGTTTTGGAAGACTGTGCAGATCATCGCCTCACGGCTTCGTTTAGATAGCGTCGGAGTTTGTATTTTTATACCCTATTCTAAGGGTATATTAATTTTGACGCATAGTTTGTAACATACCTTAATATTGCCCGTAGACCCCTAAAAGTTACTATATTTATGATCAGCATCGATAGTAATGTCGATCTAGCCATGTCCGTCCGTCCGTCCGTCTGTAGCCAAAAATTAGGCCTTTAAACTGGACCTAGAGAGCTGAAATTTTAACCATATACTCTCTAGGGTCCCGAAATAATCAAGTTTACGAATTTTTGAAATCCGCCCACAGACACGCCCACAAACTCAAAAAAAACAAATTTTGGAAAAAATCGAATTTTGAGCTAGAAAGCTGAAATTTTTTATATATGATCTATGACTCCTAAAATTGCTCGGGATAAAAAATTTTCAAAATCCGCCCACTGACACGCCCACAAATAAATAAAATAATTTTTGTATACCCTATTCTAAGGGTATATTAATTTTTGAAAATCCAAAGTTTCAGCTAGGGAGCTGAAATTTATAGTATATACTCTCTATGGGCCCTTTATGCTCATGTGTAAATATTTTCAAAATCCGCCTACTGACACGCCCACAATTAATTTTTTTTTTTTTTTGAAAATTCAAAGTTTGAGCTAGGGAGCTGAAATTTATAATATATACTCTATAGGGGCCCTTTATTCTCATGTGTTAATTTTTTTTAAATCCGCCTACTGACACGCCCACAATTAAATAAAACAATTTTATTGAAACACCCAAGTTTGCGCTAGGGAGCGTTTTTTTTTTGATAAAATCCTTTAAATGTTATATAACAAAATATGTAGAGCGTTCTTAACAATTCAACCATACTTAGACTTTTGTCACGCCCACTTATGAGGGATAGGAATAAGAATAGGGTATCCAACAGTTCGCCCAAGCGGACTGTAGCCCGTCCCTATGTTTATGTTTGTCTTTTTTAATGCTTCGAAATTTTAAAGTGGATGTGAACAATATCCGTGGGTTAAGGAAGCATTTTTTCACATTGTACACCCATGTATTCCGTAACAAACCAGCTGTTTTGGTACTTAGTGAAAAACAGGATAGCGTCAGCTCCGATTTAACGGAGTTTAGCATATCTGGATACAGCTTATCGAAATTATAATTTCGCCACCGCCGTCTCGCTATTCAACCTCTACTACCATTTCCTTTGAAGAAGCCCAAATCTGGACAGGTATTGTCTGATTCCGTCACAAGAATTGCTATCCTTCGCCCTCGTACTGAAATCGTACTTTAAGGCGATATCATTACACGCACAATTCAAGTTGGCTTCGACATTCTGGTCTTTGCTAAGGTAAATAATTTAACTCAGGACATTAGTAGTCAAACCTACAACACACTGGACTTGTTTCTCCACCTCCACCTCTCCTGGAAAATACGCTATTGACGAATTATTGCCTCTAGGTTCATCTGACTATTGGAATTTCTCGTACTCCAACCAGAAAGTTGAAGAACAAACTGCCAAAAAAGTCGTTTGGCAATACGAGAAAGTCAATTGGAAAGAACTAAATGGTTTCTTTAAGAGTCTTACCTGGTCATGCTACTGCTGAAATGATAACAAACATAATTCACCAAGCTTTGAAGTTCTTTATCCCTAACAGGATAATGAGTACCAAACCCAAGGTAAACACGTGGTGCGACTCGGGTTGGAAAAAGGCTTTCAAGTTAAAAGAGGCTAGCTTTCGGTCGTATAAGGCCAACCCATCTGAGGAAAACCGGAAAAAGTTTTAAAGTTAACCGTGTCTTGGGAGAAACATTGTGATAAAGAATTGCCGTGTTTACATGCATTTTACTTGGCCACATTTTTGATCAGCCCTGCCGTCCATCGTCCTCTGATTTCCGAGTTCCAACGTACTTACCACTGCTGTTTTGTGAGCTCGTTTGCCTTCTGTGTTGCAATTTACTTCAACGTGTTCCGCTTTTTTGTCGTGGATATATTTCTTCTCTGCTGCTAGGAGATCAATTGGAAATCACTTCTGCGATCGTCCTTGTGATCCGAAACCTTTCGATATGAGCTAGTTACTCGTTCAGCCTCTCTTCGCTGTATTGCTGCCATCTGCTTCCTGTACGTCTCTAGTTGAAGTAGGAAGATAATGATCCCTTTAGTGTAGACCACTAAAGCGATATCATTTTGAAAACATGATGGTAATTTTTCATCATAACCGATCATAACCGTCCCAATTTGCTCCATCACTAGTGGTCCGCCTGTGGAGTTCGCCGGTTCGACCTCGATAATCGTCAGCAGGCTTATTGGTTTCATACCACTTGATTACTGATGGAAATCAAATGCTGATGTTGCTGCATTGATGTGATCCAGGTCCTGGTCTATCCGGCCCCGAGGTAGCGGCAATTTTAGAAAAAATGATTTAAATTAAAAAAAAATTATTAAAAAACAACGGTAGCACTTACAATAAAGTTTGGAAAACGGCTTGCTACCACGTATAAGTACGCTTGTGAGATTTGCAGGGTTCTGGAGGAGGAAGAAGAGGTCCAAGTTGTTTGGACTTTAAGTTTTCGAAAGCGATAAAAGTTTTGTTTCTACTAACCAAGTTCTTGGATTGTTGCCAGATCCAATAAAAATTGTTGTCGAAGGAAAGATTACTGTTTTAATGCAAAAGTTCCAGCTTTTGAATTGTAATGCTTAAACTTAAATTTACAAGAATTTTCATTTTAATTTCATAATTACAAAATCATTGTGTTGTTCATTTTCAGGTTAAAGCCCAGTATCCTGCTCGCGCTAAAATTTATCTCCCATACAAATATGTCTACAAAGATAAAATTTAGCGAAAGCATTTAGCAAAGTTAGTTCCTGTTCGCCTGCTAAATTCTTAATTTCACATAGATGGGCCGCACAAAATGTCTGCTCGGTGAATGACAGGTCTCCACTTATTTAGCTCGCGAAAGAATTGCCTGGTACATTAAATCGGAGATAAATTTTGACAGCTCGTTAGGAAGTTTGTGGCTTGTGCTGAAAAAGTTTTATAGTTCCGTGTTTTGCTCGTCGCGTGCGTTCGGTTTGTTTTTTCGTCCGCATTTTAATTAAATAAAATGCGTGAAAGTTTTAACGCGAGTGATAAATTTAATCGTGCATGTTTAAACTAATCATTTGCATATGTGTATATCAAAGAAATATCCAAATGAATAGTTCAATATGCCGATTTCAGATTCAACAGTGTCGAGTGTGTAAGTGCAAATGTGTCCTTAATATCTTTTCATTTTGTGATTTGGTGGTGGAATTTTATGTTGGGGACCAACACTCGGAAATTGTCTTGTTGCGCTCTGTAAAATAATGTACTCTGTTTTGCATTTAATAAGTTTCTATTTTAAGAAATGTTAGTAATAAATGCTTTTGAAAGTGATCATTGTTACATGTACATAACACTGACGTTGAAACGAGTTTGTTACTACAAAATTTCAAAATAAAAAGATAAATGCAAAACAATGTACACCATTTCGTAGAGCACAGTGCGACTTATTCAGGGATACTAAATACTTAGTGATAGCATATACGGTTTTCCTAAGGCAGGTGCGAAAGTCTAGCCTTTTCGATTAAATGCACTACGTTAATAAAAGAAGCTACATTTTCGCACCTGCCTTTAGAAAACCGTATATGCTATCACTAAGTATTTAGTATCCCTGAATAAGTCGCACTGTGCTCTACGAAATGGTGTACATTGTTTTGCATTTATCTTTTTATTTTGAAATTTTGTAGTACCAAACTCGTTTCAACTTAGGTACGTTTTTAAATTTTGAAGTACCAAATGCATGAGTTACTCTTTTTACTTTCGAAATCAAAATAAATAAACTATCGCGGGTATCGAGGCAATACCAGGGATAATGTGTTCTTATCTTCGACACATTAGGATCTACTGTAGTTTCAAAATTATAATTTTATTTGAAGATTATGTTTGCATTTTTCGTTTAGTTGTCTTATAAATCTTTTTAATCTTTCTTATTTACAAATATTCACAGTTGATGAGTGCAGGTCGACGTGGAAATCCCTGAAGGATAGCCGGAGGTATCACACCTCAAACAGGAAGAGGGCAAAGTCGGGAGGCGCTGCGGATGACTTCGAGAATGTCGATGACGAGCATATTCTGGATGACGAAAGCCGTGTCAGCTGGGAGTATTCCGAATGCTTGTCATTTCTTACCCCAGCATCGTCAAAGCGAAGGTATGTTGATTTAAGCATTGTTCACCACTAAAATATAAATTAATAAATTCATTCATTATTATATAGCACATTCTCAAGCGATAAGATTGACGAACGGAACACATCGTCTGCGTCAAATTTCGATACACCATCGTCCAGCTATACTTATGTAAGTATTACTGAAATGTAACTTATTTTTACTTCTACAATGTATGTTTCATTTAAGGACAAAGGAAAGCAGCGTAGGGATCCAATGCTGGATAACGTTGCGTTACTGACGCAAAGTGTCACAGAACTGGTGCAACTCCGGAAAGAGGAGAATTTAACCACCCAGTCAGTGCTAACTAATTTTAGCCTTTTTGCCAACCTAGACAGGATATTGAAGCAGCTCCAAGAAGAAGTTGTTCAGGAGTTAAGCCTTTCGTTTCACCAGCAGGCATTGGTAGAGCTGCGAAAATTAAAAAAATAAATACAAGGTGGCGCAAAAGTTGTCTTCTGTTTACTTCACAAATGTCAAAGTAAAATTGACATTTGCCGCCATTTGCAAAAATTATAGCATCTTCCGATAGGGTTTTCAGCCCTTGGGTGGCCTTAGGCAATTCTGTGTGCCAATTTTCTAAATGATCCACGACGTTTGACATCTATCCTATGTAGTTTTCAGTCGGATTGGTGAACGCCACTGGGTGATGACTTTTGCACCACCTTGTAGATCCAAACATTTTAGATATTGTTTTTTTATTCAAAAAATGCAGCTTTCTGCTGCCATGGAATAGATCCAATAGGCGAGTTTACAAACTCTTTAATTTTATTTCTAGTGCATTTCCCGTCATTGCTTTCTCTTCCTGCATTGGATGGAAGTATGCAGTCACATAATGCGGATTCCGCGACGGTTTTTCTCCACTCGCCTCTGACTAAGCATCCAGTACTGTCATAATAATCCGCTTATTATTACACCTTCTTCAATGTTTTGGTTATTCATTGTACTTTTTCATATTTCCTTTTCTTTTAATCAAAAATTTAACATATAAATATTTACTATCATTTGTCAAGAACATATGGTTTTTCTCCCACCTATTTCCTGTGTCACAAACTTAGCAGCCATTTATCTGCGCTGTGGAGAGAATTACTGCTGCTAAATTTTAGCACGAGCAGGATACTGGGCTTAATCGTTGAAATAAAATCTTCTTAAACAACTGACTGTTAATTTTGTTCCTTATTAAATTTTCTTCGGGGTAATCGTGAACATTGTATTTTCGATTTCTTTTCTCCATCAAATGTTTTCATCTTGATTTAGTTCACTTTTACTCCAAGAGTTTTTATTCTACAGCCTTAAGAGGCTGAGTTCCTTATTTTCATTTAACCCATTTTTCTCTTTTTCCTAAAAAAAGGCGGGGGTAAATTTAAACACGAGCTTTTACAAAAACTAATAAGCTTACACAATTACAATTATTTTTTTCTAAAAGATAAAAGAATTTCATTGTAAGTTCAATCAACACCAATTTTCAGAATCGGATAAAGTGGATGAAACACTATAAATTAAAAAAAAAAAAATGCGAAATCGCTTACAATTACCTCCTTTGACCCTATACAGGTTATTGTTTACTAAGGTCATTCGTAATTCAACCTTTGTAAAACTGAAGTGTTTTTTTCTGTAAATAAAAAATGGCGGCTAAGGATCCACTTCTTCATCCTAAATTAAATAACTTTTCAATATTTTGATCGTTCGGAGATTCAGTGTCGATCAACTAAAAAGTCTAATTCCAACTGTTTTCTCCTTAGACCTTAAAGAAAAAATCGACGAACTTAAACTTCCCGTGGACTCTGGAACTTTCGTTTTTCAGGAAAAGAAAAAATGCAACGATCTTAGCACGTTATAAATTTAACTCTCTTTATTTAATACTGACCTTTTGAAAGACAAAGTCATGCAATTTATATTGATTTGTATGTACACTTTGTAATATTTACATTCGTAGTGTAGACTTTTAATTTGACTGGTTCACAATGTAAATGTATGCTTGATTTTCATAAAGTATACATAAACATAAAAAAGTGGAAAAATATAATAATAATAATTTCAGGTTTGGTGCTCAGAAAAAACCTCTCAAAAAATTGACAAAAATTGTAGGAATACAATCAACCCATCTATGGGCACATTTTTCTATGGGCCTCAATGTCGGCTAGAGATTCGCGAGGTGTTTGCTATAATTATCTCTTTTCTGATCAAAATACCTGTGAGCACGGTTTGTCAGGTAAATCAATTAAATCTTAAGCTACAACTTAAGGATTTTTTTTTAAAATATTATTCTATCACCCCTATCGTGGAATCCGTCGGATCTGAGATTCACTTAACTTATTCGATTCACGTGAACAGAAAATTGCTATCGTGGGATCCGTCGGATACTCTCCCTTACCGACCATTATTAGTGATTAGGAAATTCAATTGTGGCAGCTCATTTCAAACACATTTGTTTTTTTTAATTTTTTTATTAATTTTCATTCACATTACCGACATGTGGATGGTTCACGTCTGCGGATTACACGATGCAAATTGTTCACTATTAGCGGATCGTTCCCCCCGACGGATTCCACGATAGGGGTGTATATCTTTATTTTTAAATTAGCATTTAATCGCTTGGCACCATCACGACACTAAAAGTGAACTCAGTAAATCTACTATAATAGATTACTTTTACTATTGTCGTGAAATAGACGAAATAGTAACGTCTCACGTTGATGTTAATATTGGCGGCGAAACAAAACTGTTTAAATGGAGACTTTTCTTACAGAAAGGAAATACCACAGAGACCGTGTTACCGAACAGATGACCTTCATAGTGTTGAGATTGTTCTGCAAAGAAGATAGGTTAGGTTAGGTTGAAGTGGCTGTTAGCAGAAAGCCAACACACTTAGACCAATGAGGTCCGTTGTGATGCCACATGGATCAGGAGTTTCGACCCCTACTCGCTAAAACTATTTGGAGCTTCTAATTAAGCGCGATAGACTTCTAACATCTGTGTTAGCTAAGTGACTGAGTTCGTTGACGAAGAAGGCTCCTAGGTAGAGATTTCTTTTATATGAGAGTGCAGGACATGTGCAGAGGAGATGCGACGTAGTCTCCTCCTCCTCCTCATCCCTGCAGCTTCTGCAGAAGTCATTTGAGTAAACGCCAAGCCTTGATGCGTGCCTGCCTATTAGACAGTGTCCTGTGATGACACCTATGACAGAGCCAATGTGCAGTCTATTGAGTGAGATCAAACTCAAAGAGCGTCGCAGATCCAGCTTTGGCCAGATTTGCTTAGTCGCTAGACATGTATCACTACCTGTCCACCTGAGGTTTGTACTCTCGACTGGGGATAGCTTGAACATAAGTTTGCAAGTAGCGATAGGCATACCTATAAAACCTTTCTCATGTAGAAGAAGTAATGCGGTTCCGTTTTTGGCGAGTTCGTCTGCCCTACAATTCCCTGGGATGTCTCTATGCCCCGGCACCCAACAAAGGTGAATATTGAACTGCTCTGCCATCTCCTGCAGAGATGAACGGCAGTCTAAGGCTACGATGGAATTGGGAGAGACTGAGTCCAGGGATTTTAGCGCGGCGTGACTATTCGAGAAAATGCTGATATCCTTAATCGCCATGATTTCCGCCTGGAACACGCTACAATGATCAGGAAGACGGAATGAGAGACTGATATTTAGTCTTTCTGAGTAAACACCCCCACCTACCCCCTCGCTAGTTTTTGATCCGTCGGTGTAAAAGTGGATCGATTTAACTTCCGTGCAACCTACATCCTCCCAGAATGATCTGGTGGGGATAGTGATTTGGAAATTCTTTTCGAACTGTAGTTGGGGTGTAGTGTAGTCGATGTTTCTTGGTATGGACCCAAGTGAGTCCAAAATGATAGAGTAGCCAATATTCGTATTGATCCACTCAGGGGTGTCAGATGCAGTAAGATGTCCAGTGCGGCGGAGGGGGTCGTACGGTGTGCTCCGCTGATACACAGACAAGCTGTACGTTGCACCTTGCTTAGAATATCACGGTTTACCGCTTTGTCAATAGCAGTCCACCAGACAACCGCCCCGTATGTTAGAATCGGTCGCACTACCGATACGTATAGCCAGTGAGATATGCGGGGCTGTAGGCCCCACTTATTACCGATGCCTTTTTTGCAAGAGAAAAGTGCTACTGTCGCTTTTTTACTCTTTCTTGTAAGTTGGGTTTCCAGATTAACTTCCTATCGAGGATAAGACCCAGTAATTTGGCTTCATCGGAAAATGTTAAGCTTGTACCGTTAATGGAAGGAGGGTCGATACGAGCGATTTTATATTTCATGGAGAAGAGGACAAGTTCGGTTTTATGAGGGTTAACCCCCAGCTCACATCTTCTTGCCCAACTTGTCAGCTTATTGAGAGCATTTTGAAGTAGTTCCTTTAGGGTGTTGAGGTATTTCCCTGAGACGGCAATAGCAACGTCATCCGCATAGGTAATCACCATGCAACCCTCCCCCTCCAGGCATGTCATTAGTTTATTCACCACCAAGTTCCACAGAAGGGGGGAAAGGACACCACCTTGTGGCGTACCCCTACTGACAGACCTCCTAGCGGATGAATCGCCCAGTTTCGAATTGATAATCCTGCTTGAGAGCAAAAAAAAAAGAAGATAAGGTCGGGCGCTTCTTTAAAGTGAACTCCAAATGTAATAAAGATTTGTTGCCTTATATTCACAAATATGTTAACCCCAACACCAGTCGTATTTGAGAAAATGTTCCCTAATTCTACGACTCATGAAGCTACGAACCACAGCAAAGGCGAATATGTTAACAAGACCGATGCAACCAACACCATTAATGATCTAGAGATTCGGAACAAGCTTCTGAAAAAAAAAAACATTTTATGGCGCAAAACAACGGACCACCTTCACCAATATATGGCACTTTTCTGTTATTGGAAATACTGCCTTGAAAAAAAAATATAAGGACTACTTGGGCTCCCAAATCAAAGAATTTTTACTAGACATTAAAAAAGTATACTCATGTTATATCGATGGTGAAAAAGTGACTTTTTGCAACTAAAGGACTTCGACCCTCCCACCCTTCACAGGGAGCACTTAGAGGGTGTTTTACCGCAGAAACAACCTCGGCGAACTCAATGAACTCGACAATAACATTACGGACGATGACTTCATTGACGAGACTTACATACCTTAATACCTAATACATTGAAAATTGAAAAATTGTCTTGACTATTTGTAGCTAACTCCTGACTTACTCACAAACTGACTGCCTGAGACGCGTAATGCCATGCAATTCTACCTCCTTGTGGTGTATTCTGGGTAACGCTAAATGAATTACTGTACTTTACCTTCAAAGATAAATAATATTAACATTAATCCTCAAAATGAAATCACCGTAAATACCAAAAATCAAAAATCTCATAAGAATGTAGTTTTAGTAATTTTCAATTTTCTCAAAAACTAGAAGACATAAAACTATTCGGTTTTTTGTGTTCGATTCATAATTGATAGTAACATTGCCGCAAAAAGACAATTTAACACTTTCACCCCTATCGTGGAATCCGTCGAATCTGAGATTCACTTCACTTATTCGATTCACGTGAAAAGAAAATTCCTATCGTGGGATCTGTCGGATACTCTCCCTTACCGACCACTATTGGTGATTAGGAAATTCAATTGTGACAGCTAATTTCAAACACATGTTTTTTGTAAAAATTAAATTCAGTGAAAAGAAAATAAAAACTGCGGATGTCAAATGCATGGATAGATTCGATCCATTCGTTTTCCACGATACAGAGAATTCCATTCACGTTACCGACATGTGGATGGTTCACGTCTGCGGATTACACGATGCAAATAGTTCACTATTAGCGGATCGTTCCCCCCGACGGATTCACCGATAGCTTTGTATATACGCTCTAAAGTTTATGTACAAAGCCGATAGGGGTGTTTATTTCAAAATTTTAAAAAAATTGCTCTAAACTTTTTTTTTTTTCATTTTTATCAAAATTTTGAGTTTGCATGCGATTTTTTCAAAAACTATTGACATAAATAATTTAATTTAAATTTAGGATTATGGAACAACAACAACAAGCCAGAAACTCTCAAAAACGGTATAGTACGGTATTGTAAGTGTTGCCGTTGTTTTTTAATATTTTTTTTTTCAATTTAAGTATTTTTTTTTAAAATAGCCCCTACTTCCTGAACGGGGCGAGATAAACCCCTCTTCCTACCATAGTAAAAAATTCTTGTTTTTGACCCTTCTATAAAAAATCGTTATCAATTTTTGGCGCCCTAGTTATCGTACTCTAACCGCCCAATGCACTTGTGTTTGGTATTTGGTTCACTCCTAAAGAACTTAGTTCTCAAGGTCTTACGGTGAATCATTGACTGAATTAACGCCCAACACTCAAAATATATATTATGTTTTACAAAGAATATATATTAGGCAGTAACGGTCCATACAGGCATAAAACCTAGCTTCTCCAACTACTTCCTTGTGCGATATGAAAGAGACCTACGATTTTAAGCCGAATCCGAACAGCAAATTTGAGAAGCTTCTCATGAAAATGGATACTCTTTGAAGTTTGTCAGACGTTCGCAAGAGGCGAGGCAGTGGGAAAAAAAAATCTAGATGTTACTTTACTTGGCCCCGGCGGGAATTGAACCAGGATCTTTCGAATAGTAGTCCGACACACTAACCACTGAGCCACTACGCCCGACGATTCTACCCTTTAAGTTGTATTTAAAAATCAGCCTTGCTAAGTGCCGTAAATGACAACGTTTTGCATACACATATAGGACCTTCCTTCGCCTTGCTATTGACGACTGACACGTCTAGCAAAATAATTTTCTAGCTTATCTTTCTTAGATCGATGAGCAACCTATAAAAAAAAGCCTGTTTTACTGACGAAAATAAAAAGTTTTTTTCAAGCCATTCGAAGCTGCAAATGTAAGCTTCATTAACCCTACCTGAGTGTCAGACGACCGCTGCTTTGACCAACATTTCATCATTGCAACTTCAACCACTTGTTAACCCGCCTCATCAACGCGCCAATATTGGGCATCGCAATAATTCAACTAATTATGAAATATCGGGTTGAAGCAGGGAAGGTTGACAATTTCCATAGCGTGCCAAGGTCCGCTGTGACGTATTCCTTGGGTTGCTGAATAAACATCCCAATATCACATGTGCCATGCGTATAAAGTGTGCTCAACTCGTATATGCACTCTTTGAATAATAAAATTATTTGCTATCGAGTGTATTGACCGACCCGCAGATAAGGCCAGCTTAATCCTTGATCTTGACGTCGAGTAAATGCTCAATGCCAAAATCATCAGCATTCTCCTTTAGTGCGGTATGTTTTTGCATTGGCTTGAACCAAGTACTTCACCGGTTGCGAGACACGTTAATCAGTATGTACAGCATAATGCAAAGCAACCGAGCTAATTCGGGTGATAAGACTGAATTTAAATTCAGAACCATCTTCGTGGAGATGTGACAAGTCGCATCCCTTAGATTAGAACCGACTCACACTGATTAAAGTGTATTTTTTATTTGAATGATTTGGCAAAACAGACGTGCAATATCAACGCCACAACTGCGGTTTCAAGTCAAGATAACTTTGAATCTAGAATGGCTCTATGTTATTTGAATTAGCGTTTTTTTATTTTGTTTAATTGCGCCTCCTCGTACCATGAAGTTAATAGCGGCGTTTCTTTGAGAAATGTATCCACGGTTACTCATAAGAACGATTACAAGAATATATGGCCAGCAGCCATACATTTTTGTTTGCAACACAAATTATTGTATGTATTTGCAGAATGAATCTAAAGCAGCGCTGCTGTGGATGTTATCGACAGCTATCCACAGTATTGCTATGTATATTATGTTTTTGTTTCACGTGTAAATTCGAGACACTCCTGTGGATACATTTCTCAAAGAAACGCACCTAATATGAACTTATTTACTTCAAGGGTTGCAGAGTCTCTTTGGGTCGTTGGGTATGAACGGAGCTGTGAATGGCAACAACGATGAATACACCTTGATCGTGCTTATTTCAATTCCACGAGGTAGCCTCCGGGTTTTGATCTTGTCCATACAGACTTGACTTGCTACACCGAACTTGGGATTACTGAAGGCAATACCAATTCTTTCGGACTTCACGTGGATGATGTATCAACATTTTTCAACTTCATGGACTACATTGGTAAAGCTTATATAGTTAGTAGTTGTATCTTGCACTGTACCTACACAGGGATCCAAAGACTTGAATACCGGTCCTTTGCTCGCCAACATTCTGCATTTACCGCTTAGGAATACAACGGTCGACGACAAAATTTGATATTTTGTAAGCAGCTTCTTTCCGAAAGGATACAATTTACAACAATTATAGAGAAGAAGCAACAGCTTCTGAAAGCACCTCAGGGTGTTGGTACAGAAATTGGCATGGCACGGATTGTTAGAACGTCTCAAGGCGTTCTGCAACACACTTATTGCCACATCAAAAAGTGGCTTCCGGCACAGCAGATCGACAATATAAAGGGTTTTTCATTAGCGACTTGACAACTTCAAACATTCTGTGTGAACGCACTTTTAAACCGATTACCGAACTATCAATGTCAAAATATTCAGTAAAATTAACATTTCCATCATGGTGAAGTACACTGAGGAACAACGTTTACAACTATTCAAAATTTACTACCGAAATTCCGAGACGGTTGTCGCAAAATCATTTTCAGCGATGAACCCGTTTTTTGGTTAAACGGCTTCGTCAATAATCAAAATATGCGTTAGTGGACAGGTGAGAACCCTCATATGCTTCATAAAAAAGTCACTGTTTGGTGCGGTTTTCATGCCGGTGGCGTCACGTTACGGTAAATGGTATTCGCTACCGAAAAATATTTGAACGTTATTTCTTTGAGCAATTGCATGAATTGAACATGAGTGATATGTGACTCCAACAAGACGGTGCCACAGCCACACAGCGGGTGCAACAATCGAGTTATTGAAGTGTCAGTTCGGTGAACGTGTTATCTCGAGAAACTTGGCCGTCGAGATCGTTTGATTTAACTAGATTTTTTAACTTTCCACTGGAAGTTCTTGTAATGCCGTCCACGTCCAGGTCACCAGAATTTAAATTCAACGGTTTTATAGAGATGTCTGACTGTGTGTATGTACGTATGTTTTTTTTTGGGCTGTGCGAATGGATGTGGTAATCTTCGAAAGATGGCATGCACGATTCGCAAGCCCGAATAATCGATGCGAGGAATGCGTATACGTACTAATCCACACCCAACAGACTTCTACCACTCTCCCCGCGGGACTGCCGTTAGGTATTACTTCGCGGGGCTGGTAAGCATATCATGCTGTTCGTCTTGTGGAGCTATTGTTGCTACTCCCGTTACAGCTTGATCTGCTTCTACTGCTTCTGCTGCTTTACGAATTTTCTCAATTGTTTCGTCTTCTTCATCGAAGCTGACTTTGTACATTCGTTACGTATACCTCAATCTCTTCCCAAGTCACATCTGATAACAGCATATGATCGATTATAGACGATGTAATTCTATTCTCCCGCCTGCAGAGGAATATTGCGTGCTCCGTTGTTTCTTCTTCTTCTGGGCATTTAGCGCAAAGTGGTGAGGTATCTTGTCCAAATCTGTGTAGGTACTTGCGATATCCTTCATGACCGGATAGGAACTTCATAAGATGGTAATTACAGTCTCCATGCTTGCGACATATCCAATCTTTTATAGAAGGTATAAGTCTGTACGTCCATCTCCCTTTTGCGGTATTGGTCCAACGAGTTATGTACGTATGTACGACGTACGTATATGCGTTCGCAATTATCTTTCGCCACGATTATCTCGAGAATCAAATGATATTGACATGGGACCGGGTTTATTCGAAGCGCAATTACGTAACTCACAGCTGATTAAGTTTCCAGCGAAATCCGTCCAGCCGTTTTTTGTTAGTAAATAAATAACTAAAATAATATGCCTTTATTTGTACTACTAGCTGACCCATGCTCGCCTTGCTTCGCCAGTCTGCCACTTCTCAAATTTAAAACAAAATACTTGTTGATAAGAACTGATAAAGAAAACGTCGAGAGTGTCCCTTCTCATTATATGGATATACTCTCAGTGCGACTCCCTCTCAATCTTAATTACATTTCATACCCTATCTTTCTCAATCCCATGTGCTACAAAAAAAACAACACAAACTACAAAAGGTGCATAAAAAAAAGAAAGCAAAAGCACACAGCGCAAAAGGTACAGAGAGAGAAACAGATTTGTGCCGCACACACACACAAATTTTCCTCCACTCAACGCTGAGAAAATCCAACCATCTATCTTCAATCGAACATTTTCCTTTTTTTTGAATTATATAAAATTTATAGTTTAATGCTTATTGTTCAACTTCAGGATAACCTACAAAGATGATTTATATCTTAAAATCTTTGTACATAATTGAACTTTACATTAAAAAATCATCCTATTTCATTTGGATGAGTCATTCCAAAGCTAGGAGCTAGAAATCATTCGAGAGTTACAACTTTCCAACCAACCAACGACCATACCACGTCGAGTTAATCGGTTCTCGTCAGATCACCGTAATTAAACGACGTTGGGCGCGGTTAGTATGTAGATGGGGGACCGTTTGAGAAAAACCGCGTGTCTTTGGCCAGTCCCATCTACAGAGTTGAGGTAGATAATATACGTGGTATCATAATGGACCTAAATTGGTCTAAGTGTGTCGGCTTCTGCCGACAGCCACATAAACCTAACCTAACCCTAACCTACAACTTTCCTTAAATATCAGCTTAGATCTCCGCTTCCGGACAGCGAATAATGGCAAAACATATCCCATCTTGTAATCTCGACAATGTTCAATGCAACTGTGAAAGCCGGAATCAATTTCGTGTAATACTTTTTTACCCGGTCAAACAACTTACAGCCAGAAAAAAAGTTACAGTTTTATTATAGTAAGGATATCTTAATGAATAATAATATATCGGTCACAACCCTACCCGTCCTATTACCCGTTTTCCCGTACGAATGAAGCATTTTCCCGCGGTAAAAAGTAGCCTATGTTCATCAGGGATAATGTGGGCTTCTAATTTTATAACAATTTTTCAAATCGGTCCAGTAGTTTCGGAGCTTATTCAAAACAAACAATCAAATCTTTACTCTTTATAATATTTGTATAGATTTATTGTCATTTGCGATTGAGCAAATCATTATTACATTGTGCTCCGTTATTTCGTATACAAGTAAATTTACAGGTCTCCGTGTTCATAACAATGGTTGCATTAATATATATCAGACCTCGCTCTAACATTTAATTCCCATGAACAATATTAAAGAGCATTTTTATACCCTATTCTAAGGGTATATTAATTTTGACGCATAGTTTGTAACATACCTAATATTGCCCGTAGACCCCTAAAAGTTACTACATTTATGATCAACATCGATAGTACATAATGTCGATATAGCCATGTCCGTCCGTCCGTCCGTGCGTCGGCAAAAATTAGGCCTTTAAACTGGGCCTAGAGAGCTGAAATTTTAACCATATACTCTCTAGGGTCCCGAAATAATCAAGTTTACGAATTTTTGAAATCCGCCCACAACACGCCCACAAACTCAAAAAACAAAATTTTGGAAAAAATCAAATTTTGAGCTAGAAAGCTGAAATTTTGTATATATGATCTATGACTCCTAAAGCTGCTCCGGATATAAAATTTTCAAAATCTGCCCACAATTAAAAAAAACAATTTTATTGAAAAACCAAAATTTGAGCTAGGGAGCTGAAATTTATAATATATACTCTCTAGGGGCCCTTTATGCTCATGTGTTAATTTTTTTTAAATCCGCATACTGACACGCCCACAATTAAATAAAACATTTTTATTGAAAAACCAAAGTTTGAGCTAGGGAGCGTTTTTTTTTAATAAATCCTTTAAATGTTATATAACAAAATATGTAGAGCGTTCTTAACAATTCAACCATACTAAGACTTTTCTCACACCCACTTATGAGGGATAGGAATAAGAATAGGGTATCCAACAGTTCGCCCAAGCGGACTGTTGCCTGTCCCTATGTTTTTAATATTAAATAACTCTTAACCATATCTTATGGTTAACCACATTTCAAAATTTCCCACTAATCGCATAAATCATATTGATCCCACTGGGAATTTAGTCGTGTGAACCTTGCGGTAGCACCCAGACCACTTTTTTTGTATGGGACTACATTAAATCATTGGGGTATGCCAACAAGTCGGCGAAGTTAGAGGAGCTCAGAGCCAATATTGAACGAGAAATAGCGGCCATCGAAAATTGGGTTCAACTTATCGACCGCTGCATACGTTCCCGTGGTGGACATATGAACGAAGTCGAAATCCATTCATAAATAGGTTGATAATAATTCAAGCCAATACATTTTTTTGAGATATCTCAAGTGGTTTGCATTTTATTTAAGAAATAAGTTGTCAAGCCCTTAATGAACGCAAAGTCCAACGAATTTAAAGTCGAGACTCACAATCTTCTACAGATCCCTTGGTTGCCTATCAAACGCCTTTTCAAAATCAACCAACACCATATGCAAATTGTTTAGGGAATCACGATGGAGTTCATGGATTGCCTGGTTTTTACCAGCAGCCGTAGAAAAAATTTCTTCTAACTCCCGATACAGGCCCTCGACACAATTTGCTTGAATTTGAACGCACTTTCTCTTCGCGAGCCTCGTGCACAGTCTGTATTCGCTTTTTCATCTTCATTATTGGTGGAGCAAGCTTTGAATGCAGCTTTCTTGTCAATTATCGCTGCTTTAGCTTCATCTGTCCACCACCATGTTTCTTTGCGGTACTGATAATGTCATTTTGAAGCCCCTAGCAGCGATATATCGAATTTGAACTAACCGTTCCTTTTCGATTTATGAATTGCTAAATTAGCCCATAGTAAAAGTATGTGAACGGAAGCGAGTGCTTCCGATACAAAAAATGATACAAATTCCTTTGATCCGCTTAGTTTCGGTCGTCGACGTACGCACATCTCTGCGAATTTTTTTCTTAATTTTCGCTTTAAAATTAAAAGACTTTTTATACGTTTTTCAATTAAATGTATCCATTTCATAATTCCAAAATGTACGGTATCGATTTAAGCCAATACAAAAGCTGTTATGAATTCTGAAGTGACATATAGTACTTTTTAAGGAGTGATAATCTCATATCAAATAAATCTTTGAATTTAAGCTTATAACCACAATTTTGAAGGTTCTTTTAACACTTAAAAATTTGCCGCATGAGTTCAAAAATATTCTTATTTGGAGAGCAACGGTCTTGCGGAACCTTGTAGTGTTATACTCTTATAATAAGAGTACCTACTACGGAATCTAATTTACTTTGTGAGACTGTGAAAGAATATTATCAGAGTCAATTCAATTTCAATTCATTTTTATTGAGGCCAAAGACAAAGTACATTATTTTTTGAATACTTATGTTGTAAAAGTAGCCGACTTAAAATTATATCAGGCTAGCTAGAAAGGAACAATCTAGTGTAACTATTATTAACTAACAGCTTCATGAAATACATTTTACTTAAAATTTTAGACAAATATTTGTTGTATATATGCTTGCTCCCGGCATATATGCACTTTTTTTGGCTCTTGTAGGCCGACTTAAGACTAATGACTAGAGTAAAGGTAGAGAAAACAATAAAAACATTATATTTTTTTTAACAGAGCCACTTTGGACTTTTGCATGCAACTACGTTTTCTATATAGCAATACGTTTATAAGAACAAGTCACATGGTAATCTTAGGTGCTAAACTTTGTTTATTATTTTCTTGACTAAGCTTTAAACTACATAAGTTCTATGAAACATGCGATGAGGGTATTAATAAGGTTACTGTGACATTTAATATATTATCCTCTTAGATTAGGCAGTGAAGCTTTCTCGTAGAAAGGCAATGTCAATGAACTATTCGAGTTTAACTTTAAAACAGAGCTAGAGCGGTCGAGTAATAGATTGAAGGGTGATAGATAGTAATTGTCGTACACGCTATTATTTATATTTGCATCCCAAAGCGCTTTAATGAGCTGATTATCCTGAGACGCAAAACCTTGCAGCCTTTCCTGCAAGCTAATTATCATGTAGGCCATTAGGGGTGTAACATTACATGCATTATAAAGCATCCGGTTTGGATACCATTTTTGATCAAGTCTTCTAAACAATCCACTGCAGCATCTTAAGACGTATCTCTCAAAAATTTCTAGCTCATTTGCCACTGTGGGAGAAATGGCAAACCAAGTGCTAAAACTGTGAGTTAAAACTGGTCTTATAAGTGTCTTATAGATCAACAGTTTTGTTTTCATGCTCACATGGCTTGATGAGAGCATAGGTTTTAGGACAGAGGCAGCACCCTTTGCTCTGTTTAGGGCCTTCCTAGAATGAACGTTGAAACGAAACCGATTATGAAATCAAACACCTAAATATTTTGTCTCGTTTTTGAGTGGCACGGGATTTCTTTGAATGTGTAAGGACAGTGTTTTGCTTTCCTTAACTGCTAACCTATGACCTTTTCCATAGGAATACCTATAAAACATTTAAGTCCACATTTCTGAGTATTAATGCTTAGGCCCCAGGATTTATAGTACGATAACAACGTTGGAATCGAGTTTCTGTCAGCAGCGAAGAATATTGCTCCCGGCTCATTCGTCGGATCGCCTAAGGGAAAGTCTTGTAGGAACACGTTAAACAACTTCGGTCCTAGAATCGATCCTTGCGGAACACCAGAGGGAACTGGGAATTTGGTCGAGTTATATGAACCGATGATAAAACATGCATTTCTGTCTTTTAGAAAACTAATCATCATACGAATGAATGACGTTGGAAAATTAAGTGAGATAAGCTTAAAAATGAGTCCCTTGTGCCAAATCGAATCGGAAGCTGCTTTTAAGTCAATATCCAGTACTACGGTACATTTCTTAGCTCTCAAATTTTGAATAATTCCTAAAAGTAATGAAGCATGTTCAGTTGAATGGCCTTTCTTAAACCCGAATTGGTTGATCGGTATTAAGCTGAAGTCCTCGCAGAAATTATCCATGGTTTCAGATAGCACTCTCTCAAACAATTGACCTACATTGGATAACATTGAAATAGGACGAATGTCTTTAATATTGCTGGTTCCTTTTTTCTTTGCAATGGGTATTAAAAATGACTTTTTCCATATTACTGGGAAGTAGCCATTATCAATGCAGTGATTAAAGACACAAGCAAGCGTTATATCCAAGGAATAAGGACATTTTCGAAGGATAAATTTTGAGATTTTATCGAGGGCCTGCGATTTCTTGTTGTTAAGACCAAGACGAGACTCTTTTAACTAACTTGGTGTTGTGAAAGGTGCGCCTTGAGTGAGAACACTGTTTGCTTCAGAAAATGTTAGGAGACAGCCATGGCATTGCTGATCCTTAAAATCGTTAACAGTTTGGTTGACTTATTGACTCAAATTTGGATCAAAGTCTGGAGTTACTTCGGTGTAAACATCGGCAAAAATGGCTTGGAATGAAGAAAGCTTTTCTGAGATGTTAGTCAGTTCTTGGTCATTGTAAATCAGGGTATCCTGCCAGGTTATCAGAGTCTTATGAGCATTTTTTCCAAGTTCTTAGAGTTAAGCTCCCGAGAGTTTATAAGCTGGGTTGTGCTATAGTGCCTATCATCATTTTGCGTAGAAAAAGTATCTCCGAGTTTCTTTTCTGAGCCATTATTGGCTGCATCGGTTTCAAACAATAGCCTCAGGCTCCCTCCAGTTGTTCGACTACACATGGACGTTCCATATTCTGGGCACAGATTGTTTCACCTTAAGACTGGTTAGCAGTAAATTCCGTTCTATGCTAGATTTGCTGTTGGTTTTTATCACGAAGTGGTTGGACTTTTTTAAAGAAGGTATAAACAAAATCAATTTGTCGGGGTTTGGCCAACTATAAGTTTATTACTATCGACAATTCTTTAATATCTCTCCCGCACCATGTATCAAATGACTTGGCTTCTCTTCCAGGCCCTTAAGCTACTTATTCGATGCTTATGCATAAAAAACCAACAATGAGCTCATTTGCGTAGCATCCAATTAACGCCACTAGTCACAATGACTTATTAAACATAAATTCAATGACTAATCAGATAGCACCCTATTGAGAGTCACATATATGATTGCAACTGCGGTTTAATCCATCAATGCACCACCATGAGTTGAATCAATCTAACCGTGAAGAGAGAAACAATTTTGCTATAAACAAAGATTAAAAGCCATTCGATGGGAATACCCTTAACCGTGCAGACAAGCCGCACTCTTCTCCTTCATCATTCCCAATCCACAATGACCACTTACGATTGATTAACAATTTATTTAATCAAAAAAGAATGGGACTTCAAAAAACTGCAGCAAAAATTGATGGAATTCCACTTCAACCATTTGTTTTTTTTTTGCCGGCTCTCACATTTTTACCTACCGGAAATGCGGGTCACTAGAACCACTAACTCGGGAGGGAACTCAGCAGTCAACATCAGCATCCCTCGACATTCTTTCATATTTAAAAAAAAGTATATAATTACCGCATTTAATGGACCACTACCGCAGAGGATGAATATTGGAATTTGTGTGCTTGCATCATCGACGACGGCCAATGGAACACTGCTGAAGTGCCACTTAAAATTTAGAGCGGGTTCGGTGGGGGACACTTTTGTTGTCGGTCACCAAAGACCAAACTAACCCATAACATGGGGTGGGAATGGGAACTTACACTGGTGTCATGGCATGCAGATCAACAAATCGGAAAATTTCGATAAAAATTAATAGTTGTCGTTGGTTGGTTGGTTAGTTTTGAATACATTTTGCTGGAACGTAGAGCAATGCGGGAATGTCGGGAAAGAAGGGAATTTTTTTTGTGACTTTGGCAAAGCAATCTGGTTTGACAAAACAGTGAAATATGCATTAAGGGAAATCACCAGTACTACATGACATTGACATGTGTCTGTATCATCCACAACAAGTTACAGCAGATTTGTATTGACCGACATTCGAGGTCAAAATTGACACCGTGCATGCCTAACTCACTGAGAAAGTTATGGGAAGTGGCCACAAGAATGGATAGTCAAAGCTGGAGTCACATAGTGGGCCACAAGGTATCCAAGGCAATGTGGCCCAACTTGAACAAAAAGAAAACGTGGGAGATTTTGAAGCTAGGTAGATGTCAGCTAAGAATGACAATCGGCATCCTAACCGGACATTGCCTTCTGAGGAAACACGCCAAAAGATTGGGTCTCTCGAAAACAGACGCGTGCAGACACTGCAATGATATTTGCTTCGCGGAAGACAATAGGCACATACTTTGTGAATGCGAGAGTATCGCTCGACAAAGAAGAAGACGCTGGGGCAACTATTATTAAATAAAATGTTTGAGGAAGGGGTAGGATGATGACTGACGTTATAGTTGGTTCCCCTAGTGAGCGCGATGTCATATGCCATAGTCCTGACTAACCTGACTCTGAGAAGAAGCGAACTAAATTCAAAGAGGAATTTGAAAGGACGTGCAACTAATGAATGTTGGTTTTAAATGTTTGTAAATTACAATGGGAAAAAACAGAGCGAGGTAAAGCATTCCACAAATGGCTAATGGAAGATTCTTTGTTTTTCACTGTACGTCCAAATACAAGCTGATGTTCCTGATATGACAGGTATTGCGGTCCTTAGCATAGGTAGAATGCAACTGTATATTTCGCACTCATGGCGAAAATACAAATAAAACAATGACAAACATGCTTTTAACCACGAAAACCAATATACCTGACTTAACAATTAATCGCCTATATGGTGTATCCATTTCCCTAGCCAACAATACTTTAAGTATGTAGGAGTTATCCTTGATCCTAAACCCAACTGGAAACTAAATTTAAAACAATAGTTAAGGAAAGCATCCATAAACTTCTATGCCTGTAACAAAACCATTGCAAAAATGGGTCCTGCCTGGATGAACAGTGTCGTGGTACGACCATTCTTTACATATACCTAGGTTAACCTAGGCTGACTATAAGAAAAAGCTAAAATATAACAATCTTTTCAAGGCTTAAATCAAAGAACGGCATGTAAGGCACCATAGGAGCTCTACGGTGGACACAGTTGGATGCTCTAACAGTCTTACTACACTTTTACCTCAAACATCTACACACAACAATAACAAACATCACAGCATATAGCGCGATTAGACTTAGAGAGTCTGGGTGTTGGACTGTGAACCCCTACGGCCAACTAATATCCTGTATTCTCTGCCGAGAGAACAGCGAACTGTTCCAGTGACTTTTACATTCTTTTCACTCAAGTTACTGAGCAGCTTTGGAGATGTAAAAAAGTCGTCGCAAAATACTGACAACAAAGTATCTGGATAGGTTTTCTATATGATCCTAGTTAGTCAGCCCTATTCCGTTCTTTCAAATCGGCCTTAATACAAATCTACTTGCAGACAGTATCCTAAGCGTGTATAGCTGCCACCGAAGTTTTCAAACCAAAGCGAATGGGCTTACCACGAATATGTTGTTTACAACCTTCTCTACCATAATTAGGTACCATGGACTCATCAATGCTTAAATTTTTCTCAATTTTTCATTCAAAGGTCAAATATCAAACGAATCTTGCCCATTTTGACACCTCGAGTTAGATTTTCGTTATCTGCGACAGGTAACTATCGAAATATCTCTTCAAATTGATTGCGCTGCATCGACTTGGACACAAGGAAGTTGTGTGTATCCTCATGCACTTCCGTCTTGGAAGTGGTGCATAACCACTCAAGATGAGGATTCCAATAAAACAATGTATTTCGCTGCATGTCACAGTAAAACTGTTATTATGGTTACTTACTGCATATTTTACGCTATTTTTTAGACGATGTGCATAATTATGTCTTTACCCATCATTTTTTTTTTTTTTATAATTTGATTACGCTAAAGGGATTTTTATACCCTTATAATGCTAAGAACACAGTGTAAGCTACTTGGTATTAGAAAGAATAGAGAGATAGGAAAGAGGTGTTTGAAACCTTTATTATAGAGTGGGGCAGTGGATGCTGCCATTCATTGGTAATTGGTGGTAAATCTGAAATGATCCACCTGCGAGTCCTTTTCTTTATAAGTTGATGTTTGCTTGTAGATGGAGGAATATTTGGTTCACCATTTTCAGGATCTTCATTGCAGTGTGAATTTATAAATTCTACTTTAATGTACAGTGACTTCTCTCTTAACTGGACAGCCTTGGGACCGGAGTTTTTTGTCCACATAAGAGAGTGTCCGCTCAAGGGAAAATTTTAAAATTAGAAAACACAAATTTTAGCAAGATAGATAGATAGATAGATGTTTTATTTCGTATATAAATATTTTTTACAGAATGGTATTGCACATTTTACAGAGATTTGATAATAAATTTTATCTTTCTACTGCAACATTATTTACAATTTGGATTAAGAATACATACAGAAAAAATTAGATTAACTTTAAGGAAAATACGAAAAAAACCTACAATATAAAAAAAAAAAAGTAAATTTATATAAATAGTGCCTACAAATTAATAATTAAATAGTTATCTTAATACTAAAAAAAAAAATATCACAGGTGAATAAATAAGTAATGCACAAATAAATTAAAATAATTAATAAATAAATAAACAAACAAATAAAATAAATAAATAAATAAATAAATAGGTAAATAGATAAATAAATAAATACATAGGCAAATAAATAAAAAGAAAAGTTAACAAATAGGTAAATAGATAAATAAACAATTAATGCAATAAATTAATAAATAAATAGGTGAATACATATATGAAAAGGAATGTAAACAAATAATTAAATAAGTTAAATAAGTTAATAAATAGGTAAGAATTTAAATAAACAAGTAATCAATTAATTAAATCAATAAATAAACAAATTAACAAATAGGCAAATAAATAACAAATAAAAATGGGATGAATACAAATTGGTACATCATTAATATATACATATAAGTTATGCTCAAGACTAACCATAAATTAAGAAAAAAACAGCCATGAGGAGAATTAGCTTAACAATATTATGTATTTAATTGGTTTACAAGTGGATTGTCAGCGAAACTGCAACTTGTTTTGAACGTGTTAGTAAGTTTTCGAATGACAGCAGACTGACTAATTGGAGAACGTACCGCGAAAATCTTGCGGTCAGATCTGGCATGCTGCCAGAAGCACCATCAACAACAAATGATGCAGATGCTGCGCAATGTGAAATAAATGATATTATTCTTACCTCATTCAAAAATAGTTGCAAAGTTAAAAGCACCGTGATTAAAAGGTGCGTACCATGGTGGAACGATAACCTTGAGTCTATTCGAAAGAGAGTGAGAAAGCTTTTTAACAAAGCCAAACGCACCGGCACATGGGAACAATATAAATCCATGCTGACCATATACAACTTAGAGTTGCGCAGATCCAAAAGAGCCTCATGGCGTGCAAACTGTGAGAAGATCGAAAAACTTCCAGAGGTGGCACGCCTCCAAAGGGCTCTGTCAAGGGATCAAGAAAAAAGCATGGGATTGTTAATCAAATCAGATGGTTCAATCAAACGCGACCGGGAAGAAACGCTGAAAACTTTGCTTCAGGCTCACTTCCCAGGGTCTTACACGATGGTCATTACAGATGACCATATAGCGGAGGTCTCAATTCCAAGAAACCTCAGCAGAATTAATAGTTTATCCGGAAAACTTTTTAATCCGGATAAGGTTAAATGGGCAATTAACTCATTCAAACCATTCAAGGCATCAGGAACAGACGGTATTTTTCCAGCCCTCATTCAAAATGGAATAGAATTTGTATTACCATCCATGATTGCCTTATTTAGGTTCAGCTTCAACTGGGGGTATATACTAGTTACCTGGAGGGAGGCAAACGTAGTATTTATACCTAAACCGGGAAACAAGCCGAGCAAATTACCTAAATCATATCGTCCGATAAGCCTGACATCGTTTTTTCTGAAAACAATGGAAAGGATTATTGACATCCACATTAGAGAACGCATATCAAAAAGCATGCCTCTGCACCCTCACCCATATGCGTACCAAAAGGGCAAATCCACGGAAGGCGCTCTGTTAAGACTAACTACAGAGAAAAAAAACGCATACCGTTGCAAAGAGATCGCACTTTGTGCCTTTCTGGACATAGAGGGTGCTTTTGACAACACTGGATATGAATCCATATCAAATGCTTTGTACCATAGAAACATAGACAAACCAACTATTAAATGGATCAAAGCGATGCTGGAAAGTCGCAAAATAACTGCCTCGTCAGGAATGACATCAGTATCAGTAACAGCCGTAAGGGCTTGCCCACAAGGGGGGTACTTTCACCCCTTGTGTGGTCATTGGACATCGATGACCTGCTACACAAGATGAGCAATTTGGGCTACACCACAATTGGGTACGCCGATGATATTGTCATCATAGTCAGGGGCAAGGACTCAATTGGAGTCACATCAAAAATGAAAAATGCTCGAAAGACAGCCATAGACTGGTGCATCAAGGAAAATCTTTCCATAAATCCCAGTAAAGCCGTCATCATTCCTTTCACTAAAAGGAGGAAATTATACCTAGGCCTAATCACAATAAACGACACGGTCGTAGAGTATTCCGACGAAGTCATGTATCTTGGAGTAATCCTAGACAAGAGACTTAACTGGAACTCTCACATAAATAACAAAATCACTAAAGCTAATAGAGCTTTATGGGCATGTCGTCGCACATATGGCAGAACCTGGGGAATCTCTCCAAAGATCGTCCACTGGATCTACACAGTGACGATAAGACCCATTATAACATACGCCTCCATAGTATGGTGGAAAAAATCCACACAAAAGGTCGCAATAGAGAAGCTCAAAAAGGTACAACGGCTTGCGTGCCTTGGTATCTCCGGAGCCATGCGAACCTGTCCAACAGCTGCCATAGAGGCAATAACAGGAATTACACCTCTCCACATATACATTCAAAAAGTGGCGATCCGCAGTGCAATAAGTCTAATACAGTTAAACGAGATAAGTCTTAATGATCACCCGGAACTAAAGACCCTTCTCGATGAACTGCAGGAACTTAACATGAACTGCGCGGTCGCAGACCGCATTCAAAAAACACTATGCTTCAACAAATGCTTCTCCACGGAGATCCCCAAGAGAGAAGCATGGGTTAGTAATAACCCACCAAACAGCCACAACGGCATAAAGTGGTATACGGATGGTTCTAAAATGGAAACGGGGGTAGGAGCGGGAATATACGGACCACACAAACGCTTCACGATACCCATGGGCAAAAGTCCCAGCGTATTTCAAGCAGAGCTCCACGCCATTCAAGAATGCGCCAGCCACATTATTTTATCTGGCATAAAAGGTGCAACCATCCATATATTCACGGATAGTCAAGCAGCTATAAACGCCCTTAGCTCTTATACCATTGACTCCACATCAGTCATGTACTGCTTCAATACCCTACAAACACTCGGATTAAGAAACAAGACCAAATTATGGTGGGTTCCGGGTCATGTCGGTGTAGAAGGTAACAAAAAGGCCGACGAACTGGCCAGAAAAGGTTCAGAAACACCTTTCATAGGTCCCGAACCTTTCTGCTGCACTCCTAGATCAGCAGCAACGGCAGCAATTAAAAGCTGGGAACATGGAAAATGTATCTATCTTTGGGAAAGCATCCCAGGTCTAAGACAGGCCAAACGAGCCATTCGGCCCTTCAATGAAAATGCCAGCAAATGTCTAAACCTAGGCAGGCATGATATCAAAAACCTAGTAGGTTACCTTACTGGTCACCATGGTTTAAGATATCATCTACACAAAATGAGAAAAGCAGACTCTCCTGAGTGCCGACTCTGTCTTGAAGAGGACGAGTCAGCTGAACACATTTTATGGGAATGTCCAGCCCTTAATGGAATTAGAAAGAAGATTTTTTTCAGGGAGCAAATGAGCCCCGAGGACATAAAGAATTCTTCGACTGGTAAAATTGTCCGCTTTACACGGAAAGTGGAAATTCTACTAGTTTAAACTTTTCTGGCCCATACGGTACAAAAGATCGTTTAGGTCGAAGTACCCCCCCCCCCCCCCTTTTAAATCGCCTTGGCGAGCCAGAAATAAAAAAAAAAAAAGTTTTAGAATGCTATTCGCTATCAATTCAACATTCGCTCTTGCGTGAATGTCAAGAGTTGAGTGGTGCCAAGGTAAATCTAGCATCATTTGCAAGAGTTTATTTTGGGCTACTTGCAATTTGTTTATATGGCACACTGCGGAGTTGCCCCATACCTGACACCCATATAATAGAATAGCCTGGAAAATTACTTTGTGCAGAATAATTTTGTTCTCAGTAGAAAGTAATGATTTTCTATTAATAAACGGGTACAGCTTCTTAATCGCTATACCTAGTTTTTTAATCGTTTTGGTGATATGATTCTTAAACGTAAGCTTGGTATCTAAATAAATACCTAGATATCTAACAGAAGGTTCCCAATTAATACTTTTGCCATTGAGCTGAATCTGGCTAATGGGAAGAAAACAAGACTTTCTTTTACGAGTGAAAAGGATAGCTTGCGTTTTCCCTTCATTTAGTTTGATTTTCCATTTGTGATAATATTTTACTAATATTTCCATTCCATTTTGAAGATTCCTCTCAATATTGAGAGAGAATTCATGAGATGAAAATAATGCGGTGTCATCTGCAAAGATGGCTATATCACAGTGCGGTAACTTTGGAATATCGTGTGTATAAATGTTATACAGTATTGGGGCAAGTACTGATCCTTGTGGAACACCTGATTGAACATTAATCAAATCTGAAAGACTACTATTGACATGGACTTTGAAACAGCGATTGGACAAGAAGCTTTGAACTATTTTACAAATATATGGACGAAAGTTTAGACTTATAATTTTGTAAATCAGGCCCTGGTGCCAAACTGAATCAAATGCCTTCTCAATGTCTAGTAGGACCATACCTGTAGATTTCCATTGGGATCGATTTCTCTTAACATAGTTTGCTATTCGCAATGCCTGATGGGAAGTACTGTGATGACGCCTAAACCCAAATTGTTCGTTCGGGTAAATTTTCTTAAGATCAATGAATTTCAAGATTTGTTCTTTAAGTACTTTTTCATATATTTTACTTATATTGCTTAGTAGACTGATAGGTCTATAACTTTCCGGCCTTTCTGAAGTCTTACCAGCTTTTAATATTGGTACCACCTTTGCTTGTTTCCAAGTGTCGGGAAAATATTGCATTTTTAGACATGCATTTACAATGAGTGTAACGAATTTTATGCCTGTCCGAGGCAATTGTTTTAGGTAAATGCCTCTTAACATATCAAGACCTCCGGTTTTCCTTGCATGTAGATTGTTTATTGCAAATTCTATATCTTCTTCCGTTACAAAGGTAATGGAAGAAGAATGACTTGCTTCATCAGCTATAAAAGTTTGGATGGTGTTGCTCACGAGGGTGCTTGTATATGCATCACCTAAATTTTGTGAGACAACATGGTTTTTGGAAAAATTGACGGCAAGTGCGTTGGCTTTTTCGACATCTGTAAAGAATGTGCCTGACGAGTTTTTTAAAAAAGGTAACTGTCTGTTCTTATTTTTTACCAATTTAACAATGTTGCAGAAGGGTTTTCCGTTTTTGTCCAGTATATTGAGTTTATTGTTCCACTCTTTATTACGATGTTCTAAAAGTTGTTTGCCTATTTGTTTATTCAGGTATGACATTTGATGCCGGAACATGGGTTGGCGGTACCTTTGCCAATTTCGCCTACAAATGTTTCTCAGTTTAATTAACGAGAGTATGTGGGAGGGCATTTTGAAAGAATAGTTCTTTTTAGGAACTTTTGGGATACTTGCCTCGACCGAGCTTAGAACGTAATTTGAGAATTCATTCACAAGGCAGTCAACGTCTTCTTAGTTAAAATATCGTCAATATTCAGTGGGAAATTACGAAGTTTTGCTTTAACTTCTGAACGAAACCGTGTCCAGTTTGCATTTTTTAAATCTTGGACATATTGTACTTTTTTTCCCCTGACGACTGAAGACGACAGAAAACCGGATTGTGGTCAGAACTAAGTTCAATAAGGGATACTGGATTCGTTATATGACAGGGAAAATTTGTTACAAATAAATCGAGAACGGAAGGACTGCCACGAGAACCGGCTGGGACATAAGTTGGACTAGGAGGAACCAACACAGAGATTGGCAACATAACAGGAAAGTCAGCGAGTAAATTTCCCCATGCATTTACTGTAGCACAGCCCCAATTCCTATGTCTACAGTTGAGATCTCCACCAATTAAGAAATCGCCGTTTAACGTGAAGAGCCTTCTCAAATCGCTTTTAAAACTAATTCTCTTCTCATCTGTAGCGCTTTTACCCGGAAAGTACACACAAAAAACCTTAACAAACTTCTGATTCCTTAATTTTAATTCAACTCCTATGTTCTCCACATAACATGTTCTGACAACAGGCAAGAGCGAATGTTGAATTGATCTTCTGATAAGAATAGCAACACCACCACCAGTCCTATCGACCCTGTCATTTCGGTAGCATTTGTATTCAGGTGTTGATAAATGTATACCTTGTTTGAGCCAAGTCTCAGTAGCCAAAGCAACGTCAATGTTGCTTTTATTTAAAAAGTTTAGAAACTCTAAAATTTTGCTGCGAATCCCTCTTGCATTCCAAGTGACAATATTAATATATCTGTCTATATTACTGATCATTAGTATACAAAAACTTACTTGCTCAATGTGCAATAACAAATTTTAACAAGAACATAAAATTGTTTTTTTTTTTTAATTTAGGCATTAATTAGGGCATAGTCCATAGATATTTTTAAAAAAAATCTTCAATCCGGCTCTGATTAAGATTACAACCGATAGCTAACAACTGATTAAGATTGAGTTCGGAGAACAGATGCATTGCCTTTTCATCCCCAGCCATTAAAGCGAATTTGCACAAAGATTCACAAGCGCCCAACGCATTCTTTTAGGAGTAAGAATCTTTTTCAGTGTCTGTTGCTCATCGTTACTTTCGTTATTCACACTAATAACGCTTAAGACATCTTTGGTCAAGTTCTCATTCCAGCCCTCATCTGTCTGAACATTTTTGTTGCATGCGATATACTCTAAGGTCTAAGTAATCAACTTGATTGCAACCGGTTTGTCTGTCCAGCGAGAATAAATTTTTTTAGAATAAAAATTAACCCAGCAAAAACCAAACAGTTTTCTGCGCCTGCTGCCAAAAAATTAAACTTTCCTATTGATTGCCTTTAAAAAATGAAAATCTATTTCTTCAAGTTAACGATTTACGAGCAATATGTTCATATGCATCATTCTATGTTGCCGTTAATCAAGCAGACTGTGCCTGTAGCCTTGAATTCATTCTTTTTAGCTTACATAAATTGAATGAGAGAGCACCAGCACAGAACACCTCGTCGCGATTTTCCTTACAAAGTGTGTGTAGGTATCTATACCGACCACTGTTTGTAAAATGTGCACGCACCACGCACTTGATTATACAGTTGCACAAATACATGCACGAGTATGCAATTAAAACTAAAAAAAATAAACCTGTAAATAAAAGAACAGAAAATAACATGCTTATGTGAATAAGGCATGTCCATTTAAGAGAATATTTTTACCAATTGAACATGAAAATACTGTCCATGTCCACTTAATAGAATTGTCCACTTTAGAGGAGAAAAACTCAAACAAAATCATAGCAGCCAACCATCACACTTAAGGGAATCGTCCACATAAGAGAGGTTTTCGTTAAGAGGGAGTTCACTGTATTTGAGAACGGTTGATGTGATATAGCCTAATGGCTATTCCCGAAGTTATTTAAATTTAATTTCATATTTCTTAGTTTAATGCCTAGCTCTCCTTTTTTCTTTTTGACATGCTCTTTCCACTTAAGTTTAGCAGTATTTGGAAGTATTTGCATAGGGTACTTCTATTCCATCTATAATAACTCTTACCATATTTATTTTCCTATTGGTGAAGTTAATATGAACGGATTTATTCTCGTGGAGTTTTATTCTCCATTTTTTCGTCCAGTCACTAATTGACCTTATGGATCTTTGTAGTTTGTGTGCTGCGTCTTCTGCATTGTCGCCAATTACCATTATCGCTGCGTCATCCGCAAAAGTGGCAAGGCTAACTTCTTCTTGTTGAAACAAATCTCTTGTATACCAAAAGATTGGGCCCAGGACCCTGCCCTGTGGTACACCTGCGTTATCGTCTTCAGGTCCGGGTATTCATCTTCATATCTTACACGGAAATATCTGTCTGAAATATATGATTTAAGAATGCAATAGAACTCATCAGGAAGATCCACTTTGAATTTATATTCTAATCCTTGATGCCAAACTTTATCAAATGCTTGGGCTGCATCTAAAAAAAATGGCCGAACAAACTTTTTTGGTTTCCAGTGCCTTTTCTATAATACTCGCAATTCTATGCACTTGTTGAATAGTCGAGTGTTTCTCTCTAAACCCGAATTGGTGGACTCGGACTAAATGCCTGTCCTCTATTATCGGTTTGAGTCTCTTTAGGAATAATTTTTCAAAAAGCTTTGAAATTATTGGTAGCAAGGAAATCGGTCTGTAGGATATCTTTTCATTTGGTGATTTTTCCGGTTTCAGAATCATTATCACTTCTGCTACCTTCCCATGACTAGGGACATACCTCAGTCTGAAAGCTGAATTAATTATATGTAATAGTTTTCGCAAAGCTTTTTCAGGTAATTCTTTTAACATTGCCCTGTTATCAAGTCATAACCTGCCGATATTTTTGCATTTAAGTTGTGCTTGATTTCGTTCTGTAAATCTTGCAGTGTTATTTTTTTTTCAGCCACAGTCAAATCTTCTTCTGTAGTTTGTCTAGGAAATGGTTTTAATGTTTCCTCACGATGGTCAGCAAATAGATTTGCCTATTCCTTGGCATTTTGCGCCCGTTATCCTGTTTGATAGGATGGGCTTGCTTCATTGGTTTTCTCAGATCACAGAAGATGGCTGAGTTTTCCCGCCACACCATCCACCCCACGTTTATGCGATGCTTTATTTGTGCTTTTCGCACTTCGGAATCACGCCTCCATTCATATAAATGTCTGGAATAGGTCGGAGTGGATCAGAGAACGGGCAGTACAAGTATTCTGTTTTCTTCGGATTAATACGAGACCCATTCCGCTCCAAAACATCCACCCATACATCAAGTGTTCGTTGCGGGAGTTTTGATTTTCCCTAATGATGACTCCATTGCCAAAACAGAATTACTGGGGTCCGTCACTTTTTCTTCAAGCAGATAATCAAGGACTGTATATATCAAGGGACTTAAGACGCTTCCCTGATATACACCGACTTTGATTGCGAACTCCTCGGTGACGCCAACGATCTTACTCTTTTCTTTACTCCCTTATACGTGTCTATGATCATCTGTACGTAGGTTTCTGTAACTCTTCGTTGTCTTAGCGCCACTCATAACAGGTCTCTTGGCTGTTATCAAAGGGCTTTTCTCAGTCAACCTACAACTAATACATATACAAATCCTTTAAGGAATCACACTGTTTTTCCATCAGGATCGTTATACTTTTAATTTCATTTGTGATTGATTTTCCTTACCGCAGTGGTAAGATTAGATAACCGTTTTTTTCTGCAATAGGCTATTTAACACTTATGGATTGTATTGAAATTTGAAATTGTACGTTGGAAGTCCGAAAACAATGTTTTGGATAATTATTGCCAGTTTAAAATACTATCGTCTTGCATGATCAACTGGTTTTGAAAATAAAAAACTTCTTAAACAGATATTCCATCAGTATGGGATACAAGTTGTATATTATGTATATCCAGGCGCATTGGGAAATAGCGATCGTACCCGCGACTGAGGTCGAAGGGTGCATACCACCTCAATTGAAGATTGAACAGTTTCACTTTTACAAATTTGCCCATTTGAAAAAGAAAATCGTTCGCCCATATTTCATTCAGGAATTCGATAACTTATCATTAAAGGACATTCATTTTCGTTTTCAGTTTCATTTCGACTTCCGGATATTTCTCTCCAATTTCGCTTTTCATTTCCATTCACCTTTTGTGGTTAAACAAGAGCGACTCCTGCCCGGGATATACCTGTGTTGATTTGAATTTGATTTATTTCGTATTTGTATCTAGGAGGCGTGCCAATGCGGTTGAATATCCCAAAACCGCACCGTATCAAATGGAAAGAACACTTCACTGAAAATAAACCCCAAATTTTGTTCTATATTTGAACATACAGGACATTGTGTTACCCATGGCGCTGTCTATCGCCGGAAATGATTTTTCATACAAAACGAGAAAAAAATTTAAAAACACATTCAGAGACCTTTCAGTTGAATACATCTAATCATACGCGGATATACTTTATTCAAGTGCCGCTTTTATTCCCTTCAACCAAAAATAAAGATCCTTAAGATTAAATTTTGCACGCTTCAATCCAAGTGGAAATCGGTATATACAACATTACCGAGAAGAGTATTATTCAGATGGACACCGAATGGACGGACATACATATAGAGATACTTTTCTTCTGCTGATGATCGTTATTATCCTTTTTGTTACATCATTGTGCGTACAATATCAGAGAAGGATCATTACGAAAGGATCATTGGTTATTGATCTGTCTGATGTAACAATCCCGAAATAGTAAAATGCTACCAATCTGTTGACCATATTGCGAAAAACATGAAAAAGATATCCTTTTTTTTCTATCGTCCAATATAGATCAGAGACAATGAGAAAAGAATAAGGATATCTTGTGGTATTCAGTAAACTTGTAATTCTTGCTGTGATTTTTCTTTCATTTTCTGCACAAGTGCGTTCAGAGGTATACTCATGGAATTGAATGCCGTTTAAAGGAAAAATTGAAATAAGGATATGCGTCAGTTTTTCTCGGGTCGTTCGAAACTCTATCCTTCAGGTATTGCTGCACTTCGTGTGTGGGGTAGTCTACTGTGGGAACAAGATTTCTTATCAACTAATGTCAATCGGATAGCTGAAGATGTCCTTTTGGCTCCTTAGCAAGTGTTCAAGTAAGGTACATTTTGCAATTGAAAACCGATTGAGAGGAAATTCGATGCGGAGATTGCTTAAAGAACTTTATTGTGGTTTCCAGTTGAATTTTAGGGTAAATTGATAGGTCAATTGCAAAATTTGTCCTTTAATGGATGGAATCGGATACTTGACAATCAACCGGATAGTTCAGGATGTTCAGATGAAGCCATAATCCATAAATGAAAAGATGTTTCATAATTGACTAGACTGAAAACAGGTTTAAATTCGACTCGAATCACTTCAAAGGATATGAGCGTGAGAACGAGATTGTAAGCTCATTTGCAACGGATAAGAACTTCAATTATAGATTTCGGTTTCATATGACTAGACAAGAACTTTGTTGTACTTATAAATTGTTCATTGTTGTGCAGACCGATAATCAAAGAGAACAAATAGCAAGTATCTATCGGGGCGCTTCTAAAGCGTTTTAGATTCGTCCATCCTCAACCAATACGCATCAGTCAAAATCTCGATCAATCCTAACTCAATAAGTATCACTGTCGCCTTATCTGATTTCTTTTGTATATCAATGGGCGCGTTCAATTTGCAAGGCAACTGCGAGTTCCCTACCAATTAAACCTCTATTGAAAAATGGTGTTCCTCAGGGTTCTGTTTTGGGTCCGACTCTATTCTTAATTTACATTAACTCACTGTTCCACCAGAATTTTTCTGGAAATCGTAGAGCCTTTGCAGATGATATAGCTTTCGCTTATATCGAATCTTCATATTTCGAATGTTTTGCTAACATAAGTAAGGATTTACAATTGCTTAGAGCTTGGTTTGCGTAGCACAGATTGATTATTAGTGAAAAAACTAAAATCATGTGTTTTAAGCTATCGGGGGATTTTCCTAGGGAGTTTGAAGCATTTTTCCACGCATATGACTGTCAAAAGTTTGCTTTACCTTTGCATGAATGTGGTAGAAATAAAATCCAAGAACAAAATCAGTGCTCACGTAATTGTTTTCAAATTGAGCTTGTTGATTACTTTAAGTACTTAGGAGTTATCATCGACTGCAACCTTAACTGGAAAGTTCATGTTCAATCACTCAAAACTTACATGAATCTGATAACTCGAAAGATGTATCTGTTAAAGCCATTCTGCTCCAAAAAAGTTTTAACAATGATCTACTACTTACTTACTCAGTCTAAATTGCAATATGGGATAGTGTGTTGGGGAGGTGCTTATATGAACACTCCTAGACCAATCTTGATTGTTCAAAAGCATATAATTCGTATCATTTGTGGAAAAAGTCGACGAACTGGAAGCTGGCCTCTTTTTTGTGAGTTAAGATTACTACCATTACGTCATCTCTATATTTTTAAAGTTTTAAAAGAGTTCTATAAACAAAGTGGTAATATTCCATCTAGAAACTCTTCAATATACAACTTACGGTTTTTTTTTTTTTTTTTTTTTTTTTTTTTTTTTTTTTTTTATGTCGGGGTGTGTGAAACTTTCTGCACTGGAGCACTCAGACTCAATACTGGTCCATTGTACTACAACTTACGGGTTAATAATCTGGCACTTGTTGATACTCTAGTTCCACACAAAACACATTTTATGAATTTTTATTAAATGACATCCGCAATTGTATTCAATAATCTGCCCATTTCAATTAGAACAACTTACTACGAGTACTTTCATTCTTTCTTGAAAAAAATCACAAACTGGCTTTTCACTCTAAACATGACTGACATAGAATTAGTCTATAAAGTAAGAACTTGATATACGAAAAGATTATTTTGTATAAGTATCTTTATTGTTATTAATATCGCTTATGTTTTTGTATTTTTTATAAGTTATGTTTCTTTAAACAACAATTTAAAAAATAAAAAAAAGAACAACTGAAAGTACCCCACGTCAGTTATTCTTCTAGTTTGAGCCGAAATTTCTGGCGGTCATTCAACTCTAACGATATAAGTTACTGAATGACATCGATTTATTCTCTTACACTTATTATTATTTTTGAATTATTTTTGAATTTTTTATATAAACTGTAAATAGCATTAAGTGAAAGTTGAATAAAAATGAATAATCTAATCTAAAACCAATCTATCACTTGCCAAACGATGGTCTCGACAGTTATTCGATTCAAGGAAGAAGGGTTAAATCGTAGGGAGTACTAGTTGCCTTGTAAATTGAACGCGTCCTATCTAAGCCTGCTCAAGATCATTAGACAAACTTTAGAAAATGTCACTGGCAGCAGTATTATCGTCTCAAGGTTCTCCAGACCGTCATTTCGGCGAACTTCTCGTACTCCAACCACAAAGTTCAAGAACAAACTTCTAAAAGCAACGTAGGATAAAGAGTGTCAAACCTAAGGTAATCAGGTTAAAAGAGGTAAGCTTTCGGTCATATAAGGCCAACCCATCCCAGGAAAACCGGAAAAAGTTCAACCGAGCCAGAAATTACTGCAATGCCCACATCAATCGTGTCAAATCCTCCAACGACCAAAAGCTGAGGCGAAAAATACTACAAAGTCCCACGGGTAGTAATTACGTTTGGTCGTTTGTTAAAACATTATCTCGGACGAAGCGGCCTTCGTCATAGCTGGAATGATACCCATAGACATTCTAGCGGGGATATACAATACAAAAACGCTGGGCGGGACAAGATGCAAGGGAAATGGAAAGAATTAAAGTAGAAGAAAGAGCAGCTTTAATTGCTATATGGCAAACCAGGTGGGACAACACTACAAAAGGCAGATGGACATACAATCGGATCCCGTCAATCGAGATCTGGGCAAAGCGAGCACATGGGAACAGCATCTACCACCTTACGCAGTTCCTTACTCGGCACGGCGGCTACCGCAAATACTTACATCGATTTGGACACTATAGCTCGCCGAACACGCAGCTTTTTGTTGTAGGCAATTCGTGTAATGGAGAACGGATCTGCCCAATCCGCCGTTCCTGATAGACCATATGTTGCAGTCGGAGGACGGTCGGATTGGTAAGAACTATCCAAAATGAACTGCGGAGAATAGAAAAGCTAAGGAGAGTAACAGAAGCAGCAGAAGCGTCAGAAGCAACTGACATAAGACAGGACGCATATCATGAATAGCTAAACAGCCTCGCGAAGTAAAACCTAACTGCAGTCCCGCGGGGAGAGTGGTTGAAGTCAGGATTAGTACGGAGGCGCATTCCTGTCATCGATTACTCGCGTTTGCAAATCGTGCATGCTATGTTTTGAAGATTACCACATCCATTGGCATAGCCAAGAAAAAAAACATGCGAACGAACACCTAAGCGCACACAGATACATTTTCTTAAAAACATTCTAAAAACATAGGGACGGGCTACAGTCCGCTTGGGCGAACTGTTGGATACCCTATTCTTATTCCTATCCCTCATAAGTGGGCGTGACAAAAGTCTAAGTATGGTTTATTTGTTAAGAACGCTCTACATATTCTGTTATATAACATTTAAAAGATTTTACCAAACAAAAACGAAGCTTTTGTAAAAAAACCTTCCCTAGCTCAAATGTTGGTTTTTCAATAAAATTGTTTTATTTTATTGTGGGTGTGTCAGTACGCGGATTTTGAAAATTTTGTATCCCGAGCAGTTTTAGGAGTCTTAGTTCATATATAAAACATTTCAGCTTTCTAGCTCAAAATTCGATTTTTTCCAAATTTTTTTTTTTTTTTTTGAGATTGTGGGCGTGTCTGTGGGCGGATTTCTAAAATTCGTAAATTTGATTATTTCGGGGCCCTAGAGAGTATGGTTAAAATTTCAGCTCTCTAGGCAAAGTTTAACCCGCCAATGGTGACCTATTGGTCTGTGAGACCGGGTGTTTTAAAAAAAATCGAATAACTTTATTCTCCGTTAATGTTTTTTGTTGCAATTTCGAGTAGCTGCCGCATTGCACGTCCACCACCATCAGTTTACGTCGAACCTGCTTAGTGAGCACACGTTGTGTATTTTTTTTACTATCCGGTCCGTGAAACTGTGTGTCACCGTATATGTAAGTAAAATATTTTTTTATTATTCGCGTATTTTACATATAGATGATGTACCTGCTACCTGGGACATCGGGTACTTCAAGTATTGGTCGGTGCTATGAGTGCGGATGGAAAAAAACAGAAAAACCAAGTACTCTTGCCAAAAATGTCAAAAATATTTGTGTCTTGAACACGTAGTGCCGTATTGCAGCAGCTATTTAACTGTAGAAATTTAGTTTTTGTGATGTTTTTTTTGTTATTTTTTGTTTGGAAAGATACAAATTTTTGTTTTTTTTTTGTAAAATTTCCGAATATCGAAAGACTAAAAAACGGTAATTTCCTTAATGGACATGTGATCTTTTATTTTTTTCTTATTTTTAAAAAATGTATTACTAAAAACTTTGTTATTTTTAATGCTCTAATAAAAAAAAATTGTTAATTTAATTATTCAAAAAAAAGAGCTTAAATTGATTAAATATCGTTGTTTTATTGTCAAAGAGCATAAATTAAAAAAAAAACATGAACTATTAGTAACACGTTTCGAAAAATCTTCAGTTGGAAACCCCTGTTCGTGAGACTGGCCGGCCGGCGTCACCATTGATCAAAGTCAAATTTGCGTCACCATTGGCGGGTTAAATGCCTAATTTTTGCCGACAGACGGACGCACGGACGGACGGACGGACATGGCTAGATCGTTACAAACTATGCGTCAAAATTAATATACCCTTAGAATAGGGTATAAACATAGGGACGGGCTACAGTCCGCTTGGGCGAACTATTAGATACCCTATTCTTATTCCTATTCCTCATAAGTGGGCGTGACAAAAATCCAAGTATGGCTGAATTGTTAAGAACGCTCTACGTACTTTGTTATATAACATTTAAAGGATTTAATCGAAAAAAAACGAAGCTTTTGTAAAAAAAAAACACTTCCTAGCTCAAACTTTGGTTTTTCCATAAAGTTGTTTTATTAAATTCTGGGCGTGTCACTAAGCGGATTTTAAAAAAATTTGCACCTAGAGAGTCTATATTATATATTTCAGCTCCCTAGCTCAAACTTAAATTTTTCAATAAATTTGTTTTATTTAATTGTGGGATTTTAGAAATTTTATCTCCCGAGCAGTTCTAGGATTCAAAGATCATATATTAAAAATTTCAGCTTTCTAGCTCAAAATTCGATTTTTTCGATAAATTTGTTTATTTTTTCAGTTTATGGGCGTGTCAGTGGCGGATTTCAAAAATTCTTCAACTTGATTATTTCGGGTCCTTAGAGAGTATATGGTTAAAATTTCAGCTCTCGAGGTCCAGTTAAAAGGTCTAATTTTTGCCTAAGGACGGACGGACGGACATGGCTAGATCGACAGTACTATCGATGCTGATCATAAATATGTAGATATATGGAGTAACTTTTGGGGGTCTACGGGCAATATTAAGGTATGTTACAAACTATGCGTCAAAACTAATATACCCTTAGAATGGGGTATAAATATATTGTGAACCTTCAAATTAAAAAAAAATATGTTTTAAGTCACGATTTTCATTTTCGGACCAATTAAAGTAGGTAACTTACCCAATACTGGGAAGTTAATAAAATAGCCTGTAGAAATAAAAGAGCTGTTACTCAAAAAAAGAAGGGCTCGAAGAAAATGGCAAACTACGAGATTCCCGGACAATAAGACAGTCTTTAACCGTCTAAATAATGAACTTAAAAAAAATCTATGAATTCAAAATTTATTCGCTTGACGACGGATGCTACTACTGATTGCTCCCTATAGAATCCTCCCATAAAAGCACAAGACGAAGAAAATGGAAAATGGGAAATGGATCGCAAATCCCAAACAGAAAGCTGACCTCTTTGTGGAACATCTCGCGAATGTTTTTCAGCCATTCACAGCAAATGCAGAAACAAATTACTTACATTGTTGATAGAATCGACGACTTAGAAATTCTCTTCATCACTCTCAAAGAAGTAAAGAAGCATGTGCCAACACAAATTATCAAGCACAAAAACTACCAGGGTATGATCTAATTACTGCGCAGGTTTTGAAAGAAATGCACACAATGCCCTTAGAAAAACTCCCACTCATAACAAATGCATGCCTTAAGCTCCGATATGTTCCACATCATTGGGAAATTGCAGAAGTCATTGCAAGTACAGTAAGCCACCAACGGATGTAGATTCTTACAGATCAAAATCGCTAATACCAATTATGGCAAAAGTTTTGAAAAAACTAAGCTAAGCAAATAAGGGAGGTCTAATCCCAAACGATCAATTTAAAAAAAAAAATTGTGTGAATGATGCCCCCTGGAACACCCCTGTTTCGGGTCTCTGTTTGATTTCGAATAGTTGAGAGGTTTTATTTCAGCGTATCGCCAATCGTTGAAATTCTGCTTTATTTTACTTTCACAAAGCGAAATAAGGCCAAATGTAAACATTTATTTCGGTTGGCATTATTTCACGACACCACATAAGATCGCGTCTTTAACATTTTGAGGGAGCTATTTTTTAGATGATACTGCGTAATTCTCTTCTCATGAAATCATTTTTTTGAGAGGAATCTAAAAAGATTCGAAAAAGTTTTGCAAGGATATTATAATAAATGGAAAAACAAGGAGAAAATAAGAGCTATCTTTTTCACTATGATTGTTCTTCTTCCCAGTGGACACTTACAGGAGTTTGGTATATAAATATTAGATTGGAGCCCAGCGTAAGATATTAAGCATTATATTTTGACAACAAGATGACTTTTAGTAAAGGGTATTTCATTAGCGACTTGATAACTTCAAACTTTCAGTCTGAACGCACCCTTAAACCGATTTCCGAACCGTCAATGTCATAATATTCAGTAACATCAACATTTTTATTGGGGTTAAGTACACGAAGGAACAACGTTTACAAATAATTATAATTTACTACCGAGTCGGTGGTCGCAACTGAAAGAGCATTAACGCCAATTTTCGGACGTAATTCCCGTCCCAGTAGACAAGCAATTCATAGTCTAGTGACCAAATTTGAGTCAGAATATTCGCTGCTTGATGTTGCCGTACCAATGAGACTACGTTTTGCCCGAGGTGTGGAGAATATTGTTGCCATAGAGGCGTCCGTCGCAAACCAGCCAAATCAGTCGATTTCACGGCGTTCTCAAGAATTTTGCCTCTCCCAGACCACATTATGTCGAATTTTGCATAAGGATCTTGGCCTACAAACTAACAAGATCAAGCTGACTCAAGAACTAAAGCCACTTGATAATGATCATGAAAATTAACAATTTCATCGCAATATCACCGTTAGGGATGAAGGTCACTTTTGGTTAAACGGCTTCCTCAATAAGCAAAACATGCGTTACTGGCCAGGTGAGACCCCTCATGTGCTTCATGATACAGCACTTCATCCGCAAAAAGTTACTGTTTGGGGTGTCTTTCATGCCGGTGGCGTCATTAAGCAGTTTTTTTCGTCGATGAAAATGCCGTCACGTTACGGTAAATGGTATTCCCTACAGAGGCATGTTGGATCGTTATTTCTTTGACCAATTGCATGAATTGGACATCAGTGATATGTGGTTCCAACAAGAAAGTGCCACAAGCCACACAGCGGGTGCAACAACAATCGAGTCTCAGTTCGGTGAAGGTGTTATCTCGAGAAACGGAGCCGTCTATTGGCCGGCAAAATTATGTGATTTAACGCCTCTAGATTTTTTTTATGGGGCTACATTAAATCATTAGACTATGCCAACAAGACGGCGACGTTAGAGGAGCTCATATCCAATATTGAATGAGAAATAGCGGCCGTATCGGTTGGAATGTGCTGCCGAGTTATCAAAAATTAGGTTCAACGTATCGACCTCTGCATATGTTCCCGTGGTGGACATATGAACGAAGTCGAATTCCATTCATAAATGTTTTGATAGCAATTCAAGCCAATAATATTTTTTTTTAGATATCTCAAGTAGTTAGCATTTTATTTAAAAAAGAAATTGGCAAGTCCTTAATGAAAGACCGTTTACTTATTGGCGTACCTACTTACTTAACGGGGTCCCGATCCGTGGAGAGTCTCTGCCTGGGACACTGCGGGCATCCATCTACCACGATCCCTTGCACGCTGCTTTCAGTTGTCCAGACCAAGCGCGGTGGCTTGTAGCTTAAAACATAGGTACAGTCTTCTTTTTTGATTTCGAACCTGGGGGCTGGAAGTCGAATATCCTCTTCGCTGGAGCATTATTTTCCATTTGCTTGATGTGGCGGAGCAAATGTAATCGACGTGTTTTACCTCTTTGGACAGCATTACTGTACCGAGCAAAAAAAAATGCAAACGTTTGTATCAACAGCAATAATATTGTTTTATTTCTTGTAACGGTAACCAATCGGTTTTTCCTTTTGGACTGTATATTCTCATTCTATGTACCTACGCATTTTAAAAAAAAAAAAAAAATCAACAGCAATAATATTGTTTTATTTCTTGTAACGGTAACCAATCGGTTTTTCCTTTTGGACTGTATATTCTCATTCTATGTACCTACGCATGATTTTGGGCAACAGTTTGCAAATGTTCTTCAGCTTATGTTGACTATTTTGCAAAAAGTGAAAAATTAAGCAATTTTGTGGGAGCAATAAAAATGCAAACGGAGAATTATGTTGCTAAGGCAACTAAACAAAAAGATTTAAGTTTGTTAAAACAGCTTTAAATAAAGAGTACTTACCTACTACTTAGAAGCAATTATCGGATGAATCCAAGGAAGCAATAATTCAGTCTCAAAAAACGGCACATACACATACTCATGAAGGATATTGCTGCCGATTTCGGAATAGCAACATCAACAATTTCGCGAATTGTAGCTCGATATCGGAAACGAGGGATTGTTAAACGCAAATTAGGTAGCGGACGTCCTCGCAAAACTACTCCTCGACAGGATCGACAAATGGCCATGCAAATAAAGGTCGATCGCTTAAAGACTGCACAGGATGTTACAGACTATCTTAACAATCACTTAGAAATAGGCGTAGGAGTTCACACTGTAAGGCGACGATTACGGGAGTTCAAACTTTTTGTCAGACGCCCAGCAAAAAAAACGGTCATCAGTGCTGTGAACAAGAAGAAGAGGGTCATCTTCATTGGACAACCGAGCAATGGGCCCGGGTGTTATGGAGTGATGAGAGTAAATTTAATTTGTTTTCGTCAGTTGGGATCCGTTATGTCCGAAGGCCTCCGAGACAAAGATACAGTCTTAGATATCAAGTTCCAACTATAAAACATGGAGGAGGGTCAGTTATGGTGTGGCGAAAGCAGTTTACATGTGCATTCAATTCGTAACGTTACCCTATCCTAGGTTCATTTTCGCGTCAGGGGGCTGGCCAACTGTGTAAAATAAGTGGTCGTATGAATGCGCAAATGTATGAAGAAATATTGGAAAGCTCCATGGTTCCTCACTTAAGATCCGATATGCCAGCAGGAAGCTTATTTCGATTGGTCTCAAGCTTCTTGGAAAGAGAAAATATAGAAGTTATGGAGTGGCCGCCCCAATCTACCGACCTCAACCCCATAGAAAATTTATGGGATCTTGTAGATCGGGAAATAAGAAAGAAAAAACCATCTAACTGCACCGAACTGATGGAACGAAATAAGTCAGAATGGGAAAAGATATTAACTTCCCTAGTGGACTCAATGCCTTCTCGATTACGCGCCGTTATTGCCAACTAAGGCTTTGCTACACTGAGAAAAATGTACTATGAGTTTTTTCAAATAGAAGCATATTTAAAATCTAGTTAAATATGGCAAATAGAAATCGGCTGAATACAACCTCTTAACTATTTAAATACAAAAAAACTATTATTTTTAAGTATAGTGTATTTTAATCAACAGGATTCATGTTTATTTTACTTCTTCAACATGAAATGACAATAAATGAGTTAGTTTTTATTAAGAAGGCATTTAAAGGCATGCAAAACAATAACACCGAACAGACCCGTATTAAGTTCAAACTCACATCGATTTGAAACGAACCCAAACGAAGTAAAACGCGTTGCCCAACAACTTGAGATTTTTTGCCAAAAGTGAAATTGAATAAATTATGTTTAATTCAAACTCAGAGCATATTACAATGAGGCCAAAAGAAGTAAAATATGAAACAACTGTAACCGCATAACTGTAAATTTCCGGCGGCTGCGGTGATCTTGTCATATTCATCATTCTAAGTAGTTTTTCGAGTTCGGTCGTGTATGGTGTTTGTGATTTAAAATCTAAATCAAAAATTTATCGGGAACTCTGTAACTAAAAACAAAACAAAGAAAAACAAGAAAAAAAAGACGCGATGGAAAACATCGATTTAAATAATGTAAACTTAAAAATGTCTACAGCAGAAAATATTAATTTAAAAAACGACAACAACGACATAAATACGGTAGACCCAGAGTCAACAGTATTTGCAATAAATTATTGATGATGCTGAAGGAGTTCCTTTGCTGAAAGGTTATCAAGGATTATTGGAATTTTTAAGGCACTACAATTTGCTCGGCCTGTTTTCTGTTATTTATCGTAAGTATTTCTAAAACAATTAGATTTTGTTTTTTGATTATTTTGATGTCATGTGTTATGTTTTCTAGAAAACGAGATTAAACTTGATAGGCTTAAATATCTTACCCCGGAGGATATAAAGGCTTTTATACCAAAAGTTGGGCCAGGAGCTGATTTCAGGGAAAAGCTATTAATATATAAAAAAGAAAAGGTAACCATCAAGTTTGTTGGGTTTTTTACATTGTAATACATATGTATATTGAAAACAAAACAAAATCAATCAAAAATGTACGTATAACTTCAAGAGTTAAGCCGTCATTAACTTTAGCGAAAAAATTTTGCTTGAAATTTTCGGAATTAATTGTCAAATATGAGCATGGAATAGATATAAATGATTTTAATCTTACTGCGTTATCTAATATTGAAGATGAAGTCGGTGCTTTTTATTCTTTGATGGATAACTGCATGAAAAAAGTGATTCCTGTCAAATCCTCTAGGAATATGAAAACGTCCCATCCCTGGTATACTAAAGAGCTCAAATCGATACGAAACAGACGTAATAGGGCTTGGAAGAACTATTTAAAAAGTCTCTGCCATTCAGATCTTGAACTCTATCTCACATTATTCAATGAGTTTTAAATCTTTATCCTGCAACTTATATATTGACTATATAAGTAAAATGGAATGCTCTTTAAAAGTGGACCCCAAACTTTACTGGGGATTTGTCAATTCTAAGAAAAAAACCGATGGTTATCCATCGAAACTTACTTATAATAGCTCTACAACTGCTGATTCGCTAGATGCAAGCAATATGTTTGCAGATTATTTCAGTAAGTCGTTTAGGGTGACCCCTATTCGCATAGATTTTTTTTATAGAATTTCTAATATTACTCCCAAGCCATAGTAATATTATCGTTACTCTCAGCAAGCTGAGAGTTACCTATCCTGGTTAAAAGCACGAGACTTGGAACCAGAACTAGGCTCGGACGAATAATAGGGGTAGGTGGAAAATCGTACATGCGACTCTTTCTCACTTAAGATAAGAAAACAAAAACCACCTCCCTTCGAAACCTGCATACTACAACTAGGTTATTCCTATCTAGTAGTTTTATTTAAACTATAAATTACGCGTTTGGCAGGCAGCTTCCCAGTGGAGGCACCTGCTAATACCGCCATAAGCACGCGGTTACATCTTATTGCACTAATTCAAATGGTTTTATCCTTTGTAATCGGCGCACTAGGTTAGTATCGTCTCGAATTTGTAGCATGGTGATATTGCAATGACCGTGAAGGCGTGTCTGTTGTTTGCAGGCAAAATGTTTTATTTCATCTTCGACGGTAGCCATAGTTAGGTCTCTGTGGATATCAGTGTTTCTGATAAACCATGGTGCATTTACTATTTTTCTTAGCACTTTGTTTTGAAAAGTTTGTAAAATTTTGATATTACTGGATTTGGTACAACCCCAAAGTTGTATACCGTATGTCCAAACCGGTTTTAGTACTTGCTTGTATAAAAGCAGCTTATTCTGCATGCTGAGTTGGGAAAATCTACCAAGCAGCCAGTGCATTTGTTTACATCGAATGGCGAGCTCTTCGCGTTTCTTCTTGACGTGCGGTTTCCATTTTAATTTCGCATCGAGTGTCATACCCAAATATTTTGCCTCGTTTGCGTACGGAATTCGTACCGAATCAATGAAAATGGGTAAGTTGTCTACCTTTTTATAAGTAAAATTCACGTGCGTTGATTTGGCCTCGTTGAGAGCAATACGCCAAGTCTTTGTCCAATCACAAATTTTGTCAATAGAACGTTGGAGTTTATTAGTTGCTGATTCAACGGTATTACTGACCGCTAATATAGCTGTATCGTCTGCAAATGTGGCTACTGTTGTGCCTTCTTCTTGAGGAATATCACTAGTGTATATTAGAAATAGGATCGGTCCAAGAACGCTTCCTTGGGGAACTCCTGTCGCGATTTCTTTAAATTCAGAGTAATCATTTCCGTGTTTTACACGAAAGAGTCTGTCTGATAAGTAACAACTAAGGATATCAGATAACTGTTTCGGAAAAGCTTGTCTTAGCTTATGTTTCAACCCTGTATGCCATACTTTATCAAAGGCCTGAGAGACGTCGAGAAAAACACTAGAACATATTTTTTTCTCCTCTAGGGCTTTTTCAATTACATTGGTTATTCTGTAAACCTGGTCGATTGTAGAGTGCTTAATCCTGAATCCGAATTGGTGGTCAGGTATTAATCGACGTTCTTCGATAATCGGATGTAGGCGCTTTAACAAAAGTTTTTCGAATACCTTCGACATTATCGGTAAGAGAGATATTGGCCTATATGATTTTTTGTCATTCAGTGGTTTACCGGGCTTTGGAACCATTATAACTTCAGCTACCTTCCATTGTCATGGAACGTACAATAACCTGAACGATGCATTTATAAGATATGCAAACTTTATTAAAGCTTTCCTAGGTAACTCTTTAAGGACCTGTCCTGTGATTAAGTCATATCCAGGAGCTTTGTTTAATTTTAGTTTCTCTATTTCGAAGCGTAGTTCGGCTAGCGATACACTTTTTATTCTATAATTGTCAGGTGCCACGGTTAGGACAGGAAATTCGAGCAACGCTTGACCATCAAATGGTTTAAATGTTTCTTCCAAATGTTCTGCAAATATTTCGGCTTTTTCCTTGTCACTCTTCGCCCATTCTCCATTGATTTTCCTGATGGGTGGCGCTTGCGTTTTTGGTTTTTTAATGCCTTTCATGGCTTTCCAGAGCGAGTAATTTGTACTTTTATCCGCAGTTAGGCTTCCAAGATATGTAGAAATCTGACGATTTTTAAAGTCTCGAATTTCTCTCTTAAGTTTACTACAAAGGTAGTTAAGAGTGGTTTTATCCTGTGGAGCGCGAGATTGTTGCCATCTTTTGCGCGCTCCCCTTTTCTTCTTTAACAATTGCGTGATTTCCAAGGGATATGTTATTTCGCAATTTGTGGTTATTTTCCGTTTATGGGGAGTATTTTTCCAGGCTGAGCATTGTATGACGTTAATAAATTGATCGACTTCGTCTTCAAGTTCGTGGGGTGTTCGAAGAGACACTTTGAGATCGATTTTACTTTCACAGTATTTTTTAAAGGATTCCCAGTTTGTTTTCATGTTAGTTAGTCTGGGCGGACCTTCTTTTTTTCGTAGACAGCCGTTAATTGTCAAAATGACCGGTGAATGATCAGAAGAAAGATCGAAGCATTCCTCAACTACAATAGAGTTTCCCGATAAACCTTTCGTGATGAAGAAATCGATGAGGTCTGGTGTTTTTGCCGTATCCGAGGGCCAGTATGTCGGTTTACCTGAGGAATGAAAGTCTACCCCCAATTCCATACCGGCTTCGTAAAGAACTCTACCTTTTACTGAAATGCATCTCGATCCCCAGAAGGTATGTTTTGCGTTAAAGTCACCTCCGATGACGAAATTTCGTCCAAGTGAGTCAAAGATACTTATAAAATCGCTTCTTTCCATCGTTGCACGTGGGGGGCAATAGATAGCTGCAAAATCATATTTTATGTGTTTAATTTTTACGCTCACCGTGCATAATTGAAGTTTGTCAAGCTCGATTGTTCCACTGACTGAGTGTTCAATGGTATTTTTGATCAACAAGGATGCCCCGCCTCTCGCCCTTTCCGAAGGGTGATATGCGTGATAGGCAATGTATCCTCGAATGTTTGTGCTGGTTTCTTTCGTCAGATGAGTTTCCGAAATCAAACAAATATCAATTTCATATTTATGAATGAATATCTCGAGCTCGTCCATCTTATGCAGAAGGCCGTTCGCATTCCATGTCACTAATTTAACTAAATCCGTCATATTTATATTATTGCACGTGTACTTCGAAATTGATTTTCGAGCTTGTCGAGTTTTTCAAACATACGTTTATTAATTTGGCTCTGTTCTTCTAGCCTGGCAAGAATTGCAGAGAAAACTTGGGAGACTGGATCAGATGTTTTATTTGTTTGTTCGCGTCCTTGCAACGCAGCTTCAGCGTATGTTTGTGGAACAGCTTTCGGTGACTTTTTTCTAAACAATTTTCCTTCTCTTGGGTGTTGTGTTTTGACCATTTCTTTAGCCTTTTTTCGTCCTTCATTGGTTTTATTGTTGCCCCTTTCAGGTTTGTTATTGGTTTTATTTGCGATTGGTAGCGTAGTTTTCTTTATTTTGTCGCGCCTATTTTGAAGTTCCTTAGCCACTTCGCATCCGCGATAATTTGCCGGATGTTTTCCATTGCAATTTATGCATGTTGGTAGGTCTTGTCTACTTAGAGCGCATTCCTTCGATAAATGTTTACAGGCACATTTTACGCAACGCGGCTCTTTTTGGCAATACGTGTGCGTGTGATTGTAGCCTTGGCAACGCTTACACTGAGGAATCTGACGAGTCCTTTGGCGCATCGGTTCAATTTTAACCACTATGTTTAGGATAGTTTTAATGTTGTATATTTTTTCCATGTTTTCAGACTTTTCGAAACTAAGCATGAATAGCGGAAGTCCGCGTTTGACAACAATTTCCTCGTATTGTTCCGTTTTTTGCTTTTCTTTTTTAAGTATATTAACCGCGTCGATAATTTTGAAACCTTTAGTTTTAAGATCTTGCAAAACATCTTCTTTGCGGCACGAAGAGTGGAGCCCTCTGGCTACAACTCGGTGTGGCCTTTCAGACTTGTTTTCATAAGTGTACCATTGTACCTTCTCAGTATTCAGTTTTTGAGAAACTGCGCGATAGCTCTCAGGATCGCTTACATTTATTTTCCACACATTATTATTCAGAGATGTTACTTTGAATGTGGACTTTGCTATTTCCTTAAGAAGGCTACTTAGCTTGCTGTAGTCTGAAACTCCGACAACGTTAATTGGAGGTGGAAGGTATACCTTATTTTGAGGTTTTTTCCTTAGCGTTTCTATTTCATTGGCATTTGCCTTTTTGGGTTGTCTATCTTTTAGCACAACGACTTCTGGTGAGGAGCCGGCTTTCCGTTTTTTGTTCGGTCTCCTCTTAGTGATCCAATCCGTTTCGCGCCCTAGCTCTTCTTCGTCTGTATGATAATCGCGGCTAGCTGAGCGGTATGATTTGGCTTCTGGCTGTTTTTTAGGTTGAGATTCAACAAGTGCTTTGTTCTCAGCTTTCAGCTGATCTAGCTCTTTTTTTAGCTCTTGGTAAAGCTGTTCAATTTGGTTAAGCTTAGTGCGGAGTTCCTTGTTTTCGTCCTCGAAGCTTTTGCATTTCGTTGAGTCCCTCGAAAGGCGTCCAAAATCTTTTGGCGTCGTAGGACTTCGATTAGTTTTTGCTCCTGGCACAGATCCCGTTGGTGGTGATCTAGTTACCCTTTTACTATTTTTAAAAGGGTCGGATGATTGCAATAAATGGCTCTCCCCAGAATCCGTAGAGCCTGCCTCCGAAGAGTGTGGATTTTCCAGTAGAACTGGGCTGCCACCTGGGGTATTATATCTTTTTGTTTTAATCATTGCATTTTTTGTATACTCTATGCACTCGGTATACTGAGGGTGGATTTTGGTCGCCTCTTACGACCGGCATGCCTACCTCGGGTATATTCTGATCCCTATCCCGAAGGGTGGATTTTAGTCGCCTCTTACGACCGGTATGCCTACCTCGGGTAAATTCTGACCCCTATCCCGAAGGGGGTATTCGCATAGATGAGCAATATTTTAGTTATCTAACTAGCTGTTCCCAAATAAGTTTTAGTAGCTTCTCATTTGACTTGGAAACAATTTTAAAATTTATTTCTTCTCTAAAGAATGATTATTCATCAGGTCCTGATGGCATTGCACCGATTGTTCTTAAAAAATGCAGTAATGCAATTGCTCCATATCTTAAGTATCTGTTTGAATTGTCCATTAGTACAGGTAAATTCCCTAATCTATGGAAAAGTGTTTTTATTACACCTGTATTTAAAAAAGGCGAACGTGGTGATATCACTAATTATAGACCTATTTCAAAGCTTTCGTGTATCCCTAAGCTTTTTGAACAAATTGTTTGCGAAAAGTTAATATTTCTTTGTCGCAATTTAATTTGTAATGAACAGCATGGATTTGTAAGAAACAGATCCTGTCACTAATCTGTTAAGTTTCTTGCATTATTGTTCTAATGCCTTAGAGAATAAGTACGAAATGGATTGCATATACACTTACTTCTCTAAAGTTTTCGACCAGCTGTCCCATGAAATAATCGAGTTTAAGCTCAGGGCTCTTGGTTTCCCACCAAGTTTCATAAAATGGGTTAATTCATACCTTAGATCAAGGGTTATCAAGTCAAATTTAGAGGATCGCTATCTGTATCTTTTACAGCTCAGTCTGGAGTTCCCCAAGGTAGTCACCTCGGACCAATTCTATTTATACTAGCCATTAATGATGTTAAAGCATGTATAAATCACAGTAATATCCTGATCTACGCTGATGATATGAAAATATTGAAATCTATCACTAGTCAGCAAGACAGAATGTTTCTTCAATCTGACATTAATAGCTTCGCCAATTGGGGTGATAAAAACGGTTTATCCCTGAACCCTACTAAATGTCAACATATGACATTCTCTAGAAAGAATATACCCTCCACCTTTCAATATTCTCTGTCTCAACATATTCTTTGTAATGTTGATAATTTTAAGGATCTTGGGGTTTATTTCTACCCCAAACTGGTTTTTGCTAAGCATATTAATTCTATTATTAATAAATCTACGAGTATTTCTATGCCGGGCTTCGTAAAAAGGTGGGCCAAATAATTTAATGGCCCATACGTTTCTATGTCATTGTACAACTGTTTTGTCCGTCCGATTCTAGAGTATGCCTCTCAAGTTTGGACACCGTTCTACAACATTCATTCAAATCGAATAGAGGCCATTCAACGTAAATTTATTCGATTTGCACTTAGAGGACTTCCATGGGATGATCCATTTAACCTTCCTCCCTACAGTCAACGTATCAAGCTTCTTCAAATATTACCCCTTTCTCAACGAAGGCTTAATATTAATATTATTCGCATGAGTAGAATCTATAATCTAAATGATCATGTCATTGACTTACATGTTATTAAAATTAAACTAAAAAATATTTTTTGTAATAATGCTTTAATGTCTTAAATTGTTTGCATTATTTTGTGTCAGTGTTAGTACACGTATTTTATAGGTACATAATTATTGTATTTTTAATTGTTTTGTCCTTACTAACACCTGCACTAAATGATGAGCCTGTGGGAGCACTTTTAGTGCCGGCAAATTTCTGCTCGTGATAGTTGCTTGCTTTAAGCATTCCACGACACAGAACTGATAGTGTATTAAAAAAAATGAAATACGTTTCATTAACTTCACAAATCTCATTTCCACGATCAGAGTTAATTATTTAATCCGACTTAAAAGATAGAACGTACAAGTCCTTAAATCAAGTCGAATATAAGGCATCGACGTATAAACAAACTATTATTTATCTTCTTTTTCATATTCACAAGATGTCATGCATTTATATAAAATAATTTTACTATCAGATTGAAATTAAAAAATTTTACTCATTCTCTTATGAAATTGGTAAAAAGCTTAAAAATTGTTATGTTTTTGAAAAGTCCTCCCTTACACGCTCACACTATTAATAATAGAAAATGTTATTTCACAAATAAATTTTTGTAAACAAAAGGATGAAATTTGTTTTCTTTTTTTAATTTTTGATAAAGACTTTATTGCATCCCGATTTAACTCACATTTGTAGAGCTAAATAAGAGGAAAAGGTTTGGGTAGGTAAGTATTATATACATTGATATTTTTTTCTCAGGGATCTTAAAATAAAGCATTACGGAGATTAACAGGCAAAGCCCTAATTTAGATTGAATCGTCAGTTGGAAGAAGGAAGTTTACATTTGTCTTGTAAATTGATATTTTGATTGAAAATGATTCTTTAGACTTAGTCTTATCGATTTAGTCAATTCTTTCAAAATGGCAATCTTTTTATTATTAACTGTAGTTTTGACCGACTTTTTTGACTCAATCGAAGTCAAAAGAATCAATTTCAATCAAAATACTCGTATCAATTTATAAAAAAAAAAACTTCCCTCTTCCAACGAACAATTAAATTAAATTGAATAGTGAGTTTAATATAAATAAAAATAATAATGTTTGAAATAACTTTGTCTCTGTTTGATAATACTGGTTTTAAGGTTATTCTTTTTTAATAAGAAACGTCTTTGAATGAAACATATAAATATTTAGAAAATTGTAATCATAAATCTATTTGAAACAAACATTGAACGAAATAAATTAAGGCAAATAGATACAAATTTAATTTAAAAACATCATTGCGTTAAAATTTTTTCAAAAATAATTGAATACATTTCCTTTTAAATCAATTTCAAATCGATTCAATGCCAAATCGGGGTCATTTCTGTTTGATTTTACAATGAATCCATTTGATTTTTTTCTCAGTGTACTAAATATTAGGAAAGTTTCTTAAAGATAAAACAATTTAATAATATATAAAATTTTATACCTAATATGTATATGAAAATAAGTGAATAAATATTTTAATTTAATTTTTTTTTTAAACATTTGCATTTTTTTTGCTCGGCTTAGATGGCGCATTTTCAAACAGTCCTAATTTTTAATAAATATTGTCAAACAACAGTTCAATGAAATACACTCTTTTTAAAAAAAACAGTAGCTACTCAAGTTGTTTGTGCGAAATATCAGCACTTTACAGTCTAAAAATAAAAAAAAAAATTGATATAGAAGAACCGCACTTCTTCGGTTGCATTTTTTCTGCTCGGTACTGTAGGTATATAGCTTATAGACTTGTATCTTTATTCTCCTTCATTCGCTATCCTCGCACACAGAGCCAAATATCTGTCGGATTTTTTCCTAGACATTTTGTCCTAGTCGGTGCGCAGATGTTTGTTTGCTTGTGGGAAGCATTTACTTGGTTTTATCCTCATCGACTTCAAACCCAGCCAATTTTGGCTGCTCTTCCATCGCCAGGAAAGCGACCACCACGACACGCTGGTCTGTCGACATCGTCCGCGTGTTCCGGTAGTTGGACGGATTTGTTGATGATTTTGCCTTCCGTGTTGTCACCTGCACTGTGCACTATCTCCTCCAGAACAAAACTGAAAAGTCACATGGAAGCGCATCTCCTTGTCGGAATCCAGTGCAGATTCGAAATAGTTAGGAAGAGCTATTTCCAAATAGCACATTGCACTGCGTGTATTCCAGCGTCACGAGACACAACTGGATCAGTTTTGCCAGGAACCATAATTAAAACACCTATTTATTGCAGAGCTTCTGATGATGAATTCTATCATATGCGGCTTTAAGGTCGATGCAAATTTAACGAGTTTCGAATTGAAATTCGTTGTTCTTTTCCAGGCTTTCCCTCAATGTGTGCGTGTTTCAGAGTGGCTTCAGACATTCACACAGTATGTTATGGCTGGGATCATATAGTCGACAATTAGCAGTGGTAACCCTTTGGTTATTCTTTCAAGACATTGGATCGCAAGATCATTGTAGATGGGGGCATATTGGAGCTATAAGTTCAGTTATCGTAAAAGCCTCTATCACACCACATTGGGGGCGGCCGATGGGGTCTATATAGTTCGCGTATGCTGGTAGCTGAGATCTTTTGAAGATAATTCACTCCGTGGTTACGATGAACGACCCAATTCAATGTCTTTTCGAAATCTCAAGCCAGAGAATCGCTGGTACCACAGCCAACAAACAATGATTGATTCACTTTTTGTATGGTTAGCCTTTTTTTGTCACGGTGCGAGACTTTCTACACTGGAGCACTCAGACTCAATACTGGTCCATTGTACTACCAGGCAGACACACCACTTTTACAGTGTAAATTTACTCCTTTTCCTAAGAAAGACGTGTAGACGCTTCAGTGATCAGGAGCTTAGGTTTATAGCACTCACAACATCAGCGCCAAATACGAGCAAAAGCAGGACAACCACAGAGGAAAAGTTCCGCAGTGTCATCGCTTTCTCCACAGACTTCGCAGTTGGTGGTATCGCTTAGGCCTAGCACCTTAAGATGCTTGGCAAAAGCGTAATGGCCCGTAAGAACGCCAGTAGTCTGTCTGCAGTCTTTTTTTTTGAGAGACAACAAGAATGCCGCAGATTTTTAACAGACGTCGGGGAGAAATCGTTTGGTCTGTCTGCACCCTGGAGAGTCATGCCATCTGCGATTGTGTTCATATGAAATCCATCCGTCTATGGAAGCCCCGATCGAGGACGCAGGCAGACATATCGCCGGTTCAGGTCCTGAGAAGTCTTCCTCTGAGCCCTGTCTAGCAAGTTCAACGGAGATCTCCTTTCCCGTGATCCCGTTATAACCCGCAACCCAGACAAGTCTAAGTGAATTCAGCCTTCCGACCGAATTGAGAGAGATCTTGCATTCACGAACTATTTTGGAGGTGGTTAAGGGGTTGAGCAAGGCCTTAAGCGCAGCCTGACTATCGCTACAGATGTAGATACTTCGCCCCCTCCAGCCTTAGGCGTTCCCTATTATTTAGAAAGGTAGTTGAAGCAAAAAGGCAGGGCAGTGCGAGTGCAGCAAAGAATATGGATCCTTTCCAAAATAGGCGACACTGGAAAATGTACATCCCACAGATTTGGAAAAGGTTCGAAAAAATCGCGGAGGTTCTAATCCATGGATAAGTTTTGCACTTAGTCCTCAACGAGTCCATTGTCCAATAGCTGGAAACGGGCCTTTTTGAGGAGCAGTTCGACGCGTCATCTCAACACTTACAGATTCCCCTGACTTTTGGTCCCGCACAAGCAAAAAAAAACAAAAAAAAATATGCATACACATTATATGTATGACTGTCCATAAAAAAAATCCATCCGGAATATCCTTCCTAAAAAAATAAAATAAAAACACCAAAAACATTTAAGTACAATATTGTCATGCATAAAATGTGGCCAACAAATTCGTATAAGGATAACTCATTATCCTGTAAAAAGTGTGTATGACGCCCAATACGTCACTTTATTACAGCCACAAGATGGAATGGCATTTTTAAGGATAAGAAGCGCGACAATTTGTCGCGTTTTTACTATTGATCCACCGTCCATTCTTCTCCATGTCAGAATGTCTCAAGTGAGTGTCCGAGGTGGAAGCGGCAGTCAGTCCAAAGACAAAACAATAACAAAAGAGTGCCTGCAGATGATTGCATTTTTACGAGGCACTTTACGGACATTGCGAAGCGAAATGATATCCTTTTTTATATGCGCTGGAATGTGTGTCGCACAAAATTCCACTTGCTAAGGAGTTTTTTTCCTTTCATTTCTCTCGGCCTTTAGATCTTTTTGTCAACTTCCGTCAAATATTAAGCACTTTTGTGTCGAACACAGATTTGTTGGTTTTTGTTTTATGTCGTACTCGACATTGTCGGGAGGTCCTTATGGAGACAAAAAATAAAAATACCATCACAATGCCAAAAGAATAAAAAAGAACCAAGGATTTATCTCTTTCCCGTGCTGCACAACTCACATATGTGTTTAAATGAGATCCTGTCTAGTGTATCCGCATCTTATTTGGCTGAGCTACCAATAGTGGCGCGTATACCTAAGTGCAATCTAAGGATTAACTCGTATCTTAAGGATCTTAAATGCGACATAAAACCAATCTAATTCGTTTTCTATGGGTTAATGTTGGAGGATGGGGACAAGGATTGGGCATGAGCTGTTGCCATCGCTTAGTAAACACTTCCTGAGTGTTCCTTTTGATTGCTAGGGGTGGCAGTGGCAATGCGTATGTGTATCTTTTCGATTGTGGTAGCAACGAGCGGGTGTTGCTCTGGTGATAGGAGATATGTTTATGCGCTGTCGTTTCATGCAGCATGCTGGGGGTTAGAGGTGGAAAATGTGCATATCGCTGAGGATTCCATTTGGGGTACCCTATTTGTTTTTTCCTCGATTTATTTGGGACGGGTGCACGTTTTTTATGAGGCGAAACAGAAGTAACATCAGGCGTCATTTGAATACATCGTCACTGGCAACCAGCACGCGGTGTACAAATAGAGAGGGGTCAGAGTGCATCTAGTTTTGTTAGAGGGAATGTGGAAAACACAATGCCGAAGTTAATGTTTTGTTCCAGCGTGATTGACTTTCGGGTTTAAATCGTAAACCACGACGTCGCAGTCAGCTGCATTACAATATGAAGCATTGGGCCAAGTCGATGGCTAAATAAATTTATAACGTTGAACGTTGCAGAAATGAGTTCTTATTGCGGAGTATAGTGACGCTGGAACTGACCCACGGGAAAAATGTTGGGCGATATATAATATATATTAAGTAGTTAACCTACGTATATCATAGCAATTCGGAATGGAACGGGTTAGGAACGGAATCGGAATCATCCATGTGGCAGAGTTACTTGGTAGTGCCTGGAACTCAAGTCCAGGGACCGTTTAATGTCTCTCAAACTGGTAATGCAAGGTAAGGCGTGGAAAATGCTCCCTTAAGTCGGATGCGAGCAGAGATATAAAGATGCATTCTGGATAGAATTTCACAACCTCATCAAGAACATAACAAAATATCACTTTTGTTTGTCGGCGGCTTTTTGAACGGACAGGTCAGGATGTCAACCGAAGACTATGAAGACTGCCATTGAGGAATGGCACCACGAACTTCCGGTTGAAGATGTCCTAAGTATTTGCGAGTCGAACGGTCGTATCGTTTTAAATACCAAGTCCTTCAAATAAAGCCGGCACCTGATCACTTACAGCAGTGGCGGAAATGACACCCTGACTACGATTTGGCATTTGGTAGCTCATTTCAGAAAGCCACGGGTTGAAAATGGGAAAGTGATCCTAGGGGAGGCAATTGCTCTGAAACAAAATTTTTTTATGGAGACGGAGATCAAAAAAACTAAGACATGTGGAATTCCCAACAATGAAGTTGATTGAACACAGCCAAATCACTACTAGGGTCTTCAAAATGGAACTATCAACACGGCAAAATATCATGGTGGTGGATAGATGAAGCTAAAGCAGTGATAAGTACATAACAACAGAGCGACATTCAAAGCAATGATGCCCTTCTTATAATGGAGTTGGGCGCAGAGGTTAGTGTATTGGGCTCCCACAGATTAATAAGTTGTTCAGGAGGAAGGATCACAATGCTTTTCCTTGTGTTCGAATCACCCAGACAGCTGAGATCGGATAGACAGTACTGAGTGCTTCAAACGACGGTTTTTTCGTGATCAAGGACCCACAGCAGAAAGTGGATTTCATGTGCGCTTGTAACGAGGCCGTGTATACGGGGAACCGCCGAAACCACGACATTGAGAATAGGGCTCTAGTGAGCCACTTCTATCTCCCCACCGAACTGGAAAATTGGCGATCTGAGAATAACGGATTCACCGTATTTAATGGCCGAGATGCATCGCACTTTTTCGTCTCAAAGGCTGATCGTCTATGCATCTTCGAACAACTAAAGAACAAAAAGTCGATGGGGGTGGATGGTGTCCCAAACGTCGTATTGAGACGCCTGCCTCTGGAGGCTGTAGATATTTTCACCACGCTGTTTAGAAAGGCGCTGAATAATGCACATTATCCGGGGCAGTGAAAAGTAGCTGTGGTACATCCTTTCCGGAAAAAGGGTAAAGATAGGACGAACCCTGCCAATCTCTGGTCGATTAGTTTGCTGCCGAATATAAGCAAGGTCTTTGAAAAACTTGTCAATAGAGCCCTGTTGAAGTGAGTCGAGGACAATAACATAATTCCGGACAACCAGTTCGGTTTCAGGGCGTGGCATGACACTATTCATGCCGCGTCGAAACTGGTTTCCGACATTCAGTGGAATAAATGCAAGAATCAATGCACTTGTCTGGTTGATTTTGGGAAGGCTTTCGACACCGTATGGTTAGAGGGACTTTTCCACAACTTTACAAGGCACAAACCTCTGCTATATGTTATTTATAATATGCTTATGGGAAAGAAGTTCGCTGTCAAATGTGGTAACGTGACTTCGAGCATAGTCTTTGAAATTAAAAACGGTTTACAGTAGGGGGCGGTGAATTCTCCGATCCTGTTTAACATTAACATGAGTAGTCTTGTGGGCACAGTCAGAAATGCTATAGCGTATGCCGACGATCAGGTCCTAAAATCGAGGTCATTAACATTCTTTTGCAGCGTGACTTCGATTAAATTAATGGATATTGCGACGACTGGAAGTTGAAAATCAACTTTCAGAATACGGAATTAATCTTGTTTAGAATACCATTGGCTGGGACCTCTAGGAATACCAGAAAAACTGGAACCAATTCCTTCCAGTTTTTCTGGTATTCCTTATGGGACAAAATGGGCAGCCATTGGCGGTGAGATATCTGGGTATCTGGCTTGACCAGTATCTGTATTTCGATAGACATGTAGTTCCTTGTCTTGCTGGGGCCAAGAAGGCTTATGCTCTGACAAGGAGACTGTTTCATAGCAGACAATTTGACTCCAGAGTGAAGGTCATTTGCTACGTGGCCCTTATAAGGCCGATCATCGCTTATGGTGGGTTTTCTCCAGGATCTGCCGTAGTGTGAATATCTGATCGGTAGTGGCCTAAAACCGCACTGGTAGGGACCGATTACGTCGTTGACGAATGGTTTCACACGTTCACATAGTACAGCAGACATGATCTTATAAGCAGTATTCAGGAGTCTGATGCCTCTATAATTGGCGCAGTTTTTTTGTGCATCGGGCAAACGATGCTGAGGTTCCATTCATCAGGCATACTTTCCTGACCAAATCTTCGAAACGAGTTGGTGTATGCTCTCCACCAGGTCATCTGCCGCTGCCTTAAAAAGCTCGGCATTCAAGCCGTCTGGTTCAGCAGCTTTGTTGGGTTTTAGTTTGGATATCGCTTTCCTCACTTCGTTTTGGTCAGGTGGACGGAAGTCTTGACTTTCATCGTCCAGGCACAGCACCGAATGTGGCTCTGCTACAAGATTTCCTTCTTCGTCTCTACAGGTCTCTGTTCGGGTCTTATTTCCGTGGCACGTTCTTTTTATCTTTTGGTAAAACTTCAGAACATTGTTCCTGGAGTAGCACCTGTCTATTTCCTCGATCGCGTGCTTCTCATGCTCTTTCTTTTTTCTCCGGAGAAGCCGATGTTCTTTCCTTCTCTTTTGCTCGTACAGCTCACGTGCTGCTCTCGTCCTTCCAAGCAGTGCCGCTTCGTAGGCGCTTTGGCTAGTGCGTTTCTAAGAGAATCAACGCTCGAAAATTTGTGGTGGTGCTTCCGGAAGGTGATTGACGCTGTAAGGCTCACGGCGGCGCGTTTGCACGTTGACGACTGCCAGGCGCTTAGAAAGCAATCGGGATTTGCTGCGTAAGCCACCGAGTGCTCAGATTCCCAATTATACAGTCACTGGCCAAATTATTAGACGCAATGGAGTTTTTTAATATTTTTATGTGTTGCACGAGTTTATATGCAACAATGTTATATTTAAACGTACAAAGTGTTTTTATTTAGGAGATTTTGTATATGATTCCATTTTGTATTTATTTCTAACAATTGATACCAATTGATACCCCAAAGTAAACAAGTATAAATAAAGTACATAGAACTTTACAGTGCGTCTAATAAATTGGCCAGGGACTGTAGTTAGAATACGTTAAGTAGTTTAAGTAAGAAGTGTAGGTAACCAACGACCATACCACGTCGAGTTAATCGGTTCTCGTCATATTACCTTAATAAAACGCGGTTAGTACGTAGATGGGGGACCGTTTGAGAACAACCGCGTGTCGTTGGCTAGTCCGATCTACAGAGTTGAGGTAGATAATTATACGTGGTACTCGTATCACAATGGACCTAAATTGGTCTAAGTGTGTCGGCTTCTGCCGACAGCCACCTAAACCTAATCTAACCTAAGAAGTGTAGGTAGTTTGTAATTTGTTTTATATGAAAAATATAAAATTTAAAAAATGATGACGAGTTTTTTAAGAATCTTCTCGATGAAAATAATATGTTAGATTAGTTTGTAAAATAGTTTTTAGGCCGAACGGCAATAATTATAAGGTAATAGTTAAGTTTAGAACGTCTGCATAAGGACAATTAATTAAGAATAAGTATCTTGTTAATTTGAAGTTAGATTTAATCATTTTTGTCTAGTATGTTGATATCTGATTTTGAATACAAAAATGAATTTAAAAGTCAAAAAAGTGTGTCGAACTACTAATCGAAAGGTCCCCAGTTCAATACACGCCGGGGCCAAGTAACATCTAGACTTTTTCTACAGCCCCACCTCTTGCAAACGTCTGACAAATATCCGAGAGTATCAACCGGCATGAGAAGCATCTCAAATCTGTTGTCCGGATTCGGCTTAACATTGTAGGTCCCTTCCACTTCGTACAAGTGGGTCGTTAATGCCTAATATTTATTTATTTTTAGTAGAAGAGGAGACTTTGGACAACAGTTCTCTAGCCAAGAAGATGTTTACCTTATAATAGGAAGCCCTCAGGTTATGGAAGACTTAAAAATAGCTTGCGACTTACGCGGCTAATGAACAGTGACAATCTTCGAAACTCGTTAGAATACAGTCCCTGTCCCTCATCAACAATTTTGAAATAATCCTACTAAACCACGACATGGTGGTGTCCTTATCTGGTCCCATAATCGCAATACGCCTGCAATTTATGAATGAAACCTTAAAAAAAAAAAACTCCAGTCATCGATCACCATTTTCGTGGAAAAACAACAAGGAAAGGGAAATCATCATATAATAATATTCAACCACAAAACCACTCAAATTACATCCATGTGAAAAATCAACAAGGAAATCGCTCACGGAAGACGAACAACAACCGAAGTAGGACAGGATACCGAAACCAAATAAAGACGAAAAGTGAAACTTAACGACCACCTTCGACAGTCACCATTCGGTTTCATTCATGAATATCCTTTTTCTATCGCCCATGCTCCTTTCGCATATTCTATAACCAGGGCAAACAAAAATATGAGGAATTTAATGAAAAAGACACTCACTATACTAGGACCATTTCCATTGGGCGGTTTCAATAGGGATCAAGTTCCACTTTCACTGATTGCTGGAGATTTGTTCATTCATTTTTTTTCTTGTGGTCTGCCTTGTCTTTTTGGCTGAGGTAAATATTAAAAACGTCTCACCTCATCGTCCTTGATTTAACCAATATTTGACAGGATAACAATGATAGTACTCCTTCGTAAAAAAAAAAATAGAGAAGAGAGATTGTGGGACAAAACATGCAACCAAAGATGTCCTTCTTTCACTTCAAGTGTGTTTTTCCAAAGTCCTTCTGTTCTGATAGATCCTGTTTACGTTCTAAATGAGATTTGCTGTTGTGAAATAGTGCGCCAAGGATAATTCACAATTCGAGCTCGCATTGCATAAAGTAACATCTGAATAAACACATTCATTTTAAGAACGTCCAGAGCAACATGTGCGTCCCACCCTTACATGGATTTAATGTCCTTGCAAATTAATGTTTTGAGGAAAGAGTACTTTTCCAAGGTTACCATGTGGATAAACAAATGTCCTTTAACCCAGCAGGTGTGTTGCGAAATGAAACTTTTTAGCTTATCAGTTCGCCGGCAGGCGTATTCGCCAGGACACACGTCACAAGTGTACCATGCAAATCTCTCTCCACATATTCGGTAGTGATGAAGGAAACAAAACGAATATTTTGATGGAAAGTTAAAATAGAAATCCTTTTTTCTTAGCCGCGCCGATGGCTATTGAATTCAATTTCGTGATAAAGCACAAAGTTTCCAGATTATCCTTAAACAGAGTAACCCGAACAACACAAGGTAAATCCTCGTACATGTGATCTTGTCTCCAAGACATGATTTCGTACATTCTTCCGAATTCATTGAAATGTTAATATCCTGCCGTGGCAATCGACATCGAGATAAAAAAAGACAACATACAAACACACACAAAAACACAAAACGGATTGTCAGGACCCGAGAAAATTGAGTCATTTCAAAGCACATAAATTATCATTTATTCATAGCCAGCGCGACCACTGACACCTTGTACGAGTCGATGGTGTTCCCAATGCGGGATCCAAACAATGGAACCCACTCTACCGGGGGTGCCAGTGCGTGGTGGACAAAAATGAAAGGATAATCATCATCATCACATGTGTTTGACATTGTGACAATATCACGTAAAAGTGTGACGCTTATCATAGATCATTGTATCGCTGAATCGATATTTTATAATAATCGTGTTGCGGTGTCCTTGTTTTTTGTTGGTGCTCGCATTCTTCTATCGAAGGACAATTTGTCTCACTACATGCCGCAGAATTAATTTAAGTTGAGGAAGGATTAGGTGTTTTTTTTTTTAATTCTAGGAAAGGTGTTGCGCATGATGATGTGCAAGGGGTAGCGAGCTCCTTGATTGTGGCGGCCCATCAAAGTCATTTAAGCAGTTTGTCCTTACACGTTGAATTCAGGTTTGTTGAGTCATTGAATATGAATAGTCTTTTCCATGAGATGAAATTTGCATTTTGTGGAAAGTGCACGCATACACAAAACAAATAATTCATGGTATTTGTGGGATAATAGATCAGATCCCTGCCCGTTTAACTTCAAATATCACTGCAGCAATCCCAAAAATAGCGCTTGTTTTAAAAGGCGACTAATAGGACGTTCATGCAGACCCAAAATTCAACATTTCGACAATATTTTGAAGCTTAATTTCCTCGTTTACATTAAACGCGGACATTTCATATTCTTTTCAAATCAGGAGGCGTTGCAACAAAATATTTAGCTTGCCAAAAAAATCAACTTTAATACTCATAACTTGATTTGAATCCGTTTCTGTCCAGTTCCTCCTTTTTTTTTACATATTTTTCGGTCCATCTTTGTCTTTACTTACCTAAGGTAGGGCTACAGTCTGGGGTGGACCCGGGCCTCAACCAACAATCGTCTCCAGCCCGGAAGATCTTTGGCCAGATGTCTCCAGTTTCGCACGCTAAGTTGGTTAAGATCCCCTTCCACTTGCGTGCGCGACCTGAGTCGCGGTCCCCCTCTACTGCGCCGTCCCTTGGGTGTGGATTCGAAGATCTTCCGGGCCGGAGCATTCACGTCCATTTGCTCCACATGATCCACCCACCTCAGTCGTTGGACCCTCACTCTTCTGGCTAAGTCGATGTCGCTGTACAGCTCCGTACAGTTTGTCGCTGTATCTCCTTTCCATTCCCCGTCTATGCAGACGGGACCAAAAATTACTCGAGGAATTTTCCTCTCAAAACAACCAAGACTGTCCTCATCCGCTTTTGATAGAGTCCATGCCTCTGCACCATAGAGAACGACTGGGATTATTAGGGTCTTATAAAGGGTCCTTTAGTTGTTCGAGAGGGCTTTGCTACTCAATTGCTTTCTTAGACCAAAGAAACAGCAATTCGCAAGAGTTATTCTTCGTTTAATCTCAGCGCTGGTGTCATTGCCTGAGTTCATTGCGGAGCCTAGGTAGACAAAGTCCTTAACCACCTCAAAGTTATATCTTTCTATAGTGACATTCTGTCCGAGACGTCGGTGTTGGGTGTCCTTTCTTGATGACAGCGTATACTTTGTCTTGCCCTAATTGATCGCCAAACCAATCTTCGCCGCCTCCGTGTCAATACTCACGAACGCGCCAGTGATATGCCGCTGCGTTCTGCCGATTATATCGATGTCGTCGGCGTAGGCGAGGTAGATGAACGGACTTTTGAAAGATAGTGCCTCTGGTGTTAGTACTTGAGTTTTGCACTATTCTTTCAAGGACGATGTTGAAGAAGTCACATGACAGCGCATCGCCTTCTCTTAATCCTTTTTTGACATCGAAGGTCTCGGTAAGTTCTTTAAAAACCTTAATGGAGCAGCGTGCATTCTCCATTGCCATCCTGCACAAACGGACGAGTTTGCCAGAGATGGCAAAACTAGACATTGCTATTTAGATAGCTCGACTCTATAAATGCTGTCATAGGCGGCCTTAATATCGATGAAAAGGTGGTGGGTATCGATTTGGACTTCCTGGGTTTTCTTCAAGATCTGCCGCAGTGTGAATATTTGGTCGATGGTAGACTTTCCTGGCCTAAGGCCACACTGATAGGGACCAATCAGGTTGTTGACGAAAGGCTTCAGGCGTTCACACAGCACGGCAGATAAGATCCTGTAGTCGATGTTAGGAAGACTAATACCTCTGTAGTTGGCGCAGTTCAGAGTTCAGGTGAACAGGATTGTTCACCGTATCACGGCTTCGAAACAAGCGCCCAGCAAATCCATTTTCCCCTGTGGGTCCTCGGCCACGAAAAAACCGTCGTTTGACGCGACACTTACCGGAGTTATTCCAGCAGTCAGTACTGTTTGTCTGTTCTCTATTGTCTGATAGATTCGGACACAAGGAATAACATTGTAATCCTTTCTCCGAAAAACTTATTTTTCTGAACATTTTTGGACTACATGTTTTGATAGCCCAAATTTTATTGCCCCAACAGATTTTCTGTAATTTTCTTTTATCAGCTGCTTCAGGGTCTCTGTACTTTTCTGTCTGGTTCATATACGCCGATAACACCAAACTGATGCACATACGCCCACCGCACATTCCTAAGGTCAAGATTAGCATCACATTGAATGACTCCGACTGCTTGCACATAGTCAGAGATCATGAACACGAGCGAGTGACAGCTGCTCTAAGTACATTGAGAATGTGTCAAAATACAAGTACTTGGGAGTGTGGATTGATTACAAATGGAGTACACATCAGTGGCGTGGCGTGGATAATTTTAAAAGGGAAGACGTTGAAAAATTTAGTCACCTATAAAAATAAAAATCTTTAAAACCTGAAATAAATTAATTTTTAATGGGGATATTGTATCTACATAATATGCATTCCACATTGACTTAGCAAAAATATTCTAGCCACATTTTTTATACTTCAAGACATTAATATTTCAATCAACAATGAGCTTAAAGCATAACAAAAGTGGCTTCAAAAGAAGCCGGTCTTGACAGACGCATGATACAATAACTTAAAAAAATTCAGCATAATGTGGATAGTAATTTTAAAATAAGAAAATTCAGAAGAATTATATGGATAATTCTTTATATTTGTTAAAATATAAAAACGATACAAATAATAATGTCAGCAATAAAAATAAATCAAAATTAAAAACAGCTAAAATTCACGCACTTAAAAAAAAAAAGGGAAAAGTTTTGTTAAAATATTAGTTCTTTATAATTATTTGTATTCTAATGCTATTCGACGATCTTTTTTGATAAACTCTGCCAATACCCTTTCATAGAAGTTTGGTCTATTTTTAATTTTAAGAAGAAGTCTTCTTTCTATCGATATGAGGGCTAAATCAGAGAGCCTATCCTCGCCCTGTGAGTTTCTTAAATAAGTATGAATTCTTTTTAAAGCAGAAAAAGACCTCTCAACGGAGGCGACGGAAATGAGAAGTGTTAAAAGTAAACTACTTTGTGAAGGTCGAGAACCTCAAACTGCCGAAGTGACGACGAAGAATATAAAACATTAAGTTCATTTTTTAATGCCGTGAAGTCAAAAATTCTAGGAAAAAACTTAATTAGGGAAGATATTTTTACATCTGGACTGGAACGAGAAAAAGTGTCATACTTCAAATTATTTAGTAAATCCAAAAATGTAAGATTACTAAATGATTTATATCTGGCATTTATTTGGCTAACTATATTGTCTTTAATTTCAACAAAAAGGCGCTTATAATTCGTCTTCAAATCGAAGTCAAGCAACCTGCGTTTACGTGGAGGTTCGATGCAATCATTTACGCTGTCATAAATAACTTCAAACATATTTAAAAAGTCAGAGCTTATCCATGACTCAAAACGTTCGATTTCTTGCTTGGCATAACTAACGTCTGTTTGTTTTTTTTGAATTAAATTAAATAATACATCGGTCTTTGCAAATATTTCAGAAAGGGTATGAAGCAAAAAACAGAATTCCTTGATCTCTAATTTATTTAATAAACTTTCTGCCATCGAAAGTGTGTCAGTATCCCATTCCCTAGAGTCATTAATTATTTTACTAAAAGTTTCAATTATATCTATTCTACAGTTAAAGATTACGTTTATTATTCTTGAATGATAATGCCATCGAGTTTCCGATACTCCTGGCATGCGTCGATTGGAAATTTGTTTTAAAAGATTGGACCGCTTTGTGGATTTATTAAAAAATCGAATGATGCTATTAGTATAGCCAAAAAATAGTTTAAGTTCTGCTATGTTTTCTAGAGATCGGGATAGTACTAAATTTAAAACATGTGCATAACAAGGAATAAAATTTGCCATCGGGCATTCATCAAGGACCTTCTTTTGAACACCACCCCCCTCGCCGGACATAACTGCGGCACCATCGTAGGATTGTCCTATTAACTTTTCCTTGCAGTCGTATGTTTCAAGAATTTTAAATATATGATTGGATAATTCATTTGCATTACGACTTGCGCTAACGTCAAAAAATCCAAGAAATCTTTCTTGTATACCATCCTCTGACAAGTACCGAAATATGGCACTCAGTTGTTCCCTATGACTCAAATCTGGTGTTTCGTCGATCATAATCGACACGAACCGAGCATCCTTGATTTCCGTTTTAATTTCGGATTTAATAACCGCCGCGATACTATGTATCAAATCGTTTTGAATATCGTTGGATAAACCTGAAAAAATTGGATTGTGTGTACTTGAACACTGCTCTAAATGGGATTCCAATAAAGTGTCATATTTAGATAAAAAATAAACCGCTTCGACATAATTGCCACGATTTTCTGAACTAGACCTTTCATCATGACCGCGAAATGCTAACTCCTGTCTGCCTAATAAAATGACCGTGTCAATAAAACGTTCCATTAGTTTCCGATTTTTATCTACTTTTGTATTATGAACAACGAAAGAATTTCCTAAAGAGGTTTCAATGCGATTCGTGCCGAATTCGTGTAGGGATAAACAACAACGAATATGTTTTTCTGTCTTAATATGTTTTTTCGAAGAATTAACTAAATTATTTATATCAGTGAAACCCGTTCGGCTCCAAACACTGGCGGAGTTTGAAAAAAGAAGACAAGGAAAACAAAACATTTTATTAAGCTTGCAACTCCCAGTTAGCCACTTATATTTTTGGTATAAGAAAACATTAAAATGTGTCACAAAACCATCTCTCCTTTGGTAATTAATATTTATAAAAGGCATAGAGCGCCCTACGTCTATAACTTTTTTTTTTATCAAGAAAAGATAGCTTACTAAAACTATTTGAATCCTCCAGGAGGAAATCAGTTAAACAGCAATCTACACTAATCAAAGACATTTCCAAAAAAAATCTAAAACTGCACTAAAATTAAGAAGCTAAAATGTTTTTATCAGTAAGTTGGTAATAAAAGAAACTAAAAAATTACACATTAACCTTCACTTTCACTTTCACATCTAACTTTTCACTATTTTAATTTAAGATTTTATCAAATTGGCTTTACAAAACACTAGATTTTTTCAAGTTATTGCACTTGTGCAACGCAGTCTGTCAATAAATTCCAACTGATTCTAAATTAAAATTTGAATTCCTGCTTAAAAAAAAAACAAGTGTCTGTATTTTATTTGACATGAACTTCTCTTAAGCGATATGCTGAATTTACTCTGCTGACAAATTGCCATAATATTCTACCATATTTTATTTCATAAGACAAAAGTATAACAATAAATTTGTAAAAACATCGAAGCATTAACTATCACAAGAGAGAAAAATGAAAGCTCAACTTCTTACATCAACACGCATATCAATATCAACATCAAATTCAAAATCAAGAATCAACCCACATAACACATTCAGATATTATGTCATAAGAAAAAAGAAATAAGTCAAAGAACACCGTGTTATTAGACACAATGTTGCAAAAAAAACGAGTCAAACGTAGCACCTGCATTCCTGCAACATGTTGATATCTTCCGATTGAAACGCAATGCTAATCGCAAAAGGGAGAATGAAATGAAACAATTCCAAGTATTCAGCGTGAGATTTGGTTTATAAGACGAAATGTAGCGTCTTTTTCTTTGAATATAAAAGCGGGTGTTGAACAAAGAGGATCGGAACCGCAATGCTTGTAGAAGAAAGGGATATAAAACAAGTAAATAAGACGGAAAAATATTTTTTATTCTATTATAGAGAGCAGCGGTAGTTGAAAACTTTTTACTAAGAGTATTTTTGTGACTCTTCGTTGGTTTGTTGTTTGTGATTTGTGGATTGTGGAATGTGGTTGAATCTTGATTCTTGAATGAAGTATGAAGATACAGACGAGAGGTAGAATGAAAATATTAAACTTATTCGATAGCTTATGTGTGAGTGTGTGTGTAGATTTTATTTTATAATTAAAATACGGGACGGGTTTCATTTTTCATATATTTATTTGGCAGATAGTGCTTACTTTTGGTGGATTTTTAAAAGGGAAGACGGTAGGAATCGTGTTATATGGACGCCACGCCACTGGTACACATATACTACTTACTTACTCAACAGGAGAAAGTTTAACAAGGCTAAGTCTTCAAGAAACCCAGATGACTGGGATAATTATAAAGACAGTCTTAAAATCTACAAAAAGGAAGTAAAGAGACCACAGCGAGAGTCGTGGAAATCATTCTGTGAGAACATAGAAAGAACAAGCGACTCCAGTCGGCTGCGTAAGATCCTCTCAAAATCTCCACAAATACCTAGCGTCATACAAAGCCAAGGAGGAGTGTGGACTTCAACCAGCGAGGAGACCTTAGGTCTACTACTGGATACCCACTTCCCAGGCAACAAAGTAGAGGTAAATCACCCCACACAACACCATCACAGTATCCAAATGGTTCCGGAGCATATTGCTGACAATCGAAAACTGACGTGGGCGATTAACAGCTTCCTCCCATATAAATCACCTGGACTAGATGGAATCACACCCATAGAGCTACAGAAGAGTATCGAGACTCTCACACCCTGGCTACTGATGATTTTCAATAGCTGCCTAAAACTCAGCTTTACGCCCACAGTTTGGAAAACGGTAAAAGTGGTCTTTATACCAAAATGCGGTAAAGCTTCACACTGTTCTCCAAAAGACTTTAGACCCATCAGTCTAACTTCATTCCTCCTGAAAACGTTGGAAAGAGTTGTAGATTACTACATACGCCTACCGAAAAGGCTTTTCAGTAGAAACAGTACTTCATTCGGTAGTCAACACTATCGAAAAATCGCTGTATCACAAAGAATACACGATGGTATCCTTTCTGGATATAGAAGGGGCTTTCAACAATGTCAATACAGAAGCCGTCACGAATGCACTCACCAGACTAAACGTGGATAACTGCCTCTGCACCTGGATAAAAAAACATGCTAGAAAGCAGGCTGATCCAGGCGGAGCTTGGCAGCTGTCTGACCAGGAGGTCAGTGTACAGGGGCACACCACAAGGAGGAGTGCTCTCACCGCTACTATGGATCATAGTAGTCAACGAGATCATCTCCAACCTAGAGGAGGACGGATGCAAAGTGACGGCCTACGCAGACGACATTGCCATTGCCATAACGGGGAAATTCCCCAACACGATCAGAGACCTAATGGAATCAGCTCTCAGGAAACTATCCTCCTGGTCCATTAAGGTCGGACTCAATGTTACCCCATCCAAAACCGAACTGGTTTTATTTTCAAGAAAAATCAAGGTTCAGGAGATAACGCCACCTACGCTCAACAACGAACCACTCATTTTTTCCAGCCAAGCTAAATATCTGGGAACGATCCTAGATAGCAAACTCAGTTGGAAACCAAACATCCAAGACCGCATAAGGAAGGCTACGATTGCCATTTACACCTGTAAAAAGGCCTTAGGCTCCAGATGGGGTCTACAGCCTAAGATAACTCACTGGCTGTACACGGCGGTCGTTAGGCCTATCCTCACTTACGGTATCATAGCATGGTGGCCTGCAATATCGAAGCAATGCCACGCAAGCGCCCTGGAACGCATCCAGAGGGCAGCCTGCATATGCATCACAGGAGCCTTAAGATCCACACCAACGGCAGCCTTAACGACTTTTCTAAACCTCCTCCCCATTGATATCTATGGGAAGATGGCGGCCACTAAGGCGGCCCTGAGATTAAGAGAATCCAATTCGTGGCAAAGTTCACACTTTGGGCACAGCAGCATCCTAACTGCCCACAAGATCCCCAACAATAGGGATTATCTAATCCCAACACTAGATTTCAGTAATAAATACAAGACGGCCATCCCAGACCGAGCCAGCTGGGAAGAAGGTCGCATTGTAAACAATGACGCCATTGAAATATACACCGACGGGTCAAAGACAGCTGACGGCACAGGGGCGGGCGTGTTTTCAGACAACCCTGCGCTAAATGTCGTACTACGACTGCCTGACCACTGCAGTGTATTTCAGGCAGAAGTCACGGCTATCCGCGAAGCAGCACGCAGACTCTCTTTGAGCCCGATAGATGGAAAAACTATCGTGATTTACATAGATAGTCAGGCAGCGATTAAAGCCTTAGAATCACCAACAATAAGATCCAAGTTGGTAAAACAATGCCGCGAATCTCTTAACGAGATCGCGGTCAGATGTAACACTTCACTGTGTTGGGTACCCGGTCACAGCGATATTCCAGGCAACTGTAAGGCGGCCGAATTAGCCAGACTTGGTTCCGCACAAGAACTCTCTGACAACAGAGAGACACCGGCGGTACCCATTCAGACACTGAAACTCAAACTTCTAGACAACACGTTAATAGAAGCAAATAACAGATGGAATAGCATCAGTACATGTGTGTCCTCAAAGCAAATTTGGACCAAATACGATGCGAAGAGAACATCCAAACTTCTTTCCATCAGCAGAAAAAATATCAGCTCTGTAATCGGAGCAATCACTGGTCACTGCCTTTTAGGCAAACATGCCACCAGATTGGGAGCTCCCTCAAACGACTTCTGCAGAAGCTGTAGAGACGTCGAAGAGGAAGAAAATACCACTCATCTTCTGTGCAACTGCCCCGCACTAGCCAATTCAAGGAAACAAATCCTCGGCAACTATTTCCTCGATGATCTAAGTGATCTCAGTGAAACAGATATTGGCTGTATCAGCAAATTCGTCACTAGGTCCAAATGGTTAAACTGAACTAGAGGACGGATTGGACGATGACTTGAGCCCCTCCCACTCCCCTCCCGCAGACCATCCCAAACCTATCCCCCTGCAAAGGAAAAGAGTTCTCACTGAAATTAGATTGTATCAGTCACTTCAGTCAGAAATCCACTCCGAGGGCGAGACAGTAACCCGGCGGATCGACTGAAACGGTCTCCACCGGCCTTGCTGCCTCCCCGCTATGCAGACAAAACGGGAACAGAGTTGAGGTTAGATTGTAACAGTCACCACACTCTTTTTCTCTCCCATACCTCAAAACCTGCACCACAAATCCCCGAACTCAGTCATCATAATTCCAAATCGACTATCAAGGCCGCCCCTCCCTGCTTCTTTCCGCGGAAAGGTGTAACTCGAGGCTCGTACTGCAACAGTCGCCACAAGCCGCATCCCCCCCGCGATGCGTGTAGCAGGGTTGGACCACCTTCAGTCACGCCCTCTGGCACAGTTTTGTAACCAACTACTTGACTGTGCAGCCGGTACACAGGGGCGTTTGATTGCATCAATCGCCTCATCTCGATCGCAACCCTTGGTTCGGATTTCGGGCGAAAGTCGCCTCTGCACTAGTCACCCAACACATCGCAACCCATGCGAAACACAGCCAGGCTGCACACCCTGACCCCTTCAGGAGTATCTTCCCCCCTAAGACCACTACCTCACAGGAGGCAATCACAGAGAACCAAGTAGGCCGAGCGACGACCGGCAGAACACCCCCCCCCCCCTTTTTGTGGTATCACAACGGGCCGAAACTGCGGCCTAAGTGTGCTTCGCAGCCACCTTACCTAACCTAACCTACTCAACGGTCCCCGACCCGTGAAGAGTCTCTGCCTGAGACACTGCCGTCTTCCATCCTCTGCAATCCCGGGCACGTTGCTTCCAGTTGTCCATACCAAGCGCTCTGGCATCCGCGATTGATTGGTCTCTGAAACGGAGGTTCGGTCCTCATTGTCTACTCGAACCTGGGGGCTGGGATTCGAAGATCCTCTAAGCTGGAGAATTATTGTCCATTCGCTCAATGTGCCAATGTACTCGACGTGATTTAGCTTTTTGGACTACATCCACATCTTGGTATAGTAGAGTTCGCGGTTGTATCTTCTCCTCCATTCGCCCTCCTCGCACACAGGATCCATAATCCGCCGAAGAATTTTTCTTTCGAAGGAGCCCAGTATCAGCTCTCCCTTCCTGCTTATCGTCCAGCACTCGGCGCTATAAAGCAGAACTGGCAGGATAAGGGTTTTGTAAAGCATACATTTCGTCCTCCGAATTAGGAGTTTTGAACTCAGTTGTTTCGCTAAACCCAAGTAGCAGTGGTTTCCTAGGGTAGTTCTTCGCCGGATCTCCACTAAGGCGTAATTCGTGGAGTTCATGTTTACTCCGAGGTAGATGAACTCCTTAACTACTATCAATAGTGACGTTTTGTCCTAGGCGGCGGGCAGATGTTTGTTTGTTTGTTGATAGCATGTATTTAGTCTTCTCCTCATTTACTACAAGGCCAACAGATTGCGCCTGTTCTTCAATCGCCGTGAAAGCTTCTATCACGGAGCTCTGTGATCTATCTGCTCCAATACGATATTGAAGAAATCGCATGATAGCGCGTCCCCTTGCCGAAATCCGGTGCATGTTTGAAATAGTTCGGAGGAGCTACTTCCAAGCTGCACATTATACCGCGTGTTTTGAAGTGTCACGCGACACTACTGGATCAGTTTTGCCGGGATCCCAAATTCGGCCATCGCCGTGCATGCCGATTAGTGTGTTGCAGAACGGCTTGAAACATTCACACAGTAGGTACGTTGGATAGGATCATATATGCGACATTTAGCACGGATACGCCTCGATAGTTCTTGCAGGACTTAGGATCGCTTTTTTTGAGATGGGGCATATGGAGCTGATTGTACTGTCATCGGGCTTCTTCCAACCATACTTGGTTGATGATTTGGTGCTAGCGCCCTACCAAAACATCACCACCGTATTTGAAGAGCTCCGCTGGTAAGCCATCAGAGTGTTGCACTTTTATTTGTGTGGGAAATGACAAAGTAAACGAATTTAAATGCGTGGAAAGGACAAATAAATACGCGAACAAATTACAGCCGCCCACAGCTGCGCCGATGGTTGAAAGTCGATAGCTTAGAAATGTCAAATTTAGGAATATTCAGTGCAGTATGGGAAAAGTGCAACGGGTAGCTGGTTAGATGCTACCGACTCGGTCGCTCAGCTAGGGTGGGTACGCAGACAAATTGGATAGTGAAAAATGGGTCAAATGGGCTCCACACAATCTTTTTAAAAAAGGAATTGTGAAACTTGTGGTAGAATTTTCCGACTGTGAAATGCTGAAAATAAGATGGGATTGGGGTCAAATAAAAGAATAAGGAATACAAATCGTTTTATAGCTCTGTAGAGAAACGGTGGATTTATTGAAATGGATTTTAAAATTGCGGAACAAAGGAAAGAGCGTCGTTAGGACTGGCCTGCTATCGCTATTTCCCGAATGAAAAAAAGAGACAACAAATTTATGGAACGAAAGCCTACCGGGTTTTAAGTACACAAACGCACTATTTTAACACAGATGAAAAAATACTCTACTTTTCTGTAAATTCCTGTTTTTCTAACACTCCTGTCTGGTAGTAAAATGTGGGATTTCGCTGCCTGTCCTGCCACTTATCTCCTGAGCTCGTTTTCTGCCTTTTTCTTTTCTGGGTCCGTCCGTGCTGTCTTCCACAAAACTAAAAAAAAAATCAAAAACAAAGTCTGAACTCCCTTTAGCCTACTTAGTAAGTTAAGTTTAAAAATAACCCTGCTCGATTCTCAAAAGAAACTCTCTACTACCTCTGATGGTCAACCAAGAGTGCCGGCTTGTCCACTTCGAAGATTCTTTGTCCGTCCTGGACCATTCTCTCTCTCACTCATACACCCACATTCAGCAATGACGGAATCCACTACGGCTTATTTTAGCGATCACTCAGTAACTCTACTGTAGTGTGCCACCGTCTCCGTGTCACTCACTCATCCGTTTCTGAATTCGCCCAAACTCTGAGGAGTTTTCTCAGGCCGAACGATTCGATGGACGAGTACACTTAAACAATTAGACAAGGCAATTAATGAGAGAATCGAGAAAGTAATTGTAACGCGAAAATGTCCCCACGAAAGAAAAGTTAATTAAGAAAAAATAATAGAAAAGAAAAGCCGAAGAACCGAGTGAAGTTGGATTCTTGTTTTTTGACTATACCAGTTGATTTTTTTGTTTTGTTTTTTATAATAAACACGCACTAAAGGGATTTGTTGGGACCCTTCTAATGTTATAGCTACACAGCGCGGGCGTTAAGGCATTAGGGTGAGAAGAAACGGAGAGATGCCGATGCACGTTGGTTTTGAATGTTTGTAGGTTATAATGTGAAGGTAAAACAATACGTTGAAGAGTAATTCACATTCGTGTTGTGCGGCTGAGGAAAGATTCTTTGAACTTCACTGTACGTCCGAACACAGGCTTGAGGGTGTACTGATGAGCATTCCTTGCATTGCGGTTATTGCGGTTGATGTCGCAAATTGGTAAAACCTGGGAAGTGTTCGAGAAGAATGAAGCTCAAAATTACTCTCCGCGAAACTTTTCTAACCTGGGGGACTCTCGAGCAAATTTGGGGGAAGGGGAACCTGGATATCGTACCATTTGCTACAATATTTGTATTCGTTGGGCTTTGGCCATTGATGTCTTCGTTCCGATTTATTGTCTGCATATTCGGTGTTTGTTCTTCAGTGTTGCGTTCTGTTAGTTGCAACGTTGACGCTTTTGCTTCAGTGTTTCCTTTTGATAGTTCGGCGTTGCGTTGTTTTATGTGTCAACCACCTGCCATCTGGTCGTTTGCGATTTGTATAACAGTCTCTATTAAGGCCGTCCGCCACCGCCTTTTAACCTTTGGGCTTTAACCTGCGGGCCACCTGCCCTAATTGGGTTTAGCTTTATTCGTTGGGGTGCTTCTTTAAAGAATATATACCCACACCCTTCGCGTATTCGTTGGGGTATGGCTAGGTTGGGTTTCCGGGTTGATGGAGCAGAGCGAATCTGTTACACCACACTTAGGTCCATGTGGTCCCATTGTGATACCCTTTGTTGGGAGTGTTGGCCTCGCTGTTCTGGCCTTGGTCCTTCGTCCTTGATTTTCTTCCTACTCCAGGTTGTGCAGAATTTTGGATGTCCTTTTAAACCTGCAAAGATTCGAGAGTGAGACATCAGAAAGCTCTTGAATGTCTTGGAAGAAGTATCTTCCAAGTGTTCTGTTCCTCGGGTGACACAGGCTTGGACAGTGACAGAGAAAGTGAGGTGTATCCTCATGGGTTTCCTCATCACCGCAGCCTCTACAGATGTCGTCATCCTTGAGATTCAGTTTCATTATGTGGTTCCTTAGTAGGTTCTGGCCAGTAAGAGTTCCAATCAACTTTGACAGCGATCTCCTGTCGTAACGTAGAAGTCTGTTGGTTCGACCTTTATCATATTTTGGCCACAGTTAGGTTAGTGACAACCACCTGTTGTTGGCTTTCATTCGTGTTTTGTATTCCACTCTTTCTCTGAGATTACAGAGTGGTGGTTTAACTGACTGAAGTGCCTGTTCATGGTCCATCGCAGACCCCTTGCTTGCCAGTTCATCAACTCGCTCGTTACCGGATGTGTCCTTGTGTCCCCGGACCCAGCAGAGACTCATCCTGTGCTTCGTGCCAAGAGCTTTGAGCTCCTCGCGGCAACGGCAAACAAGCAGAGACTTTATATCGGTAGCTGACACCTCTTTAATGGCCGCCTGGCTAACAATAAAAATGGTAATGTGGTATCGCCATCATTGATACCATGCTTGCAACTTCAGTAATTGCTTGGACTTCTGCTTGGAATACACTTCAGTGATCAGGTAATCTAATCGATCTGTTAATGTTTAGTTCCTTTGTGAATAGTCCAGCGCCCGTTCCACAGTCCATCTTTGATCCGTCTGTAAAGATGGATATCGATTTCCTTTTCAATGGTTCGTTTGCGTGCCATTCCTCCTTGCTCGGAAATGAAGAAGAGAATGATTTTTCGAAATCTAAATAAGGAGACATGTAGTCAGATATGACGTTGTTCCCTATCTACATGTTCAGATTCAGTGCATGTCCTAAATGACTCGGGTTCCAGCTGTTTGTTTGGCTTATCCTCAATGCACTTTTTGCAGCCGATTCCTGCATATATACAAGGTGGCGCAAAAGTCATCATCCTATCGGAAGAAGCTATAATTTTTGCAAATGGCGGCAAATGTAAATTCTACTTTGACATTTGTGAAATTAACTATACAGAAGAGACTTAAGACACCAATTAACATAATCCAAAAGCAGAACCGAAGTTTTTCATTCATAAAAAAAATTACAGCGAAAGAACATCGGGTGACAACTTTCGCGCCACCTGACAGCGGTTGGGGTTGTTCTCATTGCAGCGGTTGTCCCTATACATGCCAGTCTTGGTATTTTTGCCATCGTCTTAAGACTAAGCTGCCGTATGTGAGTATTGGTCGCACAATTGCCATATACATCCACAGAATTATTTTTGGGTTTGGACCCCATTTTTTGCCGAAAATACGGTTGCATGCGTAGAAAGCGTTGACCGCTTTCCTAACTCTGTCATCGACATTTGGCTTCCAACTCAGCTTCCTGTCGAGGATAATTCCTAGATAGGGTAACTTCGGGCATTATGGTGCAGGGGGCATTATGGCGCACCTTGTAAATACCACATATCCGATTCCCTCATAATAAATTGAACTATGAGAAAACTTTAGTCTTTGTCAATCGCGCGTGTCAGGTTGCTGGGTTTAAGCGATTTTTTTTTGTGGCAGTTGTGGCAAAAATTAAAAAAAGTTTGTATTTTCTCACCCAGTTATATTTTTGCCTATTTCTCAATTGTATGGTGCTTGGTAAGTATACATCGCAGGTGTTTCGTGTGTATAGTGAAGTGAAGATAAATGTATCTGTTTTCGTTTGGTGGCATTAATAAGTAACAGGAAATGAACACCTGCCGATTTTTTTTATGTGTTGTGCAAACGCGTATTTTTTGTTACATGGCGCACTTGCTGTTGGGGCATTATGGCAAAGATGCGCCATAATGCCCTTATGAAGTTTGCATGTTAAGTGTCCGCCATATTGCCCCAATTGAAAATCATTTGTACAGCAATATTTTACGGTCAACTACCAATATTTTATGTCTTATTTCCATAGAAATGCCGACTATCCGCAAAGCAAATAAGGGCTTGAGAGCAACATGATTGGAAAGTAATCTGGTTGCTGCATTTAACGAGGTAAAACAGAAAACTCTATCAATAAATGCAGCTCCAAAGCAGTCCAATGTTCCAGCGACTACCCTTAGAAGAAGGCTTCAGAACGGTGACGGCAAAAAATTCGGTACTAGAAAAGGGCGGATCGAAAACAAAGAAAAATAAAAGGAAGCGCGACCTTAACTCTTCGACTTCTGATGATGAGAACATTGAAATCCAGTTAGCCGACGAGTCCGATGGGCCCGAAGATTTCGAAGAAAATATTTGTGCAGGTTATGGGGGAGACTACAATATAACAACAAAAAAAGATGATGGATGCAGTGCATTATATGTAGTTTTTGGTCCCACGACTCCTGCGCTCATTTTAACAACACTGGTGATAGTTGTGGCAAATCCAACCACAAGTAAATCATCACGCCATATTGCCCACTAGGGTACGCCATATTGCCCCATGCATTGGGCATTATGGTTTTTTATAAAACATTTTTGACTTTTTTTTTATATCATATATCCTTGAATCTGTAGTTTCATATAATTTGTTTTGGTTCTTTGTTTCCTATATTTAATAAATCGTTTTGTTTTTTCATAAAAAAAAAAACTGTTCTTGTTAAAGTTATTTGGGAAGGAAAAAAAGTGCGCCATAATGGCCGAAGTTACCCTATTTCGGACTCTGCGCACCTTCAAGGGTATTCCCTCAAATTCTGGTATTCTTCTTTCATTAGTTCTTTTAGTAGTTCGTTGGGGTATGGTAATGGATCTTTCTGACTACCTTTTCTGATCGCGTTGGGGTGTGCCATCGTCCTCCCCACCCATTGTTGTCGAGACGCCAACCGTCCGTTTGACACGACGCCTGCTTTTGTCGGCCCCCAGAACTGATGGAAACGAGAGAGCTTGATCGGAATCAATCAGAGGCGGCCAATTAACCAATCTCTCAGTAGGAACGACGGAAAAATTGACAGACCGGGCCATAAAAGTGAATCGGGTATGGAAGTGGATTGATTACTAAGAAACAACACTTTTGTAGCGTTTTGTAATGCAACAAGAGCCTGCGGCTTTGTTGTTCATAAGCTTTTTTATAGCTAAGCCAACTTCTTCTATACTGGGTGGTGGAACTGGTTTTTCATTGACTGTACGTGGGTTCTCTCCTTTCCCTATCACTCTCTCTACATAATGCCCATTAAAACACATTGACTGCCACGTCATTCAAATATGAATGACACTTAGATTACACATTGCGCGCCAAGCCAATTTGAAAAAAAAAATTAACATGAAAAGTATGCGTTGGGTTTTTTTATAACTGTTTTACTAAAAAAAATATATTTTCAGTAACGATTGGTCGTATTGTTGAACAATTTGAAGCGGTAGGACGTGCGGACGACTGTCATTCATATATGAATGACGTGGCCCTGCATGAAATTTTTCGAAAATTGGCTTGGCAGCCAATGTGTTGAGCAGCTGCTGGAAATGCTTCTAATTATGAATTCTAAATTATGAAATTCTTTGGAAAGTAAATAAAAATCAATCAATCAACGGCATGTCGCTGACCCGTGGCAAAGCTTTAACCTTCGCATGGACACATTTTTTATGTACCCGAATGGACTGTATCTACATGTGTAGATAAAAAAAATCCCATACATTTATTTTGTACGAATCTGGTCTAGGAAATATTTTTTTTGTTTTGTTTCTTATATCTCATGATTTGTATTTACTTTACTTCGTCGCTTCAGAGCAATTTCGAGATTTATCCGTTTTGATTCGGAAATTACCAGAGCTGGTCGAATAGCATCTGACAAAGCAGCACCTATAAGGGATGTATTTGAAATGTTAAATGTCAATCTTGGACAATGTTATCGGCCTTCTGAGTCAATTACGGTACATGAACAACTTTTCCGCTTTAGAGGACGTACTAAATTTACCGAATACATACCATCCAAGCCAGCAAAGTATGGCATAAAGCTTTGGTGGGTCTGTGATTCGCAGACAGCCTCTCCAATGAGTGGACAAATTGGAATTGGAACTGGAATTGGTTCCAACAGAGAAGTAAACCAGGGTGAACGGATTGTGAAGGAACTTACCAGATAAATTTAAATCTTCAAAATGCAGAGAAATGTTGTCCACCGAATTTGGATTTTGTGAAAATGCTGTGCTTTGCTCTTACGTCCCAAAAAAAAGACAAGGCTGTCGTTTTGCTGTCAACCTTCCACCAAACTAAGGCAATCTCCGAGGGACCACAAAAAAAAACCAGAGATAATCCTGTATTATAATCATACCATAGGCGGGGTTGATACGATGGACAAAATGCTTAGCCAGTATACCACAAAACGAAGGACGCTACGTTGGCCGTTGGCTTTATTTTATAATCTGCTTGACGTATCAGGACTAGCTGCATACATAATTTATGTGAAAAATAATCCACAAGGATCAGCAAATATTGCAACAAAGAAAAGTCGCAGAATAAATTTCCTTGAAAGCCTGGGTGAGAGCTTGTGCTTCCGCAGATACGTAAAAGAACACAAAACCGAAGAATAACGTGCCAAATTCGTATTCGAAGTGCCATGGAGTGCATTCTAGGAGAAAATGTTGGACCTGGAACAAACATCGAAGGTTTCACCCCAGATGAGCGCGAAATAGATCCTGCAGGTCATACGCCTCAAAAAGGGGCATGCTTCATAAGCTACAGGATCTATAAAAAGAAGAGAGCTACCCGCCGAAGATGCGTAAAATGCCAAAAGCCAGTGTGTTTGGAGTACAGTCTTACCCAAACAATGTGCCAAAATTGTTATATGGCCTAGCTTACAGTCTTCTTTTTTATGAATAAAACGAATTAGCTGGTATATTCCTTGTATTTTTATACCCTATTCTAGGGGTATATTAATTTTGACGCATAGTTTGTAACATACCTTAATATTGCCCGTAGACCCCTAAAAGTTACTATATTTATGATCAGCATCGATAGAAATGTCGATCTAGCCATGTCCGTCCGTCCGTCGGCAAAAATTAGGCCTTTAAACTGGACCTAGAGAGCTGAAATTTTAAGCATATACTCTCAAGGGTCCCGAAATAATCAAGTTTACGAATTTTTGAAATCCGCCCACAGACACGCCCACAAACTCAAAAAAACAAAATTTTGGAAAAAATCGAATTTTGAGCTAGGAAGCTGAAATTTTTTATATATGATCTATGACTCCTAAAACTGCTCGGGATATAAAATTTTCAAAATCCGCCCACTGCCACGCCCACAAAAAAATAAAACAATTTTATTGAAAACCCAAAATTTGAGCTAGGGAGCTGAAATTTTTAATATATACTCTCTAGGGGCCCTTTAAGCTCATGTATAAATATTTTCAAAATCCGCCCACTAACACGCCCACAAATAAATAAAACAATTTTTTTGAAAATCCAAAGTTTGAGCTAGGGAGCTGAAATTTATAATATATACTCTCTAGGGGCCCTTTATGCTCATGTGTTAATTTTTTTTTAAATCCGCCTACTGACACGCCCACAATTAAATAAAACAATTTTATTGAAACACCCAAGTTTGAGCTAGGGAGCGTTTTTTTTTTTTAAAAACCATTAAATCTTATATAACAAAATATGTAGAGCGTTCTTAACAATTTAACCATACTTAGACTTTTGTCACGCCCACTTATGAGGGATAGGAATAAGAATAGGGTATCCAACAGTTCGCCCAAGCGGACTGTAGCCCGTCCCTATGTTTTTTATTTAATTTCAGATGGTTATTCTATTGCTGTTCCTTCAGGCTAGATTTTTAGTCTAGGCTCTAGGTGTAACAATATGTCTTCTTGTTTCGCCCTATTTTAGCCCCGCATTTGCGAAAATATCAAGCAAAATGTATGAAAAAAAAATTATCTACATGTGTAGATACTGTTCATATGTGGAAAAAAAAACGTCGAAATGTATAAAAAGGTGAGAAAATCTGAGAATTTTTTTTAAATCTTTTGTTTTCCTACTAAGATTAAAAAGTCAGTTACTGAGTAAAATTTTCTTCGAGATAAGTTAAGCCCTAACAAAAATATTCAATAAAGAAAATTCAAATATCTACATGTGTAGATAGGGTCCATGCGAAGGTTAAGCAAGAGATCAACGAAATTTTTGACAAAATTACGAAACTCGTAGATTCAACTAGGGAGGCGATTAATTCACATCAGGTTCCCGTACAGGAGCTCAGCTTGAGCCAAAAATGTCCATAAAATTAAGTTGCAAACAAATTAGGCGCCGAAGCAACAACTATCTGCTGATATTCAAAGGCAAAAAAAAAAACAACTCGCATAACCACATTCAGAAATACAATTCAAGTCATTGGAAGACAAAACGGATTACATATTTCCATGCCCCAAGAGTTTCATACCGAAATCATGTTTTCAACTCTCTTATCGTTACCACTTCCAGTTATATTAGCTTATCCCAACCAAAAAAAAAAGAAGAAAGAAGCATAATTAAATAAAATTCCAATTACAGAAACAAGTCTTACTGGACAAACTAATTATTGTCCGGACAAGAGTCATAATCACGAATTTACCTAACCTTTTCCGTAGCTTATCAATTTTAACTCTGGTCACCGCATGCGCTTGTTATTCGGGCAAAACTTGCCGTTTGCCACATTTTTTTTTTCAGTAAACAAATTGATAACGAGACGCGACAAGTCTTACTCATCCGCACAGTCTTGGGTAATTTCACTTTCACCAGGCGAGTTTGATTAAGTCGTTACGCCCTTTCGTCTGCTTGATAACCCGAATCTTGCTAATTCGCATTGAAAATTTCCAACAAAAACCTTTTCAATGATCAGACAGTCAATAATTTTCGCTTTGTATTTGAATTGGATTTGTAGTTGTATCTACAGTGTTGTACCCCATTATCTATCCGGACTCTCTGACCGGAGGCTATAAATCGCCGAGGGACCGCTGCTGCAGTGAGGGTGCTCTTTGTTTCATTGCACTGAGAGTGAGAGGCGATAAAGACTCAGCAGATACTTATAGTAATCCGCTTCATTGTGTTACAGTTGCTATAATTTTTGTAGCCCTGAACTTGGCCGTGAATAAAATCGATGACAAGTTCGCGGCAATCGCGTCATGGGCAAATTAATTCTTTTGTCCGTCCAGAAAGCTAAGCAAACAAAATCAAATACCAGAGGCAACTCGAAAATGCTTATCAGCACACAAAGATACAATAAGAACCACGAAGAACATGATCGTAATGATCTTGGTATTAAAATAGAAAATTTATGAAGTTTGCGGACCTATTGATGGCCAGTGGTTGGCGCATTAAGCTAGCATGCGCTTATCGCTGGTTTGTGAGTTGAAAACGTAATTAGTTGGGTCCGTACTCTTAGGTCAGGATTTTGGGTTGCTAATCAACTGAGTAATGGATAGTTTGGGTTTTGGTGCAATTGAAGGTTGTTTGTCGGGAACATAATTTCTAATTAACGAGTGCAACCTGTTGGAGTGCTCTTGAAAGTTTAGATAGTGCCCCTGGGGCGTAGGTATTTGAGTGTCTTCTGATGATATGTGCAGGGTCAGTTCAAATGAGGTTTATGGTTGATTTTGAAAACCATAAATTGAGCTGGGCGCATTCGGTTGATTGTAAAGAGAACCAGCCTCGAGGTAACCACACCTATATCAGAGATCTTTTTGTCAAACGAACTTCTATATCTGTTTGTCAGAAATCTATGGAGAACGCGACCGTTTACAACTTAAGGCATTTGATGGTACTAAATGAATCGACGAAGGTCTTTTAATGAAGTATCCTAAGGGTGTCTTTTCTATTTTCATGACTCATAGTTCGTAACATGATTGGTCGTAGACCCCTCAAAGTATTTGTGATCAGCATCGAAAGTTATATCGATCTAGCTATGTGCGCCCGTATTTGAGGGCATACAATTCAAGCTAGGAAGCTGAAATTTGGAATATACGAGTACCTATACTCTCTAGGGGTCTTAAATAAAGTGTAGGGTTTTCAAAATCCGCCAACTGAAAACCCACTGGCACTATTCAAAAGAACTGTTTTATCCAAGAAGTCGGTGAAATGAAGGTCGTGGCATCTTCCTCCCAGAATGTCCCGGGGGGGGGGGGGGGGGGGGGGGGTGTTGACTTCGAAGTTTTTGTCAAAACGGAGCTGAAGGGTGGTGTATTCTATGTTGCTGGGGAGGATTCTAAATTTTTTTAGAATAGAGGAGTGACCGGTTTCATTCTTGAACTATTTTAACGTTGTTTTAAGTCGGACTATTAGTCGATTGCTTACTAAAGATGTCAAGGGGTGTCAGGTAAAACAGAAGCGGAGGGAGTAGCGCGCAGTGCACCACTCATACAGAGGCACGCTGATCGTTGGACTTTGCTTAGCTTATCGCGATCTATCGCTTTGTCTAAGGCAGTCAACCAAGCAAACACCCCGAACATAAGTACGGTCTTATACCGAGATTTATAGTAGGGTTCAAGGCCCCATTTATTACCGATGGTTTTTTTGCTAGAGAAGAATGCTACCGTAGCTTTCCGAACTCTTTCTTGTATGTTAGGTTTCCAGCTAAGATTTTTATCCAGAATGAGACCCAAGTATTTAACTTCATCAGAGAAGACTAAGCTTGTGCCCCTGATTGAGGGAGGGTCAATGTGTGTAATTTTATATTTTTCTAGTAAATAGACCAAGTTCGATTTTGTGGGGGTTTACATCTAACCCACAACGATCTGCCCATGCCGTTAGCTTGTTGAGAGCGTTTTGAAGAAGTTCTTTCAGGGTGTTTAGGTGCTTCCCTGAGGTGGCAATTGCAACGTCGTCCGCATAGGAAATCACCCTGCAGCCCTTCCTTTCAGGACACATCAGCAGCTCGTTCGCCACAAGTTCAAGAGAAGGGGGGATAGGACTCCGCCTTGTGGGGTTCCTCTACTGACAGATTTTCTGGCAGATATCCCACCCAGTATTGAGTTTATAATCCGGCTTGTGAGTAGTCGATTAATTATCTCACCAAGTTAGTCATCTACTTTCGGAGCTGACAGTGCATTTGCAATCGCGGATGTATTGACGTTGTTCAGAGCGCATTCAATGTCCAGGAATAGTGTATTCTTTATGGTGAAGGGAATATTCGATTGAACGTACTAACGTATGTAATGCTCCTCTCTCGAAGGACAAAATGCATTCTCTAACGAACCAAAATCCTGCCAGTCCTGCTTCATGGTTCCGATTGCTGGACGATAAGTAGGATAGGGGAGCTAAATCCCGTCGAGTACATTGGCTCGGCCACATTGAGCGAATGGATAATAATGCTCCAGCCAAGAGGATGGAGAACTAGAAGCAGCTTGCTCGGAATCGGGAATGGAAGGCTGCAGTGTCTCAGGCAGAGACTTGTCATGGGTCGGCCCGTTAGAACGTAAGAAGATTATGTTCTTGTAAGTAAAGGGTTTTTTCAACATGGACGCTACAAAAGTAGAGCGACAGGGACAGCAAACGACGCCGAATTTCTTGCCGCTCTTTTGACATTTCTCTTCAGTAAGCTTTGCCATTTCATGATGGAAAGATATACGAGCCAACAACGAGTCGAAATTATTAAAATTTACTACCGAATTTCGGAGTCAGTGGCCTCAACGTTAAGAGCGCTACGTCCAAATTATGGTCGTCATAATCGTCTTAGCAGATCAACAATTGAGCGTCTACTGGAAAAATTTGAATCCACAAGCACAGTACAAAATGTTCCCGTGCCAGTGAGACAAAGAAGTGCCCGTAGTGTCGAGAATATTGCTGCCGCTGAGGCTTCAGTTGAAGAAAGCCCAAATGTGTCTCTCACACGTCGTTCTCAAGCGTTACTGTGAATGGGAATCGCTACCGTTCAATGATAACCGAATATTTTTGGCCCCAATTGGATGATATGGACTTGGAGGACATGTGGCTCCAACAGGACGGCGCCACAAGCCACACAGCGAATGCCACAATCAATTTAATTGGAAACCAAGTTTGGAAACCGTGTTATCTCACGAAATGGTCCAGTCGCTTGGCCGCCTCGGTCGCGCGATTTGACGCCGTTAGACTATTTCCTGTGGGGCTACGTCAAGTCTATGGTCTATGCCAACAAGCCAGCGACGATTGATGAACTTCAGCGTCTGGACTTCTGCAAGCGTGCCCGTGGTGGCCATGCAAAAGAAGTCGAGTTCCATACATAATGGCATCGAACGTACTTTTACAGGAATAAAGAATTTCATTGATATCCAAAACCGTTTTTGTTTTATTTAAAAAAAAACTTTTGTAGCGCTCTTATTGAAAAACCCTTTACATATGAAAGTGATTACTTTTTAACATGTTTATTATATAAGTTTTGTTATTATTACGCCTGTTATTAATGAACATTTGAGGGTAAAATTTTAGTTGTAACGGAGGCATTGTAGCGGAAGAAATCGGATATCGAAACCTACTTCGCAATAATCGGATTTTGGCACCCAATTAATTCGTCGCCATTTGAAAAATTTGAATTTGCCTGCTTGCGTTATCGAAATGAAATGAAGTTTGTTGTAAATTAAGCGGGATTGTATATGGAAATTAATAGAATACAGTCCGCATATATTGTATCGATTATAATTGGAATGAACGTTATTATGTACGTACTATGTTGCAAACTTCATCATGTTTATGCATGAAAGTAAAATGAAAAGATGGTCGGCAGTCAACGACACACTATACTACTAAAGGCGATTTATTTTTTTATTTTTTTATAATTTGCTTACGCTAAAGGGGTTTTACCGTAACTGTTACAGTACCCTTATTGAGCTATGAACACAGCGCACGCATTTGTGAACATCAAGCAGCACCTACCTATGGCATATTTCATTGCATGCTTTTCGGTGCCACTTGCTTTAGAAAGTATAGAGAGTTAGGAAAAAGTGTTTTGGTGCAGTTGTAGGTATGGTTTTTCTCCACGAATGTTCTCTAAGTTGCTTAGGGAGATCAAGTTTTACATATATTCGAAATATAGTAATGGATTTGGCCGGGATTGAACGCACGACCTTGCAATCTCCAATCGAATACACTAATACTGCACCGTTGCACAGTGTATAATTTCACACATCTAGCGGGACTTTATTCCCGTTGTGTTTAAATATATTTCTATTGTTGTTCACTTGTTTAATGGAGTAATATATTAAATTTCAGGAAGTTGTTAAAGTATTTACACGCATATTGGTTCAGTGATATAAGGCATATACCTACCCCACCCCATCCATTGACCAAGAAATCCGTAGATCATTTACCTTACTTCCTCCAACCTAGTACCTTAAAACATCCCAAAGAATTTGTATGCAACTATAAAAATGTATTTATTTCTTATTTACCTATTATTATTTATTTATTTATTTATTTTTATTTTTTTTTTTATTAAAAATTAGTCGCTTTCATCATCCGAGCTGCTGCTACATTGAGCTTCGGTAGCTTCGGTAGCTTCAATAGTGCGATACTTTCCTGAGGAAGTAGATTTATTTTTCTGTGGATTGCAGTACTACGGCTCGATAGATACGGACCCAAAGAAAGTAGAAATCTGTTCAGTACATCCCTATTTGTATTCGACCTTGCCTGATGTTTCATATTAATAAGTTCCTAACGAAAAAAAAATTGTTTGGGGTGGGCACCTAAGGGCAGAAAAAGTTAATGGATTCTGATAGACAAAACACACGAGGAGGTACTGAACAACATTTCACGACGGGTACATACGGGTACAATTTTAAAGCGCTTTACAAAGTTCAAAGATATAAAAAAAAACGGACAAGGCAAAAGCCTTCAAACAAAACGACCATTTCTTCCATTTTGTATGTGACCACAAATGTCTACCGTATACCTTTTGAGAATCAGTATATAATATAAAAACAAAAAACTAATACAGTGGAACTTCCATAAGTCGAACTCTCAAAATGTAAGAAAAAAAATTCGAGTTATAGAAAATTCGACTTAGAGAAATAAAAACAAAAACTTGATATGTATTTTTTTTATTTTATTATAAGGATATTTCAAAGAGAGAAAAAGTTATTAAGTAACAGAAGCCTTAAAAAAAGTCAGTAATCATTCTTTGACGTTTTTTTTTCATTGCATTTTGATTTATAATACGTTTCGATTTCGTGAATTATATTGAAAAGCCGATCTGGCGTATCGGGTTCAGTAAGAAGAGCATCTCGTATTGTTTCAAAGGCTTCATTGACTATAGCTTACTTTGGCTGTACGATTAAGTCATCAACTGGATCAGCATCAGCATCAACTTCATCTTCACTAACGGTTTCTACTTCAGGTGTTACCGAAAGCAAAATTTTGGCATCAGACGGCATATGACAAACAATAATCTCATTATCCAAGTTAATATATTCTGAAAGGCTGCACCCTGTGTCTTGTGTATTTTGTATTCGCAAAAAATCCTCCAGCATTTCTCTGAACTCAGGTATGGGCACACCAAAGTCTGCGTGAATTTCATTGATTCTTAGCTCTGCCAAAATAACGTCATCTTCTTCATCCCAAAGGGAATGTTTGCCAAATCCAGCCTTAATAAAAGAATTTCGTATTGTTGAGCTCTTTACATCGCAGTTCCATGACATTGAAACATTTTGTATGCAGTCGAGTAAAGAAATTTTTGGACCAACATTCCCTTCTTCCAGCGAAGTTAGAATTTTGCTAATGATTCTTTTTCTGTAGAAACACTTAAAATTCTGTATCACTCCTTGGTCCATTAGCTGTAAAGCTGCTGTCATGTTCGGTGGAAAAAAACAAGCTTTATAGACTTTAAATTTGTTGGCGATTTGTGGGCACTACAATTGTCAACAAAAAGCAGGACTTTTCGTTTTTGATTAAAAAATAACTTGTCCCATTCTTTTAGCCACTCTTCAAAAAAGCCTGTTACCATCCATGATTTTTTATTTCCTCGATACTTAACAGGCAAGGATTTAACTCCCTGTAAACATCGTGGCTTATTGCTTTTGCCGATCAAAAGAATTTTAAGTTTTTCTTTTCCAATCATATTTGCAGCAATCATACATGTCACCCTTTCCTTACTATGTTTGCCACCGTGACATTTTTCGCCTTTGAACGCCAAGGTTTTGTTTGGAAGACATTTATAAAAAAGACCTGTTTCGTCTGCATTAAAGATGTCATCTTCGCTGTAACCTTCGATTAGATTATGTAAAACGTTTTTTTTCCAATGCTCGCAGCCTTCTTGATTTATTGGGGCACTTTCTCCTGAAAGTGTTCTTTAAACAATGCCATTTTTAATTGATAAAAAATGATGTACAGCAAACTTTTATGTGCAATTTCTTCCCACGCTGAACTTACCTTTTTTTAAATTTGTCAAGCCAACCTGTACTTGCAGCAAAGTTAGTTTCTCCAAATGCAATTGCAAAGCTCTTAGCCTTCTCCTTTATAATGATGCCTGACATTGGCAAGTTTACATTACGGGCTTCCGCAAACCATTTTGAGACCGCCCTGTCAACACTTTCATATTTAAGAGTTTTTTTTCTCATTGAGTTTTTTTTTGTTTCGTGAAGATTCAGCATTTTTCTTAACACTTTCTCTGTTCTTCAGTATAGTGGATAGTTACCACTGTGGATTGTACCACTCTCAACTTCACTGATGATCTTTAGTTTTTGTTGAAAAGTAAGATGGTTTAATTTTCTTCCCGACATAATGACTTGTTCATTACTTTTTAAAATGAATAAGAAAATTTAAATAAAACTTGGAACATATCCGTTCAAAATCGAAGTTCAAGTGAGAACTGAAAAGCATACAAATCGTTAACAAAAAGAAACAACACATCCCTACTCCTCAAAAAAACTTCCGAAAAATGTAATCACATCATAGTAGACCCAATTAAATTTTTAAAGGGGGGTTTCCCGATTCGGAGCAATACTTCGAGTTGATTAAGAACGAACAGACAGATTTCAATAAATTGAAATAAAAGGGATTTCCCCGACTTAGAGAAAAAGTTCGAGTTAAAGAGACTTTTTGCCATCAAACGCAATAAAAAAATTCGAATTATAGATGAATTCGAGTTACAGAAGTTCGAGTTATGCAGGGCGAAATTCAAACAAATAAAGTCGAAAAGGCAAAGTTATCCATAAAACTTTGAGTTGTGGAGAAATTCGAGTTATGGAAGTTCGACTGTATATGTATTCCGTTGCGTCAGTTATAACTTGAATCACGCGCGATCAATTTGACTGTTAATATGCAACTGACCTGAAGTATTTGTTTGTTTTGCGAAATTAAAAAACTGTGCGTTGTTCGCCCGCAGAGCCAACCAAATTTAAAGCTAACAAAAGTTCCGGAAAAATACGCAAATAAAACTTGGGAAAGTATTGAAAAATGCATTAAATAGTCGCCTGAAAACTATCTAGATTGAGAGGCTTACACAAGGGCTACACATTTTTCAATTAACCAATAAATATTGTCAGACATCTTTATTTCAGTTTTCAAATTGAAATTTTAAAATGCTCAATGGAATATTTCTTTTGGTATATTGATCACAGCTCCGCATTGACTGCAGAAGCGCATTGCGGATGTTAGCTGAAGTGACGATTAGGTATATTTATAAATATTGAATGACACAACCAAAAAACTTTTTTTGTCTTTCTCTAATCTTTTTTTCTAAAAAGGGAAATCCAAATCCAAGAGCACTTAATTTTCGCTTTGTTTTAAATTAGGTCATCTTACCAAGAGCTCTTTGGAACCTGGAAAAAGGATTTATTTCCGAGATGTGATGATATTTCTCATCAAACTTCTGGGTATACGATTTCTAACACGTATTTACGTAAGCATCACGCCAAAGAAGTACAAACCTCCAACGCGCGTACATGACTACACACTCTCTTTGTTTTTTTTTTTTTTTGCCATTTTGCATTGGGGCCAAATTTCATGGAGCCAAAAAAATAGTGAGACTCTCGACTTGAAATCGTTGGTCTGTTCAAGTTATAGAAAAGTTCTAAAAGGTCTTTCATTAGCGACTTGACAACTTCAATCTTTCAGTGTAAACGCACCCACCGATTACCAAACTGTCACTGGCACAAACTTTAAGAGCGTTAACGCCAATTTTCTGCCGTAATTCTCATCCCAGTAGCCAAGCAAATCGTAATCTAGTAAAAAATTTGAGTCAGAATATTCGCTGCTTGATGTTGCTGTGCCAGTGAGACTACGTTTTGCCCGAAGGGTGGAGAGGCGTCCGTCGCAAACCAGTCAAATCAGTCAATTTCACGGCGTTCTCAAGAATTGGGCCTGTCCCAGACGCCAGACCACATTATATCGAATTTCGCGTAGGGATATTGGCCTGCACACTTAAAAGATCAAGCTGAACCAAGAACTAAAGCCACTTGATCATAAGAAGCGACTCACGTACGTTCTCGAATTGGGCTCTGGACATGATGGAAGAAAATGAAGAATTTCATCGCAAAATCATCTTCAGTGATGAAGCGCATTTTTGGTTAAACGGTTTCGTCAATAAGCAAAATATACGTTGCTGGACAGGTGAGAGCCCTCATGTGCTTCATGAAACAGCACTTCATCCGCAACAAGTCACTGTTTGGTGCGGTTTTCATGCCAATGGCGTCATTGGGCCGTTTTTTTCGTTGATTGAATTGACCGTCACGTTACGGTAAATGGTATTCGCTACAGAGACATGTTGGAACATTTTTTCTTTGATCAATTCCATGAATTGGATATCAGTGATATGTGGTTCCAACAAGACGGTGCCACAAGCCACACAGCGGGTGCAACAATCGAGTTATTGAAGTCTCATTTCGGTGAATGTGTTACTCGAGCTGCAAAGAGGCTATCAGGTTAAAAGATGTAAGCTTTCGGTCTTATTAGGGCAACCCATCTGAGGAAAACCGGAAAAAGTTCAAACGAGCCGGAAATGATTGCAATGTCCTTATTAATCGTTCAATTAATCGTGCAAAATTATACTACGACCAAAAGCTGAGGCAACAAGACTACAAAGTCCCACTGGAAGTAAAAACTTTTGGTAATTTGTTAAAAACATCAAGAATTCGGCCTCATCACCTATCCCGACACTCATTTACAATGACATTCCAGCTGTCAGCTCGATAGATAAGGCCAATCTGCTTGCTGCTCACTTCGCAGTCAGCTCAACGCCCCCAGATTGTGCTTTGTCTCCCCCTGTACTTGAGCGCGTAGAATTCTCAATGGGACCAATCCACTTTCGCACTCGTACAGTGGCTAGAGTAGGTACTTCAAAATCTTGACGTTCACAAATCCGCTGGTTCAGATGGTATTTCCCCTATCGTTCTGAAGAGGTGTTCTTCTGCGCTGGCAAAACCGCTGCGTACGCTTTTTTATCTGTCCCATTCTTCAGGGCTCTTTCCGAGGAGATTTAAAACAGCATTTGTCTAGCCCATACCAAAAAACGGCGAATCTTCTTCTCCTTCCTCCTACCGACCATTTGCACTTACGTCTCTTCTTTCTAAGGTCATGGAAACGCTGATAAACCGTCAGCTAATGAAATATCTTGAATCGCGAAAACTGCTTAATGACCGGCAGTATGGTTTTCGCAGCAACAGGTCCACTGGTGATATGATGACATATCTAACCGAAAAGTGGAACCAATCTCTTCATCAGGGTGGTGAAAGTAAGATTGTTGCGCTTGATATTTCAAAGGCATTTGACAGAGTTTGGCATCAAGCTCTCTTGTCGAAAATGCGTGCATTTGGAATCGATGATACTCTTCTTCAATGGATTAGAAATACCTTTCGGACCGTTCAATTCAAGTTGTTTTGGACGGCTTCAAGTCTGCAACTCACCAAATAAATGCTGGTGTCCCCCAAAGCTCTGTTCTGTCACCGACCCTCTTTCTCATCTTTATAAATGATTTACTGTATGTTACTTCTAATCTAATCCATTCCTTTGCTGATGACAGTACCCTCAGCTTCTCATATTCGTTTCTTGGGTCACGCCCCTCATCTTCGGGTGTGGAACTGGAACGGCAACGTATGTTAAGCTCATTAAATTCCGATCTTAACAGCATAAATCAGTGGGGTAAAACCAATAGAGTGGAATTTAATGCTTCCAAAGCACAATGCTGTCTCCTGTCATTAAAGCAAAACCCACACACACAGCCATTATCTATGAATGACACTTGCACCGCTGAAACCGAAAGACTTTCCATTCTCGGTATGTGTGTTAATGACAACCTTCGTTGGAATAACCACATATTCGATGTCGCCAAGAACGCTGCGAAATGTCTAGGCTTCCTTAAGCGTTGTAAGAAATATTTCACCCCTTCTGAACTGGCTACAATTTATAAGGCATTTATTCGCCTGAAACTCGAGTACAACGCTCATATCTGGTGCGGTGCACTAATAACTTATTTGGAGCTACTTGACAGGACCCAAAATCGAGCGATAAAACTTATTAACGACCGAGACATCGCGAGATCGATTGACTCTCTTAGTCATCGTTGTAATATCTGCTGACTTTCGTTATGTCCACCAGAAGTGCTCAAACGAAATAGCCAATTGCATTCCTCCCCTTGAACATTTCAACCGCAATACCCGCCATGCAAGGAATGCTCATCAGATCACCCTCAAGCCTGTGTTCGGACGTACAGTGAAGTTCAAAGAATCTTTCCTCAGCCGAACAACACGAATGTGGAATACTCTTCCACGCTCTATTTTTCCTTCACATTATAACCTACAAACATTCAATACCAACGTACATCGCCATCTCTCCTTTTCATCCAATCCTAATTTCCTTAATGCCCGCGCTGTGTAGCCAATACCTAAATGAGGGGGACTAAAAAAATCCGTTTTTATGATAAAAAAAAACGCCTCTAGTCTCTTTTTATAGGCCTACATTTAATCATTGGTATTTGCCAACCAGCCGGCGACGTTAGAGAAGCTCAGAGCAGCCGTAATTATCGGTCGCAATGTGCCGCCGAGTCATCGAAATTGGGTTCAACGTTTTGAAAGCTGCAAACGTTCGCGTGGTGGACATAAATGAACGAATCGAATTTCATTAATTTTGAAAGTAATTCAAGCCAATAACATTTTTTCAGATATCTCAAGTAGGTAGTTTGCATTTTATTTAAAAAAAGAAGTTGAAAAGTCCGAAAGACCCTTTAGAATACTCAGTGCGAAAATTTGGTCTATTGTCAATCCGCTGGACCGAAAGCAATACTGGAACGTGCCGATTATTTTTCCTTGTCAGTCGTTCATCAGGCAAGAAAAGTTCCTATTAAGGCCCGTTTGCTGATACGAATCTTAAATATTTTTAACTATCGCTTAAGCGCCTAAGTAATACTTAACGGGTTGCACGAAAAACAAAGTTAATTTTAAATTTCCGTATATGACACTTAAATTAAGCCCCAGAAATAGTTCGTCATAAGGAGGTGAAGTAATGCTTAAATACTTTTTATGGTTATGTTGGCAGTTTTATTCAGTTAGTATTTTCATTTCTTCGATGAGCTTTCTTGCTACAAGGTGGCGCAAAAGTAATCCTCCTATCAGAAAATGCTATAAATTTTGCGATTGGTCCCTAATGTCAGTTCTGTTTTGACATTTGTGTAGTAAACACATGCGAAATACACGTTAATAAACAATGTTATGCTACACTGCTCCAGAACGCGCAATATTGGTGACTATTTATTTGAGCAATAATCGGTCGGTGACTTTGGCACAACGTGAATTTCGTCGCAGATTTCCTACCCGTCCAACGCCTACTGGTGAAACACTGCGACGTTTAGCCGCTCGCCTCGAAGAGACTGGCACAACACGAGATGCTGCCAGGCGTGGCAGACCCCGGAGTAGCCGTTCTGCAGAGAATATTGCTGCTGTAGCCGAAGATGTCATGGAAGCGCCGTCGACATCGACCAGACGACGTGCCACGCAAATGGGTATCAGTCGACGGTCTTTACAGCGAATTTTGGTAGAAGATTTGAAGATGTTTCCGTACAAAGTCCAGACGATGCATCAGCTGTTAGCTGCTGACCGCCAATCGCGTCTAACATACGCTCAAGCCATCCTTAATCACCACCAAGAGGAAGATGATTTTTCATCAAAGATAATCATGAGTGATGAGGCCCATTTCCATCTTAGCGGGTACGTAAATAAGCTAAATTTACGCTTCTGGGGCACTGAAAATCCGCGTGTAACCCACGAAGAGCCATTACACGCGCTCAAAGTCACTGTATGGTGTGCTGTTTTCGCTGGAGGAGTCATCGGACCTTTTTTCTTTGAAGACGTCGCGGGCCAATCGGTTACTGTGAATGGTGAGCGCTACAGAGCAATGATCAACGAGTTCTTTTTGCCGCAACTTGATGAATTGGGATTGGAAAACATGTGGTTCCAACAGGACGGTGCAACGGCACACACTGCACGTGCTACAACCGATATGCTGAAGGATGCATTTCCCGGGCGCCTAATCTCCCGTTTTGGCGATTTGCACTGGCCAGCAAGATCGCCTGATTTGACCGCTCCAGACTTCTTTTTGCGGGGCTTTTTGAAGTCGCGGGTTTATGTCAACAAGCCTCAGACTCTTGCAGCTCTTAAAGACACTATCCGTCAAGAATGTGAGGACCTATCGCCGGAAGTTTTGGCGAAAGTGATGGAAAATGCCATAAAAAGGGCTCAAATGACAATCAACTGTGGCGGCGGCCATTTACATGACATCATATTCTCGACTTGATGTAAAAAAAATTAAAAGACCAAATAAAAATAATCCACAAGAAGAATCAAAGTTTTTCATTTTTTTTTTAAATTACAGCCAAAAAACATCGGAAGGTTATTTTTGCGCCACCTTGTACAAGCAATCGCCGTCTGACTAAAGAAATGACTCTGATTGTTTTAGAACAGATCGAGACACGTTTGGAGTGCCCCTTTAATAGGTAAAAATTAGAAATAATTCTATAGCGCCAATCTACCAACCATTGGTTGCTCTACGCTTCTTTGCGAATGGGAGTCATCTTTTAAGCATTGCTGATTTCGGAGAAAAGCATATTTCAACAGTTTCAAGGATCGTTTTAAGAGTTTCGACATCAATTGCTGCTCTCTATAAACAATACAAAAATTGTCCCACCACATCAACCGGAATCGCAAGGGTAAAAAGAGAATTCTATGATATAGCTTCTTTTCAGTCTGTAATTGGCGCAGTGGATGGAACTTATATCAAAATTCAGTCACCTGATATGACAACCTATCGAATTTAGTATTTTTTACTTGATTTATTTTAAATTGTATTAATTAGGTGGTTCAGATCCAGAAGTCTTCAGGAATAGGAAAGGGTACTTCTCAATTAACGTTCAGGGGACGTGTGCTGCGAACATGGTTTTTACTGATATTGTTGCAAGATGGCCTGGGTCAACTCATGACGCAACTATTTTTAGCAATAGTAGAATGAAAAACTCTATATTAGAAGGACAAATTTATTCTGATTGTGTTGTTTTTTGTACCTATTATTTTGTTATTTTTCCGAAAGTTTTTAATCGTTTGAAGATTTTAGGTGATTCAGCTTACCCCCAAAAAGTGTATTTGATGACACCTGTACTTAGTCCACAAACAACAACGTTCCAGGGGTCCCATTGAAAAGGCTTTCGGCATTTTGAAAAGACGATTTCCAGTTTTAGCATATGGATATCGCTTAAAATTAAATACTGTGCTAACAATAAAAGTTGCAGCCTGTGTTCTGCATAATATACTACGTCAGCATGGTGAACCAGAGGAGCCACCAGAAAATTTAGATTTTGATAGAGACGAACTTCAGCGAGCCATCCACCTTGGACAAATTGAGAATCGGTTTGAGTCAAACGAAAGGAGTTCAACGTCGCTTAATATGGGGATGCAAAAGCGTGCGAACTTAATAAATAATTATTTTGGAAGATTGTAAGGTTTAAAAATGGACGCTGTATAACTTAAATTTTTCAGTTTCTATTAGATAAATGAAATAAAAAATTTAAATTAAATGTTAAATAAATTTTTCATGTCTTTTAAAATACTAGCCTCGTAGATACATCTATCGGTGAATTAAATAGGACTCCAATAAGCTTCTCCGCTGACGAACAAATTACTGTAGAAGATATAGAGTTTTTGATACATGATCTGCAAAATCAAAAATCTCCGGGAAGCGATGGCATAAAAAATCAATATCTTAAACAACTTCCCATGAATGGATTTGTTTTTTTAGCTGGTTTAATAAATGCGTGTCTCAGATGTCAATATTTCCCACTAAAATGGAAGATGGCTAAAGTAGTTCCAATATTGAAACAGGGAAAACCCCGAAGTGATCCATTGAGTTACAGGCCAATAAGCCTTCTGAGTACTATAAGTAAGATTTTCGAGAAGGTAATTCGAAGCAAATTAGAAATTTTTCTGAACGATAAGAAAGTTATACCAATGCAGCAATTTGGTTTCAGCAAAGAGCACAATACGTCGCACCAGGTTCTAAGAATCAGCAGACATGTTAAAGAAAAACTGAATGAGAACAAATCTACAGGATTAGTTCTGCTAGATGTAGAAAAAGCTTTTGATAATGTATGGCACAATGCAATTATACACAAGCTTGTTTTAAATGAATGCCCAGCTTATTTAATAAAGGTTATACAAAGTTTTTTGAGTGGCAGACAGTTCATAGTTTCACTTAACAGAATAAATTCCATCTCCAAACTTGTTCCTGCTGGCGTTCCTCAGGGATCAGTTTTATCTCCTACCCTATTTAATGTTTTTACGTCGGATTTTCCAGTCTTACAAAGTTGTGACTTTGGTATGTATGCTGATGACATCGCCATATACTCATCCGATGAGCACCCTGCAAATATAATAAGCAACATTCAAAACGCCCTCGTAGTTATTTTTGAGTACTATAAACACTGGAGGATTAAAATAAATGCTGGAAAGAGTCAAGCTATCTTTTTTACCAGAAAAAGGAAGGATTGTTTCTTACCCTGCCATAATTTAAATATAAATAACTGTGATATTCCATGGGTCAACTCTGTCAAGTACTTAGGTGTCTACTTAGACAAGACGCTGACCTTTAAGGAACACACACAAATGACATCAAATAAAATAAATATTGGCATTAAATTGTTATACCCGCTCATAAGCCGGAAGTCATTACTCAGTAAGCACAATAAATTAATAATTTTTAAAGTCGTTTTTCAAGCGATATTATTGTATGGATCACCTGTTTGGGGAAATTGTGCCGGAATGCATAGGAAAAAACTACAGATATTACAAAACTAAATTTTAAAAATTATCCTTAAAGTCCCCTGGCATTTTTCGACCCAGGAGTTACACGATCAGGCAAAAGTCATTAAAGTAGATAGAAAAATTGAAGTTCTCAATGAAAATTTTTTCAGAAAATGTGAATCAAGTGAAAACCCTCTCATAAAAAACCTTATTTAAAAATAAAAAAAATAAAAATATATATATAATATATTATATGATTTATATCTTCCCTATTTATTTCTTTTGTTACTTCAGTAATTTTGTTATTAAATTTGTTATTCATTTGTTATTTATTATTCCTGTCATTCTTACTTTTCTTTTGTACTTATTTATAATTAATGCATTTACAATACATAGATACATATATTATAACCCACACATATCTTTTTATTTATTAGTATATTTATTTTATTTATCTCCTTATTTATTTATTTATTTATTTACTTATTTATTTGTTAATGTATTTATTTATTTATTTATTTATCTATGAAATAATATTAGTATTTGTGTTCATATATTAGATTTTAAGCCATATCTGTGATATAATTATAAACAAAATTTAAATGAAATTTTTTCTTTCTTATTTTCCTTCAAACCTATTCATTTTGAAATACAAGCTTATCAGAATCCTAATATTGATTTCCAGTAGTAAGATACAATTTGTTATCAAATCTCTGTGCTGTGCAATGACTTATAAATATTGTAAACTATGTAATTTTTCCTTGAAACAATAAATGTATCTATCTATCTATCTATCATGTCTTTTAAAATATAACAGTCTTCGCCTATGCTAAAGAAACTATTTTTGATTTTTTTTTTAAATCTCCGCCTTTATTTCTATTGATTTTTCCAGCGACTTCTTACGTAGTTCATGCTCAATTGAGTCGGTAACTTTTTTTTGGTTGGCTTTTTCTTTTAGGGTTTCGTATTGCAGCTTTGCTAGCTCAATTTTAATTTTTGATAGTTCAGAGTATTGCTCAGTTATTTTACTCAGTGTTCTCGTATGTGTGCTCGTATTGTTTTCTTGTGCCTTTAGACACAATGATGGGTGCTTCTGCTGATTCCTGTACAGGTGAACAAGGTTTTGATACATTCTCACTGATTGGCCTAATTTGAAGCTTTGAATGAACTGGCATCTTAAGCTGACTAGGTTTATAGCTCCCTCAATCTGCTGTTGGGTCATCAGGTTAATTCTGAAACAAGTTGTTTATGTCAAAATTTTAAAATTGCTGCTATTTAACAGTCTTTTTTTATGTAGGTATCATTGCGAACATGATTTTAGTATTAGGTATGAAATGGAAACTTACATTAACAATATTCGCGTCTTCATTAATTTCAATTGAATCACTATCAAAGACGTTGGTCAATCCATGTACAGTCTTTGGATTCATTATCGAAATGGTGAGTTCAAAATTTGGGTACTTCACTTTATGTGGCTTACCGCTGCCAGTTTGAATCGAAGAACACTTTTCAGCGGCAGCTTCTTTTGTCACTTTTTTTTTTGTAATTCACATAACACTTTTTTAGTGAATCGGTACTACGGCAGCATGTGTCTCCTGATGCCTGAGAATTAAAACTGCTGGTAATTCTCCTCCAAACTTCGTCAGTTTCTTTCCACGTTGCACCATCAGTTTTTTATTTTCTACCACGTCTTTTTCATAATATGTATACACATTGAAGAAATATATATTTTTCCGTTGCTGAAAAGTTTTCGCTCCTCGTTTGCTTTTTTTGAGACATTTTTCAACAAAGCAAATTCTATTAAAAATTAAACTTCAACTTATTTTCAATGAAATAAGAAAATTTGACAGTTTTTTCAATGCTGTGAAGTGGAAAGCGATTCAAAAGTTTCTCTTTGCTAAGCTGAACTTAAATATTTCTTAGCAACTGGAAATAAGCTATGATGAACTTAAGCGTTAACACATAACGCTAACTATTACTTAGCTAAGACACAATTTTATGACTAGTATCAGCAAACGGGCCTAAGTGACTTAAGTAGGTAAAGTAAGGGTTGGAGTTAAGCTCTATAGTATCTACGTAAATATTTTTGTTTTGTTATTTTCAAATATATTTTGTCTTTGCGATTGTTTTTGATTATTATCCGAAAAAAGGACTCATATAATTTTCGCTACAGCACCCGCCGTAGAGCTAAGCCAGTGGGGCAAACACTAATAAATAATCTCCTTGTGAATTTTAAAGGAATCACTGCGCAGTGATTATCTACAGCAGCTTAGGTATTTGGAGAACGCCATGAATGCCATTTAGCCTTAAAAGCAAATCGTGAGACCATAACATTAATTTCAATCCACTATAGGTACATTTTCTCATAACATTTTCGCAGTAAATCGTTCCATTGTTGACACTACAAATGAAAGGATTTATCCAAACACCTTCCAATTGTGCAAAACATTGTGCAAGTGCACAAAAAATCCACAAATAAAGGTCTCCATCTCCCCTCTCATCAATCACTTACACAATAGTGATGCTCTGTTGACAATAAGTCAACCGATTTGTTGCATGTGCATGGAGAATTCATCATTAAATAAGGACAATTTAGAATCCTGTGTGCGAACAATGTTCCCAACATAAAGAAGGGTTACCCTCCAGGAGGCAACCTGTGTGAATGCGTGTAACCTGCATTCAACTCGAAAATAAAGGATTATACTGAACCTACCTGTATCCTGGCGTAGTAGGTACTGAATCCTTTTATTCTTCCCAATTCAATCTACGATCAGAAAATCGCTTTGGGTTGTTCCTTTTTTTTTGCTTGTAGGTAATCCTTTCTGCGCAATGTTGTGATAAATGATGATGACGTTTCAAATTGATTGCTTTATGTGGAAAATGTATTTCCTTGACGATGTCAGCATAAAAGGATAATTGCAAAATTGATATACTGAAAGATTAGTTTCACTTGTTTGACGATGGTTTAATGGATTTGTGTCTGATAATTGATATCAGACATCGAATCACGGACTCCTTGACCATCCCGTGTATCCTTTACTAAATGGACAATTGACGCTTACTACCCACTTACCAAAAGAATATGCCTTTCTCAAATGCAAACAGGTTCATAGTCATACACATACCTAGCTCTAGCACCTGCGTCTCACATCTATCAAACACTTCACTATTTCAAGTGAAATTGCGACAGAAAGAATTAAATAAAAATCAATATGTCTCCAGGCGCAACCATGAACAACCCTTTTAGCATACATCCATCAACCCCAAGCACACATCCACTCACATATGTATGCACTAGTAACTCACATCAATGCGAGAGGATAAGGACACCTTTGAAGCCGCCACCTCTCCTGCTTCCACATCATCAGCACCAACACCACATTCCAGCCAAATGGAGACTGCGTCCCATAAACAATAAACATTAATCCACTCAACGAGCAAGTGCGCCGGCAACCATCTTGGATCCCAGACACTCAGCGACCGTTCGCTCCGCAAATACAAACACAAACCCATGAAAAAGAAAAACGAACAAAAAGAAAACAACCCATTGAACGTTTGTTAACCCTTGTCGAAGCACATGTGATATTATTTCCCGTAAAGGGGTTCACAAGGACAGTCAGTGCACCATGAAAGGGAATCCCCAAACGAAACACCACACTCGCAAGAAATGTAAACAAAACAAAAACCTTACTCTGCGTTTCATCAATTGACAGGTTGAATGGCTGCCATGATGATGCTAACCGTTGCGCATGTGTCAAGTGTCACTAGCCACATCTCTCCTCATAATCCTTTCACTTTTCCCCTTCCTAAAGAACACGTATGAATGTATGATTAATGAGATGAGCACACATTCAATATGGCACGTTCTCTCTTTGGATAGTTAATATGTTTTCTCTTAAAAATATTTCAGTTACCCCTTCTTCGTTATATACTTTGCTTTACCCCTTTTCGCACTAGTGTATGGATGGGTGAATATATCTTAAAGAGAACAAGCGAATGAGTGACGATGTGTGAGGGGAGAAAAAGCAAGTAAAGACCCTTTTCAATATTTCCTATTATTATTATATTTTCAGATTTCCTTCCTATTCGCTGAGAGTGAAAGTGAGGAATGGAACTATATGTGTGTGCGCGTGTAATATGAAAAGGAAAAGGGTGAAGCTATAAATAACCCTTTCAATCGACAATAAAATCCAAAAGGAAGGCTGGCTAAAGCATTTCGAATTAAAAAATGGTTGACGCTATTGGTACAATGGAGGCGGAGTTTTATTTACTCAAAATTAGAAGAAGGTTAAAACTAGTTTGTCCACCATTCAAAGTTGTGAAGGGGTTAAGTAAATACAATTTGCGATGAGTGGGTTCTTCTCAGCAACGCCATTATTTGAGTTATGGAGAAAATATGGAGTCAAATTTTGTTAATAAGTAGGTACATATTTACAGTTGAGACATTTTTGACAATTTGGAGCGGAAAAACAAAATATTGAAACTTATATTAGAGTCATTAAGTTCGGCCTTGAACCCTCTTCGTCTTTTAATAGGGATTATAACCATCCAACTTGACTGCAACCCCACTGCGCCGTGTGTCCCATAAAAGTGTTGAATTGGTTAAGCTATTATTGGTTGCCATGACCATGAGTGAGTTTTTCTGAAGAACGCCATTCATTTTTGACAGAAGGCGACAATGAAGAAATTAATTGTACAATTTCGTAAGCAATTACTTAGAGTCAAGGCCGGGATCAAGGGATATGATCTTTGAAAAATATCTTTTTATTTTTAAGGTTGGGAGCGATTGAGAAAAATAAAATAATCTTAAATTAATTTTTTTTATTGATTAGATAGTAATTATAACAAAAGTATGAATAGTTTTTTTTAAAAAAAAACTTTATTCAACATAACAAAGTAGATAATTGTTTTTTCAGTATGTTTCTTTATTTTTTCCGGATAAGGAATAGAAAAGACTGGGGTGGAATCGGCTAAGGTGATAGTTGATAGTTGACAATCAAAATCATACCTTTACGTCCACGTAAGGTGATTATGAAACTTTCGTATACGAACGGAGATGACCCACAGGGAATGTAAACAGCAACAATACAAACGCACGATGAATCAGTGAGGGTCAATTTAACAGAAACTAGTTCTAAGTCCATGAATTCATTTCGAAATAAAAGATCAGGCTTAATACATTTATTAACTATAATAGCAGCACCACCGCCATTTCCAAAAATACTATTGGCAGTCCGATAAAGTGTATAAAGATCCTCCGGTACAACTTCGCAGTTTTTAATGTCAGAATTAAGCCGGGTTTCAGTTAGGATTATAATATCGTAGGTTTCTTCAAGACAGTTGGTATAAAACATCATTAACTTTGACTTCATACCTCCAACATTTTGAAAATAAATACTCAGTTTTTTGAAGTTGGTAGAGCAGTAGGTTCCTTATCCAAGCTAGCAGTATTAAGAAGCTTCCTCTCATGTTTAAATTCATGAACAACTGTATGTTTAGGCCAAAAGTCCTGAGAAATCATAACATTAAACAAATGATTAGGTACATAGACTTTAAATGAACTTATACGACGCTCATACGAAAATTTGAGTTTGAAACATGTTATCAAGGATTATTGGAATTTTTAAGGCACTACAATTTGCTCGGCCTGTTTTCTGTTATTTATCGTAAGTATTTCTAAAACAATTAGATTTTGTTTTTGGATTATTTTGATGTCATGTGTTATGTTTTCTAGAAAACGAGATTAAACTTGATAGGCTTAAATATCTTACACCGGAGGATATAAAGGCTTTTATACCAAAAGTTGGGCCAGGAGCTGATTTCAGGGAAAAGCTATTAATATTTATATAAAAAAGAAAAGGTAACCATCAAGTTTGTTGGGTTTTTTACATTGTAATACATATGTATATTGAAAACAAAACAAAATCAATCAAAAATTTACGTATAACTTCAAGAGTTAAGCCGTCATTAACTTTAGCGAAAAAATCTTGCTTGAAATTTTCGGAATTAGTTGTCAAATATGAGCATGGAATAGATATAAATGAAATACGTTTCATTAACTTCAAAACAACTTCACAAATCTCATTTCCACAATCAGAGTTAATTATTTAATCCGACTTAAAAGATAGAACGTACAAGTCCTTAAATCAAGTCGAATATAAGGCATCGACGTATAAACAAACTATTATTTATCTTCTTTTTCATATTCACAAGATGTCATGAATTTATATAAAATAATTTTACTATCAGATTGAAATTAAAAAATTTTACTCATTCTCTTATGAAATTGGTAAAAAGCTTAAAAATTGTTATGTTTTTTAAAAGTCCTCCCTTACACGCTCACACTATTAATAATAGAAAATGTTATTTCACAAATAAATTTTTGTAAACAAAAGGATGAAATTTGTTTTCGTTTTTTAAATTTTTCATAAGGACTTTATTGCATCCCGATTTAACTCACATTTGTAGAGCTAAATAAGAGGAAAAGGTTTGGGTAGGTAAGTATAATATACATTGATATTTTTTTCTCAGGGATCTTAAAATAAAGCATTCCGGAGATTAACAGGCAAAGCCTTAATAAAGATTGAATCGTCAGTTGGAAGAAGGAAGTTTACATTTTTCTTGTAAATTGATATTTTGATTGAAAATGATTCTTTAGACTAAGTCTTATCGATTTAGTCAATTCTTTCAAAATTGCAGTCTTTTTATTATTAACTGTAGTTTTGACCGACTTTTTTGACTCAATCGATAAGTCTCAGTCAAAAGAATCAATTTCAATCAAAATATATATTATAAAAAAAAACTTCCCTCTTCCAACGAAAAATTCAATTAAATTGAATAGTGAGTTTAATACAAATAAAAATAATAATGTTTGAAATAACTTTGTCTCTGTTTGATAATACTGGTTTGAAGGGTAATCTTTTTTAATACGAAACGTTTTTGAATGAAAGATAAAGGGTTTTTCAACAGGGACGCTACAAAAGTAGAGCGGCGGGGACAGCAAACGACGCCGAATTTCTTGCCGCTCTTTCGGCATTTCTCTTCAGTAAGGTTTGCCATTTCATGATGAAAAGATATACGAGCCAACAACGAGTCGAAATTATTAAAATTTACTACCGAAATTCGGAGTCAGTGGCCTCAACGTTAAGAGCGCTACGTCCAATTTATGGTAGTCATAATCGTCCTAGCAGATCAACAATTGAGCGTCTACTGGAAAAATTTGAATTCACAAGCACAGTACAAAATGTTCCCGTGTTCAAGCATAAATCGGCCGATACTACTGCAATTTCACGTTCGATATTCGTACGAAGTTCATCAATCGTCGCTGGCTTGTTGGAATAGACCATAGACTTGACGTAGCCCCACAGGAAATAGTCTAACGGCGTCAAATCGCACGACCGAGGCGGTCAAGCGACTGGACCATTTCGTGAGATAACACGGTTTCCAAACTTGGTTTCCAATAAATTGATTGTGGCATTCGCTGTGTGGCTTGTGGCGCCGTCCTATTGGAACCAAATGTCTTCCAAGTCCATATCATCCAATTGGGGTCAAAAATATTCCGGTCGCTGTATAAAAATTCGAGAAGTGAGTTTTTTTTGGAATTCGGAATATTAATCAGTCCCAAAGTATTTACTCTCAACCTATACAGATTCGAGTTCCTGAGAGTGGTACTGTACACGCTGCGTAAAAAGAACACTTTTAGAACCTTAAAGATATATAGATAGTTTATTGGTAAAACACGAAGGCTAGAAAAGAGGGGCCAACTAGGGGTCAATCTATTAGCTCCACAGATGATTCTAATAATGTGCTTTTGTGCTATCTTCAAAACATCAATTGACTACTATAAGTCCCACCCCAGGTTGCAATACCGTACTGTAAGTTCGAGTGAGCAAGACCATAATAGATCATAGAAAGTATTTTTCTAGAACAATGAGGTTTTAATAAATATAATTTACGAGTAACAGCCAACATATATTTTTTAAGTTCATCCACATGAGCCTTCCAATTTAGGTTTCCATCTATTAGAACTCCTAGATATTTAAAGCTTTCGACACCATCTATTGTAAAACAGCTACAATGGCATGCTAAATCATCATAATAATTTTGTTTGCCACAAGTGTGAGCACATAAGGACAATTTCTCACAAGAAGATGAATGAAAAACAACATCACAGTTCAGCGGACAGGGACCTCTTAAATTACATATCATCAATTTAGTTTTCTCGCTCATGTTTTGCGAACCATTGTCTGAGTATTTGCAAGCCATTTTGGAGACTACTCACAGATTCAAATAAGCTGTTGTTGGCATAAGAAAATGCCATATCATCAGCAAAAGCTGTTACCTGACTGTTAAAGTTTCGTTTAAATATTGAATTTTTGTAGATCAAGAACAAAACCGGCCCTAAAACTGAACCTTGAGGTACACCAATATTAATTGATTCGAAATCACTGAAAAGTGCTCTCGAGACGATGTTAAGCTATCGTTGATGAAGATTTCCGAACCATCCTGCTCGTCGCTTAGTACATTTGTTGTTATTTTTTTCTTATATTTCATTTTCATGATTTTCTCTTTAACCATATGACGAGTTAAGCGAAGAGATATGATGTTAACATTGGTTGTGGTGGCGGTGGGAGAATTGCGCGAACTTTTCTCGTTTCTCTTTGCTTTAACCTTTTTTACATAGCGAGAGTCTATATCGTGCTCATGCAGCTCGTAGCCCACACCATTGCGTACAATTTTCATCGCGACTTCAAGTGCAGTGGAATTGTCAACATTCGGCACATTAACTATTTCAATCACTTTATTTAAGTTCGATTGTTCGCAAAAATTGATTCGTTTTTGTAGCACACTCACTGATGTTTTAAGCTCATTGTTTTCTGTTTGCAGCAAAGTTAATTTTGAAAGACATTCATGGTTTGCTTTTTTCAGTTCAACAAGTTCATTAAAAACCATTTCAATAGTTATACTGTCATTCGATTTCGCTTCATTTTCTTTCGGCGATTGGATTTGGATGTCGGCTTGTCTCTTATTATTAGAAAAAGGAAGGGGGGTACTGTCAACACGAAAAGAGTTTCTACGCGCTGCAGTGCACTGCGGGCATCTCCAAGTATTGCGGTTTTTTCTAATATATTCGAGATCAGCGGCCAACACATTCACACACTTTCCATGAAAGAACTTTTTGCACTCATCGCATTCGACTTTTAGGTCACTGCGTTCAACTTTTTCTCACAAAGGCAATTCATTTTGGTTTGTTTTATTTAAATCACTCGGATAATTAGGGAAAAACAAAACAAAGGGCAATTAAAACCGCTATGTTAACTTTGTTTTGATTTAAGAAAATCTAAAATTTTGTAATTTTCAATAAAAAATACATGTGTACCCCACAAACAAAACATGCACGCACGACATTTTAAATCAATCAATATTTTCGACAACCAAAACAATACATACCGGAAAACGACTTGTCCCTATTTAAGTCTTCACAGCTTCGTTTCTTAACGACATACGCTATACAGTAGGTAACATAGGTAAGACTCGCTCAGAAAAATCTTAATATATTTTTTTATTACTAAGATATTGTTATTATTTGTATCTATGAATAGCATTATTTTTTCGTGTTGTTATTATGTTAAATATGTTAAATCGAAGGAAAAAAAGTAAAACATTAAATATATTGTACTTTCGAGTAAGGATTTAGTACGAAGTTCAAAAAAAACATTCTCCTATAGGTATAGTATAGTACTGCATTATGTTTATGTAGAATAAGTGGCAACACTGTATATGAAATCAACTCGTCACAAACATCAATGGGGCATTTCATACCCACATGAGACCATTTTAAAAATGTATTTGATTCTGGAAGTTGTTAAAGGAAATTAAAAATATCTTATAAAAAAAATAATTGACTTGAAACAACACACATAACAATATAAAAAAGGCAATAAATTTGCAATAAATGCTTATCCATTTGATTGTTTGCTGTTGCTTCCATTTTTTTCGATTAAGTGCATCTGTCAAACCAGAGAATATTCCTTTTATTCCACCTTTCTCTAGGAATAAAAAGAATGCATTCCATTTATTCCAGAATGAATAAAGAAACAACGAAATGGATTATCCGGAATACCTATTCCATTGAATAAAGAAACGTAAATGACTCAGTCGGAATATTCCGAATATTCCGAATGAATAAAGAAACACACTGTTTATACAAGGTGGCGCAAAAGTTGTCATCTGTTTACTTCACAAATGTCAAAGTAAAATTGACATTTGCCGCTATTTGCAAAAATTATAGCATCTTCCGATAGGGTTTTCAGCCCTTGGGCGGCCTTAGGCAATTTTGTGTGCCAATGTTCTAAATGATCCACGACGTTTGACATCTATCCTATGTAGTTTTCAGTCGGATTGGTGAAAGCCACTGGGTGATGACTTTTGCGCCACCTTGTAAAACCAAATTTATTCGAATGGCATTCTTTGCTGCAAATACTCGTACATCAATTAGCTACTTCGTAAGTAGGTACCTATCTATTTATTTCTATCTCCCAATAATTTACATTAAGGCTAAAGCAGTAAGTCGAACTTCACCGGTAGAGTTTCCGAACCCATATTGGGCGGCACATAGAACCGCAGGACCAAAATCGATGAAACTTCTACCAGATGCTATTTGGGCAATTAAAACACCCCCTTTTTTAATTTTATTTTGCCTGCTTAGGATTAGGCTCTGCACGGTGGTCGAGTAATCGACTTTCCTTTCAATTCTAGTCCTTTCTGCTTTTGGCGATACATTTTCGAGAAGGCACAAAACACGGACACAATTACCTATAGCGCAGAAACAATCAGAAGACATACGAGTAAATGACGCCGAATACGAGGAACCGTACTCGAGAAACGCGGAATACTGATAACTGGTCTTATTTATTTATTTATTTATTTCTTGTCACCAAAGAACAAAATCTTTCATAGACGTAAGGTCATACATTACAAATTAAAAAGATGAAATAGGAAAATCCAAAAAAAAAAACATAGAGCAAACAGATTATGACTGAACACTATCAAGTAATTTTCTTTTTATGGCGGAAATTGATAAGCTAAAATCGATTAAATTGACATAAGCGTTATACGATATCATTAAACCGTTGACCGAAGACGAACGACCGTAGTTTGTACGAGAGTGGTCTACTCTAAAAAATCGAGTGCAGCGCAGGTTAAATGATGGAACATTTATGTTGAGAAGGCTTAGAATGTCTGTTGAATCAATCTCTCCTATTAGGGTCCTATGAACAAAGACAACTCTTGCCACCGTTCTCCTAACTTCTAATGACTCTAAGCTTATCAATTTTAACCTAGATATATAAGGTGGTAAGTTGCTTAAGTCGAAACAAGGGAGTCCTCTAAGAGCGAACCTTAGGAATCTTTTTTGAATTGATTCTATTCTATTAATATGAATTCTATAGTAGGGATACCAAACAATAGACGCATATTCTAAAACAGATCTAACAAAAGCTACATACAAAGTTTTAATAACATAAACGTTTGAAAACTCACAAGCATAGCGACTTAACATTCCCCATGTTCTATTTGCCTTGTTTGTGATAGACTCAACATGGTAATTAAACGATGGCTTACTGTCTAAAAACACTCCCAAATCTTTGATTACAGAAACACGGGGAATGACTACGCCACCAAAAGTATACGTATACATGACAGGTGATTTACAGCGGGAAAATGTTATGACTGAACATTTAGAGACATTTAATGAAACGTAGCTTTTTGAGCACCACAGATGAAGTTTCTGAAGATATGAATTTAGGAGATGAAATGAGTGATAATCATTTCCCGGCAAATATATTTTAAAGTCATCCGCAAACATTAACAAAGAACATTCAGGAATAAAATCGACAATATCATTCAGAAACAGAATAAAAAGTAGAGGCCCAATGTGACTTCCTTGGGGAACACCAGAGGTTACTGATATATTTTTCGAAATATTATTACGAAACTTTACATTTTGTAATCTATCAGTAAGGAAGGAAGAAAGCCATTTTAAAAAGAAAATTGGAAATCCCAATTTTGTAAGCTTAAAAAGTAACATTTTATGGTCAACACGATCAAAAGCTTTGCTGAAATCTGTATAGATCGCATCAACCTGGTTACCCTTACTGATTTCAGAGATCACAGAGTTAGTAAATAACAATAGATTGGTTACAGTTGACCTCTTTTTTATAAAGCCATGCTGATTACTGCATATGAGGGATTTACAATAGAAATGTAATCTCTCTGTAACAAGAGAATCAAACAATTTCGGAAGAGAAGATTGCTTACATATACCTCTATAGTTTTCAATTTTATTTCTCCTGCCGGACTTGAAAATGGGAACTATAAAAGAAGTTTTCCAAACAGATGGAAATATTCCAGTTTTTAAAGATAAATTAAAAATATGACATACGATTTTATGTAAAGGAAACGCACAGTTTCTAAGGAAAATAGAAGGAAGACCATCAGGACCAGGATTAAGGCTGGACTCCGAAGCAGCTAAATTCTTCAAAACATCATTTTCAGAAAATATCATACTATTAAAAAGAGGATTAGGAGAATCATTAATGTAATCAAAAAAATTCTCATCAATGATCAAGTCATTTTTCGAATAAACTGATTGAAAAAAGCTTGCAAAATTATTACAAATAGTATCGGGAGAATCCGCGAAACATCCGTTAAAAGATAGTGAGGCTGGAAAACCATCACTTTTGTTTTTAGAATTTATAAATTTCCAAAATTTATCTGGCCTGGAAGCAAGTGTGTTCTGTATATCGTTTAAATACACAAGGTATGCATGGTAGAGAGATGTTTTCAACTCAGACTTCAGCCTTCTAAACAAAACGTAGTCTTCAATAGCCAAACTACAACGCCATTTCTTGTAGGCTCGGTTTTTTTGAGTTTTTATATAGCGTGTAATTTCGTTGTCCCAAGGACATGACTCAGCCTTATTTTTAACGCGAACTACAGGAACATATTTAAAGATAGCATAATTAATAACCGAATAGAATTTGGAGCAAATGTCATTAATTTTGGATGATAGATAAGGGCTCCAGTCATAATTATTAAGCTCTTCACATATATAACTATAATTAGCATTTAAGAAATCAAATCTGAAGGATTCACAAATAAATGTTTCATTAAAATTTAAGTTGCAAAAAAGGTTTAAAGAAGGATGATAAGAATCTTCCGGGACGAGAGGAGTGAGGCTCCTCGATACAAGAGTTTCGTCGCTGTTATTGGTAAAGATGAGATCCAAAGTACGATCCATGGTATTTTTAACATGATTCACCTGGAGTAGACCAAGTGAGTGGAGCGTATCAACAATCAACGCACCAATTGCTGATAGGGGGTTGACGGGACTGAGATATGTACAATCAGAGTCCCCCGATGCCCAGTGTATATTCGGTTGATTAAAATCACCAAAAGTGTAAATTAAATCCGAGGAAGATAGAAGGCTCACAATGAAACGAATAGCATCTGTGTACCTCGTTACAGTGTCTACTCGGGCACTAGGTGGGATGTAAATACAAACGATGTATAATTTAGCGGTGGATGTTAAATTAAAATGGCTGCAGCATATTTCGATGTCTTTATAGCAACTAAGGTCAACATCTATCGCTTTAAAATTTTTTCGAATGGCTATAAGCGCACCACCAAGACGCTTGTAAACGCTGTTATCCGTTGATCGATCACATCGATTAACATCAAAGTAGGTGGGGAAAAGAACAGAATCGCTAAAATTATCATCTAAGCCAGTCTCCGTAAGAACAATTATGTCATATGAACAGCTATAAACACTTATCAGAAATTTAGTGCACTTAGTCCGTAGCCCTCTTACGTTTTGGTAGAAGAAGGCAACTTCCTTAAGTTTTTGAAGAAGAGGATTTAGCATTATTCTTATTATTCCTTCAATGAAATGGGATCACAGCTATTGTGAATGCGAACCGACCTGAAGTTGTTTTCCATATTCAGACACGGGCACTTGCGGGTGGTCGAGCATTCGAGCAGATACATTCGCGGGCATGCGTTCGTAGAAAAAATGGCGGATCCCGCCCGTAGTATTTTTGACATCAAATATGCGTTGAATAATACATAGTTGGAATTGAAAGAATTTATTATTTAGCCGATTGCAAATTATTTCACCGAATTTTTTGGGAAAAAAAATAAAGAAATTGCCCTGCGTCAAGGCGCAAACTACCAGGTAAATGACCGAATCGCGTAAAACCAAATTTTATGTGAGTTGACAAAGAACCAAACCGGTCATATTGACAATTAAAAAGAAAAAACGAAAAAAAGAACGTCCGCCCAGACTAACTAACATGAAAACAAACTGGGAATCCTTTGAAAAATACTGTGAAAGTAAAATCGATCTCAAAGTGTCTCTTCGAACACCCCACGAACTTGAAGACGAATTCGATCAATTTATTGACGTCATACAATGCTCAGCCTGGGAAAATACTCTCTATAAACGGAAAATAACCACAAATTGCGAAATAAAATATCCCTTGGAAATCACTCAATTGATAAAAAAGAGAAGGAGAGCGCGCAAAAGATGGCAACAATCTCGTGCTCCACAGTATAAAACCACTCTTAACTACCTTTGTGTTAAACTTAAGAGAGAAATTCGAGACTTTAAAAATCATGAAATTTCTACATATCTTGGAAGCCTAACTGCGGATAAAAGTACAAATTACTCGCTCTGGAAAGCCATGGAAGGGATTAAAAAACCAAAAACGCAAGCGCCACCCATAAGGAAAATCAATGGAGAATGGGCGAAGAGTGACAAGGAAACGGCCGAAATATTTGCCGAACATCTGGAAGAAACATTTAAACCATCAAGCGTTGCTAGAATTTCCTGTCCTTACGGTGGCACCTGAAAATTATAGAATAAAAAGTGTTTCACTACCCGAACTACGCTTCGAAATAGAGAAACTAAAATTAAGCAAAGCTCCTGGATATAACTTAATCACAGGACAAGTTCTTAAAGAGTTACCTAGGAAAGCTTTAATCAAGTTTGCCTATTTTATAAATGCATCGTTCAGGTTATTGTACGTTCCACGACAATGGAAGGCAGCTGAAGTTATAATGGTTCCAAAGCCCGGTAAACCACTAAATGACAAAAAATCATATAGGCCAATATCGCTCTTACCGATAATGTCGAAGGTATTCGAAAAACTTTTTTTAAAGCGCCTACATCCGATTATCGAAGAACGTCGATTAATACCTGATCACCAATTCGGATTCAGGACTAAGCATTCTACAATAAACCAGGTCTACAGAATAACCAATGTAATTGAAAAAGCCCTAGAGGAGAAAAAAATATGTTCTAGTGTTTTTCTCGACGTCTCTCAGGCCTTTGATAAAGTATGGCATACGAGCTTGAAGCATAAGCTAAGACAAGCTTTTCTAAAACAGTTATCTGATATCATTAGTTGTTACTTATTAGACAAACTTTTTCGTGTAAAACACGGAAATGATTACTCTGAATTCAAAGAAATCGCGGCAGGAGTTCCCCAAGGCAGCGTTCTTGGACCGATTCTATTTCTAATATACACTGGTTATATTCCGCAAGAAGAAGGCACAACAGTAGCCATGTTTGCAGACGATACAGCTATTTTAGCGGTCAGTAATACCGTTGAATCAGCAACTAATAAACTCCAACGTGCTATTGACAAAATTTGTGATTGGACAAAGACTTGGCGTATTGTTCTCAACGAGGCCAAATCAATACACGTGAAATTTACTTACAGAAATGTAGACAACTTACCCATTTTCATTAATTCGGAACGAATTCCGTACACAATCGAGGCAAAATATTTGGGTAAGACACTCGATGCGAAAATAAAAAACCGCACGTCAAGAAGAAACGCGAAGAGCTCGATATTCGACGTAAACAGATGCACTGGCTGCTTGGTAGATTTTCCAAGCTCAACATGCAGAACAAGCTGCTTTTATACAAGCAAGTACTAAAACCGGGTTTGGACATACGGTATACAACTTTGGGGTTGTGCCAAATCCAGTAATATCAACATTCTACAAACTTTTCAAAACAAAGTGCTAAGAAAAATAGTAAATGCATTTATTGTTATCAGAAACAGTGCGATATCCACAGAGACCTAAGTATGGCTACCGTCGAAGATGAAATAAAACATTTTGCCCGCAAACAACAACACGTCTTCATGGTCATTGCAATAACACCATGCTACAAATTCGAGACGATACTAGTGCGCCGATTACAAAGGATAAAACCATTGGAATTAGCGCAATAAGATGTAACCGCGTGCTTATGGCGGTATTAGCAGGTGCCTCCAATGGGAAACTGCCTGCCAAACGCGTATTTAACACTTTAAATAGGTAAAACTACTAGATAGGAATAACCTAGTTGTACATAGTATGAAGGTTTCGAAGGGAGGTGGTTTTTGTTTTCTTATCTTAAGTGAGAAAGAGTCGCATGTACGATTTCCCACATACCCCTATTACTCGTCCGAGTCTAGTTCTGGTTCCAAGTCTCGTGTTTTTTACCAGGATAGGTAACGTTAATATTACTATGGCTTGGGAGTAACATTAGAAACTCTATAAAAAAAAAAAAAAAAAAAAAAAAAAACCAAACCAACATATTCCCTGCGGTGCCAGGTGATACCACTCTCCGGCTTACCTGGGCAAAATTCGAAATTTGCTGGTCGAGAACTCGACCACTAGCCCAAAATGGGTTATTGTTGTTTTGCCAAAGGAAGTGATCATCAATTGCAAGTCCTAATGCTTTATATCTTTGAATTGTTGATAGGTGTTGCATATCAGTGTGGTTTGGCAGACATTATGTGAACAAACGTTTAGCACTAGGGGAGATCATCCATCTCATTCCTCCCCTTCTGGATGCTCCACTTTTCATCTAACAAGGGAGAGCTCTCATCGAGCATATCTATTATAGTGGTTTCAGTACAACCCCCGCCTCTTAGTGCAGTTGTCGGAGGCACTCTATCGAGCCTTCGTTTATAAGAGCTGAGAATTTTTACGGAATGGATACCTACTGCTATACTCTATCCAACAAAAATTGTCAGTACAGGCCTTATGGAGGAACTTTTTTTCAACCAGTGGTACCTGTAGATACTCTCATGGCACTCAAACGCAAGAATTGCCACTGAAATAAAAACCAAATCACTGTCATTCCAAGGAATTGTTGTTGTAATTTTCCTAAAATTCGCATACAACCCACCACAACCAGTCTCCCACACACCCGAATGGGAATGAGCATGATCGTCTTGTGTTCGCTTGCTATTATCATCCACCAAAATAAGCAGTGTGTATCACTGAAGCACATCAGAAGAGTATTACCATCTCTACAATTAAACATATCATTAAGGGTTTTTCTATGGATTTTGTCAAAGAACTTTCGGTTTTGGTGCTTTTGAAAACGAATTACGAGTATAACGTGGGGTGTTGCCACTCGGTTTTAGTTTGATTGTATTTGTATTGTACAGCTGCACAAGTGCAGTTTTTTTTACCATCTGTTTAGGTATATGACATTGCGTCGTGGTTATAAAATTTTGTATCCTAATTGCCTGATTGTGTCTACCTTTCACAATATACATATAGCGGAAAGGACTGGGAGATATTTTTAGAAAATCTTGCTGATTGAGTTTATGTCGCAAACTGTTTAAATAAAAAAAAAAAACATAAACTTTTCATCTCATTAGATATATATCTGATTTTATGATTAATGGTTTTTTATGTGATACCACACAATTTTTCCTGGTTTTAATTTTTGTTTTCCGTCAATTCCTTTATTTGTTTTGAATGAATAGCCTTACATTCCTTACCACGTAAAGTGGACGGCTGGAGTTACAGCGCTGTTTCACGGTCAGCCACAACCGATCATCAGACTCCATATGTGGTGCTGGTCTGAAGGAAAAAGACAGACCAGCACCACATAAGGAGTCTGATGATCGGTTGTGGCTGACCGTGAAACAGCGCTGTAACTCCAGCCGTCCACTTTACGTGGTAAGGAATGTAAGGCTATTCATTCAAAACAAATAATATATCTGATTGTATGATGTCTATGTTTTTCCGGGATGCAATCATACAATGGGTTGCTTGAAATCTTTAAACGTTACAAGGCCAAGTATGAAACATACGTCGTGGATGAAATGGCTCAAAATTCGGGACATAAAGTGCTTCGCTTGCCGCCTTATCCCTGTGACCTTAATCTAATAGAATTGGTTTGGGCTCAAGTGAGAGGGGTTGTAGCGAACCAAAACAAGTCATTTAAAATGGCTGAAATAAGAGACTTACTAACGACAGCACTTACAAGGGTTGACAAGGAAAAATGGCATCGATGAGTCCAACACGTTGAACAGGTTGTTGAGCCAAATATGTGGGAAATGGACGTTTTTCCCGAATAAGCTGTTGAAGGTTAACAATAGACATAAATAATACCCAAAAAACTAAGATTGTTATATTTGAAAAGAGACAATCAAGAAGGCGAGCGGAAGAAAAATGGTCTCTAAATAATACACACATTGAGGTTGTACAGGAGTTTAAATATTTGGGTGTCCTCTTGACCTACAATTTAAGCTATCTAAAGCACTCCAAAGAAAAAAGCAACGAAGCTAAATTGGCTCTTAATATAATGTGGCCAAAGTTTTTTTCGAACCAAAATGTTGATTTAACTTCCAAGTACAAAGTTTTCAACGCGACAGTAAATGCATGCATGGCATATGGCGTCCAACCCGTCGGATACACACACTTCGAAGCTTTTGAAACTGTACAAAGGAACTTTTTTAAGAGGATATTTCGTTTGCCTAACTCAACACCCAACTGCGCCATATATGTAGAGTCAGGAATAGTCCCTATATATATACAAAATTTGAAGGCAAGTGCGAACTTCATTGCTAGAGTGATGAAAAGAAGTGAAACTTGTCTTCACAAAATCATCTTAAGAAAATTACTTCGAGTGAATGCTTCCCCGTTTAAAAACTGGAACGAACTAGCTTTATCTTACGAAACAAGTTTAAACTTAACAGAAACTAATGTGACCGATTGGCAGGCTCAGTTTTCTGATGTGATTGCTAAGGTGGGTCACAAAATGTTTCTGGATAACCTTTCCAGAGCATCTTCGTCTACTTCAAGAGCTATTTATAGTCATTTAAACCATGAACTGCCCTCGGAAGTCTCTTACTTTAGTAATGAATTTTCAGCCTCGGTTATAAGTATTATTTTTAGAGCAAGAGTTGAAATTTTAAATTTGAACTTTATACCTCATCGATCAGACTTGCCCCAGCTATGTGATCTATGTAACGGAAGAGCGAATGAAGATATATACCATTTCGTTGCTGCTTGTCCTATTCTACAAGAAATTCGCCGGTTGCATTTTCGGGAAAGTTTTATATCTATGGACAAACTTTTTGAAATTTTAAATGGAGCAATGGGCTGGCTCAGCCTCTTTAAATATTGCCAACATGCTCTTTCTTACCGTAACAGTTTCACATATTAAACTTAGTCGAATACCCACTTATTGCAGTTTTGACCAAATTTTATACCTAACTATTTATTGTTTTGTTGCTGATCATACTAAATTTGATAATATCTCTTTTGTGTTTCAAATCACGTTAAAATTGATAATATTGTATAAACAGCTATTTCTAACCAAATTGTGTATTATTTTGTGTTACAAATCATATTAAAATTGATAAAATTTTGTATAAACAGCTAATCAAATTAACCAAATTGTAAAATATTTTGTGTTTCAAATCACGTTAAAATTGATATCATTGTTTTATATAATAATATTTCTTCATATCTTTTGTTAAACATTTTTTTTTTCTCCTTTTCTTTATATTTTAAAATGTCTGCTTTTCATTATTTCTTTTATTTCTTTTTTTTTAAATCATATTATGAAATGTCATCTCAGGCAGACGGCAGTATTGCCATGTCCTCATTCTTAAGTATGATTTGTAAACTTTATGATGGAAAAAATAAAGAATCTATCTAATCTAATCTAATAGACCTAAATAACGAGAGCAGTAGCAGTAATTACTTATCGGATTAGTTGAGTAGTGATATTAGAAATTAGTATTTTATGTTTTACAATATTTATAATGAACTAGATGTACCCGCCTGGCGTTGCCCGTGCTCAAGAGTCTAAATACTCGGTGTTCTCTGCGCCTAACAAAAAGAAATACTTGTCTTTTTTTGATGAGAAACAAAATTGCAAGTCAAACTTGGTGGACCGATTTTGACCAAACTTCACAGAAACATATTCAAGTCAATGCCAAAGCTTGCCTGATTTGAGCTCAATCGGTTCCGTGGTTAAAGGGACTGCACATTTTTCTGCGCTTTGCTTAGCCCGATTACGCTACTTCGTTGCTCCGCTAGGGTTAGGTGCTAGTTGCCTGACAGGCGCCTATGTCACCTGACTTTTTTGAATCGAACAACAACACAGAAGAAAGAAACTTCGATTTTTATTTTCTTTCAATCAATTTGTTATGCGCACGGTTTAACAACATGCAGCAATTCTAATTTAATGTCAACAACGAAATCGACCAACATATACAAAACTGCGAATATAGCGCCACCTATAAGAATGCAACTTAATTATAAATATGTATCTCGAATTTTACAATATTAGCTCCCATTAGTGAACACGATTTTTTGTGTGTTTCATACACACGCTGCAACTGATCATTTTGGCGATGTAAAACTATATCTCCTGCTTCCAAATTTTCTTCAACCATTACAATGGCAACTTCATCGATTGTTGGTGCACTGAAACGTCTCGCATGTTGTCCTACAGGAGTTTGTATTCAACCGTGCATTGGTATTGGAATGCTACTCTCCGCAATTCTACATTCACGACGTTTCTTCTTCTTCGTTGGTTTTCATTTATTTGAATGCTATGCTGATGACGATTATGTTGTTGTCTATCTCGGTCTCCAGTTCGGACGACTGCACGTTGTTCTTGAGATATTCTTTCCCAAAGTTTCGACACCCCCTATTTCATCCTGTTAAGTTTTGTTTTCGAGATAAAAAGTAGCATTTGTCCTTCATAGGGCCCAAACGAAATCGTCAAGCTCAAAATAGTTAAAAACTAACCATTCTGTCTCGAGTTATGCGCATGAAAACTGAAAACGCTCAACAACTGCTGTTGCCTGTCATCATTTTCCACGTCATCTCAATCACCCCTACATTTCAACTTACTCACACATAGGTACTAATGCAAGGATCCTGAAAATACTTGACAAACAAAAATGAAGGATTCAAACACCATCCAACAAATCAAAGTATCGACTCCGTTTCAAAAAGTTACTTTGTGTAACATAATAAACATAAACAAACTTATTATGTATATTTAAAAAAAAAAAAAAAATTGTTGACAACAACAATTTGCTTTTCAAATAATTGAAATAATTGACAACAACAATTGCTTTTAAAATTTTAAATATTTTTTTTTGTATTTGAAGTGTCACTACTCGATTTCTACCCAGCTTTTTTTTCCCCAAAGTGCATTTCCCCATACAAACTTTTTGGTAGACACTTAGTGGTATAAAAATTAGTTATGAACCTATTCTCATACCTACGGAATATACATATACAATTTCATCAAAATCGGTCAAGCCGTTTCGGAGGAGTATAAACACTAAAACTGTGACACTGGATTTTTATATACGAGGGGCGTTCAATATATTCTCGGTATCGATATGAAGGAAAATGCCAATTCAATTTAAATTGTCTTTATTTTTCAATATAATTTCCCCTAACATCAATGCATTTGTTGCATCTTGAGATAAGCTTTTTTAAACCCTCAAAAAAATTAATTTCATCTTTCTCTGCAAAATACCCATTTATTGCCGACTTAAGTTCTTCATCATCCGAAAATCTTCTTCCACGAAGACATTTTTTCAAATAAAGAAACAGGAAATAATCACTAGGGGCAAGGTCTGGACTATAGGGTGGGTGTTGGTTTTCTTCGAAACCACAATCTCGCGCAGCAGCCTTGGAAACTCGCGCCGTGTGAACAGGAGCGTTGTCGTGAAGAAGCAACACACCCGCTGCGAGTTTACGCCGTCTTTTCTTTTTAATTTCCTCCCACAAATTATGCAAAGTGGAAGCGTAGGATGTGGCGTTGATGGTTTCATCTTTGTTTTTGTACTCAATGAGCGAGATTCGCTTTGAGTCTCAAAAAACTGTGGCCATGAGCTTCCCGGCAGACGGAGTGACTTTGAACTTCTTCGGGTGATCTGTTCCTTTTTTATGCCACTGCATTGACTCTTGTTTGCTTTCAGGGTCATAGTGGTGGACCCATGTTTCGTCCCCAGTAACAATTCGATCCATAACACCGTCCGCGTTCTCACTACACATCTCCAAAAGCTCTCTACAGCATGCGATTCTCACTTTTTTCTAAGGCGCTGTGAGCATTCGTGGCACCCACCTTGCACTGACCTTTGAAAGGTTAAGATGGTCATGAAGAATGGTGTGAATGGTACCAATTGAAAGCTTGGTGATCTCTACCATCATTTTCACCTTTATTCGGGCATCCTCAAGAACAAGTTTTTCGACTTCTTTGGTGCTTTCTCCCGTACAAGCAGTAGCCGGGTCGCCGGAGCGGGGGTCGTCTTCAATGCTCTCTCTGCCTCTCTTGAACTCACTTGACCACTTTTGCACAGTTGATAATGAAGGTGCGGAACCCTGGTAAACAGCCACCATCTCTTCAAGAATAGTTTTTTGACTTTTTCCTTGCTTAATTACAGCGCGATGCTCAATTTTCACCATCATAGTCTCAGTTGCCATTATGATTCTGTTTAACTAGAGATAAAACTCGAATTAATAATCACATTTATATGAAATTTTACATGAATGCACTAAAATAATAGTATTACTTGATAAATAAGTCAATTTATATATACAACCACAGCTTCACCCCGATACCGAGAATATATTGAACGCCCCTCGTATATAGAGATAAAGATAATTTGGATTACAGTGATATATTTTTCGTTTCGATTTTTTTTTTTTGTGTTACGAAATTTATATATTTTGTTGGTCTACTGGAGATACCCTTAAAAAAACGCGCCTATTATTATCTTACCAAAAAAGGAAAAAGATAAACGGAATTTATTTCGTTCCGCAATATTTTTATTTTAAATTGGAAGATGGTAACCCTAATAGAATTGCTCTCTGAGTTATGGCGAATTATCGACGCACGGTGCTTCCTCAGACACCTTCGTTATCCGCTGGTGGGCATAGTTGATAAGGACCCTTAAATATTTTTTTCTAACGCACAATTTCACCAGCGAAAGGGATCTTTCTTATATTCGTTCATTTAGGCTTCCAAAAATAGTGACAGGTGCATCCAATCGAATCTATCTCCTCTAATATGGTGCAAATCGCAAAAAGGACCCACTCTGACAACTGATCAATCCAAGATCAGTCTGTCTGCCAGTTTATGTTCGTGCCAACGCAATTCGTGGAAACCATCTGAAGAGAATCCGTTTGTACGATCTCCCAGTGAAGGTTTCTATAAATGAAAGCAAAAGTCCTTATCAAACAATGTTACCCAACGTCCTATCATTTTTAATGGCTTAAAATTATTATTTCTATTCCGCTGAGTATCTAAAAAACACACAGAAGTGAAAGTGAGGTAAAATTGAAACGTGTGCTGAAGCTGACTTGAGGAAATTATGACATGTGGCTGATCAGCGTTTTGTAGTATCCTGACATGTGAGGGAAAGTTAAGAATCTGACGTTGGATTTTTACGACACGTTTTTATTTTTATCATTTTCTTTCCCAATAAAAAAGGAGCAGAACACTGCCTTACGCGCGTGCTTATGTTTCCATTTTAATAAAAGAAAAGAAAAACATAACAAAATTATGAGTCCTTGCCACAGGGTCCTTGTCTAATTGAGAAATATGTACACGGTTAACCCGGCCGATAATAAAACGATAATCGATGGCTTGTGTTGTTCTTCGTTTTTCATTCTTTCGGCGTGCGATAGCGGTATCCTTTCGTGTTCCAAGTCATTTGTAATTGCGCAATAAACAACCCCTTGCATCCTTTCCGTACCTGCCTATAAAAAGAATAGAAGAGAATTTATTAATATTCAGGTAAAAATGTTAACAGTGGATAGAGAGTTCAAGAGATTCCTCAAGGACTTGGTTTTTAACTATTTACACTTCACTTTGTTTTGTATGTAGTGTAGCTGTGCCTGCGGTTTCTGCGACGCGGTATTACGACAAAAAAAAAATACCTAGAGAAACCCTAAAGAAAACATCAAAGGATAATGGCTGTGGTTGTATGGCAGACGCGCAAACGCAAATAAACGCGTTTTCTATGTGAACATTTTTATGAAAGGAAGAAAGGTTTTTTTTTTCATTTAGCCGACCACAATACAAAATCATCGAGAGCAGGACGCTAATTGGGAGACGCAAATATTTGTCGACACTATTAGGCTTCGAGGTGAAAGGAGTGCCTACGATTTGGGATTTCGAATGACGGATGGAGATCGTCGGTCGTTGCGGCTCATTGTTTGCATAAAATTGGTTTGGATGCTAATTTCATGTGTCGAGATAAGCGAGTTGTTGAGTCTTTACTTAGGATCTGTGTATATAACCGAAGAGTAGGAGTAGTTCCTCTCAATGATAAGGAGACGAGCTAACACCAGCGGGGCGATCGTGAAATCAGATGTGCAGGTGAATTTCGATATGATAACTTTGTTGACTTGGTCTAGCCATGCGATGAGGATAAATAGTGCCAAGGGAAATATCCGCAAGGTGGGATTTGGGAATACATAATAACTGTTTGCATTGACGAGCCTGGATATCTTTTGTGGTGAGAATCACACCGTCTTGGTATAGTTGTTTGGATTTGTTGGAGGAGATAAAGAACAAAAGACGCAAGCAAGGCTGAATTGGTATTGAATTTGCATCGATCGTCGAACACGATGATGATGATTAGGTAGGGCGACCCTTAGTCATTACTGTAGTGTTCTAATAAAGCGGAAAGGAGGGTATCGCTTACCTTTGTATTTAAGCTCGCGCTATGTGAGTGTGGGTCGAGAATGAGTTGTAATCAGGACTCATAAGTTCTCTGCCTTAAGGGGCCCTTACACGCTCAATCGGTCGACATCATGCATCGTGTATGTATGGATTGACGCTACCCCTTACACAGTTCAATCGATTGACGTCAAAGTTTTATTTTTTGTGAGTTTTCGTGGTGTACGGAAGTGCGATGAGTGAAACGGACGATTGTATTGCATATATTTTGCTCTTGCAATATATTCTTGAATTGTACTGCGAGATGCACACGGATATTCGCTGTCTTTAATGAAACTAATTTCATTAAAATACCAAAGAGTTGGTTCACTGAAATTATCAACACCGTATCCGCTTTTGTTTAATTCATTTAAACGTTTTAGCTCGCGCCGAAAATTTGTTCTCAACGTATTTATTTTTCTGGTGACATCCGCTTTTTGTGCATAAGGATACTTTTCTTTCTACTTTTGCGGTAAAACTTCATAATGTTGCATTTTTTGTTTCGGTCGCAATAATCTTTTCCTTTGACATCCCATAGGTTAGGTTTATGTGGCTGTCGGCAGAAGCCGACACACTTAGACCAATTTAGGTCCATTGTGATACCACGTATAGCTATCTACCTCAACTCTGTAGATGGGACTGGCCAACGACACGCGGTTGTTCTCAAACGGTCCCCCATCTACGTACTAACCGCGCCCAACGTCGTTTAATTACGGTGATCTGACGAGAACCGATTAACTCGACGTGGTATGGTCGTTAACCTAAACCTAACCTGACATCCCATAAACTCGGTAATGACCGATAGGTTTCAATTAATTCCGATACAAATGCTCGGTCTTCATCGTCCTTCAATTTTCCGCTGGCGCCAGACATGTTTTCGCTTCCGTGACACTAGACACAATGAAGTAATTACGTAAATCCAACCCTTACACATATCAATCAGCATGACGTTCATCATGCAAAACAAACCTGCTTTGATTTTCGTCAATCAGACTTCACCAAATGTGTGTGACTCATACACATACAATTTCACAAACACATGCTAGTGATTGATGTCATTCGATTGACCGTGTAAGTGCCCCTTTAAGCGTTGAGTCGAATAATGATGTAGGTCTTGTTTTGTACTTAACTCGCTTTAATTAACGGACCCGCAGTCCATGGAGCCTGATACAATGCAGCCTTCCAACCTCTGCGATCCCGGGCACGCTGCTGTCAGTTATCCAGATCAATTGCTTTGGCCTCGGCGATAGCTTGGTTTTTAAAACGAACTTTCGTTCTTCCATGCCTTCTCGAAACTGGGGGCTTGGAGTCATAGATCTTCTAGCTGGATCATTATTGTCCATTCGCTCGATGTGGCCGTAGTTCCATTAAAGTGGGATACAAATCCCGAAAAAGAGTTTGAGACTTATGTCCCTGCGCCAATGTAGTCGACATAATTAAGCCTTTTGAACTCCATCCACATCTTTTGACAGCTCATAGCGCGGTTGTATATTTTCATCCATTCGCCCTCCTTGCACACAGGACCAACTATCCGACGGAGTATTTTTCCCAATTAGATGAATTCCTTATTCTTGCCCGTGGGCTAAGAACATCATTGTAGTGCCAAACAAAAATCGCGCGAAATTTTTAGCGGCATTGTCGAAATGATTCGAAAACGGGAGGCCTTCCGATACTTTTTGTGATAAAACCGGCAAACTCGGTGGGTTATTAAGTCTAGAAGATAAATATTCTTCTAAACAACTCTCCCGAACAACGTTTGTCGCCACATCCACTTTTGGAGCATGTCTACACACAGCACTGACCTACCTCAAGTGGTCATTACCCCGCACACATAATTTTCCCATTTGCTATACCCACAACCCAACACCACTCATAATTATGCTGATTTAGCATATCTATCTCTTGCATTTCCCGTACCCAGCCAGAATCATTCACCTTTCCCATTATTCTCCTAAGTCAGCACATTTTTGTTTGTAAATCCAGTGCAATGTATGTTATTTTCCTACTCAGCACAACTTTATTCAGTACAATGCACTTTTCCATTTTAGCCAAGTAAGCAATATGTTAGTATATAAGTCAAGTCAATCAATAAACCAGACACTTGTTCAATATCAGTCATTTGTTCAACATTATTCATCACTAAGGCTTCCCCCCACTAGCGGTAAGGGGTCTTAACAAGGAAATTAAAGAGCAAGGAAAAAGAAGTTGACGATCGCCACATCGCCACAAGGTATTCTGGTTCACGCACCAGCATTACCTACAGTTGTCAATGTTTAAGAGCTTTGGTCAACACACGAGAGATCGTACAGAGCATTTTGACGAACTTTAAAATTCCTGGCAATTTGGATAAAAAGCAAAAATCTGTCAACATTTACAAAGACTTACAACTCAACCCACCTATGGTTAGGAACATGAATAGGGCATCCAACATTACAGGAATTTTTTTTTATGTTTTGAACTGGTAACCGGAACCCCTTAATAATTACTGCCTCTAACTCGAATGTTGTACACGACTGGCGATTGCGACTCACAAGACATGTGCGCACGTGAGTACACATAACACTTATTTCGATAAGCTCACTTATAACCCGTACGGTAATGGAAATACCAATCGACTCACGCACGCGTTAATGAGTTTTCGAAAACCGCACTTGAGTCAATGAGGAACAGATTTCACCACCCAGTATAGAAGAGGTTGGCTTAGCTATAAGAAAGCTAAACAACAATAGGGCCGCCGGCTTTGATGGTCTACCAGCGGAGCTTTTCAAGAACGGAGGTGATGTTTTGATTGGGTGAATGCACCAAATCATCAACAAAGTATGGGTGGAAGAAAGCATTCCCGATGACTGGACTATCAGCTACAATTGCCCCATCTTCGAAAAAGGCGATCCTATCATCAACAGTAGTGATGTTCGGAAGGAAGTAGACGCTTTATTTTTTAGCTCCACAAAATTTAAAGTCTTATAAGATACTGTTAAACGTACCATAACCAAAATCCGTCAATAAAATAAACTCTAGGCTCGTTGCATACGCCTACGATAAATTTAATAATCTTTTAAGTTTCCTCCGTATTTTATTTTTGTGCGAAATGTCTAGTGGAAATGCTAACGAACAACAAAGAAGGCTGAGATCTGCCGTTGAAAAGAGCTCGTGCTCTGTCACTCCTGCGAGTTCATTATCAACGCCTGCAAAGCTATGGGAGAGAATAGCAAACCGGCTGGAGGCTCTGACAAATACCATCAGTAATTCTATTGTGTCACAACTGAAAGCGGAAATAGACTTGGTTCACAAAAGTCTGACTCAGCGCATCATGACCATTGAAGACGAGTTCAGCACTAAAATTAAAGATGTAGAGCTAAAATTTTATGAGCGGTATAGTTCCATCAATAACACTCCGCTTGCATGTAATAGCAGAATCTCTGAGATGGAAATACAATGCAACAACATCGAAGTTCTCCAAGAACAGCTGTCGGTGATACAACTACAAATATATGAAAATGACAACATTGTATTAAAGCTGCAAATTGATGAGCTTGCACGGAAAAACATAGCAGGTGACTTTGTTTTACATGGCATTCCTTCCACGAAGAACGACGATCTTGTGGATATATTTTCGAAACTGTGCTCAATGCCGTAGCCGTGGGGGGGGGGGTCACAGGGGTTTGAACCCCCCCCCCCCCCCCCCCGTTTTTTTTTTGAAAATACATCTGTAAATCATACTTTTCCGCATCAGTATGAAATTTGTACTCAAATAATTATTGATTATGTTAAAAATTTCTGATTTTTGTTTTAAGTTTTGAAAGGCAGTTTTAACGGAGTTCAACCTGTAGTACGCGAGTCTCATCTAGAAGCCTTATACGTGCATTGTAGCGCACACTCTCTAAACCTGGCATTAGGGCATTCTTGTTAAATTCTTGCCTATTCGCAACACTATTCTTACCAAAAAATCCGTTGGAATTTTGTTTAAATTATCAAAATAAATGTAAAAATTTAACAGCAATGTGTGAAACGCGCCGGGAGGAAAACCATAATGGGTTGATGAGGTTTAAGGAAATTTTTGAAGCGATAATTGATGCTTTGGAAGAGTTGTGTAGTGATAAGGACTCTGATACGTCATCGAAGGCGAGTTGCTTTTTAAGATCTATTTCAGCTAGTGATTTTACAGTAAGTTTGTGCTGTATGAGTGTTTTGTTTACATATACAATGCCACTTTGTAAGATCTTACAATCCCCTTCATCGACTTAGTGTCTGGATTGGAACATGTGGAATTAATAACAAACACATTTCAAAGAATATCATTCCGGAATTCAAAACAATTTTTGAGACTGCACAAAACTTAATAAATGTTGTGGATGAAAAACTTAAAATTTCACGAATTGTGTCAAGGCAGCAGCACAGTCAAAACATGAGCACAACAGATCCTGAAAGCTATTTTAGGATATGTACAAGGTGGCGCAAAAATAACCTTCCGATGTTTTTTGGCTGTAATTTAAAAAAAAATCAAATAAATAGTCACCAATATTCCGCGTTCTGGAGCAGTGTAGCGTAACATTGTTTATTAACGTGTATTTCGCATGTGTTTACTACACAAATGTCAAAACAGAACTGACATTAGGGGCCCAATCGCAAAATTTATAGCATTTTCTGATAGGAGGATTACTTTTGCGCCACCTTGTATAATGATTCTCTTTTAGATGACTTTTTAAGTCAGCTTAAAATGAGATTTGAAAACCATAAGTCCATACTTTCCTCTTTGTGCATTTTGATTCCATCGATCCTTGGCAAAAACGAACAAAATTATAACGAAGAAAACTTCAAATTTTATAAATGTTTTTTGGATTGGGATACTTTAAAAGCTGAAGTTACGCTATATAAGACAAAATGCCATACACAGAAAGATATAGAGCGTTCAATGAGTGCAATAACAGCTCTTGGGGAATGCAATAAGGATCTGTTTCCTGACATTACCAGTTTCAACATGTACACCGGAAAGAACATTTTCGTCTAAAAACTTATCTAAGAAATTCTCCGGTGAAAAAAGATTAACAGGATTGGCGGTAATGTGAATTCATTAACAAATTGAGATTGACACTGATGAAGTTTTAGATATATTTGCAGCGCATAAGGCCAGCAGATTAAATTATATTTTATAAACATGATTCCTAATACATGTTATGTAATACTTTTTGTAGTAATAAAATCTTAAAGAATGATGATATGTGCCTAATAAATAATAAGTTAAAATTATTAAAAAAAATATTGGAAAAGTCTTTTAATTTTTCAAATTTGTTTGAGAGTTTTCTTGGAAAAACTAAGTATGCAATATGTTATTAGTCTACCTAGAAAAAAAAATATTGAAAATCGTTAAAACCGTTTTTTAGACCGTTTTTTTTTAATTTTTGAAAAATATTTTGCAATTTTTTGAGTAAATATTTCAATACAAGGAAATCTGTAGTTTTCATCTGGAAAAAATCTGGAAAAATGCAATATACCCGTTTTCAGCATATTCAAAAAACCAAAAAAGTTATGTATGAATTTGATCATAAAAGCCTTACTAAATTTTAAATTTAATTTAAATCTGTTTTGTTGTTAGCGAGAAATTCTGATTTTAAAAAAATCGGTTCTGTAGGAGGTACCGTTTTAAGATAAATCTCGCAAAATCCATTCTTAACAAAAGATAGACTGTTTTACCTAAATCATTAAGGCCGTTTTTAGAAAAAATAAGTTTTAACAAACCGTTATATGACATATAGGTACCATTGTTTTAGAGCTAAAATTCCAATTTCAACAACGCCAAGTGTGAGACTACTAAATAAACACTATGAACCAAGTTTGCAAATCGGCCCATCCGCTTAGGCTGCAGATCTGCAAACAGGCAGACGGACGAACAGAATTTTTCAACAAATTTTTTTCTACTTTCCTATCATCGTAATGTCATGTTTAATTGTTATCTCATTTTTTTTTTTCACCAATCTATAAAGTGTCTTATAAAGGGTTTTTCAATAAGAGCGCTACAAAAGTATAGCGAAAGTGACAGCAAACGACGCCGAATTTCTTGCCGCTCTTTTGACATTTCTCTTCAGTAAGGTTTGCCATTTACTGATGGAAAGATATACGAGTCAACAAGGAGTCGAAATTATTAAAATTTACTACCGAAATTCGGAGTCAGTGGCCTCAACGTTGAGAGCGCTACGTCCAATTTATGGTCGTCATAATCGTCCTAGCAGATCAACAATTGAGCGTCTAGTGGAAAAATTTGAATCCACAAGCACAGTACAAAATGTTCCCGTGCCAGTGAGGCAAATAAGTGCCCGTAATGTCGAGAATATTGCTGCCGATGAGGCTTCAGTTGAAGAAAGCCCAAATGTGTCTCTCACACGTCGTTCTCAAGCGTTGGGCATCTCTGTGACGTCGTTGTGGCGAATTTACCGTTCAATGATAACCGAATATTTTTGGCCCCAATTGGGTGATATGGACTTGGAGGACATGCGATTCCAACAGGACGGCGCCACAAGCCACACAGCGAATGCCGCAATCAATTTATTGGAAACCAAGTTTGGAAACCGTGTTATCTCACGAAATGGTCCAGTCGGTTGGCCGTTAGACTATTTCCTGTGGGGCTACGTCAAGTCTATGGTCTATGCCAACAAGCCAGCGACGATTGATGAACTTCGTACGAATATCGAACGTGAAATTGCAGCAGTATCGGCCGATTTATGCTTGAAAACCGTCGAAAATTGGGTTCAGCGTCTGGACTTCTGCAAGCGTGCCCGTGGTGGCCATGCAAAAGAAATCGAGTTCCATACATAATGGCATCGAACGTACTTTCACAGGAATAAAGAATTTCTTTGATATTCAAAACCGTTTTTGTTTTATTTATTGAAAAACCCTTTATATAGTATAGTACCATAATCCCAATTAAAAATCGTATTTGGTCGATTTTCGGCTAAAATGGGCTGTATTAATTTTATTTATTACATCTAGCTACCAATCAGAAAGGTACACACTGATTGGTGCATGGAAAAAATATAACCCCCCCCCCCCCCCCCAAGTTAAGCTCTAGAGTCCTGTAGAAAAACTTGAAAGATTCAGGTGTGGTCGACAATCAACTACCAGGGTGTGCATTCAGTCCGACTGAAATAGGCTCGGTGCTCATTTCTACTTCATCGGATGCTTGCTATTTTAACCTCACTGACCCAAGTTCAAGTGAGTGCTTTGCTTTTAGATGCATAAGTAATCTGGATGCTGTAATAGCAATTCGTTCGGTTAAATCCAATGCATCTGGCCGTGATAATATCTCGCCAAAATTTATTAAAATTATCCTCCCTTTTCTTCTTCCCTATATAGGTCATGTTTTTAATTACTGTATATATAGCTGTCAGTTTTCAGATCAGTGGAAGTGCTCCAAAATCATTCCTATTCCAAAGAAATCAAACCCCTCTAACCCCACTGAGCTTAGACCCATAAGTGTACTTCCCTTTCTTTCAAAAGCTTCTAAAAAGATTTTGTTGCAGCAAATTCAAGAAAATTTGGATAGGCGGAAAAAGCTCTCAAAGTTCCAATCCGGTTTTCGAAGGAAGCACAGCTGTAAATCAGCCGTAATTAAGGTCACAACCGATTTAAGGACAGCATTGGACTTAAATGAAATAAGTGTAATGGTGAGTCTTGATTTTTCTAAAGCGTTTGATTCAATTAATCATTCAAAACTTATAAACAAGCTTAAGAATAATTTTCAGTTCTCTCCTGAACCTGATTCTAAACTACATATCTATGCGATCGCTTACTGAGAGTTCAAACCGATCAGGGAAGCTCCAGTCCATATGCGGTTAACATAGGTGTTCCTCAAGGGTCAGTGCTAGGACCACTTCTTTTTTCTGTTTTATAAATGTTTTATAAACGACCTTCCTGATATTCTCGAAAACTGCCATGTCCACTGCAGATGACGTCATTATATACATGTCGAGAAAACTAGGGCTGATGGAAGATTGCGTTTCTAGAGTAAATGAAGATTTGTCGCGTATTCAGATGTGGTCTGATCTAAATACTCTAAAACTAAATCCTGCTAAATCGTTGGGTATGGTCTGCTGCAGAAGTGAAATCTCATTACTTGATGTACCTCCTCTTGTTGTAAACCATATCACTATTCCCTACGTGGAGCAGGTCAAATACCTTGGATTTAGAATTAACTGAAAACTAAGTTGTTGTGGTGCCACATCTGATACGATCAGAAAAGTCTACGGTGGGCTACGAAGCTTGAGAACATTCTTCCTTCCGAAGATGAAAATGAATCTGATCAAAAGCTTGTTGTCTACAATTGTACAGTGTACCCCAGTTCGGATTATGAATGCAGGCGTAAGATGAACGTTGCCTCTAACGATTGCATTCGGTATATTTATGATATTCCAAGATGTGTTAGTGTTGCCCAACAAAAAGGTCTCTGTTGGGAATGAGTTATGACGAGTATTATGATTTTAGAACCATCCTTAAGCTTCATTGAATCGTTCATAATAAATGTCCTGAATATTTGAGTGAGTACATTACGTTTGTTCAGTCACCAAGAGGTCTTAGGCTTCTTTTACCGCGATTCAAGCTGTTCGATTGTGGAATTTTCTTCCACTTCAATTACAAAGAATAAGTTCGTCAGTCGTATTTCGGGAAAAATATTTCTACACATGTCGCAACAGAATTAGTCGTATTATATCAATAAAAATAAAATCTTTAAAACCTTCCTTTTATCATTCATTATTAGTTATCTGTAATTAATAAAAAAATTCGATACTTAATTTTAAGAATTATTTTCTTGTAGTATCATGTAAGCTTCAAGCAAAATAAATAAATGAAATGAAAATGAAAAATTAAATGTCTTGCAAGAACTATCAAGGCATATCCCTGCAAAGTATCGAATATAAGATCCTATCCCCTAACGTACTGTATGAACATCTGAAGCCGTTATGCAATAAACTAATCGGCACGTACCAGTGTGACTTCCGGCCCGGCAGATCGACAATAGACCAACAGCCCTATTATGGCTATCAAATATCAACACGATATTTAATAATAATTGATACGTATCAAAAAAATAAATGAATCTGTATTATGGTTATCAACCTATCAAAATGTTTGATGAAATGTGAATTGTATTAGATTTATGATCTATTGTGAATAGTTTTATCGATAAACTTGGTATTACGGTTGTCAAAAAATTTGATATTCGTCAAATTTTCTTTCAACCACAAATTCCCTGTTGATACGTATCAAATATTCGCGCGGTTAAAAATTTCTATTAACATCAAATCATAAAATTTATTTCCTTGTTTTTATTGTTAAAAAAACGACTTTAGACCGAAATGTCATCGGTAGAGTTATTTTTTGAAGGGGATTATGATGAAGTACGTGTTCGCGAACAAGCTATCATACGCAGGACTTTAAGGGATGCTTCCAACCCAATGGATTTGGACGAACATATGAAAGCAGTTAATAGTATTTTTTTTTTCACTTGATTCGGTGATTCGGTTCCAGATTCATACAGAACTTCCGACTTTCGAAACAAGCCTTTGTAGAAGTGTTAAACGATATTGAGGATAAACTCAAACCGATAAAAAATCAGCAAGCCATCCCAAATACACTAAAACTAGCAGCAGTTTTAAAATTCTTTACTCAAGGGAGCTACCAACTGAGCGTTGGAAATGACTTTCCAACGGTGTCGGTTGTTCTTAGTGAATTGCTAAACAACTTACATTATTTCACCAAAATTAGACGTCAGCCACAAAACAAAAACCAAATTCAAATTAGAAACGTCAAACTTCAAAACAGAACCCATTCCCAATGATATTTTGATTAGCATTCACAATGGGGTAAAAATTATCAATTGATACTCATAATACCAAATTATCGATGAATTTATAGATGTTATCAAGTATCAAATGATTGATATTTGATAGCCATAATAGGGCTGCAAATCTTCAAACTAAGGCAAATCCCGGAAAAGACAAATGAATTTCATGTCGAGCCACCACCCAGCACCGTTACATCGACTTTAAAGCCGTATATTCCGCACTCATTGTCAGGAGCTCTACGTGACGATGGCGGAATTCGGGATCCCGACAAAACTGATCCAGTTGTATCGCCGCGTGAAACTTGAAAATACGCGGTTTGAAAGCAGCTCCTCTGAATTATTCCAAACTTGTATCGGATTTCGGCAGGAGATGCGCAATTATGTGACTTCCTCAATCTTGTTCTGGAGAAAATAATGCGAAGGGCAGTTGTCAACACGGAAGGCACTATCTTCAATAGATCCATGCAGCTACTGGGGTATACGGACGATATCGACATCATCGGCCGTTCCCAGCGTGCAGTGTTAGAGGCTTTCACGACGATTGAAGACAAGGCGAAATTGGTTGGTGCTGAAGTAAATGAGGACAAGACCAAGTACATGCTATCAACAAACAAACAAACATCTGTCCTCCATCTAGGAAAAAACGTCACTGTTCATAGCAATAGCTTTGAGGTAGTTAAGGAGTTCATCTACCTGGGAGTAAACATCAACTCCATGAATGACACCTTAGTGGAGTTCCGGCGGGAAATAATCTTGGGAAACTTCGGTTTAGCGAAACAAATGGGTTCAAAACTCATCACTCGAAGGACAAAATGCATTCTCTATCGAACCTTAGTCCTGCTTTATGGCGCCTAGTGCTGGACGATAAGTAGAAAAGGGGAGCTAATATTGGGATCTTTGGTAAGAAAAATACTCCACAGGATATTTGGTTATGTGTGCGAGGAGGGCGAATGGAGGAGAAGATACAACCGCGAACTCTATAAGCTGTACCAAGATGTGGATGTAGTTCAAGAAGCTAAATCACGTCGACTATATTGGCTCGGCCTCATTGAGCTAATGGAAAATAATGCTCCAGCCAAGAGGATCTTCGACTCCCACCTCCCTGGTTCGAGAAGGCAAGAAAGACCGAACCTCCGTTTTAAAGGCCAAACCATCGCGGATGCCACAGCGCTTGGTCTGGACAACTGGAAGCATCGAGCCAGGGATCGCAGAGGATGGAAGGCTGCAGTGTCTCAGGCAGAGACCCTTCACTGGTCGGGAGCCCGTTAAGTAAGGAAGTAAGTACTTCAGTCAATGAATATCACTGACGAAAATTTCTTTAGGGCCCAGATTTGGTGTGCATAACAAGAGATGACATTGTCTGTGAACTTGGTTGCCAATTTCTGCCAAAAAAGTTTGTCAACATGCTACCTGAGAGATCCCCATTTACGATTACTTATTTCCAAAATATAATCAACAATTTTAAAAATCGGTCGAAAGAAACTATAAGGTACCGTCAAACAGCAATACTTTAACCAGTGATGGTAACTTTGACCGAAACCGATAAAACTTTTTTATTGACTATAGCGTCATCTCTGTTTGAGATAACTAGGTGCCGTAAGCGAAAGCGAAACCTAGAGCTTTTTCTTGAGTTGAGGTAAAGAAATTGTGGTGAAAATATTCAAGTGAGTCTGGTAACAGTCAAAAGTGGCAGTTCAAGTTCTGTGTGTGAATTTTAGATCCCTAAAGAGGTTCCGTGTTTTTGAATAAAAGCTGTATTATCGACTTGAATTTACTCGGAGTAAGTAGAATACTATTTTTTCTTTAAATAGAGCTATAAATCGTGACGATTGACCATTTAGTTCAAGTTTCATGCCTAAATCTATAAACCTGTTCCTAAAATATGAAAAATCGTAAAACTTTGACCGCCAATTTTTAACTTTGACCGACATTTTTACTTTGACCGGTTAAACTTTGGCCGCTTTAACTTCACCACATTTGAGTTATGGTCTGCTTATATTGCATTTTTTTTTTGCTTAACTTAGGTTCCTAAATCCAGAAGGCCATGATTTTTAATTGAATTCACATAAATAGAGATCTCCCTAAGCAATTTAGGCGCCACCCGTGGAGAAAAAAAATACCAAGCACCAAAACTCCTTTCCTGTCCTCCTATTCTTTCGAATAGTAAGTAGCGCCTAAAATCATGCAATACAATACTTCATTGCTAAGGTGTTGCTAACTGTTTAACAAAAAATGCATGCGCTATGTTTAACACTATAAGGGTACTATACATATACCAAGCCCCTTTAGCGTAATCGAATTATAAAAAAAACATAGGGACGGGCTACAGTCCGCTTGGGCGAACTGTTGGATACCCTATTCTTATTCCTATCCCTCATAAGTGGGCGTGACAAAAGTCTAAGTATGGTTGAATTGTTAAGAACGCTCTACATATTGTGTGCGCTCTAAGGATTTTATAAAAAAAAAACGCTCCCTAGCTTAAACTTGGGTGTTTCAATAAAATTGTTTTATTTAATTGTGGGCGTGTCAGTAGGCGGATTTAAAAAAAATTAACACATAAGCATAAAGGGCCCCTAGAGAGTATATCCCCCTTATCACAGAATCCGTCGGATTCGGAATTTTGCTACGAACTAAAAAAGATATTCTCACAGAATCCATCATAGTGGAAATATTTGCTACAAATTTTGAGATTCTTGGAAAATGGTTTGAGTGAATCCTAATTAATTAAGATTTTGACATTTATGTGTTTGTTACCACGAAATTTTGGATCCTTCGTAGCGGAATTCCGAATACGACGGATTCTGTGATAGGGGTGTATATTATAAATTTCAGCTCCCTAGCTCACTTTGAATTTTCAAAAAAAAAAAAAAAAAAAATAATTGTGGGCACGCCCACAGTGGGCGGATTTTGAAAATATTCACACATGAGCATAAAGGGCCCATAGAGAGTATATATTATAAATTTCAGCTCCTTAGCTCAAACTTTGGATTTTCAAAAAAATTGTTTTATTTATTTGTGGGCGTGTCAGTGGGCGGATTTTGAAATTTTTTATCCCGAGCAGTTTTAGGAGTCATAGATCATATATAAAAAATTTCAGCTTTCTAGCTCAAAATTCGATTTTTTCCAAAATTTTGTTTTTTTTTGAGTTTGTGGGCGTGTCTGTGGGCGGATTTCAAAAATTCGTAGTAAACTTGATTATTTCGGGACCCTAGAGAGTATATGATTAAAATTTCAGCTCTCTAGGTCCAGTTTAAAGGCCTAATTTTTGCCGACGGACGGACGGACGGACATGGCTAGATCGACATTACTATCGATGCTGATCATAAATATAGTAACTTTTAGGGGTCTACGGGCAATATTAAGATATATTACAAACTATGCGTCAAAATTAATATACCCCTAGAATAGGGTATAAAAATATATATATACTTGCAAGGGCCATTATCACCACAAGCGAATGGGGCTTTCCATTCTGCATGTTAGATGTACAGACTCTTGCGACTAATCACTTAGAGAAACGTGACAATAAAAAGTACAATTTATTGAGTAAAGACTGGCTGTCAGGTTTCCTCAAGAGGAATAAAGACCTTGTCAGTAAGAGGATGTGCCAAAATTTGAAACCATCAAAAGCCAAGTTAACGAAAAATGAGATGGAGATCTATTTTCATCATTTAAAAAATACTTTGACTTTAGAGAACGGAGAAAATATTTTACCAGAATTAATTTTTAATTATGACGAGGTAAAGGAATAAGTATAGAAGAGCTACAAGGAGGATCAATGCTGAATTCGGCAGTAGATTCAGTTTCTAATAATCAGTTGGAGTCACTTCCATGTCCTGATATCTTGCCAGAGGTTGTGAATGAAGTGGAATTGGAAAATGAATCAATCTTGTCAGATCCGCTTAGCCCTACTTCATCACTAGAAGACTTAGTGAACGCAGTTCAAAGCGCAAAGTAGAATAAGGTAAAATTTTCAATTTATTTACTTTAAAAAGGGCTAAATATATTATTTTTTTCTAAATTTTTACAGCAGCAGTATGGCTGTTCTAATTAAGCCGTTCAGTACGAGTTCTTAATTAGATTTTCATTTCACAAAATGTTTGCAATTTTTTGTAATGTAACTTCGCAGAACGCGAGTTTTGACGCAAGATTTTCTCCTCCACCATTCCAGCAAACAAACTTATGCAAGTAGTTTCTGCAACTTTCCGCACTTTTGGGCCAAACAATATACGAAAGTCTCATTTGTATTAATGCCCATTTGTTGTTATCTGCCATCAAGGAACGTACATCGCTGACGAATTGCTCCTTCGATGGAATGATGAATGCATTCTCATAGCTCAGTGTAAAACTTCGTCCACTCAATCGGGGCCATCTCATTGAACATACCCACGCTGTCCTAAAAAAAAAAAACATTTCCAACCTCTCCGCTTACCGATGTAGTCGTAATTCGATCTATCGTATGTGTTTGCGGAAGTTCTGCACACACACATTTGGCCCCCTTAACATGGCCATCTTGAACAGATCGATTAATTACCAGTTTCGCTGAGTGAATGGTTAGGGGAGTCCGATAACCGAAAGTGTTGGGGGCTTTTTGCGAACGGATAGAGGTGGCTACCCTGCCTACCCCATACACACTGGAACCAGATTGATATCGAATATCCTCAAGTGACCCATCAGAAATTATGATGGAGCGTACACATGCGGCCATCGAGAATGGATTCATTTGTAGACACAGTTCCTTGACCAAGGATGTGTAGGGCACAAAACAAAGAGAAGAACCAGAAAATAAGGGTTGTTGGTGGTGGGTGAGATTGTAAGGATTCGCTCATTCATCACACTGACGAAGGCCATAGGAGAAGTCGACACAAAGTGCCAACAATAGACAATGGCCTTCGAATATTATCAAAATTAGAAAGAAATAAGAAAAAGAAACATTTCGAGGAGGAGTTTAAGCAGAGGGTCATCTTGTTGGGTAAGATTTCGGCACACATTACATTTATTTTCCATTTCGTATTTGGTTACATTATGCTGCAGAATTCCAATCTGTTTGACAACAAAAGGATGCAGGGTGTAGGTGAAATAAAAGCGATGATGTATCCCTTTGGTTATTGTTTTCGATTTGAATTGTGTTTGCACAAGGAAGAGGAATTGCAGATAAATTAGAAAATAGTGAAGACCGAGGCATTCAAGTCTGATTGATTGACCGAAGCTGTGTGCTGTGCATTATAACTGATGACAGGCGACAGGACATGTGAATTGTGAAACTGGTTTCAGAAGTAATTGAATTTTTATAAGAGGTTTGCTCACCAAAATGATTGGTAAAGGAAGATCAACTAGCATATATCTAAGTTGAAGACGCAAGGATATTTGTTTATATTTAAAAGACGTCCGAGGAGATAAATTACCTGTTTTAGTTGTTTGGAGGACCATCGGCGTTCATCTGTATCGGTCCCTTTTTTGTTTTATCTGTATAACTTCGCACCAAGGTGTCTGGAGGTGATAAGCCTTAGCTTCTTTATGGGTTGTTAAGGACAGAAAAACTGTATTGAACACCCAAACTTTGCAATTCGCTCCAATACGAGGCAATTACCGGGGAGAGGGACATTCTGATTGAGACCCAGTTTTACTCCTGAAATCTTAGTTTCAGCCGAAGTTCCTTATTTAAGTTAAATAACGTCACCTATCTATCTTTTAAAAATCTGGTGAGTCAAGACCACTCAAAGTCACACTCCCAAAAGTTAACTGTCATTATGCATGTTTATCGCACAAAAGAAACTCCAACGGAAACCATAAAACAACCCCTCCCACCGGTTTTTGCAATAAAGCGCAACGCGAACATGTCAGATCAAAATTCGACACTTAAAAGGATTCATGTTCCACACATGTGTGTGCATCCTTCAATGCCATCATTCGCCATTTGCACGAACGCTGAAATTAAAATGAGTGCCACAACGGCTGTTGCCGAACGAATTTACCCATAATACCTATTCGCCGCTTAAGGCATATATTTTATGCGATCGCAAAGCCATTCTGCTAGCAGCCGTTGAATCTCTTAAACTAAAGCACAACTCCCCCCCATATCGCCAGCACCCTTTCATGTAACCATTTATATGTCCTTTTTGCAACATCATCCCTTACCAGTTTGATTCGAGTTGCAGGAGTGGGATGGAAATTATGTTTATTTTATGCACGCACATATGTATATCCTTTTTTTCTGATAATAAAAAGGGGTGAACTGCGAATGGCTATAACTATATACATAAGGGTTGAAGGTATATAAGGAACATCACAAAATGTTTATCGATTTCTCGTTCCATTAGGGGTAGAAGTCCATAATAAAATGTTTATTTAAACCCTTTTTGGTTGGTTGAATTGGAGTTTTGGCATCATTATTGTGTGACACATCTTAAAACAATTCAAAAGTATCTATGTAGGATAGGGCCACTTCAACCCATTTCTTTATGTTATAAAATAACCATTAGGCATTTTTCTAATATGAAGATGCAAATACTAGCAAAAACATGCCCTACAATTCTAAGCACAAGCTTGATTTTATAACGCAAACACTTAAGCTGGTAGATACGCCTACTTCAGTACCTCCGCGTATGCGATAGAGTAAGAATTGGTGATTTTTAACTCTCTCGTTGAGTTCAGTCTCTTTCTTCTTCCTTAACGGCGAAGTAATGATCAGGATAGCCGGTGCCTTGAAATATTGCAGAGCGAAAAAGCGCCGACTTGTAAAATTTGACCTTTTTCACTGTCCGAAAGCGAAATAACGCCGAATTTCAATGTTCGGCTTTACTTAACTTTGACAAAGTGAAATGGGGCCGTATCGGCAGAAGTATGTTCACCTTATCATGCGCCACTTCGCGGGTAAAAGAGTTTAAGACTCTGAATACCTCTTTGACTCACGCACCGGGCAGCCTTCGGCCTCACATCCAGGTGCTCAGGGCGCCGAAACGCGGTGTTTTGTTCAATGATGAGAATATCTTTATTTTGTTGTCCCGAGTTTTAAAACCTTTTACCTGCGAGGCGGGCAACACAGGTACTGATATTTGCTGGACTATTTCATTCCTTATGCATGTGAGGCCGAAGGATGACCGATATATGAGTCGAAGACATGTCCAAAGTCTTAAACCCTTTTACCCGCGAAGTGGGCCCTGCAATTACTATTTCAGACTCCTGCTTTATTTCTCAACTGACGATTGGATTTGTAAAAGCGAAATAAGACCGAACGAAAAAGCATCGGAGTAATTGTCCTTTCGTAAGTGAAATAAGTGACGTGAACTTTTTAAGAATAAGGTTTGCTCAACATCAGCCAAAGCTGGACCTGCGACCCTCTCTGAGTTTGATCTCACTTAACCGACTGCATTTTGGCTCTGTCATATGTGTCATCACAGGACACTGTCTAGTAGGCAAGCACGCATCAAGGCCTGGCATCTATTCTAATGACTTCTGCAGAAGTTGCAGGGATGAGGAGGAGGAGGAGACTACACTTCATCTCCTCTGCACATGTCCTGCACTCTCCCATAAAAGAAATCTCTATTTAGGAGTCTTCTTCCTTAATGAACTCAGTGACTTGGCTAACACAGATGTTAGAAGTCTATCACGCTTCATTAGTAGCTCCAAATGGTTTTAGCGGGTAGGGGTAGAAACTCCCGATCCTAGTGGCATCACAATGGACCTCATTGGTCTAAGTGTGTTAGCTTTCAGCTAACAGCCACCTCAACCTAACCTAACCTAACCTAGCCTTAGTAATGTGATTCTAGATATCGATATGGTAGTTCATGCTTCAAATTGCGTAAAGTGCAATTGTTTGTTGTAACGTAAATTGCTTTAAGATTGAAACCGTCAGCAAATTTAAATAATCGATAGAAGCCTGAGCTGTGGCCTATTTCACCAACTTACAAATTTGTATTTACAAGCATTTTGTAACAAAATTTCTGATTTTGTTGATTATGTTGATTATGATTTAATTTCTTAAGTTTTGCAAACAATTTTCTTTCTTACAAGGTATGCCATGTGTTTACGGATGTATAGACGGAACCTTAACAAACATAGATGCCCCTGGCGAGTTTGAATCTGCATATGTGGACAGACATGGACAGCACTGCATAAATTTTATGTTGGTATGTAGGCCGGACTATACCTTTTATAACGCATATGTGAATTGGCCGGGAAGTGTGCACGAATCAAGGGTGTTACAAAGAAGTTTCTTTTTTCAAAATATGAAAGTGGATTTCGACCTTTTTCTCATTCTGTTTTGCTGGGGATACGGGATATCCTTTAAAGGATTGGTTAATTACCTCCATTTTGAGAAACCCAATTCCTGAAGTTGATCGTTATATTCGTGCACATAAATCAACTCGGAGAATAATTGAAAACGCGATTGGAATTTTGAAAGAGAAATTTCCGTGTCTGACGCACTTACGATTGCAATCCATGAAAGCAGTTACTGTTATAAAATGATATCTTAACCAACATTTCCCGACAAGCGGCAGATAGATAGTATTATTGAAATGTTCACCACCACTGAGGATTTAAACGACGCTGATACTCAAAATGTTTAAAATTTTGATGGCCGGGCTTCCTTAGAATATTTTTTAAATCACTTTTCGTTAGCAAATATCTTATTAAATAACGAGACTTTTGAACTTTAAATGAAATATATGTTTATTTATTTTATTTTTATTTTTAGTAGTCACTTAATTTTAAATTGTTTTCTTCCAACACTTTTATCTTCTATTCCAGCTCAGCAGTCCCCAAGTCGCGTTCCTTTTTCAAGGAATTGAACTGTAAATTATAAATTTCGAATTGAAGCCTCCTTTTCTTCAATCGAAGAATATCCGCTTGGTCAGTTAACATTTTGTTGTTGCGTTGGGGCTTTTTTGATGATACTTGAGGTCTGATTGAATTAAAAAATACGTTCATATATTTTTAAAAATAATTGTGAGAAACAAGCATTTGCATTTACCTTATTTCGCCTTCAATATCCCCCACGTTTGAGCACTGGGGTGGCAGTACCTCTTCAGTAGGTACTAAAGAGGACTCATCAACTATGCCATGAACTGTTGGCAATTCTTTACCGATAATATCAAAAATGATATTATCGAGATCGGTTAAAATGCGACTAGTGCCACCTTCAGAACCAGTCTTCTTTGAATTATCAAGTTGAAGCTGAAATATAAAAAAAAAAAATAAAAAATAAAAATTATATGTACCTACATATTATGTACTTACCCGAGTAGCCCGTTTTAAATTTTGCCACGCAATATCTCGAAGATATTTCCAATCCTTTCCATTTTGCATTAAGAGGATAATGAAATTAATACATATATCTTTCCACGCGTTTACTTCACCCAAATAAAACCTCTTTTCTCTAATCAAGGAGACAAAAAGAAATCTTATTTTGCCCATTCATTTTAATTCCGGGATTGCACGACGATATTCCACAAATTTGTGAGAAAACACTTGTAGATTACACATTGCACAAAAACCCGGTGCAACAGGAATTTTTACCCTTGTGATCAACATGTTTATTCTTACAATTTTTTTTTGTCTAATCACAAATTTGTGGGTTCATATATTTGTATTTGATGAAGCGGAAAACCAGATTACAAATTTGTAATTGTGATTCACAAGTACAAATTTGTGGTTGTAATTTGTAGTTTGGTGAAATAGGCCGCTGGTCTGAGCATATCCCAAATATTAAGCAATATCTGCTGTCTGTCATTCGTAGTATTAAACTCTATGTTGGAATGATCATATTCCTACTATCATTGGAAAATTCTATGGTATGGTTTCCTTAGGAATCCATCTATGTCACACCATTGCAAACAATATTAAAACTATTAAGGACTTTATTGATTCCAATTATCATAATATGACTGCGAAATCTGTTGTTGTAGTAGTGTGCGCGTTAAGCGCAAACTCCAAGTTGCATTCATCAGCATGACACGATACGTTTATGGATTGAGACATTATTACTATGTTACTAACTTTCTTCATAGACTTCATAGAGTTCGCGGTTGTATCTTCTCCTCCAGTCGCCCTCCTCGCACACAGGACCAAATACCCGACGGAGTATTTTTCTTTTAAAAGATCCCAATATTAGCTCCCCTTTTCTTCTTATCGTCCAGCACCCGGCGCCATAGAGCAGGACTGGTAGGATTAAGGTTCGATAGAGCATGCATTTTGTCCTTCGAGTGAGGAGCTTTGAACCCATTTATTTCACTAAACCGAAGTAGGAGCGGTTTCCAAAGGTAATTCTCTGCCGGATCTCCACTAAGGTGTTATTCGTGTAGTTGATGTTTACTCCTAGGTAGATGAACTCCTTAACTACTTCGAAGTTATTGCTATCAATAGTGTAGTTTTGTCCTAGCGGTGGACAAATGTTTGTTTATTTGTTGTGTTGATAGCATGTACTTGGTCTTGTGCTCATTTAATTCAAGACCAACCAATATATTGGATACATTATTACTATTATTATTATTACAACTTTATTGATACATAAATAATTTACATAAACAATAATTAAAGAATTGAGCTCTACCTACTAGGGCTTTGAGCTCGATATTGGATACAAAATATTAGTAAACTAGCTAAAGACGAAATGCCACTTAAATAGGTCATCCAGCAGGAAACCGACCTTAAAACGACTAGAAGAAGAGCTAAGCAGTAATTTCGGGGAAATAGGATTGAGGTCATTGAGTGACCTGCTCAACGTCTTGATCTCAATCCTTTTGAAAATATATTGATTTAGGTATCATGTTTTTTTTTCTTTGAATCACTATTTGATTTGAATATATATATTTATTAATTCGTTTTAATATACAAAGCAGTGGGCGACGCGACGGTGTAGAGGTTAGTGTGTTGGCTTGTCTCCGGTTGTTCCGAACGCCTGAATCCAATTATATAAAATACTATCCCAACAAGGTCCTATACGATGGGGCTCAGTTGAATAGGATTGACAATTTCCTCATTAAGGTGACTCGAAGGCACGTAGCAAGGGCGATGGCCAGCGACAATAGTCTGATCTTTGGGGCTTACTACCCCAATGAAATGTACATAGAGAGTACGCTCCGGTCTGGCTTTATCCCGCCGGAGGCATTTATCCATATTGATGCAAAAGGGCTGGTACAGACGAGGGATGGTATCCCGGTATTATACCACCGCTTCCGCAGCGCGAGAGATAAGCGGCTCATCCGCGGCGAGGACGTCGCCAATGCTCATGAGCTCCTCCGTTTTAGTACCGCAATAGCGGAGAGGGATAAATTCGATACAGAAAAACAATTTGCCGAATCTTGGTGGCTTTTTGAAGGGGGAGGGGTCAACATGCCCTCCCAAGACGGTGCGTTACTCTAGGTAACATCCTCTTAGTTTATAAGTTAGACTAAGTTAGCTAGGGCGTTTCTGGGAGAGGCCGGGCTCGTCAACTTGTGGTAGTGCTTCCGGGAGAAGATTGACGCTGTAAGGCTTCAGTTAGCTCAGGGTAGCGCGTGTGCACGTTGACGACTGCCAGGCGCTCGGAAAGCAATTGGGATTTTGACCACTTGTTGCGCAAGGCAACGAGTGCTCAGAATCCTAATTATAGTTAGAATATGTTAGGTAGTTTAAGTAAGTAGAATAGGTAGTTTGTAGTTTGTTTTATATAAAAAATATAAAATCTTAATAATGATACCGATTTTTAATTGATTTTCTCGATGAATACATATGTAAGATTAGTTCGTAAATAGTTTTTAGGCCGAAAGGCAATAATTATAAGATATAGTTAAGTTTAGGGCGTCCGCATAAGGACCAATAAATAAGAATAAGTATCCTGTTAATTTTAAGTTAGATTTAATCATTTTTCTCTAGTACGTACGTTGATATTCAGTAACAATTAAAAAATGAATTTAAAAGTAAAAAGTAAAGTGTGTTGGCTTGTGACCCGTGCGGTGCAGGTTCAATCCCCATGGGGAACAACAACATACGCCACCCATTCTCCAGGTTCTACACCAAAAGGAGGATTTCTGCCTGGTAGTACAATCGACCGTTACCGAGTCTGAGTGATCTGGCATTTGGATTTCCTTCTTTCAAGGCTTACTACCGCACAGTTAACAATTCAGAGATATGATATTACTATGTATCTGTCTACTGAAATATTATCTGATATTTTCTTAAAATGTTTGCTTATACAAGAAACATTTTTATTCTGGAGGAAACAACGGCCAAACCCCCAATTTGATACAGAAAAAAATCATATATATTCTATCACATAAAATAATTCACAAGTTAAAAAAGAACCAGCAATGAAGTTATTTAACAAGGAAGTCATGTTCAGTATATTTATATGAACACTTAAATATTAAGTACTAAAGGGTTTTTCAATAAGAGCGCTACAAAAGTTTTTTTTAAATAAAACAAAAACAGTTTTGGATATCAATGAAATTCTTTATTCCTGTGAAAGTACGTTCGATGCCATTATGTATGGAACTCGATTTCTTTTGCATGGCCACCACGGGCACGCTTGCAGAAGTCCAGACGCTGAACCCAATTTTCGACGGTTTTCAAGCATAAATCGGCCGATACTGCTGCAATTTCACGTTCGATATTCGCACGAAGTTCATCAATCGTCGCTGGCTTGCTGGCATAGACCATAGACTTGAGGTAGCCCCACAGGAAGTAGTCTAACGGCGTCAAATCGCACGAACGAGGCGGCCAAGCGACTGGACCATTTCGTGAGATAACACGGTTTCCAAACTTGGTTTCCAATAAATTGATTGTGGCATTGGCTGTGTGGCTTGTGGCGCCGTTCTGTTGGAACCACATGTCCTCCAAGTGCATATCATCCAATGTAAGGATGTAGGCCAAGATCTTTTCGCAAAATTCGCCACAACGACGTTACAGAGATGCCCAACGCTTGAGAACGACGTGTGAGAGACACATTTGGGCTTTCTTCAATTGAAGCCTCAGCGGCAGTAATATTCTCGACACTACGGGCACTTCTTTGTCTCACTGGCATGGAAACATTTTGTACTGTGCTTGTGGACTCAAATTTTTCAACTAGACGCTCAATTGTTGATCTGCTAGGACGATTATTACGACCAGAATTTGGACGTAGCGCTCTTAACGTTGAGGCTACTGACTCCGAATTTCGGTAGTAAATTTTAATAATTTCCGCTTGTTGTTGGCTCGTTTATCTTTCAATCATGAAATGGCAAACCTTACTGAAGAGAAATGTCAAAAGAGCGGCAAGAAATTCGGCGTCGTTTGCTGTCCCTGTCGCTCTACTTTTGTAGCGTCCCTGCTGAAAAATCCTTTATAAGTACATAATGAGTATCATAAAGGAAAAAAACTAATATAACACAAATAATAATAAATTAAAAAATAAATAAATTAATTACCCCAAAAAATGAATTAAACGATAACAAAAAAAATTATCAAAAAATCAACAAAATGAAAAAAAATATTAATAAATAAATAGTTTATGAAATAAACAACATATAACAGAGGAAAAATAATTAACGAGTAGAGATAGAAAAACAAAAAGTAATAAATTAATTAATCGACAACATTTAGATTATGAAAGAATAAATTAAATTAGAAACAAAATAAGTACATATTTTCAAATATAAATTAATAAATAAAAAACTGATATAAATTAATTAGACCATTGAACAAAAAAGAATGGAAAGTAATTAATGAGAAATTCGAGGTATTAAGAAGAAACATGTAGTTGATTTATTGATCGATTATCCGAATAATCACATCGCACTACAAATGTGTTAGTAAGTTTTTGTATTCTATCAGAGATCAATTCAATATTGCTACGAATATGTAGATCCGATGTAGAATAATGCCAGGGCAAATTCATTATCTTTTTTAACACTTTATTCTGCGATATTTGCAGCTTTTTTATATGGCAATCCGCAGAATGGCCCCAAACTTGGCATCCGTACAAAAGAATTGCTTGAAAATTAACATTGCATGGACTTTCGGTTAATAAATATGTTATAGCATTTTGATAGCATTATTAATTTTCTTCAGAGTTTGTGATGTGTGTTCCTTAAACGTCAACTTTGCGTTTAACTGAATACCTAGATATTTTATGCAGTGCTCCAACGAAATTTGCTGACCATTCAATAACAGTTGATTATTGGGAAGAAAACAAGGTTTCCTTTTTCGAAGGAAAAATATGGCTTGCATTTTTCCCGCGTATAATTTGATTTTCCATTTTTTATAGCATTGTTCTAATATTTTCGTTTCGTTTTCTAGGTTCGATTGAACATTTATACCACCTTCATGTGACGAAAATATAGTAGTATCATCAGCAAATATTGCTGCTGCACAGTTCGGTAAACTTTGAATATCTGAGGTGTAAAAGTTGTATAATATCGGACCGTGTACTGAGCCTTGAGGTACACCAGCGTAAAAACTAATTAAAGAAGAAGCACTTTTATTAACAAAGACTTTAAAACAACGATTGGACAAAAAACTTTGAACTATTTTACAGATAAATTTGGGAAAATTGAGAGTAATCAATTTATATTTCAGGCCATTGTGCCACACCGTTGATTTTCCTACTTCTCCGTTTCTTTTAATGATATTGGATATGCGTCGTACATGGTGGGTAGTGCTATGAAAACGCCTAAAACCGAACTGCACCTCAGGTAATAATTTGTCCTCATCAACTATTTTCGCAATGTTTTGCTTCAAGATCCTTTCGTATATTTTACTAAGACTACTTTGCAAGCTTAGTGGTTGGTAGCTATCTGGACTATCAAAAGGTTTTCCTGCTTTTGGAATAGGTATAGCGTTGGCTATTTTCCAGGGATATGGAAAATATTACATTTTAAGGCAAGCATTTATAACAATCTCCTCCAGGATATACAGGCTAAATGATGCATTCAAACCGAGATGTAATATCTCCAACAATCCGCTAGTCAATCAACTATTTTCATAGTGGTATATAAAATATTTTGTGTTCACTAAATACCGATATATTTTCTTTTCTTATTTATCTGTTTGTTTTTGTTAACTTAATAATATTTATTTAACTGTTTAAATAATTACCTTTGGATTTATGTATGTATCTGCAAATGTCTAAACCTAAGCAGGCATGATATCAAAAACCTAGTAGGTTCTGGTCACCACGGTTTAAGATATCATCTACACAAAATGAGAATAGCAGATTCTCCTGAGTGCCAACTCTGTCTTGAAGAGGACGAGTCAGCTGAACACATTTTATGTGAATGCCCAGCCCTTAATGGAATTAGAAAGAAGATCTTTCTCAGTGAACAATTGGGCCCCGAGGACATAAAGAATTCTTCTACTGGTAAAATTGTCCGCTTTACACGGAGAGTGGAAATTTTACTAGTTTAAAATTTTTCTGGCCCATACGGTACAAAAGATCTTTTAGGACGAAGTACCCCCCCCCCCCTTTTTATAAATCGCCTTGGCGAGCCAGAATTTAATAAAAAAAAATGTATTTATTTATTTGTTTATTTATTTATTTATTATAATATATACTATTAGTTTATTTATTTATTTTATGATTTATTTTATTTATTTATTTATTTGTGTTTTTTAAAAAAATAATAAATAATGATTCAGTTGAAAGATAAAAAACAAAAAATGTCAAATCTCTGCAATTATATAATATAAATTGGGCGACAACGTATTTTTATTTCATGAAGCAAGAATAAACTATCTATCTATCTATTTATTTATAACAAAGGCGAAAAACTTTATCAATATTTTCGGTAGTCTTTTAAGATATTTCTAATATTATCAGTTCCACCTGTATCTTTAACATTCAATTCGTTTATAAAAAAAAACGTATGTCCCTTTCAGATATAAGTTCATCACGTGGTAATTCTGAATTTGATATGTTATCGGATGTATCTGTTTTTCTATATTTCCAACAAACCTTAGCATTTTCCAGTATGTTATTTTCTGTCCAACTCCGCAAAGTGTTGTTGTCGTTTTCTCGAGACACATACTCCTCAAGTCTCCACTGCTGACCAGGGCACTAATGTGACATCCGCACCTGTGCCAACTTTAAATGTAACTTTCTTGTTATTTAGTCATAAATCAACAGACCACATGTCTGTCACCATGCCTACAAAGTATTCTTGTTCTTCCTCTCTGCCTTCATTCTTTCCCCTTCTGCTCCGCCTCAGTCTAACTTCACAGACCCCTCTTGACTACAGAATCTTGCATAATGTCCGCACTTGTTGTATTTTCTACAGATTGCATTTTTCGCCGGACGCTTATCATAATAGTGTCGTTCAAACCCACATCGCATGCCCTGTTCTGCCCCTGTCTGATGTTTTTGTTTTGCTCTCTATCTGCCAATTTTTTTTCTATAATCTACGTTTTTGATGATCCCCGGATCGTTCTACTTTGCAAATGTGTGGTGCTGGTGTTAGTTGCAGATCTTTTTTTTTGTTGGTACCTATAGCTCTTCTTCCTGCTGTAGTGAACAGATTGCGTTTTCCAATTTATAGGAGACTTGGGTCTAGTTGTAGCCTATCAGTTAAAATTTCGTCTCTCATGCCTACGACTAGAGTTAATAATTATCATGTCGTCTAGAAGATTTCCCCATTCACAGTGATTTGCTAATGCATATATAGCTGTTACAAATTCTTCGCCCGATTCGTCGCCCTGTTTATACCCTATTTTAAGGGTATATTAATTTTGACGCGAAGTTTGTAATATATCCTAATATTGCCCGTAGACCCCTAAAATTTACTATATTTATGATCAGCATCGATAGTAATGTCGATCTAGCCATGTCAGTCCGCCCGTTCGTCCGTCGGCAAAAACTAGGCCTTTAAACTGAACCTAGAGAGCTGACATTTTGACCATATACTCTCTAGGGGCCCGAAATAATCAAGTTTAAGAATTTTTGAAATCCGCCCACAACAAATTTATCGCAAAAATAGAAAGCTAAAACTTTTTATATACATATGATCTTTGATTCCCAAAACTGCTCTGGAGTAAAATTTCATTGAAAAGTCAGAGTTTTAGCTAGGAAACTGAAATTTATAATACAGACCCTCTGGGTGCTCTTTATACTTATGTTTAAAAAAATTTAAATCCGCCTACTGAGACGCCCACAATTATAAATAAAACAATTTTATTGAAAAACCAAAATTTGAGATAGGGAGAAATGTATAATATGTACTCTCTAGGTGCCCTTTATGTTCATGTGTAAATATTTTCAAAATCTGCCCACTGGCAATCCCACAATTTTAAAAAAAAACCAAAGTTTGAGCTATGGAGCGGTTTTCTTACAAAATCTTCGTTTTTTCGATTAAATCCTTTGAATGTTAAGTAACAAAACATGTAGAGCGTTCTTAACAATTCTATCATACTTAGACTTTTGTCACGCCCACTATGAGGGATAGGAATAAGAATATAGGGTATCCAACAGTTCGCCCAAGCGGACTTTAGCCCGTCCCTATGTTTTCTTTTCGCTTTGGTATGAAATATTCTTCAAATTTATGTATGCATGCAGTACATGCTTCGACTTGTGGTTTAAGAGAACCGTAAATTTCATCGCCTTTCTTGCCTATGCAATATACAGTCACTGGCAAAATTATTTACACGTTGCATTCCTTGCACTTTAACCAACCTATAAAGCTGGAGAACTTTCGAAATAAGAACATATTGTTTATTAACTTTTCTCATTTTTAATGTTTGCAGTTTTAGTCAAACAGTAAACAAAAAAAAATTAGCAAATTCCAACAAGTAACTGTTAAAATCATACAAAACTAAGTGGCACAATTATTTACACATCCATCGAACACAGGCAAAATTATTTACACAAGTGCAAATAACTGCATTGAGAGTGTATCGGTTATAAATTTCTTTAGTTAAATGATATTTTGCGTTGTGTCCAAATATTGCGATCAGTTTTGCCAGGTCTATATTAGAGAAAGGTTGTACGAGATGGCAAAAACTATTGAGCTTTCCCTTGAAAAAAGAGCGGCCATTATTGCAGAATTCCAGGGGGTGTTTCGGCAGTATAACTCTCTAAAAAGTATGGTTGCAGACGGAAAACAATTTATAATATAAATTCTAAGTTTAACGAATGTGGAAGTGTAAAAAATAAAATTGGTAGAGGCAGAAAAAGGTTAAAAAGAGAAGACGCGTTAAAGTGTTAAAACTGTACTCATGGACATAAACAAAGATCGCGAAAATAATATTATAAGTGAGAGAACATTGCGACGAAGATTAAAAGAAAACGGAATAAATGCCTACGTTATCCACAAAAAGCCGCATATAAAACCCAAAAACAAGCAAGTTAGCCTACAATTTGCAATTGACCAAAACAACAAACCGCCAGAGTTTTGGAGAAGCATTCTTTGGACGGATGAAAGAGCTTGTTCCTTGGACGGTACCTATGGGCGTAATTTTTATTATTACAACCCTGAAATTAAGGCCAAACAACCCGTCACTCAACTCACACGACATTCCAAAGGAGGCAAGAAATGATATTGTATTGCATATCAAATAGTGGAGTGGGTCCGCTTGTAAGGTGCTCCGATCACATGAAACATTATTTGAACATTTTAAATGATGTTTCAGTGGTTGCTGGTTCAAGATATATCGGAAACGATTTTATCATGACAATGCACAGCCTGGAACAAAAGTATTTGGCAGAAGTGGGTCAAGAAGTTTTAAAATGGCCCCCGCAAAGTCCTGACCCTAATGTTATAGAAAACCTTTCGCACATAGTAAAATCTAAAATTCCTGAAAACATTGGCAGAACTGCAGATTAAACTTGGAAGGACTTTATAACGGCTTGGAGTACCATTCCAGTAGAGCCACTTCAAGGCTTAATAGACTCAAAGCCCACACGCCTTGCAGAAGTTATTGCGGCAAAAGGAGGAAACACAACCTATTAAGTAATGTTACTTTAAATAACCGTTAACTTCAAACTTAAAAATAGGTATTTTCTTTTTCGCTCCAGATGTAGTGAAAACGAAAAAAACTCTTTTTGTGTAAATAATTTTGCCTGTGTGCGATGCATGTGTAAATAATTGTGCCACTTAGTTTTGTATGATTTTAACAGTTACTTGTTGGAATTTGCTAAATTTTTTTTGTTTACTGTTTGACTACTTTTGGTGGCGCATACAGTCCCGGGTGAACCACGTCCTCAACCAACAAGCCCCCCCCCCCCCCCCAACCACTAGCTGCATCCAGCTACGCACACCAAGTTGGTTGAGGTCGTTCTCCAATTGTGCGCGCCACCTAAGGTGGGGACTTCCTCTGCTGCGTTGACCCTCAGGGGTGGATTCGAAGACTCGTCGGCTGGTGCGTCGTTGTCCATACGCTCCACGTATCCCAGCCATCTCAGCCATTGTATTTTTAGCTTTTTTACCAGGTCAGCGTCGCTGTATAGTTTGTCGTTGAATCTACTTCTCGACACTTCATCGTCACAAACTGGACCGAATATCACTCGCAGAATCTTTCCCCCAAAGCATCCCAGAAGGGTCCACGGTGACATTTTGTCCGATTCGCCGATGTTGAGAGTCCTTTCCCGTTGACAGCATATACTTCGTTTTGTCCTCATTAACAGCCTGACCCATCTTTGCAGCCTTTGTTTCGATCCTTGCAAATAATTGGAAGGTCATCTGATCCATAGTAGCTTTGTTGGACTTAAGCTTGGATATCGCTATCCTCACTTCATGTAGGTCGGTTGGACGGAAGTTTCGGCTATCATCGTCCAAGCTGAACAGATCATTCTGCCTGTTAGCTGTCTCCGCCGTTTAACTGTCTACAGAAGCGTTCTTTTCAAATCCTTAGCACCGACTGTGAATCTACATTTTTATCATCCATATCCGCGGCTTGTGGTTGCTTCGTAACATAATATTTTTTCCGTGGTTGGGTAGTTCGCCCCACGCACAACCCCCAACCCTTTGATGGACCCTTTGGACAAAAGGACCGGATATTCCGGATTCATTTACCCACTTTAGGGCTACTCCGCCACCATCTCTATTTCAACACCCTGACTAGTATTGAAAATCCTTAATGACCTCAGCTCCAAATACGTCGAAGTAGCTCATTAAGGTATCTGCCATATGGACTGTTGACGAAACCGTTGATTCAATCACGTGAATTCATCTGCCATACGTCCTCTTTCTGAGGAGCTCGTGTTAGACTTCTGAGAATCGAGCAGACAGTCAATTCCGACAGAGCATTAGAGTGTTGCTATTTTCTACGCGTTCAATACTCGCGCTTATAAGTTTATCAAGTCATGCCCGGAAGGACAAGACCAGTACCCTGTGGCTACCAGATGGATGTAAAATAAGCACAATTGATGTGTATGAAACAACTCGGCATCGCAAAGTTGATGCCAATCAGTGCCTACCCTATTCATACAACACCCAACCCCCCATTTCCCATTCAGACGGTATAAATGAAGACCCTTCTGGTGCCCAAAGTGCCAATGGGCGAAAGAGCTCACGAAACAGCAGTAGCAAGAGCAATGGGACCCGGAAAGCAGAGGACGATGGACGGTAAGGCTGATCAAAAATCTGGCTGAGTGGAATGCAAGTAAACACGGTGAAGTAAACTTCGTCGTAACCCAATTTCTCTACCGGGTATGGTTATTTTAACCTGCCACAAATTTTTCGCCTTTAGTAGGCGTGGAGTGCTATGACGGGATCTGCTAAGGAGCATCGGCCTCATTACTACGGATGAGATGCTGGCATGCGACCAGAACTGGAGACAATCTGCTTGTTTGTAGAAAATATTTTCTGTGCAAAGAAGATGAAAGAAGACTGAAATAGAGAGAGATCTCGATATGGCTCACAACCACAGACATCTTGGCCACAGAAAACTTAAAAGGTTGCATCCACTTATGAACATAAAAAAACGGCTCCACCCTAATGTTAGGCAAAGAGGGGTGCCAGTATGGTCTCGAGACCTTAGCGGGGAGAGTTTAGTCCGATGTGCCATTTGGCTATAGCCTTGGTGTTGAGGAAGACCGTAATTCATCGATTCGTTGTACGCACGAACTTGCCCTGTGAAAGATTTTGCCCAAGGATCTTGGTATACACGCTTACAAGATTTAATTGCTGCAAGATGCAAGATGATGCAAGATTTGTGCCTTGATTTTAGTGAATTGGCGCTGTAGATACATTTTAATTGGTTTAGTGATGAAGCTCAATTGTGTCCGATTGGCTTTGGTAATAAGCAAAATTGTCGATTTTGGAGTGAGGAAAATCCAAAGAAAAATTCATCAGCTGCCGGAGCCACCCGAAAAAGGCGCTCTTTGGGATGGAAAAACAAAACTACATACGACTTCATCTGTTGGCGTATTTTGTCAAACAAGTTCTCTGCTTAACTACGTGCATTGTGTATACTCAGAGCTATTTCGTCACGTTGAGGTGTGAAGATCGCGTCCCTCGAAACAAAGAATTTAACCTCCAGTATGTCGCAACGAACTCGTTGTGCAATACTTAAGTCGCTGAATGCTTAAAGAGATAGTTAAAAGCAAGCACTCTGTTCATCCAGAGAAATGTATCTCATTCAACTAACTAACATTTTTTTATGGAAAAAAAAAATACTACACGCCTACCTGCATGCCAGACATATTTGTTTTTCCATTTACCCAGTTATCGGCCATTGCAATGCAATCCATTTCCGAAGTGCACAAATGTGGGAAGGCATGATTCGATTACTCAGCTCGAGTCGCTTTCTTTGATGCAATTTCTCTTGCCCGATTATGAGGGTACACGGTATTACTTAACACGACAGCCGGAGCCAACAAACAAAACGTAACGAGCTCCTGGGCAAAATAATTAACATTGCTATTCAATATCAATAAATTGTAATGATCCAAATGGCAGACCGACAGATTCGGTTCGTGCTCGTTGAATAATCCGCCCGGCTAAACTATTGAAATGTATTTGTCGTGTTCTTTTGGTTATGGTTTTCAGGGTTAATCGAGTGCTGCGAATGTGCTGCTAAATACCCACGCACCCATCATTCCCATTTCCCTTTTCTTTTCTATATTTAACGATCGCTTCCACCAAATCCTTAGACACTTCCTTACTAATTTCCAAAAATGTTCGAGTTTCAATTTCAATTCGTTTGGAAATATATTAACTCTCTGCTGGTTAATGCGTGTTAAATGGAGAATTTACTTATACGAAGGCTGTAGGCACTTTGCGTCAGTGTTTAATTAATTAAATAAAGGCGCATGAGTAAGGGTTGACATTCTCCTCTTTGGTAACAAGAAAAGCATTAATTTGCAAAAATAATGAGCCATTGACTGTTTTTAAATTTAGTGACTTAAGTCGTCATTAACCATACAGTAGGCGTGTGGCCTAGGACTGTAGATCAACCTTTTTTATATCATATTTATATACTTACAGCCCTATTCATTAGATTTCCTTAATCAACAGATTAACAGTGTCTCCACTAAGTCACGTCAAATGAGTTAATTTGACTTTAACTTAGATGTCAAAAAAGTTTATTCATAAAATTTATTTTGCAATGTAGTAGCTAATCAATCAATTAAGCGAAACTTAGCTGAAAATCTGGCAGCACTCTCAGTCTTCTGTGTTACTTTTAAATTTTGACAGACATAAATTTGAAAAAGAAAACAAAGAACGAATTATTGTCACAAATTTAAACGCAAAACAAAAATTTTAGATGGACAAAAAGAAGCGCCAACGTTCTGAAAATTGGAATTCCCAAGAAAAGGTGCCAATCTGCTTCAGCTTCCTCTCGATTATAAGGTTCTATAAAGGTAGTAAAAAAGGTAGGTATTAAGTGGTATAATGAACTGTGAATGGTATTATTGCCTTGTGATGGTTCGTTTAAATAGAGTGCTAAGTTATGAAGAACTGCTAGCACTATTACAGTAGTTTTAACGGAATCTATAGGCCCTCTCATACCATTGAGCAGTATGCGAAACATTTGCTTCCAGACTCCAAAACATCGTTCAACCACGTTTCTCGTGCCGATATGAGAAGCGTTGTATCTACGTTCTTGTTCCGTTCGAGGATTCAGTATGGGAGTAAACAGATAGTATGAGCAAGCATATCCGCCGTCACCTAGTAGACGTCCTTTAAAGTCTCCGCGTTCAAAACGTTTTTTAATGCGGCTTTCCCGAAATATACAAGAATCGTGTGTACTTCTGCGCCAATGACAAACAATATCTCTAATTTTTAGACACGAATCGCAGACAACCTAAAGAATAATTTTACTTTAAGATGATTAGATTCACGTATTAACAGCAACGAACTTGTGTATTTATAGAGTAATATCCTTTCCTATTTATGTAGTATTGACTTGCATCTCCTTTTACTTTTTGAATTTTGATGTGAGTACAGTCAATCGCACCTATTACATCAGGAAATCCTTTGATACTTCTGAATTTTGAGATCACATCAATTTGTTCTGAAGCCAGTGATGGCATATTTATATAAATTGGTCTTTTCGAGGCAAATGCTCTCGAAAACTTCGAACATATTCGGCTGAGAGTAGGTTGGCTAAATCCATGAATAACTGCGCTGTCGTCTTGAATCTACGAAATGAGTAGAGGATAACATTTTAAGGGGAAAAATGTATGCTTGGCTTACTTCTTTCCGACCCCAATATCGAATAGCTGCCATTACCTGAAGTTCAACATCGATATGCCCACCTCTCGGGTCACCCTCCAGATCACCTCGAACGATTTCAATTAGTTTTTTCATGTTTCTTCACAGAATCTATATTTATTTCTGAATTCACTTTCATTTCGATCAAAATTGTTAAAACGTTTTTTATAGTTTTTTAAACGCCTTCTGTTACCAATATTATTGTTCAATATATTAAAATTATCTAAAAAAATCGAAAACGTATCTGCCATATTTATCTGGTTTTATATTCTTTCTGAGCACAACGGGAAAATGAAAGTTAATTCACTGCTAAATGCGAAATTAGGCATTTAATTTTTTGACATTTGATTAAGTGTGAATTATCTTTAAGAAAAGTTTTTGAATAAAGTTTTCTTAAATTAAACTAAGATTAGGTCTGATTCAGCTTTAATTAAGTGTTATGAATAAGGCTGTTAGTCAATATTTTTTTTTAAATTTTATTGTAGTTGAATTTATATAAATTTTTAATAAATTAACGAATAAAGTCTCAAAATAATATAGATATATATCACAGTAATGTACATATATTATAATCGACGTTGAGCGCGGTGAGTACGTAGATGGGGGACCGTTTGAGAACAACCGCGTGTCGTTGGCCAGTCCCATCTACAGAGTTGAGGTAGATAATACATACGTGATATCACAATGGACCTAAATTGGTCTAAGTGTGTCGGCTTCTGCCGACAGCCACATAAACCTAACCTAACTTAATGTGTATATAAATTAAACGCAACAAGTTAAGTTATTAAATTTAAAATTAAGTTATTATTAGAGCAACTGCACAAAACTTTTTATCGATCATATAATTTTGAGATTCGAATTTTATCTTTTTCAATTTTTGCCTCTTCATGGATCCTCCGTAGAATAGTGCCAGGAAAGATTGAGCATCATTTTTAAAATTTTATTTTGCATAATTTGCAGCCTGCTAATATGATTTTTAGCACATGTTCCCCAGATGGGCGAACCATACAGCATTATGCTTTCGAATATTACTTTGAGTAATAGCAATTTGTTTTCAACACTCAATTTGGACCTACATACGATATATTTATAAATATACTAGCTGCACCCGCCCGGTTTTGCCCGTGCCCGAGAATTCTATTGGCCAATATGTTCGAGTAGACTTCCTTATTATTGTCTATAGCGGGTATCTGGCGTACCTATGTTGCTGCCCCTAAAAAAAGAAGACCGATATTGACCAAACTTCACAGAAATACTCTCAGGCCAATACCGAAGATTGCCTGATTTGAGCTCAACCTGTTCCGCTTAGGGTAGGTGCATTTTGTCTGGCAGGTGCCTATGTTAGCTTACTTGTGCGAATCAAACAACAAAGCGAAAGTAAAAAACTTCGATAGAATCACTTTTCATTCACTTTCACACCGATTGTTATCAATGTGGGAAAAGCAACTTTCCGATGTCCGATTCACAAAAAAAAATGCAAAAAAAATTCAATAAGAGTTATTTGAATAAAACACGATATCTCAAGAATGAAAGTGCGCACAAACACCACAATAGGCTTGAAACGTTGGTCTGGTCTCCCTCTTTCATATGCGCGTTCGGATAACAAAATAGGTGACGACTGTACGATGGTTTTTTATATGTGCGGTCTCTGTATCTGCATCGGAATTTACACGCATATGCACATTTGCATGTGTACTCACTCAAATGACCATAATTCATACACCGATGCAGATACAGATATCGCACATACCAAACATCCTTTGTACAGACGTCACCTTTCATGGAAAAAAATTTCATTGGAATCGGTTAACGCGTTTGGCCAAACAGCAGCAACAAACTCAAATATGGATTGATTTTTATATATAGATATAACATTTTCATCGCCACGTTAAGTTTACGATGTGTTTCTTGAATATGCAAACTAAAGGTCAAAGTTTTGTCCAGTCGTACCCCAAGACACTTAACACTTTACATATTTCTATTCAGTTTGAACCCCATTCAACTGAAGTCTATTGCTTGGAAAGTAACAAGCTTTTATTTTTCTAGCTTTTCTTTTTTAAGGACCAATTGAATCTGTTGAGTAAATGCAGGTATCATCTGCAAAAATTGCGGTTTTACTGTGATGGGGTTTCGGAAAATCATATGTGTATATAATATACAATAACGGTCCAAGAACAGAACCTTGGGGTGCACCTGCAACGGTTTCAATTACATCATAATACACCAAAAAAAACGACATATCATTTCAATATTTTATTAATATCAAATAGCATATTATATCAATTTCTCAAAAAATGATACGAAAGATTGTATCTATGAGAATAAAAATATTAGATCAATAATTATAAGGTAAGGTAGATATGAAAATATAAAAAAATTGAAATTATTTTTTATATTGTAATATCAAAAAAAATATCATACTTTGGTTTGTATTTAACCATATTTCTATTTTAATATCATATTACCGCCATTATGATATTAACTTGATGTACAAAAGGCTGTGAATTAACATTATTTTGATATCTTAAAATATCAACAAGATTGCGTTCTCTAAACTATATTGTACCAGATAGTTATTATAAATATTTGAAAAAAGACGATTTTGCATTCTCCTTAATTGCTAAGTCTTTTTCTTGTAAAGCAGTGCATGCAACTTTTGACTGATGTTTAAAAAAATGCCCGCAAATCGACAAGCTTGTCGAAAATTAAGCCTCCAGGCTGAGCTTTTTCGACAAAGCTACTACTCAAATAGTAGTAGAGTAAAACCTTTCTAATAAGGTCAACAAAAACCAAGTTTTGCACAACACATTATGTTTTATTTCAATTTATAGTTCTGTACTTGGAAAACAACATCATATATCAGTTTTTGCATATCAGTTTGGCATTTTGAATATCAAATTTATATATAAAAATATCAAAAACAACAATTACATCATATTATTTTGATATTTTTAATTTTCAATTAGCATCAGAAATATCAGTTTGGCGTTAAATTGTTAAATTTTAATTAAGAAATGTTAAAACAATTTTATCATTTTAACATTTTAATTTTCAATATATGTATCAACTTACATAGTAAACCTATATCGTGAATGTGATAGTGATATGATCAGCATATCAAAAGTGATATTATTAATGTTGGATCACTTTTATCACCGAAAAATGTTAATTTTACAGTTGTTTTATCAAAACATTTTTTTCGGTGCGCCAATTATTTAGAGAAACTTTGAAAGTGCATTTTGTAAGGAAGGACGAAATCATTTTTACTACGTAAAGTGGGAAATTTAAAACAAGAAGTTTGTGAATGAGTCCTTCGTGCCACACCGAGTCAAACGCTTTTCCAACATCAAGAAGGATCCTTCCCGTACTTTTTCCTGTTCTAAGATTGTTTTTAATATCTTTTGTTATGCTGTCAACCTATTGAACAGTACTATTACAGATAATAAAGTTACATTATTATCTGTGGTACTATGATGTCTTCTAAAACCAAACTGTTCTTGTGGCAGGACATCAAACTGATCGACATGTTGCAATAGTTTGTTTTTTTGTTAATTTTTCTAAGCACTTACTTAAAGAGCTTAATAAACTAATTGGTCTGTAGCTAGAAGGCAGGCAAGCATTTTTGCCCGGCTTAGAGATTTTGATAACTTTTGCCATTTTCCAAGTATTTGGAAAGTATCCTATTTTGAAACACTCATTGAAAACATAGTTAAAAATTTGACACCTTTTTTAGGAAGGTTCCTTAAGAATGCATTTTATAATCCATCAAATCCAGGTGATTTTCTATATTTGAGACTTTGTAAAATTTCTTTTAAGTCGTCGGTAGATACAATATCATTCGTTTGATGATACTTGTATTAAGGAATTGTATTGATTAAGAAACGTTGTTTTCAATATTTCTGTTTACAATTAAATTACTTGCAACTAAGTGGTTAGCACAGAATCCAGTTGCCAAAGCACTTGCTTTTTCCTCCTTAGAAAGCAATACTGTATTACCTATCTTAAAAGCTGGAATGTAGGCTTTTTTCCTCTTAACCACTTTTCTGACATTCCAAAAAGGTTTACTTCCTTTATCTAAACCTTGAAGCTTAAGGTTCCATGATTGATTTCTAAAATCGGCAAGCAACGCTTTTATAATTGCATTCAAAGTTTTCATATCAGAGTAGTAATATTGATCTCTTGACCTGATCCATGAAGTTCTATATTTATTTCTAATTTTAATGGTTTCAACTATCTGAGGTGGTAGTGCGTTACCATTTTCTCGGCGTTTAATTTTTTTTTTGACAGATTGGTCAATGCTATCAAGTACAGAATTTGTAAAAGCATTCACAGATTCATCAATTTGAGCAAAATTAATATGATTGGAACTAGTGATGGGCATAATCGAATAATTTAAAGAATCGAGATATTGGTATTCGAATGATTTAAAGAATCGAATGATCATTCGAATGATCTTCGAAACAATTTTTTCCACTAGGTTTCATTTTCAATCACTGCCGATTACACAAAATATCTAATATAAATCAGAGCAAACTACTGATTATAATTTAATTTACCTACCTTTATTGCTTTCTAAAAAAATAAAACATAGACTAAGCATTCATAAATTATTCTTATCGTACCTTCTTCTTCAGACTTCAGCACAGAACAGAACAGTTAATAAAAATAAATGAACAAAAACCCAACACAAAAAAATTATAACATAACGATTCTCGCTTCTCGCTTTTCGTTTACAATTCAATATTCAACTTCAACCCTCAACGATGCATCGATTATGAAAATGAATATAAAAAAATAAACCCAAAGTCACGAGATACACAAAAAACCAACTTCTCGAGTTCTCGATTTTGTGTTTTTTCTTCTTTTTTGTTCTTTCGTCCAATATTCTCTTCTCGGTCTCGAATCGCCACTCGAGTATCGAGTTCACATTTCGCATAGAGTAAGCAGATGTGCGAAATCATTCGAATGATTTGAGTGAAGAATCGAGATATCTCGAAATGTTGTCTGAATCGATTATAATCGATTATATCATTCGAATGCGCCCATCTATAATTGGAACTAATGACCGGTATATCTCTCAGTTTTTGTCGCATATTACTTTTAAATCTGATCCAATTTCTGTTTTTCAAGTCATAGACAATATTACATGTTTCTACAGGAGTCGAATTAATTTCTATTAGAACTGGCAAGTGATTTGAACTAAGATCATTTTCAACAATAGGCTGGGTAAAAAGCTCTTGCATGTTAGTAAGGAATAAATCCAGTGTGTAAGGATTAGTTCGATTATTAGAAGGAAGGTGGGGCGTACTTAGTCTCTGTCTGAGGCACTGCAGCCTTCGATTCCTTATTTCATCCGCGATAGCTTGGTCTTTAGACGCAACCGATAATATTTAAAACAGCTGAAAAAGTAAATTAGAACCCGCCAATCCAGCGGGACCAAAATATAAAGATGCACTCTTCGACAAGAATACGTTGGAAGAAATGATAACCACAGATAACTAGTAACAGAACGTAACACGGAAGATACCATGTCGGTCCAGGTCGTCCATACTATCAATACAGCACGCGATGATGGAATGAGGACATAACAATATTCTGACCAGCGTACCTTAAAGCCAGGCGAAAGGTTCAACTATAAAAGGGGAAAGCTAACTTTCAGGAACACCTGAATACCTTTAGAATAGCGAGACACGAACTAAAAAGGGCTATCAAGGAAAGTTAGGCAAAATGCTTTAAGCGTTTATTTGAGACAAAGCTGATATTAACCGCTGGGGAACAGCATACAGGATGGTTATGACGAAGTGAAGTAGAACCCCCAAGAATGTAAAGATCTATAGTAGAACACCTTTTCCCAAAAAGACCAGCAACTATCTGCAGACTAATAAGAGAGGATAATCCAGACGATATACCTGTTATTTCTCTGGACGAGCTGCCTACATTCAGCAGGATAGGTCACAACAAGGCGCCCGAACCAGACGGCATCCCAAACAAGGCAGTGAAGGTGGCTGTTAGAAGGAGACCAGTCATCTTCATATCAACAATGCAAAGGTGCCTCGAAGAGGTTACCTTTTCTGAGAAATGGAAAATTCAGCACTTGGTCCTGTTTCCAAATGGAAAGAAGCCTCCAGGAGAACCATCGTCCTATCGCCCTATATACATATTGGACACCATGGAAAAATTCAAGAGAAGATAATATATAAAAGACTACTCGCAGTGGCTGAAGAGAAATGAGGCCTGTCAGACCGACAGTTTGGCTTCAAAAGAGCGCGGTCTACAGTGGATGCTATAAGAGCGTTGGTCGACATAGCAGATAGTGTCATTGAAGGAGAAAGATGGCTCTACCTAACATCGGTGGACCTGAACATGGTAGGAGGACTGTTCTATCAAGAGCAGTGAGTGCAGTCGTCCTTTACAGGCTTAACGCATTCAGGACGATCTGCGATTTTCGAACCACCTCGGACGAAGCGGCCTTCGTCATAGCTGGAATGAAACACATAGACCTTCCAGCGGGAGAGATGTTGAGGATCTACAACAGAAAAACGCCGGGCGGTCAACATGCAAGGGAAATGGCAAGAATAAAAGAAGAAGAAAGATCAGCTTCAAAAGCCATGTGGCAAACCAGGTGGGACAACACTACAAAAGGCAGAGACCTAGACAAAGCGATCACATGGAAACAGCAACTATCACCTTACGCAGTTCCTTACGGGCCACGGCGGCTATCCTAAATACTTAAAACTATTTTAGTCAACGCATCAAGCTTCTTCAAATGTTACCCCTTTCTCAACGAAGGCTTAATAGCCATATTATTTTCTTACAGCAGCTTATATCCGGTCAAATAGATGCACCTGACCTGCTGTCGTCTATTGGCTTTAATTTTCGTGGTGGTGCCCATAATTTACGCAGTGTTGAATTATGAATTATTGTTTAGCCCCAATCATAGAACGAATTATGGGAGGCATGAGCCTATTAGTCGCATGAGCAGAATCTATAATCTAAATGATCATGTGATTGACTTGCATGTTAGTAAAACTAAGCTTAAAAATATGTTGCGTAATAATGCCTTAATTTTTTAAATTATTTGCATGATTTGTGTCTGTGTTAGTATTTTGTAGGTCTAGGTACATAATTATTGTGTTTCTAATTGTTTAGTCCTTACTAACACCTGCACTAAATGATGAGCCTGTGAGAGCACTTTTAGTGCCGGCTAATTTCTGCTCGTGATAGTTGCTTGCTTTAAGCACTCCACGACACAGAGCTGATAGTGGAAAAAAAAAAAATAAGGGCGGGCTACAGTCCGCTTGGGCGACCTGTTGGATACCCTATTCTTATTCCTATCCCTCATAAGTGGGCGTGACAAAAGTCTAAGTATGGTTAAATTGTTAAGAACGCTCTACATATTCTGTTATATAACATTTAAAAGATTTTATCAAACAAAAACAAAGCTTTTGTAAAAAAAATTTTCCCTTGCTCAAACTTTGGTTTTTCAATAAAATTATTTTATTTAATTGTGGGCGTGTCAGTAAGCGGATTTAAAAAAAAATTAACACATGAGCATAGAGGACCCCTAGAGAGTATGTATTATAAATTTCAGCTCCCTAGCTCAAACTTTGGATTTTCAAAAAAGTTTTTTTTTAAATTGTGGGCGTGTCAGCAGGCGGATTTTGAAAATATTTACACATGAGCACAAAGGGCCCCCTAGAGAGTATATATTATAAATTTCAGCTCCCTAGCTCAAACTTTGGATTTTCAAAAAAAAAAAAAAAAAAAATTGTGGGCGTGTCAGGTTGCGGATTTTGAAAATATTTACACATAAGCTTAAAGGGCCCCTAGAGAGTATATATTAAAAATTTCAGCTCCCTAGCTCAAATTTTGGTTTTTCAATAAAATTGTTTTATTTTTTTGTGGGCGTGTCAGTGGGCGGATTTTGAAAATTTTATATCCCGAGCAGTTTTAGGAGTCATAGATCATATATAAAAAAATTCAGCTTTCTAGCTCAAAATTCGATTTTTTCAAAATTTTGTTTTTTTGAGTTTGTGGGCGGATTTCAAAAATTCGTAAACTTGATTATTTCGGGACCCTAGAGAGTACATGGTAAAAATTTCGGCTCTCTAGGCCCAGTTTAAAGGCCTAATTTTTGCCGAAGGACGGACGGACGGACGGACGGACGGACGGACATGGCTAGATCGACATTACTATCGATGCTGATCATAAATATAGTAACTTTTAGGGGTCTACGGGCAATATTAAGCTATGTTACAAACTATGCGTCAAAATTAATATACCCTTAGAATAGGGTATAAAAAAACACATAGCTCGCCATTTTGCCAGAAAGACCAGACTAGGAGGAGGACACGGAGCCAGAGTTTTTCATTGCAGGCGATTGGTTGAATGGAGAACGAATCTACCCAATCCACCGTTCCTAATAGACCATATGTTGCAGTCGGAGGACAATGGTTGGAAGTTTCTAACCTGGCAACAACTCTCCAAAATGAGCTGAGGAGAGTAGAAAAGCTAAGGAGAGCATCAGAAGTATCAGAAGCGCCAGAAGCAACTGACACAAGACAAGACGCATAGCATGAATTGCTTACCAGCGACGCGAAGTAATACCTAACGGCAGTCCCGCGGGGAGAGTGGTTGAAGTCTGCTGGGTGTGGACTAGTACGTAGGCGCACATTCCTGGCATCGATCATTCGGGTTTGCGAATCGTGCATACCATTTTTGAAAGATTACCACATCCATTGGTTCAACTAAGCAAACAAACCAAAAAAAATAGTCGTATGAGTTGCAGCTGTGCAGTTTGTCCACAGAACTATATTGAGCTCAGGCAGTAACCCGGAAAGGATCACACCGCGTAGCAACTTTACTGAAAGATTTGCATTGGAGTTCCTACGACCACAAATTAAAACCATAGGAACCTTACAAAATTTGCCAAAAGGAATGCAAAGAAGATCGAAAATTCTTTGCGGAATTTGATGTCCTACACGCGGCAACAGATGCAGCTAAGATCCATAATAGCCGTTGTTCAATTAGTCATTCAGGATGCGTTGCATAGAATGTGGGCATTTAGCCTGCATGAAACACATAAGAAAACTTCGCATCGATTGACTAAACTTTAAATTATGTTTTTTTGAATATCTGACGTCACATAGGCGACTTCTGTATGACTCATCTCAGACTGAAGCGGCTGAACTTTTTTGCAATCCATTAGTTAACTTTACGACGAATCTTTCACGCATCATTGGAACCTCCCCATACACAACTCAATTTAATATTCACAAATCTTAATCACTGTCAAGCGAACAGAGGGTTAAATTCCTCGTGACACATTCTCTGCCCTGCAGTCTCTCTCTTATCGGCTTAATCGAATAAAGAAAAAAGCAACATTCTTTTGACATTCACAAAAACTCGCCTCAGGTTGTCCATCAAATCTTCTTCAGCCCCCAGCTCTGTATCTGAATTAAAGGCCCGAATAGAATTTTTGGCAGTCAAAAGTGGTTCTTCCGCTCCGACACTATTCACCGCTTAATCGGGTTGTCGCGCCTGCCTCACTTGAGATGGTGTATCGTGCCTGGCCATGGTTATTAGAAATAATGTGGGAACGTTATCCATTCGAACAATAGGAAGGCCCAACCAGCAAATAAAAGAGATCTCCACCAAACGGTGGGGTTGTTGCAATGTTACACTTTACGGGACGCTTGTCAATTCGACTCAATTTACCAACTCACTTTCGCTCTCGGGCGAGTATGAGTAGCGCACAGCACAGTGGCGGTGGCCACTATCACTATGACATATCACGATTTCTTAAGCGACAATTTGACGCGCTCGTACTCGTACACAAAAGCCATGAGCCACGAACTGAGGGGATGACTCTCGACGATCTTCAAACCATGACCGGACGGGGGTAGGATTAAGAAAACGGAATGACAGTCTAATTAGATTATTGTTAGACACTTTAGGAGGCAACTGGTGGGGATGCCACTTCATATTTATCCAGAAAGTCAGTTGCAGGGATGAATAATGTGAGAGAATCGGATGCGTGCAGCGGCGAGTCTGCCGGAGAAAGTGGATGATGTAAAATTGTTGTAATTAACGAATCGCTCCGATTAATTAACTTGTTATAGTGGTCTCGCTGGGTGTTAGGATTGGATTGGATTAGATTAGACAGACGGATACAAGGTGAAATTTATGGCATTCGAATGTTTGTGGGAACAATACCACGGTATGGCATGAGAGAGAAGTACAAATGGGACTTTAATTGTCGTGGCACCTCATTCAAAGAGGCTACTCTCAAGAGTATGACATCTTAATTTAGGGATTAAAGCCGGAACTAAGCACGAGTGGGGATCAATGTTATTGTTAGATGATTTAAACAAAAATCAGAAGCAGTATTTGATGATTGAAGACTAATGAATGCCGAGTTCCCCATGGTGGGGTACTTTGGAAGATTTCTGGCTTTCATAACTGCAATGTTTGGATACCTTTGATTTAGATTGGCTGAGCTATTAGCAACTTAAAACTGACTGGAAGCTTCATCTATGAAATTTTCGACCTGCCAATTAAAGGCTACGAAGAGCTGATAGGGTTTCGACCTCCACTCATAGGCGACTCCCTGGCGCTGATCAATACCTCACTTCAATCTCCTGACACTAGACAGAGTGGAACTATCCCTTACGGAAAGTGCGAAGTATCTGGGCCTTATCCTGGATAGAAAATAAAATAGGAATCTCAACATAAGAAAAAAATTATGAATGCGTATAACGCCCTCTTCATTTGTAAAAGAACAGTTGACAAAACTTGGGCCTGAAACACGCCATGGTACACTGGATATAAACAGTGGTGGTTATACCAAAAGCTACATATGGCTCACTTGTGTGGTGGAGGGCAGGTAACAAGAGAACCATAATTGGAAAATTAGCCACGGTGCAGAGAATAGCTAACATAGTCATTACAGGTGCACTCCGCACTACTCATACGGCAGCACTGGACACATTTCTGCACCTTATTCCGCTAGATTTAAAAATAAAACAACTTGCTAGCGCCTCACAAATTGGGGCCAGTTTATGGAATGCAGTTTTGGGCACCGCACGAACTTAACTGATGTGCTACCCGGAAATCTGACAGATGAAATTTCCCCCTAGGTCGACTTCGACATCTTGTATGATGTATCACATCCGGGAAGTGAATAATGGCAAAGAGATACTTACTTACTTAGGTGGCGCTACAGTCCGGGGTGGACCTGGGGCCGCAACCAACACGTCTCTCCAGTTAGCACGATCTTTGGATAACTGCCTCCAGTTGCGCACCCCTTCCACTTGCGTGCGCCACCTAAGGCGAGGTCTTCCTCTCCTGCGTTGTCCCTCCGGGTTGGAATAGAAGACTCTTCGGGCCGGAGCGTTGGTGTCCATTCGCTATACATATCCTAGCCATCTTAGCCGACTGATACGTCTTTTATTGATCAGGTCGATGTCGCTGTACAGCTCGTAGAGTTCGCTGTTAAATCTCCTCCGTTTTTTGCGTTCGAAACGACCAAGAAGATCTTCATCCGCTTTTGCTGATGTCCACACTTCTGCGCGGTAGAGCAGTACAGGGATGATGAGGGTCATATATATAGTCTCCTTAGTGTTTCTTGACAAGGCTTTACTAATCAATTGCCGTTTAAGGCCAAAGAAACAGCTGTGGTGTCATTATCAGAATTAATAGCGGAGCCGAGGTAGACAAAGTCCCTAACTACCTCAAAAACATAGCAGTCTATCGTGACGTTTTGTCCGATTCGTCGATGTGTGTCCGTTCTTGTTGACAGCATATATTTTGTTTTGCCGCCATTCATCACTAAACCCATTTTTAACACTTCTGTGCTAATACTTGCAAACGCACCTTTATGGAGCAACGGGCGTTCTTCATCGTCATTCTGCACAATCTGACAAGTTTGGGATGCCAAAGCTAGACATGGCTCTGTATAGCTCGTCTCTATAGGTGCTGTCATATGCGTCCTTATACTCGATAAACAGATGGTGGGTATCGATTTGGACTTCTTGGGTTTTTTCCAGGATCTGCCGTAGTGTGAATATCTGATCGGCCGTGGACTTACCGGGCCTAAAGCCGCACTGGTAGGGACCAATCAGGTCGTTGACGAATGTTTTCAGGCGTTCACGCAATACAGCAGACATGAGCTTAAAGGAAGTATTCAGGAGACTGATGCCTCTATAATTGGCGCAGTTTAGAGGGTCTCCTTTCTTGTGGATCGGGCAACACGATGCTGAGTTTCCATTCATCAGGCATACTTTCTTCTGACCAAATCTTGGAAACGAGTTGGTGTATGCTCTCCACCAGGTCATCTCCCGCAGCCTTAAAAAGCTCGGTCCAGCAACTTTGTTGGGCTTAAGATTCGATATCGCTATCTGCACTTCGTTTTGGTCAGGTGGTCTTGGCTTTCATCGTTCAGGCTGAATGGTTCGTTCTGCCTGACAGCATTATTTGTGTCGTCTTCTCCGTTTAACAGTCTGCAGAAAAGGTTTTTCCATGTCCTCAGCACTGAATGTGACTCTACTACAAGATTTCCTTCTTCGTCTCTACAGGTCTCTGTTCGGCTCTTGTTTCCTCTGGCACGTCCTTTTTACCTTTTGGTAAGACTTCCGAACATTGTTGCTGGAGTTGCACCTCTCTATTTCCTCGATCGCGCGCTTCTCATGCCCTTTCCTTTTTCTCCATAGAAGCCGATGTAATTCCCTCCTCTTTTGCTCGTAGAGCTCACGAACTGCTCTCATCCCTCTATTCAGTGCCGCTTCGTAGGGGCTTTGTTTTGCTGCATGCGCTTGCCGGCACTCCTCGTCAAACTAGGGGCTCCGGGGTGGTGGGCTGGTAAAACCGAGCACATCAGTTGCGGCGCTTCTGATGGCTTCTCGGCATCGATGCCACTGGTCTTCACCACTTGATGCTGGCAGCATAGAACTTCTCAAGAGGTTGAAGAATACGCGATCGGCAAAGGTTCCGGCGGTTTGTTGCGATTGTAGCCGTTCAACGTTAAATCTCCTCACAGTATTTCCTCGTTGTTGTGGCGTGTAGGATATCCGCATTCGTACCTTGGCTACAACAAGGTAGTGGTCCGAGTCTTGTTAGCCGCTCGGAAGTTCGAACATCTAGAATACTGGAGGCGTGCCTTGCGTCGATCGCAACATGATCAGTTTGGTTGGCGGTTTGATGATCTGGTGACCGCCCTGTCCCTTTGTGGATATCACAATATTAAATGAGGTTGCGATCTACACTGATGGTCTTAAGACAGAGAGGGAACGGGTTCTGGCATCTTTTCTGTTGATTCAGACTTGAAAGAGTCTATACGACTCCCGGACACAAGCAGTTCTAAGGGCGGCAGCGATAATGCAGGTGGGATCAATGTCCGGAAGGGATAACGCCATCTAGAATCTGTTAACATCAATTCTGAGACAGTCGGAAAGTGTCGCACAATGCTAAAAGCAGTCTTCAGCCAGAACCGAGTAAGACTGTGCTGGGTAGCGGGACACAGCGGTATAAAGGGGAATGAGCAAGCCGATGAGCTTGCGAGAAAGGGCGGGGAGCTGGAGAGTAGTACAGGTGTGGACATCAAACCACCCCTTGGCGTTATCAAGGGAATAATTAATGAGAAAATCTTAAAAATGACTGACCTTAGGTGCGATCATTTAGAGGGTCCAGGGTGTCTCAAATTGAGTAGGGAACAGCTTAGAACAGTAGCTGGGATAATGTCGAGACACGGTCTCCTAAGGAAGCATGCTAGACAGCTTAGACTAGTAGATATGGATACATGCAGGTTCTGTGGGGACCTGAAAGCCGCATAAGACATAACACACATACTGTGTGAGTGCGAGGGTATATCACGGAGGTTTCTAATAGAGTACTTCTTCGAGGAAATAGGGGAGTTGAGCGGCACAGACCACAGGAGGCTGATAAAATTCTGCAGGAAGATTTTTATGTTTTGTTAGCAAAAGTGTTAAGGTTTTTCTCCTTTTGAAATTTTGGTTCAATCGTTCCCTAGGGATCGCGATAAGCCCTTTTGGTGCCTGTGCTGTATGCGAACTGCATACTCCTTTTTTAACCTAACCTACTCTGATAGTTTTTAAATGCTCGTTGAGTGGATTGAGCCATGTGACGATACCAACTTTATATCTCAAGTCTTTCTTATTTAATCCAAGTAGATACTTTGGTCTGCTGGTTTTTGAACCGTCGATCAGCCCTTCCAACCCATCTCCTCCTTATTAAAAGAGGTCCGCTGGTAAACCATCGGCTTATTTGTGCTTTAGCTTTCTTACAGCTATACAAACCTCTTCTATAATAGGAATCGAACCTTGAGTTGCCGATTACTGAAGTAAGGCAGTGTACCCAACGGGCCATGGATACATTGACTTCATTTGACACAACAGGTTCCCCAACTGTTGAATCTACCCCTGAGCCCATTGTTAATTTAGCATCGCCCTCCTCTAATCTACCCGCAGGCAAACGAAAACGCGATATAACTTCCTCTGTGTTGAATCCAATGGCAAAGCGGTTTAACCTTAGAAGTCAGCGAAAAAACTCTAACGATTCGCCCACTCTTAATGTTAGCCCCACATACATAAATCATTCCTTAGGTACAGAATCTGGAACTATTGAATCGATTCCCAGGCCGAAATCTATTTTCATTTCTCGACTAAAACCAAACACTTCTTCAGACGATGTCTTGAACCACTTGGTCTCGAGAAACTTGATCCCAAAAGATGACCCAATCAAATGCACCAAAATCAGCAAGGCTGAAGGGTTTGTTGCGTCTTTCAAAATTGTCGCCCCTTCAGTATATTTCGAAAAGCTGTGCAATAGCACTGCATGGCCTCAAAATACGTTAGCTAAAGAATTTACACCCCGTTCGACAAAAAGTCGCAGGAAAGATTGTCCGTCCAAGTTAAAAAACCAAGTAGGCTGTCCCTCTACTATCAAAATGTAAGGGGACTCCGCACAAAAACCGCTGAATTATATATAAACTCCCAAGCCCTCTCTCATGATATCTTCTCCTTGACGGAAACATGGCTAAATGCCGGAATTCTAGACACGGAACTCTTCAATCATGAGTTCTCCGTATTCAGAAACGACCGTCATAACAATGACCTGAAAGCGCTTGGGGGAGGTGTCCTGATCGCGGTTCGTTCCAACCTTGAGTCACGCAAGATTGACTTTCCATTTCAACTTAATGTCGAAGTTATCTGTGTAAAAATTACACTTAAGAACAAACATTTATATGTTGTTAATGTGTACATTCCATCGTCTCGTCTATGTTCTTTGTATTCGGAACTTTCTATGGCACTAGAGCTTTTTTTTGACATATCTTGTTGTGACAGCACTGTCTTGCTTATAGGCGACTTCAATCTGCCACATATTGGATGGGTACCTTCTGAGGATGATTCTCATTTCATTCCATCCTTTGACTCTGCCCAACAAGAGCTCGCTTTACTTGACAACATTTTGTCTTTTGACTTACAGCAAACAAGCTGTATAAAAAATTTCAGAAATCGAACTCTCGATCTTGTTTTCTCTTCTGACTCTGTTAGTACTGTGGTTCTGGAATCCCATCTCAGTATAACTAACATAGATGACAATCATCCACCCTTGGATGTATTCATTGAACTGGGCGCACATCTGTACGAAAACAGTAATTCGTATGACCGTTCGCAATCTTTTGACTTTCGGAAAGCAAATTTTCAAAGGCTTTCTGATGAAATTAACAGCTTTAATCTTAACCTTACTGCCTTATCTAATATTGAAGATGCAGTAGGTTCTTTTTATTCTTTGATGGATAACTGCATGAAAAAAGTGATTCCTGTGAAATCCTCTAGGAATCTGAAAACGTCCCATCCCTGGTACACTAAAGAGCTAAAATCGATACGAAACAGACGTAATAGGGCTTGGAAGAACTATTTAAAAAGTCTCTGCCATTCAGATCTTGAACTCTATTTCACATTATTCAATGAATTCAAATCTTTATCCTGCAACTTATATATTGACTATGTAAGTAAAATGGATACTCTTTAAAATCGAACCCCAAACTTTTCTGGGGTTTTGTCAACTCTAAGAAAAAAACCGATGGTTATCCATCGAAGCTTACTTACAAAAGTTCTACAACTGCTGATTCAGTAGATGCAAGCAATATGTTTGCAGATCATTTCAGTAAGTCATTTAGGGGGACCCCTCTTCACATTGATGATCAATATTTTATTTATCTAACTAGCTGTTCCCAAATAAGTTTTAGTAGTATCTCATTCGATTTGGAAACAATTTTAAAATGTATTTCTTCTCTCAAGAATTATTATTCATCAGGTCCTGATGGCATTGCTCCGATCGTTCTTAAAAAATGTAGTCATGCAATTGCTCCATATCTTAAGTATCTGTTTGAATTGTCCATCAGTACTGGTAAATTCCCTTATGTATGGAAAAGTGCTTTTATCACACCTGTATTTAAAAAAGGCGAACGTGGTGATATCACTAATTATAGGCCTATTTCAAAGCTTTCGTGTATCCCTAAGCTTTTTGAACAAATTGTTTGCGAAAAGTTAATATTTCTTTGTCGCAATTTAATTTGTAATGAACAGCATGGATTTGTAAGAAACAGATACACTGTCACTAATCTGTTAAGTTTTGTAGCGGTTGGCAACACCGGCCATACGTAATTCCTTATCGCTGAGCACACCCACCAAGTTTCCTTTCCTTAATCAGTCAAGCTGGGTTTTCTGAATGAAGTTTCCTAGCATACATTTCCTAGCATTTAAGTCAGTAGAATTAAGTCGATAGAAAGTGTAAGAACAATAAAGTCCTTATTCTAGAACATGTACTTCTGTTCTTTTAATTAAAGTAATAAAAAGTGTTTTTGCATTGATAATTATGTGGTACAATAAGAATACCACAATTGGTGACCCCGAATATTAAAAATCCATATCTGAATCGCGACAATTTGCAATTGATAATCCCGCAAAAATCAAATACGTTTGCCAAAGCGGATTACGCTAAATTGCTCCAACTACCAACTCCAACAATTGCTCCAAGTACATAGGCACAAGCGAGCTGAACATTGAGAAGGAGAAACACCACCTTCGCGTCAGCCAACAAATCATCGCCTGAAAAATCACCATCAGCTGGCCATCGAGAAGGAGCCATACCGCCTTCACTTCAGCTATACCACCAAGTCGATTTCTTTACCGGCTTATCCACTAGCAGCATACATCAGCCGATATTCCGTGGTTTGAGCTGGAATACCATCAAAAGAACAAGATCATCACGCCACATAAAAACGGTGCGCTTTGCGGTCCACGAGGGTTGACCGTCCAGTTACTAACGGCACACAACAGTCGCCCCACCAGCGAACGGTAGCTACAGCAACCGCAACGAAGACCACGAGGGACGACGGACACGTACGAGAAATCATTTGAGTATTACACATTTCAATAATTTTCGTAGAACTGTTTTGGAAGTAGTTTACGTTTTCTTTTTATATTCACTTTATAATTAAAATAACATACTTGTATATTTCCGTATGCACATTTTGTAATCGTTTAAAAAACCCAAGGTCGCGTGGTAGATTCAGATAATAGTGATAATGGTGGGATCCGATGGAGAAAAAGACGTGGTAAACGACGTTAGAGAAAATCTTCAGCCTAGTGGGTCGAATTTTTCGGAAGACCGCGAAGTTGCAAATATTTCTTTACCCCCTTTCTGGGAAAAAGCCCCCGGCTCGTGGTTTCTTATGATCGAAGCTCAGTTCACGGTCAGAAAAATTACGAAAGACGAAACAAAATTCGCGCATACGGTTTCTGCGTTGCCAGTGGATTCAATTAACAGTGTTTTAGACATTTTGAGTAATCCAACAGCAACTGAAAAATACAAAGCCTTGCGAGACGCGTTAATTAAACGTCATTCATTGTCAGAACAACGACGACTGGAACGATTGTTGGCCGCGGAGGATTTGGGTGATAGGAAGCCGTCGGATTTATATCGACATATGTTGTCGCTCGCGGGTACGATGTCTAACGTCAGCGTTGAGTTAATTCAGTCTCTGTGGGTGCGAAAGCTACCGCCTTCGGTATCGATTCCATTAGCAGTTACTGAAGAGCAGCCATTAGAAAGGCGGTTAGAGTTGGCAGATAAGATTTTTGAGTGCTCACAACAGAGTTCGTCCATCTGTTCAGTGCAGGCGAGAAACAACGCGACCACGTATGGTAGGAATATTGAGGCAGAATTAGACCAGGCTCGTTTGGAAATAGAAGAGTTAAAAAATACATTAAGAACTTTTCGTATACGAGACCGTAGTAGAGAAAGGGGACGCGGTCAAAATTTTCGCAGTTTTTCGCGAGGGCGGCGCTCTAACAGTTCAGGGCCACAGAATATCTGTCGATTTCACCGACAATTTGGCGATAAGGCGAGAAGATGCACACGACCTTGCGCTTACCAAAATAACAACGTGCAAGGCAGACCATCGGAAAACTAACTCGTCCGGTGGCCATGACGACGAGCAACCGGCGTAGTATCATTTCAAGTCGTCTTTTTGTTTCGTGCAGAAATAACAAACTGCGGTTCCTGGTAGATACAGGCGCGGACATTTCCGTTATACCAAATGTTCTCTTTCCAACGCTACCCAGAGTTTCAACCGATGTTAATCTGACAGCCGCAAACGGAACACCAATTAAGACTTTCGGTACAAAACTTTTAGAACTGGATTTAGGCCTGCGCCGCTCTTTCGCATACCCGTTCACATTGGCAACAGTCAGCAAGCCAATTATAGGTGCAGATTTTTTGAATAAATTTGGCCTACTAGTCGATTTAAAAAAGAAAAAGCTCATTGATGATACTACGAAGTTGTCTTCTACTGGCGAAGTGCTTTGTGTCAACACTCCTTCACCTCGAGTTTTATCAGTGAGTGGCGATTACGGTCGCATCCTCAGTCGTTTTCCTTCTCTGGTTAGTCAACCAGACTACTCTTTCCCAGTTAAACATAGCGTCAGACATTACATATCTACAAAGGGCCCGCTACCTTTTGCGCATCCTCGGAAATTAGACAACCAAAAATACAAGGCCGCGTATACAGAATTTCAACATATGTTGCATCTAGGTATATGCCGACCTTCATCTTCACCAGCATGCTCTCCATTGCATATGGTTCCCAAAAAGGAGCTCAGCGATTGGCGTCCATGTGGGGATTACCGCCGATTAAACGCTGCCACACTACCCGACCGTTACCCCATTCCACATATTCATGGATTTTCGTCAGGTTTACAGGGATGCACCATATTTAGTAAAATTGATCTCGTCAGAGCATACCACAATATTCCGGTGGCCCACGAAGATATACACAAAACAGCAATCATGACGCCTTTCGGCATGTTCGAATTCGAGCGGGTGCCTTTTGGTCTTCGGAACGCAGCTCAAACCTTTCAGCGTTTTATGAATGAAATAACTCGAGGCCTAGAATTCGTTTTCGTATATATAGACGACATTTTAATAGCTAGTAAAAATGCCGACGAGCACAAAAGTCATTTAGAACAGGTTTTTCAACGTTTGTCAGATTTCGATCTCAAGATCCAGGTGCATAAATGTGTTTTTGGTGTAGGTGAGCTAAACTTTTTGGGGCATAGGATAAACCAACATGGTATTTTACCAGCAGAGGATAGAGTGGAAGCAATTCGAAAATTTCCATCTCCTACATCCATTCGGCAGATACAGAGGTTTATCGGCATGGTTAATTTTTACCATAGGTTTGTAAAAAACCTTGCAGAGTTATTGACGCCATTGTACAGTCACCTTAACGAGCTTTTGAGGAAAAGACCGAAGATCTTTTCCTGGCCTGAAAATTGTGAGGAACACTTTAATAAAATAAAGGAAGCTTTAGCAGCTGCAACGCTACTGACATTTCCTTTAGAAAACCCTCAACTACAACTAACAGTGGATGCTTCGAGTGTTGCTGTAGGAGCAGTTTTAGAGCAGTGCGCAAAGAGTACACCGTGGCTACCCGTAGCATTCTTTTCCAAAAAACTTAGTCCTACGGAAACCCGCTACTCAGCTTTCGATAGAGAATTGTTAGCTATCTACATTTCCATCAAACATTTCAGACATTTTCTTGAAGGTCGAGGGTTTGTAGTTTTCACAGACCATAAGCCACTAACGACAGCTTTACATACAAAAACGGAGCGCAGCCCTCGCCAAGCCAGGCATTTAGATTTTATTTCACAATTCACCACCTGTATTAAGCATTTGAAAGGGAAGGACAATGTCGTGGCAGATGCCTTGTCTCGCGTGGGTGCCGTCGACGGGCTGGAAGTGCACTTCGATTTACCTGCATTAGTTCGCTTACAAAGCAGCGATTCTGAACTACAGGAGCTGCGAACTAAACAAGATAAATCGAAGTTCAAATTGGAAAAACGTTTCTTTCCGACGATTAAAGAACCGATTTGGTGTGACGTATCAACAAATGAAGTTAGGCCTTTTATACCTAAGGTTTTTAGGGAAGAAGTTTTTAGTTCAATGCACAATCTCGCTCACCCTGGGGTACGATCCTCTCGTAAGTTAATTACCGAGAGATATTTTTGGCCTAAGATGAACTCGGATATAAAGAATTGGGTAAAAACCTGTATCTCGTGCCAGAAATCAAAGATACAGCGTCATACAAAAAGCGGGCATTGCGAATTTCCTCTTCCTTCTGCACGTTTCGAGCATGTGCACATGGATTTGGTCGGTCCGCTACCAATTTCGAATGGTCACACGCATATCCTCACGGTAGTCGCTCGATATACACGATGGCCAGAGGCATATCCGTTGAAGGACACTCTTACGTCTACCATCGCTACAACATTTGTAAAGGAGTTCGTATGTAGATTCGGTGTACCACTCCGATTGACGACAGACCAAGGCAGCCAATTTGAGTCGCGGATGTTTAAACAATTAAATCAATTATTAGGGACTCATAGAATTCGCACGACGGCCTATCATCCACAGGCTAACGGCATGGTTGAACGGTTCCATAGGCAATTGAAGGCAGCCTTGATGTGTCGCGAGAGTGGCGACACCTGGAGTGACGATTTACCTATTATCCTACTGGGAGTACGTTGTGCGTTTAAACCAGACCTGGGATACTCACCTGCCGAGCTAGTGTACGGCCAACCTTTGAAGCTCCCTGCCGAATTCTGTGTTGCTGATAGTCGCGCTGAGGGAATCGATCCGCAAGACATGATCGCGTTTTTAAGAGAAAAAATTAATCGTTTCCGTCCAACTCCTACGCGGCCAACAAATTCAGTTTCGTATATACCACAACCCTTAAGTAATAGCGAATGGGTTTTCGTGCGCGTAGATGCGGTCCGTGTCGGTTTACGACCGCCGTACGAAGGGCCTTTCCGTGTAATTAAGCGGCTAAGAAAAAGTTTCATAGTAAATATTCGCGGAAAAAACGTTAATATTAGCATTGATCGTTTGAAACCGGCTTTCATGGCGGAAGAAGTTGAGACTAAATCAATTAACAAATTAAAAAGAATACAATTTCGAGTTTGAATACTATCGTTTTACTGGAAGGGGGGTACTGTAGCGGTTGGCAACACCGGCCATACGTAATTCCTTATCGCTGAGCACACCCACCAAGTTTCCTTTCCTTAATCAGTCAAGCTGGGTTTTCTGAATGAAGTTTCCTAGCATACATTTCCTAGCATTTAAGTCAGTAGAATTAAGTCGATAGAAAGTGTAAGAACAATAAAGTCCTTATTCTAGAACATGTACTTCTGTTCTTTTAATTAAAGTAATAAAAAGTGTTTTTGCATTGATAATTATGTGGTACAATAAGAATACCACAGTTTCTTGCATGATTGTTCTAATGCCTTAGAGAATAAGGACGAAATGGATTGTATATACACTGACTTCTCTAAAGCTTTCGACCAACTGTCCCATGAAATAATCGAGTTTAAGCTCAGGGCTTTTGGCTTCCCACCAAGTTTCATAAAATGGGTTAATTCATACCTTAGATCAAGGGTTTATCAAGTAAAATTTAGAGGATCGCTATCCGTATCTTTCACAGCGCAGTCTGGAGTTCCCCAAGGAAGTCACCTCGGACCAATATTATTTATACTTGCCATTAATGATGTTAAGGCATGTATAAATCACAGTAATATCCTGATCTACGCTGATGATATGAAAATATATAAATCTATCACTAGTCAGCAAGACAGAATGTTTCTTCAATCTGACATTAATAGCTTCGCCAATTGGTGTGATAAAAACGGTTTATCCCTGAACCCAACTAAATGTCAACATATGACATTTTCTAGAAAGACTATCCCTTCCACCTTTCAATATTCTCTGTCTCAACATATTCTTTGTAATGTTGATAATTTTAAGGATCTTGGGGTTTATTTTGACCCCAAACTGGTTTTTGCTAAGCATATTAATTCTATTATTAATAAATCTAATTCTATGCTGGGCTTCCTAAAAAGGTGGGCCAAAGAATTTAATGACCCATACGTTTCTATGTCATTGTACAATTGTTTTGTCCGTCCGATTCTAGAGTATGCCTCTCAAGTTTGGACACCGTTCTACAACATTCATTCAAATCGAATAGAGGCCATTCAACGTAAATTTATTCGATTTGCACTTAGAGGACTTCCATGGGATGATCCATTTAACCTTCCTCCCTACAGTCAACGTATCAAGCTTCTTCAAATGTTACCCCTTTCTCAACGAAGGCTTAATAGCGATATCATTTTTTTACAGCAGCTTATATCCGGTCAAATAGATGCACCTGACTTGCTGTCGTCTATTGGCTTTAATTTTCGTGGTGGTGCCCATAATTTACGCAGTGTTGAATTATTGTTCAGCCCCCATCATAGAACGAATTGTGGGAGGCATGAGCCTATTAGTCGCATGAGTAGAATCTATAATCTAAATGATCATGTGATTGACTTGCATGTTAGTAAAATTAAGCTAAAAAATATTTTGCGTAATAATGCTTTAATGTCTTAAATTGTTTGCATTATTTTGTGTCAGTGTTAGTACACGTATTTTATAGGTACATAATTATTGTATTTTTAATTGTTTTGTCCTTACTAACACCTGCACTAAATGATGAGCCTGTGAGAGCACTTTTAGTGCCGGCAATTTCTGCTCGTGATAGTTGCTTGCTTTAAGCACTCCACGACACAGAGCTGATAGTGTAACTTAAAAAAAAAAAATGTCAAATACAAGCTAGCATAGTGCTGCCAAGTATGGGTACATGCACAACAGAGCGTTTTTTACTCTAGTTTGGGTGGAGAGAAACGGCCAAAATATCAAATGCAAGCCAGCATAGTGCTGCCAAATCACAGTGGAGCGTTTTTTAATCAGTTTGAGGAGCGAAAAACGGCCGAAATGTCAGATGACAGCCACCTGCCAAGTCACAGTAGAGCGTTTTTTTACTCTTTTTATCTAACCCTTTATACGCTTGAGTAAAAAAACACACCTATTCACACGGTTGCGACGTTGGACGCCTTATAACGACTGGAGTGCAAATTTGAGCATTAAAAATCTCACGATTAGGCTTTGGGAGAAGTGCCTCGTCTTTATAAGCACTTGGCCGATTTGGTTGGTGGTTCGACCTCTTGAGAACACGTGATTGCTTAGTGGATGCTCAGTCTTGGTACTACTTATCACCGTGTAATATCTTTAATGAAAGATGCCATTTTCCGAGGCAAATGTGTCTCTCTCATAACCATTTTTTTTTACTCTGTGGGGAAGATACCCCGATGGGAAAACCCTCAACCTCAAGTTCCGCTTTGGTAGTCATCCAGTATGCATTGCTTCCATTTCCATATGAGTTGCTTCATATCCCCAGTCTCCTCCAAGAAGACAGGCGTCAATGATAGATATTACTTTGACCGTGTAGTAGTAGCTTACCCTGAGCCAAACAAACAAGTAAATACAAAAAGTCGTTCGTCTTCTCTCACTTTAACGACGACGGTTATAATCTGGATTACAGGGATCATAATGCTCCCACCTTATGGTCGGTTCAACCTCGAAAACTATCAACAGGCCTTCCAGTTTCAGATCACTTCGTCAATGTATGGCAAATGAGCTCGTTTTGTTGTATTTGTGTGATCCAGGCTTTAAGGCTCAAAACGTAGAAGAGTGGAAATTATTAAATTAATTTTTTTTAAAACAGAAAAAAGGATATTACCTGCTCTTCTAAATGTTGAACATAAATTACTAGAAGCTGTGAAAAGCAGCCAACTGGTACAACTTTAAAAGTACCATCTACCATATATTTCCTCTAGCCAGCGGAAATATTTTCGGCTATCCCTTGCATTATTGTGTCTGAGGCAAAAATGCAATATGCAAATTCTGGCTCTGAAATACAAGCCTTGTAAAAAGGGCATTCGGTGTGCTTAGACAGTCCATACGTTTTCCATACGTACTCGTGTTGGAATATCTCAATTATATCTAAAGGTGTTCGCGGGGATTTTAGAAACTCATTAGATGACAGCCTCTCCAGGCTTCGGCGCATTTTGGAATACACCAAACTTTTTGAATCATTCTGACTACTATAAGCGAAAAAAAAATCAAATTAGACAAACATTCTTGCCTGCAACGGGGAACCGCGACGCGCCTTTCGCCCCCCCCCCCCCCCCCCCCCGTGCGGTGCGATGGTTGATAGAATTACCTTTCACAAACATTCTTGAATATTTTTCTTATGCCACTTGATGACTGTGTATCACTTAAAAGCAGTGCAGGACTAGAACATTGTTTTTTAATTTGTTGTATTATTTTAAGTTCATTGTACACGTTTTCTTGGTCAGTATGTTTATGGTCGGAACTTTGTAATTTTTGCAATTACCATTTGCTACTTCAATTCTTGCATTGCAACTGTTGTCATAGCAAACGTAAAATACTTTACTTTTATACACAGATTTTTTTTTGTATAATTGTTTTTCATTTTTTAAATAAATCAATTGGGAATTAACCCTTTTAGCACTAACGTATTCAAAATCTTCACACTCCATTTCGTTGCACTTACGACCGCACTTCAATGCACTTTACAGGGAAATAATTTACTTTAACTGTTTTCGTTAGCGTAAGCTTGTATCACTTGTGCAAAATACAACAGTAAATTAACTGTTTTTGTAGCAAATGACAAATTTAAGAAAATGTCATAAAGGCCAAAACTTATTTTTGCATTTTGGGTGATATCAAGCAAACGCAAATGTTCTGATTTTAAAAACGTCACAACGCCCAAAAACTATGTCATTATACCCAAATTTAATAACAGGAAATATTTTGGGCGTTATGTCATTTCTAGATTTGGGCGTTATGACATTATGCAATTACTTTGGGTAATATGTCATTCCATTTGGGCTTAACGACTTTTCATTCATTTAAATTTTGGGTAATGTCGTGGTTTTTGGGCTTTACGATATTTTCAATTTGGGCATTATGCGTTTGGGCGCATACCTAACGCCAACGTTGTCTAACTCCAACCGTCTTATGGTTAGTAGGTCTCTGCCGCACTCTTGCCTGACATCTCGCAGACAATTCTTCATTTATGCTGTTAGACTTTGGAATGGTCTCTCGATTCAAGTTAGGAATAAGGTCGAACACAGACAGTTTTTATACCCTATTCTAGGGGTATATTAATTTTGACGCATAGTTTGTAACATACCTTAATATTGCCCGTAGACCCCTAAAAGTTACTATATTTATGATCAGCATCGATAGTAATGTCGATCTAGCCATGTCCGTCCGTCGGCAAAAATTAGGCCTTTAAACTGGACCTAGAGAGCTGAAATTTTAACTATATACTCTCTAGGGTCCCGAAATAATCAAGTTTAAGAATTTTTGAAATCCGCTCACAGACACGCCCACAAACTCAAAAAAACAAAATTTTGGAAAAAATCTAATTTTGAGCTAGAGAGCTGACATTTTTTATATATGATCTATGGCCCATAAAACTGATTGGGACATAAAATTTTCAAAATCCGCCCACTGACACGCCCACAATTAAATAAAACAAATTTTGGGAAAAATTGAATTTTGAGCTAGAAAGCTGAAATTTTTTATATATGATCTTTGGCCCATAAAACTGCTTGGGACATAAAATTTTCAAAATCCGCCCACTGACACGCCCACAATTAAATAAAATATTTTTTTTGAAAAACCAAAATTTGAGCTAGGGAGCTGAAATTTTTAGTATATACTCTCTAGGGGCCCTTTATGCTCATGTGTAAATATTTTCAAAATCCGCCTACTGACACGCCCACAATTTTTTTTTTTTATTTTTGAAAGTCCAAAGTTTGAGCTAGGAAGCTGAAATTTATAGTATATACTCTCTAGGTGCCCTTTATGCTCATACTTAAATTATTTTTAAATCCGCCTACTGACACGCCCACAATTAAATAAAACAATTTTATTGAAAAACCAAAGTTTGAGCTAGGGAGCGTTTTTATTTACAAAAGCTTAGTTTTTTCGATAAAATCCTTTAAATTTTTGTCACGCCCACTTATGAGATATAGGAATAAGAATAGGGTATCCAACAGTTCGCCCAAGCGGACTGTAGCCCGCCCCTATGTTTAAATGCATGTTTTGAAAATTTTCGTGGTGTAAATTAAAGTTGTTTTTATTTCTTTTAAGTCCTTTAAATTCATGGCGCTTTTTCATTATTATTTTTTTTTTATTTATTTATTACTTAATATCTCTCGTCTTACAATCTTGGCTGCAGTTTTTAGTTTTAAGTTTTTACTTTATGTATTCTTTTAGTTTATTTTATCTCTTATGCAATGATTTAAACAAATGGTATTCTTTTCTTCTCTCATTGTACTTAATGTAAGTTAAATCTTTGTACAGTGACGTTTATAATAATCAAATAAATAAAAAAATAAAAAATAAAAATAAATAATACACAATACGAAAGTTTCAATTGCGAATATCAAAACAGTTGCAATTGATAAATCTACGCACAAAAGTATCCGTCAAACTAACTTGACAAATTTGTTGAAAACAAATTAATTTTACTGCAACCTTATTCCTGTTTTGTTTTCTTTATTTTGCTTGTTGTGAAGTATTTATTTATTTTGTTTTTTACGCTTTTAGGCTATTAAATTATTATTTAAATAATATTAACATCGTTTAATAACTATGGATTTGTTTCCTTTCTTTAACTTTTCATTAATCAAGTTACAGGTCATTTCAAGAAGCATGAAATATACATAACAAATTTTTTAGTATCCAGAAATGTGAACCGTCGAAAATGTGAACTGCCCATGTTTTAATTAGTCCACATTACCGAGGTAGTACTGTAATACAAGGCTCCATTTTTAGCAGTAATTGCGATCTCTAAAGAAGTATAGGTAGACGACAGTGGTTTACAAGAAACAATCATGGAAAATATCCACGAAAATTGCTTAGCCTATCTTCAACCACTATTGAACCGACCATTTAACAACAATGAACCAGTGTGGTGCTGTGTCCTTCCACTTTGCTAAATCCGCACAACAATCCCATCACACATTGCCAAATTTGTAACTAGAGTAACCCTTGGCGGGCCTTTATCTCCCCGAGGCGAACACATAACATATTAAAAAGCAACCCGACCTATTTATGTATCGAAGATACAAAAAACACTTCGCATGAAGTCTTCTTTGTTTTTTAGATCCTTACCGTAGAGATTTATCCACAATCCTTGTAGGTATGTGTCGCAATGGTGATAAGAACGTCGGGATCAGGAAGAAAAAACCAAAGCCTGAAAGTGAAAGGAAACGAGTTCCATGTTGTTGAATTGTCCTTTTTCATCTCACCGACACGAAAGAAGAATCCTTGTGTTTGTGTATTTTGCGTGATTAAATATAGATACATACCTAACATCCTCTCTTTCCAGGATTCTTTAAGAATATTTGCATTTTATTTATGCAACAGGTGTGACATCTGTCCCTGAAGATGTGAGATTCCCGGATAACTTATTCCTGGAAAAGGTACCAGTCGAATTGATAACACGATCTCTTTGGAAATTGATTCCACATCCACGCCATATGGCGCGTTGTTCTCCGAAAATCGAATTACAATCAAATCAGTGGTGTTCCTTCCCCTTTTCAAATTAACCAGACCAGAGTTCCCCCAAATTAACCCATCAACTCACCTATCAGTCACACGATCAAAGGAACGTGCCTCTGCGTCAGTTAGACACAAGAAAATAAATTAAGAGAACGCAATTAAGGAAAGGGGTTTCCTTTCAAGATCTTTAGACGATGGTAGAGGGAAACGAACGCCCCTTGAGGCAGCGATGATAAAAAAGAAATAAAAATAAAAATAAACCAGTGTATGCTGGGAGATGATCGACGGCGGCGCGGCGTGGCGCTTGAGCAAACGATCGTTAAGGGTTAATTGAGTTTGTCATTAAAGGGCGGCGATAGAGTACTTAAGCGGACCGATAATGTTACCACACATCTGGCTGAACGCGCAGTGTCAAAGGGGTGATGTAAGAAGTTTGTATTTATGTTAGACGCCCCCAAAAACGTCTTGATTGACGGGATTGCCTTTGACTCACTTGATGGTGATTAAGCAGATGATGGGGTTGCGTATTGACGTGATATGGCTCATTTGTGGCTGCGTTTTGTGGGATTCCCTGCGGTAGGTGTCAGAATTGATTGAGTGAAATGACGCGCAAGGTGCTTCAAGTGTCATTATGTTGAGAGAGGGAAGTGTTTAAATTTAGCGCAGGTGTGGCGAGGCATTTCAAATCGTTGTTAGACCGGATTTGAGTTTATAAATGGAGTTTTTAGGAATGGATAGGTAATTGAAGGTTATTGATGGGTACTGTGCGACTCATTAACATTCATTTCCGCTATTCGGAATTTGCTTTCTAATTGAATACCAGTCTAAGTGTAGCATTGAACATTGTTAATTGCGATACATTAACATGCCTTTGTTTTTGGTCAGAAAATAAGAACTTTTTGGAAAAAAAAAGTTCAAAGTGCGATGAGCGACATTTTGGAAGAGCAATTGCAACAGATCACCACTTCATATTTCTTCCACCTCTCCTTGATTTTGAAATAACCTTTGATAGACAAACGAGAGATATGTAATGGGTGGCGCTAAGGCAACAAGGAGTTCCACAAACCAATGTACAGGTGATCATGAAGATGTATGTATAAGCGAGTAAAGACAAGAGTGGTTTTATGGAGGCAGCGTACACCAGGGATGCCTCCTTAGTACATTGATATTTATTACCATCTTTGAATCTTCATCTCTCTTAATGACAGTGAGGATATGATCAGGATTATACAGAGCATACCCCTTCCGCTTAACTGCATCTCTACTGGTCCGCTTGTGGGGTTTGCCGGCTAGACTTAAAAAAAAAATACGGCGGGCCTCCCGATTTTAATCACGTCCTCGATGTGGCCAATCGAATGCTGGTGTTTGCTGCATTTGTGTTATCCATTAGTTTGTATCCCTGCTTCTCTTTCGCGATTGTATGGAAACATTGATTGACATTGCCTTTTTGACAGGGTTCGCAGGAACTCTCCATTGAACTGAGCCGGTCGCGCTCCATTTTCTTCGAGATAGGTTCGTTGACGTGAAGGCTATCACGGATCTTGGAACTTCCTATTCGATCAATGTTTTTTACTTCTGCTGTCATGCGAAGCATCTTCATCTCAGCGGCCTTTAATTTGTGCTAATATTTTTTGTACGCTGTCAAACAGTATGAACTGTATGTGAGCGCCGGGCGCATAACTGCGGTGTAGAGCCTTCCGTCATAAAATGTGGCTGAGTTTCCCGCCACTTCATCCACCCTACGCTTACGCGATTTCTAATGTCGTCATCGCAGCTTGCTGCGCTATTGATCATAGATCCCAGATTTTTTAACTTTTCGCACTTGGGAATGACTTATGAGTCCTCCATTTTTAAAAAAGGCTCAGCAGAGGATGTTAGCAATTATAGGCCTATTTCTCTTCTTCCTGCTTTTAGCAAAATCTTTGAAAAAGTAGTTAAGGAAAGGATGCTCTCTTTTTTAAACAAGACCAAATTTTTCAGCCTGTTACAATTAGGCTTTCAAAGGGCGAAATCTACTGAAGATGCCCTTCAAAAGTTCTGTTCAAATATCTTTTCTAATCTTGATGGCAAAAAGTTCACTGCAGGCTCATTCGTAGATATTACTAAAGCTTTTGATATGGTTAACCACTCTATACTGCTAAGGAAACTTGAGAATGCTAGATTTCGAGGCTTTATACTCGATTGGTTTAGGTCCTACCTTTCAAACACACTTCAAAGGGTACAACTTTATGAAAGTAGAAGCGACATCCTCCTTTTAAATATGGGAATGCCACAAGGCTCTGTGTTGGGACCTATTCTGTTCCTCCTGTATATAAATTCACTCTTGGAACTTAAGTTTAAAGGAATGCCTACTGCTTTTGCAGATGATGTAGGTATTTCTTACGGAGCTGAGAGTGCTTTAAACTTGGCATCTGATATAAACTGGGATCTCAATTTATTGAGGATCTGGTTCGCCGAACATAAGTTGCACATAAGTTCAAAAACAAAAGTAATGTTCTTTAATCTATCTTCCACTAGCGCTTCAAATGTAGATTTGTACTATCACGCTCCGGAGTGCACAAAGTATAGCTTCCCAGGTTGCACATGTGCCTCCGGTTCTGTACCAACTTTTTGTAACACGGTGAGTTGTAGTGAAAATTGCTTTCTGATAGAGAAAGTTGATCAATTTAAGTATCTGGGGCTCATTTTTTATTCTAAGATGAGTTTTGCAGATCATACGGACTCCTTAAAAAAATATTTTCGATGTATGTACTCTCAGACATTTTTTTTATTTAAGCAATGTTTGCTCAAAACAACTACTAAAATCCATATATTACGGAATCTTTCATTCAAAACTTCAATATGGTATAACTTGTTGGGGAGGTACATATGCGACTAAAATCAAGCCTCTTTTAATTCTGCAGAAAAGTGTTTTAAGAAAAATTTGCCGTAAACATCTTCGACACCCTATTTTTCCCTTGTTTCAAGATGTCAAAATACTTCCAGTGCGTCATTTGTATTGTTTTAAAGTTCTAAAAACTTTCTTTAAGAGATCAGGTAATCTTAATTGCAGATTAGTCTCCGAACGTAACTTTTTGAATGTTGTATCTGTACCTTTTTCTCGTACAACTGCTTTTAGTAATTTTTATTTGTGTTCATCTTGTCGTCTTTTTAATAAGCTACCAATATCAATTAGAGTCGCTTGATCCTCTGGAAGGCTTGAAGAGTCTTTAAGGCATTGGCTTTTTGACTTCAATTACGCGGAATTAGAATCAGTTCTTTCTAACAATCTGGAATAACTTAAAGTCTTAAATTTTGGAAATTTTGTCTTTCTTTTGCTTTTTTATAACTACGAGGGCGGGTCAATAAGTCCGTGACTTTTGGAATAAAACACAGATTTTTTGATAAAAAAATAATTTTATTTTTCAACGTAGTCTCCCTTGAGCTCTATAAACTTTGTCCAACGCTTCTCCAATTTTTTTATCCCTTCCAAAAAAAATGATTTGTCGAGGTCCTCAAAATAGGCCTTTATTTGCGAGATGACTTCATCATTGGTCAAATCTTTTTCCACCAAGCCATTTCTTCAGGTTTGGGAACAAGAAGTAGTCGCTCGGAGCCAAATCTGGAGAATAGGGTGGATGAGGGAGCAATTCATAGCCCAATTCATGGTTTTTTGCCATGGCAACTGCACATGTGTGCACCCTTGCATTGTCTTGGTGGAAAAGAACTTTTTTCTTGGCCAAATGAGGTCGGTTTTTTTTCAAATCGTCATTGAATCGGTCCAATAAGTTGGCATAATATTCCCTATTGATTGTTCTTCCCTTTTGAAGGTAGTCAATGTGGATTATCCCGCGTGCATCCCAAAAAACAGTCGCCATAACTTTATTGGCTGACAAACCCACCTTGGCCTTCTTTGGCGCCGATTCACCCTTAGAAACCCACTGTTTTGACTGTTGTTTGGTCTCTGGTGTGTTGTGATGGATCCATGTTTCGTCCACGGTTACAAAACGGGGCAAAAACTCCTCCATATTGCGATTAAACAACGCCAAACCTTCCTGTGAAGTTGTTACACGATTGCGTTTGTGGTCGGCTGTGAGCAAACGCGGCACCCATCTTGCGGAAAGCTTTCTCATGCCCAAGTGATCATTCAAAATTGAAACCACTGAGCCATGCGAGATCCCTACGGCTTCCACAATCTCTCGCACTTTCAATCTTCGGTCGGCCAACACCATATCGTGAATTTTTTCGATTGTTTCGGGTGTAGAGACCTCAACTGGGCGTCCAGGACGTTCGGCATCTTCAGTGCTTGTACGGCCACAAGGAAATTCAGTAAACCACTTTTTTACCATTGAAATCGATGGTGCAGAGTCCCCATAGTATTTTTCAAGCTTAGCCTTGGTCTCGGTAACGGTTTTTTTTCGCAAGAAATAATGCCTAATAAGCACACGAAATTCACTTTTTTCCATTTTCTCCTCAAATTAGTGAGTAGTCTGATAAAAATAGCTGTCAAACACAAACTAACTGACGCAGCAAGTTTAAATTTTGACAGGAGTCAACTGACAGATGCCTGTTGACAGGAGCAGTGTTGCTGTTTCAGTAAAGAGGTCAGAAATTCAAAAAGTCACGGACTTATTGACCCGCCCTCGTATCTTGTAATTATCCTTTTATTAAGTTTTTTTTCTTCTCTTAATATTTCTCTGAATAATATAATGTAAGGGGCACCCCACCCATAGCTAATATTATTTTCTAATTAATCGCATTGAAGTGGCATTTGACACTATTTTTAATACTTAATGTATATAAAATAAAAAATGTCACAGCTAATTTATTTCTGTAAATTGTAAAATATTGTTGAACTTATTGAATAATGTATTGATTTGATTCTATTTACCACACCTTTTACCAAAATCTAAATTCTAAACAAATTGAAGACTTTCATCCAGATTTGACGGACGGCGATCCAGATGATCCATTATAAAACATGTTCCTTACTATGTAATTTTTGGTACACTTGTATGGCTTTCATTTGTTTAACTCTAAATAAAGTTCTTATCAATACGCTTTTATAAAAAATATAACATTATATAAAATGTATGGAGAGGTCAGAGTGGATCAGAGAACGCGCAGAACAAGTACCTACTTTGCTTCTTCTGACTAATGCGATACCCATCCCTTCTAAAACGTCCACCCATGCATCAAGTGCTCGTTGCAGGGAAGTTTGATCCGCGTTAATGATAGCTCTATCGTCAGCAAAAAATTACTGATGCACTTTGTGGTCCGTAACTTTTCCTTCAAGTAGATATTCAAGGTGTGCAATAAATACCAATTGACTTAAGACACTTTCATGGTTTACACCGACTTTGATTTCGAACTCCTCGGTGACGCCAACGGGGCATCTCACTCTTGTCTTTACTCCCTCATACTTGTTCATGATCATTTGTACGTAGGTTTGTGGAATTCCTCACTGTCTTAGCGCCTCCCAGATCCTTTGGTTGTCTATCAAACGCCTTTTCAAACTCAATCAACACCAAAGGCAAATCCTTTAAGGAATCGCGATGTTTTTCCATCATGATCCTTATACTTTGGATCGCATCTGTGGTTGATTTACCTGCGTCAAACCCGCACTGATCTTCAGACAGCCTTATTATTTTCCGCATTCGGCTATCTAATACCCGCTCAACGATCTTCCTAGTGTGTAACATCAGCTTGATTGAACGGTAATTGTCACAGTCTTGTCCCTTGTACAAAGGAAGATGAAAACGTTCCCCACTATGGTTAGGCATTGGATCGCCTCTCATCAGTTTGGAGATGAGCCATTTCGACCCGATGTCTCCCATCTTTTTGCAGAACCAGAGGGTATCTCGTCCGGCGCAACTGCTTTTCGTTTTTCAGAGACTTTGACCGCCTTCCTAACTTCTTCGACAGTAATATCGGGTACAGGAACAGCTGTTTTAAAATATATCCGGAGAAGTCCTTCACAATATTGCTGCCACCGGTGAAGTATTTTTTTTTCATCCACAAGAAGCAGCCCTTGAGCATTGTTGATGAATTTTGGCGAACGATTCCTCCTTCTCTGAGCGGCGATTTTAAAATTAATTGTGCCACTTATTAAGCCGGTTTATCGGAGTTCGTGTACAGCATAGTTTCAAGCACTAGGCGCAGAAGAAATTTATTCTATCTCCTGATACAGGAACTCCACACACTTTACTTGAATTTGAGCGCACTTTCTCTTTGCTAAAGTCTGTTTTCCTATTCTAGGCGAGGTCTTTTATCTCCATTATTGGTGGAGAAGTTTGACCAAGCTTCGAATTCCGTTTTCTTGTCACTTAGCACTGCTTAAGTTTCATCTGTCCACAGCCATATTTCGTTGCCGTGTTGATAGTGTCCTTGTGAAGCTACTGGTAGTGATTTGGATTTGGCTTTATGCAAGCAAGGTTTTTGTAGGCAAATCCGCATACGTCTGTGCTGCCCGTTCTCTAACCCTGATCTATAATTAGTAGCGACACAACCTGTGATTCGACGATATCAATAGTGGCGTAAGCGTAAGATAGATGAAATGGCGAGAAACTCAGCTGGCATATGTGACCGAACACTGCCCTCCTAGTTGGCCTCCGCCTTACATCACAGTTGTTCTCCCGGCGCTCAGATATATTTCAAAACGTTGGACAGCGCCAGCGTAAATAAAGTATGAGGACAAATTAACGTTAGCTGAGATGAAGATGCCTCGTATAAATACTTGATCGAATAAGAAGATAAAAGATCTAAGGAAGCCTTAACGCCATCAAAAAACTGAAGGCTCAGTTGATAGTATGTAATATTCAAAGGAGTGATCGTACGATCACCGTCGAAAAGCCAATACAATCAATCAAAAAATCTAAGCAATTGCGAAAGAGATGCAGGCCTAAAAACGTCTGGATCATACATATATATGCAACAACACCTCCATTTGATGGGCCTTCGTAACGAAGTGTTTCGAAATCTGGAGGTCTGCCGAAACGTTTTAAATTGAAACCGGCGAACCCCACAGGGGGCCAGTATATGAATGCATTTAAGTTCCTTATCCGTACAATATGAAATAAGAATGCTTTATCAAGCTGTGTTTTTTCAACCCATTATGATTTACAAACATTAAATACCAACCTGCATCGGTTTCTCTTTCTTTCTAAATTTGTTCTCATTTCCTTATTGGGTGCGCAAAATCCTTTTGCACCGGCAAATTAAAAAAAAAAAACGTATTGCTTATGGCTCCAGATGTTAGAAGTCTATCGAAGCTTCAAATGGTTTTAGCGAGTAGTGGTCGAAACTCCGGATCCATGTGGCATCACAACGGACCTCATTGGTCTAAGTGTATTGGCTTTCAGCTAACAGCCACCTTAACCTAACCTAGACTATGGCTCCACACCTTTCCTTTACATATCGTTCTCAAAACCTTGTTTTATTGGATTGGAGGATAATTCTTTTTTCATTCCATCCATTGAGTCTGCCCAACAAGAGCTTGATTTTCTTGAAAAAAAGGGAAGAGACTATTCGGTGCAAGAGGGCTAGTGAAATTGGGATTTTTTTTTAAGTAGATCGGATATAAGCGCACTTTTTCTAATCTGATGCAACACTGAAGCAAATGTCAAAATCAATATCTAATTTCCTTTTCTGTCCATTTTACGAGTATTTAATGAATAATAAATAAATAAATAAATTATCAAACAAATTAATTAACAAATAAATAAATTAACAGATAGGTAAATAATTCAACAACAAAATAAATAAACATTTCAGTTCATGGTCATCACCAGAGTTCATTCCGTTCATGGTACGAACATAAAGGGTCTTTCATTAGCGACTTGACAACTTCAAACTTTCAGTGTGAACGCACCCTTAAACCGATTACCAAACTGTCAATGCCAAAATATTCAGTAAAATTAACATTTTCATCATGGTGAAGTAAATGAAGGAACAACATTTACAAATAATTAAAATTAACCGCCGAAATTCCGAGTCGGTGGTCGCAACTTTAAGAGCGTTAACGCCAATTTTCGGAGTAATTCTCGTCCCAGTAAACAAGCAATTTAGAGTCTAGTGAAAAACTTTATGTCAGAATATTCACTGGTTGATGTTGCCGTGCAGTGAAACTTCGCTTTGCTCGAAGCGTGAAGAGGCGTCCGTCGCTAACCAGTCAAATCAGTCAATTTCACGGTGTTCTCACGAATTGGGCCTCTCCCAGACCACATTATGGCGAATTTTGAGTAGGTATCTTGGCCTACACTCTTACAAAATCAAGTTGACTCAAGAACTTAAACCACTTTATCATATGAAGAGACATACGTTCTCGAATTGGGCTCTGGACATTATGGAAGAAATTTCATCGCAAAATCATTTTCAGCAATGAAGCGCATTTTTGGTGAAACGGCTTTGTCAATACGGGACAGGTTAGAACCCTCATGTGCTTCATGAAACAGCACTTCATCCGCAAAAAGTCACGGTTTGGTGCGGTTTTCATGCCGCTGGCGTCATTGGTTACGGTAAATGGTATTCGCTACAGAGACATGTTTGAACGTTATTTTTTTGAGCAATTACATGAATTAGACATCAGTGATATGTGGTTCCAACAAGACGGTGCCACAAGCCGCACAGCGGGTGCAACAATTGAGTTATTGAAGTGTCAATTCGGTGAACGTGTTATCTCGTAAAGCGGACCCGTCTATTGGCCGCCGAGATCGTGTGATTTACCGCCTCTAGACATCATTCGTCAATGCCAACAAGCCGGCGACGTTAAAGGAGCTCAGAACCAATATTGAATGAGGAAAAACGGCCGTATCGGTCGAAATGTGCGGCCGAGTCATCGAAAATTGGGTTCGACGTTAAACGACCGCTGCAAACTTTCCCTTGGGGGACATATGAACGAAGTCGAATTCCATTCATAAATGTTTTGATAGTAATTCAAACCAATTTTGGGATATCTCAAGTAGTTTGCATTTTTTTTAAAAAAAGAGGTTGTGAAGTCCTTAATGAAAGACCCTTTATAGGCTCAATTTACTTAACAGCAAACAAAAAAGGATAAATAAACATAGGGACGGGCTACAGTCCGCTTGAGCGAACTGTTGGATACCCTATTCTTATTCCTATCCCTCATAAATGGGCGTGACAAAAGTCTAAGTATGAACACTCTACATATTTTCTTATATAGTATTTAATTTTATTTATTTTTATTTTTTAAAAAAAATGCTCCCCAGGCCAAACTTTGGATTTTCAAAAAAACTTGTGTCAGTGGGCGGATTTTAAAAAAATTATCTCCCGAACAGTTTTAGGAGTCATAGATCATATATAAATATATGAGCTTTTTAGCTCAAAATTCGATTTTTTCGAAAAATTTGTTTTTTTTTTTGAGTTTGTGGGCGTGTCTGTGGCCGGATTTCAAAAAATCGTAAACTTGATTATTTCGGGACCCTAGAGAGTATATGGTTAAAATTTCAGCTCTCTAGGCCCAGTTTAAAGGCCTAATTTTTGGCGACAGACGGACGGACGGACATGGCTAGATCGACATTACTATCGATGCTGATCATAAATATATAGATATATGTAGTAACTTTTGGGGGTCTACGGGCAATATTAAGGTATGTTACAAACTATGCGTCAAAACTAATATACCCTTAGAATAGGGTATAAAGAGGTGATCGTAGTTGACAATGTCCAAATCGAACTTGTTGAGAAAGTAAAATATCTTGGCATCATGATTGATAAAAAACTATCGTTCAATGATCACATTGAGTATACATGTAAAAAAATATCAAAAAAGATTGGGGTCTTAAGAAGAATAAGACAAAATATTTCGTTTAACAGTGCAGTGAAGGTGTATAACGTTATTATTAAACCACATTTTGAATAATGTGGTAGCTTGTTATTTACATGTCCTCAGTTTCAAAAAAATAGACTCCAAGGCTTCCAAAATAAAGCTATGCGGATAGTGTTAAAATGTGACAGGTATACCCCAGTAACTTTAATGTTGAATTCGCTAAACTGGCTAAGTGTAAACCAAAGACTACTCGTATTTATGAATGCTATGCTATTCGTTCACAAATTAAAAAAACGGATTATGCCCGAATTATCTTTTGGAAGGTGTTACAACAAACAATCATCATTCACCGTATAGCCTAAGATCCGCAGGCGATCTACGAATCCAAAGAGCGAGGACCTCAAGAGGACAGCGGACAATGTACTACATGGGGTTCCAAACCTTTAACAATTTGCCACCTTATTTAAAAACGAATCAGATTTCAACGTATTTAAAAGAAACATTATTGACTTCATTAAATATACTATAAATTAAAAATACAATTTGAAAGTTAAAGATAAAAAACTGTATTTCAAAAATTAAATCTTAAACCATATATCGTGGGCCTGGAAGCAGAAAGCACTAAGTCAAAAATCTTAGTTTTGAGTAAATTGATATTTAAGATTTGTTTTCTCGTGAAAATTCAATACTAACGGTTTTAAGTCAATGGATTCCATAAAGTACAAAACTGGTATCATGACATATGATTCCAATAGACAATTTCATTTTTGGATAAGCGAAAACAAAAATATGTACGCATAATTGAAAAACCCGCTGACATAGTGCTTTTTACCTGAATTGATTATGCAATTTTCGTGTATAATTTGAAAACAAAAGCCCTAAAAAGAAACAATCTTAGTCATATTTTGTTTAAACAACAATTTTTTTATTTAAGCGTAAGAATATTAACAAAAGAGCTTTAATAAGAAATAGAAATGGAAGAAGTACATACTTAAAGCAAAATTATAGAAATAATAAGAATAAAAGTAGGAACTATTCACTATCACTTTCTTGTAATACGTCAGGTTCTGGCAAGTAGTCTTTTGTTTTAAGTTGTGAAGGCAAAGATGGAAACCAGGAATGAAATATTTTGGGAACCACTCCTTTTTCGCACATTTCGATTAAATCTTTGTTTTTAGCTTCGCTTATTTTAAGTGGTTCTCTATAGAGTTTAGGCCACTCTTTTATCGGAAGATATTTTGGAGCAGCATTTCTTCCTCTTCTTGAAATATTTACCACGTTCATAGTTTTAAAATTGTCATCATAATTAATTTTTTTCGTACCGGAACCAATTTATTTAAGCCAATTTACTAATCGAAAGGTCCCCGGTTCAATTCCGGCGCCAAATAACATCTTGAGTTTGTTTGCACTGCCCCACCTCTTGCGAACGTCTGACAAACATCCAAGAGTATCAATTGTCATGAGAAGCTTCCCAAATTTGCCGTTCGGATTCGGCTTAAAATTGTAGGTCCCTTCCACTTCGCAAAGAAAGTCTTTGGAGAAGCTAGGTTTTAGGCCCTCTATGGGCCGTTAATGCCTAATATTTATTTATTTATTTTTTTACTTTTTGGCCATTGGTGTCCACTTGGTTATTTTTAATCAACTTTTCGGCTAATAACTTTAAGTTATAGACATTTTCAAATTTCATTTCCACAGCTTCATAGGGACATTTTTTTGGCACACGAACTCTCGCAGCTCTGAATATGTTAAGCCAGTCATTGACACAATAAATTGGCACGAACTTTTTTTGTTTTTCTATCGCGCTATGCATCGAATCAACTTCCATATAAGAGTGACCACTTTCTAAAAACTTTTGATCAATAACGTTTAATGATGATGTTTGCACAATATTTTAAAAAAATGCCACAATATTTACATTTCTGTTTTGGCTAGCGCAAGTATCCGAAAATATGGATAGCTCTTGAACGTTTGGGGGTAATTGCTCTATATACTTCAAAATACATATACCCACCTCGCAACTCCCGCCTTTACCATTTATTTCAGTCCACGCATAGCAAAATGCATTATTCGGTAAACTCGATTCATAAATTGTGAAATTGTGAAGTATAAGCTTTCTTTTGTAGTACGTCAAAGAAACATCCGTGGATGGTATTTGAAGTACGTTCTGCATATCCATGGAAATTGATCTAAAGCTCTGATCTAAGTTGGCCCTTTCTTTATCAGTTTGTTTTTCTTGGAATGCTTTTTTTTTGCGTTGCAAATGACTTTCATAATCCGTTAGCATTAAAAGTTTTGCTTCAGCAGATGAAATTTTGTACTTATTACAAATTAAGCATTGATCTTTTTCGGCACAACGAAAGATAAATTGTAGTCGTTACAAAATATTGTTCTATTTTCTGAACACTGTAATTTGTATAATTCGAACATTTTTCTAATTGAAAGATTACTGTCTAAATATTTTCTTTTAGTATCTTTACGACAGTAATGACTTTCCATAGACGGAAAACTTTCGATATGTTTTTTAACACTCAAAATAACATCGGGCTTCGTTTTATTGGGTGGTGTATGTTTACACCTTTTATCCTCCGCAGAATAATGCCCACCAAAATCGTCCTTTCCTAAAAATGCGTTTAATACGCTCCTGTTGAAAATATTCAACGTACTTAGAAAAAATGTCTGGCAAACTCTTGTTTTCATATCATTTTGGATAAAAAAATACTTTTTTGCAGTTTGCCGCAGAGTTGCATTTTCATTTCGTGGTCGTCTATATTTTGGGGCAACGCATTCTACATTTTGAATTATAAAATTCTTCTGCTGCACGTAACTCAAAGCCCAAAAATTTGTACATAATTTCAGTCGGCAACCCTCGTTTATAGTAAGACACTCAAATTTGCATTTATGATTTGAAATGGCTTTAGGATTTTTTGCGAGTTTAAAATTACCTTTGCTGTCGTTATAGGGATTTAAAACTCCTGTTGATATTCCGCTTCCATTTTCTTGGCCATGCTTTTTTCCATCTGCCGCCTTTTGCTAGACTTTGTTGCTGTCTCGTCATTTGTGCCTATTTCTTCCACTTCGTCGTTGGAACTTGACAAGCCGTTTTCACCACAATCATAATTAGGATCTTTATTATTGTCGTCGCTCGAAAAACCTGCCGTTTCATCAATGGCATTTTCTAATGGTCTCAGGGATTCATCGAGGCCCATCGTAGCAGAACTTGTTCCTTCACCTTAGACTATTGAAAACCATTTCCTTTACTAAGCATAATTAAGCTTTTATTGAATTTACCAACCAATATTCTCTCCAAAGCTTCATCCAAATGCATTTCTTGGATTTTTTTATCAGAGCAGTATTTTCTTTTTTCTACGAGTCTACAAACTATCTCTTTTATTTATTAAAAGTACCCACCTACAACTTTAATCTTTTTAGCTAATTGAAGTATTAGCCAAGAACGCGAATTTCTAATCATTTTAATTAAGCATCAAATTTACTGAAACGTCTAAACTCGCTCAATACAACTGACACTTTGAAAAATTCTTTGGAATTTGAGGCATTTTGTGCATGATTAAGCAGCCTACTGAGTAAGTCATTTTTTATACCCTATTCTAGGGGTTTATTAATTTTGACGCATATTTTGTAACATACCTTAATATTGCCCGTAGACCCCTAAAAGTTACTATATTTATGATCAGCATCGATAGTAATGTCGATCTAGCCATGTCCGTCCGTCCGTCCGTCGGCAAAAATTAGGCCTTTAAACTGGACCTAGAGAGCTGAAATTTTAACCATATACTCTCTAGGGTCACGAAATAATCAAGTTTACTAATTTTTGAAATCCACCCACAGACACGCCCACAAACTCAAAAAAACAAAATTTTGGAAAAAATCGAATTTTGAGCTAGAAAGCTGAAATTGTTTATATATGATCTACGACTCCTAAAACTGCTCGGGATAAAAAATTTTCAAAATCCGCCCACTCACACGCCCACAAATAAATTAAACAATTTTTTTGAAAATTCAAAGTTTGAGCTAGGGAGCTGAAATTTATAATATATACTTTCTATGGGCCCTTTATGCTTATGTGCAAATATTTTCAAAATCCGTGCCAGTGGGCGGACAATTGGGGCAAGTGGGCCCACAATTATTTTTTTTTTTTTTTTTTAATTCAAAGTGAGCTAGGGAGCTGAAATTTATAATATAAACTCTCTAGGGCCCCTTTATGCTCATGTGTTAATTTTTTTTTAATCCGCCTACTGACACGCCCACAATTAAATAAAACAATTTTATTGAAACACTTAAGTTTGAGCTAGGGAGAGTTTTTTTTGATAAAATCCTTTAAATGTTATATAACAAAATATGTAGAGCGTTCTTAACAATTCAACCATACTTAGACTTTTGTCACACCCACTTATGAGGGATAGGAATAAGAATAGGGTATCCAACAGTTCGCCCAAGCGGACTGTAGCCCGTCCCTATGTTTCTGTTTGTTGTTGTGGTGGATTCCCTCGTTCAAAGTCTTATAAGTGCAAAACCAGGTAAATGTTGTGTGTTTAAAACATGGTGTGCCATTACATTTTAACTTTTTTTCATCATCCAAGACATTCCAAGCTGCAGTAATACGGAGACCACCATGGTGTGGAGGATGTTTCGATTATTGCGCCGAGAGTAGTACATTTTGAGGATCGCTGTGTTAGACCGGCTGTAGACGATGCCGCTAATCTTATAGTAGAAGAAATATATTTAAATTTAAAAATGTAGCTTTGATGACAGGTAAAAAGCATTAAGTCTCATTAATGCTTTATTGCTGTACGGTTATAGTAAGTTAATATACTTGAATGGCAGGTAAATCGCACTAAGTCAACTTAGTGCTTTCTATTAGTATTAAACATGATATTTCTGACTTAGTACAAAGTGAACTCTTAAATAACATACAAAAGACATTGAATATGACTTAGAACATTTTTGCAGTACATAGATATCATTATTTTGAATCAATTTGCATTAAAATGTTAAAATCATAAAAAAATGACTTAGTGCTTTCTGCTTGTAAACCCACGATATATTTATTGTCATTCCTTACAAAAGCTTATTAATTTATGTTTAAACTAAATGGCTTCTCGAAAGCTAAATAAAATGCATCTATCTATCTATGTTGGTTAGGTGTGGGGAAGGCGATGGGGGTGGGTGCATAAAAAGTAGAGAAAAGTATACTGGATCCATTGGTACACATAGATTGTTAAATAAGCAAAATATTTGAAGGCAGCATTGTTCACACTTGAGATTTCAATTAGACAAATGATATGAGCGAGGAGTTCAAATAGGCCCAGTATAGGTGAATGTTGAATTACTCCGCCATCTCACCGAGAGATGATTGGCAGTCTAGGGCTACCATGGAGTTTGAAGAGACTGAGCCCAGGGACTTAATCGCGGCTTGACTGTTCTAGGAGATTCGGATGTCCTTAGTGGATATCACTTTGTCGTCAGCCTCGACAGGACTTCTTTAATCACCATGATTTTCGCCTGGAACACGCTACAATGATCAGGAAGACGGAAAAAGAGACTATTTCTTAATCTTTCTGAGAAAACACACCTACCTACCTCGTCCATAGGTTTTGATCCATCGGTGTTGAAGTGGATCGAATTATCCTCCGCAAATGCATCATCCTCCCAGAATGATCCGGTATAGTGATTTGGATGTTCTTCCCGAAATGTAATTGGGGTATGGTGTAGTATATGTTCCTTGGTAGAGACCCAAATCAGTCCAGAATGATAGAGTGGCCAATATCCTTTTTGATCCGCTGTGAGGTAGCTTTTAAGCGGACAGCGAAACAGGTAGCTGCTTGACTGCTTAATATATCGAGTGGTGTACCTCTTCGAGGGCCATTTCTAACCAACCAACTAACCAATGAGTATTTATTGGCGCGTGTATGTGATTTTCGTGATCAGAATAAGACATGACAAGTGATCAGAGCCTTTTATCAATCATGACAAGTATGCGTCCTGCAGGAGAAAGAATGCTTCTTCAAACAACTTAAGAAAGCACAGGGAAGACAAAAGAACTCACACGAAGATTAAATAACAGCCTGCGGCGGACATTTCATCCTAATTAAAAGTTCTGCTTTTGAAAGTCGCGGCTTTCACGCCACAACCTCCAACTTTTTACATTTTGGATCAAAAATAAGTCGTCGTGAATAACGAATGGCTTCATCTAGATGCTTCCAAGTTTATTTCGCATCGCCTCTTACACACGTCTCTACAAACAAGGCATCCCTTTGACGCTATTTCAGTGGCCTGAAATTTATGTAGATGCTTCCTAGGTCCTTATCTTGAAAGATAGTTGCTAAAGCTCACATAAGGATGTCCATCACATAACAACGCTGAGCAGCAAAAATTCCGAAGGCTAATGTATTCAGCATTAAGCGTAAGCGTAAGCACCAAGCAAGCTTAGCAATTTGATACCAAGCCACATCTTGCCGGAGTAATTGAATTTTTCACCAATTTAAGGACAAAAGTAACAAGTTTCTGGCGGCGCTAAGGTCTGTCTTTGATGGGAAAAGAATTTTAAAAAAAGGATCAAAACTCTTTCGAATGTTTTCAGCCAACATCATCTAGTTAAGCAAACCTTTTAATAATGAGATCGAAATTCTTACATCTTTGCCTTCAGATGCATACCTACTTCCATCATCGAATGTCCTTGTTTTGTTCTCTCTCAGTGACAACTTTATATCATTATATACACAAGCAGATATAAATTATCCCTTTTCTTCTCTGGGCAGGCACCCGAAAGGCATTAAAATGATTAGATGGTCAACGAGGGACACAAAAATAAAAGGCCAAAAAGTACGACATTTTAAAGGACACAGTCCTGACGCAAACATACACATATACGTTCGGCGTCACACAGAGCCACGTATTCTGACATGAATGACAGAATAAATTTGGAGAGTGGCACACATAACTAGAGGGTGGATATGTTATATCCTAAGCATTTCCCTTACCACTTGCAAAATAAGGACGAAGGAGTACAGAAAAAAAGAACTGAAATATTTAACCCTAAAATAACAGTAACGTCGCACCCCAAACCCAATAACTTGACCCTTCAACTGATGTGTGTGTCTTCAGTAGTTATATACAAGGACGAAAGGGAAAGGATAATAAAGCGTAGCGCAAGGGTATACCTAGTCCAGTCGTCTGTGTGTTTGGTCTCCCTTCAAAGCCGCCATGTGTCCAGTGTTTCATAACAGGATATACTGCGTCGTACACACATCTATATATGTATGTATAGAAACACACATGCCACTGAGTTATATCAAATATCTCCTCACCCCACCCATCCGAATGTCCTTCGACATCAAACATAAACTTCATAGTTGTTGGCTCGGCTAGATGGTAGTCGTTTCCGTCGTCGTTATTGCCATCGAAATTGTGTTGTTAACTTTGAACCTATCATGTGTTGAGGATTCCAAAAAAAAGGGATACCCCCTCCTTCCACTGTGCTATTGAAAGTGAATTTTAACGATATAGCCTTGCTTGAAAATGGCCGAACATAAAAGTTTATCTCCACAGAGGATACCAAAAAGTTAAATGATTTCTTTTTTGTTCACTATGAATCCTTTTCTATCTGTTGTGGGAGATACGCACGCACGATAGCGTCTCTGTGTGTGTGATGAATGACTTGACAAAATAGAAACTTTCCAGCATCTTGCAAGAAACGATGAACGATGAACAGATGAATATGGTACAAATCAAATATTTATCGATGTATTCCGAGGCATTATCAATCATCCTGGCGGTGGGATGGAGATCTATACACACGCAAGTGTCGGCTCGTGTTTGGTTTTAATCTCAATCCTTGCGGTTTGCCATTACAATTATCATGCCGTGGCACATGGCTTAATCCTCCAGAGGAACAAGCAAAAATTAAACAACAACTCTAGGGATATGTAAATAAGCGTAAAAGGATTTCGCAAGCAAAAAGAAAATCGTAATCCTACAGCTATATTTTTTTGTGTCATCCTTAACAAACCAGGTCACGGTAGTAATTTTTGCATAAAGGCATACGCACGCAGTCAGGATGAAGACAGACGACCGACGTAGACGACAAGGACCAAATAGGACTTATGATAGTGTAGCAGCAATTCTTTTTCCTATTTCAAAAGGCAAATCCTTTTTATTTTGTGCGGCAAAAAATGAAAAATCTTATTTTTTCAGGATCCCAACACAAGTCGTCCAGTTGGTGGCTCGTATCTTATGTTTTTGTCATTGTATCCTTGCTCAACCTATTTTGAATAAAAAGAGAAATGGAAGATGTTCTTTAAAAAAAGAAAAGAATTGTTCCTTTTCTTCTTTTTGTTTATTTCTTGTTGTTGCTGCTTAAGTGCGTTGCACACCGAATGAGACGTGGGAGGAATAGGAAATGGGATTCGTGTAGTATTATTATTCTTTTTTTTTAGGTAGCTACCTATGTGCTTAGTCCTTTTGCTCGTTGCCCGATGGAGTTCTGGCTGTTTGAATAAATGACATAATTTCAATTCGGTTTTAATGGCAAAGTGTGTGAGAAAGAAAGATAGAGAGAGGGGTTGCTCAAAGAAAAATTCGGTGGTGGTGTACCTAACTCCTTGTTTTTGCATTTTTCTTTTAAATATTTACTTGAGTATTTTGGAAGGGATTTTAAGTGGACACCAGGTGGTCGGACGGTTGGACAATGATAAATTATGTGTACTCTGAGAGAAGCAATAAAAAAGCCTATTTTGAAGGACACTCTTAGGATGGCTTATGAAAAGTTAATTTTCCATAGGTACTTTCGTCATAAAGGAGCTGTTTTGGAATAACGTGACGAGTTGTTATGGCCGACGTTGATTTGGGCTTTTAAATAAGGACACGGTCGCATATTAAAATAACGCAAAAGAATTGATTTAAGAAATGCGTTTTCCGTTTTCTATTGCGCGAATTGTTTGAGGTCAATTAAAACTAATAACTTTTAGTTTTTTGAACTTTTCCAATCATTTGTAAGTGAGGAGCTATATTTTTGGCATGGATGAAAGAGTCCTTCAGATTTACGCCGATTCCGGGGGGCAGTTTTGAGAAGCTTTTCATAACAATTATGCTGTCGGAAGTTTATCTGACATTCGCAGGAGGTGAGTAATTGAGTAAGCGGTAGGTGGTCTTTGTCACAACTCCCCTGTCCAATGTATGAATCACTTATGATTGCAACCAGAAGAGATTTTTTTTTTAAGAAGAGAATACGTTAAGTACCGTCAAGTGGCAGACTCCCGCGGACTAAATCCTCCCCACTTACGGCCAAAAATCCACCCGGAACCGCTCATTGCATTACATCAGGGTGGTGCCGTTAAAAGTCCGTTAAAGGACGCCGTCTTATTAGCCATCTGTGGCCTAAGACGTCTGTTCCTAATGATGATTGTTGACCCACCTCCCCGGGGGCACTGTTCGCATTACTTCATGGGGGGCTGTAATCATGCGCCCTTTCGGGTTCACTGTGTAACACGGGATTGCCCTTCTTCCATTTTCTTTATTCTGAGAATATGTTTGGTGTAGGTGCCAATTTGGTTCCAGTTATTCCCACTGTCTTTTTTAACTATGTTGTGTGGAGTGATGTTACCAATATTTCTCTCCACTTCTGCTCTTTCAGTTTCCCATCTGCTGTATGCGAAGAAGGTATGCACGTCGTCTTCTTGAGCGTCCCCCTACTGTCAGGCTGGACTGATCGTTTTGCCGATCCAGTGGAGAAAAGCGTTGAAGTATCCCTGTCCGGTGAGTAACTGGGTGATGTAATAGTTAACCTTACCGTGTTTCCGGTCATTCTACTCAGCCACGTTCCTAGTCAGCCTCGGTGTCCATTGCCCTCTGCTTCCCAAGATACCCAGCGCTCTTGCCACTTTTGTTTTGTGAACTCTTTGGCCTCTTCCGTTGCCGTTTCCGCTCTCACTACCGTCTTTTTGTCGTGGACGTACCTCCTTTCTGCCGATAGGAAGTCCATTGGGGTCGCTCCTGCGACAACAATCAGTGGCGCAAGGATCACTGTGTTGGACTTTTAATCTCAAGGTCTCAGGTTCAAATCCCGCCGGATCCAAGTAACATCTAGAGTTTTTTCACCATCCCACCTCTTGCGACCGTCTGACAACGTCCCAGAGTATCAATTGTGATGAGAAGTTTTTCAAGTTTGCCGTTCGGATTCCGCTTAAAATTGTAGGTTCCTTCCACTTAGCACAAGCAAATGGTTGGAGAAGCTAGGTTTAAGGCCCTGTATGAGCCGTTAGTGTCTTATTTTTATTTATTATTTTTTAAAAACAGCTTAACCGTAAGCTCTACAAATCACTGATACCGCCAGTTCTGATCTATGCCGCCGAGTGCTGGACGTCAAGCAGAATGGTAATATTGGACTCTTTCGACAGAAATATACTGGGTCGGATATTTGCTTCTGTGTGCAAGGAGGGCGAATAAAGGAGAAAATACAACCGCGATCCTTACAAGCTGTACCAAGATGTGGATGTAGTCCGAAAAGCTAAAAGACGCCAACTACATTTGGTCGGCCACATTGAACGAATGGACAATAATGCTCCAGCGAAAAGGATCTTCGACTCCCAGCCCCCAGGTTCGAGGTGACAAGCAAGACTTAACATCCGTTTTAAAGACCAAGCCATGGCGTACACCTGAGCGTTTCGTCTGGACAATCGCGTGCCCGGGATCGCGGTGGATGGAAGGCTGCAGTGTCTCAGGCAGAGTCTCCGCGGGTCGGGAGCCCGTCAGTAAGAAGTTAACCATTTTTAAGCCTCAAAAAGGGTAGTAAAGTAGGTAGGTACTTACTGTAGACGAGATACGAGAAAGTATGTAAATAACACAAAAGTTGTGCGACAGGGGTTAATCCTCTATCCCGGAAAATTATGCAGCTGACGGGTGGGTGCAGTGATTCAGATATGAACATTATCAAGTTATATCACAGAGCTTCTGTGGAAAACAAACCAAACATGGTCATAGCTGCATGAATTGCAAAACGGGCTAGCCTATTTCTACCCCAAACAGACACAACGTCTCAAGAAAGAGTTTTACGGGACGTATCGGTTTTTTTTTTGTCGGAGTGCGGAATTTCTACACTGGAGCACTTAGACTAGGAGAAGGCGCTTCAATGATAAGGAGCTTAGGCTTACAGCTCTCACCATATCAGCATCAAATACCTGCCACCTGATACGAGCAAAAGCAGGACAATTGCAGAGCAAATGTTCCGCTTTATCATGGCTGTCTCCCTTGGTATTATCGCTAGCGCCTAGCACCTTGAGTTTTTTTTTTTTACAATGAACAAGCACTAAAGGGGTTAGGACCCTTATAATGTATTAGCTACACAGCGAGGGCGTTAAGGAAATTAGGGTGAGAAGGAAAGGAGAGATGCCGATGCACGTTGGTTTTGAATGTTTGTAGGTTGTAATGTGAAGGAAAAACAATGCGTGGAAGAGTATTTCACATTCGTGTTGTACGGCTGAGGAAAGATTCTTTGAACTTCACTGGACGTCCGAACACAGGCTTGAGGGTGAACATTCCTTGCATGACGAGTATTCGGTTGAAGTGTTCAAGCGGAGGAATGCAACTGGCTATTTCGTTTGAGCACTTATGGTGGAAATAACGATAAAACAACGAAAGGCAGGACCCATTACGACGATGACTAAGAGAGTCAATTGATCGCGCGATGTGTCGGTCGAAAATGAGTTTTATCGCGCATTGTTGAACCCTGTCAAGTAGCTCCAAATAAGTTATTGGTGCACCGGACCAGATATGAGCGTTGTACTCGAGTTTCGGGCGAATAAAAGCCTTATAAATTGTAGCCAGATCAGAAGGAGTGAAATATTTCTTACAACGCTTAAGGAAGCCTAGACATTTCGCGGCGGTTCTTGGCGACATCAAATATTTGGTCATTCCAACTAAGGTTGTCATTAACACACATACCGAGAATGGAAAGTTTTTCGGTTTCAGCGATGCAAGTGCCATTCATGGATAATGGCAGTGTGTGAGGGTTTTGCTTTAATGACAGGAGACAGCATTGTGTTTTGGAAGCATTAAATTCCACTCTATTGGTTTTACCCCACTGAGTTATGCTGTTAAGATCGGAATTTAATGAGCTTAACATAAGTTGCCGTTCCAGTTCCACACCTGAAGATGAGGGGCGTGACCCAAGAAACGAATATGAGAATCTAAGGGTAGAGGGTACTGTCATCAGCAAAGGAATGGATTGGATTAGAAGTAACAGACAGGAGATCATTTATAAAAATGAGAAAGAGAGTCGGGAACAGGACAGAGCCTTGGGGGACACCAGCATTTATTTGGTGAGTTGCAGACTTGAAACCGTGCAAAACAACTTGAATTGAACGGTCCGGTGTTTGGCAAAAGCCTAATGGCACGTAAGAATGCCAGAAGTCTGTCTGCAGTGTTCCCTGTTCAGAGAACAGGGAGAATTTGCTCAGTGGTCTGCACCGAGGATGTAGTCAGACATATCACTGGTTCAGGTCCTGAGAAGTCCTCCTCTGAGCCCTGTTTAGCAATTTCATCAGACAAATCTAAGTGAATTCAGCCTTCCGACCGAATTCAGAGAGATCTTGTATTCACGAACTATATTGGAGGTGGTTAAGGGGTTGAGCAAGGCCTTAAAAGCAGCCTGAATATTGCCTCCACCTGTTCCTCGCAACATAGCCCATGGCCACTAGGATAGCATAAGCCTCTGTTTGGAAGACTGACACATGGTTGCCTAACGAGGAGATAAGTCTAATGTTGTCGCTCTCCAAGAAGACACCAGCACCAGATCCTTGGCCGGTTTTGGAGCCATCCGTGAAGATTCGCATCACGGCATTCTTTTCCAGGCTCAGAGTCTGGGCAGAGCCAGTCCTGAACACGAGGAAAGTCGACTTTGTAGTTGCGCTTCAGCCGAAGTTCCGGTGTCATTGCATCGGACGGCATATCCATAAGACAGGAGTCGAAGGAAAACCGTCGCGCCACCTCTTCTTAAACGTGAGATAGCTTTGATTACGGTACCCATTATGTTAACATCAAGGGGCGGGAGATTCAATATTGCATCCAGGCTGGAGCCCGGCGTGCCGGGGAGGGCCCCGTGCAGACGTACCTTCCTTTGGATTTTGACGAAAGTAGCAGTAACATATTTACGTGAAAGCTTATTCCACCAAACAACCGATGCGTATGCTATCAGTGGCCTTATCATAGCCGTACAAATCCATAAGAGTCTTTTTGGTGATAAGCCCCTTGTCTTGCCGAAAATGCCCTTGCACTGCTGAAAAGCGTCTTAGCAGTGTTCAGCTCAACATGATTGGACCAAAGAGGTTTGCTTTCCAGGATGACTCCCAGATATTTTGCTTCATTGGAGAGTTGGATTGTGACGCCTTTTAGCACCGGCTGAGTCAATCCGATCAGTTTCCTCCTTTAAAGAGAACAATCTCAGTAAGAGGACTGACCGAGAGTCCATTCCTAGTGCTCGTCTATCACGTCAAGGACCGCTTGCGCCTTGGCGCAGAGACTAGCTAGGCATGATCAAACAGAAAGCACGGAAACATCATCCGCGACCGCCTGAGCGTATACGTTAGAACTGTTGAGTGCGTTCAACAGAGAGTCGACCAGCATGCACCACAGCAGTGAAGACAGAACGCCGCCTTTCGGGCAGCCTCTGTTTAATCCCGCCATAACATTACGACTACTATCCGCATCTACAACCAACGTTCTACTCATTAAGATTGCTTTAATCCACAGCATTAATGATTCGTCTACGCCGTGTTGTCTGGCAGAGCTGCATATGCTGTGAAAAGTCGCATTGTCGAAAGCACCCTCAATATCGATGAAAATGCACACCGCGTAAATATACCCTTTCATGTCAAGCGCGCCCTCAATTCTACCAAATATATTTTGGAGCACAGTCTCGCAGGATTTTCCGCGTTGATAGGCATGTTGCATCTGAGATAGTGGGTGCAATCGCAAAGCAGTTTTGCGCACGTGAAGTTCGACCAGCCTTTCCAAGCTTTTCAGCAAGAAGGAAGTCAGACTGATTGGTCTGAAGGTCTTGGCGAGTGTGTAGTCACTTCTGACAATTTTCGGTATAAATGCCACTCTAACTGTACGCCAGGGTGTTGGTATTTATGCCAGTGCTAGGACAGCGGTGAAGACTCTCTTCATAGTCGGTAGCAACTGGTTTGTACCTTGTTGCATCATGGCTGTGTATATTCCGTCCGTGCCAGGTGACTTGAAGCCGTCAAAAGACGCAAAAGCGTATTTGATGGCCTCGTCCGTTACCACAGCATTCGCAATATACCAGCTACGCCGAGTTGTTTGTCTTGGTTCACGCACAGTCGCTGTAGTCGGGGCTGGTTGTGAGCCAATTGTTATCTGGTTACCCGGAAAGTGAGACTACAGCAAATGACTAAGAGTTTCCGCTTTCGTCTCAGTAAAGGTGCCATCAAGTTTTCTAAGTTATTCCAGTTTGGCAAGTTTGCCCTTTTGCAGAACTTTAACCGCCCTTCTAGTTTCACCCAGTGTTTAAATCTTTTCACAGAAATTTATATAAGAAGAACTTTTCGATACCCGAGTTAGCCTCTTATATTCCTTCTGCTTCGATCGTGATGCGGGTTGCTCAACTATTGATGGTCTGCCAAAATTTCAGAGAGTTCTTAACGTACCCGTCTTTATTCAGGAAGGTACATCTGAATAACTACATTTGCCAAGACAAAGTACATATAAGTACCTAAACCTCTAACTAAGAATAATTTCATTCCCGTTTAATGGACTCCTGGTACCTAGTCCAATCTGAATGCCATGGGCTGAGCTTAAGCTGAGCCTTCACTCTACAAACAGATTACCCGCAATCAAATGCTGATACAAAAAATATTTATAGTCCTTCTCATTCAAGTCTCCAAATATAAGTAATCATTCGAATAAAGGATTTGCAAAACGAATTTGCCATCCACAATATAATACTCATTTCGTCCAGAGCCATAAAAAAATTACATCCTCAAGACCCTTTTTACGGCAGAAAGCCATATTACACACATATATATCTCATTCATCTGCACGCACATCCTTTTACCATGTCCACAAGTATCCGCCTTCTCACTCCAAAGTAATTAACAATGTTACATCACTTGCATCATCATAAAAATTTGCAATCAAATTTATATCCTTCGAAAATAAGGAATGACATTGTTATGTGGTGACCTAGACGAAGATGTCCTTCCTTTGACATATGACCAATCGTAGAACACAAGACAAGGCACAACAAAAATCATAAAAAGCCAACACATTTCCGTTCTGATCATCAAACATCCTTCTAGCAATTGACAACCCTTAAATCAAAGCTCCAAGCGGACACAACAACAACAAAACGAAGACAAACGCAAACGCAATTCCTTTAATAATCCTCGAGACAATATCGAAACACCATAACAATATCCTTTGATGATTATAGTCCTGTGGAAGCAACAGTAGCATTTATGATTATTGTTACACCACATCCACTACACCCACAAACGAGCAAGGAACGGCTTATCCATATATATACATGTGGGGGTGTGAAGGCTCCTTCCTTGTTAAGCTATTGCAAAGAAATCCGCTTGCTTTGAACGGGCGACAATCATTTTAGCAAAAACGTGTGTACTCTTGGCAAATATGTATCTACTTTCGGTTCGCCTTTCACTCTTACCAACTCAATCCTTGCGTGCGTGCGTGGCATGAGTCTACTATGTCGTTGTTGTCTTCGCCATAGCCAGTCGGTTGTCTGGCAATTTAATCAAAGGAGAATTGGTGTCTCCTCCATCTCCTTCTCCATTCCAGCTCGGCTAGTTTCCTTTTGATTCCTGCTTCCTTTTTAGATCTTTACTGTGCACTTTTGTTGATATGTGTTTTGTTGTTATTGTCCATGCAGTATCGGCCGCTAGGGTAGTGAAAGGATACTGTAAAAGTGATGTACCCATTCATTTATTTCATTGAGAGGACAAGTCGATCGAATGGGGTGACTTGGAGAGAGACTATCTCTCAATTTGCTGGTCCCCTTGGCCTCATATGGATGCGACTTGTTCTCCTGTCCTAGTGAAACTGAAAGTTCACAAATCGTTGATGTAATTGAGTTTTGGATGGTTTCCTTTGGTTTGATGTGAATGAGTTGGGGACACATCGATATGGAATTGAAAAGATGTCAAGACAGTGAGCCGCATTGGTTGTATGTTCACCGTGCGATGACGTTCCCCAAGGGCGGCCTGAGGTTATTAACTCCAATAATGATGTTTTGAAGGAAATCGATTTGTTTTATTTGAGGGGGATGGGGAATATTTCATTTAGTAAAAAGGTTATAAAAGGATGCGTAACGTGACATTGCTGGTTTTCGAAAACAATTCACAAAATTAAATTTCAAGACATTTTTTCCACTTACTATATGACAAAGCAAATGCTGCAAACGTAGCTACATCGGTATAGGATACATGAAATAAGTATTAAGGGTTTGCTTTGGCTGGCGTTGTTCTGGACCTTAAAAAACACGCATTTCGTTCATTAGCCAGCTTACTCGTTAAACATGTGCAATTGAATCGGTTAACAGGCTTTGATCGACGTATAATTCCATCCAACTACCTCTGTGCGATACATGCGACGGAGCTTAACATTTATCGGCGTTGACCAAAATAATATAGATACTACAACAAATGGAAAATCAAGCTTAACTCGGATAAGATACAAGCAATTTTTTTCACTAGAAAAAGAAAAGCTTGTTTTCTTCCATCCAATCAGCTTAGGGTGAATGGTGCTGACATAAATTGGCAGCCTTGCATCAGATATTTAGGGGATTATTTGGATACCAAATTGACATTTAACCCACATATTACAAATACACTTAAAAAAGTCAGTATTGCGATAAAGACTTTGTATCCGTTTATTAATAGGAAATCGTGTTTGTCTGTAGAAAACAAAATAGTTATTCACAAGGTAATATTTCAAGCTATTTTATTATATGGGTGCCAGGTATGGGGAAAATGTGCAAGTGCCACATTATAAAATTGCAAACTTCTCAAAATAAAATCTTAAAAATGATGTTAGACCTGCCATGGCACTTTTCAACCATACACTTACATAGAAGAGGGAATGTTGAACTGATTTCTGATAGAATTCGAAAACTAGAAAATACATTTGTAATGAGGTGTGATTACTCTGATAATCCTATTATAAGCCAATTATGTACCTGAAAATGTTTGTTTCTGATTCGCCTGGTAAAATATTTATATTTATTTATTTAATTCTAAGTTATTTTACATATTTAATTATTTATTTTATACTTAATTTATATATTTATTTACTTATTACCTAACCTATATGTCTATTTATTTAATTGTTAGTTATTCTATATATTATTTATTTATTTGTTAATTAATTTATATATTTATTTACTTGTTACTCAAACTATATGTCTATTTATTTATTTATTTATTTAATTTATCTATTTATTTATTTATTCATTTAATCTACTTACCTATTTATTTGTTTCTTAATATATATATACTTTTTTTTCATTCTGTTGATAGTGATATAAAGGGTTTTTCAACAGGGACGCTACAAAAGTAGAGCGACAGACACAGCAAACGACGCCGAATTTCTTGCCGCTCTTTTGACATTTCTCTTCGGTAAGGTTTGCCATTTCATGATGGAAAGACATACGAGTCAACAATGAGTCGAAATTATTAAAATTTACTACCGAAATTCGGAGTCAGTGGCCTCAACGTTAAGAGCGCTACGTCCAATTTATGGTCGTCATAATCGTCCTAGCAGATCAACAATTGAGCGTCTAGTGGAAAAAATTGAATCCACAAGCACAGTACAAAATGTTCCCGTGCCAGTGAGACAAAGAAGTGCCCGTAGTGTCGAGAATATTGCTGCCGCTGAGGCTTCAGTTGAAGAAAGCCCAAATGTGTCTCTCACCCGTCGTTCTCAAGCGTTGGATATTTCTGTGACGTCGTTGTGGCGAATTTTGCGAAAAGATCTTGGCCTACATCCTTACATTGGATAATATGGACTTGGAGGACAAGTGGTTCCAACAGAACGGCGCCACAAGCCACACAGCCAATGCCACAATCAATTTATTGGAAACCAAGTTTGGAAACCGTGTTATCTCACGAAATGGTCCAGTCGCTTGGCCGCCTCGGTCGTGCGATTTGACGCCGTTAGACTATTTCCTGTGGGGCTACGTCAAGTCTATGGTCTATGCCAACAAGCCAGCGACGATTGATGAACTTCGTACGAATATCGAACGTGAAATTGCAGCAGTATCGGCCGATTTATGCTTGAAAACCGTCGAAAATTGGGTTCAGCGTCTGGACTTCTGCAAGCGTGCCCGTGGTGGCCATGCAAAAGAAATCGAAATCCATACATAATGGCATCGAACGTACTTTCACAGGAATAAAGAATTTCATTGATATCCAAAACCGTTTTTGTTTTATTTAAAAAAAACTTTTGTAGCGCTCTTATTGAAAAATCCTTTACGTCTTTATATATACTTGTATTTATTTTTCTGTTATTTGTTTAATTTTACTCTGTTTTTAACTATATACACATGTTTTTAGAATTAAGCACAATTACTGTTAAATATTTATTTATTTCTTATTTTTTTTCTTTTTTCTTACATTGAAGGTTTTTTTTGTATGTTTCCTTCAAATTATCAATTGTACTTATTAAAAATGTATCTTGTGTGATGTTATTATTATTTTTTCTGTAGGAATGTATGCAAATATACCAAATCTCTGTGTTGTAAAATGTGCGGTAATGAACCTATGTATAATTTTTCATACAAAATAAAAATATCTATCTAATTGACAGAAACTTACAGGAAATAGGATACATCAATTTTCAATTAGGAGCTCGAACTTAGTTTAGGGTGTCTCAAGGCACCCTAGTTATGAGAGAAGAAGATCCTGCCGTAGAAAGGAGAGGGTGTAAGCAGACTCCCAGATCAAGGAAATCGAAGAGTCACCTAGTCACCGAAGCTCAGGGAATAGTAGACGTATTTAAGCAGCATTTCCAACAGCTTTTAAATGGGCATCACATAGAGAGAGTGATAGGGCAAAAAGGGAACCCACGTCCTGTCAATGAAGAACAGATTTCACCACCCATTATAGAGGTTGGCTTATCTATAAGAATCATCAAGAATAATAAGCCTGCCAGCTCTGATGGTTTACCAGCTGAGCTTTTCAAATACGGAGGTGATGTTTTGATTGGGCGCATGTACCAATCATCAACAAAGTATGGCTGGAAGAAAGCATGTCCGATCACTGGACTATCAGCTCCATATAAACCATCTACAAGAAAGGCGATCCTATGTCTTGCAAGAACTGTTGAGGCATATCCCTGCTAATCCAACGTACTCTGTGAACGTCTCAAGACGTTCTGCAACACAGTAATCGGCACATAACAGTGTGGTTTCCGTTAGGGTGAGCAAAAAAGGAGAGATGCCGATGCACGTTGGTTTTGAATGTTTGTAGGTTGTAATGTGAAGGAAAAACAATGCGTGGAAGAGTATTCCACATTCGTATTGTACGGCTGAGGAAAGATTCCTTGAACTTCACTGTACGACCGAACACAGGCTTGAGGGTGAACTGATGACCATTCATTGCATGGCGGGTATTGCGGTTGAAATGTTCAAGTGGAGGAATGCAGCTGGCTATTTCGTTTGAGCACTTATGGTGGAAATAACGATAAAATAACGAAAGGCAGGACCCATTACGACGATGACTAAGAGAGTCAATCGATCTCGCGATGTCTCGGTCGCCAATGAGTTTTATCGCTCGTTTTTGGATCCTGTCAAGTAGCTCCAAATAAGTTATTAGTGCACCGGACCAGATATGAGCGTTGTACTCGAGATTCGGGCGGATAAACGCCTTATAAATTGTAGCCAGATCAGAAGTGGTGAAATATTTCTTACAACGCATAAGGAAGCCTAGACATTTCGCGGCGTTCTTGACGACATCGAATATTTGGTCATTCCAACTAAGGTTGTCATTAACACACATACCGAGAATGGAAAGTCTTTCGGTTTCAGCGATTCAAGTGCCATTCATGGATAATGGCAGTGTATGTGGGTTTTGCTTTAATGACAGGAGACTTCATTGTGTTTTGGAAGCATTAAATTTCACTCTACTGGTTGTACCCCACAGAGTTCGGAATTTAATGAGCCTAACATACGTTGCCGTTCTAGTTCCACACCCGAAGATGAGGGGCGTGACCCAAGAAACGAATATGAGTACTGTCATCAGCAAAGGAATGGATTGGATTAGAAGTAACAGACAGGAGATCATTTATAAAAATGAGAAAGAGAGTCGGGGACAGACCAGAGCCTTGGGGAACACCAGCATTTATTTGGTGAGGTGTAGACTTCAAACCGTCCAAAACAACTTGAATTGAACGGTCCGAAAGGTATTTCTAATCCATTGGAGAAGAGTATTATCGATTCCAAATGCACGCATTTTCGACAAGAGAGCTTGATGCCAAACTCTGTCTAATGCCTTTGAAATATCAAGCGCAACGATCTTACTTTCACAACCTTGGCTCCAGCCTGGATGTATTATTCAACCACCCGCCCCTTGATGTTTACATCATGCGTTGCACAATCAAAGCTATTTCACGTTTAAAAAGAGGTGGCTTTTGGTATAACTCGCACTGGAGTTTTAATGAACTTGCGCGACGCTTGTCCTTCGACTCCTGTCTTATGGATATGCCGTCCGATGCAATGACCCCGGAACTTCAGCTGAAGCACAACATTGGACTTTTTTTCGTTAGGCAAACATGCGTCAGTCTTCCAAATGGAAACTTATGCTATCCTAATGGGTATGGACTATATTGCGAGGAACAGGTGGAGGGGGCGAAGTATCTGCGTCTATAGCGACAGTCAGGCTGCGCTAAAGGCCTTGCTCAACCCCTTAACCATCTCGCAAAATAGTTCGTGAATGCAAGATCTCTCTGAATTCGGACGGAAGGCTGAATTCGTTAGACTTGTCTGGGTCCCGGGTCATTACGGGATCACGGGAAGTGGGATCTCCGATGAACTTGCTAGACAGGGCTCAGAGGGGGACTTCTCAGGACCTGAACCAGCGATTTGTCTGCCTGCGTCCTCGGTCAGAGTTTCCATTGACGGTTGGGTTTCATATGAACACAATCGCCGTTGGCATGACTCTCTAGGGTGCAGACAGACTAAGCAAATTCTCCCCGACGTCCGTAGGAAATCCGCGGCATTCTTGTTGTCTCTCAACAGAAAAGACTGCAGACAGACTACTGGCGTTCTTGCGGGATACTACGCTTTTGCCAAACAGCTTAAGGTGCTAGGCCTAAGCGCCACCACCAACTGCGAAGCCTGTGGTGAAAGCGACGACACTGCGGAACATCTCCTCTGCGATTGTCCTGCTTTTGCTGGTATCAGGATTCAGGTATTTGGTGCTAATATGGTGAGTGCTGTAAACCTAAGCTCCTTATCATTGAAGCGCCTTCTCGTTTTTCTTAGGGAAACGAGTAAATTCTCACAGTAAAATGTAGTGTGTCTGCCTGGTAGTATAATGGACCAGTATAGAGTCTGAGTGGTCCAGTGTAGAAAGTCTCGCATCCCGACAAACAAAAAATTTTTTTTTAAGAGGTCGGTTCCACTTTTCGGTTAGATATGTCATTAAATCACCCGTGAACCTGATGCTGCGAAAACCATACTGCCGGTCATTAAGAAGTTTTCGCGATTCAAGATATTTCATTAGCTGACGGTTTATCAGCGTTTCCATGACCTTAGAAAGAAGGGGCGTAAGTACAATTGGTCGGTAGGAGGAGGCAGGAAAAGATTCGCCTTTTTTGGTACAGGCTGGACAAATGCTGTTTTCCACCTTCCCGGGAAGAGTTCTGAAGAATAGGACAGTTGTAAAAGTTTACGCAGTGGTTTTGCCAGAGTAGAAGAATACCTCTTCAGAACGATGGGGGAAATACCATCTGGACCAGCGGATTTGTGTATGTCAAGATCATTAGGAGTGAACGATGTTCCACTTACTGGGTTAGTAAGGAAAGCGTTATCATCTGCATCAGGCATTGTGGTTAAAGCATATTTTTGACCAACTCCAACCGAACGCAAGTTACTCCAAAGTTATTTTCCACTTTGTTCTGTTCCCAGCTTGGACAGAAAATATCTTTTTTAGCTCTCCTCGTAATGAAAGTAGAATGGTTACGTGCACGACAAAAAAATTCCCAATTATGAATTGTTGGACTTTGCTTCCACGTCGAATACATTTTCCTGCGAACTTTCATAGCTCTATGAACATCGGATGTAAACCATGGACAGCTGCTGTTACGGACTTAAATCGTCTTTAAAGGAACGTACGTTTGTCACATAAATAGTGTAGCAGCGATTGCAGGTGATGAACTTTCTCATTAGCATTTGATGCATAATAATTGCGCCAGTGAAGTACCTATACTCGCATCACAATGCAAGGCAATGATATCCACCGAAGAAAAATCCCTAAACTGAAAAGTTGGTGGTGTGGCAGAACGAGTCAAATCAATATTATATGTGCAAAAAATTAAATCATGGTCAGTCACACCTTCTAACGAATACTGGTCTTGCAGCAGTACATTAGACCGATCAGATACCAGGAAAAGATCCAGGAGACATTAGGAGCGTAACAATTAGGAATCTCACAAACGACCCAACAAAATGGCGTCAATTTTGCCATTCAACCCTTTACAAGACAACTTCAACGAATCTGCGCATTGCCTACCATTTTCTATTCCACTTCCTACTCATCAACCCTTTAATCGATTTTTCTCACCCCCTTGCAACCCTTTTTGGTTGGTTGTAATCCGAATAATATCTACAACTTTTTCCAAAGCAAAACCTTTTATGCAGCCCAACAACATGCAACCATTAATAAACAAGTTCCTTCATGGTGTCCTAGAATAGGGTAATATTCAGGTGTTCCTGTATTTCCGTTTTCATAACATGCAAACGATTTCAAGAGGACAATATGGCACGCGATCAACGGTTTCATGTAAATTGTATGAACACAAAAAGGAAAACTCTTTAATAAACAACGGCAAAGAATTGGGTGACAGGCATTTAACTAGAGAACGAGTAGCGTTTAGCCTTCTGCAGTGGTTAACCTGGCCACCCGCTTACTGCTACCCAACCTTTAAGGCTTTCGACATAAAATATGTACGAGTCTGAAGGACATTAAAACGGTACTTGTAAAGGGGTTAATTGTAGATACAGACACGCCTTTCAATTATTCCAGTCCCAGATGACAATGCAATGTAACTAAGCTGTACGCGCGGTGCGGGAATGTGGATTTGCTGTCTAAACACGCGAACACCGACGAGTGTAAGTTTGTTTTTGGAATTTATTTGTTCGGTCCTTAAGTTCTGAAGAGACGTGGTGGGGTGAGTGCTTAATATAATACCTTAACTGGAAATCATATTCCTTGACAAGTTAGGTTTGTGTCTATTTTTCCTAAATGAAGGGTGCAACAATGAATGTTTTGAAAAAAAGGATATTAACGAGTTGTGGAGTGGGTGGTAGCGGGAGACATGTAAGTCAAAGCCATGATATTACGAACGTAAACCATGCGGTCTTTTTTGGTGGACTATTTGCGTGTGAAATGACAGGAATGGATAACGCCGAAATAATTATTTATTATGTCAGCAAAAGGGATGTTTGGAAATGTTCTTTTGTGCTTCAGAATATAGGTACATGTGTATAGTAAAGTCTATATAAATAAAAGGACTAACTGCAGTGCAGATGCATTTTTTTACTTGGAACTTTTTTTATTTGGAACTTTGCTATTAAGGAACATGCATCTGACGCACAAGGATGTACTAAGCAGGGTTTATGTACGTCCTTTAAGTCAAAAAAATACCAGCAGGCATATCTTGCCTATGTATTATCTTAGGCCCCTTTATTGGAATGCCCACAGACCTTAGTTACACATTTTTGAAGGTCGTGTGTAGTTTTATAAATCTAGTGCCTATGCCGCCTCCATGCATCCAACCCAGTTAATCAGACCATGGAATTAGCTTTTGCTTATACAAAAAAAAAAAGAAACAAACCCCGAAGCCCGGCGTTAGCTTGTGTTAGTGGGGGAAGAAGATAGACATTACTCGCAGAGTTTGGCTAATTGAAATTTAATTTTTTTTTTTGTCTTTTTGTTCATTCCGTTAAACATTAAGAATGAAAAATAAGAACATTTTTGCGTTCGTCGTCCCGTATTATTTTTTACTGGTTATTTCCTTTTTAATTTACAGCTTGGGGCATTTCCATGGAACAGGACTGGCTATAAAGCCGGAGCAGGATTGCTTGTAAATGGATTGTATGGGATAAGATGGGGGTGTTTGTAGAAGAGCGAGTAAATCTTTTTCATTTTCTTTGCTGGTAAACAAAGGATCAAAAGAGCACCTCCTGGAATTAATTGCTTTCATCTCTCCACCGGCTATTGTGTGCCGCGACCGAGTGCTTCTGCAGCTATTTAACAATTCACTGAGTAATTTGTAATTAAATATATTGCCGGGTGAAGCTAAGCTTTTCTTAGCACGGGAACAAAATATGTAGAAAGTGATTTTAAGGTAATGGGGCTGGAGAGAAAAATTTGAAATTAATTTTGTGTTAGTATTGCTACCGGATATGAGTGAAATTGCCAGACCGGAAATTGCATTGAATCGTTGCCGTTTGGTGGAAAAAAGGCAAACAATAACATTTGAATAATATTTAGTATCAATTGTATGATTTAGACGTTGGTGAGTTTAGATAAGGCTAGATAAAGCGTCAGCAGTCGACTAAAAAAAATCCGAAAATTCTGTTTTCTAAGGATGGTTGACTTTTTGGCGAATGTTACTTCTTACTGAAGTAGCTCTCGACTCGCGAAAATTCTCTGTCTGTGACACTATAGCCTTCTATCTTCTGCAACCCCAAGTGTGCTGCTTCGAATTATGTAGACCGCGGGATAGGGCATGCGAGATGACTTGATCATTAAAAAGATCCTCCGATCTTCAGTGTAGTCTTAAATCTGTGGGTTGGAAATCATAGATTCTCTTGGCTGGATCCAGCTCGATATGGCCGAGTCAATGTAGTCTACGTGATAGGCCTTTTGAGCTGCATCCACATCTTGGTTCAGCTCAATGATTTTGCGGTTGTATCTACTTTTGAAGGAGTCAGTATCAGCTGTCCGGCAGTCGGCGCCATAGACCAGAGGTAGGAAGGTAGCAAGAAGTGGCTGCCTGGCAGCACAACAGTACACCAGGACGCAAGTAGCTAAGGCGCGCAGTTCTGATACCACTTCTCAAGTGAGCAAGGGTGTATTTTTTGTGTTCCAAATACCACCCGTGGAATTGACGATTTTGATATTGCAGAATTTGACTATTTTCTGCTAGAATGTTTTGCCAAGTGTGCGCTGTCTGGTTCTAGCTAGGCCGGGCATAAGTAGAGGAAATGGTGAAGCATAAAGCAGAATTGACAGATAATGTCAAAACCGAACGATACGCTTCTAGAAGCATGGTCAAAACGAAAACTGCTCATAATTGTCTCTGGCATAAGCAGTTGTTATCATACGTTTTGTACACCCCGCGCCACTTCAATAGCACATGTAAAAAAACTTTTTTGTAAACGAAATTTTTCGGATCCAGATAGAAGTTTTTTATACCCTATTCTAAGGGTATATTAATTTTGACGCATAGTTTGTAACATACCTTAATATTGCCCGTAGACCCCTAAAAGTTACTATATTTATGATCAGCATCGATAGTAATGTCGATCTAGCCATGTCCGTCCGTCCGCCTGTCGGCAAAAATTAGGCCTTTAAACTGGACCTAGAGAGCTGAAATTTTAACCATATACTCTCTAGGGTCCCGAAAAAATCAAGTTTACGAATTTTTGAAATCCGCCCACAAACTCAAAAAAACAAAATTTTGGAAAAAAATCGAATTTTGAGCTAGAAAGCTGAAATTTTTTATATGTAATCTATGACTCCAAAAACTGCTCGAGATAAAAAAATTTCAAAATCCGCCCACTGACACGCCCACAAATAAATAAAACAATTTTTTTGAAAATCCAAAGTTTGTGCTAGGGAGCTGAAATTTATAATATATACTCTCTAGAGGCCCTTTATTCTCATTTGTTAATTTTTTAAATCCGCCTACTGACACGCCCACAATTAAATAAAACAATTTTATTGAAACACCCAAGTTTGAGCTAGGTGGCGTTTTTTTTTTTGATAAAATCCTTTAAATGTTATATAACAAAATATGTAGAGCGTTCTTAACAATTCAACCATACTTAGACTTTTGCCACGCCCACTTATGAGGGATAGGAATAATAATAGGGTATCCAACAGTTCGCCCAAGCGGACTGTAGTCCGTCCCTATGTTTTTTATTTATTTTTTTCTTTTAATTATTATTAAATCTTAAATACAGTAAATTTTGTGTTTTTAAATGATACGGTTAAGTTGATATATATTTTTGAATGAACTAACTAAAAAAATACACCCTAATTTTTGCGCCACTTGAATAGAACACTTCTCAAAAAAAGTCGATTATAAAAATTCTAATAATTCAAATATGTTTATTACTTATTTTTTAAGGAAATTCGATTATTTTCAATCGGATTTAAAAATGTTCAATAGTCCATGTTGCTCCAACACTTCACAAATCATATTTGGATAGACTCGTACAATTCGGCTAAATAATCGAGTGAAATTGAGCTCCAAGCTAGTTTGATAGCTTCGATTAGTTCTGTTATAGTTGTGTGTTGTTGTCATGATCATACACTTTTCGACTCAACTAGCCCCAATCATTTTCAATAATGCTTAGATCTTGTGAATAAAGTGGTCAGCTTAATAATTCCACGTTTTGACTCCTTATATTATTATATGATTTGGGGATTCGGGCAGTACGGATTGGCGCATTGTCTTGTTGATACACTGCAAGGGTCTATAAAGATTTTGAAAGAATGGAAAGGCCAGTCTTAATACACCAATGTAGGCCATCGCATTCATCGTCGTCGACAGAAATTGCAACTCGCAGGTGCCGTAGAACGAGATTGCTCCCCAGTCCCTACACCCCACCACCCTTGCTATGTAAGCGGTCCAAGTGATGGGTTTCTTTTTGTAGGTCATGAAAATAATAGCTGTAGCCATCGTGTCCTTCCAAATTAATTTTTTTTCTGGTCTGAGAAGACGCCGCGATGCCACTCTCTAGTCCAGCTCATATGGGCACGGCAAAAACTGAGGCTTTGCGCTTTACGGAATGCATTGAGTGGTGGTCTTTTCTTAATTTTTTAGTCTTCTTAAATGCTCGGCTTTCAAAATTACACGCCGAATAGTAGAAAGACCACTCCACATTTTTCCTTGATTTTGGCTATTGAGTTGTTGCGAGTTTGCGGCTTTTCTCAAAATTACTCGCCTGTCCGTATCAGAAAGAAGAGAATCTGTACGGCCTTTCATATTTTTTCCATACTTTGACTCATTATACAAAACGCGGATACAACTTTTCGGCTTCTTTCAATTTTTTGTGCTATTTTAGCAACAGATAGACCACTGTGTCCTTATAGGCTTTTATTTTTCCTTTTTCAGTCTCTGTTAAAACTTTTCCACAACCCATTTTGGTTTAATTTCAAATTAAACAGTCACTATTAACAAAACGAAGCTACTAATCAAAGCACGTGTCCACATGCCGGAGATAACAATTTAACGAAATAGATGTGCTATTCAAGTGGCGCAAAATATGTGCATGGTTTTCACTGGACACCAAAACAAAATAGCAAAAAACCTATAACGGTTTATTTCCAGTGCTCAATTTCTTTTACATGAGAGAGTTAAATAGTTAATTAAAAAAAAAAATAAGACATAACCACTACTTTCTAAGAGAGTTTTTAAATTATCAGCAATCACACTGAGAGTTTATAGGGTGTGCTATTCAAGTGGCGTAGAGTGTATTCTAAACAAAGAGCAAAAACAAGAAAAGGGACAGACAACTGTCAAATTTGAAATTTTTGTGCATATTGACCGGATTGACCCACTTCAATCGCTCTCACTTAAGTTTGTTAAATTAAAGTAAACGGTATTCGTATCTGTATTCGCTCCATTGCTTAAGCTGACCTAAGCGGCCGGAACCTAATACAGTTGGGTCATAAGTTTGGTACAGCATACATTTTTTAATTGAGTACATTTGAACGTATTTGGTTATACTACAATTTACAAACATTTAAAACCAAAGTTGCATCGGCATCTCCTCTCTCTCATGTAGCCGATTTAAAGAGATAGCGTAACAGTCATGTCACCAACTGTCTACGAAAGTCAACACCAAGAAATAGCATCTTACAAAAAGCGGGGCTTGGGTTTTATTAACTATCCCTGGCCTGGGTAGCGGCTCTGAACATATCGCATGTGTAAGGTTAGCATTATCAGCAGTGCATCATCATGCTGGATAAACGATGGTATGGGACCCACGAAGAAAGAGAGCACGGTCACGGTCATGCAGAAGCAGCGGCACCTTGTTCAAAGTTTTGTTTGTACTTATTTTATTTTAAGTATGAATTCAGTCTTGAAGTTAAATGCCTAAAGAAAGCATCATAATAAGGAAATAATAAATTGATTTGAAAAGAAATGTATTTCTTTTATTGAAATTAAAAAACCAATGTCAATACTCCCGCGCTGTTTAACTATTTCGTGCGTGTATGCCGATTCAAAGTTCGAGTAGTTTCCCAAGGCGATTAAGAGTTACTTCATATACACAATGAATACAATTATGGATGCTTCCTTATGCTTAAAACAGATGTGCAGCAAGACCCGTGCAGTACGATGATTTTGTATGTAAAATAACACATTGCTTACTGCATGTCAATTTTTGGTGTAACTTGTCTATATTCTAATTTTACTGCACCGATAGTAGTAGAACAGTAACATTTGCTACATATTTTGCGGTTTGACGTTTCGTGCTGTGAAATTCTCTGCCATTACTTAACATTTACGTCTGTTTGGTCGTTCAGTGATATTAAGGTAAGGGAAGAAACATACTGAATGGTGGTAATTTCTTACTGTACATCTGTTTCAAGTGCGCTACCGCATGCATTACTGCGTGTGTTCTTGCTGCATATCTATTTCAGGCATTAGAAGCTCTCAGCAAATGAGCTAACGACTTGAAATATTAGTTTTGAATTGTATGATTGAATGAAAAACAACTGTTATTATGAAGTTATTCAAGGACCACGAGGATAAAAATTATGGTGTCAACGATCAAAATCTGCGACCCAAGGATCAAACTCAATGTCAAAAAATAAATATGAGGAATTAACACTTGCTTGTGCAAAGTGAGAGGGACCTACAATTTTAAGCCGAATCCGAACGGCAAATTTCAGAAACTTCTCATGACATTTAATACTCTTGGATGTTTGTCAGGCGAAAACTCTAGATGTTAATTCGGCCCGGCGGGATTTGAACCTGTGACATTTCGATAAGTAGGTACCACTAAGCCACTGCGCAGGACCAAATTCAAGGTCCAAATGATCAAAATCGCGGTCTCAAGGAGCGAAATCGAAATATTCAAGAACCATCTTGACATCAAGGATCAAAGCAAAATGTTTGCCACACCCATTTGTCAGAGGCGGTTTTTGCTGCCATGGGAGCTTTTATCTGTATCGTACATAATTATTTGTATTCCACTTCGACGGATCAAAATTCTGGTTCTCAATAATCAAAATCTTGGATGATCTTTGGCTGGGTCGGAGCATTTTTGCCACGCCGTTGGCAGCGCCGAAATTCTGGTCTCAAGAATTATCTAGGATCAAATCCCCGCCCCAAGGATCAAAATCTTGGTCTCAAAGATTAAAAACCAGGATCTCAAGGCTCAAAATTCTGCTCTCAAGGACATTTTCTTGTTGCAAAATCTTGCTCTCAAGGATCAAAATCCTGGTCTCAGTGATCAAAATCCGGATCCGGGTCCTTACCATTGAATCCATCGACAGATTTTGTTGATGTAGAGTGATGCGAGGGTCAGGTCGAGGCGATCATGAAACTGCTTAAGGCTATAGCAGATGATTGTTTTTTGTTAACTTAGAAGGCAACCACAAGTCCCTTCTATTTTACCCTCCTTTATTGATCGAATAACTCACGTGACCATCGTTTGGGAAGTGATACGGGTTTAACAAATAGGGAACTCGCAGTTGTCTTGCAAATTGAACGTGCCCAATAATTCATAGACTAACGCTTAGACAGCATTTCTCATGAGCTAAAAAAAAAATCATTCATTTTGTTCCATTCAGATAGAATTCAGGATTCAGTGTTTGTTGATTTAGATTTAGATTTAGATTTATTAATCCGTTGAATTCATGTTACAAAAAGATAAATCTAAAAAGATAACGAATTCCACAGTTGAATGACATGAAAAAAAATTGCCGTGAAGTGACCAAATACTTATGACTAGGTGGGATTAATTGCATAGCTCTGTGGGTTCGCCCCATTCTAATTTTATTGTATAAGTATTCTCGTATTTTCGTGGTAATGATTTTGTGTAAGAATAGAATGGTTCGATATTTTAAAAGGGCTGTTAGGGAACAGCCAGTAATTCGTTGGGTGTAGCCGGAGATGTGCTCATGTCTGTTTATATCGAAAATGTACCTAGCACAGCTATTGCAGGCAACTTTTAGTTTTCGTTTGGACTCGGAGTCCATATTATTATTATTTACAACCGTAAAGAATAATTGGCAGAAGAAAGGCCTTGACTAGCTTAAGTTTAGCACCTACCGGAAGATACCTTTTTGTTATATGTAAGTTCCACGTCAAGTTTCGGGTAAAATGGACTCCTAAGTTTTTTATATTTTCAACGCACTCTATTGGATGATTGTTGAGAACAAGTTGAAGTCTGTTTGATTTGGACCAAGAAAAAACTTTATAGAGCTCCTGATTTAGTGTGGCTATGGAACGATTTATATGTGATTCCGGAAACATCAAATATAGTTGCACATCGTCAGCATATATATGATGATTACATATGGAGAAACTCGCCGCAATGTCGTTTATAAAACAGGAAAATAGTAGCGGCCCTAATACGGAGCCTTGAGGAACACCGGAGTGGAGAGGTAGAAGTGAGGAACATTCATTTCGATGTGTTACGTACTGATATCGATCCGACAAATATGATTTTACTAACCGACAAAAACTATCCTCGAAACCAAATTGTAGCGTAAGCTTATGCAACAAGATACTATGATCAATGCAATCAAATGCCTTGGAGAAATCTAAAGTTGAGTTATAGATGGAGGCGCTATATCTTGATGTATAGCAGTTTCCAGACAGAATTGAAGTATTGTAGGGACTTGATTTTACTTATGTCTCCAGCAATGTGACTTAATGTGGAACGGGTTGCCGTGGCATCAAAGCCGATTTCATTTAGTGTGCACACTAAGTTCATTAGCACGGAATCATTCACATTGTTGGTGTTAGGTTGGGCACTTGATCCGGATGAGCCTTGGAGACAAATATCTATGTCAGTTACTATTGGTTATATTACTATTGAAGAGGTTTGAGAGCGTTTTTTTTTGTGATCGGATAATTGTTCAGGGTGATAGATAGTTACAGGGGATATATTGTTGCAGACGTAAGGACTTCCCATAATCCTATCTATATTTTTTTAGTTTTGACTTAACAAGGTTCGTTGGTTGGTAGGTGCGAGTAGTTAACTCGTCAACACATTTTATGAAGTCATAGAACTTTTTAAATTGGGATAGCAATTTTTCGGAATAAGGTTTGTTATCAGTCATGGCAGAGGACATGATAAGGTGTGTCGGGAGCTGAAAACTGAAATACCTCTTCAAAGAGATACTTATTTTAGTAATAAGTTAGCTCAAAGTTTAGGTAATTCCAAAAGAGAATGGCAGGTTGTCAACGAAATTTTGAACAAAAACAAACCTAATTCTGATATTGCAGTCACTATAAATAATACAACTCTATCTGAGCCCTTAGAAGTTGCCACTGTGTTCAATGACTATTTTTCCAATATTACAAAGGCTATTCGGGAATCCGCAGTAAATAATACTTCTAACTGTCAATGTGATAATTCAAATTTTACTGTGTACGACACTTTCCAAAGACAAAGCTTTTTCTTTGAATTTTTTCACCAATTGAAGTTCATAAAATTATACAATCCCTAAAAGCGTCTAATTCACTGTCATGCGATCAAATCTCAAGTAATATCTTAAAAAGAATTTCGCTTCTTTTTTTCTGATGTTTTATGTCAAATTTTCAATTTAAGTATTCAAAAGGGTATTTTTCCGGTAATACTTAAAACAGCTGTTGTAATTCCTCTTTATAAAAAAGGTGATACCATGTCTTTGAACAATTACCGCCCTATATCCCTGTTATCTGTTTTTTCTAATGTCTTTGAAAAAGGGGTCAAATCTAGAAATCTAGAATGCTGTCTTTCTTAGACAAAACTAATTTCTTTAGTATTTCACAATTTAGCTTTCGAAGTGGCAAATCTTCTGAAGCTGCCTTGTTGAAGTTGTGTGGTGAAATTTATAATAGTCTAAATGTTTCTGATATCCCTGCTACCTTACTTATTGATATCGCTAAAGCATTCGACATGGTAGACCCAAACATATTGCTTAAAAAACTTTATAACGTGGGTTTCAGAGGTTTTATCCATGACTGGTTCACTTCTTATCTTAATAACCGTAGTCAGAGAGTTAAGATTCAAAATAGTTTAAGTGAGAAAAATCTCATTAAGATTGGTGTTCCCCAAGGATCTGTCTTGGGTCCTATTTTGTTTTTAATTTTTGCAAATTCGCTTTTTAATCAACCTCTGAGGGGTAAACTCACAGCTTTTGCTAATGATACTGCCTTGTCGTACTATGGTAAATATTATTTTAATTTATATATGGATGTGAACCATGATCTAGATATACTCCGGAGATGGTTTAAACTTCATAAATTGGTCATAAGTGACAAAACGAAGTAGATGGTTTTTAACATTAAGGGTAATATCTGGAATGATATGCCTTTACAATACCATTCACCAAATTGCAATAGATTCCTTTTCATTAACCCTTGTTCACACATTCATAATTCACCCACTTTTGATTCGCATGCCTATTGCACCGCTGACTGCTTTGTAATCGAACGCGTCGACAGCTTTAGGTACTTAGGTATTACTCTGGATTATAAGCTCAGTTGGTTGGAGCATACTATGTAGTTAAAAAAATATCTAAACAATGTTGTTAGACAGTTTTATAATCTCAGCCAATACTGTGATTTGACAATTTTAAAGTTGGTCTATAACGGTCTTCTCAAATCTAAACTTCAGTATGGTATAGCTTGTTGGGGTGGTACATATTATAATAAATAAGAGCCTTTGCTAATAAAACAAAAACACGCTGTTCGTATTATGTGTAAGGTTAACCGTCGTACTTCTAGTTTTGGACTGTTCAAAAGTCTTGAATTTTTTCCATTGAGACATTTATACTTCTATAAAGTTTTAAAAATATTTTTTGAAAAGTCCGGGTACATTTCTCCTAGGGTTTATGAAAACCGTAATTTGCGCGTCCACACGAGTAATCTCGACAATGTACCTATAATAAATAAATTTTTCCACCTTCTATAATGTTACTGCTCCGCGTTTGTTCAATAAATTACCTTCAAGTCTGAGATGTGAGCGAATTAAATCCGTATATCTTAAAAATGTAAAATGTTGGCTTTTCTCGTTAAGCTACGCTGTGATTTACTGAATCCATTGGTATGATTTCTTTTTGTTGTATTTTTTTTCTCCTTGATAGTTGAATTAATACTTTTTTTATCGCATCCCCATCGATAAATAAATTTTAATTTTATTAAGTATGTACTGTACATTCGCCTCTTATTTAAATTTGACAACAGACTATTTCAGTTTATAACTTAAATGCTCTACTATCTTGTAAATCTATCTTTTAATTTGTTTTAAACATTTGTATAACTTTAAGTTATTAATGAAATAAAGTGAAACTAAAACTAAAACTAACACTAACACTAAAAAAAACATTGGGTCACTAAGGCATTTTATCGCGAGCATTAGGTGAGAGAGTGATACAGTCGTGGCAGTAAAAAATAATTTTTTTGGTTTAGTCTTTAAGATACACAATTGACACAAGGAGGATTATTAACCACACAAACCTCCTTTGGTCCTTTGCAGACCAACTCAGCATTATTGTCGCTGTTAGTGCAACCGGAATTATCACATTGGTTTGACATTATTAAACAATTAATCGGTTACTAGGTCACCATACGAACAAACTTAGTCAAAAGGGGGGCAGAAAATAAAGCAACTCGGCGAAATCATGAAGTCGCAAACTGCAAAGGTTAGAGATAAGTGCGATTGGCGATAAAAAAAAGCTCGCGAATTACGAAAGTAAGGAAATTGCAAGTCCGTTGAAATACGAATTGGCTATACTCTATCCAACTAAAATTGTCAGTACAGGCCTTATGGAGGAGCTTTTTTTCTACCAGTGGTGCCTGTAGATACTCTCACGGCACTCAAACGCAAAAATTGCAACTGAAATAAAAACCAAACCACTGTCATACCAAGGAATTGTTGTTGTAATTTTCGCATACAACTCACCACAACTAGTCTCCCACACAGCCGAATGGGAATGAGCATGATCATCTTGTATTCGCTTGCTATTATCATCCACCAAAATAAGCAGTGTCTATGACTGAAGCATATCAGAAGGGTATTACCATCTCTACAATGAAGCATATTATTAAAGGTTTTTCTATGAATTTTGTCAAAGAACTTTCGGTTTTGGTGATTTTGAAAACGAATTATTACGTGGGGTGTTGCCATTCGGTTTTAATTTGATTGTATTTGTATTGTACAGCTGCACAAGTGCAGTTTTTTTTTACCATCTGTTTAGGCACGTCGTGGTTATATAATTTTGTATTCTAATTGCCTGATTGTGTCTACCTTTCAAAATATACATAGGTATAGCGGAAATGTTTTTAGAAAATCTTGCTGATTGTCGGAAACTGTTTAAATAAAAAAAAACATAAATACATACTTTCATCTCATTATGTACCTGTTTGTATGATGTCTTTGTTTTTCCAATGATTGCGGGAATTCCCAAAAGGAAGATCTCAAGTTAGGTAGGAATGCCATTATACAATGGGTTGCTTGAAATCGTTAAACGCTACAAAGCCAAGTATGAAACATACGTCGTGGATGAAATGACTCAAAATGCGGGACATAAAGTGCTTCGCTTGCCGCCTTATCACTGTGACCTTAATCCAATAGAATTTGTTAGGGCTCAAGTGAAAGCGTTTGTATCAAGCCAAAACAAGTCATTTAAAATGGCTGAAATAAGAGACTTACTAACGACAGCATTTACAAGGGTTGACAAGGAAAAATGGCATCGATGTGTCCAACACGTTGAACAGGTTGTTGAGCCAAATATGTGGGAAATGGCCGTCTTTGCCGAGGAAGCAGTTGAAAAGTTAATAATAGACCTAAATAACTAGAGCAGTAGCAGTAATTACTCATCGAATTAGTTGAGTAGTGATATTAAAAATAAGTATTTTATGTTTTACAATATTTATAATGAATAAATTGGATTACGCGCCTATTATTATCTTACCAGAAAAGGAAAAAGATAAACGGAATTTATTTCGTTCCGCAATATTTTTATTTTAAATTGGAAGCTGGTAACCCTAATAGAATTGCTCTCTGAGTTATGACGAATTATCATACACACTACATTAACCCTGTGAGAGCTTTAAAGAGGGACCGATTTATGTGAGTCATTGCAACCAGACTGAGAGACAAACATCCTAACTTCCCTGTAATGACAATTTTTGTTGGATAGAGTATAACTGGGAGCAGGCGAAAAACAAAAACACCTCCGATCGGTTGAAAGGTTTGATTGTCAAGGTTACGTTTTATTTTTCGGTTTTTGAAAAAATGTTCTGGACTCAGATGCGACAAACTAAAATCTATTTTGAGAATAATCTTGAATGATATGTATTTGCTTTATTAGTATTTTTGTTTTAGTCGGGTGCTTTGAGTGATTATATTCATGCTGATTGTTCTGTGGTAATAATTTGTTTATGACTATTTTAATGATGCGTGACTTACATAATAGGATGGGTTCGTTAATTATTTATTTGGTTTATGAGTTTGGAAGTAGAGGAGGTAAGCAAATATCAGGATCTCAATATTTTATGTTGCCAGCTTCCTCTTTAGATGGCTCATCAAAAAAAAAGCTTCTTGAACCCAGCATCATATCCGCATTCCATCGCTAGAAGTTATCAAAGTTTGAAAGTATAGGGAGAAATGTTATGTCCAACCATTTGTTCGAGAAGGGGTTCATTTTTGAGAGTGTATGGTTTTTTTTGAGGGGAAATGGCATATGTTTGCGTTCATTTGTTTGAAATATTCGCCTTTATAAACTGGATCGCTGGATAGTTCAAGATTATATCTTTTCCGAGAAGATAGAAAACAGTGTAAGTCCAACGCTTACATAAAAAATTCGAATCATCTATTACCTCTTCCTCCGGAAAAAGTGCACTTCCGTCCCTTCCTGCCGAGGTCATAGAAAAGCACTCAAACTTCTTGATGGCCGGCAGTACAGTTTTCGCAGCAACAGGTCTGGTGATTTGATGCCATATGGAACCAAACTCTCATCACAGTGGTCAAAGTAACATCGTTTTCTGTTTGTACTTCAAAGGTATTTGACAGAGTTTCCCATCAAATTCACTTAGAATCATTGATACTCTACTTCAATTAGGAAAAACCTTCCGATCCTCTTAATTAAATTTTTTATATGACGGTTTGAAGTCTGGGACCCACCAAATAAATGATGGTGTTCCACAAGGCGCTGTTTAGTCTCCGACTTTCTTTCATATTTTTTACAAATTTCGATTAGATGTAACAGGGAGGAGCTGTTACATCTAATCGAAATTTCATATTCAATTCATATTTGTTTGTCCTTAACCTTCGGAGCTCAACGTAATCGTTGTATGTTACGCTTATTGAATTCCGTCCATGATAGCATACTTAAGTGGGCTACAACCATAGAGTGGAGTTTAATGCCTTCAAAATGTATCGCTGTCTTCTGCCATTAAACCGGAAGCAGAAAGCGAAGCCAGAAAAGTCTGCCATTATCTTCCATTGATGGATAGCAGACTTTTCTGGCTTCGCTTTGGTGACAGGAAACAGAATTGAGTTTTGGCTGCATTGAATTTCACTACTTAAATATGCTGCTATTAAAGTCGAAATTCAATTAGCTTAACATACGTTGCCATTCCAGTTCCACACCTGAAAATGAGGGAAGTGAATCTGGAGCATCATTTGAAAAGCTGAGCGTACTGTCATCAACGAAGGAATGAATTGGATTAGAAATAACAGATTGGAGACCCGTGCTCTCATAATATGTAGGAGCCTAGCGGGGAAGGCATGGGGATGTAGATGTAGCCCAAACATCCTGCGATGAAAATTGCAATTGTGAGACCAATGATTACATACGGAGCGGTAGCATGGACAAAACGAACCAGTCTAGCCACAACGAGAGAGACACTCGGCAAAGTGCAAAGACTGGCGTGCCTGTGCATTACCGGAGCAATGCGTAGCTGCCCAACCGGAGCCATGGAGGTGTTATTGGAATTGACCCCTCTACACATCATGGTGATGAACAAGGCAGACAAAACAATCCTAAGAATGGCAAATTAGGGAATTGGAAGAGGGAAATGCATCGGTTCGAAAGAACACGGTGACTTACTCAAAAAACCCCCACTTCTTGGCATACCTAGGAACGACAGCATCAGGAAATTCAACTTCGAGAAGAATTTACAGATAATGCTCAGCAGTAAGGAGAACTTGAGCAATGAATCCACAACTTATGGACTGAACAACCATACAACAATGTGGTACACGGACTGCTCGAGGACCGAGGAATCAACTGGTGCAGGAGTGTTTGGGCCAGGAATTAAGCACTACGAATCCATGGGCAAATGTACCAGCATCTTCCAGGCAGAAATATGTGCCATAGACAGGTGCGTTCGAATCAACTTCGAGAAAAACTACAGGAATCGCAACATAGCAATAATGTCTGACAGCTAAGCAGCCATAAAGGCTCTTGACGCCAACGTCATCAAGTTAAAACTCGTGCCTACACGGACTGAATAGACTAGGCAAGAATAACAGAATTTCCATCTGCTGGGTACCTGCCCATGTTGGCATTACAGATAATGAGGCAGCGGACTCTCTGGCAAGAAAAGGGGCAGAGGAACCATTCATAGGACCTGAACCGTTCTGCGGGATAGGAGAGCACACTCTACGCGAAGAGTTCAGCAGACTGGAGGAAGAAACAAGGATCAAAACCTTTCTCAACCTCCAAGGTTCGAGGCAAGCAAAGAAACTCTTAGAAAATTGTATCCAAAAGAGATCCAAAGCTTATATCAGCCTTAACAAAAACAGCCTAAGAATCCTGACAGGCCTCCCGACGGGGCACTGCAGACTCAAAGAGCACCTGAGGAAAATGGGTATATCAGAGGACGGGCTCTGCAGATTCTGCAGTGAAACCGCCGAGACTCCAGACTACATACTGAAATCGTGTGGGGCACTGGCCTACACAAGGATAAGATATTTGGGCAGGCACCAAATAACAGACAAGGACATACTAGCCATGGACCCACAGCTCATTCTCAGATTCATCAAGGAAACTGGACTGTACGCTGTGCTCTAAGGAGTGTGACCTGCCAAGGATAAATCAGAGCAATACCTCGATACGCTTCACAAAAGAAGTATCTAGAGAGGGCTCTGAAAGAGAACATGACCCTCTCCGAGGCACAGGCAGGGGACACAATAGACCAATAGGTCGCAGTGTAATGTACCCTAACTAAATATTATTATTATTATTAACAGACAGGAGATCATTCAAAAAATGAGAAATAGAAGCGGAGACAAAACTGAGCCTTGCGGAATACCAGCATTTATTTGGTGGGTTGCAGACTTAAAGCCAAAACAACTTGAATTAAATGGTCTGAAAGGTAATTTCTAATCCGTTGAAGAAAAGTATCATCGATTCCAAATGTACTCATTTTCGACATAAGAGCTTGAATCCAAACTCTGTGAAATGCCTTCAAAATATCAACCACAACGACCTTACTTTCACCACCATGGATACGAGATTGGTTCCACTTTTCCGTTAGATAATTCATCAAATCACCAGCGGACCTATTGCTGTGAATACCATACTACCGGTCATAAAGAAGCTTTCGAGATTCGAGATATTTCATAAGCTGACGGTTTTCCAGCGTTTCCATGATCTTGGAAAGAACCGGCGTAAGAGCAATTGCTCGGTAGGAGAAAGGAGAAGTAGATTCACTTTTTAAGGGGCAATAACGAAAGATAGGCATGCATCAAAACTCCTGTATCACACAAATGCAGCATTTTATTGACCTCAGCGGCAAAGTGATTAGCGGATTTCTTCTTTCCTATGTCTTCGCAGTCAAGTTGAAATTAACACAAATGCTTAGTGCCCGATATTAATTTGTATTACTGTCATAACCCTACTTAACATAACTCGAAACATATTTCAAAATTCTCCGTTATTTATTGGTTAAGCAATTCTATTTAATTTGTGCGTATGCGAAATGACCTTTATCACATTTTTTGAGAATTCTCTGATTTCGTAAACCTAATTCTGTGTGTGTTCTTCTTACTCACGCAAATTGTGAGCACCGAAGAGAAGCCCACAGGCTGCGTTCATTCCCATAACATCTACAATCTGCATAGCTTAGCTACTTAAGTCTTAAAAAAATTGTCCTCATCCCACCTTTTCCATCTTAATCTGCACTTATCCAGAAATTCTTCACAAAAAAGTGTTATAATTAAAAAAATTTATCCAATCAGTCTTATTCTACCCCAACCCAAACATAAAACACTCACACTTGAATTCATTGATTTCCCCCCGCATTTTCATTCTCCAACCCGATCCGCCTGAGCCTATTCAACGCAAGGCCAGGACGAAAAAAAACACCATTTTGCATGAAATATTGGATTCACTTCTTTTGAATATTTCGCTGGAATCATAGCCCCCAAGATCTGACGAGGAGGAAAAAAGCCCCAACAAAACCAGGACAAAAAGTGTTTCTTCACTCAAAAAGAAAGGACACGCAAACAACGAGCCTGAGAAAATAAAAGGATATTCCATTGCGAAAGAACACTGAAAAATGTTTCCTTAGAAAAAAACATGAGGCTCTCTTTCTGTGATAAAAAATGAAACAATGGACAAGGAAAAATCGTGGCCAATTTTAATTTTTCCTCCATTAAAAAACAACACAGAAACGGAAAACAACAAAAAAAAACACCACGATGGTTGAAAGGAATCTTTACTGATGAATAATGACAACGGCGAGTAAAAAACTGTAGAAAAAGTAAAGTAAGGACGAAAAAAAAAAACACACCCAAAGAATTTGAATAAATTCCTATTGTCCGAAAAAATGAATGGAATCCTTACACAGGATATGCGCGAGAGCTAGCGACATGATCGCAAGGGAAAGAAAAATAAATTAAATTAAATAAAGGCTTTTGTCTTCGCGTCGTTTTTCTCAAGGACTTTTAGCAAACGGCTACGGCAGCGATGCTGTGTATATGGGTACTCTTTTTTCCTCGGTGGGTTCTTAGATAAGGATTCCTTCATCGTCGTCCTGTTTCCTTTCTTTCTTTTTTTTTGTTAGTCATAATAAGAGGGGATGATAGTGAGGAGGTGCTTTGAAAGGCCCCCTCCCTGTAGGCCTCTTTGATTTAGAACAGAGGCAAAATCCCACGCAAGTGACAGTCGAAGCACCAACGAAAAAAGAAACAAAAACCTTCTCATTCCTACCTACAATCTTGTTCTACACTCAGTGTGGGCGGTGGGTGCTTTGGTGGTCATCAGGCGATAGATTCGAAGCGTCATATCGCTTCCGAACGCACCGCGCTATCTGAATTTTCCACCCAGATGAGTTTGCTTTCATTAAAAATCGCGCGAATAGGCATTGTTTGTCTAAAGTTTGCTTCGTTGTTATCCTTAAGTTTTTCTCCTTTGCGTTTTTAATTAGTCAGAGCAAACTGTAAGTCGAGTCGCTGTCATTTGCATAGCAATTGTTAATTGTCGTCGCCCGGGTATTGTAATTTTAAGTGCGGTAAGAAATACACGATGGGAACGAATTGAGCGTCGTCGCGTCGGTTTAATAAGATGCAACAGCACGGAACAATGTCCTGCGTCCATCATATGAGAAGCGACGTGTCGTTTTCTTATCACCGATGGGCTTGTTCCCGCGACTGACTAACAATGAATGCCTAACCAAGTGGAACGTTCGCGATACTCGAATTAATGCGTTTTGTTGGTGTTTAATTTGCTTTTGTTCTGCTGTACTGTGGCTGTCCTTGTGGTCCTGTCTGTTTTGAGTACAGGTTTTGGGGGAAAACTAGGTAGTTTTGACTCATTTTTTCATTCGATTGTGACAAGGGATCAGCAGGTGCTTGTATGTGTAATTGGTTAATTGGGTGTTTGATGCCAAGCACCACTTGCTGCAGCGATAACCAGGATTATAAAGGTCGTGAGCTCTTTTTATCTGGAGCGAAGTGTTGCGGCTGGTATTGTAGTGCTTCCTCGGCAGTTGCCTGAGTAGTGATGTTGTTCCCCGAATATCTATCGGAATTTAGGTGGAAAGGGATGTCAGCAAAAGCCGACATACTTGGACCAGTATGAGGCCCGTTTTGATACCAGTACAATCTAGGAGGGGTTTTATATCAACTCGTTAAACCAGGTAGAGCTTCTGATAAAACGTAGGGAACGAAGAAGAAGGTGCAAGGGCACACTTGACCAATAAAAGGTCCATTGTGATGACCAGGACAGAAATGGGTGGATAATGATCCGTCAAACGCAGCTTATAACCCTGCCCTCAAATAATAAAACGAAGGGGCATATGAAGCTGACAGTCTAGTTCATCGATCATGCTAACTTCCACCCACAGTTCGATGATGATTTGGTTCATGCATTTTACCAGAAGATAACCTACGTATTTGAAGGGCTCCGCTGATGAACCATAATAGCCGGCGGTCTTGTTGGTTTTAACCGTTTTATATACAATATTCTAAGGGTATATTCATTTTGACTAATAGTTTGTAACAAACCTTAATATTTCCCGTAGACCCCCAAAAGTACTCGTACCTATATTCCTGATCAGCATCGATAGTAATTTCGATCTAGCCATGTCCGTCCGTCCATCCGTCAGCAAAAATTAGGCCTTTAATCTCGAGCTAGAAAGCTGAAATTTTAGCCATATACTCTCTAGGGGCCCGAAATAATCAAGTTTAAGAATTTGACACTCCCACAATCTCAAACAAATAAATTTATCGAAAAAATCGAATTTTGAGCTAGAGAGCTGACATTTTTAATATACTATCGTTAGGCTCCCAAAATGCTCGGGAGTTAAAATGTTTCAAATGCGCCCACAAACATATTACCTACTCACTTACGGCCCATACAGGGCCTTAGACCTAGCTTCTCCAACCATTTGCTTGTGCAAAGTGCAAGTGGCCTACAATTTAAAGCCGAATCCGAAAGGAAAATTTGAGAAGCTTCTCATGACAATTGATACTCTTTGTTTGGACCCGTCGCGAATTAAATCGGGGACCATTCGATTAGTAGTCCTCTGTCTATTTATGTAGCAGCAGCTTCTTCACGAAGCTGTTCTATGGCATCATCTTAGTATTCATCAAATTCAACTGCATTGCAAGTACACGGAACGTGAAATCCAGTACATAACATGGAATCTCCCCCGTATAGCATTGAACGTGTCGTATGACATTCATTGGCTATCGGCAGTGATTCATGTGATGTGAGGGTTCACCTCAGTTCATGTGCTTGTCATTGTTTACAACTTCATTCTTTGCTTCCTCCATTCCTAATGTGGGCCAGATGGGTCGGGTTACCGTTGTGAACATTTGCGGCATTGTTCGTAGGGACCCAATTAATGATGAGTAATTGTAAGTTTATTTTTATTGCTTAGAGATGTAATTATTAGTTGTAAGAATTTTTAAAAATAGCAAGTAAGAACAGAATAAAATTAGTCTTGAATCAACACTTGACTCATTTTTAACTGCGGCAGTAATTTGCCATCTAGTGAAGCGAGCTGCGCTTAAAACAGCAAGGAAGAGCGTGCTACGCTTCATATAGCTTAGGGGTAGGCTCCGAGAAGAAATCCAATCTCATATTCTAAGAAAACATTACATGGCGATCCTGCCAAACTATTGTTGAAATTCTAAGAATTCCAACAGGGAGGGGACCAAAATGAATATATTTGCCTCATTAACAAAGCTGAAAATTAAATTTGTGAATTGATTCACTCGGAAAGTATAAAGATGAACCGAACATATTTGCCTCACTAATAGAATAGTTAAAAAGTAACAAATGCAATACGCGCAAGCAATGTACGACAAAACGTACCTAGACGCGATATTAAATATGAGTTTGAAGCAGTACGATGAAGTCAAAAACGAATAGAAGAAGAGGCGGTGACGGCGAAGATGATGACTCGAACAGAGACAGACAAATGAAGAAGAGATGGAAGTGGACATACAAGAAGATGCAGAAAGACCTCCAAGCCTTATGTTTAAAAATAAGGGACTTTTATTAATAAATGCAAACAAATATTTTTTTAAGCTATTTTTTTATATTGTAAATGTAATCTTAATTTTAAGCATTTTGTAATTGACTAACGTATAGAACGATGATTTTAATTTTTGTTTGAATAATCAATACTAATATAAAGAATATGTTAGGAAGCAGGTTATTCGCAATAGAATAAAACATGTCTAATAAAATTAATATAATCAATTATGAAACAGTTTGAGTATATAAAAAAGTTACTAAAAAACCTAAAAAAAATCCAACTAGGGAATACTCTGATGAATTTATAGCGGAGAAAAAGCAAGAAATCCAAGAGATTTGGGATGAAATTTGTAATTATCCAGACATAGAGCATATACACGAAATAAAAACAAAATTCGATCAGTTAGTAGAACAAATCTATACTTTGCTTAGACCAAAAATTACAGATCTACCAAATATAAAGTTAGCATCTGAAAACAGTGAAATGGCAAAACTTGAGGTACTAGTAGCTGCCAAGCTCATAACAGAATTTAGTGGAGATTCTAAACAACTGTCAAACTTTTTAGGACTAATTGAATTTTATTATGACACATTAGAAGATGAAACTGAAAAAAAAAATTAATAAAATTTGTAATAGCGACAAAACTGACTGACCAGGGCCCTATTGCACCAACCACTTTGCACTTTGCACTTTGCAAGTTTTCAAAATAATAATTTCCTGCAAAGTAAAAGTGCAAAGCGTTTCACCAACAATGAAAAGTCCTCGACTTTGCACTTTGCAATTTTTGATGTGTTTTTGCAAAGTGAAAAGTGTGGGCGTTGCACCAACTAAAAATGTAACTTTTCATTTGCAGTCGTAATTTGAAAAGTTGCAAAGTGAAACAATTTAAATGGTTTCAACTTCTTTTCGTTGCGTTGTGATGACAAAATTAAAAAAGTTGAGGTCTTGTTTTTTTTTACTTAAACAACGATATCTTTTCAAAGTGTCGCCCAATTTTGTTGCACTTTACTTTATCATTGTTTATTTTTTGTTAATTGCTATTTGGAATGTTGCTATGCTGCACCTCGTGCTGTACACAATATTTGTTTAAAGAAAAAAATAATCGAATTCATTATATTAACTTGCGATTGCAATTGTTTTGTATTTTTTCAATTAACATAATCTACTTTTCTTATAATAATTTTGAATAAGGCGGTTGGCAACGCTGGATGAGGCCCAGTTGCCATGATGAAAGAGCAGTCCATGTACTACAAGGTGGCGCAAAAATAACCTTCCGATGTTTTTTGGCTGTAATTTAAAAAAAAAATGAAAAACTTTGATTCTTCTTGTGGATTATTTTTATTTGGACTTTTAATTTTTTTTACATCAAGTCGAGAATATGATGTCATGTAAATGGCCGCCGCCACAGTTGATTGTCATTTGAGCCCTTTTTATGGCATTTTCCATCACTTTGGCCAAAACTTCCGGCGATAGGTCCTCACATTGTTGACGGATATTCTCTTTAAGAGCTGCAAGAGTCTGAGGCTTGTTGACATAAACCCGCGACTTCAAAAAGCCCCACAAAAAGAAGTCTGGAGCGGTCAAATTAGGCGATCTTGCTGGCCAGTGCAAATCGCCAAAACGGGAGATTAGGCGCCCGGGAAATGCATCCTTCAGCATATCGGTTGTGGCACGTGCAGTGTGTGCCGTTGCACCGTCCTGTTGGAACCACATGTTTTCCAATCCCAATTCATCAAGTTGCGGCAAAAAGAACTCGTTGATCATTGCTCTGTAGCACTCACCATTCACAGTAACCGTTTGGCCCGCGACGTCTTCGAAGAAAAAAGGTTCGATGACTCCTCCAGCGAAAACAGCACACCATACAGTGACTTTGAGCGGGTGTAATGGCTCTTCGTGGGTTACACGCGGATTTTCAGTGCCCCAGAAGCGTAAATTTTGCTTATTTACGTACCCGCTAAGATGGAAATGGGCCTCATCACTCATGATTATTTTTGATGAAAAATCATCTTCCTCTTGGTGGTAATTAAGGATGGCTTGAGCGTATGTTAGACGCGATTGGCGGTCAGCAGCTAACAGCTGATGCACCGTCTGGACTTTGTACGGAAACATCTTCAAATCTTGTACCAAAATTCGCTGTAAAGACCGTCGACAGATACCCATTTGTGGCACGTCGTCTGGTCGATGTCGACGGCGCTTCCATGGCATCTTCGGCTACAGCAGCAATATTCTCTGCAGAACGGCTACTCCGGGGTATGCCACGCCTGGCAGTATCTCGTGTTGTGCCAGTCTCTTCGAGGCGAGCGGCTAAACGTCGCAGTGTTTCACCAGTAGGCGTTGGACGGGTAGGAAATCTGCGACGAAATTCACGTTGTGCCAAAGTCACCGACCGATTATTGCTCAAATAAATAGTAACCAATATTCCGCGTTCTGGAGCAGTGTAGCGTAATATTGTTTATTAACGTGTATTTCGCATGTGTTTACTACACAAATGTCAAAACAGAACTGACATTAGGGGCCAATCGCAAAATTTATAACATTTTCTGATAGGAGGATTACTTTTGCGCCACCTTGTATATGTATGTTATACGGTTACAGCTCTATTGTGAAACGAGCATGAGTATAATACAGTTCTGAATGTAATCAAATGTATGTTTACATATATGATGTTAATGCATTTTCTGTTGAAGGTGCTTTTGTCAAGGTTACATTTTTGTAAATAAACATTCGAAATGAATCGTGTTGACAAGAACGGTAAAAAGCTAGCTGTTTTGGAAGTAATAAAAAATAAAAAAGAAATTTTTAAATTTATTATGTAAAAACAAGCTTCATTGTTTCGTTTACTTTTTAATTAAAGGATATTTTCTTTGCTTCGTTTCAAAATAACGTTGCGTCAAAAAAGCAAAAAGAGGAAGCTTGGGAGGAAGTCTTGCTTAAAGCAAAATCACTTGGATTGGCCACAGCCAACCGAAAGTGGACTTTTGCGAGGGATAATCTTTTCGGTTTGTGGAAGAGTCGGATGCTAGTAAGTTAGTGCTAGGTTATGGGTTAAATGCAGTTAAATGAGCATAAATATTATATTTTAGGCCAAAAGGGACAATTCCAAAAAAACAGGAACTGGAGGAGGAAGAGCTTATGTTCTTGACGCTGTGGATGAAGCAATTCTGTACATTATTGGCAAGGATTCGCCTGTTGCAGAGGGAATCAATTTGCCAGAAGCAGGTGGCGATGGATCTGAAGTACCACCTTTCGAGCAAACTTCCCAAACTCCTCAGCTTTCATATTACCTCTTCACGGGAGAAAAATGTATCCTCAAGGAAGAGGAAACTTGAAGCTGAGGAGATGGAACTCATAGCTTTAAAAAAAAGCTATTATCCATCGAAATATATAAAGCTACTTTGGAAACCTTTAAACTGGAACGTGAATTACGCTTACCGGCATCAGAATTTACAAAAGAATTAAACAAGTCAGAGGGCAATCATAAAGATTCATGTTCCAGAGCGGAAACTATTTTAAATTTGAGTGAATATTGAAATAAAAAGGTTGTTAAATGGAAATTGTTTCTTATTTTTTAATTTGTCAATTTATTTTAATCAGAAAAAAAAAGTCTCAACTCATTTAAAACTGCAGAAGCGTTTTCATTTGGTCGTTCAATATTCTCTATTTCAATGTCTTCAATGTTGTCATTTTCTTCATCATCGTTGTTATCATGCTCCCCTATTGATGCCTCTCTTCTCACTTCTAGATTATATAAAATGCAACAGGCTATTGTAATTTTCCCAGCAGCTGTGGGCTGCATACGGAGGTAATTTAAACAAGGAAACTTTTCTTTCAATATGCCTAAAACAATTTAATGATTGAGAATGCAAAGTGGATCTAGTAAGTACTTACCAAAACTATTTTCAACGATTCGCCTAGTTCTTTTATGTGCCCGGTTAAGTCTTTGTTCCACAAGATTGTCTGGGTTTGTCCTTATTGGTGTTATTAACCATCCACTTAAAGAATAAGCACTATCTCCTAAAAGAACTGCATTTGGAAATGGTCGGTAACCTGCGTTAAAATTTGCTGCCAAACGGGAATTTCTCAGCACCCTTGCATCATGTACACTTCCTGGCCAACTTACGTTAAGAGCGTAGAAGGACCGATCTGGGCCACAAACCATCATTGCATTGCATGCTTTCCATGCCTGTTGACGAAATTTTCTTCATTTTCTCTGGGTGCATCGATGTTTATCATCGTCCCGTCAATACATCGAGCTACACGTGGAAAACCTCCTTGAGAAAAAAACCGTGTAGCTATTTCCGAAGAATTCTCTGGCCAGCAAATGGTGTTTGCAAGAAATTCATCAATGATTGCATCTGCAACTCGGTGTACTACTCTGCAGACTGTTGCTTTGTTTATTCCGTGCATGGATGCAACTCCGTGGAATTGCGCTCCATTTCCCACCCAACAAAATACACAAAAATTGTTGCAAGGGACTTAAACACATATTCCTTTGACTGTTATATTGCATCTTATGTCCAATTTTTGATAAAACAAATTCTATATTTGTTTTTGTCAATCAAAAACTTTCCACTGTTTGAAAATTATTTGTAATTTCAAAATTTATTCTTAATTTTACATCTTTTACGTAACTATTACTGTACCCTTCGTCTTCAAAAAGTCGTTCAAAGCGATTAATTTTAATTTATTATTTAATAAACCCGAACTTAACGAACTTAACACGACAAATGGCCAATCGCAAATGAATTTTTTTCTTTGCATATTATTGAAAAGCTTTGCGGAATTTCAAATGCAAAGTGCAAAGTTTTTTTGTTTGGTGAAACGAAATCAAAGAATTCTTTGCAAATTGGCAAAACTTTGCACTTTTCACTTTGCAGATTTGTGGTTGGTGCAACACAATTTCCAAAGAAGGAATTTTTGTTTTACTTTTCAAAAAAATAATTTCCTCTTTGCAAATTTGCGTTGGTGAAACGAAATTTGCAAAGTTAAAGTGAAAAGTTGCAAAGTGCAAAGTGAAAAGTGGTTGGTGCAATAGGGCCCAGGTAAGAAACAGGCTACTTACACTAGAGAGCCAACCTGAAAAATTGACAGAATTTAAGAATATTCTGACAGAGATTTATAAGCCAAAAATTAACCCACTAAAAATATACAATGACTTAGCCAGACTACAGCAAGGGATTCAAGAAGTTAACCGGTTTGCAGAAAAGATAGAAATACTAGTTTCGCAGTTAAATGAGATCCAAATAGCAGAACAGGGACAATGCAACAGAAAGGTAAGAGTAAGTCTAAATGACCAGTTAGGACTTAATACTTTTAAAAATGGACTAAATGAGGCAAGCAGACAAGTAGTGCAGGCATCAAGGGTTACGACTTTCAATGAAGCCGTAAAATTAGCCATTGAAGTAGAAGCTTCTTCCAATCAAAGCACTGTAATGAGCTTCAGAACCAATTTTAGAGGTAGGTACCAACACAATCATGGTAACTATAAACCAAGATTTACAAACCCTAGAGACGCCAATAATAACAACAGCCAAAATTACCATGAGGATAACAATAGAGGTAGAGGTGTTACAAGAGGGTACCACAACAACAATAGAGGTATTACAAGAGGGTACCATAATAACAACACTAGGTCGGGAAACAGAGGTGTCCCCGGTCAGCAGAATCGGGGGAACCAAAGAAGATATTAAATTCCTACGGGGAGTACGACACTAATTTCGTTAGCATACAGGTACATATTTCAGTTTGTAAGGAATATCTGGTGAAAGAAATAAACAAGAACTCAGTGCCCGTGTTCTGTAATTATCGCATCGTTATATTTATCACATGAACGATGTGAATTGAAACAAAATTTCATTATATCACATTTCCGTGTTCTGTAACTATGCGATGCGAAAACTATACCACATGGAACATTGTGAAATGAAACCCCTGGAAATATCTGATAAATCGGTGTTCTGTAACTTTCGAATGCGATAAATTATTCACTTCAACTGTCAAAATTTATCACATTTCAATTGGCTTGCGAGAAAGGGATATTGAACAATTTTAAACGGATAGTGGACAGTGACCATTTTAGATTTTTTATTTAACAAAATATAAAGATCGTTGATCAAGTTCAACGTTTAAAAAAATGCAAAAGAAATAAAAAATAACTAATAAAAACAGTCAGAATTAGTGGGGAAGAATGTAGGTATCTACATTCTGTCGAAAAAAGTCAGCAAGCACTTAAATAAGATCCATTTTCAACATTCTTGGAACTGTGTTGCTATAAAAATAAACAGCTTGGTACATCCAACAAGAGAGAGCAAAAGGTTCTTGTTTTAAACAAAAAAAAAATATTTCATTTATTTTTTTCATAGACAGACAAAATAACTGCAACATTTTAACTTCATTAAATTTATCAACATAATGTTGTCTGAAATCAGCGTTAGGATCAGATTAATTTCAAAGAAATTCGTCTGAGTCTAGCAGAACGAACGATCATCGTATTTTTGAAAAATCAACAGAAACACGTAATTTTCTGATAATCCGCTAAAAAGTCGCGCTACACCACTCCTATCCCAACAACATGTAAGTACACACAAGTACACAAATTTTGACAATCCTTCCAATTTCCCATGATATTAAAAGTTACCAAGGTATATTTTATCGCATAGAGTTACAGAACACCACTTCTTTCCACATGCGATAAACGGTGGAATTTTGTGTTCCAAAGTTTTCGATGCGAAGAGTTATCGCATGAGTTACAGAACATGGGCACAGCATGTCAAATAAATGGCATAACAAACAGAGCAATATTCTCGAAAGGTGTATAAAAGTTAAAACTTGCATTAGGAGAAGAAGGTATCGAACATTACAAAACATTCACTTCGTTTTCGACATCAGACAAATCAGAAGCAAGTTCTGTATGATTTGTCAGGTCAACGTCCATCATCACATTCGAACAGATCAACATCATTTTCATTATCGCTCTCCTCTTTTCTTTCTTCAGGATTAAGGCGATCATTCGAGAATATAATAACATTAATAGTTAAACATAAATACATATTTTGTTTTTGATATTTTTAAATTCCAAAAACTGAATGTGTTTCCTTTCTATTTTAACAAATTTGGTACTTCCACATTATGTATTTAAAAATAAAATCATTTTATCAAAAATGGAAGCGACGTAAAGTATGCAACAAAAATGTGTCCTTCACTGTCACTCGCCTTCCATTTTAACATTATGACAGCTGAAGTGGTGTGGTTAGCCTAACGATAAGAGCGACCGATCTCGTTACTTGTAATTGCTTTTTGGCAGTAACGATAGTAATGCAACGAGAATCGTTATTCGTAATCAGAGTCCTGTTTTCGGATCACTTTATCCAAACCTGTGTCTGCCGTTGTCTAATATTTACAACTGTATAATTACCAATTCAAAGGGTGCGGCTTATACAGGGTGTTTTTTATAGAGGTACCTAGGTACCGTAAAACTGACCACTTTTCAACTTCGTAAACCTATGACGTATTTAGGATTTTTAATAATTGCACTACGATGACTGCCATTCAGTATTATTATGTTTAAATCCACGGCGTTTTTTATTTTCGTTAACAAAGTTATTGTTAAATACGTAAGCGGTCAAAGTAAAGCACCAGTTGCCCTAACATCGACCGTGGTTCATGACAGTCTAATTAATGTTTAAATTAGTAGGTACTTCTGTAAATAACTTTTTAAAGAACATACATTTATGTGACTTATTTTGAACATTGAAACATAGGGACGGGCTACAGTCCGCTTGGGCGAACTGTTGGATACCCTATTCTTATTCCTATCCCTCATAAGTGGGCGTGACAAAAGTCTAAGTATGGTTGAATTGTTAAGAACGCTCTACATATTTTGTTATATAACATTTAAAGGATTTTATAAAAAAAAACGCTCCCTAGCTCAAACTTGGGTGTTTCAATAAAATTGTTTTATTTAATTGTGGGCGTGTCAGTAGGCGGATTTAAAAAAAAATTAACACATGAGAATAAAGGGCCCCTTGAGAGTATATATTATAAATTTCAGCTCCCTAGCTCAACTTTCAAAAAAATTAATTGTGGGCGTGTCAGTGGGCGGATTTTGAAAATATTAACACATGAGCATAAAGGGCCCATAGAGAGTATATATTATAAATTTCAGCTCCCTAGCTCAAACTTTGGATTTTCAAAAATTACTATACCCTTAGAATAGGGTATAAAAAAATTATTTTATTTATTTGTGGGCGTGTCAGTGGGCGGATTTTGAAATTTTTTTATCCCGAGCAGTTTTAGGAGTCATAGATCATATATAAAAAATTTCAGCTTTCTAGCTCAAAATTCGATTTTTTCCAAAATTTTGTTTTTTTGAGTTTGTGGCTGTGGGCGGATTTCAAAAATTCGTAAACTTGATTATTTCGGGACCCTAGAGAGTATATGGTTAAAATTTCAGCTCTCTGGGTCCAGTTTAAAGGCCTAATTTTTGCCGACAGGCGGACGGACAGACATGGCTAGATCGACATTACTATCGATGCTGATCATAAATATAGTAACTTTTAGGGGTCTACGGGCAATATTAAGGTATGTTACAAACTATGCGTCAAAATTAATATACCCTTAAAATAGGGTATAAAAAGATATTCAACAGATTGATCTGAAAGAGGATCGTCAATTTGTTGCTCTTGTAAAACCTGTAAATACATTTCTTCAAAGTCGTCTGCAGAGGCGTCTGATAAATGATCTATTTCAGCTACCATTTCGGTTTTCGTTGTTATTTGAAGTGCTGTTGCGGATGTTGATGGCGATCCACCAAAATCAACCATGGTTATACCCTTTCCCGGCTGCACATTAACTTTAGTTCTTGTTTGGGTGCATTCTTTTCCGTAACGCATTTCGGATAATAAAAAAAAAACGTACGGTGGTATCATTGTGCCAGATGCTGTACCGCAGAACATAATTGAAATACTGGATTTCGTGCTATCTCTTCTTCGCTCAGGATATTTTACACCTCTCTTGAAAACGCACCTAATAATTCCTGGATCATCCGACAAATTTGTCTCATCATAATTAAAAATTCTTTCAGCAGGAAGAAACTGACCATTCTCATCTGTCAGAGTATGTTTTAAATTTTCGAAATATGTATTCATTTCATTTTCATTCATTTGACAAAGTTTGACCTTTGAAACCTTTAAATTTTGACAAGTCCGTAATGTTAAAATGGATTTGTTTCTTTCCAAAAACCCACGAAGCCACTTTTTATCACGCAAATTAAAATCCCCAAAGGCTGGAATCTTTCTCCCGACATTGTCCAAATAGTTTTTAGCCAAGTTTCTGGTATTCGCCGCCGAGAAAGGAAAACCCCACTCACTGAGAGTAACTAGCGCTTAAGCTAAACATTTCTTCTCTGTTTCGCTAAAAACAGTAAGAGGGCCAACAGTTTTACTGTGACGATTTTTAAGTTTGTTTATTAAAGTCCCCTTAGCAATATTGAACTCCTTCGAAGCTTTTATAATTGATTGCTCCTTTCTTTGACTTTTACCAATAACTTCATAACTGCATTAAAGGAAATCGCTTCATATCATTCTAAACGCAACAAAACCAGAGGTTGGTCAATGTAAGAAACAAGCGATTTTTAAGCGGTTCCCAACATTGACCGGGCAGACCTGTCATCCTGTAGGTCCAACCATGTGGAAATAAATCTGCACAATTAGTAAACGTTATTCTGGTGTAAGTTTTTCCATGGTGATTTGCCAAAGTATACTGAAAAAGAGTCAAACACACTTTATTAGTATGACAGCTAGTTTGACAGTTATCCCCATCAGAAGTTTTATACCTATTTAATAACCGATAGATCCAATAAGACTTAGTGAGAACAAAATTCGACGGTAGCGATTTGTCTCACACAAGACACAAGTAAGCCAAAATACGGGTGAACATGATTCATTAACCGTTATATCCCATAATTTTCCCTCTATAATGCAAACATGTCCCTATGGACCTTGTAGCTAATGACTGAGTAAATAATTCTAAAACGAAAGAAAAATCTCAATGGGCACGTATCGTTGGGAATTAGTTTTCATCGCTAAAGCTTTGCATTTCTATAGAATACAGTTAGCATTAAGCTTCTAGCGCATGCAAGAAAAGATTTGTGAACATTCAAAAAACCCAAATGTCCCCAGGGGACCTTCTCGACCATCGGAGGACTAAGCAGCATTTAGCTGAAACATGACAACGCCTACGGCAATTAGCAGTGTAACAAATTAACTTGTTTCAGGTATAGAAATAACAAAGGAGCCTTAAGGTAGGCTCACATTAATTAAAGCCAAAGCGAACGGAGGAAAAACAACTGTTCATAACCCACACCGAATGAAGCAATACCAAAGCGGTTGATTATAACAGGGCTATAAAGGGTGATTTTTTTAAGGTTAGGATTTTCATGCATTAGTATTTGACAGATCACGCGGGATTTCAGACATGGTGTCAAAGAGAAAGATGCTCAGTATGCTTTGACATTTCATCATGAATAGACTTACTAACGAGCAACGCTTGCAAATCATAGAATTTTATTACCAAAATCAGTGTTCGGTTCGAAATGTGTTTCGCGCTTTACGTCCGATTTATGGTCTACATAATCGACCAAGTGAGCAAACAATTAATGCGATTGTGACCAAGTTTCGCACTCAGTTTACTTTATTGGACATTAAACCAACCACACGAATGCGTACAGAAGAGAATATTGCGTCTGTTTCTGAGAGTGTTGCTGAAGACCGTGAAATGTCGATTCGTCGCCGTTCGCAGCAATTGGGTTTGTGTTATTCGACCACATGGAAGATTTTACGCAAAGATCTTGGTGTAAAACCGTATAAAATACAGCTCGTGCAAGAACTGAAGCCGAACGATCTGCCACAACGTCGAATTTTCAGTGAATGGGCCCTAGAAAAGTTGGCAGAAAATCCGCTTTTTTATCGACAAATTTTGTTCAGCGATGAGGCTCATTTCTGGTTGAATGGCTACGTAAATAAGCACAATTGCCGCATTTGGAGTGAAGAGCAACCAGAAGCCGTTCAAGAACTGCCCATGCATCCCAAAAAATGCATGCGTTTTTTTTTAAAAAAAGTTCTCAAGCTCTTAAAAAATCACCCTTTATGTTGTGCGTTATTGACAGTCATGCTGTCAATAACTCAGCGTACCATATGATAGTGCTGTTGCTCCTGCACTTCCAAAAAACTGAATAGAAAAAGGTAGATACCAATAGTCATCGCTACCATGCTTCAATTCCAATTTTTGTTTTGACTGTTTGACTGTTTCGATGCGCCCCTATTTGATTGCGTGTATTTATCGTTTGCCTATTGTATTGTATTGTATTGTATGTGCAGTAGGGTTATCAGTAGATGACAAGCACTTAGACCTATTGGTCCATTGTACTTCAGCATAGCTGCCCGCTCGCTGTTTATTGGCGATTAATAAGAGTCAGTGAGGGAGAACCTGCCAGTAGCCTTGGCAAAGCGAAGGATATTAGCAAGTTCAATGTCCTCCATCTCATCTTCGTTGACGAATTGTTTGCCTATAGTGTTGAGCCTGGTTCTGGCGAAAGCAGGACATTCACAGATGAAGTGAGATGCCGTTTCATCCGCCTCTAGGGCGTTGGGAGAGCCAGCCGAATAGGCTTTGATATAGCAGCTTGGCTATCTGAGCAGATGTATAAGGTTTTACCCTTAATTCAACTCCTTAACAGGATATTGACGGCAGTGGCAATCGCAAAGATTTCTGCCTGAAAAACAATTGTTTGTCTACCCAAGGCTGCAGATAGATTTATCCGACAGTCTCTAGAGTAGACCCCGGCTCCGGAGATACCGTCAATGAGTGAGCCATCCGTATAGACAATGACATCACCCGGCTTAAAGCCATTCCACCCCTCACTGTTCCATTCCTGCCGTTCAGGAAGGATGACCTGAAAACGGCGCTCAAAGATTTGCTTCGTGCACACAGTGTCAAGTGCTCCTCCCCGATTGCCAGGTAGGCTGCCATAGAGAGCTCTGTACCTAGCACCTCTGGCCCCATCGCCGAGATTGACCTGCCGTCCAAGTACTACACACATACGGTATAGTGATTTTCTGGTCTCACTCTCAGCAAGGAACCGCAAGGGAGGTAAACAGAGCAACACTTCCATAGCTGCAGTGGGAGTTCCTCTCATCGCACCTGTAATGCATAAGCACGCAAGGTGCTGTAGCTTCGTCAGTTGACGTTTGAGGATGTGAGCTCTAGCCCACCATACAATCGCACCATACATAAGGTATGGCCTAACGATGCACGTGTAAATCCAGTGAACCAGCCTGGGACTAAGTCCCCAGGTTCTGCTGAACATCCTACGGCACTGTCAGAGAATGTTTGTTGCCTTCGAAATTCTAGCAACCAAATTATCAGAAAAGTTAAGCTTTGGGTCTAGAACAATACCCAGATACTTAACCATGCTTGATATAGCTTTAGTTGAGTGCACTGGAAGTAAGGCCACTTCACTTGAGTTATTGCCCTTCTATTCGTGAACAGCATCATCTCAGTCTTCGCGGGGTTGACTGACAGAGCCTGCTCGCGGCACCAACTCCCAACACTATTGAGCGCTGTTTCCATCCGCTCACAAGGAGTTGGTAAACTCCTGCCGCTGACAATGATACACACATCGTCAGCGTACCCAATAACAGGGTGACCTTCCCCATCAAGTCTTCAATTCAATTTCAATTTCAATTCAATTTATTTATTATTAATATAAAATATGATGGTACATTAAGATATAAATCTTTTATAGTACTTAGTTATAAGGTATGCAGCTGTTTTACAATTGTATAAAGGTAGGAAAAATTATAATTATAATTATAATTAACCACTTAATTTTAAATTACAATAATAGGAATAAACAAAAAGGTGATGTGAAAAAGAAATAGTAGAATGGGCATGGGATTTTAAGGTAGAAGGGAGAAATGAAGGAGGACAGCGTTTTTAAAGCGTATGGCATTAGAAATGTTTCTGATACTTATTGGAAGAGAGTTACACAATTTAATTGCGTAAACAAAAAATAGACGTGATGAATTAAGGTACCGACAACGTGATGGAATTATGGTAAATGTTCTAATGGAACGAGCAAAATTACGAGTAAGTTTTTCATACAAATACGATGGAGTCTTATTCGTTATAATATTATGCAGAAAAATACAATTTCTTGCATCGATGTAGTGTTTGAGCGTACATCCCAACAAGGTTTTTACGTACTGTGATACATGGTCATATCTTCGTAGGCCGTAAATATATCTAACGGAGTCATTAAATGCCACTTGTAGCTTACGTAGAGATAGAGAATCAATATTACTATAAACAACTTCAGCATACGTAATAAGGGGAAGAATTAGGATTGTAACAAGTTTACGTCTAATATTAGTTGGAGTAAAATTTGCAGTTATCCAGAGCTTGCGAAGACAACCATATATACGTCTAATCACTGAGTTTATGTGGTCGTACCCCGACAAGTTACAATTAATGACAAAACCGAGACTAGTTGCAGTTTCAACAAATGCAAGTTTATTAGCGGACAGCATGACATCAGGCAAGGTGTTAAAGTTTATAGTTTTGTTAGCTATGGGAATCACCTGTGACTTTTTCGGATTCAAGTGTAATCCATTGGTAACAGACCATGAGTAAATACTGGAAAGATCCTCATTAACTCCATTCACTAATTCATCTGTATCACTAATTGGCTTTGTTGAGTAGAGTTGGACATCATCTGCATAGAGGTGGATCGTGAAATGTTTACAAACAGAAGGTAAGTCATTTATAAACATGCAGAAAAGAATTGGACCAAGGATTGACCCTTGTGGTACGCCACATTTCACTGGTAGAAGATCTGAAGAAGAATCACAAGTAACAACTCTCTGAAATCGATCACACAAATAGTCTTCTCAGCAAGGAGTCGTTTGCCTATGCCTTAACTTTTTTTTGCCATCATACCTCTTATTTATTTCAAGAGAATAGGTTTAGAGTAAGATTATATCTGATAGTTTGTGAGGACTTGACAAAATTTGTAAGTTCAAAAGCAAATTTAACATTAGAAATAAAGGGTGTCCAAATTTGACGTATCATTTTAAATTGGCCGCCAAGTTTTAACAGCTATTAGTTTAATTTTTTTCAGGTAAAGTAAAAACATTTAGTCAGTTAGTTAGCTAAAATGGATCGGTATGCTATTGAGCAACGTGTTTTTAATTTCAAAAATCGGACCCCCCCAGGGAGGTCCGAACCGACCTGAATCTGAAATGCTGGTATTCTGTCGCCGAAAATTTGCATATTCTATTTTACGATTCGAAAATCCAAAAAAGATTGTAATGTGCAAATAAATGATTTCTCGTATTTTGTCATGCATAATATTATTATTTAATTCATTTTACTACAACATATTAGCAATAGTGCGAAATCTAGAGAAAATCTCAATCGTTTTCAAAATGCGGCGGTGTTTTGAAGAAGGGTGTTTTCATAAACGTCGAAAATCTGCGCTAGTACAATCGTCTTTCTTCTTTCTTGCATTATTGAACACTCTTATTCTGCAGAACGTGAGCAGCCCTGCTTAAGTACAATTTTAAGTAGTCACTGAACGTTCATAAACGTCAGATTTTTTGATATCCAAGACATCAAAGGAGAAAAATGGATCAACTTTTTTCATTTCATATAGCACAGTCCTCCACAAAGAAATCTTTTTCTTTTTCCCAGAGTTGAATTCTTTTTCCATCAGAATTCGTTTTTGAATTAATAGCTAAGTTTTCGCCATATTCCACGCCGCAGCTTCTACTTCCATTAAAAAAAAGTTAAATTTGGTTGTAAATAAAAAATTATTAAAATATTGCCAATAAAACTTACATTTTTTGCACTTTAAATTTTTGTTTTTACCTCCCGCTCTTTCTGCAGTCAAAAAAATATGAATGCACAATCTGCCCGACGCTGATGACATTTATGACGTTTATGAACATATCTTCTGCAATTCATCTAAGTTAGTTCAATCAAAAATCTGACTTTATGAACACGTCTAACGCAGGTCTTAGTAAGGCAGACGTTTATGAAAACACCTGAATTCTTGCAGAATTTCGTCTTCCGTTAGTCCAATTTCAGGATGGATACTCAAAGAAGCGAGTCCATTTAGGCGCTCCCATCCTATTGTACTTCTAAGATAGTTTTTTATTCTTCTTAGGGTCGAAAATGATCGTTCTGGAGCTGCTGTTGTTACGGGTAACACTGCCAATACTCGTAAGATCGTTTTCACGTTTTAGAAACATTTTTCATTGATAACCTAAAAAATAACGTAACCATTGAAAGTTAAGTATTCGATGGGTTATAGAAACTGATTCTGGAAGTAAAAATTCCGATCTGAAGTTACTCACTGATAGTGCATCGAGCGCATTTTGAATATGTTGATCAAAGATCCGTTGCCTCCACATTCTGATCTCTGAGATAAAATTCCTTTCTGAACAGTCCAATATTTCGTCATAAAACTTGTAAAGATCTGCGCATTTTTCCTCATCAAAATCCTGCTTGGAAGGAAATAGTTGTCCGAAACTGAGGAAGATCGATTTGTGTTTTTCGAACCGACTTTGGAGATGAAAAATGTAAGTATCAAGGAATGGAATGTAGAAGGCAATTCTGTAATAATCTTCGACATTTTGTGTTTCAACGTTGCAACGGTTTTTCTGTTGACTGCAACGACGAGGCAATCTCATATTAAGAACAGATTTCAGCTACATTGTCGTAAATGATACAAAAATTTAAATCAACGTTTTCCCGCTTGCCTTGATATCATTCGTAGCATCATCAGCTAACTTTGTAGCTTCTCCTAGATCTTGATTTTTCGTCTGCAATTCCCGACTCAGAATTGATCGATTCCATTATATGACAGAAGATTTGAAATTCGATTGTCAAAATCGCGGTCAAAAGCTGAGAAGCCTTTTGTGAAGTCTTTCGATCTTTCCACTTTTTTATTTCTTCCAAAGCTTCTATAACGGCCGGTTGAAGTTGGAAGTAAGTTGAAACTGCTTCATGAGACTGAGCCCATCTTGAAACAGCGAAATAATTAAATTTTTCTTGTCTCCGGTCACTCTTTTTCGGCATTTTCAAAATGTCTTCCTTTAAAATGCTTTGTTCCTTCGGCCAGTGGAAAAATGCATCTATTGCTCCGATAGTTCCTAACGCATTTTTTATACCCGAAACTCCGCAAGCGGCATTGATGACCAAACTGAAGCCATGCGCGGCACCATGAACGTAGATTGCAAGAGGAAAATGAGACCTGATATGGGCTTGCACTCCGTTTACCTTGCCACTCATAACTGGTGCATATATATATCTGTGTATCAAAAAATTATCGACACTGTGTCGCGAAGTAGATATTCCGAATTAAAATTGTTTGCAGTGGTAACCGTGTGTCCACACAAGCGGCACTATCGTAGTTTCATGCAAAATGTATCAAAATAATGAGAAAATGAGGTTCAGTTAGATCATGACAGCATACATTTTATGGACCCCCCCTAGTCGAGATCCTAGATCCGCCACTGCGGTAGAGAAAATGCTCCGTCAAACCGTGCTATTATCGTTCATCAATTTAAAGAAACTGGTTCGGTTCAAGATCAGAGAAGTAAAGCCTATCATCGTAGTGGTCGTTCGAGTGGAAATATTGCAGCTGTTAGCAGAGGTGTTGCTGAAGAGCCAAGGACATCAATTTATTCGTCGTCGTTCACAGCAATTAAACCTGGAACCAACAACATTGTTTAACATTTTGCACAAAGATCTTTATTATTATTATTATTATTATTATTATTTATTTATTATTTATTTATTAAATTTTAAGAACTTTACAATTGGTAACCTGCGAAGCCACATGGCTTATCTGCAGGAGATTATTCGTTAGTTTTATACTTTTCATACAACTCAATCATCAAAAGAACTTTAGCTTGATTTATTGATTGGAAACTGAACTTTTGAAAAGAATTTAAAAATGTAAGAAAAGGATTAATATTGAAAAGAATTTACTCGTAGTTTAAGATTCTACTTTAGTGTTTTCTAAGTATACTAACAAGATCAAGATGTTGTTTCTAATAGAAATGATTTTAATTGTCTCTTTCTGACATTGACCTGGTTTATATTTTTCAGATGTTGAGGTAGGCTATTAAGTATTCTGGGGTACGGTGTACATCAGTCTTCTTTTGCCGTATTTATTTGTAAAGGAAGGAAGTTGGTACATTCCCTCCGCTCGTCGCCTGGTATCAAACTGGTGACTTATTTGTGTTCGAAAGTTAGGGTCATCATAGTGTTCCAGCACCGCTGTCATTTCAAATATCTGCTTAACTTTTAGAACTCTTGCGTTTTTGATCATGGTGCCTCTTCTAGATAGTAACTTGATCGCCCTATCTTGGATGTTCTGCAACTTCTCGATGTGTGTTTGTGCTGCACCTCCCCACGCCAGTACACTATATCTCAGTCTGGACTCGATAAGAGCATGGTACACTTGCTTTTGTACACAAGTTGTCGATTTGGTCTGTAGACAGGCCAGCGCAAATAGGGACCCTCTGAGCTTGTTACGAAGATCATTTATATGAGCATCCCAGAGGAAATGGTTATCGATAGTGATGCCTAGATATTTGTATGTATCGACAAACTCAATGTTTTCGAAATCAGATTTAATGGGACATCCAAAAGTCTTTAGTACGATTGGTGACGCTGTGTACTGTGGACTTCGTATATGCATAAGTTTAGTTTTTGATACGTTGATTACTATCCCATTATCATGGCACCACTTGCCCACTTCACAAAACTCATCTTGCATCAGCTTTGCTGCTACTTCCACTGATTGATGGCAGACAACTATCGCTGTCTCATCTGCATAGGCAAACGGGAAGCTCCTCTTCAAACATCTTAGCATTTCATTTGTATACAAAACGAACAGAAGTGGACCAAGCTTTGATCCTTGCGGGACTCCATACTTCACCTTTTGTGCACTGCTACAACAATCCTTGATTTTTACGCGAAACGTCCGTGCTTCTAGGTAATCAGTTAACCAGTATGCTAGTTTTCCCCTAATTCCGGCTTTTTGAACAGCTTCGATAAGTCTGTTATGGTCCAGTGTATCGAAAGCTTTGCTAAAGTCAAGAAATAAAACTAACACGTGGTGTCGCTTACTTAAGCTGGTATTAACCAAGTTTGCAAAGTCTCCAAGTAGTTGGTTAATGCTTCTACCTTTTTGAAAGCCATATTGATTTTTGGATACTAAGTCGTGCTTTCGGATGAAATCCCTAATTCGATCTGTAATTATTTGCTCCATAATCTTCTCGATGCCTGGCAAGATCGCAATTGGACGGTAGTTCGTTAACTGGATTTTGCTTCCTCCTTTGTATATTGGACGAACAATTGATTCTTTAAGTTTTTTGGGTACTGTTGATTTATCGAAGCTAAGATTTATCAGCTTTGTTATAATGGGAACAAAAATGTCTTTATTTGATTTCAGATCTATCGTTCTGATACCATCTGCTCCAGGAGCCTTTTGAACTTTTAGGCGATTTAATAAGCTTTCTATCTCCGAGCATTCAATATTTCCAAAATATATCGTGTCTCGAAGTATGGCACTGTTATGATTTGATGTTGTTAGGCTACAATGATGAATGATGGAATCTGCCTGCTGCGCGAAAAGGTCTGCAAATTCATCTGATAATGCTGCTGTGTTTATACTACTTGAGAAGTTTTTTGAATAGTGTCATCTAAACTCGGCTTCTGTCGTCCTAAAATTTCGTTTATTAACGCCCACGTTTTCCTCGGATCGCATCGTGTTTGCTCAAACTTTTCTTTGTAGAAGTGATAATGGGTTCTTGAGATTTGTTTGTTCACCCAGTTGCGCAGCTTTTTGTATTCAGTCTCATATGTCACATTGCTACGGTTGCTCTTCCATCTGCGATAGAGTACATCACGGTCCTTACATAACTTAACGATGTCACGGGTGATCCACACAGCACTTTTCCTGTCATTGTTTTCCTTACCAGCGGTTTTTGAGTTTGAATATATTTCATTCATTTTTTCCATTAAAGCGTTAAAAAGTGTTTCGGGTTCTGTTTCTTCATTTATTGGGGCCCAGTTCGTAGCTCTTATCATCTGATTAACTTTGCTTGTCTTTACAATATAACGCAGGGACGTGTCATTATCAATTTGGTGTTGTTGTTGTTTATAAACCCCATACAATGTGCTGTAATGATCGGATATGTCATTTTCTACAATAGCCGAAAACGCTTTTGTATCGGGTAGATTCACCAATACATGATCAATCAGTGTGCAGCTACCTATGTTCAGATCGATCCTAGTAGCCCCTCTGATAACGTTGCATAACCCATTTGAAGCGAGCATTTCTAGGTAATTCAGGACGTTACTGCTTAGGTTATCATTTAAATTAATGTTTATATCACCCAGAACTATCAAATCGTTTTCCTCTCTTTTTGCATTGGTAATTTTTTTAAATTCATCCACGAATTCACTTTGATTATGTTTCGGTGGTCGATAAATTGCACTAATAATTTTTTGTTTCGCCAATGACAAGGTTTTTATGGTTAGGTTTTCATATGCTAATGTTTTAATATCTAGTCGTTCATAGTTTATATTATTTTTAATGAACATAGCTATGCCTCCACCTTTTTTGTGCTTCCTATTTTCAAATTCATCACTAAACCCGTCCAAATGATACAGACTGTTCTCTTCTATTTTTATATTAATTTCTACCAAGACGATTATTTCAATATAATTTATAATTGGACAGATACGAGCACAAAACATATCCCAATTTTTCCTTAACGATCTAACATTTAACCCTTAAGTGCATGAGGTCGGTCCCCAGTATGCAGACCAAGCTAATTTAATGTAAAACCACTCAATAAACACGAATTGGGCATTATTTTTTCTGGAAAATGCACCATTTTCCTGGAAAAGAGGAAAAAGGACGATTTGCTATGTGTACCAAATATGGTACACTATGCATGCACGCATATTTAGAAAAACACAAAACCAAATTTATGTGTAAAAATTATGTTTTATTTTTAATTAATTAATTAAGAAAATAATTATAAAAACGAATGAATGAATGAAAAATGAACTAAAATAATAATATGCGACGTTTTTAGTGTAATTATAATTATTATTATTCAGCCTTACTGTGATAATTGATAATTGCGTTTATCGTTCAACCATAGATAAACATTACACTTTGCGCATAAATGGAACGGTTGTTCACTTGCTTGCCTTCACCACCACATTTCGAATTTTTGCACCGAGCTCGTCCGTCATTAATTGGCAGGTTACCATCATGTCGCAAATGATTAGGCGGCTGATGTTGGGTTTGGCCTCGCGGGACTAACAAAGGTACGTCTCGGCGACTACCTTCCTTTCTCTTTTCTGTCATATTTCTCAGCACGTAGGATACTTCCATATGGAACTTCTTTTCGGTTTTCAAAATTGAAGAGTTTGCTCTTTTGAAAAGTAACAATACATTTACCATGCAAATGTCGAGTAAATGTTAGAACATTCTGATGTACCATTTTCGGCTTTTTCACCCAATCTTTAGGTGACCAAAAGAAGAATCCATAAGGTCTACATCGACCTTGTGCAGATTGTATCCTTCTATTATTTGAGGACAGGGAATCCTGATTACTTTGTCGTGCTTCTTATTCCATCGTTCAAAAGTAGAGACGTCGACAGCAACACTAAGTTCCACTAGCAATGGTTTCATGCCAACGAAAGTAGACACCAGGTTAACGACCTTTTTTATCTTTCCAAGACATTGTTGTCAACTCCACAATTTCATCATGATCTTTGGGTCAGGAAGTTTACAATTTGTTATTCGATTACGATTTATCGTTCCAATGCTGTGAATGCCTACGGTCCGCTGATAAATCAGTAATGGTATGGACATGTAAAAGTTATCCATATATACTATATAATTTTAAAAACGAGGAACTTCACGTTTCATACGTACTACAATATTAGCAGACGCCTTCAAATCAGGTTCTCCTGGCCATAAATGATTGGCTTCTCCAGTGTAAATTTCAGACTTGTACATGAAACCGTTTGTATCGCAAATGGCGAAGAATTTGAATCCCCATTTCTTTGGTTTATTTGCGCAGTTGCGTAAGCATCTGCTATCCCTGGTTCCAATTTCGAGCTCCCAAGAAGAGTGATTTGCTGTTCGTACTTTCCTTTTTTTTCAACGAGCTCTTTCAAAATCATCGGAAGTTTTGTCAATAACAATGCCCTTATACCTACAGCATTCTTCGCGTACGTGGCCCAAGTTGTCATTCTGTTCACTGAGAGCATTTCCGGTGGCAGCTTCTCATTGTTGATAAATACGCCAGAAATTGATCCATCATCCAATATGGCGTAACTGGTTTCGTCCCGATTTCTCACGCGTTGCGATATTTGATTTTCATCAAATCATCCAATCCGTCATCTTCCCATTCCTTTGCATCATCGGACAAATCACCATTGTTAGGTATGCCTACCATTTCAAAATCGCCAGTATCACAAATCATATCCGCCACCCCATCGGCGTTGTACCTCTTTTCGACAATAATAACGAAATCCATGTCTATAATCTACAAACACATTACAAAAATAATAGTCAAATGCATGGTGTACCATATATGGTACATCCAAAATCAGAAAAAAAAAACTATTCGGAAATATCAAATTTGATCAAGATTCTTTTTATTTAGCTAAAACAAAGCACAATGTACTCATCAATACTTATTTCCACAGGAATAATAAATGCGATAGTTTTTTTTTTCACTATTGAAACTTACTTAAGAAATTACGTGTAAAAAGTGCATTCGACCACTTCGGCAGCTTTCTGACAAGTGAAACAAATCGTAAATCGTAAATCGTGATCTAAAACGGTATTTATATGAAAGATAATTTTGTCTGTTACGATTTAAAGCGTACAATCGCACGCCTCAGCTTAATTTACTAGATTACCGTTTTTTTTTTTTTTTTTTTTTTTTTTTTTTTTTTTTTTTTTTTTTGCGGTGGAAGGTGGAAACCTTGCATAGGCACCAATGGTCCGACGTCCACTGGTAGTGCCGAATTCTTACCGGCTAAAACCACCTCCCTTCCTGAACAGACCGATTTTATATATCCCCCGCGGAACCGCCGTTAGGCATTACTTCACGGGGGTCGGTATGGAGACTTGGCTTCGTCTAACTCTATGATTTGCATTATCCGCTTTACGTTGGCGCTCTAAACGCCTTAGATCGCTTAGTATGCGCACCGCCACGTTACTTACAGTGGTCCAGTTTTCAGCATTCTGAAGCATGTGATTAACGACATTATCGGGAGTGGGCCACTCCGCAAATTGATCCCGTAGGGTGATCCTCTCGGTTTCGTATCGTGGGCGATGAAAGAACACATGTTCCGCGTTTTCCGAAACTGTTTTACAATGTGGACAGTTTGGGATGGATTCATATCCGCGTTTAAAGAGATATTCTCTGTAACAGCCATGACCCGTCAAGAACTGGGTCAGGTAGAAGTTTGTTTCGCCATGACTTCGTTTAATCCATGCGTCGATCACTGGTATGAGACGATATGTCCATCTTCCCTTTAAGGATTCGTTCCAACGGTCTTGCCAGATTGCGATACTGCGATTTCCTTCGAGTTTCCTTGTTTCGGAATCTAACGGGCCATTTCGGACTCGCTGGGTTCTTAAAGTTTTTGTTTCTTCAGCAATATACTATAATACTAGATTACCGTATGATTAAAGATATGTACCATATATGGTACGGTATGCATTTAAGGGTTAAATATAAACATCGGAAATTCATTTTTTCAGTTCATTTTTTGCTAGACAAAAATCTTGAAATTCCATAAAATTTAAATCGAACAGTTCTTCTATAAGGGTTTCCATGCTTATAGCAAAAAAAAAAAAATTGTTCAACTATACATGCATACACATACATACAATATAGATATTAATTAGAGCGTTTTATTTTGTTTACATCAATCATAGATTGTATAAACAGTGCTTCGGCCCTTTCTTCCCTCCTAGCAAAGATTTTTCCAGCATTCTCCCACACAAATCTCCACCCTTCTTCTTTTGCCTTATTCTTCGCTTGCCAGAGTAGCTGTTTGTTAGTTGCGGTTAGCAAATTGTTAATGAATACGTCTTCAACATCTGCATGTAAAGCCTTACAAACCTTACAAAATACAGTTAACACAAGAATAAAAGCCAACTGACCACGCAGTGCGTCGGAAATTCGTTAATTGGGCCATAGAGAAAAAACAACAAAATGACAATATTTTCAAGCAAATTATCTTCACGTGTGAGGCTCCTTTTGAAATTGGCGGTCGCATTTAGGCATTTGGGCTGAAGAAAATCCTAGAAGATTGTTTGGTTGTTTCCTTATACCTTGAATTTTGGTGTGGTGGCAAAATTGGTTGATTTTTCTTCGAAGTTGAAAATGGCAATGCAGTTACTGTGGATGGAGCTCGATATCAAGTGATGATTAGAAACTTTTTGTGGAGTCAAGTGGAAGATATTGATGTGCGGAATATGTGGTTTGAACAGGATGGTGCAACATGCCACACAGCAACGAACTCAATCGATCTTTTGAAAGAGAAGTTTAACAATCGCATAATTTCCCGAAGAACAGACGTAAATTGGCCTGGAAGATCATGCGATTTAATACCACTGGATTTTTTCTTATGGGGTTTCTTGAAGAGTAAAGTTTAAGCCGATAATCCTCAAATTCTTCAACACCGTGAGTTGTGACTACACATATACCCCCGGTATTAACTTTCACTCTTCAACACCTCAAAGACAACATCATCGAGCAAATATCACTTATTGATCATTATGCGAAAAAGTGATTCAAAATTTTGATAAAAGGTTGACAGAGGATGTCACTTGGACGACATTCTTTTTCATTATTAACCTCGAACCAATGTACTTTATAATTTCCAATAAATCTTGATCTTGATATTGAGTTGATGGCACAAAGACCGACACAAACTGCGAATTGAGAACATTGCAGTCCACATCCTCGTTTCCACTTGTACGCTGGCACCCATTGCCTAGTTTGCGCAGTTTTTGCCAGAGATCTTTTTCAGGCTGAATTTCAGCATGGTTAAGAAATTGTTCGTAGTACCGCTGCCTTGCAGCCCTTACACGAAGAACAACTGTGTTGCAAGGGACCGATAAGTATCGTAGAGCACGGGGAGTTTGTATCGTTTCCAACGTCCGTACGCAGTATCACGATTATGGATCAGATCTAACAAATCTCTATTAAACCAATGGGGGTTCTGGAAATAGGGCCTTATGACGTAACGGAACATGCGGATCAAAGACTGTTTTTATATTTTGTTCCAGATATGATATTCGTTGATTTACTGATGAGATCAAATAAATATCGAATTATAACGTCAGACCGAAAACTTTGGTAATCAATATTTTTGAAGTCTCTGAAAGCAATAACATGATTAGCTGCGTCTGATTGGATATCATAGGTTAAGAATAAAGAATATCAGATCATGTTTCGAGAAGCCCGGCGAAGTGACTTGACTATAGAGCAGGACTTTTTTTACTATCGTTAACAAAAAACACATGAAGAAAGTAGTAAGGTTGTATGCAAAGTGTGGATACATTAACAGGTGTCAAGTCTTTAGTTTTAAATCGTTCAATTAATGGAGCGGAAGCGCGTATCTTAAGTAAGTTACAATTTAGATCACCGGTAGTAATGAGATTAGGAGAAGTACCAGAAATCCATTCCAGTACACTACAAATAGGCGAGATATCTATATTTTTATTTGGCCTGTAGATCACTCCAACTAGCAAACACCCAACACCACATGCAACATTAACAAACAAATAGTCGGATGTGCAATTATCAGTTGATTTTCAAACCACATTAGCTCCTAGTACATTGGGCACATAGACAGCTACACCCCACCCAATCGACCAATTCGATCAGCTCTGCAAAGCTCATAACTATCCTTACTATAGACCGTATTCGGAAAATCGGCCTTGCCTTTGCCTAACTTGATTTTGTTGCTTATTTCAATGTACGTTGGTCCACTAGCATGTTTGAAGTTAGGCAATAAAGCCTTTTTGTTTGCCGATGTATTTAGAGTGGGCAATGTATTGAAATGTGTGTACCCATCAGAAAACATCTTTAAAAAAAAAAACGGTTTTGTTTGTTTCAATATACAAGGTGGCGCAAAAGTTGTCATCTGTTTACTTCACAAATGTCAAAGTAAAATTGACATTTGCCGCTATTTGCAAAAATTATAGCATCTTCCGATAGGGTTTTTCTGCCCTTGGGTGGCCTTAGGCAATTCTGTGTGCCAATGTTCTAAATGATCCACGACGTTTGACATCTATCCTATGTAGTTTTCATTCGGATTGGTGAACGCCACTGGGTGATGACTTTTGCGCCACCTTGTATTTATATTTTTGTTTTTAACCAACGACCATACCACGTCGAGTTAATCGGTTCTCGTCAGATCACCGCAATTAAACGACGTTGGGCGCGGTTAATACGTAGATGAAGGACCGTTTGGAAAAAAACCGCGTGTCGTTGGCCAGTCCCATCTACGAGTTGAGGTAGATAATACATGCGTGGTATCACAATGGACCTAAATTGGTCTTAGTGTGTCGGCTTCTGCCGACAGCCACACCTAACCTAACTTAACCTTCAATATATTTTGTTCTATGCAGTGTGGAAGCACCCTTGGAGTGGTAGACTGGTACAACATGTCTGGCTACAATACAGATTTGGCCAAAGCTGAACCTGAGTTAAATCGCTCTAAGCAGACTGCCTGTAAGCACCACAATAAATGTCATCGTTGGGAATTACCTCATACGCAAGTATTCAACAAGGAAGATGCTCCTTTTCTCCATGAAAAATTCCAATCGGAGAGTTTTGTTTGCCCGATTTTAGGTGGATCAGAAATCAATGGGGACCAAAATAGGTTCTTGGGAACCGTTACATCTTCTTCTTCTTCTTCAACCCTTAAACCCTACCCTGGGGTCCAGCGCGATGCATAAACTAAACTTTCGTGGATATTTTTTCAACTACAAACCACACAATGGCGCTATTCAATCTATTCCTCTAATGTATCAGTAGGCGTCTCGTCATTAGTCATTTTTAATTCCGGGTACGGTGCAGTCGTAATTATAACAACTTGCGGGTCCCCCAGACCCCAGGGTAGGAATACTGTAATATATTCGAGTTTTCGTGTTTTATTGTTTTTAAATTCATTCGATTGGTAAGTTGATAAAGAATTTTATTTATTATTTTGTTAGCTGGGTTTATTCTCCGTGTTTTAGTTTATAAAAATCCGTTTTTTTTTAATACAGATGAAGATATCTGACGATACTATGAAGTTGACGGAGACAATTCACGGCAGTAACCGAAATCTTACTTACGATAACTGGTTTACATCAATACACGTAGCAAATGAATTGATACAGAAGAAAGTGACAATTCTGGGTACACTGCGTCGAAATAAAAGAGAAATTCCACCTTCTTTTATTGATTTAACCAATCGCGATCGCAACACAGCAAAATTTGCCTTTTCTAAAGAGCTTGTTTTATTTTCGTACTACCCATTACAATCCAAACAAAAAAAATTGTCCCTTTATTATCAACAATGCACACCAAAGCAGATCCTGATGCAAGAAACCAATTACCTGATATGGTGGAATTCTACAATAAGACAAAATGTGGTGTTGATTTGATGGACCAACTTTGTCATAGGTATAGTGTATCCAGACGTACCAAGCGATGACCGATGGTTATGTTTTACGGTTTACTGAATATAGTGCAAATCAGCGCCAAAAAAGGCGATATTTCCTCAAAAACCTTGCACTTGACCTCATCACGCCCCAAATAGAAGAAAGATTTGCTTGGCCATCTTTACCTGCAAATCTATAAGTTCTGCTCGGAGATATTTTAAAAAAGAAACGGCCATTAGTTGAGCCCAATCCATCTGTAAATGGAAAAAAAAGATGTGCAATCTGTCCTAGGGATAAGGACCGGAAGACGAAAATTAGATGCGGCAGGTGCCGAAACCCCCTTTGCGGCGAACATAGCCGGTCTGTGTGCCAAGAATGTCTCGATTCTAAACTTTAAGGTATTTTTAATATTTAACTACGTGTGTGTACTTAATAAAAAATAATTTATATTAAAACATCTTTCTGTTTATACCTTATTCTAAGGGTATATTAATTTTGACACATAGTTTGTAACATACCTTAATATTGCCCGTAGACCCCTAAAAGTTACTACTCATATATTTATGATCAGCATCGATAGTAATGTCGATCTAGCCATGTTTTCAGGCAATTCTGTTATATGGATGCCAAGCATGGGGAAATTGTGCAATGTGCCATATTAAAAAACTACAGACATCTCAAAATAAGCTGTTGAAAATGATGCTTAATTTACCGTGGTACCACTCAACATTGGACATTCACGATAAAGCGAATGTTGAATTGATCTTATATAGAATTCAAAGACTTAACTTACGTTTCCTAGACCGCTGTGAATTTGCTGACAATCCTCTTGTTAATAATTTAAATAACTTATAGTGGAGATGTACGCTATTATTTCTTCCATTTTGTGTTTATTCGTTGCTTGTATAACTATATTAACTTATTTGTATAATAAATCATTAATTATTGATTTATTTATTTGTTTAACTATGTAATTATTTATCTACCTATTTATTTATTTATTTATCTATTTATTTATTTATTTATTTATTTATTTACCCGATTATTTATTTATTTATTTTTTATTTATTTATTTATTTATTTATAATATTGATTTACTTATCTATTTGTTTATTTTATTTTATTTATATCTGTGATAATTTTCTTCTCTATTTATTAACCTAATCGATTATTTATTTACTTATTTATTTATATATTTATTTTTTTCATTTATTAGTATATTGATTTATTTATTTATCTATATTAATTTATTTATAACTGTGATCATTTTAATAATATGTTTTTAATTAGTACCTGATTTGGCGTCTTTCCTTAGTCAAAAATTGCTCCATAAATTTATTAAATATTAATATCTATTATATATTACGTTTTTTTTTCTTTTTCTTTTTTTTGTAATTGGAGGTTTTTTCGTATTTTCCTTCAGTATTGTATAATTTTTCGTTTTTCAAATTTAAATCACTAATGTTATGTAGATAATATTTCAGAAGAAAGATATAAACTATCATATCTTTGTATACTGTAAAATGTGTGGTAACCATACCTTTGTAAATTTATATGCGAAATAAATCTATCTATCTAGCCATGTCCGTCCGTCGTCTGTCGGCAAAAATTAGGCCTTTGCACTGGGCCTAGAGAGCTGAAATTTTAACCATATACTCTCTAGGGTCCCGAAATAATCATGTTTGCGAATTTTTGAAATCCGCCCACAACACGCCCACAAACTCAAAAAAAAACAAATTTTTCGAAAAAATCGAATTTTGAGCTAGAAAGCTGAAATTTTGTATATATGATCTATGACTCGGACTAAAACTGCTCGGGAGATAAAATTTTCAAAATCCGCCCACTGACACGCCCACACAATTAAATAAAACAATTTTATTGAAAAACCAAAATTTGGACTAGGGAGCTGAAATTTATAATATATACTCTCTAGCCGCCTTTCACGCTCATGTGTAAATATTTTCAAAATTCGCCCACTGACACGCCCACAATTTAAAAAAAAAAAAAACCTTTTTTTGAAAATCCAAAGTTTGAGCTAGGGAGCGTTTTTTTTACTTCGTTTATTTTTGATAAATTCTTTTAAATGTTATATAACAAAATATGTATGTAGAGCGTTCTTAACAATTCAACCATACTTAGACTTTTGTCACGCCTACTTATGAGGGATAGGAATAAGAATAGGGTATCCAACAGTCAGCCCAAGCGGACTGTAGCCCGTCCCTATGTTTTTGAAATGATAACAAAACTATATTGGGGTTTTCTGAACCCCAGGGTAGTAAAAGTATTTCTCCAGGGATGGGTAGGGTTTAAGGGTTAACGACGAGGTTATGATTTCAACTAAATTGATCATAACCTTCTTACTTCAGTGCTTCCCTGCTGGTCCACCGGTGAGACTCGACAGTTTTACTTCAAAAAAACTATCGGCAGCCTTATCGAATGTCCTTACGCTTCGACATCATGGATTTAGATCAATGTTTACCTCTGGCAAAAACTCTCTCGTATGCCTGTATGTTTTGAAATTGGTCCAAACTTTTCCTTATCAGACCTGGAGACCATTTCTTCTCATTCCACTTCCCTTTCCCGTGTGTCTTAATGGAAGGTTCATCGTTGAGCTGTTTTATTGTTTTCCATCGAGATTTCCTCATCAGATAATCAAGAGACACGATACTTGTGAACACTCACGACCTCGCTAACAACCGAAGGCTTCTAGATCCTTTTATAATAATAACCGCTGTCTCACTATTTGTACTTGTAACTTGCCCTTCTCCTTGTCTTTCGTTTCGGAGCGTTAATTTTGGCCGCACGAGGATAAATGGATACTGCTGTCAGCACCATGCAGGACCTTTGTTTTTTTTTTTTTGACTTCTGGCTCACCAAGGCAATGAAAAAGGCACTTTGACCTATAAGGTCTTTTGCGAAGTATGGAAAAATTTAGGCTAGTAGAATCTCTACTTTACGTATAAAGCAGTTAATGCTGCCAGCAGAGGACTTCTTTATGTCTTTGGAAACAGGTTCTGCCATAAATGGGGCGGAAGGCCCATAAGCTGTTTTTTTTTGGAGGTAGTAATCTTCAAAAGACGAAACTGAGCCCGTACTCAGCTACAGTGTGAGATTTTTACCCTACGTTACCGCATTCTTGGCATTTCATCGCAGGGGGGTTTATGTGTTAATTGTCATCTGGATTATTTTTAGTCCTTTTGGAATCTTGTCTCTCACGTGAAAGTATTTTTAGTTGGTTACGCGTTTGCGTACCATTGTATGCGTATGTAGCTGCGTGTGTCCGCATGTCCTCGCGTCTTCGTAGGAAGATTTTTATGAAAAGCCGTGTGCGCACTCGCTTCCAATCTGTTGCCTATAGCGCTGTCTTCACTCTCTCTTCTTTCTCTCTCTAGTCTCCTCAACTCTTGGCATACATCTTTGGCATTAAAGCTCACTGCATTCCAATTGTTTTCCGATTCTAGGATGTGATGTACTAAATTCTCCGGAGTTGGGTTTCCTCAGTATTGTTTGTAGTGCTTCTCTTTGTAGCATGGGCAGTAAAAAAATACATGCTCCACGTCTTCGGATGTATTACTGCACGATGGACAAGTGGGGAAGTCATCGTTCTTCCATTTATATAGATATGTCCGGAAACAGACATGTCATGTAAGCAAGTTAAATTCGCCATGTCTAAGCTCTGGTAGCTTTTGTAATCCATGATCTTACTTGCCTTTAATTTTAACGGATTTAGGATCAATGCTTTCAGTCATAGCTTCATTAAATTGGTCAAAAATGTATCTTTACGTGGAAGCTATTCATTACCGTTTATTCTTGTTTACTTTTGGACAATACACTCAATGCAACCTCCGATTTATCACTCCTTGAGTGCAACCGACCGACAGACGTCTTTATTGATTTCGAATCAACTTTTGATGGAACACAGTCTTCTTCCAGCAAACACCAGGTCAAGCTAGACGCCATTATAAATCATCGCTGGCCGCATGAAAAACAAATTTCCCCTTTGTCTATCGAGACAAATGTCTAACACCTTTCGGATCAATGGCAGGTAATCTTCAATTACAAATGTGTTCCATGCACTACCTAAACTTCAGCTCTGGCCATGCCCTTTAAAATGCAAAATTTACCTACAGCTATTGTTTGCATCGTTACGTCAGTTGAAAGGCCATCAGTCAGTCGGTAAGTCGGTAAGTCATCTTATCGTTTGAACAGCAGGGAAGGAGATATCAACCTGACCGTCGAATACAAATTACTCTACGAGTATCGCAAGGATGCACATAAAAGATGCTCCGTTCTTCGATTTATCTTTATGTCCACTGCAGCTCTGGACAGACAAGGTGACCGTTCTAGTTCGCATGCAGAGTTATTTATTATTATTTTTGTGAACAGTCATTTTTAACATACATACATTTCACCCTATGTGCAATGTGCAGAACCGTATTTTGGAAACAGATACATAAATATATTTTTGGTTTTTTTTTACGAGTTTCCAATAAAATCGTCTCTTCTGAGAAAAGTCCTCTCTGCTCACCGCTTCAAGTGAGTGCCTAGAACATAAAAACTAATGATCCACAAATTGTTGTTCGCACAGTTTTATACAAACAGACTGGTGCTGGACAGGTGCAAATGACCCAAACAAATATCTATGTATCTAGTGATGGGCTTAATGACGTCTTTCCACTCAATTGAATTCTAATTGTAATTCACTTGAGTAACACAAGGGTTGTCCCTAATGTCACCCCTTTCAAAAAATGGTCAAAATCAAATCAACAATTAACGCTAACAAACTGTAACTTCATCCAAACATTTTCAATTAGCTTCACTCCTCCGAATGACAACCCTTCCTTCAAAAGGGTTAAACACAATCCCTATCCAAATTACCAGCAAATGCGGGTTGATTTCCTTTTTGACTCTATTAGCGATCAATTAAACTCAATCAGCGGATCACACCAAATCCCATTGTGATAAACTCTCACTTTATCAATGTTAACGAATGGGTTGAAAGGGTTGCTTAATGCTTAGTGCTCATCCATTGGCTCGGCAGAGAAGGGTTTCCATTGTTTACGATGCAATTATGCTTTGACGTGTATTTGTGTACTTTGTGGTGTTGTGGCGATGATGACTTGTTACAAAAAAAAGGGTTGAATTGTTTTTGAGTACCTAGTAAACGGGAGGGTTGGTTGCATTTGATATGTTTTTGATGAGGTTGTTAAATAAATATCTGGGAAACGGTTTAGAAATATGGAATTTTGATTAATGGATATTTTGACTTCGAACATAAAATCAGAAAATGCGTTTCAGCAAATTGAGTGAAATTGAAGGCTTCAAAAAGAAAACGCCGTGTTTTGCGATCACGGTCTGCCATAATCTTTATTCATCGTCGAAGCCGAAATACCTTCCTTTGTCGGGATGTGTGTTAATGAAAATCTTCGTTGGAATGACTCGTTGATTTGAGTTTTCTAATCGTCTTGAACCAGGGGACTGGGAGTCAAGAAAACCTCTCCACTGGAGCATTATCGTTCATTCGGTCGATATGGGTGAGCCACTGTAGTCGATGGTTCTTATATATCTGGACTTATTCACAGCTTGGTATAGCTCATAGATATAGCGGTTGTATATTGTCCTCCATTCGCTCTCGTCACACATTGGACTGTTAATCCAACCAAAAATTTTGCTCAATTATCAGCTTTCCTTTCCTGAAAGCAGTCGGCGCTATATTGCAGAACTAGTGGGATCTGTGACCTATAGAGCTTGCACATGGTCTTCCGGGTTAAGAGTCTTGAGCCCATATGTTGCGCCCAATCGAAGTACCAACGGTTTCCCAGGACAGTTCTGGTCTGATCTGAGCAAACAATAGGTGGATTAGCGTCAGTACATGTGTGTCCTCAGAGCAAATTTGGACCAAATACGATGCAAAGAGAACATCCAAACTTTTCTCCGTCAGCAGGAAAAATACCAGCTCTGTAATTGGAGCAATCACTGGCCACTGCCTTTTAGGCAGACACGCCACCAGATTTGGAGCTCCCTCAAACGTCTTCTGCAGAAGCTGTAGAGACGTCGAAGAGGAAGAAACCATCACACATCTCCTGTGCAACTGCCCCGCACTAGCCAAGGAAACAAATCCTTTGCAATTATTTCCTCGATGATCTAAGCAATCTCAGTGAGACAGATATTGGCTGTATCAGCAAATTCGTCACTAGGTTCAAATGGTTAAACTAAACTAGAGGACGGATTAGACGGTGGCTTGATCCCCTCCCGCTCCCTTCCCGCAGATCACCACAACCGGTTCTCCTGCCAAGGAAAAGAGATCTCACTGAAGCTAGATTGTATCAGCCACTTCAGTCAGCACTCCACTCCGAGCGCGAAACAGTAAACCTGGCGGTTCGACTGAAACAGTCTCCCCCGGCCTTGCCGCCATCCCGATGTGCAGACAAGACGGGAACAGAGCTGAGGTTAGATTGCAGTCACCCCACCCTGTTTCTCCCCCATGCCTCTAAACCTACACCACAAGCCAGTCACCATATTCATAAATCGACTATCAAGGCCGCCCCTCCCTGCTCCATTTCCGCGGAATGGTGTAACTTGAGGTTCGTACTGCAACAGTCGCCCCAAGCTGCAATTTCTAACCAATTACTTGACTGTGCAGCCGGTACACCCCGATATCCCTCCCCCGGTGATCAGGTAGCAATAGCTTCCCCTCCGCGGCGCAGAAAATGGGATCGACCCGGGGTTTGATTGCATCAATCACCTCATCTCGATCCCAACCCTTGGTTCGGATGTCGGGCGAGAGTCGCCACTGCACTAGTCACTCTAATACATCGCAACCCATGCGAAATACAGCCAGGCTGCATACCCTGACCCCTTCAGGAGTATCTCCCCCCCCCCCCCCCCCCCCTAAAACTACCTCACAGGAAGCAATTACAGGGAACCCAGTGGGCCGAGCGACGACCGAACAACCCCCCCCCCCCCCCTTTTGCGATATCACAATGGGCCGAAACTGCGATCTAAGTGTGCCTGGGCTCACGCCCTCGCAGCCACCTTACTCAACCTAATCTAACCTAAGTTCTCATTTGAGGAGATGAACTACCTTTTTATTTTATTTATTGATTTATTTATTGATTAAATTCTTATGCACATCAGTGGCGGATCTACGGGGGGGGGGGGGGGGGGGGGGTCATCGGGTGAAGATGTGCTTCCAATTCCTGCGACTCTACGGCAAAAATAAAGCAGAAAGCCCGTGTTACTGCAAGCGTTTCAAACGTGCGAAGGGTTATCAATAGCCGTGTTTCTTTGCACGCGGATATAGGGATGGCACCTATGACATGCACCGTGCAGTTAAGAAATTTGTATTGAAAATCCTGAAATTGAAAAATATTTACTTCCGCCAATTGAAATTGATGCCAAGCATATTCTAAAATTATGAAAAACAATTACCTTTATAATGAGGTTTGAAAAATAATAATAATAAAATCACGAACAAAATATTCGGCGGGATGTGTTAGTGGTCGGAGGGATGTCAAACTTTGACATTTCCTGAAAAATTCATCGCATCGGTTCATCAGAAACGAAGAAAATGGGTTTTAGAAGCACTGTTTATCCCCGCTAACTAACTTAGCGGCGATAGCTATCCCCGCTAAAGTTAGCGTATATAGGATAAGTTGTTGTTGTATTTTACATGCAAATTTCAAATTATCCCTATATCCGCGTGCAAAGAAACACGGCTAATAATGCCAAACATCTAAAACGGTTAGAAGTTAAGAAAAAACCACCACTTAACGAGAAACGGAAGTGTTGCGCTTAGAATTCTCTAGACTCCATATGAGTTTTAAAAATGAATGGCGTCACGTAGCTTTTTCGGATGAGAAGAAGTTTAATTTTGATGGCCCTGATGGGTTTAATTATAACTTCCACGATGTGAGGAAAGAAGAACGATTTTTAGCGCGGCATAATAGTCGATAAGGTGGTGTTATGGTATGGGGAGCAGTTAGCTACTATGGCACTGTCGAGCTTGAGTTCCAAACCTCAAAAATGACTGCATTAAGTTATAAAGGAAATTTGAAAAGATATTTCCCTAAATTCGCAGGCATTTTTAGACCCATAAACTGAACTTTTCAGCAGGACAACGCCCCCATCCACACGGCGCGCATAGTAAAAAATTGAATAGAGGAGCAGAATGTGGAATTGCTTCAATTGCCGCCATACTCACCGGACTTGAACCTTATAGAAAACGTTTGGGGGTGGTTAGTATAAAAAGTTTATGAGTCTGGCAGTCTGTTTGAAGACAGAGAATCCCTTATTGCAGCTATTAAATTGGCCAGGGGGGAAATTTCGCTAAACTACATAAAGAGGCTGTACGATTCCATGCCGGATCGAATTTACGAAACTTTTAAGAATAAAGGCGGCAGTACCCACTACTAAAATTAATCAATAAAAAACTATTTTAAGAAAAACTTGTTTCATTTAATCCCAATAACTTTTATTTCCAATTTCAATATTTGTGTCTAGATATTCAGTTGGAGCAAAATAAAACTGCATTATTCTATTTTAAATGCTTTGCAAGGGAACCAGGAAAAAAATAGCGGTACTTTTTGAATTATTCTTTCCGATTTATTTTCTCAACATCATACGCAAACAGTTTGCATCATCAAATGATATATTACGGCACAAGGTTTTGAAAAAATGGACCACGTAGCTTAGAAAATGTTTGTGCTTATTCAGTTGAAGCGAAGTGTATATCTGTGTATTAAAAAATTATCGACACTTTGTCGCGAAAAAGATGCTGCGAATTAAAATTGTTTGCAGTGGTAACCGTGTGTCCACACAAGCGGCACTATCCTAGTTTCATGCTAAATGTATCAAAAGAATGAGAAAATGAGGTTAAGTTAGGTCATGACAGCATAAATTGTGTGGAAAAAAAAGAGAAATGGAGAAAGAGAATAGAGAAAAGAAAAGAAAAGATTATTGAGAAAAATAAAGCCTAATTTTGCTCTTAAAACTCTTAACTTAACTTAAAACTTGTCTTATGTGACGCGGCATAGAATTCCATAAGCGGGTGGAATATACAAAAAACTGACGCTGTGATGTAAGGGAAGAAGGGTAAGTATTCTTGGCCTTTGCGAAGTTGCCATTATAATGTTTTCATGAAGTTGTTGGGGTTGACGATTAAGCAGAATGTTTAAGAGCATCGTTAGGGTGCGGAACTTGAGAAAGTTTCAAAAAGACATGTTGAGAAGCAGTTTAGAGAAAGAAGATGCACTCTCCTATCGACTTAGGCCAAAAATATAGCGTATTAGACTATTGAATACCATATGGTTTACCCACAACTGCAACCTACCATTGCTGAAATCAACGGTGACGTTTTGTCCAAGGCGGTGAACCAATGATTTTTTTTTCTTTTTTTTTTATAATGCACACGCACTAAACGGATTTATTAGGACCCTTATGTAATAGCAACATAGCGCGGGCGTTAAGGAAATTAGAGTGAGAAGAAAAGGAGAGATGCCGATGTCCGTTGGTTTTGAATATTTGTAGGAAAAACAGAAAAATTATGCCAAGATCGTGCACGTACCCCAGGAGTTGGACACATCTGTTAAAGATAATGCCATCCGAGGTGACTCTTTTCCGCAATATCGGCAATCTTTAATTGAGAGAACAACGACGTGGAGTAAATACGCTAAAGCGATTGAATGCTTGTTTCTAAAAGGAGGCAGGAAGTAGACAAGGTAGGTGTTTGTTCAAATTAGTGAAAGGCCTAAACATCTAGCCGAGATGTTGCCCCTTTTGCCTGTGTATCGATCCCGATTAAAACACCCACAAATATCTGAACGCTGTACTAACCTCTCCAATAAAAATGTTGCTGTTTCAAAGAACAGGTTTCCACGGTGCACAAATGTTCGAATATTACATACGAGTAGCTTAGGGGGTTCTGCTCACCGTCTGTGTTAAAATGGCGTAGCCGCAATTTTTGAAACACAGGCCGCTACCATAGAACTTTGTGCGGAGTGTAAAATTATAGTCCCTTTTATCCTCAATGAAATTTATGGGAGCAGGGCCACTAAATGCATTTTTTTAGTACCCTTATCATGTATTGGCTACACAGCGCGTGCGTTAAGGAAATTAGGGTTGGAAGAAAAAGAGAGATGCAGATGCACGTTGGTTTTAAATATTTGTAGGTTGTAAAGGAAAAATAGAGCGTCGAAGAGTATCCCACATTCGTGTTGTACGGTTGAGGAAAGATTCTTTGAACTTTACTGCACGTCCGAATACAGGCTTGAGGGTGAACTGATGAGCATTCATTGCATGGCGGGTATTGCGGTTTAAATGTTCAAGGGGAGGAATGAAAATGGCTATTTCGTTAGAGCATTTATGGTGGAAATAACGATAAGATAGCGAAAGACAGGAGACATTACGACGATGACTAATAGAGTCAATCGATCTCGCGGTGTCTCGGTCGCCTATGAGTTTCATCGCGGTTTTTGGATCCTGTTAAGAAGCTCCAAATAAGTTATTTGTGCACCAGACCAGATATGAGCGTTGTACTCGAGATTCGGGCGGATAAACGCCTTATAAATTGTAGCCAGATCAGAAGGGGTGAAATATTTCTTACATCGCTTAGGGAAGCCTAGAAATTTCGCGGCGTTCTTGGCGACATCGAATATGTGGTCATTCCAAAGAAGGTTGTCATTAACTAACACACATACCGAGAATGGAAAGTCTTTCAGTTTCAGCAATGCAAGTGCCATTCATGGATAATGGCAGTGTGTGTGGTTTAATAGCAGCGTTGTGTTTTGGAAGCATTAAATTCCACCCTATTAGTTGAACCCCACTGAGTTATGCTGTTAAGATCGGAATTCAATGAGCTTAACATACGTTGCCATTCCAGTTCCACGACTGATGGAGAGGGCGTGACCCAAGAAACGAATATGAGAAGCTGAGCTGAGGGTACTGTCATCAGCAAAGGAATGGATTGGATAATTGGACTAGAAGTTGCAGACAGGAGATCATTTATAAAAATGAGAAAGAGAGTCGGAGACAGAACAGAGCCTTGGGGAACACCAGCGTTTATTTGACGAGTTGCAGACTTGAAACCGTCCAAAACAACTTGAATTGAACGGTCCGAAAGGTATTTCTAATCGATTGAACAAGATTATCATAAATTCCAAATGCAGGCATTTTCGACAAGAGAGCTTGATGCCAAACTTTGTCAAATGCCTTTGAAATATCAAGCGCAACAATCTTACTTTCACCACCTTGATGAAGAGATTGGTTCCACTTTTCGGTTAGATATGACATCAAATCACCAGTGGATCTGTTGCTGAGAAAACCGTACTGGCGGTCAATGACCGTATCCACGACCTTAAAAAGAAGGGACGTAAGTGCAATTGGTCAAACAGCAAATGCTGTTTTCTATCTCCTCGGAAAGAGTCCTGAAGAATAGGACAGATAGAAAAGCTTACGCCGTGGTTTTGCCAGCGTAGAAGAACACCTCTTTGGAACGATAGGGAAAATACCATTTAAACCAGCAGATTTATGTATGCCAAGATCTCGAAGTACTCTAGCCAGTGTACGAGTGCGAAAGTGGATTGGTCCGATGGAGTATTCTACGCGCTCGAGTACAGGCGGAGATTAAGCACAATCTGGAAGCGTTGCGCTGACTGCAAAGTGAGCAGCAAGCAGATTGGCTTTATCCAGAGAGCTGATAGCTGGAATGTCGTTGTAAATGATTGTCGGGATAGATGATGAGGCGGAATTGTTGATGTTTCTAACAAATGACCAAAAGTTTTTTCTACTTTGTAGTATTTTTTTGCCTCAGCTTTTGGTCGTGGGAGAACACGATTAATAAGGGCATTGCAGTCATTTCTGGCTCGTTTGAACTTTTTCCGGTTTGCCTCGAATGGGTTGGCCTTATAAGGCCGACAGCTTACCTCTTTTAACCTGATAGCCTCTTTGCAGCTCGAGTCACACCACGCGTTTACCTTGGGTTTGATACTTTTTATCAGGTTAGGGATAAAGCATTTCATACCCAATAAAATTATGTTTGTTTTCATATTAGCAGCAGCATCCACTTTGCTGTCGAGGAAGCACAGCGACAAGATAAAACTCTTAAAGAAACCGTTTAATTTTTCCCAACTGGATTTCTCGTATTGCCATACGGTTCTTTTACGAGTTTGTTCTTTAACTATGTGGCCGGAGTATGAGAAATTTGCTGAAATTCGCTAATTGAAACGACACATTCAATTTGTTCTTGGTAAGGCCCATGCTGGGTTCGGGGGCTCAGTGGGTTTTGCGTTGGACTACCGAACAAGCGAGTTTAAATATCCCTAGTAACGCCTAAATTGCAAAAGTCTGACAAATATCCAAGAATATAAATTCTAGAATTTACCGTATCTTATGGCGTTTTTCATTGAAGAAAAGATTTGCTCTTTAGCCCAATAGATTTACTTTTTTTCTCAAAAGAGCAAATCTTATTCGCTTTTGCATGTTTTGTTGAAGAAAAAGAGCAATTCTAGATTTGCCTCTAGCACGACAGATGCGATCTCAAATTTTGGAGATATTTGCTCTATAATTTAATTTAATTTTGGCGGTGGCGTAGGCCCCCATTTATTCGGCTTAATACAAGCTACATGTCTTAAAACTAATTAAAAACTAACACTTATAGCTAGGACTTAAAACTAATACTTAAAACTGAGTAGGTGGTGTTGGTTGGGGGGTTGGGGAGGGGGCGATTTGAGGAAAGAGGTGCAGAGATTAAAAGAGGACGGGGTTAGACTTTACCTTCCGCAATATTTTTTTTAAAATTTGTGGTTAAAACAAAAGTGATGTATAGGGATCTGGTCAAATATGGGTCGCAGAATTCTTTGGTCCATCTTTTAACGAAGCCAAGTAATGAGTTTGCTTTTGTAATTATCTCATCATTATGCGAACGGAAGCTTATTTCCCTGTCGCATAATATACCAGGGTCGCGAATTGATTGAACGAAAATATAGGTTGATCGTGGAGTTGGTAAATTCGGGGAGGAGCCTTGTTGCTCTTGCGCGAGAAGGTTATAGACTGACATTTGGATACATTAAGTTCTAGGCAGTTTTTAAGGCGCCAGTTGGTTTAGATCTATTTGAAGGAGGCTGGAGTCATGTTGTGAAGAAATGGCTTTAAAAAATTTGGTGTCGTCCGCATAGAGAGAGAGAGTGCTGAGTGTTGAATGATCCTTTCAAGATCGTTAATTGTTAGAATAAATAAAAGGGGACCTAGATGACTGCCTTGTGGAACACTAGAGCTGGCCGAAAGAACGGAACTGAAGCGAACACTGTAAAAACGGTTTTCCAGGTATGAATTTATCCATTTTAGCAAAATGGGGTTCAAAGCCAAGGGCAGACAATTTGAAAACTATTAATTTGAGGGAAATCTTCGCAAAAGCCTTACTGAAATCTGTTGTAACAACATCGACTTCTTTACCACTTTCTATGGCTGAGAGTGTATAGGATATGAATTCGACAAGATTAGTGGTCGTTGATCTACTTCTTAAAAAGCCGTGCTGATTAGGGGAAATAAGAGACTTGCACTGAAAGCTTAAGGCTTCATACAAAATACTTTCAAATGGTTAGGGTATATGTAAAAGTTTGACAATGGGGCGGTAGTTTGTCACCTCGCTCTTTAATCCCTTTTTGTGTATTGGTGTTATGAAGGAGGGCTTCCATATCTGAAGAAATTCTCATTGAGAAAGCTATGGTCGAAAGAATGAGAGGAGGAGTGAAAGATTTGAGGAACACTTTTTAAGAAATATGGCTGACCATCTGGGCCGGGTGAGAATTCATCATTAAAGGATCAATGGAGAAGTTTTGTAGATATTCGAAGTAGGTGTGATAAAGTACGAAGGAGTTTTCGGCGAAAGACTGCTTAAAGAAAGTAGCAAAAAACTAACACATACCGTGGTGTTAATTTAATGTAAAATAATTTCAGTAGATAGGACAGATACTGTGTTTGAGGGTGGGGGCCTCACCAATACTCGAACAGTCAGCTTATCACAACCAAAACTTGTTTCATTGAAAAGAGCAACTCCAGATTTTGAGATTTTCACGAAAAGCGCTATTAATCGGCGTAGTCCTTTCCACTTGCGCCAGAAATATAACTTCGCAGTTCGCACACACAAATTGTTGGCTAAAGAATCTAGGTCTTAGATGTGTAGTTGTCCGATTTCGGTATAATAAGTTCGGAAAATTATGCGATTCAAGTTTACATTTCATCTCCTTGTTGTTATCTGTAGGTAATGCCGTAATTATTATATTCGTTGCACCACCACAATCATCATTTTTTGTCGATAGAGATATTTTTAATATACAAACAAAAGGCATTCTGCCACTGGCCTGAGTGAGAAGCGTACCTTGATCAACCCTTGAGACAACGATAACGACCTGAAAGGATAGCAAATTAAAGGATTTGTGATAGCGTCATATGTTGTGCAGGTTTCACCTTTGACTACCATTGTTCTATGCGAATATAGGAATAGTGTGGTCGCAGCCTTTATTGTTATCCTTAAAATTGGTTTCTTCTTTTCAACAAGTTTCGCTCCTTTCACCTTGATGTTTGGCGCCTGGGTGTTTCGCAATTTGCCCCGCATCATTGAAAGGAAAATTCCCTTTTCGCTGGAACGAACAAAAGACGATGGCATAACCGACAAAGAAGACTGAGTGGGAAAAACATCGAAAAGGGATAATTGAAAATGGCTTAAGGATAATTTTTTTTTTATTTTATTTCTTCAAATGCGTGTGCTGCAAATGCACTGCTTTGGAAGTGTAAACGGTTTTGATGGTAAGAAAAATTCATTTGTTTACGCACCTAAATTATGGCTTATGCACCTCTGACATGCAAGTGACACTTTAATTTGTTCTTATTCAACGAAAGGAGAGTGTCCTTTGATTCTTTGTGCTGCAAAACATAATTATTGTTTGAATCATTAATTGGTGAAGTAGTCTTGAATTTTTGAGTTTGAGAGCAGCATGCCTTCGGAAAATTGAATAGGAGCAACGGATTGCACTTTGTCTATCATTAATACCTGCGAAAATTGGTTAAGGACGAAGTTTGATCGTAAATTGCGAGGAAAAAAATGTGTTACTATTAAAACAATATGGTTGAAGTGGTGCCTTGCAGAAATGCATTAACCTCTACTTGCATCTTCTTCCACATTTTAAGAACCAGGGGAATTAGGAAAAAGTGGGTATTGGAAAGCGCTTCTCTATTTAGTGATTCAGAGATCCTCTGTTGTATTTGTGATTTAGGTCGAAGTGAGAATATGTTAAGTAATATCTATCTAGGTAGGAACCGATCGAAATCCTTTTTATTATCAACTCCAAATGGGATAATGTTAAAGTAACCCAAACCATCGCCTGGGATTGGCTCTTTGATTTTGTAAACTTATTTAACCTTCCGTCCGCACACCTACTTTAACCTTATAAGTTCCTCACATGTATGTCGTAATCCGGGGTTGTTTTCAATTTTATTTTCTTAGTATATACAAGTTTATGCAAATAGGGTTTAGACTTTTAAGCGTCAGTTGACTCCATCGACAGAAGGTCACTTTTTTTATAAACTTGCAACTTGGAGTGCCAACAAAAGTGCTGATAGTAAAAAAGAGTCCTACTCTGTTAACGAATCAGTTAACCTTCTCACAAATACTGTTTTGATTGACTCTTTCAAAAAATCCTGTCCCGTCAGTCGGCCCCCACAAAAGAACGCACACTGGCGTATTGAGGAATGGGCTCAGGTGGCTCAAGCCCCCCCCAAGCCTCCAAGATCATGTTATTATTTAGGTTTTCATCACAATGCACATTATTAACTGAAACTTGTTTGTAAATCTTAGAGAATTAGAGGGAGTTCCTAGAACGTGTGGGAAGCAAGTCAGAAGAAGCAGTATTACAAACTTAATTTATATATTCCTTTCCTTGACCATTGCATACTAGAGCTCAACGAACGTTTCCGAAACTAATTTTTGTCTATCTGCCAACTACAAATTTTCTTACCCAGATTAATTTCTATCGCTAGTTCAGAAGACGTGAAAAAAGCTGTAGAATATGTTTCGTATCTTGATATTTCAAACTATGACCTTCAATTTGAGTCAGAGGTATTACTTTAATTTTTATATCATATGTTTTTATTTTAATTTTAACACAAAATATGGTCAAATAACTGGTCCTTTAAAAATAAGTAAAGCAACTTTTTTGTTGTTACTTACCTAAGTCCATTTTGATTGTTTTTTTAAAACAAAGTTGAAAAATTTTGAAACTTGAAAAACAGCCTGTAAATAAGGACTATATTTGGATTTTTAACAAATTTGACTTGAAATCGATTTTTTTTATTTATTCACTGGGCCAAAACATTTGTTTGCATTCAAATACTTTAATTACTATTTCCTTGATATTTTGATCGTGTTACTTCAAATTAATGTCAATGTCTTCAATGTCTGAAAATCGAGTCCACAGTAGTCTAACTGCTCGTATCTTAACTAGAGAAATCAATCCCGGGATCCCGGACGATTTTTGCTCTTAAACGATCCCGGGATTGCCAGTCGCCAATCCCGGGATTTCGGGATTGAAGACACTAAACTTTTAAAACACAAATTACATGTTCCATACATATGTATATGGCACCGGATTGCATTATCGGATTGCAGGATCGTCTCGCCCTTCACAACCTTGCTCTTGAAAAAGATATAGTCGCAATTGTCACTGATGGACCAAATGTTATGATAAGTGTGGGAAACCAGCTTGACACTGAACATCAAATTTGCTTTGCGCACGGTACATTTGGCTGTTTGTGACGTCCTTTACAACAAAAAAGAATTAGTCGAAAACGAACTAGAATCAATTTTGGATGAATCAACAAACGATACAATGGATACTGAAGATGAAGACAATAACGGCCATGATATCGAGGATTTCGAGGACTCAGAAGCAGCTTTAGTTGTGATTTCCCCACATAATGCAATCGAACATGTTCCAGATTTCACAAACGAGCAAAATATAAATGAAGTCATTAAAAAAATTCGCAGAGTTGTTGTGTACTTCAAGATGTCGCCTACAAAAAACGATGAGATTCTCCAAAAATATATTAAGGCTGAACATGGAAAAGAGCTGTCATTACTTTTAGATTGCAAGACTAGGTGGAATAGCCTTTTGATTATGCTAGAACGATTCGTCCTTCTAAAAACTAGCATTCAAAAGGCCTTAATTGATCTCAACCATTTTGTTCAGCTAAAAGATGCTGATTTTGATTTAGCAAGTGAAATCGTCGATGTTCCTACTCCATTAAAACTAGCTGTTGAAGCAATCTGCCGCCGAGAATCAAATCTGTGTACAGCTGATGCAGCATTAAGATTTTGTTTCGATCAATTGGCCAGTAAAAATACAATTTTGGCCAAAAAAATGACAAAATCATTGTCAGAAAGAATCAAACAAAGACGTCGCACGGAATTAACTGGTTTGCTAAACTATCTCCAAAATCCATCAGCACAATATTCTGGTGAAGTATTCTTGTCACCTAGTCAATCTACGATAATAATACAGATAAAATCACTAATTGAGAGACTAACTGCTACTAACCAACACCAAAACATTTCTAATAGTGTCAATGATAAAGAAGAAGAAAACAGTGCGAATGTATTGAAACCACCCATCCAACTTACCCTAAAGCAGCAGCTACAAGCAGAGATAAAAAAAAGTATGCAAACCATTGTACAAGAAACACAAACAGAATCGGATTTAACAGCGTGCCTCAGACAAGAGTTGAATCTCTTTAAAAATGGAGGTACCCGAGGACATCATCTGGATTTAGTTCACAAATATTTACTGTCCATTCCACCAACAAGCGTAGAAGCAGAGCGGCCAGTTATATTGGCAACAAATTTAGAAGCCGACTTGGGGATGATACTCTCGATGCAATCATTTTCCTGCGGTTTTACAAGGTGGCGCAAAAATAACCTTCCGATGTGCCAAAGTCACCGACCGATTATTGCTCAAATAAATAGTCACCAATATTCCGCGTTCTGGAGCAGTGTAGCGTAACATTGTTTATTAACGTGTATTTCGCATGTGTTTACTACACAAATGTCAAAACAGAACTTATATTAGGGGCCAATCGCAAAATTTATAGCATTTTCTGATAGGAGGATTACTTTTGCGCCACCTTGTATTTCCAAAGATCGGATGAAGACCAAGAGCAAGAATAAACATTTATTGAGTGTAAATATTTGTTCGTTTCCTAGCAATTAAGTTTTTATTAATTTAAATAAGCTTCTTAAATTTTGTTTCTTTTCATTCATTTTAATAATAAAAAAAAATGCAGATCATATTAGTTACGCTTTTTTTTATTTAAAAAGATAGGGCACTTATAATTAGGTTAGGTTAGGTTGACGTGACGTCAGCTAAAGCCAACAGACTTAGACCAATGATAGGTCCTTTGCGGTACCACACAGATCTGGGGATTTCCCTCACTGCTCGTTGAACCAGTAGGAGCTTCTTATGAAGCGCGAACGACTTCTAAAGCCAGTGTTGGCTTGTGAGCAATTATCGGAAGTTGATTTTTTTTTGTTAAAAAGATCACAACAATTTTTGGTTTGATTTCTTAAAAAAAAAAATATTCCGTCCAATCCCGGGATATCCCGGGATCCCGGCATTCATTTTTCTAAAATCCCGGAATCCCGGGATGGAAAATTAGCTTCGGGATTGAAATCCCTAATCTTAACATACAAAAAACACTTAAATGATAGAGCAGTTCCGATAACTAAAAAGTTATGTTTTTCATTATTTAGATATGGAAACAAACATGGGAGGAGAAAAGTGGAGAAAATATCCCAGCAACAGCCTTAGCTTCTCTTGCCGTTTGCTGTAATATACAATTCTCAAATATAAGGAAGATACTAAAAGTACCTACTGTGTGTACTTCCAGTTACGTCAGCAGTGCCAGAGAGAACATTTTCCGTCCTGAGAAGGTTGAAGGAAGACTTGGCTGATGGCAACAACTTCCGAAGCTCGTCTAAATGGATTAGCATCCATGAATATTTACAGAGAAATCAATATTATCCTGAGGAAGTTGTTGAACAATTTGCCAACAAAAAAAAAATAGGAGAATGGATTTGATTTTCCCAAAAAACAATAATTAAACATTATGTTTAACTATTTTAACACTTTAAAACTTTAGTTTTCAAAACTTGTTTATATAAAAAATGAACAAAGCTCATTATTATTTTTTGCCTATAGTATTAATATAACAAATTAATAAAATTTGGTTCACAAAAAGTTTAATTTTATGGATTAAGCAAGTTAAGGTTTCTTAGAGAACAACAAAAATGTTAGATTCACTTATTTTATTAACTTAAAAGGACTACAAAAAATTATAAGGGCAAAAAAATGAATTAAAAATTTTACAGGTGAGCCCTCCCCCAAGCAAACAAATTTCTGGATACGCCACTGCACACGCAGCGTGGTGGAACGAGGATCTACGACTTCTCAGATCTAACAACAGGGAACTTTTTAACAGAGCAAAACAGACAAGGACCGAAGAATGCTGGAGCGTCTATCGCACCAGTTTCAATGAGTTCAAAAAGAAAACGAGAGCAACAAAAAGAGTAACGATTTGGTGGCATGCAAATAAGGTCCTAAAACATTCTTTTGCATCTTGACTTCGATCAAATTCAGGGATATTGCGACGACTGGAAGTTAAAAATCAACTTTCAGAAGACGGAAACAATCTTTCAAGCAGTCTCCAGAGTGAAGGTCATTGGCTACGTGGCTCTTATAATACCGGTCATCGCTTATCATCGTCTATTGTGGTTTAATATAGCCCCTAGCTATATTGAAAAGATTCGGGTTTTGGAGACATAATGTCTTAGTGCCTGTCTCCGGTTGTTCCGAACGCCTGAATCCAACTATATAAAATAAAGGGTTTTTCAACAGGGACGCTACAAAAGTAGAGCGGCAGGGACAGCAAACGACGCCGAATTTCTTGCTGTTCTTTTGACATTTCTCTTCAGTAAGGTTTGCCATTTCATGATGGAAAGATATACGAGTCAACAACGAGTCGAAATTATTAAAATTTACTACCGAAATTCGGAGTCAGTGGCCTCAACGTTAAGAGCGCTACGTCCAATTTATGGTCGTCATAATCGTCCTAGCAGATCAACAATTGAGCGTCTAGTGGAAAAATTTGAATTCACAAGCACAGTACAAAATGTTCCCGTGCCAGTGAGACAAAGAAGTGCCCGTAATGCCGAGAATATTGCTGCCGCTGAGGCTTCAGTTGAAGAAAGCCACAAAGGTGTCTCTCACACGTCGTTCTCAAGCGTTGGGCATCTCTGTGACGTCGTTGTGGCGAATTTACCGTTCAATGATAACCGAATATGTTTGGCCCCAATTGGATGATATGGACTTGGAGGACATGTGGTTCCAACAGGACGGCGCCACAAGCCACACAGCGAATGCCACAATTAATTTATTGGAAACCAAGTTTGGAAACCGTGTTATCTCACGAAATGGTCCAGTCGCTTGGCCGCCTCGTTCGTGCGATTTGACGCCGTTAAACTATTTCCTGTGGGGCTACGTCAAGTCTATGGTCTATGCCAACAAGCCAGTTACGATTGATGAACTTCGTACGAATATCGAACGTGAAATTGCAGCAGTATCGGCCGATTTATGCTTGAAAACCGTCGAAAATTGGGTTCAGCGTCTGGACTTCTGCAAGCGTGCCCGTGGTAGTCATGCAAAAGAAATCGAGTTCCATACATAATGGCATCGAACGTACTTTCACCAGGAATAAAGAATTTCATTGATATCCAAAACCGTTTTTGTTTTATTGAAAAAAAACTTTTGTAGCGCTCTTATTGAAAAACCCCTTTACTATCCCAACAAGGTCCTATTCGATGGGGCTCAGTTGAATAGGATTGACAATTTCCTTATTATGGTGACTCGAAGTCACGTTGCAAGGGCGATGGCCAGCGACAATAGCCTGATCTTTGGGGCTTACTACCCCAATGAAATGTACATAGAGAGTACGCTCCGGTCTGGCTTTATTCCCCTGGAGTCATTTATCCGTATTGATGCAAAAGTGCTGGTCCAGAAAAGGTATGGTATACCACCGATACCGCAGATACAAGAGATAAGCGGGGACGACGCCAATGCTCATAAGCTCCTCCGTTTAAGAACCGCAAATCGGAGAGGGATAAATTCGATACGGAAAAGCTATTGGCCGAGTTTTTGGTGACTTGTTGAGTGGGAAGGGTCAACATGCCCTCCCAGGATGATGCGTTACTCTAGGTAATATCCTCATAGCTAGAGCGTTTCTGGGAGAGGCCGGGCTTACCAACTTGTGTTGGTTATTCCGGATGCTGTGGGCGGCGAGCGCTACACAGCCATGCTCAACGACTTTCTCCTTCCTCAATTAAATGCATTTTGACTGGAGGACACGTGGTTTCAAATTATGGAGCAACTCCACGACCCACAACGCCACAACCGAAATTCTGAGGGTTACATTTTGGCGATTAGCACTGGTCAGCAAGATCGCCAGATTTTGTCGTTCCAGACTTATTTTTGTGGTGCTTTTTGAAGTAACGAGTCTATGTCGACAAGCTTCAGACTCCTAAAGCCCTCGCTGAGAACATCGGACTAGAGCGCGAGGACCTATCGCCGGAAGTCATTGCAAGTAGTCAATCGAAGGTCCCCTTTCTAGACTATCAAAGAAATACTTGCCCCGACATATTCTTCTATGGCGAGCGAGACCCTTGCAATCACAAAGTATGTGCATTATGTCTTCCGTGGCGCAAATATCATTGCAGTATCTACACGTGCTTTGAAGATTCATTTTTCCCCCCTTTTTTTGCCAGTTCATCTGCGACCTTATTGTCCTCTACGTCGCAGTGCCTGGGCACTAACACGGTGCTGTTCGCATAATGCCTTTATCATTGTGCGACTGTACTAGACTATTTCGGATCTGATAACCGATGATTAAAGCGCCTTCAGGGCGGCCTGACAGTCAATGTGAAAAGTCGGATATCGACTTCATTAGCAGAAATTCCGCAGCCTTAAGTCTGCCAGAACCTTCGACTGGAAGACACTGCAACTGCAAGCTGCAGCGATTTCTTCAACTCTATTTCTGCAGAATAGATCCTGTGCCATCATCGGACTTGGAGCCATCCGTGATTACTGCAATGTCACATGAATTAATGACTGCATTATTCTGCCACTCCGCTCTAGCACTATCTATACAGCACTGTGTAGGTATCTCGAAGTCTAGCTTAGAGGGGATATCATGCGATTTTACTGAATTTTCGATATTGAAAATGTCCAAAATAGAGAAGTGTTCAATTGGACTGCTTTTGAACAGGCCGAAGTTGATGAGAAAGGATCGCAGTATTCCTGTACGCACTACGCACTGGGTTTTGTTTGCAGGACCCCGTGATAGCACCATTGGCCGTTCTTTGTATCGTTGCTGTATATTTTTCTTGTTTGTTACTTTCCGCCAGACAATGGTCCCATATGTGAGGCTGTGTCTGACTATCATTATGAACACCGAGTTCTGGTTTTAGGCGCCACTTTTTTGCCACTGCCCTTTCGCACGTAAAGAGGGCGTTGTAGGCTTTCCAAATTCTCTCCTGACGGGAATATACGGACCACAGAAACGCTTCACGATACCCATGGGCAAAAGTCCCAGCGTATTTCAAGCAGAACTCCACGCCATTCAAGAATGCGCCAGCCACATTAATTTATCTGGCATAAAAGGTGCTACCCTCCATATGTTCACGGAGAGTCAAGCAGCTATAAACGCCCTTAGCTCTTATACCATTGACTCCAAATCAGTCATGTACTGCTTCAATACCCTAGAAACACTCGGAATAAGAAACAAGACCAAATTATGGTGGGTTCCGGGTTATGTCGGGGTAGAAGGGAACGACAAGGCCGACGAACTGGCCAGAAAAGGTTCAGAAACACCTATCATAGGTCCCGAACCTTTCTGCTGCACTCCTAGATCAGCAGCAACGGCAGCAATAAAAAGCTGGGAACATAGAAAATGTATCCATCTTTGGGAAAGCATCCGAGGTCTAAGACAGGCCAAACGAGCCATTCGGCCCTTCAATCAAAATGCCAGCAAATGTCTAAACCTAAGCAGGCATGATATCAAAAACTTAGTAGGTAGATTACCTTATCGGTCACCATGGTTTAAGATATCATCTACACAAAATGAGAATAGCAGACTCTCCTCAGTGCCGACTCTGTCTTGAAGAGGACGAGTCAGCTGAACATATTTTATGTGAATGTCCAGCCCTTAATGGAATTAGAAAGAAGATCTTTTTCAGGAAGCAAATGAGCCCCGAGGACATAAAGAATTCTTCGACTGGTAAAATTGTCCGCTTTACACGGAAAGTGGAAATTCTACTAGATTAAATTTTTCTGACCCATACGGCAGAAAAGATCTTTTTAGGTGTGTCCCCCTTATAAATCGTCTTGGCGAGCCAGAATTTAATAAAAAAAAAAAAAAAAAATCTCTCCTGAATACTGAGGTTCAAGTTCGATTTCCTATCCAGAATGATGCCGACGCATTTAGCATGGTCTGATAGGACCAGTTCAACCCGATCTATTAGTGGCATTTCGAAATATGGTAATTTGTGTTTTCTGGTGAAAAGAACTATGTACGAGGGCGGGTCAATAAGTCCGTGACTTTATTCCAAAAGTTTTTGATAAAAAAATAATTTTATTTTTCAATGTAGTCTCCCTTGAGCTCTATAAACTTTGTCCAACGCTTCTCCAATTTTTTTATCCCTTCCAAAAAAAATGATTTGTCGAGGTCCTCAAAATAGGCCTTTATTTGCGAGATGACTTCATCATTGGAGTCAAATCTTTTTCCACCAAGCCATTTCTTCAGGTTTGGGAACAAGAAGTAGTCGCTTGGAGCCAAATCTGGAGAATAGGGTGGATGAGGGAGCAATTCATAGCCCAATTGATGGCTTTTTGCCATGGCAACTGCACATGTGTGCACCCTTGCATTGTCTTGGTGGAAAAGAACTTTTTTCTTGGCCAAATGAGGTCGGTTTTTTTTCAAATCGTCATTGAATCGGTCCAATAAGTTGGCATAATATTCCCCATTGATTGTTCTTCCCTTTTGAAGGTAGTCAATGTGGATTATCCCGCGTGCATCCCAAAAAACAGTCGCCATAACTTTATTGGCTGACAAACCCACCTTGGCCTTCTTTGGCGCCGATTCAACCTTAGAAACCCACTGTTTTGACTGTTGTTTGGTCTCTGGTGTGTTGTGATGGATCCATGTTTTGTCCACGGTTACAAAACGGCGCAAAACCTCCTCCATATTGCGATTAAACAACGCCAAACCTTCCTGTGAAGTTGTTACACGATTGCGTTTGTGGTCGACTGTGAGCAAACGCGGCACCCATCTTGCGGAAAGCTTTCTCATGCCCAAGTGATCATTCAAAATTGAAACCACTGAGCCATTCGAGATCCCTACGGCTTCCACAATCTCTCGAACTTTCAATCTTCGGTCGGCCAACACCATATCGTGAATTTTTTCGATTGTTTCGGGTGTAGAGACCTCAACTGGGCGTCCAGGACGTTCGGCATCTTCAGTGCTTGTACGGCCACAACGAAATTCAGTAAACCACTTTTTTACCATTGAAATCGATGGTGCAGAGTCCCCATAGTATTTTTCAAGCTTAGCCTTGGTCTCGGTAATGGTTTTTTTTCGCAAGAAATAATGCTTACTAAGCACACGAAATTCACTTTTTTCCATTTTCTCCTCAAATTAGTGAGTAGTCTGATAAAAATAGCTGTCAAACACAAACTAACCGACGCAGCAAGTTTAAATTTTGACAGGAGTCAACTGACAGATGCCTGTTGACAGGAGCAGTGTTGCCGTTTCAGTAAAGAGGTCAGAAATTCAAAAAGTCACGGACTTATTGACCCGCCCTCGTATTTCCGTTTTTGCTGGATTGACATTAAGTCCAGTCCTTAGCCTATTTGCTTAGAGTTCTTAAGGAAGCTGCCATAACTTCACTCATTGTGTTGAGAAATTTGCATTGAATTATGACGACAACGTCATCTGCATACCTCACACTGTTAACCCAATACCAGTGGTTGTAAGTTTGCTCAGAAAGTCATAGATAACCATCAGGACCCATATTAGTAGTGATACCCTGCTCAACGTTTAAGTTTTCAAGAGCATGCTTGATCACTAACCCTTTGACGTTATTAAGGACGTTATTATTCTATATCAAGAAACGCTGCGAGAGGGAATTCTTTTTGATGAAGGCTTGCTTCAATTTTCCCAAGTAGGTACCTCATATAAGAAAAAAACTAAATGGACAAAATTAAAGACATCAATAAACATGATGATGGTTCATTTTTCCTGGCTTCTAATCCGAACTCAAATAAGGAATTCCTTTTCATAGATCGTCTAACAGATTCAGGCCTATGCGAAGTTAGTGGCATCTCCAATTATATGGGTAGGCAACTAGACCTTATTTTCTCTACTGATCCCATTAACTCCTCTGTCTCGCTTTCTCCCCTATCTCTATCGACTATTGATAATTTCCCCCCCCCCCCCACACTTCTTCTTTCTTTTTTCCATTACTCTCCACCACAGAAGACGCCCGCGACAAATCTCCCCTCTTACGATTTTCACAAAGCGAATTTCCACAAAATTAACGCCTATCTAAGCAGAGCCTCTTTTGACTTCGCCAACCTCTCTCTAAATGATGCCCTGTCGGTTTTTTACACTGAACTATTTAATTCCAGTTCTCTTTATGTTCCCTTCTCTCGCCATAAGACAACTTTTTCATCACCCCCATGGTATAACCGCAAACTTCGGACTTTACCTAACAAGAGAAATTAACTATGGGCATTTTTCCGTCGTGATAATTCTTCTTTTAACTACTCTAATTATCTCGGCTCATATCTTCGGTTTACCCAGCTTTATGACTCTCTCTACCAGCAATATCTTAATAAGGCACAAGCCAATCTTATTACCGACCCTAAGTCCTTTTTCCGATTTGTTAACTACCTACAAAAAAAAATCCGATGGTTACCCCACATCCCTCTCCTACGAAAACATATCCTCAAGTGACCCGCATACTATAGCGAACTTCTTCGCAAACTTTTTTAAACAATCTTTCGCCGACAGCTCTTTCGTACCTGATCCCTCTTATTTTAATTATCTACTTAATTTCTCCTTTGGTCCCTTTCTTTCTCTTACTTTCGACCCTGCAGTAATTGAAAACAAGCTTCAAAAACTCAATGATGAGTTCTCACCTGGGCCAGATGGTCTTCCCGCTATATTTCTTAAGAAATGCAACTCCAATATTTCCCTCCCCCTTTCTCACCTTTTCCGGCTTTCACTTTCACATGGAGAATTCCCTCAGATTTGGAAGTGCTCATTTATAACCCCGATATACAAAAAAGGACTAAAGAGCGAAATAACCAATTACCGCCCTATAGCTAAACTCTCACATATACCCAAGCTCCTCGAAAGTATCGCGCACGAAGATATTAGCTTTCACTGCAAATCTTTTATCTCCCAAAACCAACATGGCTTTCTTAGAGGCAGATCAACTACCACAAACCTCGTGGAATTCGTGTCCTCCGCCCTCTCAACCCTGGAAAACGGCAACGAATTCGACGTTATTGCAACCGATTTCAGTAAGGCGTTTGATAAGATATCTCACAAATTAGTCCTTTTTAAACTATCTTCACTCGGCTTCGAACCCATTCTGTTAAAATGGATATCGTCCTACCTGGAAAACCGTTATTATAGTGTTCGCTTCAGGTCCACCTTATCGGCGCCGTTTTTGGCCACCTCTGGGGTTCCACAAGGTAGTCATCTTGGTCCCCTTCTCTTTATCCTAACCATTAACGACCTTGATCGAATCATAAAGCATTCCGTCCTTTCAATCTCTTCGTGATCTTGGCATTCTGTGCGATAGGGAGCTTAATTTCCGTTTACATTTTGACGAGATGATAATTCTTAAAGCCAACTCATCACTTGGCTTTGTTAAACGGTGGTCAAAAGAATTCTCTAACCCTTTTTTTTTTTTTTTTTTTTTTTTTTATAAAAAGGAAATCCAAATCCCAGAGCATCGGTAACGTTCCATTGTACTACCAGGCAGAAATCCTCCTTTTTGGTGTAGAGGCATGTGATTGGGTGGCGTATGTTGTTGTTCCCCATGGGGATTGAACCTGCACCGCACGGGTCACAAGCCAACACACTAACCTCTACACCGTCGCCACCCATATTCTTCTCTAACCCTTACGTGACCAGATCCGTTCCATTGTACTACCAGGCAGAAATCCTCCTTTTTGGTGTAGAGGCATGTGATTGGGTGGCGTATGTTGTTGTTCCCCATGGGGATTGAACCTGCACCGCACGGGTCACAAGCCAACATACTAACCACTACACCGTCGCCACCCATATTCTTCTCTAACCCTTACGTGACCAGATCCGTTCCATTGTACTACCAGGCAGAAATCCTCCTTTTTGGTGTAGAGGCATGTGATTGGGTGGCGTATGTTGTTGTTCCCCATGGGGATTGAACCTGCACCGCACGGGTCACAAGCCAACACACTAACCTCTACACCGTCGCCACCCATATTCTTCTATAACCCTTACGTGACCAGATCTCTTTACACTACCTTTGTTCGCCCGCTTCTTGAGTACGCTAGCCATGTATGGTCTCCTTTCCACCAAGTCCATGTGTCCAGAATCGAGAGCATCCAACGTCGCTTTCTCCGATTCGCTCTTCGTGGTTTACCCTGGAACGATCCTTCAACCTTACCCCCCTATCTAGACCGTCTCAAACTCATTAAAATGAATAGCCTTGAGGAACGCAGAGACGCTGCAGACATAGTTTTCATCCATCGACTCCTCTCTGGCTCCGTCGAATGCGCGTCACTTTATAATTCTATCTCCTTCAATACCAACCCTCGTCACTTACGATTCCCTCGTCTCTTCTATCTTCCTCCCCACTGCACGTCCTATGGTTCTAATGAACCAATCTCCCGAATGCTCCGGAAGGTTAACTCAAACCTCACCGCCTTCGATTTCAATCGCAGCACTCCCTGCCTTAAACTTGACCTTCTTCACCAATCCTAAACCCTAACTTAAATTAGTTTTTAATTAGTTTTAAGCCTTATTATTAGCTTGCATTAAGCCAAATAAATGGGGACTTATGCCCCACCAAAATTAAAAATTATAAATTAAAATTTAAAATTTAAAATTAATCCAAAAGCAGAACCAACATTTTTCATTCATAAAATAAAATTACAGCCGAAGAACAACGGGTGATAACTTTTGCGCCACCTTAGGCAAAAAAAAAATCACACATGTTCTTCGAAATGCTTCTCTGTGATATATGTTAAAGTCTGCGCATTTCTTGTTGCAACGATTGTAGGCGGAGTTCTCGAATAAACCCGATCTCCCTTTGAGGACCATTAACAGTTACTGCTTCCTAGAACACACTTTTTTGTATGAATAAACAAACTTCACACTGGCTAATTCAATTGTTTACTTTTTTTTATTCAAATGCTGGATAAACTAAAATATAAAAACTCTAAAAAACGCTCACATGAACTGCACACTGGGGTGTATGATACCCAATGGCACGGTTTTTAATTTGTTGCGTGGTATCTCATACCCCAGTCGGAGGACGGCAGGTTTAGGGTGTGTTCAGTCCGCTTCCACAACATTAGCAGAAACGAAAGCTACTCAGCCTGATTTGGGCATTTAAAAATTAGGTATCACGACGCGACCTTCAGAAAGGACATGTGAATTTCAAATATGACCCCACTTAGTAGCGGAAGAGGAAAAATCAACAGATTGTTTACTAACTTTTCGCTCACCCGCCTTGATAACCTAATTCACTAGCTTCGGAAAATTAAGTGTTACGCAATCAACCGTATCCAGTTGCGTTGCATCCATCAAATCCTTACAACAGAGCCCATAAACGAGGATACCAATCCAAAAATAATACATTATCCAAAGCCATTTGACTAATTAACGGGCAATTTTAATTGCCATCAACTGCACAGGGTGCGAACCGACGACGACATCCTTAAAACTCTAATAATCCATTAAAAAGGACGACCGATTAATCAAAAATAGAACATCTAAACGCCCAACTCCTCGCCAACAATGTGTACGGAAAAATCAATCAACACTAAAATTATGAGACGACAATAAAAATCCTTACCAATTAATCAGCCGTTAATATCAACGAGATGGCAATAAAAAACCAAACTAAGAGCCTTCCCAGTGGAATGTGTACTGTATGTCGAATGGCGAACGATAAAAAGCACGACAGGACTTCCACTACTCAACACGTAATTTACTGAATTGATGATTGCCGTACCTATACCACAAACCAATACAGGCTTACTCTGCCGTTCGTATTAGAATCCTTTCACAAAATAGTCATCAAATTTTCTACTCCATAAACTTAACCGCACTCTCAGTGTGTGCCTCTTCTGATGATGGCCACTCTCCATAAGCGGAAACCCAACTCGATGGAAATGCAATAAATAAGCATTTTTGTCATGTCTTCCAATCGATACTCGTATAAAGGACCCACTTCAAATGATAAAAAAAAACCGACCAAACAGCAAATTGTATCGGAAAGTGCGGAAGGATTCAACACAATCAGGACCAACAAATAGAGGCGCACATAAAACCGAGAAAAAAAGGGATAATATCAATTTATCCTTTATGTTTCTGCAAGGACTCTATCGCGAGCACCGCAGACACAGCACAAAAATCTCCCGTCTCCATTAACACTGCAAACAACTGAATCGGGGAAAAAAAGGACATTCGGCTTTGTGCCTGCCTTTACGAGTGTGTAGTTGTTTTTTATGGAATCACATGTATTCCCAATAAAAGGGTATAAATCGGTTACTATCATGAGCCCAACTCCTCTTCGAACTGCGTGCGTGTGTGTCTATGTCAATCGAATTGAGACGCAACCGCAATTATTGGTCCTATAGATGGGCCACCATCGATAACGAATGAAATTGACTTGGATTACTTTTTTGTTACCTCTTTTCTGGGCTCCGCCTGCCGCATGATAGTCCTCCTTGTCAGTTCCAATCAGCTTAATCCGATAGCAAAAAAAAGGATAACACAAGGACGCTCCGAAGAATAGAAATGAAGAAATTTGATTTGAGCTGATGTTGGAATTTTGTATGACATCTATCGAATTTTGACACTGGAACAACGACGCCGGAGGCAGTCACCACCGCGCCAGTTAGTGTCTTTATTTATGTGACCTGGGTAAAGTAGGGCACTGGTTCACCTGTCGTCCATCGACCGGGAGACGGAATTCTAATCGATCGCTCTGTATTTATCTGATCATAAATTTTCCAACAAAATTGATCTTGGGTCCTTTCAGAATGATATAAGAGGCATTAGTCGGGCGATTTAATGATGCGGTAGGTGCGGGATTATGTCAATGAATGTAACGTAGATGACGAGGATGTTCGACGCACACATTGGACAACATTGTCGGACGCCGTTTGATCGCCTGCCGAGTGAAACAGGTGGAATTTGACCTCTCCTTATTGTTGAAAAAATATTTTAATCGGTTAGACAGATGAGAGTTGACTGACTCATCGAAGGTATGGGTTGGAGACTTAAACGAATAGCTACAGATTGCAACTGTAAATGCATTCCATTAAAATTCAAACAGTTGGAAAAGTTAAGCCCTTGAATCTATGTTTGTGCAAGGTATATACCACCACTTGTCTAGAAGAAATGAATGAAGATCCGCAAAGGATTCCCTGATTGCATTTTAGGAAGCGAGGAAATTTTTTTTTTAATAAAAAACCATTTCAACCGACATGAGTGGAATGTCGATTTAGGCTGCGTGCGTACCTATTAGCCCGTGGCACATACAGTCGACGTAAGTACGAGTATGTGTTCTGTATATGTGTTTTGGATTTGTTATATGCAGGCCAAATCTTTCTGGAAATGATGCGATTGATCAGTTACGTCCACGTAGACTCTATGAGACAAACTGCAAAATCATTTTTTTCTTCGCAAATCCTGTACAAGATTGTAAGATTTATCTGCCTGTCAGAATTGTCGTTTTTGGAGTGAGCGCATTCCTCATGAGACTCTTGAGACTCCATTACATCCCGAACAAATCACTGTTTGGTATGGTTTACATGCCGAAGGCGTCATCGGTCCATTTGTCTTTAAATCCGAAACCGTTTTCAACATTACCGTGAATGGCGAACGCTACAGGCAAATGGTTCGTGATTTTTTTTTTTTTTTATTCCTCATATCATTGGAAATCATTTGGAGGAGAAATGATTGCAACAAGACGGCGCAACATGCCATACAGCGCGCGCAACCATGATTTTGTTGAGCCAAACGTTTGGTGCCCGAATCATCTCAAGAAATGGACCTACTTTTTGTGGGGGTAAGTCAAATCTCTGGTCTATGCTGATAAACCAGCAATGATTGATCACTAAGAAGCCAACATTAGACAACGTATAGACCTGGTATGCTCGAAAAAGTGGTACAAAATTTTGCCGACAGGATGGCGTTCATAAGGCGCAGTCGCGGAGGCCATAAAATGTGTGAGGTAATAAAGCCAAAATTTGGTCATTCCATTAAATTTGTTGTTTTTTTTTTTAGAAAAGTTGTATAAAAAATAAGTATTAGGCATTAACGGCCCATAAAGGGCCTAAAACCTAGCTTCTCCAACCACTTTCTTTGCGAAGTGGAAGGGACCTACAATTTTACGCCGAATCCGAACGGCGAATTTGAGAAGCTTCTCATGACAATTGATACTCTTGGTTGGTTGTCAGACGTTCGCAAGAGGTGGGGCAGTGGAAAAAATGTTACTCGGCCCCGGCGGGAATTGAACCAGGGACCTTTCGATTAGTACTCCGACACACTAACCATTGAGCCACTGCGCCCGACAAAGTTGTATGCCTCTATAAAAAACACCCTGTACGATGCAAAAAGAATATCCAATCTCCTCCCCATAAGCAGGGAAAATAAAAGCTCGGTAGTTGGGGCTATCTCTAGCTATTGCCTTATAGGCAGACACGCCACAAGAATGGGAGTACCCTCCAAAGACCTCTGCAGAATCTTTATGGGCGTTGAGGAGGAGGAAACTATCACGCACCTTCTATATAACTGCCCTGCAATAGCCAATACAAGGAAACAAGTCCTTGGCAGCTATGTCTTTGAAGACCTTAGCGATCTGACCAAAACAAATATTTGCTGCATAGTCAAATTCGTCACCAAATCCAAATGGTTAAGCTAACTTCAAGCTGAATACCCCCCCCCCCCCCCCCCCCCTCGTGTTCCCAAGCCTCAAGAATCAAAATTCGACTGTGCGGCCACCCCATCCCGACATCCGCTCCATTGATTCAAATAACGTTTTCAGGGTTCAACTGAAGCACTCACCCGACTCTGTATTACCTAGAGTAATAGTAGAGTAGTTTTGGGGTTCCCCTGAAGCAGTCACCTCAAAGGATTCTCCTTTCCATCGATTAGGAACCAAGAGGGGTTTGTGCCGGAAAGTCACCGCAGGTAGCTCTCCCTCCGTTGCGCAGTGAATCAGGATCAGTCTGGGGTTTGTGCTGATAACAGCCATCCCACTCGGATCCTAACACATATGGTCTCTGGAATCGGGTTATGCGCGACCGCACTAGTCATTCCTTAAGATTTCAGCGGACCCTCACTAGGGATTTTGAGCAACAGGCTGGAACTACTGCCAAAGAAAGAGGACTGCGTGAGGTTCGACTGCAACAGTCACTTTATTCAGCACACCATACTTAGGGCTGGATAAGGTCCAGGGGTTAAGACTTAAGCAGTACCCCTCGGAATGTTATCTTCCCTCTGAGCAGAAAAATGGGAACAAGAACTGTGGTTCGACTAAAACAGTCACTCTACTCTGCTCCTATCCAGGGATATTGGAATCGTGTGTGCTTCTACTCTGCATTCACAAAACTTCCCTCTTAGAAGTTTTATATACGAGGGCGGGTCAATAAGTCCGTGACTTTTGGAATAAAACACAGATTTTTTGATAAAATTTTTTTTTTATTTTTCAACGTAGTCTCCCTTGAGCTCTATAAACTTTGTCCAACGCTTCTCCAATTTTTTTATCCCTTCCAAAAAAAATGATTTGTCGAGGTCCTCAAAATAGGCCTTTATTTGCGAGATGACTTCATCATTAGAGTCAAATCTTTTTCCACCAAGCCATTTCTTCAGGTTTGGGAACAAGAAGTAGTCGCTCGGAGCCAAATCTGGAGAATAGGGTGGATGAGGGAGCAATTTATAGCCCAATTCATGGTTGTTTGCCATGGCAACTGCACATGTGTGCACCCTTGCATTGTCTTGGTGGAAAAGAACTTTTTTCTTGGCCAAATGAGGTCGGTTTTTTTTTAAATCGTCATTGAATCGGTCCAATAAGTTGGCATAATATTCCCCATTGATTGTTCTTCCCTTTTGAAGGTAGTCAATGTGGATTATCCCGCGTGCATCCCAAAAAACAGTCGCCATAACTTTATTGGCTGACAAACCCACCTTGGCCTTCTTTGGCGCCGATTCACCCTTAGAAACCCACTGTTTTGACTGTTGTTTGGTCTCTGGTGTGTTGTGATGGATCCATGTTTCGTCCACGGTTACAAAACGGCGCAAAAACTCCTCCATATTGCGATTAAACAACGCCAAACCTTCCTGCGAAGTTGTTACACGATTGCGTTTGTGGTCGACTGTGAGCAAACGCGGCACCCATCTTGCGGAAAGCTTTCTCATGCCCAAGTGATCACTCAAAATTGAAACCACTGAGCCATGCGAGATCCCTACGGCTTCCACAATCTCTCGCACTTTCAATCTTCGGTCGGCCAACACCATATCGTGAATTTTTTCGATTGTTTCGGGTGTAGAGACCTCAACTGGGCGTCCAGGACGTTCGGCATCTTCAGTGCTTGTACGGCCACAACGAAATTCAGTAAACCACTTTTTTACCATTGAAATCGATGGTGCAGAGTCCCCATAGTATTTTTCAAGCTTAGCCTTGGTCTCGGTAATGGTTTTTTTTCGCAAGAAATAATGCTTAATAAGCACACGAAATTCACTTTTTTCCATTTTCTCCTCAAATTAGTGAGTAGTCTGATAAAAATAGCTGTCAAACACAAACTAATTGATGCAGCAAGTTTAAATTTTGACAGGAGTCAACTGACAGATGCCTGTTGACAGGAGCAGTGTTGCTGTTTCAGTAAAGAGGTCAGAAATTCAAAAAGTCACGGACTTATTGACCCGCCCTCGTATAATCACCAGCTCACAGATGGTAAACAGTTTTCCAGCAAGGCAAGCGAACGCCGGCAAATACCCTCTCCCCCTCCCCCCACCTCGGCCCTGGTAACACAACGGTCCGACATGACGGTCTACGTGAACTTGAGCGGCGAAGGCCCGAATTGATTTCGGGACTTATAACCCACTAAGTGGGACATAAGTCCCGAAAAATGAATTTGGGACTTATGTCCCTGCGCCAGCTTGACCCTCGTGCCAAGGCAACCACCTTAACTACGCGATGATTAATGTTGACATTACAGGCAGCTTCGCTATTGGTCATAAATCCCAGATATCTCAACTTTTCGCACTTTGGAGTCACTTTTTCATTCATATAAAAGTTAACAGAACACCTACAGAATATCCAATTCATCAGACTCCCAACACTTCCCATAAGCCCCATAAGCATCCCGGTCATCGTAGAATCTTATTTTCCACATTTGTTACTGAAGATAGTACATAATGATCCGCACAAGTAAGATGTAGTATTTGAGAAAGAGTCAAAATTAGGTTAATGTCAGTCTTTTGTAATAAGCCGCCTGGGGCAGACCCAATTTATGCCGCCCCTAGTAATTTGTTCACACACTAAAAAAAAATGTTCTTCGGTTTCAACCAGTTACATACATACACTGCTAGTCATAAGGTTAGAAGCAGGCATTTTTGAGAAGTAAAATCGATATTTCTCCCGTTACATGATGGATTAGAAAAAAACGAATAGGAGAGATTTAGCTAACAGTGAACAAATCAACGTTTTTTTATGAAGTTTTTTTTTCGTATAGAGTTTCTAATATTACTCCCAAGCCATAGTAATATTAACGTTACTGAGAATTACCTATCCTGGTTGAAAGCACGAGACTTGGAACCAGTACTAGGCTCGGGCGAATAATAGGGGTAGGTGGAAAATCGTACATGCGACTCTTTCTCACTTAAGATAAGAAAACAAAAACCACCTTCCTTCGAAACCTTCATACTACAACTAGGTTATTCCTATCCAGTAGTTTTATTTAAACTGTTAAATACGCGTTTGGCAGGCAGCTTCCCAGTGGAGGCACCTGCTAATACCGCCATAAGCACGCGGTTACATCTTATTGCGCTATGGTTTTATCCTTTGTAATCGGCGCACTAGGTTAGTATTCGTCTCGACTTTTTAGCATGGTGTTATTACAATGACCGTGAAGGCGTGTCTGTTGTTTGCGGGCAAAATGTTTTATTTCAGCTTCGACGGTAGCAATACTTAGGTCTCTGTGGATATCAGTTTTTCTGATAAACCATGGTGCATTTGCTATTTTTCTTAGCACTTTGTTTTGAAAAGTTTGTAAAATTTTGATATTACTGGATTTGGTACAACCCCAAAGTTGTATACCGTATGTCCAAATCGGTTTTAGTACTTGCTTGTATAAAAGCAGCTTATTCTGCATGTTGAGCTTGGAAAATCTACCAAGCAGCCAGTGCATCTGTTTACGTCGAATATCGAGCTCTTCGCGTTTCTTCTTGACGTGCGGTTTTTTATTTTCGCATCGAGTGTCTTACCCAAATATTTTGCCTCGATTGTGTACGGAATTCGTTCCGAATTAATGAAAATGGGTAAGTTGTCTACATTTCTGTAAGTAAATTTCACGTGTATTGATTTGGCCTCGTTGAGAGCAATACGCCAAGTCTTTGTCCAATCACAAATTTTGTCAATAGCACGTTGGAGTTTATTAGCTGCTAATTCAACGGTATTACTGACCGCTAAAATAGCTGTATCATCTGCAAACGTGGCTACTGTTGTGCCTTCTTCCTGTGGAATATCACTATTGTATATTAGAAATAGGATCGGTCCAAGAACGCTTCCTTGGGGAACTCCTGTCGCGATTTCTTTAAATTCAGAGTAATAATTTCCGTGTTTTACACGAAAGAGTCTGTCTGATAAGTAACAACTAAGGATATCAGATAACTGTTTCGGAAAAGCTTGTCTTAGCTTATGTTTCAAGCCCGTATGCCATACTTTATCAAAGGCCTAAGAGACGTCGAGAAAAACACTAGAACATATTTTTTTCTCCTCTAGGGCTTTTTCAATTACATTGGTTATTCTGTAAACCTGGTCGGATGTAGAATGCTTAGTCCTGAATCCGAATTAGTGATCAGGTATTAATCGACGTTCTTCGATAATCGGATGTAGGCGCTTTAACAAAAGTTTTTCGAATACCTTCGACATTATCGGTAAGAGCGATATTGGCCTATATTATTTTTTGTCATTTAGTGGTTTACCGGGCTTTGGAACCATTATAACTTCAGCTACCTTCCATTGTCGTGGGACGTACGATAACCTGAATGATGCATTCATAAGATAGGCAAACTTGATTAAAGCTTTCCTAGGTAACTCTTTAAGGACCTGTCCTGTGATTAAGTCATATCCACGAGCTTTGCTTAATTTTAGTTTCTCTATTTCGAAACGCAGTTCGGGTAGCTATACACTTTTTATTCTATAATTATCAGGTGCCACGGTTAGGACAGGAAAATCGAGCAACGCTTGACCATCAAATGGTTTAAATGTTTCTTTCAGATGTTCGGCAAATATTTCGGCTATTTCCTTGTCACTCTTCGCCCATCCTCCATTGATTTTCCTGATGGGTGGCGCTTGCGTTTTTGGTTTTTTAATGCCTTTCATGGCTTTCCAGAGCGAGTAATTTGTACTTTTATCCGCGGTTAGGCTTCCAAGATATGTAGAAATTTCACGATTTTTAAAGTCTCGAAATTCTCTCTTAAGTTTACTACAAAGCTAGTTAAGAGTGGTTTTATCCTGTGGAGCTCGAGATTGTTGGCATCTTTTGCGGGCTCTCCTTTTCTTCTTTAACAATTGAGTGATTTCCAACGGATATTTTATTTCGTAATTTGTGGTCATTTTCCGTTTATGGGGAGTATTTTTCCAGGCTGAGCATTGTATGACGTTAATAAATTGATCGACTTCGTCTTCAAGTTCGGGGGTGTTCGAAGAGACACTTTGAGATCGATTTTACTTTCACAGTATTTTTTAAAGGATTCCCAGTTTGTTTTCATGTTAGTTAGTCTGGGCTTCGTAGACAGCCGTTAATTGTCAAAATGACCGGTGAATGATAAGAAGAAAGATCGAAGCATTCCTCAACTACAATAGATTTTCCCGACAACCCTTTTGAGATGAAGAAATCGATGAGGTCTGGTGTTTTTGCCCTATTCGAGGGCCAGTACGTCGGTTTACCTGAGGAACGAAAGTCTACCCCCAATTCCATACCGGCTTCGTAAATAACTCTACCTTTTACTGAAATGCATCTCGAGCCCCAGAAGGTATGTTTTGCGTTAAAGTCAAATCCGATGACGAAATTTCGTCCAAGTGAGTCAAAGATACTTATAAAATCGCTTCTTTCCATCGTTGCACGTGGGGGGCAATAGATAGCTGCAAAAACATATTTTATGTGTTTAATTTTTACGCTCACCGTGCATAATTGCAGTTTGTCAAGCTCAATTGTTGCACTGATTGAGTGTTCAATGGTATTTTTGATCAACAAGGATGCCCCGCCTCTCGCCCTTTCCGAAGGGTGATATGCGTGATAGGCAATGTATCCTCTAATGTTTGTGATGGATTTTTTCGTCAGATGGGTTTCCGAAATCAAACAAATATCTATATCATATTTACGTATGAATATCTCGAGCTCGTCCATCTTATGCAGAAGGCCGTTCGCATTCCATGTCACTAATTTAACTAAGTCCGTCATATTTATATTATTGCACGTGTGCTTCGAAATTGATTTCCGAGCTTGACGAGTTTTTCAAACATACGTTTATTAATTTGGCTCTGTTCTTCTAGCCTGGCAAGAATTGCGGAGAAAACTTGGGAGACTGGATCAGATGTTTTATTTGTTTGTTCGCGTCCTTGCAACGCAGCTTCAGCGTATGTTTGTGGAACAGCGTTCGGCGACTTTTTTCTAAACAATTTTCCCTCTCTTGGTAGTTGTATTTTGACCATTTCTTTAGCCTTTTTTCGTCCTTCATTGGTTTTATTGTTGCCCTTTTCAGGTTTGTTTTTGGTTTTATTTGCGATTGGTAGCGTAGTTTTCTTTATTTTGTCGCGCCTATTTTGAAGTTCTTTAGCTACTTCGCATCCGCGATAATTTGCCGGATGTTTTCCATTGCAATTTATGCATGTTGGTAGGTCTTGTCTACTTAGAGCGCATTCCTTCGATAAATGTTTACCGGCACATTTTTATGAAGTGAATATGTTTTTATACCCTATTCTAGGGGTATATTAATTTTGACGCATAGTTTGTAACATACCTTAATATTGCCCGTAGACCCCTAAAAGTTACTATATTTATGATCAGCATCGATAGTAATGTCGATCTAGCCATGTCCGTCCGTCCGTCCGTCCGTCCGTCGGCAAAAATTAGGCCTTTAAACTGGACCTAGAGAGCTGAAATTTTAACCATATACTCTCTAGGGTCCCGAAATAATCAAGTTTACGAATTTTTGAAATCCGCCCACAGACACGCCCACAAACTCAAAAAAAACAAAATTTTGGAAAAAATCGAATTTTGAGCTAGGAAGCTGAAATTTTTTATATATGATCTATGACTCCCAAAACTGCTCGAGATATGAAATTTTCAAAATCCGCCCACTGCCACGCCCACAAAAAAATAAAACAATTTTATTAAAAACCAAAATTTGAGCTAGGGAGCTGAAATTTTTAATATATACTCTCTAGGGGCCCTTTAAGCTCATGTATAAATATTTTCAAAATCCGCCGACTGACACGCCCACAAATAAATAAAACAATTCTTTTGAAAATCCAAAGTTTGAGCTAGGGAGCTGAAATTTATAATATATACTCTCTAGGGGCCCTTTAAGCTCATGTATAAATATTTTCAAAATCCGCCCACTGACACGCCCACAAATAAATAAAACAATTTTTTTGAAAATCCAAAGTTTGAGCTAGGGAGCTGAAATTTATATATATACTCTCTAGGGGCCCTTTATGCTCATGTGTTAATTTTTTTTTAAATCCGCCTACTGACACGCCCACAATTAAATAAAACAATTTTATTGAAACACCCAAGTTTGAGCTAGGGAGCGTTTTTTTTGATAAAATCCTTTAAATGTTATATAACAAAATATGTAGAGCGTTCTTAACAATTTAACCATACTTAGACTTTTGTCACGCCCACTTATGAGGGATAGGAATAAGAATAGGGTATCCAACAGTTCGCCCAAGCGGACTGTAGCCCGTCCCTATGTTTTTAGGTTTAAACGGTACAGTATTATAAAGTAATAGTTCTTGATTGAGAATAAAAAAATGGGAAAAACAAAATGTTTAACAGTGGAGAAGGGACACGAATAGAAAGTTATTGCTCTGAAGGTCTTTCATGCCGTGCTATAGCCCAAAAAATAAAGCGAAGTGATCACACAAGCGCTGTCTCTTTCTTGCGTCATTATGTGGTGTTTTTTTTTAAAGTTTCAGACGCTTTAAGTGTTTAGCTCGGCGAATGGTGCGGTAACAGTGGATAAGCTGGCCATAACATTAGCTTTCTTTCTAATTTTAACTGCCGATAAAGCTGAATTTGATGCTATTCTAAGGATACTTTGCGTTTCGCGAAGTGTTAAGGCAGAAGAAGTGTTTCCTTTATAATTGTTTGTGTGAGACGAAGGGTTTCTTTAAATATTTGGTGACACAATGATCACTTCGCTTTATTGTGGAAAGGAAAAGAAATTTCGCTCTTAAATATAGAAAACATCCTCATAATATTAGACTAAAAAACTATTATGACAAATTGTGCAAAGAGGTGGATAAAGAAGTAGTTGATACGCGTGATAATTATTATGTCACTAAGTTTCAAAATGCAAGAGGTAATATTAAAGAAGAGTGGAGAATCGTCAACAATATTATAATAGGAAAATGTATAAATTCTAATTCAGTAGAGGTTTTGGAAGTAAATGGTGTTATTCTATCTGATTCTAATAGCATAGCGAACAAATTTAATGAGTTCTTCATCGAAATTTCAGAGAGTCTAAAGCCTTCTGCTGATGTTATCATATCTGCAATTGTAATACCTCACAAAATACGTTTGCAGAAAGATGTCAGGTAAATAGTTTTGTTTTTAACACTATTTCATCCGAAGAAATATATAAGCTTATAATGTCTTTAAAAAACAAAAGCTCTTGTACAAGTGATGGTATTACAAATGTAATTTTAAAAAAAGGTCGCCTTCAATATTAGTGACATACTGTGTTACTTATTTAAGCGTTGTATAAGTAATGGATGTTTTTCACAATCCTTAAAATGCGCTGAAATAGTACCTCTTTTTAAAAAAGGAAATCGCAAGGATATACGCGATTATAGACCTATATCTCTGCTTCCGACTTTTTCAAAAAATTTTGAGAAGATAGTTAAATCGCGCATGGTCTTCTTCCTTGATTATGAGAACTTTTTTTCCAATAATCAGTTTGGTTTTAGGTCAGGTAAATCCACAGAAGATGCAATTCTCAAATTATGTACCTACTTGTATGAAGGGTTTATTTATTCCAAATGTACAATGGCTCTTTTCATTGATATGACGAAAGCATTTGATATTGTGGATCATAACTTGCTTCTCAGAAAATTGTATAATGCGGGTTTTAGAGGAGTATTGCATGATTGGTTTCGATCTTATCTTACGGATAGGAAGCAAGTGGTAAATATTAATGGAAGTTTTAGTAGTTCTCTTATAATAAAGAATGGTGTTCCTCAGGGCTCTGTTCTGGGTCCACTTTTGTTTCTAATTTATATTAATTCCCTCTTCAGTCAGAACTTTAATGGATTGCCTACAGCGTTTGCTGATGACATCGCTTTTTCTTATCAAGCGCAAACACAGTCTGATTGCATTATCAAAATTCAGGAAGACTTACAAAGACTAAGGCAATGGTTTGCATTTCATAAGCTTATTGTCAGCGAGAAAACGAAACTAATGGCTTTTCAATCATTGGAAAATGTGGTTACTGATTTTAACGTATTTTTTCATTCTCACGACTGTGAAAGGTTTTCTTTACATCTGCATACTTGCGGTAATATACATTTTAATGAAAATCTTTTATGTTCAAGCAAATGCTTTAAAATTGAGTCGGTTGTTCAATACAAATATCTAGGGGTGTTAATTGATTTTAATTTGAATTGGAAAGGTCATACACAATCAGTTAAATCTCAAATGCTGCAGGTGGTACGCAAACTATATCTTCTAAGACCTTACTGTTCCAAAAAAATGTTAACTATGATTTATTATGGTCTTGCAAACTCTAAGTTACAATACGGTATTACGAGTTGGGGAGGTTCCTATGAGAATACCACTAGCCCTTTACTTATAGCCCAAAAATATTTAATTAGAATAATATGTGGACGAAATCGACTTGCTCATAGTTGGCCTCTGTTCAGGAAGTTACGAATTTTACCTTTAAGACATCTTTATGTTTTCAAAGTTCTCAGGGAATTTTTTAATCAAAGTGGTAACACTCCGAATAGAACCTCAAGACTCTATAGCCTACGCGTTAATAACTCTCAATAGTTAATGTTCCCATCGCATATAAAACCAAATTTTCTCATTTTTTTACTTTTACTGCTCCAAATATGTTTAATAAACTACCGATTGCTGTTAGAAGAACATACAATTTTCACTCATTTTTAAATAAAGTAAAAGATTGGCTTTTTACTATCGGATATAAAGATATTGAATCCTTCTTTCGCTATGTGTCGTAGAATTATTCACATTTCTGTTTCCTCTGCTCTAAACGTTGATTTGTTCACTGCTTCTAATCTAATGACCCGATTTATTTCCGCATATTCTTTACTCAACTTACAATTTGTCTTCAAAGTTCCGTTAGCTATATCTTTCCTATACACACATTTCATATTTTGTTGTTAATAAAATAGTCTCTCATTTACCATAGTCGTTTTTTTCTAATCCATCATGTAACGGGAGAAATATCGATTTTACTTCTCAAAAATGCCTGCTTCTAACCTTATGACTAGCAGTGTATATATGTCAATAAACTTGGTAAAATTTCTCAACTGTTGTTCGTACTACTTTCTAGCAAGTGAAGCAAAAATGAAGCCGCAAATTAAAAAGGTTCCCATATTGGTTACTTTCCGATTTTCCAATCTCTAAGCGGACACAAATTACTGACCTCAGGATATCAAATAAAAAACAGTAATTCCCATTAAACTTAAATTATATAAATTATTAAAATTCTTCTGAAAAACAGGATTCGATTATTTTTTGTAATTTATTTTCCATTTATTTATTTTTTTCTTTAGCTTTTGAAAAATTTTAATTTTATTACAGTAAATTATATTGCATTAAATTACGAACATGCTGTTCAAATCTTTGTTGTATTTCAGCACTGACTCTTTGTAAGGAAGAAAATAATGTTCGTCGCAGTTCATTTTTATAGGTTAAAGCAGCATCAATATTTCCGTCACCAAAAATATGTTTTTTTTTTAATTTTCCTTTGTAGTTTCTTTAAAATCGAAAATTTTGGCATAAATTGTACGCATAAGTGAAAGCACGGTCTACCAATTTATCTCGTTTTTCTGTAAGGAAGATCTGTAATGCATTTATTTTTGAGCTTATTGATTAAGATCGAGTCCTTCTGTTTGCAAGTATATTTGGGCATCATAAACTTCGTGCAGTACTGGTTTCCAAAAACCCAAAAGAGACAGAAATGACAACGATTGTAATCCTATTAGCAATGGTCCTGCATCCGTCCGTGTGTTTAGTCTTTCGTCTGCCTCTGGTAGTTTTTCCAATGTTTTAAAAATGCCCTCATAATGCTTGCAGGTATTCTCGACTGCATCAGCTCTTACGCTCCCTCTTGTTTCTTGCAGCCTCTTCAATGCTTGTAGCGTACTCGTCTGCGCAGTGCAAGACACAGTTGTGGACAACTACAATAATCTTCAAGGAGAGCGGATTTTTAAAATCACTACACCTGATGCCACATTCCGTCCCATGTATCTGTGCTCTCCATTTTGTCATTCCGGCCTAGCTCAGCCTGCGTGGATCCACAATACATGGAAGAGAAGAAAGAGTTTTGGTGGCACTGAACGTGCCTGCTTTGCCTCGAATCAGCCTTCTGTTTTCCTTGAATTACCAAGGACACACACCGATGAATCTAAGAATCCATCTCACTGGAGGGAAGGATGTTTTTTTTTTGAATGAAAATGATTTGACTTCTTCAAGAATATTATTTTAATGACATCTTTATTTTATAAAATTCTATTATTTCTTTTTCTACAGATATGCACTGCACGTACATATCATCTGACCGAAATTTCCGAATTTCAAAATTAAATTTAATCAAAGATGAAAGATATTTTGTGCTTATAATATTATAAAGAAATGTGATACTTAAAATGTTACCTGGGTGTTTGCTGCTCGTGACGTAGGATCAGATGAACACGCTTGATGATGATGGTGCAAACTATTTTTGAAAGTTATGAGAAGCACAACATAAATTTCGCACTGTTTTAAAGTTACACAGTTATCTAAGCATAAGAAAATGACTACGTTTGTGAACGATATCTTAATTTATATTAAAACTAATGAACTTATTTAATTCTTTAAAAAGCACTTGAGAAGGAATGAATGAATGTTATATATATGTATATTATTTTTCCTCTTTTTCTTTTCCTTTTTTTTTCTTTACTTCTGTTAATTCAAGATAGATATGTAGGTAAATGTGATTAAGTAATTAAGTTGAAATTTAGATTAAGTTTTAGATTTAGATTAATTTAAATTTTAGATTAAGCAGAAATTATGATAAGTATAACTGTACATTAATAACTACTTGGGGTTAAGTATCACTTTAACTTATGCGAAATTTATTTAAATAGAATTCAGGTTTTTCCATTTTTTTTGTTTAATTTTTAAATGGCACTGCTTTGATCTTGGCGACCCACATTGGTGCAGAATACCCTAAAATGTGGCATCAAATCAGCCGTTAGAGCTAGGAACCTGAAATTTTGCACGCAGGCTTCGGAGACCATTCTTGTTTTACAATAAATATTAAAAACTTAAAAAAGATTTATTGAAGATCTAATATTTGTCCACTACACTTACCTTGCACACCCACTTTAAGGCCCCCTTTTATCGTGAAGAAAAACAAATTAATAAAACGAATCTTTAATTTTGCATTGGCATTTATTATTGAGACTTATAATTAAAAAAATTGCCCACTAAATACAAAATCAAACCAAAAATTGGTATTGCTTCCTTAGAAATTATCGCTATCATCACTGTCATCATCATTGTCATCATCATTATCATCAGACTCAAGAAGAGTGTTTGATTCCTGGACACTTGGGCGCTTTAGCAAGTTGACTGCTTCTTTGGGAGGAGACTGGAATTTTCGTCTATGTAATTTTTGCTTGGATGTTATAATGGGATCCGAGCTCAGTAAAAAAAAATTAAATACGTCTTAATTGGTTTTTTCACGAGTTGACTTTTTTGAGAAGCTCTCTCTTTTAAAAATCTTTGTTTGCGCGCTTCCTGCGTTTTCTCCGAACGTTGGCCGATCGGCAACAGTGCAGACGATATAATTTCTGGCCCATGAATAAAATATTTATGCAAAGTTGGAGGCATATGATACCAGGGATATTTACTGACGAAGCATCTTGCTGTGTCATGTGCGAATTCCCTGAATTTGTATACATCAATATCATACCCACTGGCAACTGCAATCATAATTGTGTGCATTTTTTTCTACTCGACCAGCTTTTTCCCAACGTGATTTAATTTTTGATTTAAACTCCGTTATTTTCTCATTTACATTGTGTTGAAAATCACCGGTGCATTGGACCCGCTTCATAACTTCACCACTCAAAAATTCGATTTGACTTTCTAATCCCTTTAACGTTGAGCTCTTCATTATATTATATAGCTCTTCCCTTGTCACAGAAAGAGTTTTGGAAGCTGTTCGGCATAAGAAGTAATTAAAATTAAAAAAAATCGTTTTTTTTTCAAAGTGACGTCACCAACAACAAAATTTACTACACAACAAGTAGCAAAAAGTAGCAAAAAAAGTTTACAGATTCTAAGACTAAACAAACCACTTATCACAATGAGATATAACACTCAATGTCAGGTCACGGCCGACCCATCTAAAACTCTTAGGATATCGGATAAAAACAAAACTAACACTTTTTAGTCGCACATTTTTTATCTTTAGCCACAGATTAAAAAAACAAAAATAGATTTTTTTTTAAATCAAAATAAGACAATAAAATGCGAACAAACTGTAAGAAATAGCACACAATTAACTGCAGTCACTCAAAACAAAAAAATACGTCCGGTTTCGATGGAAAATACTAACAAATGCCGCATTCGTGACGATCTGCTGAAGACCACATGCTCCCAATATACTTTCTTTTTCTCATTTTTTATTATCTATCCTATTTAAAACAAAAACAAAACGGTAGTTTAAGACAAAGCTCAATTTTAAAATTCGATTAAATGCCAGCTTCAGAGGTGTTTCGCCCCAGTGTGCGACCGCTGGAGCGTGACTGAGGCAATTTGTCGACCGCCAGTGAGGGTTCGATATGAAAGCGCTCTTTGCTGCCTTACCCCAAAATGTTTAGTCTCTGCTCTGTGATTTAACATTGACTGACCAGGAGATTGTAGCGCTGGAAAGTCACTTCGAAGGCATTTTGATGAGACGGGATGGATGCACTTTGAGGCAAGCCTTTGTTGAGATTCCCGACTGGTTGTCCTTGCCTGCGCATACCCCGTTGGAAAGCCAAAATTTCGATCTTTTGAGGAAACATTGTAATGTCAAATTTCTTAATTTCGCTTTTTTATTTTTCATACCTTTTGTTGCCTGCTTAGCTCCAATGTCCTCGTAAAATTTAATAAGGTTTTTATACTGCCTGACATGTGGCCACGCTTCTTAACTTTAATTTTTGTTAACTTTTAATTTGCCACTAAATCTATAGGCAAGCTGCCTTCATGAAATCTTTCCGCAAAACTGAAAAAGGTTTTGGCGGAAACAATTCTAGGTCCCTTCATAGTCTCCTCAGTTCTTCCTTCACGACATCTCGCTGTCAAAACTCGACTGTTGTAGGAAATACAAACATTGGTCCCATGTTGGGTGTGTTCGGTTGGTGCTGTATTCCATTGAAAGAAAACCAGTTTTCAAAGTGTGTGCTCGTGTCCATGCTACATGCTTTACCTGAAGTACAAAGCAGAACTTCCTAACGGTGTGTGGACACGTAAAAGAAGGAATATATGCGTTCTAAGGTACCGAAGAAAGTGACCGAATTTGACTTAACAGCAGCAGCATGTAAACAAATCAAGTTCAAAGAGTGATTGGAGCAGGGTATAAATTCTGCTTTGGGATTTATGTCTTTCAGTCTTTGCTGCACTCCCTTTTATTTTCCAACCATGACAGCAGCATTGCCATATGCTTGACCTCTGCAATCCATTACATCAAGACGATCAGCTTTTAGCTTATTTAAAATCATGTCAGAAATGCCTTTAGCTGTTTTGTTCTCTGATTCGATAAAATCAATAAAAGATTCCGCTAGTACTACTTTCTGATTTTCAATTTTAAAATAACGCAATACTTGACTGGTTTGATCTTTGTGTGATACATCTGGGGTGCTAACCAATACAATGGAATAATATTTGGCCTTTTAACTTGACAGAAAGTTCGTTGACGAACGTTATCTCGTATAAGTGATAATTCTTCCACCCATTTTTATTCGTAAAATATGTTCTCGGAGCACTGGATCTTTATTTGCGAGTAGGTGCACCAGTTCTAAAAAGTTGCCCCTATTTGTACTTTCTTCTCTGTGGGCTCCAAAAGTCAAATTCTGTTTCGCAAGGAATTTAATAATATCGACCATTCTAGTAAGAATTTCCTGTAATTTTTTTGTTCCTTTGGCTACGATATTTTCCTATCTTTTATCAACCGTCTCTTCTGTTCGAAGTTTGGCCTCTAACTCCTTCCATTTGCAAAGATATGGTTGTGCTGGGGACTTAATTCATGCGTGACTGTGATGCGTTGTTTTTGTCCGGAATTTCAAACAAACGGGAACAAAAGCAAAATAATAACGATTTAGCAGGAGAATAAGCCATCCAAGAACGTAATACTTTTTCGCCGTTAGTCAAAGTGCGATAAAACCATTCTTTCGTTAGCCGCCTCCTCGTTCCTGCCGATGCAGCAGAAACCGTGTCGCTTACATGCTGCACTACTTCTGTGCGGCGTTGCACAAGTAGCAATCTCATATTTTCATCTATATCATTAGGCCACTTTCCAATACCATCTAAATTTTTAACTTTATCAGTCTCAGTGTCAATGTGTTGAATGACAGAATCAGAGACAGAGCCGGGGTCAGATGCGGAGTGGGAGCCATAACTATTGACAACTATATTTGAACTATATTTGGGTTTTTTTGCTAAGCAACAGAAGGAATGTCTGATTACTTTACTGTGAAGCAGTTTTAATGCTGGTTAACTTTTTAAATAAATTCGTTGGACTGAAAAAAGAATCCGTTTTGTAAATTTTATATACACATCTCAAAAATTTACCCTCTCGCAGCCCCGCGCACCACGGAACACCACTGTTAATGCTGCCATTAAAAAATATTTTTTATTAAAGAAAAACCGCCACCCTGTATAAATTAAACATCCTAAAATTTATACAGGGTGGCGCACCAATTGTGCTACAATAAGAAATTCAAATAACTTTTTTTTTAATGAATGTAGGTACCTATTTAATTTTTGTTTTATTGTATAGGAAATTCATTTTTATTTTATATAACTAATTGTTATTGAAGATGATAGACCGTAAATGACCTCCATGCTCTTCCACGCATATGCGACACCTGATTGATGATGAAAATTATTCATTGTTTTAATGGACTGCTTCAATTCAGTCAAATTCCTTGGATTCGTTTTGTACACCTCTTGCTTGACATAACCCCATAAAAAAAGTCTGATGCAGTCAGGTAAGGTGACTTTTGAGGCAAGCGGAAAGTGGAGTTTCTAGATATTAATTTGTTTGGGAATTGTCGTTGGAACTCAGCTATAACCGTTCTGGCTATGTGGCCAGTTACTCCATCTTGCAGGAACCAAATGCTGTTGAAACGGATACTTTATTGGCTTAGTTCTGGGTAAAAAAAATCTTTCAACATTTTTAAATAACGGTCCCCATTGACAATGAGCCTTGATTAAACTGCGCACCACACGATGACTCTTTCTGGGTGCAGTACCGTCTCATGGAGTATTTCCGGATTAGATGCACTCCATATACAGCCAATTTTGCTTATTTATATCAGGCTGTTGTCTTCTTCGGTCATTTCAATCATATTTTTAGCAAAATTCTAGGCCAATAGGCGAATCTAGAGGGTTTAATTTGCTTGCAATTTGGACTTTGTTCAGAAACAAGTTTAAGTATCATGAATTATCCGTTTTAATGACCGTCTTCCAACTCCAATTTACGCTGCTAAGTTTCGATTCGAAACGCTTGGATTTGCCTGAATTGACGTGCCGCGATGGTGTCTTGAACCCAAACTTAGGGTGATCTATAATGTCACGGCCAACGTCCAACTTCTGGAGCATAAGTTGCTTCAGCAATGTCGCCCTCCTTGCCGTTTTTTTTGCAGCATTAATTGACTCGAGCTTAAGCCGCACTCCTCGTGATGTATCACATATACGAATCTGTTTCAATTCAGATGGATGAATTGACAAAATTAAATCCGCCTTGACTTTTCTGTCATGCTTCAACCACGCAGCTTTCAGACCATCATCTGCTGCAGGCATCAGACACGAACCATTTGCATAGTCCCACAAATCATTTTTGATGAGAAGTGCCTCAACTTGCATGCTCCAAGTATCATAGTTCTCTTTGGACAGCAACTCCATGCGCGAGAAACTTGTTGAACTGGAAGCCATCTCAAATCAATTCTTTAGATCGCCAGAAGGTTTTTGCTTACAATCCACCATACGTTTTCAATTACTTTGATAATATATGCGCAGTGGAATCTTCGTGGGCCCTTAACCTGTTGGTATTAAGAGGAAACAAATCGCAGTATGTATTCAATAAATGAAAATGATTTTATTTGACCTTACAGGAAGACGATGAAAATTCAAGGTTATTATAGACATGTGGTAAAGATTTCATTTATATATGTCAAAGTGACAACAGCTTGTCAACAGTATAGCGTTGCCAACATAAACGACGTGTGGGCTGCCTATTAGATGGACAATCTTTAACAATCTCGATGGTACGGTCTTCGTGCGATGCTTCTAGATTTGGTAAACATGTTTACGAGCCTCATAATGGTCCATCTACTCGGGAGAGTGCCGCCAAACTCCCTCCTAAATTCCCTTTGGACGGAAATGAAGGACTGCAAAGCATGTCAACGCTGCACTATCCAAATCCTCTTTTCGGTATCTCAAGTATTCATTTTAATAAATCTAAATAGTAACCTGGCAAATAAAAAAACAATAAGCCGATTACTCACACAGAAAAAAGTTATTAGGTTTCGTTTTTATAGCAAGATTCGTGCGCCACCCTATATGTCTGGAATAAGTCGGAGTGGTTATACTAAAAGGAACCCCATTCGTTTCCTTTCGCTTATGATAGCTTCGTCGTCTGCAGCGATTAACTGATGCACTCTGGAGTCCGTCAGTTGGACACTTCCCTGGTGTACACCGGCATTGATTGGAGCTCCTCGGTGACTCCAGCGGGGCATTTCCCTCTTGTCTTTGCTTCCTCATACATGCCCATGATCATCAATACCTACATTTGTTGAACTTCTTGTTGTCTAGCGCCCATCATGACAGATCTCTTGGTTTTCTATCAAAAGCCATTTTTTGCGAATTTGTTTATCGTAGACTACTCCGTATTTGTAGATAAGTGCCAACATGGAGATAGACAAAGGCGTTACATTACAAGTAATTTCTTTGAAATAAATAATCTTTTGGGATGCGCAATGTAAATTGGTTGAAAATCCTTGAACTAATCGAGTAAAGGACATCAGGAACATGTTTCCATCACTTTCGGTGGACGTTCAACATTCATATGTACATTTGAATCCACTGTCATGACAACTGAATGGAATAAAACCCCATTCAAGCTATCCCTAGTCCCTATTTATTTATTTTTAAAAATAGCACTACCTACTTATCGAAATGAAAGAAACTTGAATCCAAGATATTTTCTATAGATGCCTTCAGTTCTTCGACGAAACCTTGGCCCACTCACGAAAAAAACAAGTCAAAAAATAAAACACCCTATCAAACATCTCCTCGGTGGACACAACGTGTATTCAACAACAAACTTCCACACGCTCTCGAAACTTTTGATTTCTTGTGCCTGGTTTTGACAATGAAATTCATCGTTTTCGTCCTTTTTTGTATAATTCAAAAGGAAAACAAAAATATCCCCACGAACTCCCAGTGAATCGGAAAATTGAGGAGTTTCCATAGGAGACTAAAAAATGCCGTATAGATCCTTGATATCTATGAGCTTCTTTATGTCATATTATTCTTTACTTGTTTTTTTTTTGGACACGGATAATAGAAATAAATAAGGATTCCAGTTTCTTAAGGGGTTTTAGAAACCCGTTGTCCTGGACAATCCATTTGAAAGTTATATCTTAATCATAAATCTATCACATCCTTTGAAAATAAACAAACAAAACTAAAACATATCATTTAACTTAATTATCCTCATATTATGTTTTCCATTTCTTTTGCAAATATTCGTACACACGAGGATTCCTCGTCCTTATGTAGTGAATCAAATTTGTAGAAAATATCATATTTCCCCATGGACATGACTGCATTTGTCAAGAAAAATCAAACAGTTGTGTTGTTTTGCTTGCGAAATCGAATCCTTTCTATTTTCGTATCCCTGAGTTTTTTTTTCAATACCAGTAGACTATGGTTAGATTCGATTTTATGGCGAAATTGCTTTCGTTCGCCGACTGAGGGCGTAAGAGAAATCAATCGGCTGAATGTTTTCACTTTTCCATGTTTGTCGTGAAAGGAGAAGGATCACGACCAACATCGACTTGAATTACATATTGTGTGTATATTCTAGATTTATTTGTAGAAGAAAAAAAAAGAATCAGAAAACTGAAAGCAGGAAGAGAACTAGAGAGAAAGTAGTTTGTGTGTTCGTTTGTCTCGTGCGCTAATATCTTAAGAGCCGTCTTCAACTCTCATTTTCTATGAATCGAAAGTGAAGAGGAAAATGGGGGCGGACATGAGTATTAGGTCCGCTGAGAAAGTGTGCACCATGTTATTAAATGTGGCACGAGAAAATTACAGGGGACTTTTCCTAAGCCTTCCTGAGAAGAATGGAAATTTGCAGCTGGAGTAATTAAAGTTGTTCGAAGACTCGAATGAAGGGATCAATAGAACCTATTGCAGTTAACCGCAGTTCGACTGTATTTAAGTGGGGGGTCTATTAAATAAAATGGGAATGCCATCGTTCAAAACAACGCCGATGCGGGATGTTTAACCAAAAGAAAGATATACAGAAAATGCTTGCATCTTTCGACTTAGGTCAAAAAAGACTGGCAAGCTTGATCTGAACCAACTCACCCTCATGGAGGAACTGTTTGCCTGTGATGCTTATACATCCACTGACAAAGTGCGATACTGCTTCATTAAGTTACACATAGCACTAACATAGGTCCTGAGCTTCTGAGACTGATAGTTTGAAAATGCTCGTTGATTGGACTGATACAAGTGACGAGGCCAAGTAAGGATCTCAAGTTATTTCTGTTCAGCCCAAACAGATACTTAGTTGCGCTAATTTTTATGACCGTCAACCAGACTAGCAAAAGGTGAGATCATATTGTAAATGCAAAACCTCAATCTTTTCACACTTGATAGATAGATAGATAGTTACATTTATTGTTTCAAAGAAAAATAACATAGTTTACAATATTTATAAGTCATTGCACAGCACAGAGATATGATAAAAAATTGTATCTTACTACTGAAAATGAATGTTAGGTTTCTGAGAAGCTTATATTTCCAAATTAACAGATTTAAAGGAAAATAAAAAACTTTCATTTAAATTTTGATTAACCCTTGTCCGGGCAAGGTGTGTCTAATGGACACACTGCTGATGTTTTTTGGTGATATTTCAAAAACTATATCACATTTAGACATGTCGATTTGTGACTTCTCCTTTGCTGATGTATTGAACGTTTTTCCGGTAAAAAAAATAAATATGATTATATAGAAAAAAATAAATAAATAAAAACACATTTTTGGGACGTAAACGGGCTTCAGTGTCCAAAGGACACACTCGATACAACCAACCAAATACCGATAAATATATGAGAGTAGGCTTTGCATTGTTTTTCACTTTCTTTGCTATTTCAAAGATAAAACTCTTTTATCATAAATTTACTGTCATTCTTTCATAGAAAGTTTTCGTTTTGAGTGATTTTGGATTGAGAAATCAAAAAAATTATAATATTCACTATCTATATGTAGTTACAGTTTTTTATACTTTTGATACTTGAATCTTGGCAGGTAATAATTTATTTTGCAAAGCATTGGATGTGTGGATGCTTTATCATCACTTTTTTATGTTTCAGAAATTCTCAAATATGTCGAACAGTAAACCATTATCTAAAAAAGAATTACATGATATTTTAGAAAATTTATCCGATGATGATAATGTTGAAGACGTTGGCTCCGACTCCGAATCTAACTCGGAATTGGATAACACTTCTCTTGCAAGTGAAGCTGAAGATGAACAAATCGCCAATCTCGATGAAGATATGGAAGAGGATTCGGAAATTGAGGATAGATCACAAGAACAGCAGCAAAGTATGATGTACACTTCGAAAGACAAAGTAAGTTGGTCAAATACCTCCTTTCCTTCTGGTCGGGTTCGGGCACATAATATAATAAGAAGTGTCAAGGCGTTGCACAAAGTAAATCTCCCACCAGGAAAACAGGTTTATGACCCAGTGGACGCTTTTTATTTATATTTGGGTGCTGACATTGTAAAGGAAATTGTTCAATTTACAAACCAAGAAGCTTCTCGAGTCTTAGTGGAATCAAGTTGGAAGAGCACTGATAGCATTGAGATGTATGCATTTTTTGGTTTGCTGCTCACTGCTGGTCATCTCAAGCAAAATATGACCAATTATGATGTCTTATGGAATCATGTGTACGGTCCTCCAATTTTCAGGGCAACGATGGGTTTGAAGCGCTTTAAATTTTTATTAAGGTTCATAAGGTTTGATGACAAAACAAGTAGATCCCATCGACGTCAAAAAGATAAATTAGCACCTATAAGAGATATTTTCAATAAAATGAATAATAATTTGAAAAAAATGTATAGTCCAGGCGAAAATATAACGGTGGATGAGCAGCTTGTGCCATTTCGAGGACGTTGTCCATTCAAACAATATATGCCTGCTAAACCAGACAAATATGGGATGAAAATTTGGTGGGCCTGCGATTCAGAAACCTTTTATCCTCTGAACGGCATTCCATACGTTGGTAAAGAGGGAAATACTGTCGCCAAAGGCCTAGCTGCACAAGTAGTAGCATCAATAACAGAACCTTTCTATGGATCTCACAGAAATGTTACATTTGACAATTATTTTACTGACTTAGATTTAGCTTACAAAATGCTAACGAATGGTTTGACTATAATCGGAACAGTAAGGAAGAATAAAAGATTTGTGCCTAAAGAATTTCTTCCGAATCGTAAAAGAGAGGAACATTCATCGATATTTGGATTCTCTAAAAAAGCTACACTTGTTTCGTATGTGCAAAAAAAGAATAAATGTGTTTTAGTTCTATCAACGACTCATAACAAGCCAGAGATAAGCATTGGAGATTCTCGAAAGCCTGAAATAATATTGAGCTATAATAAAACAAAGGGGGGGGGGGGGGGGGGGGTAGATTCGCTTGACCAGTTGGTTCACGCGTACATATCCAAACGACGAACAAAGCGATGGCCTTTCGCTTACTTTACAAATTTGCTGGATGTCAGTTCTGTAGCTGCATATATAATCTGGACAAACTTATACCCTAAGTGGAATGAAAAAAAGAACGAAAAAAGACGATTGTTTCTTGTCAGTGTTGCTGAAGCTCTTATAAGGCCACATATTGAACGAAGAAATTCTATTGGTTTGACGAAATCCTCTTTACAAGCGATGTCTCATTTTTCACCACAACCAAGTCCAGCTTCAGACGAGCCCCCAGCACGAAAAAAAAGAAGATGCTACATATGCCCTTCTTCAATTTCAAGGACGCAGAAGCAAATTTGTGATATCTGCAGGAAAAACATGTGCAATCAGCACAGCGCAAGGTCGCAAATATGCTCAATTTGCCAAAATAAATAGTTTCATTTGCTGAAGCACCACTTTCTCTAAATTTTTGTATTTATTTTTCGGAAAAAATTACAAAATAAAGCAAAAATTAAATTACCTCTGTTAAAAATGTATAAAAAAGTGTATCATTTATATTTCATCCAATAGTTTCAGCAATGTGTCTATCGGACACATAAGTCCGTTGGTGTAAGTAATATTCTTTGCCCGGACAAGGGTTAAAATTATAACACAGATATGGCTTAAATCCAATAGAATAAAAATAAATTTATTTATTTACTTTGTTTCATAGATAAATAAATAAAATAAATATATTAATTAATAAATAGATATGTGTGGGACATAATATATGTTTCTAAATGCATTGATTATAAATAAGTACAAAAGAAACGTAAATATGACAAGAATAAGCAAGAATAAATTTACTCAAGTTACAAACGAAATAAATAGAGAAGATATAATTCATATTATATACAACATATATTTATACCCTATTCTAAGGGTATATTAATTTTGACGCGAAGTTTGTAACATACGTTAATATTGCCCGTAGACCCCTAAAAGTTACTATATTTATGATCAGCATCGATAGTAATGTCGATCTAGCCAAGTCCGTCTGTCGGCAAAAATTAGGCATTTAAACTGGACCTAGAGAGCTGAAATTTTAACCATATACTCTCTAGGGGCCCGAAATAATCAAGTTTACGAATTTTTGAAATCCGCCCACAGACACGCCCACAAACTCGAAAAAACAAAATTTTGGAAAAAATCGAATTTTGAGCTAGGAAGCTGAAAGTTTTTATATATGATCTATGACTCCTAAAACTGCTTGGAAGATAAAATTTTCAAAATCCGCCTACTGACACGCCCACAATTAAATAAAACAATTTTTTTGAAAATCCAAAGTTTGAGCTAGGGAGCTGAAATTTATAATATATACCTACTCTCTAGGGGCCCTTTATGCTGATGTGTAAATATTTTCAAAATCCGCCCACTGGCACGCCCACAAATTTATAATATATACTCTCTAGGGGCCCTTTATGCTTTTGTGTTAATTTTATTTAAATCCGCCTACTGACACGCCCACAATTAAATAAAACAATTTTATTGAAACACCCAAGTTTGAGCTAGGGAGCGTTTTTTTTTTGATCCTTTAAATGTTGTAAACAAAATATGTAGAGCGTTCTTAACAATTCAACCATTCTTAGACTTTTGTCACGCCCACTTATGAGGGATAGGAATAAGAATAGGGTATCCAACAGTTCGCTCAAGCGGACTGTAGCCCACCCCTATGTTTATACCCTATTCTAGGGGTATATTAATTTTGACGCATAGTTTGTAACATACCTTAATATTGCCCGTAGACCCCTAAAAGTTACTATATTTATGATCAGCATCTATAGTAATGTCGATCTAGCCATGTCCGTCCGTCCGTCCGTCCGTCCGTCCGTCCGTCCGTCCGTCCGTCCGTCGGCAAAAATTAGGCCTTTAAACTGGACCTAGAGAGCTGAAATTTTAACCATATACTCTCTAGGGTCCCGAAATAATCAAGTTTAAGAATTTTTGAAATCCGCCCACAGACACGCCCACAAACTCAAAAAAACAAAATTTTGGAAAAAATCGAATTTTGAGCTAGAGAGCTGAAATTTTTTATATATGATCTATGGCCCATAAAACTGATTGGGACATAAAATTTTCAAAATCCGCCCACTGACACGCCCACAATTAAATAAAACAAATTTTGGGAAAAATTGAATTTTGAGCTAGAAAGCTGAAATTTTTTATATATGATCTTTGGCCCATAGAACTGCTTGGGACATAAAATTTTCAAAATCCGCCCACTGACACGCCCACAATTAAATAAAATATTTTTTTTGAAAAACCAAAATTTGAGCTAGGGAGCTGAAATTTTTAATATATACTCTCTAGGGGCCCTTTATGCTCATGTGTAAATATTTTCAAAATCCGCCCACTGACACGCCCACAATTTTTTTTTTTTTTATTTTTAAAAGTCTAAAATTTGAGCTAGGGAGCTGAAATTTATAGTATATACTCTCTAGGTGCCCTTTATGCTCATACTTAAATTTTTTTTAAATCCGCCTACTGACACGCCCACAATTAAATAAAACAATTTTATTGAAAAACCAAAGTTTGAGCTAGGGAGCGTTTTTATTTACAAAAGCTTAGTTTTTTCGATAAAATCCTTTAAATTTTTGTCACGCCCACTTATGAGATATAGGAATAAGAATAGGGTATCCAACAGTTCGCCCAAGCGGACTGTAGCCCGCCCCTATGTTTTTTATCTAGTTTTATATATTTGTTACGAATCTAATTTTAATGACGCAAAAGCGTTTGTACTATAAAAGTCTAAGTCTTATTGTACAACTCAAACATTATATATATATATATACATATAAATAAATTGAAATTGAAAAATAAATTGAACATGATCTGATGATGATTGCAATGTGACCCATGGAATATCACAGTTCTTTATATTTAAATTATGGCAGGGTAAGAAACGATCCTTTCTATTTCTGGTAAAAAAAGAAGATAGCTTGAGTCTTTTCAGCATTTGTTTTAATCCTCCAGTGTTTATGGTACTCAAAAAAAAGTATGAGGGCGTTTCGAATGTTACTTATTATATTTGCAGGATGTTCATCGGATGAGTATATGGCAATGTCATCCATCAGCATACATACCAAAATCACAACTTTGTAAGACGGGAAAATCCGAAGATTAAAGAGGGTATGAGATAAAACTGATCCTTGGGAAACACCAGCAAGAACAATTTTGGAGATGAAACTTATTCCGTTAAGTGAAAGTATGAATTGCGTGTCACTCAAAAAACTTTGTATAACCCTTATTAAAAAAGCTGGACATTCATTTACAATAAGCTTGTGTATAAGTGCATTGCGCCATACACTATCAAAAGCTTTTTCTACATCTAGCAGAACTAATCCTGTAGTTTTTTTTTTCTTTGAGTTTTTCTTTAAAATGTCTGCTGATTCTTAGAACCTCAGGCGATGTGTTATGCTCTTTCCTGAAACCAAATTGCTGCATTGATATAACTTTCTTATCGTTCAATTTCTAATATGCTTCGAATTACATTCTCGAAAATCTTTTTGCACTTCTAAACAAATTTTTCATAATTGTCGCCAAAGTTCATTAACAATCCCTAAGGACTGCTGGATGACGAAAAAATAATATACAGGTGGCAGCAATATTGTGAAGGACTTCTAAATGAACACTTTTCTCGGATATATTTTTCTAAAGCCGTTCCTAACAATGAAGATGTACACGACATTTCTCTCGAAGAAGTTAGGAAGGCGGTCAAAGAGAAAAAAAGAAAAGCAGTTGTGCCGGACGAGATACCCTGTGAGTTCTGGAAAAAGATGGGTGACATCGGGTCCAAATGGCTCATGATTCTCATCTCCTTGCAGTCTGATTCTCCAAGAAGGAAGTTTGATATCCTATTAAAAAACTGGCAGTTTGATATACAAGAAATGGTTGAAAAAAAAACAAAAAAAGTCTATCATCTAAAACCTAGCTTCTCCAACCATTTACTTGTGCGAAGTGGAAAGGACCTACGCACCTTTGTGCAGGCTGGTTCAAACATTGAACACAATCTACAGATTCGATTTGTACGTCCGCAGTCAGTTAGGTTTGTAAGACTTTTCTAAGACTATATTAATTTTGACTCATTGTTAGGAACATACTTTTCTCCGTGTAGAGACGTGTTAAGAATATGCCTACAGCTCACACCGATAAACAGAGCTTGTCGTAAAAGGCGACTAAGAGTAAAAATCAAATCTAGGCAATTTAAACATCTAGGTGAGCCTAGCGACACATTTAATATTTAAAAGCGGTCCCGCAAGCCTGCATTCAACCCCGAGGATTGACACGACTGGAGATCACCAGTGTCGTAAAAGAAAGACCACACAAGATATAAAAGAGCATGCACTTTCCGAACTCTTTTAAACTAAAGCACTATGGAAATAACGCACTACCCTGCCAGGCATTACGTTTCACTATTACTGGAACTAATCCTGGCACGGGCAGAAATGCACGGGTCAGAGCTCCGGATGGTAATGCGTAAGCTTAGGCAAAACCAAACGGACGCGAGTTGGAACGTTGGAAGTATAAGTTTTGTAGCTAGCAGCTTGAAGACATGATGCTCTAACCATCGAGTTGACATCTTTGTGTTCAAGAAACGAAATGACGAAACACCGGAAAACGGGAGCGTTTCATGGACGTTAGGATAAAAGCTCTCAAGATGTTCTACTACGGGACGGAACAGGGTAGCAACAGAATCGGCATCATCCTTGTGGCAGAGCTACTTGGCAGCATCTTAACCATTTCAAAGTCCAGTGATCGTTTGATGTCTCAAAAACTGGTGATGCAAGGTGAGGTGTAAAATATTGTCAGTGCATATTCTACCCAAGTTGGATGCGAGCAGACAGAAAAAGATGCATTCTGGCTAGATTTTCACAACCTCATCAAGAACATTTCAAAAAGTGCCATGGGGGACGGGGGCTCGAGGAACTCTCCGGGTGAAGATATCGTAACCCGGCACCTGGTCACTTACAGCAGCGGCGGAAATGAAATCATGATTGTTTACCATTCGGTAACACGTTTCATGAAGCCTCGGGTTAAAGATTGCAAAGTGATCCTAGGAGAGGCAATCGGCCAGCAATACATCCTCTTGACAGAAATATGGCGGTGGTGTCGAACCGTACTAAACAGACAAAAGTGTCTGCAAGAATCGAATGTTGCAAAATGCAAAATGCAAAATTATCTCCATCACATCATCAACGAAGTTGAGGATGCAGAGTGCAGAGCATACGATATGTGGAATTCCTAACAAACAATCTTGCTTGGATTGAACCAAATCACGTCTGACAAACATCCAAGAGTATCAAATTGTCATGAGAAGCTTTTCAAATATGCCGTTCGGATTCGGCGTAAAACTGTAGGTCCCCTTCACTTTCGCGTTTCAGATCCAGCTTTGGCCAAATCTGATTTTTCGCTAGACAAGTGTTGCCATTTCTACAGGGTGACCCACCTCCCAGAATGTTCTGGGAGGGATGTTGACTTTAAAGTTTTTGTCAAAACGGGTCTGAAGGTCTATGTTGCAAGGGAGGATTCTAATTTTTTTTTAGAATACCTAAATGCGAGGGCGATTTCACTCTCGGAAAATTGGAAAGTTGGTTTGAGGCTTACTTAAGATGTCCAGGTGTGTCAAGTGAAACAGAATGCCCATTGCAGTAGACGGAGAGAGTCGCTTTGCCTAAGGCAGTCCGCCAAACAACCATCCCGTACATAAGTATCGGTCTTATAATCGAGATGTATAGCCAGCAGTGGCGAGGCGCCCATATAACTCGATTCACGCCGGGTTACCTTTTAAAATTCCACCTATCAACAATGTTTCAATCCAACAAGCAAAATACATAATGTGTGTACTGTGTACATAAACATAAGATTTGTATGTTTCCTACACCTGCACTTGCAAGCAACAAATTCTACCAACCCACCACCTGCTATTCACCTGCTCTCATATCGTTCTACTGCTCTACGCACACAAATACTCACACCATTTCATGCCTATTCTCCAACATCACATACTCCTCTCTATACCCCATAGAAACACATACGCAAAGCGATAGCAAAACAAAGCATAGTAACCCGGAAATTTTCGCGTTATGAAATATGTGTCTGGTTAGAACAAATTGGCTTTCTTTCCTGGTTTTCCCCTTATCGTTCACCGCGTTTGACTTCTCTCTGTTTGATACACGCTTCCTTATGCAAAAATATAACCCGCTTTTCAGCGACTTATTTGGCGAGTTTTGTATGTAGCTGAGGTGAGTTCAGTTTGAAAAGTTCAGTTGTGAAGCAGACTGCGATGTCTTTGTATATACACAGATAAATATACCTATCCAACAACCATTTCTTTGAATTACGGCTGATACAACACAAATGGAATATTTCCGAATCAAATACTGAAGAAATGATATAAATCGGTACATATTTGAACGAGATACAGCGAAAATAGCAAAAGTCTAAAAATCCATAAATTCATAATTCCTTATTTGATGGAAAATACCGAAATTACCTATTATTCAATTTTTCCATCATACATTCTACTCGCAGACGACAAAGGCAGATTTCTAATTTTTCCATCATATCCCTCTCATCCTACATACTATTTGCCGAAGCGACGCAACATTGCAAATCATCAAAAGTATTCGGCTGTTACACAGAAAAATAAATAGCTATATAATATCAGAATGATTCGATAAAGAGAAATAGTAACATTTAATACACAAACCTTCAAACGCCACAACTTTTGCTCCCGCCTCTGTCGAGTTTGCCGTTTTCAAATTCGTGTTGATGAGACTACTATTAGGAATGTACGAGGGCGGGTCAATAAGTCCGTGACTTTTGGAATAAAACATAGATTTTTTGATAAAAAAAAAAAAAATATTTTTCAACGTAGTCTCCCTTGAGCTCTATAAACTTTGTCCAACGCTTCTCCAATTTTTTTATCCCTTCCAAAAAAAATGATTTGTCGAGGTCCTCAAAATAGGCCTTTATTTGCGAGATGACTTCATCATTGGAGTCAAATCTTTTTCCACCAAGCCATTTCTTCAGGTTTGGGAACAAGAAGTAGTCGCTTGGAGCCAAATCTGGAGAATAGGGTGGATGAGGGAGCAATTCATAGCCCAATTCATGGTTTTTTGCCATGGCAACTGCACATGTGTGCACCCTTGCATTGTCTTGGTGGAAAAGAACTTTTTTCTTGGCCAAATGAGGTCGGTTTTTTTTCAAATCCTCATTGAATCGGTCCAATAAGTTGGCATAATATTCCCCATTGATTGTTCTTCCCTTTTGAAGGTAGTCAATGTGGATTATCCCGCGTGCATCCCAAAAAACAGTCGCCATAACTTTATTGGCTGACAAACCCACCTTGGCCTTCTTTGGCGCCGATTCACCCTTAGAAACCCACTGTTTTGACTGTTGTTTGGTCTCTGGTGTGTTGTGATGGATCCATGTTTCGTCCACGGTTACAAAACGGCGCAAAAACTCCTCCATATTGCGATTAAACAACGCCAAACCTTCCTGTGAAGTTGTTACACGATTGCGTTTGTGGTCGACTGTGAGCAAACGCGGCACCCATCTTGCGGAAAGCTTTCTCATGCCCAAGTGATCATTCAAAATTGAAACCACTGAGCCATGCGAGATCCCTACGGCTTCCACAATCTCTCGCACTTTCAATCTTCGGTCGGCCAACACCATATCGTGAATTTTTTCGATTGTTTCGGGTGTAGAGACCTCAACTGGGCGTCCAGGACGTTCGGCATCTTCAGTGCTTGTACGGCCACAACGAAATTCAGTAAACCACTTTTTTTACCATTGAAATCGATGGTGCAGAGTCCCCATAGTCTTTTTCAAGCTTAGCCTTGGTCTCGGTAATGGTTTTTTTTCGCAAGAAATAATGCTTAATAAGCACACGAAATTCACTTTTTTCCATTTTCTCCTCAAATTAGTGAGTAGTCTGATAAAAATAGCTGTCAAACACAAACTAACTGACGCAGCAAGTTTAAATTTTGACAGGAGTCAACTGACAGATGCCTGTTGACAGGAGCAGTGTTGCTGTTTCAGTAAAGAGGTCAGAAATTCAAAAAGTCACGGACTTATTGACCCGCCCTCGTATATACAAAGGCGATGTGTAACTTAAAGTAATATTGAGTGGAATTATTGTTGTGCAATATATAATTATTTAAAGTGATCGAAAACAGTGAAAAGTGTGAGAAGTGTGAAAAGTTTAAATTGTTTTGTTTTCAGTTAGATTCAGCAAAGGAGAAAATGGCATTATTAACAGTAAATTGTTGTTTAGTAGATTTGCTTTTGGAAGAAGAAAATTATTTTCGTAAGTTGAGTTTTCTTAAAAAAAAAAGTTATAGAGATAGGACGCTCTACTCCTTCTATGAAAATAGATTATAAGATAATGGTTTTGTTTCGCATTTCAACGCATCCATATATCAAAAATATACTTGGTTGACCGGTAGTTGTAAGCTCAATAAAATGTTTTGTTTTCCTTGCCTCCTTTTTTCTAATTCTCCTAGTGTTTGGAGTCGCACGGGCTACGCTGACATAAACAATTTAATTAATTCGGCAAATAAACATGTCAAGACGGAAAAACACATTCGTAGCTGTTTATCTTTGCACGAATTCGGTACTGATCGTATTGAAACCTCGTTAGGTAATTCCTTTGTAGCTCACAACAAAAAAGTTGATAGAAACCGTAAACTAATGGAACTTTTTATAGATACGGTAGTTCTTTTAGGCAATCAGGAACAAGCATTTCGGGGTCATAATGAAAAGCCAGATTCTAATAATCGTGGCAATTATGTCGAAACACTTTTATACTTATCTAAGTATGACCAGTTAATGGACTCTCATTTGGAACAGTGTTCAAGTGCACGTAATCCGGTTTTTTCGGGTCTATCAAATGACATCCAAAACGATTTAATACAAAGTATAGCCGCAGTGATCAAATGCGAAATTGAAGTAGAAATGAGTGAAACGCGATTTGTGTCCATCATGATTGATGAAACACCAGACATGAGCCATAGGGAGCAACTTAGTGCCGTTTTGCGTTACTTATCGGAGGAAGGAGTAGAGGAAAGGTTTCTTGGGTTTATTGACGTGAGTGAGAGTCGAAATGCCGATGAGCTCTCAAAACACATTTTCAATATACTTTTTGTATACGGTTGCAAGGAGAAATTAGTTGGGCAATCTTACGATGGGGCCGCGGTTATGTCAGGGGAAGTAGGTGGTGTTAAAAAAAAGTCCTGGATGCTTGTCCAATGGCTTATTTTATTCCTTGCTACGCACATGTTTTAAATTTGGTGTTTTCTCAATCACTGGAAAATATACCTGAATTGAAAGTTTTTTTTTGGCAATATAAACACAATAGTACGCTTCTTTAATAAATCAACTAAACGTTCAAATATTTTAAAACAAATAGCAAACAGACGCATGCCGGGAGTATCAGAAACTCGCTGGCATTACCATTCCCCATTAGTTAACGTTATTTTTAACTGTAGATTAGATATTATTGAAACTTTTAAGCAAATATTAGACCATCCAAAAGAATGGGACACTGACGCACTTTCAATGGCCGAAAGTTTATTGCTTAAGTTAGAAGGGAAAAATATTTGCTAAAACCGATGTATTGTTTAATTTAATACAAAATAAACAAACAGATGTTGAAGTTGCTAAGCGAGAAATCGAGTGTTTTGTGTCTTGGCCTTCTACTGAGTTTCTAAACAAATTTAATTTAATTTCTGAAAGTATAAATGATTGTGCTGAACCTCCACGGAAACGCCGTTTACTTGATTTTGATTTAAAGACTCACTATAAGCGCCTTTTTGTAGAAATAAAGGACAATATTATATCTCAAATTAAGACACGATATAAATCTTTCACGGATTTAATTTTTTTGGATTTACTCAATAAATCAAAATACAGTCGTTTTGCTCAGTCAAGCACAGATGATAAAATATCTTCGGTGATTAACTTTTTCCCTGGAATTTTCGATTTTGCAGGTTTAAAAAATGAGCTGAAAGTTCTCTATACTACGTCTTCACTTCAACCACTTGACGTTTTATAGCTCTATAAACATTTAAGAAGTGAAATATTGTGTGAAACATTTCCCCAAATCTTAAAATTAAGTGGACTATTTTTAACACTACCAATGACTGTTGCTTCCGTGGGGAGATCTTTTCCATTCTGAGAAGAGTTCATACATATTTGAGAAATTCTCAAGGAGAAGACAGGCTTTCTGATTTAGCACTTTTATCCATAGAAAAGCGACTCCTTTTAAAAATAAAAAGTAGGCCTAACTTTTATGAAAGAGTTCTTGCAGAATACGTGAAAAAAGGTAGAAAAATAGACTTAGAGTACCTACAAATAAAAAAAAAATATTTAACAAAACTTTTCACATTTTTTTCCAAATTCTACTGTTTTTGATTTTAAAAAATATTAATCATTAATATTTTCTCTTTTTAACTTTGTACAAAAACTATTTTTAAAATATTTTTATATATTATAGATATAAAATCTATACATTTTTGTAAATATTATGCGTGAAGCTTTTTAATTTAAATTTTTATTTATTTATTTAACAAATCGTGATTTATGAAGTTCCTTTTTTTTATTACTTACTATTAATTTTCTTTAAGGTACAGCATTTGCATCTGCCAAAAAGGTTTCTTTCGAAGCCACTTTTATTATACTTTAGGTTCATTGTAAATTTAAGATTAAATGACTTGAAGTATAAAAAATTGTTTTGAATTGCTTTACTTCTATGCGATTTGTAGTACACAATATAATTTCAGAAAGCGTTTGCAGGTGCATATTTTTTCCGACTTACCATTTAACATTTTCCACGCCACGCCACTGATAGCCAGTTGGTTATGCGGGGTTGAAGCCCCCATTTATTACCGATGGCCTTTTTGCAAGAGAAGAGTGATACCGTAGCTTTACGAACTCTTTCTTGTATGTTGGGCTTATAGCTGAGCTTTTTATCCAGAATGAGACCCAAGTATTTAGCTTCGTCAGAGAAGACTAAGCTTGTGCCCCTGATTGAAGGGGGGGGGGGGGGTCAATGTGTGGAAATGTATGTTTCCTAGTAAATAGAACAAGTTCGGTTTTGTGGGGGTTAATACCTAACCCACAACGATCTGCCCATGTTGTAAGCTTGTTAAGAGCGTTTTGGAGAAGTTCTTTCAGGGTGTTTAGGTGCTTCCCTGAGGCGGCAATTGCAACGTCGTCTGCATAGGCAATCACCCTGCAGCCCTCCCTTTCCCAGGCATCAGCATTTTGTTCACCACTAAGTTCCAGAGGAGGGGGGATAGGACTCCGCCCTGTGGCGTACCTCTACTGACAGATCTTCTAGCAGATGTCACACCCAGTTTCGAGTTTATAATCCGGCTTGTGAGTAGCAGATTAATAAGTTCACCAAGTGAGTCGTCTACCTTTACATCTGATAGTGCATTTGCGATCGCTGATGAATTGACGTTGTTAAAAGCGCCTTCAATGTCCAGGAATGCAACCATAGTGTACTCTTTATGGTGAAGGGAGTATTCGATTGAACGTACTAACTAATGTAAGGCTGTTTCGACATATTGGCCTTTGCAATATGCATGTTGAACCGAAGACAGGAGTCTTGTATCAATGTTAGTGCGTAGATGGATATAAATCAGCCTTTCTAATGTTTTTAGAAGGAACGATGATAGGCTTATGGGTCTGAGATCCTTAGGATTTAAATGGGAACATTTACTGGCTTTGGTTATAAATACTACTTTTACTTCTCTCCATAACAACGGAATGTAAACCATTTCCATGCAGCTTATCAGTATTATCTCAAGCAAAGGCAGGAGGTGTTTTGAAGTTCTGCTGGTATTAGCCATCTGGCCCCGCGGATTTATATGGTTTGAAGCTGTGTAGCGCCCACAGCAGTTTGTCCCTAGTAATCAGACCTGTGTAGTTAGTAGTATGTGCAGTTGACCTAATTAGGTTTTTATTGCTACTAACGTGGGAGCTACGTGAGAAATGTGTATCCAGTAGCAGGTTAAGCGATTCTTCGCTGAAAGTGGTCAGGAGCCGTCCGCCTTCTTTAGACAGCTAGGCATACCTGGGTTGGTTGAGAGGATTTTTTTTTTAGCCTTGATGCCTCGCATGATTCTGCTATTTTCCCACAAAAGAGTCTCCAAGACGAGGGTTTGGCTTTCCTTAGTTCTTTTTTGTAAGCATTGAGGGATGCTTTATAAGAAGCCCAATCGGTTTCAGCTTAGTAGGGAATAGTAGTTGCCTTGCAAATTGAACGCCCCAATTGATTTGCTTGTTAGTAAAATTCAGCTAAAAAATATTTTGCGAACTTATGCTTTCTCTGTAATTGTATTTTTTTGTGTCTGCGTTAGTATTTGTACAGGCAGATTGTTTGCTTCTATGTTTATTCTGTTTTTGTACTTACTAACACATGAACTAAATGATGAGCCTGTGGAAACACTTTGTGTGCCATCACTCTACGACACCGATCAACACTTAATTTGGCAACGTACCCACCACATCTCTGTACATTGTGCTGCTTTTGCCAAAGAATATAAGATATGTGCGGGCTCAGGAGGCTGAAGAGTGCAGACCAGCTGTATCAATCGCATTATTGTTTCAAAACATACTAAACCGTCATTAAAACATCACACGCAATTTCCAATGCAATACCAAATTGACCATCGTTTTTCGATTGGCATCAAGGGAAAAATGCAATTTACCCTATTTTACTACTCCGCAGGAATGACCATATGCCTTGGCGCCAAATTCAATGCCGACGCGTCAATCAATTCGTTTTTCGAATTTCCTTCCCTTGCACGAAGGGTTTCATTTCGTACGCGAAAATACATTAATCCTATCCCAGCAGCAACACCACTGGCATGGCATGGCATAAAATATAGCGAGCCCGAGTATGGTATCCCTTTTACGGGCGTAATCGCCTTTCCGGAAGCGCGAACGAACAAAATTGCGTGATTCTGTCCAGCATTGGTCAGTCTTGAGATAAACAATGAGTTGGATAATTCGTGTGTGTGCACATTCAACCCCTTAAATATGAACGCAACATCCTTTCTAGCATGTCTGCCATTCTAATCGACTTCCGTGTGCCTAATGTTATACAGTTGCTTGTTCTGATAAATTTGTGAAAAGGATATGAGTGGAGAATATCGGCTGGATTTTATTTTATTCCATCGAGACGATGATTATGATGACGAAGCTAAATGTTTTTTTTTTTGTTTGGTTGGCACGTACTTCACCCTGTTACGTCATCTCTATCGCATCCCTTCGCATACAGAGCCCAACCCTTATTGTTATGCATACACGTGCAACGTCCGATAAAGGGGGATGATTATTTTGAGGGAAAAAATTGCATTTTTAAATTTTACACACACACAACATTCCGGCATTAATTCTTTTTTTTTTTCTTTTATTTTTTTAGGTAAAATCAATCGAATTCGATTTCGTTATGGCTGGATGTAGTTGTTGTTGCTGTTTGTTATCCTTTTCGGTGTAGCTACAACACTGCTGTTTACTGTCCCTTTGAAGAGCATTCAGGTTTTTGCATTGTGTGCTTCAGTTGTGCCGGGGAAAGGCCATTGTTATTGGAACCTGAACACGGAACAAGGAAGCAAATGAGGAACAGGACTTGTACCGGGCAAAGGTTACGCGACAGCTGCGAGGTTTTTCCTTACGTTCGCCCTTACATCATACGAAATGCTGAAATACCGAGCACACTTTTCACTTTCGCGCTTCAATTTTAGCAAATTTTAAATGTTTGTAATGGTTTAGAGTTCATGCAGGATCTATTTCGATGCCTAACGAATAATTACCTTGTGTTGAACGTATTTTGAAGACTCTATCGACTGATTTCTTCACGAAGTTCTAGTACCGGTATTAGACAAAAAGTTGGTATCCAAATCGGCGCCTAGTCATTTCTTCATCAAGTAATAAGGCGCTGATCCACACAATTTGCTACCGGATATTAGCTAGTACTCAGAACCGCAAATTCGGTTGCCTAGCGACGTTAGTACGCAAATTTGAACATGATGGTGTTTTGTATGAAGAAAATGAATTTGGTTTTTGGCGGCTATAATTTGTTTCGAGATTATGATGATACGTAGAGGCCAAGAAGGGAGGAGTAGAAGTGTGTCGATTTTATTCCCCTATCAACCGAATACCACAACGGCATAAGCACTTGGGGCGATGGGGATTTGTATGTATAAGTAGATCCTTATGGTGCAGGGAAATAAGTCCACGGGAACTAAGTCCACTGAGGGACTTAGTTCCCACATAGTGGGAAATAAAACCACCTCTCGATCAGTAGAGGTCTCAGGTTCAAACTACATCGGGACCAGTTATACCTTAGTCCTATGAAATGTCTAGGAATTTTATTTTATTGTACGAACTTGTATTATATAAAAACAAAAGCGGTCAAGTGCGAGTCGGACTCGCCCATGAAGGGTTCCGTGCGAATTATAATTATTATTTACTTAGGCCACTATTACAGATTTATTATTCGAAAATAATGGTTCACGGTTTACGCATAGGGTTTATGTTTATGAATGTTGTGGTTATTTTAGATTAAAAGACACGATTAACTCCAAATACTAATAATAATTTTATTACTTCAAATCTCTAAAGCTAAGGCGGCAATCAGTGTCAGAGGTTAAAGCGAGAATGTGACTCGTGGCTTCTTATGACAGCAGGTTTTTTATGAAAGGTCGTTTCAATGACAACCAAATGAAATGTCACCATAGTATTGCCAGATCACATCAGCTTCCCTCACACTTATTTTTGATTAAATCTGACCCGTTTAAAGCGTAACCGCTCAGAACGTCGAAGCTCTGGTGTTGCGCCTGCTGGCTCCACATCTTCTGCCAAATTTCCAGGATCTGCACTTGCGACTGGACTTGCAATCGGCTGAGGTGAATGCAGACTGATGTTGACAGGTGATGAGTCAGGATACAATAAAACGTCGGAGTCATTTAAGTAAGTTCGATACTCGTTTGGTGTTGATTGACTGACTATTGTCTCGTCGTGTTTGTCGATAGGGCTTTGTACTGATACGAAAGGATGAACATCTTCTTCTTCGGCTGGAGAGCGAATTCTCATTTGATTCTGATGGCGTCGTAGAGTAACCGTGCCAGTCCTAACAACGTACATCCTTCTGCCTAAGTTCTTCTCTACAACCGCCGCAATCCACTTCTTTTTTCGTTGGTATTGCCGTACAAAAACCGGTTGGCCAACAGCAAACTTTGTTTTGCCTTCGTGCTTCCTTTTCTTGGCTTCTGGAAGCATCGCAGAGAGCATAGTGCGATGTTGTCTACCATGGAGTTTTTCTGCTGGCGATGTCCCATCATCATCCGGCGTAGATCGGTATGTGGAGAGAAAGATTAAAACAGCTTTGTCCTATTGTGGTGTATCTAGTAAAATCTTTCGAAGTGCGGTTTTGAATGCACGCACCATCCGTTCAGCTGCGCCGTTGGACTCCGGGTTAAAAGGCGCCGACGTTATATGTTGAATGGAGTTACTTCGGCAAAACTGTTGAAACTCATTTGAAGTAAACTGGGTCCCATTATCAGACACCAATGTTTTGGGTAGCCCCTCTATTGCAAAAATTGACTGTAAAGCTTTAATGGTTTCTTCTGATGTGGTAGATGCCATACGAACAACGAAAGGGAACTTTGAATTGGAGTCGACCACAATTAGCCACATCTGCTTCTGAAAAGGTCCAGCGAAATCAATGTGTATTCGTTCCCACACTTCTTCAGTTTGACATGCGACACATTTTGAAATCGTTTTGGTGATGTCATCATTAATGCTGGGCCACCAGCAATATCGGCGTGACATTTGCTTCATCCGGGTGAGTCCCCAGTGTCCTTGGTGTAGAAGTGCCAGCACCTTCGGTTGCATCTGCTTGGGTACAACTACTCGAGGGCTTCCACTGTGGAAGAGAAGAATGTCATTATATACTTCAAAAGAAAATCTTCTGCGAAAATAGGGCAAGAGCGAAACGTTAGTTAATTGCATTTCAAAAGGATTTGGCCATCCCTTCTGCACATATTGAATGACCTTAGTAAGAGTCGGATCGCTTCGAGTAGCATGGGCTATAGTTTTAGCGTCTATAGGAAAATCCTCAACCAGGGAGGAACAAACTTCATCCACTTGATGACCAGATTCCTCGGTGCCGTCAAAAAACTCATCAGGTCCACTTGGTAATCGCGACAGGCAGTCGGCATTTCCGTGTTGTTTTGTGGGACAATAACGTATAGTATACGTATATCCCATCAGAATAAGCGCCCATCGTTGAAGACGCTGAATAGTCATATGCGGTAACTTTTTCGACGGACTAAAAATTGTAACCAGCGGCTGATGGTCAGCGATAAGTTCAAATTGACGTCCAAACAGGTACTGGCGAAATTTGTTCACTCCATAAATGATAGAGAGGGCCTCTTTCTCAATCTGGCTGTATTTTTTCTGAGCATCGTCCAGCGTTTTCGATACAAAAGCGATCGGTCTTTCCGTTTTGTCTGGGTAGACATGGGAAATGACGGCACCAATGCCGTGTGACGATGCATCGGTAGCTAAGGTGATTGGTAAGTCATCACGAAAATGCACCAATCGTGATACGTTCAAAATGTTTTCCTTGAATTGATCGAATGCACGTTGTTGATCTTTTCCCCAAATAAAAGGTTGATTCGACGATCGTAGTTTATTCAGTGGTGCGGCTACTTGGGCGAAATTTTGAATGAACTGATTATAGTAATTCAGTTTCCCGATAAACGCTTCGAGCTCCTTTAAATTCCTTGGTTCAGGCAAATTCCGAATTGCTGCCACCCGCGTTTCCGATGGACGTATACCTGTAGCGTCGATTATGTGGCCCAAGTAGTTGATTTCACTCCTTGCGAATTGACATTTTTCTAACCGGCACGTTAATCCATGACGTTCTAAACGCTCCAGAAGAATTTGAAGGTTATGCAGATGCTCAGCATTGGTTCGCCCAGATACGATAATGTCATCTAAGTATGACGTGCAAAATTCGATATCAGACGTTAATTGTTCAATGTACCTTTGGAAAATGCCTGTGGAACTCGAAGTTCCAAAAGGTAACCGTTGATATTCGAAAAGACCAAAATCCGTACTTATAACGCAAAGTTTTCTTGACTGTTCATCTAAAGGGACTTGAAGGTAGGCGTCGGACAAGTCAACCTTTGTAAAATACTGACCCCCTTGTAATTTATGGAAAAGTTCATGTATTCTCGGAATTGGGTGACGGTCGATCTCTAATTGTGGGTTAATCGTAATTCGAAAATCTCCGCAGATACGTAAGCTGCCATTGGCTTTCTTTACGACGACTATGGGTGCTGCCCATTGACTAGTCTCGACCGGTCGGAGAATGTCTAATCGTCGTAAACGTTCGATTTCCGCTCGTACACTTTCCTTTAACCCAAAAGGTACTGGGCGATGCTTGAAATATTTGGGTTGAATATTTTCCTTCAGCGTTAAATGAGCGACAAATAGTTTACTACATCCTAGTTCTTGATTGAAAATTGTCTTGTACTTTTCGCATATCGACTTTGCTTCAGATGCGAGCATGTCTTTTGCTTCGTTTGCCATTTGTAAAACTGATTCCCCCCTTTGAAAACATGATCGAAAAATTAAATGCCTCGAACCAATCTAAGCCCATTATATTTGCACCGTTCGAACTCTCGCTTACTAAGAGTGACAGATTGCGGGTTTTGTTTTTACAGCGAACTGATACTTTTACAATCCCCTTAATTGGTACGCTTACACCTCCATAGCCCTTCAACGACCGATGAGTAGGTTCGCAGTGAGGATTCCCCAGGGCCTGATACCCTTCAAGACCGACCAGTGAGCAGGTAGCTCCAGTGTCCAACTGGAAAAACATTGGTTGCTGATTAACGTGAAGCGACACAAAAATTTGACGGCCTTTTCGTTCGACCTCCCACTGTGCTGACGAAACTTCGTCGAGTTCACTTTCGCCTATCTCATTGATTGAGTGGTTTGTTTCCGCGTGCGTGCGGCGATGTGTGTGGTTTGAGCGATTTTCGTTTTGGTGCCTAGTAAGGGACTGTGAGGACGACCTACGTCCGCGGCTTTTGGAGCGCTAACGCGATTTCACCCAAAAAACTGTTTCATTGTTTTTGGCTGACATGCAAACAGTACTTATGTGGCTTCGTCGCTGACAATTATTGCAAACTGAGTTCATGTGTTTGCATTGATCTCTATCATGGTGAATCAAACACCCAGGGCAAGACTTTCTAGCAAGAAAATGTTCGTTCGACTTACTTGTGTACTGTCGCGTCGTTCGCGTTTATGGCTGAGTTGGTTGATTTCTACTGTTGACGGCGTTGTCGCAGCTACGTTTCCCTTTAAAATTTCAGAGGCAGTTTGGGTTGACGCAAATGCTGTTACTAGCTCCTCAATTTCTTCCAGAGTTGGGTCTTTCTTTTGTGTTGCTGCCATGCGGACGGATTCATGTGGGGTGTAGTACACGATCATGTCTCTGATCATGCAGTCGGCGTATGATGTACCACAGCCTTGCTTTGAGCAGACAAAGTTACAGTCTCTGGCTAATCCCCGTAAATCGGCAATCCAATCGTCGTATGTTTGACCCGGTGCCATCTTTTGTCGCAAAAATTTACATTTCGATGCGAGTACATGCAATTTTGTTTGGAAATGACGTGTCAATTTAATTGTTAGTTCTTTAAATGAGTGTATACTCACATCGGTAGTCTCGAATAGTTTTTGGAGTACCTCGTTGACGTAGTTCCCGCAGGTTGACAAAAAATGCGCTTTCTTTAAACTGTCGTCTTCTACTGCGTTCGCCTTGAAGTGCTGCTGTAGCTGGAACAAGTAGTTATCCCACGTCTCTTTTTCTGCAGAAAATACGCGAAACTGTGGAATGGAGCTGGATGTCGCCTGCATGGCGGGTGATATTGGACTTCGCAACATTTGTTCCATGCGCTCCGCATTTGATTTCAGTACGCTTTCCATCCATACTTGCTGTTGTGTTAGCAATTGCTCCACTAATTGTAGGTCCATGGATTCTTCGTGTTTTTTCCTCGTCGCCAATATGTTGTGGTTATTTTAGATTAAAAGACACGATTAACTCCAAATACTAATAATAATTTTATTACTTCAAATCTCTAAAGCTAAGGCGGCAATCAGTGTCAGAGGTTAAAGCGAGAATGTGACTCGTGGCTTCTTATGACAGCAGGTTTTTTATGAAAGGTCGTTTCAATGACAACCAAATGAAATGTCACCATAGTATTGCCAGATCACATCAATGAAATTAAATGTTTTTTTTATATTTGCGTTCATTGAATGAAAGGTAAATTGCGGTTTACGATTTATGACGTATTAAAAAAAAAACTACTTACTAGATCTCGTTCAAACCAATTTTCGGTGGAAGTTTGCATAGTAATGCACATCGTACATTTTTTTTAGTTTTATCATTCCCTTATTTTAGAAGTTAGAGGGGGGGGGGGGCATACATTTTACCACTTTGGAAGTGTCTCTCGCGCAAACTATTTAGTTTAGAAAAAATGATATTAGAAACCTCAATATCATTTTTGAAGACCTATCTATAGATACGCCACACGTATGGTTTGATGAAAAAAAAAATGTGAGTTTCAGTTCTAAGTATGGGGAACCCCCAAAATTTATTGTTTTTTTTTCTATTTGTGTGTGAAAATCTTAATGCGGTTCACAGAATACATCTACTTACCAAGTTCCAACAGTATAGCTCTTATAGTTTCGGAGAAAAGTGGATGTGACATTCCCGGACAGACAAACAGACAGACATGACGAATCTATAAGGGTTCCGTTTTTGCCATTTGGCTACGGAACCCAAAAAACAGGTGCTTTGGAACTGAGGTTAGCGCTAGCTCCGACCTAACGGAGTTCATCCTACCTGGGTACGGGTTAGTGCCAGGGATGGGAAAGTCGATACAATTGTATCGAATTCAAACCAAATGAATTTGCTCAAGTACAAAAAAACCTGAAAAGCAGAGATGACAGGGTAAACTACCTAACGAAAGCTTCATGCTTAATGACGCGTAGTTTATAAGTAAACTACTTTCCACCATAAACTACCTCTAACTTCGTCTCCTAATTGTATAACAATTCAATAATTCTGTCAATGTCAGTGACGTTAAGATGTTAAATTGACAATTGAAAAACTACACATGGTATACACTGGCGATCACAAGGATGAGGCCATACATTTTGCAATCGATTTTCGGTCCTTATACCTGTTGGAAATTGTATACCCAGAAACATTTACTACCTACATATTTTCCCAAGAAGTAAGTCATAAAATTAAAGGGTAAATAAGAAACAACCGCTGGAATTTCCCAAGATCAAACAATGAACTACATACTTGAAAAACGTATAAAAAGATGCGCCACTAGGATGAGGCCACATGCAAAATCTTCGAAAGAAAGGGAAAAATGAATAAAATGTTTACATTTTATGGTTTTAAAATATTTATTTATTATGTTTTTCCACATTAATAATGAGGCATCACGAATAGCTTCGATTAAAGTGTCCTTGTCTTAAATTGTCTGCCGCCTTCATACACTTTACAAGATAACCATGTCCAAACATTTTCGATTATGTTTAAGTCCCGTGAATAGGGCGGCCATGGCAAAAGTTCCACGTCTTCTGATTGAATCCAACTTCTAACAACCCTGGAAGTGGTGATAGGGGCATTGTCTTGTTGGAATATGCAAGAAACTGGTTCGAAAATGTCTTTATTTTAGAAATAACCGTTCCAGCAAACATTCGTAGTTGTTTCCGTTCATTGTTGTGGACAAAAACTCCAACTCGATTGTGCAATAGTGGGTAATAACTCCCACGCCATTACACCTGACGTGCGACTGTGATGTCTTGCCAAAATAAGCTCCTCCTTTCTTAGATCATGGAAATAAAATTTGTTACCATCGGGGCCGTCAAGGTTAATCTTTTTCCATCCGAAAAGACAACTCGTTTCCATTCACTGCTCCAAGCCATATGTTCTCTTGCAAAATTCATTAGATGCTCCTTGTGAACTTGCCTCAAAAAATTTCTTTTTAAGTTTTCTTCTCTGTATAGTACCACTTTTTCATATTATCCTTCGGACTATTGCTATACTGGCTGATACTCCGCTGTTGGCCCCTATTTTAGTCACTGGTAGAGTAGAATTTGGGGCAAACCGTATAATAAGCCACTTTTCTCGCAATGTTGTTGCTTCTGCCGTGCGTCCTTTTTGATTTTTCCCATAGTGTTGTGGATCCGCAAGATAACCGTTTACAAAGTCTTACTTCTATTTAGCCTCCTTGCGGTTTCTCGGCCTGAGGGTCCTAACTCCTTGAAAGCATTTTTGTTCCTCTTTCTGTAGCTGTCAAAGTCTTTATGGAACCTATTTTTTTAACTAAATAAAAACAGTTCTTTTTTAAAAAATTCTCAACAAAACTTTGAAATCGAAATATTCGCAATGGCCTCATCCCAGTGTTGCATCTTTGTTTGTTCCCACTTTACATGGGAACTAAGTCCACTTCGCGAAAGTGGTTTTATTTCCCAATATGTGTGCTATCAACAAACAAACAACAATCTGTCCACACCCTAGGACAAAACGTCCCTGTTGATAGCAATAACTTCGAGGAAGTTAAGGATTATTAGCTGTATCAAGATGTGGTCTAAAAGCTAAATCACGTCGACTACATTGGCTCGTCCACATTGAGCGAATCGACAAAAATTCTCCAGCCAAGAGGAACTTCGACTCCCAGCCCTCAGGTTTGAGAAGACAAGGAAGACCGAACCTCCGTTTTAAAGACCAAGCCATCGCGGATGCCAAAGCACTTGGTCTAGAGAACTGCAATCAGCGTTCCAGTGATCGCAGAGGATGGGAGCCTGCATTGTCTCAGGCAGAGACTCTTCACGGGTCGGGAGCCCGTTAAGTTAGAAGGTAAAGTAGGAGCTTTAACACGCTGCTGCTGCTATTTTCCAGGGAGAGATTTTCGTGTGTTGAGTTGCCCGTGTGTTGATTTGTTCGTGCGTTGAGTTTTTCGTGTGTTGAGTTTCTGTGTTGAGTTGACAAATGTTGAGATGACGTATATTGATTGGACATGGAATCCAGCCTACTTGCTGCTCATTTTGCAGAAAGCTCAATGCTCCCAGATTGTGAGATAAACTCTCCTTGCAATCCACTTTCGCACTGGTACAGTACCAAGAGTATTTCAAGACGTTTATGTACACAAGTCCGCTGGTCCAGATGGTATTTCCTCTATCGTGCTGAAAAGGTTTTCGTTCACGGTGGCAAATAAACTGCGTAAGCTTTTCTATCGATCCTATTCTTTAGAGCTCCGAGACGATGGAAAACAGAATTTGTTAAGCCCGTCCCCAAAAAAACAAATCTTCTTCTCCCTTCTCCTACTGACCAATTGCACTTACGTTCGTTCTTTCCAATGTCATGGAATCGCTGATCAACCTAAGCAACTTAGACACCACACGTGGAGAAAAACCCTACAACTGCACCCAAACACTTCTTTCCTATCTCTCTATTCTTTCTAATAGTAACCAGCACCGAAAAGCATGCAATGAAATACGATATACGTGGCAGCTGCTTGCTGTTAAACACAAATGCTTACGCTGTGTTCTTAGCACTATAAGAGTACTGTAACAACAGAAAAACCACCCTTTAGCGTAAGCAAAAAAAAAAAAAGTTGAACTGCTCTTTTCACCAGGGTGGTGAAAGTAAGATCGTTGCGCTTGATATTTCGATGGCATTTGAAAGAGTTTGGGATCAAGATCTCTTGACGAAAATTAGTGTTTTTAAAATCGATGACACTCTTCTTCAATGGATTAGAAACTACCTTTTGGACCCAATTTAAGTTGTGTTGAGTTTCCAAAATACATCTGTTATTCAATTGAAATCTCAATAGTCTGCCATTATACGTGATTGACACTTGCATGGCTGAAACCGAAAGACTTTCCATTCTCGGTATTTGTGTTAATGACAACTTTCGTTGGAATGACCAAATATTCGATGTCGCCAAGTAAGCTGCGTTAAGTCTGGGCTTCCGTCAGCGAACAATCACAGAAGAAATGTTCAGCAGTGTCATCGCTTTCCCACAGGCTTCGCAGTTGGTGGTATCGCTTAGGCCTACTACCGTAAGATGCTTGACAAAAGCGTAATGGCCCGTAAGAACGCAGTCTTTTCTGTTGAGAAACAACAAGAATGCCGCAGATTTTTTATAGACGTCGGAATAGAATAAATATTTTACCCCCACTAATCTGGCTAACACTTACAAAATGTTTATTCGGCCCAAACTTAAGAACAACACCCACAATTAGTCTGCTACCCCAATCACATATTTGGAGCCACATCATTAAATTCAAAAACGCCCCATAAAACTCATAGGCGATCGAGATATTGCGAAATCGCTTGCCTCCTTAAGGCATCGTCGCAATGTCTCATGTCTGCTGTTTTATACATATTTCCACCACAACTGCTTTAACTAAATATCAAGCTGCATTCCACCCTTAGAACATTTCAACCGCAATACCCACGAATCTGCATCAGGTTACCCTAAAGCCGACTTTCGCGCGTACATTGAAATACAAGGAACCGTTCCTTAACCGTTCAACACGAATGTGCAATGCTCTATTGCGCTCCGTTTATCCTACACAATTTGATTTACTAACATTCAAATCCAACGTGCATCGGTTTCTCGTCCTTCTAACTGCCTTATTTCGTTAATGACCGTGCTGTGTAAATTTATATATTATAAAAGTGTTAAAAATCCCTTTAGGACGTGCAAATTAAAAAAAAATGCACATTTGAAAATCCATCTAAGTCCTAACTCAAATTAGATGTTATTCGTCATTTAAAAGTTCAACAATGTCCTTTGACATTTACGTACTTATGAGAAAATCTTTAGGGGACGCTATGCACACGAGTAACAAACCCATCGTAAGCCGTTGAACATACCTCCCTTGCAGTTCCTTGCTGAGAGTGAGGCCATAAAATCACTATACCGTATGTGTGTTGTACTTGGACGGCAGGTCAATCTCGGCGATGGGGCCAGAGGTGCTAGGTACAGAGCTCTCTATGACAGCCTATGTGGCCATCGGGGAGGAGCACTTGACACTGAAGCAAGACTTTGAGCGCTGTTTTCAGGTCATCCTTCCTGAACGGCAGGAATCGAACAGTGAGGGGTGGAATGGCTTTAGGCCGGGTGATGTCATTGTCTATACGGATGGCTCACTTATTGACGGTATCTCCGGAGCCGGGGTCTACTCTAGAGACTGTCGGATAAATCTATCTGCAGCCTTGGGTAGACAAACAATTGTTTTTCAGGCAGAAATCTTTGCGATTGCCACTGCGCCAATATCCTGTTAAGGAGTTGGATTAAGGGTAAAACCTTATACATCTGCTCAGATAGCCAAGCTGCTATATCAAAGCCTATTCGGCTGGCTCTCCCAACTCAAAAATAGTTGAGGAAACCATGGTTAAGCTTAACCGCCTGGGAAGATGTAGCTCGGTATCACTTGCCTGGGTTCCTGGGCACACAGGTATCCAGGGTAATGAAAGAGCGGATGCTTTGGACAGGAAGGGCTCTCCAACAGCCTTCATTGGCCCACAAGCATCCATAGGATGCTGCTCATCCGTCCACAAACGTGAAATGGATTCGGCTCTACGGCAACAACATTCCGAATACTGGCATGACCTGGTCTCATGCAGGTATTCGAAGAAGCTAGTGGACGGTCCAAAAATCAGCAGAGCTAAGTTTTTGCTTGGACTAAATAGGAAAGACTTGAGATCCTTGATTGGTCTCGTCACTGGTTTCAGTCCTCTTAACGAGCACCTAAAAACCATTCACATTAGGAGCTCGGGCCTACGTGAGTGCTGCCTGGAGGCGGATGAAACGGCATCTCACTTCATCTGTGAATGTCCTGCTTTCGCCAGAACCAGACTCACCACTATAGGTAAACAATTCGTCAACGAAGATGAGATGGGGGACATTGAACTTGGTAATATTCTTCGCTTTACCAAGGCTACTGTCAGGTTCTCCCTCACTGAATCTTACTAATCGCCAATAAGCAACGAGCGGGCAGCTATGCTATGCTAAGGTCTAAGTGCTTGTCATCTACTGATGACCCCACGGCACATACAAAATACAAACAAATACAAATCGTTGAACCCAAAGTCGGTTTCTAGCAAACCCAGCACCACAAACAAGCATCCTTCTAATGAATTAATTAATGTAGACATTAAGTCAGCAAAATTACTATTCGAAGAAAGCTGTCAATCAATAAAATTGTAACAACAGAAAAAATGCAATTCTAAAAATATTGCCAAGAAAAGCAATCAAATTTGTAAAATAAAATCAGGCAATAATAAAGTTGCTTTTGACCATTTCGGACGTCTCTTGTGTTTTTGTTGTTGACTCCGAAATCCACGACATAATTCGCGCTATTAAGAAAACAGGACTATGGCCATCTCTTCGACTCATGATTTGAAGGGAGTATCCGGGGCCGGGAGAGCCATTTTTTCAACCGGTTTAATCAATTACTTTTTGTTTGTCGATGACTGGTATTCCCCATGAGCTGCCCTGTCATAGACGGATATGCGGACAACCGGACGGAATTGGCATAGGTACGCACTTTTTTGAATTTATCCACACTCGTTGTACCTTACCTCACACTCAGTTTGAAATTTAAGCTCTAATGCAATATCTTTCTCTTTTGAGATAGCTAAAAAGTGATACACCTTTTTAAAAAGAAAATATGTATATCTTAATTAGACAAGCTAACCCCAAATATATCTAATTCTACCACGTAAATGCCTCTGGTTGACAACAATGTAGTTTTTTTTGAAGAAGAAGATCGTTCAAAAAAATTAGGGCTGCAAGTATCCTGTCCTTAGCCATCGTTATCTTCGACGCTCATCCAATAGAAGAAAATACTTCTCTTTAGCCTTCAAAGGATTTTCTTCTTTTATTTATAACGCAATTTCTACTTTTATAAACTTTTTCTCGTTTTTTGCCCCAAAATCCTTTTGTGTCCTTTCTATACGAAATTTCCTTCATTATGTCGTATGTTTTCTTTTTTTCGATCTCCTGAGTTAGAAGGGATAAAAAATAAACCTACACAACATATTGCAATCGTTATACATCAACCCCTTATGTGTGATTCAACCCCAATGGGAGAAGAAGAAAAAAAGAAAACCTATCGAATTGAACTTTAAGACAATCTTCATCGTAGGCACCTACTCCTTCCTTGGACTTGTTTCGGCCATTTTTTTTAACCTAAAAAAGGGACGAAGAAAAAAATTAAGAAAATAAATTCCGGCTCTTTTCCTTTTTTTTTGAATTTAGTAACATTACGATTCACCCTTGTCAAGGTATAGAGGACTTACATATTTATGTATGTGCCTTAGATATGTGACTCCCATACCTTAACTAGCGTCAACCCTCTCGGCCGCAAAGTTAGGCTACGCAGGAAAAAAAAGAAGTCTCCAAGCCCAACACAGAAGCAAACATCATCCCTTCCATTTCATATATGAAAGACATCCTTTTCTATATCTCATAGGACACTCAATCAAGTGAAGGAGTTTTCCTTTCTATTTAGTCTTTTAGTCCCTTAGTCCCAAAAGTTTTTTTCTTTCCTTTCCTTCTCAGGCTCCTGTCATACCCCCATTCGGATGTTATTTTTCTTTTGGATGCTGTTTTTATTTTTTCTTCTCGCTCCTTGTTTTCTTAAGGACTATAAGACGTCATGTCGGATGGCAAATTTTATTCAGCTTTATTGTTTTTATATAAATTTATAAATACAACGAATGTATACGCCGTAAATATGTGGACGTCTATATACCAGGAGCTCTTATATTTATGTATTCTACCCTTTTTGTAGCGGCGTCGGTTGACGCGTTAATAAAAATGGAAAAGGATCGTCAAAAGGGTTCAGATTCGCCTGGTTTGTCACATAAAGCGATGGTCGTCCTCTAGAGTAACGAGTAAAGATTGCGTGGGCATGTGAGGGGTGGTGCTGGTAAGTATATACTGCAATACCGACACTGACACATCATCATTATCAGCAACACTGTATACAGTTGGTTTTGAAACCCCGTTCCGATGGTGGTGGTAGATTTTGTGTGCCCTTATTCCGATTAGCAACCCCTTAAGAACTAGAAAGCATTATAGTTGGTTTGTCCGGTGCGGCAACCCCTTCCATTTGAGATTAATTTAGAGTCCCCTTTCATTCCCCTTTCCTACTGTTAGCCGGGATACATAAAAGAACGTCCACCCCCTTGACGCATTGCAATTGTCCTGCGGGCTGAAAATGTATATCACAAATCCTAGTTTCTACCCAAAATTGAATCCTTTTGAAGCGTCATGTGTCATGTGCATGGCATGTGCCGTACGCACCCCACAACAAACAACAACAGGAGAGGGTTGGTGTTTGACAGTGAGCAAAAAAAAAGTAAACACCCTATAATCTCAATCGATACAATTTTTTGCAAATATATCCTTTTTTATCCTTTTTTTTAATTTTTATTTTCTCTATTTTCGTCCTTTTAATGATTATTTTTTTTATTTTTTTTATTTTTTTTTTTGCCCATTTGTTCAGTGTTTTGTTGCGATTATGCGTGATGCGTTTAAATTCGTATGATTGCGTTAAGGACACGTCAGTAGTTTAGCAAAGGGGTTTCACATTTTATTTTTGACAAACGTCCTGTCGTCGGTATATTGATGAAGATGATGGCGGGGAGAATAATGATGGTGGTGGTAGTGGTCGCTGTGATGATGCGATAATTTGTGGACCGTAAAATCATTTGTGCGATTTTTTGAGTTTTTTTAAAGGATATTTCATTGGAAAGGATTGCTTTTGTCTTTTAGTTCTGTATGGTAACTACATTTATGTGGGGTTGGCAATAAAAAGGAGTGACACAACTGAGTTTTAGGGATCAATAGTTCGTGTTACAGCATACGTTGTAACGGTTTTTATTTTAAAAAATAGATGCTGTCTGTTTGATGAATTTTTATTTTAAAAGTGGGAAACAATTAAGAACGCATTTTATACCCAGATTGATGGATTAGTATCTATGGAGATTCGAACAACTCCACAGAACTATAAAAAAGAATTAAAGCAAGAGTGCGCTGCTTGTGAGCGATACAAATGGCCTTAAGAATTACAAGTTTATTGCGTGGGTATTCAATAAGTGGCCCGTTTAAAATTTCCTATTGCATAGGAGTGAAAGGTTAACAAATTTCAGATTAGCAATTAATCATGACCGATGACTGGAAATTCTCACGACTCTTTGGAAAAATCAGGGATAAAGGCAAGTCTTACAACTATGCGTCGTGTTATTTCGAAAGCTAAGCATCTAAAAAGACTGAAAAACAAGAAGAAGCCACCTCTCAACCCGGTTCGAAAAGCGCAATGCCTCAGTTTTGTCGCACACATGTGACCTGGACTTCGGAGTGGCATAGAGTAGTCTTCCCCGATGAAAAATAATAATTTGGAAGGCCCCCATGGCTATAGCTGCCATGACCTCCGCAAAGAAACACATTATTTGGACCGGCAGCATAGCAGAGTTGGAGGTGTGATGGTGTAGGTACCCTTTTTGAACCTCTGCCGTGAATTTATTAACATGATAATGCGCCAATACATACAGCTCGGGTTGTTAAAGCCTATATACAGAGCCAAAATGTGGAGCTTTTTGAGCTAGCCGCCCTATTCTCCCGATTCAAATATCATTGAAAATGTTTGGGGATGGTTGACATGTCAAGGATACGGATCAGGACAACAATATTCGAGTATACCCGAACTAACCCAAGCCATCGAATTAGCTTGGAGCTCGATTTCACTGAATTATTTAGCTAATTTGTATACATCCCTTCCAAACCGGATGTGTGAAGTTTTGGAACAGCAAGGTGGCTCAACACACTATAAAAAAATGTTTGAATGTAAAATACTCCAATTATCTTAAATTTAAATTATTTTTGTAATAAAAAGGATCAGAAATCTCTAAAATGTTTTTTTTTATTAAAGTGTCCTATTTAACTAGCGCAATTTTTCGACATCGCATTTTGCCGGTTTTTGGTTAAAAATATTTTGTTAAAACTTAAAGCTGAAGCATTGAGTTCCTTTTGATCAAATAACAGCAATTAATTTTACTTTAATTTAAAAAAAAAAATAGTCTCTAGCAAGCTTGGTTTGGGAGCAATGAAGGATAGAAAAGAGACGTAAGGGTTGTCCTATTCAAGTGGCGAGGAGTGTATGTCATAATGGGCCTGATGTAGCCTGATCATCACTAAATAGATCCAGTGATTCATCTTTAAAGAGTTACCCCGGCAGGCCCATAAAGCTCTGGTAGCTTTTGTGATTTTGTTGTAAATGTGAAAGTTCCAATAGGTTTAAATTTCTTTCTTGGTAAAAGGAAAAGGAACTATGATAGCCTTGCTGAGATTGATGGAAATATTTTCCCTGTTGCTCAAGTCTAGGGCTGTCTTAAGGGCGATTTGCATACGAGTTGTGACTTCGTTTTTCTTCGGCGTAGGTATATAATTGTATTGAAGCCTAAATTGCACCAATGATCACAGGTTGGGAGATAGCACTCCTCCCTATGGCAGACCTCTACGGCTGATACTGATACTGAAGTCGGACCTGATGAAACAGTTATTTTCCTAATTTCAAGCATCGCTTTGATCAATTTTATAGTTTGTCAGTCTACATTTCTGTGATGCACGGCATTTGTTAAGGATTCATATAAGGTGTTGTCGAAAGCACCCTCTATGTCAAGGAACTCGCATAGTGTGATATCTTTGCACCTATAGGCGATTTTGACCTCCGTTGTTAGTTTTCACAGTGCAGCTTCCGTTGATTTGCCTTTCTGATATGCAAATTGATATGGGGGGAGAGGTATGATGCTTGCTAAGCATTCTCTGATGTAAAAAGGGCAATGCCTGCCTTTAAACTACCGAATGAGTTTAGTGGACCTGCAATTATCCAAGACAGCAAGGTACCTGGGTGTTGTACTAGATGTCAACCTCACCTGTAAGGATAATACAGAAATCGGGTCAAAAAGGCATACGTGGCACTATGTGCCTGTAGAAGGACATTCGGCAATATGTGGTAGGACACATTTTAACATATGGCGCAGCAGTATGGTGGAAGTTCATGCTATCTGTCAAGCCTTTCCAAAATTCAAAGGACAGCCTGGTATAATCGAATCCTTAAGAACCACACCCACTGTAGCTATGGAGGTAATATTTAAACTCACACCCCTGGACATATACTGTAGCAGCAAAGCGGCCGTTTGACTCAGAGAGTCGGGAATGTGGTCTTTCAAACCCTACGAACACGCCTCCGTTGAGGCACGATGGACTGTATCGAAATAGCTACTGAATATTTACTACTCACCTTCGTCTTCAAAAAGAATACAGAATCCCCGAAGGAAGCTAATTGATCGACAAAACGGTCGCGAAAGAAAGCGAAAAAGTCTATACCGACGGATTCACAATGGACGTGGGTATAGGTGCAGTAATCTCTTGTGAGACTCTGGAATTGAGTGAATCCTTCAGAATCAGTGATGCATGCAGGGATTTTCAGGCACAGACAGCTGCGATCACTCAGGCTGCCAAGGAGGTCAAGAGACGCAAACAAGCAGACAAACACATAAGGCTAGGTAACCCTCTATGACTTGCCAAATGTTGGTCACGTGAGTTATTCGGTCAATGATATCAACTGGAATGCGTAGAAGGTGGGTGGAAATTTGGCACACTTCAATATTACGCACGTCGAAGAAAAGTTATTATGCTTCAAAACTCAACATTTCCTTACCTGCAAAAAAGGTCTGGAGCAACCTACGTAAAATGGGTGTCTCAAGTAACAACAGTTACGTGTAGAGCCAGACGAATTAAATCACTTTTTCCTTGGGACCGACTCTAGTGAAAGTGATTTTAATTTTGATCGCTCTGTTAACTCATCACAACTTAAAGTACATAAGGCCAGAAGAAAATGATGTTGTTGAGTGTATAGCCCACTTTAAGTCTGACCCCATTTGGACTGTGTGGCAATACGTTTTGTCACTTTCATTTTACCAGAAATCATAACCCACCCCACCCAAGTTATCAACTGGCGTATTACAATCTAAACTTTTCCGGGCTTAACTTACTGGAGGATATTAGGCGAGATTTCGACAGAAACAATATAACGCTTCTCTGTTTATAAGATTTTTCGAAGGCTTTTGATAAAGCCAACCATGAAATTCTACTTTGGAAACTTAAACATTTATTTTTCATTTCATTTCATTTTATTAATTAATTCTTAAACATGATACTACAAGATTTTAAATCTTAAAATTAAGTATCTATATAAATTCACAATATGTAAAATATTTCAAAATGACACGTACAAAAGAGAAAAACAGAGAAATTAAATCTGAAAATCAGCTATAACTTTTAGTAAAAAAAAAAAAGAAAAACTATGATGACAAAAATAAAAATATCTTCTTCCGAAAAATGGGTAGTGATGTGATTCTCTGCAGTTCATCTGGAAGGGAGTTCCAGAGTCGAATTGCAGATACAAAAAAGGAATGTTCTGCAACAGTGTGTAGGAAGCGCGGCGAATTTAAATGCACACATCTACGTGAACGAGAAAAGTGGAGGATTTCACGTAAATAGTCAGGGCACTTACTGTGAATTATATTGTGCAACTGTAGAAGGTTTCTGAGGGCATAATATTTGTCAAGGCTAATTCCCAATAGACTAGCCTTAAGATGAGAGACGCTGGTGAATCTTGGAACATTATATATGAACCGTATGCAATCATTGAATGCAACGTTCAACCTACGCTTGCATTCATAGTCCATGCATGGATAAACATTGCAATTGTAGGTAAAAAAAGGTAAGATTAAACTTTTGACCAAAGGTTTTTTTCATTTCAGGTGACAGTAGGTTTGAGGAACATCGTAAGGTGCCCAAGCCAGAGTAAATTCTCCTAATTGTTCCAGCGACGGCATCACAACAACTCATGGAAGAGTTAATACTGAACCCTAAATATTTCACATTACTAGCATAAGATATATAACCAACGACCATACCACGTCGAGTTAATCGGTTCTCGTCCGGAGATATTAATGCCAAACATGCGGCATGGGGAAATGTTACTGCAAATCCCAGGGGCAACCAGTTTCACGACTGGTGGCGCCTCAATATGATTGAGTACAAACTCGAGTTGTACGCGACGGATATCCCTTCCTTCCCAAGAAGCAGTGCTTTCCTGGACTTGGCCTTAACGGACGCAATACTTCAACTGACAAACATAGACCAATACACGCGGAACTGTTTACGTGCGTTTGAGTACGATAGTGACCACTACGGACTCGCCGCCGCAATACGGATCCCGAACGAGCAAACGCTGCTGGAGGAGTACGAAGCAGTGTGTTCATTCTATTATCGGAGGGCACAATGGTCGCGCTTCTCCAGATTTTTAAAGCGAGATTTACGTTCGAGTGGGATCGACCCACCGACAAACAGTAACATGACAAATGATGAAATTGATCGGCATTTATTGCAAATGAACGACGCCATCAAACGAACTATGGAACGAACTATTCCTCGGGTAGGACGTTCCGACGACGACCAGACAGAAAAGTACAGAAACCCTACAATCGACGCACTATACCGACAGAAAAGTAGACTGCTCTCGAGGCTTAAACGGCTGTACAGGCAATTTACTGATCGCGACGACCCGGAGGTAAGGATGCTGAAGTCAGAGATCCGAATCCTGAAACAGCTGATAAAAGAAAATTACAGAAAATCTGTAAGTGTGTATTGGGGCAATAAAATTCGGGCTATTAAAACCTGTAGTCCGAATATGTTCCCACAGATAAATAAGTTGTTCAGGAGGAAAGATCACAATGATATTCCTTGTGTTCGAATCTCCCAGACAGCAGAGAACAGACAGACAGTACTGACTGCTGGAATAAGTCCAGAAAGTGTCGCTTCAAACGACGATTTTTTCGTGGTCGAGGACCCACAAGAGAAAGTGGATTTGCTGGGCGCTTGTTTCGAGGCCGTGTATACGGTGAACAATCCTGTTCGCCGTAACCACGACATTGAGAATAGGGCTCTGGTGAGCCATTTCTATCTGCGCACCGAACTTGAGAATTGGCGATCTGAGAATAACGGTTTCACCGTGTTCACTGATGAAAACCATGCTAATGCAGTTGTCGCCAATGGCCGAGATGCATCGCACTTGTTCGTGTCGAAGAATGATCTTCTGTGCATCTTCGAGTCACTAAAGAATAAAAAGTCGGCGGGGATGGATGGTGTCCCAAACGTCGTATTGAGACACCTGCCTTTGGAGGCTGTAGATATTTTCACCACGCTGTTTAACAATGCGCTGAATAATGCACATTATCCGGCGCATTGGAAGGTAGCTGTGGTACACCCTATCCCGAAAAAATGTAAAGATAGGACGAACCCTGCTAATCTCCGGTCAATTAGCTTACTTCCGAATATTAGCAAGGTCTTTGAAAAGGTTGTCAATAGAGCCCTGTTAAAGTGGGTCGAGGACAATAACATAATCCCGGACAACCAGTTTGGTTTCAGGGCGAGGAATGACACTATTCATGCCGCGTCGAAACTGGTTTCCGACATTCAGTGGAATAAATGCAAGAACCAATGCACGGGTGCTTGTCTGGTTGATTTTGAGAAGGCTTTCGACACCGTATGGTTAGAGGGACTTTTCTACAAGTTGACCAGGCGGGGGATGCACAAACCTTTGCTATATGTAATTTATAATATGCTTATTATTATTCGAGCAGAGTCTTTCAAATTAAAAACGGTTTACAGCAGGGGGCGGTCAATTCTCCGATCCTGTTTAACATTTACACGAGTGATCTGGTGGGTTCACTCAGACATGCTATAGCGTATGCCGACGATTTGGTGGCATACAGATCAGGTTCTAAAATCGAGGTCATTAATATCCTTTTGCAGCGTGACTTCGATCAAATTAAGCGATATTGCGACGACTGGAAGTTGAAAATCAACTTTCAGAAGACGGAAACAATCTTGTTCAGAACTCCATTGGCTGGGGCCTCTAGGGATACCAGAAAAAACTGGAAAAAATTGGCCATTATTGGACAAAATGGGCAGCCATTGGCGGTGAGAAGCGTAGTTAGATATCTAGGTATCTGGCTTGACCAGTATCTATATTTCGATAGACATATAGTTGCTTGTCTTGCTGGGGCCAAGAAGGCTTATGCTTTGACAAGGAGACTGTTTCATAGCAGTCAACTTGACTCCAAAGTGAAGGTCATTTGCTACGTGGCCCTTATAAGGCCAATTATCGCTTATGGTTGTCCATTGTGGTTCAATATAGCGCCCAGCTATATGGAAAAGATTCGGGTTTTGGAGAGACAATGTCTTAGGACCTGTCTCCGATTGTTCCGAACGCCTGAATCCAACTATATAAAATACTATCCCAACAAGGTCCTATACGATGGGGCTCAGTTGAATAGGATTGACAATTTCCTCATTAAGGTCACTCGAAGGCACGTTGCAAGGGCGATGGCCAGCGACAATAGTCTGATATTTGGGGCTTACTACCCCAATGAAATGTACATTGAGAGTACACTCCGGTCTGGCTTTATCCCGCCAGAGGCATTTATCCATATTGATGCAAAAGGGCTGGTACAGACGAGGGATGGTATTCCGGTCTTATACCATCGCTACCGCAGCGCGAGAGATAAGCGGCTCCTCCATTACGGGGACGTCGCCAATGCTCATGAGCTCCTCCGTTTTAGTACCGCAATATCGGAGAGGGATAGATTCGACACGGAAGGGCAATTCGCCGAATTTTGGTGGCTTGTTGAGGGGGGAGGGGTCAACATGCCCTCCCGGGACGGTGCGTTACTCTAGGTAACTTCCTCTTAGCTTATAAGTTAGATTAAGTCAGCTAGGGCGTTTTTGGGAGAGGCCGGGCTCGCCAACGTGTGGTGGTGCTTCTGGGAGTTGACTGACGCTGTAAGGCTTCAGTCGGCTCACGACGGCGCGTGTGCACGTTGACGACTGCCAGGCGCTCGGAAAGCAATTGGGATTTTGACCACTTGTTGCGCAAGGCAACGAGTGCTCAGAATCCTAATTATAGTTAGAATACGTTAAGTAGTTTAAGTAAGTAGAATAGGTAGTTTGTAATTTGTTTTATATAAAATCTCAATAATGAAACCGAGTTTTAATAAATTTTCTCGAGGAATATATATGTAAGATTAGTTCGTAAAATAGTTCGTAGGCCGAAAGGCAATAATTCTAAGATATAGTTAAGTTTAGAGCGTTCGCATAAGGACCAATAAATAAGAATAAGTATCCTGTTAATTTTAAGTTAGGTTTAATCATTTTTGTCTAGTATGTAAGTAGATATTTATCAATGAATAAACAAAATGAATTTCAAAGTCAAAAAGTAATCGGTTCTCGTCAGATCACCGCAATTAAACGACGTTGGGCGCGGTTAGTACGTAGATGGGGGACCGTTTGAGAACAACCGCGTGTCGTTGGCCAGTCCCATCTAAAGAGTTGAGGTAGATAATACATACGTGGTATCACAATGGACCTAATTGGTGTAAGTGTGTCGGTTTCTGCCGACAGCCACATAAACCTAACCTAACCTAACCTAGCATAAGATATAATTTTGCCGTCAAGGACAATACTGGGGAAAACATTAGGATTAACTGAGGCTCTAGAACAAATCATAGCAACTGTTTTTGATGGGTTAAGTAAAAGTTTATTGACCGAAGCCCAGAAAAGTATCATCGATAAGTCTTGGTTAACACCCGCCACACAATCATCCATAAAGCCCTTAGGCTGTGAAACATATAGCAGGACATCATCTGCGTACAAGTGAATCTTACAATGGGCAATGATTTCTGGAAGGTCATTAATGAAAAGGGAGAATAATAATGGACCCAAAACTGACCCTTGTGGAACCCCCGAATTAAGCAATGACGGAAGTGAGGTACCACTTTCAGTTTCAACCGTTTGCACTCTATTAGTAAGGTACGTTCCCAGCATTTTAATCGCGGTAGTTGAAAAGTAAAATTTATTCTTAAGTTTATCAAGCAAAATCGAGTGATCTATACAATCGAATGCCTTGGAAAAGTCTAAAAGGACCATTAAACCAAGTTTATCAGAATCAAGAGCAAAACATAGATCCGTTGTAACTTTTAACACAGCAGACTCACAGCTATGCTTATTTCTAAAACCAGACTGCCATTTAGTAATCAAATTACTCACGTTCAGATAACATTGAATTTGTCCGGCGACTATATTTTCAAACACTTTAGCCATAAAACACAAGAGGCTTATAGGCCTGTAGTCTGAGGGGCAAGACGGATTTGTCTTTTTTGGTACTGGTATTACCCTAGCTCTTTTCCACAACTCAGGAAACTGACTACTAAAAATACAAGAATTAAAAATATGGACCATAATTATATTTAAGCACAATTGGAAGAATTATTTTTAAAAATTTAGGAGAAATACCGTCAGAGCCGGAAGCGTTAGATTTAATCGAGCCAATAGCTGCCAAAGCCTCAGTAGCCCCAACACACTCAAATGAAAAAGATTGTCTAACCATAGAATCATCCGAGTTGACAGAAAGCACGCTGGAAGTGTTTGTATTTGAGCTGTGAGCAAAATGCAGGCTCATGACTTGTGGATCTAACGCACATTTTGAAGTACTTTTATCCCCAGTTACTCCAGCAGTTTTTAAATTTCTCCATAACTCTATCGATCTAAGGGTAGGATCAAGTTTTTGGAGTAAAAACGTTCTTTTAGATGAGGGCAGTGACACTATTTCGGGCAACAGTATACTGCCTTCTATTGTACTCTGAGGGGTTTCTTTTAAAGGAACGATAGAAACGCTCTCTCTCTCGAATTTGAAGCTTAATTTGATGATTGAACCAAGGACAACTTTTAAGTTGCTTACGCTTCGTAATCAAGGGAACATATACTTCATACAGCCTGTTGACAAATGTGTTAAATTGAAGTACTTTATTGTTAACGTCAGGTGTACTATATATTTCGTTCCAGTTAAAATTAAAACAGTCACGCTGGAGGTTTGTGCAATTCAGGTTACGAAACGACCTGTAACTATATACTTCAGTGTTGTGAGTTTCATGAAACTCAATAGCACAAAATAAAAAATCATGTATAAATTCTGAGGTGGCCCTAACTTGGTCATTCCCTAGAACTCTGCGTTTTGAACTTGAAAGAAATAAATCTATCAAAGATGGATTATGGCTCGATTGGAAACAAGTCGGCCACTAAAATATTAACATTAAAGTCGCCCCCATGAGGATATTGTCGTATTTAGGACTTAGCAACACTAGCGCCTCTTCAAATTCACTCAAATTACCCTCTTTAAATTGATTTGGGGGGCTGTAAACAACGACAAGTAAACATTTTTCGGGCTGATAAACAGTTTTCTCTCCGGGAGGTTGCACTCATGAAAACCATTCTCAGTTGAATACAATCATCCGTTGGGGTAACACAAGGATCGATTTTGGGACCGATCTTGTTTTGTATTTTTATAAACGACCGTGCATGTGTCTGTAAACACACATCAGTTCACCTATATTATATGCAGATGATGTTCAACTTCATGCCACAATTTCGTTTGATAACCTCGCCGAACTCGCTGTCCTTGTCAAGGAAGACTTAGAGCGAACGCAGATGGTCTGTAGAAAATGGACTACAAATTAATTCTAAAAAGGCGCAAGTTATCCCCAAATCTTACAAAAATCTAGATGTTTCTCTTTGACCGGATATATGGCTAAATGATATTTAAATTATAGTAGTTGAATCCGTCACCAGCCTAGGCTTCGTAATTAATCGTAGCCTATACAGTTATAATCACATCATTATGGTCGTTGGTCGATTCGGATGTCTTCGTAAGTTATGGCTTATCGCAGACTTTACTCCAATTGAAACTCGGGGAAAGCTTATAAAAGCCCTCGTACTACAGCACTCTCGACTCATTATCGCAACGTAAACTGCAAGTTGCCTTCAATGATGCGGTGCGATATGTTTCTGGCCTTCGTAGAAGCTCGGAGGCTACGGGGTTGCGCTCTGCAAGAAGGTCGCAAACAGACATGAAGTTAGGCTTCGCAGCCATGCTTATTTAGAAGTACATAGTTCAACTACTTAATAACAACAATTTAGTTAGAAGATTACGTAGAGTTAAACGGTGCAGGGAAATAAGTCCACGGGAACTAAGTCTACTGAGGGACTTAGTTCCCACTTAGTGGGAAATAAAATCACTTTCGCGAAGTGGACTTAGTTCCCATTTTAAGTGGGAACTAAGTCCATTTTTTTATGGGAACTTAGTCCACATTCAAATATAAGAAGAGGGAACTAACATCCAACATTTAACTAGCACCTACGCCAAATCAAACAGTGACCCCAAGCAGGGGGGTTGCAGGGGGCAGCATGCCCCCCATATGCATTACACTATTTATGGAATCTACTTGCGATTTCGTAACTAATCTCATAAACAGTGCAATGCATATGGGGGCCATGCTGCCCCCTGCAACCCCCCTGCTTGGGGACACTGTTTGATTTGGAGTAGCTGCGAGGTCACGGTACCTATATTACTCTGTCTCAGTTAGAAGTTAATTTCTATTTTGTTAATAAAAATTGCAAAGTACCTACTTGACTCTTTAATTTTATTTTGTTCTTAGTCGACAGTGAGAATTAACTTCACATTAAAAGGGAACTAAAACCACTCAGAGTTTTGATAATTTATTTCCCACCTAACTAAGGGAACTAAGTCCCTCAGTGGACTTAGTTCCCGTGGACTTATTTCCCTGCACCGAGTTAAACCTTTTGAACTAGTTAACTAGGTAAAAAGGAAAGAAATATATATGTTACAACATAATCACATTAACAAAGTGATAATGATTTAAAAAAACAAAAGGAAACAAACCAAAGTTAGTTCCTAAAAACAGTACATAAGTACATAAGCAAATATTAAAACAAAATTGCTGATTAGCCTGTAGACTAGGTGCGACTACTGGAAGGATGGTAACATCATGCCTCCCCCGGGTGTTTTTAGTGGGTGTTTCAAGTCCCACACTATCGCAAAGCTCGCAAGCGATGTCTTTCAACGATTTTCACCTAGCTACACGCCAAAAAAATAATAGTTTATCTTATACCTATCACTATCTTTTCTCCTCCCTTTCCTTTCCTTTATACCTTCCTCTTATCTGTTTCTGTAATTAAGTTTTAATGCATTCGAATTTTTAAATCAATTTTAACGGTCTAACTACTCTAAAAGATACTTTTCCAAATGTACTCGTACAAACCAACAAAATAAATAAATAAATTGAAATTGAAAAAAAATGAGAGAGTAAAATAGTAGGGACTTGATGTTGCCCTGCAAATTGAAGGCGCCCATTGTCTTTGAAAGTTTGGAACATAAAATAAAATTCGAATGATTGCGTATTTCGTTCAATTTGTTCCTTAAGCCAATCAGAATCACACATCCCCATCAATTCGAAAACATGCGACAATAACATATCATCATAAGCACGCGTTCAAAGCACGCCCAAACTGTCTTCACTCATCTTGTACTCTGCATCTAATAGGGGGTCCTATTCAAAAAGAAAAATAATTTTCCATAAAAAGGTCCATGAATCAACAAACAAATCTTCAACAATCCTGCATGTTCGTCCTCGCCTATGTCAGTTTTTTATTAGGTTAATGTTGTCTCATTTATAAAAGAATGAACAAATCCTCTCCTGTGAGGATCAGGTAAAAATTCTTTATAAAATCCGAAGGAATAGTAAAAAAAGCAAATACACACGCCATGTGACCTCACGTCAAATCGATCCCCATCGCCCTCCTATCTTTTTAGGGATGCAGTAGCTCCCTATAGGGATTGTTTTTTTTTCTGTCAGATTGCTTGCCACGAACGCTTTCTTGTTTTTTAATTCCTCGTGAATATCTTGTCGATGATCATGATGATCTTCACCTTTTGTCGTGCGTCTTGCGTGTTCGGTTCAGTCGCGTGGCATGTAAAAAATCAGCCGCAGCACATGGTCCGTGTAGCCACAGATTTAGTTATTTTTTTTTTGTCGAAAATTCTCCCTTTTTTTTAAGAGGAAGAAGGGAGCCCGTTGGTATTTATGTGAGGCACGCTCCATTGAGGATCGGTCGAAGAGCTCCCGAGGCGGTTATTTGATATGCGCAGTCGATTAAATCGGATTTATTTTTGGGGAAGTTCGACTACTGTCGATTGATGATGATGATGATGACTATTGGGGGAGGTTGGTTGATTGTTGCCGCATCCGACATCCAGTAAGACGGGAGGGGGCGGAGGGGGAGAGTGGTGTGCCACTGGATGCACTTTTATGTTTATTTAGCGGTATTGCGCGGTTGTGGTGTTTGTTTTATTTAAGGATGGTGAGTTGTTTTAGTTGTTGCGGTGCATTTTTTATTGGCGTCTTTCATCTATTTTTGTTCACACAAGGAGGGGTGGTGAATGGAAGACATTGTGAGCAGTTAAATGACAAATGGCTCATGCCAGCAGTGACAGGTTTGTTTGGAGTGTTTTCTTCTTTAAAAAAAAATAAAAAATAAAAAATTTGTATGGTACATGACTTTTATTTTACTTGTCATGTGTCAATTTAGGACTAATGTGATATACAACTCCTGAGTGGCTTCCTTTTTTTTCTGACTGGGGTATGATGTTAGTGGATGCGTATGTATATTTTACTTAGGGGGTGGCAAAATGAGGCAGGGCATTAAATTCCTAGAACCTAACATGAGTTTTAAAAAGGCATGGCTTTGATGTGAACATCTTCAAAATCTCGAAAAGAAAATTCTTAAACATTTAAAGCACGACGTAGAAGATTTACATAAATATATATTTCATCAAGCTATGTATTATAAATGTACGCTGAATACATGTACATAGTACATACACTCCTCGCCACTTGAATAGGACACCCCTTACGTCTGTTTTCCATCCTTCATTGCTCCCAAACCAAGCATGCTAGAGGCTTAATTTTGTTTGTAAATTAAAGTTTATTTAATTGCTGTTATTTGATCAAAATTAAGATTCAATGCTAAAGCTTTAAGTTTAAACAAAATATTATAAACCAAAAACCGGCAAAATGCGGGGTCAAAATTTGCGCCAGTTGAATAGGACCCTGTAATAAAAAAAAAATATTTTAGAGATTTATTATTCTTTTTATTAGAAAAATAATTTAAATTTAAGATAATTGGAGTATTTTACATTCGAAATTTTTTTTTTATAGTGTGTTGAGCCACCTTGCTGTTCCAAAACTTCCACATCCGGTTTGGAAGGGATGTATAGAAAAAGGTAAATAATTCAGTGAAATCGAGCTCCAAGCTAATTCGATGGCTTGGGATAGTTCGGATATACTCGAATATTGTTGTCCTGATCCGTATGCTTGACGTGTCAACCATCCCCAAACATTTTCAATGATATTTAAATCGGGAGAATATGGTGGCCAGCTTAACAGCTCCACATTTTGGCTCTGTATATAGGTTTTAACTACCCGACCTGTATGTATTGGCGCATTATCATGTTGATAAATCCACGGCAGAGCTCCAGAAAGGGTATGAAAGTCTGGAAAGGCCTTTTTCAATATGCCATTGTTAGACAACGCATTCATTGTGGTTGACATAAATTGTAGTTGTCAGGTTCCATAATAGGAAATTCATCGGAGAAGACTGCGCTATGCCACTCCGAAGTCCAGGTCACATGTGCGCGACAAAACTGAGACGTTGCTCTTTTCGAACCGGGTTCAGCGGTGGCTTCTTTTTGATTTTCAGTCTTTTTAGATGTTTAGCTTTCGAAATAACACGACGCATAGTTATAAGACTTGCCTTGACACCGTATTTATCCCTGATTTTTCCAAAGAGTAGTGAGAATTTGACTCTTTTCTTAAAATAAGTCGCCTTTCCGCATTAGTAAGCACGCTGTGTTTTTTTCCATATTCATACTCATTACTTAAAAATGTGGATGTAACGTGTCGGCCTCTCTCGATTTGTATAGCTATTTTAGCAATAGATAAGCCAGGGTTATGCTTTACCTCGACCCATTTTAGGTTTTTTTTTTAAATTAAATAGTAGAACTTAACAAAAAAAATCGATCAACGAAGAATATGAGTCCGCGTACCAAAGACAACGATCAAACTAAATGCATGTTCTATTCAAGTGGCGCAAAAATGTTGTTTTAATTCCAACGAATGTTGACATAAAGTGGAAAAAACATATAACGGCTCTTTGCCAGAACTTACAATTTTGTCACAGAGAAAGAAGAAGATTTGGACAAAGATAACGAGCATAATATCATTATTTTATCATTCCGCTTTCGAATTATGAGCAATTGCAAATAGAGCGTAGGGTGTCCTATTCAAGTGGCGACGAGTGTATGCTTCTATAGTATGGTGGACAAAAGACACACACTAAGTAGCAATCAATGGGTACAACGGCTTGTATGCCTAGGTATCGCCGGAGTCATGCGAACTTGCCGAACTAAATAAGCTATAAAAGTAGTAATAGGGCTTACACCTCTCCACATATACTTACATAAAGCGATTCGCAGTGCAGCAAGTCAAATACAGCTTAATGAGATAAGACTTAGTGACCACCCGGAACAAATAACCCCATTCGTTGAACTTCCGGAGCTTGACATGAACTGCGCGGTCACAGAAATCCTTCGTATACCCTAATGCTTTAATAAACGGTTCTTAATAGAGATCCCAAATAGAGGAGCAATAACTCACCAAATAAAAATAACATCAATAAGTTGTATACGGGTGGCTCTAAAATGGAAACATGTGCGTGGGACCTGGTATATACTCGTATGTACCAAATTTCAATATGGCAATATCTTTAAATACCCTACAAACACTCGACTTTAAGGACAAGCCCAAACTATGCTGGGTTCCGGGCGATGAGCGATTAGATGGCAATGAAAAGGCCGACACACTAGCCTGGAAGGGTTCAGAAACTCTATTCACAGGTCCCGAACAGTTCTGCTGCACTCCCAGATCGGCAGCAATCGCAGTAATAAAAAGCTAGGAACATATTAAATGCATCTTTTATTTCGAAACAACGACCATACCACATCGAGTTAATCGGTTCTCGTCAGATCACCGCAATTAAACGACGTTGGGCGCGGTTAGTACGTAGAGGGGGGACCGTTTGAAAACAACCTCGTGTCGTTGGCCAGTCCCATCTACAGAGTTGAGGTAGATAATACATACGTGGTATCACAGGTGACCTAAATTGGTCTAAGTGTGTCGGCTTCTGCCGACAGCCACCTAACCTAACCTAACCTATTGGGAAACATACTAGTGCAGGGAAAATATTTAAATACTTTAAGTGAGGTCACAGAACCTGACTTAATGAAAATCAGTAATTGGGGTAATAGCTGCGGACTCAACGTCAACACCTCGAAAACGGAGTTAGTCCTGTTTACGAGAAGACACAAAATACCGCATTTCAATCTCCCGAAACTTGACGGAGTGGAACTATCCCTTACGGACAATGCGAAGTATCTGGGCATAATCCTGGATTGGAAATCAAATTGGAACCTCAACACAAGAGAAAGAATAAAGAAAGAAAAAGAACAATGGGCAAAACTTGGGGCCTGAAACCCGCCATGGTACATTGGATACAAATAGTGTTGGTCATACCCATACTTACATATGGCTCACTTGCATGGTGGAGGGCAACTAACAAAAGAACCATATTTGGAAAATTAGCGACGATGCAGAGAACGGCTAGCATAGCCATTACAGGGCATTACACCTTCCTGCACCTTATCCCGCTAGATCTAAAAATAAAACAACTTCCTGGCAAAAGCGCTTTGCGCCTCACAAATTTGGGCCTCTTTAAGGAATGCAGTTCTGTGCACCGCACGATCTTAACTGACGTGCTTCCCGGAAATCCTATACTGACAGATGAAATTCCCCCCTTGGTCAACTTCGACATCTCGTATTATGTATCTTATCGCAGATATGCAATCACAATATCGAATAAGGTTGCGATCTACACTGATGGTTCTAAGACGAAGTTCTGGTATCTTTTCTTTTGATCCAGAGTTGAAAGAGTCTATACGACTCCGTATAGACGATACGAATAAATTCGTGCGATAGCCAAAAGTCAATGTGGAGAACGTTAAAATGTCTCGTTTTAAATGAAAAGAAAAAAGATATTAGTGAAATACATTGGAGAACGATAGTTTGACTATTGCTAATAAATTTAATACATATTTTATTGAAAGTGTCAATGCCATAAGTAATTCTATTTTGTCTTGTAATAATATCTCTGAATGTCAATCGACTTTCTCATTTAGTGCAATAACCTGTTCCCAATTAATGCCCATATGTAAAAAGATGAATAAGAAAAGTGCATTTCGTCTAAATATAAATATATTTATTGAGTGTTTCGATATCATCGGTCCAATTATTGTAAAAATAATAAATAAATCGTTTGAACGTGGTGAATTTCCAAATAATTTAAAGGAATCTACTGTAGTACCAATACCAAAGGAAAGCAATACTAAAATCTGTGATAAATTTAGACTAATTAATATGTTGCCAATTTTAGAAAAAATAGTCGAAAAATGTGCGTATGAACAATTTTATAAATTCGTGTGTGACAATGAACTTTTAATTGAAAATCAGTCCGGTTTCCGTCATAATCACTCCTGTGAAACGTCGCTTAACTGGCTTCTAATGGCGTTAAAACAATTGCGACACGATAAGCGCATAATAATAGCAGATTTTCTAGATTTCCAAAGAGCTTTTGAAACTATAGACAGAAGTATATTATTAAAAAAATTGTTCAAATACGGTGTTAAGGGAACGGAACTTAAATGGTTTGAATCCTACTTAAATAACCGAACTCAGCGAACTAATGTAAATAGTGCAATATCAGATGTTAAATGTACAAAGTTTGGAGTACCCCAAAGTACTATCATCGGCCCCCTTCTGTTCCTACTGTATATAAACGATATTTGTGGTGTTGTACATAAAAGTAAAGTCTCCTTGTTCGCCGACGATGCTCTTTTATTTGTAAGTGGTAATGACATAAATGTTGTAAAACGTGATATTCAGTGTGATCTCGACAATCTGTTTCAATGGCTTCAAATGAATAAACTTAAAATTAATATAAGCAAAACGAAATGCATGGTAATAAATAATGATACTTTTGTGGACTTGACAATTAATGGAATACCAATCGAACAATTATACGAAATAAAATACCTTGGTGTAGTTCTAGACAATAAATTAACATTTAACAACCATATGATATATATTACCAACAAAATCTCAAAAAAAGTAGCCTTTCTTAGAAGAATAAGAAAAAACATCTCAACAATGTGCGCGGTAAATATTCATAACACAATTATAAAACCACATTTTGAATTTTGTGCAACAGTGTTATTCATGGGAAATAACGAAAGTATTAATAAGCTTCAAATATTACAAAATAAAGCAATGCGCACCATCCTGAAATGCAGTATATATACACCTATTAAATTGATGCTGTCGTGTTTGCAGTGGTTAAATATTAAACAGCGCATCATCTTTAATGTTATAACGTTTGTCTTCAAAATGAAGCATAACATGGTTCCTAAATATTTGTCATCAAATTTAATATATACGCAATATGTACAGCCCTATAGTTTAAGATCTAATTCTGACTTTAGATTACAACTGTATGGAGATGTTCGAACTCAAAATATGGTTTTTTATAAAGGATTAAAACTTTTCAATGAATTGCCACTTGAAATAAAAAACGAAACTCTTTTTGTAAGATTTAAAAATTTATTGATAGTACACATAAGAGATTCAGTTTCTTAATTTGAAGCCTAATATGAATACGTTTTTACTTTTCTTTGTCTTGTAAACATAAAAATGCAAATATGTAACTTTAATAAGTATATGAACTATTGTAATAGTAACTTTTTTTCTAAATAAATACTACTACTACTACTACTACTACTACTACTGCCGGACATTTAGACGGCACAGGGTGTCTAAAGCGCTTTGGCATTATTTGGACAAGAAAAGGTGTAGGGAAATTCTCAAATTGAGTAGGGAACAGCTTAGAATACTAGTTGGGATTATGTCGGGACTCTGTCTCCTAAGGAAGCATGCTAGACGGCTTAGACTGATAGATGTGGATACATGCAGCTTCTGTGGGGAAATGAAAGCCGAGGAGGATGCGAGTGGTAGGCTATAGAAAGGAATCGTATGAGGTTTCTAGGAGAGTACTTCTTTTAGAAATTAGGGGAATCGAGAGGCACAGACCACAGGATGCTGGAAAAATTCTGCAGGAAGATTAGATGTTTTCTGAGGAAAAGTGTTTAGGTTTTCTCATTTTGAAGTTTTGATTCAATCGGTTGTGCTTTTTACCTTTTTCAACCTAACCTAACTTAACCTTTATTGGGAAAACATTCCAAGCCAAACGAGCAATACCAACAGATGTCTAAATCTAAGTAGGCATGATATCAAAAACTTAATAGGTTATCTTAATGTTCAAATAAACAAAATGAAAACAGTCGACTCTCCAGAGTGCCGGCTATGTCTTGAAGATGATGAAAATGCTAAATATATATTATGTGATTGTCCAGCTCTCAATGGAACTAGAAAGAAGATCTTTTTCAGGGAACAACTAAGTTTCGAAGATACAGGGTGGGCCAAATTAGAACAACCAGTGTTAAACACGAATAACGTTTTTATTTATTAATATATTTGTATTTTCTTTTTCTTTTGCAGGTTATGATTGAATTCATGAAAATTTATAAGTACACATCAATGCGTTAAAATTATCGGTTTTTTCTATTCTTGTCAACAATCAATTGTTATGACGTAGCGGAAATATCGCCAGTCTATATATGTATTTAATATTGGTAGGTCGTTTTTGGCCCACCCTTTATAAAGAAGTCGTATGCTGGTAAACTTGTCTGATTTATACGGAAAGTAGAAATTCTACTGGCCTTAATATTTGCTGGCCCTTAGGGCATAAAAGATCTTATATGTCGAAGTGGCTCTTTCATCGCCTTTGTGATGATTTATATATATAAAATTCAATATAAAAATCAAAGCCTCGCACACCATCCCATTTGAGTTTCCTCCGATCATAAACACACCTTTTCTTGCATTCCACTAACGCGGAAATTTAACAATTCCCAATCAAAGTCAACGATATTGCGCCAAAATTCGAATGAATGAACGTTAAAAGATATTTTAAAGTAATCAAACATTCGAAGGGTCCTCAATATGCATAACAACCTCCTATTCACGTTCATAATCAAAAGGGGAAATTAATGAATCCTTTTTACGTCCTATTCTCACAATTTGAATTCCGTGAGGATGCAAATATTATTTTTGATGCATTGCATATTATAGCTGTAACGGATTGTGCACGAAAACTGAGGGTCAGTCCTGTGAGAGAAGTATTCATGGAAATGCAGAAAAGAGCCAAATCTGCTAACGGTCAATTGGGCGCACGAGGATTCCCCCATAACAAAAAAAAATGAATTTGTCTTCTTATTGTTTGGCCAGCATTCATGTTTGCATGCCATTATAATATTATCCTGTCGCACATTGAAAAGGATACGGAAGCCGATTTTTTTTCTAATTTATCACAAGCTGCTTACCTGGCGGGAAATATCCTACCATTTGGGTTATAAAATTCGAAAATAAGGGGCAAAAGGAACATTTTTTTTTTTGAATTTTTCTTTCTACAGTTTTCAGTATCCTTCTGGTTGGGGTCAGTTCGGGTCATAAACGGTTCGGTTTTTATTTCGTAGTTTTAATATCCTTCACTGTCATGATAGAGCGGGATTCGGGATGCTGCATGCTGCATATAACGGGCGATTTTTTAATCCCTACGATGTTTGTTTTTTTTTTTTTAATAAAAAAACATAAAATTAAGGGAAGTACATTTCCTTTTTTTTATGTCGGCTGACTGTTTGCTGTCAACAGTGCTATCTCGGACAATGGAACTTGGAATGTGCAGAATAAGGTTAACGATATTTTGATGAGAAAAATGTCCTCAAAGGTGATAAAAAAGGAGGAAAGATGCAAAAAAATTAGATAAATCTTTGGCATTAGGAAAAAGTGTGGCGGTTTTTTTTAAGAAGAAACATCTTGGCACGAGGCAAAGAGATTCTTTTTACACATTTTTGAATTTCTGTTTCCTATTTGTATTTTTACTGACCTTTAATCTGACAAGCGGAAAGTTAAAGTAGCAGAATACAGAGTTTAGGGCTTAAATCGGTACTTGAACATTTAGATGGGTGAAATAATCTTTATTGATTACCATCGTATGGTTTGTCATTAAGTAGACGACGCAAAGTCAGGCAGATGGACCTTAAAGCTAGCATCAATTCACAGGTGCACAAGCAAAATCTTTAAAGTATACAATTTCCATCATAATATCCATACAGGAGCCATGGGTGTGGAAAAATCGCATCTGTGGCCTTGGAGGTGTCCGTGGCACCACGATACTCTGTGACGAGCGGTCCGAGAGACCAAGGGCTTGTCTTGCTGTGTCGAACCTTCTCTCTGTGACTTTGGTTGCTGCAGCCATTAGCTAGGAAACGAATGGAGATTGGACGACCTTCGTCGTGGCGTCAGCTTATCTCCCCTATGATTCAGTAGTGCCTCCACCACCAAGGGCAATTGCTGAACTCCTAGACTATTGCGACACCAGGAAGATGGGCCTAGTTATATGCTGCAATACTAACGCTCAAAACACTGTTTGGGGCAGTAGCAAATGCAACATGCGAGGAAACCATCTCCTGGATTTCATTCTATCATCTGATCTTACTATCAACAATGTTGGCTCGCAACCAACTTTTGTGACGTCAAGAAGACAGGAGGTGATCGACCTGACTTTATCAAATAGATACTTTAAGGCGATTACCAACTGGAGGGTCTCTTCGGAGGCATCCCCCTCAGATCATAGATATATCGAATTCCAAATCGAATGCGAAGCCATAACTTTGCAGGAGAGGAGGAATCCAAGAAAAACCAACTGGATACGCTTCAGGGAGGAAATGGGAAAAACTCTCAAAACTCCAACCAAACTCAGGACGAGACAAAAGTTAGAGGATGCTGTTCAAAGCCTGAATAGTGCCATTACTAGCTGTTTCGAACAGACGTGCCCAGTAAGTAAACCCCCTGGCAGAACGCCGGTTCCCTGGTGGAGCTCGGAACTGCAAAGAATCCGAAGAGAAGCTAGAAAGCTTCTAAATAGGTCACTCAAGACTGATTTGGAGACAGACTGGAATCTCTACCGATCGAAGCAGAAGGAATATAAGAGGCTAATTCGGGTATCGAAAAGTGCTTCTTATAGGAATTTCTGCGAAAAGATTGGAACACTGGGTGAAACTAGTAGGTTGGTTAAAGTTCTGAAAAAGGGCAAACCGGCCAAACTGGACTCACTTAGAAAACTTGATGGTACCTTCACTGAGACGAAAGCGGAAACTCTTAGTTATCTGCTGGAGTCTCACTTTCCGGGTAACCAGATTACAATTGGTTCAAAACCAGCCCCGATTACCGAGACTATGAGTGAGCCAAGACAAACAACTCGGCGTAGCTGGTATATTGCGAAGGCCGTGGTGACAGACGAGGCCATTAAATATGCTTTTGCGTCTTTTGACGGCTTCAAGTCACCTGGTACGGACGGAATATATCCAGCCATGCTGCAGCAATATACAAACCAGTTGCTACCCACTATGAAGAAAATCTTCATCGCTGTCCTAGCACTGGCATACATTCCAACACCCTGGCGTACAGTTAGAGTGGCATTTATACCTAAAATTGGCAGAAGTGACTACTCACTCGCCAAGAGCTTGAGACCAATCAGTCTGACTTCCTTCTTGCTGAAAAGCATGGAAAGGCTGGTCGAGCTTCACGTGCGCAAAGGTGCTTTGCGATTGCACCCACTATCTCGGATGCAACATGCCTATCAACGCGGAAAATCCTGCGAGACTGCGCTCCAAAATCTAGTTGGTAGAATTGAAGGCGCGCTTGACAGAAAAGAATACGCGATGGGCATTTTCATCGATATTGAGGGTGCTGTTGACAATGCGACTTTTGATAGCATGTGCAGCTCCGCCAGACAACACGGAGTAGACGAACCATTGGTGTTGTGGATTAAAGCAATGCTAATGAATAGAATGTTGGTTGCGGATGCCAATTGTGGCCGCTATGTTATGGCGGGGGTAAACAGAGGCTGCCCGCAAGGCGGCGTCCTGTCTCCACTGCTGTGGTATATGCTGGTCGACTCTCTGTTGAACGCACTTAACAGTTCTAATATTTACGCTCAGGCGTACGCGGATGATGTTGCCGTGCTTTCTGTTGGATCATGCCTAGCGACTGTATGCGCCAAGGCGCAGGCGGCCCTTGACGTAATCGACGAATGGTGCACTAGGAATGGGCTCTAGGTCAATCCTCTTACAACTGAGGTTGTTCTCTTTACGAGAAGGAGGAAGCTGGTCGGGTTGACTCCGCCAGTGCTAAAAGGCGTCACAATCCAATGAAGCAAAGTATCTGGGAGTCATCCTGGACAGCAAACCTCTTTGGTCCAAACATGTTGAGCTGAAGACTGCCAAGACGCTGTCTGTTTTCTGGCAGTGCAAAGGCATTTTCGGCAAGACATGGGGCTTATCATAGAAAAGAGTCCTATGGATTTATACGGCTATGATAAGACCATTTATAGCATACGCATCGGTTGTTTGGTGGAATAAGCTTTCACGTACATACGTCACTGCTGCTTTTGCCAAACTCCAAAGGCAGGTATGTCTCGGCTGCACGGGGGCCTTCCCCAGCACGCCTGGCTCCGGCCTAGATGCACTATTGAACCTTCCGCCCCTTGATGTTTACGTCATGGGCTGTACAATCAAGGCTATCTCACGTCTTCGAAGAGGTGGCTTTTGGTATAACTCGCACTGGAGTTTTGCTGAACTTGCGCAACGGTTATCCTTCGACTCCTGTCTTATGGATATGCCGTCTGATGCGATGACACCGGAACTTCGGCTAAAGCGCAACTACGAGGTCGACTTTCCTCGCGTCCAGGACTGGCTCTGGCCGGACTCTGAACCTGGAAGGGAATGCAGTCGAATCTTCACGGATGGCTCCAAAACCGATCAAGGATCTGGTGCTGGTGTCTTCGTGGAGAGCGATAACGTTAGACTTTTCTTTCCGTTAGGCAAATATGCGTCAGTCTTCCAAACAGATACTTATGCTATCCTAATGGCCATGGACTATGTTACGAGGAACAGGTGGAGGGGGCGAAGTATTTGCGTCTATAGCGACAGTCAGGCTGCGCTTAAGGCCTTACTCAAACCCTTAACTACCTCCAAAATAGTACGTGAATGCAAGATATCTCTGAATTCGGTCGGAAGGCTCAATTCACTTAAATTTGTCTGGGTCCCGGGTCATAACGGGATCACGGGAAATGAGATCTCCGATGAACTTGCTAGACAAGGTTCAGAGGGGGACCTTTCAGGACCTGAACCAGCGATCTGTCTGCCTGCGTCCTCGGTCAGGGCTTCCATTGACGGTTGGGTTTCCTATGAACACAGTCGCCGTTGGCATGACTCTCCAGGGTGCAGACAGACTAAGCAAATGCTCCCCGACGTATGTGGGAAATCCGCGGCATTCTTGTTGTCTCTCAACAGAAAAGACTGCAGACAGACTACTGGCGTTCTTACGGGATACTACGCTTTTGCCAAACACCTTAAGGTGCTAGGCCTAAGCGACACCACCAACTGCGAAGCCTGTGGAGAAAGCGACGACACTGCGGAACGTTTCCTCTGTGATTGTCCTGCTTTTGCTTGTATCAGGTGGCAGGTATTTGGTGCGGATATGGTGAGTGCTGTAAACCTAAGCTCCTTATCATTGAAGCGCCTTCTCGTTTTTCTTAGAAAAACGAGTAAATTCCCACAGTAAAATGTGGTGTGTCTGCTTGGTAGTACAATGGACCAGTATTGAGTCTGAGTGCTCCAGTGCAGAAAGTCTCACACACCCCGAAAAAAAAAAAAAAAAAAAAAAAAAAAAATCATAATGCCCCAATAGGTAAAAATAGAAAACAGACGCATTTTTAAAAATTTATTAGTTTGAAATTTTTTGCCAGAATAAGAAAAAAACTAACCATCGCTTTCATCATCATCATCATTACCTTCGCAATTATCATTGTTATTATTTTGCAGAATAGTGGAAGATTTTAAAAAATTTAAGGCTTCTCCAGGAGGATGTTGAAGTTTTTTCACCGGTAGCTTTCGTTTACTTGTAATTTATGGATCTAAACTTAACAAGAAACAGTTGAAGACATCAAGATTAGTTTTTTCGCGACTGCACTTGCGCAAGTAATGTTCCCTATAGTTCTTAAATTCCTTGTTTCTTGCTTCTTGCTCTTCCTCACTCAACTGTCCGATAGGCAGCAAAGCAAAGGAGCCTATTTCGGGACACACATCAATTCAATATCTAATTATGTTATTTCAGCTGAAAGCTTATCGGATTGAAAAAATCGTCTGGCCGTGTTGCCATCATTTGAATTGTCGAATACCGGCTTAGGTATTTCAATGATCAGCCCGTATTTTTCTCTAAATTCTCTCCGAATCCGCGCTTTATTTTCTGCAACAATTATTTTATCGTTTCCTCTGGCTTGCCACTTTTTAATTGGTAATTTATATGACAAATGAAGAAGGCACTCTGTTTAATATTATATTGATATTGATTTTATGTATCTCAATTATAGTTAACCCTAGTTTCATTTTCGTTCATCATAATTTCTCATGCTTCATTTTTTCATAAATTATTCTTGTAGCAGTATGTTGTGACACATTGTATATATATTTCTTATTAGAGTCTAGTTTCATCACACCGCCGATGCACCGGCAATGTATAAGCTTCCAACGGTTACCGCACAGCAGCAATAACAAGATTTGCACTGCGTTTTGTTCTTGTAAATAATATTTTTTGTTAGAGCTTTTGTGCATTGTCGATGTTGATGTGGGATGATGGTCTGCAGTCTCTTCACTTGGATTTAGCTTACAGCTGCAGTAACATACTGGTAATAGCGTAAGAACTTTACGTCGGAATTCAATTTTCGGTTTTATGCCGGCTTTGGGTACATTATGTCCCACAGTGCTTTAAATAAGTAAAAGCAAATGGTTATCATTCAGTCAAAGTTGGGAGATGAGGAAATAATAATGATACTTCAGTTTCAGTTTATTTCTTATTTACTTCGCTCCGAAAAGATGAATTGATTTGTTTCCAAAACGAAGCCTGCCGAAGGCCAAGGCCATAGACATCGTATTCCTCTCTGTAAACTAAATCTTCGATAGCCTTAGCATTTCTTTGTCGCATTAAAAATGAAGCTTCCTTGATGCGAATTCCCAAGCATTCTTACTCGTATCACAATCTGCCCCATAACTAACCGATTTTTCATCCAAGTAAGCCCTTTTGTTGGTTGCCATAACAATCGCCGATTTAAATCCCTATTTCATTTGCAAGGTCATCAAAACCATTCATCTCCTAATAATCCAGTGAAATGCGAAACGTTTCCTGTCATAATAGTAAATTTTGGCCATAAAACGCCAACCATGACAAAGCATTTAACTTTCAAATTACCACAATAAACAACCCGTCCCCAACAACCTGGCACCAAATCCTCTTCGACAGTATTTTCCATTATCGAAATGTAATCGCTGAACAGCTCCCGTAACCGTTGCGTGTCAGTGGATAGTATTCAAAATTTTCATCATGCAATGGCAAGGCAACGGCTCCCATTTTACGGTAGGCATAAACATTTTGGTCGGGGGAATCGAATTGGTTTTTTTTGCCGTTCACCCTCGCAAAACTTAAATGTCCCATTCGCAGTCAAATATCTCATTTCAGGGCAAAGGAAGCCATTAAGTCCACACAAGTCATTTGCTCATATGTAACCGGCAATCAGCGGTGAGTTCTATCATCATCTCCACGTACCACATCTGATCTGAAAACAGCTCCTCGTACGAATCCATTAATCAAACAATCTGCTCGAAAGTATCTCTAAATAAGCAAATTCCCAAAATCAGATGACAATAAAAAATCACTTCGGCTCACTGCTAGAGAATATCTAAAAAAAACTAAACAAACATAACAAAAAACCAAATAAGGACATCGAAATGGCGACAGTGCTACCCCAAAATATGCGAGGACCACAACTTCTTCTTGTTTCGCAAATCCTGATGGCACTCGATTATGTCAATCGAAAGAAGAGTAAAAAATAAACTTTCCCTGGCCATGAGTGGTCATTTAGACAGGATACGGGTTCATATGTGGCAGAAAAAAGAATGTACCTTCAGATTTCCATAAGGATATGGTTGTCTTGTCTCCCTAAGCACTCTGCATGATTTCCTTTTTTCCTTGGGAAGACTTATATGCTCTCCGTGTTGTGTTATATTTTCCAATTTTTGTTGGTCCATATCTGCTTATTGCCTCCGTCCTTTATTTTCGATGGTAGTGATTATGGAACAATTTGAAAAAGGACGATTCCCCAAACAAACACGGATCCGCAAACTACTTTTCGAAAAAAAGAAAGGAAAAAGCTTAAGCACACATCATTTATTATCCGTGGGTGTGATGTCCTTTCTCCTGAATGAATATCAAAAAAAAACCTCTGTCCTGCGAAGCCTGTTATCAAGTTGTAGCCTTACGTTGACATTTATAAATAAATTTCTTTATTTTGAACACATTTGCTTGAATATGTTTATTGTGAGAATCTGATTAGAGAAAGTGCAGGATCGTTTGTTAACGTAGTTTGCGGTGGATTTTTTTTTCCAAGTCATTATCCCGGGGCATATTTATAGATGAATTTGTTCCTAATAGAAATTCTAAACAAAAATTGAAGCAATGTAACCTTAACTCATTCCAAATTCATTGCTATTGAAATAAACGTTTTTCTTCCTAATTGGCGCCCAATGTGGTACCCAATCTATGTTTGAGCTCCGCAAAGTGCCCTTTAGTGTCTCAGAAAATGAGTTTAAAACCGACATATCAAGAAAATTCCCTCACAAAATTCAAATCAAACTTCAACATGTAAAGGAACATACATATCGTGCTGAGGAGAGGCCTTTAGCGGTTCGGTAGTCCAATGGCCTAATCCAAGATCACATGAAAGATCTTCGAAGCAACCGAGAGACACCTAATCGAATTTTGGAAAGATCCACTTCTTTATCTTACGATACATATCTCACTAAAGTGGCGCCCAATGTCTGCCCTATACAAAATATCTTGGTCAAATGTATCTTTATAGAGGCCCGTCGATGTGCCTGTTATTGTATTTCATTTCAATCATTAAACCACTCCAATATGAGTCATGATCTACCCACGAACTGTGACCGGAAAATGCCCCTGAGCTGAAAGAAAGAATTACTTCTGTTTAAATATTTTTTTTAAATATCCACGGTCAAAAAATCCCAGGAAAATATCCCTCCCCAAAAAAATTCTCTACAAAAAAGGTCCCAATTCAATTAAATACTGAAATTTTTTTCGGAGATTATTCTGGAGCGGCTTCCAGTTTGCATAGACTCAAACGGTTGACTTAGCGAATTTCAATCCGGATTCAGGAAGAATTACTCCACAGTGGACAATATTTTCGCGTTAACAAGCATTGAAAGGATGTATCTGGAAAAGGACAGGAACCTATATGCCTTCTTTCTGGACTTCAAGGCGGTATTTGACTCCATTGATAGCAGGTCACTTTTGTATAAACTTAGCAATCTTATAGTTTCAACAAAAGTTGTGAAAGTAATACAGAGTCTTTATATGAAAATATGTCAGCGTTCTGGGATAGAAAAAACGTGTCAATCACACATAGGAGTCAAGCAGGATTGCCTCATGAGTCGATTACTATTTTCCTTGTTCCTGGATTTTGCCGGCATTGAAATTAAGCTAATCATGTCTGCTGATGACAAAGTCATCCTGTCGGAGACTCCAAACAATGTTGCAGGTGATGATCAACAAGCAACATCACAACACAACAACAGGTTTTGGAACTTGAAAGTTAATACCAACAAGTCAAAGGTAATAGTCTTCCGAAATGGTTCGGGTAGCTTTGCGAAGCATTAAAAATGGTTCTGGGAAAATAAAGAGCTTGCGCTTGTGAAGGAATACAAGTATCTTGAAGTTATTGTTATACCTAACGTGGATTTCAAAACACATCTACTGCAAAAAGAGTATAAATTGAAAAATCTGCTCGGCAAAAGGGGCATTGCAAGAAGCACAAAATACAAATTATACGAAGTGGTAGTAAGGTCAATTATGTGCTACGCGGCGGAGGTATGGTGTTTTCGTCAATACGATGAAGTCAAAAAGTTTATGAGACACTTTATCCAAAAAATCTACAGGTTACTAGAAAATGCACCTTACTACATGCTCTTCGAAACCGGACTCCCGCCTTTATTCATGTACACAGTTAAGCTTCATTTCCAGTACACTTTAGAAGTCATGACACTTCCCAGATAACGAATTCCGCAAAAACTTACGAAGCAACTATTATATTGGATTTTGGACTACCGACTGGAAAACAAAATGAATGAACGATTTTTTTTGGACTATCGGCTGAGAAAAATTAATATTTGAACGATTTTATAAAGAAATGAATGATTTTTTTGCGCGTTGGACTTACGGTATTTGCAATCTATTTGAGTGGTTTAGCTTTGGTCGAATAACTCTTGCGTGCAAAACAAATTGGATCAGTCTTTATTTGTGGATTATATTTGGCAATATAAGTTCTGAATTAAGGAGATCGCTTGCGATGGAATTCTTCCAGAAGACAGCTTTGACTTTCGATTGTGAAAACGCTAAATACTCTTACATTACTCGCGGAAAATGCAGCCCTTATCTCGATTTTCCAATTTTTGTCGACTACCATGTTACCAGCAAAATCTTCGAAAGTTTGATATTGGAAAACGAAAACGTAAATTTTAAATTATTATGTTATCATATTGTTTATTCTCTCGTTCCTGGCGGAAGGCAAAAATGTCAATGCCACTTTAATTTTGTGAATTTTCATAACTAAAACATAAAGTAGAATAATAAAATAAAATATTCTAATTCTAACAAAAAAAATGCACTCTCCCGCCCGTTGCAAAAGTCTGACAGACACCCAAGATTATAGCTTGTCATGTGAATCTTTCAATTACAATTTTACAATTAGTTTTTATTGAGACTTATTTCTTTGATGAATACATTGTTTGTGTAAAGTAAATGTTTTTTTTTGTAGCTATGACTAATATAATGTCTGGCTAAGAAAATATAAAAATTGATTTTTCAACAATTTAATCTATTTTAAGCAAAGTATGAGTAAGAAATTACGTTCTACGTACGCTTGCTCCCGGCGTCATGTGAATCTTTCCAAATTTGGTGTTCGGAGTCGGCATAGAAAACTGTTGACCCCTTCCATTTGTGCCAAAAAAGAGCTTTGCACACGCAAATGTCTGGAGGAGGTATGTTTTAGGGCTTTTGTGGACCGGGGGTGTCTCCTATGTATGTATGTATGTACCCTCAGAGAAAAATACCATGAAAACAATAGGATTTTCGATTAAATCAATAGTTTTTTACCGTTGTTTTTAGTCAATAGGATTGGTACTATAAAATCAATAATTTGTAAACTAGTATTTTATAGAGTAGTCAAAAAAGCAGTTAAGTTAGTACTGCAGTTAAATGAACTTAAAGACTTATTATGTAAGTCTATTAACTTACTTATAGAATTTAACTGTAAAACAACATTCAGCAGTCATTTTGAAGATTGTGAATGGGCAGTTAAAAAAAGCAGTCAATTGACTGTTAGTTAAAAGAATGCATTACTTTTTGACTTGTTGCATTCTTTAAGTTAGTTGTAAGTCTTTTAAAGTCTTCTTTTTTTTTGCAGTCAGTAAGTCTTTTGACTGCGTTCATTTAACTGTAAGTCTTTTGACTGCTTTTAAGTCTTTTGAATGCTTTAAGTCTTTTGACTGATTTTAAGTCGTTTGACTGCTTTAAGTCTTCTATAATATTGGATTCTTGCAAGTCCCTATTTTATAGTATGTACATATATGTATATATGTTCTTTTACTAAGAGATCCTTGCAACAACAAAAGAGGATGAAGAAGCTGCTCTGGATTCTGAACCAAAAAGATGAAAATAAATGAAATCAAAAATTCTGTAAAAAAAAATTTATAAATACACACAACTTTATTAAATATTATAGTACCTAAATATATTTATTTTCTTGAATTCCAATGTTAATTAAAATTTTGTTTTTGCTTTGGACATTTCTTACACTTACAGCAAATTATAAACATACTACAACAAATTACTGGATATATTTTTCACAATGGTGCATTTTTTATTGCTTGGGGTATATTTTGCACAGTTTCCCGCATAATAAATTTACCGAAAGAGAATATTGGTTATATTTTGTACAATGGTGTATTTTTTTTTTCTTGTTCTTTGAAATTGGTGGAATATTTTGCGCATTTTCCCGCATAATAAATGTACCGAATTTTGGATATGTTTTGTACAATGGTGTATTTTTCTGCTTATTCTTTAAAACGGGTGCATTTTGTTCCAAATTCAGGAGTTACAGTATACGTATACAGGGTGTCCCACAGTGACCGCCGCAGACGAAAGCCATTTTAATTTAGCAAAATAATACGTTCGATAGTTAATTGTGGGAAAATCGTTAATCGCATAGAAAAAGCTGTATGGCGGAAAGAATATCTTACCTGTTCTTGTTTTAATAAAAAAACAAAAAAAAAAGATTAGTCGGCTTCAGTTTTGCCAAGTTAAAGCCAGTTAAAATATCGGTCTCAAAAATGGACGACATTTTTATATAGAACATTAACCTGCAAATATTTGTATGATTTTTTCTCACCAGTAATTTTCCAAGAGCGCGTCCTTAACGGGGAATCGGCAAAGAGCATCGACTTAAGATATGTGTTTTTTTTGCAACCTGCTTTGTCGTATCATTTACTATCTTCAACTTCAGTTTACTTAATGTACTTAGTTGCCTTTTCAATGTAAATATTTCTATGCGATTAAAGATTTTCCCACAATTTACTATCAAAAGTATTATACAATATAAATACATATACAGTCGAACTTCGATAACTCGAACCATCACTTGCCACAAAAAAAATTCGACTTATCAAGACGAGTTACGAGTATTAAGTAAAATACAAAATTGATATAAATACATAATGTATTTATTTGCGAACATATATAACACAAACAACGCACAGGAATATAAATATTATTTCAAATAGTCTGTTATATAACTTGGATTTTAATTCTTTTATTGAATTCAAAAAAAAAATATTTTCTCGATGTTACTGGTTAGTCATTAAATATAAACGCAAAATGCTTAACGAATTTACAACCAATTCATCTGAAGGTGGTTGAATCAAATCATCCTACAAATCTTTCTCCATTAAATCACTTTCGCTGTCATCGTTATCCGAAGTAACAATATCGTCATCTAAAACACACTGCACTGTGTGTGTATGTATTATGTATTTTGTCTTCCTGTTTGTGTTTTTTAGATGCCTGCTATTTTTTTAAAAATAAAAACTAAGCTTTGAGTTCGTTTCGACCAATATACCAGCCTAGTAATGGTGTTTTAACCCCTACTAACAAGAAATTTGACACTTCTTATTCACACATAACGAAATCACGACTTTCTACACGTATGTATACTAGGTCATAGAAACAACAGTGCCTCCGAAAGCGATGCATAATAAAACGAACTTGAAAAACACGCAGAATTTGGGAATTCCAATTCATAATTTGACTTATCGAAGGTGACGCCAAATAATCTCTTCGAGTTATCCAGACATTCGAGTAATAGAAGTTCGAGTTATCAAATAAAAAATACATGTAAATTATAGTCTTGGCGCTATTGCCAACCAATTTCATTTGAGTTATTAAATATTCGGGTTATAGAAGTTCGATGCTAAATTAAAATGAATTCCTTGTTTGTAGCTAGATAAGCTACAACTTAAAAATTGGAAAAATGGGTTTAAAAAAAATAAATTATAAATAAAATTATTTTAAGTCAAAAAGGAAGTAAAACCGAGTAAGATACTTCATAAGTTGCGGCGGTTACTTTGCGACACCCTGTGTTTTGGACGACGGCCATATTTTTCAAGAAATATTAAAAGATTTAAATATCAAATGAAAACAATGATTAAATATTTTAATTTTATAGCGACTTAATTATATACCGCATTTGGTATTATCGTTATTAACATAAGCTCTCTAAAAAAAAAAAAAACAACCAACAAATTTTAGGTTTCGAATAAATAATTTTCACGAATCGTTTTAGAAATTATTAATTAATGGATATTTACGAGGCGCTCAATTTTTAGACGGGGTAGGACCAAAAATCATTCGGCAGAATAGCTTCGTTTCTAAATTAGGCACTCGCATTCATACTACGAGTAATTCATGATTTTCTTGCGTCCATATAATGCAGGTGAATAATTAGAATTATAGAAACAATTACAAATCATTCAGATACATTTCCAATCAGAAAGTAAACTTCGGTGTAAAATTTAATCCTTTCCAATTTAAAAAAATAAACTTCGGTGTAAATATTATTTCAAAACAAATAAATTCATCGAATCATCGTGTATTTTTCACACTCATGGGAATAATTTTACACAAAAATGTGGTGTAAATTGTTTACCATCGAGGTGTATGATTTAAACCAATTATTAGTTTATTATTTACACTTCCGGAGTATATTATGTTCTAGTAACCAGAATAATTTGTATACCACTAGCACAATTTATGTATCGAAAATCGGTATAATTTGTGAACATCCGGTGTAAATTATAAACGACAACGCGATATTATATACACCGAATTGAAATTAATTGTACAAAAACTGCACTCAAAAGTGGCATATTTTTTATATTTAAAATGTATATCACGAAAGTGCAAAAAATACACCAAATATTTTGGACGTTTGTGCTACTTGAGTGGTAGGTTACTTTACTGGTCACCACGGTTTACGATATCACCTTAACAAAATGAAAATAGTAGACTCTCTCATGTTAATTAGCAAGAAGATCTTTTTCGGGGAACAACTGAGCTTCGAAGACATAAAGAAATTTTCTGTTAGTAAAAATGTCTGCTTTATACGAAAGTAGAAACTCTACTAGCCTAAATATTTTCTGGTCCGTATGGTACAAAAGGTCTTATAGGTCGAAGTGCCTTTTCCATCGCCTTGGCAAGCCAGAAGTTATAAAAAAAAACTTTGTATGGACAATTCGCTTGATCATGCCTTAATATTTTTGACCAGAAGTATCTAGTATTGTTTTTTGTTTGTTAAAATCCTTTAAGTTGTTATTTTATGCATCATACCTTTATCCACCAATATCTGATTACTGGTCGTTGCACACAAACCTCGGCTCGCTCTGGCTACCTTACAAAAACGGAGGTTTATTGATTTCATTGGGCCTTACCAATAACGAATTAAATGTGGAGTTTAAATCACACTTATTATGAATTTCGCCCGAACAGCATATCACCCGAAATATTTTTGTTCGCCCGAAATAATTTTGTTCGCCCGAAATACAAAAAGGTTATTGTGAATTTCACCCTGCATTTAAATTTCCTTTTGCCTAGGAGTGAAATGGACTGCACATTTGAGCTTCATATCAAATTTATTATTGGTACCGGTCATTAAGTTCAGTTGATTTCAGCCGAAGCGTTATGGCAAGATCTTCATCTTCACTGTTCTGTTTTATAGTAGGTATACCACTAAGGCCGACAGCCAACTTTCCTTTTCAATTTCTGTTCCTCAGTTCAATTCGTTAACTTTAGTAAACGACAACACTACACTTTTCAACCTATAACCATGCAAACATCTGATACAGCCCCAGCAGTATAATCTCTGGAAAAGAATTAATTTGTTGATATTTTTTTTTCGTTTTGGAAAAAATCGCTCATCTGATCCATGAGCATGACACGACATTCCTTCCTTCATCTGTCAGTCAAAATTTGACATCACAATGAACAAAGTACACAGAAACTAGGTAGCCATTCCTCGAATTTCAATTAGCAATCGAATTTTGTGTCCTTCTACTCGTAGATACATCAGAATCAGAAGGCAAATAAACATGTCATACAATAGGTACCTCAATTGTCTCTCTGACCCCAGGAATCAGCTAATGGACACTGCTTGCCCATCCTTGATAACGCTGAAAGTTCAGCAATTTATTTACAAATAAATCGACGAATAAATTTCTCTGACAAAAAGAAATTCCAGAACCATTTGCGACAATCAAAGTAAAAAGCAAAAAAAAAACGAATATAAATTCGACCACCAACACACACACGCATCGGTATGTGGAGTGACACATCAAAAGGTCAAAAGAAGACACCTTCGCCTTCCTACATATTTATGTACATACTTCTCTTCCAGATCGGATACGATAAAGCATACGTTGCGTTCCCAAGGAAACCGATATTAACCTGCACACGAGTGTGTACATTTAAATGGGAACGATTCGCGCCAAAAATAAATATTCTTTTCTTGGTTAAATATCTGAGATGTTCCTCATGCACTCCCCGCAGTCGTGTGAATCCCAATAGCCTTTAGTCCCTGTTTGGTATGTAGGTACTCGTATAAATGTTTTTAAAGAGACAACCCAATCGCATCCGATTTCTGATTCAGAAGAGCAGCCGTAGTCGTATTCGTATCGTAGCGAAGCCCCATCTATCCCAATCCCCAGCACTTTAGGGAGGGAAGCTGACAACGAGAAAAATGCGCAATCAAAGGGGGAGTCCTCATCTGTTTGGCATTTCCTTCACCGCATGTGTCGTGCTAGTGTGTGCGCACAGATATGTAAATTTAGATATCAAGGAAAAAAAAATCAAAAAAAATTTAAAAAAACAAAAAGCACACCATCGACATGAAGTGGAAGATGTTCCAAAAGACGAAAAAGAGAATAACATACGATGTGCTACGGCTACCCTTCAGATGGGAAATTTATGCTCATGAGTGGAAGATCCAGAATAAAAAAAAAACGTCGGTATCGGTTTTTCTTTCTTTTTATATCTCCCCACATAAAAAAGAACCATAAACCAACTAACGGGAAAAAGGGGGACCAAAAAATGAAAGGAGAACGTGCCTGGTCTCTGCCCCACCCACACGTGCGCTTCATACACCACACGCGCTAAAACAAACATTCCCTCATCTGCATTTCAAGATGAAATAGCAAGCGGTTTCTTAACCCCAGTCTCATCTAAATAATTTTCCTCGACTCCTATGATTGTTTAAAAAAAAAAAAGGCTGGGCATCCACAGCCATTCATCCTTTCGCCCACCCTTTCCTTTTATGCACACACACATGGTGGTCGTATATCGTTCCTCAGAGAACGCACCAATGGGGAAGAAACGCTTGAATCAACCGCATTAGCATAAGGGAAGAATATTACATATTTTGTGTTTAGAAATGGAGTTTCGGTGTTTTTTTAGGGTTGTTTTGGCATCGAATAGAAGACGAAGTAGCTAAGGAGTGAAATGATTCCACTAGAGATTCGCAAAAAATGGACGAAACGACAGCAAATTTAATGGCAGCTCAGGGACTCTGACAGTAGTCTCAGTGGGACGCGGGAATGATTAAGTGTTTGGAAAGAATGAACACAATAGTTGGTTGACCACTTCTAAGCTTTGGTTTTTCATGGAATTGATTTTATACCATCGCGAGGGTGTTTGGGGTCGCGCTTTGCTAAAGCACACTTAAAAATACTTGTAGATTAAAAAACAAATTTGCACAATGAAAATGCGGCTGGCCTCAATGTGTCTGTTGCGGAACTGATAAACTATTTTATTTTATTTGAACTTCATAGTACGTTTGCACATTTCACCCGAAATGTTCATCAATTCGCCACACATTTTCCAGCATTTCGAAATGTTGAATTTAGTCTCAGCATTGACAAGCCCCGTGTAAGGACGGGTTAAGGATACCACTGCAATGCACCCCGCTAAACAGTGCTTGTCGTAGAAGGCGACTAAAGGGGAAAATCATCCTTGCGGGGTCAGTCACCTTGACGTGTGCACCATCATGGAACGCAAATTCGATGGTGCCGGTGCGGAGGCTTACGGCGTAAAGAGTCATCGGGCTATTCTGATAAGGGACAGGCCGTCTGATGAGCGTCAACTAAGAAGTGACCAGGACTACACGTCCGCCCCCCTTCTCCTCTTTCTTCACAAATTACCCATATCCCCCCTCCATCAAATCCCTAAATCCTACTTCCCCTATAAACCCCTAATCTAAGGTGGCAAGCGCCGAGAGATGCATGGCTAAGAGGGTGCTTAGTCGTTAGTTTGCAAACTTGGGATACCAGGCGACCTCCGATTTTAAGGCTATCTTAACCTATGCTAACCTGTGGTTAGACGGGTAGACCACGGGCGACACCATATCCCGAATACTCGTGGGTTTCAAAATAAACCAAATAACAAAAAAAAAACAATAGAGAATGATGCCTCTAAAATTGCATCATCAAACAGGGATGTTTTAGAACACCCTGTCGATGACGACACGACATCTGTCAAAGGGATAGAGTCGGAAATCATCGACTCTGAAATGGGGGAACCTGAAGAGAACTTGTCTCAAGTCAGTGACTCTATTTCAGAATCCAGCACCATATGCAACAGCATATTATCGGATGAAAGACATCCCGATATAGAGGACGTACCTAAGACAGTCGGCAATGTGGCACGGACTGAGTCTGAGTACGTTAGGTTCACACCATCTGAACAGCGCAGATTTAAGCGCGCGTAGAAGAAGGGGAGCACCATTGAGCAGGCCCGTCTCTATGCGATCCAAAAGATGGAAAACAAGGGTCCCGAGGTGAGGCGAATGCGATCCGAGGATAATACCCCGCCTCAATCCGAAGCGAAGCGATGTCGAACTGGGAAGACAACCGTCGACAAAGTCTCGTATATCAATATAACGAGCTATGTTAGACTGGGTGTTGTACCGGTGGACATCGATCGTAATCCTCTCTCCAACAAACAAATGGGTTTGATACAGGAGAGGATTATGGATATCACGATCGAACAGCGTGATGAGGAGGTCAAACCAGCCTTCCGCGATACCACATTCAAAGCCGGATGGCTCATGGTCGTATGTGCGGACGCCACCACTGCAGAGTGGATGAAGACAATCTTCGCCAAGCTAAAAGAAAAATGCGGGTTAGAGGTGATGCTTGTGGGAGAGGAAAATTTTCCAAAACCACATGTCATCAGAGGGTTCTTCCCGCAGAGTACCGGCGTAGCTAGCGAAAGGATCCTAGCCTTATTAGATGGCCAAAACAAGGAGCTCAACACGAGAACGTGGAGAGTTCTGCAAAGATCGGATGAGCGAGACATCGCACATATGGTCTTTGCTATCAATGACAGCACCATGAGGAGACTCGTGGAGCTGAAGGGTATGGTCTCTTTCCGTTTCGGACAGACCAAACTTATCCTAAAAAGTGCTGACAAGACGGCCAAACAGGGCCCTAAAGAGCAGAAACAGCACGTTTTAGGTTTTAAAAATGCCACAGCTCACGGCAGTACCGCAACTGACCCAACTGGGGCCAGCACCAGCGCTGCCGATAAGGCTGCAGCTTCAAGCACGGCAACACCTGTGCCAGAAAAAGAAGCTACATGCGCGAAGTCAAGCGCAGCCGAAAAGGCCGTTAGTGCCCACTGCACTGCCAGAGAAAGCCAAAAACGATTCAGGCTCAAGTTAGGCATGGATCGTAAAAAAAAACTGGCACAAGAAGGACATAAAAACAAAAGTCCTAGAGGCAGACAAAGTGGTCTTCCTCAACAGGGTATCGTACGTAGGAGAGGTGACAACAAGCCCAAAAGAGTACGAAACCCTGAATACAGACGCAAATGATGACCACCCGTCTCAGCGTTTTGCAGGCCAACCTGCACAGGGCTATGGGTGCCTCGGACACCTGTAGCCGGCGATGTGCCGAAGGGAACATTGCTATTGGACTAATCCAGGAACCATGGGCAACCAATGGTAAGATATCCGGATTAAATTGTAAACACAGAGAGCTAATTTTCCCAAAGGTCCTTTCAGACCAAGGGCAGCTATCACTATTACGAAAGATATAAAATTTTCTCTCATTCCAGGTTTCATAACTAGGGACCTGGTGGCGGTCCTAATAGAGCGCCACAAAGGCCGAGAGCTGCATAAATTTGTATGCGCATCGGCGTACTTTGCTGGAGACACGGATGTAGTGCCTCCCTTACCAGTACAGGAACTTGTCCGGTACTGTGAGGACCAGAAAGTACATATCCTAATCGGCTGCGACGCAAACGCACATAACACCATCTGGGGCAGCCGAGATACAAACAACAGAGGTGAGTCGTTATTAGAATATCTATATAGCAATAACCTCGTCTTTCTAAACAAGGGAAATAGTCCCACGTTTAGAAATTCCATAAGAGAAGAAGTTTTAGACCTTACTATCTCATCTCCTTTTATGAAGGATATTATAGAGGGCTGGCATGTGTCTGGCGAGGCATCTCTATCGGATCATATGCACATCCGATTCGAGATAAGATGCAATGCCGAACACTCGTCAGTCCGTTATGACAACAGACTGACTAATTGGAGAACTTACCGCGAAAATCTTGCGGCCAGATCTGACATGCTGCCAGAAGCACCATCAAATACAATTGATGCAGATGCTGCGCAATATCAAATAAATGATATTATTCTTACCTCATTCAAAAATAGTTGCAAGGTTAAAAGAACCGTGGTTAAAAGGTGCGTACCATGGTGGAACGATAACCTTGAGTCTATTCGAAAGAGAGTGAGAAAGCTTTTTAACAAGCAAAACGCACCGGCACATGGGAACAATATAAATCCATGCTGACCATATACAACCTAGAGTTGCGCAGATCCAAAAGAGCCTCATGGCGTGCAAACTGTGAGAAGATCGAAAAACTTCCAGATGTGGCACGCCTCCAAAGGGCTCTGTCAAGGGATCAAGAAAAAAGCATGGGATTGTTAATCAAGTCAGATGGTTCAATCACACGCGAACGGGAAGAAACGCTGAAAACTTTGCTTCAGGCTCACTTCCCAGGGTCTCACACGATGGTCATTACAGATGACCATATAGCGGAGGTCTCAATTCCAAGAAACCTCAGCAGAATTAATAGTTTATCCGGAAAACTTTTCAATCCGGATAAGGTAATGGGCAATACACTCATTCAAACCATTCAAGGCATCAGGAACAGACGGTATTTTTCCAGCCCTCATTCAAAATGGAATAGAATTTTTATTACCATACATGATTGCCTTATTTAGGTTCAGCTTCAACTGGGGGTATATACCAGTTACCTGGAGGGAGGCAAACGTAGTATTTATATCTAAACCGGGAAAAAAGCCGAGCGAATTACCTAAATCATATCGTCCGATAAGCTTGACATCTTTTTTTCTGAAAACAATGGAAAGGATTATTGACATCCACATTAGAGAATGCATATCAAATAGCATGCCTCTGCACCCTCACCAATATGCGTACCAAAAGGGCAAATCCACGGAAGGCCTACCGTTGCAAAGAGATCGCACTTTGTGCCTTTCTGGACATAGAGGGTGCTTTTGACAACACTGGATATGAATCCATATCAAATGCTTTGTACCATAGAAACATAGACAAACCAACTATTAAATGGATCAAAGCGATGCTGGAAAGTCGCAAAATAACTGCCTCGTCAGGAATGACATCAGTATCAGTAACAGCCGTAAAGGGTTGCCCACAAGGGGAGTACTTTCACCCCTTTTGTGGTCATTGGACATCGATGACCTGCTACACAAGATGAGCAATTCGGCCTACACTACAATTGGGTACGCCGATGATATTGTCATCATAGTCAGGGGCAAAGACTCAATTGGAGTCACATCAAAAATGAAAAATGCTCGAAAGACAGCCATAGACTGGTGCATCAAGGAAAATCTTTCCATAAATCCCAGTAAAGCCGTCATCGTTCCTTTCACTAAAAGGAGGAAATTATACCTAGGCCTAATCACAATAAACGACACGGTCGTAGAATATTCCGACGAAGTCAAGTATCTTGGAGTAATCCTAGACAAGAGACTTAACTGGAACTCTCACATAAATAACAAAATCACTAAAGCTAATAGAGCTTTATGGGCATGTCGTCGCACATATGGCAGAACCTGGGGAATCTCTCCAAAGATCGTCCACTGGATCTACACAGTGATGATAAGACCCATTATAACATACGCCTCCATAGTATGGTGGACAAAATCCACACAAAAGGTCGCAATAGAGAAGCTCAAAAAGGTACAACGGCTTGCGTGCCTTGGTATCTCCGGAGCCATGCGAACCTGTCCAACAGCTGCCATAGAGGCAATAACAGGAATTACACCTCTCCACATATATATTCAAAAAGTGGCGATCCGCAGTTCAATAAGTCTAATACAGTTAAACGAGATAAGTCTTAACGATCATCCGGAACTTAAGACCCTTCTCGAAGAACTGCCAGAACTTAACACGAACTGCGCGATCGCAGACCGCATTCAAAAAACACTATGCTTCAACAAACGGTTCTCCACGGAGATCCCCAAGAGAGAAGCATGGGTTAGTAATAACCCACTAATCAGCCACAACGGCATAAAGTGGTATACGAATGGTTCTAAAATGGAAACGGGGGTAGGAGCGGGAATATACGGACCACACAAACGCTTCACGATACCCATGGGCAAAAGTCCCAGCGTATTTCAAGCAGAGCTCCACGCCATTCAAGAATGCGCCAGCCACATTAATTTATCTGGCATAAAAGGTGCAACCATCCATATATTCACGGATAGTCAAGCAGCTATAAACGCCCTTAGCTCGCATACCATTGACTCCAAATTAGTCATGTACTGCTTCAATACCCTACAAACACTCGGAATAAGAAACAAGACCAAATTATTGTGGGTTCCGGGTCATGTCGGGGTAGAAGGTAACGAAAAGGCCGACGAACTGGCCAGATAAGGTTCAGAAACACCTTTTATAGGTCCCGAACCTTTCTGCTGCACTCCTAGATCAGCAGCAACGGCAGCAATTAAAAGCTGGGAACATGGAAAATGTATCTATCTTTGGGAAAGCATGCCAGGTCTAAGACAGGCCAAACGAGCCATTCGGCCCTTCAATAAAAATGCCAGCAAATGTCTAAACCTAGGCAGGCATGATATCAAAAACCTAGTAGGTTACCTTACTGGTCACCACGGTTTAAGATATCATCTACACAAAATGAGAATAGCAGACTCTCCTGAGTGCCGACTCTGTCTTGAAGAGGACGAGTCAGCTGAACACATTTTATGTGAATGTCCAGCCCTCAATGGAATTAGAAAGAAGATCTTTTTCAGCGAGCAAATGAGCCCCGAGGACATAAAGAATTCTTCTACTGGTAAAATTGTCCGCTTTACACGGAAAGTGTAAATTCTACTAGTTTAAACTTTTCTGGCCTATACGGTACAAAAGATCTTTTAGGTCGAAGTACCAGGAATTCACCGGGTGAAGACATCCTAAATACCATGTACGTCAAACAAAGCCGGCATCTGGTCACTTACAGCAGTGACGGAAAAAAACCCAGATTGATTATCCTTTGGCACGTTTCATGAAGCCTCAGGTTAAAGACTGCAAAGTGATCCTAGGAGAGGCAATCGCCCAGCAACACCGCTTCCTCCTGACAGAAATTTGTAAGGCGACAGATCTCCAAAACATCATCAACGAAGTTGAGGATGCAGAGTGCAGAGCACAAGATATGTGGAATTCCCTACAACGACCTTGCTTGGATAGAGCTAAATCTCTGCTAGAGACTTCAAAATGACACTATTAACTCGGCAAAGAAACATGGCGGTGGATAGATGAAGCTAAAGAAGTGATAAATGACAAGAAAGGGGTATTCAAAGATGGCTCCCCTACAGACTTTGCAAGAGGCTCGCAAAGAGGAAATGCGCTCAAATTCAAGCAAAGTGTGTGAAGGGCCTGTATCTTGAGTTAGAAGAAATGGCTTATAGGGCTGCTATGGATAGGAACTCTGACAAACCAGCTTGAACAGGGCACAAACATTTTCAAAAATTGCCTGGACAAGGAGGAATACCTAGAAAATCCGTTCGTTAAAGTTCATCAACAATGATCAAGGGCTGCTTCCTGTATATGACAAAAAAGAGGCAGCAATATTGTGAAGGACTCCCAAATGAACAATTTCCTTAGATATATTTTCCGAGAGCCCTTCCAATGAAGAAGTACCCGGACTTTACTGACGAAGAAGTTATGAAGGCGGCCAAAGCCTCCAAAAAACGAATAGCAGGTGGACGAGAAACCCTCTGAATTCTGGAAAAGTATGGGAGACATCGGGTCCAAATGGCTCATGAGTTTCATCTGCAAACAAAAGAGAGGCGATCCAATGATTAACCACTGGACGGAAAGTTTTCTTCTTCCTTTGTACAAAGGAAAAGGCGATACTCGAGACTGACAATTACGGTTCAATCAAGCTGATGTCACACACCATGAAGATCGTTATGCGGGTCTTAGATGAATGCGGAAAATAATAAGGCTATCTGAAGACTAGTCCGGGTTCGCAGGTGAATCAACCACAGATGCAATCCAGAGTATAAAAATCATGATGGGAAAACATCGTGATTCCTTAAAGGATTTGCATATGGTGTTGGTTGATTTTGAAAGGCCTTTGATAGACAACCAAGGCATCTGTTTTTTGCAGCGCTAAGACAACGAGGAGTTCGCGAAACCTACGTACAGATGATCATGGACATGTATGAGGGAGTAAAGATAAGAGTTGGGTTGGGTTCACCGAGGAGTTCACAATCTAAATCGGTGTCCCTTGATATATATTACAGTCCTTGGTTATCTGCTTGTAGAAAACGTGACGGACCCCAAAGTGCATTAGTTATTGTTTGCTGACGATGGAGCCATCATTAGCGAGGATCAAACGTCCCTGCAATGAGCATTTGATGTATGGGTGAAAGTTTTGGAGGGGAATTCGTATCGTATTAGTCCGAGAAAACCGAACACTTGCGCTGGCCGTTCTCTAAAGCAGTCCGGCCTATCTCAGAACGAAAGAGTGATTCTCAAGTGCAAAAAGTTCATATGTCCGGGATCTATGATCAATAGCGATGCAAGCTGTGATGACTACATTAAGCATCGCGTAAGCGTAGGATGACCGAAAAATGCCCCTAAGCAGAAAGGAATGCTCTACACCGCAGTTGTGCGCCCGGCTCACATACGGTTCACAATGTTGGACAGCGTACAAGAGGTATGAGGGCAAATTAATGGCAGCTGAGATGAAGAAGCTTCGCATATCAGCAGGAGTAACAAAGATTGATCGAATAAGTAGCTAGTTCCTAGATCCGAAGAAGCTTTCACGTCAAAGAACCTTTCTCGAAAAGAAAGGAGCGCGACTGGCTCAGTTGTTACTCTAATGTTCAAAGGAGAGATCCTACGAGCCCTGTCAAAAAGGAAATATCAATCAACATTCCAATAAAAACGCGAAAAATAGGCAGGGCGAAGAACTCCTGGATCACACCGGCATTTAAGCCTCAGCGACGAGTTGATTCGAAATCGGGAGGAATGCCGTTGTTTTCTTAAGTCGAACCGGGCGGCGACCCCCACAGGCGAACCAGTGGGGATGCAGTTAAGTGAGAGTGTTATGATCATTTAATTTTGATCATAGCGTCACCGTCATTAAGGGAAAAGAAGAAGAAGTCTCAGCATTTGGAAATTGGTTGAATCAAACAAACCAATTAAGTATCCCGTCGCATCTGAATAAAAAACCAATTGGAAAGAAAACAGCGGCAAAAAAATTTATTTACATAAAATCAAAGGTGGACCAAAAAATATTTAAAAAAAAAACAAAAGTCGACAGAATCGGACTAAAATCAAGTCACTCAATGCATTTTTAAGTTCAATTTATTGACAAATTAAAAATTTTGATGCAACCACTTCTAAGTTTTGACCATAGGTACTCGTATCATATGAAATGTTCTTCGTTCAGTGAGAACGGGGAAATAAAATTTTGAATTTTCGTCGGGAAGTGATGAATTGCAGGTCGTAACGCACTATCATTCATTAAAAATTAATAATGTGAAAGTTGAAGCTTCTGGCATTAAACTGGTTTTTTAAAGGCCCAAAATTTTCATCCATGGGATGGCCCTTCCCTCCCAGTACTGCGAGAACCACGTGGAAGATCAAAACATGGATCAACACCATTGACTCCAACAGAACAAAAATCAGTCCTATAAATGAATTGAAGGATGCCAAAGCTAGAGAAGATCTTATACAATTTGTATGAGAATGATGAAATTTCTCTAAGCTTTGAATTAGCTGTGATACTCCTATGTAGTTTAGAAAATTACAGAGTAATCTCACTGCTGAATAGATTTTTGGATGTGTGCTGCTCATCAATTGATGACATGGGTAAATATCGGGTTTTTCAATAGGGACGCTCGGACTTGTTTTCGCTATGGACGGTAAACCACGCCATATTTTTTAATTTTTTTTTTTTTTTGACATTTATACTCGTATTTAGTTGGCAAATCATCATGGAGAAGTATGCACTTGAACAACGTTTACAAGTTATTCCAATTTATTACCAAAATTCGAGTTCCATCACCGCAACTTTAAGAGCATTACGACCATTTTATCGACGCCATCACTTGCCTGCCGAATCAACAATTCGACGTCTAGTGCACTAATTTGAATCCACATTTTCGCTACACAATGTTCCAGTGCCAGTGAGACAAAGAAATGCACGAAGTGAAGAAAATATTGCCGCCGCCCAAGAATCTGTTCAAGAAGACCCAAATCAATCACCCACACGGCGAATCCGGTCAATTTATGTGAAAAAGTCGTGGAAGATTAGGTTCAACGATTGGACTTTTGCAAACGTGCCCGTGGTGGTCATGAGAAGGAAATAGAATTTCATACATAATTGCCACTAAATGTACTTGAACGCATAATAATTTTTTTTGGATATGTTAATCCGTTTTTGTTTTATTTAAATAAAATGTCAGAGCGCCCTTAATGAAAAACCCTTTATAAACAATAAACCTTTAGATTAGTAGTTCAATATACTAACATCTCCGCCAGCCACAACCTCACTTGTTGGAATGAAATAACGCCAAACGAAAAAAGGCCAAATACACAAGTTTGGCCTTACATATTTCGTTTGGCGTTATTTCCCTTCATGTATAACTTCAGGGTGTAATGCAAACGCCTCAACCTGCAAGCTGCTCATTCCCCTTCAAAACGAAACTTAAGCAATACTTAGATACACTTTAATGACTCAGCATCAACAGTAATGTCGATCTAGCCATGTCCGTCCGTCCGTCGGCAAAAACTAACCATCGACTCGCTAAGGGCCCAAAATACTCAAGTTTTTGATTTTTTCAAAACCGCCCACTGACACGCCCACAATCAAATAAAACAGTTTTATCGTAAAGTCAAAGTTTGACCTAGGAAGTTTAAATTTGAAATACATATTCTCTATGAGCCGTTAATGCTCATGTTGAAATATTTTTAAAATCCGCCCACTGATTTTAAAAAAACATTTTACTCAAGAAATTATTGTAAATCAAAGTCCTAGTCTTCTCAAAGTATGTATAGATAAAGTCTGTTTTAACAATTCATTTTTATACAGTTTTTTGCCATGACAACTTTTAAGGGGCGTTTTTTTTACAAAAACTTTGCTTTTCGATAAAATCCTTTCAATGTTGTATAGCAAAATAATATGTAGAGCGTTCTTAACAATTCACCCAAACTTAGAATTTAACAAACTTTATCTGTTGGTATTAGCCGACTTAGGTTAGGTAAATGGGTTGACGAGGCAGGAGAAACCTGCACCCGTCACACTTAGATCAGTGTAGATCCATTGTGATGCGCTTGAGGTTTTCAACACCCACAATAGGAAACCTATGAGAGCCTATGGATATGGATGAGCAAGCCATCCTGAGGCATTTTCAAACTTAAGTAGGTCCTGCAATGAAGTTCTTCTAGGTCCTGGAAAAATAATTTTCCAAGGAATTTATTTCTGACGTGGCAGATTGCTGGACAGTTTCAGAGAAAGTGAAGAGTATCGTCCTGCATTTTCTCATCGACACAACCTCTGCACAAGTCATCCCTGCTGATTTTCATCCTTTTGGAAAGATATTTCAGCATGTTATGGCCAGTGATGACGCCCACGAGAGAGGGCAAATCTTTTTTGTCCATTTGTAGTAAACTCTCGGCTTGGCGTTTGTTGAAGAGCGGCCACATTTTCCTGATTGTGCCACAGGATTGAAGTATGTATCCGTATGTTGAAACCGCAAATTTAGTAGGTTTTTCTTAACCAAGATACTCATTTGAATTTAACCAAACATCAAAACGAGACGAGACGGCACCTGGACTGATACTGACATTACTTTAGTTCTCTTAAATTTAAAAATTGGTACCAAAAGGTTGGTTAAAAGTTTAGATTGATTTAGAAGATAACATCGTAGATATAAGGTAGGATTGAGTATCCATATTCATTAAAAACAAACTACCTAACTATAATTATTTGTGCACTGCCAAGGGATATCAACATTAAATTAGTCCAATTGCCGTCAGCTTATCTGCAGCTAACAACATGTTTCATTGGAAATCAATTAGAAGAGTAAATGACGTTGCCGGGCAAGCAGAATGCAGGGGAGGATTTCCAAAATCATCCAGCAGTTGTTTGATCCTCTTGTGTTCTACTGTCATGAAACGACCGTTTTCAAATTAGTGAAACGCACACATGAAGGGTTGATTCTGATGGGTATGGCCGGTTGATTGTGGTCATCTGAACGACCAACTGACACTGCTAGAGCCCACATGGGAAAATTTCATTTTAATTTTTGTGAAATATGAACTATTGTCTAAGGGATAACCATTAACCCGTTTAACGAGCAAACATACCAAATGTTTGTCTATCCAAATTGATCGATGGAAAATGAGTTTAACATGAGTGTGGAAGATACTTTTTCACGCATCGGTTAGAAGTGGATTTGAAATTTACCAAAGACGCAGTTCTTCAGTTGATTTTTAATTCATGGGAGGTCTTGAATAAAAAACATATTATGATTTCATTAAAAAAAAATACCGAGCAGAACATATTCCATAGCAGCGGGCCTAGCACAGATCCTTAAGGAACACCAACTGTGGTGTAAATATGAGCACCAATATGATGTTACTTTAGGGCATTTTAATGTTGAATGTGTTATGCTGACGTTTTACTTCAGCTTATCAATTCTTCTTATTTGCAGGCAAACTGATCCTTGGAAACTAGTGAGTCACCATACCAGTCGAATGGCAATATTTCAAACCTAAAAAAAAACAATTCATTTAACTTCTCAGTACCTATCTGTTGATAGTAAAATAAACTTCTTATGCAACAAACTCAAAAGGATGCAATATCCTTCTTTACAACACTCAAACTGTACCCCTAAATTCGTTTCACTGACCTACTGCAGAGGCAGTAGTCCTTGACGCAACCGAACCTAAATTTTTCTTTATGATCCACAAAATCAGGAACTAGAGCGTGCATTTCTGCAAACAATGGACAATAGAAACCTTCCACTTTCCAGAGAAGCAAATCAAGTTTTATTACACTACCCTATGTAATGTCCTTTATCGCTGTTGCATAATTTTCATAAAAATGTTGCCATGCAAATTATTGCAAACAATTTTACTATCCTGTCAGTCCATTTTGTCCTGCCAATAAAGACCTCCCGGAATTTTTCCGCCAGGAAATATTGCCGAACATTCTCGACAGACTATGGCCTTCCTGGAAGGACGCTCGAATGTTGAAGAAAAAATCACGTTTGGATTAAGTGCAACATAATTATCGATGTCAGTTCGTGTCCATTTCCAATCACTAACTCTTTTTTGTCCTTTTCAAAAATAATCCTTTTTTGCTATGAGACAAAAGGAAAAAAACAATTAAATATTTTTTCTAGTCTTATTCACCTTGGAACCAAGAAGAAATCACGAAATCTCATCTGTCCCTTAAGGATCATTAAGTCTCCTTTTTTTTGCTCGTCTCCAGCTCAAGTCAATCCCTAACTCTTCAAAAAATGTCTGAAGTGGTCAGAGAAATCGCCATAGAAACGAAAACACAAAACCCTTCACCTTATCGTTCAGGTACGAGGAATTAAAAGGATAACAAAAAACAATTAAGCACCTCGTCAAATTAAATTAATGATTTTGCGAAGAGTATTTGTGCACTCTTGGGACAAGGAAAGTGTTCCCATTTCAATACATATAACTGAAGAGTAAGATTTTGTTAAAGGAAACAAATCTGAAAGATTGTATATATTTTCAAAACATCTATTTGGTAGGTATACGGATTTATTTATTCTCTAAGGACCTCGAGTCCAAAGAGTTGGGTGAAGGAGTGGGTAGGAGTGCAACAATAACACCAGCACTGGTTAGATACCCATTAAGACTAATTACTGTTTTCTTAAGCAATGTGTGGTGCTTAGACGGATCCTTAAATTCAATGCAGCATGAATAATAATCCTGTAAAATAAAATATTAGGTGTACATGTATTGTATATGCTTAGCTGGTGCATTTTTCATTTCTTTTTGTTATCCTTTTTAGTGCGAGTTCGCATCAGAGCTCTGCCTTTTTGTGGTAACAATTAAAGGATTGAGTTACACGTAGCCGGAGAGGAATGATATAGGATTGCAAAAAGGATATAGTCGAGACCACACATAGAGTGGAATTTATTTGTTATCCTTTGAAAATATAATACAGTTCGTTGGTAAAAAAGAATTTTCAGCAAGTTATATTTATATCAATATTATTAATCATCTTTTTGTACTCACTTATTTACCGCTGCAGTCTTCCATCCTCTGCTATCCCGGGTATGCTACTTCAAAATGTCAAGAGTAAGCGCGCTGGCATCCGCGATAGCTTGGTCCTCAAAACAGAGGTTTGGTCTTCCGTGCCTTCTCGAATCTGGGGTCGTGGAGTCGAGGATCGTCTTAGCTGTCAATTCATTATTGTCCATTCGCTCGATGTGGCCGAGCCATTGTATTCGACGTGATTTAGCTTCTTGCCCATGGACTACATCCACATCTTGGCAAAGCTCATAGAGCTGGCAGTTGTATCATGTCCTTCATTAGCACACAGGCCGAATATCCGATGGAGTGTTTTCCCAATAAACCCAATAAAAGCTCCTCTTTCCAATTTATCGTCCAGCACTCGGCGGCAAATATCATATTGCATTTGGCCCTTCGAGTCAGGAGTTTTGTCGATCTGCCGGGCCAGAAGCCAAACTGGTACGTTCCGGTTAGTTTGTTACAGAACGGTTGAGACGTGAAGTTTTTAGAAGAGTGTATAGAGTTATGCAAGCTGTAAACTCCCTTTTAATGCAAAAACCGCATTAATAAAACTTATACAACGTTAAATAGAGGCTGCATAAGGCGCTTGGTAGTTGATTAGTGCCTGTATTTTGGTATCGAAGTGTCATTTTATCCTTCTCTCATTTGCTCTGAGAAATAAATATAATTTGTATTTTTCAAGTGTGCTCAGGATTTCAGCATGTGGTTTCTAAGGAAAATGTAAATTAAATATGCATGTAAATCAGAGATATTAAAAGTGGAAAAGCAAACTAAACGAGTAATAATAGCTATAGATAGAACAATCTGAATGAATAACATAATATACTTACAGGCGCTGGGCTGCCCAAAGAAAATCAAAAAATACAAACTGGATGAACTGAAACTCGTGGCTTCAATGGGACAGTGGATGAGTGCTTGCCTGAGAAGCAGCTGGTCTAGGTTCGAATCCCAGTGGAAGTAAATGGATTTTCGGGATACAAGCAAAAAAAAAACACAGACCAGTACCATAGGAAAAAGGAGTCTGATGATCGGTTGTGGCGAAACGTGAAACAGCGCTGTAACTCCAGCCGTTCACTTCACGTGGTAGCAATTGTAAGAGATATGGTTGTTCATTCAAAACAACGTAAAATAATAGCTGCTTAGGGAATTGATGAATTTAGTTTTTTTATTGTCTAAAAGAAAAGTGGGGAATTAATTCATAATTGGTGTTAATGACATTTCTATTCTTTTGTTTGCATATTGTTACAAAATCGAAATCTCCAAATATTGGGAAAAAATTTTTATTTCCATCTAACACAAACCCGTATTTCAAAATGTTTGTTGAATTATGCCTGAAGCAGATGAGCTGCAAGGAATTACGCAGTAATACATGCAGTAACGCACATGATACACATATGCAGCAAGAACTTGCCATTATTCAGTTGGCTTTTCGCCTGACCGGCTTTTACCGCTGAAAGACTAAACAGACTCAAATGCTGTCACAGCACGAAACGTCAAAGCGGAAAAATTGTACTACTACTGGTGCAGTGAAATAGTAGAAATAGAGACACCATGCAGCAAGAATTTACATGCAGTATTTTTATGCAGTCATTTTACATACAAGATCATCCTACTGAATGGGTCTTGCTGCTTCAGCCATAACGGTTTGTGCCAGGGCCTGTTTCAAGTGATAGTCGGTATCTTATCTATTCTGGTAATTGTAATTTGAATTTGGTAGGCGAAAATGGGGTAGGTAACATTTTTCAGGAAAAGAGATGATATGGAAAATGGTGTAAATTTTGTCCATAAAATATTCGGAGAAATTCCGCCGTCCTTCAAAAGAAGTTTTCTGAATGAATTGCTGAACGAAAATTTTAAGGTGTACTAAACGTCAACTGGACATGCCAATGTACTATCGATGTATCGACATCTCCCTAAGGTCACCGACCACCTGCCCACTGAATACAACTTCAACCTGGGCTACAAACATCTAATCCCAGACAGAACCGAGTGGACACAACGTCATGTCCTACACTACGAATCGCTGTCAATTTTTACGGATGGGTCCAAAACGGAGGACGGAGTCGGTGCCGGAGTCTTCTCTGAAGACCTGGACATTCACCTCTCCTTTAACCTTCCAGAACACTGCAGCGTTTTTCAGGCCGAAGTCACCGCCGTCCGCCAAGCCGCTGCCTGGCTGTCGGTTAATACGATATCGAAATCAGATATTGTAATATACATCGACAGTCAGGCGGCCATCAAATCCCTTGCATCCAGCACTACAAGATCCAAGGCAGTGAAAGACTGCCGTGCATCTCTTAACGAGATAGCCGGTCAGTATAGCCTCACCCTTTGCTGGGTGCCGGGTCACTGTGACATACCAGGGAATTGTGAAGCTGACGAACTGGCCCGACGAGGCTCTTCTGGTTTAAATAGCATAAGCGTCACCGACATCGAGGCGCCAACGTCTTATGCTAAAAACCTCATAGACACCAATGCGGTGAACGAAGCCAACCGTCGTTGGCACCAACTCGACCAGTGCAACACCGCAAGGCTACTCTGGCCGACATTTAACAAATCCAGGTCCATCGGACTTCTGAGGCATAAGAGAGGAACCCTTTCGAAATTAATAAATGCCCTCACCGGGCAATGTGCTATAGGAAGACATGCCCAAAGGCTGGGCATCCCCTACAATGACTTCTGTAGAAGCTGTAGGGACGAGGAAGAAGAGGAGACCATCAGTCACTTCCTTTGCACGTGTCCTGCACTCGCCAACATTAGGAAGGCTACATTGGGTGAATACCTTTTCAATGATCTAAACGATCTTAACAACGCCTGCACAGCAAGGATTAGCTCCTTCATTCAGAGGAGCAAATGGTTCCCTGAGTAAGAGGGTGACCCACCCACCTTACACATCGGCAGCACAATGGACCTACTTCTGGTCTAAGTGCATCCTCACCGAGGGCCGTTTTTTTTTCAACCAACCAACCAAACGTCAATGTCATCTGAATCTGACAGTCGGAAATTCACAATGAAACTAAAGGCGTGAACACACCTAAAGCAACCGCTGTAACCAATTTGAATTTGGGTGAACATACAAGTTATAATATAGCAGGGTTAAATAATAAGCAAATATTTATAGATTTTATAAACTATATTTAAGAATTTGATATTTTTCTATTACTTGAAACTCATTTACTAAATAATGAAAAAGTAAAAGTTGAGAATATTTGTATGAACTATGAATAACAACTTATACCTGCGGTAAAAACAAGCTCGCTTAAAATAGGAACTGGTGGCGTACTAATAATATTTCATGAGCAGGTAGAAGGAGTAAAGGTGTACTTTAAAAACATAGAAGGATCATACGTGCTTGAACTGAAAACGGACATTAACGCATGTCATATCCTACAGATAGATTTAAATTGTAATTATTAGGCGCGAGACTATAACGAGATAAACGACCTAAATGGAAGGATAGACATGTCGAAATACACAAACTACAACTCTAAGGATGAAACCTGAGACCCCAAGGGAACAGCAATTCTAACATTAGCAGATACATTTGATTTCCGAGTCCTTAATGGAAGCTGTGGAGTGAACGCAAGTGGGGAGTAAACATTTCATCGTGGGCCAGCATTTTCTGTTATAGACTACTATTTTGTAACTGAAAGTTTGTCCGCACATCTTAAAGAATTTAAGTTAGCAACGAAGACCTGCACGGAAACCCGATCAATACCAGCACAACACAGTTAAATCTTTCACCGAAACTGTTATTACCTTTTATGTATAAAGGAAACTTTACTTTAACCGACGATGCCCCACGATATTGTTAGCAAAACAAATACATATATATATATTTTTTTAACTTTCTCGTATACTTTGGTATAGGTACTATTTATAAGTGAGTACGAGGTATGATATCACGATACCATCAGGTCCGTATAGAGAAGTCCAAAAGAGCGTGTCTCACATTTCCGTTCTTGGGTCCGTCTGTTTATTAGTAGCCGAGACTTCATCCACAATGAGTGGACGGATATAATTCAAACTTCGTATTTTATACTTATAACTCGCGGCCATTTTTTCATTCTTTCACTTTATATAACGGTTCCCACCCTATAACAGTTTTTCACAACACCGATTTTCTCAAAAATGACGCAAACGATTTTGATCTTTTTGAAACATAAAATACTTGAGGTGAGCGTGAGAAAATGGCTAACTCATTTCTTGCGAAAATAGGCGCATAACGGTACTTTACAAAAATGCTTATATTTTAACAAAGGATCAGGGTATTTCTTAAGAAAGTTTCCACATCTACTTATACTACTATTTAAAATAAATTTGTGTATTAATTTTCTTTTAAATATTTGTTTAAATTCTTTTTATTCATATAACATTTTTTTTTTTAATTTTTCAAAAATTTCAAATTTTCTCGAAAACGGCTCAATTTTGATCAATTTTTATGTCTTCAATACATGGATTGAGTGTTTCAAGATGGCTAATTTAGTTTTTTCTAAATTATGTTTTAAGAAACCAACAATTTCTCAAAAATGGCCAAAAATATTACTACCTATATACAAATGTATAGAAGAAATCTGATACATAGATTTTTGAAATATTTTTTTATAACTTCTTAAAAAAAAATTTATAACATTTGCTAAAATTGTAAAAACCACTTTTCCTTAAAACTGCTCTAATGATTTTGATTATTTTTGGGGTTTTAATACTTGGAGTAAACGTCAGAACATGGCATACTTAGATTCTCGCAACAAACTAACTAAATCTACCTGATGGATGTTTCAACGTAATAAAACAACACAATTTGTTTTGGAAGAAATTAATTTATGTTTCATTAAAATTATAACCATAGTTTTTAATAAGGTGTACTACCTCCCGATCGCTGTACCACTTCAAGGACCCTGCTATGAAGAGATTTATATATTTCAATTTAGTCAAATTTCGTACCAGGCTTGTTTTATGGCTTCAATTATTTCTTTCGGATTGGAGTATTGCTTTCCTCGTTCGTTGACCTTTTTTTAAAGCCATCCCCACACGTTTTCCATGATGCCTATAACATTACTCCATCTCCTTTGCTGTGTCTTCTATCCAATGTTATTTCATCCTTCCTCAAATCATGGAAATTATAACTACATCCATCAGGTCCGTCCAAATTAAACTTCCATCTGACAAGTCGACGGTATGTTATTCTCTACTCCACCTGATGTGACTTATTGCAAAATGAAGTTGCTGACTTTTTCGTACTGCGTTCAATAGTGTTATTTTTTTAATTTTTTGGTGTTTGGATCTACTGCCTCCAACTCCAGTTTCGGCCTTGATTTAACTTAGAGAAAGCCATAAATTTGAAGAGTTCTCAGTATCGCCAGTTGTTCCGGATGATTTTTATTTATTACAAAACTAAATAAAGTAAAAGAAAATTATTTAAAGTAAAGTAAATTGGCAAGTTAAGTAAAAAAAGAAAAGATGTATGTGGTTGACAGTGGTCAGTAAATCTCTCCACTCCATTGTAGGCAAGAACAGTTATTTACAAGCATTTTTTACTATGGGACAGGCTGGGAGGGGTGATTTTCTAAAAACCCACTTCAAATGGAAAACACAAAATTTAAAAATAACGGTAATACTTACAATTAGGTATTGCACATTTTTTTAAAGTTAAAAGTTCTATCATCGTGTTTTTAATTCAAGTGATTTCCATTAATGGTTTTTGAAAAAACTAATTTCAAACTCAAAATTTCCTAAAAAAAAATGAAAGAAAAAGTTTGTATTATCTTTATTCCAAATTGTGAGACTAGATACATACGAGGGCGGGTCAATAAGTCCGTGACTTTTGGAATAAAACACAGATTTTTTGATAAAATTTTTTTTTTATTTTTCAACGTAGTCTCCCTTGAGCTCTATAAACTTTGTCCAACGCTTCTCCAATTTTTTTATCCCTTCCAAAAAAAATGATTTGTCGAGGTCCTCAAAATAGGCCTTTATTTGCGAGATGACTTCATCATTGGAGTCAAATCTTTTTCCACCAAGCCATTTCTTCAGGTTTGGGAACAATAAGTAGTCGCTCGGAGCCAAATCTGGAGAATAGGGTGGATGAGGGAGCAATTCATAGCCCAATTCATGGTTTTTTGCCATGGCAACTGCACATGTGTGCACCCTTGCATTGTCTTGGTGGAAAAGAACTTTTTTCTTGGCCAAATGAGGTCGGTTTTTTTTCAAATCGTCATTGAATCGGTCCAATAAGTTGGCATAATATTCCCCATTGATTGTTCTTCCCTTTTGAAGGTAGTCAATGTGGATTATCCCGCGTGCATCCCAAACAGTCGCCATAACTTTATTGGCTGACAAACCCACCTTGGCCTTCTTTGGCGCCGATTCACCCTTAGAAACCCACTGTTTTGACTGTTGTTTGGTCTCTGGTGTGTTGTGATGGATCCATGATTCGTCCACGGTTACAAAACGGCGCAAAAACTCCTCCATATTGCGATTTAAACAACGCCAAACCTTCCTGTGAAGTTGTTACACGATTGCGTTTGTGGTCGACTGTGAGCAAACGCGGCACCCATCTTGCGGAAAGCTTTCTCATGCCCAAGTGATCATTCAAAATTGAAACCACTGAGCCATGCGAGATCCCTACGGCTTCCACAATCTCTCGCACTTTCAATCTTCGGTCGGCCAACACCATATCGTGAATTTTTTCGATTGTTTCGGGTGTAGAGACTGGGCGTCCAGGACGTTCGGCATCTTCAGTGCTTGTACGGCCACAACGAAATTCAGTAAACCACTTTTTTACCATTGAAATCGATGGTGCAGAGTCCCCATAGTATTTTTCAAGCTTAGCCTTGGTCTCGGTAATGGTTTTTTTTCGCAAGAAATAATGCTGAATAAGCACACGAAATTCACTTTTTTCCATTTTCTCCTCAAATTAGTGAGTAGTCTGATAAAAATAGCTGTCAAACACAAACTAACTGACGCAGCAAGTTTAAATTTTGACAGGAGTCAACTGACAGATGCCTGTTGACAGGAGCAGTGTTGCCGTTTCAGTAAAGAGGTCAGAAATTCAAAAAGTCACGGACTTATTGACCCGCCCTCGTATCTACCAAATTATTTTTACTATTTTTTTGCTGTTTATTAGTTTTTAATCGAATACTACCTACTGAGAACTAGGTGGTTTTAAGTCTACTAGTTTTCGAGAAAATTGAAAATTACTAAACCTACTTTTTATTAAATTTGTATTTTGGACCTTTTTTCCTTGACGTCAATGAATAAATAATGGTATAATGCTTCTAATAAGTAGAGAACAGTGAGTTATTTGGCGTTACATAGAATGCAAGCCTTACGGTACGTCGGATAGACAACCTGCAACCCCCTTGCTTGTGCTCACTATAGGATTTGGTGTAAGTAAAAGGTTGGGAAAGTTTCTTTTACATTTAAGGAATCTGGATTTAAAGAAACTTTGAGTTTGAAATTAGTTTTTTTTAAAAACTATTCATAGAAATCACTTGATTTAAAAACAAGATGATAGAACCGACTTTTATCCTTAAAAAAAATTGCACTACTTAATTGTAAGTATTACCGTTATTTTTAAATATTTTTTTCCAATTGAAGTGAAGTTTTTTTTAAAAAATCGCCAGTCCCGCCCAAATGAGGCGAGATAGACCCTCCCCCCTCCCATAGTGCAAAATGCTTGTAAATAACTGTTCTACACAAGTATGTCATTAAACTTTGTCGCCTAAGTTATTGTACTCGTCCCCCATTGTATACATTGTACATAACAATACTATAAATAAACATAATGACGGGCTACAGTCCGCTTGGGCGAACTGTTGGATACCCTATTCTTATTCCCATCCCTCATAAGTGGGCGTGACAAAAGTCTTAGTATGGTTGAATTCTTTAAAACGCTCTACGTATTTTGTTATATAACATTTAAAGGATTTAATCGAAAAAAACGAAGCTTTTATGTATATATATATATATATTTTGGTTTTTCAATAAAATTGTTGTATTTAATTGTGGGCGGATTTTATAAATTGTATCTCCCGTGCAGTTCTAGGAGTCTAGATCATATATAAAAAATTTCAGCTTTCTAGCTCAAAATTCGATTTTTTCGATAAATTCCTTTTTTTGAGTTTGTGGACGTATCTCTGGGCGGATTTCAAAAATTCTTACACTTGAACATTTCGGCCCCCAAGAGAGTATATTTTATAAAATTTCAGCTCTCTAGGTCAAGTTTAAAGGCTAGATCGACATTACTATCGATGCTGATCATAAATATAGTAATTTTTAGGGGTCTACGGGCAATATTTAGGTATGTTACAAACTATGAGTCAGAATTAATATACCCTTAGAATAGGATATAAAAACCCATTGTCATTTTGCTTATAAGAGAGTCGTAATAAAACCCGCAAGTTATAACGTTGTTAACAAAACTGTGCAATTATTTTTTAGAAATTCCGCTTTGTACAGAGTTTAGGAACAACGGGCCATTTTTCAGATTGCTAGACAAAGCAAGTGTTTTTTTTTCTAGAAGGTTTTTAATTTCGATAAAAACACCAGTCGATCCTGATTTTTTGTTTCTTTTATTACTCTTCCCATTATCCTGTATGCTTGTCCGGTGTGGGGAACGTGTGCGAAATCACATATCAAAAAACTTCAAATTGCACAAAACAAAACATTAAAAATGATGGTAAACCTTCCCTGGCTTTTCTCAACCCAACTTCTACATAAAGAAATACGGGTACTACAAGTGTCAAAGAAGATTGAAGTTCTCAACCAAAGATTCAGCTTAAGATGTAGCAATTCTAGTAACATGTTGATAAACAATTTTATAAGGCTGTAAGCGCTTTTTTTTACGTTTTATGTGCACTTAAATATTATTTAATTAATTATTGTTGTTATTATTTATTTATTTATTTATTGTTGTTATTATTTATTTATTTATTTATTCTTGTTATTATGTATTTATGTATTTATTTATTGTTTTATTTATTTATTTATTGTTGTTATTATTTATTGATTTATTTAATTTATTTAGTTCAGCAATTTTACGTGCACTTAAATATTATTTAATTATTTATTGTTGTTATTATTTATTTATTTATTTATTGTTCTTATTATTTATTTATTTATTTCTTGTTGTAATTATTTATTGATTTATTTAATTTATTTAGTTCAGCAATCCTGGCAGTTCCCTAGTTTTAAGTTTCAAAAAAAAAAATATATATTAAATGAAGGTTTTAATCATAGTTTCCTTCAAACTTTTTAACCCAATTGGTAATTATTTTCACAAAAACTTTAAAAAAATGTACAGTTATAAGATATAATATATCAAATCTCTGAGCAAGCTGCGTATTTATTAAATTTTGTAAAACCTTAATCTATGAATACAAATTATATCTATCTACGAGTATCTATCTTGATTACTCTTCCTTTCCAGTTTTTGCCATAGTTCTCAGGGTTATTAAGATAGCTGTGAACAACAGTTTGCCCTCTTCCAATCTTACCGGCTATAAAACGCATAGATTTGCCTGTTCCTTGTAAGCTCTAATTCGGCCCAGTTCCTCCTGGTTTAATGAATTTCTTTTATGCATTGTTTTTGTTTCTATGAAGATATGTTTTTTATTGTGCCGTGAAATAAGGCCTTACGTAATAAGGCCATTTTTGAGAATATGGCCCTATTTCGCTCGACAAAAGTGAAATAAGGACAACTTGGCGTTATTTCACTTTCCATTGGAGCTGTTTTAAACAATTTGCCCTTGCACCTACTCCAAATCAAACAGTGATAACAAGCAGGGGGTTGCAGAGGGGCAAAATCGCAAGTTAATTCCATTAACAGTGCAATCCGTATGGGAGGGGGCATCTCAAGTAGCACACTGGTGTATAATTTGGTATATTTTCTTGAATTTTGGTGTAAAATTGAGAAAACTGAAGAAAATTGTAATATTTTGGTGTATTTGAAATAATATACCGGTATAAAAATTACACCATTGCCTTTTCTGTGCAAAAATTCAACATTTCTGTTCCAATTCGGTGCAAGAAATAAACCGATTAGCAGCTGTTTTTTTTAATATACCAATAATGACGCATAAAAAATCCAATTTTGAAATCAACCAACATGAGATATTTTGTACACCAAATTTTGTAGATAAAATACACTATTTCAAATGAGCTACCATTTTTCGGTGTAAGATTTAAATCCTGTGGAGATTAAATACACTAAACTATACCAATGTCAAATCATAATATATCAACAAAATGTTTTATTCAGTTCAGCTGCCATTTGCTTACAGTCACCGCGCGTTTATTTCTTTAGAAAATAAAAAAATGGGTAACTCGAAGTTTAATAATTATTTGAAGTGGTATCGTAGAAAAAAACTTTTTAAAAAAATTAAAAAACAGTGTGAAACCCAGCATTCAGCAAAATCGTCAAAATTTGTTTGAAACGACGAACATCAACTTTTATATTCGGGACAAAAACTCTACAAATTGTTCAATATCGCGAAAAAATATTATTTTAAATGAGCCTAATATTAAAGTAGAGCCAAATGAAATATTATTAGACTCAATTTCGAACAACGATTTGGATGATAATAATGAAGTTGTGGAAAATATGAATCGGGAAGTGAGAACGTCTTCGGAAGATTGCGTCATTGATGATTTGGACGAACACATTGATTTTATGTCTCAATTGGCTGATTGGGCTGTTAATTATAAAATAACACATTGTGCTTTGTCTGAGCTACTTCTTTTATTGCACAGTGGGATCCGGTTCATTTTGGTACTATGGCATCGAAAACTGTTTAGTGTTTACGCATTGCATTTCGTCAGTTAAATCAAAATATGGAAGTTCTTCTTAATTTCAATGTTTACGGTTTACCTCTGTTCCGAAGTAGCAAATTCCAATTTTAATGAACATAGCCAATATGTCTGAAATTAGACCAATGGCTATTGCAATTTATTTCGATGATGTGAAGCCACCATCCAGCGAGAAGTTTTTGAGACAACATGTTAATGTAATTAATGCTCTAATTTCAAATGGAATCGATTTATCAAACGCCTCAAAAATATTGATCAAGGTCAATGCGTTTATTGCAGACACGCCCCTCGGGAATTTATCAAATGTAAGTACAAAAGCCAGTTCGACTTCAATTAAATTAATATTGTTGAACTTTGCAGGCATCAAGACACACACCGCATACAATAGTTGTACAAAATGTAATGTCATTGGAGAATTTGATCGACCAGGAAACCATATGAGCTTTTCTAGATTAGATTGTCGACGAAGAACTCATTCGGATTTTATAAGCAAAACCGACGAGGACCATCATTTATTCAATCCCAGAACGAGGTTATTCTACCACACCCCTCTTCAGGAAATTCAAGGCATTAACATGATAAGAAGCTTCCCTATAGCTGACTCGATGCATTTAATTGAATCTCTAATACACACTTTTTAAATTTTATATAATTGAAACTACTATTGTGTTTTGTTTATTAATTTTTTTTAAATATAAGTTTATATAAAAGAACATCTAGTCCATTGTGTATTTTATTTGGTGTACTTAATAAACTCATTGGTTGAATATGCGCCATTCTATACACCATGCGCTCAGTTTGGTGTACTTAATACAATTTATTTATCGAATATTAGTACCTAAATATTTTTATTTTCTTGAATTCCAATGTTAATTATAATTTTGTTTTTGTTTTGAACATTTCTTACACTATTTACAGCAAATTATAAACATACTACAACAAATTACTGGATATATTTTTCACAATGGTGCATTTTTTTTATTGCTTGGGGTATATTTTGCACAGTTTCCGGCATAATACTCGTAAATGTACCGAAAGCGGAATTTTCGATATATTTTGTACAATGGTGTATTTTTCTTCTTGTTCGGGTGCATTTTTTTCCAAATTCAGGAGTTAGAGTATACGTATACAGGGTGTCCCACAGTGACCGCCGCAGACGAAAGCCATTTTAATTTAGCAAAATAATACGTTCGATAGTTAATTGTGGGAAAATCGTTAATCGCATAGAAAAAAGCTGTATGGCGGAAGGAAAATCTTACCTGTTCTTGTTTTAATAAAAAAGAAAAAAATCAAGATTAGTCGGCTTCAGTTTTGCCAAGTTAAAGCCAGTTAAAATATCGGTCTCAAAAATGGACGACATTTTTATATAGAACATTAACCTGCAAATATTTGTATGATTTTTTCTCACCAGCTATTTTCCAAGAGCACGTCCTTAACGGGGAATCGGCAAAGAGCACCGACTTAAGATATGCGTTTTTTTGCGAACTGCTTTGTCGTATCATTTACCATCTTCAGTTTATACGAGTAGGTACTCAATGTACTCTGTTGCCTTTTCAATGTAAATATTTCTATGCGATTAAAGATTTTCCCACAATTTACTATCAAAAGTATTGCTAAATTAAAATGAATTCCTTGTTTGTAGCTAGATAAGCTACAACCTAAAAATTGGAAAAATGGGCTTAAAAGAAATAATTCTAAAAATCATAAAAATTATTTTAAGTCAAAAAGAAAGTAAAACCGAGTAAATTACTTCATAAGTTGCGGCGGTTACTTTGAGACACCCTATATTTGGGACGACGGCCATATTTTTCAAGAAATATTAAAAAAATTAAATATTAAATGAAAACAATTATTTAGTATTTTAATTTTATAGCGGCTGAATTATATACCGCATTTGGTATTTTCATTATTAACATAACGTCTCTAAGAAAAATTAAAAAACAACCAACAAATTTTAGGTTTCGAATAAATAATTTTCACGAATCGTTTTAGAAATTATTAATTATGGGATATTTATGAGGCGCTCAATTTTTAGACGGGGTAGGACCAAAAATCAATCGGCAGAATATGCTTCGTTTTCAAATTAGGCACTCGCATTCATACTAATTCATGATTTTCTTGCGTCCATATAATACATAATTAGAATCATAGACACAATTACAAATCATTCAGATACATTTCCGATCAGAAAGTAAACTTCGGTGTAAAATTTAATCCTTCCCAATTTAAAGAATAAACTAAAATTATATTCAAAATTCAAAATTTTATTTCAAAATAAATTCTATGTTTCAGATTTTGGTACGCTAATAGTATATTTTATTCATCGAATCATCGTGTATTTTTCACACTCATGGGAACAATTTTACACCAAAATGTGGTATAAATCATTTACATCGAGGTGTATGATTTAAACCAATTATTAGTTTATTATTTACACTTCCGGGTATATTATGTTCTGGTAACCAGGATAATTTGTATACCACTAGCACAATTTATGTACCGAAAATCGGTATAATTTGTGAACATCCGGTGTAAATTATAAACGACAACGCGGTATTATATACACCGAATTGAAATTAATTGTACTAAAACTGCACTCAAAAGTGGCATATTTTTTATATTTAAAATGTATATGACGAAAATGCAAAAAATACACCAAATATTTTGGTGCATTTTGGACGTTTGTGCTACTTGAGATGCTGCCCCCCAGGATGGATGTTCGTAATCAAGTGAATAGAAAAACGAACTGATTCCATGGCCTAATTGGGAAAGCATCATAAAAATTAAATTTGTCTACCCAACCTTTTTTTTCCCAAAATTTTTTTTTACAACATAAACATAGAATAGCCGTCTTTTGTATTGTATTTGATTTTTCTCAGATTATTGAAGGATTTAAAAAATGTCGTCAAATTAAATCAAAAGACTACCAATTCCTAATCAAGTGAAAAGCAGTGTATATTGTGCATACTTATACGTCCTACCCCTATAAAATGACTATACTTTGAATAAACATTTCCGTTCTCTGCTGAAAGGTGTACAATTAAATTTTAAGATGTTTTTAACTTACCCATTCACAAATGCAATTAAGCCAAAACAAATATAGCTATCTTCATGTAATCGACATTGTTACGATACGATTCTTTTTTCCTGATTTTTCGAGTATAGAAAATGGCTAATGGAAAAATGTGACTCGAAACCATTTCTTATAAAGGCGGCAAAGTTATCGTACGGCCTAGTCGTGCACTTTATTAATTTATTTTGCAAAACACTCGAAAATGCTTCAATAAAAGCCGACAAATTGTTGTACGACCCACAGTCGTGCACTTAATTTTCTTACTCGAAACCTGACCCAGATTAGTTGAGTTTTGAACGAAAACAAATGCGGTATTTTATGTCATTGCTGAAGCAATACCGAAACATTAGCCAGTTATACACAATACCAGCTACTTTAATGCTGCTAAAAACTACCGTTTTATGCGTTGTTAGCCTAACAAAACCCGGATCAAAGCGCAATGATTCATTTACAACCTCTAATAAAAGCCCCAAAATGGTTATTTGCCTAACTCGATCTGTATTTAGATACACTGTCCACTACTCTGGTGCAGAAGGTCACTACTATAACAAAACTGAAATTAAACGTTTGCTCCTTGCATAATCTCAGTGGTTAAAGTTAATGAAGTCATGACACCCATGTACGGAGCCACATGTGTCGCTTTCAGAATGCTTAATTCTTATTTAAAAGTAAGCCGCCGAATTCGTTTTAATGACTGGCCAAGTTGTCCAGTTAATGAATATACCCACTGCCCCCGGCAGCCAGTTTTATTTCGGCCGGCGCAAAAATTACCATAAAAAAATATTAAGGATACACGACTAACTATACATGCAGAACTCACCCTTGAATCCTTTTGGCCACGGCAACGAACGGAAACATTCACTTTCGCATTCACATTCCGCCCAACAAAATGGATAGATTAACCGATTTACTACTGTTTTACTGTTTTGGACCGCGCCGAAATGTAGTCGCACCATAGCGATCCGTTTGGACAAGTCATTGGTTTGGCCTGTGGGTTTGCGACGAGCGATGTGTAATAGAACGGATGAGTTTTGGTGTCAATCTTTTGGTTTAACAACCCAGCTTTGGTAGGTGGAAGGATTAATGATATTGTTATGGTGTGACATACCTGCTGTGAAAGCAAAAGAATGGTATTACGGACAAAGGATAAACGTGATATTAGAAGGATTCGGGGTGGATTTTGGGAATCGGCACATTGTTTTGTTTAATCCGCTGCGCTGGTGAGATTTGGATGTGGCAGTTGGATGTTTTATGACGGCAAGCGCTTTGAACTCTCGAGTAAATTGTTTTCAAAGCGATGTCGTCTTTGTGCTGTGCAGTTGCCAAAGGAGCTTATTGAAAGTCGTGCTGTCTTCAGTGGTTCCGACTGTATCAGGTGGTTTCTCTCTTCTAGTATCTTTGACAAGCATTCAACTTTATAAAATATGCGTCGAGCAACTGTGTGTAGTGATTTGAAACCGACTGTAGTAGTATTGATCTATTATGACTTTGTACTGCCATGTTTAGAGGTGAGATCATATAAGCCCCGTAGGAAAAGCAGTATCAATCAACGTGTCTTTACAACCGCGAAAGAGATGCATGCCTTAACACTCCTGAATCACACAAATGAAACAACACCAATATTTGATGGGACTCAGTAACGAAGTGATTTAAAATCGGGAGGCCTGCCAATACGTTTTGAGGTCAAACCACCCAAGCTCACATGCGGACAGGTGCAATGAAGTGGATGGATTACGGTCTCGTTAGTGCAGATCATAACCTCGTCGTAAAATGCAGAGTAAGGAGATGTAAATGATCTTTCATTAGCGACTTGACAACTTCAAACTTTCAGTCTGAACGCACCCTTAAATCGATTACCGAACTGTCAACGTCAAAATATTCAGTAAAATTAACATTTTTATCAAGGCGGAGAACACGAAGGAACAACGTTTAGGAATAAAATTAAACTTACTACTCCGAGTCGGTGGTCGCAACTTTAAGTGCGTTAACGCCAATTTTCTGCCGTAATTTTCGTCAGTAGACAAGCAATTCATAGTCTAGTGAACAAATTTGAGTCAGAATATTCGCTGCTTGATGTTGCCGTGCCAGTGAGACTACGTTTTGCCCGAAGTGTGGAGAATATTGCTGCCGTAGGGGCGTCCGTCGCAAACCAGCCAAATCAGTCAATTTCGCGGCGTTCTCATGAATTGGGCCTACACCCTAACAAGATCAAGCTCACTCAAGAACTAAAGCCACTTGATAATATGAAGCGACGTACGTTCTCGAATTGGGCTCCGGACATGATGGAAGATAATGAAGAATTTCATCGCAAAATCATTTTCAGCGATGAAGCGCATTTTTGGTTAAACGGCTTCGTCAATAAACAAAATATTCGTTACTGGACAGGTGAGAACCCTCATGGGCACTTCATCTGCAAAAAGTTACTGTTTGGTGCGGTTTTCTTGCCGGTGGCGCAGCCCCGGATCTTCAATTTTTTTAGGCGGGACAAAAACTGAAAATCCTTTATCATCTATATAATTTCAGTTATCAGATGTCCAATAATTGATTGACATTTGGGCATAGCCTACATAGACCTTCGGGAAATAATGCATCCATCTATGTTCTTTCTGTGTTAAGCCTATTTATTTACAGATATATAGACATGAACGTGTGGGATTATGTTTTATACACGGCACAGGATAGTATTTAAAAAAAAAAATTTATAATAAAAATAAAAATCAAAAATATTATTGCATTTGTGAATTGAAATTACAACTTTACTCTTCGAGCTTTTCAATTCAATTCAATTCAATTCAATTTTATTTGCAGTATGAAGTTGTTTTACAAAGTAAATAATTATTTATCTTAAGGGATACAGAACATAGTTCTTTACATCTACAATATGGGTACAATGTTTATGACGAATTATTTTAATATTTTATAATAAATAGATATTTTAAGGGAAAACACTACAAGGAAAAACCCTTATATAATACTTAAAGAACTAAGATTGCACATCACCCAATTTTACTTAATCAGTAAAAGTTAAAGGTTGAGTATAAGCTCGTTATCTGAATAAGAACATTTTTCATAAAAATTGTTCTGCAGCTTGTATAAGTCTAATTTAATTGGGCTGACATTTCCTCTATTGTGAAGTCGGACTCTCGAGTAAGACCACGGTAGGTTAAGCGTAAGCTTTAGAATTTTATTTTGTCTGATTTGCAGTTTTTTAATATGAGTCTCAGCACAGTCAAACCATGCTGAAGCTGCATAAGTTAAAACCGGTTGGAAAATCGTTTTGAAAATTAGGACTTTATTATGTGTGCTTAGTTTAGACTTTCTATTAATAAAGGGATTAAGTACTTTAGTAAGGAGGTTGCTTTTATGAATAGTATTCGAAATATGTTTTTCAAAAGTTAGTTTTTTATCCAAAGTAACGCCAAGATACTTGCAGTCATCGGACCACGGAATATCTTTAGAGCTAGCTTTGTATTGAGGAAGAAGACTTTGCTTTCTGCGTGAGTGAACCATATAGCTTGGCACTTCTCAGCATTGACTTTTATTTTCCACCTAGTAAAGTAGCTAAGTAGTGAATCCAGTGAGCTCTGCAAACTTGTAAGTGCGTCTTGTGGAAAAACACTCGACGCATAAAGAGCACTGTCATCTGCAAACATGGCCACTCCGGTGTTGTGAGCAAGACGTGGAAAATCAGACATAAAAATGTTAAACAGGATGGGACCGAGTACAGAACCTTGTGGAACACCAAAAGGGATATCGTATTCGGAAGACTTAGCAATTCCAGTGTACACAAATTGTCCGTTTTGTAGAAAGCTCCTTACAATCTTGATAAGGTAAACAGGGAAGTTAAATAGAATTAGTTTGTAGATAAGACCTTCAGGCCATACTGTGTCGAACACCTTTTCGATATCTAGTAGTACTAAACCAGTCGAAAGTTTTGAGTGTAGGTTGGTTTGTACGTGATTTTTGATTGAATTTGGTGTTGAGTAGAGTGGCCCGCTCTGAAACCGAATTGTTCCGGAGGATATAAGTTAATAGCCTGAACGTGGTTTAAGAGTCGACGCTGTATAACTTTTTCGTATATCTTACTTAAAGTACTCTTCGAGCTTTTTGTTCAGCAAATAAATCTATGGCCTTGTCAAAACTTAACTCGTTTGCAATTCGATTTTCTATCGCTAAGATTGCAAGACTCGATAAGCGTTCCTGGGTCATAGAAGATCGCAAATAATTTTTAATTAGTTTTAGTTTGCTAAAACTTCGTTCACAGCTTGCGAATGTAGTAGGAAGCGTAGAGTAAATTCGCAGGGCAATACAAATATTAGGAAAAGCATCCTGCAAATCATGCGAATAGATCTATTGCAAGAAATAGAAACCGATAGCCTTTTCTATATCACCAAATAAAAGCGGAGCTTGCTCTTTAAAAACGTAGAGTTCCTGGCAGAATTCAATGGCGCTTAAATCTCGCTCGTATTTTCGAGCCAGATCTGATCCATACTTTTGCAGTAATTCAATTGACATTTTTAAAATGTTAGTACCATAAAAAAAAGCAAAATTCAAATTCAGCATAATAGCACAATGATATGATTCGATCAAATACCACCATTATTTCTTTAGAAACTAGTTAAACAGGTTGGTGTGTTTGTAATTCGTCTTCACACATTTCATCGAAATGTTTTCTACGTTTCGGAAATCGTTTGTTTTTCAAAATACGGTCAACACCAGTTTTTTCAGCAACTCCTCCAACCTCTTTTATCCAATATTTCATTGGATTTTGTCTCATTTTTGCAAGGTTTTGAGCACGCCATCCATTAGTGCGATGGAACGGGCAAGGATAATATCTTCGTTCTGAATTTCTATATTCAATCCATTGATTTCGCGGAGAATATTCGCCCAAATAGTTAAATTAAGAATAAATTTAAAATCCTTTATAGCAGTTAAGAGATGACCTGTCTTGTACTTAGCTTCTGGAGCATGAGAAGTTAGCTTAACTTCTTCTAAGGCTTTCGCTATTTCTGGCAAATTATTTAATAGGGCATTCACAGCAACGTGTTTCGTCGACCATCTCGTCTGACTAGGTACTTCCTTTTAAATTTGTTTTAACGAACTCGGCCAGCTCATTCCTTTCTGCAATCCTGGCTTTTACTCCTTTATGGATGCCGGCCATATTGGACCCATTATCATAAGATTGGCTACGACATTGTCCAATATCTAAATCATCAATTGCCAATTTGTTCTAAAATCTCTCCTGTCTTTACAGCAACTTCTATGAAACCAATGAAACTTTCTTTTATTTCACACACATCGCCAGTTCTTTTTACATATCGAATTACCTGGCTCATTGTTCTGTATGGGATACATCTGGAGTGCAGTCGAACATTATCGTGTAGTATTTGACTTCTTTGATGTCATATAAAATGCTATTTCTAACTGTTTTTGCCATTATGTCAATTATTTCAATCTGTATTGTCTTTGATAAATGTGATACCTGCCCCTTTTTTAAGCGTTCTAATTGAAACTTAAGAGTTGAATTATGTTTGGCGAGCAGGGAAATTAAGTTCAAGAAGTTACCTTGACTAGGCTGAGGACATTGTGTGAAGAGATCGCCAGAAAAGAAAGGCAGTTTGTGGATAGATACAATTCAGTATCCATAACAGTACGCAGGATCTGTCTCCATCGCGATCTGCGATTCCTGCGGGTGAGTTTTTGTGCACTCTTGTATACTGGTACAAACAGTTTGGCAGTAACCTGCAGATGTTACTTACGTGCAGTGGTACCCGAATTTATGCACATGTGTTCTTTTGCGCATAGCCTACCTTTTTGAGGTTCCTTGAGTTTCCCAAAAAACCATTGCAGGATGAGGCAATAACTCAACTGATAACTGCCTACTCAATGAGTGCTACTGCCTTTCATGCTATAATACAATCATTTCTCGAATGCTTGATACAATTCTACGTCAGCTATAAATACCACAATCGAGATGAAATGGCGTTAAAACAAAAATAAATTTAACACATTCACCTCGCTCCAATAAAACGTTCAGCGAAGCATTTCGCTCTCCATCACACCATCCCATTGGGAGGACGACGCGCGTCACACACTTGAGAACCACACATTTCAAGAGCCTTTTCGTGTGGTCTCATTACTACTTTCAATGGAATGACTATGAGATATTTCTGTGTTGGAACATTCTAGTAACCCTTTTTCCCCGCGCAGACCACAGCTCTGTTTTGCGTGCTTGTAGGTCTGTATATGGCTGACTGAGTCTACATAATTGCTCTCCATCAAACTTAATCGCTGAATAACCCTTAACGACGTAAATAAAAACTCATTCGACCATAAAAAAAGGATATATAAAAGCCAACAAAAGGACCTAGAAACACCTCCTGGGTGTATTGCTAAGAGGAGTCAGTCGTCATCGTCATCGTCAGTTTGGTAATGGATAATTAGGGTATAGGAACTTGGAACACTTTGTTAATAAGAATCCTTTGGGTTTGCATTCTTGGCACGCCCAACATTAAACTTTGTTTTTGCGTTTCAACAGCGGATAAAGGCTGAGGGTTGAGCTCACTCCTCAGTAAGATGATTCCAATCATTTCAATTGAAAAAAACCGCAGGACTATTTGCTTAATTTATTTATTTATTCTTATTTTATTGGTTACGGACCATTCAAATGAAATTAAAAAGATTTTACCTATTGTAAAAAACGCTATGCGTGTGGTGCTGCCTTTGAAGGAAAGGATGCGAATCGGGCAGATGAGATTAATCGAAGCCTTGTTTGATTAAGGGTTGTTATCGCCATTTGCCAGACTAATCGTGGAGAAAGGGTTGTATGTTATGGCACTTTCATCCTCAAAGGCACTACGGAAAATGCAATGGAGAATTTATCATAAATAGATAGATAGATATTTTAATTCGTATTTATAATAGTGTTTACATAAGTATTGCTACCGCACATTTTACAAATTAGAGATGTGGTAGCTTACATCTTTCTTCTAAAATATTGTTTATTTTGTGTAATAAGTTTCGCCTAGTGACTATCATTTTTTTTTTAATTTTAAAATCTTATAATTTGGGGGGAAAAACGAGAAAAACCTCCAGTGCAACAAAAATAAATAAATAAATAAATAAGTAAATAAATATAAATATAAATAAATAAATATACAAGTAAATAAAAAGATCAATAATAACAATAAATAAATTAATGAAAATTGGCTAGATTATACAAAAAAAAAGGAAATATATAAATAAATAAATATAGATATAAATAAACTAATTAGATAATAATAACAATTAATTAATAAATAAAAAAAATGATTAGATAATAACAAATTTGAAGCAAATAAATTTATAAAATGAATAGATGTGATTAACCTTGGATGACTTTAAATTTGCTTAAAAAAATTAAATAAACTACCTATTAAGTGCAAAAAATTTCCTAACGATGTCCGTCTGAAGTCCAACTATCTGAAGATTTGTAAGGAAAAAAGTATCGAAGTTCCTATATATAAGGAAACTTTTTACATCAATAAATTTACTGCAGCGAAATGTAATTTCAAAAAGGAGTGAGGTGCAGTTAATGAGCTTTTTAATAAAAAGGTTTCATCTGGATCACCTACTTATATCATAGTGCATGACATGGATGTAACCAGTTATGACTCTATTGCAACCAGCTTTAATGAATTTTTCATTAATGCGCCCTCAGAGGACCATAACAAACAATAAAGAAATAATACTAGTATTTTTTTTTTTTTTTTTGAAATTCATTTTTTTTTATTCATTGATAAATATCTACTTACATACTAGACAAAAATGATTAAACCTAACTTAAAATTAACAGGATACTTATTCTTATTTATTGGTCCTTATGCGAACGCTCTAAACTTAACTATATCTTAGAATTATTGCCTTTCGGCTTACGAACTATTTTACGAACTAATCTTACATATATATTCCTCGAGAAAATTTACTAAAACTCGGTTTCATTATTGAGATTTTATATAAAACAAATTACAAACTACCTACTCTACTTACTTAAACTACTTAGCATATTCTAACTATAATTAGGCTTCTGAGCACTCGTTGCCTTGCGCAACAAGTGGTCAAAATCCCAATTGCTTTCCGAGCGCCTGGCAGTCGTCAACGTGCACACGCGCCGCCGTGAACCGACTGAAGCCTTACAGCGTCAGTCAACTCCCGGAAGCACCGCCACACGTTGGCGAGCCCGGCCTCTCCCAAAAACGCCCTAGCTGACTTAATCTAACTTATAAGCTAAGAGGATGTTACCTAGAGTAACGCACCGTCCTGGGAGGGCATGTTGACCCCTCCCCCCTCAACAAGCCACCAAAATTCGGCGAATTGCTTTTCCGTGTCGAATCTATCCCTCTCCGATATTGCGGTACTAAAACGGAGGAGCTCATGAGCATTGGCGACGTCCACGTCATGGAGGAGCCGCTTATCTCTCGCGCTGCGGTAGCGATGGTATAAGACCGGGATACCATCCCTCGTCTGTACCAGCCCTTTTGAATCAATATGGATAAATGCCTCTGGTGGGATAAAGCCTGACCGGAGCGTACTCTCTATGTACATTTCATTGGGGTAGTAAGCCCCAAATATCAGACTATTGTCACTGGCCATCGCCCTTGCAACGTGCCTTCGAGTGACCTTAATGAGGAAATTGTCAATCCTATTCAACTGAGCCCCATCGTATAGGACCTTGTTGGGATAGTATTTTATATAGTTGGATTCGGGCGTTCGGAACAACCGGAGACAGGTCCTAAGACATTGTCTCTCCAAAACCCGAATCTTTTCCATATAACTAGGCGCTATATTAAACCACAATGGACAACCATAAGCGATGATCGGCCTTATAAGGGCCACGTAGCAAATGACCTTCACTCTAGAGTCAAGTTGACTGCTATGAAACAGTCTCCTTGTCAGAGCATAAGCCTTCTTGGCCCCAGCAAGACAAGCAACTATATGTCTATCGAAATACAGATACTGGTCAAGCCAGATACCCAGATATCTAACTACGCTTCTCACCGCCAATGGCTGCCCATTTTGTCCAATAATGGCCAATTTCTTCCAGTTTTTTCTGGTATCCCTAGAGGCCCCAGCCAATGGAGTTCTGAACAAGATTGTTTCCGTCTTCTGAAAGTTGATTTTCAACTTCCAGTCGTCGCAATATCGCTTAATTTGATCGAAGTCACGCTGCAAAAGGATATTAATGACCTCGATTTTAGGACCTGATCTGTATGCCACCAAATCATCGGCATACGCTATAGCATGTCTGAGTGAACCTACCAGATCACTCGTGTAAATGTTAAACAGGATCGGAGAATTGACCGCCCCCTGCTGTAAACCGTTTTTAATTTCAAAGACTCTGCTCGAAGTCACGTTGCCACATTTGACAACGAACTTCTTTCCCATAAGCATATTATAAATTACATATAGCAAAGGTTTGTGCATCCCCCGGCTGGTCAACTTGTAGAAAAGTCCCTCTAACCATACGGTGTCGAAAGCCTTCTCAAAATCAACCAGACAAGCACCCGTGCATTGGTTCTTGCATTTATTCCACTGAATGTCGGAAACCAGTTTCGACGCGGCATGAATAGTGTCATGCCTCGCCCTGAAACCAAACTGGTTGTCCGGGATTATGTTATTGTCCTCGACCCACTTTAACAGGGCTCTATTGACAACCTTTTCAAAGACCTTGCTAATATTCGGAAGCAAGCTAATTGACCGGAGATTGGCAGGGTTCGTCCTATCTTTACATTTTTTCGGGATAGGGTGTACCACAGCTACCTTCCAATGCGCCGGATAATGTGCATTATTCAGCGCATTGTTAAACAGCGTGGTGAAAATATCTACAGCCTCCAAAGGCAGGTGTCTCAATACGACGTTTGGGACACCATCCATCCCCGCCGACTTTTTATTCTTTAGTGACTCGAAGATGCACAGAAGATCATTCTTCGACACGAACAAGTGCGATGCATCTCGGCCATTGGCGACAACTGCATTAGCATGGTTTTCATCAGTGAACACGGTGAAACCGTTATTCTCAGATCGCCAATTCTCAAGTTCGGTGCGCAGATATAAGTGGCTCACCAGAGCCCTATTCTCAATGTCGTGGTTACGGCGAACAGGATTGTTCACCGTATACACGGCCTCGAAACAAGCGCCCAGCAAATCCACTTTCTCCTGTGGGTCCTCGACCACGAAAAAATCGTCGTTTGAAGCGACACTTTCTGGACTTATTCCAGCAGTCAGTACTGTCTGTCTGTTCTCTGCTGTCTGGGAGATTCGAACACAAGGAATATCATTGTGATCTTTCCTCCTGAACAACTTATTTATCTGTGGGAACATATTCGGACTACAGGTTTTAATAGCCCGAATTTTATTGCCCCAATACAGACTTACAGATTTTCTGTAATTTTCTTTAATCAGCTGTTTCAGGATTCGGATCTCTGACTTCAGCATCCTAACCTCCGGGTCGTTGGGGTCAGCAAATTGTCTGTACAGCCGTTTAAGCCTCGAGAGCAGTCTACTTTTCTGTCGGTATAGTGCGTCGATTGTAGGGTTTCTGTACTTTTCTGTCTGGTCGTCGTCGGAACGTCCTACCCGAGGAATAGTTCGTTCCATACTTCGTTTGATGGCGTCGTCCATTTGCAATAAATGCCGATCAATGTCATCATTTGTCATGTTACTGTTTGTCGGTGGGTCGATCCCACTCGAACGTATATCTCGCTTTAAAAATCTGGAGAAGCGCGACCATTGTGCCCTCCGATAATCGAATGAACACACTGCTTCGTACTCCTCCAGCAGCGTTTGCTCGTTCGGGATCCGTATTGCGGCGGCGAGTCCGTAGTGGTCACTATCGTACTCAAACGCACGCAAACAGTTCCGCGTGTTTTGATCTATGTTCGTCAGTTGAAGTCTTGCGTCCGTTAAGGCCAAGTCCAGGAAAGCACCGCTTCTTGGGAAAGAAGGGATATCCGTCGCGTACAACTCGAGGTTGTACTCAATCATATTGAGGCGCCACCAGTCGTGAAACTGGTTGCCCCTGGGATTTGCAGTAACATTTCCCCATGCCGCATGTTTGGCATTAATATCTCCGGCCAAGAAGTAATAATTCTCTTCCGAGTTCAGCTGCAGACCACGAAAAAGTGTCTCGAGCTCTGTCATAAATTGGTTTGGTGGAGGTGCAGCAGGTGCGTAAAGCGACACCACATACAATCTCCTCCGGCTATGGAGAGGAATGCATATGATGCATGCCTCCAACAACTGGAACCTACGTACGTCCCCGCTATATATAACCCTATGGCGCAGGCCTTTTCGAATTAAGATTCCAACCCCACCTCCTTGAGTGGAGCGAGGCCGGTCTCTTCTTATTACATGATAGTCTTTGTATCCCAATTTGTGCTTCTGATTTAGCTTAGTTTCGCTAACCAAAAGCACATCCGGGTTTTCGGTTTTCAACAAATTGGCAAGTGACGCTCTTTTCTCGATCCTGACTAGTGAATTAACATTCACAGCAAGGATCTTTAAGTTTCCCTCATCCAGCGCAGCCATTAGATTTATGGCACACCAGACCCCACAAACAGCTCCGAATAGATAAAGTCAATTCGGGCCGCTTGTTCATTTAATTGTTTCTGGAACTTATCGATCTTTCCGTGCAGAGACAGAAGGATCGATTTTAAGTCCAGATCCACCTCTGGTGCCTTTTGGGCTACCTTTGGTTGGTTTGATGTCATGTGGGCTTGACCCGGTCCAGCTGCCATTTGGGCAAAGGACACGTTGGGTGCCACAAAATTTGCGAACGAGCGACTCCTCTGACGCCTATCATCTTCAGACTGCTGTTTGCGGGCCTGGACTCGTTTTTTCAACTCCTGGTACTTTGGACAACCCCTGAAGTTGGCGGGATGCCCAGAGTTCCTGCAGAGCACACAGGAGAGTACACTCCGATCTTCGACTCTCTCCTTACCTAGAGAGCATTCACCATGTATGTGGTCCTTATCGCACTTCACGCATCTAAACTGCATGTTGCAGTTAGCTGCGGCGTGCCCGAACCTTTGGCAGCGCATACATTGAAGTATGCGATCTGACCTCTTTATTTTCTCCCACCTTACAGCATGGTAGTACAGGTAGCGGATATTTCGCAGCCTGTCAATTTTGCTGTCGGGAGTGAGCTGAACCAGGAAGAATGGTAAGTGACGGTTACCACCCCTTGCCACAGCCGAGGAAAACGGCTTGACCCCCACGAACTTGAGGTCATCGCTTTCAAAGTTCTTTAGCTCTCTTTCGAGCTCCTCCGTTTTTATTGAGGGATCAATTCCCTTTAATACAACGGTTTTTAGCTTTTGCTCTCTTGGGGTGTACGTAAAGTACTCGGTCTTAACCTCTCCCAAGGCGGTGCGCACCCTATTGTACTCCTCTATTTCTTCACAAATAATTATGTGTTTATTGGCCGATAGCCTTTTAACATGAAAGTTCTTTGTTATAAGCCTACATAACCTTATACTATCACTTATGTCGAAATTACTCACATTAATCGGTGGAATTTTGTTCTTCCTTGCTGGTTTCTGCTGCTGTTGCTTCTTTGACTGCTGTTGCTGATTTGGCTGCAGTTGCTGCTTTTGTTGCTGCTGTTGCTGCTTTTGTTGGTTATGTTGCTGTTGTCGTTGTTGTTGCTTCTGTTGATGTTGTTGCTGGATTTGCTCCCTCAGCACTATTTGTTGTTTCTGCTGCTGTACTTTTTTCAGCCTCAACTGCTCACGTTTCTCAAGGAGCTCTTTGATGAGTTGGTCAAGCTGAGCCTCCTCATCATCTTCCTCTCTATCCTCCATTTGGATGACATTGCTATCATCGTCGTCGACCGGTAGGTCCCTGAAGGAGTTTCCCTCTCCGACGTACCGGCCCGTTCGCACTTCAGCTTCGTAAGAGCTGGTGTTATCCGTGTCATCATCGGTACCAGCCATCGATGATTCCACATTAGGGCCTGCCAGGTTCGCCCTTCTCTTCGCAGAAAGATTCGGCTTTGGATTAAGCTTCCGTCGCCTCTTCTCCACCTTCCGAAACTCCTCCTTCTCTACTTCTGTAGCTGGGTTTTCAGCTGCTGCTACTGACTTTGTTGGTGCTGGTATTGCCTGCGAGAACACTCGCCTAGGCAACGATCGACCCGTTGTTGTTGCTGCAATTGGTGCCATTTTAGAAGCATGTGCAGGTACTGCCCTTGGCATACACACTGCTGCTGCTGCTGTTCTCGTTGCTGTTGCTATTGTTGTTGTTGTTGCTGATGTTATTGCTGCTGCTGTTGTTGCTGCTGTTGCTGCTTTCGTTACTGCTGTTGTTACTGCTGTTGTTGCTGCTGATTTTTTTGCCGGCTCACGTGTTCGCACCACACGTCGCAACGGCACACCCACACCCGTAAGCGGGACCACCGATTTTCCGGGGTCCATCGCCTGATAATGCGGCACTTTTTTTGTTGTTTATTTTTGTGTCTCTATCACTATATGTATTTTCGAAAAAAAAAAAGAAAAAACTAAGACTGGCCGAGAATCGAACCCGAGTCTCCGGCGTCAAAGTCGGACGCTTAGCTTACTAAGCCAACTTTAGACTTAAAAACACTTGGCTAAATCGCTTTTATAATCGATCCACTTTCCTTTTTTCCCGCTGAACACTAACTAGCCGACCTATCTCGATGAGAGCTGCGGAACGACTGAAAATAATACTAGTATATTATGTACAATACTGAAATAATGAATAGATGATGATAACGATGTGAAGAAGATGACAGTGCGACGACTACAATAATAGCCGTGTTTCGGTGCTAGTGCATACCCAGCTCAGCATAATTTTACAAATAAAACGCCTAGATCGTATTCTATATTCACTTTTCATTTTTAAGGATGTGTTCGCAGTGTTTGTACTTTAAAAGAGTGCGATTTGGATTATTATTAAAGCAAGGATGCAAATCCAAACGTATTTTTTGAAAGATTTTTGAACATCATAAAATCCTTTGTGTTTGACAGCAAGGAAAAGAACGGATGCTTATTTTTGCCACTTTTTTTTTTTTTAAATTTTCTTAGCATAATTTTCTTTGAAATGAGGATTTTTTTGTTTAATCGACGAACACATCCACTATCTCTGCATAACAATCAGAATATTTTCGCTCCCAACTTATTTTACCGCCATCTAGTCGCTTCATGGCATCAACACTCTTTGTTCACTTCGTCTCAGTCCTCGAGTGCTGATCTCTTTATCTTCAGCACTCCTTTTTGTTATTGTTTACGTGTAAAATTATTCTGAGCTGGGTATACACTTAGCACCGAAACACGGCTAATGCTCTTTATCTTCAGCACTCCTTTTTGTTATTGTTTACGTGTAAAATTATGCTGAGCTGGGTATACACTTAGCCCCGAAACACGGCTAAGATTAAGAATATATCGTTTAACATTGTCGATGCCTTAGCTCACATCTTTAATGAAAGTATATCTAGAGGTATTTTTCCATCAAGTTTAAAATTGACTGAGGCTATACACATTTTTAAAAAAGGTGATCGGAAAGATTTAAATAACTAAAGACCCATTTTTCTCCTTTCGTCATTTTCAAAAATCTTTGAAAAGGTTACAAAAAGCCGGGTTATCACTTTTCTTGAGAGAAACTCGTTTTTGAGCTCCAACCAATATGGTTTTAGAGAAGTAAATCAACGGAAGATGCACTCTCAAATTTTTGCACCAAGGTATATGATAGTAACCACAAGAAATTAACCGCTTCCCTCTTTATTGATATAACAAAAGCGTTTGTATTTGTATTTATTTATATCAATAATTTGCTGTGCAATAAGAACAACATTCTTTAAGAGTGCACAGTTAACATATAGATATAAAAGGCGACATATTGTACGTTTATAGAAAAAAATAATAATAATAATAATAATAATAATAAAGACAAATATGGAAACATTTTAAGTAAAACTAAAAATAAAATAAATAATATGGACATTCGCATTAAAAAGAAAAATTAATTTAAACGGGAAAAACATCAATGAAGAGTACTAAGATAAGAAAAGACTAAAGACAAAAAACTCCTGTGCTTGACCTTGGTTCTTATATTAAGGGGAAGTTGATTAAAAAGGCGAATGGCATGAATGAAAAATTGCCTACCACAAGAACGAAGAGACTGAGAGAAAACGATTTTACTATACAGATAAGCCGGTTGTTTTTCGTTTAAAATTTTGAATACCATTGCGCAAGCTCTAAAATTTAAAAATTGGTCAAGACTGCATCCTAATATTTGTCGAGAGTGGCACGATACATGATCGTATCTACGTAGATTGAATACAAATCGTGTGATTGAGTTGAAAGCAACGTTTAGCCTACGCCTAGAGTTAGCATCTGTGCTAACAAACAACTCACAGCCATACATGATTAGTGGTACGATCAAAGCCTTTACCAATTTCAGTTTGACAGTAGTAGGTAAGTTGTCCCGACAAACTAATAGACCCCGCAGAGCACCATAAATTTTCGATATCACAGAGTTAATGTGGTCACTCCAAGTTAGATTATTGTTGAAAATAATGCCAAGGTTTTTAATCTTAGACACCATTTCTACTTGAATACCATTTAATAAAATTGGGGGTAGTCGAGACGAAAGTAAATGCTTGTAAATTTGGATAGACTTTGTTTTCGAGGGATTTAGGAGAAGCCTGTTATCAGAAGACCACTTGACTATAGAAGCGAGGTCCTCGTTCATTTTTTCCACAGCGTCGTCCATCAAACCAATTGAAAAATGAATATAAATTTGTACATCGTCAGCATACATATGAAAACGACAATTTTTAATCACAAGTTGTTGGTCATTAATGAACATAGAGAATAACAAAGGACCGATTATTGAGCCTTGGGACACACCACAGTGAACAGGTAAGGCAGACGATAAGGACTGATTGTGGACGACGGATTGAACTCTTTTAGTTAAGTAAGACAGTATTAACTTTACAGAAAGGTGGGACAAATTAAAGTTAGACAGAAGTTTATTACAAAGTATATCAGGACGAACGGAATCGAATGCTTTCGAAAAATCAACTAACGTTACCAAAGTTACTTCATCCTGGTCTATAGCTTCCCGTATATCGTCTGTGACTTTAAGCAAAGCGGTTACGCAGCTGTGACCAGAGCGGAAACCAGACTGCATAGGCGTTAACAAGTTTTTTGAATCAAGATAATGTTTAATTTGAGCACAAATAATTGATTCAAACGCCTTAGATAGAAGATAGGGACGGGCTACAGTCCGCTTGGGCGAACTGTTGGATACCCTATTCTTATTCCTATCCCTTATAAGTGGGCGTGACAAAAGTCTAAGTATGGTTGAATTGTTAAGAACGCTCTACATATTTTGTTATATAACATTTAAAGGATTTTATAAAAAAAACTTGGGTGTTTCAATAAAATTGTTTTATTTAATTGTGGGCGTGTCAGTAGGCGGATTTAAAAAAAATTAACACATGAGAATAAAGGGCCCCTAGAGAGTATATATTATAAATTTCAGCTCCCTACCTCAAACTTTGAATTTTCAGAAAAACAAAATTAATTGTGGGCGTGTCAGTGGGCGGATTTTGAAAATATTTACACATGAGCATAAAGGGCCCATAGAGAGTATATATTATAAATTTCAGCTCCCTAGCTCAAACTTTGAATTTTCAAAAATTAATATTACCCTTAGAATAGGGTATAAAAAAATTATTTTATTTATTTGTGGGCGTGTCAGTGGGCGGATTTTGAAAATTTTTTATCACGAGCAGTTTTAGGAGTCATAGATCATATATCAAAAATTTCAACTTTCTAGCTCAAAATTCGATTTTTTCCAAAATTTTGTTTTTTTGAGTTTGTGGGCGTGTCTGTGGGCGGATTTCAAAAATTCGTAAACTTGATTATTTCGGGACCCTAGAGAGTATATGGTTAAAATTTCAGCTCTCTAGGTCCAGTTTAAAGGCCTAATTTTTGCCGACAGACGGACATGGCTAGATCGACATTACTATCGATGCTGATCATAAATATAGTAACTTGTAGGGGTCTACGGGCAATATTAAGGTATGTTACAAACTATGCGTCAAAATTAATATAGGTACCCTTAGAATAGGGTATAAAAAGGTAGAATGGCAATGGGTCGATATTCTGTTCCGTTTCTATTTTTGGGGATTGGAATTATTTTAGCTTGTTTCCAAAGCTGTGGATAGGTGGAAGTCATAAGGATGGTATTGAAAATATACGTCACATATTTAAGGATATACAGTAAAATAATTGTTAAAAATTTTGGTGAGATGTTGTCCATGCCCACGCTGTCAGATTTTATGGACCGAATCGCCATTTCAACGGTAATCGGATCAACAACACCAAACAGAAAAGCAATATCAGAGGTACGAGTATTTACAATAACATTTTCGGATAGGGACAAAGGGACATCAGAAAACACAGGTAATTTGGTAAAAGTCCTATTCAGTTCTTCAATATCGATAACATTATTAGATTGCATGTTAGTATTATAGCACACTCCGATTTTTTTTATTTGCTTCCAAAGGAAAGACGAAGAACGGTTTGAATTAAATTTATTATTATATGTAATACAAGGACTTAGCTGTTTTAATCATCAGATTTACTCTATTTCTCATCCTTTTAAATTCGGTCAACATTTGTGGTACTTGAAATCTTCTCCACCGGCGATAGAGGTTGTCTCTTGCACTCATCGCGGCTTTAATTTCCACAGAAAGCCAAGGGCATGGGCCGTTTGATACTGTGGATCATTATATTCTCTTGTCTAAGTTGGGAAAAGCTGGTTTCAGGGGTTTTATTTTTGACTGGTTCGCGTCGTATCTTAAAGATAAAAAGCAAATGGTACAAATTGGTGGAACTTTTAGTGAATGCCGTGATATTCGCACTGGCGTTCTTGGGCCAGTGTTATTTCCCATATTTATAAATTTTATTTTTGATCTCCCATTGAGGGGCAAACAAACTGGTTTTGCTGATGATATTGCAATTGTGTATTCCAAGTCGTCCATTTCAGACTTGATCGCCGATATTAACCATGATCTTGAAATCCTGAGGTACTGGTTCTCGATCCACAAGCTAGGGATTAGTGATAAAACCAAGCTAATGTTTTTTACTATTCCGTCTTTTGATCTTGATTTACCAGATTTTGTCTTCCACAGTCGCGACTGAGAAAATATCTGCTTAAGCTCTGAAACCTGTCGTTCATCGAATAATGTGTGCACATTCAACGTTTCCGTGCCTTGCTCGACAAAGTGTTTCAAGATTGGTAAGGTTCAGCATTTTAAATACCTTGGCCTTGTCATTGACAACAAAATGAACTGGAATATGCACACCGCGCTGCTTAAAAAATACCTATCAACGGCTACTTATAAGCTGTATCACCTAAGACGTTTCTGCTCCGGAAATCTGCTTGAAACAGTCCACTATGGTCTAGTCCAATCTAAGATGCAATACGGTTTAGTTTGTTGGGGTGGCACCTTCAACTATAATTTACAACCTCTGATAGGGGCACAAAAGCATATTCTAAGAATTATGTGGAGTAAAAGAAGTCGTGAGCATAGCTTTCCACTTTTTATTAATTCTGGTAATTTCTTTTTAAAACATCTTTGCTTTTACAAAGTTCTTAAAGTATTCTTTTTAAGGAGCGGTAATCTTTTAAACCAATCGTCTAGTGTATATGAACTACGAAGTAGTGAGAGAGGGCTTGCAGTTTTACTCATCAGTTCCTAAATTTGTATTCTTCGGTAGCACCTAGGCATTTTAATAAATTGCCTCCTGAATTAAGGAGTACTTGTAGTCCCTCTTCATTCAATAAAAAAGTTAAAACGTGGCTGTTTAATTTTGATTTCGAACAGATCAATAATTTAATTATGTTGGTTACATAATTAGTTATTTTGCTGTAATCTTGCATCTAATTGTACCTAACTCTTTCCTCTCTTTTGTTTTTTCTTCTGGTTTCTTTTCCTATTGGTTTCTGTATTCAAAACCCTACAACCTTTATTTTTCGAAATTTGTATAAGATTGCATCATATAATACATTCGTCACTAGTTTTTTTGAACTAAAGAATGTATTTCAATTATTTTGCAACATATTTATAGTATTGTAAACAACTTTAGAATGTTATTATCCTTCACAGTAAATTTTTATTTATGAATAACGCAATGTATGTAATTCTGCTTGTTTGAAAAGTAATAAAAAATCTAATCTAAATCTAAATTAATGAATAAATAATAGTAAATAAATAAGTCTAAATACAAATAATCAATAAATAACAATTGGAAGTACATGCAGAATTTAACAAAATACAATTGTGTATGTAACAAATAACAAAACATTAAATAAATAAATAAATAATAAAAGGAAAATGTTTAGCTTTTAGTTATACCGCAAGGGTACTTCTCTGGAGAGAGGTAACGGGCATAACGACCCCGCGGACCCTAGTCACAAAAATCCAGAAGCGTCTGACCCATATTGCGCGGCTCCCTGGTCTGCGTCTGATCCTAGAAGGGCGGCAGTATTACAACCTGGTAGAAGGTATAAAATACAAAATCGAAGAGATGCAATGGAACAAAACAAATGGAATTATTATCCCCGGTGGCAGACCAAGTATACTGGAAAATCCACCCTCTACGGAGGTCCGTCCCTCGGTTTCTGGAGAGGACCAACTATTGCTTCGAAAAGTCCCTTTCAGAGGGAAAAATAGTATGCTAAGATCACCACCGATAGCGTCAAGGGCAACTCCAACAATATTGCCGAATATTTCACGGACGAGGAAGAACTTGCCCGTGAAACCAATCCGGCCGCTAAAAAAAGGCCTAGCAAAAAGTGTAAGGCTGTCACCTCACCCGAAGTCTTATAGGAAAAAGATAAGCCCACTGTGCCAAAGAAGACAAACACTCAGGCAAAATCTCACCCTCCACCCGTAATAGCGTAACGGACACAATGGTTGGCACCCCTAAGAAAATTTTGAATTCAAATGCGCGTAAATTTCGCATTGATAGAACTAAGAATATGGTAAATATACCAAATTAAAATTTGGAACATTTTTTATTTAGAAATATTTTTTTAATTTGTATTTTATTATTAAAAAAGGGATAAAAATGGGATATTAAAAAAGCATACCAAAAACCACAATTATTGGCACCCGACCACAATTGTCGGCACCCCAAATTATACAATTATTGGCACCCTTGAATTTAAAGAAAACCATATTTCTTTTTTTTGATTTTTATTAATAAACTAGCTGGCTGGTTAATTTATTTATATTAAGAAAAAAAAACATTAAAAGGAACATACATATACCGCTTCTTCTAGTTTATAAAGGACAAAAACAAATAAATATTAAGTTAACAATAAATAAGTGTGATTTAGAAATAAATAAAAAAAAATTCCACTCAATCGGAACTGCAGAGTAGAACGCGGTATTTTGTAGATTTTGAAAGCTGCCTTTTTAGAAATTGTTCCATTTTTTATGGCCAGTAGAGCTTCTTGAACATCCTTTTCTTGATAAGTCTTTCTTGTTTTCGGCATTTTTTCAATCGTAAAAAGTAACGATTTAATTCTATAATTATTGGCAGTCCTAAAAGTATATTTATTGGCAGTGCCAATAGTTGTAGTTCCATAGAACCAATTATCGGCGCCAGGGTGCCAATAATTCAACACCTACTTTTTGCGGAACCAACTATTGGCATCCATTTTTTTTTTTAATAATCAATTAATTTAACAAAAAAAAGGTAAAAACGAATAATTTACTATATTCTCATATCAAAAAACATAAATTTTTAATAAAACAAATATATATTAATAACTAAATAGGGCTTACCAAATCTAAGGTCCTTAACAGGAACACACAAAATTTTGCTAATTTTTGACTTTTTTAAAACGTGTTAATACTTTCACTACCACTCACTGACTGAATACGCATTCGTCAAAACAAAGATGCACAATTGTGCAGAATAAGCTATAATTTAAGAAAAAAAATAAATTGGCTTGCTTAGATAAATAATTTTTTTAAAAATGGCTTATGAATGAAGGGGTGCCAATAGTTGGTGCAAAAAAAGGGGGTGCCAATAATTGTATCCCTTACGCTAAATGTCGTCGCTATAGAGGACTATGGAAAACTTCGTAACCTCCTCAAAAATACGCTGAAGACAAAGCACAATATAACATCATGTCGAAACAACGTGTGGAAAATAAACGTAGAGGACCCTGATTCTTACCGAGTACTATCTCTAAAATTAAACGAAGAGAAAATCCAATGGTTTACTCATGAAAATAAATTCGAAAAACCGATACGAGTATTCGTTAGGGGACTCCAGCCGACCTGCGTTAAAGAAGATATTATAGAAGACGTGCAAACCCAAGGCTTACAAATTCTTGACGCCGTGAATATTATCAAGAAGGAAAAGCAATGCACGGAAGGAGACAAAGATACCGCATCTTCAAAATCAAGACAATACTAAACATCAAAGTCAAAATCGAGCCAATGCGTAAGTGAAGGAGAAAGGTACCCCAATGCAAACGACGCCAAGGTTTTAACCACACGCAGGCATAATGCAAGAAAGAACCACGGTGCGTTAAGTGTGCCGGTAAACATCTCTCGGGAGAGTGTGGAAAAACCAAACTGGCCCCAGCAGTCTGCGCCAACTGCACGAAAAACCACCCAGCGAATAATCGAGGTTCCGGGCCAAACATTATAAAATCGATCAGGTGTATCGAATAGCGAATGAAATTGAAAAAGCTCTAGAATGGAAAAAGATTTGCTCTAGCGCTTTTCTTGACGTATCGCAAACCTTTGACAAGGTATGGCACGAAGGCGTAAGGTATAAGCTAAGGACAATACCTAAAAAAAACATAGGGACGGGCCACTGTACGCTTGTGCGAACTGTTGGATACCCTATTCTCATTCCTATGGTTGGTATGGTTGAATATTTAAGAACGGTCTACATATTTTGTTATATAACATTTAAAGGATTTTATCGAAAAAAACGAAGCTTTTGTTGTTTCATTTAATTGTGGGGGTGTCAGTAGGCGGATTTAAAAAAAAATTAAGCATGAGTATAAAGGGCCCCTAGAGAGTACCTACAATAAATTTCAGCTCCCTAGCTCAAACTTTGGATTTTCAAAAAAAAAAATTAAATTGTGGGCGTGTCAGTAGGCGGATTTTAAAAATTTTATCGCCTGAGCAGTTTTAGGATTCATGGATCATATATAAAAAATTTCAGCTTTCTAGCTCAAAATTCGATTTTTTCGAAAAATTAGTTTTTTTGAGTTTCTTAAACTTGATTATTTCGGGACCCTAGAGAGTATATAGTTAAAATTTCAGCTCTCTAGGTCCAGTTTAAAGGCCTAATTTTTGCCGACAGACGGACGGATGGACGGACATGGCTAGATCGACATTACTATCGATGCTGATCGTAAACTTAGTAACTTTTAGGGGTCTACGGGCAATATTAAGGTATGTTACAAACTATGCGTCAAAATTAATATTTAGAATAGGGTATAACTTTAATTATACGAAATACTGGAATCCTACCTTGGAAACAGACTCTTTCTTGTTAGACATGAGACTGAATTCTCGGAATTCAAAGAAATCCACGCCGGTGTTCCGCAAGGAAGCGTTCTCGGCCCAATCTTATTTCTTCTCTACACAAGAGATATACCACAAGATGAAGGGGCCATCGTAGCAACGTTCGCAGACGATACGGCTATCCTAGCAATGGATGAGTCAGTCAAATCATCAACGGGAAAATTCCAACGAGCTCTCAACAAAGTATGCGAGTAGACAAAGACCTGGCGAATCGCCCTTAACGAGACCAAGTCAACGCATGTCAATTTCACGTACAAAAAGATAAACAACTTATCTGTTTTCATTTTCTATTTGTTTTTATAAACTAAATAAAAAATGTCACTAACTATTCTCCAACTTAAGTTATAAATGAATTGTTACATAAACTAGATTTTCGAATTGAGAATAAAGAATTTAAAAAAAAAAAAAAAAAAAATAGCTCAGTACAAATACCATACGCAAACGAGGCAAAATATCTAGGAATGACCCTAGATGCAAAACTTAAGTGGAAGCCACACGTTAAGAAAAAGCGTGACGAGGTCGCAATCAGACTTAGAGAAATGTATTGGTTACTCGGAAGATATTCCAAGCTAAGTGTATACAACAAACTGCTCCTGTATAAGCAAGTGCTAAAACCTTCATGGACATACGGTATACAACTTTGGGGTTGTAATTGCTACAAGTATGCAGGAACAACTTTACGATATAAATACTCCAGGTGGTACTCGCATGGGCGAAAATCCACCCGTGATCTTTTCGACCACGGTCGGGGCACGGATTCTGGAGGCCCCAACCGACATACATATACCCCCCGCCTGTACAGGCGTTGACCATCGAGTTGCGAAAAGGTTTGCTTCCGAAGATTCCTGCAGCTCTATCTCCGACACGTTCGGTAGACTGGGCTGGAAACATGGAGAAAGTGGCGGAGAGGTTCAACCTGATACGCTTAATCTTCAGACCAATAGACAGACAGCCGATAGGTGCGATGCTGCCGACGAGGCCTGCGAAACCGAACAGGTGAAACGGGCCATAGAGGCGGCGTCCACTGGTCAGCGTCCATCTAAGAGCCAGCGAAAGAGGAAAAGGAGAAAGGCGGCTATCGTGCGGCGCAAAGAAACTGCACCGCCAGTTGAAGGCGCAAGCGCTGAGAACTGCCCTTCCCCGGCGGCGACGGCAAAGATATGCAGGTCAACAGAGGTTACCGCAACCGAAACCAGCCAGCTTACTGAAACCAACGCTGCCTCCCCTTCCAATAGCTCGAACAGGAAAAAACCGAGGAAGAAGGCCTCAAGCACTGCTGTCGGTGGAACTGCGCGCGCACCTTCTGCGTGCCCTTCCACCAGAACACTTCAAGCTGATGTATTTCCAATGATTGGATTTACTCAGATTAACCTTCAACACTCCAAGGCTGCTACTGCACTAATCAGTAAGAAGCTTTCTGTGTTGAATACAAAAGCCCACATAACATCCATACAGGAGCCATGGGTGTGGAAAAATCGCATCTGTGGCCTTGGAGGTGTCCGTGGCACTACGATACTCTGTGACGAGCGGTCCGAGAGACCAAGGGCTTGTCTTGCTGTGTCGAACATTCTCTCAACGACTAAGCTTGGACAATTTTGTGGCCAAGATTTGGTTGCTGCAGCCATTAGCTACGAAACGAATGGAGATTGGAAGACCTTCGTCGTGGCGTCAGATTATCTCCCCTATGATTCGGTAGTGCCTCCACCACCGAGGGCAATTGCTGAACTCATTGACTATTGCGACACCAGGAAGATGGGCCTAGTTATATGCTGTGATGCCAATGCTCAAAACACTGTTTGGGGCAGCAGCAAATGCAACATACGAGGAAACCATCTCCTGGATTTCATTCTATCATCTGATCTTACTATCAACAATGTTGACTCGCAACCAACTTTTGTGACGTCAAGAAGACAGGAAGTGATCGACCTAACTTTATCAAATAGATACTTTAAGGCGGTTACTAACTGGAGGGTCTCTTCGGAGGTATCCCTCTCAGACCAAAGATATATCGAATTCCTTATCGGATGCGAAGCCATAACTTTGCAGGAGAGGAGGAATCCGAGAAAAACCAACTGGATATGCTTCAGGAAGGAATTAGGGAAAACTCTCAAAACTCCGACCAAACTCTGGACGAGACAAAAGGTAGAGGATGCTGTTCAAAGCCTGAATAGTGCCATTACTAGCTGTTTCGAACTGACGTGCCCAGTAAGTAAACCCCCTGGCAGAACGCCGGTTCCCTGGTGGAGCTCGGAACTGCAAAGAATCCGAAGAGAAGCTAGAAAGCTTCTAAATAGGTCACTCAAGACTGATTTGGAAACAGACTGGAATCTCTACCGATCGAAGCAGAAGGAATATAAGAGGCTAATTCGGGTATCGAAAAGTGCTTCTTATAGGAATTTCTGCGAAAAGATTGGAACACTGGGTGAAACTAGTAGGTTGGTTAAAGTTCTGAAAAAGGGCAAACCAGCCAAACTGGACTCACTTAGAAAACTTGATGGCACCTTCACTGAGACGAAAGCGGAAACTCTTAGTTATCTGCTGGAGTCTCACTTTCCGGGTAACCAGATTACAATTGGTTCACAACCAGCCCCGATTACCGAGACTATGAGTGAGCCAAGACAAACAACTCGGCGTAGCTGGTATATTGCGAAGGCAGTGGTGACGGACGAGGCCATTAAATACGCATTTGCGTCTTTTGACGGCTTCAAGTCGCCTGGTACGGACGGAATATACCCAGCCATGCTGCAACAATGTACAAACCAGCTGCTACCGACTATGAAGAAAATCTTCACCGCTGTCCTAGCACTGGCATACATTCCAACACCCTGGCGTACAGTTAGAGTGGCATTCATACCAAAAATTGGCAGAAGTGACTACTCGCTCGCCAAGAGCTTCAGACCAATCAGTCTGACTTCTTTCTTGCTGAAAAGCTTGGAAAGGCTGGTCGAGCTTCACGTGCGCAAAGGTGCTTTGCGATTGCACCCACTATCTCGGATGCAACATGCCTATCAACGCGGAAAATCCTGCGAGACTGCGCTCCAAAATCTAGTTGGTAGAATTGAAGGCGCGCTTGACAGAAAAGAATACGCGATGGGCATTTTCATCGATATTGAGGGTGCTGTTGACAATGCGACTTTTGATAGCATGTGCAACTCCGCCAGACAACACGGAGTAGACGAACCATTGGTGTTGTGGATTAAAGCAATGCTAATGAATAGAACGTTGGTTGCGGATGCGGATTGTGGCCGCTATGCTATGGCGGGGGTAAACAGAGGCTGCCCGCAAGGCGGCGTCATGTCTCCACTGCTGTGGTGTATGCTGGTCGACTCTCTGTTGAACGCACTCAACAGTTCTAATATTTACGCTCAGGCGTACGCGGATGATGTTGCCGTGCTTTCTGTTGGATCATGCCTAGCGACTGTATGCGCCAAGGCGCAGGCGGCCCTTGACGTAATCGACGAATGGTGCACTAGGAATGGGCTCTAGGTCAATCCTCTTACAACTGAGGTTGTTCTCTTTACGAGAAGGAGGAAGCTGGTCGGGTTGACTCCGCCAGTGCTAAAAGGCGTCACAATCCAACTCTCCAATGAAGCAAAGTATCTGGGAGTCATCCTGGACAGCAAAGTTCTTTGGTCCAAACATGAGGACTGCCAAGACGCTGTCTGTTTTCTGGCAGTGCAAAGGCATTTTCGGCTAGACATGGGGCTTATCACCGAAAAGAGTCCTATGGATTTATACGGCTATGATAAGACCATTTATAGCATACGCATCGGTTGTTTGGTGGAATAAGCTTTCACGTAAATACGTCACTGCTGCTTTTGCCAAACTCCAAAGGCAGGTATGTCTCGGCTGCACGGGGGCCTTCCCCAGCACGCCTGGCTCCGGCCTAGATGCACTATTGAACCTTCCGCCCCTTGATGTTTACATCATGGGCTGTACAATCAAGGCTATCTCACGTCTTCGAAGAGGTGGCTTTTGGTATAACTCGCACTGGAGTTTTGCTGAACTTGCGCAACGGTTGTCCTTCGACTCCTGTCTTATGGATATGCCGTCTGATGCGATGACACCGGAACTTCGGCTAAAGCGCAACTACGAGGTCGACTTTTCTCGCGTCCAGGACTGGCTCTGGCCGGACTCTGAACCTGGAAGGGAATGCAGTCGAATCTTCACGGATGTCTCCAAAACCGATCAAGGATCTATTGCTGGTGTCTTCGTGGAGAGCGATAACGTTAGACTTTTCTTTCCGTTAGTCAAACATGCGTCAGTCTTACAAACAGAGACTTATGCTATCCTAATGACCATGGACTATGTTACGAGGAACAGGTGGTGGGGGCGAAGTATCTGCGTCTGTAGCGACAGTCAGGCTGCGCTTAAGGCCTTACTCAAACCCTTAACTACCTCCAAAATAGTACGTGAATGCAAGATATCTCTGAATTCGGTTGGAAGGCTGAATTCACTTAAACTTGTCTGGGTCCCGGGTCAAAACGGGATCACGGGAAATGAGATCTCCGATGAACTTGATAGACAAGGCTCAGAGGGGGACTTCTCAGGACCTGAACCAGCGATCTGTCTGCCTGCGTCCTCGGTCATGGCTTCCATTGACGGTTGGGTTTCCAATGAACACAATCGCCGTTGGCATGACTCTCCAGGGTGCAGACAGACTAAGCAAATGCTCCCCGATGTCTGTGATGAGGGGATTTTAAGCGAAACTGCAGCGTTCTGTAAATTTTAAGTGGAGATTTTGTGCCCTATTTGAAATCAATAACTACTGGGAAGAAAACAGGGCTTTCTTTTTCGTGTGAATTTTTTGTATGTGTTGGTCTTTGGTAAATGTTTTTCAATCAACGACTACGGGTTCGCCATTCCTCAGTTTGGTATCGTTTGATACCAGAGCTTGATTTCATTCCTTATTGTCACAATCTACGTGACTAAAGCTTCTCCAGGCTGTTCAGTTATTAGTTGCTAGCTGTCTTCGCTTTGGAAGTAGCAACGCACTTTTACAAATTGCTTAAAAATACCTTCTGTAAATTATCGAACTTTTGTCATCATTTTCCATACAACCATACAAAAGTGGACTAAAATACTTAAGCCCAAATATCATAGTTCAAACATGTCAAGCGCTTTCCATACATAACACCGACACATTTCAAGGAAGATATCCACATTTGTAAAGGCGTCGTGATCTGCTGCGATCGACTGAATCCAGCTTAGTGTTCTAATCACCTTTTGTCTACAAAGATATTTTTCTAACCAATTCAAATCCAAACCAATTTCATTTCTTAGCAATTTGCTACATGAAATGGCTCGGTTTCCAGGCGTAATCTGCTTAACCCATATGATGTTGTCCATGAGGCACTAGCATCATGCGTATCCCTTACAAAAACAAATACTATTGGCACCCGACACAAAAACCAGAGCGACAAAGAAACTGGTGCTATATGGACTTCATTGGAAATCCTTTTTCATAAAGCACGTATCGAGGGCTAAGATCTCCATAAGCGTTGCGTTGTTTCTTGGTTTCGAACAGCACAGATAGCAAGGATGACAATCTCACACTCTAAATACGCTTAAGTAATGCAAATAAGCATTTATTTTGTTTGCAAACAGGGTTCTCATAACCATAGATAAACAAAGGATGAACCTACTTCGCTATTAATACCTAAATCCTTTCTTTTTCCATAGTTTTATTTTACCTATTTACTTTGTCATTCCTGGGCTGTGCGTCTACGTTACTGACTGTAGGATCCATTGGCAAGGATTAAAAGTTTATTTAAAGACTATTTGCCGCACACTCTATAGCTGCTTAAAGTATTAAGTGAAAAAACAAAACAAAAATAAGGAGAAATAGAATGCCTCTTGTCCTGTGTCAGATTGACTATCGGCAACGACATATATCTACTTGTATCCTGTTTCTGGGTGAAAAAGAAAGGAGTATATCTACACTCACTTGTTGTGATAAATTAGCAGGATTTAACCAAGTGATTATGGGTAATTAAGATGAGAACCAGGATTCCCAGCATCCTCTGCGAGTGCGGTACTCTTTCTTAGTTTCTTCTTAAATGCTTGTGTGTTGGTATGTGTTTGTGTGTCATGATAGGCAAGATACGTTCCATATGTGAAAATAAGTTGAACGTGAGGATTTTGAGCGTTGAATCCTTTTATTGCATATATATATATTTATAATCCTATTGTCAATCAAACATGTGATGACACACTGAATGGTGATAAATCAAAACACCCAAACACCTTCACATCCTTTCGAAGTGAAATGCGTCTATTCTTTCGAATGTGAATCGATCCTAAGCTACCTTTATATTAACGGATTTAAGGGATAATGGAGTTTTTGAAGGTTTACAAAAAATCTATAAAAAAAAGGATCTAAGGAGCCGAATCAAGAACCCCTTCTTTCATTCTGTCTAAAAAGAGGGAAAATAATTTGTTTGCCCTATGCAATCGGGGGCGAAGGATAGTTAACCGCGTGGAAGAAATGTCTTGTAATCCTTTGACTATTGTTATCCGAGGCAATATTGTGTGAAACGTGTGACCGTTTTAATGCTAAATGAAATGCATTTTAGGGTTAAAAAGTGTCTTTGTGGTTTTTTTTTTTCTTAGGACGACTAGGTATGTTCCCAAAGTATTGCGCACAATGGGTGAAGAGTGTTTCAATAGTGTCTTTCAATAGAAAAGTAAAAAGCAATAGACAGCGATTGATCATTCAAAAAAGATTTTAAACAGATCACGTTTGAAAGACGAAAGGTTATGAAACGGATTCAAGATATTTTATATTTATCAGCTTACGGTTTATCAGCGTTTTCATGACCTTTGAAAGAAGGAACGTAAGTGCAATTGGTCGGTAGGAGGAGGGAGAAAAAGATTCGCCTCTTTTGTGGACGGTCTGGACAAATGCTGTTTTCCATCTTCTTGGGAAGAGCCCTGAAGAAAAGGATAGTTTGAAAACCTTGCGCAATGGTTTTGCCAGCGAGGAACAACAGCTCTTCAAAACGATAGGGGAAATACCATCTGGACCAGCGGATTTGTGAAGTCCAATGTACGAGTAGGGAAGTGGATTGGTCCCATGGAGTATTCTACGCGCTCGAGTACAGGGGAGATAAAGCGCAATCTGAGAGCGTTGACCTGGCTGCAAAGTGAGCAGCAAACAGATTGGCTTTGTCTATAAGGCTGACAGATAGAATGTCATTATAAGTGAGTGCGTCAGCGTAGATGATGAGCCCGAATTATTGATGTTTTTAACAAACGACCAAAAGTTTTGACTCCCCGTGGAACTTTGTAGTATTTTACTTTATTTTAATTGACTCACCCAAAAGCGACTAAAGCTCTTTCATGACTTTTTTAAACGCTTCAAGATTCGCAAATTGTACGAGGGTAGTAACATTCCATTGCTTATAGAATAATGCTGGTCGTGACATTTTCAAGCAATTTCGGCAATTAACAGTAACTTCGATCAGTTAGTTCAAACGTTGATGAAAATAAAGGAAAGCAACGAACACAACCTAATGCCAGATGATATGGTAACAGCAATAGGATTGCTTGATTCCGCGATGAAAACTTTGCTTGGATTTTTATTTAAATTGTTGGGAATAATTGAACCAGCTAAAAGAATTTTGTAACAACGTGAAATCGGCTACCGCAGAACTATGCCAATTATTAGGTCAATTATAAAAGATTAGCAAGTAATGAATCATTTCAACAGTTTTTGAATACAGCTGATGAAAAACAGAATGCTGTTGAATATGTTCCCTCCTTAAGATCACGGAGGATTACCTAATCCCAACACTAGATTTCAGTAATAAATACAAGACGGCCATCCCAGACCGATCCAGCTGGGAAGACGGTCGTATTGTAAACAATAACGCCATAGAAATATACACCGACGGGTCAAAGACAGCCGACGGAACGGGGGCGGGAGTGTTTTCAGACAACCCTGCGCTCAACGTCGTACTACGACTGCCTGACCATTGCAGTGTATTTCAGGCAGAAGTCACGGCTATCCGCGAAGCAGCATGCAGACTCTTTATGAGCCCGATAGATGGAAAAACTATCGTGATCTACATAGACAGTTAGGCAGCGATTAAAGCCTTAGAATCACCAACAATAAGATCCAAGTTGGTAAAACAATGCCGCGAATCTCTTAACGAGATCGCGGTCAGATGTAACACTTCCCTGTGTTGGGTACCCGGTCACAGTGATATTCCAGGCAACTGCAAGGCGGACGAGTTAGCCAGACAGGGTTCCGCACAAGAAGTCTCTGACAACAGAGAGACACCGGCGGTACCCATTCAGACACTGAAACACAAACTTCTAGATAACGCGTTAATAGAAGCAAACAATAGGTGGAATAGCATCAGTACATGTGTGTCCTCAAAGCAAATTTGGACCAAATACGATGCAAAAAGAACATCCAAACTTCTCTCTATCAGCAGAAAAAATATTAGCTCTGTAATCGGAGCAATCACTGGTCACTGCCTTTTAGGCAGACATGCCACCAGATTGGGAGCTCCCTCAAACGACTTCTGCAGAAGCTGTAGAGACGTCGAAGAGGAAGAAACCACCACACATCTCCTGTGCAACTGCCCCGCACTAGCCAACTCAAGGAAACAAATCCTTGGCAATTATTTCCTCGATGATCTAAGCGATCTCAGTGCGACAGATATTGGCTGTATCAGCAAATTTGGCACCAGGTCCTAATGGTTAAACTAAACTAGAGGACGGATTGGACGATGACTTGAGCCCCTCCCGCTCCCTCCCCGCAGATCACCCCAAACCAATTCCCCTGCAAAGGAGAGGAGATCTCACTGAAGTTAGATTGTATCAGTCACTTCAGTCAGAACTCCACTCCGAGGGCGAGACAGTAACCCGGCGGATCGACTGAAACAGTCTCCCCCGGCCTTGCTGCCTTCCTGCTATGCAGACAAAACGGGAACCGAGTTGAGGTTAGATTGTAACAGTCACCCCAGTCTGTTTCTCTCCCATGCCGCAAACCCTGTACCACAAACCCCGAACTCAGTCACCATAATCCAAACCGACTATCAAGGCCGCCCCTCCCTGTTCCCTTCCCGCGGAATGGTGTAACTTGAGACTCGTACTGCAACAGTCGCCACAAGCCGCACCACCCCGCGATGCGTGTGGAACTCAGGGTTGGACCACCTTCAGTCACCCCCTCTAGCACAGTCTTTCAACCAACTACTTGACTGTTCAGCCGGCACATCCCGACCCCCCCTCCAAGGAATGTAATAGCTTGCTCGGGACTCGACTGTATCAGTCTCCCCGGCACGTTGTTGCCTGCAAAGAGAGTGAAGAGCAGTTTGAGGTTCGATTGCAACAGTCATCTCAAAAGGCTCTTCCCTCCCCCGGTGATCAGGTAGCAATAGCTTCCCCTCCGCGGCGCAGAATTTGGGATCGACCTGTGGTTTGATTGCATCAATCACCTCATCTCGATCCCAACCCTTGGTTCGGATGTCGGGCGAGAGTCGCCACTGCACTAGTCACTCCAATACATCGCAACCCATGCGAAATACAGCCAGGCTGCACACCCTGACCCCTTCAGGAGTATTTCCCCCCATAAAACCACTACCTCGCAGGAGGCAATCACAGGGAACCCAGTAGGCCCTTTTTTGTGGTATCACAACGGGCCGAAACTGCGGCCTAAGTGTGCCTGGGCTCACGCCCTCGCAGCCACCTTACCTACCTACCTAGCTAAGATCACGGAGAATGAAAACTCGATCTACGCGATTATGCAAATCCATTGTTGTGTCTTCACTTGGGCAAAGTGACAGTGACGATGGAATAACATCATTAAAACGAGTTTGTTTTGAAGTTATCGACTCAGTTATTTCAGAGATAAATGAACGATTTGAGCATAACAATAATATACTGAATGCTGTCGAATCTGCTACAGACTTTATGACTGAACATTTCAACTATAGCGACCTTAAACAACTGGCGGAATTAAATTTGGTATTGCCTTAACACAAAGAAATTTTAGTTGTAAAAAATTATCTGCTTAAAGAAAAAAAATAGCTATATTGCAAGATTAGAAAATACTTCAGGTGTTGTTTTCTGTTAAAAGCGCTTTTCCTACAACTTATCGCCTCTTTGAAGCTGTCGAGACATTTGGTGTTAGCACATCTTTGAACGAGTCATCATTGTCGGCCTTTTTCGAGAATAGACGCAATACGACGTTCATCAATGACTGATCAACGACTGCGAAATCTTTCTGTTAATTCTAATAAGATATTTGTACTCACTTGTGTGTGTATAAATAACATATAAACCTACCCATTTCTTGATCTCCTATAGCATATACGTTTAATTCGTAGTTTAAAAACATAGTAACGGGCTACAGTCCGCTTGGGCGAACTGTTGGATACCCTATTCTGATTTCTATCCCTCATAAGTGGCCGTGATAAAAGTCTAAGTATGGTTGAATTATTGAGAACGCTCTACATATTTTGTTATATAACATTTAAAGGATTTAATCGAAAAAACGAAGCTTTTGTAAAAAAAAAAAAAAAAAAAAAAACCGTCCCTAGCTCAAACTTTGGTTTTTCAATAAAATTGTTATATTTAATTGTGGAGGATTTTAGAAATTTTATCTCCCGAACAGTTTTAGTAGTCGAAGATCATATATAAAAAAAATTTCAGCTTTCTAGCTAAAAATTCGATTTTTTCGATAAATTTGTTTTTTTGAGTTTGTGGGCGTGTCTGAGGGCAGATTTCTAAAATTCTTAAACTTTTCGATTATTTCGAGCCCCTAGAGAGTATATGGTTAAAATTTCAGCTCTCTAGGTCCAGTTTAAAGGCCTAATTTTTGACGACAGACGTACGGACGGACATGACTAGATCGACATTACTATCAATGCTGATCATAAATATAATAACTTTTAGGGATCTACTGGCAATATTGAGTCAACTATGAGTCAAAATTAATATACCCTTAGAATCTATATATATAAAAGAACGTGTCCGAAGCGATGTAACCGCATAACTCGAGATTGGCCGAACCGATTTTGATGATTTATACTTTGTTGGAAAGGTATTTTCTCAGCACGGGTTTTAGAAGAAAATGGCTTATTTTGACCACCCAGCGTGTTACGACAGGTTTTTTTCGATTTTTTTAAAATTTTTTTTTTTTTTTTTTCATTTTGTATTTATTTATTTTGGCAACAACCAAATAAAGAATCACATTTGAATGTAACATATCGTATCACAATTGAACTGTCAGATAGACACGCAACGTAACGTCATCTATTATCGATCAATGGAGAAGCCAATTTTGTTTCATGTTTGGTGGCGCTGTCGGATTCGGATTTCTTCATTGCGATTTTGTGAGTTTTTGTGAATTAAAATTGATATGAGAATATATCTATATCTATTTATATATATATGTATATAAAAATCAATCCATATTTGCGTTTGTTGCCGGTGTTTGGCCAAACGCGTTAACCGATTCCAATGAAATTTTTTTCCATGAAAGGCGACGTCTGCTTGAAGGTTGTTATGTTTGGCTATATCTGCATCGGTGTGTGAGATATGGGCATTTGAGTGAGTACACATGCATATGTGCGTATGCGTGTAAATTACGACGCAGATACAGAGACCGTACAGACGTCACTTATTTTGTTATCCGAACAAGCATATGAAAGAGGGAGACCACACGAACGTTTCAAGCTTATTGTGGAATTTGTGCGCACTTTCATTCTTGAGATATCGTGTGTTCAATATTTTATTCAAATAACTCTTATTGAAATTTTTTGCATTTTTTTTTTAATCGGACATCGGAAAGTTGCTTTTCCAACATTGATAACAATCGGTGTGGAAGTGAATGAAAAGTGATTCAATCGAAGTTTTTTATTTTCGCTTTGTTGTTTGATTCGCAGAAGTAAGGTGACATAGGCGCCTGCCAGACAACAAGCACCTACCCTAAACGGAACAATGAAGTTGTGTGAGCGGCCTAAGCCATGCGGAGAAAAACGTGCAGTCCCTTTCACCGGTTGAGCTCAAATCAGGCAATCTTCGGTATTGGCCTGAGAGTGTTTCTGTGAACTTTGGTCAAAATCGGTCTTCTTTTTTTAGGCGCAGCAACATACGCCGGATACCCGCTATAGACAATTATAAGGAAGTCTACTCGAACATATTGGCCAATAGAATTCTCGGGCACGGGCAAAGCCGGGCAGGTGCAGCTAGTAGGGTATAAACATGAATGTGATATTGCTTATACCTACAATTTTAATAAAAATTTAATTTTTCTAGACTATACCAATATTTTGACTTTCTTTTTAAACAAATGTCAGCTGACTCAGATAAACTTGGAACTCATCCATAAATTAGGTCCTGGCTACGACCGTGGTGGGAGGATTTGACGCGATTAATGTGGGCATTTCAGTCATTTCTGGTTCGTTTGAACTTTTTTCGACTTTCCTCAAATGGATTGGCTTTATATGAATGAGAACTTGTCTCTTTTAACCTGATAGCCTCTTTGCAGCTCGAGTCACACCAAGCGTCTACCGTGGGTTTGATACTTTTTATCTTGTTAGGGATGAAAGATATGTGAGACGATGTTGTCAGCTGAATTATCTGTGTGAAAACTTGAATTGTGATGCCGTCCCAACCATTCCTGGCGCCGAACTTACGAAAATAATTCAATAATTACTTCCAGCTACTCACTAAAAACTGTGGCCTTCTAACTTCCGCGATTCCGGGCTTACTGCAAGTGCTCTGGCACTCACTACTCTGTGGGTTAGGAGGTTTGAACCCATTTGCTTTAGAAATTCGAAGTAGAAACGATTTCCCATAATAGTTATTGGTGTAATTGGTGGAGTTGATATTTACTTCGTACCCGGTGAACTCCCTTACTACCTCGAAGTTGCTGCTTCCACCAGTGGCGTTTTTTACTATTCGGTGGACATATAGTTGTTTGTTTGCTGATTGCATGTATTTCGTTTTGTCCTCGTTGACTTCAAGGCCAACCAATCGGCCGATGATGTCGATATCGCCCGGGTATCCCCGTTGCTGGAAGGGTCTGTTGAAGATACTCTTCCGTTTTGATAGCTGTCCTACCCGAAATGCAGTGCAAGTTTGGAATAATTCGGAAGAGCTACTTCCATATTGCACACTACTCGACTACTTTTGCAGGGATCCCGAATTCGGCCTTCGCCACGTAGAGTTGCTAGCGATGAATACTATAATATGCTTATTTAAAGTTGATAAACAGATACAGATTGTAAGTCTCGACTTGAAAATCGTTGATCTTTTCCAGCATTTGGTCTGTTATCGATCTGGTGTGCTGCTGAGCGGTTTGATGATATCGGCGGTATTTAGCAGCGATATGCTTTTATAGTTCTTCAAAACATAGAATTGCCTTTCTTGTAGATGGGGCATATTCGTTTTTTTTATAATTTACTTACGCTAAAGGGTAATCTTGGTTCCCTTAGTGTGCTTGTGCTAGGAACAGATCTCAAGCATTTTGTTGTTAATATAACAAGCAGCACCTAACAATGCCGTATTTCATTGCATGCTTTGAGGTGCTACTTACTATTAGAAAGAACAGAGAGATAGGATAGAAGATACATTAGTTCGATATTTTTTTTTACATTTTTAAATAAAAGCTACCGCAAGAGCATTTCAAATCGCTTTAAATTATGTGCTTAACAAATTCATAAAAAAAAATTGTTTCAAAGGAAGGGGTTCTGGAAAAAACACGACACATGTTCGCTCTTCCATATAATACGGTTATTTCCTTATATCTCCAACACACACCAGAAAACATTTGCTTCAATTCATCAAGATTACCCTCATGATGTCATGGAGCTCGGTAATTGAGTTCTCAATATTTGTCCCTTCTCCATATGCACTTCTAACTATAGCAGATGACAGGAAGTCAATAGTATTTTCAAAACGAATTTCCACTGACGGATGACACGTTGAAATTCTAATTAAAAAACTCGAAACTGTAACAGTTAACACCACCAGAATGATATATAATCCTTTTGACCAAAGGATCAATACCCAACTGATTCTTCACATTCTTACTTATGTGAGTTTGTTTTTTTATTTTTATTTTTTAGTACCTACCTACATCCCCTGTGGGGAATATTATCTTTTATTTAAGAAAGTAGAATTCCGTGCACCTTCATGCAGAGGAGGACCCGTGTTTTTTTTTTAAAGAATTATACAAAATCTAAGAACAAGTCATAAATCAACGAACAGGAAGTAAAATTGAGAGCACTTGTTTGCTTGGAATCCTTCACCTCAATCTGAACTAATTAGGAACTTTAAATCTTCGTTTGAACTGGACGGAAACTGGAACGAAGCTAAGTATGTTGTTGTTTTCATTGAATGGGTGGATGAGGAAACATAAATGAAATCCCGGCAATTTTAGGTTTACAATTTCAAAACATCACTGCAAATTAAAAAGAAAAAAAAAACATAGCAACAACAATATCAACCAAAAACAAAACATGTTTTCATAATGTCCATTTTAACAAGCCCCCAAAATAACACATCGAAACTACGTTAAAACGACAAGAAAATAAAATTTAATCTCAGAAAAAAAGACAAATAACGAGTTGCTAGGATACCCCTTCTTATTAGGACTGACTCGGACCCGGACGCGGACCCCATCAAGAATTTCCCTCCTAGATTGACACACTGAAACTGAAGAAAAAAGAATTCAATAGATTTTACTTGAAGTGGAAAAATCCGTCAATAAAGAGATAACAAACAACCGTTCAATGCTTTCAGAGGAAACACAATAAGATGCGACGTGAATAAAAAAATACGCACATTATTGATGTCGGTGTTGTTTTCATTTAACAAATAAAGATTAAAGGACTCGTAACGGAGAGCACTGAAAAGCAAATCAACAATCTCGACGACAGTTAAAATTTTGATAACTGATGGCTACTCTTCGAAGTAAAACAGGCGAGGAAGTAACCTCATTCCCATATGAAGAGAAACAATGTGGCGGTAAGGGTGACCCTTCTCGATACCATCCGGCTTGTTTTATATCTCCAACGATAGTCATTTGGGAGCAATATGGGGCTTATGTAGATCCATGGTTGCCAATTTGTTGCAGAGTTTGATGAGAATTCTTCGTTCCGAGTGGATTATAATGTGACGATCATAATTTCAGAACATTTATGCTTCCCAAATACATGCCAACGACTATCACTAGTATCTCATCTCTAACTGATTGCTTGCTAAAGGACGTTTCTTAAATAAATTCTTTTAAGAAAAAAATAGACAAATAAAAAAACGGAAACCTACGCTACATGTCAATAAACACGACACCACTTGATGGAATGTATTTGTATGAAAATATTAACTTTGCTCTCACGAGAACATTCATCAAAAGAAAATACTTGCGAGAGGAAAAGTTTGAGCAAAAAACAGAAACCCTCGGAGGACACTCAATTTCAGTAAGAAGTTTTGCTGACATTTACTTTATTTTTTATTTTTATTTTTATTTTTCTGCTTACTTATTTCAAAGTGTAAATGACGTAAAAGAGAAAATTGTTCCCAAAAATTCCCTAATGTAAGGAAGGCTCTCACGGTGTTGTTTTAGTTTTTGGCAAATTGGAGAATTTGAAGGAAAAAGTTTTATCACCACATGTCCTCGGGAAAATTAATAGATTAAGTGCAGAGGCCCCTTAACAAAAAAGATATTATAGCTAGGGAATCTGTTTTCCATATGTTTGATAATGAATGATGTATTTTGTCATTTTTAAATAAGTAAGATAAATGGTCATAAAAAGCTCTACTCGTACGATTAAAGTGCGGATGCAAATATTAAAGAGAGATAAATCCTATGCGATTTACGTCCTACATTCAATGGATATGAAGTACGTTTGAAGTAGGTTCAATGCCGCCTTATTTCCAAGTGAGTGCGAGTAACGGACGAAAAACGCTTGTACATATCAATGATTATATTTACGCAGATCTACCTTCAAAATTCCAGGATGCAACTGCTCTCATCAGTAAGAAGTTTCCGTGTTGAATACAAAACCCCACAATCCATCCAATAGAAGCCAGCGGTGTTTAAAAATTGCATCTATGGCCTTGGAGGCATTCGTGGCACCACAATTCTCTGCGACGAGCGGTCCGCAAGGTGCCGTGCCTGTCTTGCTGTGTCAAACCTCTCAGCGAGTAAGCTTGGACAATTTTGTGGCCAAGACTTAGGTTAGGTTAGGTTGAGGTAGTTGTCACCTACAGCTAACACACTTAGACCAATGTGATGTCCATTGTAATGCCATGAGGATCAAGGGAGTTCCTCCCTCTACCCGCTTAACCCTTTAGGGTTTCTTATAAAGCGTGATCGACTTCAAACGTCTGTGCTAGCCAAGTCTTTAAGATAATTAAGCAAGAAGGCTCATAGATAGAGATTTATTTTATGGGAGCGAGCAGGGTATGTACAAAGAAGGTGAGCTGTAGTCTCCTCCTCCTCGTCCATGCAGCTTCTACAGAAGTCGTTTGAATAGACCCCATGCCTTGATGCGTGCTTAAACAGTTTCCCGTAATGACACCTGCAGTAGAGCTATTGTGCAGTCGGTTTACTGAGACTAAACACATAGAGAGTTGCAGGTCCAGCTTTGGCCAGATATGCTAAGTCGCTATACATGTAGTACTACTTGTCCACCTAAGGCTTGTTCCCTCCATTGCGAGCTTAATAGCTTAAGCATAAATTTACATGTTGCGATAAGTATACCTAGAGAACCTTGAGTTAATGTGGTTCCTTTTTTGGCGAGGTTATCTGCCCTAAAGTTCCCTGGAATGTCTCTATCCCCCGGCACCCAACAGAGGAGAATGTGTAACTGTTCCGCCATCTCCTTGAGAGATGAACGGCAGTCTAGGTCTACAATGGAGTTTGAAGAGGCTGAGTCCAGGGACTTAATCGGGGCTTAACTCTCCTAGAAGATACGGCTGTACTGGGCGGATATCACATTTCTCTTCAGCCACGCCAAGGCTTCTTTTATCGCCATTATTTCTGCCTGGAAGCTGGAACACGCTACAATGATAAGGAAGACGGAAAGAGAGACTAACGCAGATGGATATCAGTCAGTCGCTCCAGCGTTTTAAGGAGGAACGATGATAGACTAAAAGGTTTGACGTCTTTTCTACTTACATGAGAGTATTTCCCAGCCTTGGTATGAAAGTATGAAAACCACTAGCACTCTCTCCAAGCCTAAGGAATATATGCCAGATTCAAACAGCTCTTCAGAATCATCTCCATGACTTGGTTGCTGCAACCACTAAGATTTGGTAGTGTCTCCACCACCAAGGAAAATTACTGAACTGGATAATGGTCCTACTTATATGTTGCGATGCGAATGCTCAGAATATGGTTTGGGACAGCAGCAAATGCAACATGCGAGGAAACCATCTCCTGGATTTCATAGTATTGTCTGATCTTACCATCAACAATGTTGGTTCAGAGCCATCTTTTGTGGCGTGAAGAAGGCAAGAGGTGATTGACTTTACTGTATAGATACTTTCCTATCCAACGAACTGTGTGAACGTCTCTAGCCAGTCTGCAACACACTAATCGGCACATACCGGCAAATCGACCAAATTTTCACACGGAGGCAAATCCTAGAAAACACGAACGAATTTCAAGTGGAGACTTGAAGGACTTTAAAGCCGCATATGATAGCATTCATCGTCAGGAGCTCAACGTCAACATGTCAATGGACTGACATGGGATCCCGGCAAAACTGATCCAATTGTGTCCCGTGACACTTGAAAACACGCGGTGTAATGTGCAGTTTGGAAGCAGCTCTTTCAAATTATTCCAAGCCTGCACAGGATTGCGGCAAGGGGATCATGTGAATTCTTCAATCTTGTTCTGGAGAAAAAAGTGCGCGGGGCAGGTGTCAACAAGGAAGGCACTATTTTCAATATATCCGTCCAACTGCTGGGGTTTGCGGACGATATTTTCTCCATTCGTCCTCCTTGCACACGTGTCCAAATATCCGACGTAGTATTTTTCTTTCGAAAGAACCCAAAATTAGCTCTCTTTTGCTGTTTATTGTCTAGCACTTAGTGCCATGTAGCAGAACTGGCAGTATCAGTGTTTTTTAGAGCTTACACTTGGTCTTCCGAGTTAGGAGTTTTGAAACCATTTGCTTTGCCAAAGCGAAGTATCAGCGGTTTCCTAGGGTCTTCATCGGATCTCCACTAAGGTGCCATTTGTGGGTTTGATGTTTACTCCGTTATAGGTGAACTCCCTTAGGTTAGGTTAGTTTTTAAAGGAGTATGCAATCGCATACAGCACTAGGCACCAAAAAGGCCAATCGCGATTCCTGCGGAACTGATTGAGTAAAAACTTCAAAAGGAGGAACCGATCCCTGGCAAAACACTAAATCTCTCTGCAGAATTTCACCAGCTTCCTGTAGTCTGTGCCGCTCAATTCACCTATATTCTCAAAGAAGTATTCTCCTAGAAATCTCATACGATTCCGTGATATTCCCTCACACTCACACAGTATGTATGCATGTTATATCTTCCTCGGGTTGCATTTCCTCACAGAATCTGCATGTATCCACGTCTACCATGCCTAGCATGCTTCCTTAGGAGACAGTGTATTGACATAATCCCAACCAATGCTCTTAGCAGTTCCCTACTTAATTTGAGAATTTCCCTGCATCTTTTCTTGTCAAAATAGGTCCAAAGCACCTTAAACACCCTATGCCCACCTACATTTTCCCATCTAAGGTCAACTATTCTTTTAATTTATTTAAATTTATTATTCCCTTGACAACGCCGAACGAAGTTGCTGCTATCAACAGGAAAGTTTTGTTATAGTCGGTGGAAAGATGTTTGTTTGTGTGTTTGTTACAAGCTACAAGCTCAAATCTCAATTCAGAAAGAAGGCCTCCCTACTGATCCCACTCCAGTCCGTGATATTTACACCCGTTACCATGAAAGCTTTAACATTTCTTCTACTAATGTGGCTAAGAATGTATCCGCTTTTGCTTCTCATATTAACTCCAAACGTATCTCATATCTTCAACGTAACCGAGTTGATCACAATAATTTTGTTCGTCCCTAAATCACCTTTGGCCGCCTCAGATCTGAAATTGCCTTTATCCTTCTACTATCAAAACGTAAGAGGACTACGCACCAAAACTCACGCAGTTTTCCATCGTACTCACACTCTTCCTTTTGATATTTATGTTCTTACCGAAACTAATGTTTCCCCGAATATCTTAAATCAAGAGTTGTTTCCAGCATCTTTCAACGTCTTTCGTGATGATAACGTCACTTGTCTTCTAGACATACTTCTCTGCCGTGGCGTTCTCATTGCAGTTCATAACAGCTTGAACTCTTCCATCATCTCAATATCAACCTCCCCTCTTCTGGATTTTTTTGTAGTAAAAATCTCGCTCGTTAACCGTTCTCTCTACGTAATGTGCTTCTACATACCACCGTCTCACTCTCAACCCATCGAATCCTACCAACTCGTCGTGGATGCCATCGACCATTTACTTCATACTTGTAAGCCTAACGATGAAATCATAATTTTTGCCGATTTTGATCTCCCTAATCTACAGCGGAGTTTATCGGAAGATCAATCTTTCTTCGTCCCCCTAAATCCGATATCTAGTAAGGAATGCCTTTTTGTCGACCGCCTAATCGATTCTGGTCTTTGTCAAGTCAGTGGTGTTACAAATTATATGGGACGACAGTTGGATCTTGTTTTCACAACTAACCCTGTAAGCTCCTCAACCATTGAAAGTTCTTTACACCTTTCTACCTCCTCTGCTCCTTTCTTTCTTTTATCACTCCTCTTCCCAATCCCTGCCTCCAACTAACCTGTACTCCTACGACTTCCACAAAGTTAACTTCCGAAAGATTAATGACTTTCTGAGAAGAATCGAACTCAACTTCTCGAACATATCCGTTGATGAAGCTGCCACCCGTTTTTATGACGAAATCTTTAAATGCATTTCCTTATTCGTTCCTTATTCGCGCCATAAAATCTCACCATCTTCGCCTCCATGGTATAATAGGAAACTGCGTTCACTTCGTAATAAACGTAACAAACTCTGGGCAATCTATCTTCTATCCAGAACTGCAACAGATTATTCGAATTATCTCGGTTCGTACTTACAGTTCTGTAACCTTGTTCAAGCTAACCTCATCAAGGACCCATGGTCATTTTTTCATTTTGTTAATTATAAAAGGAAATCTGATGGATATCCCTCCTCACTCTTGTTTGAAGGCGAGTCCTTAACGGACCTATTTGCAATCGCAAACTCTTTTGCAACCGTGTTCAAGCAGTCCTTCACTGACGACTGCCCAGAACCGGATCACTCTTACTTCAGTTATCTGAAAAACTATACAGTTGGCCCATTAATTTTACCCACCTTTGACCATTCCGTGATGAATTTGTACCCGGCACAGACGGCCTTCCAGCCATTCTTCTCAAAAAGTGTTCTGCGATTCTTTCACCTTTCATTGCCAATCTCTTTAAACATTCCTTATCTCTTGGGAAATTTCCTAAAATCTGGAAAACGTCCTTCATTTCACCAGTTCACAAAAAAGGACCAAAGAATGACGTATCTAACTATCGACCTATTGCCAAGCTCTCGCATTTACCCAAGGTTTTTGAAAGTATGATGTACGATTCATTATCCTTTCAGTGCAAGTCTCTTCAGCATTGTTTCCTCAAAGGTAGATCCACAACCACCAACCTGGTTGACTTTGTCTCCGTTACACTTTCTGCATTAGAAAGTGGCAATGAAGTGGATTTAATCGCTACTGACTTCAGTAAGCCCTTTGACAAAATATCTCATCGTTTGATTCTTTTCAAACTCTCCTTCCTTGGTTTCGATCCCCTACTATTGAATTGGTTTTCTTCTTACCTTGAGAACCGATCTTATAATGTTCGTTTTCGCTCTGTTCTCTCTTTGCCTTTTAAAGCCACTTCTGGTGTTCCCCAAGGTAGCCACCTTGGACCTTTGATTTTTATTCTGGCTATAAATGATATTGACAACGTCATTAAGTTCTCCTCCAGCTACGTCTATGCCGATGACGCTAAATTCTTCAAAATCATTTCTTCTCCAAACGACTCTGATCTTCTTCAACAAGACCTCAATAGTTTTTCGGTGTGGTGTCAAAAAAACTTTATGGAGCTGAATATTACTAAATGTGCATTTCTTACTTTTTCAGGCAAACGGATTCAGTCTCTCCCAGACGTTACTTTTTGAACAACCAACCCATTGTTACCGTTCTAACCATTCGCGACCTAGGTGTTCTGTGTGACAGAGAGCTTAACTTTCGGTCACATATAGACGAGATAATCAATAAAGCTAACTCGGGCCTTGGTTTCGTCAAACGGTGGTCTAAAGAATTTACCAATCCCAACGTGACAAAGTCCTTTTACATTACGTCCGCCCTCTCCTAGAGTACGTTAGCCAAGTGTGGGCACCATATTACCGGGTCCACATTACAAGAATCGAAAGCATTCAACGTCGATTTCTCCGTTTTGCACTTCGTGGGCTCCCGTGGAATGATATCACGAACGCCTTAATTTAATAAACCTTCAGACCCTTGAAAAAAGAAGAGATGTGGCTGACATTCTGTTTATACATCGTCTTCTCACTGGCTCCGTTGATTGTTCCTATCTTTTGAATTATATTGCCTTTAACACTAACCCTCGGAATTTAAGATTCCCTCCTCTTTTCTACCTTCCCACCCGTCGCGCGTCGTACGCCTTGAACGAGCCGATATCCCGTATGTTGCAGAAGGTCAATTCTAACCACCTCCTCTTTGATTTTAATCGCTGCACCTCTTCCCTCAAATCTGCCCTCCTCCACCCCTCACCATCCACCTAATTAGTTTTAAGTATTAGTTTTTAAGCCCTAACGGTAAGTCTTAGTGTAATTAGTTTTTAAGACCTAAAGCTTGTATAAAGCTGAATAAATGGGGGTGTATGCCCCCACCAAAATTAAAATTAAAAACTAGCCAACCAGCGTGTTTAGAGAAATAAAACTCTTGGAGCCTCTTAGGTTCAGCTTTTTGGCCAGATATAGTTTGCCCAAATATGTTTTGCCGCTAGATATGAGATACCACTTGTCCACCTAAGGTTTATTCTTTCAGTCTCATCTAGCTAAAACGTGAGTTTGCATGTAGTGATTGTTATACCTACGGAACGCTTCAAGTAGAATAGGTAATGAAGTTCCGCCATTTCCTTAAGAGATAATCGATAATCGTGGCTACTATAATTTATAGAGATTGATTTCAATGATTTGATGACAGCTTGGCTGTCGGAGACTAAACAGATATCTTTAGCGCATATCATGTTTTCCTTTAGTCAAGATAAGATTTATTTAATCGCCATAATTTTTGCCTGGGACACACTATAGTGATTTTCGATACGGAGGGATATGCTTAAATTTGGCCTTACGGGGCTCAATTGAGGCTGCCGCTTAATATTAATTAAGGCAATATCAGATTTCCCAGAATGAGGGCGGATTTCGACATGTTTCACTCGATTTATCGAACTTAGGTCGCAAAGAATAACTTAATAATGATCGATGTTAAACTTCATAAACTTTGACTTTGCCATTTCCAAGCCATGAAAGATCTGACATTTTTTCAAAAATCAAGAATTAACTCCTTCACTTTCCATGGACATCAACCACATTTTTTTTTGTACACGCACTCAAGGGATTTGTTTAGTACGCTTATGATGTATTGGCTATTAGGTACGACTTATTATTTTAAACCAAAGCATATAAATTGTTCGTTTCTCACACATAAATATTTAAATACATATTAACCCTAGAATGCATAAGGGTTTTTGAACAACGTTAACGCATATGGGGTTCCTGAGCACCCCAGTACTTTGGGTTAAAAATCCCAGCAACTTATAACACAATCTTACAAAATTTATTTATTTTATTATAAAATAATGTATTTGTTAACTAAATTAACAAAAAAAAATACATTTCATAGCCTTAGTAATTAAAAAAAAATAAACAAAGAGGTTATTTAGTGGTGTGACCATATGGAGTTTCAAAAAATCCAAGAAAATGTAGCTTCTTAAGCTTGGATCTTTAAATTTTGTTCTTGTTTCTGAAAGAAGACATATATGGCAACATAAGTATATGTAAAAAGTTTTAATTTTGTAAGTCTTACCCGCATATATTTTTAATCCTTTTTTTTTCAACATATAAACACAGCTATAGCATACTTCGAAGCGGTGATCTGGGGTGCCAGCACGTAACTTGATACAATCGAATGGAGTCGAAATAATCGAACGTTTGTAGCACCTAATTCGGTTCCATCGTTTGACCTCGATTGTATCGTCGCAGTAGGCAGCATACAACTGAAAAATAACGTTTGAAACAAAACTTTATTCTCGATAGCAAATACCTATCGTTTATTAATAAAAAATGGAAAATAAGCAAAATATGGCCATTAATAACAAACAAAGAGAAATTTTAACAAATTTTATGTGTGATCATCAGGATTTAGCTCGAGGAATTTTAAAAAAACTGCACAGGGAAGGAAAAGTAGTAGTTTTCTTTGGGAACGGTTAGCTAACTCATTAAATACAGATGGTCCCCCACAAAAAGATGCAAGAGATTGGAAAAAGGTGTTTACTATAAATTATATTATATTTTACCTATACATTATATATGTATTTTAAAATATTTTTTGTACCGACATTAATTTCGTAACTCCCACTGGCTAGAAGACTCAATGTTGCACAAAGCTGTAACACTGGTGGAACTGACGTGCTTCTAACTTTGCTTGGATAATTCAATGAGTTGAAGATCATTAAGAAGCATTCCTTGTTGACTCTAAACTGCTGCACAAAGCTAAACAAAAAAATAATGATGTAGATTTTATTCTTTTCTTACTCATTACGCACGCATTTTGAGTCAATTCTAGTGGATTGCTTTTATCTCTCAAATACCTTCCTTTGATTTTAGCATTTAATTCTTCTTTATCCTCACTCTCCGACATATCTTATTTGATGCGGACTGGAATAGTGATTTGCAAATTTAAAATTAAAAAACCCCAATTTTACACTTGAAATTATTTTTTTAAAATGACACTTTTAAGTACAATTCACAATCAAACTCGTTTCAAGTTACATGCTACCGAAATTTATTTGTTTCGAGTTGGCTGACGATGAACAATCCTCGATTGTATCAAGTTACGTGCTGGGACCCCTGGGCAAATGTGCCTTTGGCAAATACTGCACGCCGTTTTTGTCTTTTTATCACGTGTCCTAGGACATAAAAAGCACCTTCCCTGCTTTGGAATCTTCTTTTGAGGTTCTCTTATTGAAATATCCTCGCAATGCTGTGGATCGCCTTCCATTGATTCTCGAAGAACTTTTTCGATGGTACCTCTCAAATGACTGTGCATAGTTTGTTCCAACGGCTTTTGCATTTTTTTTTTTTTTAATAAGCGCGCACTAAAGGGATTTGTTGGGACCCTTATAATGTATTAGCTACACAGCGCGGGCGTTAAGGAAATTAGGGTGAGAGGAAAAGGAGAGATGCCGATGCACGTTGGTTTTGAATGTCTGTAGGTTATAATGTGTAGGAAAAATGGAGCGGGGAAGAGCATTCCACATTCGTGTTGTACGGCTGAGGAAAGATTCTTTGAACTTCACTGTACGTCCGAACACAGGCTTGAGGGTGAACTGATGAGCATTCCTTGCATGGCGGGTATTGCGGTTGAAATGTTCAAGGGGAGAAATGCAACTGACTATTTCGTTTGAGCACTTATGGTGGAAATAACGATAAAATAACGAAAGACAGGAGACATTACGACGATGCCTAAGAGTCAATCGATCTCGCAATGTCTCGGTCGCCAATGAGTTTTATCGCGCGTTTTTGGATCCTGTCAAGTAGCTTTAAATAAGTTATTGGTGAACCGGACCAGATATGAGCGTTGTACTCGAGTTTCGGCCGAATAAACGCCTTATAAATTGTAGCCAGATCAGAAGGGGTGAAATATTTCTTACAACGCTTAAGGAAGCCTAGACATTTCGCGGCGTTCTTGGCGACATCGAATATGTGGTCATTCCAACGAAGGTTGTCATTAACACACATACCGAGAATGGAAGGTCTTTTGGTTTCAGCGATGTAAGTGCCATTCATAGATAATGGCAGTGTGTGTGGGTTTTGCTTTAATGACAGGAGACAGCATTGAGTTTTGGAAGCATTAAATTCCACTCTATTGGTTTTACCCCACTGAGTTATGCTGTTAAGATTGGAATTTAATGAGCTTAACATACGTTGCCGTTCCAGTTCCACACCCGAAGATGAGGGGCGTGACCCAAGAAACGAATATGAGAAGCTGAGGGTACTGTCATCAGCAAAGGAATGGATTGGATTAGAAGTAACAGACAGGAGATCATTTATAAAAATGAGAAAGAGAGTCGGGGACAGAACAGAGCCTTGGGGGACACCAGCATTTATTTGGTGAGTTGCAGACTTGAAACCGTCCAAAACAACTTGAATTGAACGGTCCGAAAGGTAATTTTTAATCCATTGAAGAAGAGTATCATCGATTCCAAATGCACGCATTTTCGACAAGAGAGCTTGATGCCAAACTCTGTCAAATCTTACTTTCACCACCTTGATGAAGAGATTGGTTCCAATTTTCGGTTAGATATGTCATCAAATCACCAGTGAACCTGTTGCTACGAAAACCATACTGCCGGTCATTAAGAAGTTTTCGCGATTCAAGATATTTCAAATGACCAAAAGTTTTTACTACCCGTGGTACTTTGTAGTATTTTTTGCCTCAACTTTTGGTCATAGGAGAATTTGACACGATTAATGTAGTCATTGCAGTCATTTCTGGCTCGTTTAAACTTTTTACGCCTTTCCTCAGATGGGTTGGCTTTGAATAGCCGAAAATTTACCTCTTTTAACCTGATAGCCTCTTTGCAGCTCGAGTCACACCACGCGTTAACCTTGGGTTTGATACTTTTAATCCCGTTAGGGATAAAAGATTTCATGCCCAGGTGAATTATGTTTCTGATCATATCAGCAGCAGCATCCACGTCGCTGTCGAGGAAGCACAGCGACCAGTTAAAACTCTTAAAGAAACCGTTTAGTTTTTCCCAATTGGCTTTTTCGTATTGCCATACGGTTCTTTTTGGAGTTTGTTCTTTAACTATGTGGTTGGAGTACGAGAAATTCGCTGATATGATACAATGGTCTGACGAACCTAGAGGCGATAATATGTTCAAAGCGTATTTATCGGGGTGAGAGGTAAGAGTCCAAAGTGTTGGCAGTTTGGCTGCTAATGTCCGGTATTCGTGTCGGCTCATTTACAAGCTGAGTCAGGTTATTTACCTCAGCAAAGATCTCGACGTACCTTCCTTCGGGTGTTGTCTGACCAGAATGTCGAAGCCAGCCTGAATTGTGTATATTGAAATCGCCCGCAATAACGATTTCAGAACGGGGATAAAGGGTCACAATTCTTGTAATGGAATCGGACAGGGCATCAAACTCATTATAAGTTGAATGTCTGTCCAAGTTGGGGCTTCTGTAAATAAAAAACCGCTTTTGCTTTTTGCATGTATGGTTTTGCCAAAGACAAACCTAAATTATGCAAAAAGGGTTAGAGTTCCAAAAATTAATACAAATTTATTCACTTGTCTTTCAAAAATAAAATTACACTATAACATATGGGGTGCCAGCACACCCCAGTGATCACGATATCTATATTCCGGAGAGGGGAAATGCACTAAACATCTTTCAGGTATAAAGTAATAACAAAATAAATAAAAGTCATGGCACTCTTCAAAAATAACTACTTTTATTTTTAAAAATATAAACGTTTTAATTTTGAAGTGGGGTGCGAATGCACCACATATGCATTCTAGGGTTAAGAAGCCAATCGGTACTACTTTTGATTCATTCTGTGGATAGAGCTTTAGGTTGCTTTCCTCCGGACTTACAAAGAGCAGTTAAATATCCGACAACCACAATTTTGATTCTGTGGAATGAGTGGTCAAAGAGTCATCCCGAATAGTTTTAATCTATCGACCCGCCCGGCTTCTCACGGGTGCAATGCTGATACTAAATATACTACATAATGTCTTTATTATACAACGTTCACAGCTTTTTATGTTTTCTTAAGAGGTTACTCTTGAAAGAGCGACATAGATTTGGCCATGTAAAAAACACTCAACGCTCAAATCTAAGCCTGCAACGTTGAAAGTTTGACCCTGCGATTTATTAATAGTCATTGCAAAAGATATATTTACCGAAAATTGTAGGCGTTTAAATTGGAACGGTAAATCCGATGGTATCAGAGGAATCAATACATCTTCCCCGATACCACATCCGGTGAGTATTGTGCACTCTATTATGAAAGTTTTTTGTGATTTTACCAGCAAACGCGTGCCATTGCAAAGTTTAGGTGAATTCAGGTTTCTTAATAAAATAACAGGACAACCTACAACACCATTTTATGAGAAGGTAGTCCAGAGCTAGGGATGCTCATTCAAAAAATACATCGATGTTTTATTCGATGTAATGCATCGAAACGTTGCATTGATTATTATTGATGCATTGATATGGATTAAGAACATCGACGTATTGTATTATATGAGCTAAAAATAAAAAAATAAAAATAATACGTTATCCAAGGTTTTTAATTTAACTGAGTTTTATTAAAATTACAAATCCCAATACGTCCGCTCCAAACTTTGCATAAAAAATATTTTGTTTACCCGCTTTCCTTTGATTCTATTCCTTTGCTGCCTCAATACTTGGGAAGCTTTCGAAAAAAGCCTTTCCGAAGGAACTGAGCTGGCTACCATAGTTAAATATTTAAAAGCAACTTTAAGAAGTTTTGGAAATTGGAGCTTGCAGTCGGATCAAATTTCCAAGGGATTTTCTCTAAGGCGACCAACAGGTGAACTTAAGTAGACGGAAAGCTCATCACAAACACTTTCTTCGCTTTTGTTCGCCTTCCAATATCTGTGAACAAGTTTGTGATGGTCGCTCCAAAGGCTGAAATCTTCCCATACTTTGTCGGAACTAAACGAATAAGATTCTATTGGATTTTCATTAAGAAGGTCCTTCGTCATCATCTCCTTAATTTTTGCGATTGCGTGGGCACAAGCTATGGGGTCTTCAAAATGAAGCTTTTTGAACCGCGGGTCGAACAAGGTAGCTATAGCTAACGAAGAAACTTGTTCAATAGCACCCATCCTTCCTGATTTCTCCAAGAATGAGCTTGCTTTAATAGACATGACAGTATAGTCTGTCTGCGTATCTGTGTCTGTGGTGCGAACGTCGGTCTCGGTCGTCGCGTCGTGTTCGGTCGTCTTACATGTGTTCGTGTTGTTGTTTTTGTGTTTGGTTGGCGAAAACAGCTTATTACAAATTACGTTATAATTTCTCATATCCTTCATTAATATAGAACGTATTAAATTCGAAATTCGGTACTGTGTATGTGTACATTTAATGCTTCGATGCATCGAATGAAATACATCGATGCATCGTTAAACATCAGATGCTTTCGATGCAATCGAATTTTCGATGTATCGATGCATTATTTGCAACCCTCCAGACGGGTTCAAAGAATTAAGAAATTCTGCAGGAAAATGAACAGCTTTTTCCAAATCGAGAACAGTATCGACCGAGTAGTATATTTGCGTCGGGGCATCAATCTTTGAAAGAATCAAGTTATTTACCTTATCTACTTGTTCGTTAGTTGGTGACAGAATCGTTTTTTCTTTAAACCAAGATATAGTCTTACAACTTATGTTATCAATGTCGGGATGGACATTGTTGACCAACTCTTGGATGTTGTCTATCAAAACACAAAGGTTTTCTAGGTTAATCCACCATCACTTTGTGTTAACTCTCCATTGCCAACAGCCTATTCTCACGTGAAGACAATTAAACCTTGATGTTACGAGTTTTAAGCTCTAATTTATTGACGTGTGGCCAAAGGTTGGATCTTTTTAGGGAAGCATTTATTTCGTCAGCACGTGTTCCTCGAGTCACAACTGGTAGGATTTGACGAAAGTCTCCTGAGAACAGAATTGTACATCCATTGTTGAATTTTTGCTGCGCAAATCGCGCATTGTCCTATCCAGTCCATCTACAGACGTATTGTTTGACATGGTGGCTTCGTCCCAGACTATTAATGAGCAGTCACGCATCAATTTTCCTGTATTGCTCTGTTTAGAAACACTATAGACGCTGTTATTATCATCGATGGCGATTTTCAGCGGGAGCTTGAATGTAGAGTGTGCGGTTCGGCCTCCTTCTAAAAGCGTAGCGGCAATGCCGGATGACGCGACAGCTATTGCAATTTTTCCGGTAGATCTCACTTTTGTTAAAAGCAAATTGATTAAAATTGGTTTTCCTGTACCTCCTAGGGCATCAAGGAAAAATATTTTTCCTTCATTGTTATCAATTGATGATATGTAGTAATGTAGTGAATACTTTTTTCTGATCTTGAGCTTTATGTTGTAAAAGTCTCGATTGATCGTATGATGTTTCTCTTGTGTCTTCGGCGCTATTCGTTAAATCTGAGTTAGTAGTATTAGCTGCCATCGGCAAAGGATACAAAATTGTTGTTGTGGGTTATCCCTAAGAGATAGACATATACCATCGAGGACTTTTTTGTAGGCCTTTTTAATGTGTACAATACACCTTGTACATTATTTTAATCTATCTTGTAGGGTTCAGCCAGCTTTTGCAATGTAAGCGCAGAAAAATGTGTTTATTTACGACATCACATTAGAAATCTCTATAATTATCAGTATTTATCTACTATGTTATGCATGTATTATACATAAAAACCTTCCTCTTGAATCATTCTTTCTATCAAAAAAAAACCGCATCAAAATCCGTTGAGTAGTTTTAAAGATCTAAGTATACACAGGGACAGACAAACAGCGCGAAGCGACTTTGTTTTATACTATGTAGTGATGGAATCCATTGCATACCTATGAGCATTGTAATATTACATTTACGCTTGCGCACATCACCGACTTAATTTTGAGCCACTTGAGGACATCTGCGGTTAGCCATTAATTTATTCTCATATTCTATAACTCCTTATAGATAAAAATCACAACTACAGGCGATCCTTTTTCTCATCTTTCCTTTTTTGCCTAAATAGCCAAAAACCTGGTTTTGCATAACAATATCAATGCAATCCGAGTCACCCCTGTGCTATGACCAACTGTCGTCATCTGTATTTACTCACGAAGCAGTATTGAATACCTCCGGCTCTGCTACCATTTTTGTTGTATTTACTTTTCACTGGAAAACAGTTAAAAAATGTCAGTAAAACAAATATCCACAAAAGGACAAGAGTCCATATCTTCAATATAAACTAACAGTACTTACTCGTATAAAAGAGTAACTATCGAAAGGATACATCTCATCATCATCCTGATGTACCTAACCCAATGTTGTGCAATGAAAAAACAAAAAAAAAAACGACACAAAGTGTGGGAACATTGCACCAACTGACCTCTTGTGCATGTGTATTTTTCTTATTGTCCAAGGATAATAAATTACTGTCAAATACAAAAAAAATGCTTCTCTGCCAACGATTATTGCACAGTGCATACCTACATACTCTTTGACTTTTTTTTAGTGTCAAATGAGCAAAAGGATACAACTGCAGTCCATGTGAGGGTGTGTTATCAATTATTTTCTGTTTTTTTTCCAAAGAACATCCTGCCCAAGTAAGTCAACTTTTGATTTATTCTTGGGTGTCCTATGTCCTTTTCTTTAAAATTCCATTAAAAAAAGGAAATTCGAAAGAAACCCTTTTCTCACTTCTTGAGGGTAGAGGAAGGATAACAAATTCAGAACAAACTGCACACATGCAAAGTGATTATGAAGAAATGCAACAAAATTAAATCTAGGACATGCGACTCCTATAAAACAGCACGACACTTAAAACAGCTGCATATCGAATCCTTTTTATGTTGGTCAAACGCCATTTCAATCCTTTAAACGAACACAAAGTAATACTCATCCGTATACCGCATTTGAGTTTGGAAATTTATTGTCCATAACTTATTTGACCCATGATTGGGTTAGGATAGAATGAAAGGACATTCTTGGTTCAATTTATTTGTGTAACCTTATGCGATCATTAGCATGACGAATTTTCAAAGAAAGGATGCTATCTGAGATAGGCTATTATTTAGAGCATGATCCGGTCTTCAAGAAAGAAAAACCGTTTTCGAAGAAGACCGTGTTTTTGAGACCAAACAGACGTTTTCAATGGGTTCGATGTTGTTTATGGACAAGAAAATGTATTTTTTTTTTTAATTTGTAATGACCCGGGGATACATCAAAGGTGCACAAAATTAATTAATAATGCTTAAAAAATATTGCATACTTTTAGAAAGCACAAACTGTTCATATACGACGTAACCCTTTTCACACCATGTTCAGTTGATTTCCAATACAGCGTATCGGGTATTAGTGCGATTTCAAAGGATATTTTTTTCCATTAGTATACAGTTCTATGTGACACCCGATCATATCGAGATGATGACTTTTCTGCCAGGGGACAACATAAATCACTTAATCTTCATCAATTCTTTTATCCGCTCAACAGCGTCTGCATTGTAATTTATCATAACACAGATAGTCCAAACAAACAGAAAATGGACCAAACCGAAACTCCTTCTACATAATACACCAACAATATGTACAACAGGAAATGAAGACTCTTTATGACGTTGAACGTAAAAACAAATCAATTCCTTCTGTTATCCATACGATGGGAACTAAATTCCTTTACCATCCGGTAGTAAGGTCCTTGCCCGTTATGGTGACACTATAGCAAACGAGTACACCGGTGCAGTTGGTCACTGGAGTAGTTAGTTAGAACTCCAATGAGGTGCACTGATGGGAGTCCTTATGCATCCAAAACAAACAAGTTGACACAAAAAAGGATATTAATAAGTCACTCCATATGCGGTAGTCTAGTCATTCTGTTGAGGGTGTCCTTGTAGAAAATGAATAGATTTTCCTTATTCAACTGACAGCCGCAGACATTGGTGGAAACATTGAGAATATTGTATCTGTGTCAAGGAACAATCTAAAACAGTTTATATATTTTTCATATTTTTTCAATTACATATCCCGTTTGTCTTACTGTGACACTGTCACATTTCCTGCTCTGTAAGGGGTGTAGAGATGCTATGTGGACCTTACCTACTGTAAGTAAGTTATGAGGTGCCAAGATAGCTGTGATGGGACGTTTTTTTGTTACTGAAAAATATGTATTTTAATTAACTTTAAAAATTCCTCGTTGGTACATGGCGCATTCCTCAACCTCAAAGGTCCCTTCGATCTGTAGATAATTAAAATCGTATTTTTTAAAAAAAAATTGAAGGGTGACTTCCAGTGAAGATATCTGTTAATTTTATTTGAATGCATTTTTCATATTTATTTGTTTTAGAGTACATATTATAGCACGAGAGAGAAAGTGCGCAGATGTTTTTTAGTTATAGGCTACTTTGCTGAGCAAATGGCTTCCCATAATTCAAAAGGCCCGAAATGCCCCAAATTTTAAAGTCAAATTTGCAAAAAGAATGCCAATATTTGCTATCTTAAAATTTCATATCGAATATTCGCTGCATAAATAATTTGCACATCTCTATAACTCAGGCAACAAATTGCAATTCCCTATTCTGTTGTCAAACAGACGGTTTTTTTGAGAAAGCTATCCGTACTGAAGTAGGATTTTAGACGTATTATAAATACGATATCCCAATACCAATCACTGCCGATAATGCAAAAGTGAAATCCTGCTGCGGATACATACATTGTCGACTTTTATTCGAGTATCGAATGAACTTTTAGTTGGTTCGTTCTTATGTTATGTTTCCACCGAGCACTACACCGAGATTAATATTAATCTGCGCTAATGGTAGAAACAGATCGACACTACTTCAACTCTGAATTTGACTTTGACAGAAGCGAGAACTTCAGCGTTTGACATCGAGTCAAGCACATTGAAATATGCGACTTTGAGAGCAAAACAAAAAATGGTTGTAAGCAAAAGAGAAAATTCGCTCAAAATATAATCATTTGCATGTTGGGAAAACTGAAAATGTCGCTCAAGGTTGGTGGGATTTGCACTTTAGATTTGAATTAAGGATTTAGGTCTTACATTGAAGTCGAAGTTGAGGTTGAGTTGCTCATGTGTTCCATCTCATTAAAAAACCATTGGTTCTAAAAAGTTCGGCGTGGTTGTCAAATCGGAACTCGGAATTGAAGCGTTGATCTATTTCTACCATAACTAATGCGATCATTTGGCCCCAGGTAATAAATTGTGGCGGTGTCTAGTGCGGTCACTGGACACATTTACCTACATTTGTCATGACGTGAGTTTTGACTGAAATTATGTCTCATGGAAACTTGGTGTAAGATGGAATAAACTAACCAAGGTTTGTTTAATATTAGATTTTATGCCCCCTTATTTTCGTGGACAGGGTTGTAAACAAAAATTTCGAGGTGAGCTCGGTTTTCTACTGAGAGAAATGCCTTCTTCCAGCATTTTAGAGACACTTACCTACTCTGTTTACGTTCACATGACCGAATCGACAGATTGAATTGAAACAGAATTCAAATTCAAAGTTTACGCTCTCACCGAATTGAGAAATTAAACTGAAATAAAATTGAAATTCCTACGAAATACGTGTTTTATATAGCCTTGTGTTAAGGTAAGATTATATTAGCGGTGTTTCTTTGCACGCGGATATAGGGATAATTTGAAATTTTAAAATACAACAACAACTTATACTATATACGCTAACTTTAGCGGGGATAGCTATCGCCGTTAAGTCAGTTAGCGGGGATAAACAGTGCTTCCAAAACCCATTTTCTTCGTTTCTGATGAACCGATGCGATGAATTTTTCAGGAAATGTCAAAGTTTGACATTCCTCCGACCACTAACACATCCCGCCGAATATTTTGTTCGTGATTTTATTATTATTATTTTTCAAACCTCATTATAAAGGTAATTGTTTTTCATAATTTTAGAATATGCTTGGCATCAATTTCAATTGGCGGAAGTAAATATTTTTCAATTTCAGGATTTTCAATACAAATTTCTTAACTACAACTTACAGCTGTGTCACGGTGCATGTCATAGGTGCATGTGTGCTGCCAAGTTTTTTTTTGATGAATTCTTAAGCGGCGATAGTCGTTTTCTGATGCCATCCCTATATCCGCGTGCAAAGAAACACGGCTATAGTATGACAAGTGGGCAAGTAATGACCTTTACTGACAGTTCTCGCTGTCAAAATAGGGTTATGCAGTGTAAACGGCATTATCTCAAATGACCTAATGACCAAATGACCACATATGACCATGCTGATTTTGACAGATAAATTCGACAAAATTGCAAGCAGTGTAATCGGACAATAAGCTCGAATGCCAGCATAATGATTTAATGAACATATGCAATTTATTAAAATTTGGTGAAGGCATTGCTTTCATTTCTGATAAATTGAATAGTCATCTTCCTGTGTGCAGTGCGGTTGTGTTTCGTATATTATTACTCGTATCATTGAATATAGATATTTGTATATTTGTTCAGTGTTAAATAATGGTTATGTCGTTCTGCGGTTATATTTGGGTGCATTATTTATTTCATCAAACGAAAGCAAATAATATTCGCATTTTCAGCAAACTTCAGTAGAAGCGGATCAAGGAGTTAAGTTGGAGACATTATTATCTTAAATCCAGAGGAGCAAGAAATGAATTACGATTAGAAAATGACTACCAGCAAGTTTATATGCAACATATATTGGAAAAAACGACTGGATACATTCGTAGAATAATCAAATAATAATATGTAAAAGCCGCTGATGGAAACGCATTCAATGAGGGATAGTTCCATTGAACAATCAAGTTCGGTAGAGTGATCATTAAGGGAGGGTAAATGCATTTGGAATTCATGGTTGTACGATTCTAGTTTCCATCACAGTTTCACAAATCGATAAATTCGCATCCAAGACCATAATTAAGAGTCTCCCTCTCCAGTCTACAAGGTAAGTAAACTGAGATTTGGAGCACTACAGTCGTATGTTCTTTTTTTGCGGGAGTTCATTGGTCGACACGTTGCTTAGAATCAAATCGCCATCAGAGATTGTGCTCTAGATGTGGTACAACCTAAAGCATGTTGTACGAATCAAATGCCAAGGAAATTTACGAAGTGCTGTCTGTACGCACAATTCTTCAAAACTCAGAACGTTCTCATCTGGATGACTTCTATTACGTGAATTTTTGAGCTTCAATATCGGTAAGGTTTTTTAAAACTAATCAACAGTTTGGAACTGAGGTTTGCTCTCTAGGTAGGTACGGTTGTTCTGCACATCCAGAGTTTTGTGCATCGGCTGCGAATATAGACAACAAGTTGGCGTGAAGTTGGCTCTTTATTTTTCAAGAAATGCAAAACAATAAAGATCTGTAGTCGTTCTAAGCGCCATCGCGGAGAGGGAATTTGAAAAGGTCACATAAAATGAAATTTCAAATACTCTAGTTCAAGTAGCGGAAGAGAAGCAGTCCACGTCGAAAAGGAAAAAGAATCTACAACTAAAAGTTCTAAAACGAAGCAAAAAATATAATAATCACCGAAGGGATCAGGAAATTAAGAAACAATCAGTATACAAAATCGATGTATCTTGTAATATATTTTAAATTCAAAAATAGATACAAAAAATCATACCTAAACCTAGTTATGGACTCAATTAAGTATTTGCCTTTTATTTCGAGCTAGTTGCCTTTTATTTCGAGCTATTTGCGTGTTCTTCTCGTTGCCTGGCCCATCCACTTTGCGGTCTACTTGAAGCGGGTGCGACAGCAGGCATTTTGCGGCGAGCGGTCTCAACGAGCACATACGCAGCTACAACAAATGGCCATCACACTTCTCTTCATCCGTTCTAAACTACACCCAACAAATACAATTGAAATTATCCCAAAATTAGTTTAATAGCAATTAAAAAACAAATGAAATAAAATAATAGATTGGTATTCCTTTCCTGTTCGCGATTCTGGCAGTCTTATTTATTTATTTATTTTCGTAGAAAACTTAACTTTCGCCTTGACATATACAGCGTTACCACAGTTCGCTCTGCAAATATAATAACAAATGCCTTAAATGACCAGCGGGGCAAATATGACCAAAATGGTCATTGTGGTCACGTAGTATAATAATACTAGATTGACAGCGATGAACTTTTGGTCATTTGACATACGAGGGCGGGTCAATAAGTCCGTGACTTTTGGAATAAAACACAGATTTTTTGATAAATTTTTTTTTTATTTTTCAACGTAGTCTCCCTTGAGCTCTATAAACTTTGTCCAACTCTTCTCCAATTTTTTTATCCCTTCCAAAAAAAATGATTTGTCGAGGTCCTCAAAATAGGCCTTTATTTGCGAGATGACTTCATTATTGGAGTCAAATCTTTTTCCACCAAGCCATTTCTTCAGGTTTGGGAACAAGAAGTAGTCGCTCGGAGCCAAATCTGGAGAAAAGGGTGGATGAGGGAGCAATTCATAGCCCAATTCATAGATTTTTGCCATGGCAACTGCACATGTGTGCACCCTTGCATTGTCTTGGTGGAAAAGAACTTTTTTCTTGGCCAAATGAGGTCGGTTTTTTTTCAAATCCTCATTGAATCGGTCCAATAAGTTGGCATACTATTCCCCATTGATTGTTCTTCCCTTTTGAAGGTAGTCAATGTGGATTATCCCGCGTGCATCCCAAAAAACAGTCGCCATAACTTTATTGGCTGACAAACCCACCTTGGCCTTCTTTGGCGCCGATTCACCCTTAGAAACCCACTGTTTTGACTGTTGTTTGGTCTCTGGTGTGTTCTGATGGATCCATGTTTCGTCTACGGTTACAAAACGGCGCAAAAACTCCTCCATATTGCGATTAAATAACGCCAAACCTTCCTGTGAAGTTGTTACACGATTGCGTTTGTGGTCGACTGTGAGCAAACGCGGCACTTATCTTGCGGAAAGCTTTCTCATGCCCAAGTGATCATTCAAAATTGAAACCACTGAGCCATGCGAGATCCCTACGGCTTCCACAATCTCTCGCACTTTCAATCTTCGGTCGGCCAACACCATATCGTGAATTTTTTCGATTGTTTCGGGTGTAGAGACCTCAACTGGGCGTCCAGGTTGTTCGGCATCTTCAGTGCTTGTACGGCCACAACGAAATTCAGTAAACCACTTTTTTACCATTGAAATCGATGGTGCAGAGTCCCCATAGTATTTTTCAAGCTTAGCCTTGGTCTCAGTAATTGTTTTTTTTTGCAAGAAATAATGCTTAATAAGCACACGAAATTCACTTTTTTCCATTTGCTCCTCAAATTAGTGAGTAGTCTGATAAAAATAGCTGTCAAACACAAACTAACTGACGCAGCAAGTTTAAATTTTGACAGGAGTCAACTGACAGATGCCTGTTGACAGGAGCAGTGTTGCCGTTTCAGTAAAGAGGTCAGAAATTCAAAAAGTCACGGACTTATTGACCCGCCCTCGTATAATCTAGTCATTTGGCTGTGGTCATTTGAATGCACATTGGCATGCAGTCTAATCTTACCTTTAGTGGCGACAAAAATCCCATTCAAATGAACACAACAAAGGAAAACAAAAAGGGCGCATATACACTCTCTCATTTGTCTATCTCGATCTTTCAATTCGCGTGTATATGCTGATTTTCAATCCAATCACAGAAAACTTTCTGATCGAATAATGATAGAAACAGATCACCACAGCGACTCCGACTTGAGTTTACATAGATTTCTATTCGGATTGCATCTGGATTGAATATCTCATGTAAAACTGACCACTAAAAAATACTCCGAAATGAAAATGTGCAACAATACACTCGCTGTGCATTCCTTTGCGTGCATAAATCATTTGAGGGTATACGCAATCCGTTGATATCCCTTTTTAAGAATCCCCTTTCGAGCATCATCATACTGAGACTGACCGATGCGTACAGATATCCAGAAGGATACTGTTCCTTTTACACTGTGTTACAATAGCAGTGTAAAAGGATAACGGCCAACAGCAAAAAAAAGGGATGTAATACAATGCAATGCACAGCAGGACGCTATCGATTTTGTGCATGTGGACACTGGTCACTGCCCAATTGAGTAGATCCTTTTGTTTAGTTTTTCCATCTTTAACCCTCATTTTTTGCCAGGAGGAAATATCTGCCTGCAATAGCAGTATTAGCTACGAATACATTGCGTTGCAAAGGGTAATAATAATGCGCAATGTGTCTTCGTTCCTCCTGCTGGTGGCATGATGCAGTAGGTAATCATCCTTTTCCTCCTTCATCACATTTACTTTCAATTTGTGTGTAAGCTAAAAGACTTTTGAAAAGATGTTCCTAATTCGGGGTCTCGTGCTTGCTTACGTAATTAGTGAGTCGTTTGGTTTGGCAAACCGGGAACTAGCAACACCAATTTAAACTCCTATTTCCCCTTTATTCAATCGAAGCCATGCTGCCGAGGGTACATCTTATAATACACATCAAGGAGGTGGACATTGTAATGTGTGTCTCTAATTAAAGCGGTGAAAGATGTTTGATTCCTAAAACGTTGAAAGTAACATTAGGTCCTTTAATACGTAGGCACGAATCTATAGGTAGGTACTAATCAATGGTGAAAGGATAAATAACCGGGTTCCGTAGATGGATGGGTTCGTTGCAGGTTCTTTTCATTGTTTTCTTAAGAAAACGATTGTAATTATCCTTTCGGCATGTGGAACACTGAGTGTTGGAGGAGGTACCATTAGTTCCGAAAAGGACGTGGGTGGTTCACAATGTGCTGGATGAGAAGTTCCTGTGGTAAAAATAAAAAAAACAATAATTGATGAGCCTGTTCAAGTAAGAAAGCAGGTTTCGGGATTTCCTAAAAGGAATTAGGATTTGTGCTTTAAGTCTCGCCGGTACTTTGCTACTGAGGTCAACAAAATGCGGACAAGGACATTGTCGCGTGATCCTCTTTTAACGATTTTGACACGTTCATTAAATATATCGCAAAGCTCGACGGAATGTGAAACAGCCTAGATTTTATTTCTCCCTTTAGCCGCCGTTAACGACAACCACTGTTTATCGGCGTTGCAGCAGTGATATTCCTATGGCTGAAACAGATGTGCAGCGAGACCCGTGCAGTTAGATGATTTTATATGTAAAATGGTACATTGCCCCCGTTTTTGGGGGTATCCGTAGTGAAGTAGGATTTTGCACTTATTACAAATACAAGATCGCCCTTCGGAACACTGCCGATTAAGGCAGAAGTGAAACACTGCTGAAATTGAATGAACTTTTGGTTGGTTCGTTCTTATATGTTGGTACGATTAAAACATTTAATGCTTCGTTCGCAGAGTAGCGTTGAAATCTGGATACATATTTTTGACTCATGAGCTAAGATCGTTTTGGAGTTGAGCTGAAAATTAGTATAAATGATAGAAAATGGCAATGGCATTCCTCTATTTATTTCATACCATAACATACCTACTACAGGTATCTATCAAAAATATATATGTATTTGTAAGCACATAATATGTAAATATACAGTGCCTACACGTATCTATCAAAAATATACATTATATGTATTTTTACACACAACCCCATGCAATCGTACGAAAACAATTTCAACTACAAGCACCTTCAACACTTACCACGGCGGACTATACGACGAGCATCTATTTTGAACATACTCTACGAACATGCTCCCTTCAATTTTGTGTTTCTATTTCATCTGATTTCATTTCAACAAAAAATTATCCAAAATAACATTTCTAGTTGAATGAAAACGTTAGTTTTTGTTTATTATTATAAATTTTTCTCCTTTTGGCTTGGCACTGATCTGTTGTTCTGTTGTTCCGTTTGCCAAGAGTATCAATTGTCATGGGAAGCTTCTCAATTTTGCCGTTCGGATTCGGCTTTAAACTGTGGTCCCTTCCACTTGGCACAGGTAAGAGATTGGAGAAGCTAGGTTTTAGGCCCTGTATGCCTATTATTTATTTATTTTACCATGGTCCAACTGAAAATAAAGAAATCATTCTTTTTTAAACACAAAATACTTGCATTTCCACTCCCACAACACAGAAAAACAGAAACTGAATTGGCACAGATGAGAGAATCGGTAGTGCAAGGGGAAATAGCTTCCAGTCAACTGACAAGGCATATCGTCGCCCGAGAATTGTTTTGTCGTACATCCACAAAATTACGCATCCTTTAGTTTTGTTTTGTCTTAAACGCCATATTTTGGCATATACGACAAAAAGTCCATATATTTTTGCCATTTTTTTTGTTTAGTTTTGTTTTATCGTATGTGTATAGGCCTAATAGATACGACCACAAATTTCAAAATAAACCTTAGAATTGTGTTGTCGTACGTGTATGTGATTCGAGAGGATATGAAACCGACCGTATACACATACAACACAAACGCAAAAAAACAATTGCGTCTTGGTTTGTTGCACGTGCATACAGATTTCAACAGAAATGTGGAAAGGATAGAAATCAGTTTAACTGTGCCTTTAACTTAGCATTTTATAAACCGAAAAAAGATCAGTGCGACCGTTGCTTGATTTTTAAGACAAAACGAGTCCTACAATGGCCGAAATAAGTGAGTTTAACAAACACAAAACTGAAAAGACATCCTTGAAGGCAGAGGGAGATATTGATCGTCAAAACATTGACCAAAAACATGCAATAATATGTTTTGACCTTCAAAGTGTCTTTTCTCTGCCAAAAGGTAATGCCTCCTCATTTTTTTATAAAAGAAAACTAAATGTTTTTAATATGACGGCAAGACTTTGCCTACCGCATACACCAAAAGTGAAATACTGTGCAATTTGGAATGAAGTGAATAGCGGACCATCTGGTGACGATATGGCAAGCTCAGTTTCAAAAATTGTAAGCCAAATCTTATCTGATTACCCTGATATTGAGACCTTAACACTTTGGAGTGACTCATGTGTCCCCCAAAATAGGAACAAGGTGATGTCAACTGCGTTATTGTTTCTTCTAGAAAGTGCTACTTCATTGAAGGTAATAGAGCAAAAATGTTCGGAATCTGGACATTCCTTAATTCAGGAGTAGATTCTGTTCATAGCTCCATTGACGGATATCTAAAAAAATTAGAAATATACAGCCAATTATCACTTATAAGACATCTAAAAAATATGAATTTTAAAAATGTGAATCTTAAACTTATTCAAATGTAGCCAAAAGATTTTAAGGCATTTTCTTCCAGAGCGGGTCAGTTAAATTTTTCAATAGTTCCATTTACAAAAATTAAGTTTCTCAGATTTAAAAAAAAACGATTTATTCACTTTGTATTTTAAAACAAGCGGCAGAGAACTTGAATATAAGAAAGTCTCAATTATACTCGTACATAAGAGATCTAACAAAACAAATTTGTCCGCACCAAAAAATATATTCAGCCATAATCTTAGTGTTATAAGCAACTCTAAATCTATATCTAAGGAAAGAATTAATGAATTAAAAAGCTTGTTTCCTTTTATGCCTAAAACAGACCAAACATATTACGAGGCATTATTTAATCGGTCAAAATAGGAATTGACCGCATTCGTTTCATTTTATATTTTAATTTTTGTTTATTTTTTAATTAATAATTTTCGTTTTTGAAAATGAATGAATAATTTTTATTGTTAATTGTTAATGGTCATAGAATGACCTCTTCCTACTTAGTTTTTATGACACAAAATGTTGACTTTTATATTTTAGTGTACTAGTTTTATATTTTATGGTCATAGGATGACTTTTGTTATGTTTCTTTTATTTTTTATTTACTTTAACTACAGGAATTAATTTTAAGTTTTTTTTTAAACAATTTTTTAAGACTGTTGCTAAAAATTGAAAAGACTGTTTTTATAAGAATATATGAATATATATTCAAATATTTATTTAATAAATAAAATTGTTAACCTACGAAAAAGTGACTTCATTTATTAGACTTAAATGATTTATTGCAAGTTATATTTAAAAAAAAATGTATCATACCACTCAGTATTTGATTCAACCATTGAACTCAGTATTGGAATGTCGTACGTGCGTTTACTTTGTCGTACGTGTATGTAGTGTAAACAACTCTTCATTTTCTCGGCGTATACAACAAACTGATTTTGAGAAAAAACCTTAATAAATTGTAAACTAAAAGCGATTGACGAGTTTGGAGCACCTCAATTGAAAAAAGATTGTCAATATAATATTCTGTCAAAAATATAAAAAATTTCAGCGGTTTGTTTCCTTTTAATTCCAATGCAAACCTTAATATGCGATTTCCCAAAATCGTTTAAATGGCGTATACAACAAAACAATTCTCGGGCGACGATATGTCAAAATTTCATTGTCAATGAATTGGCAAACGAGTTTTTGTTAATAATTGACATAAGTGAAAATGAACTGGCAAGAGTGACGAAAGCAACAGCTTTCAAACTTTGTCAATTTAATGTCAAGTGGAAACTCAACAAAAGGCTTCTGGGCGGCAGATGACAAGAAACCAAATTTTATATTAACGCCGACAAAATGTGTCTGTCATTTGAAGCATTCTAAAATATTCTTCTAACTGCGTTAGATATTAGAATTTTGACTTATTTCACGGCAGAAGTGTTCAAACCAAGATCTACTTTCAATTTACTACCAAAGCTTAAATTTGGGAAAACAAAGTACAATTTTTTCAAAAAGGGTTTACAAATCGAGAAAGATTTGGAAACGGTTCGAAATTGTTAGAGCCGAATTAATAAACCCAAATTAAAGGTTTATTATCTCTAATCAATGAATTAAATGAGAAATCTTGATAAACACACAATCAACTAATTCACCAAAGTAGTTGATTAACGAGTAATTACGTTAAAATGTAACTAAAAGCATTTTTGACAACTGGCAGCGAACCGTTGAACCAAATGGGATGTTGGATGTGGTACCTATCTCCATACAATTTATTACTTAACGATTACTTATTTCCATACTTTATTATGTAATTAAGTAATAAATTAACGACAATAAGCTAATTCATGGACATGATTTTTAATACATGAACCGTGAATTAACTTTTAATCCACCTTGTAGTTAATTTCTGAATTAGAGGCAGATTAAGCAATTTGTAATAATTCGGCTGTTAATTTTGAAAAAATGCCTAGTTTCCTAACCATAAAAAAAAAACTCTTCTTCTATTGGTAGACCTGCCAAAGTGCCAACAACCGCTACTACGTCGATGATTTTTTGTTTTTCTCTCCGACTATCTTGGATACCAAGGGTTGTAAAACAAGATATCATTCCGAATGAAATAAATAAAGTAGGTATGTAGTATTTCAGTCAAACGTTAACCTGCATCAAATTTTAATTTGGCTATTGGTGACTAGATGGATGCACTTTCGATTTTTTTTATTATTCCATTATTTACGTGTTCAAAATTATTTGTAAATATATCTTATTATGATTGTCGATTGCAGTGAAAAAGAGAAATTGATAGAGACAAGCTGTGCAACTATTATCATAATATCCGCTGAGGAACAGTAGTCGAATATTTGCCAGTAGATGTCCCTGAAATCGGTTCGATTCTCGAATCCACATTCAGCTAGTTTGACAATCAGCTGTTTGTTCAATAAAAATAAGCATTGTTTTCCACAATCCACATGCCTGACATGTGTCACCTCGCGAACGCTTTTTAGTTTTTATTTTTATCAGTCGAGACGCATTTGGCATTGGCTGCTATCTTTGTATTAAGTTACTTCTTTTTAAATTTCTATCTTTACTGCCTCTTTTGTTCCTGTTACGACATATGTTGAGTGTCTAATTTCAAAATAAAATCAAAATCAAACAAATTGTATAAGGATGAGCAGCTTTCGTCGTCGACTAGTACGCCCGTACATCAAAGGCACAAAGACCAGCCCACAAACTGGTCAAACAATCACCAGTAGTGGCAATCCTGCTTTCGATGAACTTCTTGGTGAGTATATTACATATTCTTATCACTTGCGTAATTGCTAAAGCCATGTTTTCCTTTATTTCCTGAACTATCAACAAGGCGGTGGCATCCCAATGAATTCAATAGTTTTGATTGGTAAGTTGCAAAGATTTCGGAACTGCACTCTGACGATGGAAATGTTCAATTTCAGAGGAGGACAAACACTGTATCTATTCCAAAGTCCTTTATAAGTACTTCCTGGCAGAGGGTGTCGTCAAAAATCAACAAATCTTCCTCGCCTGTCTAGACGAGCGGCCAAAGCAAATCCTCAAAAAGCTACCACAGCCTGTGTTCTTAGATGCCTTATATGCCGCAGGCGAAGAACCAGAACCACCGGAATTATTCGAAGAGTTGTCCATGGACACCACCAGTCTGCGAATCGCATGGCGCTACAACGACTTGCCATATTTAAATGTAGACAAAAGCTACTGCGAGGGTGACCATCAGTTTAACTTGCTGAACTTCATGGATAAGCAGAAGGTGAGGTATGTCACAATGGAATTATGGGATGGAAGTACTGCCAAGGATAACACCAGCGACGATACTCCCCAAAAAATGGCCATCGACGAGGAGGAAAAAGAAGAGAGCAGTAGTGCCGCAAAGCCTGTTACTACGAGTTTGTTCACAAACATGCGCTTCCAGCACTTGCTCGATGCACTGGCAGTGCAGCTACGCGTAGTTGAGTTCTGTCGCATATGTATTCCATCGTTAGGATCCCCGCTCTGGTATGAGGAGAACTTCGCACAAGATTTACTAAAGTTTCTCACTATCTTGCGGGCATTGGTGCAGAACGAAAAGTGTGCATGTTTCCTGACAATGCCAATGCATTTGATTGCTAAAAATGTAAGTTCCATTTGTATGACAGCATTATATCTACAGTTATCATAATTAGAGGGTCGGCAGTTGTATTTCGAATATCTCACATTAGGCCGGTTCACATGTAAGGAAAGGTAGGTGTTCATACGAGAGAAATTTATTCAGATTGACTTCAATTACTTTTTACGTGTTTTCTATTTTACCAAAGAAGAGAGGCGATTGAATATGAAACATCCAAGTGTTTAATACGGCTGCGATAAAGCATTTTATGGTGAAGATTGTATGCGTGCTTTTGCAAATATAAAATGAGGAAGTTGTAAATTGTTCGCTTGCTGTTTAGTTGGTTCGTTCGTAGAAAAAAAAAGAGGTATTAGCGGCCCATATAGGGACTAAAATCTATCTTCTCCAACCATTTGCTTATGCGAAATGGAAGGGACCTACAATTTAAAGCCGAACGTCAAATTTGAGAAACTTCTCATGACAATTGATACTCTTGGATGTGCGTCAGACATTCGTAGGTTAACTTTATTAATTTAAAGTAATAAATAATCAATGAGTTACGTCTACAAGATAACGATGCATACAGGCATTATGTGAGATCTATCTGTTCCTGAACAACATCGAACTTTCGATCTTAAAACAAAACACAGATACGAGAATGGCAACTGGAAAATTTAATCGTCGTTTTGAATACCAAACTCTACTTTCTTACAATCAGGAATGAGCTACTAAACACAGATTTACAATTCGATCAAACAAATTTAACGTCCTGTTTCTACTTATACATTAGGACCTAATGTTCGCATACTTTATGTGTAGAAAAATGAAAACTGTCAAATCTCCAAAATCGAGAGAGAATCCTCATTTCTTCATCCTCAATTTCAAAAAGATGAAAAACCTAAAAGTTTGGCTTTAAAAGAAGCAACCGCTGTTTTTGTTGCTGGCAAACTCAGGGTTTTATCATTTGACAGTTTTTATTTTTTTACCAGCTGAAATTCTGTGTGAAGAAAAATGAATGAAAGTACCTACATTTTTCTTTCGTTCATCTTTTTACCATTTTCTCAGTACGCGGACGCGTTTGTATAGTTTTGGACGAAAGTTTATATAAATTTACGTTTGCATACTAGTTCGCGAACGGACCTATTATTATCAAATAAATCGAATTATCGAATTTTTAATGTCACCGAATTGAGAAATTGAATAGAGTCGGGCGCGCATACACTGTTTCACTTGTCTGTCTCGATCGTTCAATTCGCGTTTACATGCAATTCAATTCGGATTGAATCCAGATTCAATCTCATCTAAACGAGATATATGACTCACATGAAAGAACTGTGATGTATGTAGAGCCTTCCTTTCAACTTAGGGGGCATTTTTCGGTCACAGAAGATGCCTGAGTTTTCCCGCCATTTCATCCACTCTACGCTTACGCGATATTTAATGTCGCCATCACAGTTGCTTCGCTATTGATCATAGAAAACAGATATTTGCACTTTTCGTACTTGGGAATCACTCTTCCATTCATATAAATGTCTGGAATAGGTAGGAGTTTATCAGAGAATGGGCAGAACAAGTATGTATTCTGTTTTTTTTCGGACTGATACGATACCCATTTCCCTACAAAACTTTCATCCATACATCAAGTGCTCATCATTGCAGGGACGTTTGATCCTCGCTTAAGATGGCTGCATTGGCAGCAAAGAATAACTGATGCACTTTGGGGTCCGTCACTTTTCCTTCAAGCTGTAATAAATATCAAGGGACTTCAGACGCTTCCCTGGTGTACACCGACTTTGATTGCGAACTTCTCGGTGATGCCAGCGGGGCATCTTACTCTTGTCTTTACTACCTCATAAATGTCCATGATCATCTGTACGTAGGTTATCCTCGTTGTATTAGCGCCATCCATAACAGATCCTTGGTTGTTCAACAAATCCTGGAATCACGATCCTTATACTTTGGATTGCATCTGGGGTTGATTTACCTGCGACAAACCCGCATGGTCTTCAGATAGCCGTATTATTTTCCGCATTCGATGTGTGACATCAGCTTGCTTGAACGATAACTGTCACAGTCTCGCGTATATCCTTTTCCTTTGTACAAAGGAAGAAGGAAACTTTCCCTCCACTAGTTAGGCATTGGATCGCCTTTCATTAGGTTGCAAACGAGACTCATGAGCCATTTGGAGCCGATGTCTCCCATCTTTTTACAGAACTCAGAGGGTACCTCGTCCGGCCCAACTGCTTTTACCTTTTTAGAGTGTTTGACCGTCTTTCTTATTTCTTCGACAGTAAAGTCGGGTACTTCTTCATTGCTAGGAACGGCTCTCCGAAAATATATAAAAGGAATTTGTTCATTTAGAAGTACTTCACAATATTACTGCCTCCTGTGTAGTATTTTTTTCTCATCCACAGGAAGCAGCCCTTGAGCATTGTTGATGAACTTTAACGAACGGATTTTCTGGTCATTCCTCCTTGTCTAGGCGGCAATTTTTGAAAATATATAGCCTGGTTACTTTCAGCGGCCGCAGAAGCCACTTCTTCTAACTTCCGATACAGGCCATTCACACACTGCTTGACTTTGAGCCTTACTTTCTCTTTGCGAACCCCTTGCATAGTTTGTATTGCAATTCGAGGCAAGCTTTTTCATCTCCATTGTTAGTGGATCACTTTGACCAAGCTTTGAATGCCGCTTTCTTGTCACTTAGCACTGCTTTAGCTCCATTTTTCCACCACCATGCTTCTTTGCCGTGTTGATAGTGTCCTCTTGCAGCCCCTACCAGTGATTTGGCTCTATCCAAGCAAGGTCGTTGTAAGGAATTCTACATATTTTATGCTCTGCATCGTGCATCCTCGACTTCGTTAATGATGTGATGGAGATAAGTTTGCATATTTCCAATAAATGCTTCGTCTTTCTCTTTGTCCAGATTGTACCATATGATTCTCGCAAACATTTTTGTTTGTTTTGTTCTTTTCGTCCCCGTCGGCAAAAAAAATGTCTGTCATGCGTAGGCGGTGTTGCTGGGCGATTAACTCTCCTAGGACCACATTGCAATCTTTAACCCGACGCTTCATGAAACGTGCTACCAAATGGTAACCAATCTGAGTTTCATTTCCGCCACTGCTGCAAGTGAGCACGTGCCGGCTTTGTTTGACGAACATGGTATTTAGAACGATAAGACCGTATGACTTGCACATGATCCTAAGCATCTTCACCCGGAAAATTCCTGGTGCCGTATCCAAGTCCTCCATTGCAGTCTGCTTTCCGACATGCCCGTTCAAAACTCGGCCAACAAACAAAAGTCCTTCTTTTGGGATGTTCTGGATGAGGTTGTGAAAATCTAGCCAGAATGCAACTTTTTCTCTCTGCTCGCATCCAACTTGGGGAGCATATGCACTGACAATATTCCACACCTCACCTTCCATCACCAGTTTAAGAGTCATAAACTATCACTGGACTTTGAAATGGTCAAGTAGCTCTGCGCAAGGATGATACCGATTCCGCTCTTACCCTGTTCCGCCCCGTAGTAGAACATCTTTAAAGCCTCTTACCTAACGTTTTTCCCGGTTTTTCGCCATTTCGTTTCTTGCACACATAACCATTTAATATCGAAGCTACGACCACTCATACTTCCAACGTTCCAACTCGCGCTTAGGTTTCGCCTTAGCTTTAGCAATGTTTTTCTATCCCCCGGAATCCGAATAGCTCTGACCCGAGTAGTTCCGCCCGTCCCAGGATTAGTACCGTGATAAGTAGTGGCTGACGGGGTGCGTTTGCTATTAGCGTACATTTCAGTAGTGCCTCCGTTTTAATCGAGTTCGACACGTGCTCCTATTATTTATTGTTCGATCTTTCTTTTACGAGACACCGGTGATCTCCAGTCGTGTCAAGTCAACCCACGGATTTGCATGCACCCTTGCGGGACAGCTTTAAGATGTTAAATGTGTCGCAAGGCTCACCTGGATGTTTACATTGCCATTACAGGAGCATGTACGTGTCGAAAGAGAGGCAGGCATAAAAACTTCTGTCCTGCAGTTATTTTCTGAGGTCAAACCGACGAACCCCACAGGCGGACCAGTAGGGATTCAGTAAAGTGGAAGGGTCATGATCCCTTTAGTCCTGATCGTAGCCTCACTGCCATTGAGGAATTACTTACTTACTTAACGGGCTCCCGACTCGTGAAGACAGCAGCCTTCCATCCTCTACGATCCCGGGCACGCTGCTTCCAGTTGTCCAGACCAAGCGCCCTGGCATCCGCGATGGCTTGATCTTTGAAACGGAGGTTCGGTCTTTCTTGCATTTTCGAACCTGGGGGGCTGGGATTCGAAGATCCTCTTAGCTGGAGCATTATTGCCCATTTACTCGATGTGGCCGAGCCAATGTAGTCGACGTATTTTGGCTTTTTGGACTACATCCACATCATAGAGCTCATAGAGTTCGCGGTTGTATCTTTTCCTCTATTCTCGCACACAGGACCACAAATCCGTCGAAGAATTTTTCTTTCGAAGGAGCCCAGTATCAGCTCTCCCTTCCTTCTTATCGTCCAGCACTCGGCGTCATAAAGCAGAACAGGCAGGTTAGGGGTTTTGTAAAGCATAGATTTCGTCCTTGGAGTTAGGAGTTTTAACCCAGTGGTTTTGCCAAACCGAAGTAGCAGCGGTTTCCTAGGGTAATTCTTCGCTGGATCTCCACTAAGGTGTCATTCGTGGATTTCATGTTTACTCCGAGGTAGGTGAACTACTACTACCTCAAAGTTGCTGCTATCAACAGTGGCGTTTGGTCCTAGTCGGTGGACAGATGTTTATTTGTTTCAAGGCTAACCAATTTTGCCTGTTCTTCAATCGCCATAAAAGCCTCTAACACACAACGCTGAGGTCGGCGGATGACGTCGATATCGTCCGTGTATCTCAGTAGTTAGACGGATCTGTTGCAGATAGTGCCTTGCGTATTGACACCTGCCCTGTGCACTATCTGCTCCAGAACAATATTAAAGAAGTCACATGAGAGCACATCTCCTTCCCTGAATCCGGCTCCTTCCTTTATCACAGAAACCGAGATGGATTTTTAAAAAATAGTACTTTCTTGAAAACAAACAGGGAGGTTCTGTCTCCCTTGGCTTCTCAATTTTGGGTGGCTGGGAGTCGAAGATCCTCTTCGCTGGAGCATTGTTTTGCGACCGGAGTTGATGTTTGCTTGGAGGTAGATGAACTCCTAAACTAGCTCAGTGAAGTTTTGTCATAAGCGATTGTCTTGCCTTCGTTAACTTCAAGGCCACACAATTTTGCTTGTTTTTCAATCGCCATAAAAGTTTCTACCACGGCAGACTGGATATCGATACCGTCAATCGTCCCCCACCCCAGTTGTTGGTCGGGCGGTTTCCCGTCTACTCCCTTACCGGAACCCGGCGCTGGTTGGGAGTAGATTGGAAGAGTTTTTTTTTTCCAAATTGCACATTGCACCACATGTTTACCAGCATCGCGCAATACAGCTGGATTAGTTTTGCCTATATCCCGAATTCGGTCATCCGCACTTATAGCTCCAGTTATGTTCGAACTATGTGGCTTTCAAAACATGCTAAAAGAACCTATTTTATCAGAGCGTCTGCCTTGCCCGTCTTTTGGTATGCGAAGCGTACCACGCTGTATTAAGTAGGCGATTTCTCGCCACAACTTCGGGGACTAAGGTTGAAGAAGTATTTCTGATTTATTCTTTCCATTTTCAATCCTTAAATACTCTTAACTGTTATACTTTAGTTCTATCTTACTTTTACTTACATTGAGACTACGTGTAGGCTAGGTGATGTTAAAATACGGCACTAGGCACCTAATCTAATAGAATCTAAACTTCAAAAGGAAAAACCTAATCACTTTCCCTCGAAAAGATGTTTGGTTTGATGACCACACACTCACTGCCCTCTAGGTCCTCTCTTTTCCTCGCAAGGACTTGCTCATATCCTTCTATACCGCAGTGTCCTGGTATCCAACACTGTTTCACTCGGTGTGCAGCAGCTCCAGATTGACTATCGATGTAGATGTGTTTTTTTAAAGGAAATGATTTTCTCGTTGGATGTTTTTGGTCATATACTTACTTACTTATTGGGCTCCCGACCCGTGAAGCGTCTCCGCCTGAGACGCTGTCTTCCATCCTCTGCGATCCAGCGCACGTTGCTTCCAGTTTTCCAGACCAAGTGCTCTGGCATCCGCGATGGCTTGGTCAATAAAACGGAGGTTCGGTCTTCCTTGCTTTATCGAATCGGGGGGCTGTTAGTTGAAAATCCTTTTGGCTGGAGCTTTACTCTCCATTCGCTCAATGTGGAAGAGCCAATGTAGTCGATGTGATTTAGTTTTTTGGACCCCATCCGCATCTCTGTACAGCTCACTGAGTTCGCGGTTGTATCTTTTCCTCCATTCGTCCTCCTCTTATATTTTTTGACGTTTATGTTACATTGACTTCGGCGTTTGAAGTCGAGTCAAACAAATTGAAAAATGCAACTTCGAGAGCGAAACAAAAAATGGTTGTAAACAAAAGAGAAAATTCGTCAAAATACAAACAAGAGAGAAAATTCGCTCAAAATATAATTATTTTAATATTGGGAAAATTGAAAACATCACCTCAAGGTTGGTTGGATTCGCACTTTAACTTTGAATTTAGGATTAAAGTCTAACGTTGAAGTCGAAGTTGAGGTTAAGGTGCTCATGTGCATGCATTGGGTGGTTGTCAAAGACGAAGTTGAAGTATTGATCTGTTTCTACCATAGGCGTTTTTCTTTTTTAGCCCCGAGCGGGGAACAGAGCGGGGCCCGAGCGATCAGAGCTCGCTCCGAGCTGAACGTAACCTGAGCGCTCCGAGCTAATTAAGAAACAGAATTGAGCACTGAACTGTCATTAGATAATTTTTTTTTATTAATTTTCAAAATAGTCAGGTTTGCTTCTGAAATTGGTGTTTGTCAAGGATTGTTCCATTTAAATTATAATTTCTAGTAAATAAACTATGGAAAAAGCACAAATAATGAATGAAGTCAGCCGCGCTCAGTTTTTCGCTCGATGTGCTCGGTCATTTTTAATCGAGCTCATCGAGCGAGCCCTGAGCTAGCTCAGAGATAAAAAAAAAATACAAATTTTGTGCTCAGAGCGCTCCGAGCTAAAAAAGTAACACAGTTTTTTTTTGACAGCTCAGTGCCCCGCTCGGAGCTAAAAAAGAAAAACGCCTCATAATATCCGTGTGTTTCTTTAGTTTTTCCGGATAAGGAATAGAAAAGACAGAATATTCGATTTTTTTATCCGAAATATCCAGACTGGAATGAATAAAGAAACAAAAATGAACCGAATAGAATGACAGCCATTTGTCTATTGACCAGCGCTGCCACTTAGTTCAAGAACAAGTACAACATTTACTACTTACAATTAATATATTTTTTCTATTACTGTGCCCATGTTCTGTAACTCATGCGATAACTCTTCGCATCGAAAACTTTGAACACAAAATTCCACCGTTTATCGCATGTGGAAAGAAGTTGTGTTCTGTAACTCTATGCGATAAAATATACCTTGGTAACTTTTAATATCATGGGAAATTGGAAGGATTGTCAAAATATTGGAAATTGGAAATTGGGTAGTTTGGCGAGGAAATTCAGTTTTAGTCTTTAAGTGTGTATTTACATGTTGTTGGGATAGGAGTGGTGTAGCGCGGCTTTTTAGCGGATTATCGGAAAATTATGTGTCTGTTGAATTTTTAAAAATATGATGATCGCTCGTTCTGCTACTCAGGCGAAATTTTTTGAAATTAATCTGATTATAACGCTGATTTAAGACAACATTATGTTCTTTGTTGATGAATTTAATGAAGTTAAAATTTTGCATTTATTTTGTCTGTCTATGAAAAAACTAAATAAAATACCTATTTTTTTTAAAAAAAAAACAATTACCTTTTGCTCTCTCTTGTTGGATGTACCAAGCTGTTTATTTTTATAGCAACACAGTTCCAAGAATGTTCAAAATGGATCTTATTTAAGTGCTTGCTGTATTCTTTCGACAGAGTGTAGATACCTACATTCTTCTCCACTAATTCTGACTGTTTTTATTAGTTATTATTTATTTCTTTTCAATTTTCTATTTTGTTAAATAAAAAATCAAAAACGTTCACTGTCCACTATCGGCTTAAAATTGTTCAATATCCCTTTCTCGCAAGCCAATTGAAATGTGATAAATTTTGACAGTTGAAGTGAATAATTTATCGCATTCGAAAGTTACTGAACACCGATTTATCACATATTTCCAGGAGTTTCATTTCACAATGTTCCATGTGGTATAGCTTTCGCATCGCATAGTTACAGAACACGGAAATGTGATATAATGAAATTTTGTTTCGATTCACATCGTTCATGTGATAAATATAACGATGCGATAGTTACAGAACACGGGCACTGAACTCACATTTGAGGTAATACTCCACTACAGCACTAAAATAAAAACATATATAATAAAACAAATATGAGAAGAGAAACCTTAAGAAAATTCAATTTAAGTTCAAAAAAACAATAATAATAACGATATCTCAGTAATACAAATTACATTAAATTAATTAAACACCCTTATTATCGTTGTCAAAAATCAATTATTGATAAGCGACAAAATTTATTAATCAATCGATATTTTGGTACTATGAATGTCAATTAACAAATTATTCATCCATTGTGAACACTGACAAGCAAAATGCGATAGAGCACGTGCGTAAAGCTATCTCTTTCTGAAGGCCGCATTTCTTTCTTAAACGTCAAGAAAAAATTGAAGCATACAATTTCAGTAATTTGCAGAAATTGTATGAAAAATTATTGCGAATGTTAATAAAGTGTATATTTAGGTGAAATCAAAGGGAAATTTTCTCCTTTATTGAGGAAAACCCTGAGAAAGTATGTCAGGGCAAAAAAAATATATAAAAACAGTGAACATGTTGACCAAAATGACTTGTGCAGCTCCTGATGCAGCAATTTAAAGGCATTTTCATTTTTTTTTGTACAATTTTGTTATTAATTAATTGTTTTTGTTCGTTTGTACTTAGTAGTATTAAAAATATGTATATAGAAAATTTGTTCAACCTAATTTGTTTCCAAAAAAAATAAATTTTTACCAAAAGTTCATTTTTATTTCTCGTACACAATTCTACAATATTTCTTACGTTTTACTGTTCAAAAATAGTGTTTAGATACTCCTTCTTAATTTTATAGCGCAAATAATTTGATTATTCAATTAATCAGCTGAGTACTAATATTGCGAAAACGTATTAAAATTTAATTTTATTTTGTTGTTAGATGTTTTGTTTAAGCTTATGCTTTTGTGACTGCTTTTTGTTCAAAGATTTATGGAAGTGAAGTTCCAGCGATTGTATCTATTCAATACATATTATTTTTTTTCCCAAAAAAGCAATTCTACTCACATTTCGTTTTAAAAATGTTGTTTTACAAACAAAACCAGCGAATGATTTCTCTAAATTTATTTGTCAGTGACGAATTTGTGACTGACTGAACATTTTAAAGCTATCAATATTTTCGACAACCAAAACAATATATAGCGGAAAACGACTTGTCCCTATTTAAGTCTTCACAGCTGCGTTTCTTAACGAAGTACCCAATATAGTAATATACAACTTTCGCTCAGATAAAGCATAATATATTATTTATTACTAAGATATTGTTATTATTTGTATGAATAACATTATATTCTCGTGTTGTTATTATGTTAAATATGTTGAATCGAAGGAAAAAAGTAAAACATTAAATATGTTGTCCTTTCGAGTAAGGATTTAGTACAAGTTCAAAAAACATACACCTTTTTATGTAGCACAAGTGGCAGCACTACTCATGAAATCATCTTGTCACCAACTACCAACATCGATGCGGCATTTCATGCCCACATAAGACCATTTTAAAAATGTATATTTGATTCTGGAAGGAAATTAAAAATATATAATAAAAAAATAATTAACTTAAAACAACACACATAAAAACATAAAAAAAGACAATAAATTTGCAATAAATGCTCACCCATTTGATTGTTTGCTGTTGCTTCTATTTTTTTTTTGATCAAGTGCATCTGTCAAACGAGGGAATATTCTTTCTATTATTCCAGAATGAATAAAAAAAACCACCGAAATGGATTATCCAGAATATTCCATTGAATAAAGAAACGTAAATGGTTCAGTCGGAATATTCCGAATATTCAGAATGAATAAAGAAACACAGGGAATGAAACAACGAAACGGATTTTCCGGAATATTCCATTGAATAAAGAAACGGCTCATTCGGAATATTCCGAGTATTTCGAATGAATAAAGATGCACACTGTCTGAGTATGCTTTTCCAGTTGTCTATCTGTCAACGCTAATTAAAATCCCTGACCAAATAAACGCTTTGCGACACCCATGGGAAAAATTACCAGCGTATTTCAAGCAGAGCTCCACGCCATTCAAGAATGCTCCACCCACATTTATTCATCTGGCCGCAATCATCCATATATTCACGGATAGTCATGCAGCTATAAACGCCCTTAACTCGCATACCATTGACTCCAAATTAGTCATGTACTGCTTTAGTAACCTTCAAACAAAATTGTGGTGGGTTCCGGGTCATGTCGGGGTAGAAGATAACGAAAAGGTCGACGAACTGGCCAGAAAAGGTTCAAAAACACCTTTCATAGGTCCTTCTGCTGCACTCCTAGAGTTTTTTTTTCTGTGCCGACTGTCTTGAAGAGGACGAGTCAGCTGGAATTAGAAAGAAGATCTTTTTTAGTAGAAATTCTACTAGTTTAAACTTTTTCTGGCCCATGTGGTACAACAGATCTTTTAGGTCGAAGTGCCCCCCTTTTTAAATCGCCTTGGCGAGCCAGAAGTTTAAAAAAAATTTGAATCCCTAATCGAGTGTGAACAAATCGAATATCCTTAAATCTATAAATTTCCCTTTCTTAATTCAGCATTTAAATTTAATTGAGGGTCAATAAATTGGGCCTTAGTGTACTCGTATGTAGCCTTACTTTCCAGAATGAAATACGCTCCTCAGCAATATTAAAAAGTTCTGCTTGTAGCCCTCATAAGCAGGTTGGTTTTTTAGAATATAAGATTATTAAGGCTGTAGCATATGAACAAGCGTTTTAGTAATAAACCCAAACAAAACTTTTCCCAGAGAGGAAAGCCTTTTGTAATTGTTTTATTTGCAGTACCCGTGCATTTTATTCATTAAGGTGTTTCGTTTGTTTACTTATAACGTTCCCCTCTAACAATCAAACACTTTATCATGGAGTTTTGTTTTGCTTTTTCAGGATGAAACGCTTGTGCCAAAAATTCGTAATCTTGTCGATTTTGCTATTGAATTAGAGTCTTTTGCCGGATCAGAGAAGGAAACAAATCCAGCATTTAAAGAGTACAACGGTTTGCTGCATTTTAGGAAAATGTCAGCCATTAATTCATTGGCGCTTTTTCAGCACTCCGATTTGGCGTTTAAGCTGCGACGAAAGAAGTTTGTCATCGAAAAGTTTCATCTACCTCCAGGTAAGCTCTCCAAATTCTCAACTTAATAGTTCAGTAACATTTGTTTCATTATCTAGAATTGGAAGACAACACAGAACAAGATCCGGATGCGGTTGTTTCCAAGCCACCAACAACAAGCTGTGCCAATGGCGGAACTTCAAATGCGTTAGATTTCTAATGTTGTAGTTTGTGAACCTTTTTACGTAGCAAGTTCTTTTCATTTAATTTTTTTATATGTATATCTATCCAAATAGTAATCAAAAAATAAAATGGTTGCTGGAAATTTTATTCCACTTCCACTAGATTATTGTAATTTGTTATTCTTATTTCATAACGTTTTTTGGCAATTCTTCTTTAAGAGAGCACGACAAAGAATAGCACACGCAATTTTCAATTCCACCCTCTACCGCGTGTGTGGTTCCACATGGTTGGGTCAATTTCCTCCTTCCTACGGAAGAACGCACCGACACCATCGAATGCTAAAATGGACACATGAAAGCAAAGACAACAAAAATATTGCTTGCCCACCTGTCCGTGATACAGTTGCGAGTTGTTACAGTTTTTGTTGATTAATTTTGTTCGCGGACTCTTCTTGATAACAAACTAAAATGGAACGAACCACTCAACAGCAGCAAAGAGAAGTTTGATTTTGTAAACAACAAAGCAAGCGAACGAATCATTTCCCCTGACTTTGTTCTAATTTTTGTGCTTCAGTGAGGATAGCCGTTCGCAATTTGAATTTGAATATTTTACTGGAATGGCTGCACCTGTGGGATTTACCTACTTTGATGAATTGGCTGCCAGATGGAATTTTTTTAACGATGTTGTTGATGTTTGTGCATTAGAGTTAAAGCAGGCGTGTGAATTTGAACACTTTCACATCCGTCTATATAAAATACCCAGCTACAGTCTTTGTTTTGTCATCGTTTTGTTCCTGATTATGAGTGCGAAAATGTTTTAGGAATGTTCCTGTTTCCTATGATCGATGATTAGCATAGATACTCTTAATTATTGTATCGACAACTCCTAAGAAACCCTTCGAGGTTGTCTATGACTTGTGTTCATGGCCAGAAGAAATCCACTTATTTATTTTCTTCTCCCATATGTACGGGTAAATACAATTTTCTTTTTAAAAATGAAACAAAAGAACAAAAATATATATATGTATATATAAATACAGGCAAAGTTCGATTTGCGCACTAGGTAAAATTTAGGCCATTTGCGCAATTCGAATAATTACAAAACAAACATAAAACATAAGAAAAATCATGTCTACACACTAAATGATAGTTTAAAACGCATTTATTTATAGTCAATTTGACTTATTAGGTACACCCAATACTAAAATAATCGTCCAATTTTGTCTGTTTAAATTTTGACATATTGTTTATTTTTACGGCTATTTCGCGTAAATTTTGTGAAAGGGAGATTTCTTGAAAACTTTTGCTATTTTCTTCAGCCCATCTCAGAGTGCCGTTAAACATCATGATAGCATCTTGATGGGACACTCGCTGGAATTTTTTTTTAATAGTATGAATGCTCAAAGAAATCTCGCATTTACACTAAGGGCTCTATTTTCGCACAATTGTGTGGGGAAATCGAGCGGTAATGCAAATATTTTACTTTGTGCGGAATTCGAGCATTTGCGTAAATTGAGCATTGCGTAAATCGAGCTTTGTGTATATATAAAAATAAAATATATAAATATATTATTTAGCTTTATTAGGGAGATCAAACATTCCCTTTATTTACGGAATACGATTGCGTTAATGCTGCTGCCTCGGCTGGTTTCGCCTGTCAACCCAATTTTCCAAGACCTTGTTGACGCGGCTATCCTAGAAATTGCTCATACAATATTCGCTTTTAGGGCTTAAATCGTTTCTGGATGGGTCTTTAAGGGAAAACCACAAAAAGAAAAGTCTAACTGAGTCATATCGCAGCTCCGATTCCGAGGCGGCCAATAGAGGTCTTCGCCACAACGTCAGCGTCAAATGAAAAAAAAATATCAGCTGTAGTATATAGAGTAAAACATTGGCGAATTTCTTTAGCGGGAGAAGAGTTTTGAGCGAATCTTTATTAAAAAAAGATGTGAGCCACGCCGTACTCACGGTATAGTTGATGTGTAAACATGTAGGCTCGTCAGTGTTGCATGTGGAAATATCACAGAGGTTGTGGTTTTGATAAACAAGAGATTTGGGTATTGTATTGAAATAAAACCATGATATATATTTAATGTCAACGACAAAATTTATTTAATGTTTGACCGAACAAATAATTGGTTTGTGAAAGCTGAAGTAGGAGACGTACACCGTCGACTCAAGTGTGTCGATGTACCGGGAAAATATAGCATCGATTGTCGTTTAAGTGACATTCTTAAATCGGCCATCGGTTACCGAAGTACAAATCGATATTTTTCCTCTTACCTTCAACTGATGTACAACAAACTACAAGCTATATAACCTCAATTATTCAAAACAAATCTACTTCCACACAACTTTCCGGTGTTTCGTAAGGACATAATAATCTCTAAAATTGAACATACATAATTAATAAAAAAAAAACAACGACACGCGGTTGTTCTCAAACGGTCACCCATCTACGTACTAACCGCGCCAAACGTCGTTTAATTGCGGTGATCTGTCGAGCAGCGATTAACTCACGTGGTAATGAAAATCTGATAATGACGCAATCTGACGAAATCTGACGATGATAGTGACGCTAGATATTTCCAACTAGCCCCTACCGACAAAAAATATATTTACACATCAACGAGAGCAAAAATGTTTACACATTAAAAGTTTATAGTAAAGCGAATAATAACAAAAAAAAAGATCCATAATTAGTAAGTAATAATATCCAAACAGTATTTTTGAATACTAAAATTGTGTACAAAAAATAAATATTAAACAGTGTGAATCGCGTACACAAAAATATTTTTGTTTGGAAAAAAATAAAGTAGAACAATTTTCTATGAATTAATTCAACATAGGTACCTATAGGTAGTTCTAAAAAAAAACCAACAAAAACTATGAATTAGCAAAATTTTATTAAAAACAAATAAAAATGCCTGTGAACTTTTGCATCAAAGGCAGCCACATGCCCTTTTGGTCAATATTTCAACTGTTCATATTGATTTGTTTGATTTAACACTTTTTATCAGGGTATTCGCCTTAAAATTAGTAGTTTTAACTCTCCAGTGGATTTTGTTTTTACTTAAATACAAATTTTAAACTAAACTAAAGCAATGTTTTCTCCCCACGATTTTTCCAATTTTCCTAATTGTGTCCTACAATTTTGTTTACGTTTAAGAACGAGCGTCAAAAAGTACTCTATCGGCTTCTTTTTGATAAACGCACTGTTTGGTTAACACAGCACTCAGTTTTGAAATAAACTTGCAACATTTCATAACGTTGTTAAACCGTTAAGTACATACCTTATGACAAAAAAAAGCAAAATAAAGGGGAAAGATTTGTCAGTGTCAAATTAAAATATAATTCAAAAAGAAACTTGTATTCGGACCATGCTTTATGAAAATTAGTTTTTTAAGTCACTTCTAACCTCGATTTTGAACAAAACACATGAAATTTCATTAAATATCTATTTATTTGTGTTTAATCGAAAGAATATGCAATTCATTTTTAAACACAGTTTCGGGCATATACGATCCTCAACGGCTGGATCTGACAAGTGTCATCCGAGAGACAAAGCTGTCGACTACTCTTTCAAGGATTTGCGGGCGTAAGTCCTCAATAACACGAAAAATATAAGCGTCCAGTGGGTCAATTGGTGTGGGTTTGTTAGCGCTGACTACGTATCTCAAACCAAAAGCAAAACACGTCAAAGCACAAGAACTTGGAGGCCAATTTACAAGTCTATTACACGACGGTATGCGTTCATCGAATGTTTTCTTCAATAAGTTGATTGCTTCGTTTGCTGTATGCCCCGTAGCGCCATCCTGCTGGAACCACATATCTTCCACATTAATGTCATTCAATCGGGGAACGAAAGTCAATAATCATGGCTCTGTGGCCAATACCGGTGATCGTAACATGCTCATTAGCCTCATGTTTATAAAAAAAATATGGTCCGATTACTCCAACCAAAATGTGTCATTTTTAGGATCTAACGGTGTTTTGGTAATCTCGTATGGATTATGTTCGTTCCGGTTTGGAGCCTATTAAACTCATTGTATTAATAGGTCCGTTCGCGAACTAATAATCAAACATAAATTTATATAAACTTTCGTGCAAAACTACACAAACGCGTTCGCGTACTCAGAAAATGGTAAAACGATGAACGAAAGAAAAATGTACTTTCGTTCATTTTTCTTCACACAGAATTTTAGCTGGTAAGAAAATGAAAACTGTCAAATGATGAAATCCTATCAGTTTGCCAGCAAAAAAACAGCTGTCGCTTCTTTTCAAGCCAAACTAAGACGTTTTTCACCTTTTTACACAAAAGTGTTCGCGTACTTTTCTTAGAAATGAGAGGATTCTCTCTTTATTTTAGAGATTTGACACTTTTCATTTTTCTACACATAAAGTACGCGAACGGACCTAATGGCTTCTGGCCACAGATTACCTTCATGAGATAGTCAGCTTCCACATCCCTCGTCGGTCGTCGTCTGAAACAACTGGGCAGTGCCTATTCCTCTCTCGAAATCCCTATCGGTAATGTATGTGAAACATAAAATTGACATTTTCTGACGTTTATTTGCAAAAGTCCTGTCCAGAGAGTGCAACATTTCTTCGCACCACGACAACAAAATGTACTGACTAAAATGTTGCAACGGTTTCGCACTTTAGCTATACCCCGACCCTTTTGCAACAGAAAAATACAATAGAGTAAAATGTGAGCTTTTTCTTTTGACAGCTCGCCAAATGTCACTGCTACTATTGCTCCAAGTAGTTATAACAAGATTTCAATTTCTTTCAACAATTTTGTTAGCCAAAATACAAATGGAAATAAACAAATGGACAGAAAAGTACAAATACAAGTAAATGGCTGTGATTAATGAACGGAAACTAACTGTCAGATCAAATCAGAACAGAAAAGAACAGCTCCGGGTCATATGTTCCTCTGTCAGCTGTGTAATTTCAAATAGATGATCCTCAGTGTTTTCTGGTGAACTTCGGGTTTTGAGTGGGCATTGTACCGTCAATGTTTTGGCCTGATGTCGTTGTGATCACAACTTTAACTTGGTCCATGTTATTATTTTGATTTTTTTTTTTTTTTATAAATATGCGAATATTTGTAACGTTAAACTAAGAAATACGACATGTCAACTGACCCACTGACGTATATATCAGTTGATACCAGTACATTTTGAATATTCAAATTTTATAAATTTTACTCCCTCAAAGCTAGGCGCAGAAAATCTTGTGCTAAACTGATCTGCAAAGCCTCATGGAGCAGAAAGTAACAGAATGTAGAACACATTGAGGCAATATTTTTTCTCATGGAACCCCAAATCCTGTACTTCTCTGCAGCTCAGTTTCATTTAATGAACACTTAATAATATTAATTTTGACATGTGCTTTAGTGTTCCTACAGATTAGAAAAAGTGCGTTCACAATCTACTAAATTTTTCACTTTTATTAGGCTGTTGCACCAGATCGTGAAAACCCCTAAAATACGAGATGGCGGTCTCCAAACAAGGATACTCTAAATGAGAGTGTGCGCGTAAGCCTCAAATTTAATTTCTATGCAAAAACCAATACACAAACATTTAAAAACTGTTTTGTAGCAATTTTTTTGTTTGTGGGCAAATTGAGAGACTACAGAGTCAGTAGTTGTCTATGACTGTGTCTTGGCTCTCCGATATTTGGCATAGTTCGTGAGAATGCATAATTTACTGATGAGGCCTTTTTGCTTGCGTACTTCAGATGCTCTTTAAAAAAGACCCTCGAATCAATCTCAACATCTACGTATTAGATGACCGATTTTGTTGTTAACTAATGCCAAAATACCATAAGTTAAATAGTTTCTGTCCATTTCCGCTTCTGAACAGTACCGCCTCTGTTTTGTGTTCAACGGATAACACGGATGGTGTCATTGCTGATTTGGGCTACTTCCAGCAGTTTTGCGCTTTTTTTTTAATACACTATCAGTTCTGTGTCGTGGAGTGCTTAAAGCAAGCAAACAACAAGCAAGAAACTATCCCGAGGCTCATCATTTAGTGCAGGTGTTAGTAAGGACAAAACAATTAAAAATACAATAATTATGTACCTATAAAATACTAACACAAACACAAATCATGCAAATAAATTAAGGCATTAAGGTATTATTGCGCAAAATATTTTTCAGCTTAATTTTACTAACATGCAAGTCAATCACATGATCATTTATATTATAGATTCTACTCATGCGACTAATAGGCTCATGCCTCCCATAATTCGTTCTATGATGGGGGCTAAACAATAAATCAACACTACGTAAATTATGGGCACCACACCGAAAATTAAAGCCAATAGATGACAGCAAGTCAGGCGCATCTATTTGACCGGATATAAGCTGCTGTAAAAAAATGATATCGCTATAAAGCCTTCGTTGAGAAAGGGGCAACATTTGAAGAAGCTTAATACGCTGACTGTAAGGAGGAAGGTTAAAAGGATCATCCCTTGGAAGTCCTCTAAGTGCAAATCGAATAAATTTACGTTGAATGGCCTCTATTCGATTTGAATGAATGTTGTAGAACGGCGTCCAAACTTGTGAAGCATAATCTAGAATCGGACGGACAAAACAATTGTACAATGACATAGTAACGTATGGGTCATTCAATTATTTCGCCCACCTTTTTACGAAGCCCAGCATAGAATTAGATTTATTAACAATAAAATTGATATGCTTGGCAAAAACCAGTTTGGGATCGTAATAAACCCTAAGATCCTTAAAATTATCAACATTACAAAGAATATGTTGAGACAAAGAATATTGAAAGGTGGAAGGTATATTCTTTCTAGAGAATGTCATATGTTGACATTTACTAGGGTTCAGCGATAAACCGTTTTAATCACACCAATTGGCGAAGCTATTAATGTCAGATTGAAGAAAAATTCTATCTTGCTGACTAGTAATAGATTTAAATATTTTCATATCATCAGCGTAGATCAGGATATTACTGTGATTTATACATGCTTTAACATAATAGATATAAATAGAATTGGTCCGAGGTGACTACCTTGGGGAACCCCAGACTGAGCTGTAAAAGATACAGATAGCGATCCTCTAAATTTGACTTGATAAACCCTTGATCTAAGGTATGAATTAACCCATTTTATGAAACTTGGTGGGAAACCAAAAACCCTGAGCTTAAACTCGATTATTTCATGGGACAGCTGGTCGAAAGCTTTAGAGAAGTCAGTGTATATGCAATCCCCTGTCGGGTTGGTTACCCACCAGGCGCGTCCCCAGGTGGTGGATAGGGGGACCTCGGTACGATACGTTCGTGATCCGAGGTTTTAGAGTCATAGCGGCGTTTTATACACCGTCAAAGCTCTATCGCGAACCAAACCAAAAAACAAGTATGCAGGAACAACTTAAGGATTTAAATACTCCAGGTGGTACTCGCATGGGCGAAAATCCGCCCGTGGTCTTTTCGACCACGGTCGGGGCACGGATTCTGGAGGCCCCAACCGACATACATATACCGCCCGCCTGTACAGGCGTTGACCTTCGAGTTGCGAAAAGGTTTGCTTCCGAAGATTCCTGCAGCTCTATCTCCGACACGTTCGGTAGACTGGGCTGGAAACATGAAGAAAGTGGCGGAGAGGTTCAACCTGATACGCTTAATCTTCAGACCAATAGACAGACAGCCGATAGGTGTGATGCTGCCGACGAGGCCTGCGAAACCGAACAGGTGAAACGGGCCACAGAGGCTGCGTCCACTGGTCAGCGTCCATCTAAGAGCCAGCGAAAGAGGAAAAGGAGAAAGGCGGCTATCGTGCGGCGCAAAGAAACTGCACCGCCAGTTGAAGGCGCAAGCGCTGAGAACTGCCCTTCCCCGGCGGCGACGGCAAAGAGATGCAGGTCGGCAGAGGTTACCCCAACCGAAACCAGCCAGCTGACTGAAACCAACGCTGCCTCCCCTTCCAATAGCTCGAACAGGAAAAAACGGAGGAAGAAGACCTCAAGCACTCCTGTCGGTGGAACTGCGCGAGCACCTTCTGCGTGCCCTTCCACTAGAACACTTCCAGCTGATGTATTTCCAATGATTGGATTTACTCAGATTAACCTTCAACACTCCAAGGCTGCTACTGCACTCATCAGTAAGAAGCTTTCTGTGTTGAATACAAAAGCCCACATAACATCCATACAGGAGCCATGGGTGTGGAAAAATCGCATCTGTGGCCTTGGAGGTGTTCGTGGCACTACGATACTCTGTGACGAGCGGTCCGAGAGACCAAGGGCTTGTCTTGCTGTGTCGAACCTTTTCTCAGCGACTAAGCTTGGACAATTTTGTGGTCAAGATTTGGTTGCTGCAGCTATTAGCTACGAAACGAATGGAAGTTGGAAGACCTTCATCGTGGCGTCAGCTTATCTCCCCTATGATTCAGTAGTGCCTCCACCACCGAGGGCAATTGCTGAACTCATTGACTATTGCGACACCAGGAAGATGGGCCTAGTTATATGCTGTGATGCCAATGCTCAAAACACTATTTGGGGCAGCAGCAAATGCAACATGCGAGGAAACCATCTCCTGGATTTCATTCTATCATCTGATCTTACTATCAACAATGTTGGCTCGCAACCAACTTTTGTGACGTCAAGAAGACAGGAACTGATCGACCTAACTTTATCAAATAGATACTTTAAGGCGGTTACTAACTGGAGGGTCTCTTCGGAGGTGTCCCTCTCAGACCATAGATATATCGAATTCCAAATCGAATGCGAAGCCATCACTCTGCAGGAGAGGAGGAATCCGAGAAAAACCAACTGGATACGCTTCAGGGAGGAATTAGGGAAAACTCTCAAAACTCCAACCAAACTCAGGACGAGACAAAAGGTAGAGGAAGCTGTTCAAGACCTGAATAGTGCCATTACTAGCTGTTTTGAACTGACGTGCCCAGTAAGCAAACCCCCTGGCAGAACACCGGTTCCCTGGTGGAGCTCGGAACTGCAAAGAATTCGTAGAGAAGCTAGAAAGCTTCTAAATAGGTCACTCAAGACTGATTTGGAGACAGACTGGAATCTCTACCGATCGAAGCAGAAGGAATATAAGAGGCTAATTCGGGTATCGAAAAGTGCTTCTTATAAGAATTTCTGCGAAAAGATTGAAAAGCTGGGTGAAACTAGTAGTTTGGTTAAAGCTCTGAAAAAGGGCAAACCAGCCAAACTGGACTCACTTAGAAAACTTGATGGCACCTTCACTGAGACGAAAGCGGAAACTCTTAGTTATCTGCTGGAGTCTCACTTTACAGGTAACCAGATTACAATTGGTTCACAACCAGCCCCGATTAACGAGACTATGAGTGAGCCAAGACAAACAACTCGGCGTAGCTGGTATATTGCGAAGGCCGTGGTAACGGACGAGGCCATTAAATACGCATTTGCGTCTTTTGACGGCTTCAAGTCGCCTGGTACGGACGGAATATACCCAGCCATGCTGCAACAATGTACAAACCAGCTGCTACCGACTATGAAGAAAATCTTCACCGCTGTCCTAGCGCTGGCATACATTCCAACACCCTGGCGTACAGTTAGAGTGGCATTCATACCAAAAATTGGCAGAAGTGACTACTCGCTCGCCAAGAGCTTCAGACCAATCAGTCTGACTTCTTTTTTGCTGAAAAGCTTGGAAAGGCTGGTCGAGCTTCACGTGCGCAAAGGTGCTTTGCGATTGCACCCACTATCTCCGATGCAACATGCCTATCAACGCGGAAAATCCTGCGAGACTGCGCTCCAAAATCTAGTTGGTAGAATTGAAGGCGCGCTTGACAGAAAAGAATACGCGATGGGCATTTTCATCGATATTGAGGGTGCTGTTGACAATGAGACTTTTGATAGCATGTGCAGCTCCGCCAGACAACACGGAGTAGACGAACCATTGGTGTTGTGGATTAAAGCAATGCTTATGAATAGAACGTTGGTTGCGGATGCGGATTGTGGCCGCTATGCTATGGCGGGGGTAAACAGAGGCTGCCCGCAAGGCGGCGTCATGTCTCCACTGCTGTGGTGTATGCTGGTCGACTCTCTGTTGAACGCACTCAACAGTTCTAATATTTACGCTCAGGCGTACGCGGATGATGTTGCCGTGCTTTCTGTTGGATCATGCCTAGCGACTGTATGCGCCAAGGCGCAGGCGGCCCTTGACGTAATCGACGAATGGTGCACTAGGAATGGGCTCTCGGTCAATCCTCTTACAACTGAGGTTGTTCTCTTTACGAGAAGGAGGAAGCTGGTCGGGTTGACTCAGCCAGTGCTAAAAGGCGTCACAATCCAACTCTCCAATGAAGCAAAGTATCTGGGAGTCATCCTGGATAGCAAACTTCTTTGGTCCAAACATGTTGAGCTGAAGACTGCCAAGGCGCTGTCTATTTTCTGGCAGTGCAAAGGCATTTTCGGCAAGACATGGGGCTTATCACCGAAAAGAGTCCTATGGATTTATACGGCTATGATAAGACCATTTATAGCATACGCATCGGTTGTTTGGTGGAATAAGCTTTCACGTAAATACGTCACTGCTGCTTTTGCCAAACTCCAAAGGCAGGTATGTCTCGGCTGCACGGGGGCCTTCCCCAGCACGCCTGGCTCCGGCCTAGATGCACTATTGAACCTTCCGCCCCTTGATGTTTACATCATGGGATGTACAATCAAGGCTATCTCACGTCTTACAAGAGGTGGCTTTTGGTATAACTCGCACTGGAGTTTTGATGAACTTGCGCAACGGTTGTCGGTCCTTCGACTCCTGTCTTATGGATATGCCGTCTGATGCGATGACACCGGAACTTCGGCTAGAGCGCAAATACGAGGTCGACTTTCCTCGCGTCCAGGACTGGCTCTGGCCGGACTCTGAACCTGGAAGGGAATGCAGTCGAATCTTTACGGATGGCTCCAAAACCGATCAAGGATCTGGTGCTGGTGTCTTCGTGGAGAGCGATAGCGTTAGACTTTTCTTTCCATTAGGCAAACATGCGTCAGTCTTCCAAACAGAGACTTATGCTATCCTAATGGCCATGGACTATGTTACGAGGAACAGGTGGAGGGGGCGAAGTATCTGCGTCTGTAGCGGCAGTCAGGCTGCGCTTAAGGCCTTACTCAAACCCTTAACTACCTCCAAAATAGTACGTGAATGCAAGATATCTCTGAATTCGGTCGGAAGGCTGAATTCACTTAAACTTGTCTGGGTCCCGGGTCATAACGGGATCACGGGAAACGAGATCTCCGATGAACTTGCTAGACAAGGCTCAGAGGGGGACCTCTCAGGACCTGAACCAGCGATCTGTCTGCCTGCGTCCTCGGTCAGGGCTTCCATTGACGGTTGGGTTTCCTATGAACACAATCGCCGTTGGCATGACTTTCCAGGGTGCAGACAGACTAAGCAAATGCTCCCCGACGTCTGTGGGAAATCCGCGGCATTCTTGTTGTCTCTCAACAGAAAAGACTGCAGACAGACTACTGGCGTTCTAACGGGACACTACGCTTTTGCCAAACACCTTAAGGTGCTAGGCCTAAGCGACACCACCAACTGCGAAGCCTGTGGAGAAAGCGACGACACTGCGGAACATTTCCTCTGTGATTGTGCTGCTTTTGCTCGTATCAGGTGGCACGTATTTGGTGCGGATATGGTGAGTGCTGTAAACCTAAGCTCCTTATCATTGAAGCGCCTTCTCGTTTTTCTTAGAAAAACGATTAAATTCCCACAGTAAAATGTGGTGTGTCTGCCTGGCAGTACAATGGACCAGTATTGAGTCTGAGTGCTCCAGTGCAGAAAGTTTCACACATCCCGACAAAAAAAAAAAAAAAAAAAAAAAAAGTATATGCAATCCATTTCATCCTTATTCGCTAAGGCATTAGAACAATCATGCAAGAAACTTAACAGATTAGTGACAGTGGATCTGTTTCTTACAAATCCATGCTGTTCATTAAAAATTAAATTGCGACAAAGAAATATTAACTTTTCACAAACAATTTGTTCAAAAAGCTTAGGGATACACGAAAGCTTTGAAATAGGCCAACAATTAGCGATATCACCACGTTCGCCTTTTTTAAATACAGGTGTGATAAAAGCACTTTCCCATACATAAGGGAATTTACCAGTACTAATGGACAATTCAAACAGATATTTAGGATATGGAGCAATTGCATGACTACATTTTTTAAGAACGATCGGTGCAATGCCAACAGGACCTGATGAATAATCATTCTTCAGAGAAGAAATACATTTTAAAATTGTTTCCAAGTCAAATGAGAAGCTACTAAAACTTTTTTTGGGAACAGCTAGTTAGATAACTAAAATATTGCTCATCTATGTGAAGAGGGGCCACCCTAAAAGACTTACTGAAATAATCTGCAAACATATTGCTTGCATCTAGCGAATCAGCAGTTGTAGAGCTATTATAAGTAAGTTTCGATGGATAACCATCGGTTTTTTTTCTTAGAATTAACAAATTCCCAGAAAAGTTTGGGGTCCACTTTTAAAGAGCATTCCATTTTACTTATATAGTCAATATATAAGTTGCAGGATAAAGATTTGAACTCATTGAATAATGTGAGATAGAGTTCAAGATCTGAATCACAGAGACTTTTTAAGTAGTTCTTCCAAGCCCTATTACGTCTGTTTCGTATCGATTTGCGCTCTTTAGTATACCAGGGATGGGACGTTTTCATATTCCTAGAGGATGTGACAGGAATCACTTTTTTCATGCAGTTATCCATCAAAGAATAAAAAGCACCTACTGCATCTTCAATATTAGATAACGCAGTAAGATTAAAATTAAACATATTAATTTCATCAGAAAGCCTTTGAAAATTTGCTTTCCGAAAGTCAAAAGATTGCGAACGGTCATACGAATTGTGTTTTCGTACAGATGTGCGCCCAATTCAATAAATACATCCAAGGGTGGATGATTGTCATCAATGTTAGTTATACTGAAGTAGGATTCCAGAACCACAGTACTAACAGAGTCAGAGAAAAAAAAAAGATCGAGAGTTCGATTTTTGAAATTTTTTATACAGCTTGTTTGCTGTAAATCAAGAGACAAAATATTGTCTAATAAAGCGAGCTCTTGTTGGGCAGAGTCAAAGGATGGAATGAGATGAGAATCATCCTCAGAAGGTACCCATCCAATATGTGGCAGATTGAAGTCGCCTATAAGTAAAACAGTGCTTTCACAACAAGATATGTCAAAAATATGGTCAAGTGCCATAGAAAGTTCACAATACAAAGAACATAGACGAGACGATGGAATGTACGCATTAACAACATATAAATATTTGTTCTTAAGTGTAATTTTTACACAGATAATTTCGACATTTAGTGGAACTGGAAAGTCAATCGTTCGTGACTCAAAGTTGCAACGAACAGCAACCAGGACAGCTCCTCCAAGCGCTTTCAGGTCATTTTTATGACGGTCGTTTCTGAATACGGAGAACTCATGTATTGCACGATCTTTCAAGTAACTGAACCCTTCTAATGACTCTTTTTGCATAGAAAATTTCAGAATCTTCAAAATACACATTTTCATGCTTATTTTGAGATTCGAATGATTAGTCAATTCGTTCGAAAGTCTCTATTCGTTCGAATAAAACCGGTTCTCCTCGAATAACCCTCAAACGGGCCAATTTTTTTCTATGATGAAAAAATTCGAACTTACTTATATACTAGATAATATGTATACTAGAAAGCCGAATTTGAGGTCAGATTTTCAAAAAAATCGATAGTTTGCCTTTTTGGGCTGAAAAAGACTAACCAGCGTTTAGGCGGATTGGCCTGGAATATTAGCAGGTGGAACGTACGTTTTTTTTGTTGCCTTCTATTGTGTACTCGGGAAAGAATTAGTTTGTCGTCAAACTGGTTTAGATTCTGGTTAGATTCTTTTGGGTGTTGCAAAGCACGTCATCTACTTCAACGCTAAAATCAGGCAGCTTCAAATGTGTTGCGTATTCGTGATCCTTTGCATGAATTCGCCAATAAAGCAAATATGAGTTCACCATAGCCACATCCAAGAAATGATAAAACATACGCAATGTCCACTTTTTCGTTTTCATGCGAATATGATAACGGCCTAATAAACCGGCCATGAGATCAACACTTCCCATGTCGTGGTTGTATTCTTTCATAATGTTGCGGCAGTCGATTTCAATATATTTCTTGATCTTTCTGTCATACCTGGTTGTTTTGTTTGGTGGAGCATCAACATCTTTGTCATTAGATATCTTACAATTCGGAATTCGATTGGCACGAATTGTTCCAAGCGAATGAATTCTTTTACTTCGCAAATATGGGAGCGACGTGTAAAAATTATAAAAATATCGTCTGCGATAAACGGACAAAGACATTCGATGTCGCACCCAAATTAGGTGTGCAGGTGACAAAACATCATTGTCACCTGCACCTTTATATACTTCGACTTTGTACGAAAGTTCATAGGAGTCACATAGAGCAAACAATTCCATACCATATTTGTGTGGTTTAGCTGGCATATACACTCTGCTTCAACTGTATAAGCACAAACATTTTCTAAGCTACGTTGTCCATTTTTTCAAAACCTTGTGCCGTAATATATCATTTGATGATGCAAACTGTTTGCGTATGATGTTGAGAAAATAAGTCGGAAAGAATAATTCAAAAAGTACCGCTATTTTTCATGGTTCCCTTGCAAAGGATTTAATATGGAAAAATGCAGTTTTATTTTGCGTCAACTGAATAGACACAAGGTCATTATTTTCACTGCTTATGAGTATTCTGTGGAGATTGACACATTAGATCAACAGTTGAAGTGCCTTAAGTGAATTTTATTTGATTAATTGTATTTCAAAGAAAAGCAGTAGATTAAAATCTCTAAATAGTGTTGAAAGAGCTCAAATCGATTTACTAAAAGACCAACGACTAACCGGCCGTTCTATCGCTGATAAAATTGGACGAAGTTCTAGTGTGGTCTATTCTTATTTAAAAAGCAAAGATTCGTACGGAAAAAACATGAACGGAGGTCAAAAAATGGCAACAACAGCGGTTGATCGAAGAGCAATTTTAAGATGTGCTTCCAATTCCTGCGACTCTGCGGCAAAAATAAAGCAGAAAGCCCGTGTTACTGCAAGCGTTTTAAAAGTGCGAAGGATATAGGGATGGCATCAGAAAACGACCATCGCCGCTTAAGAATTCATCAAAAAAAAACTTGGCAGCACACATGCACCTATGACATGCACCGTGACACAGCTGTAAGTTGTAGTTAAGAAATTTGTATTGAAAATCCTGAAATTGAAAAATGTTTACTTCCGCCAATTGAAATTGATGCCAAGCATATTCTAAAATTATGAAAAACAATTTCACATTAACAGATTTGCTAAATTCAATTACCTTTATAATGAAGTTTGAAAAATAATAATAATAAAATCACGAACAAAATATTCGGCGGGATGTGTTAGTGGTCGGAGAGATGTCAAACTTTGACATTTCCTGAAAAATTCATCGCATCGGTTCATTAGAAACGAAGAAAATGGGTTTTAGAAGCACTGTTTATCCCCGCTAACTGACTTAGCGGCGATAGCTATCCCCGCTAAAGTTAGCGTATATAGGATAAGTTGTTGTTGTATTTAAAATGCAAATTTCAAATTATCCCTATATCCGCGTGCAAAGAAACACGGCTAATAATGCCAAACATCTAAAACGGTTAAAAGTTCAAAAAAACCACTACTTAACGAGAAACGGAAGTAGCCGTGTTTCTTTGCACGCGGATATAGGGATAATTTGAAATTTGCATGTTAAATACAACAACAACTTATCCTATATACGCTAACTTTAGCGGGGATAGCTATCGCCGCTAAGTCCTTTAGCGGGGATAAACAGTGCTTCCACAACCCATTTTCTTCGTTTCTGATGAATCGTTGCTATGAATTTTTCAGGAAATGTCAAAGTTTGACATCCCGCCGACCACTAACACATCCCGCCGAATATTTTGTTCGGGATTTTATTAAAAAAAATTTTTTAAATTTAGTAAATCTGTCAATGTGAAACTGTTTTTTATAATTTTAGAATATGTTTTGCATTAATTTCAACTGCCGGAAATTAATATTTTAGAATTTCACGATTTTCAATACAAATTTCTTAACTCAACTTACAGCTGTTTCACTAATAAACGTCATAGGTGCATGTGTGCTGCCAAGTTTTTTTCGATGAATTCTTAAGCGGCGATGGTCGTTTTCTGATGCCATCCCTATATCCGCGTGCAAAGAAACACGGCTAGTGTTGCGCTTAGAATTCTCTAGACTCCATATGAGTTTTAAAAATGAATGGCGTCACGTAGCTTTTTCGGATGAGAAGAAGTTTAATTTTGATGGCCCTGATGGGTTTAATTATTACTTCCACGATGTGAGGAAAGAAGAACGATTTTTAGCGCTGCATCATAGTCGAGAAGGTGGTGTTATGGTATGGGGAGCAGTTAGCTACTATGGCACTGTCGAGCTTGAGTTCCAAACCTCAAAAATGACTGCATTAAGTTATAAAGGAAATTTGAAAAGATATTTCCCTAAATTCGCAGGCATTTTTGGACCCATAAACTGATCTTTTCAGCAGGATAACGCCAACATCCACACGGCGCACATAGTAAAAAATTGGATAGAGGAGCAGAATGTGGAATTGCCTCAATGGCCGCCATACTCACCGGACCTGAACCTTATAGAAAACGTTTGGGGGTGGTTACTACAAAAAGTTTATGAGTCTGGCCGTCTGTTTGAAGACAGAGAATCCCTTATTGCAGCTATTAAATTGGCCAGGGGGGAAATTTCGCTAGAATACATAAAGAGGCTGTACGGTTCCATGCCTGATGGAATTTACGAAACTATTATGAATAAATTCAGCAGTAACCACTACTAAAACTAACCAATGAAAACCTATTTTAAGAAAAACTTGTTTCATTAAATCCCAATAACTTTTATTTCCAATTTCAATATTTGTGTCTATTCAGTTGACGCAAAATAAAACTGCATTTTCCATATTGAATGCTTTGCAAGGGAACCAAGAAAAAAATAGCGGTACTTTTTGAATTATTCTTTACGATTTATTTTCTCAACATCATACGCAAACAGTTTGCATCATCAAATGATATATTACGGCACAAGGTTTTGAAAAAATGGACAACGTAGCTTAGAAAATGTTTGTGCTTATTCAGTTGAAGCGAAGTGTATTGCCGCAAAGCAGACATCATTTTCGTGGAACACATTTGCTCATCAATGCATAATCGGGCCGTTTTCGGAGGGGCTCAAAAAATCGATGTCATCGTAGTTCTAACTGCTTCGAATGCCAATAGCTTTCTGTATTTGGTTTTGGATATCGGAAGACGGACGTATGTGTACAGCAATATACCAATATAATGCTTCAGCTCGGTGGAGCTGACATTGAAAGTGCTTGCGATGTCTTGTTTAACGGCGTGCTTGATACTCTCGTTGGAAATTTTTTTTAAACAAGTCTTCGGTAAAAAATGGCATGAAACATTGATATGATGTTTTCAATCCATTGAAGCGCTCAGGTTTCCATTTTACTATGGAAAACAATTTCATTGCGGTGTAGTTCCAAGTGCTTCTTTCTCCACATAAGTTTTTGAACTCAGACGATTGCGGATAAATGTCTATTGCGGTTCCAGTGAACCCACCAGCGCTAGGTAAATGATATGCGAAACATTCATCAAATTCTGGTAAAGGAGAGCGATTTCGCTTTGGTCCTTTTGGTTTTGTTTTTGATGTGCTAGTCGACGGTTGCACACTGGTCACTGGCTTGTTAGTCTGCTGACAGGATGAGCTGGTGGATGGCGCTGCTAAATAAAAACCACTGTTCTTATTACAACATTGTTCTTATTAGAGAATATATAAATCTCACTTGTAACAGTTTGTTGAGAGAAAGTCGCTGGTAGATGAATTTCTAATTGCTGAATGTAATTATGAATTTGAGCAAAATCTTCACTTTCAACTTCGCTCAACTCGTCGTCAGAGCTATCGCCGTCGTCTTTCAAGGATTCCATCATGTCAGCAATTTCCTCATCGGTCAATTTCGACAAATTGAAGCGTTTAAAAAATCCATTTTCATAAAATATGCCGGGTAGAGGGATAAGCTTTCTATTCGATTGAATCTCAAAATACATATTCTTCGAATTCGACAAACTTTCGATCGAAATCGAATGTCAAACTGGTTATAATTATCTACAAAAAAAAACTTGAAAAGCAGGCCAAGGCATTCAGAGGATACACTCGGCCGCATTTAGAGGTGAGTACTGAACTTCAAACTTGTCGCTGGCCTCGGCACTCGGCCTTTTCTGAGGATATATACTACCATCTGTATCTGCATATACCTACACTTCGCTTCAACTGAATAAGCACAAACATTTTCTAAGAAACGTTATCCATTTTTTCAAAACCTTGTGAGGTAATAGCCGTGTTTCGATACTAAGCGTATACCCAGCTCAGCATAATTTTACACGTAAACAAAAACAAAAAGGAGTGCTGAAGATAAAGAGGTCAGCAGTCGAGGACTGAGACGAAGTGAGCATAGTGTGTTGATGCCATGAAGCGACTAGATGGCGGTCAAATAAGTTGGGAGCAAAAATATACCGATTGTTATGCAGAGATAGTGGATGTGTTCGTCGATTAAACAAAAAATCCTCATTTCAAAGAAAATTATGCGAAGAAAATTAAAAAAATTGGCAAAAATAAGCATCCGTTCTTTTCCTTGCTGTCAAACACAAAGGATTTTATGATGTTCAAAAATCTTTCAAAAACTACGTTTGGATTTGCATCCTTGCTTTAATAATAATCCAAATCGCACTCTTTTAAAGTACAAACACTGCGAACACATCCTTAAAAATGAAAAGTGAATATAGAATACGATCTAGGCGTTTTATTTGTAAAATTATGCTGAGCTGGGTATACAATACACTAGCACCGAAACACGACTAATATATCATTTGATGATGCTTACTGTTTGCTTATGGTGTTCAGAATATAAATCGGAAAGAATAATTCGAAAAGTACCTACCTCTATTTTTTCGCTGGTTCTCCTACAAAGCATTTAATATGGCAAAATGCAGTTTTATTTTGCGTCAACTGAATAGACACAAATATTGAAATTGGAAATAAAAGTTATTGGGTTTAAATGAAACAAGTTTTTCTTAAAATAGTTGTTTATTGGTTAATTTTATTAGTGGGTACTGCCGCCTTTATTCGTAATAGCTTCGTAAATTCGATCCGGCATGGAATCGTACAGCCTCTTTATGAAGTCCATCGAAATTTCCCTCCACGCGAATTTAATGGCTGCAATAATCGATTCTCTGTCCTCAAACTGACGGCCAGACTCATAAACTTTTCGTACTAACCATCCCCAAACGTTTTCTATAAGGTTCAGGTCCGGTGAGTACGGCGGCCATTGAAGCAATTCCACATTCTGTTCCTCTATCCAAATCTTTCCTATGCGCGTAGTGTCAATGAAGGCGTTGTCCTGCTGAAAAGTCCAGTTCATGGCTCTTGGGTCTAAAAATGCCAGAAAATTTAGGGAAATTCCTTTCCAAAATTCCTTTATAACTTAATGCAGTCATTTTTGAGGTTTGGAACTCAAGCTCAACAGTGCTATAGTACCTAACTGCTCCCCATACAATAACACCACCTTCCCCACTATAATGCCGCGGTAAAAATCGTTCTTCTTTCCTCACATCGTGGAAGTAATAATTAAACCCATCAGGGCCATCAAAATTAAACTACTTTTCATCCGAAAAAACTACGTGACGCCATTAATTTGTCCAACTCATATGGAGTCTAGAGAATTCTAAGCGCATACACTTCCGTTTCTCGTTAAGTGGTGGTTTCTTTTTCATTTTCATCCGTTTTAGATGTTTGGCACTATTGATAACCCTTCGCACTGTTGAAACTGTTGCAGTAACACCGGCTTTCTGCTTTATTTTTGCTGCAGAGTCGCAGTAATTGGAAGCACATCTCTTCGATCAACTGCTGTTGCTGCCGTTTTTTGACCTCCTTTCATGTTTTTTCCGTACGAATCTTTGGTTCTTAAATAAGAATAGACCACACTAAAACTTCGTCCAATTTTGTCAGCTATAGGTAGAACGCCCGGTTAGTTCTTGTTCTTTTAGTTAATCGATTTGAGCTCTTTCAACACTATTTAGAGATTTTGATCTACCTATTTTTCTTTGAAATACAATTAATCAAAAAAATTCACTTAACCCTTTTGATCCGGATGGGACATCCAAGGTATAAAAACACCTTTGTTCTATGTCCCATACGGATCGAAAGGGTTAAAGCACTTCAACTGTTGATCTAATGTGTCAATCTCCAATACTCATAAGCAAAGCAGTGAAAATAATGACCTTGTGTCTATTCAGTTGACGCAAAATAAAACTGCATTTTTTCATATTGAATGTCTTGCAAGAGAGCCAGAGAAAAAATAGCGGTACTTCTTGAGTCATTCTCTCTGATTTATTTTCTCAACATCATAAGCAAACAGTTAGCATCATCAAATGATATATTACGGCACAAGGTTTTGAAAAAGTGGACAACGAGTGTTAACAAATTGTTGTGCTTATTCAGTTGAAGTGAAGTGTATATGCAAGCTTCTTGGCTTCGCATTCTCGAAGAGAAATGTCCAAACAAATGAAAAAGACGCGGCCTTATTCCATTGGACCTTACTAATACCAAATTTAATGTGGAGCTTTAATAAGTTTATTCAAATTCCCTTTTAAATAAGAGTGAAAGGGACTACAGATTTAAGCTTCAAACTTATTTTATTATTGGAACCGGACATTGTATCAATTTTAATTCTGTTGGCTGTTGAAGATCTAAAAAAAACTATCGAACGAACTCAGTTTTTCCAAATAACAATTTACTCTTCGGTATTGTATCTACTCTGGGCATTATGCATATATTCTATTTTCTAGTATTTTTCAATTTGAATAAAATTTAATTAAAAATAGCATCTTTAAATCGATCGTCAACTTTAGCTTATTGCTTGCGAACCAATTCCCTCCGCCTTTACTTACCGCTGTACGACGCCAGTGCACATTTGTTTTATCTTATCTAATTCCATTAAACCATCAAGAGTGTTACGACCCCACAAGCAAAGCATAAATATAAACAGTGTTCCCTTCCAACATCGCTTTATCAATCCAAAAGTTGAGTTACTTCGTTATCCAAATGAAGATTTACGAAGCATGCAACGTGCCTCCTCCACGTAATATTTGTAGAGCTGCCACAAGATGCGTAAGCTGAAACACAGTAATCAATTTGACCCCTTGGTCAATGCGACACCAGGTCAAAGAGGCATCAACCAATACCTACGTCAGCGGTTATTAAATGTGTTTATAGCTAGCCTACAACACAACAACAACAACAACAACAATAGCATGGAATACAAAGGGTTCCACCGTCTGCCATACTTTTCGTTTGCCCCTCGTTCCACTAGACAGCCTAACACGATCATTGTACACACGGTTTACTCCAATAGTTTTTGAAAATACAGCCAAGCATAGCGCTGTGCATTCGATGCCAGTCATAGATTCAACATCGGAACGGTTCGGACGTATAGTTTACGGATACACTCGAAATTTACGCGACCTATAAACCAATAGCAGGTGTTCCTCGCTATCAGTTGGAAATGCAAATAAGGGTTGTGCCGCCCTGTACATCGTCCGCACTACCGCTAGGGGCGAAGCAAGTGCTTAAAGTAGCCTCGTTTAGCGCACAGTTTGCCGGAGACCGTTGCAGTTGCAATAAGCAGAGTAAAGTCGTCGCTTAACATGGGAAAGATACTCAATCATAAGTTTCTGCTCAATTGCTGCAATTTTATGTTTTTGGTAATCAATTTTTATTTTGATTATTTTTTTTTAATTTGTGTGCCGATGATCGCTTGATGATCGTTTGATAATCGCGTGTGCTCGTTTTTGTTCCACTTTGATGGTTAAGCGTACATAATGTTGTGTGAGCTTATAGTGCCTGGCGTGGAAAGGGCAAAACCGCAACTAATAGTCGCAAAGTTTCATAATTTTTTAATCGAAGCTGAAGCAATTGAAGTCGTGCAGGTGTGCGTGTTGGCTGTTAAAAGTGAAATGTGGTATACTTTGAATACATACTACGAGTAATAAGGAAGTGGACGATTCAGTCATCCAACTAAACTAACAAAACCACCATACATTTGGCATACCTACCTATCATTCTTGGATATGCTTTTTCAAACTTCTCAGACTTTATTTCAAGGGATTATTTTTCTATCAAATAGAATCTATTCATCTGGTAACGTGCACTCTTAGTCGAATGCAATAATATTTAGCCATTGCAAGTGCAAAGCCTTACTTAGGTCCTTGTTTTCTTTATGGCAGCATTTACATCAGCTTCCTCTTGCTATAGCAGCTGTCAGTTTTCATATAAAAATACGAATAATGCGTTGAATCGGAACCTGATAAGCTAGGTACATTCCTTTGACATATACATAGGTATATATAGGATAACATTCCAAACGAAGACTATGCTTTTCGGTTCCAACATCGCATGATATTGTAACGATTTAGGCCGATTGCTACCTTTTCTGTCGAAAGCTATTGAAAGAGTGGTCGACGTGAAACTGCTCACTCCTAGACAGTTAGGCTTCCGAAAATAACACAATTGTGCTGAGTACTGCTGTTATAAATGTGACTGAAGATATACAGCAATTCATGGATAGTTTTGAAAGAATATCCTCCTAACTTCGGATTTAAGAAAGTGGCAGCGCCATTGAAAATTGTTGTAATTGCAAATAGGTGTGTTTAATGAACCTGCACAGAAGAGTACAGAAATGTGCAGAATTTTGTGTTCCATGAGTAAAAATATTGCCTCAATGACTTTCTGTTCCATGAGGCAGTCAGTTAGCAAACGATTTTCCGAACCTTGCTTTGATCTAGGGCAACTGAGTGAAAAGTGGCAAATTTGAAAGTTCAAAATGTACTGATGTCAACTGTTTATTTGTTTGGCTTGAGATCATATTTTTTAGTTTTATGTAACAAATACTCGCATACAAATTTATAAAAAAAACAAAAGAACAACTTGTGATCGAATCGACATCTGTCAGTGCATTGTTCAGGCAAAACCGGAAGTGTACTAGAAAACACTGTGGATCATCTATTTGAAATTTCACAGCTGCGAAGAGAACATAAGATCCGACGCTGTACTTTTCTGTTCTGACTTGACGTGAACAGTTTGAACTAACCTCTGCTGTTCTGGTCTTGTTTTCGTTCATTAAACACAGCTTTAAACCGCCAAACTTATCCTTAGTTTAGGATTCCTGTCATTCGGCAAAGCGCACGTTAATCCTTTAAACGTGGCGAAATAGAAAATGCAAATGTTTAATTGTTTGCTGGCTGTATCAAATATTTACCAAAAAAATAACAGTAGCGTGAACCTCGGAACGAAATTTTACGTGTGCCTAAGAACGTTCTAAAGTATTGTTACATCCAGGCTAGGATTCGAAAAGATAAAACGTAATTCTATTTAATTAATCTTTATTAGTTCTCTTTCAATTTGATTCTTGATTATTATTCTAATAATTCACTTATTTAATTCAACAATTCACTTTCACAATTAATCACTTTAAATAAACAATCACTTCTCTCTTATTCAATACTTCTTCTTTTTCTCTATACTTTTCACTACTGTCATCTATCGCACTTCTTTATCGCGGTTCACAACTCGAATGTATTGGGTGCTCCTGCGACATCTATTTATATCTCCTAGTGACACCTCTCGAAATTTACAGATTCGTTAAGTTCAGAAGGTTCGAGAACAACATAATTAGTTATTCCATAGCTATTCAAACTGCTTTTCAAATGCTGCCAATTATCGGTAATATGGCTCTCTACTAGATGGCGCTGCAACTTGACTAATTGATGCAGAATGTCACAGTTTGAGCAAACATGCAACAGTATACTGATATTCAGTTTTGCACGTGGTTTTCTGTTTTAACGATTTTTTGTTTTAATTCTTCTAAGCTTGACTCTAAAAGAGGACTGAGATGTCTGTGGAAGGTTACGTAACTTGCGGTACGCAAGTTTTGAAGAAGTAGCAAAAATTAGATATACGCGACCTCGACCGCGCATACTTAAATCAACATTTTAAAACCATTACCCGTAAACCTCTTATATATTCTTCTTCTTTTACTGTTTTAACTGCGAGGTTATGACCTGGATTAGATTACCACATCCCTATTCCTGGTTTGCCAGTGGGGCTCGCCCGTTCGATATCCAAAATTGTCAGCAGGTCTTCCAGCTGTGAATCAATCACTCAGTCACCGAGGCCAACTAAATATACTGGTGTATTTATGTCATCCAAGAGTTTTACTATTTATATAATTTATATAAATTTTATAATTAATGCTTTGTGGCCTTTTTTTAAAAATAAAGTATATGTGGACGGAGTCGCTGGCAAAATCAAGTAAACCTATAATTTGTTGGTATTGCTCGACGAACGACCATTTTTGTTTTAAAAAGTTTTATCTGCCTTCTGTTCTGTCCCACACGACGAGGGTCAAAAGTTGGTAAACTTAAGCCAATGCGACGTTCAGTGAACGCCAAACGACCTAATGTTTCATCTCTTCTTAAGCACAGTTATCGATTACATTCCTTAAGAGAGCCGTTCCTAACAATGAAGAAATACCAGACGTTACTCTCGAAGAAGTTAGGAAGGAAATAGGAGACATCGGGTTAAAACGGCTCATGATTCTCAACTCCAAACTGATGAGATGCGATCCAACGCCTAACCAGTAGAGGGAAAGTTTTCTTGTTCTTTTGTACAAGGAAAAGGCGATGTGAGACTGATAATTATCGTTCAATCAAGCTGATGTCACAGACCATGAAGATCGTTAAGAGGGTATTAAGGTAGAAGAATGCGGCAAATAATACGGAGGACCATTGCGGGTTTGCCGCAGGTAAATCAACCAGAGATGCAATCCGAAGTACAAGGATCAGGATAGAAAAACATCGTGATTCCTTGCAAGATTTGCATATGGTGTTGGTTGATTTTGAAAAGGCCTTTGATAGACAACCAAGGGGTCTGTTGCGCTAAGACAGGAGTTCCAGAAACCTACGTATAGATCATCATGGACATGTATATGAGGGAGGAAAGAAAAGAGTAAAATACTTCGCTGGCACCACTGAGGAGTTCAATCAAAATTAGTGTACTCCAGGAAGCATCTTGAGTCCATTGATATCTATTACAGTCCTTGATCTTTTGCTTGAACGCAAGTTGACGAACTCCATCAGTTATTCTTTGCTGACGATGGAGCCATCATTGGCGAGGATCAAATGCCCCTGCAACGAGCACTTGATGTATGGGTGGAAGTTTAGGAGGGGAATGGGAATCGTAGTAGTTCGAAAAAAACAGAACATCTGTTCTGCCCGTTCTCTAATCCACTCCAACCTATACCAGACACTTATATGAATGGAAGAGTGAATCCCAATTGCGAAAAGTTCAAATATCTGGGATCTATGATCAATAGCAAAAGCACGCTGTGATGACGACATTAAGCATCGCGTAAGCGTAGGTTGCATGAAGTGGCGGGAAAACTCAGTCATCTTCTGTGATCGAAAAATGCCAATAAACATAGGGGCGGGCTACAGTCCGCTTGGGCGAACTGTTGGATACCCTATTCTTATTCCTATATCTCATAAGTGGGCGTGACAAAAATTTAAAGGATTTTATCGAAAAAACTAAGCTTTTGTAAATAAAAACGCTCCCTAGCTCAAACTTTGGTTTTTCAATAAAATTGTTTTATTTAATTGTGGGCGTGTCAGTAGGCGGATTTAAAAAAAATTTAAGTATGAGCATAAAGGGCCCCTAGAGAGTATATATTAAAAATTTCAGCTCCCTAGCTCAAATTTTGGTTTTTCAAAAAAAATATTTTATTTAATTGTGGGCGTGTCAGTGGGCGGATTTTGAAAATTTTATGTCCCAAGCAGTTTTATGGGCCAAAGATCATATATAAAAAATTTCAGCTTTCTAGCTCAAAATTCAATTTTTCCCAAAATTTGTTTTATTTAATTGTGGGCGTGTCAGTGGGCGGATTTTGAAAATTTTATGTCCCAATCAGTTTTATGGGCCATAGATCATATATAAAAAATTTCAGCTCTCTAGCTCAAAATTCGATTTTTTCCAAAATTTTGTTTTTTTGAGTTTGTGGGCGTGTCTGTGGGCGGATTTCAAAAATTCTTAAACTTGATTATTTCGGGACCCTAGAGAGTATATGGTTAAAATTTCAGCTCTCTAGGTGCAGTTTAAAGGCCTAATTTTTGCCGACGGACGGACGGACGGACGGACGGACGGACATGGCAAGATCGACATTACTATCGATGCTGATCCTAAATATAGTAACTTTTAGGGGTCTACGGGCAATATTAAGGTATGTTACAAACTATGCGTCAAAATTAATATACCCCTAGAATAGGGTATAAAAAGAAAGAAAGGCTATACTTATACACCACAGTTTTGCGCTCATATAAAGTTCACAATATTGGACAGCGAACAAAAAGTATGAGCGCAAATTAGCGGCAGCTAATATGAAGATGCTTAGCATGACAGCAGGGGAAACAAAGTTTGATCGAATAAGAAGTTCCAAGATTGGGGGGAGCCTTAACCTTAACGAAGCTTTATCGGAAAAAAGGAGCGCAACCGGCTCAACTGGTACTGTCAAGTTCAAGAAGAGATCCTACGAGCCCTGTCAAAAAGCCAATATCAATCAATGTCTCCACACAATCGCGGAAGAGAGGCAGGCCTAAAAACTACTGGATAACTACAGGCCTCAGTGACGGAGTGATTCAAAATCGCGAGGCCTGTCGTTATTTTCTGAGGTCGAACCGGCGAACTTTATGACATTCCCTGTCAAGTCATTTGGAGAAGCATAGTGCTTATTCTACCCTTCAAAAAAGACTTAACACTCTTTAAATTTTGTCTTTCGACCATTGATATACAACAGTTTAGCTTCCCAGCCTACTTGTCTCTATTTCTATCTCTAATAACTATATTTTTTTTATTTAATTTATCAACATTTATTTCCAGATTTGCGGTGGATTCCTAATTTTTGGCGGATTCTATGTATTTTCCGATACAAAAAGTATTCTACTATCGCGGCTTTTAGCCTCTACCAGCGAGCAACTAAACAGTTTACCACAACCTCTATTTTATTATATTTCACTCGGACTAGCAGTTGCTGGTACTGTTGCGATTCTTGCCTCGATAATTGGCTTCTGGGCATCGTGCCTCAATACTTACTGTTTTCTAAGCCTGTACTTCCTCACCGTTGTAATTCTACTCTTAGCTGAATCGGTGGTCTGCCTTGCAATAACCCTCTGGCCGCATTGTCTGGGCATCACTTTGGATGAGGCGAAAATGGTCAAAGCTCTACAGGGGAACTATGGCATACCCGGCCGAGAACAATTCACTATAGCCATGGACTTAGCGCAGACAGGTTTCGGCTGTTGTGGCATGAATAGTGAGATTAACTATGATACAGCAATGTGGCGTCTACAAGGCTATGGGCCGCGAGAATGGGTCGTACCATTAACATGTTGCATCCTACGTAATGAAGATGAACCATTGGCCTACCTTGATCCCAAGCCATCGAATGAAAGTCAATGTCAAACTTTGCATAAAACCGATTTCGCCAAGCATCGTCATACAAAGCCATGCCTAGAGTACCTAGATATTTGGTATCGGGAGCAATACCTGCTCTTTTTGGGAGCCAGCTTGATAATCGCCATTGTGGAGTTTTGTGTGCTATTGAGTATTATTTTGAATTGCACTAAACTCTCAAAGCGATCTTGTAAAGTAGAAAATTTTCTTGAAATGCGTACAAGAGCGAAATCAAATCAAACGCTAGTGGAAAATATCTATGGACCAGATATTGTGGATCTACGAACAACTCCCCTCGATGGCATCATTAACGATCAACAGATACCTGGTGACTTTAAAGAAATTTACATTCAGCCACAGGAGCTATACAAGAGCCGTCATAAAACTACTTTTAAGCCAGGACGAAGTCATTATCACATTTCGACGAGGAGTTATTTAGTTTAATATCTAAGCCCTTTTTAATTTCGAAAGAACCTAATTGTAAATTTACTGTATCTAAGTTTAATGAATAAAAGTTAATGTTTTGTATACGAAATAGGTTAAGATTAGTTTTTATTTAATAAACACATGTTTACACTTTCACTGATAATAAAACAGATTGTCAGCCACCATGCAAAAAAATATAAAATTTCCGGTACCAGAATTTTGCCTGGCACAAGGCTATGGTTCGTGACTCAATAAAGTAGGCTTATATAAAACAGGTTGTCCGGTGTACTGCCCTAGACAGAGCGAACAGTTGGGAAAAGCTTTTTTTTGTCGGGGTGCGAGGCTTTCTACACTGGAGAACTCAGACTCAATACTGATCCATTGTACTACCAGGAAGACACACCACTTTTTGTGTTTAAATTTACTCGTTTTCCACGAAACACGAGTAGAATCTTTAATGATAAGAAGCTTTGGCTTACAGCACTCACCACATCAGCACCAAATACCTGCCACCTGACACGAGCAAAAGCAGGACACTCACAGATGAAATGTTCCTCAGTGTCATCGCTTTCTCCACAGGCTTCGCAGTTGGTGGTATCACTTAAACCTAGCATAAGATTCTTGGCAAAAGCGTAATGTCCCGTAGGAACGCCAGTAGTTTTTCTGCAGTCTTTTCTGTTCAGAAGCAACAAGAGGGAGTCATGCCATCTGCGATTGTGTTCATATGAAACCCAACAGTCAATGGAAGCCCCGAGCAAGGACGCTTTGGCGCAGACGGCCGCTAGGCATGATCCGACAGAAAGTACGGCAACATCATCCGCGTACTCCTTAGCGTAGACTTAAGAACTGTGGAGTGCGTTCAACAGAAAGTCGACCAGCATGCACCAGAGCAGTGGATACAGAACGCCACCGTGCGGGCAGCCTGTGCTTACCCCCGCTATCACATAACGGCCACAATCCGCAGCCGCAACCAACGTTCTACTCATTAGCATTGCTTTAATCCACAGCACCAAGCACTCGTCTGGAAGATCTAAATATATAAACGGTTTTTCATTAGCGACTTGACAACTTCAAACTTTCAGTCTGAACGCAGCCGATTACCTTAATAAGCCGATTACCGAACTGTCAATGTCAAAATATTCAGTAAAATCAACATTTTCATCATTTTGAAGGAACAATGTTTACAAATAATTAGAATTTGCTACCGAAATTCCGAGTCGCTGGTCGCAACTTTAAAAGCGTTAACGCCAATTTTCGGCCGTAATTCTCACCCCAGTAGACAAGCAATTCATAGTCTAGTGAAAAAAATTGAGTCAGAATATTCGCTGCTTGATGTTGCCGTGCCAGTGAGGCTACGATTTGCCCGAAGTGTGGAGAATATTGCTGCTGTAGGGCAGGCGTCCGTCGCAAACCAGCCAAATCAGTCAATTTCACGGCTTTCTTTTGAATTGGGGTTCTCCCAGACCACATTATGGCGATTTTGCATAAGGATATTGTCCTACACCCTTGCAAGATTAAGCTGACTCAGGAACTAAAGCCACTTGATCATATGAAACGATAAACGTTCTCGAATTGGGCTCTGGACATGATGGAAGTATATGAAAAATTTCATCGCAAAATCAGCTTCAGCGACGAAGCGCATTTTTGGTTAAACGCCTTCGTCAATAAGCAAAGTATGCATTACTGGACAGGTGAGAACCCTCATGTCCTTCATGAAACAGCATTTCATCCACAAAAACTCACTAATTTGGTGCGTTTTTCATCCCGGTGGCGTCATTGGGTCGTTTTTTTCCTCGATGAAAATGACCGTCACGTTACGGGAAATGGTATTCGCTACAGAGACATGTTGTAACGTAATTTCTTTGAGCAATTTCATCAATTTGATATCAGTGATATGTGACCCAACAAGACGGTGCCACAATCCACACAGCGGGTGCAACAATCGAGTTATTGAAGCCTCAGTTCGGTGAATGTTTTATCTCGAGAAACGGACCCGTCTATTGACCGCCGAGATCGTGTAATTTAACGCCTCAAGACTTTTTTTTATGGGGCAGCATTAAACCATTGTTCTATGCCAACAAGCAGTCGACTTTAGAGGTGCTCAGAGCCAATATTGAAGAGAAAAAGTGGCCGCATCGGTCGAAATGTGCGAACGAGTCAACGAAAATTGAGTTCAACGGATCGATCGCTGCATACGTTCCGTGGATCACTTATGAACGAAGCCGAATTACATTCATAAAATATTTGATAGTAATTCAAGTAAATTTATTTTTGTTGAGATATCTCAAGTAGTTTGCATTTTATTTAAAAAAGAAGTTGTCAAGTCCTTAATGAAAGACCCTTTATATCAATTTCGTCGCCCGTTGGTCCCACTCAATAATTCACTCGTTGGAATCCACCAACGGAACATCGGAAATCGTCTTTTGCAGGAAAAATAAAATAAACAAAAAAAGCGCCTAATTTTCATATGGCTCCGACTAGTACGATGGGAGTGTATATGTGTAGTGAATTCGAGTGGATTCCGAAATGAAACCGGAAAAGAACTCCCAAAAGAGTGCTCCCAGTGCTCCAATAGAACGTTCAGGGAGTGTTTTTTCTGTCCGGAAGACAAAAGAAGAATCCGAGTGGTCCAATGGAAAACGGCGTTCAGTTGCAAAAACACCGGAACAGTCAAGAATGGACGGAGTTATAATCAAGAATTTATATTTTACGCTTCCGTCATTTTAGTAGTTTTCGAGCAGATGCGGTACACTTCAATTTGACTTCCAAACTTTTTCATTCTATATTTTATTGATTCCAAGTCTTTAGGAGCAATGAATAAAATGCAGTACCTATGGTTTTTGGATTTTTGATATCATTTCAATTTTTGTATGGCAACATAAATTCAGGAATAAAATGACTACCTAGTGCCACCTACGGTACCTGGTGGGAAATAGTGAAAACTTATTTACAGTACCATAAATTGTGACAATGATGAAAAGTAATATTACCCGTGTTTTATTGAGACTTATGATCTGGATAGATCTGCCGACGATAATAAAACAGTATGGATCATCGAAAACTTGCACAGATGAATTTCCAATTCGAAATCCTGCCCGGCGTTACCTTACAATCGAAATTGTCCATAAAATTAAAATTGGACGCTCTCAGAAGCAGTACCTGAATTTTACTTCCAAACATATTTTATTTTATTTCATAATGGTTCACAGTCCTAAAGAGCAATGAAAAATAGCGCGGTCTACTCCTCTCATGGAATAAAAAATGATATAATAATGTTTGACTTTTTGAAAAAATTGAATGTTGGTATGGCAATAAATTCAGGTTTAAAATGACAACCTATTGGCACCTAAGACACTCAGTGAGGCAAAGTGAACTAATTTATAGTTCATGAAATGTGATGATGCGTATTGGCGTTAAACAATATACAAGGTGGCGCAAAAGTCATCACCCAGTGGCGTTCACCAATCCGACTGAAAACTACATAGGATAGATGTCAAACGTCGTGAATCATTTAGAACATTGCCACCAGAATTACCTAAGGCACACCCAAGGGCTGAAAACCCTATCGGAAGATGCTATAATTTTTGCAAATAGCGGCAAATGTCAATTTTACTTTGACATTTGTGAAGTAAACAGATGACAACTTTTGCGCCACCTTGTACATCAATGAACTGAATAGATCATTGTGCGATGACAAAAATTCCAACCATGTACCTACACAAAGAAAGAAAGCCCAAACGTCAATAATCAATCCCCTTGTTTTTCTTCTGTATAAACTAACACTTGGTTTAATTTTAATATACCTACATACCATGAAGCAAAAGTTACAATCCTCCGGCTGATGTGTTTAGCTGTTGAGGAACTTTAATGCCAACAGAAAACAAACGATTTCTTTCTCATCATTTTAATTTTTATAATCAAACTCACTCTGCTAATAACCCGATAACATGCCCTATAAGCTATAACAGACGAATGGATGGCGCTTGTGTCGATAAGAAGCAAACCATACGAAAAATCGAAGTTCGAAAGCACTTGGCTGGCATGGCATTTCGAAAAGGTAAACAAAAATAAACTCCAACCAACAGCGTTTTTTTATTTCTCATTCTCACTCGCTTACCCACATCCCACCATTCCATCCCAAAGCAAAGCACGTGAGCCGTAAACGAAACCGAAACCAACACTTGCATGATTAGATTAAGATGCATTCATACATAGCACGAGAGTGTGCATTTTCACCCCTTCGTTAACCTACACAATCAAACTAAATTTCTCTTTAACATTATCCTCTCATTCGATCCCATTGCCAACATGAAACAGACAACTTTTTATTCGCTAAACTCTTGCTGTAGCTATTGCATTTCTTCTTTTATTTTCAGTTTCTGGTGATGGTTTCGAATGAGTGAACGACTTTTATTGTTTCTCTCGCAAAGCTAGCGTTTCGGTCTCTGAGCGGTAGTGCGGCGCGCGTCTATTTATTTCCTCGTTTTCTCTGTGCTCTCTTTTGGTGGTCACATTAAACAAAACACCATTACTCTGTTGATATTGTTTATCAATTATTTATTATTTAAAAATTGAATAACAGTTATTAAGTTCAAGAACACGAATTTGGCCAAAAACCTAGTGCTTCCAATTTCGAATCAAATAATTCGGTCTCTTTCACACGTTCACTGTGTCTTGCTGTTGACATTTTCACAGTTCCGTTTACCCGAAAGTTTCATTCAACCCAGCTCGGTCCTCTTGTTTCTTCGGTTCCTTATTTTTTTTTTTTGATTCCTATATTGTTTGGTTTGGTGTTCCGTGGGTTAGTTTGTGTGTACTGTTTACTCGCGTGTGTTTCCTATACGTTGGGTATGTTATTTTCCGCGGTAGTGTAGGAGTGTGAGTGAAGCAAATGCATTGCGCAGGCTATAAATCCTGCAAGTGTCAATTTGAATTCTTTATTGTGTGCTAGTGTGCGAGTATTATTGTCTGTCGGGCTCCGTTGCTTATTCTGTTCAATTGAGGGGATTAATTTCGATAAATTCGCCGAAACCGAAACGGCAACGCAACGCAGGAGGCAATTCACACCCTTCTCCGGCAGGATGCCGCATCAAGCAGTTTTAATTAAATAATCTGCCTTTGGTGCACAGGATTATGTTTTACTTTGAAAGATTTCACCAACCTGTTGCAAAAAAACAATCGAGCTAAATAGAAGGGTTTTTGTGCAACACAAAATCGGCTCGCTAAAGGTAAGAGGGAATAGTACATTTTATGAAGTATACATTGTTCTCCGAATAGAAAGTTGGAGTGTCGACAGTTGTTGACGCTAGTTGCATTGAATGTATAACCTTGCAATAGTTTTGTTCAGCAAGATAAAAACTAAACAATAATGAAAGCAGGCAGCCGAGGAAATCGTTAGATAGTAATAGCTACAAGTTTTCTTTATTTATTCACTTAAAAATGATTTCTACTCAAACGTCAGTTGGAAAAGTTCAACGTAATTGGCAGTGAAACAACTTTCGATGTTGTTGTTCACTCTTCTACAAAATTTGAAATTGCATTCTCCGAGTCGTTGTACTGCAATCGAAATCGGTATTAAAGCAGGCGCATGCCTGCATTCCAACTAATGTGGGTCTAACAAAAGCAAACAAACTGTCGAGGATTCTAACTGAATAGGTAACTACAGTACAACCTCGCTAGTCCGGACACATAAAGTTTCGGGTGTGCCCGGAATAGCGAGAAGTCCGGATTATAGAGAAAAAATAAAATGAAGTGGACAACCGACAGCTTTTCAAACGCACGCAATAGAAATTTATATGTATGATGCACGATGTACGCATTTCTAAAATCTTTAAAGAGCAGGAAAGAAAGTGTTTATTTTTTGGCTGAAACGCTTTTTCTAAAAACATTTTTTCGGCTTTTTCGCGTAACCTCTTTAGTAAAAGGATATCCATTGCAACTTCGTTGTTTATATTAGCCGTGTTTCTTTGCACGCGGATATAGGATTGGCACAAAAAAACGACCATCGCCGCTTAAGAATTCATCAAAAAAAAACTTGGCAGCACACATGCACCTATGACATGCACCGTGACACAGCTGTAAGTTGTAGTTAAGAAATTTGTATTGAAAATCCTGAAATTGAAAAAATATTTAGGTACTTCCGCTAATTGAAATTGATGCCAACATATTATAAAAATATAAAAAACCATTTCACATTAACAGATTTGCTAAATTCAATTACCCTTATAATAAAGTTTGAAAAATAATAATAAAATCACGAATAAAATATTCGGCGGGATGTGTCAGTGGTCGGCGGGAACTCATTCTTTGACATTTCCTGAAAAATTAACTGTTTATCCCCGCTAAACTTAGCGGCGATAGCTATCCCCGTTAAAGTTAGCGTATATAGGATAAGTTGTTGTTGTATTTTACAAGCAAATTTCAAATTATCCCTATATCCGCGTGCAAAGAAAAGGCTTAACAGCGGCAACGTCGCTGGATACTTTTTCGCCACAAATCTTAAGACATCGAATTCCATGCCGCAATTTAAATTTTTCCAACCAACCAGAAATGGCTGCAAAATCTTCTTTTCCTGTCATCTCCTTGTAAAAAAAGTTGGCTTTGGTTTGAATCATATTGGCACATGATGATTCCTTAGTTGGATAAACCATGTCAATCTTCCTCCACCGCTGGATGTTCATCTTGTCTGATCATATTTCTCTTCCCTGGATATTGTAAAATATCCTTGAAATGTGGGCAAATATTCTTAGAACTTAAACTTTCAGCTTACCTGATCCCTATTATGTGTTAGATACAAATTTTCGAATTTTCTTCTTATTGGCTTTTATGTCGAAAACGGTTGACTTCGAGACTTTAAAAATTTCAGCCACTTGCCAGTTTTAATATTATTCAATATTTTACATTTCTCAGATACTGTCAAAGTTACGTGCTTCCTTTTCTTTGTAGAAGCCATTATAAATATGTATTGAAAGGTGCTACGTAATAGCTTGACAATAATTTCAGTGAGAGATTCAAGCCTGAGCCACAAAAAATACGTCTTGTCCTTAAAATAACTTTAAAATAATAAAAACTTAACGCAACTGAGAAGGCTCACCATGAAATACATACAACAGAGTATGAGAAATCAACAAACACATACGTAATCTTGCAAATCGCAACGGCACAATGTATATGTACTCAAGAGCCGACTGCAAGCGACACAACTAGTAAGGGGATTCCAATAATTGTATGAACATATTTATGGAATTCCCCTACTAATACACAGAAGAGAGTCAAAAATATGTACGGGTACGCATTTTAATACAATGTCCGGACTGTAGAGGTAACATTTTGAAAGTTTCCGAAATGTAGAGGTGTCCGGACTACTGAAGTGTCCTGGCTAGCGAGTGTGCAGACCAACGAGGCTGTACTGTATGTACTATTGTACACTTTTCTTTACCTTTGGTATGAACTTTGGTCCAGACTAGCTTTACCTACAATTTTCAGTTTGTGGGTCGCCATGTTGTCTTAGTTTCCACATCCTCAGCCACTCGGAAAAACGTCCAATTGGCGACGACACCACACGCCCTACTCGCTGAACACAATGGAGTGTTGCAACTGCATGCTGGAGCTGTAAATCAACTATACGAGTTGCAGGGTAATGTGAGATTCCCTTAATATTTAAAGAAATATATATTTCTGAAAATAAAATTCAGGTGAGCCCGGTGACACATTTTGTCACCTCAGTAATGGAGCGACATACATAAATGCATTTTCGCCGTTTCTGAGTCAGGAATGTTTTCTCAGTGAAAAAACAAGATATTTAGACTGGTGTTATAAAATCTGTCCTATTTCTATTATTTCAAAAAATATCAATTTTTCAAATGACACAATGTTCACATGCTCAGTATCGATATACCAAATAAGCCTTTGTATGGGAAAGTCACTTGTGGTATGAATTTTTTTATTTTTTTAAATGTTTTAGATGACCCATACGTACAATTGAACTCACATATTCGCAAACGCATAATTTATTGCTGAAATGCTCTAAACATACGATTTTCATCCAATAGTGCTTCATATGCATGATTTTTTTGTCAGTACATACTTAAATACAGTAGACTCTCGTTAGCGTGAACACCGGTTAGTGTGAACACCGGATAACGTGAACAGATTTTTCTTTTGCTTGACATCTCTAAAACGTGAACAAATCATGAACACTCTAAAACGTGAACAACAATTTTTGCTTCAGGTTAACAGTAAACTGTTTTAGCAAGTGTATTTTAGCTTGAAATTTCTTATTCTTAGTAAAGGGTCCGCCAAATAACTTTTTTTTTTTGAAAATGCTATAAAAAAAAAACTACTGAATATTTTCTCAAATTTCTTTTTTTATTTGAAAGTACAATAATTTCATTCAAATGGCTGTCTCGGCTGGCCATGCAGTAGCCTACACGACTTTGTATGGCGTCATACTAAGGTCTTTATGCAAAATTCGTCTCAATGATGTCTCCGAAATGTTCAATTGTTGAGAACGACGGTGAATTGATGTTGATGCCGCTTCACTCACACTTTCTGCCACAGCAGCAATATTCTCGGGTGTACGCACTGTTTTTGGCTTTTCACGCTTTGGTTTATCGATGAGGCTGCCAGTTTCTTTCACTTTTTTCACAAGATAACGAACATACGGAGCTGACGGTGCTTCTCTTCTTCCAAAATCCGTACGCAATTTTCGCACACATTCTGCAACATTACCATGATTTTCAAAGTAATGCCGCAATATTTCCCAGCGTTGTTCAAGCGTATACACAACCATATTCGTTCAGCGGAAGGATAAAACTAATTATCTGTCAAATCAGACATGAGCTTACCATTCACGAAATAAGCACTAGTTGAAAAAAAAGTCAGATGGCGGACCCGATACAATACTTTTTGTTGCACGTTAGTTCGTGTCAGTTTGTTCCTCGTTGTTCCTTACAATAATTGTTTTTGATTGATTTGCTCGATTTTCGCGATTTTCTTTGCTTTTTGTCATCATAAGTTTTATACGAGTTACAGTTTTGGTTTTATAGTTCTTTGCGTAAACATGTCTTCAAAGAAACCAAAGTTTTTGTCACTTGAGGACAAATGCGCGATAATTAAGCAATTCCGTAGGGGCTCCAATGTAACAAGTTTGGCAAAAAAATACGCCGTTGCAAAGTCTAAAATTTGTGCCGTTAAGAAAAAGAGTGAACAAATTTTAAAGTCTGTGAACAACACATTTTCGGGGCCAGGGGAATAGAAAAACACTTCGATCATCGGAACTTCCCAAAATGGAAAAGTCGCTATACCGGTGATTTCTCCAACAAGGTGAACAAAATTATCCGATTAATGGCCTGATGATAAAAGCAAAGGCTTTGTCACTTCATTCTCAAATTAAGGAGAACAAAAGCAGCTTCAATGCTAGCGAAGGGTGAATGCAGAGATTTTAAACTCGATACGGCTTGAGATTTATTAAAATCACTGGTGAAAAATTGTCTTCCCAACCCGAGCTGGTAGACCCATTCAAACGTAAGCTGCAGGAAACGATTGATACGATGAGGGTGACCACCGACCAACTTTATAACGCAGACGAAACCGGGCTGTTTCGGAAGCTTTTGCCGAACAAAACATATGTTTCGTAGTTAGAAAAAACGCACAGCTAACTTCCGTCCATACCTGGAACGAAGACGAAGAAGACCATGTCGCTAAGAGTACGAACATCATAAGTGATGAGCAAAGTGATAATGACGGTGTGCTAGAATTGCCAAATCAAGAAAAGTAATCCAAATAAAGCCATTTCCATTTTTAACAAGGCTTTGGAATGGGCTGAAGGAGAGCTAGTTAGCCAAAATGACATTAGTATCTTAAGGCGCCTTAGGGAAAAAGCAGTGAGAATGCTTTTGGAGAAGAAGAAGATGCAAAAACAAATGACGGACTATTTCCATTAAATTTCGTTTCGGTAATGCCCGTGCTCAGTCAATGTTTAATGTTAATTTTTATGCCATAACCTTTTATTTTATATGTTCCTATGCAATTACTTTTTCTTTAAAATTAAATAAATGAATTAAATATACTGTTATAGTAAAAGCGCATAAGACGTTTTAAAATGAAAATCTACACTGGAATTGGCCTATTCACTTATTAAAATTTGACCTTCGCAAACGTGAACTCTCCCGCAAACGTGAACTCCCTTGGTTTTTAATTGTTCACGTTATCGAGAGTCTACTGTACTCTATACCAACAAAATTGCGATTTGCCGTTTCAAGCAATTAAAATGATTTTAGTTTAAAGTGACATAAATATAATTTGTTGGTATCGCAAATGTCTTATGCATTTTTTTTAGACCGAGAGCCCGAAGTAATTTTTCGGTCTGAGAGGTAACCGAAAGAAATTTGTATTACTGTGTAGCCTGAGTAGAGAGTGTATCGAAAATACTAGTCTGGCAGCAAATTGTGGCAGCCGCAGCGTGTGACAGTGCGTTGGTCATTTTCCACAATAGTAATGTTTTATTATCCATGCGGATCTGGATCAATTTAATACGTAAAACAAAAACAACACAGGATCTTGCTATTTATCGGGATCATTAATCGTGATCCAAAATGTAATTACAAAACTCACTACCTGTTTTTTCGTGGCGTTGCTTATTTAAATTATAGGAAATTATAGGAACACAATAATATTGCCAGACCAAAATATGAAACACTATTAATAACACAAAAAATCAATTAGCATATTTTCATATTCGAATAATTTACCACTGCGACTTTCGAGACGTTTTGCTTCGTAATATAATACACAAAAATTAATGGAAATATTAGCAGTACAATACTGTTAATATGTTGCATATTTGAACATAACATTTGAACATAGTTTCTGGAAAAAAAATATTGAGTGCAAAATGTATGTTGATTTGTATTCAAATGGCAACACCCCCGACACAACAAGCGATCATATTGTGACGTCACACTGTACCCTTTATTTGCAATATGGCTGAGTGCCAATCGAAACTTGAAATACCTGGTATCGTCTGTTATGTGTTAAAAACAACTGTTGCCACAACTTGCCACTGATGATCCAGATCGTTTTATTATCAGATCGGATCCGTATCAAGATCATTGGGATAATAAAACGCGGCTAATAAGTGTTACCACTTGATTATAGCCCTAAGTGACAGAGTAGATAAGCTTAAACATGAAAATATTGGTACAAGAAGAAATTTTTTGGCTCGAATACAGTCACAATAGATCAGTGGAAGGTATTAAAGTAGGAAACATTCTCTGATCACAAAACTATTGAATTCCTGATATCAGACACGAACAATCCCCCAAAACCATATAGGAACCATAGGAAAACTAACTGGGACCTTTTCAATATGAAAGTGGGGAAAAAAATAAGAACACTCCAGACAAATGCTGCGTATGCACCTGAGAGTTCAGACAGGAATGCCGAGGATCTAGGAAAAATCCCAGGTAAAGCCCTCGGAAAATCATATCCCCTAAAAACGAGGAGTACCAGAAAATCGACTCCTCCATGGTGGACAAGAGAACTGTACGACATTAGGAAAGAAACTAGAAAACTTTTCAATGTAGCAAAACGTACAAGAATGGACATTGACTGGGAAACTTACAAGTCCAATTCAAAACAGAAACGCAACGAGCAAAGCTATCTGCGGAAATCCTTCTGCAGTGAAGTAGAAAGCACTACGGAATTAGCTAGGCTCAGGAAAGTACTTGCTAAGGAACCAGTAGCCTTGGGATCTCTCAAGGATCCTGACAACAACTGGACAGAATCCTGCAATGAAACGCTTAAGCTCCTCCTTGAGACTCACTTTCCGGGATTCACCAATGAGCACAATAATCCGGAAGAAGAGCACTATACGGAGCATACAGCATCAGCGGAAATTATTACGGAATAAAGGATAAAATGGGCTATTAACTCCTCTCCGGGTATTAATGGCATTTTTCCTATGATGCTACAAAGATGTGAAGAATATATAACCCAACATCTGAGGAACACATTCCTAAGTAGCCTAAAATGGGGATATGTATGGCGAGAAGTTAAAGTGGTTTTCATACCCAAATCTGGAAAACTCAGTCACTACCGCTAAAGAATTTAGGCCTAACCTCATTTGTTTTAAAAACTTTTGAGAGACTGATTGACATTTATATTCGTAGTAAACTGAGTCCAGAGGCTCAGCATGAGTATACGAAAGGCAAAGGTGTAGAGACAGCACTCCATAGTGTCGTCAGCATTATAGAAAAGACATTAAGGGAAAAGAAATATACTATAGCCGCCTTCCTGGACATTGAAGGTGCCTTCAACAACGTCCAAGTGGAAGCGGTAGAAAGAGCCCTAGTAAACCTAAATGTGGAGAATATCATTTTTAAATGGATAATGTGCGTGCATGCTAAAAAGAAGATGCATCAACTCAGAGTTAGGTGGTGAAATAATTAAGGTGTCTGCATTTAGTGGAACCCCTCAAGGCGGAGTCCTATCACCCATTTTATGGATACTCATTTTAAACGAGATTCTGATTAAACTTAGACTTAGTGAAGTCAAGGCAGTAGCATATGCAGACGAATTAGCACTACTAGCGACAGGGAAATTCTCATCCACTCTAAGCGAACAAATGCAGAACGCCTTATCTATTGTTCGTACCTGAACCAGAAACTGCGGACTTGGGGCTAACCCACAGAAGACAGAACAGGTCCTCTTTACCAATAAAAGGAATATACCGCAATTTAATTGCCCAACAATTGAGGGTACAAACATCCACTACAAACATCGGAATACACGAAGTATCTTGACGTGATTCTAGATAGAAAATTAAACTGGAGCCTCAACATAAAAGAAAGTGCAAAGAAGGCAATGATAGCCTTACATGCCTGCAACAGAATTTTCGGCAAAACCTGGGGTCCTAGTCCAAAAATTGTCACGTGGCTGTATACGGCAGTGGTAAGACCTATACTCACATATGGTAATTTAGTCTGGTAACAGGGGTTGTGCAAGGTCACCAACGTTAGGACTGACTAGAGTCCAAAGAATTGCCTGCATTGGTACTACTGAGGCTAAGAGAACCAACCCTACAGCGGTGTTGGAGGTAATTCTCAATCTCAAACCTTTAGATCTTTTTGTACAAGAATCTGCAACAAACAGTGCCTTGCGGCTAAGCCAAACAGAGAACTGGAAACCCAGTAGAACAGGGCATGTACAGATTCTACAGAAATTTAGTAATGTATGCACAGACTACATTACTCCCCAACTAGATTTAATAAGACCATTTACTGTCTCTTTTCCCTGTAGGGAAGAATGGCATGATAATCAAGTACCAGTCCATGAAGCAACGATCCCTATCTATACAAATGGCTTCAAGATGGGTACTGGCGTTAGCGGGGTTTCTATTCCGGAATAAATATATTATATCTCTCACGATCAGACTTCCCGACTACAGCTGCGTCTTCCAAGCTGTGGTTCTGTCGGTGACAACAGACGCTAAACGGGTTGCAATGACGGCAATACCACATGCTGATATTACCTTCTTCATTGACAGCCAAGCGGCAATAAAATCGATGTCCGCCACGGAAATAAGATCGAACCTTGTAAGTCGCTGTCGCGAAGAGCTGCGGTTTCTTGACGTTCAGCACATTGTACGACTCTGTTGGGTCCAGGTACACAGTGGTGTCCCAGGGATTGAAAGAGCTGATGAACTTGCAAGAAAATGATCTTCCCTTGAATTAAGGGAGGCTGACACTACACTAAAAACCCCACCCTGTTACCTTAAACAGCTGATTGGTGATAAAACACTGATGGCAGCAAACGAAAGATGGAGTGCCCTTAACTCCTGTGCCATTACCAGAAAAATGTGACCACTATATGACAAACGAAAGACCGAGAGAATACTTTAAATGGATAAAAAGTCTTTGTCCTCTCTCACAGGTGTTATAACCGTACACAACATGCTGGGCTACCATGCAAAGATATTGAAACGCAGCATAGATGACCTCTGTATATGATGCGGGGACGAGGAGGTGAATGGGGATACCCCTCATTTCCTCTGTCACTGCCCTGCACGTTGTCATATTAGAAACAAGATCCTCGGCAGACATTTCTTCCAGGATTTAGAAGAAATCTCCGGCAAGGCTGTGAACGACTTGCACAAGTTCATAAATGCATCGCGATGGTTTGTAAGCTTGGTTCCAAGTAAGGGAATCATAACCTCCAGGCTATCACAAAGGGTCTACATTGACCTATGTGTGACAGGCCCAGAACTCTCTTGCCCCGTCAACCCAGTAACCTAACCTAACCTAGGGCTATAATTAACTATATATTCAACGCGCTATCACACGCCTGCCACGATTTGCTGCCAGACTAGTATTTTCGATACACTCTCTACTCAGGCTGCGCAGTCATGCAAATATCTTTCGGTTATCTCTCAGACCGACAAATTACTTCGGGCCCTTAGACTATTTGGTATTCAGTATTTAAATGATACCTACATGCATTTTTTCAAGTTTTTTTTACTTGTCCGCTTGTGGGGGCTCCTTGGTTTGTACCTCAAAACAAGCTGCAGGCCCCTCGATTTTGAATTGCTTCATCACTGAGGCAAATCAAATTATTGTCGTCCAAGCGATACTAGTGAACGAGATCGTCATCTAATCGATGAAACTCTTCTTCAATGTATAGAAAACTACCTTTCAATTCAACTTGTGTTGGACGGTCAAAAGTCTGCACCTCACCACATATGCTGATGCCCCAAAGCTCCGTTTTGTCTCTGACCTCATTTCTCATTTTTATATATGATCTCCTGTCGGTTACTTCTTATATAGGGTGTTTTGTATGGAGGTATAAAACTTCAGATAGGGTTAACTGTCAAACTACCTGTCAAACTTGACTTTCTTTTTCAGTATACTTTGGCAATTTACCTTGGAAAGACTTACACCAAAACAACGTTAATTCGCCAAACTTATGTTAAACATGGCATACAGCGCATGCAACCATGACTTTGTTGAGCCAAACGCTTGGTAACCGAATCAACTCAAGAAATGGAACTGTTAGTTGCCAACTCGTTCGTGTCAAAAATTTGGTTTATGCTGACAAACCAGCAACGATTGATCACTAAGACGCCATTTCGACACACTATTGGCGAAATAAGACCTGATATGCTCGAAAAAGTGGTGCAAAATAGAGGCTCATAAAATGCCAAAAATTATTTTTAGAGTTGTATGCCTCTATAAAAAAAACCCTGATCCTTCTCTGGTGACAGTACCCTCAGCTTCTTATATGCATTTTTTGGGTCACGCCCCACATCTGCGGGTGCGGAACTGAAATGGCAACGTATTTTAACCTCATAAAATTCCGTTCTAGACAGCATAACTCCGTAGGGTAAAACCAATAGAGTGGAGTTTAATGCTTCCAAAACGCAATGCTGTCTTCTGTCATTAAAGGTAAAGCCTAATATTTTGCCATGAAAGGCACTTGCATAGCTGAAACCGAACGACTATTCACTCTCGGTATGTGTATGTGTGTAATGACAACATTAGTTGGAATGAATACTATAAGGCGTTTATTCGGAAAACTTGAGTACAATGTACATATCTGGGCCGGTGCTCCAATAACATATTTTTAGCTACTCGACAGAATACCAATTCAGTGACCCTATGCTAGGAAACAGTGCACAATGATATCTCGAGCAACGTCGAAGAAGCAGACAAGCTGGCAAGATACGGATCGGAGATGGGTGCATCTCTGGCTCTAAAATCTATACAAACTCTGCTCGGTGCACTGACACGGAAAATCGGTGTTAAATCCATGAGTAAAACAAACCTATGTTGGACCAACCTCGAAACATGCAGACACTCGAGGGAGCTATGGCCAGCGCTAAACAAAAGGAAATCTAAGGGCATAATCGGGCTAAACCGCAAAGACATACGCACACTGACGGCAGTCCTCACTGGATACTGCGCACTGGGCTTACATGCGGCCGGCTGGGCATAATGCACAACGATTACTGCAGGGGCTGTAAAGACGTCGACAAGATAGATTCTATTCGTCAAATACTATGTGAATGCCATGCCCTTAGAACTAACAGATTCAAGATTCTTGGCAGCTACTTCTTTGAGGAGCTGGATGATCTGACCGATATTGAGCTGAGGAAACTCCTGAGATTTATACATATAGATCCAGGAGGTTCTAATACAGTGGATCACTGAGCTGTGAATCAGCAGTATGTTTTAAGTTTCTTTGCAGGTTTTTACAATTTTGGCAGAATCCGAACAATGGACACAATGGACCCAAACTATTGGTCTAAGCGATCCGCGACACCTGTCACAAGGGCATCCATTTACCTACCTACCTACTCGACAGAATTTAAAAAAAGCGACCAAGTGCGAGTCAGACTCGCCCATGTAGGGTTTATATTATTATACACGAATTATAATTATTATTTACTTAGGCACCTATTACAGATTTATTATTAGAAAATAGTGGTTCACGGTTTACGCATAAGGTTTATGTTTATGAATTTAAATATTTTTTATTTTTGATTTGCTTAAATAAAAGGTAAATTGCGGTTTACGATTTATGACGTATTAAAAAAAAACTACTTACTAGATCTCGTTCAAACCAATTTTCGGTGGGAGTTTGCATGGTAATGTACATCATATATTTATACCCTATTCTAAGGGTATATTAATTTTGACGCATAGTTTTTAACATATCTTAATATTGCCCGTAGACCCCTAAAAGTTACTATATTTATGATCAGCATCGATAGTAATGTCGATCTAGCCATGTCCGTCCGTCCGTCCGTCCGTTCGCCCGTCGGCAAAAATTAGGCATTTAAACTGGGCCTAGGGAGCTGAAATTTTAACCATGTACTCTCTAAGGTCCCGAAATAATCAACTTTACGAATTTTTGAAATCCGCCCACAGACACGCCCACAAATTCAAAAAAACAAAATTTTGGAAAAAATCGAATTTTGAGCTAGAAAGCTGACATTTTTTTTATATGATCTATGACTCCTAAAACTGCTCGGGATATAAAATTTTCAAAATCCGCCCACTGCCACGCCCACAAATAAATAAAACAATTTTTTTGAAAATCCAAAACACACCTTTTACCACTTTGGAAGTGTCTCTCGCGTAAACTATTCAGTTTAGAAAGAAATGATATTAGAAACCTCAATATCATTTTTGAAGACCTATCCATAGATACACACGTATGGGTTTGATGAATTGTTTTTTTTTTTAGTTTCAGTTTTTAGTATGGGGAACCCCCAAAATTTATTGTTCTTTTTTTCTTTATTTTTTCACAGAATACATCTACTTACCAAGTTTCAACAGTATAGTTCTTATAGTTTCGGAAAAAAAGTTGCTGTGACATGCAGCCAGACATACATGACGAATCTATAAGGGTTCCCTTTTTTTGCCATTTGGCTACGGAACCCTAAAAATGGCAAACCATTGAAGAATATTTTGTTATTGCTGTTGTCATTACTCTGACTTTTCTGTTTCTTGGAGAATCGCGTATTGTTTTGGGATACTGTTTCCAAAATTTCAAAAGCGCCGATTTAACCGTCCGGTCAATGACAAAATAACTATGGTAATATGGAGACCTTATGGTTCTCGAACATTCTAGTATTTGGGATGCCCTGCCCTTCACCCCGAACAAAAGAAGAATAGGACTCAATCGTCATTTTAGAAGCGTAGTGAACAGACGTTGGATATCTGTACTACCTTAACGTACAACTAAAAACGTACAAAATTTACAGTGAAAGTGAAGTGAAATATACGAAATTAATTAATTAAATTAATATTATTAATAAATAATAGTATTGAATATAAATACGACGGATGATTCATCGAGTTTTCAACGGTAAGGAGAGATTTACTTGTTTTATCACCACCAAGTCAACATCAAGTGGGAACGCGTAATATTGTGGGAGAGAGATGTGGACCTCATAGGACCACCAACATGCTATGTATATCATCGCCTTAAATCAATTTTGCGAGATAAAAAAGTGCAGACTTTTCGTTGTGTGTAATTTTGTTATATTCGAGTGACAGTTTGTGCGGCCCATCTGACTTAAATTAATAATTTAACGTGCGAGCAGTATACTGCTGTGCTGAAATGCCTCGCTAAATTTTATCTTTGTACATATTTTTTTATGGGAGCTGAAATTAAGCACGGGCAGGATACTGGGTTTTACCCGCGCACGGACGGTCTAAGAATATCACTGCAGCGTCCCTCGAAAAACATCGCTTATCGCAAAAGGCTACTAAGGAGTAAAATCACATCTAGGCATCCAGGTGAGCCTTTAAAAATAAAATATTAGGCATTAACAGCCTAGTTTCTCCAACCATTTGCTTGTGCTAAGTGGAAGGGACCTACAATCTTAAGCCGAATCGGAACGGCAAGCTTCTCATGACAATTGATACACTTGGATGTTTGTCGGACGTTCGCAAGAGTTGGGGCAGTGGAAAAACGATGATTTTACAAACGGATCTAATTACATACTGATATTACCATGAGGTGAGCATAGCGACAAATTTATTATCTTGAAGCTATCTCGCAACCTTGGATGCGGATTACAGCCCGGCAATCAGTTATCGGCATGTAATCAATGACTATTAATTTCAGCCTTTTTCCCACGACGAGTTCGTATCCAAACATGATCGTCCTTTTGTAATAAATGGCGAACTGTCGTCGTTTTTGCGGTAATAGGCCGATGACATATTCAAGTTTTCGAGCAGCAACATAGTATGAGCGCTCCAATTAGGGACTCATCCGCTATTATGTCTTTTCAACACCCTGACTTAATCTCAAAAATCCGTAAAGACCTCAGCTTCAAATGTGTCAAAAAAGCTCGTGTAAAGTATCTGTCATGACGACACCGTTGATCCAAACACGTGAATCCATCCGCCCTACCTAGTGCTTCCTTCTAAGGGGCTTATGCAAGACTTCATTTATGTTCTTATAATCATCAGCCAGTCATTTTCAGCAGAGCATTATTGTGTTGCTTTTTTCTTCTTGTTCAACACTCGCTTAGCAAGTCAAGTCTGGGGGGATATGACCAGTATTCGGTGGTTACCACGAGGAGGTAAAATAAGTACAATTGTTTGTACCTATATGGACTTATTTTCTTATGAATTTACGTGCTAGTCATCCTTGAATTATGATCCTGTCAAAAAAAGACACTTTTATCGTGCATAAATGCCATTTCTTCCATATTTCATCTCGACGCAGATTAAACGCCAAGGAAAGGAAAATTAGATTCATTATCAAAGGACACAAGCCACACAATCCTTTTTAATACGAGTACAATTGGGTCATTTACCCGATATAAATTGACACACTTGCAATCCACATCTCGTTTCTTTCAAATATTCTCAGTAATCAGTGAGTGTTGGCCATCTCCTTTTGTCATACATTCTTCTGTTTGTCTACCGTAGTGATAGTGCTATAGTTGTTTCAGTTGTTTGGTATTTTTAAGCGAAAACAAAAACCAAATCAACAATCTGTCTATCGTCAACAAGCCAATGAAGTACCTACCCTCAAATACAAAACAACATAACTTCGAAATTCGAAGTTAATGCTCATCTGCAAGTGGAAGACCTCAGTGGCGCACACACACAAAAATAATTATGGTGCTCCTTCCCTATGGAATCATATAGATATCTGGCTTGGATTTTTCAACATCAATCCGTACTGTATCTGTGTGAAACCCATAACCATTCCCATTCCCAGGTGTTCAGCTGTTGTCACATACCCGGCGAGCAGCAATTCGAATCGAACCAACATAGCGTTGTCTGGTCTGTTTTGCTTGGATTCTCATGGATGGTGTAGGAGTAAGAGAGTTCTAAACGGTAGGAACACACTTGAATCAGCCGAACGAAAGACATGGCATGGAAGTCGATTATAATGCTGGGCATGGAATATTTTTTTTCCTCGGTACCAACTACATACACACGATGTCGCACAGTTTACAGGTAGAATTCATGATTGCCCAGGAAAGACAAGTTTTGATTACCGGTTGGTTACTCACTATCCACCACCTAGGTGGATGGATGGAGATGGATTCGTGGTTGGTGGCTTTGGAGAAAAAAAAGCAATGCCGGCTGGCATTCATATTTGCCTGTTTTTCGGTATTTATGTGAAGTCCACCACCAGTTGGGCTTATCTATTAGATTTGTGTTGTAGGTATGGAATGCCTTAATTTTTGTATTATTTGTCTATTGCCATATGAAGTAGCAGTAACTCGTAGGTACTCGTACCTACCCCCACTTGTGGTGGAATGTTTTTATCCAAGGAATATTTAAAAAGGTTTAACATTCAAATACCATTTCTTGGAATATGGATATTTGCAAGGAAATGTGATCTCTTTATTAATTGGTAGTTCCTGGCTAACGTACTTATCTCCCTACGGTGTGCGTTTGACATCCCTAACAAATAGTTGATTGATTGTTTGTAGGCGCGTGCAATATTCCATCCCGATTTTCTAGAATTGTGACATTCTTCTCAGTGTTAGGCAATCCTATGAAGAAATGATTTTTGAGACTTTAATTGAGTTTATATCCTCACATGACAGCTTCTCCGTGTGGAATCTTGGTAATTCAAAATCCCGGCACAACTGATTATAAAATGTGCAGTTTTAAGGTATGCATTGGTTAGGTGTGTGTAGCTTATGTCTGGGCCAGGGCCACCGCAATTATTTCAAATAGCAATCCATTTTAGAGTTCTTTTTCCTGCATGTGCACTAAAGTTGGAGTTAAAGTCAATCCTAAGAAAAGCACAATAGTTGCATTCACCAAGAGAAGAAGGCAAGGAAGACTCAGAAATGCTACACTCTTCGGTGAAACAATAGAGTTCTCAACAGAAGTTGCCGCAATGAGCTGGCCCTGCTTGATAAGTTCAAGTTTACCCTGATCTGGGTTCCAGGGCACAGTAACGTTTTTGGAAACGAACATGCCGACGAACTGGCCAGGCAAGGCTCAGCTCTCCACTGCTCATTGGGCGGAACTAGTCCACATTCCGCTCGGCTTTGCTAGCATCGAATGACCTGGGTGGCAACAGGTGCATTCGCTTAATGAATGGAAGGTCGTGCGTTCGAATCCCGGCCAAGTCCATTACTTTATATCGAATACATTAAATCGTAATCTCCCTAAGCATCTTAGACACCACCCGTGGAGAAAAACCCTACAACTGCACCCAAACACTTCTTTCCTATCTCTCTATTCTTTCTAATAGTAAGTAGCACCCAAAAGCATGCAACGAAATGCGATAGTGCTGCTTGCTGTTAAACACAAATGCCTACGCTGTGTTACGCACTATAAGGGTACTGTGACAACAGAAAAAAACCCTTTAGCGTAAGCAAATTATAAAAAAAAAAAAAAAAATGCTTTATTAATGAGCTTACTAGGGTTGCATCTGGTAGATGTTTAGACCACATATATAGACGCTTCAAAGATGTTTTGTTAGATAGTTGTAAGAAGTTTGTTCTGGACTTATTGATCACTGATCACTGTATGACATCCATTGCTCTTAGTAAACATCGTTAGCAAACGTAGAAAAACTCCAAAAATGGCTGACAGGGTGATAACAATTAACTTCAACAAACTTAAAAACAATCTTATTTATTAGTTTTGGGGAGATGTTTATTCATGCAGAGATGCTTCTAATGCCTTTACCATCTTTATTGATCGCCTCAAGAAACACATTTTTAACTGTTCTTCAGTATTGACTTCAAAAAAATGTGCAAAAAGGCTTAAACCCTGAATCTCTAGGTATCTGTTAAATAAAGTAAGAAGTAAAAACAAACTCAGTGTTAAGTGCAAAAAGTACCCCCATAATTTGAGCTTAAAAAGGAAATATAAAAAAATTGTGCGATGAACTAAAAAAGGAGATTGCGATCTGTCGAGATACCTACGAGTATTACTGTTCTCAATTTAATTTAGTTAAGGCAAACTTAAAAAATGAATGGCAATTGGTAAATAGCTTGCTGAAGAGTTCTTCTTTATCTACGAAACCAGCTATTATTCATGTTGATAACGTAGACGTTTCCGACAAACCTACCATTGCTGACGCTTTTAATTGCTATTTCGCAAATATAGCAACTAGCTTAAAACCATGTACTGTCCTGCCACCTTGTACCTCATGTTCGTCCCTTTGTAGCTCGGATGAACAGTTCACTTCTATTGAATTATTAAAAGTTATTGGTACTTTAAATAATTCTAACTCGTCTGGAGCTGATGGGATTTCGAATCTGTTTTTAAAAAGAGTTGCTTGCTTTGTTGTTAATGTCTTGAAAGATATTTTCAATCGCTGCATATTTGCGGGAGTCTTCCCAGAAGCACTGAAATGTGCAGACATTGTACCATTGTTTAAGAAAGGTTCTACTTTTGAAATTTGTAACTACAGGCCCATGTCACTTCTTCCAGTTTTCAGCAAAATTTTCGAAAAACTTGTAAAACATAGAATAATAAGCTTTCTAATCAGAACCGAGTTTATCAACCCAAATCAGTTTGGCTTTCAGAAAGGTAGATCGACGGAAGATGCACTACTGCAGTTTTGTGCTCAAATAATGTCAAACCTCGATGAAAAAAAGTACACGGCTGGTTTATTTATTGATATCACCAAAGCTTTTGATATGGTTAACCACAATATTTTGTTGAGAAAATTGGAAAAAGCCGGTTTTCGCGGTTTCATATTAGATTGGTTCAGATCATACTTAAAAGATAGGTCGCAAAGAGTGAAGTTAGATGAGATTAGAAGCGAAATAAAGTTGTTCAATTTATGTACCACAAGGTTCTGTTTTGGGACCGATTTTGTTTCTCGTTTACATTAATTCACTCCTTGCACTAAACTTTAAAGGATTACCTACTGCTTTTGCGGATGATATAGGATTTTCTTATGGTTTAAACAGTCCTTTGGATCTAGTTTCTGGCATTAATTGGGATCTTAGTTTACTAAGAAGCTGGTTTGCCGAACATAATTTGATTTTAAGCTCTAAAAGAAAAATAATATTTTTCAATTTGTCATCCCTCAATAATTTGGAAGCGAATGTCTTTTATCACGCACCTGAGTGCCAAAAATACAAGTTTTTTAATTGCAATTGTGCGCCATCCACCACTTTTTGTGATAATTCAAGCTGCAGTGATAAGTGTTTTTTAATTGAGACAGTGAATGAATTTAAATACTTGGGGCTTACAATTGATTCTAGAATGAGCTTTTCGAATCACGCAGAAATTCCGAGGAAGTACTTTCGCTGCACACTTAGATATTTGTTTTATTTGCGAAATATTTGCTCAACAATGCTCGTAAAAACGATTTATTATGCAATTTTCCATTCCAAACTGCAATATGGAATTGTTTGTTGGGGAGGTGTTTAATCGAATAAAATTCAGCCACTATTAATTCTGCAGAAATATATTTTACGGAAAATATGCCGTAAACCTAGCAGACATCCTAGTTTTCCTTTGTTCTACGACCTCAAAATTCTCCCAGTCCGACATTTGTACTTTTTTAAAGTGTTGAAGACTTTCTTTATTACGTCTGGAAACCGCAATTATCGTTTAATATCAAATTATAATTTACGTGGAAATTTTTCGAATATGGTATCTGTACCAAACTTCCGCACTACTGCATTTCGTAATTTTCATTCAGTTTTATCTTGTCGCTTATTTAATAAGCTTCCTTACTCCATCAAAACAATAACAATGCCTGGAATGCTTTTAAAACATGTAAAACACTGGCTTCTAAATTTGACCTACAATAATTTGGAATCTGTACTTTCTGATATTCTGGTCTAATTTCAGTTTTGATAAATTGTTGCCAAGTAATCAAATCCTTAAAAGTAAATTTATTTCTTTTGTAGTATTTTTGATATAATTTAATTAATTCAGTCGAATTTGCTGTTCTATTTATTTTTTGTTAAATTAAATGCAAATTGTCTTATAGGGTCACCCCACCCAAAAATCTATATATGAATTATTTAAGCCTATTGAATTGGCATTCAACACTAGTTTTAATACTTAGTATATAAAAATACAGAATCTCGCAAATATTTCTTTACTTCATACTTATGTAATTAATGAAGGTTGTGAATTTACAATGAATTTATAAGAAATAAAATATATCTAGCTGAACTATATCTATCGGAGCAGTTAAGGCAAATATCACCGCAGAATACCTCAAAAAAGTCAACCTAAGATGGAGCAGGCTGACTACATGCGTCATATCCAGGAAAATGTGGCCAAACTACAACAAGGCAAAAACAATAATCCTATACCTACTAAGTGGATGATTTATTTGTATAAAAATAAATCTGAATATAAAAGTTAATATACTCGTATATACAGTGGCCGAAATAAGTATAAAGACAGTAATTCTCAAACTCTTCAATTTGGCTTGTAGGCTTAGCGCCTAAATATATGCAACAAAATTGTTCAATAAATGTTTGAAGAATTAATTTTCTCTTAACTCCAAAAAAAAATTGTACCGTTATCGGTCATATCGTGTTAGAAAGAGACTGATTTGTCTTTTCTAATAAAAAAATTGTGAAAAAGTTGCGAAATAAGTATAAAGACACTTCGGTTATCCAAAAGTATTCCAATTTTATAGCAATTTTTTTTAAATAAAAAGAGTGAAAAACAATAAAAGGTAAATTGTTTCGCTTGTTGGCACAAAAATTGTTATCAATAAATTGTTATCATTAAACTATTAAGCCATGCCTCGCGGAACTCATTTGACGACAGTAGAAAGGGCAATTATTACGACTCATAAGGAGCACGGCTTATCCAACCGATCCATTGCCAGGAAAATTGGACGATCTCTTTCCGTCGTATGTAATTTTTTAAATTTGGGCCAAAATTATAGCACTGCAAGAAGATCTGGTCGACCAAGCCTCTTGACCTCACGCAACAAAAAAACGATTTACCACGAAGCAAGGCGTAATAAGCTGAATGCTGGCCAGATAAAGCGCAAGTTGGATCTCCCAGTGACGGTAAGAAGAGTGGAGCAAGTGTTGAAGGCAAATCATAACCTTCGTTACACGAAAATGACGAAAAAACCCAACCTGCAACAGCATCATAAAGAAGCAAGGTTAAGATTTGCAAGAAGTCACATGGCTTGGACCAGGGAGTGGGAATCCGTTATTTTTAGTGATGAAAAGAAATTTAATTTGGATGGTCCGGACGGTTTTAGCTTTTATTGGCGTGATTTGAGGGACGAAAAAGCAATAAAAATGAGTCGGCACTCTGGAGGCGGAAGTTTGATGGTTTGGGGTGCCTTTGGTTTTCATGGTAAAATCCCCTTGATGTTCGTTCAACCTAGAATGAATGGTGAAAAATACAGGGAGATGTTGGAATATGCTTTGGATGCATTTGGAGACATTCCAGCGGGTGAACATTTTATTTTTCAACAGGACAATGCTCCTATTCATAATGCCAGTACGGTCCGCGAATGGTTTGAAAGGAGTCAAATTCAGTGTTTACCATGGCCTTCGTGTAGTCCTGACCTTAACCCAATCGAAAATTTGTGGGGTATTATGGCAAGAAACCTTTATTCAAATGGGAAGCAGTACAGAAATCTGGAAGAGCTTAAAAGAGGAATAACACAGACATGGTCTGAGATCACTGAAGAAGTCCTACAAAACTTGATAAATTCTATGCCTAATAGAATTTTCCAAGTTATTGAAAATCAAGGAGGTTGTACAAAGTACTAACTTTCAGGTTGATAGGTACAACCAAAAAATTCGGTGTTTAAATGCTTTTAAATATTGACTGTCTTTATACTTATTTCGCAGGAAAATTAAACGTTTTTGGAATTCCCTAAAGGTGAACCTCAAAAACTAGCCTTTGTGGTGATAAATATTTTCTTTTTTCGTTTCATTATTTACTGAATAAAATAAACTTACTATCTACGATAAAATAAACTTATAATTTCTATTATTTTTGTACTTAAATCCAACCGAGCATTGAAGTTGAGTGTGTCTTTATACTTATTTCGGTCACTGTATAACTAGCTGACCCGGCGAACATCGTACAACAGTCGATACTCTAATTTTTTAATATGTACTTATTCTGTTATTCGGGACACCGGGTCAGCTAGTAAAATAAAAAAAGAAAAAAAAAGTAGATAAGTCAACAATTACATTATGTCAAAAAATGAAAAATAACACTTAAAATTCTTTTAATAGGTAGTCACTAAAAAATCACAATGAAAATTACAATTTCTGATTTCTTATTATGAAACGAGGGCGGGTCAATAAGTCCGTGACTTTTTGAATTTCTGACCTCTTTACTGAAACGGCAACACTGCTCCTGTCAACAGGCATCTGTCAGTTGACTCCTGTCAAAATTTAAACTTGCTGCGTCAGTTAGTTTGTGTTTGACAGCTATTTTTATCAGACTACTCACTAATTTGAGGAGAAAATGGAAAAAAGTGAATTTCGTGTGCTTAGTAAGCATTATTTCTTGCGAAAAAAAACCATTACCGAGACCAAGGCTAAGCTTGAAAAATACTATGGGGACTCTGCACCATCGATTTCAATGGTAAAAAAGTGGTTTACTGAATTTCGTTGTGGCCGTACAAGCACTGAAGATGCCGAACGTCCTGGACGCCCAGTTGAGGTCTCTACACCCGAAACAATCGAAAAAATTTATCAAAAAATCTGTGTTTTATTCCAAAAGTCACGGACTTATTGACCCGCCCTCGTACCTATTTATTATATTTCATTTTATTTTTAGTTTTTCTAAATTAAGTTTCATTTTTATTGTAGTACTTTATGGTACACGATATTGTTTGTTTGATTACCTGGCGCGTTAACAAACAGAGCAGATGGTTTTCCAACACGGGAACAGGCAACATACAATTGCCCATGCGAGAAACATGGGTTTTCTAGATTAATACCACAAACACTTAATGACTGCCCCTGGGTTTTGTTTATAGTCATAGCGAAAGCAAGCCGTACTGGAAAATGTAGTCGTTTAAACTCGAATGGTACGTCAGTCGGAATCATTGGGATGCGGGGTATCAAAACGTCTTCTCCTTTATACGTTCCTTTCAATATTATTGCTTCTATTACGTTATTCAGTATTTTTTTTTATCGCTAATCGTGTGCCGTTACAAAGTTGCGGTTGGTTAATATTTCGCAACATTATAACTACAGATCCAACCTTTAGTTGAAGATTGCGAGGCGGCAATCCTGGCAAATCAAGTGAGTTTAAAAATTCCGGTTGATAGTTCACGACATCATCTTCATTAGTTGGCGAATCAAATGATTTATATGTCCTCATTTCACCAGGAATGCCATCTTGAATTTTGATATTTAATACATTTACATCTGTGTTTTTGGCAGCCAGTTCGCTTAACCAATCATGAAATAAGTAATTTTGAGCAACATTTGGAAACACTTTTTGAATGAGTTCAGCTTTTGATAGCGTTAACTGACAAAAACCCTCAGGAAAGGTGAAAACTGAATTCTTTCACGTTCATTGCGATCTTCACGTTCCTGGGCAGTACAATTAGATTGATAATTAATTTGATTCGTTGCATTTCGGGTTCTTCTGCCTAAATTTGTCCGCCGCCTTATAGGAGGCATATTTAGTAAGTCAAACACACAACACTTTTTTAATTTTATAGAAATTTGTGGCTTTTAGATTTAGTAATATTATAGATGCACAGCAAAGAGACGTTTACATTTCAAGTGACATTTTACCACAGACAATTTACATTTTACCATAGACAATTTGTTTTTGAGTAATGTTACCATCGTATAAATATTGTCAAATATTGACATTAATATTTATACGATATTAACGTCACTCAATTGTTTCGCCTTCCCGGAACCCCTCCACTAACACTTAAACTTTATGGTATGGTATTATAGTTCAAGTTGACTTACGTATTATTACGAATCTTTTGTATGGAAATATAGAAAAGTTTTGTTTTTTTGACTTTTTCAGGCAATTTTTTAAATTTTTCTCTTCTTGATTGAGAAATCAAAGCCTTCTTCACTTTGCCAAAATATAATGGGATATTGCAGTGTATGAATATAGAAAAGTATTGTTTTTAGACTTTTTCAGGCAATTTTTAAAATTTTTCTCTCCGTAAGAACCATCCTCGTACTTCAAGGAATATTATAAAAAAAGAATTAGCGAAATCGGTTCAGCTGCTCTCGAGATCTGCGCTTAGCAACACATTCAGCGATTCATTTTTATATTAAAGATAGATATATTCTCATATCAATTTTAATTCACAAAAACTCACAAAATCGCAATGAAGAAATCCGAATCTGTAATGCGCAATGGCCGGCAAACGTTATTCGATCGAACAAAACACGAATTCGCAAAGTGCAATATGGGCGCTGAAACAGCAACGAATGAAGAAACTGCGGAACTGAATCAAATGGCACAGTCAACGTGGACAGCGCCACCACACATGAAACAAAATTGGCTTCTCCATTGATCGATAATAGATGCCGTTACGTTGCGTGTCTATCTGAGAGTTCAATTGTGATACGATATGTTACATTCAAATTTTATTCTTTTTTTGGTTGTTGCCAAAATAAATAAATACAAAATGAAAAAAAAAAAAAAAAAAAACCGGTCGTACATTTTTGTTACCTTTTTTAAAAGAAAAAAACCCGTACTGAGAAAATACCTTTCCAACAAAGTATAAATCATCAAAATCGGTTCGGCCAATCTCGAGTTATGGGATTACATCGCTTCGGACACTTTCTTTTATATATATAGATAAGTTGAACGATATTAAGAAAATATTAATTTTGGAGCTTAATGGATAAAGAGAATTATTTTTTCTTGAAGTTTAAAATTTATTTTTTTGATTTACAAGACCAATGTTTTTGTCAAACTATTTAAACTAATGATAATATTATTAATAATAAATATAATATTATTAATAATAGGAATTATTGTTTTTATTTCTAATTGCAAACATTTATTATCAATACAGTAGACTCCCGTTAGCGTGAACACCGATTAGTGTGAACACCGGATAACGTGAACAGATTTTTCTTTTGCTTGACATCTCTAAAACGTGAACAAATCATGAACACTCTAAAACGTGAACAACAATTTTTACTTCAGGTTAACAGTAAACTGTTTGAGCAAGTGTATTTTAGCTTGAAATTCCTTATTCTTACTACCTACCATACTTTGTCTTGCACAGTTTCCAATTTTTTGCACGTGAGTTCGTGTCAGTTTGTTTCTCGTTGTTCCTTGCAATAATTGTTTTTGATTGATCTGCTCGATTTTCGCGATTTTCTTTGTTTTTTTGTCATCATAAGTTTTATACGCGTTACAGTTTTGGTTTTATAGTTCTTGGCTTAAACATGTCCTCAAAAAAAAACAAAGTTTTTTGTCACTTAAGGACAAATGCGCAATAATGTAGCAATTCCGTAGTGGCTTCAATGTAACAAGCTACGACGTTGCAAAGTCTACTATTTGTGCCGGTAACAAAAAGAGTGAACACATTTTAAAGTGTGTAAACAACACATTTTCAGGGCCAGGGAGCTGAAGGTGAGCTGGTTAGCCAAAATGACATTAGTGTCTTAAGGCGCCTTAGAGAAAAAGCAGTGAGAATGCTTTTGGAGAAGAAGAAGTTGCAAAAATAAATCACGGATTTTTTTCCATTTTTCGTATCGGTAATGCCCGTGCTCAGTCAATATGTTACTTTTTATGCCATAACCTTTTATTTTATATGTTCCTATGCAATAACTTTTTGTTTAAAATTAAATAAATGAACGGAATGTAATAGTAAAAGCGCATTATTTTTAATTTGTTAAACATAAGACGTTTTAAAATGAAAATCTACAGTGGGATTGCAATATTCTTTTATTAAAATTTGACCTTCGCAAACATGAACTCTCCCGCAAACGTGAACTCCCTTGGTTTTTAATTGTTCACGTTATCGAGAGCCTACTGTATATATTGTATATATTGTTTTATCATTATTTTATTTATTATTTATTTATTTAAATTTATTAGAATATGAAAATTATTTTATGATGATTTTTTTGACTTTCAGTGTATGTGAAGGAGTACCTATTTTGTCTTTCAATTTTTGTTTCTATACCTATTATAAACATATGGTAATGATTATTTTAACATGAAATTCTGGAACATATTTTCTTCAATTTTATTATTTAAAAGCACTTAACATACCTACTTTCTCTATACATTGACTTAAATTGTACCACTGAAGTAATATATTTTCATTCTAATGTGCAGCAAAATAATGAAAAAAGGCTTTTGATACACATGCAGAAATATTAAAAAAAAATATTTCCTGTTTCCTTTTATGCACCACTGTGACTTTGTTTTTCTTTAAGACACCCTGTTTTTACTTCAGTTATTTACTATTGACATTTTTTGAGGTAAAATATTAAGTCCATTTCCTATTGGGAGAAAGTCGTATTTCAGCAGAAAATTCTGAAACACCCTGTAAATATTTTTCCTTAAAATTCACAAAACGTATAGCTTTGGCAATTTTCTTTAAGCTGAAAAAAAAAATTATCACGACGTCTTTATTTGTTTACGAGCTATGATTTTTGCAACCAAAAAAGTCAATATGCGCCACTGTGGGGCGTAAGTACAGTACAAGTGAATAAAATCGTAGTATCAGCTGTCAGATTAACTGTAACGGTATTATAAGCTGTCTAAGTATTGCCATATTAAAAAAACAACTCCATTAAATGTGCACCATGTCGGGAACGCGGGGAAGTGCATCTTGGCTGGCAATTCAGTAGGTATCTGCACTGTTGCGTATACGGAAGCCCGCGAGTGGTTGATGAATTTGTCAGTGGAACTTTTAAATTCCTGAAAGAGCTTTTTCCTTCTCCCATGTACGCTGACAATCTGTATTATTATCTGTATACTCTCGACTGTCTGTCAAACGTTCGCGTCAGTGGGGACCTAACTACACCGATTAAATCAAAGTCTAAAAGTCATTCAATTGAAAAAAAAGAAAACAGAAAACAAATAGATCGTGACTCCAATTATACCAATGGTTAATATCAGGTTGCTTTAGGTGTGTAATAAATGTACTCAATCAAATCAAATAAACATTAATGCAACATAGCCTCAATGTTGTATAGTCGATTTTTCCGCACTTCAATAAATACCTACTCGCTTTCCCTTCATTCCGTAGCTCTTCCTCTATCCAATCAAATTTTGATTCGATATAGGAGTTGCTATGTGTTTACACTTCATTTTATTTTCTTGGGAATTTCCGCTTTGCTTAGGTATACCATTCAAACCGCTTCATTCTTAATTATCACAAATTTACAAACTGTTTGACCTCTTACTAGTTCTCAGGCTGAAAATAATTTACTCTCTCGGTCTTTTTCGAATTGTGTCTCCCGTTTCTCAGCCACGTAAAAGAAAAAAGAAAAAAAATAATCAACAAACGGGGAACACGAACATTCCTCAAGCAAAGAGAATAATAACGTAGGCCTCAAAGAAAAGCAAAAACAACATCATCGGCAACAAAGAATATTGCATCGCACTGAATGCAGCAGTCTTTATAAAGCTTCACACAAACAGGTTATGGACTCATAAAAATCAACAATAACCGAAAACGCGGACAAATGAGTCTAGGAAAAGACACATGGCTGGGAAATCATTGGCGTAGTTGAAGTACGACGTACCTGTCAGTTCTACAATTCTAATACATATATAGGTACCTCATTTATGATTCTGATGGGGCGTTGCGTTATATCATCCTCTAGCTAGACCAACTCCTTCCTCCCATCCAAGTAGCAGGAATTTCATCTAGAAATCCTTCAAGACTGCAACGGGAACATGACCCCAAGAGGTGACTTACGATTACCACACGAAACTTTATTCTCCGTACGCAGTTCGCGCAACAGAGTATCTGTGCAGTGCGCACATCAAACTGCATTGGATGCTGGTATGGGGAATGCAAATGGCTTTTGAAATAATTTTCTGTTGTGGAACGTAGTATAGAAAGTAGTTGGAACAGCAAGTGAATTGCAGAAAAAATAGAAAAAATTCCATAGATCACTGGCATAGGAAAAGATAGTTTGCTGCAGGAATGTGTACTCTCTTTGGGGATTACCTATAATACTTGTTAAGTCGAAGAGCCTCGTCGGTGATAAATTTCTTTTGTTAAACATACACATATCTGTCCATCTACTAAATACGCTCTTCTTTTAAAACCACAGCGTGTATCAATACCCTATCTTTATGAGAGACGGCCGGCCGGCGTATGGATTGTCTGTCGGTCGACAGCAGATACATCAATAGCTGCCAATAGAAAGCATGTCTCTACTAAGTGATCAATGTAATTAAATGGATGGAGAAATATTTTAGAATATTTATTCATATAAATCCGTGATAATTGGATTTAAAATAGTATGCCCACGAGAATTTAACATTAGATACGTTGTAAAAACCGTGTTAGAACTAAATAATTCAGAGGAAGAGCTGTTTTTCGGTGGATAAAAGTTCGAAATTTCTTAAGACATTCATATATGTCTGTAGGCAAAACTTAAGATGTAAATGCGATGTGAAATTAGCTCGAAAAGATTCTTAGTAGTTCCGATATGACGTAATCCATATTGAGCTTGAAACCAAAATAACTATGATAACCAATTAGTAATGGCATAGGTAAGATATTTAAGGGCCGCTGACCAAATTCACAAAGCTCTAATTGCGGCAAAGTGGCTCACAGATCCATTAATTCAATTTTTCATAGGTCGCCATAGGTTTCTATAGAAAATTTAGAATTTTATGTCTTTTTGAAGTCTTTGTGCTAATATCTGAACGACGACAATAATAAAGTCAATAAAAACATCCGACCTTGCAAAATGTTAGATTGTTCTAGTTTGTAATATGTTAATAAGGCATAAATGGCTACAGTAAGTAATCAAATTTGATATTTCCAAAAACCTGTGCTGCTGTATCTACGAGTATTTCGAAGATAAAATTCGTTAAAAATTAAGTTTTAAAAACATAGGGACGGGCTACAGTCCGCTTGGGCGAACTGTTGGATACATTATTCTTATTCCTATCCCTCATAAGTGGGCGTGACAAAAGTCTAAGTATGGTTGAATTGTTAAGAACGCTCTACATATTTTGTTATATAACATTTAAAGGCTTTTATCAAAAAAAAAACGCTCCCTAGCTCCAACTTGGGTGTTTCAATAAAATTGTTTTATTTAATTGTGGGCGCGTCAGTAGGCGGATTTAAAAAAAATTAACACATGAGAATAAAGGGCCCCTAGAGAGTACTCGTATATATTATAAATTTCAGCTCCCTAGCTCAAACTTTGGATTTTCAAAAAAATTGTTTTATTTATTTGTGGGCGTGTCAGTGGGCGGATTTTGAAAATTTTTTATCCTGAGCAGTTTTAGAAGTCATAGCTCATATATAAAAAAATTCAGCTTTCTAGCTCAAAATTCGATTTTTTCCAAAATTTTGTTTTTTTGAGTTTGTGGCGGATTTCAAAAATTCGTAAACTTGATTATTTCGGGACCCTAGAGAGTATATGGTTAAAATTTCAGCTCTCTAGGTCCAGTTTAAAGGCCTAATTTTTGCCGACAGACGGACGGACGGACAGACGGACATGGCTAGATCGACATTACTATCGATGCTGATCATAAATATAGTGGTCTACTGGCAATATTAAGGTATGTTACAAACTATGCGTCAAAATTAATATACCCTTAGAATAGGGTATAATGAGGCAGGTTCTGGGCTCTTGACTCTCCTTTAAACTCATTAGATTCAATAGAAAGACGATACATAAAGCTTTTGTAATTATCAGACTGATATCTCTGAGGGTCTATAAGCGGGCGGTAGAGCTTGGCCAGGCAGTGAGCGACAACTGGCCATTTATTTTGCGACTCAAGAGCGGCTAGGTGTGAAAATGCCTTTGCCAAGTGCTGTTCGTTGTCGAGCTGAAAAAAAGAGATATTGCGTTCATCCAATCTTCTTCTTCTCCCTTAATAACTGTGAGGCTATGATCAGGATTAATGGAATCATAACCCTCCCACTTCACTGCATCCCTACCGGTCCGCCTGTGGGGTTCGGCGGTTCGACCTCAGAAAATAACGGCAGGCCTCCCGATTTTGAATCACTTCGTCGCTGCGGCCAATGAAATGCTGGTGTTGCTGTATTTGTGTGATCCAGGAGTGTTTAGGCCTGCCTCCCTTTCGCGTTTGTTTGGGAACGTTGATTGATATTGTCTTTTTTACAGGGTTCGTAGCATCTCTCCTTTGAACATGACAGTACCAACTACAGTACAGAGATAAGTTCTTTAACGTGAAGGCTACCTCGGATCTTCGAACTTCTTATTCGATCAATCTTTGTTATACTCTTACTGTCATGCGAAGCATTTTCATCTAAGCTGCCGTTAATTTGCCGTCATACTTTTTGTACGCTATCCAACATTCTGAACCGTGTGCGAGCGCCGGGTAAAGCCAGCTAAGGGGACATTTTTCGATCACAGAAGATGGCTGAGTTTTCTTGCCAGTTCACATGGACGTCTGATCCTCGCTTATGATGGCTGCTTCGTCAGCATAGAATAACTGATTCACTTTGGGGTTCGTCACTTCCTTCAAGCAGATAATCGAGGACTCCTATAAATATTAAGGGACATAACACGCTTCCCTGGTGTACACCGACTTTGATTGCGAACTCCTCGGTGACGCCGGTGGCGGAGAACCCTTATGTGCTCCATGAAACAGCACTTCATCCGCAAAAAGTCACTGTTTGGTGCGGTTTTCATGCCGATGGCGTCATTGGGCCGTTTTTTTTCGTCGATGAAAATGACCGTCACGTAACGGTAAATGGTATTCGCTACAGAGACATGTTGGAATGTTATTTCTTTGAGCAATTGCATAAATTGGACATCAGTGATATGTGGTTCCAACAAGACGCCGCCTCAGTTCGGTGAATGTGTTATCTCGAGAAACGGCCCGTCTATTGGTCGCCGAGATCATGTGATTTAACGCCTCTAGACTTTTTTTATGGGGCTACATTAAATCATTTGTCTATGCCAACAAGCTGGCGACATTAGAGGAGCTCAGAGTCAATATTGAACGAGAAATAGCGGCCGTATCGGTCGAAATGTGCGGGCGAGTCATCGAAAATGGGGTTCAACGTATCGACCGCTGCATACGTTCCCGTGGTGGACATATGAACAAAGTCGAATTCCGCCAATAATTTTTTTTTTTAGATATCAAGTAGTTTGCGTTTTATTTAAAAACTTAGGGACGGGCTACAGTCCGCTTGGGCGAACTGTTAGATACCCTATTCTTATTCCTATCCCTCATAAGTGGGCGTGACAAAAGTCTAAGTAAGGTTGAATTGTTAAGAACGCTCTACATATTTTGTTATATAACATTTAAAGGATTTTATCAAAAAAAAACGCTCCCTAGCTCAAACTTGGATGTTTCAATAAAATTGTTTTATTTAATTGTGGGCGTGTCAGTAGGCGGATTTATAAAATATTAACACATGAGAATAAAGGTCCCCTAGAGAGTATATATTATAAATTTCAGCTCCCTAGCTCAAAGTTCGAATTTTCAAAAAAAAAAAAAAAAATTGTGGGCGTGTCAGTGGGCGGATTTTGAAAATATTTACACATGAGCATAAAGGGCCCATAGAGAGTATATATTATAAATTTCAGCTCCCTAGCTCAAACTTTGGATTTTCAAAAAAATTGTTTTATTTATTTGTGGGCGTTTCAGTGGGCGGATTTTGAAATTTTTTTATCTCGAGCAGTTTTAGGAGTCATAGATCATATATAAAAAATTTCAGCTTTCTAGCTCAAAATTCGTTTTTTCCCAAAATTTTGTTTTTTTGAGTTTGTGGGCGTGTCTGTGGGCGTATTTTAAAAATTCGTAAACTTGATTATTTCGGGACCCTAGAGAGTATATGGTTAAAATTGCAGCTCTCTAAGTGCAGTTTAAATGCCTAATTGCCGACAGACGGACGGACGGACGGACGGACTGACGGACATGGCTAGATCGACATTACTATCGATGCTGATCATAAATATAGTAACTTTTGGGGGTATACGGGCAATATTAGGGTATGTTACAAACTATGCGTCAAAATTAATATACCCTTAGAATAGGGTATAACAATAAGTAGTCAAGTCCTTAATGAAAGATCCTTTATAAGATTTCAAATCGCCCTCTAACCATCATCTATTCCAGCTCGTAGCTACTACCACTCATAGTTCCAAAGTCCAAGCTCGCGACCCTTAGGTTTCGCCTAAGCTAAAGCATTAGTTTGTTATCCCCCGGAAACCGAATAGCTCTGACCCGAACATTTCTGCCCGCCCTTGGCAGTACCGTGACTCAGACACTCAGACTCAATACTGGTCCATTGTACTACCAGGCAGACACACCACATTTTACTGTGGAAATTTCAATGATAAGGAGCTTAGGTTTACAGCACTCACCATATCCGCACCAAATACCTGCCACCTGATACGAGCAAAAGCAGGACAATCACAGGAAATGTTCCGCAGTGTCGTCGCTTTCTCCACAGGCTTCGCAGTTGGTGGTGTCGCTTAGGCCTAGCACCTTAAGGTGTTTGGCAAAAGCGTAGTGTCCCGTAAGAACGCCAGTAGTCTGTCTGCCGTCTTTTCTGTTGAGAGACAACAAGAATGCCGCGGATTTCCCACAGACGTCGGGGAGCATTTGCTTAGTCTGTCTGCACCCTTGAGAGTCATGCCAACGGCGATTGTGTTCATAGGAAACCCAACCGTCAATTGAAGCCCTGACCGAGGACGCAGGCAGACAGATCGCTGGTTCAGGTCCTGAGAGGTCCCCCTCTGAGCCTTGTCTAGCAAGTTCATCGGAGATCTCATTTCCCGTGATCCCGTTATGACCGGGGACCCAGACAAGTTTAAGTGAATTCAGCCTTCCGACCGAATTCAGAGATATCTTGCATTCACGTACTATTTTGGAGGTAGTTAAGGGTTTGAGTAAGGCCTTAAGCGCAGCCTGACTGTCGCTACAGACGAAGATACTTCGCCCCCTCCACCTGTTCCTCGTAACATAGTCCATGGCCATTAGGATAGCATAAGTCTCTGTTTGGAAGGCTGACGCATATTTGCCTAACGGAAAGAAAAGTCTAACGTTATCGCTCTCCACGAAGACACTAGCACCAGATCCTTGATCGGTTTTGGAACCATCCGCGAAGATTCGACTGCATTCCCTTCCAGGTTCAGAGTCCGGCCAGAGCCAGTCCTGGACGCGAGGAAAGTCGACCTCGTATTTGCGCTTTAGCCGAAGTTCCGGTGTCATCGCATCAGACGGCATATCCATAAGACAGGAGTCGAAGGACAACCGTTGCGCAAGTTCATCAAAACTCCAGTGCGAGTTATACCAAAAGCCACCTCTTCTAAGACGTGAGATAGCCTTGATTGTACAGCCCATGATGTAAACATCAAGGGGCGGAAGGTTCAATAGTGCATCTAGGCCGGAGCCAGGCGTGCTGGGGAAGGCCCCCGTGCAGCCGAGACATACCTGCCTTTGGAGTTTGGCAAAAGCAGCAGTGACGTATTTACGTGAAAGCTTATTCCACCAAACAACCGATGCGTATGCTAAAAATGGTCTTATCATAGCCGTATAAATCCATAGGACTCTTTTCGGTGATAAGCCCCATGTCTTGCCGTCATGTTGTACATGCTCCTATTATTTCTTGTTTGATCTTACTTTTACGACACCGGTGCTCTCCAGTCGTGTCAAACTCAGTATCCTGCTCGCGCTTAAGTTTAGCGACCCTAGTCTCCAATTATTGTCTCCACACCAAAGGTTAGTGCTCGCTTAACTTTTTATTCACGATATAGATAGGACAAAAATTCTTGTTATTGACAGATGGCAGTAAATGCCATTTTAATTGGGCACTGCACTTGCCATATTATATCAAAGTCAAGAAAATAATTTAAAAAATGGATCTAAAAACCATTGAAGAAGATTCAGTCATAAATTCAGCAGCTGAAGTCATTGCTGTTGTTTGAATTGAATGTTCTTTTTCTTGCATTTTTTTCTCTGGGTTTTCTGTTTCTTCGAGGTATTCGTCGACATATTCCAGTTCCTGCGAAGAATCGCGTATTGCTTCAGGATACTATTTCCAAAATGTCAAAAATTTAGCGCCGATCAATGCGTCTTAAATTATTTTTCGAGATAAAAAAGTGGAGACTTTTCGTTGTGCACTACTTGCGGCCCAACTACATAAAAGTAATAATTAAATATGTGTTATATTCTAACCATGTTATTTAATTGAAATAAAACACTACTCCATGATTAGTTTAATTCATTTAGATTTAATATTTGATTTACAAAAGCCATGACAGGCCAAAAAGGAGAACGAGGAAGAAGTGTTTGGTTTCATGTCAAATGCTCGGTATTTGTCAAACGTCGAATTCATGATGACAAACTTCAAGTAGCTAAGGCTGACTTTCCACTGAGTTAACGACTTCGTACTCTACAATATGCGACCAGGATCCTGCTTTGCTAAGCTACCTCGCTAAATTTTATCTTTGTAGACAGTATGGGAGATAAAATTGGGCTCAAGGGTCTGCGACCAATATTAAAGCATGTTACAATTCGAAGATCCTTGGAAGGCTTCACGTCAAAGAACCCATCTCACTTCATATTGCCATGTTCAAGGAGCTATCCAACGATCCCCGTCCAAAAATTAAATTTCAATCAACGCTCTTATTAAGAACCGGACCAGCAGTGAAGTGGGAGGGAGGCTTATGATTTCTCTAATTCAGATGTTGATAAAGTGAAAAGAGGAATACAAAAGGGATAGGAGGCAACACTAAACCTTGAGTTACACAGTCTAGCATTTTTTGTTTGCCAAGGTGCAGATTTGAAGCCATCCAAAACTTTGAATTGAATGCTTCGAAAGTTAATTTGAAATGCAATAAGGAAATCATCATTCATCAAAAGCGTTTGGGGGTCAGACGCAGACTTTGTCAAATGCCTATGAAATAACTGTGGAAACAAGTTTGATTTGCCCACGACGGTAATGTCATCGGTTTCACTTTACGCTAAGACTTGTCATTTAATAATTGTTGCCACGAAAACCGGATTTCCGGTCATTAAGAAATTTTCTTAAAACAAGATGTTTAGTAGAGGTTTTTATGTTCACAGAAGCTTGAAAAAAGAAAGTATTTTGTAGACAAAGCCCACGCAGCACCAAGGCCATCGCTTCGTCTGACGTTCTCACAAGTTAAAGTTCAATGGGGACTTATGCCAGTTTTCTGCTGTTGTTATAAATATAGAGTCATCCACCAAGAGGTGCCATTTTATTTTGCACCTTTATTGAACCTCAACATTCAACTATCATTGCTATGACTTGGTAAGTAAAAACTAGGAGGTTACTAAATATGTATCGATACACACTGGCAAACATGTTGAAATAGGGAAAATTCACTACAAAAACCGTGTAAATATCGCGGAAACGTTCCACGAAACTGTCGCATCTCGGGCTACGAAACTCTAAGAGAAATAGTTAAACAAGCTCTCCATCCACAAGAAGTGACAGTTTGCTGCGAATTTTGGGCTGGTGGTGTCGTTGGGCCATATTATTTCGGAAAAGATACTGGTGGTTTCAGTGAATGGATTGCGTTAGCGAACGATGTTGACTGACTTTGATGCTATTGACGTGGACGACCCAAAACGGCGCCACATGCCACAAAGCTGGTGCAACAATGGCTTTATTGAGTGACAAATTTCCTACACGTATGATTTCTCAAAATGAAAACTTCTATTGGGATAGAATCAGATAAAATCTTTGCCAATGCTCCACCAACGATAAATGCACTTAAAGCAAATATTACAGCTGTAAAAAGCAGCCAGGAAAATCAACCGTCCAAGCTCTTCAGAGCTCCATGATTAAGGAAATCAATAACTGGTAGGGGTTGGCTGCTTTCTTGATTATCTGGGGGATATTCGATAACACGGATTACGCTCAAATATACCAATGCATCCCCAACACAGAGGTAGACAATTGAATACCATAAGTAGTAGATAAAGTGCATGCTAGTAGGAAGAAAATAACAAAAAGGACATGATAGCAATTAACTTAGAGTCATAGCTGCGAATGCATTCTTAGCGAATAAGCTTTTTGTCATACTCAGAAACGAATGTAACTTTGTTCAAGGCTATGCAATCGCCTCCAGAGAGCTCCTAACATTGTTGCTGAATGGTGCGAAAAAGTTGCCTTAAATGTTAACCCCAGAACAAGTACAATAGTAGCTTTCACCAAAAGAGGAAAACTGGATAAAAAAAAAAAATCCAATCTTTTTGGCGAAGCTATAGAGCTTTCAGTGAAGTGATATAAGGGGTATTTCATTAGTGATTTGACAACTTCAAACTTTCAGTGTGAACGCACCCTTAAACCGATTGCCGAACTTTCAATGTCAAAATATTGTGTAAAATCAACATTTTTCATGGTGAAGTACACGAAGGAATAACGTTTACAAATATTTAAAATTTACTACCGAAATTCCGAGTCGGTGGTCGCAACTTTAAGACCGTTAACCCCAATTTTCGGCCGTAATTTTCGTCCCAGGAGGCAGGCAGTTCATAGTCTAATGAAAAAATTCGAGTCAGAATATTCACTGCTTGATGTTGCTGTGCCAGTGAGACTACGTTTTGCCCGAAGTGTGGAGAATATTGCTGCCGTATAGGCGTCCGTCGCAAACCAGCCAAATCAGTTAATTTCAAGGCGTTCTCAAGAATTGGGCCTCTCACAGACCACATTGTGGCGAATTTTGCGTAAGGATCTTGGACTACACCCTTACAAGATCAAGCTTACTCAAGAACTACAACAGCCACTTGATGATATGATGCAACGTTACGTTCCCGAATTGGGCTCTAGACATGATGGAAGAAAATGAAGAACCTTGTCGCAAAATCATCTTCAGCGATGAAGCGCATTTTTGGTTAAACGACTCCGTCAATAAGCAAAATATGCGTTACTAGACAGGTGAGAACCCTCATGTGCTTCATGAAACAGCACTTCATCCGCAAAAAGTCACTGTTTGGTGCGGTTTTCATGCCGGTCGGTGGCGTCATTGGGCCGTTTTTTTCGTCGATGACAATGACCGTCACGTTACGGTAAACGGTATTCGGTACAGAGACATGTTGGAACATTATTTCTTTGGGCAATTGCATGAATTGGACATCAGTGATATGTGGTTCCAACAATACGGTGCCACAAGCCACACACACTCAGAGAAAAAAAATAGTCATTAATGACTATTTTTTGACTAATTTCATAGTCCGAATCGTGACCACTATTTTTATTAGTTAAAAAATAGTTACTTATGACTATTTTGGTTGTAAATTTATTTTTTTGTGGAACTCCACTTTTTAATAGTCAATTTTGACTATAGACGCAGTTACATAACTTTTACAGTAGTTATTTTTAACTATGCACATAGCAGTAACATAACATTTACAGTAGTTGTTTTAAACTATGCACATAGTAGTTACACAATTTTTACAATAGTTGATTTTAACTATTCACGTAGTAAAATTTGACTACATCAAACTGTTGTTTCATGACTTTGTACATAGTTACTTTTAATTATACGTATAATTAAACTTGAATATTTCTTATTGCTTTTAAATGAACCTATTAATAATTACTTTTGACTACTCAGAATTAAATTTGTCTAAAAAATAGCAGTTAAATCACAAGATTATTAATGAAGTAGTTTTCAACTGTATATTAGCGTTATAGTTTACTTTAAATAATTGAATGAATATTTTACTCTTAATAAGGTGTGAATATAATTCTTCGTTTAAAAAATCTGATAAAGGCTAAACCTTAAGGCATCTAGTTGCAAGTATATGACTATACTTACCAAAGTTTTGCTGCGCGAATATACTTGGAACAGGCAAAACGATTTGTTTCCTGAAAAATTCCCTGTGTTTTATAAGCAAAAATGCAGTATATATATTTTTTAATTATTTCATTTAATATTTCACATAGGTACTCGTAGGTATAATGTTTATAAAACTAAAAAAGTTTATAACGCTAATAAACACTGCCATTCGTGGAAGGCTTACGTTAAAAATATTTTATTCGAATTAAAGTTTTATTATATGAGGTAATATGCATGTGAAGTGGTGGGGTGTTTATCTTAGATATCTCAAACACTAAAGGTGTTTCATGTTCTAAACCAATGACATAGGATTCAAAATGTTCATCAAAAATCTTATTCTCCAATTCACAACAAACAAAATAAATCTCTTTCTTGGAGTCAATTACAATTAGATGTATTCTAAAAAACCTTAAATAAGGGTCACATAAACAAATAAAATAGTAATTTTACCTGACAATGTGTTTTTGTTTATACAAGGTGGCGCAAAAGTCATCATCCTATCGGAAGAAGCTATAATTTTTGCAAATGGCGGCAAATGTAAATTCTACTTTGACATTTGTGAAGTTAACTATACAGAAAAAACTTAAGACACAAATTAACATAATCCAAAAGCAGAACCAAAGTTTTTCATTCATAAAAAAAATTACAGCGAAAGAACATCGGGTGACAACTTTTGCGCCACCTTGTATTAGAGTACAACTTTTTACTGCCACTGTCTATAATATTCGGCAATAAGCGAGCAAATTTTAGTACAAACTCTGGCCGGTTACATATTAGAAAGAAAGAAAAAATAGAAAACAAATTAAATACTATTTTAAGATATATTTTGCTCGTTAAAATATATTATATAAAGGTTCTTTAATATAATATTCATATATAAATTTAGTAAAAAAAAATTTAAAACTCACCAAAGCATATCTCAATGAGTGTCTTACTATTGGAAATTCTTCTAAAATTGTTTTTAGATTTGCGTCAGTTTTGTCACAAAAATACTTTTTTCTTTACAAAAAGCGTTGCTCGAACTTCGTAACACAAGTAGTTCAGTCAGTTTGATTATACTTTGAAAATGTTTTGGCAGTCTTGATTTCAGCTTCTAGTTTATTAAGAAAAAGTATTAAACAATTTAAATTTATTGTATTAAAAATACCGTATTAATAGTAGGTATTGCAAAATTAGTTACTCACTTTAACTTTTTTTCACCACTTAAATACTTAATAAACTCTTTTAACGCATATTTAAAACTGCACGAGACGAACATTCACAGCACAATGATCGCATTTCAATCAACTGAGGCGTATGTATCCGTTGCACATATTAAATAAAATAACTACACAATAGTCATTTTCATCTATCTTGTTGTGCTGTTTGACAACTAAAATAGTAATGGTTGAACTTCTGGCGCGCGATTCTTCTTAAGTAACTACAGAGTAGTCATTTTTAACTATCTTGTTGTGCTCTTTGATAACAAATAGTCATGGTTGAACTTTTGAGGTACGCGTTTATTATTCAATAACTAAGCAATAGTAATTTTTGACAATTTATAGTACTATTTCTAACTGTTTTCAACTTATTTTTGTTCTTTAATAGTCATTCCGTAAATTTCGTAGAATATTATCTAATTACTAAGACAATAGTTACAAAAATAACTACTTTTTTCTCTGAGTGCAGCGGGTGCAACAATCGAGTTATTGAAGTCTCAGTACTGCAAACGTGTTATCTTGAGAAACGGACCCGTCTATTAGCCGCCGAGATCGCGTAATTTAACGCCTCAAGACTTTTTTTATGGGGCAGCATTAAATCATTGGTCTATGCCAACAACCGTCGACATTAGAGGAGGTCAGACTCAATATTGAACGAGAAATAGCGGCCGTATCGGTCGAAATGTGCGGCCGAGTCATCGAAAATTGAGTTCAACATATCGACCGGTGCATACGGTCCCGTCGTGGACATATGAACGAAGTCGAGTTCCATTCATAAATGTTTTGATAGTAATTCAAGCCAATAATTTTTTTTTTGAGAGATCTCAAGTAGTTTGCATTTATTTAAAAAAGAAGTTGTCTTAAACTCATTTGGGACTCTCATATTAAACAAAAATCAAGGACAAAACAAGGATTAGCTATGGACCTGCGAAAGTCTGGAAAAACTTGGGATTAAGCCCCAGAATGACTTGATGTACACAGCCATTGCTAGACCCATCATTATTTCGTGGCATATAAAAAATGAACAGTCTACTCACGCTAAACTCAACAAATTACAAAGACTAGCATGTGTGCATTTAGCTGTACATCGCTCGCAATGAGAACAGCACCTACTGCAGTGTTAAGGATTCTACTGTGCCGCCCTGCTCCTCATATGTATCTACATATAGAAAGAAGCAATGGCAAATGCCTTTACGGTCATCTCAATAGATGAAAGCAATTGGAAACTAATTCACTCAGGCGTGGTACTCGAACTTAGTAGGAATACATTACTAGGAATAACCTTCACAGACAACTGTCTGAAAAGGCGCAACTTCAAGTTAGCCTTTCTGGAACTAAGGAACTAAACAAGCCTACATTTGTTAAAGATTCACTCGTATTGCACACGGATGCATCCAAAACAGATAACGATGTTGGTGCAGGAGTATACGGCACTAAGACTTCTCTCCGTATTTCAAGCTGAAATACATGTAATTGAACTTTACAACAGAGAGAACCTAAACAGGAATACTACGATCAAGTACATATACATCCTCTCTGACAGCAAATCGGCACTGTTTTCTATCCAAACCTTTGAAATCACTTCAAAAAAAAAAAAGTCTTGGGCTGCCTCAAGCTGCTCAAGAAATTAGCTGGCTTCACCTGGGGGCCAGGTCACAGCGGCTTTGACGGCATTGAAAAAGCAGACGAACTAACCGGAAAGGGATCTGCTACCATTCTGTGGTGGGCCTGTAAGCTCTCGGAAAAGCTGTATCAATAAATGGTGAGAAACAACAGCACTTCATTACTACTACCTTCTATTAATTGAACCAAGCAATTCCTACACCTGACCAGAGGGCAAATACATCCAGTCATCGGATTCTTGACGGGACACTGTACTTGAAAAAAAAAACTATGGGACTAGTTAAAGACTTTAGAACTGGGGACGGTGTAGAGGTTAGTGTCTTGGCTTGTTACCCATGAGATGCAGGTTCAATCCCAATGGGCAACAAGAATATACGACACGCATTAATGAAAAGAAACGAATGACGTTGTTTTTTCCAACCTCTACACCAAAATGAGGATTTCTGCCTGGTAGAACAATGAACCGTTACCGAGTCTGAGTACTCTGGGATTTGGATTTCCTTTTTCATAAGCTGAAGACAATATTTGTCAAATAGTCAACGCAGACGAAGAAACAACAGAGCATATCGTTTTCCACTGTAGAATAATTGGAAATTAGGCCCGACATTTTTTGGAAAAAGAGTCGGAAAGTGAAGTGGAAATTAGGCCATAAAAGTAATGCACCTAATCCAAATCCAACAGTGACCGTAAGTAGGAGGGTTGCAGGGGGGCAATATGCCCCCTCATAGAATTTGCGCTGCTTACGTGATCTACTTGTGATATTTTTGGTAGTTCTCATACCCTGTGCAATCTGTACAGGGGCTTGTGCCCCCCCCCCCCCTGTCTGGGGGCCTTATTTTCTAGGAATCACGACCAGAATTTTGTATAAAGAGTTTTCTAGCGTTTTTTCCATAAAAAATTATTTCGTCACTAACTGTTTCGTAATTTCCGGGAGCCATTTAAAATCTCGCTCCATCTTCAAAAAAGGCGATCCTAAGTCTTGCAAGAACTATCGAGGCATACCCCTGCTAAATTCCGCATATAAGATCCTATCCAACGAACTGTGTGAACGTCTGAAGCCGTTCTGCAACACACTAATCGGCACGTACCAGTGTGGCTCCTGGCCCGGCAGTTCGACGATAGACCAAATCTTCACACTAAGGCAAATCCTGGAAAAGACCAATGAGACCCTTATCTTTTCATCGACGTCAAAGCCGCATGTGACAGCATTCATCGTCAGGAGTTCTACGTGGCGATGGCCGGATTCGGGACCGCGGCAAAACTATTTCAGTTGTGTCGCGTAAATTTTGAAAACACGCGGTGCAATATGCAGTTTGGAAGCAGCTCTTCCGAATTATTTCAAACTTGTACCGTGTTACGGCAAGGCGATGCGCTATCATGCAATCTTGTTCTGGAGAAATAGTTTCGAAGGGCAGGTGTCAATACAGAATTCACTTTCTTTAATAGATCCGTCCAGCTACCGGGGTATGTGGACGATATCGACATCATCGGCCGTTACCAGCGTGCCATGTTAGATGCTTTCACGGCAATTGAAGAACAGGCCAAATTGGTTGGTCTGGAATTAAATGAGGACAAGACCAAGTACATGCTATCAACAAACATCTGTCCACCGCATAAGACAAAACGTCACTGCTGATAGCAATAACTTCGAGGTAGATAAGGAGTTTACCTACCTTGGAGTCCACAAATGACACCTTAATGGAGATTTGACGGAGAATTACCTTAGGAAACCGCTGTAATGGGTTCCAAACTCCTCACTCGAAGGACAAAATGAATACTCCATTGAACCTTAATCCTGCCAGTCCTGCTTTATGATGCCGAGTGCTGGACGATAAGTAGAAAAATTGAGGTAATATTGGGTTCTTTTGAAAGAAAAATACTCCGTCGGATATTTGGTCCTATGTGCGAGGAGGGCGAATGGAGGAGAAGATACAACCGCGAACTCTATTAGTGGTACAGCTAATGATGTGGATATAGTCCAAAAAGCTAAATCTCGTTGACTACATTGTCTCGGACGCGAACGAACAATAATGCTCCAGCCAAGAGGATCTTCGACTCCCAGCCCTCAGGTTCGAAAACCCAAGGAAGACTGATCCTCGGTTTTAAAGATCAAGCCATCGCGGAAGCCACAGCCCTTGGTCTGGAGAACTGGAAGCAGCGTACCCGGGATCGCAGAGGATGGAAGGCTGCAGTGTCTCAGGCAGAGACCCTTCACGGGTCAGGAGCCCGTAAAGTAAAGTAAGTAGTACTTATAAATACATTTTATATCTATATATTAATACGGAGTTGCCTATAACGTGTTTCCCCCTTTTTTGCTATTATACTCCTACGTCACATAGATATGCCAACACTATATATTTTTGGGTAGGGGGCAATATATAGAAGTGTACAATACAAAAATTATCCACATATACAAGGTGGCGCAAAAGTAATCCTCCTATCAGAATATGCTATAAATTTTGCGATTGGCCCCTAATGTCAGTTCTGTTTTGACATTTGTGTAGTAAACACATGCGAAATACACGTTAATAAACAATGTTACGCTACACTGCTCCAGAACGCGGAATATTGGTGACTATTTATTTGAGCAATAATCGGTCGGTGACTTTGGCACAACGTGAATTTCGTCGCAGATTTCCTACTCGTCCAACGCCTACTGGTGAAACACTGCGACGTTTAGCCGCTCGCCTCGAAGAGACTGGCACAACACGAGATGCTGCCAGGCGTGGCAGACCCCGGAGTAGCCGTTCTGCAGAGAATATTGCTGCTGTAGCCGAAGATGTCATGGAAGCGCCGTCGACATCGACCAGACGACGTGCCACGCAAATGGGTATCAGTCGACGGTCTTTACAGCGAATTTTGGTACAAGGTTTGGAGATGTTTCCGTACAAAGTCCAGACGGTGCATCAGCTGTTAGCTGCTAACCGCCAATCGCGTCTAACATACGCTCAAACAATCCTTAATCACCACCAAGAGGAAGATGATTTTTCGTCAAAAATAATCATGAGTGATGAGGCCCATTTCCATCTTAGCGGGTACGTAAATAAGCAAAATTTACGCTTCTGGGGCACTGAAAATCCGCGTGTAACCCACGAAGAGCCATTACACCCGCTCAAAGTCACTGTATGGTGTGCTGTTTTCGCTGGAGGAGTCATCGGACCTTTTTTCTTCGAAGACGTCATGGGCCAAACGGTTACTGTGAATGGTGAGCGCTACAGAGCAATGATCAACGAGTTCTTTTTGCCGCAACTTGATGAATTGGGATTGGAAAACATGTGGTTCCAACAGGACGGCTCCAGACTTTTTTTTGTGGGGCTTTTTGATGTCGCGGGTTTATGTCAACAAGCCTCAGACTCTTGCAGCTCTTAAAGACAATATCCGTCAACAATGTGAGGACCTATCGCCGGAAGTTTTGGCCAAAGTGATGTAAAATGCCATAAAAAGGGCTCAAATGACAATTAACTGTGGCGGCGGCCATTTACATGACATCATATTCTCGACTTGATGTAAAAACATAGGGACGGGCTACAGTCCGCTTGGGCGAACTGTTGGATACCCAATTTTTATTCCTATCCCTCATAAGTGGGCGTGACAAAAGTCTAAGTATGGTTGAATTGTTAAGAACGCTCTACATATTTTGTTATATAACATTTAAAGGATTTTATCCAAAAAAAAAACGCTCCCTAGCTCAAACTTAGGTGTTTCAATAAAATTGTTTTATTTAATTGTGGGCGTGTCAGTAGGCGGATTTAAAAAAAAATTAACACATGAGAATAAAGGGCCCCTAGAGAGTATATATTATAAATTTCAGCTCCCTAGCTCAAACTTTGAATTTTCAAAAAAAAAAAAAAATAATAATTGTGGGCGGATTTTGAAAATATTTACACATGGGCATAACGGGCCCATAGAGAGTATATACTATAAATTTCAGCTCCCTAGCTGAAACTTTGGATTTTCAAAAATTAATATACCCTTAGAATAGGGTATAAAAAAAATATTTTATTTATTTGTGGGCGTGTCAGTGGGCGGATTTTGAAAATTTTTTATCCCGAGCAGTTTTAGGAGTCATAGATCATATATAAAAAATTTCAGATTTCTAGCTCAAAATTCGATTTTTTCCAAAATTTGGTTTTTTTGAGTTTGTGGGCGTGTCTGTGGGCGGATTTCAAAAATTCGTAAACTTGATTATTTCGGGACCCTAGAGAGTATATGGTTAAAATTTCAGCTATCTAGGTCCAGTTTAAAGGCCTAATTTTTGGCGACAGACGGACGGACGGACATGGCTAGATCGACATTACTATCAATGCTGATCATAAATATAGTAACTTTTAGGGGTCTACGGGCAATATTAAGGTATGTTACAAACTATGCGTCAAAATTAATATACCCTTAGAATAGGGTATAAAAAATTAAAAGACCAAATAAAAATAATCCACAAGAAGAATCAAAGTTTTTCTTTTCTTTTTTAAATTACAGCCAAAAAACATCGGAAGGTTATTTTTGCGCCACCTTGTATAATAATAATAATATTTTGTTAGGGTATATTACACTGCGACCTATTGGTCTATTGTGTCCCCTTACTTGTGCCTCGGAGAGGTTTGTGCCCTCTTTCAGAGCCTCTCTAGATACTTCTTTGTGAAGCATGTCGAGGTATTGCTCTGGTTTATCCTTGGCAGGGCACACTCCTTAGAGCACAGCGTCCAGTCCAGTTTCTTTGATGAATCTGAGAATGAGCTGTGGGTCCATGGTTTGTATGTCTTTGTCTGTTATTTGGTGCCTGCCCAAATATTTCATCCTTTTGTGGGCCAGTGCCCCACAGGATTCCAGTGTGTGGTCTGGAGTTTCGGCGGTTTCACTGCATAATCTGCAGAGCCCGTCCTCCGATATGCCCATTTTCCTCAGGTGCTCCTTGAGTCTGCAGTGCCCCGTGAGGAGGCCTGTTAGGATTCTTAGATTGTTTTTGTTAAGGCCGATACAAGCTTTGAATCTCTTTTGGTTGTAATTTCCTAAGAGTTTCTTTGCTTGCCTCAGACCTTGGAGGTTGAGAAAGGCTTTTGCCCTTGTTTCTTCCTCCAGTCTCCTGAACTCTTCGCTTATAGTGTGTTCTCCTATCCCGCAGAATGGTTCAGGTCCTATGAAGGGCTCCTCTGCCCTTTTCTTGCCAGAGAGTCCGCTGCCTCATTGCCTGTAATGCCAACATAGCCAGGTACCCAGCAGATGGAAATTCTGTTATTCATGCCTAGTCTATTCAGTCCGTGTAGGCATTCCCACACGAGTCTTGACTTGATAACGTAGGCGTCAAGAGCCTTTATGGCTGCTTGGCTGTCAGATATTATTGCTATGTTGCAATTCCTGTAGTTTTTATCGAGGTTGATTCGAACGCACCTGTCTATGGTACATATTTCTGCCTGGAAGATTCTGGTACATTTGCCCATGGATTCGTAGTACTTAGTTCCTGGCCCAAACACTCCTGCACCAGTTCCCTCCTCGGTCCTCGAGCCGTTCGTGTACCACTTTGTTGTGTGGTTGCTCAGTCCATAAGTTGTGGATTCATTGCTCCAGTTCTCCTTATTGCTGAGCTTTGTCTGGAAATTCTTTTCGAAGTTGAATTTCCTGATGCTATCGTCCCTAGGTATGCCAAGAAGTGGGAGTTTTTTGAGTAAGTCACCGTGTTCTTTCGAACCGATGCATTTCCCTCTCCCAATTCCCTCCTTTGCCATCCTAAGGATTGTTTTGTCTGCCGCGTTCATCACCATGATGTGTAGAGGGGTCAATTCCAATAACACCTCCATGGCTGCGGTTGGGCAGCTACGCGTTGCTCCGGTAATGCACAGGCACGCCAGTCTTTGCACTTCGCCGAGTGTTTCTCGTGTTGTGACTAGACTGGTTCGTTTCGCCCATGCTACCGCTCCGTATGTGATCATTAGTCTCCCGATTGCAGTGTACATCTATCGCAGGATGTTTGGGCTGCATCCTCATGCCTTCCACGCTAGGATCCTACATATCATGAGAGCGCGGGTGACCTTCTTGGATATCTCCTCTGTATTTTTTCGCCAAAGGAGTTTACTATCTAGATGAAGTCCTAGATATTTTACTTCTTTGACTGGTATCAGTGTCGTGCCTGATAGGCTAATGTCCTTAAGTCTTTGAACTTGTCTTTTCCTTGTGAATGGTACTATCGTTGTTTTCGCCGGATTGATGTTAAGTCCGACAGTATGGCACCATTTCTTGGTTACTTTAAGCCCCCTTTGTATAATGTCCCCAAGGGTTTCTTCGAACTTGCCCCTGGCAATCAATACAATGTCATCAGCGTACGCCTGACAGTTGATGCCAAGGTTGGTTAATTTTTCCAGCAGTTCGTCTACAACTAGGCTCCACATTAAGGATGATAGTACCCCTCCCTGTGGACATCCTCTTGTTGTGTTCACTCTGATGGTTCCAGATGGTGTTTGAGTCTCTGCTGATCTAGTGCTCAGCAGCTCACACATCCATTTGGATACTGTACTGTTAACTCCTTTCCTATCCAGGGATCGTTTAATCGCCTCATGTGAGGTGTTGTCAAATGCTCCCTCTATGTCTAGGAAAGCACACAGTACTATTTCTTTTTGCTTCCAAAGCACTTTGATTTATCTCCGTCAGCTGATAGAGGGTGGTCTCTGTTGATCTGCCCGCTCTGTATGCATGCTGACGATGATGTAAGGGGGATGTGTTCAGAACATCTTCCCTTAAATAATTGTCCGCAACCTTTTCTGTCATCTTCAGAAGAAATGACGTAAGGCTGATGGGCCTGTACGATTTTGGCTGTGTGGGGTCTTTTTTACATGCTTTTGGTATAAACACAACCCTTGCTCGTCTCCATTGCATTGGTATGTGGCCCAAGGCAATACTGCTCCTTGTTATTTTTAGCAGGTGTGGTATTAGTACCCGTTGCACTTCTTGTAGTAGGGCGGGTATAATGCCGTCCACTCCGGCAGATATAAAAGGCTGAAAGGAATTTATTGCCCATTTCAGTCGACCCTCAGAACAGATGGTTGATGTTCTTTCCCAGTCAACTCTCCGAGGTCTGATTGAAGTGGTACTGATTCCTAGCTCAGTACTAGGCGAGCTGTCAGGAAAGTGAGTTCCTAGTAGCAATAGTGCCCTTTGATCCTCGTCTTCCGTGAACTCGCCATCTGGTTTCCTCAGAGACATCGGTACTCCTCCTGACTGCGCAAGTAGCCTTGCCGCAGTAGGAGTGCTGTTGATTGTCTCACAGAATTTCCTGAAGCTATTTATTTTAGCTTTTCTAATTTCCTTATTATATGTTGTAAGGGCCATCTGGTAGCTTTGCCAGTCTCTGTTGCGCTTTGCTTTGTTGAATAGCTTCCGCACCTCGGATCTCAGTTTTGACAAGTTATTGCTCCACCATGGTGTCTGTTTCCTGTCCCTTTCTCTACTTAAGGGACAGTTTTCTTCGAACGCAGTGATGATGGCGTTTGTTACGCTTTCCACTGCGCTCTCTAGCTCTAGGGAGTGGCCTTCCTCAAAACAAGGCGCCCCAGATTGCTCTCTAGAGCATTTCTGTAAGTCTCCCAGTTGGTTTTCCTAGGGTTTCTTACTGGATTTCTCGTGATACTTGTGCTGTCCAGATCGAACACTATTATTCGATGGTCAGACAATGACGGCTCACTAGATACTCTCCAGTTGCTAATTAGTTTACTTACGCTTGGGCTACCAAGCGTGAGGTCGAGTACCTCCTCCCTGACCCTAGTTACAAAAGTGGGGGTATTTCCCACGTTTATAATATCAAGTGACGAACTCATAATAAATTCTAGTAGGTACTCACCCCTGATGTTATTGTCGGTGCTCCCCCATATGATGTTGTGGGCATTTGCATCGCACCCTATGAGGAGCGGCATGCGGAGCTTGTTGCAATGCTCCACCAGTCGCTGCATTTGGGATGACACAACCGGCTCATCCCCTGCACAATACGCCGACGCGATGACAATGGTGCGGTGACATCCTTCAATGTCCAGATGTACCTGTATTGGCACTAGATCTCGTGTCGCGTATTCTGAAAGTAGAATAAATTTATATTTATTGTCTATAAGAATGCAAGCTCTCGGTTTCTCGGCCCGAGTGTCCCATATTACCTTTGCATCCTTGCTCACCAATCCTCTGACTTGTCCTTTCAGGATCTATGGTTCCTGGATCAGTACTAGCCCTAGGCTTTGGCAGGTAAACATCCTAGATATAGTCGCCGAGGCGGCTATAGCATGGTGGATGTTTACCTGTGCTAGTTAGATTTTTTTGTTGGCGGGGTTCATCGAGCTATTGCTCGCGCGGGACAATTGCCCCGTCCTCCTCCAGCAACGAATCTTCCTCCTCCTGGGTGATTTCCTGGAAGAGGTCGATGACCGTGTTGTCCATTTCCCCCTCAGAGATCATGCTCTCCGAGATGGTCATAGACTTATCGGTCTCCTTAGGAGCCTGCTCCGCCGATTGGACAACGGAAGAAGGTGTTTTAATCTTCGGAGGAGCAGTATGCTCTACCTCGGACTGCGCGCTCTGCGAGTTCAGATTCGATGCTAACTGGGCTGTTTGCCGAGAGATATCGCCCGACCTCTTGAGTCCGCACACCGCAACCCTGCCGAATCGGTAGCTCAGCGCTCCTTTTTGGGATTTTATGGCGTCGAAGGATTCTTGGTCGATGCCAAGAGCCAGTACCTGCCTGGTTCCCTCTTTTCGACAGTTGAGAACCTTTCACGCCTGGACGTTAAGTCCCACATTCTGTGCTTCCAGCAGTGCCAAGGAGGTTTTAGCTTCTTGTTCTGCACTGCGTGGAAGGAAGATCGTTATGGAGTAGGACCGTGTTATAGCTGTCCCACTGCATGCCATGAGGCATGTCCCTTTCCATTTCCCCAGCTTTGGGGCTACTGCTTTTAGCCACTCAGCTGGCTGCGGAGTTTCGCAGTCAACTAAGAGCATTCCGTGTTTGAAATGTATGCCCTGAAATTTGAGCTTATGCTCGCATCCCAAGGCCATTTTCAACACAATGGCGTCTTCATGTGCCGTGAGGTCTGGGTTGCTGAAGATCTCCTGCGGATATTTCACCGGGAGAACAGCAACCTGCTCAGCAATCGCACCTGTGTCGTGTCTACTACCGCCGTAGCATACCGGTGGCGCTCGCTTTTGCAGGCTTTCTCGTGGCCCTCTCGGTACCTTCATCAACTTTCTGCTTTTTGGCTTTATTTGTTGTTGGGGGGGGGGGGGGGATGTTTTTATTCCCCCTTTTCCCCGCCGCCACTTCTGTACTTTCGGGATTGGCCCGATGCTCCTCAGCCTTCCTTTTGACTTCCTCAGGCCATTTAGTGCCAGCACCACTAAGTCCCCTTCGCAGAGGGTCGTCCCTCGCACCTGGTTTCACAGGTGGAGGTAAGGCTGGCTTAGTCCTCTTCCTTACGGTATTGTTCCCGGGGGGTTCAGGGGCTGGTACTTAAGCTATGCTCGTTCCCGCTGCCCTAGTTCCCTCCATCAATACTTTCCCGGACAGGGAGGGGATTAGGATTTGGCTCCCATCCTCACTGCATGCACCTGTCTGTGCTACCGGGCTTCTTCCCGGGCCTTTTGGCACCCCCCTGGCTTGTCGTGAGGTGATAATGGTTCTTTGACTGGTGCTGGGTTGCCTCCCTCTCGACTTTCTCCGGGTCTATCATGTGCCAGGCGGTCGTCATGGATGTCCTGCTCCATCCGACCAATGACTTCGTCTGCGGTCTGTCGCCGCATTCTGCTGAGTCTGTTTTTTGTTTGTTTGTTTTGTTTCTTTTTGTTTGGCATATCCCACGAATAGCGCGGGAAAGACGGTCAACCACGCCAGAGCCCCGTTAACGTTAACGTGGTAAGGCCATGGTTACTCTCTGAGGTGGCCCGGTATCAGAGAGGCTCCGCAAAAATACAGCCGGATCGCAAGACACTCTGGATTAGGGGTGGGTGGACGTTCAGTCCTGGCCAGTTCTTGGTTGGCGCTCATCAATCGGCCTGTCTGTCATGGGTGACCCTTAGACAGCATAGCCCGTTGAATCTTTGCACCGCAAACCTCCGCACCGGTACCATCGAATGCAATGATGGTACACAAGTCAAGGTGACTGACCATCGCGAGAGGATCCACATATATAACACCCATTATGAATTACAGCAGGTAAAATGAAGCGAATTGGATGAAATTACAATAACAACATTGCTGTGTGAGGCAATAATCTGCCAATCGGAACGGAAAAATTGTATATCATGAAGTTACTTGAAAATGCTTGAACTTACTTGAAAAGTCTTGAAATTACTTGAAACTGCTTTAAATTACTTGAAAATGCTTGAAAATACTTCAAGTTACTTGAAGTTACCAACAACAACAGTGCTGTGCATGTTATGCATTTGATAATGCTTGAACATACTTGAAGTTACTTGGACATGCCTGAAGTTACTTGAAAATGCTTGAAGGTACTTGAAAAAGCTTGAAGTTACTTGAAGTTACTTGAAAATGCTTGAAAATACTTGAAGTTACTTGAAAATGCTTGAAGTTACTTGAAGTTACCTGAAAATGCTTGAAGTTACTTTAAGTTACTTGAAAATGCTTGAAGTTACTTGAAAATGCTTGAAAACTTGAAGTTACTTGATAATACTTGAACATACTTGAAATTACTTGGACATGCTTGAAGTTACTTGAAAATGCCGGAAAAATTTTATATCATGTGAAATCAGAGAATGCAATGTCGAAAAATTTCATTCTCCAATTAATATATATAACAAACAGTCGACTTTGTTTTTTTCAACTTATAGAATAAATTGGTCGAATTTCGACCATGGGGCGACCCCTAGTATACATAAATGAGCAACAATTCAGGGAAATGAGCTAATTTAGCCCAAGATGGAAGCAGAGCGAAACGAACCAGAAATAAAGCGGGCAGAATAGTAGGGAAGGAATCACGGCAACCTTGCTAAAATAAAGTGAGAAACGACATGCCAGAAACCTTACATGATACGAGTAGCTCGTTAGTGAAGTAGGGCCTGCAAGGGAAAAACATAAACAATTCATTTTTTTCCCTAAAAACTTTGAACTGAAACAATATCCGTGACTATACGGAACTTAATACAATTTTCAAACTTTATACAAATTCAAACATTGCCTAATAAATTCGTATTGGAGAACCTTTACCTTTCAACGAAGCATTTCTTGTTCACATGCTGCATACTCGTACCTACAACTTGTATGCAAATTCTAACCGTAAAAATATATGAAAACGCAAAAACCACATCACATACAACACTATAACGTTGCAATAATAAAACCATTACTTTATTGCTTAGCACCATCGTGCCCCACACATGCCAGACAACATAACCTCTCCAGTAAGAGTATACTGTCTAAGAGTACCTAGTTACATTGGTCTTGCACCCGTGGCATGGCCGGTGAAGGTGATGTGTGGTTCTCAGATACAATCGGAAATTTCATTGTTACACATACGTACAACATTGTTAAACCATTGAGCGATTATTGAGGCAATAGTTAGTAAATTTATAGCAAATGAAATTAAAATAGGAAAACCAGTTTCTATGCGAAAGTAATATTGTCCTAAATGACGACTGCCCTGAGAAACACTAAAAATTTAATAAATTACTCATCGCGATATCAATTCAATTAGTGTGCTCTGAATTTTAACGACGATACAAATCGCAATAGGATTCGCAAACAAAAAAACCGAAATGCCAAATATTTTTAAGGAAAATTCCACTCAGACTAAATTTGATCGTGCTTTGTGCTCGCTTTTTCATTTAATTCTTCATTATATCCTTTTTCGTTGAATTTTATTACTTTATTTTGAAAGATCGATGAAAAGGAGTATGTACAGGGATACGGGGAGGCTCGTCTGTCGGACTTAATCCATCTGTTGTGCGACAACACAACTGTGTGATGGTTTTCGTTTAGAGTTTTATTTGTTGGTAGCTTCTTCTGTGTTCTTTTATGGGTTCTTTTGTTCGTTTCTTTTTTTCGCTGAAACACATGTATCGAGCCGGTTTTGTAGGTTGGATTGTTTTCTTCTTTTTATGTCTTCTTTTTAATGTTAGTAAGAAATTCGAGTATAGGTTTAAGGTTTGCGGGCAGTGCCGCTATGTAGATGGTTTTTTTTTACTGGCTACGAATATGTAACCTATCATCGAACTTCCATAATGTCCAGAAAGGGTTCGCTTAGAATCAAAGGTCAATGTGCTCATGTCTTTTAAATCTTCGCTTTATTCAAGATAATCAACGTAAATTTAGGCTGTGAGAATATAATTTCAAAAAAGTGTAAAACAACATCGTACTATTTGGAGACACATCTTCATTTCTAAGTCTAAATAGTTTGAATAGTGAGGTTTACTTGCATGCATTGGTTTTCGAAGAAATGATGGGGAAAAAAAGCTAAAGTTTTTATATTCTTAATCGTATGACGTTATACGTTACACACAAATTGACACATACATACACTGGCGATCACAAGGATGAGGCCATACATTTTGCAATCGATTTTCAGTCTATGGGTACCTGTTGGAAATTTTATACCCAGAAACTTTTACTACCTGTGAACAGGAAGAAAAATAAGGAGAAAACAAAAACGAACAACGAGTGCGAGTTTCGTTTAATGATTTATTTTGGGATGCTTACCGGGTATGGGTTACTGTGAAGTCAGAACCGCTAGTTAGCCTTAGTGTATAATATGAAAAATGACAAATCGGAATGTGCGAAAAACAGTTTGAGAACCATAATTGACTGAGTACATTTCGGACTGTTTGTGTCTGGTGTTCAACACGACTAGGATCTGATTTTCACTTTTACACCTACCTTCAATATCTTTTTGAAAAATTTGTCCCATTGCGAACTTTTCGCGTAAGAAATAGAGACCAACCCTGGATGTCCAGTTCCTTACTTTACTTTACTTTTAAATAATTTTTTTATTGGTTTTTAAATGTCAAAAAAGATTAAATCTAATTTAAAACTAAGGGGATAGTTATTCTAGATTATTGTTCCGTATGTGGACGCCCTAAATTTAACAATATATTATAATTATTGCCTTTCAGCCTAAAGACTATTTTACGAACTAATCTTACATATTATGCTTTCATCGAGAAAATTGTTAAGAAATCTCAGCATCTATATCAAATTTTATATTTTTATATATAAACAAATTACAAACTACGTACTCTACTTAAACTACTTTACATATTCTAACTATAATAAGGATTCTGAAAAATCCCAATTGCTTTCCGAGCGCCTGGCAGACGTGCAAACGCGCCGACGTAAGCCGACTGAGGCCTTACAGCGTCAGTCACCTCCCGGAAGCACCATCACCAGTTTTCGACGCCAGCCTCTCCCAGAAACGCCATAGGTAACTTAATCGAATTTATAAACTAAAAGGATGTTAACCAGAGTAACGCACCGTCTTGGGAGGGCATATTGACCCTTCCCTCCTCAAAAAGCCACCAAAATTCGGCAAATTCGGTATCGAAGGATGTCCAGTTCCATTCTTAATACTGTGGCCCGAAGAGACTCTTTTTCGTCGGTGGAAAAGGTATGGGTATGGTAATCGAGATAATAAGACGTGCCAAATATCAGTACTACTCAAACCTGTTCAATTCAAATAAGTCCCCAAAGTTCTTGTGCAACCAAATACGGCAGATTGGCCCAAATAAAAAGCCACTCGAGGTCAATGGCGATAATAATATCGAAGAACCAAACGCTAAGCTTACGAACGAAGGTTCTATTAAAAAAAATATCGTTCTAAATAGTTTTTCCTCAAATTCTTTGCATTTTTTTTGTCGGCGGTAGTTCACATATCCTTTGGGGAAGTAATTTTGTCCAAGTCCAAATGCCTTGATAATTTACACCCGACTCATAAACATGCTTCTTCCCCGTATCCTATGCCACATAACCCATATTTTTTAACCACATTTTAACGACATCTAACCACAACGATGGAAAATGGCCAACTTTATCCCAATTCTTAAAAGCGATAATAGGAATGAATACCAGTCAATCGCAACTCACCCATTTTCGTCAAAAGTCTTTGGCTCGCCAATTAGTAGTCAAATAGAACATCATATTGAGTCCAACAAACTAATTTGTCCTCTTCAATGAGGTTGTCGATCAGGTCATAGCTATATTACGGCGCTTCTGAATGTATCTGATGATGTTCGACAAGCTATCGATGAGAATAAATTACCAATCTTTACGTTGCTGGATGTCTCCAAAGCTTTTGACTCTAATATCCTTTCGATTCTATGTAATAAACTTGCAACTTTATTCAATTTTTCCAACAAGTCCAATAAATTATTCTTTCGTACCTTACCGATCGTTTGCAAGCCGTCTCTTATAATCGGCAACTGTGGTCCTACCGTCATGAAAATATTGGTGTACCTCAGGTATCAGTTCTTGATCTGCTTCTTTTTTTCCATGTTAATATTTTTTTTTGTTATAATTTGCTTACGCTAAAGGTATTTTTTTTTCTGTTCTTACAGTACCCGTCTGCTACCGTGAGCTACCGTCTGTTTTGTCTCAGTGCAATTTCCATATTTATGCCGATGAAGTGCAACTTTATTATAGCCTTTCCAGTTAGGTGTGTCGGGGATGCAAACACGAAAATCAATGATGACTTATCCGCAATCGCTAAATGGTCCCGGCAAAAAAGACGGATGTTGAACCCCGCCAAAACTAAAGAAATCACAATTTTTAACCGAGAAATACTGATTGATGACTTTTCACCTTTTCTTTTGAATGGGTCGCAAGTCGAATTGGTATCCAAACTAAGCCATACTAAGGCATACTAATCAAAAATCTTAGGATGATCATATTAATAATAGTAAACTACTCAAAACAAAATAAGGCCCACCCAAGATTAATTTTGCATTTTGCCTAAAAAATACTTAATTGGTAAACATTATCGAAACGAATAATTTTATTGTAGAGTTTGCATGTGTATGAGTCCTTATCAATGCTTTAAACAGCAATTTTACCGTTGCCTCCAAGTGAGTAGGCAAAAAAAGCCAATGGCTCGAAAGAACAGTCACTTCAAAAATTATTGCACTTGTTTTCTCAGTCCGATTCTAGCGTTGTTGCTTAGTGTTACTTTGTTTAATTGATTTTCCTTATTTCCTCGTGATTAAACGTGACTACCATGCCCGGTTCTAGACGTCATTTGGATACTGAAAACGCAATTAGAGCGGTAAATATGCTGGAGCAAGGAGAGTCTCAAAGGGTTGTTGCAAATCTTATCGGTGTGTCGAGGCGAGCTATCCGAAACGTGTGGAAACGCTTTCGGGAGACTGGTAGTGTAGCACGAAGACCTGGATCGGGAAGAATCAGAGCCACAACTCGGCAAGAAGACCGGTACATTTGAATAACTGCACGTCGCTAGCGTACCGTAACCACCCTGGCTTTACAAACTCAACTGCGGCATTCAACTGGCACTCAAGTCAGCGATCAAACGCCATTCGCAATCGACTCCACGAAGATGGTCAACTTCCCAGAGTGCGTGCTATTCGCCCGAAACTTACAGCGGCTCATCGGGCAGCGCGCTTAAGGTATGCCCGTGAGCATTCAAATTGGACCATGGACAACTGGAGGTCTGTACTCTTTACAGACGAATGCAAGACAAAGTTTTTGAGTGATGATAAACGAGTACGCGTGCGGAGAAGACAAGATGAACGTTTTACCGACCCGTGCATTGACGGAAGTGACCGATTTGGTGGCCCCGGAGTTATGGTATGGGCTGGAATAAGTTTGCTAGGCACAACAGAGCTGGTAATTCTGGATGAGGGCACCGTTACCGACGCCAGTTACGTTGAGATTGTAATACGACCTGTTGTGATCCCATTTTCACAAAGAGAGTTGGCGATGGGATTGTTCTTATGCGAGACAATGCTCGCCCACATACGGCCCGTAGCAAGCAAGCAGCTCTTTCTGACGCCAATATTTCCACCAAAGGGCCCATACCTCAATCCCATCGAACTTTTACGGGACCAATTAAAAAGAGCCCTCAAAGAAAACCACAGTCATGTCAACACTAAACAAGAGCTGATAAACGCGTTAAAAGCCTCTTCGGAGCGCATACCCGAACATTTTATAACGCATTTGATCGAAAGCGTACCAAATAGGCTATTACAGTGCATTCGGAGTAGAGGAGGCTCTACTCGCTACTAAGCAAAACAAATCAACAACAAATCACAACTAAAAAATAGTGATATGTATAGTTTTATTTTTCTTTTTTTTTCGAAAATATTCCCATAAAATGTTTTTTGTGTGTAAATTGAATTTTTAATTTTTGTTTCCGTATTGATTATGTATACTCAATTTCTTAATACTAAGCTAAAACATTATAACCAAAAAAAAATATAATCACAAATTTTTTTTTCAAATGAAAGCTAAAAAACTTAGTGGGCCCTATTTTGTTTTGAGTAGTTTATACAGTGTACTCTCTCCTAACGGGCACCCCTCATAAGCGGACACCTCTCGTAACCGGACAAATTTCAAAGAACGGAATAATCTACACAATTTTTAATGTAAATATTTCTCTCATAAACGGACTCTTTTATAACCGGACGCGGACACCAGTTTTCATAGCCGCAATAGAATTTCACTCTCTCTTAAACGGACAAAACGCATTTGGCAAACTTCGTTGTCTTTTATTTTGTTTGCTTTTTTTTACTTTTCTTTGCGCTTTGCCCTTGATACCCAGCAAAAAATAAAAAAAAAACGGTAAAGAATGTAAACATAGTAGGCTGCGGCGCCGGCGGCCGTCTGTCGACTATCCGACTAAAATTCTCGTGGCGCAATACGTAGGTTTGTGTGTAAGTGTATGCATAATTTGAAGCATAAATACATATTACATATATAGTTTCAAGTAATGCAAAAATTAATTTTTAAAGGCTTTGTTCTTGTTTATGTTTTTATTACCTACAACTAATGTTTATCACAAAAAATGCATTCCATTTTAAAATAAAATGTTATAGCTACCATAAATCCATAATGTCTTGTTTCTTTTTGCAAGGTTGTCAATGAAATATTTTTTCTCATAACCGGACACCTCTAATAAGCGGACAAATTTCTTGGTACCGTCAGTGTCCGGTTATGAGAGAGCTCACTGTATTGTCTTAAATACATGCTTCTCTGCGCGGTCTTTCTGTAAGTAGATATTTTCTTGCAGTCGATATTAAGATGAAGCTAGCTGCTCAAGGTGCTTTTAGTATCAATTTTTACATATGTGTGTGAGATCTTGTCTGATATGGACTCTTTTTCATCCCGTCAACTAAATGTTGCTTTTAATTCTATTGCTCTTTATGTTTTAACCTCAGCAGATACGATCATGTTCCCTCGCAATCTCGTCAAATCCTCGGATGCACGCTTGAAAGCTTTCTTAAATAAAATAAATCGTGTACGTCATGTACAAAAAACAGCCATCATATTTATACAAAAAATTACATTAATTCGGTTCACTCGTTACAGATCAGTGAGACAACCTACGCACACCTACTTAACATCGCGTAGTCAAATTTTCACTCATGCCATACGTTTATGGAATCATTGTTCAGGTCTAATGTTGAGCTCAAAGAACTTTCCTCTGCAATCTTTGTTTTTTTATTCTGTATTAATTATTAAAATCTCTTTAGCTAGTTAACTTCAAAATAACTAGTTTTAAATTAAAGTTATATTTCTTTAAATTTATTGTTCAGGGTGTCCCAGCTAAGCAGTATAATTCTTTAAGGGGAGATTCCTAAGTTCCGCCGAACAAAAACAATTTTAAGTTATAGCCCATCAAAGAGGGTGAAATCTAATTTGGAGGTGTAACCACTTAACTGTCAAGCTTCCAAACTATTATAGGACAATAGGTATTTTGTTCATTTTGGGATGACAATTTAGTACCGCAAACAAATCTTTAACGCTTTGGGTACATCTGCGCAACCTTCCGATCAGCAATACACTCCACCACCGAGCCTAGGAAAAGCCTTAGCTATGCAAATGTGCCTAATCGCTCAAAATAATTTGTCGGTAAAATTATGGATCAGTTTGATGCATTTTCATTATCCAATCGGCATTGATACAACGCTGCTGATCGATGGCCGGCAGGCTTAAATACTTGCATCAACCACAGATGAGGTACAATGAGATAGTTGATTTCGAGAGAGTCTGTCACTTTGCCCCAACCGAAAAAGCAGCTGAATTAACTCATTACGCCAAGCAAAGAAATCAAATAGGAAGCTCAAACCAAAGTGCAATGCAAACAGTTTCCGAGAAATCCGAGATTTCGCGAAAACAATCGAATTTAGAAGATTTCCATACATCTTTGAAATTGCGAAATCTCTTACGTTTTGAAGATTTTGATGAAATCAATCCAAAATCTACATGCAGTTGTTGGATTGTTAGAGCAATCACAACTGTCGATTTAATCATAACTTTTCACCCAGGGCCGTATCGAGAACTTGGTTTTATTGGGGGCTTTCGAATTCTTTCGAAATTGTCATTAACATTGTTTTATGCTGTATTTGGACCTTTAATTTTTAATGAAGTTAATTGGATACATCTGTGGATAACTTATTAATTTAAAAAAAATTGAAATATTAGGCATTAACGGCGCAGACAGGGCCTAAAAGTGGAAGGAACCTACAGTTTTAAGTCGAATCCGAACGGCGAATTTGAGAAGCTTCTCATGACAATCGATACTCTGGGATGTTTGTCAGACGTTCGTAAGAGGTGGGGCCAGGCACCTTTCGATTAGTAGTCCAATACAGTAACCATTGAGCCACTGCGCTTGACCTTATTCTTACCAAAATCAATTTGGCTTAGGCAGTATTTTATAGTTTTTGTAACATTTAGGAGGAGGTTTGAACCGAAAAATCTGGATGCCACTTGGGGTGCTGTACACATCATATGTTAAATGAAAAAGAAAATTGGGCTCAAAATACAGCCTTGTGGAACACCAGATTCTGTATATTGAAAGTGGAAGATATTATTTTACCATTATCCAATCTCCTGCGGACATATTTCCAAGAACACGACAGACGAAAGACATAATCTATCGATATCTATAAAAATCACTCGTTGTTTGTGTATGTCCTTCATAGACTCACAAGCCGCGCGACGGATTTTGATGTCATTTTGTAAGTGTGGTCGTTATGGTGTCTGGATTAATCTCAACAAAGTAAGGTTAATTTACGATTGACACTGGTGTTAGAAATTGACAAAAAGTGGACAAGAACACTGTAGGTGATAAAAATTAGCATTGTTTCTAAGTAAGCAATAAACAAATTTATTTACACATAGAAAATAAATAATTTTAATTGAAAAATCAAATTCAATGTTGATAAATTCTAAATATTCATAACTTCATCGCAATATAAACTAGCATTGGAACTACACCAAGTCTTAGCCAAGTTTGGACAGACAAGTATAATAATGAAAAATTAACATTAACTCAAAACAATAACATTAAAAAAAAATCGAATAGCATTGGCATCAGCCTGACAAACAATGCCACCTAATAGAAGTAGTCTTAACAAACACATGCGTGCAACCAAACACAATACATATATTGTTCTATAGAACGGAGAGAAGAGCTGAAAACGATGAGCCCCACACCGCAGAGCGGGCCACCCAAACGCTATTTGATTCAAAAAGTAAGCTGACATAGGCGCCTGCCGGAAAACGAAACAGCGTTCGCCGGGTTTCGCCAGTGTACGTATATAATATACGTATTTATTCCAAAATGACCTACTCCCCTTGTATTGTCTTCAGATTCCTTCAGTAATAAACTACTTTTATGCGATTGTGAAACGACTTGTTCTATTTGGAGAAGCGCTTATTGAAAAATGAAAAATCGATAGCTGGATAATTGTGTAAAATACAAATTGCATTCATGCAATGCTGACTTACAAATATCAGAACCTGTCGTAATGGAATATGTAGTTGATGCAATAGAGTCCAGGTCAGTTTATTTTTGGCAGTTTTGGCGGTCTGTAGCAGACTTGAATTCTTACCACTGTCATTTTGAATCTCGAATCCGTGCTTTTCGGCCGATGTAATGTAATGTTATTCGTGACCGAAATTATTTCAGCAGATACTATTTTATTTGTGTTATTCCGGCACATAGGTAGATCCCAAGAAATTGACAACACAGTTTTTCAATTTATTTAGAACAAACTATGCTATTATTTCTGACCCTGTGTGTCTCTGTTATAACTGATTCTAGATTATGTTCGACGATTCATACGGAATCCTTCTAGCCGCTATATGTATGTCAAGCACATCGAATTTCAATTTTATTTATCCTATTGATAGACGATTATACCAATAGCGTTCCACTTAGTAAAGGCAGTTGAGCCCGTATGCACATTAACTTCATTCGCATAGGTCCGCAACAAGTCGCCCCTTGTCCATTAATCCTCTTACTTAAATTGTTTCACTGAGCCATGGGAAATTCGAAAGCAAATTCACTTTGTACAGCTCATTAATTATTTATGAAATTAATCCATTCACCATTCATTTATGCAGGAGTTAGACAACATTACAAGTAAACTACGTAAATTCTACAATAATATAATCATCGGTAGCGTCAACATCACTTATTTTTAATTCAAAGAGTTTAATTTAATAAAATTTCGTCTATGAAAGTGATTACACAGTAACCTCAAAAAGTTGTTGCCCATTATGGTTACAAAGTTTCTCCGGTATAATATACGCTTGTATAAGTATCTAAGCCCATATGCCAATTGATTATTTGTAATGAATTGTTTTTGAGTATCGTTTTTATGAAAGCTCGGCTATCAAACAACTTGATCAGATATCTGTGCCTTAATTAAAGCTAGGGACATATAGAAGCTTTATTAATTTTTAATGAATATTTCACTTGGCCTTCTTAATGCCTTTCCAAAATTTACAAAATGTTTGTTTATCTATAATAGTTCAAAAGTTATATAATTTTAGTGTTAATACCTGCAAATCGGAGTTGTCCTACTTCGACGGGTTATAACTTGAAAGGGGCTGCATATATAGACCCCCTGCTATACGGTTTTTTGTTGCCTGCATGCTATCAAATCACCAGTTGCTATAAAAATGTGACGTGAAATAACGCCGAACGAATACGAAATTTTTGCTATTTTAAAAACGAAACAAGACCAAATTTAGAAGTTTGACATAAGTCCGTAAAAACAATTTGTGGGATTATGTCCCATCTAGCATATTTTGTTTTTTAAGTAATGATGCACGATGAAACTCTCCTGAAAAACACAAAATCGAAGATGTTAACGATCATATTAAAATCATGGCAAGCCCGTTTTAATATAGGTATGCATTTTTGTAAGCTCTGGGAACTTTTTGGAATTAATTAGATTAAAGATTCCACTCAATTGATATATCGTTTCGATTGTTTAAATCTTGTAATTGTTCAGTTAAGTAATACATTTAAAGGCTTATCATAAATTATAAGACTCTAGTCTTACTTTGTAAGTGATTTTTCAATAAATAAAACAAAATTTGGTTAGGTTAGTTTAGGTTAAGGTGGCTGTCAGCTAATTGCCAACTCACTTAGACTAATGAGGTCCGTTGTGATGCCACGTGGATCAGGGGAGTTTCGCCTTCTACTCGCTAAACCATTTGGAGCTTCTAATGAAGCGCGATAGACTTCTAACATCTGTGTTAGCTAAGTCACTGAGTTCATTAAGGAAGAAGGCTCCTATATAGAGATTTCTTTTATGGGCGAGTGCAGGACATGTACAGAGGAGGTGAAATGTAGTATCCTTCTGCCCCTCGTCCCGCCAGCTTCTACAGAACTCCTTTGAATAGACGCCAAGCCTTGATGCGTGCTTGGCTTTTACACAGTTTCCTGTAATGCCACCTATAGTAGAGTCAATGTGCAGTCGGTTAAGTGAGATCAAACCCATAGAGCGTCGCAGATCCAACTTTGGCCAAATCTGCTTAGTCGCTAGACATGTATTACTACCTGTCCACCTAGGATTTGTACTCTCGACTGCGGATAGCTTAAACATAAGTTTACAAGTATTACAAGTAGCGATAGGTATATCTAGAAAACCTTTATCAGGTAGAAGAGGTAATGCGGTTCGTTTTTTGGCGAGGTCATCTGCAATACAATTCCCTGGAATGTCTCTATGGCCTGGCACCTAACAGAGGTGAACTTTGAACTGCTCTGCCATCTCCTCAAGAGATGAACGGCAGTCTAGGGCTACGATGGAGTTTGAGCCAGGGACTTTAGCGCGGCTTGACTGTCCGAGAGTATACGAATGTCCTTAGTGGATATCACATTTCTCTTCAGCCACGACAAGTCTTCCTTAATCGCCATGATTTACATGGATCAGGATGACGGAAAGAGAGATTAATATTTAGTCTTTCTGAGAAAATACCCCCACCTACCGGATCACTACTTTTTGATCCATCGGTGTAGAAGTGGATCGATTTAACCTCCGTTAATGCATCACCCTCCCAGAACCATCTGGTGGGGATAGTAATTTGGAAGTTCTTCCCGAACTGTAATTGGGGTATGGTGTAGTCTATGTTTCAGGTGAGTCCAAAATGATAGTGTGGCCAATATTCGTATTGATTCACTGTGAGGTTACTTTTAAGCGGACCGCGGAACAGGCAGCTATTTGCCTGCAAAAAAAACATCGAGGGGTGTCAGATGAAGTAAAATGTCCAGTTCAGCGAAGGGGGTCGTTCGGAGTGCTCCGCTGATGCACAGACAAGCTATACGTTGAACCTTGCTCAGCTTATCACGGTTTATAGCTTTATCCAGAGCAGTCCACCAGACAACCACCCCGTATGTCAGAATCGGTCTCACTACCGATACGTATAACGTATAGCCAGTGAGATATGCGGGGCTGTAGGCCCCACTTTTTGCCGATGGCTTTTTTGCAAGAGAAAAGTGCTACTGTAGCTTTTTTCACTCATTCTTGTAAATTGAGTTTCCAGCTTAACTTCCTATCGAAAATTAGACCTAAGAATTTAGCTTCATTGGAAAAGGTTAAGCTTGTACCGTTAATAGAGAATGGGGCAATATGAGGGATTTAATATTTCCTGGAAAAGAGGACAAGTGCGGTTTTGTGAGGGTTAACCCCCAGCATACAGCGATTTGCCCATCTTGTTAGCTTGTTGAGAGCGTTTTGTAGGAGTTCCTTGAAAGTGTTGAGGTGTTTTCCAGAAACGGCAATAGCAACGTCATCCGCATAGCCAATCACCATGCAGCCCTCCTCCTCCAGGTGGTTTATTCACCACCAAGTTCCATAGAAGGGGCCGAAGGACTCCGCCTTGCGGCGTACCTCTACTGACAGACCTTCCAGCGGAGCTTTTGAGTTGGTAATCCTCCTTGAGAGCAAAAGCTTGATCAATTCACCAAGCCAGCCATCCGCATTAAGTTCTGTTTGTGCATTTGCGATTGCAGATGTGTGTACGTTGTTGAAGGCGCCTTTTATGTCTAGAAAAGCACCCATAATGTATTCCTTGTGATGAAGGGAATATTCGATGGTGCGTTTCAAGGAGTGAAGGGCGGTTTCCACCGATTTACCCTTGCAGTACGCATGTTGGGCCGCAGACAGGACTTGCGGGTTTAAATTCGTACGAAGATGGATATCAATCATGCGCTCCGGCGTTTTAAGACGGAATGATGATAGACTAATGGGTCTGAGGTCTCTTGGACTTACATGGGAGTATTTGCCAGCTTTGGGGATGAAAACCACTTTCACTTCTCTCTAAGTTAACTTTACGAGTAAGCAGCTTTTCGGAATCATCTCAGATTAAAATAAATTAAAAAAAAAACAGGACGGGCTAAAGTCCGCTTGGCCGAACTGTTGGATACCCTATTCTTATTCCTATCCCTCATAAGTGGGCCTGACAAAAGTCTCTTTAATCGAAAAAAAAGAAGCTTTTATAAAAAAAACGCTCCCTAAGTCCCTAGCTCACACTTTGGTTTTTCAATAAAATTGTTTTATTTAATTGTGGGCGTGTCAGAAGGAGGATTTAAAAAATATTCAAACATAAATATAAAGGGCACCTAGAGAGTCTATATTATAAATTTCAGGTCCCTAACTCAAACTTTGGGTTTTCAATAAAATTGTTTTATTTAATTGTAGGCGGATTCTAAAAATTTATCTCCCGAGCAGTTATAAAAAATTCCAGCTTACTACCTCAAAATTCGATTTTTTCGATAAATTTGTTTTTTTGAGTTTGTGAGCGTGTCTGTGGGCGGATTTAAAAAAATCTTAAACTTGATTATTTCGGGCCCCTACAGAGTATATGGTTAAAATTTCAGCTCTTTAGGTCCAGTTTAAAGGCCTAACGTGGCTAGATCGACTTTACTATCGATGCTGATCATAAATATAGGGGTCTACGGGCAATATTAAGTTGATTAAGTAAAATGATGAGTCAAAATTAATATACCCTTAGAATAGAATAAAAAAAAGAATATATAGAGGCGCCTTAAACCTCGTTCTCCAAACATTTGTGTGTGCGAAGCTATATTTTTGGCACCGTTGGAAGAGATCTACAATTTTACGCCGATTCTAAACGTCAAATTTGAGGAGCTCCTCATGTCATGACAAATGCGACATAATGTTTGTCATGCAAAAGGTTTATTAATGTAAAAACTGTGGGCGGTTGCTCTGGTGATTTAAACCTGGATCCCTTGGCCTGCACCCTGAGTATAGGCAATTATTCAATTCATTTTTAAAGTTTTTATTATGGTGTACGAAAACTTCGGTACAGTATTGTTAATTTTTTTAATCAATACAGTGCGAACACCAACATCGTTACAAAAAAAAAAAGATTTAAAAATCTAACCTCCATGCCCCCAAAAGATATGTTTATCGTGAATTCACCCTGGCAAAGAGTAAATAGTCGTCGACAATGCGCATTTGTATGCATACCCCAGACTAATATCGCGTCTTGGTGTTTGTTTTTTTAAAGCTAAAATCTTATTACCGCGTCGTCGGTCGTCATCGTCGTCTTCACCGCCGCCGTCAGTCTACTAAGTAACGATGAGTATTTCTCGTCGCGGATGAGTGCCCGGTGAACGATTTGAAATTGTTGTAACAATAATAAATGGTTGAAAATTTTATTTTCACGGTCAAAACGGGGTGTAAATGAGTTAAGCACTCTTCAATAATACCCCAGCACTATTATTCACGCGCCATTCCCCCTCAACACCCCTATTGCAAGGAAAGACCTGCACCGCTGTCAGGATGATATATGAAGAACGACAGACTAAATTTATGCCTTGTAAATGAATTTCTGTTTCACATATAAATGTGTACATACGTCCCCATGTATTTACGGGCAAAGATCCGACCCAAGTTTATGGCAGAAGCTATTAAATTTTGCAGATTTCAAATTGTAATTTCGTAATATCCAATAAATTAGCATTTCTAATAAATTAAGGCGCTGCTTTTAGAGTAGAGATTGAAAGATTAAAAATCATGCTAATGAACTTGCAGCTTTAAATGAGTTTAAATTGCGCAAAAATGATTGACAGTATAAAAAAAAATACTTTGGTATGGGAGGGCTTTTCTGTTGATCAAAAATGCAATCTAAATTAATTAAAAAATTGTCCATCAATCCTTCCTTTCTAAACTCTGTCGTGTGTGTTATGAACGAACACTTAGTCCGTCCAACTTTCCAACGGAATGTTGGTGTATCTCTTGACAGAAAAAGAAGTCGTAGTGGACCGAATATGGTCGCAGACGACTTCAAAGGCGCTGTCGGTTTTCTGACAATGCAAGGGCATTTTCGGCAAGTCATGGGGCTTATCACGGAAAAGAGTCCATTGGATTTACACGGCTATGATAAGACAATTTTTAGCATATGCGTCATTTTGGTGGAATAAGCTTTCACGTGTATACACATTACTGCTGCTTTCGACAAACTCCAAAGGAAGATATGTCTCGGCTACACGGGGACCTTCCCCAGCACGCCTGACTCCGGCGTAAATGCATTATTGAACCTCGCGCCTCTTGATGTTTTAATCATGGGTTGGACAATCAAAGCTATCTCAACTTTAGGAAGAGAGGCCTTTTAGTATAACTCGCACTAAATTGTTGATGAACTTGCGGGATTCCTTCGACGCCTGACTTGTGGATATGCCGTCTGATGCAGTGACACCGGAAATTCGGATGATCCGCAATTACGAGGTGGACTTTCCTCGTGTTCAGGACTGGCTTTGCCCAGACTCTGAGCCTGGACAAGAATGCGGTTAAATCTGCACGAATGGCTCCAAAATTAATCAAGGTGCTGGTGTTTTCGTGGAGAACGACAACCTTAGACTTTACTTATGGTTAAGCAAACATGCGTTAGTCTTCCAAAGGGAGACTTATGCTATCCTTTGGGCTAAGGACTATGTTGTGAGGAACAGGTGGATAGGGCGAAGTATATGCGTCTGTAGCGACAGTCAAGCTGCGCTTAAGGCCTTGCTCAGCCCTCTTACCACCTCCAAAATAGTTCGTGAATGCGAGATCTTTCTGAATTCGGTCGGAAGGCTGAATTCACTAAATCTTGTCGGGGTTCGGGGTCATAACGGTATCACAGGAAATGAGTTCTCCAATGAACTTGTAAGACAGGTCTCAGAGGAAGATTTCACAGGACCTGAACCGGCGTTATGTCTGCCTGCGTTCTCGGTCAGGGCTTCCGTTGATGGTTGGGTTTCATATGAACACAATCGCAGATGGCATGACTCTCCAGGGTGCAGACAGACTAAACAAATTCTTCGGAGGTTGGCGACAGTGTAGATTTTAGTGTGTTCGCGCGTGAGATGCAGGTTCAATCCCCTATAAGAGAAACGAATGACACCTTGTTTTCTCCAAACTCTACACCAAAAAGATTTTTTCTGCCTGCTAGTATAACGGACCGTTACCGGCTCTGAGTGCTCTGGGATTTGGAAACGAATTCTTCCCGACGTCCGTAAAAAATCTGCGGAATTCTTGTTGTCTCTTAACAGGATAGCATGCAGACAAATTACTGGCGTTCTTACGGGCCATTACACTTTTGCCAAGCATCTTAAGTTGCTAGGCTTAAGCGATACCACTAACTGCAAAGCCTGTTAAGAAAGCGGTGACACTGTGGAACATTTCCTTTGTGATTGTCCTGCGTTTGCTCGTATCAGGTGACAGGTATTTGGTGCTGATGTGGTGAGTGCGGTAAACCTAAGCTCCTCATCATTGAAGCGCCTACTTGTCTTTCTTAGAAAAACGAGTAAATTTAAACAGTAAAAGTGGTGTGTCTTCCTGGTAGTACAATGGACCAGTATTGAGTCTGAGTGCTCCAGTGTAGAAAGTCTCGTACCCCAAATAAAATGATCGAATCAGGAGACATCCGAGCGATCCGAATATTTCTTCCTTGCCAAAACTAGGACATAGTATCTTATATTGACAGCAATAGTACCCATCAGCAGCGTAACCAATGTGACTAAACTGAAAAAATCACTCCAAGTTTAAGAAGAGGCCTGGTAAAAGTAAAGACTAAATTATAATTTTTCGATGGCGTCTAGCCATTTGATATTCGTGGAGTATCTATACCTCGAAGTTGCTGTATCAACAGAGAAGCTTAATGTATGCTGATTTGTGTGTTGACTTGGTTTTGTCCTTGATAGCTCCAAAACCAACCATTTTCGCTCTTCTTCAATCGCCGTTAAGGCCTATGTAACGATACATGGGGAGCCCACTATATCATTTATAATTATTTAAGTATGTACTCATAAAAAGTCAGCCTCTGTCTAGAAGATTCAAGGTTTCATTCATGTTAGTCTCAGCTCTTGGTCCACTTGACAGCAAAAGCAATCGATCAAATGTTGGTAAACTAAATAATCTTAAGTTGCATTTTCAAGACATCATTAGGCAAAGAAACTTGTTTAAAATTGAGTTGCTTTTTATGTTAAGAAATCTTTATACCTAAGTTAATAAAAATAAACTTTTTCTTCTTCTTTCAGGTATGTTATCGCAAAAGGGCATTCTGGTCACGGATGGTAACCATGCATTTTCTTCCACTCACTACTTATTTACTGTCAGCAACAATTTGTCATATACATAATGTTCATTAAGGTGGTGCGTAATTTTGCTCGTCAATGATAAAAAGAACAAAAAAAAAGATGATCGTAAAAAAAAATTTAATTTAAAAGCTAAATAGAAATTGTTTTTATCAAGTATATTTTGTTATTGTTCTTTATTTATATTATATAAAAAAATAAGGCTATAAATTATAGCTCGTTTCAATAGCGCCGAAACATTCAAAAACAGCAACAGATTATGATTATTGAAACTCAAAATATGTCAAAAGTGTTTGAAGGGGTTCTACAAAAACAAATTAGCGCTTATCAATTCAATTCAATTTCAATTTCAATTCAATTAATTTTAATTAATATGGTATGTACATTAAGATAAAATCTTTTTTAGTACTTAGTAGTAATTTAAATATGAAGATAGATAATGTTTCAAAACTTTAAACTATGAACAATAATTAGACTTAACCTAAGAGTTTGGCGAAAATATGGAAGGGTAATAAGGATATATGTAGTTGGAATAAACGGAAGTAGGTTAACAAGACAAGAATATGGTAACAGACAAGAAGAATAAGTAAGGACAGAGTATGGAGGATTATTTTTATGTTGTGCTAGTGAAATGACAAAAGATTGCCCTTTTAAAATGTGTGGCGTTAGTTAAAGTTTTTATTTGAGTGGGCAATGAGATCCATAATCTTACAGCGTGAATGAAAAATAAACGTGATGAGTTTAAGTACCGATAATATGGTAAAACAATATTGAAAGTCCTTGTAGAACGAGCGAAATTGAGCCTGTCAAAAAGATAGCGAGGACACCGATTATTAATAATTTCATGCAAGAAGATACAGTTCCTGGCATTGATGAGCTGTTGTAGTGTACAGCGAAGGAGGCCCCTGGAGTGGTCAGAGATGTGGTCGTATCTACGGAGGCCATATATGTACCGCACTGCGTCGTTAAGAGCTACCTGTAACTTTCGCTGAGAAAATGAGTCGAGTTTACAATAAACCACCTCAGCATAGGTAATGAGGGGTAAAACTAGGGCAATAATTAGCTTTCTTCGAGTTTCAATGGGAGTAAAACTTGCAGTTTGCCACAGTTTGCGAAGGCAGCCGTAGATACGACCAATGATGACGTTGGTGTGATTATAGCCACTCAAATTGCGATTTATAATAAATCCAAGACTTGTGACCGATTCGACGGGTGCAATTTTCTTGTCGGAGAGCCAAAGTTCAGGAAGATGGTTGAGTTCCATAACTTTACTCGATATTGGGATGATCTTGGACTTGGATGGATTAAGCCGTAAGCGATTAGCAACCGACCAGTGATGAATTAGTGACAAGTCATCGTTCAGTCGAGACGCCAGTTCATTTATTTCATTTACCGGACGAGACAAGTAAAGCTGAACATCGTCAGCATAAAGATGAACTGATGAATGTTTACAGATGGATGGCAGATCATTAATAAACATACAGAACAAAATCGGCCCCAAAATTGATCCCTGTGGTACGCCTTGTTTGGCGGGCTTTAAAATCGAGCAACTGTTACCAGAAAAAACACGTTGCAGTCTACCGGAAAGAAAACTACGAACCAGTTTAGTGGCTCTTTCGCTGAGGCCAAACATGTTTTTGAGTTTCCAGCAGAGGACTTCATGATTAACGATGTCAAAGGCCTTCGAGAAATCAAGCAAACAAAGAAATGTCATATATCCTTTGTCAAACTCACACCTTATGTCATCAATAATGCTAACCATTGCCGTAGAGCAACTGTGGTGTGCTCTAAAGCCGGATTGATAAGGACTTAATAGCTGACGATATAAGTGATGTGATGATGTGATAAGTGTTTGTTAATCTGTTTAGCTATGAGTTTCTCGAAAGCCTTTGACAAACATGGTAAAATTCTGATGGGTCTAAAGTCTCCAACAGACACTGGATTGGCCTTTTTGCAATGGGTAGAACTCGGACAACCTTCCAAGACTGGGGAAATGTGGACGTAGTGATGCAATGGTTAATGACATGAGTCAAGTGGCAGACGATTAGGGGTAGAATTAATTTTATAAAACGAATTGTTACCCCATCATCACCAGTAGCATTCGACTTGATTTCAGCTACACTTTTAAGGACATCATCTTCCGTAACCACTTCAAAATCGTCCAGTCTTGGAACTGCGACGTCAGGATTTCTATCGAATGGAAAATGAATCGCCTCAGCAACACCACCAAGAAAATGTTCATTTAGCTCGTCTAGATTAAAGTCACATTTTGAATCAGTTTTACTGCCAGGAACACCAATCATACGCAGGTTACTCCACTATTTTTTTTTGGAGGGTAGCGAAGTATTCAATTTTGCAGCATAGAAATTTCGCTTGGCAGTACGTAGGATATCAATTGTGTTATTTCGCGCGACTTTATATGAAGCCCAGTTGGAATTTGTTGGCCTATGTTTCCATCTACTGTACAGCCTGTTACGAGCTTTCAGTGAGTTGATTACGTCAGTTGTAAACCAAGGGCAGCTTCTGTTACGTATACTCACTGTTTTGATAGGTACACATTGATTGAAGAGTTCTGAAATAATGGCTTGAAATTGGTTAAATTTTTGGTCAGGATCTGCATTTAGGCCTTATCTTACGTCAAATAACATACTTACTCCGAAACAATCCGGATTACGTGATAAGCACAGCTGCATCACGGCCTTGCTAAACGTTACTGACAGTGTAAGACTGGCATTGGATGGGGATGAGGTAACATTTTTGGTGTTGCTTGACTTCTTAAAGGCTTTTGACACAGTTAACCATGTTAACCTTTGTAAAAAGCTTATGCGGCAATTTAACTTTTCAGCTGGAGCTGCCAAATCACTTTATTCCTATTTAACCAATAGAAGGCAAGCAGTTCAAGTTGGTGATAGCTTATCAGGCTTTCTCCAGAATATTTCCGGAGTCCCTCAGGGTTCTATACTTGGTCCTCTTTTGTTTTCCATGTACGTTAATGAGATCCCGTCTATTGTCAAGAACTGCTCATCACATATGTATGCAGATGACGTCCAACTGTATCTAAGCTGCCCTCTCGGACTTATCCAGCAAGGCGTTTGTTGTGTCAACGAAGACTTAGAAAAAATTATGACTGTTCCAAAATAAATTGTCTTAATTTAAGCCCCAAAAAGTCGAAATGTTTGGTAATATCTCGAAATATCTTGGACCTTTCCTACTTTCCTTTAATTGTTTTAAACAACGCTCCGATTGACCAGCGGTTAGTGTGTTAGATTACTAATCTAAATTTAACTGGGTTTTTTATGTTGTATCTGACAATTTTCCCGTTTTTGGTTTTGTTTACATCAATTTCCTTTGAGTTGTTTGGAATGAACAACCATATTTCTTACAATTGCTTCCACTTGAAATGGACGGCTCGATCACCCATTTTCAGTCCAACTATGCTTGTCAAAAAATGTGGAATAATTAGAGAAAATATAGAAAGCAAAACCTGAATGGATAACATAATATACTTACAGGCGCTGGGCTGCCCAAAGAAAATCAAAAAATACAAACTGGACGAACTGAAACTCGTGGCTTCAATGGCACAGTGGATGAGTGCTTGCCTGAGAAGCAGCTGGTCTAGGTTCGAATCCAAGTGTAAGTAATTGGATTTTCGGGATACAAGGAAAAAACACAGACCAGTACCATAGGTAAAAGGAGTCTGATGATCGGTTGTGGCGAACCGTGAAACAGCGCTGTAACTCCAGTCGTCCACTTAACGTGGTAGCAATTGTAAGAAATATTGTTCATTCAAAACAACGCAAACTAATCTAAAGGTGGCAGGTTCAAATCCCGCTGGCGCCATCTAAACGTTTTTTTCCCGACCTCTTGTGAACGGCTGACAATCATCTAAGAATATCAATTGTCATGCGAAGCTTCTCAAATTTGCCGTTCGGGTTTCGCCTTAAATTGTAGGTCCCTTCCATTTCGCACAAGCAAATGTTTGGAGAAGCTGGGTTTAAGGCCCTATGCACAATATTTATTTATTTTTTTTAAAGTTCACATTCTCTACTCCCAAACTTTGAGTTCACGAGTGTTAGTACCGGTTTCGAGAGTAAAAAAAAAACTGCGATTTAGGTTACGACGGAAGATGGGCGCCGTTAGTAGTCAGGAGGTTTCGGAAACCATGGTCTAAACCCATTTCCCCGGATCCACAAACCCAGGACACTTTGGCTTGCAGTGTCAAAATGTGGTCAACACTTTCTCTTGATAGGGTAGACATAGATTATCTAATTAACCGTTCAAATCTCTGAGCCAGATGTTATTCTGCCGATCTTGCTGCAAAAGCACCAGAGACACTTTGGTGGGTACTGGTTGGTGACAATATTTAAAAGAAACTTAATTCAATAGGGGCAAAAGCCATTGCGTACGCGGATGATGAGGCTGTCTTAGCAGGAAAAATATTTAATTCCCTTAAGTGAGACCATATGAGCCTTGAAGAAAGCGATTAACTGGGTGAAGAGCTGCGGACAGAACGCCAATCCTTCAAAAACGGTAGTCCTTTTTACTAGAAGATACAAAATCTTGCAATTCTATCACTCGAAAATTAAGGGAGAGGAATTCTCCTTATCGGCAAAATTTGGGACAGAAAATTGAATTGGAATCTAAGAAAAAGAGTTTAAAACGCTTATTTTTGTTTGTGTTGGGAATTCGCTGGAAGAAAAAATCATCGAAAGACATTGCAGAGCTAGTACGCGAGTGATGCTTCTGCAATAGTGAGAGAGCAAGGACTGCTGTGTCATCTGCAAAAGTAGTTATGGTGGTTTCTTCAGTTTCAGGAAGATCGCTAGTGAAAAGTAGGTATAGAACTGGACCTAGCACACTGCCTTGTGGTACACCAGCTTTAATCTCTCTTAATGTTGAGTACTCTGCCTCTTGTTTAATTCTGAAGAATCTATCTGATATATAAGACTCCAGAATGGTCGCATGTAGTTTGTGTATCAGTCCTTTGTGCCAGACTTTATCGAAAGCTTGTGCTATATCAAGAAATACTGTAGAGCACACATTTTTCTCTTCAAATGCTTTTTCGATTCTATCTGTGATTCTATGCACCTGATCAATTGTAGAGTGCTTATTTCTAAATCCAAATTGGTGAATTGGGACTAGCGATTTTTCATCTATTATTTTTTGTAGACGTTTTACCAGCACTTTTTCGAATAACTTGGACAACATTGGTAGAATAGATATTGGGCGATATGAGGTAACTTCGTTAGGTGGTTTGCCTGGTTTAGGTATCATTATTACCTCCGCGACTTTCCACATGCTTGGCACATATCTTAATTGAAATGCAGCATTAATAATCTGCGCTAGATTTTTTAAACATTTTCGTGGAAATTGCTTCAAAATTTCTCCTGTAATTAAATCAAACCCTGGGGCCTTTTTTATATTTATGCTTTCTTTACTTTCTTTGGCAAGTTCTTTAGCTGTTGCCGGCCGAATAGGTGTATCTTCTTCACACCTTATTTCGAGTCCTTGATAACCTTTATCTTCATAAGGTTTGAATACGTCTTCAAGATACTCAGCGAAAGTGTTTGCTTTCTCTTGGCTGCTTTTCGCCCAGTTACCTTCTCTGGTCTTTACTGGCGGAATGTGAGCTATTGGCCTGTTCATTTTCTTTGTTGCCTTCCAGAGCATCATTTGTAAGACTTGTGAGGTAAGTTTTCAAAGACTCATTATTGAATTCTCTTACAGATTTTCTGAGCTTATAATTTAAGTTGTTCAGTGTGGTCTTGTCACTTGGCGCCCTTGTCTGTTGTCAGCGTTTTCTAGCTTTCCTCTTTTCTGTAATAATTTCACATATTTCGGGAGGATAAGAGTTTTGTTTGATCTTTTTTATTGTTTTGGGAGTGGCAGCCCACGCAGCTTTTTGTATTCTGAGCGTCAATATTTGGACTGCTTCTTCTAGTTGATCTTCTGTTTGAATAGCTGGTGATAGTTGGATACTTTCTTCCGACTTCTGTGTGAAGTAGTTCCAATCAGTGAGTCAATTTATTAGTTTTGGGCTATGATCTTTTAGTATTATTTTATCGCTAAGTGTTAAGAGTATAGAGTAATGATCTGATTGAAGATCAGGTCCTTCCTCAATGCTTTTTTTATTTGAAGATATATTTTTGGATAGAAAGACAAGATAGTCGACAAGATCTGGGGTTTTATTCCTATCTTTTGGCCAATAGGTAGGTTTTCCCGTTGAGGGATATTTGGCGCCATTTTCTTTAATTGCTTCATATAGTTCTCTGCCTCTAGTATTAGTTAATCTAGATCCCCAATACTTATTATTGGCGTTAAAATCCCCTCCCGCGATTAATCTATTGTGAAATATGCGGAAAAGACTTTTAAAATCATTTTTCTTTAGTCTATAGCTAGGAGAGCAGTATACTGCTGCAACAGATATTTGTTCACTGCTCGTTTCTACACATATGGAAATTCCTTGGATGGCACATGATTGGAATTTTGCTTCTATATGGTGTTTTATTGTATTCTTTATTAACACTGCGGCCCCACCTTTTGCACAGTTATAAGGATGTGGGGAGTGATAGAATTCATATCCTTGCAGTTTAAAGTCAGTAATCAATTTAAAGTGCGTCTCTGAAATGAGACATACTCGTATATCTATCTGGTGTATGTCAAGAGTCACTTGCATCTCGTCCTTGCGACTCTCGATACCATTAGCATTCCATTCAAGAATTTTTATTTTATTCATCATGTCTCTCTTTTGGTAACAGCTCTTTTGTTGCTGTTTTGTCTCTCTAACAACAATATTCTATCTAATATCGTTTTATTCGATTTTTCCATGGAGCCAATCCTGTTTAGGATTTGTTTCATGAGGTTTTCCATGCCAGTGTTTGGCTCTACTTTGCGTTTTACCGTTTTATCTGCTGGTACTTGAGTATTTATTGATGCTGCCTGAGCATATGTCATTTTTGGACCAGCCGTCTTTTGTCTCGGGACCTTTTTGATTATCGCTTGGTCTTTAGGCTTTTCTTTCTGTGGGCTCTTTTGCAAGTCCTTTTTAACTGTTTGCTCATCCTTATTTGAGTTTTTTGTGTTTTCTTTTGCTTTTTGTCCCTTGCAAGTTGGATTTCTTTAGCAACTAAACAACCTCTGTAGCTAGCAGGATAGTTTTCATTGCAGTTTGCACATTTAGGATGTTCATCCTCTTTCTTCTTACATTTTTTAGTGTGGTGACTTCCTGCACATTTAACACATCTTGGATTTGAGTTTCAGTATCTATGTGTATGCCCATATCTTTGGCAATTTTTGCATTGGGGCACTTGTTTCGATTTATTATTATTATTATTATTATTATTATTATTATTCAAAGAATAGTTCACAGTAAGATTACATCTTATAATTAGTGAAGGCTTTACAATTACTTTAGGTTCAAGAGCAAATTTAACATTATAAATAGATGAGAGCAAATTACAAGGAATTTAATTGAGAACTTACATAAGAGAGACAATAACAAAAACAATAACAAATAATATAAAACATTTAAAAAAAAAAAAAAAAAAAGAAACTCTAAAATTTATATTTATGTATCACTGACCAAGTGTTTGAAAAGATAAGTTTTGAATGTAGTTGTGTTTGTGGTTCTCCTCAGTGTAATTGGTAAAGAGTTCCATAGGAGAGTGGCATGGACGAAGAATGAGCGCTCAGATTGCAGGCAAGCGAATCTGGGCCGAATCATGATGGCTGTTCTTTGTGAACTGGGAAAATTTAATCTGCTATACAAATACTCAGGCTGTTGGGTCTGTATAATACCATGCAAGAGGATAAGGGTTCTGAACTTAATGAGGTTGTCGAAGCTAAGGCCCATTATTTGCAGAGAGTACCTTGATATGTGGTCGAAATATCGTTTACTAAAAACAAATCTTGCTAAATTGTTGTAGATGACATTTAATTTATGCCTAGTGTTATAGTCAACATAGCAGAAAACTTCGCAACTATACAGCAATACAGGCAATAAAAGGGACTTAACAAGCAACATCTTAGTTTTTATCGGCAAAGAATTTTGCGTAGCCCATAACAATCGGAGACCATTGTATACCTTACCGATAGTAGATACAACATGATCTGTCCAGGTAAGAGTATCATTGAAAACTATACCCAGATTTCTAGACTTTGTGACATACTGTATGGATGACTGCCCTAATTTTATTGGTGGAAAAGTGGTAGTATCTAGTGACTGCTTGTAAATACAGAGTGTCTTAGACTTCACTGGGTTTAGTGATAGATTGTGTTTGAGGGCCCACTGTTGTATGATATCAAGATCTTCGTTCATCATTTCGATGGCATTGCTAATCATATCCAACGGGCGGCACAAATATAATTGCACGTCGTCAGCAAACATGTGGACAGTACAGTGTTTGGCAAGTTGTGGAAGTTCGTTCACATAGAGTGAAAATAATATTGGACCTAGAATCGAACCCTGCGGAACGCCCGAAGGAACATCAAGAAACGATGACATTTGGCTTCCCACTGCCACACATTGCTGGCGGCCCGTGAGGTATGAGTGCAAAAGTTTTACTGCCAGTGACGAAAATCCAAATTCATAACGCAACTTCTTACAGAGGATAGAGTGGTCCACCGTGTCGAACGCTTTCGAGAAGTCCAACAACGTCAGTAAAGTAGGACAGTTAGTATCTAAGCCTTTGCGGATGTCGTCGACAACAAGTAAGAGTGCAGTTTTACAACTTCTTTTCGCACGAAATCCGGATTGGGCAGAACTCAGAAGGTTGTTGCAGCTTAGGTGTGCTTGCATCTGCTTTAGCGTGGTTTTCTCGAATACTTTTGATAAAAATGGTAATATTGCGATAGGTCTATACTCAATGTTAGTCCGGCTTTGCGACTTAGGTATCGGTAATATCCTGGCTTTTTTCCACGAAAGGGGGTATTCACAAGTGGTGTATATGTGATTAAATATATGTGTTATATATTTAAGGATAAATGGAAGCAGAAGTTTTAAAAATTTAGGATTTATTTCATCTAAGCCTATCGCATTAGATTTAACCGACAGCACGGCTTCAACTACATTTTCATCCGATAAGCGATTAAAGTTGAAATCTGCTGTATTATCTTCGTAGCTAAATTGATTTGTAAGCTGACTGGGCTCTTGATATTGAGATGACGGCATAGAGACCGATACAAACTGCGAATTGAGAACATTACAGTCTACATCATCATTTGCAACTGAACGCTGTCTGCCATTGCCTAGTTTACGCAGTTTTTCCCACAGAGCTTTCCCAGGCTGAATTTCAGGGTTAAGAAAATGTTCGTAGTGACGCCGCTTTGCAACCCTTACACGGAGAACAACCATGTTACGAAGGGACCGATAAGTGTCGTAGAGAACGGGTAGTTTGTATCGTTTCCAACGAACGTACGCGGAATCACGATTATGGATCAAATCTAATAAATCCCTACTAAACCTAGGGGGGGGATCCGGAAATAGGGGCCCTGTGTCGTAACGGGACATGCCGATCAAAGAGTGTTTTGATATTTTGTTCCAGAAATGATATTGGTTGATTTACTGATGCCATTAAATAAATATCATCCCACCGAATTTGAATAACGTCAGACCGTAAACTTTGGTAATTAATATTTTTAAAATCTCTATATGCAATAACATGATTAGTTTCGTCTGATTGGATATCAAAAGTTAAAAATATCAGATCATGTTTAGAGAAGCCTGGCGCTGCGAGTTGACTATAGAGCAGGGCTTTCCTGCAATCATTAACAAAAAACACATCAAAAAGGGTAGCAGAGTCGTATGCAAAGTGCGTAGCAGTCGATATATTAACAGGTGTCAAGTCAATAGTTTTAAATCTTTCAATCAACTGAGCGGAAGAACGAACATTTAGTAAATTACAATTTAGATCACCGGTAACAATAATATTAGGAAAAGAACAAGAAATACCTTCCAATGCACAAAAAATAGACGAGATATCAATATTTTTGTTTGGTCTGTAGATCACTCCAACTAGCAAACACTCAACACCACATACAACATTAACAAATAAGTATTCGGATGTACAATTAGCGGTAGATTTGCAGACAACATTAGCTCGTAGCCCATTGCGCACATAAATAGCCACACCCCCACCCAATCGACCAACTCGATCACCTCTGAAAAGCTCATAACCATCCATATTATAGACTGTATTCGGAACATCAGGCAAAAACCAAGTTTCGGAAACGCAAATTAAGTCAACAGTAGAGTTAATGAACAGCAGACGAAATTCATCCAGTTTTGGTTTCAAACTCTGAGCATTAATATGGCAAACGTGAATGCCTTTTATCTGTGAGCGCAACACACGAATCATTCGATATAAACTAACATCCATATCACTCTCGCTAGAACTGAAGCCACTGTTAAGGGTATTCAATTCCATATGCGAGGAAAACGAAACAACCACTAAACAGAGGAGAAGCAAAAACACAAACAAAACAGAGAAAAACCGATTTACGTAGGGTATGAATCTCAACTTGCATCCCAAGTATGTTTTTTATTTCATATATTTTTTTCTTATCTTCGTCATGTTCGAAGCTGAGTGTAAAAATTGGTAGCGGTACTTTGCTTTTAAATTTAAGCATATTTACAACTTCCAAGATTTTAAAGCCTCTGTCTTTTAACTCTTTTTTTTATATGCTTTCTGGTGATGCTTATAACACCTTCTTCATTTGTAAAAGAACAGAAGGAAAGTCCTGGGTCCTGAAACCCGATGCGGTACACTACATATATACAGTGTTGGTGACGGTGACACCCATTCTTACCTAAAGATCACTAGTGGAAGGCCGTGTTGCAGAAAACGGTTAGCAATGTCACTCGAGTGTGCTCCGCCTACGAGAGCAATGTACACTATGCCATGTACCAGTTCATCGAAATATAAAACAACTTTCTGGCAATAGTGCACTACGCCTCACAAATTTAAGCCACTTGGAAAGTTGCATTTTTGATCACTGTGAGATTTAACAGGGTTACTGCTGGGAAATCCTATATTGACGAAAAAAAGGTCCAACTTTTATATCCCGTTTAATATATCATATCCGGGAAGGAAGATATGAAAAAGGAAGCAATCCTAAAGAGATGACCATCTACACTGATGTATCTAAGACTGTGGAGGGAACGGGATCGGCCATCTTTTTTCTAGAGCCAAAAGTGTCTATGCGACTCCGGGCACAAGCAGTGGCTTCCAATCAGAAGCTCAGGCTGCACTCAAGGCACTGAAAGTTGCTTACATCGATTCTGAGATAGTCAGTGGCCATTGGGCAAAGCTAAAGGCATTATGCAAAGCCAAAGGCATTATGCAGTAAAAACCAAGTGAGACTGTAAATAAACGCGCAACATTTTGTTCAAATAAGATCTCCAAAAAGTTTTCAAATTTTCAAAAAGAATCATAGTTTAAGCATTGAGCCACTGAAAACATTAGTTGGATTTTTTTTTTAGTACATTGTCTTCTGATGCAACATGCCAAAAGGCTCCACCTGGTTGACTCGAAAACATGCTACTTCTGCGCGGTGCAGGGAAATAAGTCCATGGGAACTAAGTCCACTGAGGGACTTAGTTCCCACATAGTGGGAAATACGTAAAACCACTTTCGCGAAGTGGACTTAGTTCCCATGTAAGGTGGGAAATAAATTCCCAAAACTCTGAGTGGTTTTAGTTCCCTTTTAATGTGAAGTAAATTCTCACTGTCGACTAAGAACAAAATAAAATTAAATAGTCAAGTAGGTACTTTGCAATTTTTATTAACAAAATAGAAATTAACTTCTAACTGAGACAGAGTAATATAGGTACCGTGACCTCGCACCTACTCCAAATCAAAGAGTGACCCCAAGCAGGGGGGTTGCAGGGGGGCAGCATGCCCCCGCATATGCATTGTACTGTTTATGAGATTAGTTACGAAATCGCAAGTAGATTCCATAAATAGTGTAATGAAACTTTGGCTTTATGTCACAATGATAAGCTTAAGATTTTGCTTAAAGAGTGTAATAACTAACTGCACTTTACAGTTTTTTGTCTAGTTCTAAATGTTGGATGTTAGTTCCCTCTTCTTATTTTTGAATGTGTATTAAGTTCCCATAAAAAAATGGTCCCTCAGTGGACTTAGTTCCCGTGGACTTATTTCCCTGCACCATTCTGTGCTCACCTACAAGGCGAAGTGGCCATAGCGGTTGCCTAGTGTTGTATGAGGGTCTACACCGCTAACACCCTTTAATAACCTTGCCACAGCTTTTATAAGTGAAATGCTGAGATTTTCGAGACAAGGGTCCCACTGTCCGATAGTTGGCACACCGGCACAACATAAGTCAGGGTTTTGCGACACATTCTGCGCGTAAGAAATTAACTTAAATTTCAGCTGATTGTTGGCCACATAACAGTCAGCTATATCAAATCTATTTGATGCTGTAGGACAAGATGTTTTTTTTAAGAATTTGGCCTGGCTTACTTGCCTGCCATACGAATAAAAGTGAAACTTGAGAACAGTTACGACAAGGATTTACATTTTGTACCGTTGACAACCTTAAATCTACATTCGAAAAACGAACTTACGAGAAATGTCAATCTGAGTCCAAGAGCCACATACTTCATTAAATCAAACAGATTTGAGATCTCTCAACCGTTCGAAATTCACACTTCCCAGCAAAACACGTCAACAAATCCTGTTCTAGTTTACACAAGAAACAAAATATTCTTTGCCTGCCAGAGTGGATTAATATCCCAATCCCGATCGGTCGGCAGCTGTAATTGCGAGTGCAGTCTTGTAAAAACAAACAGTTTTGAGACCTACGAGTATATCCCACTGTTAAGGCGGGAGAAAATTTGTTAAAAAAAAATATACTTAAAATGTAAAACAAAATATTTCAAATAAACGGCAACACTAACAATAAAATACTTTGCATTTTTTTAAAGCCAGAAATTTCTCATTTTTTTTTGTCAAATTCTCAAAATATTTTTAATTGCATTTGAAGTGAAGTTTATAGAAAATTTTCGCTCCCGCTTAAACGGGGGAAATAGACCATCTCTCTTATAGAAAAATGCTTGTATCTTGTCCTTGTACAAGTATCCGATATTATTTTATTGCGAAAAAGTTATCGTCGTCACGCCTATATCGCTATTAGCTTTTGCTAATTTTTTTTTCATACATCGACGCTCCACCCTATTATGATGCCTGAGTATTTTCATTCCTCTTGCTTAATGTTGTTTTGCATGTGGGGATGGTATGTTTCTTTTTCGCTTAACATCCTTGAAATTGATTAATAACAATTTAATTTATACCGAAATTCAATTTATTAAATTTGTATTAGCATTCATCTTTGTTGAAACTTTCGGTTTTTAATATCATACAATATTCTGTCTAAACGGCACCGTGGAGTTAGTGTGTGCCATGTAAAAGCTTTCAGCTTTTATCCAAATATCGATGAGCTTAGGAATACTTGTATGGCAGACTCATTTTGAGTTTTATTTATTAGCTAAAGAAGCGCATCAATAAATTTTCGCAATTTGTTTGCGTATGTACTCGTATCTCACAGTTAGCTGTTTTTCTGCAATTTTGTAATTTCATGTAGGTATTCTTCGTTGTTTTTAATGGCGGCGTGGCAATGATTAGTATTAACGGGATCATAAACCTATCATAAACCTAATACAGCGAACACTTAATTAGTCGAGATTTTGCTTGAAATAATTCATCGGTATTAGAGACTGATTATTGGAGTTCGGTAACAGAAAATAGTTAGCGATAAAACGGTAAACATAGGTACGCCACTACACGCAAGGATTTGATCCAATTTGAAGAGCTGCAAACAATGTTGCTAATTATACGAGTATTGTCTGTTCTTATAATGGACCTTGTTGGATTTTCTTTCTACCAATTGGTCGATGGGAAAATCTTTTTTGGGCCGCTGCTGTGATATTCCCTTTCTGCACAGGTTGATTTTGTAATTTCTTGTCTACCTTAATCATGTGGTTTTAAAAAAAAACTTGCCATCACGTACTTTCTGGTCGTGAACAAAAATCCTGCCACAAAGTCATCTTCAAATAGCTCTGCTATCCAAAAGGAATGAAAGCAGCAAAATGTCTTCAGAAGCAGATGCTCAAAGTCTACCTATACTTCATTAGGTAACTCACTCTAAAAACTGTATCGACTGTTCCAGAAGGAGTTTAAACTGAAGACCAGATTTCCTGGGCAACTGACGCATTCTCTCCATCTGTGTGCCCCAGGGATGATGGGAAATTTCTAATAATGGTTCAGAAGGCAAAAACCGTCATAACCGGTCCTCTCACGTCTTTATACACGAAGTCTGGGATGCGGCTATTTTTCAAAAGCCTGGCGTGAAGTGAAGGTGTTCTTCATTCCTAAGGCAGGGAATCCGAGTTTCTTAGGGCTTGCACCGATTTTGAAGAAATGCGTAGGCAACACGATCAGCTCTGACTACATGTTTCCTTATCCAGAACTTAAAAGACTATTTTTTGTCTGTTCATTTCCGAGTAAGAAGAAAAGAACCTACGAAAAATTAAACGCGATATTCATCTACACTGATGGTTCAAGGATGGACTCTGGAACTGGTGCTTGACTATTCTCAAATGAGTTAAAAATACACAGCTCAATCAGGCTCCCTGATCAATGTATTGAATGCTAAGCGGATGTTCCGGCAATCACAAAAGTGGCAAGCATGGTATCAATGATAGCGATAGAACGGCATAATATAAATAAATGTACACAAACAATAAATAAATAAATCGGTCATGTCAAATACTGGGTGGCGCACCAATTGTGCTACAATAAGAAATTCAAATAACTTTTTTTTAATCAATCAAACAGCCACTTCTTTATTTTTTACTGTATAGAAAATTCAATTTTAATTTGTATATGTAAATGACCTCCATGTTCATCCACGCATATGCGACACCTGATCAGAAAATTATTCATTGCGGCCTGAAGGGTTGATCGATTAGATTCACTCCATATATCGCAATTTGCTTATTTACATTGCCGTTTAGATCAAAATGGGCCTCATCAGACATAAACAAGCATTTTGTCAAGCTGTTGTCTTCTTCGGTCATTTCAATAATTTTATTGGCTAAGTCCAAGCGAATAGGCAAATCCAGAGGGTTTAGACTTTATACGGAAACAAGTTTAAGTCATCATGAATCATCCGTTGTAATGGCCGTCTGCTAACTCCAATTTTGCGCTGATAAGTTTCGAGTCGAAACGCTTGGATTTGCCTCAATTGACGATGCTACCGCCTCGATTGTGTCTCGAACCCAAACATAGGAATCTCGATGGTACGGTTTTGGTGCGATGCTTCTAGATTCGGCAAACATGTTCACCAGCCTCATAATGGTCCATCGGGTTGGGTTCGATATCCCGCTTTTTATAATCCCGATTCTTAAAATCCCGCTATTAAAATTCCGCTTTTTATAATCCCGCTTTTTATAATCCGGCTTTTTTAAAATCCCGTGTTTTAAAATCCCGCCTCTTATAATCCCGTTTTTTATGATCCCGTTTCTTATTATCCCGCTTTTACAATCAAAAGTAGTTGCTTTATTTTAAAAAATCGTGCGATTTTTATAATAAGAAAATTAAAATAAATTAAGCAATGAGTGTTTTTTTGAAATACAGTTTATTTTAACATTTATCGTTTTTAGAGGAAGTAATAAAATAAGAAATAAATAATATCAAAACAAATTAACTAATAAATATCACAATATTCAATAATTAAAAAAAAAAAAATATAAAGTAATGTTATATGATATTCTGCAAAAGGGAACAAAAACAACTTCAAACCATTAACAACATTTTTTATTTTATTAGTTCAAGTGTATATTATAAGAAATTCGCAAAAAACTTGTTTTACACATTTTTTTTCTATTTCTCATTAATGTTTTTTACAGCGCGTGACTTTATAACATTAGTTTTTTTTTATATAATTTTCCTTGTCCATTTTGTAATTTTTGTATTTCAGTTTGCACCACAATTGCTTCCTTTCTCAAATCTGCAATGAGTTTATACAAGCCAGCACTTTTTCGTCCAACCAAAACTTTCAGTCTGCGATGCCACGCTTCAGCATTATTTTGTGTTCTCGGGAATTGTTTTTCTGCACTGTCATACACAGACCAAACGTTAGGAGAGTACTGCACTTGTCTACTTCCATTACGAATGTAATTAATTTTAAACCAATCTGCGAAACTAAGTGCGTCTTCGTCATCTTTCAAACCTATTTATACCCTATTCTAAGGGTATATTAATTTTGACGCATAGTTTGTAACATACCTTAATATCGCCCGTAGACCCCTAAAAGTTACTATATTTATGATCAGCATTGATAGTAATGTCGATCTAGCCATGTCCGTCCGTCCGTCCGTCCGTCGGCAAAAATTAGGCCTTTAAACTGGACCTAGAGAGCTGAAATTTTAACCATATACTCTCTAGGGTCCCGAAATAATCAAGTTTAAGAGTTTTTGAAATCCGCCCACAGACACGCCCACAAACTCAAAAAAAACAAAATTTTGGAAAAAATCGAATTTTGAGCTAGAGAGCTGAAATTTTTTATATATGATCTATGGCCCATAAAACTGCTTGGGACATAAAATTTTCAAAATCCGCCCACTGACACGCCCACAATTAAATAAAACAAATTTTGGGAAAAATTGAATTTTGAGCTTGAAAGCTGAAATTTTTTATATATGATCTTTGGCCCATAAAACTGCTTGGGACATAAAATTTTCAAAATCCGCCCACTGACACGCCCACAATTAAATAAATTTTTTTTTTTGAAAAACCAAAATTTGAGCTAGGGAGCTGAAATTTATAATATATACTCTCTAGGGGCCCTTTATGCTCATGTGTAAATATTTTCAAAATCCGCCTACTGACACGCCCACAATTTTTATTTTTTTTATTTTTGAAAGTCCAAAGTTTGAGCTAGGGAGCTGAAATTTATAGTATATACTCTCTAGGTGCCCTTTATGCTCATACTTAAATTTTTTTTTAAATCCGCCTACTGACACGCCCACAATTAAATAAAACAATTTTATTGAAAAACCAAAGTTTGAGCTAGGGAACGTTTTTATTTACAAAAGCTTAGTTTTTTCGATAAAATCCTTTAAATTTTTGTCACGCCCACTTATGAGATATAGGAATAAGAATAGGGTATCCAACAGTTCGCCCAAGCAGACTGTAGCCCGCCCCTATGTTTTTTTGATATCAATGTTTTGTAAAAAAACGGGATTAGCGGGATTTGGCGGGATTTTAAAAAGCGGGATTATAATAGATCGGGATTTTGATTGATTTCAAAATGCGGGATTCCGATACGCTCCCTGGTCCATCTACTCGGGGGAGTGCCGCCAAACTCCCGTATAAATTCCCTTTGGACGGAAATGAAGGAATGCAAAGCATTTACCGCTGCACTATCCAAATCCTCTTTTCAGTATCCCAAGCATTAATTTTAATAAATTTAAATAGTAACCTGCCAAATAAAAAAACATAGGGACGGGCTACAGTCCGCTTGGGCGAACTCATATCGAAAAAAATCGAAGCTTTTGTAAAAAAAAACGAAGCTTTTGTAAAAAAAAACGCTCCCTAAATTGTTTTATTTAATTGTGGGCGTGTCAGTTTGCGGATTTTAAAAATTTTATCTCCTGAGCAGTTTTAGGGGTCATAGATCATTATATAAAAAATTTCAACTTTATAGCTCAAAATTCGATTTTTTTGATAATTTTTTTTTTTTTTAGTTTGTGGGCGTGTCTGGGGGGGGGGGGGGGGGGAGTTCAAAAATTCTTAAACTTGATTATTTCGGGACCCTAGAGAGTGTATGGTTGAAATTTCAGCTCTCTAGGTCCAGTTTAAAGGCCTAATTTTTTGCGGACAGACGGACATGGCTAGATCGACATTACTATCGATGCTGATCAGATCATATAGTAGCTTTTAGGGGTCTACGGGCAATATTAAGGTATTCGCTTCAAAATTAATATACACTTAGAATAGGGTAGATATAAAAATAAGCCGATTACTCACACAGAAAAAACGTTATTACATTTTGTTTTTGTAGCACGATTCTTGTGCCATCCTGTACCTTAAATTGCATCTTTTTTATTTTGTGGTGTCGTGTGCCATTGTGTGTTTGCAGAAAAATTAGAAAAATACAGGGCCTTGTGTTGTTCACACTTTGGTTTTGAGCATTTATGTCCCTTTGGGAACTGGATTTTTTAGCATAATTGATGGCGAACGATCTGGTAGCAAACACATTTTCAGAGGTCGCTAACTTTAATAGTAAAAATAGAAAGTTCAGGGGTCAGAAAATAACCGTCTCCAACTTAAATAAAATTGATTTAAACTATTTCCCAGAGTAAACTTAAGTGCCTGAAAATACTAAAAAAGCGAAAACTTAGGAATTCGCTTCGACACTACACGGTTAATCAGTAAGATTTATGGTTTTCAGCGCAATTTATCTCTTTCCAAGCGTTTAACGCTTCAACACATTAACATTCGATTAGCCAAATCAAAAATTATGCTGGTCATAGTCATCATATCATATCGTTATAGGTAGGTGTCTATAAGTAGCACTTAAAGATATAATCGGTGTGAAATATTCTGCGGTCATAACTCTGAAGCAAAAATAAATTAATTTGTTCCATTTATTATCGTTTTTCGATATGCATATATTATTTCAAACGCTTTAGACTCCAAAAATATGTTTCAATGTAGTTTTTAGACATTTATTGAATAAGAAGAATTTAAGACGCTTGTCAACGTATAAATAAAAAGAACAGTCAGACTGCGGTCCGAAAGGCCAAAAGTCGTGCGACCAAATACAAAAAAATACGGATTAAATACTTGCTAAAAACATCTTAAAAATTAGTTCATTTAATTTATCCAACCACTGTTGTGATCATGTTTATTATGGAACACCCTATTTTAACTGAAATAGTCATGAACTTTTTTGTTTACCAGATAATTTTGGACTGTTTTTAAAGTAAAACATTCACTTACTCATTTTCTGAGAAAACCTTACCTCAGCCAAAGACTCTGAAACACCCGGTAGAACAATCTTCTTAGGTTAGGTTATAGTGGCAGTCGCCAAGAGCCAAGAGAATAGAGTCCTCCACCTCCTCGTCCAAGCAACCTCTGCAGAAGTCATTTGTATAGACACCAAGCCTTGTTGCATGCGTGCCTATGAGACTGTGTCCTGCGATTACACCAATTGTAGCACCAAAATCTGTTCAGAGAGATCAAACACTTAGAGCGTTTCAGATCCAGCTTTGGCCAAATCTGTTTTGTCCACCTAAGGTTAGTCCTCTCAATGGCTTCCGTTATAAACATGAGTTTGCATGTAGCAATTGGAATGAATATGGGACCTTTATCAGTTAGATGGGGAAGTGTGGTTGCTTTTCTGGCGAGTTCATCAGCCCTACAATTCCCTGGAATACTCGTATCTCTGTGTCCCGGCACCCAACATAGGTGAATGTTGAACTGCTCCGTCATCTCCGCGAGAGTTGATCGGCAGTCTAGGACTACGATGAAGTTTATAGCGACAGATCCAGAGATTTTATCGCAGCTTGGCTATCTGAGAAGATTTGGATGTCCATAGCGGATATCACGTTCCTCTTCAGCCAAGATAGGACTTCTTTAATCGGCATGATTTCCGCCTCGAACACGCTGCACTGATTAGGGAGACGAAAAGAGAGGCTGAGGTTCAGCCTGTCAGAGAACACACCTCCTACCCCCTGGTCGGTTTTGGATCCATTGGTGTGGTGTAAAAGCGAATCGAATCATCTTCGACAGGGCCTTCCTCCCAGAATGTTGTGGGAGGGATGTTGACTTTGAAGTTTTTCTCAAAACGGAGTTGAGGGGTGGTTTAGTCTATATTGATAGGGAGGATGTTATTTTTTCTTAGATAAGAGGAGTGGCCGATTTTGTTCTCGGACCACTGGAACGTTGTTTTAAGGCGGACAGCCGCAGTAGCAGTCGTTTGCTTACTAAAGATGTCAAGGGGTGTCAGCTGATATAGAATGTCCATTGCAGCAGAGGGAGTAGTGAGCAGTGCACGACTTACACAAAGTCAGCAAAAGCCAGAAAACAACGTGATCCCGTAAAAGTTTTCCTCCACATTCGAGAACCTACTTCATTTGTGATGAGTTAGTCCTTTAAACAACCAAAGTTCGTGATTTAGGAGTGCTACGTCACACAGTCCTTATATGTCACATTTGTAAGACTTAAATATGCTAGCCAGGTATGGTTACCTTACTATCAACTTCACATTCAAAGAATCAAAGCGGTCCAATGAAGATTCATTCGTTTCGGCCTTCGCGGTCTTGGATCAACTCCTTAATACTATCCCCTTACGATCACCGTTTGAAATAAGTTGATATACAATCTTTAAAAAAAGAATGGGAAGTAGTCAATATTCTTTTTATCCACCAGCTGGTGTTTGGAAACATTGATATTGAGATAGAAGGATAGGCAGATAACTACTATCAATAGGAAAACCCAAAATGAAAGCAAAGAAAAAAGAAATGAATGACAGGAAAAATGAAGATATATAATATCAATACGCACGCACAAAACGAAAGGAAAGAGAAAATAAGAGAATGACAGGAAAGATGAAGAAAACTCAGAAACCTTTGCTCTACAGAGGAGAGAGGATGGAAAGTCTAATGCAATTCAATCAATCTAACCTAACTTCTCTAAACTTATACTATACGAACCTAAAACGTAAGCTAATCAAGTAATCAAAATCTAACTTATCCTACACCCCTTTGTATCCACTGCTTTCCGTGATCGCTCCTGGTAAGTTTCGTCTCCTTCCGGAGACTTGCAAGATGATGTTGGCTCTAGCTCGGCCTACCCACCGTACGTGTTCGATACTCCGATGGCTATCTCTCTGGCCGAAGAAAACGAGAGTAAGCCCCTTAACGCCAGACTCCAGCAACTCGTTTGCCAATCGTCCTTTTAGAGGAGAGTTCGTACATCACCGTGTCCCGTCGTCAAATTCGTTGGTTGTCTACGTATCGTTTACGTCATTGCACAGGACGTCCCTGTGGCAATCCTTAACTCATAACACCTATTCGGTAAAGAGGACTGAATATGTATTCTTCGAGCTATTTCACTGTTTATTGAGGAATACCACAAGACAGCCATTTAGGTCCAACTTTGTTTTATTAATTATAAATGACTTGCCATCCATTATGGAAAACTCTTATTGTCTGATATATGCGGATGATTTAAACATTGAAGATGGTGTTAATTTGCAGCGTGATCTAAATGCATTTCATGTTAGCTCTGCACGTAATTGTTTATTTCTAAATGTGGAGAAGCTTAAAATTATTAAGTTTACACAAAAATAGTCTGTCTTGTCATACGATTATGATTTTAATGGTGTACCACTTCCTAAACGTCTGTGCTTGGAGTGTTGTTTGATAAAAACTTTTCGCGTTGCATGTAAACAAGATTGCAAATAAAGCAAACTCAATTCTTTCTTGGATATTCAGATCCTTTGAGTAAGTTTACACCGACCCCGATTTTCAACATATCGCGACGAAGTTTCGAAATTTCCTTTCACCGTTCCCATCGATCTGAGAACGTTGGTTTTATGTTTTGTTTGTTGTTGTGGTCGCCCAAAATATTTAATTCACCAATAAAATGAATTAAAGATTAATTGAGTGACTTGATTTGGGTCCGTGTCTGCCCACTTCCACCTCTTTTTTTTTGTATATTTTTCGACCTAAATTTGTCTTTATTTGAATAAATATTTTGGCGGCTGTTTTCTTTCGAATAGTTTTTTTAATTCAGTGCGCTGAATGACGTGCGGGGATAATTAAATGGTTTGTTCGTTTTGACAAACTTCCAAATGCAGAGTCGAAATTCAACATTTCGAAATGCTGGGCATGAACATTTCTACTGAAATATTCAACATTTTCAATTTGGCTGCAATGTGGAATTTCATACCGTTGTGAATGCATGCTATGTATGGTCACATATTATCGATATTATATCTAACGGATAGAAAATGCCCAGACAAGATTAATAAAATTGTCACACGGGGGATTGGGCCACCAAGATCCACATGCCCTCCCAAATTTTACCAGTTGATACATGCTTTTCGACTTGCCGAGTCTTGAAAAGAGAAGGTAAATCTTGGCCAAATTGTTTAACTAAACTTATTGATGGAAGTATTGATATTCTGTAACTTTAGTTTTTTTTATTGACTTTAGTGATCTTTGCGAAATTTAAGGAATATACCTAGTACAATTTTTATTTCTCATTCTCATACCAATTATGAACGTTAAGTTAGGTTAGGTTATAATGTGTCCATCACGATCCTTTTGGGGAACTAACTGTGAAGTCAGTCGTCAACAAACTAATCTTTCCTCAAAGCATTTTATTTCAATACGAAAGCCCACTAATTCGTTGCAGTCAATCGTCGCTAACTCATATAGGTTATCGAAGAAATAATTTCCCAGCCATCTTCTTTTCTGCTTAATATCTTCCATGACGCAAATATCAATTCAGTATTTGCACGCTTATGTTTCTGAGGGCCCAGTCTGGACAGCATGCCGTTTTTCATTCCCAGCGGATATCTACTTAAATACAAGACCGCCAGTTCTCTTTTTGTTCAATTCGGGCTTGGATACCTCGTGCCCAGCTATGTGACTCCATCTTTGACTAGCCATTGTCGTGGTCGCTATATAATAACTTCACCTTAACCACGCACATGTTTTATGTCCTTTCTTAGGTTTTGCATAAGCATTCTCCCTTACACCATTGTGTAAAGCCAATGTACCGTTGCTGGTCTTAGACCCCATTTCATTCCTATTGCTTGGTGTACTTGAAGTGAATGAGGACAAGACCAAGTACATGCTGTCAACAAACAAACAAACATCTGTCCACATCAACATCAAGTTTTTCAAGGACAAACATTAAGGAGTTCATATACCATGGAGTCGGTCACATTAAGCGATGGGACAATAATTCTCCAGTCAAGCCGATCTTCGTCTCCCTTCACCCGGTTCGAGAAGGCAAGAAAGACCGAACCTTCGTTTTAAAGAGGAAGCAAATTCCAGAGCGCTTGGTATGGGCAACTGGAAGCAGTGTTCCCGAGATCTCAAAGGATGGCAGATTAGTTCATAATCAATCAATAAAGCTCATGACCTTACTTTTCTTTAAATAACTTATTCAATATTTCAGCATGTTTTGTAAGAACTAAATATACTCGTACATGTCGAATTGTAGATACATACGTGTAATAAAATTAATTTTATGTATTATTTTAAATTAATAAAATTAAATTAAAATATTCATTTCTTAAATAAAAAAATAACTTATTAAATTGTATTGCCTTCTAAATAAATAAATGTTAGGCATTAACGGCCCTACAGTGGCTAAAACCTAGCTTATCCAACTATTTGCTTGTGTGAAGTGGAAGGGACCTACAATTATAAGCCGAATCCGAGCGGCAAATTTGAGAAGCTTTTCATGACAACTGATACTCGCAAATGGGGCAGTGATAAAAGCTTTTTTCGTTTTAGGTGTTAATTGGCTCCGGCGGGATTTTAACATGAGACCTTTATATACTAAGAGCCCGAAGAAATTCGGTCTGAGAGGTAACCGAAAGATATTTGCATTACTGTGTAGCTTGGGTAGAGAGTGTATCGAAAATACTAGTCTGACAGCAAATCGTGGCAGCCGAAGCGTGTGACAGCGCGTTGAATATGCGCCATTTTCCACAATAGTAATAATAAGTGTAACCACTTGATTATATCCCTAAGCGACAGAGTAGATCAGCTTTATCATGAAAATATTGGTCCAAAACGTTTTGCACGCAGCGCAGTCCTTGCCAGACGCGACCAAAGTAAAGGATCACACCCATTTTTCGATATTTGACGTATGTAATTTTCAGTAAACATTGAACATGCCCTCTTGAATATGAAAACATATCTGTCTGTGTGTTGTTAACTGCTCTCAGCTTTTTACCTAGATTTCTCAATTTATTCTGAGCATTAGAGTGCTCTGTTCAAGCTCTGAATGAAAAATGAAACACAATATAAAAGCTTTGATTGTCCGAGCTAAAAAGGAAACACGAACTTTTTTCTTAGACTCCGCACTAAACTAAAAAAGAAAAAAAAAACGCTTACTACTCGTATGTTACTCTGTATGTCGGGTACTGGTACTCGCTATGCTATGGTGCATTTAGCATAGTGTGTATTAATAATAGCAGTTTGTCTCCCACATTAGGTAATTAACTTCAATTGAATTAACTCTTGCTTTAAATGGATTTTAAGTGAAGTAAGTTTAAGGAAGTAAAAGATGTGTATGTGGAAAAATAAATAAATACAACATTTGGTTGCCATTCAAGGTTTAAATTTCTTTGAAATACAAAGTCATAAATTCCCTCTCAGTTCAGTGCGTATTAACAAATAAAAATATCAACTTAACTGCAAAAACTAATCATATTAACAAACAATGAAAATAACACGACGGCAATGATGAAGTACGAATTAATGCTGTGGAATGGCAGAATAATCGCAGCGTTCTGTAGCGTAGCTTCATCAAAAGCGTGCGCCACTACCGTATCTATGTACATTGTACATACGCAGTTTGATCGCATAATAATTTGGTTGTACAAATAAGACTACGCATTTATGTAATTTTTGTTTATTTTCCCTTATACGTATTACGGCTAAGTTGACCTATAAAATAATGTAACGTAGTATGAAGGTTTATATTTTATTTTTTAACAATAGACGTTTTTCTGTTAAGCTCTGAGCTGTGCACTGGGTAGAGCCTGAGCACGTCGAGTGCAGAGTAAGCAGAGTAAGCTCAGACCCTATTGCGGGGGTTCTATTATTTTTATTATTTTAGACCCATCGTAGAAGTGTAATTACTTTAAACAATTAAAGGTGTAAAAATGGTTTTGTATATTTTGGAAAGAAAATTTAGTAGCGCATACAAGTCTTAAACACTTTGGGTACATCCGTGCAGCTCAACTCAAAATTATAAAAATTTGTTGTTCCATTTTTTACTTAAAATGCATTTTTCTCACAATTTTTACTTAATAATCTTTTTATGCTTGAAAAATTGCCTAAGAATTATCCTCAGTAACTTTTTTTGTTCTTTCATAGCACCCCAGAAGAAAAAATCCATAGTAGATCTGGGTGGCCAAGGGTTGGGGTCAAATCGACCGATCCACCGTTCGTTAAAAGTATGGTTGAGAAACGAAGTTACCCCGCTGCTACTGTGACAAGGTGCTCCATCTTGTTGAAAGAACATCGCCGTTCTCTGAACAAGAGGAACAACTTTATCAAGAGTACTGCTTTCAATATTGCTGATATTTTGGCTCATATCTTTAACAAAAGTATCCTTTGTGGTAAATTTCCTGATGTGTTAAAAATAGCTGAAGTCATACCAATCTTAAAAAAAGGTGATAAAAAAATGTTAAATATAGGCCTATCCTATCCCGAATCGTAATCTCCCTAAGCATCTTAGACACCACCCGTGGAGAAAAACCCTACAACTGCACACAAACACTTATTTCTTATCTCTCTATACTTTCTAATAGTAAAGTAGCACCGAAAAGCATACAAATGATATATGATAGTGTCAGGTGCTGCTTGCTGTTAAAACAAATGCTTACGCTGTGTTCTTAGCACTATAAGGGTACTGTAACAACAGAAAAAATCCCTTAAGCGTAAGCAAATTATATATCGCAACCTCGCTCAAATAGTGTCATAAGTTAAAAAATCATTTTTTCGAGAAAAACGCATTCAAATGTTTGGGCCACCATTACTTTTGCATTACATTACAATGAAATATTTGTGTCATCTAGGGACAAATATTCGAACAATGAATACGAAACTTTTTGAGATAATAGTTTGAAGTATGGGGGACGTAATGGTGCAATAAAAGGATTTTCTAATTTTTTTGAGTTATGACACTATTTGAGCGGAGGTGCGATATATAAAAAAAAGTTTGCATAAGTTAATATAATAATGGCTTTTAGCATAACTGCTCTGAACTTACAACTTCCAGTTTTCACTTTTCATAGTTCCAACTGCAACAACACAAGTTCTGATACTTACTGTACCCTCATTCTGAAATTACGAATAATACTAACAATAGCTGATCAGCAATCTGTATTGTTGTAGAAAATTTACAGGTCTTTAAGTATCTGGGTCTTGAAATCGACTGTAGGTTAAACTGGAGCTCTCATACTACTTCCCTAAGAAAATACCTTCTAAAAACTACTAAAATACTGTACCATTTGAGGCTTAATTGCACTAGAATTTTTTTGGAAACAGTTTATTATGGACCAATCCAAACAACAGTATGGGTTGACTTCTTGGGGAGGCACACATAAAAACAAAATACAACCTTTGGTGGTAATACAAAAGCATTTGCTCAGAATTTTCTGGAACAGAAGACGCCACGAACATAGTTTTACACTTTTTTGCATTCCTTTATATTGCCTTTAAAGCATCTTTACTTTTACAAAGTCTTAAAAATATTTTGCCCAAGAAGCGGGTATTCTTTAATTCATAATCCGAATTTCTACGGTCTTCGTAGCCCTGTAAGGAGTCTTGCTTGTGTTCCCCCGCACAATAATCATCTCTTCTTGTGTTATTACTCTTCTGTAGCACCGCGTATTTTTAATAAGTTACCCATTGAAGCAAGGCGTTCTCAGAATATCTTGTTTTTTAACAGAAAAGTAAAACACTGGCTCTTTAACTACGACTTGAAGGAGATTTATAATTTATCTAACGTAATTATATATTCACAAACGTTCACCTCACCATTCATTGCAAATCACCCCTGTACAACACCAATTGTCTTTTTTGAATTATATATTGAATTATATCTTGTTGTACTGTACACATTCGGAACTAGTTTTTAATAACTACAGAATGTATCTAACTATCCATTCCCTGATGAAAAACACTTATAAATTACTTATTCTTTGAAGCATTTGTTTTTTTTATTATTCCTTTCTTTTGTTTATTTAATTTTTTATCTTTAAATGTTAAGTAAATTGTAATAAATATTGTATTAACTTCCAATGGAATGAATAAAATTTAATCTAATCTAATCTAATCTTCAAAGAGCTCCGGCAATCGTTCTCCAAAAAATTGCAGGCAGTCCTGGGAATTAACTGTTTGTAGAAAAATGTGCGGGCCTTCTAAAGTGTTTCCTATTAATCCAGCCCAAACCTTTGCGCTAAACCTCTTAAGCAAACCTAATGAGCAACACATTTTGAAGAAGTTCTTAACTATAATTAAATTCTTACCTTTGAAAGGATGTTGTGCGTATTAAATGGAGATTGGAGTCTGACCAATGGTGCAAATTATGGTGGTTTGTAATCCCATCTCTTGTGAATTGCGCTTCGTCAGTCCACAGAAAGTTCTTAAGTAAGTGCCCGTTAGCGCAGTAGCCATTGGCGAATTTTCAGTCATCTCTGCGCATATCCTGGTAGTAAATCCTGTACCAGTGTTAAATGGATGGGGTCGGGGTGTAATCTATTACTTTGTAGAGTTCTGTGAATCCTGGTTCTAGGAAGTTCCAACTGCACAGGTAGTCTGCGGACGCTGACCCGGCATTAACAAGGCGCTGATTCGCATCAGCGATAGCCGGCTACATGGAGATCTTATATTTTTGGATTTTAAGAGTAATTTAGTAGGTACACTTCTTTTTGACCATTTTTGTCTGACAAAAAATGACTTTTCCTACAACTTCTGTTGATCGTGCGTAAAAAAGTTCTTTAAGTTTTAAGGATACAAATTTCATAACAAATAAAATTATTAAGTAAATTTAAAAAAAAATGCGTTATCAAAAAAACATATGGAACAACAATTTTCATAATTTCGAGTTTAAGGAGCCATACATTTTTTGAAGCTACACAGATGCACCCAAATGGTTAGAGATTGATAACTTCTAAATTAATTTTTTATTGTTTTTTAAATGTCAACTGACATACTAGACAAAAATGAATCAATCTAACTTAAAATTAACAGTGCCCATGTTCTGTAACTCATGCGATAACTCTTCGCATCGAAAACTTTGGAACACAAAATTCCACCGTTTATCGCATGTGGAAAGAAGTTGTGTTCTGTAACTCTATGCGATAAAATATACCTTGGTAACTTTTAATATCATGGGAAATTGAAAGGATTGTCAAAATATTGGAAATCGAAGGGTAGTTCGGCGAGGAAATTCAGTTTCAGTGTGTATTTACATGTTGTTGGGATAGGAGCGGTGTAGCGCGACTTTTTAGCGGATTATCGGAAAATTACGTGTTTCTGTTGAATTTTCAAAAATATGATGATCGCTCGTTCTGCTAGACTCAGACGAATTTTTTTTTGAAATTATTCTGATCCTAACGCTGATTTAAGACAGCATTATATTCTATGTTGATGAATTTAATGAAGTTAAAATTTTGCATTTATTTTGTCTATGAAAAAAATAAATGAAATATATTTTTTTTTTTAAAACAAGAACCTTTTACTCTCTCTTGTTGGATGTACGAAGCTGTTTATTTTTATAGCAACACAGTTCCAAGAATATTCAAAATGGATCTTATTTAAGTGCTTGCTGAATTCTTTCGACAGAATGTAGATACCTACATTCTTCTCCAAAAATTCTGACTGTTTTTATTAGTTATTTTTTATTTCTTTTGCATTTTTTTAAACGTTTAACTTGATCAACGAACTGTATATTTTGTTAAATAAAAAATAAAAAATGTTTACTGTCCACTATCCGTTTAAAATTGTTCAATATCCCTTTCTCGCAAGCCAATTTTATTAAATTAAATTTTGACAGTTGAAGTGAATAATTTATCGCATTCGAAAGTTACAGAACACCGATTTATCACATATTTCCAGGAGTTTCATTTCACAATGTTCCATGTGGTATAGTTTTCGCATCGCAAAGTTACAGAACACGGAAATGTGATATAATGAAATTTTGTTTCGATTCACATCGTTCATGTGATAAATATAACGATGCGATAGTTACAGAACACGGGCACAGGATACTTATTTTAGATTATTGTTCCTTATGCGGACGCCCTAATTTTGACAATATCTTATAATTATTGCCTTTCGGCCTAAACGGTTTAAGACTTGTATGCGCTACCAAATTGTCTTTTCAAAATGTATGTAAAATACCTATTGTACATATAATAGTAAAAAAGTTATAGCGTTTAAAATAGTTATACCTCCAAATTACAGGTCATACACTTTAGTGGGTTACAACTTGAAATGGATTGAGAATAGACCACCCTGCCATACAATTTTTCGTTTGGTGGAACTTCGGAAATCTCCCTTTAAAGGATTTTAGGTATAGCCCGTCCCAACTTAAGTGAACATTTCTTGCACAGGTCTCTTCACATCAGGGATTTTATACTCTTAGCGACAACAAAACTACTTTTCCAACCAGAACTACAGCTAAAAAAAATATGTGCGCATTTCATACAACAAATATACGACGATCGAGACATGCACATGACTGATTGTCCACACAGAACCGTCATTGGCGTATGCAAAAGATACACATTGACCCACGCCAAAGAAAAGGGAAATTTGCTGGGTGTTGCACTTCTTAAATATGTGTTTAGTAATGAAACCCAGAGTTTTGAGTAACTATTAAAAAGGGTTGAAATGGAATTTCCGTTATACTTTGTGCATAAGCACGCAGGTCTTGACACGAACGCAGGTAGACAGGTAAAGTTGAGAAAAGATGTGTCTCTTTTCTACTCACCTAAAATCGACCTTTCTCGCCCGATACGACTTTCATGGAAAGGCCTAAGTGTCGAATTGTCTACCCACATTTAATAACCCATTTTTTCAAGTGCATAATAGGTATATTTTTACGTGTTTTTGCATGATTTTATAATTTTTTATTTTCTTTTATGGACCTTTACCACACTATACCTATAATAAAATCAAATCTCAACAATTTATTTTTTTCAAAACAATATCTTTTATTGATACGTATTAATTTTCTTTGCTTTTATGTCAATTGTGCTATTTTTCATGATTTCTTTATTTTCTTGATTGTAATGTTTTACTTCGTGCATTAAACTTTTTTCATGAGTTACTACAATAATATTGATTGGAGAAACTCGATGACAGTTAAAACACGTATCAATAATAAAACAATTACGTTTTCCAATATCGCTGCAAAAAAGATGAAGTAGAGAAAAGCATTAACAATTTCATGCGATCAAAAATACTTTAAAAGAGAAAACATCCCTTAAATAAATTGCTACTGCGCATGTTGGGATCTTTCTTCTACTTTGGGACGGGTTATACTCCTGAACAGGGACCTCCTTTCCTCAAACTTCCCTTTACAAAAATAAAAATTATCTTTTAGAAGAAAGACACAATGTATAAAATCTCTGTAAATGTGCGGTAAGAAATGTAATATTATGTAAATTGATTCATACGAAATAAATTTATCTATCTCATGTGCACTCGCGACCGGTTCTCATGGACGATTTTTCATACATTCGGAAAAAATCGCGTCTGTTAGAGATACACCCAAATTTACTTTTCAATTGCATATTGCAACTTCTATTTCTTCCTCATTTTGTTTACGACTAGGTTATGATCCGAATTAATATGATCGTAACCTCCCACTTTATGGCATCTGATCTGGCCCCCTGTGGGTTTCGCCGTGTGGACCTCAATAAGCCTAACTTCCTCACTGAGGGCAATCAAATCCAGTTGTGACTGCATTTGTATGATCCCGGCCTGTCTATTTTTAACGATTTTGATACGTGTATGCTTACGTTATTGATTTTTGGTTGATCGTCGCTTTTGGGACACCGGTGATCTTCGGGCGTGTTAGCTCACGGATTTTCATGCACGTTTGCAGGAAAGTGCCAACTTGTTCGATGCGTCACTACGCTCAAGTCATGCTGTTTTGTATTCAGAACGTAGTTGTCTTCGCTACATTGAATTCGTGTGTATTCAACATTTGACAGCTCGTATGGTTGCAGCTATGCATTCCCGTTGTGTTTAGCCAGGAAGCCAGAATGTATATTAAACCGATTTGTTGATAGTTGCATGTGTAAACAGTACTTTCATCAGGTTGGAGAGGGAGCAAATATACCATAATAAATCGGCGTAATTTTTGACATTTTCCTTTTTGCTCTTTCTCTAATCGTTTCTGATCTGTCATTTTTTTCTTCATTGTGCGTTGAGTAGCCATGCTGTTAACATCTGAAATTCTGATGTCAGAGATACTTTGACATTTCTCGTTGACCGTGTATTAGTAGCTATAGTATCCTTTCTTCAGGTTAAAAAACGGTTTTTGTTGGTGAGAAGAGTAGAATGGTTGGACCGGGGGAGGATTTATACCAAAATAATTTAGTGTCATTTTTGACGTTTTCCTTTTTGTTCCTCTTATCGATTCCGACATGTCATGTTGTTTTCTTTATTCGTCGAGCTGCCATGCAGTTGACCTCATGCACACCCATTTAAGACGAACTTTTCGTACCAGCAATGACGGTCCCGTTTTCATTTTATACCGCTTGCATTGAAAACCCGCATCTAAACAAAAAACAGCAATATTCCGAGCAGGTTATCCCTATAAAATTGTAGACACGAAAATAAGTACCGTGTAGACAGCCACATATAAAATATATCTATATCCTCATCAATAAAAAATGTATCATTGCTTCGAACACCTGTCAGATAGGTACGCTTTGTCTCACAATATTGTACTATTAATGCCGTGTGTGTGGTCAATGAACGACCTCTTTTGTGGTCCAAAAAAATCAAGTTTTCAAGGACAAACATTTTAAAATCGTATCTCGCCCATCCTCGAAGAAAGCGACAAACAACAAATTAAACATAGGGACGGGCTACAGTCCGCTTGGGCGAACTGTTGGATACCCTATTCTTATTCCTATCCCCCATAAGTGGGCGTGACAAAAGTCTATGTATGATTGAATTGTTAAGAACGCTCTACATATTTTGTTATATAACATTTAAAGGATTTTATCGAAAAAAAACTTTAGTTTTTCAATAAAATTGTTTTATTTAATTGTAGTCGTGTCAGTAGGCGGATTTAAGAAAAAAATAACACATAAAGAAAAATTAACACATAAAGGGCCCCTAGAGAGTATATATTATAAATTTCAGCTCCCTAGCTCAAATTTTGGTTTTTTAATAAAATTGTTTTATTTAATTGTGGGCGTGTCAGTGGGCGGATTTTGAAAATTGTATATCCCGCGCAGTTTTAGGAGTCATAGATCATATATAAATTATATAAAAATTTTGTTCTTTTGAGATTGTGGGCGTGTCTGTGGGCGGATTTCAAAAATTCGTAAACTTAATTATTTCGGGACCCTACACAGTATATGGTTAAAATTTCAGCTCTCTAGGCCCAGTTTAAAGGCCTAATTTTTGGCAACAGACGGACGAACGGACGGACGGACGGACATGGCTAGATCGAAATTACTATCGATGCTGATCATAAATATACACCCCTATCGTGGAATCCGTCGGGGGAACGATCCGCTAATAGTGAACAATTTACATCGTGCAATCCGCAGACGTGAACCATCCACATGTCGGTAACGTGAATTATTTTATTTTCTTTTCACTGAATTTAATTTTTACAAAAAAATGTGTTTGAAATGAGCTGTCACAATTGAATTTTGAATAGTGGTCGTTAAGGGAGAGTATCCGACGGATCCCACGATAGCAATTTTCTGTTCACGTGAATCGAATAAGTGAAGTGAATCTCAGATCCGACGGATTCCACGATAGGGGTGATAGTAACTTTTAGGGATCTACGGGCAATATTAAGGTATGTTACAAACTATGCGTCAAAATTAATATACCCTTAGAATAGGGTATAAAAAGGGTTAATGCCTGACCGAGGATTCTAAAAGAACGATTTATAACGAGAAAAAATATAGCAACAACCACAAGTTATATTGCATGTGTATCGCATTGCTACTCCTCTGCTGGTGCTTAGCATTAGAAGAGGATACCACACGGCACAAGGAAACTAAAATACCGGAGCTACGTGCATAGAAACAGCTCCTACATGAAACTCGGATAATGGCCACGCATCTGCGAAATAAAACAACAGTAAATAGCTGAACATTCCATTTTCGTGTGACTGAGTGATGATGTTGATGTTGATTATGTTGATATTCATTTTATTGCTGTTCCTCGCAGCTAAGTAGAGATTGGTATTAAAGTGAAGATGCATAATGAATTCGAATTGCGTAAGCAACTTAAAAGAGAGACCGAAAAAGAGAACTACCAAGCAATGATTGTGAACAACGATAAAGTGGAGGCTGGAGAGAATACAGACAGAAAACAATAAATAATAAAAATAGAATATAGAAATAATAAAAAAATAAAAACGAAAAAATAGCAATAATAATAAAACTGAAGAATTGCAAAATACGAATTCGCGACCCCCAAGAGAGATAACCAAGGAAATTGTTGACAGTAAAAAATATATCACTCTCTTTAACTAGTGTAGATACATATGTTACTTCTGTGTGGGCCTGGCCCTGGGCATAGGGAAATGAAATGAGTAATTAAATTTATTAATTTTAAAAAGTATTATTTTTTTTTAGATTAAGTACATAATCAAAATTGGCAATGAGAAATGATCGATTGGGTGTGACCCTTTTTGGAATTATTTCAAAGAGACTTCATTCGGTGCTATCAACAATCTAATTTTTAGTCTGGTTAAATTCTAAATTATTGATAAAGTATTGATAGTTGAATCCATCGACTTCGCCTTCGAATTCGAGGTTAAATTGTTTTTGTGTGAATGACGAAATTGAAAAACAAGGGCTGCTGCCTCACGTATTTGGTAAAATTCATTTCTCGAATTGTTGTAACGCTCTCGGCCTGTGCCTGGGAAATAAATTTCTCCAAAAACGAGATGTTATCTATGGACTCTGGGTGAACAACTTAAAACAATACTCACTGCCACTTCTGTATTCGATAAAATCATGTATAAAGTATACGGGAAAGTACCACCTTCTGAACGTAGTCTTAGCACACATTTATCGATGTTCTCGTATAAAGGTTTAACAGACTTAAAAATATTTAATTACCTATATTAATGTTTTTTATCTTAAATCCTTGCATTGCCAGTAGAGCGCTTCAATTGACTACGTTACGTAGATCCCGAAGATGGTAGTGTTTGATCGTTTTTCGGAGTCTTGTTCGAGGTGCTACGTCACGTCGACGCATTGTAATGGTTGGACCTTTTTTTCCACTTTGGCATTTCAAATAAAATAGGACAGTGCTATTGGCTCTAGAGCGAAATAGTTTTTTTTTAACCTTAAGCCATTAAATTTAACATCACTTTCAAAAAACCAAAGCACAGTACGCTTTGTCAATCACGAATGCCCTAACATTCAGCCCTCATTTTGCAGAAGACCTCTTTTAGGGAGGCCAGATTTTTTTAACAGTACGGGCTACTACTGCAATCATTAACAATTTGTTTTATTCTTCAAATAAAACCTGACGTATTCTCATTCATTGTCTTGGGACCACATGCCCACTATAAACCTATGGAATAAACCCATTTCCCTGAGTTCACAAGCAAAGGGGACTTTGGCTTGGAATGACAAAACGTGCTCAAGTGTTTCTCTCTTGATGCGGTAGAAAAAGCGACAGTCTTCTTTCTCTTCCTTCATGGTAAAGCTACGATCAGTACTAAATGGATCATATCCCTACCAATTCACTGCATTCCTATCGGTCCGCCTGTGGGGTTCGCTGGTTCGACCTTAGTAAATATTAGCACGCCTCCTGGTTCCGGATCACTTTATAACTGAGGCCCACAGGCGGTCCAGTACCTGCATTCGTGAAGTGCGAGGGTAATGATCCCTTTAGTCCAGATCATAACTCCGCCGTTAACTAAAGGAAGAAGACTGCTGAAAACCCTATATTGATGCATGCAATTTGTCTCTTGGTCGACCACCATATTCCTTCAAAGAGATGCAATCACCAGGTCTAATAAGATTGGGATCTACACTGATGGATTTCTGTAGATCCCGACATAAATCTTCTTATAAAGGGTCTTTCATTAAGGACTTGACAACTTCTTTTTTTAAATAAAATACAAACTACTTGAGATATCTCAAAAAAAAAGTATTGGCTTGAATTACTATTAAAAGCATTTATGAACGGAATTCGACTTCGTTCATATGTCTACCACGGGAACGTATCGACCGCTGCCGATATGTTGAACCCAATTTTCGATGACTCGGCCGCTATTTCTCGTTCAATATTGGTTCTTCTAACGTCGCCGGCTTGTTGGCATATACCAATGATTTAATGTATGCCCATACAAAAAGTGTAGAGGCGTTAAATCACACGATCTCGGCGGCCAATAGACGGGTCCGCTTCTCGAGATAATACGTTCACCGAACTAAGACTTCAATAACTCCATTGTTGGACCCGCTGTGTGGCTTGTGGCACCGTTTTGTTGGAATCACGAAATAACGTTCCAACATTTGTCTGTAGCGAATACCATTGGCCGTAACATGACGGTCATTTTCATCGACGAAAAAAAAACGGCCCAATGACGCCACCGGCATGAAAACCGCACCAAACAGTAACTTTTTGTCGATGAAGTGCTGTTTCATAAAGCACATGAGGGTTCTCACCTGTGCAGTGATGCATATTTTGCATATTGACGGAGCTGTTTAACCAAAAATGTGCTTCATCGCTGAAGATGATTTTGATTCTTCATTTTCTTCCATCATGTCCAGAGCCAAATTCCAGAACGTGCGTCGCTGGATATGATCAAGTGGCTTTAGTTCTTGAGTCAGCTTGATCTTGTAAGGGTGTAGGTCACGATTCGTACGCAAAATTCGCCATAATGTGATTTGGGAGAGGCCTAATTCTTGAGAACGCTGCGAAATTGACTGATTTGGCTGGTTTGCGACGGACGCCTCTACGGCAGCAATATTCTTCACACTTCGGGCAAAACGTAGTTTCACTGCCACGGCAACATAAAGCAGCGAATATTCTGACTCAATTTTTTTCACTGGACTACGAATTGCTTGTCTTCTGGGGAGAATTAAGGCCGAAAATTGGCGTTAACGCTCTTAAAGTTCACCGACTCAGGTGACCGAAATTCAGGTGACAAATTTAATTTGTTTGTAAACGTCGTGAACTTCACCATGATGAAAATGTTGATTTTACTGAATATTTCGACATTGACAGTTCGGTAATCGGCTTAAGGGTGCGTTCACACTGAAAGTTTGAAGTTGTCAAGTCGCTAATGAAAGACCCTTTACTACTCCACCACTCAGGGACACAAGCAGTGTGTTCCAAGGAGCAGTTCTGGATTTTCTTAAGGCGGCAGAGCTGATGGGGATCAGAATGAATATCTGAAAAGGATATCGCTATCTACTAAAACATCGGTAGTCCGGCTGCACTCAATGCCCTGGAACCTGCCGCCATCAATTCGGATATAGTCTGGAGTTGGCGCACAATGCTAATGGCATTTTGCATGTTGTATTGGGTACCAGGAGGGGAGCTTAAAAGCAGCGAGTTGCACCAGAGGTTTTCCAACCAAAATGTTAAATGGTAAAATCTTGACGGGCATAGGGTATCTGAGGCGCCTTGGCCAAAAAAGCCTTTAGGAGGAAAACCTTAATTGAGCAGGAACTCCGTCAGGACACTGTCTTCTAAAGAAACATGCCAAAAGGCTCAGACTGATCAATACGAAAACATGCAGATAGCGCATATACAGTCTGAGTTTGATGGAATATTGCGGAATCGTACACTGAGTATTTTGTTTTTGAAGAAAAGTATTTCGGTTCTTCCGTTTGAAACAACTGAAAAAGTTAATTTACTATTGACTCGTGCAGATCAAGCACGCAGTTGCAGGAGCTCCAGGCAATTCCTACCCATTTTTGTTCTTCCTCTTCTTGGGTCACTGCGGAAATCTACCGCACGCAGATGAATTGAAAGCATACATTTTCAAGAAAACGCTGGTAATAAACATACTGACCTAAAGCTGATTGTCCCTATGCAAAGCAATTCTGTTTGCCTACACATGTCTCAAACCCATGATTTCTGGCCGAAGCCTGCTTTCAACGACAAGAATGTCCCCCATTAGGCTCGTTAGCATAATTAAAATACGCGCTAAGAATGTCGTACGAGGTTACTAAGAGGAGAGCTAATATTTAAAATTATTGTGAGCCTAGCGACACAATTTACATCTTGAAACTATTTCCTGGCTGAGCACTGTTGGATATCATCGTTTTTATAAAAGGAAGGAAGGAAGGAAGATCAAACACTTATCATTATCTTATCAGTAACAGGAGTAACAGCACTTGTCAAAATTGTTAAAAATGGGCTGGCATACAAACTTCTGGGTGGGTTCAGTGTTCATGTTCAAATCACGCCAAGGGCTAGGTAGCGACTTAAATTTTTCCACTGTCCAGCTCTGCGATTTGCGAACGTCTGACAAACATCCAAGAGTTTCAATTGCTATGAGAAGCTTTTTTTATTTATTTATTTATTTAAGAAGAGCCTATACACATTAAGATATAATATCTTATAAACTAGTGATAAGCTATAAAAATTAACAAAAGAGAGCTTAATGTATGACCACATAGTTCTGAACAATAGTAACAGCAGTAAGTACTTAAATTTAGAAGAAGAAAGAAAGAATAATAAAAATAATAGGAGAGAAAGAAAAAGGGGGAAAAAAAAGAAAAGGATGAAGATTGAAAGTATGGGACAGAATTGGAAGGTCCATTAGAGAGAGAAGACATACTTTAGGGAACAGAAAAAAAGTGTCTTAATTGGTTTTTAAATCTTGTTGGATTACTTGTGTTTTTGATATAGCGCGGCAAAGAATTCCAAAGGCGAGTAGCGTTAATAAAAAATTGGCGCTGAGATGTCAGGGAAGCGTGGCGGGGTTGAATCAATTGGTTGGACCTGGCCGAGGAAAGTCTTGTAATTCGTTCGAACAGGTAGGGTGGTTGGTGTGTTAGCAGAATATTTGAAAACAGTAATAAGGTGCGGAACTGAAAATAACTCTCAAGCGGCATGTTGACCAGTCTATTGGAAAAATTCGATACTCCATCGTATCTTCGAAGTCCAAAAATATATCGAATGGTACTATTAAAGACAACATTGAGCTTTCTCTTGCATAAGTAATTACAACTGGAGAAAATTTCACAGCCGTAGGCCAGGATAGGTAAAATTAAGCTTTTCGCAAGCATTAGACGTGTCATTAAAGGAGTATACAACTGAGTCACCCAGAGAGTACGTAACACACCATATGTTTTCCCGACAATAGAGTTAATGTGCTTGTCCCATGTGAGGTTACGGGTGAAAATAATTCATAGGTTTCTAGCGGTGTCAACATATTCTATAGCGACATTATTTAATGTAATCCGAGGAAAATAAGTTAGGTCAAGGATTTTTTTTGGATATGACCAAGCACTTAGACTTCGACGGGTTTATAGCGAGGCCATTGAGTAGAGCCCAACCTGCTACCCTCTCAAGATCTTCATTCATTCTGCAAGCACCATTTTCGATCAGTCCAAGGCGGCAGCTGTAGTACATTTGTACATCGTCTGCATACAAATGGGACGAACAGTTCTTAATGATTGAGGGAATTTCATTAACATAAAGGGAAAACAGTAAGGGGCCGAGTATGGATCCTTGTGGGACACCACTAATGGTTGGAAGAAAGTCCGACAAACTCTGGCTTATTTCAACTGCTTGCATTCTATTCGATAGATATGATGAAATAAGCTTTACAGCTTCGGGCGAAAAGTTGTATTGTCGACGGAGCTTTTCTGTAAGACTACTGTGAACCACTGTGTCAAATGCCTTGGAGAAATCGAGAAGAACAAGAAAGCTGACTTTGTCCTCGTCCAGTGCTTGCCGAAGATCCTCTATGACATTTAACAAAGCGGTAACACAGCTGTGCTTGTCTCGAAAATCACTCTGCTTTGGTGTAAGGAGATTATAAGTCTTAAGGTACTCGCTCAGCTGTCTTTTCAATATGCGTTCGAAATGTTATAATATAAATGTTCCGTTTGGAGTCGGCTTACTATTTAAGGTCCGTTCCACTTCGCATAAGCAAATAGTTGCAGAAGCTCGGTTTTAGGCCCTTTATACGCGTTAATAGCTAATATGTATTTTTTTATTTTATACAAAATCTTCTGTGCATCTTTCAGTCACTAAAGAATTAATAGTGAGCCGGGGTGGATGGTGTCCCAAATGTCGTATTAAGACACCTGCCTCTGGAGGCTGTAGATATTTTCAGCACGCAGGTTTACAATGCTCTGAACAGTGCATATTATCCGGCGCATTGAAAGGTAGCTGAGGTTCACCCTATCCCGAAAAAGGGTAAAGATAGGACTAACCCTGCCATCCTCCGGTATTAGCAAGGTCTTTGAAAAAGTTGTAAATATAGCCCTGTTGAAGTGGATCGAGGACAATAATATAATTCCGGACAACCAGTTTGGTTTCACGGCATACCGCGTCGAAATTAGTTTCCGACATTCAGTGGAATAAATGCAAGAACCAATGGACGGGTGCCTGTCTGGTTGATTTCGAGAAGGCTTTCGACACCGTATGGTTAGAGGGACTTTTCTACAAATTGACCAGGCGGGGAATGCACAATCTTTGATATATGTAATTTATAATATGCTTATGGAAAAGAAGTTCGTTGTCAAATGTGGCAACGTGACTTGGAGTAGAGTCTTTAAAATTAAAAACACCTCACTCAGACATGCTATAGCGTATGCCGACGATTTGGTGGCATTCAGATCAGGCCCTTAAATCGAGGTCATTAACGTTCTTTTGCATCGTGACTTCGATCAAATTAAGGGATATTGCGATAACTGGAAGTTGAAAATCAGAACAACATTGGCTGCAGCCTCTATTAACACCAGACAAATCTAGAAAAAATCGGTCATTATTGAACCAAATGGGCTGCCATTGGCGGTGACAAGCGTAGTTAGATATCTGGGTATCTGGCTTGACCAGTATCTGTATTTCGATAGACATATACATATTTGCATGTCTTTCTGGGACCAAGAAGGCTTATGCTCTGACAAGGAGCATGTTTGATAGCAGTCAAGTTGACTCCAGAGTGAAAGTCATATGCTACGTGGCTCTTATGAGGCCGGTCATCGATTATGGTTGTCCATTGTGGTTTAATGTTGCGCCTAGCTATATGGAGAAGATTCGGGTTTTGGAAAGAAAATGTCTTAGGGCATGTCTCGGGTTGTTACAACAAGTTCCTATACGATGGGGCTCAGTTGAATAGGATTGACAATTCCCTCATTAAGGTGACTCGAGGGCACGTTGTAAGGGCGATGGCCAGCGATAGTTGTCTGATCTTTGGGGCTGTCTAACCCGGTGTAGTGTTCAAGAGAGTATACGCTCCGGCCTGGCTTTATCCCCCCGGTGCATATCCATATTGATGCAGAAGGGCTGGTCCAGACGAGGGAATGTACCCCGGCGCGAGAGATAACCGGCTCATCCACGGCGGGGACGTCGACAATGCTCATGGGCTCTTCCGTTTTAGTACCGCAATACGGGATAAATACGATACGGAAAAGCAATTGGCCGAATTTTGGTGTCTTGTTGAGGGGGGAAGGGTCAACATGCCCTCACACGACGGTGCATTACTTTAAATAATATCCTCTTTGTTTATAAGTTTAATTAAGTTGGGTGGGGCGTTTCTGAGAGAGCCCTCCGGGTGGTGACTGACGCTTCGTAAGGCAACGAGTGCTCAGAATCCTAACTATTGTTACTATACGTTTAGTATTTTAAGTAAGTTAAGTAGAGTATTTAGTTTGCCATTTGACTTTCTCGATTCATCGCTTTCTCCACAGGCTTCGTAGTTAGTGGTATCGCTTAAGCCTAGCACCTTAAGATGTTTGGCAAAATCGTAATGGCCGATAAGAACGCCAGTTATTTGTCTGCTGTCTTTTCTGTTGAGAGACAACAAGAATGCCGCAGATTTTTTACAGTCGTCGGGGACAATTCGCTTAGTCTGGCTGCACCCTAGAAAGTCATGAAATCTGCGATTATGTTCATATGAAACCTACAGTCAATGGAAGCCCTGACCGAAAACGGAGAAATTACGCCGGTTAAGGTCCTGAGAATTCTTCCTTTGAGATCTGTCTAGAAGTTCAACGGAGACCTCATTTGCTGTGATCCCGTTATGACCCGGGACCCAGATAAGTCTAAGTGAATTCAGCCTTCAATTCAGACAGATCTTGCATTCACGAATTACTCGTATCTTGGATGTGGTCATAGACTTACGCTACAGATGCAGATACTTCGTCTCCATCTGTTCCCCACGGCATAGTTTTTAGACTTTCGCATGTTTTCCTAACGAGAAGAAAAGTCGAATATTGTCGCTCTCTATGAACACACCAGCAGAAGCACCTTGATTGGTATTGGAGCAATCCGTGAAGATTCGACTGCATTCCTTTCCAGGCTCAGAGTCTGGCCAGAGCCAGTCTTGAACACCATGCAGTTACGTAGATACTGCCTTGCCGTGAAGTAACAAGAAGAACAGGCGCATACCTGTCCTAAAACCCAGCTTCTTCTACCATTTGTATGTGAGCAGGTAATTTTTGGCACAAATGGAAGTGACCTACAATTTAACGCCGGTTCCGAACGACAAATAGGAGAAGCTTCTTATGGCAATTGTGCTCTTGAATGTTTGTCTGACTTTCGAAAACCTTATTCAATGGAAAACATAAGGTGCTACTGAAGCGATTTGAGTTTTATAACGAATATCCATAAACATGGGTCATAAAATAGCCGAACAAATACTCACATGGACTTCTCTGCGAAAGTATTCCAACACAGGTTAGGATTCGTTCAAATAAATTATTCATGAAGTAACAATTTGAAGAAAAAAAATGTTTTGATCGATTTCGATATTCAATTCTCATTGAGAAACCAGTCCCATACCTGATATGGAATTGACGACACTAAAGCTTGAATCATAAGGTGTCTGTGTATCCGCTAAATGTGTATTTTGTACAGCATTTCCTTGCTCTTCTTCGTCTCTTGTAGGTCTAAGCTTTGTTTAAGATACTTTGTGTTTCTAAACTTCTCAACCAGAGGCACGAGTGAATCGTTTCTCAATTGTTGCATGAGGTAAACAGACTGAAGAAATCAAAATCTATAAATATCTTCTGGATGCAAACTAAAATTGATGCGATTTGTACATAGACGATAATAAAAAAAAAAAAAGAAATAAGCAACGCGAAAGCGAAAGTTATATGGCTTTGTGATCGTGAATATCAATCGTAAGGTAAGGTGTATTTGGAGGCGTTCGCTGAATCGGAACATATGTAAATCTACTTCATAGCTCAGTTTAGCACTTATTTTATGTGATCAAGTTTATGTATGTTTGAACGAGAAACTATATTAGCTTCAATATCAGAAGAAATCACTTTTCAACGATAACTTTAACTTAACTTCGGTGAACGCTAATGTAAAACTAGTTCATGTTGGTATTTTTGAGCTTTGAGCTTTATTTTCGGTGACGGCTCTTGAACTGTATTATGGCGTTCTTGTGCACTCTGTTTAACCCTAAAAAGATAATAATATTTTGTTCACGTAAAATATAATTGTACGTCTCAGAGACGTTTGGCACTCTGCCGCTATTGTGTCGACGTTGATTGATATTTTGCTTTTGACAGAGTTCGTAGAATCCCTCCTTTTGAACATGACAGTACCAAGTGGGCCGATCGCGCTCTATCTTCTTCGAGATAGGTTCTTTGACGTGAAGGCTTCCTCGGATCTTATAACTTCTTATACCATCAATCTTTGTTACTCCTGCTGTCATGCAAAGTATCTTGATCTCAGTTGCCTTTAATTTGCATTCTTACCATAATTTTGCACGCTGTCCAACATTGTTAACCGTATGTGAGCGCAGGGTGCACAACAGGGTGGTATAGAGCTTTCCTTTCAGCTAAGGGGACATTTTTCGATCACAGAAGATGGCTGAAATTTCCCGCCACTTAATCCACCCTACGCTTACGCGATGCTTAATGTCATCATCACAGCCTGCTTCGCTATTGACTATAAATACTATATTTGATTTTTTGAACTTGGAAATCACTCCTCCATTCATATTAATGTCTGGAATAGGTCAGGGTGGATCAGAAAACGGGCAGCGCAAGTACTCTGTTTTTTCCCTCCAAAACTTCCACCCATCATACAATTGCTTTATCACGTTTGATCCTCGCTAATGATGGTGCCATCGTCGGCAAAGAATAACTGATGCGCTTTGGTTGGAGTCGGTCACTTTTCCTTCAAGCAGATAATCAAGGACTGTAATAAATATCAAGGGACTTAAAATTTATTGAAACCTGAAAATAACAAAAAAATATTCTGTCCCTAACAATAGGGTCTACGATATTTAATTGTATAAAATAATGCACACAAAGGTACGTTCTGTACAGGAAGTGTCTAAACTCTGAAGCCACTTCAAGTGTCGATTCTGTTCTTATTCCTCATTCGTTATATTAATTTCTTTGGCAATATCTATCTTAAAATTCAGAATAGATACTCGTAATTATCCCATCCCATTTACAAATAAAAAATATTCCGTTAATTTACCATGATGCACACTTACCTATATGAAAATATTATAATGTAAAACTCATCCCTCAAAGTGAAGCAATGCAAACCCTTCTTCGTCAATAAAGGCGAGGTATTGCTTTCGTGAAAACTATTCAATTAAGTAAAAACCTGTCCAAATATCAAACCCAAACATTTGTAGCTGTATTTTTTGTAAAAACTGCAAAAAACACCCAAACCGAGTTTCATTGGGAAGAAATTAAAAATTAAGTTCCGTCGTCGAAAAAAGGGATTTATTTTGATGTTTTTCTCAAAACTGCTGGTCACTGGCTTTGAAATTTGTAGCCACTGCTCTGACGCTATGTTCAAAAACTGCGTATGATTTTCTCATATTTGCATTATTCAGCTGTGGTGAGATAAATCTTACCTAGAACTGGAATAATTTTCACTAGGGATCTAACGATACATAATTTTGCCTATACGATACTGATACCGATTAATGTAGTAAGAAATCGACGATACCGACATGATACCGATATTGATAGCTTAGTAGATAATAAAGTATGTGCCTCGGGCGTTTGCAAATAATTTATTTATTATAAAACTTACCTATACTTAACAGAAAGTCAACCTTGAGTGTACAAATCATTAAACAAAAAGTAAATAATAATGTTCTAAAATCGTCGCCATTTTACTTAAAGTACTTAAAACAATCTGACACTCCTCGCATCACTACCCCTGTTTTGTTGGGAAAGCTATCCGTAGTGAAGTAGAATATTACACGCATTACAAATACAACTTCCCATGCGTACACACTGCCGATAAAAGCAGAAGTGAAATCCTGCTGAGGATAGATAGAGCGAACATTGAATGAACTTTATTGAACCTTTGGTTGGTTCGTTCTTGTATGTTTATGCTATTGATGATATATTTTATGCTTCGTTCCCAAAGGAGCGTTGAAATATTTATTCAGGTTTTCGACTTAGGAGTTTTGATGGATTTGGAGTTGAGTTGAAAATTAGTAGAAATGATAGAAAAAGGAATGACATTCCTCTATTTATTTCACAACATAGTACCTACTACGCATACGTATCAAAAATGTGTCAGAATTTGCACAACACATCTACAGGGTGTTTTTTATAAAGGCATATAACTTTTTTTTTAAATGAAACAACAAATACAATGGAATGACCAAATTTTGGCTTTATTAACTTCCCAGTGGAAGTTCTTGTAATGCGGCCGATTTTGTGAATCGCGGATTTTGACATATCTCCACGTTTCAAGGTCACCAGAATCCAAATCCAACGTTTTTATAGAGATGTCTGTGTGTGTGTATGTACGTGTGTGCGTGTGTGCGTTTGGAATTATCTTTCACCGCGATTATCTCGAGAACCAAAGATGGTATTGACATGGGACCGGGTTTATTCGAATCGTAATTACGTAACTCAGAACTGATTAAGTTTTCAGCAAAATCGGTCTAGCCGTTTTTTGTTAATAAATAAATAACTAAAAAAATAGAGGCAAACTAGCTGAATTTTGAAATTGATGATTTGTACTATTTATTAACTTCCCAGTGGAAGTTGTTGTAATAGGGCCAATTTTGCGAATCGCGGATTTTTACATATCTCCACGTTTCAAGGTCACCAGAATCCAAATGCAACTTTTTTTATAGAGATGTCTGTGTGTGTATGTACGTATGTTCGTGTGTGCGTTCGGAATTATCTTTCCACGCCACGATTATCTCGAGAACCAATGATGGTATTGACATGGAACCGGGTTAATTCGAAGCGTAATTACGCAACTCAGAACTGATTAAGTTTCCAGCAAAATCGGTCCAGCCCTTTTTTGTTTGTAAATAAATAACTAAAATAATTTGCCTTTATTTGTGTCATTTATTGTCATTTATCATTGAGCAAATCATTGTTACATTGTGTTCCCGTATTTCGTATATATGTAAGTTTACAGATCTCCGTGTGCATAACAATGGTTGCGTTAATATATAGGTAGGTAGACGTGGCTGTCAGCCAAAGCCAACACACTTAGACCAATGATAGGTCCATTGTGGTTAATATATATCACACTTCGCTGTTATTTACAACATTAAATTTCCATGAACAGATTTTTTAATATTAAATAATTCTTAACTATCTTAGGGTTAACCACATTTTGAAATTTCCCACTAATCACATAAATCATATTGATCCCACTGGGAAGTTAGTCGTGTGGACCTTGCGGGTCGCACCCAGACCACTTTTTAGCTTACAAATTGCATGGCATTTAACGTTTAAAAATAATTTCTGGCAAATGGCCTCCTCAACTGTATGAACGCCATCCTGTCGGTCCAATTTTGCACCACTTTTTCGAGCATACCAGGTCTTCTATCTTCAATAGGGCATCGAATGTTGGCTTCTAAGTGATCAATCGTTGCTGGTTTATCAGCATAGACCAGATATTTGACGTACCCCGCAAAAAGTAGTCCAAAGGTGTCAAATCACACGAACGGGATGGCCAGCTCACAGGTCCATTTCTTGAGATGATTCGGTCGCCAAACGTTTAATTCAACAAAGTCATGGTTGCACTATATGGCAGGTTGCGCCGTCTTGTTTCTCCTCCAAATGATTTCCAATGACATGAGGAATAAAAAAATTACGATTCATTTGCCTGTCGCCCTCGCCATTCACGGTAATGTTGGCAGCGCTTTCGGATTTAAAGACAAATGGGCCGATGACGCCTTCGCCATGTAAACCACACCAAACATGGATTTTTTCGGAATGTAATAGAGTCTAAAAGAGTCTCATGAGCATTGTGCTCACTCCAAAAACGACAATTCATCGATGAAAATGATTTGACGATAAAAATCTTTTTCAACTTACAGTTGATTCTCAGCCCATTCACAGAACACACGACGCAATTGATGGTCCGCTGGCTTTAATTCTTGCATCAGTTGGATCTTATATGGATGTAGGCCAAGATCTTTCCTCCAAATTTTCCAAGTAGTGGACGGGCAGTGACCGAGTTGCTGAGAACGGAGTTGGATCGATAAATTTGGGTCCTCTCTCACACTCACGTCTACAGCAACTATGGCTTCTTCTGTACGCACGGTAGGGGCTTGATTTGGATGAATATTATCAGAAAGAGTAAATGTGTTCATGAATCGATCCATAGTATTGCGTATCTTTTTTTTTATAATTAGCGCGCACTAAAGGGATTTGTTGGGACCCTTATAATGTATTAGCTACACAGCGCGGGCATTGTATTTTTTTATTCAACTAGAATGAATAATTTTGATAATTTTGCCAATTTTATGAAATGAAATCAAATGACATTAAAAAAACACCAAAATAAAGGGAGTTTGTTCGTAGAGTATGTTCAAAATAGATACTCGTCGCATAGACGACTACGGTAGGTGTTGAATGTACGTGGACAGTTGGTTAAGTACAGTTGCATGGAAGTGTAGGGTGTTTTTATAGATGTATAAAACTTCTGATAGGGATAACTGTCAAACTAGCTGTCATACTAATAAGGTGTGTTTGTTTATCTGCTCAGATGTACGTATACGCACCGTAAACTTGAAGAAGTGCTCTATAAGTTTGGCGAACAGAGCGTGAATTTTGGAAATAAATTTCCACGCTTTTTTTTTTTGAAAAAAAAAAGGAAATCCAAATCCCAGAGCACTCAGACTCGGTAACGGTCCATTGTACTACCAGGCAGAAATCCTCCTTTTGGTGTAGAGGCATGTGATTGGGTGGCGTATGTTGTTGTTCCCCATGGGGATTGAACCTGCCTGTAGGTCTTTCTATGGTGATTTGCCAAAGTATACTGAAAAAAAAGTCAAACACACCTTATTAGTATGACAGCTAGTTTGACAGTTATCCCTATCAGAAATTTTATACCTCTATAAAAACACCCTACACTTCCATGCAACTGTACTTAACCAACTGTCCACGTACCTTCAACACCTACCGTAGTCGTCTATGCGACGAGTATCTATTTTGAACATACTCTACGAACAAACTCCCTTTATTTTGGTGTTTTTTAATGTCATTTGATTTCATTTCATAAAATTGGCAAAATTATCAAAATTATGCATTCTAGTTGAATGAAAAAATACAATGCTCTGCAAACACTACCGTGTTGCCACGTCGCTTCACGCGCTTTTCGAACTGAAATCTCGATATTATAGGAAGGATATAGGGCAGTTTAATCAATCCGTGTTTTATTATGAATTATGATCTGGATAGATTTGCCGACGAAAAAACAGTATGGATCATCGAACACTTGGACTAATGCATTTCCAATTTGAAATCTTGTTCGGAGTTACCATACAATCGAAAAATTATATAACATTAAAATTGTACACTTTCGAACTTTAAGCATTTTTCGAATTGAATTTGAGTGCCAAACCTATTTTATTTTATTTGATAATAGCTCATGCTCTGTAAAAACAATGAAAAAAGCGCGGTATGCTTCTCACATGGGATGAAAAGTGGTCTAATAATGCTTGACTTTTTGAAATGGCACGTAGTACTAATCGGCCCTTTGAACTCACAAGACGTTCTTTTTCCTGTGCGGTACTTACAGTACCTTGCCATATTATTAGACCCAGCATAAAAAAAAATTTGTTTGTCTTAAATGGTTGCTGTGACTAAATTTGTAATAAATATGTTCTAGATTGAATTTGTTTACTACTCGTATAATATATAATATCAGGAATAAAAAAAAAAGACGGAAAGGTTTTGCTAGTTAGTTAATATTGATTTATATTTTTTATTTAAGAGTTGGGGATGCATGCTTTTCCTAAAAATCAATATTTGGTGTGCTCTCCTTTTGCAGCTATAAGTGCCTTAATTCGCCGTGGCATGCTTTCTATGCAAGATTGCACGGTTACCTGGATATGTGGGTTGTGATTCCACTCGAAAATGATCTTCTCCATCAGCTGCCTTTTTGTGGTTATGGCACTTTTAGCCACCGCCCGCTTCAAGAGCTCCCAAACATTCTCAATCGGATTCATGTCCGGGGAATTTTCTGGCCAATCCAAAACGTTGATGCTCCTTTCTTGGAGAAAGGCAGTTATGCTCTTGGCTTTGTGGCAGGGAGTACCATCATGCATAAAAATGGGTTGCTCGCCCACAGAAAACCATTCTTGAAGCTGCGGTAGCAGCCTTGTTTCCAGGACCTTCTTGTATTGATCCTGCCGCATAGTCTTTTCAACCAGATAGAGCCGCCCTGTGCATTTCCCAGAAATAACTGACCAAATCATTATGGATGGCGGATGTTTAATTGTGGGCACAATGCACTCTGGTTTATTTTGTTCGCCCGGTCTCCTTTTGACAAACTTCGTTTTTTCCATCATTACTTGGAAAACAGATTCGTCAGAGAAACAAACCTGCGAAGTTAAAGAAATAGCGATTTTAAGGTTAAAAATTAGTTGTACTTTTATGACCTTATTGGCTTTAAGTTTGTCTTATTTTATTACCTTTTCCAATCTTCAACAGTGAATTTTTTGTATTTATGAGCCCAGTCGAAACGCTTTCTAATCATGGTGGCAGTCAGCTTTGGTTTTCGAGCTGGTTTTCTGGCAAAAAGACCGATTTCAGCCAATCTACGCAGCACTGTTCGCTGGGAAATTCCAATTCCTTCATCGGAAACCTTTTTCGCCAATAGGGGAACTGATAATTTTCGATTTGCCGTGCAAATATCCCGAATTTTGCGATCTGTTCTGGGGGTTGTGTTGCGAGGCCTACCGCAATTACCCTTCCTCTTCGGGCTTAAAGACACCCCAAGATCCATTTTTTTTTTAAATATTCTTAACAGAACTTCGCGACACTCCAACTACACCCGCAATATCATATTGGGATAGGTTGGATGCCTTTAATAGGCCAACAACTTGGCCGACTTTCTTCGGGGAGAGGTCTGACCCTTTTCCCATCTTTCGAACGATTGAATACTAAAAAAATTTTTTTTTTTTAATATAATGACTATCTGTATGCATAGTTTTACCCATAAACAAAAGTAAAACATCAGAACTTTCCGAAAAACATGAGCTTTATTTGACAGAAATAACTTTTATATGCAAATAATTTTAAGGCACTTTTTGAACTTTTTAGTCACACAACCATTCACTACTTAATAGAAACTTCAAATGTTGCATAATATACCGTAAAGAAGTCTCAAATAAAGCCTAATAATTACCTAGGTAACGCAAAATATAAATGAAAAATAAAAGAAGCCTATTTCATACTTTTTAAATAATTAAAAAAAAAAATTGAATTTTTTTACTTGGGTCTAATAATATGGCAAGGTACTGTATATCGAAAAAAAATCCTAAGAGAACTCGGTCCCTAATGTTGAAGACAATAATTTGTCTTTAAACATTAAAACTTTAAAAATGAGTTCTAGAGCAGACAACTCTCGAACCAACTATTTTACACTTCTTCAATGTTTGCCCGATTCGGACAACGACATTGATTGTGATGAAATCCAAACAACTCCAACCTTAAAAAAAAGACAAAATTCCATCTATCTGCATTTTGCAAAAAAAAGCAGCGACAAATTGCATTCTCCATTCCATACAACATTACTTTGTGAAGATAATATGGAATTAATCAAAATAAGGAATCGTTCTAGATCCATGTGTGATAGAACCTTAACTACTTCTTTCTGACTGAAGCAAAAGCTTTAACGGCAACCATTAAGACACTCATTTTGAACTTTAGAAACAAATACTGGAATAGAAAGCTGCAAATGCAGCAGTTTTGAAATATAGTCAAGGTTATTAAAAAGAGGAACTATATCAGCTGATTTTTTGTTCTCCTTCATGCTCGTGACTAGGTATATGAGAAGGAAGATGACACAGTTAGCGTTGGTTGTTGCCGGTGGCGCAGGGACATAAGTCCCGAAGACATAAGTCCCGAAATCAATTAGGGCCTTATGACCCACTTAAGTGGGACATTAGTCCCGAAAAATTAATTCGGGACTTATGTCCCACTATACATTTCCTAAATATACGCCTGAGAGAAACTAAGAATTTTGAAATTTGGCCTTATGTCGCATTGTGAAAGTGACATAAGGCCAAATTTTAGCATTTGGTATTATGACACATTGGAAAAGCGTCACAAGGCCAATTTGGCTCTATGACACTTTCGCTTGGTGCTGCTTTCAACAATTTGCCTCGCACCTACCCCAAATCAAACAGTGACCCCAAGCAGGGGGGTTGCAGGGGGGCAGCATGCCCCCCATATACATTGCACTGTTTATGGGATTAGTTGCGAAATCGAAAGTAGATTGCATAAACAGTACAATGTCTATGGGGGGCCAGGCTGCCCCCCTGCAACCCTCCTGCTTGGGGTCACTGTTTGATTTGGAGTAGGTGCGAGGTACGGTTTCGAAAATTTGGCTTTATGTCACTTTCCGGATTTGGCCTTATGACGCTTTGTGAAAGTGACATAATACAGTGACAGTGAAACTGACAAAATTATATTTTACCTATCAATTTATGAACGTTAATAAAATATAAAATATTTCCAACTGTTTGTTTCGATTAAATTTCGGGACTTATGTCCCACTTAAGTCCCGAAAAATGAATTCGGGACTTATGTCTTCGGGACTTATGTCCCTGCGCCGTTGCCGTAGGGGCGGAAAGGTGAAGGAATTATTATCGGGTAGACTTTTTGCCATATTATTTGTTTGCTCTGATGGAAGTTTGGGGTAGGTTTTGTTTTCTGGTATTTAATGCAATTGGTATGTATGTATTATGATCGTTGAAGGAGAGTCGTATTTCAGCGGTGAGGATTCGCAAATGATTTTCTTTATAATTCATATTTGCAAGTGAAAAATGGATATTCATATTTAAAGGTAGGGGCGATGGTAGAAAGAGAAAGGTGGGAGCATTGTCATCGAGTAGATTGATGGTATATTATTTGTTGGCTTCGATGAAACTTTGGGGTAGGTTATGGTTATATTGCAATTAGACCATCACAGTCACCTGTAACTAGTTTCTTTGTATTCAATACAATTGGTGTTTGTGTTCACATCGGTGAAGGTGATTGGCATTTCAGTAATGAGGATTCCCAAATGGTTTATAAACCATATTTGCATGTAAAAAAATATTAATTGAGGCAGAGATAAAATAAGATAAGACAAGTTATAGTGTGTGTACGAGCAAATGCTCAGCTTGTCATAATAGCATTCATGAACTACTGAAATTGGTTTATTTATTGGCCTTGTAAAATGGCATGCAAATTTAGCTACATTGCGAATGATCCTTAAGGGTTTCCACTTTAAAAAGAAAATCGTGGATATTTTCGGACCTGTCAAATGAAATTTGCTGCTTTTCAATTTTACATACTGAACTTACTGAAGAAGTTTGTTGACTTATTGGTGGTGCTTGTCTGCATTGGGGCGAAAACGAAGCGATATTTAAAAAATGTTCGAAGTCAGAACGAGCGTTCGAAGGTCTCGTAGGATTCACATTGGGAGTATTTAGATTCAAATTGTCCAATCTTCCAACTAGGGTATCTCTAATAGACTGCATTTCACGAATGAAAACTCGTTGGTTTGCCTCGAGTCTGTGGCTTCTTCTTGAACAGGTGGACGATGTTCATTAATATCTCGTCGCTCATTATTATCATCACTATTGTGGTTATTTACCACTTGTGGTAAAATCTTATCCTGACTTAAGCCTACATTAGCCCCAAGTGGAGCACGACTAACTATTGGCCTGGATTCCATTGCTCCTGAACGAGGAGTTATATTTCGAAAAGTGGACGAATTTCTCAAATTACTTGGTCTTCCTCTAGAACGTGTATTTGGAACTCTATTATCCATAATAGGAAATAACATTTTGTTTTCATTTGAAACTGATGATTTCGTTAAGACTGAATAAATTATTTAATCGCTACAGCTGGTCTTGCAGCTTCTCGGACAACCCCTTGATTTTAGATCGTCTACATTGAACAAACATGTAATCAATACTTGTTTCATTTATTTATTTATTATATTTTTTATTATGTATTTATTTATTTATTTATTATTATTAAGATACTACTCCTCAATGTTCATTTATGTAATATCTAATGTAATAATTTTATTTATTTTATTATAAATAAATTTATGATTATATTAATTAATTTGTTAACGTATTCATATTTGTTAAATTATTTATATTTGTTAAATTTGTATGTATGTTTCTTTAAATTATGTATATCTCTTAAGTTATTATATCTGTCAATTTATCTATAACTGTTAATCTATTTATATATTTTAATGTACGTGACATCTGAAATCAAGTTTGCCACACTACCACTTCTCTTATTTCGATGATCCTATTATATGTCCGTATTGATTTCTTCCATCAGCTTTTCCTCAAATTATCACTTAAATATATATATATTTTAATATATTTAATTTACAATTATATAATATAATCAGTAGTAAAGTAGTAATAACGACATCTCTTTAAATTGTGCAATAGTAGTTTTAAGAATGTAGGAGCAAGTAGATGCGACCTAGTTTGTCAGCCTTACGTCGAATGCGTACCCGCATTTTGCCATACATATTTCTACAGTATACTATGAAGTTCTTCTGCACCTATACTATCATTTGCGAGGATATTCATGCACACATTGTGCAGGTGCGGGCACACGACTTGTTGGTATTTCCCGTTCTGGTAATTTTCCTATGAAATATTTCAAACGAAACAGTAAGCGTGTGTTGCGTGATATTTGGTGTTTTGTTCCTGCTTCTCGTTTTTAAGGGTTGTTATAATATATACTCTTTTTGTTGGTTTGTTTCGTTGTTTTTACGATCTTCGTACGTTACTTTGAGTTACATCGTTAATTTGAAAATTTATTTAGAATTCGAGAAACTGAAAAGGGACATGTGTTAGTTTTTGTTTGACCCTATACGACTTCTTGTGACTTGCAAACAATGAAAGTAGTATACCACACACTCAAGACGGGCCCTCTGCACAAACAAATTAATCAAACTGCGCTCTATGGTGTCCGATTTGTGTTTTTTTCTTTTTCAATTACATACACAATTTAAAACGAGTTTTTCTTAGAATATTGTGTCTAAGTAAAATATAATTATGTATATATTTTATATACCTACCTACCTCAGAAGAATTTGCATTTGCAAGCATTTTTTAAAAGTTTAATTTGATGATCATGTCATCTGCTTGCGAGACCGATTTATTACTTTTCCTTTTAGATAATTCAGATGAATATTTTTGATCGGTAGGTGGGTACATAATACATACCTACTCATATCTATAATGCAAAATGCTTCTGTTTAAAGAACCGGTTAAAATTCGTATTTTATTCTGACCCATGTTCCACATAGATCACATTAGTTGCACTCTAGAACAAAGGCGGTCATAATTACTTACTCCGTGAAAAAACAACTAAAATTAATTAATTCTAGAGAAATTTGGGGGCGCTGATTCTGAATCTGCAATCTGTTGTGTTCTATCACGTCATGTTTTCGAGATACGCTAACAAAAATTTAATTTTTCCAAAAAAAAAAATAATAATAAAACTTTTAACTAAGGACTAAGGACTTTAAAATTAAAATCATATTATAACAATCAGGCGAAAAAGTTCGCAGAACGGATTTTTGAGACTAAAGAAGATGTCTGGCTGTGCGGTCTAGTAATGTTTGCATCTCTATCTCTGAAATTTTACTTTAACTTTGCTTTGGTGATATATACAGGGTGTGTTTTTATAGAGGCATACAACTTTTTTTTTTAAAATAAAACATAACAAATTTAATGGAATGACTAAATTTTGGCTTTATTAGCTCACAAATTTCATGGCACTTAACGTTTACAAATAATTTCTAGCGACTGCCCCTTATGAACGCCATCCAGTCGGTCCAATTTTGCAACACTTTTTCGAGCATACCAGATCTTATTTCGTCAATATAGCGTCGAATGTTCAATGCTTCTAATTGATCAATCGTTGCTGGTTTATCATAGACCAGAGGTTTGACGTACCCCCACAAAAAGTAGTCCAGAGTTGTGAAATCACACAAACGAGGTGGACATCTCACAGGTCCATTTCTTGAGATGATTTGGCCAGTTTCGGATTCAAAGACAAATGGGCCGAAGACGCCTTCGGGATGTAAACTATACCAAACAGTGATTTTTTCGGTATGTAATGGAGTCTCAAGAGTCTCATGAGGATTGTGTTCACTCCAAAAACGACAATTCTGCTTGTTTACAAACCCGTGAAGCCAGAAATGAGCCTCATCGCTGAAGATGATTTGACGACAAAGATCTGGTTCAACTTCCAGTTGATTCTCATCCCATTAACAGAACACACGACGCAATTGATGGTCCACTGGCTTTAATTCTTGCACCAGTTGCATCTTATATGGATGTAGGCCTTTAATGATGATGTAGATATTTAATCAACATTTTCCAAGTAGTGGACGGGCAGAGACCGAGTTGCTCAGAACGGCGTCGGATCGATAAATTTAGGTGCTCTCTCACACGTCTACAGCGACGATGTCTTCTTCTGTACGCACGGTAGTTGCTCCATTTGGATGAATATTATCACAAAGAGTAAATGTTGCTATGAATCGATCCATATTATTGAGTATTAGCTGCTCAGATGGACGATTATGCGCACCGTAAACTTGGCGAAAAGCTCTATAAGTTTGGCGAACAGAGCGCGAATTTTGGAAATAAATGTCCACAATTAGTAAAGGTTGTTCTGGTGTAAATCCTTCTATGGTGATTTTCCAAAGTATACTGAAAAAATGTCAAACACACTTTATTAGTATGACAGCTAGTTTGACAGTTACCCCTATCAGAACTTTTATACCTCTATGTTTACTTTGGTGATACATACTTGGTTGATGATATGCTGCATGCGCCAAAACATTAGCTGCGTATATTAAAATTACAGCTGATAAACCATTAGAGAAGGCAGCCTTGTTTTTCTTTAGCTTTTTAACAGCTATGCTAACTCCTTCAATACTGGGTAGTGGAACCGGTTTTTCGTTGACTGGACGTGGGTTCTCTTCTTTCCCCATCTCTCTCTCTCTGTATAATGCCCATTTATCAGCTGCTGGTAATGCTACTTAAACACATCTACTATTTCCTATGCTTCGGTGACTAGGTTTCCTTCTCTGTTTCGAAGAGCTTGCGTTCCGGTCTTAAAGCCAGCAGCCACTTGCTGGGCCTTTTTGTAAAACCTCCGGATGTTGTTTCGATCGCGACTCTCGTCGATCTCCTTGAGCTGGGAGACTGGGTACGCCCTCTTCTTTCTACGCAGGATCTTCTTCTCCTCGTTCCTTCTGGCTCGATACTCTTACCTTGCTGCCCTAGTTTGGCGTTGCAGCGTTTGTTCTGGGACAATTTTGAGCCCACTCACTTTCGACCACGGACTCTTTCTCTGGGTTGGCTGGATCCCTATGCTGCTCTCGGCTACCTCTTTGATGATGTCGCGATTCCGGTTCCACATATTGTTGGCGTCGTGGGTGGTACACAGTACACAGCGGGACAATTCTCGCTAGAGCACTCTTGGTAGGCTCTGGCTACTCCAGAATTGCAAAGGCGTCTAACGAGAATTTCTTTTTCTTTGCGGCTCGCAGCTTCTTCTCGAGCTCTGAATTAAGCCGCAACAAGAAAATGGTCAGAGTCGATGTTTGCCCCTTGGAATGTGTACACGTTTAAGATGTTGGATGGGTGCCTCGTATTGATTAGCACATTGGCGGTTTGACCCATTGACTATCTAGAGAGCGCCAGGTTGCTTTGTGGATGCACAGTCTTGGAAACCCTGTGCTACCTGTGCAAAGTCGATTAGTCGGAAGCCGTTATCTGTTGTCATGTCGTGGAGGCTTTGCCTACCGAATATGTCCCTAAAGATGTTTTCCTACCGATTTTGGCATTGAAGTCCCCGAGCACGATCTGGCTCTGTCCAGGAGGTCATAAAACTTCTCCTTGATGTGATCTTCAGCCTCAATCATTAGGGGCGTGTGCAAATATTATATTTATGTTTGGAAATGTTGCTTGGACGCGGATTACAGCCAGGCGATCACTTATCAGCTTGAAATCATTGACTTTTGATCATAGTCGATTTCGAGAGAAGTAATAAATGTCGCACTGTTGTCGTTTTTGCATACCCGATCCTATCCATCATCTCTTCTGTAACGCGGTAATATCTACCTTACACCGCGCGAGGACAGATTCAATTTTTGGAGCAGCACCAGGAGTGTAGAGTGTGCGTACGTTCTAGTTGCGTACTCTCAGTTCAAAGTCCGTTGACGTTTCGGATCGTGATCTTAAATGAGGGGTGTCCATATACGAGGCTGGTGTCTCTCTTAAACTAGCTTTTTTTAGGTGGTAGGAATGTAACCCCGACGCCACAACCACCAACCTTGAGGTCCAGTTCATGTTTCCCGAAGAAGTTTCCGTGCTCCACTTCATAATAACGAGCGCTGGCGTTGACCCATCAAGGGCTCATGCGCCACCATCTCTTTTTGAACACCCTGGTTTAGTTTTGAAAATCTTAAATGACCTCAATATGTATTCGAAGTAGCTCATCTAAGGTATCTGTCATCCTGACTGTCGACTACACCGATGATGCAATCTAGTGAATTCATCCGCCGTACGTCCCCTTTCTGAGTGGCTCACGTAAGACTTCTGAGACTCATTTTTCCGATAGAGCATTTTAGTGTTAATGTTTTCTTCTTGTTGAACACTCGCGCTTAGCAGTTTAGCAAGCCATGTCTGGATAGCCATGAGCAGTGGTTACCACTTGGAGGTAAAATTTGCACAATTGGTCTCAGTAACGGCTATTGGGCATCGCCATGTCGGTGCCTATCAATACTTAACCTGATTCTACAATACCCAACCACCGATCTACAAATTAGTTGATAGTTGATAGTTTATTCTTGCTTCATGAAATAAAATATACGTTGTCGGCCAATTTACATTATATAGTTGCAGAGATTTGACATTTTTCTTTTTTGTCTTTCAACTGAATCATTATTTTATTTTTTTTTTTTAAAACACAAATAAATATGAAAATTTTATGATTAATGAGGAAAATCATGAGAAAAACCTCAAATTAAAGCAAAAAAAAAAATAAATAAATAAAATAAATAAATAAAAATAATAATGATATTAAAAAGAATAAAAATTAGTTCACGCTCTCTCTAACTAGGCTACAGTTTCGATTGTGATTGTTTGTTGATAATTATAAAGCTTTCATGTTACCAAATAAGAACGTGAAGTATATATATTTGCCAACGAAATACTAGGTTTTCAACAATTGTAATATTCCAATAACTTAATTTTCTGGTCATATTGATTAATAAAGTTAATAACATTTGTGGAACCTAATGAGTGAATAGACACAAACGGTAGGTAGAACCGGTAAACTACACATAGTCAAAACTAATATGTATTTTAAGCTCATAAAAAAAACCTGCCCATTAGATTTTCATTAAAAAACAGCATCAGTCTCATGGCAACTGTACAAAGATTTTTTGTTGATGGAGTCTAAGAAAATGCTCTGTGTCAAGTGGGAAATTCGGGTTTCCAGCCTAGAATATAACCTCACTGCTGATAGCAATAGCTTCGAGGTAGTCTAGAAGTTCATGTATACCTAAAAGCACAAATCAACTCACAAACGAAGAATCTAGTGGGGATCCGACGGGAAGTTTCTCTAGCAAACCGCTGCTACTTCGGTTTGGCAAAGCAAAGTCTCGTCTATTGGCAAACACTGCTTACATGGTTTTTATCATTGAATGCGGTGAACCCGTTATTCTAAGATCGCCAGTTCTTAATTTCGGTGCATAAAAGGAAGTTTCCTGTTCTCTACGACGGGTTTGTATACATGGGTGGGTTATCGACTACGAAAAAATTATGGTTCGATTCGAAACTTTCATGACTTATTCCAGTCTGTATTATCTGTCTGTACTCCTTTGGTTGAGAGAGTCGGATACATTGAATACCATTGTGATCCTTCCGCCTGAACAGCTTCTTTATCTGTGAGAAAATATCCCGCCTACTCGTTTTAATAGCTCCAATTTTATTGTCCCAATACAGTGTTCCAGACTTTCTGAAATTTTCTTTGATCAGCTGCTTCAGATTTCGGACTTTTGAATTCAGCATACGTATCTCCGGTTCGCTATGCAGCGGTCTCGAAAGCAGTTTACTTTTCCGTCGGTATATCGCGTCGTTTGTAGGGTTTCTGTACTTTTCTCACTGACCCAATGTATGCTCTACTGAGTCCCACTCTTTATTACGACATCACGCTTACGTTTTCACTTTTGTATTTTCACTATTCTTCCGCCACTAACAAGGCGTCCTATCTGAATGAGAGTTGCGGAACGACTGATGCCTCTTCGTTTTCCTGATTAATAATGTACATACTGCTTAAATAAACATGATGATACTTTGGCAGCGGAAATTATCCGCCCCAGTGGCCTAATGGATAAGGCATCGGCCTCCTAAGCCGGGGATTGTGGGTTCGAGTCCCATCTGGGGTAAAGGAGAACTTATTTTTATTTATTTCTGAATTGACGTTCCAAAATCAAACAAATACATATTGCTGTTATTTCTTAAACATGTCAATAATTTAGTTAACGTTCTTACAACGAAAATCAATGAACAGATACATACTTATTGCTTATGCGAATATATACAGTAATATGTAACGTAAACGTTCCGGGATATGGAATCATAATTTATTGATTATTTTTGAACCATGTGTTGTGGTCTTGTACGAAGATATATTCAAAATTAGCCCCCGCTGAAACATCGGCCTCTTTAGCTCAGTGGCAGAGCACTGGTCTTGTAAACCAGGGGTCGTGAGTTCAATCCTCACAGGAGGCAAACATTTCTTTTTTAAATTTTATTTTGTACGAACAGTTGGGTATACTTTTATCCAACAAAGGACGTATAAGGATGAGAATACCTCCTCTTGACGTTGGTTTACTTGCTGTGTCTCTCGTGTCGTGAGGGTGACGTATATAATCGAGCTCTGATGATAGCATTGGAATAGATTCGAGTGGGGTTACAGATACAATTGAATTCCAGACTACTTTTAAATCTGTGGATACTTCCTAGTCCTATTGAACCAGATGAACCAATTAGAATTTTGTAGTAATATTCGCATGAAATTACATTATTATATCACTCAAGTCTTCGAAGAAGTAATCTCCTAGGAATGGCAGAGCAGTTGCACAGATGTGCGTTGATTTTCTCCTTCAATGTCTCTGCCGCCGCATATGTGACGATGCCTACTAGGTGGGCCAGTGATTACCCCCAGTGCTGCTGCAGCTACAAAAAAGTTATGGCTCCTTAAACTCAAAATTATGTTAGATTTTGTTTTTACCTTGAAATGCATTTTTATTTCGTTAAGATACTTTTTTACGTTCGATCAACATAAGTCGTAGTAAAAGCAATTTTTTGTCAGACAAAAATGGTCAAAAAGAGGTGTACCTACTGAATTACTCTTAAAATTCTCAAATCGTAGAACACCATGTAGCCGAAATATTGCTGATGTGTATCAACGTCCTTTTGATACCGGGTCAGTTCCACCAAATAGGTTAGGTTAGGTTAGGTTAGGTTAGAAGGGAAGTGCACAGCAAGGATATGCTGTGCTTTCACGAGGGCCCATTGGTCCATTGTGATCCCTTGTTGTTTTTCGTGGTAAAAAACTACTCTTACAATAAACACTTACCATTCACAATTAAAATTGTTGGTTCCAATAGGCCAACCAGTAAGTTGGCCTATTGGAACCAACCTGTGTTCTTGACAAACCTGATTGTGTCCATCAATGGTATCTGCGCTACGTCCTTTAGGTCTTCGAAGAATCTATTGCCCCGATAGCGAAGTCGAGATGTTTGGAGGTTTGGACACTCGCAGAGCAGATGTTTGATGGTCTCGGCTTCTTCTATATCTTGACAGCTCCTGCATTAGTCTGGTGAGCTGATGCCCAGCCTGTTTGCCATTACACCTATGGTGCAGTGGCCTGTCAGTACGCCGGTTAAGATGCGTATTTCTTGTTTGTTCATTTTCAGAATGTATTTTGTTCTTTTTTTTGTCGATTCTTGGCCATAGACTGCGGGATATAACACCGTCGTGCCTTTTGGACCAGGTGGTGTTAATTTGTTCTCTCAGTTTTTGGTCAATGTTTCTTTTTGCTGCACTAATTGGGATGTCTATTGACATAATGGCGTCCATTGCGTCGAGTTCTGACCCGATTTTTGCTAGTTCGTCTGCCTTTTCATTTCCAACAATGTCGCTATGACCGGGGACCCAACAGCGAGTGATCCTGTCTCGTTCGCCTATTTCGTTAGGGGATTTTTGGCAATTTCTGACTGTTTTTGACTTTATGGTTTTGCTGTCTAGTGCTTTGATCGCCGACTGACTGTCTACGAAGATTGTAATCTTGGAAGGATCCATAGATTCTTCGCGGAAATTGTTTTTGCTGCCTTGTCGATGGCGACTATTTCAGCTTGAAAGACGCTGCATTCATTAGGGAGTTTGTACGAATCCTTTACGTCTAGAGGCTCGCAGAAAACTCCTGCTCCTGTACCTACATCCATTTTTGACCCGTCCGTATAGATATGGATTTCTTGTACGCTAGAGTGCGTGTTACTGTTCCAGTTCTCTCTTTGGGGTATGTATGTAGAGTAGTTTTTCTCGAAGTTCGTTTGGGGATTATATAGTCCGTTTTTCTGGATAGATCAATACCCAAGTAATCGTGAATTATGGAGCCGTGTCCATAGGAGCTGCGTCTCCAGATATTTGCCTCCTTGAGGCGGAGGGCTCCTTTGGCTGCCATGCTGCGAATGTATTCACCAAGGGGGGGTAGGTTTAAAATGACCTCCAGCCCGGATTGAGGTGTTGATGTCATTGCTCCGGTTGTGCCGATACATGCCAATCTCTGTGTAGAGGTTATGGAGATAGGTAGTCTTTTCTGTTGCCTTCCACCATACAATTGACCCGTATGTAAGTATGGGTCGTATGATCGCTGTGTACATCCAATGGGTGATGTAAGGGCGCATACCCCAACGTTTATCGAAGGTCTTTTTGCATGCGTAGAAGGCGCATAGTGCTTTTTTGTTAATTTTTTCTGCGTTACGTTTCCAAGTAAGCTTGGAGTCTAGGATGACACCCAGATACTTTGCCTCCGGCGAAAATTTCAGACGAACTCCGCTTAGCTTCGGCATATCGAATTTCTTGATTTTACTTTTCCTAGTGAACAGAACACATTTTGTTTTGACTGTATTAACTCCAAGGCCATTCGGTCTTGCCCATGAGGATAATTCGTTTAGAGCAGATTCCATGACTTCACTAATAGTGGGGAGATACTTGCCACTTATAAGGATTACGATATCGTCTGCGTATGCTACTATTTTCGTCCTTTTGACCTTTAGAGTTGTAAGGATTTCGTTGACCACTAGGAGCCACAGGAGGGGAGATATAATGCCCCCTGTGGGGTGCCCTAATCACTATTTTTCTTATGTTACTCTCTCCGAACTCAGAGTTAATCACTCTGCTGTTAAGCATTTCATAACTCCAGTTTGTTATTTCTTGTTTCGCTCCCAAGTCTTCGAGCGCTGTTTTTATAGCCGCTGTTCTAACTACTTACTTAACGGGCTCCCGACCCGTGAAGAGTCTCTGCCTGAGACACAGCAGCCTTCCATCCTCTACGATCCCGGGCACGCTGCTTCCAGTTGTCCAGACCAAGCGCTCTGGCATCCGCGATGGCTTGGTCTTTGAAACGGAGGTTCGGTCTTCCTTGCCTTCTCCAACTTGGGGAAAGGAGCCCAGTATAAGCTCTCCCTTCCTGCTTATCGTCCAGCACTCGGCGCCATAAAGCAAAACTGGCAGGATAAGGGTTTTGTAAACCTCCGAGTTAGGAGTTTTGAACCCAGTCGTTTTGCCAAACCGAAGTAGCAGTGGTTTCCTAGGGTAATTATTCGCCGGATCTCCACTAAGGTGTAATTCGTGGAGTTCATGTTTCCTTCGAGGTAGATGAACTCCTTAACTACCTCGAAATTGTTGCTATCAATAGTGACGTTTTGTCCTAGGCGGCGGACAGATGTTTGTTTGTTTGTTGATAGCATGTATTTAGTCTTGTCCTCATTTACTACAAGGCCAACAGATTTCGCATGTTCTTCAATCGCCGTGAAAGCTTCTATCATCGGCTATCTATCGGCTGCGATCGGCCGATGATGTCAATATCGTCCGCATAACCCAGCAGCTGAACGGACCTGTAGAAAATAGTGCCTTCCGTGTTGACACCTGCCCTGTGCACTATCTGCTCCAGTACGAGATTGAAGACATCGCATGATAGCGCGTCCCCTTGCCGAAATCCGGTGCATGTTTAAAATAGTTCGGAGGTGCTATTTCCAAACTGCACGTTGCACCGCGTGTTTTCCAGAGTCACGCGACACATCTGAGTCAGTTTTGCCGGGATTCCGAATTCGGCCATCGCCATATAGAGCTCCTGACGATGTATATCATACGCGGCTTTTAAGTCGATGAATAGGTGGTGTGTCTCGACTTGAAATTCGTTGGTCTTTTCCAGGTTTTGCCTCAGTGTGAAAATTTGGTCTATAGTCGATCTGCCTGGTCGATCTACGTGCCGATAAGGGTGTTGCAAAACGGTTTAAGACGTTCACACAGTACGTTGGATAGGATCTTATATGTGACATTAAGCAGGGATATGCCTCGACAGTTGTTGCAAGACATAGGATCGCCTTTTTTGTAGATGGGGCATATGGAGCTGATCGTCCAGTCATCGGGCATGTTTTCTTCCACCCATACTTGGCTGATGATTTGGTGCATGCGCCCTACCAAAACATCACCACCGTATTTGAAGAGCTCCGCTGGTAAGCCATCAGAGCCTGCGGCTTTGTCGTCTTTAAGCTTTTTTATAGCTAAGCCAACTTCTTCTATACTGGGTGGTGGAACTGGTTCTTCATTGACTGTACGTGGGCTTTCCTCTTGTCCTATCACTCTCTCTACATGATTTTTTTTTTTATAATTTGCGTACGCTAAAGGGATTTTTTCTGTTGTTACAGTACCCTTATAGTGCGTAACACAGCGTAAGCATTTGTGTTTTAACAGCAAGCAGCACCTGGCAATATCGTATGTATTTCATTGCATGCTTTTCTGTGCTACTTACTACAAGGTGGCGCAAAAGTCATCATCCTATCGGAAGAAGCTATAATTTTTGCAAATGGCGGCAAATGTAAATTCTACTTTGACATTTGTGAAGTTAACTGATACAGAAAAAACTTAAGACACCAATTAACATAATCCAAAAGCAGAACCAAAGTTTTTCATTCATAAAAACAATTACAGCGAAAGAACATCGGGTGACAACTTTTGCGCCACCTTGTATTAGAAAGAATAGAGAGATAGGAAAGAAGTGTTCGGGTGCAGTTGTAGGGTTTTTCTCCACGGCTGGTGTCTAAGATGCTTAGGGAGATTACGATTTCATGTATTCGATATAAAGTAATGGACTTGGCCGGGATTCGAACGCACGACCTTCCATTCAGTAAGCGAATACACTTACTTTTACTTTTAAATTCATTTTTTAATTGTTACTGAATATCAACTTACGTACTAGACAAAAATGATTAAATCTAACTTAAAATTAACAGGATACTTATTCTTATTTATTGGTCCTTATGCGGACGCTCTAAACTTAACTATATCTTATAATTATTGCCTTTCGGCCTAAAAACTATTTACAAACTAATCTTACATATATGTATTCGTCGAGAAAATCAATTAAAACTCGGTATCATTATTAAGATTTTATATTTTTTTATATAAAACAAACTACGAACTACCTATTCTACTTACTTAAACTACCTAACATATTCTAACTATAATTATGATTCTGAGCACTCGTTGCCTTGCGCAACAAGTGGTCAAAATCCCAATTGCTTTCCGAGCGCCTGGCAATCGTCAACGTGCACACGCGCTGCCCTGAGCTAACTGAAGCCTTACAGCCTCAATCTTCTCCCGGAAGCACTACCACAAGTTGACGAGCCCGGCCTCTCCCAGAAACGCCCTAGCTAACTTAATCTAACTTATAAACTAAGAGGATGTTACCTAGAGTAACGCACCGTCTTGGGAGGGCATGTTGACCCCTCCCCCCTCAAAAAGCCACCAAAATTCGGCAAATTGTTTTTCTGTATCGAATTTATCCCTCTCCGCTATTGCGGTACTAAAACGGAGGAGCTCATGAGCATTGGCGACGTCCTCGCCGCGGATGAGCCGCTTATCTCTCGCGCTGCGAAAGCGGTGGTATAATACCGGGATACCATCCCTCGTCTGTACCAGCCCTTTTGCGTCAATATAGATAAATGCCTCTGGCGGGATAAAGCCAGACCGGAGCGTACTCTCTATGTACATTTCATTGGGGTAGTAAGCCCCAAATATCAGACTATTGTCGCTGGCCATCGCCCTTGCAACGTGCCTTCGAGTCACCTTAATGAGGAAATTGTCAATCCTATTCAACTGAGCCCCATCGTATAGGACCTTGTTGGGATAGTATTTAATATAATTGGATTCAGGCGTTCGGAACAACCGGAGACAAGTCCTAAGACATTGTGTTCACTAAAAATTATTAGTATATTTGCAGCTCCTTGGGACAAGATAACCAACGAAAGAAAAACTCGCAAATTTTCAGTGGTCACAATTTATTTATTTTATAAACGATTTTAATTTTAGTTTTAGGTTTAAGTTCACGTGTTGCCGGTTTGATGGTTGCCAATTGAATACTCAGAATTCAGTTGCTCAAAATGCTAGGAAGAATATGCTAGGAAGTGTTTGACAATTGGTTAGGAAGTGTTTGGAAAATGTTTAATTGTACTGGTTGAAGTTAAAGCCGAGTTTACATTAATTGGATCGAACTTATTTTTTCTTTGTTTTTTAAGAAATTAAATTATAAACCAAGTTGAGTTAAACATTACCGCCCGCCTTGCAGCGTCGGCTGCGAAACAATACAAAATCAAGATGGCAACTAGAAAAATAATTTTTTTTTGAAAAAGTAAAAGATAGATACACTACTTAATAGATAGTTAAATAAGTAAGATATGTACTCTAATCAATTTTAATTGCAAAGTTTGAGCTAATTACTGCTCAGATGTTACCACTACATAATTTATATACATTCATAAAGGCATATGTTGGTGAACCGCTAGAGGCGAAAAATAGGAGTTACTCTTGTAAAAGCACACAGAGTTTGACGATAGAACGAGTTACTATACCCGCTTGTGTTTTAATGTCTGCCACTCGTACCTTACTGTCGGATCCACGATAAACCTTTAGAACCCTACCCAGTCGCCACTCGTTCGGAGGCAGTTTTTCGTTGCGGATGACCACAATATCATCAACTTGTATGTCTCGCGTAGGGAACTTCCATTTATACCGCTTGTTCAACTCCTTCAAGTACTCTTCCTTCCATCGAACGCTGAATTGATGGTGCAGAATTTTGAGGTTATTCCAACGATTGATATGGCTAATGGATTTGTCGGATTGAAGAGGCTCAGGAGGCGTAAGTAACGGCCCACCTCGTAAAAAATGCGCAGGGGTAAGAGGGAGTAGGTCCGATGGATTATCGGACAAGCGAGATAAAGGTCGCGAATTAAGACAAGACTCGATGCGAGCAAGAAGGGTTGCAAATTCTTCAAAGGTAAAGTTCGTGCTTCCTGTTATTTTACGAAAATGTATCTTAAAACTTTTGATACCTGCTTCCCAAAGGCCACCCATGTGAGGGGAACCCGGTGGGATAAATTTCCACTTGATTTGTGAAAAGTCATGTGATACATTCCTAGGGTAACTAACTAAGGCCTTTTGAAATTCGTGCATTAGGACGGATGAGGCGCCCACGAAGTTAGTTCCGTTATCAGAAAATATTTGCGCGGGCAATCCGCGACGGGAAACGAAACGAATGAAGGCGGCCAGAAATGCCTGAGTAGATAGATCGCTGACTGCCTCTAAATGGATTGCTTTCGTTGCAAAACATACAAATAGACAGGCGTATCCTTTCTCTAGCCGACAACTGCGGCCGAAATAGTTTTTAATCTGAAATGGACCAGCGAAGTCTATGCCAGTATTTGTAAAGGGTAAGCTTAGGGTAGTTCGTTCAACGGGCAACGATCCCATTAATTGGGAAAGTAATCTTTTTTTGTAAAGGGTACAAGGTTTACAGGTCCGAATGCACTTCTTAATCAGGTTTTTTAACTTCGGAATCCAGAACTCAGCGCGAATCATGCGGGTCATTAACTGGAGCTCACCATGCAACGAAAGCTGATGAACATAGGATACGTAGAGCTGCGAAAAGCAAGATTCGTACGGAAGAAGTATCGGAAAACGCTCATTATAAGTTAATGTGGAAGAAGCTAAGCGGCCGTGAGAACGCATAATCTGCTGTGAGTCCAGGAAGGGATTCAGAGTTAACAGTCTACTTTTCGATTTCAGCGAAATCTTTTGTAAAAGAGCATTATAGTCCTTAGAAAAATGATGCTGTTGTGTTAATATTATGAGTCGAGTTTTGGTAAACAGGATTTCTTCAAGCTGGAGGGTTGGCGAAAGATATTGAGATCTGGATTGGTGACGGCGTGATGCGAAATAAAAGCGAAATATATAGCTAATAACTCGCACAGCTTTATGCCACGTGGAGAACCTGCCGAAAAAGTTTTCAAAATCAGTGGTTATTATGTTATGGTTCGCTTTTAAAGGCTTTGTTTCCGAGAGGGATTCCTCAGGCAAAGAAGGCTCACCAATTGGCCAATTGGTTTCAGGTTCCAGCAACCAGTCCGGACCTTTCCACCACAATTGGCTTAACTGTAACTCTTTGGGGGTACTACCGCGGGTAGCCAGGTCGGCAGGATTGGCTGAGGATGAAACATGAGCCCACTTTATAGTAGCGGTGTTCGTTTGTATTTCAGAAGTCCTATTCGCGACATACGTTTTCCACGTACTTGGGTGTTTGTTTAACCAGGCTAAAACTATGGTGGAGTCAGTCCACAGGCGAAATTCACTGCTGCCTAGGAACTTAAAGGTATCTCGAACTACCCGTACCATTCTCGAAAGTAAGACTGCGCCTTGCAACTCTAATCGGGGCAGTGAGACGGGATTGACGGGTGCTACTTTCGATTTAGCCCATAATAGATGAGAGGAGAATAGCGCAGGACCGTGTGTGACCCGAACGTAGATCGCAGCAGCGTAAGCCTTCTCGGACGAATCACAGAATCCGTGGAGTTGAAGTGCTGTCCAAGGTGCATATTCAACCCATCTCGGAATCTTGATCATCTGGATATCTTCCAAGTTATTTAAAAAGGCTTTCCATTTTTGCTCGGTAGCTGAAGTAAGACATTCATCCCAACCCGTGCGATCCTTCCATATTTGCTGCATGAGTATCTTTGCAGAAACAATGATAGGCGCGAGCCAACCAGCCGGGTCATAAAGCCGGGCAATGACTGAGAGAACTGACCTTTTACTGGTAGATGAAGATAATTCCCTTGAATTTACCGAGAACGAAAATGTGTCTGAGGAAGCATTCCAAAGAATACCCAAAGTCTTAGTGGTGTTGTCCTGGTCTATATTAAGAAAGTCTTTGTTCAAAAGATGATCTTGGGGAAGATGGCTAAGTAGTTCAGGGACGTTGGCTGTCCACTTTCGAAGATGGAATCCTGCTGAAGAAAGGGCAGATATGAGTTCCTGCTGAGTCTGCAGTGCGCTCAAAATATCATGGGCGCCTGACAGAATGTCATCTACATAAGATTCTTTTTCTAAAACGTGTGCTGCCAGCGGATGCGATAGTTTTACGTCTTCAGCCAACTGAAGCAATGTGCGAATAGCCAAGTAAGGCGCGCATTTAACCCCAAAAGTCACGGTCTGAAGTTCGTAGTCCCCGACTGGGTGGTTAGGCGTCTCGCGGAATAGGATTCGCTGATACGGCGTGTGGTCTGGATGTACACGGATCTGTCTGAACATCTTCTCGATATCACTAGTGAAGACATACTTGTAAAAGCGCCAGCTCATGATAAGCATGGTTATGTCCGTTTGAAGAACCGGACCGGGATACAAAAGATCGTTGAGGCTCACACCATTGGAAGTTGGGTTGGAAGCATTGAAAACTACCCGCAATTTGGTAGTAGCGCTGTGCGGTTTCAAGACCGCGTGATGGGGCAAATAGTTTGATCGCATTCGGTTCTCGCGAACAACCTCATGTGGTTTAGCGGAAATCATATGACCGAGGACTAGGTATTCGGAGAGAACAGCCTCATACTGTTTTTTGAGAGGAGGCTTAGCTTGTAAACGGCTTTCGTTTTTAGCAAATTGCTGCATTGCATTTGAGCGAGAATGTCCTAGTTGGAGTTCCTGAGGAAATGACTCCTTGAAAGGTAATTTTACGACATAACGTCCTTTCTTGTTTCGACAAGTGGATTCCTTATATAGATCCTCGCAAAACTGCTCTGCCATAGTTAACAGTGGAGGTTGGGGTAGCTCTTCGAGCTTCCAAAACTTTTCTATTTCCTGGTCGAGCGATGTTTCGTTGAAAAGACTTATAAATGTGGAATGAACCGCTACTTTATGCACAGGTCTTGAATTGAGTGGACCTAGTAAAACCCAACCAAATACGGTATTTTGGGCCATAATGGAATCGAAGACCTTGTTTTTTAATCCTTCCCGTATTATCGCGGGATATAAATCGGCCCCGATGAGCATGTCTATCTTAGAACTGCGGTTGAAGAAAGGATCCGCTAGAGGAAAGGCTATATGCGAACAGAAGTCTCCAATATCTATTTCATAGGAAGGCAGATCACCCGTTAGGTTTTGAAGAACTAAGGCTTGTACGTTAATTTCAAAATCTTTCTCAACGTTGGAGCAAAGAGTGAATGAGCAAAGTTTAGACGAAAAGGCAGTGACAGTCGAGCTCATACCGGAAATCTGGGCTTGAACTCCTTTAACTGGTAGGCCTAATCGTTGTTGAAATTCCTCGGATATGAAGGAAACTTCCGAGCCTTGATCTATTAATGCACGTAGATCAAAGTCAGTTCCGTGATGCCGAAGCTTAACCAAAGCAGTGGCCAAGAGAACGGGTCGATGATTTGCAGAGAAATGAGTTCTAGCTATGTTTGCGTCAGAGGAAGTGGACTGTATATTCTCAGATGAAGAGTTCGGTTGAGTTGAAGGAACGGAAGCTGGAGAAGCGAGCGTCGGAGTAGAACTCCCGGCAGCATCGGAGTGTAATAGTGTGTGATGCTTGCCTTTGCATCGAAAGCATGTGTTCTTGCTTTGACATTTGTTAACAAAATGAGTTACCGCAAGGCAGTTAAGGCAGAATTTGTATTTGCGAACTATTTCATGCCTAGCACCGACAGACATCCTTTTGAACTCCGGGCAAAGGCGCAGCGGATGCGCTTCTTTGCAAACTTGGCACAACGAGTTGGTGTTGATATGGAAATTACGAACGTTCCTAGACCGAACGTCTTGAGAAGGGTGAGTCTTAGAAGCACTGGGCTTGTTAGTTTTCGGGTTTTGTTTCATTTCTGAAACGCTTTCAAGAACTCTATAGCGATTGGATAAGAATGCATTCATGGCTTCCCATGAAGGTATTTCTGTTGGCTTGTCTAAGGATTCTTCCCAAAGGGCCAGAGTTGTTTCTGGAAGACGAGATGCGCAAATATAAGTTATAATGGCATTCCATGATTCTACCGATATGTCGTAAGACTTGATGGCAACCAAAGCGTCATTTATGTTGCTTTGAAGCTGCTTCAAAGCCTTACAAGATTCGAATTGTATCGGTGGTTGATTCAGCATTAATTGAATTTGGTTATTGACCAAAATTCTTTTGTTTTCATAATGTTCCGTTAAGGCCTTCCACGCGAGACTAAAATTATTGTCGGTAAGCGGAAACTTGTTGACGATATTATGCGCCTCACCCTTGGTTTTAGACCTCAAATGAAACAGCCTTTGAACATTACTTAGTTTGGTATGCCTGACGTACACTGCAGTGAACATATCCCTAAAGGAAGGCCAGTCCAAATAACTGCCGTGAAAATCTTGACTATCACAAGGCGGTACGTTAATACTGTGAAAGGTATTGGCAATTTCTCCCAACTTGCTATTCGAAGTAAACTCACGATTATCTTCACTATTATCAGTCGAATTCGACTTATCTTCACTTAACTGTTTCGCCTTCGCGTTAAGCTTGAGCGATTCTATTAATTCGGAGATCTCACTAGAACACGTGATGAAAGTGTCTCTCGAACTTTGATACTTTGCTTTGACCTCACCTAGTGAGTCTACTAAAGAATCATCATCCGAACGAATGTATTGGGCATAAGCCGCTTTTATTTCTAGCCACAATGCACATAATTCCTCCTTGTATGCCGCCAAAACCGAAATACTGTGAGAAGCTATGGGTTTGGCTCTAAAGGACGCGTGGAACTCGACTAATTGGTCGGCGGTGAAAATAACGTCCTCTAACTGACTCATGGTCAAGCAACGGGATATTGTAATTACGGTACTATCTTCACACTCCGGGTATGTATACGAATTTCGCGCGCGAAAGATTAAAATCGGATATGCAAGGAGTTTAGCACTTTGTAAATGTATATTCAATAATTCAACTTTCTACTACTTTGCATTTAATTAATTAAAGTACGTACCTTTTACAAATGTGGTTGAGGATGAAGAAATTATGAAGACGGCAAATGACGACTGATGATAATGATGTTGATGATGATAATGTAGACTGCTGATGATGATGAAGACGACTGATGAGGATGCAGACTCTTGATGATGATGAAGATAATGTAGACTGCTAATGATAATGAAGGTTCTCGATGAAGGCGCCTCGTGGTCCCTTGAATACCTTTGATGATGGAGCTCTGGGAACCGGACGACGGCGTTGATAAAGTCGTAATTATGTGCGCTACGACAACCAGGATGAGGTGTTTTAATTTCGCTCCGATGAGTAGAGCACAATGAAGATATGGTTGCGTCGCACTGATTAACTTGCGTACGATGATACGACGCTGATATGGTTGAACAGAGCTGAACAATGAAAAATGCAATTGCACAGCACGTGTCTGGCGATGATGAATTGGTGCACAAAATGGTTGATTGCACACAAAATCGGCAAATCGGCGATGGAACTTATCCAGGCTCGAACGGACCAAAAATGAACACTAAAGTTAGTAGTATATTTGCAGCTCCTTGGGACAAGATAACCAACGAAAGAAAAACTCGCAAATTTTCAGTGGTCACAATTTATTTATTTTATAAACGATTTTAATTTTAGTTTTAGGTTTAAGTTCACGTGTTGCCGGTTTGATGGTTGCCAATTGAATACTCAGAATTCAGTTGCTCAAAATGCTAGGAAGAATATGCTAGGAAGTGTTTGACAATTGGTTAGGAAGTGTTTGGAAAATGTTTAATTGTACTGGTTGAAGTTAAAGCCGAGTTTACATTAATTGGATCGAACTTATTTTTTCTTTGTTTTTTAAGAAATTAAATTATAAACCAAGTTGAGTTAAACACATTGTCTCTCCAAAACCGGAATCTTTTCCATATAGCTGGGCGCTATATTGAACCACAATGGACAACCATAAGCGATAATTGGCCTTATAAGGGCCACGTAGCAAATGACCTTCACTTTGGAGTCAAGTTGACTGCTATGAAACAGTCTCCTTGTCAAAGCATAAGCCTTCTTGGCCCCAGCAAGACAAGCAACTATATGTCTATCGAAATATAGATACTGGTCAAGCCAGATACCTAGATATCTAACTACGCTTCTCACCGCCAATGGCTGCCCATTTTGTCCAATAATGGCCAATTTTTTCCAGTTTTTTCTGGTATCCCTAGAGGCCCCAGCCAATGGAGTTCTGAACAAGATTGTTTCCGTCTTCTGAAAGTTGATTTTCAACTTCCAGTCGTCGCAATATCGCTTAATTTGATCGAAGTCACGCTGCAAAAGGATATTAATGACCTCGATTTTAGGACCTGATCTGTATGCCACCAAATCATCGGCATACGCTATAGCATGTCTGAGTGAACCTACCAGATCACTCGTGTAAATGTTAAACAGGATCGGAGAATTGACCGCCCCCTGCTGTAAACCGTTTTTAATTTCAAAGACTCTGCTTTAAGTCACATTGCCACATTTGACAACGAACTTCTTTCCCATAAGCATATTATAAATTACATATAGCAAAGGTTTGTGCATCCCTCGCCTGGTCAACTTGTAGAAAAGTCCCTCTAACCATACGGTGTCGAAAGCCTTCTCAAAATCAATCAGACAAGCACCCGTGCATTGGTTCTTGCATTTATTCCACTGAATGTCGGAAACCAGTTTCGACGCGGCATGAATAGTGTCATGCCTCGCCCTGAAACCAAACTGGTTGTCCGGAATTATGTTATTGTCCTCGACCCACTTTAACAGGGCTCTATTGACAACCTTTTCAAAGACCTTGCTAATATTCGGAAGCAAGCTAATTGACCGTAGATTGGCAGGGTTCCTCCTATCTTTACCTTTTTTCGGGATAGGGTGTACCACAGCTACCTTCCAATGGGCCGGATAATGTGCATTATTCAGCGCATTGTTAAACAGCGTGGTTGAAAATATCTACAGCCTCCAGAGGCAGGTGTCTCAATACGACGTTTGGGACACCATCCATCCCCGCCGACTTTTTATTCTTTAGTGACTCGAAGATGCACAGAAGATCATCCTTCGACACGAACAAGTGCGATGCATCTCGGCCATTGGCGACAACTGCATTAGCATGGTTTTCATCAGTGAACACAGTGAATCCGTTATTCTCAGATCGCCAATTCTCAAGTTCGGTGCGCAGATCGAAGTGGCTCACCAGAGCCCTATTCTCAATGTCGTGGTTACGGCGAACAGGATTGTTCACCGTATACACGGCCTCGAAACAAGCGCCCAGCAAATCCACTTTCTCCTGTGGGTCCTCGACCACGAAAAAATCGTCGTTTGAAGCGACACTTTCTGGACTTATTCCAGCAGTCAGTACTGTCTGTCTGTTGTCTGCTGTCTGGGAGATTCGAACACAAGGAATATCATTGTGATCTTTCCTCCTGAACAACTTATTTATCTGTGGGAACATATTCGGACTATAGGTTTTAATAGCCCGAATTTTATTGCCCCAATACAGACTTACAGATTTTTTGTAATTTTCTTTTATCAGCTGTTTCAGGATTCGGATCTCTGAATTCAGCATCCTTACCTCCGGGTCGTTGCGATCAGTAAATTGCCTGTACAGCCGTTTAAGCCTCGAGAGCAGTCTACTTTTCTGTCGGTATAGTGCGTCGATTGTCGGGTTTCTGTACTTTTCTGTCTGGTCGTCGTCGGAACGTCCTACTCGAGGAATAGTTCGTTCCATAGTTCGTTTGATGGCGTCGTTCATTTGCAATAAATGCCGATCAATGTCATCATTTGTCATGTTACTGTTTGTCGGTGGGTCGATCCCACTCGAACGTATATCTCGCTTTAACAATCTGGAGAAGCGCGACCATTGTGCCCTCCGATAATCGAATGGACACACTGCTTCGTACTCCTCCAGCAGCGTTTGCTCGTTCGGGATCCGTATTGCGGCGGCGAGTCCGTAGTGGTCACTATCGTACTCAAACGCACGCAAACAGTTCCGCGTGTATTGGTCTATGTTTGTCAGTTGAAGTCTTGCGTCCGTTAAGGCCAAGTCCAGGAAAGCACCGCTTCTTGGGAAAGAAGGGATATCTGTCGCGTACAACTTGAGTGTGTACTCAATCATATTGAGGCGCCACCAGTCGTGAAACTGGTTGCCCCTGGGATTTGCAGTAACATTTCCCCACGCCGCATGTTTGGCATTAATATCTCCGGCCAAGAAGTAATAATTCTCCTCCGAGTTTAGCTGCAGACCACGAAAAAGTGTCTCGAGCTCTGTCATAAATTGGTTTGGTGGAGGTGCAGCAGGTGCGTAAAGCGACACCACATACATTCTCCTCCGGCTATGGAGAGGAATGCATATGATGCATGCCTCCAACAACTGGAACTTACGCACGTCCCCGCTATATATAACCCTATGGCGCAGGCCTTTTCGAATTAAGATTCCAACCCCACCTCCTTGAGTGGAGTGAGGCCGGTCTCTTCTTATTACATGATAGTCTTTGTATCCCAATTTGTGCTTCTGATTTAGCTTAGTTTCGCTAACCAAAAGCACATCCGGGTTTTCGGTTGTCAACAAATTGGCAAGTGACGTTCTTTTCTCGATCCTGACAAGTAAATTAACATTCACAGCAAGGATCTTTAAGTTTCCCTCATCCAGCGCAGCCATTAGATTTATGGCACACCAGACCCCACAAACAGCTCCGAATAGATAAAGTCAATTCGGGCCGCTTGTTCATTTAATAAGCGAATACACTACTACTGCACCTGTTGCCACCCGCGTGATGATGCCCATTAAGCAGCTGCTGGAAATGCTACTTAAACATATCTACTATTCCCTGCCTTTCGGTGACTAGATTTCCCTCGCTGTCTCGAAGAGCCTGCGTTCCGGTTTTGAAGCCAGTTGCTTGGCTTTCTTATAGAATCTTCGGATGTTGTTACGATCGCGAGACGCTTCGATCTCCTTGAGCTGGGATACTGTGTAGGCCCTCTTCTTTCTACGCAGGATCTTTTTCTCCTCCCTTCTCCTGGCTCGATACTCTTCCCTCGCTGCCCTTGTTTTGCGCTGCAGCGTTTTCTTGTGTGCATCTTCTGTCACCTTTTTCCTGTACACGCATTCATCATCATTCCACGGGCTCTGTCTCTGGGGTGGCTGGTACCCTACAGTGGTTTCGGCTACCTCCTTGATGATGTCGCGATACTGGTACCACTGATTGTTGGCGTCTGTGATAGGTGAATGCACAGTGGAGAGTTTCATACTCAGGTGCTCCCTGAAGGCCGCTGTTCTAACTACACCAAATAAAAAGGACCGACGTTCAGAGGCATCGATCGCCGGGAGAATTTGAGGGTGGAATTTGGCGTGCTGTGGAAGTTTAGCCTTCAGTTAGCGTCCGCAGGCTAGCCGTCCAGTTGTAACTTCCCGGAACCAGGATTCACAGAACTTTACAGAATAATGCATTACACTTTTTTCATTTAACACTGCTTGGGGCCCGATTTATAGATGGGAGTAATGAAACTCAGCACTAGCAAGAGACAGATTAAATATAATATACAGAGGTTTCGACAAATTACATGCACACTTTTTTTAAAACATTGAAGGTACACTCTGCTTCAACTGAATAGGCACAAACATTTTCTAAGCTACGTTGTCCATTTTTTCAAAACCTTGTGCCGTAATATATCATTTGATGATGCAAACTGTTTGCGTATGATGTTGACAAAATAAATCGGAAAGAATAATTCAAAAAGTACCGCTATTTTTCCCCTGGTTACCTTGCAAAGCATTCAATATGGAAAAATTCAGTTTTTTTTGCGTCAACTGAATAGACACAAAGTCATTATTTTCGCTGGTTATGAGTTTTCTGTGGAGATTGACACATTAGATCAACAGTTGAAGTACTTTTAGTGAATTTTGTTTGATTAATTGTATTTCAAAGAAAAATGGGTAGATCAAAATCTCTAAATAGTGTTGAAAGAGCTCAAATCGATTTACTAAAAGACCAAGGACCAACCGGGCGTTCTATCGCTGACAAAATTGAACGAAGTTCTAGTGTGGTCTATTCTTATTTAAGGAGCAAAGATTCGCACGGAAAAAACATGAAAGGAGGCCAAAAAACGGCAACCACAGCGGTTGATCGAAGAGCAATTTTAAGATGTGCTTCCAATTCCTGCGACTCTGCGGCAAAAATAAAGCAGAAAGCCGGTGTTACTACAAGCGTTTCAACAGTGCGAAGGGTTATCAATAATGCCAAACATCTAAAACGGTTAAAAATTCAAAAGAAACCACCACTTAACGAGAAACGCAAGGGTATGCGCTTAGAATTCTCTAGACTCCATATGAGTTTTAAAAATGAATGGCGTCACGTAGCTTTTTCCGATGAAAAGAAGTTTAATTTTGATGGACCTGATGGGTTTGAGTATAACTTCCACGATGTGAGGAAAGAAGGACGATTTTTAGCGCTGCATCATAGTCGAGAAGGTGGTTTAATGGTATGGGGAGCAGTTTGCTACTATGGCACTGTTGAGCTTGAGTTCCAAACCTCAAAAATGACTGCATTAAGTTATAAAGGAAATTTGAAAATATATTTCCCTAAATTTGCAGGCATTTTTGGACCCATAAACTGAATTTTTCAGTAGGACAACGCCCCCATCCACACGGCGCGCATAGTAAAAAATTGGATAGAGGAGCAGAATGTGGAATTGCTTCAATGGCCGCCATACTCACCGGACCTGAACCTTATAGAAAACGTTTGGCGATGGCTAGTACAAAAAGTTTATGAGTCTGGCCGTCTGTTTGAAGACAGAGAATCTCTTATTGCAGCCATTAAATTGGCCTGGGGGGAAATTTTGCTGGACTACATAAAGAGGCTGTACGGTTCCATGCCTGATGGAATTTACGAAACTATTATGAATAAATTCGGCAGTGCCCACTACTAAAATTAACCAAAAATTAAAAATTAAGAAAAACTTGTTTCATTAAATCCCAATAACTTTTATTTCCAATTTCAATATTTGTGTCTATTCAGTTGACGCAAAATAAAACTGCATTTTTCCATATTGAATGTTTTGCAAGGTAACCAGGGAAAAAATAGCGGTACTTTTTGAATTATTCTTTCCGATTTATTTTCTCAACATCATACGCAAACAGTTTGCATCATCAAATGATATATTACGGCACAAGGTTTTGAAAAAATGGACAACGTAGCTTAGAAAATGTTTGTGCTTATTCAGTTGAAGCAAAGTGTATATTATCCGGACTCTTGCTTAGGTTGCGATCAAGACCAGAAAGTTTTGCATAGATCTCTTCTTTGGTTATTGACATAGAACCCAAATCAGTTATTGGTAGAATACAAGGCTACACTTCCAAAGAGTCATCGATAATAAAATTCGATTGAAAGAACGTTGAAAACATGTTACAGATTCATATTAGAGGGAATGCCGATTTCCTTTTTATGAAGCCGCAGCATTATTTTTGATTCTTGATTCAAGTGATTGATTATGTAAAACCTTTTAAATAAAATCATACTTCCTGCGCAAACGACAATAATGGTTTCGAAAACATGAATTGATCTTGTTTTTTACAAGCTTTAACTAATGCATTTTTTAATGGCACTCAAAGGTCTTGAATACTAAATCGGTTTATTAGACTTACCTCTAATAGCCTTTTTCGGTATAAATTTCTCGAATAAGTCTCCAATTATTTTGATGAACATAGAATAGCTGGAGGATAAACTGTAATGAGACAAAAGAGAATCCCATTCTAATGTAAGAAGGCAATGACTAATGCAAATGCAATCAACCTTGATGAAATCGAATTTATAATTTACAGTCGGGCAAGTATTTGATAAATTTTGAAAAATTGTAAAGTTAAAAAGTAAGTTTAAAGCCTTATGGAGAACACTGTTATTTAATAAAGGATTACCATCTTCAACAATTAATACATCAAGTTCATTATGAATGTAAGCCAGATCTAATGTTCTACGAATTTCAATAACGATATTGTTAACTTGCGAAAAATTTTAAGCAAAGAAGGTATCAATAATCAAAACTTAAATTTTTTTTAAAGTAGCTCACATAAATTCTCAAAGCTTATTGCCTAAAATCGAAGAGTTTAATATTTGATTTGAAAATTCTAAGTTGGATGCAATCTGCGGATGCATTATATTTAATACACGGTTATAGACTTTTTAGGTCAGATAGACGTGGTCGTGGTGGAGGTGTTGCGGTTTATTTAACAGATGCTTGGTCATGTAAAATAAGATGCTCCTCATCAGGTGGTTCATCGTTCGAATATTTGTTTTTAGATATCATTGGTAGCGAGAGTAATCTTCTGTTAGGAATCGTCTACTGACCGAATAAAAATGTTGATCTAGAGCCCTTTTACACTCTTTTGGAAGAATTGACTGTCAGCTCACCAAATATACTATTGTGTGGTGACTTTAACAGTAATATTCTAATTGACAGGAACTTTAGCGATTACATTATTTCACTTAATTTGCATCCAGTGAATTCAACCGTACCTACTCATTTCACGAATTCATCAAGTATCTATTGGATGTATTCTTTGTCAATAGAAAGGATCGGGTATTGTGTTATGATCAACTCTCTGCTTCAGCTTTTTCATATCACGACCTTATTTTTTTAACTCTTGATTTCAGCACTGAAAGTTGTTTAGATGATCATCCAATCAAATTCAGAGGTCGATTCTTGAGCGGCATATTCGTATAATACCCTGGGAAAATATTTACCTTATGAATTTACCCGTTGAACAAGTAAAGTTTTTAAATGAAAACATATTAAACCTCTATAATACACACGTCCCACTAAAAACAAAACGAAACAAGGTTGTGCAAGAAATTAGAGCTGCAAAAATATCTTTCTACTCCAACCGCTTAAATGTCCGTTCTGATACTCGTAAGCTATGGAATAGTCTTCGGGAACTTGGAATCGGCAAGCAACGTACTCTATTGCAAAATAACATTGACGGTAATCAATTGAATCGTAAGTTTTTGTCTGCTCTCAGTACTGCTCCCTCGATTGATGTTGAATATCTCAATGACCCAACAACAACCCTCTCAGATTCCTCTTTTAGCTTCTCGTGTGTAAATGATTTAGATGTTTTAGAAAGTTTTCTTTCAATAAAATCTAACGCATCCGGAGTAGATGAAATTAACCCAACTTTTCTAAAAGCCATATTACCTTTGTTGCTACCTTTTTTTACTCATGTGTTCAATACTGCAATTGCTACTGGCATTTTTCCATACCAGTGGAAACTCGCTAAAATTATTCCAATCCCAAAGAATTCATTACGAGATGAATTCCGACCAATCTCAATTTTACCTTTTTTATCAAAAGTCCGTGAACGAATCATACAAAAGCAACTAAACGATTATATTTCACGAAACAACTTTTTAGTAAGCATTCAATCCGGTTTCCGTCCTAAGCACAGCTGTACAACAGCACTCATGAAAGTCATTGAATATATAAGGGATAAATTAGATGATGGTTGCGTTACCTTTTTGGTTCTATTAGACTTTTCCAAAGCGTTTGATATGGTCAACCACTCTGTTCTCTTAAAAAAGTTGCACCTTGAGTTTAACATTTCTCCAGAAGCCATCAAATTGATTTCCTCGTACCTTATGGAAAGGAAACAAGCCGTATGCATTGATAATCAGCTCTCTGAGTTCCTCTCGATTAAACGAGGTGTTCCTCAGGGATCGATTTTGGCTCCTCTGTTATTCTCTTTGTATATAAATAAAATAGCTTCCATAATTCCAAATGTATCTAAGCATTTTTATGCCGATGATATACAAATCTATAAAAGTTTCCCCTTAGGTCTTTTAGAAAACTGCGTTTGTACTATAAACGAGGAACTAGATCATATTTCTACTTGGGCAGTTCGCAATGGTTTGACCCTTAACCCAACAAGATGTAAATGTATAGTTATCTCCAAAAAGGTATTTGATCTATACTGCTTTCCATCGGTGCTTCTGAACAGTATTCCCTTAGAATTTACAACCACTTCAAAAAACCTTGGTATGGTATTCAATAGGACACTAACATGGACCGATCACGTTAATTCAACAGTCGGAAAAACATATGGAGTTCTTAGATCTTTGTGGGCCGTTCAGCAGTTTACCCCATTAAATATTAGAATGGTTCTTGCCAGGACCTTGGTAATCCCAGTTCTTACGTATGGTTGCGAAATATACTACAATTGTGATTCTGCAAGCAGGAGAAAGTTGCAGGTAGCATTTAATAGCACAATTCGTTACATTTTCGGTCTCAAAAAATACGATCATGTCTCACATCTATCTATGAACCTCCTCAATATGTCATTCGAAAACTTTATAAAGTTTCGTACGATGAACATACTTTTTACTATTATAATGACAAAACAGCCAACTTACTTATATGAAATTCTTCGATTTCCAGCATCAAGCAGATCAAACCATTTAATACTCCCTCGATTCTCTTGTCTCACATCAGAAAGACAATTTTTTATTGCTGCAATGCGTCTTTGGAATTCACTACCACAATACTTGCGGGAGTCAAGCAGAACTCAACAGTTTCAAAATAGACTGAAAATTTTCTTTATTAGTCAAAGCAACTAACTTTTTTTAAATTTTTTTTTTATTTTCTACCTTTCAAAAATATTCTACCCTTTTTCTTTCATCTTTTCTTTTTTATTTATATACTACATCTATATATATAAAAGAAAGTGTCCGAAGCGATGTAACCGCATAACTCGAGATTGGCCGAACCGATTTTGATGATTTATACTTTGTTGGAAAGGTATTTTCTCAGCACGGGTTTTAGAAGAAAAAAAAAATCTAAATTTCAAAATGGCTTATTTTGACCACCCAGCGTGTTACGACAGGATTTTTTCGATTTTTTTTAAATTTTTTTTTTTTTCATTTTGTATTTATTTATTTTGGCAACAACCAAATAAAGAATCACATTTGAATGTAACATATCGTATCACAATTGAACTGTCAGATAACGTAACGCCATCTATTATCGATCAATGGAGAAGCCAATTTTGTTTCATGTTTGGTGGCGCTGTCGGATTCGGGTTTCTTCATTGCGATTTTGTGAGTTTTTGTGAATTAAAATTGATATGAGAATATATCTATATCTATTTATATATATATGTATATAAAAATCAATCCATATTTGCGTTTGTTGCCGGTGTTTGGCCAAACGCGTTAACCGATTCCAATGAAATTTTTTTTAAAGAAAGGTGACGTCTATACGAAGGATGTTATGTATGTGCGATGTCTGTATCTGCATCGGTGTGTAAATTATGTGTTTCTTACAAAAGACAAAAAAATTGACAATGTATTTATATACTGTGTGTTTCATATGTAGGTATCATGTGCTTTGAAAAAAAAACCAATTTAAGTGAAATAGTAAAAAGTTTTTTTGTGTAATATTTTCTATATATAAAAATCAATCCATATTTGTGTTTGTTGCCGGTGTTTGGCCAAACGCGTTAACCGATTCCAATGAAATTTGTTTCCATGAAAGGCGACGTCTGCACGAAGGTTGTTATGTTTGGCTATATCTGCATCGGTGTGTGAGATATGGGCATTTGAGTGAGTACACATGCATATGTGCGTATGCGTGTAAATTACGACGCAGATACAGAGACCGTACAGACGTCACTTATTTTGTTATCCGAACAAGCATATGAAAGAGGGAGACCACACGAACGTTTCAAGCTTATTGTTGAATTTGTGCGCACTTTCATTCTTGAGATATCGTGTGTTCAATATTTTATTCAAATAACTCTTATTGAAATTGTTTGCATTTTTTTGTGAATCGGACATCGGAAAGTTGCTTTTCCAACATTGATAACAATCGGTGGGGAAGTGAATGAAAAGTGATTCAATCGAAGTTTTTTATTTTCGCTTTGTTGTTTGATTCGCAGAAGTAAGGTGACATAGGCGCCTGCCAGACAACAAGCACCTACCCTAAACGGAACAACGAAGTTGTGTGAGCGGCCTAAGCCATGCGGAGAAAAACGTGCAGTCCCTTTCACCGGTTGAGCTCAAATCAGGCAATCTTCGGTATTGGCCTGAGAGTGTTTCTGTGAACTTTGGTCAAAATCGGTCATCTTTTTTTAGGCGCAGCAACATACGCCGGATACCCGCTATAGACAATTATAAGGAAGTCTACTCGAACATATTGGCCAATGGAATTCTCGGGCACGGGCAAAGCCGGGCAGGTGCAGCTAGTACGTTATATATTTTTCATAACCCCTAAATAGTTACCTACGTCAATTTAATTTTGTTTTTTTTTTGCATTTTTCTTCCTTCTTAAATCATATGAATTGTTATATTTATAAGCAAAATCCTTGAATATTGAACTTTATAAATCCACAAACTATCACTAGATTATAAGATTTATCTTTAGTATTTTCTCGAAATAAACTAAACTAAACTAAACTTCAAACACATAAATTGGAAATAGACATTTATCTTGAAAATTAGCTGTTTCGACTACCTCCACAAGTGGGTCCCGAGCAGGATAAGACATCGGAGCATGGTATTGAACGTTTTCCTCTAACGGAGAAAGGAGAAGCTAAGCAATCATAAAACGGTGATGCGCCGTTCAACACTAATGCGGACATCCTAAAATAAGTTCCAAAGCGTCAATAATTTGACTTCAAACAAATTAATTAAAGTCAGGTAGTTGGCGAAACCTTCTATGTTTAGTACCAAGAACAACATTAAAAATACGTCAGCTTAAAAAAAGAGAAAAGAAAACATTTAATGAGTAACAACCATAACTGATTGCAAAGTAAAACGAAATCCTGTTACTCTAACATTTGAGTCGTAATAAAAAAGCACGCAAAGTCAACTACTCTAGTATACAGGGTGGCGCACGAATGCTACAAAAACAAAACATAATAACTTTTTTTCTGTGCGAGTAATCGGCTTATTTTTTTTTGTTATTTGTCAGGTTACTATTTAGATTTATTAAAATGAATGCTTGGGATACCGAAAAGAGGATTTTGATAACGCAGCGATTCCATGCTTCGCAATCCTTCATTTTCGTCCAAAGGGAATTTAGGCGGGAGTTTAGCGGCACTCCCCCGAGTTTGCCTATTCGCATGGAATTTTGCCAACAAATTATTGAAACGACCAAAGAAAACAACAGCTTCATAAATTACTTGTTGATGGCGGATGAGGCCCATTTTGATCTAAAGGGCAATGTAAATAAGCAAAATTGCCGTATATGGAGTGAATCTTATCCAGAAATACTCCATGAGACGGTACTGCGACACTGTGTGGTGCCGAGTTTCATCAAGGTTCATTGTGGGGCCATACGTCTTTAAAGAAAACGGTGTAACGGTAACTGTCAATGGGGACCGTTATTTAAAGATGTTGAAGGAGTCTTTTTTTAACCCGGACTGCGCCGAAGAAGCTTGCGTTTCAACAGCTTTTGGTTCCATCAAGATGGAGCAATTGCACACATGGCCAGACCGGTTATAACGGAGCCCCAACAAAAATTTCCAAACAAATTAATATCCAGAAACTCCACTTTCCGCTGGTCACCTGACCTGATTGCACCAGACTGTTTTTTATGGGGTTGTCAAGCAAGAGGTGTACAAAACGAAACCAAGGAATTGTACAGAATTGAAACAGTCCATTAATTGGCGATTTCCACTTCAACCCTTCAGGCCGCAATGAATAATTTTCTGATCAGGTGTCGCATATGCATGGATGAGCATGGAGGTCATTTGCGGTCTATCATCTTTAAAAATAATTAGTTATATAAAATAAAATAAAATTTTCTATATAATCAAAAAAAAAATCAATAAAATACATTTAGGTAAAAAGAAGTTATTTGCATTTCTTATTGTAGCACAATTGGTGCGCCACCCTGTACATACAGCAGCGATTGGTGTGTCATTAAAATGAATTATGGGTCAACTCTACCTCTCATAGCCCACTTCCACTAACGACGACAATGCCACAGTCACCGTCACTGATTTCGCAAATCGGTTTTCATTGCATTAGAGATGTTATTCTATTTTTCAGTAGATTCGTCGCTACAAATTCTCTCCTCCTCTTCGATATCCATACCTTCATTTAACATATCATTTAAATTACAAGTGTCTACCCGCCACCTCCCCCATTTCCAGGTTATGGACATAAAACAATGATCCATCTAATTTCGGAGGAACTCAATGTTGGAATCCACTACAGCATTCTCTGATTTCTTGATGAATACATGAGTGTCATGATTTGAATTTTGTCCATACACTTGAGATAAATTCGCACTGGAAAATATACAATTCAAAGAGATAACTCTGGAATTCGAGATACTACTATTTCGAATTCGTACAGCCACGATAAAACGAAAGCAAGGTACATAGTATAGTCGCATTTCCTCTTTTGCTCAGAGGTTTATTTAATTTGTGCTTCGTTTATATTCTGATTGCCTGGTACTTCGGAGTGAGTTCATTCCATTGTGAGTTTGTATGGAAGGTTCTCTTGAGACTGACTCTTCTTTAGTGCAAGTACAAAATTGGTTGCTAAAATTCAAAATGAATGGATGGGTTCTCTCTTGTAGTTGTGATTATAAAATTTGTTTCGAATTCGCTCTTCATTATGAAAAGTTGGAAGATTGGTTACTTCGAGAGAGCAGCAACTATGGATGAAGAATGAAGTCCGACTCGGTATTAATTTTTTATTTAAAAGGTTAACGATTTAATTTCGTTCGACGCATCATACATAATGACAAAATGTTGTGCAACGTTGTTTTCTCTTTCCAATCAAGTCTGATGATTTGTCATATTCATATGTATGCCCAAAAATATATTGAAATGTTATTGTCTCTTAAACTAGTCACTTATTTCATGACTTTGATTGACTAAAGTGCCGTGAACACAAAAATGGTATTTCGTGTTTACAGTTTTTTTTTTAGCTGAATGTCCTTTTTTTATCTAAATCGGTTTATCTTTTATTTTTAGATATATTTATTTTGCAATGCAGTTTGTAGGTGCTGTAGCTTAGTGGTTCAATGGACGACATATAAAAGAAAAGCGGCCAAGTGCGAGTCGGACTCGCCCAAGAAGGGTTCCGCGCGAATTATAATTATTATTTACTTAGGCACCTATTACAGATTTATTATTAGAAAATAATGGTTCACGGCTTACGTATAAGGTTTATGTTTATGAAATTAAATGTTTTTTTTTTTATATTTGAGTTGATTGAATGAAAGGTAAATTGCGGTTCACGATTTATGACGTATTAAAAAAAACTACTTACTAGATCTCGTTCAGACCAATTTTCGGTGGAAGTTTGCATGGTAATGTACATTATATATTTTTTTTAGTTTTATCATTCTATTATTTTAGAAGTTACAGGGGGGTGAACTATTTAGTTTACAAAAAAATGATATTAGAAACGTCAATATCATTTTTAAAGACCTTATAGATACCCCACACGTATAAAATAAATATTAAGCATTAACGGGCCATAGAGGGCCTAAAACCTAGCTTCTCCAACCACTTTCTTTGCGAAGTGGAAGGGACCTACAATTTTAAGCCGAATCCGAACGGCAAATTTGAGAAGCTTCTCATGACAATTGATACTCTTGGATGTTTGTCAGACGTTCGCAAGAGGTGGGGCAGTGGAAAAAAACTAAAGATTTTATTTGGCCCCGGAATTGAACCGGGGACCTTTCGATTAATAGGCAGACACACCAACCATTGAGCCGCGCCCACACCACACGTATGGGTTTGATGAAAAAAAAATTTGAGTTTCAGTTCTAAATATAGGGAACCCCCAAAATAGCAATAATTATAGATATAAACGGTCTTTCATTAAGGACTTGACAACTTGTTTTTTTAAATAAAATGCAAACTACTGTAGATATCTCAAAAACTTGAATGACTATCAAAACATTTATGAACGGAATTCGACTTCGTTCATATGTCCACCACGGGAACGTATGCAGCGGTCGATACGTTGAACCCAATTTTCGATGACTCGACCGCACATTTCGAGCGATACGGCCGCTATTTCTCGATCAAAATTGGCTCTGAGCTATTCTAACGTCGCCGTCTTGTTGGCATAGACCAACGATTTAATGTAGCCCCATAAAAAAAGTCTAGATGCGTTAAATCACACGATCTAGGCGACCAATAGGTGGGTCCGCTTCTCGAGATAATATGTTCACTGAACTGAGACTTCAATAACTCGATTGTTTCACCCGCTGTGTGGCTTGTGGCACCGTCTTGTTGGAACCACATATCACTGATGTCGAATTGATGCAATTGATCAAAGAAATAACGTTCCAACATTTCTCTGTAGCGAATACCATTTAAGTTAACGTTACTGTCATTTTTAAACCGCACCAAACAGTGACTTTTTGCGGACGAAGTGCTGTTTCATGAAGCGCATGAAAGTTCTCACCTGTCCAGTAATGCATATTTTGACGAAGGCGTTTAACCAAATATGCACTTCATCGCTGAAAATGATTTTGCGATGGAATTTTTCATTTTCTTAAATCATGTCCAGAGCTCAAATCGAAAACGTTCATCGCTTCATATGATCAAGTGGCTTTAGTTCTTGAGTCAGCTTGATCTCGTAAGGGTTCCGGTCGACATAATGTGGTCTAGAAGAGGACGAATTCTTGAGAACGCCGTGCGAAATTGACTGATTTGGCTGGTTTGCGACGGACGCCTATACGGCAGCAATATTCTCCACACTTCGGGCAAAACGTAGTCTCACTGTCACGGCAACATCAAGCAGCGAATATTCTGACTCAAGTTTTTTCACTAGACTATGAATTGCTGCCTACTAGGACGAGAATTACGGCCGAAAATTGACGCTAACGCTCTTAAAGTTGCGACCACCGACTCGGAATTTCGGTAGTAAACTTTAATTATTTGTAAACGTTGTTCCTTCGTGCACTTCGCCATGATGAAAATGTTGATTTTACTGAATATGTTGATATTGACAGTTCGGTAATCAGTTTAAGGGTGCGTTCAAACTGAAAGTTTGAAGTTGTCAAGTCGTTAATGAAAGACCTTTTACATAGTTAAATTTAGAGCTTCCGCATAAGGACCACTTATATAAAATAAGTATCAGTTTTATCTAAAGTTAGATGTAATCATGTTGTGGTTTCGAGCAACCACAGGAGAAAGTAAATTTGCTGGACTAATGTTGCGAAATAGTGTCCAAGATGAACAATCCTAGAATAGGGCACTGGTTAATCATTTTTATTTTATTTTCATTCTTGAGCATTGTATACAAATAAGACCGAGTCTTTTAATAATTTAGCAAATAAAGGATAACTTTAATTGGGTAGGTAGACCTACATTTTAAAAATAAACAAATAAATAATAATGAAAATAATATTGTAAAGAAATTTGAGAGTTGTTGCTTTTTTAAGAAAATTACTCTAACGCAGAATTTTTGAAACGATTAGCTCCACTTATTTGTTTTGTTGCAGAGGGCAGAGAGTTTCAAAGTCTAGTGGCATGAACGAAGAAATGACGAGACGTGATTGTGGGGTGTAATATTGTATTAAAAGTTCTGGAAGAACTGGCAAATTGAACCTTTTCAAATATATCTGGTGGCGTTTTTTTTTTTTTGTTGGCGCAGAGGTTAGTGTGTTGGTCTACTAATCTTATGGTCTCAGGTTAAAATGTCGCCTCGGAAAAGTAACATCTAAAAGATTTGTCCACTGCCCCACCTCTTGCGAACATCTGACAAACATCCACGAGTATCAATTGTCATGAGAAGCTTCTCAAATTTGCCGTTCGGATTCAGCGTTAATTTGTAGGTCCCTTCCACTTCGCACATATAAATGGTTGGAGAAGCTAGGTTTTAGGCCTTATACCTATTTATTTTGTATGGTGGCAATTTATTGTGAATCACATTGTGCAGAAAGACACAACATCTAATGTCTAGTAACTGCTGAAGTGTACAACCGAGCACATTTGTGTGGTAGTTTGATATATGTATGATCGCATAGTCGAAGGCCTTAAACATACCTAGGCATATCGTTCAACGCAACGGTAAGTGTATGCAACGATAAATAATCAAGCTTGCAATAAACAGCGGATGCATACTCAATATGAGGCACAAGAAGAGATTTTGTAAGCCTTTGCTGGAGGCCCCAACCAACATACTACCAACGCTCTCCGCACTCTTACAAGCGCTGAGAGCTGCACTACCTCGGCGGCGACTTCTGAGAGATGCAGGTGGGCAGAGGTCACCCCAACCGAAACGCACCAGCGGATTGAAACCAACGCTTTCTCCCCTTCCAATAACTCGAACAGGAATAAACAGAGGATGAAGGCTTCAAGCACTCCTACCGGTGGAACTGCGTACGCACCTTCTGTGTTCCCTTCCACTGTAATAACTCTAACTCATGGAGGTCCCGCGTACAAAATCTGTCTGAAACATTTTCTGCAACCAGCAATGCTTGCAGCACCACCACCAGTGGACAGAAATTGGCTGTCGCGAAGAAAAACACGGTAATTATATTTACTCAGATTAACCTTCAACATTCGAAGGCTGCTACTGCTCTACTCAGCAAGAAGCTTTCCGGGTTGAGTACAAAATCCCACATAACATCCATACAGGAGCCATGGGTGTGGAAAAATCGCATCTGTGGCCTTGGATGTGTTCGTGGAACCACGATACTCTGTGACGAGCGGTCCGAAAGGCCCAGGGCTTGTCTTGCTGTGTCGAACCTTCTCTCAGCGATTAAGCTTGGACAATTTTGCGGCCAAGATTTGGTTGCTGCAGTCATAAGCTACGACGCGAATGGAGATTAGAAGACCTTCGTCGTGGCGTCAGCTTATCTCCCCTATGATTCGGTAGTGCCTCCACCACCAAGGGCAATTGCTGAACTCATAGACTATTGCGACACCAGGACGATGGGCCTAGTTATATGTTGCGATGCGAATGCTCAGAAAATTGTTTGGGGCAGCAGCAAATGCAACATGCGAGGGAACCATCTCCTGGATTTCATTCTATCGTCTGATCTTACCATCAACAATGTTGGTTCACAGTCAACTTTTGTGACGTCAAGAAGACAGGAGGTGATTGACCTAACTTTGTCTAATAGATACTTTTAGGCGCTTACCAACTGGAGGGTCTCTTCGGAGGTGTCCCTCTCAGACCATAGATATATCGAATTCCGAATCGAATGCGAAGCCATAACTTTGCAGAAGAGAAGAAATCCGAGAAAAACCAACTGGATACGCTTCAGGGAGGAATTAGGGAAAACTCAATCCGAAGAGAAGTTGGAAAACTTCTAAATAGGTCACTCAAGACTGATTTGGAGGAAGACTGGAATCTCTACCGATCGAAGCAGAATGAATATAAGAGGTTAATTCGGGTATCGAAAAGTGATCCTTATAGGAATTTCTGCCAAAAGATTGAAACACTGGGTGAAACTAGTAGGTTGGTTAAAGTTCTGAAAAAGGGCAAACCAGCCCAACTGGACTCACTTAGAAAACTTGATGGCACCTTCACTGAGACGAAAGCGGAAACACTTAGTTATCTGCTGGAGTCTCACTTTCCGGGTAACCATATTACAATTGGTTCACAATCAGCCTCGATTACCGAGACTATGAGTGAGCCAAGACAAACAACTCGGCGTAGCTGGTATATTGCGAAGGCCGTGGTAACGGACGAGGCCATTAAATACGCCTTTGCGTCTTTTGACGGCTTCAAGTCACCTGGTACGGACGGAATATACCCGGCCATGCTGCAACAATGTACAAACCAGTTGCTACCGACTATGAAGAAAATCTTCACCGCTGTCCTAGCACTGGCATACATTCCAACACCCTGGCGTACAGTTAGAGTGGCATTTATACCAACAATTGGCAGAAGTGACTACTCGCTCGCCAAGAGCTTCAGACCAATCAGTCTGACTTCCTTCTTGCTGAAAAGCATGGAAAGCATCACGTGCGCAAAACTGCTTTGCGATTGCACCCACTATCTCAGATGCAACATGCCTATCAACGCGGAAAATCCTGCGAGACTGCGCTCCAAAATCTAGTTGGTAGAATTGAGAGCGCGCTTTACAGAAAAGAATACGCGATGGGCATTTTCATCGATATTGAGGGTGCTTTTGACAATGCGACTTTTGATAGCATGTGCAGCTCCGTCAGACAACACGGCGTAGACGAACTATTGGTGTTGTGGATTAAAGCAATGCTAATGACTAGAACGTTGGTTGCGGATGCGGATTGTGGCCGCTATGTTATGGCGGGGGTAAACAGAGGCTGTTCTGTCTCCACTGCTGTGGTGTATGCTGGTCGACTCTCTGTTGAACGCACTCAACAATTCTCATGTATACGCTCAGGCGTACGCGGATGATGTTGACGTGCTTTCTGTTGGATCATGCCTAGCGACTGTTTGCGCCAAGGCGCAGGCGGCCCTTGACGTGATCGACGAATGGTGCACTAGGAATGGGCTCTCGTTCAATCCTCTTAAAACTGAGGTTGTTCTCTTTACGAGAAGGAGGAAGCTGATCGGGTTGACTCAGCCAGTGCTAAAAGGCGTCACAATCCAACTCTCCAATGAAGCAAAGTATCTGGGAGTCGTCCTGGATAGCAAACTTCTTTGGTCCAAGCATGTTGAGCTGAAGACTGCCAAAGCGCTGTCGGTTTTCTGCCAGTGCAAGGGCATTTTCGGCAAGACATGGAGCTTATCACCGAAAAGAGTCCTATGGATTTATACGGCTATGGTAAGACCATTTATTGCATACGAATCGGTTGTTTGGTGGAATAAGCTTTGGCGTAAATACGTTACTGCTGCTTTTGCCAAACTCCAAAGGAAGGTATGTCTCGGCTGCACGGGGGCCTTCCCCAGCACGCCTAGCTCCAGCCTGGATGCACTATTGAACCTCACGCCCCTTGATGTTTACATTATGGGTTGCACAATCAAAGCTATCTCACGTTTAAAAAGAGGTGGCTTTTGGTATACATATTTCGCACTGGAGTTTTGATGAACTTGCGCAACGGCTGTCCTTCGACTCCTATCTTATGGATATGCCGTCTGATGCAATGACACCGGAACTTCGGAAGAAGCGCAACTATGAAGTCGACTTTCCTCGTGTTCAGGACTCGCTCTGGCCAGGCTCTGAGCCTGGAAAGGAATGCAGTCGAATCTTCACGGATGGCTCCAAAACCTATCAAGGATCTGGTGCAGGTGTTTTCATGGAGAGAGCGACAACATTAGACTTTTCTTCTCGTTAGGCAAACATGCGTCAGTCTTCCAAGCGGAGACTTATGCTATCCTATTTCATTTCATCTCATTTATTTATTTATCTTGTAATGCCTATACACTTTAAGATATAATATCTTATTAACTAGTGATAAGCTATATTCTGCAAAAAAGAAAAAGAAGCTACTACAAAGGTAGACGAGTAATTCAATAATACTAAGTAACTATAATTATACAGGATCAAAATTAAAACTACTAGACACCTAGTACAATAAGAAAAAAAGGAAAAAAAAAAGATTAATTTGAAATTGAGAGATATTTTCTTAATTCATTTTTAAACCTTCTTGTGTTATTAATTCTTCTAATAGGACGCGGTAGGGAGTTCCATAGACGAATGGAGTTAATGAAAAATTAACGCTCAGTCGTAAGGGAAGAATAACGCAGAGGAATCAACTGACTTGACCTGTCTGAGGAAGACATAACTAATTTCTCATACAGACAGGGAGGTTGTCGTGTTGTTAGGATGTTTGAAAGAAGGGTTAGTGTGCGGAACTGAATAAGGCTGTTGAACGTCATGTTAAAAAGTCGCGTAGAGAAGTGTGATATTCTATCGTACCTTCTTAGTCCAAGGACATACCGAACGGTGTTGTTGAAGGCGACCTGCAGTTTTCTTTTACTTACGAAGCTGCACTTAGCAAACACTTCGCACCCGTATATTAATGTCGGTATGACCAGCGTTTTGGCCAGCATGAGACGTATTTTTAAAGGGGTGTAAGCTTTAGTTGCCCATAAAGTTCGAAGAACAGCGTAGGTCTTACCGGTAGCAACATTTATGTGGTGATCCCAGGTCAATTTACGATTAAAGACCATGCCAAGATTTTTGGCCATTTCAACATATCCAATAGGAGAATTATCTAAAATTATGGAGGGAAAATACGTTAAGTTCAATGAATTTCTTGAGATGACCAGGCACTTTGATTTCGCAGGATTTAACAGGAGACCATTCGTTTCAGACCAGCGCGCAATGTTTTCAAGATCCTCGTTAATACAGACAGCACCGTGTTCAATAAGACTGAGGTCAGAACTCAAGTACAACTGCACATCATCAGCATACGTCTGAACCTTACTATGGTTGGTGATTGATGGAAGATCTTTGACGTACAGCGAAAATAATAGTGGACCCAAAATGGAGCCCTGTGGGACACCATTTAGGGTTGAAATGACTTCCGATTGAACATCACCAATTTGAACTATTTGCTTTCTTCCAGAAAGGTAAGAAGCAAGTAGTTTAACTGCACCTTCTGAAAAATAAAATAGCTGACGGAGCTTATCACATAGATTTGTATGAACCACAGTGTCAAACGCCTTTGAAAAGTCTAGTAATACTAAAAAGGTTACCTTATCTTCGTCCATGCTTCGTCGTAAATCTTCGATGACGTTCACTAGGGAGGTTATACAACTGTGACCCTTTCTAAAACCCGATTGTTGTGTTGTCATCAAATCGTTGGTATCGAGGAAAAGGCTCATTTGCTTTTGTAAGACTCTCTCAAACGCTTTCGATATAAAGGGTAATATTGAGATGGGCCTAAATTCATTACGCATTGCGTTTTTAGGTATAGGTACAACTTTAGCCATTTTCCACTGTGACGGGTATACGCCTGATGTTAAAATAGAATTGAAAATATGGGTAATGAACGGGATAAGGGGCTGCAATATGAGCTTCAAAAATTTGGGATTTATATCGTCGAGCCCGGCTGCAGAGGACTTAATAGAGAGCAGACTTTCAACGACTTCAGCACAATTGACATTTCGAAAACCGAATAAAGGTACTATGGGTTCAGATTGAATTGATAAAACCCTGTGTGAATAACTCAGCACATTAGAAGCAGAAGATGCGAATTGCCGATTGAGGACATTGCAATCGACATTTTCTAAGCGGTTGAACTTTGGCTTGGCGATGCCATTGCTACGAAGAATACTCCATAGTTTACGCCAACCGAGAGAGGGATTGAGTTGTTTCGAATATGCTTCAGACTTTGACTTCCTAATTTCCATTACAACCTGGTTGCGAAGAGATCGGTACATTTGTCGCAACTCATCAAGGCGGAAACGCTTCCAACGGTTATATGCCCGATCGCGTAAATAAATGAGTCGACGAATACGTGCAGTAAACCATGGCTGTTCTTTAGACTGAACAATTTTGGTTTTCAAGGGAACATGATGATTAAAAAGTCGTTTAATGTTTTCGTTTAGAAATTCGACTTGTTCATCTGGCGATGTTAAGTAATAGACATAGTCCCAGCTTATACATCTAACATGTTCTTCTAGTAAAGAGTAGTTAATATTACGAAAATTTCTATACTGAAATGTATTTACAATTGTTACAGTAAAGTAATAGGTTAAGTAAATCAGATCATGCTTCGAGAAGGCAGGAGCCGATACCTAATGGCCATGGATTATGTTGCGAGGAACAGGTGGAGGGGGCGAAGTATCTGCGTCTGTAGCGACAGTCAGGCTGCGCTTAAGGCCTTGCTCAACCCCTTAACCACCTCCAAAATAGTCAGTGAATGCGAGATCTCTCTGAATTCGGTCGGAAGGCTGAATTCACTTAGACTTGTCTGGGTCCCAGGTTATAACGGGATCACGGGAAATGAGATCTCCGATGAACTTGCTAGACAGGGCTCAGAGGGGCACTTCTCAGGACCTGAACCAGCGATTTGTCTGCCTGCGTCCTCGGTCAGGGCTTCCATTGACGGTTAGGTTTCATATGAACACAATCGCCGTTGGCATGACTCTCCAGGGTGCAGACAGACTAAGCAAATTCTCCCCGACGTCTGTAGGAAATCCGCGGCATTCTTGTTGTCTCTCAACAGAAAAGACTGCAGACAGACTACTGGCGTTCTTACGGGACACTACGCTTTTGCCAAACATCTTAAGGTGTTAGGCCTAAGCGATACCACCAACTGCGAAGCCTGTGGAGAAAGCGACGACACTGCGGAACATTTCCTCTGTGTTGTCCTGCTTTTGCTCGCATCAGGTGGCAGGTATTTGGTGCGGATATGGTGAGTGCTGTAAACCTAAGCTCCTTATCATTGAAGCGCCTTCGCTTTTCTTAGGAAAACGAATAAATCCTCACAGTAAAATGTGGTGTGTCTGACTGGTAGTGCAATGGACCAGTATTGAGTCTGAGTGCTCCAGTGTAGAAAGTCTCGCACCCCGACAAGAAAAAAAGCCTGAGCTTTGTCCAAACTGGAGTAAAGCTCGCAAATAATCACAGTTTACGTAACCCACCATAAATTCGCTCTACTGTGCAGTTAATATGGTCAACAGAACGACCCAGATTACTTACAGCTTTCATGAATATCAAATGTGTTATGTTAAGAACAATGGGTGGTAGTTCTTTAGTGTCATTAGGTTTTTTCGATATTAAGATTAGCTGAGATTTTGATAAGCTGAAGACCATTACACCTCGACCATTTATCGATTTTTGAAAGATCTTCATTCATCCTACAAGCAAGGTAGTCTATTAGTCCTATTGGTTTGGACAGGTAAATTTGAAAATCATCTGCAAAAAAACTAACGTTAAGGTTTAAACATACACCGGGCAGGTCATAAATAAACATGAACAACAAAATAGGGCCTAGAATTGACTCTTGCGTTACTCCGGCAAGTATCTCTTTACTATGAGATGATTTGTCGCCAACCACAACCCTTTGATAACGATCACTTAAATAATGTATTATAAAACTCACAGATCTGTTACTAAATCCATAATAATAATAATTTAACCTATCAAAGGCTTTGGAGAAATCGAGCATGCAAAGCACATTGTCAAAACTAACCCGAATATTGTGAGACAGTCAGAAGATGCGCACAATGCTAAAAGCAGTATGCAATCGGAACCGAGTGAGACTGTGCTGAGTACCGGGACACAACGGTATAATTGAGTGGAATGAGCAAGCCGATGAGCTGACGAGAAAGGGAGGAGAACTGGAGAGTAGTGGAGGTGTGGACATCAAATCACCCCTTGGCATTATCAAGGGAATATTAAATGAGAAAATCTTAAAAATGGCTGACCTTAGATAGCAAAATTTAGATAGGCACAAGGTGTCTAAAGCGCATTGGCCGCATTTGGAGAAGGAAAGATCTACGGAAATTCTCAAATTGAGTAGGGAACAGCTTAGGGCAGTACAATGGAATTGGTTTTATATGTGATAGCACACAATTTTTCCTGGTGTTTGTTTTTGTGTTCCGTGAATTTCCTTTATATTGTTTTTGAATGAACAACCATATATCTTGCAATCCTTACCACGTGAAGTGGACGGTTGGAGTTACAGCGCTGTTTCACGGTTCGCCACAACCGATCATCAGACTCCTCCTATGGTGCTGGTCTGTCTTTTTTCCTTCATTTTATCCCGAAAATCCATCCCTTCCACTGGGATTCGAGCCTAGACCAGCGTTTTCTCAGGCAAGCACTCATGCACTGTGCCATTGAAGCCACGAGTTTTAATTTTATCCAGTTTTTATTTTGATTTTCTTGGACAGACCTGCGCCTGTAAGTATATTATGTTATTCATTCTGTTTTTTTTTTCTGTGTTTCTCTAATTTTATTGTGGCGAACCGTGAAACAGCGCTGTAACTCCAGCCGTCCACTTCACGTGGTAAGGATTGTAAGATAACGGAATCGTAGGAGGTTTCTAAGAGAATACTGCTTCGAAGAATTAGGGGAGTTGAGCGGCACAGACCACAGGAAGCTGGTCAAATTCCGCAGGACGATTGGATTTTTTTTGTTAGTGTAAGCGTTAAGGTTTTTCTCCCTATGAAGTTTTGGATTCCATCGGTTCCCTAGGGATCTCGATGGGCCCTTCTGGTGCCTAGTGCTGTATACGTACGAACTACATACCCCTTTTTAACCTAACCTTTCCCGAATATCATCAAGAATCTTAAATATAGCCGTATAGAACATCTGTGATTTGCTCTAAAGCCAGACTGAACCGGTGATAGCAAACTCTACGATCAAGGTGTCTTGAAATCGGCTTAGCAAGCATTTTTCCAGAACCTTTGATGGTCATGGCAAAATGCTGACGGGGTGAAATTCTTTTACCGAAGATGGATTTGTTTTTTTTGGGAATGGGAATGACTTTGGCAAACTTCCAACGGAGAGGAAACAAGAATGACCTGATACACAAGTTCAATACTTGCGTAAGACATTTTAAAATATGAATCAAATACAGAACGAATGGGAACACTATCACCAATTGCATTTGATTTCATAGAACGAATGTAATTAATTACATCTTAACGCAGTCGTCCTTTGACTTTTGACTTTTAAATTCATTTTTATTAATTATTAGCTTATATCAACTTATATACTAGACAAAAATGAGTAAATCTAACTTAAAATTAACAGGATACTTATTCTAGATTATTGATCCTTATGCGGACGCCCTAAACTTAACTCTATCTTATAATTATTGCCTTTCGGCCTAAAAACTATTTTACGAACTAATCTTACATATTATGTTTTCATCGAGAAAATTTTTAAGAAAACTCGGCATCTTTATCAAATTTTATATTTTTATATAAAAAAACAAATTACAAACTACCTACTCTACTTACTTAAACTACTTAACATATTCTAACTATAATTAGGATTCTGAGCACTCGTTGCATTACGAAACAAGTGGTCAAATTCCCAATTGCTTTCCGAGCGCCTGGCAGTCGTCAACGTGCACACGCGCCGCCGTGAGCTGACTGATGCCTTACAGAATCAATCACCTCCCGGAAGCACCACCACAAGTTGGCGAGCCCGGCCCCTCCCAGAAACGCCCTAGCTAACTTAATCTATCTTACAAACTAAGAGGATGTTACCTAGAGTAACGCACCGTCTTGGGAGGGCATGTTGAACCCTCCACCCTCAAAAAGCCACCAAAATTCGGCAAATTGCTTTTCTGTATCGAATTTATCCCTCTCCGCTATTGCGGTACTAAAACGGAGGAGCTCATGAGCATTGGCGACGTCCTCGCCGCGGATGAGCCGCTTATCTCTCGCACTGCGGTAGCGGTGGTATAATACCGGGATACCATCCCTCGTCTGTACCAGCCCTTTTGCATCAATATGGATAAATGCCTCTGGCGGGATAAAGCCAGACCGGAGTGTACTCTCAATGTACATTTCATTGGGGTAGTAAGCCCCAAAGATCAGACTATTGTCGCTGGCCATCGCCCTTGCAACGTGCCTTCGAGTCACCTTAATGAGGAAATTGTCAATCCTATTCAACTGAGCCCCATCGTATAGGACCTTGTTGGGATAGTATTTTATATAGTTGGATTCAGGCGTTCGGAACAACCGGAGACAGGTCCTAAGACATTGTCTCTCCAAAACCCGAATCTTTTCCATATAGCTAGGCGCTATATTAAACCATAATGGACAACCATAAGCGATGATCGGCCTTATAAGGGCCACGTAGCAAATGACCTTCACTCTGGAGTCAAGTTGACTGCTATGAAACAGTCTCCTTGTCAGAGCATAAGCCTTCTTGGCCCCAGCAAGACAAGCAACTATATGTCTATCGAAATATAGATACTGGTCAAGCCAGATACCTAGATATCTAACTGCGCTTCTCACCGCCAATGGCTGCCCATTTTGTCCAATAATGGCCAATTTTTTCCAGTTTTTTCTGGTATCCCTAGAGGCCCCAGCCAATGGAGTTCTGAACAAGATTATTTCCGTCTTCTGAAAGTTGATTTTCAACTTCCAGTCGTCGCAATATCGCTTAATTTGATCAAAGTCACGCTGCAAAAGGATATTAATGACCTCGATTTTAGGACCTGATCTGTATGCCACCAAATCGTCGGCATACGCTATAGCATGTCTGAGTGAACCCACCAGATCACTCGTGTAAATGTTAAACAGGATCGGAGAATTGACCGCCCCCTGCTGTAAACCGTTTTTAATTTCAAAGACTCTGCTCGAAGTCACGTTGCCACATTTGACAACGAACTTCTTTCCCATAAGCATATTATAAATTACATATAGCAAAGGTTTGTGCATCCCCCGCCTGGTCAACTTGTAGAAAAGTCCCTCTAACCATACGGTGTCGAAAGCCTTCTCAAAATCAACCAGACAAGCACCCGTGCATTGGTTCTTGCATTTATTCCACTGAATGTCGGAAACCAGTTTCGACGCGGCATGAATAGTGTCATGCCTCGCCCTGAAACCAAACTGGTTGTCCGGAATTATGTTATTGTCCTCGACCCACTTTAACAGAGCTCTATTGACAACCTTTTCAAAGACCTTGCTAATATTCGGAAGCAAGCTAATTGACCGGAGATTGGCTGGGTTCGTCCTATCTTTACCTTTTTTCGGGATAGGGTGTACCACAGCTACCTTCCAATGCGCCGGATAATGTGCATTATTCAGCGCATTGTTAAACAGCGTGGTGAAAATATCTACAGCCTCCAGAGGCAAGTGTCTCAATACGACGTTTGGGACACCATCCATCCCCGCCGACTTTTTATTCTTTAGTGACCCGAAGATGCACAGAAGATCATCCTTCGACACGAACAAGTGCGATGCATCTCGGCCATTGGCGACAACTGCATTAGCATGGTTTTCATCAGTGAACACGGTGAATCCGTTATTCTCAGATCGCCAATTCTCAAGTTCGGTGCGCAGATCGAAGTGGTTCACCAGAGCCCTATTCTCAATGTCGTGGTTACGGCGAACAGGATAGCTCACCGTATACACGGCCTCGAAACAAGCGCCCAGCAAATCCACTTTCTCCTGTGGGTCCTCGACCACGAAAAAATCGTCGTTTGAAGCGACACTTTCTGCACTTATTCCAGCAGTCAGTACTGTCTGTCTGTTGTCTGCTGTCTGGGAGATTCGAACACAAGGAATATCATTGTGATCTTTCCTCCTGAACAACTTATTTATCTGTGGGAACATATTCGGACTACAGGTTTTAATAGCCCGAATTTTATTGCCCCAATACAGACTTACAGATTTTTTGTAATTTTCTTTTATCAGCTGTTTCAGGATTCGGATCTCTGAATTCAGCATCCTTACCTCCGGGTCGTTGCGATCAGTAAATTGCCTGTACAGCCGTTTAAGCCTCGAGAGCAGTCTACTTTTCTGTCGGTATAGTGCGTCGATTGTCGGGTTTCTGTACTTTTCTGTCTGGTCGTCGTCGGAACGTCCTACTCGAGGAATAGTTCGTTCCATAGTTCGTTTGATGGCGTCGTTCATTTGCAATAAATGCCGATCAATGTCATCATTTGTCATGTTACTGTTTGTCGGTGGGTCGATCCCACTCGAACGTATATCTCGCTTTAAAAATCTGGAGAAGCGCGACCATTGTGCCCTCCGATAATCGAATGAACACAATGCTTCGTACTCCTCCAGCAGCGTTTGCTCGTTCGGGATCCGTATTGCGGCGGCGAGTCCGTAGTGATCACTATCGTACTCAAACGCACGCAAACAGTTCCGCGTGTTTTGATCTATGTTCGTCAGTTGAAGTCTTGCGTCCGTTAAGGCCAAGTCCAAGAAAGCACCGCTTCTTGGGAAAGAAGGGATATCCGTCGCGTACAACTCGAGGTTGTACTCAATCATATTGAGGCGCCACCAGTCGTGAAACTGGTTGCCCCTGGGATTTGCAGTAACATTTCCCCATGCCGCATGTTTGGCATTAATATCTCCGGTTAACGCAGTCGTCCCCAATGGACGAGATGTACCTCACTTGTTCGTGTCAAAAGATGACGTTCTGTGCCACTTCGAGTAACTTAAGAACACAAAGTCGGCGGAGGTTGAGGGCGTAATCCTGATCATAACCTCGCCGTTAAGGAAAAAGAAGATTAAGGATTGAGCAGATGCAAAAACTTTAAAAATTGAAGGATGACAATGGAAAGAATTTATTTTAAATTGACGCAAACAAATTTCTTGTACAAATAAGAAAGTATATTCCCGCAGTGAGTAACAGTGTTCGTGACAGTCTGTCAATCATCGTTGCGAGAAATCGGACCTCTTCCATAGCACCACGCAGCGCATTTTGACAAATTGCATCTACTTGCCTTATAGAGGTTGTAGCCAACAAACCACCAGACAGCCACTATTTGTCAAAGAAAATCAATTGCAGCGATTTACGTTTACGTTTAAGTAGGCTGCACAAAAAAAACATATTCTCATATTTGGGGTCATGATAATGTAATAAATGCATCCACAGAAAGTCACTGTTTGATGTGATGTTGAACCGTAACTGCTGTCGTCCTGCTGTAATGGTGAACATTATCGAAACATGCTTTTAGTTTTGGTTAGTTTTGTCACCAGCTGGGCGATAATGATATGGACGACACGTGGATTCAACAGAACGGTGCCACCTGCAATGAATTACAGCACAAGTTTCATCGACCAAAATTAGTCACTAAGATCGTTGGGTATAACGTCGTTGCATTTTGTTTCTTTCAGACAAGGTAAAGCAGAGGCTGCAAACAAATGACTCTTGAGCGCTTCTTAAATCGAACGAATCAGGATTTATGCCAAAATGTAATGGAAAATTTCAGTAAAAAAGTTTAACCATTTGAACTACACTCGACAGCAAATAAACTGGCCACCCGCTACGTTCAAACTCTGATTCGATTTTCTTTTAACACATTGTCTGCCACGTCATTCAAATATGAATGACACTCATGTTTCCGTGGGGGCCACGTCATTCATATGTGTATGTACGGTAACATTCCACTGCATGCCATGGCATTCAAAAATGAATGACACTTAGATTACACATTGCGCGGCAAGCAAATTTGAAAAAAAAAAAATTAACATGAAAAGTATGTGTTGGGTTTTTTTTTATACATGTTTTACTATAAAAATATATTTGTAGTAGAGATTGGTCTTTTTGTTGAAGAATTTGAAGCGGTAGGACGTGCAGACGACTGTCATTCATATATGAATGACGTGGCCCTGCATGAAATTTTACGTTATAGGTAATGCCATTCATACATGTAAGTTATCGAATCGTCTTGCGGTTCGATAAAAAAACACGAACACAGGTTTTAGTTGTGAACAGACTGAACAATTTTCTTTATTTTTCTTCCTATTTATCATACTCGTAATTTGGTTACATTTTATTATTTTAAAATTCTCAGAAGGAGAATTTTTGATATCTTACATTTTTGCTTGTCCTGAATTGGAAGGATACCCGTGACGTGAGGATCTTGTCCACCAAAAATTCGCCAATATTAGTACCTAGACCTTCGAGTAAAAACCAGAATGTCCAACCATTAAAGTCAGCAACCACGACCAACACTGACCAGCCTTCCACCAGTCAAACTCAGACAACATCCAAAGGACCTAAATATCGAAAAGTTACCACAAAACCACTTGTAGTACTTTGATACAATGCAGGTAAAGCTGGCATCGATCTGTCTGATCAGATGGCCTCATACGCGACGACTCTCCGGAAAGGTGTAAAGCGGTACAGGAAGCTTGGTGTAGAACTTCTTTTAGGAATTGCAGTTGTTAACGCATGGGTCCCAAAGAACCAACCCGGATGACAAAAAGTTGCGTAGAAAATGTGAAAACGTGAAGAACCCAGAAAACATTCAAAAATGGTATATACTTTCTGCAATGATTGTCCTGGGCAGCCACAAATGTGCCTTCCGTGCTTCAACACAGAGCACAAATAGTTTTTTTTTGGTGAATTTAATTTATTTTATGTGAATAAAATGTATTTTCTAACTTTTTTTATTAAAAACACTGGATTGTGATTTAAGTTTTTTGTACTGAAATATAACTTTTCTTATAATTAATAAATTTTTTCATCGTCAATTTTAATCTTCAATAAAAACCACATTTTCGCAGATTTGCCCGAACCAAGTGTACTAACTAAAATGATCACCAGAGGCCAGGCTTTTACATTTCTATTCAGTTTGTTCCTAGTGTCATTCAGTTTTGAATACCATGGCCTTTTATTGGCATGTAGCCGTCATACACATATGAATGACGTGGCTCCCACGGAAAATTGTGTGTCATTCATATTTGAATGACGTGGCATGTAATGAAAATATGTATCATTCCTTAGCAAACCAAATAAAAACCCCTAAGCATTTTTTGTTGTTCACCTTTAGCTATTTTTCGAAAATTGGCTTGGCAGTCGATGTGTTAAAGTATATAACATACAACTAAAAAAGTAGTACCAACAGAAAGTGCGTTATATGTTGAATAAAATTAATGGAAACTCATTGGGATTATTCAATTAATTCAGTGTTTATTTAAGGTTATACAAAAAAGAGTCGTTTTCCAGTTGTGGTAATTAATGTAATCATAAAATGAAAAAAAAAATGTAATCCAATAACAAAGAAAAAAATTAAAAAAAAAAAAATGTTGGTCAATATCTGGTATTGCCTCCTCTTGCTTTGATAACTGCCAGCATCCTTGCATTCATCGACCTCACGAGCCTGACGATGAAATCTTGAGGAATAGCATTCCACTCCTCTTCAAGTGCAATTCGCAGGTCTGGAAGCCTTGGTGGAGCTGGTATCCGGGCTCGAACCCGACGTTTCAGTTCATCCCATTAATATTCTATCGGATTCAAGTCCGGGCTTCGAGCTGGCCAGTCCATCGTACGAATGCCGACGTCCCGTAGATTTTGGGACACCACATATACAGCATGAGGCCGTGCATTATCTTGCATTAACAGCATATCCGGCCCGATATATCCTGCGAAAGGTAACACATGGTCTGCGAGGATTTCAAAAATGAAGCGATAATAGGTCAATCCACATGTATTGGTTCGATGAAAACTAAAGCTGTATGTGCGGTTAAGGAGATGCCGCCGCAGACCATTATAGATCCTCCTCCATAACCAACAGTTTGCTCGATGCAACATTGAGAATAAACCTTTTTTTTTATAATTTGCGTGCGCTTCTTTTACCCTTATAGTAGAGACCACAGCGCAGGCATTTTGTTTGTTGCTGTAAGTAGCTCCCAGCAAATGCATTTCCTATATTTAGGTGCTACTTACTGTATTAAAGAATAGAAGGATAGGAAAGAAGTTTGGTGCGATGGGATTTTTTTCTCCACAGGTGGCGCATAAATTGCTTTAGGGAGATCTATTTTTGTTGTGTGTATTCAATTTATAAAAATCATGGCACTGGTCGGGATTCGAACGCACGACCTGCCATAATCACTTAGTGAATACACTACCATCGCACCATTGCCACCTACTTACATGTAGACTCACCCTGGACTCATCTGTAAAGAGTACATTACCCCACTGCTCCAACGTCCAATCCCTATGCTCTCGAGCAAATTCAAGGCGTGCTCGACGGTGGGCTACGGTTAATGCTGGGCCTGTTGCAGCTCTCTTTGGAGTCAGGTTCTGTTCAAAAAGTCTCCTTCTGACGGTATCGGAACTTATGAACACTTGGTGTTCGTCCCGCAGAGTTTGTTAGACTTTAACTGCATTTAGGCGGCGATTTCGCAGAACAGTAAGTTAAATAAACCGATCATCTGCTGCTGATGTAGCCCTAGGTCTGCCCGTACCTGTACGTCCATCGAATGCCCTAGTCTCTAGGTATCTTCTGTAAACTCGTTGCACCGAAGATCTGCTTATTTGAAGTCTTCGAGCGACCTCACGTTGCGCATCGCCTGCTTGAAGTAGTGCTACAGCTTGAGCGGCTTCCTGCGTTGTCGTATCCATTATTAACAACGTAAAAAACGCAAAAATACACGCGGCTGTGCAAACACTGGACTAAATCTAAAAAAATTATAACAGGCTCTGACTAACCTCATTGAAGAAAAAAGAACGGTAATCGCAAAATCTAGACAAAACAAAGCAAATCGTTAGCATTGTGTTTCTTGCTTGATTACAATGTGAGTCAACGGTACTTAAGAATAAATTTAAAATCATTTTATTGACATGAAAAACACTTTCTGTAGGCACCACTTTTTTAGTTGTACGTGTTATACTTTTGAAGAAAATCAGAGCTTGAACGTAGCGGGTTCATTTGCTTTCGAGTTTATATACATTTGTATTTTATTATACAAAGCAACCTGGCGCTCTCCAGACGGTCGAACTGCCAACCAAATCGAACATGTGCTAATCGATGCAAGGCACGCATCCAACATCTTAAGCCTGTACACATTGCGAGGTGCAAACGTCGACTCTGAGCATTTGCTAGTTGTGTCTCAATTCAGAACTCGACTGTTCAATGAGAAGATGCTGCGAACCGCTCAGAACAAGAAATTCGCCGTTGGACGCCTTAGCACGACTGGAGTAGCCAGAGTCTACATAGAGCGCCTGATCGTGAGATCACAATATGTGGAACCGGTATCGCGACATCATTAAAGAGGTCGCCAAGAGCACCGTAGGTTACCCCAGAGAAAAAGCTGGTGGTATGATGATGAGTGCGCTCGCCGAAAAATGGTGACAGAACGTGCAGATGTACAAACGCAGCAAAGCAAAAGTAGGGCACCAAGGGATAAATATCAAACCAGGAGGAGGGAGGAGAAGAAGATCCTGCGTAGAAAGAAGAGGGCATATACGCAGTCTCCCAGCTCAAGAGGATTATGGCGATCGAAACAACATCGGGAGGTTTTACAAAAAGGTCAAGCAACTGGCTGCTGGCTTTAAAACCGAACGCAGGCTCTTCGAAACAGAGAAGGAAAGCTAGTCATCGAAGCACAGAGAATAGTAGATGTTTTTAAGCAGCATTTCCATTAGCTTTAAAATGAAAATCATGAAGAGAGAGTGATAGGGCAAGAAGAGAACATACATACGTCCAGTCAACGAAGAACGGGTTCCACCACCCACTATTGAAGAGGTTAGCATATCTGTAAAAAAGCCAAAGAACAACAAGGCTGCCGGCTCTGATAGTTGACCAGCTAAGTTTTTCAAACAAGGAGGTGATGTTTTGGTAGGGCTCATGCAGCATCAACCAAGTATGAGTGGAATAAAGTATGTCAGACGATTCTACTGTTGGCTTCCTATGCCCCATCTACAAGAAAGGCGATCATATGTCTTGCACGAATTATCGACGCATATCCCAGATAAATGTCGCATATAAGATCCTATCCAACGTACTGTGTGAAGGTCTAAAGCCGTTCTGCAACACACTAATCGGAACGTACCAGTGTGGCTTTTGGCTCGGCAGATCGGCAATATACCAAATCTGACCTTTAAGGCAATTCCTGGAAAAGACTAATGAATTTCAAGTCGAGATCCACCATATTTTTAAAGATTTCAAAGCCGCATGTGATTGCATTCATCGCCAGGAGCTCTATAGCCTATATGGCGATGGCCGAATTCGGAGTCCCGGCAAAACTTATCCAGTTGTGTCGTGTGACGCTGGAAAACACGCGGTACAATGTGCAGTATGGAAACACTTCTTCTGAACTATTCCAAACCAGTACCGAATTTGCTAACAACACCTAAAGGATTTGGTCCCTTTGATCTAAAAACCCCTTTTGGTTATCTTTCTATTGGCAGCGTCGCACAGATTTGGTCCAAGGTGAATCTCTGGCTATCCAACTGTCTGCTGTCCATTAGTATATCAAACTTACATACTGGTAAGTAACTTGATTGGCGTTCTATACAACGTTTTCTATATGTTAAAAGAGAAAGGGCATTACACAATGAGCCTCTTTGTCCTCTAAGTGGGCTCGCCTCTCACTGACAATCACATCTTCTGATTCAAATTAAATCGTATGAACAGGAAATCATACACAACATATCTTTTAAACTAACAAGGTATTCCTTAAATATTAGTTTATCCTTAATTTGCAAAAAAAATAAAAATTCTCTTCGGTAATGAATATTTTGAAGCCACATCTGTCTGTTTGTGTTATGGGGATAACGAACTCTGTCTGGTTGCTAGATGGAGAAAATGAAAATTCCTTTTGCCAGATTTCATTACTTGTTGGGTTACCTACATAGAAATTGGTTTGTATGAGTGTATTGCGTCAATACCAAAGTAGATAAATGTCACATCAATATAAAGCACCTCACATATGGTACATGTGAAACTGAATATGGCTAACAATTGTAAATGTGCAGGGTTGGCGAATTATTTATTAGGTGACGCCACAATAAGCAATGAAGCAATAGTGCACAATGAACTGAGTTGTGTGATGTGGGAGAATGTTTTTTTTTTAATTTATTGTATCAATGCACTATGGAACAAAGGCTTGCGAAGAATTTGATTTTATTTTGACTCGAAGGTGTGGATACTAAAAAGTTGGTTCAAAAAACGCTTGTCACAATTACGTTGCGTGTATTTATGTTAATGCAGCACAATATGTTTGCTATTGGAAATGTCTATCACAGGCATGAGTCCAGCACAACAACACTTTAGTTTAGTGGTGGCTAACTCACTGCACATGTTCCTCTTTCTGGCATCAAAGAAGAACTTTCTCTCTCTTGTTGTCTTGTTCGATATAGTAACCATCAACCGCTGGGAACTCAGAAATATGCACACAATCCGCTACTTGTGTAGGTATAACCTATTCACTGGTTACTGTAGACAAACCAGTTATCCTTGCAGACTGTTGCGAGCCACAGCATCGGTGCGATAGGACTAACTCATCAACTCGAACTTTTGTGACAATCTTTGGATGTTTTTCCTTCTAAAACGCGTACCGGATAAAGAAGCCTTTCTCTATGTTATGATTCGCTGTTCAGTTTGTTTATCAAATGGTTTTATTGCTATCTCTCTTTCTTATCAGTTCAATGTTGCTCTGCGTTGGGGTGCATGCGCCCTTTAAGAGCATAAATTGCAAGACCCAGGATAAGGTGTCTGTTTTGGTTTTTTTTTCCTGAATGGGTGTTTCTTTTGCATTTTGTTGACAAAGTGTTGATAAACAATCAGGCGACCAGGATATTTCGAAGGATATTGTATGATATTTGAAAATTCACGGGATAACTGAGTTTTTGCAGCTTTTTGGAGTTTCGTTTAAAATATACAGACAATTAAGATCCCATTTTACGGGCTCCCGACCCATGAAGAGTCTCTTCCTGTCACACTGCAGCCTTCCATCCTCTGCGATCCGGGGAACGCTGCTTCCAGTTGTCCAGTTGTCCAGTCCAAGCGCTCTGGCATCCGCAATGTCTTGGCCTTTAAAATAGAGGTTCGTTCTTCCTTGCCTTTTTGAACCTGGGGACTGTAAGTCGAAGATCCTCTTGGCTGCATCACTATTGTCCTTTTGCTCAATGTGGCCGAGCCAATGTCGTGATTTAGCTTTTTGGACTACATCCACATCTTTGTAGAGCTCATTCGCGGTTGTATCTTCTCCTCCATTCGCCCTTCTCACACACAGGACCAAATATCCGACGGTGTATTTTTCTTCCAAAAGAATCCAATATAAGGTCCTCTTTGCTACTTATCGTGCAGCACTCAGCACCATTAATCAGGACTGGCAGGATTAAGGTTCGATAGAGCATGCAATTTTTCCTTCGAGTGAGGAGTCTCGAAGTCATTTGTTTTTCCAAACTGAAGTAGCAACGGTTTCCTAAGGTAATTCGCCGTCGAATATCAACTAAAATGTCTTTTGTGGAGTTGATGTTTACTTCAAGGTAGGTAATGTCCTTAACTACCTCGAAGTTATTGGTATCAAAAGTGACATTTCGTCCTGGGCGGTGGACAGATGTTTGTTTGTTGATAGCATGTATTTAGTCTTGTCCTCATTCGCTTCAAGACCAAGCAATTTGGTCTGTTATTAAATCGCCGTAAAAGCCTCTAGCACAACAAGCTGGGAACGGCCGATGATGTCGATATCGTCGCATATCCCAGTAGTTGGACGGATCTATTGAAGATAGTGCCTTCCGTATTGACACCTGCCCTTCGCAACTATTTTCTCCAGAACAAGATTGAAGAAGTCACATGATAGCGAATCTCCTTGCCGAAATCCGGTACAATTTTGGAATAATTCGGAAGAGTGCTTCCAAACTGCACATTGCAGTGCGTGTTTTCAAATCGCACGCGACTTAACTGAATCAGTTTTGCCGGGATCCCTTATTCGGCCATCGCCATGTACAGCTCCTGACGATGAATGCTATCATATGCGGCTTTAAAGTCAATGAAAAGGTAGGGAGTCTCGACTTAAAATTCGTTGGTCTTTTCCAGGATTTGCCTCAGTGCGAAAATTTGGTCTATTGTCGATCTGTCGGGCCGGAAGCCACACTACTTCGTGCCGATTAGTGTGTTGCAGAACGGCTTGAGACGTTCACACAGGACGTTGGATATCAGCTTCTATGCGACATAAACCCACGAAATACCTCCTCAAGTTTGAGAGTCTATCTTGATATGATATGTTCTTGATATGATACGGTCGCCACCTCACTTAATTCTTTTTTAAATCAAAACCAAAAGCAATATGAAAGAAGTTCAAAATATAGCTTCATGGACACAACAACTATGGGTAAGGCTGGAAACACACCGCACAAGGCAAAACGTTTTTGATTCGATAGTCAAAAAAACATTTTTTATTTCAACACACACCAAGCGAAACAGAATGTAACAAAACAAAACGTTTTGTTTTCTTGCTTCATTTGGTGTGCGTTGAAATAAATCAAAATTGAAGACTCAGACGATGAAGTTGTGTCAATCTTACATAGATTTGTTTAAGCAATTGAGGAAAAGTACGGAAAGTAGAGGATGTGATAATACACTTAATAGCTGAGCTAAGAACTTATCCTGAAAAATTTAATAATTTCACCAGAATGCGGAAGCATAATATGATTAGGGAACGCGAAGGCTTGCTTCAGAATATACATGTTTTTTTTTTTTCTTTTTTTTTTCAATTCAAAAAAAATTTATTGGTAGAGTACAAGTAAGACCAAGTGTCTTTTATAGTACATTAACAATTTAAATAAAAGAAAAAACATTGGTACTAAGAGAAGTTAAGTTTAAAATAAAAATTAAATGAATTTTAAATGATTATACAATTAAGGAACTTTAAATACATATTTGGAGAAAGGAATGGAGGGACAGGGTTAACAAGAGAACAGAAAAGAGGAGAAAGTTACGAAAGATAAAGAATAGTAGAGTGAAGTAAGAAAGAAAAGAAGAATATGCAATGATTACAATTAGGCGAAGTGGGCAAATAGAGCTCTTTTAAATCTTTCAGCTCCTATTATTTGTTTAATGGCGACAGGTAGAGAGTTCCAAAGTCTGGCAGTGTGGACTAGAAAGAGGCGCGACGTATTCAAGTAGTTGGAAGGTGGCGTTATAAGATTGAAAGTTCGCTGCGACTGAACAAATTGTAATTTCTGGAAAAGATAGAGCGGAGACTGGTCACGTATGATCTTGTGCATGAACACACAACATCTTATTTCCCAAAAATCCTGAAGGGAACAGCCGAGGACGAGTTTGTGGTAACTGGATATATGTTCATATCTTCTTATCCCAAATACATATCGCACCATATCATTAAAAGCAACAAGTAGTTTGTGCTGAGAACGGGAATCTAATTTTGGATAGACAACAATGGCATAGTCAAAGATTGGAACAAATAAGGACTTAACCAACCTTAATTTAGTATCAACGGGTGTGAAACTAGAAAATAAATACAGCTTACGTAAGCCTGCATAGATACGTCCCACAATATAATTTGCATGGTCAATAGCGGAAAGAGATCGATTCAATTTGTACCCAAGGTTTGTTACAGTATCTGAAAACTTAAGCGTCGTAGAATTGAGATAAACAGGCGGTATCACTTCAGTGTCGTACAATGTTTTTGAAATCAGAATCAATTGACTTTTCATTGGGTTTAAGATCAGACCATTATTTTGAGACCATTTAACTATTGAGGAAAGATCAGAATTAAATCTACTCACGAGATCCTCAACCAGTCCAATTGGCCTAGAAAGGTATATCTGTGCGTCGTCAGCATAAAGATGAATAGATGCATTGCAGCATGCTTGAGGAAGGTCATTTATATACAAACAAAAAAGGATTGGGCCAAGAATTGAACCCTGCGGCAGAAGGGATACTTTTTGGTCGAGAATATTTTTGGTCAATATAAACCCTTTGAGAGCGATTTGAAAGATAGTTTCTTATTAGACACAAAGAGTGTTCGCTAAAACCAAAGTAAAGCTTTAATTTCCTACATAAAATGTCATGATTTACCGTGTCAAAGGCCTTAGAGAAGTCAAGTAAGCAGAGCAGCGTAAGATAGTCCTTATCATATTCTACTCTGATGTCGTCAAGAACTTTGACGAAAGCCGTGGAGCAGCTATTTTGGGCACGGAAACCAGACTGCACAGGCGTCAATAAATTAAAACGATTAAGGTGACAAGAAATCTGCTTGGCAATGATTTTTTCAAAAACCTTAGACAGGCATTGTAAAATGCTTATGGGACGGAAATCGGAGGTCGATAAGGCTCTGGATTTTGTTGGTACAGGGATAATTTTAGCTCTTTTCCAGCAGTCAGGAAAAGTAGAGGAAAAAAAAAAAAAAAAAATGTTGAGCGTGAAGCTATGGAATACGTACCTCAATGAGAAACATATGAAAATATTGGAAGAGCAAGACCATCAAATGCTGCACGTCATTAAAATCATTAAAAAAAATAATCAGAAAAACCAGCCATAAACCATTTTAAACAGTAAATCAGGTACCACTGCACGTAGTGAAAAGTTATACACAACGAGGATCAAGTCGATGCGTCTTTAAAAAAGTATTTAGAAAAACCTTACAATGTTTTCATTTTTCGTTTCATTTAGTGTGGGTTGCGCCATAAGAAAGTAGACAATTATCGTCAACGACGCTGGGTCGAATCAGTTTTGTTGCATTCGGTGTGTGTTGCTCGTATACAATGGCATGTATTTTCTACAACCACCATCGAAACACTTCGAAACAAAAACCAGTTTTTTGTTGCAACATCTGCCAGGAGGTCTGTCAGCCAGCGGTACTCCACAAGGCGTAATCCTTTCCCCCTTTTTATGCAACTTGGTGGTCAATGAAGTTCTGATGAACGCCTGAAAGGGGAGATCTGCGAGGCGATTGCCTATGAGGATGACGTTGCTATAGCCGTCTCTGGAAAACACCTCAATACTTTAAGGGAACTGCTGCAAAAATCTCTTAGCAAGCCAACGAGGTGGGCAGATCGTTGTTAGCTGTGTGTTAACCCCCATAAAACCGAACTAGTCCTCTTTTCCATGAAATACAAAATCATACATACATATTGTATTTATGGTACAAGCTTACCTTTTTCCGAGGAAGCTAAATTCTTGCGTCAAATTTTCAATAGAAAGTTAAGCTGGAAAAGAAAGAGTCAACAAATCCACAGTAGCACTCTTCTGTTCCAAAAAAGGTATTGTTAACAAGTGGGACACAACCTTATTATGTATCGGTTGTAAGACCAACTCTAACATGTCTGGTGGACTGCCTTAGATAAAGCGATAAATCGTGATACATTTCAACCGCAATACCCGACATGCAAAGAATGCTCTTCAGTTCACCCTCAAGCCTGTGTTCGGACGTACAGTGAAGTTCAAAGAATCTTTTAAGAAAATGGCGAATTAGTTTAACATTCACCTCTGTTGGGTGCCGGGGCATGAGGACATTGGGCAGATAAACTCTCTCGCCTTTTGTTTAAGCTATTCGCAATCGAGAGAACAAATCTTAGGTGAACAAGTGATCCTGTCTACCGACTAGGCATATTTGGCCAAAGCTGGACCTACGACGCTCTAGGTGCCATTACAGGCCTAGATGTTCTTTTAGGCAAACACGCATCAAGGCTTGGCGTTATTCACGCGACTTCTGTAGAAGATGCATGGACGAACAGAAGGAGGAGACTACACCTCACCTTCTTTAGAAATCTTTATCCAGGGGCCTTCTTGCTAAATGATCCAAGTCGATTTGGCTTATACTGACGTTAGAAGATTGTCGCGCTTCATTAGAAGCTCTAAATGGTTTAACGGGTAGAGGGAAAAACTTCATAGATCCACAATCGACTTCTCATTGATCTAAGTGTGTCGGAAATAGCTGACAACCACCTCAACCTTACCTAACCTAACCACATGAAATTGTCGCCCACATTGCGTTGTCAGCATACAGAATTACCTCAAACCCCCAATAGGACGTGCAATTTTATTGAAAGTCTAGAACTTTTTTTTTTCTATCTTACAGAAATTTAAAAAAAAATCCATACCAATTAATAAAAAGACTCCACAATCGAGCATGGCAATGCACTTGCATTGGCAAAGTTTAAATTTACCCAAAAGTCAAAGTTTTCTCCAGGGTTCGAAAAATATCGATCGCGAACGATAAAATAAGGATCATTATCGTTCTTTATCGATGTTCTCACGAACTATAAAAAATAAACTACGCGAACGATAAAATTTTCGATCTTTAAAAATGTATAGTTCTCTCACGAACGAACTGTATCCTTTTTTTTCTGTATCTCTCGTTCGTGAGAGATCGGAAAAACGAAGTTCAGGTTCGCTCGCGATAAGGATCCGTAAAGATCCATAAAACAAATCATTCTCGATTCGCGATTTATATTTTCAATAGTTATTATTTTGGTTGAAATGGGGAAAATAAAGAGAAGAAGAGAGAAGAGAAGAGTTAAACTAATATGTTTCTTATAATGAAGAATCTGACGAATCAACTTGCTTACTTTGTAAGAGAAAATTGACCATTGGAAAACATTGAGCAGCAAAGAGGTTCTTCTAGGAAAACTTGCACGAGTAGTGCTGGCAGTGCCATCAACTCAAGTGTCTGTTGAACGGGCTTTTAGCGCTCTACCTGTTTTTTTTAAACAAAAAAAAAAAAAAACAAATTATCCAAAGAAACAATAAATAATGTTTTGTTAGTTAAACTGAATGCAAATTTAATCCAAAATCTTATGAGAACAGTTCTCGAACGGATCTCCAATAGTTCGCACGTGATAAATTCGCGAACTAACTATATTTTACAGATCGCAACAGATTTGATTCGATCGTGAAAACGAATTTTATTTTTAAATGAACCGAAAAATAAGGTTCGCGATCGAATCAGAAATCAAATTCCTTTGCGAATTTTTCATGCGAGAACGAATCATATTTTATCGTTCTGCGAACCTTGGTTTTCTCTGTATTTTCTATGCGCTAGGGCCTAAACCCTCGAAATCGAAAATAATCCATATTAATATTATAAATGCGAAAGTAACTCTGTCTGTCTGTCTGTCTGTCTCGATTTAACGCTAAAACTACTGAACCGATTTAAATGAAATTTGGTACACAGATAGTCTAGAGTCTGAGAATGGACATAGGCTACTTTTTACCGCGGGAAAATGCTTCATCCGCTGTCCAGAAGCGGAGATTTAAGCTGATATATAAGAAAAGTTGTAACTCTCGAATGCTTTCTAGCTCCTAGCTTTGGAATGACTCATCCAAATGAAATAGGATTTTTTTTAATATAAAATTCAATTATGTACAAAGATTTTAAGATATAAATCATCTTTGTAGGTTATCCTGAAGTTGAAGCATTAAACTATAAATTGTATACTATTCAAAAAAGTAAAATGTTCGATTTAAGCTAGATCGTTGGATTTTCCCAGCGTTCAGTGGAGGACAATTTGTGCGTGTGTGCGGCACAAATCTGTTTCTCTACCTGTACCTTTTGTGCAATGTGCTTTTTTTTCTTTTTTTTTATGCACCTTTTGCAGTTTGTGTTGTTTTTTTATATATATATAATGATTAGGGACACTCTCGACGTTTTCTTTATCAGTTCTTATCAGCAAGTATTTTGTTTTAAATTTGAGAAGTGGCAGACTGGCGAAGCAAGGCGAGCACGGGATAGCTAGCAATAATAATAATAATTCCCTGGATAGGGTATAAAGATAATGCATTTCCACTTTTGAGCTGTTGGCTACATTTGTGTACAACCATAGCTTTCCTAAGCACATACTAACTTCTACAAGGTGGCGCAAAAGTAATCCTCCTATCAGAAAATGCTATAAATTTTGCGATTGGCCTCTAATGTCAGTTCTGTTTTGACATTTGTGTAGTAAACACATGCGAAATACACGTTAATAAACAATGTTACGCTACACTGCTCCAGAACGCGGAATATTGGTGACTATTTATTTGAGCAATAATCGGTCGGTGACCAAAAAACATGGGAAGGTTATTTTTGCGCCACCTTGTAGTAGGAAGCCAAATCAGCTGTTTCGAACACGAATTTGAGCGGTTTAATCCGGCTTAAAACTGCTGCAAGGTCACTTCCTAAGCAACAAATGTAATTTTATTTGCATTCTATTGATACGAATTGAAATAAATAAATAATAAATATACAAACTGTACCTCATCGCAAGCTGTTTTCCCTCAATCTCATTCAATACGAAAGCAGCATAAATACCTAAATACGTACCCCACAGTTATAATACTCTTTGCGCATTCACATGTACCTACAAGGAATTAACCTCACAATTTTCACACTCCATGCTGTTTTAACCTGGTAGCTACCAGGAGCGCAGAAAAACTGTTAAGCTTTAAATCGTATGCGATTGTCACGATGCTGCAGTTTTTTTTGTTCACACCGCCGCCGTGAAAATGTACTCTCGATGGTAGGAGGTAATGAACGTGTGAGAGTCATTGTGCCCACATTCCATGGATGCGTTAGATTCAATTGATGGGTTAACATAAACCTGACTAATCTCGGTGAATCCATTCACTAAAAGTGCGAGTACAATAATAAAAGATTTGAATGACGTGCAGACTCGTCGAATCGGGCGCATATTTTTTTTCTGTCGTAACAGAACATTTGAATTCCGAAAATGGTACGAGGAAATTAAAATAGCTGTTAGCTATAAAAGCTGAGACAAGAAATACAGATTAGAATTGGAGATATTAATTTTAAGGCTGCTATTGTGCGCTCTCATTTAGTTTCTTTGTTTTTTGTATGTACCTACCTACTCGTGCATCTCATCGCTTTGTTTCTATTCTACATCTATTGCACATTATTTAGATGAAGCAAGAAAACAAGATTGATTGAGGAAAGCATTGCCAGATAGAAGTCCATTAGTCACAGTTGCGGAAATAGAATAAATTAATAAATTAATAAATATAGCTATAAGTTAATTTCAACAGAGGTTAGGAATGTAAGATTATCCAATGGTTTAACTAAGTGGAGAAAAGAAAGAAGCGTAGTAAGGTTGTGCGATTTAAGCAATCAATTTTTGTGCGTCTCTTTCTGGACACATAATGCCTTTCATAAAGTAAGTACGCGTATAAACGTGCAGTGTCTTTGTCGATGATTACAGATCAAATACAGACTTTTGTCTTTCAACATCTGTACCATTTTCTTTAGAGTGTTCCCGCCCACATTACTTTCTAATTAATATTTGAGAGCTGTTGTATGACAGTTTCTTTTTTTTTTTGAGTTATTTTATTAATTTAAGCTCTTTGCATAATTTTGCTTGAAACATAATTTTGTGGATTCATTGGCTTACTGATTTGTGCGTTGGGCTGAGCGAGGGATCCTAGTTTCATAATACACCTAAAGCTTTTGCAATGCCTCTTGCAAAAACTGTAAATCGCATCCATTAGTCTCCCTAGTGCCAAAATTATAGCTTTTAGATGTTCCTTGGCCCGGGCTGGATCTGAACCTGATACCCTTAGATTAGTAGTCCAACGCACTAACCTTGCGCTACTGCACCCAGTAATACTAACCATAATTCTTGGAATCGTTCTTATGAGCGACATTTTTTGCGACAGCAAAATGCTATAATAATATTACTAGGACTTGTCTGGTATGCACTGTTTTTACGGTGCCGTGAAATATGGCCACGTGAAATAACAATAACTTTCAAAAGTTGCCCTTATTTCACTTTGTGAAAGTAAAATAAGGCAACATTTTATCGATTGGCCTTATTTCACTTTATGAAGTTGAAATAAACCGTACCGAACTCATTTATCCCAGGTGAAATAAGGCCAATTGCTAAAGTTGTCCCCTTGTCAAAGTGAAATAAGACCAACTGTATAAAATTGGCTTTATTACACTTTTCAACAGCAAAAAATAAGGCTAACTTTTGAAACTTGTACAACTTGTACATCTTTGAATAGAGGAATTATTAAAAACCGCATACTTTGCGAAGCATAGGACTTTCGTTTCCAATGACTTTTTCAACAAAACGTGTTTTTTGCTTAAATCCTGGGCGTGTCAGGGGCAGATTTTAAAAATCGATACACATGACCATCTCTTAATAGCTCAAACTCTGACTTTTCGATATAAGTTTTTGTTTTTAAATTATTATTATTATTATTTATTTATCTACCATTTACAAACCTTAACAGATTATTAGATAAATCAACGGACATAACATATATATTAAATTTATAGATATTTGAAATCATAATAAATTGTAAACAAAAGAAAAAAATTAATTATGATTTACATAAATTTAGCTTTAAAAATTACAAGAGCAGTTTGCAAAAAGCCTTTCTCTTAACCCTAGAGAGATAACCATATTTTATAGTACATTAAAGATAACCATAGTCAATTTGACGTGTATATATTTGAAAGCACATATTATGGATTGTGTAAAGAAAATTACTGGGCTTAAAACTAAAATCTTAACTTTGATCGTTTTTTCCTTTTGATTTTTCTTCTTATTTTTTCATAAGATGTCTCTGAAAGTGCGAATGTATTACTATAAATATCATAGTGCTATTGAATAATACAACATTCAAGTTTATTTTTATTTTTATTAGAAAAAAGTATATAAATAAAAAAAAATGTTTCTTTACAAAACAAAAAAATATTGAGATCTCATTTTCAGAATAATAAATTATTACTTAAGACTTTTAAAAAAACACTTTTTGTAATTATTATAATATGTATAATACATACTCGTATATGTAAGGAACGTTAGTAGAAAAAAAAAATTATTCATCTTGGTCCACAAGGCAATTAGGACGTATACGATATTTTTCGGCAGGTGTATATCTATAAAACTAGTGTACTTACCTGAGCGGCACGTGTGTCTCCTGCAAGCTCTTTTGGTCGATTGAGTTGGCAGGAGTGGCGAGGACGTGACGCCATATATTCACAAATGAAAATGAATTTAAAAAATTGACTACGTCGGCGTCGATCCGACATTATCTATCTAGGGTTAAGCACTAGATTAAGCAAATAACACTTCAGAACACTGAATTCTGTCATTCAAAAAACATCAAAGACTGTAATTTCCTTCTTACAAAAAGAGTACTTAGATTAAGCAATAGACAACGAGTTTTTTAAGCTCAGAACCTTAGTTCTGCGGAGTGCAAGGCGGGTAAAAGATTTCTGGATACGTCTAATTCGAAAAGAATGAACCTCATAGCAAGGGCCCCAGATTACGCAGCAGTATTCTATTCTAGAGCGTACTAAAGAGTCTCGAAAATTATCCTAGTTTCTTTTTATGAAAGCCAATAGCCAATAAGATTTAGAGATCATGCAATCGATGTGCAAGCTGAAAATTGATTGGGTGTCAAAAATTACCCCGAAGTCTTTAACCTCAAAAGCACGACCAAATGTTACACCATTAGCAGAATAAGTATAATGAGTGGTGCAGAAAAATCCTTGCATTTACCCATACTCACTTCCAAATCATTATTAATACACCAGAATACAAACAAGTTAATTTTATTTTGAAAATTAAGACCGTCCGAAGAGTCGGAAATTCTTAAAAATATTTTAAAATCATCTGCAAAAAGCAAACATGAGCTAACTTTGAACAACTGAGAAATTTCGTTGACAAACAGTAAAAACAGCAAGGGGCCCAAGTGGTTTCCCTGTGGAATACCCGAAGTGGCTATGATGACATCCGACAAATAATTATCAAGTTTAATAACCTTTTTCCTGTTAAAAACATAAGACGATAACCATTTCAGGATATTAGAATGTAATTCCAATTTTTGCATTAAAATCGAGTGGTTAATTCTATCGAAGGCCCTTACAAAATCTGTGCAAAGAACATCAACCTGCACAGTGCACGCACAGTTCGATGGAATAAATGCAAAAATTAATAAAAAGAGAAAGGTTGGTCATAGTGCTGCGAGCAGAAACAAATCCCAGTTGAATTGGGGAAATGTTCCCTTTTACGTGAAAATAAAACTTTTCATTTACTATTTTCTCGAAAAGCTTATGGCCGCGGATTTAGAAAATCTTTACACATGAGCATTTCGGGCCACTAGTATATATTCCAAATTGCACCTTCCTAGTTCAATATTTGACTTTTCGATAAAACAGTTTTTTTTTTTTGAAATTGTGTGCGTGTTAGTGGGCGGAAATTTTTTTTCACATGAGCATTTAGGGCCCTTAGAGATGTTATTTTCTAAATTTCAGCTTTATAGCTCGAATTTAATAATAAATAAACAAAATAATAAAAAATAAAATTCAAAAATACAAATACAAATTTTGAATTTGTCGATAAATCTGTTTTTCTGAAATTATGGGCGTGTTTTGTTGGGGACACAATCGACAGATTTAACATGTCAAATGAATGGACTCCTTCTGATACATTAGTAGCTGAAGAAAACGTTAGTGATGTAGTCAGCAGCCTGCAAACCCGAAAAGTAGGAGGACTAGACAAAGTTCAAAATGCATACCTAAAACAACTTCCTCAGGTTGGAATTAATTATCTAACATTCGTTATTAATGCATGTTTAAACTGCCAATACTTTCCGCAATGTTGGAAAAAAGCCTTGGTTGTCCCTGTTCTTAAAGCTGGAAAAGCCCCAGATATTTCTCAAAGTTATAGGCCAATAAGCCTACTAAGCAACGTTAGTAAGGTTTAAAAAAAAATACTTAAGCAACACATTTAAAAAAATTGTTTCAGATAAAGATATTTTTCCTGATGTACGATTCGGCTTTCGAAGCTGTCACAGCACTTCACACCAGGTAAAAAGAATTTGTAACCATGTTTTAGACCATCGTTCACGTGGTCAGTCAACGGGCATAATATCGATAGATATTGGAAAGGCCTTTGATACTGTATGGCACAATTGAATAATATATAAAATGTTACGCTTCGAATTTCCTTTGTATTTATGTAAAATTGTTCAGAGTTTCTTATCCAGTAGATGTTTTCAGGTGCAAGTAAATTGTGGTGTTTCTAACATGTTATTTTTTGATTTTGGTGTGCCTCAAGGCTCAGTCTTAGATCCAACCCTTTTCAATATATATACTTCAGATTTTTCAAGTCTTCCGCAATGTGAAGTAGCCATTTTTGCTGATGACACTGCAGTATTTCCGTCGCATGAATTTGCTCTCAACCTTGAGACCAATCTAAAACATACGATCGAAATACTTGAAAAATATTATAACAAATGGAAAATTAAGCTGAATGCTAGGAAGACGCAAGCCATCTTTTTCACACGAAAAAGAAAAGCTTGCTATCTTCCCTGCAGACAGCTTCAAATAAATGGTAACACCATACCATGGGAGCAATCCATAAAGTATCTCGGGGTCCACCTTGATACAAAACTAACATTTGAATATTCAAAGTACGAAGGAAAACAGGTATTGCAGTTAAGATGCTCTACCCTTTCATCAATAGAAAATCTTCACTCACAAACGACAATAAGATAATAATTTATAAAGTAATTTTCCAGGCTATCCTATTATATGGATGTCCAATATGGGGTACTGCAGCAAGATGCCATTTAAAGAAGTTGCAGGTATCACAAAACAAAGTTTTAAAAATGATGTTAAACCTGGCCTTTCATAATTCAACCCTAGATCTCCACAGAAGGGCGAATGTTGAATTGATCTTCGATAGGATTCGAAAACTTACTACTAATTTTAATAACAGGATAGTTCTGAGAATCCTTTCATAAACCAGCTAAATGTTTAATCTGTGATATTTCTGTGTAAATATTTATTGCGTTTGCTGTCATTTACTAGTTATTTATCAATTATTTACTTATTTATTCATATATTTATTTATTTATTTTTGTATTTATTTATTTGTTTATTTATTTATGTATTTATTTTTTTATCTGTTTATTTATTTATTTATATATTTATTTATTTATATATTTATTTATTTATTTATTTATTTATTTATTTATTTATTTGTTTATTTATTTTTGTATTTATTTATTTATTTATATATTTATTATGTTAAATTATTTATATGTTATTTATATGTTATTTATATGTTAAATTGATCTTCGATAGGATTCGAAAACTTACTACTAATTTTAATAACAGGATAGTTCTGAGAATCCTCTCATAAACCAGCTAAATGTTTAATCTGTGATATTTCTGTGTAAATATTTATTGCGTTTGCTGTCATTTACTAGTTATTTATCAATTATTTACTTATTTATTCATATATTTATTTATTTATTTATTTGTTTATTTATTTTTGAATTTATTTATTTATTTATATATTTATTTATTTGTTTATCTATTTTATTTTACTTTTTTTTTGTCAAATGAAGGTTTTTTTTCGTATTTTCCTTCGATAAACTCTTCCGATTATTTATAGTTATTTATTATTTGCCATACAAGAAAATCTTTCAGTAGAAAGATAAATGTATCAAATCTCTGAATTGTAAAATGTGCGGTCACAGACTTTTTCGAAAAGATTGCTACGAAATAAAATGAAGTGATTATGGACGTGTCAATGGGCGGATTTTAAAAATTCTTCAAATTGATTATTTCCGGCCTGTAGTGAGTATATGTTCCAAATTTCAGTTTTCTAGCTCACGGATACCTACAAATTGCCTCAGGGCGGACTATGGCTAGATCACCATTATTTTCGATGTCGCTGACGAATATAATAATTTTTAAGGGTCTACTAGCAATATTATAGGGTAAGAAATATATTCATACAACAGTGTCCCATCCTATATTGTGCGGTCTTTGTATCGTGTCGCGTCGTTATAATGGACTTTGACTGTCATTGTTCGGTTTTTCAATATTTTCAAATTCTCTTAACATAGTAAACTCAACCATATTTGACAAACCCACGTCACTTATAATATCATGGTTTTGCCAAAGAAATGCTATTTTGTGGCGAAAGTTTTATTCGAAATCGGATAAGTCTCGTAAATAAAAACGAATGAAGTTCACATTAAATAATCTCGGTAAACCTGACAACTCATATCTATTGAATAAATACATGCGTTAATTTTTAATGCATTTTTTTCGATCTGGTAATATTGCTTAATTATCTTTTTCATATTATCATCAGACGAAAAGCTTTTTATACTACCCCAAGCCTCCGCAATGTATCATCAACAATCTGCCCATTTTTATTCCGTTTGGTATTCCATTTGAAGTCTCTTGCTCTGTGTCTCTCTCTTAGGGGGCAGAGTACAGTGATAGCTTTTTACTTTTCATGTTAGCCTGGTTGAATTTGCGATAGACGCGCAACGAAATATTGCTTACGTTCCGCAGCAAGTCGCTGTATTTACTGTATCGCATGCGATAGTCGTGTTCTGCGAGCGTCGTGTGTCCTACACGCGTTTCAACAATTCAAATCTACCATCTTCTGTGACCCATTCCCTTAGCGTACTTTTTTTTTATTATTCATTCACTTCACATCCACAGCACACGAACAGAACACTGCATCTACGTATGAGTTGGTGTTGTTGTGTGTCGCTAAATCTTGTATCCGGAATATGTATACCAATTTGACGGAAAAAGACTTTCAAGCAACCTAAATGGGTATGATTTCTTCTATACTGGCTCACGCATAAGTTGTTCCCATAGCACGGAATAAACCGATCAGATCCGATGACGTACCGCGTTGAACAGACAATCAGCAGAAGCAGGAGTGTACAGAATGCTATAAAGACAGTGTTTTTGCCGCGCCATGCGTACCTTTGTTTTGGCCTCATACTGGTGTGAGAGAGATGGTGCTCTATTGAGTTGTGTTGTGCGGTAGTATTGTAAATAAAAAGCACTTAGCTAGTGGGGTCATTCAGTGAGAAAGTTAGAGGTATCATGTCGTACTGGGCTGATTCAAAACTCTGATATAAATAAAGTTTATTTGATTTCTCTCTGCAATATCGAAGAGGCAAACATTTTTGATGACTCGACACGCTCGATGCGTTTCAACAACATTCATAGTGCTTTATATTTTATTTAGAACCGAATGAATGCCGATCACAGCAAACCACCCTTGGGGTAACGTAAACGTTTCCCGAGGCATTAACATTTTATTCCAGATTCTTTTTCATAACAAAAACAAAGTAGTCGTATTGAAGTCAAAATAAGGACTACGAATTTGTATACATTGGTGAAAAACTGTCATTTGTGGTTGGGTTGAGAAAAAGGTGTTCCCAACAAAGAAAGCCGAGGATCATGATCCACAAAAACTGACATTAAACTTGGGTCGAAATTGATTTTATTTATTTCGTTTATGTTATTCAATTTCTTATTATTTTTGTTTAATCAATTTTTTGTTTGTATTTAATACTTATTTCTATATATTATTAATTTGTACAAATCTATAGCGGGTCTAGAGTGAAATAATAATTTGAATATTTTTATAAGTCCGAGAAGAGTAGGATTTTAACCGGTTTGGTATTTTGTTCATCTGTTGAAGTTCTTTTTGGTGCCCGGGTAAAGATATCACTGCAACGCTAAAAAGGCAACCGAGCGTTAACATTGCGTAACTGGAAGAAAACCCGCAATACCTACGTTGCTTAAAAGTATGATATAAATCAATCAATTTATCAACAGATGTTTTGGACGGTAAAATACTTGAAAAAAGGACAGCTATAGACTATGATATGAATTTTTAATACAAATGTTTGTGGAGGAGCATAGTTTGTAACATACCTTAATATTGCCCGTAGACCCCTAAAAGTTACTATATTTATGAGCAGCATCGATAGTAATGTCGATTTAGCCATGTCCGTCCGTCTGTCGGCAAAAATTAGGCCTTTAAACTGGACCTAGAGAGCTGAAATTAACCATATACTCTCTACGGGCCACAAACTCAAAAAAACTAATTTATCGAAAAAATCGAATTTCGAGCTAGAAAGCTGAAATTTTTTATATATGATCTTTGACTCGTAAAACTGCTCGGGAGATTCAATTTCTAAAATCCGCCCACTGACACGCCCACAATTAAATAAAACAATTTTATTGAAAAGTCAAAGTTTGAGCTAAGGAGCGTTTTTTTTATGTAGGTAGAGCGTTCTTAACAATTCAACCATACTTGGACTTTTGTCACGCCCACTTATGAGGGATAGGAATAAGAATAGGGTATCCAACAGTTCGCCCAATCGGACTGTAGCCCGTCCCTATGTTTTTTTTATTGTTTAGTTCTTGTTCTTATTACCATTATTTATTTCTTATTCTTATTTTTATATACTATCTATATATATAAAAATAACTTGCTAAATGTGTCGATAACGATAACGAAAATGGCGGAATATTCTTACTTGATGCGCCTGGTGGAACTGGAAAAACATTCCTGATTTCACTAATTTTGGCTACTATTCGTTCGAGATCTGCGATTGCCTTGGCACTCGCCTCTTCTGGGATAGCGGCTACTTTGTTAGAAGGCGGTCGGTCAGCTCATTGTGCATTGAAATTGCCACTGAATCTGCAACTGGATGAAGAACCTACATGCAACATTTCAAAGAACACTGCGATGGCGAAAGTACTGCAGCAATGTAAGATTATCATATGGGACGAATGCACAATGGCTCACAAACGCGCATTGACGGCCTTGAATCGTACTTTGAAAGATTTACGTAATGATAACCGACATTGCGGTGGCGCAATGATCTTGCTATCAGGTGATTTTCGTCAAACGCTGCCTGTCATTCCGAGAAATTAAAAGTCGGCACGGTAATAATTTTGTTGCGCAACCTAAATGCACCAAAACTTTGAAACGGTACGCGTTGGATTGTGAAGAATCTAAAATCAAATATTATTCAAGCAACGATTTTGATTGTAAAATTTAAAGGCGAAGATGTTCTTATTCCGCGGATTCCACTTATTCAGAACGATTTGCCTTTCGTATTTAAGCGTCTCCGTACGTCTCGCTTTTGCTATGACAATTAATAAGTCGCAAGGACAATCGCTGGATGTGTGTGGCATAAATCTTGAATTTCCATGTTTCTCACATGGTCAATTGTATGTGGCGTGCTCACGTGTCGGCAAACCTCGCGCTTTGTACGTGTACGCACCCGATAATGGAACGAAAAATGTTGATTACCATAAAGCACTTCAGTGAAAAAGCGGTAGGTTGGCCGACAAGTAAATCGCTACGGTTTTTGGAATTGTATTTAATTTTAATATAACTTTTGAATAAAGAATTTTAATTGACCGGATTACATGAAGCGAAAGCTCGGAATTATTAATTTCATTACCTACCTACATTAACGAATTTGGGCGGAACGAAGTTCGCCGGGTCAGCTAGTTTTATATAAAGGGTGTTCAAATTTGAGGTATCATTTTAAATTTTGAATGAAAGACATAAAATTGTGTGTAATTTATTTTTATTGGAAATTAATGTATTGGTTCCGGTTAATAATGAAAAAGAATGTCGTCCAAGTGACGTCCTCTGCTAGCTAGGCAGACTGTCAACCTTTTACCAACATGTCGAATCACTTTTTCGCATAATGATGGTTCAATAAGTGATATTCGCTTCATGAGGTTGTCTTTGAGGTGTTGAACAGTTTGAAGATTACCGGCATGAACTTTACTCTTCAAGAAACCCCATTAAATCGCATGATCTTGGTGGCCAATTCACGGCTGTTCTTCGGGAAATTATGCGGTTGGTAAACTTCTCTTTCAAAATATCCATTGAGTTCGTTGCTGTGTGGCATGTTTCACCATCCTGTTGAAACCACATATTCTGCACATCAATATCTTCCAATTGACTTCACAAAAAGTTTCTAATCATCGCTATATAGAACTCCATCCACAGTAACTGCATTGCCATTTTCATCTTGGAAGAAAAATAGACCAATTACGCCACCACAACGTACAGTAACTTTTTTTGGTTTCATTGGCATTTCAAACAATCCTCTTGGATTGTCTTCAGCTCAAATTCGAGAGTTTTCTTTATTGATATAACCGCCAATTTCAAAACGAGGCTCACCGGTGAAGATAATTTGCTTGAAAAAATTGTCAATTTGTTGTTGCTTCTCTATGGCCCAATTAACGAATTGCCGACGCACTGCGTGGTCAGTTGACTTTAACTCTTGTGTTAACAGTATTTTGTAAGCCTTTACATGCAGATCTTTGTGCAAAATGTTAAACTAAGTTGTTGGTTTGAGGTTTAATTGCTTTGAACGACGACGAATTGACTTCCTTGGCTCTTCAGCAACACTTCTGCTAACAGCTGCAATATTTCCACTCGAACAACCAATACGATGATTGGCCCTACTTCTCTGATCTTGAACCGAAATTTTTTCTTCAAATTTATGACTGATAAGTTTATTAGCACGGTTTGACGGAGCATTTTCTCTACCGTATTTTGAACGAAATTTTCTTTCAACTTCTGCAAAACTTTCACCATATTTAAAATAAGTTTAAATAATAAAAACACGTTGCTCACTAGTGTACTGATACATTTTAGCTAACGGGAATGTATTTACTTCATACCTGAAAAAACTGCGGTGTAATCTAATACCTGTAAAAAAAAGGGGCGGCCAATTTAAAAAGCTACGTCAAATTTAAACACCCTTTATTAATGTAAAAAGTATCTATGCTTTTTTTTTTATTTTAATTATTTAAATTGTGGGTTTATATATTATTTATTTATGAAATTGACTCTTTACCCCATGCAGGGATTGCCTAAGATTATCACAGCAGCTTTGTTTGTTGTTATTTACTTTTCTGTTAATTTTTATCTTTTGTTTATTAGTTATTTTATATATATTATTTTGTTTGATTTTATTAATTTTATTAGTTTTATTTTATCTTATGTTTTTGCTTTATTTATTACATATTATATATATTCTATTTTATTTTAAATTCTTTTAGTTGTAAAAGTTATTATTTTTTAGATTATATTGAATAGTTTTAGTTTTAAGTTTATGCAAAAAAACGCAGAAAAAACTGCCCCGCTGAATTCACTAATTTAAGTTCTATAGTCGTTCAACTCAATTTCCTTTATGTCAACTCGTATTTAATTTATTAGAGTGGTTGCCTGGTTGTTCATATAATTAAATTCCAGTTCATATGTTGGAATAGTTCATATAACCGAATTTATCGAATAATAAATAAAAATGAAGATGCTATTCGTGTGCGATTTATAGAGAAAGCTCGTGAATCAGATAGCAGAGTATTGTATTCTCACCTGAACTTCAATCTAAAGGATAAGAACTATTTCAATGACTCACTCAACTATAGTGAAATATCTCTTATTTTCAAAACAAGGTGTGAGTTGATTGGTTTAAATGGCAGCCCATATAATGGAAGCTTCAACCAGTTTTGTAATATTTGCAACTTAAAAGCGAAAGAAGACTGCTTTCACATTATTAGTGTTTGTCCAATCTACAAACCACAGAGACTAGCTTACTTCGGAAAAAAATTCCTTACCATGCAGGAGACAATACAAATTCTGAACGAGTGTGATTGGAAAAAGTTATTTTATTATATTAAATCCATCTACAAATACAGGTCGCTATTAATAACAGAGTATTATGATTGATTAAGTTTATTAAAAAAATAACTATATTGTTAAAGTTACAAATGTAGGTACATGTATAAGCATTTTGCTAACCAAGCTGACGGCTAAGCCATAGCTTTAAAATTCATTCTATCTTGTAACTTATGTAATAAGAAAATATTAAATAAATGAATTTCTTACTTACTTACTTACTTACTTATAACCGAAGATGAGAACACTTGGTATGTATATTTTATTTTTCGATTACTGATAGTCCCCTCAGTGGATTTTGTCAGCCACTTGTCCCTCATGGCAGAGGGTAGTTTTGCTCGTAATGCTCTTCCTCATTTTGCCGTTTTTCAGATTGTTTTGAATTGTCTTCCTTCCTCCCCAAGCACTTTCATCAGCAGGGAAGGCGTACAACTTCCTTGAAACGCTGCTCTCCCTTCTTTAAATTCGATAGTAGGAACTTATTCTATACACATTTCTATGCTGTCTCTGTACACTTTGTAAGTGTTATGTGCTGTGCGCCTTTCCTCTTCGTTATCGTTGTTTTCGTCGTATTCCTCGTGGTTTTTCTCTTTTCAGTTGTTTATGCTACTATTCACTGGCGCTGGGCTGGGGTGTACACTGTACAGCAGAGTACACGTTTTGTTGTTGCTAGCTGGCTCGTTCGTTAGCTGCTGCTTCTGTCGACTGGTGTAGGATGTGGTGTATCTACAACTGCTCATAGTCAGCTGTACAATGTGTTTGTTGGCATTTGGATTTTATGATGTTCAGTGCGATGGACTCGGGTTTTGTGCGCTTCATCTGTGCCGTGACTATGGCCAGTCAGTCAGTCATCGACATTAGACCGGAGTAATCCAGTCTCTCGCTTTGTGTGAATTTTCTACCCAGTACAGCACGCTCACGTATCTCGTCGTTGTTGTCATTCGTCGCCGACAAGCGCTCGCTTATAATTCACACATTACGCGGATGGGAACGGCACAACACAACTTAAAATCAAAAAAATACTTGAATATTATACAGAGTACGAGTATTTGTTGTATTTGTTATGTTGCTTAGTATTAGTTGTTGTTCGCTTCATATTTTCTTGCAAAATGAATGATCGTCGATATGGATTTACAAACAGTTAAACAGTTCGTTATATTCATCCGTTCGTTGCTTCGTCTTTAGATGCGTTTAGTTGGATCCTATTTTTGTTCGATTTCGTTTTCCGTTTTGTCGTCAATGTTTTGTTATCTACTTGTATATCCATGAACAATAACAAACTATAAGAGATAGATAATCGTTATTGTTCTCTAATGAATCTTTTATCATTTTTTTCGGCTTCTGTTTTGTTTATTATTGTGTGCGGCGGACGAGTTAAAATGGAAACGACGCGCGGTTGTCAGTGATTTTTTCTTCTTGTTTTGTTTTGATTTTGTTTCTGTTCTCCTTTTATCTGATACCAAGTTTGTTTCTTTGTGAATTATATCCTTCTATTACTCCAATAGATGCAATCGTTTATACATAGTTTTGAATGAATCAGAACTATACCAACAATAGCTATCTTCAGATATATTTCTGCAGAAGAAAATAAAGTATAAACTGAACGGCAGATTAATAGAAGAAACTAAACAATTATAACATTTAGATCAATCGGATTTGATGAATGAAACCATTTGCGTTTGTTTTGTTTTACTGGGAAAGTGATTGAAATACCAACAGTGTATTGAGATATTTGTTGATCCACTAATCATCGCCAAAATGTATGTATCTTTATTAAATACAACCTTATAAGTAATACAATTTGCAAGAGTATCTAAAACGTTACAGGTTTAACCCATTAAGTTGGATAGCATGTGCTTTGCTTTGCATAATTAGGTACCTACATAATACCTAAGACTGCATAAGTATATATACGTACATTATGAGTTAAGTAATGAACATATAATTGGAATTTTTACTATCTTAAAAGGTATAAGCAAAGTCAAATAGTTTATATTCAATTTTGACAACTGGAACAGAGATAAGGAAATAGGTACAGTTTTTAAATTTTTAAATCTTGCCTGATGATTTCGGTCATCTGAATGATTTTGTTATCAATTTGGTTTATTTGTTTAAACAAAACAATGCTCTAACATTGAAACATTTGAAAGATTTGTGGAAGTCTTCTTTATTACTACGTAATTATCTTGAAAAATAAATCCAAAAGACTGCACTAAAAAAATGTGTAGATCAATACAGTCCTGTATATGTTACTAGCGGGTACCTGGTGTCCATTACTTCGCCTCGCCTAACCAAAAGTAATACATGTTTTACTAACGAACAAAGCTAGACCGGATTCCGCTAAACACTCAAGGGCCAATACTAAAGATTGCCTGAAAATTTGAGCGTTTCTGGGGTAGGTACTGGTTGTCTGGCAGGCGACTATGTCAGCTTGCTTATTCGAATCAAACAGTGTTTAGGTGACCCACCTGCGGGTTAAAGGGATTTCAATCTTTTTTCCGATTGTTTGAGCCCATGTTGATGTCACAAACTTTCGGGCAATTGGCAACAACAAATGTACAAAGTTTCAACTCAACCGGATAAACGATGCGCGAAGGCATAGACGAAGAAAATATATCTGATAAGACACGAGCGCCACCTGTTATATACTGGCGATCACAAGGATGAGGCCATACATTTTGCAATCGATTTTCAGTCTTTATACCTGTTGGAAATTTTATACCCGGAAACTCCTACTACCTACCTGAGAACAGGTACCTACATATTTTCCCAACAGTAAGTCATAAAATTAAAAGGTAAATAAGAAATGACCGCTGGAAGGAGTTTCCCAAGATCAAACAATGAATTACTTGAAAAGCGTATACAAATATGCGCACTAGGATGAGGCCACATGCAAAATCTTCGAAAGAAAAGAAAAAATTAATATGACCTCTATAAGACGGTTTGGAATAGAATGATACACTTTTTTTTTAATAATTAAGAGAAATTCGGGCCCAGGCATCACAAATAGCTTCGGTCAAAGTGTCTTTGTCTTCAAATTGTCTGCCGCCTTCCTACACCTTACGAGATAACCATGCCCAAACATTTTCGATTATGTTAAAGTCCGGTGAATAGGGCGGCCATGGCAAATGTTCCACGTCTTCTGATTAAATCCAACAACCTGGAAGTGTGGATAGGGGCATTGTCTTGTTGGAATATCCAAGACAGGTGTCCGAAAATGTTTTTCATTTTTGGAAATGACCGTCGCAGCAAACATTTGAAGTTCTTTCCGTTCAATGTTGTGGACAAAGTCTCCAACTCGATTGTGCCAAAGTGGGTATTAGCTCCCAACACCATTACACCTGATGTACGGCTGTGATGTCTTGCCAAAATAAGCTCCTCATTTGTTAGATCATGAAAATAAAAGTTGTAACCATCGGGGCCGTCAAGGTTAAACTTTTTTTTATCCGAAAAGACAACGCGTTTCCATTCACTGGTCCAAGCGACATGTTCTCTTGCAAAATTCATTCGATGCTCCTTGTGTACTTGCCTCAAAACAGGTTTCTTTTTAAGTTTTCTCCTCTGTATAGTACCACTTTTTCGTATTATCCTTCGGACCGCCGCTGCTATGCTGGCTGATACCTTGCTGTTGGCCCTTGTTTTAGTCACTGGTAGAGTAGAATTTGAGGCAAGCCGGAATCCGGTCTTCGCAATGGCCTCATCCTAGTGGCGCATCTTTTTATACCCATTTCAAGTAGTTCATTGTTTGATCTTGGGAAATTCCAGCGGTCGTTTCTTATTTACCCTTTAATTTTATGACTAACTGTTGGGAAATTATGTACCTGTACACAGGTAGTAAAAATTTCCGGGTATAGAATTTGCAAAATGTATGGCCTCTTCCTTGTGTTCGCCAGTGTATGTCAATGGTACTATTCCAGGAACTTTTCCGCAAGTGCAACCAACAGCTGTACACATTCTAACCTCAATAAGCTTAACGATGCGCGAACACATAGGAGACAAACACATAAACATGAGTGCGCCACCAATTGTACGTTGATGATACTATTCCATAAACTTTCGCGTAAGTACCAGTAACAACTGTAAGAAGTTTTAACTATATCGCATGAGCAATGCGCGACCGCATAGAAGACGAACACACAATTAAATTTTTAAACATAAGATTACATATAGCGAAAAAATGCACTTATGGGTAAAGCAATCGACCAATTTTGACAAAACACACACACACAAACTTACTCTGGGCCCAATACCGAATATTGCCTAACAATTTGAACTCAGTCTGTTCGATGGTTTCGAAGTCATTTAACTTCGGATATACCAACATCCATTCATATATATATAATATAATATCTATTTGCTACATGCTTTGGCTAAACCAAAAGAAACAGTAAGAAGAGTTTTAAAAAAAATTCATATATATGACAATTTTCATAGGAAATGGTTCTACTTTAATGGCGAGGCCATGATTTGGATTTACTACAGTAAGGAGTGGATCGCCGGTTAGACTTGAAAACGTTTTGGTAGCGCTCCCGGCTTGGATGACTTCGTCACTGAGGCCGTCTCAGCTGAAGTTAATTTGTAATCATAACGTGTGTACCTTCGCAGCCTGAGTTTTCCCGCCACTTCTGATAGAATAGATCTTTCATTTTGCAGTGTCAGCCTTACGCGATGATTTGATGTCACTGTCACAGGTTGCAACGTTATTGAACATTGATCTCAGATATTTTAATTTTTCGCCATTGAGAATCACTCTTCAATTCATATCAATGTCTGGAAATGGTGGAGTGGGTCAGATAACGGGCAGCACATTCTATCTTTTTCGAACTAATACGATAACAATTCCCCTCTAAAACCTTCCTGATACATGTAGTGCTCATTGCAGGAATGTTTGACTGTCGCTTATGATGTCTCATCAGCGTAGACCAAATGCTGCACTATGGAGGTCGTCACATTTTCTTCGAACAAATAATTGAGAGCAGTTATATCTAAATATCAAGGGACTTAGGGCACTTCCCTATCGTATACCGACATTGATTGGGAACTGCTCGGTGTCCCAAGCGGGTCATTTCACTCATATCTGTGATCCTGCATAATTTTAGGTATCAGTGTGTTTTCCTGTCTAATACCCGATCAACGATCTTCCTGGTGTGTAACATTAGCTCGAGAGAACCTTAATCATATTTTCTTAAATTATCTTTTTCTTCCTTTGACGCCGATTTTATGATCAGGATTTAAGGGACCAGAACCCTCACACTTTCAACAATCATCGGAGACTTTCCGTTTTCGGGTTACTTCTTAACTGGGGCCAATCAAATGCTGGTGTTAGTTTACATTTGTGTAATTCAAGAGTTTTCAAGCCTGCCTATGTTCTAAGATTTCGGCACGTGCGTAATCCGTTTGCTGTTTACCTACCTCTGCGATCCCGTGTATATGCTGCTTCCAGTTTTCCAGACACAGCGCTCTAGCAATAGCTTGGTTATTAAAAAGGTGGTTCGGTGATTCTTACGTCTCTTAAGCTTTCTTTTTTATAATGTGCACGCACTCAAGGAATTTTCGGATACCCTTGTAATGTAATAGCTACACAGCGCAGGCGTTAAGCAAATTAGGGAGAGATGCCGATGCACGTTGGTTTTTAATGTTTGTAGATTATAATGTGTAGGAAAATTAATCGGGGAAGAGCATTCCACATTCGTATTGTACGGATAAGGAAAGATTCCTTGTATTTCACTGTACGCCCGAATACAGGCTTAAGGGTAAACTTATGCGCATTCCTTGCACAGCGGGTACTGCGGTTGAAATGTACTAGGGGTGGAATGCAACTGGCTATTTCATTTGAGCAATTATGGTGGAAATATCGAAATATAAGAAAGTCGAGCGATCTCGCGATGTTACAGTTACCAATGAGTTCTATCGCGCGTTATTGAATCCTGTCTAAGTAATTGGTGCACCAGACCAGATATGCGCCCTGTACTCAAGTTTTGGGCGAATAAACGCCTTATAAATAGTAGCCAGATCAGAGGGAGTGACATATTTCTTGCAGCTCTTAAGGAAGCCCAGGGATTTCGCTGCGTTCTTGGCGACATCAAATATGTGGTAATTTCAACGTAAGTTGTCATTAACACACATACCGAGAATGGAAAACAGTTCGGTTTCAACGATGCAAGTGCCATTTTTGCTGAAGCATTATTGTCTATTAGCTCGATATGAAGTAGCCAATGTCATCGACGTGTTTTAGCTTTTCGGTCTTTATCCATACTCCACATCTTGGTACAAATCATCGAGTTCGCGCTTGCATCATCTTCTCAGTTTGCCCTCCTTGTACTTCTCCTTCTTCTTCCTTTGATGGGGGTGAGGCTATGACCTTACTGATTCGCCGGTTCGACTTCAGAAAAGAGCGGCAGGTCTCCCGATTTTGAATTAATTCGTCGCTGAGGCCGATCAAATAATTGTGTTGCTTCATTTGTGTAATCCAAGAGTTTTTAGGCCTACCTCTCTTTCGCGTTTGTATTGGAACGTTGATTGATATTGCCTTTTTGACAGGGTTCGAAGGGTCTCTCCTATGAACATGACAGTACCAACTGATCCGGTCGCGCTCCATTTGTTTTTCGAAATAGGTTCTTTGACGTTAAGGATTCCTTGGATCTTGGAACGTCTTATTCGATCAATCTTTGTTACTCCTGCTATCATGCTTGACCTGCTATCTGCTTGACAAATATCTAACGTAGTATTTTTTTTTCGAAAAAACTTAATATTGGGTTCCTGCTTATGGTCCAGCACTCAGGCCCACAAAACAGAACTGGTAGTATTGAAGTTTAGTAATTTAATTAATTTGGTGGGGGCATGCGCCCCCATTTATTCGGCTTAATACAAGCTATCTTAAAACAAAACTAAGACTTATAGCTAGACTTAAAAACTAATACTTACAAGCTAGAGATAAAGTTTGGGAAGGAGGCTAAGTTTAATGGAGGGAGTGCTGCGGTGGAAATCAAAAACGGAAATGTTTGAATTTACCTTTTGGTTCGTTGGAGTCATAGAACGTGCGGTGGGTTGGTAGATAGAAGAGACGGGGATGTCTTAAATTACGAGGATTAGTATTAAAGGAGATGGAGTTGTAAAGGGACGGGCAATCGACAGACCCGGAGAGGAGACGATGAATGAAGAGAATGTCTGCTGCATCCCTGCGGTCTTCAAGGCTATTCAAGTTAATAAGTTTGAGGCGGTCTAGATAGGGAGGTAGAATTAGGGGATCGTTCCAAGAGAGTCCGCGGAGGGCGAATCGAAGAAAACGTCGTTGTATGTTTTCGATTCTGGTTACATGAACTTGTTGAAAGGGTGACCACATTTGGCTGGCGTGTTCGAGGAGGGGGCGGACAAAGGTAATGTAGAGAGATCTGGTCACGTATGGATCAGAGAATTCCTTTGACCACCGTTTAATGAACCCAAGGGATGAATTGGCTTTACGAATTATCTCGTCAATGTGCGAACGGAAATTAAGCTCGCGGTCGTACATTATGCCAAGGTCACGAAAAGACTGCACGATAGGTATAGGTTGATCATTTTGAAGGTAAAGACGGGGAGGGGACTTGTTGTATTTACGTGATAAGGTTATGGATTTACATTTCGCAACATTGAGCTCTAGGCAGTTTTTGAGACACCAAATAGAAAAACTATCTAGATCTTGTTGTAGCAAGCAGGAGTCTTGTGATGAAGTTATGTGTTTGAAAAATTTGGTGTCATCGGCATAGAGAGAGATAGAGGAGTGTTTAATAACCCTTTCCAGATCGTTTATAGTTAAGATGAAGAGAAGTGGACCTAGGTGACTGCTTTGTGGTGCACCAGAGGTCGCCAGGAATGGGGCAGATAGGACGGACCTGAAGCGAACATTATATAAACGGTTTTCCAAATAGGATGATATCCATTTCAGCAGTATTGGTTCGAGACCAAGGGTGGACAATTTGAAAAGAATTAATTTATGGGATATCTTATCAAAAGCTTTACTAAAATCAGTCGCAATAACATCGACTTCTTTACCACTTTCTAATGACGTTAGCGCAGAGGATGCGAATTCAACGAGGTTAGTGGTGGTTGATCTACCTTTTAGAAAGCTATGTTGGTTTTGGGAAATTAAAGACTTGCATTGAAAGCTTAAGGATTCGTACAAAATGCTTTCTAGGAGTTTGGGTATATGCGAAAGTTTGGCTATCGGGCGATAGTTAGTAACTTCACTTTTTAATCCCTTTTTATGAATCGGCGTTATGAAGGAGGACTTCCATATCTGAGGAAAATCGCCTTGAGATAGTGAGAGCTTAAAGAGGTGCGAAAGGGGGTAGGAGAGCACTAGGGAACACTTCTTAAGAAAAATAGCGGGAATACCATCTGGGCCAGGTGAATATTCATCATTAAGTTTTTGCAACTTATTTTCAATTACAGAAAGTTCAAAAGTTTGAGAGAGAAAGGGACCAGTGGAGTACTCGAGTAGGTAGTTGAAATAAGAATGATCTTGTATAAAGGAGTTGTCGGCAAAAGATTTTTTAAAAAAAGTCACTTGAAGATATGTTTTCGTAAGAGAGGGAGCGGGGGTAGCCGTCGGATTTTTTCTTGTAGTTAACGAATCGGAAAAACGATTTAGGGTCGCTTATAAGCTGGGTGAATTGTAGGTATGAGCCGAGATAGTTGGAATAGTCAGAAAAAGACTTGTTTCGAAGGAAAACTGACCATAATTTGTTTCTCTTGTTGCGTAACGATCGTAGTCTTCGATTATACCAAGGGGGAGATGTAGAGAAGGGTTTTGGCCGAGAAATAGGGACAAAAAGGGAGATAGAAGAGAATAATTCTCTGCAAAACAAGGAGAGGGCATCATTGACAGGCAGATTTTCAAAATCAAATGAGACTTTGCTGAGGTGTTCACTAATTTTGCGGAAATTGGCCTTATGAAAATCATAGCAGGAGGGGCCAGCGGGCGGTGTGGACTGTAGAGGAGGGTCGTGAAAAAAAGAAAGAAGAAGTGGGGGGTGAAGGTTGTCAATAGTCGAGAGAAGAAGAGGGGAAAGCGAGACAGAGGAGTTAAGTGGGTCAGTAGAGCTGACACTTGGTCTTCCGGGCTGGGAGTTTTGAATCCATTTGTTTTGCCAAACCGAAGAAGTAACCGCAAGTAACAAAGTATTGCGAGGATAATTCTTCGTCTGATTTTCTCTAAGGTGCCATTCGTGAAGTTGATGTTCATTCCAATTTAGATAAACTCCCTAGCTACCTCAGAATTGCTGCTATCAGCAGTGTCCTATTGTCCTAGCCGGTGGATAAATACTAACTTTTTGTTAAAACCATGTACTTGGTTTTGCCTCCTTGATATCAACCCCAACCAATTTTGCCTGTTCTTCAATCGCCATAATGTCGTGCGCGTGAGTACCTCAGGAATTAGGAATTAACGGCCCATACAGTGCCTAGAACCTAGCTTCTCCAATAACTTTCATGCAAAGTGGAGGGGATTCGACGTGGCAAGGTCGTTGAAGATAATGCCTCTAGTTACGATTAATGATAGAATTGGCGTTAAAAATTAATGTTCTATCCTTAATTTAACAAAGCGAAAGTCGGAAAAAAATCCAACCATTATTTGAATACAAAATGCAATTGATAAAGTCACACATAAGGACATTTATTAGATTTTGCTGCATAAATGTTATTAAAACTTCCAACAAAAAATAATTAATAAGTATTTAAGTATGAGGTGTAAAAATAAATGTCTCGCCAAATAATTTAATTTTAATTTAAAAAAAGGTTTAAATGTCGCTTGTCAAAAAGCGTCAACAATTCAGCAACCGTCATTATGATGGCAGATATAGCCTGTCGTTACCCTGATTGAACCGAAAACACTTTCAGAATTCAGTAAGTGTCATTATGTCAGCGGCTACCAACGTGTTGGATAGATTTTTTGGAACTGCTCGTTCTGTTAAATACGTCATTATCGACGCAGCATGTGAGTAGGATTCTCTCAAACCTATTTCAGGACTATCTTTTTTTTTTTGTTTTTTTTTTTTATACAGTTTCTAATATTACTCCCAAGCCATAGTAATATTATCGTTACTCTCAGCAAGCTGAGAGTTACCTATCCTGGTTAAAAGCACGAGACTTGGAACCAGAACTAGGCTCGGACGAATAATAGGGGTAGGTGGAAAATCGTACATGCGACTCTTTCTCACTTAAGATAAGAAAACAAAAACCACCTCCCTTCGAAACCTGCATACTACAACTAGGTTATTCCTATCTAGTAGTTTTATTTAAACTGTAAATTACGCGTTTGGCAGGAAGCTTCCCAGTGGAGGCACCTGCTAATACCGCCATAAGCACGCGGTTACATCTTATTGCGCTAATTCAAATGGTTTTATCCTTTGTAATCGGCGCACTAGGTTAGTATCGTCTCGAATTTGTAGCATGGTGATATTGCAATGACCGTGAAGGCGTGTCTGTTGTTTGCAGGCAAAATGTTTTATTTCATCTTCGACGGTAGCCATAGTTAGGTCTCTGTGGATATCAGTGTTTCTGATAAACCATGGTGCATTTACTATTTTTCTTAACACTTTGTTTTGAAAAGTTTGTAAAATGTTGATATTACTGGATTTGGTACAACCCCAAAGTTGTATACCGTATGTCCAAACCGGTTTTAGTACTTGCTTGTATAAAAGCAGCTTGTTCTGCATGCTGAGTTGGGAAAATCTACCAAGCAGCCAGTGCATTTGTTTACATCGAATGGCGAGCTCTTCGCGTTTCTTCTTGACGTGCGGTTTCCATTTTAATTTCGCATCGAGTGTCATACCCAAATATTTTGCCTCGTTTGCGTACGGAATTCGTACCGAATCAATGAAAATGGGTAAGTTGTCTACCTTTTTATAAGTAAAATTCACGTGCGTTGATTTGGCCTCGTTGAGAGCAATACGCCAAGTCGTTGTCCAATCACAAATTTTGTCAATAGAACGTTGGAGTTTATTAGTTGCTGATTCAACGGTATTACTGACCGCTAATATAGCTGTATCGTCTGCAAATGTGGCTACTTGTGTGCCTTCTTCTTGAGGAATATCACTAGTGTATATTAGAAATAGGATCGGTCCAAGAACGCTTCCTTGGGGAACTCCTGCCGCGATTTCTTTAAATTCAGAGTAATCATTTCCGTGTTTTACACGAAAGAGTCTGTCTGATAAGTAACAACTAAGGATATCAGATAACTGTTTCGGAAAAGCTTGTCTTAGCTTATGTTTCAACCCTGTATGCCATACTTTATCAAAGGCCTGAGAGACGTCGAGAAAAACACTAGAACATATTTTTTTCTCCTCTAGGGCTTTTTCAATTACATTGGTTATTCTGTAAACCTGGTCGATTGTAGAGTGCTTAATCCTGAATCCGAATTGGTGGTCAGGTATTAATCGACGTTCTTCGAAAATCGGATGTAGGCGCTTTAACAAAAGTTTTTCGAATACCTTCGACATTATCGGTAAGAGAGATATTGGCCTATATGATTTTTTGTCATTCAGTGGTTTACCGGGCTTTGGAACCATTATAACTTCAGCTACCTTCCATTGTCGTGGAACGTACAATAACCTGAACGATGCATTTATAAGATATGCAAACTTTATTAAAGCTTTCCTAGGTAACTCTTTAAGGACCTGTCCTGTGATTAAGTCATATCCAGGAGCTTTGTTTAATTTTAGTTTATCTATTTCGAAGCGTAGTTCGGCTAGCGATACACTTTTTATTCTATAATTGTCAGGTGCCACGGTTAGGACAGGAAATTCGAGCAACGCTTGACCATCAAATGGTTTAAATGTTTCTTCCAAATGTTCTGCAAATATTTCGGCTTTTTCCTTGTCACTCTTCACCCATTCTCCATTGATTTTCCTGATGGGTGGCGCTTGCGTTTTTGGTTTTTTAATGCCTTTCATGGCTTTCCAGAGCGAGTAATTTGTACTTTTATCCGCAGTTAGGCTTCCAAGATATGTAGAAATTTGACGATTTTTAAAGTCTCGAATTTCTCTCTTAAGTTTACTACAAAGGTAGTTAAGAGTGGTTTTATCCTGTGGAGCGCGAGATTGTTGCCATCTTTTGCGCGCTCTCCTTTTCTTCTTTGACAATTGAGTGATTTCCGAGGGATATGTTATTTCGCAATGTGTGGTTATTTTCCGTTAATGGGGAGTATTTTTCCAGGCTGAGCATTGAGTGACGTTAATAAATTGATCGACTTCGTCTTCAAGTTCGTGGGGTGTTCGAAGAGACACTTTGAGATCGATTTTACTTTCACAGTATTTTTTAAAGGATTCTCAGTTTGTTTTCATGTTAGTTAGTCTGGGCGGACCTTCTTTTTTTCGTAGACAGCCGTTAATTGTCAAAATGACCGGTGAATGATAAGAAGAAAGATCGAAGCATTCCTCAACTACAATAGAGTTTCCCGACAAACCTTTCGTGATGAAGAAATCGATGAGGTCTGGTGTTTTTGCCGTATCCGAGGGCCAGTACGTCGGTTTACCTGAGGAATGAAAGTCTACCCCCAATTCCATACCGGCTTCGTAAAGAACTCTACCTTTTACTGAAATGCATCTCGATCCCCAGAAGGTATGTTTTGCATTAAAGTCACCTCCGATGACGAAATTTCGTCCAAGTGAGTCAAAGATACTTATAAAATCGCTTCTTTCCATCGTTGCACGTGGGGGGCAATAGATAGCTGCAAAATCATATTTTATGTGTTTAATTTTTACGCTCACCGTGCATAATTGCAGTTTGTCAAGCTCGATTGTTCCACTGACTGAGTGTTCAATGGTATTTTTGATCAACAAGGATGCCCCGCCTCTCGCCCTTTCCGAAGGGTGATATGCGTGATAGGCAATGTATCCTCGAATGTTTGTGCTGGTTTCTTTCGTCAGATGAGTTTCCGAAATCAAACAAATATCAATTTCATATTTATGAATGAATATCTCGAGCTCGTCCATCTTATGCAGAAGGCCGTTCGCATTCCATGTCACTAATTTAACTAAATCCGTCATATTTATATTATTGCACGTGTACTTCGAAATTGATTTTCGAGCTTGTCGAGTTTTTCAAACATACGTTTATTAATTTGGCTCTGTTCTTCTAGCCTGGCAAGAATTGCAGAGAAAACTTGGGAGACTGGATCAGATGTTTTATTTGTTTGTTCGCGTCCTTGCAACGCAGCTTCAGCGTATGTTTGTGGAACAGCTTTCGGTGACTTTTTTCTAAACAATTTTCCTTCTCTTGGGTGTTGTGTTTTGACCATTTCTTTAGCCTTTTTTCGTCCTTCATTGGTTTTATTGTTGCCCCTTTCAGGTTTGTTATTGGTTTTATTTGCGATTGGTAGCGTAGTTTTCTTTATTTTGTCGCGCCTATTTTGAAGTTCCTTAGCCACTTCGCATCCGCGATAATTTGCCGGATGTTTTCCATTGCAATTTATGCATGTTGGTAGGTCTTGTCTACTTAGAGCGCATTCCTTCGATAAATGTTTACCGGCACATTTTACGCAACGCGGCTCTTTTTGGCAATACGTGTGCGTGTGATTGTAGCCTTGGCAACGCTTACACTGAGGAATCTGATGAGTCCTTTGGCGCATCGGGTCAATTTTAACCACTATGTTTAGGATAGTTTTAATGTTGTATATTTTTTCCATGTTTTCAGACTTTTCGAAACTAAGCATGAATAGCGGAAGTCCGCGTTTGACAACAATTTCCTCGTCTTGTTCCGTTTTTTGCTTTTCTTTTTTAAGTATATTAACCGCGTCGATAATTTTGAAACCTTTAGTTTTAAAATCTTGCAAAACATCTTCTTTGCGGCACGAAGAGTGGAGCCCTCTGGCTACAACTCGGTGTGGCCTTTCAGACTTGTTTTCATAAGTGTACCATTGTACCTTCTCAGTATTCAGTTTTTGAGAAACTGCGCGATAGCTCTCAGGATCGCTTACATTTATTTTCCACACATTATTATTCAGAGATGTTACTTTGAATGTGGACTTTGCTATTTCCTTAAGAAGGCTACTTAGCTTGCTGTAGTCTGAAACTCCGACAACGTTAATTGGAGGTGGAAGGTATATCTTATTTTGAGGTTTTTTCCTTAGCGTTTCTATTTCGTTGGCATTTGCCTTTTTGGGTTGTCTATCTTTTAGCACAACGACTTCTGGTGAGGAGCCGGCTTTCCGTTTTTTGTTCGGTCTCCTCTTAGTGATCCAATCCGTTTCGCGCCCTAGCTCTTCTTCGTCTGTATGATAATCGCGGCTAGCTGAGCGGTATGATTTGGCTTCTGGCTGTTTTTTAGGTTGAGATTCAACAAGTGCTTTGTTCTCAGCTTTCAGCTGATCTAGCTCTTTTTTTAGCTCTTGGTAAAGCTGTTCAATTTGGTTAAGCTTAGTGCGGAGTTCCTTGTTTTCGTCCTCGAAGCTTTTGCATTTCGTTGAGTCTCTCGAAAGGCGTCCAAAATCTTTTGGCGTCGTAGGACTTCGATTAGTTTTTGCTTCTGGCACAGATCCCGTTGGTGGTGATCTAGTTACCCTTTTACTATTTTTAAAAGGGTCGGATGATTGCAATAAATGGCTCTCCCCAGAATCCGTAGAGCCTGCCTCCGAAGAGTGTGGATTTTCCAGTAGAACTGGGCTGCCACCTGGGGTATTATATCTTTTTGTTTTAATCATTGCATTTTTTGTATACTCTATGCACTGGGTATACTGAGGGTGGATTTTGGTCGCCTCTTACGACCGGCATGCCTACCTCGGGTAGATTCTGATCCCTATCCCGAAGGGTGGATTTTAGTCGCCTCTTACGACCGGTATGCCTACCTCGGGTAAATTCTGACCCCTATCCCGAAGGGGGATATCTGCATCTCTGAATATTTTGATAAAAAAAATATCGGATATATAAGTAAAATCGAATGCTCTCTAAAATTGGACCCCAAACTTTTTTGGGGATTTGTTAATTCTAAGAAAAAAACCGATGGTTATCCATCGAAACTTACTTACAATAGCTCTACAACTGCTGATTCGCTAGATGCAAGCAATATGTTTGCAGATTATTTCAGTAAGTCGTTTAGGGTGACCCCTCCTCACATAGATGAGCAATATTTTAGTTATCAAACTAGCTGTTCCCAAATAAGTTTTAGTAGCTTCTCATTTGGCTTGGCAACAATTTTAAAATTTATTTCTTCTCTGAAGAATGATTATTCATCAGGTCCTGATGGCATTGCACCGATCGTTCTTAAAAAATGTAGTCATGCAATTGCTCCATATCTTAAATATCTGTTTGAATTGTCCATTAGTACTGGTAAATTCCCTTATGTATGGGAAAGTGCTTTTATCACACCTGTATTTAAAAAAGGCGAACGTGGTGATATCGCTAATTGTAGGCTTATTTCAAAGCTTTCGTGTATCCCTAAGCTTTTTGAATAAATTGTTTGTGAAAAGTTAATATTTCTTTGTCGCAATTTAATTTTTAATGAACAGCATGGATTTGTAAGAAACAGATCCATTGTCACTAATCTGTTAAGTTTCTTGCATGATTGTTCTAATGCCTTAGAGAATAAGGACAAAATGGATTGCATATACACTGACTTCTCTAAAGCTTTCGACCAGCTGTCCCATGAAATAATCGAGTTTAAGCTCAGGGCTTTTGGTTTCCCACCAAGTTTCATAAAATGGGTTAATTCATACCTTAGATCAAGGGTTTATCAAGTCAAATTTAGAGGATCGCTATCTGTATCTTTAACAGCTCAGTCTGGAGTTCCCCAAGGTAGTCACCTCGGACCAATTATATTTATACTAGCCATTAATGATGTTAAAGCATGTATAAATCACAGTAATATCCTGATCTATGCTGATGATACGAGGGCGGGTCAATAAGTCCGTGACTTTTGGAATAAAACACAGATTTTTTGATAAAAAAATAATTTTATTTTTCAACGTAGTCTCCCTTGAGCTCTATAAACTTTGTCCAACGCTTCTCCAATTTTTTTATCCCTTCCAAAAAAAATGATTTGTCGAGGTCCTCAAAATAGGCCTTTATTTGCGAGATGACTTCATCATTGGAGTCAAATCTTTTTCCACCAAGCCATTTCTTCAGGTTTGGGAACAAGAAGTAGTCGCTCGGAGCCAAATCTGGAGAATAGGGTGGATGAGGGAGCAATTCATAGCCCAATTCATGGTTTTTTGCCATGGCAACTGCACATGTGTGCACCCTTGCATTGTCTTGGTGGAAAATAACTTTTTTCTTGGCCAAATGAGGTCGGTTTTTTTTTAAATCGTCATTGAATCGGTCCAATAAGTTGGCATAATATTCCCCATTGATTGTTCTTCCCTTTTGAAGGTAGTCAATGTGCAATGTGGATTATCCCGCGTGCATCCCAAAAAACAGTCGCCATAACTTTATTGGCTGACAACCCACCTTGGCCTTCTTTGGCGCCGATTCACCCTTAGAAACCCACTGTTTTGACTGTTGTTTGGTCTCTGGTGTGTTGTGATGGATCCATGTTTTGTCCACGGTTACAAAACGGCGCAAAACCTCCTCCATATTGCGATTAAACAACGCCAAACCTTCCTGTGAAGTTGTTACACGATTGCGTTTGTGGTCGACTGTGAGCAAACGCGGCACCCATCTTGCGGAAAGCTTTCTCATGCGCAAGTGATCATTCAAAATTGAAACCACTGAGCCATGCGAGATCCCTACGGCTTCCACAATCTCTCGCACTTTCAATCTTCGGTCGGCCAACACCCTATCGTGAATTTTTTCGATTGTTTCGGGTGTAGAGACCTCAACTGGGCGTCCAGGACGTTCGGCATCTTCAGTGCTTGTACGGCCACAACGAAATTCAGTAAACCACTTTTTTACCAAGGAAATCGATGGTGCAGAGTCCCCATAGTATTTTTCAAGCTTAGCCTTGGTCTCGGTAATGGTTTTTTTCGCAAGAAATAATGCTTAATAAGCACACGAAATTCACTTTTTTCCATTTTCTCCTCAAATTAGTGAGTAGTCTGATAAAAATAGCTGTCAAACACAAACTTACTGACGCAGCAAGTTTAAATTTTGACAGGAGTCAACTGACAGATGCCTGTTGACAGGAGCAGTGTTGCCGTTTCAGTAAAGAGGTCAGAAATTCAAAAAGTCACGGACTTATTGACCCGCCCTCGTATGAAAATAATTAAATCTATCACTAGTCAGCAAGATAGAATTTTTCTTCAATCTGACATTAATAGCTTCGCCAATTGGTGTGATAAAAACGGTTTATCCATGAACCCTATACTAAATGTCAACATATGACATTTTCTAGAAAGAATATACCTTCCACCTTTCAATATTCTTTGTCTCAACATATTCTTTGTAATGTTGATAATTTTAAGGATCTTGGGGTTTATTTCGATCCCAAACTGGTTTTTGCCAAGCATATCAATTTTATTGTTAATAAATCTAATTCTATGCTGGGCTTCGTAAAAAGGTGGGCGAAAGAATTTAATGACCCATACGTTACTATGTCATTGTACAATTGTTTTGTCCGTCCGATTCTAGATTATGCTTCACAAGTTTGGACGCCGTTCTACAACATTCATTCAAATCGAATAGAGGCCATTCAACGTAAATTTATTCCATTTGCACTTAGAGGACTTCCATGGGATGATCCTTTTAACCTTCCTCCTTACAGTCAGTGTATTAAGCTTCTCCAAATGTTAACCCTTTCTCAAAGAAGGCTTAATAGCGATATCATTTTTTTACAGCAGCTTATATCCGGTCAAATAGATGCACCTGACTTGCTGTCATCTATTAGCTTTAATTTTCGGTGTGGTGCCCATAATTTACGTAGTGTTGATTTATTGTTTAGCCCCCATCATAGAACGAATTATGGGAGGCATGAGCCTATTAGTCGCATGAGTAGAATCTATAATATAAATGATCATGTGATTGACTTGCATGTTAGTAAAATTAAGCTGAAAAATATTTTGCGCAATAATACCTTAATGTCTTAATTTATTTGCATGATTTGTGTTTGTGTTAGTATTTTATAGGTACATAATTATTGTATTTTTAATTGTTTTGTCCTTACTAACACCTGCACTAAATGATGAGCCTGTGGGAGCACTTTTAGTGCCGGCAAATTACTGCTCGTGATAGTTGCTTGCTTTATGCACTCCACGACACAGAACTGATAGTATATTTAAAAATATCTTAATCTGATAAGCCAGTATGCTCGGACTTCCCTTCAGTAACAAAGAATAACGAACGTCATGTTTCGGCCTTGATTTCGCTCCTTGTTTTCCGGTTTTTTCTTGCTTAGTAATAAATGTAGCTTAATTGATTGAGATTCACTCGTTTGTTTTTATTAAATTCGAAGCGAGTTAATTGGAGTTCCGCAGAGGAATATGATAAGACGCAATGTGTTAGGCAAAGTGGTCGGAATCAACTCTATTTTCCAGAGGTTCCGCTCCGAAAACCAAAATCCCGTACATCCAAAATACTGAGTTTACACTCCCAAAAAACAAATTCTGAAAAAAAAAAATCATTAAACAAAGAACAACAACAAACTTAAGATAAAGTACACATAACCTGTCTAACAAAGCCTGTTTTAGATATCAATCGATTCGACCCAAGGGGATACATATGCCCCCAAAAAAACGCGGTTCTCGTAGAAGGCGACTAAGACGAGAACTATGTTATTTCACTGCTAAATTTTAACATAAGGTTAGGCATTTCACATATTGAAACTGAGGCCTACCGCGGGCGGACCATTTTGAATTTTTTTTTATCGGTGGAAGAAAGGTGGAAAGCATCGAAAGCCTGTGAGGGACTTTAACCTGAACTTAAGCCACCTCTTCCTCCAACCCCTATTCCCCACGGTGCAACCTGTATACATTTCGTCGTTAAGGGGGGGGGGGGGGGTTACGCTTTAGGCTCCATCTTTCTTTCTACGCTTACTAAGCACGTGCATGAATCTGTGTCGGCACGTGTCCACTACTGCACTGAAAGAACGCGTGCTCCACATATTCTACTGTGTCAATTTCAATTTTTGTTTTCAATTTACTTATTTGGCAAGGTACAAATTAAAACAAAGGTCTTTTATAGTACATGAAAGCTCATAACAAAATATTTTAGCACATTAATTGTATTTATAAAGAAACGAGCACAATTAAAACATTAAGTAAAAGATAAATTTAAAGGGCTTAAACTAAATCTAAATTAAATTTTAAGATATGCTAATACACAGATGGAAAAGTTGGAAATGAGGGGGGCAAAAGAGAAAAGCTGAAATGAAAGATGAAATAGAAAGAGAGAAGAATAGATTACAATGATGAAAAATGCGCAAATAGTGCACTTTTAAATTGATTAGCTCCTGTTACTTGTTTAATGGTGGTAGGCTGTGAATTCCAAAGTCTAGTAACATGAACAAGAAAGAGGCGAGACGAGTTTAAATATTTTGAAGAGGGCGTGATAAAATTGAAAGTTCTCGGCGACTAACCAAATTTTAATTTTTCAAATAAATATGGTGGTGATTGTGTATGTATTAATTTATGTATAAGCACACAGCATCTAATATTCCAAAAATTAAGAAATGAACACCCAAGGACGTGCTTATGGTAATGAGATATATGGTCATATCTTCTTACTCCAAAAGCATATCGAGCCATATCGTTGAAAGCGACAAGTAATTTGTGCTGATAGAGGGAATCTAATTTACAATAAATAACTACAGCATAGTCAAAGATCGGCAAAAGAAGGCACTTTATCATCCTCAGTTTGGTGTTAGCAGGTGTAAAACTAGAGAGCAGCCTGAGCTTTCGCAAGCCTGAATAAATACGGGCTATAATATAGTGTACATGATCTGAGGCGGAAAGGGACCCATTAATTTTATATCCTAGACTTACCACAGTGTCAGAAAATGTAAGCCTCGTGGAATTGAAGAAATAGGCGGCAGGTCTTCAGTGTTATAAAGTTTCTTTGAACTCAATATAAGCTGACTCTTTTTTGGATTTAAAATCAGACCATTATCTAGAGACCATTTTGCAATAAAAGACAAGTCTGAATTAAACCTAGCCACAAGATCTTCAACCAGCCCGGGTGGTCGAGACAGGTATATCTGCGCGTCATCGGCATACAGATGTACAGATGTGTTTCGACACACTTGTGGTAAATCGTTAATATAAAGACAGAACAGGATTGATTCAAGAACTAAACCCTGGGGAACTCCAGAAAGTATATTTTTTGGTTGAGAGTATTTAAGAATAGCAATAACCCGTTGAACACGATTAGTAAGATAATTTTTAACCAAACACACTGAGGAATCACTCAAACCAAAGTAAAGTTTTAATTTTTTGCAAAGAACCTCATGACCTGACCATGTCGAAAGCCGTCGATAAGTCCAGTTAGCACAGCAGTGACAGATATTCCTTGTCATATTGGGATTCTAATATCATCAAGCACTTTAATCATAGCTGTAGAACAGCTATGGCCAGGTCGGAAACTTGATTGTGCTAAGAATATCACTGCAGCGCCCCTCAATTCAAAGTAGCGTTTGTCGCAAAAGGCGACTAAGGGATCATACCTAGGCGATCCATGTGAGTCTAGCGACACATTTAACATCCTTAAGCTGTCCCGAAAATGTGCATGCAAATCCGTGGGTTGACACAACTGGAGATCACCGGTGTCGTAAAAGATCAATCGAACAATTATCAATAATGGAAGCATGCACGTGTCGAAATCGTAAAAAAGAGGCAGGCCACTCCTGGATCACACAAATTCAATAAAACAAGCATTTGAATGGCCTCCGTGATTAAATGATCCGCAGTGGCAGAGACTTTTCACCTCTCGGCAGACCAATGAGCAACGTTATTAAGCATCGCTTGGCTCCTCCTTTCCATCATGTGCTTTCTAAAGCCTTATATGTTGAGTAGGCCTTCCTAAGGCTGTATTCGTGATCATCTAACACTCCTGCGTTGTCAATGGCCGCATGCATCCTGTTGAATATGATGCGCTCTTATATTTGGCGTGTTGTGTCTAGCATACAAAGCGGTCGGAAACACGAGGGACCTTCTATAAGGCACTTTTTACCTCCTTTTAGGTAGCAGAACTATTCCTTGCTTTATCCATTGATTGAAATATCCCCTCTCTTGTATACGACTGCAAACAATTCTGGTCGGATTTTTACTGCGGTTTTTAGAGCTCCGTTGGGAAAACAGCCGAACCAGTAGGAATGCAGTAAAGTTGAAGGGTTGTAATCCCTTTTATACTGATCATAACTTCGCCGTAAAAAGAAGAAAGGGTATAATGATAGAAAGAAAAGAGAATGCTGCAAAATGGGCAAGGACTCTCAAAACAATCCCACACCCATTTTTGGGGCATAGGGATATGGGAAGGGTATACAACAGTTGCCCCAAACAGACTGTTCTTCCTTAAGTTAATATGCTAAATTGTATAATATTTATCAACTATATATTGTAATGTCATAAATACTGATTACACCTAACATCTTTCTTACTTAAATCTCCTTTTTGTTCCATTGCAGATATGTATATAAAAACAGGACCATTTAAAATGTGCCCGCGGACGAACAATAACTATGACACGTGTACAAACAACCTTAATACATAAGAATAATACATATTACATGTCACGGAAAACATCCAGAAATAAAAATAACTAAAAGTTAGAATAAAATGCAAAATGTTCTAAAAAAAAAAGACTGAAATATAAATTTATAAAGACAACGTCTTAATGACGGCAAAATTCATTAACCAAAAAGAAAGAACTTCCAAACAAAATATTACATCTTTGCATTCGAAATTCTATTGCAACACAACACTTCTACGATTACTTGTTCTGGACGGCGCTTTTTACTAAAGCGTCTCACCATACAAGTAAATCCAGACACAATAAAAAGTATTTATGGATGCGGGAGGTCTTCCAGTATTTCAGAGCGCCAATCAGGCAGCCGCCCAACAACAACAGCAGCAGCAACATCAACATCAGCAACTTAATCTCCAGCTGCAACAGCAGCAACATCTTCAACATCATCAGCAACATTTGCATCAACAACAAAGTCTTGTTCATTTGCAGCAGCAACAACAATTGCATGCGCACCATCAACAACAGCAACAACAGCAACATCAACAGCAGCACCAACAACAACAATCTCAGCAGCTTCACAATGTTCAGCAGCAACAAAATCTCCACGTGCAACAACAACAACAACAACAACAAAATCCACAGCAACAACAACAGACGACTGCCTACAATCCAAATCAAAATGTCAATCCCAGCGCTGTCAACAGTGACATTATGCCACCAAAGAATCAGGCAGTGGTGGAACGATTGCGACGACGCATGGAGAACTATCGACGGCGACAGACAGACTGCGTGCCACGCTTCGAGCAGGCATTCAACAACGTATGCGAGCAGCAGAACCATGAGACCACAACGTTGCAAAAGAGATTCCTCGAGAGCAAGGCCAAGAGGGCGGCAAAGAAGACAACGGAAAAGAAACCAACGGAGAATTTGTTAGCAGGAAACTTACAAAGCAGTGTTCATGTGGTAAGTTCAGCGTTTTTATTTAATTTTATTATAATTATAATTTCTTCCTGTCTGCGTGTTTACTACCGTTATGCAAACAACATGACAGCAATTGCGATTGAATATCCCAAGGTGAAATATTACCTCTGTTATTAGAACTAGCTGCATGCCTTGAAAACGTTTCTATCAGGAAAATATCGAATGTGCAATTGAAAAGCATTCAACATGGCACGGAAGGACACCTTCTACGCTACAATTTAAACGACTTTGCAGGTTTCTTAAGTGCGCCGGAGTAGGCCTTTCAAACATGGTAAAGCAGTCATTACAGTTTTCACGGGAAAAGAAAGTTTAACCTAGATTTTCTCGCTCTAAATCGTTCAGCTACTAAGTTTTTGAATGAAGTTATCTGCGAGGTTTGCAGTCTTATAAGTCAACAAAGAGTTGCGAATAAACAAAACAAAAGGGAGACTGCGATCTCACTGTAAAGATTATCGTTTGCTTTGTCGCCGTTATGTTAAGACAAATCCTGACATACACTGGCGATCAGTCCATACATTTTGCAATCGATTTTCAGTCTTTATACCTGTTGGAAATTTTATACCCAGAAACTTTTACTACCTGGGAACAGGTACATATTTTCCCAACAGTAAGTCACAAAATTGAAGGGTACAGTGCTGTGCAAATTAATTGGGACATTCATGATTTTTAAACATAATCGTAAGTAGGCTATGATTTTCGCGTTACTGTTTTAAACTTTGGTAAGGTTCTTTGCAAATTAATTATTACAAATATATTCTTTTGGATTCGCGAAGGTAAGTTGCAGTTTTTTGTGCATTTATAAAAGTTTAGTGTCATGAAGCTGATTTCGGATGATGTTGGAGTTCCAAAATCAAGTGTGGGTATGATCATAGCGTTGCACAAGGCTACAGGATTCATTGCAACGGCTCGTACGGGGCATTGTGGCCGAAAACGTAAGACAACGGATCGCGATGACAAAACTTTGATTTATTATTATTTATTATTTATTTATTTCAATATTTTTTTAATTCAACAAATATTGTTACATAGGTATAAGTATATACCTATGTAACAAAGTTATATCTAACAAAGTTATATTTAAGAAATAAGAAGTGACATTTTTATTTGAAAACAAAAATAGTTGTAATGTCACTTCATGAAAAATAACAACTAGAAGTGGGGTGAAGGGTCATAAATTCAAAAATAAGACAAAAAAGCGGGAAGAGAAAGAAGAGAAAACTAAATGAAGAGAAGTTAAACAAATCAAATAACATAGCGCAACAAAACTTTAATTTCCTCATGATCGAAACTAAGAAGCCAAATTTTAACTTTATTTATAATTTCGGGTAAAGATCTAATTACACGAATATTCATAGGAAAACTATTAAACAGTTTACGGGATACAATGGAGTGGAAGTTTTTGAACATAACGGTGCGAAAAGTCGGCAAAACTACAAAATTACTTGAATTACTACGCAAAGTGCAGGTGTTAGAAATTGGACTTTGCAGTAGCCACCTCTCATAAAAAATTTGTTTGAAACTTTAAAGTAATACAAGTGTTTTAGTGGTAGAATTTTCAATGTTCTGAATAAAACCATAGATCGAGCTAAGCGATTTGCCCCACAAACTATTCTGATAGCGCACTTTTGTAAAACAACCAAGGACTGAAGCCTCGTTTGGTAGGCACCCACCAGCAACTAATACCGTACTGTAATTTTGATTGAAATATTCCAAAATAAACAGTTTTTAGTGTTCTATTATTAAAGTATTTCCTAAGACGATAAAAGCTACGGACAGTAGAGCGAAAATATTGTTTCAAGTTTGAAATATGTTCAGACCAACTCATATTTTGCCCAAAAGTAACACCCAAATATTTAAACTGTTTTACCTGTTCAATTTTAAAACACTTAGTCCCACAGGATATTTGGTCAATCGACGATGTCCTTACAGGTGCCACAGTACAGGCACAATTAGATATGACGGATCTATTACAATTTAATTCGTGAAAAAAGATTTCATAGTCAGGGAAGTCTTGCATACTAGAACTGAAGTTCACTAATTTAGTTTTGTTACTGACAACTAGCTTGTGGGCAGTAAACCATATTCTCAGAATATGAACATCTTGATTTATATGGGCCCTTAAGCTTAAAGGATTAACAGGCTGATACGCAATGCCAAGATCGTCTGCAAAGGCTATTATTTTCCCTACAAATGGTTGACTAAAAAGGGAAATTATATAGATTAAGAACAATATTCGTAACAGCATCATTCATCCTTGGAAGACTAGCGGATATCTTCAAGGGACTTGGCGTCGGCTGGTGTGGTGGTGGACTCGTCCATTGTTAGAAGGCGTCTTTTAGATGTGGGTCGCAAAGCAAGAAGACCACTTAAAAAACAGCTTCTAACTGATTCTATGATGAGAAAAAGGCTGCAGTGAGCAAATAAACATAAAGAATGGTCTTCGCACGAATGGGGAAGTGTCATGAGAGCCATTTCGAAGTTCAGGGCTACCGGTAAGTGTCGTGAGGAGAAGTGACAAAGAAAAGCTCCGACCTGGTCACATTATACAGGCCCCTAAACACCCCCCCCCCCCCCCCCCAAAGTAATGTTTTTTGGTTGTTTTACCTCCTTGGGCCCTGGAAGCTTAATCCGATTGAAGGGATGATGAATAGCATCAAGTACGCTGACGTTTTAACCCACATGCTCTTACCGACCATGAGAAGACACAGTTTCCGACCGGAAATGCAATTTTTCAGCAAGATCTTGCCCCATGCCACACTTCAAAAAAAATTAAAGCATTCTTTGTCGAAGAACGTATTAAGGTGCTCGAATGGCCAGGCAACTCTCCAGACCTCAACCCAATAGAGAATCTTTGGGCCATAATAACAATAAGGCTGAGCAAAAGGGATTGTACTATCAAAAACAAACTTACCCGTATTTGTGCAATAATTGAAGTGTGGTTTCACGACGAAGAAATAAGAAAAATTTGCGAAACATTGGTTTCATCCATGCCAAATCGAGTAAAAGATGTAATTGCTGCCAAAGGCGGCCATATAAATTATTAAATTTAAAAAATTGACAACATTTTATAAAAAAATAAAAAAAAATCATAAAAATTTTGCCTGTCCCAATTAATTTGCACAGCACTGTAAAAAAGAAACGACCGCTGGAATTTCCCAAGATCAAACAATGAACTACTTGAAAAGCGTATAAAAAGAAGCGCCACTAGGATGAGGCCACATGCAAAACCTTCGAAAGAAAGGAACAAATTAATAAATTATTTACATTTTATGGTTTTAAAACAATTATTTATGTTGTTTTTCTACATTAATAATTAGTATGCCCGAGATTTTTCGGTCTGACCTCTATTAGACGGTTTGGAAAAGAATCATGCAGTTTTTTTTTTTAAATTAAGAGAAATTTGGGCCCAGGCATCACGAATAGCTTCGATTAAAGTGTCCTTGTCTTCAAATTGTCTGCCGCCTTCATACACTTTACGAGATAACCATTCCCAAACATTTTCGATTATTTTTAAGAAATAAAAGTTGTTACCATCGGGGCCCTCAAGGTTAAACTTTTTTTCATCCGAATAGACGTAGCGTTTTCATTCACTGCTCCAAGCGACATGTTCTCTTGCAAAATTCATTCGATGCTCCTTGTGTACTTGCCTCAAACCAGGTTTTTTTTCAAGTTTTCTTCTCTGTATAGTATCAGTTTTTCGTGTTATCCTTCGGACCGTTGCTATGCTGGCTGATACTTCGCTGTTAGCCGCTTAGTCACTGGTAGAGTCACTGGTAGAGTAGAATTTGAGGCAAGCCGTAGAATTACCTGATTTTCTCGGCTTTGATTTTTCCCATAGTGTAGTGGATCCGCAAGATAACTGTTTACAACAGTCTTACTTCTATTTAGCTCCTTGCAATTTCTCGGCCTGAGAGTCCTAACTCCTTGAAAGCATCTATTTTTCCTCCTTCTGTCGCTGTCAAAGTCTTTCCGGAACCCATTTTTTTGAACTAAATAAAAACAGTTCTTTTCCACGCTTTTTTTTAAATATTCTTAACAAAACTTTGAAAAAAAATCGCTGATGTGAACTCCTGCAACGAAATATTCGTGGCTTCATCCTAGTGTGCATATTTTTATACGATTTCAAGTAGTTCATTGTTTGATCTTGTGAAATTTCAGCGGTCGTTTACTCTTTAATTTTATGACTTACTGTTGGGAAAATATGTGCCTGTTCACAGGTAGTAAAAGTTTCCGGGTATAAAATTTCCAAGAGGTATAAAGACTGAAAATCGATTGCAAAATGTATGCCCTCACCCTTGTGATCGCCAGTATACGTTTCCTCACACTGATGGATAAAGAATAATGGAAAACCTACATTGATTGGTCAAAAACTTTATGCTGATTTTTCTCTGCTTTGTCGGGAAATTGAAAACCGAAATCTCAACTTAAAAAAGGTGGGCCTGGTTTCTAAGGTAACTCTAATTGTTCAATGATTGACTCTGGGTTTAGAGTTGGTGGCTTCGAGTCCAAACGAAATTTTGAGGAAAAGTTCCAAAGTTTTAGAGGCAAAGAATTCCAACTTTGAATTTTTTGTAAATACTCTCGGATAATAATCGAATAATACTTCCAATTGATGAATTGCAGATCCAGCGCTATAATGCTAAGTGAATGTTCTCAGAATGAAGGTCCTGTTTTATAATTAGGACTAAATGAAGAAAGGACATACCATTTGCAAAGTTGTCTCATTCCCTCGCGGTTCCAAGATAAATTATGCCGGGTGTCATCGAACATTTCCAAAACGCACCGACTATTGGATTGCTGCAGTGAAATACTTTTGAAGCCACAAATCAGAATCTTCGTTAAGGCGGACAACCTATACCTATACCACGTCGGGGCCAAATAACACCTAAAGTTTTTTTTCCACAGCTCCATCTCTTCCGAACGTCTGACAAACATTCAAGGATATCAATCGCCATGAGGAGCAACTGTAGGTGCCTTTCACTTCGCGCAAGCAAATGGTTAGATTAGCTAAGTTCAAGTCTGTGTATGCCTGGTATATCGGTATATGTTTTTGCTTAAAATGTCTATTAAAAGTAGGTGTTGAAAGAAATTTTGCATGAACGAATTGTCAAAAAGGATATGTTCACATGTTTTTTTAATACTTAAAAAAAAAAAAAAAACACAATATTTTTGTCAGAAAAGCCCCCAAAAAGTTGGCTAGGCAAACAAATAAACTTTGCGAAGAACATGACTTTCATTTTCACTGACTTATTCGAATGATCTTTATCATTTTGTGCCCGTGGAGAGTTTATTTTCCGAGTTTCAGCTTTCTTGCTCGAATTTTAGATCCTTGAAATTGATAACGGACGGACAAACATGTCTAAATTAACATAACTTTCGATGCTGATCACAAATATAGTAACGAGCAATGTTAAGTATGAAAATGAGAACATAATTGTCCAAAATATCCCAGAGTTATACTGAAAAAATACCTTTTTGCGCCATATTTTATTTCGGTATATATACATTAAATAAGTTTGATATTTATTAACCGATTGACTTGAGTAGACATGTTTTTGAAACGTCAATTCTAACCATGAATCGCTTCACACCGTGTACCTTAAAAATTGTCTTTCAGTTGTGTTAACTCAACGCGGATATCGTTTAAAATATCGTGGCCAATAAGCACCGTCTGACAACACTATTTGTCGTTTGGTGTTGAATTTGGTTGATCACGGGACAGTCGGAGATCGGCGACATACCGATCATCAGCGGTGAGAGAGAGCGTAGCCGACAACCAAGATGCATCGTCGTCACCGCGCTCAGCATTTCGGTCTCAGTGGAACCACCTGGGCGCATTTCATTTTGAGGGATGATTTGCATTTATTTCCGTATAAACTGCAATTGACTCAAAGAATATTTCTGACAGACCTTCCACGTCGCTTGGAATAAGGCCAAACAACCGCTCGAATGTTTGACTTTTGGGAGCAAATTTTGATGAGGCCCATTTCACAATCTATGGCGCTATTAATAAGCAAAATTGCCGCATTTGGGGAACGGAGAATCCACACGAGATCCACGAAACACCATTGCACAACCAAAAAGTGACTCTTTTGGCCAACGTTTGCGCCAAACCATGATTGGGCCATTTTACTTCAAAGCGAAACAGTCGTTGGGAATCGATATCTGTTGATGTTGATGTCTGCCCAAATGTGTGAAAAAGGTCTAGACGGTTACGGGTTTCACAAGAAGTGCGACCTGTCACACTGCAAATAAGGCAATGTATAGGGTGTTTTTTTTAATAGAGGCATACAACTTTTTTTAAAAAATAAAACAACAAATATCTGGAATGACCAAATTTTGGCTTATTAGCTCACAAATTTCATGGCATTTAATGTTTATAAGTAATTTCTGGCATATGGCCTACGCGACCGCGCCTTATGAACGCCTTCCTGTCGGTCCAATTTTGCACCACTTTTTCGAGCATCCCAGGTTTTATTTCGTCGTTGCTGGTTTATCAGCATAGACCAGAGATTTGACGTACCCGCACAAAAAGTAGTCCTAAATGTCAAATCACACGAACGAGGTGGCCAACTCACAGGTCCATTTCTTGAGTTGATTCGGTCATCAAACGTTTGACTCAACAAAGTCATGGTTGCACGCGCTGTGTGGCATGTTGCGCCGTCTGTAAGGAATAAAAAAAATCACGAATTAGCTGAATAGCGAACGCTACAGGCAAATCACCATTCACGGTAATGTCGGCACCGGTTTCTTATTTAAAGACAAATGGACCGAAGACGCATTCGGCATGTAAACCACACCAAAGAATGATTTTTTCGCGATGTAATGGAGATTCAATTAATAGTCTCATGAGGATTGTGCTCACTCCAAAAAACGACAATTCTGCTTGTTTACAAACCCGTGAAGTCAGAAACGATTTGACGATAAATATCTGGTTCCACCTCCACTTGGTTGTCAGTTCTTTCACAGAACACAGGACGCATTGGTGATCCGCTGGCTTTAATTCTTGCACCAGTTGGATCCTTTATGGAAGTAGGCCAAGATCATTCCTCAAAATGTTCCCAGTATTGGACGGGCAGAGACCGAGTTGCTGAGAACGGCGTCGGATCGATGAATTCGGGTCCTCTCTCACACTGACGTCTACAGCGACGATGGCTTCTTCTGTGCGCACGGTACGGGCTCGATTTAGGTGAATATTATCACAAAGAGTAAATGTGGTCATGAATCGATCCATAGTATTGCCTATTAGCTGCTCAGATGGACGATTATGCGCACCGTAAACTTGATGAACTGCATTTTGGAAATAAACGATTAGTAAAAGTTGTTCTGGCGTTTGTCTTTCCTTGGTTATTTGCCAAAGTATACTGAACAAAAATGTCAAACACACTGTATTAGTATGACAGCTAGTTTGACAGTTTTGTATTCCTCAATAAAAAACACCCTATAGTTTCTGCAACGAAAATTCTCTGGACGTGTGCTGTCAAAAAATGACGACATTGACTGACCACCCAGATCTTTAGATTTGACCCCTCCGAACTTGTTTTTAGGGTTATTTGAAAAGCAAAGTGTAGGCCAGCAAGCCTCAGACCATTGACGAGCTCAAGGCAAACATTCGTGTTGAAATCATGGCCCGAGATGCTCGAAAAAGTGAAGGTAAACGCAGCAAAAAGGGCACATTTAGCTTTAGCCAATAGAGGCGGCACTTGATTATTGTCGTATTCAAAAACTAGTTATTCAATATTCACATATCGACATAAAAGATGGCACACCCGTTACATTAAACGTAATAAGAAATGCCGTACACACTTGCAGTGAAGAAATCGTTTTAGTACGCGCGAATTGTAAAAAAAACAAGCAGATAGCTTCCCGTATCTACTTGAATTAAGCCTGTATGAACTTTCCTTGCCGATTCCGACTGTGAGGACGTGTATTTTCCGATTTTTATTTCTGTTTTGAAAATGGTAGTCTCTCAGCAGCAGTGTTGCCGATGACACTTTCCTAAATTCCTTAAAATTCGATCTTAAATTACCCGAATTGGGTATGTTTGTATATTTTTGAGTTCACTGAATTTTCTTTCAACTGGTGCGTTTGCAAAAGGCAATACAAGTAAAAGGCAGATGACGATTTTTAAATTCGGAAACTGTCCAAGTCCATGTCCCGCATTGTTTTTAAGTCTAAACACCTTACCAGAGCAGTTTTCACCACTATCATTTTCATCGAAACTATGTCGAACAAAATCCAACATAGCGTGAGATCGCCACTCGTCATCTAGTTTTTGAAGTGTCACATACTTTTCAAGCACTGGAAATGGCTTCAGCACAGGCACCGTTGATTTTGTGTTGAACTGCTGAGTTTTGATGGGTTAACAATAGAAATAATAGAAAATAATGTATCCTTAAAATCAAATGTCTTTGAAATATCCGACAATGTAAAAATCTTGTCATGCTTTATAGAAACTTGAAATAGCTGAACTGGGCACATTTTCATCTCTTTCTCTATATTTTTTTGTTAAAATCATCAAACCATAAATGTATCGTCCTAAGGTAAAGTACTTTACTCTATCCAACAAAAATTGTCAGTACAGGCCTTATGGAGGAGCTTTTTTTCTACCAGTGGTGCCTGTAGATACTCTCACGGCACTCAAACGCAGGAATTGCCACTGAAATAAAAACCAAAACACTGTCATACCAAGGAATTGTTGTTGTAATTTTCCTAAAATTCGCATACAACCCACCACGACCAGTCTCCCACACAGCCGTATGGGAATGAGCATGATCGTCTTGTGTTCGTTTGCTATTATCATCCATCAAAATAAGCAGTGTGTGTGACTGAAGCACATCAGAAGAGTATTACCATCTCTACAATGAAGCATATCATTCAGGGTTTTTCTATGGATTTTGTCAAAGAACTTTCCTTTTTGGTGCTTTTGAGAACGAATTATTACGTGGGGTGTTGCCATTCGGTTTAAATTTGATTGTATTTTTATTGTACAGCTGCACAAGTGCAGTTTTTTTTACCATCTGTTTAGGTATATGACATTGCGTCGTGGTTATATAATTTTGTATTCTAATTGCCTGATTGTGTCTACCTTTCAAAATATACATATAGCGGAAAGGACTGCGAAATGTTTTTAGAAAATCTTGCTGATTGAGTTTGTGTCGCAAACTGTTTAAATAATAGAAAACATAAATTTATTTATCCTTTACCTTTTATTATGTACCTGTTTGTATGATTTCCCAAAAGGAAGATCTCAAGTTAGGTAGGGATGCAATCATACAATGGGTTGATTGAAATCGTTAAACGTTACAAAGCCAAGTATGAAACATACGCCGTGGATGAAATGGCTCAAAATACGGGACATAAAGTGCTTCGCTGTGACCTTAACCCAATAGAATTGGTTTGGGCTCAAGTGAAAGGGTTTGTAGCAAGCCAAAACAAGTCATTTAAAATGGCTGAAATAAGAGACTTACTAACGACAGCACTTACAAGGGTTGACAAGGAAAAATGGCATCGATGTGTCCAACACGTTGAAAAGGTTGTTGAGGCAAATATGTGGGAAATGGAGATTTTTTGCCGAGGAAGCAGTTGAAAGGTTAATAATAGACCTAAATAACGAGAGCAGTAGCAGTAATTACTCATCGGATTAGTTGAGTAGTGATATTAGAAATTGATATTTTATGTTTTACAATATTTATAATGAATAAATTGGATTACAGTGATATATTTTTCGTTTTTATTTTTTTATTTGTGTTACGAAATTTATTTTGTTGGTCTGGAGATACCCTTAAAAAAACGCGCCTATTATTATCTTACCAGAAAAGGAAAAAGATAAACGGAATTTATTTCGTTCCGCAATATTTTTATTTCAAATTTGAAGATGGTAACCCTAACAGAATTGCTCTCTGAGTTATGGCGAACTATCATACACACTACGGGAACCCTGTGAGAGCTTTAAAGAGGGACCGATTTATATAAGTCATTGCAACCAGACTGAGAGACAAACATCCTATCTTCCCTGTACTGACAATTTTTGTTGGATATAAATTCCCGCATTTTTCCTGCGTAGTGGCAATCCCCTCAAAATCCCCAAACGAGTCGAGGTTCCCCGCAGTTTGGGGAGTTCCCCACAAATTGGTAACCTTGCTCAGCAGTTCAATTGGGCTACTTGAATTAACCAGTTATCCTATTTTGAAAGTACAAAAAGTAAAAATATCAACGAAAATTCGAATTCAAATGACCGCCATAAGGCACCCAGTAGCGTCTTCTGGTAACTAACACACCTTTAATCCGGTTATCAGCAGTTTGACATTTAACATTTTATTGTGTCAACAATGTATTAGCCACACAATTAACTCAATTGACCAACTCTTTAATTAAATTAATTTCCATCCTTCACGCCAATGGTTGTGTGGTGGGGCCGAAGTGGATAATATGGGTTGAGGTATTCTTTTATTTATATATATATTATTTTCTTTTATTATAAGTTGTTTTTGTAAATGTGAAAGGATAATCCAAATGTATTATAGAATTTTATTTCATTCCGTAATACTCGTATGCAGGCCAAACTTTCTTTCATGAAATAAAAACAGTTTAACTTGTAATTGAATTGCTTATTCAATTTCTCGCAAATAAATGTTTTTACGTTTGAAAATCAACCACTGAAGCGAACTATCCACATCTGTTCTACTCGTAGTTTGCGTAGCTCTGCTCCGATTGACTATCAATAATTGCTGACCATAAATAAGAAAAATAAGAGTGACATATCCTTACAATCTCACTCCTATTTCATGAAAAAATAAAATTGGCGGAAACCATCGAATTTAGTACCACCGACTATAAGTATTGAAAATAATGATTTTTTGTTTTTTGAATTCTACTTGCACGTTTTCAATTCTTAAAAATGTTATTATTATTTTTTATGGTTTTGTAGGACGTTTTAAAAATAACACTAAAACGGTTGCTGTAGCTTACCACGTTCGATGAAATAGAGCTGAGTGTAGTCTCGAGTACTTTTATCCGGAGAGATTTAGTACATTGCGTACTTAGATGCGGAAGTATCGATTTTATGGTGACCAATAAAATTGTCACTATAGTTGATTAATGCTTTTCAAAAGGAATTTGGATAGCTACGTTTACTTCTCCCCTATTTTGTTCTTTAAAAGCATCAGGCACGCACTTTGAACATTATCTGTTTTCTTTGGCAGACAATGCGAATCTCATTATTTCGTGCAATCGCTGGGTAAATAACTTTTGTCTTAACCTTGAAGTTATTTGCTCGGTGCCTTACCAATGTGACAAATTTATTATGTTTCTTGCATGTATGTATGTATGTTCTAACGCCTTATTGTATATACACTGGCTTTCGACCAGTTGCCTCATGAGTTAATCGGGCTTATGGTCTCCCAACAGTTTCCATAAAATGGGTTGACTCGTACCTTAGAACTGGGGTTTTTAATTATTTTTGCGTTTTAATTTCCTCTTTCAGGAATAGCGAACATAGGTATAGCCAACGAAAGCTAGCGCCCGAGGTGTTGCTCCTACCCTTAAATTCTTGAAAATTGAATTCTTCCGGAAAGATGCCTCTCTGAAGAGTGTTCCAAAGTTTGCTTGTTCTATATAAAATTTATTTTTGGTGTACAGAACTCGTTGGCTCATTACAAAGCAGATGGTCAATGGTTTGCATCTCTTCTTGCCTCATTAGTTCCGTTAAAATATTGTTGCGAATTGAATTTATGGACATTGAAGTCACTCAAAATAATAGGAATTTCAACCGCCACACCCGATGATTTGTCTGAATCCAGCCAACTCTGTCGGATAAATGCTCAAAGAACCGATCCGGTGGTTCGTCGGGGAATTGTAAAAATAGCATAACAATTTGGTGGATCCTTGCATCTGGTTCCATCGACACGCATACTTTATTGAATCATACGCCTCATTTTCTTTTCCTTTACAGAGAGGTTTCGATCAAAACTAAACGGATTGTAACCTTGCAACTTTATGGTCCTACCTCAATAAACATCAGCAGGCTTCCCGGTTTTGGCCCACTTTTTTACTGACGCCAATCCAATGCAGCTGTTATTGTTTTGAATGCCGACAGATGTAACATTTCCCAGTGCTGGGTACCCGGTCACAGTGACATTCCAAGCAACTTCAAGGCGGACGAGCTAGCCAGACGGGGTTCCACACAAGATCTTTCTGACAGCAGAGAGTCACCGGCTGTACCCATTCAGACGTTGAAGTTCAAACTTTTAGACAACGCATTAATATTATTAATTTATTATCTATAATTATCCGTATTGTAAAGTACTACAAAAGACTGAGTCTTATTTGTACATTGGAATAAAATTGAAATTGAAATTGAATTAATAGAACCAAACAATAGGTGGATTAGCATCAGTACATGTGCGTCCTCAAAACAAATTTGGACTAAATACGATGCAAAAAGAACATCCAAACTTTTCTCCATTCAGGAAAAATATCAGCTCTGTAATCGGAGCAATCACTGGCCACTGGCTTTTAGGCAGGCACGCCACCAGATTGGTAGCACCCTCAAACGATTTCTGCAGAAGCTGTAGAGACATTGAGGAGAAAGAAACCACCAACACACCTCCTGTGTAACTGCCACGCACCAGCCAACTCAAGGAAACAAATTCTTGGCGATTATTTCCTCAAGGATCTAAGCGATCTCAGTGAGGCAAATATTTGCTGAATCAGCAAATCCGTCACAAGGTCCAAATGGTTGAACTAATCTAGAGGACGGATTAGACGGTGGATAGAGCCCCTCCCTGCTCCCTTCCCGCAGACCACCCTAACCGGTACTTCTGCCAAAGAAAAGAGATCTCACTGAGGTTAGATTGCATCAGTCACTTCGGTCAGCACTTCACTCCTAGGGCTAGACAGGAAACCCGGGGTTCGATTGTAACAGTCTTCCCCGGCTTTGCTGCCTTCCCGCTGAGCAGACAAAATGGGAACAGAGTTGAGGTTAGATTGCAACAGTCACCCCACCCTGATCCTCTCCCTTGGTCCTTGAGACTGACATGTCTCAAAACTTGCATTACATGCCACCCTGAACTCAGTCACGATAAATCTAAACGGTTTTTCTTTTTCAACTAACATGAGGACGACCCCCCCCCCCCCCCCCCCCCAACTCGACTATCACACTCCTCCCTGCTCAATTTCCGCGGACTAGTGAGCATGTGAACAGGAAGCAGGAGCTTTCCCTCCGCCGCGCAGTGAAATGGGATCGGCCCAAGGTTTGATTGCATCACTCACCTCATCTTGATTTCAACCCATGGTTCGGAAGTCGGGCGGGAGTCGCTACTGCACTAGTCACTCTGAGCACATCGCAACCTATGCGAACTACAGCCAGGCTGCATATCCTGACCCTTTCAGGAGTATCTACCCCCTACAACCACTGCATCATAGGAGGAAATTACAGGGATCCCAGTAGGCCGAGCAACGACCGACAGAACCCCCCTCCCCTCCACAATTTTGTGGTATCACAATGGACCGAAGTCCAAGGTAGATGAACTCCCTAGCTACCTCGAAGTTTCTGCTATCGACAATGATTTGTCGCCCTAGTCGGTTGACAGATGATTGTTTGCGTGGTAGCAGCATCTATGTACTCGATTTTAATTTCAAGACCAACGGAGTTCGCCTGTGAAAGCCTCTACCACGGCACGCTACGAGCAGCCGATTATGTCGATATCGTCTCCTTTACCTCTCAAGTTTGGCGGATCAGTTGAAGATAGTGCCTTCCGCTCTTACACCTGCTCTGCGCACTTTCTTCTCCACAACAATTGAAGAAGTCACATGATAGTATACCGTCTTCCCGAAATCCGGTGCCAGTTTGTATAGTTTGGAAAAGCTACTCCGAATTTCTTAGGCCCTGACATTTTTTTTTTTTTTTGTAAAACCAAATGGAATCATTCCTAGCGCAAAGATACTTGGTTGACGTGTGTGCCACAAACTTCAGCATGTATGTAAGCTGGGTTACATTCGTTAACTTTTTTTTGAAGCTTCGTACTGACTAATACGCTAAACGGAAATTTGTTTGAAGTAACAGATAATTTCAATATTGAAGAACCAATTTTTAAAAAACAAATTGCATATATTATTGATTTTCGTAAATAGTTTTCGTGTTTCAAAAATCAAGTCAATTTGCTGAAAGTGCCCCGGCTCGGGGCACCTGAGGCAAGCACGCCCTCTTTCAGAGCCCTCCTTAGATACTTCTTTGTGAAGCGTGTCGATGTATTGCTCTGATTTATCCTTGGCAGGTCACGCTCCTTAGAGCACAGCGTCCAGTCCAGTTTCTTTAATGAATCTGAGAATGAGCTGTAGGTCCAAATATTTCATCCTTTTGTGGGCCAGTGCCCCACAGGATTCCAGTATGTGGTCTGAAGTTTCGGCTGTTCCACTGCAGAATCTGCAGAGCCCGTCCTCCGATATGCCCATTTTCCTCAGGTGCTCCTTGAGTCTGCAGTGCCCCGTGAGGAGGCCTGTTAGGATTCTAAGGTTGTTTGTGTTAAGGCCGATACAAGCTTTGAATCTCTTTTGGTTGTAGTTTCCTAAGAGTTTCTTTGCTTGCCTCAGACCTTGGAGGTTGAGAAAGGGTTTAGCCCTTGTTTCTTCCTCCAGTCTCCTGAACACACGCGTATAGTGTGTTCTCCTATCCCGCAGAACGGTTCAGGTCCTATAAAGGGTTCATCTGCCCCTTTTCTTGCCAGAGAGTCCGCTGCCTCATTGCCTGTAATGCCAACATGGGCAGGTACCCAGCAGATGGAAATTCTGTTATTCTTGCCTAGTCTATTCAGTCCGTGTAGGCATTCCCACACGACTTTTGACTTGATGACGTAGGCGTCAAGAGCCTTTATGGCTGCTTGGCTGTCAGACATTATTGCTATGTTGCAATTCCTGTAGTTTTTCTCGAGGTTGATTCGAACGCACCTGTCTATGGCACATATTTCTGCCTGGAAGATGCTGGTACATTTGCCCATGGATTCGTAGTGCTTAGTTCCTGGCCCAAACACTCCTGCACCAGTTCCCTCTTCGGTCCTCGAGCCGTCCGTGTACCACTTCGTTGTGTGGTTGCTCAGTCCATAAGTTATGGATTCATTGCTCCAGTTCTACTTATTGCTGAGCTTTATCTGGAAATTCTTCTCGAAGTTGAATTTCCTGATGCAGTCGTCCCTAGGTATGCCAAGAAGTGGGAGTTTTTTGAGTAAGTCACCGTGTTCTTTCGAACCGATGCATTTCCCTCTCCCAATTCCCTCCTTTGCCATCCTTAGGGTTGTTTTATCAATTCCAATAACTCCTCCATGGCTGGGTTGGGCAGCTACGCATTGCTCCGGTAATGCACAGGCACGCCAGTCTTTGCACTTTGCCGAGTGTCTCTCTTGTAAATAAATACTAAGTGAATTAATTATAAATGCTGACAATAATTTTGGTGGTTATTTTAATCATTTGACTTTATAATTTGTAGATTCCAAATTGAAATTATATTTTCGTCGAGATCTAGAAGTTGAGGTAGTTGTTATTCCCGATTAATCCGGGCTGTGAACATCTCTTGGCAGAAAACGATATTTTTCAAAAACTTCTCGAAGATTTGAAAAATAAATCTCGACGGCTGTTCTATTCAGTGCTTTCGAGAAACACTGATGTTTTCTGGTATTCTCAAAGACAGGCTTTGATTTCTTTTTGAAAATCCATATCCTCCGAAGCTTCCTAAGATACATCATAATTGTTTGGATGTGATACATTATTTTTGAGTGCATATTCATAGACCAACTTTCGAAAAGAATCATTGTTGGGCCAAAATGGTGAAAAGCGTTCTTTTTAACATAAGCGACTAGTTCTTCTTCTTGGACCTTTGAAAAAACTTGTGAAGTGTTATCAGATGATCGTCTTAAAGGGTCTCTTTTTGAAAGTCTTGATTGTAGAGTTTGACGTTTAAGATCGTACTTTCTGGCCGCAGATGAAATCTTTTCTATCTTCTTAACAACATCGCCAACGAGTTGTTTTTGTTGGTTTTCTTTTGATAGGTTCGTATCATATCTACGTAATATAAAATAATAATAGGGGCAATTCGGTATCTGCTGAAAGTGCCCCGACCATAGATGCTGAATGTGCTCCAGCTTCCCAAATTTGTTTCTTCTACACAAAAGCTCGTCACTTTTAATTACAGCATATTTTTAGCTATATATGTAGTTCACTTCACAACTTAATATACTAGCAGGCCACACAAATCTGTTCATAAAAAAATAAAATTGACTTAAAAATCCCTTACTTACCTCTTGTACAAAATAATAACGGAGAGGAGAAAAACACAAAAGTACACCCAACTTTTTTGAGCGCCAGACTACGAGTGGCAAATTTTGGTCGTTTAAATGTATTCAACAATGGATGCATTCACCTTCATAACTGTTGCTTACTTCAAAGTGCATCCCTTCGAAATCGGCTTTGACGAATGTGCCCCGATAATGAATGTTCCTCAGTTTACCATAGAGGTTAGTGTGTTGGCTTATGACCCGTGCGGTGCAGGTTCAATCCCCATGGGGAACAACAACATTCGCTGCTCATTCTCCAGCCTCTACACCAAAAGGGGGATTTCTGATTGGTAGTACAATGGACCGTTACCGAGTCTGAGTGCTCTGGGATTTGGATTCCCCTTTTTTTTTTAAAAAAAATCAAAAAATCTGGAGCTTCGTTCAAGTGCAGCGCATTTGTTTTTTCATTTCTCATATCACAAAATGTCGGGTAAATTCGGAAACACATCACTTCGCAGTTGATGCTCAATCAACCCTGCCACACGTTCATTAACGCGGGCATCATTGGAAAGCCAAATGTTCATTTTCGTACAGTTGCGTAAAATGATACCGCAAATGTCAACGCAAAAAGCATTAAGAAACTTTATGATTCTTTCGCTGCATCGGCATCAACTATGTTGCGCATCGGCATTGTAATTTGTGCAGTCCGAATTAACCCATCCTTTCTTAGCATGGTAATTTATATTACATTCCTACTAAAATATGATAATTTTCTTTAATAAAACACTACAGAAATTGTTCCCGCGCTTTTGCATGTTTGTATATCTCGACCACTAGCACTGGGATATCCCTGGAAAAGGACGAGAACAACAGGGGAAGGAACAAAAAGTTTCATCAATTTAAAAAAAACGCAAATGTTGAGCGTTTAGATATTACTGGGTATAGCTTCTTATCAATGGTTTTTGAGTTCTTCTTTTGCATCCTTAGCAAATTCTATCCATCCCAAAAAAGCCAATGACAAAAGTCCATTATTACTTGTCAAGGAGGGCAATTATTAATTTCATATTTTGTCCCTTTTGTGACGCAACCAAATCCATAAACACCTCGTCCTTTTCTATCCGACAATCCGAAGTGATATCGCCACAATCCTTTACATTCAATAAACACAATTTCTACAAAATATCAAAATCCCATGAAAACAACACAAAAAACTTACCTCGGAATCAATAAAAAAGGATTCATGCGTGAAAGCCAAACTGGCATACATCCATTTCCACGGTATTTGACTACTTCCTCCTATACTCTTTTTCTGTATATCATTTCTGTTATGAAAAGCCGACATTAACACCCACAAATGAACCGTTGTGAGTGGTCACAATAAAGATATTCCGGTTCAAATGTGCGGAATCGCCTTTCACCACATTCTAGTGGAATTTTGCTAAAAAAAAAAATCGATTTCAAAGGATTATGTATGAATGTATATAAAATCACTATTAACAGGCTATCGAGTTTCGGCTTGAACTTTTTCTGCCTACGAATTCCAGGGAACTAAGAAAATAGCCATTTATTTTGCTTTTATGGCCTATTAGAAACAACTAATAGCAACTAATTAATCTTAAAGTTTGTATCTTTACCCGTTCATTGGTAGGGGCTACGCTTTTAAATTAATTGAATTGAATTTGTCTCTTTGTAAAGTAAAAGGTTTGTTTCGTTGTGTTTGTACTTAAAGAATTTGTATATATGTATTATATTTCATAAGGACATTTACGGTACTCAGTGCAGCGTATTTCTAGCAGTTTCGGATTTTTAGATACACACGCATGAGCAGCTGCTTTGCTCTGACCCTTTTATCAATTCCTTGAGAAATCAAACACAGAGGGTTGTGTTATGTTTTGTTTTTTCATAACTTGTAGAGCATGAAGTATATGTATACATATTATATCTTCTTCTTCCTTGAATGGCGGTTAGGCTATGATCAGGATAAAAGCGATCATAACCCTCCCACTTAACTGCATCCTTACTTGTCCGCCTTGGCGTTCGCCGGTTCGACCTCAGAAAATAGCGGCAGGCCTCCCGAATTTAAATCAGTTCGTTGCTGAGGCCAATAAAATGCTGGTGTTGTTGCATTTGTGTGATCCAGCAGTTTTCAGGCTTGCCTCTCTTTCGTGTTTGTATTGTTACGTTGGTTGGCATTGCGTTTTTGACATGGTTCGTAGGATCTCTCCTTTAAACATGACCGATCGCGCTCCATTTTTTTCCAGATATGTTCTTTGACGTGAAGGCTTCCTCGGATCTTGGAACTTATTACTATATCCAAACTATAAATGTCCAAAAAATATTTATATGCCCGAAAATTCGAAATTCAGGAACATCACTGCAGCGCCCCAAGAAAACAGCGCTTGTCACAAAAGGTGACTAGTTACAAATCACATTTAGGCACATCTCACATTCATGTAGGCATAGCGAAAAATTTAACAAACTGTCCCTCAAGTGTGCACGCAAATCTGTGGGTTGACACGAATGGACATCACCGGCAATGCTGTCGAAATGGAAACGATAGTATTATTATGATACTATTCCAAGGTTTGGGATACTGTGATACCCAACAAATGATACTACTCCCAAATTACTACGTTTTCGTCGGCTTGTACCAATTTGTACGCTGTTTTGCAGGAGGAACAGGTGCATTTATATGTTACTTGCTGAGCATTGCATCTGCCATCCTTTGCATTTTAGCTTAAGTCCCTTCTGGAAGTATGGATGAGAAATATTTATATTGTTTTGTTTGCACACCGTCACAAGTGACAATTAGAGTTCAAGGAGTTGCAGGACTCTCAAGCAATAGGTTTCTCTTAAGCGTTTTTTTTCGTCATACGAATTAGACAGAAACGCTGATTTGGCCCAAGATATTTGTTCTGGCATGACTGAGTTAAATAGAATGTATTTATTAAATCTTAGTAATAAAATCGACATCGAATTTCAAGCTGAAGCGCCGAAAATCCATATCCTGCTTCCGACGATTAAAACTTATTTTAAACATGGGCAAATGCTACAGTCCGCTGGGGAACTGTTGGATACCCTAATCCTATTATCGAAAAAACAAAGGTTTTGTTAAAAGTGGGCATAACAGAAAACTTTATAATGGATTTGTTCAAAACGACTTTATCTACATATTTAGGAATAGTACTTTCATTAGCATTGATTTCTTCAATAAAACGGTTTTCCTTAAATAGTGAGCGGATTTTAAAAATACTTGCACTTGAGTATTAAGGGCTGTTGCTGATTGCCTCCACCAAGATCCAAAAACGCGCGATAAAACTAATTTACAATGACATTCCAGCTGCCAGCTCTATAGATAAAGCCAATCTGCTTGCTGCTCACTTTGCAGTCAGCTCAAAGCTCCCAGATTGTGCTTTGTCTCCCCCTGTACTCGAGCGCGTAGAATTCTCCATGCGACCAATCCACTTTCGCACTCGTACAGTGGCTAGAGTACTTCAAGATCTTGACGTACACAAATCCGCTGGTCCAGATGGTATTTCCCCTATCGTTCTGAAGAGGTGTTCTTCCTCGCTGGCAAAACCATTGCGTACGCTTTTCCATCTGTCCTATTCTTCAGCACTCTTCTCGGGAAGTTGGAAAACAGCATTTGTCCACCCTTTACCAAAAAAAAGGCGAATCTTCTTCTCCCTCCTCCTACCGACCAATTGCACTTACGTCCCTTCTTTCTAAGGTCATGGAAACGCTGATAAACCGTCAGCTAATGAAATATATTGAATCTCGAAAACTTCTTAATGACCGGCAGTATGGTTGGTGAAAGTAAGATTGTTGCGCTTGATATTTCAAAGGCATTTGACAGAGTTTGGCATCAAGCTCTCTTTTCGAAAATGCGTGCATTTGGAATAGATGATACTCTTCTTCAATGGATCAGAAATTACCTTTTGGACCGTTCAATTCAAGTTGTTTTGGACGGTTTCAAGTCTACAACTCACCAAATAAATGCTGGTGTCCCCCAAGGCTCTGTTCTGTCCCCGACTCTCATTCTCATTTTTATAAATGATCTCTTGACTGTTACTTCTAATCCAATCCGTTCCTTTGCTGATGACAGTACCCTCAGCTTCTCATATTCGTTTCTTGTGTCACGCCCCTCATCTTCAGGTGTGGAACTGGAACGGCAACGTATGTTAAGCTCATTAAATTCCGATCTTAACTGCATAACTCAGTGGGGTAAAACCAATAAAGTGGAATTTAATGCTTCCAAAACACAATGCTGTCTCCTGTCATTAAAGCAAAACCCACACACACTGCCATTAAGTATGAATGGCATTTGCATCGCTGAAACCGAAAGACTTTCCATTCTCGGTATGTGTGTTAATGACAACCTTCGTTGGAATGACCACATATTCGATGTCGCCAAGAACGCCGCGAAATGTCTAGGCCGTTGTAAGAAATATTTCACCCCTTCTGATCTGGCTGCAATTTATAAGGCGTTTATTCGCCGGAAACTCGAGTACAACGCTCATATCTGGTCCGGTGCACCAATAATTTATTTGAAGCTACTTGACAGGATCCAAAAACGCGCGATAAAACTCATTGGCGACCGAGACATCGCGAGATCGATTGACTCTCTTAGTCATCGTCGTAATGTCTCCTGCCTTTCGTTATTTTATCGTTATTTCCACCATAAGTGCTCAAATGAAATAGCCAGTTGCATTCCTACCCTTGAACATTTCAACAGTTCACCCTCAAGCCTGTGTTCGGACGTACAGTGAAGTTCAAAGAATCTTTCCTCAGCCGTACAACACGAATGTGGAACACTCTTCCACGCATTGTTTTTCCTTCACATTATAACCTACAAACATTCAAAACCAACGTGCATCGGCATCTCTTCTTTTCTTCTCACCCTAATTTCCTTAACGCCCGCGCTGTGTAGGTAATACATTATAAGGGTCCCAACAAATCCCTTTAGTGCGCGCTTATTATAAAAAAAAAAAAAAAAAAAAGACATCGTCGTAATGTCTCTTGTACTTCTGTATTTCGTTATTTCCACCATAAGAGCTCAAACGAAATAAACAGCATTGTAAGCTCGCTTGGTTTTGCATAGGTTTTCCAGTAGTTCCAAAGTGTGGGAATCATAACCCTCAATTTTGTTCCTGGTATAGAATTTCTTGAGTGCATGAGACATCTTTCAGCTACAAATGTATGAACAAATTGAAAAGACATTTTGTCAATGAAGCTGTCTTTGGTAATTTTATCGCACGATGTCATCATTCCCAGACTCTGTGGTTGGCAAACTTTGCATTTTTTTTTTCAATTTCCTACCTATAAATATTTTAAAACACACTCGCAGCGTTTGTGCTGCAGTTGAATAAAAATAAATTAAAAAAAAAACATGCAAATTCATAGGCTTTACATGTTGCTCTTGTCCAAAAAAAAACAAAAATCCGAAAAATGAGCGTTCCAAATGGTCATTACAACAATTAATGTTCCTGAAACCATAAGGCTTGCACAAAACTCGTGAAAGACGATTAGGGAACTCTTTATCTTCAGGCAGTTAAAAGTCAACGCTGGACCTGATGATACACAATTGAACTAATCCGAAACCGAATCTTTGGTGACAATATAACCAGAAAAAAAGCGGCCAAGTGCGAGTCGGACTCGCCCATGAAGGGTTCCGCGCGAATTATAATTATTATTTACTTAGACAACATTTTACCACTTTGGAAGTGTCTCTCGCGCAAACTATTCAGTTTAGAAAAAAATGATATTAGAAACCTCAATATCATTTTTGAAGACCTATCCATAGATAGCCCACACTTATGGGTTTGATGAAGAAAAAAATTTTGAGTTTCAGTTCTAAGTATGGGGAACCCCCAAAATGTATTGTTTTTTTTTCTATTTTTATGTGAACATCGTAATGCGGTTCACAGAATACATCTACTTACCAAATTTCAAAAGTATAGCTCTTATAGTTTCCTAGAAAAGTGGCTGTGACATTCCCGGACAGACAGACAGACAGACATGACGAATCTATAAGGGTTCCGTTTTTCGCCATTTGGCTACGGAACCCTAAAAAACGCGGTTAGACAAATGCCCTCTCTGTGGGTTTAATCAAAAAACTCTTCTTCATTTTGCAACTTATCAAATAAGCAACTGCCACATTTGTAGCAGCAGTGTTGACGGATTATGGTATAGTTAGTGGTATGGATCAGTCAAATATTCTGATAGAAGCAAAATGAGGAGGGAAACGTCTAAATCAACCTTTAAACGGTCCTTCCAATTGTATATTTGCTTGCTCCAAGCAAGTGAATTATCCCTAATACACCCATATGAGAAGATCTAAAGAACTGTCAAAATCTATGCCTTATTCGATATAAGGCAAGATTAGGCCAAGTGAACTGCCTAAATCCTACAGACCTATCTGTCTAACATCTTTTGTTCTTAAATCCATGGCACCTTATAGATGTTCAAATTAGAGGACGCATAGAAATATCTAGTCGCCTACACTCAAATCAATTTGCAAACATAGGGACGGGCTACAGTCCGCTTGGGCGAACTGTTGGATACCCTATTCTTATTACTATCCCTCATAAGTGGGCGTGACAAAAGTCTAAGTATGGTTGAATTGTTAAGAACGCTCTACATATTTTGTTATATAACATTTAAAGGATTTTATCGAAAAAACATAGCTTCTGTAAAAAAACGCTCCCCAGCTCAAATTTTGGTTTTCCAATAAAATTGTTCTATTTAATTGTGGGCCTGTCAGTAGGCGGATTTAAAAAAAAATTACGCATGAGCATAAAGGGCCCCTAGAGAGTGTATATTATAAATTTCAGCTCCCTAGCTCAAACTTTGGATTTTCAAAAAAAAAAAAAAAAAAAAATTAAATTGTGGGCGTGTCAGTAGGCGGATTTTGAAAAAAATTTCACATGAGCATAAAGGGCCCCTAGAGAGTGTATATTATAAATTTCAGCTCCCTAGCTCAAACTTTGGATTTTCAAAAAAAAAATTTTTTTTTTAATTATGGGCGTGTCAGTGGGCGGATTTTAAAAATGTTATCTCCCGATGAGTTTTAGGAGCCATAGATCATATCCAAAAAAATTCAGCTTTCTAGCTCAAAATTCGATTGTTTCCAAAATTTTGTTTTTTTTGAGTTTGTTGGCGGATTTCAAAAATTCGTAAAATTGATTATTTCGGGACCCTAGAGAGTATATGGTTAAAATTTCAGCTCTCTAGGCCCAGTTTGAAATCCTAATTTTTTCCGACGGACGGACGGACATGGCTAGATCAACATTACTATCGATGCTGATCATAAATATAGTAACTTTTAGGGGTCTACGGGCAATATTAAGGTATGTTACAAACTATGCGTCAAAATTAATATACCCTTAGAATAGGGTATAAAAAGGGCAAATATTGTGATTTTCAATATGACAAATCCTCTTTTTTGCATTTGTAAATCCAAGTTTTCAATCTTACAACCTCAGTTATCAATTTGACAACTGCAATAAATTTGACAATGCTCTCATCAGATTGACAATTGCAAGTCTTCAATTTGATTACTGGATTTTTCATAATGGAAACCATAATTGTCAGTATGATTAAACAAGTCATCAAGTTTTCATTGCGTTGAAAATTGTCATGTTGACAACTACAGTTGTTGGTTGAAAAATAACAACTTTTTCTTCCTCTTCGGCAGGCTAAAAAAAAAAACCTGTCTCTCTCTTACTATTTCGACACGTGCATGCTTCCATAATTGATAATTATTGTTTGATCGACTTTTTACGACACCGGTGATCTTCATTCGTTTCAACCCTCCGATTTGCACGCGAGACAGCTTAAAGATGTTAAATGTGTTGCTGGAATGACCTGGATGTTAGAATTGCCTAGATCCGATTTTTACCTTTTAGCTTCGACGAAAAGCGCTGTTTTTCGAGCGCGCAACTTTTTCATCATATTGATTCTAAAAAATATTAATACGGCAGCACTTGGTGGTTCCGTGTGAGCCCCGGGTGCACAACTGTGGTGTATAATAGCATTTCCTTCGTTCACAAAAGACTTTTGCATTTTACTGCCACTTCATCCAGCCTTGCTTACACGAAGATTGATTTCGTCATCACAGGTTGCTTTGCTATTCATCATAGCTCCCAGATATTTAAATTTTTTGCACTTGGGAATCGCTTTTCTATTCATATAAGAGTTTGGGATAAGCGGATTGGAGTGAAGTTCTTACAAAATATGTCGACTATATCCTTCTTAATAATACGCATATTCAAAGAGAAGACGCCGAACTATCCAAGTTTGGGATTTTTTAAGGAACAACAAAAATCAAAATACACAGACTCAACTCAATGCCAAGACCCCTTTGGGGAAAATGAATATGATTGGTGCATGCAACACTTCGTTCAAGCAGATTGTAGCCTTTTCATATGTTTATAGTTTTTCCTGTTAAGCCACAGAATGGTCCTGGCATCATGAATTGAAATGCAGATCCTTTCCTGGTTATTTAGTCAGTTTTTTAATTGCCTTCATAACCACAGTGTCCTTGTATCCAAATGAGGGCAACTCTGTTTGCGGTTGCCAATTATAGAGAAGAAGAAGTTAAAGACAACCCAAGAGTCGTCGGCAAATGTTGGTTTATGCCATTCCGAATTTAAGCGAGAACTGAAGTCTTGAGGTTGTCTCTGAAGTTAAACGTTTGTAGACATTTGGATGTTTGCCTAATTGTTGATTATTTGCAAGATATCAGTATGTACAGCTGGAATTCGATTCATCTTCTTTGATGAGCATACATGCACTTAATGCTTTGCTACCCTTGAAGTTGTTTATTGATATTTGCATTAAAAAATATCCACCCGATTTCATTTGAATGCTAACGGTACATTCTTATGTGTTTTTTTTTTAAATACTTTTAATGGAAAATTAGTATGTACAGCGTTATTGTGAGTTTCGCCTGGGAAATATTCCACCTGAAAAAAATTGACAATTCACTTTTCGCCTATCGTGATTTCCGGGCGGAAAATATTTGACGTTCCAAAAAATTTCCTTCATGGCAGTTTTTTTTTTCTTGCAGAATATACCAACATTTTCTACTTTTATGTGTGATGTGCCTTCTGCCAGAGGCCGAGGTATGTTTGTCCAAAGGAAACACAAAAACTTCTGCGGAAGACAGTTGTATAATCCACAAATAGATTTTACTGAACTTAATCGTACTAGCATAAAATGCTCATGCGGCGAGCCGGGGATACGGTTGGTGTTAGGAGGGAAAAACGCCAGTGTATTGGACGTCACACGACGGATAAGGACCTCCTCACCAGGGCGTTACAGATCCGTGTCGGCGGATCGAACCACAGGTCTACGATATCCCCTCCTCTTAGGGCTGGGTTTCTTCAGTCCTAGGTGGGATCGGACAGTCGACGATACCTCTTCCGTTCGGATCTGGAGACAACGCTTTGGGCGTGGTCTCAATACATAGACTGCGGCGGTCTGGACGCCGGATCAGACCGAGGTCGATGCTACCACTCTGTCAGACTGTAACAGAGTTGACAAAATAAAAGGGGATTCATGGTTCCTCCATTCGCCTGCGAGGCTTCCGTGTCTTGAAACTCGGTTTTCTTTCTTTTTTTCGAACGTTTCGCCATGTTTCGGCGCCTTGGCCTACTGCACTAGTCATTCTCAGCATATTGCAGCCAGTGTCACCACACTGATACCCCCAAAGATTTGAGCGACGGGTTGGGGTTCGCTTGAGATCATCCGTACCAGTACTTCTGCCATAGTAAGGAGGTCGGTGCATTATTTCCTTGTTCAAACTAATATTCTTATGAATTTTATATATTTGGCACTTTATATTTCAATGATGTCAAAACACGTATTACGAGTAGTTGTGTTCCTCTCTGTTCGAAATATCACTATCGATTCGAACTGAAATATCACTCGGAAGAAACCCACAATGGTTATTAAAATTTTTACATGTGCAGGGACGTGCGACCTCGTTGTGATCTTTGTAATAGTAAACTCCTGAGATGGTATCTGGCACGAGTTTTTGGTCCGTGTATGTTGTGTTGTCTACCTTTTCCCCCTGTCGAAAACTCATTCGTATCGTAAACTCCTGCTGCAATGGACATTCTGTTTCACCTGACACCCCTTGACATCTTTAGTACGCAAGCGGCTGCTAGTGCGGCTGTCAGCCATAAAAGAACGTTCCAGTAGTCCGAGAATGAAATCGGCCAAGCCTCTATTCTAAAAAAAATTAGAATCCTCCCTAGCAACATGGACTACACCACCCCTCAGCTTCGTTTTGACAAAAACTTCAAAGTCAAGATCCCCTCCAAAAACATTCTGGGAGGAAGGCCCCCTATCGAAGATGAATCGATCCGCTTTTACACCGATGGATGCAAAACAGAGGGGCGGTAGGTGGAGGTGTGTTCTCTGACAGGTTGAACCCCAGGCTATCTTTTCGTCTCCCTAATCACTGTAGTGTGTTCCAGGCGGAAATCATGGCGATTAAGGAAGTCCTATTGTGGCAGAGGAAGAACTTGATATCTATGGATATCCGAATCTTCTCAGATAGCTAAACTGCGATAAAATATCTAGATCTGTCTCTACAAACTCCATCGTAGTCTGCCGATCATCTCTCGCGGAAATGGCGGAGCAGTTCAACATTCACCCAGGATGGGTGCCGGGACACAGATATATTCTATGGAAATGTATGGCTAATGAACTCGCCAGAAAAGGAACCACACTGTACCTTCTACCTGATAAAGGTCCCTTAGACATTCCAATTGCTGCATGCAAACTCATGTACTCATGTATATGAGGGAGGTCATTGAGGGAACTAACCTTAGATGGACAAGTGGCAACACTTGTTTAGCGACAAAACAGATTTGCCCAACACTGGATCTGAAACGCTCGTAAGTGTTTGATATCTCTAAACAGACTTTACATTGGTGCTACGATTGGTGTAATCACCGGACACTGTCTCATAGGCAAGCATGCAACAAGGGTTGGCGTCCATACAAATGACTTCTAAAGAAGCTGCTTGGACGAGGAGGAGGAGGATACTACTCTCCACCTTATCTGGTCGTAAAAAGAAGAGTAATTTTTTGATCATTGTTACCATGACTAGAAACTATTTTCATCCAGTCGATTAAACGATTACCAACGAAAGAATGTTACTACATAGCTACGTTTTCAGCTGATACATGGTAAAGGGGGTTTCATTTACTTGACAACTTCAAACTTTCAGTGTGAACGCTCCCTTAAGCCGATTACCAAACTGTCAATGTCAAAATATTAAGTAAAATCAACATTTTTATCATGGTGAAGTACACGAAGGAACTACGTTTATTTGTATTATGTAAATTTATTACCGAAATTCCGAGTCGGTGGTCGTTACTTTAATAGCGTTAACGTTAACTTCCGGTCGTAATTCTCGTCCCTGTAGACATGAATTCATAGTCTAGTGAAAAGATTTGTATCAGAATATTCGCTGCTTGATGTTGCCGTGCCAGTGAGACTACGTTTTGCCCGAAGTGTGGAGAATATTGCTGCCGTAGACGCGTCCGTCGCAAACCAGCCAAATCGGTCAAAACGTCGTTCTCAAGAATTGGGCCCCTCCCAGACCACATAATGGCGAATTTTGCGTAAGGATCTTGGCATACACCCTTACAAGATCAAGCAGACTCAACAACTAAAGCCACTTGATCATATGAAGCGACGTACGTTCTCGTATTGGGCTCTGGACATGATGGAAGAAAATGAAGAATTTCATCGCAAAATCATCTTTGAAGCGCGGTGAAGCACATTTTCGGTGGCGTTTTCGGGCCGTTTTTTTTCATCGGTGAAAATGACCGTAACGTTACGGTCAATGGTATTCGCTGCAGAGACATGTTGGAACGTTATTTCTTTGAACAATTGCATGAATTGGACATCAGTGATATGTGGTTCCAACCAGACGGTGCCACAAGACACGCAGCGGGTGCAACAATGGAGTTACTGAAGTCTCAGTTCGGTGAACGTGTTATCTCGAGATCGAGTTCCTGTGATTTAACGCCTCTAGACTTTTTTTGATGGGGCTACATTAAATCATTGGTGTATGCCAACAAGTCGGCGACGTTAGAGGAGCTCAGAGCCAATATTGAACAAGAAATGGCGGCCGTATCGGTCAAAATGTGCGGCAGAGTCATCGAAAATTGGGTTCAACGTATCGACCGCTGCAAACGTTCCCGTGGTGGACATATGAACGAAATCAAATTCCATTCATAAATGTTATTCAAGCCAATTTTTTTGTTGAGATATCTTAAGTAGTTTGCTTTTTATTTAAAAAAAGTTGTCAAGTCCTTAATAAAAGACCCTTTATATTAGCTGAATTTTCTACGAATTTCTTGGAGATCCCAGCATCAAATGCGCAGCTTTAGGACGTCTATTTTCCAACTGGGGATTTGCACACAGTGACATTAGAAACAGGCTCACAGACGAGACGTCAAAATAACTTGTAAACATTTACTTCACTTTGCGGGCAACCGATGAAATAGTCGAAGATAACAGCGATATTTTGAATTCAGAAACAGGGTTCAAAACTCAGTAGTAAAATTTCAGAGCGGATTTGTAAAAAAAGTGGAGAAAATCGAAAATTTCCGGGGTAGATTTGAAAACGAAAGAAAAACTCAAGTTTTCAAAAGCTGTATTTTTAACAACTTTCACACACATATATACCATACCAATGAGAACGAAATGATGGGGAACGAAGTAAGAAAAAAAAAATGATTCCGTTCAGAATAGAATTTCGGATTCAGACATTCGGAGTCAGGTTAGGTTAGGTTGGAGCTTCTTATGAAGCGCGATAGACTTCTAACGTCAGTGTTAGCCAAATCACTTAGATCATTACGCGAGAAGGCTCCTAAATAGAGATTTCTTTTTTTTCAAGAGAGTGGAATAAAATTAGAGAAAACATAGAAAGGAAAACATAATATACTTACAGGCGCTGGTGGCAATAGTGCGATGGTAGTGTATTCACTAAGTGATTGGCAGGTCGTGCGTTCGAATCCCGACCAGGGCCATGATTTTTATAAATTGAATAGACACAACAAAAACAGATCTCCCTAAAGCAATTTAGGCGCCACCTGTTGAGAAAAATTCCCATCGCACCAAACTTCTTTCCTATCCTTCTATTCTTTCATACAGTAAGTAGCACCCAAAAATAGGCAATAAATCATTTGCTGGGAGCTACTTACAGCAACAAAACAAAAAAATGCCTGCGCTGTGGTTTCCACTATAAGGGTACTGTGTCACTACAGAAAAAAGAATACCCTTTAGCGCACGCACATTATAAAAAATATGGCGCAGGTCTATTCAAAGAAAATCAAAATAAAAACTGGATGAACTCGTGGTTTAAATGGCAGAGTGCATGAGTGCTTGCCTGAGAAGACGCTGGTCTAGGTTCGAATCCCAGTGGAAGTGATGGGTTTTCGGCATAAAATGAAGGGAAAAAAACATACCAGCAACATAGAAGGAGTCTGATGATCGGTGGTGGCGAACCGTGAAACAGCGCTGTAACTCCAGCCGTCCACTTCACTTGGTAACGATTCTAAGATATATGGTTGTTCATTAAAAAAAAAACAAGGCATTAACGGCCTATAGAGGGCCTAAAACCTAGCTTCTCCGACCACTTTCTTTGCGAAGTGGATGGGACCTACAATTTTACGACGAATCTGAACGGCAAATTTGATAAGCTTCTCATGACAATTGATACTCTTGGATGTTTGTCAGACGTTCGCAAGAGGTGGGGCAGTGGAAAAAAAACTCTAAATGTTACTTGGCCCCGGCGGCAATTGAACCGGGGACCTTTCGATTAATAATAACAAAAACTTTTGAATGTTACATGGCCTCGGATTAGTATAGTATTAGTATGTGGCGAACCGTGAAACAGGCTGTAACTTCAGCCGTCAACTTCACGTGGTAACGATTGTAAGATATACGGTTGTTCATTCAAAACAATATAAATGCCATAAGAGTCGGAGTTTGTTGAAAAATTGAATATTACAGTAGAGTCAAAGTTTGTTGGAAAATTGAATGGAACAGTGCTGTCATTTGCTTTCATATGGTTTGGTTAAAATCTACTCCGCCACTACGCCTTTTTGATGTGAAAAAAAAGAGTAGACCTTAAAAAATCGGAGTGGCGGAGTAGATTTTTTTCTTTCTTAAAGTTGGAGTAAGTTTACTTTAGATTTAGATTAAAGTCAGAAGTTGCGATTAGAAGAAGTACCAACTACATTAGTGATATTTGATAAGTATATTAATTTTTAATCGAAATTCAATGTCCATTTTATTCGAAAAAAATCACAGATTTCAAAAACAAAATCAAAATTTCTGTATTCTTCTAGCATCCATTCAAGTTGACATTTACTCTTGATTTAATTGCGAAATAGTTGTTTTTTTTTAGCTTTCGACAAATCCATGTAGACTTCTTGATTTTACCTTGCGTAGTCTACCATACATATCTAAAATGTCGAATACTGGAATAAGTTTTCGACATACCATCGCACCTCCCGAATATCAAAGTTGGCTTTATAAGGTGGTAATGTTGATACATTAATATTTATTATGAAATTACGAGAACGTATATTATTTTCTGTTCTCGAGAGTCAATTAAAACATTAATTTGACAAAGGCCCGCCGCCGTGCTATATACCTACTCCCATCACAAACACCCATGCAAAAGCAACAGCATAGAACCCACTATAACCAAACATAAATCATATGCCAACGAAGAGTGAAAATTGAAACCAATTTAGCATTTTAGATTTTCTCCATTTTCACTAATAATTAAACTTTTCCTCTTTTCCACATTGGATCTATGATTTTCGAAAGAGAGAGGATAAAATTGTACTTAACTCAATAGAGGCGGAGGAAAGAGGGAAGTAGAAGAAAATGGTACCACCAGAAATTGCATAAATGTTAAATGCAGAACTTTCCTTTTGCGTTTTATTTTCATCATCAGCAGCATTGTCGTCGTTATCAGCTTTAAGCATTGCTTTTGCTCTGCGTCTCTCTCTGTCTTTAATTTTATTTTTTGTTGTTGAGGGGAAGAGGGTTCGAACAAAAATGGAAAACTAAGTTTCGCCTATTTCGTTTGCCCCTTGATTTTCATGCGAATAACAAGAAAAGTAATACAAATGAAGTCGTGGAAAATATGATGGATAGATTTCTGTCACAGAAAATTTGGAAAAGTAGGAATATCATTTTATAAAAGAGAGGGAGAGAGAGAGAGAGAGAAAGAAGCTGAACCTTGCGTGCAGCAGCTACACCGTGGTGTGTTAAAGGTGCACTTTGCAACAAGGAGAATGTCATTGGCTCGTCCTACTGCATCGATGGCATTGAGCGATGGGCTGTTACAGTGAGTGCCCTACAGGTTCCGCCAAAAGTTATCTCTCCATTTTAAATACATATCTTTAGATTTTTGAATTAAAAAAAAAACAAGCACATCTGCACACCTTCAAGATCTTCAGCTTTTTTCATTTGTTGATTAACTCTCTTGATGCATACATTTTGGAACTTCTTCTTAGTTATAGATACATTGCCACCAAACCGAAATATACATTTTTTGCATGGCGAAATCTACAAATTTCAGCGAAATGCAGCGTTTTAAAGCATTTTGCAGAATTTTAAAAACGAATTTACTGGAAACTGGAAAAGGCGGGGAATATTTTTTTAAGTACTTATTTAGCAGAAATAACAGTTTATCCGGAACACTTTTTACTTCGAATGAGGTTAACAGGTTACATTAGGTACAGACGGTATCTTTATAGTCCTCATTCAAAAAGGAGTGGAATTTTCGGTCCCTTCCATGATCGCCTTATTTAGGTTCAGCTTCAATTGGGGATACTTACTTAGTACCCGGAGGGAGCTAAACGTGGTATTCATACTTAGACCCGAAAACCAACCGAGCGAATTACCTAAATCATATCGTCCTATAAGCGTGACCTGGTTTTTTTCTGAAAACAATGGAAAGGATTATTTACGTTCACATCAGAGAATGCTGTACGAATAGCATGTCTCTGCACCCATATCAATATGGTTACCAAAAATGCAAATCTGCGGAAGGCGCTCTGCTAAAACTAAGAACAGAGATACAAAAAAAAACGCCTACTGGTGCAAAGAGATCGCCCTATGTGCCTTTCTGGATATAGAGGGTGCTTTTGACGAAACTGGATATAAGTCCATATCAAATGCTTTGCACCATAGAAACATAGACAAATCCGTATAATGTATCAAAGCCATGCTAACAAGTCGTAGAATAACGGCTTCGTCAGGAGTGACCACATTATCAGAATCAGCCGTAAGGGGCTACCCACGGGGAGGTGTACTTTCCCCTTCCTGTGGTCTTTGATCATTGATGATCTACTCCACCAAATGAGCAACGTAGTCTACAACACAATTGGGTACGCCGATGACATAGTCAGGGACAGAGACTCAAATGAAATCACATAACAAATGGAAAACGCTCTTAACACATCCTTAGACTGGTGCATCAGAGAAAATATTTCCATTAATCCCAGTAAGGCCATCATTGTTCATTTTACCAAAAGAAGAAATTTAGACCTAGGTCAAATCTCAATAAACGACTCGGTGGTACTCCGAAGAAGTTAAGTATCTTGGAGACTGAACTGCTGGAACTGTTATATAAAAACCAAATTGCGAAAGCTACTAGAGCTTGATGGGCCTGTCGCCGCACGTATAGTAGAACGTGGGAAATCTTTCCAAAGATCGTCCACTAGATCTAGGAAGTGACGATAAGACCCATAATAACATACGCCTCCATAGTATGGTGGACAAAACCCAAACAAAAGAGCACAAAATTGGAGCTCGAAAAGGTACGACGGCTTGCATGCCTAGGAGTCTCCGGAGTCCGGAGCCATGCGAACCTCCCCATCAGCTATCATTGAGATATGACAGTACTAACACCTCTCCACATACACATTCATAAAGTGGCGGTCCGCAGTGCAACAAGCTTAATACAGTTGAATGAGATAAGGCTTAACGACCACCCGGGACTTATGCCCCTTCTCGATGAACTCCCGAAACTTGATATGAACTGCATGGTCACAGACCGCCTTCACAACACACTATGCTTCAATAAACGGTTCTCCATAGAGTTTCCCAAAGGAAAAGCATGGGTTCGTAATAACTTTTTTTTTTTTTTTTTTTTTTTTTTTAAAAGGAAATCCAAATCCCAGAGCACTCAGACTCGGTAACGTTCCATTGTACTACCAGGCAGAAATCCTCCTTTTTGGTGTAGAGGCATGTGATAGGGTGGCGTATGTTGTTGTTCCACATGGGGATTGAACCTGCACCGCACGGGTCACAAGCCAACACAGTAATAACTTACTAAACGGCCATAATTGCATAAAGTGGTAAACGGATGGTTCTAAAATGGATTCGGGGGTAGGAGCCGGAAAATACGGACCAAATGCATGCATTATTCCTATTGGAAAAAGTCATAGCATATTTCAAGCAGGGCTATACTCCATTCCAGGGTGAGCCAGCCACATTACATCTGGTATTAAAGGCCCCACCATCCATATATTTACGGATAGTCAAGCAGCTATAAATGCACTTAGCTCGCAAACCATTGAATACAAATCAGTCATATACTCTTTAAGACTCTCAAACATTGTGGTGAATTCTGGGCCACGAGGGTTTTGAAGATAATAAAATGGCCGATGAACAGGAAAGAAAGGGCTCAGAAACTCCCTTCAAAGGTCCTGAACCCTTCTGATGCACTCCTAGATCAGCAGTAATAACAGCTAATGTTGGGACAATACGAAATGTACCACCTATTGGGAGAGCATCCCAGGTCTTAAACAAGCCAAAAAAAGCCATCCAGCCCTCCAATAGAAAAGCCAACAAATGTTTAAATTTGAGTCGGCATGATATCGTAAACCTATGATATCAAAAACCTATTATACTTTATCCAACAAAAATTGGCAGTACAGGCCTTATGGAGGAGCTTTTTTTCTACCAGTGGTACCTGTAGATACTCTCACGGCACTCAAACGCAAGAATTGCCCCTGAAATAAAAACCAAACCACTATCATACCAAGGAATTGTTGTTGTAATTTTCCTAAAATTCGCATACAACCCACCACAACCAGTCTCACACACAGCCGAATGGGAATGAGCATGATCGTCTTGTGTTCGCTTGCTTTTATCATAGATCGAAATAAGCAGTGTGTGTGATTGAAGCACATCAGAAGAGTATTAGGTACCATCTCTACAATGAAGCATATCATTAAGGGTTTTTCTATGGATTTTGTCAAAGAACTTTCGGTTTTGGTGCTTTTGAGAACGAATTATTACGTGGGGTGTTGCCATTCGGTTTTAATTTGATTGTATTTATACTCGTATTGTACAGCTGCACAAGTGCAGTTTTTTTTACCATCTGTTTAGGTATATGACATTGCGTCGTGGTTATATAATTTTGTATTCTAATTGCCTGATTGTGTCTACCTTTCACAATATACATATAGCGGAAAGGACTGGGCAATATTTTTAGAAAATCTTGCTGATTGAGCTTATGTTGCAAACTGTTTAAATAAAAAAAAAACATTAATACATCCTTTCATCTCATTATGTACCTTTGTATGATGTATTTGTTTTTCCGATGAATGACGCCTGTTTTGCCAATGAATACGGGAATTCCCAAAAGGAAGATCTCAAGTTAGGCAGGGATGCAATCATACAATGGGTTGCTTGAAATCGTACGTTACAAAGCCAAGTATGAAACATACGTCCTGGATGAAATGGCTCAAAATGCGGGACATAAAGTGCTTCGCTTGCCGCGTTATCACTGTGACCTTAATCCAATAGAATTGGTTTGGGCTCAAGTGAAAGGGTTTGTAGCAAGCCAAAACAAGTCATTTAAAATGGCTGAAATAAGAGACTTACAAACGACAGCGCTTACAAGGGTTGACGAGGAAAAATGGCCATCGATGTGTCCAACACGTTGAACAGGTTGCTGAGCCAAATATGTGGGAAATTGACGTTTTTGCGGAGGAAGCAGTTGAAAGGTTAATAATAGACCTAAATAAAGAGAGCAGTAGCAATAATTACTCATCGGATTAGTTGAGTAGTGATATTAGAAATTAGTATTTTATGTTTTACAATATTTATAATGAATAAATTGGATTACAGTGATATATTTTTCGGTTTGATTTTTTTTTGTGTTACGAAATTTATATATTTTGTTGGTCTACTGGAGATACTCTTAAAAAAAACGCGCCTATTATTATCTTACCAAAAAAAGAAAAAGATAAACGGAATTTATTTCGTTCCGCAATATTTTTATTTTAAATTGGAAGATGGTAACCCTAATAGAATTGCTCGATGAGTTATGGCGAATTATCATACACACTACGGCAACCCTGTGAGAGCTTTAAAGAGGGACCGATTTATGTAAGTCATTGCAACCAGACTGAGAGACAAACATCCTAACTTGCATGTACTGACAATTTTTGTTGGATAGAGTATAGGTTATATTACGGGTTACGATACCACTTAAACAAAATGAAAAAAGTCTTCAAAAAGATGAAACAGCTGAACACATTCTAGGTGAAATTCTAGCCCACAATTGAGTTCCGAAGATATATAGAAGTCCTCTGCTGGCACTATTATCCGCTTTAGACGGAAAGTAGAAATACTGCGAGCCTACATAATTTCTGGCCCAGACGGTACAAAAGAGCTTGTAGGTCGCAATGCCTTTTTCTTGGCGAGCCAGAAGTAAAAAAAAAAATATTTTCAAACACCGAAATCAAAGATTTTACAATTTGTCGAATAATATTTTTTTTCTCCATCACTGAGCACACAGAACACTGCGTTCTCAAGTGTATACTCTCAGTATTGCCTTACACTAAAACGCAGTTTTTAAACTCATCTCGGGATAAACAAAAGTCAATATCGTTGCACAGCTCATTGAAACCACTTGGCATCTCGTAATAGGCTCATTATTGCCATAATTGGTTCTATGACTATCACTGAAGAATAAGCTTCTAACCCGCAGTGACCTTTGGGGATAATAGATAAACAAATTCTGGTGAAATAATATTATAATTAATTATATCGAGAATAAACATGATAAAAGTTGCCTGGCGTCTGAAACTAAGGGGTTGCAGGTCAACTAATTTGAATCTTCTGTCAGAATTGCGAAGCTCATCTAACATGTATAATTTACGAATCACGTATCTTTTGAATTTCTTTTGCACTATTTCAAATCTAAGTTTGTGAGTGGCATTTGGTGAATCCCAACTGATCGATGAATATTCTAAATATGGTTTGACCAACGGAGTTGTATACACCTTTGAGGCTGTGTACATTTCGGAATTCTTTGCTATTACGCATAAAAAAGCCCAACATAGAGTAAGACTTAGCAATGGCATGATTTTAATGCAAGTTGGAATTTAATTTGTTATCAAACATGATACCAAGATCCTTCACTTCTTCGAATCGCTGAAGTCTAAGATCATTTTTAAAATAATTACTAAAGTGTGGAATAGCATGGCGTGGTATGCCGAAAAATCCTTGCATTTAGAAATACTACGTTCTAAAGCGTTATGCAATCAGAAATATTAATTACCCGAGGATTTCAAATCATCCGCGTATGTCAAGACCTTACAGTAGGTATTGAAATATTTCGTAGAAATCGTTGATAATTAAAATAAATAAAAACGGGCCCAGATGGACTACCTTGTGGAACACCCGAAGTAACTTCTATTACCCGAGAAGTCAAATTATCGCCCTTTACCATTTGCCTTCCATTTATTAGGTTATTAACGAACCATTTAAGTAATGAGCAATGAAAACCCAGAGATTTAAGCTTAGCCAAAAGTAAGGTCTGATGTACCCTATGAAAGGCTTTTGTAAAATCCGTGTAGGGTACTTCAACTTGTAAACGGTCCTTAAAACTATTTAAAATGTAATTGTTCAACAAAGGTAAATTAGTAGTGAATGACCTACCACGAACAAGGCCATGTTAACTATTAGAAATAATTTCTCTCACCGCTAAAAAAAGTTTATCCTTAACAATACTTTCAAATTATTATGGTATTGAATATTAATATAGGTCGATAATTTTCCACCCTTTTCCTTATTAAAAAAAATGTTTCCTCTGGTACAAACAGCATAACTATAGACAACATTGATGTAGCATAGCAATGTCGTTTGCTCTAAAAAAAGCAAACCTCCGATGGAACCAACTTAGCCAGTGTAGACCAGAGAAGTTCCAACGGACTTCTAAGACATAAAAGAGGAACCCTCTCTACCCTCACAAATATAATCACTGGACACTGTGCAATGGGTAGACATGCTCATCGATTAAGCCTCCCCAACAATGACTTCTGCAGAAGTTGTAGAAACGAGTAAGAAGAAGAGTCAGTCCTGCACTTTTTGTGCATATGTCTCGCACTCGCCAACTTAAGGATGGCTACTTTAGGTCAATACATCTTCCAGGATCTATAGGATCTCAACAAAGCCTGCAGTGCTGATATTACCAACTTTTTAAAGAAAAGTGATGGTTCTAGGAGCGAGCAGCGTGACCCACCTGCCCCTTTGCAATGGAATCACAATGGACCTACTCTTGTCTAAGTGTACCTCATCGAGAGCGATTTCTAAACAACCAACCAACCAAACAAATGTTCAGAAGTTGTTCGGGAATTTTCGTTCATGATTCTTTGTCTTTTGCATGCATTTCTTATTCCCAGAAAGGACTTGTACCTTTCCGCTTATAGTTGCTTTAAAAAAGTTCGCACACATAAAACATTATAGCTTATTTATTCCTAGAGCCCATCAGACTTCTCATGGCTGCTTATTACATTTATGTTTATTGAAATTGAATTTCGAAACTTCTTTGATACCTTGAGGAAGCCTTAACGAAGGCTGTAACAAGTTTTACCGATACGCAAATAAAATCTTTTGGTATTATTTCGTTTGAAATACAATACCATGGTTTTAGACGTTACTACTTTGGCAGAATGATTCTAATAGCTCGTTTAGTCTTTTTAAGACCCAACCGAAGCAGGTTTAGAAGTCAGGGCAACTGTTTCCGTTTCTGGTCTTGTCCTTGGTAACTTTAAGACCAACAAATTCCAACTGTTTTTGTACACATTGGGAGCGGTCGTCGTTTTCAGTTTTCGCAATCCAGTAGCTGGACGTATCGATTAAAGATGGGGCCTAACGTGTTGACATCTGGCGTGCGTACGACGGTGCAGGGAAATAAGTCCACGGGAACTAAGTCCACTGGGAAATAAAACCACTTTCGCGAAGTGGACTTAGTTCCCATGTAAGGTGGGAAATAAATTCCCAAAACTCTGAGTGGTTTTAGTTCCCTTTTAATGTGAGGTAAATTCTCACTGTCGACTAAGAACAAAATAAAATTAAAGAGTCAAGTAGGTACTTTGCAATTTTTATTAACAAAATAGAAATTAACTTCTAACTGAGACAGAGGAATATAGGTACCGTGACCTCGCACCTACTCCAAATCAAAGAGTGACCCCAAGCAGGGGGGTTGCAGGGGGGCAGCATGCCCCCCCATATGCATTGCACTGTTTATGAGATTAGTTACGAAATCGCAAGTAGATTCCATAAATAGTGTAATGCATATCGGGGGGCATGCTGCCCCCCTGCAACCCCCCTGCTTGGGGTCACTGTTTGATTTGGAGTAGGTGCGAGGTACGGTTTTGAAACTTTGGCTTTATGTCACCATGATAAGCTTAAGACTTTGCTTAAAGAGTGTGATAACTAACTGCACTTTACAGTTTTTTGTTTAATTCTAAATGTTGGATGTTAGTTCCCTCTTATATTTGAATGTGGACTAAGTTCCCATAAAAAAATGGACTTAGTTCCCACTTAACATGGGAACTAAGTCCACTTCGCGAAACTGGTTTTATTTCCCACTAAGTGGGAACTAAGTCCCTCAGTGGACTTAGTTCCCGTGAACTTATTTCCCTGCACCGCGTACGACCTGCCTCAGATCATGATTGAAATTGCAACATGATAGTGCATCTCCTTGCCCATATCTGCTGCGAGTTTGCAATATTTCGAAAGATTTATACTTACAAATGGCGCCTCCTGATTTTGAGTGTCACGCGAGACAGTTACACCAGTTTTTCCGAATTACGGAATTTTACACCTGCATATGATAAATACTATCATATGCGGCCTTAAATATGATGAAATAAATATTAGTGTGTTTCCGAACGGCTTCGATCATTAACGCAATACTTTCGATAGGCTCTTGTACCCGACTTAACGGGTTTACGAACCGTGGAAAGTAGATATCTGCCTGAGACACTGCAGCCTTTTACCCTCTACGTTATCAATAGCTCTGGCATTAGCGGTGGGTTTGCCTTTAAAATGAAGGTCGTGTCTTCTTTGTGGTCTCGAACCTTGGCGTGTAGTCGAAGATCCTCTTCACGGGAGCATTATTATCCATACGCTCGATGAGTCTGAGTCCGAGTAGGGGATTAGGGATGCAGCAAAATGACACAATTATAACTTTATGGTCCATCTAGTGTCTATCCAGATCTCGTCTCGCCCTTAATGGAGAAAAAGAAGGGCAAATTTGGTGACGTGAAATAACGCCGAACGAAATAATACCAAATTTCAAATGTTAATGTTATTTCTTGTTAAAACCCCCAATTTGGATTTGCCACACAACTTATAGAAACAAGACCAAAGCAAATGGCCTTATTTCCTTTTCAAAATTAATTCACCATAAGTCTACATCCATATCCAGGAAATGGTCCTTTTTCAGAATCAAACAGTGTTTGGGGTGCCGTGAGAAAAGGCCATATTTCGAAATATGGCCTTATGATGCTTTCGCAAAGCGACTGTCTCTACTCTCTTCATTAAGTTTACCAATTTTTTTTTTAAATGTACCTCTTGTTGCAGAAAAAAAATATTAGCTCGTAATAAACTAAAAAAAAACCATCTGTCAAAAACGACTTGAAAATCTTGTACGCAAGGTAAGCACTTTTAATTTTAAGTCGCCCGATTTTTTTAATACTATGTTAACTTATACTCAAAAATTCAAAATCTTTCTCCTAAAAGCTTAAAACTCTTGAAACTGCTTGCCTAGTACACAAGATTTTCAAATCAGTTATAAGATTTTGAAAGAAAGTTTTTAAGTTTTTTGAAAAGCTTTTTTATTTTTGAAATATGACCTTTTGAGACATGATCTTTTCTCACGTGAGCTTACGGGATCTCGCTTCGAAGGTTAATTTACTCATTTTTTCCGCAAGACTCACCCGGTCATGAAAATTCGTTGCTACGCTAAGGGTAGGTGCCAGTTGTCTGACATGCTCCTATCATCTTATTTTTTCGAATCAAACAGTATCTGAGTTGCACTGGTTGCGTTAGCGGGCTAAAAGGGTGAAAACCTTTTAACTCGCGAAGCGGGTTTGATTCCCAAATATAATCCTGGGAAGAATATGCAAACGATTTACTAGTTGTGAATAGTTGAAGGCGAAATAACTCCAAATTGGTCTTATTTTGATTTTATAAAGCCAAACTCCAATATGCGGTCTTGTTTCGTTTTTCAAGTAGCAATAATGCCAAATTTCGCAAATTTGTTCTTATTTACTTAGGGAGATGACGTCACTTAAAAAATAATGTTAGTAAAAATGTAACAAAATATGTTAGCAATCAAATTCTACACATGCCATTCTTATATATTTTTCTCGCACCTAATTTTTAAGGGGGTGATTTGTCTATAAAGTTTTTTTAAAAGCATAAAAAGTTATATTAACAAGTATTGTGTACAATGGTTTTAGACCTGTACTGGTCCTAGCGTTTTCGATTTAACGCAAACTGTCTACGTATATTTATTTCGTTAAAGTAAATCACTTAATCGAAATTGAGTTTGTTTTGCCAAAAATCGCATTGAATAAAATCTATACGGAAGTATATTTGTTACTTTTCTTCGACACTGTATAAATAAGTCTACTAGCTTCTAAATTAAAGGAACATAACAGTCCTTGAGCAAGTTTACGAATCATTTGTTTTAAAGTGTCCTTGATTTGTTTTGCATGCAATCGGTTTCTATTTTCGCATAACCTTTAAAGTTGAGTTGGTTATAAAAGGGGGCACCTTGGTGTACATGCTGATTATGCAAGATATAGTTCCTAGCTTCGAAAGATATATATATATAGGTTGTATTTTCTGAAAGAAGAATGGGGACATTTATGTATTTATACTCACTCCTCATCAAAAACGCAATCAAGTTGGAGGAATATTAAAAGGTTGTTGTTCGCCCATACAGGGAAAAAACCAGCTTCTTCAACCATTTGCGTGTGCGAAGTGGATTTGGACCTACAATTTTACGACGATTCTAAAAGGCAAATTCCAGAAGCTTCTAATGACAATTGAATCCCTTGGATGTTTGTCAGATTTTCGCAAGAGGTGGGCAGTGGAAAACTGGGCCCGGCGTGATTCGAACTCAAGACCCTTCAATTAGTAGTTCAACACATTAATTGATGTATTCAAAGAAGATTTAACAGGGGCTCATGAAGCTTGAACTATTAATGCTTTCTTTTTAAGTATTTTTATTTAACTGGCACGGTTTATATGTAGCAAGATGTCGTTTCAAAATGTGTAATCCAATTCGGTTCTTCTGCATGCAACTTGAAAATTGGATAATGTACAATTAAAACCCATTACTGCGGTACTGCGGACGAATTCGTTGACATAAGCTACAATTCGACTCTAAATTGAGTTCAAATGAACTTCATGAGATAATCTGTCCGTGAAGTAAATAAGTTTGATGAGCTTCTGAATTATGACAGAAGATGCAATTTAGTTGGTCTGCAAACCCGTAGTTTAAGACGCGATGTTATTTCTGACATCTTTATTCGCGATATTCTTAGTTATCATTTTATTTCACCAGAATTGGTTTGTTAATATAACGGTTGTCCCATTAAGACCACCAATTTTAAATTTTTGAGAAAAAAAGTCTGTGTTTATTTGAAAAGTTCAGATGATTTTATTTTTATAAAGAGTGTAGAGATGGAGGCTATTTATGGAACACAATATCCGATGAATGGCAACCTCGTGACTTGTGAAGATGACATTCTAAGAGTGATCCATTAATATCCAATACATACACCTCGAGCCACTGTCTGGTGCGCATTTTGGGCTGGCGGAAGACGGTCGTATCGTAAACAATGACGCCATAGAAATATACACCGACGGGTCAAAGACAGCTGACGGCACTGGGGCGGGCGTGTTTTCAGACAATGCGCTCAATGTCGCACTACGACTGCCTGACCACTGCATTGAATTTCAGGCAGAAGTCACGGCTATCCGCGAAGCAGCACGCAGACTCTCTGAGCCCGATAGATGGAAAAACTATCGTGATATACATAGACAGTCAGGCAGCGATTAAAGCCTTAGAATCACCAACAATAAGATCCAAGTTAGTAAAACAATGCCGCGAATCTCTTAACGAGATCGCGGTCAGATGTAACACGGAGCAATCACCGGCCACTGCCTTTTAGGCAGACATGCCACCAGATTAGGAGCTCCCTCAAACGACTTCTGCAGAAGCTGTAGGAACGTCGAAGAGGAAGAAACCACCACACATCTCCTGTGCAACTGCCCCGCACTAGCCAACCCAAGGAAACAAATCCTTGGCAATTATTTCCTCGATGATCTAAGCGATCTTAGTGAGACAGATATTGGCTGTATCAGCAAATTCGTCACTAGGTCCAAATGGTTAAAATAAACTAGAGGACGGATTGGACGATGACTTGAGCCCCTCCGGCTCCCTTCCCGCAGATCACCCCAAACCTGTTCCCCTGCAAAGGAAAAGAGATCTCACTGAAGCTTGATTGTACCAGTCACTTCAGTCAGCACTCCACTCCGAGGGCGAAACATTCTCCCCCGGCCTTGCTGCCTTCCCGCTATGCAGATAAAACGGGAACAGAGTTGAGGTTAGATTGTAACAGTCACCCCACTCTGTTTCTCTCGCATGCCTCAAAACCTGCACCACAAACCCCCAAACTTAGTGACCATAATCCAAAATCGACTATCAAGGCCGCCCCTCCCTGCTCCCTTTCCGCGGAATGGTGTAACTTGAGGCTCGTACTGCAACCAGTCGCCACAAGCCGCACCCCCCGCGATACGTGTAGCAGGGTTAGACCACCTTCAGTCACCCCCTCAAGTACAGTTTTGCAACCAACTACTTGACTGTGCAGCCGGAACCCCCCCCCCCCCCCCCCCCCCCCCCCCCCCCCCAAGGAATGTAATAGCTGGCTCGGGATTCGACTGTATCAGACTCCCCGACACGGTATTGTCTGCAAAGAGAGTGAAGAGCAGTTAGAGGTTCGATTGTAACAGTCATCTCAAAAGACGCTTCCCTCCCCCGGTGATCAGGTAGCAATAGCTTCCCCTCCGCGGCGCAGAACTTGGGATCGACCTGTGGTTTTGATTGCATCCATCACCTCATCTCGATCCCATTCCTTGGTTCGGATGTCGGGCGAAAGTCACCACTGCACTAGTCACTCTAATACATCGCAACCCATGCTAAATACAGCCCGGCTGCACACCCTGACCCCTTCAGGAGTATAACCACTACCTCGCAGGAGGCAATCACAGGGAACTCAGTAGGCCGAGCGACAACCGGCAGAACGGCAGAACCCCCCCCCCCCCCCCCCCCCCCCCAGCACTCCCTGGGGTTATAAGGAATTGTTCAAATCAACTTTAGCTACATACTTTGCGAATGATCTCTTCAATAAAGCAGTTTTTTCATAAAGTGGGCGTGTCAGTAGGCGGATTTTAAGAATATTTGTACATAACCATGAAGCCGTAGAGAATATAAATTCGCTTCCTAGCTCAAACTTCGATTATTCGAAAAAAAACCTCCTTTTTTTAAATTGTGGGCGGAATTCAAAAATTTTAATATTAGCATAAAGGGCCCCTAGAGAGTATATACGAGTATTATAAATTTCAGCTTCCCAGCTCAAACCTTGACTTTTCGATAAAATTGTTTCATTTACTTGTGGGCGGATTTTATTAAATATATAAATAAATTTGAACTCCCAAACATTTTGGGCCCCAAAAAAACATATTTTTTTTTTTTATAATTTGCTTACGCTAAAGGGATTTTTCCTGTTTACAGTACCCTTATCGTGTGTAACACAGCGTAAGCATTTGTGTTTAACAGCAAGCAGCACCTGGCGCTATCGTATTTTCATTGGATGCTTTTCGGTGCTACTTACTATTAGAGAGAATAGAGAGATAGGAAAGAAGTGTTTGGGTGCAGTTGTAGGGTTTTTCTCCACGGGTGGTGTCTAAGATGATTAGGGAGATTACGATTTCATGTTTTCGATATAAAGTAATGGACTTGGCCGGGATTCGAACGCACGACCTTCCATTCAGTAAGCAAATAAACTACTACTGCACCTGTTGCCACCCGCAAGATATTTTAAATATTTTAAAATTCCAGCTTTCCAGCTCAAAATTTGATTTTTTCGATAAATTTGTTTTTTTGAGATTGTGGGCGGATTTTAAAAATTCTTACACTTGAGTATTTCGGGCCCCTAGAGAGTATATGGTTAGCTTTTAGCTTTCTAGCTCCAGTTTAAGGGACTAATTTTTGTATACGAACGGACAGACGGACGGACATGGCTAGATCGACATTACTATCGATGCTGACGAGGAATATAGTAACTTTTAGTGGTCTACATGCAATATTAAGACATGTTACTAACTTCGCGTCAAAGTTGATATACCCTTAGAATAGAGCATAAAAACATCTAAACTTTTCAAACTAACATTGAGATTTTTTTGCTAAAATTTGGAAAAAATATAACTTTTGTTAAAAACGGCTCCAACGATTCTGTTTATTTTTTGGGTTCTCAACACTTGTAGTAAATGTAAGAATATAAATTACTCAGATTTTCGCAAAAGTCTCGAAAAACGGCACTTTAGAAAAACGGCTCTATCTTAAAAGCCGGTAAAATAATGTTAAAGGAATTTGACATTAATGCTAGTACTTCTGTCCTCAGCGAAGTTGCATACTCAAATTGGCAAAATAGGTTTTTTTTTATGAAACTTTAATTCATATAACAGTTTTTAAAATTTTCTAAAACTTCACTTATCTCAAAAACATCTTGAACGATTTTGATCTGTTTTTGTTTTATTGATTTTACGAGTAAAGAAAACGGCTAATGAGAAAATGTGATTCGCAATCAATTCTTATAAGAGCGAGAAAGTTTTCGTACGATCCAGTCCAACACTTTATATGGGTCAATCTTTTACAAACCGAACACCATTCTGACCGACACATTTTTGATTTGTCTGAAATATTTTTTACGGGTTATATATCGAAAAAAAAGAGACACGTGTTTAAGTCTTTTTTTTTTTTTTTTTTTTTGAAGATAGAAGGGGTTTAAAGTTTGAGATTTTCGTGATTTTTCCCTTGGAGACTCATTTTGAAAACTTCATAACTCCGGTTCTTTTTAAGCTAAAGATAAAAGAGTGAATTTTAAGTTAAAAATAGTTTTAGCTAAATTTATAGGAAAAATTATATTGTTATAAACAATTTAATTGTTTAAATCAATTTTTAACAATATTATCTACCACTAGGCCTGATTTAAGTATAAACATCGTATTCTACGTCAAATTTTACATCTAAAATGTTTTTTTTATCGATGGAGAAATGATTATTACTATTGCAAAAAAATTAAATAAACTAGCGCGGTACCTGAATTCGGCGCACCAGTTGCAAAGTATACCTCATATTCTCGCCTCATACCGTTGTTTTCTGTATTATATGAATAATAGTATATATATGATTAATTGAACAATATTATTGACTAACAAATAAGGCTTTTTAAAAAATTGGGGCAAATTTAAATAACAAATAACATTATTACAGGTAATAAAGTGATATATTATATCAGTCGAAATATTTATTATTATGATAATATTTATTTCTTACTTACTAATTTTTACAATATTTTTTTTTTTATACAAAGACAATTGTTTTGCTTCTAACTCTTGAAGCGAGATTGGAATCATACAATGATATTTTAAAGTTCCTTTTATCATTAAAGCTTTATGGAAACGTGCTGATAGTCGTTTTTCTTCTTCGTTGTACTCATCATTGGTTGAATAGGAACACGTAATATTTTAAGTAAGTAGAATAGGTAGTTTGTAATTTGTTTTATATAAAATCTCAATAATGAAACCGAGTTTTAATAAATTTTCTCGAGGAATATATATGTAAGATTAGTTCGTAAAATAGTTCGTAGGCCGAAAGGCAATAATTCTAAGATATAGTTAAGTTTAGAGCGTTCGCATAAGGACCAATAAATAAGAATAAGTATCCTGTTAATTTTAAGTTAGGTTTAATCATTTTTGTCTAGTATGTAAGTAGATATTTATCAATGAATAAAAAAAATGAATTTCAAAGTCAAAGTCAAAAGGAACACGTAATACTTGGTAGAGCTTCTATAGTCCAGTCAAATAACTCTTTTGGTGTACGGATGGGATTATTCGCCCTTTGATGGATTGCTCTAGCATCAAGTGGATACAGAGTTCCACCTACTCCGTCACATGGTCCTTTGCCATGTGATGTTGGGAAGAAGTGCCACTCAGCTGCCATTTGAAAATCTTCAAAATGGTGCGTAAGATTTATAAAATTCTTTTTATTTTTATATTGTCCACTCGCACCGTCCGAAAAGTATATTATTTTATTGACATATTTTAAATGTGTTTTTATAAATTTTACTAGTCGTCTTTGAAATAAATGAACAGCAATAGTACCATGACGTAAGCACTCAGAAACAGAAACAAAACTTTTAATTTTTAATTCGTCGTTGTCATCTTTGTAGTAAAAGAAAATGGATGTATTGTTACTTGATCATTGTTCCAATGTATGCCATGAATAGAATTTTGTATAACAGATGCGTAGTTTTCAGAAAAGTCGCAAATTACAATGCATTCATTTTTCAACAATTTAGTTTTTTCGTCATTTATAAACTGCATTTGCTTTTTTACTAAAGAAGAATATAGCAACAATTTACTTAAACCACTACTTAAAGATTCTAAAAATTCATCTACACTAGATATCAAAGTATGTAATGAAGTTCTCTCACTTGTTATCCACTGTTTGAAGTTGGCAGTTTCAATAAATTTTTGCCAACCTACTGCTTGACCAAAGTTGACGAAACTATCGTTTCCGAATACTGCCTAAAGTAAAGAATAGATGGAGCATTTGAACGAGTCATAGAGACTCAGTATTATGACTGGCAGCCGACGCTTTTCGGCGGAACGATTCATATTTAAAAACTAAGATTCTTTGTTTTTAAACGACAGATATTGCATGATTACTATTTTTTAATTTTTTTTAAATTTTTTATTATTAAATAATATTATCTTATTAAATAATTAATTAAATTATACCTACAGTATACATCATTTTTACTATACACGATATGAGGCGAGAATATGAGGTGTACTTTGCGCCGACCGACGTCAGGTACCGCGCTAGTTTATTTAATTTTTTTGCAATAGTAATGATCATTTCTCCATCGATAAAAAAATCATTTTAGATGTAAAATTTGACGTAGAATACGATGGTTATACCTAAAATAGGCTAAGTGGTGGGTAACATTGTTAAAAATTGATTTAAACAATTAAATTGTTTATAACAATACATATAATTTTTTTTATAAATTTTATTGGAACCTTTTTTTTTCTTAAAATTCACTCTTTTATCTTGACAATGAAAAAAAAAGTTTTCTTTAGCTTAAAAAGCACCGGAGTTATGAATGTTTGAAAATGAGTCTCCAAGGCAAAAATCACGAAAATCTCAAAATTTCAACCTCCTCTATTTTCAAAAAAAAAAAAAAAATAAATAAAAATCCTTAAACACGTGTCTCTTTTTATTCGATATAGAACCCGTGAATAAATTTCAGGCAAATCAAAAATGTGTCGGTCATTTTTTGTTCAAATATGTACGGTTTGTAAAAGAATGACCCATATATTCCTTCCAAAAAAACAAAGTTAATAAGATTTTCGAATTTATTCGGAAACCCCCGCCGATTTCTAGATATAGTTCTGGGTGAACAGTTATGAGTGATTTAAATGGTATGTGTGACTCATTGGTTAGTGCGGTGACCTACAGATAAATAAGTTGTTCCGGAGTAAAGCCCAGTATCCTGCTCGCGCTAACATTTAGCAGCAGTAATTCTCTCCACAGCGTAGATAAATGGCTGCTAAATTTGTGACACAGGAAATAGGTGGGAGAAAAACCATATGTTCTTCACAAATGTCAGTAAATATTTATATGTTAAATTTTTGATTAAAAAAAAGGAAATATGAAAAAGTACAATGAATAACCAAAACATTGAAGAAGATGTAATAATAAGCGGATTATTATGACAGTACTGGACGCTTAGTCAGAGGCGAGCGGAGAAAAACCGTCGCGGAAACCGCATTATGTGACTGCATACTTCCATCGAATGCAGGAAGACAAAGCAATGACGGGAAATGCACTAGAAATAAAATTAAAGAGTTTGTAAACTCGCCTATTGGATCTATTCCATGGCAGCAGAAAGCTGCATTTTTTGAATAAAAAACAATGTCCAAAATGTTTGGATCTATTTATTTTTTTAATTTCCGCAGCTCTACCAATGCCTGCTGGTGAAACGAAAGGCTTAACTCCTGAACAACTTCTTCTGGGAGCTGCTTCAATATCCTGTCTAGGTTGGCAAAAAGGCTAAAATTAGTTAGCACTGGCTGGGTAGTTAAATTCTCCTCTTTCCGGAGTTGCACCAGTTCTGTGACACTTTGCGTCAGTAACGCAACGTTATCCAGCATTGGATCCCTACGCTGCTTTCCTTTGTCATTAAATGAAACATACATTGTAGAAGTAAAAATAAGTTACATTTCAGTAATACTTACATAAGTATAGCTGGACGATGCGATGGTGTATCGAAATTTGACGCAGGCGATTTGTTCCGTTCGTCAATCTTATCGCTTGAGAATGTGCTATATAATAATGAATGAATTTATTAATTTATATTTTAGTGGTGAACAATACTTACATCAACATACCTTCGCTTTGACGATGCTGGGGTAAGAAATGACAAGCATTCGGAATACTCCCAGCTGACAGTGTTTTCGTCATCCAGAATATGCTCGTCATCGACATTCTCGAAGTTATCCGCAGCGCTTTCCGACTTTGCCCTCTTCCTGTTTGAGGTGTGATACCTCCGGCTGTCCATCAGGGATTTCCACGTCGACCTGCACTCATCAACTGTGAATATTTGTAAATATAAAAGATTAAAAAGATTTATAAGACAACTAAATGAAAAATGCAAACATAATCTTCAAATCAAATTATAATTTTGAAACTGCAGTAGATCCTAATGTGTCGAAGATAAGAACACATTATCCCTGATATTGCCCCGATACTCGCGATAGTTTATTTATTTTGATTTCGAAAGTAAAAAGAGTAACTCATGCATTTGGTACTTTAAAATTTAAAAACGTAAGTTGAAACGAGTTTGGTACTACAAAATTTCAAAATAAAAAGATAAATGCAAAACAATGTACACCATTTCGTAGAGCACAGTGCGACTTATTCAGGGATACTAAATACTTAGTGATAGCATATACGGTTTTCTAAAGGCAGGTGCGAAAATGCAGCTTCTTTTATTAACGTAGTGCATTTAATAGAAAAGGCTAGACTTTCGCACCTGCCTTAGGAAAACCGTATATGCTATCACTAAGTATTTAGTATCCCTGAATAAGTCGCACTGTGCTCTACGAAATGGTGTACATTGTTTTGCATTTATCTTTTTATTTTGAAATTTTGTAGTAACAAACTCGTTTCAACGTCAGTGTTATGTACATGTAACAATGATCACTTTCAAAAGCATTTATTAATAACATTTCTTAAAATAGAAACTTATTAAATGCAAAACAGAGTACATTATTTTACAGAGCGCAACAAGACAATTTCCGAGTGTTGGTCCCCAACTTAGAATTCCAACACCAAATCACAAAATGAAAAAATATTAAGGACACATTTGCACTTACACACTCGACACTGTTGAATCTGAAATCGGCATATTGAACTATTCATTTGGATATTTCTTTGATATACACATATGCAAATGATTAGTTTAAACATGCACGATTAAATTTATCACTCGCGTTAAAACTTTCACGCATTTTATTTAATTAAAATGCGGACGAAAAAACAAACCGAACGCACGCGACGAGCAAAACACGGAACTATACAACTTTTTCAGCACAAACCACAAACTTCCTAACGAACTGTCAAAATTTATCTCCGATTTAATGTACCAGGCAATTCTTTCGCGAGCTAAATAAGTGGAGACCTGTCATTCACCGAGCAGACATTTTGTGTGGCCCATCTATGTGAAATTAAGAATTTAGCAGGCGAACAGGATACTGCTTTGCTAAATGCTTTCGCTAAATTTTATCTTTGTATACATTTTTGTATGGCAGATAAATTTTAGCGCGAGCAGGATACTGGGCTTAAGGATCACTTGCCACACGTGAAGCTAGGAGCTTGTCTTGTAAACGGTGAACAATCCTGTTCGCCGTAACCACGACGTTGGGAATAGGGTTCTAGTGAGAAACTTCTATCTGTGCACCGAACTTGAATATTGGCGATCTGAGAATAACGGATTCACCGTATTCAAAGATGAAAACCATGCTAATGCAGTTGTCGTCAATGGCCGAGCTGCAACGCACTTGTTCGTGTTGAAGGATGATCTTCTGTGCGTCTTCGAGTCACTAAAGAATAAATAGTCGGCGGGATAAAACGTCGTATTGAGACAACTGCCTCTGGAGGCTGTAGATATTTTTACCGCGCTATTGAACAATGCGCTGAATAATGCGCATTATCAGGCGCATTGAAATGTAGCTCTGGTACACCCTATCACCAAAAATGGTAAAGATAGGACGAACCCTGCCAATCTCCGGTCGATTAGTTTGCTTCCGAATATTCCCAAAAGTTTTCGAAAACTGGAAAATGTATGTGAAATCTTTGGATTTGGTGAAGGTTTCAAGTGTTTGGTGAAAAGGGTATAAGAGGAAAAAGGGAATTCTCCCGGTAAGTTGGTACAACATGGAAAAACATAGCCAGAGAAACAGCTGCAAATGTGAAAAGGATGGTAGAATAAGAATGCGAGCTACTGATTAAAAGTAAAAAAAAACTCAAATTTATATAAAGACGGTAATACAGTAATTACGGCTAATACAGAACTTTCGAATATAACAAACCGTTTCGTTCAGTTCCAAGCAGAGTTCCATATAAACTCGGAAATGTAGGCAACCAATTTTGTAAGAACTTCGAGTGTGTTATAATTATACACTTGTGAATAGTTTTGTAAGTTCACACTGTCGGGGAATTTACATTAACACTGTAGTGCTCTAAATGCACTGAAAATAATTTGTAATTGATTTTTTTAGTAACGTAACGTGTTTAATTTTTTATAAATGATGTATTCGCGCAATTTCAAGGATGGAGTGAACGAATCTCTTGTTCGTAGAGCAATTCTTACAATGTTTGCGAATCATTCTCCCGCTAAATTTTACACAAGGGGTGATTGCAATTCGTATTCAAATGAATAAATCATTTGATCAAATTTAAATGATCTATTCCTCTTATAAGTATTGAAAATGCCTATTTAACTAGTCAGTCTTTACCAAGACGAGAACGTAGTTATGTGCTTGATTTGAGAAAACTACACTTTGCTTTTTTTAATAAGATGACAACATACAATTGGGTAGATACATACATCCCTACATAACCAAATGATAAAAAAATAAACTTTCATTGAACTAGATTAGATCTAAAAAAAGTGCACTTTAGTGCTTTGCAAATAAAAAACCCTCCAATCGATTCTCTCCCACACTCATCCTAAATTACAGCCCTTTGTATAAGGTGGAACCAGAAAACATATTCTCTTATTGAATTTTTCATTGCAAACTGGAGGTTGTGTTGGCATAGTATCAGAGGCACACAGCTCTACCTACAGCAACCCATTTCAATCTTATATTATTAGAACTTTAAAAATGATTGCTTTATTTAATGTTTAAAATGTTTGCAACATTTTTGGTGTGAATTAAATTGAGCTTCGTCCTTATTTAATTATGTTCATCCTTTTTAAATGGATGCAAACATATGAAAGTTGATGCAATTCAAATGGAATCCTGTGAAAATCCTTTCCAATTTATGTAAGCAAACATTGCCCTGCACGAAAGTGTTGGTGTGTGTAGTAGTTTTAGTTGAATGTAAAGCTCACGTACGGGGACGTCAATGAAGTGAACAAATGCAGTGTAATTGCAAAACATCAATGTGGTTGTAGTGGTGTGAACTCTTTGCCGAATAAGTCTAGAGTGAACAGAAAAACATATAATATTCACCTGGCTTAGGATGAATGCGGCTCCGAAGGACGACAATATCGTCTCATCGGTACTGAGCGTGGGAAGACAACTGCATCGAATACAACCTTAGGCAAAAAATGTATGTGAAACTAACGCCAATATTGTCATTCGTTTTATATTTGTGTCTATGGTAAAATGATCAGCAGTTCAGCACAGAGAGGAAGATATGGTTTTGCTTTATTCGTTGGAGATTGAAGAGACGCACGTAATGTACGAGTTCATGCATATATCCCAGACACCTGCGTAAAGGCTTATGATGTTCAATAACTAAAACATTATACGACACACTGTGTGTGGGATAGGATACTCATTAAGTTTTATCGTAGACAATAATACAGATTCCCAGCCCGCATGGGAGAAAATGTAGTTTGAAAGAAAAAGCTCTTGCGAAAGTTTAAAAATACCAATTCCAAGCTCTTGGTAGCAAGTTTGTCGGAGGTCTCTTATCCTGCAGCTTATTAGCAAGCAAACCGCCAACATACTGGACTTGTTTCTTACCTCTCACCCTTAAAAATACACTATAAACTTATTACAGCCTCTAGGTTCGTCAGACTATTGTGTCATATTAGCGAATTTCTCGTACTCCAACCACTTCGGATACCAACCACAGTGGATACTGAATAACCCAGACGGTTTAAATAAATATAAAATGATAGCTATGCTTGAAACAAAACTTCTTAAAGAACAAACTTCTAAAAGAACCGTATGACAATACAAAAAAGCCATAATTCATCTGGACATGAAATCCTTTATCCGTAAAAGGAAAAGAAGTGTCAAACCCAAAGTAAACGCGTGGTGTGAGTATAGCTGCAAAGAGGCTATCAAGTTAAAAGAGGGAAATTATCGTTCACATAAGGCCCAACCCATCGTAGGAAAACCGAAAAAGTCGAACGAGCCAGAAATGTCCAATGCCCATATTAATCGTGTAAAGTTCTCCTACAAACAAAGGGCATTAACAGGGTCTAAACCCAAGCTCCTCCAACCATTTGCTTGTGCGAAGTGGAAGGGACCTACAATTTAAAGCCGAATCCGAACTGCAAATTTGAGAAGCTTTTCATGACAGTTGATACTCATGGATGTTTTGCAGACGTTCTCAAAAGGGCAGTGAAAAAAAAACTTTTTGTTTTAAGACGTTACTTGGCCCCGGTGGGATTTGAACCGGAGGCCTTTTGATTAGTAGTCCAACACAATAACCTCTGCGCCACTGCGCCCAGAAACAAAAGCTGAGGGAAAAAGTACCTCAAAGTCCCATGAGTAGTGAAAACTTTTGGTCATCTGTCCCTACACTCAGTTCAATGACATTCTAGCTCTAACAGCTAGATAAAACCAATCTGCTTGCTGCTCAGTTTGTCAACGCTTTCAGATTGAGCTTAATCTTTCGCTGTACTGGAGCGCGTAGAATACTCCATGGGATCAATCCACTTTCGCACTCATACAGTAGCTAGAGCACTTTCACAAATCCGCTGGTTCAGGTTGTATTACCCTTATCGTTCTGAAAATGTGTTCTCTCTCGCTGGCAAAAGCCTCGCGTAGGCTTTTGTATCTATTCTTTTCTTCAGGGCTATTTCCGAGACTTTGGAAAATTGCATTTGTTCATCCCGTCCTCAAGAAGGCGAATTTTCTTTTCCGTCCTACCGACCAATTCTACTAAGGCTGATTATCCGGCAGCATACGAAATATCTTGATTCCCGAAAACTTTTTAATGCCGGCGATACGGTTTTCGCAGCAACAAGTCCACTGGTGATTTGCTGAAATATCTAACCTAAAAGTGGAACCAAATCTCTCCACCATGGTGATGAAAGTAAGATCATTACGCTTGACATATCAAAGGCATTTGACAAAGTTTGGCATCAAGCTCCCTTGTCAAAAATGCGTGCACCTTTATTCGATGAACTTTTCAATGTAAAAATTACCCATGTGAAATTACCTTTCCTGGTCGTACAATTAAAGCTGTTTATGAAGGTTTTAAGTCTGCAACTCACTAAACAAAGGCTTCTGTTCCCCAAGGCTTTCTACGCTGGCGCACTCAGACTCAATACTGATTGTACTACCAGGAAGACACACCACTTTTACTGTGAGAATTAACTCGTTTTGGTAAGAAGGCGCTTGAATGATAAAGAGCTTAGGTTTACAGCACTCACCATATCAGCACCAAATACCTGCCACCTGATGCGAGCAAAAGCAGGTCAATCACAGAGGAAATGTCCCGCAGTGTCATCGCTTTCTCCACAGGCTTCGCAGTTGGTGGTATCGCTTAGGCCTAGGACCTTTAGCTGTTTGGAAAAGCGTAATGGGCCGTAAGAACGCCAGTAGTCTGTCAGCAGTCGTTTCTGTTTAGAGACAACAAGAATGTCGCAGATTTTTTACAGACAACAACGGAGAATTTGCTTAGTCTGTCTGCACCCTGGAGAGTCATGCCATCAGCGATTGTGTTCATATGAAACCCAACCGTCAATAGAAGCCCTGACCGAGGACGCAGGCAGACTTATCGCTGGTTCAGGTCCTGACAAGTCCTTCTCTGAGCCCTGTCTAGCAAGTTCATCGGAGATCTCAATTCCCGTGATCCCGTTATGACCCGGGACCCAGAAAAGTCTAAGTGAATTCAGGCTTCCGACCGAATTCAGAGAGATCTTGCATTCACAAACTATTTATTATACATTATTTTGGAGCTGGTTAAGGGGTTGAGCAAGGCCTTAAGCGCGGCGCAGGGACATAAGTCCCGAAGACATAAGTCCCGAATTAATTTTTCGGGACTTACGTCCCATTTAAGTAAGAAAAATGAATTCGGGACTTATGTCTTTGGGACTTATGTCCCTGCGCAGCCTGGCTGTCGATACAGACGCAGATACTTCGCCCCATCTCACCTGTTCCTCGCAACATAGTCCATGGCCATTCGGATGTCATACGTATCTGTTTGGAAGCCTGACGCATGTTTGCCTAGCGAGAAGAAAAGTCTAATATTGTCGCTCTCCAAGAAGACACCAGCACTTGATCGGTTTTGGAGCCATCCGTGAAGATTCGACTGCATTCCTTTCCAGGCTCAAAGTCTGGTCAGAGCCAGTCCTGAACACTAGGAAAGTCGACTTCGTAGTTGCGCTTCAGCCGAAGTTCCGGTGTCATTGCATTGGACGGCGTATCCATAAGACAGGAGTCGAAGGACAACCGTCGCGCAAGTTCATCAAAACTCCAGTGCGAGTGATACCAAAAGCTACCTCTTCTTAAACGTCAATAGCTTTAATTTTGCAACCCATGATGTAAACATCAAGGGGCGGGAGGAATGCTGGGGAAGCCCCCTGCAGCCGAGACATACCATCCTTTTGGAGTTTGGCGGAAGCAACAGTACCGTATTTACGTGAAAGCTTATTCCACCAAAAAAAACGATGCGTATGCTAGAAATGGTGTTATCAGAGCCGTATAAATCCATAGGACTCTTTTCGGTGATAAGCCCCATGTCTTGCCGAAAAATCCCTGGCACTGCCAGAAAACCGACAGCGCCTTGGCAGTCTTCAGCTCAACATGCTTGGGCCAAAGAAGTTTGCTATCCACAGATATTTTGATATTTTGCTTTATTGGAGAAATGGATCTCCTGTGTAACTTGAAATCTAATCCATGCCTTTGCTGATGACAGTACCGTCAGCTATCACCTTCTAATATTCGTTCTTGGGTTAGGCCCGTCATCTTTGACTGTGCAACTGGTACGCCAACGTATGTTAAGAATACCTCACTGGGGTACCGCCAATAAAGTGTAATTTTATGCTTCCTAAAAGCAATGTTGTCTTCTGTCAATAAACTTAAGCCAAACACTCATTATCCACGAATCGCACTTGCATCGCTGAAGCCAACCGGCTTTCCATTCTCGGTATGTGTGTTAATAACAACCTTGGTTAGAATGAAAGCATTTTCGATGTCACCAAGAACGCTGCGAAATGTCCACCCTTTCTTTAAGCGATGCATACTTGACGGGGTTCAAAAACGCGCGATAAAATTGGCGAGCGTGACATAGCGATATCGCTTGACTCTTTAAGTCATCGCCGCTATGTGGCCTGTCTCTCGTTATTTCCACCAGAAGTGTTCAAACGAAATAGTCAGTTGCATTGGATAGGGGTCAGTTCGACCAAGTGGAATGTAGCCTTTTTGCACTATTGGTTCGTGTCTTTGATTATGTTTTATACCCTATCCTAAAGGAATTCAAATTTGACTCATAGTCTAAATATTGATCTTAGACCCCTAAAAGTTGTTAAGGGTATTCATGCAAAAGTTGTTAAGGGTATTCATTCGTTAAACCGTCGTCAACGTCATAAATTTACGACTTTGTAAATAAACCGTCAACATTTGTACGGGGAAATCGTTTACACCTAGGTGGTAGACTTACATCAAAATGGTAAGCGTGGTGAACTTTTTATCACTGTCGCACTTGAAACAAAAGACTGGTTTACCAACTTACAACGTTGCATGAATATCCTTACTATATTTGTGATAATGGAAAGTTATGTCGAGTCCGTCTGTTAGTCATCAATTTTGATCGATGAAGCTGATGGAAGTGAATGTCGTGTTCTTCGCAATGTGCACAATATCTTTGTCAACAATTCGCTCATACAACTTTTTGGAGGCTTTTGTGGGAAAAACGTTGTTTTTCGATTATTTGCTTCTTCTTTCTTTCAATGGCGGGAGGCTATGATCAGGATTAAAGGGATCATAACCCTCCTACTTAACCGCATCCCTACTGGTCTGCCTGTGGGGTTCGCCGGTTCGACCTCATAAAATAACGGCAGGCCTCCCGATTTTGAATCAGTTCGTCGCGGAGGCCAATCAAATGCTGGTGGTGCTGCATTTGTGTGATCCAGGAGTTTTTAGGCTCGCCTCTCTTTCGCGTTTGTATCTTAACGTTGATTGATATTGCGTTTTTGACAGGGTTTGTGGGTGACGTTGCATTTTTTTCGAGATTGGTTCTTTGATGTGAATGCTTCCTCGGATCCTGGAACTTCATATTCGATCAATCTTTGTTACTCCTGCTGGCAGGCGAGGCATCTTAATCTCAGCTGCAGTGAATTTGCCGTAATACTTTTTGTACGCTGTCCAACATTGTGAACCGTCTATGAGCTCTGGGCGCACAAACGCGGTGTAGAGCTTTCCTTTCAGCTTAGGGACATTTTTCGATCACAGGAGATTGCTGAGCTCTCCCGCCACTTCATCCACCCTACTCTTACGCGATGCTTAATGTCGTCATCACGGCTTTGCTAGCCGATCATAGAACCCATATATTTGAACCTTTCTCACTTGGGAATCACTCTTCCATTCATACAAGTGACTGGAATAAGTCGGAGCGGATCAGAGAACAGGCAGTACAAGTATTATGTTTTTTTTTTCGGGCTAATACGATACCCATTCCCCTCCAAAACTTCCACCCATACATCAATTGCTCGTTGCAATGGCGTTTGGATCCTCGCTAATGATGGCTCCATCGTCAGCAAAAAATTACTTATGCACTTTGAAGTCCGTCACTTTTCCTTCAAGCAGATAATCAAGGACTGTAATTAATATCAAGGGACTTAAGCCACTTCCCTGGTGTATACCGACTTTTATTGCGAAATCCTCGGTGACTACAGCGGGGCATCTTGTTCTTGTCTGTACTCCCTCATACATCTCCATAATCACCTGTACGTTGTCTAAGTGGCACCCATAACAGATCCCTTGGTTGTCTATCAAAGGCCTTTTCAAAATCAACCAACACCATATGCAAATCCTTTAAGGAATCACGATGTTTTCCCTTCATCATACTTGTACTTTGAATTGCATCGGTGGTTGATTTACCTGCGACCAACCCGCACTGGTCTTCAGATAGCCGTATTATTTTACGCATTCGGCTATGTAATACCCGTTCAACGATCTTCATCGTATGTGACATCAGCTTGATTCAACGGTAATTATCACAGTCTCGCTTATCGCCTTGCCCTTTGTACAAAGGAAGAAGAAAGCTTTCCAGTGGGGTTAGGCATTGGATCGCCTCTCATCAGTTTGGAGATGAGAATCATGAGCTAATTGGACCCGATGTCTCCCATCTTTTGCCAGAACTCAGATGATATCTCGTTCGGCCCAACTGCTTTTCGTTTTTTTGGAGTCTTTGACCCTTGACCGCCTTCCTAACCTCTTCGAAAGTAATGTCGGGTACTTCTTCATTGTTAGAAACGGCTATTGGAAAATATATTCGAGAAAATTGTCCATTTAGAAGTCCTTCACAATACTGTTGCCATCTGGATAGTATTTTTTCGTCATCCAGAAAAAAACAGTCCTTGGGCATTGTTGATGAACTTTGCCAAACGGATTTTTTGGATTATTTGCTTAAAAATAGAAAATAATAATATAAGCAAAATATGTAGACAATGTGCTTCTTAAATAAGTTGACTGAACAAAGTTTTTTTGCCACACCCACTTTCGATTGCCGAATTTTTAAAATTTTGTTAAATATGTTTGAAACTAAAAATGTTCCAAAAGGGAAAAGAAATTTAGGGGATAGGAATGTGGGTACGCTTCGCTAAAGCGGACTGTAGCCTTTCCTTATGTTTTTTGTATATTTCTGACATTTCAAAATGTTGTGCCTTTATATTGTTCCGATGTGTGATTTGTTGACCAAATTAAATGTTAATGCTTTATTGTGTTCTTCGGCTGTTTGGTCATTTAGTTTTTTGTAAAATGAAAGATTAATTCATTTACTTTCCCAACGTTTCGGCGGGGGTTGCCACCTTCCTCAGGGGAATCTTTATTACATACACAACAAATAAATAAATAAAAGTAAACATTAACCCCCGTATTAATAAACAACGGATAGCTGCGAGTTAGCACTAGCACACGTGTTAACTCTTAATTTTGATTAATAAACGTGTGTTAGCTTGCACTGACATGTGATAACGGGATAGGATAACTTAACTCACCGAATTCGGCGTATAAGGAGCGGATAACTTCACACATTCTCAGATTGTAGTTCAGGCATTCACAAATTGAGAGGATGCGCATGTATGTGTACTAACATTGAGAGGATGAGAGAGAGCACTGTCACCCATTTGGGCACATTACTCTTTTATGCGTATTGGAATGGAATACACAGAAATGAGTGTCAACTGATGAAATATGACAGATACACTCGATTTTTGAATATAATTTGGTTAAGTGCTGCCGTATTGTAGGTGATAAAGAGCAAACAGCTAACACAGGTAAAACATATTTTTATTAATCAGAAAAGTTATCATATGGACAAGTTCGCTATCCGTGTGTCAGCTAACTCGTGTATTAAGGAGCGGATAGTGTTTTTTTTATTAATATGGATGTAAGTGAACCAGACAACTATTGGATAGAGATAAAACTTACAAATTAAGTTTAATTTCTTCTTTTTTTCTAAACTTAATTTGTAAGTTTTATCTCTATCCAATAGTTGTTTGGTTCACTTAATGTTTACTTTTATTTATTTATTTATTATGTATGTAATAAAGATTCCCCTGAGGAAGGTGGCAACCCCCGCCGAAACGTTGGGAAAGTAAATGAATTAATCTTTCATTTTACAAAAAAACTAAATGACCAAACAGCCGAAGAACACAATAAAGCCTTTATATTGTGCTTAGCGTTTATTTACATTTAAGTAGATTTCTCTTGAAAGCAGGTGATGTTTAAATGTCAAAATATCAATAAACAGTGCTGCCAAATCACCGAAGTTTTTTTTCTAGTTAAATACTTTAATTCCAATAAAGAACGAAATATCAGTAATATTCTCACACTCACACGTTGTTAAATATGTTCTGATTGAATACATCTGCCATTTTCTGCAAAGCACATTTCAAGTTAAGTACTTTTTTGATCTGATTGTATGGTTCATGTGCGCAATTATAAACACCTTCATTTGGCAGATATTCGAAGGCAAAACAAATTGATGATCTTCTCTTATTTTATAATAATATGCATATCTAGTACCGTAAACAAATAATCATCCAGATGCTACAGCAGTCGCACATTCAAGTCTGAAGCTCAATCACAAATAATCATTCAAAACAAATACAAATCAATCAGCTAAAATCACATAACATCGCACATTTCCATAAATTCAAGCCTGCAATGTATCGCTTTAGTTTATCTCATAGCGATTTGACGCAATTCGTCTTGGGTTGCAAAAATAAACTCGAAACAATAACAGAGCCCGTACCTAAAGTACGTATACAATGGCATAGCTAAAAACATATTGCACCTATCTCATAGCAATGAGGTCAAATGTGCTGGTGGTATCTTGGTACTGTTTCTATATAATTATACTCAAGGCAAGAGTGTTGCAATTTTATTTTGTTTTGTTATGTGTCTCCACTTTCAAGTTGTGTTTGGGTTGGTTTTTGTTTCTCATATTTTGTTGGTGATGCTGACAGTAATTTCAGAATGTTGCATCAGCGGAAAAACGCTCAGATGAAGGATTTACAATGCACAATCGAGAGTGCACAATATCTTATTGCCTTGTGTTTAATATTTTCCACTGAAGTGATTCAATATACATCCGCTGTGGTGTTCTACGTTTGCATTCCATTCGGAGAGTCAATAGCGATAAGAACGTCAATGCGATGACGGAATTGTTTTTCCTTGAAGTCATCAACGATACAATGAAATTGTGCCTTGATTGAGAAATTGTTTTTTTTTTTTTTTTTTTTTTTGATTTTTCATGGTTAGGTGGGTTCGTCTTTAAGTAATATGGCAGTATTTACACACTTTGTTGGTTGACCTAGAATCGTGCAGTCTGTCATGATACTAATCGTAACTACATACTGTAACAGCTAAGTCATGGAATTTATTCATAACATATGTTTTATATTTGTGACTTTATCGTAGTCGATAGCTGGAAAGTTGGAGGGTACGTATACTAGTGCCATAAAAGTGGCGACATTTTGTATAGAAGATGGCAATGTCCAGCTCAGTATTTTTGTTCACAGTCTGGGCCTTCTGGCAATAAACAAAGGTCAAATCACGATGAATGCTAGAGTGACAGACCTCAAACACAGTTGCCTTCCATTTTTACTTAAACAACTTTGTAATTAAATCCAATGAATTTAAATTCGAGTTTAAGTCCCACCGTCCTTTCATCGGGCCTTACCAAAAACGGCTTTAATATGGCGTTTATACTAGTTGTCGCCTACATTTAAATTTCCTTTTGCATAGGAGTGAGAGGGACTACAAATTTAAGCTTCACATTAAATTAGTATTGGTACCGGCCATCGTCTTCAAAGCCGTATATGATAGCATTCACCGTCAAGAGGTCTACATGGCTATTGACGAATTGGGTATCCCGGATAAATCCAGCTGTGTTGCGTGACTCTTGGAAACACGCTGTCCAGTGCGGAAACAGCTCTTTCCATCGGTTTCAAACCTGTTCCTGAGTCCATCAAGGAGATGCAGGAGTAGATAATGTGCAGGGTACTTTCTAACACGAAAGTCAACCATCGACAAAATTTTCACACTCCAACAGATCTTGGAAAAAACCCAGGTATCTCAGATCGATATACACCATCTATTTATCGACTTTAAAGTCGCCTATGATAGCATATAGAGACGAATTATACAAAGCCATGTCAAGTTTTGGCATCCCCCCCAAACTCGTCCGTTTGTGCAGGATGACGACGGAGAAATCTCGCTGCTCCGTCAAAGTCGGCAAGAACCAAAAGGTTTGAGACAACATCGTTCTTGAAGCAATTGTACGAAACTCACAAGCCAACTAGTTGCCTATGCTAATGATATTGACATTATTGGATGAACGCGGCGAGCTATCAGTGGCGCATTTTCAAGCATCGAAACAGAGGCGGCGAAGATGGGTCTGGCTGTTAATGAGGACAAAACAAACATCGGCGACTCGGACAAAACGTCACGATGAACAGATACAACTTCGAAGTCGTTAAAGGCATTGTCTACCTGGGCTCCACTATTACTTCGCAAAATGACATCGGCGCAGAGATCAAGCGAAGAATCACTCTTGCCAATCGGTGTTTCTTCGGGCTAAGAAGGCATCTAGAAGTAACGCCCTCTCGCATAGAGCCAATGAGATATTATATAAGACCTTAATCATCCCGGTCCTGCTGTATGGTAGAGAAGCATGGACCCTGTCAAAAGCTGATGAAAACCTTCTGGGATGCTTTGAGAGAAAGATTCTTCGAAATAAGGAGGGGCTTGTTGGTTGAAGCTGTGGTTCACTCAGGACTCTAAGCGCCGCCAAAACTAAGTAAGTGAGTAAGGTTTTAACACGGAAGGCACTATGTCCAGATCGACCAGCTACTGGGATAGGTAGACAACTTCATCGGATCAGCGTGCTGCGGTAGATGCTTTCATGACAATTGAAGAACAATCAAAATTGGTTGCCTTGATTTCAAACAAACAAATTTCCACCACCGATTAGGACAAAACTTCACTCTTGATGGCACCAACTTTGAGGTAAGGGAGTGCACCCACCTCGGAGCTACCATCAACGTCACTGATGAAATGTAGTTGAGATCCGACGAAGAATTAGCCGAAAAAGCCGTTGCTACTTTGGTTAAGCAAAACAAATGGGTTCGAAACTCCTAACCGTGATAGCTCTATAAAACATTGATACTGCCAATTCTGCTTTATGGCTCCGAGTGCTTGAAGATAATCAGGTAGAAAGAGCTAGTATTGGTGTGCGAGTATGGCGAATGGAGCGGAACAGCGAACTCCATGACCTGATCCCACATGTGGATGCCATCCGTAAGGCTAAAACACGTCGGCTTTAACATTGGACCGGCCAATGACTCGGCGAAGGGAAAATAATGCATAAACGAAGGGGATATTCGACTCCTGGCCTCTAGTTTCGAGACAACAAGGAAGACCGAACATCCGTTTTAATGTCATCTCGGATGCCACGGCGCTTGGTCTGGACAAGCAGACATCTCAGAGACCCTACAGGTCGGGAGTCCATTAAGTAAGTAAGTAACTAAAGTGTCAAACCTAAACATTGTACCTATGCCAAAAATGCAGTTTTCCGAAATTGGATAGCAATATCCCATTTACATTTGGCCTTATTTTGCGTCACGAATTATGATTAATATGAATCTTATAACTTTAGAATCTATTGGCTTTAATTGACGACGTAAAACTTTTATCAACGCAGCCACGTTTGGGCCTATGCTATTGAACATAGCTTAAGTATAGGGTGGATGAAGTGGCGGAAATACTCTGCCATGTTATGTGATCGATAAAAGCTTATGTTGAAACGAAGGCTTCCGGCGCTCACATACGGTTCACAATGTTGGACAGCTTTCATAAAGTACGGCGGCAGCTTAAATGAATATGCTTCGGATGAGAACACCGATGAAACCTTAACGTAAAAGGACCTTTCTCAGTGAAAATGAATCGCGGCCGCCTCAGTCAAAAGAGAAATCGTACGAACGATATTTATAAACTTTTCTATACAATAGCGAAAGAGAGGCAGGACTAAAAACTAGATCACGCAAATGCAGCAACACCAGCATTTGGTTGGCCTAATTGACGAAGTGATTCAAAATAGGGAGGCCTGCTGTCATTTTCTGAGGTCGAACCGGCAAACCCCACAGACGGAACAGGTGGGATGCAGTAAAGTCGGAGAGTTATGATCCTTTTAATCCTGAGCATAGCCTCACCGTCAATTAGGAAGAAGAAGTAGAATGAGCATTTGGTGGAACCTGTTTTAATGAATATTTGGGCTGTGTCCTTCGCACCAGAAGGGTACACAAATTATAAAAAAATTAAACCAAAAAACATTAACTATGCGGCACTAAAAAATTCCAAAAAACAACCGACGAAGAGTATTTTACTCTCAGAATATCAAGCGAAATTCACAAATCTTGAACAGATGGATTGTCTTTTGCTAAGGCCCCTATTGCGGTTGTCGATTTGTTGATCGTTGAACGACTTTTTCAATCATCGTTCGTCGATTTCTCCATTTTGTATTATGATTGTCGATTGTGTTCAACATTTTTCTATTTCAGAGATCGACGCGTTATGGATATAAATATTCTCAATATTCTGGTAATTTAACATGATTAATATCGGAAAGTAGGCAACACTTAACATTTCTTTGTTGCAATAAAAATAATACTCCCCCAAAAGTCTCTATACGTAATGTGTTTCTGCCGGCCCAACCCATCGAATCCTACCAACTTGCTGTTAATGCGATCGATCAAGTTATAGAGTTATCTGATTGCTCTAACGACATCATCATTTTCGGCGACTTTAACCTGCCTCCACTGCACTGGGCTTTATCCGATGATGAATCGTTTTTCATTGCTTCAAATCCCAACGCAACTAAAGAATGTCTCTTCATCGATCGACTAAGCGACTTAAGTCTATGCCAAGTAAGCGGCATCTCTAACTATATGGGTAGGCTTTGGACCTAATCTTCACAACCTTCACCCCCCACTTATTCTTTCTTTTTTTCACGACCCTCCTCTACAGTCCACACCGCCCGCTGGCCGCCCTTGCTATGATTTTCGCAAAGCCAATTACCGTAAAATAAATGAACACCTCAGCAAAGCCTCATTTGAGTTTGCCAATCTCCCTGTAAATGATGCCCTCTCCTTGTTTTACGGAGAATTATTCATTTCTATCTCCCTTTTTGTCCCTATTTCTCTGCCAAAACCCTCACCTGGCCCAGATAGTATTCCCGCTATTTTTCTTAAGCTCCTACCCCCTTTCGCACCTCTTTAAGCTCTCGCTATCTCAAGGTGCCTTTCCTCAGATTTGGAAGTCCTCCTTCATAACGCCGATTCACAAAAAAGGATTAAAGAGTGAAGTTACTAATTATATCCCGATAGCCAAACTTTCGCATATACCCAAACTCCTGGAAAGCATTTTGTACGAATCCTTAAGCTTTCAATGCAAGTCATTTATTTCCCATAACTAACATGGCATTCTAAAAGGTAGATCAACCACCACTAACCTCATTGAATCCGCGTCCTCGGTGCTATCGGCCTTAGAAAGTGGTAAAGAAGTCGACGTTATTGCAACTGATTTTAGTAAAGCTTTTGATACGATATCCCATAAATTAATATTCTTTTCAAATTGTCCACCCTTGGTCTCGAACCGAAACTGCTGAAATGTATATATCATCTTATCTGGAAAACCGTTTTTATAGTGTTCGCTTCAGGTCCGCCCTATCTGCCCCATTCCTGGCAATCTCTGGTGTACCACAAGGCAGTCACCTAGGTCCCCTTCTCTTTATCTTAATTATAAACGATCTGGAAAAGGTTATTAAACACTCCTCTATCTCTCTCTATGCCGATGACACCAAATTGTTCAAACACATATCTTTATCACAAGACTCCTGCTTGCTACAACAAGATCTAGATAGTTTTTCTATTTGGTGTCTCAAGAACTGCCTAGAGCTCAATGTTGCGAACGAAACGCTAATCCATAACCTTATCACGTAAATACAACAAGTCCCCTCTTCGTTTTTACCTTCTTAATGATCAACCTATACCCATCGTACAGTCTCTTCGTGACCTTGGCATATTGTACGACCGCGAGCTTAGTTTCTGTTCGCACATTGACGAGATAATTCGTAAAGCCAACTCATGCCTTGGGTTAATTATACGGCGGTCAAAGGAATTCTCTGATCCCTACGTGACGAGATCTCTCTACATTACTTTTGTCCGCCCCCTCCTCGAATACGCCAGCCAAACGTGGTCACCCTTTCAGCAAGTTCATGTAACCAGAATCGAAAACATACAACGACGTTTTCCTTGATTTGCCCTCCACGGACTTTCTTGGAACGATCCCCTTATTCTGCCTCCCTATCAAGACCACCTCAAACTCATTAACTTGAATAGCCTTGAATACCGCAGGGATGCAGCAGACATTCTCTTTATTTATCGCCTCCTCTCAGGCTCTATCGATGGCCCGTCCCTATACAACTCCATCTTCTTTAATACTAACCCTCGTCTTCTATCTACCAACCCATCGCACGTTCCACGGCTCCAGCGAACCAATTTCCCGTATGCTTAGGAAGGTAAATTCAAACATTTCCATTTTTGATTTCAACCGCAGCACTCCCTCCATTAAACTTAGCATCCTTCTCCAGAAACCCTAGCATTATTTCTTAGTTATAAGTCTAGTTTAGTATTATAAGTTTTTCTCTAGCTTGTAAGTATTAGTTTTAAGTCTAGCTATAAGTCTTAGTTTTGTAGTTTAAAGACATATAGCTTGTATTAAGCTGAATAAATGGGGGCCCCCACCAAATTAAATTAAATTAAATTATCAATATCTTCGTAGCACCCTACCATTTAGTAAAAGCTGGATTTTAACACAATAATCAAAGTAAATTTTGTATATTTAAGTTTTATTTCTATTTGCGTTTGTCCATCTGCCTTTTTTACCCACACCGACTTCATGCAACCAGATGAAAAGTAAGCCCACAACGATTGGGAAAACAAAACGATAAGCTAGAATTTATGGAGATTTTACTTTGAAAGGCTAAGAAAATTGAAGACTTGAAGAAAACTTTCGACTCATAGACAACACGGTCCCTGTAAGAAAATGGGGTGAAGGATACTCTAAGAAACTTATTTGCAATCAAATTTACTTTGGAATGTTTCAATTAAAGGATGAGAATTGGGAAACGTAGCATCAACAGGATTTTGCTTATGCTATAGGAATTTGTATCTATTTTGAGGTAATTGGTTAAATGACTGACATTTAGTTGTTATTTTGGTGTTTCTTTGAATGTCAAAGTCGAAAGTGTGTAAAGGTTAGTGGTTTTGTTTTTTGCTAGGTGGGCGAAAGAATGGTCTTACTTTCGTATTTGGATATTGAGGTATTGAGTTTTTTTTCTAAATCTATTGATTTGAAAACAAACAAATAGGGACATGATCTTGGTTTTCTTCATTTGTTTTCAAGTATGATAGTCATGAATAACAATAGTGGGTTGTACAATACATTTATTCTATAGGGTGTTTTTTTATAGAGACCTACATTTTATGGAAGTTGTAAATAGAGCAGCTGAAGTATCTATTAATAAGATAAATCAACTTATATTGCCTAAATATATCTTGCGATTGATGCGCATGTGCAATTCAGAAAGAAGAGCTAGTTATTGTTAAGAATAATGTTAAGATTTTGAACTCAAAAAAAAGAACGAGATCGACAATTTCAAAAAATAAAAAAATGGAATAACCTCTTATCTGGTTTTCATAAGTGATGTAAACCTTTTTGGAAGGTAACAAAAATAACAAAGAAAAAAAAGTTCAAACATTCCACCTCTTCGACAATGTTCTTGTTACTCAATTGGAAAAGGTAACCGCACTGGCTGACTGTTTTTGCCAAAATCATATAATAGTATCATCTCATCTTAGTGATATTGTCACCGATAAGCTTGTTGAGCTCAATTCCTTACCAAGTTACGTAAATAGTAACAACTTATTTTAAAAACAGCTCAGTGAAGAAGTTGATTAAACAAGTAAAATCCAAAAAAAAACATCTGGGCTTGATGGGGAATGAGCAACAGATTACTTTTTTTTTTTTTTTTAGATGTTTTTCCGAGTTCATTTAAACAATTATTTATTATTATCTTCTTTATCTATAATTTGACCTTTACATTTACATTGTATTATCTTTCAAAGCCCTTTGGGCTTGTCTGCAGAAGATTGTTTTTTTTTTTTTTATTTTAAAGATTAGACAGATTTTAGTACAGAATGCAATTCATCATTGTTACAGAAATTCCATATGAAAAGATATAAATTCATATATGTATCTACTAGGATATTTTACAGCTTTATACATTTGAGTTTAGATACATTTTTCAAAAATTGTGTTTTTGGAAATTTATTTAAATTTGAGTTTGCTGGAAGCTCGTTAAATGTTGCTGGAACAGCTACAGCATACTTTCTTCGCCCGTACTCGTTCCAGTATCTTGGGACCAATAATTTGTTTTGTTGTCGCCTGCGGGTGTTTACTGTCTGTTGAGTTGGTTGCTTGTATGTGTTGTCATCTTTGAAGTTTGAAAGAATCTCCATTTTATACAGCTGATCTATAGTTAGGAACTGTCTGTCGTTTTCATCATGTAAACGTTGTGATTTCTTTATCATCTTTTGGATGCTAGCATGTAGGGAGTTAAGCCGTTGTAACTGCGGCGCGTTGCCCCATGCCAGAATGCCATACCTCAGATGAGACTCCACCAAGCTGAAGTAACATTGCTGAAGCACGACCGCTGGACATCGATTGCTGAGATGGAAAATAGCAAAGGCGGATTGCCTTAATTTTTTGGTTAATGCCTCTATCCGGTAGCTCCATTTAAAGTTGTAGTCGACGACGACGCTCAAGTACTTATATGTAGATACATTATCCAGGATTGTCGAACAATCGTTGTTGGCTCTAAGAAGTTGATGACTGTTTACCTTATGTAAGCAAGCATAGTTGTGAATTTTTATAGTTAATTTGTATTTTAATATAACGGGGGTCGTATATGCATTACTCTAGTTTTGTTTGCGTTTATTACCAATCCAATCATGACACCAGTAGTGACCACATCGAACTCTCTCTGCATAATTTTTTCAGCTATTTCAACATCTTTATGGTTTACGATAATTGCCGTATCGTCTGCATATGCGAAAACTGTGCTATGTTTAAGAGCTGTGAGCATCTCATTCATGTATAAAATAAAGATTACTGGACCTAATTTTGAGCCCTGTGGCACTCCATGTTCTGAAGGGTATTCTTTGCTTAGGCTCTGTCTTATTTTAACTTTATAGGTTCGATTTTTAAGTAACACTCAAACCATGACAGAAGTGGTTCTCTTACACCAGCTTTTTCCATCTGTCTTAAAATATTTTTGTGGCATAGAGTGTCAAAGGCTTTTCTGAAATCGATAAAAAGTGCTATGTTATTATGGTTCTTTTCTTGATTTTGGTTTACTTGGTTTGAGAAATCACCGAGCAACCGATTTATGCTTTTGTTCTTTCTAAATCCGAACTGGTTCTTTGCCAGTAGGTATATTATATTTTTCGACGTAATCAATGAGCCTTTTCGCTACAACCTCTTCGAGGACTTTGTCGGTTACTGATAGTATTAAAATTGGACGGTAGTTCCCGATATCACTTTTCTTGCCTTGTTTGTATATTGCTCGGATGACGGATATTTTTAGTTTTTCGGGGGGATTTTTTGTAGATAATTTCACGACAAACAATTTTTATGATGACCTCTATTGACCTCCGAGCAATAGATCGCGAGATATTTGCGAAAAACAGATTTTCGTGACCTTTTGACCTTCATAACTTTTTAAGCCGGCATGATATCAATGTCGATTTTTCACATATTCATTACAACGCCGAAATAAAGGTGTATACAAATTCAGCTCACTAGGAATTATTCTGCAGATTGGGGTTTAAAATATCTAAAATGACTGGGCTATTCGTATTTCCCTAAAGGTTGGAAAATAGCAAAAGTTGTATCTATCTACAAACCTGGTAAAGCAAGGGATAATAATAGTTACAGGCCTATTAATTTATTGAGTACAATTAGTAAACTGTTTGAAAAGCTTATTAAACAACGATTGTTAAATCATATTGAGGATGCAAACATATACCCTAATGAGCAGTTTGGTTTTAGAGCTGGTCACTCTACAAGCCATCAAATTTTAAGAATTAAAAATCATGTCAAAAGTAACCTTAATTCAAAGTTATCGACTGGTCTTGTACTTTTAGACATCGAAAAAGCCTTTGACACTGTTTGGCATCAGGGGTTGATATACAAACTTATAATGGGTAATTTTTTCACTTATCTGATTAAGTTAGTATGGAGCTTTTTATTTAATAGAAAATTTGCTGTACACGCAGGCAGTGTAAAATCGTCTCTATATGATATGGTAAGTGGTGTTCTGCAGGGTACTGTGCTAGGACCCATACTTTTCAACGTTTACATGTCCGACTTGCCGTCTTTGAACGTAAATACTAAATAAGCTATGTTCGCTAATGAAACAGCCATTTTTTCGTCTAGCATATTGCCTCAAGGCGCTCTCGAAAATTTACAATGCTCACTGAATATCGTACTTTTTTCATAAGTGGAAAATCAAGGCTAATGCTCAAAAATCACAGGCAATCTTGTTTTCTCGTCGAAGAAAAACAGATTTTTTGCCAAACTGACTTTTGAGAAACATATTGCCAACACGATTAACAAAAGAACCTTGTAATAAGAATTGTATACCCTTTCATAAATTGCAAATCAGGTCTTAGCATGCATAATACAATTTTGATATTAAAAACTATTTTCCATCCTATATTTACTTATGGTGCTCCAGTGTGGTTTGACTGCGCTGCGACCCATTTAAAAAAGATTCAAAGAGTGCAAAACAAAATATTAAAATTAATGCTACATTTGCCATGGCATTTTTCAATGTTAGGCAAATTAAGCTTGTACTATATAATTTACAAGACAACTTTTTTAGAAGATGTTAGTGTTTTGATAATGAGCTAATTGCTTAATCTCTTAAATTAGATATTTTGTTTATATCACATTTGGGCTTATGTGCAATATTAGTTATTAAGTATCATGTACGGGTTTTTTCTTGTAGCTTTTCCCATAAAAATCATTGCTTTTCATTTGAATTATATTCATTTTAGTATTAAGAATATTGAAGTTGTAAAGAATTTAATTTTCTATATCTCTTAAATAAACACATATGTATATGTAAATATAAACATTATCAAACTGCAATAAAATAAATAAATGGTAAAAATTTGTGGCATATTTCCTCCGCTACTGCCCCTTATGAATGCCATCCTGTCGGTCCAATTTTGCACCACTTTTTCGAGCATACCAGGGCCCTATTCCACAAAACAAATTATCAACTTTTCACTTTGCAAATATGCAATTTTTCGTCAATTTGCAAAACTTCGTGTTCCTCAAAACAATAAAATTTGATGAGTGACAAGTTAAAATTGAAAGTGTAATTTGCAAAATCTTTGCAATTTTTATATTCTCTTTGCAATTTCTGTTCCACGTACGTTCTCTTGTGCAAAGTGAAAAGTTAATATTAAAAAGTGTAATTTGCAAAGATTTTGCAAATAATTATGCTGTTTCGTTCCACAAAAATTGTAAACTCTATTTTTGCAAAGCAAATTTTGATAAATTTGTCAAAAGTTTGCAAGGTAAACGATCGCCTTACAAATTCATATTGTTATAACTAGTGAAGCTTTCAAAATGTTAAGACGTGAGTTTTTGTTCGGCGATAGTGGAGACGCGGTTATAACAAGAAATTATAGAGACAGAATTAATTTTTCGGGACTATAAAACTTTAATTTTAAAGAGTGCTTTCGTTTAAAACAAATTCAAGTTGATTTCCTTTTAAATAAAATTGGGGAAAAATTAGAGCACAATACACAGCGCAATCATGCTTTGTCGGCTGAAAATCAACTGCTACTGTGCCTTTTTTTTTTTTTTTTTTTTTTTTTTTTTTTTTTTTTTTTTTTTTTTTTTTAAAAGGAAATCCAAATTCCAGAGCACTCAGACTCGGTAACGTTCTATTGTATCTACTACCAGGCAGAAATCCTCCTTTTTGGTGTAGAGGCATGTGATTGGGTGGCGTATGTTGTTGTTCCCCATGGGGATTGAACCTGCACGGGTCACAAGCCACCACACTAACCTCTACACCGTCGCCACCCATTACTGCAAGCTACTGTGCTTGCATTGGCTCGGAAATGGTTGCCAGTACCATGGTGTTGCAAAATCAACAGTTTGCAGAACCATCCATAGAGTTGTCGACGTTATAATAGACGTTTTATTTCAAAACATAGTGCAATGACGTCATTGGTATTGCTGAAAAGTTTTTTTTATGATCGGTGGATTCCCTTGTGCGTGTGGTTGCGTGGATGGCACAATCATTAAAATTGATGCGCCTACATAACACGAGGAAGGATATGTGGACCGGCATGGTCCTCATTGAATGTGATGATGATATGCGGGCCAGACTACACATTTTACAGTGTAAATGCAAGTTGGCCGGGCAGCGTTCACGATTCAAGGGTGTTACGGAATTTGGCTGTAAGTCAAAGATTTGACAATGGATGGAGACCATTTCCGGATGCTGTTGTTTTGGGTGATAGTGGTTACGGACTTAAAAACTGGTTGAAACCACCATTACGCCTAAATCCCGATAGCCCTGCTGAAGAGGCTTTCAATCGTTGCCACAAAAAAACGCGGCGCATAATTGAAAATTGTTTTGGCATTCTAAAGAAAGATTCCCGTGTTTAAATTATTTGCGACTGAGGCTTAAGTTTGCAGGTAACGTTGTTATTGTTTGTGCCATCTTACACAATATTGCCTGTAGCATCGAAAGCAGTAGTGGAAACATGCAACTCACTGAAGACACTGATAATGAAATCGAGGAATTGGATCTGGAAAATGCTGAAAAAGAAAATGATGCCCTTAATAATATGGATCATGCGAGTGGAATGGAAAGGCTTACTTCTCTACTGCAATACTTTTCCTCATTGTTTTGAAATAAAATTGTTTTTCTTGGCTTTGACCTTTTTCCACTGCAAAAGCGTTGTTTTTTTGGGGTATTTTTGGGGTTTGAGATTAAGATCTCTGAGAATAAATAATATAAGAAACAAAAATATGGAATTCACGTATTGTTTATTCAGAAACAAAAAAAAAAAAAATAACAACTAATAATAATTAGGAAAATAGTACTAGTTTAGTAAAAATAATAATAAATAAAACTAAACACATAAAAAACTTAAAACTCCTCAAACAACAGTCTCCTCGGCGTTTCTGCCGCTGCAATTTCGCGAGTTATGGCAGAGGCTGGAAGTTGTAGCTCTCTCTCCAATTTCAGGCATTGAAGTTTCCTGTGGTAAACTTCAACATCCAGGAGCTCCAGACGACATTTCTTCTCTCTATCCAAAGTTTCACTTGGAAACTTGGTAGGGCTCTTCCTCTTCCATGGGCTTGGAGGTGGGTGGGCAGGTGTTTCCTCTGTCATCAATATTATGGAATTAGACTCAGCTAATGGTAGATTTTTTGAATTTCCATAGCTTTCTGGCAAATTCAGTCCAAGCACGTGAGTCTGATTCCAGAATATCGAGGATGGCCAAATCAGCTTCATCCATAACGCTGTTCTTCCCAAGCCCGGGCCCAGTTTTTCGGGCGTTATCCCTTTTACTCTGAATATTAACAAAATTAAATTCACGGATAAATCTTAATGAAATTGAAACAATTTTTTATTTGGTATTTGAAGGTAATAAATTGTTTTACTTACCAATGTCCGACTCTTCCAGAGCCCAAACAAACTGTCCCTCGCATAGATCCATGTTTTTTGGGCCGACGCCAGTTGCAGGGATTGGGCTTTTCTTAACTTCCTCCCAGGCAGCCTGTTTATTTAATTTGCTTGTTTTGTTGTTTTGAAAACTTGCAAATAAAATATTTTTTTTTCTTTTATTACATATAACACTGCAAGTTTTTTTTCGTTTTTATTTTGCTGCTCATTTTAACAGCTTCTACTAGTTTTCGGACTGTTCTTTGTTGATGTTGCTGGTGCCAACGACACGACTACCAATCAAGCAACATTTTTTTTACATTCAAAAGCAAAGAGAGTTATTTTAGTACATTAGTTAGTCCCGTTTTTTAAGTTTTAGTACAAAGAGGAAATTAAAAAAATATGGCGAACATTGGGTTTTAGGCGCTAATTTTAAATGTTTCGTTTTAGCAAATTGGAGTAGTGTAAGTGTTAATGTACATAGGTAGGTTAATGTTTAAGTTTAGGTTGATTATTTTGATGAATGCGAGGTTTGCTGTCATTGGTGAGTATGGTGTATTTGTGTGATCCAACAGCAATGCAAAGTGCAAAGTGCAAAGTGATATGACAGAAATGCAAAGATGATTAAATGCTTTGTGGAACACTTTGCACACTCACTTTGCAGGAGAGCGCAAATACTTTGCCGAAGGCGCAAAGACTTTGCATGAAAGCGCAGAGACTTTGCAAAAATTTGCTATTGCAAAGTGAGATTTGCAAAGAATATTGTGGAACAGAAGCACTTTTCACTTTGCCAAAAAATGTAATTTGATATGTGCAAAGTGTAAAGTTGACAATTTGTTTTGTGGAATAGGGCCCAGGTCTTATTTCGTCAATATTGCATCGAATGTTGGCTTCTAAGTGATCAATCGTTGCTGGTTTATCAGCATAGACCACAGATTTTTCGTACCCGCACAAAAAGTAGTCCAAAGGTGTCAAATCACACGAAAGAGGTGGCCAACTCACAGGTCCATTTCTTGAGACGATTCGGTCACCAAATGTTTGGCTTAATAATGTCGTGTGTGGAAGAAGTGCTCTATAAGTTTGGCGAACAGAGCGCGAATTTTGGAAATAAATTTCCACTATTAGTAAACGTTGTTCTGGTGTAATGGTGATTTGCCAAAGTATCCTGAACAAAAAAAAATCGAACACACTTTATCAGTATGACAGCTAGTTTGACAGTTATCCCTATCAGAAGTTTTATACTTCTATAAAAAAAAACACCCTATTTTAGCTTCACTTTTTATTAAAAACATGTACATTGTACTGAAAGGTATATTTGATTGCACAAATATGTACAATGGGCTATATTTAAAAATTCAGCAGATTAATTTGAACGGGCCTGGTGTTCGTCCATTTTCCTTGGTCTTCCATTCCTTTTTCTCATCGCGAATCACGTCGAACCCTCCCCCTCCATCTTATGACTTTTTGCTTTCGTCATTGCTGCTGTTGCATCGATTGTGTGTTGTTTGTCACAACACAAAAAACAGCAAAAATATATAACACACTAATAGAGATGAATCCTTGTTATTAGTAGACACACAAATTGTCTGTAGGCGGAAGCAAAGAAGAAGTATTTTCCTGCATTTAACGTCAGAGATAAATTTTGAACTTGGTTATAATTTATCAAAGTTTAACTACATACGAAGCAATATCTTTTAAAGCATATTTAACCAAAACGTTGCAGTGATTCGAAGCTTTCGGTTTGATTTATGTTTGGCATTGAATTGAAAATATGTCAGGAACGGATATAGTAGTTTCCTTTCCATGAACGAAGCTGTACTCGTACATCCTTCTTCTAAATATAGCTTTGAACTTAGTCAGCGCTATACCTATATACACATCGAAATTGGCAACACCTTTATCATCCAAATTTATGGGTAAGGACACTCGTATATACAATACATCTAAGTGAAGCTTTACTCTGGAAATACATAATATGTACTCGTAATAAAGGGTTTTGTTGCTTCAATACGAATAGTGGTTTGGGGGTAATAAGAAAGAGCAAATGTGGGAAAATAGGTTCAAATTTCCATTGAATGCATTATACCCTATATCCATGCTTTGAGGATCTTGTTTGAGAAAAGTGGTGATAAGTGCAAAATAAATTTAGCGCGGAAATTGCTTTAACGAATAGGTTGCTAGAAAATTGATTTCAAAATAAAATTAAATTTTTCCTGCTATCATGCGAAGCATCTTCATCTTAGATGCCTTTGATTTGCCTCATTCTTTTTGTATGCTGTCCACCACTGTGAATCGTATGTAAGCGCCGGGCGCACAACTGCGGAGCCTTCCTTTCAGCTTAGAGGATATTTTTCGGTTACAGAGCTGGCTGCAATTTTCCGCCACTTCACTCTACGCTTACTCGATGATTGATGTCGTCATCACAGGTTGCTTATGACTACACGTGATTGCGTTCATAGCATGGCGGACACTCGTAGTTTACATGAGGTAGTCCGACATTGTTTTAGCTAAAGTCATCACGGATTTTCAAGAGTAAGTCAGGGTGGTAAAATAGATATGGTTGAGGATGCGCCTATAATGCGTCAACGGCAGCGCAAATATTCCCGAAGTGGACGACGGCACAACCACTAGGTTGGGGGTTATGCCGTGGGAGTTACTTCCCTACCACGTCAAAAAATTTAGCTTAAAGAGGGATACCAATTTCGGGTATAGACACCCCCTTATTTAAGAAAGGACTGATCGGAGAGTATGCACCTGGAACGTAGGTACACTGTACACTCCTTGTGATCCTCAAAGACTTGAATGTCTTCGATGGATAGGATGAACTATGCCAAAACCACAACAGTTGACATTTTTTACAGTTGTGGGATTGGTCGTGGAAAATCATGCAAAATAAAAAGTCACTGATTTCAGGCCGATAAGGGATCGCGTGGCTATAATCGCATCCAAGGCACATTTTAACGCGTAGGGATATAAGCCTCGAAGTCTTGTTTTTGAGACTTATGCCCCACTTAATTTATTAGCAATGCAGGTCTAAAAAAGTGTAGTGTTTTGATATTATACCCAACATGGCACCTACCCTGCAGGAAGCAGCATACACGCCCTACACGTTGCACTGTTGAGGTGCTATGTTTGGTATATTATGTGGCCAGAACCATGTTTCTTTCGGATCTCGTGTCCCATTTTCGACGATACTTGGGACTTGTGTCCCGACGGGATGGGACGAAAAAAGAGTTCGGTCAGTTCATCTGAGTTCATCCGAGTCCATTAGTCTTATAAGTATATGACGAACCAGAAAACCTTATCAAGAACTCCTGCCTCTAGGACCTAGTCGGCAAGCACAGCCTCTCGTTTATTGTGATACGCAGCAATAGGTTCCCAAGACTGCGCATTCACAAAGCCACCTGGTGCTCTCCCGAAGGTCGAACCGCCAACCAAATTGACCTCGTGGTAATCAACGCATACTGCATACTGTCTAACAAGAAGAATCTGCAAACCGCCCAGTAGAAGAAATTCAGCTTTGGACTGTAGTAGCCAGAGTCAACAGAAAGCTCCTGAGCGAAATATTTATCGCTGTGCACTCATCCTCCGCAGACGCCAGCAATATTTGGAGCCGGTATTGCGACATCATCAAAGAGGTAGCCGAGAGCAAAGTAGTTTACCACCCACCCCAGAAAATAAGCCCGTTGTATGATGATATGAGTGCGTTCGCCCGAAAAAGGTGACAAAACGTGCGCATGTGTAAACGATGCAACGCAAGACTAGGGCAGCAAGCGAAGAGTATCGCGCCAATAAAAGGGCGAAGATCCCGAGCTGATAAAAGAGGGCTTACGCGGTCTCTCAGCTTAAGGTCATCCAAGAGTCACGCGATCGAATCAATTTCCGGACGTTTTATTAAAGGGCCAAGCAACTGGCTACTGCCCTAAAGACCGCAACTCAGGATCTTCGAGAAAGAAGGGGACCTAGTCACCGAAACACAGGACAAATCGATGTGTTACGTTAGGTAAGGTTAGGTTAGGTTAGGTTAATAGGTTGACGAAATAGTAGAAACCTGCCCTCGGCTCACTTAGATCAGTGTAGATCCTTGGGGATTTAAATGCCAATGAAATGAAATTGAATCCCCCCATTAAGTTATACCCAGGTAGGCTGAATTCCGTTAAAGCGGAGCTGACGCTAACCTGTGTTTCACTAAGTGATAAAACAGCCGGTTTGTTTCGATATACATTGGCGTACAATGAGAACAGATTCTTCCTTAACCCACAGATGTCGCTCACATCCCCTTTAAAAAGAACTACGCATTTAAAAGGTAAAATAAAAATACACAAACCTCAGGGTAAAGTTAATTTCCTTACCCGGAATAAAAAATTAACTACAATAAACATTTGTTTCGATTGTTGACGAAAAATGTCATCGAAGATATCAAATAAGACACATATTGTAGCTTCGTCAAAAAACTGTTTTCGAAAGACAAATCTTAAAACTAAAACAACGAAAAGATTACCAAGGAAACCTGCTGGAGTTTGGAAAGAATAGTCAAAATGGTCATAATCGAATATCACCAAAGTGATTACCACATATTCTAACCCAGATACAAAACTATTAAGTTTTTTTTAAGATCAAATAAAAATGAGGTGTGTTAATTGCATTAATAATTTTTCGCCAGCTAACCCCATTGAGGCTTTCGTCCTTAATATCTCATTTCTTAAGACCTAAATAAACCTGCAATTATTGAAAAATGCACATTCATCCATTATATTATTCAATTTCATATCAAAATAATTATTGACCATAACCACTTTATATAGCCGAGAAATATTGAGTATATTTTCCCTTTCATTACACTTCATTCAGAACTTGTCGTTGACATTATATACCCGACTTCCAGCCCAGGTGACAGACAACACAAGCAAATGAAACACACGCATGCAATTATGATTATCCTTAGTGTTAATTCCAATCAAAATTAATGACTGCAATTGAGAAAATTAACTGATCTCTGCTCACATAAATGGCTGTTGTCCTTTTTTTGTGTTGTTGTGTGTTTTCGCTGATTAAACAGACTACGAAGGTGGTAATTAAAATTGATGGCTGATCGATGTAAGTGTTGAATACTAATTAGGTCACGTGCTATACCGAGTATACTCATGTGCATATCATGCAATATGTATTTTTGTTGTATTGTGCGTTGAATTTCAAAGTTGTGCTCTGAAGCTCTGGAACTTTAAAAATGTCGGTGTCCTTATTTAGTTATTATTCATTGACGTGTACAAAAATAGCATACACGTTTTGTTTATACTTACGTTAATGGGTTAACGTGATGACAAGCCTTCGTCAGTCTTATTTTTAATGGTATAAGAAAAAAGTTTAGCTCATTTTTTGATACACGGATTTTCTAGCTGCCACTTACGCAATGAACGGAAGCGACACGAAACTATGTACTTGAATGTACTGTTGAACAACAATTGCGATACTTGAAAATTATTATTTTATTAGAAAATGCTGCAATCCAAAATTCTATATCTCAAAATTCTGTGTGTCGAACATTCTGCTTCCTAAGGCATCATGTATACTGTTAAGAAAAATACGTAGAGCTAGAAAAAAATCTCAGTAGAGAAGTGTCAAGCTTAAACCAAATGTGCAGCAGCACCCGTGCAGTAAGATGATTTTGTATATAAAATGACAAACTGTTTACTGCATGCAAGGCCGTAGCCAGACAATTATTTCGCGTGGGGGGGGGGGGGGGGGGTTTATTTTTTCCATACACCAATCAGTGTGTACCTTTCTGAATGGTAGCTAGATGTAATAAATAAAATTAAAACAGCCCATTTTAGCCGAAAATCGACCAAACACGATTTTTAATTGGGATTATGGTACTATACTATATATAAGGCACTTTATGGATTGGTGCAAAAAAAATAATTGAGATAACAATTAAACATGACATTACGATGATAGGGAAGTAGAAAAAAATGTGTTGGAAAATTCTGTTTGTCCGTCTGCCTGTTTGCAGATCTGCAGCCTAAGCGGATGGGCCGATTTGCAAACTTGGTTCATAGTGTTTATTTAGTAGTCTCACACTAGGCGTTGTTGAAATTGGAATTTTAGCTCTAAAACAATGGTATATGTCATATAACGGTTTGTTAAAACTTAATTTTTCTAAAAACGGCCTTAACGATTTATATAAAACAGTCTATCTTTTGGTAAGAATGGATTTTGCGAGATTTATCTTAAAACGGTACCTCCTATAGAACCGATTTTTTAACATCCGAATTTCTCGCTAACAACAAAACCGATTTCAATTGAATTTTAAAAAAAAAAAAAAAATAATTGTGGGCGTGTGGGCGGATTTTGAAATTTTTTTATCCCGAGCAGTTTTAGGAGTCATAGATTATATATCAAAAATTTCAGCTTTCTAGCTCAAAATTCGATTTTTTCCAAAATTTTGTTTTTTTTTTGAGTTTGTGGGCGTGTCTGTGGGCGGATTTCAAAAATTCGTAAACTTGATTATTTCGGGACCCTAGAGAGTATATGGTTAAAATTTCAGCTCTCTAGGTCCAGTTTAAAGGCCTAATTTTTGCCGACAGACGGACAGGCGGACGGACGGACGGACGGACATGGCTAGATCGACATTACTATCGATGCTGATCATAAATATAGTAACTTTTGGGGGTCTACGGGCAATATTAAGGTATGTTACAAACTATGCGTCAAAATTAATATACCCTTAGAATAGGGTATAAAGAAATCAGCTGGTTAATTGAATAAACAAATCGGCGAATTTCTATGGCGGAAGACGAGTTTTGCGCTCCAGAACTAAGAAGGAATATCTAAAAACTATTTTTGAACAGTAAAACGTAAAAAATATTATAGTGTACGAGAAATAATAATTTACTTTTGCCAAAAATATATTTATTTTTTTGAAACAAATTAGATTGAAGAAATTTCCTATATAGACATATTTTTAGTACTACTAAGTACAAACGAACAAAAACAATTATTTAATAACAAAATTATACAAAAAAATGAAAATACTTTAAAATTGCTGCATCAGAAGCTGCCAAGCCCTTTTGGTCAACATGTTCACTGTTTTTATATTTTTTGTTGTTTGCTTTAACATACTTTCTCAGGGTTTTTATCAATAAATTGGTAGATTTTCTCCCTTGATTTCACCAAAATATACACTTTATTAACAGTCACCATAATTGTTCATACAATTTTTGCAAATTACTGAAATTGTATGCTTCAATTTTTTCTTGACGGTTAAGAAAGAAGTTCGGCACACAATAGATGTATAATTTGTCAATTGACATTCATAGTACCAAAATGTCGATCTATTAATAAATTGTGTCGTTTATCAATAATTGATTTTCGACAACCATAATAATGTTGCAATATTTTTTGAAAACGTTTAATGTAATTTTTATTACTAAAATATGTTTTTGTGAACTAAAATTATATTTTCATTAATATTTCTTATATTTGTATTATTAAATATGTTTTTTGCTTTTAATATATTAATATGTGTTTTTATATTAATTGTAAAGACTAAACTTTGTACAGAAGTACAAGAAGAATTTTGAACTAAGTGGCAACGCTTGTCATGAGACAAATGGCTGTTATCCATCTGGATATACCGCAGAGAAAAGACGATGAGTAAAAAACAAACAAATGTCAGACCTGTTGATAATTTTATCTCGCAATACAATCTAAATCATTGCTATATCATTGTAATCATTTTCCCTATAAAATTCCCATACAAAACGCAAATGTTGATTTTTTGATTTTTCGGCTTTTCCTCTAATTTTTTCCCACCCCAGTATCTATTGAAACGAACAAAACAAAAACAAGAATCATTCAAATCGGTCGAGCAGTTCTCGATACTGAAATATCAAATGTTTATTAATGTATAAATAGTCTTGACGCTACCTGTCGGAATTTTTTGTGATTGTATCTTCAATTAAATCTAATATTGTGATATGAAAATTATATACAGGGAAACTACATTTTCGTAAATATCTTCACCCCAACTCCCTATTGGGTCCATATTGCCAAAGACTTTTTTTTATTTAGAGGTTATGTGGTGTGAATTTGAGCCAAATCGGTCCATAAATAAGAATTATCGAAAAAAGCGATCCCAGCGCCACCTATATGGCGTGGATAGAATTAGTGGTTCAGGCGTGGGGATCAGACATACAAATTTCAGGGCTAGGGTTAGTAAATCTAAGTTTTTGCGTTTTTCTCGAAAGTATGATTAGCTTAGTTAGGGCCTATATGTAACGGCAGTGTAGAAGTGTAACCTCAGTCCTACCACGGTTGTAAACAAAGGACCAGCACCAACAATGCACTTTATTTCACTGCAAATATGTATTTTATATATTAAATTACCAAGTTCTTTTCTTATAAAATCTTTTCTTTTTTTTCAGGTGAGTCCTTCATTATCTTTAGCTGTAACATACATCTGAGTGAGTATGTGAAATTGAATCTTTTTGTTCCTGAACAGCGAAGCTACGAGGGCGGGTCAATAAGTCCGTGACTTTTGGAATAAAACACAGGTTTTTTGATAAAAAAAATTTTTTATTTTTAACGTAGTCTCCCTTGAGCTCTTATACTTCGTCCAACGCTTCTCCAATTTTTTTATCCCTTCCAAAAAAAAATGATTTGTCGAGGTCCTCAAAATAGGCCTTTGTTTGCGAGCCAAATCTGGAGAATAGGGTGGATGAGGGAGCAATTCATAGCCCAATTCATGGTTTTTTGCCATGGCAACTGCACATGTGTGCACCCTTGCATTGGCTTGGTGGAAAAGAACTTTTTTCTTGGCCAAATGAGGTCGGTTTTTTTTCAAATCGTCATTGAATCGGTCCAATAAGTTGGCATAATATTCCCCATTGATTGTTCTTCCCTTTTGAAGGAAGTCAATGTGGATTATCCCGCGTGCATCCCAAAAAAACAGTCGCCATAACTTTATTGGCTGACAAACCCACCTTGGCCTTCTTTGGCGCCGATTCACCCTTAGAAATCCACTGTTTTGACTGTTGTTTGGTCTCTGGTGTGTTGTGATGGATCCATGTTTCGTCCACGGTTACAAAACGGCGCAAAAACTCCTCCATATTGCGATTAAACAATGCCAAACCTTCCTGTGAAGTTGTTACACGATTGCGTTTGTGGTCGACTGTGAGCAAACGCGGCACCCATCTTGCGGAAAGCTTTCTCATGCCCAAGTGATCATTCAAAATTGAAACCACTGAGCCATGCGGGATCCCTACGGCTTCCACAATCTCTCGCATTTTCAATCTTCGGTCGGCCAACACCATATCGTGAATTTTTTCGATTGTTTCGGGTGTAGAGACCTCAACTGGGCGTCCAGGACGTTTGGCATCTTCAGTGCCTGTACGGCCACAACGAAATTCAGTAAACCACTTTTTTACCATTGAAATCGATGGTGCAGAGTCCCCACAGTATTTTTCAAGCTTAGCCTTGGTCTCGGTAATGGTTTTTTTTCGCAAGAAATAATGCTTAATAAGCACACGAAATTCACTTTTTTCCATTTTCTCCTCAAATTAGTGAGTAGTCTGATAAAAATAGCTGTCAAACACAAACTAACTGACGCAGCAAGTTTAAATTTTGACAGGAGTCAACTGACAGATGCCTGTTGACAGGAGCAGTGTTGCTGTTTCAGTAAAGAGGTCAGAAATTCAAAAAAATCACGGACTTATTGACCCGCCCTCGTATGATCAGGATTAAACGGACCATAAGCCTGCCAGTTTACTGTTTTCCTTTTGTTCCGCCTAATTGTATAGAATTGATCTCTTCCCTTAGTGTGGTTCCGTACTGCATAGAAGAAAACTGATTGAAACGAAAGTTTTTTTGTAATATTTACAGAGCGTTTCAATTCAACAGTCGCACTTGAGTTTATGTTTTAGAACTTAATTTTTTGTTGTATTATTTGCACAATGGGAAAAGGAAACAAAATTTCAATTTGATAAGAAGCACATAATCGTAGTTCTACTCTCGTTTTCCTGACGATACAAAAGTATATGCATTTTTTCGGTTCATTTGACCGGTTAAATTGTTTAGTAGGCAACAATTGTTCGGAATTTAATTTGGAAGTGTGACAAGTAGTTTTTTAACTAATATTTTTTTAAATGGGCAGAAAAAAGATTTGAATTCAGAAGAAAGGGCTTCAGTTGAAGCTTACTTTTCGGAGAGCTTTTCAAATCGTGAAATAGCCCGTAAAATTGGTCGAAGTGAACACCTAATAAGAAATTTTGTGAAAAATCGTGCATCTTATGGACAAATTACAAAGGAAGCAGCGCAAAAGTTTTAACGCTACAAGACAAGCGGAGAATTTAAAGACTAGCTTCTAATTCCGCTCAATCCACAAACAAAATAAAGGAATTCGCTGGGGTCTCTTGTAGCAAATCAACTTTGCGTCGTATTATTGTGAGTGTTCCACACTTAAAGCTTACAAAACTACTGAAAAGCAGAGCTTAACCGCGCATGCAAGCAACAGCGCCTTGAAATTGCAAGGGATCACATGACTTGGGATGTGGACACTGAAGCAGTCTCAAGAAATTGGATCAAAGTTGTCTTTTCGGATGAAAAAAAGTTCAACTTGGATTTCTTGATGGCTACATATATTACTTTCATGAATTGCGGAAAAGAACTGTTTTTGAACCGTCATCTCTCGAGACAAGGAGGAGTCGTGGTATGGGGCGCAATTTCATAATATGGCGCTTTTGAATTGGTAATCGTTTCCAACAAAATGACTGGTGTTTCCTACAAAGTTCTTCTGGAAGCAGCTTTTCCCACAATAAAAGTGCTGTTTAGGACCATTCACTGGATATTCTAGCAAGATAATGCGCCTATGCACAATTCACGCGTTGTTAGGGAACGGATTAGTAGTGAAAACATTCAAATGTTGTCCTGGCCACCGTATACGCCTGATCTTTATATTATTGACAATGTTTAGGGATGACTAGTGCATGCAATTTATACAGGAGGCAAGCAGTATCAAGACAATCAACAGCTGATTGCGGCAATTAAAGCTTCTTGGGCCAATATTTCGTTGAATTACCTAAAAAGTTTATATGACTCTATAAAGAATAAAATTTTTGAAGTTATATCCAATGGTGGAGGCAGCACACATTATTAGGTGTGTCAGGACACAAACCTGATTGAAATAAATAAAAAAATAAAAATATTTCCAAAAAAAAATAAAAAATTCAATACGATTTTAATGACAGGTTTATTTCCTTCTCAGTGGAAGTAAGCGAAAATCCTTCCGTTCCCGAAAAATCGTAATGGAACTGAATGCAGACCTAGCTCCTATTTTTATCCAAGGTATTTGAGAAGAAAAACAGTGCAAAAACAGATTAATGCCCAGTTTGATGCGCATAATATTCTCTCATCCAAGCAGTCTGGTTTGCGCCAAAAGCATAGTTGCACTACCGCCATCATAAATATAGTTGAAGATATCAGAAGTGCATTAGATGATGACCATGTCACGTTCCTCGCTCTTCTTGATTTCTCTAAAGCGTTCGACACTGTGGACCACGACAATCTGTGTTATAAACTCTCGACGCTTTACGGGTTTTCACTCTTGGCGGTTCGCTTGCTGTCATTCTATGTTCGGGATAGAAAACAAGCAGTTTCAGTTGGAAACAGGACTTCAAGTTTCCTTCCGACCATATAAGGTGTCCCTCAGGGCTTGATATTAGGAGCTCTTCTTTTTTCCTTGTTTATCAATGAGCTTTCCACAAAGATAATAACATCCTCAATCCAAATGTACGCTGATGATGATATTTAACTTTACAAAAGTTGCCCTCTTAGGCTCATCGAAGATGGTGCATACACAATAAACGAAGACTTGGACAAAATATCGCCCTGGTCGGAACGTAATGGTCTGTTCCTAAATCCCATGAAGTCCAAATGCCTTATTATAATTAGAAAAGTATTACACTTAGAATATTTCCTAAGCCTTATCTTAAACGGTTTACCCATAGCTTACGTTTCTACTGCAAGAAATCTTGGTATGTAATTTGCTGTGGGCAAAGTTTATGGTGTTCTTCGCATGTTATGGTCCTCACAGTACGAGTATTTTACTCGTCGGAAAATACGTTTGCTATTGGCCAATACTCACCTACGGGTGTGAAATTTTTTGCAGCTGTGATGCGACCAGCAGGAGAAAGCTCAATATGGCATTCAACAATATCGCGCGTTACATTTTCGGGTTGCGTCGGTTTGATCGTGTCTCAAGCTTTTCAATGCAAATATATAATATTTCCCTCAATCACCTTACGCGCTATAGAACCCTTATATTACTGTTCAATATAATACAGACACAGCAACCCAGTAGTCTATTTTAGATGCTGCAGTTTGCTTCCACAACAGATCCCATCAACTAATTCATCCTCGTTATTCTTGTCTGACCTCGGAGCGACAGTTCTTCGTCAACGCCATCCGATTGTGAAACTCCATGCTACGGCACATAATGAAAGTGAATGGTCTAGCACAGTTTCGTAGAGAGCTAAGTGTTTACTTTGGAAATTAATTTTGATTTTCTTTTTGATTTTTGTATAATATAAGTAATGGAGATATTATTATGGAGATATTATTATAGATAGCCCTTTTTGTGGGGGCCCTGCAGTGGCATAAAAAAAGAAAATCAATTGCGGTACTTATTCGCCATACACTCCTTTATCCTAAAAATTTGCATACGCTGTTTTATTTGAATTCCTGACCCTGGCGTCCTTTAGGTAGAAAAATTGTATTATTATTATTATTATTATTAATTATTTCCACACATTTTTTATTCTTTTGACATTAAATATGGCTAAAAACATTATATACAAATAAAAAATATTATTAACCCTTGGGTGTCAAGGTACCTTGGTACTTTCTCAACATCATTTTCAAAATAAAAGTTCGACCAGAACCTTAAAAATATTTTTGCGTTCACTACAAATTTCTTTGGTTGACATGTTCTCCAATATTAAATCAAAGTACCTGGGTACTCGGACACTTTCCACTGTCAATGCCAGTGCTAATGTCTTTCAACGGTAACCGGTCTAAATAACACACGTCATCCCAACAGTTGTCACCTCAACACAAAAACTCAACACACCATTCCAACACACGAGGATTTCGGCCTTCCGGGATTTTGCGTCTTCAGAATTTTGGATTTTCGGGATTTCGTGATTCTGCCCCCTCGTGTGTTGAGTTGACAAAATGTTCAGATGACGTGTGTTATTTAGACATGTAACCCTATCAACAATCTTGACATCATTGCGACTAATAACCGGAGATTGTTTCTCACCAACATGGCTAGGCACAACGTATGCTGCCAAGTACAGAAGAGCTTTCAAAAATCTCGAGAGTGTTGGCCAACTGCTCCACGTCCCATTGCATCCAATTAGCACTTCGGAAACCGATATATCCACCAGCGGATTGTTTGTTTCCAGATGAAATTTCATCTGAAACGAATAAACTTTTATGAACATCTGCTTTCCAAAAATGTGTTTCTTAGACACAATTCACATAAGCACATAATTACCATGCGAAATATGCTGGGGTACTCGGGTACCACAGCACACTGAAGTGTAATTTTTTGTTGTCAATCACATATGCGTTAAAAGAGCGATAAACTGCCAGCAATTAATGAAGGTCCAATTTTTTGATTCTCTATTAAATTTAAAAGCTCCATTTAAAATGAGAAATTTATAGATTTTGAAAGTTTCGATTTATTCACTCTTCCTACGCGACTTTAATTGAGGCCGCCTCCATTAACTAATGGCGCATTCGATCCACCTTTTAAGAATGATTTTTAGCACTAATGCAGGTCTAACGGAGCGTTTCAATTTGTTAACTCTCCATTAGCGGTGACAGTCAGTGCGGTATTCACAGACAAATCGTAAACTATAAGCTTCGTAAACTTATTCACCAAGCATTATGAATGAAGATTTACGAACACTCATAACACATATAAGCGGTCTCTACAGACTTTAAAGTTGACAGCAGTAATATGTCAAAAATGTTGGAAATTCGAAATCAGCTGGCAGTCACTTGACATTTAAACGTTTATCATCAAAATGAACAGAAATTGAAGTCCTGTTTCTGAAAATATACAGCGCCGAACGGATATCCAAATGCAAAGGGTACAGTAGTAGCGTATATTTCTAGCTTTCATTTTCTGTTTAAAATTACATAGTTTAAGTTCTTGCACTAGTAATTTATATTTCTGGCATTCTTTTTTCGATTTTCCTTTTACCTATAAGACATTCTGACAACGTCAGCTTCGAGAGCCCGAAAAAGAGAAATAGAGGGAATGAGTTCGAAAAACAACGATAATCGCTCTTTCCGAACATAGACATAGACAATACAAAATGGCAGAAAGAATACATTTGTTTGCTGCATAATGTTGCATAATATTGCAGTCGTTGAAAAGGAAAATGAACCACCAACAGAATTGGAAGAATTTGACGAAATGATGTCTGCAACAAAGATCCCAATTCCATACACAACTGAACCAATCTGAAGCATCTCTTAATAAATTCTGAAAGTGATTGTTTTACGACCTTAACGTTTGTTATAGTGTAAAAAAAATTCCAATACCTAGAAGAAAGCATTTATGACATAGTCATACATCTATCTGGTGCATTTAGGAAAGCGGATCTTCCCCATGTCCTTCTTGTTCTTCTTCTTCCTTCTTTAATGGCGGTGAGGCAATGATCAGGATAAAAGCGATCATAACCCTCCCACTTAACTGCATCCCTACTGGTCCGCATGTGGGGTGCGCCGTTTCGACCTCAGAAAATTGCGGCAGGCCTCCCGAATTTGAATCATTTCATCGCGGATGTCAATCAAATGCTGTTGTTGCTGATTCAGAAGTTTTTATGCCTGCCTCTCTTTCGTGTTTATATTGAAACGTTGATAGATATCCCTTTTGACAGGGTTCGTAGGATCTCTCTTTTGAACATAACATTACCAAGCGAGCCGGTCGTAAAACATATTTATTGCATATTTTCAGTCACAATTACGTAAAAATCACTGCGAATTTTGTACAACTCATTCAAATTTAAAATCCATACTAATATTATAAATGCGAAAGTAACTCTGTCTGTCTGTCTGTCTGTCTGTCTCGCTTGAACCCCCAAACTACTGAACCGATTTAAATGAAATTTGGTACACAGATAGTCTAGAGCTTGAGAATGGACATAGGCTACTTTTTACCGCGGGAAAATGCTTCATTCGCTGTCCAGAAGCGGAGATCTAAGCTGATATCTAAGAAAAGCTGTAACTCTCGAATGCTTTCTAGCTCCTAGCTTTGGAATGACTCATCCAAATGAAATAGTATTTTTTTTAATATAAAGTTCAATTATGTACAAAGATTTTAAAAAATCATCTTTGTAGGTTATCATGAAGTTGACCAATAAGCATTAAACTATAAATTTTATACAATTCAAAAAAGTAAAATGTTCGATTGAAGCTAGATCGTTGGATTTTCCCAGCGTTCAGTGGAGGAAAATTTTGGTGTGTGTGCGGCACAAATCTGTTTCTCTACCTGTACCTTTTGTGCAATGTGCTTTTTCTTTCTTTTTTTATGCACCTTTTGCAGTTTGTGTTGTTTTTTTATGGCGTATGGCCATGTGATTGAGAAAGATAGGGTATGAAACGTAAATGAGATTGAGAGGGAGTCACACTCAGAGTATATCCATATAATGAGTAGGGACACTCTCGACGTTTTCTTTATCAGTTCTTATCAGCAAGTATTTTGTTTTAAATTTGAGAAGTGGCAGACTGGCGAAGCAAGGCGAGCACGGGACAGCTAGTCGTTAATAAAAGCGCACCAATAAACTAATGGAGAGTGAATGATTGGACCTTTTTAAATGGAGTGTAGGTAATGCCGTCAATATGTTAATGGCGGATTTAGCTAAAACTCCCTAGCCACTTTTGAATAGAAAGTTTTTAAAAAAAATGATGTACGTAATTAAAATCTAAGAAAAAATTGACTTTATCTGGAAAAATTAATGATCGGCCAACTCATATAGGAATTCTCTTGACTGGGAAGTCTTTAAAAAATTTTAATTGTAGACAAATGCCTCACTAGAAGGACGTCAAGAAAAACTTTGCAATTAACATATCTTATAAATATTTCCACTTTTTCATTGCGTGAAAATTTAAAGCCTGAACGTCAACGAGTGGAAAACCAACTGATTTTTTTTATTAGCTTCTGGGACTGCGACCACTGCGATCTGTAAGGTCTATTGTAACACCTCGGTCAGAAATTGTTTAGCCTAGTAGTGTTTCTACTTTCCGTATAAAGCGGATAATGCTGCCAGTAGAGGACTTCTTTATTTCTTCGGAACTCCACTGTTCATTTCACCTAGAATGTTTGTAGCTGTTTCGTCTTCTTCAAGACATAGCCGGCACTCTGACGAGTCGACTTTTTTCATTTTGTTTAATTGGCAATTGTAACCCGTGGTGAACCGTAGGACAACCTCCTAGGTTTTTGATTTCATACCGACTCAAATTTAGACAATTGTTGGAATTGCTATTGAAGGACTGGATGGATCATTTGGCCTGTCTCAGTCCTGGGATGTTCTGCCAATAGGTGGTACATTTCGTAAGTTCCCAGCATTTTTTAGCTGCTGATCTTTGAAAGGAGTTTTTTGAGTCCTTTCTTGCCAGTTCGTCGGCCTTTCTGTTGCCTTCAATGCCTTCTTGGCCCGGAATCCACCACAGTTTGGTCTTGTTTCTTAAACCGAGTGTTTGAAGAGTCTTAAAATAATGCATGACTAATTTGGATTCAATGGTTTAATACCAGATTTATTGATGTGACCCTCGCATTCTTAAATGGCGTGGAGCTCTGCTTGAAATACGCTGGGCCTTTTTCCCATAAAAATAATGCATGTATTTGATCCGTATATTATGGCTCCTACCCCCGATGCCATTTTAGAAACATCCGTATATCCCTACTATGAAGATACCAATCTGGCTTTAGGTTGCAACACAGTTGTACTTCTGCGCTGTTAAAAGTGTCAGATGACATAAGGTCATCTCTAGATAAAGATCATATCACTTTTCTGACTTTGTTGGATTTCTCTAAAGTTTTTGACACTGTGAGTCACTCTCAACTTTAAACTTAGAACTTCTTTCAAGTTCTCAATGAGCGCTGCAAAATTGATTTCCTCTTACTTGTCAGGCAGGAGTCAAGCTGTCGTAGTAAATGATAGAATATCAAATTTCATACCAAATTTTAAGGGGGTACCACAGGGATCTATCTTGGGTCCTCTACTGTTTTCAGTTTTCATTAATGATCTGCCTGGTTGTTTAACTCACTCATCAGTTCATATGTATGCGGACGATGTTCAAATGTATTTAAGCTGTAAGTTCGGACTTATTCAGGATGCAGTTGCTAAACTAAATGAAGATCTTGATAGTATTAACCTTTGGTCCGAAAGAAATTGCTTACAGCTTAATCCTAAGAAATCGAAATGCTTGGTTATATCCAAAAATGCCGTGGATACAGTTTGTTTACCAATTGTTAGTTTAGGCAATGATATAATTGAATTTACTAATAAAGCCAAGAATCTGGGGATTTGGTTTAACTCTCACTTAAGATGGGATGACCATGTTGGTACCGTTATAGGAAAGATATATGGGTTTTTAAGAAATTTGTCTATGTCACAACACTTTACGCCCCTAAGCACAAGATTGATGCTTGCTAAAGCCCTAATTGTTCCAATTGTTAGTTTTGGTTGCGAAGTTTATTGTAACTGTTCGGCGGAAACCAAGAGAATACTTGATATTGCATTTAACAACGTTACTCGTTACGTTTATGAACAGAGGCGCTATGATCACATATCGACATTCAAAAAGAAAATTCTTGGATGTACTTTGGATGTGTACTTAGAATATTGTACTTTAAAATATTTGCATAAAATCATTGTAACTAAACAACCTGCTTATCTTCGTTTTTCTAATTCATCACGATCTCTGAGCTTCATTCCTCCGCGCACTACCTGTGTAACTACTGATAGGCAATTTTTTATTCATGCTATTCGCTTATGGAATTTACTTCCTCTCGGTATTAGACGACTTTGTTTTGTGGGTGGTTTTGCTGATTATCTCTTCACATATTTGGCTGGCAATAATAGGATAAATGGATCGTAGGGTTTAGGATAGGTTTATTTTCATAAATTTATAATATTCAATTGCACACTAAATGTAAACAATGTTTTTATAATCAATTTATTTAAAATAAATTCCATTTTGATCATATCTACACTTTATAGATACTTAATTGTAATCTTTTGTATATGATTGTTTAATTAAATAAATAAATATCTAAATATCTATACCACTTTAAGCTGTTATGGCTGTTTGGTGAATTATTACTTACCCATGGTTCTCTCTTGGAAATATCTATTTAGAACCGTTTATTGAAGCATAGAGTTTGTGAAGGCGGTCTGTGACCGCGTAGTTCATATCATGTTCCGGGAGTTCATCAAGAAGGGTCATAAGTTCCGGGTGGTCGGTAAGCCTTATCTCATTTTACTGTATTAAACTTGTTGCACTGCGGATGTCCACTTTTTGAATGTGTATGCGAAGAGGTGTTAATCCTTATATATCGTATGTCTAGGATTACTTCAAGATACTTGACTTCTTCGGAGTACTCTATGACCGTGTCGTTTATTGAGATTTCACCTAGGTCTAAATTTCTCCTTTTGGCAAAAGGAACATCGATTGCCTCACTGGGATTGATGGAACAATTTTCTCTGATGCACTAGTCTGGGGCTGTCTTAAGAGCGTCTTGCATTAGTGATGTGACTTCATTTGAGTCTTTGCCCCTAACAATGATGACTATAGCCGTGTTTCGGTGCTAGTGTATACCCAGCTCAGCATAATTTTACAAATAAAACGCCTAGATCGTATTCTATATTCACTTTTCATTTTTAAGGATGTGTTCGCAGTGTTTGTACTTTAAAAGAGTGCGATTTGGATTATTATTAAAGCAAGTATGCAAATCCAAACGTATTTTATTAAAGTTTTTTGAACATCATAAAATCCTTTTTTGCGAATTTTTTTTTTAATATTCTTCGCATAATTTTCTTTGAAGTGAAGATTTTTTTGTTTAATCGACGAACACATCCACTATCTCTGCATAACAATCGGAATATTTTTGCTCCCAACTTATTTTACCGCCATCTAGTCGCTTCACACTCTTTGTTCACTTCGTCTCAATCCTCGACTGCTGACCTCTTTATCTTTACACGTAAGCAATAACAAAATTGTTTACGTGTAAAATTATGCTGAGCTGAGTATACACTTAGCACCGAAACACGGCTTATGTCATCGGCGTATACAATTGTGCTGTAGCCGAAATTCGCTCATTTTTTGTAGCAGGTCGTCGATGACCAAAGACCACAGGAGGGGTGAAAGTACACATCCCTGTGTGCAGCCCCTTGCGGCTGATACTGTACTGAGGTCTTTCCTGGCGAAGCCGTTATTCTACGACTTTCCAGCATAGCTTTGATCCTTTTTATAGTGGGTTTGTCTATATTTCTATGTTGCAAAGTATTTGTTATGGACTCATATCCAGTATTGTCAAAAGCACGCCAAATACTTGCATTCAACTGTTTGATAGCAACAACTCCACGAATGACGCTTTAGTTAAGGTCCGACGAAGAATTACCCTAGAAAATTGTTTCTACTTCCATTTGGCAAACCAAATGGGTTCAAAACTCCTTAACCGGAAGACCAAGTGTAAGCTCTACAAAACTCAGCTGTAGACAGTTGTGCTTTATGGCGCCGAATGCTGGGCGATAAGCGGGAAACGAAAGCTTATATTGGGTTAATTCTAAAAAAATATAACCCGTCTAATATTTGGTCATTTCGTGAGAGGAGAACGAATGGAAGATAAGATACAGCCGCGAACTCTATTAGGTGCACCAAAATGTGGATGTAGTCCGACACTCGTCGACTCCATTGGCTCGGCCACATCGAATAGACAGAGATAAAAAAAGCTCCAGCGAAGAGGATCTTCGACTCCCAGCTCCTAGGTTCGAGACGGCAAAGTAGCCCGAACTTCCTTGTTTTAAAGACCATGGGGATGCCGTTGCGCTTGTTTTAGACATGGTCTGCAGTGTGCCAGGCTTCCACGGGTTTCTAAGCCCGGTAAGTTCTTTTTATTTACATTTACTTGACAGTAAGAAAATTAGAAACATATTTCTTTAAATTTTCAGCCGATTTTCAACATAGTAAAATTTGTTTGTTCTCCATTCAGCTGAGCAGTGGATGCCCTTTTCTTTTACTAAATCGAATTCAGCATTTCTGAATATTAAATCATATTTGCCTCAGGCAGTTGGAATATAGAACAAAACCAATAAAACAATACTAATAATGGTTTTCCTGCCAGAACCTATTCTCGCATTGTCCATTGAACAATTTAATTCGATTCATGGTGCTATTGTGCTAAGTTTGCCAAGTTCTGCGTCACTATGTTTTCTGCAGTTGTGAATCGCGCATTACATCTTAAATGCGAAGTGAACACATTTATAGAATTAATTGAACCCTTGATATGGAGTATCCTTTAGTCGGGCAACAACTTTCATTAATTTGTTTTCAAACCGTGTTTCCATTTCGCCGACTTACAAATTCCAAAGATGCTTTTGGGTTTGCATAAATTCACCCCTAAAACGCTTCATCTATTCGTATTCTCTTCCCCAAACGAAATGGTAATGCTCAATTCATTTAAAGCTTTCCTTTTGTTGATACTACATAATTGAAACTATAAATATTGCATTTCATAGAAAGGATACCCCAGCGGCAGTAAAAACGGTATTTCCAATTACGACCAAGAAACATAAAAAGCAATCGTTTTTTATATCCTTTCCCGCTGCAAAAGCTATCTTTACTGCGTCCTCAAAGTCCTCCAAACGACAAGCAACCCATTTTCGTGCTGTTGCACACGTATACAGCAGCGGGGTCTTGGACTCTTGGTCATGCGCATAAGTCCAACCTTGGCAGTCGGCCCACCACTCAGCATTTCGATTTTGCAGTGAAAAACTCGTAAAATGTAAAATCGAGCAAAAAACACTCAACATAGTGTAAGCAAGCCTTTCCCAATAATTTTCCTCCACTTTTCACAATTATACACCCACAAACCGCGCGTTGATTGACTACTACTACATGACTTTGGGGATCGCTAGGAGTCGATGGCATGTGTGCCAGAAAGTATTTGTTTTGTTTGCCGCCAGACCAAAGGGCAAACTTAAACCGATTATCTTGTTGTTGTCCAGTGAAAAGCTCTTCGCTTTATTCCTCTTGGTAGGTATCCTCCAGAGCTAGCTCCCATGCTGATGACGATGACATGAAAACAGCGATGACGGTGACTACCACAGCGTGTATAGTGAGCACCACTGCCAGGCGCATTGCCTCACATCAGATAAATGAGTAGATACATGGACAGATGGATAGATGGTTGGATTGATGTTTTTGCATGAATAAATGTTATAAGAGAAGATTCGTGTTTTTGTTCGTTCTGCTCTGCTATTGTTGCTACTCTCACTCTGTGGGTATGTGTCTGTGATTAGCTAATGAAAATGTTTGACATAACGATCTGAATCGCATTCAGGGGGTCATATCTTGGTGTTATTGCTGGCCTGGCTTTGACTAAGTGTATCTGAATCTCTGTGTGGGAAGCACTGTTGCTCTGATATATTCAACATTATCGTGAAACATATTTTTATTTAAAAAAAAAACCGAACAGTCGTTGAGCATACTCTTGCCTCTTTGCATGGCTTTCTTTTTTTGCGTCTGCCACTCTAAAATGCATAAACGTCGTCGTTGTCGGTTAATTTATTCACAATCTGTAGACAATGTGTCAAGGAATTTTGCTTGTCTGGAATTTTTTTACAGCTGCGTCATGGAATTCTAAGAGCGCACGCTGAAAAAAACAAATATATAAACGTTGGAAGAGTGCTGAAAGGGATGCATTGAGGAAGTGTCAATGAAACCTGACTGAATAGCTTACAAATGTAATTTAAATGATTCAGTCATTTAATAGGTTCGTAAGATATTGCATGTATTTTCAACTCATGAAATTCAAAATATACTTTTAAGAGTATTAAAATCACGCAATATTTAATATAAATTGTATGTAGTATGTACAAATATTTATTATAGAGTTCTTAAAAATGCTAAAAATAATATGCAGTGGTACATTGAGAAACTACTTGAAGCAAGACCTTTTTGAACTTTGTTTTGTTTAAAATTAGTAAAACAATTTCAGTTTCAATTTCAATAATCAAATCAAATCGTGTGTATAAAAATTAATGTTTGTGTGTTCGTCTTCTATGCGTTCGCGCATCGTTAGTCCGAATGAGTTGAAAAATTGTACAGTTGTTGCTGGTACTTTCTGCCACAGTAGCATCAACGAAGAATAGGGCGCGCGGGAGTAGCTTCGGATAATTGTTCGTCTTCTATGCGTTCGCCCATCGTTTATCTGATGGAGTAGAAACTTTGTATAGTTGTTGTTGGTAGTTGCGTGAACATTTCTGACATAAATGACATTCTGACCACACCATCAATTTTAAAAATTTGGCGCGCGCTTTCAAAATAACCAATTTAGTTTTTTAATTTGTTGGGTATTTCTGGTGTGCCACCCAGTAGTGATCGTTGAACATCGATAGCTGATTTTTCGATAATATCGATGTTCTTCTAAAAACTATCGATAGTCTGAAAATTTTAAGAAACCGAAGAAAAGTTAGTGAAGTCCATCATATAGAACAAACATTCTCAGCCTTATTCATAAACGTATTATAAGGATTATAAGGAGCGTCGGGCTCAGTGGTTAGTGTGTCGGACTACTAATCGAAAGGTCCCCGGTTCAATTACCGCCGGGCACAAGTAACATCTAGAGTTTTTTCCACTGCCCAACCTCTTGCGAACGTCGGACAAACATCCAAGAGTATCAATAATTGTCATGAGAAACTTCTCAAAATTTGCCATTCGGATTAGGCGTAAAACTGTAGGTCTCTTTAACTTCGCACAGGAAAGTGGTTGGAGAAGCTAGGTTTCAGGCCCTATATAGGCCGTTAATGCCTAATATTTATTTTATTTTTATTATAAGGAGTGGGTGAAGTTACGCAAGCTCTATTATGCCTCTGAACGCAAAAACCTGAGCGCCGGTGTACACGTGCGTCTTCTAAACGCGGCACCGCCAGTGTGTGTGCACCTCCCAATCTAGTTGTGAAAACTGTAAAACGCAAATCCGGTGCCGCACGTTGATTAGACGCACGTGGGCACGTCACTTATTCACGAAAACAACGCGGCCACGAGAGTGAACGCCGAGCCTTCGCGTGAGGCGGGTGTTTATACCCTATTCTAAGGGTATATTAATATTGACGCATAGTTTGTAACATACCTTAATATTGCCCGTAGACCCCTAAAAGTTACTATATTTATGATCAGCATCGATAGTAATGCCGATCTAGCCATGTCCGTCCGTCCGCCCGTCTGTCGGCAAAAATTAGGCCTAACAACTGGGTCTAGAGAGCTGAAATTTTACCCATATATACTCTCTAGGGTCCCGAAATAATCAAGTGTAACAATTTTTGAAATCAATCCGCCCACAGACACACCCACAAATTTTTGGAAAAAATCGAATTTTGATTCGAACTTTGAAAGCTATGGCTCCTAAAACTGATCGGGAGATAAAATTTTTAAAATCCGCCCACTGATACGCCCACAATTTAAAATTTTTTTTTTTTTTTGAAAATCCAAAGCTTGAGCTAGGGAGCGGAAAAATTTTTAATATACACTCTCCAGGGGCCCTTTATGCTCATGTGAAAATATTTTCAAAATCCGCTTACTGACACGCCCACAATTTAAAAAAAAAAACTTTTTTTAAAATCCAAAGTTTGAGCTAGTAGGCTGAAATATATAATATATACTCTGTTGGGACCCTTATGTTCATGCGTAATTTTTCTTTAAATCCCTGACACGCCCACAATTAAATAAAACAATTTTATTGGTAAACCAAAGTTTGAGCTAGGGAGCGTTTTTTACAAAAGCTTCGATTTTTCGATAAAATCCTTTAATTGTTCTATAACAAAATATGTAGGAATTTTTTGGAAAAAATGCCAGAAAAGTCTGATCTTTTTTTCTATGAAAGAGACCAGAATTTTGTGGGAAGAATTCTGGCGCAATTGCCGGGAGCTTTGAGAAACATAATAAATTAAGGCTAGTAATCTGCTTACTTTACTTAACGAGTTCCCGACCCGTGAAGAGACACTGCAGCCTTCTATCCTCTGCGGTCCCGGCCACGCTGCTTCAAGTTCTCCAGACCAAACGCTCTGGCATCCGCGATGGCTTGGTCTTTAAAGTGGAGGTTCGGTATTCCTTGCCTTCTTGGACCAGCGGTCTGGGAGTCGAAGATCCTCTTGGCTGGAGCTCCTTCGAGTGAGGAGTTTTAAACTTATTTGTTTTGATAAACCGAAGTAGCAGCGGTTTCCTAAGGTAATTCTCCGCCGGATCTCCACTAAGGTTTCATTCGTGGAGTTGATGTTTACTCCTAGCCAGATGAACTCCTTAACTACCTAGAAGTTATTGCTATCAACAGTGACGTTTTGTCCTAGGCGGTGGACAGATGTTTGTTTGTTCGTTAATAGCATGTATGTACTTTGTTTTGACCTCATTTAATTCAAGACCAACCAATTTCGCCTGTTCTTCAATCGACGTGGAAGCCTTTAACACGGCACGCTGGGAACGGCCGATGATGTCGATATCGTCCGCATACCCCAGTAGCTGGACGGATCTATTGAAGATATTCAGCCCTATCGTGATTTCCGAGGGAATATTTCTTTCCCCCGAATTCGTGTGTTCCCAGGAATAAAATTCGCCTATCGCCAATTTCCACCGAATTCGATTTCCCTCGGAAACAAAAATGTCACATCGAAAAGAAAAACTGTTGATTTCGAAAAGTTTCTGACAATTATATTTGGTTAGAATCAAATATTAAAATCTTATTTTTGTTAAAGAAATATTTTTTTTAAAAATAATTATTAGCGTTGTGGCTGAAGAATTGGATGAGATGGAATTTAAGCGACAACGTTCAAGTAGAAGACGCTTAAGATATTCTTCAAATCCGTTGGAACTGCTGCAATCACTGTATGTAAACATGGAATCTTTTACATAACTCAGCTTTGAGGTTCCAAAAATATTACAGGGTTTACAAACCTGCATTCAAATACTTATTTGACGTGCAAGAAAGGCGGAAATATCCGAGGGAAAATCCAATAAAAATTCCTCGGAATTCTCATTCACGATTGGTATATTTTTCCAGGGAATTATTTTCTCTCATTCGAACATCATTCGCGATAGGAGTATTGAGAATTAGGAAAAATTCCGAGGGAATTTTTATTCACGATAAGGCTTAGTGCCTTCCGTGTTGACACCTGCCCTTCGCACTATTTTCTCCAGACCAAGATTGAAGTAGTCACATGATAGTGCATCTCCGGTACAAGTTTGGAATAATTCGGAAGAGCTGCTTCCAAACTGCACATTACACCGCGTGTTTTCAAGTGTCACACGATACAACAACGTACGGCTGCTCACGATGAATGCTATCATATGCGACTTTAAAGTCGACGAATAGGCGGTGGGTCTCGACTTGAAATTTATTTGTCTTTTCCAGGATTTGCCTCAGTGTGAAAATTTGGTCTATTGTCAATCTGCCGGGCCAGAAGCCACACTGGTATGTGGCGATTAGTGTGTTGCAGAATGGCTTCAGACGTTCACACAGTACGTTGGAAGGGATCTTATATGCGACATTTAGCAAGGATATGCCTCGATAGTTCTCGCAACAGGGTCGCCTTTTTTCAGGATGGGGCATATGGATCCCAAGTATCCACTACAAATCTCCCCTCTGTTTAAACTATTCTTTTTTGTAGTTTTCGTTGTTTGTGCCTTGCAAACAATACCGAAATCCTTGAAAAAAATTAACGGTCCCGCAAAAATATGTGGCAACTTAGACATTTCTTGTACGATTTCTTTTCTGGCAACAAGAATTGTTCTAGGACAAAGTATAGCTTAAGGATATGAAATAAATTTCAAAATATTTTGCCCTGTACGCGACTCGCCAGCAGTAGTAAACAAAATGCATGATACTTACGCCCAATTAAGAATGATGCTTGTTTCGTGACACAGACAAAGCTAATATGTCAGCTTAAATGAAAATAAAGTAAAACTCAAATAAATTGAGTTTGTAATTGTATATTTCGACAAGCAGTCAATCAATACGTCGCATTGTCAAAACTTTAGACACAAATCAATATGAAATGCAATTTTTGAAATTACTTTTGGTTTTGCAACAGCAATCAACTATCGTAGACAGGATAACAAGAAACCTATACCAAACGAAAAATAAAGCGAGAGCGTCAAGAACAAAAATCAATTTAATTCAATTTCGACAAACAAACGCAGTCAGTCAGCCAGCCAGAAGAGGCATTCGTCCTTTGTCTCTGCTCTCTGTTTGTGTCTGCCGTAAACGGATTTACCCAACCGCGCGTACAGACTTTTGTCGTCACCCTTATGCATATAATAGAGCTTCCATTGGTACCTTGCTTTGTGGATTTTCTTTAATTCTTCCTTGTGTGTGTGTGTTTTTTTTAATTGCAAATCACTGACTCTGAAAGTTGATTAACATATATAACCGACTACGCTAAACAGAACGACATCCCATAAACCACGGCAATACCAGCAATGAACTCAAAGTGTAGCACATTTCCGCCAACATACCGCGTAACCACTGACAACACGCCCAGCAACAACACCCCACCTTGTACCAATTTTAGTATAATTTTTAATGGAAATTGTTATTTTTTCTTCATTCGAGTCTCATTCAAAATAAAATGACTACATCCAAGCTGTTGCCACAGCGAGCAGCAAATCACGTCAATCGCATCGCTCTGCGTTTTGGGCTGGTCACCATTTATTTATGCTTCAGCTAAAGTTGAAGAAATCACAAAACCAGATTTCGCAAAGCAAAACCGAGAAGACGCGATAAAGCCCCAGCCCATAACAACTGTCAAACAAACATCTCAGGGACAGTAACCAAAGGAGGAGAGTGTGACAAACGCTTTTTGATTTTGGAGCATGATAGCAGAGCCGATGACGTCGACGAAGGTGATCATCCCAATGTAATGGTGGTGATTGTGACTTACGCCAAATATATGCCTCAATGCGTGGAATGGTTTTAACATTTGCAAAAACACGGACAAAAGTAAAAAAGCAAAAAAGTACGAATAGAAGCCCCCAAACGATGATGACGAACCCCAGGGGTCACTGCGAATTCGACGCGATGTGGTGTGATGAAAGAATCAAGACGAAATGGTGTGTAGAAAAAAGCAGACAGTAGATTGAATGAAATATATGTATATGCTCGTGTAGACCGAGTGCCAACAGCACACGCTGAAGACAGTGTAGGAAACAAAACTACCTCACGCGAAAGTATCTCAAGACAAACGATATACTTATAACAACCAGTTTTTGTTATTTTTAGTTCCATCGGTAGTTGGGATAGAGATACTTTTTGGAGTTAATCAACTTTTGTTATTTGCCTTCGTTGTCCAAATAATTTTACCGATAGATCGGAAGTGTTGCAGGGAGGTGTTGCATATTCGTAGGACGCATAATTCTAAGATATATGGGTCTTCATTTGCCTATAGAAAAAAATATAACATACGTATCCACTGTTTAAGTAAAACAAATCCGTCTTCCTAACACTTGCCCCTATAAGAACACCGAAGAGTATGCAATGTAAAACCTGAAGAAAGTATTTCATTTCCATTGATACCAACAGTTTCTCTCACTTTAAGGTCTGGGAGAGCTGATAAATAGCAAATAAATTTGGCTCTTTGTTGGGCACCCAGCAGCTACGTTTTCGCACCTGGCTTAGCTCTACAGAAATTTTGAACACTTCGCTCAATCAAAAAGTGAAAATAACATTTTTAAATATTTTTCACTTAATGAATTTTCAGAGCTCAGTAACTCAGTCGTTAGTGGGGCTTAGCTAAGATCCCAGGCTCAAATTGCCCAATCAACACCTAAATGTGTTTTACTGTCACATCTGCGAAAGTCTAACAAGTTTCCAAGATAGCAATAGTCATGCAAAACTTCTCAATTTTGTCATTCGGAATCGGCGTAAAATTGTAGGTCCCATCATTCCGTCCTAAAAATAGTACCTACACAATAGGGCAGGATCACTTTCGTAGCCGACGGTCAACGGGTAACCTACTCATCTATGGACGGATTCAATTGTAGATACAGCATGGTGATTTAAGAGCTGTACTTTTGGACGACACCTCAATAGCTTCCTCCTTGTGGTCACCCAGTAATCTGTCCAGCCTGTGAGGTCCTCAGATACTTCTAAACATCACAAAGTGCGACATCAGGAATTTCTTGAATTTCAAGAAAAAACCGTGCAAGACGGGCTAAGAATATCACTGCAGCGCCCCCTAAGATCAGCGCTTGTCGTAAAAGGCAACTAAGGGGAGAGATCTCATCTTGTTACCTTACGCAATAAGTTTTCAAAACTCCAATTACTTTCCGAGCGCCGTGCAGTCGTCAACGTGAGTTTGCGCCGCCGGGACCCGACTGAAGCCTAACAGCGTCAGCAACCTCCCGAAAGCACCAACACAAGTTGTCAAACCCGGCCTATACCAGAAACGCCCTAGCTGACTTAATCTAACTTAATGAACTAAGAGGATGTTACCTTGAGAAGCGCACTGACATGGGAGGGCATGTTGACCTCTCAACAAGCCACCAAAATTCCGTGATTTGTTTTTCCGTATTGAAGTAGTCAAACACACTTACCACTGAGCCACTGCGCCCACTATTAATGCAGGAGTGCCGAAGGATCGATACTTTCTCCAACCTTGCTTCTTATTCGTACTAACGACTTTCTGAAGTTGTCACATAATACGATTTATTGTTTTGAAGATGACAGCACTCTAGTAACTTTGTTCTCGAATGACAAGTACGGAAATGCAACCAAGGCTTATCAGACGTCATCGGGTTTTATCTCTTACTGGACAGTTGCTATTAAGAATAAATTTGTGTGTATCCATATCTTCATCGCGCAAACTCATCGTCACGAGTAAGCGAAGGCAGGCTGCAAAGGCAACACGAATTTTGTCGAGTTATAAACTCACAGACTGCAGACTTTCTGTTGAGAATACATTTTGGTGTATCCCTTTTTCTCTCTTAGCTCTGTGTTTGACTCCTCTCTGTTCAACATCACATTTCTTATCAAACAAATAACACGCTCTTCTTCTCCATATTTATTATGAATGACTGTGCGTAGAGAACTTTGTGTAGAATACAGTGTTACCGTGTGAGGATTTGACTTCAAAATTGGATTTTTTTTAGAAGAATTTTGTTAACAACCCTCAAATGAAGCTTTAATTTTTGTTTTCCTTACGACAAAGTCTTAGTTTTGAAGTTTTTTTTGTGCCATCCGAATTTTAATTTGCTATTGGATGCCTTACTTACATACTAAGGATATGAATTTAATTTTTTTTTTGGTTCACTCATTTGCCGAAAACATTACTAACTGACATTAAACTTATTTGAATTAACCAAGAAAATGGAATTGATTGCGGTTGATTTAAGTTCTGTTTTTGTGATAACAACCAGACTTGAACAACTTAAGGTAAATTAAGTGTTGTGAAGCCAATGAACATAGAATCTAATTCAAAGCAGTGAAAAGTAAAGCCTTAAGTTATAGCTTCAGTGCAGGTACATAATGTAAGTGCAATTTTTGTTTGCTGAAAATGTAATTACATATATATATGTATAATATATTGTAGATTGATTTACTTATTTTCTTGATTTGCTCCTGAAGGAAGCAAATCATTTTAGTAGGAACGGATATAAAAAAAAAAATTAAAAAATTTCTGTGTTTCAAGGTACACACAGCGCTTTCGGGATAACGGTGAGATATTTCATGAACTTGCTAGACAGGGCTCAGAGGAGGACTTCTCATGACCTGAACCGGGGTTAGGTTTGCCTTTGTACTCGGTCAGGGCTTCCATTGATGTTTTGGTTTTTTTGTGAACACAACCGCAGATCGCATGACTTTCCAGGGTGCAGAAATGCTAAACAAAATCTTTCCGACGTCTGTTAGAAATGAATCCTTATCTCTCAGCAGAAAAGACTGCAGACAAGTTACTGGTATCCTTACGCGCCAATACGCTTTTGCCAAGCATCTTAAGGTGTAAGGCTTAAGCGATTGTACCAACTGTGAAGGCTGTGGAAAGTCCTGATTGTACTCGTATCAAATGGCTGGCGTTGAGAAAAACATTTTTGAATATATGGATAAGATACTTTCTTTACGATTTTTTTTTATTTGTAGAACCTTAGTTATACCAAACCCAATTTGTTTGTTCAAGATTTTTAATAAGAAAACCAAAGGAATCTGCGCAGACAGAAATGCCTCCAAAGCAAAAAGAGAACAAAATGACCAAAAAAGTTGCGCAAACCAACACCTTCATCTACGTCATTGAAGGAAAAACAAACAACAGACATATAGACGGGCTACAGTCCGCTTTTGCGAACTGTTGGATACCCTATTCTTATTTCTATCATAAGTGGGTGTGACAAAAGTATGGCTTAATTGTTAAGAAGGCTTTACATATTTTGTTATACAGTCAAAATCGGTTATAAGGACTTTCAAGGGACTGACGAATTTGGTCGTTATAAGCGATAGGTCGCTATAACCGATATCAAGCTATGTACGAGTATATACTTACTTTGTTTTTGAGCTATAAAATAATAAGAATACACATTAACATATATACGTTTACTATTTATTAAAAAAAGTAGAAATGTCTAATTACTTAGTTTTCGATGTAATAAATTTTTGTTCAATTATTTTTTCCATTAGATAATATTAAACTGTCGGTCAAATTGTTGCCAGCAAAAGCAAAAAAATAACGTCTACAAACGGTTACTGTAACATATCCCAGATTCTACAAACTTAGATACATCGCATCTACAGAGAATAAGTTTACCGTTCTAGAAAAAAAAATCAGTTGCGCCAACAGCTGCGTCGATTTTAGTCGTTATAACCGATATTAAATTTAATAAATAGGGTAAAATCGGTCGTTGTAAGCGATATGTCGTTATAGCGATGTCGTTATAAGCGATTGTCGTTCAATGGAATTACAATGGCGCTGATTCGGGACCTACGAATTTGGTCATTGTAACCGATACGTCGTTATAACCGATGTCGTTATAAGCGATTTTGACTGTGTAACATTTAAAGGATTTAATCGAAAAAAACGAAGCTTTTGTAAAAAAAACGCTCCCTAGCTGAAACTTTGGTTTTTCAATAAAATTGTCTTATTTAATTGTGGGCGTGTCAGTAGGCCGACTTAAAAAATATTTAAATATAAGTATAATAGGCACCTAAACAGTTAATTTATGTCTAAGTTTCTTAATATGAAATAAAGAAATAATAAAAAAAATAAAATTATAAATTTCAGTTTCCTAGCTAAAACTATGACTTTAATTGTGGGCGTGTAAGTGGGCGGATTTTAGAAATTTAATCTCCCGAGCAGTTTTTGGAGTTAAAGATCATATATAAAAAAATTCAGCTTTCTAGCTCAAAATTCGATTTTTTCGATAAATTTGTTTTTTTATTTTTTTGAGTTTGTGGGCCAAGCCAACACACTTACCTCTACACCGTCGCCACCCTCTTAGATCGATATTACTATCGATGCTGATCATAAATATAGTAACTTTTAGGGGTCTACGGGCAATATTATTCTATGATACAAACTACGAGTCAAAATTAATATACCCTTAGAATAGGGTATACAAAGAAACCATGTTCCAGCAGACAAAACTAAGATTATTCATTTTAAGGTGACTACTGAAGTTGTTTGTAAACCTTACTCATACAATCCAACGGGCTAATACAGAAAATGAAATATTTCCTTTTTCTGTGATCCTCTTTCACGGAAATGGCTCTCAAATATCTTCAAATGGGTTCCTCTTTAGAGTTGAAAAACGACGGCGTTGAGTACACATAATGTTCCATTTGTTTACGTTTTGCAGATTTTTGTAAGCTTCGACTTCCAGTTTTAAAATGTTCACGCCACGCCATTGCTGCTCGCTCATCGTAATAGATGCAAACAGATCACCGTTTTATATACGGATGTGGGTTAGATTCAATCTGGTTGCATTCAATGAAAAGAACTTGATTGATGACTTTTTTCGAAAGAATATCAAAGGAATACTCCGAGGTTTCTTTAGATTCAAATAGCCAGCTTTCTTATCCCGATGATACCATGCATCCTGTTGTTACAGCGAATTCCGGCGTACCTGTGCACATCCACTTATCTTATGCCGCAAAATCAGCTGCCGTTATATTGAGTTAGCATTTCAGAGCAAGCATGTACCCCACAGCACCTCCTTTTGCTTTATTAAACTAATATTATGCCATGGAGTTTGGCTTCCGATCGATTATTATCTTAATATATTCGAAAGTAGGTAAAGGCACGCAGTTTGTCTAATTGATGACGCAGAATTGATATCAAATAATTCCTAAAAACGCATAATTTGATCGTCCTGCTAAGCAGGCATCATCTGACGGTACACTTGTCACCTGCCAGGACATCTGTTAAAGAAATCGAGCTCGCTTACGAAAGACATCTATCCGGAAGAATACACCTCACAATAATTTAAGAGTAGAAACAACGCTCATCTGAAAGTATCCCGGAGCCACAGCTTTGCGTTACAGGTTTACCTTTCCTGAGAGCAAAAATTCAAAAAAATAAAATAAAAATATGGCTCTAGAACCTATGTTTGAGGCATAATATTCATTGGCTTTAGCCCAACAGGTATCGGTGTACACATACTTCGTTTTTCGTCATCTCATTAACATAATTCTGCGTACCAATTTGTTAATCTTTTGTTTTATTTTCCACCAAAAACTTCCACTAGAATCACTTACATCGTTTTTTCTTTTCATCCGCGCTTAATTGCTCCATCCTCTCACATTCACTCTGCTTAATTGAACATATTTTCATTTCATTAACCAATAAACCTCACGTGGCGTGTATACAAATTTTCTAATTTCATACGGGATTATCCTCTCAGCATACCTAATTGATTCTTTTAAATTAGGAAGGAAGGAAGAGCAACAGAAAAAAAATCTAAAATCTCCCCCTATGACTTAATCGATAGATATCATTCAGCAATATCACTTCATTTACCCAATCCTTTAAGATAGTCTATTTCTGCCAAAACTACTACTTGCTGTGGGTTGATCTGGTAGGAGGCGATAAAGGACCATCTTACCATTTTACCATCGTCATTTCGCAATTGGATTGCGCTGTTAAGCAACATGTGACATCATTTTAGTTATTTCCTTGTTGCTGCTCTTTGTTATATTGGCAGGCCTGGGGAGAATGTAAAATATATCGCATTCTCTTTCTGTTCCCCCAGTTGGAAGGTTCTGCTCGAACCTTAAAGGACCTCCCACTCCCCCACATTTCGCCCACCCTCCGGTTGCCGCTCAAATATTGTCGGAATATTGTCGCTCCTTACTGCGTGACATTTACATTAGTAACGTAGAACGACAATGATGATTGTTATGACCTATTGACTTTTTTTGCGGGGCGAAAGAGCGTGAAAGTTAACGGTGCTTGTTGTTCTTATTTTGTCGTTTTTATTCTCCCCGTATTTGGTTGGCGTATGCCACTGAGGCAAGGCCTTTATATGTTCAAAGCTGTGCGTAGGGATTTTTATTTTTTTTTTCTTGAATTTAACTTCGTTGTATTTAAAGTTGGGTGAACTTAGAGCGTATCCGTATTACGAAAGCTCCTTTCAAACATATTTGTTTGGATGTTATTTTAAATTTAAATTTTATTTGTTTTTCCTTCTATTTTATTAGATTTTATGATTATTATTTGTTTTTGATTTGCCGATATATTCAAGGATGTTACTTATAGAATGAATGGGAAACGAGACATAATTTTAGATAACAATATCTAAAGTTGACTTAAACAATCTTTCTTAGTTTTATTTTACTATCCATTGTGTTCTTTTTTTAATTATCTTCCATTTACGATAAAACAAGTGCGACAGAAGAAGTCCACACCATTAATTTCCCGACGGCGTCATATGAACATGATACTCAATAATAAAAAAATTAAGAATAAAAGAACGTATATGTTCAAAAAAGAAAATACGCATGCATTTTTTTAACATTATAATATAAATAGCAATAAAGATTAGTACGCGAAATAAAATTAATATTATTTGATCCTTCTACTCATGCATTATTTTTAGTTTTGTTTGCATTTTATTACTTTTATAAAAAAAAAACTGTTAGCGCTCTTTGGTAAAGAATCTATGAAAATATCTGATATTTTGAAGAAATGTCACCAGAACAAATTAGATTGGATTAATCTTTCTCAAGAAATTCTATCATTTTTATTTTTTCAACATTTTTGTTTAAACAAAAAAAAACTCCTGGACCGAATTCAGTTTAATTTTATTCAGTTCTTATTTAGGTAAAATACGCGTCGATTAGGACCAGAACGAAGTCAATATTATTATTTTATGCGCCATCGATACCATGAACGCAAAAGTTGTTCAGGAACGTACTAACGTAAGTACGTACACACACATACATCAAATTATAAAATACATATGTTGCAAATTACGATATTCATTTTGAACCAATTAAAATAACTTCCCCAATACCGGGAAGTTGATCAGTTTTTTTTTTGTTTAAACAAAGAAACGGCTAGAGCGATTTCACATGTTCACGCACGTACGTAGGTACGTACACACAAACATGTTCTTTCTTAAAAACATTTGAAAAACATATTGTGAACCATCAAATTATAAAATATGTTGGAAATTACGATTTCCATTTTTGGACCAATTGTAATAATTTATGCAGGACTTTGACGTTAAAAAAAATATCTATAGACATTAAGAAAATACTGAAAGAATAAAGGGCACGACTGGACCGATAAAGGGCGCAACTGGCCGTTTTCGAATCGGATTCTATCAAACTATTAGTGACAGTTACGGTGAACATTCGTCCTTCTTTTTAGAGGACAGTCCTCTGTTTTGCCACATTGTCCTCTCAGTTTTTTTTTTGCTAAAAGAGAACATAATTGACCTTTTTTCCAATCGATCATTTTGAGTCACGACATATTTCAGGTCTGAGGCTGAGGTTAAAATAAAAACATATTTTTTTGAGGAGAGAATACGTTATGTACCGTCAAGTGGTAGGGCATCACCACTTGGTGTGTCCCAACACCCGCGCACTAAACTCTCCCACTTACGGCCAAAAATCCACCCTGGAACCTCATGGTGGTGTCGTTTATAAGTCCGTTAAAGGATGTCGTCTTGTTAGTCTTCTGTGGCCTATAAGGCGTCTGTGCCTGCTGATGATTGCTGGAACACCTCCCCGGGAGCAGTGTTCTCATAACTTCGGTGGGTGGATGGCTGTAATCATACGCCCTCGGGATTGCTCTTCTTCTATTTTCTTTATTCTATTTATTCTGAGAATAAAAAACTGACATTAACAAATACTATCTTCAAGTAAGATGGCAGACTTGGTCGTTTCTCGACCTACTGAGGGGCCCTGTGATTACGAACTGTGAGGTAGTGGTTGTGGGGGAGCCACTCATAAAGAGCCGTGGAGTGCAGCGTGGTTATAATATACATAACGGTTTCGATCTGTTGTGAGTGACTAGTGCAGTCCAGATTTTAGCCCGACTCCCAAACCATGGGTTAGGATCAGGGTGAGGTGGTTGATGCAATCCAACCTTGGACTAATCCCATTCCAGTGCGCAGCGGACGGGGAGCTACCGCTTTCTTGTAGAGGGATAAACCACAAACATTTTTCAATATTGGAGTGGGATGGTCAATAAATTTTCTACAAATGTACTTTTTTATTTATTATTATTATTATTTTTGTTTCAACGTTAGTTAGGCAGACTAACACTTAACGTAAACAATTAAGCAATAGTGATATTTTTTTTATTTTATTTTATGTGGCAAATTTAAATATTAGATATAAACTTAAATTAAATTGACATTTAATTGAAATTGTTCAGAACATTTATCAGGCAACGCAATGTTGCATTGACTGTAAAATTTGTTCGTATGCGATTTTCATTAGAGAGTCCGTGAATAATACAATTTTCTGTCTTCTTTTTTCCTTTATGCTGAGGTAACGATCAGAATTAAAGCGATGGTAACCCTCCCACTTGGGGGGTTCCCGGTTCGACCTCAATAACTATCATCAGCCTTCCCAGAGGGCAATCAAGTGTAATTTTATGATCCCAAACTGAATTTTTTTTTACGATTTCGAAGCTGTTGAGGTGCCTGAAAGACAACTGGAAGCGAAGCGGCCTTTCTAGATACTGTTGGGTTTAAAAAAAAAAGAAAGTTGTTTTTCATTTTAAGTTAATGTTTAGACTTTTTAGGCGTGCCTCTCTTACGCGCTTGTATTGGAACGTTGATTGGTATTGAATTTTTGATAGGGTTCGTAGGATCCCTCCTTTGAACATCGCAGTACCAACTGAGCCGGTCGTGCTCGATTTGTTTCGAGGTATGTTCTTTGACGTGAAGGCTTCTTCGTGTTTTAGAACTTCTTATTCGATCTTTGTTACTGCTGCTGTCGCATCTTCATCTCAGCTGCCGTTAATTTGCCCTCATAGTTTTATACGCTGTCCAATATTGTAAACCGTATGTGAGCACTTCATCCACCCTACGCTTACACGGTGGTTAATGTTGTCACAAATGGATCAGAGAATGGACAACACAAGTATTCGATTTTTTTTTCGTACTAATACGATACCCATTCCTCTCCAAAACTTCCACTCATACATCAAGTGTTCGTTGCAGGGACGTTTCATCCTCGCTATGGCTCCATCGTCAGCAAATAATAACTGATGCACTTTTGGGTCCGTCACTTTTCCTTCAAGCAGATAATCAAGGACTGTAATAAATATTAAGACGCTTTCCTGGCTTACGCCGACTTTGATTGTGAACTCCTCGGTGACGCCAACGGGGCTCTTACTCTTGCCTTTACCCGCTCATACATGTCCATGATCATCTGTACAGGTTTCTGGAACTCTTCGTTGTCTTAGCGCCATCCATTACAGATCTCTTAGTTGTCTATCAAAGGCCCTTTCAAAATCAACCAACACCATATGCAAATCCTTTAAGGAATCACGATGTTTTGCCATCATGATCCTTATACTTTGGATTGGATCGGTGATTGAGATACCTGCGACAAACTTGCACTGGTGATAGAGATGTCGGTATATTTATATGCAGTGCTCACCAGTCACGGTGTGACGTGAACTTGTCGTCGAAACTTAAAATCATCTCACCGTGGCGTTCAAAACGCGGTCTATCTGGCTAAGCTTTTAAATAAATATATTTTTTTATTCCCGGATCAAAAAAAAAAAACACTTGTGACAGAATACTTAATACTAAAAAAAAGTTTTTTAGTTTTAATTTTCGACGTACATATTTCGAAATGAAGTTATCGCTTTTAAAGCGATCCGCCGCGCAAGCTGGAATAGGCTTCTGGTTGTTATATTTAAATTTGTTTACTCTTACTACGGGAACAGCGTGGAATAATTTACAGCAAAAATCAACAAATGGAACAAATATATCCTTGCGAAGCCAAAAGGAGCTAGCATTTGTAATAATACAAATAATCTAATATTTTCATTCAACTTGAATGGATAATTTTGCCAATGTTATGAAATCAAATCACATGACATAAATTAAAACACCAATGTGATTGGAGTTTATTCGTAGAATACATTCAAAATGGATACTCGTCGTATAGTCGACTATGGTAGGAGTTAAAGGTGCGTGGAGTTGAAATCGGTTTCGTACAGTGCAATAGGTACGTACAATGTATCAATAACATAACAACGAACCAACCAAGAGTTCATTTGATACTCGAATAAAAGTCAAAAATCTATCCGCAGCAGGATTTCACATTTGACTCGCAGTGGGATGTTGTATTTGTAAGACTGTGAGATTCTACTCACTAGGGAAAGCGTTCCCAACAAAACAGGAGTATTGATGATTGAAGTTCGCTGAATTAGCAAGACAATACTCTTGGAACTCGTTTATGATAACTGTAATTGGAGTCATTGAACCTTTTCTAGTAGTGTAAATAGCTCGTGGTAGTTCAAATAATACGATAAGGTAATTGAAAATTCGAAGTTTATTTGGCCAACACATTGTTAAGTACTACTTAATTCAGTTGGACTGCTAAACGAAAGTTTCTAGAGTTATTAAGGTATCGTGCCTAGAGTTGTTAAACTATCGCACGACCTCTCACATCTGCCAGTTAATGTAATTTTATGTACTTGTATAATGACGCTGCCATGAGAATGCTTGTCAAATATGTAGTTCGGAATCGTCGTTTCCACCCACACATTGATCTACCCCGCATCTTCTGCGACTCTTGAGATCAATCATACAAAATGAATCTCGAAATATGCAAGGATTGCATGCAAGCTTCGGTTTGTGGACACAATTAACAGAAACTCACCACAAATCAAGACGTGAGAAATGACGTCGGCTGCTGAAAATTGATAATCAGCTATTTTAAATTTTGTGTACAAATTCGAGAGTCAGATAGCGGTTTTCTTCAAATTAATCTATTTATGTCAGTGGAATGAAACACTTAAAGGTTAATTTATAATCTTTTGTCGATGAGTTTGGTAGAAAAGTAGCATTCATCTCCTTCAAATCTTGGGATCGGTTTTATAAATTTAAATCTCTTGAAATTAATCCATTTTCATTCAAAATACATGAGGTGAACGATACAAATTAAAGGCCGATGTCAAATTTGTCTGCATAATTTTGACTGCCAACGGACGCCTAATATGTAGGAAGCAGAGTGACAACCATCTTTTAAAAATGTTAGCTACACGTTTAAGATTCAGATAGGGATCTGACATACATTTCAAAATGTTAAGGATTTAATGGTTTGCTTTTAACACAGCCCCGAGAAAGCTATTTTCGCCAAATTAAACTTATTTTTATTATTTTTTACTTTAAAAAAAATATGAATTCAATGAAGATTTGGTTAACTATATTAAAGATTAAGGAACTGTGAAGTCCTTTTCAACCCACACAGTTCGCCACTAATGCTGGTTCTCATCCAAAAGACGGTCTCATATTTTCTTCATTGCTCGTTCTCTTGATAGATGAGTGGCAGTACGATGCAATGTTAATGGCTCCTAGGGATATAGATTTTTTTTTTAACTTAATCAATAAACTACGATGAACTAATCAATAAAGAGTTTAAAAAAATAAGTAGCTGCATGTACTCGTGTAGATAGAGTTTTTGATAACATTTTATCCCGCGGAGAAGATGAACGATAAAAAGGATAATGTTGACAAACGACAAGAAGACAGGACTACATCCACACACGCTCCTTCTACCACACTGATACGTAGGTACAGACAAACTGTGTAGCCATGAAGAAACGTCATTAATTGTACCAGAGTGGGAGTCAGTGGGTGATTAAATGGTTAGGTGCACAGAATCCAGGTCTACCCTCGAAACGGTTCATGGGGGATGAAAAAAAAGATTCTATTCGGAAGTATATACTCACGCGTGCTGGGGTGTTACAGACATAGATGGGAGTTCCGTCTACACAGGATACACAACGTTCTGTGTATAGATTGTGTGTTTTATTTTTCTTGTTGCAAGAGGTTCATTTTTATTAAAGAGACAAGGAGAGGTTCTTTTTCTCGCTCCCTTTTATACTTTGAATGCGTGATGCACATTGGATGGTAGATGTTGATGGGGGTGATGGCACCTTCTTTGAGGCTACCCTGAAGCGGGGCTGACAACGAAGAGCATGTGCAGTTTGTTGAACAAGTTTGATAAAACCAAAGCGTAATAAACTTTTAGTTTCTACTTATTTTAGGTGGGTGTTATGATTGTTGTCATTGAAGTAACATCAAGTGGATTAAAATTGTAGCCTTTACAATTTGGTATACTGTGATTTAGTGTAGTATACTTGATGCCAAGTCGCGGGTGTGGACAGATTTAATTACCGCCAGTAGAGTGGTGAATTACCTTCGACCAATGCTATTTCCACAAAAATGAATGCCTGCTTTCGATGTTGAAATGATTACAGGAGGCGTTTGTGTTATTTTTTTTAAATTCTTTGTGCTCGTACTTTTGTGGAAAGAGGACATTACGATTTTCATCGGGTTTTCTCCAAAGCATTTCATTCGCTTAGACCTGCTATGGACCTTTTCATATCTGAGGGGGTGGTCGTGGGCCTTACATCAATTATAGGATTTCAGTAGGAATTTGATTTTAGGTGTACCGAAACGTGATCGCATAACAGTTGCCACTTTTTATCCTTTTTTCATTTTATTAATTTTAGCTTAATTTATAAAGTATATATATAAGACTCAATTCCACTCCTGTATAATCAGGAATATACGCAAAATAATTGGTCCACCCACTTTTTTTGACGTGAAAACTTCTATATTATAAGTTTGTCATACATAGGTATTTATTTTTTATAAAAAATAAAAAAAACAAAATGCTTTTTGACTTTTTGGACAATTCTGACTGAAAAAATGTCATAAATAAGCGTAATCACTACAAGCACCGTTAAAACTGTGTGCTTATTCATTTGTTAATTAGCGCAAATAAGTTGGCCTATACGTCATTCGCGATGCAAAAGAGTTGGTCTACTCCACATCATCGTATGACTTAATTAACCGTTAGAAAAAAATTCAGCAAAAATTAAAGTGTCGTGTTGCTTTTGCTTGTGGTGCAATAAGTTTCATTTCAGTTGTTGGCTGATCATGGCGCGTGGTGTTTTCCTTTATAAAGATCTAAGCGAGTCAAGTATTAAGCGGCAGAGGAGTGGAAACAGCGTTTTCAGACATTGAAGGAGCATTCAACAACGTGAAACCGTTTGCGGGGGAAAGAGCGTTCGAGAATTCCAATGTCGACCAGTCTTTTACTAAGATGATTATGAGCCTGCTGAATGGAAGGAACATCAATGAATCATCAAACCTGAAAGTCACTATCTCCAGTGGCAGACCGCAACCCTGAGCGAACTGTTAGAAAACTCGCAGCGTTCAGTTAGTACGTCCACAAAACTATCCCCAAAAAAATGAACTGGTGCTGTTCACTAATAAGCCCCTGAAGGTTTCGGTGAGTACGAAATATCGGGGAATTATCCTTAACAGAAAACTGAGTTTGAAGCCAAATGGCGACGATGACAGAGTAACGAAAGCTGCGAATTCATGTTACCGTATCTTCGGCAAAAAGTGGGAACCAACCACCAAAATAACTCACTCCGAAGCTCAGGCACTATAAAACGGCTATCTTCGCAGATGACACGTGCATTTATTCAGCGGATTCTAATGATTTAGTTATTGAAACCAATTTGCAATCAATTGGGGATGATATCAAAAATTGTCATCTGCCCAGCAGAAGGTTAATGATTAACGGATTGCAGGCCGAATGGAAATCCAGAGCAAAATACTTGGAGGTGCATTAACAAAACAAAACATTAACTTTCCGATTACACATCTAACAAACAATAAATAAAGTTAATGTGACAATAAAACTTCTGTATCCATTGATAATAGGTATTCAAAGCTTAGTGATAAAAATAAGTTAATTTTATATAAAGTGATCATGCTGTACGGTTCACCTGCCTGGGGAAAATGTGCAGAGTCATATATTAAGATAACAAAGAATGCAAAATAAAATATTGAAAATGATGCTTAATTGGCCATGTCATTATTCGACAGAAAAACTACATAGAATCACAAACATTGAAAGAATTCTATCTAGAATAACAAAATTGTGCAAAATTATTATTATATACGACATGTCGTATAGTTCATCTGATAACTGCCTGATCTCAAATCTGACTTTATGAGCATTAAAATATACTTATAGAAATTTAATAATTATTTATTTATTAATAAGAGAGATGTTACTTATTCATATTGAAATTTATTGTTTGTTAATTATTTAAGAGGTTTATTTATTTATTCATTTGTTTACTATTTATTTATGTATCCTTTAATGTATTTTTCTACGAGTATATATTTAATTATTTATTAAATTACTAAATTATTTAATTATTTATTTATTTTTATATTTATCCAACTATTTATTTATTTGTTTATTTATTTATATATGTTACTTTTTTCATATATTAACTTGTTCATTTTGTATTTAATATTTAATTGTGCGATACCCAAATGATATTTATTTCAAATAAAAAAAGTTGTAAAAATTCATTGATTTGTCTGAGGTAATTTTTAGTTATTCATTCCCCTTCTCTCTATCTTATCTATTCATAGAAGGTTTTTCATGTAGCTTTTCCTTCTACCAAATATTTATCTAAGACTGTGATATCAAAAAGCAGTGTTATGAATTTATCAGCAGTATGTTAGCTTTATACCAAATCTCTGTAAATTGTGCAATATAGGTTTAATGAAAGAATGTATAATAATTCCGCTACAATAAACAATCTATCTATCTATCTCACTCAATGTATAATTGTGAGTGATCTATACATGGAGGAATCGGCTGCAAAAAGTACCTTGAGCATCAGCCAAACCAATAGCTGGAACCCGAATCATTTAGGGCATGCACTAATTTTGAAAATGTACGCAAGTAACAATGTCAACTCTGACTACATGCCTTCTTACCTAGACTTTTAAAGACCATTCTCTTGCTCCGAGCAGGGAGCAATGGAATGAAAATTAACCCACGAAAAGGAAATCGATATCCATCTTTACAGATGTATCAAAGATGGACTGTGGAACTCGTGCTGGATTATTTTCAGCGGATTAAACATACGCAGATCGCAGATCTGATGAACTGGCAAGAAAAGGGTCTGCGATGGACAAACAACAGGCTTACGATTAATGGTTTTTAATGTGATACCACACAATTTTTTTTTTTGTTTTCCGTCAATTCCTTTATTTTGTTTAGAATGAATAACCTTACATTCCTTACCACGTTAAGTGGACGGCTGGAGTTACAGCGCTGTTTCACGGTTAGCCACAACCGATCAACATATTATACTTACAGGAGCAAAGTTTGTCCAAGAAAATTGAAATAAAAACTGGATAAATTCGTGGCTTCAATGGTACAGTGCATGAGTGCTTGCCTGAGAAGACGCTGGTCTAGGTTCGAATCCCAGTGGAAGAAATGGAATTTCGGGATAAAATGAAGGAAAAAGACAGACCAGCACCACAGAAGGAGTCTGTTGATCGGTTGTGGCTAACCGTGAAACAGCGCTGTTACTCCAGCCGTCCACTTAACGTGGTAAGGAATGTAAGGTTATTCATTCAAAACAAAATAAACAACAGGCACTTTAGTCGGTCAAGCCACTACTATGTAATCTCAGAGAAAGAGTGGAATACAAGATCCGAATAAATAATTCCAACAATAGGTGGAAATCGTTTACCAAAAGTGACAAATCACGCAACCTGTGGCCAAAATATGCAAATAACTGGATCAACAAACTCTTACGTTTTGACAGAATATCACTGTCCAAGTTTATATGAACTCTTACCGGCCATAATTTGCTAAGGAAACACACAACGAATCTAAATCTTAAGGATGAATTCATCTGTAGAGGCTGTTCTGAAGAGGAGTTCCATGAGGATACACCTCACTCTCTCTGTCACTGCCCTAGCCTATGCCGTCTGATGGACAGAACGTTTCGAACATATTTCATCCAAGGTATTCAAGAAATATCTGATGTCTCACTATCTAATCTTTGCACGTTTATAATAATACTCGTATCTAAAGGGTCTTTCATAAGCGACTTGACAACTTCGAACTTTCAGTGTGAACGCACCCTTACACCGATTACCGAACTGTCAATGTCAAAATATTCCTTTAAATCAACATTTTCATTATGGTGAAGTACACGAAGGAACAACGTTTACAAATAATTAAAATTTACTACCGAAATTCCGAGTCGGTGGTCGCAACTTTAAGAGCGTTAACGCCAATTTTCGGCCGTAATTTGAGTCAGAATATTTGCTGCTTGATGTTGCCGTACCAGTGAGACTACGTTTTGCCCGAAGTGTGGAGAATATTGCTGCCGAGGGAGGCGTCCGTCGCAAACCAGCCAAATCAGTCAATTTCACGGCGTTCTGAAGAATTGGGCCTCTCAGACCACATTTTGTCAAATTTTGCGTAAGGATCTTGGCGTACACCCTTACAAGATCAAGATGACTCAAGAACTAAAGCCACTTAATCTTATAAAGCGACGTACGTTCGCGAATAGGGCTCTGGACATGATGGAAGAAAATGAAGAATTTCATCGCAAAATCATCTTCAGCGGTGAAGCGCATTTTTGGTTCAACGGCTTCTCCAAAAAGCAAAATATGCGTTACTGCACAGGTGAGAACCCTCATGTGTTTCATGAAACAGCACTTACTTGCAAAAAGTTACTGTTTGGTGCGGTTTTCATGCCGGGGGCTTTGTAGAAACATTTTTTTTTTGTCGATAAAAATGACCGTCACGTTACTGTAAATGGTATTCGTTACAGAGACATGTTGGGACGTTATTGAAGCAATTGCATGAATTGGAGATCAGTGATATGTGGTTCCAACAAGACGGTGCACTAGACACACAGCGGGTACAACAATCGAGTTATGTCTCAGTTTGGTGAACGTGTTATCTCGAGAAAGGGACCCGTCTATTTGCGGCCGAGATCGTGTGATATAACGCTTCTAGACTTTTTTATGGGGCTACATTAATTCGTTGGTCTATGCCAACAAGCCGGCGACGTTAGACGAGCTCAGAGATAATATTGAACGAGAAATAGCGGCCGTATCGGTCGAAATGTGTGGCCGTGTCATCGAAAATTGGGTTCAACGTATCGACCGCTGCATACGTTCCCGTGGTGGATATATGAACGAATTCGAATTCAATTTATAAATGTTTTGATAGTAATTCAAGAGAATACATTTTTTTTCGAGATTTGTTTGCATTTTATTTAAAAAAGAAGTTGTCAAGTCCTTAATGAAAGACCCTTTAGATGGCTCGACAACATGGGGTAGAAAAAAGAAGTCCAATGATGGAGAACCAAAGCCACAATAACTAGGCCAATGCTCCCAGCGTAGGCTATAATTATTGGTCCATATGGACCTAAATGTAGTGTAATAGATTCGCTCTGTTTAATCGACCCGGAAACCTGCGGGACAGGTTTGAAATGTTAAATGTGTCGCTAGGCTCACCTGAATGTAAAAATTTGCCAAGATGTGATTTCTCCCCTCAATCGACTTTTACGACAAGCGCTGCAGTGTTATCCTAATCCCGTCCCTACACATTAACCTCATTTAAGAAACTTTATTGTAATCTTTGTAAATGTTTGTTTAATAAAGTTAATATCATTTCCACACTTCGCGCATCAACGAAATTCAGTTTTGTTTATCGCGGGTGTAATAGAATAGAATTCGCGTTTTTGCATTGACTTTCGATTGATATATTTGAAGTTGTCTATAAGATTCAAAATTGGTACATGATCCTTAGTGGCGCAACAAACAACAGATGTATAAGGCGATACTCACAGCTACACGCAAAGAACGTAGTGGCCTCTGTGATGCATAGAATCGTTTGGAGGTTCTTACGTACTTTTGGGCACTTATTTCACACTTAAAATCGGTCGTTGTTTTATGGTGAAATATTAAAAAAAAGTGCGTTTCCATGGGAAAGATGATGCGTGCGCTTGAAAACAAACAAACTATGGCTACATCTTCGACTCAGCTTTTGGCATCCGCGATGGCTTAGTGTTTAAAACTGAGCCTTCTCGGGGCTGGGAGTCGAAGAACCTGTTTGGAGACTAATTTCTTCGGGTTCTTGGATTTCACAGTGAAATTATTCACCAATTTAGTGAGTTGTTTCGTTTTCCGTTTGGGAGGTTGTTTCGTGAATTTGTATCTACGAGTACATAAAAGTGTCCAGTAAATTTCATTAAATCAATGTTTTCACTTCTCTTACCATAGAAAATGATTTCCAAGTAAAACTCTTCAAAACCACTCAAATAAAACTCTTCATTTGGATTCTTTATATACTTAACTGCCACCACTGAGCCCCTTCTCGTTCGCGTCAGAGGAAATTCGGCATGCTTTAGTTTGCAAATTGGAACACTTTCCGGTCACGGCCGTTTTCAAGTATCATACCAACCCGATGTAGGCATCCAACATACATTCATTATGTAGGTGACCTCCTTTTTTCTGAAGCAGTATTCTCGTACATATAAAAATTTGCTGACTAATTCAAAAACAACCTCAATAGTCGACGGCGTCATCTCAAAAGTAGCCGCATCTACTCCGAAAACAACTCTGGCACAAAACCATTATTCATACTGAATAAAAAAAAAGTGTGCAACTAAGTATGAATAAGTTCCATTATCCGTCTTCTCATCACATGCGTTATAAACTTACATGTAGGTACTGAACCGCCCATTCCATTTCCACCTACCAAGCCTGACAAAAAACCAAAAGAAAAGAGAAGAAACAACAACAGACATCTCGACTACAATGTTATCGCGAGAGCAAAATGAGTAACTTTAACCAAGTGTAACGACGCTAAATCCCACTTAATAGGGTCAAGTAGAATTAATTCATCTTCTTATTTCTTATATTATTTTTCCATTTTTTATCTATGCTTGCTTATGTTTTGGTTTCCTCAATTTTCGTTGCAATCAGTCAAATACATATAGTAGGTTTCCAGAGTTCAGCAACACAAAATGACAAAAGCGCTCCAGAAAACAATTTTTCTTTTCACTTTATCCTGCTTTCATCTAATTCACTTGTTCTCTTTTATAAACCTTATTCGTTCTTTTGCCTAAATTCATAACAAAAACCTTGGAAGGAAATATAAAGAGGAAGAACAAGAAAATGAAACATCATTAGCAACATGTTGCTGGCGGTTTATGATTGAAAAAACGATACAAAATCTCATTCAAAATTAGGTCAAATCTCGAATGCAATCGAGAAAAATATAAAAGGAAATGAATCTGAATGACAGAAGTTTGCTAATAGCTGACTGTCAAAGTTGAAGCAATCAACAAACTATTGACATTGACAAGAAGCAAGAAGATACGCCAAATTGCGCTAAAGGATGGCGTTAATGTCTTGTTGTGAATTTTAAGCACAAGTGTGAGGATATTTTAGATGAAAAATTCAGTTTTTATCTGTAGACCATTAGGAGAATCGTGAACATTTTGAAATAATTGGAAAATTGGATAAATCAATTAGACTTAAAGAAATATCTCGCTCCAAATTTAATATTTAATGGAAACATGCTAATATTCAAAAAAAAAGGAGAAAGTATGAAACGCAGTGGCAATTTTATTTTGAAATGTTTCCTAATTTTTCAAATCGATGACTGTTGTCGTTTGTCGGATCCCATTGAAGTCTTTTTCAGAGACGTAGCGGTTATAGGCAAAATCTTTGAATATATGGGGTTAGGTTGAGGTGTTTCTGCCTCTACCCGCTAAACCATTTGAAGCAGCTTCTAATGAAGCGCGATAGACTTCTAACGTCTGCGCTAGCAAGAATGCTCCTAGATTTTTTAAAGCTCCTGACCCGCCTAATCGAAGAAAAACGGTACATCGGCAATCTATTGTACCATAGGTCAGAGAAAATTTAAGGCTAGTGCGTTTTTCAATTTTCTAGAAAAGGTAATAATGCTTCTAGCAGAAGATTTCTTCGAGTCTTTTTTACTTCATTCAGAGTTCTTTGAAGAAGATCCTCTTTCTGATTCCGCTGAGGGCTGGGCATTCGCAAAATATGTGCTCCGTGGTTTCGTCGTACTCGAGGCACAGCCTGCACTCTGAAGAGTCGGCTAAATTCATTTTGTTAAGGTGGTATCGTAAACCGTGGTGACCTGTAAGGTAGCCTATTAGGTTTTTAATATCATGCCTCCGTAGGTTTAGGATCCTGCTGGCATTGCTTCTAAGGGCTGGATTTCTCGTTTGGCCTATCTTAGACCTGGAGTGTTTTCCCAGCGTGAGATACATTTTAAGTGTTCCCAGCTTTTTATAGCTAAATTAGTAGCTGATTTAGGTGTGTAGCAGAAGGATTCAGGTCTTGTGAAGGGGGTTTCTGCACCACCTCTGGCTAGTTCGTCAGCTTTTTCATTCCCTTCAAAACCCCCATAGCCAGGAATCCACCACAGTTTGGTTTTGTTACTGCCTACTACTGGTTTGACTTTCACGAGGGTATTGAAGCAGTGTAAGAATGATTTAGAGTCAATTGTGTGTGTGTGCTAAGGGCTTTTATAGCTGCTTGACTGTCCGTGAATATATGAATGTGAGCGCCTTTGATACCAATGTTAAAGATGTGGTTAGCGCATTCTTAAATGGCGACGAGCTCTGCCGGGAATACCCTAGGGCTTTTTCCCATTGGTATTGAGATATTGAGATTTGGTCCGTGAAACCAGCTCCTGTACCCGATTCCATTTTAAAACCATCCGTATACCACTGTAATCCGATTTGGTGGTTCGGTGGGCTTGCTTCTCTATTTGGTATCTTCGTAGAGAACCGCTTATTGAAACATAATATTTTTTGAACGCGGTCTGTATTCGCGCAGATCATGTCAAATTCTTTAGTTTCTGAGAGCAGCGCCATAAGTTACGGGTGCCACTAAGACATATCTCATTCGTTTGTAACGCTTCTAGATAGAGATTTCTTTTATGGGAGACTGCAGAACATGTACAAAGAAGGTGTAGTATAGTCTCCTCCTACTCCTAATTCATGCAGCTTCTACAGAAGTCGTTTGAATAGACGCCAGGACTTGATGAGCTTTGCCTAGTAGACAGTGTGATGTAATGACACCTTTACTAGAGCAAATGTGCAGTTGGCTTATCGAGATTAAACACATAGAGCGTCCAAGGTCCAACTTTGTCCAAATATGATTAGCCGCTAGACATGTAGTACTACTTATCCACCTAAGGTTTGTTCGATTGCGAATAGCTTAATCATAAGTTTACATGCAGCGATAGGTATACCTAGAGAACTTTCATCAGGTATGTTGCACTTTTTCGCTATTCCAATTAAGTGCGGCCGCTACCGCAAAAGTTAACCTGACTTGAAGTAAATACGTAGGTATGTACTACGAAACGTCAAACCACGGATGCAACACAAAAAAAAATAACCAAAAGGCTATTTCCCCGGTAGTCCAGTCTGGGGTGGGTTCGTTTACGAATGACAACTGAAACTTAGCTAACGCTGAATTAATCCCGAAATTTTGTACGGGAAAATTGTGAAACCGTGTGGAGGGAACCCAGCGTGGGGTCCTTGTTAGATTTTGAGGTTGGGGTAGGTGCTATTTGACTATGGAAAGTAAAATAATGCTAAATTGAACTTATTTCACTTGCACAGAGCAAAATAAAGCCAATCGTTAAAATTTGGCCTTAATTCACTTTCTCAATGCGAAATAAGGCTAAATGTGTGCATATTTTACGGCACTTCCCGACTTTTTACTCAGTTTGATTCTATTAGTCTATGCGAATAAACTTTGTGCAAGATCCCTTGCTCGTCCTAGTAAGCCTCGTACACTTAATTTAATTTTTTAACCGGTAGGACTACCTATACCGGAAGATGATCCTGATAAGCTGCATGGGAATAGCTTACATTCTGTTGATATGAAGAGACGTTAGAGTAGTTTACATACCCAAAGCCGGTTAATGTAAATCCTAAAGATCTTAGACCCATAAGCCTATCATCATTCCTTCTAAAAACATTAGAAAGACTGATTGATATTCATCTACGCAATAACATTGATTCAAGACTCCTGTCTACGGCTCAACATGCATATTGCAAAGGCAAATCTGTTGAAACAGCCTTAAATACATATGCACGTTCAATCGAATACTCCCTTCACCATAAAGAATACAATATGGATGAATTCCTGGACATTGAAGGCGTTTTTAACAACGTCAATTCATCCGTGATAGCAAATGCACTGGCAGATCTAAAGGTAGACGACTCACTTGGTGAGATTATTAATCTACTACTCACAAGCCGGATTATAAACTCGAAACTGGGTGTGACGTCTGCCAGAAGATCTGTCAGTAGAGGTACGCCACAGGGCGGAGTCCTTCTCCTCTGAAACTTAGTGGTGAACAAGCTGCTGATGTGTCTGGAAAGAGAAGGTTGCAGGGTGTTTGCCTATGCAGAGGACGTTGCAATTGCCCTCTATACAAATGACTTCTGCAGAAGCTGTATGGACGAGGAGGAGCAGGAGACAATTCTCCACCTTCTCTGCAAATGCCCCTGCTCTCTCTCAAAGACGAAAACTCCATTTGGGATCTTTCTTTTACAATGATTTTAGCGATCTCATCAACACCGACATTAAAAGTCTGTCAAGCTTCATCAAAAGCTCCAACTGGTTCAACGAGTAGGAGGATGATATATCCGTGTCGTATCACAATGGACCTTTCATTGGTCTAAGTGTGTCGGCCTCTGCCGACTGCCACTATAACCTAACATAACCTAACCTATACCGGAACATATTTTTCTATAGCACAAGCAAACTTAAAAATTCGCTCTCTATAAACATCTTTCCGGAAGAATAGAACTTACAACAATTGAAATGCAGAAGTTAAACCTATCTGCTTTGCCTTTCCTGAGAGAAGAAAATTTCCAAACAGCATGTATCGGTATATTTTCCCATTTTAATGCTAACTAGGGGTCGCCAAGTAACTTCAAGCATGCCTAAGTAACTTCAAGTTTTCAACATTTTCAAGTAACTTCAAGCATTTTCAAGTAACTTTAAGTATTTTCAAGCATTTTCAAGTATTTTCAAGCATTATCAAATGCATAACATACACAGCAATGTTGTTGTTGGTAACTTCAAATAACTTCAAGTATTTTCAATTAACTTCAAGCATTTTCAAGTAACTTCAAGCATTTTAAAGCACGTCCAAGTAACTTCAAGCATGGTCAAGCATTATCAAATGCATAACATGCACAGCAATGTTGTTGTTCTTAACTTGAAGTAACTTCAAGTATTTTCAAGCATTTTCAAGTAACTTCATGATATAACATTTTTCCCTTCCGATTGGCAGATTATTGCCTCACACAGCAATATTGTTGTTGTTGTTGTTGTTGTTGTTGTTGTTGTTGTTGTTGTTGTTGTTGTTGGTGTTGGTGTTGGTGTTGGTGTTGGTGTTGGTGTTGTTGTTGTTGGTGTTGTAATTTCATCCAATTCGCTTCATTTTACCTGCTGTAATTCATAATGTGTGTTAAATATGTGGATAATTTTTGTATTGTGCACTTCTATGTATTGTCCCCTACCCAAATATATATATAGGTAGTGTTGGCATATCTATGTGACGTATAATAGCAAAAATTGGTGGAAACACGTTATAGGCAACTCCGTATTAATATATAGATTAATAGGAATTCGTTTTTTTAAATATTCCTAAATTTATAAATAATCATTTTGTTATTTTTTTTTTGTCTCATTGCAGGTAAGTCACTTTTGTCGGCAAAATACATTCCCCTTTCTGTGTAAGTACAGCAAAAGTATAATTAAACAGGAAAAAAACATGAATAAATCGGTGCTATGAAAACAAATAAAATCAAAGAATTAGTTCGTTTACCTCCAACCTATTAGTTTGAAAACAAATTTATGGCTTGAAGATTTCCCATCAAATCGTTCCCTCCATAGTGCTTTAAAGCTGCATTGTGTTTGTTTTTTGCTTTTTTCCTTGGTACACTTGTTCAGGGAGAATAGCTACAGATGAATATTTGTCAAAGGAAAAGCTTTGGCTTTAACCTAAAAGGCTTTGAAATTATTCCCATAATCAGAGAAAAAAAAGTGAATTTCCTTATGCAGGATACGCTTTTGTATCATTTCCCTCTAACGATATCCTGACGCGCGCTGAATAACAAATACCATGGTTTAGTGTGTAAATGTTTTCTAAATGTTCCGCCTTCAGTATACAGAACTTGAAAGCTAACCTATAAGGGTGAACGCGGAAGCTCTTGCAAGGAAAACTTTTTAAATGGGAAAATGTTATTGGTTTTTCACTGTTCGCTTCTTGGTCAAAAAGTCAAGGATCTCATGAAAGACATTTTTAAACATTCACATATTTCCCTTTCTGCGTTCGCCTTGCACGGAATTGGATGGCCCGCCAAAAAAAAAGATGTATCTTTTTTTTTAATAAATTAAAATTGATATATACGAGTTATAAGAGTACGAGTATCCGTGGATAGTTTCGTTTGGGGATCATAAATAGTCTCTTTGACTGGTTCGGGCAGACGAAACTGTATTTCTATTAACAATTTTATTAGAAGCATGTCCATGTTTTTAGTACGTAATAAATTTTATGTAATTTAGTATTAAACCATAGCTTTATCTTATAGTAGACTCTTTTTGTTGAAAATCAATAGGTGGATGGAGAGAAATGAATTGCGAACCAACAAATCAACGGATTGGAGGGGGTGTTTCGTTTCTAAGGACTGAGTGCAGGCAGGGTAATGGCATGATGTCCATAGGAAAATGTTATTGAGCTTAAGACAGATTGTGTACTGAATTGCTGTTGCGCGTAAGGACGACGAAAAAGAGAGTGTGAAGTTGATTTATAAGTTTCTGCAAATGACTAAATTTTGTAAGCCGTTTTAACGGTTGTCGCAATAAAGTGAAGTTTATTTTTTCCGTTAAAGGACGCACAATAGTGTGCTCAAGTGAAGGAAATTGCTGTCGTAATATTTAATGAATTTGGTTTTCATTAAATTTTTAAATTTCCACAAATATTTCTCGGGTGAAAATATTATTTGAAAGGATGTCAGGAGTCAGTGAGAAATTCGAGAGTGAGTTGATCTTTGTTAATAATGCTCGTGCTGGATTCTTCTTTCAGTAGAAAATGATTTTTCTTTCTTCGACCAGTTATTTTTTTTTATTTTAAGGGTTTATTAATTTTGACACATGTTTTATAACGTAGGCTCTCATCCAGCTTTTTTGCCGGACCCTGCCAAGATTTTAACGGCTTCATTTGATGAAATACAATCACGGACATTAACGCGAATGTATCCACAGATCCTTGATAGAAATTTACGTCCTCGAAGTTGAAATGTGGAAACAGAACATTTTCCATGACAGATCACACGACCGTTATATATAATTCATCGTTGTATAAGTTTATTGCTTTGTTAATTTGGACCTGTAAAATGATTCGACCATTGGTCGATTTCTGACCAGCTTTTTGCGTATTCTATGGAATAAGATATTGTTTTTTTGTGGTAATTTGTTTTGTTTGTGTCGGTTAATTCAAATCGAAATACATATTTCGAAATAAACCACAGACCAACTTTATGCTATACCTAAAGTATTATGGATACCATTTTTAGTCCCTCTAATAGACATGTTCAACTTTAAACTTCAAACTTTTCGCATGTCATGTCAGGAGCATGTGCTGTATAGTTTTGCCGTTCATTTTACGCCTGCATTCATAATCCAAACTGGGGTACACTGTACAATTGTAGGACAAAAATGGGATCTGGGAAAAGGCTTGGTTTTTATCAAATGCATTTGCATCTTCGGCAGGAGCATATGCGCGGATGTTCTCAATCTTCGTAGCCCACCGTAGACTTTTCTGATCGTATCAGATGTGGCATCACAACAACTTAGTTTTCCGTTAAATCTAAATCCAAGGTATTTGACCTGCTCCAAGTAGGGAATAGTGACATCGTTCACAACAAGCGGAGGTACATCAAGTAATGATATTTCACTTCTGGAGCAAACCATACCCAACGATTTAGCAGGATTTAGTTTTAGAGTATTTAGCTCAGACCACATCTGAATACGCGACAAATCTTCATTTACTCTAGCCACGCAATATTCCATCGGCCCCAGTTTTCTAGACATTGTATATAATGACGTCATCTGCATAAAGGTGAACATGGCAGTTTTCAGGAATATCAGGAAGGTCATTTATAAAGAAAGAAAAAAAATCGGTCCTAGTACTGACCCTTGAGGAGCACCTACGTTAACCGTATATGGACTATAGCTTTGAACTGTCAGTAAGCGATCGCATAGATAGTTCAGAATCAGTTTCAGGTAGAACGAGAGAACTGAAAGTTATTCTTAAGCTACCTATATGGATAACACAATAAATTACCCATCAAACATTTTGCAATGGTATATTTCTTTTAGGATTTTAATTTGCTATGGCATGCAATTTAAAAAAAAAAAAAAACACTTACGAGCGATCACACCGCCGCGATAACTGCGGAAGTGCGTAGCGGATGTTAGCTGCGATGCCGATTCTATTCGTAATTATTCAACGACACAATCGAACTTCCTCGAAAAGTCAGCGCCATCTGCAGGTTAGAATGATATACACTTAAGCAAGTTTAAGCCAGTCGACTTACAAGGTTGATTTACAAAGTTTTTGGATTTGTTTAGGTAAAAACAAAAAACTTGCTTACGACTTTGAAGAAAAAAGATCCCTTATAAACTCTTATGACACTTTTGATGGTCATTGGGGTGTGTTTGGAAGCACTCACGCCTGACTTCGTTCATATTGTTTTTTTGCCTGCCTTATTTTACCCGTACAAGTATCAATGACAAGTTTCATGCCTTTTACCCTCTTAGGAGTTGACTGTCGAAAAAAAACCTATTTATATTGATGACGCTGCTATCCAAATTTCATAGTTCTGACGTCAGTCGTTCCGGTTCAACGCGCGGTGATAAATCCGTCAACCAGTTAGGATAGGTCTGCAACCCCTTGAAACCTCTTAAGGGTTGAATTTTGGTTAAAACTGAAATATGTGCACCATTATTGGTGCTGTAACTCTATGTATACTCGGTTTTAAGTAAATCCGCCCTACAAAAATATTTGTGATAATTCAGTGCAAACTCTTTAATATATTTTACTAGCACACCTAACCGGTTTTGTAGTTTCCACTTTACTACGAAGTAGTAGTTCTCATATATACAGTCGAGTCCGCTTAACTGAAACGCCTGTTTGTCAAAAGTTTTTTTTCAGTTAAGCGATATTTTCACTTAAACGATCGGTCTTCGAATAACTGAAAAAAATACTTTACCGGAATTTAGTTAACTAAAATACAATTTCACCAATCCAATCTAGGAATCCAAACACATACAGACAAAATCAACATCAGTGTTTTAAAATAAGTTAACTATTTTTATTAAAAAACGTTTTAAAATAACAAAAAATGGAAATAAAGAAAAAAAATGGTTTTGTACTCGTACTAATTCACAGGTCAGTTTTTAATATGTAATTTGGTACTTAATGGATTTATTGCACCAACTGTTTAGTTAGACGGCTTATAAAAGTCGCATATCTGCGTTTGCTTATACAAGGTGGCGCAAAAGTCATCATCCTATCGGAAGAAGCTATAATTTTTGCAAATGGCGGCAAATGTAAATTCTACTTTGACATTTGTGAAGTTAACTATACAGAAAAAACTTAAGACACCAATTAACATAATCCAAAAGCAGAACCAAAGTTTTTCATTCATAAAAAAAATTACAGCGAAAGAACATCGGGTGACAACTTTTGCGCCACCTGACAACTTTTGCGCCACCTGACAACTTTTGCGCCACCTGACAACTTTTGCGCCACCTTGTAGTTCCGGATATTGGTCAAAGATAATTTGTCTTCAAGGTTGTCAATTGAATCGGCGACTTCACAGTTTCCCAGAAAAAAGTTCTTCAGAACTGCAAGAGAATTAAAAGCATCATTCACTGAGGGTTTTTGAAGAGGAAGGACTCTGTTGGAATCTTCACCATCAGAATCGGCTTCCTCGGAATTAATTTATAATGCATTATGTGACTTCGTCTATAATTTCTGCATCCGTCATATCCCCGAAACAAGGCAAATCTGCATCTATGCCTACAAGAAATTCAATTTCCTGTCTGAGATTTATCGGTAAATCGGCCTCTTCCTGATCGCCTTTTGAAAACAATATTTTACTGTCTCGGGGCTGACCATCCACTAGGCTCTTTTTACCATTTTCAAACCCGAAAGTAGGTCCAAATTTTTGGCAAAATCCGTTAAAGATTGCCCATTATCGAGATGAAGAATTTGTCGTCTTAGTATGCACCTTCGATAATGCGATTGGAAAACCGACTTATCGCTAGGTCCAAAGGTTGAATAATATAAGTTGTATTTGGTGGCAGAAATTCTATTTTGATGTTGTCTAAAATATCTGATCATCAAATTTGTGACAAGCCGCATTGTCAACAAAGAGTAACACTTTATTATCGTTCGCTCTGATTTTGCGTTGAGCTCCTTCATTATTTCGCTCCAGATTGATCCAGTCATCCAAGCTTTTTTGTTGGACAACTATTTAACAGGAACAACAGTAGAGTTACGAAAACACCTAGGGTTTCTGGATTTTCCTATACAGAAAATCATTTTATCGTTACCATTTGAATTTACCACGAAAAGATTCGTGTTCTATCTTTCTTTCCTTTTCCGCGTGATGGTTTTTCTAGCCTGTTTGCTAATGTGCCAGTGGGTAAAGCTTTGAACAACAATGCAGATTCATCCGCATTGTAAATATTTTCTCACTATATTCTTGGAGATGTAAGATGTTGGACAAATATTCTTCAGCACCGTGCGTATCCGGCGAATTTTTCTCTCCGTGCGTGTTTTTAAAATGTATATTTTCCCCGACTTTCCAACGCTCCGCTTCCAGCCTTTGGAAGGTTCAAAATCCACGTTCAGCATAACAGCAAATTGTTTTACTTTTCCCATCAAAAGAGGACCACTAATTAATGCATTTTTCTTTCGCATGTCCTTAAACCAAGTTAGTGGATTCTCCCGAATCGATTCTCTCAGAACTTCTAATTTTTTTTGTGATGTGTGAAGTTTATTGGGCGCTTTCAATTAAAGAAAGAAATAATCTAAGTGGTGGGCGTATTCAGCCTTTTTATTTCACTTATGCGGAGCAGTATCAGTACGAGTGAATGATTTTTCCAGTAATTATTTTTTCATTTAACAGAATTTTTCAATTAAGCGGGTTTCAGTTAAGCGAAGTTGTTTGTATGAAGGTTGTGAAAAAATGCAGTGTGACAAATTTTGTGTTTCAACTAACCGAATTTTTCAGTTAAGCGTATTTCAGATATCCGGACTCGACTGTACATACTTACTTTATCGTCGGCCATTTTTTTTTTGATTATTTGATCTTTCTTTACGTTTAAATCGACTTAATTCGTCCAGTGGAGGTTCGACATTTAAAATCTATCACTATTCAGAGAGCAAAAGTTTTACCAGCCGATGGTCCACCTTCTACATAACACAAAATAAATGAAAAGTTTAGAAAAATGGTACACATTCTCCTTAGCTAAACGTACCCCAGAAGAACAGGAAACGATCAAATAAATGTTTTATCCCTAAGCCTCAATGGTGATTCTAAGATTCCAACAAGAGTTGAGTCTTACTGTTGATCAAAAGACGGACATATTATAGTGATATCTTAATTCAGTAATTAATCGCCTTTTAATTCCACGCACTAAGGACCAATCAATTGGGAAATTCATTGGAGCTGTTCTATTTAAAGGATTACGTTTACCTTTCCCATGTCATTCATTAGACAATTGTGCGTAGTGTGGTTGTTATGAAATTTGTGTTTTCTGAGAAAATTAATTAATTCACTCAAACGCATAAATTGGGACACATGTTGTTGCTTCACCGGCAAGTAGGAGTAGCATATGAATATGAAAATAAAATCCACCTACAATACCTAAAACATAGTCTTCAACAATAATACCTACGAATTTACCACCGATCTGTGTGACTATTTGCCATTCAGCTGTAAACTGGGAAACTCTGTAAAAGGCGCGGCTCCAACTTCCGGTCGCTAAACAAACGTAAGCGCGCGTAACGTACACTACTTTGTATGGCAATGAAAATAATCATAGAACTATATAATACATATACTCGTACTCGTATGTGTGTGTTTTGATGGCTGTTCTTCACCTGTTTGAATTGGAATTTTCTTCCATATACGAGGCGGAATACATTTTATTATTTCCAATTTACATTCTGCTTTCGTTTGGTTTCAGTCCTATTGAATATTATTTTCTAAATTGATGTCCGTAGAGATGCATTAACTAAATGTATACATATGTGTAGGGAATTGCCTCTTTCATTTTGTTCCACATAAAATTTACATATTTTACATTTACAAATGTGCAAAATAACACGCACTATTTGTATCATAGTGGGAAACGTAGATAAAACGCACATGCATCTACGAGCATGTATCTATACGCACGACGAGTATGACTATAGTACATTGGTCTGGCAGCCGGTGTAATTTATCGTAAATGAATCTGGAATAGTACTGTCTGTTTTTGCTATAAAAAGATTCTGACGTTTTCAATAGTTTTGGAAATATCTCTATTTATGAAACTGGTTGCAAAGTTGATATCACTTTTGGAAACATAAAATAAGAATTAATAACAAAAGTCAGCAGCGCTGTTTATAGTATTAGACGGTAGTCAAATTTAATTTTCATACATAACAAAAGTAGATTTCAAAGGTTATCGATTGATTCATAAAGTTTAACAGGTTGCATTGCCGGATACAACCGATGATTATGTGTTCGCGTATTGGTTGGAAGGTTTTTAATCCCACTGTACAAGGTTGGCAGTTCGAATCCCAGAAAGCACTGTTTTTTTGTCACTGGCAAACATTCCAGATAATTCTAGCCCTTGTGCTTTTGTCTATATACATACGAGTATATATTTTTTAGGAAATACGAATCTATAACGCTGCAACAGAGCCCCGAGGTACAGATACAGATGTATATTGATTCTGCGCTTGAATAATAGCAAATTGTATTCTTCCGGCAAACTGCTTCTCGGCAGCGAATTCCAAAGTTTGCTGATTCTATACAAAAATGTATGTTGCTATACCTAGAGATACGCTTCAAGATTTCCAATCACTTTGTCACTCAAGCCAATCAGAAGCTGATTACCATTCAGTAGCTTACACTGGCGATCGAAAGGATGAGGCCATGCATTTTGCAATCGATTTTCAGTCGTTAGGGTAAGTGTACCAGTACCCGGCCACCTAACTCTTTTTCCTACTTTGATCCATGATAACTAATAAACCTGGCCACTTAAACAAGTTTTTTTTTTTCTTTTTGCACCTTAATGGCAATTTCATGTGAGGGAAAAAAATAGCTGAATGTACTCGTAATTGGACTTATGCATCTGAAATTAAAATGAATTTTTTGAAAAAAGTGAAATTGCACCAAAATTCATTAGTCGGCCACTTTTGCATCAGTATCCGGCCAGGTTATTTTTATTTCAACAAAACCATCATAACAAAATAAATTTAACATTTTAAAAGATTTAGCGATTGTTTAATAAAAAAAACTATTTTATTTTGGTATCACATGTAGCAGACAAGGTGTTAATGTTAAGATTTTCGTCAGCAAATTCAAGCGTTCCACCTTCGTTCAAATCAAAAACAATGTTCATCGGAATTGAGGAAAGGGGATTAAATGCCAATTTTGAACTTTTTAAGATTTTCAAAATTATGTTAACATTGACCCCATTTTTTTCCAATTCTCCTCTAAATTCTTCTATTACCGATCTTGTTCAATATGCAAAAGTTCCATTGCTTCACAAGATTTTGTAGAAACTTTTTTTTTTTTTTTATTATTTCATACAATTTTATACAAATTAAAATGTTTTGCATTACTCATTTATAAAATAAAAGGGAGTATAAAATAGTTACTACAATTAGTTGTTCAATGACAAGCGTCGAATGTAGGACGGAAATTACTAAAATTATTTACTAATTATTGATTATTGATGGGGAATTACAATCGGAAAGCAAAAAATTAATATTAGATACAAAAGTAATTAGGTTGGAAAGATAAAATATACTATGACATTTAATGAGCAAGATTCGGGTCGTAAAGAAACCATTTATGGCTGAATAATCAAAGGACATAATCCAATTTTTTATACACTTCAAAAATACACTTTTCACTCTCTCACGTCTAACAGTATCTGGAAGCGAATTGAAGAGACGAGGTGCGGTAGCATAGTAAAATCGTGCAAAATGGGCTTTATTATTTGTAAGAGCAGTTACAAAATGTCTGGCATTTACTCGCAAAGTATAGTTTTCGTTATTTCTTACAGCGTAAAATCCCGAATTATCAAAGAATATTTTAAGGACCTTGTAGCAGTAAAGGTGCCTTAACGGAAGAATTTTATGGTTCTTAAACAAATCAAAACTCGGAGTTCTACGATTCACCCTGCATATGATTCTAACGGCATGCTTTTGGCTTTTAAGTAATGGATCAGTTTTGTTAAAATAGGCACCACCCCAACAGTTTATCCCCTATTGTAGCTTTGACTTTGGCTTTTTCAAGCATGTCCTTCCATAGTCTACAGCATTTGGATCAAATGGAAAAAGTCCACATTTTCGAAATCCGTTTCTTATGGTAGTCGGCAAATTTTGGTTTTTCGTTAGCACAATTTCGAGAAGTGGACAGAAGTCCTTACGAGCCAAGACCTTTACTATATTAGACATGTGCCATTCTCGTACCGTCTGCTTCCAATCTTGTTTCAGCGGTTTAAGCACACTGACGTCATTTGGTTAAAGGATATGGGGAGCGTTTGGTGGCAGAGCATACAGAGTAATATCTTTTGAATGGCACAGTTGGCGTAGTTGCATCGATAAATGACACTTATGCCCGTCTACAAACAGCAGTACTGGTTTTGGAACTTTGTTTTCTTCAATCCATTTGTCGACACAGTTAGCAATGTATTCGTAAAAGGCCTCGCTCCGCATTTATCCTGATTCGGTTCTTCCAAAAAACCAATCCTTTGGAACGCTTCTCACAATATCGTCAGGTGGTCGAATATATGGAAAAATGACTAAAGGCGGCAGAAGATCCCCGCTAGCAGTCATCATTACTAACACTGTGATAGTATCCTTTTCTTTGGCCATTTGGATTTGGTAAATGTTTCGGTGACCCTTTGGAGATATGACTTTTCCTGTTTTCGGCCATTAGCAAAACATAGTTTCGTCACCGTTCATAGTTCGGGATACCTACACAATACACAAGTGCAAAATCCCCAAATCCCAAAATCCCCACCTTTTGAAAAATACCCGAATTAACTATCTCCAAGTACAAAATCCCCAAACGTTTTGCACTTTGTGGTGTTCAACAATTTTCCCTTGCACCTACTCCAAATAAAACAGTGACTCCAAGCAGGGGGGTTGTAGGTTGCAGGGCAGCACCCCCCCCCCCCCCCCCCCCATATGCATTGTTTATGGGATTAGTTGCGAACCAAACATAATTTCTTAAATGTACTCGAAATATGGGGAAACTGTGTTGTGTTTGGGGATTTTGGGTTTTGGGGATTTTAGTTTGGGGATTTTGGTTTTAAGGATAGGTTACCCAACCCCATAATTCTCCTAGGGTCCAGCAGCACATCTTCATTACCTTTTTCTTCCAAAAAACTTTGGAGATCTTTGAACCACTTTCTAATGCTGTTTTCTGTAACAACTGCCCTGCCTTTCGAAATAGTCTCAGCTTCTCTTAGGCTTAGGTAGGGATTTCTTTTAAAAAACAATCTCAGCCAAGTCCTACCAGGGCGATCATTTTTAAATGGGTTCTTACGTTTTTCTGATTTAAAATTTTTTTGAACTGTGTCAAGAATGTCCGTTTTCTTCAGGGGAAAGTCACATTTCGCCACATCAATACACCAGTCCGTTATCGCCTTTTCCTCTTCAGGATACAAAACAGATTCGGGTATCTTTCTTTCACATTCACCATCTACTTTCCCATGCAATCTATCTTGCAAAGTACTTTTTGGGATGTTGTATTTGGAAGCAGCTTTTCTGTGGCTCAAATTGTTTTGCCGAATATCCCCCAATGCAAGCTTGATTGTATTAGCTCGCGATAAGCCTTTTGAACCGGTTTGTGCGTTCATTTCTTATGAAAATAGGCAACCATCGAAATTATCTCTATGGCCGGATACTTAAACAGGATGTTTTAGAAATCGTCCAGTATATTCTTTTGTGGCCGGATACTGAAACCTTACACATTAAACACGTATTATTTATATCGACTGATAGAGGAAGGTGATTGACTTCAATTGAATCAGAAAGAAACAAAAAATTCAATTTTAACCAAAAATCTAGTATCCGGCCACCTTGGCCTAAGAAAAACAAAGAAAAACAAAGTTCTAATAACCGGCCACCATCTAATACTAATGTAAATATTGAAACTACAGGTTTTTTTTTAATTTTTATGTTTAATTATTATATAAATTAACATAAAAACAATAAACAAATGGGTAAATATTCACAAAAACACCGAAACTTACGTTTTTCGTTTGATACCTCCACTAACCCTCGCGGACTTCAAAAAGCACTTTTTACTTTTTCGAGGAACTACACAGACTGAACATTTTTTTGTAACAGTTTAGTGATGTTCATAGCTGTCAAATTTTATCAGCACGTTGGATGGGTCAAAAATTGTAGCGACAATTATTCGCTAGTGAAAATAACGAATTATTTTGCTTATTACCATATATTTAATGCAAACTGGCCGGATACTAGTGACTGGCCGGGTACTGGTGCACCTACCCTATAACTGTTGGAAATTTTATCCCAGAAACTTTTACTACCTGTGAACAGGTACATATTTTTCCAACAGTAAGTCATGGAATTAAAGGGTAAATAAGAAACGACCGTTGGAATTTCCCAAGATCAAATAATGAACTACTTGAAAAGCGTATAAAAAGATGCGATACTAGGCTGAGGCCATTGCGAATATTTCGTTGCAGGAGTTCACATCGGCGATTTTTTTTAAAGTTTTGTTAAGAATATTTAAAAAAAAAAGCGTTAAAAAGAACTGTTTTTCTTTAGTAAAAAAATAGGTTCCGGAAAGACTTTGACAGCGACAGAAAGAGGAAAAATAGATGCTTTCAGAGACTTAGGACTCTCAGGTCGAGAAATTGCAAGGAGGCTTAATAGAAGTAAAACTCTTGTAAACAGTTTTCTTGCGGATCCACGACACTGTGGGAACAATCAAAAACAACGCGTGGTAGAAGCAACAACATTGCGAGAAAAGCGGGTTATTCCAGGGCTTGCCTCAAACTCTACTCTACCAGTGACTAAAATAAGGGCCAACAGCGGAGTATCAGCCAGCATAGCAACGGCCTGAAGGATAATACGAAAAAGTGGTACTATACAGAGAAGAATTTAAAAATAAACCTGTTTTGAGGCAGGTACACAAGGAGCATCTTATGAATTTTGCAAGAGAATATGTCGCTTGGAGGAGTGAATGGAATGGATGAAAAAAAGTTTAACCTTGACGGCTCTAATGGTTACAACTTTTATTTCCATGATCTCAGAAAGGATGAGCTTATTTTGGCAAGACACCACAGCCGTACATCAGGTGTAATGGTGTGGGGAGCTATTACCCACTATGGCACAATCGAGTTCTAGTTTTTGTCCACAACAATGAACGGAAACAACTACAAATGTTTGTTGGAACGGTCATTTCCAAAAGTGAAAAACATTTTCGGACGCCTGTCTTGGATATTCTAACAAGACAATGGCCCTATCCACACTTCCAGGGTTGTTAGAAGTTGGATTCAATCGGAAGACGTGGAACTTTTGCCATTGCCGCCCTATTCACCGGACTTAAACATAATCGAAAATGTTTGGACATGGTTATCTCGTAAAGTGTATGAAAGCCGCAGACGATTTAAAGACAAGGACACTTTAATCGAAGCTATTCGATGCCTGGGCCCAAATTTCTCTTTTTTATTAAAAAAAAAAAAACTGCATAACTATTCCAAACCGTCGTATAGAGGTCATATCGAAAAATGGCGGGCATACTCATTATTAATGTAGAAAAACATAATAAATGAATGTTTTAAAATCATAAAATGTAAAATTTATTAATTTTTCCATTCTTTCGAAGATTTTGCATGGGCCTCATCCTAGTGGCACATCTTGTTATATGCTTTTCAAGTTGTTCATTGATTGATCTTCTGAAATTCCAGCGGTCGTTTCTTATTTACCCTTTAATTTTATGACTTACTGTTGGGAAAATATGTAACTGTTCACAGGTAGTAAAAGTTTCTGAGTATAAAATTTCCAATAGGTATAAAGACTGAAAATCGATTGCAAAATGTATGGCCTCATCCTTGTGATCGCCACTGAATATGTCTGCCTCTTTTTTGTTTGTGCAATTTTGACACGTGCATATGTTCCTATTTTTGATTTTTTAGGGCAAAACGGCAAACCCACAGGCCGAACAGTAAGGATGCAGTAAAGTGGGGGGAGATGTCCATTTATTTTTTTAGGATAATGTATGGATCCTAGGAGGAACCTGACAGGTCTGTCTCGGATTGTACTAAAGGCATTACTAAATTCAAGCTAACAAGAGATGAGATATATCTTAAGGTCACCCTCGAAGGCAAGCGAAGACATCCAAGGCGTTTGGTGGATTCCTGGCACTGCAAGGATACTTTTAAAAAAAATTCATGGGTTTTGTCACCCAAAAATGTCATGGACAATGATAAGTCCAATCATATCTTATGCATCGGTTGTTGGGGGAATAAGCTCGCATGGAAATACGCGATTACTCATTTTATCATACTTCAAACAATGGCATGTCTCGGCTGCATTGGTATCTTCCTAGCAGTCCTTGCTCTACTGTAGATGCTCTGATTAATATCGAACCCAATCATATTTATGCCTTGCAGTCCTTCTACCGATCGAAAACAAATAGCTTCTGGTATAACTCGTGCTGGAGTTTCGATGACACTGCGCTTCAATTATTCAGTGGCTCCTATTTTATTGTTATGCAATCTGATACAATGGCACTAGTGGCCAGACGATATGTGTCTGTATCATATCTACAGAGGTAGATGGAGACTGGTATGGTCGAATCGATGTCGTTCGATCGTTTTAATTTTACGTTATATGACCCCAGAACTCCGGGTGCAGCGAAATTTTAAAGCCAACTTTCCCCAAACTCATTGGTGACTTTGGCAAGAATTTGGGCCGGGAGTGGGAAGCGATTTCATGCGCACGGGTGGTTCGTGGATTTTGATAACTCCTCGTCATGTAAATTTGCGTCGGTCTTCAAAGCGTTTCACGTGTATATATATAAACTTAATAGTGATCCAGAACGAGATGTCCAAATAGGTGCCACTGGGCATTATTTGGGCAGTAGATAAATTTAAAAAAATAATGTCATTAGGTTAGGTTAGTTAGTGCTATAACACTACTGTCATAGGAAACCAGGCATCATAATGGGCCCAACGCGATCCCTGGGGAACAAACTAACAATAAACTCGTTGTTTAAGCCAAAACGCCTTCTAACAAACTGCATTAACAAAGCCAAAACGCCTTCTAACAAACTGCATTAACAGCAGTGTAAAATGTCTCCATAGATGGGTCTACGCAAAAGTAAAGTTCTTTACGATCACTTGTGATCATCTACGATCTATGCCTTTTTCTCCATTTTCCAAACTACTAACTTCCTCTTTTGTAACAAACCCTCCTCGAGGTAATGTTGATAATTTTAAGGATTTTGCGGTTTATTTCGATCCCAAACTGGTTTTTGCCAAGCATATCAATTTTATTGTTAATAAATCTAACTCTATGCTGGGCTTCGTAAAAAGGTGGGCGAAAGAATTTAATGACCCATACGTTACTATGTCATTGTACAATTGTTTTGTCCGTCCGATTCTAGAGTATGCTTCACAAGTTTGGACGCCATTCTACAACATTCATTCAAATCGAATAGAGGCCATTCAACGTAAATTTATTCGATTTGCACTTAGAGGACTTCCATGGGATGATCCTTTTAACCTTCCTCCTTACAGTCAGTGTATTAAGCTTCTCCAAATGTTACCCCTTTCTCAACGAAGGCTTAATAGCGATATCATTTTTTTACAGCAGCTTATATCCGGTCAAATAGACGCACCTGACTTGCTACTCGTATCATCTATTTTCTTTAATTTTCGGTGTGGTGCCCATAATTTACGTAGTGTTGATTTATTGTTTAGCCCCCATCATAGAACGAATTATGGGAGGCATGAGCCTATTAGTCGCATGAGTAGAATCTATAATATAAATGATCATGTGATTGACTTGCATGTTAGTAAAATTAAGCTGAAAAATATTTTGCGCAATCATACCTTAATGTCTTAATTTATTTGCATGATTTGTGTTTGTGTTAGTATTTTATAGGTACATAATTATTGTATTTTTAATTTTTTTGTCCTTACTAACACCTGCACTAAATGATGAGCCTGTGGGAGCACTTTTAGTGCCGGCAAATTTCTGCTCGTGATAGTTGCTTGCTTTAAGCACTCCACGACACAGAACTGATAGTGTATGTATAGGAAAAAAAAAAAAAAAAAAAAAAGACTCAGTTCCTGAATTAAAGATATTTTCTACATTACTAAAACTTTGGTTTTTTAATTTTTGTATATTTTTCGTTTGCTCATCAAACAATTTGAGGATCGCTCCGCATCCCAACACTCGTCATCGTAAACCTCTTCCTCGAAGCATTTTATTTCCCTTAAAAACTTACCAATTTGTTGTACTTAGTCAATCGACGCTACCTATTCTAGACTGTCAAAGAAATAATTGCAGACGCATTTTCTTCTACAGTCCCTGGCCAAATTATTAGATGTGTTTGTTCGCATGTTTACGTTCGCATATCAATTGGTTAACACTGTAATGCAACACGTCAAAAATAAATACAAAATGGAATCTTTTATAAAATCTCCTTAATAAAACACATTATATGTACGTTTAAATATAAAAATGTTGCATATAAACTCGTCCAGCACATAAAAATATTAAAAAACTACAGGGCGTCTAATAATTTGGCCAGGGGCTGTATGTCGAGTGACACCCTTGCACTCACAAAGTATGTGCGTTATGTCTTCCGTGGCGTAAATATCATTGCAGTACCTGCACGAGTTCGTTTCTGAACGCCCTGATCTTTTGGTGTACTTCCTCGGGAAAGGATGCCAATTGTCATTCTAAACATGCATCTACTTAGTTTTAGAATCGCCCTATGTTTCTTTTTGTTCAAGTTGGGCCACAGGGCCTTGGATACCTTGTGCCCTACTTTCTGGCTCCATCTTTGAATAGCCATTTTTAGGGGCGCCTCCGTTAACCTCCATTTGACTACACAAAGGGGAGGTTTTATGTCCACTTGCGAACGCATTTCTCCCCCTTTTCTTAGTTCATCCGCGAGCTCATCACAGTATAACACGGTGCTGTTCGCATAATGCCTAAATCATTGTGCGACAATTGCAGACTTCGGATCTGATAGCACATGATTCCAGCGCCTTTAGCGCCTGACCATCCATGTAAAAAGTGATGCCCCGCTCGGATATCGAACTCATAAGCAGTAACTCCGCGGCCTTAGGTTGAAAACACACCGGATAAAGCAAAACGTGTTTTTTGTTTCGTGAAACAAGAGAATATTGTTCCTATGAGACTACACACACCAAAGAAAACGAAACAAAACACACAAAACAAGTGTTTCGGTTTGTTGTCGAAAATACATGCCATTGTATACGGGCAACACGGTCGAATGCAACAAACCTGTTTCGACCCAGCGTCGTTGACGATAATTACCTACATCCTTATGGCTCAACACACACCAAATGAAACGGAACATAAAAACCAAAGCAAAACAGAAAAACGTGTTTCGTTTCCGACAGCTGACCTGTTGTTTTTTGCCAAACAATATGTTGATTCCTTCGTAAGACGAATGATTGCTGGGTTTTGTTCATAATGCTTTTTTAAAAGCGCATCGACTTGATCCTCGTTGTGTGTAACTTTTCACTACGTGCAGTGGTACGTGGTTTACAAAATGAATGAGTTGCAAGAAGAGGAAGAAAATGAAGCCTCTACTTCCAATACGACATTTGAAGATTGGCAAGATCTTATAAATAAACACATAATGTCTGTTTTGTAAACGCAAAATTGTTTTTTCCTTTTTACTTAACTCTGCTTCTGCAGAATAGATTCGGGATCCTGTGCCATCATCGGTTTTGGAGCCATCCGTGAATACTGCAAAGTCACATGAATTAATGACTGCAATATGCCACTCCATTCTATCGGGATACAGCACTGTGTAACTTATCTCGAAGTGCAGCTTAGAGGGATATCATCCGATTTACCTGAATTTCCGATATTGAAAATGTCCAAAATAGAGCAGTGTCCAATTTGACTGCTTTTAAACGAAGTTGGTGAAACGTATTTCCTGTTTGGAATATAACCTGTATATCTACAGGCAGTAAGTGCTGAAACGTTTCCAGTGCCGCTGTGGGCGTATTTCGCAAAACACCCGTGATAGCAATACCGTCCGTTCTTTGTACCGTTGCCAATTTTCCCTGTATGTTTTTCTTGTTCTTGGCTTTCCACCAAACAATGTGAGCTCTGACTATCATAATGTACAGCCAGTGCATCATTGGCACTTCTTTACCCCTGCCCTTTTGCATATAAAGAGTTTATTGAAAACTCTCTTAATTCTCTCCTAAATATTGTATTCCAGTTCAATTTAATATCCAGAATGATGCTTAGTCAGATAGAACCAGTTCAACCCGGTGCAGGGAAATAACTTCACGGGAAATAACTTCACATGGGCAATAACTTCAACTCAAGTGGGAAATAACTACACTTTTTTTTGTGAAGTTATTGCCCACAATAGGTGAGCGATATCTTCACTTTTTTGTGGGAAATAATTTCTCTTAATATTTTATGATAATTCAAGAACCGTACCTCGCACCTACTCCAAATCAATCATCAGTGACCCCAAGCAGGGGGTTGCATGGGGCAGAATGCTCCCCATAGGCAGTGCACTGTTTATGGAATCTACTTGCGATTTCGCAACTAATTCCATAAACAGGCAATGCATATGTGGGTGGGGGGGGGGGGGGGGGCTTTCTGCCTTCTGCAACCCCCTGCCTGGGGTCACTGTTTGATTTAGAGTAGGTGCAAGGGCAAATTGTCGAAAACAGCAAAAATGGAAAGTGAATTAACGCCAAATTGGCCTTATTGCGTAAGGTCTGATTTCGAGGCACCGATATAAATTATTAAAAATAAATTGTTATATTTTGTTATTTATTACAGTATACTAAAACCTCATAAATAACTTCATTTTACATTTGCTCTTCATTTGTAATAGACCAATTCTCAAATTATAGATGGGAAATAACTTCACAAAATTTACGCTGGAGTAATTGCTCACCATCACGTTCACAAAAAAAAGTGAAGTTATTTCCCACTCGACCTGAAGTTATTGCCCGTGAAGTTATTTCCCGGCACCATTCAACCCCATCTATTAGTGGCATTTTGAAAGATGGCATTTTGTGTTTTCTGGTGAAAATAACTAATTCCGTGTTTGATGCAGATGCTGCGCAATGTCAAATAAATGATATTATTCTTGCCTCATTCAAAAGTAGTTGCAAGGTTAAAAGAACCGTGGTTAAAAGGTGCGTACCATGGTGGAATGATAACCTTGAGTCTATTCGAATGAGAGTGAGAAAGCTTTTTAACAAAGCCAAACGCACCGGCACATGGGAACAATATAAATCCATGCTGACCATATACAACTTAGAGTTGCGCAGATCCAAAAGAGCCTCATGGCGTGCAAACTGTGAGAAGATCGAAAAACTTCCAGAGGTGGCACGCCTCCAAAGGGCTCTGTCAAAGGATCAAGTAAAAAGCATGGGATTATTAATCAAATCAGATGGTTCAATCACACGCGACCGGGAAGAAACGCTGAAAACTTTGCTTCAGGCTCACTTCCCAGGGTCTCACACGATGGTCATTACAGATGACCATATAGCGGAGGTCTCAATTCCAAGAAACCTCAGCAGAATTAATAGTTTATCCGGAACACTTTTTACTCCGGATAAGGTTAAATGGGCAATTAACTCATTTAAACCATTCAAGGCATCAGGAACAGATGGTATTTTTCCAGCCCTCATTCAAAATGGAATAGAATTTTTATTACCATCAATGATTGCCTTATTTAGGTTCAGCTTCAACTGGGGGTATATACCAGTTACCTGGAGGGAGGTAAACGTAGTATTTATACCTAAACCGGGAAACAAGCCGAGAGAATTACCTAAGTCATATCGTCCGATAAGCCTGACATCGCTTTTTCTGAAAACAATGGAAAGGATTATTGACATTCACATTAGAGAATGCATATCAAAAAGCATGCCTCTGCAGACTCACCAATATGCGTACCAAAAGGGCAAATCCACGGAAGGCGCTCTGTTAAGACTAACTACAGAGATAAAAAACGCCTACCGTTGCAAAGAGATCGCACTTTGTGCCTTTCTGGACATAGAGGGTGCTTTCGACAACACTGGATATGAATCCATATGAAATGCTTTGTACCATAGAAATATAGATAAACCAACTATTAAATGGATTAAAGCGATGCTGGAAAGTCGCAAAATAACTTCCTCGTCAGGAACGACCTCAGTATCAGTAACAGCCGTAAGGGGCTGCCAACAAGGGGGAGTACTCCCACCCCTTCTGTGGTCATTGGTCATCGATGACCTGCTACACAAGATGAGCAGTTTGGGCTACACCACAATTGGGTACGCCGATGATATTGTCATCATAGTTAGGGGCAAAGACTCAATAGGAGTCACATCAAAAATGAAAAATGCTCTAAAGACAGCCATAGACTGGTGCATTAAGGAAAATCTTTCCATAAATCCCAGTAAAGCCGTCATCGTTCCTTTCACTAAAAGGAGGAAATTAGACCTAGGCCTAATCACAATAAACGACACGGTCGTAGAGTATTCCGACGAAGTCAAGTATCTTGGAGTAATCCTGGACAAGAGACTTAACTGGAACTCTCACATAAACAACAAAATCAGTAAAGCTAATAGAGCTTTATGGGCCTGTCGTCGCACATATGGTAGAACCAGGGGAATCTCTCCAAAGATCGTCCACTGGATCTACACAGTGATGATAAGACCCATCATAACATACGCCTCCATAGTATGGTGGACAAAATCCACACAAAAGGTCGCAATAGAGAAGCTCAAAAAGGTACAACGGCTTGCGTGCCTTGGTATCTCCGGAGCCATGCGTACCTGTCCAACAGCTGCCATAGAGGCAATAACAGGAATTATACCCCTCCACATATACGTCCAAAAAGTGGCGATCCGCAGTGCAATAAGTCTAATACAGCTAAACGAGATAAGTCTTAATGATCATCCGGAACTTAAGACCCTTCTCGATGAACTGCCAGAACTTAACATGAACTGCGCGGTCACAGACCGCATTCAAAAAACACTATGCTTCAACAAACGGTTCTCCACGGAGATACCCAAAAGAGAAGCATGGGTTAGCAATAACCCACCAAACAGCCATAACGGCATAAAGTGGTATACGGATGGTTCTAAAATGGAAACGGGGGTAGTAGCGGGAATATACGGACCACACAAACGCTTTACGATACCCATGGGAAAAAGTCCCAGCGTATTTCAAGCGGAGCTCCACGCCATTCAAGAATGCGCCAGCCACATTATCTTATCTGGCATAAAAGGTGCAACCATCCATATTTTCACGGACAGTCAAGCAGCTATAAACGCCCTTAGCTCGTATACCATTGACTCCAAATCAGTCATGTACTGCTTCAATACCCTACAAATACTCGGAGCAAGAAACAAGACCAAATTATTGTGGGTTCCGGGTCATGTCGGGGTAGAAGGTAACGAAAAGGCCGACGGACTGGCCAGAAAAGATTCAGAAACACCTTTATAGGTCCCGAACCTTTCTGCTGCACTCCTAGATCAGCAGCAACGGCAGCAATTAAAAGCTGGGAACATAGAAAATGTATCTATCATTGGGATAACATCCCAGGTCTAAGACAGGCCAAACGAGCCATTCGGCCCTTTAATCATAATACCAGCAAATGTCTAAACCTAAGCAGGCATGATATCAAAAACCTAGTTGGTTACCTTACTGGTCACCACGGTTTAAGATATCATCTACACAAAATGAGAATAGCAGATTCTCCTGAGTGCCGACTCTGTCTTGAAGAGGACGTGTCAGCTGAACACATTTTATGTGAATGCCCAGCCCTTAATGGAATTAGAAAGAAGATCTTTCTCAGGGAACAATTGAGCCCCGAGGACATAAAGAATTCTTCTACTGGTAAAATTGTCCGCTTTATACGGAAAGTGGAAATTTTACTAGTTTAAAATTTTTCTGGCCCATACGGTACAAAAGATCTTTTAGGTCGAAGTACCCCCCTTTTATAAATCGCCTTGGCGAGCCAGAATTTAAAAAAAAAAAAATATCAAAAAACGCTGCGAGAGCGAATTGTTTATGATAAAGGCTTGCTTCAATTTTTCCAACTACCTCATGAAAGGGAGTTTCCACGGATATACATTTCAGATAGGTGTAAATAATGTAATTAGCTGATGCAATTCAGCACTTTAAAATAATGAAATATTCAATTTTCCGCTCAGCCTGATAGTGTTTTTAAAATAAGGTCAACATAACGAACGATAATGGCTGTTAAGTCTTTGCGGTTTAATGAAAAGACTTAACTGACGCTTGAACAATTTTCAATATAAAGCAGTAAGAAACGAGTTGTTCTCCCATAACTAATAATTAGTTTCCAACAGCTGAACAAAAACCAAGGAAGCAATTACATTGAAATAATAATAATCACCACCTCATGGTTCAATTTTATACGACCGACAGTATCAAGGACAACTTGGGCGAGAAGGCACTTACCTAGTGAAAATTTGCCTGTATAAATATTATGAGAACGTAATTAGCTGCTCTCTACTTAACATTGCAGACGCCTCACTCCCCATTCCCCAAGTCACCCAATCTCCAAAGCTCAGTTATGAAATTGTTTTGCAAAGAAATTCGCTTTGATCTGATAGGTGACACTCCAATGACGACGGTTTCTTTTCGCGCAACTTATAATCATTCATAAGTCATACCAATTTCAAAGCGGAAATAGTTAATTAACCAAATTTATCGGAAGTTCAAAAGGTGACAATTGAAACGAATGAACCTCTATTTATCTCGGCGCAGTGCTTCTGCGTTTCTAGGTTCGAGCCCGGTTGGATTCGGTTATGATATCGTGCAAGTATCACTTTTAATTGAAGTATCTGACACGTAGTACTTCCCTACTATAGTAGTACTCATATGTGTAGTATCATAAAAATGTAGTCGTATCTGTGTAAGTTTGTATATTAACTGTAAATTGTAATTAATTTGATTATTCGATATTACCACCCGTTCCGATGAGGATGCGGAGGTCCAACCAACATTTAAGGGTCAATGAATGTTGATTGAGTTCGTCATTACAACGACGATGACGATTATTTTCATCCTCAACGCTGTTATCGGCGATTGTTTGTTTTTTTGTGTGTGTGTGCTTTTTTAACTTGTTTCGCGCGAAACTGGGAAGAATATTAAAATACATCTTTATGATGTAAAAGCGTGTTGATTAATGAGTTGTTTTTTTATTTTTGCTTCCTTTGTAATTAGATGCATGGGTTATATGGCGGTGAAAATTGTTTTACGAATTCAATTAAGTTAAGATTTTTAAATTGTGTGTATGTGTACCTATATAGTTTTTACTTAATTGGGCAGTGGGGTCATTCTGCCTGCTGTTACTGCATCGTTTACGTAGGTGCAGTAAAAGGACTTTGATTTCTGTCTACAGTGAATTATAACTTTTATGAACTAATGAGTTTCAGGCCAGTTCATATAACCAGAACGTTCAACGGGTACTGGACTATTCTCAGAGGAACTACACATTAACAGATCGATTAGATTATCTGATCACTGTACTGTATTCCAAGTAGAAGTCTTAGCAATCACTGAAGTCGCAAGCATGGTATCAATGATGGCGATACCACACAGTGATATTACCATTTTTATTGATAGTCAGGCGGCCATTAAAGCGGTGTCAGCTACCGAAATAAAGTCCTTGCTAGTTCGCCGTTGCCGCGAGGAGCTCAACGCTCTTGGCACGAAGCACAAGACGAGTCTCTGCTTTGTCCCTGGACACAAGGACATATCCGGCAACGAGCGAGCTGACGAACTGGCAAGAAAGGGGTCTGCGATGGACCATGAACAGGCACTTCAGACGGTTAAACCACCACTCTGTAACCTCAGAGAAATAGTGGAATACAAAACACGAATTAAAGCCAACAACAGGTGGTTGTCACTAACCACTTGTGACATATCACGCAAGCTGTGCCCAAATTTGATAAGGGCCGAACCAACAAACTTTTACGTTACTACAGGACATCGCTGTCAAAGTTGATCGGTACTCTTACTGGCCACAACCTGCTAAGGAATCACACAATGAAACTAAATCGCAAGGATGACGACATGTGTAGAGGCTGCAGTGATGAGGAAACCCATGAGGGCACACCTCACTTTCTCTGTCACTGTCCAAGCCTGTGTCACCTGAGGAACAGAACACTTGGAAGATACTTCTTCCAAGACATTCAAGAACTTTCTGATGTCTCACTATCGAATCTTTACAGGTTTATAAGGACATCCAAATGGCTGGACAAACTGGAGTAGGAAGAAAACCAAGGACGAAGGACCAAGGACAGAACAGCGAGGCCAACACTCCCAACAAAGGGTATCACAATGGGACCACATGGACCTAAGTGTGGTGTAACAGATTCGCTCAGTTCCATAAACCTAACCTAACCTAACCAGCACGGTTTCCTCAATGGTAGATCCACATCCACAACCACCAACCTGGTTGATTTCGTGTCCGTCGCACTTTCTGTATTAGAAGGTGGCATTGAATTGGATTATATCGCTACTGATTTCAGTAAGGCCTTTGACAAAATAGCTCGTCGTTTGATTCTTTTACTCGTAAAACTCTCCTTCCTGGGTTTCGATCCCTAACTATTGAATTGATTTTCATCTTACCTTGAGAACCGATCTTATAACGTTCGCTTTTGCTCTGTTCTCTCTTTGCCTTTTAAAGTCACCTCTAGTGTTCCTCAAGGTAGGCACCTTGGCCCTTGGATTTTTACTCTCGACAACATCGTTAAGTTATCCTCTCTATCTCTAAACACTTTAAAATCATTTCTTCCCTGCCTCTAACCTTCTTCAATAAGTTTTTAGGTTTGGTGCAAACAAAAACTTTATGTAGTTGAATATTGCTAAATTTGATTTTTTTTTTACTTTTTCACGTAAGCGGACTCAGACTTTACCTTTTGAACAACCAACCCATTGTTGCCGTTCTAACCATCCGCGAGCTAGGTGTTCTGTGTGACGGAGAGCTTAACTTTCGGTCACATATGGTTGAATAATCAATAAAGCTAAGTTGGCTTTGGTTTCGTCAAACGCTGGTCTTTACATAACCTACATCCCCCCTTTTCTAGCCAAGTAAGTAAGAAAGTAAGCTCAATAAATGTTGAGCCCCCACAAAATTAAAATTAAAATTAAATAAAATATTTCCCGTAGACCCCTAAAAGTTACTATATTCTGGATCAGCATCGTTAGTAATGTCTATCGAGCAATGTTTCGTCCGAGGGCAAAAATAAGGCCCTAATAAGGCCCGCTAACACGCCAACTAAAAACAAAAACGTTGAAGAAATTATTGAAAATGAAAGACCTATTCCTCGCAAAGTATATAGATAAAGTCGTTTTGAACAATTTGTTCATACAAAGTTTTGCCATGCCCACTTTTTAGGGGCGTTTTTGTACAAAACTAAATTTTTTCGATAAAACCCTTTTGAAAACGTACAAAACAGTTATGTTTGATAAAATATATAGACTATATCCTTTTAAACAATTCGCTGATACTTATATTTTTGCCACACCCACTTTTTGGGGAATAGGAATAAGATATCTAACAGTTCGCCAAAGCGGACTGTGGACTTCCTTTATGTTTGTGTTGATGATGAAAACAAAGCAGAGATTGACCGATGTTACCCTTGCAATAAACTACACAAATTGGCTTGCACGAACGCTAACTACTTTACTTAAAAAAATTATATTCTTAGCGGCAAACTCCACAGGCGGACCATTAGCGCTGCAGTAAAGGGAGATTTATGATATTTTTAGTCTAGATCACAACCTCGTCATTAAAGAAAGAAGGCATCTAAAAATTAAATGAACTCATACATGTCTATTCATTTATTAATCAACCGAGCTTAATCCTAACAGATATAAGAACTTATAATTTTAATTAATAGGAACATTTTCCAAGGTTAACATTTTAAAGCTACGCCTCTAAGTCTTCACAATCAATATTATTGAAGAATTGAAACATTTTCAGTATTATCCGTGCAGTGACAGGCTAAGTCACTGCAGCACCCCCCGAAAAACAGCGAGGGGAGGAGGAATCACTTCTAGGCAATTCAAACATCCAGGTGAGCCTAGCGACATATTTAACATCTTAAAGCTGTCCCGCAAATATGCATGGAAATCCGTTTGACACGACTGGAGATCACCGGTGTCCTAAAAGGTCCATCAAACAATAATCAATTATGGAAGCATGCACTGTCGAAATCGTAAAAAAAAAATCATATAGGTATTTCTGGACATACAAACATTACACAGTGAACGATACGTTGCTTTTGGTTTGGAGCATGTTTATACCTAATTAAACACATCTTGTCAAATATGAAGGCATTTCGTCAAGATTCCATTTAAGTCGACTTAATAAAAATCTTGTAAATGCTTTTTAAACATTATATACAAATGTTAACTATTTGCTTCCTACGAGTATTACTTAAGTGATTTAAGAAGTGAACAGTGGATGATTCCAACATCTTGAAGCTAAGGTACTAATACTTCATGGCTGACTCTAACAAAACGCTTTAATAAAGCCAGTGTAAACGACAACAACTTGAAATCCTCATTCTAAGGAATTCATTTATTCCATGTACGAGTATTAACATCAAGTTCATATAACTTAATTCCAGTACAACAATTTGACTGTTCATATATTGGAATAGTTCATATAACCAACCTGTATAATTGAGAATACATACACTGTATTTTAACGTCATATATGAATGTTCGGTAAATACTCTCGAAATAGTACCTTGCTTCTTTTGCACTAATTTTGAAGGGCTTAAATGATGGCTTTTGTTCGTCTTTGGGATTTTTTATTATTATTGCAGTACTCAGACAGCTGATACTTAGTCTGACAGCTGACACCATCTTTTTATGAAGTATTTTTTTTTTTGGCAAATCATCATGGGAAATGTTTGATCTAGCAGCGTTAACAAATTGTGGAAATTTATTTAAAATCAGTGTTCATAAAAAAATGTTGTGACCATATAAATCTATGTCAAACTCGTCCATCTGTGCAACATGCCGATTAATAACTTATGCAGCTTTGTTGAGATCGCCAGGGACACTATAGAACGTTTTCATGCTACACGCTATAGCAAGTGTTTTTTTCAGAGGTTTGGTTTTTAAACCGGCAACACTATTTCTGCAGATTGTCAATTCGACAATTGAAAGTTGATTTGTGGTTAGTACTGTTGTGTCATTTTACAATGATTAGATTTACGCCAAAACAACGCGCGCAAATTGTGCAAACTTATTTTGAAAACCATGGTTCGGTTCTCATTTTCAACACAAAATGTTGTTCTCCGATGAGGCCCAATTTCGCTTAAATGAATATGTAAACAAAAAAAAATGCCCAATTTGGAGTTTAGAAAACCCAGAAGCCTTTATCGAGACACCCTTACATCCATTAAAACTCAATGATTGGTATGCTTTATGGGCTGATGGACTCGTCGTCGTCGGCCCATATTTCTTTAAGGACGATGCCGGCCAGAATGTCACCGTCAATGGAGAGCGCTATATAAATACGATTTCTGACTTCTTCGTTCCTCAGTTGAATAGTATTAATGTCCTTCATTCGAGCTACCCGTGACGCGCATATGCCCTCATCATATTTAAACAATAATGGCATAAAATTATCTATTAAGTAAAGCTAATATCATGGACATTAAGATAAGCTTCAGGTGTTTTATTGCATATTGAATTTATATAGCTCTAAAAAAACACACCCTTTATCATTTGACTTGTTTTAACAAACTTAACGCAATGTAAAGTTCCTTTTAATGTAAATGTAATTCACGGTGGAGTGAAATAACGCCAAACGGATTCACTTACCCAAAGTGCAATAAGGTCAAATGCTTAAATGAGGTCTAATTAACGACGCAGGGACATCAAACCCTGGGATATAAGTTCCGAATTTTTTTTCTGTATTTTTAATACTATCCCAACCTCTGACCCACTCAAAATTCAACACTGACACCAAGCAGGGGGGTTGCAGGGGCCCCCTCTCATAGGTATTGAACTGATCGTGGGATCTACTTGTAATTTCGCAACTCTACATCGTCATGAATATCAGAAGAAGTTTCCATAAAAAATGTGTAATGTCTATGGGGGACAAGCTGCTCCTTTGCAACCCCACTACTTTGGGTCACTGTTAGATTGGGAGGACGTGCTGTATGACTAATATGTAAGCAAATTGTTGAAAATAGCACCCATGGAAAGTGGAATCATGCCAAATTGGCCTTATTTCGTTTCGTAAACTAAATTAAAGCCAAACGTTAAAATTTGGCCTTTTTCTCACTTTCTCAAAGCGAAATAAGGCCAAATGTACAAATCTGACCTTATTTCGTTTGGTTTTATTTCACTCCCCCATAGTTCACAAGTAAAGAGCAGAGATACTTTTTTTCAAAAGCGTGTAATCAAAATGTTTGACATTGACACAAACAAAAGGACAAAATATGCCGACGGCATAACTGCTGCCCGTTCGCCCTTTCCTAGGGATTACGACCCTATTATAGATCTCAAAAGCCTGCTAGTGGACTTAGCAAAGCGAAAAAAGCTAACGACCTTGATCGCAATCAGCTCATGGAGAAAAGCTGATATTGAAAAAGTTACATGCCGTTTCAGCCGACTACAGCAAGCACTCACATAATTTTCATAACCATATAAATTAACCAGCCTGTTTGATTGTCGACAAGAGGTGAGATCATAACTTGTAAGCGAAGTCTGCGTTACAGAGTTACACAATATTAGAATTAATCATAGCAGGCATAATGTCAATATAAGGTTGCACGTTTTATACTTCACTTTAAAAGGATATTTAAAAGAGATCGCACTTTGTGCCTTTCTAGACATAGAAGATGCTTTTGACCAACTATTAAATGGATCAAAGCGATACTGAAGAGTCGCAAAATAACTGCCTCGTCAGGAATGACCTCAGTATCAGTAACAACCGTATGGGGCTGCCCACAAGGCAGAGTACTTTCACCCCTTTTGTGGTCATTGCTCATCAGGTCATCGATGAGCAATGACCACAAAAGGGGTGAAAGTTCTCCCCCTTGTGGGCAGCCCCTTACGGCTGTTACACAAGATGAGCAATTTTGGCTACACTACAATTGGGTACGCCGATGATATTGTCATCATAGTCATAGGCAAAGACTCAATTGGAGTCACATCAAAAATGAAAAATGCTCTAAAGACAGCCATAGACTGGTGCATCAAGGAAAATCTTTCCATAAATCCCAGTACAGCCGTCATCGTTCCTTTCACTTAAAGGAGGAAATTAGACCTAGGCCTAATCACAATAAACGACACGGTCGTAGAGTATTCCGACGAAGTCAAGTATCTTGGAGTAATCCTGGACAAGAGACTTAACTGGAACTCTCATATTAATAACAAAATCACTAAAGCTTATAGAGCTTTATGGGCCTGTCATCGCACATATGGTAGTACCTGGGGAATCTCTCCAAAGATCGTCCACTGGATCTACAAAGAGATGATAAGACTCATTATAACATACGCCTCCATAGTATGGTGGACAAAATCCACACCAAAGGTCGCAATAGAGAAACTCAAAAAGGCACAACGGCTTGGGTGCCTTGGTATCTCCGGACCCATGCGAACCTGTCCAACAGCTGCCATAGAGGCAATAACAGGAATTACACCACTCAACATATACGAGTATATTCAAAAAGTGGCGATCCGCAGTTCAATAAGTCTAATGCAGTTAAAAGAGATAAGTCTTAACGACCATCCGGAACTAAAGACCCTTCTCGATGAACTGCCAGAACTTAACATGAACTGCGCGGTCACAGACCGCATTCAAAAAACACTATGCTTCAACAAACGGTTCTCCACGGAGATCCCCAAGAGAGAAGCATGGGTTAGTAATAACCCACTAATCAGCCACAACGGCATAAAGTGGTATACGGATGGTTCTAAAATGGAAACGGGGGTAGGAGCGGGAATATACGGACCACACAAACGCTTCACGATACCCATGGGCAAAAGTCCCAGCGTATTTCAAGCAGAGCTCCACTCCATTCAAGAATGCGCCAGCCACATTAATTTATCTGGCATAAAAGGTGCAACCATCCATATATTCACGGATAGTCAAGCAGCTATAAACGCCCTTAGCTCGCATACCATTGACTCCAAATCAGTCATGTACTGCTTCAATACCCTACAAACACTCAGAATAAGAAACAAGACCAAATTATTGTGGGTTCCGGGTCATGTCGGGGTAGAAGGTAACGAAAAGGCCGACGATCTGGCCAGAAAAGGTTCAGAAACACCTTTCATAGGTCCCGAACCTTTCTGCTGCACTCCTAGATCAGTAGCAACGGCAGCAATAATAAGCTGGGGACATAGAAAATGTATCTATCTTTGGGAAAGCATCCCAGGTCTAAGACAGCCCAAGCTAGCCATTCGGCCCTTCATTCAAAATGCCAGCAAATGTCTAAACCTAAGCAGGCATGATATCAAAAACTTAGTAGGGTACCTTAAGTTTAAGATATCATCTACACAAAATAAGAATAGCAGACTCCCCTGAGTGTCGACTCTATCTTGAAGAGGACGAGTCAGCTGAACACATTTTATGTGAATGTCCAGCCCTTAATGGAAGTAGAAAGAAGATCTTTTTCAAGGAACAAATGAGGCCCGAGGACATAAAGAATTCTTCTACTGGTAAAATTGTCCGCTTTACACGGAAAGTGGAAATTCTACAAGTTTAACATTTTTTTGGCCCATACGGTACAAAAGATTTTTTTAGGTCGAAGTTACAAAGTCAACTGTTCCCTATCGATGGCTTGACATGGCCTTAACCCAGCACAATTGCCGAGAATAATCAGCCATCCAAGTACCACACCAAAATCAGCATATATATTTTGTTGGCTCCGCTTTATATAAAAAAATGAAAAGGGAGGTTTGGTAGACAGAGAAGAACTTCCATAACAGCAGCGGAGGTTCCTCTCATCTCTCATGAGTTTTTTTGTGCGTTAAAAATGAGAAACAAAATTGATGCACGAAAAATTAGAATTTGCAATTTTTTTTTAAACAATATTATAATTTAAAAACAAAATCCATTTTATTTAATTATGAATTTATTTATTAACTTCCCAGTGGAAGTTCTTGTAATGGGGCCGATTTTGTGGATCGCAGATTTTGACATATCTCCACGTTTCAAGGCCACCAGAATCCAAATTCAACGTTTTTATAGAGATGTCTGTCCGTGTGTATTCACGTATGTGCGTATGTACGTATGTGCGTTCGGAATTATCTTTCGCCACGATTATCTGGAGAACCAAAGATGATATTGATATGGGACCGGGTTTATTCAAAGCGTAATGACGTAACTCAGAACTGATTAAGTTTTAGGTGAAATCGGTCCAGCCGTTTTTTGTTAATAAATAAATAACTACAAAAATAAAGGCAAACTAGCTGAATTTTGAAATTGATGATTGGTACTATTTATTAACTTCCCAGTGGAAGTTCTTGTAATGGGCCCGATTTTGTCAATTTCGAATTTTGACATATCTCCACGTTTCAAGGTCACCAGAATCCAAATCCAACGTTTTTATAGAGATGTCTGTGTGTGTGTGTGTATGTACGATGTACGTATGTACGTATGTGCGTTCGGAATTATCTTTCGCCACGATTATCCCGAGAACCAAAGATGATATTGACATGGGATCGGCGTAATTACGTAACTCAGAACTAATTAAGTTTTCAGCGAAATCGGTACAGAAGTTTTTTGTTAGTAAATAAATAACTAAAATAATTTGGCTTTATTTGTACTAGTTATTGTCATTTGTCATTGGGAAAACCATTATTACATTGATATTATGAGATTATTATATATAGCGAGTGTAATAAAATTATTTTCGATATCCACCATTTGGGAAAGGAAATAATTTCTTATATAGTAGCATCGTAACTATATGAATTTGATTTCTGGTAATTTCTTGTAGCATAACAATGTTGCAAAATAGATTGCAAATGCTCCGCAATATATACCATTACTTTGTTCCTGAACTTTATGAAATATATGGCTTTTTTCAAATCTATATAAAGCGTCACTGGGAAGTTAGTCGTGTGGACCTTGCGGGTCGCACCCAGACCACGTTTTTAATTATGTATTTATTTATTTATTTAATTTTATTTTAATAAGCTTATATTTCTTTTCTTCTTCCTTTTGATATAAATAGACAGTCCGTGTTTTTATTTTGTCACTCAGTAACAAAGCGTTAACTCCTGGTAAACGCAAATAAAATAACGCCAGCGTTTGATTTGCATCAGTGACGAAGCTTAAACCGGGAGGGCTGCCTGTGTTAATTGGAGTCAAACCGGTGAAACCTTCACGCGGACCAGGAAGGAGGCAGTAAAATGGGGGCTTTGATCTCTTTCTTCCTGACCTTGCCGTTAAAAAAGAGGAACAAGTTAGCGGTGTTGGTTTATCAAAAGGTAACTCCATTAGAACAATTAGAACTTCAGCTTTATGCCGACAGTAAATGCTTTGTCCATTGACAATTCCTTTTCGTTCGCAAAATATCAACAGCGAATTCCATGAAAAAAGAAGTCGCAAACTTGCAAATGCATGCTCATATTTGGGGAAAGGGCAAACTGATTGCACGCAAACACTAACACCAATCTCTCACACTCCTTTTCGGTAGATATTGTTTGCATTTGCCCCAAATGCAAAGAACGAATCTATGAGGGAGCATTAGGCTTTGGAGAAGGTGAATGTGTTTTATGCTAACAATGTGTATGCCAGAGTCCTGCATAGGCCGAGGACTTCAAATACCCCAAGATAAATTAGTTCAGCGGGGTCACAAGAATCTTGAATGCCAGGACACAGATCAATTTGTGGATATAATGTTGTTAGCGAACACTTCCTTCATATTTACGCACATTTGGAAACAAAAAATGGCGGATAATGGCCGTGTAGCGGGCACCATCGACGGTGACAACTCGATTTTGAAAATTTTTAAAGAAAAACAGCCCGCTACCTCTTAGTCAAATTTCAGCTTTGTGTGCCGAGAACTTTGAAAGCTACAGAGAAATGAAAATACAGGACAGAAAGTGGACAAAACTTAAATATAACCTTATAATTATTGCCTTTCGGCCTAAAAACTATTTTACAGCTAATCTTCATTGAAAATCGTTAAAATCTCAACAACTTCATTGTACATTTTATATTTTAAATAAAACGAATTACAAACTACCTACTGTACTTAATTTACTTATGCTACTTAACCTATACTTACTATAATAGGGGTTCTGAGCACTCGTTGCCTTAGACAAGAAGTGTTCAAAATTGCAATTACTTTCCGATTGCCTGGCGTTCGCCATCACTCGGGCACCAGGAGCCGACTAAAGCCTTACAGCATCGGTCACCTTACGAGAATCGGCCTACCTTAATTAATTGCGGTACTAGCGGTGCTACAATACCGGGAAACCATCCTTTCTGCACCAGCCCTTTTGCATCAATATGGATAAATGCTTCCGGCGGGATAGAGCCAGTTCATATTCATTTCATTGGAGTAGTAAGTCCCAAAGATCAGACTATTTTCATAGGGCCTTGCAACGTGCCTTTAAATCACCTCTATGAGGAAATTGTCAATTCTCTTCAACTGAGCTCCATTGTATAGGGCGTTGTTGGAAACATCTTTTAGCTGTCCCGTAAGCGTGCATGCAAATCCTTGGTACAACTGGAGATCACCGGTGTCGTAAAAGCTCGATCAAGCAACTATATATCAATAATGGCAGCATGTACGTGTCGAAATCGTAAAAAAGAGGCAGGTCACTCCTGGATAACATAAATGCAATAACGTCAGCATTTGAATGGCCTCAGGTAATCCCAAACATGCCGATGTTTATGGCAGTAAACGGGGAGGGTTATGATACCCTTAATCCTGACCATAACCTCGTCGTAAAGGAAGAAAAAGAAGGTCTGTGTATCTCAAGTTCTTGGTATCTCAATTTAAATGCATTTCCTAAAAGTCGAATGTTTTTGTAAATTTGCTAAAAATTATCTTACATTGACTGGGACATAATTATGCCTCTGCTCTTTGCACATCTTTATTAAGTTATTCAATTAACATTAATTCAATTACCAAATCAACCAGTTTCTTTAGTCATCTTGAGCACTCCCCCAAAGCGACGCGACGGAAGAAAACGATAAAGTTAAGTTTGCGTATACTTAAACCGTCCATACTTCCCACCGTTTTTTTTAACTTTGTCGTATACTGTAGTATACTAAAGAGAAAGATATTGCGATCGTGCTGAAATTTCGAACTCGAACTGAGTATGAGGTATTATAATAAAGGGTCTTTCATTAAGGACTTGGCAACCTCTTTTTTAAATAAAATGCAAACTACTTGAGATATCTCAAAAATGTATTGGCTTGAATTACTATCGAAACATTTATGAATGGAATTCGACTTCGTTCATATGTCCACCACGAGAACGTATGCAGCGGTCGATACGTTGAACCCAATTTTCGATGACTCTGTCGCACATTTCGACCGATACGGCCGCTATTTCTCGTTCAATATCGGCTCTGAGCTTCTCTACCGTCACGGGCTTGTTGGCATATACCAATGAATTAATGTAGTCCCATAAAAAGTCTAGAAGCGTTAAATCACACGATCTTGGCGGCCAATAGACGGTTCCGTTTCTTGAGATAACACGTTCACCGAACTGAGACTTCAATAACTCTATTGCTGCACCCGCTGCGTGGCTTGTGGCACAGTCTTGTTTTTTAATATCACTGATGTCCAATTCATGCAATTGCTCAAAGAAATAACGTTCCAACAAGTCTCTGTAGCGAATACTATTTACCGTAACGTGACGGTCTTTTTTAATCGACGAAAAAAAAAACGGCCCAATGACGCCACCAATGAAACCACACCAAAAAGTGACTTTTTGCGGATGAAGTGCTGATTCATGAAGCACATGAGGTTTCTCACCTGTCCAGTAACGCATATTTGGCTTATTGAGCGCTTCATCGCTGAAGATGATTTTGCGATGAAATTCTTCATTTTCTTCCATCAAGTCCAGAGCTAAATTCGAGAACGTACGCGACTTCATATGATCAAGCGGCTTTAGTTCTTGAGTCAGCTATTTTTCGATTGAAGCTTTACAGCGTCAGTCACCTCCCGGGAGCACCAACACAAGTTGGAGAGCCCGGCCTCTCCCAGAAACAACCTAGCTAACTTTATCTAACTTATTAAGTACGGGAATGTTACCCAGAGTAACGCACCAGACTTTGAGCTCATGTTGACCCCTACGCCTTCAATAAGCCGCCAAAATTCGGTGTATTGCTTTTCCATATAGAATGTATCTCTCTCTGCTATTACGGTACTAAAACGGAGGAGCCCATGAGTATTGGTTTCTAACTCAACCCATTCACAAATGCAACTGAGGTAAATCAAATATAGCTATCTACATGTAATCGACATTATTACGATTCTTTTTTTCTGATTTTACGAGTTTAGAAAATGGCTAATGCGATTCGAAACTAGTTCTTATAATAGCGAGAAGATATCGTACGGCCCAGACGTGCACTTTATTTTATTTGTATTTGCCTTTTTTCTTCAGATTTTACTGACTTTTTATTTCACCATGAACAATTATCGATTATCAACCTTGTTATCTCTCCCAAGTATCAGCAAATTAAGTTGCAATGGAATTACACATTGTGCAAAAAAAATCACTTTAACTAACAGTTTTGGGCACAATTTATTGCTAAAGTTTTCCTCTGACCTATTCACATACTAAAAAAGAATTGAATAAACAAAGAAGGCTGGATGATGTTTAGACAGTAAGAGAATTCTTCCCCTTTACACATTCGAGATTGCAATTTGCAATTTTAGTTGCTTTTCGAAATTAGTTTTGAATTTTCTACTTTTAAAAAATAAAAGGAAAACTTAAATCCTTCTCAAAGAATCTGGAAGAGAACAATTTGCTTTTGAGAATATTAGAATGGAAGTAAAGCGGATTTTAATTCATTTTATTTTCCGGTTTTGCTCTAATGCTAATGAATTTCTTAAATAACTAAAATTTAGTTTTAATTGGATTTCGAATTTAGATGGAGGTATTGAATTAAGTAAGTTTAAAAGTTGTATGTAAGAACGGTGCTCATATTTCTTTAGAAAGAACTTTGATTGGTTGTTCCATCAAATCCACAATTTCGTAAATTGTCATACCCATAAATTATATTGATGGTCAGTTAAGTTCAACGTTTCGACATCTCTAAATACTTTTGGAGCCTTATGTGTAAATTCAAAAATGTTAATATAATCTCTGTATTTATGTAAAATGTGTGGTAGCGTACCGAATGTAAATCATTATTATGCGAAATAAATCGATCTATCTATTAGCAGTAAGGCCTGATTGACGTATTAAATTGTCTGAGACCTAGAACATTTTCCCACTGGTCTAGACGGCTGGCGGTTGGTGTTCGCAATCAGTAATTACTACTAGAGCAGTAGTCCTCTAATACCCCCGTGGCCAAGTATCAAACCAAGTTAAACCTTGTTGAGTCTGACAATTGTTTGCAACGCTCTTAGCAAAACTTGACTGTCATGGAGTCCATTGATCTGTTCTGCTTCTAAGATTAACGCGCCTGTTGGCGCAGAGGTTGTTGAGTTGGACTACTAATCTTAAGGTCTCAGATTCAATTCCCGCCGGGCCAAGTAACATCTAAAAGTTTTTTGCGCTGCCATACCTCTTGCGAACGTCTGAAAAACATCAAAGAATGCCAATTTTCTTGAGAAGCTTCTCAAATTTGTGGTTCGGATTCGGCTTTAAATTGTAGGTACCTTCCACTTTGCACAAGCAAATGGCTGAAGAAGCTAGGTTTTAGGCCAGGTAAAGCCTTATATTTATTTTTAAAGCTAGTAACACATTCCCGTAGGTACCCAGAATTCGGTGTTGCATACAAAAACGCTAGTTTCCATTCCATATTCAATTTTTCATTCGACGGTGAACCCGAGTAGACTTCTAGGGTCCTCTGCCGGAACATCAATGGCCCTGTTTGCGCAGTCCGATATTTCTAACTCAAGTAATCTTTCAAAACAATACTCCCTGAGTAAATATCAGATCCACGATGCAGATCAGACATGGAATAAGCTTCGGAAACCGGTACTACTCTGGTTTGGCAAAAATAATTCCGCACTCGAAGAACAAAATTTATGTTGTTTTGAATGAATAACCTTACATTCGTTACAGACAGACCAGCACTACAAAAGGAGTCTGATGATCGACTGTGGCGAACCGTGAAACAGCGCTGTAACTCCAGCCGTCCACTTCACGTGGTAACGAATGTAAGGTTATTCATTCAAAATAACATAAAGGAATTAACGGAAAACAAAAATTAAAACCAGGAAAAATTGTGTGTATCACATAAAAACCAATTAATATCGTAACAAAATGTATGCTCTATCGAACCTTAATCCTGCCAGTCCTGCTTTATGGTGCCGAGTGCTAACAATTTGTTACAAAGGGGAGCTAATATTGGGTTATTTTGATAGAAAATTACTGCGTCGCATATTTGGTCCTGTGTGCGAGGAGGTCGATTTTAGAAGTTCTATGAGCTGTACCTAGATATGGATGTACCCCAAAAAGCCAAATCAGGTCAACTACCTTGGCTCGGCCAAATTCAGCAAATTCACAATAATGCTGCAGCCAAGAGGATTTTCGAATCCCAGCCCCCAGGTTCGAGATGGCAAGGAAGACGGAACCCCCGTTTTAAAGACCGGGCCGTCGCGGATGACAGAGCACTTGGTCCGGAAAACTGCAAGCATCTTAAAAATGGAATATTTCAAGACTCAAATTAGATATCAATTTTAGTTTCCAGTACCTACCCTTACAATGTGTGTACACAGCGCAGGCATTTTTTTCAATTCTGCACCGAAAATGCAATGCCATTGTTGACGTATTTCATTGCCTACAATCAGCGGCTACTACTAGGAAGAAGTAGAACAATAGGAAATATTGGTTTGTGCATTGGGTAAGGTGTCCTTCTCAACGGGTGGCGTCCAAATAGCATTGACGTTAAGGTTGAATCCGTATAAACTTACATACGAGCAAGCATACGCTAACATTTTTTTGCGCACTTTTGCTTCATGGTCATGGTCGGAATATGAACGCGCAACCTTCCGATTAGCAAGTGAATACACTACCACTGCATTGTTGCCACCCGCAGTTTGTATTAACATCAGTCAGGGTTCTTAAATCTCCAGGACATAATGTACACATTGGAGATAGACCCTTTCCGTAGAACTAATTTTTTCCTAGAACACTTTCGAAAATCATTCCCTAAAGTATTGAAAATTAAGTCGGAAACACCCTGTAAATTTACTATAGGATTGCATTTTTCGTTTCCTATTTTCAAAGAAAATTGGACTTGGTACAAGTATTCAAATTGAAGCAATTACCAAATGTGAACAATATTTGTCTAAATCTAAACAAACAGTTTTCCCAAAATAATGTGTATTATGTAATTGCCGTAATCCGACATTTCGGCGTTATTCAGGACTCAAAATGGGTCATATCGATTGAATGTAGGATAGTCGTAATTAATGTTTAAGTGTATCCATATGTTCCAAAATCGAGGTGTGTACATACTATATTGTTTATTCCGTCGATAAAAAAAATTCGGGCAATGTATGGTAATAGTTCTCCACTCAAATTATTCATTTTGAAGAGAAGTTTTAGCTTACAGGAGCAGAACACAATAACGACACGCTGAGCTACAAGGGCATGCAACACTCGAACAGAGTGGAACACAAAACGCACTCGGTTTACGAAACAAAAACACTTATTTTAGGCTTTTATTCATTTTCCGATCTGTGTTTTGTTCACTGAATAAGTGTTGGTGTGCAGAAATATGGGAGTTCGGTTTATTATTAAAAATGAATCGATTATTTGATAGGTGGATTGGATTAATTGAAACTAAACTCACAACACGTGCTGGATAAATGCTATGGATACCCATAATTGGTCCAAGTTAACCACTACGTTTTTTCATACTCTGGGTGCACTGGCTAATTGTTAGTGTGTTGTACTACAAGCTGAGGGTTCCCAAATTAAAATCATCCACTGCCCCACCGCTTGCGAACATCTTACTCTACAATTCTAAAGTTCAGTTTGTCATGAGAAGCTTCTAGAAATTTACCATTTAGAATCGGCGTAAAATTGAATGTATTCGTGCCAATTTGTTATTTTGTGGGCAACTCTGTGTGTGAGATTTGGGACTACAATCCACTAAAAACACCGGAAAAGGCATGACTTATGGCTTATGCCATCCTTCAGATAATCGCACCTAGTCGTCAAACTTATCAGCAATTCATTTTTGATTTATGGACAGCGTGCTTATTACGAAACTGACTTTTAGCAGCTACCCCTAGTGTTCGAGTACCTGTGTAGGTATGTTAAGCACTCTTTTCTTGTGATTTTATTATAAGGGTGTTACCCTTCTTAATAATTAATATTTTCAACTGGTACAGCTTCTACATTGGCGTGGTCGCGAAGCCTTACTTCATGTCTTGTTGCGACCTTCCTGACTTCGTCTTCTGCCATATCAATTTTAAATTTACATGCAGATCAGTGTTACGTAACCATTCGCATTTACAATATTGCGTTGTACTTTGTTCTGAAAGTAATGTATTCTTTGTAGGTTTATTTTGCTTGTACACCCCCAAAGTTGGAGACCATATGTCCATTTTGGCTTAAGTACTTGTTTATACAGCAGTAACTTATTGTGTAATGTGTATTGAGAGACAGGAATCCCCAATCAAAGTCGGTGAACACCAGGGAAGCGTCTTAAGTCCCTTGATATTTTTTACAGTCCTTGATTATCTAAAAGAGATATAATATTAGGCATTAAAGGCCCATATCTTAAACCTAGATTCTCCAACCACTTTCTTGTGCGAAGTGGAAGGGACCTACAATCACGGCAACTCTGGTATTATAGATTGCCTGCGTTTAGTTTTGCTCCTTGTTGTTATTTAATATAATAGCCGCGTTTTATTATCCCAATGATCTTGATACGGATCCGATCTGATAATAAAACGATCTGGATCATCAGTGGCAAGTTGTGGCAACAGTTGTTTGTAACACATAACAGACGATACCAGCTATATCAAGTTTCGATTGGCACTCAGCCATATTGCAAATATAGGGTACAATATGACGTCACAATATGATCGCTTGTTGTGTCGGGGGTGTTGCCATTTGAATACAAATCAACATACATTTTGCACTCAATATTTTTTTTTCAGAAACTATGTTCAAATGTTATGTTCAAATATGCAACATATTAACAGTATTGTACTGCTAATATTTCCATTAATTTTTGTGTATTATATTACGAAGCAAAACGTCTCAAAAGTCGCAGTGGTAAATTATTCGAATATGAAAATATGCTAATTGATTTTTTGTGTTATTAATAGTGTTTCATATTTTGGTCTGGCAATATTATTGTGTTCCTATAATTTCCTATAATTTAAATAAGCAACGCCACGAAAAAACAGGTAGTGAGTTTTGTAATTACATTTTGGATCACGATTAATGATCCCGATAAATAGCAAGATCCTGTATTGTTTTTGTTTTACGTATTAAATTGATCCAGATCCAGATCCGCATGGATAATAAAACACAGCTAATAATATGCACCTTTGCCTAAAAAATTCGACTTGTGAAGTGCTCGAAAATTATTAAATTTCTCCCTTCATCGTATCATTTTCGCGAGTTGTAGTTTTACCTATCGTTTTACCTATCGTTAAATCTAATTAAAAATAGTTTCTGAAATCCAATCAGAAGAACTTATTGAGTGGTTCTCTATAACCCGCATTAAATTGCCATATATGTTTGTTTCATCTTACATTGGCCGTTAAATCAGTTTTTTGTCTCATTCTCCCCGGTGAGTTCATTTTAGTGTGCGTTCTGCCTACTGGAAGCAATTGAGTCTATACAAATATATTGTGTTCTCTATTTCCAAATTTTAACTATACGAAATACGACCTAGTTGAGTGCGGCTATACTCTATACATCTCTATTGCACAAGAAGTTTTTTTTTTTTATTATCTCTGGAAACAATTTGGTGGTCTCACTCCTCCGCACGTACTTTGACTGGAGAAAATCTTAATCTAGTTTATACATCAACCATCTTTAATCTAAGCTTCTATCCATCTTCATCCACTAATATTATTATTATTGCGATGGGCGACTCAGATTGCTATATTTGCAAAAAAACATCTAATGATGTCAAGCTTTCTTGTGCAATTTGCCTCGAAAATGCACATGCCAAATGCATAGGCATTAAAGGTAAGGATGTTGATAAAATTGTTTCAACTCCGGGCCTTTGCTTTCACTGCGAGAAACACCGTAGTATTTCAACCGATACTTTGCACTGAAAAATTGTGAAGCTGCAAAAACTATTCAAAAGCATATCTCTTATATTTACTTCAATACGAGAAATATTTACTTTTGATATGTCAAATATGGAAACAATGCTGGAAGGGTTTACGAACATCGATCTACTACTGCAACAACAACAAAATCAACATTACATTAGTGATCATCAACACCTTTCAGAAATGCCACATCAGAAACAGAAACAAATTGGTGTTCAACAGCAGCAACACCAACAACAACAACAACAACAACAATATAAACAGCAACAACAACAAATTGATCACAATCAAAAACAACAACAGCAAATCAGACCACAAAAACAGCAAAAGCCTCAGCAGCAAAAAGAAAAGTAAGACAATAATATTCCAAATATACTACAACCACAAACTTCAGCCGAGTTGGAAAATCTTATAACCTTATCTCCACAAGTACTACCTGAACAGGCCCATCCAAAAAGAGCATTACGTTCCAACGCACGTGGAGAGCATCCCACTACAAGCTCTTCTTCTCAATCTTGTTCATTTAATTTCATTGTTCAACATGCGTCGCCAACTGAGGATAGATCCATTCCTAACGCAAATAGTAATACCCATAATTCAACGTGTGCTGATAATATATCGACTTCTGAGGTCTCAAATCAAATGATCCGGGGCCCTTTATCGCCAAGCCATGAAACCGTCGAAAGCTGCAACCTTAGGGTCGTCCCTCCACCGTTTGCAATATTTTTGTCTCGGTTGGAATATGGAACCAAACCCTCCGATATCATCAACTACATTGCTAAGAAAGGCGTCGAAATAAATGGCGTAAGATGCCTAAGCCTAACACCCGACAATTTGGAAGGCGTATATCCGCATCGTTCAAAAATCTGGCACCACCAGCTTTGGAAAATATACTTGTTAACCCCAATTTTTGGCCAGATAACATGCTTGTCAAGGAGTTTATAAGTAGACCTAATTCAAGAGGTTCTTCGTCAAAAAACTTAAAGAAGTCAATTTCTTCTATCAGAACGTGAGGGGACTAAGGACAAAATGCACACATTTTCTGATAAGTGTGTACTGCAGTTCTTCGGACATTATTGTCATCACCGAGAGTGGTTTAGATGACAGTTTTAACAACAATGCGATATTTCCGCCAAATTTTTCTGTAAATCGTCGAGATCGTTCCATAGAGAATAGTTTAAACCAGCGATTTGGGGGCGTTCTAATTGCTGTAAGGAATAATTTTAAAGCAACGGAAATCGATTTGAGCAATTTCTCGGACATCGAAATTTGTTGTAGCAAAATTGACCTAACATCGTCTACGAAATTATATGTTACTTGCGTTTACATCCCTCCTAGATCCCAGCTACATGTGGTAACTAGATATTTGGAAGCCTTCCGTTTTGTTGCTGACATTGCATCTGCAGTGGATAAATTATATATCTTCGGTGACTTCAATCAACCCAATATTAATTGGTCCTCTGGGGATGTTGATTGTACGTTTCTAAACCCTATCAACTCATTATCAGGACCTGAAGCTGACATAGTGGATACGTTACAGTCCTTGGGTTTTCTACAGATAAATAACGTAACGAATTATAGGAACCGTACCTTGGACCTCATCTTCACAAATAACTGTGATAACAGCATGGTTTATAGAAGTTATACACCACTCGTACCAGAAGATATGTATCATCCTTCCTTAAACGTATTTTGCAACTTTGAAATTAACGATCTGTATCCCTCGGATGCATTTATTTTTAAATTTGACTTTAAAAATGCTAACTATACTGAAATTTGCAATGAGTTAGACAATTATGACTGGCATCCTTTTCTAGCATTAGAAATTAACTTACTTTGTCTCGAATTTTACCGGGTCATTAATAATATAATTTCAAAACATGTTCCTGTAGTTCGCGTGCGAAACTATCTGATAGACTCCTGTCCTTTTAGCAACGAAATAACGCGATTTCTGAAAACTCAAAAAAACAGGGCGTATAGGAGATGGCGTAGGACTCTATTGGTCGACGACTATACGCTGTATAGAAAATTGAAGTCTGAATTCAGAACTTCCTTACATCAGGCTTATATTATCTATATAAATAATATTCAAAACCATATTAAATATAGGCCTAACGAATTTTGGAAGTTCATAAATTCAAAAAATAAAAGCGACGGCTACCCAGCCAGTCTTTCTTTTAATGGTCAACTTGCCGATTCGTCTTCTGCCATTTGTAACAATTTTGGTTCGTTTTTCCAATCTATCTACTCAGACAAAGTCCCAAACATTGATGAAGACTTCTTTAGCTATCTCAATGTATCCCATACTCCGATTTTTAACAGGCCGGAAATCTCTGAAGAAAGCACATTGGAGAATCTGATCTCAATGGATTTAAATTATATGTTATCATATCAACAGGAGCATCCACGTCTCTGCCGAGGAAGCACAGCTACCAGTTAAAACTTTAAAAGAAGCCATTTAGTTTTTCTCGATTTACTCGTTTTGCCATGCGGTTGTTTTAGGAGTTCGATCTTCAACTATGTGGTTGGAGTACCTACGAGAAGTTTGCTGATATGGCAATGGTCTGAAGAACTTGGAGGCGGTAATAAGTTTATAGCGTACTCGTATTTTTCAGAATACGAGGTAAGAAACAACTCCAGTGTGATGGCGGTTTGGCTGCTAATGTCGGGTATTCGTGTCGGCTCATTTACAACCTGAGTCACATTGTTTTATTTGGCAAAGATCTCAACATAACCCTCGGGTTTTGTCAGTCCAGAACCCCGAGGCCAATATGAATTGTGCATATTGAAAACGACTCCAATAACGATTTCAGTACAAGACTTCATTACAGATCTGACGGTAATGAACTCATTATAAGTTTACTGTTTGTTCAGATTTGAGCTTCTATAAACGAATTATTGCCTACGGACATGCAATTTGAGTCAAACAAAATGAAATTCCCGGTTGGAACTTTGATCATATTGAGGCTGAAGTTGAAATGCTACGCCACTACGTACATAAACGCGAGAACGCAATAGGGAAAGAATAATGACACTAAGTTGGACCCAAGTAGACTGAACTTTTTAAATCAGTTTCAGGCCTTGTTAAACTCTTCAACTATCTCTAAAAAAATTAAATGGTTAAATGGATGGATGCCTCCATCAATTTCCTTTTTGAAAAGCTTTGAATGAACGACCATTTCTTACAATTGCTACCACGTGAAGTGAACAGCTTGAGTTACAGCGCTGTTTCACGGTTTGCCACAACCGATCATCAGACTCGTTCGACTCGAGTTTGTGAATGCAATATCTCTCTGAATTCGGTCGGACCGCTGAATTCACTTAGACTTATCTCGGTCCTATGTCAAAACGGGATCACAGGAAATGAGATCTCCGATGAACTTGCTAGACAGGGCTCAGAGGAAGACTTCTCAGGACCTGAACCGGCGTTATGTATCCCTGCGTCCTCGGTCAGGCCTTCCATTGACGGTTGGGTTTCATATGAACACAATCGCAGATGACATGAATCTCCAGGGTGCAGACAGACTAAACGAATTTTCCCCGACGTCTGTAAAAAATCTGCGGCATTGTTGTTGTCATTACGCTTTTGCCAAGCATTTTAAGGTGTCAGGGTTAAGCCATACCATAAACTGCGAAGCTAATGGAGAAAGCGATGACACTGGGGAGCATTTCCTCTGTGATTGTCCTGCTTTTGGGCGTATCAGATGGCAGGTATTTGGTGCTGATGTGAATGCTTTTAAACTAAGCTCCTTATCATTGAAGCGCCCTTTCTCCTTTCTTAGAAATACGAGTAAGTTTAAACAGTTAAAGTGGTGTGTCTTCTTGTTAGTGCCATGGGCCAGTTTTAAGCCTTAATGCTCTGGCGAAGAAAGTGTCGCACCCCTGAAAAAAATTATAGAATATTCATTGCAGTGGCTTTTTTGTTTACTTTGACAGCAATAACAGATGCTAGGCAACGCTTTCAAATAACTTTAACTTGCAGGCAATTTGGGTTGCCGTGAAACTTAAGCTTGGCCATTCTTCTTCCTCTTCCTTAACGGTGAAACTATGATCAAGATCAAAGCAATCATAACCCTGCAACTTTACTGCATCCCCACTGGTCCATCTGTAACGTTCGCCCGAATGAATATTGGCAGGCCTCCCGGTTTCAGATCACTTTATGTGATCCAGGAGCTTTTTTGGCCAACTTCTTGTTTGTGACTTTGGCACGCCCAACTCCCATATTCAGTTAATATGGATCAATAATTAAATAAAAAAAATCCCCTAAGTTCACCTAAAAATTAACATTAAACGTATGGACGTCTCTCTCATATACTTTGTTGTGTTTTACAATAAATTTGTATACAAATGGATGAGTGATCCAAACACTATTAAACTTAACTAATTCAAATAGTGCTTCGGTCTACAGTTAGGTATTCTATATTTATTGCCAGCACGACAAAAAATGCATTCTCCGATGCAAGGGAATTTCTAACATTGGTGTAACAACTGACCAACACCATTTTCCCATCAGCCCAAGATAAAGGTATACAATTTACGAAAACGGGTAATGTGGCAACTGAATGCTCCAAGAGGATGCACTGGAAGGTAGGGTGTAGACTGATTCTCTCCCAACTGTTGTGACTACCACTGAATGTTTGCTTTTGTGACAACTGAACCCAAAAGAAGGCGATAGGATAAAGGTTTTCGAAATGAATATGTTTGGTTGGCGTGCGTGTTTTTGGGTGCTTGACTTTAGTCTCTGTACTGGAAAATACATACATGGATCGAAAACGATTTGTTTGAAGTGAATTTGAAATAAAATAAAAATCGATCGACATAGAACGATATGTATTGAATTGAGTATGGTTCATTAAGGAGGTTTAGTTGGATATATTTGTGTCCTTTGTTTCGGGGGGCTGTTCTACAAATACTATAAAAGCGATTTCCAGAATGCAATCAATTAAAAATCAACAAACTTTCATGTTAAAGTGTTGATGGGAAATGTATTTCTTTTAATTTTCAAAACACGTTATACCAGACAGGGGATTACTTACAGCGGGGCTTAGCTAAGATTGGATATTTTGACATGTATATATGTTTTGAAATGGTGAAGTATTTAAATGTTTACTAATCCATTATTGTGTGATGGGTTTTATTTTCAAAATGAAGAGTTTGAGATCTGTTTTTGCGTGGTTCATTATCTTAAAGAATATGCCTTTATAAATTTCAGCAAGAGTAATTCGACCGAGTCCAAAACAATCATATTCCTTCGTCTGATTCGGGCACTAACAATTTTGTGGGGGCTGGTGTAATCTTCTTACGCCATTGCATCGGTTACTGTTTTACCATTTTTCCTAAACGGTTACTGTAAACGATTTTTAAGCACTTTGATTTGTTGTTCCGTTTGTGACGTGTATGTTTATTCTGACTCATATCATTATCCTCCAAGTACAAAGAAGTTCAGGCTCTCAATCTATATATGTATATAAAAATGACTCGTTATTGGCGTGTATCCTTTTAAAACTCACGAGCCGCTCGACGGATTTTGATAAAAAAAAATTAGGTTTAGGTTAGGTTTATTTACGATTGACAGTGGTGCTAGAAATTAACTGAATGTTTAAAAGAACACTTTAAGTAATAAATAGATAGTTGTTTTTCAGTAAGAAATAAAAAAAATTATATTGTCAAAAAATTGATAATTTTAAGATAAAATAGTAACATTTATACATTTTGGAATTCATTTACCTACTACCTATATACCAAGTCTCAGTGAAGTTTTAAGACAAAACAATAACATTAAAAAAGTTAAATAGCATTGTTGGTTCTTCATCTAGGCTGTGGTCGTCTGCATGTTGAACTCCAAGATGTGTAGAAGAAAAGCGTTTAATCCCTATCACCCGAGAAGCAGTCCACCCAACCTGACATATGCACCTGCCAGACAAGTAGCACTTACCCTTAGCGGAGCAACGAATTTTGCTTGAGCGTGCTTAAACATGCGCAGAAAATGGTTTACAACTTTTCACATTCACTCTCGAGTTGTGAATGTACACATACGAGTACTCCTTGTTTTTTTTTTTTGATCACATGATTAGACGCACCTGTAAAAAATCTTAAAAATGAAATATAGACTTTTTAATTTACTTTTTTCTCTTTTATTTTAATTTTTGTTGTTTTTTTTATTTATTTATTTATTTCAACTTTATTGATACATAAATAAATTACATAAACAATAATTAAAGAATTGAGCTCTACCTACCTTGGAGCTATGTTTTTTTTTATATTTTCAGTACTTTGTACAACCACCATGTTTTAAAATTACATCAAACATCCTATTTTTAAGTATAAATAATATAAGAGAATCGTCCTCCAGGCTTCTGTTATTGCGACAGTTAGCTCTTCACAGGTCTCATACTGCCTACCTCTTCGTAAACTTTACGCGTGATCCATCCCCGAACATTTTCAATTATATTGAGGTCAGGTGAATAAGGTGGCCACGGCAACAATTCCATATTTTCTTCGGCAAGAAAGCTTTTCACTACACGAGCGTTGTGGATTGGCGCATTGTCTTGTTGTAATAACCACTGTAGAAGTCCGAACAGTTCTTTCATGGTGGGGAAGGCTGATTGCAAAAGGGCTTTGTAGGAAAATCCTGTCATTTTGTTGGAAAAGAAAACCAAATCGAACGCCCCATTGTACGAAATGGCTCCCCAAACCATTACTCCTCCTTGCCTCGAATGGTGACGTGTCAAAAGCTTTTCCTTTTTTCTAAGATCATGGAAGTAGTAGTTGTAACCATCAGGGCCATCCAAATTAAATTTTTTTCATCTGAAAAAAAAACACATTTTGCCGGCGTGCGAATTCCAACCGCTGTTCTTTTCTTACGGCGTTAAGTGAAGCCCCCACTTTTTTTTAGTTTTTTTTAATTTTAGATGTTCTGCACTCAAAATAGCTCGCCGAACAGTGGATGTGCTGGCAGTTATCAACGGTTTTTCCTTTATTTTGCTTGTGGAGACAGCTTTTGTCTTCTTTTGTCCTAAGGTGTTAAAGCGGGTTTTGTCCTTCCCTTGTAATTTTTACCGTATGAAACACTGTTTTTTATGTAATTTCTCAGAACGAGGTGACTTCGGCCTATTTTCTTGGCATGCTTCTCATTGAAAACCCTTCAGAATGCAAGGCGTCAATTTTGCCGTTTTCTTCCGCGGTTAAAACATTTTTTTCCCCTATTTTTAATGAAAATTAATAGAAAACACTCCTTGCTTCTTAAACTTTGTAGCTAACTAAAATCTACGTAACAGATCGCGACCAACTAACTAATTTAATGGGTGCGTCTAATCATGTGAACAAAAAAAAAACTGCTCTTTTTCTTACAGCATAGGCAACAAAGAGAAAAAATATCCGTTCCACTCACCTACCATTTGTTTGTGTTTTTTTGTTGAGAACTTAATAACCTTTCTATTAAATGCAATTTTTTGATAATTGTTACACGGACTAACAAAAAAACTAATTTATGCACAAAAAAAATGTGTACGTCTAATCAAGTGAAGAGCACTGTATATAGTCATTCTAGAAATATTTGACTTTATATATCCAATTTTTGACTTTCAGTCATAGCCATATACTAGGCTGAATAACATTTCCTATGTTCATTCTTCGAATTGAAGAGACATTTGAAGTGGAAAAAACAATTCACTCTCGAGTTGTAAATGTACATATACTCCTTGTATAACTTGCAAAAACTTTTTACCCACGAAGATAGCCAACGCAACACTGTCCGATTCGAAAAAAATAGCTGAAATAGGCGCCTGTCAGACAACGAAACAACGTTTCAATTTCAATTTATTTAAGGACAATGTACGCACGATTAAAATCGTATGTAGTACAGTACAAAAATATATAATATTTATACATATAGAAAAAAGCATCGTAAAACAATAATTATTACACTAATTTTGAGCCGATAGTCTCTGGTGCTAGTGCTCTCAAATAAATGTTATTAGTAATTAATTTTTAATTTATTATTGATAAAAATAAATAAAAATATATTTATTAAATTAATTTGTGTATAAATGCAAAAAAAACACGGATCTATTATGCTACTTTTAAACGAAAGATGATTTGCAAATGAAATTAATATAAAGAACCTTTTAATTTTTATGATTAAGCAAAATGTAGAAGATAGACAAAAAGACAGGGGAAAGTAGATTAGCCATTAGTATGGAAAAAATAAATTAATAACAGAGTTATAAACATTGTGTTACACGTCGTTTAAATACCGAGACAGACTGTATCACTTGAACACGATTGTCAAGACTGTTCCATAGCCTAATCCTCTAGACATTGAACCAACCTGTGAAATCTTGGTAGAACGATGTCATGTAATTAAAAAGTTTGCGTAACTAGGGTGGACAGCTACTTCTTAGAAGTTTAAAAAGGAAAGTCATTGCACGTCTGTTTAGATAGGTGTTTAAAGAGCATCCCAGTAAAATATCGTTATATATGGTGATATGTGATCGGACCTTCTTGGATTAGGCACAAATCGGGTGCAGTCATTGAAAGCTACCTCAACTCGATGGGCACAAATGCTATCTATGTAGTTTAGGGAAGATATGAAAATGGGCAAAAGCAGTGTTTTAAAATGTTTAAGACGAATTTCAGATAAGATGAAGTCTGCGGTAAGTCATAGTGTTGGCAGACCGCCATAGATCTTACAGAGCATCGATTTGACAAAATCACAGCATTGCATTGATGAGCCTAGAACTATGCCGAGACTGTTAACCTTATCTGCAATGGGTAGCTGAGATCCGCTGAGTGTTATGGGTGGAACCTCGCTAGAGGGCAAACTCCTGTTAAAAAAATAAATAGCCTGCGATTTACTTTAAAGTTATAAAGTTTGTTTCTGACCACCGTGCAATATAATCGAGATCACAATTAATCCGTTCTATGCTGTTTTCTATCATCCCTATAGGTCTGCTTAGATAAAGTTGGACATCCCCGCGTTACGCTAGTTTAATATATTTTTATTTATTGTTTTTTTATTAATTTTATTTTTCAATTAAAAAGCGTTTTAAAATTCGCTACCTGCGAAGCTTAAGGCTGAAAACACACCGTATAAAGCAAAACGGGTTTTTTTGTTTCGTGAAACAAGAGAACATTTTTTCTTATGAGAGTGCACACACCAAAGAAAACGAAACAAAAAACATAGGGACGGGCTACAGTCCGCTTGGGCGAACTGTTGGATACCCTATTCTTATTCCTATCCCTCATAAGTGGGCGTGACAAAAGTCTAAGTATGGTTGAATTGTTAAAAACGCTCTACATATTTTGTTATATAACATTTAAAGGATTTTATCAAAAAAAACGCTCCCTAGCTCAAACTTAGGTGTTTCAATAAAATTGTTTTATTTAATTGTGGGCGTGTCAGTAGGCGGATTTAAAAAAAAAAAACACATGAGAATAAAGGGCCCCTAGAGGTATATATTATAAATTTCAGCTCCCTAGCTCAAACTTTGAATTTTCAAAAAAAAAAAAAAAAAATTGTGGGCGTGTCAGTGGGCGGATTTTAAAAATATTTACACATGAGCATAAAGGGCCCATAGAGAGTATATATTATAAATTTCAGCTCCCTAGCTCAAACTTTGGATTTTCAAAAATTAATATACCCTTAGAATAGGTTATAAAAAAAAATGTATTTATTTGTGGGCGTGTCAGTAGGCGGATTTTGAAATTTTTTTATCCTGATCAGTTTTAGGAGTCATAGATCATATATACAAAATTTCAGCTTTTTAGCTCAAAATTCGATTTTTTCCAAAATTTAGTTTTTTTGAGTTTGTGGGCGTGTCTGTGGGCGGATTTCAAAAATTCGTAAACTTGATTATTTCGGGACCCTAGAGAGTATATGGTTAAAATTTCAGCTCTCTAGGTCCAGTTTAAAGGCCTAATTTTTGGCTACAGACGGACGGACGGACGGACGGACGGACGGACGGACGGACGGACATGGCTAGATCGACATTACTATCGATGCTGATCATAAATATAGTAACTTTTAGGGGTCTACGGGCAATATTAAGGTATGTTACAAACTATGCGTCAAAATTAATATACCCTTAGAATAGGGTATAAACAGGTTTTTGTTTCGAATGTTTCGGTGGTGGTTGTCGAAAATACATGCCATTGTATAAGAGCAACACACACCGAATGCAACAAAACTGTTTCGACCCAGCGTCATTGCCGATAATTGCCTACTTTCTTATGGCACAACACACACCAAATGAAACGAAACATAAAAACAAAAGCAAAACAAGAAAACGTGTTTCGTTGCCGATAGCTGACCTGTTGTTTTTTGCAAAACATTGTGGGGTTTTTCTTAATACTTTTTTAAAGACGCATCGACTTGATCCTCGTTGTGTATAACTTTTCACTACGTGCAGTGGTACCTGATTTACTTTTTAAAATGGTTTATGGCTGGTTTGATTGATAAGCTGTGGATAGAAATAGCAACTGAAATGAATTGCTAACGTTAGTTTTATTGAATTTTAATTTTATACATGTTTATTAATTTACATAATGTGTATGAATATACAGTCACTGGCCAAATTATTAGACGCACTGTAAGGTTTTTTGTACTTTGTTTGTACTTGTTTATGTTCGCGTATCAATTGGTTAACACTTTAATGCAACACGTTAAAAACAAATACAAAATAGAATCATGTACAAGGTGGCGCAAAAGTTGTCATCTGTTTACTTCACAAATGTCAAAGTAAAATTGACATTTGCCGCCATTTGCAAAAATTATAGCATCTTCAGATAGGGTTTTCAGCCCTTGGGTGTGCCTTAGGCAATGCTGTGTGCCAATGTTCTAAATGCAATTGTCATGAGAAGCTTCTCAAATTTGCCGTTCGGATTCGCCGTAAAATTGTAGGTCCCTTCCACTTCGCAAAGAAAGTGGTTGGAGAAGCTAGGTTTTAGTCCCTCTATAGGCCGTTAATGCCTAATATTTATTTTTTTTACATATTTCCTGAAGCAATCCTTCGTGTTCCCTAATCATATTATGCATCCGCATTCTGGTGGAATTATTAAATTTTTCAGGATAAGTTTATTATCACATCCTCAGCATTTCGTTTTAGATTATATGGATATGGATGCACCCACCACTCTCTGCTATTTGCGTCCTTTTCCTCAATTGCTTCAAAAATTCTATGTAAGATTGGCACAACTTCATCGTCTGAGTCCGACCACATGTTGAACAACACTAAAAGCAAGTCTCGAATTCAATTTTGTTTTATTTCAACGCACACCAAATGAAGCAAGAAAACAAAACGTTTTGTTTTGTTACATTCTGTTTGGCTTGGTGTGTGTTGAAATAAAAAATGTTTTTTTGACTATCGAATCAGACACGTTTTGCCTTATGAGTTGTGTTTTCAGCCTAAAGCTTCTCTGCAGGTGATTCTGCAAAAAAAGAAAAATGTGGAATTTTATAAATATTTAAGTAACGTTAAATGGTTGTATTTAAGATATCAATGTGTGTGATTTCAGATATGATTTATGTACTTATCAAGCAATTTTAATCAAGACATTGTAATTTTTAGTCAAGCAACAAAATCGTTTAACAGAAAGTAGTTAAGCTGTTATCGAGTGCAGGACTCTGAAAGTAGTGTCATTTGTATTTATTTGTTTAAGTTATTTTATCTATGTATGTGGCTTTTCGATTCATTTCCCCATGCGAGTACCCCGTATCGTAGCCGGGATTCTACCAGAGAATAATACACTTGTCTATTGCACTTCTTTTGGTTCATATCTTTTAAGTTATAACATTGCAAATGAATTTCTTTATTTGGGATCGAAGTTCATTAATGTGATTTTGCCAAAAGAAGTAATCATCAATTACAAGTCCTAAGTACTTTTAATGTTCGACTTGTTGAATGGTGTTGTTTGGCAGACATTGTCTGAAGCAATGTTTATGTCAATTTTTGGGTGCAATGGGGAACGCACAGGCATGATTTTGGTTGTGCTTGCGTTAACAACTAACCTGTTATCGTGGCACCATCTCAGAAATTTGTTGCGGTTCTTAATTTATTTGTTTCAACGATCGCTATATCTTCCGCATAGCCAAACCTTGTACTTTGTTCAAAAACACGTAGAAGTTCATTTTTTTTTAGAAAGTAATGGTCCTACTTCGAGCCTTGATGTAGTTCGATGCTTGTTTATTTCTTCACTTATCGTGTTAAGAAATTTAATTTTGATTTTTCGATCGTGCAGATAGCTCTTAAACCGTTCCTCTTTCTCCTATTCTATTAAGTGTCTACAAGTTTATCTGCACATACTGTATCAAAGGCTTTACTGAAGTCCACGAACCTTATTAGTACATGATTGTTTTTGTTCAAATTCATTGTTACTTGCACCCCTATTGCGAGTGTCAATCGACAATTGATAATTGACTGTTTTCAATGTGTGCTATTGTGAACAGATCATTTTCAGTGATATTCTTGTCAATCGCATTTTTAATTGACTGCGATTGACAAAATCCTTTAGAATCGTTCGTTCACAATAGCACACATTGAAAATAGTCAATTATCAATTGTCGATTGACACTCGCAATAGAGGTGTTGGTTTGAAAGCGAAACCCACACGCGGATCAGTTAAGTGAGAGGGTTATGATCGATTTAATCCTGATCATAGCCTAACCGTCATTAAAGGAAGAAGAAGAGGACATGGCTTGAAAGCTCTGCCAATAACTCTCCCGTGCTTTTGCCGTTCTGGAGGCCATACTGATTTTTATCAAGAATTTTATGTTTCTCCATAAAGCTGTTCAAACGACGACACAATACCGCTTCCATGCATTTTTCAATTACTGGCGATTGGCCCGCAGCTCCCATAGTGGTCTTTATTTGCACTTTTAAAGATATCTCCAAAAGTTTTTTTGTCTTCAAAAGTTTTGGAACTATACCCTCTCTTAAGCTTCGGTTTATTATTGTTTGTACAGCAGGCGGTAGTAACTTCGCATTCATCTTTAGGTCTATAGCTCTGATGTTATCGACTCCTGAACTTTTATTGCAATTTAAACTTCTTAGTAGATTAGAAACTTCGGGGTGGCGACGGTGTAGAGATTAGTGTGTTGGCTTGTGACCCGTGTGGTGCAGGTTCCATCCCCATGGGGGGCAAAAACACACATACGCCACCCATTAATGGAGAGAAACGACTGACACCTTGTTTTCTTCAACCTCAACATCAAAAAGAGGATTGATGCTCGGTAGTACAACGGACCGTTCTCGAGTCTGAATGCTCTGGGATTTGGATTTCTTTTTTTACAGTAAAACAAAAAATAGGTTAAATACCTCCAACTCACTTGCTCCTTCCACGTAAATAGATTGTTGGACGTATTTATTCTGGTGATTAATTATTTGCTTGTGAAAGCTATGTATTTTGTGATATTGAAAAAAAAGATATGTTTTGCTATAATCTGGTAGTTGATTGAAAGATATTGAATTTGCACTTCATGGATAACAGTTGACGCATTGGAAGGATAAGTAACATAGTTAGAAATTTTTTATGATTTAGGTCAATATAGATTTGAAGCAAACGAGTGGTAGGTCAAATTTTACATAACTCAACCCACAATCAGATTTCTGCGTCGTGCTATCTTCTGCTTTGGTGACATGATGTGGGATTTAAATAACATTGTGGTATCTTTCTCCTTTATCGGCGAGGTTATGATTCCTTTCTTCCCCTTTACTGCGACAGGACAGGACTACCAGTTTCGGATCACTTCGTCATTAAGGCCAGTCAATTTTTTTTTTTTATAATTTTGCTTACGCTAAAGGGGTTTTTTTATTTTTCTGTATTTGTACAGTAGGTACCCTTATTGTGTTGGAAGAAAGCGCCGGCATTTTTGTGTTGAACAGTGAGGAACATCTAGGAATGAAGTATTGCATTGCATGATTTTAGGTGCTACTTACTATTCGAAAGAGTAGGAGGATAGGAAGAAATTTTGTGCTTTTGTAAGGTTTTTTCTTCACTGGTGGCGCATTAATTGCTTAGGGAGATCTATTCGTGTGAGTATTTAATTTGAAATCATGGCCCGGGATTCGAACGCACAACCTGTTTTTGTGAATGAATTTTTTAAGCCTGGAGTTCGTCGAATCTCTGTACTTTTGATTAAAAATGCAAACCCCTGAATTGTTTAATGCCCGTGCTGTGTTTAACATTATGAGGGTGACAAATTTCGCTTTTATACACGCACATCAAAAAAAAAAAGAAGGAAAATCTACAGTCTGCTTAGGTACCTCATAAATACTCCTGCCCAAAATTGGATTGAGAATCTGGCCATTTTGGAATTAAATAAAATATATGTTTTCTAATATCTTCTAACAATGTTCAATGTTTTTTTTTTCTCTTTTCAGGTGAGTTAATATCTCAAGGGTTTGCTTTTTTAAACTGAGTGAGTCTCAACGCAACTATATTTTACCAAGGTTATGTTTAATATGTACGTAAAGTAGGGTTGCCAGTTTGCAAGTAGAACCCATCTAGACAATGTTTTGAATTTCCGTGACGTCTTCCCATTTCAGAGATCTGCGATTATGTTAGATGGTTTTTTGCAATGATATTTAGGAGGATTGTAGTCGCTAACGGAGTTCTCTGACTAAGGAAGAATAGAATTTAGAAATGCTAGACATCTAATCAGAGAAAAGTTGAAATACTTTACATTGACACGAACTTCCAGGTCTTATATATAGCCAATGACTATCTTAACCTTACCTAGCCTCTTAAGAGTGTCTACTTCGAGTCAGTTTTACATAGGGTTACAAGCAAGTTGTAGTCCGAAGAAGGATTACCCTAGGAAACCGCTAGCTCGTAACGACTAAAAGCAGCCAGTTTATATGGTTTCATCTAGAGTCTAGATCGAGAGCAAAAAGTTTTGTGCTGCCTTGTTTAAAAGAATTGTTCAAAACTTGTTTTTATTTAAATTATTTCATATTAGTCAATTATTTTCATTATTTTTTTCAAATAATAATTTTAAATTTATATTATTTTTAAATTCACTATCTTTAGGTGGACTACCTCCATTCATAGGATTTATTCCCAAATACTTAACAATGAAATTTGATATCAACTATTGTATCAACAATTTCATTAGTAGGAATTATTTAGAATTCCAAAAATAATAATACCAGTCAAAAAAGCTTTGCTTAAGCGGTAGGGCTCGAATAAGGAAAATGGTAGCTTGATTCTGGATTTTTTTATTAAAGTTTTCCCCATAGGGATTAATCTTTATGAGGTTATTAAAGTTAAAACAAATTATCAGTTCTCTAAAAAAAAAAATCAAAAAAGATCACAACTTAATTTTACAGGTGTATTAAAGTCAGTAATTCTCTTAAGGGAGGCTTGTTATTTAGTAGTTAACCCTACTTGGTGTTTGAACTTAAAAAATTAATCGGTTTAATCCCTCCAGGCGTGTTTTAAAAAAATTTCAATTTGAATAATTTTTTTTTTAAATATAACTGAATTAATAACTCAGCCTTTTTTTCTCGATATGTTGTTCTTTTCTTTTCTTTTGCTTACATAATTGATTCGATTTTCGGGAAATATATTAAAGGCTTAAGAAAAGATTTCGGAGTGAGTGAGAAACTAATAATTTTTTGAATTTGATAGAATGGGAAGAGTTCGACTGGACAAATTGTTTTTCACCTGGACTCTGGACATTCCGGCGAGTCCCGGCCGTCAGGCAACCATAATGTGAAGAGAGAATCTTCTTGTATAAATACGATACGATAGTCGGGCGCAGTGGCTCAATGGTTATTGTGTCGGATTACTAATCGAAAGGTCCCCGGTTCAATTCGCTTCGGGACCAAGTAACATCTTGAGTTTTTTCCCCTGCCCCACCTCTTGCGAACGTCTGACAAACATCCAAGAGTATCAATAGTCATGAAAAGCTTCTCAAATTTAGGTCGGAGAAGCTAGGTTTTAGGCCCTGTCTGAGCCGTTAATGCCTAATATTTATTTATTTTTATTTTATTAAATGCGATGGACACACAATTGCCAACTTGTTCTACTACGAAAGCCTACTCTGTCTGTTTCCGATTCAGTTTATTTTTTGGTTTATTTGAAGGAAGTACAAGAAGACATCTTCTTTTTTTAGTACTTATAAATAACAAAAGCACAAATGCAGAGTATCCTCTTAACTTTAAAAAAAAGACAAAGTAGTCTTTTTGAAATTTTGCAACCCCGATTGTTTGCTTTATTAAATTGGGGAGAGAATTCCAAAGTCTTCTGTCAACGAGTTAGATAGTTAGATTATGACTTTAAGAGTACTATATAATTGCGCACATTGGAGTTTTTGAAACAGATATGATGTTACTTACAGGTAATCGACGTGAACATAATCAATAAAATAAAAGGAACAATTAAAGATTTAACGAGTTTACAGATGTGGAACGATTTGTTTTAAGACCTAGATTGGTGACTGCATCCAAGTATTGTAGTTAAATATTTAAAAGGAAAATTAGTGGAAAATCGTTTCATTAATTTTGCTTGTTGGAGATTATAATCGATTATCATTTTGTAGAATTAAGTGTGAGCCCATTGTTACTCGACCACTTCAACTAAGCCAACCGGTCCAGGCATGTATACTTGAACATCATCCGCATAGAGGTGCTCCTCCTTGCAAGATTCTCCTGCTTGCAAGATTTTAGATTCGCCACAACTCGGTGTCTTCGATTAATTAAATAATTTTACAAGAGGCATACCGATGTGTCACTAAATCAAAAATACCACTTCAGTTTAAGGCAAAAAATAAAATGAATTTTAATCATAATAAGATAATGTATCTTCTTGGTATCAGAGTGATCTTGGTGAATATCAGTCTTCGTGAAATTGGGTTAGGCGCCTAACTCACCCTTTATAGACCACAAGATTGGCCAAGGATTAAGTGTTGCTCCACTATCTGGAGTTTGGCTCGAAACATTCTCTTAATATACTTCAAAGCATTTAGATTGAGGAATTCGGACTGAATATTATCTAATCGCTGGCGCATCAAGGATCTTTGTCTATTCTAAAGATCTGATGCATCACAAGAAGGAGATCCTATAAGTCTACCTTTGAGGCACTACGCTCACTGTATGTACTTGATGACCGGCAGGAAGTCTCTTTTCCAAAAAAACAGTTTTCTGGTGAACAAACCTTTCGAACCCGCTCCCGAATGGCATCTTGCAATAATTAAAATTGAATACAATTTGCAATAATTCAAGTGAAATTACAAAACTTGTTTGCAGCCATCTCGAGCGCTGTATTACAGCGCTATGCCGTTCTTCAACTAGCTGCGCAACTGTCTGGCCAACATCGTCCAATCGTCTTTATAGTTACTAGTACAAAATCAATTTGCTCTCAGAACATTTTAAAATCCCTTCATTTATTATTGGCAGTGAATCAGTAGTAAAGGTGTTGGACTACAAAAGGGTCTCAGGTTCAAATCACGCCGGAAATAAGTAACACCTAACGTTTCTTTCAACTGCCCTATCTCTTGGGAACGTCTGCCAAAATCCAGAGAATGGCTGAGATGAATTGTTGGAGCAAAACTTGTTTTTGGGCCCTCTATGGGCCGTTAATGCATAATATTTATTTATTTCAATTAAAAAAAATTATTTGACGAGATAGCCCCGCAGGTTAGGTACACCTTCTAGATCGTTAGATCCGTCGGAATTTTTTTTTAATTTGCGCGAAGTGCGTAACCTTTAAAACGTATTATTTATCCTAGATACCGGGAAATAAATTTTCTTTAACCCAAGAAAGCTAATATTCGTCGATTCGACGACGTCACTATCAAAATCTTGATGTCTCTTTTCAACACGGGTACCTAGTAACCTTCTTACTCACTAACCGATGCGGTCTACCGAATGAGTGTAGTTGTGCTCCTTAAGTAAAAACAGTATTTTTAATAACTGTTAATAATAAATAAATTCGAATACAATATGAAAATTAAATTAGGTTTTTTATTTTTATTTATTTTTCTGAAAGAACTGTAACAATATCTGTTTTATAGCGCAAACAAAAATTTAGTAATTTCATCGATTTGACGAAAAATTAATTAGATTCTAGGGTTTATAGCTTTTGTCATATTAGAGATTCTTTTTCTATTATTATTTTCTAGATATCGTATTAAACTAAGGTAATTTTTGTTCAGGTTCAATTTTTCTTACTTTAAAACTTGCTCCCTTACAATCAGCGCTGTCAGTAAAGGAAATCTTAAAATAAATGCTTCTTCTTCTTAAACGACAAGGTTACGAACTGGAGAAGAGAGATCATAACCTAACCACGAACCCGTCGGGTTCTTAGAAAAAATGCAAACAGTGCAATCAGGAAACCGTAACTTTTGGGTTAAAACATTGTCTTTTTAATGTAAGTTTTTTTGTCATTAATGTCATTTTGATTAACAAGGTCAATACTCATACTTGGAATAGAGTGAGAACAACTTCCTGCATTTACTTACACATACCTATAATAATTACTCCTGCATATATACAATCGAAGCCACTTAAAAAATGTTTTTTTGACATTTTTTTAAAATTCATATTCTACCAAACAGATATTCGCATCCTTTAAAAGACTTAAAACTTTAAGAAACTCTGCACTTTTAATTAAGAAAAATATTACTTATTTTTAATTTAATAGGATTATCAAAAATATCTGTCCTTACTTTATCAGATAAATACTAATTCTATATATCTTTCCCAGCACCTCTTTTTTATTTTCCATTTTCACATAACATAATGGTATAACCACTGTCAAAATTGCAATCTATTTCCATATAGCAAACATATTAAAAATTCCAAATTACAAACTTATATTTATTTCCTACATATTTGCCTTGAATTGATGTACCTATCTTTGCATATTCGCAATATTAGAATTGATTTTGATATCCGAATCACGTACTTGCTTCTTGCAAAGCAAAAGACGGAATGAAAATAGCGGTTTCATGGACATGTGCGCTCTACGAAGATACTAAGAAAGACATATACATACATATATTCAATTAAATGTAATTTGTGTTAAGTTTATCTTATACCATTTTGAAATAAAAAGAAAGAAATCGATAAATAGACTTGAATTATTCCCATAAAACAATCTCATTTAGAACAAAAATATGTTTTACAATAAAACTGAAATTTAGTAAACGATCCAACAGATACCGTATACATTCTCAAAATGTAACTACACATCCCAAGGGCTTACAAACAACTAATACGGAGTGAGTAATCGGACTGTTAAACATCACAACTGAACACAGAATTAGTTGGCACGAGTGTATTGAGAAGAGGGAAGGAAAAATAATTGCTGATTTTAAATCACAAAAAAATAACAACAAGCTAAAAATCTCTCCGCCATCGTATATGTAAATTGTGTCGGAGAGACCGGTAAAGTTCAATATCGAATGAATAATATTGAAATGAAATTCCCCCGCGGTGCTTGCACTATCAAACTATTCTCTGTTTTCGTCTGCAGTTGTCTGCAAACTAGGTATTCGTTCAACATTTTAGTGCAAAATTTTCTACGAGTATGGTGCGCGAATATGTTACAAAGTCAGATAGCAAGATACGTTGATAGATAGATGTATAGATAGAAGCTAAAGCGTCGAAAAAAACGCTATTCAAAGCGAACTATGCGCACTGGCGATGAAACATCTTATCAAAGCAGAATGTGTAGAAAAATATTGCCTTATTGAGGACTAGGAAACGAATGCCATGCATAAAAGCCATTCAGTATCAAATTGGTGTTACCAGATTCAAAGTGTGTTGGAAATTTGTTTGTTATATTTGCAAACCTCACAGGCTTATATAGATATGCTTCGTGATTCAAATCCAAACCACTTCATTTGAATATCGAAGCTCAATGAAAAACAATGAAATAGAAATGTTCGAACGACATAAGCCGTGTTTCGGTGCTAGTGTATACCCAGCTCAGCACAATTTACAAATAAAACGCCTAGATCGTATTCTATATTCACTTTTCATTTTTAAGGATGTGTTCGCAGTGTTTGTACTTTAAAAGAGTGCGATTTTGATTATTATTAAAGCAAGGATGCAAATCCAAACGTATTTTTCATAGATAAATACGTTCGCCAATGGAGTTAGGGACTCTAAGGATGAATATAAGGTAGACCCAACTTGGAGGCCGGGCCAGAGGTTCATTTCTAGAAATAATCGGCTACCTATTGAGGTATGAAATTATATCCGTTCGGATGGAAATTATATCCGTTTTGTACGAAATCGGAAATCGGAAATTTACAACCAAGGTATCTGTTATCTGTTCCGAATCATTTATCGGATTAGTTCTCCGATGAAATGCAACCCACATGCCTACAGTTTGACATGACGCGTTAAACAAAACAATTTTTTGGCAGAAGCGCTTCCACAAGAAAATGCTGAAAAATCTAAATTGAAAGTTAAAAAATAAAAAATAAAAAAAAACAACTTGTTGTATAGTTCAGTTATTTGGTATTTTAGAAAGAAAACACCGACAATACAAGTGGTCAAGACGGGTTGCGTTATCTATTGCTTTCAAATTTGATAAATTGTATCGCAAATTCGTTTACACTGTTTTGGATTTAAAACAACTAATCGTTTTTCCGAAATGAATACCTCGAACGCAACCGGAGTTCCGATTGCATATGCATTTCTTTTCAGAATTCCTGCAGACCCTCTTCACTCACTTTCGGAAACAAAAAATCGTTGATCATGGGTCTGTAGCGAGCGCCATTAATGACTACATTTCGATTTAGTTAATTTTTGAATCTGTAGCTGATGGATTACCTTTAGATTTTCTTGGCTCCCAATGCTAACATTGTGTTTATTAACAAAGCCGCTGAGACAGAAGTGAGCCTCATAACTAAACAACATTTTATAGTTAAACTGTGGATCGATTTCTATCTGTTCAAACAAAATTCACGATCTTCATTTCTTGCAGCGATTGAGTTTTGTAAGCGTGTAAGCAAAGGTGGAGTCCTCCCCTTTCGAACGGATGTTCTGCGATTGCAACCCATGGCGTCTTCCGAAATCGGTTTAATGTCGCCCCGTTGTGTCACCTCGATCAGACAAACCGCGAGCGATACAAAGAACTGGAGTCCCTCAGCCTATCAGATCACCTGAGGACGTTGAGGCAGTGAGAGCTTCAATCTTGCGGGTAAGACCGTCTCCAGGCTGCCTTTGATTTTTGGCCTCCAGAGCTCAAATCAATTATTTTTGTTTGCTCAAAGTGGTGAAAACCTTGTTAGTGTAGTCTGATTGGCATTGTGACAACATATGATTGCAATTCGATCACGTGTTAAGGTGTTATCATTCTTCAAGTGCAAACAGCCAACAAAATAGCACCAAAAATTGTTTCGCAAAAATTTTTGTTTTAAATTATGTATTAAATAAACATATTTTAAATCAAATGATCGAATCTATAATTTTACCGTAAGCAGATATTATATTATATTTGGGTTATATGTTATAGTTGAAATGAAAAAATAATGTAAAGGGTGCTTTAGAAACGAAAAATGAAAGACCTTCTCAAGACGGCCTTGCCGGTTTGTGGGTAAAAAATGTCCCCCTCTGTTTCATTGGTGGTCACGTTTTTGATGCTAAGAAACACCATTGTATACCTATTATTTTATCATTTGCCCCCTTTTATTGAAATTTTTGTGTGGTAGATGGATCGTTGTAAGCTAAATTATAATAAAAAATTCAACTTGGAAAAACTGTCGTATGATCAATTGATCAAGTTCATCGATTCCGTGGAAAGCCAATATGAAATTTATAGCATGATGTCAGTGTCGTTGATCTAGACTATGTTGTCGACAACATTGAGTCTGATAGCTTAGATGAGCTGCCAAAGAACGATGAACAGGCGATTAAAGAATGCATCCAGGAAATGAGTGAAGCTGAGACAACAGATGCATTTGGAGAGGCCATACATTTGTCTATAAATATTAGCGAAATCGAGAATCCAGCAGCTTCTTCAACATTTGTCCTTGGTATTTCGGCGGACGAAACTGAACAAGAACCATCCACATCAACTGCGATTATAACAAACTCACGCCTCAAACCACCCAAAAGAGCCAACATTCGAAGCTACTGGACCATCAGTTCAACCTACTGCTGGTGGCTACACTGGAGGAGGTATACCTTTTTTTCTCAAAGCTCTAAACGAAATTAGGAAAGACTCGAAAGAGCTATCCAAACTGATGTGGAGCAAACGCTCCATACGTTTACATGTAAACGAAGAAGCTTTTTGTGGCGATTTATCACAGTGAGAGGTGATTGTTGTTTTAGTAATTTTGTTGATCAAAATTACATTATTTTATTCATAGCCAATCGTATAACAGCGTGTAAGCTGCCGACTGACAGAGAAGTGAGCAAAGAGAATAGAGGATATTAAACAGAAAACATGACGTCAATCCAAGGAATCGATGTGAACACTGTTTTGTGGCAAGATAACAAGTGTGTGAGCCTGGCATTTACATATGTCGGTATTGAACCTTTCACATGGATACATTTTGATCAACAAACAGTCCCTCGGTATAATAGAAAGGAAAACAAAAATTACTGAAATAAACTACCCGCAAATCATCCGAGAATATAATGCTCACCTGCGTGGTGTTGATCTAATGGGCAGCCCTATCTGTCGGTATCACATTCGAACTAAGTGTCGTGACATTATTATTAGACTCCTCTACCATTTTGTGGACATGGCCGCTACAACTGTATTAATTTTATACAAACGTATACATAGTGTGAAATCATATAATTCCAACCATGTGTCCGAAGAAGAACACCTTCTGCAGCTTCCACAATTCCGTGAGAAAATAGCTGCTGGACTTATTAAATGCAAAGAGAAACGGCCTGTAGGTCAGCCATTATCGGCTCAAATTGTTGATCGGACAATATCACTAATGCCTTGCACACCAAGTTCATCAAGTTGAGCATGTTCATTTTGATGGCGAAAATCATTTTCCAATTTGGGTTGATAGAAAAGGTAAAAAAAATTACAAACATTGTAAAAAGTTGAATACACAAGTCATTTGTTCCAAATGCAACATTCATTTATGTGGAACAGCCGATAAAAATTATTTCTGGGACTACCACCATAGAAAATAATATATTTTATACCTTATACAACCCCTTTTATGAATCAAACTTGTTTAATACATTAATATTTACTTATGTTATTTATGTATTATTATTTACATACAAACCGGCAAGACCGTCTCAAGACGGTCTTGACTATTTCTCACCCAGCGGTCGTTTGACACAAAACTTGTGCCTGAAAATTTAAACTTAAGCTTCTTTTACCTATATATACTTGGAAAAAAAATTTCAGTTTGATCTGACCAATTTTACAAGTTTGCCCGTTAGAGGGTTTAGGGTGAACTGATGCGCATTCCTGGCGTGGTTATTGAAATGTTCTTCGGGTGGAATGCAGCTGGCTATTTCGGTATTTCCGCTACCCTTATTTGGCCCCTGCGACTTTTTTTCAAATCCCCTGTTTTCATCAACCGTACAAGGGGGAAGAGTACGATAACTAGTGCGCCAAAAATTGATAACGGTTTTTTTTAGAAGGCTCAAAAATAAGCATTTTTTACTATGGGAGCAGGGGGGTCTATCTCGCCCCGTTTAGGTAGTTAGGGCAATTTCAGAAAAAAAAATTACTTAAATTGAAAATATTAAAACACAAAGTCAACACTTACAATAAAGTACTAAACCGGTTTTGAAAGCCAGAAATCTGTTTTATAATCCTAGATTTAAATTAAATTATTTATGTGAATAGTTTTTGAAAAATTCGCATGCAAGCTCAAAATTTTGATAAAAAAAATTAAAAATAAAATTTTAGAACATGTTTTTTCAAAATTGTGAAATGAAGTGCTAAATTGGCTTTTTGTGGTCAATGTTACTATCAATTCTGAATCGAAAACAAAAAACCGAATGTTTTTATGTCTCCTAGTTTTTGAGAAAATTGAAAATTACTAAAACTACGTTTTTATGAGATTTTTGGTATTTACGGTGATTTTATTTTGAGGATTAATGTTAATGTAGTTCATCTTTGTAAGTAAAGTACAGCAATTTATTTAGCGTTATCCAGAATGCACCACGAGGAGGTAGAATTGCATGGCATTACGCGTCTCAGTCAGTCAATTTGTGATAGGTCAGGATTTAGTTAAAAATAGTCAAGTCAATTTTTCAACTTTCAATGTATTAAAAAGGTATCTAATGTTTGTAATAATGAATCACTTTGAAAAACAACGGTACAAAATTCGAATGTTTGTTTATTTTATGATCTAAGTAGGTACACTTTGAACATTACAGTTGCATTATATAGATATGTAGGACACAAACATACATATTAAGAAATTATATAAGTTTGCTGCAGTCGTACAGAGTAGTACCTTGGTAATGTGAATTTTTCATTATGCATTAAATACATTTTCATGTCTGAAAATTTTAAATGTGCAACTTTGGGCTACGTATGTACATATTATTTAATTGGCATTGGATATATAGGATAAATTCAAAGTTTCTTTAAATTCAGATTCTGTAAATGCAAAAGAAACTTTGCATACACGCTACCTCGCACCCACCCCAAATCATATAGTGGGTATAAGCAGGAGGGTTGCAGGGGGGCAGCATGCCCCATAGATACCTCACTGTTTATACGTCGTAATGCTGGGTGCTAGCACCTGGTCTGAACTTTTTTTCATTTATTTTTATCAAAAATTTGAGTTTCCATGAGAATTTTTCAAAAACTATTGACATAAATAATTTAATTTTAGAATTATAGAACAGATTTCTGGCTTTCAAAACCGGTATAATACTTCATTGTAAGTGTCGCCGATTTTTTTTAATAATTTTTTTTCAATTTGTCATTTTTTCTAAAATTTCCCCTGCCTCCTAAACGGGGCGAGATAGATCCCCCCCCCCTCCTCTAGGAAAAGGAATGCTTGTTTTTGACCCTTCTACAAGAAACCGTTATCAATTCTTGGCGCCCTAATTATCGTACTCGTGTTGTTCAAGGAACTAGAAACATTAATCCTCAAATAAAATCACCGTAAATACCAAAAATCTCATAAAAACGTAGGTTTAGTAATTTTCGATTTTCTCAAAAACTAGAAGACATAAAACCATTCGGTTTTTTTTTGTTGGATTCAGAATTGATAGTAACATTGACCACAAAAAGCCAATTTAGCACTTCATTTCACAATTTTGAAAAAAAACTGGTCTAAACTTTTTTTTTAAATTTTTTTTTTATCAAAATTTTGAGTTTGCATGCGAATTTTTCAAAAACTATTGACATAAATAATTTAGTTTAAATTTAGGATTATACAACAGATTTCTGGCTTTCACAACCGGTTTAGTTCTTTATTGTAAGTGTTGCCGTTGTTTTTTAAGATTTTTTTTTTTAATTTAAGTCCTTATTTTCTAAAATTGCCCCTACCTTGTAAACGGGGCGATAGAGACGCCCCCCCCCCCCATAGTAAAAAATGCTTGTTGTTGACTCTTCTACAAAAAACCGTTATCAATTCTTGGAGCCCTAGGTATCGTACTCGGGAAGAAACTGACTGCCAACATACCCGATGCTATGCTGGTAAAGGTCATGGCAAACGCCAGAAATCGCCTCATTATATGGACAATGGGGGCGTCACACCTACCTGATATGATTTTCAAAACTGTGTTAAACAAACCTTAGATATGCAGGTATTTACCTTCATTATAAAAAAAAAAATAGAAAACAAATTCTGATTCGTAAAATGGCTTTTATTGTGTTGCCGCATCCTTTACTCAATTTAGTTTTTAATACGCGGTCAGTAAGCAAATGCGCAGCGAAACCACCTGCGAGTACCGCCAGTTAGGCAAGATTACATCTTATTCTGGATGTAATCGGCGCACTGAAATTTATTTCGAATGGAAGAATTTGTATAACCGTGCATTACAATAACTGAAGAGGTGAGTGTGTGCGAAGTTAAATATAAAGCATGTGTGCACCGATGCAAAGATATTGCAATATTAATTTGTTCAAATGGTTAACCTTTATAGTGCCAGAGTTCCCGGGTACTTTTATGATTTTGAGCGTCCTAACTTTCTTACTATTTTATATATGTTTTTCTAAAATCTTAGGACATCTTCAAAAAAATATAAATTAACAAAAAAAACCGATTGGTCGACTACATATTTTGTTCCTGTTTCTAAGACATCACCCACACGGAGTACCCGGAGTACTAACGCGCATATGCAATTTTCAAAAACAATTTTTTAATATAAATTTATTTACATAAAGGAATATACAAACATAAAAAAAGTAGACATAATATAGATAATATAGAATTTATGTTTTATAAAAGATCACTACGAGTAATCAGTCCTCGCAAACAATAGGTGCATGGTCGGTATGCTCACTTCATGTTGGCAAATAGAATTTTGTACAGCTTTTCCATGTTTTCCATCTACGCAAGGTGTCTGCACATTTGCACTTCTTCCGTGAAGTCAGTGCTATCGCGGTTCAACAAAGCGATCTTACTAAAGTAGAACAGCTTCACCTTCTTCTTGGCATCTTTGGAGCATCTACGAAAGCAAACTTTCTTTCCAATTGCTGTAAAAAAAGATCTTCTCTGATCTGTTCATTGAGCAATTTGCGGGTTTTTTTCAAAATGAATAACGTATGCTGCCAAGCATGCTACATCTAAAATGTTATAAAGAATGCTATAATCTGCCAACGACAAGTCCTTCTCTTAGTCGTGTTTTGGGAAAGCATTTGGTCCATTTGGTCGAGGAAAATCAAATGTGGGTGTTACTTGGCCCCGGCATGATTTGAACTTGAGGATCTTCGATTAATGATCCAACACACTAACCACTTAGCCACTACGCCCACAAGCATGCATACTTGACAGTAATATCAAAGTCCTTTTTTTCTTGGGAAAGTAGAGCATAACGTTGTTTGATAATGTAAGCCAAACATTTTGTTGAATATGCTTCAATCCTTAGACGGTAGCCACACTTTACGAAAGCCAACCTTATTTTTCCTTGTTGTCCTAACGCTATTAGCTCTGAGACACCTAGCCAATAGCAATGAAGTCAAGACATTTTCCAATTATCCATAAATATGACGTAATCATGTTCATTTCTATGACTCAAACACATGCAGACTCAGATTTTGCACACTTATAACACGAAACAAACCGTTATCTAATATAACTGTAAAATACAACGAACGAAGGCGAACATTTTAAAAGTAATTATACTGAAGTGAGTGATTCCGCAGAATTTATCTTTGAGCGCTAGACTTTGCTGAAGACACTATCATGAGTGTGACTTTTAAGCGCTTTCTATTAATACTTCAAGGTACCTATTCGTATGGATAATTCCACAGTTTTTATGAAGATTAAAGGCAGCATCCAACATAAAAATAATAAACTATTGTACGTGTTGTTTTTAATGTAACTGCTACTCCTTTCCATAATTTCTCCAAAACAAATCTGTTTTTTTTTTTTATTCTCACAATGGGGGTCTGACACAAATTTCATTAATTAAAAATACAACCTTTATAGATACTCGATTGAAACTGAGAAAATACATGTGCTGCTGATTTATCGACGCTCGATCGTTACGCGTTGTTCAAAACGCTGCGTCCATGTATACAGTTCTGTAGATGAAAGTCAATAAATGTAGTTCTCTCCGCTTCGCTAGAGTTACCGCTCTTATCGTTAAACGCAGCTGCAAAGTAAACGTACCCTTAGGGAAAATTAACAGCATGACATGGCAGTGATGTCAGAGTTAAAAGCGTGGCCAATGAAGACAATGTCCGATCCGTAAATGTTTCACAACCTATAGGTACAAGGTTATACAACGCCGTTTTTTAAGGGCTGTACTTTTTAACCTGTCAAACGTTTCTCGTCTCATATCACAGAGCATTAGTGAAATCTTTGTATACTAGCAACCATCTGCAATCACATTTGTGGGTATAAAATGGACGAGTAAATGACCCAACTTTTCGACATTTAATAGCATAAAGTGTGTGTGTGTTTTTTAAACTCAAGCGTATACACGCTTATTAACATTTGCATGGTGAATACAACAACAACTTAGCCTCTATAGACACTTACTTTACTTGGGATAACTATCGCCGCTAAGTCCTTAACCGGATATAGATCAGGACATCGGATACATTCGTTATCGGATACATTCGTTATCGGATACATTCGTTATCGGATACATTCGTTATCGAATGTCAAAACTTTGACATTTCTCACCTACTGAACTAACACATCCTATAGGGGCCAACTTTACAACAACAAACTATTTTAAAAGTTTTTTTAATACGATATAAATTAAATTAAAAAAATTGAAATAAATTAAAACGAAAACAAAATCGAGAATAAAACACTAGAAAAAAAGTAACAAAGAACAAGAAGCCAATAAATGAAGAAATGGGAAAAGAATTTTCAAAAGTCACCTTTTTTAAGTAAGTGGAGTTTTAGACTTCTAAAAGTGGAAACAGTTTAACGAAGTGTTCTTAGTTTCCTAGCGACATCACCTTCTTTCCACTCCACTAACTAGCCAATGACTTATTAGGTTTACAGAGAAGATGGAAACGGTCGAAAATGCTGCGAATAAACGTGATCCGAGCGAGAAGAAAATGTTAAGCTTGTGTGAGGGAACAAAAATATTTTATATAGAGTTCAGTGTTGCCTGTATTTTTTGCTGGTGTGAATTTGCAGTGAATAACCTTTTTATAAGATTGAAAATCATCTGTGGTTAACCGAGGTAAAAAAAAACCGAAAAATTACAAATAAACAGAATTAGTAGTTTTGGTTTTAACCGGCTGGTTTTTTCTATCCCTAGTGCGAAGTTTTACTTTTGGCATGATTGGAAGAGACTTGCATTATTAAACCGACTTCGAACAGCAAATTTGAGAAGCTTCCCAAGGCAATTGATACTCTTGTACGAGTATGTTTGAGACCCCTTGGCAGTAATCCAACGCACTTATCACAGTGCGCCGTTTGACATGGTCAAAACAACTTTCGTCTATGTTGGCCATGGAAAACGTTTTCAAAATCACATTTAACGATATTCCTCTGCAGTGCTATTTTTTTTTTTTGTCGGGGTGCGAGATTTTCTACACTGGAGCACTCAGACTCAATACTGGTCCATTGTACTAACAGGGAGACATGCAGGACAATAAGGTTTGTTTTGTTTAACAGTAGCTCATCATGGGTAGTCCTATAGAATTCGGTTACGATCGACAGAATTGGAATCAAGACAGACGCGTATGCGGACGAAGTCGGTTTTCTGGTATCTGGGATGTTCGCATCAGTCATAAGCGAAATCAGAGAGGGGGCTTTAGTTAAGTTAAACGGCTGAGCTACAGGATACGGCCTCAGCGCAAATTCTAGGTAAACTGAACTGATGCTCTTTACCACCAAGTACAAGATACCGACTTTCAATCACCCTCGACTAAATAAACAAACACTTTGTCATCCGAGGATAGATACCTAGGATTCATCCTAGATCCAAAGCATAACTGGAAGCGAAACAAAGAGCACGGGGTACGGAAAGAATGTGTCGCTTTCTATGCCTGCAGCGAAACTTTTGGCAAAAGGTGGGAACTTCGACTCAAGATGGTGCTGTGGTTATACACAGCCGTAGTACGTCGCATCCTCACCTAGTATGGTGCCCTGCCTTAAGCAAATCCTACAAAATAACTAAACTAAATCGAGTTCAGAGGTCGTTGGAGCAACTGTGGTTTTCGGTCGAGTCCGACCAAACCAATAATGTACTACCAAACCTCCTCCCTCTTAACCCTCTCATCAGATTTATTGCACCTTACAGCGGAGTGAGGCTCAGCGAATACGGGTTTTGGTTATGAAAAACCCATGATCGAATTAATGTGCTTGCCATGCTACCTGGGGACTGCAACCGACTTCATAACGCCCAAATACAACGTTAACAAGGCCGCCGAACTCTAATTCCCATTTAGGACGCAATGGAAACATTTTTTTTTTTATAATTTGCTTACGCTAAAGCGATTTTTTTTCTGTTGTTACTGTACCCTTATAGTGCTAAGAACACAACGTAAGCATTTTGTGTTTAACAACAAGCAGCACCTAGCAATATCGTATTTCATTGCATGCTTTTCGGTGCTACTTACTATTAGAAAGAATAGAGAGATAGGAAAGAAGTGTTAGGGTGCAGTTGTAGGGTTTTTCTCCACGGGTGGTGTTTAAGTTGCTTAGGGAGATTACGATTTCATGTATTCGATATAAAGTAATGGACTTGGGCGGGATTCGAGTAAGCGAATACACTACTACTGCACCTATGCCACCCGCAATTGGTAGTTACCAAGGAAACACCAGGTAGCGAACTGAAAATTTCCAAATCTTTCCGACTCCCGGACTCCTGTAGTTATAGTGTAGCAGCGCACGACTTAACCACCATATCATCCAAATTAATAATGGGTGGCGACGGTGTAGAGGTTAGTGTGTTGGCTTGTGACCCATGCGGTGCAGGTTCAATCCCCATGGGGAACAACAACATACCAAATCACTCGTATAAGCGACCACCTCAATATCGCTCTCCTCTGGGTTCCCGGCCATTGTAACATAGAGGGGAATAAAAAAGCTGACGGGCTGGCAAGGTACGACTCTACCCTTGACAGTTTCCTCACAGAGAGAGTCTTCCCATATTCTTAAATACATATTTAAAAAAATTTTATATATAAAAATTTTTTAAATACACTATCAGCTCTGTGTCGTGGAGTGCTTAAAGCAAGCAACTATCACGAGCAGAAATTGCCGGCACAAAAAGTGCTCTCACAGGCTCATCATTTAGTGCAGGTGTTAGTAAGGACAAAACAATTAAAAATACAATAATAATGTACCTATAAAATACTAACACAAACACAAATCATGCAAATAAATTAAGACATTAAGGTATTATTGCGCAAAATATTTTTCAGCTTAATTTTACTAACATGCAAGTCAATCACATGATCATTTAGATTATAGATTCTACTCATGCGACTAATAGGCTCATGCTTCCCATAATTCGTTCTATGATGGGGGCTAAACAATAATTCAGCACTGCGCAAATTATGGGCACCACCACGAAAATTAAAGCCAATAGACGACAGCAGGTCAGGTGCATCTATTTGACCGGATATAAGCTGCTGTAAAAAAATGATATCGCTATTAAGCCTTCGTTGAGAAAGGGGTAACATTTGAAGAAGCTTAATACGCTGACTGTAAGGAGGAAGGTTAAAAGGATCATCCCATGGAAGTCCTCTAAGTGCAAATCGAATAAATTTACGTTGAATGGGCTCTATTCGATTCAAATGGATGTTGTAGAACGGCGTCCAAACTTGTGAAGCATACTCTAGAATCGGACGGACAAAACAATTGTACAATGACATAGTAACGTATGGGTCATTAAATTCTTTCGCCCACCTTTTTACGAAGCCCAGCATAGAATTAGATTTATTAACAATAAAATTGATATGCTTGGCAAAAACCAGTTTGGAATCGAAATAAACCCCAAGATCCTTAAAATTATCAACATTACAAAAAAATATGTTGAGACAAAGAATATTGAAAGGTGGAAGGTATATTCTTTTTAGAGAATGTCATATGTTGACATTTAGTAGGGTTCAGGGATAAACCGTTTTTATCACACCAATTGGCGAAGCTATTAATGTCAGATTGAAGAAACATTCTGTCTTGCTGACTAGTGATAGATTTATATATTTTCATATCATCAGCGTAGATTAGGATATTACTATGATTTATACATGCCTTAACATCATTAATGGCAAGTATAAATAAAATTGGTCCGAGGTGACTTCCTTGGGGAACTCCAGACTCAGCTATAAAAGATACAGATAGCGATCCTCTAAATTTGACTTGATAAACCCTTGATCTAAGGTATGAATTAACCCATTTTATGAAACTTGGTGGGAAACCAAAAGCCCTGAGCTTAAACTCGATTATTTCATGGGACAGGTGGTCGAAAGCTTTAGAGAAGTCAGTGTATATGCAATCCATTTCGTCCTTATTCTCTAAGGCATTAGAACAATCATGCAAGAAACTTAACAGATTAGTGACAGTGGATCTGTTTCTTACAAATCCATGCTGTTCATTGCAAATTAAATTGCGGCAAAGAAATATTAACTTTTCGCAAACAATTTGTTCAAAAAGCTTAGGGATACACGAAAGCTTTGAAATAGGCCTATAATTAGTGATATCACCACGTTCGCCTTTTTTAAATACAGGTGTGATAAAAGCACTTTCCCATACATAAGGGAATTTACCAGTACTAATGGACAATTCAAACAGATATTTAAGAAATGGAGCAATTGCATGACTACATTTTTTAAGAACAATCGGTGCAATGCCATCAGGACCTGATGAATAATCATTCTTCAGAGAAGAAATAAATTTTAAAATTGTTTCCAAGTCAAATGAGAAGCTATTAAAACTTATTTGGGAACAGCTAGTTAGATAACTAAAATATTGCTCATCTATGTGAAGAGGGGCCACCCTAAAAGACTTACTGAAATAATCTGCAAACATATTGCTTGCATCTAGCGAATCAGCAGTTGTAGAGCTATTGTAAGTAAGTTTCGATGGATAACCATCGGTTTTTTTCTTAGAATTAACAAATCCCCAAAAAAGTTTGGGGTCCAATTTTAGAGAGCATTCCATTTTACTTATATAGTCAATATATAAGTTGCAGGATAAAGATTTGAACTCATTGAATAATGTGAGATAGAGCTCAAGATCTGAATGGCAGAGACTTTTTAAATAGTTCTTCCAAGCCCTATTACGTCTGTTTCGTATCGATTTGAGCTCTTTAGTATACCAGGGATGGGACGTTTTCATATTCCTAGAGGATTTGACAGGAATCACTTTTTTCATGCAGTTATCTATCAAAGAATAAAAAGCACCTACTGCATCTTCAATATTAGATAACGCAGTAAGATTAAAATTAAACCTATTAATTTCATCAGAAAGCCTTTGAAAATTTGCTTTCCGAAAGTCAAAAGATTGCGAACGGTCATACGAATTGCTGTTTTCGTACAGATGTGCGCCCAATTCAATAAATACATCCAAGGGTGGATGATTGTCATCAATGTTAGTTATACTGAAGTAGGATTCCAGAACCACTGTACTAACAGAGTCAGAAGAAAAAAAAAAGCTCGAGAGTTCGATTTTTGGAATTTTTTATACAGCTTGTTTGCTGTAAGTCAAGAGACAAAATGTTGTCTAATAAAGCGAGCTCTTGTTGGGCAGAGTCAAAGGATGGAATGAGATGAGAATCATCCTCAGAAGGTACCCATCCAATATGTGGCAGATTGAAGTCGCCTATAAGTAAAACAGTGCTTTCACAACAAGATACTCGTATGTCAAAAATATGGTCAAGTGCCATAGAAAGTTCAGAATACAAAGAACATAGACGAGACGATGGAATGTACGCATTAACAACATATAAATGTTTGTTCTTAAGTGTAATTTTTACACAGATAATTTCGACATTTAGTGAAAATGGAAAGTCAATCTTTCGTGACTCAAAGATGGAACGAACGGTAATCAGGACACCTCCTCCAAGCGCTTTCAGATCATTTTTATGACGGTCGTTTCTGAATACGGAGAACTCATGATTGAAGAGTTCCGTGTCTAAAATTCCGGCATTAAGCCATGTTTCCGTCAAGGAGAAGATATCATGAGAGAGGGCTTGGGAGTTTAAATATATTTCAGCGGTTTTTGTGCGGAGTCCCCTTACATTTTGATAGTAGAGGGACAGCCTATTGGGTTTTATAACACGAACGGACAGTCTTTCCTACGACTTTTAGTCGAACGGGGTGTAAATTCTTTTACTAGCGTATTTTGAGGCCTTGCAGTGTTGTTGCACAGTATTTCGAAATATTCTGAAGGGGCAACAATTTTGAATGACGCAACAAACCCATCAGCCTTGCTGATTTTGGTGCATTTAATTGAGTCATTTTTTGGAATCAAGTTTCTCGAGACCAAATGGTTCAAGACATCGTCTGAAGAAGTGTTTGGTTTTAGCCGAGAAATGAAAATAGATTTTGGTCTGGGAATCGATTCAATAGTTCCTGATTCGGTACCTATGGAATGATTGATGCCTGTGGGACCAAAATTAAGGGTGGGGGCATCGTTTAAGTTTTTTCGTTGACTCCTGAGATTAAATCGTTTAGCGTTTGGATTTAGCGCAGAGGAAGGCATATCACGTTTCCTTTTGCCTGCGGGTAGAGTAGATGAAGACGGTGCTAAACTAAAAATGGGCTCAGGGGTAGATTCAACAGTTGCTGAACCTGTTGTGTCAACCATAGTCAATGTATCCATGGCCCGTTGGGGACACAGCTTTACTACGTTAGTCGGCAACTCAAGGTCAGTAGACGTTGAGGCGTCTGCCGAATGATGAGGGTCAGACAATGTTGATACGTTGGAGACAGTTGTATTGAAATTGTCGAGTAAGTCTTTAAACCCCTTAGATAGTTTCAGTATGTCAGCCTTGAAGACTGACATCTTGAAAGCAAGGGTGGACAGTGACAATTTTCGACACGGGAGCAATACCATAAGGCGATCTCCGAAGCTTTAATTTTATCCATAAATGCATTGGTTGAACCAACACATTTAGCATGGAACATCATGCCACAAGGGCCACAACAGGCAAAAAGATAGATAAATAGACTCACGATCTAACAATTAGAACCCGAAATGATATTGGCAGAACTGTAGCAATCAGCACTGGATATTGGTCTGTCGGTACACACGCTGCCAAGTTAGGCATTCCTTAACCATTTCCTCTGCGAATGTTCGGCTCTAGCTAGAGCCAGACAACGCACTCCTGACAAAGCCTTATCTGGACCTATAAGATTCTGCAAAATCGTTAAATTTCTGAACTTTACAGAATGGGTCTGAAACACACACCGACACGACGGCCGATGTATCAAATCGGCGCATATTATGCCCTAATTGTGCCTTGGTGTAGTACAACCAGGCAGCTGCATACCTACTTGTAGAAGCCGGAAAGATGGGCAGGGCTCCTGGTCACACAAAAACAACAGCGCCAGTGTTAAAATGCCTTCAGTGATGAAGTTATCCGAAACCAGGAGGCCTGCCGAAGGTTGGTAAGGTAGTGGCATGGGCAGTAAGCCTAGGCTCACTTAGACCGCTGCATCGGTTCATTGTGATACCACAGAGGCCTTTAGAAACCTGCTAACAATACAGGCGAACCAGTAGGGCAGCAGAGAATGGCAGGGTTATGATATCTCTAATCCAGATAATGATCTTATCATGAAAGAAGAAGAAACAAACAACAAAACAATCTCGTTTTTTTTTTGAAATATCGAGTACCCATTTCGTAGAAATCGTAAATAATATATTTTGTCTGTTTGTTTTACTACATCATTAGGCATCAGTATGATGAACACTCGCATCGTAAGGGATTTTTTGCAGCCCCTCTATAGGAAAGTTCAGTACTCGTCCCGTACACAGTGATTTGCGTGCAAAAGCTAAGATTTTCTTCCCCATTGAAAATAAGTTTGCTGGCTGACAACACTGCACAAACACTTACTAGCTCCTCAGACACTTCAGATGTTTAATTTGTCATAAACATTGTATAGATACATTTAAAGTTTCGCAACACAAATATACCACACCACAGCTTTAATGTTTTAACTCCCGCAATCGTGGTACATAATCTGTGTTACAGATACAACCGTCCGCATAGAGATACTTGATAGGAATACTAGACATTGATTCAGTGCGCAGAGGGTCATGTGCGATTTAATTTTCCTCGTTTTTCCTGCACGTTTTTGTATATCAAAAACGATTTTCCACAAACGGTAGCAGAAACTGCAACACACAACAACAGCGAACTGCCGATGACTGTTTTGTCTAGCAGAGTGGCACGGCACCAGCTTGGCAAGCAGCAGACATACTGCTGGCAGAAGCCAGACACAAGCTAACTGAACTTCGGGTGGATTTCAGCTTTTCCGAGTCTGTGTCTCGGCCAGTATTCAACTGACAGCGATACACACGACAACGATGAGAGTGCGAATCGCTACTTTTCGCCAGTGTTGTGTAGTTGTTCTCTGAACTCCTGTGAAGAATTCTGATTAAAAGAAAAAAAAAGAAAAAATATATCTTCCACCCTGTGCATGTACTTCTGTTTCGCTACTTCGCCTGCTAGTAACTGCTAGTGAATTATTTTGTAGATTTTCGGTACGGTACTTTGTGTTTTTTTCGCGTTGGAAGAGCGGTTCTGATTCTTGTATATATTTAGATAGAGAGGGAGAGCAAAAAAGAGAAGTGTATGTGAAGAATTGTGTACTCGAACTCAAAGCGCGAAATAGTGAAGAGTAGTGGTGAATTTTTCTGCACTTTTGTAGTAAAAGAAAATTTGAAAAAAATTGTTGTTTTTTTTGTGCATTTTTGAATATCTCTGCATTGTGTTTTATGCAATCGCCGTCTTCTCTCTTCCTCGTCGTCATCACCTGCGCCTCATCATCATCCGTCGATGTCTTAGTTCGGAAGCATTGTGCGAACAAAACTGTGTGTGGAGACAAGCAAAGCCAGTGCACTTTTGTTTTTTAAGCGGGAGTTACTAGATATTGTTGATGTTTTCTTTTCCCACAATTTCGGAATGTGGGTGGTGGAAAATATTGTTTTTTTTTCTTGGTTTTGTTTTGTTTCATTTGACATATCTACCCGCACAGCTAGCGTATAATGACACTTCCTTTTTTTTGTTGATTATAATCTTCACAGTGCAAATCTGTTGATTGCATTTAATATAATTAAAGATCTGCTTCTAAATGAACAAATGATAATGACTTAGTTTTTTTGAGACATGAAGTATTTTTGGTGTGCAAAATATGGAAATTTCAATGTTAAGTGTTTTTTCAAAGGTTTTTGCTTGATATTTGAAACATTTATTTGTAACACTCATTGCGCTTGTTGTTCAGTTTTATTTCAACCGTTTGGAAAAATTGGAATAATCATAATATTCTGCCAGAAACAACGGCCTCTATCAACCATTCATAATATAACTTCGCACACATTTTTGGTACGAATGGTAGGGACCTTCAGTTTAACAGCTAGCGTAAAACTAAAGAAGCTGCTGATGGCCGTTCAAATGTTAGGTATCTGTCAGATTTTTGGAATGGGTGGGACAGTGTAGAAAGTTGTAGGTTTATGAATGGGATTCGAACCTAGAACCTCTTGTTCATTAGTTCAGCATATCGTATCAGCGACTGAGCTCATGGATTGGATATTTAAAAAGTCAAACTGGCTGTAATTTGTGCCAAGAAGCGACGAAATCACTTAACATTGAAGCAGTTAACGCTCCTTATTGATTTATACTAATTTTAGAAATAAGCCATTAGCTTTTTATACCCTACTAGGGGTCACCCCATGGTCGAAATTCGACCAATTTATTCTATAAATTGAAAAATAACGAAGTCGACTGTTATACATATTAATCGGAAAATGAAATTTTTCGACATTGCATTCTCTGATTTCATATGATATAAAAATTTTCCGGCATTTTCAAGTAACTTCAAGTTTTCAAGCATTTTCAAGTAACCTTAAGCATTTTCAAGTAACTTCAAGCATTTTCAAGTAACTTAAAGCAACTTCAAGCATTTTCAAGTAACTTAAAGTAACTTCAAGCATTTTCAGGTAACTTCAAGTAACTTCAAGCATTTTCAAGTAACTTCAAGTATTTTCAAGCATTTTCAAGTAACTTCAAGTAACTTAAAGCATTTTCAAGTACCTTCAAGTATTTTCAAGTAACTTCAAGTATTTTCAAGCATTTTCAAGTAACTTCATGATATAACATTTTTCCGTTCTGATTGGCAGATTATTGCCTCACACAGCAATGTTGTTGTTGTTGTAATTTCATCCAATTCGCTTCATTTTACCTGCTGTAATTCATAATGTGTATTTTTTTTTTATAATTAGCGGGTGCTGAAGGGATTTTATATTTTTCTGTAATTGATACAGTACCCTTATAGTGTTGCCACAGCGCAGGCATTTTCCTTGCTGCAGTTTTGTGTGTGTTATATATGTGGATAATTTTTGTATTGTACACTTCTATGTATTGTCCCCTACCCAAATATGTATAGTGTTGGCATATCTATGTAACGTATAATAGCAAAAATGGGTGGAAACACGTTATAGGCAACTCCGTATTAATTATACCCTATCTTGAAAGACTAGAGGTGTTTTTTTCAGCTACTCAGTAGTAACTCACTCTTTAAGATCAGGAAAAACGGTTAATACTCACTCTATTTTCATTGGAAAAACAAAACAGAAAAAGTTTTACTCCCAGGGTTATCGACATGCGACTTTTGTTGATTATTTTCCGACTGCCGATTAAATACTGATGATTTAAATACCCATTTTGTGTGCTGCTTCGGGGAAGAAAATTTGCTTATTAAATTGTTTTTTTTTTTTTTTTGCTTCCAACAGCCAAGCGGTGAATCTGTCCAAAAGTCATTTAAGGCGGGCTTGTAGCCCTAGCAAGCACACATATAATATTAAATAAGGGCTAGTGGCTGTTTGCCTCTAGCAGGCCACCTTTAAAACTAGCGGGAACAACATTTTAGTTGGGGTTTTAAAGGACCTTTCTATGCTTTCAGGGATCCCCTGGATAAAATAACCCAATGTCAAATAAATTATTGCCAGTAATTGCTATTAATGTCATATCTTAGATTAATATTCTATTTTAAGTTAATAACATGTTTTTGAATAAGATCATTTTTTCATCTGCTACGACTTTTTTGTGCGACATTCTCAAATTGGCCAACGGTAACCACGGAAAAAAATCGAAATTTGTGCCCAACCTTAAACTGATTTCAGCGCCGTCTGGGAAAAATAATACTGACTGGAGATTTGTTTTTGGTTTACAGATAAAATGCCGAATGAGTAATTACTGAGTTGAATTAAAAACACCACTTGTATTTGGGAAAAAATCTCCAAAATAAAAAGTAAATTTGAGGTTTTTTATCTCTTTGAGAGTAAACAAAACCCTTACCGGGGCAACAATATTGAGTTAGCGTGCTAATCCATGCGGAGAAAAGAGTGAAAACCGTTTTACTCACCATGCGGGCCACCCAAACTTTGTTTGATTCAAAAAAGTAAGCCAGGCGCCTACCAGAGAACGAGCTCACTACTTGGAATAATTGTCTTTAAAATTAAATCTTGAATTATCTAATATTAATTGGCGGAGCTGAAATTTCGAACATTCTTATACCCCCTATGGACTCCAAATAATCAACAGTTTTTTAAAATCCTCCCACTGACACGCCATATACAGTCTCATTTGATTACGAGCAGGTAGTATTTTATTTTACAAAAAGTCGTAAATTTTTTTAAATCCTTCGATAATCTGGGAAGCATGATGTTTTTTTTATAATTAGCGTGCACTAAAGGGATTTTTTATTTTTCTGTAATTGATACAGTACCCTTATAATGTTACCACAGCACCCAGCAAATGATTGATTGCCTGTTTTTGGGCGCTTGACTACTTGAAAGGATAGGAAAGAAGTTTTTGGTGCCATAGGGTTTTTTTCTTCTAATTGCTTAGAGGGAAATTTTGAATTGTTGTGTGTATTCAATTTTACAAAGCATGACTCTGGTCAGGATTCGACCACACCTCCTACCAATCTCTTTATGAATGCATTACCATCGCACAATTGCCACCCGCTTATTAAGTTTATGTTGTAAAAAATACAAATCGAATTAAGAAGATAAATTCTATTCTTATGATGTTTTCCCCAATAAGGTTACAAAATTACAAAATTAGTCCTTTTTTCGTCTCACTTGATTACAAACAGTACCTGATAGATTCTTAAAAGGTTTTTTTTATGTAAATATGTAAATAATTTTGCTTTTTTTTATTTGTTTTAGAGTAAGAATAGTTTTTAATAATGTGTACTATCTCCCGATCGCTGTATCACTTGAAGAAGCCTGCTATGAAAAGATTCTCCCAAGTAATTAATTGAAATTTCGGACCAGACTCGTTTAATGACTCTTCCGTGTTAGGGTTTTGCTGTCCTCCTTCGTAGACTTTTGTTGAAAGCCATCACCACTCGTTTTCCATGATGATCAGGTCCGGTGAATATGGCGGCCATGCCAGTAGGTCTATATTTTGGCTCTGAATCCAAGTTTTTGTTGTTCTTGCGGTATGTATCGGTGCATTGTCCTGTTGGAATATCCATCGCTGTCAACCAAATATACTTTAAGAAACTGTATTAAAGCCCTTTCCAGTATTGATACGTATGTGGCTGTCACTTTTCAGGTGTGAAAATCAAGGTTTGCAGTTCCGTAAAAGATTACTGCTCCCCATACCATTACTCCTTTGCTGTGTTGCCTTTGAAGTTGTATTTCATTTTTTCGCGAATCGTGAAAATAAGAATTGTATAAATCATGTCCGTCCGAATTAAACGACGCTTTGCCGCTCGCGACTCCACCTGATGTGACTTTTTACAAAATCAAGTCGCATACTTTTACGTGCTGTGTTCAATGGTGGTTGCTTTTCCATAGTGGTGTAGCCAATTTCTTGGTTGATCCACTCCGATGAAGCTAAGAGACGAAGAGCCGTTTGTCTGCTGAAAATGTCTGCAGTGTAACAGAGGGAGTAGTTAAGAGCTCCCCACTGATGCATAGACAAGCTGATTCTATGACTCCACTAAACTTATCGCGATTGTTCGCTTTATCTAAGACGGTCCACCAGACAAGCACCCGAATGTACGTATCGCCTTAACGACCGATGATCATACCCCCTCCACTTCACTGCATCACTTTTCCATTCATTTAAATGGCTGGAATAGGTCGGAGTGGCCCACAGAACGAGCAGCACCTTTTTCGAACTACAGTACGAACTCGGTTAACGCAACCCCCCATTCGCGTAACTCCTCGATTTTCGCAACACTAAAGTCGTCGCACTTCGTGAGTCTATAAGTGCAACTTTTCAACACATTTACCTCGATTAGTGCAACTTCTTGCGTTTATTCATCTATTTTTTATTTGCATGTTCTCCTTTTGGTTTTGTTTTGTTTAGACCTGGACCAATTTCTTTTGTAAATACAAGGTTGAGCAAAAGTTGTCACCCGGCTGTAATTTAATGAAAAACTTCGATTCCGCTTTTGGATTCTGTTTATTGATGTCTTAAATTTTTGATAGGCTAGTGACCTTTGCGCCACCTAGTACATCCATGTCATTATCTCTACAGAAACAGTAAAATGGCTATGTCATCATTTTTTATTTATAAAATGTAACCCGGTAAGTGCAACAAACTCGGTTATTGCAACTGCCTCAATTTCTATTAGTTGCGTAAATCGAGTTTGTACTGTATATGGGAACCATTCCCCTATAAAACATCCACCCTTGCATTAATTGCTCATTGCAGATACGTTTGATCCACAAATCAAATCAAGTTAATAACATAATACAAAAAAAATAATATTTTAAAACTCCACAAAAGTTTATTCTTGAAATTTACAAAAACAAATTAAAACAGTTCACACTCTATTTGAAAAACACCAACATCTAGACTTAAACGACTGTAAAAGTTACACGGTACAAAGAAGGAAATTACGAAAGAGAAATTCATAAATTTAGCGCCATACTATCAGAAAAACAAAATACATAATTTCACCACCCACCAACCCACCCCGCCAGCTACATGAAATTACCTATTCAAAGATCTATAAATCTTAACACGAGCAAACAAGTATCGAAGAACAAAAAAAAAACAAAAAAAAAGCATAAACATAATAAAATCCCCTCTGAAAGCTTTTTCATGAACTTCAGATCGTACTTGGTAGTTGGAAAAGCTTTTACTGTTAAATTGCGAGAGAAATTCTGTTTATTATTATTATTTTGTCAGCAAAACTGTACGTTACCTCATTTGAATCTATTTTATGATGATTTTGTCACAAAAATATTATTATCGAGGAAATTGCTTGTTTGCTTGAGGAAAACGTAATTATTTAAGACGGGGGATGTACACCTCCAATTTTCATCAAAATGTTGTCAGACATTCAAGTGAATAGAAAATTAGAAAAATATAATCACTGGTGTTTATTAAATAACTTCAATGTGGATTTATTTAAAGTATCTTTAGGAGGTTCACTCGTATAGATGGTATCTATATTTGAGTACAATATCAAGTAGGCTTAAATGTGTACTGGATTGCATTAATATACAGTAACACTTATTTTGATGATAAGCATACGTGATAGACTTAAATTTGTATGAAGATTTCATGGTAAAGTCCACCATTTACATATAAATGGTCTTTCATTAGCGACTTGACAACTTCAAACGTTCAGTGTGAACGAACCCTTAAACCGATTACCGAACTGTCAATGTCAAAATATTCAGTAAAATTCACATATTATCATGGTTCCTCGATACAAGAAGGAGCAACGTTTACAAATAATTAAAATTTACTACCGAAATTCCGAGTCGGTGGTCGCAACTTTAAGAGCGTTAACGCCATTTTTCGGCCGTAGTTCTCGTCCCAGTAGACAAGCAATTCATAGTCTAGTGAAAAAAATTGAGTCAGAATATGATACGCGATGAAGTGTATCTTTGGTTAAAATGCTTCGTCAGTAAGCAAAATATGCGTTTCTAGGCAGGTGAAAGCCGTCATGTGCTTCATGAAACAGCACTTCATCCGCAAAAAGTCAATGTTTGGTGCGGTTTTCATGCCGGTGGCGTCATTGGGCCTTCTTTTTCGTCGATGAAAATGACCGCCATGTAACGGTAAATGGTATTCGATACAGAAACATGTTGGAACTTTATATCTCTGAGGAATTACATGAATTGGACATCAGTGATATGTGGTTGCAATAAGACGGTGCCACGGCTACATTAAATCATTGGTCTATGCCAACAAGCCGGTGACGTTAGACGAATTCAGAGCCAATATTGAACGAGAAATAGCGGCCGTATTGATCGAAATGTGCGGCCGAGTCATCGAAAATTGGGTTCAACGTATCGATATACGTTCCCGTGGTTGACATATGAACGAAGTCGAATTCCATTCATAAATATTTTGATAGTAATTCAAGCCAATACATTTTTTGAGATATCTCAAGTAGTTTGCATTTTATTTAAAAAGTAGTTGTCAAGTCCTTAATGAGAGACCCTTTATAAATATGTATAAACATCTAAAGAATATTTTTTATAGGGAACGACTTTTAATTCATTCCCAGCATGTAGATATCCTATCGACTGTTCTAAGTCACATTTAATAGAGATTCAATTCGTCTTTTAAATAGGGTAGGAAGATTCCCCTATACAGCCATTCAAACATATTAGGCACAGACATCCCTTATATCTATCTAAAAGCATTTGTGGTTGGCAACAGTGTGGAGGTTTGTGTATGGTCCTGTGACCCGTGCAGTGCAGCTTCAATCCCCCTCGGAGAAGAACAATATATACCACCCATTAATAGAGAGAAACGAACAACACGTTGTTTCTCCAACTTCTACATCAAAAAGAAGATTTCGACCTGTATATTTCTTGCTTTATATTTCTTACACGTATTTTGACAATTTTCAAAAGGTGGAACAGTGAAAAAACGTTTGGTTGTTCAATTTCTACTGGCCCACTGCACCCTGCAACTGGTATTACTACTTACTTTATTTAACGGGCTATTCAGCCTTCCGTCTTCTGTGTCCTAAGGCACGCTGCTTTCAGTTGCCCAGACCAAGCGCTCTGGCATCCACGATGGCTTGCTCTTTAAAATGGTGCTCCGGTCTTTATTGTCGTCTCAAAACTGGGGGCTGGGAGTCGACGATCGTCTTCGCTGGATAATTATTTTTTATTCCCTCGATGTGGACGAGTCGACAAGTTTTAAACTTTAGGACTACATCCACATCTTGGTAAATAAATCTCGTGGAGCTCACGGTTGTACCTTCTCTTCCATGCGACATCTTTGCACGCAGAACCAAATATTTTTTCTGAGCCTCTCCTTTCCAGTTCTATCATTGTTTTATAGAACTAACACTTAGTTTTCCGGGTTGAAGAAGTAGCAACAGTTTCCTGTTAACTTCGAGATAGGTAAACTCCCTAACTACATCGAAGTTGCTCTCCTAGTCGGTGGACTGATGTTTTAATAAAATAATGTGCTGTAAATTTGTTTTTAATTTGGAACGACATTAAACGCCAACACGTTAATACGATCAACTTGAATTTTTAACTTCTACGTGTTCCAACAACATCAATATTTCAAGAAGTTCAACAGTGCAGACTCGCAGATCTTTCTTCGTTCCAGAATATGAAAAAGATTACCCGCTCGTATTAAAACAACTGCATCCGCTCTTTAAAGGAACATCTTCAGCTTCCCAAGTGTAGCTTTGCATTTTTACTCTTTATTTATTCATTAATTTTCTTAAGTTTTGTTTTAAGTTTAATTCTTTTTATTTTTTCATTAATTTGTATCTTTTTGTTGTGTATCTAATTTTCTTTGTTTTGGATAAGTTTTTTAATTCCTCTTAATAATTTTTGAATTTGATTATTTATTTTTTAAAAACATATTTTTTTTTAAGCCACAGATGAGATTCCATCTCAAGACTTGTAAATAAAAAAATAAAAAAATGTTCTTTGAGGAAGCAGACACAACGGCTCAGACTGGGTCGACAAGGGTATGTGCAGATACTGTGGTGACCTGCAAGCCGGGGATGCAATAACACACATACTGTGTGATCACGGAATCGTAAAAGCTTTCTAGTAAAATGCATCTTCGAGGAAAATGAGGAATTGGGTTGCACAAACTACAGGAAGGTAATCGAATTCTGCAGGGAAATCAGATTTCTTTGGAGGGAAAGTAATTAGGCTCTTCCTTTTGATGTTTAGATTCAATTGGTTCCATTAATCGCGATTTTTGATGCATAGTGCTCTATGCGGTTGGGCTATGCTAGCCAAACCTAAATAAATAAACTCAAAAAGTCGTCCTTTTTTGCTCCATTGCCGTTCCTTTCCTGAAATATGCGTTCCCATATCACCAAACAAAACAACATGACAGTAATAATTATCCCTGTGTTATTATTTTTCTAAAAAATCGAATTTGAGACGAGACAAAGCTAGATAAGCTTGACAAGTAAAACATTATCTTGATACAAAATTCCATCAAAATCCTAAAAGGCGTTTTCGAAATACATATTTATTGTATATATACAAGAGGGTATCGACGGTGTAGAGGTTAGTGTGTTGGCTTGTGACCCGTGCGGTGCAAGTTCAATCTCCATGGGGAACAACAACATACGCCACCCATTCTCCAGCCTCTACACCAAAAAGAGGATTTCTGCCTGGTAGCACAATGGACGGTTACCGAGTCAGAGTGCTCTGGAATTTGGATTTTGGAAAAAGAAAAAATATATATACAAGAATTGCTCGTTTATAGTATTAAGAAAATTAGTACCGTATTATTTAGGGTAGGTTAGGTTAGGTTTAGGTGGCTGTCGGCAGAAGCGGACACACTTAGACCAATGTAGGTTCATTGTGATACCACGTATGTATTATCTACCTCAACTCTGTAGATGGGACTGGCCAACGACACGCGGTTGTTCTCAAACGGTACCCCATCTACGTACTAACTGCGCCCCATTGTTTAGGGTAACCCCTAAAGTTTTTTCCACCGTTCGACCTCTTGCGAATGTCTGTCAAACATCCAAGAGTATTAGTTGTCATGAGACTTAGCTAAAAATTGTATTTGAAGAAGCTAGGTTTTAGCTCTGTATGTTCCTTTGAAGCCTAATATTATTAATTGTCTAGAGTTGGCGATTAATTTGACTTAGGCTATTTTTTCCAATCAAACAATAACTGAAAGTCTATACATATTGGGATATCTTTTTTAGAATACCAATAAACGGACCTTCTTTTATCAACGATGTTTTAACAATGATTCTGACATATTCTCAATATCATGTCGACATTGACTGTCGCCTGTATACACAAAATTTTGATGTGCACTCAACGAACCCGAGCTACTGTACGCCTTGCAACATTCCACAACTAGGTTACACAACTCAAATTATAATTTTAAGACTTTTGCTTTAACCTTCTCTGCCACTTGAGCAATTACATATTATGCTTATGCTTCGCTCACTAAACTTGACTGGTGTGAGTCGATGTCACAGTATATCCCTTTATCGCGAGCCCAAACATAAACATCTGCCTGACATAGAGTACTTAATCTAGGCATTCAATAAATTATAGTCACCAAGTGAATTTGGGATGAATCGAAAGTATAAAGTGTCTTCCACTTTTTATTTCATATGTATCTATTAGTAGTGGTACACAACTTTATTGCTTGCGCGTAGTTATTGTAGTCCGTTGCCCAGTTGTGAAGGGTGCTCGAATTTTGTTAACTTGTTTATATTTAGTAGTCATTTTTGTTTCTTTCTTTAATCAACATAAAAAATAAATTACAAATTTGCACGTTTTACCGTCTTTTTCCTTGGAATGGTTTGTGGATTGTGGAGCATCGCCGCCGCAATCGTTGTCGTCGTTTATAGCCGTTGTGTGGTGAATGAATGGATGGACGGACAGTTTTATCTGTTGCTGCTTTTGTATACTTCAACTTTGTTTTTTCTTCTTTGTAATTTATTTCGCTTTAAAGTATTTCTTTTCTGTGGTCGTCCAGTACATAGTATGAAATGGATTTTTTTTTTTCGTTTGTTTTTCTCAGTGTGAAATCACCACCAAGGAACATATTTTTAGTAAAGTTACTCGTAGATGCATTTTCTTGCTCCATAATTCTTGAGTTGAGTGCGAAGAGTATTTGTGTCGGTTTCTTGGTGGTTGTTAAGAATACGAAAAAAGCAACCACTGAAGCAAATGCGAATGAGTGAATTTTTATACTTTTTAGTGATTGACTTCAATTTAATTACACTTCTCGCCCATTATCGGTACGAGAATTGTAACGTACACATAGCTGTCAGATACTGGACAAGTGAAACTGACGAGTGGATCCGACCCACGGAAATTATGTTCAACACTTTAAGTATATTATTTGTGCTTCTTTGGTTTCTTTTTTAAATTTGTATTTCCGTTTTGTTGATGGGTTTCATCATTTCATTTGCTTGTGCTGCAAAATGCTGTCTTTATTATTGTCAGACTTTTGAAAGATTGCAAGTGTATAGGATAAGGGAAAATATCGTAAATAAAATTGAAAGGCATCTGAAGTAGTAAAACAGAAGTAAAACTAAATTTTCTAACTGAGGCAAAATAGAAAACTTAAAAACTTTAACGACTTTTATGAAAACCGTGAGTCCTGCATAAATTCGCTGAATTATGCTCCTCTGGAAATATGTCCATAGTTTAATGTCGTCAGTTTTGTTTGAGAGAAATTCTTGCGGTTGGCAAATGTTTTCCACCCGCTTTCGAAAGGTCGTACCTCCACTCTAGGTTTCATTTTAAGACACTACCATAATCAAAAGTAAAAAATTCAATGCTTAAAATGTAGATCCATTTTGGTTTGATGTATACAGCAAAATTCATTGACTTTGACTTTTAAATTAATTTTTCATTGACTATTAATAATATTAACTTACATACTAAACAAAAAATTATAAAATCTAACTTTAAAATTAACAGGATACTTTTTCTATATTATTGGTCCTCATGCGGACGCTCTAAATTAAAATATATCTTATTATTATTGTCTTTCGGCCTTAAAACTATTTTACGAAGTAATCTTACATAATGTTTTCATCGAGAAAATTATTAAAAAAACAGAACAAAACGCGGCATCTTTATAAAATTTTATGTTTTTATATAAAAACAAATTATAAACAACTACTCTACTTAACTAACTTTAAATACTAAACGTAAACTAACTATAATTAGGATTGTGAGCACTCGATGCCTTACGCAACAAGTGGTTGCGTTACATATTATAGTAACGCACCGTCCTGGGGGGCATGTTGACCCCTCCCTCCTGAACAAATCACCAAAATTCAGCGAATTGCTTTTCGGTATCGAATTTTTAGCTCCTCGCTATTGCGGTAATAAAGCGGAAGAACTCATGAGCATTGGTGACGTCCCCGTCTTGGATGAGCAGCTTATATCTCGCGCTGTGGTAGCGGGGGTATAATATCCGGATACCAGCCCTAATAAATGCCTCCAATGGGATAAACCCAGACCGGACCGTACTCGCTATGTACCTTTCATCGCGGTAGTAAGCTCCAAAGATCAGATTATTGTCGCTGGCCCTTGGCCTTTACCACGCGTTATCGAGGTACATTAATGAGCAAATTGTCAATCCTATTCAACTGAGCCCCTTCGTATAGAACCTTGTTGGATTCAGGCGTTCGAGATATGGTCTCTCCAAAACCAAAATCGTTTCCATATAAGTAGGCGCTATATTCAACCACAACGGACAACCATAAGCGATGGTCGGCCTTATAAGAGCCACGTAGCATATGACCACCTTCACTATGGAGTCAAGTTGACTGCTATGAACAGTCTTCTTGGCAGAGCATAAGACCTCTTGGCCACAGCAAGACAAGCACCTTTATGTCTATCGAAATATACTGGTCAAGCCAGAAACTCAGATATCTAACGAAGCTTCTCACCGCCAATGGCTGCCCATTTAGTCCAATAATGACCAATTTCTTCCAGATTTGATTTTCAACTTCTAGTCGTCGCAATATCCCTTAATTTGATCGACGTTACACTGCAAAAGGATTTTAATAGCCTCGACTTTAGGACCCGATCTGTATGCCACCAAATCGTCGGCATACGCTGTAGAATGTCTAAGTGAACTACCAGGCCACCCGTGTAAATGTTAAACAGGGTCGGAGAATGCACCGCCTCTTCTGTAAACCGTTTTTAATTTCAAAGACTTGGCTCGAAGTCACGTTGTCACATTTAACAACGAACGTCTTTCCAATAACCATATTAAAAATTACATATAGCAAAGGTTTATGCATCCCCCGAATGGTCAACATGTAGAAAAGTCCCTCTAACCATACACTGTCGAAAATCTTCTCAAAATCAACCAGACAAACACCCGTCCATTATTTCTTGCATGAATAGTGTATGCCCCGTCCTGAAACCAAACTGGTTGTCCAGAATTATGTATTGTCCTCTACCCACTTCATCAGGGCTCTATTGACAACTTTTTCAATGACCTTGATAATATTCGGAAGCAAACTATCGACCGAAGATTGGCAGGGTTCGTCCTATCTTTACCCTTTTTCGGGATAGGGTGTATCACAACTACCTTCCAATGCGCCGGATAATATAGCATTATTCAGCGCATTGTTAAACAGCGTGGGGAAAAGTCTACAGCCTTCAGATGCAGGTGTCTTAATACGACGTTTGGGACACCATCCACTCCCGCCGACATTCTTTAGTAAGCCGAAGATGCACAGAAAATCTTCCTTGGGCACGAACAAGTGCGATGCATCTCGGCCATTGGCGACAACTGCATTAAGGTCTTCATCATTGAATACGGAAATCGTTATTCTCAGATCGCCAATTGTAATGTTCGGTGCGTAGATAGAAGTGGTTCTCCATAGCCCTATGCGAACAGGATCGTTCACCGTATACACAGCCTCGAAACAAGCGCTAAGTAAATCCATTTTCTCCTGAGGGTCCTCGACTACGAAAAAACCGACACTTTCCGGAGTTATTTCAGCAGTCAGTACTGTCTGTCTGTTCTCTGTTGTCTGGGAGATTCGGACACAAGGAATATCATTGTGATCCTTCCTTCTGAACAACTTATTTATCTTTAAATCTAAACCCATCGCTTGCGTTAAATGCACTCTACCTGACAATATTTATACATGCACAACTTATAAATTTGTTTTTCTACATACCTGTGTATGAATGCGTGTAATTGTTTACTCAAGCAAATTGATATAAGTTATTAAGTACCTAATTATATTTAATTTTTAAATTTCTGAAAAACAATCTAAATTACCCAACAAAATCTAAATACTTATTCAAATTGACAGTACTTTCTATATGTAAACAGATAAGAGAACTGATTACCTCATTTACTTAAAAAAACAATTAACTATGACCAAAACATAACCATGTATTAGTTCATGCGTCTTTAGGTATATCATGGTACATGGTCGGCCATTGGCGTAGAACAATAAAAAAAAATACTCTGACGTATACGTAACATTTTTTATTACTCTTTTTGCTTGACAAGTACCTATTAATAATTTCAACATTCATTAAGTCTACAGTAAAATAGGTGAAGGCATTGATTATGACTGTTTTATATACGTACAAACAAATTTTTGTTTTAATGAAGTAAGCGTTATTATATAATTCAACAAGATAAAAGTTAAATTGTCTTGCGGGCTAAAATATTTGAGAAAATATTATATTGTTTTGCTGGAGACCTTCCACCCTCGGCCAGACATTCAAAATTAAAATGGTGTGGATGGTCATTGGCACAGTGCGTCTTAGATTAGATTGTATAAGGTTGGTTAAAGAGGTGGGATTAAGTTCCCTTATCACCGCCGCGGCACTGGGCCTATTGTGATGTCCTCGGGTTGGCTTATGCCTCGCTCGTGAGGCCGTATTTCTTGGGTGAACTGACAGTTATGTCAACTGTTTTAAGGTAGGGTTTACCTAGGATGCGAAGACTTGTTTTTGCCAGGCAGTCACAGTGAGCATATTCCGCTGTTTCTTCTTCTTCATTGCACTCGACAGATATTGTCTTCAGCGAGTCCCATGGCCAGAAGGTGTTTTTTGACTCTACATGGCCCCATCAGGAATCCGGTGACTGTATGTATCTGCCCTCTGGGAGTTGTAGGAGTTCATCTTTTGATGGATGTGGTTGGCAGGAATTGTTTGGCCTCTCTGTAACCTTCGATATATCTCCGTTTAGCAGAGCTGATAAGAACACCAGAGAATGGTCTTGGCATCATGTTGCAGATCCTTTTCTGGCAAGCTCGTTAGCTTTTTCATTGCCGTCAAAGCCGCTATAGCCAGGCCCCCAGATCAGGTGGACTCTATTGGTGCTGGCCAATGTATTGAGTAGCTTGAGGCAGTCCCAGACTACTTTTGAGGTGATTTCAAAGACGTTAATAGAAATCAGTGCCGCCCTGCTGGCAGAGAGGATGTAAATGAACTGTGATGATGTGATGTTTCTGTTTAAATTCTCCCTGATGCAGGGGCATGTATTTCAGCTTGAAAACAAAGTTGTTTTTCTCCATTCTCGCGTATGGAGAGGTCTTGGCGGTTGCTCCGTATACTCCTGTCTCAATTCCTTTATCTGTTTTGGATCCATCCGTGTACCACACGAGTGAGGCCTAAACAAATGTTGGCTTACGCTCCCAGTTCTCTCGTTTCGGGATGGTAACCTTGAAGTTGTGCTGTACCTTTTCAAACAGTTGTCCGTAAAAGTGATTCCTAGTTATTCATTTTTGTATCGAGTTCGTGAGCCAGGTCTGAGTGGATTTACTAGGAGGTGCTTTAATCTATTGTGATGAGCGTGTACGCGTTTGCCATTGCTTCTCTCAGTATGTATAGATAATGTTTAGTCGAACTTCTAACGCTGCTTTAGGTGCTGTTCTCATTGCACACGATATATACACGCAGGCTAGTCGTTGCGATTTGTTGAACATTTCATGTATAGACTTTTCTTTTGTTTTTTGCCATCAGCAGGGTATCGGTAACAATGGGTCTAGCAATAGTTGTGTACATCCACAGTGTCATACTGGAGTTCGAACCCCAGTTTTTACTCACTAGACTTTTGCAGGTCCATAGCAAGATCCTTGCTTAGTCTATGGGCTTTTTAATATTAGAGTTCCAAGCTAGTTTTTAGTAACACCCAGGTAACACCCAGATATTTTACTTCACTTGAAAACTCTATCTTTTCACCAAAAGGGTTTGGTTTTATTAGTTTCTATAATTTTCTTCTTTAAGTAAAAGCTACTTTTTTGCACCTGTCAGCAACTGAAAGCTCTCTGGAGGCGATCTGAGAGTGTTTCTTCGAATTTGTCTCTGATTTGGAAACCCGTCGTTGAACAAAGTAACCATCCTTGCTGAGTAAAACCAGGAGTACATACACAACGATAGACCACACTAGGGTGGAGAGCACCCTGTTTAGTGGGCAGGTTTTGGCAGCAATGACCTTGAGTTGGGTGCTACCTAATGATGTTTTTATTTTCCTATCTGCTAGTATGCTGTTAATCCATTTAAGTGTGGTATTGTCTACCCCTATATTTTGTATGCATCGACATATCTGGGCGCGATCCGTGTTATCGAACGCACCCTCAATATCGAGAAAGCAACCAACCGCTATCTCTTTGTAAGTTAAAGATTTTCCGGTCACGGAGGTAATGCTCTGAAGAGTGTGGCAGGTTGATTTGTCTGACTGATTCGCGCATTGATATTTATGAATTTTGTACACGTGAAGGGCCCCCTCGCTGATACGCTTCTTCAGGACTTTTTCCCTGGTTTTGAGTAGGAAGGAGGAACGACTTACCGCTCGATAAGTTTAAGGCAGTTTTAAAGGGTCTCCTCCCTACTTTGGGGACATATCTGACGATCAACCTCCAACTCTGTGGAATGTAACCCCCCCGCATAACTTGCCCTTAATATGCTAATAAGGAGGAAGATGATGAGCGGGGTACTATTTTGGAGTAGCGCCGGAAAATTCCGTCGTCTCCAAGGGCTTTGTATGGGTGAAATGAGCTTATAGCCCTTTTTATTTATCCCTCTTGGAATAGATTCGTTGCCCTCTTTCAATCCTGGGGTCTTTTGACTCTGACCTGGAGGGAAATTTCAGAGATCAATGGAGTAATGGATGATGATGGAAAATGAGTTTCTGCTAAGAGCTTAAGCGTCTGGAGGCCGCCGAAACAACTCGATGGAAAGAGATAAAGGTTGTGTTTTTCAAACAAAATTATTTGTCACGTCCACTTTTTAGAGACGTTTTTAATAAGAGTTTTTAACACTTCAATACCATCCTTAAAAAACGAAAAAAAAGTAATAAAAAAACATTTAGACAATGTCCTTCTTAACAGCAAAGTTTTCGCCGCGCCGACTTAGTTGGGTGTTTTGATTATTTTTTTTAAATTTTTGGTAATTTTAAAGGAACACTAAAAGAAACATTTACAAAATCTACAAAGCCTTCCAACCCAATACCACACCCACTTTGGGGTGATAGAATAATGGATCGGATATCGAACAAAGACTTAGCTTTTCTATATGTTTGTTCCTTGGACTGGTTTTTGGTTTGGCGAGCACAAGTTTCCTTTTTTTTAAAATTGCAAATTTTACTCGAAAAATAGGAAATAGCAGGTGGCAATGGTGCGATGGTAGTGTATTCAGTAAGTGATTGGCAGGTCGTGCGTTCGAATCCCTAACAGGCCCATGATTTTTATAAATTAAATACACACAACAAAAACAGATCTCCCTAAAGCAATTTAGGTGCCACCTTTTGAGAAAAAAATCCCATCGCACCAAACTTCTTTCCTATCTTTCTATTCTTTCATACAGTAAGTAGCACCCAGAAATAGGCAATGAATCATTTGCTGGGAGCTACTTACAGCAACAATCAAAATGCCTGCGATGTGGTTTCCACTATAAGGGTACTGTGTACTACAGAAAAAAGAAATCCCTTTAGCGCACGCAAATTATAGAAATTAACTCTTAAGGGCCTAACCCATACAATCCGCCATACCGTTGGATCCGTTGATTCAACGGATAGCAATTAAGAATACGCGTGGGGCCTCAACCAACACGCCTCTCCAGTTAGTCCGAGGTCTTCCTCTACTGCGTTGTCCCTCCGGGTTGGAATCGAAGACTCTTCGGCCCGGATCGTTTCACATTGTTGATTATTGTTACGACACTGGTCACCTCCAGTCGTTTCAACACACGAATTTGCATGCAGACTTGCAGAACAGTTTTAAGATGTTAAACGTGTTGCTAGGCTCTCGTGAATTAAATTGCCTAGATGCGATGTGTCCCCTAAGTAGGCTTTAACGACAATCGGGTCTCTTTAGGGGCAGTGATGTTATAAGAATGAATGAAATCGTTGCTTGCTTTCATAAACATTTGCAGTTGCAAACAATATCGTTTTACTTTCTGCTGAAGTCAAAGCGGTTGCAGGCTTTTGTCTGATGATTATTTCGATTCGCCAGCCAGGTTGCGCTTCCAGGTTGAGCTACCACTTAACCTTACCTGAAAAGTCTACCCTAACAGCAATTATTCTGGAAAAGCTCGGAAATCATTGCCCGCAGAAAAAAATAGTACAGTGGGTTGCACTCTCAAACGATGTATTTGTTGTTATAGAATACCTGGGGCCTGTAATACAAAGCAACAAGTATACAAGTCTACAGTCACTTGAAGGATTATATTAGTATTACAAGAGTAGATGATTTCTGTAACAAGAAAAAAAAAACGTAACTTTTGTAAGAAATACAAATTTTCCACGACTTGTAGGCTCAGTTAACAAGTGCGCAGTTGAAAAGAGATAAGGAGCGCGAACGCATCAAATTTAACAAAGAAGCTTTTGAAAACAAATTTGTCGTGTTGGGTAAATAAAAAAATTCTATTTGGTGCATTTGCCGATGTTTTAACAGATGAAAAAGCATATAGAAAGGAAATATTGAGCTTAGGCCAAAGTTTATATATTATTCGGCTAAGTAAAGAGTGGATGTACATACAAGACGCATTTTGGCAACATTTAAGAAAAAATGCTCTTGTAGAATTTGTAGGCTCAATTTTTGGTCGAAAGAGAATTTATCGTGTCAAATTCTCTTTCGACCAAAAATTGAGCATTGCAGTCATATCTGGCTCGTTTGATATTTTTTTTCGGTTTCCCTCAGATGGGTGGGCCTGAAGCGAAAGCTTACCTCTTTTGCCCAAATAGTTATTTTCTTTTTAATGCCAAATTATTACTACTCGTAACATCCATACATTTCTTAAAATTAGTATCACAAATATTCAAAAATTGACGACTGACACTTTTTTTCAATTAAAAAATGGCCACAACAACGGTGAACAAATTTATTCAAATGATAATTGATTAAAAATATAGAATGTTTATATCAAATTAAAAATTCTGCATCCTACAAGTTTTACATCACGTTAAGATTTCATCTACTAGTCTACAAGTGAGATTTACTTTTTTTCTACACTTGTAGCTCTGACTTACAGATTATTGTGTTGCCAAAAAATTATGTGTATTGCGTACGTCCGAACAGCTCAACGACTAAATCAAAAAAAGAGAAGAACAAACGTGCTCCGACTCGCTATTAAAGAAAAAGAAAACTGTTAACCACTGACGATTAGACGAATATAAGACACAAGCGGATAACAAAGAGAGGATTTTACGTTAGTTTAAGCAAAAAAAAATGTGCAGTGGTTAATTGAAAATTAATGTAGTATGAATGTACGTTGAAATAGGGTAAATTACAATTCTTGTACAAAAATGAGAAATAACAACAATTATACGAATAGTCACTTGAACGTGAAAATAATTAAAAAATCAAGTCATGATTTCAACTGAATATTTAACAACCTGTTGCTCGAAGGAATCAATCAAAATAATAAAAACTAGAAACGCATTATTAGTAAATAAATAAACTTGATAAGTAAGAAGATAAATAAATTAACAAATAAATATATTAAAAACAAAACTAATAAATCAATAGCCAAAGAATTAAATTACAAATAAATAAATAAATTAACATGTAAATAAAATAAATAAATACATATATTTACAAATAAAGATATGAACCGAATCAATAAATAATCAAATAATTAAATAAACAAATTATAATAATTGAATTTAATTAATAAAAAAAAAAGAAAAAATACAATATAAATAAAAAAACAAAAAGAGTCACGGATATATATATATATATAAGAAGCAAAATATATTAAATTCAAAGTAATATTTTCTAAGTAGTACTCAACACATATACCAGTGGAATATTGGAGAAACTACATCGAGTCCAGAACGTCTAAAAAGTTTGCGAATTCTATCCGAGGTCAACTCAACATTGAATTTGTTATGCTGATCAGAGGTGGAATAGTGCAAGGGGAGGTTCAACATCGTTTTTAATACATTCTCTGCTGTATTTGCAATTTTTATATGGCAATTAGCACTTTTACCCCACATTGGACAACCATATAGGGAAAGTGCATGGAAGATTACCTTATGGATCAGTATTATATTCTCCTTAGACAATGAAGAATTTCTATTAACAAAGACATAAAGCATCTTAATAGCGATGCCTATTTTGTTCAGTGTCCTTGCCGTTTGTTCTTTAAAGAGTAGTTGTTGATCAGGATGAACGCTTAAATATCTTACAACGAGCTCTCAATTTATCAGATTGCCATTTACACAGAACTAATTAGACGGCTAGAAACAAGATTTTCTGTTCTTGTAAAAAAGATAGCTTGAATCTGTTGATTATTTACTTTAATTTTCCACTAACTGTAAAATCTGCTAGGTACCGCACGAATAGTGCTACAAAAACAAAACGTAATAACTTTTGTTCTTTGTGAGAAATCGGGTTATTTTTTTTATTTGGCAGGTTACTATTTAAATTTATTAAAATGAATGCTTGGGGTTGGGATACCGAAAAGAGGATTTGCATAGTGCAGCGGTAACATGCTTTGCATTCCTTCATTTCCGTCCGAAGGTGGAAGTTTGGCTTTACTCCCCCGACTAGATGGACCATTATGAGACTGGTAAACATGTTCGCCGAATCTGGAAGCATCGCACGAAGACCGTACCATCGAGATCCCTATGTTCGGGTTCAAGACGCAATCGCGGCTGTAGCATCGTCAATTCAGGCAAATCCAAGCGTTTCGATTCGAAACTTATCGGCGATCATTACAACGGATAATTCATAATGACTTAAATTTGTTCTCGTACAAAGTCCAAATTGCAAGAAAGTTAAACCCTCTGGATTTGCCTATTGGCCTGGAATTTTGCCAAAAATGATTGAACTGACCGAAGAACACAACAGCTTGATAAATTGCTTGTTCATGTCTGATGATGCCAATTTTGATCTAAACGGCAATGTAAATAAGCTAAATTGCCGTATATGGAGAGAATCTAATCGAGAAATACTCCATGGGACGGTACTGCATTCAGAACGAGTCACTGTGTGGTGCACAGTTTCATCAAGGTGCATTGTGGGGCCATAATTCTTTGAAGAAAACGGTGTAACAGTAACTGTCAATGGGGTCCGTATATAGTATCCGTTTCAACAGAATTTGGTTCCAGAAAGATGGAGCAACTGCTAACATAGCAGGTTATGGCGGAGCTGCAACGAAAATTCCCAAACAAATTAATATCCAGACTCCATTTTCCGCTATCTCCCAAGGTCACCTGACCTGACTGCACCAGACTTTATTTTATGGGGCTATGTCAAATAGGAGGTGTTCAAAACGAAACCAAGGAATTTCACTGAATCTCGGCTTCTACCATTCAGGCCGCAGTTAATAATTTTCTGATCAGGTGTCGCATATGCGTGGATGAGCATGGGGATCATTTACGGTCTATCAGCAGAATTGGCACCCCACCCTGTATTTCAGCCGAATTTTTTAGATTAATCTCAATTTGTCATTCCGGTAAATGTGGAATATCTGATGTGTACAAACTGTATAACATCGGTCCCAAAACTGTGCCTTGAGGAACGCCTGCGGCAAAATTTAATAAACTGGAGGGACTATAATTGACAAACACTCTACAATAACTTAACAAATAACTTCGGACAATTTTACAAAGAAATATGAATAGGGAAATTAAGGTCAAACATTTTGAATAAAATGCCATTGTGCCAAACGGTGTCAAATACCTTCTCAATATCGACAAGTATTAATCCCGTCGATTTTCCAATAGCACGATGTATCTTAACTGTAAACTCTGAGAATTTGGTGACAAGTACTTTGGCAACTGTTCGTGATGTCGGTCATCAATCATTTCTTAAAGTTTGCCCTTGAGAACTTTCTCGTACATATTTTTACGCTGCTAAGTAAGCTTATTGGCCTATACCTTTCAGGTTTATTACCAGTTTTTGCTGCTTTGAAAATTGGTACTATTTTAGCTTCCTTCCAAGTGGTAATTCTAACCATCTGGCGGTGCGCTTGTCAACTGCCTTGTTCTATATACAAAAAAAAACACTTTTATATAGAACAAGCAAAGCAAGCTGTGGATCTCGCTCACGAGATACGAGGGGCGTTCAATATATTCTCGGTATCGGGGTGAAGCTGTGGTTGTATATATAAATTGTTGCACGATTAATTAATTTAAAGAAAACGTATTTAAATCAGTTAATTCCCGCGATTGGCGGTATTCCGAAAAGAAAGAAAACCGAATTATTGCGACCGCCCGAGGAAAAGTAAATCGAATTAATTGCAATTCACGAACTGTCAGATGCCAGAGATCGCGCGTGCAACGAATAGCAACAATTTGCTATTTCCCAGTAGCTGAGTGGGACGGGGTGGGTTCAACGAAACTGATCGCTGATATGAAGAAAAAAAAAGAAAAAAATGTTCGCTCCAATGAATGGAACCAGGAAAATGTAACGAAATAAAGTGGGCGCCACACAATTTTATGGGAAATTGCGAAACCTTGGTACAGAACCACTGAAAATTTAAATAAAATATAATTTCGCAAAAAAAAATGAACAGAACGCAAAAATTTCCACAACGTTATAATTCTCCGTTGGAGCACGGTCTTTATTGCGGGATTTGAAATTCCCTGAAAATTTACTGGTGGGTACAACGGGTCGTTACGGACCGTTGGTATAACCCGCTATCACTTGTCCCGAGTACAAAATTATAGAATTTTAAGTGGTCGCGTGTCCCGTCTATTCTCGGGATTTTTCTTTGTTTTGGAACAGAATCCTACCAGACTATCACTTTAACACGTAATCAAACGAGACTATATTTAGCTTTAGTAACGCTGCTCCTTTGTTTCCTGTCCTATCCTCAATCTTCCTTATTTTCCTCCGAAATTCGTCCTTTCGCCTGTCTTCCAAATTTAGCTTCCTTTATTTGCCTTCTGGAGTCTTCCTTAACTTTCTTAACAAAACTTCTTTTTTTTTCCACTATAACTTCCAGCAAAATTGCCGAACACTTCAAAAACAACTCGCTAAATCGCTGGTCAACCAAGAAGTGATTTTCCAGATTTTCCTATTGTCCAAAGTCGGTCAGTGTTGGACTCAATCTCTCACACACCCACATTGACAGGGCAATCCCACTGATGGCGTGCAATGGATGTCCACTTGTATTGGTGGCTATCCGCCATCCCACTGTCCACACACATACAGTAAGGCGAACCAACGAGCGGCACCTTCCAGCCCATCCAAAGCTACGAGTATTTTGCAGTGGTGTGCGTATGCCTGCCGTTACCCTTTCGCTCTTACTTTCCATTCACTCTCCGAGTTCCGAATTCAGCGCGACTGGAAAGCCAGCTTGCGATAAATTCTCTGACCGACCTGGGACAATCTTTCCAATCCAACCTGATTGATGTTTTCCCGCGTTCATGCTAACAATCGCTAGGCAATTTTGCTGAACGGTCAACCGTAGCTAAACCCACTACATAACAATTAAAAGTGCGAAAGGCAAAAGAAATACAGGAAACCGCCGTAAGGAAGAAAGACGACCTCGGGGCGATTATAAATATCTCACACATTATGGCAAGTTAAACTCTAGCTATTGAGGGCGGACGAGGAAACAAAGTCCACTACCTACGCGCCAATTACCTGAGTCTGGTGGAGTTCTGCGCAGGTTTGGGAACATGGGGATCTGTCAATAGCGTGTCATACCTTACAATATGTCAACATTTAGGGTGGGCACTCGGCCATTCTGGTTCCAGGTTTCGCTTGGGTTGGGTCAGCTTGACGTGACATCTGTCAATACCAATCGGTTTATAGTGTGCGACGGCGTTCTTGGTTGGCCGTCCATGCTTATTTAGTGTTGGAGGGTGTATTATAACGTGGCCGTCCGCCCACACGCCTCTGCTGCTCCTTCGGTGCTCCCTCGACGGAGTTGGATCAAAAGGGATCGTCGCCCCTTCCCCCATCGAACTTAGCTCACTACCGTGTTCGTGGTAGATCTTAATTCGCTTTTGGGCCTTTGACTATTCGGGCCGTCCGCCCGCGCCCACGAATTTCATTTTGTCTCGCTTATTTTGTTTTTGCAGGGTGGGTGTTTAAGTACCTTGGGACGTGTCCACCCCGCCGTTGCAGACCGTCCGTCTGGTTGCAGAGTGCTATGAACTTGCACCCCGCCTTTACAGACCGTCCGTCTGTCTTAGCTCTCCCGAGACCGCCCGTCTGTATCCGCTGTCACAGGCCGTCCGCCTGTATCCTTGTCGCAGACCGTCCGTCTGTATCCGTCGCCACAGGCCGTCCGCCTGTACTCTTTTGGGCCTCCCGTCCCTGCAGGTTGGTTACCTGTGGTGGTTGCTACTCCACGGATCTAACGACGTGGACCAATGGCTGATGGTACCATGGTTGCCCCTCCACTTCTTCAGACCATGGGGATCGCATACCAAGAAAAGAGGGAGTGTGTTAGGAGGGTACCGGGAATTGAGAATGGCTCTTGTTGCGGAAAATTTGACCGCAACAAAATTGACGTATATATCAAGTAATACTATTGTTTTAGTGCATTCATGTAAAATTTTATATAAATGTGATTATTAATTCGCGTTTTATCTCTAGTTAAACAGAATCATAATGGCAACTGAGACGATGATGGTGAAAATTGAGCATCGCGCTGTAATTAAATTTCTCACTAAGTAAGGAAAAAGTCAAAAAACTATTCATGAAGAGATGGTGGCTGTTTACCAGGGTTCCGCACCTTCATTATCAACTGTGCAAAAGTGGTCAAGTGAGTTCAAGAGAGGCAGAGAGAGCATTGAAGACGACCCCCGCTCCGGCGCCCCGGCTACTGCTTGTACGGGAGAAAGCATCAATGAAGTCGAAAAACTTGTTCTTGAGGATGCCCGAATAAAGGTGAAAATGATGGCACAGATCACCAAGCTTTTAATTGGTACCATTCACACCATTCTTCTGACCATCTTAACCTTTCAAAGGTCAGTGCAAGGTGGGTGCCACGAATGCTCACAGCGCCTCAGAAAAAAGTGAGAATCGCATGCTGTAGAGAGCTTTTGGAGATGTGTAGTGAGAATGCGGACGGTGTTATGGATCGAATTGTTACTGGGGACGAAACATGGGTCCACCACTATGACCCTGAAAGCAAACAAGGGTCCATGCAGTGGCATAAAAAAGGAACAGACACCCGAAGAAGTTCAAAGTCAGTCCGTCTGCCGGGAAGCTCATGGCCACAGTTTTTTGGGACTCAAAGGGAATCTTGCTCATTGAGTACAAAAAGGTGAAACCATCAACGCCACATCCTACGCTTCCACTTTGCTTAATTTGCGGGAGGAAATTAAAAAGAAAAGACGGGGTAAACTCGCAGCGGGTGTGTTGTTTCTTCATGACAACGCTCCTGTTCACACGGCGCGAGTTTCCAAGGCTGCTGCGCGAGATTGTGGTTTCGAAGAAATCCAACACCCACCCTATAGTCCAGACACTGCCCCTAGTCATTACTTCCTGTTTCCGGATTTGAAAAAATATCTTCGTGGAAAAAGATTTTCGGATGATGAAGAACTCAAGTCGGCAATATTTTTTTGAGGGTTTAAAAAAGCTTATCTCAAGATGTAACAAATGCATTGATGTTAGGGGAAATTATATTGAAAAATAAAGACAATTTAAATTCAATTCGCATTTTCCTTCATATCGATACCGAGAATATATTGAACGCCCCTCGTACATCTTTCCGGAAGAATACAATTAACAACAATTTAAAAGTAGAAGCAACACTTACCTGAAAGCATATCGGGGGCTATCTTAGCGTTATAGCTTCGACTTTACTGAAGGTAGAAATTAAGAAATAAAGTTAACGATCAACAACGAGGGAATTTCGGAATATTATCGACCCAGAGTTTAACATATTCTAGTCCACGAATTAAACTCAAAGCACGAGTGCTCTATCTATAAGAGAATTAAGGTACTCCTACATCGATTGCATTCGTCTACCTGAAGAGTTGTTCTTTCAGATAATGCTGTCTCTACATTATACAAAGTGTCTACTTGTTAATGGAACAAACGTTCTTACCCCATGCACATGTTTCATTAATTAAAAAGAAGAACAGATTTTTTATAAATTATTTAAAGTTCGCATTTTCTCTCCTCTGTTCTCGTAGTTACTGTTTTATGTTTGTTTTTTTTTTCTTTCGTTTTTTATTTTGTTTGCTTCAGTTCTTGAAATATGTACGCGTATGTATCAACTATCCATGTAATTTCTTTGCGACTTGTTCTACTTTGCCGTTGCGTTAACACTCGCACCGATTCGAATAATTTAAATTCATATTTGTATCTCTTACTGTACTGTATTTTTCTATTTATTATTTTTTTTTCATTTCATTTCTTTTTTCCTTAATGTATGGAATTTTTTATTGTTCAAAGTATTTTTCATGGGCATTTTTATGTCTTTCGGATGAAATAAATCCGACAAATGAACGTGTACAGAAGGAATGCAAATGTATAATATACGAGGTGTATAATGTAGCGTTTTGTTAATTTCTAAACTGTTGATGATAATGGGTGAATTGAGAATGACGAAGAGTGGAAAAGATGTAGTCGTGGTGTTTTTTTGTTCCTTCGAATACTCTTGCTAACAATATTCAAAAGATAGTGAGGAAGAAGAAACATCAAAAGGAAAATTAATTTAAATTTAGGAACAACAAAAGCCAAAATCAAATGTAAGAAACTATTATTAAAAAAGTGTAAAATTACAGTGTATGATTCCGAGTCATTTAAAATGGAAATGTGTTGAAAACAAAATTAAAAGTGAACGCTAATGCGCAGTGAAAATCCAGCGACAGCACACAAACTGCTTTCGAAAGTTGTAATTAAATCAAACTAACGAGTTTTAATGAATATTTGGGTAAATATATTATTTTTATAATTATTGTCTTTAAATATTAATTTTTATTTTTTGCTGGGAAAGAAAAGTAGCACAACAAATAGAGTGGTGTGCAATTGCTTCTCGCTGATTAGGCGAACAGTTTCTGTTCTACTTGCCTGCCTGTTGTCCATCAGTCGGTGCTGTACAGCACAACTGGCAAAACAAGGGACGTAGCCAGAAATTTGGTTTAATGGGGCCCGGGACACCATTAAAAATCAGTTGCGGTGATGAGGAAAGGGGGGGGGGGGGGGGGGGCACTTTCCATGGATATTTGTGTTGGTAAAATAGGAATACAGTTTAAATCATCTTTTTTATTGACATTGATCCTATTTATTTTTTATTTTTATTTATTTATTTCATTATCCTCATATTACAATTTATAAAATTCAAAATATTTAATATTGCAGCAAAGTTTTAAGAATAGTTAGTGACATTTTGTATTAAATAACATTAATAGAGGCAAATATCACTTTAAATAAAAGTATTAATTGTGGGGTGAACAAATTAATATAAGAACAACAATTTTAATATACAAGAACAAAGATTAATTCATTACTTATAGTAATATTAATAACAAAAACAAAAAGTATTGCAACAGAAGATAAAATATTACACGATGTAGTGCAGCAAAATTTCAATTTCAGTATGATTAAAGCCAAGAAGCCATTGTTTTACTTGTTTCATAAACGTAAGTAAGTTTGCTATGATCCGTATATCTTCAGGAAGATTATTGAACAATTTGTAAGAAAGAATTGAATATGAGTTTCTATAGCAAGTGGTACGAAAGGGTGGAATGGATGGATACAAGAGGTTGATGGCAGCTCCTCAAGCTATAAGCGCCATAGATCGGACTTTGCAAGTAACCACTTCTAATGAAAAATATCTTTAGGACCTTAAAACAAAATAGATGCCTAACAGGAAGGATATCCATGCGTTTAAATAATACTATTGAGTGGGCTTAACGTGAAGAATTGCAGATCTTTCGTATAACACACTTCTGAAGTACAATCAGAGGCTGAATTTTACTCAGATAGCCACTTCCCCAACAGCTTATACCGTACTGTAATTTCGAATGAAATATCCCATAATACACTGCTAGTCATAAGGTTAGAAGCAGGCATTTTTGAGAAGTAAAATCGATATTTCTCCCGTTACATGATGGATTAGAAAAAAACGACTATGGTAAATGAGAGACTATTTTCTTAATAACAAAATATGAAATGTGTGTATAGGAGAGATTTAGCTAACGGAACTTTGAAGACAAATTGTATGTTGAGTAAAGAATATGCGGAAATAAATCGAGTCATTAGATTAGAAGCAGTGAACAAATCAAGGTTTTTTTATGAAGTGAATATGTTTTTTCGGTTTAAACGGTACAGTATTATAAAGTAATTGTTCTTGATTCAGACTAAAAAAAATGGAAAAGAAAAAATGTTTATCAGTGGAGGAAGGGACACGAATAGAAGGTTGTTGCTCTGAAGGTCTCTCATGCCGTGATATAGCCCAAAAAATAAAGCGAAGTGATCATTGTGTCAGCAAATATTTAAAAAAAAAAACCCTTCGTCTTACACAAACAATTATAAAGGAAACACTTCTTCTGCCTTAACACTTCGCGAAACGCGAAGTATCTTCAGAATAGCGTCAAATTCAGCTTTATCGGCAGCTAAAATTAGAGACAAAGCTAATGTTAAGGCCAGCTTATCCACTGTTACCGCACCATTCGCAGAGCTAAACACACACACAAGCGTCTGAAACTTAAAAAAAAACACCACATAATGACGCAAGAAAGAGACAGCGCTTGTGTTTTTATTATTCATATTTATATCAGCCACTAGATTTAAAGGATTGACGAAATTGTATGCAATACCAAGATCATCAGCAAATGCTCTTAATAGAGAGTTGATACAAATCAGAAATAATATAGGTCCAAGAACTGAACCTTGAGGAACACCAAGATTTATTACCGTAGAGTTACTTAGTTCAGCTTCGATCTTTACGATTTGAATTCTGTCTTTCAGATAGGATGTAAACCAACTATGTATTGAGCCACGAAAACCCACATTAAACAGCTTGTTTAATAGAATTTTGTGATCGACCGTATCGAACGCCTTTGTGATATCAACAAAGAGCCCGGCACACGATCTTTTTTCATCTAATCCTTTCTGTATGATGCAACAGAAATCTAATAGTGCGTCTTCAGTTGGTAGCCCAGCTCTAAATCCATACTGCATTGGACTTGAAAAATGTATTTTGTTGAGATAATCCAAAACTCTTTTTTTAATGCACTTCTCAAAGACTTTGGAAATCGAAGGCAATAATGTTATGGGTCTATAGTTCTTTTTTTCATTTCTGCTTCCTTTTTTAAATAGAGGAATAACAATGGCGTATTTTAAATCATCCGGAAAACTACCAGACAGGGCACTCAGGTTGAAGAGATATTACAAAAAATCCACAATATTGTAAGAAATATTTTTTAGCATAGCATTTGAAATACAATCGTTACCACAGGAGTAAGAAGAATTTAAAGAATGAATAGTCTTTAAAATCTCTGACGCAGAAATTGGTTCAAAGAGGATGCTATTTCTTACAAAACTATTGTATAGGAGTCTGGGTTCAGGACAATAACAATTATATACTTTTAGACTATCTCTTTGTATATCCTGTTGCCCAACTGATGCAAAGTATTTATTAAATTCATTAGCTACCTCAGTAGGTTCTGAAATATTAATGTTACCGTTTTTTAACATAATAGTAGTATTTCGATTAATGATGTCATTAACCACCTTCCATTCATGCTTAACATTTCCCTGTGCAGCCCTTATTCGATTATGGTAGTAATTATCACGACATTTCCGTACTTCACTGTTTATATTTTGCCTCATCCGGTTATAGCGACTCTTTAAGCCAGTATTCCATGGATGTTTTCGGCATTTTTTACGCAATTTGTGCTTTTGTCTAATTTTCCTAAGAAGATCACTGGTTATCCAAGGCTTAAGCCTCCTCAGTGTATTTCAAGTGTCACTGACATGACGCACATACATATTTATCAAATGAACTTCAAAAACTCCGGCATCTTTCAGCTTTTACAGAGGATTCTGAGACTCTTTCATTAAAGTATGGGGAACGATGACCCAAGTTATCTACCTTTTAAGTTGCAGCAAAACCAATGAGAAGTATTTGTGAGGCTTGTAAAGATTCCTGCATTATCATTGAAAAATTTGTCCAACAAATCCTGAATAAGATTATCGACGCAAGGAATAAAAACAGCAAGACGAAAGTACGATTCAACATAGCCTGTGTGATAATTAGAACGAGCTGTTTGCTTCAACGTGAATCGTGTGCTTATTTCGCTTGCTCTCAAAATTTCGCAGAATGATACTTCTGTTGTTCTTCTTGAAGCGTATTCACAATCTTGTGAACATCCCAAACACGTGATTGTTGTTGCAGTCGAACGGACAAAGGAAGCGTGAAACTGAAAAGTCTGTTGCAAATAAGGTGACTGACGGTGAAATCTTTCTGAAGCGCTGCAAGTTAGCAGACCGCTGTTTTGAATTAAGGTAGGAGTGACTATCTCGAAGTACCCCAGGACACAATAAGCGCGTAGGCGCAGTTTTGATTCCTCAAGTGACCAAGCTTGTTTGTGTTTCAATTCCATCCTTTGGAGTCGAGGAAATCAATGATGTTGCAGAATTTTACATTGCTAAATTTTGATAGGTCGTCTAAGAAATCTTTGCCGAGTGTGCATTTTCTTGTTCTAGCTAGAGCCGGATGTTTGCAGAAGAAGTGGTGAAGGGTTTCCTTTTCCAATTGGTATTTTCAACTGCGGCAGTGTTGGTTGAATGGAATGCCCAACAATGTCCAGTGCTGAGTGGTACATTCCGTTCGAAAAAGAATTTGGCGGCTTTGTTAAGGTTGTGTTTGTGCGTTTTAAAAATTGTTTTTAATTTATTTTCTTAAAAAAAGAACACAAATTCGCCAAAGACAAGTCCGTGCCACTACTTCAAACGTAAATACAAAAATATCCTTTCTGCGTTTACTTCTTCTTCGACACACCAACTGTTCGACCACGACGACCGGTTGTTTTAGTGTGTTGACCACGGACACGGAGACGCCAGTAGTGACGCATACCTCGATGGGCACGAATCTTCTTCAAACGCTCCAAATCGTCACGGAGCTTCGAATCCGAAAAGTACGATGAAGTCCTTCTGCCTGTTGAGGAACTAGTTGGAGATCTTGTAACGCCTTGGATTCTGGATGATGGTGACAATTTTATCTACCTCCTCGTCGGTGCACTCTCCAGCGCGCTTGGCAAGATCGACATCGGCTTTCTTAAGGACAATGGTGGCGTAACGACGACCAACACCCTTGATCGCAGTCATAGCGATGGTTACTTTCCGCTTACCATCGATATTCGTATTCATGATACGAAGAATATGTTGGAACTTTTCTGGGATTACGAGAGACATTTTGCCTTTCCAATTACTCCGAATTCTGAAGGTCAAGAGTTGGGAGGTTTAGAAAAGTACATTAAGGGTTTCGATTGAACTCGACTATTCCCAGATATCCCAAATTTTTTTTATCGCGTCTGGATGATATACAATAGTTCGACTAAGTTTAGTATGCTGTCTCGTTCAATAAATCTTGTTTTACAAAGACCAGTGCTTCACATCTATAGGGAAATTCTAGAATTCGCAGAATTTCGCCTACGGAACTATGGCTGGCTACGGCTCTGGGCAGAATCTTTGTTATTAGAGCTTTCACTGTCTTCCGGTGTAGGATTTTTGAACCTATTTGTTTTTTCAAGATGAGGAAGCAGCGGTTTCTTTTGGTAGTTCTTTGCAGGATCTTCACTAAGTTGTTATTCGTCGAGTAAATGTTTACAACGAGATACTTGCATTCCTTGGCTATCTCAAAATTTCTGCTATTAACCATGTGATTTGTTAGTGACATTGACTTTTGACGGTTGTTCCGTCTTTATCACGGCCGGCACGCTGAGAGCGGCCGATGATGTCCGCGTACTCCGTGACTAAACGGATTTATTGAAATTACTGGTTTTCGTATTAACACTGCTCCGCGAGCTATTTGCTCCAGATCGAGATTGAAAAGGCCACATGATCTCTTTGCCGAAATTCGGTGCATGTTTGCCATAGTTCGGAAAAGCAGATTCCAAGCGCGTTGTACAGTGTCCCGAATCCGGCCATCAGTAAGAATAGGCCCTAACAATGAAAACTATCATATGCGGTCTTAACCCCGATAAAAATTCGGTGAGTTTCCACTTGAAACGCTTTAGATCCGTTTTATTCACAATTGCTCAACTTGCTGATAACTCCCAAGTTTGCTAACTTCGGAGTTGATATCAACTCGAGAGTTGCACTGCAAGTTGAAAAATGTTTTTCTTCACTAATACAACTTTCGGTGTGGAACTTGAAATTCGCAAGTTGGCCAACTTGCTGTTTCGAAAAATTCCCTGGGATATTTGTGACAGATGACACATAATATGTCAGTCTCAACATTGTGGATTTTGTTTTTTAGAACAACAAATTTTTTTTTCTTGCGTTATAAATCGAAAATATTCAATTTTTACATGCTGCCGCATGTTTGTCCTGCTCCCTGTTTTAAGCCTTTTTAGGCAAATTGAACAAAGCTCACAAGCACGTACTTCGAAAACTAATTTTTAATTTTAAAGAAGTCCAACGACTGAACTCAGCAAACGTCGAAAACGAAAACAACAGCGAGAAGCATTGAGTCTGCATTTGTTGCTGGTGTGAAATTGGCAGTAAATACGTGTTGAAAAAAACTGGTTAAACGAAACAAAATAACATCCCTACTCCGAGGTAGGTGGTCTCCCTTACAACATCGAAGTCTTACTATCAACAGACAGATTTTTGTTCGCTTGTTGAAAGCAATTTCCTCGTAGACTTAAAGGCCAAATAATTTCTTCAATCACCATGAAAGGATCGTAACGTAGCACTCTGAGATCGGTCGATGATCGCCCGCGTTTCCAAGTAGTTGGACGGATCTGTTGTCTGTGCCTTCCGTATTGACACCTGCCCTGTGCACTATCTGCTCCAGAACAAGATTGAAGAAGTTACCTGGTCGCGCAACTGTTTGCCGTAGTCCAGCGTCACGCGACACAACTGCATTATTTTAGCGGGGATCCCGAATTCGGCCATCGCCACGTAGAGCTCCTGATGATTAATGCTATCACATCCTTTTCCTCTGGGTGATACTTACTCAATTGTGTATGCAACCCTTCCTAATGCTATCATATGCGGCTTCAAAATTGACGAAAAGATGGTGGGTCTTCATTTGACTCAGTATGAAGAGTTGGTCTATTGCCGATCAGCCGGGCATAATTTCAATGAGGTCTTCGGAAATTTTCCCAAGGGAGAACATACCCTTGTCGACATTTGAAAAAGGTTCTTTGCTCTTCTTTCCATTAGGGCAGTTAATCGATGGTTTTGTTTTTTTTTGTAATAGCTATAAGCCTCTTAGGCAGGCTTTAAAAACGTGGGGATCACAGACAACAACTAGAGTTAATAAACAGAAATTGAACAAAATCCCAAGTTTGCTCGGATAACTTCTACTATTTCGGGGAAATGAGAAATCACAAGTTGACCAACTTTGGATTTTCTCAACTTTTGAATATTGCAAGTTGAGAGAGTCAACTTTGAGTGAACAAAAGCAATTTCTCAACTTGACAATAAAAATCCTCAAGTTGCGTTCAACTTGGAGTGAATAAAATCGGCCTTATTATTTGTTCTGGCGTGAAAATGTTCATTGACCTGGGCGAAAGCCAGACTTGTTTTTGCCGACGAAAGTGTTGCAGAACGAATGGAGACGTTCAAACAGTAAACGTTGAGTTAAGTTATAGAAAAAAGCCGCTCACTTGATTCAATGCATCTAATCATCTCTCGAATCGGAGTGTGAGCAATGGTCACAACTTTACCAATGTGAACAGTTTGTTGGGTGAATCGTCATCGTCGTTGTGGATGTGTTTGTTTGTTCAAACGGGTATCAATCTGGACACCACTGGTTGTCATCTCCTTTTCGCAACGCGCTTCTCGAAACTATTTGCAAATGTTTCGGCAAGTCGATTATGCATTCGCGGGTTACAGCTTTGTTGAATGCTGACTTGTTTCGTTTTTTTAACTTTTGTCTTGGCCATCTTCTAAGATATTTGTTGTTGTTGAAGATACCCACACAGATCTGCGGAAACCAAGTTGAAAAAGTAGGATACCTATTATATGATGTCCGGCATGATAGCGGGAGTAGCAAAGCAGGATCGAATTATAAGTTTACAGATCCTTCACACCTTTAAAGACTAGAGTAATTCTTTCCAAAACGCTGCTCATTCCTATTATGCTATATGGATGTGAGTTTTTCAGCAATTGTGATTATGAGCACAGGCGGAAGCTAAATGTGGCATACAACAGTATTGCGCGATATGTTTTTGGAATAAAAAGATATGACCACATTTCCTCGTATTCCAAATCGATTTATGGCATCTCTCTCGAAGACATTTTCAAGCTCAGAACGTTGGTATTGCTTCACAATATACTTCAGACACGCCAACCACCTTACCTTTATAACAGATTCCGTATTACGCGCTCGAGTAGAATTTTTGATCTCATACCAATTCGTTCCCGTTTCCTGATTTCTGAACGACAATTCTTTGTCTATGCGATTCGGCTATGGAACTCCCTTCCCCGACCCTTAAGATTGATAAATTGCAAAACGCTGTTCAAGGCAAAGCTGCAACAATACTTTGAAACACTTTGATGACGATGATTGCATATTTAAGTCCTCCTCTTCTCCTCTCTTTTCTTTTCGTTTCTGCTTTTTTTTTCTCTTTACTTATTACTCCCTGTAAATTAAATTAATTTATTAGCTATAAGTAATTAATTGAATAATTGATTTAATTTGAATTTGGATTTAACTATTTTTTTTTTTATTTTTTTTTATATATTGGTGTACTAACATTTGATCTTGTAAATTATACTGTACCTACTCGTCTCGTAACACTTAAAATTAAGTACATATAGCACTTTGCTGAAGCATGCACTACCAAATAAGATATTGTATCTTACTGTGTATGACTATTAAATAAAGATTTGAAAGATTTGTAAGATTTCTTGCAAACTAAAAAAAAAAAAAAAAAAAAAAAAAAAACAGGAAGCCTTCATATCAAAAAAGCTAGAGCGCGACCTCAGTTTCAAAAATTAGATATTAGGAACCCCGTCAAAAGACAATATCAATTAATGTTCCTATAGTATTTCGAAATAGAAGTAGGTCCAACAGGACAACACCGGCATTTGGTTGGCTTCAGTGGCGAGGCAAGCTGGAGGCCAGCCGAGGCCTGCAGCTATACACTGAAGCGGCAGGTGAACCGAAACGCGTTAAACAAATTTCAATTTCAATTTATTGTTATTAAACAAAGTGGTTTGTACATTAAGATTTGTATCTTTTATAGTACTTAGTACTTTACAGTCAGAGAGATTTTGATAACTGCTTATAACCAAAAACAATATAACATAACCAGCAACGGAAGAAATAGGTGGAAAATAGAAGGGAATGGGTATAAATAGAAAAAGAAATGGGGCGAAATGGGGGAGATCGGCAAAAGGAATTTATTGACGTGATGAGCTTGTGGGGAAATAGAGGAGGATTGCATTTTTAAAGTTAGGAGCACTAGAGATTGTCTTAATTCGTGAGGGCAATGAGTTCCATAATTTAACAGTGTGAATAAAAAATAAACGAGATGAGTTTAAATAACGGTAGTAAGGTAGATTTATGTTAAAAGTCCTTTCAGAGCGAGAAAAGTTAAGTTTATTGAACAAATACGAAGGCGATTGATTTTTAATGATTTTATGTAAGAATACACAGTTTCTCGCATTGATGTATTGTTGAAGAGTGCAACCAAGTAGGCTTCTGGAGTGTTCGGAAATATGATCGTACCTACGAATGTCATAAATGTATCGCACAGCATCATTGAAGGCTACTTGAAGCTTCCTCTGGGACAAAGAGTCGAGGGAGCAATAAACCACCTTAGCGTAAGTTATCATGAGCAAGATTAAGGTTAAGACCAGCCTTCGTCGAAGTTCGGTCGGTGTGAAGCTAGCACTAAGCCAAAGCTTGCGAAGACATCCGTAGATACGTCCAATCATGACATTGGTGTGATTGTATCCGCATAAATTTCTATTAATTACATAGCCCAGACTAGTAGCTGTTACTGCAAAATTCAGCTTACAGTTTGAGAGCCATAAATCAGGTAGATTATTGGTGTCAATTTTCTTATTAGAGATCGGAATGAACTGCGATTTAGCTGTTGAATGATAGACCATTCACCTCAGCGCAATTGTGGATTTTCTCTAGATCCTCGTTCAGTCGGGAACCAAGGACATTTAAATCATTCATTGGTAGAGCTAAATGAAGCTGCACATCATCTGCATAGAGGTGGACAGCTGCATGTTTACATACGGTAGGTCATTTATAAATAAACAAAATAAAATCGGTCCTAGTATCGATCCCTGAGGTACCCCTTGATAAACAGGTTTGAATGCAGAGAGTTTTTCACCAGAAAGAACTCGTTGCAGCCTGCCAGAAAGGAAGCTACGAATGAGTTGCCCAGCCCTATCACTAAAACCAAACAGATTTTTTAACTTCCAGCAGAGGACATCATGATTAACCTTGTCAAATGCTTTCGAAAAGTCTAGCAAGCATAGAATAGTGACGTATCCTTTGTCAAAATCTTGTCTTATTTCATCAGTAATGTATACCATTGCCGTAGAGCAACTATGGTTGGCCCGAAAACCGGACTGGTGTGGGTCAAGCAACCGATGAAGCGACAGGTGTTTTTGTATTTGGTTTGCTATCAGTTTCGCGAAGACCTTAGATAAGCACGGTAAAATACTAATTGGCCTAAAATCGTCAATAGAGATCGGATTGACTTTTTTGCGATTGGTAAAACTCTTGCTATTTTCCACGGAACAAAGCCGTCGAAGTTGCACTATTTTCGTCTGTCAAGACGTTCAAGCACCAAGAATATTTTACTTCTAAAAACTCGATTAATTTAGGTACACACTCAGGCATTTAATCTTTCTCGGATGATTGATCGATTGCAGCTATTTTCTTTTCTTTTAAAATGTTTATTAACTTTGTAAAGCCTTACAAAACAAAACAAAAACATTTATTATAACCAACCTTTTTGTTCTTTTATTTGCAGCAACAAAAATTCCTTAAAAGACCAGCGGAAGATGTGGACAATGGGGCTGATAATTTTGAACCACCTGTCAAGCTACAGCATAACGGCTCAGAAAACTTAACCAAATTTTCGGTGGAAATTGTTCAACAATTGGAATTTACGACATCTGCGGCGAATTCCCAGCCCCAGCAGATAAGCACAAATGTTACAGTGAAAGCGCTCACCAATACATCGGTGAAAAGTGAAGGCGGTGTTCAGAGTCAACAGCAACAACAAAATACAGGCAATCAGCAACAGCAGCAAAGTGGATGTGGTGGCGGTGGTCCTGGACCAGGTGGTGATGGTAGTGGTAATAATGGTATGGGTGGTGGACAACAAGGAAACGGCAGCGGTCTAATGGGTGGCCATAATAAAAGTTCAACGTTGGGCGGTCTCGCCAATCTTGTGGAGTGCAAGCAGGAGCCCGATCATGACTTTTCTGATTTGGCGGCGGGGCTTGAGAAGGACGGTGTTGGGCCGAATGGTAACTTCCCTGGATTTCCCGATCTTATGGGAGACGATACAGACGAAGGCAATGATACTTTTAAGGAGCTTATATCTGATTTGCAGGATTTCAATCCTGGCTTTTTGGATGGGTTTGATGAGAAACCGTTATTGGACATCAAGACCGAAGACGGTATCAAAGTGGAGCCGCCAAGCGCTCAGGATTTGATGAACAGTTTGAATGTGAAGTCGGAGAATCCTATGGCGCAGTTTGCCTCAGCGTTTGGCGGTGGACCCGGAATGCCTGGTGGAGGAATGGGCGACAATCAAGGGCTCAATAAGATGCGTAATCAATTCCAAAACGGTCCAAATGGACCAATGTCAGAATTATCTCTGGCGCAAACGCTGAAGCATATGGCAGAGCAGCATCAGCATAAGAATGCTATGAGTGGTATGAACTTCCCTCGACCGCCAATGCAACCGCCTCAGCAGAGTCAGATGATGGGCGGTGGAGGTCCAAATAATCGCTATAGCGATTTTGGTCCATTCGCGAATGATTTCATGTCGTCTGGTGTTCAAAGTGGTGGTCCTGTAAATAGCGGCAATCCCAACGGCCCCCAGCAGCAGCAATCCCAGCAACAACAGCAGCAACTTCCTCCACAGTACCACAAAGGCCCTTCGTCCGCACAGTCATTCGTCGATATTAAACAAGAACTCTTCTATTCGTCCCAGAATGATTTTGATCTCAAACGGTTACAGCAACATGCTCAAATGCAACACCAACAGCAACAACACCAGCAGCACCAACAGCAGCATCAACAGCATCAGCAACATCAGCAGCAGCACCAACAGCATCAACAACAAACGCATCACCAGCAGCAAACAAATCCCAATATGGGACCAAAACTTGGTGGAGTTGTTGGCCCTGGTGGTTTCCCCAAGCCTGGCAACCCCCAAGCTCCATCAGCAGCTGCTCAACAAGCTCAACAGCAACAATACTCGCCATATAGTTCGCCAATGTCTCAACAGGGCAACAACAGTCCGGCAGGGCCGAACTTCATGCAACCACCTCGGGGCGGTAATACTGGTGTTCCACCAAATATGTCCTCGCAGTGTCCCCCGCCACAACAGCAGCAACAATCTCAGCAGCAACAGCCATCTCAACAACAAAACTCAGCGAATACCGGCAATGCCCAACGACAGAACTCAACGGGTGGTGGTGGTCCGACTGGTTGTGGCGTTGGCGGTGGTGTCGGCCCTGGTGTCAACCACGGTTCTGGCCAAAATTCCGGCGTAAACAGTGGACCAAATAGTGGTATTCAGTCGACGGCAACAACAACGTTGCAAATGAAGCAAACGCAACAGCTGCATATAAGCCAGCAGAGCGGCGCACATGGCATACAGGTTAGTTGCATTTTTTATATATAATTCTACTAGCAGGTATGTGGGAGGACTTATCCCTCTCGAAATTTAGTATGTTCGTGCGAAGACACCATAAATAAGCTGAGTGTTGGAAATGTACAAAACTAACTGCCTTAGGTTATTAAAGAGCGTTTTGTTTTAACTAAATAATTGTTTCATCAAAAGAAACATCTTTGAAATAAAAATAAATATTAGGCATTAACGGCCCATACAGGGGCCCTAAACGTTGCTTCTCCAACCATTTGATTGTGCGGAGTAGAAGGAACCTAAAATTTAAAGCTTCTCATGACAATTGATACTCTTGGATGTTTATCAGACATTCGCAAGTTTAGATGGTACCTTGCACCTGCGGAATTTGAACCTGATACCTTTAGAGTAGTAGTCCAACACACCTCTGCGCAACTGCGCCCACAATCTAAAAGAAAGTCAAGACTATAAGTCTTAGCTAAACTGTTAATGTAAGTGACTAAGAAGTCTCTTCTCTTCTTCTCTGGGCCTTTAAGTGATTTTAATTAGCATCTGAGTTTTTTTTCCACAGCAACGTGCCTTCCAATCAGTGCTGGGGGATCATGGGAAAAATCCCTTTTTGCGGTAATCTCGAGCTCGAAAGGGAGAAAGGAAAACCTTATAACTTTGTGGAAATTTGTTTTGTTTGAAAAGAATTAATCAAAAAAAAAGATTTCACCACGAAAATTTCAACCATTTAAGAGTTTTTATTTACCGAAACTCGCTTTAAAGTGGCGAAAGAAATAGTTACCTCTGTTTATATCCTTTATATAATATCCTCGGTAAAAATAAAGGTACCCACAGTAAAATGTGTAAAAATGTGTAGTCGTTCAGTGAAGTTTTAATTGCTATATAGCTGTTAAGATCGTTTTTACCAGTAAAAAGAAATTTTGAAATTAAATAAAAAAATAATTTTTACATCGTTTATGCAAGTTTATTTAACAATATGAATTTTTCAGGCTAAAAGAACAAAATGTTTTTTACATTTTGATTTTATTTATAAAACATAAACCAGTTCTTCATCACTTAAAAAAATATAAATTACTTTTTAATAAACAAGCAATAATTGCTAAGTACCTTCATTATTTTACTTAAATTCAAGACCAATTCTTCTCGATTTTTTTTAAAACTATTCTTCTTACATTTTCATAAATAAACGTGTCTTCAGTCAATTTTTTTATTCAACAAAAAAACGCTTAAAAAAAGAAAAAAATATTGTTTATTTTATTATATTATAATATAATAAAATATATAAATTAAAAGAAAGATTTGTCAACCTGTTTTGCCCCATTGTTGTTCTAAGATAAGTTCTGATTCTTTTAAGGGTGGAAAATGATCTTTCAATGGATGGAGTTGTCAAAGGAAAGGTTCAGAAAGGAAACCTCAATCAAGGTTGTCTGGTAAATACCTTCGCGGTTTTACGCGAAGAACAAGCAAAAATATCTTAGCGTAACACACATGTAGCTCTTATTTAATTTTTAATAAAAATGTATGACAAATTAATGTTTGTCTTTATTTAACGGATCACCCCGTATACCCTTTTGCGAAAAAAACAGTCTTCCTCTTTTATCTCTATCTTACACAGTACTTAATATATTCACACAGACGTACTTGCTGATAAGAACTGATAAAGAAAACTTCGAGAGCGTCCCTACTCATTATATGGATATACTCTGCACGCGACAAACTTCCAGCGCAAAAAAAAAAACCATTCTCGTTCAAAACTGATTTGAACGAAAATGGTCGATACAAAACAGCATTTTTTTTGCTTGTGCGTTCCTGACTTTCAATCAGTGTTGTCAGATCGTGGGATTTATCCCATATTATGGGATTTTTAACTCCTAAAAGGGACGAAGGGATTTTGAACGAAATCGTGGGATTTTTGTGCAAACACAAAAATTCCATAAAACATAAAAGTGTGCAAATTACAAAGTACAAACAATATGTTGAACAAATAATTATGTCAACAAACATGCTTAGGAACGTGGCCATTTCCAATATTTTTGAACGCACTCATTCACTTTGACTGATGAACGCAGCCGCAAATCGATTCTCGATTGTCATTTTGCCTTCTCCTTATATTTCATTCATATGTCATATCCATCATCTATGCTCGTGTTGTCACGTAATTCGTACAACCAAACGGCTTGCTGCTATAGAAGTTGAATAAATTAGGCTGCATAAATCTGTGTAATTAAGGTAATAATCCCAATAATAAAAAGTTTGATCCATAATGTTCAAAATTATTGATTTATTCAGAAACTACAAGGAACCGACTCAAAATGCCCGTGACTGATGATAACTCTGATTCTGCGGAGATTGGCTTAAAAGCACCACAAAAAAAAAGCCAAAAAAGGTGGCAAGAAATGTTTTCAATACAGCTGGTGCATTATTCCCGGTTATAAAGAATGGTTGTTCCCTGTAAAAGGGGACAGTGGAAAGGCGTTTTGTAAAGCTTGCGGTTTCTCATTTGTCTGTGGAAAAACTGAGGTACAACGGCATAGCGAACGAGAGAAGCACACACATAATCTTTTTGCGCTCCGAAAAACACCGAGTGCAAGTAATTTTTTACAGTGTGAAAAGGTAAACAATCATGTTAGGAATGTACAAGCTGCTGAGATGCGATTTGCTGCCTTCTTTGCTGACAACAATATTGCATTTCGAACCGTAGACAAACTTCTGCCGTTGCTGAAAAATTCTTTTACGGATTCAAAAATTGCGGCGCAAATGAAAATGTCCAAGACCAAATGCACATCGATTATTAGAAATGTTGTCAGCAAAGTTGAAAGCAATGAGCTTGATAGTGCTCTTGAAAATACAAAATTTTCAATTTTTGTGGATGAATCTACAGATATTTGTAGCAAAAAAAATATTTGTGTTTTGGTGAGATTTTTCGATAAGTTTGAAGTTAGAACCCAGCTCCTTCAATTAATTGAATTAAATGCAACTGATTGTAGTGGCCTAGCCATGTACCAATCATTGAAGGAATGCTTAAATCGAAGAGGTATACCCATAAAGAATATCATAGCCATGGCATCCGACAATGCCAATGCAATGGTTGGAAAACACAATTCTTTTTTTCCCACTCGCAGTGTGATATACAGCAAAACGTAATTCTCATAAAATGTGTCTGCCGCTCGGCAGCATTGGTAGTAAAAGCGGGAAAACAGTGTCTACCAGACGAATGTGAATTGCTACTAAGAGATTTAAGCTCATACATATCCGAGAGTCCAAAGAGTTCGGCATAGCTAGCAGAGTTTCAGGACGCATATAATGTGTCTAAGAACAAAATCATATCTCCAGCTCCAACGCGGTGGTTAACTATGCAACCCTGTATAGAAATTGTTCTTCGGAATTGGACCGTACTGCAATATTTTTTTGTATATGAGGCTAACTACTCTAAAAGGAAGAAGGCAAGCAGAATTTCTGAACTATTGAATAGAACTGAAATAAAAATGTATCTTATATTCCTCAAATATATTCTGCTCCACTTCAATCGTTTTAATGCGTTGTTTCGGAGTAAAGAAGTACTCATTCATAAACTTCATAAAGAATCGGTAAATATTCTGATCTTATTGACTAAAATGATTTTAAGACCTGAAACAGTACAAGAATTAATAGCCAGCCAGGAAACGCTTACATTTGATGGCATTATAAATGAAAAGACTGAACCACCCCCAAATGAAATGTGTTTCAACGCTGAATTTAATAAAAGTGTCAACGAAATTATAGAAACAGATAAAGTTATGGAAATTAAAGTCAACTGTGCTAACTTTATAAAAAGTTGTATTGCGAAAATTTTGGAGAAGTTTCCAATAAATGACAAGTTTTTCCAGTCTTTAGAGTTCCTAGAGCCAACAGTGGCTCTGAATTCTGGAAGAAGGGTTTTTTTTTCAAAAACGCTCTGTGAACTGTACGCTTTTGCTGACGTAGACCAGTTTGCTTTGGAAGACGAATGGAATAACCTTCCATTTTCATTCACAGATATAGAAAAGAGTGAGTCCTACAACAATATCACAGATTTTTGGAATTTAGTGGATAAAAAAAAAGGCTTCAATGGTGACAAAATATTTCCCAATTTAATGAAAATCTACGAATTCGTAGTATCCTTACCACATTCAAATGCTGATGCTGAGCGGATTTTCTCGAGTGACTGATATTAAAACAAAAAAGAGAAACAGATTAGGCGAAGATAGTCTTAATGCTGTGTGCGTGATCAAATCAGCTTATCGCTACAAAAATATGGATTCAGTTTCTTTTAAATGTACGGAAGAACACTTTAAGCTTTTAAAATCAACGAACCTTTACAACCAAAAATCAAAGGATTAATACTGGTAAAGGAACGTAGTTTCTGAATTTTTTTAATAGCTCTGGATAGCTATTTCTTGTTAATTTTGTGGATCATTAAATTTAATTTTTGTTTTCTTTTATACTAAAATATGTATTTTATTAATCGTCAAATCAAAAGACTGACAAAGTATGTAATGTGAACTGATGAAAATGAAAAGACTTGTATGAGAACTTGGTTTCTCCTTTTTTTATGGCAATGATATTTTTAATTGTTTGTTAATCTTGTTACTAGTCCTCAATTCAGAGATACTTAAAAAAATGTTGTTAATAATAATAACATTTGCTTTATAATAACTGCCAACGCTATCATTAAAAAATATATTCATTTTTTCTTTAGTTTATTTTCAAAAAACTTTAAAATCCATAATGAATTATGTAGGTTCTATATTTAAGAGATTCAATAAAATAAATATTCAGGCAAAAATTTGACTATTTTTTCGAAAGGGATTTTTCGAGGGATTTTTGGGTTAACCGAATGGGATATTATGCGATTTTCGTATTGAAATATGGGATATCCGATCAAAGCAATCTGACAACACTGCTTTCAATTGTATCATTTCGTTGCAGAATCGTTGGCACGAGTTGGATAGATTGATGCATACACTAGATTAGATGGTTTGAACAAAATGGTTGTTACAGCCCTCGATCTATGTTTTGTCTTGTTTATGTATTCGTTTCACACATCATACCAAGCTCGCCTCGTCCATACAACACGTGAAATTCTTTTTTTCTTTGTGCCTAATCTTTCCATGGTATCATTTCGTTGCCGAATCGTTTGAACGAGTTTGAAAGAGGAGTTGGAAAAAAGCTACGGTAGGTTGGCAGGTGGTTCACTTTTGTGTGGAAATGTTCAAATAGGAAATGCACGAGTTGGAATATGAAAAAATACATCAATGGGAGGAAGAGTATAAATGTGTTGTACATATATAGTTTAGAGAACGCAAAAATTGAGATAACTTCTTGTGAATGTTAGTCGTTCATGAACGACTTGAACAATATGAGGCGTAGCCACTGGGTACCCGCAAAATATCCCACCTTCAAAATATTTTTTTTTTGTGAGTCGAAGAGTTTTCCAGATACCCAAAATACCCGAATTTCTCCGACAAAAATCTCCTCTGACCCCAGAATAGTACCTGGGTGGATCGCTGGTAACTTACTTACTTTCTTACTTAACGGCCTCCCGACCCGTGAAGAGTCTCTGCCTGAGAGACAGCAGCTTTCCATCCTCTACGATCCCGGGCGCGCTGCTTCCAGTTGTCCAGACCAAGGGCTCTGGCATCCGCGATGGCTTGGTCTTTGAAACGGAGATTCGGTCTTCCTTGCCTTCTCGAACCTGGCGGCTGGGATTCGAAGATCCTCTTAGCTGGAGCATTATTATCCATTCGCTCGATCTGGCCGAGCAAATGTAGTCGACGCATTTTGGCTGTTTGGACTACATCCACATCTTGATACAGCTCATAGTGTTCGCGGTTGTGTCTTCTCCTTCATTCGCCCTCCTCGCATACAGGACAACAAATCCGCCAAAGAATTTTTCTTTCGAAGGAGCCCAGTATCAGCTCTCCCTTCCGGCTTATCGTCCAGCATTCGGCGCCATAAAGCAGAACTGGCAGGATAAGAGTTTTGTGGAGCATACATTTCGTCCTCCGAGTTAGGAGTTTTGAACCCTGTTTTGCCAAACCGAAGTAGCAGCGGTTTCCTAGGGTAATTCTTCGTCGGATCTCCACTAAGGTGTCATTCGTGGAGTTCATGTTTACTCCGAGGTAGATGAACTCCTTAACTACCTCGAAATTGTTGCTGTAGTGACGTTTTGTCCTGGGCGGCGGACAGATGTTTGTTTGTTTGTCGATAGCATGTATTTAGTCTTGTCCTCATTTACTACAAGGCCAACAGATTTCGCCTGTTCTTCAATGGTGGTGAAAGCTTCTATCACGGAGCGATGTGATCGGCGAAAGATGTCAATATCGTCCGCATAACCCAGCAGCTGAACGGACCTTTTGAAGATTGTGCCTTCCGTGTTGACACCTGCCCTGCGCACTATCTGCTCCAGTACGAGATTGAAGAAATCGCATGATAGCGCGTCCCCTTGCCGAAATCCGGTGCATGTTTGAAATAGTTCGGAGGAGCTATTTCCAAACTGCACGTTGCACCGCGTGTTTTCCGGAGTCACGCGACATATCTGAATCAGTTTTGAAGGGAATCCGAATTCGAGCGCCGCCATATAGAGCTCCTGACGATGTATACTATCATACGCGGCTTTGAAGTCGATGAATAGGTGGTGTGTCTCGACTTGAAATTCGTTGGTCTTTTCCAGGATTTGCCTCAGTGTGAAAATTTGGACTATAGTCGATCTGCCTGGCCGTAAGCCACACTGGTACGTGCCGATAAGTGTTTTGCAAAACGCTTTTAGACGTTCACTGAGTACGATGGATAGGATCTTATATGCGACATTAAGCATGGATATGCCCCGATAGTTCTTGCAAAACATAGGATCGCTGGTAAAATGGTTTAAAACTCTGGACACCTCTTCGACTCACAAAAATTAAAACTCTGAACACCTCTTCGACTCGTATATCCCATAATAGCACCTGGGTGGCCCGCTTCGCGTGCAAAAGGGTTTATAACTCTGAACACCTCTTCGACTCACAAAAATTAAAACTCCGGACAACTCTTCGACTCACAAAAAAAGAATACTTGGACCTAGGATATTAGACAAAAGGATATTTACAACCTACACCGAAAGAAATAGCTCATTGTGTTTAAGGCCTTAGTTTATGTTCTTCTTTTCTGGTTTCCCCAACGCAATAACAACAAAATACTTCGAAGTTCGAACTATTATTTATTCGTTTATTGCCGTCAACATCATGTATAAAAACATAAGTGCAAGCAGGCAAACTGGACACACAGCACAAACCAGAAAAAGGAAATGAGTATTTTGTTCTTACATTCTCTTTACCTCCTTTTCATTTTCATATTCTTGATTCTGACAAATAAAAAAGACAACAGTATTAATGCACACATATATGCACATATTAGGCATTAACGGCCCATACAGGGCCTAAAACCAAGCTTCTCCAACCATTTACTAGTGCAAAGTGGAAGGGACCTACAATTTAAATCCGAATCCGAACGGACAATTTAAGGAGCTTCTCGTGAGAATTGATACTCTTGGATGTTTGTCAGACGTTCGCAAGAGGTGGGGTAGTGGTTTTTTTTTTTTGATGTTACTTGGCTCCGGCGGAATTTGAACTTGAGACCTTTAGATAAGTAGTCCAACACAATACCTCTGCGCCACTGCGCCCACCAACAATATTGATGACTGGAAAAAACAGAGGACAGTATTGCAACTAAAATATTATATGTTGGTTTCGCTTTTGGCTTTGAAATTTGTGCACTGTAGCTGTCTAGTGGGCTGAGGCAAATGTCCGACTGTAAATACAAACTAATAGTTAGGGCTAGAATTTCCATACATATCCATATTTTTTTTTTTTTAATTCAGAAGCAAGTGAACTTATTATGTTTACGAATCATGAAATTTCATTTAAAATGACATTTAACGGTTTGTACATATTTGAGCTTATTTTTATAATAAATGAATGCATATTTTGAAGCATATTTTCAAATAATTAAATTGAAAAGTGAAAAATATCGGTTTCAAGAAAATTCTCCTTTAAACTTTTAGCTTGCAAGAACTTTCATTTAAAATTATTTTTATTTTTTACAATATATAAGACTGGGTAAAAAGAAAAGAAGTTACAAGGTAAAGTATAGTGAACTTTGAACAAAGCTTTACTGGAAAAATAGTGAACTTTGAACAAAGCTTTACTGAAAAAATCAGTTAACTGGAACAAAAAACTTATCACAGGACCTTTTTTACAATTTTCATACAAGGTTAGGTTAGGTGAGGGTAATAGGTTGAGGGGTATGATAAACCTGCACCCGCCCTGGCGGTTATGAACCCCAACTGTGGAACCTTTGAAATTTCTAGCCATCCTAAGGTAGTTATGAACTTGTTCAAGCCATTCACAGACTTGCCAGAACGTTCTTCTAAATCTAGGAAGACGTGCAATCCGAAGATTTTATTTCTTATACAGTGACAGAGGAAGTATCCTCATCCTCGTTTCCGTACAGGTCATCTGTGCTAAGTTTCATTTTCTTTTTGTGATGACCGAGCGGTCCGAAAGGTCCAGTGATTGTCTTGCTGTGTCTCTCTTGGACAATTTTGTGGCCAAAATTTGGTTTCTGCAGCTATAAGCTACGAAAGGAATGATGATGGGAAGATGGAATATACCTATGCAGTAAGGTACAAACCGATAATTGACAGAAATGACTACTCACTCGCCAAGAGCTTCAGACCAATCAGTCTGAATTCCTTCTTACTGAAAAGCATGGAAAGGCTGGTCGAGCTTCATGTGTCCAAAACTGCTTTGCGATTGCACCTCAGATGCAACATGCAGTTTTACAAAGTAAATAATTATTTACCTTAAGGGATACAGAACATATGTAGTTCTTTACATCTACAATATGGGTACAATGTTATGACGAATTATTTTAATATCTTTTAATTAATAGATATTTTAAGGGAAAACACTACAAGGAAAAACCCTTATATAATACTTAAAGAACTAAGATTGCACATCACCCTATTTTACTTAATCAGTAAAAGTTAAAGGTTGAGTATAAGCTCGTTATCTGAATAAGCACATTTTTCAAAAAAAAATGTTTTGAAGCTTGTATAAGACTAATTTAATTGGGCTGACATTTGCTCTATTGTGAAGTCGGACTGTCGAGTAAGACCACGGTAGGTTAAGCATAAGCTTTACAATTTTATTTTGGCTGATTTGCGTTCTCTCTCCACCGCTGTGGTGCATGCTTGTCGACTCTCTGTTAAACGCACTTAACAACGTTAACGTCTACGCACAGGCGAACGCGGATGATGTTGCCGTACTTTCTGTTAGATCATGCCTAGTGATTCTCTGTGCCAAAGCGCAGCCGGACCTAGACGTGATCGACGAATGGTCCACTAGAAATGTGCTCTCGGTAAATCGTCTCTAAACTGAAGTTAGTCTCTTTACGAGAAGGAGGAGCTGATTGGGTCGCCTCAGCCGCCTTCGGTTTTCTGGCAGGGCAAGACACGAGGCTTACCACCGGAAAGGTCCTATGGATCTACACGGCTATGATAAGACCATTTTTTAGCATATGCGGCGGTTGTTTGGTGGAATAAGCCTTCACATTAATACATTATGCTGCTTTCGCCAAACTCCAAAGGGAGGTATGTCTCGGCTGCACGGGCACCTTCCCGGGTCATAATGGGATCACAGGAAATGAGATCTCCGATGGACTTGCTCGACAGGGCTCAGAGGAAGACTGCGTCCTTGCCCAGCGCTTCCATTGATGGTTGGGTTTCACAAGAACACAATCGCAGATGGCATGACTCTCTAGGTGCAGGCAGACTGAACTAATTCTTCTCGGCGTCTGTAAAATCTGCGCCATTCTTGTTGTCTCTCAACATAAAGGTTAGGTTAGGTTAGGTTTAGGTGGCTGTCGGCACAAGCCGACACACTTAGACCAAATTAGGTCCATTGTGATACCACGTATGTAATTATCTACCTCAACTCTGTAGATGGGGCTGGCCAACGACACGTGGTTGTTCTCAAACGGTCCCCCATCTACGTACTAACCGCGCCCAACGTCGTTTAATTGCGGTGATCTGACGAGAACCGATTAACTCGACGTGGTATGGTCGTTGGTTAATTCTCTCAACAGAAAAGACTGCAGACAAATTACTGGCGTTCTGCCGGGCCATTGCGCTTTTGCCAAGCATCTAAAGGTGCTAGGGTACCACCAACTGCTAAGTTTGTTGAGAAAGCGATGACACTGCGAAACAATTTCCTTTGCGATTGTCCTGCTTTGCCAGACCAATGAACCAGTATTGAGTCTGAGTGCCCCAGTGTAGAAAATCTCCCAACCCGACAAAAACAATGAGTGCCCCAGTGTAGAAAGTCTCGCACCCGACAAAAACAAATAGATATATATCTTAAATTTCAGAACGGTAAAAAAAATTCAGAAAAGTGTATTTATCTGTAATTTTCCAAAGGAAAAAACGCTGTTCCGATCATTTTATAATGTTCTAAAATTTGTATGATTGGCCCAAAACAATTGCAATCTTTGCAGACAGAATGAAAATGAGAAAGTTACCTACCTACTTACATGCGGTTTTTTGCTTTTATCTGTACCTGCCCATATTCTTGAAACTGTATACATTATACTAGAATCTTTAATCAGTGGATTTTTTAAGAACATAAATAAAAAATTAATTAAAATTCTCGCAAACTAATGGAAAATTCACATACGACTAGGTATACGTATATTTGAAAAAGCCTTCACAATTTTAAAAGCTATAAAATCATTCCATTACCGTTTTAAGACCAAACATTAAGTAAAATTACCTCACCTCTATTTATCACCATATAATGAAGAACAAAGCCCACCACATTGCCTTCTACCATTTGTATGAGGAAAATTCGAAATAAGATCAACCGACCGACCCAAAAACTGTGCCTACCACCTCCCGCTCTGTCCCAATATTATTCCTGTGAAAAACGCCGCTGTAAAGCAATTTTAATATGAAAGTCAGAATGAATATATTATTTAAGCTTTTAACATCTTCAATTACTTAACTCCAATAAGCTCTGAAATCAAGTAAACCTCCCACGGGTAACCCTCCTCTCTGTGTGCCTCAGACTTTTATCTTTCCATCTGCTGTGAGTTTTATATGTCATTATACACAACAAATGAAACGTCCAGGATATTCCCCTTTAAAGTGAAGGGATCTTAAACCCTGAACCAGCACGTTGGCCAGGATGGTAGTAGATTTACCAACATTAACATATCATTTTGCTATTTGTCGGCGAACAACTTCCTAAAGCACTTGTTTGCTTTTCTCACACACACACACACACATACACGCGCGTGAGCGTTTATAATATTTCTTTAAGATTGTGACTGAGGAAAAAAGCTCTTTGCTCGAGGATTTGTGTAATTTCTGCTGATTTTTTTCCAATTAAAGTCGAATCCAATTCAAGCGTTCTTCAAACGGAAGGGCGAAAGGAAACTGTGTCTTTTTTGCAGAACAGACACCAATGGAGTTACAGAAAATATCACACAATGTGTATACATATATGCAGATTGCAGCACGGTTAGTTAAATGGATAAACAAAATGTACAAATTCAGCTCACAGAGTTTGTCAAAAAGACACTTCGGTGATATTTCACATTGCCTACTCAGTAATAATAGTCAACTGTAAAAAGCTGTACAATAAGAACTGGTTGTCCGTTTGAAAGGGTTGGTTTGACAACAAGCAAAGAGACTCTTGTGCATATTTTCTTTGAACATGCGCTGCTGAAAGTGTGGGGGGGGGGGGGGGGGGCGATAAAAGTCCATCAGAGATATGAAAGAAAAAAGGTAATAAAATATCATACACTGCGCAGGCTCACCTCTGCAACATGATGCAGAGAATGCAGAAATTTTTTGTGTACTCTACCTATTAATACGAATACCAGCAACATTTTCCTGAAAGGAATAAAACGCTACCCCCTTCTTATATTCGCTTTTCCACATTGTTTGACGAAAGTAGTAAACGAAATTATTGTTGTTGCCCTGCTCTCTCAATGGTTTATGTTTAATTAAGTTCAATTTTATTTGTGTGGATACTTTTTTTTGTTTATTCTCTTGTGGATGAAAGGGATTGATGGATAAAGGGATAATACTGGGTTGCTGCAATATCGTTCGACGACAGATGTTTGGTTACATTAATCAAATTTGAATTTGATAGATTTTGTTATAGTGATTGGTTTATTTTGATGGGAGGAATATTTGTGGCAGTTGGTGAATAAAATATTTAGTGGATACATTTGCGCTGTGACCATTAAACGTTCAGCGGAAATGAGATTATTACTTTTGATTGCTACAGTAATCGATTATAGTTTGATATCTGCAATGGAAGCTTTTCTACACAAATTACATTCAGTCATGAGGCACCTAGAATAATAGGAATGCCTACTCAGCAACACATTTAAGATCTTGTATGCTTCGACTTTAAATCCGGCCGTGGTATCTTAGCGATAAAAGGTCAAGCCGACTTCTAAGTCCACTAAAGCTCGGTCTGAGATATAGAGCAGCTAGTGAATCGAAATAGTGCTACTAATTGCTCAAAAAAACACACACATACCTAAGATTTTATTGTTATATACAAAATAAAGCAACTGTCTTATCGAAAAATAGTATGAAATTGAAGGTCGTAAAATCTTTACGCTTAATTATTTCGGGCCCTTAGAGAGTATCAGACTTATTCATAAAAATATTTAAAGGAGTGGGCGCAGAGGTTAGTGTGTTGGACTAGTAATCTTAAGGTCGCAGGTTCAAATTCCGCCGGGGCCAAGTAACATCTGAAAAGTTTTTTCCACTATCCCACCTCTTGCAAACGTCTCACAAAAATCCAAGAGTATCAATTATCATGGGAAGCTTCTCAAATTAGCCGTTCGGATTCGGCTTAAAACTGTAGGTCTCTTTCACATCGCACAAGCAAATGGTTGGAGAAGCTTGGTTTTATTCCCTTGTATGTGCCGTATTTAATTAAAAGGAGTACATACGCTTACGCAGGCTATAATATGCTTCTGAACGCAGAAACCTTATTCATAAAGTTTACGCAGCGTTGTATTGAGGCTACATAAGCTAAACGCGTTTGGAAGTTGATTAGTGCCTGTATAAGGATGATTTTTTATCGAAATCAGTTTCTCCAGTTTCTTTTGGTCTGAGCAATCGAAATTATTTTATGTTTTGATTTAATGATGCTCAGTATTTCAGCAGTGATGATTCTCAAAAGAATTATAAGTCCAATATGCATGTGAAAAATATTTAATTGAGGACATAATACATATTAATAATAGTGGCAGATACAAGTTAGAGTGTGTGTGCGAAATAACAGCTGCCGTGGGTGTTGGTGAACAATTGAAATTTGATTATTTATTCGTTATTCATTAAAGAAAAGGGACATTTATTCAAAATTGGTATTGGAAATTCCATATATCAGAATATCAGAAGAATATTCTCATTTGTTTTCTCACAAACAGTTTATCGGTTTGGGCAGCTGAATCTGGCACAAACTCGTGTTACTGAGACGGTTTGTAAAATGTTTTATTAATAAGGATTTATGCAATGATGTGCAGAGGCTGCACAAATACTTATACACAGCGTAACTATGCAACCTATAACTAAAATCCTTGGTACAGCTTTGTAGAGGGCATGTCTTCTCAAAACAGGGATGGCGATCAAGAAAGTCCCCCATGCTGGACAAAAGAACTACGCAGCATTTGGAGGGAAACTTCACATTTGGAGAAAATGTTTCTAAACTGCGTAAAGGTAGGATACGTTCCCAAGCCATGGCCTGAAATCGGGATAGTATTTTTTAATCTAAGGCTGGCAAAACCAGTAACATCTCTGCCAAAGACTTTAGACATATTAAACTTATATCATTCGTTCTAAAAACACTTGAGAGGCTTATTGACATTTACATTCAGAAGTAAACTAAATGTGGGCACAGAGGTGAGTGTGGTGGACTTATTTGCTATTACCTACTCAACGGGCTTAGCCTGCAACCTTCCATCCTCTGTGATCTGTCTCTGCGATGGCTTAGTCTTCAAAACGGAGGTTCGGTCTTCCTTGCCTTCTAGCACCTGGGGCTGGGAGTCGAAGATCCTCTTGGCTGGAGCGCATTTGTCAAATTCGCTCAATTTGTCCGAGTCAATGAGTCGACGTGATTTAGCTTTTTGAACTACATCCACATCTTAGCATAGCTCATAGACTTTAACTTTAACTTTATTATTATAAATCTATCACATTTTCTTATATTTTATTACATTTGAGTGTAATCTCACAATTCACACAGAGTTATGATATAATCTTACTTCTGAATAATGTTATATTATGATTTTTTTTTTTTTTTATAAAAGCGCGCACTAAACGGATTTGTTAGGACCCTTATAATGTATTAGCTACACAGCGCGGGCATTAAGGAAATTAGGAGGATGAGAAGAAAAGGAGAGATGCCGATGCACGTTGGTTTTGAATGTTTGTAGGTTGCAATGTGCAGGAAAAATGGAGCGGGGAAGAGCATTCCACATTCGTGTTGTACGGCTGAGGAAAGATTCTTTGAACTTCACTGTACGTCCGAACACAGGCTTGAGGGTGAACTAATGAGCATTCCTTGCATGGCGGATATTGCGGTTGAAATGTTCAAGGGGAGGAATGCAGCTGGCTATTTCGTTTGAGCACTTATGGTGGAAATAAAGATAAAATAACGAATGGCAGGAGACATTACGACGATGACTAAGAGAGTCAATCGATCTCGCGATGTCTCGGTCGCCAATGAGTTTTATCGCGCGTTTTTGGATCCTGTCTAGTAACTCCAAATAAGTTATTGGTGCACCGGACCAGATATGAGCGTTGTACTCTAGTTTCGGGCGAATAAACGCCTTATAAATTGAAGCCAGATCAGAAGGGGTGAAATATTTCTTAGAACGCTTGAGGAAGCCTAGGCATTTCGCGGCGTTCTTGGCGACATCGAATATGTGGTCATTCCAACGAAGATTGTCATTAACACACATACCGAGAATGGAAAGTCTTTCGGTTTCAGCGATGTAAGTGCCATTCATAGATAATGGCTGTACGTGTGGGTTTTGATTTAATGACAGGAGACAGCATTGAGTTTTGGAAGCATTAAATTCCACTCTATTGGTTTTACCCCAGTGAGTTATGCTGTTAAGATCGGAATTTAATGAGCTTAACATACGTTGCCGTTCCAGTTCCACACCCGAAGATGAGGGGCGTGACCCAAGAAACGAATATGAGAAGCTGAGGGTACTGTCATCAGCAAAGGAATGGATTGGATTAGAAGTAACAGACAGGAGATCATTTATAAAAATGAGAAAGAGAGTCGGGGACAGAAAAGAGCCTTGTGGGACACCAGCATTTATTTGGTGAGTTGCAGACTTGAAGCCGTCCAAAACAACTTGAATTGAACGGTCCGAAAGGTAATTTCTAATCCATTGAAGAAGAGTATCATCGATTCCAAATGCACGCATATTCGACAAGAGAGCTTGATGCCAAACTCTGTCAAATTTCTCTTTGAAATATCAAGCGCAACAATCTTACTTTCACCACCCTGATGAAGAGATTCGTTCCACTTTTCGGTTAGATATGTCATCAAATCACCAGTGGACCTGTTGCTGCGAAAACCATACTGCCGGTCATTAAGAAGTTTTCGCGATTCAAGATATTTCATTAGCTGACGGTTTATCAGCGTTTCCATGGCCTTGGAAAGAAGGGACGTAAGTGCAATTGGTCGGTAGGAGGAGGGAGAAGAAGATTCGCCTTTCTTTGGTACAGGCTGGACAAACTCTGTTTTCCATCTTCCCGGGAAGAGTCCTGAAGAATAGGACAGATGGAAAAGCTTACGCAATGGTTTTGCCAGCGAGGAAGAACACCTCTTCAGAACGATGGGGGAAATACCATCTGGACCAGCGGATTTGTGTATGTCAAGATCTCGAAGTACTCTAGCCACTGTACGAGTGCGGAAGTGGATTGGTCCCATGGAGAATTCTACGCGCTCGAGTACAGGGGGAGACAAAGTACAATCTGGGAGCGTTGAGCTGAATGCAAAGTGAGCAGCAAGCAGATTGGCCTTATCTGTAGAGCTGACAGCTGGTCATTGTAAATGAGTGTCGGGATGGATAATGAGGTCGAATTCTTGATGTTTTTAACAAATGACCAAAAGTTTTTACTACCAGTGGGACTTTGTAGTATTTTTTGCCTCAATTTTTGGTCATAGGAGAATTCGACACGATTAATGTGGGCATTGCAGTCATTTCTGGCTCGTTTAAACTTTTTACGGCTTTCCTCAGATGGGTTGGCTTTGAATAGCCGAAAACTTACCTCTTTTAACCTGATAGCCTCTTTGCAGCTCGAGTCACGCCACTCGTTAACCTTGGGTTTGATACTTTTAATCCTGTTAGGGATAAAATACTTCATACCCAGGTGAATTATGTTTGTGACCATATCAGCAGCAGCATCCACGTCGCTGTCGTTTAGTTTTTCCCAATTGGCTTTCTCGTACTGTCATACGGTTGTTTTAGAGGTTTGTTCTTTAACTATGTGGTTAGAGTACGAGAAATTTGCTGATATGATACAATGGTCTGACGAACCTAGAGGCGATAATACGTTCAAAGCGTATTTATCGGGGTGAGAGCTAAGAAACAAGTCCAATGTGTTGGCGGTTTGGCTGCTAATGTCCGGTATTCGTGTCCGCTCATTTATAAGCTGAGTCAGGTTATTTACCTCAGCAAAGATCTCGACGTACCTTCCTTCGGGTGTTGTCTGACCAGAATGTCGAAGCCAGCTTGAATTGTGTATATTGAAATCGCCCGCAATAACGATTTCATAACGAGGATGAAGGGTCACAATTCTTGTAATGGAATCAGGCAGGGCATCAAACTCATTATAAGTTGAATGTCTGTCCAAGTTGGGGCTTCTGTAAATAAAACAGTAGTGAATTAATTGCCTACGGACATGGAATTTTAGCCAAATGAAATCAAATTCTAGATTGGCACATTGGCCATATTGAGGCTGTAGGCTACGTCACTACGTATATAAACGGCGATACCGCGATGGGGAAAAAATAATGGCACTAAGTTTTACCCAGGTAGACTGAACTCTGTTAAATCAGAGCCAACACTAACCTGGGTTTCACTTAGTGCCAAAACAGCTGGTTTGTTGTGAAAAACATGGGCGTATAATGAAAAAAAAAATTTCCTCAACCCACGAATGTTGCTGACATCCACTACGAAATTCCTACATATTACAAAATACAAACATGATGTCAAAAAGAAAACAGCTTGGTTAGAAAATAATCTTGTTGAAAGAAAAGAGATTAGAAAAACTTTTCATCAGAAAAAGAAATAACAATAATAATAATAATAAATAACATAAATAAGAATACGAATATGTATAAGCAAGCAGATTCTTAAAACTAATATCACAGTAGGAACGTTAAATAAATAACAAATATGTACAAAATAAATAAGTAGTACAAAAAATATGTAAATAATAAAAAAAGATGTAACAATATAGTATAAGTAAATATTTAATAAATTAATATGTAAATAACGAATAAATAATAGTACATAGTACAAAAATAAATAAATTCTACAAAAACAAAATAAACAATTATATAAATACACACAGAGTAAATAGTAACAAAAATAATACTCATCAGATGAACAATACGAAGAGCATAAAATAATAAAAAGAATTAGGTTGCTACGTTTGCATAAAGGTTATTAATGAGCACGTTATCGGAAATCTCACAACTAATTGTGTATCCAGCTGTAAGTCTTTCTATCTAGCAGAAACCAAATCGACTGGCTATTTCGTGGAGTTCAAGTGTTGAAAAGTGCCAAGGGAGCTTAAGCATTAGTTTTCATAGCTTATTTTGCGCTATTTGTAATTTTTTGATGTGCGTTAGTGCACACTTTTCCCAAACTGAACTGGAAACCTAACCAACTTAAAAATGATTAATTTATTTTCTTGGCTTAGCATAGATTTTCTGTTTATAAGAGGATACATTATTCGTATAGTTTTATTTATTTTGTCTATGGTATTTGTTACATGTTTATTGTAAGTAAGCTTTTTATCCAATGTAATGCCTAAGTGTAGTGTAAGCATTATTAATAATTAAGTTATTGCTGGGTAAAAAACAAGCTTTTCCTGTTTTATTAAAAAAGATAGCTAGGGTTTTAGAAGCATTGACTTTTATCTTCCATTTGTTGAAGTAAGTCATAAGAGTATTTAGTGCCGATTGAAGGTTGGTTTGGATTGTAAAACCAAGCACATCGAACGAATAAATACATGTATCGTCTGCAAACATTGCAGACTCACAGTTGGGAAGGTGTGGAAAATCAGACATATACACATTAAACAACACAGGACCCAGGACGGATCCTTGGGGAACTCCTGCAGGAACCGGCCTTTCGGTTGATTAGGTGTTATTTACACAGACCGTAAAGACGCGCCCTTTTAAAAAACTTTTAATTATTTTAATAATATACATAGGAAATTCACACAAGTACATTTTATAAAGTAGTCCTGCATGCCAAACAGTATGAAAAGCCTTTTCGACATCGAGGAGCACTATTCCCATAGATTTCTTCGATGTAAATCCTTTTCTGATGTGCTGAGATATTCTGTCGACTTGTTGCACAGTATTGTAGTGAGACCTAAAGCCAAACTGTTGCTGAGGCAATATACCTTTCCTTCATTATTTTTCACAATTTTTTCGAAAAGTTTACTTATAGAACTAAGTAAGCTAATATAGCTGTTGGAGTTATTTGCGGGTTTACCCGGTTTTAAAATCGGCATAATCTTAGGTTTCTTCCACGCATTTGGGAAAAACTGTAATTTTATGCATGAATTAAATATGTAAAGTACAAAGTTAATCCCAGTGCTGGGGAGATTCTTGATATAAATATTCTGTATATTATCAATACCTGGTTCCGGATAGGTCACATACAAATTATCCTCTATAACTTCTAGAGTTGACATTAAACTAGATACAGCGCTTTCTACCAAAGTTTCCGTAACTCTATTCCCCACCCCGCTGGAGGTTGTATGACTTCTCATAAAGGACATGGAGAGATTGTCAGCCTTTTCGGCGGTGGTCGAGGAGATCTGAACATCACCAAATGAAGGAATGAAATTAAACTTCTTTTTCATTATTTGTGCAATATTCCAAAACAGCTTACTGTGTTTTTCTAAGTTTTGGAGTTTAGTGTTCCACTTTATATTGCAAAATTCATAGCTCATAGAATTCGCAGTTGTATAGTGTGTTAGACTATTAATCTAAAGGACTCAGGTTCAAATCCCGCCTGGACTAAGTAACATCTGAAAGTATTTTCCACTGCCTCTTGTCATGGAAAGCTTCTCAAATTTGCCGATAGGAGTCGGCATAAAAATGTTGATACAATACTGCTGTTGAGATTACGGGTGGCGTTTACGGGAGTAGGTTATAGCTTGACATTTATTTTCGTTTAATTCAAGGAGAATTTTTAGACAACGGGTACAGAAATCATTCAAGTCAGCCTGCAGCTCTTGAGCATCAGCATTACCTGAAAAATGCAGCGTAAATTTTTAGGTCAGATCTTGAAAGAATAAACTCGACATTATTTATGGTTAGCAAGAAAATCAATGGTCTTAAGAACGCCTGATGTTGCACGAATAGTATTTGAAGCGCACGATCTGAAAAGGACTGTATTCAGACGATCGCTTAAATAAGAACTAAGCTACGATATAAACAGGGGTGAGAAACCAAGTGCGTTTAGTTCGTAAAGGATAACATTATGGGATATTTTGTCGAAAGCTTTACGAAAATCTGTTGCGATTGCGTCTTTTTATTTGCCTGGCATACATGGTATTTTACACAAATTCTGTAAAATTAGTAGTCGTATATTTGCCTTTCAGAAAACAATGTTACAAAGTGGAGATGACTGACTTGCAATCAAAGAAGATTGCATCGTTGACTAGGCTCTCAAAAAGTTTAGATATGCAAGAAAGTTCAGCTATGCCTATGGGACTATAGTTGGAGACGTCACTCTTACTGGATTTCTTATGTATAGGATTTATGAAGGAGTCTTTCCATAATTTTCGATACAATTTCGGGTCTTCGGCTCGCGATTCCAACAGTAGCTTTGCGCAAAAGCCCTCCGTCCCACGGTAGCCAAAACAAGGTTTTCTCCAACAAGTACGGCACTTGACGACGTTTTGTTGACTTGCGTCTTCCTCTTCACTTTCGAGTAAATACGCGACAAAAACAATCGCAACATATTTTGTGTTCAACATTATATCGTCGCTGTAATTTTCGTAACCCAAAAAAAAAGTCGGTTTTTAAGATTTTGATGCAAATATTTTGTAATAAACGTTCCGGATCTGAACGAAAATTCCTCGGTAACGTCGTTTAAATATTTTAAAATGTACAGCCGAAAATGCGAATACCTCGTCGTATCCCAACATGCAAATTTGTTGCTGAAATACCTCGTAACCCAGAGCCGAATAAAAACCCAATTTAAAAACCAATCTGACATAAACACAAATCTGTATACACGAATTAATTTTAATTTATTAATTAATCGCATTTGTTTACGAATTTGTGTAGAATTTGTGTATGCCATAGACAAATGAAATTTGTGTGTATACACCAATCGTCTGATGTTGGCTTAAGCTGCGTAAGGCTTAGAAACAAATCTCACCGTATTTCAAGGACTATAAGTATTTACTGTAACATCATCATTAAAGGGCACAACATTTACTTTTACTAGACTAACTAACATGAAACAAACTGGGAATCCTTTAAAAAATACTGTGAAAGTAAAATCGATTTTAAAGTGTCTCTTCGAACACCCCACGAACTTGAAGACGAAGTCGGTCAATTTATTAACGTCATACAATGCTCAGCTTGGAAAAATACTCCCCATAAACGGAAAAAACCACAAATTGCGAAATAAAATATCCGTTGGAAATCACTCAATTGTTAAAGAAGAAAAGGAGAGCGCGCAAAAGATGGCAATAATCTCGAGCTCCACAGGATAAAACCACTCTTAACTACCTTTGTAGTAAACTTAAGAGAGAAATTCTAGACTTTAAAAATCGTGAAATTTCTACATATCTTGGAAGCCTAACTGCGGATAAAAGTACAAATTACTCGCTCTGGAAAGCCATGAAAGGCATTAAAAAACCAAAAACGCAAGCGCCACCCATCAGGAAAATCAATGGAGAATGGGCGAAGAGTGACAAGGAAAAAGCCGAAATATTTGCCGAACATCTGGAAGAAACATTTAAACCATTTGATGATCTCGAATTTCCTGTCCTAACCGTGGCACCTGATAATTATAGAATAAAAAGTGTATCGCGACCCGAACTGCGCTTCGAAATAGAGAAACTAAAATTAAGCAAAGCTCCTGGATATGACTTAATCACAGGACAGGTTCTTAAAGAGTTACCTAGGAAAGCTTTAATCAAGTTTGCCTATCTTATCAATGCATCGTTCAGGTTATTGTACGTTCCACGACAATGGAAGGTAGCTGAAGTTATAATGGTTCCAAAGCCCGGTAAACCACTAAATGACAAAAAATCATATAGGCCAATATCGCTCTTACCGATAATGTCGAAGGTATTCAAAAAACTTTTGTTAAAGCACCTACATCCGATTATCGAAGAACGTCGATTGATACCTGATCACCAATTCGGATTCAGGACTAAGCATTCTACAATCGACCAGATTTACAGAATAACCAATGTAATTGAAAAAGCCCTAGAGGAGAAAAAAATATGTTCTAGTGTTTTTCTCGACGTCTCTCAGGCCTTTGATAAAGTATGGCATACGGGCTTGAAACATAAGCTACGAGTAAGACAAGCTTTTCCGAAACAGTTATCTGATATCCTTAGTTGTTACTTATCAGACAGACTCTTTCGTGTAAAACACGGAAATGATTACTCTGAATTTAAAGAAATCGCGGCAGGAGTTCCCCAAGGAAGCGTTCTTGGACCGATCTTATTTCTAATATACACTAGTGATATTCCTCAAGAAGAAGGCACAACAGTAGCCACATTTGCAGACGATACAGCTATATTAGCGGTCAGTAATACCGTTGAATCAGCAACTAATAAACTCCAACGTTCTATTGACAAAATTTGTGATTGGACAAAGACTTGGCGTATTGCTTTCAATGAGGCCAAATCAACGCACGTGAATTTTACTTATAAAAATGTAGACAACTTACCCATTTTCATTGATTCGGTACGAATTCCGTACGCAAACGAGGCAAAATATTTCAGAAACGCGAAGAGCTCGCCATTCGATGTAAACAAATGCACTGGCTGCTTGGTGGATTTTCCCAACTCAGCATGCGGAATAAGCTGCTTTTATACAAGCAAGTACTAAAACCGGTTTGGACATACGGTATACAACTTTGGGGTTGTACCAAATCCAGTAATATCAAAATTTTACAAACTTTTCAAAACAAAGTGCTAAGAAAAATAGTAAATGCACCATGGTTTATCAGAAACACTGATATCCACAGAGACCTAAGTATGGCTACCGTCGAAGATGAAATAAAACATTTTTCCCGCAAACAACAGACACGCCTTCACGGTCATTGCAATAACACCATGCTACAAATTCGAGATGATACTAACCTAGTGCGCCGATTACAAAGGATGAAACCATTTGAATTAGCGCAATAAGATGTAACCGCGTGCTTACGGCGGTATTAGCAGGTGCCTCCACCCGGAAGCTGCCTGCCAAACGCGTATTTAACAGTTTAAATAAAACTACTGGATAGGAATAACCTAGTTGTAGTATGAAGGTTTCGAAGGGAGGTGGTTTTTGTTTTCTTATCTTAAGTGAGAAAGAGTCGCATGTACGATTTTCCACCTACCCCTATTATTTGTCCGAGCCTAGTTCTGGTTCCAAGTCTCGTGCTTTCAACCAGGATAGGTAATTCTCAGCTTGCTGAGAGTAACGTTAATATTACTATGGCTTGGGAGTACTATTAGAAACTCTATACTAAAAAAAAAAAAAAAAAAAAAAATACTTTTACAGATCAAAAGGCAAACCCATATAAAATATTTTCTTTTTTAGCCAACACGTGCTTCTACCATCATTTCAGTCATTGTTTAAATGATTATTGAACCCGCATATATAATGTTGTGCCATACATATAGCTAACAACACTTCATACACCTCTCAATTGCCCTGAATCTTCGTTAGTGTAGACGAAATTTTACCACAGTTACACTCCCCAATTCACCTAAAATTATCATCACCTTCATCCATCTATCTGTAGGCTCTATGAATCTTACAGGAGTTTTTTTTTGTTTTTTTTTGCCAAACCACCTTAACTCCGAACATGAATATAATACGAGTAATACACAATGTCAAAAAGCTTCTCTTTCTCCACCTACAATTTCGGTTCCTGAAAAGAAAAATTAAAACGAACAAAAAACATATAAAACGAAAGAAAACCTCATCTTAAACAAATAACCCCAATGGAGGTGGGTATGTAGTACCGTAAAAAGGATTGATGACGCTTTTCTGTTGTTTACGTAGTAATACTGTGAGATTCATTTTTTATTCAGTCAAAGGTCCTGGAGAAGGGATAAAGTAAAGTGAACGTGTGTGGTACAGGACGTTCCGCCATTTTGCATAAAAATTGAACTCTAGGCTGGGAGATGCAACATAGGGGGCGAACAAGGGCAAAAAGTCTTTTTCACGAAAACCATTTCATTTTATTAAACATCAAAATTTATGTTATTAATTCACATCACATGGGTGAATGCAAGAAAGAGAGAGAGAGTACGCGATAAAAATGGTGAGGGCAATATGTGATAACCGCTGCCATTTTGGTCTGACTTTCAGTGATTCCAATACGTATTTTTGGGGTAGGATAGCGGTTTTAAAATTGTTTATCGTTGCTTTATGTGTTGGTAAAATGCTGAGGTCCTTTTTTTTATTAAATATAGTTTATGGAGTTGGCATCTGTTCAAAAGCTCATATTTGTATCAGTGGACCACAAATTGTGTTAAAACAATCCTCATTGTTTATTAAATGGTTTTAAATACAGGTAATTGTTTCGCAAATCAGCCTTTTTGGCTATTGAACTCGATACAGTGATGGGTAGACGGGTGTTCATTTTACTGAATGTCAAAATTCTCATTATTTGTGAATGGATTTTTAAAAACAATACTTTTAAAATTGCAAACAAATTTAAATTGCATAACCGCGTTCGGTCAAGTTTAAATTCAGTCTTACAATAATATTTATCAATCGATCGACATTTCGGAATGAATTAAAAATTATCAATTGACAAATTATACTTCTATTGTGATTACTGACAAGCAAAATGCAATCGTGAAAAGGTATTTCATTTGACGTTTAACTTTTTAAATTCTTTTTTCTGTAGATCGTTCGTTTTGCCTCAGTTAAAATGTTGAGTTAGTTTTTGCTCAGAACTTTCATAAAGGTTAAGTTCCATGGATTGGTTTTCTTCAGTATATCTTATTTTTCTCTAAAAACAATTGTACTTCGTTTTGGAAATGTTGTTCTCCAAACGAAACAGCGAATAAATTCTAAAAATTGGTTTGTCAACGACGAAGTTTTGATTGACTAAAAATTTGATAGCGATCGATATTTTTGACAACGGTTATACCAAAATGCACATAAAATAAACAGTTTATCAAAAAACGCCAAGACATCTGCGATCGCGAATGTAACTGTCAGATCTGAAGGTGAATAGCTCACTTGGTGAGTTTATCAATAGACTGCCCTCCAGCAAGATAATTAACTTAAAATAGAGTGGGACTTCCTTCAGAAGATCTGTCAGCAGGCGCAAGGCGACATCCTCTAACCACTTCTTTCGAACTGTGTGGTCAACGAACTACCGACTTGCCTGGAAGGGGAAGGCTGCAAGGTGTTCGCTTATGGGAATGTGGTTGCTATTGCCGTTTCACGAAAGCATTGTTATACATTAAAAGAACTCCTACAAAATGCTCTTAAAAAGCAATCTAGATGGACGGTTCGTTGTGGATTGTGCGTTAACCATTCCATTAACGGCATCAGCCTTACTTTTATGACGAAGCTAAATATTTAAGTCTTATTTAAGATAGACAATTAACCTGGAAACCGGACATTCTAGAAAGAACGAGGAAAGCTAGGGTAGCACTCTTTAACAAAAAAAAGCAATTGGGAATAAGTGGGGCCTACAACTCCGTATCACTCACTGGCTATATGTCTCGGTCGTAAGACCGATTCTTACATAGGGAGTGGTTGTCCGGTGGACTGCCCTAGATAAAACGACCAATCACGATAAGCTAGGCAGAGTCCAACGATCAGTTGGTCCTTGCATCAGTGGGGCACTCGCTCTGCGGCACTGTTTATTCTCACCTGACACCTCTCGACATTTTCAGCAGACGAACGGCTGTTAATGCGGGTGTTCGTCTCAAAGCCTCGTCTCACAGTGGATCAACAAAGAAATTGGCAACGACGCCATACTGAATTTATTCAGTCCCTTTGGAAGAAACATAGACTACACCATTCCTCAGCTATAAGTTGGTAAAAATTGCCAAGCAACCATCCCCTCCGGGTCACTCTGGAAAGATGATGCGTTCTTGGATGATCAAGCGATCTACTTCTACACCGACGAATCAAATTCCAAAGATCGTGTGGGTGGTGGGGTTTTCTCCGACGGACTAAATCTTAGTCTCTCCTTCCGCCTTCCCAACCTCAGTAGCGTGTTCCATGCGGAAATTATGGCGATAATAGAAGTCTTATCATGACTTAAAGGAAACGTGATATCAGCTAAAGATATCCGCTTTTCTCCGATAGCCAAGATACCATCAGGAACTGGAATCAGTCTTTTTTTAAATTTTATCATAGCCCTAGACTGCCGAACATCTCTTAAGGAGATGGTAGAGCAGTTCAGCATTCACCTTTGTTGGGTGCTGAGGCATAAGGATATTCCGGGGAACTGTATGGCGGTGACCTCGCCAAACGTGGAAGTACTTTACTTTTGCTGACTGAAAATAGCTCATTCCCTTGATATACCAATCTTTACATGCAAACTTATATTTAAGCTAGATGCGATCGAGAGAACAATCCTTAGGTTGACAGGTGGCAATGGAGCGATGGGAGTGTATTCACTAAGTGATTGGCAGGTCTCGCGTTCGAATCCCGACCACAACAATACAGATCTCCCTAAAGCAATTTAGAACACCAAACCATCAAACTTCTTTCCTATCCTCCTATTCTTTCATGTAGTAAGTGGCACTTAAAAACAGGCAACGAATAATTTGCTGGGTACTGCAGCAACAATCAAAATGCCTGCGCTGTGTGTACATTATAAGGGTACTGTGTCAATTACAGGAAAATAAATCCTTTTATCGGACGCTAATTATAAAAAAAAAGAAAAAAATGTCTCAAAGACAAAGCTGGACCTGCGACAGTCTTATCTCATTTAATAGATTGCACAAAAGTACCATTATTGGTGTCCTTATTGGACTCTGTCTCATGGGCAAGCATGCAACAATGCTTGGCATATTTTCAAACGACTTGTAGAAGCTGCATGGACGAGGAAGCGTCTATTTTCCACCTTCTATGTATATGTCCAGCTCTCTCCCAAGAAAGAAAACTCCACTTTGGTGTTTTCTTCCACAACGATCTAAACGATCTAACTAACACCTACATCAGAAGTCTCCTACGCCTCATTCGAAGTACCAACTGATTTTAACTCCCAGGAGGATCCCCAGATCCACGTGGTTCAACCACGTACAAATTAACCTAACCCAACCTAACCTTACTTCATCAAAAAGCTTTAAGGAAATGTTTAAAGCTCGGTGAAGCGAGTGATTCAGGGATTAGGGAAATTTGTCGAACAGCTTATTTAATGGCCCTTTAATTTTTTTGTTGGTTTTAACAGTAACCAAAACATACGGAACCGCTTCTGTTTGATACCCCATCCATAATCTTATACGCTTAAAGGCTGTTGCATTGAGTTGAGAGCCTCTGTCTAAAATGACTTATAATGTATGCTTAAAAGTCTGCATAGTGGGCGTGTTGAACAACCTGGTATAGGAGAACTGTTAGAAGTGATATTTTGGTATGATTTTAAGTTTTCCTTGGAAAAATAAGATTTTGTTAAGAAATATGTTCAACAAAAAACGTCGACTGAGCAAATTGTTAAGAAGAACAACCATGTACCCAGAACACAACCTTCATATTCAGTTGTTGTTTCAAGCATCAACTGGTGGCGACGCACGGTGTAAAAGTTTGTGACCCAGGCGGTGCAGGTTCACTCCCCATGGGGAACAACAACATTCGCCACCCATTAATGAAGGAAACGAATGGCACCAAGTGGCAGTGGTGCGATGGTAGTGTATTCACTAAGTGATAGGCAGGTCGTGTTGGCGTTAGAGGTTCACGTCGCTCATCTTCATGGGGTGGAACTGGAACGTCAACATATATTAAGTGAATTCCCATCATGAGGGCATACTTATGTCGGGTACAACGGCTTAGGTTGAATTAAATCCTTCCATCTTCTGCCATCGAAGCAACACCATAATACCCTTCCATTATCAATGAAAGGGACTTGCATCGCAGAATCCGAGCTTTTCATTCTCGGTATATTGGAATGAACACGTATTCCATATCACCAAAAACGCAGCGAAATTTCTAGGCTTCCTTAACGTTGCAAGAAACATTTCATCGCTTCTGATCTGGATTTATAAGGCGTTTATTCTCAAACAATTCAGAAATGCGCCATAAATTTCATTGGCGATCGAGACATCGTCGTTACAATTGCTTGATCGAGAGTTGAATTCAGCAATTAGAAAATTGCAGCCAAAATAAACCCCATCCGTGGAATACACATCACATCACTCTTAACCTCGAGCCTGGTTTAAAGATTGAAATATAAAGATCATGTCGTTACCCATACAAACGAATAAAGATTGCGCTACCACGCTCTATCTTCTCCTTATATTAAAATTTACAAACATTTAAGAGCAATGTGCATCGGCATTTCCAAGTTCTTGTTTTCCTAACCTTAAAAGGCAAATTTTAAAAAGTTTTTTTTACCTTCCCACCTCTTGCAAACGTGTCAACAAACATCCGAATGTTAAATGTCATGAGAAGTTTTTTTTTTTTTTTTTTTTTAAATTTCTTTATTTCTTTCCAAAAACTAAACTAAGGGTTACAATAATTCTTTTGTTTTTTACTTACATACAAACTTACTTTAAGAAGACCATTTTAGTTTTTAGCAAGAAATAGCATAGCACTCGTACGTTCGTTCTGTTGTCAAAATGACAAGAGGCGAAAGTACTTTTATTTTGAAAAGTTACAGGAAAATAGCCATGTTTTGATCTTGTTTCGAAATACTGATTTTATTCTCTCACACCTAAGGTTTTCAGGTAGTATATTAAACAAACGAGGCGCGGTTACATAATAAAAACGAGAGAAGTGTGTTTTGTTGATTGTTGGTACAGTAACGAAATTTCTGCTGTTGGCTCGTAAATTATAATTTTCATGAAATCTAACATCATAATAACCGGAATTTTCAAAGAATATTTTTAAAACTTTATAGCAATAAAGATGTCTTAGAGGAAGTACCTCGAGATATTTGAACAATTCAAAACTTTGTGTTCTACGATTAACTTTACAGATAATTCTAATTGCATGCTTTTGTTTGATTAATAGAGATTCTATTTTACTGAAATAAGTTCCGCCCCAACACGAAATTCCATATTGCAATTTTGATTTCAATAAACCGTTATAAACGAACTTTAGAATTGGTAAGTTACAGTAGAGCCTGCGATGATATGGCTGCCTTACAACCATATTCAAATATTGCTTTAAGTAAAGCGTATGATTAGTCCAGTTGAGTTTATGGTCCAATATGACACCTAAATACTTAAAATATTCAACACGCTGAATTTTAAAACAGCTGTTATGGAAACTTACGTTTTCGTTAAAGGTTTTAGCACCATTGGAATGGGCATCCACTAGACAAAATCGTAAGCAATCTGGTGAGTGATAAAAAATAGGCAATTCATCACATATCACACCCTTGATATTAAATATCATAAACTTTGTCTTATCACTCATTATTAATTTATGTTGCTTAAACCATCTCCGTAGTATATCTAAGTCATTATTTACATCCGAGAATAAACTAAGATAACTCTTGTTCGAATAGGAAAGGGCAGTATCGTCAGCGAATGCTGTAATTTTGCTCTTAAAACGTTGAATAAACAGTAAATTAACATATATCAGAAACAGGATCGGACCCAAGACGGAACCTTGAGGAACACCTACATTTATCTGATTTTGGGAGCTAATAACATTTTTTACTTTTACTACCTGCTTACGGTTACTTAAATAAGAAGCAAACCAGACGTAAGTAAAGCCTCTGAAACCCGCATTAAATAATTTCATTTAGAAGTAAGGTATGCTTTACCATATCAAAAGCCTTTGTGATGTCAACCCTGATGATGTTGACCCTCTTGTCAAAGGAATTTGGGAAGAAATTAGACTACTATATATTTCCCCAATCAGCTTTAACAACGCACTCTCAGTAGATAGACCACTTCTAAACCCAAACTGAAATCCACTAAAAAAACTAGTTTTATCAAGGAAAGATAATATTCTATACTTTAAAAACTTTGGAAAAAACTGATAAAAGGGAAATAGGACGGTAATTATTTAATACCATAGTATCACCCTTTTTGTGAAGTGGCATAACTACTGCTGTTTTCAGAGTTTCAGGAAAAACACCTTTTCACGTACACAAAAATTAAAAATAAAACATAAAACGTCTGAAATTTGAAAAGAAATATTTTTCAATACATAACTTGAAATATTATCCAAAGAGGAAGAATTAGACGTTTTTAGTGGCATTATAATTTTATGGATTTCTAGTGAATTAAACTCCTCAAAGTAAAAACTTGACATTTGAAAATCTTCACAATGAAAGGTAGAATTGAGGTTATTATTATGCGAAAATTCCATGTTTATCGAAGTAAGGTTTGTTTTTATTAAGTATTTCGTTAACAACCTGCCATTCCTTTTTAGAGTTACCCACGTTTTGAGCTAATTTATTTCTATAATACGAATTTCTACAAAGCGGTATTTCAGTTTTTACCTCTCGACACATATTTTCATAATATTTCTTTTGTCTAACGTTGTTGGGATGTTTTCTAACCAGTAAACAGAGCTGTTTTTTCTTTTCAATTTTCCGTAATAATCCAATAGTCATCCAAGGCTTAAGACATTTTGATTTATTGTTATTTTTAGATATTCTCTGTTTACAGTTCGTTATATAAAATTGTAACTTGTTAAGAAACAAATCAAACGCTAAGGATGGATCAACTGCAGTGTATACATCATCCCAAAACTCTAAACTTAAGTATGATCGTAAAGCAACAAAATCAATTTTTTGAAAAACTTTCACATCAGGTTGTTTTATTACATTACAATTAAGTTGAATACCTATCAAACTATAGTCAGTTATTTGTAAATCATATACCATTGTTTTATAGCCTAAAGGATTGTTCCTGTGAAGCCTTATTAATATATGATCCAAACAAGAATGAAATCGAGTAGGTTGATTTAACACAGACTCAAAACCAAAGGAAGACAATGTAGATAGAAAATTATCGACATCGGGTGGATCACTCAGTATGTTTACATTAAAATCACCTAACAGTACCACATTATTACACTTTTGCTTGACCAAATATTCCGAGAATTCATCCAAAAACTGTGTAACTGAACACTTATGCAATCTATAAACACAGATAAAACAATAGTAAACACCAGAAATTTCGCAATTGACACTGATAATATCAGCACTTTCCATATTATACTTATCAATTTCACACCCAATACCGCGACGCCACCGGCTGCATAAGAATCATTACAAGATGCTTCAAGTTTAAAACCCGAAATTAAATCAAATTCAGACTTCTCATCACTAAATATCCAAATTTCAGAAAGGAAAATTATGTCTGGTAAATGATCTAAATGTGTAAGGTTAGATAAAAAAGTATTAAAATTTGGTCGCATACTACGAACATTTTGATGAATGATTGAAAACCCTGGAGAATGCTCATTACTAGGATGGTCTACACATAAACATTTAATATTATCAGAAATTATTGAAGAAAAACTATTATAAGAACTTGAATCATTTAGTAGAGGATTATTTATACAAGTATTATTCATGAATTAAACAAAACAAAAGATATAATAATAATAATAATAATAGCTTTATTTTATTTTTCGACTTTTTTTTACAAATTCAACATTATGATAAATAAATATGTGGCCTTGGTTTTGTAACCGTCTGCCGGATGCCATCTCTCTTTTCCGTTGAAAACTTTCCAAATATGTATATTTATTAATATAACAATAAATGCAAGTAAGCTTTTGATGTGATTTACTATTATTTTAAACATTATTCGTATAACAATTTCTAACCATAATTTATAAACAGATCTAGTAAAATATTTTTTTTTTCTCATCGATTATTGACTTTTTAAATTACACTGGCAGACGTTTCCGTTTCATGCTAGAAGATCATTTGTTGATTGTTGCATAGGTTTAGGCGTATGATTATTTCTTGTTGTTTGGTTTTGGTTGATATTCGATGAGATTGTAAATTTTAGAAGCTCTGTGTTGGAGAGGTTAAAGCCCGAATATAGTCCATCGAGAATATCACAGCCGTCTGATCTGTCAGCAAGCAGTCCCCTGACTCTGCACCAATTGAAGGTCTTCCCAGCCACCAGCATAGTTTCACCTTTAATTTGCACTTCCACAACTGACCTGCTGTTTTTTATTGCCTTTCTTACTCTCAGCAGAGATTGCCGTACCTTTCGTTTTTCTAATGGGTAATCTCTATGGATGAAAGTGCCAGTGCCTTTAAGCTTGCTGGAATTGTGTAGTATTTCATCAACATAATCCTTAGAATTTGTTTCCACCAGAATGATATTTGTTTGGTGATTCGAAGTTAGAAGGCGAATAGAGTTTATCAAGACAGGTTCGTTCGGCTTAAGCGTTGCAAAAAGTTTTTTTACTTCGTCACGATGAGCAGTGTTTGGCCGTTTGGCAATGCGTACGATGAGGTTCTTTTCACATGATTTTTTTGACAGAAACTCAACTTCCCTCTTGAGTGACTTACATTCATCTTGCACTTCCTCCAGTTTGGTTGTAAGTTCCGAGTTTCTGAACTTAAGTTGTTGAATCTCTTCACAAACTACTGTGATGTCTCCCTTAGTGGCTAAATTAGATATTTTGTCGTCCAAAAGATTTCCCATGATTGTTGTTAAATCTTGGATTGACATTTGTCCTACCGCCATGGTTGTTATTGTTTTTTGATGTCTTTTGTGTGAAGAAAGTATGTGTTCAGGTGACGTGTCCGCAAGAGATCTTTTGGTATTCATTTACACTTAAATGTTCTATCTTTTTATGTTGACTTTTATGTTTTTTCGTTGTAGCACACAGTTAAAAAAGTTTATATTTCTGTTTTACACAAATATACCTTGTTATTTTTTAATTAAATAATATTCACAAGAGCTACTAGAAACTAGTTGTCACCTCTAATTCACCAGAGTTGCCATTCCAACAAAAGATATATAATTACTTAAAGTTCAAGTTTAGTAATGTCCTCAAATGATTTAATTTTAATAACCCTGTCACCTTCTTTTTTTCCGATGAGAACATTTGAATCTCGAACCCAGACAAATTTGCATTTGTTTTTGAGTTTAAGATCATTTGCCTTTTTCAATAAAGATCTTGTGTAGCTAGTGAGACAGTCATTGATGTAAATCTTATTGCTGCTACTGCTGATGTTTTTGCTGTTGCCATCATTATTGTTGTTGTTAAGTTGATCACCAAAAATATTAGATGTAATACTTTTTTTATTATCACGCATCTTCTTCATCACATCTTTCTTCCTACTCTCAGTTGATAACTTCAGGCATACGATGTTAGGAACAAACCGTTTGTTTTTTTTGATCGTGTTAATACCCTTAGCATAACACGAAACAATTTCGTTGGCATCGATTTCATCACCATTGACAGTTTTGAGCAATTTATTCACTTTTGCTCTTACATTTGTATTGTTTACATCGGGAATGCCAATAATATCCACTGCACTCTGTTTCTCTTTCTGCTCCAGTGCATTTAGCTTCATCTCGAATACATCAACTCTTTGGTTTAAAGAGGCATTACATACTTCAAGAACTTTGATCTTAGTTAGGGCCTCTGTATTGACTTGCTTTAATTCAATACTCTCAGCGTACAGCATTTGGAGTGTCACTGTCTGTTGACCCACATTGATGTCGTCATGGGTAGCGAGAGAGGAGATTAAAGCTGCTGTAGTCGTTGTAGTGTTGTTGCTGCCAAAACTGCAACCAGAAGCAGTACCAGATGTATTACTCTTACAAGAAACAAGGTTCGCAGAGTTAATAGGAGAATCTATCAATATTGACTTTCTCCGCTGAGTAATACAGCTATCGCACTTAAAGCCTTGAACACTTTTCTCACAGAAATCGATGTTTCTTTTTTCTAATTTCGCGCATTTTCCGTGGTAATATTCTTTACAATTTATGCACTGAATCTTAAGATCATGTCTATCGACTTTTAAATAACATAAACCGCACTTCATTTTTCCGCTATTAGTACTTAACAGACAAATGGAATTAACACAATAAAAATAAAAACAATAAAACTTAGATTTTATGTGATTTAAAGTGTAATTTAGGAGGAGTAATTCCCTATGCGTGTGTCCCCGTCAACACTCAAAGAGAACTTTCAAACATTTGTCATTTGAAATCAGCGTAAATTAGTATGCCCGTTCGATTTGCGACAAAAGTGAATGTTCGAACACACAAATGTTTGGAGAAGCTTTGTCTTAGGCCATGTATTTGTCGTTAAAAATTATTTGTGATTTTTCAGGTTAAAGTACTCTGTCAGGAAGATGAATATGAAGTAATGTGACATTTTTTGAAATAGGGTTTTATTAAAAATGCGACAGGGGTAATTAAACTTCGACGTAAGTTCAACTGCCATGGGTGGCGACGGTGTAGAGGTTAGTGTGTTGGCTTGTGACCCGTGCGGTGCAGGTTCAATCCCCATGGGGAACAACAACATACGCCACCCAATCACATGCCTCTACACCAAAAAGAAGGATCTTTGCCTGGTAGTACAATGGACCGTTACACCGAGTCTGAGTGCTCTGGGATTTGGATTTCCTTTTTTATTTAAAAAAAAAAAAAATAATAAAAATAAGTTCAACTGCCAACAGTTAAAGTCATCATAACAAAAAAAAATCCGGTCCATTGTAATATATTCCAAGTCAATGCTATCCAAACAAGTACAAAATATCTGCACGCCCAAAACTAATGTTAAGCAAACTAAAGAGACAGCATCCAGATAAGTGTGCTTTAACAGATTGTATATGAAAAAGTTGTTTTAAAATAAAAACCAAACAAAATTGCAATGAACTGCGGAACAAACAGCCATGTAAAAGTGCCAGAGAATTTTCCTCATTTTCCGCAGTCAGTTTTGAGTTCATCTGTCAAAATGTTGTTGCTGCTAGTACAAGGTAGAACCTATCGTTGTTGGATGAATCTGAGAAATTTTATAAATATGTTATCTGGAGGAGAAAATTGGAAAGGGGGGACTCTAAAATTCAAATGACTACACCGCAATGGCAGATGTGATGCAATTAGAATATTAAAAGAGATTCTATACAAATACATTGGTCAGTTGTAGTAGGAATGCATCTTTGACTGAGGCAACTATTAATTATTCAATTCGTGTGGTAGCCGGGGAGGTAGTGTTTTTTTGAATTACTAACACAAAATTGTGTATGTACTTGAGATAGGATAGCTGCCTTCATTTGACAGCATATCCACAGACCAACCAGGCGAACTTTTTCAAACAGCTTAACAAATTTGTTACGATGCACTGGTATGTGTATGTATACTATAATGAAATTTATAGCACTTTGATAGGAAAATAAAATACCTTAGATATGTACCATACCATCGCTACGAATGTGAAAGACTTTTATTAGTATTTTAAAATTAAAATGATTGACTTAAACTTGACGTGGCTGTTTCTATTTACGGAATTATTTTAAAGAATCTAGTTCCAAAGCAAATGTTAAGGATTTTTCTTGGAAGCTTGCAACTAAGTAAATTTGTTTGAAATGCTACTGTTGGAAAAAGTTTTCTTTCTAATAATGGAGCTTTTATAGGCGGGCATCAAATGTCCTTGCAACGAGCATTTGATGTATAGCTAGGGAATGTAAACCGGAAGCAAATTTTCAATCGCGGTATTCCGGGACGCGTGTACTGCGAGCCCACCACCAACACAAACAAATACGCTATTTGCACCGAATCAAAATCCGAGATTTCGACAATAACATTTCGAAAACTCATCGAAGCGTTCGCATTCGCACCGGTCACTAACATTTTTTTTTATAATTCGCTTACGCTAAAGGGCTTTGTTTTTTTCTGTATATGTACATGTACAGTACCCTTATAGTGTTAAACACAGCGCATGCATTGCATGATTTTAGGTGCTACTTAGGTTAGGTTAGGTTAGGTTACTGGGCTGACGGGGCAAGAGAATCCTGCACCCGTCACACTTAGGTCAATGTAGACCCTTTGTGATACCCTGGAGGTTACGCTTCCCTTATCTGGAACCAATGAAAAACCTATGAAAAACTTAGCGGGCTTACAAACCATCCCGATGCGTTGATGAACTTGCGCAAGTCATTCACAGACTTGCCGGAGAGTTCTTCTAAATCCTGGAAGAAATATCTGCCCAGGATATTGTTTCTGATATGACAGAGTGCAGGGCAGTGACAGAGGAAATGCGGGGTATCCTCATTCACCTCCTCGTCCCCACATCCTCTGCAGAGTTCATCTGTGCTGAGTTTTAATTTCTTTGCATGGTAGCCCAGCATGTTGTGTCCGGTGATAACACCTGTGAGAGAGGACAAAGAATTCTTGTTCATTTGAAGGATTCTCTTGGTCTTTTGTTTGTCATATAGTGGCCACATTTTCCTTGTAATAACACAGGAATCAAGGGCACTCCATCTTTCGTTTGCTGCCATCAGTGTTTTATTTCCAATCACCTGTTTAAGGTAACAGGGTGGGGTTTTTACTGTGGTGTCAGCATCCCTTGATTCAAGGGAAGATCCTTTTCTTGCCAGCTCATCGGCTCTTTCATTTCCTGGGACACCACTGTGTCCGGGGACCCAGCAGAGTCTTACAGTGTGCTGCGCGCCAAGAGCCCGCAGCTCTTCGCGACAGCTTCTTACAAGCCTCGATTTTATTTCTGTGGCGGAAATCGATTTTATTGCCGCTTGGCTGTCAATGAAGAAGGTAATATCAGCGTGTGGTATTGCCGTCATTGCAGTCTGCTTAGCGGCTGTTGTCACCGCCAGAACCTCAGCTTGGAAGACGCTGCTGTAGTCGGGGAGTCTGATCGAGCCAGATATTCCGAGCGTTTCTGAGTAGAAACCTGCACCAACGCCGGTATCCATCTTGGAGCCATCTGTATAGATGGGGATCGTTGTTGCATGGATTGGTACTTGGTTATCCTGCCATTCTTCCCTACAGGGAAAAGAGACAGTAAATGGTCTTATAAAATCTAGTTTGGGAGTAATGTAGTCTGTGCATACATTTCTACCCGTAAATTTCTCTATAATCTGTGCATGCCCTGTTGTACTGGGTTTCCAGTTTTTTGTTTGGCTTAGCCGCAAGGCACTGTTTGCTGCAGATTCTTGTACGAAAAGATCTAGGGGTTTAAGATTGAGAATTACCTCCAATCCCGCTGTAGGGGTGGTTCTCATAGCCCCAGTAGTGCCAATACAGGCAATTCTTTGCCCTCTAGTCATAGTCTTAAGGTTGGTGGCCTTACACAACCCCTGCCACCAGACTAAATTACCGTATGTGAGTATCGGTCTAACTACCGCCGTATACAACCACATGATAATTTTGGGACTAGGTCCCCAGGTTTTGCCGAAGATTCTATTGCAGGCGTATAAGGCTACCGTTGCCTTCTTTGCTCGTTCTTTTATGTTGAGGCTCCAGTTTAATTTTCTATCCAGAATCACGCCAAGATACTTTGCGTATTCTGATGTTTGTAGTGGAGTACCCTCAATAGTTGGCGGATTAAATTGCGGTATAATCCTTTTATTGGTGAAGAGGACCAGTTCTGTCTTTTGTGGGTTAACCGCAAGTCCGCAGCTTCTGGTCCAGTTACCAACCATAGATAAGGCGTTCTGTATTTGTTCACTTAGAGTGGATGGGAATTTTCCTGTCGCTAGCAGTGCTAAGTCGTCAGCATATGCTACTGCCTTGACTCCACTAAGTCTAAGTTCAATCAGAATCTCGTTTAAAACGAGTACCCAAAGAAGGGGTGATAGGACTCCGCCTTGAGGGGTTCCTCTAGATGCTGACACCTTAATTATTTCACCACCTAACTCTGAGTAGATGCATCTTCTTTTAAGCATGCACATTATCCATTTAATTATGGTATTCTCCACATTTAGGTTTACTAGGGCTCTTTCTACCGCTTCCCCTTGGACGTTGTTGAAGGCACCTTCAATGTCCAAGAAGGCGGTTAGAGTATATTCCTTGTCCCTTAGTGTCTTTTCTATGGTGCTGACGACACTGTGGAGTGCTGTCTCTACACCTTTGCCTTTCGTATATGCATGCTGAGCTGGGGATAAGACCTCTGAACTCAGTTTGCTACGAATATAAATGTCCATCAGTCTCTCAAAAGTTTTTAAAACAAAAGAGGTTAAACTGATTGGCCTAAAGTCTTTGGCGGTAGTGTGACTAGGTTTCCCAGCTTTGGGTATGAAAACCACTTTAACTTCTCGCCAAACTTTGGGTACATATCCCCATTTTAGGCTACTTAGGAAGAGGTTCCTCAGATGTGGGGTTATATGTTCTTCACATCTTTGTAGCATCATAGGGAAAATGCCGTCAATACCCGGAGATTTATATGGAGAGAAGGAATTAATGGCCCATTTTATCCTTTCTTCCGTTATAATCTCCGCTGTTGTTATGTGCTCCGTGTAGTGCTCTTCTTCCGGATTGTTATGCTCATTAATGCATCCCGGAAAGTGAGTCTCAAGGAGGAGCTTGAGTGTTTCATTGCAGGATTCTGTCCAGTTGCCGTTGGGGCCCTTGAGAGATCCCAAGGGTACTGGTTTCTTAGCAAGTAGTTTCCTGAGCCTAGCTGATTCCGCGGTGCTTTCCATTTTACTACAGAAGGATTTCCACGAAGATCGCTTTGCTTGTTGCGTTACTGCTTTGAATTTTCTTTGACTGGATTTGTAGGTTTCCCAGTCATGGTCAGATCTTGTACGTTTTGCTACATTAAAAAGTTTTCTAGTTTCTTTCTTAATGTCGTACAGTTCTTTTGTCCACCATGGAGGAGTCGATTTTCTTTTACTCCTCGTTTGTAGGGGACATGATTTTTCGAGCGCTTTACCTAGGATTTTTCCCAGATTCTCGGCATTCGTGTCTGTACTCTCTGGTGCATACGCAGCATCTGTCTGGAGAGTTCTTAAGTTCTTTCCCACTTCCATATTGAAAAGGTCCCAGTTAGTTTTTCTATTGTTCCTATATGATATTGGGGGATCGTTTGTGTCTGGTATCAGGAATTCAATGATTTTGTGGTCAGAGAATGTTTCCTCCTTTAATACCTTCCACTGATCTATTGTGATTGTATTCGAGTTACTTAATATTGTAACATCGATTACTTCTTGCCTATTTCTAATAACAAAAGTTGGTTCTGAACCCCTATTAGCTATAAGTAAGTTATGATCTATAAGAAATTCAAAAAGTGACTCACCCCTTGTATTTGTATTTGAGCTACCCCATAGGACATGGTGGGAGTTAGCATCACATCCCATCACCAGGTCCCATTTTTCCCGTGTAGCACGTTGAACAAGAAGGAGGGTCAGATCTGACGGTGGTCCTTCCGTTGCATCATAGGGCATATAGCATGATGTTAGAATCAGCGGAGGGAGCCCGTTGCGCTCAAGTTTTACCGTCACGTGGTCGTTATCACTGTAGGTAGATAGAAGAAAGAGGTTAATCTGTTTCCTAGCTACTATACAAGTTCTGATCTTACTATTTGGATCTGTCTGCACTGTTTTAAACAGGACAAGTCCCTTCGAGTTTAAACCCCTTATTCTGCCTCCTGCTACCCAGGGTTCTTGAATAAGGGCTAGGTCTATTTTTCTATCCTCCATGAGGTAGATTAGGTTGGCGCTGGCCGCCTTACTGTGATGAAGGTTTATTTGTATTACCTTCATCACGGTTTTTTGGCTCCCCATCCTTGTTGGTTTTGTTGACTTTGTTCGCGATAAGCCTAAGCTTGCATCGGTTTATGCCGACGCGTACTTTAAAGTCGATCTTCTTCAACAACGGAATGGATTTGTGACTAAGCAACACTATCACTTCCGTGCCTGATTCATGGTATTCTCCCATCTCGATCACTTCCCAAGCGTGGCTCAGCTGATCGGTATTTAGGGATCGTAAGTATCTCTCGATACGGTCCTTAGGGATATGAGGCCCTCGTACAACAAGTTTGGCTTTAGGTCTTGTTATCCGTACGATCTCTTTTTTGTCGATCAGACGAAGGTCGGCGTTTGGCCATGGAGCTTTCGTCCTGGCAATAAACTCCTTGAGCCATGTGAGGGTGTGTTCTTCCTCACAGGTCATGAGTTTGAATCCTTGAATGGTATTGAGGGTGCCAAAAAGCGGGAGGGGTTCCTTGTTTTTTAGGATGGCCTCGTTCACCTCATCTAGGATTCGAAGTTCGATGAGTCGCCATTGGTCCTCTGTCAACTTCCGTGCAGGATTTCCGTAGTCTACTACGGCTACTTGTTGGCCAACTGCGGTTGGTAAAGAGACCTTGGCTTTCTTCCTAACATTTGTTTGAGAGATTGGAGAAAGTGTGTCGTTTTGCCTAGCTCTTTTGGACGTGCTTGCAATCGGGTCGAGCTTGGATTGAGTATCCTCTCTCGTCCCAATTACAGGGTTCCTAAGTCTGGCTGCGATTGGGGTGGAGAGCAAAGGGCTTTCTTTCCCCTTCCCAGCCGGTCTTTTGGGAATTGTCCTAGAGCTGGGCAAACGTTTGCTCTTCTCCGTTGGGTTGTCGGGTATGGTCATCAGTCGTTCTTTGGCCTTGTCGAGGGATAGCTTTTCCTTCTCCGTTAAGGCTTCCGGATTTTTGCTACCCATCCTTCGGACGATCCTGAGCGCGTTACGCCTTTGCCTGCGCAGGATCTCATGCTCCCCTAGAGGCCTCTTTGGCTTGGGTTTGCTGGGGACTTTAGAGTCTAAGGCTCCTTGGGTGTCCCGTCCGGGATTGGAGGGCTGTGCCTCCACAACTGTTTGGCAACTGTCCATTGTCGAGTTATTGACGTCACGGCTGCAGTTGCCTGGTTGGTGAGGGGAACCTGCATCCAGATTGCAAGTGGAGCTGAGGCTCTGGATGTTCTCCAGCTGCAGTTTCCTCTCCCCTACCTCCCCAGTGACCATCTTCTCTCCTTCCAGGCCCGTACGAGCAAGAGGCTCGATGCAACGCCTGGCCGGTGAGTCTGGTGGTCCCGGGGTCGGTTCCTGTACCCGATCAGTCTCCGTGTCAGTTTTGTTGTTAATATTAGGAGCAGGGAGCACCTCCCCCTTCTCTAGACCCGTACGAGCAAGAGGCTCGATGCAACGTCTGATCGAAAGGTTCGGTGGCTCCTCGGTGGCATCCTTTGGCAGAGTAATTGGTGTGGTCGACCTTTCCCCTGGATGGACTTTGCCAATCTGGGAGGAAGGTGGCCCCATCAATTTACTATCGCTAGTGTTATCCCCAGGATTAGCTTCCGCCGGTGTACGAGCAGTAGGCTCATTCTCCGTTAGACGCTGTTCCTGCAGATACGCACGTGCGTTATGAAGCCGTTTGCGGTCAGTCTCTGTCAGTTCTTCCCATCTTTTCGTCCCTAGTCTCTTTACTGTTGTCCTGCAGTTTGTTAGTTTTTTCCGTCTGGAGGAGGTGGACAATAAAGAGAGGTTAGAGCTAGCGACGGAACAGCTGCCGCTGACATCAAGGTTCATGCCCTCCATGGCAGCATCTGTTCCAACGCTTTCTCCATCCCATACTCCAAGATTGGCAAATGGATTCAGAAGAAGGCTTTCTTCTTCCTCCGTCAGTTGTTGTTGTTCTGTTTGGGGATCGGTTTTTCTAGAGTCAGTGGTGCCCGATCCTTGCACCTTAGTCTCTTTTTTTTTGTTTTGTTTGTTTGTTTTGTTTGAATTGTTCATTGTAGGTCCCACGAGTAAGGGGGAAGGAAGGTCCATCTGCACTCACCCCCTGTATGCAGATAAGGGGAATTAGGGTTAAAACTGGAGGTCCCCAGGTATCCAGAGTTTGCGCTAGCGACTGAGCACTCCCTCAGCCATGCAGGTCTCGGCGCGTCGTACCTTACCTTGGATTTGATCCCTTTTAGTTTTCCACCCCCTCTTTGTCGATTAACAACAGAGAGGGGAGTACTTAAGCCCCACCACCACGACAAGGTAGGTGATCAATCGGGGGGATAGGTGCTACTTACTATTCGAAAGAATATGAGGATAGGAAAGAAGTTTTGGTGCTTAGTATTTTTTTTCTCCACTGGTGGCGCCTAAAATGCTTAGGGAGATCTCTATTTATGTGAATTCAATTAAAAATTATGGCCCTGGCCGGAATTCGAACGCCCGACCTGCCAATCAGTTAGTGGATACACTACCGTCGCACCAATGCCACCCGCAAGAACTAGATTTCGTTTGACGTGTCAATCACTTTTACACTTGCTCTGAAACTGTGTGTGGATTAAAGACATTTTATTTGCATAATAAAACATTGCGCTGATTCAATTTTTCAGTAACCATTACTATATTGCTAAAAAATATTAAAACAATTGAAACAAAACAACAAAATCATTACCAATTTTATGTTGACATATTTTCAATCAGCTGCAGCTGAGGGGCAGATATAGGGGATCGGCTCAATCTCCCGCAAAATGTTACATGTGCCTATGCCCATTGGTTTTGGTTAGAAACAGTTCTTCACATGGGTATCCAACTAACTTAATTGTAAACTAAAAGCAAATCCCGCAAAAAACAACGTTTAGGTGTGTTTTTTTTATTCCAGTGTATATACGCTTTCATTCACATTTGCACATTAAAAACAACAACAGCGACAACCAGTGGCGTATCCAGAGAAACATTTTTTTGGGAGGGGCTCCTCGCCTGTAAAATTGTGAAACCTGAAACCTTAACTTGCGTAATCCATAAAATTAAACTTTTTGTGAGCAAAATTTTATTAATTTGTTATATTAATAATATAGGCAAGAAATAATAATGAACTTTGTTAATTTTTTTATAAACAAGTTTTGTAAACTTAAGTTTGAATGTTAAAATAGTTAAACATAATGCTTAATTATTGTTTTTTGGGAAAATGAAATCCATTGTCCTATTTTTGTGTTGGCAAATTGTTCATTGCGGCTTGAGCCGCCTGAGCAACAACAACAACAACCACCTTACCTATATACGCTAACTTTAGCGGTGATAACTATCGCCGCTAAGTCCTGAAGCGGATATAGATCAGTGCTTCCAAACACCGTTTTCTACGTATTCCGATAACGTTTTTTTATCGAATGTCAAAACTTTGACATTTCTCACCTACTGAACTGACACGTGCCCCTTAATTTTACATGGGTCTGAAGTTTTATTTTAACAAAAAAATATTGAATCGCTGCCTTTTCCAAAACACTTATCATATAGGGGTCAATTTTTTAATTTTAAGTTGCAATTTGCTCGCCCTTTTTTTATTTCTAAAGCTTAAAAGAAATCCGAATACCAGAGCACTCAGACTCGGCAAAGGTCCATTGTTCTACCAGGCAGAGATCCTCTTTTTGGTGAAGAGGTTGAAGAAACCAAAGTGTCATTCGTTTCCTCCATTAACGGGTGGCGAATGTTGTTGTTCCCCATGGGGATTGAACCTGGATCGCAAGGGTCACAAGCCAACACACTATCCTCTACACCATCGCCACCCTATTTTCTCGCCCTACACGTATAATTAGATTATTATTTTAATATTTTTTAATTTAACTTCCAGGTTCAATGTGCACTTGTTTGACTGAAAATACAAAAAACCGTGTAGTGAAGCCCGTGCCATTTCCGAACCACTGGTCCTATCTATGTCAACTTTGTATTTTTCAGTTGCAATTTCCAAATCCTGCCGTTTACGGTGGTATAAGATTTCTAATATGAAATTTCAGGTTCAATATACTCCAGTTTGACTGGAGAAAGCAGCCGAAATGTCAAATGACAGCCAGCATAGTGCTGCCAAGTCGCAGTCGAGCGTTGTTTTCTCTTTTTTTCTAAACCTATTACGCTTGAGTAAAAAATCACACCGACGATTTCGAAAGAGTTCGAAAACCCCAATTAGAAACAAGTTCTCGATACGGCCTGATTGCAAAGCGGTGGTTGTATCGAAACAATCCGACGATTGCATGTAGAATGTAGATTTCGAGGTGATTTCATCGAAATCTCCCAAAAGTAAGAGATTTAAAAATCTTCCAAATGTCTTGTAAAACTCCCGATTTCGATGTAGATTTCGTGTGATTCACGAAACCTCGGATTTTGATTGCGAATAGCCTATGTATAAGCGTTGTTTATTCCATCTTTAGTGGCGACAAAAAAAAACCCAGCCAAATGAACACAAAAGTGGAAAACAAAAATGACGCACACACACTTTCTCACTTGTCTATGTCGATATTTCGATTCACGTTTACATGCTGATTTTCAATCCAATCAAAGCAAAGTTTTTGATCGGATTGAGTGAATCCTGTTTCGATTCAATCTGCGTTTAGACGAAATTCAACTCATATTGAATCCGAAGTCGATGGTAATTCGGGTGCGTTTTTGGCATAAACATTGTTTTTTTCGATCAAATGAAATACTTGGAAAACGTAAAAAAACAGTAATAACAAAATATGTAGACAATATTCTTCTTAACAACGCGCGCATACAAAGTTTTTTGGGACCTTTTTTCGATTAATTGTTCGTATTAATTATTTTATTTTAACTTCAGTCATAGTTCCAACTTCAAGTACATACATACATCTATAATTCTACATAAACGTATTGTGTATATATTATTTGAAGTTGAGGGTCACTCATTCTGTTCATTATAACATAATGATGTCCTTGTATAACTGTGTTGAGAAAGGAAAAAAATCTACTCACACTTAACCGGAATACAATTAGAAGAATCCCTATATGTGTAAGAGTAGTTGTTTAATGAAAGCTTGAACAGGAAAAAGGAATAACCTCCATAACATATACATCTAGGACATAATATATTCGTCTGGGATTTGAATTAATTACTTTTGTGAATTGGCTTATTGAGAATTATTGTACAATGACAAGACAATGGCTAAGGATATGATGAATTTTAACTTGTGAATGGGGCCGTCCTACTGTAAATGAGTTATTCATTTTGGCTTTGTGAATTTAATTGATTTTGAAATAGGTTCATATACTGATGCTGAATTTAGTCAGCGGCTTTTTTCATCTACCCAATTGATAACATAATTACATTTCAGCTTCTCAAAGAAACCGTCTGAAGCATATTTGCATATGAATGCTGACGGCAAATTCTAATTCATCGGCACAAATCTTTGAAATGTTAAAAAACTTTTGTGCTAGCACTTAAGTTGATACAATCGAGTTTAGTCCATACAATCCAGCGTTGGCAGCACCTCATTTGGTTTATTATAATTTATATTATATTTTATATACTCGTATGTTATGTATTATATATTTTAAAATAACTTTATTTTAGATTTTGAGTGATCTTAAATATAAAGTTAAGAACAAATCAAGAAGCAATAAACTTCATTTGAAGGGCGCGGTAATAATTAATTAATTATTTTTTGGGTACCGAAACCAACATGATTTATTTAAGCTTTAAATAAAAATGCTGTCGCATGAAAAAAAAACAAATATATGATAGTCTATTCAAAGTCCTTTTTGGGTGAATTAGCTCAGTGGGACACACTGATATATCCCACCCATTAATAAAGTATTGCCGTCTAGTAGTACAGTGGATCACTTAACATTATTCCTCGTATTTTCAAATAAAAGATCGTCGTTAAAAGTTCAAAGGTGCGTGTACATTTCCTTGAAACCAAAGTTTTTCACATTTCAGTAAAATGCTTAAAAAAATCCATTATTTTAAAAATATGCAGAATATTTATTCATTTACAATAAAATATGCAAACGATTGAACTAACGGTTAAATGTCGTTTTAAAGGAGATTAAATAATTTGTTTATTCGTACACAAAAATTTCTCTTGCTTCTAAGGTTAAAAAAATGCAATTGCATAGAAATCCTAATTATAAGGAAACTTAAAATCGGCATGAGGTCGATAACTTAGGCGCCAATAAGGGTGGGCGGGGGTCTATCCTATTTTTAAATATTTTGTTTTTTTGTTTGAAGTTATTTAACTATTGGGTGTTATTTATACAACTTTTTTAAAAAATAAAACACAACAAATTTAGTGGAATGACCAAATTTTGGCTTTATTAGCTCACAAATTTCATGGCATTTAATGTTAAAAAATAATTTCTGGCGTATGGCCTCCGCGACTGCGCCTTCTGAACGCCATCCGGTCGGTCCAACTTTGCACCACTTTTTCGAGCATACCAAGCATGTCTTATTTCGTCAATAGTGCGTCGAATGTTGGCTTCTAACTGATCAATCGCTGCTGGTTTATCAGCATAGACCAGAGATTTGGCATACCCCCACAAAAAGTAGCCCAGAGGTGTCAAATCACACGAACCAACTCCCAGGTGCATTTCTTGAGATGATTCGGTCACCAAACGTTTGGTTTAACGAAATCATGCTTGCACGCGCGGTTTGTTAAGTTTGGCGAAGAGAGTGCGAATTTTTGAAATTAATTTCCACGATTAGTAAACGTTGTTCTTTTGTAAGTCTTTCCATGGTGATTAGCCAAAGTATACTGACAACAAAAGTCAAACACACTTTATTAGTATGACAGCTAGTTTGACAATTATCCCTATTAAAAGTTTTATACCTCCATAAAAAAACACCCTATATTTAACTATGGTAGGTTCCGGCACATAAGGGTTTTTGAAGGTAATGAAAAAGCCTACGAACTGGCAAGAGAGGGCTTAGAAACTCCTTTCAAAGGTCCCGAACCCTTCTGCTGCAATCCCTGATCGGCAGCTATTGCAGCTATAGAAAGCTGTGAACATAAGAAATGTACCAGCTATTGTGAGAGCATCCCAGGTCCTTTACTGGCCAAACGAGCCATTCGGCCCCTGCAATGCCAATAAATGTCTAAATTTGAGTCGGCATGTCATAAAAAAACTTAGTAAGTTATCTTTTTTTTTTTTTTTTTTTTTTTTTTTTTTTTTTTTTTATAAAAAAAGGAAATCCAAATCCCAGAGCACTCAGACTCGTTAACGGTCCATTGTACTACCAGGCAGAAATCCTCCTTTTTGGTGTAGAGGCATGTGAATGGGTGGCGTATGTTGTTGTTCCTCATGGGGATTGAACCTGCACCGCACGGGTCACAAGCCAACACACTAACCTCTACACCGTCGCCACCCTAGTAGTAAGTTATCTTACTGGTCACTACAATTCACGATATCACCTTAAAAAAAAGGGAAATAGTCGACTCTAAAGAGTGTTTTGAAGAAGACGAAAAAACTGAACACATTTTATGTGATGTCCTGCTAAATGTGACTACAAGAAAAATATTTTTCAGAGAACAATTAAGTTTCGAAGACAAAGAAGTCCTCTGCTGGTAGCATTATCTGCTTTATACGGAAAGTAGAAATGATACTAGCCTAAATAATTTCTGGCCATACGGCACAATAGGTGTTATAGGTCGCAGTGGCTTTTTTCGCCTTGGCGAGCCAGAAGCTAATAAAAAAAAGTAATTTTTGAAAAAAGATTACCTCCCTCCTTAACAAGGGGAGAAATACCCTCCATACTTCTTTCCTCTTTCGCCGCCTAAGTTATCGTGCTCTCCCCCCTAAAAATCCCTTTAGTGCGCGTCAATTATTAAAAAAAAAAAAAATATTCCGAAGGAGACTGTAGAAAGGTTCAGCCCAATACAATTAGCCCTGTTTCGCAAGTAGAGTTATTGACTTTCGCATTGTGTTTTGTTTATCCTAATCAAACCCGATTTAAAATCGATTCAATGTCCTTTTAAAGTAAACGTAACATCTCGTCCAATTATATACAATTCTTCTATTATTTCTATAATTAAACTAATCAAAATCCGTTGAAAACTCTCAACCTCTTTGAATCACCAACCTCTGTTAGGAATGGTTGTAATTCGTACTGCTTTAATAGTATTTGTTTATTAACCAAACATTTTCTTCTTTTACGTAATACATCAACTACATACACAGAAGCAAGCGTTAGCGAATATTATAACTAATAAAGTTTTGAATTTCAATTATCGCGAGCTGCAGACATTTGTTGTTGAAAATTACCGCCTTGCATTGAAATGCTTCTTCCACGTGGATAATTACTTTATTTCTTGTAATTGCTATCATGGTTGCTTTGGCACATTTGTTGTTGTTTGGTATTATCCTGGCAACATTGTGGGCTGCTGACTAGTTTATTTGCCTCCTTTTTATTGGTAAACTGTGGGCGCTATATGAGAAGCACCACATAGTAGGAAGCTTTATTATGTCGTAAATGGTCTGTGGATAAGAGTTATTGCTGTACTCACTATTGTAGTGGAAATTATTTGGATTTCCTACGGCATATATCAGGGATGAACAAAAATAAAAAAAAATGCGCATAAGTAAGAACGGAGTTGAGTTATTGTAGCTCTATTTATTTTATTCGAGAATAGAACACCTACTCACGTTGGAGGAAATCCTGAGTGTCTTAGCTCCTGCGTCAAAGTAAGCGTTTTGTTTGTAAAATATATGCATTGCACGTGGATGAAAAATTATTTCCCGCATTTAAATATTATTTTAGTATTCATCGATGTGATCAAACAGAACATTTTCTATTGAATTTATTTTCCTAATCTATTTTCAGAGCCTCTACAGCTGCTGTTGTATCTGTAAAATATGACGTAGATTTTGATTTTGTACATTCTTCTCGATTACGCCCATTCCATTTACATATATAAAGGTTGCTACACATTGACCGATATTTCATTTATAAAAATAATTATCAATAGTCACGATGTTTGATTTTTCTGAGACGCTGTCACTTATAAGGCATCCCTCGTTTTCTTTTCTTTTTTTTTAAATTCATTGGGTGATCTATTTTGGCACTAAGGTGATTGAACTTGCGATTTCTTATTGCAATATGTTTTCCTTTTTTGTAAATTGTCTTCACAATTAATAGGCGCATCTTCCGGAATATTTTTGTTCATATACAATACACCATCAGCTTTGTGTCGTGGAGTACTAAAAGCAGCAAGCAACTATCACGATCAGAAAATTGCCGGCACAAAAAGTGCTCTCACAGCCTCATCATTTAGTGCAAGTGTTAGAAAGGACATACACATAGTAAAATATATAGAAAAATAGTAATTAATAATAATGATTTACTTAAACAGACACAAATCATGCAAGAATGCGGAGTTAATGCAAGCATTTGAAGAGGCTAAAAGTAAAAAAAACAACTCTCAATGATGTGCGCAAAGCTGCATGCCTTCGAATTGCTCGGTACCATATGACGTGGAAAAAGGAATGGCACATTGTCGTGTTTTCCGACGAAAAAAGGTTTTGAAAGGATGTCATGCACATACCAGTACGACAACGCTCCCATTCATAGAGTGTACAATGTAAAACTGATTGAGTGGCCGCCGTACTCCACGGACATTAATATTAGATTGAGAACGTTTGGGGGCTGTTGTCCCGAAAATTTTATGAGGGCGGGAGACCATTCGACGATTCTGCGACCCTGATTGAAGCCATTACAAAAACCTGGTTTATTCGATTTCGCTTTGGGATATTGAAAAATATTAAAAGCCTATGCCAATGAATGAATGAAGTTATTTTGAACAAAGGAGGGTGTACAGAATACTAAAAAAGCATTAAATACGTACTATATGCTTATACAAGGTGGCGCAAAAATAACCTTCCGATGTTTTTTGGCTGTAATTTAAATTATTGCTCAAATAAAAAGTCACCAATATTCCGCGTTCTGGAGCAGTGTAGCGTAACATTGTTTATTAACGTGTATTTCGCATGTGTTTACTACACAAATGTCAAAACAGAACTGACATTAGGGGCCAATCGCAAAATTTATAGCATTTTTCTGATAGGAGGATTACTTTTGCGCCACCTTGTATTAACAAGAAACAAGGCTGTGCATTTTCTTTTTTTTAATTTTAAGTTTCTGAACCTATTCAGTTGAGCCAAAATAAATCGGCTTTTTATACCCTATTCTAAGGGTATATTAATTTTGACGCATAGTTTGTAACATACCTTAATATTGCCCGTAGACCCCTAAAAGTTACTATATTTATGATCAGCATCGATAGTAATGTCGATCTAGCCATGTCCGTCCGTCCGTCTGTCGGCAAAAATTAGGCCTTTAAACTGAACCTAGAGAGCTGAAATTTTAACCATATACTCTCTAGGGTCCCGAAATAATCAAGTTTACGAATTTTTGAAATCCGCCCACAGACACGCCCACAAACTCAAAAAAACAAAATTTTGGAAAAAATCGAATTTTGAGCTAGAAAGCTGACATTTTTTATATATGATCTATGACTCCTAAAACTGCCCCGTATAAACAATTTTCAAAATCCGCCCACTGACACGCCCACAAATAAATAAAACAGTTTTTTTGAAAATCCAAAGTTTGAGCTAGAGAGCTGAAATTTATAATATATACTCTCTAGGGGCCCTTTATGCTTCTGTGTTAATTTTTTTTTAAATCCGCCTACTGACACGCCCACAATTAAATAAAACAATTTTATTGAAACACCCAAGTTTGAGCTAGGGAGCGTTTTTTTTTGATAAAATCCTTTAAATGTTATATAACAAAATATGTAGAGCGTTCTTAACAATTCAACCATACTTAGACTTTTGTCACGCCCACTTATGAGGGATAGGAATAAGAATAGGGTATCCAACAGTTCGCCCAAGCGGACTGTAGCCCGTCCTTATGTTTTTGGTCTTATTTCAAGCAAGAGGTGTACAAAACGAAATCAAGGAATTGAATTAAATTGAAGCAGTCCCATAAAACAATAATTGAGGCGATCCCCTTCAACATTTCGGACCGCAATGAATAATTTTCTGATCAGGTGTCGCATATGCGTGAATGAGCGGCATTCAAAGCTTGATCAAAGTGCTCCACTGATAATAGAGATGAAAAAGCTCGTCTGGAATTGGAATACAGACTTTGCAAGAGGCTCGCAACGAGAAAGTGCGCTCAAATTTAAGCGAAGTGTTTGGAGGCTGGAGGGCCTGTATATTGGGTTAGAAGAAATTTCTTATGTCCAGCTTGAACAGGGGCAGAGGAACAGGGGCACAACTACTTTTAAAATAGCCGCTCAGAAATAATTTAAGACACTAAGGCATTATTACGCAAAATATGTTTAAGCTTAATTTTCACAATCACATGATCATTAAGATTATAGATTCTACTCATGCGACTAATAGGCTCATACCTCCCACAATACGTTCTATAGTGAGGGCTTAACAATAAATCAACACTACGTAAGCTATGGGCCCCACCACGGAAATTAAAGCCAATAGAAGACAGCAAATCAGTTGCATCTATATGCCCGGATATAAGCTGCTGTAAAAAAAGGGATATCGCTATTAAGCTTTCGTGGAGAAAGGGGTATCATTCGAAGAAGCTTGATACGTTGACTGTGAGGGGGAAGGTTAAATGGATCATCTAATGGAAGTCCTCTAAGCCCAAATCGAATAAATTCACTTTGAATGGCCTCTATTCGATTTGGATGAATGTAGTAAAACGGTGTGCAAACTTGTGAAGCATACTCTAGATTCGGACGTACTAAACAATTGTACAATGACATAGAAACGTAAGGGTCATTCAATTCTTAAGACCACCTTTTTACGAAGCCCAGCATAGAATTTGTTTTATTAACAATGACATTGATATGCTTTGCAAAATCCAGTTTGGGGTCGAAATAAACCCTAAGATCCTTAACATGACGTAGAGTACATATGTGGAGACAATAAATATCGAAGGGTGGAAGGGATATTCTTTCTAAAGAATGCGAAACGAAGCTATTAATATCGGTTTGAAGAAGAATTCCATCTTGCTGATTAGTGACAGTATTACACTGGCGATCACAAGGATGAGGCCATGGTTTAGGTTTAGGTTTAGGTTTATGTGGCTGTCGGCAGAAGCCGACACACTTAGACCAATTTAGGTCCATTGTGATACCACGTATTTTATCTACCTCAACTCTGTAGATGGGACTGGCCAACGACACGCGGTTGTTCTCAAACGGTCCCCCATCTACGTACTAACCGCGCCCAACCTCGTTTAATTTCGGTGATCTAACGAGAACCGATTAACTCGACGTGGTATGGTCGTTGGTTAGGATGAGGCCATACATTTTGTAATTGATTTTCAGTCTTTATAACTGTAAGAAATTTTATACCCGGAAACTTTTACTACCTGTGAACATTTTCCCAACAGTAAGTCATAAATAAGAAACGACCGCTGGAATTTCCCAAAATTAAACAATGAACTACTTGAAAAGCGTATAAAAAGATGCGCACTAGGATGAGGCCGAATTGGACTACAGACTTTGCAAGAGGCTAGCAAAGAGACAGTGCGCACAAATTCAAGAAATGTGTTTCGAGGGTCGGTATCGGGAGGAAGAAAAAATATCTTCTTTGGCTGCTGATAGAAACCAGGCTGTCTACGAACTCCGACAAACCAGCTTGAGCAGTGGCATAACCATTTTCAAAATTGGCGCTCAGAGAAGGACGAATGCCTAGGAAATCCGTTCGTCAAAGGTCATCAACTATGCTCAAGGGTTGCTTCGTGTGGATGACGAAAAACACTACACAGGTGGCAGCAGTATTGTGAAAGACTTGTAAATGAACAATTTCCTCGGATATATTTTCCGAGGGCCGTTCTTAACAATAAAGAAGTGCACGACATTATTGTCGAGGAAGTAAGGAAGGCGGTCAAATACTCAATAAAACGAAAAGCGATTGGGCTGGAAGAGATACCTGCTAAAATCTGGAAAAAGATGTGAGACATTCCCAATTGGCTCCTGATTTTCATCTACAAACTGATGAGAGGCGATCCAATGCCTAACCACTGGAAAGAAACATGTCTTCTTCCTTTGTACAAAGGAAAAGGCAATACGCGAGACTGTGATAATTACCGTTCAATCAAGCTGATGTCACAAACCATGAAGATCGTTGAGCGGGTATTAGATAGCCGAATGTGGAAAATAATACTACTATCTGAAGACCAGTGCGGGTTTGTCACAGGTAAATCAACCATAGATACAATCCAAAGTATAGGCATCAGGATGGAAAAACATCGCGATTTCCTTTAAGGAAGATAACGAAGAGTTCCAGAAACCTACGTACAGATGATCATGAACATGAACCGAGGAGCTCGCAATTAAACTCGGTGTACACCAGGGAAGCGTCTTCGGTCCCTTGTCATTTATTACAGTCCTTGATTATCTGCTTGAAGGAAAAGTGACGGACTCCAAAGTGCAGTAGTTATTCTTCGCTGACGATGCAACGAGCACTTGATGTATGCGTGGAAGTTTTGGAAGGGAATGGGTATCGTATTAGTCCAAACAAAACAGAATACTTCTACTGCCAGTTCTCTGATCCCCTCCGATCTATTCCAAACATTTATATGAATGGAGGAGTGATTCCAAAGTGCGAAAAGTTCAAATATCTGGGATCTTTGATCAAAAGCGAAGCAAACTCTGATTACGACATTAGGCATCGCGTAAATGTAGGGAAGGTGAGGTTTTGGAAAAAGAAGATGCTTCGCATGACAGCAGGAGTAACAATGATTGATCGAATAAGAAGTTCCAACATGCGAAAGGAAGCCTACACGTCAAAGGACCTATCTCGAAAAAAATGAGGATGCTACGAACTCTGTCAAAGAGGCAATTTCATTCAACGTTCCAATAGGAACGCGAAAGAGAGGCAGGCCTAAAAACGCCTCGATCACACAAATGCAGCAACACCAGCATTTTATTGGCCTCAGCGACGAAGTGGTTCAAAATCAGGAGGCCTGCCGCTGTTTTCTGAGGTAGGACAAGTACGGATGCAGTTAAGTGGTTGGGTTATGATCCCTTTAATCCTGATCATAGCATCACCGCCATTAAAGGAAGAAGAACTACGATATGTATTTATTTTTAGTGTAGCTAGGTGAAAACGTTGAAAGACATTGCTTGCGGGCTTTGCGATATTGTGGGACTTGAAACACCCAGGGAAGGCATGATTATTTATTTCTCGAAAAAAATGAGGATGCTACGAACTCTGTCAAAAAGGCAATTTCATTCAACGTTCCAATAGGAACGCGAAAGAGAGGCAGGCCTAAAAACGCCTGGATCACACAAATGCAGCAACACCAGCATTTTATTGGCCTCAGCGACGAAGTGGTTCAAAATCAGGAGGCCTGCCGCTGTTTTCTGAGGTAGGACAAGTACGGATGCAGTTAAGTGGTTGGGTTATGATCCCTTTAATCCTGATCATAGCATCACCGCCATTAAAGGAAGAAGAACTACGATATTTATTTATTTTTAGTGTAGCTAGGTGAAAACGTTGAAAGACATCGCTTGCGGGCTTTGCGATATTGTGGGACTTAAAACACCCAGGGAAGGCATGATTATTTTTTTTTTTTTTTAACTTTTAAATTGTAATTTTTATTCACAATCACGATAAAATAAAAACTACACAGTAGTATTACTAAGGAAAGAAGTTATCGAAAAATTAGGAGGGTACCTACATTATCCATATGAAAGGATTATTAAAAACAAATGAACGCAATAGAAAAACAATTTACATATATATATGTACATTTTTAAGAGTATTGCTTCGCATCAGTCTTCTTGCTGTTAAGGTTTTGAACGGTCTTCTTTTCCTCTTCTGGCTGATTGTTTTTTATGGTCCCGTTTGTTGGATTTGAACGATTCTCTCATTGCTCGTTAATGCTTTTACGGTTAAGACACCATCTGTTGAAACCGTTAAAACCACGCTGTTGGCTTCATAACCCTTGGGCAACCGATATTTTCGTACAAATTGGCGACTTATGTAACCGTGATCATCTTCACGCTCCTCGTGTTTGCCTTCAACGACCACTTGATTTCCAACAGTTTTTACGGTTAACTCATTCGGCTTGAATTGGTTAACGTTCATGCAGACCTGAAAGCCATCTTTTCCCGCTGTGACTTTGTCCTTGGAATCACTACTTTTGCCGCGCATTATGCTGATTGATCGTTCGTATGGCGAAAAACGGCGACGTGGATTTAATTGAAATGATGACATCCGGCGATGGTAAATTTCGTAGGGATAGATTCCAAAACCAAAACTATGATCTAAATCATGAATTCCTACATGGTAATCATCAACTTCACGAGTAAGACTATCCAAAAACGGAATTAGTGACATTATTTTCTTTTACTGTATTTGACGGTTACGTTAGAACAAAATTAAAATCAACCACGCAACGGCTTTATTTTTCTAATTTAACAAAGAAACGGATTATAATACTTTAACGCTTTTGATTTAATACTGAATGTTACCATCCTTCCAGTAATCGCACCTAGTCGTCAGACTAATAAGCAATTTTGTTCTAATATTTACTTATGTACTGTTTTTAGGAACTAACTTTGGTTTGTTACCTTTTGTTTTTTAATACATATATATTTCTTTCCTTTTTACCTAGTTAACTAGTTCAAAAGGTTTAACTCTACGTAATCTTCTAACTAAATTGTTGTTATTAAGTGTTGGACTACTTCTAAATTAGCATGGTTGCGAAGCCTAACTTCATGTCTTCTTGCTACCTTCCCAACCTCGTCCGCTACCATTTCAATTTTTAGATCCCTATGTAGATCAGGGGTGGAATCGGCTAAGGTGATAGTTGATAGTTGACAATCAAAATCATACCTTTACGTCCACGTAAGGTGATTATCAAATTGACAATCGCCTTTTTGCCATCAATTTCATGTGACAGCTATTTAAGTGTCGCTTTCATACATTTTTGTTATTTTCATAGGTATGCACCTCGGCTTCAACTCCAAATAAATTAAATGCTTTAGTAACAAAAGAATATATATTAAATAAATTCAAATAAAAAAGTGAAATTGGAAAATTTGTGAAGTGCAATGTTTACTTCATTAGAACTTTTGTACACAAATGAAGAAAATAATTACACAAATGTCCAACTATTAAGAAGAAAAATGAGAAATAAAGCAAATATCTTGGAACTTTCAAACCCGATGAAAGAATTCATAGAATTATAAATATTCATTGTTGATTCTATCATTTGTTATTGTGTATTTTAGATTTTTGAAAAACTTTCGCTTATCAAAAGAAGCGTTTGTGTTTGTTTTGGGACTGCTTGATTTACCCACTAGAGAAAGGTCAACGCATGTTCCACCCATCCTTCAATTGGCTGCAACTTAAAATCTTCTTGGGGGTGGTGGCTATCAAAGGCAAGATGGGGCTGACTGGGCTGCACCAATGGGTCAAAGTACGGTGGCTGAAATTACCGCTGCAGTCATTAAAAAAATGCAGTCAATACTTTGTCCATTTATGATAAAGTTTTTGCCTAAGGACTCAACAAAATCATATTTAAAATACGAGGGCGGGTCAATAAGTCCGTGACTTTTGGAATAAAACACAGATTTTTTGGTAAAATTTTTTTTTTATTTTTCAACGTAGTCTCCCTTGAGCTCTATAAACTTTGTCCAACGCTTCTCCAATTTTTTTATCCCTTCCAAAAAAAATGATTTGTCGAGGTCCTCAAAATAGGCCTTTATTTGCGAGATGACTTCATCATTGGAGTCAAATCTTTTTCCGCCAAGCCATTTCTTCAGGTTTGGGAACAAGAAGTAGTCGCTTGGAGCCAAATCTGGAGAATAGGGTGGATGAGGGAGCAATTCATAGCCTAATTCATGGTTTTTTGCCATGGCAACTGCACATGTGTGCACCCTTGCATTGTCTTGGTGGAAAAGAAATTTTTTCTTGGCCAAATGAGGTCGGTTTTTTTTAAATCGACATTGAATCGGTCCAATAAGTTGGCATAATATTCCTCATTGATTGTTCTTCCCTTTTGAAGGTAGTCAATGTGGATTATCCCGCGTGCATCCCAAAAAACAGTCGCCATAACTTTATTGGCTGACAAACCCACCTTGGCCTTCTTTGGCGCCGATTCACCCTTAGAAACCCACTGTTTTGACTGTTGTTTGGTCTCTGGTGTGTTGTGATGGATCCATGTTTCGTCCACGGTTACAAAACGGCGCAAAAACTCCTCCATATTGCGATTAAACAACGCCAAACCTTCCTGTGAAGTTGTTACACGATTGCGTTTGTGGTCGACTGTGAGCAAACGCGGCACCCATCTTGCGGAAAGCTTTCTCATGCCCAAGTGATCATTCAAAATTGAAACCACTGAGCCATGCGAGATCCCTATGGCTTCCACAATCTCTCGCACTTTCAATCTTCGGTCGGCCAACACCATATCGTGAATTTTTTCGATTGTTTCGGGTGTAGAGACCTCAACTGGGCGTCCAGGACGTTCGGCATCTTCAGTGCTTGTACGGCCACAACGAAATTCAGTAAACCACTTTTTTACCATTGAAATCGATGGTGCAGAGTCCCCATAGTATTTTTCAAGCTTAGCCTTGGTCTCGGTAATGGTTTTTTTTCGCAAGAAATAATGCTTAATAAGCACACGAAATTCACTTTTTTTCCATTTTCTCCTCAAATTAGTGAGTAGTCTGATAAAAATAGCTGTCAAACACAAACTAACTGACGCAGCAAGTTTAAATTTTGACAGGAGTCAACTGACAGATGCCACTTGACAGGAGCAGTGTTGCCGTTTCAGTAAAGAGGTCAGAAATTCAAAAAGTCACGGACTTATTGACCCGCCCTCGTATAAATCATGAAAAATAAACACACATCAGCTGCTCGGAATGACAGCGTCGGCAAGGAAGTGACGTTTAAAACTCTAAGTGCTGCCAATAATAATCAATCATTTTTTAGTGATCGCTTTACGCAGAGCAAAGAGGAGTTGATAATCAAAAACGACAATCAACTCTCACCTTAGCCGATTCCACCCCAGCATTACGTATGTACCACGGCGCATTAAAAATATTGCGTAATACTTTGTTTTGAGAGCATTGTATGCTTTGAAGACTACGATAATGAGTACCTAAACCATATTTTGGCATTATTTTGATTTATTCCTCATCAACATCAACTGCTATATGCCGCTGCCGAAAATGTTCATTTCATAACAATATTGTTGACACATTTACCATTACGAGTTCAATGCTCCATTATTCCTTTTTTGTTAGAAAATATATCATCCTCAAGTGAAAGTGCATTGTTATACCATTATGCTCCTTTGCTCTTCGTTCAGAGAGCCATTTTTATATGAACATGGCAGATAAAAGCCGGGCGCTTTAGATTGAACTACATATCCAAAGAGAACTCTGAACACATCCCTTATAAAAGTGCGCTTGTGTTTACTTTCCGAATGTGGGTTACCTCTCGCCGTCGCAGCATGCATGCAGAATCCATTCAGGCATTCAGTCTTTTGCTCTGAGGGATGTACAAACTTAAGCACATGCAATCATTCACAAATACGTAAATATCTGATAGTTCACCGATATTCACAAGTCCATTGCATGCAAATTGCGTTTGAATATTTGAATTTGTGTAGAAAGTAAAGGAGACAGAAAAAAACAATTTTTTTTTTGGCAGCTTGGGCCCTGCACTTTATCGTCTACTTGCTTTTAACGAAGAATGGGTGGTTCACGTTGTTGTGATGCTGGTGATTACTGTGTAAGGAACTCTGTAAATAAGGAATTACCAAGAGACTCACACAGAGATAATAGTCCTCTTCGCCTGTTGTGATTGTGTTTGATTATGCATGTAAGTGAATGACGCGAAGAATATAACGCAAGAGATGTAACAATGGTTAGATCTGCTTTTTTTGCCCATCTTTCCGTTTTGGCTTACGTTAATTTGGGAGAGTGTTACGTGAAAAGCATAGCGGGGTAGTTTCTCTTCCAACGTTTCTGTTTTTCAATTATTTTAAGTGGCTTCATTTACATTAAATGAAATATTAAAAAAGTAACAGATTACGCAGACAATCTATTAGAAAGGTGGTGGTGACAGATTGCATCCGAATGTTCCTCAAAACAATTTTTTTTTGAAGAGTTCGCTTCAAAATTTGTTGATACTTATTCATAATTGAATTTAACTACAATAGAAGCATTATAAAGAAAATGTCACAGAAAGGACTTCAAGCTACATATTAACTTGATTTGGAGTTACAATGGCAAATCGGGTCCTGCACTATAAGGCCTGTCCAGTTAGCGTGGTATTCGGCTTAATGCATTCAGTTATATACTCCAGATGGCTGGTAGGTAGGTAGGTAGGAGTAGCGGTTGGTGAAAAACCCAATGCGCACTAAGTGCCGTTTTATTACCACAAACTCATGTAAACCTGAATATTTACTTTTGCCGATGGGGAGCCTCTAGATCCAACCTGTGCGGTTTTAGACAGTTTATAGTTTCTTAATACTTTTCTCAGAGACCTTTTCAAGTGTATCGAAGGAGGGTTATCTCTATACTCCTTGTCTGATCCTAGTTAGTGCCGGACAGCACATGGATAGTGGATTATTGTTTCTCCTCCAATGGCAACATTGCAAGTGCGGTAGTGGGTTTCGTGTGGGATGCCTCATTACCGCGTGGTGTCCTATAATCCAGTATCTCGTGATAATCGCTGTTATTCTGGCGATATTTTTTCGGGTTCTACATAGGGTTTCGATTGTTTTTGACTTGCAGCTTGGCCACGAGTGGAACATGGATGGGTTCGCTAGTAAACAGTGGAGCGCGGAGCCTTGCTTGCCAATTCGTCGGTTCGTTTCCATAGACGTTACAATGCCCTGGAACCCAAATCAGGGTAACCTTGAGCTGATCTAGCAGGGCTAGCTCATTTCCACATTCTAGTACTAACTTCGACGGTATAGTTACTGAGTCGATGGCCTGACTGTTAACAAATGTATTATGCCTCAGCGTTATGCTTGAGTGCAGTTTGATCTAGCAGCAGGCCTCACGGATAGCCAGTAGCTCGACTGGAAAGTAGGATTTTGAGATGTTTAAGGATTCTGAAAAACACACGCACCCAGTCAATATTTAAACCGTCGGCGTAGATTGTTCGATCGAGGTCCTTAGTCACTTTTCACTGTTGCAATTCTGTTCTTGTACGGAGGTGTACGTCAAAATGTCTATGGGAATGATATAGCCTGTTGAAGGCTGTTCGAGTTCCCTCGGTAGGGAATCTAGAACAATACTATAGCCGTAGGATTTTGCAGTCCAACCCCCAGACTCTCTGAGTCTGATCGCGCTGCGTGCTGTGATGTTTGCTCTATACAAGTCTGGAGGTAAGACGTGCAATAAGATTGTCGGACCTTCTGGCGGTGTTTACCGTAGAGCACATATGGTACATATGCATGCCGTCCTTTGTACCTTGTTAATTTTGATTTGATTGTAGCTTTTGTTTAGAGCACCATACTAAGTGAAGATTGGTCGTGTTACGGCTGTGTACATCCACAGGGTTAAATTTGGTTGCAGGCCCCACTTTTTGATGAAGGTTTTGGTTCATGAATTCTTTAACCGTTGATCTATGATTAGGATCTAGGATAACTTCTAGATACCGCTTAGGCGAGGAAGTGTGAAGTCAGGTACTTTGGTTTTGGTGCAAAAAATTACCAGTTCAGTTTTAATCGGATTAACTCCAAGACCGCACTTTTTTATCAATGTGCTAACTTTATTTAGATAGTTTTCCATGTTTTCGCTAATCATGGAGGAGAACATTCCTGAGACGAATATAACCATATTGCCAGCCTGCCCGACTACCTTGGGTCTTTCCCTGTCTTAACTTTAGAGGATTTTGTTCATTACTATGACCTAGTTGAGGTGAGATGACATCACATTGAGGTGTTCACCTACTGCCAAATATGGTTATATTGCTTTGTTGTCTGAATAATTCGAGTGCTGAGCACAAGACAATCCAATGACTTAGATGGTTTTCTATTCGCAACTCCATCAGGCACTTTATAATTGCTTCAGTGTGCACGTTGCTAAAGAGTCCTCATCTGTCACCTGAGGTGGCCATGATGTATTCTTTTTAATCCAAGTTGGTTTAAGTTCACTTCTATTTGTACACGCCACCGAAATCGAAGATTATCTTCCTCCACTGCGTTATCCCCGTCGGATTGGAATTGAAACCTCCTCAGACTTTAGTATTTAGTTATTCGCTATACATATCCGAGCCATCTAGGACAGCTATTACACATAAAGTTCAGCAATAAGGAGAACGGGAGCAATGAATCCACAACTTATGGACTGAGCAACCACACAACAAAGTGGTACACGGACGGCTCGAGGACCGAGGAGTGAACTGGTGTAGGAGTATTTGGGTCAGGAAATAAGCACTACGAATCCATTGGCAAATGTACCAGCATCTTCCAGGAAGAAATATGTGCCATAGACAGGTGCGTTCGAAATAACCTCAAGAAAAACTACAGAAATTGCAACATAGCAATAATATCTGACAGCCAAGCAGCCATAAAGGCGTTTGACGCCTACGTCATCAAGTCTAAACTCGTGTGGTAATGCCTACACGAACTGAATAGACTAGGTAAGAATAACAGAATTTCCATCTACTGGGTACCTGGCCATGTTGGCATTACAGGCAATGAGGCAGCGGACTCTCGGGCAAAAAAGGGGGCAGAGGAACCCTTCATAGGACCTGAACCGTTCTGCGGGATAGGAGAACACACTCTACGCGAAGAGTTCAGAAGACTGGAGGAAGAAACAAGGGTCAAAACCTTTCTTAACCTCCAAGGTCTGAGGCAAGCAAAGAAACTCTTAGGAAATTACAACAAAAAGAGATTTAAAACTTGTATCAGCCTTAACAAAAACAAGCTAAGAATCCTAACAGGCCTCCTCACGGGGCACTGCAGACTCCAGGAGCACCTGAGGAAAATGGGTATATCAGAGGACGGGCTCTGCAGATTCCGCAGTGAAACCGCCGAAAGCCCAGACCACATACTCGAATCCTGTGGGGCACTGGCCCACAAAAGGGTGAGATATTTGGGCAGGCACCAAATAACAGACAAGGACATACAAGCCATGTACCCACAGGTCATTCTCAGATTCATCATAGAAACTGGACTGGATGCTGTGCTCTAAGGAGTGTGACCTGCCAAGGATAAATCAGAGCAATACCTCGACACGCTTCACAAAAGAAGTATCTAAAGAGGGCTCTGAAAGAGGGCATGAACCTCTCCGCGGCACAAGCAGGGGACACAATAGACCAATAGGTCGCAGTGTAATATACCCTAACTAAATATTATTATTATTAGGACAGCTAATGCTCAATTTTCTGACAGCTCTAAGAATTTACTGTTTAATCTCACTCATATGATTGTACCTTGCTTTGGAGTTTGGCGAAAGCAGCAGTGACATATTGACGTGACAGATTATTCCACCAAACAACCGACGCATATTATGGCTAGAAATGGTCTTATCATAGCCGTGTAAATCCGTATGACTCTTTTCGGTGGTAAATCCCACGTCTTGTCGAAAATGATCTTGCACTGATCTTCAACTCAACATGCTTTGACCAAAGATGTTTGCTATCCAGGATGACTCCCAAATATTTATCTAGTCATAATATCATAGCTGTTTGCAGTTTGATGACAATAATCTTTGTTAGACTAAAGTGTACGAGAAAGTTCAAATACCTTGGTACCTTTGATTTGTCACTTCGTTGAACTGATACACAGATATTGGAATTTAATAGAATGATTCCTGGAATGGCAATACAAATAAAGCTATACTTGAAAGCTTCTCTGAGAAATACAAAGTCAAACGCGCTCTAGCAGTCACCTTGTATTGTAGCGTTTGCCGACTTGGTCTATCGAGCCTCATAGGGGTGCGTTTAGTGCAAATTTAGACCATAATAAAATTGACTGTGTATCAGTTAAAGATGTCCTTTCCGAGGACTACAAAAAAAATCGAACACCAACCTTCGGCTGGTCCAACAAGTTCGTATATTCAAAGAAAGACTATTTTACCACGTTATAATAAATTGTATATTTGCGACTATATTCATTCACATCCGAATTAACATTGAATACCTCATCCAAAAAGCTATCGCAGGTAGCCTCGCCTTGCACTGTCCAATCTGCTGACTCGCCAGGTTCATTCGTTGCGCGTGCATCCGCTCGTATCGGGTATCCAGTCATTGCCATTGGATCTACTGCATATCGTGGGAAACTGCTGATGCAGCTATTATGGTTGTCGTGTGGATTGGACATGCGCGTGTTGTATCGTGTTAACTCCTCCCTCTTCGAAAATCTACGTCCCGTAGATCTGGTAAGTTATGCAAGGTCAGTGGCCGGGTGTTGGTTGCCAACCGGAAGCGGTCCTTGTAGGTGAAGGTCTAGTCTTGGGATCTTTGACCCAGCATTGAAACTTCGTAATGCCCACCAGGCAAGGATTAGAATCAGGAGGAATAAAGTCGAGTCTGTAATTAAAGAAATGTTCGCTTTATGGGTTAAATTACCTAGCCATTCGATATTTTTGACGCTCAGGCTATGCACATATCCCAGATCAATCGTATGTCCTTTGGTGGTGATATTCGACATCGCTGGAGGGAGAGCTTGAAGATGGCTCAATATAGAGCTTGTAAACGTCCTGTCTTTGAGCTGGATTGTTTCGTTGCTCAGCTGGATGATGTAAGTACCTGATAAAGACCTTGAAATATTATTAGAGAGTAAAGTGCCATTGAAGTTCGTCAGGTAGATTGTGTCATCTTTAACGAGTTCGATGACCTCGTTGCTGTTTGAATGAAAGGTACATCCCGCCTCTCCACCTTTTAGGAGCCTAGATACGCAGTCGTCTTCTGGGATTCTCCTTAGTGCCTCTTCTCTGCACACCGTCGAGTTACCTATGGATAAGCACTTGCCAACTAAGCCGTACGTTTCCTTATGGTTAATAAGCATCCTGTCAAATTCTAAGTTGACTTGTTTCCCCTCAATAATCGATGACCTAGTCAGCAACACATTGTAGTCTTCGTTTCTTACCTTGGGGATTGAAAGAACGTATAACAAGATTGAATTATTGGTGTAGATCGATGGTGTTCCGTGCTCTATGGCTTCGACTTCATTCTCGTAAGGTAGAGTTTCGAGTTCGCTAATTATTCTACTTATTTCTTCTCCATCTAGAATGTTCGTATTGACCATTCCATTTTTTGCCATTTGGCAAGCTCGTACAATTTCGTTTATTTCTTCTTTCAGGATCAAAACCTCGTTTAATAAGCCCTGTTCGTAATGGCCCTCGATTTTGTCTCTAATCCCCATGTTGACCCGATCGATCACCTGGTTGATTTTCTGGGTGAAGTTATCCATGCTTCTGAATAGTTCATCGTTAATTTTATATTGGTGGTTGTTTCTCTCTATTATATTTTCCTGACTTCGAAGAATGTTGTTCCAGTCGGTTGCATCAGGGTTACCTGCTACCCATTTCCAGGCGGAGCCAATCCAATCGATGGACCTTGCCTTCCTAGGGGATCTGGCTTTCAGTAGGTCGATGCGCTCCTTTGACTTCCGCAGATGAAGTTGAATGATCGATTTGTTCTCCCCTCCAGCGGAGAGGTTCGCCGTTGCATCTGTAATTAGGTTCAGCACGTTCTCGAATTTCTCCAGATCGATGACGTGAACGAGCTTGAAATACCCGTCGAATGGTGTTTTATTGTATTCTTTATTAACATTGCGGCCCCACCTTTTGCACAGTTATAAGGATGTGGGGAGTGATATGAAATGAGACATATATCTATCTGGTGTATGTCAAGAGTTACTTGCATCTCGTCCTTGCGACTCTCGATGCCATTAGCATTCCATTCAAGAATTTTTATTTTATTCATTTGGTAACAGCTCTTTTGTTGCTGTTCTGTCTCTAATATTTATATAGTCACGAACGTTGAAAGGAAAACATAACTTGTATCTCGCCATTTGTTTAGAAAAATTTACTAACTCAAGCTGACTCTGTCTCTGTTTTTTTATGATGAAAGTGGCCTAAGTTTTAGATGGGGTTTTAGAAAGGATACACTTTTGTTTCCATATCCTTGGCCGAATAAAATATAGTTCTTATCACTCCCTTTCTTAACAATAAAACTTATCTAAATCCATAACGTGTTAAACTTGGACTCTTTTGAAATGACTTCCGCTATTTTTATGCCTTTGCATCAAACCACACAATTATGCGTTAACATGTCTAAAGATACTCAAAGTAATTGAGTAGAAGAGTTCACAATCGCAGTAATAATATTTTAGAAAGAAGAACTTCAATCGTTTGCAAGTCATTTAGATACAATAAAAAACAACAGAGTATGAACGAACATACTGCCGCCATCACATAAAGAATTATATTGCTAGCAAAACTTCTGTACTAATTTATTCTCAACTGCTTTATTTTATTAACCCAAGTTTACAAGCTGTTTTTGTGAATACAAACTAACATACGAACTTTATAAACGATAAATATGAATTGCGATTCTCCAAGGAAATAGCTCACAAGCAAAATAATAATTATAAATTTTAGTTGTAAAGTTTCTAATGACGCTTTCTGTTTGTTTTCTTTTGGCCTTTATTATACCTCGTACTTTTTTCCATTTCATTTGTTAACAACAACACTGCAGAATATATTGCAAATTATGCAACGTATTCAGGTACGACATTTTCAATTGAATGAATAGCAACACGCATCGTTGCAAAGTTGTTTTAAATACACACGCAAAATAATGCATTAGTTTTGGAATTAATTTCGCTTTAAAATGCACTTCACAAAGATTCGTATTATGAACTTTGGAGTTTAAGTTTTTGCTGCTTTATATATACCTACATAATTGAATATCTATATATATAAAAGAAAGTGTCCGAAGCGATGTAACCGCATAACTCGAGATTGGCCGAACCGATTTTGATGATTTATACTTTGTTGGAAAGGTATTTTCTCAGCACGGGTTTTAGAAGAAAAAAAATCTAAATTTCAAAATGGCTTATTTTGACCACCCAGCGTGTTACGACAGGTTTTTTTCGATTTTTTAAAATTTTTTTTTTTTTTCATTTTGTATTTATTTATTTTGGCAACAACCAAATAAAGAATCACATTTGAATGTAACATATCGTATCACAATTGAACTGTCAGATAGACACGCAACGTAACGCCATCTATTATCGATCAATGGAGAAGCCAATTTTGTTTCATGTTTGGTGGCGCTGTCGGATTCGGATTTCTTCATTGCGATTTTGTGAGTTTTTGTGAATTAAAATTGATATGAGAATATATCTATATCTATTTATATATATATATGTATATAAAAATCAATCCATATTTGCGTTTATTGCCGGTGTTTGGCCAAACGCGTTAACCGATTCCAATGAAATTTTTTTTTAAAGAAAGGTGATGTCTATACGAAGGATGTTATGTATGTGCGATGTCTGTATCTGCATCGGTGTGTAAATTATGTGTTTCTTAAAAAAGAAAACAAAATTGACAATGTATTTATACACTGTGTGTTTCATATGTAGGTATCATGTGCTTTAAAAAAAAAAACAAATTTAAGTGAAATAATAAAAAGTTTTTTTGTGTAATATTTTCTATATATAAAAATCAATCCATATTTGTGTTTGTTGCCGGTGTTTGGCCAAACGCGTTAACCGATTCCTTTTTCTATGAAAGGCGACGTCTGCACGAAGGTTGTTATGTTTGGCTATATCTGCATCGGTGTGTGAGATATGGGCATTTGAGTGAGTACACATGCATATGTGCGTATGCGTGTAAATTACGACGCAGACACAGAGACCGTACAGACGTCACTTATTTTGTTATCCGAACAAGCATATGAAAGAGGGAGACCACACTAACGTTTCAAGCTTATTGTGGAATTTGTGCGCACTTTCATTCTTGAGATATCGTGTGTTCAATATTTTATTCAAATAACTCTTATTGAAATTTTTTGCATTTTTTTGTGAATCGGACATCGGAAAGTTGCTTTTCCAACATTGATAACAATCGGTGTGGAAGTGAATGAAAAGTGATTCAATCGAAGTTTTTTATTTTCGCTTTGTTGTTTGATTCGCAGAAGTAAGGTAACATAGGCGCCTGCCAGACAACAAGCACCTACCCTAAACGGAACAACGAAGTTGTGTTAGCGGCCTAAGCCATGCGGAGAAAAACGTGCAGTCCCTTTCACCGGTTGAGCTCAAATCAGGCAATCTTCGGTATTGGCCTGAGAGTGTTTCTGTGAACTTTGGTCAAAATCGGTCTTCTTTTTTTAGGCGCAGCAACATACGCCGGATACCCGCTATAGACAATTATAAGGAAGTCTACTCGAACATATTGGCCAATAGAATTCTCGGGCACGGGCAAAGCCGGGCAGGTGCAGCTAGTATATTTATAAAAATCAATAGTGAGTGTGTTATTTGTGAAGCTGGTGGTTCTTTTGAATTTTTTATTGACTGACGGTCTGCAAGCCGGCATCTAGCTGGGCTTGTGTGAAACTGCAAAATAAGATCTTTCGTTAGCTGTCATACAGGATCGGTTTTCAGGCAGCAAATCAGAACATGTGGTTTATCTTCAACAATAGAACATTTTTGTTTGAATTCTCAATTGTTTAGTAAAGCTAAATTCATATAAGGTTGCTGTAAAATAAAAATCCGTTCAAAGAAATGCTTAATGACCTCGTAATTTCGATTTATATGCTGGATAAGCAGTCCCGCCTGGCATTACGAGAGTGTTTTGACATTCCATCCTTAATTATGTCCTCGCGCGACTTCATATTTCTTCATTTTTTAACTATTCAGTAGTGGGTAAGTTTAACATATTTTAAAATTTAATAATATGTCTTTCAAATGTTTTAAAGAGGATGTATGTGCGTTTTGTTTGGCTGTGCCAATGGATGTGATAATCTTCAAAAGATGGTATGCACGATTCGCAAACCCAAATAATCGATGCGAGGAATGTGCCTACATACTTTCCGCACCAAGCAGACTTCAGCCCTTCTCATCGCTGGACTGACGTCGAGTTTTACCTCGCGGGGCTGGTTAGCAATTAATGCTGTGCGGGCTGCCTTGTGTCAGTTGCTTCTGACGCTTCTGCTGCTTCTGATGCTCTCCTTAGCTTTTCTACTCTCCGCATTTCATTTTGGAGAGTTGTTACCAGATACCATTTTACAAACTGCCATCCAATTGTCCTCCGACTGCAGCCTTTGGTCTGTTAGGAACGCTGGATTGGGCAGATTCATTCTCCATTTTACAATTCGCCTGCAATGAAAAACTACGTGTTCCGTATCTTCCTCCCGGAATTCTTTCAAAAGGGCGATCAATCGTGCCCAAATGGGTGTATGTATTTGCGATAACCACCGTTACCAGTCTAGGAACTGCGTAAAGTGATAATTGTTCAGAGTACATGTCGCAATTGTCGGGATCAACTTGTAGGTCCATCTGCCTTTTGTATTGTTGTCCCACCTGGTTTGCCACATAGCTATTGCAGCGGTTCTCTCTTCTTCTTTTATTCTTGCAACTTGGATCGCATCTTGTTCACCCGGTGTTTTCCTGTTGTAGATCCTTAGCATATCGTCCGCTACAATGTCTATGTATGCTTCGTACGAGACGGTTCGAAAATCGCAGATCGGCATTATTACGCTAAGCCTGTATGCGGATGATAGCTGCCTCCTTGTTTCTTTTATCGCAAGTGCCCCCGCTCGAAACGGGCGGCATATAGTAGGACTGAGCTGACAACTCTACATACAAGAATTCTCCTAGCGTATCCAGGTCCAGCGATGTTAGGCAGTATTCGAGAAAGTGATGCTTGCAGTAGTAACCCCTTGTTACTCCTTGTTACTCGAGTACCCCACGAGCGATTTAAACTGTTGGCTGTTATCAAGTATTGTTCCGAGGTATTTTATAGCTTCTTTTGATCGGATTTTTTGATTTCCAACCCGAATATTCACGTATTCCATTATTTTTCGACTTTTCATTAGGACAGCCTCTATTGTTGTGGTCAGCTTATTCTATACCGGCTGATACTAGTCAGTCTCTGATTCGAACAATTGTTTCTGACTCCATCTCGTGAATGTGCTTTGCCACTGTAACGACGGCAATGTCGTCAGCAAACCCAATTACTTGGACTCCTCGTGGCAAAGATGTATGTATATGTTTGTGTATGTACGTACTTACGGATGTACGCTCGTGAACAATATCTCGCGTACAAAACCAGATATAGACTTGTGGTGCTAATCGACACTGAATTCGGTCCGGGCATTTTTTTTATTTAAACGGAATGACTGAACAAAAATAGATCAAAGAATTTCTTGAGAAATATTAATCCAATCTAATTTATTCTAGTGGCTATCCATTCCTGGAAATATCAGATATTTTCACTGAGTTTTTCTCAAAGAGCAACTTTTAGTTTTTTTTTATAATACGTAGTAAACAAGTAATAAAAAAAAAACAATAAATAATTAATATTAATATAATATGTTTTAATATTGAATGAGGAGATGAATCTAATAATACTAATTTTATTGATAAGCTTACTCTCGTCTGTTATTTTTTATTTATATTGTTACTAGCCGACCCGCTGATTCCCGTGCAGGGACGGGTTTGGAGTATCACTGTAGAGCTCCTGAAGAAATCACATTTAGGTAATTTTAACACCCAGGCGAACCTAGCGACACATTCAACATCTTAAAGCTGTCCCGCAAGTGTGCATGCAAATCCGTGGGTGACTGGAGATCACCGGTGTCGTAAAAGATCGATCAAACAATAATTATTTAAGGGAGCATGCACTTGTCGAAATCGTAGAAAGAGGCAGACCTAAAAATAACTGGATCATACAAATGCAACAACACCAGCATTTGATTGCCATCATTGATGAAGTGGTCCGAAACCGGGAGGCCTGCTGATGTTTATTGAGGTCGAACCGGCTAACGCCACGTGTGGACCAGTAGGGATGTAGTAGAGTTGGAGGCTTATGATCCCTCTAATCCTGATCATTACCTCGTCGTAAAGGAAGAAGAAGGAGAAGACCAGCTGACCCGCTAAAATAAATGCATTCACATTTTCTGTTTCAAACCTAGTCATCCCCTTACTCCTAATTTTTATTATTGATATCATATTCATAACACCCTGGAAAGTTGATCGTGTGACCTTTTTGGTTTGGCCTACAGCGATAATACGTATGCCTAGATTCTATTGCTTAGATTCTAGTTTCAATTCTCTCAAAAGTCGCATTATTTGTTTTTTGTTTTATTAATAAATAAATATTTAAACAACTTCTGCGCATCACATCTGTGTTATTGCAAGAAAAAAATCGACTAATAAGAGTTCGGTCTTGGTCCTAGTAAAATACGACTTCGCTCTCATTTTTGTGATATTGTTAATTAACTTTTCCTTCAAAAATTCTTTAAACATTTAAAAAAAGGAATAATCAACGGTTTGTTAAACAATAGGAAAGAGATAAACCTTTTTTTAAGTTTCCATTCATTACTATTGGAAAACCGAAATAAGTGATGGATAATTAATAAGACAATACTCTCTAATGGAGGAATTTGACTTGAGTGTCATTTAAGCGTTGGGTACTCAGTAATTCACTTTTACATTGTGAGACAGACCCTGAGGACCTTGTTTATAACCAGCTACAAATGTCGACTATTAGTAAGTGAGAAAGTTAAGAATTAGTATCGAGCTTTAAGAGAATTCTACCAATAAACCATTTTACCTCTATAATAACTAACCCTCACACTTTTTTTCAAATCTATTAAAACATTCCCATTAATGTTGTTGATATCTCACAGAATCACATTCCCTCCCCAATATCAATTCCAACCGCGAGAGACGAAAAATTACCTGAGAGCGATAATGCATTTGTCGAATTTATTTTTTTTATTCCCTTCGCAGATCAGTGTTGTCGAATATCTATTATGGGCAATAAGTATGTTACTATTTTATCTAGTACTGGTTTATTCAATAGCATTTATTTATTTAATAATGCTCTTTAACTAATTGTTAACTGAATTCGCGCAAAATTTATATATCAACTGTATTATTTATAAATATAACATCTTTCATATCGAGTATGAGCGTAATAAAAGTTATTACTGAGCCTTATTGCGAAGATCAATCGACAGTTGATAATTGACTATTTTCAATGTGTGCTATTGTGAACGAACGATTTTAAAGGATTTTATCAATCGCAGTTAATTAAAAAAATGCGATTAACAAAAATACCAAATGAATCGTTCGTTCACAATAGCACACATTGAAAATAGTCAATTATCAATTGTCGATTGATCTTCGCAATAAGGCTGACTAATTAAACCACCCCAAATCTTTTCTAAGACTTACCATTTACCCTTACATTACATATATGTATGTGTGTAATTTGTGGGGGCAGAGGTAAGTGTGTTGGACAACTGATCTAAAGGTCGCAGGTTCAAATCCCGCCAGTGCCAACTAACATATAAAAGTTGTTTCTACTGCCCACCCTCAGCGATTAAGTCCCAGGACTCAGTCTCTTCAAATTCCATCGTAGCCCAAGGTTGCCGCTCATCTCTTTCGGAGATGGCAGACCAGTTCAACATTCACCTCTGTTGGGTGCCGGGATATAGAGACATTCCAGGTAACTGTAGGGCAGACGATCTCGCCAAAAAAGGAACCACTTTACCTCTTTTACCTAATAAAGCTTCTTTAGGAATACCAATCGCTACATGCAAACTTTTGTTCAAGCTATCAGCAATCGAGAGAACAAACCTTAGGTGGTCATGTAGCAATACTTGTCTAGCGACTAAGCGGATCTGGCCAAAGCTGGATCTGCGACGCTCTAAGTGTCTAATCTCATTACACCGACTGCATATTAGCTCGACTATAGGTGTTATCACAGGACACTGCTTAATAGGCGGCACGCCTCCAGACTTGGCGCGCACTCAAACGACTTCTGCAGAAGCTTCATGGACGAGTAGGAGGAGGAGACTATACTTCACCTTCTCTGCACATGTCCTGCGCTCTCCCACAAAATGAATCTCCATCTAGGGGACTTCTTGTTTAATGATACAAACGACTTAGCCAACACTGGCGTTAGAAGTCTTTCGCGCTTCATAAGAAGCTCCTATTGGTTCAACGAGCAGTGAGGGAATCCCCAGATCTGTGTGGTACCACAATGGTCTAATATTGGTCTAAGTGTGTCGGCCTTAGCTGACAGCCACGTCAACCTAACCTAACCTAACTGCCCACCCTCTTGCGAAGGTCTGACAAACATCCAAGAGTATCCATTGTCATACGAAGCTTCTCAAATTTGCGGCTCGGATTGGTTTTCAGTTTGTCATTTCCTAATTTGTTTGTCTTTTTAATTCAATGGCATCTAAAAACGAAGATAAATAATGCTCAAGAAGGACTTTAAATTGAATCTTCTTTTTCGTCAACGATGAAGCTATGAGTATCTTAAAATGGATCATAACACGCCCCTTTACTGCATGTGGGATTAGAAGGTTCGACCTAAATTAATATCTGCAGACTTTTGGGTCGCTTCATAACTGAGTCCGATCAAATGCTGGTGGAATTTTGTATAAAACAGGAGTTTTTAAGCCTTTTTTAAGCTTTCGACACGTGCAATATTATTGTTTGATCTTCCTTTTACGACACTGGTGATCGCCAGTCTGTACAACCCACGGATTTGCATGAACACTTGCGGGGCATTTTCCAGATTTTAAACGTGTCGCTAGGCTCACATGAAGGAACGAATAAAGATACTCGAGATAAATTAATTTAATCCTACTTTGTGAAAGCGCCTAAAAATTAATATATGCAATAAATGCACTATATGCCTACCTCTTATCCATATTAATATTTTAAATGCGAAAGTAACTCTGTATGTCTGTCTGTCTCGATTTAACGCCAAAACTACCGAACCGATTTAAATAAAATTTGGTACACGGATAGTCTAGAGCCTGAGAATGGACATAGGCTACTTTTTACCGCGGGAAAATGCTTCATCCGCTGTCCAGAAGCGGAGATCTAAGCTGATATCTAAGAAAAGTTGTAACTCTCGAATGCTTTCTAGCTCCTAGCTTTGGAATGACTCATCCAAATGAAATAGGATTCTTTTTAATATAAAGTTCAATTATGTACAAAGATTTTAATATATAAATCATCTTTGTAGGTTATTCTGAAGTTCAACAATAAGCATTAAACTACTCGTATAAATTTTCTACAATTCAAAAAAGGAACATGTTCGATTGAAGCTAGATCGTTGGATTTTCCCAGCGTTCAGTGGAGGAAAATGTGTGTGTGTGTGCGGCACAAATCTGTTTCTCTACCTGTACCTTTTGTGCAATGTGCTTTTTTTTCTTTTTTTATGCACCTTTTGCAGTTTGTGTTGTTTTTTTTATGGCGGATGGCCATGGGATTGAGAAAGATAGGGTATGAAACGTAAATGAGATTGGGAGGGAGTCACACTCAGAGTATATCCATATAATGAGTAGGGACACTCTTGACGTTTTCTTTATCAGTTCTTATCAGCAAGTATTTTGTTTTAAATATGAGAAGTGGCAGACTGGCGAAGAAAGGCGAGCACGGGACAGCTAGTAAAATAATATAATAATATGCTTATATCTATTCCGTTTCAATATATAATATAAAAGTACCTACCTGTTGCGCTTAAGTACTGCAAATCCTTCTTTTTATGCCCTATTCTAAGGGTATATTAATTTTAACGCATAGTTTGTAACATACCTTAATATTGCCCGTAGACCCCTAAAAGTTACTATATTTATGATCAGCATCAATAGTAGAGTCGATCTAGCCATGTCCGTCCGTCCGTCCGTCTGTCGGCAAAAAATAGTCCTTTAAACTGGGCCTAGAGAGCTGAAATTTTAACCATATACTCTCTAGGGTCCCGAAATAATCAAGTTTACGAATTTTTGAAATCCGCCCACAGACACACCTACAAACTCAAAAAAACAAAATTTTTTAAAAAAATCCAATTTTGAGCTTGAAAGTTGAAATTTTTTATATATGATCTATGGCTCCTAAAACTGCTCGGGATATAAAATTTTCAAAATCCGCCCACTGACACGCCCAAAAATAAATAAAACAATTTTATTGAAAAACCAAAATTTGAGCTAGGGAGCTGAAATTTTTAATATATACTCTCCAGGGACCCTTTAAGCTCATGTGTAAATATTTTCAAAATCCGCCCACTGACACGCCCACAATTTAAAAAAAAACTTTTTTTGAAAATCCAAAGTTTGAGCTAGGGAGCTGAAATTTATAATATATACTCTCTAAGGGGCCCTTTATGCTCATGTGTAAATATTTTCAAAATCCGCCCACTAACACGCCCACAATTAAAAAAAAAAAAAAAAACTTTTTTTGAAAATTCAAAGTTTGAGCTAGGGAGCTGAAATTTATAACATATACTCTCTAGGTGCCCTTTATGCTCATGTGTTAATTTTTTTTAAATCCGCCTACTGACACGCCCACGATTAATGTTATATAACAAAATATGTAGAGCGTTCTTAACAATTCAACCATACTTAGACTTTTGTCACGCCCACTTATGAGGGATAGGAATGAGAATAGGGTATATAACAGTTCGCCCAAGCGGAGTGTAGCCAGTCCCTATGTTTATATATGATCTTATGATGACTCCTAAAACTGCTCGGGTGATAAAATTTCTAAAATCCGCCCAATGGCACGCCCACAATTAAATAAAACAATTTTTTTGAAAAACCAAAGTGAGCTAGGGAGATTTTTTTTTTACAAAAGCTTCGTTTTTTTCGATTAAATCCTTTAAATGTTATATAACTAATTATGTAGAGCGTTCTTAACAATTTAACCATACTTAGGCTTTTGTCACGCCCACTTATGAGGGATAGGAATAAGAATAGGGTATCCAACAGTTCGCCCAAGCGGACTGTAGCCCGTCCCTATGTTTTTTGATACCGTCGTTTCGTACAACAGTCAACACTTGCTGTAAGATGCGAAGAGAGTATAGTAGAGGACTTAAATTTTCCGTCTATTAAATTTAATCATCGGAGTTGGGTCTATGCTTAACACTAAATTCTTTATGGGTACATGGTTTGTTTAAAGTGTGCCGATTTTCTTTTTAGCAATACCTTATTGTGATTAGTAAGGCCCTAAGACAAAGATATCAAATGAAAGCTCCAATTTTTTTCTACCACTAGGTTGCATTTTTTAAGAATAAATTGGAAAAATATTCTTTTTTCGGGTTACCTTTTTTGAGTTCCATGGACCTCTTGTTAACCTTGGCCTTAACCTTGACGCTGACCCTTACCTTGACCCTAAGGTTGACTTTTACACTGACCCTAACCTTGATCATTAGCTTAACTCTTACCTTGACCTTTGTAGCTTCCTAGACCCTACAGTTTTGGAGTGATTTTGGGGCTGACAGAAGACAGGAAATATACATTGCTATTATTATATGGTGATATGTATTTCAATGAGATCCTTTCTTTGTATCTGGCGTTATTCTTTGTGCGACATTCTTAAATTGACCATCCAACCTTTAACTGATTTCAACCCGCCGTCTGGTTTTCAATCTTAACAAACTATACTGAGTGGAGCTAGCCGGTCGGGTCTACAAGTAATTAGCAATATTGATTATATTTTCATTTTCGAATTATTTAACTTGTTTAACAATTATACATATATTTATTTATTTTTTTCAGGTAAGATCTTAAAAAACCATCGCAAATATTTTTCCTGAGTGAGTATAATTATTTTTGTAGGAATTATGAGCAATACCCAAGACCAATCAATTATTGTAATCCTATTATGTGGTTGAGGAAAAAGAAACTTAAGTTAGACTCATTTCATTTATAAAGGTATACAAAGCAAATGCTTTGTTGAATCTAGTTACACTTTTACTGGACAAAAAAACCACGGAGTGCCTTTTAATTCTGAACGCATTTGTTCATCTAGTAGGACCCGTTCCTAAACTGTAATAATACATTATTTTTTCCTTTTAAACGTACAATTTCCACCTTTTTCTTTGCACAATATTTAATCCTGTCAAAGACAAAATTAGCCATTGAACTGAGTGTTGTATGTCTTGGACAGGTTTTTCTCATGAAAAATTTTGTTTCCCTTTCCCACAGCATCCCTTAAAAATGCAAATATTTTAGTTTTTCCCACAATGCCAGATTTGAATAATGCAAATTAAAATAGCCTCATTCGAAAAAAAATATATATAAATAAAAAACAAACAAAAATTTTATATATGTTTTCTGCCAAGTCTTTTATTAAATTGTCCGTTTAAACTTTTGCTATGACATCCGAAATTATTTTTGTACCCTTTTTTTGCCTTAAGCTCAAATCCGCCATAACTATTTCTATTTAAAGAGAAATGAGGGAGTAAAGACAAGAGTAAGTTGCCCCGCCGGTGTCACCGAGGAGTACGCAATCAAACTCGGTGTAAACCAGGGAGGCGTCTTAAGTCCCTTAATATTTATAACAGTCCTTGATTATCTGCTTGAAGGAAAAGTGAAGGACTCCAAAGTGCATCAGTTCTTCTTTGCTGACAATGGAGCCATCATTAGCGAGGATCAAACGTCCCTGCAACGAGCACTTGATGTATTGGTGAAAGTTTTGGAGGGGAATAAGTATCGTATTAGTCCGAAGAAAACAAAATACTTGTACTGCCCGTTCTCTGATCTACTCCGACCTATTACAAACATTTCTATGAATGGAGGAGTGATTCCCAAGTGCGAAAAGTTTAAATATCCGGCATCTATGATCAATAGCGAAGCAAGTTGTGATGACGACATTAAACAGCGCGTAAGCGTAGGGTGAATGAAGTAGCGGGAAAACTCAGTCATCTTCTGTGATCGAAAAATTACCCCTAAGCTGAAAGGAAAGCTCTACACCACAGTTGTGTAACAGGCGCTCACAAACGGTTCTCAATGTTGGACAGCGTGCAAAAAGTATGAGATAAAGATGGTTCGCATGACAGCAGGAGTAACAAAGATTGAGCGAATACAAAGTTCCATGATCCGGAGAAGACTTCACATCAAAGAACCTATCTCGAAAAAAATGGAGCGCGACCGACTCAGTTGGTACTGTCATGTTCAAAGTAGACATCCTACGAACGCTGTCAAAAGAACAATATCAATCAACGTTCCAATACAAACGCGAAAGAGAGGCAGGCCTTAAAACTCCTGGATCACCCAAATGCAGAAACACCAGCATTTGTTTACCTCAGCGACGAAGTGATTGAAAATCAGGAGTCCTGCCGTTATTTTATGAGGTCGAACCGGCAAACCTTACGGGCTGAGCAGTAGGGTTGTGATCCCTTTAATCTTGATCATAGCCTCACTGCCATCAAGCGGAAGAAGAAAAAAGAGGCAGAAGAGTATAAAGGGCGCAAGAGAGTATATATTCCAAATCAGCTTCCTGGCTCAAACTTTGACTTTTCGACAAAACTGTATTTTGTTTTTTCAATCGTGGCCGGATATTAAAAATCTTGACACACGAGCATTTTGGGCCCCTTAAATAATATACCGAATTTCAGCTTTCTAGCTTTTTTTTAATATTGATGAAGTGTCAGTGGGCCAATTTTAAAAACTCTTACAGCCGAATTAATAAACGTAAATTAAGGTTGAATTAACCTTATCAGTGAATTAAATGCGAAATCTTAATAATGAACTTTTTTTGAAGTTAATTGACGTTGATAAACATGCAATCAGCTAATTCACCAAATTAAGTGAATTAACGAGTAATTAAGTTAAAATATAAGTGACAGCATTTTTGACAAGTGACAGCGAATTTTTGAACCAAATGAGATGTTGGATGTGATATCTCCATACAATGTATTACTCAACGACAATTAGCTAATGCATCTACATGATTTTTAATCAATGAGCCGAGAATTTCCTTTTAATCTATGTACATTGTAGTTAATTTTGAATAAGAGGCAAATTAAGTTAATTGTTTCGGGATCTTAGGGAGTATATGTATCAAATATCAACTTTCTAGCTCGAATTTTACTGCCTTATTTTTGCCGACGGACGGACGGACATGGCTAGATAGGCATAACTATGCTGATCATAAACATATTTACTCCTAGGGGTCTTCGGACAATATTGAGGTATGTTACAAACTATGAGTCAAAATTAATATACCTTTGGAATAGGGTATGAAAATGGATCTGTTTGAAATATTGATTTTGAAATTGGGCTCAAATTTTTGGGTATTGACCCGGGAGTGTTTTTGTGAAGTTTGGTCAAAATCGGTCAGCAGTGCATAGCAGAACTCTCCATACTTTGCTTCTAATAGAATTGGATTGCATCGGGTTCTTTCCAAATGCTTAAGAGGCCATTGTGACGCTTCTGTTATCCTTCCATTTAACTACTACACTCCTGCTATCAGGTCGAACTCTTTGATCACTGCCCGACGCATTGATGTGTGAGTTTTAAATTCCACAGTCTTGAGGCGATTTATTAGAATTGTCCCAGTTGTAAAATAGCGATGCCATAAAAGCAAGTTCCCTGGAAACCCAATCCTATCGATCGGTCCCCAAGAGTGCAAGAGTGATCAGAGCACAATTGTGCGGATCAAATTTTAAATGTGTATTTTTTCATTGCAGAATTTGAAACGTTTGTAAGTTTTTCGGATATACAAGTATGTTTATAGTTAATATATACATATTTATTATTTATTTCTAACTAGGGGTCGCTCCATGGTCGAAATTCGACCAATTTGTTCATATTATTTATACATATTAATCGGAAAATTAAATTTTTTCCACATTGCATTCTCTGATTTCACTTGATATAAAATTGTTCCGACATTTTCAAGTAACTTCAAGCATTTTCGAGTAACTTCAAGTATGTTCAAGTATTATCAAGTAACTTCAAGTTTTCAAGCATTTTCAAGTAACTTAAAGTTGAAGTTTAGGTAAGTTCAAGTATCTTCAATCATTTTCAAGTAAATTCAAGTATTCTCAAGCATTTTCAAGTAATTTCAAGTAACTTCAAGCATTTTCAAGTAACTTCAAGCATTTTCAAGTAACTTCATAATATAAAATTTTTCCGTTCCGATTGGCAGATTATTGCCTCACACAGCAATGTTGTTGTTGTTGTAATTTCATCCAATTCGCTTCATTTTACCTGCTGTAATTCATAATGTATTGTGCACTTCTATGTATTGTCCCCTACCCAAATGTATATAATGTTGGCATAAATATGTATGTGACGTTTAATATCTAGCAAAAATGGGTGGAAACACGTTATAGGCAACTCCGTATTAATATATAGAAGAAGATAAATAAAAAATCTATATATATAAAAATAACTTGCTAAATGTGTGTGTGGCAGTCGGTAGGCTGTCCGATTTTGATTTAGTTTTTTTTGTTGGTTAATAGACCATGCAGAGAAAGTTGTTGTATTAGTATGATAAATTTTTGAAAGAAGGCGCAACCGCCATTCCAACAAATTCATTTAATGCAATTTGAAAAAAAATAAACTGGGTAGAAATCGAGTAGTGACACTTCAAATACAAAAAAAAAGTTTAAATTTTAAAAGCAATTATTGTTGTTGTCAATTATTTTAATTATTTGCCAAGCAAATTGTTGTTGTCAACTATATTGAAATTTTTTTTAAATATATCTAATAAGTTTGTTTATGTTTACAGTATTTAACGCTTATAAGAAACACGCTTATAAGAAAACCTCGCTTAAAAGAAACCTGAACAAAAGCACCGTGTACTTTCCCATATATTTTAATGTTAAATTGTGTGTTTATAGGAAACACGTTTATAAGAAAAACACTGATAAAAGAAACATTTCTCCAACCACGAACTAACCATTTTCCATATAAAGTTGATTGGATTTAGGAACTTTTTTAATAAAAAAAAATTACGAACCTCATAAAATTAGAGACCCTTAAGAAAAATTCAAAGCAAAAATTGCAAATGTCATTTATGGGCAATTTTACATTATTGTAGAGAAATTAAGTTCAGTGTTCCATCTGACATTTGAATTTGTTTTTTGTTGTGTTGTAATCTGTTGTGCTTACCTACCTTTGCTGAAAATGTCGCGAAATAATATTTCACTGAAAACTAAATTATCAATCTTGGAAATTAAATCGGGAAGAAATCGAAAAGAAATCTGCGAAAAATATTAAATTGCAAAAAGCACAACGCTGAAGCCGCAAATAATTTTGTAGAACTCGTTGTGCCAGAGATATTACAAAAAAATGGTTCAGAAAATATTTACAACGCAAACGAGACTGGATTGTTCTTTAAGGCTCTTCCTACTGGTACCCATGTCACAAATGGGCAAGATATACAGGCGCAAAAAATACCGAAAGATAGAGAAACATTGCTCTTCATATGTAATGCTACCGGCAACGACAAATTTGTCTTTTCGATTGGAAAATAAAAGCAGCCCAGATGTTTCAGAAACCAAGCAATTCCAATCGCTTACAAATTTAATAAAAAGGGTTGGATGACAAGTACTATTTCGATTTAAATTATCAAAGTGCTTGATGATGCCATGAAAAAGAAAAATTCTACTCTTAGTTGATAATGCCCCATGCCATAAGTTGGATTTTGAGCCGAAAAATATTGAGATAACATTTTTGCTTGGTTTTGAAAAGTAGATAGTGATGAGGATTGCATTCATAACATCGAAGATATTCTTTTAAACAAGTATGAGAAAGCATTCATTCAAACAACAATTAATGATTATTTTTGAAGAGCTAAAAACTTAACCAAGAAAATTTAATCTTATTTATTCGTTTGTATGAACACTGAAGTACGAGTACATACAAATAATACCTTAAATTAACGAGCTGTGAATTTTGTGTTATCGTTTTTTTTTCTGTTAAATAAAATATATTTATTTATTTACTACTTTGTAAAAATAGATTTTTTTGTTGGACGGTGTATAATAGTATTTTTGTTTCCGTACAAGAAACTTGATTCTTACATCCGTACAAGAAACTTGTTTCTTATATCCGTTCTGAGGATATAAGAAAAACTCGGTTATAAGAAACAAGTATCGTGCAATTTCTGAGTTTCTTATAAGCGTTATGTACTGTATTATGTTACACAAAGTAACTTTTTGAAACGGAGTCGATACTCTGATTTGTTGGATGGTGTTTGAATCCTTCATGGAATGCGTTATCGAAGAAGTTTCAGCGGCGGAAACAAGGTGACGTAGTTCCCGGATTCCGTGGTGTTTATGCAAGTGATGCACTTGGTAGAATATACACAGTTCACCCGAAAACGACGAATGCTTCTATTTGAGAATGCTTTTGGTCAATGTTTGTGGCCCTACTTCGTTGCGGACTGTTGACGGTGTGTTGTGTGCTACATATCGAGAAGCCTACCAACGCAGGCAATTGCTATCACTGCGCCTGCGAATCAACTTAGGACACTCTTCGTAATCATAATTTCGGCATGTTTTCCATCAAATCCTAAAGATTTGTGGAATAAATACAAGGATGATATGGCCGATGATATTTTGCATCGAATTCGCACTATGACATCAGATAATGAACTGGAGATATCAGATAAAATGCGCAACAAAGCTTTGATTTTGATCGAGGATATGTGTCTGCTCATGAGTGGCAATTTGTTATGCAAATTGGGGATGCAACAGCTAAATCGCGCAATGCAAGACGCATTTAATAGAGAATTGGGGCGAGAAATGGATTTCGATCGCATCGCATTGAGTCAAGCTGTTGCAATGTTGAATCAAGAACAAAAGAAAGTGCACGATGAATTAATGCAAGCAGTCGATAACGAAAATGGCGGAATATTCTTCCTTGATGCGCCCGGTGGAACTGGAAAAATATTCCTAATTTCACTGATTTTAGCTACGATTCGTTCGAGATCTGCGATTGCCTTGGCACTCGCCTCTTCTGTGATAGCGGCTACTTTGTTAGAAGGCGGTCGAACAGCTCATTCTGCATTGAAATTGCCACTGAATCTGCAAGTGGATGAAGAACCTACATGCAACATTTCAAAGAACACTACGATGGCGAAAGTAATGCAGCAATGTAAGATTATCATATTTGACGAATGCACAATGGCTCACAAACGCGCATTGACGGCCCTGAATCGTACTTTGAAAGATTTACGTAATGATAACCGACATTTCGGTTGGGCAATGATCTTGCTATCAGGCGATTTTCGTCAAATGCTGCCTGTCATTCCGATATCAACTCCGGCAGATGAATTGAATGCTTGCTTGAAGGCGTCTGCTTTATGGCAATACGTAAAGAAATTGCATTTGCGAGTTGCTTTACAAAATGACCAGAGTTTTCCAGGCAATTGTTGGCGATGGGCAATGGCAAAATTTCAGCAGACTTAAACACCGGCCTGATTGAGTTTCCACAAAATTTTTGCAACTTTACAACGACAACGGAAGAACTAATCATGAATGTTTTCCCCAGTATCGCTCAGAATTATGTTATGGTGTAAGAGCGATTTTGGCTACGAAAAACAAGAATGTCGATCATTTGAATTTCGTCATTCAAAATCAAATAGCTGGTGAGTTACATTCATATAAATCAGTCGACTCCGTGATGGATGAAAACGAAGCCACCAACTATGCCGCGGAATTTTTGAATTCATTGGATGTTTCAGGCTTGCCTCCACACAATTTGAAATTAAAAGTCGGCACAGTAATAATTTTGTTGCGCAACCTAAATGCACCAACACTTTGCAACGGTACGCGTTTGATTATGAAGAATCTAAAATCAAATATTATTCAAGCAACGATTTTGATTGGAAAATTTAAAGGCGAAGATGTTCTTATTCCGCGGATTCCACTTATTCAGAACGATTTGCCTTTCGTATTTAAGCGTCTTCAATTTCCCGTACGTCTCGCTTTTGTTATGACAATTAATAAGTCGCAAGGACAATCGCTAGATGTGTGTGGCATAAATCTTGAATTTCCATGTTTCTCACATGGTCAATTGTATGTGGCGTTCTCACGTGTCGGCAAACCTCGCGCTTTGTACGTGTACGCACCCGATAATGGAACGAAAAATGTTGTTTACCATAAAGCACTTCCGTGAAAAAGCGGTAGGTTGGCCGGCAAGTAAAGCGCTACGGTTTTTGGAATTGTATTTAATTTTAATATAACTTTTGAATAAAGAATTTTAATTGACCGGATTACATGAAGCGAAAGCTCGGAATTATTAATTTCGTTACCTACCTACATTAATGAATTTGGTCGGAACGAAGTTCGCCGGGTCAGCTAGTATTTGTTCTAAAATACTGACGAATATGAAAGAAGACCTATTCTTACTATCGGGTCTTCTCGGTTACTCCGACATCGCATCTTCCATACTTCAGCTCACAAAAATGGCACAAAAGTCCGAGAAAAGAACACAAATGATGGACCTGGTATAGTCCGCCGTCCAATATCAAGGGACACAAAGCTCCATAAGAAACCCATTTTTTTTTTACATGGAAAGCTGTGTCTCTCTATATTGGACGGACTATACTAAACGCTACACGATACTGTACATAGCGAAACACGAATAAGAAAATGAGTCGATATAACCCGCGCAAATGTGTTATACTATGCTGAAAGGGGTAAGCGGACTGTATCCTTTCCTTATGTTTAAAATATGTTTTGGGAATACATAAATTCTAAAAAGGCCGTTGGTTGCTCCTCAATATAATGGCCAATTCTTTTGTATCTTTTTAACGGCAAGACGTATTCGTGCAGATATGATTTATGCACAAAAGAACAACTAACCTGTAATACGAGTACCTGCTGAATTCATTTAAAAGCACTTTCTATGTCGCTCCTTTTTCAGCCTACGAGTACATTGTTCAAATTAGCAAATCAACTTTTTGTGAATTTAAACCCAAACGAAGTTCGTAGAAGTAGATACAAAAAATCGGCAAATGCAATCCATTACTGCAATTGCAATCAAAAATGTAAAATGGCCTTCCATCAGCTGTTGTTTTAAAAACAACAAGCATCTCTGCAGTGACCCAATAATATAATTTGCAATCAAGCCACTTTCTCTTAATCAAATCAGATATAAAGTAAATAAAAAAAAAATCTATCAACTTCATATAAAAAGCAGGATCCAGGAGAGCGAACCTGTAAAAGTTGGTGTTTTATTGGCTTTCAACACAGCAACTACATATTTGCTAATGCAACGATTTAAATTGAAAATTGATTTCCATCTGTCGCCCCCCCTATTACACACGCACACATACACGCACTCAAATCCGTGTACAAAAAAATGCACACGCATATTGACTGTATCGATGAACAGGATGAACTCTATAAATTATGGAGCAATAATTATAAATTAAATTTCCTGTATATGTTAATGAATTGAATGCTATTCAGAGAGGGGTGGAACACTATAGAGGGTGGTCGAAGTTAAAATACGGCTTCTAAAAATAAAAGGAGTGGGCGAAAAGGATATGCATCCCGCATGGATTTGGCAAGTGTTCAATGCCACCCTATGAATGGCAATGGAAAGTGTATGTTCCATTAATGCACTTAATACGCATTCGATATCAATTTATTGATATGAGTCCTTGTGCTCTATACACACAAGGGGTATGGGTTGTAATGAAGGAGTGCCAAAGCTGCTATTTCTGTAGTTGCTGTCGGAATTTATGGGCTTTCGGTGTCATTTTAATGCACAGGGCGTTGTTGCAATATTTGTGAACATCGAACTCATTTGGTCTGTCAGGAGAAGGTGAATGCACCGTGGATTTGTAAGTGAAACAGGACATTGATAGTTTGCGTACATTAAGCTTGATTGTAATTGGAAATAATTGCTAGTTGAAAATTTATTTGACAAGCGAGAATGTGCGTATACATCCTTAAGATGCTTGTAATTCTGGATTAGCCTGGTTGAACTAGGCGAATAATATGCACGGTAACCTCTGGTATGTTTAAATTCTGTCGTCGTTTGTGGGGTTATGCCGTCGCCTTTAGGGTTAAGTGGAAAATCGCTGACGCATTACTTATTTTTATCTTGAACTTATTTATAAATAAATTGAGCAAACCTGCGCCGCATCCATGAGCGTAAATTAATAGCTATTTGCCTATAAAAATTGGTGATAAATTATCGCGGGTATGACCCTTCCAACCCTGCAGAAGATTTTAATGCCGCGATGAGGTTCACATGTGTGACAAAGGGCGCCAAGAGCCAATCGTCTTATCTGCCGAAAGTGAAAGATTACTGAAAGATGGTGGTGATTTAGTTATTGTGGTTAAACGGCTGACGATAGTTAATGAAAGTTACACATCACCAAATCCTGCCTGCGCTTCACAGCCGTCGTGGTATTTCGAAGATTCGCACACACTTTGGTTAAACATGTGCGACTATGAGCTATTTATGTTCGTATTTCATTCACATGCGTGTTATAAGTTTTATTTTCAATGCATATCTATCTTGTTAACAGTTGAATAGTTGAACGCGAACACATTTGTCAGAAGGAATGCCTTCTGTAGCCGCCCTCACATAATATGTTACAGGCACTTCTTGTAAAGTTAGCTTTTTATTTTTTTATATTTTTCTCAGAAAAGGCGAACCTAGAACGATGCTTTCAGATAAGCGTTGCTGCAATTCTTAAATTATATTCCACCGGAAAGATGTCTCTCGGAAGAAAATTCCATCGATTTCTTGTTCTATCTGTATATAGATGGATTTGGTTTACAGATACACTGGCAGTTGACAAATACACCATACGATGGGGAGAACTAAATGCCTGCCTAGTAGGACGAGCAAATGATGCATTTTATGAATCAGCCAGAAAAAATCCTCAAAACATCTCGAGTCGAGTATTTTAAGAGAATGTTTCGAATTTTTTGGTGGATTAGTTGGCAAACACCGCCTCCACAACACGAAAACTGACAACAGCTTGCGACTAATCGACATTGCAGCAGCCTGTTATAAGGTGATAATGATCACTAGGTGCCTACTGCGAATCCCCAATTGCTCATCAGTCACTCATCAGCCAACGCTACCATTATAGTTAAGACGAGACCCACCTTATCTAATCGACTTAAAATCCACATATGATAGCATTCATCGTAACAAGGTCTACGTGGCCATGGCTGAATACGGGATCAAGGCAAAACTGATCTAGTTGTGTAGCGTGACGCCGGAAAACTCGCCGTGAAATTTTCAGTTTGAAAATAGGGAAGAGGTGCCGGAGGTGACCCCGAGATAAACGTAGAAGTTGGTTTAAGGTTTTGAAAGTCGTCAGCTAGATTTTTTTTTAGAAAAGGCAACCAACAGAGCCTCGTTGTAGTCCTTCATGGTCTATTTTATATTTCGTCTCATCTCTCTGAAGCAAATAGAAAATATACACATTCTGTCAATATCAATAAAACCCTAACACTTCCCCTTGAGAAACACATAATTTCCCTTCAGAACCCGAGTAGTCCTTCATAGTTTGTGCAACTTTTTTCCTCTACCTGCTCAGAGAAGTATTTTCCTGGAAATTTCCTTCGGTTTCAAGATACTCCCTCAAATTCACCAATATATGTTTTATATCCTCCCCATCTTGTAGGTCGCCGCAGTATCCGTATCTATCAGTCGCTGGGCATATTTCCTTAGGTGTCCAGACAGGATACTTGCCAGTGTCCTTAGCTGCTCCTGCCTAATTTAAGGATTTCCCTAAATTTCTTGGAGTCAAAATGCGGCTACAGTGCCATTGATACGCAATACCCAAGTATGTAGGTCTGCCCACGTCAGGTCGGCAGCCTGTGCAACATTTGTTCGCTAATAATACCATTAACTATACACAGATGGGGTTTGACAACCAAACCACTGCCTTACTGCTATCTTACTCTCCTCACATCCTTGCTAATTCGTTACCTTCTATACCGCGATGTCCTGGTACCTAACAATCCAACACAATCTCACTCGGTTCTGCCTGCCTTAAACATTCTTCAATAGCCCCTGCCTATTGGGAATTGCTGCTTTGGTTACATGCTATGAAAACAAAGATTTGGAATCAAAAAATACATTGCCGCTGGCTATGTAACTTGGGATCGTAAATTGAGCAATAAAAATTAGGCCCATTGATCCGCATGGGTTTCGCCGCCCTAAAAACAGCCACAACTTCTGATTGGAAGAATCGGCAAAGAAAATGATGGAGCCAATTCCTTCCGTCGTTATATCCTACGGAATATCAAAGTTAACTAAATCTCGACAGTTATTATTAGCAGTGTCCAATGCCGCCGCACAGTGGCGCATATTGACTTTTTTGGTTGTAAAAATCATAGCTTGTAAACAAATAAAGATATCGTGTTATTTTTTTTCAGCTTGAAGAAAATTTCCAAAGCTATACATTTTATGAATTTTAAGAAAAAAATATTTACAGGGTGTTTCAGAATTTTCTGCTAAAATACGACTTTCTCCCAATAGGAAATGGACCTAATATTTTACCTCAAACAATTTCAATAGCAAATAACTGAAGTAAAAACAGGGTGTCTTAAAGTCAAACAAAGTCACAGTGGTGCATAAAAATAAACAAACAATACATTTTTTAAATATTTCTGCATGTGTATCAATAGACTTTTTTTTATTATTTTGCTTTCACTCTAATGAAAATATAGATAAGATATACTCGTATATAAATATATAAGGTATAGAGAAAGTATGTAAAGTGTTATAAAATAATAAAATTTTAGAAAAATGTGTTCCAGAACTTCATGTTAATAATATATTTCAAGTTTAACAGTGGAGAATAAATAAATTAATAAGTAAAAATAAATAAAAAACAAAAAACGATATTTCTTCGAAACTTTCGTCAAAGTTAATAATTTTTAATGAACTAATCATTTCTGGAGAGTATCGTGCTTTGAGGTCTTTTTCAGTTCAAACATGCCTTAGCGAAGAAATAAGATGAGACTGCAAGCATATTGAATAGGTCTTCATTCTGCCGCATCCTTGAAACCTTGCAGGTATTTTGGTACCTATTTTTTTGTAGTTTTTATTTTTGGATTCCTGAGCTTCTGCTGACAGTTCTCCGATTGGTAGCGACTGATACTCAATTATATTTTGACAATGAGCCAACATTTTATGAGGAGTAGGTGTAAGTTGCTTTTCGGAAGACTTTTCTTTCAATAAATTTGTTTTGCATAAACTCCAAACTTTGAACCGTCAACATTTTCTCTGCAGTTTAGAACGTTAAGTATTACTTGAAGCCTTCTTATCACCTCCATATTGACTCCAGTTATACGAGCTGTTACATCTGGTTCTGCAAAAAATGTTCTCGATGTTTTTTTATCGTAAGCGTTTCCAAATCCTTGTTTTGGTTTATCCACATCGAGTCCAATTTCCTCGCGAAATTTCCTTTGGATATCTTGCTTCCTTTTTCTTTCTGCCTCCTTAATTCCAATACTTTGATCAATATTTTCTCCATCTTGTTTGAGTGTTTTATTCCGATGTGTGATTTATTGACCAAATTAAATGTTTATGCTTTATTGTGTTCTTCGGCTGTTTGGTTATTTAGTTTTTTGTAAAATGAGAGTGTTTTATGCAAGTTTCAAAATGAATTCCATGCATCTGATTCAGGCATGTACCTAATGGAGATATTCCATATTCGTAATTATGCTCGTCATTTGTTAACTGGTCTTCATTGTTGAAGTTTTTTTGCGTTCTTTTGCAAATGGGACATGACTGTGTCGACTTTGTTTAAGTGATTTTATTCAACAATCATCTTTGAAAATAGTTCGTGGTTTACAACAATAACTGCTTCGTCATTAACCTTATTTTCAAAAGGTTGAAGATCAGCGATTTGGCTTTTGATGTCGTTCACTTTGCTCCTTTTAAGATCTGCAGTTTCCTTTGCATACTGGAACGTTATTGGTCGGCAGAAATGAATTGATGATGGGCGAGGGTTTTTCCAATATTCACTATTTGAACACTTAAGTCTCAGGGGAACAAATGTGGCCTTGCTTGCATCCGTTATTGTTTCACCATCATTTGTTACTATTTTTGGCACTTTGCCCAGATGAACCATCACAGCCCAACTTGCTTGGCAACGTCAGACTTCTTAGAAGTCCAATTAATTCGTGTTCACTCTTGGTTTCCAAAGAATACATTTTTAAGTAGTTAAGAATACATTTTTACATGTAAAAATAATGTTTTCATGACCACTTGCATTTTTAAGGATTTAATAAAAAAGCCATAAATGAATAAAAATACCCTTCTTTAATAAAATCTCTCTAAACCGCAAATAGGCAAAAACTGGCAGCTAGTTTTCTTAGTAAACGTTTCAGAAATAGTCAAAGATTAAATTTCTGTTGAGTTTAGACCAAAGACTCTTAAAGGATTTTTTATAACTCACAAAGTCAAATAATGCAGCCAAAAACAGCTTTTCGAAAATCTTAAAATTTTGCAATTCAAAAAAAAAAAATGGAATATAATTCCAATATAAATGGTCCTTTTAACTAGCTCAAAAAAAAAAAATATAATTTTTAAACAAGGTTTTTAGATTTTAACGCCGAAACTCTGAAACTTTTCATAAAACAAATTATGTTTTCTTTTGTTTCAAAAATATGGAAACTTGACTACCTGGATCATCCGAATCCTTCGCCCGATTTTAAAATTTCTTTCGACTTTTGAAGCTTTTAATATTTCCTAATTCAGTAAATAAATTAGTTTCGGATTTAAAGCGCCCACGAAAATTGAATTTTGCAAGCACTTTTGCAAAAAGACGCCACAGTGCGCCGTCCTTGAATGAACCCAAATTAGTGAGCCGTATTGCACTGTTGCCAGAAAGTTATTTGATATGTAAATCAAGCGTTGTCAGATGCAAAAAGGTGTCCAACGCTGCCGTTAGTGTGGTGGTGCGGAAAGCACCAGTTATGGCTTTACTTGTCGTTCTTTGCGTCACCATTAATTTTCCAATTGTACTTTTGCTCTCTGTCGCTTTTCACACTCATGCGCCATAAGAAAGTATGTTTGCCATAATTGTTGCTTCACGATTTATCATTTTATAAACTCGTATGTGAATGTGTCGCAACTTTGATTCTTAACCTAAATAATGGTTTTCAATGTAGGCCTAAAAGTACGCTAAAATAATTCGTTAATTTTGAATTTGTTTTACAATACTTGAGGAGATGACCTCTGTTCAAAATGACCATACTGCTTCTAAATCATTAATTTCCTTTTTAATAATTAGAGTTTAATCCTGACTTTATTGCGAGATTTTATATGTTTTTATCAGCGAGGTTATTATCTGGATTAAGAACATCATATCCTTCCCACTTGACTGCATCCCTACTGATCCGGCTTTGGGTTTCGCCACCTCGTTGAATCTAATACTCGGACTATAAATTGAAGTATGTTCTAGTGGCAGATTTTAATCAACAACTCCAGGGCTAAGCTAATAAAAATTCTATTTAAAGGGGCGAGAAAAAAAAAACTCCTCAAAACGTTCATCCTTCAATAATTACTTTATCTTTACTAATTCCATCTTATCACTTCATAAAAATTGAATTCAATTATTTTTTAATTGCTTTGCTGAGGATTGATATTCTTTTTAATTGACTTATGGAAAAGGAAAAAAATGTTACCAATCCCTCATGCGAATTGCAGACAGTTTAATATTTCACTCTCAATGTCCAGTAAAAGTATCCCATAATTAAAGCTTTTAGAGAGTCGACAAGTGTAGCCTGAAGAAATTCATTTTATCTTCCCAAGGTTATGGAAGATACCTTGAGATATTTTTAAAATTAAACAAATGAAGGTACTTTCAACAAAGGATGTCAAAAGTCGGAAGTGAGGGATGAGCAAAAGTTATTATTTAAGCTTATATGAATGTCGTGCTCATAATAGGTTCGATTTTTTTGTTTCGTTTGTTTTTGTGCATGTTTTGTTCCCACGAGTAGCGAAGAAAGGTGCATCTGCACAGAGATCCGCATTGTGCAGATAAGGCTAGTTGATCCGGAGGTCGCCAGGCATCCGGATACTCCGTTCGCGGTTGAGCTATTTGGTCAACTTGCCCTAAGCCAGGTTGGCTATCGGCAAGGGTCGTTTTACACCTTAAGTCCAGCCCAGGGGATAATGAAAAAGAAGGAGGAGAGGAAGGAAATGAGGAGAGTGAGAGGATGGAGAGAGAATGGGAGCGGGACGGAATGTCCTATTTGCAGTTCTTAGTGTCTATAGGCTGCATATGTTTAGTATTTCGATATTCATTAAAGAATTTTCTGATCTTTTAATTAAAGTAAAAGCAAAAAATTTAATTGTAGTTGGAGATTTTAACATTAACATTTTAGAGAGTACCGAAACCGTTTCAACATATTTAGCCTTATTAGCTGCACATGGACTTGATTCCTTCATTAATGAACCTACAAGGATTGTATCAGGTAGATGTTTGGATCACATTTATGCGCGATTCAAATGGGCTTCTTCTAATAAATGTGAGAAATGTGTTCTTGATTTGATGATTACTGATCATTGCATGACGGGACTTCTTGTGGAAACGTTTTACAGGAAGAATGGCAATTATTCAAAACCACTAAACAAAATTATGAAAATTAACTTTAGTAACAATCTGCTTTTTGAATTTTGGAATGATGTCTATTCGTGTACTGATGTTTCGAATTCCTACGCAATATTTATCGATTGCCTTAAGAAGCATAATATTTATAATTGTTGCTCTTTCTTACCATCGAAAAAATTGAGAAAAAGACTCAAACCTTGGATCTCTAGGGACTTAGTGAATAAAGTCAATGCTAAAAATAAGCTTAGAATGAAATGCTATCGATACCATAGAAATATGAGATTAAAAAGTAAATACACTAAATTGTGTGTTGAACTAAAAAAGAAAATTCCTATTTGTCGTGATACCTACTCGTATTACCGTAATTGTTTTGATTTTGCCAGAGGAAACCTTAGAAACGAATGGAAATTAGTGAACAGGTTACTTAACAAATCTTCTTCGCCAAAAAAAAAGCTTCTTCTTTGCGTATCAGTAACAATTAAGTCACTGATAAATATGAAATCGCTAAAGCTTTTAATGATTATTTCACAAATATTGCCAGTAGTCTACAACCCTGTCCAGTCAATTTATCTTGTGCTCTCTGTCTATGTGCTGAACCTTTTCAAAGCCATAGCTTTGTTTATAAACCCATAACGTCTCTTGAAATGTTGAAAGCTATTCGCAGCTTGAAAAATACTAATTCTAGTGGCGCAGATGGTATCTCAAGTTTTGTTCTAAAAAAAAATTGCTTAGTACATAGTTGATGCGTTTTTGCAGGGACTTTTCCTAAAGAACTCAAGTGTGCTGATGTTATACCTTTGTACAAAAAAGGGTCTGCTGTAAAACTGTAACTACAGGCCTATTTCTCTCCTCCCTGTCCTAAGTAAGATTTTTGAAAAGCTTATGAAGGATAGAATAGTAAATTTTTTAGACATCAACAATTACTTTAGTCCTAAACAGTTTGGCTTTCGGAAAGGGAAATGTACTGAAGATGCTCTACTGCAGTTCTGTGCCCAAATAATGTCTTATATTGATGGTAAAAAGTGTTCAGCTGGCTTATTCATTGATATCACCAAAGCCTTTGACATGGTCAATCACAATATTTTGGTTGGAAAACTGCAAAAAGCTGGATTTCGTGGTTTTATGCTGGATTGGTTCAAGTCTTACCTAAAAAATAGGTCACATAGAGTGAAAATTGATGAGATAAGGAGCGAATTAAAATTGTCTAACCTGGGTGTACCACAAGGCTCTGTCTTGGGTCCAATTCTATTTCTCATCTACATTAATTCACTCTTTGCACTTGACTTTAAAGGCTCACTAACTGCTTTCGCGCATGACATAGACTTTTCTTATGGTCAGAACAGTCCTTTGGAACTCGTTGCTGACATTAATTGGGATTTGAATTTGTTGAGAACCTGGTTTGAGAATCACAAGCTATTAATTAGCTCTAAAACAAAAATAATGTATTTCACCTTGTCATCTGTACACAGTTTAGGAGCAAATGTCCACTTTCATGCTCCTGAGTGTCAAAAATTTAGATTTACCAATTGCAATTGTACGCATAAACCTTCTACCCCCACTTTTTGCAGTTACCTTAGTTGTAGTGCTAACTGTTTTCTTATCGAGGAAGTAGATGAGTATAAATACCTAGGGCTTATTATCGACTCCAATATGAGCTTTTCGAATCACACGGAATCTTTGAGGAAGTATTTTCGTTCCACTCTGAGACACTTCTACTATTTACGGAATGTCTGCTCTACAATGCTTCTTAAGAAAATCTACTACGGTATTTTTCACTCAAAACTGCAATATGGAATTTCTTGTTGGGGTGGTGCTTATCTTAACAAAATACAACGTCTATTAGTTATTCAGAAGCATTTATTAAGAAAATTATTTCGAAAACCTGTTAGATATCCCAGTTTTCCTTTGTTTTGTGACCTGAAAATCCTTCCTGTTCGTCATCTGTATTGTTTTAAAGTATTGAAGTCATTCTTCATGAAATCTGGTAATCGTAATTTTCGATTAATTACAATTTACATGGAAACTGTTCTTACTTGATATATGTTCGTACTACTGCATACCGTAATTTTTATTCTGTTTTGTCAGTTCGCTTATTTAATAAACTTCCACAGTATGTCAGGGCAATAACAACACCTGGATTGTTTCTAAAATGTGTGAAAAATTGGCTTTTCAACCTCAACTACGCTAGTTTAGAATCGGTTACTTTCGACATTCTGATTTAAGTCTACATTTAATCTCACTGTTTTCCTAATGTTTATTTATGAATTTGATTGATTTTTTCCTTCTTTTTTCCTTTTTCTTTGTTTGAATATTATTTTGAAATACCTTGCTGTTTATGGCCACCTCATCATAAACTTAAATTTAAATGTAATAACTAATTGAAGTGGCATTCAAAACTGTTTCACTACTTTTGTAAGTAAAATAGAGAATGTCCCAACTTTCATTTAATTACAACTTGTTCCTTATACTTGTAAAAAGGCATTATTAATTAATTGTACTTGTATTATACCTTGTAATACTATATGAAATAAAATTATTATCTATCTATCTATCTTAGTAGACACTCTGAAATAAGTGACCCTACTCACGACAATAGTCGTCAACAGCATAGCCCGTTGAATCAACATCCAAGCCTCCACACCGGCACCAACCAATCTAGGGTGGTGCACTCGACAAGGTGACCCTTCGTGGAGGAATGTGGATTTAGTTTGTCCCAATATGTTTAAATGGTGGATTGTTGATAGCAGGGACGTCATGTCATGTATACCAGTTTCATCATCGATCTTATATTTTCTATGGAAAGGCAGCTCAATAAAATTCCCTTAAAAATACTTGTTTGCATTTTTATACCTTAATATTGCCCTTAGACCCCTAAAAGTTACTAAATTTATGATCAGCATCGATAGTAATGTCGATCTAGCCATGTCCGTCCGTCCGTCCGTCCGTTAGTCTGTCGGCAAAAACTAGGCCTTTAAGCTGGACCTAGAGAGAAATTTTAACCATATACTCTCTAGGGTCCCGAAATAATCAAGTTTAAGAATTTTTGAAATCCGCCCACAGACGCCCACAAACTCAAAAAAAAACAAATTTATCGAAAAAATCGAATTTTGAGCTAGAAAGCTGAAATTTTGTATATATGATCTTTGACTCCTAAAACTGATTGCGAGATAAATAAAATCCGCCCACTTTTAAATAAAACAATTTTATTGAAAAGTCAAAGTTTGAGCTAGGGAGCTGAAATTTATAATTTATACTTGCTGGGGGCCCGTTATGCTCATGTGTAAATATTTTCAAAATCCGCCCACTGACACGCCCGCAATTAAATAAAACAATTTAATTGAAAAACCAAAGTTTGAGCTAGGAAGCTAAAATTTTTGATATAAACTCTCTATGTGCCCTTTATACTTGCGTTTAAATATTTTTTAAATCCCAGTAGGCGCCTACTGACACGCCTACAGTTAAAAAAAAAAAAAACAATTTTATTGAACAACCAAAGTGGAGTGTTTTTTTTTTACAAAAGCTTCGTTTTTTTCGATTAATTCCTTTAAATGTTATATAACAAAATATGTAGAGCGTTCTTAACAATTCAACCATACTTTGACTTTTGTCACGCCCACTTATGAGGGATAGAAATAAGAATAGGGTATCCAACCGTTCGCCCAAGCATACTGTAACCCGTCCCTATTTTTTATTTATTTTTAAAGGAAGCCCAAATCTCAGACTCAGTAACGGTCCATTATACTACCAGGCAGAAATCCTCTTTTTTGGTGTAGAGGCATGTGAATGGGTGACGTATGTTGTTGTTCCCCATGCGGATTGAACCTACACCGCACGGGTCACAAGCCAACACACTAACTTCTACACCGTCGCCACCCATTGTTCGCATCTTGGTAGCGAATTTATTAGGATTTAATGTTAGTATTGAGTCCTTGCAGCTTCAATTTCAATTGACCGCACGAAATACCAAGATTCTTCATTGTCGACCGCATTTTCCAGTAGTTAGTTAGTTAGTTAAATTGACTTTTATTTCTATAAATATGTTACAGTTAAAGTTTATCCTAAGTCATAATAGGTTTGGCCTATGGCCGTCTACCCGGTTGACAAAATAAAAACTAAAGTTCTTTTATTAAAAATCTCCTTTTATAATTTGTTCTCTATAACGAAGTGCTGCAACTGAGTAGTTATTTATGACATCCCATCCTTTTTCTCCATTTAAAATGTTTATTGCTTCATCTTCCTCTAAGACATGTTTTCCAAACATTGATAATCGAAATTCTTTTAGAATTGGACAAACACCAAGAAAGTGCAAGATATCTTCTCCCTTTTTTATGTTGCAGAGGTCGCAAAGTGTTGGTAAATCTGGTCGATTTGGCATACAATTTAAATGGACAAGTTCACCTCTCATTTTAAAGACAGTACTTATTTTTTCAGCTGAGTAACTGTTAAGGAAATACGTTTTTTCTTTTAAAAAATGGTTAAGTTTGCTGTAATAGTTCCTAAATAGTGACGATTCGGCTCCTTCAACATATTGGTCATACGTATGTCTGCCAAGATTCTCCGAAATTGAATTAAATTTTTCTCTTAAGAGATGCGGTTGCTCGTTCACCTGAACCGTCAGATTCATTCCGCATTCGGCCGCTACTTTCTGCCATTCCTAACAAATGTTTCCATTTGTTCTAATTATGCTTTTTAATACTTACTACCTTTGGTATTCTGGATTCATTCATCTCTAATAATTTTAAAACATAGTTAGAGTGCATTTTGTGGGTTTACAAGCGCAGGGGAGGAGTTCCAGTTTCTATGTATAGCATGTAGTTAGGGGTATTTTTTGGTAACCGGAGCGAATACATTTTTCCACCTCATCGTAGCATTTTTAAACTTATATTTGAGCTCCGTAGAGCATTATCGAGGCTGCAGTCGGGTGGAACAAAGTTTGTTTTGCACTTAGCGACACATAATTGTTTTTGAAACAACGTTCCCAAATTGCACATATAGCTCTTTTAGCATCAGCTAATTTTTCACCAAAGTGCGGTTTTAAACATAAAGAAGGCATTAACAGGATACCTAGATATTTGTATCTGGATACAACTTCAATTTCTTCACAGTCTAACGTCCAGTATTCCACACGTGAGTACCGACCTCCTGCATTTCTAAATATCATGACTTTTGATTTTTCAAGATTAACAGTGAGATTCCAACTTTTACAATATGCACTAAGTCTGTTTATCATTAGCTGCATTCTTTGGATATTATCACACAGAAAGCCGATATCATCCGCATACATACATCAATGCCGGGATTGTTACATCGCAGAACCTTGCTCCACCTTCGGTTATATCATTAATGTATAATATAAAGAGTAGTGCACTTAGAATACGTCCTTGCTTAACGCCCGTTGACGTTTTGAATTTTCCGAGATTAGCTCTCCATCCCACACGTACGCAATATTGTTCTCATACAAAGCTCCCAAGATTTGAATGATTTTGCCTGATACACCGATTTTGGAAAGCTTGAAAAAGAGTGCTTCACGTGATATTGTATCGAAAGCTGGTCGAAAATCGACAAAGAATGCGTAGAACTTTTCAGCAATATTATTCAGGCAGAATATCTGGTCGATTGTAGAATAACCTTTTCTAAATCCAGCTTGAAATTCTTTAAGAATGATTTTTTCTTGAATCCATTCGTATAATCGTTTATATATCAATGCGGCAAACAGTTTGGCTGAACGCAGAAGTGTTCAAAAATGTGATTCGTCTGTAGTTCTAGTTCTTCGGGTCTTTGTAATCACTTTTTTTATGAAGTTGGAAAATGATTGCTTTCTTGAATGCATCAGAGACATTTGTAGAATCGAAGGTTCGATTATATTCTATTGTGAGATAATTTATAATCTCGTTTGTGCAATTTTTAACTTCCCAGTGAAAGTTCTTGTGATTGTGTGAATCGCGGATTTTGACATATCTCCACGTTTTAAGGTCACCAGAATCCAAATCCAATGTTTTAATAGATATGTCTGGTTGTGTGTATGTACGTATGTGCGTATGTACGTATGTGCGTTTGGAATTATATTTCGCCACGATTATCTCGAGAACCAAAGATGATATTGACATGGGGCCGGGTTTATTCAAAGCGTAATTACGTAACTCAGCACTGATTTTCAGTGAAATCGGTCTAGCCGTTTTTTGTAAATAAATAAATAACTAAAATAATTTGCCTTTATTTGTACTATTTATTGTCATTTGTCATTGAGCAAATCATTTGCGATTATAATCGCATAATCGCATAATATCAATGTAATAATGTAATAATAATAATAAAAATATAATAGTAAATATAATAATTACTATAAGTATATATACTACGAGTGTAAAGGTACGATTCCACGGTAATTTTTTCGAGTCATTTAAATGACGCTGTGACGTCAGGAAAAAATGTCGCATTAGAGAGACATTCAAGCTACGATTCGTCATTGAGAAAAAATGGCGATCACACGAAATGACTATCATCGTTATTTTTGTCCCAAAATTTAGAATTTTCCGTTGGGATGTCAACAAATGAAGAGCGAAGAAAATGGCAAATGACACCTTTCCTATTATTTCGATTTAGTAATGACCAATGACCAATGAGAAAATTGTAGGTTCTGTCATTTAGTGTTTTTCTCTTCTCTAAATAAAAGATGTCAACAAGAACTTTTGCGATGATGATGGAAATTGCGGAGACGGCGTATTTGGCAGCGTGTGTGCTGGAAAGCATTGAAGACGACCTTAATTATGAGCCAACGCGACGAAAGCGGAGTATTTGGCAAAAGTGGTTGAGCCGTCGCGAGAAGAGTGGATTTTGTGCTGGATTAATGCTCCAATTGCCCGAAGAAGAGCCTGAACTATATCGTAATGTCCTTCGTATGTCAGCCAGTCAATTCGATTATTTGTTGAGATTGGTGAAGCCGCACATCGAAAAACAGAACACAAAAATATGCGAGAGAGCGTTTCAGCGGAAGCACGACTGGTAATAACGTTCAACACAATTATATCGTGCGGTTTCTAATAACATTTTTGGAAAAATACCCTTTTTCCAGGTTTGAAGGACCTTTTTTGTTGTTGCAATGACCTCTCAGTAAAATAACATATATACATATTACATACATATATAAAATAGGGACTTGCAAGAATCCAATATCATAGAAGACTTAAATCATCCAAAAGTCTTAAGGCATTCAGAAGATTTAATAGCAGTCAGCGCGTTTTCGTGTCCTTCGACAGCCAATCAACCTGGATGCCGAAAAACAAAGAAAGTGGTGCTGGCGTGCACGTCGCTCCATAATTTTTTAATCACCACGAATAGATAGATAGATGTTTTTATTTTGCATGAAAAATTATACATAGGTTCATTACCGCACATTTTACAACACAGAGATTTGGTATATTTGCATACCTTTCTACTGAAAAAATAATAATAAGATCACAAAAAATCAATTTTTAATAAGTACAATTGATATTTTGAAGGAAACATACAAAAAAACCTTCAATGTGAGAAAATCACCACGAATAAAGTAATGTAAATGTGGATATTTTACATCACCTGCATCGGTTGCACCTTGACTTTGTCTTGCGCAGTTTCGTCACGAACGCCTTGAAGTTGCTGCGCATGCCATTCCACTTCTTTGTGGCTTCGGTTAAATCAACTGCGTCGATGGCCAGCTGTAGTACAACAATTGCCCATGAATCGGTTTTGATATGTTGAAGTTTGTATTCTGGAACTGAGCTATCCCAAAGCGCCCGTTGCTTTTGCACCGCCACAATCAAACGCGATTCTTCTTCGTCGCTCCACGAATAGCCGATTTTCCTATCCCTATTTACTCCTGTTTTCTGCGTTTTGCCTAATTTGCTCGCCTTTGTTGTACTTTGGGTATTTAAACTCAGACGATAGTTAACAGAATAGTCCATATTGTCGGCACTTGACGGCAACGTGTCGCATTCCATTTCACAGATAGTAATTTGTAGCGAAATAGCAGCCAGACACATGCAACGAATACCAAATGAAAGCACAGATATCATATTAAATGCTGTGTCATTTGTCATTTGCGTAGAAAAATGACACTGCATGAATTTCGTGCCTTGTCATTTTTTGGAGGCTGTCATTTAAATGACGCAACACCCAAAAAGTGTAGTCATTTGTCCTAGGCGTCATTAAATAGCAAAAATTCATGTCATTTTCTTCGCCATTTTCCTAGTCATTTAAATAACGCCTGAAATGTCGTCCCAAAAATGGCGATCACACAGAACGACATTAAAATTACGGCTTTGTGACATGATTTTTACGTCATAGCGTCATTTAAATTACTCAAACAAATTACCGTATAATCGTACCTTAATCAAAATATTTTCGATATCCACCATTTGGAAAAGGATATAATTTCTTATTTAGTAGCATCATAACTACATATATGATTCCTCATAATGGATACATCATACGGAATTTGGTTTTCTGGTAATTCCTTGTAGCATACCAATGTTGCAAAATAGATTGCAAATGCTCCGCAATCTATACCATTACTTTGTTCCTGAACTTAATGAAATATATAATTTTTTTCACATTTATATACAGCGTCACTTTGAAGTTTCTCGTGTGGACCTTGCGGGTCGCACTCAGACCACTTTTTATAAAATTCGAACGGGATGCGATCAATTCCTCGTGCTTTGTTTGATTTCGAGTTGTTTATAACTTCCTTGATGTCTTCCCCAGTAAACGCGGTGTCTAATTTTTCATCTATGAGTAGTGGGGCTGCTTATTGAAATAAAGGAGAGGTTAGTGGAGCAGTGAGGGGCTTATCGAAGTGAGTCCTAAGTTGCGGGGATTTAAGACACAAAGAGATGTTTGACGCGTATCCGTTTATGTACTTGACAGCTTTCCAGAGTTGCACCGGGGACTTTGAGGTTGTTCAAGAGCATTTTCCAGTATGGTGTCAAGTTTCCTCTCTTTTGAAGCTTGTCCAATGCTAAATAGAAGAAAGATTTATTTTGAAGGTTGCAATCATCTAGAGTTCTATACAAAATTCCTGTTGCAGTTGTCGACGAAGCTCTGTATAACTCGATAGACTTAGATTTGTAGCTCTGTTCTCATACCCTATCCAAAGGGTATATGAATTTGCCTCGTGTTTTGTAACATTCTTTAATATTGTCGGTTGGTTAAAACGACCTAAAAGTGGTCGTGGAAAAAACTTTGTTTGGGCGACCCCTTTAAAGTTGCATAAGCCGTGTTTCTTTGCACGCGGATATAGGGATGGCATCAGAAAACGACCATCGACGCTTAAGAATTCATCAAAAAAAAACTTGGCAGCACACATGCACCTATGACATGCACCGTGACACAGCTGTAAGTTGTACTTAAGAAATTTGTATTGAAAATCCTGAAACTGAAAAATATTTACTTCCGCCAATTGAAATTGATGACAAGCATATTCTAAAATTATGAAAAACAATTTCACTTTAACAGATTTGCTAAATTCAATTACCTTTATAATGAAGTTTGAAAAAAATAATAATAAAATCACGAAAAAAATATTCGGCGGGATGTGTTAGTGGTCGGAGGGATGTCAAACTTTGACATTTCCTGAAAAATTCATCGCATCGGTTCATCAGAAACAAAGAAAGTGGAATTTGGAAGCACTGTTTATCCCCGCTAACTGACTTAACGGCGATAGCTATCCCCGCTAAAGTTAGCGTATATAGGATAAGTTGTTGTATTTTACATGCAAATTTCAAATTATCCCTATATCCGCGTGCAAAAAAACACGGCTATACTATATTTGTTGTCAGCAGCGAAAGTTGTGTCGATTGTCCATACGATCTTAAATGCCCTTAAATGGAAAGCTGAATTTTGGAATCTATACTCTCTAGGCTATTGTAACTTTTAGGGGTCTACATACAATGTTAAGGTATGTTAAAAACAATGAGTCAAAATTGTAATGATAACGAGCTTAGGCGTAGAGCACTCACCACATCAGCACCAAATACCTGCCATAAATGCCGGTGTCCCCCAAGGCTCTGTTCTGTCCCCGACTCTCTTTCTCATTTTTATAAATGATCTACTGTCTGTTACTTCTAATCCAATCCATTCCTTTGCTGATGACAGTACCCTCAGCTTCTCATATTCGTTTCTTGGGTCACGCCCCTCATCTTCGGGTGTGGAACTGGAACGGCAACGTATGTTAAGCTCATTAAATTCCGATCTTAACAGCATAACTCAGTGGGGTAAAACCAATAGAGTGGAATTTAATGCTTCCAAAACACAATGCTGTCTCCTGTCATTAAAGCAAAACCCACACACACTGCCATTATCTATGAATGGCACTTGCATCGCTGAAACCGAAAGACTTTCCATTCTCGGTATGTGTGTTAACGACAACCTTCGTTGGAATGACCATATATTCGGTATCGCCAAGAATGCCGCAAAATGTCTAGGCTTCCTTAAGCGTTGTAAGAAATATTTCACCCCTTCTGATCTGGCTTCAATTTATAAGGCGTTTATTCGCCCGAAACTCGAGTACAACATATCTGGTCCGGTGCACCAATAACTTATTTGGAGTTACTTGACAGGATCCAACAACGCGCGATAAAACTGATTGGCGACCGAGACATCGCGAGATCGATTGACTCTCTTAGTCATCGTCGTAATGTCTGCTGCCTTTCGTTGTATTATCATTATTTCCACTATAAGTGCTCAAACGAAATTGCCAGTTGCATTCCTCCACTTGAACATTTCAACCGCAATACCCGTCATGCAAGGAATGCTCATCAGTTCACCCTCAAGCCTGTGTTCGGACGTACAGTGAAGTTCAAAGAATCTTTCCTCAGCCGTACAACACGAATGTGGAATGCTCTTACCCGCTCCATTTTTCCTACACATTATAACCTACAAACATTCAAAACCAACGTGCATCGGCATCCCTCCTTTTCGTCTCACCCTAATTTCCTTAACGCCCGCGCTGTGTAGCTAATACATTATAAGGGTCCCAACAAATCTCTTTAGTGCGCGCTTATTATAAAAAAAAAAAAAAACTCTGATACGAGCAAAAGAAGGACAATCACAGAGGAAATGTGTCATCGGTTTCTCGGCAGGCTTCGCATTTTTTTATACCCTATTCTAAGGGTATATTAATTTTGACGCATAGTTTGTAACATACCTTAATATTGCCCGTAGACCCCTAAAAGTTACTATATTTATGATCAGCATCGATAGTAATGTCGATCTAGCCATGTCCGTCCTTCCGTCCGTCCGTCCGACACGCCCACAAACTCAAAAAAACAAAATTTTGGAAAAAATCGAATTTTGAGCTAGAAAGCTGAATTTTTTTAGATATGATCTATGACTCCTAAAACGGCTCGGGATAAAAAATTTTCAAAATCCGCCCACTGACACGCCCACAAATAAATAAAATAATTTTTTTATACCCTATTCTAAGGGTATATTAATTTTTGAAAATCCAAAGTTTGAGCTAGGGAGCTGAAATTTATAATATATACTCTCTATGGGCCCTTTATGCTCATGTGTAAATATTTTCAAAATCCGCCCACTGACACGCCCACAATTTTTTTTTTTTTTTGAAAATTCAAAGTTTGAGCTAGGGAGCTGAAATTTATAATATATACTCTCTAGGGGCCCTTTATTCTCATGTGTTAATTTTTTTTAAATCCGCCTACTGACACGCCCACAATTAAATAAAACAATTTTATTGAAACACCCAAGTTTGAGCTAGGGAGCGTTTTTTTTTTTTGATAAAATCCTTTAAATGTTATATAACAAAATATGTAGAGCGTTCTTAACAATTCAATCATACTTAGACTTTTGTCACGCCCACTTATGAGGGATAGGAATAAGAATAGGGTATCCAACAGTTCGCCCAAGCGGACTGTAGCCCGTCCCTATGTTTTTTTTATAATTTGCGTGCGCTAAAGGTATTTTTTCTGTTGTACACAGTACCCTTATAGTTGAAACCACAGCGCAGGCATTTTGTTTGTTGCTGGAAGTAGCTCCCAGCAAATGATTCATTGCCTATTTTTGGGTGCTACTTACTGTATGATATAGAAGGATAGGAAAGACGTTTGGTGCGATGGGATTTTTTTTCTCAACAGGTGGCTCCTAAATTGCTTTAGTGACAGATCTCCCTTTTGTTTTGCAGTGTGTATTGAATTTATAGAAATTATGGCCCTGGTCGGGATTCGAACGCACAACCTGCCAATCATTTAGTGAATATACTACCATCGCAACATTGCCACCTGCAATAGTGGTATCGCTTAAGCCTAGCACCTTAGGATGCTTGGCAAAAGCGTAATGGCCCGTAAATCGCCAGTAGTCTGTCTGCAGTCTTTTCTCTTCTGCGACAACGTTCATACCCTTAGGGTCTTCTTCTACTTCCTTCACGCGGAAGCTATGATCAGGACTAAATGCATTATAACCCTCTCATTTTACTGCATTTCTGTTGGTCCGCCTAGTCTGCGGGTTCGACCTCAAAAAAATATTCACAAATTTCGGATCACTTCATTACTGGTCAATCAAATGCTGAAGTTGTTGCATTTGTGATATTCAGGAGCCTGCCTATTTTTTTTCTACTAATTTTACACGTGCATGCTCATATTATTGATTATTGTTTGATCGTCCTTTTGCAAAACCGGTGATCTCCAGTCGTGTCAACCCACGGATTTGCATGGGCAGTTTCAAGATATTAAATGTGTCGCTAAGCTCACATGAATTGTTTAATTGTGTAGATGTGATCATCCCTTAAGTCGACTTTCCGACAAGCACTGTTTCGCGGAACCACTGCACTGATATTCTTAGGCTGTCCCTTTACGGGCATCCTTATAATAGGGTATAAACAGTAATAAAAAAATTAATATATATATATAGTCAACTATTACTAGTATGACTATATATATTTGTGGAGTTTCACCCAGACGTGGTGGTTTGGGATCTTCAGTGGATTACCACAAACACATCAAATCCATACTCAATTTTAGAAAACGTTATACCTGGGTGAAACTTCACAAATATATATAGTCATACTAGTACATAATAGTTGACTATATATATATTAATTTTTGACTATCAGGCATAGCCATACACTAGGCTGAAAAAACATTTCTTTTGTTATTCTTCAAATCTGAAGGAAACATTTGAATTGGAAATAAGTTCACACTCACTCGTGAGTGGTGACAACACATATACCCCTGGTATAAATTTGTATAAGCAGTAATAGCAAACTCTACTACTACTCATCGATTTGCCTAAACAAAGTTATTTCCACCCGCACTCTTGGGCCGTTTTAGCCAACTCTCTAATGTTTTTGTCATTTTGTTGAATTTTTTTTTTTTTTTTTTTTTCAAAATATCCAAGCAAGGTTCAATCCATTTCGGGGGATAAAAATATTGATAGAGTTAAGAGTAGGCAATAATTCGCTTAAGCCAACTGTAGCTTTTCGTTATGTTTATTAATCGCTTGTATTACTTGAACTATGGAGTTAATGTTAGGCCGGCTAATTGGACCATACAAATGGTCGACTGAAGCATTTTTCACCGAGTGTTGACAATCTATGACCAGCTCTCTACCCTCGTTTCTTATCTGGACTCACTCACTACATTCTTCTCCATGGAAATAATTAATTTTCACATTGCCTAAATGAAAAGTATAGAGTCTAAGCTTCTTCTACGCCTACGCCGCGCCGCTGTATCTACCATAACCAAGCAACTAACTGAGCTGAACGAGTAATGCATTAATCTTTCATTATCATTTCCGACACTACATCGTTAAACTTGGAATCATTAAGAAGTTGATAGATATTTATTTGTCGTCACATCGTTGGATTTGCCAAACTAATGATGGTTGGACCTTAAATGCTGTTTTTTTTATCGTTTTGAGTTAGACGCGAGATTCCCAATCAATTGTAAACGTCAACTACGTTTTTGTAAAGATGTCATAAGCAACAAAAGCAGTTCCAATGTTCACACGATAATCATTTCAATAAGTAACAATCTGCTGGATTTGTTTTATTTGATTTCACACCCTCGTCGCCCTGTTGTTAACTCAGTTGTAACATATGCACGATCTGACAGTAAAATATTTTAGGACCATCATCATGGATGGCATACGCACCTATATACGAGTATACAACAAATCAACACTGTAAACGTTGAAATAGGAAAACTTACTCCCATGTTTCGTTTAAACAGGGCTCCCCCTTGCAACAAACAACAATATCCTAACAAGAAATAATTCTAATGAAATTGCTTCTCTTTAATGGAAACGGGAGAGAGGGGGAGAGAGAGAGAGAGAGGAAACAGAATGCCAACTAAATATTATCACCCTCAATAATAGAACTTTATTACTCGTTTGTAGGACATAAATGGCGCCTATCCTTGTAAATGTACTAAACTAAACTCTCCGGAGGTGAATCGTATCCAAAATGTTAGTCCACATCCTTGAATGTTAGCTGACTTTATTGCAAGTTGTGTCGAAGGATTTCCTTTTTTCCTTCCTTCTCAGACATGTAATCACACATAGAAAGAGATGGATATATAAGAGCTTTTTTCAATGCTTAAAATGGGTACCAATCGAGAAACAAGCTTCTAAGCAAGTTCACTTGGAGCACATCGACTTCACCTCGTTTTGATTTCATTCAAGGTTTAGCCTGCGCCACCCATCGCTTTGGCAAAGATGTGGAATAAGTACGGCGATATGATTCCCTGAAATTCACTATAATGTATAAAGTGGGGTTAGGGGGATATGGTTTCTCACCAACTTTTGGGAATGGACAGGTTTATCGTCCAAATGGGGAACGGTGATGCTGCTTATACACCTGCCTATTGCTATAATTTCAACCCCGTACATGGGCTATGTGCGGAATGTTCGAGAAGATATTGCTTCAGAAATTACCGGGATATTATCAACAACTTGGTCGGAAAAGTTTTCGATATTTTTGAGGGTTTTGCCTCTTATTTGATTATATTATTATAATTTTCGTTATGAGGATAATATCCTTGTATTTCTGATTACATAAGGAATTTATTTCTTTTATATTATTCCAGGAAATAGCATTCGTTTATTACATTATATGGGATAAAATGGCAGATTATACAATAATAAAATCGTATATTTTGTATGTATAAAAGTTATTGGGCGGCGTTATTAGTTCTAAACTTTGTTTTATATTTTACTTGTTAATTGGCTTTAGTTCTTTTTTACTAGCTTTTTTGGTCACAATTTTTTGTCGGAGATTTCAGTTTCATAGGCTGACATCCTTAATATTAAGTTGGACTCGTGATGAAAGTTTAATGATACTTAGCTACTGTTGCGATACCAATATCATTTACGGAACTGTGTTATTACTTTATTTTATAGGTGTAAGAAAATCAAGAAATGTCAGGTACGGCGAAGTTAATTGAGTCGCATATTGTGTTACAGGATTTGCCCATCGAATATCCATGTTGAGATTGATAAGCTCCTTTTAGAAGCGCTTTTAAATAAATATACTTGGAATAATTAGGGCGGAACTAGAAATGATAAAGGAAGAAGATAGATCCGTGTGGTATCACAATGGACCTTTTTATTGGTATAGGTTAGGTTATGCTAGGTTAGGTTAAGGTGGCTGTTAGCTAATAGCCAACACACTTAGACCAATGAGGTCCGTTGTGCTCCACGTGGATCGAGAGTTTCGATCTCTACTCGCTAAACCATTTGGAGCTTCTAATGAAGCTCGATAGACTTCTAACATCTGTGTTAGCTAAGTCACTGAGTTCATTTAGGAAGAAGGCTCCTAGATAGAGATTTCTTTTATGGGAGAGTGCAGGACATGTACAGAGGAGATGAAGTGTAGTCTCCTCATCCTCCTCGTCCCTGCAGCTTTTACAAAAGTTATTTGAATAGACGCCAAGCCTTTATGCGTGCTTGCCTATTAGACAGGTCCTGTAATGACACCTATAGCAGAGCCAATGTGCAGTCGGTTAAGTGAGATCAAACCCAAAGGGCGTCGCAGATCCAGCTTTGGTCAGATATGCTTGGTCGCCCTGAGTTTGTACTCTCGACTGCGGGTAGCTTAAACATAAGTTTACAAGTAGCGATAGGCATACCTAGAAAACCTTTATCAGGTAGAAGAAGTAATGCGGTTCCATTTTTGGCGAGTTCATCTGCCTTAGAGTTCCCTGCGGTGTCTCTATGCCCCGGCACCCAATAGAGGTGAATATTGAACTGCTCTGCCATCTCTTCAAGACATGAACGGTAGTCTAGGGCTACGATGGAGTTTAAAGAGATTGAGTCCAATGACTATAGCGCGGCTTGATTGTCCGAGAATATACGGATGTCCTAAGTGGATATCACATTTCTCTTCAGCCACGACAAGACTTCCTTAATCGCCATTATTTCCGCCTGGAACAATGATCAGGAAGACGGAAAGAGAGACTAGTATTTAGTCTTTCTGAGAAAACACCCCCACCTACCCCATCACTAGTTTTTGATCCGTCGGTGTAGAAGTGCATCGATTTATCCTCCGTGAATGCAACATCCTCTGAGAATGATCTGGTCGGGCTAGTGAATTGGAAATTTTTCTCGAACTGTAATTGGGGTATGGTATAGTCGATTTTTCTTGGTAGAGACCCAAGTGAGTCCAGAATGATAGAGTGGCCAATTTTCGTATGATCCACTGTGAGGTAGCTTTTAAGCGGACAGCGGAACAGGCAGCTATTTGCCTTCTAAAAATATCGAGGCGTGTCAGATGCAGTCAAATGTCCAGTGCAGCGGAGGGTGTCGTTCGGAGTGCTCCGCTGATGCACAGACAAGCTGTATGTTGAACCTTGCTCAGCGTCTCACGGTTTACCGCTTTGTCTAGAGCATTCCACCAGACTGCCGCATGTCAGAATCGGTCTCACTACCGATACGTATAGCCAGTTAGATATGCGGGGCTGTAGGCCCCACTTATTACTTATTTCCAGCTTAACTTCCTATCGAAGATTAGACCCAAGAATTTAGCTTCATTATATTCGTCTAAGTGTGTCGACTTCTGACGACTACCACTATAACCTTACCTAACCTTGGCAGTTAATACAATTTTTTTAATTGCAAAGCATTTTTTTCTTGTTTTTATGTTTTTGATGAGTTCAGTTTGCAAAATTTAAGAATCGAATTAACCTTGGTTCAACAAGCAATGAAAGTAAGCTAGCTACTCAGAACGAAGCATTTAAGGATTGGCGTTCAAGTTCAACTGACCAAACAAGATATAAATTTGTTAGGCACTGCAGGCTTCCATTCTCTGCGATCCCGGGCAAGCTGCTTCCAGTTGTCCAGACCAAGCGCTCTGGCTTCCGCGATGGTTTGGTCCTTAAAACGGAGGTTCGGTCTTTCTTTCCTTTTCGAACCTGGGGACTGGGAGTCGAAGATCCTTTTGGCTGAAGCAATATTGGCCCATTCGATCAATGTGGCCAAGCCAATACAGGCGATGTAATTTAGCTTTATGGGCTACATCCTCATCTTAGTAAAGCTCATAGGGTTCGCGGTTGTATCATTTCCTTCATTCGCCCTCCTCGAACACAGGACTAAATATCCGACGGAGTATTTTCCTTTCAAAAGAACTCTTCGAGTATTCCGCACCATATAGCAAGACTGGCAAGATTTAAGATTCGATACAGCGAGTCCTTCGAGTGTGGAGTTTCGAACGCATTTGAGTTGCCAAACTGAAGTAGCAGCGGTTTCCTTGGGATATTCTCCGTCGGATCTTTTTTTTTTTAAATTCTGGCTCGCCAAGGCGATTTATAAAAAGGGGGGGGGGGGGTACTTCGACCTTAAAGATCTTTTGTACCGTATGGGCCAGAAAAATTTTAAACTAGTAAAATTTCCACTCCGTGTAAAGCGGACAATTTTACCAGTAGAAGAATTCTTTATGTCCTCGGGGCTCAATTGTTCCTTGAGAAAGATCTTCTTTCTAATTTCATTAAGGGCTGGGCATTCACATAAAATGTGTTCATACTGAGGTCGTTCCTGACGAGGAAGTTATTTTGCGACTTTCCAGCATCGCTTTGATCCATTTAATAGTTGGTTTATCTATGTTTCTATGGTACAAAGCATTTGATATGGATTCATATCCAGTGTTGTTGAAAGCACCCTCTATGTCCAGAAAGGCACAAAGTGCGATCTCTTTGCAACGGTAGGCGTTTTTTATCTCTGTAGTTAGTCTTAACAGAGCGCCTTCCGTGGATTTGCCCTTTTGGTACGCATATTGGTGAGGGTGCAGAGGCATGCTTTTTGATATGCATTCTCTAATGTGAATGTCAATAATCCTTTCCATTGTTTTCAGAAAAAACGATGTCAGGCTTATCGGACGATATGATTTAGGTAATTCTCTCGGCTTTTTTCCCGGTTTAGGTATAAATACTACGTTTACCTCCCTCCAGGTAACTGGTATATACCCCCAGTTGAAGCTGAACCTAAATAAGGAATCATGGATGGTAGTAAAAATTCTATTCCATTTTGAATGAGGGCTGGAAAAATACCGTCTGTACCTGATGCCTTGAATGGTTTAAATGAGTTAATTGCCCATTTAACCTTATCCGGAGTAAAAAGTGTTCCGGATAAACTATGAATTCTGCTGAGGTTTCTTGGAATTGAGACCTCCGCTGTATGGTCGTCTGTAATGACCATCGTGTGAGAACCTGGGAAGTGAGCCTGAAGCAAAGTTTTCAGCGTTTCTTCCCGGTCGCGTGTGATTGAACCATCTGATTTAATTAACAATCCCATGCCTTTTTCTTGATCCGTTGGCAGGGCTCTTTGGAGGCGTGCCACCTCTGGAAGTTTTTCTATCTTCTCACAGTTTGCACGCCATGAGGCTCTTTTGGATCTGCGCAACTCTAAGTTGTATATGGTCAGCATGGATTTATATTGTTCCCATGTGCCGGTGCGTTTGGCTTTGTTAAAAAGCTTTCTCACCCTCTTTCGAATAGACTCAAGGTTATCGTTCCACCATGGTACGCACCTTTTAACCACGGTTCTTTTAACCTTGCAACTATTTTTGAATGAGGTAAGAATAATATCATTTATTTGACATTGCGCAGCATCTGCATCAATTGTATTTGATGGTGCTTCTGGCAGCATGTCAGATCTGACCGCAAGATTTTTGCGGTAAGTTCTCCAATTAGTCAGTCTGTTGTCATAACGGACTGACGCGTGTTCGGCATTGCATCTTACGAGGGCGGGTCAATAAGTCCGTGACTTTTGAAATAAAACACAGATTTTTTGATAAAATTTTTTTTTTATTTTTAACGTAGTCTCCCTTGAGCTCTATACACTTTGTCCAACGCTTCTCCAATTTTTTTATCCCTTCCAAAAAAAATTATTTGTCGAGGTCCTCAAAATAGGCCTTTATTTGCGAGATGACTTCATCATTGGAGTCAAATCTTTTTCCACCAAGCCATTTCTTCAGGTTTGGGAACAAGAAGTAGTCGCTCGGAGCCAAATCTGGAGAATAGGGTGGATGAGGGAGCAATTCATAGCCCAATTCATGGTTTTTTGCCATGGCAACTGCACATGTGTGCACCCTTGCATTGTCTTGGTGGAAAAGAACTTTTTTCTTGGCCAAATGAGGTCGGTTTTTTTTTCAAATCGTCATTAAATCGGTCCAATAAGTTGGCATAATATTCCCCATTGATTGTTCTTCCCTTTTGAAGGTAGTCAATGTGGATTATCCCGCGTGCATCCCAAAAAACAGTCGCCATAACTTTATTGGCTGACAAACCCACCTTGGCCTTCTTTGGCGCCGATTCACCCTTAGAAACCCACTGTTTTGACTTTTGTTTGGTCTCTGGTGTGTTGTGATGGATCCATGTTTCGTCTATGGTTACAAAACGGCGCAAAAACTCCTCCATATTGCGATTAAACAACGCCAAACCTTCCTGTGAAGTTGTTACACGATTGCGTTTGTGGTCGACTGTGAGCAAACGCGGCACCCATCTTGCGGAAAGCTTTCTCATGCCCAAGTGATCATTCAAAATTGAAACCACTGAGCCATGCGAGATCCCTACGGCTTCCACAATCTCTCGCACTTTCAATCTTCGGTCGGCCAACACCATATCGTGAATTTTTTCGATTGTTTCGGGTGTAGAGACCTCAACTGGGCGTCCAGGACGTTCGGCATCTTCAGTGCTTGTACGGCCACAACGAAATTCAGTAAACCACTTTTTTACCATTGAAATCGATGGTGCAGAGTCCCCATAGTATTTTTCAAGCTTAGCCTTGGTCTCGGTAATGGTTTTTTTTCGCAAGAAATAATGCTTAATAAGCACACGAAATTCACTTTTTTCCATTTTCTCCTCAAATTAGTGAGTAGTCTGATAAAAATAGCTGTCAAACACAAACTAACTGACGCAGCAAGTTTAAATTTTGACAGGAGTCAACTGACAGATGCTTTTTGACAGGAGCAGTGTTGCTGTTTCAGTGAAGAGGTCAGAAATTCAAAAAGTCACGGACTTATTGACCCGCCCTCGTATCTCGAAACCGATGTGCATATGATCCGATAGAGATGCCTCGCCAGACACGTGCCATCCCTCTATAATATCCTTCATAAAAGGAGATGATATAGTAAGGTCTAAAACTTCTTCTCTTATAGAATTTCTAAATGTAGGACTATTTCCCTTGTTTAGAAAAACGAGGTTATTGCTATATAAATATTCTAATAACGACTCACCTCTGTTATTTGTATCTCGGCTGCCCCAGATGGTATTATGTGCGTTTGCGTCGCAGCCGATTAGTATATGTACTTTCTGGTCCTCACAGTACCGGACAAGTTCCTGTACTGGTAAGGGAGGCACTGCATCCGTTTCTCCAGGAAAGTACGCCGATGCGCATACAAATTTATGCAGCTCTCGGCCTTTGTGGCGCTCTATTAGAACCGCCACCAGGTCCCTAGTTGTGAAACCTGGAGAGATAGCCGCCCTTGGTCTGAAAGGACCTTTGGCGAAAATTAGCTCTCTGTGTTTACAATTTAATCCGGATATCTTACCATTGGTTGCCCAAGGTTCCTGGATTAGTCCAATAGCAATGTTCCCTTCGGCACATCGCTGGCTAAAGGTGTCCGATGCACCCATAGCCCTGTGCAGGTTGGCCTGCAAAACGCTGAGACGGGTGGTCATTTGCGTCTGTATTCAGGGTTTCGTACTCTATTGGGCTTGTTATCACCTCTCCTACGTACGATACCCTGTTGAGGAGGACCACTTTGTCTGCCTCTAGGACTTTTGTTTTTATGTCCTTCTTGTGCCAGTGCTTTCTTACGATCCATACCTAACTTAGGCCTGAATCGTGTTTGGCTTTCTCTGGCTGCGCTTGACTTCGCGCTGGTAGCTTCTTTTTCTGGCACAGTTGTTACCGTACTTGAAGCTGCAGCCTTAGCGGCAGCGCTGGTGCTGGCCCCACTTGGGTCAGTTGCGGTGCTGCCGTGAGCTGTGACATCCTTCTTATCCAAAACGTGCTGTTTTTGATCTTTAGGGCCCTGTGTGGCCGTCTTGTCAGCACTTTTTAGGATAAGTTTGGTCTGTCCGAATCGGAAAGAGACCATACCCTTTAGCTCCACGAGTCTCCTCATGGTGCTGTCGTTTATGGCAAAGACCATATGTGCGATGTCTCGCTCATCCGATCTTTGCAGAACCCTCCACGTTCTCGTGTTCAGTTCTTTGTTTTGGCCATCTAATAGGGCTAGGATCCTTTCGCTAGCTACGCCGGTACTCTGCGGGAAGAACCCTCTGATGACATGTGGTTTTGGAAAATTTTCCTCTGCCACAAGCATCACCTCTAACCCGCATTTCTCTTTTAGCTTGGCGAAGGTTGCCTTCATCCACTCTGCAGTGGTGGAGTCCGCACATACGATCATTAGCCATCCGACTTTGAACGTAGTACCGCGGAAGGCTGGTTTGACCTCCTCGTCACGCTGTTCGATCGTGATATCCATAATCCTCTCCTGTATCGAACCCATTTGTTCGTTGGAGCGAGGATTACGATCGATGTCCACCGGTACAACACCCAGTCTTACATAGCTCGTTATATTGCTATACGAGACTTTGTCGACGGTTGTCTTCCCAGTGCGACCTCGCTTCGCTTCGGATTGAGGCGGGGTATTATCCTCGGATCGCATTCGCTTCACCTCGGGATCCGTCGGATCTACACTAAGGTGTCATACATGGAGTTAATGTTTTCTTCAAAAAGAGGAACTTTTAACTATATCGAAGTTATTGCTATCAACAGTGGCGATTTGTCCTAGGCGGTGGACAGACGTTTGGATATAGCATGTACTTGGTCTTGTCCTCATTAACTTCAAAACCAACCAATTTCAATGGCAGATTGGATTGGATTCAAGTTATATATAAAACATAAGAAATAAAGTCATTGACTGTGCCAGTTGATCATTCTGTTTTTGGTCAATGGCAAAAGTGATCGAAAACAATTTCAGGCACTCTTCCTTGCCTCCATAGTGGATGGAGATGGTTAGCACCAAACCTAAAGAAAAAGACGATATTTTTGCAAATATGTTTTAAGAATATTCGACTCTTGATCCCGGTCGCAACCACTAATATTTCCTTGTCAATGAGAAAAATACGATTTCGACGGCGAACAATAGAACGCATTCACCAAAAACTGGATTGGAAAAAGGCAATGGGACTACCTCCTGCAAGTCTACTAAAAAACCGCACCAGAACTTGCACATACATTGTGCTAGCTTTTTTAATATACCTTACTCTCAGGAAATGTTTCCTAATAAAACTAAGCCTGCCACAAAATTATCGTCCGATAGCTGTTGTCCAAAGTAATGAAAAAGGCAATAAGTGTTGAGTTGGTCAACTTTGGTAAGAAAGTCATCACATAATAAAAGGCTTTAAGACGACTCAGCTATGCACATGTGTATATATGGACGCACATAAAAAGCATGGCAAATCAATGCCTGTAGCTTTGGAAATTTAAAAATGTTCAGGTCGAGTCTTGGCAAAAAGCCCTGCTGATCAAACTGACTTCGTACCGAATACCGGTTACTTTGTGGTAGGATGCAGAATTTCCTGAAATTCTTCTCGAAGTTGAATTTCCTGATGCTGTCGTCCCTAGGTATGCCAAGAAGTGGGAGTTTTTTGAGTAAGTCACCGTGTTCTTTCGAACCGATGCATTTCCCTCTCCCCATTCCCTCCTTTGCCATAAGGATTGTTTTTTCTGCCTCGTTCATCACCATGATGTGTAGAGGGGTCAGTTCCAATAACACCTCCATGGCTGCGGTTGGGCAACTACGCATTGCTCCGGTAATGCACAGGCACGCCAGTCTTTGCATTTTGCCGAGTGTCTCTCGCGTTGTGAGTTGTGACTAGACTGGTTCGTTTCGCCCATGCTACCGCTCCGTATGTGATCATTGGTCTCACGATTGCAGTGTACATCCATCGCAGGATGTTTGGGCTGCATCCCCATGCCTTCCCCGTTATGCTCCTACATATCATGAGAGCCTTGGTGGGGGGGGGGGGGGGGGGTGATGTTGTTGTTCCCCCTTTTTCCCGTCGCCACTTCTGTACTTTCAGGCTTGGCCCGATGTTCCTCAGCCCTCCTTTTGGCTTCCTCAGGCCCGAAGCCTTTATTGAGGTAGCGGAGGTACCATTTAGCGCCAGCACCACTAAGTCCCCTTCGCAGAGGGTCGTCCCTCGCGCCTGGTTGCCTGGTGGAGGTAAGGCTGGCTTATTCCTCTTCCTTCCGGTGTTGTTGTCGGGGGGTACAGGGGCTGGTACTTGAGCTATGCTCGTTCCCGCTGCCCTAGTTCCCTCCACCATTACTTTCCCGGACAGGGAGGGGATTAGGATTTGGCTCCTATCCCCACTGCAAGCACCTGTCGGTGCTACCGGGCTTCTTCCCGGGCCTTTTGGCACCCCCGTGGCTTGTCGTGAGGTGACGATGGTTCTTTGACTGGTGCTGGGTTGCACCAGTTTAGAGCCTCCCTCTCGACTCGTTCCGGGTCTATCTTGTGCCAGGCGGTCGTCATGGATGTCCTGCTCCATCCGACCAATGGCTTCGTCTGCGGTCTGTCCCCGCATTCTGTTGAGTTTGTTTTCGTTTTTGTTTTTTTGTCTGTTTTTGTTATTCATATCCCACGAGTAGCGCGGGAAAGACGGTCGACCACGCCAGAGCCAAGCATTAGCGTGGTAAGGCCATGGTTACTCTCTGAGGTGGCCCGGTATCAGAGAGGCTCCGCAGAAATACACCCGGATACCCCTGGCTGCAAACCATCCAATAAGCACGGGTCGCATGACACTCTGGATTAGGGGTGGATGGACGTTAAGTCCTAGCCAGTTCTTGGTTGGCGCTACAACACACTAACCTCTGCACCGTCGCCACCCTACTACTCAAGCTTTTACTTCGAAATGATTAGCTGATTATCCAATGCACAATGAAAATTTTAACAAATAATATATTTGGCATCAACTGACTTCGATCGTCGCTTATCTATGAGCATATAATGCTTTTTCAGGATGTTCGGATTGATATTTCTACTTTAATGTTCATTGCCTGCGAAGAGACCTTTAACCAGCCACATTTTTTCAGCATTATCAACAGAGTTGACTGAATACAATTTAACCAAATGGCGCATTTCAGTTATTATATACTTTCTGTTGTTGCTACTTCCTTGCGGTAATTGCTAGGTCTTCGCACCATTGTGTTGACATCACGGAGGGTGCTTAGCTCGAAGAAGTTTTCAGTGTTGTTTAGTTATTTGTTTCCCTCCTGTGAGCGCAAAAATACAAAAAGATGCGATTATCCTTGTATGTAATATCCGCAATGTATGAAATTCTGAAATGTCGGTCTCAGTGGTTAGTGTTTAGGACTACTAATCGAAAGGTCTCCGGTCCAATTCCCGCCAGGGCCGAGACACATCTAGAGTTTTTTCCACTTCCCCACCTCTTACGAACGTCTGACAAACATCCAAAAGTATCAATTGTCATGGGAAGCTTCTCAAATTTGCCGTTTGGATACGGCTTAAAATTCTAGATCCCTTCGACTTCCACTTCGCACAAGAAAGTGGTTGAAGAAGCTAGGTTTTAGGCCCTGTATGGACCGTTAATGCCTAATATTTATTTATTTATTATCAAATTCTAATACAACTATATTTATAATCCGTCGAATTTCTGTAATTCAGGCGAAGTACCGACTGTGAACCCATTGTGTTTACATCGAGGAAGGTTTTTAGCGCTCCGTGACTAAATCTAATCATAAGCCCTACTCCATTTTTGAGCTAAGCATGAGGAAGGTTTAGAAATGTGAAATCATAAGTACAGCTCTCCTCGATGTCAGTAGGAATTCATAATACTCTTCGGATCCATGCAGAAGCCTTTGGTGTTAGAGCTACTCGTTCATCCGAGTGCGTAGGAACCTCAATTCTTTCCTGCTGTTAACGATTGATATGCATTAGTGAATCTACTATTAACTGCTTAATGGGAGTTTCAACTAACACTATGCTGAATTTAATTTAATCGTAGCACTTGAATTTTTTATATTATACACTACATATTTATTGTTTATTATTTTAATGTTCAGAATCAAGCACTATCTATATCTATAGGTAAATTACGAATATAATAACGCCATTGCATTTGCCTGCATTGGAACATTAAACACTTCATTTACTCCTTTATCCATTGACAAGAATGCGCACAGATGAAAACATAGGTGCCGCTGCGTCGTTGATACGCCATCGTGCGTAAGAACTTGATCCGTATCCGTCGTCTTTGTGAACATTTTCAGCAAGAATCTTGGTTTAAACGCTTACAAGATTTAATTGAAGCCAGACAATCATCGTTTGGGTCTTTAGTTCAGTGATTGGTCCTTGAACAGTTGAAAGTCGATCCAATTTTTTCACATTTAGTTTGAATGGCTTTGTTAATAAAAGCAAGATTGTCGCATTTGGAATTAAGAATTAACGGGTGGCAATGGTGCAGTAGTAGTGTATTCGCTTACGGAATGGAAGGTCGTGCGTTCGAATCCCTTCCAAGTCCATTACTTTATACCGAATACATGAAATCGTTATCTCCCTAAGTAACTTAGACACCACCCGTGGAGAAAAACCTTACAACTGCACCCAAACACTTCTTTCCTATCTCTCTATTCTTTCTAATACCAAGTAGCTTACACTGTGTTCTTAGCATTATAAGGGTACTGTAACAACAGAAAAAAAATCCCTTTAGCGTAAGCAAATTATAAAAAAAAAAAAAAAAAAAAAAAGTCCAAAGGTCAGCTACCGACTAACCCCAAAAAATACCCTGTTCGCGGAGGTTTATGGGCTGGCTGCATCATATGGACGTACTTCTTCAAAAATTAACAAAATGTCACCATCAATTGCGCCCGCCACAGAGATTTGATATAAAATTTTGTTCAAAAGTGCGTGAACTGTAGAATATTAGGATTCAACAAGAAAGTGCCATATGCCTGAGCTGAGTCAATCGTTCAAATTCGAGGATCGAATCATTCATGTATTGATTTTACAAAGTGATTCCTTCTTTTCAATCAATCATTCAATAAAAAAAACAGAGAGCGACTTAATCGTGTTGTGTGTATAGGTACACGTACCTTTACCTACAATCTGAAATCTGAATTAGACGGCTTTCGTTTATTTTCGTATTCAGCAGAGAAAGACAGATTGGTTTGAGTGTATAGAGTGAACAGATAGCCAATGTATAAACATTTACGCAAAGATACATACAGATTTACTATTTTTTACCTGCAGCGTCTATTATTTCGTTTAGATGACCCAATTGAAAGATTGAATTGAAACTGAATTGTAATTCGAGGTGGGTTTTCCCACTCACCGATTCGAGAGATTGAATCAAAGTAGAATTCAAAGCTCCTACTAAATGCATACTAGTTTTGTATAGCCTTTTGTAAGTGGCGAAAAAAAGTCCCAGACAAATGAACACAGCAAAGAGGACGCGCGCACTCTCTCGCACTTGCCTAGGTAGATCTTTCAATTCGCATTTACATGCTGATTTTCAATCCTATCACAAAAAATTGGTGATTCGATCTAGTGAATCCTGTTTCGATTCAATCTGCGTTTACACGGAATACAATTAGGATTGAATCTCTCATCTAAACGGGATGTGTGCTACCTAAACGAATATGGTGTAATTATTCATATCTTGTTGCAGTTCCTTCTTTTCATTCAATTTCTGATTTAACTCATCAATACTTTTGTTTCATTCTTTTTTCACTAGCTAATCGAGATGACCAAGCCAGTTAAACGCGCGGCGAAATCGTCGCTGTTGCTATAAATTAATTTTTGGTTGGATGATTATAATGACGAATACTTTCCTGTTAACGGGTCCAACAGACCGAATAAATCACGATTGACGCAGCTCCACCATCAAGCTTTGAAAACAGTGTTCGATGACAACATTATCTCTAGAAATGGGCCTGTGACCTGGCCTCCAAGATCGTGTGATTTGAGGACCCTGGACTATTTTTATGGGAGTATTTGTTAAAGTCCTTAGTCTATTCGCACAAGCTAACAACGATTCCGATCTTGGACCATGCGTTAGGTACGCCCTAAAATGTTAGAAAAATTGGTCACAAATTGGAGCTCCAGGATGCTGTTTTTGAGACGCTCCCGTGGTGCCCTATGCCTGAAATCATTTTTCATCGTAAATGCCATCAAATTATCTTCCGAATAAAAAAAAAAAACGTTGGCTCACGTTCATTTTTGTTTACTCGCTCTTTCTGTGGCGAACCGTTCGATCTGATATTTGCAAATTATTCCTTTTTTATTTTTGTAAATTAATCCCATGCCACAGCATAAAATTTGTTTATTTCAAAACTACAATTATTCGTAAACTATTGCGAGTAGGTTGTTTTGTTTTTAAACATATTTATGTGCATACGTTATCTATTTTGAATTTCTCGATTATTTTCGCTCACCTACCTCTGCGAGTATTTTGCTTTAATTCTTGCATACGTTTTACTAGTGTACGAGTATGTATGTACTGTACATTGTACATATGTATTTATTTAGTTGCCACCATGCATTATTATTGTTTTGCAAACGATTCGTTTGATTGGATTTAATTTTAGATACTTTTCATTCTTCCCCTTCGTGTACTGTTTCTATGTGACATAAATATTTATGTAATTTGCATGTAATCCATTTGCATTTAGATTTTGAGTTGTAATCGGGTTTTGTTGCCGAATGATTTGCGCTGTTATTTATTTCTGGAAATAAAATGTTCCTTAAAGTAGAAATTCACAACATGGCATCATTTTTTGCAGCCGAACCACGGAGAATATGTTTTCAAATATTTTTCCAAAAATAGTTTTGTAAATTGATTTACCAGCAGAAAATATTCTGCACCACCCTCCAATTGACAGCCACCCACTAGTGGAAGCCCATTGCCGGACTCATGCCGGACTCATGCATTTTGTGGCGAGCAGTATTGCAACTCCAATAAATTCTCTTGTCGAGCCGTGTGCGTGATGATGATTGCAGTTGATCACTAATTAAGTGCCTTAATGGATAAGAACTGAATAAGCCGAAAGGGAATGGAATTTCTGCCCGCGGCAGCACTAGTAACGCGCGCAAAAATCACAGTGTTCCTGCCAGAGATGTACGATTTAATACATTGGATTGGAATTATGCGCCACGGCTGTGAAGATTTTATTTATACGAAAGCTAAGCAATAACATTCCATCTGCTTAGGAATAGAATGAGACTGCTGTTGATGAAGATGACGTTAGAATGGCATTCACATCAATCTGTTTAAGTGACATTTGGATGTGTTCTGCCACATGGATTCATTAAGCATTAATTTTGCCTTTCTATTATTTTCTAGTATGAGCTTCCTCAATTTGTCTTCGAAATTTGTTTTTTTTGCAAGAAACACTGGTTTTGATGACAGGTTATGCGTTCAAATCCTGGCCTGCGATCCATTTGCCTCCTTTTGAGAAATAAAAATAGCCGCTGTGGAAACCTACTCTCCTATTTCTCTACCTCTTCATATCACCTTGGCCAATGCCTATCGGGGACAAAATTTGTATTCCATACTTGCGCTAAAAAATAAGCTCCTTCTTCGTTAGATCATGGAAATAAAAGTTCTAACCATCGGCGCCATCAAGGTTAAACTTCTTTTCCTCCGAAAAGACAACGCATCACTGCCCCAAGCGACAGGTTTCTTGCAAAATTCATTTGATGCTCCTTGTGTACTTGCCTCAAAACAGGTTTCTTTTTAAGTTTTCTTCTCTGTATAGTACCACTTTTTAGCATTATCCTTCGGACCGTTGCTATGCTGGTTGATACTCCGCTGTTGGCCCTTCCTTTAGTCACTGGTAGAGTAGAATTTGAGGAAAGCCGTAGAGTAACCCGCTTTTCTCGCAATGTTGTTGCTTCTGCCGTGCGTCCTTTTGGACTTTTCCCATAGTGTTGTGGATCAGCAAGATAACTGTTTACAACAGTCCTACTTCTATTTAGCCTCCTTGCAATTTCTCGGGCTGATAGTCCTAACTCCTTGAAAGCATCTATTTTTCCTCTTTCTGTCGCTGTCAAAGTCTTTCCGGAACCTATTTTTTTAATAAATAAAAACAGTTCTTTTCACCGCTTTTTTAAATATTCTTAACAAAACTTTCAAAAAAAATCGCTGATGTGAACCGCAACGAAATATTTGCAATGGCCTCATCCTAGTGTCACATCTTTTCATACGCTTTTCAACTATACTCTATCCAACAAAAATTGTCAGTACAGGCCTAATGGAGGAGCTTTTTTTCTACCAGTGGTGCCTGTAGATACTCTCACGGCACTCAAACGCAAGAATTGCCACTGAATAAAAACCAAACCACTGTCATACCCGCCACAACCAGTCTCCCACACAGCCGAATGGGAATGAGCATAATCGTCTTGTGTTCGCTTGCTATTATCATCCACCAAAATAAGCAGTGTGTGTGACTGAAGCACATCAGAAGAGTATTACCATCTCTACAATGAAGCATATCATTAAGGGTTTTTCTATGGATTTTGTCAAAGAAGTTTCGGTTTTGGTGCTTTTGAGAACGAATTATTACGTATGGTGTTGCCATTCGGTTTTAATTTGATTGTATTTATATTCTACAGCTGCACAAGTGCAGTTTTTTTTACCATCTGTTTAGCTATATGACATTGCGTCGTGGTTATATAATTTTGTATTCTAATTGCCTGATTGTGTCTACCTTTCACAATATATATATAGCGGAAAGGACTGGGCAATATTTTTAGAAAATCTTGCTGATTGAGTTTATTTCGCAAACTGTTTAAATAAAAAAAAAACATTAATACATCCTTTCATCTCATTATGTACCTTTGTATGATGTCTTTGTTTTTCCGATGAATGACGCCTGTTTTGCCAATGAATACGGGAATTCCCAAAAGGAAGATCTCAAGTTAGGTAGGGATGCAATCATACAATGGGTTGCTTGAAATCGTTAAACGTTACAAAGCCAAGTATGAAACATACGTCCTGGATGAAATTGCTCACAATGCGGGACATAAAGTGCTTCGCTTGCCGCCTTATCACTGTGACCTTAATCCAATAGAATTGGTTTGGGCTCAAGTGAAAGGGTTTGTAGCAAGCCAAAACAAGTCATTTAAAATGGCTGAAATAAGAGACTTACAAACGACAGCGCTTACAAGGGTTGACGAGGAAAAATGGCATCGATGTGTCCAACACGTTGAACAGGTTGTTGAGCCAAATATGTGGGAAATTGACGTTTTTGCGGAGGAAGCAGTAGAAAGGTTAATAATAGACCTAACTAACGAGAGCAGTGGTAGTAATTGCTCATCGGATTAGTTGAGTAGTGATATTAGAAATTAGTATTTTATGTTTTACAATATTTATAATGAATAAATTGGATTACAGTGATATATTTTTCGGTTTTGATTTTTTTTGTGTTACGAAATTTATATATTTTGTTGGTCTACTGGAGATACCCTTAAAAAAACCCGCCTATTATAATCTTACCAAAAAAGGAAAAAGATAAACGGAATTCATTGCGTTCCGCAAAATTTTAAATTTTTAATTGGAAGATGGTAACCCTAATAGAATTGCTCTCTGAGTTATGGGGAATTATCATACACACTACGGCATTCCTGTGAGAGCTTTAAAGAGAGACCGATTTACGTAAGTCATTGCAGTCAGACTGAGAGACAAACATCCTATCTTCCCTGTAGGTACTGACAATTTTTGTTGGATAGAGTATAGTTTATCGTTTGATCTTGGGAAATTCCAGCGGTCGTTTCTTATTTACCCCTGAATTTTATGAATCCAAACATTAGTCAAAAACACAGTATAACTTTGTGCCGTTACACTCCCGACCTACGGTAAACAAAGTAAGAAAATTAACTAAGAACGGAGCATAACGAAAGCACAATAATAAAAAGCGATCATCTTTTCGAACCGTCGATTTTGACCCTTTCATCTTCGGGACAAGAACCATCTTATGAAAAAAATATTGCGGCCATCTTTAAGAGTTTCCATCTTTTTGAAAAGGTCGTGTTTATCTTTGCGAGGATTTACTGTATTTTCTACAAAGCATAATATAATTCTCATACTTGTTAACCTTAATTTAAATTTAAATGGTTTACTTCGTTATTTGAGAAGCAAGTCTGTTTTTTTCTGCAATTTCTATTTATAACACCCCCCAAACCAACACCATAAGCACGCACTTGTCCTCTATTTTATACAAAAAAAAGGATATCACTTCAGTTAACCACTTATTCGCAATCTCTTCGCGATATCACATCAATTCTGTTCATGCATTGTCATGACCATTACCTACAGATTTTCATTTCAGATGTGCGCGCTACTTTTTTTCCTTCAATTTTGTTCTTCTTTGTTCCATTTTGTATATTGTTTCGCAGTCAGTTTAATGTGTGTCAAAAGATTTATGTCCTCGTTGAGAATATCATTACAAGGATAAGTCCCAACAAAAAAGGGATATTCGTCCAACAACACACACTCTACACAGCTAGATGTAGCTCTCTTCTTACATTCCATTTATATTTTTCAAACTGTGGGAGTGAGTTTGGTGAAATGTGTAGGAGAGAATAATACAGATTAAAACAGGACGAGTGTTTATTGTATTGTACAAGGCTGCATGTCAATAATACAAAAATATCTATAACAACGACGACTAGCATTTAACCGTACAATGAAAGCCAAAAAGCAAAAGTACGAATATCTACGGTGAATTTTATAAAATTCAGTGAACAATTCCGTTAATACCACTACTATTTCCCAATGAGGTTAGATTTCATCTGATTGAAAAGCTCTGGATCAAAGTGTCCTATGAAAAGTAAACTGCTGCCCCAGGCCGGAAATGAACACAAACTCAAATAAATGGATTTGAAGAGAAAATAAAATAGAAAATCCATAGAAATTTTCCAAGGAGAAAAAAAAACTTTACTGTGTGAAGTAGAAACGGCAGATACTTTGGAAAAAATCAGAAAATACGGAGTAGGTGGCAGTGCTTAGATATGCAACAGCAGTTTGTCGCTCAAGGATTTTTCATTTGCTTGAGTGAAATTGCTGCTGGTGTATTCGGGAAATCTATCCACTCGACACAGTTTACGTTCACCACCATCATGAATTGGTGACTACAAATTGGAGCATATTGAGGGGAAAAAGCTCTACATAACCTTTATGTGAGTATGAAGCTTTCAATTTGGAAATTGAAAAGACTGCTTTGAAAGGAGCCTCATCATGGAAAACACGCTGCCACTGACTGGCTCCTTGAAATATGAGCTCCAGGTTTGTTGATATATTTTCAGTATGTGGATATGATTTTGTTTTCTCCCTTAAAGAATAAGGGTTCCGTGGACATTGAAAGTTTAATAATGATGTATGGGATTAAGGAGTTTATTTTCGCAATAATTATAAATTATGAGTCAGATGAAATGGTGGAGAGAAAATCACGCAGTTATGTGTTTGGTATGTATTTGTGTAGGAAAACGGGTAGAAATGTTTTGGAAAAGTTGTAGAAAAAAAAACCTAGTTTTGTTGCAAAAAATGAGTGCACAGAGATATATTCGCTATGCGGAGGAGGAAGGATACATTTCCTATTTGCTCTAAATAGATAACTTAGCTTTAGCGAAGCAGTTTTAACAAAGTAAGATACATGTGTTTTTGCCATGTCTCAAATAAAATTCGTGGTTTACTTAAGATTAGTGGGTTTGGTTATCCATTTGAATTTTATGAAATGAAATATTGGAGACCGTAATGTTCTACTTTCTCGGGCAGCCGAATATAGATCTGAGGAAAAAGTGTTGCTCGAAACTCGTTGATTTTTGAAAACGCCTGAAAATTGGTAATATTTTTCCGAGCAACTGCATTGTTGTGGTACAAGAATGAAGTTGCGAGGTTCACTCTTTTTCTAATCTTTCAACAAATTGTTGAAAACTGCACGAAGATTCAGTATGGCAATTGGCATGTTCTGCATTGGATTACTGGTCATCCTTATGGAACCATGATTCATCACCTGCTAGACGGTAAGAGCCGTATTAATAAAAAAAAAACGCTTTATTATCACCTAATATCCATTCACAGCAAATGTTTAGAAACAATGTGCATGGAAATTTATAAATTTATTACAATCAGCACAAATTCTGGAACTTGGTTTAGACGCCAATTCTTTTTGACGTTTAAATTAATTGAAATAAAACTGGAAATTTTAAATGTGCTTGCCGATGCTACAGACCTCCCCTTTAGGTACTCTATTTCGATCATGCCGACTGTTTGTCCGCTAGAAGAAAAAGCCACAACTACTTACCTTGGTAAGACCTTGGTAAAGGATTCTGGTTAACACACTCCTTATCCCGCGAGAGTTGCACCTGGGTAGGGCTCGAACGATGATTTCGGTACTGAGTAGGTGTCGATGCTTTTGGGATTCAATACCGATACTCGATACAATGATCCAATACTATCGTCGTTAGGTGTCGAGTATCGCGCGCTTTTGTGTATAAACCAAATTGTCTGTGTAGCGATTTTTTTGCAATCCTTGCTCGCAAGTCGTGCGAACACTCGCCCAAATCATTTGTGATAATTTGCGAGCTTTTGCGAACGCCCCAACCATATGCGACCACATGAAAATGTAGCATTGCAAATGTGGGCAGTTGGCCTGATTATTCTTTTTATTGGGTCATTTAATAGTCTTGGGAGCTCTAGAGAGCGTTTTTTCTTTAATTTTCAACCTGATGCTTTCTTGTTGCTTATCATAATTTTGAAATACCCTGTCCATAATCATAGATGATACCTACAACGATGCCGATACCGCGTTGAGCTCAAAACGAGGTATTTTCTAGCCCACAGTTTCGGCATCACGCTATGATTGTTGCCTCATCAGTGCCAGAAAGTGAGCAGAAAGTTTTTTTTCTAAAGCCTATAGCTACTCAGACCAGGATCGCTTAAAGCCAACAGTTCTAAATGAACTACTTTTCTTAGTCCCGGTCGCCCTGGCGACAAACATTATGCATCTAAATGACTTAAATGATTGAATTTTTTGTCAAAAAAAACTATTTCATTAAAAGTCTTGGAACATTGATTGAAAGGTTCATAAAAAGCATAATTACTTTTTGAGATCATCTCCTTTAAAAGTGTTCGATACTTTCAGTTCAATACTTTTTATTTATCGATACTCGCCGCCTCGATACCAACGATTACTAGTTATCGATACCCGGATCCGATACTTCGAACCCTACGCCTGGTACTGTGGATTTCGAAAAAAGGTACTCCAAAAAAAGATTTTTCGAATAAAGTAGTTTTCGTAATTTTGAATTTGCTCAAAAACTAAAAGGCTTAAAACCATCTGGTTTTTAGAGTTTGATACAAAAAATGTTAAGTACTAAATTTTATAATTTTGAGAAGGGTCTTTCATTAAGGACTTGACAACTTCTTTTTTTATATAAAATACAAACTACTTGAGATATCTTTAAAAAAATGTATTGGCTTGAATTACTATTGGCTCTGAGCTCCTCTAACGTCGCGGGCTTATTGGCATAGACCAATGATTTAATGTAGCCCCATAAAAAGGTCTAGAGGCTTTAAATCACACGATCTCGGTTTCTCAAGATAACACGTTCACCGAATTGAGACTTCAATAACTCGATTGTTGCACCCGCTGTGTGACTTGTGGCACAATCTTGTTGGAGCTACATATCACTGATGTCCAATTCATGCAATTTCTTAAAGAAATAACGTTCCAACATGTCTGTATTAGGGAATACCATATACCGTAACGCGACGTGATAAATAAATAAATAAATAAATAAAAAATCGGCCAATGACGCCACCGCCGGCATGAAAACCGCATGCTGTTTCATGAAGCACATGAGTGTTCCCACCTGTCCAGTAAGGCATATTTTGCCGAGTGACAAAACCATTTAACCAAAAATGCGCTTCATCGCTGAAGATGATTTTGCGATGAAATTCTTCATTTTCTTCCATCATGTCCAGAGCCCAATTCGAGAACTTCATATGTCAAGTGGCTTTAGTTCTTAAGTCAGCTTGATCTTGTTAGGGTGTAGTTCAAGATCCTTACGCTAAATTCGCCATAAAGTGGTCTGATAGACGCCCAACTCTTGAGAACGCCGTGAAATTGATTTTCCACACTTCAGGCTCACTGGCCCGGCAACATCAAGCAGCGGATATTCTGACTCAATTTTGTTAACTAGACTATGAATTGCTTGTCTACTGGGAAGAGAATAACGGCAGTAAATTGGCGTTAACGCTCTTAAAGTTGCGACCACCGACTCGGAATTTCGGTAGTAAAATTTAATTATTTGTAAACGTTGTTCCTTCGTGTACTTCACCATGATAAAAATGTTGATTTTACTCAATATTTTGACATTGACAATTCGGTAATCGGTTTAAAGTTGCGTACACACTGAAAATTTGAAGTTGTCATGTTGCTAATGAAAGATCTTTTTTTTCATTTTAAGTATTTTTTTTTTAAATGTTGCCCAAAACGCGGGGAGACCCCCAGCTGTTTTACTCATGTTTTCGTTAAAAAATCGTGCAACTCGTCGATCCAATATAATCTCCACCTGTTCGGGGGTGACTTAATGTTTGTACCACAGGCCATTGCAATGCTCGTCTTACCATGCACGAGTATCCATGAAAATCTTCCCAGATTTGCCGTTCATAGTCGGCCTAAAATTCTAAGTCGCAGCCACTTCGCAGAAGCGAATGGTTGGTGGTTGACGTAATAAATAAAATGCGAAGATGACGAATCGACAGAAAAAGAATCTGCATCTATTGTTGGAACTATTAGCTTTCCGTTGGCGTTCTAAGCGTCTAAGATCGTTGAGTATACGAACCGCCACGTTACTTACAGTGGTCCAGTTTTCGTCATTCCGAAGCATATAGTTTACGACATTATCGGGAGTGGGCCACTCTCCGAATTGGTCCCGTAGGGAGATCCTCTCGGTTTCGTACCGTTGGCAATGGAAAAACACGTGTTCCGAGTTTTCAGAAACATTTTCGCAATGCGGGAAATTTGTGCTGGTTTCATGTCCGCGTTTGAAGAGATATTCTCTGTAACAGCCATGACCAGTCAAGAACTGAGTCAGATGGAAGTTTGTTCCACCATGTTTTCTTTTGATCCATACATCGATCACTGGTATAAGCCTGTGCGTCCATCTTCCTTTTAACGATTCATTCCATTGTTGTTACCAAGTTGCTATACTCAGACTCCTTTCATATTTTCTTTTGTCGTTATCTACCCGACCATTTCGGACTCGCTCGCTTTTTAATTTTACCATTTCTTCAGCAAGTATATCGATAGGTAACATTGAAGATACGACGAGTATAGCATCGTTCGAAACTGTTCGAAACGCACAGGCGACTCTTAATGCGCTAAGACGGTGGACAGATTTGACTCCCCTCATGTAAGACTTAACTTTCGTTGCACTTGATCATATTCTATTTCTATCGCATAGATGAGAATAGAACTGGCAGTTCCTGCAAGAAGTCTCTTTGTTTGTTTCGGGCCCCCGATGTTACTCATCAGCCTTGAAAGCGCGCTAACGGTTTTTGATGACTTTTTGCATACATATTCAAGATGATGTTTAAAGCTTAGGCGAGCGTCTATAATTACTCCGAGGTACTTAATAAACGGTTAGGAAACTAAATCTTGCTCTCCTACTCGCACTTTCTTACTCGTAATAAGTACTGCTTCCGTTTTGTGGTCGGCGAGTTTCAAACCTGCGCGGTAGAAAGCCATGTACGTACATTTGCAACTGTCTCATTACAGTGCAGCTCGACTTCTTCTATTGTTTTTGCCACAACTACCATGGCTATGTCGTCTGCAAAGCCGATAATCGACGCTTCTCTTGGCATCGGTAGACGCAGAATTTCGTCATACATAACGTTCCATAGCAAGGGGCCTAGAACTGAACCTTGTGGCACACCGCCCGTTACTTCATACTCTGTTATTCCCTCATCAGAGTCTTAGAGGAGAACTCTATTCGAGAAGTAACTTGTTATAATCTTACGAAGATAGTCCGGTATTCCAATGCTGAAGAGGCAGCTAATGATACGTTTCCAATTCGCCGAATTAAACGCGTTTTTTACATCGAGCGTTATAACGGCGCAGTATTTTTTTGGTTCCTCCTTTACAGCGCCTTCCTTCTATAGCGGCTTGGGCTCTCGTTATTACCGCATTAATTGCATCTACCGTAGATTTTGATCTACGAAAACCGTATTGGTGTTCGAAAAGGGCTCCCGCCGTTTCAATTGCTGGTTGGAGCCTGTTATAAATAATTCGCTCGAGAATTTTACCAATCGTGTCTAGTTAACAAATAGGACGGTAGGAGGATGGTTCGTTTGGATTACCCTTTCCTTTCGGCAGTAGGACAAGTCTTTCGCGCTTCCAAGGTTCAGGAATAATACCCTCCTGAAGACACACGTTGAACATTTCGGCAAATAAGTCAGGTCGTGTTTGATAATATTGCTTCATCTGGGTTAGAGGTTGTCAACTCCTACGCTACTCGCTTTGCGCCTGACTCTCGGCCGAGTCTTCTTGACTTAGTAGTTGTCTCTGACATCACCAATGTGTTGCTTTATGACCAGCTGTCTCTTGAGGGAGTATCTGATCATGATCTCCTTTTCTGCACCTATAATATTGACTTCTCTTGCGTTCCCTTGCAGGAATCTTTTCAATTTCTTGACTATGCATCAATAAATAATAACAACCTCCAATCTGATGCAAGTTTGATTTCATGGCATTCTTGTTACCTCGTGGCGGATGTTAATGAAAAAGTTGAAATTGTTCAAACACTAATTAGCAACCTTTTTAATAGGCATGTTCCCATTAAGACAGTTGCAGTGCGCAATAAGAAATGCCCATGGTTCACCGCTGAGCTGCATGATGCTATTAAAACTCGAAGGAGACTGTATGCCAAATGGAAACTAAGGCCTACTACTCAAAGATGGGAGGCATTTAGTAGAGCCAGGAATTACTCTTCATTTATAACTAGGAGAGCTAAGAAAAGATACTTCCTGTCCAAATTAAGTGCTGACCGTCCGCCAAAGGAACTCTGGAGTAATTTACGCTCTATTGGGCTTGGTAAAAATAATGTTTTAACAAGAATTCCTGATATAGATGAACTTAACAACTCATTTCTTTCTTGCCCAAGTACCAACTCTTGTATTATTCCTGACAGCAACCTTTTGCTCAGTTCATCTCGGTGTTTGGACTTTGAAGTTGTCTCAGAAGCTGATGTTATACTTCATATTAAAGAGCTCAATTCGAACGCAATCGGGGAGGATGGATTACATCTACGCTTCTTAAAAATGATACTTCCTCATATTGCAAGTTGTATCACACACTTGTTTAATTTTTGCATTATGTCTTCCACTTTCCCTGATTGCTGGAAACAAGCTAAGGTCATTCCGGTGCCAAAAAAAAATAATCCCTTATCGACCTCTGACTATCGTCCTATTAGCATCTTACCATGCCTATCAAAGATTTTCGAAAAAATTCTTGCCAAGCAGATTTCAAGCCACCTTAATCACTTTAATTTATTATCTCCGGTGCAGTCCGGTTTCCGAGTTCAGCATAGCTGCTCTTCGGCTATGATTAAGGTTCTTGACGATATCAGAGTTGAGTATGATAAGGGATATCTTACACTGCTGTGCTAACTTGACTTTTCAAAGGCCTTTGACACGGTAAGTCATGACATTTTATGCATGAAATTAAAGCTTTACTTTGGGTTGAGTGCATACTCAGTGCAGCTTATAAGGAGCTATCTTACGAATCGTTCTCAAAAGGTTTTTGCTGAACAAAAATATTCACGTCCTAAAATTTTACTTGCCGGGGTACCCCAGGGTTCGATTCTTGGCCCTATCCTGTTCTGTCTTTATATTAATGACCTACCACAAGTCTGCCGCAATGCGTCTATACATCTTTATGCTGATGATGCACAGATATATCTCTCTCGACCAATAGGTTTGGTGGAAGATCTCGCGGATAGATTCAATTCTGATATGTCTTCAATAGTTAATTGATCTCTTAATAACGGTCTGATTTTAAATCCGGTAAAAACTCAATTAATTTTGATTTCAAATAAGCTGTATGATACTGGAGAAATACCGCCTATTTATCTGAATTCCAGCAGACTTAAGTTTTCGGATACAGTTATAAACCTTGGTTACAAATTAAATAGATCCCTTTCTGCTATTGATCATGCAAATTTTATTGTTACGCGTATTTATGCAGGATAACGTAAGCTATGGCTGTTTTCTAGTCTTACACCTGTAGAGACTAGACTCAGGTTAATTAAGTCCTTGCTTGTGCCAATCTTTGATTATGCCATAGTTATATACCCTAAATTAGATTCTCAATCTCAGCATAAACTTCTTGTTGCTTTTAATAATATGGTTCGATATGTTTTTGGAATTAGAAGATATGACCATGTATCTGTCTACCACAAACACGTCCTTGGTTGTTCATTTAAAGATTTTTGGAATATTAGGTGCTGTGTATTCATGCACAAAATAATTCAAACTCGTTCACCACAATATCTATTCCAGAAACTTCAATTTGTCCAGTCACTGCGTACATTTAACCTCATAACGCCCTCTTCAAATTATTTAAATACTTCTCGCCTCTTTCTTGTCCACGCTACCAGACTTTGGAACTCTCTGCCTGTCACCGTCAAACAAATAGTGGGAGCCGATAAATTTAGAAGTGCACTTTTTGCACATTTTGCACATTAATGTAATCTATGTTTACTTTTTAACTCTTCTTCTTTCCTTATTTTCTCCCCTCTAGTCCTTTTCTATTAGTCCAATCCCTGAATTTTACTTTTTATTTTTGTATTTAATTTAATGTAATTTTTTATTTTTATTTTTATTTTTCTGCTCATTATGTGAATTGATTTAATTTTATTGTATGTATATCTATTGAGCCATAATGTACTATAAAAGACAATGTGTTCTTATTTGTACTTTGCCAAATAAATAATTGAATTGAATTGAATTGAATTGAATTGAATTGAACTACGATTTTTAAGGCTCTATTTGGGATACCGTCCAGTCCCGGAGCCCTTTCTATCGCGTACCTTCTTACAAGCTTCGGATAATTCTTCGCGTGTTACGATGGGTATAGGCGTTGCTTTTAGTTTGGTGTTCTGCGGGACTAGACTTACAAAATGAAGCTCAATATTTCATACTCGGCTACGAGATGCCAGAAACTTTTTGAAGTTGTAGATGAGCATAAGTTGCGTATTTTCTATGAAAAACGTATGGGAGTCCAGGTGGAAACCGATGTTCTCGGAGATGAATGGGTTGGATACATCCTTCGTATCGCTGGTGGAAACGATAAGCAAGGTTTCCCCATGAAACAGGGTGTCCTCACACACGGCAATTTCTACACGTTATAAATTTTATTTGTTACCGTAGTTAAGAGCTCCTGAGAAAACAACTGCACTCGTTGATGGTCAAAAGCAAAGAGAGCGAAAATCTTTCTTTCATGATACTACGCACATATTAACAAATCAGGTTACAGCTATCTGACATGAATGATGAATGCAAGCAAAACATAGAATAGAAATGGTTTAGAATTAGAATAGGGCAAATGTACATTAATCAATAAATATTAACAAAACAATGAATATGAAAGTAATAGAATAAGTTTAATAATCGAAAATTATAAGCGCACGAAACACAGGTTTTAGGCCATGTATGGTCCGTTAATGCCAAATATTTATTTTAAATCTGCTCAACACGAGAATTAAAGATAATCTGGAAATCAACTAGGTTTGCACGTTAAGTTCGGTTTGTGATTACATTTTACAAAACTGAAAATTGAGGCCCGGGAATTTATTATGCTAGGTTTCCACCGACCACTTAACTAAGAATTTATATAAAAAAAAGTGATGAAAACCAGTCGTCTGCTGGATATTAAAAGAAAGAAACAAGTTGACAAGATGCCGATGCAATGGAAATTGTAACAGGTACAAATTTAATTGGAGATCCAGAGAACAAGATGAGTGGAAATATAACAATGTAACCCTTTTTCTTCAGGTAAAACACTTTATGATTAAATTCAAATCGTTCTCTCCTGAACTCAGTTTACCTTTCGAGATAGCAAAAGTTTGAGTCATACTAAATGTTAATTTTACCAAATACAACATGATACCATTGTATATACAAATACATGTAAAATAAACTGTAGCTGGCTCTCTGTGCAACAGCCCATTAAATTCTCAAGTTTGTCAGGTTCATCTGCCTAACAAATCTAAAGTTTAAGTATCAGTTTCTTTAATAACGATTTTACTGAAATTCCTCATATGAAAACCAATAACATATTCTATAAATGCGCCCCTAACTCATGTTTTACTGAAAAAATAAATAAAATAAAAAGTGTAAACATCCGTCCAAATCTTCTTAGTGCCTCTTGGTCCTACAAGAAACAACCCTGATTGCATTTGAACGGTTTTGGATTTTTCTTTTCATTCTTTTATTTTATTTATTTTTATCAGACCATATCGTGACATTTTAAGGTTTTAAGCGGGGAGTTTTTGTTAAACAACTAGAGCACAATGAATAGGCGGCTGTAGGTATATTTGTGTTTGTGTGCGGATGCAAAAATATCAAAAGTGAGAGAAACGAGAAGTGAGTTGAGCTTGGTAAAATTTTAAATTATCCAGCACAAAGTATATAATGAAAAAAAAAAACCATGGGGATTTTTTTTTAGGTAGGTAGGTATATATTTTGTATGACATAAACTCTGAAAGGGATAAGCAAAAACTGCATTTCAGAATTCATGGCATATCTGATACTTGAAAATAACATAATTATGGTTTGATTTTTTTATTTCAACATTTTATAACTTTATGACTCTTAACGACAAGCAACCTACTTACGTATATTTGATAAAAAGATTTATCCTTGTGTTGACATTCTACAAAATTTGAAGAGCGATGACTTTCGTTTTGAACATCTTTAAGATTTTCCATCAAGTATTGAATAGTGATCCACTACTACACCGATGGATCAGAAAGATTAAATAATAGTTTCCATCTTCCTAATCATTGTAGAGTGTTCCGGGCGGAAATCATGGCGATAAAAGAAGTCATGTCGTGGGTGAAGAGAAATGTGATATCCACTAAGGACATCCGTATCTTCTCGGACAGTTAAGCGGCGATTAAGTCCCTGGACTCAGTCTCTTCAAACTCCATTGTAGCCATAGATTGCCGTTCATCTCTTTAGGAGATGGCAGAGCAGTTCAACATTCACCTCAGCTGTGTGCCGTGGCAAAGAGACATTCCAGGGAACTGTAGGGCAGTTCACTTCGCCAAAAAAGGAACCGTATTACCTCTTTTACCTGATAAAGGTTCTCTATGTATATGTATACCTATCGCTACATGTAAACTTATCTTTAAGCTATTCGCAATCGAGAGAACAAACCTTAGGTGGACTAGTAGTAATTGTGTTTCAACTCACTAAATCGACTGCACATTACCTCTACTATAGGTGTCATTACAGGACACGTCTTATAGGCAAGCACGCATCAAAGCTTAGCGTCTCTTCGATCGATTTTGTAGAAGCTACATGGACGAGGATGAGGAGTAGACTACACTTCACCTTCTTTGTATATGTTCTGTACTCTTCCATAAACGAAATCTCAATCTAGCAGCCTTCTTGCTTAGTGATCTTAGTGACTCGGCTTACACAGACTTTAGAAGTCTATCGCGCTTCATTAGAAGCTTCAAATGGTTTAGCGGGTAGATTAAAAAACTCCATAGGTCCACGTGTCATCACAATGGACCTAACATTGGTTTAAGTGTGTTGGCTAAAGCTGACTATCCCCTTAACCTAACCTAACCTACGGCATAGTGAGTGCCAACTCTATTCATGAAGCCGGTTTGAAATACAAGTTTATTTGGCGTAGACAGTCTATTTATATATTTACTTGCTTGCTTACCTAACGGGCTCCCGACAAGTGAAGAGTATCTGTCTTAGATACTGCAGACTTCTATCCTCCGCGATCCTGGGCACGCTGCTACTAGTTGTTTAGTCATTGAAAAGTAGGTTCGGTATTCCTTGTCGCCTAGAAGCTCCATGTACAGTCCGACCGACGCGACGGCTTTTAGAGACATGCTCGTGTATTTATATTTATTCGAAAACAAAAATTGTTTTTTTTTTAAATGTGAAAATAAAGAACTTATCTCACTATCTATCTTTCTATCTAGTCGACGTTTTTTGGGATTAAATCCAGTCCACATCTAGGTACAGCTCCATTCGCCCTTCTCGCACACGGGATCAAGGACCCTGCTTATCATAGTTTTGTATCAGCGTTTTGTTGAGCTTACGCTCGACCTTCCGAACTAGGAGTTTTAAACCCATTTGATTCGCCAAACCGAAGAAGCTACGATTTCACAGGATATGTATATACCAGGGACGAAGCCTCTATATATTGAGTGGAATGAGTGCTTCCGTTAAGCAATAAGTCGTGGTTTAAATGAAGAATCTTCCTTTGATCCCTTCTATAAATTAAAACATCATTATGGAAACATTATTATTGTTTATGAAAGTCGCTTCGGAGAAAAAATGCTAAAAAAAACCGTACATCATGATCTCTCTTCGCTAACTAGAACTCAAAACGAAATCCCTTCTACTCCAATCCAACTGAGAATGCACAACATCACTCCATTATAAATAATGCGCATAAAAACTTGCTTGCTATAATGCTTGCTAATGCTTAGAATGCACAACAGCTGGGCATTCTTCAATATCGCCTTATTACCTAAAATCGCATACCAAAGTCAAAGTAAAATATCCTGTTTTCTTACCATTTGACCAACACGTAAGGAATGAGTTGAGTGCATGCATTACGAAAATTCAATAAAGAAAACCAAGGACCAGATACAGAAGTATTGAGTGGTTAACTGTTTAACTGTCAATGAGTTAAGTTTTCTTGAAAAGGGGGTAGAAATGTTTTTCTTACACTTATGGCTTGTGCGTTGTTTATGTCGTGAAAATCAAGTGCTCTAGTGAAAAGTTAGTGTTTCGTGTTTTTTTTTCATTTCGTTGTTAAGTGGGCGATATTAATTATTTTAAAGTTTTCGATTTGTTTAGTGTTTCAAAAATGAATAACTGCAATTGTGCAGTAGAAAGTGTTTTGAATAAACCATTTTCGGCTAGAGGGTTTGACGAAAAAAAAAAAGATAATAGATGGTGGAAGACCGAAGCCATTGGTAAACATTAACACCGTTACAAAACGATGCACTAGGCATTTTTCTATGCAGTTTTATGAAAGTTTTTCTTTGTTGACAGGCTGTCTTTAGATAAATAAGTTGTATTGTTGGCCATGCTTCTGTTTTCAAATGAAAAAACTGTTTGGAATAGTACTGGGTTTAGTGATATGAACAATATGTCAAAAGCCGAAAAAAGGCATGGAAAAGAGTGCGGTTCAAATTTAAGTGCAATGGTTTCATTAAAAATGTTTGGCTCTGTTCGCATAGAAAATTTAATTGATACGAGATGAATCTAGATGATGAATGCTTTCTATTCGCAAATATAATGAAGAAGTGAAAAGAAACCGAGAAATATTAAAAAGTTTAATTGATGTTACTTGCCATCTTGCGTGTTTGGAGTTACCTTTCAGAGGTGACGATGAATCGCAAAATTCATTAAACAGGGGAAATTTTATAGAGACGATTTATTTACTAGCTTCGTACAATCCAATTTTAAAACATCATTTGGAAAATTCAACTGTTTTTTTCTGGTTTATCAAGTGGTATCCAAAACGAACTTATTGCATCGGTTGCTACAACTTTACTCGAGGAAATACGGGCTGAAATCAAAAACTCAGACTACGTGGGGCTGCTCTTAGATGAAACCACCGACGTATCCAACAAATTACAGCTTTCAGTGATGTTGCGCATGGTTAGAAAAGATGGGGCTGTCGTTGAAAGATTTATGTGTTTTGTAGATGTTTCGCTTGGCAGATCCGCTCAGGATTTGTTTGATTTTATTGTACCATTTTTAAAAAAGGAGAATGTGTTTAACAAAGTGGTGTGTCAAAGCTACGATGGAGCGGCTGTTATGTCGGGAAATTCAAACGGTTTGCAAGCAAGAATAAAAGAAATCATTCCTGTGGCCCATTATATTCACTGTTTTGCTCATAAACTAAATTTAGTGTTAACTCAATCAGTGTCTAAAATAAAACCATGTGCCGGTTTCATTATAAGTTTACGCAGCTTCGTTAGATTTTTTTCCCATTCGTCTAAAAGACTTGCAGCATTTAATGCGGTTGTAAAAAGAAAAATTCCTAGCGCTGCTCCAACTCGTTGGCAATATAATGGTCGCATCGTGCAAACAATCTTTGACCTGAAAGGACACCTTTTAACCTTTTTCGAAAACATTATAGAAAACGAAGAAGATTGGGACAACGAAGCTATAGTTCTATCGAAAGGTCTGATGTATTGTTTTACTGATAGAAAATTTATTGTTCTTATCTATTTTTTCAACGAATTTTTCCCACAAAGTGACATTTTGTTTAAAATTCTTCAATCCAAGTCCAGTGATGTTCAATTTTCTTTAAATCAAATTAATAGTTTCAAAAACAGTATACTTAATCCACTAAAATCCAAAAGTTTTGAAACTTTTGGAAAAAATTAAATGAAAACGAGAATTTGTCCAATATCAACAGCAATAGACGTTCTGAAATGCACGTGCCAACGAAGGAACATTATAAAGCTCTTTTAGAAACGATCGTTCAACAAATCATCTCTAAAATCGATAATCGGTTCAGTTCCCTGCCATGCTTTGAGTTTTTAAAACTTTCGGATACAGCATTGTATAAATATTTCAAAAACAATTTTCCTGATAACTTGCTCAGTAACCTACAGAGTTTTAATCCGGGATATTTTGATATTCCAGCTTTAAAAACTGAATTAAAGGTTATTTTCAATAATGAGAATTTTAAGTCAAAAAAAGACCTTCAAGAGGTATTACGATTTTTAATTATAACCGATTTGGATACAAGTTTCACCGAGTATTTTAATCTATGTAAGCTTATGTTAACTTTACCCGTAACAACCGCATCGGTTGAAAGATCATTTTCGTGCCTCAAAAGAATCAAAAATTTCCTAAGAAATAAATGTGGGTAAGAAAGATTGTCACATTTACATAGCTCTAATTTCAATTGAAAAAAAAATGTTGAAAGAAATACAAGCTAGAGGGAAGTTTCATGATAATATCATAGATAACTTTGCCTCAAAAGAAAGAAGAATAAATTTAATGTACAAAATATAATCTTTTATTTCAAAAATTATGTATTCCTTTTCAATGATTAAGTTTATTTAAAGAAATAAAAAGAAAAAAGAAAAAAGAAAATGACTTTTTTATAAGATTAAATTTCTTTCTTTTACTTAACTAATTCTTCATACGAAACCAAGTTAAGTTTAGAAAGGCACGAACTTTCAGCTTGTGATCGCGTCAACTCAGAGGAAGAAATTTTTTTAACGAAAAAACACCTTATTGATCACAACAATTAAATAACAAAAACAAATGAATTGCTTCGTCAATTTTTAAATTATTTTTTATTTGAATGCATTTCGGGTCATATTCGACTCATCATCAGCAATACACTAATAAGTATAACAAAGAAAGTACATAATCAAAACAGAATAAAACAATGTATGAAAGAGAAAACAAAGACTTTTTGACTTTTTTAATTTAACATTTGTTGCTTCCGCTTCCCAAGAATTCACGCCTCGTGCCTGGTATATACCTGGTTGTCCTCGCTGACTTTAACATCAAACAATTTCCAATTGGACGTTTTCCAATGTAACTCGGCACAGCTGGATCAGTTTTTTCGGAATCCCGAATTTAACCAATTTTATGCGGCCTTAAAGGCAAATGAGAAGATGGTGATGACCATGGACATGTTTGAGGGAGTGAAGACAAGAGTAAGATGCCCCACTGGTGTTACCGAGGAGTTCGCAATCAAAGAAGCGTCTTAAGTACCTTGATATTTATTACAGTCCTTCCATATCTGCTTGAATGAAAAGTGACGAACTCCAAAGTTATTCTTTGCTGACGATGTAGCCATCATTAACGAGGATCAAACCCTGCAACGAGAACTTGATGTATGGGTGGAAGTTTTGGAGGGGAATAGTTATTGTATATTAGTCCGAAGAAAACAGAATACTTGTACTGCCCGTTCTCTGATCCACTCTTACCTATTCCAGACATTTCTATGAATGGAGGAGTGATTCCCAAGTGCAAAAAGTTCAAATATCTGGGATCTATGATCAATCGCGACACAAGCTGTGATGACGACATTAAGCATCGCCCACCGTATGGTAGATGAAGCGGCGGGAGACCTCAGCCATCTTCTGTGATCAAAAAATGTTCCTAAGCTGAAAGGAAAGCTCTACACCGCAGTTGGACATCGTAGAAAAATTGGGCAAATTAACGGTAGGTGAGATGAATAGGCTTCGCATGACAGCAGGAGTAACAGGTATTGATCGATGAGAAGTTCCAAGATTCGAGGATGCCTTCGCGTTAAAGAACCTATCTCGAAAAAAAACGGAGCGCGACTGACTCATTTGGTACTGTCATGTTAAAAGGAGAGATCCTACGAACCCCGTCATAAAGGCGACGTCAATCAACGTTCCAATACAAACGTGAAAGAGAGGCCGTCCTAAAAACTCCTCGACCACACAAATGCAGCAACACCAGCATTTGATTGGCCTCAGCGACGAAGTGATTCAAAATCGGGGGCCTGCCGCTATTTTCTGAGGTCGAACCGGTGAACCCCACAGGCGGATCAGTAGGGATGCAGTTAATCCTGATCATAGCCTTAACGCCATTCAATGAAGAAGAAGAAGTCGATCTGCCAGTCTAGAAGCGACACTGATACGTGCCAATTAGTCTGATGCAGGAAGGGTGGATATATATTTACAGTACGTTGGATGTGAAGCAGGGACATGGCTCGACAATGAACGTCTGACAAACATCCAATCGTATAAACTGTCATGAGAAGCTTCTCAAACTTTGTAGGTCCCTTCCACTTCGCATAAGAAAATAATTCTGGCAGGTTTTAGGCCCTGTTTGGGCCTTTAATGCATAATATTTATTTATTTTTATTTTTATGCCTCGGCAGTTCTTTCAAGACATAAGACCGCCTCTCTTGAAGTTATGGAGCTGATATGGATCATAATGCATGGTTTTTCCGACAATACTTGCTTGATGGTTTGTTGAATGCGTCTTGAGGAGTTCCGCTGGTATAATATCAGAGACGCCGGCCTTGTTGTTCGTTTGCTTCTTTTTACAGCCACTCCAACTTCCTCAATACATACTGGCCGGCATCGGTTCATAATTGACTGCAAGCGGGTTCTTTTCTTGCCCTACACATAACACATCTATTATTCGGTGAAAAGGTTTCCTGCGGTTAGCATCATCATCACACCATGGGCTGTTTTTCTGGGGTTGCTCGGTAGTCTCAGATTTATTTATTTGTTATTATTATTATTATTCATTATTCTCATTTCTTAAACATAAAACAATGGTAAACTATTAAATGGTAAATTTAAGGAGAATAGTTAGTGACATTTTGTATTTACAAAAAATAGATACTTATTTGATGAAGTCGCTATACCGTTACTACATATTATTGGCGTTTGTGGGAGTGCACATCTCTCGCCCAGGCGCCCCCCGTTGAATCTGACTTAAGGGTCCACAATCCTTCAATGCGTCGGATCCATTAATTCAACGCAATATAGGATAGACGTATTTTTATCGAAGGTGGCCCATAACCAACGGATCGATGAACTTCGACGGATAAAGTTGGTCTTCTTTCTACTTTTCTGTCAGTCGCCGTATGCATAAATACAAAAATTGCACTTCGCACATTTTAGAATTGAAGTTTACGCATTACAAAATTGAGAGAGGCACAACTATTGGAAAAAACATTGGAAAATGATAGAAAACTGTCATTGCCGATTGACAGACAGTTCAGTTTACCACAGCGAAACCGCAACTCGACGGCACATTGAGCCAATTTATTTTAAGGAAAAATAGGGATTTTTCTCCTTGTCGGTAGGGATTTTAATTTGTGTTACTTACATCACTGGACTAGAGAGTTAGGTGAGAAATGAACAATTGCCCTGTACTGGCAACTTAGGTAGTTGGATCGTTCAGTGGTATTTAGGCAAAAGGCAATCAATGTATCGGCTGACAAAGTCTATGGGATGGTTGCTTCCGTTAAGTACGTTTAAGTCGACGGATCGGTCGAAACAACGGATTCTATGGGCTGGGCCCCTTAGGGGTCCAACTTTGAGTTTCTTTTTCGGTGTAAGAGCCTTAACTTCAGCTTCTTTTTGTTGGGCAATCGAGCTCTAAAATTGGCTGCCAAAGGGAATTGTTTAAGTTCGACGTTTGCCCCTCTGCATGTTTTTGCATTGAATGTTTGAGGCGTGCCCCGCGTGATTATCACATGATTAATTTGGTGTGCGGTTTGTTTATCTGGAGAGCGCCAGGTTGCTAGGCATAGGCGCAGTTGACACATTTTTTATGTTTTTTTATTTTGTTTAATTTAAGTAAAAAGAGCTTTTGATGAAAACCATTAGCCATGAGAAATGAATCCATAAAATGTTTGTCTTAGAAATTTCCGGAAAAAATGAAAGCTCATCAAAGACTCTGTGTCTCCCTTAAAAAATGTCTGAGCGCCCAGAGATCTCTCTTCGTGGGACGCGCCTATAATGCTGTGAAGAGAATCTTTGGAAAGAGTGTTAAAGCAAATAACACTTACAAAAACTACAAGTTTTGTATTTTTATTCCTGCAAGTTTAATGAGAATAATAAACATAGGGGCGGTCTAAGTGTGGTTGAATTGTTAGAGAGTCTGTATTATTAATTTCAGTTTCCTAGCTCAAACTTTGACTTTTCAATAAAATTGTTTTATTTAATTGTGAGCGTGTCAGTGGGCGGATTTTAGAAATTTTATCTCCCGAGCAGTTTCAGGAGTCAAAAAATTTCAGCTTTCTAGCTCAAAATTCCATTTTTTCGATAAATTTGTTTTTTGAGTTTGTGGGCGTGTCTGTGGGCGGATTTCAAAAATTCTTAAACTTGATTATTTCGGGACCCTAGAGAGTATATGGTTAACGACGGACGGACGGACAGACGGACATGGCTAGATTGACATTACTATCGATGCTGATCATAAATATAGTAACTTTTAGGGGTCTAAGGGCAATATTAAGGTATGTTACAAACTATGAGAAAAAATTAATATACCCTTAGAATAGGGTATAAAAAGAGTCGCAAATTTTTGAAAGAGATAGCTTCTCGAATCAACTTTACTCTTGTTTTCCCCTTCAGCCAAAACAAGCTATAGGCGTATTTCTTGTTTAGCTCAGCTTAGACACATCAGAGCGTTCCAATTGTATTTTTTTTTTCCGTTTCGAGCTTGATCAGATCACCTCTATGAGCTTAGAATAAATTGACTGAGCAGTCTGAGTACAAAAACTGGACAGAGCCAATGGACAGACTGAGGGGATAGAAAACAACGGAAAACGAAATCAAAATCAATTGAAACGACGGGGTTTTCTTTCTGTCATACAAAGTAATACAACTTCATGATCTCTAATCTTATGAAAGCTGAGCGCTCAAGTGTGTTTCATTAACAAATCAGAACGCTCTGAGCACGCTCGGTTCAGAGCAGTTCGAAGACCTGCAAATAACTCCACATAAATGAAGATCTGACTTAAGCCATCATTAATGGCTACTCACATGATAGTTAACATTTTGTGGCTTTCTGCTTTATGTTCATAAATAATACACATTACTGGTAAGCTATAATAAAATGTTCATTCCTGTTCCTTTGAATGCTAAGCTACACAGACCACTGTTCTAACAAAGTTACAACTTTTACGACTCAATTCGTTAGCATTCTATTCATTCTTTGTTTACAATTGAGCTTAACGAAGCCCTATTAATATATGCACACATAGGGCATTTCATGTGCACATAAGAACATCAAACAAAATCACCCACTCACTGGCGGGCTGGGTTCCTTTTAAACGGGCTAACGACAAACATCATATCACAGGTTGAATGAATGAAAATTGCACATACACTCTTGATATGTACGGATACTCGTACATTGTAATACATAATCGCCAACGCTTCTGGAAGTCAGTTTTTCCTTAGTTTTTGTACTTCGATACGTATATGCAGAGCCCCTGCTGTAGTGTTGGATACATTTCGTTCTTTGAACTGTGGATAGCTGTGCTCTGCACATACATAATAACACATTTTCCTTAGAATAATATCTAATGCATTGTCTCATGTTTCAAAATTCCACCTAATTTAATCGGGGCTTGAATCTGGGGTCGTATTGGGTCGGTATTTTAAAGGAGTTTGCAATGCGAGTGTAAGTGAACCGGTGAATTCTTTTGAAAATCTGAGAAGTTTTACCAACTCAAATATTTATACCAAACTTACAACTACCTATGCGCCACATTTTGTTTTTTGAACTTACATGCATTTAATTTTATTGATACTGAATTTATTTGAATTCATTTTCAAGTCTATAGCTGCAAGGTAAAAATGTACTTACTTAGTTGTTTAGCTTATATAACGAATGGATTCTGTACTCACTCAGCCATTTTTGCTTTGCGGATTCGCTATTTTAATTGACTGCTACCAATGATAAAATTAGCGTAAAGCTTAAATTTGTAAAGTCCCTTTCACTCACATGCAAAAGGAATTTTAATAAACGGGACCAGTCATTATTCTTTTCATTTTCTTCGTGAACAGCAAAATGGTCGCAATTAATAGTAAAATATATGGAATATAGTAAAATAGATTAATTATCGAAGAAGGTAATTAAATTTAGTTTCCAACTGCAGTATAAGAGGCTTTGATCCGTAGTGTTCTAACCTTTTCAATAAGGTAGGAAGCCTGATGCTTATAACGAAATGTTTGTTTACAATGTCGAATAGTATACAAAAAGTATGAGGAGAAATTAATGACAGCTGCAGTGGCGGATCCAAGGGGGGGATATCGGGTTATTGCAGAATTTCGTCTTCCGTTAGTCCAATTTCAGGATGGATACTCAAAGAAGCGAGTCCATTCAGGCGCTCCCGTCCTATTGTACTTCTAAGATAGTTTTGTATTCTTCTTAGGATCGAAAACGATCGCTCTGGAGCTGCTGTTGTTACGGGTAACACTGCCAATAATCGTAAGATCGTGTTCACGTTTTTGAAACATTTTTCATTGATAACGTAAAAAATAACGCAACCATTAAAAGTTAAGTATTCGATGGGTTATAGAAACTGATTCTGGAAGTAAAAATTCCGATCTGAAGTAAGTAGTGCATCGAGCGCATTTTGAATATCTTGATCAAAGATTTCGTTGCCTCCACATTCTGATCTCTGAGATAAAATTCCTTTCTGAACAGTCCAATATTTCGTCATAAAACTTGTAAAGATCTGCGCATTTTTCCTCATCAAATTCCTGCTTGGAAGGAAATAGTTGTCCGAAACTGTGGAAGATCGATTTGTGTTTTTCGAACCGACTTTGGAGATGAAAAATGTAAGTATCAAGGAATGGAATGTAGAAGGAAATTCTGTAATAATCTTCGACATTTTGTGTTTCAACGTTGCAATGGGTTTTCTGTTGACTGCAACGACGAGGCAATTTCATATTAAGAACAGATTTCAGCTACATTGTCGTAAATGATACATGAATTTGAATCAACGTTTTCCCGCTTTTCCTTGATATCATTCGTAGCATCATCAGCTAACTTTGTGGCTTCTCAATTCCCGACTCAGAGGCAGGACGATAGAATTGATCGATTCCATTATATGACAGAAGATTTGAAATTCGATTGTCAAAATCGCGGTCAAAAGCTGAGAAGCCTTTTGTGAAGTCTCTCGATCTTTCCACTTTTTTATTTCTTCCAAAGCTTCTATAACGGCCGGTTGAAGTTCGAGGTAAGTTGAAACTGCTTCATGAGACTGAGCCCATCTTGAAACAGCGAAAGAATTCAATTTTTCTTTTCTCCGGTCACTCTTTTTCGGCATTTTCAAAATGTCTTCCTTTAAAATGCTTTGTCTCTTCGGAAAAATGCTTCTATTGCTCCGATAGTTCCTAACGCATTTTTTATACCCGAAACTACGCAAGCGGCATTGATGACCAAACTGAAGCCATGCGCGGCACAATGAAAGTAGATTGCAAGAGGAAAATGAGACCTGATATGGGCTTGTACTCCGTTTACTTCGCCACTCATAACTGGTGCATATATATATCTGTGTATCAAAAAATTATCGACACTGTGTCGCGAAGTAGATGTTCCGAATTAAAATTGTTTGCATTGGTAACCGTGTGTCCACACAAGCGGCACTATGCAAAATATATCAAAAGAATGAGAAAATGAGGTTAAGTTAGGTCATGACAGTATAAATTTTCGAGCCCCACGGCTAGCTCGAATGATGCGCAATCGTGAAGTCCAACTTCGACAACTTTATCGAGCAACTGGTGACGTATATCAGCAATAACACCGCGAATGTTGACTTCCAAATCGTCCAACGTCTCTAGTTTATTGGCTAGTGGCTAGTAGACTAGTGTCTTCACATACCTACGACGCGTATAATGGTCATGCGGTTTCAACTCTTTCACAAGCTGGATTTTAAAAGCTTTTAAGCCAAGATCTTTCCGTAAAATCTTCCACAAAGTGAATGGGCATAGCTTCAATTTCTGTGCACAATGGCGAATCGGCTCATTGGGATTCGTCTCAACACTGCACAACGGCAATAACTTCTCCTGTTCGCACTTTGTCGTCTTTGGGGAGGCGTATTATCCACTAGAATCAGATGGACGATTATGTCGACCGTAAAATGGACGTAGCACGATAAGTTTGCGAACCGAACCATGTTTTTCAAAAAAAGTTTGCACAATTTACACGCGTTGTTCTGGCGTAAATCTATTCATCGCAAAATGGCAAAACGTACTAACCACAACTCAACTTTCACCTGTCAAATTAGCAATCTGTAGAAACAGTGTTGCCAGTTTAAAAACAAAACCTCTAAAAAATACCGCTTACAAAATTATTTATGTATGATGCCCGTGAAGTCGCAGGCTAAGAATATAGCTGCAGCGCATCCCAAACAACAGCGCTCGTCTGAAAGGGCTACTAGGGCAAAAATGATACCTTGGTTTTCGTGTGAGCCTTCCCCACAAGTGAGCATGCAAATCTGTGAGTGGACACTACTGGAGATCACCAGTATCGTGAAAGGAAGATCAAACAACAATTCAAAATTTGAGCATTTTTGGTTATTATTATTTCTTTTGTAAAAGAGGAAGTCCAAATTCCAGAGCATTCAGAATCGGTAACGGTGCATTGTACTAAAATGGGAGCATACACGTATAAAATTCGTAAAAAAAAGAACGATTTAAGAACTCCTGGATAACACAAATGCAACAACACCGGCAATAGATTCTCCTCAGTGATGAAGTGATGTGAAACCGCGTATCCCGCCAATACCTGTCGAGGTCGAACCGGCGAAATCCACAGAATATGACCCCTTTAATCCTGATCATAGCCTCGTTTAAGGAACACCAATAATAAGACTTATTACTATATGAGTATGCATATACTTGTTCTAAATAACTGGCAGTATCAGCTTAAATTCCAAACTTGTTTTAGATCACTTCGTCCGATGTGTGCAGCCACTACAGTGGTTAGTGCGCTAAACTACTCCATGAAATTTGGCTTTTTCTTTTTTTCCTTTTTTCTTTGGACCATTCTGCAAAGCTTTAATTTTTAAATGAAACAATGTTTGTTTAGACCGCTTCGTGAATTAAAGGAATTTAACCTCTTTCTGCGCAATTCTCAAGGATAAAATTGGTGGATTGGTGGATTTAAACGTATGAATGTGGGAGAGTATCACAAATAGAACCCATAAGCAATGCAATGAGTATGTGGGGTGCCAAGTTGGGTATATGCATAGTTTCTTGAAATACATGCTAAACATGGATATATTTTGTTCTACTTCAACCAGGAGAGAATAATAAAAGACCAAAAAAGCAAAAAAAAATGCTTGCCAAGTAAAATTCGCAAGGGAGTTTTAACCTCGGGCCATTTTGCTTTGACTTGGGGCCATTTTTTTTTTTTTTTTTTTTTTTTATAATTTGCTTACGCTAAGGGATTTTTTCTGTTGTTACAGTACCCCTATAATGCTAAGAACACACTAACACAGTGTAAGCTACTTGGTATTAGAAAGAATAGAGAGATAGGAAAGAAGTGTTTGGGTGCAGTTGTAGGGTTTTTCTCCACGGGTGGTGTCTAAGTTACTTAGGGAGATTACGATTTCATGTATTCGGTATAAAGTAATGGACTTGGCCGGGATTTGAACGCACGACCTTTCATTCCGTAAGCGAATACACTACTACTGCACCATGCCATTGTGCATAAATGGAATGGGACCATTTTGAAATATAGCCCCAATTGTTGGGGCCTTTTGTCTTTTTCTTTTCTTTTTTTTTGACCAAGATCATTCCGCAGTTCTGGTTTAAATCATGCCGGGGCGCCGTAACACCTTAAGTCTGACCAACATCCAAAGGTAGGTAGCAATTGTCATGAGAATCTTCCCAAATTTGTCGTTCAGAGCCGGCGTAAAATGGTTGGTCTCTTCAGCTCATCAATGCATTCGCACCGCAGACCGACTGACAGGAACCAACACATCAACTTCGACCTGGACTTTAACAGCTACGTTATGAGGACGGAACACATAAGCACTTCAACTTTAGTTTCAACTTCTAACCTAAATCTTAAATTCGACGTTGCTTTGCAAATTATGCAAACATTTTGTTTCAGTTTTCCCAACATTCACATCTATATTTTGAGCGGATTTTCTCTCTTGTTTGTATTTTGAGAGAATTAAACTCTCTTCTACTGTTGCTTTCAGTGTTGCCATGAAATCATTTAATGAGATCTCCAATTATGACAAAAAAAATCTAACTACATAAATATGTTTCTAAGATAAATAAAATTCAATCAGGGCCCTATTTTACCAACCACTTTGCAACTTTTCAATTTATCTTTACAAATTCACCAACCACAAATTTGCAAAGTGGCAATTATGTTTTTGCAAATCGCAAATTTGTCGGTTATCGATTCACCATTCATGTTGCACTTTCGAAATTGAGAACGAATTTTTAATTTGGAAATAATTCATCAACTCTGGAAAGCTTCCTTTTAACACCGATGAGGTTGTGGAGCTGGATCCGTTGACTCTACAATGATCAACATCGATGCACCCAAGGAGGAGCAGATTGTTAGCAGACATGGAAATCATGTAATAATTGCTATGATGGTTTTTGGGCCGGACCAATCTGTATATGCTGTTAACCTTAGTTGGCCAGCTAGTGTGTACGATGCAAGAGTGCTAAGGAATTCCCGTTTGGCAGCACATTTCAATACGACTATTGCAAATGCAGTACGGTCGATAACACCATAAAGGAACAATCCGGACTTGTATTTTTTTCTAAAAAAAAATTGTTTTACATATTTCGTACATTCGAATCTTCATTTTTGATCCACAAAATTTGAAAACACTCCAGGTTTTGTATGTTTTTTATTCATTAAAGCCCTAAGCCTAAAGTACGCAATCAGCTAATTTTCGTTTCCCCGAACGCTTACGCCATATTACCCCTTTTTGGAAAATGGGTTTGTTTCGATACCTTTTAGTCAAATTTCGATTTGAAAAATTACAGAAGGTTCGTTTTTATTTCTTGCACGCTAAATTTATTTCGACGGCCGAATCTTTCTTTAGTTCATTGAAGACATATACCAACTGCCCATACTCACATAAGTTTTACTTTGCAAAACACGATAACAAATGCAAATCTCTCTTTTTGGTTGGTAAAACGCTTAAGACCAATTAGATGATCAGTCATCAGTTCAACTTTCAGTTCAATTTGGAACTTCTCAGTTGAGCTGTCAGTTAACCATTCAGTTTAACTGATAAGTAAACGCAAAAATTGAAAAGTTGAACGTGAAACTTAAACTGAGACTGAAACTGATAAATTACCTTAACTGAACTGATCATCTAAAAGGGCCTTAAAACTTTTTGCTTTCCTTCGTCGGGACGTTGCCTTTCTGGTGAAACACGTTACGTTACTTTGCAGGAATTTATTTGTTAAAAAGTTTCAAATTAAAAAGTGGCAGGTCCAACGTTAATTGCTGGTTTTAGATTATGAATGTGAAAAGAAAATCGGTTGTGAAAATCGGCAAAATTCAGACAAATCTGTACTTATGGCAACGTTTATGTTTTTCACAACACAGTACAGCAGCTGTTTTTTACTGTCGCTGTTGCTGTGCTAATGTATTTTTGCTTTAAACCAATATGAAATAAAATGGAAATCTTAAATAAAAAAAAAGTCGACAAGAGTTATAAATTCGCTGCTTCGGTTGGATGCATTCGTTTGCACAAAAAAAACAACAATATGTTCCTAATTGGATTCATGTTTCCGGACTATTTCATATACATCCCTGTTTAACTACATAATTGGAACTTTATTCATTGTATTCGGTGAAATACATGTCAAGACATTTATCGTAGAGAACACCAAGAGCAATTATACATCACATCACTTACTTTGCCTGAAACCTAGACGAAATGTGAATAAAGCAGCTTTACACTCTCCTCTCACTGCAGTATTCCTTTCGGTTAAAGCAATGGCTCGAAAACTCATTGGAACTTTAATTTACAACTAGATGAATTCCAGTTGGAATAATAGCGCCATGGATTGTGTTCTTTACCCGCTGACGTTCTACAAATACAATATTCTATGCTTCTCGCCTGGTATTCCAAATTTTGTTTGCCTTTCACTGAATCAGTCAGTTGTTGGCATTCGAATGAAGATGGATGCTAGGAACTTGTTCACGCTTTTCGCTATTGTGCTGCATACCCACACGCCCTCTGTTCTGATGGCCATTTCCACAATTGGTAAAAAAAAACGTTCTGTGACAGCCGTGCTTGTATGACTATTCGACGAGCGTACTATGTTTGTTTCCGACAATTTGACTCACATCCAAATCCAAGATGTTTATCGATAACGAACACATGCACAGCACATATCCACTTAGCAGTTACACATTACATTAATTTCTTCTTTTTCTCTCTTTCTGTTGGAGCGGCGGCGCGCGGCGAACGGACAGCACACTGCACTCTGCGAGAAAAGTGTTTAAAACAATTTATAGAACAATGACCCATGAATGGCGCGCGCTTTTTATTTTCTTCTTTTAGTCTTCTCTATATTACTTCTCACCATCCCCCAAAACTCATCGTCCTTTCATTTGTTCAGGCTTTCCTGTTGTATTGTTTCCTCCATTTTTAGTAGTTTTGTATCTATGACACGATGTTTTGTAGCTCTTCGCGATGAGCAGCTAGTTAGGAGTGTGCCAGATGTCATAAACCTCACCACTATTCGGCGGGATATTTTGTTGCAAGTGCTTTTATTCACGTTTCATTCTAGACTACCTACCCTACCCCAGCGCCACCCTCAACATATGCACCGGCATAGGCAGTGCAACAAATGCTTCTTCTTTTTGAAAAAATAGAGAGATAAATGTGAAAATCCATTTCGCTGTTGACGTTGTTGTCGCTCTGGTAGTTCATATCTTTGTTCTTTTTATTATTATCAACCACTCAGTTCATGTTTATGGAAGCAGAGAATCATGAAGAATAGAATGGTGGCAGGGTGGACGACTTTTTAAAGCATGTAGTGCGCGCCTATTGGGCCGGGATTCAATGCATCCGTCAGGGAGATTGGAAAATGAAAATCAGATAGAAATTTAAATGATACTTCAATGTGGGAATGGAAAACCTAAAATTGAGTACATTGCACAATTTTTGGAATACTTTTTCAAAGCAGCGTGATGGAAATATTAATTATCTAACTTTATCAATAAAACATATTATTCTTTGTTTTAAAACAATTTTGAGCACTTTTAACTTTCATTTATTAGAACTTTTAAAATGATTATTTTAGACCAATAAGGTTATTTGATCGGCCAAACTTTCACCTTCTTTCGTTGGCTCATCTGTCGACTGGGCACAATCATGATTGGTTCATAGCAAAGTGCAGTATGCTGTCAAACTATATACTAAAGGTTTTAATGTTTCCTTTATTTCCACCGAAGTAAAACCCTAAGCCCGAGTTTCGATGATGTCATTTTTGTCTATTCCGATATCAATTCTTATTTTAAATGTTTCCCTTTCATTTTAGGTATCGGCGGGCCAACATCTACACCTCAGTGGCGATCTTAAAAGCAACGTTTCAGTTGCAGCCCAACAAGGTGTCTTTTTCAGTCAACAGCAAGCGCAACAACAACAACAACAACAGCAACAAAGCCAACAGGCCCAACAACATCCGCAACAAGGAAGCAATAATCTAAGCAATAACCCCCAGAATCAGCAACCAAATCAAACAATAAACAATACATCTGGTGAGTGTTTCTCAATTTGTATATTTCTTTTTCAGTTATAAAATGTTCACTTCCAATAGGTCCTGGAAATGATTCGTACACTATGTCACAGAGCCAATCCATCAGCTTTACCCAGCAACAACAGCAATCGCTCAGACAGCGACAATCTCAAGCCGCTGCGGCGGCGGCGGCAGCTGCAGCGGCCGCCAATGCTGTGGGTATGGGTGGCGGTGTGCCTGGTGCTGGAACCCCTGGCAGTGGTCCAACGGGGAGTTCCGCTGCGGGTAATGGCCCGAACAGCAATGTTCCCAATCAAGCTGCTGGAAATTCGTCGGCGTCCGGCGCTATGGCAAGCATGAGTCAAATGGCAGCAAATGCGGCGGCGGCAAATGTGCCCATGAGCCAGGGTGGCATGAATCCGAACATGGGTGCTGGTAATATGCCACAGGGTATGGGTCAAATGTCGCACGGCAATGGCGGACCTGGTGGCATTGGTGCCATGGGAATGGGTGCCATGAATGGAATGCCCGGTCAAATGGGCGGTATGGGTACAATGGTGCCGAACGCAATGAATTCAGCCGCAGCAGCCGGTAGTATGGGTCCGAACTCGATGATGATGTCGAGCGGGCCAATGGGAATGAATCAGGCCAAATTCATTCAGCAGCAGCAGATGATGCGAGCTCAGGCGATGCAACAGCAACACATTGGTGGAAATCGACCGCCACCGCCTGAATACAAGGCAACGCAAGCGCAGCTCATGCAGGCGCAAATGATGCATCAGAGCTCAGGTGGACGATTCCCAAATGCAGCAGCACAAGCGGCCGCTATGCGGCGAATGAGTCAACAGCCTATTCCTCCATCAGGTAGGTGTCGTCTTTGTTCATCTCGTCTTTGTAACATTACAAATTTGATTTTCTTTTAGGTCCAATGATGAGGCCGCAGCACTCAATGTATATGCAACATTCCGGAGCAGGTGGTCCTCGCACAGCGATGGGCCCCTATGGTGCTCCAATGGGTGCTGGACCACAAAGGCCGCCTAATGTACAAGTGACGCCTGAGGGCATGCCAATCGGCTCACAACAGGAATGGCGGCATATGATGATGTCGCAGCAGCAGAGTATGTCGTTTAACTTGCAAGGCGGCGGACCAGGTCCAATGCGACAGGCGCCAAATGCTGGCTTCAATTCAGGTGCGTCAGATAAAATTCAATTACGATATTGTTTCTTTTCATATAATGATTGTCAAACAGGTGGATTTATGCCGAACTCAGCTGCTGCCGGTGGCCTCTCAAGCGGTCCCAATAGCATGCAACAAGGTCCTAATGCTGGAATGCAACTTACACCCGCTCAAATGCAGCAGCAATTATTGCGGCAACAGCAGCAAAGTCAACTGGTTGCGGCACAACAAAGCCAACAACAGCAGGGTATGATGGGCAATATGAATCAGAATCAACAGGCAGCTGTAATGCAACAGATGTTGCAGCAACAACAACACCATCAGCAACAACCCCAACAACAACAGAACATGATGGCTCAAATGCAAATGGCTTCCATGCACATGTCACAATCACAACAAATCACAATACAACAACAACAGCAACAGCAACAACAACAACACCAACAACAACAACAGCAGCAACAGCAGCAACAATTCGTTCAGCAAACAACATCAACGACCACCCATCAACAACATACTCAACAAATGATTCAAATGGCCGGTGGTGGAGGTAACAACGCAAATGCGGTGCAAGGTGCTACATCTGGGGGACCTCTAACTACACCAGCAACTTCTATGCAAACAGCCACAGCAACAATTAATCAGACGATCAATTCAGTTGTTGGCAATACCAACGATTTGTGCTTAGAGTTCTTCGACAATTTGCCGGTCGGTGATGCCAGTAATTTCTCCACACAGGATCTGCTAAATTCACTGGATAACGATAACTTCAATATTCAGGATATTTTGCAGTAAATCCATCGAATTAAAACGGGATACAGGTTGTTTGATTTATAAGATTTATGGTCAGTTGAGTTAGTTGTTTAAATATGTACGAATTTTTGTTTTTTATTTTGGTATTTTAGCAAGCGAGCTTGTTAGAGGGAGTATGTTGTTAATAAATTACTCCACCCAGACATTCCGTTATTATTGAAAAATATAGTATATGCATTAACTTTAAATTTTTGCAAAGTAGACATTTGACCTGATGCGATGTCGACGGATTTAGTACGATGAATCGCAAATCAATATCTCTTGTGACGCATTCTCTCATATCAAAAACTTGCATTGTTAAATTTTTTAATTGGGTGGCCCGTTGTACGGGTAAAGAAGATGTCACCCTTTTCTCCGCATGCTTATGCCCCTCATACAACTCGTTACTCCGCCAAGGGTAGGTGCTATCTGTTAGGCGAGCGCCTATTTCTAAGTTCTTATTGTGATATCAATTATGTGAACATTTCATTTCTGGCCAGTCGAACCGTTCCCGACGCCGGTTGCCGACAGCCCCCGAAGAACTTCAATAATATAGACTCACAACCTTTTTCAGAAGGCTGAATTATTAATACTACGGGCGATTTTTAGTTTTATACTATTCCCTTGCCTTTGGACAAAACTATTTTGTGAGGTCGAACCGGCGAGCCCCACATGCGGACCAGTAGGGATGCAGTTAAGTGGGATGGTTAGTATCCTTTCAATCCTGATCATAGCCTAATCATCATTCAGGGAGAAGAGGAAGAGTAATACCTGGCCTCATCTTCGAATATCAAGAAAACAGAACGCGTTCCAAAGGGAAGATCAGTGGCTATGTTGCTGACGATATTAATGTCCACCGCAATTTGAAATAGGTATTTTTAAAAAAAATTAAATAGCCCTTTAGTTTCTTGATAGCAGTCGTTGAGTGATTCTTTAAACCTGTGTGCACTTAACATCTTAGGGTACGTCTACAGTGGTCAAAAACCAGCTTCTCACTTTAATAATATTTAGCCATCTTTTGTCGAAATGTGTATTTAGTTCTGGATGACGCTGGTAAACATCTTTCAAGTGTGTTCTTTCAGTTTTTGGCTTATTGTGATCATTTTTTGGATGAAAAATAATTACGTTTTGCGGCAACGGCGAGATGTTCACTATGACCATCACATGCCAAAATTAAGCTGACTCTGAGAACCGACGTGAATCTCACCGGAAAGCGAGAGGCTGGTTCAGTATGTACGTACTCTGCACATTCACAAAACTAAGCTTCCCAATGTTGCTAAATCCTGTTTGAACTGCTAATGAACTTATTAAGCTCTTTTAATTTGATAATGATGGATATTTTTGTACATGTCTGGCTGTGAAGACTGTTTTTATGATTTTTTCAACAAGTTATCCCAAACAAATATAGACAGGTCACAGTTGTGGTCTAATGTGCTGTAAGGACGACGAAAATTATCATTAGTCAATATTGATCTGTCACTCAAGAACTTTGATAACTTCTTACAAAGAAAGGTTAGCAAATTGATTGTAGTTTAAAGACCATTTGCTCTCATCGAATAGGATATGATTTGAGGGGAGATAGTTCCACATCTTCAAGTCTATTCAAATCTCTGCTTTGAGATTGTCGGTGTTTGACCTTTTTTTTTCTTTCATTACTGCACCTTTTGTAGGTCAATGACATAATAATTGTAGCAACTCCTTGTTTTCTGGTGTAGAGTTTAAGTATGCGCCTACCCGATAGGGGGAGTTGCTTGGCAGGCGCCTATGTCCGCTTATTTTTTGAATCAATCAGTGCCCGGCTTACGGGTTAATGGAAATTTTACGTTTTCTCCGCATGGTATACTTTCTGTTAATGGTGGCATTTCAGAAACTTTCGCTCAAGTGCCAACAACAACTGTACAAAGCTTCAACTCAATCGAATGAACGATGCGCTACCTAGAGCAAAAAACAAAAAAAATGCAGTGGTGGGTAACCTGCTGGACCGATTTTGACCAAACTTAACAGAAAAAATGGTGGACTGGCTATTTTGTTTATGTTTAGTATTCTACAAAGTATCTCTTAATTTTTTTTAGATTTCGGACTGGCCAGCCCCGTCCCAATGTAGAACTGACCTAAATTCCATGATTCGTTATTGTATCCAATATGTAACCTGCATAAAAAGTTTCAGTCTTAAGCTCAACGGTACGGGGCCGTCCGTTACTAACCAAATAAAGGTTCATTCCCCTCTGCTTACGTCAGCGAACTACTAGTTTTTTGTGTAAGAAAACACAGGAAGTTGCTTTCGTTTACATATTTATTATGGGTTACTTAAACAATTGACGATCGGAAGGGAATGGTTCGTTCAATTATTACATTAGCTTCAGTGTTCGTCCGTTTATTATAGTTGGGCCTTTTGTCAACTCGTTGCACTACCTCGCTTATTCCGACATGTTTGACAGCTCACCTTTGACACCTGTCCTAATAAAACATTAACAGGCTTGAGTATGTTAATGTATACACCTGCTGTAATCGAATATGAAAACACCAGTCTGTCATTTTAGAGCATTTTTTGGCTCTGAGGTCTTGGACTTATATTAGGGGACAGCGCACTTAACCATAACGCTTTCTTCCCTGCTGTGATATCTCGTCAAAAACCGATCTTTCTTTTTTGTTAAACCCGTCCGAACCATCGAGGTTAAATTTTTTCCATCCGAGAAAACTACTTTTTGTCTTTGCTGTATACTGACTTGTAAAATCCAAAGGTTGGGTTTTCCTAACGAAATGGTGGGTTTTTTCTTCATATATTTTGGTTGTAAACGTAAAACACTTACCTCAACTTTTCCCTGACCGAACCGAATTGGTGGCTTCTCGTAAGATTGCCAATTTATCTCGAGCAGTTAGCACTCCCCGTGTAGGCCCTTTCATGTTTTCGCAACATTTCCACACACAACAGATTTGCTTTTATCCAATTTGTAGGGCAATTTCAAGTAAACCGTTACCGTGAAAGCGTCAATTTTTGATATTTCCGCAAAAATTTCTCTTCACATGTTTCCTACAACTTTCAAATTAAAGTGAAACCCGATCTCATAGCAAGCTTAAAAAATGTCAGTTAAGACTTCTTGATAGAACTCTTATAAATGACACCCGCATGCAACTGTCCCTTTGTTATTGACCCAATTTCAAGCGTGGAGTTTATTGGTGAATCACAATAGAGTTGACGAAATTTTAGCTGTTCTTAACTAAAGCTCTCTCACTTTGATCGAAAAGTGTGAGCAATAAAGTAACGAAAACTAAGTTTTATTCTCCAAACTATAGAACTGGAGGTTTTTAGTAGCGTTTGATCCTATTCAAGTGGCGCGCAGTGTATGTATTTGGATATTCAATAGATCAATCCTGTCCCCCTATATTTGAAAACATATTTTTCTTACTACGAGCTTAGCTTGAATATTGATGTTTCACTCAAAATTAAAGCCACAGCGGAACGATAACAAACAAACGGAGGGGATGATGTTCTAGTAAAACCATGCACATTTATGTGTGTTCCCCGTTTAAGAGATTGTGAGCAAAAGTCAGGCAAAGCATTTACTATCATACTATGGAATCACGTTTGTGCCAATTGCTGTTTCTTGTATGAGACATACATCTGGTATGAGTATTACTAGAGAGGTCGACTTAAACTTGCACTATGTCAGTTGAGGCGAAGTGATTTGTTCTCTCGTTGCCTCCCATTTTTACGAAATTTGCGTGTAAGGGAACAATTTTCGGCAGCCTTAAAACTCTGCCACACAGCGAAGCCTTTAAGTAAGTAAGGAGTATCTAGTTTGTTGCCACTTGAATAAAAACGTTGCCATTTATCCTCTTATTTTGTGTTTGAAGCGTCATCTTCTTGGACTTACTTATGTTCTGACCCAAATATCAGGTTAAAGGAAATGTCAACATAAAACCCTGCCATTTGTTTTAGTTTGTAGCAAAAGTTCTACACGCTTATACTAAAAAAGGCGAGCTCGTAATCGTCTGGCTTACACAGATCTGCATTGTTTGTGTTCATAAAGAAGAATACAAAACGAACTTGTACTAAGCAAGTCAGCGTCGGGCAGATTGTGCAGATGAAATAAAAAATCTGGAAAAAAGTAGAAAAAAATATTTTCGATTAGCGGGCACAAAGCAGGCATGCGATTGGACTTTCGCAGATTACTACGTTTTCGAACTCCAGGAAGCTTTCACAAGAGCAGACGTTCTAAATTTTGTTTGATGAGCATTTCATTGATGTTTGAGGTAAACGACTACGTCGAACGAAGGGACAATTCAATAGAACAAATAATTCGAATAGATTCTATGAAGTGACTGATCGGCTCTCATAGCCTCTGAGAGATGGTTGACGATGTGATAATGTCATTACATGTTAGAGTCGGTACAATTTGGCGCTCCGGTAGTTTCTGCATATAAAGGGTACGTCCACAATGGTCACAACCAGCTTCTCGCTTTCTCGCTTTCCAGCAGCTGATTCACGCACATAAAATCCATTCAATGTGAAATTCAAAAATTGTTAGCAATAGTTTTTCGTTGATAGTACTCGTATCTTATATTTTTGTTGTGGTCGTCAATCTTTGTTGAATCATCAATCATGGATTAATTTCGTTTCTAGCATGCCATACTATTTCTAGTATTATTTCAGTAGGCGGTCTTCCTTGGGATCTTGCAAATGGCGTACGAAGAACTCAACAGTATACATGTATAATCTTAACAACAAACTTTTGGGTCCAGTTGAAAATAAATAATCTTAACACAGCAACATACAACCTCTAGCAACCTATAAATAATCTCAAAGCAGTAAAGAAAAAAAACATTGGTGATATTTATTAAAATGTTAAAAATCTAAATAAAAAAAAAACTCATAAAATGTAAATTATAATTTCTATTGTTGAATCAATTTTTCGATTTTGTAAAATATAAACAAAGAAAACATTCTTTAAAAAAAATCACAAATTACACACCACATATAAAAAAAAGAAAAGAATTTATTGGGCAGTAGTATGACTATTATTATATAATTATTAAATAATTTTAGTGAAACAAAAAGGTAGATTTTAGCAATTTTTAAAGCATATTAAGAGAATTAGTATAAAATTATACATGGACCTAATGTATAAAGAGAAAAAAACACAGATTTTGTAAATTGTATGTTTTTTATTTATTTTTTTTTTATTTTTTTAAAAATATTTTTAAGCAAAACATATTTGTATTTTTGTATCAACAATTTATTTCAATGTTACTTAATTGTTTTTTTCTTTCCTCTTTTGTCTAACTTTAAAAATTTAAAAACAAAATATTTCTTTTTCCTTATTTGTAAAAAAATCTTTTATACACACAAAAAGGGACGAAAAAAAATAACATAAAACAAAAACTAAACTGATTTCAATTAATATAAACAAAATTTACATAGTAGAAAGTTTAAACATTAAATTGAAAAAAGAAAGGAAAATCAAGTAATCAACAACAATCGTTTAACAAAAAAATAAAACAAACAAACATCAGTAGTATAATGTATGTATAAAAAAATGCTTTTACCAATAAAATTTACAAAGAAATGTCTAAAATCTAAAAAAATAAATAAATTATATATGTATACAGAAACTTATATATACACAATACACATAAACTATTATTATTAAAGTTAAAAATTACGATTTAATGCAAACAACTATTAGAGATGGCATCTTTATAGGGAAATTTTAAAGTTTAAGGCAGAAAAGAAAAGCAACAACAATTTTTAAGTTTTTTTGTTAATTCCATAAAAGAAGAAAAATAATAAATCAAAACATAAAAAATAAATTAGTAAAGAAATAATCATTTTTTACAACAAAAACAATAATAAGAATATTGATTCTTAGGAGTTTTTTTTTTTACTTCTGAAGTTTTGAATTTAACGCTTTGTGCCTTCACATAAGCATATTCGAGGGCAGAATCTCGAGATCAAGTATCTATTCGAACTTACTTTCCTCCCTGCCGAAAAAACGTTAATTTTAACCTTCATCGATCCATCAAGTGTACAGTATATGACAAAGGACAGAAGAAATTCTTCAATGAATCTCACAGCAATGTTCGAAGGTGTTGTGCTGGCGAAGGCTATTAAATATTTGAATGCTAGCTCTCTCTTTATTTTTCTGGTTAATATATTAGGTTTGAACTTCATCTTATCAGTCCTGGAGGAATTTTTTAAGTTATATAAGTTTCTGCCACTGATCACAAATGATGAGGGAAACCTAAATTCACTTAGATTCGAGAATGGACCCATTTTTGGCAATATCAAATACAACGCGGGTTGAGACTGACCCCTCCAGCTGAGGGCTCCAGTGAGGTGGAAGACACATCTTTGTTGGCATTGGCAAAACTTGGTGTATTCCTCCAATTATAACGCTGGTCCCAGGCATTCTAAGGACTAACCCACAATCCGGTAACTTATTGGAGTGGTGAAGGACTTTCTTTCTTACCCTACTAGATAGACCTCGGTATTTTCTACTGTAGAGAAATGAGACCTGCAGATTATGCTTTTCATAAATTGATTTTGGAAGCCCATCCATATGATCCATAGAACGTCCATTGGAAGCATACCTTTTTAGGATAAATAGCTCACTGTTGTGGGCTGGACCTCAGGGAACCGCTCTTGAAACTCTTGCCAGCTGATCATATTCAATAATAACGATTCCATGGGTTGGAACCAGAGCAGAGGTATATTATGGAGACTGTCTGTTGCATTCTGTGCATGGACGGGGCACCCCTGCTATCCCAGGGACTGGAGATCACGAGATGCTCTATGATGCTAAGCAGACAGAGAGAGTTCAGAAACTCTCGCATGGATAGCTTCGTGGCATGAGGGATAGGGATTACTATGGGAGATTGGAGACTAGGAGGCACACATTGATATCCTGCTGGTTGACACCAAAAAATAGTTAAAAGACAAAATGTTATCTTGTAAATTTATTTGCACTATCTTCCCTGTCACTAGCAGAGTATTGGCTCCTTGTCTTCTGAGGGAATTTGACTGGGGTACCCAACAGTAGGGGTTGGCAGGGATGGAGGTCATCTCAGTGAGATGCCAATTTGTCAGAGATGACAGGTCTTACTTTCCTTCGAACACGTAATGAACGCAAGAGGGACATCTGCTGTAGATATGGAATGTCTCAGAAAAAGATATGGAAGTTGGGAACTGGCATCTAATAAACCAAAGAGTGCTCGAAGTTACGATAGCTAATATTAATATTTTCGGTGACCACGAGATATTGTACCAACTCGTGCTGGAAGGACTTTGTGGTAAGATTTAAATAGGATATATAGTTATATAATATGGTAAAAGAAGCTCGGTGCTTTGTCTTCATATCATAAAATCGTTCAATAGGACTAGAAATGCCCGCCTCTTATGGGATGTATCCCGATGGGTTAAGATCAATTAATGATAAGAATATCGAGTAGGGACAAGATTAAATTTCGTTCGGTGCTCCACGCAATTATCTTGAGGTTTGCAACTGCTGTCTTGATCAGAGGAGTACTGACAGGAATTATTCGACCTCCTTCATATTATACGTATGCAGATGTTGATGCACCGAAGAATGGCTTAAAAGGGCCAATTTTATTATCATAATGAGTGATTCCTTGGATTTCCTCCTGAGTCAGGTCTGTTCTTGCACGAACGTGCCCAAAATGGGGATATGGATGATATTCGTGTTCGCAACCAAAACCAATGGAATGACACCAATACAGGAACTACAGGGGGAGGCACAAGTGACCCTTGAAATGTCGTCCCACGGCCATGTGGAGGCTCTCAGCTTATTTGCCAGCGTGTTGCCACATAATGTCTTGGGAGAGATTTTGGGGTCCCTGCTGGCTGTTAAAGCGTATAAAATGCTGTTCAGGAAATAAGCCTCAAAACTTCCGAATAGTTTGTATGCTAGGTTTCCTTCGTTCCAAAAATGCAGGGTCCAAGGACTCATCAAAGCTGGCTCAATTATTCCTCGCTTGAAGTATTAATGAAATCTACCCTCTTGTTTTTTTCACTTTTGCTATTAATCGGAAAGCTCGTCCCACGAGTATCGAGCGAGGGTTGAATTTTAGAGTCGTCTGAAAAAATAACTCGGAAAGTGAAGTTTGTCTTGATGTTGCCGAATTGTTTTGATTGAAGCCATTAAAAATGCCTGGTAGCTTATGGTTTTTCCTTCCGCCGGTATTTTCACAGTCTGGTGCACTGGCCGAAAAGATACTGGGAGTCCGTTAAAAGGATGATTTAAGTGAAGTTCTATTGCTCCTAAACTTTCCATGGTTCCAACAATGTAAGCAATCACAGGATCAACAACAGATGCCGCAGCTGCACTCGCATTTGCGGTAATTGAAGACAGGATGGACTCTAAAGTCTGGAATCCTTCATTGGTCGGTTTCATGGTCCTGCATAACTTCTTGTTGCTCATGCACATAGGATGTCCTTATCTGGAATATCGATTGCTTGTTCAAAGTTTATGCAATTCCAATCTTTTAGTTTGTACTCCGGGTGAGTGAGGGAATTCAAATCTTTAACTAATCTGGCAAGTAAATATGAATGATTGATAAGGGCTAACACATATCGACATTTTTGGCCATTTCTAGTGCTTCAAACAAAAGGAAGTAGGAAAGGATTTTTTTCTTTTATAAAGGGGTTGGGACCCTTATAATGTATTAGCTACACAGCGCGGGAAATAAATTACTAAGGGCCTTTTGATTTGATAAACAATATACTTTTATTTATTAAAGTACCTTAGGAGCTAACATGTGGTATTTGTCTACGATACAATTATAACTAACTTAAGGAACAAAAATGTTCCTATATATATGCTTCGTCGATATGAGGTATCGATACTGCTTTATGATGCCTAAAAATAGATAACGAGTGTTATCTTGTTGCTTGGGTCATTCCTTGTTGTTTCTTTTAATCTCTTCTCAGAAAGATACTTGGGATGTTCGTTCGGTCTGTTGATAGTGAGGGTATTTCGTCGCCATCTGGTTGAAATGTGTGTCGGCTGTTGGTTGTTATCTCTAACATAACTCCTCCCTCCTTTGTCTTTTGTTTCTCCCGAAACAAGTATATTAAAAAAATTGAAATTATTACAACTATAATTAAAGTAATTCCATGCATACTAAGGTTTATGTTTTTGTGTGAATGGAATTTTTCTTCTATTTCGTTTATATTATTTATATTTAAATCAGTATTTTTTAATTTTACATTCGTTATATCATATGGATGTTCTATATCTATAGGGATGGGTTGATTAACAATTGCATATTTGTTAGAAAACGTTTGATTATTTATTTCTAATGTACAGTTTTCAAAAGTGATCAAAGCGTTTCTTTTGATTATAATCAATTTTTTTTCGTCACAGTTATTATTTATTGCAAGTACTGCTCCTTTCATTAATTCTACGATTACATTTTTATTATTAGGTATTTGTTTTCTTAGTACAATTTCCTATTTTATTGAGACAATCACCCCTATCGTGGAATCCGTCGGGGGGACGATCCGCTACTAGTGAACAATTTGCATCGTGTAATCCGCAGACGTGAACCATCCACATGTCGGTAATGTGAATGAAAATTAATTTAATTTTTACAAAACAAATGTGTTTGAAATGAGCTGCCACAATTGAATTTCCTAATCACCAATATTGGTCGGTAAGGGAGAGTATACGACGGATCCCACGATAGCAATTTTCTGTTCACGTGAATCGAATAAGTGAAGTGAATCTCAGATCCGACGGATTCCACGATAGGAGTGAATTTATAAGTGGTTTTTGATGTTTTATTTCTTATTTTCTTTATATACACGTAATTACTTCCATTCACTTTTATAAAAATTCACTTTCAATATCTAATTCTTCGTTGTCTTTATTAGGTATTGAAGTAAAGAAATATTTATCAAGCGTTAACATTTGATCAGGAACTTGGATTACAAATATTAATACATTTTCGTGAAATTCCCCAACTGATAATTTAATTTGTTTTAGTTTAAACAGATCAACATCATACTTATTAATTTCCTCAGGTGTTAGAAGACTTTCTACCATTATTTGTAATCTACTAGCTAGTACTATATTTTGGATTTTCTCAATAAGTTCTTTTAATGAGTCTAGTCTTCTCTGATATTCTAGAATATTAAGTCTTTGCTCGATAAAATTTAATTTTCCTTTAAGTCCTAACTCTATGTTGACGTCCATTGTTAAGCTTTGTTTCAAAATATTTATCTCTTCTTGAAACTGGTTATTGATTTTTATCTGTTTGTTGTTATTTGTTATGAGGTTATGATTGTTGTTGTTAATTGTTTCTAACTGATCTTCTATTTCTTTTTGATCTTCATCGTCCATAGTTCCAATCATAAATTTAAAAACTCGTCCGCCGAGGTTTAATAGTCCTCTTCTTGACCTTTTATTCTTGTACCCTTTAATACTTTTTAATTCACTTCGAACTAGATTCAATTCTTTTTCGATTAATGTGAACGATTTGGATTGACTATAGCTAGATGGTATTATTAATTTTTTTATCGAAGTCCATTGTTCGGCTAGTGTATTACATATAGGGTTTATTTCGGTTAAATTTATGATATGTATTATCGAGTTAAATTTATTCACTATTTGTATTTTTCCTAATTTGATCAAAGTGTAGCCATCACTATTATGAATCTTTTCAACTTGAATTTTACTATGTACTAAACAGGTAATCACTAAAATTATAACGATCTTCATTTCCTGACTTGTTCGATTGGCGTTCACTATTCGACTGATGAATTCTTTTATCTTTTATACTCGTATTTTCGAAGTTGCAGGGCAATTTTCAGTGGTTTGTTGTCTAGTTTGAGGGTATGTGCTATTGGGGTTTGCTTTGATTATATTGTCGTTATTTTTAAACTTTGATTTTCTTTCTTTTTGTATGTTGTTGTGGTGTTGTTTATCTAATCTATTAAATTTATATCGTGGTTCAGTTTTATGTCGTTCTGTTCTAGAGTTTTTAACAAAGCCTTGGCATCTCTGTTCTTCGTAATTTTCACGGTTCTCATTCCTTTTATTGATAATTTTTTGTTTGTTTGTATGAACGTGTTGGTATATTTTTTCATTAGAAAAATTACCCTTCTGAATTTCATATGGGATATGTTTTGTTGTTGAGTGAACCGAGTTATTATAATAAAGTGTTGCTTTGTGCACAGCCATGCGAATTTCGTGTATGTTGGGTGTAGTTTTTCCATTCAAAATAGTACGTACTTTTTCAGCAAGTGTTCTATGAAATACCTCTATATCAGAGTTCCCTGTATGGCTATTGGGCTTAGAAAAATGAATTTCAATACCTAATTCTTCTAACATTTTTGCTATTCTGGGGAAGTTGAATTCATTATCCATAACGTATCGTTTGGGCTTACCATGCGAAGCTATTAGTTGTAAAATTGTTTCCTCTAAAGTTTCGTGTGAAACATTGGGTACATATGTGGTTGTGGTTAGTTATCTATGCTAGTTAAATATTTTGTCTTAGCTATACAGTAGATATCCAAATGAATTATTTCGTTAATATCTTTTGGTGTGTCTGATAAGCAGAATTTCTTTTTAATAGGGTGCCTATCGTATTTGCTTTGGTTGCAAATATTGCATGAATTTATCACGTCGTTAATTAGTTCTCTCAGATTTTTGAAATAGATTTTTGTTTTTAATCCTTGGTAATTCTCTTCGATTCCAGAATGTCCGGTTTCTTTCTCGTGGTATAATTTAATCTGTTGAACAGCTTCTTCTTCTGAGTTAATGTCTTTCGCGTAAGACATGCATTTTATAAATTTTATCCTATTTCCGTATAATCTAATTAATTGTTGTTGTAGTAAATTGAAATCACTTTCATTTGCCACAGGGTTTACATAAATTCCCGTTATTTTGTTTTCTATCAGAGGTATTAACCTACCTTCTATATCTTTTTGTTTTAAAGAATCTATACCTAAGAATATTCTTTGTTTTTTATTTAATATTTTAACTTTCGTTTGAGAACCTAGTGTCAGTATTATTTGCTGACTATATATGTTTACGATAGTATCTTTAATCGGAAAATGGTCATTTGCTTCTTCGTGTTGAGAATGGATCGTTGGTTCTACAGAGTCTAAAGCGTTTATTTCTTCGTTATTCGTGATTCCTCTACTGAGAAAGTCTGCAACTGTATTGCTTGTTCCTTTGAGATACTCGATTCTCATGTCATATTCACCTAGTTGAAGTACCCATCTCTGAAGTCGAGGTGAAATATCTTTGCCGAGGTTTTTGGTTTGAAGCCATTTTAACGGTTGGTGATCCGTTTTTAGCTCAAAACGTCTACCATATAAGTAAGGTCGCAGATGTCTTACTGACCAAACAATTGCAAGTAATTCTTTCTCGGTCGTACTGTAGTTTCTCTCATGTTCATTGAGTGTTCTACTAATGTACGTTATTGGGTGACCTTTTTGAGATAATACTGCACCAATTGCATAGTTGGATGCATCTGTCGTTAATACGAATATTTCATTAAAATAAGGATATGCAAGTACAGGTTCTGTTTGGAGTGCATTTTTGAGCTCCTGATGTGCTTTTACATAGCTTATATCAGATTTATCAATTTTCGTATCTTTTTTAAGATATTTAGTTATAGGTTGGGCAATTTTTGCATAATCTTTTATAAATTTTCTGTAATACGCTGTTATACCCAGAAAAGATTTAATTTCTTTTTGTGTAGTAGGCAGTGGTACTGTAGTTCTGTCAGAATTAGGTTTAATGCCCTTGTCAGTAATAATATGACCTAAAAATTTGGTTTCTCTTTTAAGAAAATTGCATTTATCTATTTGAATTTTTAGGTTATATTTCTTTAGTCTCTGGAATACCAAATTCAAATTAATCATGTGTTCTTCGAGAGAAGTACTGAAGATTAGAATATCGTCTAAATAAACTACACAGATTTTATTAATCAGTTCGTCTAAGACTTCGTTCATCATTCTTTGGAAGGTGGCTGGGGCGTTTTTTAATCCAAATGGCATACGTAACCATTCGTAATGTCCATATGGAGTTGAGAAAGCAGTTTTCTCAATATCTGACGGATCCATTTTAATCTGATGGAATCCTTTCGCAAGATCTAACGTCGAAAAATATTGGGCTCTTCCAAGTTTGTCCAATATCTCGTCGATATTAGGTATAGGGTGTTTGAACTCGATTGTTTTCTCGTTCAATTTGCGATAATCGATCACCATACGCCACTTCTGTTTTCCAGAGTTGTCTTCTTTCTTTGGGAATACCCAAATAGGTGCATTATAGGGTGAGGTACTTTTCTTAATAATTCCCTGAGCTAATAAATACTTAACTTGTTTTTCGATCTCTTGTTCGTGTAGGATAACGATAGATTTTGCTAAATATTGGACTATCATGTTCGGTCCTAATATTGTGTGTGGTTTAAGTGGTAGATGTTAATTTATCTCCTTCTTTAAAAAATAATTGTTTATTTTTTTCAATAAATTTATTTAAAATGTTTTTCTCTTCTAAATTCAAATCCTCACTAATTAATTGACTCATTTCAGTTGAGTTACAATAGTTAAGTGTATGGTTTTCTTCGAATTCATACGGACATTTGTTTTTATTCGTATAGTTTTCGAAATAAGTTTTTCTATTATTTATTTCTACAAATCCTTCTCCTAGGTCTACATTTGCTTTGATGGGCTTTAACAGGTTTTGATCTATTATTCCATTTCGAATTTTTTATTTTTTATTTTCATCAACTTCCATGCCATTGTTTACCAACTCTTTGTGAGCGGATGGAAACAGCGCTCAATAGTGTTGGGAGTTGGTGCCGCGAGCAAGCTCTGTCAGTCAACCCAGCGAAGACTGAGATGATGCTGTTCACGAGTAGAAGGGCAATACCTCAAGTGAGGTGGCCTTACTTCCAGGGCACTCAACTAAAGCTATCAAGCAAGGTTAAGTATCTGGGTTTTGTGTTAGATCCAAAGCTTAACTTTTCTGAACATTTGGTTGCTAGGATTTCGAAGGCAACTAACATTCTCTGGCAGTGCCGTAGGATGTTCAGCAGAACCTGGGGACTTAGTCCCAGGCTGGTTCACTGGATTTACACGTGCATTGTTAGGCCATACCTTATGTATGGTGGGCTAGAGCTCACATCCTCAAACGTCAACTGTCGAAGCTACAGCACCTTGCGTGCCTATGCATTACCGGTGCGATGAGAGGAACTGCCACTGCTGCTATGGAAGTGTTGCTCTGTTTACCTCCCTTGCAGTTCCTTGCTGAGAGTGAGGCCAGAAAATCACTATACCGTATGTGTGTAGTACTTGGACGGCAGGTCAATCTCGGCGATGGGGCCAGAGGTGCTAGGTACAGAGCTCTCTATGACAGCCTACCTGGCCATCGGGGAGGAGCACTTGACACTGTGTGCATGAAGCAAGTCTTTGAGCGCCGTTTTCAGGTCATCCTTCCTGAACGGCAGGAATGGAACAGTGAGGGGTGGAATGGCTTTAAGCCGGGTGATGTCATCGTCTATACCGATGGCTCACTCATTGACGGTATCTCCGGAGCCGGGGTCTACTCTAGAGACTGTCGGATAAATCTATCTGCAGCCTTGGGTAGACAAACAACTGTTTTTCAGGCAGAAATCTTTGCGATTGCTACTGCCGCAAATATCCTCTTAAGGAGAAGGATTAAGGGTAAAACCTTATACATCTGCTCAGATAGCCAAGCCGCTATCAAAGCCTGTTCGGCTGGTTCTCTCAAGTCAAAAATAGTTGAGTAAACCATGGTTAAGCTTAACCGTCTGGGTAGATGTAACTCGGTATCACTTGCCTGGGTTCATGGGCACAAAGGTATCGAGGGAAATGAAAGAGCGGATGCTCTGGCCAGGAAGGGCTCTTCAACAGCCTTCATTGGCCCACAACCATCTATAGGATGCTGCTCATCCGTCCACAAACGTGAAATGGATTCGGCTCTACGCCAACAACATTCCGAATACTGGCATGACCTGGTCTCATGCAGGTATTCGAAGAAGCTAGTGGACGGTCCGAAAATCAGCAGAGCTAAGTTTTTGCTTGGACTAAACAGGAAAGACTTGAGACCCTTGATTGGTCTCGTCACCGGTTTCAGTCCTCTTAACGAGCACCTGAAAACCATCCACATTATGAGCTCGGGCCTATGTGAGTGCTGCCTGGAGGCGGATGAAACGGTATCTCACTTCATCTGTGAATGTCCGGCTTTCGCCAGAACCAGGCTCACCACTATAGGCAAACAATTCGTCAACGAAGATGAGATGGGGGACATTGAACTTGCTAACATTCTTCGCTTTGCCAAGGCTACTGGTAGGTTCTCCCTCACTATATCTTACTAATCGCCAATAACCAGCGAGCGGGCAGCTATGCTGAAGTACAATGGACCAATAGGTCTAAGTGCATGTCATCTACTGATGACCCCACTGCACATACAATACAATACAATACAATGCCATTGTTGCTTCATGTTCGTTGAATTCAACAGACACTTTAGTTATGATTTCTTCTTTAATGGTACTAATTGTATTGTTGGCGACTTTTACTTGAGTTGGTATCCGTACAGGATTCCGTAGTATTTCTAATAGTTCAGATTCATCTAGTATACTTGTAGTCGAAGCTGTTTATTATTAATGGTTGCAATTATTATGGGAAGTGCTTCGGTTTCCCTATCAGAGTAAAATTTACCACATGATGTTCTATGTCGGATCACACAACCACATCAACAACATCTTATCATCATTTTCATTATTTCATTCTTGTATTAAAAAATAACAAAAACTATCCCTTGAAATCATAAGATCATAAAGTTAACATATATTGAACTCAAATTGTCTATCGAACTTAAATTCAAATTTAGCGCCAAAAACCCAATGTTCGCCATAATTTTTAAATATGAATTATGTACCAAAACTATGTAAAACTCTTTTGTACTAAACAACGCTTCACAAAAATCTATTGGCAAATAAAAAGTCACTTGTCGTTGTACTTTCACGCTGATCGGAGCTTTCTTTTGCTTCTCTTTCGTCGTCGTCGTCGTTTTCGCTCGCTTTGCTTGATCTGCGCAATTTGTAAGTTTCGACTTCATACATTATCAAGGATAGTGAATCTTTTGTGTCGTCGAAAATTAATCTTTTAAAAATTCGAACTTTGCGATCAATTCAAATCCGCGGGAATTTTCCTACAACGAAGTAAATTTTCCCAAGGAACGGCCGAAAAAATCTTCGAACGTACATTCTACGTCTACATTATTAACATCCATGGGCTCTTGTCTTGAATTACTAGTTCTAGGATTATTATAGTTATTCTGCCTATGATGATTATAAGGTGGCCTATATTGGTAATTATTTCTCCTATTATTATTTGCCCTAATCTGATTACTATTCATCTCTATATTCCTTCTTTGATGAAATTGTTGATTGTTCTGTATAAACTGAGATCTTTGATTATAATTAATAACAATAATGCCTCTGGGGTTGATTTGAATTATTTGGTTTGGGTTTTTCACTAAGGTTTTTATACCTAATTAATAATTCATAAGCTTCCCTTATATTTTTAATTCTTTGAGCAATAATAATAGATGCTTGATTAGCGTTTAAATTATTTATAAATTTGTTCATAACTAAATTTTCATTAGTGGTAGGGTTATACTTCTATATAGGACTTACGTCTAATGTACTCTTTTTGTTAAGTTTAAGGAGGATGTCTTCAGTCTCTCTGTATAGTTGATGGACGTCTCTGCTTTGGATGGCATGCAAATCTTGCAGAATCTCTTCGTAAGTCTCATGTACACCATAATCCTGGATGAGGGCTGCTTTAATTAATGGCCATGTGGGCTGCAATATCCTTCGCAGTGTGTTTATTGCGTTTCCTTGTATTCGATTTCTAATGATGAGGTAGCTATTGCTTTGTTTGGATCCGTAATGTGAGAGTACACATAATCAATGTACTCTATGAACGCGATGACATCTTCTTCTTTTCCTGAGTATATAGGGACTTTCTCTAGTCTTTCTAGAGTCACTTTCTGGTCTGCTATTACTCCTGCTGGTTGAGCCGTTTTCGTTGGCTTTCTGGAGAACGAGTAAAGTTGGTGAATTGATATATCGAGTTGTTTGAATATTTCTTCAAACAGTTGCGATTCTCTGTATCAATTTCCTCTGCGGATTTCGTGTATTGGGCTATTATAATTTGCTCCTGAACACTTTAACACATTCACTGATTTTACTTCATAGGTTGTAAGTTAATTTTCAAATTTTAACTTTATCACTGGATATTTTCTCTCACTATAATATGCGGGTATAGATCTGAGAAATATCCTACCGACTGCGCCAAATAAATTACTAAGGGCCTTTTGATTTGATAAACAATATAATATTATTTATTAAAGTACCTTAGGAGCTAACATGTGGTATTTGTCTACGATACAATTATAACTAACTTAAGGAACAAAAATGTTCCTATATATATGCTTCGTCGATATGAGGTATCGATACTGCTTTATGATACCTAAAAATAGATAACGAGTGTTATCTTGTTGCTTGGGTCATTCCTTGTTGTTTCTTTTAATCTCTTCTCAGAAAGATACTTGGGATGTTTGTTCGGTCTGTTGATAGTGAAGGTATTTCGTCGCCATCTGGTTGACATCTGTGTTGGCTGTTGGTTGTTATCTCTAACATAACTCGGGCGTTAAGGAAATTAGGGTGAGAAGAAAAGGAGAGATGCCGATGCACGTTGGTTTTGAATGTTTGTAGGTTATAGTGTGAAGGAAAAACAATGCGTGGAAGAGTGTTCCACATTCGTGTTGTACGGCTGAGGAAAGATTCTTCGAACTTCACTGTACGTTCGAATACAGGATTCAATGTGAACTGATGAGCATTCCTTGCATGGCGGGTATTGCGGTTAAAATGTTCAAGGGGAGGAATGCAACTGGCTATTTCGTTTGAGCACTTATGGTGGAAATAACGATAAAATAACGAAAGGCAGGAGACATTACGACGATGACTAAGAGAGTCAATCGATCTCGCGATGTCTCGGTCGCCAATGAGTTTTCCTGATCCTGTCAAGTAGCTCCAAATAAGTTATTGGTGCACCGGACCAGTTTGAGCGTTATACTCGAGTTTCGGGCGAATAAACGCCTTATAAATTGTAGCCAGATCAGAAGGGGTGAAATATTTCTTACATCGCTTAAGGAAGCCTAGACATTTCGCGGCGTTCTTGGCGACTTCGAATATGTGGTCATTCCAACGAAGGTTGTCATTAACACACATACCGAGAATGGAAAGTCTTTCGGTTTCAGCGATGCAAGTGTCATTCATAGATAATGGCAATGTGTGTGGGTTTTGCTTTAATGACAGGAGACAGCATTGTGTTTTGGAAGCATTAAATTCCACTATATTGGTATTACCCCACTGAGTTATGCTGTTAAGATCGGAATTTAATGAGCTTAACATACGTTGCCGTTCCAGTTCCACACCCGAAGATGAGTGGCGTGACCCAAGATACGAATATGAGAAGCTGAGAGTACTGTCATCAGCAAATGAATGGATTGGATTAGAAGTAACAGACAGGAGATCATTTTTAAAAATGCGAAAGAGAGTCGCGGACAGAACAGAGCCTTGGGGGACACCAGCATTTATTTGGTGAGTTGCAGATTTGATATTCGTCCCTCCATTTCATCTGCATTTATTTACATAGTCAACAATTCGTTTTCTGCAGGCCACTTCCTTTCATTTTTCTACTCCGGAAGTGGGGTTATCCTTCTTTAAAACCATCCATATACAATTGATGATGACGTTATGTATGTTGGACCAGGCTGTCCATGTTTCTATATCAGAGTCGATATTGGTGTGAAGTCGGAGTGGTTTAGCAGATAGGCAAACTCCTTGCTTCAAGAAGTCCCGCAATGAATGAATCTCTAGATTTTTCCGGTTAGGGTATGCATTTGTTCTTATGCTTCTGTTCGGGAAATAATACTCCGTTCGTCAAGGTTCACACAAATAATTTTATTCAACAAAGATTGTAGCATGAGATTAAGAATATTAGCAAAGGTGATTACTAAAATTGAAGCACAGTAAATGGTTTATTACAACTTAATCACAGGGAGTGTAAATGTAAGGTCCACCGCGCACAACGTTTGAAGATATACTAAAGAATCTATATTCGCATACAAAAAACACAGCGAGTCAAAAACAAGAGGTAGTTAAAGTAATTCGCCACCGAGTCAATACTGCGAATTGTGTGCGGCTAACGATCTGCCGGGCTATTTCATTGAATTTTAATTAGGTCATCGTTACCGTTGACACCATTACACGGATGGGTATCAATGTCAGCCTATAAGACCCATTGACTGTTCGCCAATAACCACAACAAACAATAAAAACACATTAACAATGAACGAAATGAAACCCCGAAGTATGACACTGGCTTGAAGGTGGGTGGCAATGACGTGCAGATTAGAAATGGAATGTGGTGCTGAGTCAGCACAACTTACACACAGAGGGTGAGTAAGCTGCCCTGACTGCAAAGTGTGCCGGTGGCCTGAAAGGAATGTGATAACGTTATGAAAATAGATAAAAGAAATACCTAACGCCGAGGTTACTTAGGTTGGGGCGTCAACAGCTCCTTGGTGGATGCTACATTTTAAATCTGGATTCCTAGATTGCCAGTGCGTCAGGGGCCAGTCTGCTGTTTGACTTTATGATCTTGTTCATATGAAGTGTACAAGCCTCATTAGAACTTATGTTTATGTACATATTATTGTAACATCGAAAAGATAAAACTGTATTCTATTTTATTAATCTTAAATTCTTAAGGGAGATTTTGAATTGTTGAGTGTATTCACTTTTACAATTTTTTTTCACTACTATCGCACCATTGCCACGCGCACATCTATCGACAGTGCCAGCATATTGTTGACGGTTCGTGGAACAGTATTCCACATTCGTGTTGTATGGCTGCGGAAACATTAGTTGACCTTCACTGTACGTCCCAACCTCCCAACACAGGCTTGAGGGCGAAGTGATGAGCGTTCCTTGCATGGCGGGTATTACGGTTGAAATGTTCAAGGGTAGCTCCGAATAAGTTATTCGTGCATCGGAAAAACACCTTATAAATTGTAGCCAGATCAGAAGGGGTGAAATATTTCTTACATCGCCTAGACATTTCGCAGCGTTCTTGGCTGGCGACGCGAATATATGGTCATTCCAACGAAGATTGTCATTAAAACACATACCGGAAAATGGAAAGTCTTTCGGTTTCAGCAATGCAAGTGACATTCAAGGATAATGGCAGTGTGTGTGGGTTTTGCTTTATGACGTGAGACAGCATTGTGTTTTAGAAGCATAAAATTCCAATCGATTGGTTGCACCCTACTGAGTTATGCTGATAATATCGGAGTTTAATGAGCTTAACATACGTTGCCGTTCCAGTTCCACACCTGAAGAAGAGGGGCGTGACACAAGAAACGAATATGAAAAACTGAGAGTACCGTCATTAGCGAAAGAATGGATTTGATAAGAAGTAACAGACAGGAGATCATTTATAAAAATAAGAGAGTCGGGGAAAGAATAGAGCCTTGGAGAACACCATTATTTGGTGAGTTGCAGACTTGAAACGGTCTAAAACAACTCGAAATGGAACGGTCGGAAAGCTAATTTCTAATGCATTGAAAAAGAGTATCATCGATTCCAAATGCACGCATTTTCGACAATAGAGCTTTATAACTAACTCTGTCAAATGCCTTTGAAATATCAAGCGCAACAATCTTACTTTTCGGTTAGATATGTCATCAAAACACCAGTGGACCTGTTGCTGCGAAAACCATATTGCCGGTCATTAAGTTTTCGGACTCAAGATATTTCATTAGCTGACGGTTGATCAGTGTCCATCACCTTAGAAAGAAGGGATGTAAGTGCAATTGGCTGGTAGGAGGAGGGAGAAGATTCGCCTTTTTTGGTACAGGCTGGACAAATGCTGTTTTCCATCTTATCGGAAAGTGCCCTGAAGCAAATGGCAGATGGAAAAGCTATCGTAGTGGTTTTGCCAGAGTAGAAGAACACCTCTTCTTTACAACTGCATATAATAAACTCAATTTAATATAAAAAGTCGTTGTTTTGTTTTTAAACCGTTTGAGATATTTTCTATGGTAATAATAGGGTACTATATGCTTTTAGGTGAATGATTCATAAAGGTACCCGGTGTAATGTCGAGCCAACGTTGTTTTTGGGACTATTTTTACTCGGTCAAACAGAACGCGGTTTTCTGTGTTGTAAGGAACAATGCTATATTGGTCAAACAGAGAGCTGGTAAATCAAGAATGCGACGGGCAGATACGAGTTGTAGATTTTTACAAAGAAAGCGACGGACAAAATGCTAACAAAATGAGCTTGACTTAAAATTAAATATTTTTGTGAATTTTTTGTTTATTTCCATTGAGCGCGTTCAATTTGCAAGGCAACGCAAGTCGACTGCAAGTTAACTTACGACTAGTTATTAGAACGCGTTCACTTGCCTCTCTGTCAAAGTTCACATTTATGTATGTTTCTTTATTTTTCTCAAAAAGAATCCAAACTTAAGTTTTCAAGAAGTTCCACAAATTCAATTCAGAAGAAGATGAAGTTCTTAGTAAGTTAATTTAATCTTTTTATACGTTGAACCCCATTTAATCAAATTACTATTTTAGGTAGTGGTAGGGTAGTGTTGTTTGTTGTAAATGACCTAGTGGCCTAGTGGCTTGATTTCTTAAACTTGCTCGAAGGGTAAATTTTCTGGGAACAGCTGATAATCGCGTGATATATTCATCCAATCACAAAGGCTTTAATAGTAGTGACTTCGACTTACAAATTGAACGCGCCCATTGTGTTCCATTAACGACTAGTTATTTGAGAGAAAGGTCCCATATGTTTTTTTTATTTTTTTTCAAAAAGAATCCAAACTTAAGTTTTCAAGAAGTTCCACTTTAAAATGACAAATTCAGAAGAGGATGAAGTTCTTAGTAAGTTATTTAAATCTTTTTATACTTTGAACCCCATTTAATCAAATTACGATTTTAGGTAAGGTAGTGTTGTTTGTTGTAAATGACCTACTGGCGCCTCCGCTACCGCTGCATCATGGGCGTCTAAAAGCAAGTGAAGAAAATCAACCTGTAAGGAACAAGAATTACTTTGAGAAACTCATACCAATGTATTCTCTGGATGAGTTTCGATTTCACTTCCGAATGAGTCGAAGTTGCTTTTCGGTAATGCAAATTTAAAATAATCATAACACCAACATCTTAGTGGTTCCCATTTATTGTACAGGATATCTTGCATAAAGTTGGAAACGTGCAGCGGGTGCTGAACTTGGAGAAAAATGTTTTGTTTACTGTGTGGATGCTAAGTAAAAACGAAAGTTTCTTGTCTGTGGGTGACCGGTTTGATTTTGCCAAGAGTTCTGCTCATCATACCTTGTGCGAAATACTGGATATTTTAAATTTCCTTTTGGAAGAGTATGTGAAATGGCCACAACAAAATCAGTATTCTGAGATTTCGCAGGTAAACAAAATTAATTTACGCCAAATCATTTAAAAATTCGATAATTGTCTTATTTTCAGTCATTCGGGGAAAAATCTGCAGGATACATTCCAGGAATTATTGGCGCTTTTGATGGATGCCACATTTAAATCAAGCAGCCGGTCCGCAATTCTATTGATTACTACAATAGAAACAAGGTGCACTCTGTAACTTTACAAGGTAATTAGGTATTTGAAATAACAAATAAAGTCATCTTAAATGATTCATTTCCTTTAAGGAGTATGACATTTATGTGGGTGCTCCTGGAAGATTGCATGATGCTAGAGTGTTTCGGAATAGCCCTCTGTATGAACGAATGGAACAACTCATTCCACCAGAGTTTCATATTGTGCTTGATGCAGCTTATCCAATTATGCAAAAGCTGGTAACTCCGTTTCGTGATAATGGTCATTTAAGTGAGAATCAAGCTCATTACAATACACGCCTAAGCAGTGCAAGGATAACAATCGAACGTTCATTTGGGCTTCTAAAAGGGCGATTCCGACGATTAAAATTTTTGGACGTTGCTAATCCTTCGATGGCAAACAAAATCGTAGCCGCTGGTGTTGTTCTTTACAACCACATCCAATTATCCAACGACGAAGATGATGTGGACAATTCCACATCTGAACCTGAAGAACCTGAAAATGCTCAAAGATCGAACGCATCCCAAAAAAGAAACTATTTGTTATCGCTTTTTTAATTAAATAAATCTGATTCAAGTAAAATAAAATGAACTGAATTTTATTCATCACAATTTCAATGAACATTCTTAAAATTTATATATGTACATATACATAGCTAGAATCCAAAACAAGCAACTTTAAAACTAAGTAGGTACTTCTTGAGCATTAACCAACAACTTAAAAGATATGACTCGAAAAAAAGGTTTTCTTTAACATTATCAAAAAACTAATTAATATTAAAAAACTAAAAGAACTTCATAAATACATATTGTCAAAAATCAAAAAAAAATACTTCACAACATCGTCAAAAAACTAATTAAACTATGACTCCATAAACATTAACAAAAAACTAAGACGAGAAGTTTATGCTCGGTTTTGCATGTCCATATTTTTTTGCTGCTCGCGCAAAATCCCTATTTGCAAGCATATCTAGTTCCAATTTCCGTTCTTCTATTTCCAACATCGTCTCACGTATATTTGCATTTCTGTTTGCGCGACCCACAGTTTTTTTTTATGTTCTTTCAGCTTACGCTCATCCTTCCACATGTAGATGTTCCTGGTGGTGTAGGGTCAACCTCTATCGAATGTAGGTTTAGGGCATATGCAGAGCTTATCATGGGTGCGTTCTGGACTGTGGCCTCATTAGAATATATTTCTGAAAGCTGATCAAAATATGTCCACGACATTCGACCTCGTCCAGTTGAAGTTTTTTTGTTGTTGTCCAAAACTTTATTGTAATGTGTCCTCATGTTTGCCAGCTTTTTATCCAGAGCATCTTCTTTAAACGTGTAGCCCTTCTTCTCCATATTACCACGGATTCGTAAAAAAGTCGTTCGGCGACGTATCTTTGGATCTCGCAAATTCATCTTGAGCTTGCAGCATTCTTCAAGGAATAAAAGCACCGCCTTATGGATCCAAACGGATTCCAACTCTAGAATTAGAATTTAAATGTTATAATTTAAAAAAAACAAATGAAGATAAGTAAATTTACCAGTTGTACTTGTTTGGATATTTCTCACACAAATTCGAATCTGAATTCGTTCTACAAGTGGGTACGCCTAAAGATAAAAGTACCAACATTTAATCTGAGTAGCTAATCACTGTAATCGAAAAAAGTCAATTTCGCTTGAATGCAACATTTATTTATTAACAAATATTCCCTTAAGCTTTGTATGTTCATCATTGCACATGTTATTTCCAGTTCCTTGGGCAGCGCACATAACCTGAACTGCTTCTCAATCAACAGTCCTGTAAATGGGACAGCTCCTGAGGCAGAAACATGAAATAAATTCGTAATGCTGTCTACATACCTATGTCACTTTGAAGTTTCTCGGTAAACATTTCGACTCGTTTTTGTGGAGAAAAATATCATCTTAACAATAAATACCCGTGTTTTATATATTGTTTTGTGCGAAATAAAATTATTGAACAATAATATGTGTGTAATAACATTACCTATGTTGACGAAAACAACCAAGGCAATATTTAATATAATTGGTCTCTTACCGGGATCGGTTTTTTTGCTGGCAAATTATTACATTAAGCCAATGGACAAAATATAATCAGCAGAATTAATAAAACAAACTTAAAACGGATCTCCGAAGCCGATATTCTGAGCATATTAGAGTATTTGGAGAATCTAGAAATGACAAAAAGTATTTCTAGGTATTTCTTATAATTTAGAGTAAGGTCTAAGTGTGTCGGCTTTAGCTGACAGCCACGTCAACCTAACCTAACCTAACCTAGAGTAATTTGTTGGAATTCCTTTTTTGAGCTATATATTTCCGCAAGTTAGTTGTTTTGTCATTTTATTGTTATTTGTTTTATGTACATTCTTTTTTTGCAAATGACAAGGGGCCTGTATCAGCATTGTATACATACAATGTTACCAGTATACAAGTCTTGTCAAAAAATAACCTTGGTAAAATCTCGAATTTTAAAATGACAAACAATTTGTAGGCACGAGTGTGTGCACAGATAAATATCCACAGTAAAACAATTAGTTTATTTAATAGATTTCTTTATTGAATATTATAAACACGATAAAAACAATGAAGCGACTAACTCGAAGAACAAACACGAATCAACCTCCATTTTCTTTTCTCTCACGACCGTTTGTTATTGTTTTGTAATTTCTCGTTGTTGTTCGTTGCGACATCTATGATTAGTGTGTGGCTCCACGGAATGCTTCCTCGCGTAGCCAAAGTATTTCGAGGTCGCCACATGACTCCCCCTCCAGTGACGAAGTTACGATGAACTTTCAAATGTTACTTTTTTTTTCACAGCTGTTTTATTTTTATCCAATTGATTTTTGATTTTCAAATTCTTCAGTGAAGTTGGATTTTTGTTGACATCTGGATGAACGTCTGGGATAAAATCGACAGAGATGTGAGCTGGTTTCAAACGGTCTACCGAAACATTTAATTTTCTGCCATCTGCATTAATTGTGAAGAGTCGATTACTGATTCGGTGGATTATTGGATGTGGACCTGTGTATGGTTGTTGCAGTGGTTTCTTCACAGCATCGCAGCGTAGGAACACGTGTGTACATTTGTTTAAATCTGGTGAAACAAACATTCTTTCTTTTGCATGGTTTGCAGTTGCTGTAGGACGGAATTTGCGCATCGCTTCTCGGTGTTTCTCAACGAAAATCTGTGGATCTGGAACAAAGTTATTATTCGTAAAGAACTCACCAGGAACTCTGAGATAAGTTCCATAAAGCATCTCTGCTGCGGAGGCCTTGATGTCCTCTTTGTATGCAGTTCGCAATCCCAACAACACTGTCGGAAGAGCATCAGTCCAGTTCGTTTTTTCATGGCACATCAGGGCGGCTTTCAGTGAACGATGCCAACGTTCAACAAGTCCATTTGAGGCTGGGTGGTAGGGTGATGTTCGTATCCTCACCGTTCCAATCATGTTGATCAGTGCGTTGAACAGTGCAGACTCAAATTGAGTTCCCTGGTCGGTGGTTAATGTTGTTGGCGAACCGAAACGAGCAACCCAGTGCGTATAAAACGCCGTGGCCACTGTGTCCGCATACATGTCCTGTAGAGGTACTGCTTCCACCCATCTACTGAAGCGATCGATCATAGTTAGGCAATACCTATTGCCTTTGCAGAGTGGCAGCACAATGAGGTCTATGTGGACATGCTGGAAACGGTGCTCTGGAACTGCAATTGAATCCGGGATAAGCCTCGTATGTCGATGAACTTTGGATCGTTGGCATTGGATGCAAGTGCGTGACCACTCCAATGCGTCTTTCCTGATGTTTGGCCAAACGTACTTCTCTCTGAGTTGTCGACTGGTTGTTCTTCCGCTTGGATGAGAAAGACCATGGATGGATTCAAAGGCCTTCCGTCGCAGGGAAGCTAGTAGATATGGTCGAATCATATTGTCGGAAACATCGCAGTAAATTTTAATTTCAGGTTCCAAAGTGAGTTTCTTTAACTTGAGCGATGAATTTTGTTGCTTCAGGATTGATTGAAGTTCCACATCGAGTAGCTGAGATAAATGAAGTTCTCTCAGATCAAATTGGATTGGCATGGTTATCGAATTGAGTCGCGATAATGCATCTGCTACTGAGTTGTCGTCGCCGGGTAGGTAAACAATGTCCGTAGTATACTGCGATATGTAGTCTAATTGCCTTAGACGACGTTGCGGGGCCTTGTCCGAATTCTGCTGGAACGCATATATGAGCGGCTTGTGATCCGTTTGCACGACAAAGTGTCGACCGTCCAAGATGTGTTGGAAGAATCGGATAGCTAGGTATATTGCCAGCAACTCGCGATCATATGTGCTGTAGCGACTTTGTGCAGGTGACAGTTTGCATGAAAACAGTCCGATCGGTTGATATTGGTTATTTTGTTTTTGTTCCAATTTGGCACCAACTGCGATATCAGAAGCATCCGTTGTTAGGACAAGTGTAGACTTCGGATCGATGTGGTTGAGTAGTGTAGCATGCTTGATACTGTCCTTGCATACATCGAAAGCTTCTTCCGCCAAAGGAGTCCAGGGAACGGGTCGTTTGTCGTTTTTCTTGGAGTCCCTGATGAGTCCATTCAACGGTGCTTGAATATGGGCACAATTAGGGATGTATCGTCGGTAGTAGTTAACGACTCCAAGAAAACGACGTAGTTCCATGATGTTGGATGGCTTTGGATAGTTCGATATGGCCTCAACTCTGGCTTCAGGTGGTCTGCATCCGGCTTGGTTGATTGTATGTCCAAGGTACGTAACCTCAGACTTCCCAAAAATGCACTTCCTGATGTTGATGATAAGTCTATGTTCGTGGAGACGTTGTAGAACTATACGGACGTGTTGGCGATGTTCTTCCTCTGAGTCGGAGGCAATGAGGATGTCGTCAACGTAGCAAAAAACGAAATCTAGTCCACGTAGGACCATATCCATGTGCCTTTGGAAAGTCTGAGTTGCGTTTTTGAGTCCGAATGGCATGACTACAAACTCAAACAAACCAAAAGGCGTGGTCACCGCAGTTTTTTGGATGTCGTCAGGTGTCATCGGGATCTGGTAGTATGCCTTGTCTAGATCCAGTATCGAGAAGCAGTTTTTGTTGTTCAACTGTTCAGTAAAGTCCATGATGTGAGGAATGGGGTAGCTATCTGGTTGTGTTATGGAATTCAGACGACGGTAGTCACCGCAGCATCTCCAACCGCCAGTCTTTTTTTCAACAAGATGAATGGGGCTAGCCCAAGGACTGCTGGATAGACGGCAGTAACCCTTCTTTTGAAAATCCTCGAATTCAGCCTTGGCCTGTTTCAGCTTGTCGCCGGAGAGTCGTCGTGGTCGTTCGGACACTGGTTGGCCCGTGGTTACGATGCAGTGTTGCACGATGTTGACTCCTGATTTTGGATCAGGTGCGTTGTTGTTGGCCAGAACGAATTCGTTGACGAGATTTATGTATGGTTCAGGACCGCTGATAGTCAGAAGTTTTGACAAATCACTGGTATAAATCTCGCCTTGCACCGTTAATGATGTTGTTTTGTCTATGACACGTCTGGCTTTCAAGTCAATGACAAGTCCGTAGTGTGCGAGCAAGTCTGCGCCAATTATTGCTGTTTTAACATCTGCAATAACGAACGGCCAAGTGATAGCTCGCCGGAGACCAAGGTTGAGTGTGATGATCTTCTCGCCGTAGGTGTGAATCGGTGAGTTATTCGCTGCCAGGAGTGTTATTTCCCCTCTGTTGTTTTTGCAGTCCCTGGAACGAGGTAAGACACATATAGTTGATCCAGAGTCGAGCAAAAACTTTTGGTTTGTCTCCTTGTCGAAGATGTAGAGGCGGTGTTCCTTGTGGAATCTTTGACTGTTGCCGTCCGCCTCTGAGGACAACAGCTCACTTAGTTTTTTGCTTTGTAGCTGCATGGTTTCTTACACTTCCGGGCATCGCTGCCGAATTTCTCATGGAAGAAACACATTCCGTTAGGAGTTGATGCTCTTGAGAGCGATCTGTTATTCCTTGACTGTGGTCGAGACCTGCCATGGCTGTGACTGGTTTTCAGTGATTGCATAGCCGTCATTAGAGTTGACAGAGTGGACTCGATGGAATTTAGTCTTCTGTTCAGATCACTTTCAGCGTTGGTGGATTGTGGTATAGGGTCATCTTCATGAACATCAGTGGAGAAAACAGCGTGGGCGGATGTGTTATCAACGATTTTGTCTGCGATTTCAGACAACGCAGTGAGGTCGATTCCGTGACTGGCAGAAAGTATTCCACGCACATGACTGGGCATTCGTGCCATCCATAGAGTGGACAACATGTCGTCTGGAACATTTGAACCAGCCAGTCTTCGCATTTCCCTGAGGAGACTTGATGGACGTCTGTCGCCAAGTTCAAGGGTCGTCATCAATCTGTTCAGTTGCCTCTCCTTAGACTCGGTGAACCTAGATATGACTTGTTTTTTAAAAGCAATGTACTTATCTGTGTCCGGTGGTTTCTGCACTAAGTCTGATACCTCATTCAGCACTTCTGGGTCCAGTCCAGCGATGATGGCGTTGAATCGGCTGTTGTCGCTGATGATCCGATTATTGTGGAATTGCGCTTCCACCTGTACAAACCATAGCGCTGGATTAATTTTCCAGAACGGAGGAATCCTCAGGTTTTTGAGAGCATTGATTTCCTGGATCTCCGCATCGGATGGAGTTGGTGGTCCTGAGGAAGCGCCTGCATTCGTCCTTGTGTTTTGTTCGCCTTGCATACTTATATATATATATATATGTACAAGTGCAAGAGATAAAGTGCGTAGTTGGTTCGGCTGTTGCCAATTAAATAAATTTTTAATTGTTGTGGATCACGTCGGGGTCACCACTGTAGGCACGAGTGTGTGCACAGATAAATATCCACAGTAAAACAATTAGTTTATTTAATAGATTTCTTTATTGAATATTATAAACACGATAAAAACAATGAAGCGACTAACTCGAAGAACAAACACGAATCAACCTCCATTTTCTTTTCTCTCACGACCGTTTGTTATTGTTTTGTAATTTCTCGTTGTTGTTCGTTGCGACATCTATGATTAGTGTGTGGCTCCACGGAATGCTTCCTCGCGTAGCCAAAGTATTTCGAGGTCGCCACAAATTCTACCCTAAATTAAGTAAATGTTTTCTTTCTATTGATGGCACCACTTTTGCATCAAGAAAAAAGTATCGAGTAGAATAACTCGTTGTTAAGCTGCTATTTGACGCGCCATTTTCATTTTCACTTTTCAGAGAAATATTAATATATCTCGGTATTCTGTCGTGCGCCGTTATGTATTTGCCGTCATATTTTAGAATTGGTAACTTAACTATGTTCTTAAAAAAGGTGAGTTTATTGTTAAAATGTTGTTTTTCAATTAAAAATATATGAATGCTTGCGTTCTGTGAACTCCCACGATTGATAAAAGCTATGGAAAATGGTTTCATTCACCCGTCACAGGCTTTATTTGCCTTATTCATTGTTCAGTTCATATATAAAAATTAAATATATTTTTATATGCGATCACAATTCCGTACAAATTACAATTTCTTAGAATTGCGGTTTTAATTTTTTATTGTTTTTAGGTTAAACACTAATCAATAATGGCCGATAATGACGATCTATTAGATTATGAAGATGAGGAACAGACCAAGACTACTGTCGCTGAAACAACAGAGGCACCGAAAAAAGATGTTAAGGGAACATTATGTAGCGATATATAGCTCTGGATTCCGAGACTTCTTATTGAAGCCTGAAATCCTACGTGCTATTGTTGATTGTGGTTTTGAACATCCTTCGGAAGGTAAGTTGCAAAAAAATTGTTATAAATAGAAGACATCAAAAATGTAAGTCGTCTTTCGTCGACATTTTAGTTGGCTGAAATAAACAATGCTCTGGTCCACGCTTATCTGTGTCTATTGCGCATAATGTATGGTTAAGGCAACGTAATTTCACCTTTCTTTGGAATGCATTCGTCTCTGAAGAGCTTGTCACATGTGCAAAGTGTACCTATGTTTCTGTTTCGAAGGAAGCTCACGTCACTGCACAGTGAACCAAATATGTGCATTGATAAAGGCTCGGTTGTGGCAATGCGTTGAAAGTAAAACATTAACGAAATTTAACCGAACACAATGTTGAACGACGTATCATTCCTGTGAAATCAGGCCGGGGTCCATTCACACCTATACAGTTCTCCCACTGCCCCCTCTTCTTGCACAAGCCTTACAAACATACCAGAATATCATTCAATTTTCATGAGAAGCTTCCCAACGGCGTACAGTTTTAGATCCTTTCTATATTCGCCCTCGCAAATGGTTGAAGAAGCTGGGTTAACGCGCATTTATACTTTTTCCTGTGAATTGACGGAAGTTGAACCGAAAAAGTGTTTATGTAAAGACAAATATATATTAAATATATTTCAAGAAAATAAATTTGAATTGCTATTTTTGGGTGTTTTAGAAGGTTTTTTTTAAATGTTTGTTTTTTAACTGGCCTGCATTACACGTTAGATAAATTTTACCCTTTTCACGTCTCTTGGAATCATACACCGGTGTTCAATTTTTATTTTGAAAATAGCCATAAATATACATAATTTCTTTAAGTAACTTTTTAATAAATTAGAATATATCTATGTATATAATTTTTTTTTTGTGTTGGGAATTGGCTGGAAGTAAAAAAATCATCGAAAGACATTGCAGAGCTAGTACGCGAGGGATGCTTCTGCAATACTGAGAGACTTTAGCTCATCTAAAAAAAAACTCCCGGGGGACTGACATTCGCCATCCCGAATGAGATTGCACCTAATCGACGACAAATCGGCAATTTGTTTTTGAACTACATATTTGTTGAATTTAACACATGGTTGCCACTGGACTGGAAAATCAGGGAAAGTCAGGGAACGAACATTTGGTCAGGGAATTTCGAAAACAGTCAGGGAAAATTCCCGTTGTGTGTCTTTTTTTTTATAATATTAAACAAAATTTTATGTCGAGCTCTGAAGTTTACCCACACAAAATTTTATTTGTGAAAAGGAACACAACTTTATATCTTTTCTGTTCTGTGCAATATTTTTGAATAAAATTTATGTGGTTTTCCATTGGGAGCAAAAATGTTACTTTTCATGAATCCACATTTTTTCTTATTTTGGGATCACATTTCGCAGATCTCGATATCTTTCAAGATATACCCTCGCACCATTTCACTAATCCACCACTATTACCTAATAATGTATATACCGTGGACATTTTTTATTTGATTGATTGAGACGATTTTGGTTTCGAGAAAGTATAGCGTTTGCACGTAGTTGTATTAATTATTGTTAAACAGCTAATGGAGATGCCAAGTAGCATTGAAAAGCATATTAATCCTATTTTTCGATCCATGCGCTACGAAAAGTCTGAGATAATGCTTAAATGGAAAACCACATCTTCATTCTTTCCGAAAAAAAGATATGCAAACGTATACATCAAAAATCAAAATAGTCTATTTCGATTGACTTTGTTTAGCGAAATTTGTTCCCTTTGCTAAGGAAGATTTTGTATAGTATAGTTTTTATTTAAAGGCAATAACGGCAAAGCAATATGCAAATTATGCAAAAACGAATTTGAGTTAAGCAACATGGGCCAAAGGGTTTTGGTGTCGCATCAAAATGGACTAGCGCATAAGTCAAACTCTAAGGCTTTGACGGCACAAAAAATTGATACTTTCTTCACTGCGTCGCATTCATTGGTCGCCTCTTGTAGTCAAAAACATCTCAAAATACACCAGAAAATATTAACGCTCAAAATACACAAACAAAATATTTTACTTTCGACAAGACCGGTTCCATTGTCGCAGAGATAAGGTGGTGTCTGTATATTATTTCCACCAGAGCGTCCTTGAACTCGGCTGTGGAAATTAGTGATCTTTTTCGATTGATGTTCCCAGACAGCCAAATTGCTGAAAATGTTAAGTTAGGAAGAACTAAGAGTTCCTACGTTATCAACCACGGTATCTCCCCATATTTCCATAACAATCTTTTGGATAAAGTAAACAAATGTGACGACTTTGTTATATGTTTTGACGAAGCACTGAACAAAATAGCTCAGAAAGGACAAATGGATTTAGTTGTCCGTTTTTTGATGAGTCAAAAGGATTTGTTTGCAATAGGTACTTAGAAAGCGAGTTCATGGGATCTTCAAAGTCAGATGACATTTTAAAACATTTTGACAATGAAATCCGATTTTTGAAAAAAGAGAAACTTCTTCAAGTATCTATGGATGGCCCAAACGTAAATTTATCTTTTTTAAAGAAATTTAAACAACAGCGAAATGAATTTGATCCGGATGGTACGCAGCTACTAGAATGTAGTATGTGTGATCTACATGTAATACATGGAGCCACGAAAACCGGACTTACAAATTTTTCATGGGACCTGCACATTCTTTTAAGGCATACGTTTTCAAAGAAGGTCCTGCAATATTGCGGTGTACATTGACTAGAAAACAAAATCTGTTTAGAGAGTTGAAGCACTTTTTTTCTATGACAAATTCAGATTTACCAAAAACAAGGCCAATTGAAAATGTAAAAAAAATACTTCCAAGACAAATTGTTAGACTGCAAACTTGCATTTTTCCATACAATTACATCTGATTGTGAACCATTTTTATCAAAATTTCAAGGCGAGAAACCATTGATATTTTACCTTTATGAAGATCTCCTCACGTTGGTTAAAAACTTATTGCATCGCATCGTCAAAAAAAGTATATCAGCGAATGCTCCATAGGATCTCAATCGATCTTTCAAGTCAATCCAATCTTCTGGAAATAAAAAACGTTGACGTTGAAAGCAACGAAAATCATCAATGCAATAAAACAAAAAGACAATTTTTCGAAAAAAAAGATATTTTAAAATATAAACTGGATTGCCGCAAAATTATTATAAGCATAATATCAAAAATCGAGCAGTCTTAATCCTAGAAATATTTTGCAAAACAACGGTCTCTACAGTAAAAGATTCAAAAATTGGCTTCAAATTTTATATAATGCCAACAGATTGTTTGATACATGCGCGGAAAGGGCAAAATTGCAGTACATAATGCATGCACAGTTGCAAAGTTCTACTTTCAGCTTTATGGCAAAAATAGATATAGATCTTTGGCATGTTATAAAAATGTGTTGCATTTTATCGCACGGAAACGCCTCAGTTGGGAGTGGCTTCTCAATTAACAAGACTCTTTTGGTCGAAAACCTCCTTGAGGAGTCACTAGTCGCTCAGAGTTATTCGACCAGGTACATTAGCTGTTCGTTTAACAGCTAATATAATTGCTGGTCATTTATTATTAACATTATTAGGAAATACATGACCTTCTTTATCTTCAATAATTATTATAATTTTATTAATTACACAAATTGCTTTATTAATATTAGAATCAGCTGTAGCTATTATTCAATCTTATGTATTTAAGAGTCTTAGATGGTGTGAAAGAGGCGGGGGGAGTATCGAAAGTGGAAATAAATTGAAAATTAATATTTAATGTTCGATCCTCTCATAGCCGCTATACACAGCAGTTAGAAGAAAAACTTAAATTAAAAAAAAGATGATGGAGTAAACGAATTAAAAAGAAAAAGGGAGGAAGAAATAAAAAAAAATTTATAAGGAAAAAGCAAAAATTCGCATTCAAGAAGAAGAGAAAATAAATTATCAACTCTCCCTTTTAAAAAAATAAGGTATATCCTGTTCACAGCTGATTGTTTCATTGATATTTTTTAAAAGGAATTTTTAGAAGTATACAATTTGTCTGTTCTTTAAATATTTGGGACTAGTGTTTAAATGCGTCATTTTGTTTGCTATATTTACAAAATTTGGTCAGGGAAATTTTTAAAACTGGTCAGGGAAAGTCAGGGAAAAGTCAGGGAATTTTTTTTTTAATAATAGTGGCAACCATGTAACAGATAAATCCGCCGTTTGTCGGATTTCTCAACTTTTTTCTTGTTTGAAATCAATACCTGATTTCTTAGCAATAGCTAACTCTTATAGATCAAGAGGTTTTACCCGTCTCAATCTCCTGATTGCATTGTCATTATTTAATAATTCTGTTATTTCTGTGTTTACGTGGTTGAGAAGCTTACTTCTATGCCTTTGAGCAACTTTATTAACTTCATCTTCAACCATTTCAACATTTAGATCTTTATGCAGATCTATTGCATTAACTATGTTCCTTTGTACTTTATTTCGGAAAACCTGAATCGTTTGTAAATTTGTTTGGTATGTACATGCCCACAATTGGAGCCCGTAGGTCCATACTGGTTTCAGAACGTGCGTGTATAGCAATAACTTATTGTAGTCAGACAGGGATGAGTATCTCCCAATAAGCCAGCCAATACATTTTACTGTATCGCATGTTCAACTCATCTTCTTTTTTTTTTACGTTCCAACGCAGTTTAGCGTCTAGAGTAGTGGTTCCCAACTTTTTCATCAGCATGCTTCCCTTATGGCGAATTGGAGAATCGCATGCGCAAATAAAAATTCCAAATGTTCATTGGAAAATATATGTAATGCATCGAGAATTTTAAATATTCTTGCTTGTACCTATACCTATATGTTTGTTTATACATTTTTGTAAATTGATTTTGAAAAACGTATTTTTTTTTATAAGTAATGTAAGATGTTCAATGCGACTTCTAGGCACAGACTACCTATACTAGACAGTCAACTGAGAGGATTTTTTTCGGATTGCCTACAAGCCGAAAAACTCCACTAAATGGCTTATCTGTATTAGTGTTTGCATGCAAATGAAATACCAGCAAACAATATAAGCCTTACATAAGTCTTTTCGCAATGCAATATAAGGCTTATGATTCATAAGGAATGATGCGCCCATACAATATTCCTTATTTTAAACCTTATTTTAACCAAGGCATGTCATTGGACCTAAGGAATAAACTCAAACTCCTTATTTTAAGGCTTATTATAAGGCATAAATAAGCCGTCTGTACCTTATGTACACCGTATAATAAGGCATAAAATAAGGCGTCTGTACCTTATGTACGCCGTATAATAAGGCATAAAATAAGCCATCTGTACCTTATGTACACCGTATAATAAGGCATAAAATAAGGCGTCTGTACCTTATGTACACCGTATAATAAGGCATAAAATAAGGCGTCTGTACCTTATGTACACCGTATAATATGGCATAAAATAAGCCATCTGTACCTTATGTACACCGTATAATAAGGCATAAAATAAGCCTTTCATATGCATTATTATAACGGTTACTATAGGCCTATTATGAATAATGCACCTAATAGGATTTAAAATCAAAAAAACATTGAATTTATTATAACAAATTTCTTTTATTCAAATTTATGTAATTCAATTTTTATTTATTTATATAACTATATAAAAAACAAATTTTATTCACTTTTACTTAGAACTATATAAAAAAATTATATCATTTTTATTGTACATAAAAAAAGATTAAAAAAAAAACTTTTTCATATTATATATATACATATTTACATTTTAATTTGTTTTTTAAGCGCCCTTGAGCTTTCGTTGGTCCAACTTATTCTTCGCTTTTATAATAGTAGGTACATATATGCACCGTGAACGGAACCTGCGTAGAGAAATAATAAATAATTGATAACAAAACTTTGTAGATTACATGAGTACAAATTATGAACTTACCACAGAGCGTCGATTCAAAAAACTTGAAGTTTTAATTCGCATCATATTTTTCCTTTTGTTACAATTAACTTCAGAAAGGAAATAAATAAATAAAAAATTAACAAATAAAAAACGAAATATAAATTTCTTCTTTTGCAACCACAATGCACACAATTTTTCACTGAACTGAATCAAATCGTCAACAAATAAAAAATGAAATATAAATTTCTTGATAAACAGTTAGGTATGTCTGCGAAATGTACAGAACACCTGAGTTAAGACATATTATAAGGCATAAGTAAAGGTACCCAAAAAACACACACCTGTGCCTTAGTTATCACTTATTATAAGGCTTAGGTAAGAAAATCAAACAGTTAGTTTGGCGCCATGTACTGAGCACTTTATATTATATCTTATCATAAGGCTTAAGTAAGGAAACGCATTATTTAATTCTTGAAATCAGTCATAAATAAGAGACAATACTTGTAATCTTATTTATACCTTATAATACGGCTTATCAAAACCTTTTTATATGGCTTATTTAAGACTTTTTATGGTTTTGCAATCAGGGTTATACTTTTCCTTTACCTTATTTATCCCTTAGCCTTATAATTTGTACTCGATTTTCTGCTGGGATATGGGAAGCTTGCAATACAGATAGGATATTTAGTGGAGTCAGGTGTGAAGTTGGCAGCTCTCTCTCGAAATCACCTCAAAATAATGGAAAAGTGCGCTGTGTTAACAAACCGACTTCTTTCGAGGTTGATTTGTAGAATTTTAATAAACTACCTTCAAACTTCTTCGTTCCGTGGTGAATTAGTGCTTCTGGGTTTGCATTTTCTTCACCAGCTCTGAGATTCTGGGTCCAATTTTCGTCAGTGCAATTCTTATGTCAGCTGAATCGTCAAGTCTGTTTCTCTGCTTGTTTTTAATGAGGAGGAGAGCCAAAAATCCTTGTTCGCATAAATATGCTGTTGAAAAGAGCACCAAAAATGGAATAGCAATGTTTTGCAGCCTTGTGTATGATTTCCCGCTTTTGATCCAGAATTCTTCTAGTTCGCGTGTATCGTATTTGTCCTGCAGTGTGCGGTCATTTTTCAAATCGATCACCTCCTCTTGTAATTCGTCTGGTAGTTCATCGATGTTGACGGTGAATGGATTGCGCACCATCGTTTTCAATTCTGCAAGGTCTTTTTTGTCCTCCGGAAAGTATCTGAAAAATTCTTCAGTAAGGTTTTGCAATTTTTTTTTATAATAAACAGGCGCTAAAAGGGTTGGGGCCCTTATAATGTATTAGCTACACAGCGCGGGCGTTCAGGAAATTAGGGTGAGAAGAAAAGGAGAGATGCCGATGCACATTGGTTTTAAATGTCTGTAGGTTATAATGTGAAGGAAATGTTGAATTATGTCATTTCTTAGGTCGTTGGTTTCTTCTTCTCCGGGTTTTACCATTGGTGCAACGTTCATAAATGACGAAAAACTGTTTGCTATGATTTGTTTGTTTCTTCCAAAAACCGATTTTTTGAACGAAAGGTCGAACCTTATCTTAATATGTACATACTTAAAAATATTTGCGGACACATTTTCTTTTCACGACCCTTGCAAATGTAAATTTAGCGCGTTAAGATGCTCAAATATATCAGACGCCAAGCCCAGAAGATTCGTATTACATTGAAATAACGCAAGGATTGGGTTTTTCTTTTCGTCCAAAAATGCACTGACCTCATCCCTCAGGTCGAACGAATCTCTTGAAAGCCGCCTTACTTGTGTGTAGTATAGCAATAAAATAACCATGTGTTAAAGCGCTTCCTTTAACAAAATTACGGTTTTGATAGCTACGCTTAAAGTTGATTTTAATTTATCTAGCAACGTTGTTGATTCGTACTGCACGGGTTTTGCACATCAGGTGAGGCTCGTTGTTTTTGTTGTGATATATATATACCTGCCGTGTGCCCGCATGTTGCGCGGATTTCGGTGGCAGGTCCCGTTGCATTGTCTCGCAAGTGATCGGGTTATCGGCTGCTCCTTCGTTGCACCGCTTTATGTAAAAGGTACGGCGCTTATTGCTCGTGATGGTATTGATTTGGGTTTTTTACTGTCGTTTTTATTACGGGCCATCTGGCTGCCCGTAACATATACGAGTACGTTACACATTTCGCATTTTGGTGTGTTCTTGCCTTACTTTTCTAGAAAAATAAGCAAATATGAAGAGTAGAGTGGAAATATCTGCACAGTAATAAATATTGAAGTCTTCAATATTGTATTCTTTGCATTAAAAATTTACAATTCAAATTGTGTCCATGCCTCCCTTTTGCAATCCCCATGGCCCCCCTTTGAGCCGTGCCCCACCGGTTGGGAACCAGTGGTCTAGAGTCATGCCTAGATATTTGACTGTGTTTGAATACTCCACTACATTGTTGTTAATGTAGACTGGAATGTGTGGTACGTTTTTATACGTAAAATTAATATGGACTGACTTAAGGTCATTTAATCTAATCTGCCATTTCTTAGTCCATTGTGAAATATTGTTTATTGCTGTTTGAAGCTTTTTTGTTGCTATTTCGACAGTTGCTCCCACAGCAAGGACAGCTGTGTCATCTGCAAAAGAAGCTATGGTGGTTTCTTCACTTTCAGGCAGATCGCTAGTGAAAAGTAGATATAGAACTGGACCTAGCACACTGCCTTGCGGTACACCAGCTTTAATCTGTTGAGTACTCTACATCTTGTTTAATTCTGAAGAATCTATCTGATATATAAGACTCTAGAATGGTCGCATACTGCTTCGGCAGTTGCTTTTGTAATTTGTGTATCAGTCCTTTGTGCCAGACTTTATCGAAAGCTTGTGCTATATCAAGAAATACTGTAGAGCACACATTATTCTCTTCAAATGCTTTTTCGATTCTATCTGTGATTCTATGCACCTGATCAATGGTAGAGTGCTTATATCTAAATCCAAATTGGGACTATCGATTTTTCATCTATTATTTTTTGTAGACGTTTTACCAGCACTTTTTCGAATAACTCGGACAACATTGGTAGAATAGATATTAGGCGATATGAGGTAACTTCGTTAGGTGGTTTCCCTGGTTTAGGTAATAATGATACCTCCGCGACTTTCCACATGCTTGGCACATGTCTCAGTTTAAATGCAGCATTTATAATTTGCGCTAGTTTTTTTTTAACATTTTCGTGGAAATTGCTTCAAAATTTCTCCTGTAATCAAATCAAACCCTGGGGCCTTTTTTTTATATATATGCGCTCTTTAATTTCTTTGGCAAGTTCTTTAGCTGTTACTGGCCGAATAGGTCTATCTTCTTCGCACCTTATTTCGAGTCCTTGATAACCTTTATCTTCATTAGGTTTGAATACGTCTTCAAGATACTCAGCGAAAGTGTTTGCTTTCTCTTGGCTGCTTTTCGCCCAGTTACCTTCTCTGGTTTTTACTGGCGGAATGTGAGCTATTGGCCTGTTCATTTTCTTTGTTGCCTTCCAGAGCGGGTAGTCGGTACTAGCATCATTTGTAAGACTTGTGATGTAAGTTTTCAAAGACTCATTATTGAATTCTCTTACAGATTTTCTGACCTTATAATTTAAGTTGTTCAGTGTGGTCTTGTCGCTTGGCGCCCTTGTCTGTTGCCAGCGTTTTCTAGCTTTCCTCTTTTCTGTAATAATTTCACATATTTCGATAGGATAAGAGTTTTGTTTGATCTTTTTTGTTGTTTTGGGAGTGGCAGCCTAGGCACCTTTTTGTATTTTGAGCGTCAATATTTGGACTTCTTCTAGTGAGAACTGCGAAACCCGTTTTGCAAAATCAGTTCCATTTATTGGTTATTTTATTACTTGTTTAACAATTTTTTAAAATAAATTTTTCTTTGCTGGACTCTTTCACATATGATCTGCATTCCGAGTGAAATGAATTGAAAACAAATTTCAATTTCACTCGAAATAAATTTCCGTGTTCTACATTCAGGGTGAAATCATTTTTTTTATTCAATTCACTTCGAATTCATTTTCGAAATGCCAAAATCAGCTGTTCGTATTTTTTAATTGATTATTTCGTGAAATTTGGAAATGTAAAACACAAATTTCTTTAAATATGAACGGATTAATATTATTGTCAGTTATAAAAGAAAGGAGAGTGGAAAATCGTGGAGAAAAAGGATGGCCATATCAATATGACATTTTGGATGTTCCAGAAACAGTGTAAGTGTATAAATGCAACATGTGGGGCATCATAAGTTAACTTGAATAATTGCAGTTTCAAAAGCAGCTTTAGACTGAGCAAAGAAGCATTTGTGTACATCTTGAGAGAAATAGATCCTGTGATAAAGTCATCCTCAATTCCTTTAACACTTAAACTAGCTGAAACACTTCGCTTTCTAGCTGAAGGAAGTTATCAGAGGTCAGTTCGGAAGGATTTTGATATAGGCTTAGGCCTTTTATTGTGAGCAAGTTTTTTTTCTTATGTTTGGCTTCCAGTCCAACCAAACCTAAAAGCTATTTTGTTTTGTAAACACAGATACACAAAGATGGTGCATAATAACTTCGTACCTTTTTCCAACCTCCTGGTTCCTTGATTGGAGGACCTTCAACATTTAACAGCTTTGTGAGGTCTTTCCACAACTCCTCCATTTGCATTTTATCGCCCTTGACAAATCCTTTGGCCATATCAATATGACCTTTCATAAACTGCAACATTATTTTTTCCTGCCGTGAATTCTTATGTTTTCCCCTATAAACAACAATTCAATCAAATTTTAACATTTTTATTTTACATGTACTTACATTTTGCAAATTTTTTTTTTTAAATACAGCTATTCACTACACGAACCAAGAGTGAAATGAATTTACTTCAAAATGGGGTTTGTTCGAAATGCAGAACACCAAATTGCATGTTCGAAAAACCAATTCACCCTATTTCACATAAATTGCTTTGGATGGAATACAGAACACCAAAATTCACTATGTGCTTTGAATTCACAAAAAGTGAAATGCAGAACATGTGTTTTTATTTAAGTTTCATAAAAAGAAACATGTTTTATGATTTGGTAGTGTAGCGGTTCGCATAAGGCCGCTTGTAAAATATGAATTGAGCACGGTTACCAGTCATCAATTGAACGGGCCTCTGGTTGTCCTCAGATAACCGTTAACAAATTTTATGGATTCACATTTAATTATGTCTTTAATCATACTGACCCAGGAGATTCTGTATAAAGAATGTGTTCATGCAATTATTGCGATCCTGTTTAAAACTGAGTAGCCAAAATAAATGCGAAAAATGTGGAACAACATTAGCACTCCAAAACAATTATAAACATATCCCTGACTGAAACAATTTTAGGCTACAATGTTACAATATTGGCTTATGGTCAAACTGGATCCGGAAAGACATACACCATGGGAACGACATTCAATGGAAACCGCGACGAAAACATGGGCGTAATACCACGAGCCATGACTGACATTTTCCATCAAATCGAAGAAAACTCCAAGGAATGCGACTTTATAGTTACTTTACAGCTCCTTTATGGAAATTTGCTGTCGTGTGCGTCAAGGGAAGAGTCCGTAATCCATATGCGCGAAGGCGACAACGGCATCATAATGCCAGGTTTAACAGAGCAGAGCGTTGCAAGTGCCAGAGAGATTACTGACTGTTTGGTAAAAGGCTCAACGGGAAGGGGTGTGGCCTCGACAGCAATGAATGAACAGTCCAGCCGCTCGCATGCAATATTCACAGTTACCATTTAATCTTGGATGGACAAAAATGATGTGTAAGTGTCGCATAATATTTTAATATGAAAGCAGTATTTTTTAGTATTTATTTTGTTTATATCGGAATTTAATAAGCTTAACATACGTTGCCGTTCCAGTTCCACACCTGAAGAAGAGGGACGTGACACAAGAAACGAATATGAGAAGCTGAGGGTACCGTCGTTAACGAATGAATGGATTTGATAAGACGTAACAGACAGGAGATCATTTATAAAAATGAGAATGAGAGTCGGGGACAGAACAGAGCCTTGGAGAATATCATTATTTGGTGAGTTGCATACTTGAAACGGTCCAAGTTAACCGTCTGACGCGCTTACTCCTACGACTACATTTTTCGACGAAAGTACGCTCTTTTTCTTTCTAAGGCTCTATCCTTCCACAAACACCAACATTTTTACCCGACGCAACGCACATACTTTAAAGCTTTTAAAAGCCTTACCTTTCTTTGCCCCAACTGACCCAATGCAATAGTCAAATCGATCCATCATGGACATCAAAATTTCACTTAATGATATCAACAACATCATCCCCACGTTCGATGGTAAACCCGACGAACTCTCCAAATTCATTTTGTGTGAAAACACACTGTTCAGTTACATAAAGGAAGAAACCCAACATAGGCTATTCCTTAGCATAGTCAGGACCCGACTTCGAGGTCCCGCCTTTGAGCTGATCCAGCACTGACAAAATGGACGGACCTAGTAACAGAACTGGAATCCCAGTTCGTATTTTTTAATTGATTATTTCGTGAAATTTGGAAATGTAAAACACAAATTTCTTTAAATATGAACGGATTAATATTATTGTCAGTTATAAAAGAAAGGAGAGTGGAAAATCGTGGAGAAAAAGGATGGCCATATCAATATGACATTTTGGATGTTCCAGATACAGTGTAAGTGTATAAATGCAACATGTGGGGCATCATAAGTTAACTTGAATAATTGCAGTTTCAAAAGCAGCTTTAGACTGAGCAAAGAAGCATTTGTGTACATCTTGAGAGAAATAGATCCTGTGATAAAGTCATCCTCAATTCCTTTAACACTTAAACTAGCTGAAACACTTCGCTTTCTAGCTGAAGGAAGTTATCAGAGGTCAGTTGGGAAGGATTTTGATATAGGCTTAGGCCTTTTATTGTGAGCAAGTTTTTTTTTTCTTATGTTTGGCTTCCAGTCCAACCAAACCTAAAAGCTATTTTGTTTTGTAAACACAGATACACAAAGATGTATGTGCATAATAACTTCGTACCTTTTTCCAACCTCCTGGTTCCTTGATTGGAGGACCTTCAACATTTAACAGCTTTGTGAGGTCTTTCCACAACTCCTCCGTTGCAGGTGGCAATGGTGCGATGGTAGTGTATTCACTAAAGTGATTGGCAGGTCGTGCGTTCGAATCCCGACCAGGGCCATAATTTTTATAAATTGAATACACACAACAAAAACTGATCTCCCTAAAACAATTTAGGCGCCACCTGTTGAGAAATAAAAAATCCCATCGCACCAAACTTCTTTCCTATCGTTCTATTCTTTCAGTAAGTAGCACCCAAAAATAGGCAATGAATTGCTGGGAGCTACTTGCGCAACAAACTAAAATGCCTGCGCTGTGGTTTTACCATTATAAGGGTACTGTGTCACTACAGAAAAAAGAAATCCCTTTAGCGCACGCAAATTATAAAAAAAAAAAAAAAAAAAAAACTCCTCCATTTGCATTTTATCGCCCTTGACAAATCCTTTGGCCATATCAATATGACCTTTCATAAACTGCAACATTATTTTTTCCTGCCGTGAATTCTTATGTTTTCCCCTATAAAGAACAATTCAATCAAATTTTAACATTTTTATTTTACATGTACTTACATTTTGCAATTTTTTTTTTTTAAAATACAGCTATTCACTACACGAACCAAGAGTGAAATGAATTTACTTCAAAATGGGGTTTGTTCGAAATGCAGAACACCAAATTGCATGTTCGAAAAACCAATTCACCCTATTTCACATAAATTGATTTTGGATGGAATACAGAACACCAAAATTCACTATGTGCTTTGAATTCACAAAAAGTGGAATGCAGAACATGTGTTTTTATTTAAGTTTCATAAAAAGAAACATGTTTTATGATTTGGTAGTGTAGCGGTTCGCATAAGGCCGCTTGTAAAATATGAATTGAGCACGGTTACCAGTCATCAATTGAACGGGCCTCTGGTTTTCCTCAGATAACCGTTAACAAATTTTATGGATTCACATTTAATTATGTCTTTAATCATACTGACCCAGGAGATTCTGTATAAAGAATGTGTTCATGCAATTATTGAGATCCTGTTTAAAACTGAGTAGCCAAAATAAATGCGAAAAATGTGGAACAACATTAGCACTCCAAAACAATTATAAACATATCCCTGACTGAAACAATTTTAGGCTACAATGTTACAATATTGGCTTATGGTCAAACTGGATCCGGAAAGACATACACCATGGGAACGTCATTCAATGGAAACCGCGACGAAAACATGGGCGTAATACCACGAGCCATGACTGACATTTTCCATCAAATCGAAGAAAACTCCAAGGAATGCGACTTTATAGTTACTTTACAGCTCCTTTATGGAAATCTACCAGAAGCAGCTATTTGATTTGCTGTCGTGTGCGTCAAGGGAAGAGTCCGTAATCCATATGCGCGAAGGCGACAACGGCATCATAATGCCAGGTTTAACAGAGCAGAGCGTTGCAAGTGCCAGAGAGATTACTGACTGTTTGGTAAAAGGCTCAACGGGAAGGGGTGTGGCCTCGACAGCAATGAATGAACAGTTGGAAGATTGGACAATTTGAATTTAAATACCAATGTGAATCCTACGAGACCTTCGAACGCTCGTTCTGACTTCGAAAATTTTTTAAATAACGCTTCGTTTTCGACCCAACGCAGACAAGCACCACCACATAAGTCAACAAACTTCAGTAAGTTCAGTTTGTAAAATTGAAAAATGGAAAATTTCATTTGACGGGTCCGAAAATATCCACGATTTTCTTTTTAAAGTGGAAACCCTTAAGGATCGTTCGCAATGTAGCTGGGAATACCTATAACTTTTCTTATCTTTTTTTTATCTCTGCCTCAATTAATATTATTTCACATGCAAATACAATATATATGGTTTATAAACCATTTGGGAATCCTCATTGCTGAAATGCGAATCTCCTTCACCGATGTGGACACAGACACCAATTGTATTGAATACAAAGAAACAAGTTACAGGTGACTGTGATGGTCTAATTGCAAAATGCCATAACCTACCTCTAACAATCATCAAAGCCAACAAATAATATACCATCAACTACTCGACGACAATTCTCCCACCTTTCCTTATCCACCATCGCCCCCTACCTTTAAATATGAATATCCATTTTTCACTTGCAAATATGAATAATTATAAAGAAAATAATTTAAGAATCCTCACCGGTGGAATGCGACTCTCCTTCAACGATCATACACATACTCGTACATACCAATTGTATTAAATACCAGAAAACGTAACCTACCCCAAACTTCCATCAGAGCAAACAAATAAAGGCATAAGCCTACCCGATAATAATTCCTTCACCCTTCCGCCCTACCGTCAACCACCAACGCTACCTGTGTCATCTTCCTTCTCATATACCTCGTCACGAGCATGAAGAAGAACAAAAAAATCAGCTGTTTGCTGATACTTCCATCAGAGCCAACAACTAAAATAAAATAAAATACGATAAATCTACCCGATGAGAATGTCCGCTACGTCAAACATCAGCCACCATCGGCATCGGTAGTCGCTACCTGAATGATCTTCAAATTTCGCCGAGTTGTAGATATGGGTTTGAGCTAATAGAAGTCATTATACCCTATTCTAAGGGTATATTAATTTTGACACATAGTTTGTAACATACCTTAATATTGCCCGTAGACCCCTAAAAGTTACTATATTTATGATCAGCATCGATAGTAATGTCGATCTAGCCATGTCCGTCCGTCCGTCCGTCTGTCGGCAAAAATTAGGCCTTTAAACTGGACCTAGAGAGCTGAAATTTTAACCATATACTCTCTAGGGTCCCGAAATAATCAAGTTTACGAATTTTTTAAATCCGCCCACAGACACGCCCACAAACTCAAAAAAACGAAATTTTGGAAAAAATCGAATTTTGAGCTAGAAAGCTGAACTTTTTTATATATGATCTATGACTCCTAAATCTGCTCGGGATAAAAAAATTTAAAAATCCGCCCACTGACACGCCCACAAATAAATAAAATAATTTTTTTATACCCTATTCTAATGGTATATTAATTTTTGAAAATCCAAAGTTTGAGCTAGGGAGGCGAAATTTATAATATATATGTACTCTCTATGGGCCCTTTATGCTCATGTGTAAATATTTTCAAAATCCGCCCACAATTAATTTTTTTTTTTTTGAAAATTAGGGAGCTGAAATTTATAATATATACTCTCTAGGGGCCCTTTTTTTATAATTTGCGTGCGCTAAAGGGATTTCTTTTTTCTGTAGTGACACAGTACCCTTATAATGGTAAAACCACAGCGCAGGCATTTAGTTTGTTGCGCAAGTAGCTCCCAGCAATTCATTGCCTATTTTTGGGTGCTACTTACTGAAAGAATAGAAGGATAGGAAAGAGGTTTGGTGCGATGGGATTTTTTTTTCTCAACAGGTGGCGCCTAAATTGCTTTAGGGAGATCAGTTTTTGTTGTGTGTATTCAATTTATAAAAATCAAGGCCCTGGTCGGGATTCGAACACACGACCTGCCAATCATTTACTGAATACACTACCATCGCACCATTGCCACCTGCTCACCTTCTCATGTGTTAATTTTTTTTAAATCCGCCTACTGACAAGCCCACAATTAAATAAAACAATTTTATTGAAACACCCAAGTTTGAGCTAGGGAGCGTTTTTTTTTGATAAAATTCTTTAAATGTTATATAACAAAATATGTAGAGCGTTCTTAACAATTCAACCATACTTAGACTTTTGTCACGCCCACTTATGAGGGATAGGAATAAGAATAGGGTATCCAACAGTTCGCCCAAGCGGACTGTAGCCCGTCCCTATGTTTTAAATCTCATTTTCGTTTAAAAGTGGAGTTACACGATTTTCTGGTTTCACCGACGATATGTCATTTTTGGACCAGCCGTCTTTTGTCTCGGGACCTTTTTGATTATCGCTTGGTCTTTAGACTTTTCTTTCTGTGGGCTCTTTTGCAAGTCCTTTTTACTATTGGCTCATCCTTATTTGAGTTTTTTTGCTTTTTGTCCCTTTCAAGTTGGATTTATTTTGCAACTACATGGTTGCCACTGGACTGGAAAGTCACGGAAAGTCAGGGAACGAACATTTGGTCAGGGAATTTCGAAAACAGTTAGGGAAAGTTCCCTCTGTGTGTATTTTTATTTATAATATTAAAAGAAAAATTTTATGTCTAGCTCTGAGCACAAAATTTTATTTGTGAAAGAGACACAACTGTATATCTTTTCTGTTCTATGCAATCTTTTTGAATTAAATTTATGTGGTTTTCCATTGGGACCAAAAATATTACTTTTCATGAATCCACCTTTTTTCTTATTTTGGGATCACATTTCGCAGATCTCGATATCTTTCGAGATATACCTACGCACCTTTTCACTAATCCAGCATTATTATCTAATAATGTATGTACTTGGACATTTGATTGAGACGATTTTGGTTTCGAGAAAGTATAGCGTTTGCACGCAGTTGTATTAATTGCTAAACAGCTAATGGAGATGCCAAGTAGCATTGAAAAGCATATCAATCCTATTTTTCGATCCATGCGCTACGAAAAGTCTGAGATAATGCTTAAATGGAAAACCACATCTTCATGCTTTCCGAGAAAAAAGATAAGCGAACTTATATGTAGGTACATCAAACATCAAAATAGTCTATTTCGATTGACTTTGTTTAGCGAAATTTGTTCCCTTTGCTAAGGAAGATTTTGTATAGAATAGTTTTTATTTTAAGGCAATAACGGCAAAGCAAGATGCATATTATGCAAATAAGAATTTGAGTGAAGCAACATGGGCGCCCTTTGGTCGCATCAAAATGGACTAGCGCATAAGTCAAATTCTAAAGCTTTGACGTCACAAAAAATTGATACTTTCTTCACTGCGTCTGATTCATTGGTCACATCTAGTAGTCAAAACACATCTTAAAATACATTAGAAAATATTAACGCACAAAATACACAAACAAAATATTTTACTTTCGACAAGACCGATTCCATTGTCGCAGAGATAAGGTGATGTCTCTATATTAATTCCACCAGATCGTCCTTGAACTCGTCTGTGGAAATTAGTGATCTTTTTCGATTGATGTTCCCACCAGACAGCAAAATTGCTGAAATTTTCAAGTGAGGAAGAACTAAGATTTCCTACGTTATCAACCACGGTATCACCCCATATTTCCATAACAATCTTTTGGATAAAGTAAACAAATGTGACGACTTTGTTATATGCTTTGACGGAGCACTGAACAAAATAGCTCAGGAAGGACAAATGAATTTAGTTGTCCGTTTTTTTTTGATGAATCAAAAGGAATTGTTTGCAATAGGTACTTAGAAAGCGAGTTCATGAGATCTTCAAAGTCAGATGACATTTTAAAACATTTTGACAATGGAATCCGATTTTTGAAAAAAAGAGAAACTTCAAGTATCTACGGATGGCCAAAACGTAAATTTATGTTTTTTAAAGAAATTAAAACAACAGCGAAATGAAATTGATCCGGATGGTACGCAGCTACTATAATGTGGTGTGTGTGGTCTACATGTAAAATACTTCCAAGACAAATTGTTAAACTGCGAACTTGCATTTTTCCATACAATTACATCTGATTGTGAACCACTTTGTGAAGGGACCACACCAGTGGCCACTTAACTAATTGCTTACCCAGTTCTCATATGCTGGAACATCGAACCCGGAAGACACGCGGCTATTACCTTCCAATTGAATTAAAGCCACAACCCAGTAAGATATCGGGTAGCACAGAGTAGAAATAATAATTAATTAAAAATACCTCACCTGCTCACCGATGTCTACTGAGGATGGCCGGCACAAAGCAAACCGAGGGAAAGTTCGCTCAGGTTACAATTTCATACAAGCCATTATACAGGCGCGCGCGGCGCACATGATGTACTATCAAGCGCTGGATAATACGTCATGTGCTGAGCACGCAATTCTGGATGAATGTGTGAAGCGGTCATGAGACTTGTGCCAAGGTAATAGTCAGCATTTAAAAATTATATTAAAAATAAATATTCGATAATGGGTTCGACAGTTTTTAGCATATGCAGCAATTAAACGTGTATATAAACCCCTAACTTTAATGAATAAAGTGGACTCTTATCCCAGAGTTCTTGAGACGAACCACTATAGTTTTATTGTTGCTATTCGCAGCGCTTACTAGGTTCGCTTCATCGAAAAGTCCCTCCCGTACGTAGCAGGTCACTGCTGCCGGGAATCTGCTGACTGGCGCAATAGCCGAGGCAAGGGCAATCCTTCTCCCAAGACTTTCTCCCATTTCCAGATCTAGCTTGCCCGACTGAACCCAGTCTCGCGGCACAGCATCGCAAGACTTTACAATTTTTATCAAAATTTCAAGGCGAGGAACCATTGATATTTTACCTTTATGAAGATCTCCTCATAATGGTTAAAAACTTATTGCATTGCATCGTCAAAAAAAAAATTATATCACCGAATGCTCCATAGGATCTCAACTTTTGTCCATCGATCTTTCAAGTGAATCCAATCTTCTGGAAATAAAAAACGTTAACGTTGGCTTCAAAGCAAAGAAAATCATCAATGCAATAAAACAAAAAGACAATTTTTCGGAAAAAGATACAACTGGATTGCCGCAAAATTATTATAAGCATAATATCAAAAATCAAAGAACGAAGCCCATTAAAATACGATTTGATTGTAAACGTGAGCAGTCTTAATCCTAGTAATATTTTGCAAAACAACGGTCTCTACAGTAAAGGATTCAAAAATTTGCTTCAAAGAAGAGGTGGACCAGTGAGTAGAGTTGATGAGTTCTTGAGTTCTACTTTCAGCTTTTTGGCAAAAATGAACATTTTAAAAATCTTTGGCATTTTATAAAAATGTGTTGCATTTTATCGCACGGAAACGCCTCAGTTACGAGCGGCTTCTCAATTACCAAGACTCTTTGGTCGAAAGCCTCCTTGAGGAGTCACTAGTCGCTCAGAGACGAGTCTTAGATGGCGTGAAAGAGGCTGGGGGAGTATCGAAAGTGGAAATAAATTCAAAATTAATATTTAATGTTCGATCCTCTCATAGCCGCTATACACAGCAGTTAGAAGAATAACTTAAATTAAAAAAAAAGATGGAGTAAACGTATTAAAAAGAAAAAGGGAGGAAGAAATAAAAAAACTTCATAAGGAAAAAGCAAAAATTCGCATTCGCCCAGGTTGAAGAAGAGAAAATAAATTATCAACTCTCTCTTTTGAAAAAATAAGGTATGTCCTGTTCTCCACTGATTGTTTCATTGATATTTTTTAAAAGGAATGTTTAGAAGTATACAATTTTTCTGTTCTTTAAATATTTGGGACTAGTGTTTTTTTTGTTTGCTATATTTTCGAAATCTGGTCAGGGAATTTTTTTTTTTAATAATATGTAGTGGCAACCATGAACTAAACAACCTCTGTAGCTAGCAGGATGGTTTTCATTGCAGTTTGCACATTTATTAGGATGTTCATCCTCTTTCTTCTTACATTCTTTAGTGTGGTGACTTTCTGCACATTTAACACATCTTGGATTTGAGTTGCAGTATCTATGTGAATGCCCATATCTTTGGCAATTTTTGCATTGGGGCACTTGTTTCGATTTATGTAGGGTATGAATTTCAACTTGCATCCCAAGTATGTTTTTTATTTCATATACTTTTTTCTTATCTGTGTCATGCTCGAAGCTGAGTGTAAAAATTGGTAGCGGTACTTTGCTTTTAAATTTAAGCATATTTACAACTTCCAAGATATTAAAGCCTCTGCCTTTTAACTCTTTTTTTATGCTTTCGGGTGAGCATGAGTAATACAGTCTTTTCACTACCACCTTCATTGGTCTGGTTTGCTTATTTTCATAAGAATACCATTGTACCTTTTTTGGTTTAGTATTTTAGTGAGGCTTCTGTATCCCTCTTCTTCAACCACATTGATTTTGATGTCATTTTTGTTTATTATCGCTGTACTAGCTTTAATTTTATTTTCCTCCAATACGTTGGCCAAGCTTTCGTTTTATTTTCTTTGTTTGAAGCATACACAGTGACTGTGCAGCTTTCTTTTGTTGTTGTTGGTGAGATTTTTGGGGACGCACTCATTTTGCGTTTTTTTTTTTTATTTTTATTCCCCTTGTGACGATGTCCTTCTGTCTCTTTTCTTAGTTCTTCCTCGTCTGTTGAGAACTCGGCAGGTTGGACATTCGCTTTTTTCTGGTTGTTGACCTCTTCTTTCAACAATCGCAACTCTTGCTTCAGATTATTTATCTCCTTTAGCAGTGTCTCATTGAGTTGCTTAAACCTATCTCTTTCATCGCAGGTTTTTAAATATTTAGCCTTTAATGTTTCATTTTGTTCTTCTTTTTTAGATGCCTTTTACTTCTCCCAAATGGGTCGTTGCGTAGCAATAAATGGTTCCCCGCAGAATCCATGGAACCGACCTCCGAAGAGGGTGGATTTGCCAGGGTAACTGGCCTACCACCTGGGGTAATTATATCTTTTGTTTTGTTCATTGCATTTTTAATTTATTTTTAACTTTTGCGAAAAGTTTAAACGTTTTTTTTTTTGGGTCTATCCACAGTTTTTTGAAATCCATGCGAAACATCGTATACATATGTATAACCAAACAATTCTTTTACAGAACATCTTAGAAAAAGTCGACTTAAACAAGAAAAACAAAAAATATTATTATTACTTTATTAAAAGGTAAATTAAATCTGCAAATAAATAACAACCAGTAATCGCCCGCGCCCAGTGATAGAAATTTGACCACATCGACCATTAATTTTACGTTATACAATTTTGAAATTGTTTTTGATGTGTAAACATTTTTGCTCCCGTTGATGTGTAAATATCTTTTTTCTGGGTAGGGGCTAGTTGGAAATATCGAGCGTCAGCGTCATCGTCAGATTTTCGCGTCACCGTCAGATTTTCATACCACGTGAGTTAATCGGTGCTCGCCAGATCACCGCAATTAAACCACGTTGGGCGCGGTTAGTACGTAGATGGTTGCACGTTTGAGAACAACCTCGTGTCGTTGTTTTTTTTTTTTATTTTATTTATTTAGTTATACATTTTCCAGTTTTAATTATGAATGTTCAATTTTAGAGATTGGGTGTTCTCATAAAAGTCGAAAATCTGTGCTAGTACAATCGTCTTTCTTTTTGTTGCATTATTAAACACATTTATTCTGCAGAACGTGAGCAGGCCTGCTTAAGTACAATTTTAAGTAGTCACTGAATGTTCATAAATGTTCAATGTTCAATCTCACACCTTCTTTTTTATATTTTTAGTAAGCTATCGCTCTTCCAAGTTGACTCGACTCCTCCAGGACTTTTTGGGTGGTAACTCCGTCACTCTAATGTTTGCATGTGTTAGTCCCGCCGACTATAATGTAGGCGAATCACTAAATACCCTGCGTTATGCGGGCCTTTGCAGGAAAATTAAAGACAAACCAATCGTCAACCAGGATCCACATGCATCTGAAATCAATCACTCTAAGGAAGGAACGGAAAGAAATTCTACACCAATACCATACAACGAACTGCTGGAAGAAAACCACCAGCTGCAAAGCAGACTTCAAAATTCTCTCCGCATTGTGTCGGATATTGAAGTTCTGATCGACTTGTGCAACAATTTGAACTGCTCGCCATACATTGTGGAGCACATAAAAAATAAACGAAAAGATATTGAAGATCTGGGAATCGAATTTCAAAAATCCGATAATGAAAATGAACGACAAAGAGTAACTGAAAAAACCCCAGAACAAGAAGATGCGCCAAGAGATGAGGTGCAAGCGCAAGGGGCAATACGTTGCAAATGTAGAAGCGGGTGCAAAAGATCCTGTTGCAAATGTAAAAAAAAACAAGTGCAAATTCTATCGGTGATCCTCCAGAGCAAGAAGAGCGTCTGCAGATTAACGAAGATGCTAACAGAGGAAGGGCAGGGGGCCATCACATGCCGATGCAGAAACAGATGCATTAGATCAAGCTGTAGATCGGAATGGAAATGTGGCAGCCACTGTGCAAATGGCCCCCATCAACTCCAGAACAAGAAGCTCTCAAACAAGATGCTCCGAAAGAAGAATGGCAAGTGCAAGGGTAAGTGTATTAATATTGACAAAATAATATTAATAAAATAAAATATTTGTGATTCTGATTAGCATCGAAAGTTGTTTTGAAATTGCCATTTCCGCCCGTCACCAATTTTGAGGCCTATAAATTCGAGATAGAAAGCTGAAATTCGAAAACTTGACTCTTCTTAACTTGACTTGTGACTGCTAGCACGTAAAGTGGGGACTGGTATTGTTATTAATTCTTGACCAGTGTGAACTCACTCCCCCTTTTCCCTTTCTTATTCAATCCAAGGATCTGTTGGCTAATGGCGAAAATGGAAAGAAACCGTAACTATTACTTGTGAGCGATCAGAAAACAGTGTTGTTACGCGTGTACGCGCGTTAGAAGTTTTACTTCTTTGACGTGATGTTTATCTAAATACTTTTTAAATTGTAAACCAAGTAGGAAGATAGGGGTGGCGACGGTGTAGGGGTTAGTGTGTTGGCTTGTGACCCGTGCGGTGCAAGTTCAATCCTCATGGGTAACAACAACATACGCCACCCATTCACATGCCTCTACACCAAAAGGAGGATTTCTGCCTGGTAGTACAATGGACCGTTAACGAGTCTGAGTGCTCTGGGATTTGGATTTCCTTAAAAAAAAAAAAAAAAAAAAAAAAAAAAAAAAAAAGTAGGAAGATGAGAAATAGAATTAATAAAACTTCGATTTTTTGTTTAATTACCTTTGAACACAGACTGCGCGGTTTTCTAAGGAACTTTTAAAAAAAATATCCTTTTTGGGTTCGAAGGAGCTCTATGGTAAAAGTTTAAATTCGCCCATAATGCAAACAAGTTTCACACAGACATGATACTGAATCGCCGCCATCATATGCCACAGTGCTTGTGTAATTCAATGAAAAGTACATGTTTGAGTATTAACTGGTTATTGAAAATTTAAAATTCTTATTTATTTAAAAGTTATTAACATTTGGTGTTAACTTTTAAATGAATGAGAATTTTAAATTGAAAACTCAAATAAAGATTGCTTTACAATATTTGTTGGTTAGTTACAAATTGTTTAGGCCCTTGTGTGTAAGCCTTGTTAAAGCTTTTCAAACTTTGATTTAATACTTTTCAGGCGACTATCGAAAACATTTTTCAATATTTTTCCAAGTTTTTTCGATTATTTTTCATTAGCTGTTGGAAGCTTTAGAAATGGTTGCTCTTGTCTGCCGGGCGTTTTTTGTTTTTTTCGACCGGAGGTAATTGAAAAAACTGAAGATCGACGTCGTTCTGTAAACAGACTTTAGGGTTGTGTTATTATTAAATTTGCTGTTTAAAAGAGTTTTTTTTTTATTTCTTGAAGCAACAGATTATATTAAAATATCGTGTCTATCCTTCCTGACTGCAGTGACTTCACATAAATATCTATCGGCAAAAGAAATCTCGAGGGCACTGTCAAATTTCAGCGGGGTGAAACCGATTTTTTGGTCAACAAATCACAAATCGAAACCGATGTTAGTGCGATCTCGAACGCTTCACTTACTTCCCAAAAAACTGACTCAATCTTGCAAGTAGTCCCGATTATTCTTAAGTTAAAATACATAATATACCTACAAAAGTAACATTTTTGATAAATCTTTGTATTTTTTCCTTTTTTTGGTGATCCTCTTAGAAGCAACATTGGAATGGACCAGATATCCATATGGTCCCCAGACACACATTCCCTCAGAGCGTTGCAAGTGCCAGAGAGATTACTGACTGTTTGGTAAAAGGCTCAGCAGGGAGGGCTGTGGCCTCGACAGCAATGCATGAACAGTCCAGCCGCTCGCATGCAATATTCACAGTTACCATTCAATCTTGGAACAAAAATGATGTGTAAGTGTCGCATAATATTTTAATATGAAAGCAGGATAAAAAAAAGCGGCCAAGTGCGAGTCGGTTCACGGTTTACGCATAAGGTTTAGGTTTTTTTTTATATTTGAGTTGATTGAATGAAAGGTAAATTGCGGTTTACGATTTATGACGTATTAAAAAAAAACTACTTGCTGGATCTCGTTCAAACCAATTTTCGTTGGAAGTTTGCATGGTAATGCACATCATATATTTTTTTTTAGTTTTATCATTCCCTTATTTTAGAAGTTAGAGGGGGGGGGGGGGGGCAACATTTTACCACTTTGGAAGTGTCTCTCGCGCAAACTATTCAGTTTAGAAAAAAATAATATTAGAAACCTTAATATCATTTTCGAAGACCTATCCATAGATACCCCACACGTATGGGTTTGATGAAATTTTTTTTTTTAGTTTCAGTTCTAAGTATGGGAACCCCCAAAATTTATTGTTTTTTTTTTCTATTTTTGTGTGGAAATCTTAATGCGGTTCACAGAATACATCTACTTACCAAGTTTCAACAGTATAGCTCTTATAGTTTCGGAAGAAAGTGGCTGTGGCATTCCCGGACAGACAGACAGACAGACATGACGAATCTATAAGGGTTCCGTTTTTTGCCATTTGGCTACGGAACCCTAACAACGTGTTTCATTACAGAACAAATGTTGAAAATGTTGTTGATTCCCAGCATTTTGAAGAAGACAAGACAGCAACTGGTGATCGTTTCAGGGAAGGCGTTGAAATTAATCAAGGGCTACATGCATTGGAAACTGTTTACTGATTACTGCTCTAGCAGGTAATATTTGGCTTTAGTGTTATTCACGAAATATTCAAGGAAATATGAAAAGACAAAACGTCGTGTTAAATGAAAAACCGTCGCGCTTCGTACAATGTAGAATGGCCAGGTTATAGCTGGTGGCCTAGATATTAGGGTACAACATTAGTTTAAGGAAAATTTAGATATTTTTGATGTGTTTACACATCTTTGCTCTCGGTAGGTAAGGGCTAGTTGCAAATATCGAGCGTCACCGTCATCGTCAGATTTTCAGGTCGGACGGCAAAAAACCAAAAGTTTGAGCTGAAGTTTATAATATAGACTCTCCAGTGGCCCTTGATGCTCATATTTAAATATTTTCAAAATTCGCCCACTGACACGCCCACAATTTAAATTAATGCAACGCTGACGAGCCTACATGTTTATACATCAACTATACCGTGAGTGCAGTGTGGCTCACACCTTTTTTTTTATATTTTTAGCAAACCAAAAGCATGTCAGCTATCACTCTTCCATGTTGACGCGAGAGCTCCAGGGGTCTTTGGGTGGTAACTCCGTCACACTAATGATTGCATGTGTTAGTCCCGCCGACTGCAATGTAGTCGAATAACTTAACACCCTGCGTTATGCGGAGCTTTGCAGAAAAATTAAATGCAAACGAATCGTCAACCAGGATCCACATGCAGCTGAAATCAACGAACAACGAACACCAATACCATACAACGAACTGCTGGAAGAAAACCGCCTGCTAGAAAGAAGAGTAGACAATTATCTCAGCATGCTAATAGCTTATGAAATGAAGGCGGACATCAGCGAAGTCGTTGTAAAAAATCTAATGGAAAAGAATGATAAATTGACCAAAACTATCACCGAATTGTGCAATAATTTGACCAATCACAATTGCTCGCAACCCATTGTGAAGTACGTAACACAAGTTCGGAAAGATATGGTGGACATAGGCGTAGATTTTGAAAATGCCCGACAAACCGCAAATGCGCCAGAACATGAAGATGCGCCAAGACAAGAGGTGCAAGCGCAAGGGGCAATACATTGTAAATGCAGAAACGGATGCATTAGGACCAGATGCAGGTGCAGGGCTAGCCGCAAAAATTGCACAAGAATAAGAAGCACTCAACAAGATGCTCCAAAAGAAGAATGGCAAATGCAAGGGTAAGTGTATGAATATTGACAAAATAATAGTAATAAAATGATAAATATTTGTATTTTTCCTTTTTTTAGTGATCTTCTTAGAAGCAACGTTGGAATGGACCAGATATCCATATGGTCCCCAGGCACAAACTCCCGGCGTAAGTGTTTTAGGTTTTTCATGAAGAACAGTGATATAAGAATGATAATAAAGACTGTAATGTTATATTGAATATAATTTTGTGTTCCGCAGTATGTGGAAGAATCGTTTACAGATTTCGTGAAAGGTATCAATTGGAGAAGCTATGCGGTCTGTGATGTTGCCTATCATAATGTTAACAATTGGCTTTGGTCGCCGTTAATTGATCGTGGCCCAGCTAATCGAATAAAACAGGGACGCTACAAAAGTAGAGCGACAGGGACAGCAACCGCGCCGAATTTCTTGCCGCTCTTTTGACATTTCTCTTCAGTAAGGTTTGCCATTTCATGATGGAAAGATATACGAGCCAACAACGATTCGATATTATACCGAAATTCGGAGTCAGTGGCCTCAACGTTAAAAGCGCTACGTCCAATTTATGGTCGTCATAATCGTCCTAGCAGATCAACAATTGAGCGTCTAGTGGAAAAATTTGAATCCACAAGCACAGTACAACAAGTTCCCGTGCCAGGGAGACAAAGAAGTGCCCGTAATGGCGAGAATATTGCTGCCGCTGAGGCTTCAGTTGAAGTAAGCCGAAATGTGTCTCTCACACGTCGTTCTCAAGCGTTGGGCATCTTTGTGACGTCGTTGTGGCGAATTTTGCGAAAAGATCTTGGCCTACATCCTTACAAGATTAAATTGGCACAAGAACTGAAGCCGCTTGACCACCAGAAGCGTCGTATATTCGTGAATGGGGCTGAGCAACAACTTGAAAATGATTCGGATTTTCATCAAAAAATCATCATCAGCGATGAGGCTCATTTCTGGCTGAATGGCTTCGTCAATAAACAAAATATGCGGTATTGGTCAGGCAGCAATCCACACGTACTCCATGAGTCATCATTGCATCCCGACAAAATTACGGTTTGGTGTGGTTTATGGGCCGGCGGCGTCATTGGGCCGTACTTCTTCCGTGATGATCAAGACCGGCACGTTACTGCGAATGGGAATCGCTACCGTTCAATGATAACCGAATATTTTTGGCCCCAATTGGATGATATGGACTTGGAGGACATGTGGTTCCAACAGGACGGCGCCACAAGCCACACAGCGAATGCAACTATCAATTTATTGGAAACCAAGTTTGGAAACCGTGTTATCTCACGAAATGGTCCAGTCGCTTGGACGCCTCGGTCGTGCGATTTGACGCCGTTAGACTATTTCCTGTGGGGCTACGTCAAGTCTATGGTCTATGCCAACAAGCCAGCGACGATTGATGAACTTCGTACGAATATCGAACGTGAAATTGCAGCAGTATCGGCCGATTTATGCTTGAAAACCGTCGAAAATTGGGTTCAGCGTCTGGACTTCTGCAAGCGTGCCCGTGGTGGCCATGCAAATGGCATCGAACGTACTTTCACAGGAATAAAGAATTTCATTGATATCCAAAACCGTTTTTGTTTTATTTAAAAAAAAAAACTTTTGTAGTGCTCTTATTGAAAAACCCTTTATATAGAAATACAATTTACAATTAGATATTGTTCATTATTTCCAGGTAAATATATGGACATATTGATTGAAACTCTGTCTCTCCAACTCAACCTCATTTCGTCATTCATTTGTAGGAACTGCGTTGTCATGTAAAGAAACATTTAGTTGCTCGTAATGTCCTTGTGAATGCACAATTAGTATGCAAAATTGCTGATTGGGCTATCACGAGAGATTGAAAATGCAAGCGATGCGTATACAACAAGAGTAAGCTTAATTCGTTATCAATAAAACTATGAGTTTATTATCTTACTATGTATTTATGTTTAAAGGGAGGTGAAATTCCGGTTCGCTGAAGCTCCTGAAGCTATAGCTTTTAGAAAATTCACATCAGCGTCTGATGTTGGGTCGTATGGTGTGGTTTTATGGGAGGTCATGTTTTATAGCGAACATCCTTATTGGAATTGGTCAAATCAGGTAAATATTGTTATTTGGGTTCAGTATTTTAAATGTTCGGATTTTCACTTGTACTTCTTAGGATGTTATAAAGAGTATAGAAAAAGGATATAGACTACCAGCCCCTATGGACTGTCCAGAGGCTCTTTATCAGCTAATGCTGGATTGTTGACAGAAACAGCGTACACACAGGCCGACATTAGCCAGTATAGTTTCAACATTAGATAATCTAGCACGGCAGCCGCAAGCACTTCCAACAACCAGAAATTCACCTGATAATGATGGAACACATATCATCGATACACAACGCGGTCACAATATATTTATTAGTCCTGATTTGTGGCTAGAAAGTATTAAAATGTCACGTTATTCACAACATTTTAAAGAAGCAAGTTTGGTGACGGCGCAACAGGTAATTTTCTTAGCACTTCAATTTTAAAATTATAGCAAATTCTACACCAGAGAAATTGTGAGAAATCGTAAGATTCTTTGCCAAGTTCCAAACCTAAAGATTAACAATTTGATCATTGGACGTGTTTGAGAGGTTCCAGATGGATCATATAAAAATTATTTGAAATACCGTTTAGTAAACTAATTTCCTGAGCTTTTCTCCTACTCTGAGCAGCTATTTAAAAATAGTTGTGCCCCTGTTCAAGCTGGTTTGTCGGAGTCCGTGGATAGCCTGGTTTCTATCAGAAACCGAAGAAAACAATTTCTTCTTAATCCCGATACAGGCTCTATTTGCTAGTATTGCAAAGTCCGTATTTCAATTTGGGAGAGCGATCTTTATTTTAGTGGGGTACTGTTACCAAGCTTTTACTATCGCTTTCTGGCCACTTATCACGGTTTAAGCTTCATATGTTTCTTTACCGTGATGACAATGTTTTCTGAAGCCCCTAACAGTGATGAAGCTCTGTACAAGCACGGTCGTTGAAGCGAATTCCACATGTCTTGTGCTCTGCACCCAACATCCTTAACTTCGTGATGGAGATGCTTCGCCTTTCTCTTTTTGCAGATTGTACCACTTGACACTTCGCAGACACTTGTATGTTTATTTTTGTTCGGCCCCGTCAGGAGGAGAAGGTGTTCCTGGGCCATTACCTCTTCCAGGATCACTTTGCAATCTTTAACCTGAGCCTTTATGAAACGTGCTACCGATGGTAATCAATCTGGCTTTCATTTCCGCTAGTGCTGTAACAGTTCGGGACAGCTTTGTTTGACGAACATGGTATTTAGAACGATAAGACTGTATGACTTCCTCGTGCCGTATACCAAGTCCTACATGGCAGTCTTCATACTCATAGTCTTCGTTTCACTTCCCGACTTGTCTGTTCAAATCTTCGCCGAAAAACAAAAGCATTTCCTTCGGGATGTTTTTTAAAAGGTTCTAAAAATCTAGCCGTAATGCATCTTTTGTCTGTGCTGGCATCCGACTTTTGGAGCATGTGCACTCATAATATTCCACACTCACCTTGCGTTACCAGTTTGAGAGACATCAAACGATCATTTAACTTTGAAATGGTCAAGACGCCGCCAACTACCTATGGCGCAGGGTTGGTACCGCTTCCGTTTCTATCCTGATGTGTCCGGTAGAAAAACATCATGTAAGCATTTGTCCTAACGGTTAAGAAACGCGTCCGATTTCCGATAGTTCACCATTTTGGTTCTTGAAAACAGAAGGCATAAACTCGCCATCTTACCATCATCTCTTTACACTCGTAGCTACGACCCTAGTGATTCCCTAGTGAGAAAAGTTCGGATATCTGGGATCCTTTAATGCTTTGCGTGACAGCAGCAGTAACAAAGCTTCATCAAATAAGCCTTCACGCCAAAGAACCTATCTCAAAGAGAACGAAGTGCCGTCATGTTCAAAGGAGAGATCGTGCGAACCCCGTCAAAAAGGCAATATCTACCAACCAACCATTGGCCTCAGTGACAAGGTAATTCGAAATCTAGAAGCCCGCCAAAACTTTTTGAGGTCAAACCGGCGAACACCACAGGCGGACCACTAGGGATGCAGTGGAGTGGAAGGGTTAAGATCCCTTAGGCAGGATCATAGCCTCTTCGTTCAAGAAAATAAGAAGAATATCAATTCTATTTTTCATACAAACGATTGATATACAAGTATTCCAAGTACTCCAAAGAGGAAAAGTTGCTACGCGCGTACATGAGTACACATGACATTTGTATTCCCTTCCTGTAGGGCATAATCACGTTGAACCGTGGTTTGTAACATACCATACTAAGTTGTGTGCCACACCCACATTTCCGCGTATATCGATATGCGCTCGCAAGTTTTAGTCTAAGTCTAGGAAAAACTGCTTGGAGAAAACTTCACGTACAGCTCAAGTTTTTACTCAACCATATTGAAGCACCACCAGTCGTATAACTGCATGCTGCATGTTTCATTAAGATCTCCGGCAGAAGGTAATAACTCTCTTTCGAGTGCAACTGAAGGCTTCAAAAAAGTGTCTCGAGCTCTGTTATAAATTGAACGGGCCGAAGGTATTGCAGGTGCGTAAAGCGACACCAAATTCGCCTCCGAATATGAAAAGGAATACAAACGATGCATGATTCCAGCAGTTGGAATCTTAGCTAGTGCCGGCTATATAGAACTATATGGTACAGGTCAATACATATTAAGATTCCGATCCCGCTCTCATGAATGGAGTGAGGCAGGTCTCTTCCAACCAAATGCTAGTTTTTGTATCCTTATGTGTGTTACTGGTTGAGCTAAGTTTTTCTGATCAAAAGTACATCAGAGTTTTGGGTTCCTAACAACTAGTTCTTCTCCCGATCCCGATCCTGACCAGTAAATTAGCAACATTCACAGCAAGGATTTTCAATGTTTCCCCATCCAGTGAACCCAGTAAATATACTACCGGGTGGCAATAGTGCGATGTTAGTGTATTCACTAACTGATTGGCAGGCCGTACGTTTGAATCCCGACCAGGGTCATGATTTAAAATTGAATACTCACATGAAAACAGTTCTCCCTAAGCAATTTAGGCGCGTGGTGAATAAACACATCAAAAGTACCAGACCTAATTTATGCAACGCAATTTTCAATTGTTAGGTGATGCTTACTGTTCAACAAAAAAATTCCCGCGCTGTGTTTTAACGCTATTAGTGTTCTGTTTATATACAGAAAAATAAAACCCCTTTAGCGTAAGCAAATCAAAAAAAAAAGTCAATATAATACTACTGTGTTGCCACAACACTGGTTCAGTTAAAAGGAAAATAGACGGATAAAATAGTTTCTCTGTGTAAAAAACCACTACCAAAATATTTTATTTCGAATACTGATTGATATTTAATAGATAATTGAATAATGCTAACATAGATTCCAATTTAATTGAAAACTACATAGATTTTGTTTTTTAGATTTCAAGACTTACCGCCCAACAGTTATCTGATATGTGCATATCATTGGTAGGGCATCAAAAGAAAATCTTACATCAAGCAAGACAGTTGGATACCACAATTTAGCGTTTGTATTAAACATTTTTTTTATATAAACATATTTAATAATGTAAACTCATATTTAACAAGAACTGTATATATTTCCATATATTTAGTAATTATTCAAGTATGTCTCAATTATACAATACATCTATGGATTAAGTTAATGTTACATAAGTATACAAAAAAATTATTATAACTTAGATCATAAGCAATTATTAGAAATCATTTTAAAGACTTATTTTTCAATATATGTACACTAACAAAAGAGAAAAAGACATATTTTATTTATAATGAAAGAAAGAAGAGGCATTATTATATAAAACAAATTTAACATGTGTCATGTAAGAATGGTTATTAAAGGTTTATTAATATTCAAACTTAAAATAACTTTTAAAATCTAAATGAGTATCAGTCATTTATTTGTTCTTCTATTGACTAAAAGTCCAATCTATATTCAAATAATTAATATTCATTAAAATTACGGTCAACTTTTTTTTCTATAGAAACAATGCAGATAATAATCAACCCAATTACATAATGCTTAAAAAAACAAATAAGTATTCGGCTTTAACGGCCCATTCGCAATCTAAAACCATTTGTGTGTACGCAGCTAGTTTTCGGCACAAATGGAAGGCACCAACAATTTAACGACGACTACGAAGGTCAAGTTTGAGAAGTTTCTCAGAGTAATCGATACTATTGGATTACTCTCTTGGATACTGACCTACTGGGTCCACAATTGCATAATGCTTATTTCATTCATTCATACACATGCGATTGGTCAAATATACGAGTATGTTACATCATGTTAATAACATAATAACTTTCCAATCAGAATGAGTTGACTTAAGATACTCGATAATGTAGAACAAATTGCTTAGAATCAAGCGAAATTCATTTCAACAATATATCAGAGCTCGAACGCGTATAACTCAATTATAATCTAAGTACATCTGATAAGTAGACAAATCTGGAGGGACCTGTTCAGTGAAATAAAATGTGGTAATTTTATTTTTACAAAAATGAACTAATTTTAGAATAAACGAAGGCTTAAATCCTAATGTTGACCGAAGGTGGAAAATAAAATACTGCGAACTTCTCCCACCCCACAAAAAAATCCATCGCTGTTGCTCGGTATGTTTGCTTAGTGCGGCGACCCACACTTCTGCTGGACTAGGTGAGTGAATACTACTTTATTACCGCAAGAAGATCTTTAGGATCCGCTTCTACTAAACAAGCGAGATTTGGAATTGAGGTTATACCGGCGAATCCCACAGGTGTACCAGTTAGTAGAGATGCAGTAAATTGGGGTGATTATGGTCTATTTAATTCTGATCATAACTTCGCCGTTTAAGAAGTAGCGAGATTCGGAATTCGCCACCGAGCGTCATCTTCCTGAAGGAGTTTCATTTGCAGCAATTTCAAAGTAAGAGCAATATCTTCAAACATCATAGGACGCGATCGTAGCACCTCCTCAGGGATTAGTGCAATCGATCCATCACAACTTTCTTTTCCCTATCTTTAGCTGTTTGTACTTTTAGTCAGCCCAATCATGGTATACATTCGGAAGAACTTACGACCGTAAAAAGGTAGCCAACGCAGCGCTTATTTTGATCATGGCATCCAAATCGTAGAGCAAATATAAACGCGCACTAATGCATGTATTTGACATATTAAAAATGGATTCAGGAGCCAGTCGTATTGCAACTGATATGTTTTGAATTTCAGCTTAGACGAAAGAAATTTTTATGTATATAAAAATGTAAATATCAATGACAGTAAAATAATAAAAATAACCTTGACTTGCATTTATTTTCCTTGCAACTATCACGAGCAGAAATTGCCGGCACAAAAAGTGCTCTCACAGGCTCATCATTTACTGCAGCTGTTAGTAAGGACAAAACAATTAAAAATACAGTAATTATGTACCTACAAAATACTAACAGACACAAAATTTTAATTTTACTAACATGCAAGTCAATTACATGATCATTTAGATTATAGATTCTACTCATGCGACTAATATCATGCTTCATGCTTCCCATAATTCGTTCTATGATGGGGGCTAAACAATAATTCAGCACTGCGCAAATTATGGGCACCACCACGAAAATTAAAGCCAATAGACGACAGCAAGTCTGGTGCATCTATTTGACCGGATATAAGCTGCTGTAAAAAAATGATATCGCTATTAAGCCTTCGTTGAGAAAGGGGTAACATTTGAAGAAGCTTAATACGCTGACTGTAAGGAGGAAGGTTAAAAGGATCATCCCATGGAAGTCCTCTAAGTGCAAATCGAATAAATTTACGTTGAATGGCCTCTATTCGATTTGAATGAATGTTGTAGAACGGCGTCCAAACTTGTGAAGCATACTCTAGAATCGGACGGACAAAACAATTGTACAATGACATAGTAACGTATGGGTCATTAAAGCTTGATACAAAAATCGTACCGTTTGGCAAATCGTAGCAATGTATGTTACGATTGTATACCATTATATTGCTAAGTATAGTGTAGGCCATTCGCTGTTATTGTTTTTAAGTTGCTGCTAAATCAACATCGCAAATGATTTTCGAAGTTTTCTACTATATTGATCCGATTCGAATTCTTCCGATTAGCCATGAAATAAAATTTCATTTATTGGCTGAGTTACGTTCGTTGCCGGTTTAAATTAAAAAAGTTCAGAAAGTATAGTGACAGAAAATAAAAAGAAAAGAAGAAAAGAAAAATGAAAGATAGACAAAATTAGGACAGAGAAGAAGGAACAGAACGACGGAAGAATGATATTCGGTTCCATAACCGAATATCATGGATAAAAAAGGCGAGATGAAATTAAGTAATTGTACCTATGGGATACAATGTTGAAAGTTCTAAGTTAGCGGGTAAATTGGAGCTTGGAGTAGAGGTAAGACGGGGACTGGGTACTAATGATTTTATGAAAAAACAAACAGTTCCTAATGTTTCTGTGCTGCTGTAGAGTACAACCTAAAACACTCCTCGCTAGAAAAGAGATTGAAAGCCACTTGCAACTTGTGATATTAGAGTGAGTCGAGGTTACTATACATAGACTACACCACCCCTCAGACCCAATAAGGCACAATAAGGGTAAGAACCAGTCTGCGTCTAGTTGCAACTGGAATGGTAATAACGTCTAGAATAAGCTTTTCGCTAAAAACTTTTATTTCAATGACCATTTTTTTTTTCAAAAGCTGTATATATTTTATGATTACTAGTGCCTTCTGTGCTGTTGATTATAATTTGGGTTTTATATATATTGACCGGTGATTCCATAATTGGTATGTGGTTGGAGCTATCCTCATTTGCGCTGTGGATAGTTGCCACCATAGACTGGGTGTCCAGATCGTCTTCTGTAGTTACAATTTCATCGTAATAGATTTCCATTCCTCATAATCCGTCCGCAACCTGGTTGTCTTTCCCTTTAACATATTCTATGTCAAAGTTAAACTCTTCCAGTCTTATCTTCCACCTTTGTAATTTGGTATTTGGCTCTTTAAGCGAGCTTAGCCACACAAGCGGTCGGTGATCTGTTCGGATGGTGAATTTTCTTCCGTAAAGGTAAGGCCTGAAGTACTTTGTGGCCCACCATATTGCCATAACTCTTCCAATTGTGGAATATCGAGTTTCGTGGTCGTTAAGCTAGCAAAGCACACTGGATGGCTTTGCTGTGAAAGAACGGCGCCAATAGCAAAATTCGATGCGTCCGTAGCTAGGGTGAACTTCTTTGTGAAGTCTGGGTACCTTAGAATTGGTTCGGATACAAGAAGAGTTTTCAAATTTTCAAAACTTTCAATGTATTCTTTGTTGTTTATGCCTATTTTCGCTCCTTTTTTTAGGAACATCGTCTTAGGTTTTGCTACTTTTCCGTAGTCTTTTATGAATATCCGGTGATTCCTTTTTTTTCTTTTTTTTATAATTTGCATGCGCTAAAGTGATTTCTTTTTTCTGTAGCCTTATAGTGGAAACCACAGCGCAGGCATTTTGTTTGTTGCTGTAAGTAGCTCCCAGCAAATGATTCATTGCCTATTTTTGGGTGCTACTTACTGTATGAAAGAATAGAAGGATAGGAAAGAAGTTTGGTGCGATGGGATTTTTTTCTCCACAGGTGGCGCCTAAATTGCTTTAGGGAGATCTGTTTTGTTGTGTGTATTCAATTAATAAAAATCATTTTTTTTTTTTTTATAATTTGCGTGCGCTAAAGGGATTTCTTTTTTCTGTAGTGACACAGTACCCTTATAATAGTAAAACCACAGCGCAGGCATTTAGTTTGTTGCACAAGTAGCTCCCAGCAATTCATTGCCTATTTTTTGGTGCTACTTACTGAAAGAATAGAGGGATAAGGAAAGAAGTTTGGTGCGATGGGATTTTTTTTTCTCAACAGGTGGCGCCTAAATTGCTTTAGGGAGATCAGTTTTTGTTGTGTGTATTCAATTTATAAAAATCATGGCCCTGGTCGGGATTCGAACGTACGACCTGCCAACCACTTAGTGAATACACTACCATCGCACCATTGCCACCTGCTAATAAATAATAAAAATCATGGCCCTGGTCCCATCACACCATTAACACCTGCACCTCCTAGGTTAGGTTAGGTTGTAGTGGCAGTCGGCAGAGGCCGACACACTTAGGCCAATGACAGGCCCATTGTGATACCACACGGATGTATCATCCTCCTACTCGTTGAACCAGTTGGAGCTTTTGATGAAGCTTGATAGATTTTTTATGTCAGTGTTAATGAGATCGTTAAGATCATTGTAGAAGAAGGATCCTAGATGGAGTTTACGTCTTTGAGAGAGAGCGTCATTTGTGGACGCCAAGCTTTGTTGCATGTCTGCCTATGAGACAGTGTCCGGTGATCACACCAATTATAGCACCAATGTGAAATCTATTTAGAGATATCAAACACTTAAAGTGTTTCAGATCCAGCTTTGGCCAAATCTGCTTTGTCGCTAGACAAGTGTTGCCACTTGTCCACCTAAGGTTACAATTCTCAATGGTCTGTCTCATAAACATGAGTTTGCATGTAGCGATTGGGATGCCTAATGAACCTTTATCAGGTAGAAGGGGTAGTGTGGTTCCTTTTTTGGCGAGTTCATCCATCCTACAGTTCCCTGGAATGTCTGTATGCCCTGGCACCCAGCATAGGTGGATGTTGAAATGCTTCGCCAGCTCCACTAGAGATGATCGACAGTCACGGACTACGATAGAGTTTGTGGACCCAGAATCCAGGAATTTTAATGCAGCTTGACTATCTGAGAAGATCCAGATATCCGTGACGGATAACACATTATTCTTCAGCCACGACAGGACTTCTTTAATAGCCAAGATTTCTGCCTGGAACACACTGCAGAGATCAGGGAGTAGAAAGCCGAGGCTGAGATTCAGCCTGTAAGAGAACACACCACCTCCTCGTCGGTTTTGGATCCATCAGTATAAAAATGGATCGATTTATTTTCGACGGGTGGCCCTTCCCAGAATGTTCTGGGCGGGATCTTGACCTTGAAGTTTTTGTCAAAAAGGGTTTGAGGGGTGGTGTAGTCTATGTTACTAGGGAGGATTCTAAATTTTTTCAGAATAGATGCGTGGCCGATTTCATTCTCGGACCATTGGAACGTTGTTTTGAGGCGGATAGCCGCACTAGCAGCCACATGCTTGCTAAAGATGTCCAGGGGTGTCAGGTGAAACAGAATGTCCATTGCAGCAGAGGGGGTAGTGCGCAGTGCACCACTCATGCAGAGACAAGCTGTTCGTTGGACTTTGCCAAGCTTATCGCGATTTATTGCTTTGTCTAGGGCAGTCCACCAAACAACCACCCCGTACATAAGTATCGGTCTTATTACCGAGATGTATAGCCAGTTGGTAATGCGGGGTTGGAGCCCCCATTTATTACCAATGGCTTTTTTGCAGGAGAAGAGTGCTGCTGTAGCTTTACGAACTCTTTCTTGAATGTTAGGTTTCCAGCTAAGCTTTCTATCCAGAATGAGACCCAAGTATTTTGCCTCGTTCGAAAAGACTAGACTTGTGCCCCTGATAGAGGGGGATCTATGTATGGAATTTTATGTTTCCTAGTGAATAGAACAAGTTCGGTTTTGTGGGGGTTAACACCCAACCCACAACGATCTGCCCATGTAGTTAGCTTGTTAAGAGCGTTTTGGAGAAGTTCTTTCAGGGTGTTGAGGTGCTTCCCTGAGGCGGCAATTGCAACGTCATCTGCATAGGCAATCACCCTGCAGCCCTCCTTTTCTAGGCACATCAGCAGCTTATTCACCACTAAGTTCCAAAGGAGGGGAGATAGGACACCACCTTGTGGCGTACCTCTACTGACAGATCTTCTGGCCGATGTCATACCCAGTTTCGAGTTTATAATCCGACTTGTGAGAAGTAGATTAATAAGCTCACCAAGCGAGTCATCCACCTTCAGATCTGACAGTGCATTTGCGATCGCGGATGTATTGACGTTGTTAAAAGCACCCTCATTGTCCAGGAATGCAACCATAGTGTACTCTTTGTGGTGAAGGAAGTATTCGATTGAACGTACTAACGTGTGTAAGGCTGTTTCAACAGATTTGCCTTTGCAATATGCATGTTGAGCCGTAGACAGAAGTCTTGTATCAATGTTAGTACGCAGATGGATATCAATCAGCCTTTCAAATGTTTTTAGAAGGACTGACGATAGGCTTATGGGTCTGAGATCCTTAGGATGAACATGGGAACATTTACCGGCTTTGGGTATGAAAACTACTTTTACTTCTCTCCATAACAGCGGAATGTAAGCCATTTCTATGCAGCTTTTCAGGATTACTTCAAGCAAAGGCGAGATGATATCCGAGGTGTTTTGAATTTCAGCTGGTATTATGCCATCCGGTCCCGCGGATTTGTATGGTTTGAAGCTGTGTATCGCCCAAAGCAGTTTGTCCCTTCCCTAGTAATCAGACCTTTGAAGTTAGTGGTACGTGCAATTGACCTATATAGGTTTTTATTGCTAGTAACGTGGGAGCTACCAGGGAAATGTATATCCAGTAGTAGATTGAGCGATTCCTCGCTGGAAGTTTTCCAGGAGCCGTCCGCCTTTTTTAAATAGCTAGGCATGCCTGGGTTGGTTGAGAGGATTTTTCTTAGCCTAGCTGCCTCCGAAGATTCCTCTATTTTTCCACAGAAGAGTCTCCAAGACGAGCGTTTAGCTTTCCTCAGCTCCTTTTTGTAAGCATTGAGAGATGCTTTGTATGAAGCCCAGTCGGTTTCAGCTTTTGTGAACTTGGCTTGGTTGAACAGTTTCCTACAATTACTTCTTAGAAGTCCTAGTGCTGGGGTCCACCAATGCGGCTTCTTTTTGCCTCTAAGCCGTATGAGCGGGCAGGCAGAAGTCAGAGCCTTATTGAGGGCTGAGGTGAGTACCCTGACCCTCTTATCTAGCTCCATTGTGTTACAGGGAGGACGTAGGAGTTCAGATTTCATTGAACTTTTCAGCACTTCTCTATACTTGAGCCAGTCAGTTTTCCTATAATTCCTAAAAACTGGTTCGCGAGGAGGGTCATCAGCTAAACTGAATTGAATGTAACGGTGGTCACTAAAGGAGTGTTCCGCCGAGACTTTCCAGTTTATAATTTCCTGATGGATTGAGTCGGAGGCCAGAGTTATGTCTAGAACCTCCTGTCTATCTTTTGTAATGAAGGTAGGTTCACTACCAGTGTTGCACACAATGAGATTAGTATTAAGAATATAATCAAAAAGAGACTCACCCCTGTTGTTGATGTCGGAACTGCCCCATACTGAATGGTGCGCATTGGCATCACATCCAATAATGAGTCCAGTTTTTTGATGTTCAGCCGCCGCGATCAGTCCCTCTAGGTTGACACCAGGTAAGGACCCTACGTGGTCACCTGCACCTCCTAAAAATGATCTTAATTGTTTAACCGTTTTTGGTAGTTGGTAATTTTGTATTGCTTGTATTTTTGAAGGCTTGATGCCTTCTGTAGTGACAATGTGTCCCAAGAACTCAGTTTCTTTTTTTAGGAATTCGCTTTTGTCTAATTGGACCTTAAGATTGGCATCCTGAAGTTTATCGAAAGTATACTAGGCATATATTTCCTATAAATTCGTGTAGAACTGAATTCATTATACGCTGGAACGTCGAGGGAGCGTTTTTCAACCCGAATGGCATTCGAATGAATTCGTAATGTCCATTATCGGTTGAAAAAATCGTTTTTTTAACGTCTTTCAGCAATCTCGATCTGGTGGAAACCTTTGGCCAGATCGAGAGTAGTGAAATATATTGCTTTTCATAACTTGTCGAATATATCTTCTATATTCGGTATTGGGAACTTATCATCTATCGAAACTTCGTTGATTTTTCGATAATCTATGACGATTCTAAACTTTTGTTTCCCAGATGCGTCCATCTTTTTGGGAACGACCCAGATGGGGGCTGAGTAGGGTGAATCACTTGGTCTTATGATTCCCTGCTCTAGCATCTATTTAAGGGCGATACCCACGATTAACATTTTTGGACGTTGCTAATCCTTCGATGGCAACCAAAATCGTAGCCGCTAGTGTTGTTCTTCACAACCACATCGAATTATTCAACCACGAAGATGTTGTGGACAATTTTGTTGAGGAATTACAGAATGGTCCATCTGAACCTGAAGAACCTGAAAATGCTCAAAGATCGAACGCATCCCAAAAAGGAAACTATTTGTTATCACTTTTTTAATTTAATAAATCTCATTTAAGTAAAATAAAACTATTTGAATTTTATTCATCACAATTTCAATGGACACTCTTAAAATTTATATATGTAGGTACATAGCTAGAATCCAAAAAAACAAGCAACTTTAAAACTAAGTAGGTCCTTCTTGAGCATTAACCGACAACTTAAAAGATATGACTTCCAAAAAAAGATTTCTTAAACATTCATACTGGTTTTGACATTCGAATTCGAACGAAATTATGTCGAATTAGAAGAATTTGTATTTTGGGATTCGATCGAATAGAAAATTTGTTTGAGGAAAACCGGTATAATTCGAACGAAAATAGACATTCGAACGACTTGACTATTCATTCGAATCTCAAAATAAGCATGATTATCAAAAAATACTTCATACATACTATCAAAAAACTTAAAGGACTTCATAAATATTGTCAAAAAAATACTTCATACACATTATCAAAAAACTAATTAATATTAAACAACTAAAAGACCTTCATAAATACATATTGTCAAAAAACTTCACAACATCGTCAAAAAACTAATTAACCCTCTACTGCATGCATTATGATTATGACCCACTCAAAAAAAAAAAAAAGAAGTTGGATTTAGTTTTTATGCAGCTTACTTAAGATATCTATGAAATTTTTTGTTAAAAAATTAGGCCAGTTTTTGAAAAAAAAAATCCCGTCGTATGCAGTCCGCATTTTTTCAACCTAAAAAATTCTTGCCAATTATGGCGTCTTATGCAGTAACGATTTTTTTTACACACAATTTTATTGGTGTTTTTACTGATTATATTTACATTTCATAGAAATAGTAATAAAGAACAAAATGCTATCAATTATGAAAAGACATAAAACAGTTTCTGTTACGAAAATTCGAAATTTGCAATCATTATGGCATTGCTGCCTGCCACTTTTCCATTCTGGAAGATGATCCACTGAATCTTTAAGGACTCCAATCAGAGGTGTACGATGATTTCTTAGCTTTTTTAACTGAATAGAAGTCCTGATCGATTGACGGGAATCCGAAGCTTATAAATTGGTTTTAAAAAAAAAAAAAAAAAAAAAAAATGGACAAAACTATAATTGTTATTTATTCTTTACTGCATAAGAGGCCAAATATGGCATGACGATGTTTGATTGATATTTTTGTGAATGCATAGGCAGCCATATATGGCTCTTCGATAAAATGCACAGTTGCTAGGCTGTGCATGTACCAATTGAAAAACAAAAATGCAAATATTACTTACAAGAGTATATACTTTGTAAAAAAAATATATCTGTAAGCAACGTAATTTATAACTTAAAAAAAAATTGTTTTATTCAACGAATTTTGCGACTACGGAGTGACCGAGCGCGCTGATCAACTACAATTAAATATTCATTGTTTCTAAGAGACAATGAAACAACAAAACGCACATTCCGCAGCTGCAAATAACAGCGAATGCAACTCTTAAATCTTAATGTTAAAATAAAAAGCCATATATGAAATTAAAGAGTCCTGCTCCGCGGATAACAAAAAATTAAATTTCGGGCGACCACTGCCCGATCAAAACACAAGTTACTTTTAATCCTAAATGATTTATTCGCGATATAGATTAATACAATGGTATAATTTACAACCGTTCCGTATGGTGTGTCTCTTAGAACTAACTTAATCATAAAACCCATTCCCACGACGCTGGCTATCTGGAGACGACATTTATCCTTGGTCAGCAAATGCAACGGATGCGCGTGCATTTGAGTCAGCTCAAATGCACGAGCCAGACGACGACCGGTGGGAAAGCTGCAAGCAATGCAATACCACGGATCATGTATCCGGCACAACGCTAACGTGTTTATTCACGTATCATGTATCCGGCATATGCTCTGAATGTATGTAGGTATGTATGTCTCGCCCACGCTGGATGGTGTTAACTCCTCCCCGTTCGAAAGTCTACGTCCCGTAGACCCGTTCAAAAAAGAGAGGGTGGTTGCTAAGCGGATATCTGGTGATGGCCGGATGTACTGTCAGCCGGACTTCCCTGCAGATGCAGGTTGAGGGATGGAATGTTGAGCTTACCCTTTGTCTTGCGCCATAAGTTCCAGGCAAGGAGAATGATCATCAAGAAAAGTCCTACGTCGGTTATGGTTGAAAAGTTAAACTTTGTATACAGGTCCCCGAGGTGGTGTATGTTTTCCATGCTAAGGGAGTGCACGTACTCAACGACAATTAGGTGTCCCTTGGATGAAACGTTCGCCATAACCGGCGGAAGGGCCTGGAGGTGTGTGGAAACAAAGCTGGAGAATGTTCTGTTCCTTAACTGGATCGTCTCGTTGATAAGCCGGATGATGTATGTACCCTCTAAGTTCATTGATTCTTTACCGCACGTAAGTTGTCCCTTAAAGTTGCTCAAAAAGACGGTATCCTCTTTGATAAGGTCCACGGTTTCATTACTGTTTGAACGGTAAGTACATGCTGCAGGTCCTCCCCTCAGCAATCGAGCAAAGCAGCCGTCTTCCGCTAACTTCTCTAGTACCGATTCCTTGCAAACCGTCGTATTCCCTATAGAAAGGCATTCGCCGAGTATACCATAACCCTCGCGGTGATTGATCAGAACCTTATTGAGTCGTAAGTCGATCTGCTTTCCATCACGTATTGATGACCTCGTAAGCAGCACGTTAAAGTCCTCGTTTTTTACCTTTGGCATCGATAGGATGTACAAAAGGACCGAACCATTCGTATATACCTATGGAGGGTGTCCCATGTTCGATAGCTTCTACCTCGTTCCCATATGGAAGTGTCTCGAACTCGTTGATGATCTCGGCTACCTCCCCTTTGTCTAACAGGTTCGTGTTGATTATACCGCCCTTTGCCATCTGACATGCCCGTATTATTTCGTTGACTCTTTCTTTAAAGATCAGGACTTCGTTTAATACGTCTTGTTCGAATCTTCCTGCGAGAGTGTCCTTTATTCCACTGTTGGGTCTTTCGATGACCCAGTTGACTTTTTGTGTAACTTCCTCCATGCCTTTGAGCACTGCGTCATTTATCTTGTACTGATGGTTATTGTTCTCGATGATTTCCTGGTCGCTTTGGAGAACCTTACTCCAATCGTCTGCGTCGGGACTACCAGCTATCCATTTCCAAGCTGCGCCAATCCAGTCAATTGATCTACGCCGTCTTGATGGTGAGCTCGATTTAAGCAAGCTTATGCGCTCACTAGTTTGTTGCAAATAATACCCGATTAGGGATCGTCTTTCTTTGTCCTTAATGCTGCTGGCCGTTACATTTGCTAACACACTTAATTGCTCCTCGATTTGACTTAGGTTGATGATGTGAACCAATTTGAAGCTGCCGTCGACGATGAAACCTCTTCCATCCTTGATGATAACGATTGGCCCCTCGTAGTTATAGATCTGGAAACTTTGCACCGAAATAATGCAAACAAATCTGCAAAATGTTCTCTTAGATGTTGGTTAGGGTTACTAAAAAATTATTCATATGATAAAAAAACTTATAATTCTAACAATTACTTTGCTACTTCCATAATACTCGTAGTAACAGAAAGCTTTAGCTTAAGTATCTTATAATCTAATGTACATTCAAATTAGAATATTTATTCTAATTAATTAGTTTTTAATTTTAACTATAAATTAGCTAGGGTGTGCCTCTTCCCCCTTTTTTTGAAGTGCTCATAAACATATGCATGTGTGTATGTGCACTGATATCAGTTTAGCTTATAATTTTCATGCCAATTGTAATTTTGTGAGTGCTTTGTGCTTTAGTTGTGCATGCAATTACTATTGTGCTTTACCGTGGAACATTCTTAATGTGGGCTTTATGGACCTTTCGTCCCGTGGACGTAGTCACCGTTACCCTATTGTTCCTTTCGACGATTTCCTTGCGGAATAAGGGCTTGTTCTTGCCCTGGATTCGTTTGAAAGCGGTGAAAATCACATCACCTTTTTTATATTTTTTTGGTGATGAACGCTTGGCATTTCGCCGTTCGTTATCAGCCTTTTGCTTTTTTTCAATAATACCCCTCAGATCATTGTTGATCTTAACCCGGAAGTTCCTCAGTTGTTGGTAGTTTATCCTGGATGCTCTGTTAAAGAATATATCCGAGGGCTTCCTCTGCGTAACTGAGTGGACTGAGTTATTATACCTGTCCACGGCTATACCTAAAAGTTCTTTAACCCGAAGGCCCTTTAGTTCGGCTTTAAGGCATCGATAAATCTCTAAAATGGTGGAATGTACCCTTTCCACTTGTCCATTCACTTCACTTCGGCGAACAGGCGTCAAATATAATTTGATATTCAACATTTTAATGAAATTTTGAATTATGGGGCTCAGGAAACTGCGTTCGTTGTCAGTAACCAAAACCCTAGGAACTGTAAAATAGTGTAATATTTTTATAATCTTTTCCCTCAGATGGAGTGAAGATTTATTTTTTATGTGGAAAAGCTTAGTGAATTTAGAAAACTTATCGATACAGTTTATGAATTTTTCGCCCTGTACCTCGACGATGTCCATGTGAAGTATCTCACATGGATATGAGGGTACTGGCGTTGGCTGTAGCTCGGGGCTTACGGGATGCCTATCATACTTGTTAGCCAAGCAAACTTCACAAGACCTGGTATACTGGGTAATAAAATGATTCATCCTAGGGAAATAGAATTTTTCCAACAACTGTTCTCTATTTTTCCTGGCATTGCGATGAGCCCTCCTATGCTCCTCGTCAATGGCCCATATCCGATCCTCATTTCTTACGTCCTCAACGATTCGCTGCGTAATTCGGATTTTGTAGCTAACAAGGTTATCTAAATATACGCTTTGGAGCAGTCCGATGTGCGACTCTGGAATCTTTACTCCATTAAGGACATTGGGCCTCAACTTTTTCTTAAGGATGGCTACGAGCGTATTCCTATCTAGGTTTTCTGAAGCGACGTAATGGCGCGCATATCCTGGATGGGGTTCCTCGAAAATTTCCAGTCCCTTTCCAACCTTGATTATGATTTGGTTCCGAAAAACATTAAGTGGGGCCTCTATATGAGGAATAAGATCAGTACCATCTTGTTCCGCGCTGTGTACTGTCTCAGCAGTGTCTGTTGATCCAGATACCTCTGAGGCAGTGTTAGTTGAGGAACCATGGTCACTAGCTGTGTCTGTTACGGAACCATCAATTGCCCTATTTGAACTTGGTGCTGGTTCAGCTCTAGCTGAATCAGACAAGTGGTTGACCTGGCTTTTCAATCTTGACAGAGCATCTGCTACCAGATTTGACTTACCTGGTTTGTAGATGAGTTCACAGTTATATTCCTAGATGCGGGCTTTCCATCGCTTAAGTTTCGCGTTGTAGTTTCTGTTGCCTAACGCGAATGTTAACGGCTGGTGATCCGTATATATACGGAATTTCTTGGCACCGTACACATATGATCGAAGGTTGTCTAATGCCCATACTATGGCCAACATCTCCTTCTCGTTGGTCGCATAGTTCTCCTCGGTCTTGTTGAGAGTTCGGGAAATATAGGAGATTGGCCTGTCTTTCCCAAACTCACCCTGTGACAGGACTGCTCCTAATGCGAGGTTGGATGCATCCGTGGTGAGATTAAAGGGAAGCGAAAAGTCGGGAAAGGCCAATATCTCGGACGATACTAAAAGCTCTTTTAGGTCGTTAAATGCCTTGAGAGATTCCTCATTAAGTACCACTGGAACTCGACTCGACTGGTTTGCCCTAATTTGCGCATTTTCGCCTCTAGTGATATTAGTTAGGGGCTTCGCGACCTTCGCGTAATCGCGGATGAATTTCCTATAATAGGATGTGAGCCCCAGGAAGGACTTAAGATCTTTTAAGTTTTCAGGTGGCAGGAGACCTTGAATAGCAGAGACCTTCTTTGCGTCTGGTTTGATACCCTCGGCCGTGATAACATACCCCAAAAAGTCAACTTCTGGTTGAGCAAATTGCGTTTTCTCGAGGTTAACCCTCAGGTTCGCGCTAAGCAGCTTACCAAGAACGGTATCCAGGTTCCGAAGGTGATTTTCTTGACTGTCTCCAAATACGATAATATCGTCTATGTAAACATAGCAGATCTTACCTATATAAGGTTTTAAGACGTCGTCAATCATTCTTTGGAATATGGCTGGTCCGTTCTTCAGACCAAAGGGTAACCTCAAAAACTCAAACTTTCCATTCATGGTTGAGAATGCGGTTTTGGGTATGTCTGAAGCCTTCATCGGAATCTGGTGGAATCCAGAAGTAAGGTCAATGGTCGTAAAGACTTTGGCTTTGCCTAGGCTGGCTAGCGTCGAATTTATATCTGGTATCGGGTATGCATCTGATACAGTGACATGATTTAGCCGCTTAAAGTCTATGACCATTCGATATTGTTTTTCGCCCGATGGCTTAGGTTTTTTATCTACTATCCATATGGGGGAGTTGAAAGGACTTTTGGACGGGCGAATGATACCCTCTTCCAGCAACTTACTTATTTCCTTTTCAACAACTTGCCTCATGTTGGCAGGATAGGGGTAGCTTTTGGAGTAGACCGGTTCCGCGGTGGTTGTTCTAATTTCCGCTTTGACAGTGGTGTCCACGATTTGACTATTGTCAATAGGACCAAAGAGGGGTTCATATTTGCGTATGAGACTCTGAATTTCTAACTTGACGTTAGATGGAAGGCGCTCATCCAACACCACATTGACTTGCGTTGGGAATTTTTCCTTGAGCGGTATAGTGATCGAGGGTTTAAGTTGCAGTACGTTTGTCCTCCTATCTATGACGGCCTCAAGTTCTTTAAGGGTGTCGTCCCCAATGATCCCATCAAAGGACGTCAACCCAGGAAGCACGTAAAAGGTAAGAAGGGTGTCGTTCCCTGAATTTTTAAAGAAACATCCCTCTACACATTCTGTAACATGGATTTTACCGGCTGCGCTGTGCGCTGCAAAAGATTTTGTGACAGGTTTGGCCCCCTTGGAAATCGACGGACTTATGAAGTTCTTGTTAGCACCGGTATCAACAAGAAACTTCAGCACTCGCCCGTCGGTGGTTACGTACTCTAAATATGGTACGCTGGACTGCCGTCCGTCATAAAATTTACCTCTTCCATGACGCTCTCCTCACCGCCGTAGCGATTGTCAGGTGCCAGTTCATCTTCGCTGTCAGCCTGGAGGTGGAATAGTCTTTGTTGCTTATTGGGGTAATTTTCCGACCTGGCCCTTCGCTTAAAAGGGTTATTACCCTTTGGACGATTCATTATAATTTACATGGCGCGACTGCACCGAGTTGTCGACCTCCATTCTTTCACTTGGTTTGGGCACGTTAGGTCTCGGCGGTGTGTCATAGTCGCGGACAGGGGTATACTGCTTTGGTTGTCTGGGGTTCTCGCTCAAACTATGGTGGAACCTTTTCTTCGGTAGAGAAGGTCTTGGATCGGACCTAAACGATTTTTTCACTGGCACAGTAATAACGTTTTTGGCCGATGGGTCGTGGATGACGTTGCTGCGGTAATTCAGATTTTGAATTTCCAAGCAGGCCGAATAAGCCTCTGGCAGATTTTTCGGCTTCTGAATGATCAGCATGCGGGAAAGGTGGCCGTTAAGGCCTCGAATAAACACGTCGAGTGCTCTATTCCGGTAGGTTTCCACAAGAGCATTAACGGTCTCTTGCGAAAAGCTTTCCGTCTTAATCTTATTTATCATAAGAGAAAGTTGATGCTTTACCGCCGCGTAAAACTCATCCATTTTGGAATTCTTCTGCGATAGTTGACTGAGCTGATGCTCCAACGTTCGCATGTCCCTCTTATCGGCATAGTGTAGGGATAAGCATTGTTTGATGGCACCCCAGTCATCATCAAAAATGTTGTAGGAGATGAGGGCGGCATCTGCACTGCCCCGCACCTTCTGTCGTATGTGCCGAAGAATAGCACGATATAGGGGCTTATTCCTGACTATTGAAAAGTCTTTAAGGATCCCCTCGACAATATGCACCCAGGATACGTATTGCGTTGGGTTTCCGTCGAAAACCTGTAACTCCTTCACGCGGTCAGGGAGGCGAAATATGTCCCTCAATTCATCCTCGTTGGATGAACCACGGAGTTCAAAAACTTGGGGGGCACTGCCGCCGGTAGCAGTCTCAATAAATTGGCCCTCCTCCACGCGTTTAACGCGTACGTCAATCTCCTTTAGCTGTTGTAAAATGGCATTGACTGCCCCGGTTAGTTCGGTCAAGGATTTCGTGATTGAATCCATGTCAGGGAACATTTATATATGAAGCAAGGGTTTTTTTTATCTAGTAGGATAAAATGTGGGTACTTATCTTTGGTTCCTTTGGCTTACGGTTGGGCTGAGTCTCTGTATGCTGAGTCTCACAGCCTGTGGGAGTTGCACTCGCTTATATTGCACAACACTTTCGATGTATATATTTTTTCGCACATGCACTTCTTGTACACAGAATCACAATTTTTAATTTTTGGCGTATGCTCTTTATATATTTATATTTTAAGCTTAATATTGCACATGCATATGTAGCACACGATTCGTATTACAAATTATTTCTATTATTTTCGCACAGGCTTTAGCACTTAATGGGAAATACAAAACTTGTATAATTATTATTCTTTTATATTTCTTTTCGCACTTTGCTTCGTTCACAATTTATTTCTAGTTTTTATTGCTTTAATATTTTCTTTCTTTATTTTTGCTGTAAGCTTATTTGGATCTGCGAAAGAATTTTCTTACGTTAGACATGGGAGTTGCATCGTTTCGCGATGGACTCGGTATTCTCCGCGGAGCAGACACGGGTTTCTATATCGAGACCGGTTTTGGAAGTGCCGTGTGAGTCCTCTTTAGTCGCTGGCGTTTGTGGTTTTCTTTTAAGATTTTAACCAGCAACCTACTAGGGCACGAACAATCTTCACTATCGCAGCTCTTAACCAATCAGATCTCCGCTTGCGGAATTTGAAGAAGTCAGAATGGGTGCTGTCTTGGATATCTTTTAAATTTCACTGCACTGTTCACTCGATAGAGCGTACTGATCTTCTCGTCCTTTTTTAAGGACTTTAAATCTTGAGGTTTAAGAGGTAGCGAGTTTTTAACCGGTCCCTGCTCGGGCGCCAATTAAAGAGTCCTGCTCCGCGGATAACAAAAAATTAAATTTCGGGCGACCTCTGCCCGATCGAAACACAAGTTACTTTTAATCCTAAATGATTTATTCGCGATATAGATTAATACAATGGTATAATTTACAACCGTTCCGTATGGTGTGTCTCTTAGAACTAACTTAATCATAAAACCCATTCCCACGACGCTGGCTATCTGGAGACGACATTTATCCTTGGTCAGCAAATGCAACGGATGCGCGTGCATTTGAGTCAGCTCAAATGCACGAGCCAGACGACGACCGGTGGAAAAGCTGCAACCAATGCAATACCACGGATCATGTATCCGGCACAACGCTAACGTGTTTATTCACGTATCATGTATCCGGCATATGCTCTGAATGTATGTAGGTATGTATGTCTCGCCCACGCTGGATGGTGTTAACTATGACTTTGTATGCGGTAGAAAAATAAACTGACTCCATAAACAATAACAAAAAACTAAGACATGAGAAGTTTATGTTCGGTTTTGCATGTCGATATTAATTTGCTGCTCGCGCAAAATCCTTATTTGCAAGCATTTCTAGTTCCAATTTCCGTTCTTATATTGCCAACATCCTCTCACGTATATTTGCATTTCTGTTTGCGCGACCCACAGTTTTTTTTTAATGTCCTTTGAGCTTGCGCTCATCCTTCCACATGTAGCTGTTCCTGGTGGTGTAGGGTCAACCTCTGTCGAATGTAGGTTTGGGGGATATGCAGAGCTTATCGTGGGTGCATTCTTGACTGTGACCTCATCAGAGTATATTTCTGATAGCTGATCAAAATATGGCCACGACATTCAACCTCGTCCAGTTGAAGTTTTTTTTTGTTGTTTTCCAAAACTTTATTGTAATGTGTCCTCATGTTTGCCAGCTTTTTATCCAGAGCATCTTCTTTAAACGTGTAGCCCTTCTTCTCCATACTACCACGAATTTGTAAAAAAAATCGTTCGGCGACGTATCTTTGGATCTCGCAAATCGGTCAAGGAATAAAAGCACCGCCTCATGGTTCCAAACGGATTCCAACTCTAGAATGAGAATTTAAATGTTATAATGTAAAACAAAAACAAATGAAGAAAAGTAAATTTACCAGTTGTACTTGTTTGGATATTTCTCACACAAATTCGAATCTGAATTCGTTCTACAAGTGGGTACGCCTAAAGATAAAAGTACCAACTATTAATTTGAGTAGCTAATCACTGTAATTGAAAAAAAGTCAATTTCGCTTGGAGGCAACATTTATTTATTAACAAATCTTCCCTTAAGCTTTGTATGTTCATCACTGCACATATTATTTCCAGTTCCCTAGGCAGGGCACATAACCAGAACTGCTTCTCAATCAACAGTCCTGTAAATGGGACAGCTCCTGAGGCAGAAACATGAAATAAATTCATAATGCTGTCTACATACATATATTTAATACTCCAAATTACAAATTTAAATGTAAAATGTCTTACCAGATGGACTCGTGTTTGGTAATTCTGGTTGATCGCTTGTTTCATTATTGTTCGTGTCTAAAGATAAAATTAATATTCATATAGAATTACTAATCATGCGATAATAATTCGCAATACATACCATGATTTGCGTTTGCCAAAGCACTACATATACATTTCAGTAAAACTCGAATCTGCAAAGAGAAACAAGGATTTACCTTGGATTTAACTTATTTCTGACAAAAACTTCTTTTCGAAATCTGAAACCGAATAAATCATATGTTTTTGACATTTCTACTTCACTAACGAATTAGGGTTGATTTCTTTAACTTGCTCGAAGGGGAAATTTTCAGTGAACAGCTGATAATCACGTGATATATTCATCCAATCACAAAGGCTTAAATAGTAGGGACTACTACTCGACTTTCAAACCGAACGCGCCTATTTTGAATTGAATCCCGCTCAGTCTTTCATGGACTAGTAAATACATGAACCCACAATTAATAGCACTGAACCATGCTATTTTCTCAACGTATTGGAATTGATTGACAGAGTGAGGTTAAAAACGAACATTTTAGACCATTTTTTGTATTTTTACACGTTTTCTAAATCGATCCCAAAAATCAAATCAATTGCAAAAATGATACGTTCAGTATTAGGCGGTCAAAAATCATAAAGGGTGTTGAAATTTGATGTATCATTTTAAATTGGCCGCCACTTTTTTTACAGCTTTTAGATTACACCAACGTTTTTTCAGGTATGAAGTATGTACATAAATACATTTCCGTTAGCTAAAATGGATCGGTACACTATTAAGCAACGTGTTTTATTATTAAAACTTATTTTAAATATGGTGAAAGCTTTGCAAAGTTGAAAGAAAATTTCGTTCAAAATATGATAGAGAAAATGCTCCGTCGAACCGTGCTATTAAACTTATAGTTCATAAATTTTAAGAAACTGGTTCGGTTCAAGATCAGAGAAGAAAAGCCTGTCATCGTTGTGGCCGTTCGAGTCTCAATAGGCGTTTTTCTTTTTTAGCTCCGAGCGGGTCACTGAGCTGTCAAAAAAAGAACTGTGTTACTTTTTTAGCTCGGAGCGCTCTGAGCACAAAATGTGTATTTCTTTTTTATCTCTGAGCTAGCTCAGGGCTCGCTCGATGAGCTCGATTAAAAATGACCGAGCACATAGAGCGAAAAGCTGAGCGCGGCTGACTTCATTCATTATTTGTGATTTTTCCATAGTTTATTTACTAGAAATTATAATTTAAATGGAACAATCCTTGACAAACACCAATTTCAGAAGCAATCCTGACTATTTTGAAAATTAATAGAAAAAAAATTATCTAATGACAGTTCAGTGCCCAATTCTGTTTCTTAATTAGCTCGGAGCGCTCAGCTTATGTTCAGCTCGGAGCGAGCTCTGATCGCTCGGGCCCCGCTCTGTTCCCCGCTCGGGGCTATAAAAGAAAAACGCCTAATATTGCAGCTGTTACCAGAGGTGTTGCTGAAGAGCCAATGACGTCAATTCGTCGCCATTCAAAGCAATTAAACATCCTTTAACCTTTGTTTAAAATTTTGCTTGTAAAGGCTTAAAAATACAGATAACTCAAGAATTAAAGCCAAGTGACCACGAATTGCCGACGAAATCATTAATTGTGCCATAGAGAAGCAACAACATAATGACAATTTTTTCAAGCAAATTATCTTCAGCTAGGTATGTCGCATTTGGGCTGAAGAAAATCCTAGAGGACTGTTTGAAAGGCCAATGAAACTAAAAAAAAGTGTGCATGGTGTGGATTTTGACCATCAACAGGATGGTGCAATATGCCACACAGCAACGAACTTAATCGATCTTTTAAAAGAGAAGTTTAATAATCGCATAATTTTCCGAAGAACAGACGTGACTTGGCCACCAAGATCATGTGATTTAATACCACTAGATTTGTTCTTATGGGGTTTCTTGAAAAGTACAGCTTATGCCGATAATCCTCAAACTGTTCAGCACCTCAAAGACAACATCATTGAGGAAATTTCACTTATTGAACCATCATTATGTGAAAAAGTGATTCAAAATGTTGGCAAAAGGTTGACAGTCTGCCGAGCTAGCAGAGGAGGTCACTAGGACGACATTCTTTTTTATTATTAACCAGAACCAATGTACATTGGTAACCTCGTCTTCCCTAACTGAGAATATAAAAGCTCTTAACCTTCATTTGCTCAACTCATCCTCTCCGACGCATTTCACTCATTCAAGTAGTACTCTTCTGGACTTATTTATATCAAGCGATATTCATAATGCTTTCTACAGTCAAGTTTCTGCCCCGGTGTTTTCCAAACATGATCTAATATTTGCATGTTTTGACTTTGTCTCCACCTGCACAGAACCACTAAAATATTCGTATACGGACTTCAAACACGTAAATGTTGATTTTCTTGAACGGGACCTTCAGTGTGTTAACTGGTTGCCAATATACTCTGAAACTTCGACCGACGCCCAAGTTGATTACTTTCAAGACGCAGTTACACAGTTGTTTGATTGCCATGTTCCTAATAGAACTAAGATTGTTAAATACAGCAACAACGTCTGGTTTACCGCTGAAATTCTCAAACTGAAAAATTAACGAGATGCTGCGTTCAGAAAATGGAAGTATTTCAGGCTTCCTGAATTTTGGTTGATTTATAAATCTCTTAGAAACCTTGCCTGCTCAAAAATCAGGGAAGCCAAGCGAAATTATTTCCGTGAGCATTTTAATCATAAACTTCCTGGCAAGCTTCTATGGAGGAAATTACGGCAGCAAGGTATTTGTGGTAAAATAGATCCAGGGTTGGATAAGGTTGATCCAAATCAGCTAAATCGTGATTTCGTCAAAATTCAAATACAATCGACAAGCACTAACGCAGCTCAATTAATCGAATCAAATGGCTCCTTTGAATTTTCGAGAGTTGAGCAAGCAGATGTTGTCAGAGCTGTCCTTAAAATTAAATCTAAAGCTATTGGTGTTGATGGAATCCATCCTTATTTCATAAAAATGATTTTGCCATATATTCTTCCAATAGTGACCCATATATTCAACACTATTTTAACGACATCAACTTTTCCAATTTCATGGAAAGCTGCTAGGATTATTCCAATCCTTAAACAGAAAGCAACAAGTAGAGCCCCGGCAGAATATCGACCCATCGCAATACTACCATATCTATCCAAAGTCCTAGAAAAATGTGTTCACTATCAGTTGTCCGCCTATCTTCGACAAAATAATTTACTCTACGTATATCAATCGGGCTTTCGGCCACATCACAGTTGTACTTCAGCACTGCTTAAAGTGACAGATGATATACGGGTAGCTATGTCTAAAAACTACACCACTTTTCTGACTCTACTTGACTTTTCCAAGGCATTTGACACAGTTCACCACGGGCTTCTTGTTGAAAAGCTTATTACACAATTCGGGCTCTCGTCTTCTGCGGCGAAATTTATTCAATCATATCTTACAGGTCGTACGCAAGCCGTCTTTATCAATGATGTCCCATCCGAGTTTTTAGAAACTTCAAATGGTGTCCTTCAAGGATCCATCTTAGGCCCACTTCTTTTCTCAATCTTTATTAATGACCTCCCAACTGTTGTCAATTACTCGTCAGTACATATGTATGCAGACGATGTACAACTATACATAAGCAGTGAGCGCGGTCTCATCACTAATGCTGCCTATAAGCTCAATCAGGATCTCAAGAATATCCTAACTTGGTCCGAGTGCAATTGTTTAAAGCTAAATCCTGACAAAACCAAATGCATAGTAATTAGCAGAAATTGCTCGGATATATCTTGCGTTCCTAGCATTAATCTAGGAAATTTTCCAATTCAATTTGTCCAGAAAGTAAAAAATCTAGGTATTTGGTTCAGCACAACATTGTGTTGGGACAACCATATTTTGACCGTTATTGGGAAAATCTACGGCTGTCTCAGGAACCTGTCACTTTCGCTAAATTTCACACCGACACCTACAAGGTTGATGCTGGCTAGAACCGTGCTGGTGCCACTTATTACCTACTGCTGTGAAATCTTCTGTTGTAACAACGCCTTCATAACGCGAAAATTTCAAGTTGCATTTAACAATATTACTCGATATGTTTTTGGATTGAAAAGATACGACCATATTTCCGCTTACGCTAAAAAGATTCTTGGTTGTACATTAAACAAGTATCTTCAATACTGCACTATCAAGCATCTACATAATATCATAACCACCAAACAGCCGCCCTATTTATATGATAAGCTTCAATTCGCACAATCGCAACGCTCCTCCAATTTGATTCCACCCCGGGTAGCATATCAGCTCACGGAACGCCAATTTTTTGTTCACGCCATTCGCCTCTGGAATGCACTTCCCCTCAGTTTAAGACGACTCAAGGATGCAAACAATTTTAGTGAAACTCTCTTTCGGCACATTGCAGGCACATAAATACAGAAAGTACTAACTAAGTTTATAGAAATCGTTTTCTTTCTTTCGTTTTCTTTTTACTTCTTTTAAATTGTTTTTTTTTTTTTCTTTGAATTTCGTCGGCTGAGAAACGCCATTTCTACTTTTTTGGGAAATCGCAATTGAAAGTTTACGGTTCAATTAAAATTAAACGGGTCGATAGAAGTTTCTCATTTTTTTATCAAGTACTATTTAGAATATCTACTTTCCAATCATAATAACCTAAAAGCTCAGTCTCTTGTAGTTTATTATTTATTAAAAGATTTCCTCAGAATAGTTTTGACGTATACGCCACACAAGATACTTATTTTTCCTGTTCATACACGTACGTCAAAAGAACTGCACGTACGTCATTCCAATAGTAAGCACAAATGGTGGTGCTGAAGAGAACACTACCTTCATTCAAACATAATAAAAGACTTTTATGGAATTTGTTATTTTTGTTTATTAATGAATGCATTTTTTTTGTGTTATACAATATAAAATAATTCATATGAAAAAAAACAAACTTAATACAAAAAAGTAAACAAAAATAATATCTTTTTGGTCCTTAGTTCACTAAAAAAATAACATCAAAGTACATAAATAAATGTAAAATAAGATACACAAAACAAAAAATAAAAATTAATTCATCACATCTTTAAGGAACACAAACCATCTTAATACAAAAGAGTAAACTAAAATAATAATAATATGTACCTTCTAGGTCACTAATTCACTAAGTAACATTATTAAATAGAGCCTTATAATGTGCTTTGTCCTCTTGTGGCATAAAAACAAATAAGCTTTTTATGTCATCAATTACATCTTTTGGGATACATTTTTTTCTAGTTGTTATTATATTAAGTGTTTGGTTAAATAAATTCTTTGGTGTTTGTAGGGTATTCTTTGAAGCAAATTTAAATATTGGAATTATTTGATAGTCCAAATCTCTCCCATTTGTTTTTATATGCAGCGTTTGTAGATCGGATTTTTCATATTTTATGTACTTAATTTTTGTAAATGGTATTTTTGAAAAGTTTAAATATCCTGCTTTTACAGAATATGCTTTAAAATCCACGGGCTGCATCTGAATAACCTTAAGCTTAACCCTTTCGTATGGCATGTTTTTAAGAAATCTTAGAAGTGACAATGGACTAAATATCTCAAGATTTCGAAGATTTGTCAATTGTACTGTGTACACAGTCAACCTCTTGTATAAGAGAATGACCTGGTGGAGAAAATTTTTGAATTATGCCCTTTAATTTTGATTCAGCATTGAGAAAAAATTGTAGTGCAGTGGACATTACCTTATTTCTGTTTTGTGAGACGCAAGAGTCACTCCAAAGCGTGAGAAATTCGATCTCAGGGTTATCAATTAGGATTTGCTTTAAATTTCTTATGACCGCGCTCGCGATATCGTCACCCGTGCGTCCACTATGAATCTCATTCCAAAATGCACAATACCTACGTAATTTTTGGCTTTAAAGCAAAGCAAACTGTAGCAGTCATATTAAAAACGTTAAGCTTTCTCTTGTAATAAATTGACGACGCATTACCTTTTGGCAATGAGAAAACGCTTTGAAGATCAAAACACACAACTGCATGCATGTAATCTGCATTCTGTCGGTCAAGATCCCGTTCAGCTTTTATTGATACTTTTCCCTCCTTATGGATATTAAAATCGTTAATTTCTTCCGTTGTTGGATTCTTTTTCGCTTTAAAAATCAAACACCGATCGCACTGGTCTTTCTTCGGTTTGTAAAACGAAAGATTGAATTCAGTGTTAAAGATTTTTCTGTATATGTTTTGTTTTACGGGATCAGAAGTTTTTTTTTTCTTTATAAAGTTAGTATATTTTGGCTAAATTTAAATGACTCTCTAAGTATTTTTTACCAGAGCTGGCTCTACAATAGTGAGATTCTATTGTTGGAAAACTATTTATGTGGTCATGTATAGCCTTAATTTTATCGGGCGGTGTGATTTTTTTTTGTTTCGTCCTTTTGTTAAAGGTTTAGGTACACCATTTGAGGGATCATTTAAATTGTTGAAGAAGTTGTATATCCTTTTCTCGTTTATAGATAAAGTGTTGATAAAAAACTTTTTACAAACTTGGGTTGTTACGCCATCGATTTGCAAAAAAAATTTATATGACTTTTGTTTTGTAATTGAGTCAACTACTCGTCTTCTTTTTACAGTTTCCTGTCTAACAAACTTCGAATAGAAATTGGATTTATCTGCATCCGATAATCCCCAAAACGACTGATAAATATCCTTTCTATTCTCGTTAGTAAAATGTTTGGTGCATAAATAAAAACACGTGTGCCTACAGGGTTCTTTTATAATTCTCGATGCCATTGTTTTTCCTTTTATGTTGGTATATTCTTGTCCAGACTCCCTAAGTTTTTTTCTTATGTGTTGCGTCCACAGTTTTGGATTCTTCGTCCTTTTTCTGGAAGATACCTTTGGCGTACTATCGCTGCCTGTTTAAATTAAAATTAGTTAGGTCCAATTTATGAGTTTCTGCAATAGGAAATTTTACCAGAGGTATTGTATTCAGAAGGAATACTTCTTAAATTTTCGTCAACCTCTGGAATATTTAGTAGGGGTTCGCCCAATAAGCTAGGTCTTGCTTCGCTTCTTTCCACTTTGAAATCAGGGTCTTTAACGCTTTCGTGGCTGTCTTAAAATTTAAATATTCGATCTAATATCTTTTGATTATTTAAGCTCATAAATACCGAAGCCAGTTTCAGACGAAGTAGAGGAATCAAGTTCGGGATTAATGTTTTCGGCAAATTCCGTTTGATTGGGTATAATTTCATCAAGTAAACTTAAAATTATAAAACTAATGTTATCTAAACTTTCTTTGATATTTTATTTTTATTGTTTAAAATGTATAACAAATAAAATACTTACAAAAGTAGGCCCTCCGCAAGATTTGGCTCTGGTGATTCCATTTTTAATAGACGCTCGAACAACCGCGCATAACCGAATTCAGCCGACGAACGAGCCAGTTTTTCGTTGCAATCTATTTATACCATTTAACTGTTCCATTAAATTCATGTAATCACATACGTCAATCCAAAAATGAACTTTTTGTTTTTGTCGACGCGTACGTGTATACAATGAAATACAAGTTTTTACTTAATAACATGCACGTTCGTCAAAACAATTCTGAATATACTTTTTAATTTTCTTGTCGTATGATCGAAGTCTGTGGACATACGGCAAAACAATACTAAGCAAAAAAAAAATTGGAATTGCATAGAAAATTTGACGTAAATCCAAAAAAATGGCGTTTACGTCAACCCAATTTTCTAACTTATTAATTTGGGTGGATATACGTCAAAACAATACTAGATATCTTAGGATTGGCTAGAGATAGGACCAAAAGATAACATTACTTAGAAAGACCATACTCGAAAACATAAGTCTGCATTCATAGTCCAAAAAGTGAAATTTGGCGTATACGTCAAACCAATATTCAGCCGACGATTTGTATACATTGTTTATATTTAGTTTACCTTATTTATTTTTTTGCTTTTCTTTTTTTAATATAAAAGAATACACGTATTTTCAGTTAATATGAAGTATAATAATCGAAAGGCTTTTTTACAAAACTCACATTTATAACTTGAAAGATTTTGGAAGTCTATCATAAATGTTGTTACTTATGAATAAATAAATATGAAAATATGAAATATATTCAGCCGACGATTTGTATACATTGTTTATATTTAGTTTACCTTATTTATTTTTTTGCTTTTCTTTTTTTAATATAAAACAATACACGTATTTTCAGTTAATATGAAGTACGAGTATAATATTCGAAAGGCTTTTTTACAAAATTCACATTTATAACTTGAAACATTTTGGAAGTCTATCATAAATGTTGTTACTTATGAATAAATAAATATGAAAATATGAAATACATTAATTTCCAATAAAAACAAATACAGATTTGACGCAATTTATGTCTTTCATTCAAATTTTAAAATTATAACTGAAATCTGAACAGCCTTTAGAGTTGGCGCGTTCAATTTGCAAGGCAACTGTAAGTTCACTACTAATTAAATGTCTATCACTTGCCAAACGATGGTCACGTGAGTTATTTGACAATGGGCGCGTTCAATTTACAAGTCAACTACTAGTGACTACTATTTTACCTTTTCTCATTGATCAAATAACTCACGTGACCATCGTTTGGCAAGTCATAAACATTTAATTAGTAGTGAACTTGCAGTTGACTTGCAAATTGAACGCGCCGAATGAGAAAAGGTAAAATAGTAGTCACTAGTAGTTGACTTGTAAATTGAACGCGCCCAATGTTGTGCTTCAAAGGTTTCTGCCGATGTGAGCCGAAACTGGGAAGCCTACCTAACGTTTTTAGGTCCGACTTGCGGACCCGTAGGGATGAATTGCAGTGCGGGGGTTATGATCCGTCTACTCCAGATCATAACTTTGTCGTCAAAAAACAAAACGATCCATCAACAGATTGAAAAATAAATAAATCTTGATCATTTATACAGCTTCCGCAACCATTTGCGTGTACGAAGTGGAAAGAACCTATAGGCGTTTTTCTTTTTTAGCCCCGAGCGGGGAACAGAGCGGGGCCCGAGCGATCAGAGCTCACTCCGAGCTGAACGTAACCTGAGCGCTCCGAGCTAATTAAGAAACAGAATTGAGCACTGAACTGCCATTAGATAATTTTTTTTATTAATTTTCAAAATAGTGAGCATTGCTTCTGAAATTGGTGTTTGTCAAGGATTGTTCCATTTAAATTATAATTTCTAGTAAATAAACTATGGAAAAAGCACAAATAATGAATGAAGTCAGCCGCGCTCAGCTTTTCGCTCGATGTGCTCGGTCATTTTTAATCGAGCTCATCGAGCGAGCCCTGAGCTAGCTCAGAGACAAAAAAGAAATACAAATTTTGTGCTCAGAGCGCTCCGAGCTAAAAAAGTAACACAGTTCTTTTTTTGACAGCTCAGTGCCCCGCTCGGAGCTAAAAAAGAAAAACGACTTATAACTTACCCCGACTCCTACAGTTTTAGTGTTTTTAGTCATTCAGTAGAACTTAGGTTGGATTAGGTTCGTCATAAGACATACTGAATGCGCCCATTGAGTTCACATGCATTCTCTTTCTCATATTTGACAGTTCTGATTGCAACCATTGGGTTCACATGTATTCCCAAATTGGAGAGGTTACAGAAAGTTTCATTTGTTTACTACTTTTAATTCTTCAGCATAACGTTCTTGACAAAACGGGGGAAAATCTAGGTATTTGTTTTTTATGTAGTTTTGAGTGTTTCATTAACAAAATATCTGCAAGAAAATGAGTACGCAAAAAGGAAATGTTGAACGAAAACGTGCACAAAAACACAAAAATCGGCATGTCTTTAAAAATGATTTGCATGACAAAACACCACAGCAGAAAATGTTAAACTCTTTACATATTTCGGAAGTGTGCCAGCGTTGTAAGCACGTCATAGAGTGGAAGATTAAGTACAAAAAGTATAAAACTCTAAGTCAGCCTAAAGTTTGTGTCAAATGCCAACTAAGGAACATACGTAAAGCGTACCACGTACTGTGTCGTGGATGTGCTCTTTCGGAAAAGGTCTGTGCAAAATGCTTAAAGACTGCAGATGAAGTTGAAATTGAAACTCCAGTTCACACATCAGAGGAGGAGCTCAATTTGAAGGTTGAAATGGAAAGATTAATTAAATCATTTCCCGAAAGGAAGCGCCGTGCATTTCTTCGTTACATGCTTAAGGGCAAAGTTAATGCAGCCGCATGTCAAAAAGAAGATGATAAAGATACCGTGAAGGTAGAAGACGCTTCCGCTGCAAAAGTGATACGTAAAAGAGTATCGCATTCAAGGGATAATCTATTGCAAAAGATTGAAGAACTTAAACTGGGCAAAGATGATGATAATTCAGATGACATTAGTGGTAGTGATAAGTTTTCATCGGAAGACAACGATGATTCTGAATAGGTAAAACTGTTCTCGAGTTAATAAATTGTGAGGTAATTACGCTGGAAGAAACTAGGTTTTTTTATAGCATCAAATTGAGCCGATGAATACATACATAAAAATATCTTCTTCCTTAACCCATTAGAAGTCAAATAAAAAGTACTAAAATATTTTTTAAATTATTTTTTTATTGAAATGAGACCAAAAAAAACAGGTAGGTAGTCTGTGCTAGGTGCCCTGGGCCCCACAATGATTTGAACTTGAGACATCACACTAACCACTGAGCTCAACCAACAGACTGGTATGGTCAATTTGGTGTTGTTGTGGCATCTTAAAGCTGCATCAAAACGTAGTTTTTTTTTCTCCAAATAGGTTTATGAACTTTGTCTGCCTTTTTCCGAGACTATTGCTAAAACGGCGACAATGGCAATGCTGTCAACTTTATTGGGGATATCCGCAGTTGACGTTATTAGTCTAAGAGCCCGAAGTAATTTTTCGGTCTGAGATGTAACCGAAAGATATTTGCATACTGCGTAGCCTGAGTAGAGGGTGTATCGAAAATCTTAGTCTGGCAAGGACTTAGCTGCGTGTAAAACATCTTAGACTTACATAACTGTGTTCAGCAGTCTTCAATAGACTTAGAAAAAAAATTGGGTGGTGTAGTATCTAGGCAATGTTGTATTAAATACCTATATAACAAATGTGTTATCTAGCAACGCTGTAAGAGAAGACTAACTTCTTACGCTATCACCGCACAGGACAATTGACTACTGATCTTCGTACAATACTACAGGTGGTTGTCATATTTTCAAAAAACCGGTTTGATGCTGAACTTTGGTCGCCTCTGGCACGGACTTGGCTGCGTGCAAAACGTATTGGACTGATATTTTCATGTTTTAGCTGATCTACTCTGTTGCTTAGGGCTATAATCAAGTGGTTACACTCATCATTACTATGGTGGAAAATAACGCATATACAACGCGCTGTCACACGTATTGGCTGCCACAATTTGCTGCCAGACGAATATTTTCGATACACCCTCCACTCAGGCTACACAGTATGCAAATATTTTTCGGTTGCCTCAGACCGAAAAATTACTTCAGGCTCTTGGTCTATATAGCATGTAATGTAGGTTTGTGTATATTTTAGGGGCTTCCTACCTTTGCATTCAAACCCTTTATCGCCCTCGACAATGTCGACAACTATTAAAACCGGTCAGACAGTTTACCAAAGTTTGAAGTAAACTCGCCAAGAGTGGATGAGGTACATTTTGTCACCACATTGAACCGGTTTTTATAATTATTCCATTCTCATAAATTTTTGGTTACCACACAAAGCTGTCAAATTATTACCGCACTGTTGATACTAAGATTCCAGTGACTTTCTACCTCTTTTTCAAAACAAACAAACAATAGGTCTGAACATTCAATTAAGTCTCGTCAAGAAAATTGCGGACGAAGTACTAAATTGATTTAGGCCGGTTCTACGCCGTCCAATGCAACCTGAGTTTGCTATGGAACAGCCAGTGAAGCAACTTCAAACATCATAATTCTCGTTATTCCGTTTTATTTATTTACATATATTTTTTATGTAGGAATAGATAATCGCATGTGTAGCACTCCATCGGTGGAAATAATCAGGGCATTCATCTGAAATGGAAACAGTCAAAAACTACAAACAAAACTACGAATGGACGATTGAAACTCACCTTTTCCGATAGACGCAAGGTTTAAGTGAGAATGGTGTCAATTTTGTGTCCTTGCCGACATTCTTGACTTTTTTGAAATGAAAAAAATGAAACAAATCAACCGAGGTGTCCGTTTTAACCAAACTGAAGCCGCAATTCTCTAAAGACTTTGTGAACAGGCGAACATCTTCGAAGCGCGATTGAATCTCTGCAATCATTAGTAGACCGCCCATTTTGAGGACTCGATTTGCCTCCAGTAAATAGTCATTGAGATTTGTTCCCATCAGAGACAGGCAGTAGACAGCTACATTCAAGCATTCATTATCCAATGGTGTGCTGGCCATGTCTGATGCGATGATATCTTTACGACAGCTGACCAAATCAATGGAAAACACCTTATTCGGCACCGACTTGGCGAGTTTTCCTTCTCCGCAACCAAAATCACCAATAACCGAGTCCTTTGGAAGTTTCTTAATCGATTTTATTATCTTATTTAAGGGATTCAGTGGCCATTTATCGACTTGGTGTCGGTAGCCCTCGTGGTAGGCTTCAAATGCTGATGTGTCTTCTTTGAAAAGCTGGTTCGCCGAATTACTGTTCATGGTGTAGAGTTGTTCGTTGATAAACCGAAACCGACCTCCCATGAGATTTTCTTTTAATTTACTCTGAAAACTGGAAGATAGATTAGACGAGGAGGATGCGCCATTCGTTGTTAGATTAGATTCATTCTTTTTTTTAGCAGAGACACAATTAAGAACAGATGAGGCGGCAGCGGCGACTGATGATTGCTTCGCTTTGCCCTTCTTTTTTGTAACTCGGCCATTCAGAATAGATTTGCTTTTCTTGTTCGGTTCTGGTGTGTCCGGGGGAGATGGTGGCGGAGCTAACGGTGGCCGCGGACCTAATTCAACAGGAACTCTAGCGGCAAGGATTTTAGCTTCTGATTTCTTCTTTTTCTTTTTCGCCTTCTTGATGGCTGATGTATCGGTTTTTTCTTTGGTTGGTACAGAAGCAAACTGAATTGGAGAATCACCTTTGCCCCAACTACTTGCCACAAAGAACTTTTTCATTTTTAATTAAATTTTATTAATTTGTTGGGAGGAAGATGTAGTATTTCTGAATACAATTTCTTCAGCAAAAAGAGAATTTATATAAACACGCCTTTTTAAGTTGACGTTTGTTTATTTAAATGAAAAATCAAGTGGAAGCAGTTGTTGAGTATCAGAAAAATGTTATCGACCATGTTATCGATTTTAATTGGATGTGTTCGTCAATGAATTATTTTTGGACTTTTAAGACTGAAAATAATTGGTGAATATTTATTACTTAAAAAGTGTGGTTGATAACGTGAGTCGATGGAAATAAAAATTAACAAAAGCCGTGTTTTGGTGGGAATGATGGAGAGAAACGGAAGACACCTTATTTTCTCAAACCAACACCAAAAAGAGGATTTCTCAATGGTAGTATAATGGACCGTTACCAAATCTGAGTGCTCTGGGATTTGGATTTCCTTTTTTAAAATAAAAATAAAACGTATCCTAAGTCGAGAAACGAAATAAAACAAAAAGTATCCACAGTCAATCTCGTTTGAAGAGCAAGAACAAATCGAAATGAAACGACATCATCTCAACTCAGCTTTGACTAAGGAAAATAGTACGTTTACACAGACCCAAAGTTTTACATTTGGCGACGAAATTTCGAAATTTTATTTCCCCGTTTGCCCTGAATGGCGAACATTTCATATTGCAGCTTCGGTCATAACTTGGTTCCGCGCATTTCGTTTTCTGGTGTTTGCACCAAAACATTCAATTCGCTAATAAAATTAACTTTAATATACATTGAGTGACCTGATTTTAGCTCGCTTCTGTCCACTTCTCAATTTTTTATATGTTTTTCCATGGCAATATGTGGCGATATTATGAAACTTTCGGGTAGGTATGCGTTTCAGCGGCCAAAATATTTATTCACATAAACACAAAGTGTGCATCTTGTAATTTGTTTGTCATAATATACTGCCAAAGACCTGCTATAATTACTGGACGATGGTGAGTATGCACTTCCAGCAAACGCGCCAATTTCGGGTCTAACTTAAAATGCAATAGCAGTGAGTCGAGCAGAAAGAGGATTGTAAAATGAACGTTTTTATTGCCAGGTAGTTTCATCGGTTTTGTGAGTAGTGTATGTTCGATGACACCCTACGACATGATTATCGGGTCCATATAGGTCTCGGTCAAGTTCAATGACCAGCGGATTGAAAAATGATAAAAATGTTCTCTATATTTTGGTATTTGGATTACCTTCATCTTCAAGAAGCCTGCCTTTAACTCTTAACTCCCACGAAGCCACAGCTCCTTCGCCTTCAGCTGAAGGTTTGCAAATCAAGAAATACAGTTCTGCTATGTACTGCATCCAACTTCTTTGCACCTATAAAGTCGAAAAACTATTGATTTTCAATAAACACCTTACTTTTATTTCCAGGTTCGTTGATTCTCCTGCCTATTGCTGCCAATAATTTCGTATTCATACCATCCAGAAGTGTTTGTTTACATTTGGCAACTGTCATCTGTCGAAAATTAAAAAGCCCCATTCTTTAAAGTTTGAGAAAATTATCACTAGAATCGATATTAACATTAACCAAAACCATTTAATGTAATGTAGATGATGAGGGCAAATGGACCCGCGAATTAGCTGATTCTGAAGTGCAGCCGACAAGGATTGAAATATACCTTCCTATAAGCATACGCGGAGCTCGACTTTCAAACTCATTTCTTTATCATTATCTTACGCACCAGAAAGATGCTAGTTTTATCAATAATTGGTCTGATTGTCTCTTCCTACTCTCTTTTTTTATCAGTACGGCTACTTGAGCAGCAAATCATTTAACTACCAATGACAGTCTCCGGTCCAGTATACTTATTGCTCGTCTATTCACTTAAATTACGCATTGGATAACAATATTCATTCGTCGCTAGGCTTGGCGAATCGAACTAGAAACTATATAGATATCAACAAAAAAGTATTCTCCAGGCGTTAGTAAACAATCATATGAGCCACGCATTCTAAATGCCCTGTGGAATTCACTGCACGTATGTGTCAATGCAGTTAAAGTTAATTATTACTTTTTTACCATCACTCTAGGTAAAAACGGTCATTCAACTCAACCCTTAAACAATTATACACTTTGCTCCGTTTCCACAACACCTCTGGATGTAGGAGGAACCCAGCGCGTTTTTGCTTAATAATATTTAACAAAGCGGCTGTTATATTATTCGCAATATATTTTTCAGGAATCTCTCTTGTTGCAAGATTTGCTGAATACATTATGAAGTGGATGGTAACAGTCAAGAACGCGCCCTGCTGCTATCCGATATCCAAATATCTGTTGTAATTACGTTTTGCACTATAGCCTCCAGTCGTTTGCAAACTTCCAAATACTTTGCTGGTAACATGATGTTCGACAAAAGTTTGTGATTGGGAGCTCGATATAAGGACTGCATTTTCCGCGATTACCTATTCTAGAAACCCAGCGTTTTCCACAATCGAAAGTGGCTGCAGGTCTGTCGCTATCATTTTATAATAGAATCGTCAATGCTCTGTGATTCAGATGACGAAAGTTCTGAACGTTTATCAGTCGCAAATAAATTCGAATGCACCGTTCTTTTGATCTTTGGAACTACACCTGTTGATGATGAAGTGGCTGGTGCTTCCGATTCTTTGCGTTGTCATAGGCACTGATTGTGTGACATGTACTGTTGTTGGAGGTCCCCATCATTTGCTTATATATAGCTTGGATGTTTACAGCGTAAATGGTCATTTAAATTAGACGTGTTGCCTAAAAATTTCAACCGCTGGCATATATTGCAACGAACACCATTGCCTGTCTTCTGGAAGAACTCCCATGCAAGCGATATTTTTAATCCAGGACGCATATTGCCAAATGTACCCCTCTAATTTTTCGCAAAAAAGTACAATAGGTACCTACTAAAAAATATTTCTTATCTACTTACTAGCAAGTCACAGTGTGAAGGACAAATTTGGAATTTGTAACACTTAATAGCTGTGTTTTATTATCCATGCGGATCTGGATCTGGATCAATTTAATACGTAAAACAAAAACAACACAGGATCTTGCTATTTATCGGGATCATTAATCGTGATCCAAAATGTAATTACAAAACTCACTACCTGTTTTTTCGTGGCGTTGCTTATTTAAATTATAGGAAATTATAGGAACACAATAATATTGCCAGACCAAAATATGAAACACTTTTAATAACACAAAAAATCAATTAGCATATTTTCATATTCGAATAATTTACCACTGCGACTTTTGAGACGTTTTGCTTCGTAATATAATACACAAAAATTAATGGAAATATTAGCAGTACAATACTGTTAATATGTTGCATATTTGAACATAACATTTGAACATAGTTTCTGAAAAAAAATATTGAGTGCAAAATGTATGTTGATTTGTATTCAAATGGCAACACCCCCGACACAACAAACGATCATATTGTGACGTCACATTGTACCGTATATTTGCAATATGGCTGAGTGCCAATCGAAACTTGAAATACCTGGTATCGTCTGTTATGTGTTAAAAACAACTGTTGCCACAACTTGCCACTGATGATCCAGATCGTTTTATTATCAGATCGGATCCGTATCAAGATCATTGGGATAATAAAACGCGGCTAATAGCTGTGTTTTATTATCCATGCGGATCTGGATCTGGATCAATTTAATACGTAAAACAAAAACAACACAGGATCTTGCTATTTATCGGGATCATTAATCGTGATCCAAAATGTAATTACAAAACTCACTACATGTTTTTTCGTGGCGTTGCTTATTTAAATTATAGGAAATTATAGGAACACAATAATATTGCCAGACCAAAATATGAAACCTATTAATAACACAAAAAATCAATTAGCATATTTTCATATTCGAATAATTTACCACTGCGACTTTTGAGACGTTTTGCTTCGTAATATAATACACAAAAATTAATGGAAATATTAGCAGTACAATACTGTTAATATGTTGCATATTTGAACATAACATTTGAACATAGTTTCTGAAAAAAAAATATTGAGTGCAAAATGTATGTTGATTTGTATTCAAATGGCAACACCCCCGACACAACAAGCGATCATATTGTGACGTCACATTGTACCCTATATTTGCAATATGGCTGAGTGCCAATCGAAACTTGAAATACCTGGTATCGTCTGTTATGTGTTAAAAACAACTGTTGCCACAACTTGCCACTGATGATCCAGATCGTTTTATTATCAGATCGGATCCGTATCAAGATCATTGGGATAATAAAACGCGGCTAATATATTGTAAACACGCTAAAACACGTAAGAGCAAAGCAACAGCAAGCAAGCAAAATGCGTTTTACATACATATACATAAGACTAATCCATCAAGATAAACCACTCACACAGATTGCAAATACCATCACTCCAAAGTGCCAAAAAACCTTCTGTGTAAAATCGTCCAACATTTTTCTCAGTCGATAGTCCAAAAAATCATTCAGTTACTATTTCGAGAAATCATTTATTCGAATAAAAAACTTTCAGTTACTGTTTTTGAGAAATCAGTCGATAGTCCAAAACGAATGAAAGTGGAACCATCATAAATAACCACCCTTATAGAAAATCTGATAAGAACACACAAGCATAATAAACAAATCCAACTTGACTGAAAAGAGACTGAACGAACATCTCAGTGCAAGCCAAAAACAACATTTTTGCAGTAGCCATCGTGAGAGAGTCGACAGTTGAAGAAAACTATATCGATGGAAAAATACGAGTATTTGCATGTGTGAATGAATGGTTTCTCAAATTCAGTAACTGAAAGTTTCTTATTCGAATAAATGATTTCTGAAAAATACAAGGTGGCGCAAAAATAACCTTCCGATGTTTTTTGGCTGTAATTAAAAAAAAAATGAAAAAAATAGTCACCAATATTCCGCGTTCTGGAGCAGTGTAGCGTAACATTGTTTATTAACGTGTTTTTCGCATGTGTTTACTACACAAATGTCAAAACAGAACTGACATTAGGGGCCCAATCGCAAAATTTATAGCATTTTCTGATAGGAGGATTACTTTTGCGCCACCTTGTACGAGTAGTAACTGAATGATTCTTCGATAAATATCGAATGAATGAATATTTTGCAACCGTCGAATAAATCGATAGTTCTTATTCGATAGATCCCATGACTATGACTATACTCAAATCAATTGCTTGTGCGGAGTGGAAGGGACCTACAATTTTAGGCCGAATCCGAACGGCGTAACTTCTCGGGACAATTTAGACTCTTGTTTTTTGTCAGACGTTTCCAAGAGGAGGGACAGTGGAAAAAAACTCTAGATGTTAATTGGTCTCGGTGGGATTCGGACCGGGGACCTTTCGATTGGTAGTCCGACACACTTACCACTGAGCCACTGTGTCCGACTATTATAATTTGCAAACATTTTAAAACAACTTGCATCGGTTTCTCCTTTGCCATCCTTATCCCCATTTCTCTGATGCCCGCACTATGTGACTATTCACATGGTCACATTATAAGGGTACTAAAAATCCCTTTAAAAAATATTAAAAAAGGCGGCCAAGTGCGACTCGGACTCGCCCATGAAGGGTTCCGCACGAATTATAATTATTATTTACTTAGGCACCTATTACAGATTTATTATTAGAAAATAAAACTATTCAGTTTAGAAAAAAATGATATTAAAAACCTATCATTTTTGAAGACCTAGATACCCCACGCGTATTGGTTTGATGATTTATTTATTTTTTAGTTTTAGTTCTAAGTATGGGGAACCCCCAAAATTTATTGTTTTTTTTTCTATTTTTAGTGAAAATCTTAATGCGGTTCACAAAATAGATACATCTAAAGGGTTTTTCAATAAGAGCGCTACAAAAGTTTTTTTTAAATAAAACAAAACGGTTATCAATGAAATTCTTTATTCCTGTGAAAGTACGTTCGATGCCATTATGTATGGAACTCGATTTCTTTTGCATGGCCACCACGGGCACGCTTGCAGAAGTCCAGACGCTGAACCCAATTTTCGACGGTTTTCAAGCATAAATCGGCCGATACTGCTGCAATTTCACGTTCGATATTCGTACGAAGTTCATCAATCGTCGTTGGCTTGTTGGCATAGACCATAGACTTGACGTAGCCCCACAGGAAATAGTCTAACGGCGTCAAATCGCACGACCGAGGCGGCCAAGCGACTGGACCATTTCGTGAGATAACACGGTTTCCAAACTTGATTTCCAATAAATTGATTGTGGCATTCGCTGTGTGGCTTGTAGCGCCGTCCTGTTGGAACCACATGTCCTCCAAGTCAATATCATCCAAAGTAACAGAGTAACGTGCCGGTCTTGATCATCACGGAAGAAGTACGGCCCAATGACGCCGCCGGCCCATAAACCACACCAAACCGTAATTTTGTCGGAATGCAATGATGACTCATGGAGTACGTGTGGATTGCTGCCTGACCAATACCGCATATTGTGTTTATTGACGAAGCCATTCATCCAGAAATGAGCCTCATCGCTGAAGTTGATTTTTCGATGAAAATCCGAATCATTTTCGAGTTGTTGCTCAGCCCAATTCACGAACATACGACGCCTCTGGTGGTCAAGTGGCTTCAGTTCTTGCGCCAATTTAATCTGGTAAGGATGTAGGCTTCTTTGTCTCACTGGCACGGGAACATTTTGTACTGTGCTTGTGGATTTAAATTTTTCCACTAAACAATCAATTGTTGATCTGCTAGGACGATTATGACGACCATAAATTGGACGTAGCGCTCTTAACGTTGAGGCCACTGACTCCGAATTTCGGTAGTAAATTTTAATAATTTTGACTCGTTGTTGGCTCGTATATCTTTCCATCATGAAATGGCAAACCTTACTGAAGAGAAATGTCAAAAGACCGGCAAGAAATTCGGTGTCGTTTGCTGTCCCTGTCGCTCTACTTTTGTAGCGTCTCTGTTGAAAAACCCTTTACTTGCCAAGTTTCAACAGTATAGCTCTTATAGTTTCGGAAAAAAGTGTCTGTGACATTCCCGGACAGACAGACAGACAGACAGACAGACGGGCATGACAAATCTATAAGGGTTCCGTTTTTTGCCATTTGGCTACGCAACCCTAAAAAGTATGGTAAGCTGGGGCACATTTGGTATCTTTTTTTTGAAGCTTCGTACTTCCATACGCTAAACGCAAATTTTTTTGAAGTAACCGATAATTTCAATGTTGAAGAACCATTTTTAAAAAAACAAATTGCATATAATATTGATTTTCGTAAATAATTTTCGTGTTTCAAAAATTCAACTCAATTTGCTGAAAGCGCCCCAACTCGGGGCACCTTCGTCGATCCGACGCCGTTCTCAACAACTCGGCCTCTGCTCGTCCACTACTTGGAAAATGTTGAGGAAAGTTTTTGGCGGTTATCCATATAAGATCCAACTGGTGCAAGAATTAAACCCAGCGGACCATCAATTGCGTCGTGTGTTCTGTGAATGGGCTGATAATCAACTCCAAGTTTAACCAGATTTTTATCATCTTCAGCGATGAGGCTCATTTCTTGCTTTTGTAAGCAAGCAGAATTGTATGAAATGGGAAACATTTCAGAAACGTTTTTTAAACAATGTTTCCTGAAATGTTTCTTTGTGAAGTATGGACTGAAATTTATTTTCTGTATTGCTCTTCGAATCAGATGATCGCCTTAAAGGGTCTCGTTTTGAAACTCGTGATTGTAGAGTTTACGTTTAAGATCGTACTTTCTATCTTCTTAACAACATCGTCAACTGCTTTTTTCATTGACTCCTCATTTAGAGAAACCCTTTCGGTTTTCTTTTGATAGGTTCGTACTATATCTACGTAACATAAAAATAGCATGTAAAATAATCCCAAAAATTTAAATTTTGGGGCATATTCTGCATCTGCTGAAAGTGCCCCGACCTTAGATGCTGAATGTGCCTCAGCTTCTCAAATGTTTTTCTTCTTCACAAATTCTCGTCACTTTTAAATACAGCCTAATTTTAAACCCTATTCTATGGGTATATTAATTTTGACTCATAGTTTAAACATACCTTAATATTACCCGTAGACCCCTAAAAGTTACTATATTTATGATCAGCATCGATAGTAATGTCGATCTAGCCATGTCCGTCCGTCTGTCGGCAAAAATTAGGCCTTTAAACTGCACCTAGAGAGCTGACATTTTAACCATATACTCTCTAGGGACTCGAAACAATCAAATTTAAGAATTTTCGAAATCCGCCCACAGACACGCCAACAAACTCAAAAAAAAATTTATCGAAAAAATCGAATTTTGAGCTAGAAAGCTGAAATTTTTTATATATGATCTTTGACTCTTAAAACTGCTCGGGAGATAAAATTTCTAAAATCCGCCCGCCGACACGCCCACAATTAATTAAAACAATTTTATTGGAAAATCAAAATTCGAGCTATTAAACTGAAATTTATAATATAGACTCTTTAGGTGTCTGATAGGAATAAGAATAGGGTATCCAACAGTTCGCCCAAGCGGACTGTAGCCCGTACCTATGTTTAACTATAAAATTCACTTCACAGCTTACCTCCCTATTATGGTTAGTGAATCGAACGTTTGACACGAATTGAATTAACATCTAAAAGTAGGCAATACGATTAACAATAACAACTGAAAAAGGTTGTGTCATATAATATGAAAAATGTATTCAGTTGTTTAAAAGTTGAGTTGTATAAAGGTACGATTACACGGTCATTTTTTCGAGTCATTTAGATGAAGCTGTGACGTCAGGAAAAAATGTTCCATTAGAGAGACATTTAAGCTACGATTCGTCATTATTTATTTGCAAAAAAAATGGCGCGATCACACGGTAATGGCTTGTATCGTCATTTTTGTCCCAAAATCAAATGACACACACTGCGAATCATTTAAAATTTTCCGTTGGGATGTCATTAAATGAAGAGCGAAAAAATGACGATCACGACTTGCCTCATTAAAAAAATGACACCTTTCCTATTATTTCGATTTCGTAATGAGCGATGAGAAAACTATAGCTTCTGTCATTTAGTGTTTTTCTCTCATCTAAATAAAAAATGTCGAATAGAACTATTGCGATGATGGTGGAAATTGCGGAGATAAAAAGTATAGTCATTTGTCCTAGGCGTCATTAAAGAACGATACCGTGTAATTGGGCCTTAAAATTAAGATACATTTCAGTTGATTTGCAATTGTTAAAAGTGTTGCTTTCTTTTAGATGTTGATTCAATTCGAGTCGAACGTTCGATAATAGGGGTAATATACTAGCAGGCCACACAAATCTGTTTTAAAAACAATAAAATTGACTTGAAAAAATCTCTTAAGGTTAGATTAGACTGTATGCCGAGTTGGCATTCAACTGACCACAGCCAAATGACAAGATTATCTTTCAAATGACCAAAAGTTCCGCGCTGTCAAGGTAGTATATACTACGTGACCAAAATGGCAATTTTGGTCATTTTTGCCCTGCTGGTCATTAAAGGCATTTGTTGTTATATGTTCAGAGTGAGTTGTGGTAACGCCGTACATGTTAAAGCGAAACTTAATTTTTCAACAAAATAAATAAAACAGATAATCGGAAACTTTAAAGTAATACCTAGGTATTACACAACAAATACTAAACCATGCACATAAAAATAACAAGAAAACCACTAATTAACACTGAACGAAAGTACAATAAAAATGTAATTATTAAAACAATTTACGGCAAATGTTATCCAAAAATATTATTATCATCATGCAAAAATGTTATTATGGAAGTATTAAATAACTGCACGCTTGGAAAATATGACAATTTTCAGATTTTTTTTTTTTTTATAATAAGCGCGCACTAAAGGGATTTGTTGGGACCCTTATAATGTATTAGCTACACTGCGCGGGCGTTAAGGAATTTAGGGTGAGACGAAAAGGAGAGATGCCGATGCACGTTGGTTTTGAATGTTTGTAGGTTATAATGTGTAGGAAAAATGGAGCGGGGAAGAGCATTCCACATTCGTGTTGTACGGCTGAGGAAAGATTCTTTGAACTTCACTGTACGTCCGAACACAGGATTGAGGGTGAGCTGATGAGTATTCCTTGCATGACGGGTATTGCGGTTGAAATGTTCAAGGGGAGGAATGCAACTAGCTATTTCGTTTGAGCACTTATGGTGGAAATAACAATAAAACAACGAAAGGCAGGAGACATTACGACGATGACTAAGAGAGTCAATCGATCTCGCGATGTCTCTGTCGCCAATGAGTTTTATCGCGCGTTGTTGGATCCTGTCAAGTAACTCCAAATAAGTTATTGGTGCACCGGACCAGATATGAGCGTTGTACTCGAGTTTGGGGCGAATAAACGCCTTATAAATTGTAGCCAGATCAGAAAGGGTGAAATATTTCTTACAACGCTTAAGGAAGCCTAGACATTTCGCGGCATTCTTGGCGACACCGAATATGTAGTCATTCCAACGAAGGTTGTCATTAACACACATACCGAGAATGGAAAGTCTTTCGGTTTCAGCGATGCAAGTGCCATTCATAGATAATGGCAGTGTGTGTGGGTTTTGCTTTAATGACAGGAGACAGCATTGTGTTTTGGAAGCATTAAATTCCACTCTATTGGTTTTACCCCACTGAGTTATGTTGTTAAGATCGGAATTTAATGAGCTTAACATACGTTGCCGTTCCAGTTCCACACCCGAAGATGACTGGCGTGACCCAAGAAACGAATATGAGAAGCTGAGGGTACTGTCATCAGCAAAGGAATGGATTAGATTAGAAGTAACAGACAGGAGATCATTTATAAAAATGAGAAAGAGAGTCGGGGACAGAGCAGAGCATTGTGGGACACCAGCATTTATTTGGTGAGTTGCAGACTTGAAGCCGTCCAAAACAACTTGAATTGAACGGTCCGAAAGGTAATTTCTAATCCATTGAAGAAGAGTATCATCGATTCCAAATGCACGCATTTTCGACAAGAGAGCTTGATGCCAAACTCTGTCAAATTTCTCTTTGAAATATCAAGCGCAACAATCTTAATTTCACCACCTTGATGAAGAGACTGGTTCCACTTTTCGGTTAGATATGTCATCAAATCACCAGTGGACCCGTTGCTGCGAAAACCATACTGCCGGCCATTAAGAAGTTTTCGCGATTCAAGATATTTCATTAGCTGACGGTTTATCAGCGTTTCCATGACCTTAGAAAGAAGGGACGTAAGTGCAATTGGTTGGTAGGAGTAGGGAGAAGAAGATTCGCCTTTTTTTGGTACAGGCAGGACAAATGCTGTTTTCCATCTTCCCGGGAAGAGTCCTGAAGAATAGAACAGATGGAAAGGCTTACGCAATGATTTTGCCAGCGAAGAAGAACACCTCTTCAGAACAATAGGGGAAATACCATCTGGACCAGCGGATTTGTGAACGTCAAGATCTTGAAGTACTCTAGCCACTGTACGAGTGCGAAAGTGAATTGGTCCCATAGAGAATTCTACGCGCTCAAGTACAGGGGGAGACAAAACACAATCTGGAAGCGTTGAGCTGACTGCAAAGTGAGCAGCAAGCAGATTGGCCTTATCTGTAGAGCTGACAGCTGGAATGTCGTTATAAATGAGTGACGGGATAGATGACGAGACCGAATTCTTGATGTTTTTAACAAATGACAAAAAGTTTTTACTACCAGTGGGACTTTGTAGTATTTTTTGCCTCAACTTTTGGTCATAGGAGAATTTGACACGATTAATGTGGGCATTGCAGTCATTTCTGGCTCGTTTAAACTTTTTACGGCTTTCCTCAGATGGGTTGGCCTTATAAGACCGTACGCTTACCTCTTTTAACCTGATAGCCTCCTTGCAGATCGAGTCACACCACGCGTTAACCTTGGGTTTGATACTTTTAATCCTGTTATGGATAAAAGACTTCATACCCAGGTGAATTATGTTTGTGACCATATCAGCAGCAGCATCCACGTCGCTGTCGAGGAAGCACAGCGACCAGTTAAAACTCTTAAAGAAACCGTTTAGTTTTTCCCAATTGGCTTTCTCGTACTGCCATAGGGTTCTTTTAGGAGTTTGTTCTTTAACTATGTGGTTGGAGTACGAGAAATTTGCTGATATGATACAATGGTCTGACGAACCTAGAGGCGATAATACGTTCAAAGCATATTTATTGGGGTGAGAGGTAAGAAACAAGTCCAATGTGTTGGCAGTTTGGCTGCTAATGTCCGGTATTCGTGTCGGCTCATTTACAAGCTGAGTCAGATTATTTACCTCAGCGAAGATCTCGACGTACCTTCCTTCGGGTGTTGTCTGACCAGAATGTCGAAGCCAGCATGAATTGTGTATATTGAAATCGCCCGCAATAACGATTTCAGAACGAGGATGAAGGGTCACAATTCTTGTAATAGAATCAGACAGGGCATCAAACTCATTATAAGTTGAATGTCTGTCCAAGTTGGGGCTTCTGTAAATAAAACAGTAGTGAATTAATTGCCTACGGACATGGAATTCTAGCCAAATGAAATTAAATTCTGGGTTGGCACATTGGCCATATTTTATTTATTTATTTATTTTATTTATTTATTTATTTATTCATGAAATGCTTATACACAGTAAGACATATTGTCTTATTATTGAGTGATTAGCTACAATATAACAATAGGAAAGCCTAGCTCAGACAATTTTGTGTTTATAAATACTCGTATTTTGAAAGAATTAATACAATATACAATATAAGAAAGAGGACAAATATAAAATTTATACAAAATTAGAAAGAAAGAAAGTAAAAAGAAAAAGAAAACGAAAAAATCCATTATTTTGGGTAGGTATACATGTTATTCCGAAAAATGAAGTCGAATTCTGTCCTCTATTATCGCAGCATCATTCACTTCTTTAATAAAGCGTGGTAGAGAATTCCACAGGCGGATTGAGTAGACAAAAAATTGTCGCTCGGATGTTAGGGAGGCATATCGCGGGTGAGTTAGCATTCGCGATCTTTGCGAGGATGCCACATCAATATATTCAAAGAGATATTGCGGTTGATGGTTTAAAAGGATTTTTGAGAGCAAAGTCAGGGCACGATACTTAAGGAAGTTGTCGAAGGTCATGTTGAGGAGACGTTTTGAAAAATTAGATACATGGTCATATCTGCGTAAGCCGTAAATATAGCGTGTTAAACTATTAAATGCGACATTAAGTTTCCTTTTGCTCACAGAGTCACAATTGGAGTATATTTCGCAACCATAGATCAAGGTTGGTATGACCTGCGTTTTCGCCAGTAACATACGCACTCTTATGGGGGTGTAGGATTGTGTCGCCCACAAAGTTCGAAGAATGCCATATGTTTTACCCACAACTGTATTAATATGGTTGTTCCAGGTTAAGGTGCGGTTAAACAACACTCCAAGATTTTTAGCAGTGTCGACATACGTGACTGCAGTGTTGTGCAAGATCACTGGGCGAAAATATGAAAGGTCAACAATTTTTCTGGATATCACGAGGGACATACTCTTCTTGGGGTTTAATAAAAGGCCATGTTGCTGAGACCAACATGCAATGTCTTCGAGATCTTCGTTAACACAGCTTACCCCATTTTCTATGAGCCCGAGTGGACAACTGAAATACATTTGAACGTCGTCTGCATACATATGAATTGAACAGTTTTTAGCTATAGACGGTAGCTTATTAATTTATTATTTATTTATTTCATTTCATCAACTGAGGTACACTTGGTCCTCTAATGGATTACATACATACTTAATTCGACAAATTATTAACATACTTAATTAACCTCACCAAAGTTTGTTAAAAGTATAAGCAATTGATTTTTGAACGTATTTCTACTTATATTAGAGTGAAGATCAATGATATTCCCAATTGAATTAGCTTCTCTTAAGCATCTAGTTATTGTTTCATTATATCCGTATTGTACTTTATGCATAGGCTCAACAAAAATATTTTGATTTCTCAATGGTATCACGGGTCTTCGATATCTGATCTGTGTAAGCAGGTAAGGACAATTTATATGTTTAGTTATTAGGTCTCTCACAAACATGATCGAAAAATACCTCCGCCGAATACATAAAGGCAAAATTCCAATCAGCTGGCATCTGATATTATATGGTGGCAAGTCGATATTCCAATTAAGCTTTTTTATCGCAGCTCTAGTAAACCATTTTTGAATCTTCTCTATCCTTCTAGAGTGAACCATATAATATGGATTCCAGATAACAGAGCAGTAATCTAGGGAAGACCTCACATATGCAAAATATAGGTATTTAAGGGTATGCGGGTCAGAAAAATCTTGAGAGTTTCGCAAAATAAATCCCATCATTGACCTGCATTTTGTGACGAGGTAGTCTATGTGACTATTGAAGTTGAGTTTATAGTCAAATAATACGCCTAAGTCTTTTTTGGATGCGATGCTTTCCAAAGGTAGATTTGTTATGCTGTAGGTAAACTGAATTTGTTCCCGTTTCCGGCAGAATGTAAGGCTATTGCACTTTGAAACATTAAGATTTAAACAGTTAAGTGTACACCAATCTGATAATCTATTGAGGTCATCCTGCAAAAATAAACAGTCCTGGGGTGATTTAATAGATCGAAAAATTTTCAAGTCATCAGCGAACATTAAGCATTCAGAATTAAGGATGACATTGGGAATATCATTAACAAATAAAAGAAACAACAAAGGCCCAAGATGGCTGCCTTGAGGGACTCCCGAAGTAGCGTCAATGCGATCTGAGACAATACCATTAATCCTAACAAACTGCGAGCGTCCTCTTAAGTAAGAATTGAACCATTCTAAGAGACTTGAGTGAAAACCATTGTTGCGCAATTTATTAAGAAGAATATCGTGGTTTACCCGATCAAATGCTTTTGCAAAATCTGTGTAGATGACATCGCACTGCATACCATTTTCCATGTTGTTTGCTATAAAATTTGTTAAAATTGTCAGATTAGTCTCTGTGGATCTTCCAGCAATAAAACCATGCTGATACGAAGAAATTGTGGACTTAAGAAGAGCTGTAAGTTTACCACAAACAAGTTTTTCGAACAATTTCGGGATAGTGGGAATTTTCGATATTGGACGATAGTGAGTAACATCTTGTTTGGGACCAGATTTATAAATCGGTGTTATGAATGAGCTCTTCCAAGCATCTAAAAAAATTCCCTGCTCCAAGGAACTATTGAAGAGCATATGAAGTGGCACTGAAAGTTCATCCGCGCATCTTTTTAAAATAATGGAAGGAATACCATCAACGTCTCCTCTCATGTCGGATACTAAATCGGACAGCGCAACTACTACTTCAGAAATAGATAAGTATATGCTACCAACGTTAATAGAATTCGTGGAGTAGTCAGATTATTTATTTGAATAAACAGATTTGAAATGGCTAGCAAACATGTTGCAAATAACTGAGAGGTCTGTTGACAACTCGCCATTATACTGCATACTATTAGGAATTCCAGTCGATTGTTTTTTGCAATTGATGAAACTCCAAAATCGTTTACTATTGACTTTCAGGTCTGATTCGACTGAAAGGACATATTGCTTATATAAAAATTTGTTAAGAACTTTAAAATCTTTTTGAAGAGTCCTATATTTCAGAAGTAATTCTCGATCAGAAGATGATTTGCGCAATTGTTTATAAGTCTTGTTTTTCAGGTTATTTAGATGGATTAATCTTTTATTAAACCATATGGGCTTTGAGTTTCTCCTAACTTTAACCTTAGGTGTGTTTACGTCGATTATGTCATTGACTATCATGATCAGGGTATTGTATGAGTGTTTCAAGTCTATGCCATCAAATATTGAAGACCACGCAATACCATTTAGACAATTTTTAATATTACCAAAATTGGCTCTATGAAAATTGTACTTAAAGTTTGAAACAGAAATTGGCTTAACAAATTTGTAGAACTGAAAATAAAGGGAGAACAGAAGGGGGCCCAGGATTGAGCCTTGTGGTCGCCACGCGATGTTGGAAGGAGTTCCGACAAATACTTGTTTAACTGAACTGCCTGCATTCGATTTGTGAGTTAGGAGAACAGAAGTTTCACTGCACAGGACGAGAAATTAAAGTGTCGAAGAAGTTTTCCACATAGGACAGAGTGGTCAACCATATCAAACGCCTTGGAAAAATCTAAAAGGATTAGAAAAATTGATGTGATCTTTGTCCAGGGCTTGTCGCAAATCCTCCGTAACTCTTAATAGCGCTGTAATACAGCTATGACCTTTGCGAAAACCAGATTGCTTGGATGTTAATAGATTTGAAGAGCAGAGATGTGTGGTTATTTGATTTTGCAAGCATATTGAGGATGAAGTTGGTAGGCTACGTCACTACGTATATAAACGGTGATATCGCGATGGGGAAAGAATAATGGCACTAAGTTGTACCCAGGTAGACTAAACTCTGTTAAATGAGAGCCAACGCTAACCTGGGTTTCACTAAGTGCCAAAACAGCTGGTTTGTTGTGAAAAACATGGGCGTATAATGAAAAAAGTTTTTTTCTCAACTTACGAATGTTGCTGAATTCCACAACGAAATTCCTACACATTACAAAATACAAACATAAAAGAAAACACAACTCCGACGCTAACTAAGCATAGGCCGTGAATTGAAAATATACGTTAGATTTCCAAAACAATTTACCGCAGGTGTTATGCCCGTACAGTAATTTGTTTTGGTCCACCAACAAAATCAACAACACACGACCCGCTATTCGCCCGATGCTGCCATTACCCAAGCATTGCAAGTGCACAAACGATAATCGAACGACACATGCAATAGTCAAGAAAGAGCAACAGTGATGAAGTGGGATGGGGGACGGAAGGAAAACCCTACGCTGTTGCTTTTTTTCGCTTTTTCTGTTATCAGCACTGCCAAGAGCCACCGGCACTGGCTCTGTGTGGATTTTTTTTCTTTTTTCAAAAATGACAGCAATGCCATAACCAATTTTCAATAAATTGCATAATGGTCATTAGGTCATTATACTGGCATTCGTGCTTATTGTCCGATTACACTGCATGCAATTTTGTCATTTTTATCTGTCAAAATCAGCATGGTTGTGGTCATTTGAGATATGCCGATTACAATGCATGACCCTATTTTGACAGGGAGAACTGTCAAAAATGGTCATTAAATGCCAACGTGGCATACAGTCTAATCTTACCTTTAGTTACCTCTTGTACAAAATATCAACGGGAGAGGAGAAAAACACAAAAGTACACCTAATTTTTTTGAGCGCTTGACTACGAGTGTCAAATTTTGATCGTGTTCATGTATTCAACAATGGATGCATTCACCTTCATAACTGTTGCTTACTTCAAAGTGCATCCCGCCGAAATCGGCTTTGACGTATGTGCCCCGATAATGAATGTGCCCCAGTTTACCATACCTTCATTCATAATATATGTACGTACGAGTAATGTAAATTTGTATTAATCTATCATATCACGCCAAAAAGTACCTATAACTTCTGACGCGCGTACGTACATGAGTACCTACCTAGACAAACTATTTTTTTGGTGTGGTCTGCAGTAAATACACTATCAGCTCTGTGTCGTGGAGTGCTTTTCAGATTTTAAGGACCTTTTTTGTTATTGCAAGGACCTCTTGGTAAAATAACATTGAACACAGATAAACTATGATACCTCACAAGAAGAGAATCAGAGTTTCAAAATATTTGAATTTTAAACATTTTAAATCCCTTTAATTCCACAAAAGCCGCAAATCGCCTAATCCTTATGTAATACGCTAGCAATTCATTGCCTACAAACCAAATCCTTTTAGCACGAACACAAAACCATCCCACAAAGGGAACGTGACTTTTAAATCTGTGTGTAAAACCATCAGGGATGGTTGGTACAGTTGAACTTTCGTTAATTAAGAAAATTGGTATCGACTGGAAATAGGACTTGCTCGCGTCTACGGATTTGGCAATAAAAACTTGTATCCATTCTTCACCCTTACAAAAGTAGTGCTTGTCCTAGACACACCCTTGGCATTTCTGGGACGAAAGTAGATCGCGGACTTTAGCGAAAGTGGATTGCCCTACATTGATTTCGTTTTAATATTTTGTATCCGTGTTTCTTTCTTTTTTGTGGTGGGTGGATAGTTTTATATATGGAGCGTATATTACGTATTCAGTCGAGATACAATAGATACGTATTACATTTTCGCAATTTAAATCAGTTCACTTAATAAGGGCTGGGTTAATTTGACATGCCAATCGAATGATGATTTTATGTGGGTCTGGGTGAAGCACAAAGTCGCATCAAAGTGGTTGCATTAACAATCAATTAGTACTCTTATCTCTCTTTATATATTTTCATTATACCTATTCCACGAGCAGAGACCACTTTACTCTGATTTCTAGCATTAGAAGGCAAAAAAAAAACCCTGGCTGCCTGACTGCCCACGCAGAGATGATTAATTCCTTCTGACCGTGCTGGGTCACAAAAGGCATGGACTGGAACAGTCGAGCGGGTATATTGACTTTGAAGTTCTTGTCATATCTGGGTTTCACATCATTCGTTAGTGGCATGAGCCTTCTTTGATTAAACGTGTCCAGTAGTCAGTACGCGGGAATGGTCAAAGGTGTAAGGCCTCCAAATTTCGGCCTCTCACAGTCTGAGAGCTCATTTGGCAGCCACATTCTTCATGAAGAGCTCCACAGGTTGTAGGTTCAGTAATGTTTATAGACTAAGTTAACAGTTAAGGAGTGGATTTTATAGAGCCCAGACCAGAGTATATCCATTAATGAGTATAGGGACACTCTCTCTACATATGCATTTGCTAGTACCACAAAGCAAAATGCAGAAAAAATCGTACAATAAGTGGAAGCAGATCGAACGAATACTACCTAAATACAATGACTGCTTGAGAAGAAAAGGGTACACAACACATTTTAGCTGAACCACTACATGGGGCTTGCTGCGTACGACGAACGATTGTGGGTTTTTTCATAAAGCATTTTTAAAGGCGGGCCGGAATGACTGTCAGTATTTAGTATTCTCGCTCAACCATGCAGGTATGAATTAATATGATCAGGTAACCAGCTTTGCTTTAGTAGAATTGGTAATATTTGTATTTTTTGCCAATGGTTATTGATTAAATGGTCTTTGTTATGGACATGAAAAAGAAATGTTTCATTCTATATCACGAAATTCAACCCTTTTGCTTTGCTACGACTTCGTTAATAACCATTTTTTAGGATTTGAAGTTTTATTGCCAGCACTTTTTAGGTTATATATTTCATAGCAGATGGTCATACTAATTACTTAGGTTGGTCGTAGAGGGTGGTAGAGGGGATTGTTTATATTTTTTTCGCACGTATTTTTAAAGGCGGGCCGGAATTGGATTGTTATCAGTCGTTCATTAACATCAATTGACGAAAGAAAGGGAGTTCCGTGTCAGTGCGTGTGGCAAACAATTAAAAGTAGTGAAATAGTGATGTTGAAGTGCAACTTGGCATTATTTAAATGTTTGGCATGTGGGCGAGAGGAGAAAGAAAATGTTGGAGTTAAATATTTCAAAATACCGGATTATAGTGAGAGGTAAGCAATATAAGTTATAGATCGGGCAAGAACGAATATAAATCTGTGTTGTATTTCTTAATTTTTTTTTAGAAAAGCGAACTGCATAAACAAACAACACTTAATACATGAAAAATTGTCGAGGGATTCTAGGATCTGCGAAAGACATTTCTCGAAAGACATGTATGCCAAGTCAACGATGCAAAAATTCCGAAGGCCATTTTTCGCAAATCCGGAACAAATTACTTTTTTGCATGAAATGAAATTATTTTTTTAAAAAAAATATGACTTCATGAAAATTCTAGAAATGAAACTAAAAACATAGGGACGGGCTACAGTCCGCTTGGGTGAACTGTTGGATACCCTATTCTTATTCCTATCCCTCATAAGTGGGCGTGACAAAAGTCTAACTATGGTTGAATTGTTAAGAACGCTCTACATATTTTGTTATATAACATTTAAAGGATTTTATAAAAAAAAACGCTCCCTAGCTCAAACTTGGGTGTTTCAATAAAATTGTTTTATTTAATTGTGGGCGTGTCAGTAGGCGGATTTAAAAAAAAATTAACACATGAGCATAAAGGGCCCCTAGATAGTATATATTATAAATTTCAGCTCCCTAGCTCAAACTTTGAATTTTCAAAAAAAAAAAATTAATTGTGGGTGTGTCAGTGTGCGGATTTTGAAAATATTTACACATGAGCATAAAGGTCCCATAGAGAGTATATATTATAAATTTTAGCTCAAACTTTGGATTTTCAAAAAAATTGTTTTATTTATTTGTGAGCGTGTCAGTGGGCGGATTTTGAAATTTTTTTATCACGAGCAGTTTTAGGAGTCATAGATTATATATAAAAAATTTCAGCTTTCTAGCTCAAAATTCGATTTTTTCCAAAATTTTGTTTTTTTGAGTTTGTCGGGCGGATTTCAAAAATTCGTAAGCTTGATTATTTCGGGACCCTAGAGAGTATATGGTTAAAATTTCAGCTCTCTAGGTCCAGTTTAAAGGCCTAATTTTGCCGACGGACGGACGAACGGACGGACGGACATGGCTAGATCGACATTACTATCGATGCTGATCATAAATATAGTAACTTTTAGGGGTCTACGGGCAATATTAAGGTATGTTACAAACTATGCGTCAAAATTAATATAGGTACCTTTAGAATAGGGTATAAAAATGCGTTTTATAAAAGGATGGCAACAGAATATAAATGCCTTAATTGGCATTTTTACAGAAATAAAAGAAGACGGTATTAAGTTTCTTTTAACAAGAAATCTTAATCAAGATTGCTTGGAAAACACCTTTGCTGTTTTACGTTACCGAGTGGAAAATAACAAGTTGCTGACTCCATTTCAACTCATTTGTCCATTTAAAAGAACTTTTTCGGCAAAGTATATGGAAGATATTACCCATGGAAACTGTGATCCAACTGCTAACATGGAACTTTCAGACATTGAAGTGCAGATGGAACCACAAAAACAAAATAAGGACAATTTGGTTTACGCTTTCAAAACTGAACCTGATTATAAAACTGTAAACTTTGGTATTGATAATGCATTCTACTATTTCGCAGGTTATATTTTAAAAAAATACCGCCTAAACTACAAGTGTGAGTTAAAACTGAGTCCGCAACTTAACGTTTCCTCCCTTTTTACAGATTTTAAAGAATATGAAGATGCGAAATTGACACGGCCCAATCAAGAATTTTTTGACTCGTTAGAGAATCTTGAACAAAAATTTATTTCTTGTTTTCCAAATATGGACTACCTAAATAATTTTGAGGGGAATATTTTTAACTTTTTGAAAAATGAATTTCATTACAATTGTTGCAAAAATCAAAATAAGGAATTTCTTATCAAATTTTACGTCCGAGTACGGGTTTACTTTATTCTAAAACAGTTCAATAAAAATAACAAAAAATGTACCAACAAACAAAAATATTTAAGTGTAGCACACATGTGAATATATATTAGATATAAAATGTTCAATAAGAAATATTACAAATTGAATTTGCTGTTTTTTTACGTCACACCCTGTACCACATTTTGAAATAGTTCAACTACTCTTCCATCCCTCTTTTACTAGAGCACTTTTAGGGCCGTCTATTTCTCGTGTATGTGTACTGCAAATTGTAAACTGATAAGAAACACGTGGAGAGTGTCCCTACTCATTAATGGATATACTCTGGCCCAGACAAGCAATCGTTTGTATTTCGTAATCAAGTTTCTGAGGTAGGATTTGGTGTTAGCCGCCTCACACCAGATGATCGAGCAATAGGTGAGAATGGGTCTCACAATCGAGGTATACAACCAGTATACAATGTGCGGCTGTAATTTCTTCTCAAATCCTTACCTACAGGCGTTAAAGCTTGCAGTCCCTTTTTCATTCTCTCTTCGGTGTTCCCTTTCCAGTTTAGTTTGGAATTGAAGACCGCGCCCTGGTACTTCACCTCGTTTGACAGATTTAGGCGAACACCTTTCAATTTCGGTAAGTATCTTATATTTCTTATTAAACAGGATGACCTCCATCTATCTATTCTTTTGATGGTCAGGGATTTGAGAATCTTGTCGATTGACACGTTCCACAGAAGGTGGAGAGCACCCGCCCTTTTGGCATTCCAGAGTTAACGTGCTTCTTAATCATACATTCCGCTAGGCTGTTGTTAATGGCCCTACTTTTGAGCATTGTCTTAACCCAGTTAGTCAGAAACTGTGGCGAAACAAGATCCTTGAGTGAGGAAGTGATGGTTTTCGTATTTAGGTTATTGAAAGCTCCTTCTATTTTCAGGAAGGCAGCCAACATAAATTCTTTTTAGTCCAGAGACGTCTCGATCGCTCTGGTAACTTCATGTAGTGTCCACTAATCTGTCTTTGACATAAGCTTGCTGTGCACTACATAGAGAGCCAGTTTCCTCAAGTTTGTTCCTTAGGTAAATATCCAAAAGTCGTTCCAGCGTTTTCATAAGAAAATATAAAAGATTAATTGTTCTGTAATCCTTGGCCGTGGAATGGCTGGGTTTCGACGCTTTGCGGATTAAAATCACTCCCACTCTTTTCCAGCTATCTGGAACGAGTCTCAGCTCCAGGCAGCTTTTGAATATTGCTTCATGGTATGGTCGTATCGCTTTTCATTTAGGGCCTGGCTGGGAGAATGCCATCCGGGCCAGCAGACTTGTACGGTTGGAAGGCTTTCAGTGCCCATGCTATTCTATCCCTGTTACTGTAGTCTCTAATGACGGGCTCCTCAACAATATGTGAGGGGATTTAGTCTATGAAACTCACTGGACCATTGGTCAGGTTTGTGCGACCCGCGAAGTGTATTCCTAAGAGCAGCTCCAAGGTCTCCTGGTTACTTTCTGTCCAGCTGCAGACTTCCCTACATAGGTGAAACATGAGTGAAGGGTTCTTTGCTATAGAATCTGATAGAATCTTTAGGAGTATAGCAGCCTCTGTGGTACATTCAATGCGGGAGCCCAGGTCGCTCTTTTTGCTGCTCTCGTTTTCTTTTTGAACGCATTGAAACTGGAGCGATAGGCTTTCCAGCATTCTGCAGTTCTTGTCTGTTTTGCTTTGTTAAAAAGTTTCCTGGTTGGTGTAAGACATGAGAAGTCGTAGCTCCACGTTTTACCACGCTGCGTGTGTTCTTTTGGGGGCCCCACTGACAAAGCAGGTTTTTTTTTGAAAGAGCCAATCACAGTCTTTCTGGGAAGGTTGACTGATTCGTTTACCTGTGTAGCGTTCACTAGTGTACCTGTCGGGACAGGAGTAAGTTTATGTTCGACCAGGTTGGAGAATTTGTTCCAATCTGTCTTAATGGGGTTTCAGATAATGTTATCTTTAATTCGTTCAAAATCAATGGTAAAGGTTATCCCGAAGTGGTCGCAGAAAGAACATTTCGGGTAAACATTCCAGTCATTGATCCTGAACTTATCAATCGTGAGTGCTATCTATTACTTCCTTCCATAGCTTGTTGTGAAAGGTAGGGTGACTTCCTTTGTTGCAGATATAAATGTTGGAAAGTATAATATAGTGAAGTAAAGACTCATCTTTTTTGTTTATATCTTTGCCATCCACACACTGTAGGTATGTGGTGGGAGTTTGTGTCTATACCTATGAACAGGTTAGATATGGTGGAGTTGGCGTGCTGTACCAGGTCCCTTTGTAGTGGGGATGGGGATCTTCTCTTTCATATGGCAGGAATGCAGATGCAAGAATAAGCCGGGCCCGTTCTTGTCGTCGCATACCGCTACTGTCGTGTCACTGTTGCTGAAACGATAAGAAAGGAAAAAGTTAATCGTTTTCCTTATCAAAATGCAGCTTCTAAGTTTACCTTCACGGTTTGAGTGTATCAGTGTAAACCCTCTGAACCTTAAACCCTGGATTTTGGCCTTACAAAGCCAAAGTTCCTGGATTAAGGCGACATCCACACTTTCCTCAGCCATGAAGAGCAGCAGGTTGTCGGTGGTAGCACGAAAGTGATGCTAGTTGATTCGCATCACCCTGAGCTTTCCGACGTTGGTCATCGTGCATCATGACGAGGGAGAACTTTATGCTTTCCAGTTCAAATTTAACGAGCCCTGCTACGGATCTCAGATACGTGTCGGATTCTGGGTCCATCGCAATGCATAAGTCCCTGCCGCCACCATTCTCCCGCGGCTTGGAACTTACGATCGTTCATTTACCCACATTCAGCTCCTTATTCGGTAGGCAGACTTGCTTGATTATGATTCGATCTTCCTCCGTGTACGGGGAAGGAATACATACATATGTAAGCGTACGCAGGGGTATAGCTGAGGCGTGTAAGACATCCAGTTTAGTGCCAGGCCATAGTTCCACAAGGTCGTGGATACAGCGCATAAGGAAATCGTGGGACTCTTTTTTTATCATATCCAATGACATTCACACCTTTCTGCCATCCAGCGCGTCATAACTGAAGGCATTGATGTCGTCTTGTGCTGCTAGGGCTAAATGGATTTTGGCCTCCACCTTGAGCCAGCTGTCCGTCGACAGCTTACCGTCCGGGTTGCTGGAGTCGACTATTGCTAGGTTGAGGTCGTCACTTTTGAAGGCATTCGACCGTAATTAGACCGTTAACTCACTGGGGTATATGTAGCTAATAGGATGGAATTTAAAGCTTCCAAAACCCTATCTGATCTGGCTACAATTTATTCAGCGTTTATTCTCAAAACCAAACTTGAGTATAACGCTCATATCTGGGCCGCTGCCCCAATCACAATTTGGAGCTTCTCAACAGAATACAAAAGCCCACGATAAAACTTATTGACGATCGGGATATCGCGGAAAAGTTTGACTCTCTTTGTCATCATCGCAATGACTACTGTCTATCACTGTTTTATCGATATTTCCACCATAAGTGCTCAAACGAAATGCCAGCTGCATTCCACCCTTAGAACACTTTAACCGAAATACCCGCCATGCCAGGAATGCAAATCAGTTCACCCTTAACCCTTTGTTCGGTCGTACAGTAAAATACAAAGAATATTTCCTTAGCCGTGCAACACGAATGTGGGATGCTCTTTTCCTTCATATTATAATCTACAAATATTTAAAAAAAAAAACGTGCACCGGCATCTCTTCACGTCTTCTAATGCTACTTTCCTTAACGCCCGCGCTGTGTAGCTATTTCATTATAATTATATAAAAAAATAAAAAAACATGGTGTTGCACTCGATTAAAAGCCTTGGCAAAGTCAGTAAACATTAAATCCACTTGTCTGCGGTTTTCAAACTCATTCCTGAGATAATTGGTAAAAAGAGATAAACTAGTTTAAGTCGATCTACCACTTATAAATTCATGTTGAGAGTCACATATGTATATGGAATTTTTGGTCTTCGAGTATATAGCCTCTTTTACAATCATTTGCGGAATTCAAACATTTACGGAATCAATGGGAGCTTAGAAATCGGACGATAATTATTAAGTAGTTAGGCTCTAGGCCTTAAAGATTGGTGTGATATAAGAAACCTTCCAGCGCTCTAAGAATTCACCTTTGTTTAATGAAAGGTTGAAGATATGCTTCAATGACTTTAAAAAATTAAAACAATAATCGAAGGTATGTTATCCGGCGCACACGGTTTTTTAATGTCTAAAGAAGTCAGTTCAGCTTCGATCTAATTACAGAGCCTAGATCAGTAATCGGGAGCTACATCAAATCAAACGAAATTTGATTGAAAGAATGAAGCAAATAAATCGCAGATTTGATTCTCATTATAGACCATAGATACTTTTTATATAAAAAACGTTTGAGGAATTCATACTCCTTTCTAGGCCGTATATATTCTTCACGAAAAACTAGTTTTACTCTGTTTGCCATACTATTTTCATTGAGTATATTTTTAAGCTTTATTAAACATTCAGATTTTGAATCACTTCGTCACTGAGTGAGCGCCGGGGCGCACAACTGCGGCGTAGAGCTTTCCTTTCAGCTTAGGGGTATCTTTTGATCACAGATGATTGCTGAGTTTTCCCGCCACTTCATTCACCATACGCTTACGTGATGCTTAATATCTCTCTCCATTCATAGAAATGTCTGCAATTTAATTTTTTATTGATTAGTAATTATAACAAAAGTAGGAATAGGTTAAAAAACCTATATTCAATATACTCGTACCTAACAAAGTAAACAATTATTTTATAAAACCAAATTTAATCGCCTGGCCTTCTTTGCTGCAAAAACATCATTTACTTCGTCAGTATTGATTTCTATCTCCCGATGAATTTACATTAAAGCTAAACCAGTAAGACGATCTTCACCGGAAGAGTTTCTTAAAAAAGTTGTTAAGCGTTTCATCGTTGAAAACGTTATTTCTGGTGTACATGTCGATACTGCTAAGGTTGCCAACGTTTTTAAAAGTCGATGTATGTTGGGAAAAAGATCTTTACTGCAGTCTCCTAAGACTGTTATGGGGTTCTTTGAACGCTGTGCCTCTGGTTGTTCATGACATTTTGTCTTCCACAGTAGAAACTCAGCCATTAATGTATCCCAATCCAAAAATCTTTCATAAAATTTTAAATTTTCTTCGTTAAATTTTGTTTTGCCTCTTTTGACGGTATCAAAATATATAGTGATGATAGAACGGTCTTATGGTCCTCTAACCGCGTTTGGTGCTGAGTTATGAAGTCGTCCAGAAGGGGAATTATAACAACTATCCTGTAAAAGTTTTCAGGATCAGACGTGTTTACATTGGCCCTATGCTGCTGCCTCGATACTGTTCGTGGAATTTTAAAGGTTTCAGTTTCATCCACAATACTTAAAAGGCGCAAGGCAGTCTCAAAAATATCTTTAAATTCCAAACTAACATTTTCTCGAATTTTTTTGAAACGCAAGGTCGCTGTAGCGAATTCCACATATCTTGTGCTCTGCACTCTGGATATTCAACTTCCTAAATGATGTGATGAAGATTAGCATATGTTAAGGGCCTTCATTAGCGACTTGACAACTTCAGACTTTCAGTTTGAACGTACCCTTAAACCGATTACCGAACAGTCAAGGTCAAAATATTCAGTAAATCAACATTTTCATCATGGTGAAGTATACGAAGGAATACCGTTTACAAATAATTAAAACTTACTACCGAAATTCCGAGTCGGTGGTCGCAACTTTAAAAGCGTTAACGCCAATTTTCGGCCGTAATTGTCGTCCCAGTAGACTAGTAAAAAAAATTGATTTAGAATATTCGCTGCTTGATGTTTCCGTGGCAGTGAGACTACGTCTTGCCCGATGTGTGGAGAATATTGCTGCCGTAGAGGCGTCCATCGCAAACCAGCCAAATCAGTCAATTTCACGGCGTTCTCAAGAATTGGGCCTCTTCTAGACCACATTATGGGGAATTTTGCGTAAGGATCTTGGCCTACACCCTTACAAGATCAAGCTGACTCAAGAACTAAAGCCACTTGATCATATGATGCGACATACGGCCTCGAATTGGGCTCTGGACAGGATGGAAGAAAATGAAGAATTTCATCGTAAAATCATATTCATCGATGAAGCGCATTTTTGTTTAAACTGCTTCGTAATAAGCAAAATATGTGTTACTGGCACAGGTGAGAACCCTCATGTGCTTCATGAAACAGCACTTCATCGGCAAAAAGTCACGGCAAGTTGGTGCGGTGGCGTCATTGGGCCGTTTTTTTTTTCGTCGATCAAAATGACCGTCATGTTACGGTAAATGATATTCGCTACAGAGACATGATGGAACGTTATTTCTTTGAGCAATTGACTGAATTGGACATCAGTGATATGTGGTTCCAACAAGGCGGTGAGACAAGCCACACAGCGGGTGCAACAATCGATTTATTAGTCTCAGTTGGGTGAACGTGTTATATCGATAAACGGACTCGTCTATTGGCCGCCGAGATCGTGCGATTTAACGCCTCTAGACTTTTTTTTATGGGGGCTACATTAAATCATTGGTCTATGACAACAAGCCGGCGACGTTAGAGGAGCTCAGAGCCAAAATTGAACGAGAAATAGCGGTCGTATCGATCGAAATGTGCGGACGAGTCATCGAAAATTTTGTTCAACATATCGACCGCTGCATACGTTCCCGTGGTGGACATATGAACGAAGTTGAATTCCATTCATAAATGTTTTGATATTAATTCAAGCCAATCAATTTTTATTGAGATATCTCAAGTCGTTTGCATTTTATTTAAGAAATAAGTCCTTAATGAAAAACCCTTTATGTGGAATAAATACTCCGCCTTTCTCTTTTTCCACATTGTACCATTTGATTCTCGCAGACGCTTTTGTTTGTTTGGTTCTGTTCGCCCCCACCGCCATAAAAATTTCTGTCAGTCGGTGGTGCTGGGCGATTGCCTCTCCTATGATCACTTTGTTATCTATAATCCGAGGCTTCATGAAACGTGTTACCAAATGGTTACAGAAGCTGCTGTAAGCGACCAGGGGCCGGATTTGTTTGATGAACATGGTATTTAGAACGATAAGATCGTATGACTTGAACATGCTTAGGATATCTTCACCCGGAGAGTTCCTGGAGCCGTATCCCAGTCCTCCATGGCAGTCTTCATGGTCTTCGTTTGATTTCCCGACATGTTCGTAAGTCCGTTCAAATCTCAAATCTTGATGAGGCTCTGCAAATCTATCCAGAATGCATCTTTTTCTCTCTGCTCGCATCCAACTTGAGGAGCATTTACACTGACAATATTGCACACATCACCAGTTTGAGATGTTACAAAAGGAGGTTTAAGAATCTATAAAATTCGCATTTATACAAGGTGGCGCAAAAATAACCTTCCGATGTTTTTTGGTCACCGACCGATTATTGCTCAAATAAAAATTCACCAATATTCCGCGTTCTGGAGCAGTGTAGCGTAACATTGTTTATTAACGTGTATTTCGCATGTGTTTACTACACAAATGTCAAAACAGAACTGACATTAGGGGCCAATCGCAAAATTTATAGCATTTGCTGATAGGAGGATTACTTTTGCGCCACCTTGTATTATTTAATAAATTTAAAGGAATAAGGTGTTTTTCATCGTGGCAGTGAACCCAATTTCTTAAATTGAAATCTCCTAATAACAATAGGCAATCGTTAATCTCAAAGTTTTCAACTACTTTCAGAATATTAGTAAAATGCATTAAATAAATTTCGCTACTAGAACAAGAAGGCATGTATAAAAGAAAAATATATATACACGCTTATTCATATTTGTTAGTATTAGATACAGGAACATCAACACGGACACACAATTGCTCAATACCACTCATCAGGTCGTTGCAGTTGAATTTCCTTGTTTCTATAGGCAACATTGAGACCAATTTAAAAAATGCGGAAGAAATATTGCAAGAATATTATTCTAAGTGGAAAATAAAGCTTAACGCAGAAAAGAGCCAAGCAATCTTTTTTACCCGAAAAAGAAATCCTTGCTTCCTTCCGGCTAATCAGCGACACCAAATTACGTGTTAGCCTTCCGTAAAATATCTGGGCATTTATCTTGACACACTTAAGAAAATAAATATTGCCATTAAAATGTTATATCCATTTATTAACAGAAAATCATTACTTTCTAATGAAAATAAAATAATAATACACAAAACTATATTTCAAGCAATTCTCTTGTACGGATGCCAGGTTTGGGGTAAATGTGCTAAATGCCACATAAAAAAACTGCAAATATCCCAAAATAAAATATTAAAAATGATGCTTAATCTGCCCTTGCATCATTCTACATCGGATCTTCATCTAAGAGCTGATGTTGAGTTGATCTCCACTAGAATACTTAAGCTCACCGAATCATTTAGAAGGAGATGCGACATTCCTGAAAATCCTCTTATTAATCAGTTGCTTATAGACCATCATACGTGATGTTCTTTTGCTTATTCAAATATACATACAAGCCATATACTTAATATCTCTTTTTTTAAATTTGTATCACATCTGATTCCATGTTATATGTTAATTTATATATATGTTAATTTATTAAAAATGTTGTCAATATTTATTCAATTTATTTACCCTTTTGCTAATACATGTTAATTTATTTACTATTTTGTTAATATTTGTTAATTTAATAATATTTATGTTAATTTTTTTTTGTTATTTATTTATTTATCCAGTTTTTTAATCTATTTATTTCTTCGTTTAATATAATTTATTTATCTGTTAAATTATTTCTATTTATTATTTTATCAATTATCTAGTCATTTTGTATTTACTTACATAGTTATTAATATTTAATATTATTTATTTATTTTTTTCCCCAATTTGAGGTTTTTTATTCGCTGTTTCCTCAGTACTCTGTTTTTCTTTTTTTATTATTTACATTTATATACACTCCGCTGCAACTGAATAAGCACAAACATTTTCTAAGCTACGTTGTCCATTTTTTCAAAACCTTGTGCCGTAATATATCATTTGATGATGCAAACTGTTGACAAAATAAATCGGAAAGAATATTTCAAAAAGTACCGCTATTTTTTTCCTGGTTCCCTTACAAAGCATTCAATAGGCAAAAATGCAGTTTTATTTTGCGTCAACTGAATAGACACAAGGTCATTATTTTCCCTGCTTGTGAGTATTCTGTGGAGATTGAAACATTAGATCAACAGTTGAAGTGATTTAAGTGAATTTTATTTGATTAATTGTATTTCAAAGAAAAACAGGTAGATCAAAATCTCTAAATAAATCGATTTGAGCTCTTTCAACGCTCAAATCGATTTACTAAAAGAACAAGGACTAACCGGGCGTTCTATCGCTGACAAAATTGGATGAAGTTCTATTGTGGTCTATTCTTATTTAAGTGGCAAAGATTCGCACGGAAAAAACATGAAATTAGGTCAAAAAACGGCAACAACAGCAGTTGATCGAAGAGGAATTTTAAGATGTGCTTCCAATTCAAGCAACTCTGCGGCAAAAATAAAGCAAAAAGCCCATGTTACTGCAAGCGTTTTAACAGTGCGAAGGGTTATCAATAGTAATAAGGTTACCAAACATCTAAAACAGTTAACAATTCAAAAGAAACCACCACTAAACGAGAAACGGAAGTGTATGCGCTTAGAATTCTCTAGACTCTATATGAGTTGGAAAAATTAATGGCGCCACGTAGTTTTTTCGGATGAGAAGAAGTTTAATTTTGATGGCCCTGATGGGTTTGATTATTACTTCCACGATATGAGGAAAGAAGAACGTTTTTTAGTGCGGCATCATAGTCGAGAAGGTGGTGTTATGGTATGGGGAGCAGTTAGCTACTATGGCACTGTTGAGCTTGAGTTCCAAACCTCAAAAATTACTGCATTAAGTTATAAAGAAAATTTGAAAAGAAATTTTTCTAAATTTTCAGTCATTTTTGGACCCATAAACTGAACTTTTCAGTAGGGCAACGCCCCCATCCACACGGCGTGCATAGTAAAAAATTGGATAGAGGAGCAGAATGTGGAATTACTTCAATGGCCGCCGTACTCACCGGACCTCAACCTTATAGAAAACGTTTGGGTATGGTTAGTACGAAAAGTTTATTAGTCTAGCCGTCAGTTTGAGGACAGAGAATCCCTTATTGCAGCCATTAAATTGGCCTGGAGGGAAATTTCGCTAAACTACATAAAGAGGCTGTACGATTCCATGCCGGATCGAATTTACGAAACTATTACGAATAAAGGCGGCAGTACCCACTACTAGAGGGTGGCGACGGTGTAGAGGTTAGTGTATTGGCTTGTGACCCGTGCGGTGCAGGTTCAATCCGCATGGGGAACAACAACACGCCACCCAATCACATGCCTCTACACCAAAAGGAGGATTTCTGCCTGGTAGTACAATGGAACGTTACCGAGTCTGAGTGCTCTGGGATTTGGATTTCCTTTTTTATTAAAAAAAAAAAAAAAAAAAAAAAAAATAAATATACCCACTACTAAAATTAACCAATTAAAAACTATTTTAAGAAAAAATTGTTTCATTTAATCCAAATAACTTTTATTTCCAATTTCAATATTTTTGTCTATTCAGTTGACGCAAAATAAAACTGCATTTTTGCCTATTGAATGCTTTGCAAGAGAACTAGGAAAAAAATAGCTGTACTTTTTGAAATATTCTTTCCGATTTATTTTGTCAACATCATACGCAAACAGTTTGCATCATCAAATGATATATTACGGCACAAGGTTTTGAAAAAATGGACAACGTAGCTTAGAAAATGTGTGTGCTTATTCAGTTGAAGCGAAGTGTATTTATATACAACTATTCAGTAGAAAGATATACTCTTGTAAATCACATCTCTGTACCTGAACATTGTAAATTGTGCGATAACACACTGTAACTTTTTAAACGAAATATATATATATATCTATCTATCTATCTATATGCAACTCGGACGGCGACAAGTGTACCGCCTCCCCGGGTTAACCCTGCAGATCACTACTATAGCCGTGTTTCTATGCACGCGGATATAGGGATAATTTGAAATGTGCATGCAAAATACAACAACAACTTATCCTATATACGCTTACTTTAGCGGGGATAAACAGTGCTTCCAAAACCCATTTTCTTCGTTTCTGATGAACTGTTGCTATGAATTTTTCAGGAAATGTCAAATTTTGACATGCCGCCGACCACTGGCACGTCCCGCCGACCGGATTTTATTATTATTTTTTTTCAAAATTTAGTAAGTGATTTTTTGGAAACTAATAATGTAATAGCTACACAGCGCGGTCGTTAAAGAAATTAGGGTGAGAGAAAAAGGAGAGATGCCTATGCACGTTGGTTTTGAATGTTTGTAGGTTATAATGTAAAGGAAAAACAATGCGTGGAAGAGTATTACACATTCGTGTTGTATGGAATATCATATTTAGACAGCAATTGAGAACTCAGCTGGTTTTGAGCGCATACCACCAATATTTTGGTAATAAATAATCTTACGCCTGCTACGTAGTTAATATAGTTAAATGTCGTCAATGTAGTAAATGAAACAAATTATGGCAGACGTATTTTCAACTATCAAATTAATGTTCTGTCAGTTATCATTTTGAACTAAAATGTTTGCATTTTTGTTTTGTGTTTAGTGGTTATTGTATTGGCCTACTTATTTGAAGGTCTCGGCTTCAAATCACACCGGTGTGAAATTCCACTTCCTGCATTAGTAATGTCAGAATTGAAGTCAAAATCGATTTTTTTATAATTTGTACGAGCGAAATGGAATAAATAGTTACACAGCGCTGGCAGAAGATGCACGTTGGTTTTACACGTTTGTAAATTGTAATGCGAAGGAAAGAAAGAGCATGATAGAGCATTTCACATAAGTAAGAATTCTGTCGAGTTGGTCCAAATATGTAATCCGTACACCGGACCAGATATGAGCGTTTGGGCGAATGAACGCCCTATAAATTCTAGCCAGAACGGAAGAGGTGAAATATTTCTTGCATCGCTTAAAGAAGCATAGATATTTCGCTGAGTTCTTGGCGACATCGAATATATGGTCATTCTAACGAAGGTTGTAATTAACGCACAGAGCAAGAATGGAAAGTCTTTCGGTTTCAGCGATGCAAGTGCCATTCATGGAAAATGGTAGCCTATTCGGGCTTCGCCTCAGTGACATATATTCTATCGAGATCTTTAATTTTCAAAATTCTTGAACCTTGTTTACTGAAATTCTTTTTTTCCCTGTATTTTCTACGACGTAACAAATTGTAGTTAATTATAGGCGTGTATTTATTTAGCTTACTACGAGTAGTTGCTGATGCAGAAAATGTAGTGTAATTAATTCGGCAAACCCCGGTCAAGATGCTTTATTGTAGCTGTTGTAGTAGCGGAAAAACAGACCCAGGTATACACTAGTAGTTTTGTGAACCGTCCGTCACTTGTAGTTTTGTGAATCGTCCGTATAATTTATTTTTTTTAAATTATTGTTAAAAAGTGCTTGTAAAAGAAAAAGAAGAATAAAGGCGCCATATAGTTCCTGCAAATCTTTGGATTTAATGTATCATCTATAATCTATGTAGGAAAACAAAACAAAAGGGTGAGCGCTTGCTAAGATCATCCATAAAATTAATGGCTCTTTATTTCCGCAATCATCATAAGCAAATTAAAGTCAATGATGGGCACTCTAAGTATCACCGTGTTGCTCTTTTAAAGCTTCTTTGTTTGCACCTATTAGAAGTTATTACACAAAAGCTTTTTAAAAACTTAAAACGTTCAAACTACAGATATAATGTCATTGGTAGATTGCAATTTTCTATTGACTTTGAATTGAGTGCACTCAAAAGAAATACAGGTCGCCTTGAATATTTATGTAGATATCCCTTTCTTCCTTTTTCATTTAAACGTCAATCCATACGACACAAATCGAATCATCGTACTTGCGAGTGCGACAAGAGGTCAACAGACCAGCAATGAATGTAAGCCAACTTTTCTGCTTCAGATATAAATACGAGCATACAATTTAATCTCCTGTTTGTTCAAAGATCAACCTAAAGCAGTCAAGTGATGCTAAACCAGACCACATCTATGTACTTCCTAGGTGGGTTTAGCTTTGGCTTCGAGAATAATTCTCCTAAGACGGTTACGATGGCTCTGTAACGACGACACGTCCGTCGGTGTGTGTTTTATTATTTTATTTTTCATGTGTTTCATTGTCATCCACCACTGACAATTGTATCCATTCGTTCATTCATATGGCTGCGGCATCTCCGCCGTAATTGTGGTAAATGCATCTCTTACTCGGACTCTTGTTTACTGCACTTGAGTACGGTGCTTTGTAATGGATGGCTAGGTAGTCAAGAGACTAGTTTGGTTACGTGCTGCCCATTTTGAGGCACACCGACCGCATGGCTAGTGGAGACGGAGACTATTTGCATTCAACGATCTGTGAAGCATTCCGATGCATTTGTCACCTAGAAGGGCGCTGATTTGTGACCCAATTGTCTGCCATTTGTGATAACCACCACCAAACTGAACTGTTATAGGGATGCGGAAATGAAAACTTCGTTTACGTTAGAATTGATGTGGGGTTTTTGTTTGTTAAGTTTGGAATGCAAGAGAAGAGCAGTGATGTAGATCTATTTCAGATATGGATGAAACTGAATTGGATAATTTTTTTTTTATATTTCAGATGAGGCGAAATGGTTCAGACCCCTTCTTTGTCTCATAGATCGTTTTTATTCCAGCCGCAGTGGGCAATTTTAGACAAGTTGAACTCTTGGTGCTGTTACTTAGACACCTCTTGAACTGGACACGTAGGTACCTAGTAATTACCAACGAAGGAAAATCTTGAATGGTTGTATAAATTTTGGAGGATGAACCCTTTGATGTCATTTTTTTTAGGTAAGGGGTGTATCAACTACTCATAATACTTAATACGTAGGTACTTAATTTTAACAGGACTCGTAACCATAGTTTTATTTTGGTGTTTTATTACAACGACTAACCATCATTTCTCGTTGCTTAAGTTCGCACACCCAAGCACAAGTTTGTGAATGTTCACGAAAGTGGCAGACATTTTTTCATCTTCAAATATTGTGAGTTCATTTAAATTAACTTGATCCCCTTGAGACTACCTTAATGCTTAGAAGAATATATATTTAGGTATCTGCTTAACAATGAACACTGTTATTTAAGCTCCGATAAATTCGCCCACTACAACTTCACATTAACTGCACATCATTCGCATATTCAGTGGATAAAGTTTTGCTAGAGTTTCCCGCATTGAGTGTGTACCAAATCCATAGATAGTATCAAACCTCAGCGTCTGCAACGCTCTTTGTTAATAGTACTTTTAAAAGTCATACCCACACCGAGAACATTTTAAATGACTTTTAAAAGGATTCACCATCCATTCACATCCACCCGATCCTCTCGCACTCGCCTATGTATTATCTGTACCACCAGAAAAGCTCATGATTCAACACAATATTTGCTATCAGACTATGTTTTGAATTAACATTGGCGCCAAGGAGTCATCGTCTTTCATTCATATACAATTGCATCATTCGTGCACCTATAATAAAAAGGATATGGCAAGTGCATGTTGCAAGGCAAGTGCAAGCGCAGAATGAAATAATGTGTGCTAAGCAGAAACAAAACACAGGCAACGATAAACGAAGAGGGATGTCCTAAACTACACCCTGTCCTTAGAAAAATACTTATGCGCTGAAGCTTGGGACGGGATTAATGGTGATCTTTGTGTCTCCTCGCGATTTACTTCCGCACTATTGAATGGATTTGTGGGCAAAGAGGAGAGGTGGCCTGAAACAGCTCCACCGAGTGTCATAAAAAAGTTCAAACACCGGAGACGGGACATTTTCGCTCATCTCATCTCTTATGGCTCATGGCTCATCCATGCACTTTACGTGCTTGCATTCGAATTGAGAAAGAGTAAGCAAAAATGGCGCCGAGAACTTAAATCAACATGGAATGTTTTGCAGTTCACAAAGAAAAATAAATTTACTTCATTGGGGGTTTGACGGTTGAGTACATCCTCTTGGATATGAAGAGAAATCGATGACAAAATGTTTGCAAGGGATTAGATAGTACATTATGGAAAATAGGAGCCAAGTAAGGAACAAGAATAGAAAGGTCAATGACCACTAGACACATTGCGATAATATGCTAGGTTTGTCATGGAAGAAATACTATTGGCGGTAATAGCCCATCCCGGACTTAAAGTCTAGCTTCTTTGGAAGTGGGAACTTATATGTATATTTGCCACGAAAAAAATGGTTCTTCAATCTTACGTCGATTGCGAACAGCAAATTTGAGAAGCTTGTCATGGCAGTTTACATGCATATAGGTATATACTTTTGTTTGTCAAACTTTCACAAGAGGTTGGGCAGTAAATACACTTTAAGGGTTGAGTCGCTCAGTAGCCCAACGCGCGAATCATTGCGTACACAGCGCGATCCACTGCGCCCATATAATATATTGCTCTGAGCATCTATTAATATTCCCAAAATGATCTGTCTGCAGTACATTATGGCTGATCAAAGATACACTGCCAAAACTGGGTACTATTCGAAGCTACCTAAATATGTGTGCCTTAATGTTTTATTTGACATAATAAAAAGATAGGTGTTTGAAATTGATTTAAAAATAAAAGAAATAATCTGTCTCGCTGACGAAACATTTAACAATATATTTTTTTTTTCAAAATCATTATACCACAATTCATTGGATGAAGCTCGGTGAAAAAAAACAACAGAAAATCACTGCCTAATGATATTTTTACACCTTTCCTAACGCATACACTCAGTTCGCATGCGTTTACCTATTTCATAATTTGATACACTTCCTTCAAAAGTAATCGAAACTGCAAAAAATATATGAAAAAAACGGTTCATTTAACCTCTTTCCCACATAATCAAGTATGAAACGTGCTTTTTGCCTAAAGTCTCATCTTGCAATGGAATTTTCTTAAAATACCTAAGAAAACTTAATACAATAAAACAAACGAACATCAAGGAAAGAGTACGGAAAAACTTTCATAACCACTGTAGCCATTATGTGTTACCCTTTTTTCTTTACTAAGGATGTGCCTTTAACGTGTCCAAATTAGATTAGGGAGACAAGCTTTTCATTTTCATATATGATAAAAAAAGGTATGCCAGTGTTTTATTCGGGTCAAGTTTTAGATTTCAAAAGTTTTCAAAACGTTTAGGTTAACTTGTTGAACTTTTACCTTTGACAACTGTAATGGAAATGGAAAGAGAAGATGATCTTTTTTTAATTTTAAAGTAACTTTGCACACTCTGATTATTATGGTGCAAGCAAAGTTGCGGCGCCATTGCGGTGACCATATTTGTTAACAGTAACATTATTTTTGTATTTATTAAAAAAAAAATATCGCTAAGGCTAGTATTCACTGGCCACTCTTAAACTAAGACATTCGTAAATCGAATTCACCAAACCAACCCTTATTAGAAGTTATGAGTGACTTTACCTCTCTTTAGTTGAGAGCAGTAATACTATATTCAAAATTGCGGAAACTCGAAATCAGCTGGCTGTCATTTGACATTTAAACATTCATTTTCAAAATGAAAAGAAATTGTTAAGTGGTTAAAATATATAAAGCGCTCTCATTTTCACTTTAAAATAACATAGTTTAAATTATTGCACATGTACACTCAGACCTGTTGAGAGGGAGGTGGGGGGGTCCGAGTTTACAAGAAATTAGAGGTTTTGTATTTTAAACAAAAATTATATCTGGATTAGTGATGGCACAATTAATCGAAAATTTTATATAAATCGGTTATTTTCTTTCGGTTAATGATATATTTGTATCGAATTTTCCCTTTCAATATATTTTTGAAATTATTTTCTTTTTCATGACAATATCAAATTTCAACCGAAAAACCGATTAATCGGTTAATTTTGTTGCAAATAATCGCGATTAATAATCGCTCCCTTCGATTAATCACATGATGAATTAATCGATTAATGATTTTTTTTTGCCATCACTAATCTGGATCTAGTTGCACACAAAAGGAGATGTTAAACTTTCTTTTTGGGCTGCACTCAGAGGGATATACATTTAAAATACATGGATTTCAAAATGGTCATCGACGATTTCGCCTCTAACGGACAAGCGAGAAAAGCCCATTTTCAATTTTTAAGTGATTGTGAATGTAGTGTAACTGAATATTACGCTTTAAAAAAATGTCTGAATAAAAAACTAGTTATTGAATGCATTTAACGTCTGCCAGTCTGTTCAAAATTAAAAAAAATTCTGCATGTAGTAATATGTAAGAAAGTTATATGGGAATTAAATATGTTTATGTGGGCAATAAATAGAAAAGATAAAAAAATGGTGGCAGCCCTTATGTCACTTCCCCCCGGCCATGATTTTTACTTCAAGGCCCTGTGTACACGAGTAATTCATATTTGACCCTATAACTTATTCAATTTTTCTTTTTAAAGATACACATGATAATCTGACATTAGGCCTGGTTTTGATCCACCGTTGCACAAAAGTACGATCCCAAGTAATATAGCCAGTGGCCATGCATTTTTGTTTCCAACACTGCTGCTATGTTCGAATCATTGTATTTGCAGCATGAATCCAAAGAAGCCCTTTTCAATAGATATTAGCCGCGTTTCTTTGAGAAATGTATCCACGGTTGCTCATAAGAACGATTACAAAAATTATGGCCTTACATTTTTGTTTGCACCTCATATTATTGTATATAGGTAATAATTATAATAATAACAATGTTGTTGTTATTTAATGTGTGACTTTGAACACTCCCGTGGATACACTTCTCAAAGAAACGCACCCATTATCGACAGTGGCTGTCGTTGTTGTCGAACTTACTCATTAGAAGGGAGCTTACTTAAATGTTCAGCTTATTATTTATGGCATTTTGTGCAAACTATTGGCTTTGGTACAAAATGTGCCTGTACCTAGTAGGTCGTTACTATATAGAAATTCTCCTTCTTCTTCCTCGACGGCGAGGCTATGATCAGAATTAAAGGTACCATAACTCTACCGTTTCACTGCATTCCTACTGGTCCGCCTGTAGCGTTTGCCGGTTTGACCTCAATAAACATTGGCTCACCTCTCGATTTCGGATCACTGTTTTACTGAGGCCAAACAAATACAGGTAGATAGATACATATTTATTTTTCGCTTTATAGTTAAATATTTACATTTGTTGGTTGGCACAGCTTGTACAGAGATATGATACTTGATATCTTACTACTGAAAGATACAATTTATTTTAAAATGCGGTAAGTATTAAGAAATAAATTTGGAGGAAAAACTATAGAAAAAAACTCCATATGAAGAAACTAGATTTTGTTATTTTGTACGAAAATTAAAAACTATATCACAGTTGAGAAAAAAGCACGATAAAAGTAATTTGTATTTGTATTTGTATTTTATTATCATCGTAGCTTGATTTTAAGATTAACATCTTGTTTATAATAAAGCTTAGAATCGGACATATGCATATAATATTTATAACAAAAAAGAAGAAACGATTGTAAATAATAAAGTTAATTTAAACGAAAAAAGCTTAATATAAGGTACAAGGTTAACAATTTTTAAAGAATATTTACAATGTTTAAATAAAAAGAGAAAAAGGTGAGGAAAAAAAGGAGGGTATAACAAGAAAAGAAAAAAAAGGAAAAAGAAAAAAAGAAAAAAAAAGAAAAAAAGAAAAAAAGAAAAGGGAAGTAAAGAAAAGTATAGCAAAGTTTAGCAAACCCAACAGAAAACAGAAGCCGCGAAAAAGGAAGGCTATGTCATCAGATAGTGTGTGAAGACATTTTTCTTAAAGGCAATTAGACTATCTGAACTTCGCACATGGCGTGGCAGAGTATTCCATAACCGAGTTGCGTTAACAAAAAACCGTCGCTCTGAAGTAAGACATGTAAAACGGGGAACAAGGGGTAAGTAATAAATAAATAAATGTAATAAATATGTATTGATATATATAAATAAGTGAATAGATGAATAAATAAACAATTTTCTTGATCTGGATGTATGTAAATATATATATATACATATAATAAATTAACATCTAAATAAACAATTTAATCAAAAAGAAATAAATTAACAAATTTATTAACTGCAAAATAAATAAATAAATAAACATGTAAGTAAATAAATTAACAAGTGAGAAAAATAAATTAACAAGTAAAAACAAAAAATAAATTAACAAGTAAATAAATAAATAACCATGACGAATGAATGAGTTAACACGTAAAGAAATATGTATATTAAATGAATGAGTAAATTATAAACACAGGTGGAAAAAAATAATACAAATTAGAAAAACAAAAAGGTAAACAATTATAATAATTCGAATGCGCTGACTAGTTGATTATCTACGTTTCGACATTTAGACATAAAATTTTCGTTGAGAATGTCAATCCTTCTTGCAATCTGGAGAGCTCCGTCTCTTTCATGTAAAACTATAGTTGAAAAGTCCCATGGTAGCCCCAACATCATTTTTAAAAACTTATTTTGAGCAATTTGAAGTTTTTTAAATGTGTGTTCTAGCACAGTTTCCCCAAACAGAAGAGCCATACGTCATCAATGCTTGAAAAACCACTTTAAAGATGATGATTTTATTTTGCTTACTTAGTATCTAGTGACCTGCGATTTATCAAGGGATACAACATTTTAATAGCAATGTTCATCTTGTCTAAAACGTGTTTTATGTGAATAGCGAAGGTTAATTTTTGGTCTAAGTACACCCCGAGGTACTTAACAAATTCAACCCACGGTATATCACAATTGTCCAGAGAAGAAGCAATTCAGTCTTTTTCTAGTGAAAAAGATGGCTTAACTTTTTTCAGCGTTTATTTTAATCCTTCAGTGCTTGTAATATTCAAAAATTGTATTTAGACCGATTTGTAAATTGTTTTCTACTACTGAACCAAACTCGTGTGATGTGTATATAGCGGAATCGCCCACGTAATGTGCTATACCGCAATTTCGTATGCTAGGCAAGTCAGCTGTAAAAATGTTAAATAATATTGGGGCTAGAACCGATCCCTGAGGGACACCAGCTGGTGCAGTTCTTGCAGAAGAAAAACTACCCTTCAATGCGACTACAAATGTTCAATCGTATAAAAAACGTTGGACAATTTTAATGACATGTTTGGGAAAATTGAATTTAATAAGCTTGTAAATAAGCTCGTTGTGCCAGACGGAATCAAAAGCTTTTTCTATATCAAGCAGAACTAATCCGATTGATTTTTTTTGATTTAATTGTTTTTTTAATTTCCTTACAAATCCTTAAAACTTGGTGAGACTTGCTGTGGTGGTTTCTAAAACCGAATTGTTCCGGTGGTAATACAGTTCTTATCCTCATGAATGCATCTAGTTTTATTTTAATAACTTTTGCAAGAATTTTGCTACATCCATTTAAGAGGCTTATGGGTCTATAGCTGGTTGGATTACAAGAGGGTTTCCCGCGTTTTAAAATCGGTATAACTTTGGCAATTTTCCATTTAACGGGGAAGTATTGCAGGCATTAATTATGAACTTGAGCAAAATGAGAGCACTAGCAGGGAGACAAATGCAGGTGTTATTGTATTTTTGAAACCGGCGTTTTAAGGCCTGTCCTTTTTTTCATTTTTATTTAAAATTTTGTTCGTTTAATTGCACAGAACATCTTTCATGGTAGAATCTAGAACATACCTTTGTATGTCATCAGAAAGTCTTTGATGAGCCATTGGTTGCAGATTATGGATATCAATTCTGGATCATTGTTTAGACGAACGTATTTGAATACCGTCAACAATGTAAAGCGAACGTTTGGAAGCCAAACTCTGGCTGGGCAAACTTGTAGTTTATAAAGAAAGAAGAACTGCTTCGGGGTAAAGTACGTCTTTGCTCTTAAATGCAACTCAATTTAACGGAAGCAGACTTCGTTGTGTACAAAACTAAAATTTTGATTGTCATTAACTGAATGAGACCATTGGAAACGGTATAGCAACATGATTTGCAAAGTTCTGTGATTTTGTCATTAACTCACAGAGACCAACGAATGGCGTTAATCAAAAGCGACTGTCAACCAAATTACAGAATTCCTAGCCAGATCTATTTTTAATTAAACTCACTTTACCTAATTTAACAAAGTGTCCAACTTACAGGCAAATGGTTTCCGAGTCATAATTTTATTTTCCCCATCATAGCCGTCGCTAGTCTTTGTTATTTATGAACAACAATTCCGAAAGTCTTCAAAATGTGCCAATCTTAAGAATATTTACACGACCATCATCAAACCAAGCATACCCTACAAATGACATTCTACTGAAACATAAAGCATTTTCGTTCACATAGTCTGATATAAGTTTGACTAACTACCGAAATCACCTTTCTGATGTCGCAAAATATGTGGAACAAGCCAACAACAAAAAAAAAAATAACTAAGACCTCTACCATTCCTCTATCTTCCTTCCTGTCCCTGTGCAACTGCAAATCCCACTTCTAGTGGGAAAATTTGTTTACATAATGGTAACTTGACCGTTTTTGTCGAGTGTCAAATTTTCCAGAGCCCCGACTAGAGCTTCTTCGACTGCAACGAAGATACAATTGGATATGTGGCCATAAGAGAAAAATGGAAAATAAAATGAAGCCAGCAATAATATCTACACATCGACAACCGACAACGGCGATTATTTCTGAAAATTCAAATCAGCAAAAATGAACTTTCATATCGAATACAAAATTTCAAGAGCGGGAATTCGGTCTAAGTACAGTGTCAAGAACTTTAGTTTAGTGTTTGACGTTTGTTCGATGAAGTCGGGTTTAGTGAGATGCGCTTCAATAAACTATGTCCTTTAGTCCGTGTTGTGCGCGGTTATTTGTATTAAAGTGAATATTAGTTACTCAAATATTTGTTTAAAAAAAGTATAGTGTTGTAGTTTTTGCTAGAAGTGTGTTTAAAAATACTCATGAAGATAACAATACAAGAACGTAAGTCTTCTTTAGAAATTGTGTATTTATATTTTAAGTATTTAGGGCTTTCTCTTAATAGATTTTAGATAACGTATATGAACGCATTTTTGTGCAGACTCAGATGTGTCTTGGAACGATGCAAGAGTCAACAACAATTGTTGAGTGGTTTATCACGATTACGTTTTGCTGAGTTCAGTATTTTTTCCTTAACGTAGGGGATCATTTTGCAATTGATTTTGAGCCTGATTTCCAAGCCTTTCAGTTCGTTACTTCAATTGCAAATCTTTAATGTTTGAATTATTGGTATCAACGAATTCACGATAGCAGAATTATTTATTGCTGAAGCGTAAAACGTCACAACGCAAATTGAACCTAAGAATAATTAAAAAACAATTTTGTATGGTCTTCCGCGGACTGTATAAGGCATTAAGTATAAAGTGCATGTGTCTTATTTTAACAATTTTTGAACCTTGAACAAAAGTCAGCACCAACCGCTGAGCACAAGTCCAAATGAATTAATTCAATTTGTCAATCTATTAATCAAGAAGTCCGCGTAAATCAGCAATCAAAATCTTCTTCGTCGTGATTTTATCTTCCAAGTAAAAATCCGTTTTAAGGGCAATATAAATCTGTAAGTCCTCCCCTTATTGGGAAGTCGTCCAGACATCTCATTAACATGTCTATAACCCCAAGTTTTATTTAAATATATTTTTCTCGTGTTTTCATTCGTTTTTCCGTGCTTTTCCATTTGATTTAATCCGACATTTACAATTGTATTGCGTGAAATCGCATTTTGAATCTGAGAATTTGAATTTGTCTGGCACACTCGGTACTTTTTTTGTGAGACACTTCCGAATGGGTTGGGGAAATTGAAAATCTCGTGTTGGTTAGATGAAGAAATTGTCGCCATGATTGATCAGGAAGTTGTCTGAGTTTATTTTTACGGACAGAAGGAAGGTGAAATTGTATTATTTTTTTGAGAAAATCCCCTTTCAATTCGCAAAAGTTTTGTTGGCATCCTTCAACGTCTTCTACTCTGAAAAAAGCACTCTAAAATAGACTTAAAATATCGGCTTAATTACTGCATTTCGAATATTTCTTAAAGAGAGGAAACATCTTAAGATATTTCTAATATAGTTTTCCCAGTTGTAATTTCTTTCTTTCTAACTCAAGCGCCATAGACACTTGGAGCTTAAGCAGCCCTTTCGATGGCAATTCCTTCGCAGATTATATCCACTTTTTGTATACGAAAGAAAATACCTTATAGCAACATTTTGAGTTAATTTGCAGCAAATAAAACTGCATTAAAATGCCACACGCGTTTTCTGGCAACCAACTGATGTGTATTTTATTAAATAAAATTTAACACACTCGCATTATAGGATACTCGTTCCATGTGAATCGCATAAATGGCAGCTTCCATTTTTTCCATCGGCTTTCAGCATTATTTTTGCAGTGCATTTCAAAAGAATCTCTACACCGATTTTGGTTCGAAACATGATTTGACATAACTCCCTGACCAACATTGGCCAGCAGCAGTAACAGCGGCAGCCCCTAATGATGCAATTGCTCGTCGATGCATGCGCTCAATCGGGATCGTTAGATTGTAGCCACATACGTACAAATATCGCGATCGCCACTCGCGCATTATGATGCGATCATGCGTTTGCTGTAGATGTTTGTCCAGTTGGCTGTTAAGATGAAGATGGCTTCACCTTTTCTCGGTTAAAAGTCAATTTCATTTCTATAAGCAATGTGTGGCCTGAACAGGCGCATTGGCTAACGTTTTTGGCGGATGCCTACTTGCACCAAGAGTTGTGATTTCATGACAATTATTAATGGGTATCAGCCGCCATATTGAGAGTGGACAATTCTTGAAATACCTACAAAGAAAAATGAAAACAAATCTAGTGAAAATTAAAAATGCAACAATTTGCGCTCGTGGATCCGCCGTGCCAGACGGTTCTGCTGCTCTTTAGGCGGGTGATTGTTAATTTCAGTTGCTCGTACTTGGTAGATGTAGGCCTTATCTTTTATGGTTAGTGGCGTAAAAAGATATTCAACAATTTAATCACGTAATGAAATTGTTTAATTTTTAATTGAAACGGGTGGCAATTGCAGTGCGCCGAAGTTGAGCTTGTAAATGAGTGAGCGGCAACTAGAGATCTTACTAAAATGTTGTGACTCTTGTTCGACTGCGATATCTTAGTTTTGTTAATATGGCCAACTAATTGAAAGCTTGGTTTAACGGGGTTACGTGCTCGTTTTTGGATTTTTATTGACAGATTGGATCTTCTGTGAAGGTAATATTTGTGAATCCATTGATGGATTTGTATAGAGGTCTTGTTAGTTCTTCCATGACGTATGTAGAAACATAAAACCCTCTCTTTATATGGCAACATCCAAATCACACAAAACCCTTTATTGGCCGACTTGGGTTCCGTTTGAAGTGTTAGAGCCGCCGGTGAAAAACGTATCTGTTAATTTATGATCACCAACATACCGACACAAAATGTAACCTAATAGAGTTGCATAGCACCCAATTCAGAATCGCAGATTAGGCTGCATACTTTAAATAATCATAGGAAAAAGGAAAAAAAAATTGATTTATGGGTGGTAGGTAAAAAAATGTCGACCTAAAATGTTACCCCAAGTTGAGTCAAGGATTAAGTTGATAAATTGGAATAATTTGCATTTAGTCATTCGGTGCTTTATACTTTTTTCAGGATCAGTTTTTCCCATTGAGAGCGGGCTGCAGGTCAAGTAAGGGATATGTGTGCAATCAATATTTCCAAGCTTAACTCCAGTAAATTGTTGCCTCGATCGAGCTTGATGTTGATCGTCGTTGTCTCTTCCTTCTGGTTCTAATATTTTCTATTTAAAAGAAAGAGCTACACGTATCTTTTATTGCAAAGAAGAGTCAGCTCTTTCATAACTCTGGAATCCGGATGAGCTATTATCTAGTTTTCGTATGAACTTCAAGGAGATTGGAGCAGTACCACGAAAGCTTTGATTCCATGTTAAAAGCACCAAAGCACCTTCATTGATATGAGCGCCATACGCTTTCTTAATTATCAGCTCTTTCTGTACTTTCGAATCGTTCCTGGCAGGGTATCCAGGTGAGCAATGATTTTGTAAATTGTTGGTCTTCAAGAAGATAGAAGCAGTCCCAACAAATCTTTGATTGCATTGTAACATTTTAAATGACCATCAAAGCGTCTGGTAGTCTTCCGAAAGCACATACATTCTTGCGATTGCATTCTAAAGGGCATGTTAAAAGCACATATGCTCCAGCCAGCAACTTATGTCATTGTATGTTATATTTTCAAATGCTTTACTCAGAAACGAACTAACCGATAAGGCCGATAAGATAAGATTAATTTGCAATATTTCAGGCGGAAAAAGTATGTCTTATCGGTTCGGAAGGAAGCGAGTTTGCTTGTTTTTTCGTTAGAATTGGTTTTGACAAAAGTATGTGCATCACGATGTGCAATAACAAATTGCCTAGTAGCCCTTCTTGTAGATAGTCCCCACAATTGTTGACTGCAGAAATTACAAATGACTTAATTTCAAAGTAGCATACGGATGTTTCCAGGTGGCCAGTGAAATTTAAGGCATAAAGTTCTTAAATCTTAAGTTCTGCCCAAGTACTGCAAAAAGCTTTTATTTTTCACTGAAACAATAAGCTCTCTCAGATGTGGTCATGGCCACATCCGACACATATATGCCGAAGAGTTGACGCTGAACACAGACTGCTAATTCAAAGTAATATGCCGCGCCATCTCCATTAGACTTTTCGTCAGAATTCTTGTCCGCCATTTCTTTTCCTATGACTGGGTAAATTATATTATGACATTTAATTCCTTACCTAGTCGTCAAAACGAAACAAGTCAAAGCGATTCTTGCTTTGAAAGAGTTCAGTAAATTAGAAAATTTGTTTAAAAAACATCGAAAAAAAGAGGACACTGATGGTGATCGCCAGAATGAACAAAACAAACGAATTTGACTGTCAACAGCTGCTGTCAACCTCAGTTGTCAAATTTCGTTCAATATTTATGTCCACAGAAAAGTCCTGAAATAAACCCAGACTGCAATATCGTTACTTATGTTAAGTCCACATAAGTGCGGTTTACACAAGACATATTTATTTCATGACTTGAGTCATCACTAGAATTATGTATCGTGGAGAGTGAAAGGAAAAATTCGTGGAAGATAATATTTCATTGGAGAAGTGTCTCAGTGGTTAGTGCGTTCGACAACTTAGCAAACAATTCGAGGTTCGAATCGCAGAAATACCTGTTCGTTTGTTTACTGTCCCATCTCTAGCAAACGTCTAACAAACTGTCACGATTCACGAATCAAAACTTGTAAAATTTGACGTTCTGATTCGACATAAAAGTGAATATTCGTGCCAAAAGTTTAGCTTAGGTTAGTTTCTTGACCTTTACTTTGCCCCCATTAGGTGCGTATGTGGTAACTCTATTCTGTCAGATATTCTGGTGTCCTCTAAATCCCGTTTATAATGATCGGAAAGTGAGACATCAGAATGTTAATGAATTATTTGGAGGAAGTATCTTCCAAGTGCTCTGCTCCAAAGGTGACATAGATTTGGGAAGTGGCAGGGAAAGTGAGGTGCATCCTCGGGGATCTGTCCGTCACAACAGCTTGTATAGCCCAAAGAAGATAATAACAAATAAAAGCGCCAACCGGATTTTATCATACCCTGGCAACAACTTTTTTGTTAGCTACCAGCCAATATTGGTCTTTCGCAGACCATTTCCTTGTCAATTTGGCAGATCATTCATTGCCGGCTATGTCTCTGTGTCTCAGTGGCAAGGAAGAGGATTCGTCTTATGCTGCGTGGTATTATGACTTCCTGGCTGTCAATAACAAAGTAATATCATTCGATGGTATCACCATCATTGATATCATGCTTGGCACTTCCGTGATTGCTAAAACTTCAGCTTGGAATACACTACAGTGATCAGGGTGCCTTATCGAGTTGTTAAATGTTAAATCCTTCTGGGGATAGTCAAGCACCAGTTCCGCAGTCCTTCTTTAATTCATCTATGTATGTAGATAAATATCGATTTCACTTTCTTGGGGTTTTCTCTGTTCGGAAACTTGCAAGATAATGACCTAGGCAAGGAGACATGTAGTCAGAGCTGACACTGTTCCCTACAAAAGACAAAAGAGTAACTTAGCTCACAAAAATGTATCTAGAAGTTAGACCCTGAATGGGCTTTTCTACCATATATTAAGTACAGTGAACTCTCGATAATTCGAAAACCTTACTTAAAACTTACGATTAGAGCACATATATTTTTTTTTTATTCTGAAACCTCTGTTATTAGAAATTGTTCCTTAGTCTGGTGAAATTCAAATTATCCAGAGTTCACCATATTTGTAAAAAAATTCAGTTTATACTATCGATGGTTACTTGCAAACACTAAATCATACTCTGTGGTACTCTTGCTGATAACCGAAGGATGGGCATCATCCATCGCATCTAACATGTACCATTAGGACAACAATAGCGATAAAAAAATATTTCCAAAATTATCATATCCCCTTGATATTTTCTATCAAAACGAAATCGACTTGATTTTTTCGTCAATCTATTCCTCAATATTTTACCAGTGATATATAGGTTATGTATAGGTACGGACTTAGAATTCATCGAACGGTGTCGGAAAGTGTGCCCCACGTTCGTCAATTGGATTCGCTCGCCTTTTTCCTTTTTTTTTTGTCTTCTTTATGCACCACGGAATACCAATTGGAATATGATCCAGTCGAGCGTATATATTTGGCCTTTTAATATTCAAGAATTTAAGTCTTCAAAACGAATATCATATCATATCGATTTAAATATTAAACCCCACTCAACTGAGGGTTACTCGATTCTTCTTCACTGTGCCAAATTAATTTGGTATATTTGTCTCTTGTAGAGTATCTCTTTAGAATGATCTGCTTCATCACGTTTGAAGCAGCGATGGTCTTTGTGGAGTTATTTGCATTTCCGAAATAGCAAAAGCTTTTCTTGCGAGTTGATTTTAAAACTATTGATGCAAAATGCTTTGGCGAAGGTGTTCTTTGAGTCTTGCAAAGTAAATAAATTAAACTAATATATTCCAAAAGGATACGATTTTAAATCGTTTCAGCTCTATATCTGATGAGCATACACCGGTTTTCGAGCAAATAAAAAGTGTTATTAAAATCCTTTTGAGATATTCGATTTTCCGTTTGACCTAGATAAACTAGTTCTAGCATCGCGGACCATCTCAGTAATGAGAAGTTTAAAAAAAAGGTTGTCCCGCAGCATTTGGAGAGCTATACATATTGGGCTCCCGATTCGTGAAGAGTCTCTGTCCGAGACAGTGCAGCCTTACATACTCTGCGATCAGGGGCACTCTGCTTATAGTTGTCCAGACCAAGTGCTCGGCATCCGCGATGGTTTGGGCTCCAAAACTTAGGTTCGGTCTTCCTTGCCTTCTAGAGCTTGAAGGATGCGAGTCGATCCTCTGCACTGGATCATTATTGTCCATTCGTTCTGTGTAACGAGCGAATAAAGTCGACGTGATCTAGTTTTATTGACTACATCCACATCTTGGTACGGCTCAAACAGTTCGCCGTTGTATCTTCTCCTTCATTCGCCCTCCTCGCACTTTCAATAAAATCCAAAACTAGCTCCCTTGTCCTATTTATCATCCAGCACTTGGTGCCATAGGGAATAAGGTGCAACGGAGCATGCAATTCTTCCTTCGAGTAGAGGGTTGAAGCCATTTATTTTGCCAAACCGAGCTCCACAAAGGTTTCAGTCGTGGAGTTGCTATTTACTTCAAGGTTGATGAACTCCATAACTACATCAACTCAAAGTTTTTGCTATCAATAGTCACGTTTTGTTATAGGACCCCAGATGTTTGTTTGTTGATAGTATGAACTTGGTCCCTTTCTCATTAACTTGAAGGCCAACCAATTTAGCCTGTTCTTCAATTGCCGTAAAAACTTCTTCCACGGCACGCTGGGACTGCCGATGATATCGATATGTTTCGCTTACCTTAAAAGCTAGACGGATCTTCTGAAAACAGTGACTTCCGTGTTGAAAACTACTTTGTGCAACATTTCTTCCAGAACAAGCACCGTGTATTCTCTTGTATTACGGGACACAGCTGCATCAGTTTTTCCAGGATGCCATCGATCTTAAAGTAAAATGATAGTGTGTTGGACTACTAATCTAAAGGTCTCAGGTCCAAATCCCGACGGAGCCAAGTAACATCATCTAAAAGCTTTTCCACTGCCCCACCTCTTGCGAACGTCTGACAAACATCCTAGAGTATCAATTGTTATGAGAAGCTTCTCAAATGTAACGTTCGGATTTGGCTTTAAATTGTAGCTCCCTTCCACATTCATACAAGCACGTTGGATAGGATTTTAAATGCCACATTAGAAGATCACGATATTCACTTGATATAAAAAGGATCTTCGGTGCGTATAACGATTCAAACGAAGCGCCGTTTAAAAATTGTTATATTCATCTGCAACACTATAACTTGGCGAATTTAATCCTTTGTAAGATCCAGAATCGGCTAAGATGATAATTGATAGTAGACAATCAAAATAATCGCTTTTGCTCCATGTAAGGTGATTATCAATCGCTTTTTGGGATCGATTTCATGTGACAGCTATTAAGGTGTTGTTTATATACATTTTGTGTTATTTTCATACTGCTTGTGTTTTACATTTTAAAAATGAATAATGATCAAAAATGTAAAAAATATTTCGTTAAAGTTGACAGTGAATATTCACAGGATTTAGTCTACGCTTTATATTTGCCATTTACGCAGAAAGTGTGGCTATAGTTATTATATTCTACCTATGACCTAGTTACGAAAGGCAATCAAATATTTTAATTTGATGTTTAAATCAATTAAATATTTAAGTTTAAATTGTTTACATATAAAAACAAGGAACTTAAATATAAAAAAAGATGTTATCAAATAATTTGCAGGAATTTCGAATATGCAACAGCTGCTCGAAATGGCAATGTCGGTAGGGAAGTTTCATTTCAGAATACAAGTGCTGCCAATAATCATCCTTTTTTAGTAAATACTTAACACAAAGCTAAGAATAGTTGACAACCAAAAACAACAATAAAAAAAGCGACAATCAACTATCACCATAGCCAAATCCACCCCTGCTGTTATCTGATTTCTGAGATGCAGGACAAATGGAGACTCGTAATAATGTTGTTGCTTGTCTCTACATCGAATAGTGTTTCTGCCCTTACTCTGCCAATTAAGAAATAAAATCTTCGAATACACTTCTTCCAAGATTATGAAGAACTTTCTGGCAAGAATATAAATGACTTCCTTAGATTCATAACTGCCATAGGTTCTACAATAAGGAAGTAAGAAACCCCAGGGTATCACAGCGGGTCTACATTGACCTAAATGTGACTGGTAAAGGTCTATTACACCCATCAACCCATTAACCTTACCTAAACTTCATCGAATATGGCACGACAAAAACTGTTAGTTTTCGAAATAAAAGCTTTCCTTGTACATATCCGAGGTCATTAAGTTGCTCTTGTACACATTAGAGGTCATTAAATTAAAATGTGTAAACAAATGATAATTGCGGAGAGCATCAATATGATTTACTAAATCCATATTGCCTCTAATTTTCCCCTTTCTTACGCCCATCATTAATCACAATATTACACCGTCGTCGACGGTTCCACAATCCTGCAAAATTTGCAAAGTGTAAACGATTATAGCCCAGTTATATACAGCATAGTGAATACGAACCCATTTGTCACGAAATACTCCACTTTGTCCTTTCCAATCGGTATTCAGAAGAGATAATAGTGTCGGTCTCCAGCAATGCTCAACATATTAGAAGATATAATACGACACTTTTACAAGGCGTATTCGACACTCCTCTCTCTACTTGATTTCACGAAAGCTTTTGATAATGTCCACAACCTTTTTTGGATTTCGCGTATATGGGTTTTAAAACTTATAAGAAGTTTGCTATCAACATTAGTCAATTTTTGGCACCGCCGACTTTCGCTGGACTTTTATAACTATCAGGCAAGTAGTCCGCCTGGGGGGCCCATTAATATTTTGTATTTTCAAACGATGTTCAAAAATATGCGTGATAATATTCCAATGATTTTTATTAAAATTTAAATTTTAGCAACTATGTATTTAAGTTTTATTCAATTCGGAAAAAAGTAGCTAATGAATTAAGAGAAACATAAAAAGAGGAATACATAATGTGTAGGTATTATTAGATTATAAATAAGGTCTGAACCCGTTGAAGTTTGATATGAGAATGCCCTTTCCTTTTAATTTTGAAATTTGTGGCGGCCATGTGATGTGAGTTTGTTGATTGAATAATCGATAGGGGTTGGCAGCACTTTTTTCGAAATGTATCAACAACAGCACAGCTTTTGAAAACTATGGGAACGGAGTATAATTTTTTTTTTTAAATTTGTTGATACTGCGATTTTTTGTGTTTGATTAACCTACTAGGTGTGTTTTTTTGCAGGATCGTACGGGCTTAGCTAAGCAATTGACATGTTAAATGCGACAATAATTAATACTATATAGGCTTAGTAGCTAAGCCCAGCTAATTTTCTTGGCTTAACTCACAGCCCCAATAAAAACGGTGCTACCAAATCGAGTTTTCCGGACTCCGTTTCATTTCGCAGATTATTTGATGTCATTAAAGAAAAATTCAGATTCTGAGTTTATTTTGAAACCAACAGGATGATCCCATATATGTATATATACCTAGCCCGACTTTCAATGAATCTGAGGAGCTTGTTAACATGTTTAATTTAATTGAAGGAGCATGCTCAAATGAGTAGTTTTAATTGATTGTAAACCCAAATAGTTGTAAAATTGTAAATATATATCACATTTAATGTTATACCCAGAGGTATATTTTATTAAGTTAAGTCCACTATTATAATTCAGTCAAATTGTGTATTTACCAAGAAAGTTGTGGGGTAGTTTTGATTTCTTTCATTCTACATAAATGTTTTTTTTTGGAGTGCTGAATCCGAATTTGAGATTTCCCAACAAAATCGCAACATTGGCGTTTTTTTCTTATAACTCGAAAACTATCAACTTTAACTTTCAAAAGGGGAGTGCATATATTTTTCCTACACATTTCACTATATCTAGGTTTTTTTTCTCCGACGAACCGTTCGGAATCTAATCTATTATTAGCGGCTGTCATTTATTGAATTCCTCCTTGGATTTCCTTTTTTATAAAGAAAAAAAGTCTTTTAATTTTGAATATCCTCTCCGCCGTCTGGTTTATCGATTCGCTCCTTTAACGATTTGATCCTTATTCTATCGTTTTCAATCGGTTATTCTTATGCCTAGTAGGAAGGTAGTAGTTTGATCTTACAAGATGGAGCAGAAAGCAAGCCCAAAGACGATCTATTGAAGGACCTTTCAGTTAACTTTGATAGGTTGGGTTAAATTTTCTGTATTGCACCAAAACATGCAGTAGCCCCAATAAATACATTTTCCCGGCTGCAAATGATACCCATCACCTGAGGTTCCTGGAAGCTATGGAACTATTCAACTGATCGATCTATAGGGAAACCAGAGACATTCATGGCTTCTCCGGATGGAATGAATTTATGAAAGATGTCACAAGAGACATCCCACTAGAACTGACATTTGTTATCTACCACTATCAGTCATTTATCAATGCTCCTCCAAGTGATTATGAGAAGAGAAGACCAAATCGTTAAAGCAAGTTACTTATCTGATGACATTTGACCAACCGCTCAACCGCAAGGCACGAGATGTTCTTGCTAGCCGTCCCGATGATCCTTAAATGTTGTAAAAAGGCTCGGTAGATTTCATTTACTGTTCCCGAACAGGGACGGGCAGCGACTCCCAAAGAGCCCTTTTCATAAAAGGCGACTAAGAAAAGTAATCACATCTAGGCAATTTTAACATCCAGGTGATCTTCAAGCTGTTGACATGACTGGAGATCACCGGTGTCGTAAAAGGTCGATCAAACAATAATTAATTAAGGGAGCATGCATTTTTCGAAATCGTAGAAAAAGCCGGGCTTAAAAATTCCTGGATCACACAAATGCAACAACACCAGCATTTGATTGGCCTCATTGATGAAGTGATCGAAACCAGGAGGCCTGCCGATGTTTATTGAGGTCGAACCGGCAAACCCCACAGGCGGACCAGTAGGGATGCAGTGAAGTGGGATGGTTGTGATCCCTCTAATCCTGACCATAACCTTATCGTAAAGGAAGAAGAAGAAGGATTTCATTTACTTATGTCTTCCATGGGTCCAATGGGTTACATAATGCAAGGTAGTGGATGGACTGCGCTCTCTTCAATAGCATATATGCGGCAAACTCAACTGAAACAAAATCATGTCTGGCCATGTCTACACAAGGCCAGTAGGAGCTCACAGAACTTTGTCCACAACAGTGATTCAATCAATGGCCCTGTCGCCATAAATGGTGGATGAATAGGGGGAAGTCTTCTTCAACATGCACAGAACATTCTTTCCAATGATCTGAACGAGATTGTGTAAGATGTACAAGAAGAAATAACTACAAATCAGGATGATGAAAAAAGTATAAAGTGACAGGAAGAAATACATTTAGAACAAGAAAGCTCTCACACCGCGTCCCCGCGAGCAATATTTCAAAGCTCACCATCTGTCACCGTTCTTAGAAAGAAAGAAAAATAGAATGCCATAAAAGTTACGGTGGTCATTTTATAGCTTAATATTTTCACATTGAAAAGGTCACACAGTGAAGCACTTCAGTAAAATGACAGGCCATAGAATACTATCCTTAGAACGCTATGAACTGAGCAATATATAGATTGTAATTTTGCATAGAATACTATTTGTAGTCTCTACGAGCAATTTTCATAGAATGCTATATTGCATTCTATGAAATATTACTCGTGAAGACGTCGTGTTAGGAAAGGCAATTGTATTCAATTGCAATTGTTCTATAGTGGAAAAAAGCTTCTTGCTGGCCGATATTCCCTAATGCCGAAAAAGGGGAGCAAGGGGGTTTTTAAATGTTATTATCAATCTTCATGTCCACACTTTTATTATTCTTTTTTTCCTGAAGTAAAGAACAAATCTCGATAATTTTTTTATTTTTTGTTTTAAATTCATAAAAAAAGACTTATCCTTATTTTATTATTTGCTGCTCTCATTCGACCCCTTGCAAAGATAGTTGTTTTTTGTCTAAGGTAATTGTAAAAGAAGCATTTAAGAAAAACTCCTCGCAACAGAAGCTCTAGCACATAGACCAAGAGCCCACAGAAAATTAAAAAAATATATAAACATATCAAAAAATATTAGGCATTAACGACATTAAAGAATGCCCCAAGGAAGGCTCAACACCACAGTTGTGCGCCCGCCTCTCATATATGGTTCACAATGTTGGACAGCGTACAAAAAGATTGTTCGACTAAGAAGTTCCGCGACCGGCTCAGCTGGTACTGCCATGTTCTTGCGAACTCTATCAAAAGGCAATATCAATCAACGTTCCAATACAAACGCGAAGGAGAGGCAGGCCTAACAATTCCTTTATGTGTGATAAAGAAATTTTTAGGCTAATGCAGCAACAAAAGCATTTGATTAGCCTCAGCGACGAAGTGATTCAAAATCGGAACCCCACAGGCGGACAAGTAGGGATGCAGTTAAGTGGGAGGGTTGTGATCCCATTAATCCTGATCATAGCTTCACCGTCCTTAAGGGAGGAGAAGATTAGGCACTAACGGCCCGGCCCATACAGGGTAACATCAAATTTCGAATGTGAGATATAATCAACAAAAAAGTGGATGAGTTGAAGGCTGCCAAAAGCAAAAGTCTCGAAGCTAACAGTAACAGCTTTCTTGAGTAATAATCTGTTAAAGAACACCTTTTTTCAAAATTTAAATAATTGGTATAACCAAGTTTCAATTTAAAGGGGAAGTTTCCGCGATCTTAAAAATGTAGGTTCAAGACGTGTCAAGAAAATTGCAATATATAGTTTTTTTTTGAATTTTCGGTATAACCAAATAGACTGGCCATTTCTCAAATGAAATTCGAAGGTCCAAGTGTGGCCAGCTGCGTGCGGGGGAATTCGAAATTGAGAAAAAATAGTGGTTATAACAAAATCTTATATTGTCGATTTTATCACAACCTTGGCAATTTTCGTTTTTCAACAATTAATCAAAAAAAAGACGCCCCCAAAAAGAGGGTATGTAACTGTTAAGAAGGACTATGTATGCAGATAACACGAAATTCTTTTGCATCGAATTCTTAAAAATATGTTTTGTTGTTAAATAGTCGGCGTTTTACGGATCTTAAAAATTAATACACTAAATTATTTCGGGCCCCTAGAGAGTACAGTGGAGCCCCGGTAATCCGACAAACGTTTTGCAGGGCAGTGTCGAACTATCGAATTTATCGGATTATAGAGTACTGCCTAAGTCCCCCTATAGTCCGGAATTTTTTACAAAAGAGTACCTTGTAATCCGACAAATTACAGATCCATTGATAAGATTCTATACTTTGAAGTACAAATCACACTTCATTTTGTATGTCAAATTTAGTAAATTAAACATGACAATAGAGAGCTTACGTTTTATTATAAAATTAACGTCATTAGCACATCTATCGTGGAATCCGTCGGGGGGAACGATCCGCTAATAGTGAACAATTTGTATCGTGCATTCCGCAGACGTGAACCATCCACATGTCGGTAACGTGAATTATTTTATTTTATTTTCACTGAATTAAATTTTTTCAAAACAAATGTGTTTGAAATGAGCTGTCACAATTGAATTTTGAATTGTGGTCGGTAAGGGAGAGTATCCGACGGATCCCACGATAGCAATTTTCTATTCACGCGAATCGAATAAGTGAAGTGAATCTCAGATTCGACAGATTCCACGATAGGGGTGTAATGCTAAAGAACTTATACAAAATAATAAATTTACATTGGGAAATATGTAATTGTGCGCAAACAAATGTACATACTGAAATAATCAAAAATTGTGAATAAAAATCAAAATATGAATCAATCAATTTATGAAGCATGAAAATATTCATCAATTTTTTTATACCCTATTCTAAGGGTATATTAATTTTGACGCATAGTTTGTAACATACCTTAATATTGCCCGTAGACCCCCTAAAAGTTACTATATTTATGATCAGAATCGATAGTAATGTCGATCTAGCTATGTGCGTCCGTCCGTCCGTCCGTCTGTCGGCAAAAATTAGGCCTTTTAACCGGGCCTAGAGAGCTGAAATTTTAACCATATACTCTCTAGGGTCCCGAAATTCTCAAGTTTACGAATTTTTGAAATCCGCCCACAAACTCAAAAAAACAAAATTTTGGAAAAAATCGATTTTACAGCTAGGAAGCTGAAATTTTTTATATATGAATTACGACTCCTAAAACTGCTCGGGATATAAAATTTTCAAAATCCGCCCACTGACACGCCCACAAATAATTAAAACAATTTTATTGAAAAACCAAACTTTGAGCTAGGGAGCTGAAATTTATAATATATATACTCTCTATGGGCCCTTTATGCTCATGTGTTAATATTTTCAATATCGGCCTACTGAATTTTGAAAATTCAAAGTTTGAGCTAGGGAGCTGATATTTATAATATATACTCTCTAGGAGCCCTTTATGCTCATGTGTCAATTTTTTTTTAAATCCGCTTACTGACACGCCCACACTTAAATAAAACAATTTTATTGAAAAACCAAAGTTTGAGCTAGGGAGCGTTTTTTACAAAAGCTTCGTTTTTTTTTTGATAAAATCCTTTAAATGTTATATAACAAAATATGTAGAGCGTTCTTAACAATTCAACCATACTAAGACTTTTGTCACACCCACTTATGAGGGATAGGAATAAGAATAGGGTATCCAACAGTTCGCCCAAGCGGACTGTAGCCCGTCCCTATGTTTTTGTATAACATTGTTAAAACTCGAGACTAATGTTTTGTCCCTCAGTCTTCTCAAAAGTAGAAGTTAGTGGTGACGCTTACAAGTTGTAACCTATTCATTCATGCATCATCTACATAAGCGAAGAATGTCAAAAAAAAAATTCAGTAAGAATAGATATGTCGGATTACGGGGGGTACCGGATTAGACAGTGGCCGGATTACCGGAGGTCCACTGTATATCTTTGTTCCGAATTTCAGCTTTCCAGCTCGAATTTACATGGCCAGACCAACAAAACTTTCGATGCTGATCACAAAAATTTAGTAACTTTGAGCGGTCTACGATAAATTTTATAACTATAAACTGAGAGTAGTAAATTATAATATCTACAGTTAGGATATTGTATAAAAATTTGCCCTTGGAAGTCCGCGTTTTATTGTGAGTCTGCCCGATTCATTCATGTCAATAATAATGCTTCTCATACACAATTGATTGGAGAAGCTGAGCTTAACACCCTATACGGATCATTAATTTATTAATATTTTTATTTTTATTTTTTACTTTGCTCACACAAATTCGTAACGTTATCCCTTTATTTACTTTCAGGTGCAGGTCACATCCCGGCAAATTTATCCAGATACCATTTAAATATTGTTACGTCCGCTCTTAACTAGACGTGGGAAAATGCCACTACCTCGCGGTCACGTGATTCTATGAATTTTAAATTTTCATGTGATGTGACGTAGTGGAACATTTCTAACGTTTGCAACATCAAACAGAGCACCGTCTTCGTCACCATCATAATCGTAAATTTATTATGTTCTTTTCTCATTGATATTCGCAGTTCTAGCCTTTCATCCTCATGCTGTAACTGCGAAATGCTTTGGCTATTTATGTGCAGAATTGCTGAGTTTAAGAAGTGCAACAAAGTTTGCCCTTCACCGGACGGACAATTGAAAACGAAATGCAAATTCAATACTCAGGATAAGGTTGCAAACACATCTCCATGGAAAGGAAGAGTGGGAGGGCAAGTCCAAAGGTAAATCATTTTGCAATTGATATTCCTTTGAAGCGTGGTTATATCTTTTTTCTTTCTAGGTTGAGACAGGTTACAGAATGAAAGATTTTATGGTCATCGACATGAATAAATATCCAACTCTGCACATGCTTCACTATTCTGTGCGGGATATGTGTTTGTTGTCAATTTCCGATGAATGATAAAAAAAATAAATAAACTCAGGCTGCAATGACGGTATCGCGATGAGATGGATTGGACTCTATAGATGTGTATCATCGCTGGAGACCGTATTTGGTATTCGTAACAAATACAATCTGTCACATTGTAGGTAATTTCTCTTGAAATGGAAATTCCTTAGGGATATAGTTGAGATCCTATATCAAGATTATGTTTGTCATACAATATGATCGCTTGGATTGTGCAAGATGTATTTGATTCAAATTAGAATATGCAATGTAAGAATGTAGAAGGATCGCAATGTAGATTGTATTTTTGTTTGTAATATACCATACACCATAACAAAACGATATTACTGCGAATCTTGAATTCAGAAAAGTATTGGTATAACGAAAGTTAGAAAAACTACGCCGGGACATATCAGTCTATCCTATTCAAAACACCACAATAATTAACTTTCTTTTGATATAACCGATTTAATTTAAGGTTGTTGAAACCTCACTCAATCCTAATGAAGGCCATGATAATAGAAGGCAGGTGCATGATAGGCCTTTTGTGATATAATAACATCTGATTCAGGAGCTTGGAAAAAATTAATCAGTATTCACGCATTCTATCAATACCATTCTTGTAGCAAGCCTTATCACTGGCTATTTGCCTTGTTTCTGTTTTTATCCTAACTTTGTATAATAGCTTCACTACACCCAGAAAATTCGAAGTACACATGTTTCATCTGAAAAAATTAGTTTCTATCGGTGTATAAAAGCTTAAATTAAACCCGAAAAACTGTAACTTTTGCCAGTAGTCGAAAACGAGTTTCCTTATTCCGAACACTTGGTTTCCTACCTGGAACGGAAACATTCGTCTTAAATTTGCATCAGTGTTAATTATTTTTATAAATCGATTTAAGGAAGAAAAATCAAGAAACAATTTAATCAACAAGTTTAAATATACATTACATATATAAAATGTTTTAATAAAAAATATCTCATTTCTTTAAAATACATGCTTATAAATTACTTTTATGGTTGAATCGAACTGCCTGGAGAAGCATCCAACAACGAAAAAGCAATGTTATCTGCATAAAATATAAAAATATAAATATATATAAAAAAATATTAAAAAAATTTCAATTTGATCTTTGCTGTCTTCGGGTAGTAAAGTATTTTGCTACAAGCTATAAGCCTCATTTAAAATGCACTCAGCCTATTTCAAAATTGAATGTCCGATATTGACCGCCCTATATCGCAAGGGTTAAATTCTAATATTGATGCAGGATGTTGACGAGCCTATACACTGCTGGTCATAGGTTAGACGCACACTTACTTGCATTAAAATTTGTTCAATATCTACTACTTTAATGATGATTGAAAAAAAGTCGATATGCAAAAACCTTGCGTATTGATACTTCAAATATAATATTCTAATGATTATACAAATTTAACAAAATTGTGCTTTTAAACATTTTCTTCAACCTACTTGAAATAAGACACTTTTTTCTTGGTCAATATAATAGACGCACTTAGACTTATTAATTTTTTGGAAGAAAAGTAACTTATTTTTAACTTAAATTTTTAGTTGGTGTTAATAATTGACTTATTAGAAATAAAGAAAGAACATTTCAGTAATGAGTAGTGCATCCTTTGTTAGTAATAACTTCATATATCCGGCCATTCATAGAATGATACAGGGAATCTATGTAGGTCAATGAAATCTCGCTCCAAGCTCGTTTAATAGTTGCAGTTAATGTTTCCTTATCTTCGTATTGCTTTCCCCCTTCGTATACCTTACGTGTAAGTCAGCCCCAAACATTTTCAATTACGTTAAGATCTGGAGAATATGGTGGGCAGGTCATGATATTAACGTTTTGACTCAAAATAAACGACTTAACTCGAGCGTTATGAATAGGAGCATTATCCTGTTGAAAATTCCATGGAATTGGTCCGAAGAGATCATTTAATTTTGGAAATACGAATTCCAACAATTTGTTGAGGCGCTCGCCGTTAATCTTCTGTTCGATAAAAATTAAGTCAATTGTTCCATAAAAAGTGATGGCACCCCACACCATGACTCCACCTTCTCGGCTGTGATGGCGGCTTAAATATAGCTCATCTTTTAGCAAATCGTGATAATACTCGTAGTATTGAAAGCCATCAGGGCCATCGAAATTAAAACGTTTGTCATCTGTGAAGTCGAGTGTCAGATTGAACAGTCCACGTCATCTATTTATTCGCAAATTGAAGCCGTTTTTCTTTGCGTATAGTGGGGGTTTTTTCTTGATTTTTAGACTTTTCAGGTGTTCTGCATTTCCGATTGTACGCTGAATAGTTGAAATGCTTGCTCCTTAATTTTGGCTGCTGACTTAGTCGAATTGGAAGCATTGCTTTTGGAATTGTTTAGTAAGTGCCTTTTTTTTCAATTTGAAGTGTTTTCCGTATGCCTCTGGATCGTTTAAATATCGATCAACAGTTCTGGAGCTGCGCTTTATCTCTTTGGCAATGTTTTGATTGGATAGTCCTTGTGAGTGAAAGAAGACTATTTTTTGACGTTCCAATAAGCTCATAACAGCAGCTTTTCCCATTTTTGCTTGATTTATTTATTTTAAGTATTTTTTCAATCAAAACAATTGCACTTGTTTACGCAAGACTAAGAAATGTAAAGTGCGTCTATTTCAATGACCAACTGAAAAACCACTTGATTGCATAGACATTGCTGGAGTCTTCGAATGCAGTTATTTTTTTTTTGCACATCAACCAAATATGAGCACATATTTTTCGAACAAGATTCGAACTTTGATAAGACAAACATTTTGGAAAATTAGTACATGTGTAATGGTAAATAGAACAGTTTATTTAAAAAAAAACGTTGGTGCGTTTAACCTATGACCAGCAATGTATCATAAGGTTCATTTCTTAATATTTGATTGCCAGTTGTTGAGTGGGCTATATCGTAAGGGTCAGATTCTATAATGGACTCATATTTTTTTCTTCATCCGAGACATGTTGTAGCGCTGTTTTAAAGTGTAAATCCTCGTCAGGTTCAAGTCCTTGTGGAGGCGTAGTTGCGCTTTTTTGGTAATGGGCAGATAGTTTGCAGGCAAATCAATGTTGTTTCCGTCGCCAGCGCTTTCTAAGTTATTCTGAAAGCATTTAGTATAGTCGACAGAGTTCGGCTCGAAGAGACATCCTTCTTCTTTAATGCCGGTGAGGCTATGATCAAGATTAAAGGGATCATAACCCTCTGCTTAACCGCATACCTACTGGTCCGCCTGTGGGGTTAACCGATCCGACCCCTGAAAATAACGGTAGGCCTTCCTATTTTGAATCACTTCGTCACCGACACCTATCAAATGCTAGTGTTGCTGCATGTGTGTTATCCAGGAGTTTTTAGGCCTGCCTCTATTTCGACACGTACATGCTCCCATTTTTTTGATTGGATTTTGCTTTAAGGCCACCTTTAGCCTCCAGTCGTGTCAACCCACGCTTTCCCGATTTCCGACATAATTAGGTTAACTCGAACATTCTCTCACTGTGACCCTGTAGTCGCTTTTGAGCCCCTTAAAAGCCACATCATCTGCCGGCTGCAGAATATGAGTGGTATTTGGCGGAAGTAAACAGAGAATGAAATCATTTTTTCAGCAGAACTCGCTTATGTGAATAGACGAATGTAACTTTTGTCCATCCACTATGAACAGGATCGGCCTTTAAATGTTGTTTCTTGTTATCCAGTTATTGAAATCATTTGCTACATACTCATTAAATGCCTCGGATCGCATCCCTCCCTTTTCTGAACGCCCAATCTTTAGGCATCAATCGGATGACTTTTTTTTTTTTTTTTTAAACTCCCGTACCGCCTTGGCGAAAGACACACGGTACGTCGACCTGGATAGATCTATTGTACCCTAGGTCAGAGCAAATTGTAGGCTAATGCGTTTTCCACTTTTCTAGAAAAGGTAATAATGCTTCTAGCAGGGGATTTCTTCAAATCTTCGTTACTTAAGAGTTCTTTGACGAAGATCCTCTTTCTGATTCCGCAGAGGGCTGGGCATTCTCACAAAATGTGCTCCGTGGTTTCGTCGTCCTCGAGGCACTGCCTGCACTCTGAAGAGTCGGCTAGTTTCATTTTGTTGTGGTGGTATCGTAAGCCGTGGATGACTTTAGTTGGAGGGCGTTAAAAAGGGAACACTACAACTGGAGTCAATACTTTACCGCCTGCTGAGAAAACTAAGAGCACTGTTTTGCTATCTTTTTGTTGAAAAACTTCAACCTTATACAGGTTCTTATAACTTTTTGGTACAATCACCCCGCTCCCGTTTTTTGAGTTTGGCTAAAAAATGTTTCATATGCGTTAACAATTCTGTTCGGGTCTAACAGGATATCTTGCTCTTCTATTATTATTATTATTATTATTATTTCTTCTTTATTTTTCACTGATAACAAAAAGTGTACAAGTTATACTTTACTTAAGAATACGGACATGGCTATGCTGCCGTCTGCCGGAAATGACATTATAAAACAAAAGTAATAAAGTAAAAAGAAAAAGGAGATGAAAGTAAGAAAGTGAAAAGTGAATATTAATGTTACATTTTTTTTTTTTTTTTTATAGAGCAAAGAAAAATGGAGACAAAAAGAAAAAAAGAAAAAATTGATGAATAAAGCGAGTTTTAACAATTTTAATGATTTGCAACATAAAGGGGTTACAATTTTGGAGTGATTTGGAAGACAAAAGCAATAATAGGCATAAAACGTGGTTTTTCAAAAGCCAACGATATATTAGAGCATGTTTCCAGTAACTATACAGGGTAGTCCAACCTCGAGCACCATTTAATATTTCGTAACGACAATTAACGGACAGAAAACTTTCTTGAAAATACAGTCGTCGAATCTCTTGTAAGATCGGGCAAACTGCAATAAAATGGTAAATATCGTCTAACTCTCTTCTGTTGCACAGATAACAAATTTGTTGAAGATCGACTCTATGAGTGATGAAATTTAGGTTAAGGATTTCGATTCTTGCTTTGAATACCATGCTTATTTTGTATGCTGAATTCTTATATTAAAGGACGAGTAGCTGTCGTCAGTAAGTATTCGATGATTAAGATTTCGATAGATAGTTCTGGAAGTTGACGATGATGCCCTGGTTAAGTGTTCGTTGAAGATCTGGTCATCTATTTTCGAGTTAATTGTCGCAAATATATCAGGCCACTCATTAACATTGCTTTCTGTTAACGACAGTGAGAGGTCGTGGGATAAGCTAGCTGATTCCATTCTCTGAAAGGTGAAGCATTGGTTCGTAGTAATCTTGCCATTATCACTCTGAGATTTGCGACACTTCTACTCATCACTCCAAAACAATAGTCAGAATTTCCTTTTAGATTCCTTATGTAGATTGGTGGTAGACCAGACTCTACGTGTATTGCATAAGTCGGTGTGGAATTCGGCAATCTAAAAATGCGTTTGAAGAAAGTTCTCTGAACCGCCTCAAATTCTTCAAAGGGAATTACTCCAAAACCTGTGTACCATAGCACATACAGGTGTTGACTGTTGCATTGAACACTTTGAATTTGGATGAATGGTCAATATTCTGTTTAGCGAACATTTTTGGCCACATCAAATTAAGCGCCAACTTAGCGTGAATAATACTCCCAAATACCTACTTAAATTCCAGCTCGTTACCAAGTCGCCAAGCTTCTTCAGGGAGTCTTCTACATTTTCGGCTCTCAAACACCATCGCCTTCGTTTTTTGTATATTAATGTGAAGATCCCATGTATCACAGTATGCCATCGGTTTGTTGATTTATAGTTGCAGCGAGAAAGGATTGTCCGCCAGTAAAACCAAATCATCAGCGTAAAGCAATACTTTGATGAGAGTTCCCGCAAAGAGTAAACCGCCAGGAAGAATAGAAGACACATCATCAATGAAAAGAGCGAACAACAGAGGGCTCAGAATGCATCCCAGTGTGACACCGGCAGAGGTAACGAACCATCTGATAACTTAGAGCCATCCCATACTGCCGCACTGGAGGACGAGAGGAATTCGAAAAATAGCAATAGAAATTTTTGAGATACTCCAATAGTCGTCAATTTATAGAACAACGCCTGCCTATTTACTGTATCGAACGCTGCTTTAAAGTCCACGAAACAGACATTCAGTTTTTTGTTTCTTTTCGTGCTCTTCTAAAAATAGGTTTAACTCGTAAAAACGTTTTCGAATTGATTCCTGCGTGGCTATCGCTCTTGCTTTGCAAACAGTCTCTGACACTCTCAGAGATATCTCTTTGAGGTGCATTGAAAAGTTATAATATCACTTTTTGCAGGTCTGCTATTCTTAAAATGTGTTACTTTGCCTTTGAGTCTATCGTGAAGGGTTGTTTTTGGCACTTCGAACTCTCTGCTAACTTTTCTTAAGCTTATGTTATTTCTTCTTATTACAGTCAATGCAGCTGCAAGGAAGAGCTCATCATAATTTGTGTTATAGCGTTGCATTCTATCTAAGTAATAAGTATCAGAGATAACTTGAGTATGTTCGGACAAAGGATCCAAAGATTGTTCAGGTTCCCTTTACCCGAACACTAACGATTATGTTACTTACTGGAACACTCAATCATTGTGCAATTGTGGATATAAAAAACGAAAGATCATATATTTTCTCTTAATAGTAGCTCTTAAAATCATCAAAAATATAATTTGAGTAGTTGCCTTATTGCGCAGTGTAGCTCGTAAAATATTGGTTTCCCTTGACCAAACAGTTAAAAACAATAAAAAATAAGAACAATTCTTTAGAAAAGTTTTCAAATTATAACAATAATATATCTTGATTAACAAATACAATTATTGAAATAAACTTCAATTTTTTTATTTTTTTAAAACACTGCATCAGTTCTTTGCACCAAGGTTAGGTTAGGTTAGGAGGGTTGCGTACACAATTGTGTAAGTATCACCCAGAGGCCAAAAATTCCTATTGTGAGTACCCCTTCGTACATGATTGGACACGCAGTTACCAAAACCATTTGGATTTGTTTATGAATCGATTAATATCCATTAGAGGTATCCTTGCGCCAAACTGACGGCTGTTTGAATGAGAAATAATAAGTGTATTAGTGCGATTTCACACAGATTCATTTTCTACCGCTTTGATACTCACAACAAGAAAAATAACGTTATTTTAGTGTATTTCAGTCAAAAGTGTTCGACTACTGGAGACGTTCGGAAAAGGGTGCCACCACCCTACTTCCTTTTATGGCGCCTCGTAAAACTGACTTTCTGCAGTATCACTACTACCAGTGAAGTCTATTAGTTTTTTTTTGTTTTCAACAAATGTTTTGCTGTTGTTTTCTCTTTATGCTTAAGCCTAAGATTAGCTTCAGTCTTTCTTCTCTGCTCCTTCCCTTTACGAGTTCCAAATTTGAGTGCGTCGAAAGCAATACAATGTTGTGGATACAAAAACCCCTTTTTATGCATTGTGTCAGTTCCAAGGTCATATCCCAGTTATGGGATAATCAAGGTATTTTGCAGGGTCACTTTATTTGTATAAGACGTTGATGATTTTTTTCGGTCTAAATCGTTTATTTTCAATCGCAACAATATTTACTTTTTTTTTGATTGATTTATCTGCGCACTATCTCTACATAAAGTAGGATACAATTCACCTGCCCGTAAGGGCCTAGGCTCTGATGTACAAGCAGTAGGTTAAAACCTATACAAATAAAATAGAAAAAAAATATTATCAATACATAGGTATTATTACAACCAGTAGGTTTGTCTGCAGGCGATTATTCATAAAAACGAAATATACAAAATTATGCTGTAGCTTACTTACAATAGATACTATTAGTACTAAACTAATTCATTTCCCGGTTCATAACAAAACATATTCAAATCGAACATCAGAAAGATGTGTGTTCTCCATTATTATGAGGTAAATTTGTGTTACGAAGGTAATGATTCTTTTGTTTTTTTTACGCTTTAAGTTAACAATATTTTTTAGCTCATGTGGTAAGTTATTGATAACTTCCGGAACTGCATATTGTAGTTGCCTTCTGCCGTAGGTATTGTTGAAAGGCGGTATATGAAGTAAACCTCGCGCCTGTCTTCATGTATTTATGTTATGCTTAATTGGAACATTAAAGCGCTCATCTTTATTTATTTATTTATTTCATTTCATCATCAACTGAGGTACACTTGGTCCTCTAATGGATTACATACATACTTAATTCGACAAATTATTAACATACTTAATTAACCTCACCAAAGTTTGTTAAAAGTATAAGCAATTGATTTTTGAACGTATTTCTACTTATATTAGAGTGAAGATCAATGATATTCCCAATTGAATTAGCTTCTCTTAAGCATCTAGTTATTGTTTCATTATATCCGTATTGTACTCTATGCATAGGCTCAACAAAAATATTTTGAGTTCTCAATGGTATCACGGGTCTTCGATATCTGATCTGTGTAAGCAGGTAAGAACAATTTATACGTTTAGTTATTAGGTCTCTCACAAACATGATCGAAAAATACCTCCGCCGAATACATAAAGGCAAAATTCCAATCAGTTGACATCTGATATTATATGGTGGCAAGTCGATATTCCAATTAAGCTTTTTTATCGCAGCTCTAGTAAACCATTTTTGAATCTTCTCTATCCTTCTAGAGTGAACCATATAATATGGATTCCAGATAACAGAGCAGTAATCTAGGGAAGACCTCACATATGCAAAATATAGGTATTTAAGGGTATGCGGGTCAGAAAAATCTTGAGAGTTTCGCAAAATAAATCCCATCATTGACCTGCATTTTGTGACGAGGTAGTCTATGTGACTATTGAAATTGAGTTTATAGTCAAATAATACGCCTAAGTCTTTTTTGGATGCGATGCTTTCCAAAGGTAGATTTGTTATGCTGTAGGTAAACTGAATTTGTTCCCGTTTCCGGCAGAATGTAAGGCTATTGCACTTTGAAACATTAAGATTTAAACAGTTAAGTGTACACCAATCTGATAATCTATTGAGGTCATCCTGCAACAATAAACAGTCCTGGGGTGATTTAATAGATCGAAAAATTTTCAAGTCATCAGCGAACATTAAGCATTCAGAATTAAGGATTACATTGGGAATATCATTAACAAATAAAAGAAACAACAAAGGCCCAAGATGGCTGCCTTGAGGGACTCCCGAAGTAGCGTCAATGCGATCTGAGACAATACCATTAATCCTAACAAACTGCCAGCGTCCTCTTAAGTAAGAATTGAACCATTCTAAAAGACTTGAGTGAAAACCATTGTTACGCAATTTATTAAGAAGAATATCGTGGTTTACCCGATCAAATGCTTTTGCAAAATCTGTGTAGATGACATCGCACTGCATACCATTTTCCATGTTGTTTGCTATAAAATTTGTTAAAATTGTCAGATTAGTCTCTGTGGATCTTCCAGCAATAAAACCATGCTGATACGAAGAAATTGTGGCCTTAAGAAGAGCTGTAAGTTTACCAAAAACAACTTTTTCGAACAATTTCGGGATAGTGGGAATTTTCGATATTGGACGATAGTGAGTAACATCTTTTTTGGGACCAGATTTATAAATCGGTGTTATGAATGAGCTCTTCCAAGCATCTAAAAAAATTCCCTGCTCCAAGGAACTATTGAAGAGCATATGAAGTGGCACGGAAAGTTCATCCGCGCATCTTTTTAAAATAATGGGAGGAATACCATCAACTTCTCCTCTCATGTCGGATACTAAATCGGACAGCGCAACTACTACTTCAGAAATAGATAAGTATATGCTACCAACGTTAATATAATTCGTGGAGTAGTCAGATATCGTACCTGCTCGTAAGATAGGCGTATTATTTGAATAAACAGATTTGAAATGGCTAGCAAACATGTTGCAAATAACTGAGAGGTCTGTTGACAACTCGCCATTATACTTCATACTATTAGGAATTCCAGTCGATTGTTTTTTGCAATTGATGAAACTCCAAAATCGTTTACTATTGACTTTCAGGTCTGATTCCACTGAAAGGACATATTGCTTATATAAAAATTTGTTAAGAACTTTAAAATCTTTTTGAAGAGTCCTATATTTCAGAAGTAATTCTCGATCAGAAGATGATTTGTGCAATTGTTTATAAGTCTTGTTTTTCAGGTTATTTAGATGGATTAATCTTTTATTAAACCATATGGGCTTAGAGTTTCTCCTAACTTTAACCTTAGGTGTGTTTACGTCGATTATGTCATTGACTATCATGATCAGGGTATTGTATGAGTGTTTCAAGTCTATGCCATCAAATATTGAAGACCACGCAATACCATTTAGACAATTTTTAATATTACCAAAATTGGCTCTATGAAAATTGTACTTAAAGTTTGAAACAGAAATTTGCTTAACAAATTTGTAGAACTGAAAATCTAGGCTTAATGCAACATGGTGGATTGAATCTGGCACAAATGGAAGGATACATTTACTAATGTTGACGTTAAACTCAGTATCGACAAAAACTAAGTCAAGAGTACGGTCTAAAGAATTTTTAATATTATTAATTTGCCGAAGGTCAAATTGTGCAAAAGTATCAACTACTTCACTCTCAAAATCAAAATTTACATTAAAAGGAGCGATTTTTAGGTCATCGGAATCAAGTAACCAATTTAAATTCGGCAAATTAAAATCCCCCATAATGAGGATATGCTGATTATCATTCAAGTTATTTAATACAGAACAACAGTTATCTACATGAAGTTTATATAATTCAAAAGAACTCTTTGGTGGGATATAACTTACGATATAATAAATGTTTTTGGTGTTGTCAATTCTTATCTTGACTATTATTTGGTCAACATCTAAATGATCGGATAAGTGGGGTAAATCAACTTCTACAGCATTCAAAGAAGCACGAACAGCAATTAACACTCCGCCGCCTCTCTCGGAACCAGTCAAATCAGCACATCTTGATAATACTCCAACGCAAGCGTCATCCGAAAGATATTTTCTAGCGAAAGAACATTGAAATTTGTATCTCCTCGCCGTCCACTTCCCATTGCATTCTCTGCATCTTTTCAAGATGTGCTTTTGCTGCGTTTCCCCAAGCAACAATCCCATAACGAAGCTTAGATTCGACCAGTCCGTAATATACCTGTCTGAGCACCTGGAAGTTAGAGTTTTGTTTGAGGTAGACAATGGCAAACATTGCGTTTTTAAGTCGCTTCTGACTTTATCAACGTGCTTGTTCCATTTTAAGTGGCAATCAATTACTACCCCTAAATATTTAAACTCTTTTACCAGTTCAATTTCTCGTTTTAAGCTTCCGGGGCATACCTGATTTTCAAAAAAAAAGAATTTTTAATTTGTTGTAATTTTAAAATGTTCAGTCCATTGTCACTTTTGTAAAATCGCGTCTACACGTTATTTGCCCGCTTTCATTATGAACACCTCTCAAAAGTGGTCAGCTGTTGGATACGTACCTTTGTTTCATCTGTGGAGTGTGAGGGAGATAAGAAGTTTACCACCTTAACCATCTTGATTTACACACCAAATTCGTTTCGTAAGTTTATCACCCTGCTGTAAAAGATTTCCATCACAATTTTTTAATTTAACATTAGCTTTAATTCAAAATATGTTATAATTGTTTGTATATTTTTTTCTTGCCAAGGCTTGCCAAGGCGAAGAAAAAGGCACTGCGATCTATAAGGTCTATTGTACAGAAATCGTTTAGGCTAGAAGTATTTATACTTCCGTATAAACCGGTAATGCTGCCAGCAGAAGACTATCTTCCTTCTTGTTTCATTGAGGGCTGGGCATTCACCTAGAATGTATTCAGCTGTTTCGTCTTCTTCAAAACATAGTCGGCACTCTGGAGAGTCGACCATTTTTATTTTGTTGAGTTGGTATCGTAACCTGTGGTGGATAACCTACTGTGTTTTTGATATCATGCCGACTCAAAATTGGGCATTTTTTGGCATTGCTATTAAAGGGCTGGGTGGCTCGTTTGGCCTGTCTAAGTCCTGGGATGCTCTCCCAATAGGTGGTACATTTCATATGTTCCCAGCATTTTATAGCTGGCTAGCTGCAGGAGAAGGGTTCGCAGCCCTTTCTAAGCCCTTTCGCGGCTTTTTCATTACTTTCAATACCCTCATGGCCTGGAACCCACCACAGTTTGATCTGGTTTCTTGAGCCGAGTGTTCGAAGTGTCTTAAAACAAAACCAGATGTATTTATGCGGCTGGCGCATTCTTGAATAGCATGGAGCTGTGCTTGAAATACGCTTATACTTTTTCTGATTAGTATCGTAATGCAAGTATTTGTCCGTAAATTCCATCTCCTACACCCGATTGCACTTAAGAACCATCTGTATACCACTTTATGTCGTTATGGTTTCAAAAAGGGGTTATTACTAAACCATGTTTTTCTCTTTGTAATTTCTGTGAAAATCCGTTTATTAAAGCATAGTGTATGTGCAGGCGGTCTGTGACTGCGCAATTTATGTCAAGTTCCGGGAGTTTATCGAGAACGGTCAATAGTTCCGGGGCGTCGCCAAGCCATATCTCATTTCACTGTATTAAACTTGTTGCACTTTGTGATCCAAAATTTTTTATTTTCGAACAAATCCCTTTTATTAATTAACAATTAATCTTTTTTTAGTGGAAAACAGCTCACTCTTTTTGCACCATTTGATTAAATTATTGACTTTTTTCAATCGATGAAGAATGAGAAATAATAACTGGTACGACATCGACAACATCTTCTTCGTTGTTATCTGATGCCTCATCATCGCTACTGAGTTCATCTTAAGATAAAACATCTTGATTTCATTCTTCGATTTATTCTATACAGATATAATTGTTGGGATCAATTTCTGCTAAAAGATCAGTCCTGATTTGTTTGCACCCATTGCCCCAATTTAACACGTTGGACCAAGAATTCTATAGCAATCTTTGTGGCAAGATATCCCAAGCTTGTTTCGGTAATATTATTGCAGTGCGGATTGAATGGCGTTTCAAAAGATAATTCAGCTCACCACCTTCAGCGATTAATTGAACTTTGCGTTGTTTTGAATGAACAACCATAATTCTTACAATTGCTACCACGTGAAGTGGACGGCTGGAGTTACAGCGCTGTTTCACGGTCTGCCACAACCGATCATCAGACTCCTTTTTCTATGGTACTGGTCTGTGTTTTTTTTCTTGTATCCCGAAAGTCCTAGTTTCGAATCCCAGTGGAAGTAAAAATGGATTTTTGGTATAAAAGAAAAAAACACAGACCAGTACCATAGAAAATGGAGTCTGATGATCGGTTGTGGCAGACCGTGAAACAACGCTGTAACTCCAGCCGTCCACTTCACGTGGTAGCAATTGTAAGAATTATTGTTGTTCATTCAAAACAACGCAAAGGAAATTGATGTAAACAAAACCAAAAACGGGAAAATTGTGAGGTACCACATACAAAACCAAGTTAAATTAATTGAACAAGTAGCTTACTTCTGTAGATCAATTTTGTGAACTTTATGGGATTTTGATTAATTGGTTGCACAGCTGCCCAATTTGGTGGAAAGAAATATGCAACTATGTTTCCATTGTCACTTTAAATTTTATCAATAGGTACATGAGCAGAGCAGTTTTCAATAAGCAAGAGGGCCTTTGGAGGCAAATTATTTGCTTCTGAAAAGCGCATGACCTGTTACATGAAAAATATCTTGTGAAACCACTCATGAAAGATCCGCGACGTCATCCAAGCAATTTTCTAGTGGTGTGTAATGAAGTGGATTATTAAATCCTTTGAAGCACCTTGTTTTTTTTTTGCTTTTCCGATAACCAATTTCTTTAATTTGTGTAAGCCATCAGTATTTGCTTCTAGTAAAAAAATGCGTTCTTTTTGTATTTTGTACCCAGGGACATTTTTTTACAAGCAGCGACATATGTTCTATCTGGTAGGCAACGGAAAAATAATCCGCTTTCGTCGGCATAAAATATTTGTGTCTCCATTAGCCCCATCTCAGCGACCTTTGCAAGAAATCTGTGCATAAACGGAGTGAAAGCGCCAACATCACTAGAAAGTATCTCGCCACCAACTTTTAAGTATCGAATACCGTGCCAATTTTTAAATTTGGTAAACCATCCATCAATTGCACGGAATGCATTTTCATCTTTATCGAGATATATACTTCACCAAAAATTGACTTAGCTTTTGCCTTTAATATTGGTCCAGTCATTGTGCACTTCTTTTCACGTTGATTTAAGAACCATTCAAGAAGAAGGCTTTCCATTTTGGGATATTCAGCGCTGTGTATAGATTTAGTTTTTGCTTCTTGATAGGTGTTGGAAACAGCATCTACTATCGCTTCTTTCTTCGACTTTATATAGCTGATGGCAGATTTTGTCACATTGAAATCTAGAGCTAAACGTTCCGTTGAACGCCTTCATCAAGCTTTTTTTAAATCTTAACTTTGGTTTCCAAAGACAAAGTGTTTTTTTCCACGTTTATTTGATATTTCTTATAAATTACATTCACTTTTTGATAGAGATGATGTACCTACATGCGTATCAAATATTCACATTCACAGGCGCATAACCAAATATGTACCTGAGTATGACAAATAATTTGCTGATTCCCCTTTTTATTTTTGCCTTGTTGAAGGAAAATAAATACAAAAATAGGGATTCCCCTATGTGTAAGAAATTATAACATCAAGTTCTAATTTAAGAGCCTTCAATGCATTAAAAGCTCAGGTTCCAATTTTTGGAAGATTCGAATTTCCGAAAGTTCTAATTTGTAAGCGTTCGCTGTATTTATTTTATATATTTTTTGTATGTTGCTTGTACTGTTGGTTTATAAATTGTGCTCCATTTACATTTTGACGTGAGTTGTTCTAGGTAGGAATTCACTTCCTCATTTTCTGATACTTTCCGTAAATCTTTTTTCCCGTTTTTGCTTGTGGAAGCATTTTGTTTTATGATTAATTTTTATAATCTCTCCAACTAGTCTATAAGATCACTTTTGTTAGCTTATAAATCTGAAAATTTGGTTATAAAGACCTTAACGGAATTATGAAACCTTTGATGTGAAGCATAAAGGCGAGTTTGATCTAAAATCAATTTGACAGCTTCATCTGTTTAATGATTTTTTTAATGTATAGATTATTATTTTATTGATATATTAATATTAAAAATCTCAATAGGAGAATTATTTTCTAAGCTCATTTTCATGTTCGAATTGCAGTTCTCGAAGTTGTTGGTAGAACTCATAGTCAGATAGATCATCGTCGGTCTTTGACCACACACGGTGGGTAATGTTTATTCTGTTCACAAATCGAAGCTTTCAGCAAGGAAGAGGAACTTTGTCCTGAATCGTCGTACTCGTTGTATTGGCAAAAATTTCAACGTTATCTGGACTAGTTATGTAATAAACCGAGTTGAACGGAGTGGAAATTTTAGCAAACCGGGCTGCAAACCAATTTAAGCAATTCGGTTGGTAGCAAAACATTTGTCAACAAAACGGTTTGGTTCGGTTTGCATTGGATCGGCTCGTTAGCTTGTAGTGGATAAGGAATAAGATTATATCAGTGTTACCATTGAAAATTGTATTATATAAGTATGTGGAATGAAAGAAAAACTATAAGGATAAGTAAGGAAATATTTGTACTTCTTTTTAAACAATGTAATTTTTCAAAATCGTTACCATAACCCCTTTCCAAAATAAGGACTTGTGGTCTCCGCTCCTAGCGGTCAAACAGTGCTCCCAATCAAAAAAGTGTTAAGGGCTGATCTGTTTCTTTAAATAAGTGTTTAGCACGGTTCTTTGAGACAGAACTGTAGAAGTGTAGAAGTAAGGATAAAAAAAATATTTTTTTTCAAAAAAGTTACCAGAACCCTTTACCAAAATAAGGGCTTTTCGCTTCTAGCGGGAAAACGGTGCTCTAAATTAAATAAGTGTACAAAGGCTGATCTGTTTCTCTTTAGAGACAGAACTGTAGAAGTTAAGGATAGAAAAAACACACTTTTTTAAGTGTAGTTAGCAGTGGCGTGGCGTGGATAATTTTAAAAGGGAAGACGTTGAAAAATTTAGTCACCTATAAAAATAAAAATCTTTAAAACCTGAAATAAAATAATTTTTAATGGGGATATTGTATCTACATAATATGCATTCCACATTGACTTAGCAAAAATATTCTAGCCACATTTTTTATACTTCAAGACATTAATATTTCAATCAACAATGAGCTTAAAGCATAACAAAAGTGGCTTCAAAAGAAGCCGGTCTTGACAGACGCATGATACAATAACTTAAAAAAATTCAGCATAATGTGGATAGTAATTTTAAAATAAGAAAATTCAGAAGAATTATATGGATAATTCTTTATATTTGTTAAAATATAAAAACGATACAAATAATAATGTCAGCAATAAAAATAAATCAAAATTAAAAACAGCTAAAATTCACACACTTAAAAAAAAAAAAGTGAAAAGTTTTGTTAAAATATTAGTTCTTTACAATTATTTGTATTCTAATGCTATTCGACGATCTTTTTTGATAAACTCTGCCAATACCCTTTCATAGAAGTTTGGTCTATTTTTAATTTTAAGAAGAAGTCTTCTTTCTATCGATATGAGGGCTAAATCAGAGAGCCTATCCTCGCCCTGTGAGTTTCTTAAATAAGTATGAATTCTTTTTAAAGCAGAAAAAGACCTCTCAACGGAGGCGACGGAAATGGGAAGTGTTAAAAGTAAACTACTTAAGTTTAAGACTTGAGGGAACACTTCTTTCAATGCTTCACTATTCAAATGGTTGTGAAGGTCGAGAACCTCAAACTGCCGAAGTGACGACGAAGAATATAAAACATTAAGTTAATTTTTTAATGCCGTGAAGTCAAAAATTCTAGGAAAAAACTTAATTAGGGAAGATATTTTTACATCTGGACTGGAACGAGAAAAAGTGTCATACTTCAAATTATTTAGTAAATCCAAAAATGTAAGATTACTAAATGATTTATATCTGGCATTTATTTGGCTAACTATATTGTCTTTAATTTCAACAAAAAGGCGCTTATAATTCGTCTTCAAATCGAAGTCAAGCAACCTGCGTTTACGTGGAGGTTCGATGCAATCATTTACGCTGTCATAAATAACTTCAAACATATTTAAAAAGTCAGAGCTTATCCATGACTCAAAACGTTCGATTTCTTGCTTGGCATAACTAACGTCTGTTTGTTTTTTTTGAATTAAATTAAATAATACATCGGTCTTTGCAAATATTTCAGAAAGGGTATGAAGAAAAAAACAGAATTCCTTGCTCTCTAATTTATTTAATAAACTTTCTGCCATCGAAAGTGTGTCAGTATCCCATTCCCTAGAGTCATTAATTATTTTACTAAAAGTTTCAATTATATCTATTCTACAGTTAAAGATTACGTTTATTATTCTTGAATGATAATGCCATCGAGTTTCCGATACTCCTGGCATGCGTCGATTGGAAATTTGTTTTAAAAGATTGGACCGCTTTGTGGATTTATTAAAAAATCGAACGATGCTATTAGTATAGCCAAAAAATAGTTTAAGTTCTGCTATGTTTTCTAGAGATCGGGATAGTACTAAATTTAAAACATGTGCATAACAAGGAATAAAATTTGCCATCGGGCATTCATCAAGGACCTTCTTTTGAACACCACCCCCCTCGCCGGACATAACTGCGGCACCATCGTAGGATTGTCCTATTAACTTTTCCTTGCAGTCGTATGTTTCAAGAATTTTAAATATATGATTGGATAACTCATTTGCATTACGACTTGCGCTAACGTCAAAAAATCCAAGAAATCTTTCTTGTATACCATCCTCTGACAAGTACCGAAATATGGCACTCAGTTGTTCCCTATGACTCAAATCTGGTGTTTCGTCGATCATAATCGACACGAACCGAGCATCCTTGATTTCCGTTATAATTTCGGATCTAATAACCGCCGCGATACTATGTATCAAATCGTTTTGAATATCGTTGGATAAACCTGAAAAAATTGGATTGTGTGTACTTGAACACTGCTCTAAATGGGATTCCAATAAAGTGTCATATTTAGATAAAAAATAAACGGCTTCGACATAATTGCCACGATTATCTGAACTAGACCTTTCATCATGACCGCGAAATGCTAACTCCTGTCTGCCTAATAAAATGACCGTGTCAATAAAACGTTCCATTAGTTTCCGATTTTTATCTACTTTTTTATTATGAACAACGAAAGAATTTCCTAAAGAAGTTTCAATGCGATTCGTGCCGAATTCATGTAGGGATAAACAACAACGAATATGTTTTTCTGTCTTAATATGTTTTTTCGAAGAATTAACTAAATTATTTATATCAGTGAAACCCATTCGGCTCCAAACACTGGCGGAGTTTGAAAAAAGAAGACAAGGAAAACAAAACATTTTATTAAGCTTGCAACTCCCAGTTAGCCACTTATATTTTTGGTATAAGGAAACATTAAAATGTGTCACAAAACCATCTCTCCTTTGGTAATTAATATTTATAAAAGGCATAGAGCGCCCTACGTCTATATCAAGAAAAGATAGCTTACTAAAACTATTTGAATCCTCCAGGAGGAAATCAGTTAAACAGCAATCTACACTAATCAAAGACATTTCCAAAAAAAAATCTAAAACTGCACTAAAATTAAGAAGCTAAAATGTTTTTATTAGTAAGTTGGTAATAAAAGAAACTAAAAAATTACACATTAACCTTCACTTTCACTTTCACATCTAACTTTTCACTATTTTAATTTAAGATTTTATCAAATTGGCTTTACAAAACACTAGATTTTTTCAAGTTATTGCACTTGTGCAACGCAGTCTGTCAATAAATTCCAACTGATTCTAAATTAAAATTTGAATTCCTGCTTAAAAATAAAACAAGTGTCGGTATTTTATTTGACATGAACTTCTCTTAAGCGATATGCTGAATTTACTCTGCTGACAAATTGCCATAATATTCTACCATATTTTATTTCATAAGACAAAAGTATAACAATAAATTTGTAAAAACATCGAAGCATTAACTATCACAAGAGAGAAAAATGAAAGCTCAACTTCTTACATCAACACGCATATCAATATCAACATCAAATTCAAAATCAAGAATCAACCCACATAACACATTCAGATATTATGTCATAAGAAAAAAGAAATAAGTCAAAGAACACCGTGTTATTAGACACAATGTTGCAAAAAAAACGAGTCAAACGTAGCACCTGCATTCCTGCAACATGTTGATATCTTCCGATTGAAACGCAATGCTAATCGCAAAAGGGAGAATGAAATGAAACAATTCCAAGTATTCAGCGTGAGATTTGGTTTATAAGACGAAATGTAGCGTCTTTTTCTTTGAATATAAAAGCGGGTGTTGAACAAAGAGGATCGGAACCGCAATGCTTGTAGAAGAAAGGGATATAAAACAAGTAAATAAGACGGAAAAATATTTTTTATTCTATTATAGAGAGCAGCGGTAGTTGAAAACTTTTTACTAAGAGTATTTTTGTGACTCTTCGTTGGTTTGTTGTTTGTGTTTTGTGGATTGTGGAATGTGGTTGAATCTTGATTCTTGAATGAGGTATGAAGATACAGACGAGAGGTAGAATGAAAATATTAAACTTATTCGATAGCTTATGTGTGAGTGTGTGTGTAGATTTTATTTTATAATTAAAATACGGGACGGGTTTCATTTTTCATATATTTATTTGGCAGATAGTGCTTACTATTGGTGGATTTTTAAAAGGGAAGACGGTAGGAATCGTGTTATATGGACGCCACGCCACTGGTAGTTAGTTAGTTTAGTTTAATTGACTATTTATTTCATAAAAATAACTTGTTAACAATTTTAATTTCTTAGTCTATTTTGGATTGGCTTAAGGCCGTCTACCACATTGACACTATTAATAATGTTCTGTTCCGTTAACTTTGTATATACATTTAACAGATTTCAAGTTTTTTGTATAACTAAAAGTTCTCGTCCATGATACGTTGTCTGTATTGTAGTGCGCTGGTTACGAAGTTGTATAAAGGTTTCCAGCCTCGGTTAACATTTAAAATGCTCAACATTTCTTCAACCGTAAGTACAATAGCTCCAAAGGAATTGTATCTGAAATCTTTGAGGATGGGGCATATAGCGATGAAATGGAACACGTCCTCTCGTTCATTGCGGTTACAAAGATTACACAAAAGTGGGAGTTCTGGGCGATGCGGCATATAGTTTAGACTTAACAGTTCGCCTCTTGCCTTAAATATAGTCCTCATAATGTCAGTAGAGTAACTCGTCAGAAAATACGTTGAATACTGCAAACTACCTATATACTCGTCATTTAATTTAGTGTAGTATGCCCTGTATTGAGATGACTGGGCCTCATTCACAAATTGTTTGTATATCCTATGACCTGTTTTCTCCCGTAGCTCGTAAAACTTGCGTTTCAGGGTGACTCGGAGATTTTAGTTGCATTGCATTGCTAAGTTCTCCCAGCTTTGTACACATTTTCCTCCATTAAGCAGCATATGATTGATAATTATCTTAGGTATTCTGTCTTGCCTCATCTCCATGATTTTTACCACATAGTCAAGATGGAGTTTAAAGGTATCCAGAAAAAGGGGCGCTACTCCAGTCTCCAGATGAAGCATATAGTTAGGTGAACTACTTGGTAATTTAAAAACTCTCCTGACAAAGTACCGAAGAAACTTTTCTCCCCACACTTGGGCAGCATAAAACAGGATGGATGCTGCTGTAGTACGGAATATTTTCAGCTTTGATTCATGATTGACGTTTTTATTGCCGATACAACAACCCCAAAACTGAGCAAATTGCACTTTTCGCTTCGGTTAGTTTCCATTGCAGGTGCTTGTTTATATTTAAAGTGGACGTAATCAAGACACCAAGATATTTGTATTCCCGGACAATTTCAATATGCTCACCTTGGAACTTCCACATTTCATTCCGGGAGTATCTGCCACCTCCATCTCTGAATATCATTATCTTTGACTTCGATAAGTTTACCGACAAATTCCAAGTTTTACAGTAAGTATATAAAGTACAAACATTAAAAATATTAAAAGTGTTAAAAATATTAAAATTTATTGAAAGAGACAAAAAAAAAATATTTGTTTACTTGCTTCCCATTCTCACTCAATGTCTAACCGAGTTCTAAAGCAAACAGATTCGTTCAATGTTATCTCTCGGCTTGTAAGAAATTAGTTTGTTCCAACTTTTACAATACGTCGATGCCAAACCGAAACCGACGGCTTTTGCCACAAACCGAACCGAACCGAATCTTACGGGTCAGCCAAAAAGCTAATTCGGTTTGGGAAAATTTAAACCGAACCGAAGGGATATGCTAACTCGGTTTTGGAAAGATCCTCTTCTTCCTCCTTTAATGGCGGTGAGGCTTACTTACTTACTTAAGTGGCGTTACAGTCCGGGGTGGACTTGGGCCTCAACCAACGCGTCTCTCTAGTTAGCCCGATATTTGGCTAAACGCCTCCAGTTGCGCACTCCAAGTTGAGGTACCCTTCAACTTATGCGCTCCACCTAAGGCGAGGTCTTCCTCCACTGCGTTGTACCTCCGGGTTAGAATCGAAGACTCTTCGGGCCGGAGCGTTGGTGTCCATTCGCTCTACATGTCCTATCGATCTTAGTCGACAGATTCGTACTTTTCTGACCAGGTCGATGTCGCTGTACTGCTCGTAGAGTTCGCTGTTAAATCTCTTCCTCCAAAGCCCGTCAACGCAAACGGGACCGAAAATCACTCGAAGAATTTTGCGTTCGAAACGACCAAGGAGATCTTCATCCGCCTTTGTTAACATCCACGCTTCTGCGCCATATAGCAGGACTGGGATGGTGAGGGTCTTATAAAATGTCTGATTAGTGTTTCTTGACAAGACCTTACTAGTCAATTGCCTTCTTAGGCCACAGAAACAGCGGTTGGCAAGTGTAATTCTTCGTTTGATTTCTGATGTGATGTCGTTTTCAGAATTTATAGCGGAGCCAAGCTAGACAAAGTCCCAAACTACCTCAAAGTTGTATCTGTCTATCGTGACGTTCGGTCCGATTCGTCGATGTTGTGCGTCCCTCCTTGTTGACTGCACATACTTGGTTTTGCCCGCATTCATCACTAAACAAATTTGTGCCGCTTCTGTGCTAATACATGCAAACGCACCAGTGACAGCTCGCTGTGTTCTTCCAATGATGTCAATGTTGCCAGCGTCTGCAAGTAGTTGCACAGACTTTTGAAAAATTGTACCCCTGGAGCAGGGTTGTAGACGTATAAAAGTCGACGTATTATACACACTTTTTTAGTGTATAAAAGTGTGTATTATACGTCTGAAAAATTTAGCTGGTGTATAAAAGTGTATAAAAGCAAAGAAAAGGTATAAAACTGGGAAAAAATGTATAAAAGTAAAAAAAGTACATATTTTGATTTTTAACATAGCTCTGATTTATTCGAGTCATTGAAACAGCAAAAATGAAACGTGAAAATGAAGCAAAAAAGTGAAGATTTTCCAGAAAAATACGGTACCTTATGGTTTTTATACCCTATTCTAAGGGTATATTAATTTTGACGCATAGTTTGTAACATACCTTAATATTGCCCGTAGACCCCTAAAAGTTACTATATTTATGATCAGCATCGATAGTAATGTCGATCTAGCCATGTCCGTCCGTCCGTCCGTCCGTCTGTCGCCAAAAATTAGGCCTTTAAACTGGACCTAGAGAGCTAAAATTTTAACCATATACTCTCTAGGGTCCCGAAATAATCAAGTTTACGAATTTTTGAAATCCGCCCACAGACACGCCCACAAACTCAAAAAAACCAAATTTTGGAAAAAAATCGAATTTTGAGCTAGAAAGCTGAAATTTTTTATATATGATCTATGACTCCTAAAACTGCTCGGGATAAAAAATTTTCAAAATCCGCCCACTGACACGCCCACAAATAAATAAAATAATTTTTTTATACCCTATTCTAAGGGTATATTAATTTTTGAAAATCCAAAGTTTCAGCTAGGGAGCTGAAATTTATAGTATATACTCTCTATGGGCCCTTTATGCTCATGTGTAAATATTTTCAAAATCCGCCCACTGACACGCCCACAATTAATTTTTTTTTTTTTTTGAAAATTCAAAGTTTGAGCTAGGGAGCTGAAATTTATAATATATACTCTCTAGGGGCCCTTTATTCTCATGTGTTAATTTTTTTTAAATCCGCCTACTGACACGCCCACAATTAAATAAAACAATTTTATTGAAACACCCAAGTTTGAGCTAGGGAGCGTTTTTTTTTTGATAAAATCCTTTAAATGTTATATAACAAAATATGTAGAGCGTTCATAACAATTCAACCATACTTAGACTTTTGTCACGCCCACTTATGAGGGATAGGAATAAGAATAGGGTATCCAACCGTTCGCCCAAGCGGACTGTAGCCCGTCCCTATGTTTTTTTCATAATCTGCACGCACTAAAGGGATTTTTTGGGACCCTTATAATGTAATAGCTAGACACCGCCAGCGTTAAGGAAATTAGGGTGAGAGGAAAAGGAGAGATGCCGATGCACGTTGGTTTTGAATGTTTGTAGGTTATAATGTAAAGGAAAAACAATGCATGGAAGAGTATTCCACATTCGTGTTGTACGGCTGAGGAAAGATTCTTTGAACTTCACTGGCTTGAGGGTAAACTGATGAGCATTCCATGCATGGCGGGTATTGCGGTTGAAATTTTCAAGGGGGGGAATGCAACTGGCTATTTCGTTAGAGCGCTTATGGTGGAAATAACGATAAAATAACGAAAGACAGGAGACATTACGACGATGACTAAGAGAGTCAATCGATCTCGCAATGTCTCGGTCGTTAATAAGTTTTATCGCGCGTTTTTGGATCCTGTCAAGTAGCTCCAAATAAGTTATTGGTGCACCGGAAAAGATATGAGTCGTTGTACTCGAGTTTCGGGCAAATAATCGCCTCATAAATTGTAGCCAGATCAGAAGAGGTGAAATATTTCTTGCGTCGCTTAAGGAAGCCTAGATATTTCGCAGCGTTGTTGGCATCGAATATATCTTTTAGGTTTATGCGATGTAAGTGCCATTCATGGATAATGGCAGTGTGTGTTGGTTTGGCTTTAATGACAGGGAACATCATTGCGTTTTGGAAGCATTACATTCCACTCTATTGGTTGAACCCCAATGAGTTATGCTGTTAAGATCGGAATTTAATGAGCTTAACATACGTTGCCGTTACAGTTCCACACCCGATGATGAGGGGCGTGAACCAAGAAACGAATATGAGAAGCTGAGGGTACCGTCATCAGCAAAGGAATGGATTGGATTAGAAGTAACAGACAGAAGATCATTTATAAAAATGAGAAACAGAGTCGGGGACAGAACAGAGCCTTGGGGGACACCAGCATTTATTTGGTGAGTTGCAGACTTGAAACCGTCCAAAACAACTTCAATTGAACGATCCGAAATGTAATTTCTAATCCATTGAAGAAGAGTATCATCGATTCCAAATGCACGCATTTTCGACGAGAGAGCTTAATGCCAAACTCTGTCCAATGCCTTTGACATATCAACCGCAACAATCTTACTTTAACCACCTTGGTGAAGGATTGGTTCCACTTCTCGGTTAGATATGTCATAAAATTACCGGTTAGCCTGTTGCTGCGAAAACAATACTGCCGGTCATTAAGAAGTTACGGTATGGTGTGTTTTCTTTTCTGTTTCTCTTACTGAGAAAGGGAATATGCACTAATACATGTAAACTTTTATACACTTTTATGCACTTTTATGCAGTATAATACATTTTTATACCGTTTTATACGCTTTTATACACTATTATACACTTTTATACACAATTATACACTTTTATACGTTGTCATACATTTTTATACGCTTTTTTACAGTAAAATGTAAAAAACTCCAGAAATCTGACATTTGCCCAACCCTGCCCTGGAGTGGCTTGAGAGTTTCGAACATTTTTTTTCGCACAATTTTCTCAAGTATGATGTTGACGGCGGTGAGGCTATGATCAGGATTAAAGGGATCATAACCCTCCCACTTAACTCTGTGTGTGCTTGCAAACCGAGTTGATGCTGTTGTTGGTAATACTGTAATATCATAGATCATATACAGCATCCGTATCGTCTTCTTCTATTGCATTGTGGTCCAGAATTTATGAGATGATTGAATCGCTTTCCATAAAAATAGGCTGTGGTGAAAGATTTGAAAGTCATTCTAAAAAATGACTTCAGATTTTCCCATTGTACCCAACCAGTTAGACCTAACTTTACAGCAATTAAAAGCAAAACACCTAACTTCCAAGCAATAAAAGATGACAGAAAAGTCAACGGTAAAGTGATTTTGTACTAAATTGGGTACAGTGGTAGTAAATGTATAACAAACAACTGATAAAATGTTGAAACAACATTATGCTGCGTCTGAAACTCTACTGACTGTAAGCGGAACAGGATGGGAGTACCGCCGGTACTATTACCTCTTTCTCATACATTTTTAATAGTCCGAAAGATATAAGTGCAAGTATTTTGTTTACCATTTTTCTTTTAATTAATGACTTAATTAGTTGCTACTTAATTCTGCATGTTGAGTGATTAGATGAGATACGATTCGAATACTCATAGCTACATTGCATGAATCTGGGAAGTCGAGAATTTTTTTTTTCTAAAATTTGTGGAGAACTTTCTCTATCTACTTGTTTTGCCTCTAAAAGAAACACAAAACATTCCGCTTCTGCTAGTATCTGCATTCAACTATGCAAAATGTCTGCATTCGTAAATTGTTTCTCACATTTTTTTCTTTCTTATAGATATCCAATCAACAGACTTATTATGCAGACAAAATTCGTTTTTACATAAATGAATATTTAAGAGGAGTTCACATGCCTCAAGTACTCATAGCTGACTCTTAAGCATAGCTGCCGCAGCCACATCCCCAGTAATCCGCCAACATGTGGTCGTCCATAGTAAGACAATGCGAAGCGGCACACAATATTTTATTATCTGAAAACTGCATATGTGCAGTAAAAATCCGCGCACAATAAAATGCAATGCTTATCTATGACTTTGACGTTTTGATTTTTTTCTCTCAACTTAGCTATATTTGTTTTCCATAATTTTATGCGATTTTTACTGCAGCTATGATGTGGACATATTGTGGACTTATTTTTTTACCAATACAGGCGGATGACATATTTATTTTTAGATTCAATTTGTGCTTGTATTGACTGGTTGACGTGAGAGGGATTTACAATTGCATTCGCATTGAATGTGAATGTAAATGATAGTATAAAAATAATCGCAACGCTGAGTAATGCGAACTATAATGTTCAGGGTGGCTATGATAAACTGTAATCGGCGTGCATAGAATTGTAAAAGTTTTATGAGTTTGAGAAAAATAGAAACTTATCCTGCATTGCAAGATTTTTTGAATCGAAGAAACACAAAGATATTGTCATGAATATTCTAGGAAAATAACTTCCTTGGAATATAGGAACATGGACCACAAATAGTGCATTGGTATAAAAGCTTAACTTATGAGATAAACTATGCAATGAGAGAAATTTATTCTGTGGCCACGTTCGCGGACAATACGAGTATCCTCGCAGCAGGTAAGACTATTGAATCATCAACGGGAAAACTCCAACGAGCTTTGGACAACAAATGCGAGTTCTTAATGAGACCTAGTCAATTCATGTCAATTTTACATACAGAAAGGTGAATAACTTACCCCATCACCAACTTGGTGCAAATACCATCCGCAAATAAGGCAAAATATCTAGGAATGACTCTTGACGCAAAACTTAAGTGGAAGTCACACGTAAAAAAGAAGCGCGACGATCTCGAAAGCAGGCTCAGAGAGATGTATTGGCTTAGCGGAAGATTTTCAAAGCTAAGCGTGTATAACAAATTGTTTTTATTTAAGTAAGTGCTGAAACCGTAGTACGGTTTACAACTGTGGGATTGTACCAAACCAAGCAATATATCAATATTAAAGGCACTTCAAAACGAAACACTAATATTAATTATTGTGAATGCTCCATGTCACATAAGGATTTGCTGCCGTGATTGACGAGGTAACGTGTTTTGCTCGTAAACTTCGTGCTCGCCTTTACGTGCTTTGCAACTATTAAAAAGTTAGAGGTTTGGACGAAATGAACCTTGTGCGCCGACTGCAAAGAACAAAACCATTCGATCTAGCGCACTAAGGGTAAACCGCATGTGATGACGGTTTTAGCAGGTGCCTTCGGTGGAAGGTAGCCTGTCCAGCACGATGAACAATAGAAGCGTAAACTACTTCTTAAGGAAGCTTAGTTATATTCATAACTAGGGCTGGGATTTCCATGCAAATGCATGTTTTTTCTCACTACGTTTAGAAGCCTAAGACTAAATTATCTTTACGAATCACAAAATTTCCTTTAAAATTGCATTTAATTGTTAGTGCATATTTTGGATATTTTATGCATATTTTCATTAATAAATGCATATTTTCATAATAAATGCATATTTTAAGTGCATATTTTCATATTTTTCGTAAGATTTCGAGTCGAAAATTGTGACAAAAAACATGGGTCGATAAGTTGGTTTAATAAATAATGCATCATGTGCACCGACCCTATTTCCACTCGATATTTAGATCCTGAATGTAAACGCAGTTATAGTCGACAAAATGATTGGGTCCATTGAAAACAAGTTGGTACCCTTGTCTCTTTCTTTGAACTGTTGAGCTGTTGCAGCTTTATTCTCTTCCAGAATTCACATTAATTAACTTACGCGGCGCCCTATATGGTTAAGGCAGCTCGAGGATTAAATCTTTTTTATCCGAAATTAATTCATGTCACTTGCTTATCCCATGCATTACATCGAGTTGCGGAGGAAATAAGGTGTCATTTTAAAAATGTGGATGTTTTAGTTTAAAATGGAAAAAAATAAATATTTTTAAAGGCACCAAGTCGAATTGATTTCTTTAAGGACAAATTGCCTTCAACACCTTTTCCACCCAGCATAAAGTTACTAGGTGGGGAACGTGGCTAGAAGCAATTACGTATTACGCAAAATATTTTGAAGATTTCCAAATAGTTGTCAATAGTTTCGATGATGGTGATGCCATCGCAATTAAAAAAGCAAAAGAAATATACGAGTAGACTCAACCCCTGCTTAAAAGTGAAATTGTTTTTATTTGCTCAAATTATAGTTTTCTATGTGGAACGATCACAAAGCTTGAAGGTAGAAGCACATTGAAAAATCAAATCGATTTAGTTGATGAAACTTTTGCAAAAATTAATTCTGTAGAAGGCCCTATTGGTGCAATTATTAAAAAAAAATGTTTTTTTTTGAAAAGTTTAAATAGTGTATTAAGTCTGAGCAACAATAACGAAAGCTATTTTAATAATATTACAATAGATGAAATTTGTTATTTAAGAAACGCTCCCCTTAAGGCTTCGCCACACAGAACGCGTTTTTAACGCGGCGTTTAAAACGCCGCGTTGGAAGACGTCAAACATGGAGCGGTGAGTACTATCAATATTTTCATTCTGTCACAAAAAGTCAACCAGCTCTGATGAAGAATTTCTTTTATTGTTTGCCGTGCTACGATCCCGAAAAAGAAAAAGAATTTGGGTGCACGAGATTAATAAAAAGAGAGATGAAGTCGGAGAATACCACCGGCTGTGTCGAGAGCTGGAATCAGATGAAGACCGCTTCTTTTGTTATTTCCGCATGTCTCAAAATTGTTTCGAAGAACTTCACGATTTGCTTCGTTTTAAAATTGAAAAAAAGCTGACGAACTGGCGGAAACCCATTTCAACAAGAGAAAGACTTGCAATTTGTTTAAGGTAAGGAATATTTATTATATTTATATTAAGTAGTAAAGTAAGTAAAGTAAGTAATTATTAAGTGTTATCCGATTTATTATGAATACGATGGCCCCATTGATATAATGTCGAAATTTGTATCTTCGGCATCTTGAGATATATGAGACATAGTGTTTTGAGAATCAGAACTTATTAAGGAATAGGTCGATGAATATATTGGCTGATATCGTTCCTCCATTTCGTTTAACTCAGTATCAGCAAACAAGTTTGCCAGTTTCACTTTGACCATTATTTGATTCCTTGCTGAAATTTTTTTGAATGTGTCAGCGTAGCTTTGAAAGAGATGACCGACGGCATCAAATTTGGACTGTTTTTTTGTTTTGAGGTAGTCTATTATTTTCTCCACGCCATCCGGTTCACGGCTTCCTCGTTTCCTAGCTCTTGGTGTAGGCAATGGTGGTGTAAACAATGATGATGTAAATTTTGTTGGTTGCATTGGTACTGGTGACGACATTGGTGATGACAATGATGGTAAAGGCGAATCAGTTGAAACTATCGTGTGTGCAGGTGGTGAGTTGAACGTTTTGTTTAGAGACGTATCTGATATATTAGAAGATGTTGCACTTGGAACTATAGTTATGTCCAAAAATTGAAGATGACTAAGCCAAGGCCACTTATGTATCTTTGCCGCCTGTCCTGCATATTTCAATAGCTTTTTGTGTCGGATATAGTTATCCCTCAAGTTTTTCCATTTAGTTCCATTTATTGTTCCAGCTGAAAATAAAAACCAACCTTATTTACTTTTTCAGATATTTGGCAACAGGTGATTCCTATCAAACTATATCATTTTCATATAGGATCGGACATTCAACAGTAGGAATTATTGTTAAACAAGTCTGCAAAGAAATTTGGAATACTTTGCAGCCAATATACATACCCACACCAACGGATGAAACATGGAAAGATGCAGAAAGAGGCTTAAGGCAAATGTGGAATTTTCCCAATTGTGTGGGTAGTATTGATGGCAAACATGTGTCTGTAAAATGCCCTCCCAACAGTGGATCGAATTACTTCTGCCACAAGCAATTTTTTTCTGTTGTCTTACTGGCTGTTGTTGATCCTTTTTATAAGTTCATCGTTGTTGATATTGGAAGTTATGGACGACAATCTGATAACGGAATATTTGAAAATTCCAATTTTTATAAAGAATTTTTAGACGGCAAGACACTTCTGCCCCCAAAACCCTTACCAGGAACCAGTGATCCTGTACCACACGTTCCTATAGGTGATGAAGGATTTGGTTTACAGACGTATTTGATGCGCCCTTTTCCCAAAACAGTGGCCGTGGTAGACGGGAGAAAGACAACTTTTAATAAAAGACTTTGTCGGGCACGGCGTGTATTCGAGAATACGTTTGGTATACTATCACAGAAGTGGAGAATCTTTTTGAGGCCTATAGAAAGTGAAGTCGAAACAGCAGTGCATGTAGTAGAAGCTGCATATGCTCTTCATAACTATATAAAAACAAAACAAGGAACCATTACCATTACCGATACCGAAATCGAAAATGAGCCTATCCAAGCACTTATCCCACGAAGGCCAACAAACCGAAGGCCCACCACTGCTGCATTTCAAATACGCGAACAATTTGTATCTTATTTCAATAATAATCACTTATAAATATTTGACTAAAATCACGAATTTGAAAATATATACATACAATTATGTGCTCACCGTTTTCATTTAGTTCCTTTGCGATTGTTTCCCATAGTTCACCCTTCAAATTTATATTTTTGTAGTCTGAATTACCCATATCGTAGAGACATGGGTTTCTTCTCACAGATTCTATTAATTTTTCATCGTAGCGCACAAAAAAAAACAACTGAAAAAACGCGTTCTGTGTGGCGAAGCCTTTAGTTGCCGTAGAACGTTCTTTTTCTCTATACAAAAGTTTTCAAAGGCCAAATAGGCAAAGTTTTGTGTTTGAAAACTTTCTACAAAGTTTCCTTATTTATTTGAACAAAACATATGATAATAGTATGTAAGTTTCTGTTACGTTTTTTTTCGTTTTTGGAAGATATGTATATATTGTTAACGTTTTAAACAAAAATATTTATTGTTTTGTTTACTTCTAATGTTATCTTTATTTTTGATAAATAAAAGACTGAATTGAATTCTTAACTAATAAAAACTGAATAAAAAGTCTTCTTTTTTTTATTCTTTTTTTTGGGAAAAATAAGGTAAAATAATGTTTTTTTAAGTGCATATTTTCCATTTTTTACTGCATATTTTCCATTTTTAAGGGCATATTTTAAGCGCATATTTCCGATTTTTAAGTGCATGAAAATCCCAGCCTTCGTCATAACAATGAGAGGATCTTATCTCCTACTACATACTATGAGCACGAGCGGACGGTCCTCACAGTGCCTCTCTGAGTGGTCAGGTTTGGCACATATACATTATATCGGCTGACTTGTCAGGATCAGGTATAATAATAACAATAATAATATCTAGTTAGGGTATATTACACTGCGACCTATTGGTCCATTGTGTCCCCTGCTTTTGCCTCGGAGAGGCTCATGCCGTCTTTCAGAGCCCTCTGTAGATACTTCTTGTGAAGCGTGTCGAGGTATTGCTCTGATTTATCCTTGGCAGGTCACACTCCTTAGAGCACAGCGTCCAGTCCCGTTTCTTTGATGAATCTGAGAATGAGCTGTGGGTCCATGGTTTGTATGTCCTTGTCTGTTATTTGGTGCCTGCCCAAATATCTCATCCTTTTGTGGGCCAGTGCGCCACAGGATTCCAGTATCTGGTCTGGAGTTTCGGCGGTTTTACTGGCAGAATCTGCAGAGCCTGTCCTCTGATATACGCATTTTCCTCAGGTGTTCCTTGTTAGGGTTCTATTGTTGTTTTTGTTAGGGCTGAAACAAGCTTTGAATATCTTTTGGTTACAATTTCGTAATACCTTGGAGGTTGAGAAAGGTTTTGGCCCTTGTTTCTTCCTCCAGTATCCTGAACCCTTCGCGTGAGTGTATTCTCCTATGCCGCAGAATGGTTCAGGTCCAATGAAGGGTTCGTCTGCCCCTTTTTTTGCCAGAGAGTCCGCTGCCTCATTGCCTGTAATGCCAACATGGCCAGGTACCCAGCAGATGGAACTTCTGTTATTCTTGCCTAGTCTATTCAGTCCGTGTATTCATTCGCACACGAGTTTTGACTTGATGATGTAGGCCAGTTTTTGCACTTTGCTAAGTGTCTCTCTTGTTATGTCTAGACTGGTTCGTTTCGCCCATCCTACCGCTCCGTATGTGATCATTGGTCTCACAATTGCAATGTACATCCATCGCAGGATATTTGGGCTTAATCCCCATGCCTTCCCCGCTAGGCTTCTAAATATCATGAGGGCGCGGGTGGTCTTCTTGGATATCTCCTCGGTATGTTTTCGCCAGAGGAGTTTACAATCCAGATGAAGTCCTAGATACTTTACTTCTTTAACTGGTATCAGTGTCGTGCCTGATAGGGTAATGTCCTTAAGTCTTTGAAGTTGTCTTTTCCTTGTGAATGGTACTATCGTTGTTTTCGCCGGATTGATGTTGAGTCCGACAGTATGGCACCATTCCTTGGTTACTTTAAGCCCCTTTGTATAATGTCCCCAAGCGTTTCTTCAAACTTGCCCCTGGCAATCAATATAATGTCATCGGCGTACGCCTGACAGTTGATGCCAAGGTTGGTTAATTTTCCCAGCAGTTAGTCTACAACTAGGCTCCACATCAAGGGTGATAGTACCCCTCCTTGTGGACATCCTCTTGTTGTGTTCACTCTGATGGTTCCAGATGGTGTTTGAGTCTCTGCAGATCTAGTGCTCAACAGCTGACACATCCAGATGGATACTGTACTGTTAACTCCTTTCCTATCCAGGGATCGTTTAATCGCCTCATGTGAGATGTTGTCAAATGCTCCGTCTATGTCTAGGAAAGCGCACAGCACTATTTCTTTTGCTTCCAAGGCACTTTGAATTATCTCCGTCAGCTGATATAGAGCGGTATCTATTGATCTGCCGCTCTGTATGTATGCTGACGATGATGCCAGCGGGATGTGTTCAATACATCTTCCCTTAAATAGTTGTCCACGATCTTTTCTGTCATCTTCAGAAGAAATGACGTAAGGCTGATGGGTCTGTACGATTTTGGATATCTGGGGCTTTTTTCCGTGCCTTTGGTATAAACACAACCCTTGCTCGTCTCCATTACATTGATATGTGGTTCAAGGCAATACTTCTCCTTGTTATTTGTAGCAGGTGTGGTATTAGTACACCTTGTCCTTCTTGTAGTAGGCCGGGTATAATGCGGTCCACTCCGGCAGATTTAAAAGGCTGAAAGGAATTTATTGCCCATTTCAGTCGTCCCTCAGAACAGATGGTTTATGTTCTTTCCCAGTCTTCCCTTCGAGGTCTGATTGAAGTGGTATTGATTCCTAGCTCAGTACTAGGCGAGCTGCCAGGAAAGTGAGTTTCTAGTAGCAATAGTGCCCCTTTGATCCTCATTTTCCTAGAACTCGCCATTTGGTTTCCTCAGAGACATCGGCACTCCTCCTGACTTCGCAAGAGCTTTATGTAGCCTTGCCGCAGTAGGAGTGCTTATGATTGTCTCACAGAATTTCCTGAAGCTATTTCTTTTAGCTTTTCTGATTTCCTTATTATTTGTTGTAAGGGCCATTGGTAGCTTTGCCAGTCTCCGCTGCGCTTTCCTTTATTGAATAGCTTCCGCGCCTCGGATCTTAGTTTTGACAAGTTATTGCTCCACCATGGCGTCTGTTTCCTGCCCCGTTCTCTACTTAGAGGACAGTTTTCTTCGAACACAGTGATGATGGCGTTCGTTATGCCTTCCATTGCGCTCTCTAGCTGTAGGGGGTGGCCAGGAGCCTTCCTTAAAACAAGGCGCCCCGGATTGCTCTCTAAAGCATTTCTATAAGTCTTCCAGTTGGTTTTCCTTGGGTTTCTTACTGGGTTTCTCGTGATATTTGTGCTGTCCAAGTCGAATGCTATTATTCGGTGGTCACACAGTGACGGCTCACTAGATTAGATACTCTCCAGTTACTAATTAATTTACTTACGCTTGGACTACCAAGCGTGAGGTCCAGTACCTCCTTCCTGACCCTATTTACAAAAGTGGGGGTATTTCCCACGTTTATAATATCAAGTGACGAACACATAATAAATTTTAGTAGGTACTCACCCCTGATGTTGGTGTCGGTGCTCCAACATATGATGGCGTGGGCATTTGCATCGCATCATATAAGGAGCTGCATGCGGAGCTTGTTCCATTGCTCCACCAGTCGCTGCATTTGGGATGATACAACCGACTCATCCCCTGCACAATACGCCGATGCGATGACAATGGTGCTGTGCATGTTATGCATTTGATAATGCTTGAACATACTTGAAGTTACTTGAAAATGCTTGAAGGTACTTGAAAATGCTTGAAGTTACTTGAAGTTACTTGAAAATGCTTGAAAATACTTGAAAATGCTTGAAGTTATTTCTATGAAAATTAAGTTTTTTGGACAATATTTTTTTTCAGATATCCATGTTTTTCATTTAAGCGAGTTTCAGTAAAACGGAGTATAGTTTATAAGAAATTCATTAGAAAAATTTAGGGGTTAGATAAGTTGTTTCAAACTAGCGTGTTTTTCAGTAAAACGAGTTTCAGATAAGCGGGTTTGACTGTACCTTCGAATTCACGAACGGTTGAAAGAGCTAAATGTAGGCCTTGCATGCACAGTTTACGTTTATTAGTCGACAAAAAAAGGCGAATCCCACAGGCGAACAGTAGGGATGCAGTAAAATAGGCGGGATACGATCCCTTTAATCCTGAACATAGCCTCACCGCCATTAAGGAAGAATAAGAAGTGGAAAAAGACTGGCCTACATCTACATGTCTCCAGGAGATTTTTCGGTCTTTAAATTTAAAATGTTGATAGTCGCAATTGCAAAGCTGATAGTTGATTCCTAGATGTCGAAACAGTTAAGAAAGGGCCTTCACCGAGATACTAGTAGAATGTCCAAAACAACTTCTGAATTTCTGATCCATGGAAGCCAAAAAATTGAATGACCTAGATATGTCAATAAAGTGTAAGAAGAAACTAAACAATTTCGAAGATACTCAGGCACAAGCCGACTCGTAGCTCATATCATCGCGCATAACGTTTTACTGAAATGCTGACTTAAAGTGGCAGACAGACAGCCCGTCCCTACCAACTGCATCTATTTGGCCATTGGCTTGCACCAACCTAATGCTATCGTAATTAATCCACTTCTTGGAGATCCGAATACACCACACAAAATTGAAAGAGGCACGCAGCCAACGCGCACAATCACCCAATCGGGAGATATCAGTCGCACAATCCCATCCAAATCGCACACACGCTTATGAATTATTAATTGGCACTCCTTATGGATCAGACAGGTCGTATCACCCGCCAGTTTGGATTGCCGTAGTAACCCCCTTCGATTGAATATCAGCTATTATCAGCGTCTTTTTCGTCCGAATGCTTTTGTGACTGACTGACTGACTGACTGATACGCTGGCGGAGTTACGTACTACACGTAGTGACGATGGATTGCTGCATGAGGACACAGTGATGTGCATGTTGATGCTGCAACACTCTGCACACAGGCGAGAGTAATGGCATGAGAAAAGTTTACTGCACCACGACCAGCACTTAGCTTCTTTTGCCTTCCGTGACTTAGTCAATTGACCGTGGCGGAGTGAGCTGGTGTCATTTTGTGAGAATCTCCGAAACCGCCTCCACCCGCATATGGCCAAACATACGGGTATGACACATGAATCTAGCTGGCACCACCAATACACTGTGCTTCTAATGAGCTCTTCTCTAAATGACAATACTGTCGTGGCGTATATACACTGCACAGTCGGGAAGACAATAGATCTACTATATGGAGGCAGAGGGAGGATTAGTGTTGAGGAATTTCGCCACAAGTTTTTGTTTCAGCACAAAAATTCATCATCCACGTGCACTGCTTTAAAGTACGAATACTTCACTCCTGGGGGAGAGTGAAAGTCCCTACGGACTGGCAGCCAGCGGTAACAAGTTGTATTTGTTGTTGCCAAAGCCTGAGATAAGAATCTTGTTCGTCGTTGAGGAAATTATTAATTATTCCTTTCGTTATGGTCGTCGTATTGTCTTCTCTTCTTCTTCATCGCCAACGTTGCTGAAAGACAAAGACAATGGACCAGAAACAGCAACTGACAGAAAAACACTTTGAAACACTTGTCGGATGAGTTGGTTGTTAGTTTGTTATTGTTTGGCAAGTGTAGAGAGGATTGCGATTTCATTTCCTACGTCGATGATAGATGCATCTTGATTCGCTACACTTGCATGGTGGATGCATTTACTGGTCCGGTCCGGTTAGTTGATGCGAATCGAAATTGGTGGTCGGAGTTTACATAAAAGGTATATTGATGGAATAGTTATTATTGTTGGAAAGAAAAAAATTTACAAACTTTAGTCGGTTTATAACGCTGCAGTAGTGTCGCGGGATGACGACAGACAGTGATTAATTGTGCCTTTGAATTGCCGCAAATAAGAAAATAAACATAGGGACGGGCTATAGTCCGCTTGGGCGAACTGTTGGATACCCTATTCTTATTCCTATCCATCATAAGTGGGCGTGACAAAAGTCTAAGTATGGTTGAATTGTTAAGAACGCTCTACATATTTTGTTATATAACATTTAAAGGATTTTATCGAAAAAAACGATCCCTAGCTCAAACTTGGGTGTTTAATAAAATTGTTTTATTTAATTGTGGGCGTGTCACTAGGCGGATTTAAAAAAAATAAATAACACATGAGCATAAAGGGCCCCCTAGAGAGTATATATTATAAACTTCAGCTCCCTAGCTCAAACTTTGGATTTTCCAAAAAATTGTTTTATTTATTTGTGGGCGTGTCAGTGGGCGGATTTTGAAAACTTTTTATCCCGAGCAGTGTTAGGAGTCATAGATCATATAAACAAAATTTCAGCTTTCTAGCTCAAAATTCGATTTTTTCCAAAATTTTGTTTTTTTGAGTTTGTGGGCGTGTCTGTGGGCGGATTTCAAAAATTCGTAAACTTGATTATTTGATAACCCTAGAGAGTATATGGTTAAAATTTAGGCTCTCTAGGCCCAGTTTAAAGGCCTATTTTTTGCCGACGGACGGACGGACGGACGGACATGGCTAGATCGACATTACTATCGAGGCTGATCATAAATATAGTAGCTTTTAGGGGTCTACGGGCAATATTAAGGTATGTTACAAACTATGCGTCGAAATTAATATACCCTTAGAATAGGGTATAAAAATAACAGGCATTAACGGCCAATACAGGGCCTTAAACCTTTTTCTCCAACCTTTTAAGTTATATTTTTCGCATGATTGGAAGTGACTTTCATATATGTAGCTTTATATGAACGGCAAATTTTAAGAAAATTCCCATCAAAATGCATACCTAATTTTGATCTTTTCAATGATTTGTCAGACATAGGCTAGAAGTGAGGGAGTAAAAAACCTTTAAGTGTCACTATGCCTTGGCTTGATTTGCGGTGCGCACATGAGAATATGTCAACAGGGACCAAATTTTTGAGCAGAGTTGCTATTTTTTTTTTGGGCGCAAATCAATATTTCTATGGAAACCATCGTAGATTAGTTTGCATATTTCCGATATGACAGATCTACCCCCGACGCGACTCGTAAATACACATTTTCTTCTCGCTCCGCACTGTGGTAATAAAAAAATAGTCCGTGGCCGCGTGTGACAGTGAAGAGAAAAAAAAGTGCAAAGTGTTAAGGTAATCCATGTGTGCATTAGTTATGGTTGAGTGGAGACATCATCTGGCGGATAACGGGTCGCGTTGCTGTTGATTTTGTTTAACACATGCGGTAATTTATTTTGGAAAACTGTGCAGATCTTAGCTTCGCGGCTTCGTTAAGGTAACGTTGGAGATTGTGCAATTTTTTATTTTTGTCTTTTGCAATGTGTAGGAATTTTAGAGCTCTAAAATTCCTACCAGCAAACAATATAAGCCTTACATAAGTCTTTTCGCAATGCAATATAAGGCTTAGTATATAAGGCTTATGATTCATAAGGAATGATGCGACCATACAATATTCCTTATTTTAAACCTTATTTTAACCAAGGCATGTCATTGGACCAAAGGAATAAACTCAAACTCCTTATTTTAAGGCTTATTATAAGGCATACTTAGGTTACTTATGTACACCGTATAATAAGGCATAAAATAAACCTTTCATAGGCATTATTATTAGGGTTACTATAGGCCTATTATGAATTACCTATGTACCTAACAGGATTTAAAATCAAATAACCATTACATTTATTGTAGCAATTTTCTTTTATTCAAATTTATGTACCTAATTCAATTTTTATTTATTTATATAACTACTAGCTGGTACCCGGCGTTGTCCGGGTCTTATATTGAAAACACTGTTTAACTGGTTTTATGCATCACTAATGAGTTCACAAAAGACTCTGATCTTTTTGTACCTACTTTACACCTACTTTGGTTTATTTCTTCAGTCTTGAAACTGGGTTTGACTTGAATTGAATTGAACTGCGTCTTAAATTGAATTTCAAGCAATTTTATTATTTAATGAACGTGAAAAATTAAATGAATTTTTAAAGTTTGCTTAGTTAGACTGAAAAAAGAAGTTATTTAACCCTCTCGATCCGGATGGGACATCCAAGGTATAAAAACACCTTTGTTCTATGTCCCATCCGGATCAAAAGGGTTAAAAAAATGTTGTACAACATTTTAAAGCAATAGCTCAATTGAGAGTGATGGTAAAGTTGAAATATATGTACGGAGCGCTACAGTTGGTTGAACTTACATCCAAAAAACAAACCTTCGAATGTATTGGAACAAAATTTCACATTTCTTGAGTTAATTGTGAAAGACGTTAGAGTTTAAAGTCATAAGGGAGTTGCGTTTGGTAAGCTTTTCGTATATTTTACATAATATAATATGTACTATATATTTTTTTTAATATTACTGTGTAAAATTTCAAAGTTCTACCTATATTGAGAAAGAAGTTAGAGGTTAAAGCCATGTAGAGGGCGCTGCAGTAAATAATTTTTTGCATTCGAAATGCCGAAGCCTTTGAAATAGCTACATTTGTGCAATACTTCAAAGCTCAATTGAGAAAGCAGTTAGGGTTAACAGCCATGAAGAGGGCGCTGCAGTCGGTCGATTTATACATTCGAAAAGCAGAAACACTCGAAAAATATTTGTACAAAATTTCAAAGTTCTAGCTCAATTTGGAAAGCGGTTTTAGTCAAAAGACATGTGGGGACCCGCTAGTCGGTCGATCCGAAATGCAGAAGCTCTAATTTCCTTGCGATTTGATACAAATTCTGGCCACCGCACAGCCACACGTTCAGTGTGTGCACTACTTCAAATTGTGCGATCGCGGTTTTTTAATCTAACGGGACTCTTGCGACAGCTTGTATACAATGCATAAAACAAATACTCAAACATCAAAAGCGAACTATTGTTTTGGTTTTTTTTTGTGTTAATAATCAAAGAAAGGAAAAGGATGATGGATTGTCAAGATAACACTGGTATGTCTTCAGATATGTTGTAACATATAAAAAATTGGATAAACAAACCAAAGAACGATTATATATAAAGTATAGATTTACTTCAAATAAATTGTTCTAATATTTGAAGAAAATGCCAGATGTTAATTACCATGCTAACGATTGTTCTTTTTGTTAAAATCTTTTAATGTGTTAGAAATAAAGAGAGAAATGTTCACAGCTTCGACCGCAAATATCTGGGAGTTATGTTTCTCAATTAAGCCAAGAGGACAAAACTCCATGAATTTTATCAAATTTTTATCACAACAATAGCTTGACCCGGCATAACTCCGTTTTGCCCGCAACAGTTGCAATTATGTCGTGTGCGTTGACATTTAGTTGTTAACAGTTTTTATGACATTTAACACGATGGTCGAGTTTTCTTTGGTATAAAAGGCATTCAACTATACAACTGATTCATTATTTATTTATTTATTTATTTATTGATTTCATCAACGGAGGTACACTTGGTCCTTTAATGGATTACATACATACTTAATTCGACAAATTATTAACATACTTAATTAACCTCACCAAAGTTTATTAAGAGCATAAGCAATTGATTTTTGAATGTATTTCTACTTATATTAGAGTGAAGATCAATGAGATTCCCAACTGAATTAGCTTCTCTTAAGCATCTAGTTATTGTTTCATTATATCCGTATTGTACTCTATGCATAGGCTCAACAAAAATATTTTGAGTTTTCAATGGTATCACGGGTCTTCGATATCTGATCTGTGTAAGCAGGTAAGAACAATTTATACGTTTAGTTATTAGGTCTCTCACAAACATGATCGAAAAATACCTCCGCCGAATACATAAAGGCAAAATTCCAATCAGTTGACATCTGATATTATATGGTGGCAAGTCGATATTCCAATTAAGCTTTTTTATCGCAGCTCTAGTAAACCATTTTTGAATCTTCTCTATCCTTGTAGAGTGAACCATATAATATGGATTCCAGATAACAGAGCAGAAATCTAAGGAAGACCTCACATATGCAAAATATAGATATTTAAGGGTATGCGGGTCAGAAAAATCTTGAGAGTTTCGCAAGATAAATCCCATCATTGACCTGCATTTTGTGACGAGGTAGTCTATGTGACTATTGAAATTGAGCTTATAGTCGAATAATACGCCTAAGTCTTTTTTGGATGAGATGCTTTCCAAGGGTAGCTTTGTTATACTGTAGGTAAACTTTGAAACATTAAAATTTAAACAGTTAATTGTACACCAATCTGATAATCTATTGAGGTCTTCCTGCAACAATAAACAGTCCTGGGGTGCTTTAATAGACCGAAAAATTTTCAAGTCATCAGCGAACATTAAGCATTCAGAATTAAGGATAACATTGGGAACATCATTAACAAATAAAAGAAATAACAAAGGCCCAAGATGGCTGCCATGGAGGACTCCCGAAGTATCGTCAATGCGATCTGAGACAATACCATTAATCCTAACAAACTGCGAGCGTCCTCTTAAGTAAGAATTGAACCATTCTAAGAGACTTGAGTGAAAACCAATGTTACGCAATTTATTAAGAAGAATATCGTGGTTTACCCGATCAAATGCTTTTGCAAAATCTGTATAGATGACATCGCACTGCATACCATTTTCCATATTGTTTGCGATAAAATTTGTAAAAACTGTAAGATTAGTCTCTGTGGATCTTCCAGCAATAAAACCATGCTGATACGAAGAAATTGTGGACTTAAGAAGAGCTGTAAGTTTACCACAAACAAGTTTTTCGAACAATTTCGGGATAGTGGGAATTTTCGATATTGAACGATGAGTAACATCTTGTTTGGGACCAGATTTATAAATCGGTGTTATGAATGAGCTCTTCCAAGCATCTAGAAAAATTCCTTGCTCTAAGGAACTATTGAAGAGCATATGAAGTGGCACGGAAAGTTCATCCGTGCATCTTTTTACGGACGGCGGACGGCGCAACTACTACTTCAGAAATCGATAAGTATATGCTACCAACGTTAATTGAATTCGTGAAGTAGTCAGATATCGTACCTGCTTGTAAGATTTGAATAAACAGATTTGAAATGGCTAGCAAACATGTTGGAAATAACTGAGAGGTCTGATGACAATGCGCCATTATACGAGTACTTCATACTATTAGGAATTCTAGTCGATTGTTTTTTGCAATTGATGAAACTCCAAAATCGTTTACTATTGACTTTCAGGTCTGATTCGACTGAAAGGACATATTGCTTATATAGAAATTTGTTAAGAACTTTAAAATCTTTTTGAAGCCTCCTATAATTCAGAAGTAATTCTCGATCAGAAGATGATTTGCGCAACTGTTTATAAGTCTTGTTTTTCAGGTTACGAGTATTTAGATGGATTAATCTTTTATTAAACCATATGGGCTTTGAGTTTGTCCTAACTTTAACCTTAGGTGTGTTTATGTCGATTATGTCATTGACTATCATGATCAGGGTATTATATGAGTGTTTCAAGTCTATGCCATCAAATATTGAAGACCACGCAATACCATTTACACAATTTTTAATATTACCAAAATTGGCTCTATGAAAATTATACTTAAAGTTTGAAACAGAAATTGGCTTAACAAATTTGTAGAACTAAAAATCTAAGCTTAAGGCAACATGGTGGATTGAATCTGGCACAAATGGAAGGATACATTTACTAATGTTGACGCTAAACTCAGTATCGACAAAAACTAAGTCAAGAGTACGGTCTAAAGAATTTGTATGTTTTATAACGTTTTGCAAATCTAGTTGAATATAATGTAATGCAAGCTTGACCGAACATTCAAACTTTGAAATTTAATAAACATTAATTGAAACAAATTTGCTGTTTCTTTTAAATCGTAGCGATTCACTTGTCGATAATTCATCGGCCTTACTGCAGTGCTTTATGATAAACGAAATTTTTCGTTTTTTTGTCTGGAGCAAAAACAAATAAAGCAGATGGTTTGCCGACACGTGAGCAAGCTACATACAATTGACCATGCGAAAAACATGGATTCTCTAAATTTAGCCCACAAATATTAAAGGATTGCCCCTGAGATTTGTTAATTGTCAATGCGAATGCCAATCGGACTGAAAATAGCAATCTTTTAAAATCGAAAGGAATATCGGTCACAATCAATGGAATGCGAGGAATAAATACTATTTCGCCCGAATATTTTTCTTGTAGAATTGTTGCTTCTATCAGCTTCGGCATAAAATTTTTGACAGCAAGTCTGGTACCATTGCAGTGCAATGATTGCACAGTCGTGGTTGATTCAAATGTCGTAGCATTATAATGACCGAACCGTTTTTGATTTGCAAATTATGCGGTGGAAATCCGGGTATGTCCAAGGATTTCAAAAACTCCGTCGGATAATTCACGACATCATCTTGATTAGTGGTATAATCAACTGATTTGTATGATACTAAATCTCCGGCAATTTGCGATTGAATGGTGAAATTCAATGCGTTGACATCGATATTCTTTGCGACGAGGATTGCGCGTTCACTGAGCCAAGCGTGATTACGATGATTTCGATTTACTTCGGGAAACACATTGTCGATGAGAGCCGTATGTGAATCCACGAATTGGCAGAATTCATTCCTAAACGATCATTCGATTTGAACTTATTTGCTCTCTCCCAGCAGCAGTACGATTTGACGCAGTTCTTATTAGATTCACTCTAAAATTGCTCGCCTGTCCTTCTTCAGTTTGGCTTCGTTGATATATTTGTTGTCGTCTTGCTTGCCTTGTTCGTCGGCCAATGTTTGTGCGCTTTGGTCTTGGCATTTTCAAAAAATCACTGAAATTTACTTTTCAATCAATGAAATTAACTTTTAAATAACTATTTCGGCCGCGTTTAAACTTTATATATTTAATTTTTACTTTGAATCAACTTTTTAAAAGCAATTAAACTGTTGAAGCGATGCACAAAATCAAAAACCAGCACTGTTGACAAACGTAATATAGACATACACTAACCTGAAATTCTCGATTCACTCAATTCATTTTTGTCATACAAATCAACGCCACCTTAAATTTCGATTCACTCAATTCACTTTGTAATACAAATCAAGTGTGTAAAATGCGAAAAATGCGAATAAATCGATTTTCCGGATTTTTTTTTCTGCATAAACCTCAAATACAGCAATACGAACAAAACAAAAAAAATCATGAAAATCGGCCTACCGTTTATCGAGTTATAACGTCATCCAGCTTCACCCCGAAGGAATTATATATGAGAATAAAAAAACAACAAATTCTATTCACTTTTATTTAGAACTATATAAAAAAAAATTATTTCACTTTTATTGTACATAAAAAAAGATTAAACAAAAAACTTGTTCATATTATGTATATATGTTAGGGTGGTCCTTATTTTTCGACTTTTGAATTATTCCCGGGCCAATTTCCCATTTGATTATATACCTCTAAATATGAAATACGTTTTTTTTGTTTTTTTTTTGTTTTTTTTTTTTGTTAAGATTTAGGGGTCGCTACCAGCTGTCAAAATGTTTACAAAAAGCCCTCGCCTCGACCCCTCTTCTGTACCGATGCGTCGAGATTGAGCCCACCCCGCACTTCAGTTCTAATAAGTCATTTACGAGAGCGCACGCGTTTTATTTGTAAAAGTCATAGTAACGTGTTTCAACGTGTTGCAATGGCGTCTAAAAGTAGCGGACTCAGTAAAGCTACTACAAATCAAAGTAAGGTTGGCTTATCGGTCAATTATTATCCGAATTAAGAAAATCAACATTGCCATACATCTTTGAAGATTTTGTAATATTTTTTATGTCCTGAAAAAAATAAAAAAAAAAATACAGATTTGGTTTTTTTTTTTTAAATTCCAACCTTGGTAGCGACCCCTAAATATCATTTAAAAAATACCAAAAAAAAAAACTTAAATAGTTTCTTATGGTGTATAATCAAATTTCATGGTGGCCCGCGAAATTAAAGAAAAAAATTGTTTTCTTACCAATAAGGACCACCCTAATATAAGTACATATTTAAATTTTGAATTTGTTGAAACATTTTAATTTGACTGTTTTAAGCGCCGTTGATGCTTTCGTTGGTCCAACTTATTCTTCGCTTTCTTAATAGCATCTCTTATGTCATTCTCAAATTCTTCGAATGACATATATGCACCGTGAACGGAACCTGCATAGAGAAATAATAAATAATTGATAACAAAACTTTGTAGATTAAATGAGTAAAAATAATAGAGCGTCGATTCAAAAAACTTGAAGTTTTTAATCGCTATCATATTTTTCCTTCCGTTTCAATTCACTTCAGAAAGGAAGTCGTCTGAAGTTAGGAGACCGAAGTGTTTACCCACTTTTCCTCTAATTTTAGAAGAAAGGTACAATTTCTGCAAATTTACACCGGTCTAAAAACAAACCAAAATATTATAGATTTATATGATTTTACTTACTAAATCTGCCTCAAATTTATGTACAGATTTGATTTTGTTATCAAGCTCTTCTATTTCGTTTAGTGATTTAATTCATAAATGTTGACTGTACCAAAAAGTTTTTCATGGATCAGAAAACCAATGTTATTTTCTAAAGGGCCAAACATTTAGTTATGATGAGTTCGATTTTCCTTAAAATTATTATCAAATCAAAGTAAACCGTTACCTGGATGTAGCTCCATTGTTCTGCTGTGATGATTTATTAGCAATATTGCTGATTGATTGTTAAATGATTAAATCTTATTTTGAATCTGATGTAAAATGGGTATAAGAATATATTCTGAGTTGCAAACTGGAATGGGAAAATAATTCGAAATGCTGCCATTTAGCGTAAATACTCTCTCCTCTTCTTCAAGCCCGGCAACTTGCATAATCCCGATTTGTAGTGAATTGATTGGGTAGTAGAAAACTGGCGAAATATTTAAAAACTTTCTAACAACAACATAATGTTTTCCATTTTTAATTCCCAACGCAGTTATTATATAAGCGTTGCCATTTATGGCTCAGATATTGTTTGGTATTTTTTTTGACAGAAAAGTTTGATTAAACTTAAGAGAAATTAAGGATTTATCAATTACAGAATTTTTAGTTTCGAAATTAGTTTTGATTGGAATATTATTTAATTTATTATTTAACTGCATTAAAATGTGTTGCGGCTTTTTAATTTTTGTTTGATGATCTGCAAATAATTTTCAAAAGCATAACTGTCGGTTAACCCTATTTCTTTTATTGAGTCTACTAAAAAATGTAACATGCCATGAACTTTGTATGAAATACTATCTTCACCGTAAAATTTAAAAAACTCGGAAACAAATAACTGAATCATTTTTTGAACTGTTTCGCTATTGGTTTTAAATAAGTTAGAATTGAGACATATTCTGTACGAACAACATAATAGTAAGTAATGTTCGTACAATTCTTTTATTAGTACTTCCTTGAAAACGTTAATACCCGTATATAAAATCAATTGGCGGAATTCGGTTGCCTTCCACCTTGAAAGTTCCTCAAAATGTCTTGGCTTTCTAAAAAATTCTTTGGGTCATATGTATTAATTCCAAAAGCTTAACGGTCAGTTGTATCTTATTTCCTACAGAAATGCGGTGCAGGGGCTTTAATTTGCCATTTATCATTTTTGACACTATTTTCTTGCCAACTCCAAGATCGATTAGATGAAGAAGGTCAAAAGGGAATTGTACAACACAGTTTACACCATAGGCTTCTAAAATATTTCTTTTATTGCTATATTGCAAATTGTGGTGATCTTTGTCGGTCCTGCTTCTGAAACTTTCATTTGTTCTCGGTTGTCCTATTAATGTTGAGTACACAGTTCTATTATTGATTCGAGTTCCAATTTGGTCGCAAAAAGGGCACCCATGATAAGAGTTGTAGTATGCAGTTGATGTCATAAATGCCCTAGCCACAGATAAAAGCTCTAATATGGAGCCTACAAATTACATCTTTGACTTCAATTCCATTTTCATCTATATTTTTTAACTCTTCTACAAAACCTGCCAAGTATTTGTCTAAATTTGATGGTTTGTTTGGACCAACAAAACAACCTATCATGAAAGGACGCAAATCAGACCGATTAACAAAGGCTCCAAGGCCAAAGTGAAGTGCCAGAACTTTTGTATAACGAAAGACCATCAACATTAATATCTATTTTAATTGTTTTATCGAAAATAATTATGTTCATATCTGTGTATTTTTTTTTGTATCATTTTGGATACACCAAAATGCATGTAGCTACCGGGCACTATTTCTTTTATTTGGTTCCTTTCTATTTTATTTTTTCCAATTAAAGATGGAACTGACAAAAGAAGTTCTAGTCCAGCGTCTTTTAAAATTCGCAACAATTTGTTACCAGCACTGTACTAAATATTTCCCTCTATAACACAGTTAGCTAATTTGTCACTTAAACTATTTTTTAAACTACGAGTAATATCATTCACAATCAATTTCATCAATATTGTTAATTTTATCAGCTTTTGTATCAATGAAGTTGTAGGAATTAAAATTGGCTGAATCAAATTCCCTATTTTCTTCTTTTCCGACATCCGAACATCGTGTCCTTTATTTTTTTTTACAAGCCGCTTATAGTGGCGTTTGGAAAAGCCCGCAGTTGATGTCATTGCACTTACTTTTATTTAAAAATCACTTCCACAGAATTTTATTTTTTAGCACTTTAACTTTTGCAACCACAATGCACACAAGTTTTCACTGAACTGAACTGCAATCAAATCGTCTCAAATCCTGAGTTAAGACATATTATAAGGCGTAAGTAAGGATACCCAAAAAAACACACACTTGTGCCTTAGTTATCACTTATTCCGCGTGTTTCTTTATTCATTCGGAATATTCGGAATATTCCGAGTGAGCCATTTACGTTTCTTTATTCAATGGAATATTCCAGATAATCCATTTAGGTGTTTCTTTATTCATTCTGGAATAAATGGAATGCATTCTTTTTATTCCTAGAGAAAGTTGGAATAAAAGCAATATTTCCTGGTTTGACAGATGCACTTGATCAAACAAAAAATAGAAGCAACAGCATAACACATAATCAAGCATTTATTTGTTGCCTTTTTTTTATATTTTCATGTGTGTTTTTTTAAGTTAATTATTTTTTTTATTATATATTTTTAATTTCCTTCCAGAATCAAATACATTTTGAAAATGGTCTTCTGTGGGCATGAAATGCCGCATAGATGTTTGTGACAAGCCCATTTCATGAGCAGTGTTGCCACTTATGCTACATAAAAAGGTGCATGTTTTTTGAACTTGTACTAAATCCTTACTCGAAAGGACAACATATTAAATGTTTTACGTTTTTCCTTCGATTCAACATATTTAACATAATAACAACACGAGAATATAATGTTATTCATAAAAATAATAACAATATCTTAGTAATAAAAAATATATTATGCTTTTCCTGAGGGAACGTTTTATATTACTGTATTGGGTACTTCGTGAAGAAACGCAGATGTGGAGACTTAAATAGGGACAAATGGCTTTCCGCTATGTATTGTTTTGGTTGTCGAAAATATTGATAGCCTTTAAATGTTCAGTCAATCACAAATTCGTCACTGACAAATAAATTTAGAGAATTCATTCGCTGTTTTTGTTTGTAAAACAAAATTTTTAAAACGAAATGTCTTGAGTAGAATTGCTTTTTGGGAAAATAAAATAATATGTATTGAATAGATACAATCATTGGAACATCATTTCCATAAATCCTATGTACAAAAAGCAGTCACACAATGCATGAGCTTAAACAAAGCAACTAACTAAATTAAAATTTAATTTTGACTTAAGCAAAACGAACAAACCAGATATAACAGATTTAAATAACATAAACGTCAGATGAAATACGTTTTCCCAATAGTAGTACTCACCTGATTAATTGAATAATCAAATTGTTAATTGAATAATCAAATTATTTGCGCTCCAAAATTAAGAAGACGTATCTAACCACTATTCTTGAACAGTAAAACGTAAAAAAATTATTGAATTGTGTACGAGAAATAAAAATGAACTTTTGGCAAAAATATATTTTTTTGGAAACAAATTAGGTTGAACAAATTTCCTATATAGGTACATATTTTTAATACAACTAAGTACAAACGAACAAAAACAATTAATTAATAACAAAATTGTACAAAAAAAAAAAAAATTAAAATGCCTTAAAAGCCCTTTTGGTCAACATGTTCACTGTTTTTATAATATTTTTTTGCTTTAACATACTCTCTCAGGTTTTCCTCAATAAAGGAGAACATTTTTTCCTTTGATTTCACCTAAATCGATTAATAAATTTTATCGTTTATCAATAATTGATTTTTGACAACCATAATAAGGTTGCAAGATTTCCGCTTAGAAAAAGTTTAATGTAATTTGTTTTAGTAAGATAACGTTATTATTATTGTTTTTTGAACTTAAATTATATTTTCGTAATGTTACTCATATTTGAATTATTGATTATGTTTTTATTTTAGTGCTTTAGTGGAGTATTACCTCATATGTGAGTTAAGTAATAGAAAAAATATATTAATTGTAAGTACTAAATGTTGTACTTGATCTTGAACTAAGTGGCAACGCTGGTCAAGACACAAATGGCTGTCATTCTATTCGGTCCATTTTTATACCCTATTCTAGGGGTATATTAATTTTGACGCATAGTTTGTAACATACCTTAATATTGCCCGTAGACCCCTAAAAGTTACTATATTTATGATCAGCATCGATAGTAATGTCGATCTAGCCATGTCCGTCCGTCGGCAAAAATTAGGCCTTTAAACTGGACCTAGAGAGCTGAAATTTTAACCATATACTCTCTAGGGTCCCGAAATAATCAAGTTTACGAATTTTTGAAATCCGCCCACAGACACGCCCACAAACTCAAAAAAACAAAATTTTGGAAAAAATCGAATTTTGAGCTAGGAAGCTGAAATTTTTTATATATGATCTATGACTCCTAAAACTGCTCGGGATATAAAATTTTCAAAATCCGCCCACTGCCACGCCCACAAAAAAATAAAACAATTTTATTGAAAAACCAAAATTTGAGCTAGGGAGCTGAAATTTTTAATATATACTCTCTATGGGCCCTTTAAGTTCATGTATAAATATTTTCAAAATCCGCCTACTGACACGCCCACAAATAAATAAAACTATTTTTTTGAAAATCAAAAGTTTGAGCTAGGGAGCTGAAATTTATAATATATACTCTCTATGGGCCCTTTATGCTTATGTGTAAATATTTTCAAAATCCGCCCACTGGCACGCCCACAATTATTATTATTTTTTTTTTTTTGAAAATTCAAAGTGAGCTAGGGAGCTGAAATTTATAATATATACTCTCTATGGGCCCTTTATGCTTATGTGTAAATATTTTCAAAATCCGCCCACTGGCACGCCCACAATTATTATTATTTTTTTTTTTTTTGAAAATTCAAAGTGAGCTAGGGAGCTGAAATTTATAATATATACTCTCTAGGGGCGCTTTATGCTCATGTGTTAATTTTTTTAAATCCGCCTACTGACACGCCCACAATTAAATAAAACAATTTTATTGAAACACCCAAGTTTGAGCTAGGGAGCGTTTTTTTTGATAAAATCCTTTAAATGTTATATAACAAAATATGTAAAGCGTTCTTAACAATTCAACCATACTTAGACTTTTGTCACGCCCACTTATGAGGGATAGGAATAAGAATAGGGTATCCAACAGTTCGCCCAAGCGGACTGTAGCCCGTCCCTATGTTTGTTTCTTTATTTATTCCATTCTGGATATTCCGGATACAAAATTTAAAAATTCTATCTTTTCTATTCCTTATCCGGAAAAAATAAAGAAACACACTGATTATAAGGCTTAGGTAAGGAAATCAAACAGTTAGGTTGGCGGCATGTACTGGCTTGTTTCTGAGCACCTTATATTATATCTCATCATAAGGCTTAAGTAAGGAAACGCATTATTTAATTCTTGAAATCATTCATAAATAAGAGACAATACTTGTAATCTTATTTATATACCTTATAATACGGCTTATCAAACCTTATTACATGGCTTATTGAAGACATTTTATGGTTTTGCAATCAGGGTTATACTTTTCCTTTACCTTATTTATCCCTTAGCCTTATAATTTTTACCCGATTTTCTGCTGATAGTGGATGTGTTCGTGTGTTAATAAATTTTTTTTTTAACTCCCATGTATTCCATACAAAACTAGCTGTTTTGGCACTGAGCGAAACACAGGTTTGCGCAGCTCCGATTTAACGGAGTTCAGCCTACCTATGAGCACAACTTAGTGCCTTCATTCTTTCCCACCACGATCTCGACGTCTATGTATGTAGTGACGTAGACTACTAATCCGGAATTTAATTTCGTTTGGCTAAAATTTCATGTCCGTAGTTTGATGCTCTGTCCGACTCCATGACTAGAATTTTGACCCTTTATCCTCGTTCTAAAATCGTCATTGCGGGCGATTTAATTATACGCAATTCAAATTGGTTTCAAAATTCTAGACAGACAACCCCCGAAGGAAGATATGTCGAGATCTTCGCTGAGGTAATTAATCTGACTCAGCTTGTAAATGAGCTGACATGAAAACCGGACATTAGCAGTCAAACCGCAAACACACCGAACTTGTTTCTTAAATCTCATCCTAAGAAATATCCCATAGGTCTCTAGTTTCGTCAGACCATTGTGTCATATTAGCAAATTTTTCGTACTCCAACCACATTGTTAAGGATCCCAAAAGAATCGTATGGCAATACGAGAAAGACAAGAAGAATTAAACGGTTTCCTTAGGAGTTTTAACTGGTCGCTATGCTTCCTCTATGGTGACGTGGATGCTGCACCTGATATGATCACAAAAATATTCACATAGAAATGAGATCCTTTATCCCTTATGCGACAAAAATCATTAAACCGAAAGTAAATGCGGGGTTTGTATCTAGCTGTAAAGAAGCTATTAGGGCGAAAGAGGTAACTTTTCGGTTTTATAGGGCCAACCCATCTGAGGAGAACCGATAAAAGTTCAAACGAGCCAGAAATGAGTGCAATGCCCTTATTAATCGTGTACAATTTTCCTACAACCAAAAGCTGAGGCAAAAAATACTACAAAGTCCCACGGGTAGTAAAAACTTTTCGTCGATTGCCAAAAACATTCGGCGGTGACGTGTAATAAAACCAAACGAAATAAGGCCGAATTCCCAAAATTTGGCTTTATTTCGTTTTCCAAAGTGAAATTAAACCAAATTTTTAGTTTGGCTTTATTTCGTTACTGAAAACGAAACAACATCAATTTGGCATTATTTCGTTTACATTATTTAACAAAACTGTGACCCCAAATTCGGAAAGTATTGAACATTTTCTTTACGAAGTTGTATTGTTCATGAAAAGCTATGCTGAGAATTTTGTCACTTTCACTGTCACTGTATTATGTCACTTTCACAAAGCGTCATAAGGCCAAATCCGGAAAGTGACATAAAGCCAAATTTTCGAAACCGTACCTCGCACCTACTCCAAATCAAACAGTGAACCCAAGCAGGGGGGTTGCAGGGGGGCAGCATGCCCCCCATAGACATTGTACTGTTTATGCAATCTACTTTCGATTTCGCAACTAATCCCATAAACAGTGCAATGTATATGGGGGGCCATGCTGCCCCCCTGCAACCCCTCTGCTTGGGGTCACTGTTTGATTTGGGGTAGGTGCGAGGGCAAATTGTTGAAAGCAGCACCAAGCGAAAGTGTCATCTAGCCAAATTGGCCTTGTGATGCTTTTCCAATGTGTCATAATACCAAATCCTAAAATTTGACCTTATGTCACTTTCACAATGCGACATAAGGCCAAATTTCAAAATTTGGGCTTATGACGCTTGGGGTTATGCCACGGCACCGTTTTACCGTTAAGTCTCATAACATAATTGTAAGCAAACAAATCGATAATAGTTGCACATTTGCGCACAACAAAGTGGTTTGGTCTTATTTCCATTTTTTTTTGGTATTATTTCGTTTTGCATGACGAAATAAAGCCAAATTGGCTCTATTTCGCTTTCGAAAGCGAAATGATGCCAAATTTGGAATTTGGCCTTATTTCGTTTGGGTTTATTTCACGTCACCACATTCGGCCTCGTCATCTATCCCGACACTCATTTACAATGACATTCCAGCTGTTAGCTCTCTGGATAAAGCCAATCTGCTTGCTGCACACTTTGCAGCTAGCTCAACGCTCACAGATTGTGCTTTATATGTACTCGAGCGCATTTAATTCTCAATGGGACCAACCCACTTTCGCACTCGCACAGTGGGTAGAGTACTTCTAAATCTTGACATATACAAATCCGCTCGTCCAGATGGTATTTCCTCTATCGTTCTGAAGAGGTGTTCTTCTACGCTGACAAAACCACTGTCTAAGCTTTTCTATCTGTCCTATTCTTCAGGGCTCTTTCCGAGGAGATGAGAACAGCATTTGTGCAGCCTGTACCAAAAAAAGGAGAATCTTTTTCTCCCTCCTCCTACCGACCAATTGCACTTACGTCCCTTCTTTCTAAGGTCATAGAAACGCTGATAAACCGTCAGCTAATGAAATATCTTGAATCGCGAAAACTTCTTAATGACCGGCAGTATGGTTTTCGCAGCAACAGGTCTACTGGTGATTTGATGACATATCTAACCGAAAAGTGGAACCAATCTCTTCATCAGGGTGGTGAAAGTAAGATCGTTGCGTTTGATATTTCAAAGGCATTTGAGAGAGTTTGGCATCAAGCTCTCTTGTCGAAAATGCGTGCATTTGGAATCGTTGATAATTTTCTTCAATGGATTAAAAATTACCTTTCGGACCGTTCAATTCAAGTTGTTTTGGACGGTTTTAAGCCTGCAACTCACCAAATAAATGCTGGTGTTCCCCAAGGCTCTGTTTTGTAACCGACTCTCTTTCTCCATTTTATAAATGATCTCCTGTCTGTTACTTCTAATCCAATCTATTCCTTTGCTGATGACAGTACCCTCAACTTCTCATATTCGTTTCTTGGGTCACGCCCCTATTCTTCGAATACGGAACAGGAACGGTAACATTATGTTAAGCTCATTGAATTCAGTGGGGTACAACTAATAGAGTGGAATTTAATGCCTCTAAATTACAATGCTGTCTTCAGTCATTAAAGCAAAACTCACACACACTGCCATTATCCATAAATAGCCTTCATCCCTGAAACCGAAAGACTTTCTACTCTCGGTATGTGCGTTAATGACAACCTCCGTTGGAATGACCACATATTCAATGTCGGAAAGAACGCTGCGTAATGTCTAGGGTTCCTTAACCTATGTAAGAAATATTTCACCCCTTCTGATCTGGCTACAATTTATAAGGCGTTTATTCGCCCGAAACTCTCGTCTGGTGCACCAATACTTATTTTGATATACTTGGCAGGATCCAAAAACGCGCGACAAAACTTATTGGCCACCGATACATCGCGAGATCGATTGACTTTCTTAGTCATCATCGCAATGTCTCCTGTCTTTCGTTATTTTGTCGTTATTTACACCAAAAGTGCTCGAACGAAATAGCCAGTTGCATTCCACCCCTAGCACATTTCAACCGCAATACCCGCCATGCAATGAATGCTCATCAGTTCACCCTCAAGTCTGTATTAGGACGTACAGTGAAGTTCAAAGAATCTTCCCTCAGCCGTACACCACGAATGTGGAATACTCTTGCACGCTCTATTTTCCCTTGACATTATAACCTACAAATATTTAAAACCCACGTGCATCGGCATCTCTCCTTTTCTTCTAATTCTAATTTTCTTAACGCCCGCGCTTTGTAGAAAATACATGATAAGAGTACAAAAAGTATGCACGCATCAAGGCTTGGTGTATATTCAAACGACTTCCGTGCAGAGGCTACATATGCCCTGCTTTCTCCCATAAAAGAAATCTATATTTAGGAGCCTTCTCACGTAATCATCTAAGCGACTTGTCTTAATTATCACCCTTCACCAGAAGCTCTAAATAGTTTAACCGGTAGAGCCCCTATCCTATATCCAAGTTGTATCACAATGGACCTCACATCGGTCTAAGTTTGTTGGCTGTAGCTGATAACCATTTCAAACTAACCTAACCTTAAATTTAACGCCGACTTCGAACCCTTGGATGTTTGTCAGGCCTTCGCTAGAGGTGGGACAGTGGTGAAAAAGAATTATGGTGTGATTTGAACTTGAGACCTATCGATTAGTAGTGCATCGCACTGTCTACTGAGCCGCTGCGCCCACACATTATTTTGAAAAAAATAGGCGCAGGGACATAAGTCCCAACTTTTTATTTTGGGACTTATGTCTCACTTAAGTGGGACATACTTCCCAAAATCGATTTGTGGGACATAACTCCCGAAAGCAAAAGTTGGGACTTATGTCCCTGCGCCAAAAATTAAACAGTAATTTGATGACCCCCTGCGGGTGCCGCTCTTGTTTCTTTATTTTATTCTTGCTATTCTTTTTTCTGCCAAATCTACCCCAACCTTGGCTAGTGTAAGAGGCAGATTTCTCTTTTTTTTTACAAAAAGAAACAATCATCCTTACCTTATGAGTCAGAAACAAACATTATAAGCCCTACTTAAAAAAAAAAACTAAGATTTGGGCAATATTCTCTCGGACTTGCCACATCTCATATCCCGATTTTAACACATCATTACAGTATTTGCTTGGATGCCGACAAAATGAATTACATCCATAAGCCCTCTTCTGTACGACTAATATTAAATGCTTCGTATGCGAATATATTTACCTACTTTAAAGGACGATCTAAAAACCCATCGACACGGAAACTAGTTATTTACGCTGCATTCAGCGTGAGTATGAAACGAGGCCAGTCAACTACACTGTAGCGGGGGATATTTTAAAGATAGAACTTCGCTTAGTCGAATCCTCCCACACAACCAAATGCAAAGATTCAAGTGGAAAACAGTGTTCCTACAAGCATCATACGAGTACAAATAAAAAAAAAAAACTGCAAAAACTCGGAGAAAAAATTAAATGAAACTTTACGACCCAGAACTTGTTGTCCCTATGTCGGTCGTGTGGATTACATTTTTCTCATAACATATATGTATATATTTGCAGCAGGCAAGACCAGAAAAAGACCTACAGCCCAGAACGCTTACAGACATCTTTTGCTCCTGCAAAGTGGAGCGCAACACAAAATGCACCGCATACGCAAATACCATTCTCAAACATATTCGCAGCCAAAAGATGCAGCGAATTAGGTTCCCTACTGGAGGGATTAAGATTTTTTCAGGCATCAAGTTTTTATTTCTAAAACTAAACAAATTATGCAGGCACAGCGAAAGGACATCATGCTTTCGCTTCGAATCATAAATGCATAATCTTATTCGTTGTGATGCAGATGGCCGGGATGAAATTGTGCGCCTCTGGGGGTGGTTGTTGGTCGCATTTGTCGGACTTTGTGGTCTACTGACCCCCTTTTGTGGGCAATACAGCAAAATTATGTTGCGGTAAGTACATGAGCGGAGAGCGCTCGATTGTTCCTTTTGTCACAGACGGAAGTTTATCTTGTCTATTGCCCTCGCCAAGGACGAGTTTGTTTTTATGCAGTTAACGGCTAAAATGGTTGAACTTTTTTTGCTAATGCTGTTCTATAGGGGCGTTTAACACGGTAAAGTGTTGGCCGATGGACTATGAGAGCACGTCATTAATATTTTGTAAAATACGAGAATGTCCGACCAATTTATCACTGCACAAGGGAGTCGCTGGTAAATGAGCCCAAGTTGCCGAGGGCGGTTAATGAATGAAATCAATGGATTTGTGGGGTTCAATTTGGTTTTCATAGAGGTTCGGTGAATTAAGAGTTGTATTCATGTCAATTCTTTGAAAAAATGCGGCTCATGTAATTTAAGTAGGTTGATACTTTGATTCGAACAAAAGGAAAATGGTTCCAGAAATACGGTACGTATGGGTTGATCGGCCCAGTTTGGACGTCCCATTAAGCAGAAAAGAAACTAACTAATGGAATTGAACACACAACTTTTTCCTCTATAAACCCTCTTGGGCCTATAAAAATGTTACACCCTCAAGGTTAAAGGAAAGGGTAGGAAATCATTGGTGACATTGACGCCTCTGTACAACACTTTCAAAATTTTCAAATTCATAAATAACGAATCGAAATCGAATCGTCGCTTTGCTTTGGAGTCGTTTCGGCATAAAAAATAAATATTAGGCATTAACGGCCCATACCCCTTCTCCAACCATTCTGCTTGTGCGAAATGGAAGGACCTACAATTTAAGGCCGAATCTGAACGGAACATTTGAGAAGCTTCTCATGATAAGTGATACTCTGGGATGTATGTCAGACGTTTGCGAGAGTAGGGGCATTTCAAATCCCGGTGGGATTTGAGCCTGAGACCTTTAGATTTGTAGTTCAACACATTTACCTCTGCACCCACCAAAGCCTCTGCGCCCATGTTTTGGCATGTTCCACACATTGATCGCCTGGCTGTTGTCTGCATCCAAGGAACATTTCTCAACATAAGTCTAATATGTGGACACGCACTTTCGTTCTATGATCTTCTGGACAGACAGAGCCTACGTAGCCTGTCCGCAGTGCCTGACGCTCCTCAGATGCTCGAACCGCGAACAAAATTGACCTCGTGCTACTCGACGCGAGACACGTATCAAATATCTTAAGCATCCACACATTCCGAGGGTTAAACTTCGTCTCTGACCATTTTCTTGTTGAGGCAAAATTCAGGACTCGACTCTGCAACGAAAAGAAGCAGCGAACCGCCCGAAAAAAGTAATTCAACGTTGGACGCCTAAGGCGATTGGAGTAGCCAGAGTCTACAGGCAGCGCCTGTGCACTCACCTTCCATAGACGCCAACAATATGTGGAAGAAGGAAGAAAAAGAAAGAATAAAGCATACGCAGTAGCCCAGCTCAAGGAGATCTAAGAGTCTTGCGATCGAAACAACGGTTGGAGGTTTAAAAAAAGACCAAGCAACTGACTGCTGGCTTTAATACCGAAAAAGAGAACGAAATCTAGTCACCGAAGCACAGGGAGTAGTAGCAGCATTTTCAACAGCTGTTAAATGGGCATCATCTAAAGAGAGTGATTAAAGATAGCCCACAATCTCACCCACGATATCATGGCATGGGCAGGTGTCAACACGCAAGGCACTATCTGCAACGGTTCCGTCCAACTACTGCGTATCCGGACGAAAGCGACATAATCGGGCGATCTCAGCGTGAAGTGGAAGAGGTTTTCATGCCGATTAAAGAACACACGAAATTGGTTGGCCTTGAAGACAACGAAGACATAACCAAGTAATTCCTTTCAATAGACACACAAATATATGTTCACCCACTAGGACTAAACGTCACTGTCGAAGCCGCAACTTCGGGACACCTAGGGAGTTCACCGACCTCGGAGTATGTATGAATCAACTCCACGAAACACACCTTAGTGGAGATCCGGTGAAGAATTGCCCTAGGAAACTGTTCCTACTTCGGCTTGGCAAAATAAATGGGTTCAAAACTTCTAACCCGGACGACCAAGTGGTAGCTCTGCTAGTACTAATCCTGCCAGTTCTGCTTTATGCTGCCGAGTGCTGGCGATAAACAGGAAAGGAGAGCTATTATTGGATAGGATTAAGGAAGCTTTAGAAAGTAGGGTAAGTATAATCATAATCACCACATGTTCGATTTTTTTTGCCAAAATTACTGTGACCTTAAGAAACTTTTTTAATCCGATTGAAATAAAGCGCATGACTGGGTCGTACGATAACTTTCTCGCTTTTATAAGAATTGGCTTCGAATCACATTTTTATACCCTATTCTAAGGGTATATTAATTTTGACGCATAGTTTGTAACATACCTTAATATTGTCCGTAGACCCCTAAAAGTTACTATATTTTAGATCAGCATCGATAGTAATGTCGATCTAGTCATGTCCGTCCGTCCGTCCGTCTGTCGGCAAAAATTATTCCTTTAAACTGGGCCTAGAGAGCTGAAATTTTAACCAATACTCTCTAGGGTCCCGAAATAATCAAGTTTACGAATTTTTGAAATCCGCCCACAGACAGGCGCACAAACTCAAAAAACAAATTTTTCGAATTTTGAGATAGAAAGCTGAAATTTTGTATATATGATCTATGACTCCTAAAACTGCTCGGGAGATTAAATTTTTAAAATCCGCCCACTGACACACCCACAATAAAATAAAACAATTTTATTGAAAAACCAAAATTTGAGCTATGGAGCTGAAATTTATAATATATACTCTCTAGGGGCCGTTTATGCTCATGTGTTATTTTTTCTTAAATCCGCCTACTGACACGCCCACAATTAAATAATACAATTTTATTGAAAAACCAAAGTTTGAGCTAGGGGCGTTTTTTTTATAAAAGCTTCGTTTTTTTTTGATAAAATCCTTCAAATGTTATATAACAAAATATGTAGAGCGTTCTTAACAATTCAACCATACTTAGACTTTTGTCACGCCCACTTATGAGGGATAGGAATAAGAATAGGGTATCCAACAGTTCGCCCAAGTGGACTGTAGCCCGTCCCTATGTTTTGATTATCATTTTTTTAAACTCGTAATGTTAGAAAAATAAACAATCGTCACAATGTAGTTCACATCTAGATATCTATGCATATTTGATTTGTCTCTTTGCATTCGTGAACGGGTAAGCTAAAAAACAACTTGAAATTGAATTTTATACCTTTCAGCAGAGACTGGAAATAAGTAATAAATGTATAGTGGCATGCCGTATGAGTATATTTACAACATGCATAATGATGGTTATTATATGTATCTAGAGTTTTTTTTTATGAAAGATATGTGCTCGAAACCGATCCAAATCTGCAAGATAATTTGCGGTTAAAGCGAACATAACTCTAATTGAATTTGTTATTGTGATCTTATGAACCGTGTTTAATTTGTCATAATGGCTTTCGATCTTAATGTGTCTATTTGAAGCAAATAAAATTATGATTTTTTTTAGTAGATCTATAGTAAAAAGTATAAAGATTTATTCAAAAAAATTGAGTATGCGAATTTGTCCTTGATCGTTGTGTTAAATCAAATCGCAAACTTCTTTAAAATCTCTTTACCCGTTCTGAAGATATTCCCGTAGTACAACCACTGTCTAGTCAATATCGTTAAAATCGTTTTTGAGAGATATTAAATTTAAAAAATCTTTAGAAACTGTTATGTGTATGAACTAGGTTTATCAATTTTTTTATAAGAATCTAATAATGCAAATTTGTTCAAAATAATAAAATTAGCTTGTTTGTCCATTTTTTTTTGAAATCACTCTATCAGTTTTTGAGATACACTTTGCTTCAACTGAATAAGCACAACAATTTGCTATTTTTTCCCTGGTTCTCTTGCAAAGCATTCAATATGGAAAAATGCAGTTTTATTTTGCGTCAACGGAATAGACACAAGGTCATTATTTTCACTGCTTATGAATATTCTGTGGAGATTGACACATTAGATCAGCAGTTGAAGTGCTTTAAGTGAATTTTATTTGAAAAATTGTATTTCAAAGAAAAATTGGTAGATCAAAATCTCTAAATAGTGTTGAAAGAGCTTAAATCGATTTACTAAAAGAACAAGGACTAACCGGGCGTTCTATAGCTGACAAAATTGGACGAAGTTTTAGTGTGGTCTATTGTTATTTAAGAAGCAAAGATTCGTATGGAAAAAATATGAACGGAGTTCAAAAAACGGCAACAACAGCAGTTGATCGAAGAGCAATTTGAAGATGTGCTTCCAATTCCTGCGACTCTGCGGCAAAAATAAAGCAGAAAGCCGGTGTTACTGCAAGGGGTTCAACAGTGCAAAGGGTTATCTATAGTGCCAAACATCTAAAACGGTTAAAAATTCAAAAGAAACCACCACTTAACGAGAAACGGAAGTGTATCCGCGTAGAATTCTCTAGACTCCATATGAGTTTTAAAAATGAATGGCGTCATGTAGCTTTTTCGGATGAGAAGAAGTTTAATTTTGATGGCGTTGATGGGTTTAATTATTACTTCCACGATGTGAGGAAAGAAGAACGATTTTTAGCGCGGCATCATAGTCAAGAAGGTGGTGTTATGGTATGGGGAGCAGTTAGCTACTATGGCACTGTTGAGCTTGAGTTAAAAACCTAAAAAATTACTGCATTAAGTTATAAAGGAAATTTGAAAAGAAAGTTTCCTAAATTTTCAGGCATTTTTGGACCCATAAACTGAACTTTTCATTAGGGCAACGCCCCCATCCACACGGCGCGCATAGTGAAAAATTGGATAGATGAGCAGAATGTGGAATTGCTTCAATGGCCGCCGTACTCACCGCACCTAAACATTATTGAAAACGTTTGGGGATGGTTAGTACGAAAAGTTTATGAGTCTCGCCGTCAGTTTGAGGACAGAGAATCCCTTATTGCAGCCCTTAAATTGGCCTGGAGGGAAATTTCGCTAAACTACATAAAGAGGCTGTACGATTCCATGCCGGATCGAATTTACGAAACTATTACGAATAATGGCGGCAGTACCCAGTACTAAAATTAACCAATAAAAAACTATTTTAAGAAAATCTTGTTTTATTTAATCCGAATAACTTTTATTTGCAATTTCAATATTATGTGTCTCATTCAGTTGAAGCAAAATAAAACTGCATTTTTCCATATTGAATTCTTTCCAATTTATTTTCTCAACATCATAAGCAAACAGTTAGCATCATCAAATGATATATTACTGCACGAGGTTTTGAAAAAATAGACAACGTAGCTTAGAAAATGTTTGTGCTCATTCAGTTGAAGCGAATTGTATATGTACGTACTTGCCTAACGCGCCATTGTTCGAGTCTTTTACGAAAATTATAAAAAAGTTATAAAAAAATATTTCAAAAATCTGAGTATGCAGATTTCTTCTACATATTTGTATCTAGTGATATATTAAACTTGTTTGAAATTACGTCACCCGTTTTTGAAATATTGTTGGTTCCCTAAAGTACCGTTAAACGCGCCTTTTGGGAAAACTGAGTAAGCCAATACTTCAAAAACTTTAATTTACAAATTATTTCCAAATCGTGTGTAGGTTAGGTAAGGTTAGAAGGGAAGTGCTCAGCAAGGATATGCTGTGCAATTCCCATGTATTTTGTTCTTTTTTTCGCGATTCTTGGCCATAGACTGCGAGATATAACACAGTCGTGCCTTTGGGACCAGGTAGTGTTAATTTGTTCATTCAGTTTTTGGTCAATGTTTCTTTTTGCTGCACTAATTGAGATGTCTATTGACGTAATGGCATCCATTGCTGACCCGATTCTTGTTAGCTCGTCTGCCTTTTCATTTCCAACAATGAGTGTGATCCTGTGTCGTTCGCCTATTTCGTTAAGTGATTTTTGTCAGTTCCTGACTGTTTTTGACTTTATCGTTTCGCTGTCTAGTGCTTTGATCGCCGCGTGACTGTATACGAAGATTGTAATCTTGGAAGGATCCAGATTCTTCGCGGAGATAGTTTTTGCTGCGTTGTCGATGGCGACTATCTCAGCTTGAAAGACGCTGCATTCATTGGGGAATCTGTACGACTCCTTTATGTCTAGGGGCTCGCAGAAAACTCCTGCTCCTGTATATGGATTTCTTGTACGCTTACGTGCGTGTTCCAGTTCTCTCTTTGGGGTATGTATGTAGAGCAGTTTTTCTCGAAGTCGAGTGTACATTTTCTTCAAAATAACTTGACTCCTTTTCGAGATATAGGCATTTATGTCAAATACCCTTATTCGACAATTTTTGCAAAAACTGCATACGCCATTCTATTACGCTCACCCAAATTAATTTCAGATCCTATCTAACGTACTGTGTGAACAGTACGACAATAGACCAAATGTTCACATACATACATACATACATATTAGGCCTTAGCGGCCCATGCGGGCCTAGAACCTTGCTTCTCCAACCACTTTCCTGCGAAGTGGAGGGGACTTACAGTTTAACGCCGAATCCGAACGGGCAATTTGAGAAGCTTCTCATGACATTTTGATACTCTTGAATGTTTGTCAGGCGTTCGCAAGAGATGCCAACAACACGCATTATTCATACGTCGTTTAATTGCGGGGATCGAACGAGAACCGATTGATTCGACGTGGCAAGGTCGTTGGCAGACCAAATGTTCACACTGAGGCAAATCCGGGAAAAGACCAAGGAGTTTCAAGTCGATCCTCACCATCTTTTCATCATTTGCATTATTCGTTAGGAGCTCTCTATATCGATGGTCGAATATGGATCCCGGAAAAACTGATCCAGCTGTGTCGCGTTTAAAGTTTGAAACATGTAATTCGAAAACTGCATATTACACCGAGTGTTTTTAAGTATTAGTGGAAAAAAAAACTCTAGATGTTACTTGGCCCGGCGGGAATTGGATCGGGGACCGCTCTTCTTTCACGGAAACGGCTTTCCAAAATCTTCAAATGGGTTCCTCTTTGAAATTGAAAAACGAAAGCACTGGGTGTGAATTAAGTAGTCCGCCACACTAACCACCGAGCCACTGCGCCCGACACTGCCCCACCTCTTGCGAACGTCTGATCCAAGATTATCAATTTTTATGAGAAACTTGTCAAATTTGCCGTTCGGATTCGGCTTAAAATTGTAGGTCCCTTCTACTTCGCGCAAGACAGTGGTTGTAGAAGCTAGGTTTTAGGCACTGTATGGGCCGTAAATGCCTAATATTTTATTTTGTTTTCAAATGTCACCCGACACAGCTGGATCAGTTCTATCGGGATTCCATACTCATTATGTGGCTTTAAAGTCGATGAAAAGATGTTCAGTCTCGATTTGAAATTTGTTTGTCTTTTCCAGGATTTGTCTCAGTGTAAAGATTTGGTTTATTGTCGATCTGCCGGGCCCCAAGTCACACTGGAACGTGCCGATTAGTTTGTTGCAGAACCTACGTTGGAAAGGATCTTATTTATCACCATAATTCCTTATTAAAAACAAATCTTAATTCGTGAACTAAATTTCAATCTACATTTATTTTAATTTGTGAAATAGAGGAACGTTTACCATTTTGTTTATTAGTACGGCTATAAGTAGGTATCTATGTAATTATCATTTGTGTTATGATAGGAATCAGGTAGGTAATTTGAATAACTAAAAAATTTAACTAAGCCATTGGCGGCAGATGCATCAGATGAAAAATAGCACGAGCTACGCGGGAGTTTCAGCGTTCAAAATGTATTTTAAATTCATAAATAGTATTGAAATAAACCCCAACTAGTTTCTCCCCCTATCGATCAGAAAACCCCATAACTTCGTAGAAATACCACCAAACTGGCAACACTGTTTCTCATTTCTCTTTAAATTAGCAATGTTAGATCGAACTCGCTCACTCGAAGCAAGCCAACCGCAAGTTCATAAGAGAAAACTCTTGAGAATTCAAAGAAAAACTATATAACCCGGCGCCTGCCCAGAGTCAGAGCGAAGCCAGAGATTAGCGAAGAAAACACCCACCTATATTCTCCATCAACACACCAGTCCAGAATTCCAGAATACCAACCCAACCACATACTAAACAAACAGAAAATCAAAGAAGCAGGTATCTAGAAGGAATCTTACCAAACTGGATCAGCAAAATAACCAAACCAACCCCCGCAGAAAGCCATAACCACTGATAAACAACAGTCCACCAGTGAAATTTGTTTTTGGATAAACGGCAGCGCATGTGCCGCATTTTCTATATGCGTGTTGATTTCTGTTTAGAAAATCAATTAGGTACACCTATATCTTTACTGATACAGGATAAAGAATATCTCCATGAATTTTCCCAGATTTTCCCACATTCTTTGGAGTTTGAATATCTGACTAGAAGTACCCTTACCCTATCCAGCAATCCAGCTTATAATTTAAACAAGAATCGCAAAACTAAATTGCAAAAACACTTGCTTAGGAGTTAAGAGTACCATCGATGGATATTTTCTCTTTTTAACGAAGAGTTCTAATTTTTAAAGGCGTGCAAGTGGAAATGAAACAAACAAAAACAACATCAACTACTTTTCCGAGGTACACACGCGAAATGGTTGCGTTCGTTCCTCCAGTGCAGTCAGTTAAGTTTGAAACGTCGATTCGTTTGGTATTGCCGTCGCTTTGTGTGCTGAAGTTTTTCCCAGTAGGAGTTAAAATTTGGTGATAAAACTCCCCTTTCTAGTGATTTAGTGGGTGTTGAAATAGTTGCCCACCCAGCCACGGATAAGGGTTGAATTGATTCGGTCAAAGAAAACCTCGCAAAGTGCTTTCTGAAACACGAAAACAACTAAATTTCGCGTTACATTCCGTTGTGAGGTGATCGTGTATTATTTTTTTTAATCCCAACTGAGATTTTTTGTGCCGTTTTAAAACACGACTTGGAGTTGGATTGAATAAGTTGGCGGAAGAGAGTGAGTTGGCTTTGAATCGCCAGAATATGACTGTTGTTTTCGGTGTATTTTGTGGTCTCAAATCGAAAAAGGGGCGATTAGAATAGGTTTGTCAGTGTTGGTGTTAAGATATACACCGTGAAAGTGCTGTCTTGGATGCCGCCGCGTCAAGGGAGAGGAAAGAATTTTTGAGTCTCCACAAACCGGTTTTTGTGTTGTTTCCTCGTCATCGCCATCCATTGCCACCTTATTCCGTCTCTTTGTGCAGAGATTTAAGCGCATTTTAGCACTGTTTTGGTAAAATTAATAAAAAGATCGACAACAAAAAACACAAGTTGAAGAAAATTAATTTTCTTTAATTGCTGTTTTCATTTTACTACCACCCCGGGCCGAACATCCTTTTTCTGTGGTTGATGTTCCTGCGCACTGTGTTTTGTGAAGTGATTTGTGTGTATTCGTCGACGTCGCCACTTTTTAGTCCTCACTGTGTGAGAGTGGGCGAGAGTGTGTTCAACGACAAGTGGAAATCCTGTACTCTCCTGGGATTTTTATTATATTTTTTTTATTCATCCAATGTTGGCTGTTACATTTCGTTCGGTGTTTCTGCTGTGTGGTGAAGGATGCTGCAGTAGAATATAAACATCGCTACAGAATCACCGTAATGGATCGTATATCCACAGAGAAATATAAAAATTCCTGAGTTCCTTATTCCCAGTGTTTTTTTTCTATCCATTATCCAAGTATAGATAAAAAGGAGTAGACGAGAAGAAGTTAAAGTAGAATTTATATGATTCTTTACGCCGTGCCGTTAGTGTGTGTTGCTCTTTTGGATCGGTACAATCCGGTGCATTTGGGGGGAAAAAAATAATAAATTCTCTCTTAACTGAGACAAGTGTATGATTCATTTCATAATTCATTATCCTGCAGAAGAAAAAAAAGGATTCCTGTGTGTTTCGCTGTATCAGTGTGTGTGAATTATATCCTGATATGATTACTGCATTAACTTGATTTAATTTTTAAAATAGAATAACAAAAGCTGAACAAACAGGATAATACACCATCAGAGAGCAGAATGAAAATCTTTGAGGAACATTGAAGAGGTCAGTATCCTAGTTTTTGTTGTTGTTATTTTTTCCACAATCGAAAAATGGGTGTGGGTAGATTAAGCAGGCATCAGGTACATTTATGTAGGTATACTTATACTATCTGTAGGGTAGCCCAAGTGTGTGTTCTTTGTAGGTTATGTGTTCATATAATTTAGCTGACTGTTAATCTTGGATTGAGGCCTAAGTGGTGTATTCGTTATAATCGCAACAGATAAATATCTGGGTTAAACAAATGAGTAAGAGGGTTGTTTTGGATGATAAATGTAGGTTTTATTATACATAGTTAGGTACGTTGTTTCCAATTTGCTGATTGATTCAATCGGTAATAAAATGTTGGTTTGTCAAAGAAAAAACACTTGGTCTTGGGAAGATTCGAAATGTTGTATGCACATATAATGAGAGCTCTTTCTGGAGTTTCCCGTACTGGGACTGGCTTAGACTACCACTGCTGAGCCCCTCAAAACACAGCGCTTGTCGTAAAATGCGAATCAATTTTAACATTCCTACCTACTCTACCGCACCCCGTGGGATGCATACTTCCATTATTGATTTTTGTTTGATCGTCCTTTTTACGATCTCCAGTCGTGTCGACCCACGGATTTGCATGCACACTTGCTGGACAGTAAAAAAGTGTTAAGTGTCGCTAGGCTCACATGAATGGTGAAATTGCCAAGATGTGATTTTTCCACTAAGTCGTCTTTTACGACAAGCGCTGTTTTTCAGAGGCTCTGCAATGATATACTTAGCCCATCCCTGCATTTGTGCGATCCAAGAGTTTTAAGGACTCTTTCGCGATTGTATAGGAACGATTCGATACCTATTCGTATCCAAAACGTTAGCCCATACTTCGAGTGCTCGTTGAAGGGAAGTTTGATACTCGCTCGTTTGATGGCGCAGGCGTCAGTTAAGAATAACTGCTTCACTTTTGAGACAGACTTTTTCTTCAACTGGATAATCAAGAGCCATAATACCTACATAAATATCAAACGACTAAATAAGCTTCCCTGGTGTAGACCGACGTTAATTGGAGACTCCAGCGGGGCATCTTACTCCTGTCTTTACTCAGTCATACACGTTCTTGGTTATCTGAAAGTAGGTTTTTTGGAACTCCTCGTTATCTTAGCTCCACCCGTAACAGATCTCTTACTTGCCTATCAAAGGGCTTTTCCAAGTAAACCAACACCATTTGCATATCCTATCACGAGTTTCTTCCACCATGATCCTTATACTTTGGACTGCATTTGTGGTTGATTAACCTGTGACAAATTTCGCAAACGGCTAGGTACACCCGGTTAACGATTTTCATGGTGTGTGACAACACCTTGACATAACGGTAATTATCACAGTTTGGTGTATCGCCTTTTTTTGGACAAAGGAATAATTTAACATTCTCTCCATTGGTTAGGCATTGATGATCGTCTCATCAGTTTGGAGAAGAGAATTATGAATGACCTAGACCCGATGTCTTCCATCGTTTTGTTGAACCCAGAGGCTATCTCATCCGGCCCAACCGCTTTTCTTTTAAGGGAAGTGAAAGAATCTTCGACCGCTTTCAATTTCTTGGACAGTTATGTCGGCTACTTCTTCTTTGTTGGAAAATGCAGATATGTGCTAGGAAACTGTTCATAAACAATAATATTGCCCCATGAGTCGTATTTTATCGTCATACACAAGGAGCTGGGTTTGAGCATTTTTAATTAACTTTTGGCAAACGAATTTCCTGAGCATTTCTCCTTCTCTGACCTCCTTTTTAAAGGTTTTTGGTTTCTCTTCGTGAGTCCCATTCTTGACATTCAGTAGTGATTTGGCTCAGTCCAAGTAGAGTCGTTGTAAGGAACTTCACAACTTAGTGGATGATGCCATGGAGATAACTTTTGAAATTGAAAATAAATGCTTCGCATTTCTCTTTGTCCAGATTGCAAATCGTCTTCATTAAAATGTCAGAAGGAAACGGTGTTGCTGGGCGATTGTCTCCTAGGATCACTTTGCAATCTTTAACACGAGTCTTCATGGAACGTGCTTCTAAATGGTGATCAATCTGTGATAAGTTGCCGTCTTTGTTTGACTAACATGGCATTAAGAACAAAAAGACCGTATGACTTTCTTATGCTTAGGATATCTTTACCTGGACAGTGCCTGGCACCATGTCCCATTCTTCCATGACAGTCTTCATAGTCTTAGTTTGAATTTTTGACCTTTTCGTTCGAATCTCCGCCGGCAAACAAAAGCTTTTCCTTTTGCATGTTCTTGATGGCGTTGCGAAAATCTTGGCATGTTTGTGAAGCATATGCACTGACAATAGTCCACAGTTCACCTTGCATCAGTAGTTTAATAGACATCAAACCTTTACTAATGTTCAAGACGCTGCCTAATAGCTCTGGCGCAATACCAATTCCGTTCCTACACTGTTCCGTCCAATGGTAAAACTTTTTGTAAGCTTTTGTCCGAATGTCCAAGAAACGCGCTCGGTTTCCGGCATTTCGCCATTTCGTTTCTTGAACAGACACGATGTCCACTCGCCTTCTTACCATCATCTGTTCAAGTTCGTAGATACGACCACTCACACTTTCAACGTTTCAACTTTCGACTCATTTGTTTCGCCTAATCTTCTGCATTACTTTGCTATCGCCCGGAAATCGAATAGTTCGGACACGAGCACTTTTGCCCGTCCCAGGATTAGTACCATAATAAATAAATCCTGGCGGGGTTGTGTATTTTCTATAACCGTTCATTTCCATATTTCTTGAGTTTATTCCGACACATGCATGTTATTATTATTTTTTATTTGATCTTCCTTTTACGACCATTGTGATCTCCAGTCTCATCAACCCACAGATTTGCATCTTTACAGCTGCAGTGATATAGTTATCCCGTCCCTACACAGGGGAAATTAACAAAATCATTAAAAATATAAATTAACTTATTTTTAATAATCTTTCGGGCGCAACATGTTTTCCAAAAATGTTAACCTTTCAAATTTGAGTTGTTCGATGGGGTACCGTTTTATGCTACTGGTGCTTGGACTAACAGCCATTACGATATCGTACATATTTCCCTAACAAGACCTGAAGCCCGACGTTTCCGCACTCCTGAACATTCACTGAAAAATGAAAAGTTAAACATAGACAGGGACAAGGGTCGTAGGATAATACTTGCGCACTGTTATCAACACTCCCGTGCCAGTTGCACCACACCCATTCCTTTTGAAGCGGAAATTGGTAAAAAATGGCATCAAATCCTCATGAGTGGACCTAATCGTGCTAGGGATGACCGAATAAAGGAAATGAAAAAAACAAAGGCTTGTAATTTGTAAACAAATTCAGCAAAATTTCGCTTTTAAATTTGTAATTCGGATGCCAAGAGCAGCGCGGCGTTATTTTTATCTCTATACATACTTGCCATACAAATTAATTAAAATTATGTAGTCTTTAAGATTGGTGGACCACGACACCCGGGCAGAGAGTCATTTAAAAACATGCGGAACCGTAAAATCAGGTAATAAAATGCCTAGTTCCTTAGGTTTACTTTTGTGGACCCAACATTGTTTTCGTTCCTTGTTGCAAAACCAACAAACTTTCGGGCCGCAATGAAAAAAAACCCAAACCCATTATTCAAGCTATTAGTTCATAAAATTGACAGATTGACAGGGGCGTACCTTTTTATGTACTTTTAAAATATCTGGACCTGATGATGTTTTTGTTTTGCCACTTTAACAACGTTTCTAGTTCCTTAAATCAAGGCAGTTTCATTTTAGCATTTGTTTTCATTTTTATAGGCACATACTCATTTTCCCTGATACATCCGATAAGGGTTGAAGGGTGCCATTATCTCAGCGTCCGAACTTAACGGATCCAATTATGATTAGACAAATAGTCGATTATTTTTATGATGATATAACTTCTGGACTCTGTTACAAATAAGTACAGCAATTCGTCAGCCTTTGCGTGTGGTTGTTTTGCAATTGATAATGCCATGCACGTGCTGAGTTTCGATTTATCATTTAAATTGCAACCAACACCGGTCGCCGTTGGTGAGGTTTTTCTTTTTCATATCCACTAAATCCGGTAATTTATCTAACTACTTGTGTCTGTCGACTTTCTATAGATACGTAAAGCCTGAGGTTGTTTCTTTATCCTGCCTTTGCGCACCTTACCGCTGGCGACCGGGAATATTGTCGACCGCTGGAAATCCAAAATGGAACATTGATTCCGAATGAGATTTCATGCGATACGATAAATGGCCAAGGATTACTTTGATTGTGCTGATTAATTAACGGCAATGTGTGCGGAAAAGATTATTTCGATCGAAAATACCAAATAAAACTAAATTAATAATAATGCCCGATATGGCGCGCGATTAATTATAACGCTGTTGGCGAGTAACTGAATATCACTTGTTATCATAACTGATTTACTTGAATACCGTTAAGAACTGAGGCTAAATATTATCATTTTATCTTTATTCAAGGCTATCAAATGGTTTTTTTTGCGGAATAATTTTACATTTGAAATGAGTATTATTTTATTCTTGGCGGTTCTGCGTTTGACATTTTGTGCGATCGTCGATTGATTATTCAAAAATACAAAAAAGCCGACGACATTAAAGGGGATTTCGTCGCCTGATGTGTTTTTAGAGTTTGCCAAAATGTACAAAAATAAACTTCTTACTTGTGTACAAGTAAATCTTTGACTACATACTTTAGTATAAGCGGAATAATATTGATGCAGTGCAGCTTTAGAAAAGAACGGTCAACCCGTTTTGGTAAAATAAAATAAAATTCAATTAAAAAGTTGTCCTTCCAGTTGTGCCAGGTGGCAAATCCATTAGGCAAATTCAAGACCTTAAATACTTCCGGTTCACGGTAGTTTTATTTTAATGAATGTTTTTTTCATATTTTTTATTTTGGTTTGAATTTTGCCGGTTGGTTCTTTCTGGGTACTTTGATTGTGGAAGTGTAATATAGATAGGAAGTACTCTATAGAGGAGCTATATATTCCTTGTCAACATAGATTTATATTTTTTTACGAGTATAAAATATTGAATCTTTTTCTACAGGGTGGCGCACCAATTGTGCTACAATAAGAAATTAAAATAACTTTTTTTTTAATCAATGTATTTATTTTTTTTTATTGTATAGAAAGTTCAATTTTATTTTATATTAATTAATTGTTTTTGAAGATGGTAGAAAATAAATGACCTACATGCTCATGCACGCATACGGCCTGAAGGGTTGAAGTCGGGATCGCTTCAATTATTGTTTTAATGAACTGCTTCAATTCAGTCCAATTCCTTGATTTCGTTTTGTACACCTCTTGCTTGACATAACCCCATAACAAAAGTCTGGTGCAGTCAGGTCAGGTGACCTTGAGGGCCAGCGGAAAGTGGAGTTTCTGGATATTAATTTCTTAGGGAATTTTCTTTGGAGCCATAACCTGTCGTGACAATGTGTGCAGTTGCTCCATCTTGCTGGAAGTAAATGCTGTTGAAACGGATACTTCTTCGGCGCAGTTCTGGGTAAAACAAACTTCTTCAACATCTTAAAATAACGGTCCCCATTGACAGTTACGGTTACACCGTTTTCTTTAAAGAAGTTTGGCCCCACAATGCACCTTGATGAAACTGGGCACCACACAGTGACTCGTTCGGGCAGTAACGTCTCATGGAGTATTTCTGGATTAGATTCACTCCATATACGGTAATTTTACTTATTTACATTGCCGTTTAGATCAAAATTGGCCTCATCAGACATAAACAAGCAATTTATCAAGCTGTTGTCTTCTTCGGTCATTTCAATAATTTTTTGGCAAAATTCCAGACGAATATGCAAATCAATAGTTTTTAACCTGCTTGCAATTTGGATTTTGTACGGAAACAAGTTTAAGTCATCCGTTATCCGTTTTAATGACCGTCTGCTAACTCCAACTGGCGCCGATAAGTTTCGAGTCGAATTGACGATGCAACAGCAGCGATTGTGTGTTGAACCTAAACATAGGGATCTCGATGGTACGGTCTTCGTGCGATGCTTGCAGATTCGGCCAATATTTTTACCAGCTTCATAATGGCCCATCTACTAGGGGGAGTGCCGCCAAACTCCCGCCTAAATTCCCTTTGGAAGGAAATGAAGGACTGCAAAGCATGGTACAGCTGTACTATCCGAATCCTCTTTTCGGTATCCCAAGCATTAATTTTAATAAATCTAAATAGTAACCTGCCAAATATACCAACGACCATATTACGTCGAGTAAATCGGTTCTTGCCAGATTACCGCAATTTAAACGACGTTAGTACGTAGATGGGGGACCGTTTGAGAACAACCGCGTGTCGTTGGCCAGTCCCATCTACGAGTTAAGGTAGATAATACATACGTGGTATCACAATGGACCTAAATTGGTTTAAGTGTGTCGGCTTCTGCCGACAGCCACCTAACCTTATCTAACCTAACCTGCCAAATAAAAAAACATAGGGGCGGGCTACAGTCCGCTTGGGCGAACTGTTGGATACCCTATTCTTATTCCTATATCTCATAAGTGGGCGTGACAAAAATTTAAAGGATTTTAACGAAAAAACTAAGCTTTTGTAAATAAAAACGCTCCCTAGCTCAAACTTTGGTTTCTCAATAAAATTGTTTTATTTAATTGTGGGCGTGTCAGTACGCGGATTTAAAAAAAATTTAAGTATGAGCATAAAGGGCACCTAGAGAGTATATACTATAAATTTCAGCTCCCTAGCTCAAACTTTGGACTTTCAAAAATAAATAAAAAATATATGGTGGGCGTGTCAGTAGGCGGATTTTGAAAATATTTACACATGAGCATAAAGGGCCCCTAGAGAGTATATATTAAAAATTTTGGTTTTTCAAAAAAAATATTTTATTTAATTGTGGGCGTGTCAGTGGGCGGATTTTGAAAATTTTATGTCCCAAGCAGTTTTATGGGCCAAAGATCATATATAAAAAATTTCAGCTTTCTAGCTCAAAATTCAATTTTTCCCAAAATTTGTTTTATTTAATTGTGGGCGTGTCAGTGGGCGGATTTTGAAAATTTTATGTCCCAATCAGTTTTATGGGCCATAGATCATATATAAAAAATTTCAGCTCTCTAGCTCAAAATTCGATTTTTTCCAAAATTTTGTTTTTTTGAGTTTGTGGGCGTGTCTGTGGGCGGATTTCAAAAATTCTTAAACTTGATTATTTCGGGACCCTAGAGAGTATATGGTTAAAATTTCAGCTCTCTAGGCCCAGTTTAAAGGCCTAATTTTTGCCGACGGACGGACGGACGGACATGGCTAAATCCACATTACTATCGATGCTGATCATAAATATAGTAAATTTTAGGGGTCTACGGGCAATATTAAGGTATGTTACAAACTATGCGTCAAAATTAATATACCCCTAGAATAGGGTATAAAAATAAGCCGATTACTCACACTGAAAAAAAGTTATTACGTTTTGTTTTCGAAGCCCGATTTGTATGCCACGCGATACTTTAATGACTAGGGCATAACCCTCCCACTCAGGCCCACCACTAGTCATCTTAGCGCCCTCGTGATAAACCATCTTTACCACCCCCGCCATAACCTGTTTCCCCTTATTGGGCTTGTTTAAATTGACATTTATAAATACCAGTTAGCTTTGCTCATTTGAAGATATAAAAATCGTTAGCTTTCTTTTCCCTGTCTCCCGCGAGCAAAGAAATATCAAATGCCACTTGAATAAGGAAGGAATATTATGACTTCATTTTATATATAACCCGAATTAAAATACTTAAACTGCTGACTGGATGGCAAGTTCAGTTGAAATAAACGCCGAACAGGTATATAGAAATAGGTGAGGTTAAGTTCATGTTTAACAAGCCAATATTGTTCATTACATAACAAATTTAGACAATTTAAGAACAATTCTTGTTTGTTGGGAAAAAGCGAGAAGCTCGTTTTTAAAATGGTTGATAAAAAAAAAGAAAGAAAATAACTTTAAATTAATTTATTAAGTAAATATGTATACATATCAATTAATAAGTTAAATAATTTAAAAACTTAATAAATGTTTTCTTAATTGTTTACATTAAACGCGGCCTAACTAGACATGCTTTTTAGAAAAAATAAATTGTATAGATTGGTCGTCTATTGTATTTTGAAATAAGAAGGTGCTCTTTAAATTCGACACTAAAATTGCAATAAATTGAAGTATTTTCGCAAAGCTTCTTCTTCAATTCAAAGCGCAAGTTCTGTATATCCACTAGGGTTCCAGTTCTTTCTCCAGTTTTTAATACCAAAGAAATACCTAATTTCATATTGCTTTTTGTATATAATTTTTTTTTGTTGATTTAAAGAAAAAATTATTTATTTATCAGCCCAATTCTAAATAACAACTACCGGGGAATTTGTTCCCTTTTCCCTTTACCCCAATTCTAAATATAAACTCCGGGGGAGTTAATTCGATTTTCCCTTTTCTCTTATTCTAAACGCACTTCAAAAATGGAATAAAATACTCTGAAATGTCAAAAAAAGGGAGAATGAAATGTCATTTGTCGGGAGTTTCTTCGTCATACATTTGTGAGGGAGTTTGATGAAAAAATGATTTTTTTAGTTTTGTGCAAACTGAAAATTAAAATTTAAAAGTGAAATAATTGTTAAGATCTAAAACCTCAAGCTTCGACTGCTTTTTCAATTTAATGAAGGAGCGCCTTGATATTGCATTTACAATTTTTTCATTTTACAATTGGTGAGATTGCAAAGCGCTTTTAAGCCGGCAACTAGGACGAACAACCACTACGAGTATGTTGACCCCTTAATACTTTTGAATCCTAAGAAACAAATATGTTAATGAAATGTTAATTTGTTTATATGTATTTCGGTATGTTTTTACTAACAATGATCGAGGCAACTCGATTAGATTGTTCTTGTCGGATCTCTTCATCATTTACCTCTTCCGCCAATATTCGCAATGTAAGGCTATGTATTTTCCGTATTTTTTTACACCATGTTTATACCCTATTCTAAGGGTATATTAATTTTGACGCATAGTTTGTAACATACCTTAATATTGCCCGTAGACCCCTAAAAGTTACTATATTTATGATCAGCATCGATAGTAATGTCGATCTAGCCATGTCCGTCCGTCCGTCCGGCCTTTAAACTGGACCTTGATAGCAGAAATTTTAACCATATACTCTCTAGGGTCCCGAAATAATCAAGTTTACGAATTTTTGAAATCCGCCCATAGACACGCCCACAGAACGACCACAAACTCAAAAAAAACAAAATTTTGGAAAAAATCGAATTTTGAGCTAGAAAGCTGAAATTTTTTTATATGATCTATGACTCCTAAAACTGCTCGGGATAAAAAATTTTCAAAATCCGCCCACTGACACGCCCACAAATAAATAAAATAATTTTTTTATACCCTATTCTAAGGCTATATTAATTTTTGAAAATCCAAAGTTTGAGCTAGGGAGCTGAAATTTATAATATATACTCTCTATGGGCCCTTTATGCTCATGTGTAAATATTTTCAAAATCCGCCCACTGACACGCCCACAATTAATTTTTTTTTTTTTTGAAAATTCAAAGTCTGGGGCCCTTTATTCTCATGTGTTAATTTTTTTTTAAATCCGCCTACTGACACGTCCACAATTAAATAAAACAATTTTATTGAAACACCCAAGTTTGAGCTAGGGAGCGTTTTTTTTTGATAAAATCCTTTAAATGTTATATAACAAAATATGTAGAGCGTTCTTAACAATTCAACCATACTTAGACTTTTGTCACGCCCACTTATGAGGGATAGGAATAAGAATAGGGTATCCAACAGTTCGCCCAAGCGGACTGTAGCCCGTCCCTATGTTTTTTTTTTAAGAATGTACTACCTAACAGCCGTATAAATAAGTGCAAATAAATGGTAAATTATTAGATTTGTTTTGTTTTTTTTATAATTTGTTTACGCCAAAGGGGTTTTTTCTATTAAATGTTACAGTACCTTATAGTGCTAAGAGCGCAACGCAAGCATTTGTGTTTTTAACAGCTAGCAGCACCTGGCAGTATTATATTTCATTTCATGCTTTTCGGTGCTACTTACTATTAGAAAGAATAGAGAGATATGAAAGTGTTTGGGTGCCTTTGTAGGGTTTTTCTCCACGGGCGGTGTCTAAATTGCTTAGGGAGATTTAGTTTTCATGTATTCGAATAAAAGTAATGAACTTGGCCGGGATTTGAACGCACGACCTTTCAATTTGTAAGCGAATACACTACTACTGCACCGTTGGCACCCGCAATCCATATATTAAATGAGAAATCTTATTAATAACCACGCAATTAACTTATTTAACGAAGTTGGTGAATTTTCGATTTGTTGCAGTTGAGATATAACTGACATCATTTTTAAGTGAATCTTTGTACCAAATGGTATTTCAATACGGTTCAATCCAATAACTGAAGCAAATTTCATACAATTTACTACTTAACGATTTCCATTTTTCATACCGTTTATTACTCAACGACAATTAGCTGTTGATATCTGATAGGATTCTCTCATTTTTTTTTTAAACTCCCGAATTTTAAGGGAAAACTAGTTTCCCGGGGAATTCGTAATTGAAGAATTTAGCTCCAGGGATACCGCTGCCGTATGAAATTTAAAATATGAATTGTCAAATGTGTCACAGTCTTCGACATTAAAGTTAGCTAACAGCAGAAGAGGCGAACTCTCCTATTTGCTATTATATTCACCCAGACATGCGTATGCCTGAAGCCCGTAGACCCAAAATCTCGAAAGAAAGAAACGAAACAAAAGTTCAAGGAAATTAATCCCTATCAGCCTTGCTATGCTCGGTCCCGTTTGCGTTGACGGGCTTTGGAGGAGGAGATTTAACAGCGAACTCTACGAGCTGTACAGCGACATCGACCTGGTCAAAAAAGTACGTATCAGTCGACTAGGATGGCTAGGACATGTAGAGCGAATGAACAGCAACGCTCCGGCCCGAAGAGTCTTCGGTTCCACCCCGGAAGGACAACGCAGTAGAGGAAGACCTCGCCTTAGGTGTCGCGCACAAGTGGAAGGGGACCTTAACCAGCTATAGACCGTGCTAACTGGAGAGGCGTATTGGTTGAGGCCCAGGTCCACCTCGGACTGTAGCCGCGCCACCTGAGTAAGTAAGTAAGCCTTGAAATCCCTATTTTCGATCGTAGTTTATAAGTTACTATACTTGTGATAAGCATTAAAAGTTATATCGATTCAGCCATGCCTATTGTCTGTCCGTCAATAACTTTGAGGTTATGTAATTCCGGCTAGACACCTGAAATTTAGAACTCATATCCTCTAGGAGCCCTAAATTATCAAGTTTACAGATTGTTTACACTGATACGCCCTCTTTTTAGAAAAAAAAAACAAGTCGATGGAAATGTCGGTCATGTTGAAGACAACGTCTTTCTTTAGAATTGACCCACATAAAGTGTTTGTCCCGCCGACTTTTGAGAACGTTTTAACCAAGTGGGCTCAGTGCTTAGTGTGTTGGACTACTTTTGGAAAGGTCCATGGTTGCAATCGTTTTGTATAATTTGTATAAAATCTTAAATTAATTTGTTTTGTTCATTTTTGTATTTTTTATTTTAGCGGAAATATTACATTGTTCTTAAGACTATATTGCACAATTTACAGAGATGTGGTATACTCTACCTTATTACTGAAATATTAATTATAATTGTTTTAAAGAATTTTTATTTAAACTATGTAAGAAGGAAAAGCTACTATAAAAACCTTCTTATCAATTTAAGATCCTAGGAACGTAGGCTAGAGAGAAGGAGAGGCGGTGAATAACGCAAGGACATCTTGATTTCATAAGAAAATGTTTACAAACTATTGCGACAACAATTAAAGTAACAATTGATTAGTAATTTAACAAAATTTAAGGACTAAACAGTAAACAATGAACCGATCAACAGATAAATAAATTAACAAATGAATAGATAAATATGTAAACAAAAATAAGTAAGTAAAGAATTTGGTTAACAAATTCTTGTTATAAACAAAATAAAACCCCGCAGCTATTGTATATTTATTTTACCAATGGGCCATTCGCCTCTAGTCTTCATAAGGCTATAGAATGTCACCGTAATATCTTATTCCATACTTTTGCCAAATTTATATGTATTAGTTATTAAAACATCATCCCTGGATTTATTTAATGTCGGCCAGAGCAGCCTTGCGGTGTTGCATTGGTCGAGTTGATGCCAACGACACGGTTGGCTTTGCTCACCGTGGTTTTTCAGATATCTCGAACTTCTTATTCGATCAAGAATTGTTACTTATCTGCCATGCGAGCAACTTCATGCCACAATTGTGCATTTGGCTTTATTTTGCTTTGAGAAAGTGAAATAGGGCCAATTTGGCATTATTTCACTTTCAATCGGTGTCATTTTCAACAATTTGGCTGGCACCTACTCCAAATCAAACACTGGCCCCAAGTAGGGGGTTGCAGGGTGGCAGCATGCCCCCCATACGCATTGCACTGTTTATTGGATTTCGCACCTCATCCCATAAACAGTTCAATGCATTTGACCTTATTCCACTTTGGCTAAGTGAATTCGTTTGGCCTTATTTCACTTTTATAAAGTGAACTAAATCCTCTCGGTGAAGTTTGGCCTTATTTCACTTTCACAAAGCGAAATAAGGCCAACTGTCTACATTTGGCCTTACTTCGTTTGGCGTTCTTTGACTACACCCAAGAGTATCAACTGTCATGAGAAGCTTCACGACTTTGCCGTTCGGAATCGGCTCAAAATTATACGTCCCTTTCACTTCGCACAAGCAAATAGTTGGAGAAGCTGGATTTTAGGCCCTGTTAATGCCGTTAGCGCCTAATATTTATTCATTTTTTTTACCAAATTTCAAATTTTGGTTATTTCGTTAGAAAATAACGTTCCGAAATGGACAAGGGCTCTCAACCCATTTTGGGGGAAAGAGATATGGAAAGGGGATCTAACATTTCGCCCAAGCGACTGCAGCCTTTCATTGTGTCTTCTTGCCCTTTTGTCATTGACATTGGAAAATCCTTTAATTCTAAGGAACTGATAACCAGCCTCTGCATTTGATGCGAATCAACACTTTCACAGGTGTACCGCTTTAGATACTGATTTTAGTGCAAAGGTTATTTAATTTTTATTTTGTAATAGAATATAGAATAGGCTCTTTGAGGCTTATCGGAACATGTTTTTCGCTAATTCATAAACTGCCTGTCGAATTCCCACCATAAGTTGTCGCCAGATAAATGTGACTGATTATTTAAATCGTTTAAAAGTCCTCAACATGGTAAAAGGCCTCAAATAAATATCAAACTTTGCAGTTTAATCTGAATGATAACATTTTCAAATTTCAAATTCACTTACATAAGCGATGAAAAGTGCCGAACTTCTAAACAAAGCTTGCAAACGTTCTCTTTGAACGTCTCGCCTTTGAAATTTGAACAAATGTTCCAACTAACATTATCAAACATAGGCTGCACGCAATGAAACCAACTCCATGGGGAGCTGCAGCCATTAAACCACAGCGCAAACATCAAACTGAAAAGTAACTATCAACACAACAGATAAGCTCATGAACAATAATTATCGCAGGAAAATACATTTTTATTATAAAAAATGTTTACATTAAAAAATTGAAAGCAAGAGGAAAAAAAGCAATACTCTTACATCCCATCCGGGGAAGGTTGCATTCAAGGGTTTCAAGTATACACAGATGTGAGTAATGTACGTGGAGGTTATTTTTTTATATATTTTTTTATTTAAACAACTTAGTTGCATAATTGTAACTTATGGCGCGTAATTGCATGTGGAATGTTTTTGCTGGTGCGTCACAATACACTGGATGATTGCCGTCGACATATATGCGCCCGTTTAAAGTGGGCGAAGTGGCGAAATGCGGTCCAATGGCTGTGTTAACAATCGCATTTATTTTATCCACAGACAGACGTATTATCTTCAAATATAATACATTTTTATTGCTCTTAGAATTGTGCCAGTCGGATACAAATCTTGATGCTGTGCCCCGAAAGCGATATCTTACATTTTTATTCGGCAAAATGGTACAAATTTGAAAAATCATCTCCAAATATTTTACGTTGGTTTATGTTTAGGGTGTGATGCCCTTAAATGACGGCGATCTGTTTACGCTTAATCCCCGTGAATTTACATTCATCGAAAAATACTCGCACGTAAATGGGTGTGAAGATTAGATTTTTGTTGTTCGATTTTCTTAGGCTTAGCACACAGTTCGACATAAAAGCTGACTGGAACTTGATACTTTAATACCCGTTGATACGAGGGTGGTTACAGTCGATAAACATATACATGCATACATTTCACTTTTAAACACATAAAGCAACAGCAGGAGGCGTAGAAAACTCGTTATCAAGTGAACACATTGTGCTTGGTGCATTTGTTTGAATTAATACCTCGTAAAATTTTTGGGCTTGTTTTTAATGATAATACTTAGAAAGCGTGTAATATGTTTATGAGATTTAACACTTCAAGCGTTTTGCCTAGCACAGGCACTGTGTCGCATTCAAAGTTAAATAAAATTTCTATTGAAATAAGTGTTACTATGAAGATGAGATACGGCCATTGGTAAGTTTCTAGGAGCAGCACTTACCTAATCTTAGATGGTTAAGGGAAAGCATTTTTTGTCACATAATATCAACAACACCAGCACTTGGTTGGGGTGATCTGAAACCGGGAGGCCTGCCGATATTTAATGAGGTTGATCAGCTGTACATCACAGTCGGCGCTGTAGTGGTGCAGTATAGCCGCCTCGCCATTAAGAAAGAAGGTGACAGACTCCGTCGAGGAGGTCGTAGACATCCCCCCAGGTAGCATCTTTTTTTTGTTTGAAGTTTGTGTATGCTATGTGCGGATTCCGGTTTCTTGTTTTATATTAAATTTCATAGCGGGCCAAATTGAAACATGCCAAAACTAACCCTACTTTTTTTTAAAGAACCCATCCAACGTACTGTGTGAAAGTATAAAGACGTTCTGCAACACACTTATCGGCACGTACCAGTGTGGCTTCCAGCCCAGCAGATCGACAATAGACCAATTCTTCACACTTAGGCAAATCATTGAAAAGACAATTGAATTTCATGTCGAGACCCACCACCTTTTCATCGACTTTTAAACAACATATGGTAGCATTCATCGTCAGGACCTCGTAGATGGCCGAATTTGGGATCCCGGCAAAACTGATCCAGTTGTGTCACGTGAGACTTGAAAACACGCGGTGTAATGTGCAGTTTGGAAGCAGCTCTTCCTAATTATTCCAAACTTGTACCGGATTTGGCAAGGAAATACGCTATCATGTGAGGTCTTGAATCTTGTTCTGGAGAAAAAAGTGCGAAGGACAGGTGTCAACACGGAAGGCACTATCTTCAATAGATCCGTCCAACTACAGGGGTATGTGGAGGATATCGACATCATCGGCTGTTCCCAGCGTGCCGTGTTAGGGGCTTTCACGTACAGGGGATATTGGTTTTTCTTGAATTATATGAGGACAAGACCAAGTTCATGCTACTCGTATCAACAAACAAACATCTGTCCAGCGCCTAGGACAAACCGTCACTGTTAATAGCAATAACTTCGAGGTTGTTAAGGAGTTAATCTACCTTGGAGTAAACATCAACTCTACAAAAGACACCTTAGTCGAGATCCGGCGGAAAATTGCCTTAGGAAACCGCTGCTACTTCAGTTTGGCAAAACAAATGGGTTTAAATCTCCTCACTCGAAGGACGAAATGCATGCTCTATCGAACCTTAACCCTGCAGTCAGGCTTTATGGCGCAGAGTGCTGGACGATAAGTAGAAAAGTGGAGCTGATATTGGGTTCTTTTGAAAGAAAAATACTCCATCGGATATTTAAATCATGTCCGAGGAGGGTGAATATAGGAGAAGATACAACCGCATACTCTATGAACTGTAACAAAATGTGGATGTATGCCAAAAAGCTGAGTCACGTCGACTACATTGTTCAGCCACATTATGGAATGAACAATAATGCTCTAGCCAAGAGGACCTTCGATTCCCAGCCCCCCGGTTCGAGAAGGCAAGGATGGCTGAACCTCCTTTTTAAAGCCCAAGCCATTGCGGATGCCAGAGCATTGGTCTGGACAACTGGACGCAGGGTGGAAGGTTGTAGTGTCTCAGGCAGAAACTCTTCGCGCGTCAGGAGCCCGTTAAGTAAGTGAGTTATTTTTTTAAAACTGCGATTTCTAGTCGGCGTTCGAAACTGATCGATAAACCCGACAGAATCTGACCAGACCATTTGTTGTGAAGCAATCTTCAGCCGCCGTCGATAGTATACCAGAGAGATAGAGCCCACTGAATCTGAAGAAGCACCACTTGCTGTAGCCTCCAGCAAGCGGACGAGTGAACCAAACGCTTCGTCGCTCCGTCAGCCTTTATCTCTTTCGGCACCTCACTGCTTGCCTGAAGTTTCAGTGCTACTAAATACATCAATTGTCCCAGATGGTGTAAGGCCTTACTCAAAGGAGTGGTATCAATTCTGAGTCATTAATTGGTCGAACTGCACGCCTTTGAATACAGCCGACTTCTTTTAAATAATGTTTGAAAGCAGAACTCCGTATCTAACAGCAACACTCAGTTGCGATTTATGAAGGAGTAGGAGTTGCTTCGGAGTTAAGAACCTCCTTGCTGTGAAAAGTTAGGTAACTCAATTTTACAGAAGCAGAATTTCAAATATTAAGTAAATGGTTATGCTTAGTATATTCCTCACAAGACTAATACGGACCATCAGTAGTATTGGGCTGGAGATCCATTTGAGTCTGAGGAACAGTCAAAGCTTCTTTCGCGAAAAACTCCATTGCGTTTTCTTCACAATGAATGCAATAAGATTGGCTCCACCGCGTATTTTATCCAGATCTTGGTTAAGTAAGATGGTCATCTGGGAAGATGAGCAGGAATTGCATTTACAGGCTCTGCATTCGAGAACGAAGAAATAGATATCATCAGGAAAACTATACATTTAAAAAAACTCGTTTGTTGACAGTCGGTCATTAACCCTCTTCTTCGTTAACCGCGAGGTTACGAGTATGATCATAACCCTCCCACTTTACTGCATACCTACTTGTCTAAAGGTGGGGTTCACTGGTTAGACCTCATTAAACATCGGCAGGCTTCCTGATTTCGGATCACTTTATAACTGTGATCCAGGAGTTTTTAGGCCTGCCTTTTTTTACGATTTGGACACGTGCATGCTTCCATTACTGATTATTGTTTGATCACTGCACAACATTTAATTTCAAATAAATGTCGGGTAATTTCTATGTTTCATACAATTATTTTGACGGATAGAAAATTTTTGATAGAGGATTAGGCAACCATTTGCGGTTCTTAGGGGACGGGGGAGGTGGAATTCGTCTATCTCCTAAAGCTCATCTATATGGATTTTATGTATTCAAATTTGAAAATAGAAACGGAATTCGCTTTGAAAAATATGCCAGAAATGTTGAAAACGAGATGTGGAAAAAGGTTAAATAGCCATTAAGCCGAGAATTTGTATTTTGTTTACAAAAGATTTAGAACTAAAGGGTGGTCAAAATAAGACCAACCAATGTTAAACACATATAACTCTTTTAATACTTTTTTGTTTTAATCAATTTTTTTAAAATGTTAAATACATTTTATTGAAATTAAGGCACTATGTATGAAATATGACATTAGGTCACAGTTAAATCTGAAGAACGAGGTGGCCAAGAAATCAGATTTTTTTTTAAATCAAACGTTCGCCAAAAATTCCATCGTTTGCCTAGTCGTGTGCTCAATCACTCCGTCTTGTTGGGACCACAAATAAGGATGCTGCCCCGCCATTGACCGGAAGAATTTGTCGATCATTTATCTGTAAGAAGCCCCGGAAATCGTTTCTGGCGTTTCCTCCTCATTCTCAAAGAAAATGTGGGCTGATAACTTTTTTGGCCATAACACTGCACCAAACAATGCATCTGGTCTGATGAGTGTAACTGATGCTGGTGTGTATTTTCCTAGCCCCCCAATCTACAGTTTTGTTGTATATATAAATAAAACATAGGGACGGGATACAGTCCGCTTGGGCGAACTGTTGGATACCCTATTCTTATTCCTATCCCTCATAAGTGGGCGTGACAAAAGTCTAAGTATGGTTGAATTGTTAAGAACGCTCTACATATTTTGTTATATAACATTTAAAGGATTTTATCGAAAAAACGCTCCCTAGCTCAAACTTGGGTGTTTCAATAAAATTGTTTTATTTAATTGTGGGCGTGTCAGTAGCAGTGCTGCCACAAGGGAAAAAATTTGCGTAGCAAATTTGGGTAGCAAAACTTAATTTGGGTAGCAAAACTCAAAAGTCCCAAATATCATTTTTTTCGACAACAAACAAAAAAACACTAATTCTTTATTCAAAGTAAATTATGTTTTTAAGGACTAGTACAAGTATAGTTGATAAACTATATATTTTACAAAACTATAAACAAACAAACAAAAAAAATAACATTAAACTTCACTTTAAATGCGCTTTGCATGAAGGCATTGCCTTAAAAAAAAAATTCATATCACAAAATTATAAATGTAGGATCTTTGTACCAAAAGCAGAGTTTTTAATTAAGTTTTAAAGTACCTTTTAGAAAAAATTAAAAATTCGACACCCATATTTCGTTTCTTTTTAAAACCAAACATTATGCAGCCATTATTTTATCTACTGTCTCTATTTTAAATGAGTTCGTCTTCTTGTTCTTTGTCAAGCTCAAATCTGAAAAAAATCGTTTAACAGCTGCGCTGCTATGTGGAAGAACGAGAAGTTTTTTCATTGAATTGGAAACTTTTAAAAACAGTGGCTTGCCAAGACCATCTTTCGTTTCACTAACATGAACCCGAAAATCAACAACATTAGTGTCCATAAATAAATGAATGATTTGTTTTAAAAGTCGCCACTAGAAATTTATGTCTTCCCCGTCCGAATGTGGAGGCAGATTTGAACTGTTTTAATAAATTAAGTATATTCGGTGCGTTTTCGTCTTTTATGCACTTCGGATCGAAATAAAATACAACTTTTAATTTATTATTCTTGAAGTCAATGCGTTTGCGAATTTAACGACACAGCTCAAGATAAAATTGGACAATGTTGTCTTTAACGGATGCTATTATGTCTGGGTCTATATCGTTAGATTCAACATAGTCTTCGATTTCTACTCGTGCATAGACATTATTCAAATTTAAAAAAGAACTTTCGTCGAAATGTAAATCTTCAATATGACTTTGTCTTGCAATATGGTCAGTCTTTATGCAATACTTTTTTTTATGCGCCGTGGACTGGCTGTGGCGACTCAAATGAGACATGCAATTTTTTAAAGTCTTTAAGCACACCATGTAAAATGCATTTCCGTTTTTTGCTTCGAGCCAGTCAAACTTTTGCCTCCATTCCGATTTGAAGTCCCGGGAGTAGGGAGTTCGACTTGTCGAGCCCGAGGGCTCCTCGGAATGTTCCTGCTCGGTACCGGTAGTATCCATACCATATAGGTGCGATTTCTAAAAGCGGACAATGCATATTAATTAAAGGAACTCTACTTGCATTTAAATTTCATTCCTTTGGCTCTTCATCGGGCGTTTGATCCTCTTGTTTTGGTTTGATTAAAGTTGCAGGCTTGGACAACTTTGGCTTCTTTGTAATAAATCTATAGGCAGGTACATAATTCAGATTGAGACAGCAAAGTTGAATGGAATTGGTTTTTGATTCAATTATTTCATACCTATCCATTACAGCCAGAATATTTAGAAAATAATTTGTGGAATAATACACAAAACACTCGTCGCGTCGCAAAAAAAAAAAACAATAACAAACTCTGACAGCAAGAACATGGACAAAGATGTGCGTGCATGTAGATTTGCTACTCTTATTTTCCATTACAATTTTGCAATGTACCTAATTCCAGACCGATTCCAGATTCCAGTCAAATTGTAACACTGTTGGGTATGGTAGAAAAGAATATAAGTTGGTGTGGGAAAGGGAGTAAATATTGAATATACTTTGGCTTTTTTTTCCAAGAAAAATACTAAGATTTACGAGTATGTTGACATTTCGTGCTTTAAAAAAAAGTAGCAAAATAGACGTTTTTAGGGAGTGCGTAGCAGCGTAGCAAATTGGAAATCGCGTAGCAGTTTTGCTAAGATCGTAGCAAAAAATCGAATTTTGAGCTAGAAAGCTGAAATTTTTTATATATGATCTATGGCTCCTAAAACTGCTCGGGATATAAAATTTTCAAAATCCGCCCACTGATACGCCCACAAATAAATAAAACAATTTTATTGAAAAAAAAAATTTGAGCTAGGGAGCTGAAATTTTTAATATATACTCTCTATGGGCGCTTTAAGCTCATGTGTAAATATTTTCAAAATCCGCGCACTGAAACGCCCACAATTAAAAAAAAACTTTTTTTGAAAATCCAAAGTTTGAGCTAGGGAGCTGAAATTTATAATATATACTCTCTAGGGGCCCTTTATTCTCATGTGTTCATTTTTTTTAAATCCGCCTACTGACACGCCCACAATTAAATAAAACAATTTTATTGAAACACCCAAGTTTGAGCTAGGGAGCGTTTTTTTTATAAAATCCTTTAAATGTTATATAACAAAATATGTAGAGCGTTCTTAACAATTCAACCATACTTAGACTTTTGTCACGCCCACTTATGAGGGATAGGAATAAGAATAGGGTATCCAACAGTTCGCCCAAGCGGATTGTAGCCCGTCCCTATGTTTCATAATCGAGAAAGGAACAAACGCAAGAAGTTTGTTTTTGGCATGCCAGTTTGTCCATTTCTGAAAATTCAATTATAGAACAGGGTAAGATGCGGGTGTATGTAAATTGGTTTTGAATGTTTGTAAAAAAAAGGTTTTGGGAGTTTTCAGTAAAAAGTCTTTTAAGGATACTTAAGTTCGTCTGGCGGGGTGAAGGCTGAAAAGAAAACGCCTGGGGCATACATATTTGTAATCAGGAGAATTATTCTCATTTTTTGATGTATCACTCATGTGCTTATACCTCTGACTCCAAAAGTTGATTTTTTGCCCATTTAAGGGCAAAGGGAAAGCTGAAAGTAAAACATCTGGGACCTAAATATTTGAAATCAGTACGCAATTATCTATTGTTTAAATGTGCATTGAAGTGGTTATACCTTTGACACAAAACTCGGAAAAATTACCGTTTTCAAACGCCCGCCCCCGGCTGAAAAACAACCCTGCCAGATGTTTGAATTTGTATTATTATTGTGTATATCTACACATACAAATATGTATATGAATTTTTGTTTACCTCCGCTCCCAAAATTTGCTGTCGGCTCTTGGTCTATTTGAGGGGTGGTACCCTGAGTGGATAATCTGATTTGAGGACTATCGTGTTTGCCCGATAGCAAACTTTTCGAAAAAAATTAAACTTTTGGAAATATAAGCCGAAATGATTGACATTTTTTTATAGAAGAAAAACTGAATTTTATATGGAGAATTTGTTGGGTCTTTTTGTAAAAGCAAAATAGAAATCTATGTCGGCACGGGAGTTATTAAGGAGTGCAACCACTCAAAACTCTCATGGAAGAATTCGTAAATTTGTTTGACCTTTACATCTAAAAAAAATCATGGCAACTGTTCCTCTTGAATACGGAGTGCGAGACGCCGCCTGCTACACCGGTGTTTCATATATTGTTTTTATGTCTAAGACGGAGAAGAATTGTATATACTCGTATGTATGCCTACGTCACGACTTTGCACGGCTTTTCAGAAGCGTGCTGTTCAAATGTTTCTTCAATCGATTTTTAATTGGTAATTGTTTAACTTTTTCGATTGTTAGCAGATCATGTGCTCCGATATTGTTTTATCAGCAAAGCGCTTATACTGTTGCACTGCTCAGACTTATCTCCAGTTCAGATTTACTTTGGCTTATTCGAGTTGATTTCTTTTCAAATGCGTGGATCTTTGCAACGTTATCACAATGAGCTTATCAAATGTTGATAGACCATAATGTGAACGTAAATATAATTTGTTGACTGTCAGTATATGGCATTCAATGTAAGAATTGGTCAATATCACATAGTGGACAGTTTTTCAGGCGTATCTTCTTATCGTGGATGGAGCTGAAATTCAGGCACTAAAATCAATTTCATGCTCAAAGTTGATAAGGTGCGTTGGTAAGGTTCACGTTCAAAAGCTTTACGTGCCCTTTGACATTAGACTCAATCAGCTGTTGTTTTGAGATTTAAAATTTCAATTGTTTACATTTGAAGTTTCATTTGAAGTTCTTTGTGAACTTATAGAGCTCCATCTCTTGATGTCATCGTGGAGAAAACCAATCGCGCTTAGCGCGCCCTTATTTTGTAGGTTTTCAGTTCTTTGAATCACTAGTTTTCTTTTGATGATTTATGAATTTGCTTTAGATATCTACCACAGGGAGTTCCAAAGCAAGTTATAGCTTGGTTGTTTCGCGGGGGGCATTCAACGGGAGCGCGCATCATTTGCGAAACATATGTTGTTCTATGGGATGTTCGAATGCCAATTTATTTGTCAAAACCAACCGAAGAAGATTGGAGAAGAATCAGAATGGATTTTGAGATGATGTGGGATTTACCAAATTGTGTAGCCGTTATTGATGGAAAACATATAAATACTCGCTGTCCCTCTGGAGCTGGATCTGAATATTTTGAATACGGTAGTCAGTGATGGTGGAATTTTCGCAGTCATCCTTCGAAAGAAAAGAAATATCTGGCGATTTAACTATACCTATTAGGCATTAATACAAACAGTGCCTACATATTTCACAGCCTCCAAAAAGAGAACACTAAGGTAATTTGAAAAAAAAAACAAACAATCACTTATGTTTATATCGGCCAATATTTTCGAGTGAAGCAGCATCTTAACTTGTTCTGGCAACGGGTTCATACTTCCCGCCATGTTTTTTTTTATACAAATTCTTCATCGTTGTTCATTCGGCTAGGTGTAAAGGATGTCATAGGCTTACTGAGACCACCCAGAAAGGTTTTGGAGTCATCATGGGCAGCCTTTCGCTTTCTTCCTTTTTTAGGCGCAGCTTCTTCATCCAAACTACCGAGTAGAAAGATACACAAATACTACATTCACCCGCAGGATTGTTGTCACATTCTGTCCTACTGCGCATGAGTACCATCGCTGTAGGCCAAGCCGTTTGTCAGAGGAACCAGAATATGTGTATCAACTTTTGTTTCTAAACATATTTGTCGGGCACTGCCACAGTTTTGTCTATATTTAAATTTGCAAATTTGATTTTATCACTGTTTAAATTTTTTAAATCATTTTTATGTAAAACTCGAGAAATCCACTCTAGAAAGCTCTAATATATGCGAAGCAAAGAAATGGCATTACCTGGCCTTTATTGCAATGGTCTCGTCCAGAAATAACTGAAATACCATAATTTGGGGAGAACTAGAAATGCATTTATTACGTTTGCTACGGATTCAGGTTATTACGTGAGGTAGATTACTATGATCTGATCTTAGATCATAAAAATATACTGCTACATACTAACTTCACATTCAAGAAAATGGCGATGACCATGCAAAAGTAATACTCTTACTGGGTGTGTGCGTGAGTTTCCGATTTGATTTCTTATATATGCACAAACATTTTAAAGTCTTTTTTTTCGTTTGAGGGCTGATTGAGAGACTCTCGAAGTCGGCTATCTCATAGATCTCATCAGTGATAAAAGCGAAGGCTATAGAATTACCAAGAAGTATTATTTGATTCTGAATTGAAGTTGAAGAATAATTCTTTGAAAATGAGCGAAGTACCTATAACTTTTTTTTGGCGAAAAGCTCTCTCCCACACAACCATGACCGCAATCATATCCATCACGATAAACTTAAATATCGTTTGACACATTGAGTGTGCCACTGTGCGCAATTGACGTTGGTCGCGAATGTTGAAAGCAAAAATGAGTTGGTGAGTCCTGAAAGAATGACGAATTAAGAAAATAAGAAGGATTTAAAAATTCAAGACACGATCGGTCTGTACTGAAAGTGTAAATCCTCGATGCGTGCTCAAAAGAGAATTGAGAAGAACTTGCGTTTCGGTCACGCATCATCTAAATCGGAACTTGGATTGTTTTTACTGAAAGAATAGATAAAAAAGCTCATCTACACCCGCCACACAAAAATGTTCAACAAAAAAGTTTGTATGTGATGCGACGTCTTGGTAATCCTATTTTTATCTGTTCCAGGTTTTCCCAAGCATCATTTAATCTGCGCGTTTCTAAGGGAACTTAACAAGATATTGATTATTTTAAAACCAATTACAAAGAACATAATTTTTTTTAGAAATAAACACTAGATACTCTTAGAAAGGTTTTTTCCTGAGAACACAAAATATTTCCCAACGTATTGAACATTAAGTCGGAACCACCCTGCAGATTCTTTGATAAAAGTTGTTTGTTATTTCGGAAGCCCCAATATTCAATGTAACCGTTAACCGTTAGAACATAAGAGCTTGAAGCTCACAAAGGGTAACGTGCAAATTGACTTGGACAATGCATTCTCTTTCAACTTCCGTAGAGCTGAGTTCCAACAAACTCAATAATTTTATTAGTAATATTAACCTCGATTTCAATGCTGATAATATCAATATAGACTTAGTACCTACGACATTCTTTTCCCAAATATTTTCCTGTTTTCTGGAATCAGTTTCCTCCTCCATTAGCAAAGATTGTACTTCATGCTCACCCTGGTACACTAAAGAGATAAGTTCACTGCGCAACCATAGAAATAGATTGTGGCAAACCTGCTTAAGTAGTCCATTGGATTCCGACTATCATAATTATCGTTCAGCATAAAATCGCTTTGCCGAACGCTGCAAATATCTGTTCTGCGAGTATCTCAAGCGTATGCAATTCAAACTAGTCATTGACCAATTTGTCAATGTCAACAGAAAATCGGACGGTCTTCCAACCTTCCAACAACCGCGAACTCTATGAGCTGTACCAAGTTGTGGATGCAATCCAAAAAGCTTAATCACGTCGACTCCATTGGGTCCGCCACATTGAGCGAATGGACAATAATGCTCCAGCCAAGAGGTTCTTCGACTCCCAGCACCCAGCTTCTAGTAGGAAAAGAAGGCCGAACCTCCGTTTTAAAGATCAAGCCATCGCGGATGCCAGAGCGCTTGGTCTTTAGAACTAGAAACAGCGTCCTCGGGATCGCAGAAGATGGAAGGCTGCAGTGTCTCAGGCAGGGACTTCTCACGTTAAGTAAAGTAGTATTCGATCATATTTGGAATTTCGGCATTGCAAGTGATTTTTAGATCCTCATTATCTGACCTAATTAAAGCATCCTCCGGCGTTCCCCAAGGAAGTTATCTTGCACCGATCATGTGTACCTTGCAATTAATGATACAAACATGGTGAATTTCTAGAATTATTTCAGTGTCGGCGGATTCCCCAGCTTGCAAGAAGACCTAGACAACAGGGTTCGTAAAATATCGCTGGCGAACGATAAAATAAAGATCTTCTCACGAACCATAAAAAATAAAGTTCGGGAACAATAAAATGTTCGATCTTTAAATATGTATAGTTCTCTCACGAACGAACTGTATCCTTTTTTTCTGTATCTCTCGTTCGTAAGAGACCGGAAAAAGAAATTCAGTTATGTAGCACACCGTTGTAAAAAAAAAGACACCGTTTAATTATATTTATTTTATTCTTTAATACACGCCTGTCGCCTTCGGCGGTTACAACCAGATTGTTCGCATGCTCTTTTGGCATGCGTACTCTTCTTATGATCTACATGTGTGTTGGTACATACAAACATACATGAGGGTTTGATGAAAAATGTAACAGAGTATAAGAAGATAGCAAGATAAAACAGAACAACTAATAGATTACCTCAAACAGTGTTGCCACAGTTAGAATATGGTTCACTCGCGATAAGGATCCGTAAAGATCCATAAAACAAATCATTCTCTATCAAGTACCTATCCGTTCAGTAGGGTTTTGTGAAGCGATTTATATTTTCAATATTTTGGTTGAAATGGGGAAAATAAAGACATTTGAGTTATGTAAATATATTTCTTATAATGAAGAAGCTGACGAATCAACTTGCTTACTTTGTGAGAGAAAATTGAAAGAAAAAGTAACAGGGAATATAAAAACACAATACAACAGTACATACTCGTAGTCTCAATTTTAATGATTCGGGCGTTAATGAGCAACCATCAGGAAGTGGAAGTGAGTGTGTCAGTTTGAAGAGAAAAAAGTAAATCGGTCTTAATTCACATGAAAAAGAGTGATTTTTTTAATGCTGTGTGGGATTGGTTACGATTAAAAATATTCCTTTTCGAATTTTCGACGACGAAATTTTTTTTTTTAAAAATGTGTGAAGCCGTACAAGAAACTTTTTGAAACTAATTTGAAGTTCTGAGGTTCTTCTAGGAAAACTTGCACAAGTAGTGCTGGCAGTGCCATCAACTCAAGTCTCTGTTGAACGGGCTTTTAGCGCTCTACCAGTTTTTTTTGACAAAAAACAGAAACAAATTATCCAAAGAAACAATAAATAATGTTTTGTTAGTTAAACTGAATACAAATTTATTCTAAAATCTTAATATGTAATAAAACTACTTTTCACTTATGTTCTTTCAATATTAAAATATCTATATATGTATATAAAAGAAAGTGTCCGAAGCGATGTAATCCCATAACTCGAGATTGACCGAACCAATTTTGATGATTTATAGTTTGTTGGAAAGGTATTTTCTCAGTACGGGTTTTAAAAGAAATTTTCAAAATGTCTTATTTTGACCACCCAGCGTGTTACGAAGGTTTTTTTCGATTTTTATCATTTTTTTTTTCATTTTGTATTTATTTATATTGGCAACAACCAAAAAAAGAACAGTATACTATTTTCCATCATTAAGTACTTCAATTTAATCTATTTATGTGTGTAGTAAACAATGCGAGCAAGACGCAAAGAGACCAATTTGGGCCGTCGAACGAATAGAACGACAGACATGCGAAATAGAAGAGCCCAAAGTCCAACAAGATAATGCAGATGTGCGTATGAGTATGGCACAATTTCGTGAATCACAATCACAAGAGGCACGAGCTGAACGAAATCAGACAATTGGATTGAACGGCTTACTTATCGGTATGGATCCAGATTCTAACCTGTTCCTGAAGTCAATTCGAACATTTAATTCATGTTTCCAAATGACATCGTTTGGAGCAACAGAAATAGTTAAAAATAATGCTGCAAATGGTCAACAATTCCATTCAACATTCAAAATCAAAGGCCAAGGTTATCACAAAGTGCGCTCATTGCTGCCAATGCCGAATGACCCACATAAATTTTTACAAATTTACTTTATGGGCGGTGGGGACTCCGAAAGCGCACGTTGCGGCTACAATAACCTCAATTCACCGTATGCCAGACGCATCGTCGGCGAGCTGGATGCTATATAAGCCGTGTTTCTTTGCACGCGGATATAGGGATAATTTGAAATTTGCATGTAAAATACAACAACAACTTATCCTATATACGCTAACTTTAGCGGGGATAGCTATCGCCGCTAAGTCAGTGAGCGGGGATAAAAAGTGCTTCCAAAACCCATTTTCTTCGTTTCTGATGAACCGATGCGATGAACTTTTCAGGAAATGTCAAAGTTTGACATCCCTCCGACCACTAGCACATCCCGCCGAATATTTTTTCGGGAGTGTCTGTGGGCGGATTTCAAAAATTCTTAAACTTGATTATTTCGGGGACCTGGAGAGTATATATGGTTAAAGGCCCAATTTTTGCCGACAAACGAACGGACATGATCGACATTACTACCGATGCTGATCATAAATATAGGAACTTTTACGGGTCTAAGGCCAATATTATTCTATGGTTCAAACTTCGCGTCAAAATTAATATAACCTTAGAATCTATATATATAAAAATCAATTCATATTTGAGTTTGTTGCCGGTGTTTGGCCAAACGCGTTAACCGATTCCAATGAAATTTTTTTCCATGAAAAGTGACGTCTGTACAAAGGATGTTTTATATGTCCGATGTCTGTATCTGCATCGGTGTGTGAATTATGGGCATTTGAGTGCGAGTACACATGCATATGTGCGTATGCGTTTAAATTCTGATGCAGATACAGAGACCGCACATATAAAAAACCATCGTACAGACGTCACCTATTTTGTTATCCGAACGCGCATAAGAGGGAGACCACACAAACGTTTCAAGCCTATTGTGGTGTTTGTGCGCACTTTTATTCTTGAGATATCGCTTGTTCAAGTTTTATTCAAATAACTCTTATTGCATTTTTTTTGTGAATCGGACATCGGAAAGCGGCTTTTCCCACATTGATAAAGTGTGAAAGTGAATGAAAAGTGATTCTATAGAAGTTTTTTACTTTCGCTTTTTTGTTTGATTCGCAGAAGTAAGCTGACATAGGCGCCTGCCAGACAACAAGCACCTACCCCAAGCGGAACAACGAAGGTGTGTGAGCGGCCTAAGCCATGCGGAGAAAAACGTGCAGTCCCTTTTACCGGTTGAGCTCAAATCAGGCAATCTTCGGTATTGGTCTGACAGTGTTTCTGTGAAGTTTGGCCAAAATCGGTCTTCTTTTTTTAGGCGCAGCAACATACGCCAAAATATATAGACAATAATAAGGAGGTCCACTCGAACATATTGGCCAATAGAATTCTCGGGCACGTCAAAGCCGGGCGTGTGCAGCTAGTAGGGTATAAAAACAGTTGATATGTTGACCAAAAGCGCTGTTCAATTGTATTTAGATATCTAATATGTTTGTTTAGAAAACTTGCAAACAAAAATATTTACAAATTACAAACTGACAATCACGCTATTGTCATCAATCCTGATAAAACACCAGCTGTAGAGCACATGCCTGGATTTCATGCACCTGTTGTTGACGAATTTGCTGGAATCATGGTTGGTGACCGTACAGCGACGTGACAGTTCGTGATTTGAAGAAGAAATAATAATATTGAGTTCATTGCTGATACACACCGTTCTCCAATATCCGCTAATGTTTTGAAAGGGACAAAACGTCCACAGCGCTCAATTCCTCTTTAAGTCATAGACCACATCCCAACACACTTACAATAAGTTATTTATTTTTCATTTCCCTACGAAAATATTCACTAGAAATAATTTATATTGCAAAACAACGTTTGCCGGGTCAGCTAGTGTAATATAATTTTCATGTAAAATTATTATTTTTTTCTTATGAGAACCATTCGCGAACGGATCTCCAATAGTTCCCACGTGATAAATTCGCGAACGAACTATATTTTACAGATCGCAAGAGATTTGATTCGATCGTGAAAACGAATTTTATTTGTAAACCAAACGAAAATAAGGTTTGCGATCGAATCAGAAATCAAATTCCTTTGCGAACTTTTCATGAGAGAACGAATCATATTTTATCGTTCTGCGAACCTTGATATATACTCCCTAGACGCCCGAAATAATCAAGTGTAAGCATTTTTGAAATCCGCCCACTGACACAACCACAATTAAAGAAAACACTTTCATTGAAAAATAAAAGTTTGAGCTAGGAAGCGACATCTGGAAACCGACGACGAGCCCACATTTAAAAAAACCCGTTTTATTATAGATAAAGCCGTTTTGAACAATTCCTTCATATAAAGTTTTTTGACATGCTCACTTTTAAGCGGCGTTTCTTTTTACAAAAACTATGTTTTTTTCGATAAAGTCCTTTAAATATTGCATCGTTGTTCGCCGAAGCGGACTGTAGTCTTTCCCTCTGTTTTTATTTGTTGTTTCTTATTTTATATTTAAGCATTGAATTTTGAATAAGCATACTCTTTGTTTTTTTCTTTTTCTGTTGTCATATTATCGTTTGCTCATCAACCTTTGTATAAGGCAATATGGGGCGGGTTTCCATTATGAACACTAAGGAAAATTTTTTTTTCTGGCTTAAAATAGCCTAAAAAAGATAAATATAATATTTTTTTCTTGAGGAAATGAAATTTTTTTTTATGAAAGTATGGTGTATTTAAAGTATGGAGTGGGTGGCTCGCTTCGCTCGCTAACAGGTTTTAACCCTTTCTTTCGCAAAAAAAAAAAAGACAAATTAACTTAAATTGTTTCAACTTTTTGCGCAATACCTATAATATTTTCCAACATTCACTGCATTCACCACCCCACCCACCCCCCTCCACACCAAATGCAAAGTGAACGCGTCCATTGCAGTTTGTAGGTGCACTTTTCACTGAAAATTGAAAACTTTAAAAATAAAAAAAAAAAATAGAAAAAAAAAGTTTCCTCAGAAAAATTCTTTTACAGTACATCTTGGAATAAGCCAATTTAAAAAAAAAAAATTAATTTTTTTAGTGTTCATAATGGAAACCTGAGCCGGCAATATTTTGTTAATTTTCCTTGGTATATAATATATATAAAAAATATTAATATTCATTGACATTTCCGACCGACGATCATCATTGAATGGCCAATGATCGTTGAAACATTTCCATCATCACTTTTGATATCTCCAAGTTTACTACTAGACTTCAAAGTCTACAATATTCGAGTAGTCGATAATCAGCTGCAGAGTTTCAGGCGAATATGATAGAAGCACTTTATCTTCAGCAAATAAAAAAACCTTAACAGGAACATAGAAGCATAGTCGATACCTAGTGGTAAAAAGTGCACAGTCCTCGATAAAGTGTGCAAAGAAGACTGGATTTAGCGAACAATCCTCCTCCTGAATTAGTCTGGAACCACTCCAATAGAATGTAACCATTCAACACTGCTGCCAGAGCTCTGAATGTACCTGTCAAATTATATTGAGTTTATCATATTAAAAGGTATGGACATATTCTTGACTCACGACAGCTTAGTTCATTTTATCAATCGCAGTCAAATGAAGATGTAAGAAATATGATTAGTCCAGAAAAGAAAACGGAATAAAACAGCTATCAACAGTAGTTTGCAGGAAATTCACCGCGTTTAATAAAAACGTGTAAGAAGCTTAAGAAGTATATTTAGAGTATAATATATTTGATAAGTTGAATGTGGGGTGTGTTCATGTTAACTTTAATTTTGATAAAGCAGAGTTCGTTCAAGGGATAAATTACTTTAGTGTTTTAATGCAAAAACTCAACAGAAGAGAATTAAAAAATCGGGATTTTTTCGAGATTTATACTTTCAAGATTTTTGTTCTATCGTGGATAGAATCAGAGACCACTTGGACTCAGCCTCGATATTGAATAAAAGTTTTTCTGCTCGGCATTCTCCAGCTTATGCTACATAAACGCCTTGCGGCTTACCGTGCTCTGCATTCTACTGTCACTGATGTCCTTGTAAGTTTGTACGTAAAAGATAAAAAATAAAATAAAAATGTACAAAATACAACATCGTCTCGTTTAAAGCGATGCCTTAGATGTCAAGGGGAATAAATTATTGTTTCCCCAATATTCTGTACCAATTACAGACAATCTTAAAAGAATTGCCTTTGCACCGAAAGTATGTGAAATTTCTACGTGCTAGCTTCAAAACGGTTTTTTTAATTATTTTTTTTTTATTTTAAAAAACTATTGTTTTACGAATTGAAACAAAGTTCCATGAACGTACATTTTTGTTCTTTGCCATAAATAGATTCTTATTGTTTCAGCGTGCTTTTAACTTAACAGCACTTTAATTGTATGGTTATTGTGATGCGTACATACATTTATGTGATGCCTTACGCCTTTCAAACTTAATCCCTTCTTCACCACAGCTTTTGTGTCAGTGGACAATTCCAAGTCCATGCTGTTGCGCCTGATATTTTCCGTGGTAAGTAAGACATTGGTTTGGATTTGAAAGGTATACGTTTCTTTATAAGTAGTCGAAATCATGGTAAATATACATGTGCTTAGCTAGCACCAGACACCTTCAAGTACAACGCGAATAGACTCCTTTTGTAGCTACCACACACGAAGTACAGATATAATACAGCATAATGATATATATATTTTTTTTTTGAATACATTTCTGAGACGCTGGCTGGCACTCATTAGTTTAACTCGTCGAGTTTTAGAAATATGTACCAAGTAATAATTCAAATTTGCCTTAATTCATTCGTGTGTAACTCTTAACGCCTCAACTCTAGCATGAATCAGATAAATTGTGTATCTACCACATTTTATCCTCTTATAGGCCCATTATTGTTCATCAGCGTCAGCTTCATCTAATTCTTCAAAACCAAAGCTAATCATCAAATAAAGTTGCATGACCTTATTTAAGAATGGAAACGCCATTAATTATACATTTTACTGCTGCTTTTCCATTTGTATCTACTGCCAGCGGCAATGTGGTTTATTCTGCCGCAATACAATCGCCATCCTCGTAACTACAAAAAAAAAATCAAATCAGCACCAATAAAGTAAAATACAATGAGATTTGAAAATTTAACAACAACACTATATCCGCCAGTTGAGAATTACTGATTGTATTCCTCTATTTACTCAAAGCAATACCGGATGTGGTATGCCTCAATAACGTACGGGGACCTACCTATAAAGCCGGCGTCAATAGTATCTACAAATCCTATTTTTCCTTAAATAGTATCTACAAATAAGTAGATAACAACTGATAAGGCGCTGCATAAATCTGTTCTTACAAATTTAAACAAAAAACTGAAAAAAGAAGTCCAACAGACACCGTATGGCTAAAATTGTATCGTCCTCGGTAAATGTGAATAGAAACAAGGATGACAAAAGTCATACAAAACTACACACAAAAAGGTTCACCTGACAGAAATGCTATCTTCTATTTGCATAAGTATCGATTACATTTTGTTTACCAAACATAAAAGAGAGACAGAAAAATGGAAAGCCACACTTGCTATGCGAAGCCATAACAATGATGTCCTTTTGGCAATAAATTTGAACACCAGCCAAATATAAGAAGACAGTCTTATCCTTAGTAGTGTATAAAATCGTTTAAAGGATTTCAAAGATTGTTGCTTTGAAAGAATTTCAAATCGTTTGATATATTATGTACTTCTGCAACTAGGAGACAAATAAGAGCTTGGTTATAAAAGCAGACTGGTTTCGATACTCGTATAATGATCTGTTCAGTGAAAGTTCAGATTTCAGTATCAAGATGACGTAAAAATTTGTCAAATCGTGTGATTCTGATGTCATCTTGATGTCAGAGTCTCCACGCGTTCGCTGTGTAATGGTACCATTACACTCTGACTCAAAATACAAAAGAATGATTCACTTACAGTCTACAATTTGTAAGGCTAAGTTTCCATCAAAAGATAAACTGATTTTAAGCAAGAGAGAGTTGGCCGGGGGTTGGGGAGGAGAGAGAGAGATAGAAAGATAGAGATAGAAAGATAGAGATAGAAAGATAGAGATAGAGATAGACAGAGGAAGTTCACCTTGAAGTGGTTCAATGTCAACCGTAGAAAAAATGTTTTTTCTTGTGGTCAATTATTAATAAATGACAAACTATCAAACGATCGACATTTTGTGATTACAATTAGTTAGAGTTATTTCATTTCACGTTTAAGTTATTTAATTCTTTTTTCTGTGGTTCTGCGGCTTTTCTTCGGTTAAAATTAAATTTTTGATCATTGTCAATTCATGTCAAATATCGTATATCTCTCTCGCTATGTTCACAGGCTATAAATTAATTCAAACGTCACTAAGATACACGTAGTGTAATTTTGAATATAATGATTTAGTCAGAAGTGAATTCGCATCGAAAATCTCAAGATTTACGGGAGTTTATTTAAATCTTTTATTTTTGATAAATTTTAATTATTTTTTACTTGTATCAACCTTCATACTAAACTAAACAAAAATTTAATAATCTAACTTCAAATGAGCAGGACGCTCGAAATTTAGCTTCTTCTTCCTAAATGCCGGTGAGGCTATGATCAGGATTAAAGAGATCATAACCCTCCGACTTAACTGCATCCCTACTGGTCCGCTTGTGGTCAGAAAATATTGGCAGGCCTCTCTATTTTGAATCACTTTGTCACTTAGGCCAATCAAAAGCTGGTGTTGCTGCATTTGTATGATCCAGGAGCTTTTAGGTTTGCCATCTCCGGCACGTACATACTCCTGTTATTTCTCGTTTGATCTTGCTCTTACGCCACCGCTCTAAACTTAATTATAAACCTATAATTACGGCCTTTGGGTTTAAAAACTATTTAACGAATTACACTTACTTGAAATAATTTTTATGTGATAACACTTGCAGTTAGGCTTCGGTCATTTTACGTTATCGTATCTTGTGCTTGCTACTACGTGAATTGGAGGCTGCAATTACAGCGCTATTTCACGGTTAGCCACAACCAATTATCAGACTCCTTTTTCTGTTGCGCTGGTCTATTCTGTTTCTGTTCATTATTTCCGAAAAAAAAAACCCTTTTCCTCCACTGGCACTTGCAAGTACACTATGGACGAGGGACGACTAGACCCGCAAGAAAAGGAAATCATTGGCAAACAAATCAGGGAGTGCTGAGAGCAAGCAATTAATGCAACCACTTCGAGGAGCACCAGCAGGTCACCTTTTGGACTCCTTCTTGGAACCAAGATGTTTAACGCAATAGACCAAGAACAAAGAAATACTTTGGATTTGGCTTTGATATCTATGATGATTGAAGACGAGTGCGGAAAGATAAGGACTGCAGCGAGGGAGCAGTTAAAGAAACCCAACCAGAGATCAGCTGCCACTGACCGTCTGAACCGATAGAAATAACTAAGGGAAGATGGTGGTGAGGATGACGATGACGATGGCGATATGATGATGACGAAAATGATGATGGCGATGATGCTGGACTTAACGCAGACTAAAATAATTCTTGGTCGTTTTAAATTCAACATGGAAGAACTTGTTGAGGAATAGAACCGTTTTGGATAGCATCAAATTCAAAGTTTTTGTATCACATCAGTAGTTTGGCGAGGCCTTGAAAACTACAAGAATATTTCCTTAAAAAATATTCGGCTTAGCCTACTCCAAATTACATGCTTCTTCCTGAAATAGGTCTACCATCTTTCTTTCTTTTCACCTTACAGATACATTTTGAACATGTACTACAAGTATCCACCTATGAGGATAATAGCCTCCCAAAAAAATTACCAAAACACATCATCTAAAAAAACATTAGTTGGTTTAAGAAATGGAGGGTTACATTATTGCTGTGTTGGGTTCCAGCGCACCTTTTGTGCATACAAGATGTATCTTTAAGGGAAAAAGCAGCGAATATCCCGGAGTTAGTAGATTTCAGGATAAGATCAGACCTAATAGAACAAGCTAGGAGCTCCTCTTCATTTTTTCCATAACTGAACTATAATTTGAAGGAGAGAAACTATTTTCCAGATACAATGAGCTCGTATGAAATAGCAACAATTTTTCGTAGAGGAGATCTTCTTTATTTGAACTATAGGCCATATATTAAAGACCGTAGTTCGTTTTGCTCTTTGTGTAACCTACAAGAACATGAAAACTCCTATCGCTTTTTATCTGTACGCCCAATGTTGAAACCTAGCCACCGAAGCGCAGGGAATAGTAGATGTATTTCAGCAGCATTTCCAACAGCTGCTAAATGGGCATCATGTAGAGAGAGTGATAGGGCAAGAAGAGAACCCACGTCCTGTCAATGAAGAACAGATTTCACGACCCAGTATAGAAGAGGTTGGCTTAGCTATAAGAAAGCTAAAGAAGAGTAAGGCTGCCGGCTCTGATGGGTTTACCAGCGGAGCTATTCAAATACGGAGGTGATGTTTCGGTAATGCGCGTACACCCGGCAAAACTGATCCAGTTGATGTAATGTGCAGTTTGGAAGCAGCTCTTCCGAATTATTCCAAATTTGTACCGGATTTCGGCAAGTAGATGTGCTATAAAGCTATAATGTGACTTCTCCAATCTTGTTCTGGAGAAAATATAGTTCACTCAAATCTCTGGAATGTTCAATAGAATATTGTAAAATTTCCAGGACTCGATAGCTAACTTTTTTTTATATGCATATGAGCTCTTTATTACACCGTTTTCGTTGTGTGTTTTCTTTTTTAAAACTCCTCGGCGCTTCAGCGCGTCTTTTGCGGCCAACACTGTGTGTACATTCTATTCTCATTCAAACTTCAAAGATATTTTTTTTTTGTTTTCCGTTTTTCCTTCGCTCATTCATTTTCTAACATATGGAATTCTATCTCAAATTTCCTTTTAGTTTCCCGTCTTCAGGGCAAAATGGAGTCGCTCTTTCATCTTCTCCTTACTCATTTGACGGTTTTTTTTTGTTTTTACATTAACAGTCTGCGTGTCTCTAGTTTTTCACTTCCTTTCATCATTCGTTCACCACATCTGTTATCCTTGTGCTGTACCTTGGTGGAGCTGTTACTCAAATAATTTTAAGTAGGTACCTATCTACTCTGCCATGTTTGTCTTTCATTTTTCTTTCTTCTTATTACTCGTTTGCTGTTTAAACGATGCGAAGAAAAACTGAGTGATATTAATATTTCACACAACAAAAAATATTTATCCAAGCCCAGCACATAAAAACATACATAGTATATGGATGTTTTTTGTCTGTACATTTTTGTACATTTTATTTTATATATATATTTTTTAAAGTTGTTTTTCTTTGCACTAAAAATTGCCACCTATTTATCCATCCACATTCTCCAGACGAAATAGAAAACCGTTGGAAACTCACAATAATAGAACTAAGCCATAACGACGTCGACATCGTCGTCGTTGTTTTCGTATTTGAGATACATTTTCAAGGATAAAATGTGGGCGAGTTTGACTTGTCTCCGTAGGGCGGCATAGTGGGCCGGAAAAGTGGGTGGAATTGTTCGTAGTCCACGCATTTGTGTCGCCTTTCGTTTTTTGGTTTCTGATTTCTGTCCAGACATTGAAGAAGAAGAATCTTGAAGACATTCAATTTATGAACCTAATACAATTGCAAAAAGTTTAAAAGGTGTGAGAGCTCTTTTTCTACAAAATGCAGGTGATTGAAGAACTTTTTTTCGAGAATGAGTTGCTGGGGAATATCTGTCACTGTTTCTTGGTAATTGAATAGTGACTGCAAAAGAGATGTTAAACTGAATACTGAACGATATATTTTGTTGTTGTTGTCTTGTTTTCCTCTTTCTTTTGTTTTTGAATGTTAAATTATACGATTATTCGTTGGTGTCACCATCGTGCTTTTGATATTTTTTTTGTCGCGATACTCAAAATTTAAGATGCTTCCTTCAAGATGAATAAATGTTAATTTGGAGCGAATTAAATAAAATTCATCAGCTGCTGGAGAAAAGGTCTTACGAAGAGCATGCTTCTTTCGTCCATTTTACTTGTAAACCTTCAACATTGCCTGCTTTCCATATTTCCCCTTATTATTCGTATTTCCTTAGTTCAATAAACAATTGTAATGCCTCATTAAATATTTCTTAAAGCTATACAAATGAGCATAAATAGTTTTAACAAAGTCATAATGCTCTCAGCTTTAATATTCCTGTAATCTAACAAGTCATCTAATTGAATATCTTTTCTTCTTTTTTCCAGGTAATTAATTAAGCGATGCGATGGCGCAATCTCATTGTCCCCATCGGGCGGAGGCCGATTGTTATTTTAAAGCATTTTTCGACGTTATTCGGAAAAGGGGCTGCGTTACGAGTACGAGCAAATTAATGAATGCTAGTGAAAGTACGTAGGTAATCGACTGTCATTTTCATGCTGATCCTATCAGATTGTGCAGAAATAATTTGTATTGCCTTTCATAGCTGTCATCTCACCATTTAATTTTATTTAAGTGATTGTGCGATAGATTAATAGACGAGACTCTATGGTGAAATGATTTTAAAAGATATATACGAGTACATGTACAGATGTAAATTTGTATACATTTTGAATGGAAATAATCAGGGAATTGATCCATTAAGGACATGCTCCATCCATCATCAATTTGTCACTATCTTATCATCAGTATGTCATTGTCACTGAGACAGAAACACCATTAAAATGTAGTAATTTATCCTGAGCCTTGATGTGATGAGCGACGTACATCGTAAAGTAAGATCAGGACAAAAGTACAAACAATGGAAGACGAACCTAGTTAATTTTAATTGGGGTTTCCATTTTAATCTCAATTTCAGTTTATTCAATTCATAATTGCATATTTTTGTACAATAACACACGTGGAGATAAATAGGGCTCCCAAGCTTCCGTAAATTAATATTGAATGGTTCAATGAAAAAACAACAACTTGCGAATGCTACCGCGGTAACTGGGGGATGATATAACAGTGCTATTGCACGGCTTGATAAAGCCGATCATAAGACTCCTTTTTTGTGGTGCTCTTCTTATTTATGCATTAATTTCGAGAAATACTTGCGTGAGATGATAACCTAGATCAGCATATCCTACCATCGAAGCTAGACGCAGGGTCTCAAATCCATACGAAATTCCTGTGAACTTATGACCCATCCACCGTAAGCTTATTATGACGAACACTGTTTTATTCGCAAAAGTAATCCTATTCCTGGAGGAAAAATAAAAAAAAGTGCACAATAGAGCATTGTCACACCACCTTCCATTAACCGCTGAATGTTTCGCAGTCGCAAATTTTTGACATTATATCCAAAAATTTTGAATAATAAAATTTCGCAACACGACTTATATATTTCAATTTTTTTTCTTCAAAAACTACTCTAGGAACCGCTTTAAATCTATTCCAAGTAAAGAACTTTAGAAAAAACAAAAATCTCAATTTTTTTTTTTTTTTTTTTTTAACCAACCTTAAAGTGCGAGCAATGCAATGTGTAAATAATTTTGCCAGTGACTGTATGTGCTACAGATTTTTGTTTTGTCGCCGCATACAGGAATAGCTCGATTTTCGTAGCTAATTGGTGCCAGTCCTGACATAAATCGAAAATGGCGTAAATTGAAACAGTGTTAGTAAAACATGTACAGTGTATATAAAGTTCTTATTTTTTTTGAGCATCTGTCGTAATTAAAAACCAATCAATTGTTAACTTAAAGCTTAACCCTTTCGATCAGAAAATGCCCCGAAAGAAATCTGAATTTGATGAGGAAATATTAAATGTAAGGGAAAAATAAAAATTTTAATCGTTCGTTTTTATTTCTTTTCCACTGGGGGCGCTGTAATCGCTTGGGATATATAGTCCCATCCGTTTTTTTTTTGTTTTAAATTGGGATGTATTGTCCCAACCGTATCTAAGGGAAATAACGAAAGCAATTTGTAAATTATGACCAGATTAGAAAATTTTATTTAAACATTGTTTTTTACATGGTAGGGAGTAAAACAACTAAAGCACAATGGCACATCACAAGCCTTGCATGCGGGCAAGTAAATAGCGTTCTTTCATCATTTTTTCCGCCTTTCTTGTCCTTATAGCACTTTCCACATCTCCCGCGTGTTTTTTCTTCTATAGGCATATGATCGCCTAAAACTCCACACTGTACAGTGCCACGCTTCTGATATCGCCCAGTTTTCTTCTTGTTCGGTGTTTTAGTTTTCTGTAAACCATCGTTTATCATTTGTTCTGCCAGCGTTGACACATAATCAATGTATGGTAACTTCGGTAAGTGATGAGTTTCTTTATAAATAATCCATGCGTTTACGCAAGTTGATTGAACTAATTTATAAAAAACTTTCTTCCACCATTTGCCGGACTTTCGATTTATGTCATAGAGTTGTGCCATTTGGTCGAATAAGTCTACCCCATCCATAAATTTGTTGTAAAAAATGATAGACTTTGGACAGTTAGTTTCTACCTTCTCGCCATTCTTTTGTTTGCGTCGAATAGTTCCTAACTTAGATCCGTGGCAACTCATAACAGTTACCAATTTTGTATCTTGCCAAAAAGCGAAGACATACTTTCCTACATAAATAAAATTATCGTATAGCAAAAAACAAGAACAAGCATACTGCAAGGACATATAATCCCAACAGACAAAACTACTGTGATATATTGTCCCAAAAAATTAAAATGCACAAATATAACAATTATTATTAACTTTTGAGTCTCAATATATGTCAATATTTATTTATAATAAATTACTTGTTATTAAAATCTACAAAAAAGTGTAAATCATAAAACTTACATCAAGTTATAGCCAAAAAACAATGAATTTACACACCAATTATGGAGACACGTGCTTTTAAATCACAATTACCAAGGACTGAAGTTTGAAAACAACTCATGGTAAAGATTTTAAAGTTTCAGTCAAAAACATCGAAAAAAAAACAACAGCAAGTAATTTTCTTACTAAATTGTCCCAGTATGTTTTTTCAATTTTTTTTGCGATATATTTTCCCAATCGGTTCGAAATTTTTCAAAATATGACGTAAATCACGCGAATTGCGACTTAAAAAGAGATAGCCTCCTTACTTTTTTGGCGAAGCAAGTCGTAAATCAAAACATCGTAAATCGAGGTATTACTGTATGTGTGTAAATGGGCCTAACAACAGAATTGCTTTGTTAACAACTTTATTGGACAGTTATAAGAACTCTTCGATTCAAGCCAGACAATCGTATGAAAGATGACTTCATGAACAAACTTTAGTTAATTCCGGAATCCACTCAACCTAATAAACAGCAAATTACTCATGAATTATGTGATCGGCAATAAAAACTATTAGGTCTTACCACGATTCTTCTGTCAAAAACACTATGCCCCATTCATGGTTCGCCTTCCACCAAATAGCGCGGACCCATTATGCCATCTAACATCTAAACGATTACTGCTGTTTACGAGGAAAGAACGTCGAAGCCATTAAAAATATCGATCGGAAAATCAATAAAAAAAAACATTAACAATGTTGTTAGCCATCATCGTTGTTTCGGTTATAGTCCTTTCGCCACATTGACCCAGTCCTTCTTTTACATGCACCATACCAATAACAAATTCAATATAAAGCTTTTATTGTTGGTCCCGTTCATTTAAATTTCCTTTTGCAAAGGTGTGAAAGGGACACAAACTTAAGCTTCACCCTAATATTGATATCGGTACCAGTCTATGTGTATAAAAAACCCCAATCGGTTTGGCGTTTGATTACAAATTACGCAAGTCGATAAATTTACAATAATAAGTTGAATAAATTCTCTCTCAAACAATTGTTAATTAAATTATTGTTACTTCATGGTATTGCGGCGACGCTTGAAGCCCGCTTCTGTTTCGTCAAATTTAATGAATGAAATAGTGTTTACTTCGTTGCGCTGATTCCCTGAGTTGGACTAGTTTTTTTCGCGTTACCAGCCAACATGGTCGCCTGAAGACAATTTATTAAGCCAACGAAACCGGAAAAAAATGTCGGGTGGTCTGTGCCGGTTGGTAGTCGTCGTTTCGTTCGTCGATGATGCTGCGGTGACAGCGACAATAACCGCAAGGTAAACCAAGTATACGCTATACCAGGCGAAAAAAGGAGGAAAATAATTATTATTAATCCAGTTTGGTGCGCGTTGCCTGCGGTGTGTTTCTAGATGGATGAATATTTGCTGTGACTTGTTCGCCTACATATTGGCAGCGGTTGTATTTGCTTTTGCTAGCAGCTGTCAAATGTCGTCTTTTCGCTTAGAATGATCATACAGCATGCGCCTTAGCCGAGAGACTATGCTCGGCTATAGGTTTGATCTTGTACCCCCACCCACCATTTTGTGGGGAAAATTAATTTGCATTTTGGTTCCTGCATAGGATTAGACTTGGGCGAAGGTTGTATAAGTGTGTTTGTATATGTGTAGGCGGGTGGCTTGTTGTGTATATTGTTGCGTTTATACAATTCTAGTCAAAGCAATGTCAACATCTTGACCAAAGTATACGCAGAAGAAGTGGTTGTGTTAGTTATTATCAGGAGGCGACCAGAGATGGCGGTAAAATTGACACGTGAGGCAGTGGTGAATAGCTGCAGAATGACATTCATTGGCTTGAGGGGAACGTCATAGTGACATAACCAAAAGTGGTCAACTCGAGTGGAGTGGTGTTGCCTGTAGGTGCTACGAACACATTTGGATGACGTGCGTAATAGCTTCAATATTTCGGTTTTATACATAAAGAAACTCGATAATTTTGGTTGAGCCCGCAGGTTATATTTAAAACATTACCTAATAGGTTTATTTTTTAGCAAACATGTGCTAGCTAATGAACTCTGTCGTCATAACTCGTCTATTATTAATCAATTTCGAAAATCAAAAAAAGCCGGATAATTCGTTTGAAGTTGGAGTCTAGTATTGCTGTCAGTTTAGTGTTGCCTACAATTTGATACAATTTTTGCTGTGTTATTATCTAATCAAACATCTTCAAATTCCCTAATACATGTAATGCCAAATTATTATTTTTTTTCTTTTAAATGAAGACTAATTGTTGGTTGGTAATTTCGTTTGATATCCTATCAAGGCTGCCTCAGGGTTAAGTCGTACTCTCAGGCCTAGAATATGACAATTCATTGGAACCCACATACTCCATTTAGGCGACACATTTAGGCGATGTAATACAGAGAAATACTGATCGTAGACCCCAGAAATATGATTATATTTTCCAAGGAGAAAAATAGGACAAGTTTTAATTATGTAAAAAAAGATATGCTATTGAGTACATTCTAGTTTTGATGTTTTTCTACACAGTGTAATTGCTTTCGAATAATACTGCTTCTATTTTCAATGCTTTAATATCCTGACAATCCAATTGAAAACTGTATCCATTTCCAGCTAACCGAACCCGGCGAACCCCACAGGCGGACAAGTAGGGATGCAGTTAAGTGGGAGGGTTATGATCACTTTAATCCTAATCATAGAATCACCGTCATTACGAAAGGTGAAGAATCCATTTTCGCATTAGATTTCTTCGAAGCCCAATGAATATCAATGATTTGATAGAAGTAGGTAATTATTTCTTTGATAAAAAAAAATCTGGTGGTATGCAATACCTCACAGTCTAAGTTTGAACCCACATAGTGAGATAGAGTCAACAGAGCTGCAGACACAGTTTTACGTGCAAAAACAAACGATATGGATGTTAGGCTGATTTAAAACTATCGCATTGGTCTAAGCAGCGAAATTATTTTTAAATTAAATTTAAAGTGTTGTGTTAAATAGTCAATATACGTTTTGAAATGAACATTTCGCTGAAAAACGTGCTATTTAAAAGACAAAAAAGATATGTTGTACTTAAACTCAAGGCTGCTTACAAAAAAAAGCAATTTGTTAACAGATAAACGAAAAATAAATCAAAACAAAAGTGAACAAAATGAATGCTAACATTATACGTACTACTTACTCAATGGTACCCCGACCCGTTAAGAGTCTTTGCCTGAGACACTGCAGCATTCCATCCTCTGCGATCTTGCGCACGCTGCTTCCACCAGACCAAGCGCTCTGTCCTTTCTTGGCTTCTCAAAACAGGGGGCTGTGAGTCGAAGATCCCCTTGGCTCGAGCCAATGAAGTCGACGCAATTTAGCTTTTTGGACTACATCCACATCTTGGTACAGCTCATAGAGTTCGCGGTTCTATCTTCTCCTCCATTCGCCCTCTCCCGGACATAGGACCAAATACCCGACGGAGTATTTTTCTTTCAAAATAAACCAATATTAGCTCCCCTTTTCTACTTATCGTCCAGCACTCGGCACCATAAAGCAGGACTGGTAGGGTTAAGGTTCGATAGAGCATGCATTTTGTCCTTCGAGAGAGGATTTTCAAACCCATTTGTTTTGGTAAACCGAAGTAGCAGCGGTTTCCTAGGGTTGTTCTCCGAAGGATCTCCACTAAGGCTGCGGCCACGCAGTGAGCGACTGAGCGATTGAGCGACGAGTCTGAACGATGGGTGGCCATTTACTGAGCGACATCGCTGAGCGATTAGTTGCAAAAATGACGTTGTCAAGTGAAGTTCGTCGTTGTCTTTTAATTGAAAGTCGCGTTCATGTTTATAGAACTGTTATAAGAAGGAGAAAACGAAGTGTTGGTATACATCCAATAAACCGATTTTGGCAATACTGTCGTATGTCAGTACCAACTATTAATTTGCTGTTAGAAAAAGTTCGACCAAGATTAAAAAAACAATGGAAAGGAATTAGTGCGGAACAGCGGCTAGTTTTATTACTAAGGTTTGTTTTTATATATTATTCTTTATTTTTATTTTTTAGTTTTGACAAAATAATATTTTGAAAGTCGTTTCTTATCTCTATCGAAATCGTCACATTTTGTCATAAATGGCAAAAGACTTAAAAAATTGATGGTCATCGTTATCCTCTTCTTTTTTGTCTATCTCTTGCTTTAAAATATTAAGTTTTTCTTTTTCCAATTGTAAAAATTCAGAGTCCAAATTGATTGTTGCCGCCCTCTTCTTTTTATTTTTTGTCAAATTATGCGAGCGATCCATATGAGAAATGGATATTTTTGGGAAATCGGACATTGAACTACTACTGTAACTACTGTTATTAAAAATTATTTAAATAAAAACTTACTTAAATACACTATCAGCTCTGTGTCGTGGAGTGCTTAAAGCAAGCAACTATCACGAGCAGAAATTAGCCGGCACTAAAAGTGCTCTCACAGGCTCATCATTTAGTGCAGAAGTTAGTAAGGACATAACAATTAAAAACACAATAATTATGTACCTATAAAATACTAACACAGACACAAACATGCAAGTAATTTAAAACATTAAGGCATTATTACGCAAAATATTTTTAAGCTTAGTTTTACTAACATGCAAGTCAATCACATGATCATTTAGATTATAAATAATTACAAATGTTTCCAACTTTTTTCCATTCCTTTTCAGTGGCATTTTTATTTTCGTAATCTTTGTGGCTGTCCTGCCATAGAACTGGGCGGTTTTGGACATCTGAAATTAAACTTTCCGCATTTATTTTATACATCGACTTACTTCGTCGCTCAGCGATGAACTAAAAAATTAAAACAGATTTGATTGCGGAGCGACGTCGCTCAGTCGCTCAAAAAATTCGCTAGTCGCTCAGGGCTTGCGTGGCCACCCCCATACGGATTCATGTGTTTTAATTTTTTTGCGTCGCTCAATCGCTCGTCGCTCAGTCGCTCACTGCGTGGCCGGGGCCTAAGATGTCATTCGTGGAGTTGATGTTTACCCCTGGGTAGATGAACTCTTAACTACCTCAAAGTTATTGCTATCAACGTTGACGTTTTGTCCTAGGCGTTGGTCAGATATTTGTTTGTTTGTTGATAGCATGTACTTGGTCTTATCCTCATTTACTTCAAGACCAACCAATTCCGCCTATTCTCTAATCGCCGTGAAAGCCTCTAACACGGCACCCTGGGAACGGCCGATGATGTCGACATCATCCGCATACCTTAGTAGCTGGGCAGATAGTGCCTTCCGTGTTGACACCTGCCCTTCCCACTATTTTCTTTACCTTTTTACATAGGTATCAAAGCAAGCAAATACTTACACCGAGCTTGAAATCTTTCGCTTGAGATCGATATCACAACGTGAGCGCTTAAGTTCTCGCGAAAAGGAGTAATAAGATAAGATTTATCTTTTTCAATACCACTTCTACCATCTCACTTGAAGTTGAAGATAGTATTTAAGCCAGTACTGATTTTAATTATGACAAAATACAACAAACTTCATTAAATAGCCTTTTTATTTATATTCAAGAGAATACAATTATTAGATAAGTTTTTAAACATCCTTATTATACGAAAACGGTTTCACTTGGTCGATTATGGCGTGCTCAAGTTTGGCGCACAGACCCATAATTTTGAAACCAAATTTTGGTAACGTTTTTGACGATAAAATAAAAACAATATGCAATCTGACAATCGATTTGACAGATACAGCTGTCTAAAGATAGTGCTGTGTTTTAAACAAACACCCTTTATTTGTAAATGTCAGTTTTCAGCCTAACCTTGAAAAGACTCTAAACGAAAGCTTATTCCTGTAATATAGAAGCTTGCTCTTCGGTTTGTAATAAAGATGGTAATAAATGTAGAGGCAATTCTCACTGATGGTGAAAAAATGTCATTTGGAACATTTTTTTTCCCATAAAAAAGGGCAATGTCCTCTTTTTTGATATAGCAAAAAATAATTTGAGAGGACACTGCGTAAGTTATTTCAATCGTCCGTCCGCCATCAATGTTGGGTTTGAGGTTCTATTTTGGATTATTTGTTGATATGTGTAGTGTATACAATATACGTGGGCAGCTGGCGATGGTGTTGGCTTGTGACCCGTGCGGTGCAGGTTCAATCCCCATGGGGAGCAACAACATACGCCACCCATTAAAGGAGAGGAACGAATAACTTGTTTCTGCAACCTCTACACCAAAAGAGAATTTCTGCCTGGTCGTACATTGAACCGTTACCGAGTCTGAGTGCTCTGGGATTTGGATTTCCTTTAAAAAAAAATATTTATATATATATGGGCTCTCTAGATACTCGAGAACTGTAACAAGCTTTTTAAACATCGATGTCTTAAACAATTTTCTCAGTTTAGAAGCGTTAGCAACCTCAATTTATTATTATTATTGTAAAGGATGAACTGTAATCTACGAGTATATCTCTTTAATATAAAGCAAAATAACAAAACACAAATGATTAAGTTTAGATTGTGCATAACAAGGAGCACGGCTTCTTTATTTCAAATGTAAAACTGATGTCAGTACATGCTTTTGGGTTGGTGGTGCGACACCCAGTATACACACAGGTACGGCACCAACACGATGGTATCCCCCCCCCAAATTCACTTGTCGAAATCGTAGAAAGAGGTGGGTCTAAAAATCCTATAAATGCAGCAACACCAGCATTTGATTGGGCTCATTAATGAAGTGGTCCGAAAACCAGGAGGCCGGTCGATGTTTGTTCAGCGCGATCCAGCGAACCCACAGGCGAATCAGTATGTATACAGTAGGGGAGAAGTGGCATGAAAGAGCCAGGTTTTGAAAGAGCCACCTCTTGTACTCGTATTTCCTAAGTCAAAGCAGTCAATTTTTTAAAATAATTTTTGTTTCATATTAACGCTTAGTAGCTGTCATTTACCGAAGTTTGTCAGTTATTGTCAAATGCGCGAAGAATCAGAGCATCTTTTATTGTTTTTGTGCAAGATTTTTTTTTTTTGTGGAAGTTCAACATTTTTTTGTATTTTTCTGTGTAAACTGTGTATGCAAGGCGTAAGTTTCTGTTGCTTTCCCATATATTTAACCTCGTGTCCACGAAAACAATTTGCTTTAAATCTTTTCGTGGAATAAATTAATTTGAAGTTTTTATTGAAACAGGATGTGTTTTGAAAGAGCCGGCCTGAGGTGTGATGTAAAAGCCGGCTCTTTCATCACTTTTTGAACTGGCTCTTTGAAAACATCTTTTTGTGGGCTCGGTCTTATTAGCTAGTTTTTAGAATTATAGTTTAATTTGCATTTTCAGGATGGATTCAAATAAAGATGTAAATAAGAAAAGACGTGAAAGGCAGGCAAGGAAACTTGTAGAAGAAGCTGTGCAAGAAGTTGTGGAAAAAGGACAGAGCATAAACAAAACAGCGTTTTCCTTAAATATTTTAAGAGCATATTTGGCGAAAATAGTTCAAAAATTTAAGATGTCTGGTGAACAATCCTATTCTCTTACTCCCAATATAGGCAATAAGCGTGTTTTCGCTACATGCCAAGAAAAGCTGTTGGCAGACTACTTAAAAACAGCATCTAAAATGTGTCATGGACTAACACCACAATAAACTCGAAAATTAGCTTTTGAATATGCACAAGCTAATTACGTTTGTCCAGAAAAATGGAAAGCAAACAAAGCAGCCAGTATAGATTGGTTAAGGGCCTTTCGCGAAGGCAGGTCACAGAAAGAAAAGAGAGCCCAACAGTCGTAAAAGGTCTTGTGCTGTGATCACAGAAACACATGAAAAAGATAGAACCAACAACAAAATATACTCTTCATCAGATTCAGATAGTGAAGTGCTATTATCGGAACTAAGGGATAACCCAAGACAAGTTGATGCAAATGCAGAAAAAAATGGTAACAACTGTGTAGTATGCAATGGTAGCTACACCAAAAGCAAGCAGAATTGGTACAAATGCAAGGTATGTGATGAATGGGCTCATGAAACTTGCGGAACCAATGGAATTCGAAATTATTATTGCAATAAATGTTTCTAATGTTCTATTTAACCCAAAAACTTCTTCTTCTTACTAATGATGTATCTAGTAAAAACCGTTCAAGCGAACTCTAGCCTTTTCATATGTTTAAATTCTTTTTCTGAGTTTTAAAGCTGGGCTTTTGTTAAAAGCTTTGTAAAACTATATAAGGAGTGATTTGAATAAAGGTAAAATTAAAGACAAAAAAGAAATAAAATTTCCCAATATTTACGATCAAGAAAATGCATGTGCTAGAAGCAATTATTATGAAGGACACAAACTTTATACAAAACCTTTTTTTGAAAAGTGTATATGTATATTTTGATATTCAAGTTATTAAACATTACTCTGTTATAAAAATAAACGAAGCCCCTCTTAGAAAAGCAAAGCAAATTATTCATTTTTCGATTCGCTAAACATAGGTATCAAGTTAATATTTCTTGGAAATTCACACAAAGACACAACAAACGACTTCCAACAGCAGTACGCGTACATCACCCAAAATTCCGCACATATTCAACTTTTTTTTAGATTAATTTCGTAACAAATGAAATAAAATGCTTCACGCATAATTTTTCTTTTTTGAAGTTCTTTTGTACAAACATTATGTTTATCTTTGTATCTTTGTCTGGTGCTTGCTTTTATGTTGTCATTCAATATTCTATTCTATGGAATGTTTACGGAGCCGAGAATCAATTGTAATTAAAATCATCATAGAGAATACGAAAATTCCCAGCAAAAACATTGCCTTAGTCCATCTGAAATCAGTTGGCACAGCTTTCCATGCAAAAAACTGGTTTTCTTTGTGTTAAATTATTTTGGATGGACTATATCTACATACTTACTGGTTTGTCAGATCTGCTCGTGTGTTTGACATACTTTGTTGAATTGGAAAATTACAAAAAAATAGCAACAATTCAAATTATCCCAAGTAGCGGATAAAAATATAGGCATAGTTCCGCACGACGAAGTGGTGCGAACATTAAAGGAAAACAAATAAAAACGGGTATTTTTGAAAAATACAAATAGCCACCTCAAGATACTTACACTCCGTACAACTTGATTACGGACAGGTAATTTTTTTGTTGAAATTGTTACGATATGTTTAAAACCTTTCAGTAATCCGTAAAAATCCCTTTGCAAAACGTAAGACGGATATAAAGCGATCATGTTGCAAAAAGAAATTCCCGGTTAGGTTGTAAATTTTTCGCAATATGATTTGTTTTTCAGCAAGCATTTAATGTATAGTCGGACCAATATCAAGAGAAAAGCTGTGTCTCTTTTTTTTTATCTGCTGATTAACGACACATGCAAAATCTACCTGTTAGACATTTAATAGATGATAAACCACTAAAGATTTGTTTTAAAAGAATAGTTTAGTCTTTTATTTTTGTTAGTAATTGGTACCTACTGGTTTTTTGTGGCTTCAATTATCTCGTGCGGAGTATAAAATTGCCGTCCTCCTTTGTAGACTTTCCTTGAAAGCCTTGTGATACCCTAGCAGTGGCGTGGCGTGGATAATTTTAAAAGGGAAGACGTTGAAAAATTTAGTCTCCTATAAAAATAAAAATCTTTAAAACCTGAAATAAAATAATTTTTAATGGGGATATTGTATCTACATAATATGCATTCCACATTGACTTAGCAAAAATATTCTAGCCACATTTTTTATACTTCAAGACATTAATATTTCAATCAACAATGAGCTTAAAGCATAACAAAAGTGGCTTCAAAAGAAGCCGGTCTTGACAGACGCATGATACAATAACTTAAAAAAATTCAGCATAATGTGGATAGTAATTTTAAAATAAGAAAATTCAGAAGAATTATATGGATAATTCTTTATATTTGTTAAAATATAAAAACGATACAAATAATAATGTCAGCAATAAAAATAAATCAAAATTAAAAACAGCTAAAATTCACACACTTAAAAAAAAAAAAGTGAAAAGTTTTGTTAAAATATTAGTTCTTTACAATTATTTGTATTCTAATGCTATTCGACGATCTTTTTTGATAAACTCTGCCAATACCCTTTCATAGAAGTTTGGTCTATTTTTAATTTTAAGAAGAAGTCTTCTTTCTATCGATATGAGGGCTAAATCAGAGAGCCTATCCTCGCCCTGTGAGTTTCTTAAATAAGTATGAATTCTTTTTAAAGCAGAAAAAGACCTCTCAACGGAGGCGACGGAAATGGGAAGTGTTAAAAGTAAACTACTTAAGTTTAAGACTTGAGGGAACACTTCTTTCAATGCTTCACTATTCAAATGGTTGTGAAGGTCGAGAACCTCAAACTGCCGAAGTGACGACGAAGAATATAAAACATTAAGTTAATTTTTTAATGCCGTGAAGTCAAAAATTCTAGGAAAAAACTTAATTAGGGAAGATATTTTTACATCTGGACTGGAACGAGAAAAAGTGTCATACTTCAAATTATTTAGTAAATCCAAAAATGTAAGATTACTAAATGATTTATATCTGGCATTTATTTGGCTAACTATATTGTCTTTAATTTCAACAAAAAGGCGCTTATAATTCGTCTTCAAATCGAAGTCAAGCAACCTGCGTTTACGTGGAGGTTCGATGCAATCATTTACGCTGTCATAAATAACTTCAAACATATTTAAAAAGTCAGAGCTTATCCATGACTCAAAACGTTCGATTTCTTGCTTGGCATAACTAACGTCTGTTTGTTTTTTTTGAATTAAATTAAATAATACATCGGTCTTTGCAAATATTTCAGAAAGGGTATGAAGCAAAAAACAGAATTCCTTGCTCTCTAAATTATTTAATAAACTTTCTGCCATCGAAAGTGTGTCAGTATCCCATTCCCTAGAGTCATTAATTATTTTACTAAAAGTTTCAATTATATCTATTCTACAGTTAAAGATTACGTTTATTATTCTTGAATGATAATGCCATCGAGTTTCCGATACTCCTGGCATGCGTCGATTGGAAATTTGTTTTAAAATATTGGACCGCTTTGTGGATTTATTAAAAAATCGAACGATGCTATTAGTATAGCCAAAAAATAGTTTAAGTTCTGCTATGTTTTCTAGAGATCGGGATAGTACTAAATTTAAAACATGTGCATAACAAGGAATAAAATTTGCCATCGGGCATTCATCAAGGACCTTCTTTTGAACACCACCCCCCTCGCCGGACATAACTGCGGCACCATCGTAGGATTGTCCTATTAACTTTTCCTTGCAGTCGTATGTTTCAAGAATTTTAAATATATGATTGGATAACTCATTTGCATTACGACTTGCGCTAACGTCAAAAAATCCAAGAAATCTTTCTTGTATACCATCCTCTGACAATTACCGAAATATGGCACTCAGTTGTTCCCTATGACTCAAATCTGGTGTTTCGTCGATCATAATCGACACGAACCGAGCATCCTTGATTTCCGTTTTAATTTCGGATTTAATAACCGCCGCGATACTATGTATCAAATCATTTTGAATATCGTTGGATAAACCTGAAAAAATTGGATTGTGTGTACTTGAACACTGCTCTAAATGGGATTCCAATAAAGTGCCATATTTAGATAAAAAATAAACCGCTTCGACATAATTGCCACGATTATCTGAACTAGACCTTTCATCATGACCGCGAAATGCTAACTCCTGCCTAATAAAATGACCGTGTCAATAAAACGTTCCATTAGTTTCCGATTTTTATCTACTTTTTTATTATGAACAACGAAAGAATTTCCTAAAGAAGTTTCAATGCGATTCGTGCCGAATTCGTGTAGGGATAAACAACAACGAGTATGTTTTTCTGTCTTAATATGTTTTTTCGAAGAATTAACTAAATTATTTATATCAGTGAAACCCGTTCGGCTCCAAACACTGGCGGAGTTTGAAAAAAGAAGACAAGGAAAACAAAACATTTTATTAAGCTTGCAACTCCCAGTTAGCCACTTATATTTTTGGTATAAGGAAACATTAAAATGTGTCACAAAACCATCTCTCCTTTGGTAATTAATATTTATAAAAGGCATAGAGCGCCCTACGTCTATATCAAGAAAAGATAGCTTACTAAAACTATTTGAATCCTCCAGGAGGAAATCAGTTAAACAGCAATCTACACTAATCAAAGACATTTCCAAAAAAAAATCTAAAACTGCACTAAAATTAAGAAGCTAAAATGTTTTTATTAGTAAGTTGGTAATAAAAGAAACTAAAAAATTACACATTAACCTTCACTTTCACTTTCACATCTAACTTTTCACTATTTTAATTTAAGATTTTATCAAATTGGCTTTACAAAACACTAGATTTTTTCAAGTTATTGCACTTGTGCAACGCAGTCTGTCAATAAATTCCAACTGATTCTAAATTAAAATTTGAATTCCTGCTTAAAAATAAAACAAGTGTCGGTATTTTATTTGACATGAACTTCTCTTAAGCGATATGCTGAATTTACTCTGCTGACAAATTGCCATAATATTCTACCATATTTTATTTCATAAGACAAAAGTATAACAATAAATTTGTAAAAACATCGAAGCATTAACTATCACAAGAGAGAAAAATGAAAGCTCAACTTCTTACATCAACACGCATATCAATATCAACATCAAATTCAAAATCAAGAATCAACCCACATAACACATTCAGATATTATGTCATAAGAAAAAAGAAATAAGTCAAAGAACACCGTGTTATTAGACACAATGTTGCAAAAAAAACGAGTCAAACGTAGCACCTGCATTCCTGCAACATGTTGATATCTTCCGATTGAAACGCAATGCTAATCGCAAAAGGGAGAATGAAATGAAACAATTCCAAGTATTCAGCGTGAGATTTGGTTTATAAGACGAAATGTAGCGTCTTTTTCTTTGAATATAAAAGCGGGTGTTGAACAAAGAGGATCGGAACCGCAATGCTTGTAGAAGAAAGGGATATAAAACAAGTAAATAAGACGGAAAAATATTTTTTATTCTATTATAGAGAGCAGCGGTAGTTGAAAACTTTTTACTAAGAGTATTTTTGTGACTCTTCGTTGGTTTGTTGTTTGTGATTTGTGGATTGTGGAATGTGGTTGAATCTTGATTCTTGAATGAGGTATGAAGATACAGACGAGAGGTAGAATGAAAATATTAAACTTATTCGATAGCTTATGTGTGAGTGTGTAGATTTTATTTTATAATTAAAATACGGGACGGGTTTCATTTTTCATATATTTATTTGGCAGATAGTGCTTACTTTTGGTGGATTTTTAAAAGGGAAGACGGTAGGAATCGTGTTATATGGACGCCACGCCACTGTACCCTAGGGTTATGATAAGGAACCAATAGGGAACCTTTTCATAACCTAGCGGGCTTAGAATCCATCTCGATACATTTATGAAATTGTGCTATTCGTTTACAGACTTGCGAGCGAGTTCTTCAAATTCCTGGAAGAAATGTCTTCCCAGGACGTTCATTCGCCCTCCTCGCACACAGGACCAAATATCGGACAGTTTTGTTTTCTTTCAAAAGAACCCAATATTAGCTCCCCTTTCCTAATTATCGTCCATCAGTCGGCACCATAAAGCAGGACTGGGAGGACTTACGCGTGCATTTTGTCATTCCAATTAGGATTGAAGAAGTCAAATGATAGCGCATGTCCTTTCCGAAATCCCGTGCATGTTTGGAATAATCCGGAAGACCTGCTTCCAAACTGCATATTACACTGCGTGTTTTCAAATGTCCCACGACACAACTGGATCGACTTTGCCGGGAACCCATATTCGGCCATCGCCACGTAGAGCCTCTGACGATGAATACTGAAAAAATAGTGAGTCTTGAGTTGAAATTCCTTGACGCATGTCTATTGTCGATCTGCCGATCTTTCGGAAGCCATACTTTTACGTGCCGATTAGTGTGTTGCAGAACATTTTATACCGATTGATGTGTTGGCAGGGCGGATGCATAAAATCATCAACGACGTTTGGGTGGAAGAATGCATGCCCGATGACTGGACGATCAGGAATCTGTACCACATTACAACAAGTCTTGTTAAACAAGTAAAATTCAATATAAAATTCAATTTGACTTGCTTGAATTTGAATTCAATTTCACTTGTTTAACCAGACTTGCTCCATCTACAAAAAGTGGTCTGGGTGCGACCCGCATGGTACACACGACTAACTTTCCAGTGGGAATAAATAAAAAAACAATATTTATTTTTTAATTAATTATTATTATTTATTTTATTATTATTATTATTATGTTTATGATTATAATTATCCGTAATAGAAGTTCTGGTAGAAGACGGCACCCCACCTGCCTCATTGTCCTCTTCCATCTCCTCTGCCTCTTCCACCTCCCCTTCCACCCCCTCTTCCTCCTCTTCCTCTGCCTCTGCCTCTGTCTTTGTCTCCACCTCTACCAGTCTTTCTTAACCAGCCACCACCTCCGCCCCTGGGTACATCTTTTTTTAGAGGTGGCCCTGCTTCCCGGGCCTCTTTTTTATCACTTTTAGGGGTGTGGTGGCTACCACTATTTCTCCCCCTAGCTGTAATAATAATAATCCTAATAATAATAATATTAATAATAATATTAATAATAATAATAATAATAATATTAATAATAATATTAATAATAATAATAATAATAATAATAATATTAATAATAATAATAATATTAATAATAATAATAATAAATAATAATAATAATAAATAGTACAAATAATCAATTTCTAAATTCAGCTAGTTTGCCTTTATTTTAGTTATTTATTTACTAACAAAAAACGGCCCGACCGATTTCGCTGGAAACTTAATCATTTCTGAGTTACGTAATAAACCCGGTCCCATGTCAATATCATCTTTGGTTTCCGAGATAATCGTGGCGAAAGATAATTCCAAACGCACATACGAACATACACACATACAGACATCTCATTTTGGTGACTTTGAAACGTGGAAACAAAAAAACTGCACTTTTTCTTACAGCATAGGCAAGAAAGAGAAAAAATATCCGTGAACATCCACTCCCCTACCATTTGTTTATGTTTTTTTTTGTTGAGAACTTAATAACCTTTCTAATAAAACCCTTCAAATAAAAAAGGCAAACATCAGCTTTTTGTTTATTAAACTTAAATTTGACTTTAAAAAAATATGCAAATTTTTTTTTAAACTTTTTTTTTTTGTGGAAGATTATTTATTTTTTATATGCCCAATAAGCACAAAAAAATAAAAGAATCATTTGGCTACCAAAAACCCTCTTGAACTGTTTGTAGGTATTTTGTTCCAAAACTTCAAAGATTCCGTTTATCAACTTTGGAGTGCAACATTTGAGATCAACAAATTGACTTCTCAACAAAAAATTACTGATCTTTATGGTTCAACTTTTATAAAACTTCGATGTCAACATTCGATAAAGCGTTTTTGTGCGCCCTTGGACCACCGTATGGTATCGGTCGATGATGTGGGCAGATTTATATTTTAAATAATTCGATATAATAGTCCCTAATTCAGTAATTGTGTAATTGTATGTGCTTAGTCCTTATCCTTCTCTCCCTTAGGTTCAGAGATCTCTTCGATTGGACTGCAAGTGAGCTCCACAGCCCTTAAGAGTATACAAAAACTGTTTTTTGACAACGTTATAGCCACATATATGTGGGGCGACGAACATTCTGTTGTTTGAGAGTGATGCCACTTGCAGTATTGCGGATCTTTACAAGCTACCTTCGTTCCCCACAGAACAATGTCCAGTCTAAAATCATTGAATCCCATTGAGTCACAAATGGTGGTTTCTCTATATGCACTATGACATTCGCTTAAGATTGGTTTAGATTTAAGTTAAGGTAGAAGTTTAAAGGCTTTTGTCCCGCTGTTTTTATCCTCATATCTTACCCTCGAATCTGTGTTAACTATCAAGATACATATCTGAAAATCTAAATACTCTTATTCCAGAAACTTATCAACATTATTATGGACTCCGGAATGTCGTTATATTCGGCAGAAGTTAATTTAGGGTCAGGGCCTGTTATTCGACTGAAAGCGGCAGGTATATTTGTCCGACCTAACCAGGTATCTAACAATTTAGTTTTCTGTTTCGAATATGACCATTTAGATACGTTATTTTCCCTCTTTTCTCTTAACAAAGTAAGAGTTATATCCAAAAATACACGCAATTGACTTACATATATACATGCATAGGACCTTACGAGTACCAATAACAAACTTAATGTGGAGGGAAAGTTAGTTGTCCCGTTTAACTAAATTTCCTTTTTCATAGGAGTGAAATGGACTACAAATTCAAGCTTCACACTAACTTTGTTATTGGAACCGCCCTATATTTTCTTCCACTATTATCATAAAAAAACACATTACACTATCAAAATGGACCATGGACAGCAGTCTCTCTCACTAAGATCATTTTCACAGAACCACTTTTCTTAAAACTATAATTTAATTACTATCTCCTTGCTCTCGCTCCAGTTTTGAAGAGCAAAAAATGAAAAAATACATCTGCGAATTTTCTTCATTCGATTTCCAACGAACAGGTTCAAATGAAAAATCAATTTCAATTATGTTCGTTCCACTACTTCATTTTCCCTGTCAAATGAAAAATGATTTTTTCTTTTCTTGTTTTTTTTTTTTTTCCTTTTTGTGTATGATTCTACACGCGCAGTCTCTTCACACAGATACTCAGCCACGCCACGATGACAACAAAAAGCCAGAGAAGAAGATCAAAACAGCCCTTCTCAAGGGTCATTAACACCCATCATCTGTAGAACTTGAGTTGAAAGACGCACACAGAATGAAATAAATAATAAAATAAACTGCAGCGGTTAAGACATCTCTCAGATCCTAAATCCACCAACGAAGATGTACTGTTTCTGTGCATCCAGCATCCATCAAAGAAATCCCACAGTATACAAGTTTTATTTCTCCTCAAAACATTTCGCACATCATTACAAGGCCATTTTATGTACGTGCACCTAATATTGACGTTGTCGGAGTCGCCCATTGTTAGATGACGCTTGGTCATAAAACTCACGTCCTCCAAGAGAGGCCGCCAAAGCGAAATTATGCTATACATCTCTAAACTCGTGCGCCCAGTGCCCACATCAAATTGTGCATCTCATTGCTGTACACAGATAGATCAATAAAACATAGCAGGACAAAGAGGGACAGACCTCAGAAATACTATGAGTATCTGGAGCAATTTATTTCTTGGTTTAATTGAAAAATCTCTATTCTTAGAAATCATCATTAAATGACGTTAATAACCATTATTTGGAGTTTTTTTTTCTTATTGTGGTGGGGGGGATCAGAATTGATTCCAGATCTTGAGACCGCTCTGTCCTGCTTCTTTGCACGCTATAGTCGAAATTAAACTCTCAAAAAATAACAATACAGCCGTAACATGGGTAGTGGAACGAACTATAAACAGGTTTATTTGGTTGGGTTTCTGTTATGATCACCGAAATCGAGGCTTCTGCTTGGGATGTGAGCTCAGATAATCTTGACGCTGTTTTCACATAATTTCCTTAAATGATATTTGCCTGAATGAGCGTTTGATTAGAAAAACAAAATGACTAATCCGAAATGCATATTTACGCCGGAAATTGAAATCTGCCAACGACGATTTCGTTAGTTAATGCCTTTGTTTTAACTGTTCTTCTTTTTGTGGAGAAATCATAGAACAAATATGGAATATAACAAAAAAAGGCATCCAGGCCTCCAACAACACATATTAAAATATATATGATCAAATACAGTAATGTCTCGTTTATCCGAAACTTAATTTTTTTCACATTGTTTACTCTTCTTCTTCTTAATTTGCGCTACATTCCGGGGTGGACCTGGGCCTCAACCAACACGCCTCTCCAGTTAGCCCGATCTTTGGCTAACCGCCTACAGTTGCGCACTCCAAGTTGGTTGAGGTATCTTCCACTTGTGCGTGCCACCTAAGGCGAGGTCTTTCTCTACTGCGTTGTCGCTCCGGGTTGGAATCGAAGACTCTTCGTGCCGGATCGTTGGTGTCCAATCGCTCTACATGTCCGAGCCATCTTAGTCGACTGATTCGTACTTTTCTGACCAGGTCGATGTAGCTGTAGAGCTCGTAGAGTTTGCTGTTAAATCTCCTCCTGCAAAGCCCGTCAACGCAAACGGGACCGAAAATCACTCGAAGAATTTTGCGTTCGAAATGACCAAGAAGATCTACATCCGCCTTTGTTAAAGCCCACGTTTCTGCGTCATATAGCAGGACTGGGATGGTGATAGTCTTATACAAAGTCTCCTTAGTGTTTCTTGAGAAGCCCTTACTAGTCAACTGCCTTCTTAGGCCAAAGAAACAGCGTTTGGCAAGTTAATTCTTCATTTGATTTCTGATGTGATGTCGTTTTCAGAACTTATCGCTGAGCCAAGGTAGAAAAAGTTCCTAACTACGTCAAAGTTGTAGCTGTCTATCGTGACGTTCTGTCCGATTCGTCGATGTTGTGTGTCCCTGTTGACAGCATATACTTGGTTTTGCCCTCATTCACCACTAAACCCTTTTTTGGCGCTTCTGTGCTAATAGGTACTTGCAAGTTGCAAATGCACCAGTGACAGCTTGCTGTGTTCTCCCAATGATGTCAATGTCGTCAGCGTATGCAAGTAGTTGCACAGACTTGGAAAATTGTGCCCCTGGTGTTGGCTTGCGAGTTTCGCACAATTTTTTTCAAGTATGATGTTGAAGAAGTCACATGACAGCGCATCACCTTGTCTTAATCCTTTTTTGACATCAAAGGTCTCAGTAAGATTGTTTCCGACCTTTATGGAGCAGCGGGCGTTCTCCATCGTCATTCTGCACAATCTGCCAAGTTTGGCAGGGATGTCAAAACTAGACATGGCTCTATATAGCTCGTCTCTATAAATGCTGTCATATGCGGCCTTAAAATCGATGAAAAGATGGTGAGTATCGATTTGGATTTCTTGAGTTTTCTCCAGGATCTGCCGTAGTGTGAATATTTGATCGGTCGTGGACTTACCGCACCTAAAACTGCACTCTGTTCGTTGACGAATGGTTTCAGGCGTTCACACAGTACAGCAGATATGATCTTATATGCAATGCTCAGTAGACTGATGCTTCTATATTTGGCGAGGTTTAGAGGGTCTCCTTTCTTGTTTATCGGTCAAACAATGCAGAGGCTCCATTTATATGGCATACTTTCTTCTGACCAAATCTTGGAGACGAGTTGGTGTATGCTCTCCACCAAGTCATCTCCCGCTGCCTTAAAAAGCTCGGCAATTAAGCCGTCCGGTCCAGCAGGCTTGTTGGACTTAAGCTTAGATATTGCTACCCTCACTTCATCTTGGTAGAGTGGACGGAAGTCTTGGCTTTCATCGTCCAGGTTGAATGGTTCCTTCTGCCTGTCAGCGGAATTTGTGTCGTCTTTGCCGTTTAACAGTCTGCAGAAATGGTTTTTCCATGTCCTCAGCACCGACTGTGAATCTACTACAAGATTGCCTTGTTCATCTCTACAGATCTCTGTTCGCGTCTTGTTCCCGTGACACGTTCTTTTTACCTTTTGGTAAAACTTCCGAACATTGCTCCTGGAGTACCACCTCTCTATTTCCTCGATCGCGCGCTTCTCATGGTCTTTCTTTTTCCTCCGGAGAAGCCGATGTTCTTCCATCCTCTTTTGCTCGTAGAGCTCACGAGCTGCTCTCGTCCTTCTCTGCATCGCCGCTTTGCAGTCAAGCTGTTTAGCTGCATGTGCTTGCCGGCTCTCTTCATCAAATCAGGGGTTTCGCGGGGGTGCTTTTGTGAAACCCAGCACGTCAGTTGCGTCTTTTTTGATGGCTTCTTGGCATCGATTCCACTGGTCTTCAGCACTTGATGCCGGCAGTATAGGACTTCTCGAGAGGTTGAGAGAGACGCGATCAGCAAAGATTCTGGAGGTTTGTTGCGATTGTAGCCTCGTTGTTGTGGCGTCTGGGATATCCGAATTCGTACCTTGGCTACAACAAGGTAGCGTTCCGAGTCTATGGTGGCCGCTCGGAAAGTTCGAACGTTTGGAATACTGGAGGAGTGCCTTACGTTGTTATTCATCAATCCGAACTTAGCCCAATTTTGGATTTATGTTATCCCAATTCCAACTGAAAAAAACACACACAAACGCATTGACTTTTACTCTAATTTGGCTTATGGATATGTTAGTCGTTACTTGCCTTCCGGACATTTAAATGCTCACTCTTTTTTCCCGCCTTATGCATGCATGCATTTGGCTTTTGTTTGTGTAGGTTTTTTTTTGGTCCTCTACTCATTAGTCAAGAATAATTCGTTAGTCCGAATCAGTGATGTACCAAAGCGAAATTTTTCAAATTAAATTTTAAGCAAACCGATTTAAGTCACTTGGTTGGAAGAAAAATCATTTCTGAATGGAACGATTTGGTATTTGGTTCGGTTTGCGAACTGATTTAAAGCAAAATCATTTCTCAACGAAACGGAACGGGTTGATATTTGGTTCGGTTTAATAATAATATTTAATAATAATATTTAGTTAGGGTATATTACACTGCGACCTATTGGTCTATTGTGTCCCCTTGCTTGTGCCTCGGAGAGGTTCATGCCCTCTTTCAGAGCCCTCTCTAGATACTTCTTAGTGAAGCGTGTCGAGGCATTGCTCTGTTTTATCCTTGGCAGGTCACACTCCTTAGAGCACAGCGTCCAGTCCAGTTTCTTTAATGAATCTGAGAATGAGCTGTGAGTCCATGGTTTGTATGCCCTTGTCTATTATTTGGTGCCTCCCCAAATATTTCATCCTTTTGTTGGCCAGTGCCCCACAGGATTCCAGTATGTGGTCTGGAGTTTCGGCGGTTTCACTGCAGAATCTGCAGAGCCCGTCCTCCGATATGCCCATTTTCCTCAGGTGTTCCTTGAGTCTGCATTGCCCCGTGAGGAGGCCTGTTAGGATTCTTAGGTTGTTTTTGTTAAGGCCGATACAAGCTTTGAATCTCTTTTGGTTGTAATTTCCAAAGAGTTTCTTTGCTTGCCTTAGACCTTGGAGGTTGAGAAAGGTTTTGGCCCTTGTTTCTTCCTCTAGTCTCCTGAACTCTTCGCGTATAGTGTTTTCTCCTATCCCGCAGAACGGTTCAGGTCCTATAAAGGGTTCCTTTGCCCCTTCTCTTGCCAGAGAGTCCGCTGCCTCATTGCCTGTAATGCCAACATGGCCAGGTACCCAGCAGATGGAAATTCTGTTATTCTTGCCTAATCTATTCAGTCCGTGTAGGCATTCCCACACGAGTTTTGACTTGATAACGTAGGCGTCAAGAGCCTTTATAGCTGCTTGGCTGTCAGACATTATTGCTATGTTGCAATTTCTGTAGTTTTTCTCGAGGTTGATTCGAACGCACCTGTCTATGGCACATATTCCTGGCCCAAACACTCCTGCACCAGTTCCCTCCTCGGTCCTCGAGCCGTCCGTGTACCACTTTGTTGTGTGGTTGCTCAGTCCATAAGTTTTGGTTCGGTTTGCTACGGGTCGGTTTGTTACCTTGTAGTGGGCAAGGAAGGAGTTTCTATCAGTGTTACCATTGATATTTATAACGCCGTGAAGCATGATATTTTACAGTGGAACGAAATTGCGGTCTAAGTGTGCCTTGGCAGCCACCTTACCTAACTTTACCTATTTGCGAGAAAAGTGTAGAAGTGAGTTTTCTTTATTTTATTATTAATAAAAATTATAAAGTTATATAGTAAGTGTACATTTAAGCATGGCTTAGCCGTCTTAACAATTATTTTCCAAACAAAGAAAGATAAGAATTAGGCTCTGTCTATATTTAAAAATCTTCATCTAATATTTTTGTTCTATACCTTAAAGCAATAAGAAGGAAGTGTACTCCAATATCTCTTATCATTAAGCACGCGTTTGATATCATCAATCCCCATTAAGTCGACTCGAAAGTGATTACGCCTTATTTCCTTCAAGATGGGACAGAATCCAAGAAAATGCCTCATGTCTTCGTTCTCTCCAGTGTTACAAAGGCTACAGCGTTGAAGAAGATCATTGCGATAGGGCATATAATTAAGTTGGTGACAAAAACCATATAAATAACTCCATTTCATATTTCCGCTTCAGGTATAATAGACAAATTCTCAAATTATAGGTGGGAAATAACTTATGGTGATGTAATTGCTCACCGTCAGAGGGCAATAACTTCCCAAACAAAAAAGTGAAGTTATTTCCCACTCGAGGTGAAGTAATTGCCCATGTGAAGTTATTGCGCGTGAACTTATTTCCCTGCACCTATTAAGTTTGAGTAGTTCTCCTCTCACTCGTATTACCATTGAATTTTGCGCAGTACTAAGGTCAGTGCTCAAGTAGGTAGTCTGTTGATGGTTGAGTTGCCGATATATAAAGCGTGACCTGGAGATTTCCGCTCGTGTTACGGTTTCCATTCTGATGGCCTGTTCTACATAGAGGACAAATTTTATAGCAATGTTTCTCCAATCTGCATGCAATTTTCATATAGCACTAGGCACCAAAAGGGCCCATCGCGATCGCTAGGGAACCAATTGAAACTTCAAATGGGGAAAACCTAAAAAACTTTTCCTAGACAGAGCCCAATCTTTCTGCAGAATTCAACCCGCTTCCTGTGGTCTGTGCCGCTCAGCTCCCCTAAATCCTCGAAGAAGTATTCTCCTAGAAACCTCCTACATTTCCGTGCTATACCCTCACACTCAAACAGTAGTGCGTTTTGTCACCACATAACCTGCATATATCCACATCTACCGCCTAGCATGCGTCCTTGGGAGACAGTGTCCCGACATAATCCCAACTACTGTTCTAAGCTGTTCCCTGCTCAATTTGAGAATTTCCTTAGATCTCTTCTTGTCGAAATGAGGCCGAAGCGCTCTAGACACCCTATGCCCCTCTAAATTTTGCCATCTAAGGTCAGCCACGTTTAAGATCTTCTCATTGATTATTCCCTTACTAACGCCAAGGGGTGGTTTAATGTTCACACCTCCACAATTTTAGAATTCCCCTTCACTTTCTTGCTAGCTCATCGGCTTGCTCATTCCGCCCTATACCGCTGTGTCCCGGTACCCTGCACAGTATTACTCGATTCCGTCTGCATACTGCTTTAAGAATTGATGTTAACAGATTCTAGTGACTTAAGTGTCGCCTGACTGTCAATGTAGATGGCGATATCCCTTCCCGACATTGATCACATCTGCATTATCTCTGCCGCCCTTAGAACAGCAAGAACTTCCGATTGCAAGACACTGCATGTGTCCGAGAGTCGTATAGACTCTCAGGTCTGAATCAACAGAAAAAATGCCAGAACTCGTTCCCTCCCCCGTATTAGAGCCGTTAGTGTAGAAAGTAACCTCATATGCTACTGTGACTGCATCTCTTTGCCACTCTTCCCTTCCCGGATATGACACCTCATAGGGGATGTCAAAGTCGACCAGGGGGCGAATTTCATCTGTCCGTATAGGGTTTCCTGCTAGCACATCTGTTAAGATTGTGCGGTGCCCAAAACTGTTTTCCTTAAACTGGCCCAATTTTTTAAGGCGCAAGGCGCTATTGCCAGCAAGTTGTTTTATTTTTAAGTCTAGCGGGATAAGGTGCATGAAGGCGTCCAGTGCTGCCGTGGGAGTAGTACGGAGTGCATGAGTGATGGCTATGCTAGCAGTTCTCTTCGCCGTTGTTTTCCAATTACGGTTCTTTTGTTAGTTGCCCTCCACCACACAACTGAGCCATATGTTAGTATGGGTAGCACCACTACTGTATATATCCAGGGATGGAATCGGCTAAGGTGATAGTTGATTGTCGCTTTTTGATTGTCGTTTTTGATTATCAACTCCTCTTTGCTCTGCCTAAAACGATCACTAAAAAATGATTGATTATTGGCAGCACTTAGAGTTTTAAACGTAACTTCCTTGCCGACGCTGTCATTCCGAGCAGCTGATGTGTGTTTATTTTTCATGATTTATATTTCAAATACGATTTTGTTGAGTCCTTAGGCAAAAACTTTATCATAAATGGACAAAGTATTGACTGCATTTTCTTAATGACTGCAGCAGTAATTTCAGCCACCGAACTTTGACCCATTGGTGCAGCCCAGTCAGCCCCAACTTGTCTTTGATAGCCACCACCCCCAAGGAGATTTTAAGTTGCAGCCAATTGAAGGATGGGTGGAACATGCGTTGACCTTTCTCTAGTTGGTAAATCAAGCAGTCCCAAAACAAACACAAACCCTTCTTTTGATAAGCGAAAGTTTTTCAAAAATCTAAAATACACAACAATAAATGATATCAATCAACAATGAATATTTATAATTCTATGAATTCTTTCATCGGGTTTGAAAGTTCCAAGATATTTGCTTTATTTCTCATTTTTCTTCTTAATAGTTGGACATTTGTGTAATTATTTTCTTCATTTGTGTAGAAAAGTTCTAATGAAGTAAACATTGCACTTCACTAATTTTCCAATTTCACTTTTTTATTTGAATTTATTTAATATATATTCTTTTTTCACTAAAGCATTTAATTTATTTGGAGTTGAAGCCAAGGTGCATACCTATGAAAATAACAAAAATGTATGAAAGCGACACCTAAATAGCTGTCACATGAAATTGATGGCAAAAAGGCGATTGTCAATTTGATAATCACCTTACTATCACCTTAGCCGATTCCACCCCAGTGCACCATGGCGGCTTTCACGCCCCATGTTTTACCTATTGTTCTTTTACAAATAAAGAGGGCATTATACGCTTTCTTAATTCTTTCCCTTATGTTAAGATTCCAACCGAAAAGCTAACTTCGTTCGGGAAAAATCTAAACCAGTTTAACTCGGTTTTTGCTCAACCAAGTTCGAATCAGTTTGCAAATCGAGGAATCTGAATACCTCCTTGCAATAATTGATTTGCATTAGCAAGACATTACTGTAGAAGCAATAAGTGATTTCCAATTCATTAGTTTGACAGCGGTTTGCTAATGTTCACGAGTCATCTACTGTTGTAGTGCTCGCTTGTCGCCGACTGTCTAGGCACCTGTCCCTCATTTCAGATACCCTTGAACGAAAAATATTTTATCAAGTCGTCGGATGACTAATTTATAATCCCATACCTTAGTTTATGGTCTTATTTCTCGTAATTATTTCCAACACAACACGTGGTGTCTTTATCTAATGTTGCCAATTGAAGGCTAACCAATCAGATTGAGTGTTGTCGTCATTCTTTAAGGACACGTTATTCCATTGATTGATAAGTAACTGACCTTGCAAACATGTATTGAAAAACTAGCGAAGGTAATTTAATTATCAATGCGTGTGCTATCTTCTTGTGGGAGTTTTATCGATGCGGCGACCTAGTTCCCATATTACACATTTATAGCATGTTCTGGCATTCTGTTTTGGCTAACCAAAATATAATATTAGGCGGATTTCTTTGAGAAATGGATCCACGGTTGCTCAGAAAAACGATTCCAAAAATTATGACCAGACCAGTGAAGAGGGCTATGGTCTCGCTGGTGTAGACCATTACCTTGCCGTTAAAGAAGAAGAAGATGCCCAATTAAAGAAATGACAAAAAATTGAATTAAAACAGCTCGACATCCAACAAGCACTTAGACCAATTCACAGAGTGCTACTTTCCAGCGGCTAGCATAATAGTTAGTACTCCAGAATTGGCAAAGAATAGGAGAGAAACGACCATGCTCCCATTAAAGTCATCGTCATGGAAGAGGCGTTTACCTAGAATATTCCTACTTGTTCTGGACACACCCGGATGAAATACGATACTATTTTGTCTGTCTGTAGGTAGCACTCACATGCGCCCGAGCTCCTTACTCCGATAGTTCTTAAAGGCAGGAATGGAACCAGTAAGGATTTCACGTCTATCCAAGCACTTTTCCTCTCTATATCTCGTTGGTGAGCGAACGGAAAAATAAAACGCAGGTACAATGCAGTTTATGGCGCCGTGGTTATTTCGTTGGACTACAAATCAGGGATGAGCAATGTTGGCAAAACATCGATGGCTGAACATCGATGATCGATAATAATCGAACTCAAAACATCGATGTTCGTTAACATCAAGGTTATAGAATGAATTTATAGAATGCCGACTATTAGGGTAAAAACAACAATAAACATAAGTACTTGAATTTATTTCATCTATTAGGCATCGATTTTATTAATAAGTATTTATAAAAAACAACAGTAGGTAAGTAGTTAAGTAAATATAAGATTTGGGATATTATATACATACAGCAAACAGATGTGTGTACTGTACATCATATATCCCAAAACTTTTTGTCTATTGACTGCAAAAATAATATTTTGGCAAGAAGCTTTCCCTTCAGTCTATTGCGTTGTTGACAGTATATCCAGAGAAATAATATTCAAAAAAAGTAGGTTCTCTCTTGGCAACATCGAAGGCCGATGTTTTGTTCTTAATATCGATTATGCGATGTTTTGCTTACTTAAACATCGATGTAAAACATTTAGTCTCTCAACATCGATGTTTTGTGAACTAAATCGAGGGGTCTCATGCTCAAATCCCGCCGAGGCCCAGTAAAGGTACGATCACACGGCCATTTTTTCGATTCATTTAAATGACGCTGTAACGTCAAGAGAAAATGTTGCATTAGAAAGACATTCAAGCTCCGATTCGTCATTGGTCATTTGCGAAAAAATGGCGATCACACGAAATGACTATCATCGTCATTTTTGTCCCAAAATCAAATGACGGACACTGCGAGTCATTTTAAATTTTCTGTTGGGATGCCATTAAATGACGAGCCAAAAAAATGACGATCACATTGTAATGACTTGCCTCATCAAAATGACAAATGTCACCTTTCCTATTATTTCGATTTCGTAATGACCAATGAGAAAAATATAGCTACTGTCATTTAGTGTTTTCTCTCATCTAAATAAAATGTCAAAAAGAACTTTTGCGATGATGGTGGAAATTGCGGAGATGGCGACGAAAGCGGACTATTTGGCAAAAGAAGTGGTTGAGCCGTCGCGAGAAGATTGGATTTTGTGCTGGATTACTGTTCGAATTGCGCGAAGAAGAACTTGAACTATATCGCAATGTCCTTCGTATGTCAGCCAATCAATTCGATTATTTGTTGAGGTTGGTTAAACCACACATCGAAAAACAGAACACAAATATATGAAAGAGCGTTCCAGAGGAAGCACGACTGGTAATCACGCTGCGCTACCTGGACACTGGTGATAGTTTTCGATCGCTGCGATTCCTTTGCATCATTTCGGAAGTTATCGATGCAATTAACAAGGTTCTTGTTGGTGAGTTTATTAAAGTGTGTGCTTTTTGCTATTTGCTAGTGAAGATTGAATTGCGACCAATTATTTATGTTTTATTTTGTCGAAAGATTCCGAAAAACGCAGCCGAATGGGAAGCTGTAGCGAAGCGGTTTACCAAGACATTGACCTTGACCGGACTTTGTCTTGTGCAGTTTCGTCACGAGCGCCTTGAAGTTGCTGCGCATGCTATTCCACTTCTTTCTGGCTTCGGTTAAATCAACTGCGTCGATGGCCAGCTCTAGTATAACAATTGCCCAAGAATCATTTTGACATTTTGAAGTTTGTATTCTGGAACTGAGCTATCCCAAAGCGCCCGTTGCCTTTGCACCGCCACAATCAAACGCGATTCTTCTTCGTGGCTCACGAATAGCCAATTTTCCTATAACTATTTACTCCTGTTTTCTGCGTTTTGCCTAATTTGCTCGCCTTTGTTGTACTTTGGGTATTCAAACTCACACGATAGTTGACTTAATAGTCCATATTGTCGGCACTTGTCGGCAACGGTTCGTATTCCATTTCACTCATAGTAATTTGTACCGAAATAGCAGCCAGACACATGCAACACGTCCTTTCCCCACGACAAAAACACCAAATGAAAGCACAGATATCATATTAAATGATGTGTCATTTGTCATTTGCTTAGAAAAATGGCATAGCATGAATTTCGTGCCTTGCCATTTTTTGGAGGCTGCCATTTAAATGACGCAACAGTCAAATAGTTTAGTCATTTGTCCTTGGCGTCATTAAAGAGCGATCACACGGCCATTTTTTCTGTCATTTTAATGGCACAAAATGCATGTCATTTTCTCCGCCATTTTCCTAGTCATTTAAATGACGCCTGAAATGTTATCCCAAAAATGGCGATCACACAGAACGACATTAAAATTTTAATTTTGGTGGGGCATAAGTCCCCATTTATTTGGCTTAATGCAAGCTAATAATAAGGCTTAAAACTAATTAAAAACTAATTTAAGTTAGGGTTTAGGATTGGTGAAGAAGGTCAAGTTTAAGGCAGAGAGTGCTGCGATTGAAATCGAAGGTGGTGAGGTTTGAGTTAACCTTCCGGAGCATTCGGGAGATTGGTTCATTAGAACCGTAGGACGTGCGGTGGGGAGGAAGATAGAAGAGACGAGGGAATCGTAAGTTACGAGGGTTGGTATTGAAGGAGATAGAATTATAAAGTGACGCGCAGTCGACGGAGCCAGAGAAGAGTCGATGGATGAAAACTATGTCTGCAGCGTCTCTGCGTTCCTCAAGGCTATTCAATTTAATGAGTTTGAGACGGTCTAGATAGGGGGGTAAGGTTGAAGGATCGTTCCAGGGTAAACCACGAAGAGCGAATCGGAGAAAGCGACGTTGGATGCTCTCGATTCTGGACACATGGACTTGGTGGAAAGGAGGCCATACTTGGCTAGCGTACTCAAGAAGCGGGCGAACAAAGGTAGTGTAAAGAGATCTGGTCACGTAAGGGTTAGAGAATTCTTTTGACCACCGTTTAACAAAGCCAAGTGATGAGTTGGCTTTAAGAATTATCTCGTCAAAATGTAAACGGAAATTAAGCTCCCTATCGCACAGAATGCCAAGATCACGAAGAGATTGAACGCGGGATATAGGTTGACCATGGAGAAGGTAAGGTCGGGGAGGGGACTTGTTCATCTTGCGTGAGAAAGTAATAGACTGGCATTTGGCGATATTGAGCTCTAATCCGTTTTTGATGCACCAGGTGGAAAAAGTATCCAGATCTTGTTGTAGAAGACAAGAGTCTTGTGGTGAAGATATGGGCATACAAAACTTGGTATCATCAGCGTAGAGCGAAAGGACAGAATGCTTTATGATTCGATCAAGGTCGTTAATGGTTAGGATAATGAGAAGGGGACCAAGATGACTACCTTGTGGAACCCCAGAGGTGGCCAAAAACGGCACCGATAAGGTGGACCTGAAGCGAACACTATAATAACGGTTTTCCAGGTAGGACGATATCCATTTTAACAGAATGGGTTCGAAGCCAAGTGAAGACAGTTTAAAAAGGACTAATTTGTGAGATATCTTATCAAACGCCTTACTGAAATCGGTTGCAATAACGTCGAATTCGTTGCCGTTTTCCAGGGTTGAGAGGGCGGAGGACACGAATTCTGCCTTTAAGAAAGCCATGTTGGTTTTGGGAGATAAGAGATTTGCAGTGAAAGCTAAGATCTTCGTGCACGATACTTTCGAGGAGGTTGGGTATATGTGAGAGTTTAGCTATAGGGCGGTAATTGGTTATTTCGCTCTTTAGTCCTTTTTTGTATATCGGGGTTATAAATGAGCACTTCCAAATCTGAGGGAATTCTCCATGTGAAAGTGAAAGCCGGAAAAGGTGAGAAAGGGGGAGGGAAATATTGGAGCTGCATTTCTTAAGAAATATAGCGGGAAGACCATCTGGCCCAGGTGAGAACTCATCATTGAGTTTTTGAAGCTTGTTTTCAATTACTGCAGGGTCGAAAGTAAGAGAAAGAAAGGGACCAAAGGAGAAATTAAGTAGATAATTAAAATAAGAGGGATCAGGTACGAAAGAGCTGTCGGCGAAAGATTGTTTAAAAAAGTTTGCGAAGAAGTTCGCTATAGTATGTGGGTCACTTGAGGATATGTTTTCGTAGGAGAGGGATGGGGGTAACCATCGGATTTTTTTTTGTAGTTAACAAATCGGAAAAAGGATTTAGGGTCGGTAATAAGATTGGCTTGTGCCTTATTAAGATATTGCTGGTAGAGAGAGTCATAAAGCTGGGTAAACCGAAGATATGAGCCGAGATAATTAGAGTAGTTAAAAGAAGAATTATCACGAAGGAAAAATGCCCATAGTTTATTTCTCTTGTTACGTAAAGTCCGAAGTTTGCGGTTATACCATGGGGTGATGAAAAAGTTGTCTTATGTCGAGAGAAGGGAACATAAAGAGAAATGGAATTAAATAGTTCAGTGTAAAAAACGGACAGGGCATCATTTAGAGAGAGGTTGGCGAAGTCAAAAGAGGCTCTGCTTAGATAGGCGTTAATTTTGTGGTAATTCGCTTTGTGAAAATCGTAAGAGGGGAGATTTGTCGCGGGCGTCGGCTGTGGTGGAGAGTCATGGAAAAAAGAAAGAAGAAGTGGGGGGTGAAAATTATCAATAGTCGATAGAGATAGGGGAGAAAGCGAGACAGAGGAGTTAATGGGATCAGTAGAGAAAATAAGGTCTAGTTGCCTACCCATATAATTGGAGATGCCACTAACTTCGCATAGGCCTGAATCTGTTAGACGATCTATGAAAAAGCATTCCTTATTTGAGTTCGGATTAGAAGCCAGGAAAAATGATCCATCATCTGACGGAATCCAGTGCAGATGAGGCAGATTAAAGTCGCCGAAAATGATGATGTCGTCAAGGGAGTCTGACGAGTCGGCCATTTGGTCAATCACATCGACAGCAAATTGGTACGATTCAAAAGGTTGGGCCGGTGGGAGTTAATTGAGACGAAGTCGACTTTAGAAGAATAAGATGAAGTAGCTATTGGAGATGAGTCAAGGCTATTGTTGATGGCCAATAGGACGCCTCTGCAGGGTGAGTCGTTCTTTGGACGGCCGACATCATCATCGCGGAAAACATTGAAAGTGGGGGGAAATAGCTCCTGGTTCTTTATATCTGGAATTAGGTTGGTTTCGGTCAGAGTATAGATGTCAAAAGGAAGGGTATGTGATTGACGCAAGACATTTTGGGTTTTTGAGCGGAGGCCTCTTACGTTCTGATAGTAAAAAGTGAGGGGTATGTTGTTATGTGAAGGCGTAGTGGAAATAGGTTGAGGAATGGTCAATGGTGGTAATTTAGGAACGAAAAAATTTGTTTTGGTCGTTTCTGCTTCTTTGGAGATGTGAGATATGTCTAGAGTTGATGTGGGAAGCAAAAGCAGAGAGCTCATTAGCCACAGTATTAGGTGAAATGTTCAGGCCTTCGTGATAGCGCGTGTAAATTTCGCGCAGTGCAGTGGGGTCAGTTGGAAGACCTTCTTTCCGAATAGAGACTTGGACGTTTGTCTTTGTCTTGCCGTCGACGCAGATGGAATCAGGCTTGTCATGTAAAAACGCAAGGTAGATGCGGACATTTTCAAACAGTCGGTGATCCCTCAGACGTGCCATAACATAACGGCCGTCCAGGTCGCACAGAGGGTTCGTAAACTTGCTGGTATGTTTAACATTTGGGGGAAGTAGAGGATCAAAAAGGACGGAGGGTTTGGGGATAGGGGTTGACTTCTCTATGTGGGGAATAGTAGTTAGGACAGGATGACGGCTTTGTGACGCGATTTTTACGTCACAGCGTCATTTAAATGACTCGAACAAATGGGCGTGTAATCGTACCTTAACACCTTACGATTTTTTCCACTGTCTCACATCTGCAAAATTGTGACAAACATGCCGTTCGGAGTCAGCTTGAAATTGTAAGTCTCTTCCACTTCTCATAAGTAAAGGGTTTTGAAAGCTAGGTTTAAGTATGGTACGTTTATCCTATATATTAATTTATTTATTTAAGAATTTAGTTTCAGACTTCATGACATTCTTTCCTACTGGAAAAAGAATTAACTTACTTACGTGCTTTTACTGTGCTTACATTAGTGCTCGTATACTTCTGAAGAATCTGCGCGTAGCTCGCTAGACTGCTTCCTCTTTGGCGTAGCAGAAAAGCACTGTTTACGGCAGATTTGTATTCAAAGTATTGCTCATCTGAAGCTATGACTTTTTCCCATCTTTCTGGCAATTTGTGGATCCATCCCATGCGCCGGCTTGGCAGGCAAGAATGAATCAAGTCAATTTTTGATAATCTGCTCTGATGTGAACCGTATTTCAGCGAGGACGTTCTGCATCGCCCGAACAAATGGTAGTCAGAAGGGGCAAGGTCTGGGCGGGTGGGGTAAAACTTCCCATCCACTGTTTTCCAAATAGTTCTTAACCGGAATAGCAACGTGTGGCCGAGCGTTGTCATGATGGAAAATTATTGCCTCGTGTCGCATATTCCGTTCGTTTTTCGGCTACTGCTCTCTTCAAACGGATTAATTGTGTTCGGTAGCGTTGTCCATTGATGGTTTCACCCGGTTTTAGCAGCTCATAATACAGCACACCCTTCTGATCTCACCAAATACAGAGCATTACCTTCGCGCCATGGATATTCGGCTTTGCCGTTGATTTGGCTGGTTGGCCGGGTTTCACATATGATTTTTTGCGCTTGGGGTTGTCGTAATGGATCCATTTTTAATCACCAGTAACAATCCGATGCAAAAATGACTTCCTTTTGTGGCGTTGCAGCAGCATTTTGGACATGCAAAACCGCCTTTCGATGTCTCTCGGCTTGAGTTCATATGGAACCCAATTTCTTTGCTTCTGAACATATCCAGCTGCTTTTAAACGTTTTGAAATGGCTGCTTGAGTGACACCCAAAGATTCTGCGAGCTCTTCTTGTGTTTGGCAACAATCTTCATAGAGTAATGGTTCCAGTTCTTCATCTTCAAACTTGTTTGGCTGCCGAGGACGTTCATCGTCTTCCAAGCCAAAATCACCACTTTTAAATCGTGCAAACCACTTTTGGCACGTTCGCTCAGCTAGAGCATGTTCACCATAAACTCCCACCAAAATACGATGACTTTCGGCAGCAGTTTTCTTCATATTAAAGTAATGAAGAAGAACTCCCCGCTAATACACTTTTTCAGGCACAAAGTTCGACATATTATTTGAGTGAAAAAAAGTATTGTTGTTTACGCTTCAAATGAATGACATATAGTGGAATGACGTGCAATGACAGTAGCTTTCCAACGCATGTTCCAATGGAATAATACAAGTTACGTCAACTCTTAGCAAACCGCACGAATTAAGTTACAGAACTCAAGACAAAAATCTAGATCCTAACATAAAGTATTCCGTCATGCCCTGCTGTAGGGGTAGTTCTCACTACTAATACAGGTCATTCTTTGAATCCTTGTCATTGCTTTAAGGCCCCCGTTTCCATACCCATAGCTTGCAACCTGAATAAATAACCATATGTCAGTGTCGTCGGTCTTACTCTGTATAGCCACATGATAATTTAAGGACCAGAAGGCCAGCTTTGGCCGAGTTTCTTGTTGCAGGCATACAATTGCAATTAATACTTACTTTTATGACTTATTCACTTCCTCCACTGTTTTGCGCGCTGTCGAAACCGTCTTCTTCATTTGTGTGAGACCTTCATAAACCCAAACCCAGACAAATGGTAAGCTATAGAAATTTGCTATTTGAAAATGGTTGCATTGTCATCTACACGTTTCGTTATCCGACATGTGGAATGTAATATTGATAAGTGGTTCTATTTAGGGGCAATAAAATCTGAAAAGATAAAGCCACATCTACGCACATTTCTCAAGGCCAATTTTATATGTGCCTTTCGTTTGGTGTGAGTCTAAGTCAAGTCTGTCAGCTATTTTTTGTCTTACCCAAGATTGATAACATTCGATTCCATCATCAATATGATATAATTGATTACCAACATTGGAATGCAAATATGTATGCTGTCCCAAGCTAATATTGTGCACCGTTACTTGCGATGGGCTACGATTCAATCAAATTCAGATAACCTCACACAACCTCCTGCAAACAGAGGCGCACATTCCATTCATATAATCTTATTTAACTTAACCGTCTATCGATAGAAGACAACTCATTCAAAATGCATCTTTTGTTGCATAAGAACTGTCAGTTTAAAGTTACATAAGGCCCTTCGACCAATCACACTAGTGGCATTGGCTACTAATTTTGGGTGTCTTGAAGAAATGAAAATTCAAAAACAATTCGGGTGAAAAACAAACGTTAAGACCGTCAATCCCTTCCAATGAATTGCAACTGACCTCCGAGTCATACCCCCTCTACTGTCTTTCACTTATCACCATTAAACACCGTCAAAGACCAATGCACGTACTTTGGTCTAGCTTCTCATCAAAAATGATGACTCGTAGACTTGATTCCAAAACTCTATTGATACCATGCAGTGAACTGCAGCTAGAGACTAGAACTTTGTCGATGTGTGCATACTTTTTAATTATCCCACCGACATTAGCTGTGCACCTCAATCCGCCCATTCGTAAGTCATTATTTTCCAGCTTCCAGGGGGTAATACTACATTCTTGTCTTGATTCTTCTTCGCCTTTTTCTTGTCTTAAGCGTTTTTGTGTTCTTTTTTTGCCTGGATTTAGCTACTTGCTTCACGTACCGTACCGTACCGCCCTACAGAGCATGACTTTTCAAGTTCACATGCCACAGAGGGAAGAGATAAAACTTTAATATCTGTGCACGTGTAATAGTGTTGCCGCCCCAAAAGAAAAACGAAAACAAAAAACAAAAAAAAAAAAAATTAAAAATTAGTCTCAAAGACAAAGGCGACTGTATTCTGGGGTCTTGAGTGTGCATTTTCTGCTACAAGAGCATGAATCTATTTTTGGTACATGTGAAGATGGAGATGAAAAAGATTTATGACACCACATCGCTGATGGCAGTGACTGTTCGTAAAATTTGGTTTCTTTACTCTTTTAAACCGATAAGAGGTTGTTTTTTTAAGCAGTTTTCTTGATATAAGGTTGGAAGTTCAAACACATGACGTGGCCTGTGGATAATGTTACGGTTCCAATTGGTTTTTTAGAGACTAACCAAAGGTGAAGTTGAATTTTAAATTACACTAGAAGAGCTTGAATGAGTAACATGATTTGATAGTGTTTTTTTTTTGATCAATGTGTCTTGGAGGTTATGTAAGAATGCGAAGGGAATATTGATAAATTGAATATGGTCAATTAAAGTTGGAAAGGTTTGATGGGTAAACAAATGAAAAAATTATAAAATCCTGACATTAGTCATGTGCTGTGCAAACGTTCGGCGCGAGACATGCAAAGTAATTAGTTACTTACCGTGGCAATCCATTGACAATCTACCAAAGGCAAGTGTATTGTTGCATCATTATACATGTATGTAAATGTTTTGTTATTTGCTGACGAAATGATAAATGAAGCCCCACGGTACCGACAGACCAACCATTTCTACCATTATCCAGTCATAATAGATATAACTGTTTTACATCTATCTTAATCAAATGGGCATCGATTTGAGTGATTAGATATATAGTTGCATTAGTTGCATTTTTTTTTTTTTCGGGGTGTGTGAGACTTTCTGCACTGGAGCACTCAGACTCAATACTGGTCCATTGTACTACCAGGCAGACACACCACATTTTACTGTGGGAATTTACTCGTTTATCTAAGAAAAACGAGAAGGCGCTTCAATGATAAGGAGCTTAGGTTTACAGCACTCACCATATCCGCACCAAATACCTGCCACCTGATACGAGCAAAAGCAGGACAATCACAGAGGAAATGTTCCGCAGTGTCGTCGCTTTCTCCACAGGCTTCGCAGTTGGTGGTGTCGCTTAGGCCTAGCACCTTAAGGTGTTTGGCAAAAGCGTAGTGTCCCGGAAGAACGCCAGTAGTCTGTCTGCAGTCTTTTCTGTTGAGAGACAACAAGAATGCCGCGGATTTCCCACAGACGTCGGGGAGCATTTGCTTAGTCTGTCTGCACCCTGGAGAGTCATACCAACGGCGATTGTGTTCAGAGGAAACCCAACCGTCAATGGAAGCCCTGACCGAGGACGCAGGCAGACAGATCGCTGGTTCAGGTCCTGAGAAGTCCCCCTCTGAGCCTTGTCTAGCAAGTTCATCGGAGATCTCATTTCCCGTGATCCCTTTATGACCCGGGACCCAGACAAGTCTAAGTGAATTTAGCCTTCCGACCGAATTCAGAGATATCTTGCATTCACGTACTATTTTGGAGGTAGTTAAGGGTTTGAGTAAGGCCTTAAGCGCAGCCTGACTGTCGCTACAGACGCAGATACTTCGCCCCCTCCACCTGTTCGTCGTAACATAGTCCATGGCCATTAGGATAGCATAAGTCTCTGTTTGGAAGACTGACGCATATATGCCTAACGGAAAGAAAAGTCTAACGTTATCGCTCTCCACGAAGACACCAGCACCAGATCCTTGATCGGTTTTGGAGCCATCCGTGAAGATTCGACTGCATTCCCTTCCAGGTTCAGAGTCCGGCCAGAGCCAGTCTTGGACGCGAGGAAAGTCGACCTCGTAGTTGCGCTTTAGCCGAAGTTCCGGTGTCATCGCATCAGACGGCATATCCATAAGACAGGAGTCGAAGGACAACCGTTGCGCAAGTTCATCAAAACTCCAGTGCGAGTTATACCAAAAGCCACCTCTTGTAAGACGTGAGATAGCCTTGATTGCACAGCCCATGATGTAAACATCAAGGGGCGGAAGGTTCAATAGTGCATCTAGGCCGGAGCCAGGCGTGCTGGGGAAGGCCCCCGTGCAGCCGAGACATACCTGCCTTTGGAGTTTGGCAAAAGCAGCAGTGACGTATTTACGTGAAAGCTTATTCCACCAAACAACCGATGCGTATGCTATAAATGGTCTTATCATAGCCGTATAAATCCATAGGACTCTTTTCGGTGATAAGCCCCATGTCTTGCCGAAAATGCCTTTGCACTGCCAGAAAATAGACAGCGCCTTGGCAGTCTTCAGCTCAACATGTTTGGACCAAAGAAGTTTGCTATCCAGGATGACTCCCAGATACTTTGCTTCATTGGAGAGTTGGATTGTGACGCCTTTTAGCACTGGCTGAGTCAACCCGACCAGCTTCCTCCTTCTCGTAAAGAGAACAACCTCAGTTTTAAGAGGATTGACCGAGAGCCCATTCCTAGTGCACCATTCGTCGATCACGTCAAGGGCCGCCTGCGCCTTGGCGCATACAGTCGCTAGGCATGATCCAACAGAAAGCACGGCAACATCATCCGCGTACGCCTGAGCGTAAATATTAGAACTGTTGAGTGCGTTCAACAGAGAGTCGACCAGCATACACCACAGCAGTGGAGACATGACGCCGCCTTGCGGGCAGCCTCTGTTTACCCCCGCCATAACATAGCGGCCACAATCCGCATCCGCAACCAACGTTCTATTCATTAGCATTGCTTTAATCCACAACACCAATGGTTCGTCTACTCCGTGTTGTCTGGCGGAGCTGCACATGCTATCAAAAGTCGCATTGTCAAAAGCACCCTCAATATCGATGAAAATGCCCATCGCGTATTCTTTTCTGTCAAGCGCGCCCTCAATTCTACCAACTAGATTTTGGAGCGCAGTCTCACAGGATTTTCCACGTTGATAGGAATGTTGCATCGGAGATAGTGGGTGCAATCGCAAAGCACCTTTGCGCACGTGAAGCTCGACCAGCCTTTCCAAGCTTTTCAGCAAGAAGGAAGCCAGACTGATTGGTCTAAAGCTCTTGGCGAGCGAGTAGTCACTTCTGCCAATATTTGGTATAAATGCCACTCTAACTGTACGCCAGGGTGTTGGAATGTATGCCAGTGCTAGGACAGCGGTGAAGATTTTCTTCATAGTCGGTAGCAACGGGTTTGTACACTGTTGCAGCATGGCTGGGTATATTCCGTCCGTACCAGGCGACTTGAAGCCGTCAAAAGACGCAAAGGCGTATTTAATGGCCTCGTCCGTCACCACGGCCTTCGCAATATACCATCTACGCCGAGTTGTTTGTCTTGGCTCACTCATAGCCTCGGTAATCAGGGCTGGTTGTGAACCAATTGTAATCTGGTTTCCCGGAAAGTGAGACTCCAGCAGATAACTAAGAGTTTCCGCTTTCGTCTCAGTGAAGGTGCCATCAAGTTTTCTAAGTGAGTCCAGTTTGGCTCGTCCGTCACCACGGCCTTCGCAATATACCATCTACGCCGAGTTGTTTGTCTTGGCTCACTCATAGCCTCGGTAATCAGGGCTGGTTGTGAACCAATTGTAATCTGGTTTCCCGGAAAGTGAGACTCCAGCAGATAACTAAGAGTTTCCGCTTTCGTCTCAGTGAAGGTGCCATCAAGTTTTCTAAGTGAGTCCAGTTTGGCTGGTTTGCCCTTTTTCAGAACTTTAACCAACCTACTAGTTTCACCCAGCGTTTCAATCTTTTCGCAGAAATTCTTATAAGAAGCACTTTTCGATACCCGAATTAGCCTCTTATATTCCTTCTGCTTCGATCGGTAGAGATTCCAGTCTGTCTCTAAATCAGTCTTGAGTGACCTATTTAGAAGCTTTCTAGCTTCTCTACGAATTCTTTGCAGTTCCGAGCTCCACCAGGGAACCGGCGTTCTGCCAGGGGGTTTACTTACTGGGCACGTCAGTTCGAAACAGCTAGTAATGGCACTATTCAGGTTTTGAATAGCACCCTCTAACTTTTGTCTCGTCCTGAGTTTGGTTGGAGTTTTGAGAGTTTTTCCCATTTCCTCCCTGAAGCGTATCCAGTTGGTTTTTCTTGGATTCCTCCTCTCCTGCAAAGTTATGGCTTCGCATTCGATTTGGAATTCGATATATCTATGATCTGAGAGGGATGCCTCCGAAGAGATCCTCCAGTTGGTATTAGTTGCATTACTAGCTGCTCTTTGCAACTAATACCAACTGCAAAGAGTTGCATTACTAGCTGCTCTTTTCAATAGTTTCTCCAGTCATTTGTTGGCGCGAGCTTTATTTTTTGGATGAACTGCAATTTGTTGGCGTAAGTATTAAGAATCTTCGTAACATAAGGTTCGAAGATTTCTGAGTTTCAAACCAAACCAAGTCTCCTGATTGTATTATCTCAGTCAACAAACATACCAGCCACTGAGCACTTAAGCTCCTAAATAGGGATATGAAGGGATAGGGGGAAAGTGCGATAACACAGGCGACGAAGTTTAGCGACAGATTTGTGTAGAACAGTTAGTTACAAGCATTTTTGACTATGGGTGGGTGGGGGGGTCTATCTCGCCCAATTTGGGCGGGAGGGGCGATTTTCTATAAATCCACTTAGGTTAGGTTAGGTTTAGGTGGCTGTCGGCAGAAGCCGACACACTTAGACCAATTAAGGTCCATTGTGATACCACGCATGTATTATCTACCTCAACTCTGTAGATGGGACTGGCCAACGACACGTGTTTGTTCTCAAACGGTCCCCCATCTACGTACTAACCGCGCCCAACGTCGTTTAATTGCGGTGATCTAACGAAAACCGATTAACTCGACGTGGTATGATCGTTGGTTTAAACAAAATTCACTTCAAATTAAAAACAAATATTTTAAGATAACGGTAATACTTACAATTAAGTATTGCACTTTTTTTAAAAGATAAAAGTCGGTTCTAACATCTTTTTTTTAAAATCAAGTGATTTCCATGAATAGTTTTTAAAAAAAAATTATTTCAAACTCAAAGTTTCTTTAATCCTATAGTGAGTCCAAGCAGGGATGCAGCATGCCCCCCCCCCCCCCCCCCAATACATAACCTCACTGTTTATACGCCGTACCGTAATGCTGTCGTCATCATAGCTTGCTTTGCTATTAACCATAGGTCCCATATTTTCGCACTTGGGAATCGCTTTTCCATTCATAAAAATGTATGGAATAGGTCCGAGTGGGTCAGAGAACGTACAGCACAGGCATTCTGTCTTTTTCGGACGCATATAATACCGATCCCCCTCCAAAACATCTGCCTATATATCCAGTGCTCGTTGCAGCGACTCGCTTATTAATGACTCCATCTTCAGGAAAGACTAACCGATGCGCTTTGGGGTCCGTCACTTTTCCTTCAAGCAGATAATCATGGACTTTGAATATCAAGGGACTTCCTTGGTGTACACCGACTTTGATTACGAGCTGCGCGGTGACTCCAACGGGGCGCCTTTTTTGACCGATAGAACGGTAATTATCACAGTCTCGCAAATCGCCTTTCCTTTTGAACAAAGGAAGCATTTGATCGCCTCTCATCAGTTTGGAGATGAGAATCATGAGCCATCTGGATCCGATGTCTCCCATCTTTTTCTAGAACTTCGAGGGCATTTCGTCCGGCCAAAACGCTTTTCATTTTTTTGTAATCTTTAACCCTCTTTTCAACTTCTTCGACAGTACTGCCGGGTACTTCTTCATTCTTCGGAACGACTCTAGGAAAGTATATTCGAGCATGTTTTTCGTCATTCATAATACATACTGTTGCCAACTGAGTATTTTTTTCGGCTATCCACAAGAAGCAGCCGTTGAGCATTATTGATGAACTTTGCCTAAACATTTCTCCTTCTCCGAGCGACTATTTGGAAGATGGTTGTTTCCCTATTCAAGCTAGTTTGTCGCAGCTCGTGAAAATCCTGCTTCTTATAGGCAACCGAAGAAGACATTTCTTATAACTTCCGATACAGGCGAATTCATACACTGCTCGATTTTAGGCGCACTTTCTCTTCGCAAATCTGTTGCAAAGTCCATTCGCTTGATATTCCTGTGATTTTTTAGGTTATCGGACTTCATCCACATCTTTTTTTTTTTTTTTTTTTTTATAATTTGCGTGCGCTAAAGGGATTTCTTTTTTCTGTAGTGACACAGTACCCTTATAATGGTAAAACCACAGCGCAGGCATTTAGTTTGTTGCGCAAGTAGCTCCCAGCAATTCATTGCCTATTTTTGGGCGCTACTTACTGAAAGAATAGAAGGATAGGAAAGAAGTTTGGTGCGATGGGATTTTTTTATTTCTCAACAGGTGGCGCCTAAATTGTTTTAGGGAGATTAGTTTTTGTTGTGTGTATTCAATTTATAAAAATCATGGCTCTGGTCGGGATTCGAACGCACGACCTGCCAATCACTTTAGTGAATACACTACCATCGCACCATTGCCACCTGCATTGCCATCTTGGTTTAGTTCAAAGCGTAAACAGTTATATCTTCTCCTCCTTTCGTCCACAAAGGACCAAGTGCCCGATGGAGCAATTTTCTTTCTAAAGAAAGCAACATAAGCTTCACTTTCCTGCTTATCATCCAGCACTCGGCGCAAGCAGAACTGGCAGTATCAGTGTTTTGTAGAGCTTGCACTTGGTCTTGCGCGCTAGTTTCCCTAAAATAGTTCTAAGTGAAGGGTGAATTGTCATTCGTGGAGTTGATGGTTCCTCCGAATGACACTGATTTGTGGTTCGGCGTATTCGTAGGGCCATTTAGATTTTTAAATGTCGTCGGTAATCTGGTTGCAGTCAATTGAGCCGAAACATGTATATTGGTTTTTTTTCCTTTTCAAATATTTGACTTGCAGAAAAGTTTTAACTTCTAAAAAGGCAAAACTCAATACGACTTTTTTTTTGCCGGCGCCAAGTTACACCTAAAACGTTTTTTCCACTGCCCCACATCTTGCAAACGTCTGACAAACATCCAAGAGTATTTATTGTCATGAGAAGCTTCTCACATTAGCCGTTGGAATTCGGATTAAAATTTTAGGTACCATCCACTTCGCACAAGCAAATGGTTGGAGAAGCTGCTATTTTATGCTTCTGGACTTGAAAACGAAACCCGGCGTGTCAATAGACTATTTGCAAACAAAGCAGTATTTGTTCATTATCATTGTTAACTTGGCATATATTTTGTAAAAGCGTATTCTCCAGTCACTTAGAGGTAAGAGGAAGTCGGACTATTGCATTATTATGAATCGTTTCTACCTTGAAGTGGTTGGCGACAAAAGGAACTTCATCAATGATCTGGGAGAAAAAGCCAAATCCAATCTTTCTTACTCGTATATTTTCCTACACCGTCATTAGGCGCTGCTATTTTGTTTTTAGTTCAGAGCAGAACTTGAGTTGTCCAAAAATGGTTTGATCCAAGCGCTCTCTATGAGATTAGAATAAACTGACTGAGTGAAACAAAACTTTTAGAATGGCGGTCGAGACTTTTTCTCACGTCCACTTCGCGAAAGTGGTTTTATTTTCCACTATATGGGAACTAAGTCCCTCAGTGGACTTAGTTGGTGCAGGGAAATAAGTCCACGGGAACTAAGTCCACTGAGGGACTTAGTTCCCACTTAGTGGGAAATAAAACCACTTTCGCGAAGTGGACTTAGTTCCAATGTAATGTAAATTCCCAAAACTCTGAGTGGTTTTAGTTCCCTTTTAATGTGAAGTAAATTCTCACTGTCGAGTAAGAACAAAATAGAATTAAAGAGTCAAGTAGGTACTTTGCAATTTTTATTAACAAAATAGAAATTAACTTCTAACTGAGACAGAGTAATATAGGTACCGTCACCTCGCACCTACTCCAAATCAAACAGTGACCCCAAGCAGGGGGGTTGCAGGGGGGCAGCATGGCCCCCCATATGCATTGCACTGTTTATGAGATTAGTTACGAAATCGCAAGTAGATTCCATAAATAGTGTAATGCATATGGGGGCATCCACTTAACATGGGAACTAAGTCCACTTCGCGAAAGTGCTTTTATTTCCCACTAAGTGGGAACTAAGTCCCTCAGTGGACTTAGTTCCCGTGGACTTATTTCCCTGCACCGACTTAGTTCCCGTGGACTTATTTCCCTGCACCTTTTTCCGCATGTCACTATTTTTGCATGTTCCGAACTTGCGACAAATGTGGGGTAATTTTATGTGACGTCAGTGCCGCATGCACATAGGTACAGGTTTAACATGTCGTCTACCCGTAGCATTAAAATTTGCACGTGCAGAAGGAATTTTAGCGACAGTTACACAGCACGTGCATTAAGGAAATGAGGAAGTAAGAAGGACCAGAAACCGATGCACGTTGGTTTGGAATGTCTGTAAATCAAAATGTGTAGGAAAAACAGAGCGTGATAGAGCATTCCACATTCGTGTTGTATGGCTACGGAATGAACACAAAAATGGATTCTATTTTGTTTTATTATTTGTACATTATATTTTTGATAGTGGTTAGTGATTTGTTTTGTAGTAGCTAAACGGTTTGCTACAAATAAAGTTCCTCAAAACAAAGATTGAGACAATACACCTCACAGTCCCTAGACTACATGTCTGAAAAGATATATCTATCCAGGTAACTCTGTAACCAGTAATGGTCTGTACTTATGTTATGTTATGCCCGATTCTCTCTTCGAGGTCTCACTCATTAAATTAGACCTTATCTTACCGCCAACTTTCTTCCTATATCCAACTGCCGAATGTTGAATTAAAATAATAAACGCATACTTTGAGTCTTGCTTCATGATTGATGATATGAATTTGTACATCATGTTAACAACTAATTAAATAAGAAATGTACATCTGATCATTAATTTTAATTTAAAATCTCTATTAACATATAATTTTTTTTTTTTTAATTTCAGGTAATAACTCAAGTTGGATAATTTTTAAGATGGGTATCTTGTTTTCACCGCCAAAGTAAGATATAAAATTGCATTCAGTTCATTAAATATTTCATATTTAAACAAGTTTCTCAACAAGTCCAGCCTCTATGCTATGACTATACAAATACCAGTTGGTCTGTGTATCTTTTAAGCAAACCGAATCCCAAAAATGACAGATAACAATACGCATTCTAAGTTCTCTACATTTAATAATGAGCGGCAAAATGAATTTAGTTCACTTACCGCATTCTTAAATCAAGTACTCGTATCTCGTGATGATGGTATATCTAAGTATCTTTTTGGCTTGCCGATTGTCCTAAATTTCGTATCATCTCCCGTGGTGTCGTGGGATCATTAAAATGATTTACGTATTTACAGTATGTACCTACATTCGTATTTCGTTAATGGACTCTTGTAGTTATAATAATGTTTATGGAACCTAGAAACCTAGAAGGCAAAAAACCATTTAACTTTACACCACGCGTGAAAGAGTGAAGGCGGTGATTTTGGTGGCGTTCCACTAACTGGTCGCATTTTTATTGTCTTTAAACTCTAAATTAATTGTTAATTAGCACATGTTAGTGGAATTAACCTTTCCTTAGCTTAATCGATAAATCGAATGGTTGAAGGTCAACTTGTGTTTTTACTTTGCGGCAATCCACAACGACTGTAAAAGATCTCCGTGCATAAATCTTTTTTTATTATATTTTTTTTTTACTAGGGCGAGAACACTGTCGACACTACCCGGCCATTTAGTAGATTTTATCATATTTGCATCTAGTTCGTAATAGTGGCAGCAAAATCGATTGATTGGTTGGGAGTGTTTGTGATGATCGGTTGCCACAAAGCTTGTGTTTGGTTCTTGATTTTTGACGACTTCTGAGCGTGCTTAGGCAAACTACTCATTAAATAAAATGGCTGATTTTTGATCTGAATTCGACTTCGATTAGTTTACAACTTCTTTTCGGAATTCGAAGTTTGTCTTTGAAGTCAAAAAGTGAACTGTTTATGTCCGCCTTGTTGATTTGCTACCCTTGTTGTTTATTTAAGTTAAGATAGTACCAATGAATGTGGTTATCTCCTGAAGATACAAGGAGTCCATGCATGTGCGCGCACCAGGAATGTGCTTACGTACTAATCCACACCAGTTCTTACTTTAATAGCTCACCCTTCGGGAGTACCGTTAAGTTTTTCTTCGTGGGGCGGGTTAGCGATTCGTGCTATACTTTCTGCATTTTCTTCTTCTGTTCGCCTTGTTCTTTCATTTCTCCGGCGCTCACTTTGCCAATTTGCAACAAGCATGTAAATTTACACCCAATAGTCATCTGACTGATATTAGCTTGCGGTCTGTAAGGAGCATTGGATTGGAAGGAGTGCATATTCCTTATTTCGAATTTGACATTCTGAGCTAAGGGATGAGCTGTCATTGCTAAAATCGATTATTGTTTTTTTTGATAGCCGCCGTTGGCATTCCAAATTTAGATTTCGACGGTCGGATTCAGTTTTTAGTTGTAAGTCGATCTGCCGTTTGTATAACGTTGTCACATCTGCTTGGCAGTATTGCTACTGAAGCTGCTCTTTCTTCTTCCTGGACTCTCTTCATTTTGCTTGCGTACTGTCACGTTTTAAATGTTTGACATCTCGTTCGCGGGGATGTCAATGCTATTCATTACAACATTAACGACTGCTGCTTCGTCTGATACTGCTGATCGTCCTTAATGCGCTTAACCTGTTTCTGTTTCCTTCGTATCAAGTGACCCCGAGGCAGCGCATGTGATGACTGAGCTGTCTAGTATAGAATATACAATATACATATATATATAATATACGAGTATACTTACTTTTAATTAACGGGCTCCCGACCCATAAAGAGTCTCTGCCTGAGACACGGGCACGGTGCTTCCAGTTCGCCAAACGGAGGTTCGGTCTTCCTTGCCTTCTCGTACCAAGGGCCTGGGAGTCGAAGATCCTCTTAGCTGTAGCATTATTTTCCATTCGCTCAATGTAGCCGAGCCAATGTAGTCAAAGTGATTACGCTTTTTGGACTGCATCTACAGCTTGGTACAGCTCATAGATTTCGCGGTTGTATCTTCTCCTCAATTCGCCCTCCTCGCACATAGGCCAAATATCCGACGGTAATTTTTCTTTCAAAAGAACTAAATATTAGCTCCCCTTTTCTGCTTATCGTCCAGCACTCGGCACCATAAAGCAGGACTGGTAGGATTAAGGTTCGATAGAGCATGTATTTTGTCCTTAGAGTGAGGAGATTTGAACCCATTTGTTTTGCTATACCTAAGTAGCAGCGGTTTCCCAAGGTAATTCTCCGCCGGGTCTCCACCAAGGTGTCGTTCGTGGAGTTGATGTTTACTCCTAGATAGATGAACTCCTTAACTACCTCTAAGTTATTGCTATCAACAGTGACGTTTTGTCCTAGGCGGTGGACAGATGTTTGTTTGTTTGTTGATAGCATGTACTTGATCATGTCCTCTTTTACTTCAAGACCAACCAATTTCGCCTGTTCTTAAATCGCCGTAAAAGCCTCTAATACGGCACGCTGCGAACAGCCGATGATTTCGATATCGTCCGCATACCCCAGTAGCTGGACGGATCTATTGAATATAGTGCCTTCCGTGTTGACACCTGCCCGTCGCACTATTTTCTTCAGATCTAGATTCAAGAAATCACATGATAGCACATCTTCTTGCCGAAATCCGGTAAAAGTTTGGAATAATTCGGAAGAGCTGCTTCCAAACTGCATATTACACCGCGTGTTTTCAAGTGTCACGCGACCCAACTGGATCGGTTTTGCCAAATAGAGCTCCTGATGATGAATGCTATGATATGCGGCTTTAAAGTCGATGAAAGGGTGGTGGGTCTCGTCTTGGTCTATTGTCGATCTTCCGGGCCGGAAATCACATTGGTAAGTGCCTCTTAGTGTGTTGCGGAACGACTTGGCATGTTCACACAGATCGTTGGATAGTATCTTATATGCGACATGAAACGGGGATATGCCTTTATACTTCTTGCATGACATATGATTGCATTTCTTGTAGAAAGGCCGCCGCCTCTGATGACTTACCAGCAGAGCTTTTCAAATACCAAGGTGATGTGTTGGCAGGGCGCATATGCACCAACTCATCCAACAAGTTTAAAGCCCCTGAAGTACACACACACATAGTCATCAACCTGTTCCTAAAGGCATTTTGGAATAATATCCTTTTTTTGGTTCCAACGATCTACACAAAAATACTATGCCATTTAAGTACATTTGGACAAAACCGACGCTTTTGGGCACGACTCTCATTATTGTTATCCAATTTAGCGGAAATTAAATAAAGTATCAAGGATAATGTAATTGTTGTTGCCCCCTCTAAAATATTGGATGAGCTGACGTTTTTGAACGAGAAATTGTACTAATGCATGCCTGCATGGATGACGTTCAGTGAAACCGTTTAGAGTGAAACCGACAAGACCAAGTATAGGGTGTTTTTTTTATAGTGGCATAAAACTTTTTTTAAAAATAAAACACAACAAATTTAATGGAATGACCATGGCCTCCGCGCCTTATGAACGCCATCCTGTCGGTCCAATTTTGGACCACTGTTTCGAGCATACCAGGTCTTATTTCGTCAATAGTGCGTCGAATGTTGGCTTCTAAGTTATCAATCGTTTCTGGTTTATCAGCATAGACCAGAGATTTGAGGTACCCCCACAAAAAGTAGTCCAAAGGTGTCAAATCACACGAAAGAGGTGGCCAACTCACAGGTCCATTTGTTGAGATGATTCGGTCACCAAACGTTTGGCTCAACAAAGTCATGGTTGCACGCATGGCATGTTGCCCGTCTTGTTGGAACCATTTCTCCTCCAAATGATTTCCAATGACAATCATGAGGAATAAAAAAAATAACGAATCATTTGCCTGTCGCGTTCGCCATTCACGGTAATGTCGGCACCTGTTTTGGATTTAAAGACAAATGGGCCGATGACGCCTTCGCCATCTAAACCACACCAAACAGTGATTTTTTTGGAATGTAATGGAGTCTCAAGAGTCTCATGAGGATTGTGCTCACTCCAAAAATGACAATTCTGCTTGTTTACAAACCCGTGAAGCAAGAAATGAGCCTCATCGCTGAAGAGGATTTGACGATAAAAATCTGGTTCAACTTCCACTTGATTCTCAGCCCATTCACAGAACACACGACGCAATTGATGGCTTTAATTCTTGCACCAGTTGGATCTTATATGGATGACGGCCAAGATCTATCCTCAAAATTTTCCAAGTAGTGGACGGGCAGAGACCGATATGCTGAGAACGGCGTCGGATCGATAAATTCGGATCCTCTCTCACACTCACGTCTACAGCGAAGATGGCTTCTTCTGTACGCACGATACTGGTTCGATTTGGATGAATATTATCACAAAGAGTAAATGTGGTCATGAATCGATCCATAGTATTGCGTATTAGCTGCTCAGATGGACGATTATGCGCACCGTAAACTTGACGAAGTTTGGCGAACAGAGGGCGAATTTTGGAAATAAATTTCCACGATTAGTAAACGTTGTTCTGGTGTAAGTCTTGCCATGGTGATTTGCCAAGGTTAGGTTAGGTTAGGTAGACGTGGCTGTCAGCCAAAGCCAACACACTTAGACCAATGATAGGTCCATTGTGGTACCACACAGATCTGGGGATTACCCTCACTGCTCGTTGAACCAGTAGGAGCTTCTTATGAAGCGCGAAAGACTTCTAGCGCCAGTGCTGTCTAAGTCGCTTGTGTCATTGAACAAGAAGTCCCCTAGATGGAGATTTCTTCTATGGGAGAGCGCAGGACACGTGCAGAGAAGGTGAAGTACAGTCTCCTCCTCCTCCTCGTCCATGCAGCTTCTGCAGAAGTCATTTGAGCACACACCGAGTCTGGATGCGTGCCTGCCTATTAAGCAGTGACCTGTGATAACACCTATAGTGGAGCTAATATGTAGTCGGTTTAATGAGATTAGACACTTAGAGCGTCGCAGATCCAGCTTTGGCCAGATCCGCTTAGTCGCTAGACATGTATTGCTACTCGTCCACCTAAGGTTTGTTCTCTCGATTGCGGATAGCTTAAACAAGAGTTTACAAGTAGCGATTGGTATACCTAGGGAACCTTTATCAGGTAAAGGAGGTAATGTGGTTCCTTTTTTGGCGAGATCATCTGCCCTGCAGTTACCTGGAATGCCCCTATGCCCCGGCACCCAACAGAGGTGAATATTGAACTGCTCTGCCATCTCCGAAAGAGATGATCGGCAGTCTTGGGCTATGATGGAATTTGAAGAGACTGGGTCCAGGGACTTAATCGCGGCCTGACTATCCGAGAAGATACGGATATCCTATGAGGATATCACATTCCTCTTCAGCCACGTCAGGGCTTCTTTTATCGCCAAAATTTCCGCCTGGAACACGCTACAGTAATCATCAACACAGAAAGAGAGGCTAAGATTTAGCTTTTCTGAGAAGACTCCACCACCTACCCCATCGCTAGTTTTTGATCCATCGGTGTAAAAGTGGATCGATTTATCATTCGCAAATGCATCATCATCCCAGAATGATCTGGAAGGAATGGTGATTTGGAAGTTTTTACCGAACTGCAAACGGGGTATGGTGTAGTCTATGTTTCTGGGTAGAGACTTAAAGTAGTCTAGAATAATGGAGTGGCCAATATTGTTATTGGTCCGCTGCGAGGTAGCTTTTAAGCGGACAGCGGAACATGCCGCTGTTTGCATGCTAAATATATCAAGGGGTATCAGGTGTATCAGAATGTCCAGAGCAGCGGAGGTGGTAGTTCGGAGTGCTCCGCTAATGCATAGACACGCTGAACGCTGGACTTTGCCCAGCTTGTCGCGGTTTATAGCTATATCCAGGGCAGTCCACCAGACGACCACCCCGTAAGTAAGAATTAGTCTAACCACCGCTGTATATAGCCAGTGCGTAATGCGGGGTTGTATACCCCACTTTTTGCCAATGGCTTTTTTACAAGAGAAAAGTGCTACTGTAGCTTTATTGACTCTTTCTTGTATATTGGGTTTCCAGCTTAACTTCCTATCGAAGATTAGACCCAAACATTTTGCTTCGTCAGAGAAAGTTAAGCTTGTACCGCTAATAGAGGGAGAGTCAATATATGGGATTTTATATTTCCTGGAAAAGAGGACAAGCTCGGTTTTGTGGGGGTTAACGCCCAGTCCGCACCGATTAGCCCATCTCGTTAGCTTGTTAAGAGCGTTTTGCAGGAGTTCCTTTATGGTGTTGAGGTGTTTCCCAGAGACGGCAATAGCAACATCATCCGCATAGGCAATCACTCTGCAGTGATTTGCCAAAGTATACTTACTGAAAAAAATTCAAACACACTTTATTAGTATGACAGCTAGTTTGACAGTTATCCCTATCAGAAGTTTTATATCTTTATAAAAACCACCCTATACATGCCATCAACAAATAAACAAACATCTGTCCACGGGTGTTGAAACAAAAATGGGTTGGGTCACTCTAAGAAATTTAATCTTAATATTTAAAACTCAAAAATTAATAGAAAACATACATTAAAATTCTACGATTTAACAAAAAAAGAAATCATTTCACCAAATCAAAGGAGAGCGAAAAACAGGTTCAAGGCAAAAGTTTCAATTATTGATTTTCTTAACAAACGCATAAGTCCTCTGACGAAATAGGGAGGTTTGTTAAATTAACGACATGTACATTTTTTTTCTTTGATCTTGCTGTCTTCTTCTACCCAGCAGATAATTCCATATTGTTATCTAGAATTAAAAAATCCATGACAGATCTTTATCAGTTGAGTAGAGCAAATATTTCGCAGAAAATAAAAATGAGGGTGCCAGGAAAATAGTTACTTTATTTTGACGTGTGATTATTAAAACTCATCCTTGACTCAATTACAATGCTCAAGTATTTGATTTTGGAGGAGAGAATACGTGATGTACCGTCAAGTGGTAGGCCATCACCACTTGGTGTGTCCGACTCTCACGGACTAAACTCTCCCCGCTTACGGCCTACAAGCCACCCTGGAACCGCTCTTGGCATTATATCAGGGTGACGCCGTTTATAAGTCCGTAAAAGGACGCCGTCTTGTTAGTCTTCTGTGGCCTAAGACGTCTGTGCTTGCTGCGACCCTTGGTGGTCTTCTTCTCTTTTTTTTCTTTTGAGAACATGTTCTGCGTAGCTACAGACTTGTTGCCAGTTGTCGTAACACTAGCATCTTCTCCGGGGTGATGGCACCAATACTTATTTGCAGGTCTTGGCGAAGGCTTTCCCATCTGCTGCAAGCGAAGAAGGTATGTTTCGCGTCATCTTCTAGCGAGTCTCCGTACTGGCAGGCTGGACTGTTTGTTTTGCCGATTTTGTGGAGGAAGGCGTTGAAATATCCGTGTCCGGTGAGTAACTGGGTGACGTAGTAGTTGACCTCACCGTGTTTCCGGTCATTCCACTCAGCCACGTTCCTAATCAGCCTCGCTGTCCATCGTCCTCTGTTTTCCGAGCTCCAACGCTCTTGCCACTTCTGGTTTGTGAGCTCCTTAGCCTCCTCGGATTTCCGCCTTTTTGTCGAAGACGTGCTTCCTTTCTGCCGCTAAGAGATATATGGGAGTCACTCCTGCGACTACAAGGACGGCTAGTTCCGAAACCGTTCGGGAAGAGCTAGCTATACGTAGAGCTCCGCATTTTTGTTCCGCTTTTGTTGCGAGTTAACGGTGTCTCGTGCCGTGATAACCGCGGCGATGTCATCTGCGTACCCGACCAGACTGGCATCCTCCGGCATCTCCATGCAAAGGAAGCTGTTGTATGAGATGTTCCAGAGATCTGGTCCTAAGATCGATCCCTGCGCTGTGCCTGCTGTCACTTGCTTTCTTCGCGGGCCTTCTGTAGTCTCCTAGCGCAGCTCTCGATCCCTGAGATAGTCCTTCACCATCCGCAGGATATATGCTGGGGCGTGGAACCTCCGTTCGAGCACTTTCAATATGTCGATCCACCTGGCTGAGTTGAAGGCGTTGCGTACGTCCAGGGTTGACAGCAAGACGATCTTCCTAGAGTAGTGACTTCCCTTTTGGGCGATTTGTGCGGCGTTCACTACTTCTTTTATTGCTCCAATTGTAGAGCGGCCTCTCCGGAAGCCGTACTGCCTCTCTGACAGATCGCCTGACGCTTGCACTGCCGCTATGAGTCGTGGCTTACGTAGCTTTTCCAGGAGTTTCCCCGCGGTGTCTAGCATGCACAGAGGCCTGTATGCCGATGGGGATTCCGGATCTCCCTTGCCTTTGCTGATAAGCACCAACCGTTGCTTCTTCCAGCTGTTGGGGAAGATGCCTTCCTCGAGCAGACTGTTAAACATGTTCAGCAGTAAAAGCAGACGTGTTTGGGCGGTCATTTTGAGGGCTTCTGTGGGAATTCCGTCGGTGCCGGAGGCTCTCCTATTTTGCAGGGACAGCACCGCTATGCTCAACTCTTCTTCGCTAAAAGCTGGAATTTCCTGTCGTTGGGCTAATGTGGTGTCGGGTGGCCTGACCGGATGCGTTGGGAAGAGTGTCATATTAACTGAGATATTAATGAAAACTACCAAAAAGGAATATTCAAATCTTAGGTAGTCAGTAGCATGCAAGTAGATCTCGACTACGAAACTGTTGCGCTACTAGACTGAAAAACATAATTACATTTTTTTAGCTAATAAACAATTCTTCAACTAACGAGACTCTTCATAAGTAGAGGTCAAAATTGATATCTCAAATGGGATTCAAAACACTGTCGGATCGAAAAGCAAAACGTACACCATCTGCAAATGCTGTCAGTCAGTATGCCTTTAAATAAAAGTCCAGACGATGAATTGATACAAATCAGAAAAAGTGTTGGTTCCACCACGGAGCCCTGAGGTACAATAGTATTAAGAGACTTAACTACGCTTCCGGTGTCTCTAAACTTTGCTCTTGGTGGCCTGTTTCTGTGGATCGATATCTTATTGGTTGTTGGAATACCAGAGCTTTAGGTTCGTGTTAAAAAATTGATCTGTTGAAGACTGAATAATGTCCATGTCTTCATGTTGAAGAAAATATATTGAAAGTATGTATAACGCACTTTTGGTTTTTCTCTAAATATAGGTACTTCAAATATATATGGACTAAACTCCGTACTTACGTTCTTTGTTGTATGAAAAGATAAACCCTCAATTTCATAACAATTTAATTTTAGTATATCTGTGAGTGCATCCAACTTAAGTTCTCATTGTTATTGCAAATTAAACCTGACATTGTTCTCACCTAATTCTTGCAACCGCTTGCACTTGCAAAGAATTGCAAAATGATTCAACCGTCAAGTGCAGAGCAGTATCTTTTGCTCCAATTCATTATACTCGTATCTTCTCGCAAAAAAAATAACTATGGGTTAATTAATGATTTCGTTACTGCGTCTAATGCAATTCATACCTCAGATCTTGGCTTACATTGAAATTAATCAACAAACGAGCTATCACTATGTTCGGGATGTATACATGATCTGGGATGAAATCTTTGCGGCAACCGGCCCAGCATAATGCGTTGCAAAGTTTTTGCCATTTGATGGTAAAGTGTGACCGCGAATGAGATCTTATTTCAATTTAAACCTGCAATTCAGAGACAACGCAGCTGAACGGATCACCGAGTGTGATAAAGTGATATCGTCACAGTGTGGATTGCTTTGAAGCTTCTAAAGAAGTTTGCCATTGATATGCTCCGCCGCGCCGATCACCAACATAGAGAGCAGTGGCGGCAGGTACACGTATCTATTTGAAATGAATTTAAGTTGCGTGTGGTTAGGAGATTTCATGCCACTCAAGGCCGTGCTAAGTCTAGCGCAATGGAGTTGTTTCTGGTGTTTCGGGTTTCTGATGGGATGGGTAAGCATAAATGCGCCATTGAGAAGTATGAGTAATTTGCGATAATAAGATAATAAATCTTTTTGGATAAATTGCCTCGACAATGACTTAGAAGCTTTAAAGATTGTTTAGGGTAATTGGGGTATCTTTTTTTATAGGTGTGTACTATCCTTGGATATGTTTACTTCGCTTTTGAATTGAATGGAGCTGATTTCTATGGTCTACGACGTCGTTAGCCAAACAATGAACTTCACTTATACAAAATCTCATAATAAGGTCAACCTGTTACTATTATTTTTTCTGCAATGACACAACTGTAGTCGGTGAGTGACTTTAATATTAATTTTGAAGGCATGATTTAGGGGGATAATTTTAAGACGCAGGCTGGAGGGCATGCTATAGAAGGATTAATCTTTGCCAAATATAAATTTCCTAAAATTATGCCTGGATTTATATATTTAGACATTAACGGACCTAAAAAATATATTCTGTTAGCATCTAAATTTTTGGCACAAAAGAAGGTACCTACAATTTTGCGCCAATTCCGAAACAAGATGCTTCCAAGGACTGATTATATTTTTATTTCGTAAGCGTTAAGCGAATGAAAAACGTGAGACCTGATTGGGGGAATAATAAGAGCAAGCGACCCCTCGGTCTGTGGTCCAACGCACTACACTGAGCCACTAGACCCACACACAGATAAATAAAGATTTTGTTGTACCCTCACTTTTTATCTTTCAATTACCAAGAGCGTATTTTTAAGATTTCAAAATAAAAAAAAGAAAACATAACACACAAGTTAAAGAAATGAGCCAACGTTTCTTCCATTCGATAGATAAATTAGTAACATTATTGATAACAAAAGCATTTCAAGCATATGGCCATTACTAAACTGCATCCTCGAGCTTTATTTTTTACTTCTTTTTCAAGCATATGAGGCCGTATGTCACAAATGGTGCTCTCTATGTTGGCTTCCAAAGCTGAAATCTGGACCAACGACTTTGAATTGCCCAACAGAAAATAGTCCCGCGGCGTCAAATCACACGATCTGTTGTAACCCCACTATTTATCTTTTAATTACCGAAAGTATTTTTTTAAGAGCTGTTCGATTTGATATTGAGGAAAAACATACACAAGTTGAGGAAGTGAGCCAACGTTCTTTTTAATCGATAAATAATTTTGTGATGAAAAATTATTTCGGACATATGGCCACCGCTTCTCAGAAATCGCATGCTAGGGCTTCAATTTTCAACCACTTTTTAGAACATTTGAGGTTATATTTAACGAATGGTGCGATGGATGTTGAGGACAAAACGAAGTATATGCTATCAACGAGAAAGGACTCTCAAAGGCGACTCGGACAAAACATCACGATGGACAGATACAACTTCGAAGTAGTTAAAGACTTTGTCTACCTGTGCTCCACTATCACTTCGCAAAATGACATCGGCGCAGAGATCAAGCGAAGAATCACTCTTTCCCATCGCTGTTTCTTCGGGCTTAGAAGGCATCTAAGAAGTAAAGGCCTCTCTCATAGAACCAAGGAGATATTATATAAGACCTTAATCATCCCGGTCCTGCTGTATGGTGCAGAAGCATGGACCCTATCAAAAGCGGATGAAAACCTTTTGGAATGCTTTGAGAGAAAGATTCTTCGAGTGATATTCGGTCCAGTTTGTGACGATGGATTGTGGAAAAGAAGATTCAACCACGAACGATACGGGCTATATAGCGACTCTGACCTGGTCAAAAAGCTAAAAATAGAACGGCTGAGATGACTTGGACACGTGGAGCGTATTTACAACAACGCACCAGCCCGACGATCTTAGAATCCACCCCTGAGGGTCAAGGCAGCAGAGGAAGACCCCACCTTAGGTGGCGCACAATTTTAGAACAACCTCAATCAATTTGGTGTGCGTAACTGGAGGCAGCTATCGAGTGACTGAGCTGGTTGGTTGAGGCCGTGGTCCACCCTGGACTGTAAGCGCCACCAAAAGTAAAGTAAAGCGATCGATGTCGTCTTCCAAGGCTGGAATAGTTTTTGGATCTGTCGCCTGGATTACCCACGTTTAATGCCCCTACATAAAATAGTTCAGCGGCGTCAAATAGCACGATTTGATCACAGTCAATGATATTCTCCATGAACACCTTCTTCAATAACTCGATGGTTTCGCCGCCAGCATGGTGGCACCGACCACGTAAAAGCACTTTTGGAATAAAAAATGATTGGTCATGGCTCTGTGGCGGACGCCATTGACGTTTCGATTTTGTTAATTTTTGGAGAAGTACCGCCCGATGATACCGCCGCCAGCCCATAGACCGCACCCACAAATGGTATTTTTATGGGTGCATCTGAAGCTGATAATCACCTTTGGATTTGTCTCGCTCTAATTGCATTATGCGTATAAATAAAGCCACATACTTTACAAAAGTGTGTGCCTAATCAACTCACGACGCAAATGATGTTTAACTGACTTCAATTCCTACAGCAATACTTTCATCTGTGTATTTTTGTTAGTGTGTTGGACGTTGGTGTTCAAAAGAGTAAATTGGCGTTGCATTCTTTACTGAACACTGATTTTGGAAATAAATTTCCGCAATTTGTGAACGCTGTTCCGGCATAAGTCTTTGCTTCATGATTTTGCAAAGAATACTGAATCAAAATAGTCATGCTTTACAACTGCTGGCAACATCACCAGCATTTGATTGGGCTCAGTTATTAAGTGATCCGAAATCGGAAGGCCGGTCAATTTTTATTGAGGTCGAACTGGCGTAAGGTAAAAGTGGCTCCGATGCATTTAATCCTGATCATAGCTTTGCCATGTGCAGTGGCTCAGTGGTTAGTGTATTGGACTACTGATCGAGTGGTCCACAAGAATCTTCGATCCCTTTGACTGGTTGTCACCTATAACAATCAAAGCAAAGATTTTGACTAAAAATCTTTGGCTCTTGGGTATGGGATGGGATGAATCCAGGTTCAAATCACGCCGGGCCATATACTCTATCCAACAAAAATTGTCAGTACAGGGAAGATAGGATGTTTGTCCTCAGTCTGGTTGCAATGACTTATACATAAATCGGTCCCTCTTTAAAGCTCTCACAGGGTTGCCGTAGTGTGTATGATAATATTAGGGTTACCATCTTCAAATTTAAAATAAAAATATTGCGGAACGAAATAAATTCTCTTTTTCCTTTTCTGGTAAGATAATAATACGCGCGTTTTTTTAAGGGTATCTCCAGTAGACCATCAAAATATATAAATTTCGTAACACAAAAAAAAAAATCAAAACGAAAAATATATCACTGTAATCCAATTTATTCATTATAAATATAAACAAAAAACATAAAATACTAATTTCTAATATCTACTCAACTAATCCACTGAGTAATTACTGCTACTGCTCTCGTTATTTAGGTCTATTATTAACCTTTCAACTGCTTCCTCGGCAAAAACGTCCATTTCCCACATGTTTGGCTCAACAACCTGTTAAACGTGTCGGACACATCGATGCCATTTTTCCTGGTCAACCCTTGTAAGTGCCGTCGTTAGTAAGTCTCTTATTTCAGCTATTTTAAATGACTTGTTTTGGCTTGCTACCAACCCTTTCACTTGAGCCCAAACCAATTCTATTTTATTAAGGTCACAGTGATAAGGTGGCAAGCGAAGCACTTTATGTCCCGCATTTTGAGCCAATTCATCCACGACGTATGTTTCATACTTGGCTTTTTAACGTTTAACGATCAAGCAACCCATTGCATGATTGCATCTCTAGCTAACTTGAGATCTTTCTTTTGGGAATTCCCGTATTCATTGGCAAAACAGGCGTCATTCATCGGAAAAATAAAGACATCATACAAACAGGTACATAATGAGATGAAAGGATGTATTTATGTTTTTTCTTTATTTATTTATTTACATCATCAAAGCTCAATTAATGGCTTTCTTAGACACTAACACTATAATCTAATCTTGAGCATACAACTTTATTTAAACAGTTTGCGACATAAACTCAATCAGCAAGATTTTCTAAAAATATTTCCCAGTCCTTTCCGCTATATGTATATTGTGAATTGTAGACACAATCAGGCAATTAGAGTACAAAATTATATAACCACGACGCAATGTCATATACCTAAACAGATGGTAAAAAAACTGCACTTGTGCAGCTGTATAATACAAATACAATCAAATTAAACCCGAATGGCAACACCCCACGTAATAATTCGTTCTCAAAAGCACCAAAACTGAAAATTCTTTGACAAAATCCATAGAAAAACCCTTAATGATATGCTTCATTGTAGAGATAGTAATACTCTTCTGATGTGCTTCAGTCACACACACTGCTTATTTTGGTGGATGATAATAGCAAGCGAACACAAGACGATCATGCTCATTCCCATTCGGCTGCGTGGGAGACTGGTTGTGGTGGGTTGTATGCGAATTTTAGGAAAATTACAACAACAATTCCTTGGTATGACAGTGGTTTGGTTTTTATTTCAGTGGCAATTCTTGCGTTGGAGTGCCGTGAGAGTATCTACAGGCACCACTGGTAGAAAAAAAGATCCTCCATTAGGCCTGTACTGACAATTTTTGTTGGATAGATTATAGTAACAACTTAAGTTATTTTCCACACCTCCTTCAAAAGTCTGACAAGCATCCAAGAGCATCAATTGTCGTGAGAAGCTTCTCAAATTTTCCGCTCGGGGTCAGCTTCAACGACAAATTGTACAAAGCTCTTTTCCACTTCGCGCAAGCAAATGCTTAGAGAAGCTGGGGCCCTGATTACAAATAAAAATTCTCGTGGCATGACTATCGTTAAAAAAGCGATTTCAAGTTACGAGATCGGTCGCAGGTATCTCTAGCCCAATCATACCATTTTAGCTATGGTAATATAAACATGGAAGGCAATTGACACTGAAGGAAACATTTTTGTTGAGTACTTTTAGTTACATCGATGTTATTCAAACAACTTTTAGTTGCAGCATGTTAAAACTAATTTGTAACTCTTTCAACGAGTAACTCTTCTTGGGCTTATACAAATATTACAAGCAATATTATGTTTTGCCCTCTAAAGCGTCCAAATTGATAAATTAATATGATAATCTTGGGCAGCGTTACATTAATACATTCCCGATGATCGATTCCCTCTACCCTTTGGAAAATCCTCGTGGTACGTGAGCCCACATCTAGTGCTTTTTTCCACTGCCAACATTCTTGCGAACATCTGACAAACGTCCAAGAGTATCAATTGTCATCAGAAGCTTCTGAAATCTGCCGTTCGTATTCGGCCTAAAACTGTAACTGTAGGTCCCTTCCACTTCGCACAAGCAAATGGTCGGAGAAGCTATAGGTCTTAAACCCTGTATGGACCGTTAATGCCTATTGATTTATTAATTTATTTTTACACACTAAACAAAACCCACCCTTACAGTGTATACTGTAATCGCTATTCATGAGATTCCGCAACACGCTGTGAGTTGTTTGAATGTGCTGAATGTATACTCTTTCGTAAGCCGGGAAACTGAATTAGGTCATTTGAGTGTTCGGATTATGAACAAGAGACTCAGTCTTGCGAAATTGAGCCCGCCCCATTTATGGTGCCGTAGCATGAACTTTGTCTTTTTTTCCTTTATCGCGAAGTTATGATCATAATTTGCGGGTGGCATTGGTGCCATGGTAGTGTATTCACTAAATGATTGTCAAGTCGCACGTTTGAATCCCGAACAAGGTTTTTGTAAAAAAAAACCTACAAAAGCACCAAACTTCTATCTTATCCTCCTATTCTTTCATGTAGTAAGAGCACCTAAAAACAGGCAATGCAGCACTTGCTAGGTACTGTTTCAGCAACAAAACAAAATGCCCGCGATGTGTTTCCATTATAAGGGTATTGCATCAATTACAAAAAAAGAAATCGCTTTAGCGCACAATTATTAAAGGGATTATAACCATCCCACTTAATGTCATCTCTACTGGTTTGCCGTGGGCAGGTTTCTGGGTTTCGGAACACTCCTTCACTGACGCCAATCAAATGCTGGTGCTATTGCACTGGTATGATCCCGGTCTCCCTCTGGTCTCTCTTCTCTTAATGATTTCTGTTTGTTCGTCCATTTACGACACCGTGCCAACCCACGAATTTGCATGCACCCTTGTGAAAAAGTTTGAAGATGTTAAATGCGTCGCAAGTCTCTTAGAAAACTTTAACAACAAATACCGTTTTTTTTTGAAGAGCGCTGCAGTGATATTCTTAGCCCGTCCCTGAACGGGAGGAATTATTAACTTTTTCAAAAGCAAATAAAATTGTTCTGGCTGGTTTTGAAAGAAAAAATCGTTGAGTAATATTTCGTCCATTTCGTATTGACTGAGATAGGAGAAGATTCAACGACAAGCCATGAGTATGAGCGGCTGAGATGGCTTGGATGTCGACCATAAATCGAATTATGGCACGACTGAGCCTATTAGTCAACCTGCATTGAATGATGAACACTTTACGTGCCACCAAATAATAGATACCAAAACTCTAAGGTCATGAGATTTAAATCTACCCAGAAAGAACCTAGCAGAGGAAGACCCCAGGTTAGGCGACGCGGACAAGTTCCAAAAACTAGTGTCAGCTGGCAAAAAGCCGGCGGGCTTGAGGCGGTCATCCATTTCGGGCTATAATTGCCATCAACCAAATTGGTATAAAGAACTAGGGGCAATTGGTTAATAATCGATTTACCTTGAAGGGGCTTTGTTGGGCTCATAATCAAATAAGGAAGCATGCACTTGTCGAAATCGTAGAAAAAGACACGCTTGAATGAATGGATCACACAAATGCACCATTAATGAAGTGATCGGAAACCTGGAGGCCTGCCGATGTTTATTGAGGTCTAACCGGCGAACCCCACTGCAGTAGGGATGCAGTAAAGTGGGAGGGTTATGATCGCTCTAATCCTGGTCATAGTCTTGTCGTAAAGGAAGAAGAAGAAGACATATGTATCTAAACATTGAACTCCATTAAATAATTGTAAAGTAGATTTGGCAACACTTCCGCTTTATCAGATTTCGACAACTTTCTTCAACTTTCACTGTGATATTGAAAGAGCTGCAGTGTTTCTTCCACAATAAATAAGTTAATTTCTGGTCTGGCACTATTCATTCCGTTAAATCAGCAATTACCTCATTGTTTACTTTTTGGAAGCACTACCTCAGGGCAAAACCAAACGGTTTCCCTCCATTTTTACAATCGATTTGTGTTTTTTTTTTACAAAATGGTCTTCCATTAGCGACACGGTCATACACTGGTTAACTCACGTGGGAATTTCAAGTTCAAACCAGAAGAAGGAAATACAAAAAGAAACGTGCATCCATACCACGATAACAATCATATCGCTGTTGCTGCTGCCACGACTTTTTCCGGATGAGCTGTCAGCCACCACTCAGTGTGCCAACTACTATGTCAGCCGCTGCCACAGTTTACTGTTTCACTGCAATTTAATGAAGAGTTTTTTCCAATGCTGGTTGGTGATGCTCAGGTGGTGGTAGATGAAACGGTATTAAGGGGCTTAGGGCGGCTTATACCACAACCATGTGAAATACAAAAAAAAACTAAAACCTGTCGATGTCGTTCTTCCCCTTTTTCAGTCTCTCTATCGTCGTCTGTACCTTATCCCGTCACCTGGCCGACAATTGACTCTGAGCTGGCTAAAAAGACGTGTGCCCTCAGCCCTAACCAACTAATTGACGTTAATATAGAAATTGAGTGATTTATTTCCCGGTTGTTTATTGCGGCTGGGCCAAGTTAACACTGAGACATCGATCCTGTCATCAACAATAAAAGTCGGAACATAAAGCAAACAAACAAAAAATACACGAACAGAACTATAATAGTTTCATGGTTTGTTAGCCACGTTTACGTAATAATACAATCAGAGAACCTCGTCTTGATGTCAAGTTCAGGGTTATATCTGGAGCAAAACGGTTTTCATTTTCCACATTTAAAATGCAAAATGATGGGGAGCAGCAAATCGCTGATGGAATATAAAAACGGTATTTGCCGTCGCAGTGTGTCTGTGTGGTCATAGATCATCGGATTCGAGACGTCAGCTTTTACGGAATGATCATGACAACCTTGAAAAGAGTGCAGTATTTGTCAGCGGTAATCTGATCTTACAGCTCTGAGATTAGGTTTGCTGTGTAGAATTATTAGCAAAACTTTACCCTGATGAGCAGTTGGATATGCATGGGAGGTGACTCGGAGCAAACTTTAAAAACACATTGTAGATAATGGTTATTGAAATTCAGTAGTCTTACACGTGTGAGGTAAAATCCATGTATGGCGGTGTTGTCGGATAAGCACAGGTTCAGTGATCACATTTTTAAATTCTGGGGACATAAAGCAAGTTGGAAAATAGCTTCGAATTTCAATTATGTACTTTCGTTATGCTTATGATTTCGAACCCAACCTCGAAATCTTATAACAGGTTCTTAAATGAGGTATGAGTAGGTTTCCTGACTTTTTCGAACTCAGATTGTAGTTGGGTAGATATCATGTGCTGTCATATATATATTATATCATGTGGACTGGACAGATACTCGTATGTTCGAAAGTTGCACGGATGAAGAGCAAGACTTGACAGAAACAACCGATTTTTTTGTTTAAGCTATCAAACTGGACAGTTGTGTATTATCACACCTTTCCTCAACTCCCTGTCCAACTTGGGGTCATTCATTTTCAGGAGAACTCGTTTAAAAAATAAAGTTAGTTACATGAATGAAAAACAGAGTTGGAGACGGTTTTGAGGTGCAGGTACATTAATGGTGACTAAATTTAAACAAATACTAGTCACAAGGGATGGTCCACTTACTATAGGTATAATTTACTTTGACATCGCTTTCACATTTGTTCCGACTTGAGTTGACTTCAAAATCCGTTAGGAAGGGAGCTTATTTAACTTGGATAGGTACCTCAAAGACTAAATCTTTATTACCTTCAGCTTACTCTGATTCCAAAAAAAAAATCGAAAAGTTAAATCCGCTCAAGTTGACTTTCAAATCAGAAAGAAGAGTAACGAAGGTTTATTGAAATTGGTTGGTCTTGAATTTAATGAGGACAAGACCAATACATACATGCTATCCACAAACAAACAAACTTGTGTGCACCGCCTAAGACAAAACGTCACTGTTGATAGCAATAGCTTCGAGGTAGTTAAGGAGTTCATCTACCTTGGAGTAAGCATCAACTTCACGAATGACACCTAAGTGGAGATCCGACAGAGAATCTATCGAACCTTAATCCTGCCAGTCATTCTTTATGGTGCCCAGTGCTGGCAATAAGATGGAAGGGGGGGGGGGGGGGGGGGCTTAATTTACAAGAAAAATACTCTGTCGGATATTTGGTCTTATATGTGCGACGAGGGCGAATGGGGGAGGAGATATAACTGCGAACTTAGCTGAACCAGGATGTGGATGTAGTCCAAAAAGCTAAATCGCGTCGACTACATTAGCTGGGTCACATTGAGCGAAAGGACAACAATGCTCCAGTCAAGAGGATTTTCGACTCCCAGCCTCCAGGTTCGAGAAGACAAGGAAGACGGAACCTACATTGAAAGCCGAAGCCATCGCAGATGAAAGAGCGCTTGCTCTGGACAACTGGAAGCAGCGTGTATTTGATCACAGAGGCTGGAAGGCTGCAGTGTCTCCGGCAGAAATTCTTAATGTGTTAGCATCCCGTTGAGCAAGTAAGGACTTCAGAATAGTCACAAGGGATTGGCCACATTCTCCATCATCCATTTTAAATTTGTTCTGGTTTAGGTTGACATGAAAATCCGGAAGAAGGGAACGAATGTTGGTTTTCATTAGTATCATCTGAAGACAAGAAACCCATAGCCTTTAGGCCTTTAGGGTATCTTTGTTATGTGGAAAGCCCAAAGGCATTGCCAGTTGCTTTTGTTTCGCAAAAGTAAGTTTAGACTCGAAGAAAATGTGAAAAAACTTAGCATTGCTTGATACGGTCTATAGAGTGCCCATAAAAACTAGCCCCCTCACATGTGTATCTGTTTTGTTTTTGTGAATGGCATCATTTCAGTCTAAGTTAGGTTGGCTGACAAAGCTTCTTCACATCACCAGGTATAAGAAGCGCAGATTTTACACTCTCGCCAATAAGTTAGATTTTTTTTTTTTTTTTTTTTTTTTTTGTCGGGATGTGTGAAACTTTCTGCACTGGAGCACTCAGACTCAATACTGGTCCATTGTACTGCCAGGCAGACACACCACATTTTACTGTGGGAATTTACTCGTTTTTCTAAGAAAAACGAGAAGGCGCTTCAATGATAAGGAGCTTAGGTTTACAGCACTCACCATATCCGCACCAAATACCTGCCACCTGATACGAGCAAAAGCAGGACAATCACAGAGGAAATGTTCCGCAGTGTCGTCGCTTTCTCCACAGGCTTCGCAGTTGGTGGTGTCGCTTAGGCCTAGCACCTTAAGGTGTTTGGCAAAAGCGTAGTGTCCCGGAAGAACGCCAGTAGTCTGTCTGCAGTCTTTTCTGTTGAGAGACAACAAGAATGCCGCGGATTTCCCACAGACGTCGGGGAGCATTTGCTTAGTCTGTCTGCACCCTGGAGAGTCATGCCAACGGCGATTGTGTTCATAGGAAACCCAACCGTCAATGGAAGCCCTGACCGAGGACGCAGGCAGACAGATCGCTGGTTCAGGTCCTGAGAGGTCCCCCTCTGAGCCTTGTCTAGCAAGTTCATCGGAGATCTCATTTCCCGTGATCCCGTTATGACCCGGGACCCAGACAAGTTTAAGTGAATTCAGCCTTCCGACCGAATTCAGAGATATCTTGCATTCACGTACTATTTTGGAGGTAGTTAAGGGTTTGAGTAAGGCCTTAAGCGCAGCCTGACTGTCGCTACAGACGCAGATACTTCGCCCCCTCCACCTGTTCCTCGTAACATAGTCCATGGCCATTAGGATAGCATAAGTCTCTGTTTGGAAGACTGACGCATGTTTGCCTAACGGAAAGAAAAGTCTAACGCTATCGCTCTCCACGAAGACACCAGCACCAGATCCTTGATCGGTTTTGGAGCCATCCGTAAAAATTCGACTGCATTCCCTTCCAGGTTCAGAGTCCGGCCAGAGCCAGTCCTGGACGCGAGGAAAGTCGACCTCGTATTTGCGCTTTAGCCGAAGTTCCGGTGTCATCGCATCAGACGGCATATCCATAAGACAGGAGTCGAAGGACAACCGTTGCGCCAGTTCATCAAAACTCCAGTGCGAGTTATACCAAAAGCCACCTCTTGTAAGACGTGAGATAGCCTTGATTGCACAGCCCATGATGTAAACATCAAGGGGCGGAAGGTTCAATAGTGCATCTAGGCCGGAGCCAGGCGTGCTGGGGAAGGCCCCCGTGCAGCCGAGACATACCTGCCTTTGGAGTTTGGCAAAAGCAGCAGTGACGTATTTACGTGAAAGCTTATTCCACCAAACAACCGATGCGTATGCTATAAATGGTCTTATCATAGCCGTATAAATCCATAGGACTCTTTTCGGTGATAAGCCCCATGTCTTGCCGAAAATGCCTTTGCACTGCCAGAAAATAGACAGCGCCTTGGCAGTCTTCAGCTCAACATGTTTGGACCAAAGAAGTTTGCTATCCAGGATGACTCCCAGATACTTTGCTTCATTGGAGAGTTGGATTGTGACGCCTTTTAGCACTGGCTGAGTCAACCCGACCAGCTTCCTCCTTCTCGTAAAGAGAACAACCTCAGTTTTAAGAGGATTGACCGAGAGCCCATTCCTAGTGCACCATTCGTCGATCACGTCAAGGGCCGCCTGCGCCTTGGCGCATACAGTCGCTAGGCATGATCCAACAGAAAGCACGGCAACATCATCCGCGTACGCCTGAGCGTAAATATTAGAACTGTTGAGTGCGTTCAACAGAGAGTCGACCAGCATACACCACAGCAGTGGAGACATGACGCCGCCTTGCGGGCAGCCTCTGTTTACCCCCGCCATAACATAGCGGCCACAATCCGCATCCGCAACCAACGTTCTATTCATTAGCATTGCTTTAATCCACAACACCAATGGTTCGTCTACTCCGTGTTGTCTGGCGGAGCTGCACATGCTATCAAAAGTCGCATTGTCAAAAGCACCCTCAATATCGATGAAAATGCCCATCGCGTATTCTTTTCTGTCAAGCGCGCCTTCAATTCTACCAACTAGATTTTGGAGCGCAGTCTCGCAGGATTTTCCGCGTTGATAGGCATGTTGCATCGGAGATAGTGGGTGCAATCGCAAAGCACCTTTGCGCACGTGAAGCTCGACCAGCCTTTCCAAGCTTTTCAGCAAGAAAGAAGTCAGACTGATTGGTCTGAAGCTCTTGGCGAGCGAGTAGTCACTTCTGCCAATTTTTGGTATGAATGCCACTCTAACTGTACGCCAGGGTGTTGGAATGTATGCCAGTGCTAGGACAGCGGTGAAGATTTTCTTCATAGTCGGTAGCAGCTGGTTTGTTAGATAGATACTAACTTTCGCTTACAGTGATTCATTCATCACCAGCGTGCCAAATGGCAGGGTTTCCTTGCCTATAAAGCAAGGTTCGCAGAACGATAAAATATGATTCGTTCCCTCATGAAAAGTTCGCAAAGGAATTTGATTTCTGATTCAATCGCAAATCTTATTTTTCGGTTCGTTTAATCAAATCTGTTGCGATCTGTAAAATATAGTTCGTTCGCAAATTTATCACATGTGAACTATTGGAGATCCGTTCGCGAATGGTTCTCATAAGAAAAAATAGTAATTTTACATGAAATTTATATTACATATTTTAATATTGAAAGAACATAAGTGAAAAGTGTTTTTTTTTTTCATATTAAAATTTTGGAATAAATTTGCATTCAGTTTAACTAAGAAAACATTATTTATTGTTTCTTTGGATAATTTGTTTCTCTTTTTTTTTAACTGGTAGAGCGCTAAAAGCCCGTTCAAAAGAGACTTGAGTTGATGGCACTGCCAGCACTGCTTGTGCAAGTTTTCCTAGAATAACCTCTTTGCTGCTCAATGTTTTCCAATGCTCAATTTTCTCTCACAAAATAAGCAAGTTGATTCGTCAGCTTCTTCATTATAAGAAACATATTAATTTATTTCAAATGTCTTTGTTTTCCCCATTTCAACCAAAATAATAACTATTGAAAATATTAATTACCCCATTTCAACCAAAATAATAACTATTGAAAATATAAATCGCGAATCGAGAATGATTTTTTGTATGGATCTTTACAGATCCTTATTGCGAGCGAACCATATTCTATCCGAATTTCTTTTTTCCGATCTCTCACAAACGAGAGATACAGACAAAAAGGATACAGTTCGTTCGTGAGAGAACTATACATTTTTAAAGATCGAAAATTTTATCGTTCGCGAACTTTATTGTGTATGGTTCGTGAGAGGATCGATAAAGAACGATAAAGATCCTTATTTTATCGTTCGCGAGCGATATTTTACGAATCCTGGTGTCTAGAGCCTTCGATCGACCCTTTCCCTGCATCGTCATCATGAAGAGATGGAGTCTTTACCGCCGTCTGCTTATAGCCAATGGTTGTTATATTGTTTTGATGGTTGTCTTGATCTGGTTCAACTGGATCAACTATTAAGTGTAAGTGCTCTAAAAAGCAAAACTAATTTATTCCAGTTGCGTTTTACGTGTCGCTGTAACTAGGGTCTTGAACTTTTTTTGGAAACAAGGAAAAAAAGAACTGTTCCACTGTGTGGGAACAAATACAAGGTGGTGCACCAATTGTACAATAAGAAATTCATATAACTTTTTTTTAAATCAATATATTTTATATATTTATTTTGTTTACTGTATAGAAAATGTAATTTTATTTTATGTAACTAATTGTTTCTGAAGATAATAGACCGTAAATAACCTATATGCTCATCCACGCATATGCGGCCTGAAGGGTTGAGGTCTGGAACGCCTCAATTATTGTTTTAATGGACTGCTTCAATTCAGTCACATTTTTGTACACCTCTTGCTTGACATAACCCCATAAAAAAAAGTCTGGTGCAGTCAGGTTAGGTGACCTTGCGGGCCAGCGAAAAATGGAGTTTCAGGATATTAATATCGTTGGAGCTCCGCCGGTCTGGCTATGTGTGCAGTTGCTACATCTTGCTGGAACCAAATTCTGTTGAAACGCATACTTTTTCGGCGCAGTTCTGGGTAAAAAAAAATACCTTCAACATCTTTAAATAATGGTCCCCATTCACAGTTACTGTTACACCGTTTTCTTCAAAGAAGTATCGGCCCACAATGCACCTTGATGAAAATGCGCACCACACAGTGACTCGTTCTGGGTAGAGTACCGTCTCACGGAGAATTTCTAGATTAGCAATCTATGCTCATTTACATTGCCGTTAAGATTAAAATCTGCCTCATCAGACATAAACAAGCAATTTATCAAGCTGTTGTCTTCTTCGGTCATTTCAATAATTTTTTGGCAAAATACCAGGCGAATAGGCAAATCCAGAGGGTTTAACTTGCTTGCGATTTGGACTTTGTACGGAAGCAAGTTTAAGTCATCATGAATTATCCGTTGTACTCGTAATGACCGTCTGCTAACTCAAATTTGCGCCGATAAGTTTCTAGTCGAAGCGCTTGGATTTGCCTTCTCAGTAAAAAGTCACCAAAGTAGTCCATTAAAGTAGTCTGCCTTAAGCAAAGCCTGCAGCAGAAATCCATTGAACACAGTCCGAACAACAGCTGGAATTGAAACCACGAGAGCGCTACGGTGAAGTACGACCGAAATGCTTAGTATAATTTTTAATATTATACGATTCTGGCTGTTGTTTCGCAAGATCTTATACTCGTTACCCAGTAGTATAGGATCAAATTCCACTGACTACACAACACCCAAAGGCAACTCAAAATATTTGTTTCCAAAAGAATGGAATGGGAACCACACACCACTGAAAAATAGTTCGAAATATTTATCTTGACAGATGGCTTTAAAATAGACTTGAGTGGTGACTTTTCAACGGACTTCTTCTCCCTTAATTACTTTTCAACGGAACTAAACATATCCAATTCCTTCCTTCTCGTCAACTCATCCGGCGTCTTCGAGCCAAATGTCCTGAAAATAAGGGAAGAGTGTAGGTAACTCATGAACAAGTCGACAGGCAAGCAAAACAAAGCAATATTCGTAGGAGTCCAGGCTTCGATTAAGGCTCTCAACTCAGCCACGGCTACTTCAAACCAATGTTAAGGACTGTAGGAAGATATAGCTCCGGGCTAGCCGTCCGTCGTTACAAGATGTCAATCGGCAAACGGCAGTGTCATGATTTAATTGATTTAATTGGTTTATAATGAAATCTTTAATCTGAAAAAAAAATAACAACGACCAATATTTAGTCATGGGCTATAAAAGTATTGGGTTTATACAATGATTCATTAACGATCCGAATGGTTTTCTAAGTCGAATGGCCTGTACTATAAGGGTATACACAATGGGCCTTATTGGTTTCTGGGTGAAAAATCGCATGCATTGCGAACAACCCTTCTTCTTCTTCTTTTTATACCCTATTCTAAGAGTATATTAATTTTGACGCATAGTTTGTAACATACCTTAATATTGCCCGTAGACCCCCTAAAAGTTACTATATTTATGATCAGCATCGATAGTAATGTCGATCTAGCCATGTCCGTCCGTCCGTCCGTCCGTCCGTCTGTCGGCAAAAATTAGTCCTTTAAACTAGACCTAGAGAGCTGAAATTTTAACCATATACCATATACATATACTAGGGTCCCGAAATAATCAAGTTTACGAATTTTTGAAATCCGCCCACAAACTCAAAAAAACAAAATTTTGGAAAAAATCGAATTTTGAGCTAGAAAGCTGAATTTTTTTATATATGATCTATGACTCCTAAAACTGCTCGGGATAAAAAGTTTTCAAAATCCGCCCACTGACACGCCCACAAATAAATAAAACAATTTTTTGGAAAATCCAAAGTTTGAGCTAGGGAGCTGAAATTTATAATATATACTCTCTAGGGGCCCTTTATGCTCATGTGTTAATTTTTTTTAAAATCCGCCTACTGACACGCCCACAATTAAATAAAACAATTTTATTGAAACACCCAAGTTTGAGCTAGGGAGGGTTTTTTTTGATAATATCCTTTAAATGTTGTATAACAAAATATTTAGAGCGTTCTTAACAATTCAACCATACTTAGACTTTTGTCACGCCCACTTATGAGGGATAGGAATAAGAATAGGGTATCCAACAGTTCGCCCAAAGGGACTGTAGCCCGTCCCTATGTTTCTTCTTCTTTTTTTTCTTCTCCTTCTTCATATGGGATCATAAATTTATAGCCCGTCTATTTCACTGCATCCCTACTAGTCCGTCTTTGCACCAGTTTGTTTACCTAAAAAGTAACGCCAGGCCTCCCGGCTTCGAATCAATTCGTCACTGATTCCTATCAAATGCTGGTGTTACTGCAATTGTGAGATTCTGCAGTTTTAATGTCTGCCCCTTTTTTGCGATTGTGTACAAACGTTGATTGATATTACCATTTTGAGTTCGTGCCATCTCAATTTGCGTTACCTACGAAACTTGGTCAACTCTCTATGACTATAAGGCTTCCTCGGATCCTTACACTTCCTATTCATAATGGATTGTTGGTACTCTTGCTGCCATGCAAATCATTTTTATATCAACTGCCGTTGATTTGCCTCATGCTTTTCATACTTTATATAACACTCCGGACCGTATAAGAAGATGGCTGTCATTTTCCGCGACTTCACCACCCTACGATTGCGATGACTGAAGCTAAGTAATTTCCATATACTTTTCGGGTACATACCTACCGAACACCTTTCTTCTTTCTAGAAATGCATTCTAGCCCTTAATTTGTCGATGATTTACCAAATGTGTCTTGTTCTTCTTCCTTGACGGCGAATTAAAGGGATCATAACCCTCCCAATTTGCTATATCACAAGTGGTTCGCCTGTGGGGTTCGCTTGTTTGACCTCAATTAACATCGGCAAGCATATCTGTTTCAGGTCACTTTTTTACTGAGGCCAATTAAACGATGGTATTCTTGCATTTAATTGTTAGTTGATCCAGGAGTTTTTAGGATGGCCTCTGATTTATGATTTCGGCACGTGTATGCTCTTGTCAGTGGTATTCTTAGCCCGTGCCTGCACAAGTTATTTAGCAAATATATCTTTCCTACTCAACATACCCTATTTGCAAGTCCAAAGAAGCACTGGAACATGCCACAACCCTCATAGAATTCTCAAATATCAGATCAGACTAAAGTCTACAATTGCTGCTAAATGTATCTCCTAACACAGATACGATTCACCTTCTGGCGCCCCTCTCCAGGAAATCACCAATTCACCTAACAAATGGGTTCAAGTCGTTTCAATTCGTATCGGTCTGACACTATTCCATTCGAAAACACGCACTTTTATGCTGTTTTCGGCTCAAGGCTTTGCCTAGTGATTTCTATGCAAATGTGATACCGAAAACGAATAAAGAAATATCTTTTGTTATGCGATTGTGTGCCAGGAGAAGTATGCTACAATGTGTGTCACTGTGAAATGCTTGTTATTAGGTCGAATCTATATTTAGGAAACTCCATTGCTTCTGATTTGGCAAATAGTTTGGCATATGAATAAATTTGGATGGAAATGCCGTTGTGTATTGCGTGTTTTATGTTTTTCAGCTGCTAAACATGAGTTGCAGCTTGGATGAGTGTCGGTATGATCAACACAGAAATTGTTTTTTAAGGAATCTTGACGAATAAGTGATACTTGTTTCAGTCATGTTTTCGTCAATTAAGATTAACTACAATGTCTTCTTGTTGGGTTGGGTTGGATTCTATCCGTTGTTATGCACTGGCGATCACAAGGATGAGGCCATACATTTTCTAATCCATTTTCAGTCTTTATACATGTTTAAAATTTTATACTTTTACTACCTGGGAACAGGTACATATTTTCCCAATAGTAAGTCATAAAATTAAAGGGTATATAAGAAACGACCCAAGATCAAACAATGAACTACTTGAAAAGCGTATATAAAGGTGCGCACTAGGATGAGGCCAAATGCAAAATCTTTGAAAGAAAGGAAAAAATGAACAAAATCTTTACATTTATATTTATTATGTTTTTCTACATTAATAATGAGTATGCCCGCCATTTTTCGAAATGACCTCTATAAGACGTTTTGGAATTGAATCATGCAGTTTTTTTTTTTTTTAATAATTAAGAGAAAATTGGGACCAGGCATCACGAATAGCTTCGATAAAAGTGTCAAATCGTCTGACGCCTTCATACATTTTATTGATATATTGAATCCAAGTTCTAACAACCCTGGAAGTGTGGATAGGGGCATTGCCTTGTTGGAATGTCCAAGACAGGGGTCCGAAAATGTTTTGCACTTTTCTAAATTACCGTTAAAGCAAACATTTGTACAATGCATGACAAAAGTATTTTGACATTAGAAAAATAAGTTTGTTGCGACAATTTAATAAATTTAAACGACTCTTAAATTTATAAATAATTTATTAAGCTTCTTAAAATTCAAAAATGATAATTTTTAATATTACAGTTTAGAAAAAAAAATCGACATTTCATAACTGTTGGTGAACAACTGTATTTTGACAATTCAATGTTGTTTAACAAAATGAGATAAAAAGTTTCCCATCAATCACCTTTTGTAGTAAACTTACAGAAATTGATTTTACCTAATTGTTTAATGTTTCCAGAGAAATATCCTGCCAAAGTCTTTGAACTTATATAATAATCGTCCCCTCACGCGTTCTTGATAAGTCTGAGCTTCGTTTTCTTTTAATATAAGCCCACACAGTCTCTATTCGATTGAGATCGGGACTTTGAGGTGGCCAATCTAAGGTACTGACTTCGACATTTCTCAAAAATTCGGTTATCATATGAGCCTTGTGTTCTGGCATAGAGCGTTGTCCTGCTGCAGTATACATGATTGTCCAATGAGCCGGTCACCGGAAGTGAATGCGTGGTCATTCAGGATACGTAAATATTTGTCTTTGTTCATTGTTCCATCAATTGGTATCAAATCGCCCAAGCCATTGAAGCACAGGCAACCCCAGAAGATACCCGATCCTCCACCCTGTGGTACCGTTTGGCACACAGGTCTCATTTTTTTGCGAGCATTCTTAGGCAACCTGCAATAAATCTTTGTCTTCGATAATGATATTCAAAAGAGCTTTCATCTGTCCATAATACTTGTTCCCAAAACGATTGCGACTTGTTTACGTAGGATTTGGCGAATGTTAACCTTTTCAGCTTATTTTATGTTGAAATTAATGGAATTGGACGAACTAAATAAGTAGAAAAATCGGCCTCCCTTAGCCGTCTTTCGACAGTTTTTCTGCTTATCGATATTTTATGGTGCTCTTTGAGCTCAATCGACACTGCTTTTGGTGCAGTCAGCACATTTTCTTTAAATTTCCTCAGTATTATGCTGTCCTCTATAGGCTTTCTTTTGCGTGGTTTTCCCGATCTGGCCTTATTTTTTAGTGAATCATTCTCTTTATATACCCTATTCTAAGGGTATATTAATTTTGACGCATAGTTTGTAACAAATCTTAATATTGCCCGTAGACCCCTAAAAGTTACTATCTTTATGATCAGCATCGATAGTAATGTCGATCTAGCCATGTCCGTCCGTCCGTCCGTCCGTCTGTCGGCAAAAATTAGGCCTTTAAATTGGACCTAGAGAGCTGAAATTTTAACCATATACTCTCTAGGGTCTCGAAATAATCAAATTTAAGAATTTTTGAAATCCGCCCACAGACACGCTCTGTATAGCACCACATTCTCGTATTATTCTTCAGAGCGTTGCTATGTAGGCTGATACTGCGCTGTTGGCCCTTATTTTGGTCGCCGGTAGACTAGAATTTGAGGCAAGTCGTAAAATAACCCGCTTTTCTCGCAATGTTGTAGCTTCTGCCTACATCCCTTTTGGTTGTTCCCATTATGTTGTGGATCCGCAAGATAACTGTTTACAACAGTCTTACTTCTATTTAGTCTCCTTGCAATTTCTCGGCCTGAAAGCATCTATTTTCTCCTTTTTCTGTCGCTGTCAAAGTCTTTCCGGAAGCCATTTTTTCAAACTAAATAAAAACAGTTATTTTCAACGCGTTTTTAAATATTCTTTACAAAACTTTGAAAAAAATCGCTGATGTGAACTCCTGCAACGAAATATTCGCAATGGCCTCATCATAGAGTCGCATCTTTTTATACGTTTTTTAAGTAGTTTATTGTTTTATCTTTGGAAATCGCAGCTGTCGTTTCTTATTTACCTTTCAATTTTATGACTTACTGTTGGGAAAATATGTACCTGTTTACTGGTAGCAAAAGTTTTCGGGTATACAATATCCAACAGGTATAAAGACTGAAAATCAGTGTATGCCAGTGTATGTGAGAAAGGATAAATAGAAAATGAGTGGAGAAGATAATGAACTGAAATCATTCTTTGCCGATGTGACTTTTTTCTGATCGCTACTGACTTCACAAGGGAGACACGCAACAACAGGAAAGCAGAAGAATGAAATCTATTCAAGTAAATGACTCCCCCGAAAAACTGTTGCTTAGGCTCAACTTGGAATGATATTCCATTGGTAAAGTCTTCAAATTATAAACAACACTCGCAGATCTAAAACACAGAGTTACCAATATCCTATTAATTCACTTCGGTGTAAACAAGACCGGCCTAGAAGACTTTGTTACAGAAATCGTACGAGTATATTGCCTGCCCCCCTCGTATTAATGTTCAATTAAATTGACAACCATTCCCCAGCACCTGGACCAATTATCTACATAACACAACAACACTGGTACGGGTATCTTACCAAGTGCCAAAAATGAAGCAATATTTGCTTGCAACCGCCAGCTTCAGACTCATGCAACAGCACTCGTGCGTTTGTGTTTACAAAACGAAGCCAATTGCTTGGCAAAACAATTTGTTCACACATTAATACACATTTTCTGAATACAAATTTCCAAATATGTATTCCAAATCGGTTTCAGTTCGTTTGTTTACAATCTGCCCCATTAACCCCCTCGACTAGATATGTCTGAACCAAAATCTAACAAGCATCTCATCCTGCATTTCAGTTGGGGAAGTTCAGTAACATTTTTGTTATTTCATGCTGCTGCTATTTTTGCAAGAGTTTCGAGGATAAAAATTCAACTGGAGAGCTGCATACTTTGGATGTGGATCAACTGACAAGGAAATTATTTATGGACGTGAACCAGAAGAGACGCACTAATGTAGCAACTGGAAACCTTAGATCTGCAAATTAACTTTAATTTGCATTCCGATCGCGATTCATTGTACATTGGAGAGACAGCTATTGTCTTTTGGATTGTGGATAGCGATTGCTTTATAATAAATATTATTAGTAGTAGGCTTTCTCACATGAGAACTGGGACCGATCAATTGTAGCGAAAGTATGCTGCTGCGGTACTGACGTCATTAATTGCATTTCACAGTGAGAGATTGGGAAATGGATTCGTGTCCGTTGTTCCTATGGTTATGTTTGGTTTTAATTCGAAGCGACCTAATTTTTATCTTTTTTTCCGTTGCCTCGCGTTTGGGTTAACTGTTGTTGTCGGATGGTTTTGGCAGAGAAAGAGCGTCCAATGACGATGACTACCATGGCGAAGCAAACGATGGTTGCGGCGGCAGTTATTAGCTTCAGCAAAAATGTAGGTTACTAAAGTATTTCAATTGTGCATATGGGAAATTTTTATTTTAATTTTATTGTTATTGATAGATACGTATAACAGTTTTATAGGGTGAAAGATTGTTTGTAAAGGGAACACATACTTTTGAATTGAACAAGTTTTGGTAAATGCAAGCGTTTTATAATTTATGGCATCGATGGATAAATGGGTCTTCCAATAAGCGAGAGATAAGCGGCTCATCCACGGCGGGGACGTCGCCAATGCTCATGAGGTCCTCCGTTTTAGTACCGGAATAGCGGAAGGGATAAATTGGATACGGAAAAACAATTAGCCGAATTTTGGTGGCTTTTTGAGTGGGGAGGGCAGATGAACTCGCCAAAAAGGGAACCGAACTACCTCTTTTATCTGAATAGGGTTTTCTGGGTATACCAATCGCTACTTGCAAACTTTTATTCAAGCTATCCGCAATCGAGAGAACAAGTAGTAATACATGTTTAGCGATTAAGCATATCTGGCCAAGCTGGACCTGCGACGCTCTAAGAGTCTAATCTCACTAAACCGACTGCATATTAGCTCCACTATGGGTGCCATTACAGGGCACTGTCTGATAGGCAGGCACTCATCGAGGCTTGGCGTTTATTCAAATGACTTCTTCAGCAGCTGCATGGACGAGGAGGAGGAGACTACACTTCACCTTCTTTGTACATGTCCTGCTCTCTCCAGCTGGGAGAAGTCTATCACGCTTCAAAAGAAGCTCCAAATAGTTTTAAGAGTAGTGAAAGAAACCCCTAGATCCGTGTGGTATCACATTGAACCTAACATTGGTCTTAGTGTGTTGGCCTTAGGCTGACAGGGGTCAACATGCCCTCCAGAGACGATGCGTTACTCTAGCTAACATCCTCTTAGTTTATAACTTAGAATAAGTTAGCTAGGGCGTTTCTGGGAGAGGCCGGGCTCGTCAACTTGTGGTGATGCTTCCGGGAGGTGACTGACGCTGTAAGGCTTATGATGTTTATTAACCAATAAAAAATGAATTTAAAAGTCGAAAAGGTTCTTCCAATAAACGAAGAACGATTGGGAGACATCGAGTCTAGATGGCTCCTGATTCTCATCTCCAAGCTGATGAGAGGCGATCCAATGCCTAACCTTGTGCAAAATAAAATGCGAATCACAAGACTGTGAGAATTACCGTTCTATCAAGGTGATATCACCCACCATGAAGATCGGTGAGCGAGTGTTAAATAGCCGATTGCGGAAAATATTACGGCTATTTGATGACCAGTGCGGATTTGTCGCAGGTAAATAAACCACAATCCAAAGTAAAAGGATCATAAAAGGAAAACATCGTGATTGGTTCATTTTGAAAAGTCCTTTGATAGAACACTAAGACATCTGTTAAAAGAAAGAGCAGTTCCAGGAGTAAGATGTCAGAGTCAACGAGGAGTTCCTAATAAAACGGAGTGCACCAGGGAAGCGTGTTAAGCGTGTGCCCTTAATATTTATTACAGTCCTTGATTTTCTGCTTGAAGGAAAAGTGTCGGACTCCAAAGTTCATCGGTTATTGTTTGTTGACGATGGAGCCATCATAAGGGAGGATCAATCTAAGCCATCTTCTGTGACCGACAAACGCACCCTTAGCTGAAAGGAAGGGTCTTCACCGCAATTGTGCGCTCGGTGGTTACGTTACGTACCACAATGTTGAAAAGCGTACAAAAACCTATGACGGCAAATTAACGGCAGCTGAGATTAAGAAGATATTCACATGACAGCAGGAGTAACAAAGCTTGATCGAATAAGAAGTTGCAAGATACATGAAAGCCTATCTCAAGGATAATAGAGTGCGACCTGCTCATTTGGTACTATTATTTCAGAGAAGATATCCTACGAACCACATCACAAATGTAACATCCATAAATGTTCCTATATAATTAAGAAAGAGCAGCACCACACACCAATTTCATTGGTCTCAGTGACGAAGTCCTTCGGAATTGGGGGCTTTTTGAGGACAAACCGGCCTGTGGAACTCAGGCGGACCAGTAGGAATGCACTGAAGTAAGAGGGCTATGATCCCTTAAGTGCAGATCATAACCTCAACGATTATGAAAAGAAGAAGACGATAGATAAATGGTTTTGCCAGTGGCGACAGATCTTTCTTGTGACCAATTCTTTGAAACAATGCAGGTGCAGAACGAGTTGTCTTTTAACATTCAATAATTTTGTTATTAAAACATAGGGACGGGCTACAGTCCGCTTGGGCGAACTTTTGGATACCCTATTCTTATTCCTATCACTCATAAGTGGGCGTGACAAATGTCTAAGTATGGTTGGAATTTTAAGAACGCTTTACATATTTTGTTATACATATAAGATTTAAAGGATTTTATCAAAAAAAAAAAAACGAAGCTTTTGTAAAAAAACGCTCCCTAGCTCAAACTTTGCTTTTTCAATAAAATTATTTTATTTTATTTGGGGCGTGTCAGTAAGCGGATTTATAAAAAAATAACACATGAGCATAAAGGGCCCATAGAGAGTATATATTATAAATTTCAGCTCCCTTGCTCAAATTTTATTAAAAAAAATGTTTTATTGAATTGTGGGCGTGTTAGTGGGCGGATTTTGAAAATTGTATCTCCCGGGCAGTTTTAGAAGTCATAGATCATATATAAAAAATTTCAGCTTTCTAGCTCAAAATTCGATTTTTTTTTCGAAAAATTAGTTTTTTTGAGTTTGTGGGCCTCTGTCTGTGGGCGGATTTCAAAAATTCGTAAACTTGATTATTTCGGGACAATAGAGAGTATATGGTTAAAATTTCAGCTCTCTAGGCCCACTTTAAAGGCCTAGTTTTTGCCGACAGACAGACGGATGGACGGACGGACATGGCTAGATCGACATTACTATCGATGCTGATCATAAATATAGTAACTTTTAGGGGTCTACGGGCAATATTAAGGTACTCGTATGTTACAAACTATGCGTCAAAATTAATATACCCTTAGAATAGGGTATACAAATAAAATAAGGGCATCAAAAATTAACAACAAACAAAAACTAAAGGAAAAGATCGATAAAGAAAGAATATATGCACCCAAATGGGCATCGCAACCCCCTCAAAACCCATACGACTTATCATATAACATTAATGAAAATGTAAAATAGAAACTTTCACCAGAATTTTGAGTTTGTTTGAATGAATAAAATTATAAATAAAAGTCATATACACGTTTATAGCAACTCGAACCGCAAACGGCTGCTTCCGAAGCAGAATGCACGTACTTCTGGCAAACTTGATTCCACCACCCACTTTGGCAGGAAACGTGTTCGCTCCGATGGATATGTACCGTACTCATGTTTAAATTTGTCAGCGGAGGCTCCTTTGTAGTGGAAGGAAAAAACCTCAGGTGCACTTTTGTGACATATCAGCTAAGACCACTAAACTATAAAAACCTATCCAGTATAATTGTGAAAAAATCAACTCCTTGAGCTCAGTGTCAACCGACCTCGACTTGTAAATTTCAACGAATAAAATTCTGAAGCGATTCTTAGATTTTTTTTCTTCCTCCTCAACACAACCCACCAACTCTACTGCCTTCATACTGGTCCACCCGTAGGTCCGTCGGTTTGACCTCAATAAACATCGGCATGCCTCTCGGCTTCGGACCACTCCTCTACTAAGGTCAATAAAATGCCGGTTTTATTGTACTCGTCCGATCCAGGAGTTTTAAGATCTGGCTATTTTTTCGGTTTCGGCAGCTGAATACTACTTTTATTATTGTTTGATTATCCATTTACGACACCGAAGATCTCCAGACGTGTTAATCCACGGCCATGCATGCAAGCTTGGGGAGAGTTTCAAAATGTTAAATATGTTGGTAGGCTCACCTGAATGTTAAAACTGCATAGAAGTGATTTATTTCCTTAGCCCCGTTTTACAAGTGCTGTTTTTTGGAGGGCTGCAGTGAAACCCGTCCTTTTAAGGGAAAATTTGTTTCTTCCTTGCAATTTGTGCAGCATTAGTGACGAAGAGTTTACTAAATACTTGACTCTTTTTTTTCTTTTAAGTCTGGCAACTTGGCAAATTGTCTTCCACAAATTACTTTCTGTTACACTTTTTTTTGTTTCAACCCGTTATACTGAAGATTTCCAAATGGAATAAATCCGTCTTTGATTTGGTCGCTCAATACATTTTGATAGTGCTGTGTTTTTTTATTTTTGTTTGACATAATTTTTGTAAAACATAATCGGCACTAATCTTATTGACGGTCGGTAAAGTTTTTCTACGACACTTGGTGGCGAAGACATTGAGTAAAGGGATTAAGCTTCCCATAAGAAGAGTGATTTCTAACTATGCGATTTGTTTATGTAATAAATTGAAGTGATGAATAAAATAAGACCGGCCCTTTTCAATGCCAACATCGTAGATGAAAGGTTAGTTACAATTGTGGTTACGTCTACTATTATCTTGCGAATTTAACGATATATTTTAATTTTTAGCCACAGGAGCTCTTTGTCTTGATTTAATAGATCGATTTAACACTTTTTCTTACTATAAATTACATATTTGTTAGATCACTTCTCTTTCGATCTTACTTAGCCCTTTGTTAATTTGATGTATCTGTACTTATTTAACTATGCTCATCTGTAAATCTATCATTTAGGTGTTAACCGGTTAATTATTTAATTTATTCAATATTTGTATGATTTCAATGTATTTATCTATTTATTCATTATATATACTTATTTGTTTTTATAGGCACTTTATTTATTTATTTTATTATAGTAATTTATTTCTTTACATATTATATTTATTTATCTATTAATTTTATTTATTGTGTTAATTAAATAGCTTTATAAAGATATATATTCTTCGAATGGTTTTTTGTGTGATAACTTGCGTTTAAGCTACTTGCGTCCATTTCCTTTTGATTTGTTTGAATGAACAACCATATCATAAAATTGCTACCACGTGAAGTGGACGTTTTCAGTTACAGCGCCGTTTCACGGTTCGCCACAACCGATCATCAGACTCCCTCTTTCTGTGGTGCTGGTATGTTCTTTCACTCATTATTTCCCATTACTTCCACTGGGATTCGAACCTAGACCAGCGTCTTCTCCATCTAAAGCCACAAGGTTCAGCTCATTTCCAAAATTTGGATTTGGTTGTTTATCGATTTTTAATAAACATGCCAGCGTTTTTCCAAGCACCTGGATGTATATATGCAATTCAATTTGTTTCTTTCTATTTTCCCTCATATTATTCCACATTTGTCAAACATTCGTTGGGCATTATGAGAAGGGGGTAGGGTGAAAGAGTGGAAACCGCTCAAGAATATTACAATTCGAAATGGCTTTTTGTATGATAACACATATTTTTCATTTTCCAATTTTATTAATTATTATGTTCATTTACCTTTCATGTATGGCCAATTGGCCATTCATTATATTTCTTAGGAAATTACCTAATAATTTCTTGTATAATTATGTACATCAATGTCTGTGATAATTTAAATAAAAATTGTTTAAGTAGCATTTCCGTCAACAGTTGTTGCCACCCCGTTTTCATGCTTGCATTCAAATTGTACTGTTTCCATTAGCCAGATAGATTCATACCACATGCACTAATATAATTAAATAACCATTGTTACGATTTTGTTTCCAAAAAAATAAATATATATATATATATATATATATTATATATATGGATTCCAACTAGCCATTTTTCTATGGTTTCTTAACTCTACTTTTGCACAAACAGTTCGGTTTTTGGGATTTGAAATATTGTTTTTGATATACATATGCTCTTGATTTTCATACGGTTTCTATAACTGGAAACTTTTCCTACATGATATGTGTTGCATTTGCTCGTACTTTTCGTGTTTTGTCAGTTCGCCTATTTAATAAACTTTCACAGTATGTCAGGGCAATAACAACACCTGGATTGTTTCTAAAATGTGTGAAAAATTGGCTTTTCAACCTCAACTACGCTAGTTTAGAATCGGTTACTTTCGACATTCTGATTTAAGTCTACATTTAATTTTACTGTTTTCCTAACGTTTATTTATGAATTTGATTGAGTTTTTCCTTCTTTTTTCCTTTTCTTTGTTTGAATTTTATTTTCAAATACCTTGTTGTTTATGGCCACCCCATCATAAACTTTAATTTAAATGTAATAACTAATTGAAGTGGCATTCAAAACTGTTTCACTACATTTGTAAGTAAAATACAGAATGTCCCAAATTTCATGTAATTACAACTTGTTCGTTAAACTTGTAAAAATGCATTATTGATGAATTGTACTTGTATTATACTTTGTAATACTATATGAAATAAAATTATTATCTTATTATCTTATATTTCAACATCTTCTAAAGGGTGATTTTTTTAAGGTTAGGATTTTCATGCATTAGTATTTGACAGATCACGCGGGATTTCAGACATGGTGTCAAAGAGAAAGATGCTCAGTATGCTTTGACATTTCATCATGAATAGACTTACTAACGAGCAACGCTTGCAAATCATAGAATTTTATTACCAAAATCAGTGTTCGGTTCGAAATGTGTTTCGCGCTTTACGTCCGATTTATGGTCTACATAATCGACCAAGTGAGCAAACAATTAATGCGATTGTGACCAAGTTTCGCACTCAGTTTACTTTATTGGACATTAAACCAACCACACGAATGCGTACAGTGCGTACAGAAGAGAATATTGCGTCTGTTTCTGAGAGTGTTGCTGAAGACCGTGAAATGTCGATTCGTCGCCGTTCGCAGCAATTGGGTTTGTGTTATTCGACCACATGGAAGATTTTACGCAAAGATCTTGGTGTAAAACCGTATAAAATACAGCTCGTGCAAGAACTGAAGCCGAACGATCTGCCACAACGTCGAATTTTCAGTGAATGGGCCCTAGAAAAGTTGGCAGAAAATCCGCTTTTTTATCGACAAATTTTGTTCAGCGATGAGGCTCATTTCTGGTTGAATGGCTACGTAAATAAGCACAATTGCCGCATTTGGAGTGAAGAGCAACCAGAAGCCGTTCAAGAACTGCCCATGCATCCCAAAAAATGCACTGTTTGGTGTGGTTTGTACGCTGGTGGAATCATTGGACCGTATTTTTTCAAAGATGCTGTTGGACGCAACGTTACGGTGAATGGCGATCGCTATCGTTCAATGCTAACAAACTTTTTGTTGCCAAAAATGGAAGAACTGAACTTGGTTGACATGTGGTTTCAACAAGATGGCGCTACATGCCACACAGCTCGCGATTCTATGGCCATTTTGAGGGAAAACTTCGGAGAACAATTCATCTCAAGGAATGGACCGGTAAGTTGGCCACCAAGATCATGCGATTTGACGCCTTTAGACTATTTTTTGTGGGGCTACGTCAAGTCTAAAGTCTACACAAATAAGCCAGCAACTATTCCAGCTTTGGAAGACAACATTTCCGAAGAAATTCGGGCTATTCCGGCCGAAATGCTCGAAAAAGTTACCCAAAATTGGACTTTCCGAATAGACCACCTAAGACGCAGCCGCGGTCAACATTTAAATGAAATTATCTTCAAAAAGTAAATGTCATGGACCAATCTAACGTTTCAAATAAAGAATCGATGAGATTTTGCAAATTTTATGCGTTTTTTTTTAAAAAAAGTTCTCAAGCTCTTAAAAAATCACCCTTTATAAGTACCGCCAATAAGAGAAACAAAATAAATGCAGATCATTTTTTATCATTCGAACACATGGTTTTGTGGCCACTACTATTGTCACAAAAGACATCGGTTTTGAGATTTTCGAAAAAAATCGTAATAAATCAGTTGAGTCGCACATTTTTTTACCATATATAAGGACATAAGCGTTCCAGATAAACGAAATCTAAGATGCTTGGTTGTTTTTGTTGTGCTTTGCACGAAATGTTTTTTCCTTGCTTCTATAAATTACCTAGAAAACATGCCTAATATAGAAATACATATATCAACTACAATCCTTCTTCTTGCGCATTGCTTTGAAATGCTCATCTCGATAAATAAATGGTGTAATCAATTTGCCATCATATATTTTGGGCTTGTAAACAAGGAGGTCTTGTTTCACAATTTCAATTTTCTTTGATACCTGTATATAAATATGACATACAATTTACGGAAGATTAAGTGATATGTTAATATCTTCACAAAACACCACAAATGTCCCATTTTTTTTTTGCGATTGATAATTTTCGGGACTTTATTTATACTCATGGAAAGTGCAACAACTTGCGTCCACGGAGATGCACGTAATGTACCCATAGAGTATGTTCCGGCCTTGCTTTATTCCGCCGGAGCCATTTGAGCATATTTATGCTGGTACAGACGAGGCACAGTATCCCCGTATTGTACCATCGCCATCATAGAGCGAGCGATTAGCGCCTAAACGGAAGCTCCTGAAATACAATTCATCACGTTTTGGTGGCAGTTCGAATGGATAGGGCTGAACATGACTTTCCAGGACACTGCGCCACTTTCGGTAGCGTCCTCTTGGCTTAAAGCTTTTTTTAATCAATCACCTGAATGTTAAGCTGGTTGAGTTATGCGATTAGGGGTCATGAGAGCCGGAGAGCGCCAACTTGAAATGGTTCCTGCGAGGGGTGCCTTACTGCTTACTACTTAAAAGAGCCTAGGTAGGTTAAATAACTAAGGCATTTTAAGTTATTCATTTTTCCTACAAATTATAATCTACAAACATTTAAAACCAACGTGCATCGGCATCTCTCCCTATCTTCTGAACCTAATTTCCTTAACGCCCGCGCTGTTTAGCTATTACATTATAAGGGTATCCAAAAATTAAATAAATACCCAAAAAATAAATATTAAAAAAAAATGTAAAACATGGACATTGTAATTACCTTTTTTCGGTTATCAATCCTTTATACTTGTACCCTAATTATCGTCCTGACATTCTATAAAGGCGAGGATATGTACTAGACGAACGGGATCGTAACTATCCCACTTCAATGCATCCCTACTGGTCCGCCATTTGTGTTCGCCCGTTTGACCTCAAATAATTGGAAAGAAAGAAACTATGTATGTATATATCTTATAATCATTTATTAATTGTTAGTGGTTTTCCTGCTAAAATATGAGAACCAAATACAGGTGAAAAAGTCGCCGGCTTTGGTTGAGAATCGTCGAAGTGTAAGGTAAGGTATACTGCTCGTCCGATTGCAAAACCGTCATCAACACTGCGAAGAGCCAATTAATGGAATAGAGAAGCAAACTCTTGTATACCACGCCAAGGCTCAGGTCGAAATAGAGCAACTTCTGCAATTTGTGAATTCGAGATCAAAACTTATTTCGAGATCGTCACGCAGACATTTTTTTTTTTGTTTAAAGATAAAAGAAAATCCAAACCCCAGAGCACTCAGACTCGGTAACGGTCCATTGTACTACCAGATAGAAATCCTCTTTTTGCTGTAGAGGTTGGCGTATGTTGTTGTTCGCCAACACACTAACCCGTACACCGTCGCCACCCCTAACTCAGACATTACAGAGACTATCTGAGTTAGGGGTGGCGACGGTGTACGGGTTAGTGTGTTGGCGAACAACCTAACTCAGACATTACAGAGACTATGTGCCGTTAGACCTCCTTGCGGGGTCAGTCACCTTGACGTGTGTACCATCATGGAACGCAAATTCGATGGTGCCGGTGCGGAGGCTTACGGCGCAAAGAGTCATCGGGCCTTTCTGATAAGGGACAGACCGTCTGATGAGCGTCAACTAAGAACTGACCAGGACTACACGTCCGCTACCCTTCTCCTCTTTCCTTTCAATTTTCAATTACCCATATCCCCCCTCCATCAAATCCTTAAATCCTATTTCCCCAATAAACCCCTAATCTAAGGTGGCAAGCGCCGAGAGATGCATGGCTAAGAGGGTGCTTAGTCGTTAGTTTGCAAACTTCGGATACCAGGCGACCTCCGATTTTAAGATAGCCTTCCTGTGGTTAGACGGGTAGACCACGGGCGACACCATATCCCGAATACTCGTGGGTTTCAAAATAAACCAAACAACAATACAAACAATAGAGAATGATGCCTCTAAAATTGCATCATCAAATAGGGATGTTTTAGAACACCCTGTCGATGACGACACGACATCTGTCAAAGGGATAGAGTCGGTAACCATCGACTCTGAAATGGGGGAACCTGAAGAGAACTTGTCTCAACTCAGTGACTCTATTTCAGAATCCAGCACCATATGCAACAGCATATTATCGGATGAAAGACATCCCGATATAGAGGACGTACCTAAGACAGTCGGCAATGTGGCACGGACTGAGTCTGAGTACGTTAGGTTCACACCATCTGAACAGCGCAGATTTAAGCGCGCGCAGAAGAAGGGGAGCACCATTGAGCAGGCCCGTCTCTATGCGATCCAAAAGATGGAAAACAAGGGTCCCGAGGTGAAGCGAATGCGATCCGAGGATAATACCCCGCCTCAATCCGAAGCGAAGCGAGGTCGCACTGGGAAGACAACCGTCGACAAAGTCTCGTATAGCAATATAACGAGCTATGTAAGACTGGGTGTTGTACCGGTGGACATCGATCGTAATCCTCTCTCCAACGAACAAATGGGTTCGATACAGGAGAGGATTATGGATATCACGATCGAACAGCGTGACGAGGAGGTCAAACCAGCCTTCCGCGGTACTACGTTCAAAGCCGGATGGCTCATGATCGTATGTGCAGACGCCACCACTGCAGAGTGGATGAAGGCAACCTTCGCCAAGCTAAAAGAGAAATGCGGGTTAGAGGTGATGCTTGTGGGAGAGGAAAATTTTCCAAAACCATATGTCATCAGAGGGTTCTTCCCGCAGAGTACCGGCGTAGCTAGCGAAAGGATCCTAGCCCTATTAGATGGCCAAAACAAAGAACTGAACACGAGAACGTGGAGGGTTCTGCAAAGATCGGATGAGCGAGACATCGCACATATGGTCTTTGCCATAAACGACAGCACCATGAGGAGACTCGTGGAGCTAAAGGGTATGGTCTCTTTCCGATTCGGACAGACCAAACTTATCCTAAAAAGTGCTGACAAGACGGCCACACAGGGCCCTAAAGATCAAAAACAGCACGTTTTGGATAAGAAGAATGTCACAGCTCACGGCAGCACCGCAACTGACCCAAGTGGGGCCAGCACCAGCGCTGCCGCTAAGGCTGCAGCTTCAAGTACGGTAACAACTGTGCCAGAAAAAGAAGCTACCAGCGCGAAGTCAAGCGCAGCCAGAGAAAGCCAAACACGATTCAGGCCTAAATTAGGTATGGATCGTAAGAAAGCACTAGCACAAGAAGGACACAAAAACAAAAGTCCTAGAGGCAGACAAAGTGGTCCTCCTCAACAGGGTATCGTACGTAGGAGAGGTGATAACAAGCCCAATAGAGTACGAAACCCTGAATACAGACGCAAATGACCACCCGTCTTAGCGTTTTGCAGGCCAACCTGCACAGGGCTATGGGTGCATCGGACACCTTTAGCCAGCGATGTGCCGAAGGGAACATTGCTATTGGACTAATCCAGGAACCTTGGGCAACCAATGGTAAGATATCCGGATTAAATTGTAAACACAGAGAGCTAATTTTCGCCAAAGGTCCTTTCAGACCAAGGGCGGCTATCTCTATTAAGAAAGATATAAAATTTTCTCTCATTCCAGGTTTCACAACTAGGGACCTGGTGCCGGTTCTAATAGAGCGCCACAAAGGCCGAGAGCTGCATAAATTTGTATGCGCATCGGCGTACTTTCCTGGAGACACGGATGCAGTGCCTCCCTTACCAGTACAGGAACTTGTCCGGTACTGTGAGGACCAGAAAGTACATATACTAATCGGCTGCGACGCAAACGCACATAATATCATCTGGGGCAGCCGAGATACAAATAACAGAGGTGAGTCGTTATTAGAATACCTATATAGCAATAACCTCGTTTTTCTAAACAAGGGAAATAGTCCTACATTTAGAAATTCTATAAGAGAAGAAGTTTTAGACCTTACTATATCATCTCCTTTTATGAAGGATATTATAGAGGGATGGCACGTGTCTGGCGAGGCATCTCTATCGGATCATATGCACATCCGTTTCGAGATTAGATGCAATGCCGAACACGCGTCAGTCCGTTATGACAACAGACTGACTAATTGGAGAACTTACCGCGAAAATCTTGCGGTCAGATCTGACATGCTGCCAGAAGCACCATCAAATACAATTGATGCAGATGCTGCGCAATGGCAAATAAATGATATTATTCTTACCTCATTCAAAAATAGTTACAAGGTTAAAAGAACCGTGGTTAAAAGGTGCGTACCATGGTGGAACGATAACCTTGAGTCTATTCGAAAGAGGGTGAGAAAGCTTTTTAACAAAGCCAAACGCACCGGCACATGGGAACAATATAAATCCATGCTGACCATATACAACTTTGCGTTGCGCAGATCCAAAAGAGCCTCATGGCGTGCAAACTGTGAGAAGATAGAAAAACTTCCAGAGGTGGCACGCCTCCAAAGGGCCCTGTCAACGGATCAAGAAAAAGGCATGGGATTGTTAATTAAATCAGATGGTTCAATCACACGCGACCGGGAAGAAACGCTGAAAACTTTGCTTCAGGCTCACTTCCCAGGTTCTCACACGATGGTCATTACAGACGACCATACAGCGGAGGTCTCAATCCCAAGAAACCTCAGCAGAATTCATAGTTTATCCGGAACACTTTTTACTCCGGATAAGGTTAAATGGGCAATTAACTCATTTAAACCATTCAAGGCATCCGGTACAGACGGTATTTTTCCAGCCCTCATTCAAAATGGAATAGAATTTTTACTACCATCCATGATTGCCTTATTTAGGTTCAGCTTCAACTGGGGGTATATACCAGTTACCTGGAGGGAGGTAAACGTAGTATTTATACCTAAACCGGGAAACAAGCCGAGAGAATTACCTAAATCATATCGTCCGATAAGCCTGACATCGTTTTTTTTGAAAACAATGGAAAGGATTATTGACATTCACATTAGAGAATGCATATCAAAAAGCATGCCTCTGCACCCTCACCAATATGCGTACCAAAAAGGCAAATCCACGGAAGGCGCTCTGTTAAGACTAACTACAGAGATAAAAAACGCCTACCGTTGCAAAGAGATCGCACTTTGTGCCTTTCTGGACATAGAGGGTGCTTTCGACAACACTGGATATGAATCCATATCAAATGCTTTGTACCATAGAAATATTGATAAACCAACTATTAAATGGATCAAAGCGATGCTGGAAAGTCGCAAAATAACTTCCTCGTCAGGAACGACCTCAGTATCAGTAACAGCCGTAAGGGGCTGCCCACAAGGGGGAGTACTCTCACCCCTTCTTTGGTCATTGGTCATCGATGACCTGCTACACAAGATGAGCAGTTTGGGCTACACCACAATTGGGTACGCCGATGATATTGTCATCATAGTTAGGGGCAAAGACTCAATAGGAGTCACATCAAAAATGAAAAATGCTCTAAAGACAGCCATAGACTGGTGCATTAAGGAAAATCTTTCCATAAATCCCAGTAAAGCCGTCATCGTTCCTTTCACTAAAAGGAGGAAATTAGACCTAGGCCTAATCACAATAAACGACACGGTCGTAGAGTATTCCGATGAAGTCAAGTATCTTGGAGTAATCCTGGACAAGAGACTTAACTGGAACTCTCACATAAACAACAAAATCAGTAAAGCTAATAGAGCTTTATGGGCCTGTCGTCGCACATATGGTAGAACCTGGGGAATCTCTCCAAAGATCGTCCACTGGATCTACACAGTTATGATAAGACCCATCATTACATATGCCTCCATAGTATGGTGGACAAAATCCACACAAAAGGTCGCAATAGAGAAGCTCAAAAAGGTACAACGGCTTGCGTGCCTTGGTATCTCCGGAGCCATGCGTACCTGTCCAACAGCTGCCATAGAGGCAATAACAGGAATTATACCCCTCCACATATACGTCCAAAAAGTGGCGATCCGCAGTGCAATAAGTCTAATACAGCTAAACGAGATAAGTCTTAATGATCATCCGGAACTTAAGACCCTTCTCGATGAACTGCCAGAACTTAACATGAACTGCGCGGTCACAGACCGCATTCAAAAAACACTATGCTTCAACAAACGGTTCTCCACGGAGATACCCAAAAGAGAAGCATGGGTTAGCAATAACCCACCAAACAGCCATAACGGCATAAAGTGGTATACGGATGGTTCTAAAATGGAAACGGGGGTAGGAGCGGGAATATACGGACCACACAAACGCTTTACGATACCCATGGGAAAAAGTCCCAGCGTATTTCAAGCGGAGCTCCACGCCATTCAAGAATGCGCCAGCCACATTATCTTATCTGGCATAAAAGGTGCAACCATTCATATTTTCACGGACAGTCAAGCAGCTATAAACGCCCTTAGCTCGTATACCATTGACTCCAAATCAGTCATGTACTGCTTCAATACCCTACAAATACTCGGAGCAAGAAACAAAACCAAATTATGGTGGGTTCCGGGTCATGTCGGGGTAGAAGGTAACGAAAAGGCCGACGAACTGGCCAGAAAAGGTTCAGAAACACCTTTCATAGGTCCCGAACCTTTCTGCTGCACTCCTAGATCAGCAGCAACGGCAGCAATTAAAAGCTGGGAACATAGAAAATGTATCTATCATTGGGATAACATCCCAGGTCTAAGACAGGCCAAACGAGCCATTCGGCCCTTCAATAATAATGCCAGCAAATGTCTAAACCTAAGAAGGCATGATATCAAAAACCTAGTAGGTTACCTTACTGGTCACCACGGTTTAAGTTATCATCTACACAAAATGAGAATAGCAGATTCTCCTGAGTGCCGACTCTGTCTTGAAGAGGACGAGTCAGCTGAACACATTTTATGTGAATGCCCAGCCCTTAATGGAATTAGAAAGAAGATCTTTCTCAGGGAACAATTGAGCCCCGAGGACATAAAGAATTCTTCTACTGGTAAAATTGTCCGCTTTACACGGAAAGTGGAAATTTTACTAGTTTAAAATTTTTCTGGCCCATACGGTACAAAAGATCTTTTAGGTCGAAGTACCCCCCCCCTTTTATAAATCGCCTTGGCGAGCCAGAATTTAATAAAAAAAAAAAAAAAAAATGTGCCGTTAGAAATAGCTGTAAACGCCTAAATGATAAGGCTAGCATACGTGCAAGGACAGCTGTGTCATCTGCCAAAGTAGCTATGGTGTTTTTTTCACTTTCAGGCAGATCGCTAGTGAAAAGTAGCTATAGAACTGGACCTAGCACACTGCCTTGCGGTACACCAGTTTTAATCTCTCTTAATATTGAGTACTTTGTATTTTGTTTATGAAGAATCTATCTGATATATAAGACATCAGAATGGTCGCATACAGCTTCGACAGTTGCTGTTGTAATTTGTGTAGACTTTATCGAAAGTTTGTGCTATATCAAGAAATACTGTAAAGCACACATTTTTCTCTTCAAATGCTTTTTCAATTTTATCTTTGTTTCTAAGCACCGATCAATGGTAGAGCGCTTATTTCTTAATCCAAATTGGTGTATTGGGACTAGCGATTTTGCATCTATTATTTTTTGTAGACGTTTTACCAGACCTTTTTCAAATAACTTGGACAACATTGGTAGAATAGATATTGGGCGATATGAGGTAACTAACGTTGGGTGGTTTGCCTGGTTTAGGTATCATTCATACCTCCGCGACTTTCCACATGCTTGGCTCATATCTTAATTAAAATGCAGCATTTAAAATCTGAGCTAGTTTTTATACCCTATTCTAGGGGTATATTAATTTTGACGCATAGTTTGTAACATACCTTAATATTGCCCGTAGACCCCTAAAAGTTACTATATTTATGATCAGCATCGATAGTAATGTCGATCTAGCCATGTCCGTCCGTCCGTCCGTCCGTCCGTCGGCAAAAATTAGGCCTTTAAACTGGACCTAGAGAGCTGAAATTTTAACCATATACTCTCTAGGGTCCCGAAATAATCAAGTTTAAGAATTTTTGAAATCCGCCCACAGACACGCCCACAAACTCAAAAAAACAAAATTTTGGAAAAAATCGAATTTTGAGCTAGAGAGCTGAAATTTTTTATATATGATCTATGGCCGATAAAACTGATTGGGACATAAAATTTTCAAAATCCGCCCACTGACACGCCCACAATTAAATAAAACAAATTTTGGGAAAAATTGAATTTTGAGCTAGAAAGCTGAAATTTTTTATATATGATCTTTGGCCCATAAAACTGCTTGGGACATAAAATTTTCAAAATCCGCCCACTGACACGCCCACAATTAAATAAAATATTTTTTTTGAAAAACCAAAATTTGAGCTAGGGAGCTGAAATTTTTAATATATACTCTCTAGGGGCCCTTTATGCTCATGTGTAAATATTTTCAAAATCCGCCTTCTGACACGCCCACAATTATTTTTTTTTTTATTTTTGAAAGTCCAAAGTTTGAGCTAGGGAGCTGAAATTTATAGTATATACTCTCTAGGTGCCATTTATGCTCATACTTAATTTTTTTTTAAATCCGCCTACTGACACGCCCACAATTAAATAAAACAATTTTATTGAAAAACCAAAGTTTGAGCTAGGGAGCGTTTTTATTTACAAAAGCTTAGTTTTTTCGATAAAATCCTTTAAATTTTTGTCACGTCCACTTATGAGATATAGGAATAAGAATAGGGTATCCAACAGTTCGCCCAAGCGGACTGTAGCCCGCCCCTATGTTTTCTTATCATTTTCCTGTAAATTGTTTCAAAATTTCTCCTGTAATCATATAAAACTCTGGGGCCTTTTTATACTACGAGTATTATGCTTTCTTTAATTTCTTTGGCAAGTTCTTTAGCTGTTACCGACCGAATAGGTCTAAATATTGACTTTATCGTTATAGATACCTATTTCAATATGTCTTGTAAAAGCCTAAAAAACATCCAACATTCTTGGATTGTCATGACTCATAGCATCTACTTGAATTTGCCGTCCGCTTAAAATTGAAGGTCCCTTCCACTGGGCACAAGCAAGTTGTTGGAGCTTATGACCCTGTGTGGGCCTTGGATGCCTAATATTCATTAATTGATTCATAGATATTTCAATCAGCACCACGTGACCATCACATTAATTTTCCATTACGAGTATGTGGAAATGGGGAAACTTAATAATTTGATAATACATACGAGTATGTGGAAATTTAATTCCTTAGTAAACGTGTCCAAAACAAAAACCGCACAATTGTACGTATTGTCTACTCTGCACACCTAAATTGTTTTCAACTGCAATCTGATTATTTATTGGCTTACAATAATTTATCAGTATTTTGTAAATTGCTATCCGCAATTATCTCCTATAGCGTGTCGCGAATATAAATCACAAATTCCAACGCTCCGTTTGAATACAATCTCGGTGCTTTGTCGCCTATTTGTCCACCATCATTGCCGGTATCGCCCCCTCCGTGCCCGCTGGAGCAGCACATTGTGTGCACTGTGATAAAATCAATTTATCATATCAAGTTAAATGCTTCCCACAATCTGCCGCAAATGCTTTAACACTAGCAATGTACCCATCTCGCAATACCAAGCAACAACAACGTTGAAGAATTTGGCCACCAAATAAAATGTTGATTTCGCAATCTGTTTGATATCAAAATAAGTTTGTGAGACAAAAATGTACGGAAGGAAAATGGGGGCTATCTACGAGTAATAAGACCGCAACGTGTCAAAAATTTCTCGAAACGTTGGGTATGCCCTTTTCGTTTGAACTTGCGCGACATGATGGTAGCATCATTTTCTCATTACAGCTTAGTTGAACCGTAAGCAATTTCTTTTTAAAAGACCCCGCATTGTACCTACGTGTATTCCATTATCAGTAGTTGGTCTCTCTTTTGTAGTATACTGTATACATGAAAACAGTTTAATTCGATACCGTCACGTCAAGTGCATAAGCTACTCCATCAGTATACAGTTAATTTATATTTATGCTTTTGCATTGCCAAAAACGGTAGCTGTTGGTTGGTTGCCATAGCGACAAATATGACCAGAAGGTTTGCCGTAGTTATATTTTATTACCGGGCCGCTAGAGGAACAATGACAGCCAGATTCTGCTGGTTAACTCGGTGGCTGGAACTGAATGGACATTCACTTTGAGCTGTATTTCAAATTCCGGATACCTAATGCAATAAAAGAAAAATGCAATGCAGTTTATTCACTCGTTAAAAAAATCATATGGAAATTGTGTCCCCATTAGTGTTGGAGGGGCTAATATGTGGCTGTGTAGTAAAATTTAGCCCATTGGCAATGGTGAAGGGAACTTTCTGTCGTCTAATACTCGTTGAAACACGTGTCTCATTCCTTTGCGGTGCCACTGTCGATATGCTTCATTTAACAACACTGTACTTTGAGTTTGAAAACATTTTAACCTGTAATTGAAGTTTGCCAAGCGAGATTCACGTGGTGGCACCAGCTGCAGGTAAAGTGGTGTTTCGATTGGTATTGGAATCACAGAGCTACGAAATTTCAGCATAAAACTTTTTTGACTCACGATTTATTCAAAGTAGAAAATTAAAAAGTGTGGAAAGGTCTTTCTAGGTCGAACCGAGGAAATCCACATTAACAGATTGTGAAATCGTTGAGTTCAGTTGAGTCGTAGAAGAGTCCTTGAAATTGGAGAATCAAAACCAAAGCCATACATGCAGCAGTTAATTGCCTCTTAGGTGGACTCTATCGCAGTATTTTTGATGCTGAATTAAATGTTTTATGTTGAGCTCACATTTGTTATGCAAAATAAAAAAAAATATTCCTTATTCTACAAGATGAGGGTTATATATATATTATAAAATTTCCTCCTTCGGGAAAGGCTGTACTATGGTCCCGAGATGCTTTAAGATAAGTGTAGCATCTGCTCTTAAATTTTTGTAAATTGTACCTATTCTTCCGAAAAAATATCTCTGGGAAGCGAGGTCCAAAGTTAGCTTGCTCTTCAAAGGGGCCGAAATGTAAATAGTATATTCCTCGAGTTCTGAAGAAAGAATGAGAAAAAGAGTATTTCCGAAGTCATTGGCGTTTTTAGGAATGCATGTTGGCTCATGAACAACCTGAGTAAGATTACAGCTGAAGGCAAATGATTCAATCAGCCTTCCTGCCTCATCGGTTCTGTTTAAATTGTAAAGTCAAATGCAATTATGAACATTTAAGTCACACAGAATAATAATTTCAGCCGCCGGATTATTTGAATGAATCCAGTACGCACGGTCGGATAAATGCTGAAATAACCTCGTCTGAAATAGATCGTCGTTTGTGGACCGTTAAATACTGCATACAAATTTGGTGAATCCTTGTAAAACGAGCTTTGACCATACAACGTCGGGGTCATCTGACCCCATCGTTTTTTGTACACCTATATGTAAAAGATATGAAAGATAAAGGGGTAGTTGCTAAGACAACTTTGGTTCAGGAAGCGGAGCCGTCAGAGGGCGGGTAACGCGGAAGATGACGTAGGATTTGGGGATTTCGCCAGGTCCTGGGTCATCAGTAGGGCTCCTTTTAAGACTACTGCGACGAGTGTTGAGGGTGCGGATGACCTAATACGAACAGACCGGGTGAGCGCAGACTGGGACGAGAACTGCAAGATAGCTGGAAGCGTGTGTTCCAAAGAAACCAAACTCAAGCAGAGAATCAAGGTTCCGGCTCCAGTAAGGGCTTCATGAAAATAAGCACGGTTAGGCACGAGATCCGCATCCATACCAGGATAAGGAAGAATATCGCTAGAGGACCTAATCTCGACCCAGGTTCAAGGGAGGTCTATTTAGCGGTCAGGGAGAATAGGGCCAAACTGCTGGCGATATTTACAAGATGTCGTACGGTTTTACTCCGTTGCATGAGAACATGAAAGCGCTGCAGGAGTGCATATCGCAATTAGCCACCTCAAGAGCGCGGAAGACCAATTCCAATTCATCGATTCCCCAAGCCTGCCGCAATTTGAAGGGCAGTCACCATCCTTCAGTGCAGCGGCCCCAAGTGACCTGCTCTTCACCAATTTTCAGTCGGGAAGAGTTTTCTAAACAGGAGTCTCCTAGAGAGGACTCTTCCCAGTTATACCACAAAACATTTGACGACTTTTACAGGAACATACGGACGCTTACTTAACAAATGCGACAGAAGGCAAACGAGAGAGATTAACTGGCCATTCTTTGCCAAAACTTTTTTTTGGATAGCAAACCTTATTATTGGATGAAACATTTTGACAATCGGGGAACTATGAGAAGACTGCCGAAAAGCGGAAAGCCATATCGCTTCCAGAGATTGTAGGACCCAGAAAAACGTAAATGAAATCAAAAGTATAAAGCTCGGGGAAGGAAAATTTGAAAATTTGGAAATTGGGAAGGCCGTCCATCCGGTAGTGCAATGACGCAAACGTCATTGCCAGAGAGATTGACATTGGAGTATAGAACGAAGCATGGGGTGTGTAGCGCAAGCCAGAGCCTACATCATCTGGCAATTCTCGGTAACTGACGAATCTAACTAGGGAGCGATCTCGGGAAGCAGTGGATGCAAAGGGTTTGTTGAATGAATGTATACACTCTGCTTCAACTGAATAAGCACAAACATTTTCTAAGCTACGTTGTCCATTTTTTCAAAACTTGTACTGTAATATGGTTGATGATTCTGTTTGCTTATGATGTTGAGAAAATAAATCGGAAAGAAAAATTCAAAAAGTACCGCTATTTTTTCGCTGGCTCTCTTGCAAATCATTCAATATGGAAAAATGCAGTTTTATTTTACGTCAACTGAATAGACACAAATATTGAAATTGGAAATAAAAGTTATTGGGATTAAATGAAACAAGTTTTTCTTAAAATAGTATTTTATTGGTTTATTTTAGTAGTGGGTACTGCCGCCTTTATTCCTAATAGTTTCGTAAATTCGATGCGGCATGGAATCGTACAGCCTCTTTATGTAGTCCAGCGAAATTGCCCTCCAGGCGAATTTAATGGCTGCAATAAGGGATTCTCTGTCATCAAACTGTCGGCCAGACTCATTAACTTTTCGTACTATCCATCTCCAAACGTTTTCTATAAGGTTCAGGTCCGGTGAGTACGGCGGCCATTGAAGCAATTCCAGATTCCGCTCCTCTATTCAATTTTTTCCTATGCGCGCCGTGTGGATGGGGGCGTTGTCCTGCTGAAAAGTCCAGTTTATGGCTCCTGAAAATGTCGGGAAATTTCTTTCTAAAATTCCTTTATAACTTAATGCAGTCATTTTTGAGGTTTGGAACTCTAGCTCAACAGTGCCATAGTATTTAGCTAACTGCTCCCCATACCATAACACCACCTTCTCGACTATGATGTAGCGCTAAAAATCGTTTTTCTTTCCTCACATCGTGGAAGTAATAATTAAACCCATCAGGGCCATCAAAATAAAAGTTCTTCTCATCCGAAAAAAAACTATGTGACGTCATTAATTTTTCCAACTCATATGGAGTCTAGAGAATTCTAAGCGCATACACTCCCGTTTCTCGTTAAGTGGTGGTTTCTTTTGAATTTTCATCCGTTGTAGATGTTTGATACTATTGACAACCCTTCGCACTGTTGAAACGCTTGCAGTAACACCGGCTTGGTGGCCGGGTGGCGACGGTGTAGAGGTTAGTGTGTTGGCTTGTGACCCGTCCGGTGCAGATTCAATCCCCATGGTGAACAACAACATACGCCACCCATTCACATGCCTCTACACCAAAAGAAGGATTTCTGCCTGGTAGTACAATGGATCGTTACCGAATCTGAGTCCTCTGGGATTTGGATTTCCTTCCTGCTTTATTTTTGCCGCAGAGTCGCAGGAATTGGAAGCACATCATAAAATTGCTCTTCGATTAACTGCTGTTGTTGACCTCCTTTCATATTTTTTCCGTACGAATCTTTGCTTCTTAAATAAGAATAGACCACACTAAAACTTCGTCTAATTTTGTCAGCTATAGAAGAGGTTAGTCCTTGTTCTTTTAGTAAATCGACTTTAGGTCTTTCAACACTATTTAGAGATTTTGATCTACCCATTTTTCTTTGAAATACAATTAATCAAATCAAATTCACTTGAAGTCTTAAGTGTCAACTAATTTCGTCCGACTTCCCGTCATCTCTCCTTGGTAGGGCAAAGGTTGTTGAGTTTTCTTCTTCCTCTTTCCTGCTATTTTCTTCTCTTCTCTTCGTTTCTTTTTTGTCCTTCCGTGATGACATTAAATCTCGGCCTATCATTCTCCCTTTTTTTCCTACACGATATTTTTTTTCTTTTTCAGCAGGTACTTTAGCAATGGTCGTGCCACCTTCCTCTACTACTTCTCCGAAGATGGCCTTGTGGTTCAAGCGAACTGCCATAAACCTCCTTTGTTCGAAAACTGGCATGTTGTCCATAGGCAGGAGAGCGAAGAATTGTCGAGGCAGTTGATGAGTTAAATTGGATTTCGGCCAAAGTAAGGATATGAAGTTTCTTGTCCTGAAGGTGTTGGTGGACACAGTAAACATTACGTCTCTTACTAATAACTTTTGCGTTGCTTGTCTCCTTAGTTTAAGAATACCTTTTTAAGTATCTGATATAAGTTGTATGGATTGTTTTGTGTAGATTCTTCTTCTTCTTCTTTATTTATTCATTTAGTGTCAACCTATTTATAATACATTTAGATAATTAGTACATAGAGATGAGAATAATATATACATTCTTAGCAACTATAAATTTTATAATAGGGAAGGATATTTAATTTATTGGTAGGTATTCGTTTTGAGAAAAATTTTACAAAAACTCACTGGCAATTTTACTTAAACTAATATAAATATTTAAAACTAAGATAAAACATAGGGACGGGCTACAGTCCGCTTGGGCGAACTGTTGCATACCCTATTCTTATTCCTATCCCTCATAAGTGGGCGTGACAAAAGTCTAAGTATGGTTGAATTGTTAAGAACGCTCTACATATTTTGTTATATAACATTTAAAGGATTTTATCACAAAAAACGCTCCCTAGCTCAAACTTGGGTGTTTCAATAAAATTGTTTTATTTAATTGTGGGCGTGTCAGTAGGCGGATTTAAAAAAAATTAACACATGAGCATAAAGCGCCCCTAGAGAGTATATATTATAAATTTCAGCTCCCTAGCTCACTTTGAATTTTCAAAAAAAAAAAAAAAAAATAATAATTGTGGGCGTGCCAGTGGGCGGATTTTGAAAATATTTACACATGAGCATAAAGGGCCCATAGAGAGTATATATTATAAATTTCAGCTCCCTAGCTCAAACTTTGGATTTTCAAAAAAATTGTTTTATTTATTTGTGGGCGTGTCAGTGGGCGGATTTTGAAAATATTTATACATGAGCTTAAAGGGCCCCTAGAGAGTATATATTAAAAATTTCAGCTCCCTAGCTCAAATTTTGGTTTTTCAATAAAATTGTTTTATTTTTTTGTGGGCAGTGGGCGGATTTTGAAAATTTTATATCCCGAGCAGTTTTAGGAGTCATAGATCATATATAAAAAATTTCAGCTTCCTAGCTCAAAATTCGATTTTTTCCAAAAATTTTTTTTTTTTTGAGTTTGTGGGCGTGTCTGTGGGCGGATTTCAAAAATTCGTAAACTTGATTATTTCGGGACCCTAGAGAGTATATGGTTAAAATTTCAGCTCTCTATGTCCAGTTTAAAGGCCTAATTTTTGCCGACGGACGGACGGACGGACGGACGGACGGACATGGCTAGATCGACATTACTATCGATGCTGATCATAAATATAGTAACTTTTAGGGGTCTACGGGCAATATTAAGGTATGTTACAAACTATGCGTCAAAATTGATATACCCCTAGAATAGGGTATAAAAAGATGCAAAGATAGAGATAGATAGATAGATTCTTTATTTTTTCATCATAAAGTTTACAAATTGTTATACTTAAGAATAAGGACATGGCAATACTGCCGTCTGCCTGAGATGACATTTCATAATATGATTTAAAAATAAAAGAAATAATAAAAAGCAAAAATTTTAAAATATAAAGAAAAGGAGAAAAAAAAAGAAAAAAATGTTTAACAAAAGATATGAAGAAATATTATTATATAAAACAATGCTATCAATTTTAACGTGATTTGAAACACAAAATCTTATACAATTTGGTTAATTTGATTAGCTGTTTATACAAAATTTTATCAATTTTAACATGATTTGAAACCCAAGATAATACACAATTTGGTTAGAAATAGCTGTTTATACAATATTATCAATTTTAACGTGATTTGAAACACAAAAGAGATATTATCAAATTTAGTATGATCAGCAACAAAACAATAAATAGTTAGGTATAAAATTTGGTCAAAACTGCAATAAGTGGGTAATCGACTAAGTTTAATATGTGAAACTGTTACGGTAAGAAAGAGCATGTTGGCAATATTTAAAGAGGCTGAGCCAGCCCATTGCTCCATTTAAAATTTCAAAAAGTTTGTCCAAAGATATAAAACTTTCCCGAAAATGCAACCGGCGAATTTCTTGTAGAATAGGACAAGCAGCAACGAAATGGTATATATCTTCATTCACTCTTCCGTTACATAGATCACATAGCTGGGGCAAGTCTGATCGATGAGGTATAAAGTTCAAATTTAAAATTTCAACTCTTGCTCTAAAAATAATACTTATAACCGAGGCTGAAAATTCATTACTAAAGTAAGAGACTTCCGAGGGCAGTTCATGGTTTAAATGACTATAAATAGCTCTTGAAGTAGATGAAGATGCTCTGGAAAGGTTATCCAGAAACATTTTGTGATCCACCTTAGCAATCACATCAGAAAACTGAGCCTGCCAATCGGTCACATTAGTTTCTGTTAAGTTTAAACTTGTTTCGTAAGATAAAGCTAGTTCGTTCCAGTTTTTAAACGGGGAAGCATTCACTCGAAGTAATTTTCTTAAGATGATTTTGTGAAGACAAGTTTCACTTCTTTTCATCACTCTAGTAATGAAGTTCGCATTTGCCTTCAAATTTTGTATATATATAGGGACTATTCCTGACTCTACATATATGGCGTAGTTGGGTGTTGAGTTAGGCAAACGAAAAATCCTCTTAAAAAAGTTCCTTTGTACAGTTTCAAAAGCTTCGAAGTGTGTGTATCCGACGGGTTGGCCGCCATATGCCATGCATGCATTTACTGTCGCGTTGAATACTTTGAACTTGGACGTTAAATCAACATTTTGGTTCGAAAAAAACTTTGGCCACATTATATTAAGAGCCAATTTAGCTTCGTTGCTTTTTTCTTTGGAGTGCTTTAGATAGCTTAAATTGTAGGTCAAGAGGACACCCAAATATTTAAACTCTTGTAAAACCTCAATGTGTGTATTGTTTAGAGACCATTTTTCTTCCGCTCGCCTTCTTGATTGTCTCTTTTCAAATATAACAATCTTAGTTTTTTGGGTATTAATTTGCAAGCCCCAAGACTCGCAAAATGAACTTAGACGGTTTATTTGCAATTGAAGCGTGAAAGGATTATCAGCAAGCATAACTAGATCGTCCGCGTACAACAGGACTTTGATTATAATGTTAGCAAAATTAACTCCACCCGGAAGAAGCTCGCAGACATCATCTATGAACAGGGCAAATAATAATGGGCTGAGGATACAACCCTGAGGAACACCTGTAATTGTATCAAATCGATTTGAAAATGTGAAACCGTCCCATACCCTTGCATTTGTTGACGAAATAAGACTTGCATACACTACGAGTAACTTTCTTGACAAACCAATGCAAGAAAGTTTGTATATTAAAGCTTGTCTATTGACTTTATCGAATGCAGCTTTAAAATCAACAAAGCAAGTGTATAGTTTCTTTTTTCTATCTATAAATTGTTGAGCAATGCTTGAAATGGCCAAGATATGATCCATGGTTGAAAAACCTGGGCGGAAACCGGCTTGAAAGATGCTCAAAAGACTGTTATCCTCAATCCATTTTGAGAGCCTTTCATATAGGATTGCAGTGAAAGTTTTTCTTATTGAATTTAAAAAGATGCAAACTAAGCGGCAATATTTTTTAATATTGAATTTTCATTTATTGAACATTTATACATAAGCTGCTCGTAAATTTTTGAGCAATTTTCTTTTATAGTAGGAATTTTTGCGATTTCATGCAACCCAATAGTTGAGAAATGCCAAGGAAGGTTTAAAATTGTTTTCAAAATCTTATTTTGACAAATCTGAATTTTTTTTAGTGGCACTCAGCACAATAGTACCAACATGGAGATGCATATAACATAGCAGGTAGGAAAATAACTTTGTAAATTAATAATTTATTTTCAAGGCTTAGGTGGGAGTTTCTGTTTAAAAGTGGAAACAAGACTTTGATTAAAAATTGACCTTTCTTAACACATTCGGAAGTTTCATGTAAGTTAAGCTTTTGTCAAGAATAACACCCAAATATTTAATACTTTGTTCCCATTGGACTGGAGCATTACACACTGAAAGATTTATTTGTGGAAGGTTGCTTTGCTTACGTTTCTTTGTAAAAAAACAAGCTTGTGTCTTTAAAGGATTTATTTTGATTTTCCAGCTATAAAAATAGATTTGAACCGCATCAAGAGCATTTTGAAGGTTGAGTAAAATTTGGTGGCAACTATCGGATATACTGTAAATACATGTATCATGAGCAAAAAATGATCTCTTGCAGTGATTTAAGGCAGGGAAGTCTGACACATAAATATTGTAAAGAAGGGGGGAGAGGGTTGAGCACTGGGGGACACCCGCTTTAATAGCATACAACGGAGATTTTTGTTGTGAAATTTCAACGAAGAACTTTCTTTCCTTTAAGAAACTTTTAATAATCTTTATAATATACATTGGGAAACCGTTTATTAGAAGCTTATGGACAAGACCGTCATGCCAGACGCTGTCAAAAGCTTTCTCAATATCAAAGGAAACCATTCCAATGGATTTTTTTATGTCTTAGAGCTTTTTTTAAATCTTTGGTAAGTCTTAATACCTACCTGATGAGTCGAGGAATGTTCTTTCCTAAAACCGAACTGTTCTGGTGGAAGGATATTTTTAGTTTCAACGATTTCTGTCATTTTAAGACAGATTAGTGTAGATTCTAGTTTTTTTTTTTTAAATTTCTTCTCTCAGGAAAAGAGTAATAGATACCTGCGTCTTGCTTCTACGCTTAAGTTGTTGTTAATTGTATTCTTCCGGAAAGATGCCTCCCGAAAGCCAATTCCGAAGTAAGCTTATTAGATAGTGACAAAAATGTTTTTTTTTTGGTATACCTTTTAGTTGACAAGTGTTTTTCTATTCGGATGTTGTACGCCCTGAGATAGATAGCAAAGATTTTAATCCCAATATGCTGCCTTCAGTTGTAAGTATATATTTCTCTACCAGTTCTCTAAAGCAACTGGACTTTTGATGGTGCGTTTGACCACTGTGAGAGTTGTTCAAAGTTTTAGAATCAGCTAAACTTATTACGTTTATTGAGGTTAGGTAAGGGGGTTGATGAAGGAGTTTAGCTTGTGGTCCATTGTGATACCTTTTTGTTAGGGTGTTTGCCTCGTTGTTCTGGCTTTGGTATGCCTTCATATTCTTCTCTTATTCTTACTCAAAGCTATTATTCAGCCTCATTGAGATCCGTAGAACCTGTGAACATTCGACAGTGAGACATTAGAGAATTCTAAATGTCTTGGAAGAATTGTATGTTCCAAGTGTTCATAGAATCGGTCAGCGACAGCGAAAGTGATGCGTGTCCTCATGGGTCTCATCATCACCGCAGTCTCTACAGGTGTCGTCATCCTTGAGATTTAATTTCATTTATGCTTCGTTAGGAAGTTATGGACAGTAAGGGAACCGACCAGCTTAGACAGTGATTGACTATCGCTTCGTAAGAGTTCGTTGGTTCTGTTCTAATCACACTTTGGCCAAAGCTTCTGTGATATAATATCACAAGTGGATAGTGGTTTCCACCTGGTGTTGGCCTTCATCCGGAGCTTGTATTCCAACCGTTCTCTGAGGTTAAAGAGTGGTGGGTTGATCGAATGATGACTCGATATTGATCCATTGCGGACCCTTTACTTGCCAGTTGTGTCCCTGTTTCCAGGAACCCATCAGAAGTCCGCATTGTGCTGTGTGCTAAGAGCTCTTCGCGACAGCATCGAACTAGTTTGAATTTAATTTAAGTATAACAACGATTGTTTTTATTGCCACCATCACTGTCTTTTCTTCTCGTTGCTTCATTTCTTCCCAACGAGTAACAAAAATCCAATTGTATACGGAAACATCCACCCAAAGGAAATAACGCATTCATTGCTTTCCTGGAAAATGAATAGTAGTAATCTCATTCCTTTCACATGTCCAATTTATTCATAGCTAACTGTTCGTACAAACTAGCTGTTAACCATCGCTTATAGATATTATAATCCCAGTAATGCATCGCTGATTAATTTTGAATGTTACTGGTACTGCATGAGCTGAGATTGCGTGCTTCCAAGCAATTGTTTATCCTAACGGTGTAGATCGGTAATATGCAGTATAGCTACATGAGTATCTGTAGTGAGAAAACAATTTTCGCTCGCCTGTCGACCAGACAAAACAATTACATACCACCTCAGGAGTTTTCTCATGCGTTCCCCGGTCATATGCATTCAGTCACTCAGTGTGAACTGCACATTATGTATGTGAGGATGGATTTGCATTCTTTTTTCAACGATGGTTGACTATAATTTATCCATTACATCACTTTATCACACCAAAACCGCAAAACCTCACTCACCTGCTAACCTCGGAAGGGGAATCTGTTATTTTCTAATCACAAACGTAAGCCAACTCCTAGATACCATCAGACCCGAGGTATAGATACTTAAAAGAAAGGTAATAACACACCAGTCTTAGGGGCTAATTAATGGAAGCATGTATGCTCTCGAAAATTCGACTTCACGCAAGGAGTGCGCGAGTTCTCTTTCGTCATGTAATATAGCTCGTCTTCGTATCTGTATCGATGCGCGTATATGTGCCCATTTCAGTTGATAGAATGAAATTTATTTGTTCATTGTATCTAGGCTACACTCTGAGATAATGGTGATGACGTTGATGTACCTGATGCAGCTACTTTCAGCTCGGAAGCATTAATAGCATTAAACTTGAAATAATAATAGGAAATCAGGTTCTGCGCTTTTGTATTGGTGCGCACCACAGATTGATGATGACTTGCGCTTGTTTCTGTTTGCGAAAAATAATAATTAGATTCAATTTTCTAGTTCCGAGGGGCCGTGTTACTATTCCCATCGCTGCTGGGGCTGTTTTGTCTCAAATTGCTCCACAAAGTGTACACTGAGCATTTTTTGTTCTGTTCTGAGCCACTTAACAATAATTTTTCATTTCCTATATTATGTGTGTGTGTGCTTTTTGTTTTCTTCCTTTTATCGAATTAGCACGAAAGTAGTTGAATGCCAGATGATAATGAGGAGCGGACTGGCATGTGCACTGTTAGAGTGTACGTCTATAGGCTGAATGACTGATTAGCCTAGTGTTCTAATATTCTAATTCAATATGTTAGAGTTTTTGATTAAGCATGGGTCTTGGCATTGGATCTTTTGATCAAGGCTCCAGTTTTAGAGTAGTGAAGTGAAAGAGATCGGAACACAAAGTGAGAAAGTTGCGTGCTGGTTTAGTATCTCAGCATACTGTCATAATGAACCGAAATCGTTTAGTACCCTACATGAGGGCTTGGGATTTTTTCTTAAACAGGACTCAGGTCAGGGTATTCAAGTCTAGACCCTATTCTTGTTTTAAGAAGTATAGCGGTCTCTTTTATGTCAAGCGGAACGAGTTTTTCATCGATTTCGAAGCTGAATTCGATACATTCACATTGTGTTCGAAACCGAGAAATGCTGCTCGTTCAGCCCATTATTGAGGAAATCACTTTTTGAGGTCAAACCGGGCAACCCCACAGGCGGACCAGTATCTAAGCAGTGAAGTGGGAGGGTTATGATTATTTAGTCCAGGTCATAACCTCGCCATTAAAATTCGAAGCTTGTAGGTCGCTGTCGCGAAGAAACTCCGCCAGGTTCCCGGACATAGAAGTGTGCCGGCAACGAGAAGGCTGATGAGCTAGACAGGGCTCACATCTCGAACGGAACAAAGGGTAACCAGATTAATGCGATCTATATGGATTTCAGTAAAGTTTTTGATCGTGTTGACCATAAAATGTTACTTTTTAAACTTACAAAATTGGGATTTCCAATTTTCTTTTTAAAATGGCTTTCTTCGTCCCTTACTGATAGATTTCAAAATGTAAAGTTTCGTAATAATTTTTCGAAAAATATATCAGTAACCTCTGGTGTTCCCCAAGGAAGTCACATTGGGCCTCTACTTTTTATTCTGTTTGTGAATGATATTGTCGAATTTATTCCTGAATGTTCTTTGTTAATGTTTGCGGATGACTTTAAGATTTATTTGCCGGGAAATGATTATTACTCTTTTCACCTTCTAAATTCATATCTCCAGACAACTTCATCTGTGGAGTTCTAAAAGCTACCTTTCATTAAATGTCTCTAAATGTTCAGTCATAACATTTTCCCGCTGTAAATCACCTGTCATGTATACGTATACTTTCGATAGCGTAGTCATTCCCTGTGTTTCTGTAATCAAAGATTTGGGAGTATTTTTAGACACTGAGCTATCTTTTAATTACCATGTTGAATTTATCACAAACAAGACAAATATAACATGGGGAATGTTAAGGCGCTATGCTTGTGAGATTTCTAACGTTTATGTTACTTTGTATGTAGCTTTTGTTAGATCTGTATTAGAATATGCGTCTATTGTTTGGTATCCCTACTATAGAATTCATATCAATAGAATTAAATCAATTCAAAAAAGTTTCCTAAGGTTCGCTCTTAGAGGACTCCCTTGGTTTGACTTAAGCAACTTACCACCTTATATATCTAGGTTAAAATTGATAAGCTTAGAGTCATTAGAAGTTAGGAGAACGGTGGCAAGAGTTGTCTTTGTTCATAGGACATTAATTGGGGGGAGAGATTCAACAGACATTTTAAGCCTTCTCAACATAAATGTTTCTTCATTTAACCTGCGATGCACTCGATTTTTTAAAGTAGGCCACTCTCGTACAAACTACGGTCGTTCGTCTTCGGTTAACGGTTTAATGATATCGTATAATGCTTATGTCAATTTAATCGATTTTAACTTATCAATTTCCGCTCATTCGTAATTTGTTTGCTCTACGTTTTCTTTGTATTTTCCTATTTCATCTTTTTAATTTTAAATGTATGACCTTATGTCTATGAAAGATTTTGTTCTTTGGTGACAAGAAATAAATAAATAAATGAACTAGGCCAATACTTCAGTGATAATTCCCTCTGTAACCTTAGACTGTTGAGTGGAAACATAGTACTAGTGGCAACTAGTGGAAGGTGGACCACAGTCCATTCCTATGCCATAACCACATAAATGTGGCCGCTCTACAACAAACCTCAAACCAAGAGTTTACTATAAATGACCAAAAAAACCCTGCGTCCACTGGACATAACATATTGAAATATCACGCCAAACTAATAAAAATCAGCAGGTTTTTTTTTAAACATCCCTGCCCACATAGCTGACACTGCAACCTAAAAGATCTATTGGGTGAACTATTCCAAGCGACGTACCACTTACTTTATAAAGCTCCGCACGTCCTTGATAGCAGAGTTTTTTAGCTCCGCTGACGAGCGTGTTTCTATATGGAAGATACGTCTTCATAGCCAATTTAGCGCTGGGCATTCACAATAATATGTTCGGAGGATTCATACTCCTCCAGACAAAACCGACACTCTATCTCCAAGCACAAGTTCATTTTGTTAAGATGATATTTCAAGCTGCAATCGCCTGACAGGAAGCTCTCTAGCTTCCTAAAACTTGCTTTATCTAATGTAAGAATTTTCTTATAGGAATAAGGTCTGATTAATCGTTTCGATTGTCCGTGTCCCGGAAATTTTTTTCAATGGGCCAGACGAAGTTGGTATTTCCAATTATCAGTCATTCCTCGAGCGGTAGTCCAGTTAACTCTCCGATAAGGTTCTGATCCTACGCACGAGGATCCTGAGCCAGTCCTAGCTATAGGTCGTTCGCAGATTCGTTGCCTGCAATTCCTCGGTGGTAAGGTACCCAACCAAATTTGAGAGTTCAATGAATTTGACGACATTGTTTGAAGAGCAGCTTGACTATCGGAGAATATTTGTATTCTGGCGCCCTTTTATACCCTTTTCAAGGTTTATTTTGGCGCAGATGGCATTGATTTTTGCCTGAAACACAGTGGGACACATTCCCATAGGTATCGACGCTTTGTTGTTGGGTCCAAAGACCCCAGCTACAACTCCCAGGTTCCACTTGTATCCGTCGGTGAACCAGACCAGACTTTTAGTGCCGGAACACCCTTAGCCCAGTTTGCGTGGTCCAATATTTCCACCTCAAATAGTCTTCCAAATCCGAAACAGCCAATACGTTGTTGCTTTTGGAGCTTGGTTGCCGTTTCCCTTCAATAACTTTGGGGCTCATTCAATAATAACAAGTAGTCGCATAGAAAATAATGGTGCAGGGAAATAACTTCACGGGCAATAACTTCACATGGGCAATAACTTCACCTCAAGTGGGCAATAACTTCACCTTTTTTTTGTGAAGTTATTGCCCACTGATTGTGAGCAATAACTTCACCGTAAATTTTGTGAAGTTATTTCCCACCTAAAATTTAAGAATTTGAGACCCGTGCACCCACTCCAAATCAAGCAGTGACCCCAAGCAGGGGGGTTGCAGGGGGGCAGCATGGCCCCCCATAGGTATTGAACTGTTTATGGAATCTACTTGCGATTTCGCAACTAATCCCATAAACAGTGCAATGCATATGGGGGGCATGTTGCCCCCCCTGCAACCCCCCTGCTTGGGATCACTGTTTGGTTTGGAGTGGGTGCAAGGGTCTTTAGTTATAATGGACAAATTCTTAAATTTTAGGGGGGAAATAACTTCACAAAATTTAGGGTGAAGTTATTGCCCATGTGAAGTTATTGCCCGTGAAGTTATTTCCCTGCACCGAAAATAATACACCTAGGCTTGGTAAAGGGGGCTTTTTAAAGCGTTTGGTTTTTCATTGTCAAAAAAAAGATTTTTTTTAAGATCATTTTATGTAAATGTTGCCAACGACTGAATTGTAGGTGGTATATACGGTAAGTCCAATTTTGAGCTACATGATACACAGCACGCGAATCGATGGACCAATGGAGAAACAAGTTCGGTGAGCAATTTATCGTTTGCTTTGGACTGATGAATTGGCCGGCTATATCGTCCGATTTGACGTTTAAGTCTATTTTTCCTGAGGATACGTCAAATCACTCGTCTATGCCGATAAGCCAGCGTCAATTACAGCTTTGGAAAACAACATTACACGTGGTACTAGCGAGATATCAGCCAATATGCTTGCAAAATTAACTCTAAAGTGGACTTTCCGTAGGGAACACCTACAATTAGTAGTGGTCAACATTTACATGAAACAATCTTTAAAAAGTAAATGCCAAGCATTGATTTATAAAATTAAATAAAAATTTATAAACTTTGCAATTTTCCTATAATTTTTTTTTGATGGTTTACATGAGAGATTCGATCTAGATTCTATCCGCATTGAATTCCATGTAAACGCAGATCGTAGGATTCTATTCACTATTTTTGTGATCGGATTTGAAAATCAGCATGTAAACTCGAATTGAAAGATCGGGATAGACAAGTGAGAGTGTGTGTGTGCCCTCTTTGTTTTCCTTTGTTGTGCTCATTTGGCTGAGATTTTTGTCGCCACTGACACTGGGCTATACAAAACACGTATTTAGTTGGAACTGTGAAACTGAATTCTACTTCAATTCAATCTCTCAATTAAAAGTAAAAACCCGCCTCGAAAACAGATTCAGTTTCAATTCAACGTTTCGATTCGGTCATGTAAACGTACTGACAGTTTTGGGTTTGCGAGTGATTGTGATTCGGCGTTGGTTGATTTTGATATGATAGTGCGACGCAACAAAAATAACACAAACTGAATTTTAATTTGTATTTCTAATTGAGAATCTTTGCAACTCAAGTGTGATATTGTCAACACATGACTACAAATAAATGTTGCATTAAAAATTTAGGCGGATTTCGTTGGGGTGTGCGGAGAGCACCTGCGCACCTTAGAACAAACGTCACTGCTTGACCGGGCTAGAACATAATCATCGAAATTAATTTACATACTACACACGATATGAGGCGAGAATATGAGGTGTACTTTGCGCCGACGTCAGGTACCGCGCTAGTTTATTTAATTTTTTTTTAAAATAGTAATACATAATCAATTCTCCATCGATAAAAAAATCATCTTAGATGTAAAATTTGACGTAACATTGTTAAAAATTGATTTAAACAATTAAATTGTTTATAACAATATAATTTTTTTTATGAATTTTGTTAAAACTATTTTTTTCTTAAAATTCACTCTTTTTTCTTGGCAATGAAAAAAAAAAAAGTTTTCTCTATCTTGAAAAGAACCGGAGGTATGAATTTTTGAAAATGAGTCTCCAAGGCAAAAATCACAAAAATCTCAAAATTTCAACTCCCTCTATTTTCAAAAAAAAAAAATAAATAAATAAATAAAAATCCTTAAACTCGTGTCTCTTTTTATTCGATATAGAACCCGTGAAAAAAATCTCAGGCAAATCGAAAATGTGTCGGTCATCTTTTGTTCAAATCTGTACGCTTTGTAAAAGAATGACCCATATAAGGTAATAACATCCCATAAGGGCCTAAAACCCAGCTTCTCCAACCATTTGCTTGTGCGAAGTCCTGAAATGAGTCTTATCTTTAAAATTTGTACTGAAATGCTACAGGTGAACTACAGGGGGCATAGATCTGACATTGACCCTAACCGCGCCGTTTGTAGTCTCAACCAACGGGAAGAATTTCTGCACTTCTTGGCGGTGTCCCCTATATTTTAAGAAATCCGAAGACTGTATTTTGCAAGGAGCTTTGCTGATCAGTGTCTGCGGTTATTGAATGTAGGTGGCGCAGCGGTTGGTAGTTGGTCATTCGTTGTCTCACATGCCATAAGCTATGGCAATTTGTTTATCCATTGACATGAATTTATCATAAGGCCTGAAGTCTGATCGAAGTGCCATTTCTAACATCATTATTGAAGGGCTACCCTTTTCTCTTTTGTGTTACCTAAACTAAAAGCCATTAATATCATATATTGCATCTCAAGTAATTGCAGTTTTTTTATTCAATTTAATTATTATGACTTTTCATTAAGTCACTGCTATTATAATTATTTTCGATTTAACTAATCCAAAAGTAATTTAATGAGTATAAGTCCCTTTAATAAGTTAAACATTAATTGTCAAATCGGCAGACGGCATTTTTTCGCATTGACTTGTCATCTTTCTTCGAAACTATTGTAACTTTTTTAATACAAATAAACATAAAGAATTATAAATAAATAATAAGATTGTACGGTAGTGGTTGAGCAACAAGCGGCGACGTTTCTCTGAGCGACAAAGTGCTATCGTGTCCGGAATTAACGTGGATTCTTTAATTTCAGAGGGGCAAAGCCGTCCTGTTTAATGCCAAGATAGGCTTCAATATTTTAAAAAGTTAAACATCTAAAAATCCATTGGAATTATGTAACTATTTTTGTAGGTTTTGGTCTCCTCGCAATAGATTGTTTGTGCCTTGAGGGCAAACGGAGACTTTGATTGAAAAAGTGTGAATGGGAGGTAGTGGCCCTTCTTATTACCTTTCTAACGGTTCTTACTGTCTGAGCAGAATTGCGAGTACTCTTCATCCGGCGACTTATTGGAATTATCAAATTTTGTATTTTTTCATCATATATTGATATGTTTTTGTATTAAATTTCAGTATTGTTCTTGATAATGAAGACGACTTTTTGCTAGCGCGATGGCGAACGCCACTTGTCAAAGGCATTTTCATAAACAGCCGCTCTAGTTTTTTTCCTTCAATAAATGAACAGTTGTAGCTTGAACTTGTCCGTCTATCGCTCTGTCGCTCGTCGCTTACTGCGTGGGCTTAGCCTTCGGATCTGTATCCTGGAGCTCCAATTTTTTAATACTTTTCCCAGTATTTGAGACCGTATCTCATGAATGCTGCGCTCGATGTTGGCCCCCTAAGTCTGTAATCATTTTTGCAACGGCTTTAAATACCCACACAACAAATAGTCGTGTCAACCTCGGAGGCCAAGCCACATTTCCATTTCTGTAGATAATGTTTTCATCGAACACTTTCCTTCAATAATTCAATTGTTTCGCAGGCAGTATGGCATATGGCACTGTCCTTTTGAATGTTTACGCACACAAAATTCGCTGATCATGGCTCTGTAACTTAAACGTTTATTGTTGAAGGAGCCCGATGATGCCGCCATCCCATAAAGCGCACCAATCAATGCATTTTTTGGGGAACATCCTAGCTTATGGATCGCGTTTGGATTTTCCTCTCGCTCTAAACTCATACTTACAAAGCCATTGAGACAGAAGTGCGCTTAACTGACACTGAACAAAATTTGGCGTTCTGTTCAAGAACTCAATAACTTAACTCATACCAACGATTATCGTGTGGCTCTAATTCTTGCAGCTATTAAATCTTGTAACCGTGTTAACCAAGTTAAGTTAAATCATCCACAAGTTCTTGCGCACAATGACGAATCGAAGAATTAGGTTCTTTCTTCCCAATGGCCGCAACGGTGTTTGGAGTCCAAGCGAATAAGTGTATTTTGCATATTTTCAAATATGCGGCGAACAGTCAACTCAGTTGGTCGATTATCTTGACTTAAAATTGGCGTAGCACTCATAAACATTTTTCGGCGACCATATATTACGGAAATAAATGTCCACCATTTCAAAACGCTGCTCGTGGGTAAGGCCAGGCATGATGATTTGGCAAACAACGCTGACAAAAATTTGGTGTCACCTGTCAGATCAACTACCAGTTATCTGATTAATGCTATATTAAAGAAAAAACAGCCTTTATAATGAAGAATGTGGAATTGATGTGAATTTGGATGCAAAGAAATTTATAGTTGGAGACCAACTCTTTACCAGCCAGTTGAGAGAACCGAGAAAGAGAGAATTAAAGGGTTTTTCAATAAGGGCTGGTAGATGTTGAAATGGAATAAAACAAGCTGCCCGTGAGGTATTACCAAAATTCTTTTTATATTTGAAAGGCCCATGTATGCTATTTTGTATAGAATATAACATCGTTAAAATGCCCGCCTCGGCTTCTTACGGTGGCACGGATCCGAGTGGTCCAATTTTCAATGACTCTTCCATATAGATCCGGCTGAATTTGAGCGATGGCCTGTTTTATGTTCACCTTAAGGCCATTGGTCGATTGTGGTTTATTTGCATAGACCTGCGACTCTAGGAAACCCCACAAGACAAAGTATAGAGGGGTCAAATCGCTTGACCTTGGTGACCAATTCACGTCATCTCTGCGAGAGATAACCTTACCCTCAAATCAGTAATACAAAATGTCAATCGTGGGGTCCGCTGTTTGTCACGGAGCGCCGTCCTGCTGGAACCACATGTCGTCTAGGTCCATATAGTTGAATTTGGGTAATAAGAGAGAGGTTATCATCGTTCTGTAGCGCTCGCCATTGACGTTGGCCGCCTCACCAACGGCGTTTTCGAAAAAGTACGGACCAATGACGCCGCCGACGCAAAATCCACACCAAACGGTAACTTTTTGCGGATGCATTGTATTGTAACTGAATAATAAACAAGAGAATAACTAAATCAACATGGCCGCCAAAATCTACCGGCGCCAATTGAAAACCCCTTTACATAATTGTGGCACAGAACACAGTTATGTGTGGCCACAACTTAAAAGAAAACAACTAACTACTTCCGGGACAATCTTGGTAATGAGGAGATGGCGATGATGGCTTAACTTCGAGGTGATATTCTAAGGCTGGACTATATACTGGCTAGGGAAGCACTACCCATTATATCTGGTATTTATAGCACTTAGGAAAGGGAAGATGCTCTAAATTTTTTTGGAAAATGTCTAACTCTATGGGAAACCAGGCGCCATTTTATTGGCAAGTTTTGTGCTACCGTAATGAACTTAAAGTGTCCCAGCTTTTCAAGTACTGCAACACAGCTCCTACCGTTATCGGATTATTACTGAGACCTACCAATATTTACTATTGCAATTTTTTGTTTTTATAAATTCGTAGTTGATACATTACCTAAAACTTACCAATATGTGTACAATGTTTTTGCCTCGACTTGAGGAGAACTACAATTTGACAAAGATTCCGAAGGACAAATTTGAAAAGCTCCCCGTTGCAATATACATATGCTTTTGATTGGTTTGTCAGACTTTCGAAAGAGGTGGTCCAGTGAAAAAACATTTAGGTGTTACTGGTGGGATTCGAATCTGACGCGCCTCGGCCACTGCATCAAAAATCTCTCTTAAAATGCAGGTGAATAACCGCGCTCTTTTAATCTTCGGCATTAAACTGCTTGTAGAAAATATAACTTAGCACACTCCAATTACCAAAAACCCCTTGGTGACCCTGATAATAAGCTGAAAATAATTAATTGCTGCTGCTACTAAAATTTAATTTAACGTCCATCACTAAATGTTGTACAATTCGTTGAATTTTAAGTCGACCTCCGACAGAAGGACATTTTCACACAAAATTAATTTTTAAATCAACTCCATTGCTCCTGGTTTAACTCCTCTATAGAAAGGATATTAATTGTATTTACATATCTTTCCTTTCAACAAAGAAGCAAACTGGCCACCCAACTGTGTTTATATACAGAAATACATCAAGTGCTCAATGTAGCTATCATTATCAACCCTCCAGCCCCCCAATTTTTAATGATACGCAAATGAGCACTCACGTCCCGGTCTAGATTTAAAGTGCAACATTTTGTCGTTTTTACGTCGCCTTGTCGTTGTCGTTCCATTTTAAACCCTTGAACCCAGTCACCAACGTCAACCATATTCCATCATACATATTTGCACAGTAGTTGAGGTCGAGCTGGAAGGGGTTGTTTAATTAATGTACACATCCTACACCCCGAAATGAAGAAAACGTTCTCCCCAGAAGATCTTTATGACACATATTGAATGCAGATATTAATTAAGTTTGTTTCCTCTTAAATATGTAATAAATCTCTGGACATTGTAAATACAGAGTGGACGGGTGCTTTGGGAATAGTAATTATTTCTCGCACGAAGAAATCCTTATAAATCCAGTTTTTGAGAAAATCGCACAACAGATATGCTTTCATCAGAGCAGGACATAATTTATTCAAAATGAGATGGAGGTGGCATTACAACCTGAATGTGTCGATAGACTGACATATGAAATTAAAGTGGGGAGAGTCAAGATTAGGTGTACAAGGTTTAATAAGAGTAGTCCATCAAGTTTTGTAATTATTTCAGTTTTTTATGGCGAAGCATTTCCAGTGGCACTACAATGTATCTGCACTGCAGGGTTGATGTATTTAAATGGTTGTCAGTACCTAATTCGACAGAAAAATTGTACAAAATATGACAAAAATGAACTTAATATTTAAAATCAAATTATCTCCTTTTAGCCGATGCAAATTAAGCTTTGAAATAGTTTTACAGTCTTTTACAGTTTTTAAGTACAATGTTAAATGGTCTGAAGTCCTGAACGGTAGACTGTGTGCAGCAATAAAAACAGGGTTAGACAAAGCTCCAAATCTTTGTTTTTTGTAATAGGCATAGGCATTATAGGCAGATACAGATAAAACCTAATAATAATAATATTTGGTTAGGGTATATTACACTGCGACCTATTGGTCTATTGTGTCCCCTTGCTTGTGCCTCGGAGAGGTGCTTGCCCTCGTTCAGAGCCCTCTCTAGATACTTCTTTGTGAAGCGTGTATTGAATCGAGGTATTGCTCTGATTTATCCTTGGCAGGTCACACTCCTTAGAGCACAGCGTCCAGTCCAGTTTCTTTGATGAATCTGAGAATGAGCTGTGGGTCCATGCCATGGTTTGTATGTCCTTGTCTGTTATTTGGTGCCTGCCCAAATGTTTCATCCTTTTGTGGGTCAGTGCCCCACAGGATTCCAGTCTGGAGTTTCGGCGGTTTCACTGCAGAATCTACAGAGCCCGTCCTCCGATATGCCCATTTTCCTCAGGTGCTGAGGAGGCCTGTTAGGATTCTTAGGTTAGATAAAACCTAGCTTCTCCAACTATTTGATTATGCGAAATGGAAGGGACCTACAATTTGAAGCCGAATCCGAACGGCAAATTTGAGAAGCTTCTGAGACAATAAATACTCTTGGATGTTTGTCAGACGTTCGCAGGAGGTAGGGCAGGTAGGTAGGTAGGTAGGTGTGGCGGTTTGATGAGACAAACCCAATTAGCACTGAGTGCCATTTTGTTACCACAAACTCACGTAAACCTGGGTATTATCGATTGGTGGGGGAGGCTAAATCCAACCCGCGGAGTTCAGGAAATTTATCAGTTCCTTGATACTTTTCTCGGAGACTTCCTCAAGTGTATTGAAGAAGGGGCTTCCCAATGTTCGTAGTCTGGTCCTAGCTAAAGCCGGACAGGTACATAGAAAGTGAATTAGGGTTTCTTTTTCAGTTGTCACTTTGCAACTGCGGCAGTGTGTATTGTATGGGATGCCCAGCTTGGCCGCATGGTCACCTATAGGCCAGTGTCCCGTAAAGATCGCTGTGAGTCTTGCGATGTCTTTTCGGGTTCTACCTAGAAGGTCGGTTGTTTTTGCCTTGTTGTAGTTTGGCCACGTTTTCCTGGATATGACGCATGCAGTCAGCCTCCATCTGAGGTTGGCTTTCTTAAGGTATTCTGCGGTGATATTTGCCTTAACTGCTCCGAACGGAATGTGGAGTAGTTCCGCCAGAGAGCAGTGGAGAGCTGAGCCTTGCCTGGCCAGTTCGTCGGCATGTTCGTTTCCATAAACGTTACTGTGCCCTGGAACCCAGATCAGGGTAACCTTAAACTTATCAAGCAGGGCCAGCTCATTACGGCATTCTAGTACTAACTTAGAGGATATAGTGACGGAAGCGATCGCTTTAATGGCAGCCTGGCTGTCAATAATTATGGCGATCTTTTGCCTCGGTGCTATATTGGAGTGAAGAGGTAAAAGATGCAGTAAGACTGTGAGTCTGTCTGACGGTGTTGACCGTAGAACTCCCGTTGTTCCTATGCATGCCGTTCTTTGTACCTTATTAAGTTTGGTAATATTGTAATTTTTCTTTAGGGCCGGCCACCATACTATTGACCCATACGTGAGGATTGGTCGTACCACGGCTGTGTACATCCACAGGGTCAATTTTGGTTGCAGGCCCCACTTTTTTCCGAAGGTTCTGCTGCATGCATAGAAGGCTATACATGCCTTCTTTACCCGTTGTTCTATGTTTATTTTGCAGTTGAGTTTAGGATCTAGGATAACTCCTAAATACCTGGCACTGGTTGAAAGGGGTAGGGGTGTGCCGTTTAGGCGAGGAAGCGTAAAGTCAGATATGTTGGTTTTGGTGGTGAAGAGCATCAGCACAGTTTTCCCCGGGTTGACTCCCAGACCGCACTTTTTTGCCCAAGTGCTAACTTTGCTTAGAGCATTCTCCATGATTTCACTAATCACGGAGGGAAACATTTCTGACACCGATATCACAATATCGTCCGCATACCCGACTACTTTGATTCCTACTCTGTCTAAACTTATGAGGATTTTGTTCATTACTAGGAGCCAGAGTAGGGGTGAGATGACTCCTCCTTGAGGTGTTCCCCTCCTGGCATATTTGGTTATATTGCTATTTCCTAAAGCTGCTTGAATGATTCTAGTGCTGAGCATGGAAACAATCCATTGACTTAGATGGTTTGCTATTCCCAGCTCCCTCAGGGACTCTAGAATAGCTTCAGTGTGTACATTGTTGAAGGCTCCTTCTATGTCTAGGAAGGTAGCCAAGGTGTATTCTTTGTAGTGTAGGGATTTTTCTATCGTACGCACTACCTCGTGAAGAGCTGTTTCTGTAGATCTTCCCTTGAGGTAGGCGTGTTGAGATTTGGAGAGGAGTGAAGCATCTATAGCCCCTCTCAGGTAGTTGTCTAGGAGACGTTCGAGCGTCTTCAGTACGTAGGAGGTCAAACTAATTGGTCTGAAATCTTTCGCAGTTTCATGACCGCGTCTACCCGCTTTTGGAATGAAAACAACTCGCACTCGTCTCCATGAATAGGGTACATGATTGTAGAGTATACAGTTCCTGTAAATCGATGTGAGCCATGGAATTGCCAGTTCCAGAGATTTCTGGAGCATGATGGGCAGAATGCCGTCCAGGCCAGGCGATTTAAAGGGACCGAAGCTGTTTATTGCCCAGGAAATTTTTTCCTCGGTAATAATGGATATTATATTTTCCCAGGCGTCGGGTTGTGTGCGTTGTGAGCTGGATGGCTCTGCACCGTAATCATTGCATCCGGGAAAATGGGTGTTTATTAATAGTTCTAGGGATTCTGCAGTTGACTCAGCCCATTCTCCGTCCTCCTTTCTCAGAAGAGATGGGTTGGAGTGTTCTTTGGACAATATTTTGCTGAGTCTTGCGGAGTCCTTGAGGATTTCGATGGATTGGCAGTACTCTATCCACGACTGTGTCTTAGCCGTTCTGATAGAGTTCTTGTAGATTTTAAGGCAATCCCGGTAGGGTTGCCAGTATTTATGGCAGATGTTAAAGGTTTCTCTAGTCAATTTTCTGAGAGCAGAGAGTTCCTTGTTCCACCAAGGAGGGAATGATTTTTTGCTATATTTGATCGGACACGAGACTTTGTACGCTACGTTGAAAGCTTTTTCAAAAGTCTCAACCTTTGTGTCGAGTTCTGAAGTGGAGGTAAATTTTTGATTGGGGGTCTTGTGTAACTTGGTCTTAACAACTTGGTTAAACTTTGCCCAATCGGTTCTTTTGGGGTTTCGGAAAGGTTTCGGGATCTCTTCAACGAGATCTATGTCGAAGAATATCCAGTTGTGGTCTGAGAAGGATTTTTTACTGGATACTCTCCCATTTTCAACCTTCATAATATTGTTATTATTACAGAGAGTAACATCTATAACGTCTTCCCAGCCGTTAAAACTGTCCGTACTCGGAAAGATGAAGGTCGGGGTGTTACCTTTGTTACATATTAGTAGGTTATTTTCAATAATATAATCGAAAAGAGACTCACCGCGTTCGTTTGACTCCGAGCTGCCCCATAGCACATGCCTGGAGTTGGCATCGCAGCCCAGCAGCAGGTTGGTCCTTGTTGTTGTTATGGCGGTTATCATTGCCTGGACTTCTTCCGGCGGTACTTGCCGGTCGTGTGCCATGTAGGCGGATGCGATTAACAGGTCGCCTCCTGCGTTCTCCATCTTAACAACTGTTAGATCGGCCGAGCTAAAATTTGGGCATAGAAAAACTTTAATATGCTTTTTAGCTAGAATGCAGGTTCTTGGCTTACCATGGTTATTATTGCTGCGGTTATAGTAGAGGATATATCCGGGGCCTCTTATATTGGGCCCGTTCACCCAAGGTTCTTGGACAATGCCGATGTCGATGTTTTCCTCTTTGAGGAAAATCATCAGGTTATCTGACGCACAGACTGAGTGCTTCAGATTAATCTGTACGACTTTCAGCATTGATTGGTTTCGGGTGTTTGTTCGGTTAGGGTGGTAGTACGGTTCGCCTCGATCCTCATGTCCTCCAACAGTTTGTTGGCATCGTCGACTTCATCTAAGTCGTCGACCTGACACGGGGACCTGAATATTTTAACTTTGGCATGCCTTATGCCAAAGCGGAGCTTGCAGCCGATCTTTTCAATGTGATCTGCGCTCTCTTCCGTCACCATTATAAGGAAAGATAGGGTGTTGTTGTGAGGTTCCTCAGCCTTGATGACTTTCCAGTCATCCATGGGAACCGCAGGGTAGTGGAGCTTAAGACAGTTGATCAACTTATTACTGTCGATGGTCATATTTGGCAGCCAAATGCGAATTCTCGGTCTCCTCGGAATCTCTCTGGCCAGGATCAGCTTAAGCTATAAGCCGGTCCAGTCGTCACGGATCTTGTGCACGCAGCCGCTTAGGAATTCCTTGGAGAAAGCGTCTTCACACTTGATTACCCTGTAACCTCTTATGACTTCAGCTGGGTCAAAGCAGGGGAGGGGTCCGCCTTGGTTATTTAAGAGGTGGTCCATCACCATCTCGGAAAGTTTATTTTCAATGGCGCCCCAAACGTCGGCCACTGTCTTGCCGCTGGTGCAGAGTTCATCCACCAAGGCGACTTGTAGGTCGTCTCTGACAACGTGACTGACTGTACGTGTCATCTGGGGTGCTGAGATTGGGTTGTGGTGCTTGGCGGTAGCCAACTTAGCAACTTTGCTTCTTTGAGGGTCAGACTTGACCTCCTCCTGTGAGCGGTTGCGTTTAGTTGCTTCCGTCTTGCGTGGTGGTGGCTCCCTGCGATTCTTGATGAACTCATCAATAATCTGCTGGTGCTTGGGTTTATCAGCTAGGTCCTGCGGAGTAGCCGTGCCGGCCTCTTCCTTCTTGGTAATCTTACCCAGAATGAAGATGGCCCTTTGGTACGCGCTCTTTCTGCGATTACTAGCTGATTTGTGGGTGTTTGCCGCACGCTTTTGGGCACTAGGTCGAGTGTCCTGCGCAGCGGGTGTAGAGGAGGTAGATGGTTTGTGTGTATCAGGTGTGCTTTGAGTGGAGCTCCGCTCAGAGTCCCCGCTTCCCACGATTGCCTCCTGACTGGAGGCGAGCAGTTCATCTTCTGATGAAGTGCTTAGGTCTTTGTTTTTTCTTTTTTTTCTTTTTTTTCCGTTGTTTTTTGGTTGTTCATTATATTTTTTTTGGTCCCACGAGTATGTCCGGAAGGGTTGGTCCGTCCCGGCAAAGCTGACTTACCGGGATAAGGCACTTAAATACAACCGGCCTTGCCTGGGCGCCGAAGGGACCGTAAACGGCCAGTTCTCTTTAGCCACTATCTGACAATGCAGACCTCGGCACGGGTCGACACCTTGGCTTAAAAGTGGGATTTAGCTAGGGTTTACTCCCTTTCAACACTCTGACCCAGAGTTGGTTTTGGTCCACGATGGGTTTTACAGTGGAATTTTTTGTCATCTTCACTGCTATGACCTCATTACCCTGGATCACGAATCAAAGTGGAACTTACATTGAATCGTACCGGGGCATCCCCTTATCCGCCACCCAAGGGACGCGCCTGGTAGAGGACCTACCCCCGCAGGAGGTAGGGCAATGGACAAAACTTTTTAGATGTTACTTGGCCCGGCAGGAATTGAACCTGAGACTTTTAGATTAGTAGTCCGACACACTAACCTCTGCGCGGCTGCGCCCAGCAAATCATTAGAAGCGTTATTTAGTGTAACTTCTTCGCAATCCGTTCCACAAAAATTTCAAATATTTAAGCTGGATTTCGCATCTTCTTCATTTTTTTTTATGCATTTCGGTTTTGCCATATCTTTCAGTGAGGTGTAGGCTGCCATAAATGCCCACGCTACAAACTGTACTTTTGTTTCCTTGTTTGATGGTGGAATATTCTTCAAGCCATGCAAACTCATATCTTGGCTGTCATACTTTTTCAGCTTTGGGTTCATCAACTTGTCAGCTTCATAGTCAGGCGATGTGGTTTCTTCAACATCAGGCCATATGGTGCCTTTATTATCCGCACAATCAGCAACAACATTCTTAATATTTGGCGACATTTTACTTACTTGCGACTTACTTACTTACTTAGGCGGCGCTACAGTCCGGGGTGAACCTGGGCCTCAACCAATACGCCTCTCCAGTTAGCACGATCTTTGGCTAATTGCCTCCAGTTGTGCACTCCAAGTTGGTTGAGGCTTGCGCGCGCCACCTAAGGCGAGGTCTTCCTCTACTGCGTTGCCCCTCCGGGTTGGAATCGAAGACTCTTCGGGGCGGAGCGTTGGTGTCCATTCGCTCTACATGCCCTAGCCATCTTAGTCGACTGATACGTACTTTTTTGACCAGGTCGATGTCGCTGTACAGCTTGTAGAGTTCGCTGTTAAATGTCCTCCTCCAAAGCCCGTCAACGCAAACGGGAGAAAAAAAACACTCGAAGAATTTGGCGTTCGAAACGAAGATCTTCATCCGCTTTTGCTAATGTCCACGTCAATTGCCATCTTCGGCCAAAGAAACAGCGGTTGGGAAGTAATTCTTCGTTTGACATTTTAATCAGCAACCTAGAAAAAAAATTTCCAACAAGAGCTAACTCGGTAAAAATTAATTAATATTAGCTCTCCATCGTGTTCTTGCCGTGTAACGTGCCAAAATTGCTGACACTATTCACGTACATTGCGATTTTTAAAGTTTTTTCAATACTTCCAATGTAAACGTCACGTTAATGAGATTTTAAGGAAACTGCAAAAAAAACATAAAATACGAATGGAATTTGTTTGGAATTGTACCTTATTTGAACAAATTGTACCCAATGTAAATTTTATGTGAAAAGGTCGGGGAAAAGTAGAAATGAACCTACAAAATCAGTTAGTATCGGAAATTCAGTAAAATTGGATGACCCCCTCTGAGATTTTGAGATACTCTACACAGTGGTGTCGATATCCAATGATACTGAAAAGCCGAAAGGTGAATAAAACAATAGCGTAAGCTAATATCCGACCGGAATATCACCTTTTATATTGACAGGCCGCCCTAAAGGCGCTGGAATGTTGTATCATATGATCTCACAGAGAAATGCGTCTGCAAAGCACGGGAGTGGACAATTGGACATAAAACCTACCCTTTTTGTAGCCACAGGGAAGTTATCCGGGGCGGCTTTAAGAATGGCTAGTAAAAGATGGAGTCACAAAGTTGTACACAAGGTATCCACGGTCCTGTGGACCAACTTAAACAAAAAGAAAACTTGGGCGATTCTTAAACTAAGTAGAAGTCAGCTTAACCTTGCAACCACACACTGGGGTGGGAGATACCCCACATAGATTTCAAAAGTGTGCAGGTCCCGTTAAAAATTGTTCCTAAGCATGCCACACCTATGTATATTTAATTTTAAACTCTCTGCAGTAGCAGGCGGTGTTCAGTTCTTAGATTTTTTTAACGTGTCGTGCTTCGAAGTCTTAGCTTGGGTATAATATACCCCAGTGTGCAGTGCGTGTTAGTATTTTTTGGAATTTGTGAATACATTATTTTAGTGAAATGTTTTCTATTTTAGTAATTTTGGACTAAAAATTAATAAAAACATAGGGACGGGCTACAGTCCGCTTGGGCGAACTGTTGGATACCCTATTCTTATTCCTATCCCTCATAAGTGGGCGTGACAAAAGTCTAAGTATGGTTGAATTGTTAAGAACGCTCTACATATTTTGTTATATAACATTTAAAGGATTTTATCAAAAAAAAAAACGCTCCCTAGCTCAAACTTGGGTGTTTCAATAAAATTGTTTTATTTAATTGTGGGCGTGTCAGTAGGCGGATTTAAAAAAAATTAACACATGAGAATAAAGGGCCCCTAGAGAGTATATATTATAAATTTCAGCTCCCTAGCTCAAACTTTGAACTTTCAAAAAAAAAAAAAATTAATTGTGGGCGTGTCAGTGGGCGGATTTTGAAAATATTTACACATGAGCATAAAAGGCCCATAGAGAGTATATACTATAAATTTCAGCTCCCTAGCTGAAACTTTGGATTTTCAAAAATTAATATACCCTTAGAATAGGGTATAAAAAAATTATTTTATTTATTTGTGGGCGTGTCAGTTGGCGGATTTTGAAATTTTTTTATCCCGAGCAGTCATAGATCATATATAAAAAATTTCAGCTTTCTAGCTCAAAATTCGATTTTTTCCAAAATTTGGTTTTTTTGATTTTGTGGGCGTGTCTGTGGGCGGATTTCAAAAATTTGTAATCTTGATTATTTCGGGACCCTAGAGAGTATATGGTTAAAATTTCAGCTCTCTAGGTCCAGTTTAAAGGCCTAATTTTTGGCTACAGACGGACGGACGGACATGGCTAGATCGACATTACTATCGATGCTGATCATAAATATAGTAACTTTTAGGGGTCTACGGGCAATATTAAGGTATGTTACAAACTATGCGTCAAAATTAATATACCCTTAGAATAGGGTATAACAAGTGTGAGGTTTGTTCAGCCATAAAGGAAGTTACTGTAGATGACAATATTAATTATATTTTTACAGCAAAATGGCTTTTGTTCAAGACGAATCCATTGAAAGGATTTTCCTTGATGCTGAAGGGATTAAGCCAAATATGAACCAGCTTCGAATCTTGAAAATCAACCTTAAAAACGGTGTAACGTTTGTAATCGGAAAAAAAAACTGAAAACGTGCCATGCCGAGTTCCCATGCGCGAGGATCATCACTGATCACTCACTGCAATGCATAGAATGCAGTGAACAAAATTTGAATTTTTGTGTTTAAAAAAGCAAACATTTATCCCACTGTTAAAACAATACATTACAGTAAACATTGAAGAAAGAGCATTAGAAACCGTAATGCGATAGTTTTTAAAACTATTATTTTAAACTTTTTTATGAATTTCACTGATTTTAGTTGACAACTATATATTAACTTTTTTTTGTAACCCAATTTGGAAATTATTTTTTTTTTAAGTATTTTTATATTTTATGTTATTCATCGTATTGAATTTTGTTTTGATGAAATAAAAATATGAATTAAAAAAATTATATAAAATGACATCTTTTTTTATTACTTTTGGAGTGGGGGTATGTGATACCCCAGTGTGAGGAGCGCGTTAGAAAAAATATGTGTGAGGACGGATGGTTAAAATGGCAATCGGCATCCTTTCCGAACATTGCCTTCTGAGTAAGAACCCCAAAAGGTTAGGGCTCTCAGAAACGGACGCGTGCAGATACAGGGATGAATTCCATTTTTGAGTTGGGCTTAAAACTGTTCCAAGATTGTACTGAAATGGAACCAATTGTATTAAAAACCCTTTTTCGTGTGAACAAATAATATAAATTGAACGGAAAGTATTTTATTTTCAAAAACATAACAAACAAAAATAAGTAAACAAAACATTAACAAAAATAAACATAAATTTCTTCGTAAAAAAAACCTTACAAACGAAATAATTTAGTTTTTACCAAATCTTCAGTTTAAAGTTTAGTCTATGAGCTCTTCAAACAGAGATGGCTAAGATGCAATTTTTTGGAAAAAGTTACATTTCTTACTTCTGCTACATATTCGTGTACTTAACGTTGGAAACGTAATTAAATGTAGCAGACGTAGTTTACAACTGTCATGTGTAGTTTTTCAGTTGTCAATTTCACATCTTAACGTCACTGACACTGACAGGACAATCAATTTGTTAGACAACTATTAGACGTAGTTAAAGGTAGTTTATGGTGGGAAGTAGTTTCCCTGTAAACTACGCGTAGTTAAGCAGAAAGATTTCGTGAAGTAGTTTTTCCTTTCATCTTTACTTTTCAGGCTTAATGCTCTCATTTTGCACATTTGTGTTCCAAATATGCCAAAAATCCATCTGGAAATGGAGACTGAAGCATTCAGAGCGGTGTGTCGTAAAATGTGAAATCCAGTCAATGCTATGTGTTAAACTTAAAACAAATAGATTAGTTGATTCCGTTTTCTTCTTTTTTTTTCAAAAAAAATATAGATTGCAAAAGAATTTAAAAGATAAGATGCAGATTGATAAATGGTATCGAATAAACGCAAATTGTATTTTTGTACTTGAACAATTTCATATGTATCGAATTCGATACAATTGTATCGACTTTACCATCTCTGACGCACATACTTTTTAAGTGCAAGAGTATCGCTCGAAAAAGAAGAAGATGCCTGTGCAACTGTTCATTTGATAGTCTAGAAGAAGAGGTAGCGTCGATTGACTGCACCAAATTTTTGAGTTTTTGTAGTGTCATAAAATGATTAGAGGAAGAGGTTAAGGATCATTTCATTTCATTTCATTTATTTCGAATTAAAGTTATTACATAGTACTTCAAGATATTGAATCTTATAATAAGTATCAAAATTTAAATTACAAATTGTTGTGTAAATAAATGGAAAATAGTATTTAGTTACGTAGTTTTTTATAAAATAATAGGTAGGTATAATTGTATTAGATAGAATGAATTAGACTATTAAATAAAAATAAGATGTTCATTTATCATTCCTAAGAAAAACTATTGTTGTGACATGTGGTTGTAAAGATTCTTCCGAAATACCCTCGACGAAACTGTTCTTTGCGATCGATGTGGAAGATTATTCCACAGACGAATCGCGTTTACAAAATAAGATCGCTCTCCTACTGTATGTGCAAATCGTGGTATCAATAGCTTTAGACCTCTAGGCGTGGGTAAAAAAGTTAAATATTGATACAAATACTCAGGACAATGATTATGAATTATGGAATGGAGTTTAAGAATTGATCTGAATTCGAAATAATCATCCAAGCTCATTCCTAACAGTGTCATTTTATACCTAGAAACACTCATATGCCGTGGTATGTTGTAAATGTACCTCAAGCAGTCATTAAATGCGACATTGATTTTGCGTTTACAATCAGAATCTAGACAGGGATAAACTAAACAATTATACGAACAAAATGGTAGTAACAAGGATTTAACAAGATGCAATTTCATATTTGGAAGCAATAAGCTCGAAGATGACCTAAGACTTCGTAATCCACCATAGACTTTTCTTATGGAATCTGAAGTAGCATCACAACAACTCAATGTCCTATTAATAATAAAACCTAGATATTTAACACTTTGTACATAGGGTAAAGTTATACCATTAAGATCAAGAGTAGGACAATCTAGTAAAGATATTTCACTTCTTGAGAGCACCATACCAGAGGATTTTAGTGGGTTTAGACGTATTTTGTTGATAACAGACCAGTTCTGAATATGTAGTATTTTTTTTTTTTTTTTTTGTCGGGATGTGTGAAACTTTCTGCACTGGAGCACTCAGACTCAATACTGGTCCATTGTACTGCCAGGCAGACACACCACATTTTACTGTGGGAATTTTTTTTTTTTTTTTTTTTTTATATGTAGTAGGTCTTCATTAACTCTAGCCACACAGTCCTCGATTAACCCAGGCCTTCTAGACAAATAAATAATTAAATCATCTGCGTAAATATGAACATTACTATTAATAACTATATCAGGCAGATCATTTACAAAGACGCAGAAAAGAAGGGGTCCCAAAACCGACCCTTGCGGAACACCTGAATTAACTAGAAACGGACTGGAGATTCCTTTCTCAGTTTCTACAGTTTGAAAACGGTTTCTTAAGTAATTGAAAACCAGTTCAAGAGCAGACCTGGAAAATTGAAAATTGGTTCACGACTTTATAATTAGTTGGTTCCCCCAGGGATCGCGATATGCCCATTATGGTACCTATAATGTCCTATGACAGTAGTTTCATAGTCCTGACTAATCTAACTTTACTTTGCCTGCAAAATCAACCCTGCTACAGTTATCTAAGTGTATGTTGGCAGGCTTCTCTGCATTTCATTTCTCTCTAGTCCTTAGGTATATCAGGCTTCTGCCAAACACTTCATGTTAAACCAATTTATTTTGTATGTGATGAATGATTATTTATGTATTTATTTAGCGTATGGAAAAGTAGTACGTATTATTTTATCCTACAATTATTACATAAAACCAGAAAAAGAATATGAAGAAAACGAAAATACATAGTGCCATTTGTCATTTTCCGATTGTGCGATCGCCGACTAGACTGATTTTGAATCTTTGTTTGGATACAGATTTTCATATCGGCCGAATTGTCAGTTGGTCATGGGCTACATATAATATCCTTGCCATAGCTACCCGATTTTGTAATCGGCCGACCATAAAATGCACCTAGTCTTACAGTTAATATTTGCCGGGAGTAAATTTTATGAAATGTTTGGTATCCTGTGTTAAATAGATTTTAAGCATTAACAAACCTTAGCTGGCACCATCTTTTTATTCAGTATTGTCTTGTAAATCAGCAATCAATGACAAGCTTCATTCTGTTGGTTTCGGTGGTACTGTACATGATTGGTTTGTGGGGGACCACCGCAGTAACACCAAGATGCTAAACATAGGTGTACCACAACGATCGGTTCTTGGTCCGATTTTGTTCCTTGTTTGCATACACTCCCTGTTTAACCTACCATTCTCAGGTAAAGTAACAGCTTTGGCAGATGATTTCCGTATCGCATATCATCTAGCTCTGAGCTTATTGCCTGAAATAAACCCCGATGTTCACTTACTGAGATCTAGTTAGCCAAACACAAACTAAATGTATGTTACAAAACCGAACTGATGTATTTCAGCTTAAGAATACATACAAGAATTTACAGATTTTGAAATCTACTTTCACGATGGAAATTGCGTACGATATAAAATGCTAAATTGCACATGTATACTGGGGACGATTCCTTAGTTTTTTTCAATGAGTGTTATGTTTGTAATAAGAATTGTTTTAAGATAGAAAGAGTTGGGTGTTTTAATTGATCAAAATATGTGCTGGTCCAAACATATTTCAACATTGAAGCAATATCTGCGTTCTTCTATCCGTAGCTTCTATCATCTCAAAAAATGTTGTGATAGCAGAACTTTAAGCATGGCATTTTCCATTCAAAACTTCAATATGGTACAAGTTGCTGGGGAGGCGCCAAACTAGCAAAAATCCATCCTCTCCTCGTTCTGCAGAGGTGTGTTCCTGTTCCTACTTTTCGTACCACGCATTTTATAAACTTCTACTCCATCGTGTCTTACAAGGTGTTTAATACGTTTCCTATGGCTCTTCGGTGTACCAGGTCTTTGTCAATGTTCTTAAAAAAAGTTAAACTGTGACTTTTGGATTTCGATCACAGTCAAATTGAAGTTTTGCTGCCTTATATTGCTTAGTATTAAAATAATTTCTTAAATTGCTTACTTACTGCCCTGTTTTTCCCAAAAATCATTGTATATATAATATAGCTTTTTTCGTGTTTTGTTATATCATATCAATAATTATTTAAATATTGCGTACCCACATAAATCTGAATTTTATTTATGAAGTAGCATTTATCACTATTTGAATTTTCAAATACAAAAACTTCTTCAAAAAATTAACAAATTCCAAATGTCACCATCAATGGCGCCCGCTACAGAGCCATGATCAACGATTTTTTACTTCTAAAAATGGGTGAATAGTGTCTGCAGGAGACAATCGGTGAAACCATCGAGTTGCAAACAAGCCAATAACGCTTTCAGCCTTGGAAGCCAACATCGAGGGCTCCGATTGGTGATATACGCCGATTGGTCAAATACGCCCTAAAATGCGTAAGAAAGGGTTTGAAAATTGAAGCTTTAGTATGCAGTTCCTTACACGCTCCCGTGGGCGGCCATATGCCCGAAACAGTTTTTCACTATCAATGTCAACAAATTATCTCATTTCTTCAACTTGTTCAAAGTAGGTTGCTACAAAAATATTGAGGTATGGCAATATTGGTGTAAAAACGTCAAATCTGACATCAGCATCGTTAAGTTTGACATTTTTAAGGGTGCACGTGCTCAGAACGTTTTGTAATACGAGTGCTATTTGCATTTTATACAGAGACTTGAACAGCCAAAAAATAGAATGGAACCGTGAATATTTTCGTGCTATGATTTTTTATGATTTTCGAAGTGGATTATGTCTTCAACAGTGTCCCGATCAACTCGTTTCAAGTTTTGAAAAGCACCATCCCTTCCCACCGTATTTCGCTGGTTTTCCGAATTCAATCGTGGTCGTCGTTGACTCAAGCAACGTATACACATTCAATATTGCAAGAAAGTTTGGCAGTCGAAAAGATGTATTTGCGTTGGGTACCGCATGATTTGACAATCGGCCCTCGTGTCGATTGGTGAGAAGAAATTTTGAAAAAATTCAATTGCGCTGCTTTAAAAGACGTCCATAAGTTCGCGACAGGCGACGAATCATAAATGCATATGTGCCCGAAACTAAACAGCAGTCGACTGTTTGCGTATTCGAATCAAATGATCGCCTGTTTCTTCGAAAAAAAAAACTGGCCATGTCGTCACCGTGTCCGACATGAACGTAGAACGGTTTATTCTGAATTGTACACTACTAATTTTGGCCAGCACTCGTTGGAGAAATAAGAAAAAGCAACCGAAGAACACACATCCTTCTCCTGCTCCGACTTTGCGAGCTCTCACAGAACGTCGGCTTGAACAAGTGACTTTTAAAAAAAATAGAATTGATATTCTATCCGCCGTACTATCCTGACTTGTCACCCAATGATTTCTTTTTAATACCGCACATCAAACATAAATTGCGATGTCAACGTTTTGCGACGCCTGGAAAAGTGGTTGATTCGCTTCAAACGCATGTTTTGGAATGACCTCGTTGGGAGTGGAAAAAGTGCTTCGAAAATTGCTTCAAACGCATGCCAAAGTGTATTGATTTTCGAGCAGTCTTTGAAAAACAATAAAGCCATTTTCGATTATAAATATTTGTTTTCACTTGGTTTTGTCACATTTCGATTTCAAATCAGCTCTTAAAAAAACACGCTTTAAATTAAAAAAGAACTGTACTGTTTAGACTTTTCTAACTTCAAATTGAATACAATTGGTACAAATTGAATACATAAAGGATGCAAACATTTTTTGTATTCCTTTGTCCTCGAGGTATTCCGATGCGGAATTGCTACCAGAACATTCCGCAAAGGATATCCTGCCAAATAAAGAAAAAACTCAGTCAACACAATAGTCACCTAAAACGAAACCAAAGAAGCCGAACACGAGGAAAAAAATAAATAAAAAATAATAATAAGAAATCCTTGAGGCTCCCAAATTGGATTTTGACATCATTATGACCTTTTTACGTGTTTTACTGGGAATAAGTTTCTTTTCCTTCTTTGTAAGAGGTAAACATGTTTTAGATGAATTTATCTCAATATATTTCCGCAAGAAAAAGTTGCCTCTAGTTTCTTTTATCTTAAAAGGTGTAACTCAAAAATGATTGATGAAGACTTATGTAGGTACATTGAAGTACTTTCTTAAAGGACATCTAATCTGGTAACTTTGTTGTACATACACTGCTTGTACTTTCATGTGCTATCTGTCTTTGTTCTATGACACTGAAGGATATTTTACATAATAATAAATAAAACGTTAACACATTGCATTAGTCGAATAGTTTAAGGGACGTGAATTCATAACAGAAGGTGGACAAGTAGCAGCAAAAGGACAGGGCCAGTATTGTTGTAGTCACTCTTTGAGGACATTCTTATTGCACCTGTCCGTTTACTTGCAATAGAAGTATGTGGTTGCCAATGTTTATTTGATAATAATCCTGGAATAGTTGCCTCGTGGATGGTTGCAAAAGGGATACTTGTATATTGCGGTCATTTACTGGCAGCAGTGAAGAAAATGATATCTTAAGGAAAAAGATGGTTTGATATAAACTGAGACCTCACTATGCGGCAGCTTGCTGTTACAAGCTTTCGAACTGCGCCCAGATTTCGAAAATACGAATTAAAAACAGCGCTTTTCACTGAAGGTACAAATCATCATTATTTCCACAAGTTAAAGATTGAAGGATATGTCGCAAGTTTGGATTCTGTTGCAGCTCTTATCGAACATTTTAAAACAAATCATTGAAGAATGTGAATAAGTTCTTGATCAAATTGTTAAAGTAGGCGAGACACATCTCTATTTGAAGCTTATGTCTATGTGAAAGTTCGTGTCACGATTTTTTTTTAATTACCCTTGGCCGGGTTAAAATCGGACGTGAAAAATCTATTGTATCGAATAGGGGTTTACTTATCCCTATAAGAGACTTGGTAGTACCTATGAAGGTCATTATATTCCTGATAGCAGGGATAGTTCCTCAACTCTGCTGACATATGAACGCAATTGTCTGTGGAAATACTAATTTAGTGTTGGGCAATCACAGATGTTTCATCCTCTTCCCAACAGAACCTACATTCTGTTTCCGAACACAAATTTAAATTGTTAATATGGTATCCCAAGCCCCTTTGGCCTGACAGAAACTTCGCTATAGCTTCTTAATGGTTGAATTATCTCTTATAAGAATTAGCTTATCAATAGGAGGAAGGCCTGATTAGCCTTTTGGATTCTAAGCCGCTGATCGTTTTTCCCAATGGGTCAACCGAAGTTTGTATTCCCAATCATTAATCAGTCCCAGAGCAGTAGGACGGTTTACAATTCAATAAGGTTCTGGTAGTAAGAAGCCGGATTCTGATCTAGCCCTAGCTAGTTCATCCGCAGATTAGTTTCCTGCGTGGCGAAGCGAACTAGTTCAAAACTTCTGACATGATGGACAACTGCCGAACTTCAATCATGCCAGTTCTTCTGTATGGTGCCGAGCACTGAAAGATAAGCAGCAATGAAGAGCTGATATTGTTGGGCTCTTTTATGAATGAAATATTCTTATATACCATTTCCAACTCATTTGCCGCATTTTTCAAGCAATATTTCTCTGATAACTTATTTGTACCGGACTCCACGTACTTCAGCTACCTTCCTAACTTCTCTATTGGCCCCTTTCTCTCTCAAACTATTGACCATACTCTCATCGAAAATAAGTTACAAAAGCTAAAGATGGAAGCCCGCTTTCATAACCCCGATACACAAAGAAAGGATTAAAAAGTGAAATCACTAATTATTGCTTTATTGCCAAACTCTCACATATTCCCAAAATCTTCGAAAGTATAATATACGAAGCCTTAAGCTTTCGATGAAAGTCTCTTATTTCCCCTAACCAACATGGCTATCTGAAATCTGATCAACCACTACAAATCTTATCGAATTCGTGTCATTTGCCCTGGCAGCATTACAGAACGCAACGAAGTTGACGTTATTGCAACTGACTTTGGTAAGGCCTTTGATAAGATACCTCATCAATTAATTCACTTTAAATTGTCCGCTCTTGGGTTTGAACCCATTTTGTTAAAATGGATATCTTCCTGCCTGGAAAACCTGTTTTATAGTGTACGCTTCAGATCCGTCCTATCGGTCCCTTTCTTGGCAACCTCTGGTGTTCCGCAAGGCAGTCATTTGGATCCCCTTCTCTTCATCCTCACTATAAACGACCTTGAAAAGGTCATTAATCACTCCTCTTTTTCTATATACGCCGACGATACCAACTTCTTCAAATTCGTTTCTTCACCTCATGACTCCTCTCTCCTTCAACAAGACCTTGATCGGTTTTCAACCTGTTGCCTCAAAGATTGCTTAGAGCTTAACATTCTCAAATGCCAATCTATTACCCTATCGCGCAAGCGCTACAAATCCTCTCCCCGTCACTACCTTCTCCACGGTCTACCAATCTCTCCGCGACCTTGGACTATTGTACGAGAGTGAGTTAAATTTTCGTTTACTTCCTTTGTGCTGCTCTTCGAGGATTGCCTTGGAATGATCCTTTTATATTGCCTCCATACTCAGATCGCCTAAATCTCATTAACATGAACTTCCTTGAGGATCGTAGGGACGCTGCAGACATTCTTTTCATTTTTCGCCTTCTCTCAGGCTCCGTCGACTGCGCCTCTCTTAACAACTCTATTTTCTTTAACACTATTCCTCGTAATTTACGCTGAGCTCGTCTCTTTTACCTCCCAACCCATCGAACCTCATATGGCTCAAACGAACCAATCTCCCGTATGCTGCAGAAGTTTAACTCAAACCATTCCGTCTTTGATTTCAACCGTAAACCTGCCCACCTTAAAATCGATCTCCTTAGCCATTCCCCTAATCCTTAAGCTTTAGTTTTAAGCCTTCTTATTTGTTAAGATTTAGTTTTTAAGATGTTTATTAGATGTTAGTTTTAGCTTGTAGTAAGCCAAACAAATGAGAGCTATCTCTGCCCTCACCGAAATTAAAATTAAATTAAATTAAAATTCTTTATTATTGTTCCTGTGTGCGAGGATGTTGAATCCGAATGGAGGAAGAGGTACAACCGCGAGCTCTTTGAGTTGTACCAAAATATGAATGTAGCCAAAAAAAACTCCAATGGGTCATATATGTTGGCGCGGCCACTCAGTGAATGAACAATAATGATCAAACCAAGACGATCTTCGATTCATAGTACCCAGGTTCGAGAAGGCAAGGAAGACCGAACCTTAGCTAAGAATAGCACGCCGTAGTAGACAACTGGTTGCAATGTACCCGCGATGAAAGAGAATGAAACCCAGCAGAGATAACTCAACTATTTACGTGCCGAGTGCCCGTAAGGTTCTTCTTATTTTCCTAAACGATGAGGTTATAATCAGAATTAAAGGGCTGGTAACCCTCGAACATTTAAAAAAATCTTTGTCCTCTCTCGCAGGTGTAATCACCGGACACAATATGCTGGGCAACCATGCAAAGAAATTGAAACTCAGCACAGATGACCTCTGTAGAGGATGCGTTGACGAGGAGGTGAATGAGGATAATCCTCATTTCCTCTGTCCCTGCACTCTGTCATATTAGAAACAATGTCCTCGGCATTTCTTCTTCTAGGACTTAGAAGAACTCTCCGGCAAGTCTGTGAACGACTTGCACAAGTTCATAAAGGCATCGGGATGGTTTGTAAGCCCGCTGGGTTTTTCATAGGTTTTTCATTGGTTCCTAAGTAAGGGAAGAATAACCTCCAGGCTATCACAAAGGGTCTACATTGACCTAAGTGTGACGGGTGCATGATTCTCTTGCCCCGTCAACCCAGTAACATAACCTAACCTAACCTAACCCTTGCACTTTATGGCATCTCTACTGATCCCACTGTGAGGTTCGCCGGTTCGACATCAATAAACATCGGCAAGCTTCCTTGCCTTGGACTACTGAGGCTAATGAAATGCTGGTAGTATTGTATTTAGATTTCGACGCGTATATGCCCTCGTTAATGATTTTTGTTTGATCTTCCTTTTACGACACCAGTTGATCGCGAGTCAACCCACGGATTTGTGCAATCGGACTTGTAGTAGATTTTCAAGTCCAAGTGAAATGCGTTGCTCGCCCGCAGGGGTATGAAAGACACATATGTATTTCCTAATTTTTTTCACCAAGTATGGCCTGGGGAAAATGCATTATCTGCATTCATCTTGGCTTGCTATTACAAGTGCTCATTCTCGGAGTGAGGAGGTGATGTAGAAAAAAATACTTCTGGCAAGCAGTCTGTCATCAGAAAACACTGTCATTCGATTTTCCTTCAAAATTCTGTCAAAAATTCATTGCTTCGACCTACTCACCTGGCTTAATCAAGTGGGCATTTGAAACCTCATAGCTGACTCTCTACTATGAATATTCCCACTGTTCTCACCTTGGGTTCTCTATCAATTTTTGACACCTAAGTTGTTTGGCATCTACATAGCACAACTCATAAATACGTGGATTATGTTGCAAATTATTAGCAAACTCTCTCACATTGGTTGCGGGCTACACGGCAACGCGAAGGCGAGAATTGGTTGACAATGCCACAACGATGTAGCGTGTCGACATTTGTTTGCCCCTTTTTCCTGTGCAAATTGTGTTATTTTTTTGTTGTTGTCGATTTATCTGTTGAAGGTATGCTACTTACTCGCAGCGTCAAATAGCTTTGAGTAATATATGATTGCAAAAAGTCTGTTAGGAGTATAAAATGTGTCGTATATCTATTCCCTGCTACAATAGGGCTTGAATCTTCCCACACAATCCATTTCTTCTCTGGAGACTGAGAAATTGCAAAATTACAAATTTTACCAAGCGGGTGGTGTGTTTACTTTTTAACTCCTTCGGGGTGGTTGACTTTTCTGTTTTATGAATAACGAATGTGCCCATCGCGGAAACTGATTATGCCCATAAATACTATTGAGATTATGAAATTCATCCGATACCCGCGTTGAGCTTCAGATACTCGCTTTACTTATTAAGTGTGTCTTATATTTGTTATTCCTGATTTTTAATGTTTGTATCCTTGTTTCTTGTGTTCTTTGCAGGCGAATACGATAAATCAACACCGATTTGAGTCAACCATAAAGTATTTGAGGTAAGCATTAATTTGTGCACGAGATTGTTGTATTCCTGGAACTGGTGAGAGGATATATTTTGTTCGGTTTTTTTTTCCAAACAAACAACTTTGAAAATTAATGTAAATAAATTAGTCTGAGCGTGATCAGATTTTATTTTTTGTTTATTTTGGATCCGTGATGTTTGTAAGTAAATTTAATTTTTTTGTTATTTTTTTCCAAGAAAACCTTGACCGTTGCATTTGGGTTTGGTTAATCTTGCGTCATCAGGTGAATATGGTTTTTTTTCTGGTTCATGTTTCCAGTTTGTGAGTTGGCATTTGCGACTTAAAAATGCCATAAATTTGGATATGAACAAAACAAAAAAATACTTACCCTCTTCAACAGATACATTGTTTTGAACTCAATGTTGGAATGTATATTTTTATAGTTATCAGTGAGGTGCTAAAAAGAATATCCTAATTTTTTAAATAGCAGCAAACGTCCAAATTTGTCTTAGGTGTTATATGGTTAGGGAATTTTAGAAAAAAAAAATTCGCCTTAAAAGTCCAATCAAGGCAAATACATTTTAAGAATTCGCCAGCTTTTTACGACTCGATAGCGATGATATGCCTCTACATTCATTCTTGCTCGTGAGAAAACTGCTGCATAATACACTTTTAGCAATTATTTATTGATGTTCCTTAATAGACATAGAGAACCTTGTCAAACAGTGTGTTGGTTAAAAAATATTTATTTGCCGACATCTGACTCATACAAAATATTGTTACAAACTTCTACAATCGTTTGTGTAACCGAACTTTTGAGTATTGTTTTTGTTTCCCAGAAATATAGGTAATAACGTTATAGGTAATACAGTTTTAATTCGCCAAACAAATAAGGCAAAGAGTTTTAGGTGCTGTGGTAAGAGTCCGATATGAAGGGAGCGAATTAATATATTTTTTTTTTGCATTTCGGTAAAATTCGTGTAATTTTATTTTATGTTATTCTTCCAACATTTGTTTGTGAAACTAAAATATTAATTTTGATGTAACAATTTGTAACATGCTTAATTATTGGTCGAACCCTAAAAGAAAAGATCCGCATTGAAAGTTTTTGTCGTCGTGTCCGTCCGACCATTATCAATATTGAAGCCTTCAAATTCATGCTAGGCAGCTTTCTAGCATGAATTTGAAGGCTAAAATGCGTCTATTCGCTCAGATGAACTTTGTGTATTTTGACTTTCAAACGCATGTGCAGTTGTGTTTTGGATTTGTTTTAGTTCCGGTGAACTCTGAAATACTATTTAATTCACGCAGTTTTTATCGTGAATTTTATAATTTGCACGTGAAAAAAAGGAATTTTAGCACCATGTACATAGTGACACAGCACGGGCATTAAGGAAAGAAGTAGGAAGGACGGGAAACCGAAGCACATTGGTTTTGAATGTTTGTAAGTCATAATATCTCGCAAAAACAGAGCGTGATAGAGCATTCCACAATCGTGTTGTCTGGCTAAGCAACGATTCCTTGTATTTTACTGTATAGCCGTAAAGCTTAAGAGTGATTCAATGCGTATTCCTGGCATTGTGGGTATTGCGATTGAACTGTTCTAGAATGGAATGCAGCTGGCTATTTCATTATAGCACTTTTGTGGGAAATATCTACAAAACAACGATCGGCAGGAGACTTGACGACGAAGGGTCAAAAAGTTAAGCGGTTTCGTGATGTTTCGATCGCCAATAAGTTTTATCGTGCGTTTTTGTATGCTGTCAAACAGCTTCAAATATGTGATCGGATCAGCAGTCTAGATATGAGCGTTGTACTCACGTTTGGGGCGCATAAACGCCTTATAAATCAGAAGGGGTGAAATATTTCTTGCATCGCTTTAGGAAGCATAGACATTTCGCAGGGTCTCTTGCCTACATTTCTGGTCATTAACACACATACCGAGCATGAAAAGTCTTTCGGTTTCAGCGATGTTAGTACCATTCATGGATAATGGCAGATTGTTGAGGTTTCGCTTTAATGACAGAAAAGATCATTGTGTTTTAGAAGCATTAAATTGCACCCTATTGGCTGTACCCCACAGAACTATGCTGTCAAGATCGGAATTCAATGCGCTTAACATACGTTTCCGTTCCAGTTCCACACCCGAAGTGGAGCGGCGTGAACCAGAAAACGAATATGAGAAGCTGAGGGTACTGTCATCTGCGAAGAAATGAATCGGAAAGAAGTAACAGACACGAGATCATTTATAAAATATGAGAAATAGTGTCGGAGATGAAACAGAACCTTGAGGAACTCCAGCAGTTATTTGTTGAGTTTCCGGCTTGTAACCGCCCAAAACAACTTGAATTGAAAGGTAGTTTCTAATCCATTGAAGAAGGGTATCATCGAATCCAAATGCACGCATTTTACAAGAGAGCTTGATGCTAAACTCTGTCAAATACCTATGAAATATCAAGGGCAACGATCTTGCTTTCACCACTTTGGTGGAGAGATTGGTTCCACTTTTTTCGGTTAGATAAGTCATCAATTCACCAGTAGACATGTTGCTGCGAAAACCGCACTGCCATTTAGGAGTTTTCGGTATTCAAAATATTCCTTAAGCTGAAGGTTAATCAGCGTTTCCATGACCTTGGAAAGAAGAGACGTAAGTGCAATTGGTCGGTAGGAAGAGGGAGACGAAGATTCCCATATTTTTGGGACAGGCTGGACAAATGCTGTTTTCCACCTTCTCGGAAAGAACCCTGAAGAAGAGGACAGATAGAAAACCTTGCGAAGTGGTTTTGCGAGAGTTGAAGAATACCTCTTCAGAACGATAAAAGAAATACCATCTGGACCACTGGATTCTCTCTAGTACAGGGGGAGATAAAGCACAATCTGGGAGCGTTGAGCTAGCTGCAAGCTCCTTATCGTAGGAGCTGACTGCTGGATTATCATTGTAAATGAGTGTCAGAATAGATGAGGAGGCCGAGATCTTGATGTTTTTAACAAACTACTAAAAAATTTTACTACCTATGGGACTTTGCAATATTTTTTTTCAATTTTTTGTCGTTGAAGAATTTGACACGATTAATCGTTTCTGACTCGTTTAAACTATTTTCGATTTTCCTCAAATGGGTTGCCTTTATATGACCGAGAGCTTACCTCTTTCAACCTGATAGCATCTTTGCAGCTTGAGTCACACCACGCGGTTACTTTGGGTTTGATATTTTATATCCGTTTAGGGATAAAGCATTTCACATCAGCGGCAGCATTCACGTCACTGTCGAGGAAGCACAACGGAAACACATCCCAATTGGCTTTCTCGTATTGAGATACGGTTTATTTGGGAGTTTGTTCTTTAACTATATGGTTGGAGTACGAGAAATTCGCTGATATGCCGCAATTGTCTAACCAGAATGTCGAAGCCAACTTGAATTGTGTGGGTTGAAATTGCCCGCAACCCAGATATCAGTACGAGGATAAAGGCTCACAATTCTTAATATGGAGTCTGACATCGCATCGAACTCATTATAAGTTGAGTGCCTGTCCAGATTTGGACTTCTGTAAATGAAACAAGGTTTCTTTTCTAAATCGATACAGCAGTACCCTTATAGTGTTTTCCAATTCAACACCTAAAACTGCAATGTCATTGTGGACGTATTTCATTGCCTACTATTAGGTGGTAAAACTAGGAAGAAGTAGAATGATAGGAACGATAGGTTTGTGCATTGGGTATGTTTTTGTCTAAATAACTTAGGGAGCATTATGTTGAAGTTTTGTATTCAAGTTTAATCCGCAGAAACTTATGCAATAGTTAAAAGTGCACATATGAGCAAGCATTAGCTGCACTTATATTGATTTTTACTCTGTGGATTGTTGCTTCATGGTCCGGATTGATTTGAACCTTCCGATCAGCAAGTGAATACACTTGCACTGCACTGTTGCCACACGCAAAACAGTAGTGAATTAATTGCCTACGGACAGATAATTTTAGTCAAATTAAAATATATTCCTGGCCATTTTGTGGTTAAGTTGGTGGATTATATCACTACGTACATTAACGGGGAGACCGCGGCTGGGAAAGAAAAATGTCACTCGCACCCAGGCATATATCAATGCTGTTATATCAGAATCAACGCTTACCTGGATTTTGCTAAGTGCCAGATCAGCTGCTTTATTTTGAGAGATGTGGCCGTACAACAAAAAAACATTCGCCCTCAACCCGCGGATGTTACTCATATCTACTCTGAAATTTAACACATTGTGACAAACAAACATAAAAAACAAACTCCGACGCTACCTAAGCCAGTGCAGAACAAATTGTTCCGCCAGTTTGTGGTCTGGACAATTAGATTTTAGTTGACAACCTCATAGACCGCAAAAATCGTACTAAAAATTTAATTAAACAATAAAATCAATGTTGATGTTAAACTTTTTATTTTTATTTAAACGTATGCATTTTGGTTCTCAACTATGGAACCATCAGCAGCGACCAGCGAGCGAAAGTTAACAATAAATACGAAGAGGCTGACGGAAGTTAGTTAGACACTATCGGAAGGGAGGGACAACTAGAGACGAAAACAGAATATAGAGACTAAAAACAATTTCTATTCATTCTTCTTTTCCTTTCTAATAAGATGGAGTAAATGCGAATCAATTGGTCCGGGTTCCAAGTTCATAAAATTATCGGTTATTTGTATGTGTTTTGATTCGTATGCGTCGAGTTTATGTGGTTTATTTACATTTTTTTAAAGTCTGAAATTGTCCTCAAAGGAGGAAATTTTATTTGTTTTTTTTTTTTTTTTTTTTTTTCTGTAATTTAAGTCATAAATATGAGCTGCTATTGCTTTGTCCACTTCTTTATTTTTTAACTGATTGAAGGTCACAGTCGTTCCGCAGCTCTCTTCGAGATAGGGCGGCTAGTTAGTGTTCAGCGGAAAAAAAAGGAAAGTGTATCCAATATAAGCGATTTAGTCAAGCGATTTTTAAGTCCGAAGTTGGCTTAGTAAGCAAGGTGTACAGATAAATAAGTTGTTCAGGAGGAAAGATCACAATGATATTCCTTGTGTTCGAATCTCCCAGACAGCAGAGAACAGACAGACAATACTGACTGCTGGGATAAGTCCAGAAAGTGTCGCTTCAAACGACGATTTTTTCGTGGTCGAGGACCCACAGGAGAAAGTGGGTCGTAACCACGACATTGAGAATAGGGCTCTATTGAGCCACTTCTATCTGCGCACCGAACTTGAGAATTGGCGATCTGAGAATAACGGATTCACCGTGTTCACTGATGAAAACCATGCTAATGCAGTTGTCGCCAATGGCCGAGATGCATCGCACTTGTTCGTGTCGAAGGATGATCTTCTGTGCATCTTCGAGTCGCTAAAGAATAAAAAGTCGGCGGGGATGGATGGTGTCCCAAACGTCGTATTGAGACACCTGCCTTTGGAGGCTGTGGATATTTTCACCACGCTGTTTAACAATGCGCTGAATAATGCACATTATCCGGCGCATTGGAAGGTAGCAGTGGTACACCCTATCCCGAAAAAATGTAAAGATAGGACGAACCCTGCCAATCTCCGGTCAATTAGCTTGCTTCCGAATATTAGCAAGGTCTTTGAAAAGGTTGTCAATAGAGCCCTGTTAAAGTGGGTCGAGGACAATAACATAATTCCGGACAACCAGTTTGGTTTCAGGGCGAGGCATGACACTATTCATGCCGCGTCGAAACTGGTTTCCGACATTCAGTGGAATAAATGCAAGAACCAATGCACGGGTGCTTGTCTGGTTGATTTTGAGAAGGCTTTCGACACCGTATGGTTAGAGGGACTTTTCTACAAGTTGACCAGGCGGGGGATGCACAAACCTTTGCTATATGTAATTTATAATATGCTTATGGGAAAGAAGTTCGTTGTCAAATGTGGCAACGTGACTTCGAGCAGAGTCTTTGAAATTAAAAACGGTTTACAGCAGGGGGCGGTCATTTCTCCGATCCTGTTTAACATTTACACGAGTGATCTGGTGGGTTCACTCAGCCATGCTATAGCGTATGCCGACGATTTGGTGGCATACAGATCAGGTCCTAAAATCGAGGTCATTAATATCCTTTTGCAGCGTGACTTTGATCAAATTAAGCGATATTGCGACGACTGGAAGTTGAAAATCAACTTTCAGAAGACGGAAACAATCTTGTTCAGAACTCCATTGGCTGGGGCCTCTAGGGATACCAGAAAAAACTGGAAAAATTGGCCATTAGTGGACAAAATGGGCAGCCATTGGCGGTGAGAAGCGCAGTTAGATATCTAGGTATCTGGCTTGACCAGTATCTGTATTTCGATAGACATATAGTTGCTTGTCTTGCTGGGGCCAAGAAGGCTTATGCTCTAACAAGGAGACTGTTTCATAGCAGTCAACTTGACTCCAGAGTGAAGGTCATTTGCTACGTGGCCCTTATAAGGCCGATCATCGCTTATGGTTGTCCATTATGGTTTAATATAGCGCCTAGCTATATGGAAAAGATTCGGGTTTTGGAGAGACAATGTCTTAGGACCTGTCTCCGGTTGTTCCGAACGCCTGAATCCAACTATATAAAATACTATCCCAACAAGGTCCTATACGATGGGGCTCAGTTGAATAGGATTGACAATTTCCTCATTAAGGTCACTCGAAGGCACGTTGCAAGGGCGATGGCCAGCGACAATAGTCTGATATTTGGGGCTTACTACCCCAATGAAATGTACATAGAGAGTACGCTCCGGTACGCTCCGCCAGAGGCATTTATCCATATTGATTCAAAAGGGCTGGTACAGACGAGGGATGGTATCCCGGTCTTATACCATCGCTACCGCAGCGCGAGAGATAAGCGGCTCCTCCATGACGGGGACGTCGCCAATGCTCATGAGCTCCTCCGTTTTAGTACCGCAATATCGGAGAGGGATAGATTCGACACGGAAAAGCAATTCGCCGAATTTTGGTGGCTTGTTGAGGGGGGAGGGGTCAACATGCCCTCCGAGGACGGTGCGTTACTCTAGGTAACATCCTCTTAGCTTATAAGTTAGATTAAGTCAGCTAGGGCGTTTTTGGGAGAGGCCGGGCTCGCCAACGTGTGGTGGTGCTTCCGGGAGTTGACTGACGCTGTAAGGCTTCAGTCGGCTCACGGCGGCGCGTGTGCACGTTGACGACTGCCAGGCGCTCGGAAAGCAATTGGGATTTTGACCACTTATTGCGCCAGGCAACGAGTGCTCAGAATCCTAATTATAGTTAGAATACGTTAAGTAGTTTAAGTAAGTAGAATAGGTAGTTTGTAATTTGTTTTATATAAAATCTCAATAATGATACCGAGTTTTAGTAAATTTTCTCGAGGAATATATATGTAAGATTAGTTCGTAAAATAGTTCGTAGGCCGAAAGGCAATAATTCTAAGATATAGTTAAGTTTAGAGCGTTCGCATAAGGACCAATAAATAAGAATAAGTATCCTGTTAATTTTAAGTTAGGTTTAATCATTTTTGTCTAGTATGTAAGTAGATATTTATCAATGAATAAACAAATTAATTTCAAAGTCAAACTGATTGAAGGTGTTCTTTGAATCTGACTACAGCGGCTCGTCTCGTTCGTCCGATATATTTTGTGTCACAGTCCGAACACGAGATTTCATAAATACCGATGCATCTGTTGATTGGTATGTGGTCTTGTGTGGAGCCCAAACATAATTTTAGTTTGTTGTTGTTGTTGTTGTTGTTGTTGTTGTTGTTGTTGTTGTTGTTGTTGTTGTTGTTGTTGTTGTTGTTGTTGTTGTTGTTGTTGTTGTTGTTGTTGTTGGTATGGGTAATGTTCATTCGAGCTTTAGCAAAAACGTGAACTAGTTTGTTATTGACATTGGGGGCGAAAGTCAAAGAGAGTGTGTGCATAGTTTTCGACTAAATAACGTACTGGTGTTGTTTCGTTTTATCTTTGTCGAGCGCTTTAAAAGCGTTCAATTATGGACTTATCAAAGCCATTAATATTTGCTATGTGTATGATTTGTTCATATAGTTTTCAATTGACAAAAGTAGCCGGCATAAGCTATACACCATTGAAGAAAAGCTGTGATATTTTGACTATATGAGCAAAAGCAATCGTATGTTATAGAACGATCCGTTGAAGTTGATTTTCTGCGTATGTTTCCAAATTCTATTTTGTTGTTCTTCCGTTTAACCAATATATGCGAGTATATGGAGGAATGGAATCGAATCAGATTATTCGTCTTCTATTCCTCTTCGATCCTACCCAACGTACTGTGTGAATGTGTAGGGCCGTTCTGCAACACACTTATCGGCACGTACCGCTTCCGGGCAGGTAGATCAACAGTAGAACAAATCTTCACACTAAAGCAAATCCTGGAAAAACCAAATGAGATTCAACTCGAGACCCACCATCTTTTCATCGACTTTAAAGCCGCATATGATAGCAGTCAGGCCAGGAGCGCTACTTGGCGATGAACGAATTTGGGATCCCGGCAGAACTGATTCAGTTGTGTCGCGAGACGAAGTGCAATATGCAGTATGGAATCAGTCCTTCCGAACTATCTGTACCGGATTCCGGCAAGGAGATGCGCTGTCATGTGACTTTTTCAATGTTGTTCTGCAGCAGAAAGTGCGTAGGGCTAGTGTCAATACGAAAGGCACTATCTTCAACAGATCCCTCTAACTACTTGTATACGCGGACGATATCGACGTCATCGGCCGATTCCAGACGTGTTAGAGGCTTTCATGGCGATTGAAGAACAGGAAAAGTGCGTTGGCCCTGAAGTCAACAATAACAGAACGAATTATGTACTTGCTTTCAACAAACAAACATCTGTCGACCGATTAGGCAAAACGTCACTTTAGATAGTAGCAAGCAAAAGTAGAGTTCAGCTACCTCGGAGTAAACATCAACTACACAAATGAACAAAAAATGATGCCTGATGTCTGGACAACTAGAAGCAACTAGAGTGCCCGGTATCGCGGCGGATGGAAGGCTACATAGTCTCTAGCAGAGACTCTCCACGTGTCGTGAGCCCCTTAAGTAAGTAACTAAAGAAAAACGTCGTGTGGTGACGATGGTGTCGAGGGTAGTGTGTTGGCTTGTGACCCGTGCGGGGCAGGTTCAAACCCCATGGGGAACAACAACATACGCCACCCATCAAAATGAGAGAAAAGAATAACACCTTGTTTCTTTAACCTCTACACCAAAAAGAGGATTTCTGCCTGGTAGTACAATGGACCATTACCGAGTCTGAGTGCTCTGGGATTTGGATTTCCTTTAAAAAAAAAAACCAATAGAAAAATATATATAAAGAGAAATGTCAGAAGGAATAGAAATACAAAATATACACCCCTATTGCGAGTGTCAATCGACAACTGATAATTGACTATTTTCAATGTGTGCTATTGTGAACGAACGATTCTAAAGGATTTTGTCAATCGCAGTCAATTGAAAAAAATGCGATTGACAAGAATATCAATGAAAATGATTCGTTCACAATAGCACACATTGAAAATAGTCAATTATCAATTGTCGATTGACACTCGCAATAGTGGTGATAATGTAGTAAAGGACTTAAAAATTATATGTAGTAGATTAATTTAATTGAATTATAGAGAAGTGAACTTACAAATAATTGTAGAGTAAAACGAAGATTAAATTAAAATGTATTCAATTGAATAACTAAATAATAAAGATGATTGATTAGGAACAGCAAACTTATGAAAGTAGTTATGATGGTCGATTTTCTTATCAGTTGCGAGTTAAATAACAGCAGTAAGTCACATTTTTTTGTATAATCATAACCTAGACATTTTTGTGACTTTTACTGAAATACTTTGCTGAATCATATTGTAATGGATCCGCGGCAGTATGTGAGGCGTTCACCTAATGCAGAATAGATTCCTAATTTCACTGTGGAAACCATAAAACATGCTGAATCTAGTATCATGGTTTGGGGATGTTTTTCCTACCATTGCGTTGGTCCAATATATTGGATTAAAACCAATTATGAACCAACACTCTTACGTAGACGTAATGCAAAGTGTCATGCCGAAGACGAAATGTCACTCACATGAGTTCAGCAGGATAACGAATCCAACAAACTGGAAAAGCTAAGCAATGGTTTCGGGGCAATAGGATTGAGGTCATGCAGTGGCCTGCTTAATAATATCATAAAATTAACTCAAATGAATTTAACTTTCAAAGTCAGCTGTTGTGTCATTTTGGTTTTGATTGGTGGGTATCGTTTTTTTTCTTTTTTTTTGCGTTTAACTATTTTTTTAATCTTTAAGCCCTGAGACTTTAATCTTAGAACAAATGGTGAAAATGAGCCGAAAACCGCAATGCCTATTTAATTCTGGAAGGATATGGATGCTTATTGTTATGTTAAACAGGAAGACCAAAAGTTTTCCTTCTATTAGGGGTACATTTATTTAACAGAAATCTGGTCTCTAACAGCATTGTGAAAAAGTGAAAACTGGCAAATCGGCATTTTTCTTTATTGTTCCGTGCAAATTTTGCAACCAAAAGTCAATGAATGGGGTTTGCTGTGGGGTTCGCTCATCGTTAAAGAGAAAGGAGAGGATGAGTGCATAATTCTGCCCTATCGAAGTTTCCGTTCGGAAGTAATTCCGAATCGAAAATCGAATCCAATCGGAATTCATATCGCGCGAGGTATCCATTTTGGAACAACTTAAATTAAGCATAAAAACGCGTTCCTTCGATTGTGTTTCAAATCCCATAGCAGTGTGAAAAACTTTGTGATAGCACACAAATAACCGAACTAAACAACAGCAAGTAATATTTCACATTTGATTGCTTTCAACTGTTAAGACTTGTTTTATTTCACTTAAAATGATCAGCATCATTTCCTTGTCGGAGAGCGTCGTAGTGTATCTGTCAAAAACTACTGGAAACTCTCCCACAAGTGTGCATGCAAATCCTTGGGTTACATGACTTGAGATAACCGGTGTTGCAAAAAGACGATCAAACCAAGTATGTACAATAACAGGAACATTCGCGCATAAAAATCGTTAAAAGAGGCAGACCGTGATCATGCAAGAACACCAGAATTTGATTGGCCTAAGAATTGATACGAAGCCAGAAAGCCTGCCGATCTTTAATGAGGTTGAACTTGTAAACCCCGAAGGCGGCACAGTACCTACAAGGATGCCTTGGAGGGTCACTATCCCTTAAATGCATGACCTCGCCGTAAACGAAAAGAGCAAGCGTAATATTGTAAAATTGTCGAAAAAACAAAACTCGAAAGTACAGGTGTAACGATTTTCAAATCAGCACACTGAAAGCTGTGTTATTCTTAAAATATGCAGACAACGTCTTTCTTGATGCTTAAGAAGTTCCAAGATCTGAGGAAGCGTTCACATCAAAGAACCTATCAATGAAAACGGAACGCGAACTGCTCACATCATCATCACATCTGTCATGTTCAAATAAGAGATCCTACGAACCCCGTCAAAAGGCAATATTAATCAACGTTTCCATACAATTGCGAAAGATAGGCAGGCCTAAAAACTCCTGGATCACACAAATGCAGCAGCACCAGCATTTGACAGACGAAGGGATTTGAAATCGGGTGGCCTACCGATACTTTTTGATATCAAACCAGCGAACCCCACAGTCTGACCAGTAGGGATGCAATGAAATAATGGGTTATGATCCCGTCGCTAAGGGAAACGAGCAGAATGTCTTTCTGAACAATTATGCAAAGTTTTTTTGAAAAAAAATGTTTTCAATTCAGAAGATCCTTTAAGTAAACTGTAAAAATAATCGGAAAATAGCCAAAAGCTTATCGAGACTATGGCTAGATTGATGGCCAATCGATGCGTTGCTCGCAGGAGGTTGATTTTCACAAATTCAAATTTTTCTGATGTTGTTCGACAACTTATAAACGGTAGCGTTAATTTGAAATCGTAAAACAATTTATATAAAACGAATTATAAGTGAAATTAATATTTTACAAGTCAATGACATTTAAAAATCGTTATGTTTTGTTTGAAAGCGATTCGATTGCCCTCTTCCAGATCCCCGCTTCCGATATTGAAAAAAAAACAGTCTCCTTCGAAACAAAATAAGGATATGAATGTAGTCATGTTCGTGCGCACAGTCCGCACGCTGCTAAGGGAGACAAACGACAAATGCACACATTTGCTTGAGCGAAGTGGAAGGGACTTCCGACTCCGAGTGACAAGACAATTTATACTGTTGGATGTTCGTCAGGCTTTCGCAAGAGGTGGGGCAGCGGGAAAAAAATGTATGGTGTTACTTATTTCAATCGAGTGGTTTCGTACATATGCAATGCCCTCTGTAGATGATCAATTAGCCTTTATTGAAGATAACATCCGCAATCTATTCAACATCCATGTTCCACTTATAACCAAATCTGAAGTGAGAAATCGTCCTTGGTTCACTAATAAAATCAAATGTTTAATTAGAGAGCGTGATCAGGCCTACAACCGTTGGAAGCGTTTTCGTCTAAACTTATTTCACGATGCGTATAGGTCTCTTAGAAATAGGGTGACTTATGAAATACGTCAAGCAAAAAGACGTATTTATGCTCCGCGACTGGACCCCTCTCAGGCTAAGCATAGGCTCTGGAAAAACATCAAAAGCATTGGCATTGGTAAACAAATAAATTCCCGTCTTAACAACATTGATCCAAATGAACTAAATAAACAGTTTACCTCTATTCCTCCCACTGGCATGAGCGCTCCTATATTATCTGCACCAAGTTTAAGTAGTCATGTTTCTCTACCTAGCTTTAGTTTTACTACTGTTGATGAAGCTGATGTTTTAGAGAGCTTTATCTCAATAAAGTCAAATTCGGTTGGATTTGATGGCATTCACCCGATTTTTGCTAAAGCTATTCTTCCTTACACTCTCAAATCAATAACTCACTTATTCAATACCATCCTTATGACGGGAGTTTTTCCTACTACCTGGAAACGTGCAAAAATTATACCAGTTCCAAAAAAACTCAACGAGTTCCGGCCAATTGCTATTTTACCATTCTTTTCAAAGGTTTTCGAAAAAATCTTAAACTCTCAGATACACAAACATTTGAAATACAACAATCTGCTCTGTGGAAATCAATCTGGCTTTCGTCCTAAGCATAGCTGTACAACAGCAATAATTAATATGGTTGAAGATATAAGGCAAGCTGTGGACAATGACAATGTAACTTTTCTTGTTCTATTAGATTTCTCCAAAGCATTCGACACAGTAAGCCATAATGTTTTAAATAGTAAGCTAAGGAGAGAATTCAATTTTTCGTCATCTTCTCTGAATCTGATTTCATCTTACCTGAACAACAGATACCAAGCAGTTGCGGTAAACAATTGCATATCGGAATTTCTGCCATTGACTGGGGGCGTTCCGCAAGGCTCAATTCTGGGCCCTCTGTTTTTCACAATGTACATAAACGATCTCCCTCTGTGCACCAAAAGCTCCCTGGTTGATATGTATGCTGATGATGTTCAGGTGCGAAAAAGTTTTCCTTTGGGTCTTGTGGAAAATGCAGCCCACGAAATTAACGAAGATCTCAATAGTATTCTGCACTGGTCGCGATCCAACGGCCTCTGCCTTAATCCTTCCAAATCAAAGTGTTTGGTTATCTCAAGAAGGTCTATCGATACGTTATTCTTTCCCAAATTATACCTTAATAACTCGCCGATTGAATTTGTTGACTCTGCGAAAAATCTTGGCATAACTTTCAACAAGACCCTCTCCTGGAATAACCACATTAGATTGACCGTTGGAAGGGTTTATGGAAGCCTTCGAATGCTATGGGCTAGCCAACGTTTTACACCACTAAAAACGAGAATTATGTTGGCAAAATCATTAATAATACCAATTATGCTCTTCGGTTGTGAAATTTTCAGCAACTGCGATTATGAACATAAAAGAAAATTAAATGTTGCTTATAATTGCGTTACGCGGTATATTTTTGGATTGCGAAGACACGCCCATATCTCTCGCCTCGCTAAGCAAATTAATGGTGTAACTTTTGAAAACCTTCTTAATTTTAGAACATTAGTATTGCTTCACAATATAATGCAAACACGTCAGCCGACGTACTTTTATAATAAAATTTGTCAACCGCGCTCTATTAGATCTTGCAATCTAGTACCAATACGCTGTAAGTACTTAGTATCTAACCGACAGTTCTTTGCGTATGCAGTCCGGTTGTGGAATTCCCTTCCCATTTCCGTCCGATCGATAAGTTGCACGACCCTGTTCCGAGTCAGGCTCAAGCAGTATTTGGAGGCCCTTTGATGATGATGATGAGATTTGTGTAACCTGTGTCCTTTCTTGTTCATTTTAATTTTCCTCTGCTCATATTTACTTTAGTTTGATTTTAAGTTCTTTCTCTTCAATCAAATTATTCATAATGAAGAAAAAAAAAAAAAAAAAATAATTAAATATTAAATATAGAATTTTTTTTTTTTTTTAACTTTGTCACCACTCTAGTTAACACATTAAATTAAAATTACATTGAAGCTTGCGCAATTTTATAAGATCTGTATATCTTAATGTGTAAGGCTATTACTGAAATAAATAAATAAATATGAAATATGAAATATGAAATAAATACTGGGCGCCGACGTGATTTCAACCTAAGACCCCTTGATCAAAGGAGTCCAACGTACTTACCACTGCACCCACATCGGGAGCAGAAGCAGCGTTTTTTCTGGTGACGAATTCGCCATTTGAAACAGACTAAGACAAGAAATCTGGAGCTACAAACATGTGAAAGAATGCCTAGGCAAAATTTGCATCAACGCTTAATTTGCTATAACGTTAGCCTTACACTCGCACTCTAGCACACCCGACATAAGAAAAAAACGGGATCCTCAATAGTGCTTCTGTTATCTTCCGAAAAGTAGGGGAGAGAGGTTGACAGAAGGACCACAGGGCAAAAAGGAACAAACCAATGTATGTCTTAGTTTTAAATATCAATATCTAGAACTTATTAAAAACCTTGGTTGATGTTATGAAAACATTCAATTTGCTAAAAAAAAAAACATTCAATTTGTAAAAGACATCCATTCAGACGGTTTATATCCTCTGACATTTTTTTTTGTAAATATTTTAATTTGTGCTACAAATAAAAACAAAAATTAAAACCATCTATCTTTGATAAAAAAAAAATATTTTCATTAAGAAATACTTTGAGGGCAAAATGGACCACCAAAATGTGCGTTCTAGGTTGCCTCTTCAATTCAGTTTTCGTTTTATATTTGTGTTCTTTAAAGATGGTCCAAATATACGTTCGAATGATTTTAGGAGCCACCACATGGACCAGCAAGAATCTATGAAAATCTATCGACGCTATAAAACAACAATCAAATGCAAGGCAAGCAAGATATTTAAGATTCCAAAACTACCATTATTTGAAGACTGAAAAAGGACACAATCAAAGGACGTAGCGATAAATTTGTTGTTCCTTTTTCATCAATTCTCTTTAATAACTGCTCACTTTCATATTTCCAATAAATTATATAAATAAAAAATATCTAAAAAAGACCCTCATTCAAAGTTCCGTTTTGACCTGATGGTGGGGCAAATTGGACTTTTGAGGTCATGTTGTGTTGTTGTTTAAAGGTCATTATATCCTTATTTTTACTATTTCGTTTTGATTCTTTACTACATATGATGAAGTTCAAGGACTAAGCTAAAATCTATCATAGAAGTGCCTCAAAATATGGCATAGGCCTTGCTAAGAACCGAGTGCCACATCCTACCATCCTTATAGTTTGGTGGAGGGAATTCCACAACCGAATCGCATGTACAAACAATTGACGACTCGAAACGAGGTTAGAGTATAAGAGTAGCGTACTGGTGTCAGATTACAATTTCTAGCTGATGGGGAAAACCGGATTTTGCTATATAGATACAGTGGTTTTCGTGTTTGCAGAATATCATTCTTGTTTTAATTGGAGCAATTCTTTGGGTGGCCCATAACATACGTAAGCCACCATACACTCTTTCGATTGCCAGTTGTATATGTTTGGTCCAGGTTAGGGTTTTGTTTAAGACTAATACTAGATTTCTTGCTGACTCAACAAACTGATGGGGTTGAGTAGTATTTGTGGAAAGTACGAAGTGTCTGATGGTTTTCTAGAGATAATCAAACATTTGGTCTTGGATGGATTGAAACGGATTCCATTTGATCGGGATCAGAGCAAAATTTTACTTAAATCTTCATTTAACTCGCAAGCTCCATTTTCAATTAAACCCAGAAGACAGCTATACCGAAGCTGCACATCGTCAGCATACATATGTAAGGACGAGTTGAAACCAAGCGATGGGAGGTCATTAATGTACATACTGAATAGTAAAGCTCCCAGTATAGATCCCTGAGGGACACCTCTGCTTATCGGAAGAAAGGAGGACGTTTGGTTCTCAGCAAGCACTGCTTGGTATCTAAAAGATAAGTGCGAAAAAACAAGTTTCACTGAAGATGACATGAACTGGAATTTGTCCCTTAGTTTTCCGCATAAAACATGGTGGTTGCCAGTGTCAAAAGCTTTTGAGAAATCTAAGAGAGTAAGAAAAGTTACATGGTCCTTATTCACACTCTGCCTTATTTCTTCGACTACATTTATTAAAGCTGTCGTGCAGCTGTAGTTAGGACGAAAGCCAGATTGACTTGGACATAACATGTCATGGCGATCCAAGTATAGCCTTATCTGCGTGTTCATAACCTTTTCAAAAACTTTGGATAAGAATGGTAGAATTGCTATTGGGCGATACTTATTACGGCTTTTTGAAACAGGGATGATTTTTGCTCGTTTCCAGTTGCTAGGAAAAACTCCAGTCATGATTTTCACATTAAAGGCATGGGTTATGTATTTTAAATTGTAGGGAAGTGTAGCCCTCACAGAATACTGGGTAAATGCCGTCGAATCCAACGGAATTAGATTTTATGGATAAACAGAATTTTAAAACATCCTCTTCATTAACGGCGGCAAAACTAATTCTCCCAGAGGTAAAGCTGTCCGCTTCCGAAAAACTTGAGAGGATAAAGCTGCCATTTGGCTCAGACGATGAGAGCGATGTAAAATTTTTATTCAGCTCATCACAGTCAATATTGGTTACGGAATTATTATTCAAACGCTTACCAACACCTATATCTCTCAAATTTTTCCAAAGGTTATAACGAGCCAGAGAAGGATTTAGTCGAAAAAAGTAAAATCGTTTTTTGATTCCCTAATCTGAAGTAAAACTCTATTTCTCAAGTCAGTACAAGCCTTACAAAATACCTCCAGTCTAAAACGTTTCCACGTTGCCCCTCTCCAATACCTTTTTACAGCATCCTAAGGCCGATGTTAAAAGCGTCCTGCCTTTAGAGATATCTTTGGTAGTAACATCAGAATGCCGTACCTAAATGACACGGGCTGAGCAATTTTGCGACGTGGCGGAACATTGTCGTAGCTAGCATGAATCAAGGCATCATTTGCAAGATAGGTACAGTGATATTGACTTAGCTCAAAAAGACATATGAAATCGGCTCAGGTGGCTACGATAATATACTCAATGCGGTATCATACGGTCTTTCCTAAGCTGGTGTGCACAGTTGAAAGGGGACATCAACTGATTCGGCTGTACCAAACTAGAGGCAGCTGGATTTGGGCGGCATGTTGGTCAACGCCCAATTCCACCCTGGACTATGTATGCGCCATTTTAAATAAATATATGAACAAAAAAGCCGGCGAGCCCCACAGAGTGACCAGTAGGGATACAGTTTAGTCGGTTCTGATCCCTTTAAACCTGATCACAGCTTCACCGCCATTAAAGCAAGAAAAAGTACGAACAAAAAAGCAGTTAAGATGATACTGCCTCCAAGTTTTTTGAACGAACTGTCAATTGAGTGGAATGCAAAGGAAAAGGTTGTTTTATAGAGCACACAGGTAGTATTGCTTAAACACAGCTATTCAAGACCACGTTCCTTCGAACTGAATTGAATTTGAATTTTGAATTTATTCATTCGCTTAGTACAAGCACACAATATCTTACAAACTAAATAACAATAAAATAATAAAATCTTAAAGCTAAGGTGAGGAAAGAGATAAGGGTATGAAGTGAAAGAGGGAGATTAAGATTGGAGAGCTAGTTTGAGAGAAGATTTTGAGAGGTTTAGATCAAAAATGTTGGAGTTGTTTACTTTTCGAATTATTCTAGTAATTGGTTCATTTTGGCCATACTCGGTACGATGGAAAGGGACGCAGAAGAGGGGAATGGTTCTCAAATGACGATTACTAGTATTGGGTTTGAATTTATTAAGAAGACCTTCGCTATCAATGACTCCATTCAAAAGCTGATGGGCAAAGAGTATGTCGGCATTATCACGACGTCTACTAAGAGTTTGTAAATTTATTAATTTTAGACGGCTTTCGTAAGGTGGAAGATTATATGGGTCATTCGAACAAAGGTATCGCAAGGAAAAGCGAATGAATCTTCGTTGAACGGATTCAATACGATGACTATGAACATGGTGGTAGGGAGACCATACTATGGAGGCGTACTCAAGAAGAGGTCTAACAAAAGTGACATACAGAGACTTAGTGACATAGGGATTGGAGAATTCTTTCGACCATCGTTTAACGAAACCTAGAGTTGAGTTAGCTCTGTTAATGATATTATCATAGTGAGATCGAAAATTGAGTTCGCTATCGCATAAAACAAGTGTATGCTTCACTCAATTTCTTCCTCCCATTCGACATTATAAACAAATCATTCTCTATAAAAATTAACATCAAAAATTTCCTATAAAGCACGTGCATATCCTTTGTAAGAATAACCAACCACCCGACTCCACTGTCTGCTTCCTTCGTTACAGCTCATAGACATTGAACAAACAAACAACTAACTCCCTGTTTACATTCTCAGTCTATTCTCCATTACAAGCACTATAGAGGTGATTACCCTTTGCTCGGCAAAATATTATTAGACTAAGCAAACTTCATCAAGTGCAAATTGTGTGCCTTTTGTACGCGCCACAATTTTCCGGCACCACCACCACATACTTAATCCATACAGCGTGTGGTCAGTGGTCACCGCAATCGTTGTGTATAGTACCCACTAGTCCTCAAGGCACATTCACTAATCAAACAATCCCATAAGAGTGTACCAGCTAAAAACCACCAACAACAAACGTTCCTCCACATTGACCAACTTCACCATCAACATAATCATGGATTCTGGAATAAAAATGGAAGCAATTCTCAAGTTTTCTGGTCACGTTCAGTTTCAATCAGCAGCGTGGTCTCAGCCAATTCCTAGAAATTCTTTCTCTCCCTCTACCAATTGATGCGAGTCAGGTAATAGCAGATACGAATGCGAGTACATTGTTAGATCGAAATCCATTTGGTATTATTATCGAATCGATACAGCACACCGTAGCACAAGGTACTTGGACGGTCCGATGTATATGGTTCTGTCGATGCTCGTACCTGGGGAATTGAACGTGCAGCTTTAAATGATTTGTTTTGCTTTGGTTAATATTCAAGGAAGGACATTCTGATGTGATGAACAATAGACAAGCCAAACAAAAAATATTAATAAACAAAAGGAAATCTATTCTCGAACATGCAATTCACTGTGATACTTGCGTGAAGAAGTGTCAGGAAAGGGTACTCGATTGGAAGGTCTTTTGCTAACAATATAGTCTTTGATGGCTGTTTTTAACACCTTTGAGAATCTTTTCGTTTTGGTGAAGTTTATGTTATTTATTTGCTTGTGTGACGCCGCCGTCAAGAAAAATTGTAAAAATATCTCGGTTGAATAAAAATTATTCATTACGATGTACGTATCATAAACCGATACTGTTTGAGTCAGTTCATTCATACTCGTATCATAACTAAATGCCGCGCCGTCATGAATATCAAGTGAAAGTTTAAGGGCCGAGGTTCGATCGTGCCAATATTACCAATCCACTGTTCCGACTTGAAGGGCTAGATCAAAGAATGTTGCCTGACACTTTCCTATTTATGAAAAAAAAGGTTTATTTTGTTTCCAGCAATTATGTATTTATGTGGGCGCAGTGGCTCAGTGATTACTGTGTTGGACTACTAATGGGTCTCAGATTCAAGTCCCGCCGGGGTCCAGAAACACCTTAAGTTTTTTTTTGCACTGTCAAACCTCTTGTGAAAGTCTGACAAAGACCCAAGAGTATCAAACTGCTCGGTCTCACTTTGTGAGTAACCAGATGACAATTGGCTTACAACTAGCTAGCCCCGATTACAGAGACTGGGAGTGAGCTGAGGCAAGGATCGAGGCGGAAGAGGCTATCAACTTTTGCGTCGTTTGACGGCTTCAAGTCGCCTGGTATTGTCGCAATATACCCAGCTATACTGCAACAATGTACAAACCAGTTGCTCCCGACTATGAAGAGAATCTTCACTGCTGTGCTGGCACTGCCAGCTGGCGTACAGTTAGAATATACCAAAAATTGGCAGAAATGACTATTCGACAAGAACTACAGAGCAATCAGTCGGACTTCCTTATTGCTAAAAAGCATGGAAAGGCTGGTCGAGCTTTCATGTGCGCCAAATTGCTTTGCGATTGCATTCCGAATCTTAAATGCAACATGCCTATCAAAGCGGAAAATCTTGAGAGACTGCGCTCCAAAATCTAAAATAAATAAAAAAATATTAAATATTAATATTAATTGGGCCGTACAGGCAAGGGTTACATTTTTTTCCATCACCAATCAGTGTGAATAAATTCTTTCTGAATAAATAAAATTAATACAGCCCATTTTAGCAGAAAATCGACCAAAAACGATTTTTCATTATGATTATGGTACTATACTATATATAAGGCACTTTATGGATTAGTGCAAAAAAAATTTGAGATAACAATTAAACATGACATTACGATGATAGGGAAGTAGAAAAAATGTGTTGGAAAATTCTGTTCGTCCGTCCGCTTGTTTGCAGATCTGCAGCCTAAGCGAATGGGCCGATTTGCAAACTTGGTTCATAGTGTTTATTTAGTAGTCTCACACTAGGCGTTTTTTTTTTTTTTTAATACACTATCAGCTCTGTGTCGTGGAGTGCTTAAAGCAAGCAACTATCACGAGCAGAAATTGCCGGCACAAAAAGTGCTCTCACAGGCTCATCATTTACTGCAGCTGCTAGTAAGGACAAAACAATTAAAAATACAGTAATTATGTACCTACAAAATACTAACACAGACACAAAATAATGCAAACAATTTAAGACATTAAAGCATTATTACGCAAAATATTTTTTAGCTTAATTTTGCTAACATGCAAGTCAATCACATGATCATTTAGATTATAGATTCTACTCATGCGACTAATAGGCTCATGCTTTCCATAATTTCTTCTATGATGGGGGCTAAACAATAATTCAGCACTGCGCAAATTATGGGCACCACCACGAAAATTAAAGCCAATAGACGACAGCAAGTCAGGTGCATCTATTTGACCGGATATAAGCTGCTGTAAAAAAATGATATCGCTATTAAGCCTTCGTTGAGAAAGGGGTACCATTTGAAGAAGCTTAATACGCTGACTGTAGAGAGGAAGGTTAAAAGGATCATCCCATGGAAGTCCTCTAAGTGCAAATCGAATAAATTTACGTTGAATGGCCTCTATTCGATTTGAATGAATGTTGTAGAACGGCGTCCAAACTTGTGAAGCATACTCTAGAATCGGGCGGACAAAACAATTCTACAATGACATAGTAACGTATGGGTCATTAAATTCTTTCGCCCACCTTTTTACGAAGCCCAGCATAGAATTAGATTTTTTAACAATAAAATTGATATGCTTGCCAAAAACCAGTTTGGGATCGAAATAAACCCCAAGATCCTTAAAATTATCAACATTACAAAGAATATGTTGAGACAAAGAATATGTTGAGACAAATAATATTGAAAGGTGGAAGGTATATTCTTTCTAGAGAATGTCATATGTTGACATTTAGTAGGGTTCAGGGATAAACCGTTTTTATCACACCAATTGGCGAAGATATTAATGTCAGATTGAAGAAAAATTCTGTCTTGCTGACTAGTGATAGATTTATATATTTTCATATCATCAGCGTAGATCAGGATATTACTGTGATTTATACATGCCTTAACATCATTAATGGCAAGTATAAATAGAATTGGTCAGAGGTGACTTCCTTGGGGAACTCCAGACTCAGCCGTAAAAGATACAGATAGCGATCCTCTAAATTTGACTTGATAAACCCTTGATCTAAGGTATGAATTAACCCATTTTATGAAACTTCGTGGGAAACCAAAAGCCCTGAGCTTAAACTCGATTATTTCGTGGGACAGCTGGTCGAAAGCTTTAGAGAAGTCAGTGTATATGCAATCCATTTCGTCCTTATTCTCTAAGGCATTAGAACAATCATGCAAGAAACTTAACAGATTAGTGACAGTGGATCTGTTTCTTACAAATCCATGCTGTTCATTGCAAATTAAATTGCGACAAAGAAATATTAACTTTTCGCAAACAATTTGTTCAAAAAGCTTAGGGATACACGAAAGCTTTGAAATAGGCCTATAATTAGTGATATAACCACGTTCGCCTTTTTTAAATACAGGTGTGATAAAAGCACTTTTCCATACATAAGGGAATTTACCAGTACTAATGGACAATTCAAACAGATATTTAAGATATGGAGCAATTGCATGACTACATTTTTTAAGAACAATCGGTGCAATGCCATCAGGACCTGATGAATAATCATTCTTTAGAGAAGCAATAAATTTTAAAATTGTTTCCAAGTCAAATGAGAAGCTACTAAAAATGATTTGGGAACAGCTAGTTAGATAACTAAAATATTGCTCATCTATGTGAAGAGGGGTCACCCTAAACGGCTTACTGAAATAATCTGCAAACATATTGCTTGCATCTAGCGAATCATCAGTTGTATAGCTATTGTAAGTAAGTTTCGATGGATAAGCATCGGTTTTTTTCTTAGAATTAACAAATCCCCAAAAAAGTTTTGGGGTCCAATTTTAGAGAGCATTCCATTTTAGTTATATAGTCAATATATAAGTTGCAGGATAAAGATTTGAATAGTGTAAGATAGAGCTCAAGATCTGAATGGCGGAGACTTTTTAAATAGTTCTTCCAAGCCCTATTACGTCTGTTTCGTATTGATTTGAGCTCTTTAGTGTACCAAGGATGGGACGTTTTCAGATTCCTAGAGGATTTGACAGGAATCACTTTTTTCCTGCAGTTATCTATCAAAGAATAAAAGTAAACTACTGCATCTTCAATATTAGAAACCTCAGTAAGATTAAAATTAAAGCTGGAAATTTCATCAAAAAGCCTTTGAAAATTTGCTTTCCGAAAGTCAAAAGATTGCGAACGATCATACGAATTACTATTTTCGTACAAATGTGCGCCTAATTCAATAAATACATCCAATGGTGGATGATTATTATCTATGTTAGTTATACTGAAGTGGGATTCCAGAACCACAGTACTAACAGAGTCAGAAGAAAAAACAAGATCAAGAGTTTGATTTTTGAAATTTTTTATACAGCTAGTTTGCTGTAAGTCAAAAGACAAGATGTTGTCCAGTAAAGCGAGCTCTTGTTGGGCAGAGTCAAAGGATGGGATGGGATGAGAATCATCCTCAGAAGGTACCCATCCAATATGTGGCAGATTGAAGTCGCCTATAAGTAAGACACTGCTGTCACAACAAGATATGTCAAAAATATGGTCTAGTGCCATAGAAAGTTCCGAATACAAGGAACACAGACGATACGATGGAATGTACGCATTAACAACATATAAATGCTTGTTCTTAAGTGTAATTTTTACACAGATAATTTCGACGGTTAGTGGAAATGGAAAGTCAATCTTTCGTGACTCAAGGTTGGAACGAACAGCAATCAGGACACCTCCTCCAAGCGCTTTCAGGTCATTTTGATGACGATCGTTTCTGAATACGGAGAACTCATGATTGAAGAGTTCCGTGTCTAAAATTCCGGCATTAAGCCATGTTTCCGTCAAGGAGAAGATATCATGAGAGAGGGCTTGGGAGTTTAAATATACTTCAGCGGTTTTTGTGCGGAGTCCCCTTACATTTTGATAGTAGAGGGACAGCCTACTGGGTTTTTTAACACTGACGGACAAACTTTCCTGCGACTTTTTGTCGACCGGGGAGTCAATTCTTTTACTAACGTATTTTGAGGCCATGTAGTACTATTGCACAGTATTTCGAAATATATTGGAGGGGCGACAATTTTGAAAGACGCAACAAACCCATCAGCCTTACTGATTTTGGTGCATTTGATTGAGTCATCTTTTGGAATCAAATTTCTCGAGACCAAATGGTTCAAGACATCGTCTGAAGAAGTGTTTGGTTTTAGTCGAGAAATGAAAATGGATTTTGGTCTGGGAATCGATTCAATAGATGCAGATTCCGTACCTATGGAATGATTGATGCATAGTGGACTAACATTAGGAATGGGGGCATCGTTACAGTTTTTTCGCTGACTCCTAAGATGAAACCTTTTTGCCTTTGGGTTTAGCGCAGAGGAAGGCACATCACGTTTCCTTTTTCCTGCGAGTAGAGTTGATGAAGACGATGCCAAATTAAGAATGGGCTCATGGGTCGCTTCAACAGTAAGGGAACCTATTGTGTCAAATAGAGTCAATGTATCCATGGCACGTTGGGTACACTGATTTTCTTCATTAGTCGGCAGCTCAAGGTCAGTAGACGTTGAGGCGTCTGCCGATTTATGAGGATCAGAGAACGTTGATACATTGAAGACAGCAGTATTGAAGTTGTCGAGTAAGTCCTTAAACCCCTTAGACAATTTTTGTATGTCAGCCTTGAATACTGACATTTTAAAAGCAAGGGTAGACAGTGATAATTTTCGACACGGGGAGCAATACCATAAGGCGATCTCCGAACTTTTTATTTTATCCATAAATGCGTTGGTTGAACCAACACATTTAGCATGGAACATCATGCCACAAGGGCCATAACAGGCAAAAAGGGGATTGGAGGAATTTTTAGATTCCAAGCATTTTTCAGCGCTGCAATCCATTTTAAAAATGGGATTACAAAAAAAGAGAGAGAAAAAAAAATATATATAGGTATATATGGAATCGGTATTGAACTCGCGCACCATAAATTGCAAGCACGGCCCTTTAGCCAGCTGCACCAAGGATGTCAGTGTTAGATGGGGACAAATTATACAAATAAGACAGTACCGAATTATTTTATGAAAATATTGTAGAAAAACAAGAGAATGAAATACTGAAATAAGCTACACATATAATTAAAAAGAGAAAAGAAATATTCTCTTAAAGTCAGATGAAATTACACAAAAGAAAAAAAACCAACCGCTTACCAAGCGAAAAAGAAATTTGGGTAGGTACAACTTTTGTTAAACAAAAAACTGGTCACTAGAAACATTAAATCAAACTAAATGTTCAAATAGTAAGATTGTATAGTAGTTAGTCACAGAACACTACACTAAACAATTATTGTTGCAAAGTAAAACAAGCAAAATAATAAAATAAGCACGCACAGAACAAAACACGTCTAGCTATGACACTGATAGAGTGTAGGCGATGTTTAAATTGAAATTTTAGCTCTAAAACAATGGTATATGTCATATAACGGATTGTTTAAACTTAATTTTCCTTAAAACGGCCTTAATGATTTAGATAAAACAGTCTATCTTTTGGTAAGAATGGATTTTGCGAGATTTATCTTAAAACGGTACCTCCTATAGAACCGATTTTTTAACATCAGAATTTCTCGCTAACAACAAAACCGATTTCAATTATATTTAAAATTTAGGAAGGCTTTTATGATCAAATTCATACATAACTTTTTTGGTTTTTTGAACATGCTGGAAACGGGTATATTGAATTTTTCCAGATTTTTTTCCAGATGAAAACTACAGATTTCCTTGTATTGAAATATGTACTCAAAAAATTGCAAAATATTTTTCAAAAATTAAAAAAAAAATGGGTCTAAAAAAAACCGCTTTAACGATTTTCAATATTTTTTTCCTAGGTAGACTATTGCTAATACTTAGTTTGCATACTTAGTTTTTCCAAGAAAACTCTCAAACAAATTTAAAAAACTAAAAGACTTTTCCAATATTTTTTTAAATAATTTTAAGTTATTATTTATTAGGTACATATCATCATTCTTTAAGATTTTATTACTACAAAAAGCATTACATAACAATGTATGTAGGAATCATTTTTATAAAATTAAATTTAATCTTCTGGCCTTCTGCGCTGCAAATATATCTAAAACTTATTGAGTGTCAATCTCAATTTGTTGATGAAATCACATTACCGCCAATCTTGTTAATCTTTTTTCACCGGTAAAATTTCTTAGATACGTTTTTAGACGTTTCATTGTCGAAAATGTTGTTTCCGGTGTACATGTTGAAACCGGTAGTGTCGCCAAAATTTTAAGAAGCTTGTGGATGTCTGGAAACAGATCCTTATTGCATTCCCCAAGAGCTATTATTGCACTCTTTGAACGCTCTATATCTTTTTGTGTATGGCATTTTGTATTCCATAGCGTAAATTCAGCTTTTAAAGTATCCCAATCCAAAAAACATTTATTAAATTTGAAGTTTTCTTCGTTATAATTTTGTTTGTTTGTGCCAAGGATCGATGGAATCAAAATGCACAAAGAGGAAAGTATGGACTTATGGTTTTCAAATCTCATTTTAAGCTGACTTAAAAAGTCATCTATAAGAGGAATCATTATACTTATCCTAAAATAGGTTTTAGGATCTGTTGTGCTCATGTTTTGTCTGTGCTGCTGCCTTAACACAATTCGTGAAATTTTAAGTTTTTCATCCACAACATTTACTAAGTTTAGTGCAGTCTCAAAAATTGTTTTGAATTCCGGAATGATATTCCTTGGAATGTGTTTGTTATTAATTCCACATGTTCCAATCGAGACACTAAGTCGCATGAAAGGGATTGTAAGATCTTACAAAGTGGCAATGTATATGTAAACAAAACACATACAACACAAACTTACTGCAAAATCACTAGCTGAAATAGATCTTAAAAAGCAACTCGCCTTCGATTACGTATCAGAGTCCTTATCACTACACAACTCTTCCAAAGCATCAATTATCGATTCGAAAATTTCCTTAAACCTTATCAACCCATTATGGTTTTCCACCCAGCGTGTTTCACACATTGCTCTTAAATTTTTCCATTTATTTTGAGGATAATTTTGTTTAATCATTTCCTGCAAGAAATGTGTGCGCTTTGCCGATAATTTAAAAAAAAATCCAACGAATTTTTTGGTACCAATAGTGTTGCGAATAGGCTGAATTCGACAAGAATGCCCTAATGCCAGATTTAGAGAGTGTGCGCTACAATGCACGTATAAGGCTTCTGGATTAGATTCGCGTACTACAGGTTGAACTCCGTTAAAACTGCCGTTCATAGCTTAAAACTAAAATCAGAAATTTTTAACATAATCAATAATTATTTGAGTACAAATTTCATACTGATGTGGAAAAGTATGATTTGCAGATGCATTTTAAAAAAAATTCGGGGGGGGGGGGTTCAAACCCCTGTGAGCCGCACCCTGGCTACGGCCTTGCATACAGGGCCTAAAACCCAGCTTCTCCAACCATTTGCTTGTGCGAAGTGACAGAGGCCTACAATTTTAAGGCGAATCAGAACGGCAAATTGGAGAAGCTTTTCATGACAATTGATACTCTTGGATGTTGACGAGGTGGGGCAATGGACACAACTTTTAGATGTTACTTGGCCCCGGCGGGATTTGAAACTGAGACCTTTTGATTAGTAGTCCAACACGCTAACCTTTCGCTACTGGGCGCACAAAATCTAGTTGGTAGAATTGAGAGCGCGCTTAACAAGAAAGAATACGCGATGGGCGTTTTCGTTTTCATCGATATTGAGGGTGCTTTTGACATCGGCTTTTGACAGCATGTGTAGCTCTGCAGACAACACGGCGTACACGAGTCAATGGTGCTGCGGATTAAAGCAATGCTAATGAATAGAACATTGGTTTCGGATGCGGATTGTGGCCGTTATGTGATGGTGGGGGTAAACAGAGGCTGCCCGCAAGGCTGCTGTGTTGCATGTTGGCCGACTCTCTCTTGAACGCTCTCAACTGTTCTAACGTCTATGCTTGGGGGTACGCGGATGATGTTGCCGTACTTTCTGTTGGATCATGCCTAGCGACTGTCTGTGCTAAAGCATAGGCGGTTCTAGAGGTTTTTTTTATACCCTATTCTAAGGGTATATTAATTTTGACGCATAGTTTGTAACATACCTTAATATGGCCCGTAGACCCCTAAAAGTTACTATATTTATGATCAGCATCGATAGTAATGTCGATCTAGTCATGTCCGTCCGTCTGTCGGCAAAAATTAGGCCTTTAAACTGAACCTAGAGAGCTGAAATTTTAACCATATACTCTCTAGGGTCCCGAAATAATCAAGTTACGAATTTTTGAAATCCGCCCACAGACACGCCCACAAACTCAAAAAAACAAAATTTTGGAAAAAATCGAATTTTGAGCTAGAAAGCTGATATGATCTATGACTCCTAAAACTGCTCGGGATAAAAAATTTTCAAAATCCGCCCACTGACACGCCCACAAATAAATAAAACAATTTTTTTGAAAATCCAAAGTTTGAGCTAGGGACCTGAAATTTATAATATATACTCTCTAAGGGCCCTTTATGCTCATGTGTAAATATTTTCAAAATCCGCTCACTGACACGCCCACAAATATTATTATTTTTTTTTTTTTTTGAAAATTCAAAGTTTGAGCTAGGGAGCTGAAATTTATAATATATACTCTCTAGGGGCTCTTTATTCTCACAACCCAACTCTCCATGAAGCAAAATATTTGGTAGTCATCCTGGAGGATAGCATGCTTCTTTGGTTCAAGCATGTTGAGCTGAAGACTGCCATGTTGAGCTGAAGAGCCGCTCTCGGTTTTCTAGCAGTGCAAATGCATTTTCGGCAAGACATGAGGCTTGTCACTGAACAGAGTCCTTTGGATTTACACGGCTATGATAAGACCAATTTGAGTATATGTGGCAGTTGTTTGGTGGAATAAGCTTTCACGTTATATGTGACTGCTGCTTTCATCAAACTCCAAAGAAAGGCCTTCCCCAGCAAGCCCGGCTCCAGCCTAGATGCATTATTGACCCTCCCGCCCTTGATGTTCACATTATGGGTTGCACAATGAAAGCTATCTCACGTTTATAAAGTTTTGATGAACTTGTCTGAGGGTTGTCCTTCGACTCCTGTCTTATGGATATGCCATCCGATGTAATGACACCGGAACTTCGGCTTATGCGTAATTACGAAGTCGACTTTTAGACTCAGCCTGGAAAGCAATTCAATCGAATTTTCACGGATGGCTCAAAAACCGATCAATGATCTGGTCCTGGTTTTTTCGGCGCAGGGACATAAGTCCCATTTAAGAGGATTATAAGTCCCGAAGTCAATTCGGGCCTTCATGGAGAGCAACAACATTAGACTTTTCTTCTCGTTAGACAAACATGTGTCAGTCTTTTAAACGGAGACTTATGCTATCCTAATGAATATGGACTATATTGTGAAGAACAGGTGAAGGGGGCGGAATAGCGTCTGTAGCTACATTCAAGCTGCGCTTAAGCCTTGCTCAACTCTTTAATCATCTCTAAAACAGTTCGTGAACGCAAGATCTCTCTGAATTCGGTCGGAAGGTTGAGTCGGCTTAGGCCTGTCTGGGTCCCGGTTCATAAAGGGCTCACTGGAAATGATATCTTCGATGAACTTGCTGGACAGGGCTCAGAGGAAGACTTCTCAGGACCTGAACCGGCGTTATGTAAGTCTGTGTCCTCGGTCAGAGCTCCCATTGAAGGTTGGGTTTCATATGAACACAATCCGCAGATGGCTTGACCCTCCAAGGTGCAGACAGACAGTCTAAACGAATTCTTCCCGAAGTCTGTACAAAATCTGCGGCATTCTTGTTGTCTCTCAACAGAAATTAATGCAGACAAATCACTGGCGTTCTTACGGGCTATTACGCTTTTGCCTAGCATCTTAAGCATCTTAAGGTGATAGGCTTAGGCGATACCATAAACTGCGAAGCCTGTGGCGAAAGCGATGACACTGCTGAAGATTTCCTTTGTTATTGTCCTGCTTTTGCTCGTATCAGGTGGCAGTTATTGATTGGGTGCTGTTAACCTAGGCTCCACATCACTGCAGTGCCTACTCGATTTTCTTAGAAAATCGTTTTTCTTTGATAGTCCTATGATGTGTTCGGCGACATTTTCGTGATTTAATTTGTTAATTTTTATGCACAAATTATAATTTTGTGGTTATAATCAAAAAATTGTGGGTGAATCAAGTAGCGCTGTCGAATTTAGGCAAGCATACATCATTGATTTTCAAGCGTCATCAACGGGTGGAATTGGTCAGAATGTGAAATTAAAACAGAATGTTTTTGTGAGAGCGAAACTTAATCATATCAACCGTCGTCATACTCTCATAATGCAATACTTGTCGCAGGATTCGCGTTCTGTCCCAATCTTAGTCTTGGAGTGGCCACCAACGCAGTATTTCTTTTATGGTAACTGGCGCGCACTCGCTTCCTTAGCTAACAAATAATATCTTCATTAGTCTAAAAAAAAACAATTTTTAGTTCAACGTTCATCAGACTCTATTTTGTGATGTTGTTCTATTTTATTCTTTATTCCCGAAAAACTCTGAGACTCGAACACAGACCAGCCTCAAGCACTCTACCTTCGCATCAGAGCCCCAAGTTCATTGACGGAAGCTCGGCGCCCTACTTGAATATTTTTTTTTTAATTTTCGTGTGAATTTAAATTATCTGTTTAATGTTACGAATATCATTTTACTGTTGTTCGTTAGTAAAAGAAGAGGGAGAAGAAGTCTACAAGAGAATTTTTGAGTTGTTTGCTATGTCGATGAAGTAAACGAAATAAAAAAATTAATATGAGTTACTGCGTGTATGATAAATCTGCCAATTAATACATCGCCTATCAGGTGAGCTGTCAAGAGAATAAAGATCCAACATTGGCAAAACTTAATTGACGATTCCAACCGAAAATCCATTTCAATAGTTGACAAACCAGAACACATCCCATTCATAAAGTAAAAGCTTTTAAGAAAATCTCTTTTGCAAATGGTGTAAGTATCATGCATACATATCCATGTGCGGATGTAAAGCTAACGTCTTTTTTTGTAAAGCTTACCTCCTCTGCTATGCAAATGCAACGCACCCCAAATCTCAATCTCTTACAAATAACTTCAATTCTAGCCGTCGAATTCAATGTTCCCTTCTGTTGCTATGAGAGTTAAGTCAAAGTGAAGTGAACTGCAACTAATGCCTGCATCCAAGTGGGTTTGCCGAAGCTTACTCTCATGTGCAGTGACATGACATGCAACACACTACACTCGCAATGTACAAATTGATTTATTTCGCGAGCAAAATTCCAAAGAACACACACACAGCCGATCATGTCATGTAAAATGCATGTTCAACTACATGACACAATAAAATGTGATTTACGCTCTATTCGTGAAAATAGATGGGTTATGTGAATGTCTGCCTAACTAATTCCGACTGTACACGCAGTAAGGGAGACCAATTATTCTGCACACGCTATTTATACAGTCGAGGCGTTAAAAGTTGTAAGGATTTCCAAAACGAAGTTAGACATGGTTGAATATTATTTTAAATGACAGATCCGGCTTTTGGTAGAATAATTCAGAAGCTGCAGGGACCTACCGAAAGTTTTTCAAGTTGGATAGAAAAAAAAATCAAAAACTTCAAACTTTATACTTATATTTCCCTCATAATTTAAATTCCTTTCTATCCGTTTGAGAACTAAAAGGTGTCCTTTAAAATCCTTGTTTTAAATTGTCTTGGCCTTTTTCTTCTTTAACGAAAAGGTTATGATCTGGACTTAGCGTAAAATAATATCCCTCGCAAGTCACTGCATTTCCCCTGCTCCCCCTGCGGGGCTCGCCAGATTGACGTCGAAAAGTAACGGCAGATAATTTCGTCACTGATGCCAATCGAATGCATGTGTTTTTGCATTTGTGCGATCCAGGAGTTTTAGGGCCTGTCTATCTTTCGCGATTGTATAGGAACATTGATTTATATTGCGTTTTTGACCATTTTTCCTGAGACATGCTATTGGACGTGAAGGCTTCGTAATATCTTTGAAACTTCACTCTTTGAAATTGTGTTTTTAATGAACTTCAATTTCAAACAATTATCCTTCCAAAGAACATTATGCGAGCAGACGTGTCCATGTTAATCGATTTTTGTAAAATATTGGGTGAACAAAGAAACAAGAAAAATCAGTTATCTATCAAGAGACAGGGCTAAGCTGCAAGGTGCTCTGTTTGTCTCTCTTGCAGATATTTGTTGAAACTGAATCCAAGGAAGCTCTATACTGTAAGTATGTAATATTAGAACGGCAGATCTAGGAGCAAGGATTAGGGCTATTTTTGATAGCAAGTCTGTTCATGTGGTGGGTGCACTTCACTTGTATGCTCACAACAGTGGGTTAGAGGGGTGCATTGGTTGGCTAACAGGTGACACCATCATGAAGACTGGTGGATCGGAAATCTGCTCTAAAAATATTCGCATAAGACGATCTGTAGCTCTAGGTAGATAACAATCCGATAAGATTGTCCTAGCCACGGGCTTGGTTGAAACTCTAAAAGATGTCTGTTAGACTCAGCTTAATTCTATTCAAAGCACATTGCAGTTCGAACTTAGATGGAATTTACTACTGAATCCTTTTAGAATCTCCTCAATACTTTCTTTTCCGGTTGCAAGGACTATTGTACCAACTTGGCAATAATGTAACTCACATGTTAAGAAATTAGGTATTAGTATTAAGTGAGTGCCTTCTACTTGTGACTGAGTGGTCTTAGGTTCCAATAACGCCTTGGCCCAGTAACATCTAAAAAAATGCCCACTGTCTCACCTCTACGTTAGCAAGGTTAAGGTCCCGTATGAGCTCCCTATAAATTTCCAGTTCAAGACGATATCCTGTCCATAACGCTGTAAAAGCTTAAGGGTACACTGATATAATGGCATCTTGTTATTTGCAAGTTGTTTTCTGCTAAATACTGTCCGCCAGTCAAGGAGACATACATGCTCAAGTGATTTCTAAAAAAGTTTGGCGAACGTGCCCAACATCTTTCGTGTTTAAAATACTCGAACGTATTTGAAAACTTAACATAAGGTCAAGCCTGGGGCTAGATAACGTTAAATGAAAAGGTCGAATAGCGATGCGATCTCTACATGTATCCATAGATGTGATAGGGACATGTATAGTGAAAACGACGTCCTTTGTCGTTCGCATTCAACGTGATCCTAACGAGTGGTTACGTCTTCGACATAGATTGTGCGTTCAATCCCATTCGTACCGAATCTATCCAGGAATCTCTCATCACGGTAGGTGTAGGGAATTTTGTCAGTAGATGGATTGTCTCCATGCTCAGTACAAGGGTCATTCTACAAAGCTATTATATTAGCCGAAACTATAAATAGAGGTTTTCGACTCTCTTAAAGATTATGGCTTTAAATAAAGTAATATTAAGACTCAACAAACAACAGAATAAGGGTGGTGACGTGGTTTTTCGAATGGTATTAAATGTTTCCCAACATCATAAGTGCAGTCATGAAAGGAGCTCTGGGTCCTTGTGTAAATCCGGGTTAAACTGAACTGCTTCTTTTAACCTCCAGACCGAAAACAACCGCATTCAGAAACGACTTAATAGCAAGGTTCTATCTTGTTGCACTATCAGCTCTGTGTCGTGGAGTGCTTAAAGCAAGCAACTATCCAAACCACATTGCAGTGATAGATATTAAGGTGTCACTCTTGAGCAAAATCGCAACTAAAAATTAAATATCCAACACCGAGTGCAAAAAGCAAGCTTTGATATTTACGCTTACAGCAAGACTTGTGACAAAAATCAAAAATTGTTCAGTGTACGCGGCCTTGGTGCATCCCATCCTCACTAGTATGTTGACCTACCTTAAGCAGAGACTACTTCACGACTAAACTAAGCTGAGTTCAAAGAACAGTAGGAACAGAAACCAGTGGGCCTTACGGTAAAACCCGTTCAAAGCGCTGAATAGGACTCTTAATAATCCTTAATCTGCAAATTAAATCAATTGTATCGTATAGACCAACAAGTCTTAAAGAATCTAGGTGTTGGCGCGCAAGACCCCACGGACATTTTCCAGTAGTTTTGGTGTCTTCCATAATTGACCCGCATTAATGGAAGGACTTAACTTGGTGTAATGCAGTGGAGATTGCACAGTTCCTATTTTGCAAACTACAGTGTATTCCCATTATATGTACCCTCGGTCGAGCTCAGTGGTTAGTGTGTAGGAACAGATAAATAACTTGTTTAGGAGGAAGGATCACAGTGATATTCCTTGTGTTCGAATCTCCCAGGCAGCTTAGAACAGTCCTGTTCGCCGTAACCACGACATTGAGTATAGGGCTCTGTTGAGCCACTTCTATCCGCACTTGCTCGTGTCGAAGTATGATCTTCTGTGCATCTTCGAGTCACTAAATAATAAAAAGTCGGCGGGGATGGATGGTGTCCCAAATGTCGTATTAAGACACCTGCCTCTGAGGCTGTAAATATTTTCACCACGCTGTTTCACAATTGGAAGGTAGCTCTGGTACACCCAATTCCGAAAAAGGGTAAATATAGGACGAACATTGCCAATCTCCGGTCGATTAGTTTGCTTCCGAATATTAGCAAGGTCTTTGAAAAGGTTGTCAATATAGCCCTGTTGAAGTGGGTCAAGGACAATAACATAATTCCGGTCAACCAGGTTGGTTTTAAGGCCGGGCATGACATAATTCGTGTCGAGTCGAAATTGGTATCTGACATTCAGTGGAATAAATGCAAGAACAATTGAGAAGGCTTTCGACACCGTATGGTTAGAGGGAATTTTCTACTTGTTGACCAGACGGGAGATGTCCAAATTGTTGCTATATGTAATTTGTAATATGCTTATGGGAAAGAAGTTCGTTGTCAAATGCGGGAACGTGACTTCGAGCAGAGTCTTTGAAATTAAAAACGGTTAACAGCAGAGGGCGCTGAGTTCTCCGATCCTGTTTCACATTTACCCAAGTGATCTGGTGGGTTCACTCAGACACGCTATAGCGTATGCCGACGATTTGGTGGCATACAGATCTGGTCCTAAAATCGAGGTCATTAACATTCTTTTTCAGCGTGACTTCGATCAAAGTAAGGGATATTGCGACGACTGGAAGTTGAAAATCAACTTTCAGAAGACGGAAACAATTTTGTTCAGAACTCCACTGGCTGGGGCCTCTAGGGATACCAGAAAGAACTGGAAGAAATTGGCCATTATTGAACAAAATGGGCAGCCATTGGCGGTGAGAAGCGTAGTTAGATATCTGGGTATCTGGCTTGACCAGTATCTGTATTTCGATAGACATATAGTTGCTTGTCTTGCGGGGGCCAAGAAGGCTTATGCTCTGACAAGGATACTGTTTCATAGCAGTCAACTTGACTCCAGAGTGAAGGTCATTTGCTACGTGGCCCTTATAAGGCCGATCATCGCTTATGGTTGTCCATTGTGGTTTAATATAGCGCCTAGTTGTATGGAAAAGATTCGGGTTTTGGAGAGACAATGTTTTAGGGCCTGAATCCAACTTTATAAAATACTATCCCAACAAGGTCCTATACGATGGGGCTCCGTTGAATAGGATTGACAATTTCCTTAACAAGTTGACTCGAAAGCACGTTGCAAGGGCGATGGCCAGCGACAATAGCCTGATCTTTGGGGCTTACTACCCCAATGAAATGTACATAGACAGTACGCTTCGGTCTGGCTTTATCCCGCCGGAGGCATTTATACACATTGATGCAAAAGGGTTGGTACAGACGAGGGATGGTATCCCGGTATTATACCAGCAGCGCGAGAGAGAAAGCGACTCGCCAATGCTCATGAGCTCCTCCGTTTTAGTACCGCAATAGCGGAGAGGGATAAATTCGGTACGGAAAAGCAATTCTCCGAATTTTGGAGGCTTATTGAGGGAGGAGGGGTCAACATACCCTCCCAGGATGGTGCGTTACTCTAGGTAACATCCGCTTAGATTATAAGTTAGATTCAGTTAGCTATGGCGTTTTTGGGAGAGGCCTGGCCCGCCAACTTGTGGTGGTTCACGCTTTAAGGTTTCAGTAGGTTCACGGCGGCGTGTTTCCACGTTGACGTCTGCCAGGCACTCGGAAAGCATTTGGGATTTTGACCACTTCTTGCATAAGGTAACGAGTGCTGAATCCGAATTATAGTAAGAATACGTTAAGTAGTTTAAGTAGGTAGAATAGGCAGTTTTTAAATTGTTTTATATAATATCTAAAATTTAAATAATGATGCCGAGTTTTAAAAATGTTCTCGATGAAACGTCTGCATAAGGACCATCAATTTAGAATAAGTATCCTGTTAATTTTAAGTTAAATTTAATCATTTTTGTCTAGTATGTAAGTTAATATTTAATAATAAATAAAAAATGAATTCAAAAATAAAAGTTGGTGTGTTGGACTACTAATCGAAAGGTCCCCGGTTCGGATCCCGCCCGTGCCAAGTAATATCTTTAGTTTGTTCCACTGTCCCACCTAATGCAAACGTCTGACAAACATCCCAGAGTATCAATTGTCATGAGAAGCTTCTCAAGTTTTCCGTTCGGATTCGCCCTAAAATTGTTTAGCTAGGTTTAAGGCCCTGTACGCCGGTAACGCCTAACGCTTTTTTATACGATAATATGAACTATTCCAATATAGCAACCGCCAAATACAGTTGTACGAACTGATACTCTAAAGAGTTCATATAAATGGAATTGAGTCGAAAACAAAGTAAAAAGCATTCAATTCGCGAGAGAGGTTTTTCTTGTTTTTGTCTTTTGTTCCATTTGTATCTGCACGTGCAAGCCGATTCGTGTGGCTTTTGTAACATCTGTCGGTTTGTACTCTGCTTCTTGTGTGAAAACACAAAAACAGCCTTGATAATGTCGTGGAAATGCTGTAATGAAAAATCTGCAAATGCTTAAATATGGAGCAAAAAGAAAAAAATGTGAATGCCATTCTTTCCACTATTTTGTTAGTTTGTACGGTTCCAGAATATGAAATGCCCCAATGTATCGTCCGTTGCGTAACTAAGTATAGTTAATGTTCACTTATATGACCTAATAAGTGAGAATTAACTCAGTTACGCACATTTGATTGCGAGTATCTATCTAACCTGTAACGTTTCCCTTCATTGTACGCCTTTGTCCCGTTGAAATATACCTAACCCGTCAAATTTCATTGAAACACCAAGGGCGTTTAACAGCTTTACTGTTCTAGATATGGCGTAGTGGTACATTACTATTAAGCAAATTGACATAATTATTGTTCAGCAATTCATATATTCATTGAGAGAGGATAAAAAGTAGACACGTATCTGCTAACTGGAAATAAGTTAAATGTTCTCATACCTTATTGAGAAAAGTTTGGACTGATGATATGCAATGTTCTAAGAAGGGGCCAATGGGTTGTCTAAATATTTTCAAGCTAAATGCGCTAATTATGATTGAGTTGAGAGATTGATTGTTGTAGGAACTATTGAAAGTTACGAGTGACGTGGACTATGGTTATTTGCGTTACCTTTTCAGTGATGACGCACAGTGACTTTAGAAAAAGTTATTTTAAATGTTCTCATCATTCGATTTTTTTTTATTATTATAAATTATCGACATGCCAAAACGATCGATATAATTGGTGTGATTATATCATTTGGTGGCGACGAGATAAATATATTTGTATTGTGTGTTCATTGAACATTACCGATATTTTTCTGAAGATTATAAAAATAGGATTCAATGCGATTTAAATTCGAATTAACAATTTGCACTGTTAAAAGGAATTGGTCGCTGAGGTGGGGCATCTTAATTACTCCCAGGCCTCTGACACACGATCACGATTGTTCATTGTTGAGTGCAGCTTTCGTGTATAACTATTAACAACGATTTTTGAAATTTTAAATTTAATTTGTGATAATTGTTTAAAAATAATTTAAAGAATTGATATTTCGAAACCTACATCTTTTTAACTGATGGAAGGGAGGAGCTATCAAACGACAAATTTTACAATGTTGAACTGCACTAACCATTAAATAGATAGTTACAGGAAAATGTAACTCAACACTGCATTGACTGACACACCCACTTCCTCATTAGAGGCGGCGGCGCGGCGTTTCAGTTCCCAATAAACAGACATGCACCATCATTTGGTTTACTCATATAGCAACAAAAAAAACGAATGCGCATGTTATCCGTCCTTGAAATCATTCATTCATCGATTTGCTCATCGCGTATAATGACACCAGTGCCAGTTATAAAATGTAGATTAACTCTCGGAGCCAACTATCCGTATATGGCCATCGCGACTGGGTTGCAAGCCTACATGCATGCATCGATTGTGGTGAATCAACCATATTTGTATCTGCAAGAACACTTGTTCAAATTAGTTCACTAGACTAGTCATAACGGTTCCACTAATTAAATTGTAGTGCGGGTTGTGTAATTACGCAAATTGTTTTGGTGAAGCCGTAATTAGTATTTGCGTTCGCCCAGATGAGACCCACATTTTTGAATTTCCGAATTCATTACTGGGGCAATTAGTGCTCGAATCCATCGCGACAAGATAAGAAAGAATTTCACACAATTTTTGCTGCGTCGGAAGTAGCGGATTGTTGTTTTGAAGTCTTATCTGCGATGACTAACTGATTATTTACAAACATTCTTAACAACCTGTCTTACAGAAGGCCTTGCATGTTGCCGTTGAATAAAGGTGTGTTGAGACATACAAGTTTTTTATCGGATCAGAATGGTGCCTGACAATTAATGACGCAAAAAAGCAGACTTGAACATCGCAATAGATAATAAATTAATCGCTAACAGATGCATATTTGTGAATACATCAAGTATGCCGCTTTAATAGCTATATTTGTTGCAATAATGAGAAGGAAAATGGGCGTTAACCACAATATCATGATTCATTTAAACTTTTTAAACTGTCCTAAGTGATAACTCTTGAGCAAATATTTTTTTTTTTTTGTAAATGTGTATATCTATATATTAATACGGAGTTGCCAAGTTACTTGAAAATGCTTGAAAATACTTGAAGTTACTTGAAGTTACCAACAACAACATTGCTGTGCATGTTTGATAATGCTTGAACATACTTGAAGTTGCTTGGACATGCTTGAAGTTACTTGAAAATGCTTGAAGGTACTTGAAAATGCTTGAAGTTACTTGAAGTTACTTGAAGTTACTTGAAAATGCTTGAAAATACTTGAAGTTACTTGAAGTTACTTGAAAATGCTTGAAGTTACTTGAAGTTACCTGAAAATGCTTGAAGTTACTTTAAGTTACTTGAAAATGCTTGAAGTTACTTGAAAATGCTTGAAAACTTCTTGAAAATGCCGGAAAAATTTTATATCATGTGAATTCAGAGAATGCAAGTTACTTGAAGTTACCAACAACAACATTGCTGTGCATGCTACGCATTTGATAATGCTTGAACATAAGTTACTTGGACATGCTTGAAGTTACTTGAAAATGCTTGAAAATACTTGAAATTACTTGAAATTGCTTGAAGTTACTTCAAGTTTTCAGGTAACTTGAAAATGCTTGAAAACTTGAAGTTACTTGAAAATGTCGGAAAAATTTTATATCATGTGAAATCAGAGAATGTAATGTCGAAAAATTTCATTTTCCGATTAATATGCATAACAGTCGACTTTGTTTTTTTTTTTTGTCAACTTATAGAATAAATTGGTCGAATTTCGACCATGGGGCGACCCCTAGTATTCCTTATTACGATGATGCTTTTAACTTTATTGACAAGGCCGGCGAAGTTGTCCAATGCTATTGAATGCGAGCATAAATGTAAAGATGAAGATTATCCGCAGAATTCACTGATTTGCAGGTCGCACTGTATAGTTGAAAAATCCGCTCAAAATTATTTTATGATTTTTTTTTGTAAATAAAACAATTTAAACACAACATATTATGAAAATTAATTGTTTATTCTTAAATATTATGAAGAATTTTAAAGAAAATGTGTTTAATCATAATCTGAAGGTGAAAGGTACCGGTTCTTCAATATAGTCCATACTTCTGTTGTTATCGTCTTCTAGAGGCATAGGCAGTTCGCTTGGGATCAAAAGAGTTCGTGCCTCCTGGGATAATGGTTTGGTTCTCTTGTGTTGTCGTGCTTTAAGGCTGCTAAGATACGGGTCTGTGCTCAACAATAGTCTGTGTAAGACGTCTCTGTTACAAAAAACACGTGAACATTTTTGACTAAAGTTCAGTATATATTGCCTGAAGTGTTTGTTTCGAGCCTCCGCTGCCTCCTCCGATAGCTGACCAATAGGCAAAATTGCATGGTTTATTACCTCTGCGCCATGTATCAACACTTTGTGTAAAGTCGGTGACATGGGATGCCAGCCGTACTGATCTATGTACAATTTATCGGTATCGTGGGCGAAGATATTAAATTTGTCTGTATCAATTCTATATCCACTAGAGATCACTTCCAAGATAATTTTGAAGCGAGTTATCAAATTAAGATTTACCCCATTTATACAAGAAGAACACTCCGGGTCATTGAAAAACCTTCTGGACGTGTTGCCGTCATTGGTATTACCAAATACCGCTTTGGGTACATCTCCTAGGAGCCCCATTTGCTCTTTGAATCCGCCTTGAATTTTCTCTTTTGTAGCTTTCACAATTGCTTTTTCTTCAACCGATCGCGCCTGCCACTTTTTTAAAGGTATTTTATAAGCTAAATGGAGAAGCGATTCGAAAAAGCGAATCCGTGCGTGAAGAATTGAGAGTCCAAACTTTAGTGCTTCTACATTGACTTGCTCAGTTTTAATAAACTTATTGAAATCCTTAGAAGTCTGTCCACAAATATAGCACCTCATAGTAGAGGCAGTATCTGTAGCAGCATTGCACACTTTGCCGACAACCATTGTAAGCAACATGGTCATTTTTGCTATTTTATTAGAACTGATTACTTCTGTTTCTCTGAGATGTGCAATTAGGTTTTCAATGAAATTGATTTCATCTCTGGTAACATCCTTAGATTCACTTATGGAGCTTATGCGTATAGGCCTGCAAAATCTAGGAGAAGAAGCGACTGGGTTTTGCCATATGACTTTTTTCTGTTTGCCATCAATCATTACAAAGAGTCGCAGTGGAACGAGTGAGCTTTGAAAAATATTAGCATCACTGTCAGTGCTGTTTTTAAATTTCTGCTTATACTGCGTCTGTTGCGACCCATCACAGCCCCATTTTGAAATCAATACCATATTTTTACTTTCTTCCTCTGAACACGTTTCTAATACACCTTTGACATATTTGCAAAGGTGTAATGCAGTGTGATCAGGCAATACCTGCAGTTGTATCTCTGCACAGGTATCAGTGACTGTGATGAATTCTTTATCAGGGTAACATTCAGTTTGTGACTTTTTTATCAATGAGTAGCAGGGGTAGATACTTTTGCTGGCACTTTGTATCACTTCCCACTGCTTCCTTGTAAAGTCGCATTCAACAAATATTGCCAATGCCTCTTGAGGTGTAAACTTTTTCACTGCAACTTGCTTCACAGAAGAGGAAATCAGCTTACAAAGTTCTTTAGCATCGGTTGGCGAGTTAGTAACTTTTTTGATTATTTTTGACGCATCAGAATTTTCTAAAGTACGCTGACTTACGCTGACTGCAAACGTCAACTCTTTAACTGATACTAGCTCGCGAAGGTCTTTAGTTTTTCGCCGCTTACTGCAGTCACTAAGCTCTTCGAACGGTTTGGATGGTCGCCCTGGTTTGTGCAAGGGCTCAACAAATGGCAGTTTAATGCTTGTTTGAAGCCACTTTTCATTGGTTTTAAGGAATCTTTCATCATTATAGCTCGCATCAGCCCATTTTTTCTTGAAATCGCTTTTAAAATATTTCAAAGCATTGCTGACACAACTTTTTTGTTCGATTGGTTAAGTTTAGAGCGTCCGCATAAGGACCAATAATTAAGAATAAGTACCCTGTTAATTTTAAGTTAGATTTAGACATCTGATAATGAATAAAAAATGAATTTCAAAGTCAAACTTACGCCGGGCAAATTTAGGAAGCTTCTCTTGACAATAAAATCTCGTCGAGTGTTTATCAGCTTTCACAAAGGTTTTCACAGGTGCGAATTGATTCTCACTGCATTTAAAATCGAATATGAACTTGTTGGCGTTTCTGAAGGCCTTTTGCGGACATGACCTTCTTTCGGTGATGTGGCACTTAGATCCAGGGTAAGAAGTCCCTGTAGGTAATTGAATACGTAGCTTGTGTCAAACGTCATTAATTGACGTTATATATATCGTTGGAAGAATTTGGTCTGTAAATTATTTTGGAAAGAAAACATAGAGTATGGCTGTGTTTTCTTCACTCTTTTTGTACGGCTTCAGAAAGTTTTTACAGAGTTGTTCCAGTCGACAACAAGTTTATTGACATACATTTTCAAGCGAAATGTTTCCTTTTTTATGCAGCAGAGTAGAACTAGTGTCCTTTCCATAATTCCCCACTATACAAAATCCTTTCTTCAAAGTTTGTCAACATAAACCTAGCCAAATGTTCCTTTTTTATCTCAACTAAATTCATAGACAAAATGCACTCCTTCATACGGACTCTTTTGCCTTTCTCGCTGCATATATAGGAGGCTTGCAATAATACACAATAATTTTTTTTGAAGTTCCACGTTTTTACAAAATAATAGTTTTAATTTGTTTTCTTCAATTTTACTATTATTCGTTTACACAATTTAAGGGTACCTATATTTTTTCCCGTAGCATACTAACTTGGCTCTCATTAGCGTTGATTACAACGGTATACCTACTTCAGGCAATAAATTTACCACCCCAAGGGACCAATCTGTGAGCCAGTAATGAAAGCAAATGTTATTAGTTATGAAAAGCGCCCAAGAAGGAAATGTGCATAAGTGCAGGCATAACGTAGTACACTAGGAGTAGGTATTCCCATATCTGCCACCGGCTGGGCCGTGACACGAAAATACATATGTGTGTTGTGATTTTTTGTTTTTGCTTTGACACTGGGAAAAAAGAGAAGGAAAGCTACCATGGTGAGTGTAAAGTGCAGGATTTAATTATTGCCATGCTTATCGTAGTGCACGACAATAAAGTCTGAACTTAATGGAAGTTAGTCGCCGCTGGAGTGAATTTCACTCATGCCTCCAACCCGATCACACAAGACTGCTATCTAATAAGTACATAATGTACGTGTTTGGAATGCAAGGACATAGTTTGAATTTTATTACTGCTTCGACATGTAGAGTGAGTGAGGACGACTGGTAACAACGGCAATGTACAGCGACTACATCGGATGGAACTTGGGCGACAGTGAATGTTTCCTTCGTCTTTTTTGCCTTTCCACTTAGGAATGAACATTGTTTTGAAACTTTGACTCGAGGGCGGATACGGTTGAAGTTTTGAAAAATGTCGAGTGATGATGACAAATTTGAAGCATTTACTGTGGGAGTATTTTGTTGCATGGTGTTCTGACAGGACTATTAATGGAGCAATGCCACTGGACCTGCTTGTTTTAAGTCAAATAAATGAGGGTTCTTCCCACCACCAACATTAAAATGAAACTTTTGAATAGCTTATACAGCCATCCACCTCTTCGATCATAATCACAACTAAACTTTGACACAACCTTATCAACCCACATGTGACAAGAAGAGTAAGAAATCTACAAGTCAACCAAAACAGAACAAGGCAAACTTTCAAATGACAAACTTTAAAAACTAACGCTTTATATGGCACTGCACTCAAATTCCAGGAGTGGAATCGGCTAAAGCGATAGTTGATGGTCGCTTTTTTACTGTCGTTTTTCATTATCTATACTATTATATATATACTATTCTTTGCTCGGTAAAAAGCGATTGGGGAGAAATGTTTAAGCATTGGCAGCACTTCTCATTTGAAATGTCATTTAGTCCTCTACACAGGCAAATTGAACAGCTGTTATTTTAAATTCCTAGAAACTGCTTGATAAAACAAGTCCGCATTCTATATAATTATCACTTGTGTGTGAAATTTGTGCGTTTTTAATTAAATTCAAACATGTGGGTGCCTTGCGTAAATACCATTAGCAAGAAGGCTCAAAGTTGCAGGAATGTAAACATGTTGACCACGTTTCAGATGACAATCACAAAACTGGAAAATAAGCAGGAACCTTGGGTATGTGTGCGTAACAAGAATTTATATAACAACCGTATAGATTTTTACTTTGCAGTTTTAAAATATTTGATGTATTCCTAAAGTTATGGTCTTCATTTCCATCTCCGCTTGAACTTAGGAATAATGAAGTAAACATTGAGCTTTACGATCAACACTATTTTTATTACATATGTATATAAAAGTACAAAATGTCACTTACTTTTCTTAAATGTTCCTAGTTATTATGAATACTGTAAAACTTATAAATCATACATTTTTTTTCTGTATTATGGAAACATAAGAAATAAATATTATATGTATCTATATCTATCTATCTATCGATCACAATCAATAGGAACATCGAATCACTAATATCCTGCTCAAATGACAAATATAAATTGTAAACAAATTTATGTGAATATTCACTGCAAACCAGGGTTCGTAAAATATGCCTCGCGAACGATAAAATAAGGATCTTTATCGTTCCTTATCGACCTTCTCACGAGCCAAAAAAAATAAAGTCCGCGAACGATAAAATGTTCCATCTTTAAAAATGTGTAGTTCTCTCACGAACGAACTGTATCCTGTTTTTTTCTGTATCTCTCGTTCGTGAGAGAGTTGAGTTAAATTAATATATTTCTTATAATGAAGAAGTTGACGAATCAATTTGCTTACTTTGTGAGAGAAAATTGAGCATTGGAAAACATTGAGCAGCAAAGAGGTTCTTCTAGGAAAACTTGCACAAGTAGTGCTGGCATTGCCATGAACTCAAGTCTCTTTTGAACGGGCTTTTAGCGCTCTACCAGTTTAAAAAAAAAAAAAATAGAAACAAATTATCCAAAGAAACAATAAATAATGTTTCGTTAGTTAAACTGAATGCAAATTTATTCCAAATTCTTAATATGTAATGAAAATACTTATGTTCTTTCAATATTACAATATGTAATATAATTTTTATGTAAAATGACTTTTTTTCTTTTGAGAACCATTCGCGAACGGATCTCCAATAGTTCGCACGTGATAAATTCGTGAACGAACTATATTTTACAGATCGCAACAGATTTGATTCGATCGCGAAAACGAATTTTATTTTTAAACGAACCGAAAATAAGGTTCGCGATCGAATCAGAAAACAAATTCTTTTGCGAACTTTTCATGAGAGAACGAATCATATTTTATCATTCTGCGAACCTTACTGCAAACTTAAAACAAATATTTATTACATATTTTATTATTCTTCATTTACTTTAAACATTTAAAGAGAAAGGCGAAGCATTTATTGTCAATACGCAAAATTATTCCATCATATAATCAACGAACTTGAGGATGAAGAGTGTAGAGCATAAGATATGTGAAATTCCCTACAACGACCTTGCTTGGATAGAGGCAAATCACTGCTATTGTCTTCAAAATGACACCATTAACACGCCAAAGAAACATGGTGCTGGACAGATGCAGCTTAAGCAGTGATAAGTGACAAGAAAGCGGCGTTCAAAGTTTGGTCAAAGAGCTCCACTTATAATTCAGATGAAAGAGCTCGTCTCAAATTGGAGTACAGATCAGGCTCAGAAGAGAAAGTGCGCTCAAATTCAAGCAAAGTGGGTGGAGGGCCTGTATCGGGAGTAAGAAGGCATTCCTTCTTCAGCTGCTGATAGAAACCAGGCTATCTACGAACTGCGACAAACCAGCTTGAACAGGAACACAGCCATTTTCAAAACATCCACTCGGAAAAGGAGAAATGCCCAGGAAATCCGTTCGCCAAAGTTCATTAAGCTTCTTGTGGATGGCAACAAACCTGTAGAGTTGGCACCACTATTGTGAGGGACTTCTAAATGAAAAATTTCCTCGGATATATTCTCCAAGTGCTGTTTATAAGAATGAAGAAGTTCGCAATATTACTGTCGACTAAAAAAAAACAAGAACCCCTGAGTTCTGGAAAAAAACGGGAGACATCGGGTCCAAATGGGTCATGATCTTTATCTCCAAACTGATGAGACCTGACCAGTGGAGAAGGGAAAGTTATCTTCTTCCTTTCTACAAAAGAAAAGGCGATACGCGAGACTGTGATAATTACCGTTCAATCAAGCTGATCTCACACACCAGATACAAGCCAAAGCATAAGGATCATGACTTAAAAAACTTCGTGATTCCTTTAAGGAATTGCATATGATATTGGCTGATTTTGAAAAGGCCTTTGGTAGACAAGCAAGAGATCTGTAATGGTTGAGGCTAAGAAATCGAGGAGTTCCACAAACCTATCTGTACGTAGGATCATGGATATGTAAGTTTTGGAGAGGAATGGGTATCCTAAGTGCTGCCCATTCTCTGATTCACTCCGACCTACTCCCAATTGCGAAAAGTTCAAATATTTGGGATCTATGATCAATGGCAAAGCAAGCCGTGATAATGACATTAAGCACAGCGTAATTGTACACTACACTGCAGTTGTGCGCTCAGCGCTCACATACAGCACACATTGTTGTACAGCGTACAAAAAGTATGAGGGCAAATAATTAACAACAGCTGAGATTAAGATGCTTCGCATGACAGCAGAAGTAACAAAGATTGATCATTTGAAGAAGTTCGATGATTCGAGGAAGCCTTCACGTCAAACAACTTATCTGGAAGAAAATCAACCGGCAGTTGGTACTGTCATGTTCAAAGGAGAGATTCTACGAACCCTGTCAAAAAGGCAATATCAATCAACCTCGCCATATAATCGCGATAGAGAGGCAGGCCTAAAAACACCAGCAGCACCAGCATTTGATTGGACTCAGTGGCGAAGTGATTCAAAATCGGTCGACCTGGAGTTATTATTTTTCGATCGAACCGGCAAGCCCCACAGGCGGACGTGAAACGATACAGTTAAATGGCAGGGTTAGGATCCCACTAGCCCAGATCGTGACATCGCTTTTAAAGAGAAAGAAGAAAATGCACTCTAAATATTTAACATTCTTCTTTATAAATTAAAAAAATATGAAGAAAACTAATGTATGAAAACGACACCTTATCAATTTGCCAATCACCTTACATGGAGCAAAGGTGATGATATTGATTATTGATTATCAACTATCACCTAAGCAGATTCCACCCCAGATGAGCTAAAATGGGATATATACAACAAAATGTAAAAGCTTTGAAACCAACAAAACCAGCGAAGTATTAGACGACTGCGAAGAGGACAACAATAGAAGAAAGAGAAAAATATTAAAAAGTAACAAACAACACAAGAGCAACACCTATTAATATAATAGGTTGTGTTAATACAGTATCTATCAATGGAACATTATAAATTCACATAGCCCTGCCTTATTCCATCAACACCCAAGAACCATGTCATCGTCAATTCTTTGTTTAAACTGACTTAACTTGTCATTCTTAACAAAATTCCGTATTTTTATCTTTTCCATGTCGCATTAATTGTAAGCAAATATTTTAACATGATTATCATGGCTTTCCATGTCAAGGATATTACGTTACTCAATATTTTTAATCATTCTGAAGAAAATAAGTACACAAATCTCACTTGAGTATTGTCCTGAAAACGATAAATGTTGGAAATTCCTAACATCAAATTTTCTTGAAGAATTCCCCACTTATCAGATTGTTGTTTACGAATGAAATAACTTATTGAATTGAGTCAAGTGTAATTCTAAATTGGCAATGGACTGACTTATCGACTTTTTCGATTATTTTTTGATAATACAGCATTTTATTGTGCACTGAAGTAGCTAATAACTGTATCAGAAGATTGGAATTTGTTGGGTATATTTGTAAATAATTCGTAATCAGTAAGAGAATTTATTTCGCAGGAGGGACATTTTTTTGAAATTTTTTGAGCAAACATTTGGTTCATTCAATAAACGGTGCGCTGTGGCGGTGAATTAATCAACTGATAAACCTGACAAATATCATTCACAATTGAACTGCAAATACCCATAGAACAATTGGTTTTTGAAATTTAATTTTGATTAAACAAAAAGAACAATATACTGAAGTTGCTGACTCAGTGGGAAAAATAATTCACTGAAGTTAACCAATCCAATCAGTAGATCGAAAAAGAATAGAAATCATTATATAATACAATATTGATAAGGGGATATTCCTCAATTTTTTTGGGTTGAGACAACAAATTAACTTATTAATAGTAGGGGTTACCACTTTGTAATTAAGCTACCCATATTATTCTTTGATGGGATACACTCGAGCAGCATAAAATTAAGGAACAAAGATATAATTGGAATCTTTTTTCCAAATAATGATTTTCGGTTAAAGATCAAAGATGTTTCTTTCATCCCCGATATAAGTTGCTGGGCAACTTCATTGATTTCCAAAGGGTTATGGTTTTCTTAAGCAATACAAAGGTTTTACTTTTAAGTCGCAAGTATGACTATAGAGCAAATAAAACTGTTGAAAGACGATCTCCTGTGCGTCGTCGATTCACTTAACTTCGAAAAGGTTCGACAACGTGTGGTTGGAGGGACTTTGGTGCAAGTTGATAGGGCTGGGAATGCACAGACCGCTGCTATATGTTGTTTACAGCATGCTTATGGGAAATAAGTCCGTGATCAAAACCGACCAATAATGGACATAATGAACTCCATTTGGCAGTGAGCGTCTTTGGGTACCGCGGTATTCGGCACGAACTGTGTTTGTATTTCGACAGACATAACATCTCAGTGCTTGTCTTGCTGGAGCTAAGGCGGCTTTTGCTCTGACGACTAGACTATTTCAAAGAAGTCAACTTTCTACCAGAGTTAACATCATATGATTTCCCGTTGTGGTTCTATAAAGCGCCTTGTTATATGGAAAGGATTCGAGTATTCGAGAGGCAGTGTCTTAGGACCTGTATCGGTTGGGTCGAACCCAATACTTAAAAAAAATATATATTTGTCATTAACGGCCCATACAGGGCCTAAAACCTAGTTTCTCTAACCACTTGCTTGTGCAAAGTGCAAAGGAATTACAATTTCAAGCCGAATCCGAACGGCAAATTTGAGAAGCTTCTCACGACAATTGATACTCGTGGATGTTTGTCAGACGTTCGCAAAAGGTGGGGCAGTGGAAAAAAACTCTAGATGTTACTTGGCCGCTACTGGTTTTGAATCATCGACCTTTCGATTAGTAGTCCAGCACACTAATATGTTTAGTGGACTCGCGACTGAACCACTTTTTTCACTTTTTGATAGGAAAAACTACGAATCTTGCGAGATGTAACTTTCATGGGACTCCAATGTTCATAATACCTTTGAATTTGCTGTTTGCGGTAAATGAATCCATGACTAAAAGTGCTCCAGTTTGCGCCTGACATCTGTCATAAAAATCCGCCGGCTGCCGCGAAGAATTCAGTAAATTTAATTTAATGATAACCAACATAACATCCACGCCATCTGTTGACTCGCTCTTTTAATGAAATACAAAAATAAATCAACAATAAATAAGGCTTAAGTCCGCTTGGGCAAATTGTTGGAAACGTTCTCGTATTCGTATCCCAAAAAATGCGCGTGGCAATAATCTAAATTTTGGTGGATTGTTGAGAAGTATATTGTCTACGCAACTATTCTTTTACGTTTTTTTAAAGAATTTTATCAAGAAAACAATGTTTTTGGTAAAAAAACGCCCCTAAAAAATGGGTGTGGAAAAAAATTTAGTAAGATCAAATTATTAAGAACGTGTTAATCTTCATACTTTGCGAAGAATAGAACTTTCATTTCCATTGATTTCTTCAATTAAACATTCCAAATAGTGGGCGTCTGTGGACGGATTTTAAAAAATGCCTACACTTGATTTTTGTGGGCCCTCGAGGGTATATGCTTTTGGTGTTCTACGAGCAATATAAAGATATCTAAGAATCTATGAGTAAAATTATAATGCCTTAGAAAAGGCTATAATTAGGCGCTAACGGCCTATCACCGAGTTTTAACAATCATTTATGTGTGTGCAAAGCTATATGTTTTTCCCAAACAGTTTTACACCAACTTCAGACGGGCAAATTTGAGAAGCTTCGCGTGAAAATGTATACTCTTGGATGTTTGTGAGACTTTTACAACAGAAAACCTTCAAGTCTTTCTCGGATCATAACAAGGGACCAATTGGTCCATCGCATTAAAAAGTTGTGATCCACTACACCGCGGTCCCGGCCCCCAAAAGCGGCTTATAATACTAGGTGGCGTAAAAGTTCTACGATTTTTGCGAATTGTGACAAATGCCAATTCTACTTTGACATTTGTGAAGTCAACAGATACAAAATACATGTCAACAAGACATGAATTACTATATTCCTAAAAAAACCCGAAATAATTGTTTCGATTTTTGTGCGGAATAATTAGTCAGTAGTGTTGACGCAGCGTGTATTTCGGCGCAGATTTCCCGGTCGTCCGACATCAACTGCGCAAACACTACAACGTTAAGCCGATCGCCTAAAAGAGTATGGGACAACAAGAAATGCTGCCATGTCTGGACGGCCCCAGAGCAGCCGTTCTGGTGAGATTATCGCAGCTGTGGCCGAAGATGTTCCAGAGGACTCTGGTGTATTGACCAGACGACGTGCCATGCAATTAGGCATTAATCAGCTGTCTTTACAGAGAATTTCGGTGAAAAAAGGATGTTCCCTAATTAAGTGCAGACATATAACCTACGTGCAAGCCATCCTGAGTCTCGACCGCGATGGAATCAAAAATCACCTTGAGCGACGATGCCCATCTCCATCTCTGTGGTTGTGTGAATAAGCAAAATTATCGCTTCTGGGGCACCGAAAATCCGCGTATAACCCAAGGAGAGCCATTTCACCCGCTCAAGTTACTGCATGTGGTAATGTTTATGCTGGAGGCGTCATCGGGACTTATTTTTCGAAAATTCCGGGGCAAACGACTACTGTGGACAGCAAGCGCTACAGAGCCATGCACAACGAATTTCTCCTTCCTTAATCGGATGAATTGGGAGTCTAGAACATGTGTTTCCAACAGGATGATTCAACCGCGCATACTACACTACCCAAAACTTCCAACACAAGTTACTACTCGATGACAACAATTTTGATAACTTTTATGTTTTGCGCGACGAAATTATTATTCTTTTAATAAATCTAAGAAGTGTGATAACATTAAAAAACTAAACCATAGTATTGTGACAGTACAAATAAGATAATGGTTGGCAACATGATTTTTCTATATAGTTGAGCTGCGAAATTGTGAAAAAAATTAAGTTGTAATTGATTTGTACCCTTGAATAGTCATTTAGACTAGGCGCGCAAGACCGATTTTGAAATCGGCCGATCGCAAAATCGATCTTTTGGCCCCTTGCCTTACTTTTCCCTCGATTCGAAAGCGATTTTTTCACAGAAATTTACCAATTCACATACACACTGATTTTCAAGCTGTTATATGTTCCAAGTGAAGGTTACGTTTCACTGCTTTTAAAAGGTCCCTTGCAATTTTTTAAAATAAATCTTCTTCTTCTTTAATTTTCATTAATGTTGCTTAACTACGAAGCTATTATCAAAATCAGATAGATCGTAGCTCTCCCAATATACTGCATCCCTACTTGTCCCTGTGGGGTTCGCCGGTAGGCCTCCCGATTTTGAATCACTTCATATCTTAGGTCTATGAAATACCGGTGATGTTACATTTGTGTGACCCATAAGTGTTTAGGCCTGCCTATTTTTTAAGATTTCAACACATACATGCTCTCGTTGTTGGTTATTGCGATCTTCATTTTACGACACCGGTGATCTCCAGTGGTGTCATTTCACGGACTTGCATGCACACTTGCGTTGCATTTTCAAGATATTAACTGTGCCGCTATGCTGGCATGAATGGTAAAATGATTTCAACCCTTAGGCGCTTATTACGGCAAGCGCTTTTTTTGCGAGGCGCTGCCGTGATATTCTTAGCCCGCTCGCACCGGAATTTTCTTTAAACAAATCTTTGTTGTTTTATTTCAGTACTAGGCGGGTCAAAAACTGAAAAATTCCGCCCCCGCCCACTTATATTAATTTTTAACTCTACCATCTAATCAATTTCAGCTATCAGATGTCCACTAATTGATTGACATTTGGACAAAGCCTACATAGGCCTTCCGGAAATAATGTATGCATCGCTGTTCTTTCTGTGTTAAGCCTATTTATTTACAGATATATAGACATGAACGTGTGGGATATTATAGGATTTAAAATAAAAATATGTACAACAAAAATAATTATCAAATATCAATATTATTGCATTTGTGAATTGAAATTACAATTTTACTCTTAGAGCTTTTTGTTCAGCAAATAAATCTATGGCCTTTTCATAATTCAAGTTGTATGCAATTCGATTTTCTATCGCTAATATTGCAAGACTCGACAAGCGTTCCTGGCTCATAGGCGATTGCAAATAATTTTTAGTTTGCTAAAACTTCGCTCACAGCTTGCGGATGTAGTAGGAAAAGAATCCTGCAAATCATGCGCATAGATCTGTTGCAAGAGATAGAAACCGTTAGCCTTTTCTATATCAAGCGGAGCTTGCTCTTTGAAAACGTAGAGATCCTGGCAGAATTCAACGGCACTTAAATCTCGCTCGTATTTTCGAGCCAGATCTGCTCCATACTCTTTAATTCTTTAATTGACATTTTCAAAATATTAGCACCATTAAGAAAAGCAAAATTCAAATTCAGCATAATAGCACAATCAAACCTCTTTTTAATTTCTGATCAACATTTCTTTAGAAAATAGTTGAACAGGTTGGAGTGCTTGTAATTCGTCTTCATACATCTCATCGAAATGTTTTTTTACATTTCGGAATTCGTTTGTTTTGCAAATAGGGTCAACACCACTTTTTTCAGCAACTTCTCCAGCCTTTTATGCAATATTCCATTGGGTTTTGTCTCATTTTTTGCAAAATTTTGAGCAGACGGAACGGGCAAGGATAATATCTTCTTTTTGAACTCCTATATTCCCTCGATTGAATTCGCGGAGAATATTCGCCCAAATAGTTAAATTAAAAATACATTTAAACATAGGGACGGGCTACAGTCCGCTTGGGCGAACTGTTGGATACCCTATTCTTATTCCTATCCCTCATAAGTGGGCGTGACAAAAGTCTAAGTATGGTTGAATTGTGAATTGAAAGAACGCTCTACATATTTTGTTATATAACATTTAAAGGATTTTATCGAAAAAAACGCTCCCTAGCTCAAACTTGGGTATTTCAATAAAATTGTTTTATTCAATCGTGGGCGTGTCAGTAGGCGGATTTAAAAAAAAATTAACACAATAAAGGGCATAAGGGCCCCTAGAGAGTATATATTAAAAATTTCAGCTCCCTAGCTCAAATTTTGGTTTTTCAATAAAATTGTTTTATTTATTTGTGGGCATCTCAGTGGGCAGATTTTGAAAATTGTATATCCCGAGCAGTTTTAGGAGTCCTAGATCATATATAAAAAATTTCAGCTTTCTAGCTCAAAATTCGATTTTTTCCAAAATTTTGTTTTTTTGAGTTTGTGGGCGTGTCTGTGGGCGGATTTCAAAAATTCGTAAACGTGATTATTTTGGGACCCTAGAGAGTATATGGTTAAAATTTCAGCTCTCTAGGCCCAGTTTAAAGGCCTAATTTTTGCCGACGGACGGCTAGATCGACATTACTATAGATGCTGATCATAAATATAGTAACTTTTAGGGGTCTACGGGCAATATTAAGGGATGTTACAAACTATGCGTCAAAATTAATATAGGTAGGTACCCTTAGAATAGGGTATAAAAACCTTAATAGAAGTTAAAAGATGACCTGCCTCGTACTTAGCTTCTGGAACATGAGAAGTTTGCTTAACTTCTTCTAAGGCTTCTGCTATTTCTCTCAAATTATTTAATAGGGCATTCACAGCAACACGTTTCGCCGACCATATCGTCTGACTACTTCCTTTTAAATTTGTTTTAACGTTCTTTTTCATAATGTCTCACCTAGCAGTGGAGCCAGAAAAAAAAACAATATACTTTTTGAATCAGTCCAAATAGGTAAATAGCTTCCTAGCATGATGAGGCTGAACAGCTGCAAGATTGAAATAGAGAGCCAAGCACGGTACGGACTCGGCCAGCTCATTCCTTTCTGCAATCCTTGCTTGCACTCCTTTATGGATGCCGGCCATATTGGAACCATTATCATAAGATCGGCGACGACATTGTCCAATCATCAATTGCCAATTTTTCTAAAAATCTGTTGACAAAAGTCCGCTCCTGTCTTTCCAGCAACATCTTGGTCGAGTTGATATGGCCATAAAATGTCTGTACTCGTACTATTATTTATTTGGTAATCAAAGTTAAGTAAATGATGAGTTATCCATTCGTCTGTAAAGAGTGAATTTGGCCTGTAGTTTTACTACCCAACTTTTCAGACTATTCAAAAAAGTATCTCCCAGACATTTTGTACGATTTTGACATACCGTCTTCAATACCCTACGCCCACCAAGATGTTAACATCTTAAATCTGCTACCTTAAACATGTTGTCCTCATATGTGCTCTTAACAACGGAGAGAGGTTGTTTGATAGCCATACCGTCACTGTTTTCTAGCTAAATACCTCTTCTCGCAAGCTCATAAGTTTGCTCATTGCTTTCTTAACCGCAGTGTCCTGGTACCCAACACATTGTCACTCGGTTCTGATTCTTAAGCATTGTGCGACAGTTTATTTCAACACTATTCATAACTTTTTTAGTTAATACTGTTTTTTAAATCATCATTTCGTATGACCGTCCAGTTTATTCAAAGCGGCTGGAAAACTTAGCCATCTACTGTTGACCGAAAAATATCCATTCTGATACAGCGCAGAATGTTAGACAATGCACAATAACTTAGAAGTCTACCTAAGGCTGCAGATTATTTTATTCGAATATCTATAAAATACTCTCCGGCTACAGAGGGACTTCCATGAGGTAACCATCCATGTACAAGATGGTGTGACCCGGCCTGAAGCAAACCTAACCCTAACTGTTCCATTCTTGGCGACTTCAAAGGAGAACCTGAAGGGGCGCTCTATTTGTGCTTCAAGATGGTAAGGCACTCTTGGTTACTTCACCGATATTGATCTGCCGTAGAAGTACCAAATGCATGCGCCATAAAGCTTTTCTGGTTAATGCTTGAACTCGTTTCGTTTATTCCATTTATTCTCGAATTGGGAAACACGTGATATACGGAGGAAGTTGTTGGAGTCAGCTCGCCCTAATGTCATTCACATGTGGTCGGTGACAATTATTGACAAGTGAATTACACAGGGTGTATCCGTTTACCTCACAACATCCCCCCTAATTAACTTACAAGCTTCATTATTACCCAATATTTACAATTCAATTTTATATCTTTAATTTACAATTTAGATTTTGAACGGGTATTATACTTATGACCCTGTATGCTTATGTTTTCAATATTTTCACTGGGTGTTCTCAATTCATCTTGGTTTTGATTTACATTAATAAAATCGGACGAAACTTGGGGCTCATATTCGCTTACATTTGTCGTCAAATCGGATAATGTGTGAGGTACATAATGGCTTACATCTGTCTCAGATTTACAAATACAAGCTTTACATAATTTAATTTGATTTACATGACGTTTCCATAAAACATTATTGTTAAAAATTTTAATATTATAATTTCTCTTTCCTAATATATTGATAACTTTTCCTTTTATCCACGAAACTTTTCCCGGAACACAATAATTCTTAGTTAGTACAATATCTCCAATTTTAAACGTTCTATTACTATTGCCTTTATAATATTTTTTTTGTTTATCTTGCATTTCTTTTACCTTAACTTTTATCACGTTATTATTGTATGGATTTATTTTTCGAAGAGGGTTCATTAAATCAAACCTATTCCTTAATTTACGTTTAAACATGAGATATGCTGGAGATACCCTGGTGGTACTGTCGATAGCGTTTCGATAATCTAGGAGATATGCGTCTAAAAATTTGTTCACATCTTTATTTGAACCGTTTGAATATAAAGCCCGTTTTAACGCTGATTTAACCAACTTTACCCCGTTTTCGGCTTGGCCATTTGTCGCTGGATGTCCCACAGGAATTGTGATGTGTTGAATTGCGTTTTGCTTTAAAAATTCTCTAAATTCTACAGACATAAATGATCTGCCATTATCACTGACGAGAATTTTCGGTAAGCCGAATCGTGAAAAAATTGGTCGCAACTTCTCGATTGTATGTACACTTGTTATATTGGTGCCCATGTCAACACACTCCAACCACTTTGTATGAGCATCCACGCATATTAAAAACATTTTTTTACATATTGGGCCGAAAAAATCCACATGAACCCTTTCCCATGGATGTTCAGGCCACTGCCAGTTAATCAGTGCGGATTTATTGGGAGTACATTGATTCGCTATGCAGCTTTCACAAGACCCTGCTACTTCCTCTACGTTATTATTTAGTGATGGCCACCAGCAATAGCTACGTATTAAGCTTTTCATTTTCTGTATTCCTAAATGCGTTTTATGTAATTGTCTAAGAATCGAATTCTTTAATGACTCTGGAACTACTATCTTATATCCCCAAAATAGGCAATCAGATTCAATAGATAATTCGAATCGTCGGTTGTAATATTGTCTCAGCTTATCGTTTTTTACTTTTACAGGCCAACCGGATTTTACCAACTTCATGACACTTCTTAGCAGCTTATCCTTTTTCAACTCACATTTGATTTGGTCAAATGTCACCGGCCAATTCCATGATTTATACATACATCTCCTACATCTTCATTAATATTTACTGTATCAGCATCATCTATTGGCGTACGTGAGAAATAGTCTGCGACATTACATTTTGTGTTAACATATTGGATTTCAAATTGGTACCCTGATAAAAACAAGGCATATCTTTGCAATCTATTTGCTGAACTTGGCGGTATTCCTTTCTTGGAACCAAAAATGGATACTAAGGGCTTATTATCCGAACACAAAATAAACTTGTTGCCAAAAAGGTACTGATGATACTTTTTAACACCGAACATACTCGTAATAGCCAGCGCTTCTTTCTCGATCTGAGAATAATTCATTTCACTCTTAGACAATCTTTGGGGAGCAAAAGATATTGGCTTTTCAATACCGTTTTCGAAAACGTGAACTAAGGCCGCAGCTAACCCACATGGGCTGGCATCCACTATTAATTTCAGAGGTCGATCTGAGTCAAAATGAGCTAAAACTCTATGAGAAACTAATTCTTCTTTTATTTCTGCAAATGCTGCATACTTTGAAATTCATTTTTTATTCATTGTTAGATAACTACTTACATACTAGACAAAAATGATTAAACCTAATTTAAAATTAACAGGATACTTATTCTTATTTATTGGTCCTTATGCGGACGCTCTAAACTTAACTATAACCTTATAATTATTGCCTTTCGGCCTAAAAACTATTTTACGAACTAATCTTACATATATATTTGCAAATGCTGCATCCTCTTGACCCCATGTTCACTCGAAAGCATTTTGTACAATGGGGCCGCTATGGTAGCTAATTTTGGAACGAAATCGCGGTAAAAATTAATAACACCAATAAATGATTGAAGCTCTACTAATGAACTCGGTCTAGGCAATTTAAAAATTGCCTCTATTTTCTTTGGATCCGTTTTTATTCCATGTTTGTCTATAATATGGACCTAGAAAACAAACTGAGTTTGCAAAAAACTTACATTTCTCTTTTGCTACTCTTAACCCAGCTGTTTTTAATCTATCTAAGACTAATTTCAGCCTTTTTATGTGTTCTTTTTTTGTTCCTGCCGTTATTGAAATGTCATCCAAGAACACGGTCACACCATCGATACCTAAGAACAACTTTTCCATACATCTTTGGAATATTGCAGGAGCCGATGCTATTCCATAAACCATCCTGGTATATCTGTACAACCGTTTAGTGGTCGAAATAGTTGTTAGATTTCGAGATGATTCGTCTAACACGAACTGTTGATAGGCCGTTGACAAATCAATTTTGGAAAATTGAAGACCACCATGAGGCCTTGCAAACAAGTCTTTTATCTTTGGCAAACAGTACTTAACCACCAACAGCTGCGGATTTAGGGTGACCTTATAGTCTCCACATATACGAACTGTGCCATTTTTCTTTAATATTGGAACGATGGCAGTACCCCATTCACTATACTTGACCGGCTCCAAAACTCCTAATTTCACTAAATGCTCAATTTCTTTTTCTACCTTATCTTTGATGGCAAAAGGTAAACTACGCGGCCTGAAATATTTCGGAAATGCGTTATCTTTTAACGTAAGAGTGACCCTACCTTCCTTAAAAGTTCCTAATTTGCCATCGAAAACCGCAGGGAATTCCTTAACAATATCGTTGACCTCACAACTCTCCTCATTTAAAAAGTGGATGGACTGTATTGACATCTCAAAAGCGTACATCCAATCGCGACCCAACAACGGTGGCCCACCTCTTCTTATGACATAGAATTCAACAAATCTTTCCTTATTTAGGTAATTTACCTTGAATGTACGTTTCCCGAGTGGTGCGAAATGTGAACCATCATAATTTCTCAGAGGCGAGTTGGTTAAATCAAGTTTGCGGTCTGAAAAATGCTTTTTACTCGTATAATCTTCTTCCGAAATTGCCGATACTGATGCGCCGCTATCTATTTCCGCGTATATCGAAACACCATCCAGTTCGACCAACGTGGTAATTGGATTTAATTTGTGATCTGTGGATAAATGGAAAAGTGATAAGTCGTCAATATAATTGCAATTATTGTATTTAGATGTGTGAGCGTTATCTTCTACATTATGTTGACACATTTTCTTTAGATGGCCCTTTTGGTGACATTGGTTACATTTGTAGTTTCGAAATAGGCATACTTCTTCTGAGTGGTTTGTATTACCGCATACTCTGCAGCTCCGGAATTGCCTATACAGTGACTGCTGCTGATGCCGTTGATGTTGATTCTGTTTCTGTGGATTGCTGCGGTACTGTTGCTTGTCGCCGTTATTTCCAATTGTACAGGTTTCCCTCCTATTATTGATGCGATATAGTTCCTCATTTGGTACACACTCTGTTTTAATTCGTGTTTCGTTGCGATCGACATCGCAATAGTGAGAGCTTTATCAAAAGTTAAACTCTTCACATCCTCGAGAAATAGCCTATCCTTCTCAGGACCCTTTTCCATGCCCATGATAAATTTGTCCCGTAGTGCAACTGATAAATGAGTATCGAATTCACATTTAGCTGCTAAAGCTCTTACTCTGGCTGCCCATTGCTGATTGGTTTCGTTTTTTTCCTTTTCAGCTGCATAAAATTTATAGCGTTCTTCGAATCCGGACTTGGGAGGTGTAAAATGATTGTCCAACATCAAAATTAGTACATCAAAAGTGGAGTTGGTGTCTTCGGGCTGATCTGGGAATACTAGATCACTAAGTAATTTATATACCTTTTCACTTATCGCGTTGATAAGTATTGAGCGTTTCTTTTTTGGCTCCTCGATGTCATTTGCGATAAAAAATTGTAATATTTTTTTCTTGAAGGCGACTGGGCTCGTCTGCTTCTCCGAAGCTTGGACAATTTCCAATCGTTGACATTACTTAACTTTATCCTCGTCGCCAGTTGTAATGCTTGAATGATTTATTCCATTCATTCTCGAATGAGTCAGCTGGCCCTAATGTCATTTACATGTGGTCGGTGACAATTATTGACAAGTGAATTACACAGGGTGTATTCGTTTACCTCACACCTTTCAACAAAGAACTGCAAGGGAGTTAAACAGAGCTGAACTTGCACAGTAGCTTAGACATACACCAAACTATCCCAAGTTCTCGTAACAATGTTACAAAGTTACAAATTACAACAGATACCACACAGCCAGATTTCCAGCTTACTACCTAAGTTTTCTGACCCATAAAGCTTTACCAATGAATTGTCATGAGTTATGACGTATAATTTTCAATTGGCTGAATTTTCATTAATCCAACGCATTAACCACTGAGCAACTGCGCCCACAATAGTTTGAAATTGTAGATTTTTCACGCACTATGTAGGATTAAGTTGAGCGCATCTTAATCATTTGCATTAATGGCGCTCTAAACGGGCTTCATCTATCTGCATAGTCAAAGCAGGTTAACATGAACTTAATTAACTTTTATAGAGTGAGTGGTGTTGAGATTATCGCTGACAGTGAATTGGTTGATTATTTAAAAGCTTAAAACAAGTCATATATCGATGACTTTGAAATCAATTTATGAATAAAATATCTTCCCAAAGTGAATTAATGAATTCAAATAAGAGCAAACCTTTTATATGAAAATTATTGCTTACCAAACATCCACTCCAAGTGTACCAAACGCCAGAGTTTTGACACCAGACCAAGAAAAAAACACAATAAAGACAATCTGTCGCCATCGAAATGTCCCGTCACAACTGTCACGGTTTCCGAAAACCATACTTGAGAAAAAGCATAAATAGGTATATCATTGCTCATTCGAATTTCGTGCATATTTACCATCGAAAACCCGACCAACCCCCCCACGGTAAAGTAATACAAATTGTCATAGTAACTGGCAACTTTACTCTGCAAAATAAAAACTTTTTATCTTTACGGACGACGTGAATCAGAAACATCCCTTCATTTGTGGGGAATTGTTTGCCTTAACTTCTTCACAACTTTTAGGATCATTTCTCCCTCTTTCGCAGAATGGAACTTTGTTGTTAAATTTATTAGCTTTTGTTGAATTTTTAATGTTTTTTTTTTTATTTATTTCTCTGTTATTTATTTTCTCGATTCTGTCTTTTTGACCTATTTGTGGCTGCCACAAGTATTTGTTGTGATATAGTTTCATTTAAATTAATAAATTGCAGACAAAAAAAACCATACAAGCGTAACCATGTCAAGTGGAAGACATAACAATTTGCAATAAACTATTCCAACAACATTTTTTTTTGTGAAAATTTATTGGCGGAATAAATGAGCTCGGTAAGCTTTACCATCCCTGGATGGTGAAGATAGAATCGCAAAATGTCAACTGTGTCATACGAGCCAATCCCACCAACACACATGTATTTCCGAAGCAATTTTCTCTTAATTTCTCGAGAAATTGTTACCTCGGCCGGAAAACGGAAGTCCGGATCCGGCTGGGAGTTAAGCAGCAACAAAATAAGTTTGTGTGGTTGCGTTTGAAGCCAGGGATGCTAAAGCAATTTCATTAAGTATAAGTCCCCTCTTTGTTGGTACTAATCTTTAACGGCTGGGCTCGTTTGGGTGTGCGTTGCTGCCAAAAATAAAATAATCATTATCATCATCGTTTTATTGTACGTAAGTATAGCTAGGAGGGGAATGTTGGGTAGTGACATGTATCTAATCTACGGATCCCCATTTTAAGTTACTTAACAGTTTCGAACGTTTGTTTTGCATGTGCCTTATTTTGAAAGTGATTGACGGATACCAACGATAGACGGAGGGTGGTTTTGTGTTCCCAGCAAAATGAAAGGGAGACCTGTGCAGTGTAACGTGTGATGATGGTGCCTTGATTCGATCATGGAAAGAACCGAAATTTCAGCCGCATAACTCAGCGGTATAATATAGTGTGGAGCGCGTTAATCTTTATGATGGTTAGGCGGAAGCAAAATTAGGGTGTATGCCTCTTGTATCGTTCTCAAATTTAGATGTAGGGGGATGAAGGTCCAACTAATTCGAATACATTAGCGCGGTTTGTTCCGTGGTCGGTGATGTGATTATCTATACAACTTTAGGGTGGTTGCAATGTGAGAAAAGTTCTGAAAAGTGGGTTTGGGACAGCGAACAAACTTTCAACCTTGAAGCTCTCGCTCAACTTTTTCCAAATAAGACTTACTCAATCCCATAGCTTCAAGTGTTCGTGTTGGGACCATGATTATGCCACTGGATGGCATTTCCATTAACTTTTGCGACACATTTTCTGAAATAGTGTAGGTATACTTTATTATTTCGGGCCCCAAGACTTTATGTTTTTTTAATAATCAAGAAGCGTTAAACCTCAAGATCTTGGATGCCAATTTACGTTCTTCGAAGGTTTCCTTCAATAAGTTGATTGTTTCGTTTGCTGTATGGTACGGAGTGCAATCCTGCTGGAACCATATCTCTTCCACATTCATGACATTCAAATGGGGGAAAGAAAAAGTCATTAATCATGACTCTTTAGCGAATACTGTTGACCGTAACACACTGATTAGCCTCATTTATTTATTTTTTTAAAAATGGTTGGATGACTCAAATTTTTACTTATTGACAAACCCTTGGAGCCAAAAATGAGCCTCATCGCTTAACACAATTTGCCGATAAAACTTAGCGGCTCATTCACCAAAATTTCGACGCAAACAATGATCATTCGGTTCTCTCGGTTTTAATTCTTGCACGAGTTGGATCTCGTAAGCCGTCAAACCAAAATCTTTGAGTAAAATGTTCCATGAAGTGGACAGACAAAGAATTTGATAAATTTGGATCTTCTTCCACACTCTCCTGAACGGATGCAATATATTATTTTTTTTGTCGGGGTGCGAGACTTTCTACACTGGAGCACTCAGACTCAATACTGGTCCATTGTACTACCAGGCAGACACACCACATTTTACTGTGAGAATTTACTCGTTTTCCTAAGAAAAACGATAAGGCGCTTCAATGATAAAGAGCTTAGGTTTACAGCACTCACCATATTCACACCAAATACCTGGCGCCTGATACGAGCAAAAGCAGGACAATCACATAGGAAATGTTCCGCAGTGTCGTCGCTTTCTCCACAGGCTTCGCAGTTGGTGGTATCGCTTAGGCCTAGCACCTTAAGGTGTTTGGCAAAAGCGTAGTGTTCCGTAAGAACGCCAGTAGTCTGTCTGCAGTCTTTTCTGTTGAGAGACAACAATAATGCCGCGGATTTCCTACAGACGTCGGGGAGAATTTGCTTAGTCTGTGTGCACCCTGGAGAGTCATGCCAACGGCGATGGTGTTCATATAAAACTCAACCGTCAATGGAAGCCCTGACCGAGGACGCAGGCAGACAAATCGCTGGTTCAGGTCCTGAGAAGTCCCCCTATGAGCCCTGTCTAGCAAGTTCATCGGAGATCTCATTTCCCGTGATCCCGTTATGACCCGGGTCCCAGACAAGTCTAAGTGAATTCAGCCTTCCGACCGAATTCAGAGAGATCTTGCAATCACGGACTATTTTGTATGTGGTTAATGGGTTGGTCAAGGCCTTAAGCGCAGCCTGACTGTCGCTACAGACGCAGATACTTCGCCCCCTCCACCCGTTCCTCGCAACATAGTCCATGGCCATTAGGATAGCATAAGTCTCCGTTTGGAAGACTGACGCATGTTTGCCTAACGAGAAGAAAAGTCTATTGTTGTCGCTCTCCATGAAAACGCCAGCACCTGATCCTTGATCGGTTTTGGAGCAATCCGTGAAGATTCCACTGTATTCCTTTCTAGGCTCAGAGTCTGGTCAGAGCTAGTCGTGGGTGGCGACGGTGTAGAGGTTAGTGTGTTGGCTTGTGACCCGTGCGGTGCAGGTTCAATCCCCATGGGGAACAACAACATACGCCACCCAATCACATGCCTCTACACCAAAAAGGAGGATTTCTGCCTGGTAGTACAATGGAACGTTATCGAGTCTGAGTGCTATGGGATTTGGATTTCCTTTTTTTAACAAAAAAAAAAAAAAAAAAAATAGTCGTGAACACGAGGAAAGTTGACTTCGTAGTTGTGCTTCAGCCGAAGTTCCGGTGTGATTGCATCGGACGGCATATCCAGGATGCAGGAGACAGGAGTCGAAGGACAACCGTCGCGCAATTTCATCAAAACTCCAGTGCGAGTTATACCAAAAGCCACCTCTTTTTAAACGTGAGATAGCTTTGATTTTGCAACCCATAATGTATACATCAAGGGCCGGGAGGTTCAATAATGCATCCAGGCTGGAGCCAGGCGTGCTGGGGAAGGCCCCCGTGCAGCCGAGATATACCTTCCTTTGGAGTTTGGCGAAAGCAGAGGAACGTATTTACCCGACAGCTTATTCCACCGAACAACCGATGCGTATGCTATAAATGGTCTTATCATAGCCGTATAAATACATAGGACTCTTTTCGGTGATAAGCCCCACGTCTTGCCAAAAATGACCTTGCACTGTCGACGAAAACCGACAGCGCCTTGGCAGCCTTCAGCTTAACATGATTGGACCAAAGAAGTTTGCTATCCAGGATGACTCCCAGATACTTTGCTTCATTGGAGAGTTGGATTGTGACGGATGCAATATGCTCTTAGGTTATGTTGGGGTGACTGTCAGCCGCCTGACTGAGGCCAACACACTTAGACCAAGGTTAGGTCCATTGTGATAAGCAAGACACATATTAGATAAGATATAGTCTTCACTACGCATTCTTTTTATTCGTCTCGGTTCCACTGCTTCTTGCAGAGGAAATTTTGTGCTAAACCGGTGAACAATACGGCGAAAAGCGGTCTAGATGGTCGATGATATGGTATTAGTGCTCTATAAGTTTGGTGCAAAGAACCATAATTTTGGAATCAAATTTCTCAAATTTGATGCAACGTTTTTGAAGGGTGTATGCCATAACGTTAAAATTGCAAAGGCTACTGGATAAAATTGACACTGACAGTTTGCAGTTTGAGAACGTTAAAATTGCAAAGGCTACTGGGTTAAAATAAAAAACTTCTGTAAGGGCGGCGCCGCATCTATATTTGCCGACTATTCTAAACTATGATTCGCAAGAATGCAGGGCATGCAATTACTAGTGCCCTTTCAAGTAGAGGCCTTATGCCCTTTATGGACCGTTAATGTCTTGTACTATTATTATCGATACAAAAATTAGTTTCATAGAAAAAAAATATATACCTCTATTCAGAAGTCTTTATTGACCAACAATATAGGATCTTGCTGCTCGTCCGTTGGCAGACATGCAAATTACTGAGCTTGTTATGTATGTACGCCTTCGGCACTCCATATCCTGTCATGATATTACCTGATGCAGATGTTAAAAGGGGTGGATGATAGGCGAACCATCTGCACGTATTAAACCGAAGTGCCTTGAGACCCTTAGTTGGTCTCATCACCTTATTAAGTTGCTTCAGCGGGTTGGATTACCTTAAATTTATTGTTATTTTCGAAATTGAATGCCGGACCCAAGGTAAGTCAATTGATTTACGACCTTAGAATATGGTAGGTAGGTATGGAGGTGGTGGTTCGGGCTGAACCCAATTAGCACTTGTTGTACCTTTTTGTTACCATGACTCGTGTGACTTATGTTGTGGTGGTTGTAGAGGATTTGATGTGTGGCTATATTCAGCCTGTGGAGTTGAGAAAACGGGTAAGATCTTGTATCCCTTTGCCCGATAGAGCGCTAAGGTCGTCGAAGAATGGTTGATTCAGTGCCCGCAGTCTGGCCCTTGCTAGTGCCGGACATTCGAAGAGGAAATGGAAGAGAGTTTCTCTTTCATTTACATTCCCGCAACTTCGGCAGTGGAGGTTAAATGGGATACCTAGTTTGGCCGCATTGTTTCCACTTGAACAATGCCCGGTGATTATCGCCGTAATTCTGGCGACATCGGGGCGGGTTGTGTTTAGAAGATCCTTTGTTCTTCTTTTGTCATAAGTAGGCCATATCTTCCGTGATATAATGCAGTTAGTTCACCTTCTCCATTGAAGATTGGCTTTCTGCAGGAAGTATGAGTGCATTTGTGTCTTAACCGCACCTAGCGGAATATGAAACCTTGCCGAGAGTGAGCCGTCCAGAGCTAAGCCCTGTCTGGCCAGCTCATCTTCACGCTCGTTTCCTGTTATGTTACTATGCCCTGGAACCCAGAGTAGTGTAACCCTGAAACGTTCGCCCAGTCGGGCAAGCTCGTTCCGGCACTCCTGCACCAGTGTGGATGATATGGTAGCCGAGTCAATAGCGTTGATGGCGGCTTGGCTATCTATGAGGACAGTAATGTTTTGTTTGTACGTTGTGTCACGCCCTACCTGAGTGCAGGCCTCTCGGATAGCCAGTAGTTCCGCCTGGAAAACGCTGGCAAAATCCTTCAGGCGATGGGATATTGATATTTTTAGTGATTCCGAGTAGACTCAAATCGATACGAAACAGACGTAATAGGGCTTGGAAGAACTATTTAAAAAGTCTCTGCCATTCAGATCTTGAACTCTATCTCACATTATTCAATGAGTTCAAATCTTCATCCTGCAACTTATATATTGACTATATAAGTAAAATGGAATGCTCTCTAAAATTGGACCCCAAACTTTTTTGGGGATTTGTTAATTCTAAGAAAAAAAACCGATGGTTATCCATCGAAACTTACTTACAATAGCTCTACAACTGCTGATTCGCTAGATGCAAGCAATATGTTTGCAGATTATTTCACTAAGTCTTTTAGGGTGGCCCCTCTTCACATAGATGAGCAATATTTTAGTTATCTAACTAGCTGTTCCCAAATAAGTTTTAATAGCTTCTCATTTGACTTGGAAACAATTTTAAAATTTATTTCTTCTCTAAAGAATGATTATTCATCAGGTCCTGATGGCATTGCACCGATTGTTCTTAAAAAATGTAGTCATGCAATTGCTCCATATCTTAAATATCTGTTTGAATTGTCCATTAGTACTGGTAAATTCCCTTATGTATGGAAAAGTGCTTTTATCACACCTGTATTTAAAAAAGGCGAACGTGGTTATATCACTAATTATAGGCCTATTTCAAAGCTTTCGTGTATCCCTAAGCTTTTTGAACAAATTGTTTGCGGAAAGTTAATATTTCTTTGTCGCAATTTAATTTGCAATGAACAGCATGGATTTGTAAGAAACAGATCCACTGTCACTAATCTGTTTACTTTCTTGCATGATTGTTCTAATGCCTTAGAGAATAAGTACGAAATGGATTGCATATACACTGACTTCTCTAAAGCTTTCGACCAGCTGTCCCATGAAATAATCGAGTTTAAGCTCAGGGCTTTTGGTTTCCCACGAAGTTTCATAAAATGGGTTTATTCATACCTTAGATCAAGGGTTTATCAAGTCAAATTTAGAGGATCGCTATCTGTATCTTTTACAGCTGAGTCTGGAGTTCCCCAAGGTAGTCACCTCGGACCAATTCTATTTATACTAGCCATTAATGATGTTAAAGCATGTATAAATCACAGTAATATCCTGATCTACGCTGATGATATGAAAATATTTAAATCTATCACTAGTCAGCAAGATAGAATTTTTCTTCAATCTGACATTAATAGCTTCGCCAATTGGTGTGATAAAAACGGTTTATCCCTGAACCCTACTAAATGTCAACATATGACATTCTCTAGAAAGAATATACCTTCCACCTTTCAATATTCTTTGTCTCAACATATTCTTTGTAATGTTGATAATTTTAAGGATCTTGGGGTTTATTTCGATCCCAAACTGGTTTTTGCCAAGCATATCAATTTTATTGTTAATAAATCTAATTCTATGCTGGGCTTCGTAAAAAGGTGGGTGAAAGAATTTAATGACCCATACGTTACTATGTCATTGTACAATTGTTTTGTCCGTCCGATTCTAGAGTATGCTTCACAAGTTTGGACGCCGTTCTACAACATCCATTCAAATCGAATAGAGGCCATTCAACGTAAATTTATTCGATTTGCACTTAGAGGACTTCCATGGGATGATCCTTTTAACCTTCCTCCTTACAGTCAGCGTATTAAGCTTCTTCAAATGGTACCCCTTTCTCAACGAAGGCTTAATAGCGATATCATTGTTTTACAGCAGCTTATATCCGGTCAAATAGATGCACCTGACTTGCCGTCATCTATTGGCTTTAATTTTCGGTGTGGTGCCCATAATTTACGTAGTGTTGATTTATTGTTTAGCCCCCATCATAGAACGAATTATGGGAGGCATGAGTCTATTAGTCGCATGAGTAGAATATATAATATAAATGATCATGTGATTGACTTGCATGTTAGTAAAATTAAGCTGAAAAATATTTTGCGCAATAATACCTTAATGTCTTAATTTAATTGCATGATTTGTGTTTGTGTTAGTATTTTGGCCCCCACACCACAGTTCATTTTAGATCCATCGGTGTATATGACCGTGTCGAACTCTTTCACTACTTCGTCCCTCTTCGAAAAAGCTCTTTGGAAGCCTCTTTTGAAGTTTAGTTTGGGTTTGCCATGCCTCCTGGTAGCGAGTCCAGAATGTTGCTGTGGCCCTATAGCCTTGCAGTCCAGCACCCCGACATAATTATTGTATTTTTAATTGTTTTGTCCTTACTAACACCTGCACTAAATGATGAGCCTGTGGGAGCACTTTCAGTGCCGGCAAATTTCTGCTCGTGATAGTTGCTTGCTTTAAGCACTCCACGACACAGAACTGATAGTGTATATATAAAAATAGACACTGGCCCCCACACCACAGTTCATTTTAGATCCATCGGTGTATATGACCGTGTCGAACTCTTTCACTACTTCGTCCCTCTTCGAAAAAGCTCTTTGGAAGCCTCTTTTGAAGTTTAGTTTGGGTTTGCCATGCCTCCTGGTAGCGAGTCCAGAATGTTGCTGTGGCCCTATAGCCTTGCAGTCCAGCACCCCGACTCTCTGAGTCTTACCGCACTGCATAGTGCGGTATCTTTTGTGTGTAGGTCAAGAGGCAAACGGTGCAAGAGCACAGTGAGGGCGTCCGTTGGGGGCGACCTCAGTGCACCCGTGGTACCTACACTGGCTGTTCTTTGCAATCTTTTCAGTTTTGTGGGGTTGTAACCTTTACTCAACGCGGGCCACCATACTAGTGATCCATAGGTGAGGATTGGACGTACTACAGCTGTGTACATTCACAAGGTCATCTTTGGTTGAAGTCCCCACTTCTTTCCAAAGGTTCTGCTACAGGCATAGAAGGCACGCCTTCCTCACTCTGTGTTCAATGTTATTTAATTTTTGGATAGCGATACCCAGATACTTAGCGCTGGAGGATAGTGTAAGTGGTTGACCGTGTAGGCGGGGTAGGGTAAAATCGGGTATTTTGGTGTTGGTAGTGAACAGCATCAGTTCGGCTTTGCTAGGGTTAACGCCGAGGCCACAACTTGCAGCCCAGGTGCTTACTTTGTCTAGAGCAGTCCCCATGATATCACTTATCACGGAGGGAAACTTCGCTGACACTAGTATCACTACGTCGTCCGCATACGCGACAGCTTTGACCCTTTCCCTGTCTAGTTTTACCAGAATTTTGTTCATAACCATTAGCCAGAGTAGCGGAGAAATGACGCCACCGTGTGGCGTTCCTCTATGGGCAAATTTGGTTAAGCCACTTAACCTAGTGCCTAGTTGTTGCCTAGTGTTGCCTGAATAACTCTTGTTCCGAGCATAAAAGCTATCCATTGCCTAAGAGATTCCTCTATGCCCAGTTCGACCAGAGATTCAAGAATAGCTTCCATGTGGACGTTGTTGAAGGCTCCCTCTATATCCAAGAAGGAGACTAGGGTGTATTCTTTGTAGTGTATACCTTAGAATATAGTCCTCTATCATTTTTCCAAATTTTCACTTCATGTAGAAAATCAATCTTTGTGAATTGCATTTCGACAAATCAAAGAAAAGTTTCGCGCAAACTTCTTTGCCTCATCCAACCTTCATTCAAAAACTCGTTCCTAACCGATCCCAGTTGCATCATAAAACTACAATATTTCAACTTGTCACGCTTCCTACTCATAACTTAATTTACACAAATCATGTGCAACTCCCAACACATTTATCTACATCAGATTGCCGACCGACCAAATTTATCCATATTTGTCTGATTACATTGAAATAACAACGCAACTTTAGGAATCGCCGCCACGAAGAAATAGGCCCAGACCACAGCAACCACGCCTTTACTCTAAGCGCCCATTATAAGTGTGTGTCTTGCAGCTGTGTATACTGTATAGGCATGCATTAAGGCCGGCAACTCAAAGTCAATTGACAACACGGTGTAGCAGCCAGACAACTTGCCACGCATTGCGAAACGCAAATGCACGTGGAAGTCACCTCTGGTTTGCATCGCGTCTTAATCGGAGTAAGCATACGCATCAACATGGGATTGTCTTTGTCTCCACAATGGAGTTGAAATAAAAAAAAAAAAAAACTATGAAAACAAAAACGAATACACAGGATCGGGGAGCAAAGATACATTTCACAGTTTAGAAACTTTCACTTCAATGTCGGTCGTAAAATGCAGTGGCAATTATCGCTCCGCCACGCGACGGCCCAGCCCCAAACTGATGGCACAAAATTGATTTATAGGAAAAGGAAAGCCAAAAATACCAATAACTGAATGAGGTAGCTAGGTGTGGCTCAGTTGCGAAGTAAAAAAGGGTTTACTAGAGTGCGAGAGTTTCACACATTTTATGGTATAAAGATCTCTTAATTGTCTTTGAGTGGGTGTTAAGCGAATTCTTTGGTTTTATATTTGTACATACATACTTCCGTAATCAGGCTTTAGCAAGCTGCAATTTTGGTCTTTAATTTACATTCTTTGTTTATCCTAATAATATATTTTTATTGATTTTGTAGATAGAAATGCAAATATTTACCTACTCTACGCCTTAGAATGAGATCACCTTTTGTTGGTGGTGGGTACGTACGTCTATTGTTGGCAAACACACGCATCTAAGTTATCTAATATACTTAATAAAGATACATAACACAACTGAATAGGATGGTAAAGTTGTTAAATTTCGTGAATGCGATAAGAAATCATGTAAAGTTTTTTGGGTAATCTAAATAATGTGTTGTTGACAATGTGCCTTGCCAATAACAAATTATACGACGAGGAAATAATTCGGGCCGTCATATGCGTCTCGTGGGTTTACCTACAACAATTTCGGAAGGCCTTCTGCTTGCGGATCACAGCGACTCCAATAAAAGGTTGTTGCTGTTGTATTTTGTCGTTCGCAGGATATCTCCTTCAACCATGACATGAACCTTCCCTGGTGAACACATATTTATACCCTATTCTAAGGGTATATTAATTTTGACGCATAGTTTGTAACATACCTTAATATTGCCCGTAGACCCCTAAAAGTTACTATATTTATGATCAGCATCGATAGTAATGTCGATCTAGCCATGTCCGTCCGTCCGTCCGTCTGTCGGCAAAAATTCGGCCTTTAAACTGGACCTAGAGAGCTGAAATTTTAACCATATACTCTCTAGGGTCCCGAAATAATCAAGTTTACGAATTTTTGAAATCCGCCCACAGACACGCCCACAAACTCAAAAATACAAAATTTTGGAAAAAATCGAATTTTGAGCTAGAAAGCTGAAATTTTGTATATATGATCTATGACTCCTAAAACTGCTCGGGATAAAAAAATTTCAAAATCCGCCCACTGACACGCCCACAAATAAATAAAACAATTTTTTTGAAAATCCAGAGTTTGAGCTAGGGAGCTGAAATTTATAATATATACTCTCTATGGGCCCTTTATGCTAATATGTAAATATTTTCTAAATCCGCCCACTGACACGCCCACAATTAATTTTTTTTTTTGAAAATTCAAAGTTTGAGCTAGGGAGCTGAAATTTATAATATATACTCTCTAGGGACCCTTTATTCTCATGTGTTAATTTTTTTAAATCCGCCTACTGACACGCCCACAATTAAATAAAACAATTTTATTGAAACACCCAAGTTTGAGCTAGGGAGCGTTTTTTTTGATAAAATCCTTTAAATGTTATATAACAAAATATGTAGAGCGTTCTTAACAATTCAACCATACTTAGACTTTTGTCACGCCCACTTATGAGAGATAGCAATAAGAATAGGGTATCCAACAATTCGCCCAAGCGGACTGTAGCCCGTCCCTATGTTTTAGCTATATTTTGTTATTGCTTATGATCTTAACAAAGAAGCTGACGATAATATAACAGTCTGTATCAACAAACAGCTGCACGCCCGAGTTTCCGATTTGATCCTCAATTCAACTGGAAAATAAACACAGAACAAGGGGTATATTTAAGGCATTTATAGCCTCTATGCTTGTATCAACATTTTCGGCAAAAAGTGGGACCTGCAACCAAAATTGACCCTGTGGATGATGTATACAGCCATGGTACGACCCAGCGGCGGATCCAAGGGGGGGGGGGGGGGGGGGGGGGTTATCGGGTCCGGACCAAAATCCAAAAAAGATTGTAATGTGCAAATAAACACAGAAATAACAGAACTATTAAATAATGACAATGCAATCAGGAGATTGAGACGGGTAAAACCTCTTGATCTATAAGAGTTAGCTAGGGCTAAGAGATCAGGTATTGATTTCAAACAAGAAAAAAGTTTAGAAATCCGACAAACGGCGGATTTATCTGTTAAATTCAACAAATATGTAGTTCAAAAACAAATTGCCGATTAGTCGTCGACTAGGTGCAATCTCATTGGGGATGGCGAATGTCAGTCCCCGGGAGTTTGTTTTAGATGGGTTAAAGTCTCTCACTATTGCAGAAGCATCCCTCGCGTACTAGCTCTGCAATGTCTTTCGATGATTTTTTCTTCCAGCGAATTCCCAACACAAAAAAAAAATGTGCAAATAAATGATTTCTCGTATTTTGTCATGCATAATATTATTATTCAATTCATGTTACTACAAAATATTAGCAATAGTGCGAAATCTAGAGAAAATCTCAATCGTTTTTAAAATTCCGCGATTTTTTGAAGAATTCTTGCAGAATTTCGTCTTCCGTTAGTTCAATTTCAGTATGGATACTCAGAGAAGCGAGTCCATTCAGGCGCTCCCGTCCTATTGTACTTCTAAGATAGTTTTTTATTCTTCTTAGGGTCGAAAATGATCGTTCCGGAGCTGCTGTTGTTACGGGTAACACTGCCAATACTCGTAAGATCGTGTTCACGTTTTTGGAACATTTTTCATTGATAACCTAAAAAATAACGTAACCATTGAAAGTTAAGTATTCGATGGGTTATAGAAACTGATTCTGGAAGTAAAAATTCCGATCTGAAGTTACTCACTACAGCGCATTTTGAATATCTTGATCAAAGATCCGTTGCCTCCACATTCTGATCTCTGAGATAAAATTCCTTTCTGAACAGCCCAATATTTCGGCATAAAACTTGTAAAGATCTGCGCATTTTTCCTCATCAAATTCCTGCTTGGAAGGAAATAGTTGTCCGAAACTTTGGAAGATCGATTTGTGTTTTTCGAACCGACTTTGCAGATGAAAAATGTAAGTATCAAGGAATGGAATGTAGAAGGCAATTCTGTAGTAATCTTCGACATTTTGTGTTTCAACGTTGCAACGGTTTTTCTGTTTACTGCAACGACGAGGCAATTTCATATTAAGAACAGATTTCAGCTACATTGTCGTAAATGATACAAAAATTTGAATCAACGTTTTCCCGCTTTTCCTTGATATCATTCGTAGCATCACCAGCTAACTTTGTGGCTTCTCCTAGATCTTGATTTTTCGTCTGCAATTCCCGACTCAGAGGCAAGACGATAGAATTGATCGATTCCATTATATGACAGAAGATTTGAAATTCGATTGTCAAAATCGCGGTCAAAAGCTGAGAAGTCTTTTGTGAAGTCTCTCGATCTTTCCACTTTTTTATTTATTCCAAAGCTTCTATAACGGCCGGTTGAAGGTTCGAGGTAAGTTGAAACTGCTTCATGAGACTGAGCCCATCTTGTAACAGCGAAAGAATTCAATTTTTCTTTTCTCCGGTCACTCTTTTTCGGCATTTTCAAAATGTCTTCCTTTAAAATGCTTTGTCTCTTCGGCCAGTGGAAAAATGCTTCTATTGCTCCGATAGTTCCTAACGCATTTTTTATACCCGAAACTCGGCAAGCGGCATTGATGACCAAACTGAAGCCATGCGCGGCACAATGAACGTAGATTGCAAGAGGAAAATGAGACCTGATATGGGCTTGTACTCCGTTTACTTCGCCACTCATAACTGGTGCATATATATATCTGTGTATCAAAAAATTATCGACACTGTGTCGCGAAGTAGATGTTCCGAATTAAAATTGTTTGCATTGGTAACCGTGTGTCCACAGAAGCGGCACTATCGTAGTTTCATGCAAAATGTATCAAAAGAATGAGAAAAACATAGGGGCGGGCTACAGTCCGCTTGGGCGAACTGTTGGATACCCTATTCTTATTCCTATATCTCATAAGTGGGCGTGACAAAAATTTAAAGGATTTTATCGAAAAAACTAAGCTTTTGTAAATAAAAACGCTCCCTAGCTCAAACTTTGGTTTTTCAATAAAATTGTTTTATTTAATTGTGGGCGTGTCAGTAGGCGGATTTAAAAAAAATTTAAGTATGAGCATAAAGGGCACCTAGAGAGTATATACTATAAATTTCAGCTCCCTAGCTCAAACTTTGGACTTTCAAAAATAAAAAAAAAATAATTGTGGGCGTGTCAGTAGGCGGATTTTGAAAATATTTACACATGAGCATAAAGGGCCCCTAGAGAGTATATATTAAAAATTTCAGCTCCCTAGCTCAAATTTTGGTTTTTCAAAAAAAATATTTTATTTAATTGTGGGCGTGTCAGTGGGCGGATTTTGAAAATTTTATGTTCCAAGCAGTTTTATGGGCCAAAGATCATATATAAAAAATTTCAGCTTTCTAGCTCAAAATTCAATTTTTCCCAAAATTTGTTTTATTTAATTGTGGGCGTGTCAGTGGGCGGATTTTGAAAATTTTATGTCCCAATCAGTTTTATGGGCCATAGATCATATATAAAAAATTTCAGCTCTCTAGCTCAAAATTCGATTTTTTCCAAAATTTTGTTTTTTTGAGTTTGTGGGCGTGTCTGTGGGCGGATTTCAAAAATTCTTAAACTTGATTATTTCGGGACCCTAGAGAGTATATGGTTAAAATTTCAGCTCTCTAGGTCCAGTTTAAAGGCCTAATTTTTGCCGACGGACGGACGGACGGACGGACGGACATGGCTAGATCGACATTACTATCGATGCTGATCATAAATATAGTAACTTTTAGGGGTCTACGGGCAATATTAAGGTATGTTACAAACTATGCGTCAAAATTAATATACCCCTAGAATAGGGTATAATGAGGTCATGACAGCATACATTTTATGGAAAATGAATTGCAGCTTGGGTACGGGTGTTTTTTTTCGGAATCCCTAAACATCTCAAAATCCTACAGACTTCCGGATACCACCAGCGTTTCCCAGACGGAGCTATCTTGGTACAGCTCATAGAGATCGCGGTTGTATCTTCTCCAAATATCAGACGGAGTTTTTTTTTAACCCAATATTTGCTGCCCTTTCCTACTTATCGTCCAGCACTCTGCACCATTAGGCAGGACTGGAAGAATCAAGCTTCGTTAGAGCATGCATTTTGTCTTTCGAGTGCGAAGTTTTAAACTCATTTATTTGGCCAAACCGAAGAAGCAGCGGTCTCCTAAGCTAATTCTCCGTCGGATCTCCACTAAGGTGTCATTTGTCGAGTGTATGTTTACTCCAAGGTATAAGTGAACTCCTTAACTACCTCGAAGTTGTTGCTATCAACAGTTACGTTTTGTCCCAGGCGGTGGACATATATTTGTTCGTTTATTGATAGCATAAATTCAGTCTTGTCCTCATTTACTTCAAGACCAAGCAATTAAGCCTATTCTTCAAAGGCCGAAAAAGTCTCTAACACGGCACGTTAGGAACGGCCGATGATGTCGATATTGTCCGCACACCCCAGTAGTTTACCGGATTAAAAATTGATTGAAGATTAAAGAAGTTACAGCGCCTCTCCTTGCCGAAATCCGGTGCAGGTTTGGAATAATTCGGAAGAGCTGCATTCATGTTTTCAAGTCCCAGATGACATAGTCGATCAGTTTTTCCGGGATCACATAATCGGCCATTGCCATGTTGAGCTCCTGACGATGAATGCTATCAAATGCGGATTTGAAGTCAATAAAAAGATGGCGAGCCTAACCAGGTTTTGGCTCAGTGTTAAAATTTGGTCTATTGTCGATCTGCCGGGCCGGAAGCCACACTGGTATGTGCCGATTAATGTTCCGCAGAACGGCTTGATGATGGATAGGATCTTATACGCGACATTAAGAATGGATATACCGCGATTGTTCTTGCAAGACATAGGATTGCCTTTTTTGAAGATGGGTCATATGGGTCAGCGGGCATGCTTTCTTCCACCCATACTTGGATGATGATCTGGTGCATGCGCCCTACCAAAATATCACCTCCATATTTGAAGAACTCCGCTTGTAAGCCATCAGAGCCGGTGGCCTTATTGTTCTTATACTTTCTTATAGCTAAGCCAACCTCTTCTATACTGGGCAGTGAAATCTGTTCTTCATTCAGAGGACGTGGGTTCTATTCTTGCCCTATCACTCTCTCGGTGAGGCTATTCGTTAACCAGGCTTATCGTGCCCATCTAATAAGCAGACTTGTTTGAAGTGGCCGGGCCAGGTCCTTGTTTTCACCCTAGCTAAAAAAAATGTCATTATTTAATTTTTCTTAGCCCGTCCCTGCACGGCAAACCAATAACATATTGAGCATAAGTTAGCGATCCCGTTATAGATTTCCATTTGCGTGAATTGTACTGCAATTTCAATCGAAATTTTGTGTAATCATTACTCAAATACAATCTGATATAATTTTTAATGAGAGTTTTTTTTCAAACAACGTTTACCGATAAATAATTTTGACATGTTTAGAGCAGCTGCCACACTATATTCCAATGCGGCTATCGCGTCAATTAGCAGCTTTCAGTTTTGGGCATTTGACGTGACAGTTCATGGGAAGTGTAATACTGTGTCTATGAAGAGTACGTATCACTTTAGCTTATTGTCTGCTTGGGGCCAACTCAAAGTGTTAATTGCTACATATTAATGACAGCTGTAAGTTTTTCAATATTTTTTCTTAAACAAAGGAGCTCAAAATCGCCAGTTATTTGTCTGTAGCTTTAATGCCAGCTGTTTAAGTTCCTCCCCTTCATTGAATTACGCCTGGATCTTGGACTCCCACTCGACGGAATGGAACAATTAGCTGTTTTACTTGAGTGTGCCACTTGATGATATCTAGATCTACACATAATTTTTAGTTCCAAATGAACAGGCTCAGACATCCAATGTGGCAAATGTGATATCTGATAATGTCTTGTGTGCGGTCACGTAACCAGAGTTTCTCTGCCAACCGAAACAAAAATACCCTTTGACCTAGGAAAAATAACTTTACAATCGAAAGAAAACTGCGTAGTTGACCTTATGAAAAACAGCAACATGTTGTATGTCTTCGAGAATGTGGAGTTGCATTTGCAAATATATTCACAATGTGATTGTGACTAAAACTGCATTCATGTTGTCCTATTGAATTCTTTTAGAAGCTTTTCACCACGGTAACCATTTGCACATACGAGTTGTTGAAGAAGTTAAGCCCTTGTCTACATGTATCTATTTGTGACACGTCGATGATTTATACCATCCGTCGCAACTCGGTTGTACTTTAATTCTCAAAAATCCGGAATATACAAAAATCTTAATTTGTATTATTGAAGGAACTGATTGAAAAGTAGCTTGCTGGGGATAAATTTAAAAAGCTGATAAAGCAGACTTGCAGCAGATTTCCACTGTTTTTGGGATAGGCTGGGTACACATAAGAACTCCTAGATCACACAAATGCAAAACCACCAGCATTTGAATGGAATAATTTGAGAAGTGATCTGAAGGTGGCCTACCAATATTCATTGAGGTCAAACCGGCCAAGCAGTGTAGTTAAGTGGGGAGGAGGAGGAGGCGGATCTTCTTGTATGTTCGTTTTTACTTACGAGCTTTCTTGTGAGCTACTTTGTCAGATTGAAAACTCTCAGTGTCATATATTATTCAGTAATTTTTGCGATTTTATCAGAATGGCATGGTAGGTAGGTAGGTAGGTGTGGCGGTTTGATAAGACAAACCCAATTAGCACCGAGTGCCGGTTTGTTACCACAAACTCACCTAAACCTGGGTATTATCGATTGGTGGGGGAGGCTAAATCCAACCTGCGGAGTTCAGGAAAGTTATCAGTTCTTTGATACTTTTCTCAGAGACTTCCTCAAGTGAATTGAAGAAAGGGCTTCCCAATGTTCGTAGTCTGGTCCTAGCTAAAGCCGGACAGATGCGTAAAATGTGAATTAGGGTTTCTTTTTCAGTTGTCACTTTGCAACTGCGGCAGTGTGTATTGTATGGGATGCCGAGCTTGGCCGCATGGTCACCTGTAGGCCAGTGTCCCGTGATGATCGCTGTTATTCTTGCGATGTCTTTTCGGGTTCTACCTAGAAGGTCGGTTGTTTTTGCATTGTTGTAGTTTGGCCAGGTTTTTCTGGAAATGACGCATGTAGTCAGCCTGCTCCATCTGCGGTTGGCTTTCTTGAGGTATTCTGTGGTGATATTTACCTTAACTGCTCCAAGCGGAATGTGGACTAGTTCCGCCAGAGAGCAGTGGAGAGCTGAGCCTTGCCTGGCCAGTTCGTCGGCATGTTCGTTTCCATAAACGTTACTGTACCCTGGAACCCAGATCAGGGTAACCTTGAACTTATCAAGCAGTGCCAGCATTCTATAGTACTAACTTAGTGGATATAGTGACCGAAGCGATCGCTTTAAAGGCAGCCTGACTGTCAATAAGTATGGCGATCCTTTGCCTTGGTGTTATGTTTGAGTGAAGTTTGATCTGGCGACAGGCTTCACGGATAGCCAGTAGCTCCGCCTGGAATACGCTTGCAGTATCCGGAAGTCTGTACGATTTTGCGATGTTAAAGGATTCCGACAAAAACTCCCGCACCAACGCCGCAGTCCATTTTTGAACCGTCGGTATAGATTGTTTGATCGAAATCCCTTGTCACTTGTCCATTTTGCCATTCTGATCTAGTAGGGATTTGAACGACGAAATGTTTTGTGAAAGACATTCTGGGAATGATGTAGTCTGTTGAAGGTGGAACTAGTTTTCTAGGTAGAGAATCTAGAATACTACTGTGGCCGTAGGGTTTCGCAGTCCAGCATCCAGACTCTCTGAGTCTGATCGCGCTGTGTACTGTGATGTTTGTTATATGTAGATCAAGAGGTAAAAGATGCAGTAAGACTGTGAGTCCGTCTGACGGTGTTGACCGTAGAGCTCCCGTTTTTCCTATGCATGCCGTTCTTTGTACCTTATTAAGTTTGGTTATATTGTACTTTTTCTTTAGAGCCGGCCACCATACTATTAACCCATACGTGAGGATTGGTCGTACCACGGCTGTGTCTGTACATCCACAGGGTCAATTGTGGTTGCAGGCCCCACTTTTTGCCGAAGGTTCTGCTGCAGGCATAGAAGGCTATACATGCCTTCTTTACCCGTTGTTCTATGTTTATTTTCCAGTTGAGTTTAGGATAGAATGGCATACATGGCTCAACAACTTTACCAAAATTTAGAAATTTGCTTCCAAAACTATGGTTCTGTGTGCAAAACTTATAGAGCACTATGGTGCACATATTAAACCCGTCGAAATCGACCATCCGAGACCGAATTTCACTGTATTGTTTACGCACAAGGAGAGTGCGTACTAAAGAGAATTTTGCATCAAATTTATCGATTTTTTGTCTTTGTCCGTCCACTCTATGGAACATTTTATAGCGCGAGTCAATTCACGTGGCCAATCTACTGCGCAGGTTTCTTAAAATTTACTTACGGATCTCTTTAATTTTCAATTATGCAAAAATACGAAAACGGCTGATAAAAACACATCTAAGCTGTATATGCGAGCAGGGATGAACTTCTTTTATGAGGAATAGTCACGGTTTATTATCAAGTTATTAAAAAAAGTACTGCATCCCTGTAGGTGGGTGAAAAAAACAAAGATCTTCAGATGTCAACGTTACTCCAAAAACATAAAATTCTGGGTTAAAGTTTTTTTTTTAAAAGAGTTGACAAATTTAAGCGCACTTATAATTAAACAATACAATGTAATGGGGTTAAGCATGTGAAGCTACAAGTGACTTCGGACTTGAGTTTGATTCTATGTTTTTTAGGCGACATGTTATCTATACAGTTATACCATCTACCTGTCGGGATTTGGAAAAAAATATTAATTGATGAGTGTTAAAAGGTTTTAATAATTTTTAACCTAGGAGTTTTTAAGAATGCAATTTTAGCATCAGAAAGAAATTATTTTATGATGCATCCTACTTATTTAAATAATATTTGTTTTGGTTTGGAATTAAGTTTTAAGAAATCAACAGCAGTGATAGAACGAACTTGAAAACAAATATAAGGCATTTTTATGCATTCATTATATAACCAAAAATTGGAGGAAGCCAAGAGTTTATGTTTGGATAATCCTGTGAGTTTCGCAAACTCGAGGACCGAGGAACAATCTGGAATTTCGGATCGATCGCTAAGAAGGATTGTTCAATAAGTTATCATTAATCCAGCTGATGATTCTTCAACCGATTATGAAACCGGTAGAAGTTCTTTAAATTCAGTGCAATATTAATGTATATTCATTTATGACATAGTAAAATAAATTAATGTAAATATTTTTTTTTTCAATTTTACGATAGTATAATATATAAAAAAAAATCGTTTAAATACGTTGGTTGCATCATCAAATAATTTCTCTCTGATGCAAACATTTCTTACGTAAAGACTAGCATTGAAAACATTTTTAAAACCTGTAAACAGCTATTAATGTTTTTCCAAAAACCCGCAGGTAAAATATATTTATATATAAGTTATACAAGGTGGCGCAAAAATAACCTTCCGATGTTTTTTGGCTGTAATTTAAAAAAAAAATGAAAAAAATAGTCACCAATATTCCGCGTTCTGGAGCAGTGTAGCGTAACATTGTTTATTAACGTGTTTTTCGCATGTGTTTACTACACAAATGTCAAAACAGAACTGACATTAGGGCCCCAATTGCAAAATTTATAGCATTTTCTGATAGGAGGATTACTTTTGCGCCACCTTGTATATGCAGCTCCCAACAAACCGAATGACATCATGTTCAATCGCCCTTTCTCCCAACACATCGAATGACACATGTTCCATCGCCCTTTGTAAGATAAGAAAAACCTATTTCCAAGCAATAAGTCTTTATATATTCTCGGACGATGCGATAAAGTCCTTAACATCACAATAAGGACTACAAAGACAAACATTTGATAAGGAAAACAGCACAGGAATAACATCACGTACACCATATCAACCAACAGTTTAAATAGGCCTTATTTTAAAGAAAATATTCAGAATTGTTTTAACCACGAAGTTGTTAACTACTCAAGAAATAAAGATACTTCCTTTTTAAATGAAAACTTGTTTTTAATTAAGAAACAAAATGTATGTACAGTGGACGCTCGCTAACCTGAACATACGATAACTTGAACAATCCAGTAGCTTAAACCTGTAAAATCTTTCCCATAAGTATCTTATAGCTTGAACACGCATTTTCTAAGGCTCGATACCTTGAATTTATTCATTAAGTACTCTGTAAGTTGAACAATTTGAATACTCCACAGCCTCTTTAACTTGAACAAATTTTATTTGACACTAAAGGGATTTGACAGTTTGAATTTCTGTTATGGGCGTTGTTGTAGGTACAGAGCATGTTGACAAGTCAGTCATAATACGGGGAATCCCCCGGTTCGCTTTTTTGTATTCGGGGCGTAAGGAATTCTTCATTCCTTGTGTGTTTTTATCTGTGAAAGCTGCAGTTTCGGGCGAAGTTTTGCGAGAAATTTAAGATGGGGTTGAAAAAGGACAAAAAATAAGAATGCCGACTCTGAAACAAAAGGCAGAAATCATACATACGAGTAAAATTAAAAACGGAATAAGTGTTACGTCTTGTGCAAAAGATTTTAGTGTTTCAAAAAGCACAATCTGCAATATTAAGCGGAATGCAAAAAAAATCACTGAAAGGATTGGGAAAACGTTTGCTGGGCCAGGTAAAATGTGCACAATGAATAAAGCGGAAAATCTACGAACAGATAAAGCCCTGTACCGATGGTTTATCAGTCAACGGAAACGAAATTTGCCAATAAGTGGAGGGATTATAAGAGAAAAGGCTAAACAATTTTTCAGAAAATATGAAGGCCAAGAAGGTGGCTCCTTTGACGCAAGCTCTGGGTGGTTTAAAAAAATGGAAAAACAGGTTTGGTATACGATTATTGGCCATAAGTGGAAAAAAATTAGCAGCAGAGCCAGGACCAATCGAACCATTCAAAGAAATGCTTCGTAATAAAATTGCAGCGCTTGGACTTACAACGCAGCAACTTTACAATGTAGACGAAACTGCATTGTTTTGGAAAATGCTTCAGAAAAAAACCTACGTGTCATTTAACGAGAAAAATGCTCCTGGGGGGAAAACTGCAAAACAAAGGGTAACTTTGCTCTTGGGATCCAATGCTACAGGAACACATAAAATAATACCTATGATTATAGGGAAGTCCAAAAATCCACGCTCATTAAAAAATGTCCAAATGCCAGTGGAATACAAAAGTTCTGCAAATGCTTGGATGACAAAGCAAATTTTTAAGGAGTGCTTTTTCAACAGTTTTGTACCTTAGATCAGGAAGCGTTGTGAAGAGCAAAAACTCCCACCAAAAGTACTTTTGATAATCGACAACGCCCCATGCCACCCATCGGAAGAAGACTTAAAAGCTCAAAACGGAGACATATTTACCTTATTCTTACCACCTAACGTTACTGCTTTGATACAACCGATGGATCAAAATGGGATACGAATTACAAAGCTGCATTATAAATCCAGTTTGTTTTCGTCCCTCATATCCAAGGACAATGAGGATATAATTTCTGCTCTTAAGAACTTTAATTTACGCAATGCCATCGTTTTGATTTCAAAATTTTGGGATAAAGTTAACCCTCAAATTCTTTAAAAATGTTGGAACCCGATTTTAAAAGACGACGAAAATGCCTTTTTCAATGAAGAAGATGATGTTCCATTGTCCATTCTAAGACAACGGTGGAGAGACAGCATTAACACTGAAGGTGTAGAATCTTTACAATGTTTGCTGGCTAACATGGATAATCAGGTAAAATTCCTAAAAGTCGCTTATAAACTAAAACATAAAATTTAAAATGTGTTCATTTTTACAGAATTACACGTGTGACGAAATAAATGAGTGGTTACGTGATGAAACTCTGCTGAACTCGACTGAAGATGTGGAATCAGCTGAAGAAGAAACTGAATCAAATGCTGGTTATGCTGTAATCGTTCAAAATGTTGTTACTGATAAGGAAGCTATTGAAGATTTTGATAAAGCTATTGATTGGGCTATACAAAACGAAAGAACATTTTCAGAGCTCACAGTTCTTCAAACCCTACGGGAAAATGCCTTTCAAAATGTGTTGCGTAAAGCTAAACAATGTAAAATTACAAGTTTTTTTTCTAAGCAAACTTAAACTCTTTTCCTTTCCTTTTGTTTAAAAATAAAGATTAAAAAATAAATCTAAGATTAAAAAAGAAAAATTATAACTTTATCATTTTGAATAAACGCATTAAACATTTTTTTGAATTTTTCTTATGGTCCAGTAACTTGAACTATCCAATAACTTAAACAGGCCTGACATCTTATGCGTTCAAGTTAGCGAGCGCCCACTGTATATATATTTTAACACGTCGCTCAAGGTGCCAGGTGCTAAACAACAAATTATAATACCATAAAAACAGAAACAAACAATAGCCCTCAGCTCTTTATTAATCACGTCCTAGGTCAGAGGTAGCTTTATATATTTAACCCCATTGCATTGTGCAAGACTAATTTTTTTTGTTAAAAGTTCGCCGAAATTTGCCAACCCCATAATAAGAAAATAAAACTCGTACATGCAATAGCATTTTAATTTAAAAGAAAACCAAAGTTGAGGTAGCCATTGTAAAATTTAGGAGATAGCCTTCGCTCATTAAATCTCTTTCGCACCATTTTTGTTCTCTTGAATCCTCTGTCTGCGCAACCAACCGTTGGCCAAGTGATTTGTTCCGAGCTATACGAAAGATCTCAGTTTGAAGGAAGTTTGAACCATCGCATCGGATCCGCTGTTTTATCGAAGAATTGTTTTCAGCGATGGGGCTCATTTTTGGCTCAATGGGTATGTCAATAGGCAAAATTGTCGAAAATCATCAACATGAGATTATCATGAAAAATGCACAGTTTGGTGCAGTCTGTGATCTGCTGGAGTCATCGGACCATATTTTCACAATGAAATGAGACTAATCAGCGTGTTGCGGTAAACGGTATTCACAATAGAGCAGAGGCTCTTAACCTTAGTAATAAAGCACTATTTGACTAAATTTTCCTTTTTCCATCACCACCAGCTGTTTTATAGATTATTTTAAGACTGCACATAAATAAAACATTTATAAAATTATTGGAAATCAAGAGTATTATATTATTTGCGAACATTTTACATTAATTATATTATTTTAGTGCGATTTTTGTGACTGCATACTTTTTACCAACTACTGAATCCTTGGTTCAAAGCCAAACGCATGTCGGTACTGTCATCCAAACAACTTCGATATACGTTTTTAATAATCGAAATCGAAATCGAAATCATTGCAGTATCTTTCGTGTTGCATTTCAATTAACTCTTCCTGAATTTCATCAGGTACCACAGAAATGTTGAAATGAAAGGATTGCGGATCTGTTTCCGAATACCTCGCAGCCGGTATGTAATGTTCTGTAGTATTTTTAATTTAATTTCAGCCGTCAACAATTGGATTCAGCGTATCAAAGGCAGAAAAGTTCTGTCTTTTGAATTTGCTGATTTCAGCGGTAAACGCAATGATTTTATCTTCAAATGCAAATATATTGCTCGCGTCAATTTATTGAGTTGTGCAAAAAACCCACAAAACAAGTCAAATGTATTTGAAATTTTAACAGACAAAACTATCAAGCAACTCTTTCTCCTTATTAATAGAGAATAAATTTATTTCCGCTGTCAGTTATAGCAATCTGAGATAGATGTTTTTTATAGATGTTTTTCTCGTGCTAGCAAAGCATTGGCAGATATTGCAGCATGGTTGAAGCACCGTCCGCCCAAAACTCAGCAAGCTTGCCATATAACCCCAAATTTCTCCAAATATTGACGTAGAATGGATGGATGGCGCTATAGAGCGTGCCATAAAGCAAACGAAACTACTTATTGAAGGAAACATTCGATGAACGCACAATTTCGCGTAATGGACATGTAAACTGGCCTCCAAGATCTTGTGATTTGGCGCCTCTTGATTATTTTCTATGGGGATACGTAAAGTCGGTAGTCTACGCTGACAAACCAACAACAATCGACGCATTGGAAGCCAACATTGTTCGTGTTATTGAGGACATACGGCAACTAATGAAAGTGGTCGAAAACTTTGTCTCTAGGATGACATTCATTATATCAAGCCATGGTGGGCATATGCCTGAAGCTGTGTTAAAAAACTAACTGCAGAATGTATTCTCTCGATTGATTACAAATTAATAGCTATTCAATTACATTTCGTTTGTTTTGTTCAAAATCAAAGTAAAAAAAGCCTTAAAAAACGACCTTTAGTTACATAGTGCATTCCTGGCATGGCGGGTATTGCGGTTGAAATGTTCTAAAGATGGAATTATTTTATGGCTATTTCGTTTGGACACTTGTGGCGGAAATATGGATGAAACGACGATAGGCAGGACGATGACTAAGAGAGCACTGATTTTCAGATATCTCGCGACAACGTCAGTGTCGAATGAAGAAAAAAACATCGGGTGCATTAATTGTAGGGTCAAATCGGTGAATTTGTGTGGCGGGAGATAAGTTTTGCGCGAATATTTCCAAAAAGTGTATAATAAAGCGAATTATAACAATAAAAAAATTCCAGCATTAAAAAGGAGTATCCAAAGACTATTTTTGAATACTAAAAAGTTAACTATATAACAGGATTGTGTACAAAAAATAAAAGTGAAACCGTGAGAATCGCTTTGTTGTGGCTACAATTTTTGTTTGGGAAAAAATTTAGTTGAACAATTTTCTAAACATACATTTTATGCTACTAACAAAAAAAAAAACAAAAACAATTAGGTACATATATTTTAATAACAAAATTGTACAAAAAAAAGTGAAAATGCCTTTAACCTGTTGCATTTAAGAGCTGTACTAGCCCTTTTGGTAAACGTGTTCACTGTTTTATTGTTTTGTTTTGCTTTAACATACTTTATCATGTTTTTTTGTCTATGTTTTGGTAGTTTTTACTATTCAATAGCTTTTCGTTTCACTTATATATACACTTTAATAACAATCACAATGATTTTTCGATATGATCTCTGCAAGTTACTGAAATTGTATCCATCAATTTTTTTTACGTTTACAGAAAGGGATTCGGCACTTCAGAAAGAAATAGCTTCTCGAGGTGGTCTATCGCCTATAAGTTTATATATGTGATTGGGCCTGAATTGAGCGTTGTACTCAAGCTTAGGGCGAATAGCGCGTTATAAATTGTAGCCAGATCAGAAGGATTGAAATATTGCGGGCGCGTCACTTGCAATCTATCAAAGTCAACAAAATTAATTTAAAAATGGATCTAGATAACATTGAAGAAGATGTAGCTATGAGTGCAGCAACTGAAGTCATTGCTATGGTAGCACGTAGAAGACGAAAACTTCTTCTTTTCGTGAAAGTCTATACTTGCAAAAAAGGAAAACAAAAAGCCGATTTGCAAAGGAAGTTCAAAAAGGCTGGACGTTCCTCCACCACCACAACCGATTTCCTCTTCTCCATGCAGATGAATGTTGTTTTCTTTAATTTTTTGTCTGTTTCTTTGAGATATTCTATTTCCATCGAAAAATCGCTCATTGTTACGGGATAATTTTTCCGAAATGTCGACAATTTAGCGCAGGTTTAATGTGCCGGACACTTGTTTTGGAAGCCCAGACATTTCGCAGAGTTTTTGGCGATATCGACTTTACAAATACCGAAAATGGAAAGCTGTTCGGTTTCAACGATGCAAATACCATTCATGGATAATGGCAGAGTAATTGGGAAGATGGGTTCTTGTTAAGCTCATTTAACGCGAAGACTTATTACATTCCATAAATGAAATGAAATGGAATTTCAATGTTGCCGTGCCAGTGAGACTACGTTTTGCCCGAAGTGTGGAGAATATTGCTGCCATAGAGGCGTCCGCCGCAAACCAGCCAAATCATTTCACGGCGTTCTCAAGAATTGGGTCTCTTCTAGACCACATTATGGCGAATTTTGCTTAAGGATCTTGGCCTACACCCTTACAAGATTAAGCTAACTCAAGAACAAAAGCCATTTGATCATATGAACGTTCTCGAATTGTGCTCTGGACGTGATGAGGAAAATGAGGAATTTCACCGCAAAATGATCATCAGCGATATTCGCTACAGAGATATGTTGGAACGTTATTCTTTTAAGCAATTGAAAGAATTGGACCTCAGTGATATGTGGTTCCCACATGACGGTTCCACAAGCCACACAGCTTGTGCAACAATCGAGTTATTGTAGTCTCAGTTCGGTGAACGTGTTATTCCGAGAAACGAACCCATCTATTGGCCGGCGAAATCGTGTGATTTAGCGTCTCCAGACTTTTTTTTAAGGATGTTCAACGTATTGACCGCTGCATACGTTCCCGTGGTGGAAATGGAATTCCATTCATAAATGTTTTGATAGTTATTCAAGCCAATACATTTTTTTGAGATATCAAGTAGTTTGCATTTTATTTAAAAATAGAAGTTGTCAAGTCCTTACTGAAAGACCCTCTATATAGCCGTTTGTTGTATATTTTTTTTTAATTTACTTGCGGCAAAACAACATCTGTTAGTTATGGCATATTTTACTTAATTTATTTATATAATTCCTGTTTTTTTAAACGCAATAAGCATATACATATTTTTTTTTTTCATTTTCAGGACTACCATCGACAGTTTTCGCTCTACAATTCAAATATGTTTCCCAAGAATATCATTAAATCAATTCGGGAATTTAAAATGTGCACAATGTCACTATTGGAGTTTCATTTCAAAATCAGTGATTTTCCATAAAAAAATTACAAAAAAAAAACAAATTAAGACAAAAAAATGTTTAAAACACCCGACTTAAATTTTTCCGATTTTTAGTGTAAAACACAAACAAAGAAGTATAAACCGTATCGACAATTGTGTACAAACTATAAAGTGTACTTTTTTGTGTGTGTGCGTGTGGATTTGTGTGGACATCAATAATGGATAACAATACCACAGGATTCGATGATGATCCGCCGCCAGAACCCCGCGATGGGTGGCTATTGGTGCGGATACATGTCCCCGAACTAAATGTATATAAATGTTTGCAATTTCCAGCCGATCGACTTGTTTGGGATGTGAAACAGCAAGTGTTAGCTTCGTTACCTAAGGTGAGTTGAATGAAAATCAATAAAAATACACATAATATATTATATGTATCTGTATACTCATTGCATGTTTAACTAATCGAAAAAGTACCTACTAATTGTGTTTACAGCTAAATTATGACATTTTTAACTACTTCTTAGTAGAGATAAACACACTCTACAAGTATGTATGCACATTTTGGAAATAACAAGGAAATAACAAATTTCCAATAACTAGTCATCTCGTAAAAATCTAATTACTTCGTGAGTTCATTTTAATATTACTTGTCGTCGAATGAGCAAGTTTAATAATTATTTTATGTGGGATTGTCGTGCTTGCTGGGTCATTAAGTAGGATGATCGTTAAAGGATTTACATTCATTCTAAGGATACATAAGCATTTTTTTGCTTATATTTGAAATTTTCCAACAAAAAGTTTTCTGACTTTTTTTGTAAGTAGATAGACCATTTTGACTTGCGGATATACTCATGTATCACAACCATCGCACTGTAATACAAGTGAATGTCAAAACTCCATTAAATATACTTAATAGTTTAGCTCTGTTCAGTGGATTGTACTAATTAACCGGAAATCCGGGTGTATTCGTATTTGTATTGTACAACAGTAGCAATCATTATGATAGGATCTATCGTGCGAATACTATTGGTGTAGATTCATGTTCAGAGAAATAGTTTTTGTGAATTATTGTGATTTGTCGGAACAATCGAATGTTCAATTAAACCTACAAATCGGACCATTGTTCATTCTTATCTGAGCTATCGGCCTATGAGGACGTGTTCATTTGCCTAATCGACACATGCATATTTCTTGGATATTTATCGATGTATAATTCGAATAAGTTGTAAATATTTGAATATCCTCCTCAGCCGAAAATACCATCGGCAGGCTTGTTGGACTTAAGCTAAGATATTGATATCCTACTGCAGTACAGGCAGATGTATTGACATTTTACCTCGGCCTTACATGGGCAATGTGGTGCAGGGAAATAAGTCCACGGGAACTAAGTCCACTGAGGGACTTAGTTCCCACTTAGTGGGAAATAAAACCACTTTCGCGACGTGGACTTAGTTCCCATGTTAAGTGGGAACTAAGTCCATTTTTTTTATGGGAACTTAGTCCACATTCAAATATAAGAAGAGGGAACTAACATCCAACATTTAGAATTAAACAAAAAACTGTAAAGTGCAGTTAGTTATCACACTCTTTAAGCAAAGTCTTAAGCTTATCATGGTGACATAAAGCCAAAGTTTCAAAACCTTACCTCGCACCTACTCCAAATCAAACAGTGACCCCAAGCAGGGGGGTTGCAGGGGGGCAGCATGTCCCCCCATATGCATTACACTATTTATGGAATCTACTTGCGATTTCGTAACTAATCTCATAAACATACCTATATTACTCTGTCTCAGTTAGAAGTTAATTTCTATTTTGTTAATAAAAATTGCATAGTACCTACTTGACTCTTTAATTTTATTTTGTTCTTAGTCGACAGTGAGAATTTACTTCACATTAAAAGGGAACTAAAACCACTCAGAGTTTTGGGAATTTATTTCCCACCTTACATGGGAACTAAGTCCACTTCGCGAAAGTGGTTTTATTTCCCACTAAGTGGGAACTAAGTCCCTCAGTGGACTTAGTTCCCGTGGACTTATTTCCCTGCACCGGGCAATGTAGAAACTTTCTGCTTTGGCTATACGATTTTCTTGTGTATATTTTAACAAAGAGTTAGTTGTCCACATCTAAAAGTTGGTTAGGATAAAACACATTTAAGAAAATGGTTGAATGTGTTCGTTCAATTTTGAAATGGTATAAAATTTGCATGGGTTTTTTGGTTGAATAAGGGTTGTTTGGTTAAATGCTGGTATGTCACAATGTGACACAATAACATACTTATTTATTTATTTATATCTCACTAAAGAACAAAGCTTTAATAGACATAAAAAGGACATATAAATTAAAAATAGCGGAAAACAAAGAAAAAACAGAGCAAAACAGGAGTTGAAAAAAGTATGCAAATTTGCATGAAAAATAGATGAAATATGCTCCAAAAAATAGCAAAACGTTTTTCATTTTTAAAACAACCACAGAACGCAGAAAAATGTGTTAGTTAAAAACAACCGACTTTCGGTTAAAAACAACCAAGTGATACTGTTAATATAGCTCCTACAGAGTTAGTTTATAAAAAGAAACCGAGTCAAGTTGGTTAAAGCAAATTAGTTATTTTTAACCGATTTACCAATTTCCCTTTCGAAGTCTCCTCGGTTAAGAGTAGCAAACAAACTCTGTTAAAAAATTCAACTGAATGCGTTCTTTTCAAAAACATACTTGTTTGTTATTAATCAATATACTCGTACTACGAAAGTTTTTTACAACAAATTTAAACTCACTTGGTTTAAGTTAATCAACCTACTCGGTTGAAATTAACAAACTTACAACCCTGTTGAAACTAAAAAAACTTCCTCAGTAGAATTGAATTACGATTCGAATTATGTTTCGTCCACGGTTACAAAACGGTGCAAAAACTCCTCCATATTGCGATTAAACAATGCCAAACCTTCCTGTGAAGTTGTTACACGATTGCGTTTGTGGCCGACTGTGAGCAAACGAGGCACCCATCTTGCGGAAAGCTTTCTCATGCCCATGTGATCATTCAAAATTGAAACCACTGAGCCATGCGAGATCCCTACGGCTTCCACAATCTCTCGCACTTTCAATCTTCGGTCGGCCAACACCATATCGTGAATTTTTTCGATTGTTTCGGGTGTAGAGACCTCAACTGGGCGTCCAGGACGTTCGGCATCTTCAGTGCTTGTACGGCCACAACTAAATTCAGTAAACCACTTTTTTTACCATTGAAATCGATGGTGCAGAGTCCCCACAGTATTTTTCAAGCTTAGCCTTGGTCTCGGTAATGGTTTTTTTTCGCAAGAAATAATGCTTAATAAGCACACGAAATTCACTTTTTCCATTTTCTCCTCAAATTAGTGAGTAGTCTGATAAAAATAGCTGTCAAACACAAACTAACAGACGCAGCAAGTTTAAATTTTGACAGGAGTCAACTGACAGATGCCTGTTGACAGGAGCCGAGACGACTCGGTTAAAATCTGAATAATAAAAGAATGATCTAATTCTGTCAGTGTATTTTTTTAATTTAAAATCACAAAAAATGACTCTAATGCAATTGCTAATAAAAAAAAAATAATAAAGGAAGAAAAACATATCCAAACACGATACGATACTGTAAGGGTTGATAACAACCGAGTGTTTGGTAATTATTAACAGAGACGACTCGGTTAACATCTGCATAATAATCGAGTATGTTTCAACTTGAGTATTCTAATTCTGACTTTTTTTTTCTCCAAAGGCAGATTGAAAATGTCACAAGACAAGAGAACGCATGTCCTTTGTGAAATCCGGTGAAATTTTGGAATAATTCGGAAGAGCTTCTTCCAAACTGCATATTAAACCGCGTGTTTTTAAATGTCAAGCGACACAACTGGATCAGTTCCGCCGAGATCCCTAATTCGGCCATCGTCTTATAGAGCTCCGGACGATGAATGCTATTATATGCGGCTTTAAAGTCGATGAAAAGATGGAGAGTGTTCATCTGAAATCCGTTGGTCTTTTCCAGACGGGGGGGGGGGGGGTATGAAACTGGTGTTTTGTCGATATTCATCTGCATCCAAAAATCTTCTCTCATACCTCTATAAATTTGAATAATTTTTATCTGTCTGCCATTAAATATTGCCAAAACTTCTGATTGGTCAGGATAATTTTGGTGACATATTTGTCGCCTTATTTCCACTATTTCACCGGTGTTATATATAGAGCCGATTGAAGCCTTACACCGTCAGTCACCTCCCGGGAGCACCACCACATGTTGGCAAGCTCGTCCTCTCTCATAAACGTTCTAACTTACTTAGTCTAACTTATAAACTAAGAGGATGTTACCTAGAGTAACGCATCGTCTTGGGAGGGCATGTTGACCCCTCCCCAATCAAAAAGCCACCAAAATTCGGTGAATTGCTTTTCCGTATCAAATTTATCCCTCTCCGGTATGGCGGTACTAAAACGGAGGAGATCATGAGCATTGACCACGTCCCCGCCGTGGATAAGTCGTTTATCTCCGCTACAGTAGCGGTGGTATAGGACCGGGATACCAGCCCTCGTCTGTACCAGCCGTTTTGCATTAATATAGATAAATGCCTCGGGCGGGATAAAGCCAGACCGTACTCTTCATGTAAATTTTATTGGGGTAGTAAGCCCCAAAGATCAGACTATTGTCGCTGGCCATCGCACTTGCAATGTGCCTTCGAGTCACCTTAATGAGGAAATTGTCATTCCTATTCAACGGAGCGCCATCGTATGGGACCTTGTTGGGATAGTATTTTATAAAGTTGGATTCAGGCGTTCGGAAGAACCGGAGGCAGGCCCTAAGACATTCCCAAAACCCGACTCTTTTCCATATTACTTGGCGCTCTATTAAACCACAACAGACAACCATAAGCGATGATCGACCTTATAAAAGCCACGTCGCAAATGGACTTCACTCTGGAGTCAAGTTGACTGCTATGTAACAGTCTCCTTGTCAGAGCATAAGCCTTTTTGACCCTAGCAAGTGAAGCAACTATATGTCTATCGAAATATCGATACTGGTCAAGCCAGATAACCAGATATCTAACTACGCTGCTCACCGCCAATGGCTGCCCATTTATGGCCAATAATGGCCAATTTCTTCCAGTTTTCTCTGGTATCCCTAGAGCCAGTGGTGCTCTGAACATGATTGTTTCCGTTTTCTGAAAGTTGATTTTCATCTTCCAGTCGTCGCAATATCGCTTAGCAACTGAATACACTACCACTGCACTGTTGTCACCCTCAATGAGCGTCTATTCTAGTCAGTACATTTTTATCTTAGTTTTGAGTGAAGCTTTTCAAGCAAATTATCTAGGTATGGTCTCTATTTACCAGGTTTTCCCCAAGTGTTATGAGTCGAGGCTTGGCCACAGGGGCGTCTTCGGAGTAGTGGAGGAGGACGGTGGCACGCTCGCGGTTGCACGGCTATCGCTCGTCGGACGGGGGTAGTTCTTGTCACCCCCCACACTAAACCACCTGCTCACAAACAAAAATTATCGTGCCAGAAAAAAAAGAAGAAGAAGATAGGCAGAGAACTAATCGGACGGACGAAAAAAGAAAGGAAAGAGAAGAGAAAGATAGGATAGATGAAAAGAAAATCTCAATTACCTTTGCCCTATCAAGGAGAGAGTACAGGAAGTCAGATGCATCTTAACTACCCCTCATAACACAAGTTAAATTGAAAGGTTATATACAACCTTTTGCTATGTTTGATCACTCTTCAAACCAATAAAACTTTTTGATTTTACAACTGAGACTGCAGTATTTCGAGCTACTTTTTCGGTGTGGCTATACCTTGGCTTGACGCTATAGTTTAAATGAAGTGTTAATGATGTGAGCTAAACGGGTAACTGGCCTATTTAAGAAAGCAATATATAGTTTTGCTTTGTGCCTGGCAGTCGGAACTGACGTTTTAGGAAGAATGCGTGGAACTTTTCGGTGATTTAAAACTGGCGCCACCCCCACGATTAAGCTAAATAAAGCATAATTGCTTCCGATGTGACAGTAAAACTTGTAAAAACTTAATACCTACATTTAAATGGAAGGTCTTTATTCCCATAAAAGGTTTGCCAAACTGTTTCAATCGCCTTTTTGCAAGACGATAGTTTTTTAATAAATGTTTTTGGATATTAAGATTTCTTGTTACGGCACTGGTTTTATTTGCCGTCTCTATTTGGTGCAAATTTCTACCATCAAGTGGAGTGCCTCGAGAAATTCTGCTAAGAACCATATCGTCACATTAGATTCAGTACTTATTCTTTTGTCCTCTTAAGTCAATCCACCAGGATTTTTTGATAAATCTAAATTTTCACCTAAGTTCATGTTGGAAAACTCTAATTCTGTCTCTTAGCTTTCCACAAACATTACACGTATCTCTAGATTATCTCTCGATAATTTAAAATCCAACTGCGCATCCGTCATAATTGTTATTTATTTCTATGTTTACTCTAATTGCTATCAAACAAATTCCGTCATCAGATTTCGTTACGCATCGAAGATAACTGCCGGCTACAAATCTATTTAATAAAACAAAAGAAAAAACATTAACCATTTTCAACACCCAACATAAACAAATTACTCGCCAAATGACAGCACTATAAAAAGTTCCATTTAAACCGCTTCATCCTCTAATTATTACCTTCCGTGTGATTCTATTCCATTCGTCGCCTCCCCAAAGTCAAGTTCACGCTTAATGATCCGATGAGGAAAAAAAAATTATCCACGCGCCAAATATCAACACATGACGAGAGTGCTTGCCACGGTTGGAAGGGAATAAAGCCAACTTAAGGGCATTTTAGCGAATACACGACGCAAAGAAAAAGTGGCGGGTAAAAATCGTGACAACTAATTTCGATTGAGTCCGAGATTGCATTTACATGGCGGCGCAGTAGATGTGAATGTGGCCAGATGACATGCAAACCTTTAAAAATTGCTCAAAACGATACATTAAAACCGGGATACTTTCGAATAATGTTGACGAATATGAAGCATAGGTTTATGAAGAATTCAAAGAAAATCGTGTCGGAACGTTTATCTCTGCAACCGCTCCCAAGTACGATTGTGAGGGTGGTGGTGACTTTGACTCTGATTCAAGTTCATGGTTTGGCAGCAGGAACTTTTTGTATTGTTGGTTTTCTTTGTGCTACACGCCAGAGACTGTTGTGTCCAGCAATTTGGTTTCCATTTAAATCTGCGCAGTAAAATAACAAATTACATAGTCACGTATATTTGTCGAATCGGTCTTTGGTAATGTAGCTCGTAATTGCGTTAGGGATTTGTTTTTGAAAATGGACGCACAGCTTTCTGGTGGTGTTTACTATTGGCCCGAGGTTGACCTGAGAATTGATTTTAAATGCATTTTATGAAGATACTTAACTATCTCGAATTAACTGGAATTTAGTGTTGTTGGTTGTAAAAGAAGAAAAACATAAGTGCCTATACGAGTTTAATAAAAATTGTTTACTTTAATTAAAAATAAACTTATCAGATTTGGAATTAGATCCCGAAATATTATAACAAGTAGCCAATCGCTCTCGCATACACGATAGTCAATATAGGTTTCAAAAAAGTAGAAGTACAGGCAAAGTTCTAGCTGATATCGCAAACATGGTCAATGAAAGTCTTAACAGAAGCCACCATGTTTTATAGTAGGTACTATTCATGGGCTTCAGTAAAACTTTCGATTGAAAACTAAAGTATTTCAACTTACTAGAAGCTCTACGACGCAATGGCATAAGAGGAATAAATTCGGAGTAACTATTGGAACACCCGCACGACAGGCTGTTTTGATGAAAATCAAGAACGTCTTGTGTGAGAGGAAAAAGGTTGTAAATAGTGTCCCTTAGGGATCTGTTACGTATTTCCAAACGTTGCCATGATATTGAACGAAAGTAGCTGCCAACCTGTTCGAAGAAACTAACATCCCTACTTTATGTCAAATAGCCAACGTGGTTTGTCTTTCTTTATCATCTCGACTTCCGACCCAACTGGTAACCATTGTAAGCTTCCACTAAAGAATAAATAAATCTCTAGTTAGGAAAAGTATTGGAATATATTTTATTATATTGGGGAAAAGGCATTTTTAGCTGGACAATACACAACAGGCTTAAAGCTGGGCCCAATCCGTTTCATCCTTTACACGATCGAGCTTTGCGCGTCGTAGAGAAGAGCACTCCTTATGCTTTTGCGGCGGCTCCTGTACCACTTCCAGCGAAGAATCGCCTAATCTGTTACTGGATACACATTTCCCAGGTAGCTCCCACGTTATTAGCAAATAAGGTTGCCAATTTGTGGGGAATTTCCCAAACTGCGGGGACGGGGAATCTCAACTCGTTTGGGGATTTTGAGGGGATTGGCATTATGCGGGGAAAATGCGGGGATTTTTACATTTTAGCATTTAATTTAGTACTGTATCTAAGGACGATACATAAACGGTTTGATGATTTAAATAAGAAAATATGAGTAGCAAAAAAGAAAATATATATTGGGGTAAAGGCTACGGAAAGTATGGAACATTTGAAAAGAGACGAGAGGGTACATTTTCGTTCAGTTTTCAGCTATTTCAAGTTTCTATAAAACATGCCAAGATTTTTACATTGAATTGACGTCGGGCATTTCAAATTATTAGATTAGATTTTAAGGATACATTATTTTCTATTACATATTTCTATTGTGAATCCATCAGAACTCAGCAGTTCAACACAAAATCAATGATGCCTTGCTGAAGCGATTTCCAGTGCTTGAAAAGTTTGTGACATTTCAAAAACTGGATGACGAGTGGCGATCTCACGCTATGTCGGATTTTGTTAGACATAGACTTGAGGAAAAACATAGTGCTCCAAACTACTGGGATAAGGTGTTTAGACTTAAAAACAATGCCTGACATGGACAGTTTCCAAATTAAAAAATTGTCATCTGCTTTTTACTTGTATTGCCTTTTGCAAACGCACCAGTTGAAACAAAATTCGGTGAACTGAAAAACATAAAAACTGAAAACACAAATCGCCTACATATTGATACTTAGTATCTTTAATGACCAGAGAAGGAATTAAAAAATAGTGGGTAGTTTGAAATTTGATCCATCAAAGATGTTAGGAGCAAAGATTATGGCAAAAAACATTGGCTGAGTAAAAATAAATAAATAAAATGTATCGATTTTTTTTAAAACCTGTTTTTTACTATATAATGTGTGGGGAATTTGTGGGGAAATGCATCTTTGTTCTTCCCCAATTCGGGTAATTTACGATCGAATTTTGGGGAATTTAGGAAAGTGTCATCGGCAACACCGAGTCTGCAATACAAACCTAAACAGGTCAATACTAACTACACAGGTCGGATTCCTAGGGAGAAACTGCTATGGGCGCTACACAGCTTCAAACCATATAAATCCGCGTGGCCAGATGACATAATATTATTATGGAGAGAAGTAAAAGTAGTTTCATACACAAAACCAGTAAATGTTCCCATATAAATCCTTAGGATCTCAAACCCATTAGCCTATCATCATTCTTTCTAAAAACGTTAGAAAGGCTGATTGATATCCATCTACGCACTAACATTAATACAAGACTCCTGTCTACGGCTCACCATGCATATTGCAAAGGCAAATCTGTTGGAACAGCCTTACATACGTTAGTACGTTCAATCAAATATTCCCTTCACCATAAAGAATACACTATGGTTGCATTAATGGACATTGAAGGCGCTTTTAAAAACGTCCATACATCCGCGATCGCAAATGCACTGTCAGATCTGAAGGTAGATGACTCACTTGGTCAGCTTATTAATCTACTACTCACAAGTCGGATTTTAGTAGGGGAACCCCACATGTCGGAGTCCTATCCCCCCTCCTCAGGAACTTAGTGGTGAACGAGCTGCTGATGTGCCTGGAAATTGAGGGCTGCAGGGTGATTGCCTATGCAGACGACTTCAAAGTCAATATCACTCCCAGACCATTCTGGGAGGTAGGTCCCCCTGTCGAAAATAAATCGATCCACTTTTATACCGATGGATCCAAAACCTACGAGGGGGTAGGTGGAGGTGTGTTCTCTGACAGGCTGAACCTCAGCCTCTCCTTTCGCCTCCCTTATCACTGCAGCGTGTTCCAGGCGGAAATCATGGCGACTAAAGAAGTCCTATCGTGGCTGAAGAGGAACGTGATATCCGCTATGGACATCCGGATCTTCTCAGATAATCAAGCTGCGCTAAAATCTCTGGATTCTGTCTCCACAAACTCCATCGTCGTCCGTGACTGCCGATCGTCTCTACTGGAGACGGCAGAGCATTTTAACATTCACCTTGCAGATATTCCAGGGAACTGTAGGGCGTATGAACTCGCCACAAATGGAACCATACTTAAACCTGATAAAGGTCCCTTAGGCATCCCAATTGCTTCATCAAAAGCTCCAACTGGTTCAACGAGTAAGAAGAAGAATGATCCTTGTGGTATTACAATGCACCTTTTCATTGGTCTAAGTGTGTCGGCCTCTGTCGGCTGCCACTATAACCTAATCTAACCTAACCTATGCTTTTGCGGCGATACAGTGATTGTAGTGCGTCACAGTTATAGAAGGTAGCGACATCTCAGGAATTCGGTGCCACGAAAACGTTTTGCTTATCAACGCTAAGAAGAAAAAAATCATGCATGTAGGAAATCCAAGCTTCGGAGCAATGCACTTCCCAATAAACATTAAAAATGGTCTTCTTCTTTTTCTTCTCCCTTTATTAGGTTATGGCCAGAATTAGGGGACCATAACCCGCCCATTTAACTACGACATCGAAATGTGGATGCTCCCTTGATTGATTATTGTTTAATCGACCTTTACGACACCGGTGATCTCAAGTCGGGACAGCTTCAAGATATTAAATGTGTTGCTAGGCTCACCTGGATTTTAAAATTGCCTAGATGTGATTCCCCCCTTAGTCGCCTTTTACGACACGCCCTGCATGGATATTCTAAGCCTGTTCCTGCACGGGAAAAACACTAAAAATGATGATTGTCCTAATACCCCAAAAGAGGGCATTGAACTTGTAGACATTTACAAATATCTGGAAGTTGTATTTGACTTTGAGACAAGTACTTCGACAAACTGCACATGGATCTGAAGAAGCCTTACCGATTTGAAGTATCATGCAACCGCGCCGATTCTGAAACAGGTTTCCTTTGTTCTGGTTCTATCTAAGCTTCGATATGTTGTACCTGGTTGCGGGATGCAGTGACAGCCGACATCAAAAAGCTGCAAATACTGCAAAATGCGACCTTTAATTAATAAATTGCAAGAACCCACTTCAAGACGAGCAAAATTTCAATTTGCTTAGCTTAAAGCAGCTCTACAAGATAGCGATACCTGAAGCAAGCACATGTCGCAATCATAAGAAAAGGACGGCCTGAAAACTCAAGGGACACATAAATGCAAAAAACACCAGCACTTAATTGGCCACAGTAAAAAAGTGATCTCAAAACGGAAAAAGTCGTTATTTGAAAAACATCCTGCCACAAGGAATTGACTTCAATAAAACGTAGTAGAATCGAAAGTTTTTGGTACTAGAGTTTTTGGTTTCTTTATACTTACCGAGACAGAATTATCGCCTAGTAAATACTCAAGAGAAAATGGTTCATGAATAAGAATTTAAGCAACGTTTAAGACAATTTAAATATTGAAGCCAGTTAAACTAAACAATATCTGAGATATAAGCTAAGAATATCTAATAAATAAATACGACTGTAAACATTTTACGCTTACCATCACTTAGATACATAAGTATGCGCCAATTCGTTCCCTCTGTTCTATTCCGACCAACAACCAAAGTGGGGTAGCTGCTTATTGGGTCCAATCCAAAGATATAAATTTATTCTTCATTGTTAATACATGATGTTTGGACATATTGGCATATTTATATGTATGGAGATACTATTTTGACATTTATTTAATGAGAAACACGCCTCGAGTAATCCCTGTCACACTCTCACCCTCATTCTAGCACCCCGAGACTAAGAAAATAGTTCTTCACTCCCAGAAACTTAAATATGAATAAAAGTTAGTGCCAGAGTCATATAGACATGGTATTTGCGACGACATAGAAGACCGCTAGAAAATCAAACGTGCGAATAGAGCATATTTACCATTGAGTATGATGTGCCGCCATAGCGTTCCAAATTTCTGTTCTTTGTACAAACAAATGAAAGAAAATTGTCCATATTTAACTGTCTGCGGCTGCAACTCAGAACTACAATATGAGTAAAATATTTGTAAGACTTCTGGCATTAATTTGTGTTTTTTTTTTCTTTATTTACAAATGAGGAAGGCATGAACTAAATTTATAATATCGAATAAAGTGGCATCCGAATGAATTGGGTTTGTTGTTTATATTTCCCAATGCTAATGCTTGATAGTGCCAAAATGTTTCTACATCCATACTAATATTATAAATGCGAAAGTAACTCTGTCTGTCTGTCTGTCTGTCTGTCTGTCTCGCTTTAACGCCAAAACTACTGAACCGATTTAAATGAAATTTGGTACACAGATAGTCTAGAGCCTGAGAATGGACATAGGCTACTTTTTACTGTGGGAAAATGCTTCATCCGCTGTCCAGAAGCGGAGATCTAAGCTGACATCTAAGAAAAGTTGTAACTCTCGAATGCTTTCTAGCTCCTAGCTTTGGAATGACTCATCCAAATGAAATAGGATTTTTTTTTAATATATATATAAATCATCTTTGTAGGCTATCCTGAAGTTGAATAATAAGCATTAAACTATAAATTTTATACGATTCAAAAAAGTAAAATGTTCGATTGAAGCTAGATCGTTGGATTTTCCCAGCGTTCAGTGGAGGAAAATGTGTGTGTGTGTGCGGCACAAATCTGTTTCTCTACCTGTACCTTTTGTGCAATGTGCTTTTTCTTTCTTTTTTTATGCACCTTTTGCAGTTTGTGTTGTTTTTTTATGGCGCATGGCCATGGGATTGAGGAAGATAGGGTATGAAATGTAAATGAGATTGAGACGGAGTTATACTCAGAGTATATCCATATAATGAGTAGGGACACTCTCGACGTTTTCTTTATCAGTTCTTATCAGCAAGTATTTAATTTTAAATTTGAGAAGTGGCAGACTGGCGAAGCAAGGCGAGCACGGGACAGCTAGTACATACATATGATTGACAAAAATGTGCCAGACAAGTTTAAAGGCGTACCTTCTCCTTGAATGCAGTAGTTTCTTAAACGGCAAGTGTAGCTGCTTCACTCCATACCTTATTGCTGTATGGAAAAAATAAAACAGGTCCCAGTTCTCCATCTTCTGGAACACCAATTTAGAGTTGTCTTCATGTTGAGTACCTACTTTTCGGGCTTTACCAAAAACAAACTTAATCTTCTTCCTTAACGACGAGGCTATAATCTAAACAAGAGGTATAGTAACCCTTCCACTTCATTGCATCCCTTATACCGCCTGTTTGATTCGCTTGTTCGACCTAGAAAAAAAAAATTACAGGGGTCGCGGCTGCAGATCATTCCGCCAATGAGGCCAATCCAACGCTGGTATTGTTGCAATAATCTGATCCTGGTGTTTTTAGACCGATTGTATAGGAACGATGATTGATGTTGCCTTTGTAGTGGAGCTCGTACAATCTCCCCTTTGAACATGATAGTACTGACTGGCACGGTTGCACTCCATTAGTTCTGTAATAAAGTCTTTCTCGGATCTTTGAACGTCTTGTTTGATCAAGCTTTGTTACTCCAACTGTCATGCGCAGCATCTTCATCTCAGCTGCGGTTCAATTGGCCTTATGCCTGAAATTATGTTCAAAATCTAATGTAATGAACCATCCCTAATTGAATAAAGATCGTTGATTCAGACTTACACCCATGTTCTGCATTTCGATCGAAATCGAATTCAATTCACTTTTCAATTTCACTCGGAATGAAATTTGGTGTTATGCATTTCGATCGTTTTAGATTTTTTCGAATTCACTTTCGAATTGTCAAAGACCTAAACAAACACAATGTTTGATGTTAAGTCAACATGGATGCAATAGTTTTAGCAATTTTCAATAAAAAAAATGCTTAACTTAAACCATTCGTAATAACTCCCTACAGCTTTGCTCCAATTCACAATATTCATTTCGATCGAAATGCAGAACACACAATTTCACTTTCACCTTGCACATTCACAAAAAGTGGAATGCAGAACATGGGCCTTAGTTTCTGTTGGTATAATATATAAAAAAAGTTCTCCAGCCCTTAAAATAAACCCTTTAGCTGGAAGATGTTCAGTAGATATTCTAGGTTTTCCCCTCTTTTTTCCATCCTGATATCCTCAGTTACCTACAAATTTAGACAGTGAGACCTCATAAAGTTTTTCAAGTAATAGCTTCCAAGCGTTTTGTTCCTGCTTGACAGAGACTCAGGCATTTGCAAAGAAAGTAAGATGTGTCCTTGTGGTGTTACCTACAAACAAGTATCAGATTTTTCAATGTTCATTCAATAGAAAGTTTTGACCAATGATAGCAAAAACCAACTTCAATAGATATACATATTCTGTCATACATGCTTCCGAGATATATATAGCCAAGAACAAAATAATACTTAATAAAGTTCAGACCCATATTCCAGCTGTTCCCCTTCCTGCCCAGCACTTGGTTTCTGTATCCTTCTCATTGCCATACCGCCATATCTTGTTTTGTGAGCTCTTTGAAATAAGAAAATTCGATTTCCCATTGATCTAGCAGGAACGTATATTGGATCCAATAAAAGAAGCGATGAATACTTTATATGATAGCATAGTATATCTCTAACAAACATTGCAGTATGAGTGTGCTTCTAGATGCAAGCGAATTTATCCCAAGCAATTGGCATCTTTTTTGGACTTTGTAATTGGGGCAAAAATCCCAGCGCAATTTTTGAAATATATACAATAGGTACATATTTCTTAAAACATCGTTGAATCTTTTCAACCCGGTCTGAGAGCACTTTAAATGCACGGCACCATGTCACAATCCCGGAGCGATCCAACCAGAGAAGTTAATATAGATAATAGGACGTACGGGTCTCTAAAATCCTTGCAATTGCGCTTAATGAAACCTACTAACGATAAATAATCAAAATGGCTTTTAAACGAGAAAGAGGAATCAAGTAATATACCTAAGTCCTTGACAGTTGAGACCCGGCAAATAAAATTAGATTCAACAACAAACTGACCAATTATTTGTAAAAAAAAATGCGTTACAATTACTATAATTAAGTTTGAGTCCATTTGTGTTGCACCAAGTTGCCGACGAGTTTACATCAGGTTGAATCCGATGACAATCTTCTTAACTTTTCATTCTTAAACAGATTGACATCATCTGCATATAACAGACATTCGCAATGTTTAAACACTGTTAGAATTTCATCAATGAAAAGTATCAACAGGAGCGGACCCAGGTGACTACCTTGAGGAACGCCTGATGTACATTTTATTGACTTGGAACACTTATTACCAATCTAAACTATTTGCGTTCTACCAATTAGATACGATGATAAACAATCAAGCATTTGGGAATGGAAACTGAATATTTAAAGCTTTTTAAGTAATGATTGGCGATTCACTGAGTCGAAGGCTTTACTTAAGTCAGTGTAAATTGCATCTACTTGGAATTTATCTTCAATGGCGTTAGTCACATACGATGTGAAATAAGTCAGATTGGTAACAGTAGACCTCCCGGACACAAAGCCATGCAGTGCAGGCAGTGCTTCAGATAGGAATGCATTCGTAAAAAAATGAAGTCTGTTTTTCACCAAGCTTTCAAACAACTTGGGAATTCAGGAGAGTCTATTCTTGTTAGTCTGTGTATTTATGTCATTGACTTGATATTGGTAATGCCGCCATATGTTAGTTTTGTTTGCACGATTTTTGTATACATCCACAGACTAATTTTAGGGTTTCTTCCCCACTTTTCTCCCGAAATTCTGTTGCATTCGTAAAGAATGCATTTTTGCAATCAATACTACTAGTCGTATGCTATAACTTAATATCATATGTAGTTCGTTATTGACGAGGATCCAAAATACATAAGTGGAAGATGACTTGTGGTGTTCCTCAGGAATTTGTTACTCTTGGGTCAATGCCTCCCTAGTCTTGCATAGGTGTTACCTTCAGTGAGCAAATTCATAATAAATTGAACATACGAGTAGTTTAGCCCTATAATTCTCTCTTGTGTTGATGACTTCGTTGTATGCCCCTGCAATGTCTAGAAACGCGACTAGCGTAATGTTCCTTGTCTTTTAGTGAAGTTCGAACCAAAAAGCTAACCCTAACCCATTCCCTCAATTTATTATTTTATACCGTTTTAAGCAAAACATAGTTGTTTTATACTTTTAAACAACAGTGTTTTGTTCTTTTGATCAATCAAGACTCTTCATAACCTGCAGTCCTATGGTTGATAAATCAAACACACCGTTTAAAACATTCACCAGTGTTAACCACATTCAGCAACACAGCTGACAGAAAAAATGTCACAACATACATTAGTGTTGATATTTAAATTCTGATTGATGTTGCGGTTAGTTTTCTTTGCATGTTTTGAACAATAAGAAATGAAATGAAAAATAACAATTAAAATTTAATTATTAAAATAAAAACCTTGACGTGTATCCCGACCCGAAGTTCAACATTTTGCGACAAAATTTCGAAATTTAATTTCACGTTTACCACTGAACCAGAAAATAGCATATGACAGTTACGGTCAAAACCTGGTTGAGCGTGTTATTTTTCCTTTGAAATCAAAAGTGGTTGTACCGAAATATTTAATTCTCCAACAAAATGAAATTAAATATGAATTGAGTGTATTTCTAAGGCCCCTAAAGTAACAGCTGACCCCTTAAACAATCTAAACATGCAATGATTTTTGATTTATCTCCTGAAAAAATCTGTTTCCTTAATTGTTTTGGCTTTTTGTGCACTCCCGCGCAAAACATTCCGAAGAACAGTTATTAAAATTTGAATAAAGCCGCAGCTTGCGTCGAGCAATAGAACAAATTTTCCAAATTGACATTTTGACAGAGTGTTGATCTAGATATGAGTTCAATATATTTCCGGGAAAAACAATTACACTGTCTGGCTGTATCATCACCGTCCGCCGTTGATTCTTGATTATTGTGAGGATGTGCTACCTGCAGTGATGCAGTCTCCTATATTTGCCCCACATTGACATAACAAGTAACAACTACAGTTGAAATTCAATTGGTATTCCATTGAAATGCAATTATGTATTTATTTAGGGCCGGTGCACACATGCGGCATTTTGCCGCTAAACACAATACCAGCAACGGAGTTTTATAAAGAAAACGAGTTATTTTCGCGAACCTCGTGTACAAAAACTATTGAAAAGAAACGACGTAATGGTTATATCCTTTTGCTGTCATAGACTTACAAAAGGGATATATTCTAGACCTTTCAATAGTTTCGGCTATTACCAACTCAATATTGACTTCGTCATTTTCCGCCATAATTATTTTTTCGTATCTATATAAATCTGCGAGGCAACATTGAACGTTTTGGCCTTTAAGTCCCTTAGTTTTCGCTTACGTCTTTACGCTTACTACAGATCGGTAGGCTACGAAGTGAATGTGTAAAAGTTAATTTCATGACATAAGCATTTCAAATAATCACTTTCTTGCTTCTTTTCGTTATGACGTTATGAAAACAAAAATTTAAAAAAAACAACTTAAAACATAAAAAATGTCCAGGCAGACGGCAAAGCCATGCTATTCGATTTGTGTAAATTTACGTTGTAACAAAACAGAACATACAATAAATCGAAATACATCTATCTATCTATCTCTATCAATTGGATTTTATTTTAAAATCAGTAGGTGGGGGCAGTGGCCCAGAGGTTTGTGCGTTGGACTACTAATATTAAGGTCTCAGGTTCTAATCCCGCCGAGCCCAAGTAACACCTAAAATGTTTTTTGCTGCCCCACCTCTTGTAAACGTCTGACAAACATCCAAGAGTATCAATTGTCATGAGAAACTTCTCAAATTTGCGGTTCAGATTCGGCTTAAAATTGTAGGTCCGATGCTAGGTGTAAGGCCCTGTATGGGTCGTTAATGCCAATTTTTTTTTTATTTATTTTAAGAACATGAGACTACAAAATAGAAGTGGAAAGAGCTTTTTCTTTGAATTCTGTAATTTTTTAAGACAATCCTTTTTTGCTAGAATGTGGTGTAATTGGAAAGGCAATATGTCCCAGAAAAGTTCCAGCATATTCTTTGCACCATGTATCACTATCATCCAGAATCTAGGGCTTTTCAATATCCCTAACTGGTTCCTCAACAGGCAGAAGGACATCATCGATGTCAAGAACACACTGTGCACTTCATTGTTCTTGGATTCGAAGCTTCGTGACGATTTTCAGCGTTTGAAGAAGATTCGTGCCATCGTGGTATGCGCTACTGGGGTCTCCGTCGTGGTCGCACAGTTTGTGTGTCGAAGAAGAAGTAAACGCAGAAAGGATATTTATGTATTTACGTTTGAAGAGGTGGATGAATTAAAGACAAAACGAATTTTGCATATAGGCAACATGGTCTATGGCATTCATATTTTTTCTACAGTTTTTTTTTGGTCTATGGTGCTGACTGCTGAACGATAAGTAGAAAACGGGAACTCATATTGGGTTCTTTCGAAAGACAAATACTGCGTCGGATATATTTGGTCCTGTGTGCGAGGAGGGCGAATGGGGGAGAAGATGCAACCCCGAACTCTTGCAGCTGCACCAAGATGTGGACGAAGTCCAAAAACTTAATGGCGTCAACAACACTGGCTCTGCCACATTGAGCAAATTGTCAATAATGTTCCAGCCAAGAGGATCTTCGACTCCCAGTCCCAGTCCATTTTCAAAAAGAGAAGGAACACCGAACCTCCGTTTTAAAGACAAAGCCTTAGCGGATGCCAGGGCGCATGATCTGGCCAACTGGTAGCAGGGGATGGAAGGCTACAATGGCTCAGGCAGAGACTTCACGAGTCGGGAGCCCGTTCAGTAAGTTCCTTTGTAAAAGAAATGCGTCCGGAAGGTTTGACCCATTTCGAAATTTATAAAATAACAGAATTAGAGTGGAATGGTTCCGTGCACCAATATGCTGAAGAAGAAGAGCACGACGGTGTACATTTTGAAAATGTCATGGAAGAAACCATTCCCAATCTATTTGAAAAAAGCGAGGAAATTGATATATATGTACTGAAAAGAATTATTGTTGTCGAAGAAGAATGGGCTAAAAGTGAGAGCGGAGCAGAACAAAATGTGCAGGAAGCTTCCGAAAAAATCAATTTGGATAGTTTGAGGTGGAGGAGCACAGGCTTGAAGGTTTTCGATTGTAGTTGGAAAAATGAAAGGGTTTTCGGAGAAGTCAAAGATCCCATCAACTATTTCAACCACTTCATTGATGCTGCAAGCACATCATCGAATCATACGCCATTGTTTTCAATTGGAAACAAGCTACGTAACGCATCTAAAAGTGTACCAACAAATTCACGCAAAAAAGGTAGTCCATTGTCACTTTTTACAACCATGCAATCAAGTCCATTGTCACGATGATACATAGCGGGATGCGTCTTGACCAGACCAGTCACTGGATTGGCGGCAGAGCAAAAGAAAGTTGTTGTTATGACACTCTGATTATCCCCGACCAAAGTGCACTTAATGCGAGGTATATTTGTGCAGACTTGATTTGTGACGAAATTGATAAAACGAATTGAAAATATCTAATTCGGCGGTGACGCAGGAGTTTGCGGCAAAAATAGCGCGCAGTGCCGCTCATGAAACAGACGCACGTGTGCACCGGCGCTTGACACACTTTTATCGTACCAGTAATTTGAATTGTTTTTTTTTATGTTCGTAACTGGGATAGGGAAAGGCGACGGAAAACTGAAAATATCGAACACATATGTAGAAATTCTATCTGTCAATTAACGTGTTTGTTATGTAAATAGGCGCACACGTATCTTAGGTGCGTACCTAACTATATTCTTACCATCTACGTACCTATTGTTATCGTTTGTAGACGTTTGTGTATCGTGTATTGAAGTTGTGAATCGTTGTATCGTGCGCACAATTTCTATACTTGAGCCGTTAGATAGTGCCCATGTGGTAGACTATCTTAACGTTAATAAATAAAATTAATTCTGGAATTTCGTGTACGTACGCGATTGGCATTGGTCGTTCAAGGTCGATTTTCGAATGAGGAACTTTTACGGTTATTTAAAACCTTTAAACAATGTCGTGCGGCAAAAGAACACTAAATTAGGTAAGGCTAGAGTTGCTATCAGCAAAAACCGACACACTTAGATCAATATGATATCCTACCTGATAGGTTGATACATTAAGAGCTTATAATAGGTGTGTTTTTTTATCCATGCGGATCTGGATCTGGATCAATTTAATACGTAAAACAAAAACAACACAGGATCTTGCTATTTATCGGGATCATTAATCGTGATTCAAAATGTAATTACAAAACTCACTACCTATTTTTTCGTGGCGTTGCTTATTTAAATTATAGGAAATTATAGGAACACAATAATATTGCCAGACCAAAATATGAAACACTATTAATAACACAAAAAATCAATTAGCATATTTTCATATTCGAATAATTTACCACTGCGACTTTTGAGACGTTTTGCTTCGTAATATAATACACACAAATTAATGGAAATATTAGCAGTACAATACTGTTAATATGTTGCATATTTGAACATAATATTTGAACATAGTTTCTGAAAAAAAAATATTGAGTGCAAAATGTATGTTGATTTGTATTCAAATGGTAACACCCCCGACACAACAAGCGATCATATTGTGACGTCACATTGTACCCTATATTTGCAATATGGTTGAGTGCCAATCGAAACTTGAAATACCTGGTATCGTCTGTTATGTGTTAAAAACAACTGTTGCCACAAATTGCCACTGATGATCCAGATCGTTTTATTATCAGATCGGATCCGTATCAAGATCATTGGGATAATAAAACGCGGCTAATAAGAGTAAAGTCCGCTTTCATTTAATGCCAGTGTTGGTCAAGCGATCTAATGCGTTATAAAAAAGGTTCCCAATTGTAATTACTTTTTGTAGGAGAGAACAGTGCATGTCCTCGCCCATGCCGCTTCTATGGAAATAATTTGAGTATCCACTAAGCCTTGATGCATGCTTGCCTTTGAGACAGTGCCCAGTGGTGACACCTACACCAACCTTGACGCTAATATGCAGTCTAATTAGACGGAGCAAACTCTTAGAGCGGCGAACGTCCAGATTTGGTCGGATCTCCAGTTAGATCGCATGTAGCGGTTTGTAAGCTAGTGAATTTTCGTCAAGTAAAATAGGAAATGTAGTTCCATGTTAAGATTCCAACGATTTGATAGCAGCTTGGCTGTCTGAGAAAATGCGTATATCACGTTTCCTTTTGATCGTAATCCTTAATCGGTCATAATTTCCGCCTGAATCACGCTACCACAATTGGGAAAACGGAAGAGACTTTGATTTATCCTGGCCTAGAAAACGCCACCAGCAACGCCATCACAAGGTTTTGACCCGTGTCCTTTAAGAAATGGATCGATTCATCCTCTCAGAATAACATGGAAAAGATGACAAGTTTTTTCCAAACTATAACTGGGGTATGCTTATTTCAATGCTTCTTGGATGGGTCCTAAATGTTTTCAAGAGAGTGGCGTGACCAATGTCCTTACTGATCCACTGTGAGGTAGCTTCAAGGCGACCTGCCGCACCAGCCGTCGTTTATCTGCTAAAAATGTAAAGAAGTGCAAGATGAAACAAAATGCCCAGTGCTGCAGAGCGATAAGTGCGAAGTGCTACGATGATACATAGCCAAGCTTATTGTTAAGCTTCGCTTAGCTTACCCTGATTTGTTGCTTTATCTAAGGCACTCCACCAAACAGTCAAAACGGTATAGGCTGTAATTTTCCTTTTTTATACCCTATTCTAACGGTATTTTAAATTTTGACTCATAGTTTGTACCTTATACCTTATACCTTAGTATTGCACGTAGACCCCTAAAAAGTTACTATATTTTTTTGATCAGCATCGATAGTAATGCTGATCTAGCCATGTCCGTCCGTAAGTCCGTCTGTCTGCAAAATTAGGCCTTCCAACTGGACCTAGAGAGCTGAAATTTTAACCATATACTCTCTAGGGGTCCGCAATAATCAAGTTTAAGAATTTTTGAAATCCGACCACAGACACGCCCACAAATATATTATATTATATATTATCTAAAATTTAAAATTTCTAAAATTCGCCCACTGACACGGCCACAATTAAATAAAATAATGTTATTGAAAAACCAAAGTTTGAGCTAGGGAGCTGAAATTTATAATATATACTCTCTAGCGACCCTTTATGCTCATGTGTAAATATTTTCAAAATCCGCAAACTGACACCCCCACAATTTTAAAAAAAAACTTTTTTGAAATACCAAAGTTTGAGCTAGGGAGCTGAAATTTATAAAATAGGCTATCTAGGTGCCCTTTATACGTATGTTTAAATATTTTTTGAATCCGCCTACTGACACGCCCACAATTAAATAAAACAATTTTATTGAAAAACCGAAGTTTGAGCTAGGAAGTCTTAAACCCTTTTACGCCCGAAGCGGGCCACCCAGATACTATTATGTGATCTACGAATCGAAGAGGTGTGCATAGTCTTAATTTTTGTAAGGCAAAGAGGTTTCCAGAGTTTTAAACCTTTTTACCCGCGTAGCGGGGCAACTAGATACTATTATGGGATCATCGAGTCAAAGAGGTGTCCAGAGATTACATTTTTGTGAGTCGAAGAGTTGTCCAGAGCCTTAAACCATTTAACACGCGAAACGGGGCAACCCAGGTACTCATTTTGGGATCAGGGGAGATTTTTTTCAGTGAAATTTGGACCGAAGATATTTTCTGGGGATATTTTGACCGTATATACTATAAAAAAGGATATACACATAGGTAATTAGTCAAAACGTATGCAATTATTGGTCTTATGAACGAGACATTTAGGTGTTGTAACCCGCTTCTGGTTTCAATAGCTTTTATACAAGCGAAAAAAGCTGCGGTAGTTTATTCTTCCTCATTCTTTTAATCTTGGTATCCAGCTTTACCTTCTATCTTATATTATATCCTAATATTCAGCTTTGTTGGAAATTGTAAAGTTAATAGGTAGGTACCATTGATAGAGGGAAAGTCCACTAGACCTGCGGAATACCGTAGCATGTTCTGACCGGTAACTGCAGCTATCAACTGGCTTTGAATAAATTTTATATAAGTAATTATTTTCGTAACATCGATAGCTAGGCAGCAGTAAAAGTATCGGACTCAAAGGAGCAATATTTGCCACGATTCATAAGGATTTTCCATAAACTGCAAAATGAATGCTTAAGCGTAAGAAACTGCTAGACAAATTTTATCTGACTTATTTATCAGGTGACTTTAATAAACACAATTTTAGCCCATTTGATAACAATCCCAGTTAACGTGTTAAGCACCGAACAGCATTACTAACCTGAAAAACATTTCTTCAATTAACTATACTCGTCTTTTTTTAAAGCTGAATATTTGAATTTTAAATCCCACTTAATCGTTTTAAGACAAATTCACTTGAGAGCAGAATTTATTGGTAACTGCTTACTTTGCCACCAAACCATCCGAGCCACACATTCTATTCGACCGCTTTACAAATAAACGGTTCCATAGAAATCAATAGCTCTTAACTTCCCTTTTTACCACAGACCACAAGAAACAAGAAACGAATTTAAACTCAATGAGAAGAAATCAAGTGTTCAAACAAAACCAATCGATATTCAAATCGTTTACACAATTGACCTATCTACATTGTTCTCTGCTATTGCCGCCACCCGGTGTACCATCCCCCATCTCATAACCATAATCCTCGCCCTAAAAATGTCTGCCATATGACAAGTATGTACGTGCCACCTACACAGCACATAAACCTCGCCTTTCTTCTTCCGTTTGAAGTCTATTCTTAAGTGGGACTGTTTTTTTTTTACTTTTAAAATTTCACCCCTTGCTATGCACATGACACTTAACACACTTTCATCAGTCTTCGATTCCATACATACGTAATCGTCATCTTAAGCCATACTAATCACTTGTTAAACACGCACAACGTATTCATATGTACATACACCAGCATGTCCTAAACTCGTACGTGGCTTAAAAACAAACAAAGATCCATTTAAAATACTAATAATATTGTTGTGCTACACACCCTCACCAGGGGTAGATATACTCCATTTGTATACATTATTAATTCATTTATGTATATAAAAAAATGCAGGACCTAGTTTCGTAGCTTTCGTCCTTATATACGAATACATGTGTTTGTGCATGCCTTCAGATACTTTTTGTGTGTCCTTTTTTTTTGCTTGGCAGCTAAAAGAGGAAGACTTACATCCATTTACAGAGACAGTAGCTAGTTGATGAATTTTTTATTCTTAATATCTTTTTGTTGATTTTTACTATACAAACATTTTTTATTTATTTATTTTTCTTTTTCACTATTTCTTTTCTCTTTCTATTTTTCTTCTTTCTGGGTGTTTCTATTATTTTGTTGTTGTGTCGCTTAAAACTACTCCTTATCGCTTTTGTTGTTGTGTCCTGCACCTTCATCTAAAAACGTTGACATCGTCATCAAACCTGCTCCTGATGCTGATGGATTGGACACGGATTTCTTGCAATGAATACATGGAAACTGCTAATGAATTTGTGAATCCCGCACTGGATTGTGAATACAGGTGGCTTTTTGGTTTAAGGTTGGTGTTGGCTTTCTTTTTATAATATCTATATACTATCGTTATATGATTTGAATTTATTTTATTTTTTATTAAATGCATGTGAGTTTTAAGCTATTCATTGTCTATTCTTGTTGGTTTTAAGAAGAGTTATTTGGTTAAATGAGATCCATGTAATGAATACCGATTTCCTTATGTGGTTCATCTGGTCCAGTTGACCAGACATTTAAATCATATTTGTTCAATTGATCTGCAGGTCGTCTTCTTTAAGGCAACTTAACACAAAGTGGGCTTCATACTGCAGAGACAGGCTAAGAATATCTATCCGATAAACAGCGCTTGTCTTAAATGTGACTTAGGGAAGAAATCGCATCTAGCCAATTTTAACAATCAAGTGAATCTAGCAACACATTTCACATCTTAAAGCTGTTCCGCAAGTGTGCATGCAAATCCATGGCTTTTGGAGACGACTGGAGATCACAGGTGTCATATAAAAAAGAGCAACGATTTTAATTTTGACGCCGGCATAAGCTCTCATTTATTCGGCTTAATATAGCTTAGAAAGTAAAACTTAGAACTTATACCTGAAGCTTAGGATGGGACTGGGAAAGAAGATGAAGTTAAATTATAACCGGCCTATACAGGGCCTTACATCTATCTTCCACAACCATTTGTCCGTGTCCGAAGATATATTTTTGGGACGAATGGAAGTGGACAATGATATGCCGACCCAAAACGCAAAATTAAGACTTTCAGACTTTCGCACAGTGTGAAAAAAATATTATGTGTTACTGTGCCTCGACTTAATTTGAATCTAAAACCCCTCGGTCAGTAGTCCAACCACAACCACGAAGGCTAGTACTTCTAATTTACGTCTATCTACCACCCGAAGATTACGAGGGCTAGAACTGATGAAAATCAAATCCTGGAAAAGATCAACGAATTTCTAGTTCAGACTCACCATCTTTTCGTTGACTTTAAAGCCACATATGATATCATTTATTTTCAGGAGCTCTACATGGCGATGGCCGAATATGGAATCACAGCAAAACTGATCCAGTTATGTCGCGTGACACTTGAAAACACGCGGTGTAATAAGCAGTCTAGAAGCAGCTCTTAGGAATTATTCCAAACAGAGATGCGCCTTAATGTGATTTCTTCAATCTTATTCTGAAGAAAATAGTGCTTAGGGCAGTTGCCAACACGGAAGACGAAGACACTATTTTCAATAGATCCGTCCAACTACTGTGGTATGCGGACGATATCGACATCATCGGTTGTTTCTAGTGTACCGTGTTAGAGACTTTTAGGGCGATTGAAGAACAGATGAATCTGTCCACCACCTAGGACAAACCATCAACATTATTGGCAGGTCGTGCGTTCGAATCCCGGCCAGGGCCATGATTTTTATCTTGAATACTTACGTAAATACAGATCTCCCTAAGCAATTTAGGTGCCACGCGTGGAGAAAAAAAAAACCCTACGAAAGCACAAAACTTCTTTCCTATCCTCCGATTATTTCAAATAGTCTGTCGCACCTAAAATCATGCAATGCAATACTTTATTGCTAGGTGCTGTTAACTGTTAAACAAAAAATGCCTGCCCTGTGTTACAACACTATAAGGGTCTGTACAAAAACATTGCAGCGTGTAGCGCTGTTAGATTGAAGGAATCTAAATGTTGATCTGAAAAGCCTTATGGCCATACCAGCATCCTACTTTCCCTTCCTGACGGCATAGGTCGAATATCTACAGACTACACTGCACCCAAACTCAACTTCCAAAAAACGTCTCTGTGAGATTCCCCTCTAGATCAGAATGGGAGGAGAATGCGGTCGTAAATGAATTCGACATACCTATCTTCACAGATGGTTCCAAGATGAACTGGAATAGGCGCTGCTCTTTTCTCAACAGTGTTAGATATCTCTAAAATTCTTCGCCTTCCCAACGCAGCCAGCGTCTTTCAAGCAGAAGTACTTGCAATTGAGGAGACGTTACACTGCTACCCAACATAGCTACACCCAGAAAAAAAATAGGCATCTTCGTCGGTAGTCAGGCCGCGATTAAGGCTGTCGGTTCAACTAAGTCAACGTCCAAGCATTCCTCCTGCATTTCACCTCAAGGGCTGAGACTAGATGGATGAACTGTGTCATTTCAAAGAAGATCTGGCCAATCTACGATGACGCCAGAACTAACAACCTCTTAGCCAGAACACGTGTAGATGTCGACGGAAATTATCACGGACTATTGGCCATTAGGAACTCACGCAGCCAAGCTTGGCATCCCCCATAACACCCACTGCCGTAGCTGCGCTGACACAGACAAGAGTGAAACAGTGTTCCATCTTCTCTGTGAGTGTCCGGCCCTAGCCAAAACCAGACGCAGCGCACTAGGTCATCCCTTCTACGATGACCTTTCGGCCATCCAAAGCATCCATTTCAACAATATCATCAAATTTCTCAACTCCACAGGCTGGCTTTGAGCTCCCTCAACATCCTTCTCCGCCCTTAATTTCAGGTTCCGTTAGTTTTGGTACCAATGTGTTATTTGAGTTTTTCCCTCGTCAGGTAACGGGGAATACAGCCACTTAAACCAACCAACCAACCAACCAACCAACAAATACAGGAAAACGAAAACCCCTTTAGCGTAAGTAAATTATAAAAAAAAATCACTGTTGCTGTTATGGCTACAATTTTGAGGTAGTTCAGGACTACATAGTTTAAGCAGGTGCTCTAAAATGAACCTTATGGCAATACGTTAAAGTCAATTGGGAAAAACTACACGGTTTCTTTAGCTAAGAGCTTTAACTTGTCGCTGTGCTTTGTCGACAGCGATGTGGATGCTGCTGCTGATTTGAAAACAAACATAATTCAGCTGGGCATGAAATCCCTTTATAACGGAACAAAAAGTATGAAAGCCAAGGTAAATGCTTGGTGTGACGCTAGCTGTAAAAAGGCTATCAAGTCTAGGAAACAATAAATGTATTTTGGGCCTTTTAAAAACTAGCGGAACCCGGTGAACTTTATTCCGTTGTCTGGCATGCGCCAATTTCAGCGTACTTTTTCGAATCAGAGTTTGGGTGATGCGCTTCGCGGGTAAAAAGTATGTAGGGCTTTTCCCCGCATGGCTTAGCAGTTCAAGCTATTTGGTTGCTCCGCTTAGGGTAGGTGCTACTTGTCTGGCAGGCGATTATTTCAGCTTACTTTTTTCATTTTCTTAAAATACTTAATTTTATTTGACAATATCATTTTTTTGATTGCTTACTAGGAAACAATTTGCTCTTTTACACCACAGTCAGCCGTAAATAAAACTAACTTTGCTAAGATTAATCCAGACAGGTCAGGTATATTCTTTACCCACAAGGTTCGCAGTACCACAGAACAATGGATTCTTGGTTGATCAAAACTACAGCGGATCTGAAAGGTAAAACCTCCCCAAGTCTGCCTAAGGCGATCTTATCTAGATCAAGAGATCTAACGTCGCCAAAGGCTACGAGGCGCACGTTCCTTTGATGCAAACCGGCATCTTCCGTTTCTGTAGGTGGTCCAGGATGATCTTTAATGAAGGTTAAATATAAGTTTAATAATTCTTCCGTCTGGATCACTGCGGTCCATCACCGCGACCACAATCTTGTCTATTAGGACATCGCTGAAGGACTTATGAAATGTTTTGGCGGAATTTGAAAAAGTGCTGGTGTTATGCACCTTAGGTTTTTTGGAAACCAAATCGGTTTCCTCCTCCGAGCTCTGGCGCTTAGATGGTGTTCTGTTCTGTCGCCCTCCAGAATATGTATCTCCAAGGACCTTCAGAGTCCTCATATCATTTCGCCGGTCTTTTTAGTACATACTAGGCTTATTTGTGGGTTTCGGGCCATGTAGTGCCGCAAGCCTACCACTGCTAGTAAGGGATTTGCCTTATCTAGGCTCACTGCGATTGCCGGTTTCATTTGGACCACGATTAATTACAGTTTCAATGCCACTCTGCGTTTCAGGAACTGTACAAGTAGACAGCATGGTCGCCGTGCCATCGCCTGGTTTTGAAGAGGTACCGATCTTACATTTTGTTGTTCGTTTTTGGCTTGTTATGTTTTTGTTTTTTCTTTGTTCTGAGTTCATACACTTCGCCACTTAAATAGGACACACCTTATGTCTGTTTTCTATCCTTCATTGCTCCCAAACCAAGCATTCTAGAGACTTAATTTTTTTTTGTAAATTAAAATTAATTTATTTGCTGTAGTTTAATCAAAGGGAAGATTCAATGCTAAAGCTTTAAGTTTTAAAAAAATATTATCAACCAAAAACCGGAAAAATGCGGGGTCGAAAATTTACACCACTTGAATAGGACACTTTAATAAAAAAAAAAAACATTTTAGAGATTTCTGATTCTTTTTATTACAAAAATAACTTATATTTAAGATAATTGGCGTATTTTACATTCAGAAAAAAAATGTTTAATAGTGTTTTGAGCCACCTTTCTGTTCCAAAACTTCACACATCCGGTTTGGAAGGGATGTATACAAATTAGCCAAATAATTCTGTGAAATCGAGCTCCAAGCTAATTCGATGGCTTGGGTTAGTTCGGGTATACTCGAATATTGTTGTCCTGATCTATACTTGACGTGTCAACCATCCCCAAACATTTTCAATGATATTTCAATCCGGAGAATAGGGCGGCCAGCTTAATACCTCCACATTTTGGCTCTGTATATATGTTTTAACTACCCGTTGTTGATAAATCCACGGCAGAGGTCCAAAAAGGGTATGAAAGTATGGAAAGCCCTTTTTATACCCTATTCTAAGGGTATATTAATTTTGACGCATAGTTTGCAACATACCTTAATATTGCCCGTTACTATATTTATGATCAGCAGCGATAGTAATTTCGATCTAGCCATGTCCGTCCGTCCGTCTGTCGGCAAAAATTAGGCCTTTAAACTGGACCTAGAGAGCTGAAATATTAACCATATACTCTCTAGGGTCCCGAAATAATAAAGTTTACGAATTTTTGAAATCCGGCCACAGACACGCCCACAAACTCAAAAAAAAAACAAAATTTTGGAAAAAATCGAATTTTGAGCTAGAAAGCTTAAATTTTTTATATATGATCTACGACTCCTAAAACTGCTCGGGATACAAAATTTTCAAAATCCGCCCACTGACACGCCCACAAATAAATAAAACATTTTTTTTGAAAATCCAAAGTTTGAGCTAGGGAGCTGAAATTTATAATACATATATACTCTCTAGGGGCCCTTTATTCTCATGTGTTTATTTTTTTTAAAAGCCGCCTACTGACACGCCCACAATTAAATAAAACAATTTTATTGAAACACCCAAGTTTGAGCTAGGGAGCGTTTTTTTAAATTAAAATCCTTTAAATGTTATATAACAAAATATGTAGGGCGTTCTTAACAATTCAACCATACTTAGACTTTTGTCACGCCCACTTATGAGGGATAGGAATAAGAATAGGGTATCCAACAGTTCGCCCAAGCGGACTGTAGCCCTTCCCTATGTTTCAGTATGCCATTGTAAGCCAATGCATTCGTTGTGGTTGACATAAATTGTAGTTGGCACCCGGTCCAAATAATGTGTTTCTTTGCTGGGGTCATGGAAATAGTAGCTATAGCCATCGGGGCCTTCCAAATTAATTTGTTTTCATCGGAGAAGACTGCTCTATGCCACTCCGAAGTCCAGGTCACAGTTAAGCTTTCGTTATAATACGACGCATAGTTGTAAGACTTGCCTTGACACCGCATTTATCTCTGATTTTTGCCAAAGAGTCGTGGGAATTTGACGCTTTTCTGAAAATAAGTCGCCTTTCCGCATTAGTAAGCAAGCTGTGTGTCCGGCCTTTCATGTTTTTTTCATATTCATACTCATTACTTAAAAATGTGGATCTAACGTGTCGGCTCCTCGATTTTTTTAGCTGTTTTGGCAATAGATAATCCAGCGTCCTTGTAAGCTATGATTTGTCCTTTTTCCGCCTCGGTTAATGCTTTTCCTCAACCCATTTAAGTTTTTTTTTTTTTTTTAAATTAAATAGTCGAAATTAACAAAAAAAATCGATCAACGAAGAATATGAGTCCGCGTGCCAAAGATAACGATCAAATTAAATGCATGTTCTATTCAAGTGGCGCAAAAATGTTGCTTTAATTCCAACGAATGTTAACATAAAGTGGAAAAAAACATATAACGGCTGTTTTCCAGGACTCGCAATTTTGTCACAGAGAAAGAAGAAGAGTTGGACAAAGATAGCGGGCATAATATCATTATATTATCATTCCGCTTTCGAGTTATGAGCATGAGTTATGATCAAGTGGCGATAAGTGTATATGTGTGCCCCACTAGTAGCGAAGAAAGGAGGCCCGCCTGCACAGAGATCCGCAATATGCAGGTAAGGCTAGCTAAACCGGAGGTCGCTAGCTATCCGAATACTTCATTAACGACTGAGCTATTTTTTAAAAACTTGGCCCTCAGCCAGGTTAACCAACGGAACGGGACGTCTGACACCTTGGGTCCGGCCCAGGGATTATGGATCTGGGGAAGCAGGACGGGATTAAGAAAGGGGTAATAGAGGAGGGAGAGGGGTTGGACGGAACATCCTTTAGTTACTTCTTGGTCATCGCTCTTCATACAGTTTGTCTGCCATGGGTGACCCTTCTGACGACCATAGTCTTCGACAGGATAGCCCGTTAAATCTTTGCAACTTAAACCTTCGCACCGGCACCATCCAATCCAGGATTTCACCCTCAACAAGTTGACCACGTGAGGGACTAACTCATTAACACTAAAATCTGTATCACTTATTGTGATTATTACCAACGCCCATTGGCCAAGCTTCCGTCAATTTACTTCGAATGATTTACATTCATTATTCTCGAAAAATCCTTTTCTTCACTTATCCTCAAACCTAGACTAGCGCCTTCTCAAGCAAGCACACTACGCAGTACGCCATTGAAGCCACAATCTCATCTCAGACTGAAAATGGGGTTTGATTGTTTATCGATTTCAATTTCCCATTTAACCTAAACGTCATTTAAAACCTAAAAAATATTTAAAAATACAACTCAACAATAAACTTAGCAGATAACACAAGTTCAAGGTACAGACAGAAAACCGCAACTTAAAACAAAAGACTTTAACCTCTTCTGATAGTTTCCCCCACGGGCAAGGTTGCAAACGCCTTTTTTAAGTTTAAACTTTTCAATCGTATTATACGCCAAAATGCTTCATTGCATGTTAATTGCAATTTTCTCAACATGAGTGCGCTTAGACAGAATGAAATAAAAAAGAAAAATCCTAACCTTAACTGTAGCAAAAGTACACACTAGTATCAACAAGGCTAACCTTGAGCTATGATGCTTTTGAAACTAAGTGTACGTAATTACTTTGTTGGGTCGTCGCATGTGCTGCTCACCTGAAGCGTTCACCTGTGTTTTGCTCGTCCATAGCTTGCAATGGAACATTTCCGTTTTCAGAAATTATCACACCCAACACCCAGATAATTGAGAAAATTAGTTAGTAAATGGCTGGGAGGCCCTAGCATGGGATAAACGGGGGCAATAGACGCAAGAATAGACAGTGATGCCGCTTTGCAGATACATACTTAAATACTTACGTAGATACGACTATGTATTTGGATCTGTCGGATGGGCTTAATTTGATTTGACAATCAAAACTACATCGACATCGTTAATGTAATTTGTCGGCCTGCATCGAATGTGTAACGACAGCAAATGAGGTACAAATTGAATACTTTATCGCTTTTGTGGGTATCTTTTGTTTTCTTCAGTCTGTGTTTTCGCTTTTCATTTGATAAAGTTACATATTATGTTACCCTTACCTGTGTGCATAATAGACATGTTTAGGAGAGGAGGAGAGAATTACAGGTTGATGTATAAGGTTTTGCATATACAGGCTTAGCACGGTTAACGACAGGGTTATGTTCCATAAAATGTTGACTTAACTGGAAACGACTTAAATCGATTCAAGTGAAATTCTCTAGTGTCTCTGCTTAGAACTTCATGTGTGAAGCAATTTATTCGGTGTTTACCCATACTTTTTTTCATGTTTTCGCCAGAAAAATACCGTATAAAACTTACAGCATAGCTTTGGGAAGGGGGAGGCGGAATAAGGTGCTTATGATGTGGATATATAACTATTAAGTGCTCGTGGACATTCACCTTAAACCGTTGAAGTCTATGAATGGTTAGAAATATGAAAGTCGGCGTAAAGGAACATGCACTGTTTGCGGGTCATCGTACGTCGTTTGTCGGGGTAGTTACAAAGGATAAGGCTGAAAAGTTTTCAGAGAACACTTTTCATGAAATAGCGATAGAGCAGTTATGAGAGTCGTGATTGGTTTTTTTTTCAAACTGTCAAGGCTAAAGGTTACGACATCATTGCCTATCGCATTTTCCTTTTTAAGAATAAGAGGGCTGTGCGTCCTACCGCTGTTGTGGGAAACCGAGACATTTTATTGCATTTTTACATATCGAAGATTGCTCCAGCTAAAGTTGTTGGATATTTCCACACCGAGGATATTGGGATACCATCGTTTTCTATAAAAGAAGGATGGCTAAAGTTACGCTAAGAGATACTACATATAAGGCAACAATGAGTCTTACCTATAGTACGTTTTCACTGACCCGAAAATCAACATTTCGCGACGAAATTTCGTTTCAACGTTCCTACTGAACGCAGAACATTTCTTATTACTGCTGCGTTCAAAAGTTGGTACCGCGCATGTTTTTTTCGTTTGAATTCAGAAGTGGTTACGCTAAAATATTACAATCTCAAATAAAATTCCCTTCGTTGCACTGAGTTGCAGATCTGCAACATACCTCTTATACTGTATAGAAATTGTATGTTTTTATTTTTTTCCAAATCAGAGCAATGTTGCAGGCGTGTAACATACCTCTTCGAAGTGCTATCATTTCTCACTCTCTCTATTTGTCATTTGGTCCCCGTTTTAAATTGCCAAAGTTGTTTTTTTGCACAAAGTCGAGGTCTGTGTTTGAGCTTATTTCATTATTTGTGGGAAATTATCATAAAACCAGTTTTTTCAAAAGAAGTTGTTTTTTTTTCAAAGTAAGTTTATATCAGACGTAAATTTTGTGTTTTTGTTTTGTTTTGCAACCTAGATATATTCGACCCACTATAGGAGGCATAACCTCAAATTGTTTACATCTTGCAGAATGCGCCCACATCGACAAAACATTCTAACTAACCAACAGCTTGAGGAGATAATCAGTTCATGGTGCGAAACTGAAGACGAACTTGATTTTTCTTCCGATGAATGTGATGAGGATCATACATTTGTTCCCCATGAAGATAGCTCATCAGGAAACGATTCCGACAATCCACCACCACCAGAAACTTTGTTGCAGTCTGCTGTTCAATCTCCTTCACCTCAGCCGTCAACTTCTTGCGGAATTTCAAGAGCTGCAGAGACCAAGCCAGCGAAATCGAATGTTATATGGAAGAAAAAATAACTTTAGCTCAATCAAGAGCAGCTTAATTTTTTAGGCAACGAGGATCTTCCAAATGAACTCCTTGAATTAGAAACGCCATATCAGTTTTTTTCTTATTTTTTCACTGAAGAAATTGTTGATCTTATACGCGATCAAACCAACATATAGCGTACAAAAAGACCCAAACAAACCGATAAATGCTGAAAGTGTCGATATTCGTCAATTTATTGGAGTGGTTTTATACACATCTATAGTACGCATTTTGAATGTAAGGAATTACTGGTCCGATAAAATTGGAATATCTATAATCAAAGACACTATGTCACTAAAGAAATTTGAGAGTTTGCGACAAAATTTGCATTTCAATGACAACTCCAAGATGTTGCCTTACACCCAGCCCGGAAGTGATAGGCTTTATAAGATAAGACCTCTCATGGAAAAGCTAAACGAACGCTTTTCGGAAGTGACCCTGGAAAAGTACTTGGCTGTAGATGAGCAGATGTGCTCAACCAAGGCTCGAAGCATTCTGAAGCAATACATGCCGGCCAAACCTCACAAAAGGGGGGTTCAAACTGTTCATTTTGTGCGGAGTTAGTGGTTTTGGCTACAATTTCGAATGGCCACTGTAGCCAAGAAAATATTTTATGCGAAGACCAGCCACAATTGGGTGCTGCCTCAAATGTTGTTGTGCGTTTAGGGAAGCAAATATTTAGTATTTTTTTAGTATTTATTCATTTCATGATTAGCTTACACTGTAAGATACAATATCTTATTTGTAGTGTAGCTTGTAAAATGTACAAAAGCTACATAATTGATTTTAATTCAAGTTTTACATATTTATATTTTTTGATAAAGATGTATGTAAAAATAACTTAATCTATGCATTACTAAAGTAAAGTTTAAGTTCCTTTCCTATTTGTTTCGTGTTATTTATACTTTTTATTTCTCGCGGCAATGAATTCCAAATTCTTACAGAGTTGACGAAAAACTGACGTTCGGATGTCAAACACTGAAATCGTGGAATAACGAGATCATAACATCTATTAGAGTTAAAAAAGTTTAATTCGTTGTAAAGATCCATAGGTTGGCGGGTTAGAAGTATGTCAGAGAACAAGGTAATTGTGCGAAATTTTATAAAATTGTCAAAAGATGGGATGTCTTTTGACAATTTTTTAAAAAAAGCTGTGATGTATGCTGCGAAACTCTATCGTAACGTCGCAGCCCGTGAATATATCTTATTGCGCTATTAAATGTAACCGTTAATTTCCTTTTACTCTCGAAGTCTAACTTACAAAAAATTTCACAACCGTAAGTAAGCAAAGGTAAAATCAGCGTTTTCACTAGCAGAATTCTAACTGTTAAAGGAATAAATACTTCGACAACTATTATACCTCCTTCCCGTTATCGAATTTTTGGCTAGGAGAGGAATTCATAGTCTTGGAACAGTGAGGAGAAATAGAGTTCCCAATTATAAACTCCCCGATGAATTTTTTTTTTTAAAAACAAGCAAGGAGTACTTCAGTTGAGTTTGTTGGCAATCACAATGGGATTCAGATTTCAATAACTGCTTGGAAAGACAACAAAATTGTTTCACTGGCGTTAAACTTTGCAGGTAAGAACCCTACATCCAATGTTCAACGATATGATAAAATCAACAAAGTCCACGTGGCAATTGAACGACCATTTGTGGTAGCCGAATACAACCGTGACATAGGAGGAGTGGATTTGATGGATAGCATTATTGCCAGACACAAAATTTTACTAAGAAGTTAATTTTGGTATATGCGTTTGTTTTACCACCTTCTTGACATGGCAATGACAAATGCATGGCTACTCTATCGTCGGGTCAACAAACAAGCTGGCCGGTCTGACAATTTGGACGCCGCAGACTTTAGATTGGAAGTAGCCGAAACACCTTGCAAAGTGGGCATAAAACAAAGGCCGAGCAAACGAACATCACTTGTTGAACAAGGTCTGCAGGCAAAAAAAAAGAAACGCCCTACTCAACACGCACCGCCCAAGGAAGTTCGACAAGATCAAATGAGCCATTGGCCAGTATGTGGAGATAAGAGAGTACGGTGTCAAATGCCCAATTGCACTGGTTTCACACAAACACTATGTGAAAAGTGTGGAATAGGCTTATGTTATAAAAAAACAAACAATTGTTTCAAGGAGTTCCATTGCAAATAAGTGTGTAAAACAGTAGAAGCGACGGCGCAATGTTGAACATCTGCAACATACGATTTTTGTAAATAAATAAATAAAAATAAATAAATATTATTTTTTTTTATAATTTTTTACTTAGTTGTTTTTATGTATTGCGTCTATTTCCAAAATTTCAGCGAAATTTGAGTCATTGCGCTACGAAGTGTTAAAGATGAATTGAGTGACTTGATTTGTTTTCGGGTCTGTCCACTTTCTTGTTTTTCGGTTCATCTTTCCATTTGAATAAATATTTTGCAAAATTTTTTACTTTCCAATTGGTTTTTTATTCAGCACTCTGAATGACGTGCAAAGACATTAAAATGGTTTGTTCGATGTGCCGTACGTTTTCCTAAAATTAAACTTTGCGAAATGCTGAAAAATGTATTGCGAAATGATGAAATTTTCGGATGAAATGTTGAATTTAACTGAAATGACAAATTTCGTAAGTGTAATCGAACTATTATCTAAAAGCGCCAACAAAACGTGGAACCGATATCGTGATATCATCAAAGAAGTAGCCGAGACCACCGTAGGTTACCGGCCCCAGAGGAGATGTCCGTGGTGTGATGATGTACGCATTTATCAGAAGAAGGTGACAGAAGATGCAAAGAACGCTGCACAGAAGAAGATCCTGCATAGAAAGAAGAGCGCGTCCGCTGTTTCCCAGCTCAAGGAAATCGAAGTGCTCGCGATCGAAACAACATTCGGAGTTTTACAAGAAAGCGAAGCAATTGCTGGCTTTAAGACCGGGACGCAGGCTCTTCGAAACAGCGACGGAAACCTAGTCACCGAAGCGCAGGGAATAGGAAATGTATTTAAGCAGCATTTCCAGTTGCTGCTAAATTGGTATCATGTACAGAGGGTGATGGGGCAAGAAGAGAACCCACATCCCGTCAGGAAAGAACAGATTTCACCAGCCAGTATTGAAGAGGTTGAATTAGCTATAAGAAAGCTTAAGGACAATAAGGGCGCCGGTTTTGTTGGGTTACCAGCGGAGCTTTTCAAAACGGAAGTGATGTTTTGGTTGGGCGTATGCACCAAATTATAAACCAAGTATGGGTGAAAAAAAGTATGCCCGATGAATTGGACTCCATATGTCCAATCTACAAGAAAGGCGATGCTATTTCTTGTGCGGCTTCCATCCCGGCAGAGCGATAAGAGACCAAATTTTCGCACTGAGGCAAATCCTGGAAAAGACCAACGAATTTCAGGTCGAGACTCACCATCTTTTCACTGACTTTAAAGCCGCATATGATAGTATTCGTCGTCAGGAGCTCTACATGGCGATGGCCAGGCCGGGATACCGGCAAAACTGATCCAGTTTTTTTCGCGTGACACTTAAAAACACGCGGTGTAATGTTCAGTTTGGAAGCAGCTCTTCAATCTTTTTCTGGAGAAATTAGTGCGCAGGGCAGGTGTCAACGCGGAACTGGGGTGTGCGGACGATATCGATATCATCGGGCGTTCCCAGCGTGCCGTGTTAGAGGCTTTTTCGGCGATTGAATAGCAGGCGAACAAACAAACATCGATCCACCGCCTAGGACAAAATGTCACTGTTGATAGCAATAACTTGGTAGTTAAGGAGTTCACCTAACCTACCTTGAAGTAAACATCAACTCAACACCTTAGTGGAGATTCGATGGAGAATAACTTTAGGAAACTGCTTCGGCTTGGCCAAACAAATGGGTTCAAAACTCCTCACTCGAAGGACAAAATGCATGCTCTATCTAACCTTAATCCTGCTAGTCCTGCTTTACTGTGCCGAGTGCTGTATAATAATTAGGAAAGGGGAGCTAATATTGGGTTCTTTTGAAAGAATACTCCGTCGGACATTTGGTCCTGTGTGCGAGCAGGAAGAATGGAGGAGAAGATACAACCGCTCTATGAGCTGTACCAAGATGTGGATTTTGTCCAAAAAGCTAAATCAAGCCCACTTCATTGGGTTGGCCACAATAATGTTCCAGCCAAGAGGATCTTCGACTCCCAGCCTGCAGATTCGAGAAGTCAAGGAAGACCGAACCTCCATTTTAAACATCAAGCCATCGCCGATGCCAGAGCGCTTGGTCTGGATAACTGGAAGCAGCATGCCCGGGATCGCACTGGGTGAAAGGCTGCAGTGTCACGTATCGGGAGCCCGTTAAGTAAGTAAAAAAGTTTTAGTGCACTTTACCTTCGACACGAACGAGTGCGATGCATCTCGTCCATTGGCGACAACTACATTAGCATGGTTTTCATCATTGAATACGGTAAATCCGTTCGGTGCGCAGATAGAAGTGGTTCACCAGAGCCCTATTCTCAATGTTGTGGTTACGGCGAACAGTATTGTTCACCGTATACGCTTCCTGGAAACAAGCGTCCAGCAAATTCACTTACTGCTGTGGGTCCTCGACCACGAAAATACCATCGTTTGAAGCGACACTTTCTAGATTTATTCCAGCAGTCAGTACTGTCTGTCTGTTCTCAGTTGTCTATGAGATTCGGACACAAGGAATATCATTCTGATCCTTCCTCCTGAACAACTTATTTATCTGTTTATGTCTCTTTGTCAGCAAGACACAATGCCTATGGACATTATATCCGTTTCGGAAGCCACCCAAACACTGTTTGATTAAAAAATATAATCCATTTCCTGGGAAGAAGATGCAAAAGATTTACTATACAATGTAACTTTTGGGTATTTGTGTGAATAGTTGAAGACAAAATATCGCCAAATTGGACTGATTTAAATTTTTAATTGAAATGAAGCCAATCTGCGAAATTTGGTCTTATTTCGATTTTAAAATAGCAATACGCCAAATTTTTAAGATTTGGTTTTATTTTGCTCGTCGTTACTTCACCTCAACATAGAACTCTGTCCTCGGGAGCAGATTATGTTCTATATTTGAAAACATATTTCAGACTCAGTTTCAATTGTGTATTCAATGTTCGTCTTTATTCAAATTGTCCCTTCTATATCTAGGATGACCGATCCAACTAATTCAAGCTACACAGAGCAGAAGTTTCAACCGATGTATCCTTCAGCTACGCATGTTGTGACTCGAATATAAATCAATTGTTGCATTTGGTCCTGATAAGTCTATTCGTGGTTTTGAGCAACATTAAGAACACACTAACTCGAACTTATTATGTAACTACTCATAGAAGGCAAAAAATTAATGTAGATAAATTCAAACAAGCTTCCAAGGGAATTATTTTTGTTAATATTTCCTTTACTACGGTTCATACGATATCATAGATATTTTAGGCAACAATTATTCATATTGCTATGTTGGACCGTAAGAAAATGGGTATATCCCATGAGGAATTATTTTAATGAAGGATTTTCCTTTCTTTTAACAAATGACTTGTTCGTATAAAAATAACATCACAATTTACTGATAATAAATGTTAGAAAATCATGTCTTAGGGAAAATAAATGGATTTCCGTCGCATATTGCGTGTTTTCTAGGAAACAGGTATGACGTAAGCAACCTTCTTCTTTTCGTAATAACATTACTTTCTGAAAGGTAATCAGACTTAAACAATATAAATACACTTTTTGCAATTAGACCCTTACCTAGCTGGCCTGTCTTTAAGTAACTCAGGCTGCTCTACACTTTAATAACTAATTTTTCATTTTACCCGCAACCAAAAACCAATCAGCTTCAGTGTAGTTCTGTCAGGTAACCCATGGTTCAGTAAATCATTTTAAGAGTAAAAACCTGACGGTACAAAGTCAGTTAACGATAGGAGGAAAATATTCGGTTTGCACCATGGTTACCGATGAGAAATTTTGAGAATGTCGCACCATAAAGTCGCCTGAGACCGAAAACGGGTCCCATTGAAAATTAATAGAAATATCATATTTATCTAAGATACAAGATTAATGTTTGTGAGACCTAACTTTCCTGTCTATATGTCCAGAACTCTCAAATGACATACCTATAAATAGAATATCAAAGAAAGTCCCCAAAAAGGCTTTATGGTTTCGCTAATCTCGAGAAGCAATGAACGGATTTGAATGCGGTTTTCTCTGGTTTGATCTGAATTTCTCAGAGAAGGTTAAAGGGGCTGAGCTGAGCAGTAGAGGTCATAGTAGCAGAAAGGGGATTGTTCGTCTTATATGCGTTCGGGCATCGTTCATCCGATTGAGTTAAAACTTTGTACTGTTATTTTTGGCACTCGCGCGAAGCTTCTGACATCATTATTCAATAGGTGGCGCACTAACGTTTGAGTGTTTGTCTGCTATGAATTCCGGGCATCGTCAATCCGATTGAGTTGAAAATTTGTGTGGGTGTCGTTGGCACTCGCGCGAAAGTTTCTGACTTAGTAATAACAACGACAACAGGTGGCGCGCTTATGTTTTTGTGTTCGTTTATTCGTCTATTAGTTCATGCATCGTTGATCCGATTCATTTGAAAATTTGTACAGGTTGTGTTGCCACAAGAAAATTGAAACAGGCAACAGGCACTTCCACGCACTCCGGGCATTAGCTCAAGAACAAAAAATTAATGTAGATGTTAAATTTAAATGAATAAACTAAATTAGTGAAAAAAATGTCGGGTTAAGGTTCGAAGTATCGGCCAGGGTGTGGATACCGAGTGTTCTTTGGTATCGAGCAGGCGAGTATTAGTTCCTTAAAAGTATCAAACAGAAAGTAGTAAACTACGCAGTATCAAACATTTTTCTTTAAAAAAAGAAAGAAAATAAAAAAAGCAATGAAATAGTTTTTTGTCACGAAAACATCCAATTCAATGGAATAGTTTTTATTAACCACAAAATCAATCAATCAATCAGATTCGAAATTTTATAAAATTTTATAAATTAAAACAATTCTTCTTCAGGACGACCGGCTAGGAAAAATAATTATTTTATTACTTTTGGCTTTAAGCGATTCTTGGCCTGAGAAGCTAGAGCATTAGCTTTAGAAAATAATCTTTCTGCAGGCACTGACAAGGCAACAATCATAGCGTGACGTCGAATAACTGTCGCTAAAGGACAGAAAATATCTTTTTTTGCGATCATCTTGATATCGGCATCATTGTATCATTTATGATTATGGATAAAGTTATTAAAAAAAAGGTTCCGGAAGGAAATAAAAATAAATGAACAAACTGCACACGATATACACACTTTCCCTTCCGAAATAGGGTCTTTCCGGACAAATGCAATCACATGAAAAACATAAATGTATGTTTTCTAAACCTTCGAAATTGTGATTAGCGAAAAGAAAACTGGCTTGGTAAAAAATTGAAACTATAAATAGAAAATATTGCTCTGCAGAGCTCTCAAGACTATGAAATGACCCAATAAAAAAAATTGCAATGGTTCGGGCGCTCGAAAATTATCACAAATTATTTGCGTGTGTGTTCTCATGTTTTGCGAGCAAGAATCGCGTAAAATCACTACACACTCTATTTGCTTTATATACAAAAGCGTGGGGTACTTGATACTCGATACCCTAAGATGATACAACTTAAAGTATCTGCTTATAGTATCGAGCACTCAGTATGGGTTTCAAATCCCAAAAGAATCGAAACCTACTCAGTATCAAAAGTATCGTTCGAACCCTATGTGGGCGAAGGCGAAGCTGTGTTCGCCCCTCTCTCTGCTAGTTAAAGACTATAACCGAAAATAGTAAGGGAATACATATGGCCTGGAAAGTTTAACGCCGATTACGAACTGTAAACTTTTAACAAGCTAACAAGAGAGAGCTTTAATTTAAAATTAAAATATGTGCGAATAATGTAAATTCTTAAAATATTAGTTTTAATACAACATTTCATTGCATTTTTTTCAGCCGAATGATTAATAATTAATAATTATATTCACACAGTCTCATTATACCCTATTCTAGGGGTTTATTAATTTTGACGCATAGTTTGTAACATACCTTAATATTGACCGTAGACCCCTAAAAGTTACTATATTTATGATCAGCATCGATAGTAATGTCGATCTAGCCATGTCCGTCGGCAAAAATTAGGCCTTTAAACTGGACCTAGAGAGCTGAAATTTTAACCATATACTCTCTAGGGTCCCGAAATAATCAAGTTTACGAATTTTTGAAATCCGCCCACAGACACGCCCACAAACTCAAAAAAAAAAACAAAATTTTGGAAAAAATCGAATTTTGAGCTAGAAAGCTGAAATCCGCCCACTGACAACGCCCACAAATAAATAAAACATTTTTTTTGAAAATCCAAAGTTTGAGCTAGGGAGCTGAAATTTATAATAATACTCTCTATGGGCCCTTTATGCTCATGTGTAAATATTTTCAAAATCCGCCCACTTTTTTTTTTTTGAAAATTCAAAGTGAGCTAGGGAGCTGAAATTTATAATATGTACTCTCTAAGGGCCCTTTATGCTCATGTGTTAATTTTTTTTAAATCCGCCTACTGACACGCCCACAATTACATAAAACAATTTTATTGAAACACCCAAGTTTGAGCTAGGGAGCGTTTTTTTTTTGATAAAATCCTTTAAATGTTATATAACAAAATATGTAGGGCGTTCTTAACAATTCAACCATACTTAGACTTTTGTCACGCCCACTTATGAGGGATAGGAATAAGAATAGGGTATCCAACAGTTCGCCCAAGCGGACTGTAGCCCGTCCCTATGTTTTTAAAATGTATTCATGTTCAGCTGAGTTTTTCTGAAGCCCAATCCAATGGCAATCAATGTTTTGACACAAAGAAGTAATTGAGATAAATATGTACCTACTATAGAAATTCACAGAGTCTCAGTCTCTCGAAAACAGTTTTACGTGCAAGAAAAAAACCGATGGATGTGAAATTCATTTTAAAGCTCTCCCAACAAAATGTACTTCCAATGTGTGCTTGTTGCTTACAAAAACAATTTTTTTTACCGACATAGCGAAAATTGTTCCGCACTTTAATAAATCGAAAAAACCAACAAAATCATAACCATTTATTTTATAAACTTGACCTGTGCCATCCTCTCAACGCTTGTATGCACCCTTAGAGAAGAAAATACCATCGTTACTCATTTTTAAAAAAGGTCTTTTGTAAGTACATATCTGATTTCTCATCTTTTTATCTTGTTGCTTATCAAATCAAGCAAATGATTGCGTCGGAGAAAATAGTAAACAGATGAGCCCTTGCATAGCAAGTCTACCATCTAGCTTGAAGATAGTTTTCGTAGCTGCCAATTTTAGCTTTAACCTCACAATCAAGTTTTGAAATATTTTGTGGCTTTATGGCAAAGATTTATATATCTTCCAGACAAAAATTACTTAATCTTATTTACAAATAACTCGATACTTATTCTATTTTAATGTTGCATTTCGTTCTAAAATCGGACATACTAAGCTTATATACTATCAAATTACTAAATATTATTCAAGATTAATAAGCTAACATAAAATCACTAAGAACTAAGAATCGCACCGTCTACGGAACACGTGTTGACCCATTTTCTTTCGAATAGCCACCAAAGTGTCTCTTTTAGCAATCGTAGAAATAAAGTCGAGAAGGTCAGTAGCATCGGTGACACCGTCCCTCAACTGTACCAGTCTTCTTGCTAAAATATATTTAAATGCCTCCACAGGATAAAGCCAGACCGAAGCTTACTCTCTAGGTACATTTTATAGGGGTATTCAGGCTATTGTTGATGGGCATCGCCCTTGCGACGTTCCTTTGAATGACCTACATAAGAAAATCGTCCACCCTGTTCAACTTAGCCCTATTGTTTAGGATCTTGTTGGGATAGTTTTTATATGTACTGAGACTCAGGAGCTCGAAACAACTAAAGACAAGTCCTAGCACGCTGTTTCTTGAACACCCCAATATGATTTTTCCAAAAAACGCCGCTATATTGAACCACAATGGACAACTATAAGCGATGAACGACCTTACCAGGGCCACATATTACCTTCATCCTGGGTGGCGACGGTGTAGAGGTTAGTGTGTTGGCTTGTGACCCGTGCGGTGCAGGTTCAATCCCCATGGGGAACAGCAATATACGCCACCCAATCACATGCCTCTACACCAAAAGGAGGATTTCTGCCTGGTAGTACAATGGACCGTTACCGAGTCTGAGTGCTCTGGGATTTGGATTTCCTTTTTTTATAAAAAAAAAAATTAAAAACTTTCATCCTGATGGCATGTTGACTGCTGTTAAACAGTTTTCTTGTCATAGCAAAACAGGCCTAAGTTTCATCAATTAAGTGTATCTAACAACATTTCTGACCCCCAACAGCTCTCCATTTTATCCAATAATTGCCAAATTTTCCTTCACTTTTTTTCTGGTTACTACACAATGAAGTTCTAAGTGGATTGTTTGCATTTTCTGAAAGTTAATGGTCAACTTCGAGGTGTCTCAAAATGCCTAAATTTGATTTGAAAATTTAAGACGTGGTAAATGAACTGTCAAACTTTTATGGGCAATCTTTAACAAGAATGTGGTGAACTTTCGACGCAAATTTGGTGTGTAATTAAATATGGTAATCATGGCAAACTTTTTCAACAAGTCTGCGGTCCAGCTGCGGTTAGATTGTGGCAAACTGAATACACCCTCTACAAAGGCGCGTATCCAAGAGCTGATTGATTTACCATTTATGCAACAGTTTTTAGGAGTGTTCATGAAACGTTCGACATAAACTACAACTTTTACGAAGATGCTTACGACGTTGCATGAATACCCTTAATATTCAGCGCATTGTTAAACATCGTGGTGAAAATATCGACATATTAATGAAGCTCACCAGCTTTCTGATACTTGCCTTATTTAGTATAAGATTTTCTTTATAGGAATAGGGCCTTATCAATCGTTTGGAGTCAATGAAAAATATTCCTCCTTGAGGGCATCCTTTGACTGAAGTCATAGGCACCGACACTCCTGCAGATGAGGAGTTTGTTATTCGACTTTCCAGCATGGCATCCATCGGTAGGTCGAATCTTCAAAACATTTACAACTGATTGCCTGTATTATCGAAAGCACTCTCAATGTCAAGGAAGGCACACTGGGCTATATCCTTAAACGCTCCTTCTATCTTTTTAACAAGACAGTGGAGCGCACCTTCCGTGTATTTACGCTTTCTGTATGCATACTGAACTGAGTGTAGAGTGATAGTTAATTTTATCCGGTCTCTAATATGAACATCAATAAATCTTTCCATTGTCTTTCATTCAGAACAAACGATGTTAGACTTAAAGGTCTATATGATTTCGGCGTCGTGGTTACGGCGAACAGATTTTTCACAGTAACCACGGATACGAAACGCCAGTAAATCTACTTTCTGCTCCGGGCCTTCGACTACGAAAAACCGTCGTTTGTTGCGACACTTGTTGCGAGCAGTCAGTACTGTCACCTTTCGCTGCTTTCTTAATTCGTCCATTGACATTTAGTTTCCGATAAAGATTTCTATCGAGAGTTGGTCCCTTCTTAAGAATTCACCGCCCTCTTTTTCTTTCCCAAAAATGCAATTATTAATTTGTTAATGCGTACAAAAATAGAAACAATTTTCGCGGATTCATTGGTTTTAAAAAATGTATTTATTTAGTCTGAGTTAGCCATGGGCAACAGAATTTCATTCTCGCAGTTCCGTGACCTTTAGACAAAATCCAGAAGAAGAATGCTAAAATATGGAATAATTGGATGAAAAATAACAAAATGAACGCAATCGACTAACACATTAAACGGGGAAAAAAATTCTTATTAAAGTGGGACTAAGACTTGCGCATTGCGCTTAAAAAATCCTACAATTATGACGCTGTGCTATTGACATGTTTAAATAGTAAAACGAAAAAAAAGAAGATTTAAACGATTGTATACTTGTTCCTATTAAAATAAAATATGACAAAAATGTTCATTACAGCTAACTCATTTTGAACAGGTTTCGAACAGTGATTTATGACTAGGTACTCGTAATACGCACATGTATTTCCCACTGTTGCGAGAAGACGTGATCTTAAAAATGTTTTTGGAAAATGTCAATTTCAGCAGGTGTCTAGCGCGAAAAATATCTTTTGGGCTTTCAAGATAAATCGAATTAGCTCATTGGGCAAGCGATCAGATTCAAAGGATAACGATTTCAATTCAGTTAAAGAAATATGTACAACTTTTTGGATAAAATAAGACATCTGCAAAATATAAATCGTACGATACGATTTTCTGATGCAAGACTTTAAAAACAAATCTATTCCAATGACAAATTACACTTTTCCTTTCATCCTCTAAGGAGATAAATAAAACAACAACAAAAGAAAAACTATTTTAATTAAACCAAGTTCACGGATGATTGCAAAAAAAATAAAAATAAAGAAAGGAACTTCCGACGTGACCTGCCAATTTTGGTATTCTCATAGCTTACCATTAGTGAGTTCAAAACGAGCCATGAACCAGTGAATCACGATTTTAATTTCGTACTTATTTTCTCTTTTTTATTTACTTTGTACGTTTAATCGATTTTGCTAAAGGTATTTTGATAGTGAAATAAAGTTGGATTAGCAGGGATTAGCTAAATTTTGTGCAGTTCTGTCCACAACCGCGATTGTCATTGATAGCAGCACACGGAACATCTTGTTTGGAGGAAATGTGTTTTTTTAGTGGAAAAGATATAAGCAATTTAATATCGGTCGTGTGTAATCCATCAGATAGGAGGGCGAGACTAAAACAAACTTTCGACAAAAGTCTTGATATACGTTTTCTAATTTCATGGAAGTTTATTAGAGTTATTAAATCAGAAATTTAAATTATTTGCTTACTTATTTATAATTTAAACTCGTTAATGACGAGGTAGCCTTCACGTCAAAGAAACTATCTCGAAAAAAATGGAGCGCAATCGGCTCAGTTGGTACCTACTGTCATGTTCAAAGGAGAGATCCTACGAACCCTGTCAAAAAGGCAATAACAATTCCACTACAAACGCGAAAGAGAGGCGGACCTAAAAACTCCGTGATCACACAAATGCAACAACACCAGCATTTGATTCCTCTCAGCGACGAAGTGATTCAAAATCGGGTGGCCTGCCGTTATTTTCTGAGGTCCCCATGGGGAACAACAACATACCCCACCCATTAATAAAGAGCAACGAATGACACCTTGTTTTCTCCGACCTCTACACCAAAAGAGGATTTCTGCCTGGTAATACAATGAGCCGTTACCGAGTCTGAGTGCTCTGGGATTTGGATATAAATTTTAAAACAAACATAGGGACGGGCTACAGTCCGCTTGGGCGAACTGTTGGATACCCTATTCTTATTCCTATCTCTCATAAGTGTGCGTGACAAAAGTCTAAGTATGGTTGAATTGTTAAGAACGCTCTACATATTTTGTTATATAACATTTAAAAGATTTTATAAAAAAAAACGCTTCCTAGCTCAAACTTAGGTGTTTCAATAAAATTGTTTTATTTAATTGTGGGCGTGTCAGTAGGCGGATTTAAAAAAAATTAACACATGAGAATAAAGGGCCCCTAGAGAGTATATATTATAAATTTCAGCTCCCTAGCTCAAACTTTGAATTTTCAAAAAAAAAAAAAATAATTGTGGGCGTGTCAGTGGGCGGATTTTGAAAATATTTACACATGAGCATAAAGGGCCCATAGAGAGTATATATTATAAATTTTAGCTCCCTAGCTCAAACTTTGGATTTTCAAAAATTAATATACGAGTACCTACCCTTAGAATAGGGTATAAAAAAATTATTTTATTTATTTGTGGGCGTGTCAGTGGGCGGATTTTGAAAAATTTTTATCCCGAGCAAATTCGATTTTTTCCAAAATTTTGTTTTTTTTGAGTTTGTGGGCGTGTCTGTGGGCGCATTTCAAAAATTCGTAAACTTGATTATTTCGGGACCCTAGAGAGTATATGGTTAAAATTTCAGCTCTCTAGGTCCAGTTTAAAGGCCTAATTTTTGCCGACAGACGGACGGACGGACGGACATGGCTAGATCGACATTACTATCGATGCTGATCATATATATAGTAACTTTTAGGGGTCTACGGGCAATATTAAGGTATGTTACAAACTATGCGTCAAAATTAATATACCCTTAGAATAGGGTATAAAAACAAGTAGTTGAGATTTAACAAACATCTGGGTAGTATTCCCCTATCCAGTCACCGAACCTACTTACTTGATTAAGGGGCTCTTGACCCGTGAAAAGCCTTTGCTTGGAACACTGCAGCCTTCCATTCTCTGCGATTCCGGGCACGCTGCTTTCTGTTGTCCAAACCAAGCACTCTTGCATTGGCGATAGCTTAGTCTTTAAAGCGGAGTTTCGGTCTTCTTTGCCTTCTCGAATCTGGGGGGCTGGGAGTCGAAGATCCTCTTTGCTGGAGCATTACCATTCATTCGCTCGATGTCCGAGCCTTTGCTATTAAGCTTTGTCGACTTAATCGATTTCTTGGTATAGCTTATAGAGTTCGCGGTTTTATCTTCTATTCCATTCGCCCTCCATGCACACAGGACCAAATATCCGAAAAAATCATACGCCCTTTCGGGTTCACTGTGTAATACGGGATTGCTCTTCTTCTATTTTCTTTATTCTGGGAATATGTTTGGCGTAAGTGCAAATTTTCTTTATTCTGGGAATATGTTTGGCATAGGTGCAAATTTGGTTCCACTTATCCTCACTGGCCAGCATCTTTTCGACGATGTTGTGTGAAGTGATGTTAACGGTATTTCTCTCCAGTTCTCCCCTTTTGGTTTCCCATCTGCTGCATGTGAAGAACGTATGTTGGGCATCGTCTTCTTGGGAGTCCCCGTACTGGTAGGCTGGACTGTTCGTTTTGCCGATGTTGTGGAGAAAGGCGTTGATGTATCCGTGTCCGGTGAGAACTGTTTGACGTAATAGTTAATCTCACCGTGTTTCCGGTCATTCCTTTCAACCTCGCTTTCCATCGCCCTCTGCTTTCCGAGACCCAGCGGTCTTACCACTTTTGTTTCGCGAGCTCTTTGGCCTCTTCCGTTGCCGTTTCCACTCCAACTTCCGTCTTTTTATCGTAGACGTTCTTCCTTTCTGCCGGTAGCCGGTAGGAGGGTAGGAGGTCGATTGGGGTCACTCCTGCGACAACAAGGACATCTGGTTCCGACAATGTTCGATAAGAGCTTGCCACACGTTGAGTTCCGCGTCTCTGAACAGCTGCCATCTGCTTTCTGTACTTTTCCTGTCGAAGCGCGTCTGCCCTAATCTGACATCCGTAGAGGAGGATGCGTTCTCGACGTCAAGAACCTTCCCTTGCTGGCCGTTGGACATCCTACGTTTGCCATCAGCCTACTCAGTGATGCGGCTACTTTTGACGCTCGTTCCGCATCGTTCTTTATCTGGTACCAGAAAGTAAGTTCGGCGTTGATGGTCACACCCAAATATTTAACGGCGTCATAGCTTCTTATTACATCCTTGCCGATTTGGAAGTCGATTAGAGTTGGCAGGTGACGCGAAATAAAACCAAACGAAATAAGGCCGAATTCCCAAAATTTGGCTTTATTTCGTTGTCCAAAGTGAAATTAAACCAAATTTTTAGTTTGGCTTTATTTCGTTACTGAAAACGAAACAACACCAATTTGGCATTATTTCGTTTACATTATTTAACAAAACTGTGACCCCAAATTCGGAAAGTATTGAACATTTTCTTTACGAAGTTGTATTGTTCATGAAAAGCTATGCTGAGAATTTTGTCACTTTCACTGTCACTGTATTATGTCACTTTCACAAAGCGTCATAAGGCCAAATCCGGAAAGTGACATAAAGCCAAATTTTCGAAACCGTACCTCGCATCTACTCGAAATCAAACAGTGACCCCAAGCAGGGGGGTTGCAGTTAGGCAGCATGCCCCCCCATAGACATTGTACTGTTTATGCAATCTACTTTCGATTTCGCAACTAATCCCATAAACAGTGCAATGTATATGGGGGGCATGCTGCCCCCCTGCAACCCCTCTGCTTGGGGTCACTGTTTGATTTGGGGTAGGTGCGAGGGCAAATTGTTGAAAGCAGCACCAAGCGAAAGTGACATCTAGCCAAATTGGCCTTGTGACGCTTTTCCAATGTGTCATAATACCAAATCCTAAAATTTGACCTTATGTCACTTTCACAATGCGACATAAGGCCAAATTTCAAAATTTGGGCTTATGACGCTTGGGGTTATGTCACGGCACCGTTTTACCGTTAAGTCTCATAACATAATTGTAAGCAAACAAATCGATAATAGTTGCACATTTGCGCACAACAAAGTGGTTTGGTCTTATTTCCATTTGTTTTTTGGTATTATTTCGTTTTGCATGACGAAATAAAGCCAAATTGGCTCTATTTCGCTTTCGAAAGCGAAATGATGCCAAATTTGGAATTTGGCCTTATTTCGTTTGGCTTTATTTCACGTCACCGAGTTGGCATCATTTTCTTCGTCAGAAGGACTATCTTGGTACCATAAAGTTGCTGCTTTCAACAGTAACGGTTCGTCAGACTCGGTGGACAGATCAACATAAAAAAATGTTTTGTATAACAAATTCACATAACACAGTGACGTTATGCTCGCTAACTAATGCGGTTATTCGACCACTGGTTTTGACCTCGTTTAATGGTAGATTGAAGCAACTTTTCTGGTTACATAAATACTTTTAATACTAAGTTACGGGTCAGTATAGCTACACCGTTCTAATCTCGACCTAGAAGAACTTAGTAATTTCCATGAAGGATCTTTTGAAAACAGTTTCTGAAGAAATGATTCATCGAACGAATCACGTAAAAACTTTTAGCAAGGTCACACACAACAAAGTTGTCATACTCATAAGGGAAATGAGTCACTTAAAACAGTTTTTATTACTTTTTGTTATTTGATTTAAAAGTAATCTTTATTCATATGCTTGAAAGAGAACATATTTTACGCTGCTCATAACTCAAACATAATTCACATGTAACGCGAAAATGTGTGATTAACAATTTGTAATAATTAATTTTCCTCGGTCCATTTATTGCAATCGTTGGCGGTTAATATAAATTCCCCAATCAAATAAATTATTGATTCTGACTTAATAAAATATAATAAAATAAATCGTTATTAACCACAAATTACTATTAATGTTTCCCCTTCCATGGGAATAATTTTCATTTAAATAACCTCCGAACACGGAACATAGAAGCCGCGACCATTACCAGAAAAAAAATTATAAAATAAATTATCCCATCCCAAGGAGTGGGCTACATTAGCAGTTGTCTAGTCTATGTCACAGTCAAGCCAAAATTGTATCTATAAATCTGTCACTGTGTCCGCAGAGCAGATTCTATTGTCTCCTACTGCGATATCAATGAGGTTCATTATTCAGAAGCATGCTCTTTCGGCAATTTTAAATCGATCGGCAAGTTGGATATTCGTAATTTATCCTCTAGCTGTTGTGTAAATTTACCAGTAATTACGGCAATCGGTCAGAATTTGATTCTCAGCCTTGAATATACGATGTACGCATAGAATAAAGACATCTTCCCATTGGGATGTGTGGTCCGATATCCATCAGGCTAATGTTCTCTTTAAATATGAATTTGTCCCCTTTGTGGGCTTTAAGCCACACATCATGTGAATGTTTTTTATGATTGATTGTTATAGGAATGGAGCGTGCATGCTTTTGCGCTCAAGGCCTTTGTTGAAGTTAAAAATTCGTTGAAATAATAATATTCTAATATTTTCCACGGTGTACCTGCTGTGTGTTCCCATAGTATAACTATTGACATGTAGGCTTTGTTAGCTTACCTCATAGGTAGGTGCTTCGTCACTGCGTCAGTTTTGAATCAACGGAGTGTGATGTTTTACTCTCGTTTACATATTCTCATTAATTTTTCAGTAAAGAAACATAAAAGACAATCAATATACTAAACTTTATTGACCCAATGTCTGTGTGTTTACCACAGTCACTTCTAATAAATTTTATTTTATTTACTTTGAATTTAAAGACACTTACTTTGAATAAAGTAAAAGTCCGCCTTAACCAATCGTAAAAGTAATAGATTGATTCCTTTATTGAAAAACATTAAATAAAAAATTAGAAACGAATTCAGCCGAGTATCTACTCTCGTTAACTGAATAGGCACAACATTTGAGAGCGATTAAAAGTTATTACTCTCAACTGGATTAATTTAATTCATTTTGTTTGAATGTCATAAAAGCCTATCTGCAGTTTAAGAGAGAATACAAAACTACGAATATGGAATGGTTGAATGATCCACGTGTAGTGGGGGCAGCCACTGCACTTGCTTGCTACAGACGGCCATCAGACTCCTTTTTTTATGATGATGGTCTATTTTAATCATTATTCTCTAAAAACCTTTTCCCCCAATGGGAACCCAACATAGACGTCTTCTCAAGCAAGCACACTATACGCTCCGCCATCGAAGCCACAAGTTCAGTTCTGCCTGAAATGGGGTTTGATTGTTTAACGACTTGAATGGATGAACATTTTTCTAAGCGCCTACACGTATACTGTAGTTCATTCGGTTCCTCTATATTTTCTCAGAATTCATTAGCTAACAATTCGTTGGACTGAGTGAGCAAGGGGAGAGGGTGAACGATTTGACACGGGTCATGAATATTAATTACAAATCAAGTGGTTTTTTCTAGCGAGGAATCGCTCAATCTGCTACTTGACACTCATTTCCCAGGCAGCTCCAATATTACCGGCAATTTACGCCCTAGCATTTCATATGCACAGGTAACTTACTCTCACGGTCTGATTACTAGGGAAAAGCTGACTTGGGCGCTACATAGCTTCAAACCCTTCAAGTCTGCAGGACCAGACGGCATAATACCTGCCGAACTACAAATGTTAGCAGATATCATCCTACCTGTGCTGGAGATGATCCTGAAAAGCTGTCTAGACCTGGTTCATATTCCCCGGGCTTGGAGCGAAGTGAAAGTGATTTTCATACCCAAGGCTGGCAAATATTCCCACGTCAGTCCAAAGGCCCTCAGAACCATTAGTCTATCTTCATTCCTCCTCAAAACGCTGGAGCGATTGATTGATATCCATCTTCGCACGAACATAAATCCGCAATTGTTGTCTGCGGCTCAGCATGCATACTGTAAGGGAAAGTCGGTGGAAACCGCTCTTCACTCCTTAGTACGCACTATCGAATACTCTCTTCATCACAAAGAGTATACCATGGTTGCTTTCCTTGACATAGAAGGCGCCTTTAACAACGTTAACACATCTGCAATCGCAAATGCACTGAATGTGGATAGCTCGCTTGGTGAATTGATTAATCTACTGCTTGAAAGTCGGATTATTAATTCAAAACTGGGCGTTACATCTGCTAGGAGGTCTGTCAGTAGAGGCACGTCACAAGCCGGTGTTCTTTCTCCCCTTCTCTGGAATTTGGTGGTGAATAAACTACTGATAAACCTGGAAGGGGAGGGTTGCAGGGTGATTGCCTATGCGGATGACGTTGCTATAGCCGTCTCAGGAAAACACCTCAATACCATAAAGGAACTCCTGCAAAACGCTCTTAACAAGCTAACGAGATGGGCTAATCGGTGTGGACTGGGCGTTAACCCCCACAAAACCGAGTTGGTCCTCTTTTCCAGGAAATATAAAATCCCACATATTGACCCTCCCTCTATTAGCGGTACAAGCTTAACTTTCTCTGACGAAGCAAAATTTTTGGGTCTAATCTTCGATAGGAAGTTAAGCTGGAAACCCAATATACAAGAAAGAGTCAAGAAAGCTACAGTAGCACTTTTCTCTTGCAAAAAAGCCATTGGCAACAAGTGGGGTATACAACCCCGCATTACGCATTGGCTATATACAGCGGTGGTTAGACTAATTCTTACTTACGGGGTGGTCGTCTGGTGGACTGCCCTGGATATAGCTATAAACCGCGACAAACTGGGCAAAGTCCAGCGTTCAGCGTGTCTGTGTATTAGCGGAGCACTCCGTACAACCCCCTCCGCTGCACTGGACATTCTTTTACACCTGATACCCCTCGACATCTTCAGCATGCAAACAGCTGCTTGTTCCGCTGTCCGCTTAAAAGCTACCTCACAATGGACCAACAAGAAGATCGGCCACTCCATCATTTTGGACTCTTTTAAGTCTCTACCCAGAAACATAGACTACACCATACCCCGCCTGCAGTTCGGAAAAAAACTTCCAAATCACCATTCCTTCCAGATCATTCTGGGATGATGATGCATTTGCGGAAGAAAAATCGATCCACTTCTACACCGACGGATCTAAAACCAGCGATGGGGTAGGTAGGGGCGTTTTCTCAGAAAAACTAAATCTTAGCCTCTCTTTCCGTCTTCCAGGTTATTGTAGCGTGTTCCAGGCGGAAATTTTAGCGATAAAAGAAGCCCTGTCGTGGCTAAAGAGGAATGTGATATCCTCAAAGGATATCCGCATCTTCTCGGATATTCAGGCAGCGATTAAGTCCCTGGACTCAGTCTCTTCAATTTCCATCGTAGCCCAAGATTGCCGCTCATCTCTTTCGGAGATGGCAGAGCAGTTCAACATTCACCTCTGTTGGGTGCCGGGACATAGAGACATACCAGGTAACTGTAGGGCAGACGATCTCGCCAAAAAAGGAACCACTTTACCTCTTTTACCTGATAAACGTTCATTAGGAATACCAATCGCTACATGCAAACTCTTGTTCAAGCTATCAGCAATCGAGAGAACAAACCTTAGGTGGACATGTAGCAATACTTGTCTAGCGACTAAGCGGATCTGGCCAAAGCTGGATCTGCGACGCTCTAAGTGTCTGATCTCATTAAACCGACTGCATATTAGCTCGACTATAGGTGTTATCACAGGACACTGCTTAATAGGAAGGCACGCATCCAGACTTGGCGTGCACTCAAACGACTTCTGCAGAAGCTGCATGGACGAGGAGGAGGAGGAGACTATACTTCACCTTCTCTGCACATGTTCTGCGCTCTCCCACAAAAGAAATCTCCATCTAGGGGACTTCTTGTTCTTCTCAGCAGCCGAGTACGTAAAACAAACAAAAAATTTGGAAATTCTGAGACTTGGTCTAGGTTAGGTTAGGTTAGGTTATAGTGGCAGTCGGCAGTGGCCGACACACTTAGACCAATGAAAGGTCCATTGTGATACCACACGGATACATCTTCTTTCTACTCGTTGAACCAGTTGGAGGTTTTGATGAAGCTTGACAGACTTTTGATGTCGGTGTTAATGAGATCGTTAAGATCATTGTAAAAGAAAGGTCCTAAATGGAGTTTTCGTCTTTGAGAGAGCAGGGCAGGTGCGGATAAGTTGGAGAATAGTCTCCTCCTCCTCCTCGTCTATGCAGCTTCTGCAGAAGTCATTTGTATAGACGCCAAGTCTTGTTGCATGCTTCCCTATGAGACAGTGTCCATTGATTACACCAATTGTAGCATCAATGTGCAGTCTGTTCAGAGATATCAAACACTTGGAGCGTTTCAGATCCAGCTTTGGCCAAATCTGTTCTGTCGCTAGACAAGTGTTGCCACTTGTCCACCTAAGGTTAGTTTTCTCAATGGTCTCCCTCATAAACATGAGTTTGCATGTAGCAATTGGGATGCGTGTGGGACCTTTATCAGGTAGAAGGGGCAGATAGGACTTCTTTAATCGCCATGATTTCCGCCTGGAACACGCTGCAGTGATCAGGGAGGCGAAAGAGACGGCTAAGGTTCAGCCTGTCAGAGAAAACACCTCCACCTACCCTCTCGTCGGTTTTGGATCCATCGGTATAAAAGTGGATCGATTTGTTTTCGACAGGGGGACATACATCCCAGAATGTTCTGGGAGGGATGTTGACCTTGAAGTTTTTGTTAAAACGGGTCTGAGGGGTGGTGTAGTCTATGTTGCTAAGGAGGATTCTAATTTTTTTTAGAATAGATGCGTGGCCGATTTCATTCCATTGGAACGTTATTTTGAGGCAGACAGCCGCACTAGCTGCCGCTTGCTTACTAAAAATGTCCAGGGGTGTCAGGTGAAAGAGAATGCCCATTGCAGCAGAGGGAGTAGTGCGCAGTGCACCACTCATGCAGAGAGATGCTGTTCGTTGAACTTTGCTTAGCTTATTGCGATTTATCGCTTTGTGTAAGGCAGTCCACCAAAAAACGCGTACATAAGTATTGGTCTTATTACCGTGATGTATAGCCAGTTGGTGATGCGGGGTTGAAGCCCCCATTTACTTAGTCTAAGAACAGGGTATATTCCAACAGCCTGGAATGAAGTCCGGGTGGTTTTTATACTCAAAGCCGGCAAGCAGGGTTACATGACAACGAAAGACTTCAGACCAATCAGCCTGTCGTCATTTATGCTCAAAACCCTAGAGCGTTTAGTGGAAGCTCACATTAGAAATAAATATAGCATAGGTGAAGTTATTGCCCGTGAAGTTATTTCCCTGCACCGTCTACACTGTGGCGAATTTGCTCTGGCCTCTTTTGTTGATATAGGAGCCTTCAATAACGTAGAATGTAGAGCTATAAAAAGGGCTTTAACAAACGCTAACATAAAACAGGGCATCATAAACTGGGTATGCAACATGCTTGCCAACAGGAAAATAAACTGCTCCCTTGGTCAAAGCTCCACCAGAATGTCTGTAACCAGAGGAACCCCACAGGGGGAGTGATATCGCCACTTTTGTTGGTACTGGTCATTGACCATAAAAGGAAATTAAGTCAATTGGTATAAGTGCCACAGCGTATGCGGATAACGTGGTTATATTAGGGCAGAGAAAATATTTAAAAACTTTAAGTGAGGTCACAGAGACCACCTTAAAAACAATCAGTAATTGGACTAAGAGCTGCGGACTAAATGTCAACCCCTCGAAAACGGAGTTAGTCCTGTTTACGAGAAGACACAAAACACCGCACTTCAATCTCCCGAAACTTGACGGTGTGGAACTGTCCCTTACGGACAGTGCGAAGTATCTGGGCGTAATCCTAGATAGGAATGCAAATTGGAATCTCAACATAAGAGAAAGAATTAAAAAAGCGTATAACGCCCTCTTTATTTGTAAAAGAACAATAGACAAAACATAGGATTGAAACCCGCCATGGTACACTGGATATATATACAGTGGTGGTTATACCTATACATACATTTGGTTCACTTGTGTGGTAGAGGGCAACTAACAGAAGAACTATAATTGGAAAATCAGCCACGGTACAGAGAACGGCTGGCATAGCCATTGCAGGTGCACTCCGTACTACTCCCACGTCAGCACTGGACATATTTCTGCGCCTTATCCCGCTAGATTTAAAAATAAAACAACTTGCTGGCAAGAGCGCTTTTTGCCTCACAAATTTGGATCAGTTTAAGGAATGCAGTTTTTTGCACCGCACGATCTTAACTGATGTGCTACCCGGAAATCCTATACTGACAGATGAAATTTCCCCCTTGGTCGAATTTGGCATTCCCTATGAGGTGTCATGTCCGGGAAGTGAGGTGTGGCAAAGAGATGCACTCACAGCAGCAAATGAGGTTGCTAACTATAACTACACTGATGGCTTTAAGACAAAGGAGGGAACGGGTTCTGGCATTTTTTCTGCTGATCCAGACTTGAGAGAGTCTATACGTCTCCCGGACACAAGCAGTGTCTTCCAATCGGAATTTCTGGCTGTTCTAAGAGCGGCAGAAATAGTGTCATCTGCACTCAATGCCCGGAAGGGATATCGCCATCTCCATTGACAGTCAGGCGACACTTAAGACATTAGAATCTGTTTACATCAATTCGGAGAGAGTCAGAAGCTGTCGCACAATGCTACAAGCAGTATGTAGGCGGAACCGAGCAAGCCTGTGCTGGTTACCGGGACACAGCGGTACGGAGGGAAATGAGCAAGCCGATGAGCTGGCGAGAAAGGGAGGAGAACTGGAGAGTAGTGGATGTGTGGACATCAAACCACCCCTTGGCGTTATAAAGGGAATAATTAATGAGAAAATCTTAAAGATGGCGGACCTTAGACATATTTAGATAGGGTGTCTTAAGCACTTTGAGCACAAGGAAAGATCTAGGGAAATTCTCATATTGCGTAGGGATCAGCTTAGAACAGTAGTTGGGATTATGTCGGGACAGTGTCTCTTAAGGATGCAGGTTCTGTGTGAACCTGCAAGCCAAGGAAGACACAACGCACTCTGTGAGTGCGAGGTATAGCACGGAATACTAGAAGGTTTCTAGGAGAGTACTTCTTCGAGGAATTATGGCACTTGAGCGGCACAGACCCACAGGAGGCTGGTAAAATTCTGCAAGAAGATTGGATGTTCTGTTAGGTAATGTGTTGAGGTTTTTCTCCTTTTGAAGTTTTAGATTCAATCGGTTCCCTAGGGATCGCGATGAGCCCTTTTGGTGATTAGTGCTGTATGCCAACTTCATACCCCTGTTTAACCTAACCCTAGCTAACCTTATTAATTCAATGTTGTGTACTTCATTTATTCAAAATAATTTCCTGCATTAAGATCATATCCAAAGAACTGTATGAAAGGCTTCAGACCCGTTCTGCACCACACTAACCGGCACATAACAGTGTATCTTCCTGCCCGGCGGATCGACAATAGAAGAAATCTTCACACTAACGGAAATATTTGAAAATACCTATGAAATTGAAGTCGAGTCCCACCATCTGTTCATCGACTTTAAAGCAGCATATGATAGCATTCATCGTCAGGAGCTCTACGTCAACTCAAGATAATGCCTTCCGTATTGACACCTGCCCTGCGCACTATCTGCTCCAGAACAAGATTGAATCCGGTACAGGTTTGGAATAGTTCGGAAGAGCTTTTTCCACACCTCCCATTGCACCGCGTGTGCGAGCGTCACGCGGCAGAACTGGATCAAATTTGCCGAGATCCCGAGTTCAGCCATCGACATGTTGAGCCCCTGGCGATAAATGCTTTCATATGCGGCTTTAAAGTTGATGAAAAGATGGTGGGTCTCGATTTGAAATTCACTTGTATTTTAAAGGATTTGCCTTAGTGTTCAAATTTGGTCTAATGGCGATCTGCTGGCCGGAAGCCACACTGGTACATGCCGATTAGTGTATTACGGAACGGCTTCCGACGTTCACACAACGTTAAATATGAGTGCAATTAAACCAACAGAGCTATTCGTGACATGTTAAACCTGTTAAAATATATATTCTTTAAGACAATCATAATACACACGTACATTTCATATTACAATATTCTTATTACAACTTTTTTCTTTTCAGGTAAGATCAAACGTTTTGAAATAATCTGCCCCCGTAAGTTAAACTATTGCGATTTTTTTTAAAAAAAAGGTACGTAGTTAGGTACAGTCTGGTTCACTTGATTAGACGCACCTGAACAATTACAAAATATCTGTTTCTTTTCTTTTAAATATACATTAGACGGAAACTCATTAATATAGGGAAGGAGTAGTCAATACTCTTTAAAAGCATTCTTGAATTCAAGCTTGCGGACAGGAGGTACTATTTTAATCTTATATAGGGTGTTTTTTTTTATAGAGGCATACAACTTGTTTTAAAAATAAAACACAACAAATTTAATGGAATGACCAATTTTTTTCTTTCTTATCTCACAAATTTCATGGCATTTAATGTTGAAAAATAATTTCTGGCATATGGCCTCCGCGACTGCGGTTTATGATCGCCATCCTGTCGGTCCGATTTTGCACCACTTTTTCGTTAATAGTGCGTCGAATGTTGGCTTCTAAATGATCATGGTTGCTGGTTTATCAGCATAGACCAGAGATTTGACGTACGCCCACAAAAAGTAGTCCAAAGGTGTCAAATCACACGAACGAGGTGGCCAACTCACAGGTGCATTTCTTTTGATGACTCGGTCGCCAAACATTTGGCTCAACATAGTCATGGTTGCACGTGCTGTATGGCAATTTGGCGAACAGAGCGCGAATTTTGGAAATAAATTTCCACGATTAGTAAATTTTGTTCTGTTGTAAGTCTTTCCATGGTGATCGGCTTCGTCAATAAGCAAAATATGCGTTAGTGCACAGGTGTGAACCCTCATGTGCTTCATGAAACAGCACTTCATCCGCAAAATGTCACTGTTTGGTGCGGTTTTCATGCCGGTGGTGTCATTGGGCCGTTTTTTTGGACATGTTGGAACGGTATTTCTTTGAGCAATTGCATGAATTGGATATCAGTGATATGTGGTTCCGACAAAACAGTGCCATAAGCCACACAGCGGGTGCAACATTCGAGTTATTGAAGTCTCAGTAGACTGTTTTTTATGATGCTACATTAAATCATTGGTCTATGCCAACAAGCCGACGTTAGAGGAGCTCAGAGCCAATATTGAACGATAAATAGCGGCCGTATCGGTCGAAATATGCGGCCGAGTCATCGAAAATTGGGGTCAAGGTATTGACCGCTGCATACTTTCCCGTGGTGGACATTATGAACGAAGTCGAATTGCATTCATAAATGGTTTGATATTAATTGGAGTCAATACATTTTTTTCGAGATATCTCAAGTATTTTGCATTTTATGAATTTTTTTTAAAAAAAAAAAAAGGAAATCCAAATCCCAGAGCACTCAGACTCGGTAACGGTCCATTGTACTACCAGGCAGAAATCCTCCTTTTGGTGTAGAGGCATGTGAATTTGTGGCGTTGTTCCTAATGGGGATTGAACCTGCACCGCACGGGTCAAGTATATAAAGAAGAAGTTGTCAAGCCCTTAATAAAAGACCCTTTATATGTTTTTCAAGTATTTTCAGCTTCTGCTCTTTTATACTAATCAGTTTTTCTTTAAGACATATATATTTTAAAATAATAAACACATTTTTTGGTAAATACTGAGGTGCGTTTAATCCAGTGAACCGGACTGTACATACGAGGGCTGTTCGTTAATTCAGTGACTTTGAAACGAAAGAATAAATTTGTATTATCTCAAAATTGAATTTATTTTTCAACGTAGTCTTCTTTCTGGGCGATTCACTTTCCCAACGATGATCCAACTTCTTTTAAAAATATGACTTCTCAAACTCGGCTAAATAAGTGTTTGTTGCATCGATAATTTCATCATTAATTTGATGAAAATCTTTATCCGCCGAGCCATTTCCTCATAAATATTTGGTAATAAGAAAAAACCATAGGTGTCAAATCTGGAAAATAAAGTGGATGAGGGAGATTCTGCTATTAAGGTGGTTGCGACTGTGGGCGGAAGTTCACTGTTTCGATTGTTCCTTAATTTCTGGCATGTGGTGGTGTATTCAGGATTCGTCGACAGGATTTGAAACGCCAAAAAACTTGCACTTTGCTTGTAGACGTCCAAATATTGTTTTGAAATTTTAGCCCTATTCCGTTTAGATCAACTGTCTGCAAACGCGGCAACCCATCTTGCGGAAAATTTGTTCATGTCCAAATGGTCATGCAGGAACTCTTTCATTTGAAATAGCTACAATCTCAGGTTTCTCAAGAACCTTTACTCGGCGATCGTCCAACACAATATCGTGGATCCTATTAACCATTTCTTCTGCGTTGATGCCATTTGAACGTCCTGTGCGCCCATAGTCTTTTGGGCTCGTACAACCACAACGAAACTCAGTGAAACACTTGTGCACTTTTTTTCCAGTAACTTTAATGGTTTTACCAAGTAAAAAGTAGTGCTTCATCTTAACACGTTTCGAGAAAAGGAAACAAGGTGTTTCGAGCACTGTAAAGAGCTGAATGTTTGGCAGGTCAATTTAAACTATTGTTGTCTATGCCTAGAAAAAAAAACTAAGATGTCGGCAAAAAATGCTCCCTGGGTTCTGAACGCCATCTTTGATCAAAGTCACTGACTTATCGAACCGCCCTCATTCGAACATTATAAGCGAATTATATTATTCGAATTTGTGTATGGCATTTGCAGGTTGTTTTGCTTAGTTATTCTCTGTAGGTGCAAACGTCTTTAATTGATATTAATTCACCGTGTACACATTTGAGACTCATTTACCGGATTCAATTTTATTCGAATAGTGCTGCGGCGCTGGTCAATACATATAGGCCATTGTCCCACCCTAAAACACGACTTTAACTAACTTAAATTCAACTGCTACCGTTTGACATGTATGCTCTAATAAAACGCAGTCACTGAACAATCACATGAGCACCCAATTTCATGCATTCGCACACACGTACACGCACTCATCCTGGGAACATTTAATTAAACTTCTCGTTGACTGAAATTGAATTTGCGGACCATCACTGAGCGGCGCGGCGCGGCGCTGCTCTGCGCTGGAAGTCTTGCTCCATATAATTTCCTTAGTGTGATCCAGAAATTATAGACTCCCTCCGTTATTTGCGTTAAATTGAGCAAAACACGCATCACCGCCAAATCCAATCACTTTGTGTGGTGGTGCATCTTGCCTCGGCCATTATGAGTGATCCTTAATTGTTTGCCTACCACATGGTCACATTTCATGGCTGCGCCTGTGATATGCGGAGGTTGTTGGTGGAAATGATCTAAATTGATTCGATGATGATCTGTTAAAATATCGCACACACGGGCAATTTAGGATAACTATGCAGCATCACCCTTAGGTGGCGATCATTTAAAGGCTTCGTGCACTGCTATAACCACTTATCTTGCTTTCGTTTCAATCTCGCAGGCGATTTGAAAGAGGAGGCCACATAAGGTTGGAACAGCCACTTGAAGTTCAAGTAATCACCGTGGGTGGAGGATGATATTGAGATGATGATACCGGGCGGCTGCCGAGGGTGATGCTGGCTGTGCAATGATTATTATTGATCTCAATTCTGGTTGCATCCAGTTTAGCAGTGTCTGGCTGATGAGGAAATAAGATGCTAAATGGGGGTATTGAACTATGTGTGGAAAGTATTCGTAGAAACGGTTCTTAGAGAAATGGAATGCTTCAGTTTTGCATTTTCTTTTACCACAGTCCGAGCCCTGCACCAGCGCGCGATGCGAGTGTCCTGCAAATCGTTTCGCAGTAATGTTTGGAGTAGGTGCATGGTGTAGAGCACGTGTAGGTTGAATATCTATAATCGATTATTCTTACTTTTACGCGTTATGGCTTTCATCTCAACAGGTTCCGTTTTGCTTTCTCGAAATGATGCTGTTTTTATGGGCATTAGTCAAGTAATGACTTTTATATTTACACAGATGCAACCGCTGTGCTTTCCTATTAAGCAAAATTAAATGTGAGTAGCCATTACGGTGGTATGAGCTAGCTTCAAATAAAAAAACATGCGTGGTAGCGACAAACAAATATTTCTGTAATATTAATAAAAATTACCCATACAGAACTTAAGCTTTGCCAACCATTTGTGTGTACCAAGCTACATGTTTGTCACAAGTGGAAAAGACCTACACAAAATGACACATTAACAGAAGGTTCTCATTTCAGTTTACGGGTGTATTCTTGATGATTTTAACCTGAAATTATTCCACCAGTAGCCCAAAGCCCAAAACACTGACCCCGTACGACCACTTAGTAAGTTTTAAATATTTTAAAGTGCCTGCCATTATGTACTATTTGGGTGAAATCAATCAGTCTTCGGTCCCCTCAACCACCGTCTAGGCAAAATGTTTTTTTTTAATCAAACGTCCTATTTTGATTGAACTATGTTAATAATTCTTTTTTTTTTAAATTACATTTGACCCTTAGGTACCCAGCCAAAGATCGAAAGAACAAAATCACCTCATGGCGATTTCTTGTGCGATTGGGGGAAGATAACATTATTTTGAAAAGGGTCAAGTATCCCCACATGAATCTGGCATTTCTGCTGTAATGGAGACCTTGGATATGCATGTTGTGCTATTTAAATATGGATATTTATTTATGTTTTTCCGTTAGATATTAAATACTATTTAAAGTTTTCCATTTGAGAGCAATGTCGTGCCAATGGATAACTACGATTTAACCTTAAATAAATCGTATGCATGCAACACAGTTCTTGGTGGCACTTTCTAATGATCCTATATTACATAAATTTCCTTCTTAAAGTAATTTGGAAAAGAAAAAGTCACCACTTTACCAACCACCGCACCGCAGCAAATAAACACTACATGTCCATTCCACATTATATCTCGAAAAGCTATTGAGAGCGCGCAACTTATCAAAGGAACAGCAGGAAATTGTCTGCCAAAGTAGGTACTATCAGCTTAGTGGTAAGCAAGACAGCGACTACAACTACAACGGTTGCCAAGGCTGCTGTCTTTGCTGCCACATAGTTTTAGCAGCAACATAAATTGTGGTATATTTTATCTTTGGACACACAAGCGACTGGCTATTTTCACACCTGAACGAACAATTTTTGAAATTCATTTGAATTTTAGTTTTCTCTCTCGACACACAAAATGCCATTCGCTGTTACAATTTCATTTTCGGATATCGGTTGGAGAATTCCCATCTGTGCGAGGCAAGATTACGATATGTCAAGAGGGTGAGGATTGAAGAATATTTTATATTATTGGAAAGTGAAATCAATGGTTTGTGTATCTGCTATGTACATCGTATGATGAAAGCATTACTTTTTGCAAGAAATTAAATGATGACGATTACTGATCATTTGCTTTCAAATTGGACGACATGTGGTTTATATAATTTGTGGTAAGAATCGTATAGATTTTCGATCTGTGAATTGTTTTGTTAGGCAACAGCTAGCAAACTGTTAAATGGAAATATATCAGTTGCGATAATGCTATGTCATCCTGCTAGTAAATTAAATTGTAGGTTCTAGCCATTTGTATCAAAAAATATAGCTTCGCACATACAAATGGATGGAAAACCAATGTTTAAGGCCCTATATGCCTAATATTTAATCCACACAGATTGTTCTTGTGAGTATACTCTTTATTCATTAGGTGTATCTTATCTCGCTTGTTGCATTCGATCGACAACATATACAAAAAAGTGGCTGTGATATTCCCGGACAGACAGACATGATGAATCTATAAGCGTTCCGTTTTTTGCCATTTGGCTACGGAACCCTGAAATAACAGTTCTGCACGCCAGCAACACAACGATTTCAAAAAAAAAAACTTTCGATTGTTACGGTATATTTTTGTCAACTAAACTGCTGTGACACTGAAAACTCAAACTCGAAATCAACTATAAAAAACAACTCTTTCTCAAAGACGAGCTGAAAAGAATGACTCAAATAGTTTAACTGCTAATTCAACTAAACTGTTAAAACTGTGAACACGAATCGAACGTAGCTAAATAGGTAATAGCTAAAAGACACACCGAAATGGAATGACGACTCAAATAACATAACTGTTAATTTGCTACAAAATGTGCTAAAAATTCTCCTTTTTCCAAAACAAAGAAAGGAAAAAACGCCAGAAGTGTCGAAATGTCGAAAATGGCCAGAAACTTGTTTGAAAAAAAGCCTGAAATTTGGAAAAGATAGCCAGGAACAGTGTGCCCTTTTTTTCCTAGGAAAAGAGACAACATGTAATCTTTACAGTACCCTTACAGTGTAAGAAACACAGCGCAGACATTTTTTGTTTGTTGCTACTGCAGTTTCATTGCCTGTTTTTAGGTACTACATACCGAAAATAAAATAAATATTAGGCATTAACGGTCCATACGGGGCCTAAAACCTAGCTTCTCCAACCACTTTCTTTGTGAAGTGGAAGGGACCTATAATTTTAAGCCGAATCCGAACGGCAAATTTGAGAAGCTTCTCATGACAATTGGTACTATTGGATATTTGTCAGACTTTCGCAAGAGGTGGGGCAATGGAAAAAACTCAAGATTTTACTTGAACCCGGCGGGAATTGAACCGGGAAGCTTTTGATTAGTAGTCCGACACATTTCTTTTTTTTTACTTTTAAATTTATTTTTTATTCAATATTAGATATCAACTTATATACATACATACTAGACAAAAATGATTAAAACTTAAAATTAACAGGATACTTATTCTTACTTAATTGTCCTTATGCCGACGTTCTAAACTTAACTACAACCTTATAATTATTGCCTTTCGGCCTAAAAACTATTTTACGAACTAATTTTACATATTATTTTCATCGAGAAATTTTTTTTAAAAAACTCGGCATCATTATTTAAATTTTATATAAAAACAAATTACAAACTACCTAAGTAAGTAAAGTAACTTACTTAAACTACTTAACGTGTTCTAACTGTAATTCAGAATCTGAGCACTCGTTGCCTTATGCAACAAGTGGTCAAAATCACAATTGCTTTCTGAGCTTCTGCTAGTCGTCAACGTGCAAACGCGCTGCCGTTAGCCGACTGAAGCCTTACAGCGTCAATCTCCTCTTGGAAGCACCACCACAAGTTGGCGAGCCCGGCCTCTCCCAAAAACGCCCTAGCTGACTTAATCTAACTTATAAACTTAGAGGATGTTACTTAGAGAAAAGCACCGTCCTGGGAGGGCATGTTGACCCCTCCCCCTTCAATAAGCCACCAAAATTCGGAGAATGCTTTTCCATATCGAATAGTCCGACACACTAACCATTGAGCCACTGCGCCCGACAGGTGCTACATACTACATGAAAGAATAGGAGGGTGGGAAAGAAGTTTTGGTGCTTTTGTAGTGTTTTTATACCCTATTCTAAGGGTATATTAATATTGACGCATAGTTTGTAACATACCTTAATATTGTCCGTAGACCCCTAAAAATTACTATATTTATGATCAGCATCGATGTAATGTAGATCTAGCCATGTCCGTCCGTCCGTCGGCAAAAATTAGGCCTTTAAACTGGGCCTAAAAAGCTGAAATTTTAACCATATATTCTCTAGGGTGCCGAAATAATCAAGTTTACGAATTTTTGAAATCCGCCCACAAACTCCAAACAAAATTTTGGAAAAAATCGAATTTTGAGCTAGAACGCTGAAATTTTTTATACATGATCTATGACTCCTAAAACTGCTCGGGATATAAAATTTTCAAAATCCGCCCACTTATTCATCACTTTTTGAAAAACCAAAATTTGAGCTAGGGAGCTGAAATTTATATTATATACTCTCTAGGGGCCCTTTAAGCTCATGTGTAAATATTTTCAAAATCCGCCCAATGACACGCCCACAATTTATAATCAACTTTTTTTGCAAATCCAAAGTTTGAGCTAGGGAGCTGAAATTTATAATATATATATAATTTATATATATATATATATATATATATATATATATATATAATTTATAATATATATATATATATATATATTTATATATAATATACTGGGGGCCCTTTATGCTCATGTGTTATTATTTTCAAAATCCGCCTACTGACACGCCCACAATTTTTTTTTTTTTTTTTTTTGAAAATGCAAAGTTTGAGCTAGGGAACTGAAATTTATAATATATACTCTCTATGGGCCCTTTATGCTCATGTGTTATTTTTTTTAAATACGCCTACTGACACGCACACAATTAAATAAAACAATTTTATTGAACAACTAAAGTTTGAGCTAGGGAGCGTTTTTTTACAAAAGCTTCGTTTTGTTTGATAAAATTCTTAAAATGTTATATAAAAACATATTTAGAGCGTTCTTAACAATTCAACCATACTTAGACTTTAGTCACGCCCACTTATGAGGGATAGGAACAAGAATAGGGTATCCAACAGTTCGCGGACTGTAGGCCGTATCTATGTTTTTTTCTCCACTGGTGGCCTCTTAATTGCTTTAGGTAGATCTGTATTCTTGTGTGTATTGACTATTAAAATCATGGCTGTGGTCGGAATTCGAATGCGAGACCTGCCAATCAAGTACACTACCATCGCGCCATTGCATCCCAGTTGGTATAGTTGACTACTTTACAAGGTCATTTCCGGTCCAATTGCAATTTGGGATAAACCTGTTCACCGATGAGGGTTTTAAAATCATACCGGAAATCCTGGATCAAGAGTTGAACGTTTTTGGGTCCTTGACAGTGTGTCCACCGTACCGTCAATTCCGTTCAAAATGCCGTTGTTCAGTCGGCGATCTTCCACGTACAATCGAGTGGTGTTTCTAGCAAAGTTCGCAGAACGATAAAATATGATTCGTTCTCTCATGAAAAGTTCGCAAAGGAATTTGATTTCTGATTCGATCGCGAACCTTATTTTTCGGTTCGTTTAAAAATAAAATTGCTTTTCACGATCGAATCAAATCTGTTCCGATCTGTAAAATATAGTTCGTTCGCGAATATATAACGTGCGAACTATTGGAGATCCGTTCGCGAACGGTTCTCAAAAAAAAAAAAAGGTAATTTTACATGAAAATTATATTACATATTTTAATATTGAAAGAACATAAGTGAAAAGTATTTTTATTACATAATAAGATTTTGGAATAAATATGAATTCAGTTTAACTAACAAAACATTATTTATTGTTTCCTTGGATAATTTGTTTCTGATTTTCGTCAATAAAACTAGTAGAGCGCTAAAAGCCCGTTCAACAGAGACTTGAGTTGATGGCACTGCCAGCACTACTTGTGCAAGTTTTCCTATTCTTTGCTGCTCAATGTTTTCCAATGCTCAATTTTCTCTCACAAAATAAGCAAGTTGATTCGTCAGCTTCTTCATTATAAGAAAGATATTAATTTAACTCAAATGTCTTTGTTTTCCCCATTTCAACCAAAATAATAACTATTGAAAATATAAATCGCGAATCGAGACCTTTCCCTGCATCGTCATCATGAAGAGATGGAGTCTTTACCGCCGTCTGCTTAGCCAATGGTTGTTATATTTATTTGATGGTTGTCTTGATCTGGTTCAACTGGATCAACTATTAAGTGTAAGTGCTCTAAAAAGCAAAACTAATTTATTCCAGTTGCGTTTTACGTGTCGCTGTAACTAGGGTCTTGAACTTTTTTTGGAAACAAGGAAAAAAAGAACTGTTCCACTGTGTGGGAACAAATACAAGGTGGTGCACCAATTGTACAATAAGAAATTCATATAACTTTTTTTTAAATCAATATATTTTATATATTTATTTTGTTTAATGTATAGAAAATGTAATTTTATTTTATGTAACTAATTGTTTCTGAAGATAATAGACCGTAAATAACCTATATGCTCATCCAGGCATATGCGGCCTGAAGGGTTGAGGTCTGGAACGAATCAATTATTGTTTTAATGGACTGCTTCAATTCAGTCAAATTTTTGTACACCTCTTGCTTGACATAACCCCATAAAAAAAAGTCTGGTGCAGTCAGGTCAGGTGACCTTGCGGGCCAGCGAAAAATGGAGTTTCCGGATATTAATATCGTTGGAGCTCCGCCGGTCTGGCTATGTGTGCAGTTGCTACATCTTGCTGGAACCAAATTCTGTTGAAATGCATACTTTTTCGGCGCAGTTCTGGGTAAAAAAAATACCTTCAACATCTTTAAATAATGGTCCCCATTCACAGTTACTGTTACACCGTTTTCTTCAAAGAAGTATCGGCCCACAATGCACCTTGATGAAAATGCGCACCACACAGTGACTCGTTCTGGGTAGAGTACCGTCTCACGGAGAATTTCTAGATTAGCAATCTATGCTCATTTACATTGCCGTTAAGATTAAAATCTGCCTCATCAGACATAAGCAAGCAATTTATCAAGCTGTTGTCTTCTTCGGTCATTTCAATAATTTTTTGGCAAAATACCAGGCGAATAGGCAAATCCAGAGGGTTTAACTTGCTTGCGATTTGGACTTTGTACGGAAGCAAGTTTAAGTCATCATGAATTATCCGTTGTAATGACCGTCTGCTAACTCCAATTTGCGCCGATAAGTTTCTAGTCGAAGCGCTTGGATTTGCCAGAATTGACGATTATGTCTTCAACCCGAACATACGGATCTCGATGGTACGGTCTTCGTGCGATGCTTCCAGATTCGGCAAACATGTTTATCTGCCTCATAATGGTCCATCTATCGGGGGAGTGCCGCCAAACTCCCGCCTAAATTCCCTTTGGACGAAAATGAAGGACTGCAAAGCATGGTACCGCTGCACTTTCCAAATCCTCTTTTCGGTATCCCAAGCATATTTAATAGATCTAAATAGATCTAAGTAACCGGCAAATAAAAAAAAGTAAAAGCCGAGAAAAACACAGACAAAAAGTTATTTCGTTTTGTTTTTGTAGCACGATTCGTGCGCCACCCTGTATTTCCGGATGGATAAATATTTGTTTGTATTGAATACGCTGATCATGATTCAAACTGAGGTACACTCTGGGAATGAACAATAAATTGTGTACAGCGTTCGTGTATGGTAGGTATGGATTGGTTGTAAATACTGTTTTACGGTGTTACCATTGAATACCTTAGGGATGTGTTTTTGTTTTCTTGTTCGTTGTACGAGTATCTATGTTTTTTTTCAAATCTTATTGGAAATAGAGAAACCACGAATAAAACAGACTTTTGGTTACATTGTTGATATTTTTCTTCACGGATGGTTACCTAATTACTAGCGAAGAATAAACTCTAATATTTTGCCTTCATTCAGACCCTTTCTAATACATTGAACGTACTTGTAATATATAATGTACTCCCTTTTTCTCTATTTTATTCTGATGGTCTCTGGAACCAAGCGAAGCATTCGAAATTCGTGTATACAATTCCCATGGCATAGTGCATTCATGGCATTTTCCATAAACTGCAGATTCATATATGTTTGGTTTTCTTTCAATATGTAGGCACGTGCGCACTTAACAAACATTCACCCTTTTCAACATATCAATGCCTCAACGGGCAGTCAACCATTCCATTTCGATATCCAGCAAGAATTTAAACCAAAGGACCACACCATCCGTCCTTGTGGAGCACCATAATAAACAATTTTCTTTCCGCCCAGAGCACTGCCAGTGCCGGTGTCATGCCAATCGCCGTCGCCGCACAGCTGCGATTATAGATTTTCTTTTCATTTTCCATGACAATTCTCTGCTCAAGTAACATTCCAGATTTTTGCGCCAAATGGACAGAGGTGTGTATCTCCAGCCAAAACAACTACATTTGTTAAAATTTGTTGTTTTGTTTCTTGTATTTTTTTTGTAAACGATTACTTTGCGCTTGCTCGATTGATATAAGCTGCAAGACAAAAATGTTGCAGTCACACGTACAACATAATACGATATTGGTTACCAACAAAAAATGAGCTCACATCAATTTATTTAAAGGCGGACAGCAGTTGTAGTCCTCTAATCCTCTATACGAGCTCCATCGAAACAACACACTTGGCACACCGATCCAGATGCAGTTTCTCATAGTATCACGAATGCTGGTGGCACTTTGTTATGACGACGGTTTTTTTTTTGGGTCTTTGGCAATTGTGGTATTTGGCCGCTGCTAAATCGTCCATCCTAGTCACTGTGTGCAATCCCCCGAAAAAGCGACTGTCAAGCGTAGAAAGAGCAATCGATATCTGTTTCTTTTGTAAATGGACCAGTTTTTTGGGTTATAGATACTTTTTTCTAGCTGCAGTGCAATTAATTCCGATAGTTTGATTCAATTGCAAATAAAAAATAAATATAACAATTTAACCAGATCAAAAATATTCCTGATCAGACGGTGCTTAGCCAGTATTTGATTTTGGATTTTGGGGTGTGAGTGACACTGAAATCATACATGGGAACATTTTTGCGCATTATGCGTGGAATTTATTTTAAGAGTGATTTAACACCGCACTGCAAATTGCTGCGCATTGTGTTGCAAACACTAATTAGTCTTAACCCACTTTTAAACCAGAAGTGCAAGACTTTTGTTGTTCTTATGGCGAGCGTGTGTGTGTGTGTATTTTTATGTGCCAAATGAATCCGAAAGAAAACGGAGACACAAATGAAGTACAAGTTAATTGTGATGCAAAACAAAACAGAAAGAAAGAAGTCTTGTGTAATAATGAGATTCAGTCTTTCTGTAGGAAACAGTCGGGCTAACAGGTTGTTATGAAATTTTGTATTGTTGGATAGATGGTTCTATAATTGGGATTGTGAAATGTTTTGAAGTTCTTGCAATTAGCTTTTAAGAGTTATCATCTTCGCCGCGACACAAACATTTTGTTTGAGCTCAACTAAATTCTTCTTTGGCTCGATTCGATTCAATTTATTAGGACATTTATTTTGGTATTTTTTTTATTTATTTATTTAAAAGAGTTGCTTAAATACAGTAAGATACATATCTTATAAAAGAGTATTAAACATAAAAAAAGAGGAACAAAAAATAAAAAAATCAATTAATGAAAGCTACATGAGTAACATAAAAATGGGGGAAAATTGATTAATTTAAAAATAAAAATGAATAATACCAAGAGAGTAATATGAAAGTTAAAAAAAAAAATATGACTTATGCAATGAAAAAATAAAACAAAAAGCTAAGTTTCTAAGAATTAGTAGAAATACATTTCCTAAGTTTGCTTCTGAATTCTGTTGTGCTGTCTATCCTCCTAAATTCGGGTGACAAAGAGTTACAAGAAACTGACGGTCCGAAGTCAAACAGAGCACCGAGGAGGAACCAGCTGAGCTGATCTATTTGAAAAATTAAATCTAATTTTATCATAAATATATTCAGGTTGGTTAGGGCCGGTTTCAAAGGTTTCGGATGAAGTTTCGGATAGTTAGCCGATACATAACCCTATCCACCAGATAAAAGTTGCTGATATTTTTTTTCTGTTTCATTGTCAAAGTCTCTGATAAACTAACTGCTGGAAAAATTTATCAGCCACTAAGGTTGTTTCGAACACGTCATTTAATTTGTTTTGCTTTGTTTATTTCGTGTTTTGTAGAAGCTTAACCATATTAAAACCATTTTTAAGTAGGTAAATTGTATAGTTGCGTTTTAATGAACAAAAAAAGTTGCGCTATAACTTCGAAAGAGAAAGAAAAAGCCTGGATGGATATAGGGAAGGCGTTTAATAGTATCGGTATTTCACGATTACTAACACCTCAAGTTGAAATATGAGGCAAACATTGAAGCAGCAAAAATCCAAAAAGAGAATTTTAACAGAGGAGCTGGAGCAAAACTTTAAATATAGAACATTTTTGGAAAAGGAGTTGAAACACAAGGACACTATGTATGAATTAGAAAAACAACTTCTTCTTAAAATTGAATTGTTGAAAAAAGGTTTAGGAGAAAAATGAATAAAATGCTTCATTCACAGTCGCGCTTTACATTATTCATTGATTCAAGTTATGGTTAAACAAGAACAAAGATAAGGTAATTTTGCCAATTTTATTTATTTAAAAAGGTACGAACAAATTTAATTATATGTAGCAGAGACGAAAAAAAAATTAATACCAGAATTTCTTATAATATTTTGGCTACTATTTCTTAATAGACTATTACTAACATCATAAGTTTCATCAGTATCATCTGGTATACTATATTCAAAAGTTTCTTCACCATGTCTGTTGCTTTATTATGGAGCACTGCACAATGCACATGCAACAATAATTGCTTGTACTTTCGAATGATGCAAAGTAATTTGCTTTGACATAACTGGAAGTCTACTCTTCCATACGCCATAGTTATGATATTTATACTACATTCCTCGTTCTGATTTGTGACTCGTTGTACAAGTGCTCACCAGGTCTCCATGGATTGTGAAGGGGAGTTACCAAGAAATCGTGTTTTCACACCCTTTATCTCCGAGAATCAAGTTATTTCCAAATTCTCTATCAATTAATGTTTGCTTAATACGCGAGTTATTAAAAATAGTTTGATCATGGCATGATCCAGGCTATCTAGCAACTATGTCCATGTTATAAGTAATCGTTGGTGGAACTGCAAAACTACTGAAAATCCAATAAGCAATGGTAAATAAGTAAATGTCATGTTTGGTATTCTACTTACTAGTCAATTGAAGTTTTTATATCACTTTCTATTAATGTAAGGATATTTCTTAGTGCCTTAAAATAATGACGCCTAATGCGAAACACTCTGTTCCTACGGCGCCGTGTAATATGATCGTAATATTCTTCAAATTCGTCTTCTAAAAATTCAAACAAATCCATGTTAGTGCACTTGTTTCTGCTGTCTACGGTCGTCAACGAAAGAATGCTTTGAAACTTTATTTTTTCCAGTCAATTCAAATAAATATTTTGTTTATCTTCCGGATAAAGGATTTAACAGCCACTTGTTCCGGCTGATAGGCTATCCGAGACTTTATCTGTCAGATATCACTTTCCGAAACCTTTGAAACCAAAAGTTCATGTTTAGCTGACAGATAAGTTCCGGATAGGCTATCCGAGACTTTATCAGCTAGTCTTGAAACTGGCCCTTAAAGTACTAAACTTAAGAAGGTCATCAAATGTCGTTTTCGGACCTGTGTTTTTCTATTGCCAAAAAAAGCGAGTTGGTAATGGCATCTGTTTTGAAATTTTAAAACTTGAACGCCGATGGCATAACCACTTCGTTTCCCAGGAAGAGGTATAAGAAGGCCTGCTTTCCCTCCTTCCTGGTAAATGATGAAGGAAGGCCTGCAAAAAATCCAGCGCTTGGTTGTCTTAAAAGGTTATATTTTTGGTGGATACAAACATACGGCGCAGTGGTTAGTGTGTTGGACTACTAAACGAGGGATCCCAGGTTTCTGTTTTTACTCCTTACTGGTAAGCGATAAAATTAGCGGTAGAGGTATCGAAAGGCCTGCTATTTCGACTTCCTGGTAACCCCTGAAAGACGGCCTGCAAAAGGAAGCGAGATGGCAAGCGGTTGCTTCCTATGACATCGCCGCGTTAAAAGAATGCAGGCAGTTATGCCTTTTAGCATGGTAAGGAACTACATGCACAATCACTGCGGTTATGCATTGATTCCCTGCTGGGATTGTTTGTGCGCATTCTTTTTCCACTCCCAGCGAAGTAGTCCAATCGTAGTTGGAAGAAACTCACAAATCTTTAGATACAAATACAATATACTCTTCGCTTTTTGTTATAACATGTTGGAAAACTACCACTACTAGGTTCTGCATAACGAAAACAGTAATTCGTTCCGTCATTTGCCATGTCCGCGCTTTTGATTTTCGAAAACAGTCGGCGTTGGGAACACTCACGTCAGTTTATTTGTCAGTTATTTTGAATATTTCTAAATTTGAGTATCTACATTTATATTCCATTTTAAAAGGCTTTTAAAACCAAAAAGTCCATGATTTGGGACATATGTATCCTGAAATACCTGTTGCCAAGAAACACCTAAAAATAAGTTTTTTTCCACTGCGCCACCTCTTGCGGACATTTGACAAACATCCAGGAATATCAATTGTCATGAGAAGCTTCTCAAGTTTGCCGATCGTAGTCGGTTTTAAATTGTGGGTCCCTTCGCAGAAGCAAATCGTTGCAGAAGCTAGGTTTTAGGACCTGTATAGCCAATGCCTACTATTTATTTGTTTTTATGATGAGTTCCCCCTGGTCATCATGTTTAATCATGTGCGTTCCTATTCTCAACTGAATGTTGCATATTTATAGAAAATTTCATTAATTTTTTGAACCATCTTTGAGGTAGTACACAAATGTTTAGGGTCAGTCGTTGACCTTCTAATATTCAGTCCCGAAGATTTGGACTTCTACTTTTTACTTGTTTGCAAAATAACGCTTCTCTTATGATTTCCTTTCATTTGCACACCGTCATCATTTACCTTGTCTTTTAAGCATGCTACTGCTGATTAGTATTAAAGGAGGCAAGTTTATTGATAGATTTTGTCCCTTGAGTTGCTCTTACACCGGTGAGTCTTTGGCAATTTAAAAATGCATGTTGTTGGGTCAAATGTATGTACTTGAACTTTATTTCCAACCATCCAGTTAAAAATTTTGTCTTGTTTTTGCAAGGTAATGCAAAGTTAACCTATCTGATTAGCATAGCCTGGTATTCTGTTGAAGGCTTGATTTTTGGTGGATGTCGCGTTGTTCCGGGCTCATTTATATGATCTTTCTCTCTATACAGCTCCTGTTTTACTATCGTCGAGGGCATCTTTTCCACAACTCTCGCCCCTTTTCTAGAAATAGTGCTGAATATTGAAAAAAGATTTTTTTAAGAAGTCTAAAATGACCCTATCGGAAAGTGTCACAGATTTTACAAATGGCGTCGAAGGTACACTACTCCCGAAGAACGCGGAATATCGTGAAGTTCTGAAGAAAACCATGGAGAATGCCATAAAAAGAACACAAATGGTAATTATGTAATTGTAACTTAAAGCGGAAATTAACAGCGAAGCAATAAATAAAACGCAACCGATTTATTCTACATATAATGCACTTTCTTTATTAAGATGGTTCCTCGCCCACGCCCGACAAACGACTGACTTTTTTTTGCTCTAAGATAATCAACAATGTGGCGTCCACTTAAGCGACATCATTTTCAAAACATGATGGAAAAAGAACTAAAATGCCCAAACCAACATTTAAATAAAACCCATTTTTTTTGTTCTGTTTCAAATATATAGCCTAGAAAAATAGGGTCATACGCACCCTTTATTAACCCTAATCCCAACCACATCCCCCACGCTATGTCAATTTGAAATATTTGTTGTTTAGACGCATATTAATGCAGTATTTCCAAATCCCATTTGTCCAAGTATAACCCATACAAAGTATGGCACTGCACATTTTATCCAGCAAACCAAGAATTTGAATCAGTTTATTGTTACTCCATTTAAAAGACGAGATTAAAATGGTATCCACCTTAACTGTGTTTCGAATTTCCAGAAAAAAAAAACAACTAAAAAAGATCCAAGAATGCTTCTAGCGCATGTTCCAAGAGTCACGTATCAACGCCACAAACATACCTTATATCTATACACTATACATACATGCAGAATACAAGACAGAATCTCTAACGAAGCCACAGTCTTGACCACTTAAAGGAAATCTAAACGCAGAAAAAGATCATCGCGGCCCAAAGCGATGCATTTTTCTGCATTCGTTCTACCATATTTGAGATTTGACGATGCACTAGCGAGCAGCTAGATGGTTCCATGCCAATTTACCTTTCGGGAAGAAATTTTTCTATCTGAAATCTAGTCTTTGGCTCACCATCTCCTTCATCATCATCGTCATCGTCGTTTCGATCATGATCCGTGAAAGATCCATTTTTCACAATGACCAAGCAGCTCATGAAGACGACGACGACGATCTTGAAAACTGCATTTGATGAGTGTGATGTGATAGTGATGGAAGCATACATGCATTTTGCGAAATATTTTTCGCGCTGCAAGTAGTACACCTATCCACTAATGGGGGATCACTGGAGGTGGACAACGTCCATTACAATTGCCCCATAGTGTATACCATTAGATAACAAATGGAGTAACAACCGGCTCAAGTTTCACTATATGGCACAAGTTGCGATGCTTCTTATAGGATCACTGCTGAGAGGGTATGAAGGGAACTCGATGCTAACTAACTCATGTCTTGATAGAGGCAATTTAACTTTATTGCTTAACGGTGAAAGAACTTTTTTGCAATGCGAATTGTTTTGCCAACTCTTTACAGTGTGTGTCGAAAAAAAATATCTACGATGTCTTTGGCAATTTGAACATTTTTTTTTTGTTTAAATTTAAATCTTTGCTACTGTATCGGATTCAGAAGCGGCAAAAAATTATTTGCGAAAAATCGATGAATTGATGAGGTTAAGTTATACAACCGAACAGAGACGGGCTAAGAATATCACTGCAGTACCCTCCAAAACGCGTCGCTTGCCTTTAAAGGCGTCTAAGGCGAGAAACCATTTCTAGGTAGTTTTAACATTCAGGTGAGCACCGCGACACAATTAACATCTTGAAATCTTCCACACGTGTGCATGCAAACCGGTGTTTATTTGTTTTTCCTGTTGGGGGAAGGAGAAACGCTTTACGCACCATAAGGCGGCCTGTTTGCGTTGACCATCCCCGTGTGCCCGGCTCTCTCCGCCTTCTTTTGGGGCATACGGACTAAAACTTCGAACAACCCTGAGGTTTCTGACACACCCCCCTGGGACGTCGTGCTTTCCCGGTATTGTTCTTCTTCTCTTTTCTTTCTTCTGAGAATATCTTTCAAAAACTGCCAAATTATTCCCCAATTCAAGTCGCTCGTCAGCATTTTGTCAACTATGTTTTCTCGGTTGCAGGCACCAATGCTGCTGTCCAGGGCTGTGCGTTGGGCTTCCCATCTTCTGCAGGCAAAAAACGTGTGATGTGCGTCGTCTGAGATCTGAGAGTCGCCGTACTGGCAGGCTGGGGTATCCGTTTGCCAATCTTATAGAGAAAGGCGTTGAAATTTCTGTGTCCGGTCAGGAATTGGGTGACGAAATAGTTGACCTCACCGTGTTTCTGGTCGTTCCACTCAGATTTCTTATCAGCCTCGCTCTCCACCTTCCCCTGCTTTCCGAGCTCCAGCTCTCTTGCCACTTCCGTATCGTTTGCTTTTCTGCTTGATCGATTGCAGCTTCCAATCCAATTTCCGCCTTGTCGTCGTAGACGTACTTCCTTTGTGCCGCTATAGGAGATCGATGGGAGTCACTCTTGCGACTACAAGAACGGCTGATTCCGACACCGTTCGGTAAGAGCTAGCCACGCGTAGAGCTCCACGTCTTTGCACTGCTGCCATCTACTTCCGGTATTTTTCTTGTCGGAGCGCGTCTGCCCAAATCTCACTTCCGTATAGGAGAATGGCATGCGTTGTCGACATTAATAACCTGCGCTTGCTTGGCGTTGGACCACCTATGTTCGCCATTAATCTGCTGGGTGATGCTGTAACTCTAGAGGTTTGTTCCGTTGCGAACTTTATCTGTTGCCAGAAAGTTAGTTTTGTGTCGAGACTCAATTCCAGATACCTCACCACATCCTTGCTCTTAATGACTTCAAAGCCAATTTGGAGTATGGACTATCTTAGTTTTCTCTGTTGCCAAACTGAGACAGTGCTCATCCATCCAGAAGGTTGTTCGTCGCATGATTTCGTTCAACTTTCTTTGCGCGTTTTCAGAGTTGCCGTTATCACTGCCACGATGTCGTCTGCGTACGCAATGAGGAAGGTGTCTTCAGGCATCTTCATCCGCAGTATGTAGTCATAGAAGATATTCCAGAGGTCTGGTACCAAAATTGATCCCCGTGCTGCTCCAGATGTTACTTCCTTCCTTCCTGGGCCTTCTGTGGTCTCGTAGATTAGCACCCGATCCCTAAGGTGGTCCCTCACCATATTTAAAAGGTAAGCTGGGATGTTGAATCTATTTTCTAACGCATTTCTTACGTCCAGGGCTGCCAGCAAAATGATCTGCTGAGAGCAGTGGCTTCTCTATTGGGCGGTTTGGGCAGCCTTTACCACTTCTTCAATGGCTCCGACCGTAGAGCATCCTTTCCTTAACCCATACTGCATTTCTGCCAAGTCTCCTGCTCTTCGTACTGCATCTGCGAGTCGTGATTTCAGCAATTTTTCCGTGAGCTTCCCCGCAGTGTCCAGCATACATAAGGGCCTGTCCGCAGATGGTGAGTCTGGGTCTCCTTTTCCTTTGCTGATCAGTACCAATCTCTTTTTTTCCAGTTCTTTGGGAAGGCTCCTTCTTCAAGACAGCTGTTGTATATCTTGAGTAGCCGGTTAGGGCATATTTGGGCAGTCACTTTTATTACTTCCGATGGAATTCCGTCTGGGCCGGGTGCTCTTCTGTTTTGCATTGTCTGCACAGCTAATCGCAGCTCTTCTTCACTAAAACCTGGAGTTTCCTGTCGTCGGGCTGGTGTGTTGTCGGAAGGCCTGACTGGTTGAGTTGGAAAAAGAGTGTTTACAATGCGCTCCATCTTATCTTCGTTTAGAGTAGGCGGTGCCGATTGTGCTCCCAGTTTCCGCATTACTACCTTGTAGCCTAGCCCCCTGGGGTCTTGATACCACTGAAGATAACCAGTGTCGTAAAAGGCCGATCAACAAATAATCAATAACTTAAGCATGCACATGTCGAAATCGTAAAAGAGCCAAGTCTAAAAACGTTTGGATTCCAAAAATGCAATAACACCAGCCTGGGCTGAGTAAAAACTGATCCGCTACCAAGAGGCCTGTCGCAGTTTATTGAGGTCAAACCGGCGAACCCCACAGGCAGATCATTAGGAAAGCAGTAAAATAAAACAGTTTAGTGCCCTTGGTTCTGATAATAACTGCGCCGATATGGAAGAAGAAGATGCGGTTAACCTATCAAGATATGCAAATAGGTTTCGATGGGGCTCTTAAATAATTTCGAAAGCAGATTTTTTTTTTATAATTTAAGGAAATTGAGGTGAGAAGAAAAGGAGAGATGCCGATGCACGTTGGTTTTGAATGTTTGTAGGTTATAATGTGAAGGAAAAACAATGCGTGGAATGTCTTTTGCTACAGATTCCGGATCCAACAGAAGTACATCCTGTAAAAATTCTTAATTGAAATACCCTCGGAGATGTCAAATATACTATCATATGATGAGCATTTGATTTATTAAAAAGGCATTTAACGAATGTATAGTATCAAATACACAAAACCCTGAAAACTTTAATTATATTGTCCATCGAAGCTTACATACAAAACATGCATCGCTTGAATTCCGCATCCATCCTCAAATGGGCAGCACAAGCAACTCATTTACTTTAAGTATCTGCTGCTCTCATTCCACAAATTTGACATAAAATCAAGTATTATAATTGTTTACAACTCTATAAGGCATTTCACATCAGATTCCAAGAAGAAACAACATATTTCATTTAGTTGAACGAAAAATGTCAATATTTCGTAATTTTTTACTACAAAACTTGTTTTGCGACGTCTTGACCATCATCATTCAAATACTTCTTTAGTTTGATGGCTTACTTTGCAATGATACAAAGTAATTAACTGTAGCTACAGGCAGTTAACTTACGCAATTAATTTTCCATTCATCAGCTGTGCCATTCCTTACATTGTTGTTTTTTTTATGGTGTCAAATACGCACTAGACTCCAAAAACTGCACAAAATAAAATTTGTATCAAAGACTGCAACTGCTGCAGAATATGTATCTATATGTTTCCTTGGATACATATATACAAGTAAGTATCTTAAATAATTTCGCTCCTTTGGTCGCGACCATAATTTGTGTTTTTTTCATTTTCTTATCTCACAGATATACAAAAAAAAAAAACATTAAGTTGCGTCCTAAATGGCTAAACGGCATCGAATTTCTACTTTTTTTTTTATTGTCATTTTTTATCTTTTTTCTTTAATTTATCATAAATTGCAGCCCCCATGTTGAATGAGCAGCGTTTGAAAAAAATATTTTCTGCGCATTTTATTATCTCTGAAGATCTCATGTTTCAGAAACACATTACTGCTTAACTGTAGTTTTTTGGTGGATGTAAAATTGACTTGTATACGTAAAAATACTTACTAGCTGCGGTATATACCAAGTCGCAGTCATCGGGAATTGAATTAGGAGGCGTATCAAATTTCGACAATGTGTTTGTCAGCAGACGGATTTTATTTTTATCTGGACGACAACTAAAATGGTAAATTTGAGTAGCAGTGTTTTATGCAATTTAAAAGTCTTTAAATATTATGTAATGTGTGGTCGAACAAAGATCAGTCACTTTTTACGTGTACTAACATAATCTAACCTAACCTTGCGCCTAAACGTGTGCACTGAACAATAAAAAAAACAAAGGCCTACAGGGGCTTGGGCGACCCATACGTCTTTTGCCACGGATAGCAATGGTATCCAACAGTTCGCCCAAGCGAACATACCCTGGCGATCACAAGGATGAGGCCGTACATTTTGCAATCGATTTTCAGTCTTTATACCTGTTGGAAATTGTATACCCAGAAACTTTTACAACCTGTGAACAGGTACATATTTTCCCAACAGTAAGTCATAAAATGAAAGGGTAAATAAGAAACGACCGCTGGAATTTCCCAAGATCAAACAATTCAATCGAAGTAACTTTTATTGTAGCTGATTTATATAAAAAAATCGTATTTCTAGTTTACGCAATTTCCAGAGAAATGGTATTTTCTACCTTACTACTGAAAAACTTACAACATTTATACAATAATATCACAGATTCAAAATTGTTTTAGAAGGAAAGCTACATGAAAAAACCTTCATTTAATTATAAATTAAAGAGAGAGAAGTGGCTCCGTGTGATCACAAATAAAGAGGTTGTTTACATAATCGATTAAATAAATACTAACGCAAATAAATAAATAAATAAGAAGATAAATAAATAAATAAAAAAGAGGACAAATAAATAAATAAATAAATAAAAAAGAGGACAAATAAATAAATAAACAATTATCAAATAAAATCTATGAACATCAAAATAATATATATATCACAGTAGGTAATGTATAAAGCTTAAACACAACACCTTAAGTTGTTAAATTTAAAATTAACTTTATATCGATCATATAATTTTGAAATTCGAATTTCAACTTTTTCAATTTTTGCCTCTTCATGGAGCCTCCGTAGAATAGTGCCAGGGAAGATTAATCATCAATTCAAAAAAAAATTCAATTCAAAAATTTATTGGTAGAGTACAAGTAAGACCAAGTGTCTTTTATAGTACATTAACAATTTAAATAAAAGAAAAAACATTGGTACTAAGAGAAATTAAGTTTAAAATAAAAATTAAATGAATTTTAAATGATTATACAATTAAGGAACTTTAAATACATATTTGGAGAAAGGAATGGAGGGACAGGGTTAACAAGAGAACAGAAAAGAGGAGAAAGTTACGATAGATAAAGAATAGTAGAGTGAAGTAAGAAAGAAAAGAAGAATATGCAATGATTACAATTAGGCGAAGTGGGCAAATAGAGCTCTTTTAAATCTTTCAGCTCCTATTATTTGTTTAATGGCGACAGGTAGAGAGTTCCAAAGTCTGGCAGTGTGGACTAGAAAGAGGCGCGACGTATTCAAGTAGTTGGAAGGTGGCGTTATAAGATTGAAAGTTCGCTGCGACTGAACAAATTGTAATTTCTGGAAAAGATAGAGCGGAGACTGGTCACGTATGATCTTGTGCATGAACACACAACATCTTATTTCCCAAAAATCCTGAAGGGAACAGCCGAGGACGAGTTTGTGGTAACTGGATATATGTTCATATCTTCTTATCCCAAATACATATCGCACCATATCATTAAAATCAACAAGTAGTTTGTGCTGAGAACGGGAATCTAATTTTGGATAGACAACAATGGCATAGTCAAAGATTGGAACAAATAAGGACTTAACCAACCTTAATTTAGTATCAACGGGTGTGAAACTAGAAAATAAATACAGCTTACGTAAGCCTGCATAGATACGTCCCACAATATAATTTGCATGGTCAATAGCGGAAAGAGATCGATTCAATTTTTACCCAAGGTTTGTTACAGTATCTGAAAACTTAAGCATCGTAGAATTGAGATAAACAGGCGGTATCACTTCAGTGTCGTACAATGTTTTTGAAATCAGAATCAATTGACTTTTCATTGGGTTTAAGATCAGACCATTATTTTGAGACCATTTAACTATTGAGGAAAGATCAGAATTAAATCTACTCACGAGATCCTCAATCAGTCCAATTGGCCTAGAAAGGTATATCTGTGCGTCGTCAGCATAAAGATGAATAGATGCATTGCAGCATGCTTGAGGAAGGTCATTTATATACAAACAAAAAAGGATTGGGCCAAGAATTGAACCCTGCGGCACTCCAGAAAGGATACTTTTTGGTCGAGAATATTTTTGGTCAATATAAACCCTTTGAGAGCGATTTGAAAGATAGTTTCTTATTAGACACAAAGAGTGTTCGCTAAAACCAAAGTAAAGCTTTAATTTCCTACATAAAATGTCATGATTTACCGTGTCAAAGGCCTTAGAGAAGTCAAGTAAGCAGAGCAGCGTAAGATAGTCCTTATCATATTCTACTCTGATGTCGTCAAGAACTTTGACCAAAGCCGTGGAGCAGCTATGTTGGGCACGGAAACCAGACTGCACAGGCGTCAATAAATTAAAACGATTAAGGTGACAAGAAATCTGCTTGGCAATGATTTTTTCAAAAACCTTAGACAGGCATGGTAAAATGCTTATGGGACGGAAATCGGAGGTCGATAAGGCTCTGGATTTTTTTGGTACAGGGATAATTTTAGCTCTTTTCCAGCGGTCAGGAAAAGTAGAGGAAGTAATACAAAAATTAATTAAATGTGTGATACAACTAATAATATGGGGAAGTAACATTTTAACGAAGCGAAGATGTAATCCATCCTCACCAATTGCATTCGACTTAAGATTTCGGATATAATGTATCACATCCGCTTCCGTGACAACTTCAAAATCCAAGCCAAGAGGTGAATCAAAAAAGAGATGAACATTCGGGACAAAAGAGGAGTTGCTACTTGGATTGGACAAAAAAGCGCAATTAAGTTCATCAACATCAGGTAAATTAGTTGATATATTATTTTTTCCTAGTCCGATGGAGCGTAAATTGCTCCAGAGCTTTTTTGAAGGTTGGTCGGTACTCAGTTTCGATAGAAAATATCTTTTCTTTGCCATTCTAGTGACAGATGAGGAGTAATTATCATTTTTAAAATTTTATTTTGCAAAATTTGCAGCCTGGGAATATGACTCTTAGCACATTTCAGATGTGCGAACCATATAACACTAAGGGCAAACAATGAACTACTTGAAAAGCGTATAAAAAGATGGGCCAGTAGGATGATGACATATGCAAAATCTTCGAAAGAAAGGAAAAAAATGAAAAAAATGTGTACATTTTATGGTTTTAAAACATTTATTTATTATGTTTTCCTACAGTTATAATGAGTATGCCCGCCATTTTTCGATATGACGTCTATAAGACGGTTTGCAATAGAATCATACAGTTTTTTTTAACTAATTAGGTGCAATTTGGGCCCAGGCATCACGAATAGCTTCGATGTCCTTTAGTGTCCGTCTCTTCAAATCGTCTGTCGCCTTCATACACTTTACTAGATAACCATGCCCAAACATTTTCGATTATCTTAAAGTCCGGCCGTGGCAAAAGTTCCACGTCTTCTGATTGCATACAACTTCTAACAGCCCTGGAAGTGTGGATAGGGGCATTGTCTTGTTGGAATATCCAAGACGCGGGTCTCAAAATTTTTTTCACTTGTGGAAATGACCGTTCCAGCAAACATTTGTAGTTGTTTTCGTTCATTGTTGTGGACAAAAACTAGAACTCGATTGTGCCATAGTGGGTTATAGCTCTCCACGCCATTACGCCTGATGTACGGCTTTGATGTCTTGCCAAAATAAACTCCTCCTTTCTTAGATCATGGAAATAAAAGTTGTAACCATTGGGGCCGTCAATGTTAAACTTTTTTTCATCCGAGAAGACAACGCGTTTCCATTCACTGATCCAAGCGGCATGTTCTCTTGCAAAATTCATTCGATGCTCCTTGTATACTTGCCTCAAAACAGATTTCTTTTTAAGTTTTCTTCTCTGTATAGTACCACTTTTTCGTATTATCCTTCGGACCGTTGCTATGCTGGCTGATACTCCGCTGTTGGCCCTTATTTTAGTAACTGGTAGAGTGGGATTTGCGAATTCCCATAGTGTTGTGGATCTGCAAGATAACTGTTTACAACAGTCGTACTTCTATTTCGCCTCCTTGCAATTTCTCGGCCTGAGAGTACTAACTCCTTGAAAGCATCTATTTTTCCTCTTTCTGTAGCTGTCAAAGACTTCCCGGAACCCATTTTTTTAACTAAATAAAAACAGTTCTTTTCAACGCTTTTAAATATTTTTAACAAAACTTTGAAAAAAAAATCGCTGATGTGAACTCCTGCAACGAAATATTCACAATGGCCTCAGTCTATTCCGCATCTTTTTATACGCTTTTCAAGTAGTTCATTGTTTGATCTTGGGAAATTCCAGCGGTCGTTTCTTATTTACCCTTTTATTTTATGACATACTGTTGGGAAAATATGTACCTGTTCCAAGGTAGTAAAAGTTTCCGGGTATAAAATGTTCAACAGGTATAAAGACTGAAAATCGATTGCAAAATGTATGGCCTCATCCTTGTGATCGCCAGTGTATGTTGTTATACAACATTTAAAGGATTTTATCGAAAAAACTAAGTTTCTGTAAAAAAAAAGCTCCTTAAAGGTGGGTATGGCAGGAAATAAATGGAATTGTTCAAAAGGACTTTATCAACATACTTTAAGAAGAATATGATTTTCATTTACAATGATTTCTTCAATAAAACGTTTTTTTTAAATAGTGGGATTGTCAGTAGGTGGATTTTTTTTTTTTTTTAAACATGAACATTCAGGGCCTCAAAGGAGTATAATTATATAGCTTCCTAGCTCAAACTTTGAGTTTTGGACAAAATTATTTTTTTAAATTGTGGGCTTGTCAGTGGGCGGACTTTTAAAATCTTAACACACACGAGCATTTTGGGCCCCTAAAGACAATATATTAAAAAATTCGTCTTTCTAGCTCAAAATTCGATTATTTCGATAAATTTGTTTTTTGAGACTCTGGGAGGTCAGTGGCCGAATTTGAAAAGTTCTTACACTTGATCAATTTTGGGATCCTAAAGCTCAAATTTCAGCTTACAAGGTCAAGATTAACGGCCCAATTTTTGCCGACGGATGGACGGACATTGCTAAATCGACATTATATCGATGCCAGTCAGGAATATAGAAGCTTTTAGGGGCAATATTAAGGTATGCTACAAACTACGAGTCAAAATAAATATACCCTTAGAATAGCAAAACTTTCAAAATGGAATTCTGCTGACATCTTTCTTGTACGATTGGTGTATAGAAATATCTTTTATATTCATAAATTTAGTTTCTTTTTTTCTATCTTAACGACGAGGTTATGATTTGGACTAAAAGTCCCGCCTGAGGGGTTCGCCATTCATAGATTTAGTTCATGAACATAATTGCCATTAAATGCTTTTAATTATTTTTAGCTCCAGAGCCACCTTTTTAAAATACTCTTTAAAATCGTTGCATACTTTGGAGAGGTTCAATTTCTTCATTGTTGCTTTTTTCCCATTTGAAGCAAATGGGAGGAAATTAGTGTGGAAATTTCAATACAGTTTGTTCCTACTTCTGGAATCAACTATTGAATTCAAAAGGCCTCTAGTTCCGAAAATAAGTTGTTGGCCCGATGTGGTAGTTTATCCCTTAAAATTACTACATTTGGGATCAGCATCGAATCATTTCGATCATCGTTGCCGATTTTTGTATTCTTGCTGTGGCATAAACAAACAAAGACCCCTTTTAGTTGCAAATTTCTTACCGAGGATTTGTGCTGATTTTAGTGGAAGGCGACACAAAAATCTGTTCACCTTACAATCTTTGAAACCGCTTAAAAACAGACACAAGGGCTGGTTCATTTACTCATTTTCCTTGTATGTGTTAAATTTCTACTGGGTTGAGCCGACATCGAAATACGAATTAAATGGCTTGCGAACTTTCGGTTGCTAGCGGTGGAATTTCACCGGACCATTCACCCCAAGTTTTAGGTTTTCTTGTCCATAATTCTAAATTGTTTGACAAAATATGTACCACTAAACTATAAGGAATCGACCATCACCCTTTGTTTTTATATCTCAAGGCGAACTGTTGTTAAGACCTCTTGAATTGTTTTTCGTTAAAATGAGTGTTCCCATTCTTTTAAATCTTCACATTCAATGGGTCCAGACTGCAGTGCCCTGTACAGAAGCATGTGTGCAAGTTTTGTGCATTCTCAGAATTTTTGTAGTAGTCATGTTCTACAGGGAAGGCCTAAGCGAGACACTCTCCAAAGTAGCCGCCACTCAACACCCTCAATTGCTAACAATGCTCGAGAGAGTAGTAGGTTAAGAAATGAACCCAAGAAACTAAGCCTAGTGAAAGCTTACCAGCAGCATAGTTGGAACTGTAGAATGGGTAGAAAAAAGCATGTCCGATTTTTTTTTTGAGCAAAGAACACATAATAAGCCATCAAGTGGTAGGACATCACCCCTTCGTGTGATCGACTCTCGCGGGTGAAATTCTACCCGCTACGGCCTCGCGACCACCCTTTAACCGCTCTTTGCATTACTTCAGGGTGAAGCCGTTTTTTTTTTGTCCGTAAGAGGATGCCGTATTGTAAGTCTTCTGTGGCCTTAGACGTCTGTGCCGGTGCGCCGTATTGAGATCTCTTTCTGTTTCGGTCTTCTGCCATCATGTTTGTCCGGAAAATGGTTTCAACAAAAACAACAGACTTGTCTTCAGTTCTGGTCGCATGCCAGCATCCAACGTTCTTGCCCCTGCTGTTGTCTTGAGTACTTTTGCCTCCTGTGTTTCCATTTCCACGCCAATTTCCTCCTTTTTGTCATGAATGTATTTCTTCTCTGCCGCTAGTTGATCGATAGGTATCACTGTTGCGATCACGAGGACGGCTGGTTCCGAAACTGTTCGATACGAGCAAGTCACTCGTTGAGCTCCTCGTCTCTGCACTGTTTTCATCTGCTTCCTGAATTTCTCTTGTCGGAGTTCATACGATCTCGCATTCATAGAGAAGAATGGAATGCGTTATCGGCATAAGGAGTTCGAGTTTGCTGGCCATTGTGCCACCCGCAATTGCCATCAGTCGGCTAAAAAAAGCTGCAATGTTCGAGGCTCGATCAGATACGGACTTGATCTGTTGCCAGAACGTGAGCTTTGGCTTAAGCGTCAGTCATAGGTACTCTTTTGGATCCTTTCTTCTAGTGTCTTCATGTCCGATTTATAATCGACGAGTATCAGCATTCTGAAGCATGTGATTTACGACATTATCGGGAGTGGGCCACTCCCCAAATTGGTCCGGTATGGTGATCCTCTCGGTTTCGTATCGTGGGCAATGAAACAACACATGCTCCGCGTTTTCCGAAACTGTTTTACAATGTGGACAGTTTGGGATGGATTCATATCCGCGTTGAAAGAGATATTCTCTGTAACAGCCATGACCCGTCAAGAACTGAGTCAGGTAGAAGTTTGTTTCGCCATGACTTCGTTTAATCCATGTGTCGATCACTGGTATGAGACGATATGTCCATCTTCCCTTTAAGGATTCGTTCCAACGTTCTTGCCAGATTGCGATACTGCGATTTCTTTCGAGTTTCCTTATTTCGCCATCTAACGGGCCATTTCGGACTCGCTCGGTTCGTAAAGTTTTTGTTTCTTTAGCAAGTATGTCGATAGGTAGCATTGAAGATACGACTAGTACAGCATCGTTCGACACAGTTCGAAATGCACAGGCGACTTTTAATGCGCTAAGGCGGTGGACGGATGTAATTCCCCTCACATACAACTTAACTTTCGCGGCATTCGACCATATTTCTACTCTCGTGCGCTGGGTATCGCCTGACAAAATTCAATCAGAACTCTAAAAGATGAAATACTGGTCATTCGTATAGCATCTCGATGCCAGAGTCAGTATAACTCATTTAAAACCTCCAAGCCTACAACAATTATATCTGCTTGATAAAAGCACAATCTTAGAAGGTTCACCCATTGGCCGATATTTCTATTGCAATTATTTGTTGCAACACGGAATGCAGTCATTTGTGTTACTCTTGGTAGGAATAGATATAAAAAATAAAACACAAAGAGCATAATAATCCGCCGGCACAGCGCACCATTTAATCGCCAACTGCAAAAACCTCCAAGATCTATGACCATCTCCAGCCACCATCATCCCACTTCGCAGTTGTTGTAATTCCGGATCAGTTTCAAGTGCACATCGAGCAGTTATTCCAGAGACTTGGATAATGGATGGATCATGAGTCTGTCAAGTTTTATATTGTTTTTTTTTGTTTAGCAGTTATCTGTCTGTCTATACTGTCATGTGTGAGTATTTTTTTTCTTGCTGTACACGATGACAGTAAGTCCACCACAATCCATCTAACTTGGGCATTAAGTATTGGTTCATTTGGAGTTCACTGTTTGTGGTAGTCTTCGGATTGTTTTATTGTTCGAATGGTTTGAGTTTAACAAATAGCGAAGCGCACATTCAATTGACAGTTATTTTGTGGCCCAGAAATTGAATTAAATTTCCTGCACTTGGTAGTTGAATTAATGGATCTCTAGTTTTGTTGTTTGGGTTTGTACGAGTATTTTCTGTGCAATTTATGTACTTGTGAGCTACTATCAATTTGAAGTTGATTAATAGAGCGTTTTAACTTTTTTGATGGGAAACAAGTGGCAATAGTGCAACTTAATGCTAAAATTGGCCAAATGAGGCTAAACCCAGGTAAGTAGGTAGGAGTAGCTGCTGGGTATTACATCAGTACACGAGGACGCAATTAGCGCGATGGCGCCGTTTTGATGTCACCACTCAAGTGACCCAGGGTGTCAATTTGTGTTTCAACTCCAGCCTTGGCAATTCAATGATATTGTTTTGCTGAGTGTGCGATGTCTAATTCTAGCTAGGGCCGGACATTCGCAGATGGTGAAGGGTTTCATTTTCCACTGGATCATTGCGACTGCGGCAGTGTGAATTGAATGGGTTGCCCAACTTGGCAACGTGAGTGTCCACAGGCCAATGCCCAGTGCTGATTGCGAAAATTCAGGCAATCTCCTGTCGGGTTCTGTTTGTTTCATCGTGAGTTCTTTTCGGATTGAAGCAGGGCCTTATCTTCCTGGATATGACGCAGCTATTAAGGCTGGAGTTCGCCAGTGAAAGGTAGTACTGGAATATTTTCCTTTGACAGCTTCTATGGGAAGAGAAACTATCTCTGCAAACGAGCTGCCAAAGGTGGAGCCGTGCCTTCCAAGCTCGTCGGCTTGACCTACTGAATTTTTTCAAAACGAAGTTTCAACGGCTGAGAAAAGAGTGGTTCGCCATCACACAATGCTTTAATTTGATAGATAAATGTTGTTTTAATAGTTGACTATATCATGATAGGTACAACAAGCAGAGTGTGTCAGGGAACCAATCCAATAAATTATTGTATCGGACTTCGATAAACCAAATTGAACCAAATATAGAAGGAGAAATGCCAAAGAAATCTTTTCGATAAACTTCCTAAACACTGCTTAAGGATGACGAAAAAATACTACACAGCTGGTAACAGTATTGTGAAGGACTTCTAAATGAAATATTTATTCGGGTATATTTTCCGAGAGCCGTTCCTAACAATGAAGAAGTGCAAGATATTATCGAAGAAGTAAGGAAGTCGGTCAAAGACTCCAAAAAACGAAAGGCAACTGGGCCGGACGAGATACCATCTGAGTACTGGAAAAAAAGTGGGAGACATGAGGTCAAAATGGCTCATTATTCTCGTCTTCAAACTGACAAGAGGCGGTACAATGCCATGCCTAACCTGTTTGAGGAAGGTTTCTTCTTCCTTGTACAAAGGAAAAGGCGATACGCGGGACTGATAATTACCCTACAATCAGGCTGATGTCGCACATCCTGAAGATCGTTAAGAGAGTATTAGATAGCCGAATGCGGATAAAAATTACGGCTATCTAAGACCGATGCGGGTTTATCGCAGGTAAGTCAACCACAAATGCAATCCAAAGTGATTGTATAAAGGATTTGTTAGTTGATTTGGACAAGGCTTTTGACAGACAAAAAAGGGATCTGATATGGGTGGCGCTAAGACTAAAACTACGTAAGATGCCAGGCTGGCATCACCTAGGAGTTCCCAATCAAAGTCGGTGTACATCAGGGAAGCATCTTAAGTCCCTTGATATTTATTACAGTACTTGATTATGTGGTTGAAGGAAAAGTGACAGATTCTAAAATGCATCAGTTATTCTTTGCTGACGATGGAGACATCATTAGCGAGGGTCAAACGTCCCTGCAACGAGCACTTCATGTATAAGTGGAACTTTTAGAGGGGAGTGGGTATCGTATCTCGTATGAGTCCGATAAAAACAGAATACTTGTGCTACCCGTTCTCGGATCCACTCTGACCTTTACCAGACATTTATTTGAATGGAAAAGTGATTCCCATACAAAAACTAAAAAGGGGCAGGCTTAAAACTGCAGCAACACCAGCATTTCATTAGCCTCAGTGACAAAATGATTCAAAATAGCGAGCCCTGCCGTTATTTTCTGATGTCAAACCGGCGAACTTCACAGGCGGACCAGTAGGGATGCCGTTAAGTGGGTGGGTTATGATCCCTTTAATCCTGATAAAAGAGCATTTTGGAATATTATACTAAGTGACCGAAATGCTAAAGTTCAAAGCTATTTCAAATCCGCAACTGACACGCCACGCCCACTATTTAAAAATTAAAAGGATTTTATTGAAGAAATGATGGGAATGGATAACCTATTCTTCGCAAAGTATGTAGACAAAGGTTTTCAAGAATTCCTCCATACAAAGTTTTCTTCCATGCCCACTTTTTAGGGGAGTTGTTTTTACAAAAACCTACAAAACAATTATGTATAAAAAAATATGGACTATATTATTGTTCTCAACAATTCGCCACACCCACTTTTTAGGGAATTGGTATAGGAATAGGGAATCCAACAGTTCGCCCAAGCGGACTTTCCTTATTTTTTATATACAAATACTCAAAAAAAAAGATTTTGCTACCGTAAAAGTAGTTTTCGAAATTTTAAATTTGCTCAAAAACTAGAAGGTCAACTTTCACGATTTCGAAAAAAATCAATAACATTTGCCAATATTTTGAGTTTGAAAGTATTTTTTTAAAAAAAAACTATTAATAGCGAAAGGGTAATTTATAAATAATATAAAAGAAACAATCTCTGTCTTTCAAAAAAGTTACTTTTGAAAATTGAAATACTTCATAGGTATCTCCCATATCGAAAAATGCTCGTATTGTACCCCTCTACGAGAATCTTTATCATTTTGCGACGCTAAAGTTATCGTACGCTCCCCGTTATGTGGATCTAACCATGTGCGTCTGTTGCCAATTTTAAGGAGCTGAAATTCTCGAACGAGAAAGCTGAAACTTTTAACATAATCTCTATGAGCCCGATCGTTTTTTTAAAATCCGTCCATTGATACAAACTATTTAAAAAAACAGTTTAGTCGGATTCGATAATCGTCTTTTGGAAAGTATGTAGACACAGTATTTTTAACAACACGCTCAAACAAAGTTTCTTTGTCGGTTTCGTAAGGCAAATAGTCGTCGAAGTCGATTTGCTGTATAAAGAGCTCGGTCGAAGAAATCGATATCAAGAAGATAACACTGCCCTCCTTGGTCCAGTTAAGACCCGTTTGCTTGTGAATCATGTGCCCTTCTGTTGATGTCAAACCCTATTTAACCTTAGTTTTTCTCTTAAACCTGAGTGAACTTTAAGATAACTGTTCTCATCCATTAGTTCGTAACATAAGATACCATTTAATAACATTTGAATGTATAGACATATCATTGTTCGTACCGGTAACAATATGGCGCATCGACGAAATAATCCCCGGGGATATGTAACTGAGGGAACATTTCAGAATTTTTAAGTAAACAAGTCTGGCATTACCACCACGTGGGACATGCAACCCTTCTTCACTGAACACATATCGAATCCTCGTCAAACTCTGAATGAACGGATATTCAAATGAACGCATACACCAGACCACCACCGGAGTCTGTTCAACAGCAAATTGTAAATTCCTTCAATTTCCTGTTTCGTTGAAAAATATACAATAAAACACCAAAGGCGTAAGCATGCAAGAAGCATTTTCCATCAAAGGACATTATTTCTCTTACCATGTGCATCAGACGTTATGAGAGCACCGTAAATGCTTTTACTTCTGGTTACTTTCAGGAGAAACGTTACCAAGCATACGGAGGACATCGAGTACATTTTATTATCATTATTTTTGAGCTGTTTTTTTCCTGTTTCCTTTTATATCTCCTGCCCAGAGGAGGGCGGTCGGTTGCACGTTGTACTGGGAGTAGATGGCAGGATGGCAATGACAGGAAATTTAAATAAAAATCGCAACTGACTGATGGAGTGGTGGTTGTAGATATTCCCACTCAATCTTACTTTCATTAATGGTTACCACCTTCAATCCGCACTGGTAGTTCATCGTGGTCGTTAACACCTGTATTTCTACAATGTTGTTTATTTTGACATGTATCAGGCGTTTAAATTAGTTTACATACTTTACAAATAAATCACAGTGTATCGTAATTAAACTTTTTTTTTCTTAATTAAAGTTTCCAGTAGTTTCCTTAAGGGTAGTGAATGCGAAAGAAAAACATGATTGGATTCCAAAATAGGAAAACAAGAACTGTCTGCATTGAAGGGGGTTTGTCCTCTTTGTTACCTTTTTCTATTTGCGTGGTCCTTTACCAGTGGCCCAATGAAGATGGGCAAACAAAGTGCACGAGGTCACATACATATGTACTTATGTATGTATGTATGTTCATTCCCAGAAGAGAAGTGTTAATGTAAACACGGTAAAAAGCGAACTAATATTTGCTTATCCTTAACGATGGCGTTCGTTAACGTTGGCATCCAACAAAAGGAATGTCGATAAATGAATTTAATTTAGTGAAATTGTTTTTAATGAAACTATTGATGACTTTGCTAATTTCGGAGAGAAGGATTAGTAGTGCTACTTTTTGTTTGTTTTAGATTTAGATACGTTCGATGATAGATAGTCGATGTTCAAAAACCTTCGAAATGTATTAAGTAAGCTGAAGCTTGTCTTTCTCATCGACTAACTTTGATTCAAAGGGTGGCGACGGTGTAGAGGTTAGTGTGTTGGCTTGTTACCCATGCGGTGCAGGTTCAAGCCCCATGGGGAACAACAACATACGCCACCCATTCACATGCCTCTATACCAAAAAGGAGGATTTCTGCCTGGTAGTACAATGGACCGTTTACCGAGTCTAAGTGCTCTGGGATTTGGATTTCCTTTAAAAAAAAAAAAAAAAAAAAAAAACTTTGATTCAGCAAAGAGGCAAATGTTAAATTGGATGTGTTCTGGAATTACGGGTTCCTATACATATTTTATATTAGTTGAATGCATAGATGGAGTTTAATCCCATAATACACGAGATCATTAGCAAGAAAGTAGACAGTAGAAAGACATTATGACTTTTGCATGATACCTAGACGTGGATTTAGAAAGCATTTTTGAAAATGATGCGTTTTCATGATAACACTCCATAAGTTTATTGATAAATAAAATGAGTTTACCCCTGTCATGTGACTTGAAATTTTCGAGTCAACTACCGCGTCCTTTCTCGACCGCTCTGTTTTAGTGAATAATAGGTTACACTTAAACCGATTTTGTCTGACAATATCTACTACTTTAGCTTGTATTTAAAATAAGGTCCATTTTTATAAAAAAGTTTATTATAGGTACTTCCTTCGTTACTACTTAGGCTACCAAATTTTTTCTTTGAAAATACATATAGGTACAAACGTTCAGTTAGAGTTATCGATTGGTTCTTACTGATAACTTTTGGTGTCAAAACGGAACATATCTACTGAAACAACAGAAGTCGCTCGGCTTAAATATGGCCATACTTACAATAATACTGGTTATGAATGATTAAACATCGCTTTGGGACCCAAGGGACGGTAAAAAAACTGAACTAGAGCTAGTTTGCTGACTCCTTTGAAAATGTGTCATTTTATTCTGGCGGAACTTCACGTCAACGTATAATGCGCAATTATTCACTTGAACTCCCTTATAAAGTGAGCCTCAATCCATAAATTCAAAGGCAGTCAACTCTCTCTTACATTTTAGCGCTTCTTGAATATCAAAGCCGATTCGTGCGTTATAACCTGAGTAGGATAAAAAGGTCTGGGACAGGTAAAGTGCCGCAGGTCGAAGTTCAATTTTGGTAGTAGGGTAAAAAGGTAGCCCTGTGACAGATAAAATATAGTTTTTGGGTGCAGCAGGATTCTTGCGTTCCAAGGACGTTTTTGGGACTTCAAGGATCATAATCTTGGTTTAAGGACCTTTTTGGGGGTTTTCGAGGATTATAATCCTTTTGGTTTCATGGTTAAACAATTTCGTTATCTAGGAGCAAAATATTGACATTGGGCATCCGGTTATCTGAGTCATGTATGACTTCTAAAACATTCTAGAATTTTTTTTTGAAATTATATTTTCATTTTAAGTTGGGGAGAATGCTTTTCAACTTAAGTTGAAGGGTTTCAAAAATTCATTTCTGAGGGCTTTAGTCCTTGAAGTAGCCGATAGATGGCTGTTTTATTAGGGATAACTAATAATCTATAATAGATCAATATCATAAATAGATAAATTGATGTGAACTCTCTAATTATGTAAATATAAATATAGTTTAAAACATAGGTGCGGGCTACAGTCCGCTTGGGCGAACTGTTGGATACTCTATTCCTATTCCTATCTCTTATAAGTGGGCGTGACATAAGTCTAAGTATGGTTGAATTGTTAAGAACGCTCTACATATTTTGTTATACAACATTTAAAGGATATAATCGAAAAAAAACGAAGCTTCACTTTGGTTTTTCAATAAAATTGTTTTATTTAATTGTGAGCGTGTTAGTAGGCGAATTTAAAAAATATTTAAACAGAATTATGAAGGGCACCTAGAGAGTCTATATTATTTCAGCTCCCTAGCTTAAACTTTTTTTTTCAATAAAATTGTTTTATTTAATTGTGGGCGTGTCAGTGGGCGGATTTTAAAAATGTTATCTCCCGAGGAGTTTTAGGAGTCAAAGACTATATATAAAGAATTTCAGCTTACTAGCTCAAAATTCGATTTTTTCGATAAATTTGTTTTTTTGAGTTTGTAGGCGTGTCTGTGGGCGGATTTCAAAAATTCTTAAACTTGATTATTTCGGGACCCTAGAAAGTATATGGTTAAAATTTCAGCTCTCTAGGTCCAGTTTTAAGGCCTAATTTTTGCCGACAGACGGACGGACTGACGGACGGGCATGGCTAGATCGACATTACTATCGATGCTGATGATGATATTAAGGTATGTTACAAACTATGAGTCAAAATTAATATACCCTTAGAATAGGGTATAAAAAGCTTATAAGGAACAATCAATAAAACTAATATCATGTTATTTCATGAATTATTTTATTATCATACCATATGACAATATTTATGAGTATAGTACGGTTGCCACAAAAATGAGTTATCTCATGAACGATTTCCCTTCAAGCCATAATAGAGCCTGCGAGCATTATATATATGTATATATATTTATAACTCTTATCATAGTTACCACAAGTCAGTTCATGAATTTTTTTTTGTTGATTATAAATGTTATCTAACAACGGTCAGTAATATGTGTTATGATATCTGGGAACGGACATAAATATATGTTATATAATCTTTCAACCAAAAATTCTATCCATAATGAAATTAACATAAAACATTTAATCTTATCTTATCTTTCTTATTTATTTTTTTTATTTATTAAATATGTAATGTGTTAGTTTTATTTTTGTTTAAACGAAAGCTAACGGTCTTTTTTTTAATTCTTTCTTCTTCATTCGTCCCTTCTTTTTCTAATTTTCATGGTCTTGTTAGTGATTTCCCACAAATTATACATTGGTTTAAAAGGGTTTACCACGAAATCTAGAAAGCAATAATCCAGAAAACAAAAATCTCGAAAGTAAAAATCTCGAAAACAAAAATCTAGAATTAAAAAAATCTCGAAAAAAATCTCGAAAGCATAATCTCGAAATACAAAAATCTAGGAGAATAAAATCTGGAATGCAAAAATCTCGAATGAATATATTTTCATTCGAGATTATTTACTACTCTTTAACATCCACGATTGGCTGGCAAACTGCCAATGCAACTGTAAAAAAAGGTACCTGAAATTAGTGTTGTTTGGGATCGTGTGTTATCACAACGTGAGTGCAATTAAAAACAATTATCTAAAATGAAAGTAAATGAAATCATTACAACAAAGGAAATATTCAAATCGAAATCGATGGATTTATTTACCGGTGCCGTGAAATAAAGTAGAGGGAAATAATGTCGATCGACTTTATTTCCATAAGAAATCGGAAGTAATGTCGAAATTCACCATTTTCTATTGTCGACTTTATTTCCAATTATGTAGTAGAATAGAACAAGAGTAATAATATCGAATAAGATTTCGGAGATCGACTTTATTCTACTGGAGATTTCGCAACTCATCCCATAAACAGTTCAATGCCTATGGGGGGCATTCTGCCCCCCTGCAACCCCTCGCTTGGGGTCACTGTTTGATTTGCAGGTGCAAATCTGAAAACGGTTAGGAATCTTTATCTAATTGTGTAAACAAATTTAAAGCGAAACAAGGCCGAATCGGCTTTATTTCACGTTGGCAAAGTGAAATTAGACCGAACATGGAAATTCTGCGTTATTTCGCTTTCATAATTCTGCGTTATTTTACTCGGCGTTATTTCACGGCACCTTATTTACTATTGCAATTTTTACAATTTTTTATAATGTTTTTTTTTTTTTGTTATACATATATTGATTTGTTGTTGTTAATTTACCGAAAAAATAAATTGCTGAATAAACTAAATATGTAATGCATTTTCTTTGAGCTTAAACTCTCGAATTAACTTTTTTTTTCGAGATTTTTGTCCATTTTTTGTGCATTCAAGATTTTTGCATTCTAGATTAAAAATTTGTTTTTTCGAGATTACGTCATGATCCCGGTTGAAAATGATATTATGTAGGTATACTTTTTATATGACGATTCAAATCGTTGTTACGAGTAAATATTTTTTACACTTATTGCATTTCATTTTTTAATTATTTATAAAACTTTATACACCAAAAGACACAATGAGACTGATGTTGACTACACACGATAAAAGACAAAATAAAACGGGTTTACCACGATATCAAGAAAGCTATAATCCAGAAAGCAAAAATTTCGAAAGTAAAAATCTCGAAAACAAAAATCTTGAATTGAAAAAATCTCGAAAAAAAATCTCGATAGAATATATTAATTTTTGAGACAATGGTTACAATTCGCGCGTATTATTACTACTATTATTATTTACTACTCTTTAACATCCACGATTGACTAGCAAACTGCCCATGCAACTGTAAGAAAGGTACCTAAAATTAGTGTTGTTTGGGATAGTGTGTTATCACAACGTGAGTGCAAATAAAAACATTTAAAATGAAAGTAAATGAAATCATTACAAACAAAGGAAATCGAAATCGATGGATTTATTTACCATTGGAGCAAATGCGTAAAAAATAAGTTTTTATTAGATGTGCGATCTAAATAAATCTCATAATTGTTGTGCTAGAGTGATTACTGTTTTTTTTTTTGTTAAATATTAATTTTTGTTGTTAATTTACCCCAAAAAATAAATTGCTGAATAAACTTAATATGTCATGCGTTTTCTTTAAGTTAAAACTCTTTACATAGGTAAGAAAAAAATCTCGAATTAACTTTTTTTCGAGATTTTTTTCGAGATATGGTCTTTCGAGTTTTTTTAGTCATTCGAAATTCTTGTGCGTTCGAGATTTTTGCATTCTAGATCCCAATACAACTGATAATTTTTTTTCATTGAATACTCCTATTTATACTTAAAATTCCTCCCATAGATTTAGATTATATTTGTTGACAAAGAACAACAATTCTAAAATTCCTTTCGAAACGAAAATAGCCTCCATTACCACTGAAAAATTGAACTTAGCCTTGACTTTTAAGTAGTATATATTCCCTCTCAGATAACTATATACATTAAGTTCACTAACCACCAACCAAATGTATATGAATCATAAAATACTGTGACCAGTAATAGAAATCATCTTAGAAACATTTGAATTTGTTTTCTCAGCTGATAAGAAATATAAATACCTAACCGCAAGAGTATGAGTCAATTAAAATATCAAAATGTCATTTATCGGCAACTTCAAGGACTAAAGGCCTCAGAAATGCATTTTTAAACCCCCATGTTAAGGACCATTCATATGAAAGCGACCAATTACCCGCGTCGGAACGATTATTTTCAAAGTTTGACACTTCGTTCACATGACACAATTTTTTGGTCGTGGTCAGCCGCGAGATCCAGTTGGAAAACTAAAAGCAAATCCTACTGATATGTATTTGGTTTTCAAGGTTAAGTTTGAACAATCTTTTAAGTCGTTGGTAGGTGGAACGCAACGAAATGTTTGGGTTGTGACTAAACTTTGACAAATCGCGGCAAGGGTGTTGTTGTTAGCGGCGAAAAGCTTTGGTTCACTAAACCGTGCTGAACCCTGTTTTCTTAAATGTCTTCTGATAAACTAGTCACATATCCTTCTCTTGTAATAGTAATATTTGCAATTTTCCTTTTGGAAATGCATTTAAAGAGGTCTGCTCCGCAGTTCGTTCGCGCAAGTCGCGCTCAGGTGTAACGCCCCTTAGACTTAAAATGAGAAGATTTTTTCGAGAATATTCTAGAAGCTTCCACATTAGATATTCGATATGTAACGTCATGTAAAACCAAAAAAAAAGACCTTTACTCAAAACTATGACCAAGATTATGATCCTTTAAACACACAAAAAAGTCCGTAGACTATAATTATACTCCTCAATACTTTTCAATATTAAAATATGTAATATAATTTTCATGTAAAATGACTTTTTTTTCTTATGACAACCATTCGCGAACGGATCTCCAATAGTTCGCACGTTATAAATTCGCGAACGAACTATATTTTACAGATCGCAACAGATTTGATTCGATAGTGAAAACGAATTTTATTTTTAAACCAATCGAAAAATAAGGTTCGCGATCGAATCAGAAATCAAATTCCTTGGCGAACTTTTCATGAGAGAACGAATCATATTTTATCGTTCTGCGAACCTTGCTTGTAACGAACCTCCCTAGTTATCAAACTACCGAAATTGAACTTTGATCTGCGGCATCCATTTGTGGCAAAAGAAACAAGAAGGTTTAGAAACATAACGATGGCTTCAAACAAACTTAATTGATACTGATAATTGACGTTTCACCCAGATGTGGTGGTGTAGGATATCAGTGGATTACCACAAACACATACAATCCATACGCAAATTCTTTCTTGTTATGTAACAAGTCTAAGGCAATTCACGACTCAATAGTCAGTGTGAATTATTTTTCCATTTTCAATGCATCTTTGGCTCGAAAAATAAATAATGGAAATGTTTTTTGTTAAGCCCAAAAAGATTAATTCATTTTTGTCCATCATCTTCGGAATCAGAATCATTCTTCGTATAATTAGATGACTTTTCTGTGTTCTTCATTGAACAACTGCTTATTGTTAAAACAAACAAAAAAACATGCAAGAATTATCTATAATATGATAGATACCCTACAGCTATTGTCGAAACGAGATCGGTTTTCATTTTACGCGATCAAGCCCCAGGAAATACCAATTTTTTCCTAAAGTCTCACCTGCTGCAAACATTTATCAAACATCTGGGTTGACACCTTAAATTGTCCCTTTGTCATGCTTCATACATCAAAACACGCAATACGCTTATGTAGGTACATTGAACACTACAATATTTTTCCAACGTCCACTAGCCCTGAGTCAATTTGATAAGTTTAAGTGTCTTTTTCTCGATTCCAACTTGAAATTCCTACATGCAATCTAAAAGGAGCTCAAAAACAGACACCTGCAGGGGACAATTGTAACAAATCTTCTCTCCCGTGTATGCGGGTACGAATTTAATAGCAAAACAAACACACAGGGAATTTTCCATCCTCTGCGCTAAAAATTACAACCTGTCAAAAGAGATTACGGGAATCATCTTCAATGTCCGGACCTATTCATTTCCACCTATATAGACAGAGAGGGAGGCTTATTCCGTGTCCTTAGCAGTCGGTTGGTGCCAACGCAGCAATTTGTTTTGGTCATCAGTCGGGTCCAAGAGTTCGTTCCCTTAATCTATTCGAATTAACACTCCGCTCTAGCATACCCCGAGCGGCCATGATGTGTATGGAATTGCATTCGTGCGTCAAATAGAGCTTCATTTGTTACACATGCGCCATAAGTGGGTTTAGATACATACAAGTAATGAACTGCACTGCAACTCGAAGAAGCAGAATAAATCCGTGCTGAACTGAGCACTACACTACTTGATGATTAAAAATTCTAGGAAAAAAGTGCGCGAAGGAGCAGAACTTTGCACCACCCCAAGGTGAAATTCCATCCATCGCATCGTTGGATTCATTTTATTTTTCATTGCCTTTGGTTTGGTTATTTTGTTTTTCATTGTTCTGTATAGTGGGCTCGTGTTCGGCAAGGAGCAGTTCTATAGGAGTAAGCACATCTCCTATGATATGGAGCGCTTGCAATGATTTTTGGCCCTGGGCGGTGCTTGTTGATCCATTCGGGAAGCGAACAATACATCAAACAAGAGGAGAATAAAAAAAATCCAAAGGGTTCAGGTCGTGCTAGAGCATTCTTTGTGCCATGAGCAGCAGCAGCAGCAGCTGAACATTATATAAACTGCTGCAGCAGGAGCTGCTCCTTGGGGAAAATTGAAATTGTTTTTATTGATTTTGGGCTGTTCTTTTCCATTTTTTTTTATCATGCATTAGTACAATATCCGTGTACTTACACTTGAGAAGGTCGATTTTTTGAAGATACAATTCATTTACTATTATCGATACCATATTTGGCAGGTAGTTATATTTTGTGAAAAGTGAACATACTGTGTCAGTTTAATTTCTTTGCTCAGAGTGGTTGGAATATTCGGAATATTTAAAACTCCCTAGGATGCCATAGGAACTTACAACAAAGTATTTCGATTTACTTTTCCATGCGGTTTGCTGATATGGAACATTGCGCTAACATTTGTTTGCGCAATCTGACCCATCACTAACTTCCGATAGTATTATTGTACTAAGGAGGAATTCTACCATTCGCGTACCGCGCCAAACTGTTAAGGATCCTTTGAATTGACTGATGTATTGTGCTGAAACGAGCGAATGATGTTGCCTCAGTGACGTCCGATTTATTCTTTCTTTTCGAAAACAAGCAACGAAACGTACGATGGTATCTCTAAACACTTCTTAAATGGAAATGGAAACTCTCGTTGTCTCCTTATAGCTATGGAGCTGGTGGTAATTTAGTTATATGACTCCATCGTCGTTGATACCAAGACCTAATGTAGTCTAGACCTATATTAACTCCACAAAATAAGTGGCGAGCTCAGATAGCGCAGATTTTTTTTTATAAATAATTTCGAAATTGAAAAAAAAAAACCTGCCAAAAATTATATTATCGTTTCTGCCATCAATTATATTCATTAAATACATTTTAAAGTTCTTGAAATTAAAGCTGACAGAAGTCAGGATGGTGGGAGTCTTTATAAAAATAATTATTAAACTGTGAAAGAAAGTGCGAAATCATTCCATCGTCCTTTCAAGAATTATTTTTATGTTTTGAAAAGTATTTGGAAATATAAGAAAAAGGTAGCACACATCTACATTTACAACTCTTATTTTAGATGTGATAGAAAAAAACAAATATGGCATATATTTTTTTTATTTTTTTTTAATTATTCTTTATACCTACTTTTTATAATTTTTCCTTACAAGTATTATCAGAATATATATTTATAAAATTACTAGTCATTGCTTTCTTCGTCACTTTCATTCAGAATTCTATTGTTACTGCCTAGATCTGCGCTTTCATCCATTATCTCTCCTTCATCTGAAAATAAACAAATCTGAATCTTTATAGAACATAATCAGTGTGTTTCTTTATTCATTTGGAATATTCGGAATATTGCGAGTGAGTCATTTACGTTTCTTTATTCAATGGAATATTCCGGATAATCCATTTCATTGTTTCTTTATTCATTCCGGAATAAATGGAATGCATTCTTTTTATTCCTAGAGAAAGGTGGAATAAAAGGAATATTCTCTTGTTTGACAGATGCTTGACAGATGCACTAGTTAAAAAAAATTAAAGCAACAGCAAACAATCAAAAGGATGATTTATTGAAAATTTAATGTCTTTTTATGTGTGTTGTTTCAAGTTAATTATTTATTTTATTACATATTTTTAATTTCCTTTAACGATTTAAAGAATCAAATACGTTTTTAAAATGGTCTCCCGTATGTATGAAATGATAGATATTTGTGACAAGCCGATTTCATGAGCAGCGTTGCCACTTATGCTATATAATGCAGTACCATACTACATAGGTGCGTTTTTTTTTACTTCGTACTAAATCCTTACAGGAAAGAACAACATATTTTAATGTTTTACTTTTTCCTTCGATTTAACATATTCAACATAATAACAACACGAAAATATTATGTTATTCATAAAAATAATAACAATATCTTTGTAATAAAAAATATATTAAGCTTTTTCTGAGCGAAAGTCTTATATTACTGTATTGGGTACTTCGTTAAGAAACGCAGCTGTGTAAACTTAAATAGGGACAGACCGTTTTCCGGTATGTATTGTTTTGGTTGTGGAAAATATTGATAGCTTTAAAATGTTCAGTCAATCACAAATTCGTCATTGAGAAATAAATTTCGAGCAGTTATTCGCTGTTCTTGTTTGTAAAACAACATTTTTAAAACGAAATGTCGTGAGTAGAATTGTTTTTTGAGAAAATAAAAAAATATATATTGAGTAAATACACAAAATGCTTGAACTTAAACAAAACAACTCAAAAAGTTCATAAATTGCTTTCGTTTCATTAACTCATTAACAACAAAATTAAAATTAAATTTTAACTTAAGCAAAACGAAAGAACCAGAGATAACAGATTTTAATAACATAAACGTCACTTAAATACCTTTTCACAATAGTTATTCGTGACATCCTCAGTGTCAAGCAGGGTTGTAGACGTATAAAAGTCGGCGTATTATACACACTTTTTTACGTGTATAAAAGTGTGTATTATACATTTGAAAATTTAGCTGGTGTATAAAAGTGTATAAAAGCAAAGCAAAGGTATAAAACTAGAAAAAAAATGTAAAAAAATAAAAAAAATATAGATTTACGAGTATATAGCAAAAAAGTGAAGATTTTTCAGAAAAAATAGGGTACTTTATGGTTACGTTTAGGCATGCTGTGTTTTCTGGTCTTATTCTCTTGGTGAGAAAGGGAATATGCACTAGTACATGCAAACTTTTATACACTTTTATACAGTTTAATACATTTTTATACCGTTTTATACACTTTTATACACTATTATACACTTTTATACATTTTTATACGCTTTTTTACAGTAAAATGTAGAAAACTCGAGAAATCTGACATTTACGCAACCCTGGTATCAAGTGAAAACAAAAAAGAATTCTGATTAATTTTATAAAGAAATTGGTGATTTTCTATGGCGGGAGACGAGTTTTGCGCTCCAGAATTAAGAAGGAGTATCCAATCACTATTTTCAATAGTAAAATGTAAAAAATAATATAGAATTGTGTACGAGAAATAAATATTAACTTTTTTCAAAAATATATATTTTTTTTTAAACAAATTAGGTTGAACAAATTTCCTACATACATATTTTTAATACTACTAAGTACAAAAAAAAAAAAACAATTAAGTAATATCCAAATAATACAAAAAAATTAAAATACCTTTAAATTGCTGCATCAGGAGCTGCACAAGCCCTTTTGGTCAACATATTCACTATTTTTATATCATTTTTTTTGCTTTAACATACCTCAGATTTTTATAAATAAATTGGTAGATTTTATCTTTTGATTTCACATGTAAGTTCAATAAATAGAAAACATACGAGTATATTAATTGCAAGTACTAAATTTTTTACTTGTTCTTGAATTAAGTGGCACCGCTGGCCATGAGCCAAATGACTGTCATTCTGTTCAGTCCATTTTTGTTTCTTTATTCATTCCATTCTGGATATTCCGGATACAAAATTCGAAAATTCTGTCTTTTCTATTCCTTATCCGGCAAAAATAAAGAAACACACTGAATGTAAGTAAATTGTAAACTACAAAAAAATTACCTGCTTGTCCTTCATCAGTTGATTGCTCATCTACTACTAACTCCTGAATTATGTCGCTCTATGACGATGGTAATTGCTCTCCTTCAAACCAGTTAAAATGTAAATGCTCATTTTCTTGTGTCCAACCGTAATTTTTTGGATCACAATTTTCCGTTGGATCTTTTAAGTATGACTGCTTCCATAATTTGCTGATATATACAGTTCGAAGAAATTGTTGTTTAAATTCACTTTCCCATGATGGCAAGTTAGAGGCATCAAAGTTATATATTGTATTTTCAAAACGTTGGTTAATATTATTAACGTCGTACGTTTTTAAGAAAATTTCATATCTGGCTATAATTATACCCTATTCTAAGGGTATATTAATTTTGTCGATCTAGTCATGTCCGTCCGTCCGTCCGTCTGTCGGCAAAAATTAGGCATTTAAACTGGGCCTAGAGAGCTGAAATATTAACCATATACTCTCTAGGGTCCCGAAATAATCAAGTTTACGAATTTTTGACATCCGCCCACAACAAAGAAACAAATTTTTCGAAAAAATCGAATTTTGAGCTAAAAAACTGATTTTTTTTTTATATATGATCTATGACTCCTAAAACTGCTCGGTATATACAATTTTTAAAATCCGCCCACTGACACGCCCACAATTAAATAAACCAATTTTATTGAAAAGTCAAAGTTTGAGCTAGGGAGCTGAAATTTATAATAAATACTTTCTATGGGCCCTTTATGCTCCTGTGTAAATATATTTAAAATTCGCCTACTGACACGCCCACAATTTAAAAACAAACTTTTTTTGAAAATCTAAAGTTTGACCTAGGGAGCGTTTTTTTACAAAAGCTTTGTTTTTTTAAATAAAATCCTTTAAATATTATATAACAAAATATGTAGAGCGTTCTTAACAATTCAACCATACATAGACTTTTATCACACCCACTTATGAGGGATAGCAATAAGAATAGGGTATCCAACAATTCGCCCAAGCGGGATATAGCCCGTCCCTATGTTTTTATATAATTTTGGCATTTTTCACGAAAAACACAAGAAGCTATTAAAATTTTCTAACACTGACACGCACGTCTAGTCGCATAGATGCTCCGAACTGGATTAAAGTGCGTGCTTTGGAGCATCTATATTTCTCTCTGTGCCCTTCATTCCCGGTTCTAAGTATTAATGAAACATGATTGTTTAGGGGGGCTGCAGGTTTGCTTCTGAAACTAAATAGTTTCGCTGGAGGTGCTGGAGACAATTGATGAAGGGTTGAAAAATGAAATTGATTTAAAGATAAAATAGAGAATTAAGAAAAAAACAAGTTTTGGGTTGAACAAGTTCTTTATTCCAATTCAGGTCTTACCTCTAAGCGAGTGGGATAAAGAATAAATAAATCCGCTTTGTTCGATTATGAAAAACCGGAAATAGGGATTTTTCTGAATACATTGGGAATCGAAATATAATGTATGGTAAGAGTGCCATCTATGATTTCACATTAGTAAGTAAGTATTATATGGGGGATGGTGTTGAATATACTTTTATATATTCCGATATTTCACCTGAACAATGATAATAGTGGCAGAAGTAATTTTTTTAACTCTTTTACAGTGCCAAAATAGGCATCCAATTCTGGCAAAAACATGACTTTGCCAGCTTGAAAAGTAGGAGGTAGACACTCCGCCCAAGTAGCTGTTTTGTTGCATTTTTAAAGCAATTGTTGTTGCTTGCTTTGTCATGGAATGCCCTACCACATTTAGTATCTTGGATGTGTGCTGAAAACGTCAAGAGCAATTAATTAATTATTTTTTTCAAAATTGTTCACATCGCACGTATGAAAACGGTGACATCACAAACATCTTCGATTCAACGCATACCAATTAGAAACATTTGCCTTCTGTTCACCATTCTCGTGCATTATGCATATAGGAAAAGCATAAAGGGGAACAAAATACCGTCTTTCAAAGAACACTTCTCCCAACGGGGGAAAAAACAGAACCCTAAAGCAAACATAAAATATAAAAGTTCATCCCCTTCTGACTATTCTCAAGTCTGGGTGGCGCAGCGAAGTGTAATTTGTCACGATTCCTCTTGTGTTTCTGTGAAATGTTGGTGTTAAGATTTCTTAACCTCTCACTCTTTTACCTAACCCCAAGTTTATTGCTGTTAATTTATGCGCTTTTCTATCTATGGATGTGTATATTCCAGTTGAGAGTGCAACGTCCCTGTGCAGAGAGATTTTGCATTTTGTGCTTGTGTAGGGGGATGGGAGTTCTGGGTGCACTGTGATCTCCTGCTCCTGGTAATGACCAGTCTTACACACCTCATTTTCTTTACTTGATTAATGAAAAGCGTACGACGAGGGTTGGGGTGCAAATATATCAAATGTTCGTCCTTTATAGATGTTGGATGTTCCTTCTTTTTTTTTGAAAAGTCTTTGAATGTTATTCGTAAGTAAGTGAAACTTTTTGGACTTGTACTCACCTCAGAGGAAAGGGAGTGGTAGATTATGCCTGGAAGAGGGAAACATTGGTGCACGTGCTTAAGTAATATTTTGTGTGTTGTATTGCTAACCCCAGGGTGTTACTGAAAAATGGCCATTAAAAATTGCGTGCAAAAAAAGCTTAGTGTGTGGCATGCTGCTTCATTCATGTTTGATAATCATAGGATGCTCATCTTATCACTTTCTGGTGTTGACTTAAGATGAAATCTTGCTGTATTGTGATTTGAGAGGTTGACACGTGGCAGACGGTAGCAGCCGTAATGCGGCATCTCTCACAATCAAAGTTGCGTAGGTTTTCTGTCAGAGTCAAACGTCTTTACATATCTGGACTGCGTACTTGGAGATATAATGAATACCTTGACTCTGCAGACATTTTTCTAAGCAACCTTCTAGAGCATGTAATTTTCTTCTATTCTATCAGGAATCCACTTAATCTCTTAGCTTTCAGATCATTCAAAACATGTCCATTCCAAAGTAAATTAGTTTCTGTTTGTATGATGTAAAAAGCCATGCAATTTTTCGGTTAGGTAAATCAGGGTGATTTAATCAGCACTTTAGGTTGTTCTCAGACCTCTATAAGCCTCGGTCAACAGTTAAGGTTCACCGGAACGAATATATGATAGGTAAAATTAAAGTATACGTTCTTTTCTTTTCAAGGGGCTTGTTCTGTTCAGTGACATTCCTTCAAATATTTCAGATGAACGCATTTTAAATGATTCAAGTCCGGAGCCATTTATTGGATCTTCAATTATTTTTTCCATAACCAGTCTCACATTAGAATCATCTTTTGAAGATTTGGGATGGCTTTTCATATTAATACCCATCGCAGAATAATCGAATCATTGGGTTCATTATTTCCATTATGTCCATGTCCAAGTCCATGCACTGTAGCATTTTTTGAAATATTTTGTGATTGAATTGGAACAAGTTAGGAGTGGAAACATGTTAATCTGTATTAAGATATAGTATTGCCGTAAGTTAGGTTATGAGGGCTGTAGGCACGAGTGTGCAATTTATCCCAGAATACCCATTGTGAGTACCCTTTTATTACATGGTTGGAATTGTGACTAACAAAACCATTTTTGAGATCTGACTAGGGAATCCCTGCTCCGCTACGAGCAACAGACTCCGAGTTGCGGCACAATTGCTTTCGTTATTGCATTGTTCTTTGGGCAAATTACTTACGAACCCATCACGAAAGTTCCTGTGTTAAAGACTGTACTTTACTCTCAGCTAACAGGATATTTAATTTAGAGCCACATCTGGCCAGCTTATCCGCTTTCTCGGATATGCGTTTAAGTGCTGCCTGACTGTCCCAGTAGGGGTTCAGTGGTTGTGGTGCGTTGGACTACTAAGCGAGGAGTTCGATGTTTGAATCCCACCCAGGAACACCTTAAATTTTTCCCACTGCCCCACTTTTTGCGAAAGTCTGACTAACGTACAAGGATATAAACTGTCATGAGAAGCTCCTCAAAATTTGGCGTTCGGAATCGGCGTTAAATTGTAGGTCCCATCCATTCGTGTTGAAAATACAGCTTTGCAGAATGGATATAGAAGCTAGGTTCAAGGCCCTGTATAGCTCGTTAGTGCCTAAGATTTATTTATTATGATGCTTAAACAACTTTGGAAAATACTGAAAACTATTTCAGGACAGGAAAATAAATCAACGGTGCAAAGTTGTGAAATAAGTTCATAAGTTCGTTATCGTCCAGCGCGCTTAGGATTATTGCTACCTTTGCCGAGAGTGTGTACCTAAAACCCGCGGTGTCAAATCGCCAACAGAAAGCGTACAACGGCGAAATAACCGATTTTTGTTGGCGAGGAATATATGAATCGGACTTGAGCGAGACGGGCCTAGAACCCAACGCGACAAGTACTTATCGGACAAGTGAAATTTGACAACTTCAGGTTGAATACACTGTCGTTGAACACTTGTCGAACCATGCTGACAAGTCGAGGGTAATTTATTATTCTGACAAGTGTAACAGTTTGCTTTGTGTTAGAGAAGTTATCGCAATTTTTACGTTCTCTAAACTATATACAACATATTTATACTCTTTTTCCCGTTGCGGTAATTTTTCATATTCCAACTAGTGCATTTCCTATTTGAACATTTCCACACAGAAGTGAACCACCTACCAACCAGCCGCAGCTATTTTCCAACTCTTCTTTCCAACTCGTTCAAACGATTCGGCAAACGAAATGAATTTAGTGTTGTTCTTTTGTAAGTTAGTTAATAAATTCGCTAATCATTTTTACCTAAATTCAAGATCAATTCTTTTAGACTTTTTTAAAAAAAATTTAATTACATTTTCATAAAACATTTCTTCTGTCTGTTTTTCTTTTAAAAGTTTTTTTTTTCAATGGTTAGCAAAGAAAGATTTGTCAACCTGTTTTGCCCCATTGTTGTTCTAAGATAAGTTTTGATTCTTTTAAGGGTGGAAAATGATCTTTCAACGGATGAAGTTGTCAATGGAAAGTTTAAGATAAGTTCACATAGTTTATAAATTTTTGGAAAAACTGAATCAAGATCATCGTTTCGAATTTTTTGGAAAAATTGTTTTAAATTAAAATTTCAAAACTCTTCTTGTTTATAGATACATAACAATTAGTTAATTTTTTAAAGTTAAAATATCAAAAAATGTACCTTATGATGAGTTGAGTTCATTTAATAGGAAATTGTTTTCATGTTCTTTAAACTTATTTACTTCTAGCAAACCAATAAACTTCAATTCTATCTCTCAAACTACTCGTACAAATATTGTCTGGTTAATGACTTGTAAGCAATATGTTATATCAAGAGATTTATTTTCTAACACATTGTATAAAAAATCAGTAAATATAAAAACTGAATTAAATATTTTTAACGGCAATTGTGATTCCAATACAGATATAAAAAATTGTAAAAACCCTTGGGCCAAGTTTATTGTATTGTAATCCCAATCATCGCCATTTTCATCATCGTCCACAATCGTTTGAAAATATTCTATCAGACTTTCTCTGCATTCTTTTGCCACCGAAACCAACTTCGAATTGTACGTCCACCTTGTGGTACTGCTTTTGGAAATCCTTTTTTCACAATAGCATCTAATAGTGCATACCTTTTGGTTGATTGTACAAAAAAGGTGGATATACTATTCAGCCTCTTAAAAAACTGTCTACATTTTGTATTATTTTTCAAAACATCCTGAAGGCAAAGGGTAAGTTTATGTGCTGCACAATGAATGAACCTGGCATTCGCAAAGGGACTTTTCACTCTCGATTGCGTGCTTGACAAATAAGTTTTTTAAAACATTTCATATCATTTATTATTTTAATAATATGGTCAGAAAAGCTTTCTGCTGACTTATTTACATTTACATCAGAAAAACCCAAAAATCTGTCTTCAATATTTCCCTCCCTCGAAACAAACCTTACCATTGTGGATAGTTGGGATTTTTTACTATTATCTGATCTTTCGTCCATTAAAACAGAAATAAATGTACATAGATTCTTTTACCCCATTTTCAATTTCGTTCGAAAGATAAGCACTCACTGAATCGATAATATCGTTTGGTATGTCGCTTGATGTTCCACGAAACATCGTCACCTCTTCTGGTGAGCGTGTATAGTGTCATATTCTGCGAGATAATGCAGACATTGCCTAAAATTTCGCTGATTAAGCGACTCCTGTGACTCGTCATGTCCTCGAAACGAAAGTTCTATTTGTCCTAATAAGCATGTTGTATCAATAAGTCTTTTCATGATCTCAGGATTTTTTTAACTTTTTCATTGTGCTTACTAAAACTTATTTGCTTGGCATTGTCCATGAGTAAATCTATTCTCACTTTCCCGAATGATTTGAACGCATACAGAGAGTCAATGTGTGATAACGATTTTAAATGCTTACTATAGCTGCCACATAAATGGTTCAAATCGGAAAATCCAATGAAATTGAATGAATGATTTTTATCCTTTGGCTTCTAAATAGCAATCATGGCCAACAACTTGTTTATTTTCTTGCACCCGGTAATGTAAATATATCTTTTATAGGTATCTATATGGAAATTCCGAACGGTTTCCTTTACACGTTTCAAGGTCACCAGAATCCAAATCCAACATTTTTATAGAGATGTCTGGGTGTTTGTATGTACGTATGTGCGTATGTACGTATGTTCTTTCGGAAATATTTTTCGCCACAATTATCTCGAGAAGCAAAGATGATATTGACATGGGACCGGGTTTATTCGAAGCGTTATTACGTATCTCAGAACTGATTAAGTTTCCAGCGAAATCGGTCCAGCCGTTTTTTGTTAGTAAATAAATAACTAAAATAATTTGGCTTACTGGTTCCCTACATTATGCATCAGATGTGTACTGCAAACTGGACTCCTTATCTCAGCTTAAATTAACTGTTGCATTCAATGATATGGTTAGATATGTGTACGGGCTTCGTCGACACGACCACATATCCAATTACCACAATAATGTCCTTGGCTGTTGACTTCAGCAGTTTTTAAATGTAAGGTGCTGTGTCTTCTTGCACAAAATTATACACAAATGGTCGCCACCATACCTCTTTGAAAAACTTCAATTTGCTCGTTTGGCAAGGACGTTTAGTCTTATAACTCCCTTCTCGAACTATTTGAACTCCTCATGTCATTTCTTCGTATTTGCCACCAGACTCTGGAACTCCCTGCCTACAGCAGTAAAACAAATAATCGGAGCGACACACAACTTCTTATTTCTTTCTTTCTTCTAACATTCTATTCCTCTTTCTCATACTTTTCTCCTCCCTTCCTATCCACTCCCTGTTTACCGCTATAATGTATTTGTGTTATTCAATTATTGCTTATTGTAGGTTATCTATTAAATAAAATCAATCCTTCAATTATCCTGAATTTAAGTACTAACGGGTCGGCCAAATAACTTCTTTTTTTTTTGAAAATGCTATAAAAAAAACTACTGAATATTTTCTCAAATTTGTTTTTTTATTTGAAAGTATGTACAATCCTTCCGGTTAATAATGGAAAATAATTTCATTCAAATGGCTGCCTTGGCTGGCCATGCAGTAGCCTATAGTAGCGTTATACCAAGGTCTTTATGCAAAATTCGTCTCAATTATGTCTCCGAAATGTTCAATTGTTGAGAACGACCGTGAATTGATGTTGATGGCGCTTCACGCACACTTTCTGCCACAACAGCAATATTCTCGGGTGTACGCACTGTTTTTGGCTTTTCACGCTTTGGTTTATCGATGAGGATTCCAGTTTCTTTCACTTTTTTCACAAGATAACGAACATACGGAGCTGACGGTGCTTCTCTTCTTCCAAAATCCGTACGCAATTTTCGGACAGATTCTGCAACATTATCATGATTTTCAAAGTAATGTCGCAATATTTCCCAGCGTTGTTCAAGCGTATACACAACCATATTCGTTCAGCGGAAGGAAAAACTAATTATCTGTCAAATCAGACATGAGCTAAGTGTTACCATTCACGAAATAAGCACTAGTTGAAAAAAAAACGTTAGATGGCGGACCCTTTATAAAAGACTAAGTCTTATTTGTGTACACCAGATTAAATGAATAAACTGAAACTGAAACTGAACTGAAACTTTATTTGTACTATTTATTGTCATTTTTCATTAACCAAATCACTATTACATTGTGCTGCGTTATTTCGTATATATTTACATTTACAGGTCTCCGTGTTGATAACAATGGTTGCTTTAATATATACGAGTATCACACTTCGCTGTTATTAACAACATTTAATTTCCATGAACAATATTAAAGAGCATTTTTTAATATTGAATAATTCTTAAATATATCTTATGGTTAACCACATTTCAAAAATTTACCACTAATCGCATAAATCATATTGATGTCACTGGGAAGTTAGTTGAACCTTGCGGGTCGCACCCAGACCACTTTTTTGTTTTTGTTACACAATATTGTTTTAAGCGCAAGTAGCTTGCCTATAGTTTTTTTATAATTTCTTTTTTTTTTTCTAAGGTACCTACACTTAGAAAAGTGTTTATTAATTAGTTTTTCAATAACACAATCACACGACCCGTTTTCACTTGATGCCATTTCAATTAATTACTCAAAACTACACTAATTCTTAAGGGACAAACTTCAAGCACAAAAAACTCTTTTCGAAAACGATTTGATTATTATTATAATATAATAAAATAAAAAAATATTTTTTTCTTTTTGTATAAGAGTTTTTTTTTTTGTTGAATAAAAAAACTGACTGAAGACACGTTTATTTATGAAAATGTAAGAAGAATATTTGTAAAAAAAAGTCGAGAAGAATTGGTCTTGAATTTAAGTAAAATAATGAAGGTTGATACTTATCAATTGCTTGTTTATTAAAAAGTAATTTATATTTTTTTTAAGTGATGAAAATTTTTTTTTGTTTTATAAATAAAATCTAAATGTAAAAAAACATTTTGTTCCTTTAGTCTCAAAAATTCGTATTGTTAAATAAACTTGCTTAAAACGATGTAAACTTTATTTTTTTATTTAATTTCAAATTTTTTTTTTATTGGTAAAAATGATCTTAAAAGCTATAGCAATTAAAACTTCAGTGAGCGACTACACATTTTAAGCACACGTCGCTACTGCTTGTTGGACAAGTTTAGTTCGACTTAGAGTTTTTGTCGTGTTCTGGTATAGGCTTTTGAAGCCAGCGGGACGGCGCTATCCTCTGCGCACTTAAAATAATTATCGTATAACCAGCCGTTTTGGTGATATTGCTTGGCGTGCCTTTTTTTGTAGAATGCCGTTTTAGAACGATGTTACGCTGACAATCACAATTTATGATTCAGAGACTTAAGCACAATACGGACCGAGCTATTCCTCTAACAGTGCCTCAAACTATCGAAAATATATTCCATACCTAATCGGGAGGCTTATTCTATTCAATAAAGAATTCAACTTTTATAAATATTTAACGGCGTTTATTGTATGGCCCACCCTTTACGCAATATGTACAACATGTCAAAGTTAAATGTTAAAACTCAGTTGCTCCCGCGAACCAACTTATAGGAATGCCATAATTATGCGTCCGAATTCCTAATCAATCTTAAATAAAACTATCAGTCATTTGTGGAATTCATAAGATATACAAATATCCGGTCGATTTTCGCTTTGCCATAAGAAAGTCCGTTTATCGTTTTGGAAATGTATTCGGAATTCTCCACCATTACAATTACTGCGAGTGCTATTATTTTCAATCATTCAATTGGCGTCCGCAACCCATCTGTCCATCCTAAGACTACCATATTTGCTTGAGAATCAATCCATCTTCCTGTTGTTGGTTCCTTTTTGTTTGTATCGATCTAACCAGCTATCTGTCCATGTGATTGGCTTGATTGTGTTTATTTGAAGCAAACAAATCGATTCGGTTAGCTCTCGCAATATTAATCTGCTATCAGATGGCCTCCTCTGTGTGGTGTGGTCTAGTGCCACTATACCAAATGGACTACGGACAATTATTTGCAAAGTGGGTCGTCGTTGGAGTCGTAATCAATGTCAATTCCAAGAATTGACGAACAAAAACCCTAATTGCTTTACAATATCGTATCTATGGCTTCTGTTACTCTCGCTGGATTGTGGGTAACTGTAAAACGTCAGTATATGGATTGTTCTTTACAGCAGCGAAGATCGATCTCAACTTAATTCACCAATTTGTTACGATTTCGCGTCGGAATTTCTCTCTCTCTCTCTCTCTCTCTTTCTTTTTATGTTTTAGATCGCGTAACTTGTGTGTGTAAGAGAAATAGATAGTTGTGGTATTCGCCAGACCATTAAAATTTAAAATACCTTTCACGAAAGAATAGGAGCAATATCAAACAGTCAACAAAACTTCAAGGTGTCAAATCAATTTAAAGTTTTGGTGAAAGAGACTCTTGTACGTGATCATCCTGCATCAAAATAAAAGCCTTTCTTCAGCTTGATTGTGGTTCCATTTCATAAGTTCTACCCCAACCAGTTTTGCCATCCAGAAAATTGTGAAATCTATCCATCTTTGAATTGCACGACGAAGATCATGAAAAACTGGCAAAGAGTTCGAGAGGGAGAAATAGCTAGCCAGCAGAGTGGAATGCACGCAAAAGATTCGAATGCAATCTTGAAACTGCAGAGATTGTAAAGACGGGGGGGATTAAAGAGCGAGAACCACTTCGATGGCATACCTAGAGAAGATCTATCTGTCAGCGATCTTGAGCAGCAGAAAAGCGCACATTTCCGATGACGATGGGCATGGTTGGGATAGACGCCTGTGGAAACAACAAAACTAAGACTACGTGTAGATAAGGTCAATGACTATGTGCTGTGTGCGCGGACCGTTCTTTTATTGTGCTTCTTGTTACTTCGCTGAAGTTCTTGGGTGTGTTAAGTTTTTTTTTCCTGTTACCACGGTACAAGCGATAATATGGTACAATTATGCGCCTGCAAAACGAATTCTGGAATAATTCTCTTAGGTATTCAAAGATATTCGAAGAATTTCAGACCAAACGCCAATGTTTCTTATTCAAATGAAATAAATTGGTTTGTTTATAGATGGTTTTCATTTGAATGCAACATATAAAGGGTTCATAATATCGCCTAAAATCTAAAATCTCTCATCACTATAAAGGTCTCTCAAGTCTCTGGCTTATAGTTTTTCAGATTTAGTCTTAAAGTGGATCATTAAAGGCTAAAAGTAGCTGAGACTTGTCATTTTCCTTAAATATTACAATCCATTCATTAAACACAACAAACCATGAATTTCGTTGAGCGGGGATTAGAGAACCAATTGCGGAAAATAATAAGATTATCTGATGACCAATGCGGATTTGTCGCAGGTAAATCTACCACAGATTCAATCCCAAGTATGAGGATCATGGTGGAAAAACATCGTGATTCCCAAAATAATTTGCATATGATGTTGGTTGATTTTTGCCCGTGCAGGGACGCAGGGCTAGTGGGATTATCCTGATCATATCCTCGCCGTTATGGAAGAACAAGTTGGCTGATTTTGAAAAGGCCTTTGATAGACAACCAAACGATCTGTTGGGGGTCTTAGCCAACGAAAAGTTCCAGAAACCTAGGAACAGAAGATCATGGATCACGGGGGGAGTAAAGACATCAGGTAGATGGCCCGCTGGACTCACCCAGGTGCAGACCAAGAAAGCGTCGTAGTCCCTTGATATTTATTACAGTCCTTGATTATCCGCTGAATGGAAAAGTGACGAAATCCAAAGTGCATCAGTCCTTCTTTGCTGACAATATATTGTGGCCAGCTTAAGCGATGATCAAATGTCTCCACAACGATTTATGGCTGGATGTTTTGGAGGGGCATGAATATCGTTTTAGTCCGAAAAATAAAGAATACCTGTAGTGTCTGTTCTCTGTTCCACTCCGACCTATTCCAGTCATTTATATAAACGAAAAATTGATTTCCAAGTCTGAAAAGTTTTAATATGTGGGATCTATGTATGATCAATAGCGAAGCAACCTTGTGATGACCACATCACTCATCCCGTAAGTGCCTGCTGAAAGAAGAACTCTATATCTGCACCGTAGTTGTGGTTCCGGTTCCTTGTGTTTGAAAGCATTTAAAAAGTATGAAGCAAAGTAACTGGAGCTGAGTAAAAGCAGCTAATCAGATTTTAGAACATATTTTTTTTATAATTTTGTTGCCAAAATTTTGAAAAACATAATTTTTTTAAACCCTATTAGCATAATCTACGTCATTTTGACGTCTGCTCTCGAAATTATTAGTTGTCTTGCTTAAACCGATGCGCAGATCGTGACGTACATCTCAATATTCTTAAATTGCAGCCAGAGCTTCCATAAGGTAGTTGTTTCGTTAAGGTAAGCTACGTTAAAATTGAAATATGTCGGGAAGACAAAGTGCTGTTTGTCCAACTGCATAGAAATTTGATTTTAAAATGGTTTTTCTTGTTGTCTTATTTTTTTTCGGATGCACTGGAGGTGGAGGAATCTTCAAAAGATAAGAAAGGCCCGTACCATTGGTTATAAGTTATTACCGATTCATATACCTGATAATACCCTTCAGAGAGGCACTATGAGAACCGGCCGTGCGTGCTCATAGTAGTAGGAGAATCCTCTCATTTTTATGACTACAACTAAGTTTCATTAACAAGTAGCTTACTCTCCTGTAGTTTATCGTGTTGGGCAGCTTGATCATAGTATTTTGCTTTGCTTTTGCGATACATCTTTCTTTCTGAACCTGATTTCGAGCTCGTCGCGCTTCTTTTTATTTTTTTATTATTTTGCTGCACATTAGAGTGAAAATATACTATACTTCAGTGGTGCATTTTAAGTCAAGGTATAGAGAAAGTATGTAAAGTGCTATAAAATAAAAAAAAATAAGAAAAATGTTTTACAGGGTGTTCCAAAATTTCATGTTAATAATATATTTCAAGTTTAACAGTGGAGAATAAATAATTTAATAAGTAAAAATAAATTAAAAAACAAAAAAAATAGAGTTCTTGGAAACTTTCGTCAAAGTCTGAGGTAATTTCTAATAAACTAATCATTTCTGAAGAGTATCGTGCTTTGAGGTCTTTTACAGTTCTAACATGCCTTAGCGAAGAAATAAGAGGGTCCGATGAGGCTGAAGCATATTAAAAAGGTCTTCATTCTGCCGCATTATTGAAACCTTGCAGGTATTTTTGTACCTATATTTTTTGTAGTCATTATTTTGGATTCCTGAGCTTCTGCTGGCAGTTCTCCGATTGGTAACGACTGATACTCGATTATACTTTGGCCATGAGCCAACATTTTATGAAGAGTAGGTATAAGTTGCTTTTCGAGATACTTTTCTTTCAATAAATTTGTTGTTTCCATTGCATAAACTCTAAACTTTGAATTGTTAACATTTTCCCTGCAGTTTAAAACGTTAAGTCTTACTTGAAGCCTTCTTTTCACTTCCATATTGACTCTAGTTATACGAGCTGTTACATCTAGTTCTGCAAAAAATCTTCTCGATGTATTTCCATCTTTAATGTTTCCAAATCCTTGTTTTGGTTTATCCACATCGAGTCCCATTTCCTTGCTAAATTTCCTTTGTATATCTTGCTTCCTTATTCTTTCTGCCTACTTAGTTCCAATACTTTCATCAATATTTTCTCCATCTTGTGTGAGTGTATAGGCAAGTTTCAAAATGAATTCCGTGCATCTGATTCTGGCATGTAATGGAGATATTCCATATTCGTAATTATGCTCGTCATTTGTTGACTGGTCTTCAGAGTTAAAATTTTCTTTGCGTTCTTTTAGGAGTATCTTATATTTATATTTATTTATTGTTTCATCAATTAGAGCTACAAAATTCAATTAGACAACTTAAAAACTATTATAATTATGAACTTAAATCTATTACTATGATTTAAAATATTAATTATTGTAATAGAGACCAGACATTATATGATTCTTAAAAGAATTTCTAGAATAGTTTCCAAAAACATCAATGCGATCAATAACTAAATTTAATTTGCTGGTGCAACGCTCAATCGGTTCATTACTGCCATAATTTGTTCTTTGAAACCGACCTCGAAGATGAAAATTCATACGCAAATTCCTTTCAGGAAAAAAAAAGTTATCCGCTCAAGTAAGCAGGGGCATTTAATGTGGTAATTAATTACATCTCTTATAAACATTATACTGAAATACTTGCGTCTATTTTCAAGAGTGAGTATATTAAAGAGAAGGCATCTAGTTAAGTAGGGTGGAGGTTCTATATTCCACCTAAGCTTTTTAAAAACAAACCTAGTGAAACATTTTTGCACCCTTTCTATCCTGTAGGACTGGTTTTGTTAGTAAGGATTATACTACAATAATCTAATACCGATCTTACTAATGCAAAGTATAAAGCCTTCAGTGCGTAAGGATCAGAGAATTCTTTCGTATTGCGCCTAATAAAACCAAGCATTCTAAAAGCATTACTCATAATGTAGTCAATATGAGGCCTAAAAGTGAGTTGTGAGTCCAACACGACTCCAAGGTCTTTTTTTTGATGTACTTGTTCAAGCTGGACATTATTAATTTGGTAATTGAAGGATTTTTTTTTTTTTTTTTTTTTTTTTTTTTTTTTTTTTTTTTTTTATTCTTTATTCTCAAAATCCAATATACAATATTAAATTTAATACAATTCAAAGTTCTAAGTAATTCTAACATGAATTTAGAGAATAGATAGTGACATTTTATATTTAATGAAAAAAAATAGAGGCAATGTCACATTATTTAAATTAATACAGTGTGGGGTGAACAGTAGGTACAATATAGGTATGAAAATGCAAGAAAATGAAGGAAAAGAAAAATAGCGAATAAAAGGTACAGTTATACAATTTTATAATGACAACATTTTAAAGAAAGTTAGGTGATGAAGTGCAACAAGATTTCGATTTCCGTAAGGTTAATATTCAAAAGCCACAGTTTTACTTTACATAAAAAGATTCTCAATGTTCCAATGATTCGTATGTCTTCGGGGAGTGTGTTAAATAATTTACAAGATACAATTGTGTAAAAGCTTCTTAAGCTAGAGGTGCGAAAAGTAGGTATGCTAACCAGGGAACTAGAATTGCTTCTAAGGTTATGGTTATCATTGATGGGGCTCCGTAAGTACCCACCTCTAATAAAAAAAAATTTTAAAACTTTAAAATAATACAAATGTCTAACTGGCAGAATTCTCAGTTTATTGAAAAGGACTGCAGTATGGGCTAAGCGGGATGAAAAGCATACTTTTCTGATTACATATTTTTGTAGAACAGTTAGCTGTTGTATTTTATTAACGTGCGTACCGCCCCAGCAACTTATACCATATTGTAATCTAGAATGGAATATTCCAAAGTAAATATTCTTTAAGATGTTTGTAGAGCAGTAATTTTGAAGTCGGTAGAAGCTTCGAAGAGTGGAAAGAAAATATTGTTTCAAAATGAAGATGTGATCACACCAGCTTAGATTTTGGTCAATTACGACACCTAAGTACTTATAGTTCTTAACTATTTCAATAGTAAAGCAATTAGTATTACAGCTGATATTAGTATTATAAAGGATACTGCATCCACAATTCAACAAACTGAATCTATGGCAACTAGCTGCATGAAACACAATATTAACTTCCGGAGATTCCTTGGCGGTAAGGCTGAAGAACATGAGCTTCGTCTTACTGCTTACTATTAACTTATATTGAGCAAACCATAGTCTTAACAAATGCACATCATGGTTGATTTCAGCAACTAGATTGAAAAGATTACTTGAGCCATACGCAAACGCGAAGTCGTCAGCAAAAGCCTTTAGCCTGCCTACAAAAGGAAGACTGAAGACTGAGTTAACATATATTAAGAACAATAACGGGCCAAGTACCGATCCTTGTGGAACGCCGAGGTTAATTATCTTACAGCCGCTTTTTACTTTTTGCGTCCTGTTCTTAAGGTAAGATATAAAGCAATCTCCGATAAAGCCTCGAAATCCTGCGCGGTAAAGTTTACCGAAAAGAATTTCGTGATCCACCATGTCAAAAGCCTTGGTTATATCTACAAAGAGACCGGCGCAATTTTTCCTATCGTCAAGACCCTTATAAATATACTGACAAAAGTCTAGTAGTGCGTCTTCGGTACAACGGTTTACTCTAAAACCAAATTGGTTTTCGCTAAAGAAGTTAATGTTATTGAGATATTTCAAAACTCTACATTTTATCGCTTTCTCAAAAATTTTAGATATTGCTGAGAGTAAGGAAATCGGTCTGTAATTCAATTTATCTTTTTTGTTGCCCTTTTTAAAGATAGGAATCACATTGGTTCGTTTCAACAGTTCAGGAAAGGTCCCCGAGAAGATGCTTAAATTGAATAGGTGAGCCAAAATATCAACCACATTAAACGCGATCCTTTTTAAGGTGGAATTGGAAATACCATCGTCACCACAAGAGTTTGAGTTTTTTAAGGAGTTGATCATTTTTAATAATTCTAAGCCCGTTATGGGATTAAAAACGAAACTCCTACTATAAAATGTGCGATCAAAGAGTTGAGACGCTGAACAACTTCCACAATACATTGAAAAGTCACTAGATGAAGACTTCTGGGATACTGAGGCGAAATATTCATTGAACTCATTGGCAACAACTACAGGATCTGACACATTTACGTTATCTTTTTCCAGTGTAAAGGATACGTTCTGGTTTTTAGTTTTCCGACTGATTATGCAGTTTACTACCCATTCTTTTTTAATGTTCCCTAGAGCACTTCTTAGTTTATTTTTAAAATAACTATTTCTATAAATATGAATATCTTTATTAATTTTTTTACATAAACGGGTGTAACGATTTTGTAAAGCAAGATTAAGAGGGTGCTTGTAGGTCTTACTACGCAGCTTGTGTTTCAGTTTAATTTGTTTGAGAAGTGAATCAGTCATCCAGGGTTTCAGCTTAAATTGAGATTTATTTAGTTCTTTCGAGACGCTCGAGCTATCAATGTGTATTTTTAAAGTTTTCAAGAATAACTCATAGGCCAGAGAGGCATTTTCTTCTGCATATGAATCATCCCAGTTTTCTCTCAAAAGTTTACCATTTAATAGGCTAAAGTTAATTTTCTTTATTTTTTTGGTAGTAATGTTAGAAACATTTGTGCTTTTTAAGTTATTAAAGATTAAACCTGTCATACAGTGATCGGTAATATTAAAATCGAGATTTAGACCCGCACAATGATTAATTTCCACCTGGAAGCGACCAAACACATGATCAAGACAGGTCTTAGCGATTGGCCTGGTTGGTTCATTTATAAATGAGACCAATCCATGATCAGCCAATAATGCTTCGTACTTTTCAACACTAGCATTAGAGCTCAGAATATCAATGTTAAAGTCGCCAATAATAATGAGATTAGCCACTTTTTCCTTGCTTAAAATAACTGAGAATTCGTCCAAAAACATATGCAGTGGATAATTATGAAGTCTGTACACACAAATCATGTTAAAAGTTATATTACAAATAGAACAAGTGATTTTTAGGATATCAGTACTTTTGACACTAATTGAAACAACTTCGGGCTCGTAGATATCTTTAACAAAAACTCCAACCCCTCCCGCTGCATAAGAATCATTTGGAATAGGATAGAAAACGTAGTTAGGTATATTATAATCTTCCTTCTCAAAAGAATAGATCCAAATCTCAGACACAAAAATCATGTCTGGTAAATACATAAATCCTTCAAGATTACATACTAAAGAATCGAAATTTTGTCGTAAGCTCCTTACATTTTGATGCACGATGAAAATAGGTTTGTTATCATTAGAACTAGGAAAGAAAATGCGATCAAGACAATTTTTTATGGTTTTAATATATTTAATATTGGACCAATGCACAAGTAAGTGTTTGACATTTAGCTACGTTTAAATCTAGAAGGTTGTAATGACACCAACTAGCTAGGCTGTAAAGATCATCGTGAAGAAGCAAGCAATCTTCAGCAGTTTGAATGCAGTGAAAGATTTTTAAGTCATCAGCGAATAAAAGACGGGTGGAATTACGAATACGAGACGGAATATCATTAAAAAAGGACGAAAGGCAATGGTCCAATATGACTTCCTTGCGGAACACCTGATGTTTCAAAGATAGGCTCCGAAAGACTACCACCAATCTTAACGTATTGAATTCGGTCTCTTAGGTATGACGATATCCAATCTAACAGAGGGGAGCCGAACCCAATACATTTTAATTTTTGGATCAGCACATTATGATTTACTCTGTCAAAGGCCTTAGCAAAGTTGGTGAAAATTATCTCAAATTGAGCCAAAAACACCATTTCAAAAATCTTAAAATTTTGCAATTAAAAAAAAAAAAAAATAGATCATAATTATTGTAATACAAATGGTCCTTTTTACAAGCTCAAATAAAAAAAATATATAATTTTTAAACAAGGTTTTTAGATTTCAACGCCGAAACTCTGAAACTTTTCATAAAACAAATATTTTTTCTTTGATTTTAAAAATAAGGAAACTTTGACTACCTGTATCATCGGAACCCTCCGACCTTCCAATATTTCCTAATCCAGTAAATAAATTAGTTTTGGATTTTAAGCACACGCGAAAATTGAATTTTTGCAAGCACTTTTGCAAAAAGGCGCCACAGTGCGATGTGATGAAAAGGGGTAAGTTATTCACCTTTCTGTATATGAAATTGACATGAGTTGACTTGTTCTCATTAATGTCTTGCGGTACACCGGTGTAAATTTCTTTGAATTCTGAATACTCGTACCGTATCTAACACGAAAGAACCTATTTTCTAGGTAGGATTATAATATTCTAAACAATGATTAGCTTAAGCCTATACTTCAGGCCATATTTTGTCGATGGCTTGCCATACGTCGAGAAGAACACTAGACCAAACCTTTTTTCTTCAAATGCCTTTTCAATCACATTCGTTATTCGATAAACCTGATCCAGCATCAAGCGTATTTCTTCAATAATAAGTTGTAATCGATTAGGATAAAGTTTCTCAAAGATCTTAGACATAAATTTGGCGGGTGATCATTGAAAAACATGATAGCGCATCTTCTTGCCGAAATCCGGTGCAGGTTTGGAACTCAGAAGAGCTGCAATTGCACCGCGTGTCCTATGTCACTTTGCCGGGATCCCATTATCGGGCATCGTCATATGACGATGAATGCTATCTTATGCGGCTTTAAAGTCAATGTAAAGATGGTGAGTCTCGACTTGAAATTTCTTAGTCTTTTCCGGGATTTGCCTCAGTGTGAAAATTTGGTCTATTGTCGATCTGCCAGGCCGGAAGTCACACTTGTACGTGTTGCAGAACGGCTTTAGACGTTCACGTAGTGATTAATGCATTAAATTCATCATTATAAAGTTATCTCAAACCGCGGTAGTAAAAATTTCAGCAAAACCTAGCGCTCATCGTAATTTCGAAAATCAAACCCAAACGCGGACTTTAGTCCGCCATAAACTCGCGCAGCACAACCCCCTTTTCCAACAACATGTGAATACATACTGAATAAAAAATACTTTAATTTTGTTCCCCCTTTCTTTCTCAGTTGTGTGTAATTTAGTCGTGTATAAATCTAAAATCTATAATGATTTCAACGGGTCGTCAGGAAACGACAAATGACAGCGGTAATCGAGGTGATTTCTTTTTTATTTACCATGAAACCGAAGAAATAAAATGATTTTTGCTATATTTTCGAAATTCACCAGCTCAACTGCGAATCTGTGCCCGTTAGGGCTCTTACCAACAGCAACAATCCCCATTCCTTCTCCGCATATATAATTCGCTTCCAAAACATAAGCTGCCCTCAATTCATTCCAATCCATTATCACTACAATTCAACGAAATAATTAGTTTTCTCATCCCCCGGCTTTAAATGGCTTTTTAAAATCAAATAAAACTATCAAACCATGCCAAGCCATTATATGCCCAGTGCCCACCAATAAACAGTTTCTCGGGTTCTTCTTTAATTCCCTTCCGCATACATATACACATTAAAGTGGCTCTAGTTGTATTCCTTCTTTGCGATACAAACAAAAAATCTTCAAAGCTTTTTGGGTCAAGTGTATAAGACAACGCCTATGTTGTTCCGGATACCCAGAGGAGAGAAAGAGGAGCTCGTGAATTCCTTCAAAGGCAGCAAAAAAAAACCTCCCAGCACAATGACACTTCAAATGCATCTACACATCCTAACATAAAAGACGCTTTGGGTTTCTGCATATAGATCTGGGTGTGACTTTCGAGAAGATTGGGGCTGCGACCATTTCCCTTTTGATTGCACAATGAATGCTCTTCGAGAGCAGAGAATAATATTATTGTCAGCAAGAATGAAAACTTTTACAGGATTGATATCCGCATTTGCATTTCTTAATCGAATTTCTTAAAAAAATGTATTTTTTTTTGTCTTTTTTCAGGAACTTAAAGAAAGTTTTAACTATGGACTATTTTGCCCGCCCTCAAATGGTAAAGCAGGAAAGTTTCTCGACGAGGAACGTCGGTTGGGAGATTATCCATTTAATGGTCCTGTCGGATATTTAGAGGTAAGTCAAATATGCCATGCCTACATATGCCTCATTTTTGGATACAACTTTACGGGTGCCCACAATTAAAAATAAAGTTCAGTTAGTTCTTCTATTCAAAGAAAATTACTTTTGGTACTTAAAACTTAAAGTTAAATTAAGTCAGTTTTTGGTCAAATGATTTCGATTTACCCTTGCAGTGTTATACACAGCGCATGATGCATACTTTTAGGCACTTCTTATGATGAAATGGAGAGAGCACAAATTGTGTGAGTGCTGGCTATACTTTTTCTCACGGTGGCGTGGGGGAATTCGTATTATTTATTTTACCAAATTTTTGTCTGATGGCTGTTATCGGATCCAACGTGCAGAAACTTGGCGTCCATTTATGACCACTGAATAGGTGGACAAAAACAAATATAAGGCATTGATGGCCCATATAGGGTCTTAAACCTAGCTTCTCCTAACATTTTTGAGTACAAAGCTATATATTTTGACATAATGTAAGGCCGAAAAATTACGAGGTGGAATTGGAATCGAGCAATTAGACAACTTCTTAGATTTTTTGAGATCAAACACAACATCTTCGAGGTTAAGTATAAAATGCATTTTATTTTGCTGACAGTGGAGAGAGGGACTTTCACAATACCCCTGTTTTTTTTAACATAAATATAGTGAAGTGGCAATTTACCTTAAAAACCATCCGAAGCACCCTAGTTTTTATATTTAAATTTTGTTACTCTTACTACGGGAACAGTAAATGAAACAAAGAGATTCGAGCCAAGACAAAAGAAGCACGAAATAGTAATAATAAACAAAATCTAACATTTTCATTCACCGAGTATGGATAATTTTGTCATGTTTATGAAATGGAATCAGATGACATAAATATAAACAATAAAGTGAAGGGAATTTGTTCGTTTAGTATGTTCAAAATAGATACTCGTCGTATATAAGACCATGGTAGGTGTTAAAGGTGCGTGGAGTTGAAATCCGTTTCGTACAGTTGCATGTCATTCCTTTTTCTATAATTTTTACTAATTTTCAACTCGATTCCAAATCCATCTTCTCATGAGTCGAAAATCTGCATTGAGATTGAAACGCTGCTGAATATAAGCATAAATGTACCAATCGTATCAACATCTAAGAACGAACCAACCAAGAGTTTATTCGACACTCGCAATAAAAGGCGAAAAACCATATGCAGCTGGATTTCACTTCTGCTCTTATCGGCAGTGATTTGCAGTGAGAGTATGTACATAGAATACGTGTAAGATCCTACTTCAGTAAGGATAGATCCGAAATAGTCTGATTTTGTCGCTCAATGGCAAAACCACTGCGTAAGCTTTACCATCTGTCCTATTATTCAGGACTCTTCCCGGGAAGATAGAAAACAGGATTTGTCCAGCCTGTACCAACAAAATGCGAATCTTCTTCTCCCTCCTCCTACCAACCAATTGCACTTACGTCCCTTCATTCTAATGTCATGGAAACGCTGATAAACCGTCAGCTGATCAAATATCTTAAATTGCGAAAACTTCTTAATGACCGGCAGTATGGTTTTCGCAGCAACAGGTCCACTGGCGATTTGATGCCATATCTAACCGAAAAGTGGAACCAATTTCTTCACCAAGGTGGTGAAAGTAAGATTGGTTGTGGTGTTCCCCAAGGCTCTGTTCTGTCCCCGACTCTCTTTCTCATTTTTATAAATGATCTACTGTCTGTTAATACTAATCCAATCCATTTCTTTGCTGATGACAGTACCCTCAGCTTCTCATATTTGTTTCTTGATTCACACCCCTCATCTTCGGGTGTGGAACTGGAACGGAAACGTATGTTAAGCTCATTAAATTCCGATCTCAACAGCATAACTCAGTGGGGTACAACTAATAGAGTGGAATTTATTGCTTCCAAAACACAATGCTGTCTCCTGTCATGAAAGCAAAACCCACAAACACTGTAATTATCCATGAATGGCACTTGCATCGGTGAAACCGAAAGACTTTCCATTCTCGGTATGTGTGTTAATGACAACCTACATACGTTGGATTGACGACATATTCGATGTCGCCAAGAACGCTCCGAAATGTCTAGGCGTCCTTAAGCGATGTAAGAAATATTTCACCCCTTCTGATCTGGCTACAATTTATAAGGCGTTTATTCTCCCGAAACTCGAGTACAACGCTCATATCTGTTCCGGTGCACCAATTACTTATTTGGAGCTACTTGACAGGATTCAAAAACGCGCGATAAAACTTATTAATGACATAGACATCGCGAGATCGACTGACTTTCTTAGTCATCGTCGTAATGTCTCCTGCCTTTCGTTATTTTATCGTCATTTTCACCATTAGTGATCGAACGAAATAGCCACTTGCTCCCCTTGAACATTTCAACCGCAATACCCGCCATGCAAGGAATGCTCATCAGTTCACCCTCAAGCCTGTGTTCGAACGTACAGTGAAGTTCAAAGAATCTTTTCTCAGCCATACAACACGAATGTGGAATACTCTTCCACGCATTTTTCATTCACATTATAACCTACAAACATTCAAAACCAACGTGCATCGGCACCTCTCCTTTTCTTCTCACCCTAATTTCCTTAACGTCCGCGCTGTAGCTATTACATTATAGGGGCCCAACAAATCCCTTTTGGACGTGTATATTATAAAAAAAAAATGATTAGGCATTATGCGAACAGCACAGCTTTAGACTCGGGGGTGAGTTAGCAAGAAAAGAAGAAAAATATGTCTGTAAAGCGGGAGTGAACTAAAATCAAATGAATCAAGATTGATTCCGGAGATAAACACAGCTTGACGCAGCTTTAGTCGGAGTTCAAGCATTTCGTTTTGGCTGTCATCGAAATTATCAATATCTTGTTATTCTGACACATAGATTTTATGTTATCGGGCAATGCTCTGAAAGAGAAAGGCAGAGCCATAATCCATGGGGCATATAGGCACTCATGTAAGGGATCACTGCGGTTTTACGCCGATTTCAAGTGGCGAAGAAACTTCTCATGACAGTTAAATAATTGTGAGATTTTTGCAACAGGTGGAGCGGTGAAAAAACCCATGACTCCTCCAATGCAATATACCACTGGGCTGTAAACCTTTTCATATTTACAAACTACTTCAATCTTGATAATTAACCCTACCCAATACACAAACCCACCTTTCCTACTTCTTCCTAGTTCTGGCATCTAGCAGTAGGCAATAGAATACGTCAATAATGGCATTGTATTTGTAGGTGCAGAATTGAAATGAAAAAAGCCTGCGCTGTGTACATACATTATAAGGATACTGTATCAATTACAGATGAAGAAACCCCTTAGCGCCCGCTAATTACAAAAAAAAACATTGTATTGACTCTTTTCCATTTTTAGTTAAAATACAAAAAACGCGTCTACAAGATGCTCAATCTGGATGAACGTCAACTGAAGGCATTGCATACGCGAGCGAATCTTCGACGATTTCTAGAATGCATCAACGGCGGTCATGTGGAGAAAATCGCAAAGATGTGCGCTAAAGGGCTGGACCCTAATTTCCACTGTCCGGAAAGTGGTGAAACGCCATTAACTGTGGCTACCGGAGCTAAAAAACCAAATAAACTGCTTATCGCCCTAGTGAATGGCGGTGCTTTGCTGGACTATCGAACAAAGGATGGAGCAACTGCTCTGCATAAGGCTGTCGAAAAGGATTGTCTAGAAGCTGTAACGTAAGTATTAACCAAATTTGATGTATTACAAAATTATGCGCACCCGCTTGGGAGGGCAACAACGACTTTTCCACTTTGCCAAATAGATTTATGGGTGATTAAAGTGTCGACCAGATTTCTTTTTCTTTTTTATTGGCCTATACTGATAGTATTTATCGCCTTATTAATCGGCAACTTAATGGAAGTTAATTTTGTCTCAATTTAGAATGGGTACCGCACGTTAAAGAGTGCCAATGAGTCAAGTCGACTAGTGCCAAACCAAAATCAATGTTTTGATTGCACCAATTCCAAAATGTGTTCTCCATATACGCGTGCACTGAACACAAGTGGATTTTTTCGTGCTGGTACTCGTCTATCTAATGTTGAGACTTCACTTACAATTTTATTTCCCAAATTTGGTAAGCTAAGTGATTAATCAGTTTAAATGCTCCTAGAGAAAAACGCGCCAAATAAATGTATTTAAATATTATTCGTGGTGTTTGTGGGGAATATTTAGATTCAATGTTCTGATATATGTCTGTCTATTTACAGCACCCTTTTGGAACTTGGTGCATCACCCAATTATAAGGATGGACGTGGGATAACTCCACTTTACATCTCAGTGACAAAGAAATGCGATCCTAAAATTACGGAAAGTCTCTTACACGACCATGCAACGCTGGGCATTCAGGATAATCAAGGTTGGCAGGAAGTGCATCAGGTAAGTCTTGAATTCGGTGTCACCTTGTGTTTTGTTTTGCACATAGCTAGGCCAAACGAAAGTAATAAACAGCGGGACGTTAAACTTTTAACGTTGGTTTCGAGGAAAGTTTTTAAATATCATTTTTGTTTTATTTCTAACTATGCACATTAAAGGTAAAATAAAATTCATATATTTTTTTATGATGAATGAAATGTTCAAATACGGTTTGTGAAATGTTGCTTTTGGAATTTGAGACTTTTGATACAATCGATTTTTTTCGAAGGGCTAAGTGCGATTTTTCTTTAAAAAAATGTCTTCCATCTTTCTCGATAACTATTTGGTCATGTCATGAAAACTATTAATACGTTTTGGCGTACCATCTTTTCTAGGCATTTATATCTTTCTTTTCTCTATTTTATTTTACCCCCCTACTACGGTGAGCGAATCGAACGTTCGAATCGAATTGAATTGGCATCTAAAAGTAGGCAATACGTTTAACAATTACAACTGAAAAAGGTTGTGTCATATAATATTAAAAATGTATTCAGTTGTTTCAAAGTTGAGTTGTATGAGATACATCTCAGTTGATTTGTAAATGTTAAAAGTGTTGCCTATTTCAAGATGTTAGTTTAATTGAGTCGAATGTTCAATTCGCTAACCGTAATAGGGGGGTAAATTTCTGAAGCTTCTCATGACTATTTTATTCGTGGATATTTATCAGACTTTCACAACAGCCCAACGCACCAACAACTGAGGCACTTTTATTGATTTTTTATTGAGCACCCGACAACTGATATTATCTGCAATGTACGAAGTAGCGGCCAAGATCTCATGTCTTCTGGTTACCCAAACAAATTTTAGTGGAGTACATAGTTTCCAATCAAAGTATTTACCCTTGACAGCTCCCTTGCAGAGACAGTTTCTCCTCCCATAGGAGTTGTCAATCGAAAAATATCCCAGTACTTCCTTTCACGGCCGAACTCCAGATGGAGCAACCTAAGTACTAAACCTAAACCTGCGTCATATCGAGGAAGATGTGGCCCTGCTTCAATGGAAGAAGAACCCACGATCTAACAAACAGAACGCGATAGGAGATTGACAGAATGATGGCAATCAGTACTGGACATTGACCTGTCGGCTTTCACGCTGCCAAATTGTGCATCCCATTCAACCGACACTGCCGCAGTTGAAGGTATCAAATACAAAAGGCAACCCTTCACCATTTCCTCTGCGAATGTCTGGAAATAGATAGAACTATACATCGCACACTCGGAAAGACTTTTTTCGACGATCTATCAGAATTCAGCAATATAAAATTCTGTAATATCATTGATTTCCTCAATTCCACAGGCTGGATTTGAAACACAAATTGACAATCAACAACAACACTAGGCATTAACGGACCCCAGGGCCGTCCCAACCATATGTGCAAGATGTGCAAATGCACAGGGCGCCAAATTCCGGGGCGCATTGTTAGGAGTAAGAAAAATTAATTTTACCTTGCGCGGATACTGCCATTTGCATTTAAAACAAAAAAACTTGTTCAAATAAGCCCAAATTAGCAACATCCGTCACACCTGTGCTGAATTTTTGCACATTAACTCACATCACTTGCAATAATGCAACTTCAAGGAGAATCTAATTCAAAATAGGGCGTTTTCGGTAAATCTTGCACAGGGCGCTTGTTTGTGGTTCGTCGCGTAGGAGGCTCTGCGAGATAACTCCTTGGAAAATTGCCCTAAAATAAAAATGAGTTTTGAACCCATTGGTGTTGACAAACCGAAGTAGCAACGGTTAACTATGGTAATTCTTCGTCCGATCATTTGTGGAGTTGATGTTAACTCCGAGGTAGATGAACTTCCTTACTACCTCGAAATTGGTGCTATAAACAGTAACGCTGTGTAGTAGTCGTTGGACAGATGTTTGTTTTTTAGAAGCATGTACCTCGGTTTGCCCTCGTAAACTTCAAGGCCAACCAATTTTGCCTGTTCCTCAATCGCCATGAAAGCCTCTACCACGCCACGCTGAGATCGGCCGGTGATGTCGATATCGTCCTGGTATCCCAGTAGTTGGACCTGTTGAAGGAAGTGCCTTCCGTGTTAGCATCTGCGCTGCGCACTATCTGCTCCACACTCCACTATTGAACCTCCGGCCCCTTGATGTTTACATTATAGGTTGCACAGTCAAAGCTATCTCATGTTTAAAAAGAGGTGGCTTTTGGTATAACTCGCACTGGAGTTTTGATAAACTTGTCTGGGTCCCGGGTCATAACGGGATCACGGGAAATGAGATCTCCGATGAACTTGCTAGACAGGACTCAGAGGGAGACTTCTCAGGACCTGAACCAGCGATGTGTCTGCCTGCGTCCTCGGTCAGGGCTTCCATTGACGGTTGGGTTTCCTATGAACACAATCGCCGTTGGCATGACTCTCCAGGGTGCAGACAGACTAAGCTAATTCTCCCCGACGTCTGTGGGAAATCCGCGGCATTCTTGTTGTCTCTCAACAGAAAAGACTGCAGACAGACCACTGGCGTTCTTACGGGACACTACGTTTTTGCGAAGCACCTTAAGATGCTAGGCCTAAGCGATGCCACCAACTGCGAAGCCTGTGGAGAAAGCGACGACACTGCGGAACATTTCCTCTGTGATTGTCCTGCTTTTGCTCGTATCAGGTGGTAGGTATTTGGTGCGGATATGGTGAATGCTGTAAACCTAAGCTCCTTATCATTGAAGCGCCTTCTCGTTTTTCTTAGAAAAACGAGTAAATTCCCACAGTAAAATGTGGTGTGTCTGCCTGGTAGTACAATGGACCAGTATTGAGTCTGAGTGCTCCAGTGCAGAAAGTCTCACACACCCCGACAAACAAAAAAAAAATCTGCTCCACAACTAGTGTTCTCAGTTGAGTTGCTATAATTTGATTCCAAGTGTGCCTGCAATAATAGAGAATCGAGAATTGCCACAAATCGTACTGGTCCGACTAAGATCTAAGGCAGTTTGGTCATTGAGTGGGTAGGTTAGGCAAAAAAATACTGATCGCGGCCTGGATAAAAAGCGTTCCAGTTTGTCGAAACTTGTTAAAGATTTTCCATACAAATTTTGACAGTTCATTTACCACGTCGTAAACTTTCAAAGTTTTCAACTCTAACGATGCTTTAACGACGTTGTGCATGAATACCCTTAATAGCTCTATCCTCTATAACTTCCCAAATTTCAAAATGCAACATTTTTTTTTTAGAAATTAGTATCTACTCATGGTGATGGAATATAAATTTTTAGTAAAATGTAGTTTTCTTGTGTTTGGCGGTAGTTTCGCTTAAAAATATTATATAAATATATATCATACGGTTCTTTCAATAAACAGAATTTCCACTATAACAATTTTTGTACACTATTAAAAAACGAAAATTAAACGAAAAATATTTCCCTTTAATTTTCTTACAAATAATTTCTATATATAATTATAATATTAGGCATGCCGACATGGTCTAGTGCACCATTTGGAACATTTATTGTTTTATGGTGCGGACATGGATGGCCGTAACGCTTCCGGTAATACACCATTGCATGTATGCGCTGTTAACAACCAAGAGGCTTGTGCTAGAATGCTTCTTTTTCGAGGTGCCCAACGTGAGGCCCTTAACTATGCAAATCAAACTCCCTATCAGGTATTTATTTCTGTCTTTTAAATATTAAAAAAAACACATGTATCTTTTTTTCTTTTCCTTAAATTAATATTTATAATTTTGGTATTTGTTTTGTGTAGAATATAGTTTTATGTTTGGTATACTGTTTCCGTAGAATCTTTTGGTCGTTTGTTTATTTATCTCAATTGTATGTTATAATAAAAATTGTTCCTAATTGTTTAAGCGGAATAATAACTTGTTGTAGAGAATTATGGATTAATACGAAAAGCAATCCGTGGAGCTGTAAATTACTTTAATATTTTAATATATGTTTTGCAACAAAAAAACCGAATGTTTAAACTTTTCCCAGCTCTATACAATAATACATTTTGTAGATAATAACAATTATTGTCACATTCGTCATAGGAGTTACATCGGAGGAAAGTAAAATGTCCTCTAAACAAAGTACTCGTGTCACAGAAACACCTTTGAGGATCCTACCAACGACAAACTGTTTTAGTTTTTTTTTTGTCGAAAAAAATACCACCCCGAGATTTAATTTCGTATTAATTTTATAACTTGTGTATAATATTTTAATGCATTTATTTTAATGTACATTTTTGTTTTAGAAAATCTAATTTTTTTTGTTATGTTACTGTGTACAAAGGTATACCAACTTTTTGTGTGGATTATTTGTTCCAAATGTTCACTTTAAAAAATATTCCTAATTTATTATGTTTCTCCTGGATAGGTTGCGGTTATTGCTGGTAATCTAGAACTAGCTGAGGTTATACAAAATTATAAAACTGATGATATTGGTAAGTACGAATAATGTATATATTAAAAACTTCGTACGATTTTGTTAATGAATATATTCATGGACGTTTTATTATATTGTTTATGCATTTTAAATTTTTACTGCTGCAATATTTACTCATATTATATTTGCATTATTTTACATGAATATTCAAATTGCATAAATACCTACATATATTTTTAGTTGTTTTTTTTATTGTTATATTCATAACTTTTTTGGATTGTTTGTCGTTTTGTTAGATGATAAGTTTCTACATGTTTATTTCTATATCATTGATTAATAGTTCCTTTATTTCAATTTAATTTTACGTATCATGATAATTTTTTGTTTTATTTATTATTATACAGTTTTCCCATAAAATTCGGCAATATTTCTACGTTATAATTGTCATATGTTTGAAACTAAGAGAAATCAATCATTTGTTATTTTAAATGTATCGAATTCAGAGCGACAACATTTTGTTTTTAATTTGATAACGTGCGCTCAGTGGTAAGTGCGTTCGACTAGGGGCTCGGAATTTGAATCCCGCACAGTAATCCCTAGAGAAGTTTTATCACCGGCTGTTTAAGTCTCAATTTATCAATATGGCGCTAGAGTTTGGTGCGTATCCATCCGCTCACTTGAGGTGTTTTTTCTGCAAGTCAGTAGTAACTCGGTCTTACATATCAGAAAAAATGATTAACAAAGTTTTACGAGTGGGTACCTCCGATGGTTATCGATATGCGACTTCTGTCGCCCTTTTTGTAACTGTCGTCTTATTTTTTGGGACTTTGGTTGCGAAATGGTTGATATAGTAAAGCTTTGATTATATTGTAAGCCATGTTGGCACAATTTTGATCATACTTGACAGAAATCAGTTTTGTCTGTAAAAAATCATGCAATGCGGCGTTATAAAGGTGGCTGCTAGGGCTACAAGCCCGCCCTAAATGATTTTTGGACAGGACTCACTGCTTGGCACCTAGAAGATTGAAAATCAATTAAACAAGAAACGTTTTGTTCCGTTGTTGTCCATAGTTCTTTTTTTCTTTAGCGACTATGTTATGATCTGGACAAAAGGGATCATAACCCACTTCACTGGTTCACATGTTCAAGGTTCTAGTTCATTTTTAACTAGCAGAATGCATGTACGAAGTCACACACTTTATTTGTCTTTGGTTAAGAGTGCGAAATTGAAACTTCATTCGCATGACGTTGGCACTAGCGCTGGACAATTTCACTTTTAATTGTTTACTTATGTTCTATTTCTTGGTACTTGCATGATCTACCTCAAGATTTATGGTCGAAAAAGTGGTGACAGATGGACAGGCGGACGGGCATGGCTAAATCGACATAACTTTCGATGCTGATCACAAATACGAGGGGCGTTCAATATATTCTCGGTATCGATATGAAGGAAAATGCGAATTCAATTTAAATTGTCTTTATTTTTCAATATAATTTCCCCTAACATTAATGCATTTGTTACATCTTGAGATAAGCTTTTTTAAACCCTCAAACAAATAAATTTCCTCTTTCTCTGCAAAATACCCATTTATTGCCGACTTGAGTTCTTCATCATCCGAAAATCTTTTTTCCACGAAGACATTTTTTCAAATCCGGAAACAGGAAATAATCACTAGGGGCAAGGTCTGGACTATAGGGTGGGTGTTGGATTTCTTCGAAACCACAATCTCGCGCAGCAGCCTTGGAAACTCGCGCCGTGTGAACAGGAGCGTTGTCATGAAGAAGCAACACACCCGCTGCGAGTTTACCCCATCTTTTCTTTTTAATTTCCTCCCGCAAATTATGCAAAGTTGAAGCGTAGGATGTGGCGTTGATGGTTTTACTTTTTTTTTTTGTACTCAATGAGCAAGATTCCCTTTGAGTCCCAAAAAACTGTGGCCATGAGCTTCCCGGCAGACGGAGTGACTTTGAACTTCTTCGGGTGGTCTGTTCCTTTTTTATGCCACTGCATGGACTCTTGTTTGCTTTCAGGGTCATAGTGGTGGACTCATGTTTCGTCCCCAGTAACAATTCGATCCATAACACCGTCCGCGTTCTCACTACACATCTCCAAAAGCTCTCTACAGCATGCGATTCTCACTTTTTTTCTGAGGCGCTGTAAGCATTCGTGGCACCCACCTTGCGCTGACCTTTGAAAGGTTAAGATGGTCATGAAGAATGGTGTGAATAGTACCAATTGAAAGCTTGGTGATCTCTGCCATCATTTTCACCTTTATTCGGGCATCCTCAAGAACAAGTTTTTCGACTTTTTTGATGCTTTCTCCCGTACAAGCAGTAGCCGGGGCGCCGGAGCGGGGGTCGTCTTCAATGCTCTCTCTGCCTCTCTTGAACTCACTTGACCACTTTTGCACATTTGATAATGAAGGTGCGGAGCCCTGGTAAACAGCCACCATCTCTTCATGAATAGTTTTTTGACTTTTTCCTTGCTTAGTGCGAAATTTAATTACAGCGCGATGCTCAATTTTCACCATCATCGTCTCAGTTGCCATTATGATTCTGTTTAACTAGAGATAAAACGCGAATTAATAATCACATTTATATGAAATTTTACATGAATGCACTAAAATAATAGTATTACTTGATAAATAAGTCAATTTATATATACAACCATAGCTTCACCCCGATACCGAGAATATATTGAACGCCCCTCGTATATATAGTATATAGGGTCTATCTTTATTAGTTTTCTATGTTGCAAACTACGTATTAAACTTAATACATCGTTTTGATATTAAAAATAGTTATGTGCCAGGTACTTCGCACAGGACTTCGATCGGCACATATGCATTTTCTATTACAATTATGTGTAAGCTTTTATTTGACCATAATTTGAAGCTGATGTTCGATAGGTATGAAAATGTGCCAAAAATAAACTTCTAAAAAAATAATATAAAATTAGTAGTAATTGCACAGTTTCTACCAACCTTTTTTTGATCTTCGTTGTATCTATTATCATTTTAAAAACATTTCATTGTAATGTTTAATAGGCTTGCATTTTTGCGGTGATTTCTCTGATTTGTTTTTAGTTTTAGGCTTTCTAATGGCCGTCAACGCCTAATATTTTTTTTTTTAGCCGACGACCGTCATAGAATTCGATTAAGTAGGAATGCAGTAAAATGGAAGAGTTATGATCCTTTTAATGCGACTCAAAGCCTCGCTGCTAAGGAAGAAGGAGAAGACAGTTTATCCAATTTGTGTGTTTGAATAAGTGTTAATGGTTGCGGGGTAAATTTGGTTAATGCCCAAACCGTTTTAATGTCTAAGCCAAGCCACTGACGACATAAGCGGATAGAATTATATGTGTATCTGCAGGGAATATCAATAAAATAGATTTTTTTATTGATAATATTCTGAAGCATTTAAAAAAAGTATTAATGTCAACCTTAAAATTCAAAAAAAAAATTTCTTAAATTCACTGCAAAATATACAAATCGATATGAAACGATACCTCATTAGATATCACGCAAAACTGTTTTTATGAGAATTCGGCTTCATGCGTTCTAATACATATCTGCATAAAAATCTTAGGCATTATCGGCCCATGCAGGGCCTAAAACCTAGCTTCTCCAACCAATTGTGCAAAGTGGGAGCGATTTCGAATTTAAGGCCGAGTCCGAACTGCAAAAACTCTAGATGTTACTTGGCTCCGGCGGTATTTGAAACGGTCACATTACGATTAGTATAGTCCAACACACTTAATACGGAGCCACTGCGCCGAGTGCCTACTAATTTGCAAACGTAAGTTTATATAAACTTTGATGAGATACTACACAAACTCGTGGTAAAAAGTGGTTAAAAAATCAACGCAAATAAAATTAGGTACATTTTATTATACCCTGTTCCAAGGGTATATTAATTTTGACTCATAGTTTGTAAGATACCTGAATGTTGCCCGTAGACCTCCAAAAGTAACTATATTTATGATCAGCATCGATAGTAATGTCGATCTAGCCTTGTCCGTCTGTAAAAATAAGGTATTAGAACTCGAGGTAGATACGAGGTCTCGGTAATGGTTTTTTTTCGCAAGAAATAATGCTTAATAAGCACACGAAATTCACTTTTTTCCATTTTCTCCTCAAATTAGTGAGTAGTCTGATAAAAATAGCTGTCAAACACAAACTAACTGACGCAGCAAGTTTAAATTTTGACAGGAGTCAACTGACAGATGCCTGTTGACAGGAGCAGTGTTGCTGTTTCAGTAAAGAGGTCAGAAATTCAAAAAGTCACGGACTTATTGACCCGCCCTCGTAGCTAAAATTTAAAACATATATGCTTCAGGGGCCCAGTTACGCGCCACAATCTCTAAAAAAAAACGCTAATTTACCGAAAAAAAACGAAATTTGAGCTGGAAAGCTAGAAAGTATTTAAGGGCCCAAAATACTCTTGTGTTAAGATTTTTAAAATGCGCCCACTGACACGCCCACAATTAAAAAAAAACAACAGTTTTATGGAAAAGTCAAAGTTTGAGCTGGGGAGCTGAAATTCGGAATACATGTATAATCTTTCATGGGCCCTTAATGTTCCTGTGTAAAACCGCCCACTGACACGCCCACTATTTAAAAAAAGAAACTGTTTTATTGAAGAAACGATTGGAAATGAAAGTACACACTATTCTGCACAAAGTATGCAGATATAGTCGTTTTCAACAATTCTTTTTCATACAATTTTCTGCTATGCCCACTTGTAAGTTCTTTGTCCTTTAAATGTTGTACAACAATATATGAAAATCCTTCTAAACAATTCACCCATACTTAGATTTTTGTCACGCCCACTTTGTGAATGATAGTAATAGGGTATCCAACAGTTCAGCAAAGAGCACTGTAGCCTTTCCTTATGTTTTTCGTTAATTTTTATTGTCCCCAAATTTCGACTCACTCAGTGGTTAAATAAATGATGTCAAATGATTAAGTCCTAACAGTTTGGCAGCAAATAAAATAAACTGTTGCTTATTTTTCAGCTAACCTTTGATGCTTTTCATTTTTCACTGCGAAAGCGTTTGTGTGCTAACTCTTTGCAATAGGAGGAATCTTGCCTCGATTTTGGAGATTTTACAGTTTTCATTCTTAAATACAGCAAAAATATATACAAACACAAATTTTGTCAGTATTTAACTACAATGTTGACAGGCAATTGAGTTTCGGATTTTGAGGTTAGGTTTCGAAGAAATTTTTCACATGTGTGGAACGAGACAAGATGTTGTGGATTGTGATTAAACTTTAAGAATTGGCGGCAAGGGTGATGTTTTTCGTGCAAAATATTTGGTATTTTATATTTCGTTTGTTAAACCTTGCTTAATCCGGTTTTATTTGTCTATTTTGACGAGTTAATAAATTTTCTTGTAAAAGAAATATTTGCAATTTTTCGTTTATACTTGCATTAAAACTGGTTTTGTTCGCACTTTGTCTATTCGTTTGTTCGCAGAAGTTGCGCTCATATGAGAAGTCCTTTGGACATTTAAAAGAATGAATAAATAATAATTTAAATGCATTAAGTGAATTTCAGTTTACAGATAAACCTGTATTCATAAATTATTTATAGCTGTCAATAACTTTGTATATCAAAATCTTACTGCGACCTTTAAATAGGCCATTTCGCGTACTTTATGTGTACAAAATTGAAAACTGTCAAATCACGGGGAATCCTATCATTTCAAAGGCAAGTACGTGAACGCTTTTGCTAAAAACATGAAAAACTTTAAAGTTTCCAGTATTCAAAACTAAATATTCGATTTTCGCGTTGCTCCAATCTCGGATATGTAATTATTTTTATCTCAAATTGTGTGAAAACGATTAAGATGATATAATTTTAACCCTTTCGATTTCGGTCGGACACATACGTCTCAGTATAAACGCAGCTAATATGAAAAAAACAACTTTGAATGGGTTTTATAAGTCCTGTTTCGTAGTTTATTTAAAAAAAAACAGTTGTGAATATATTTATATATGTTAGAAACATATGTATAGATATACATCCCATCAGTATTCTTTGTTGGGATCTATGTGTCCCAGTTAGGTACCTTTGTTATCAAAAATTCATCAGCACAAGTTATTGAATGAGACATACATACATACATATGTGTCCTACTTAAAAATACGCATGCGACTTATTTGTTCCATCACCTCCCACCACCCCCGATATATAATTGCAATTTTGGAATGCAAATGGTTTTTTAAAATTTTTCTGGAAAGGGACAACCTAATAAATTAGTTATATTGGTCTCCGTATACATCCGGATCGAAAGGGTAAATGAACTCGTAAGTGAGAGTGAGGATGAATTTGCTTAGTTAGTTCCACAAGGCCAAGAAATGACTATCCCAAATGTTTTGATTCGACAAATATTTTCATCTGACAGTTTTCTTTTTTTTTTACCAGCCGAAATTCTGTGTGAAAAAAAAATTAACTAATTCATGAACTGATCATTTGTCCTTTATGCAAGGAGTGAGTTTCCCGTGGTTTATCCCTTCTTGTTTAATACAAAATGCAATTTTTATTTTGTATTTTCTATCCCATGGCTGCATTCTAAATAGAGATCAATTAATTTTAGGTCACTACATAATCGTTGGATCTCTTCTATGATGTATTTCATATTGTCGTATGACTCTTTCGTATACATGGGATATTGGCACAGAAAGAAATGCAAAGTTATGTCAAATGTTGACCGTCTATCAGGCGGATATGGTTACCTATTGATTTCGATCAATGGCTGACAAATTTGGAACATATACTCCTTAGAGGTCCAAAAGGGTCAAACACGCCCACTAACGTCTACTTTCAAAAAATTATGATTAATCGGCAACATTTATAGAAATATCGATTGTATTGTTTTTTTCAAAATTGTTTAGACAATAATTTTTATTAACAATACAGCGCATATACAAAGATGTTTGGTTAAAAAAAACTTCAGTCTCTAGAACTTTGGTCTCAACCAATTTTTGTGCATGTTCGATATTTTTTTAGTTATTTTATAGTATCTAAAAAAAAAAAGCCATGAAGTTAAATCATTACTTTGTCTCTTGTTTTCAAGTTTATCGCCTTAGTGAGTACGAACAAACTGAAATGATATGAAAATAAGTCGGCAAATATTGATTGTAGAAACAAATTTTTCCAAGTCCAAAGTTCTAGAGAACTATATTTCCTACATTTTTGTTGTAACTAATTTTAGTCAAAAGTTGAAAATGGGCGAGTTACTTGCCAAATCCAAACATCCCCTTTGAATTCCAGATAACGGCTAACGCTGCAGCAGTATCTGGCCGAAATTCTGAATTTAGACAACCAATGACTTCACTCTTCGATTAAAAAAAGGAAATTGTAGTATAGTTTTTCTGATTACAGATACATATAATGTACTTCCTTTACTTAAACTTCGTCTACTTAATTTCTTCCAAGCATGGACTAGAACAGAGAGTTTGGAAAGATTTTTTAATGTTGGAAAGTTGTTCTTCATTATGAGTTCATTCGCCTTCCTGTCGAATTTAAACCATGACAAGCATTTGAAAATATGGAGGATGAACTCGGAATCCACCCCTGGTGCAGCTTCTGCATAAACACTCAATTTTTGTTTATTATTCCTGATGCTGAATCAATTCTACATGCTGTGTTTTTCAAATGCCATCTTACATATGTGTTTGTTTATTTTTGTTTAGAATTTTCTTTATTTGGTCATCAATTTGTTTACCCCTTGTCTGTCATCATTCCTTTCCATTTGCTTGCAGTTCTTAAGCATATTAATTGAATGCCCAGACTTAAGTTTAGTTTCATGAACATAAATATATCATCATTTATTTACCATTTACGTAATAATTATTACATTTGCACTTTTCAAAATATTCGTACCCAAACGCTTGTCGTACTCTGATTGGGAATAATAATCTAGACATATTTAATTAATTTTTTGTTTGCATAAATATTAGATGTTCGTTAATGTTCATTGTTGTTTATGCTCTTAATTTTGTAGTGTATATTGGAGTTTGTAGATAGTCGATTTTATAGTCGCTTCAACATAAGGAGCCAACAGATAACATTAGTTTGAAAAGTAAGTAATTGTGGGACTCGATTGTTTAATATAATAGTGAAAAATAAATAGTTTAGTTTTCTGGCAGACGGAAGTTGTTCATGTCTTTTTTTATTCTATGATTTTTATGTATGTAAAATCTTTTAAAAACAGTGAATAATAAACTAAAATCTAATAGTAACATTGAATACTTTTTAAAGTCTAAATGAGACCTCCTCCTCTTAACATTTTTATAGTTGGTTTATGTATTTAAATATTACCAAATTATGATAATGTTACACTGTTATGGTTATGTCTCTCGTTATTTTATCGATATTTCCACCATAAGTGCTCAACTGAAATAGCCAGTTGCATTCCACTCCTACTACATTTTAACCGCAATACCCGCTGTGCAAATAATGCGCATCACTTTACCCTTAAGCCTGTATTCGGGCGTACAGTGAAATACAAGGAATCTTTCCTTAGCCGTACTCCGTACAACACGAATGTGGAGTGCTCTTCCCCGGTCAATTTTTCCTACACATTATAATCTACAAACATTTAAAACCAACGTGCATCGGCATCTCTCCCTAATTTCTAACCTTAATTTCCTCAACGCCCGCGCTGTGTAGCTACTACATTATAAGGGTATCCCAAAATCCCTTTAGTGCGTGTACATTATAAAAAAAATGAAAAATGTTAAAAAAAATTGTCTTAAATCATAGCTAAAACATTTATTGATAAGCTTTATTTGATTAAGAGCTTCGTTTCCGCTTTATTTTAAAACCGACTAAATTGTTGGTATTTAATTCTCAACTGCTCGAACTTACTTAAGTCACATTCACAGCTATGCTGAAAAGAAAACATACCTAAACAATTCGTCATAAAAAAGAAAAAAATAAATAAATGGTAATTTACTATGCATGTATGTGTACGAGTATGTACATACCTACATAACATGTTCCTCCAGCAAGCTTGATATTTTAGCCAGCTGCATTGAATTTTGACACCACAAGTCGACTGCGGTTTCATAACTGCGAATGTCACTTTAGCTATATCAAAATTGTACATTTGAACATTATTAGTTTCTCATTTTTAAGTGTCACCGAATATCAGAAATTGATATCACTATGACTGCTCTTTGGAAACAGGGTAATTTAAGTAGATCTGCATAATGTTTACATTCTAATCATGACTATCGCTTACGGTCAAATAAAGCCTTAAATTAAAAACAAAATTAATCTTTACATTTACTAATTTCATTTTGGCTGGGTTTCGTTGACACCGTTTAATGTGCCCATATTATGTAGGTACGAGACTTGTCTAAACAAAGGAGCCATGAATAGAGTCTAGGTTATAGGAGTTCAATGCAATCATTATGCAACAGGATCTCAATATTAGAGAAACCAAGTTGCATAAAAGATGCAGGCAGATATTTTTTTTATATTTCAACTGCTCCGTTTTTCATAACCCATTCTAAGGGTATTGTAATTTTGGCTCATAGTTTGTAACACACCTAAATATTTCTCGTAGGCCCCTAAAAATTACTATATTCGTGATCAGCATCGATACTAATGTAATGTAATCTAGATTTAGCTATGTCCGTCCGTCGGCAACTTTTAGCCCCAAAAACTCGATTTAGACAGCTGACATTCAGCACATACACTCCCTAGGAATTCGAAATGCTCATGTGTAAAGATTTGTAAGATCCGTTCACTGACCCGCCCACAATTAAAAAAAAAACGTTTTATCGCAAAGTTAAAGTTTGAGCTAGTAAGCTGAAATTTGAAAAAGAGGCCCGAAATGCCAATTATTTAAAAAAAAAGAAGTATTATTTAAGAAATCATTAGAAATGAAAGTCATTATATTCACAAAGTTTGTTTAACAATTCCTCCATACAACGTTTTCTGCCATGCCCACTTTTAAGAAGCTTTTTTTTTGCAAAAATTTGTTTTTTTACAAAAATGTTGTTACATCAACGTAGTTTTTTTCTTTATAAAATCCTTTAAAAATCGTACAAAAAATCGTAAGTTATGTATAACAAAATATGTAGACCATATCCTTCTTAACAGCTCCCAAGCGGACTACAGCTTTTCCTTATGTTTTACACAGCAATTTATAAGGCAGCATTCACAAACTTCGAGTATATATGGACTGCTAGTAACCTGTCAATTCCATAGAAGCCTGCAGTGAAAACAGCACCAACATTCGGCATCGGTGTGATAAAACATTTGAACATATTTTTTTGATAAACATTTGCATACAAATTAAAAAAATATTCTTCTTTTTCATTAGCGGCGAGGCAACTATCAGGTGTAAAAGAATCATTACCCTCCCACTTCATCTTCCTTAGGTCCGCCTGTAGGGCTCTCCGGTTCATCCCCAATATTGGACTTTTATGCACACTTGCGAGACAGTTTCAAGGTGTTAAATGAAAAGTCCGTTATACTACCTTTCCATTGAAATGAAATTCTAAATCTCACTATAATAATTCGAAATTCTACTTTATCCTTCACACTGAAATTTAAAAATTTCATTTGACAAACTGCAAATTTGATATCCGAGTGTATGACGAAATTATAAAAATTTTGGGCTGAAATTGTGAATTTGGGAAAAAATATTTTTATTTTTCTGCATTCCTTTTAGCTCGATACATTTTTCATAGCTATGTTCAATAAGCTCATTACCCTGTTTATAGTGAGAACTCGTGAGCTCCTCCAAATGGCAATCAATCGCAGACTTTTCCTCTTCATTGTTGTCAAATCTTTTACCACCGAGCCATTTTTAAAAGTTTGGAAACAAAAAATAATCCGCTGGGGCTTGTCTTTACGCGGTTGATGGCGACATTTAAAACGTCTGGCACTTACATATATGTAATGAGGGAATTTTTCCTGAATCTTGGATGTAATTTTTTCCGGTTATACCTCTGACATCAAAAAGTGATTTTTGCCTCTTTTGGGGGGCGTCTGGCAAGAGAAATGCGACACTTAGAACGTCTGGGAACAAACAATTCTCAGTGCATAACTCTCTAAAATTTGTGCATATATACAAGTGGTTATACCCTTGACACAAAAATCCGAAAAATCAACGTTATCAAACCACCCCCCTCTACTTTTTTTTAGGGAGGCACTATAGTCCGGTGTGGACCTGTGCCTCAACCAACAAGCGTCTCCAGCCAACACGATCTTTGGCCAGCTGTATCTATACTCTATCCAACAAAAATTGTCAGTACAGGGAAGATAGGATTGTCTCTCAGTCTGGTTGCAATGACTTACATAAATCGGCCCTTCTTTAAAGCTCTCACATTATAAATATTGTAAAATATAAAATACTAATTTCTAATATCACTACTCAACTAATCCGATGAGTAATTACTGCTACTGCTCTCGTTATTTAGGTCTATTATTAACCTTTCAACTGCTTCCTCGGCAAAAACGTCCATTTCCCACATATTTGGCTTAACAACCTGTTCAACGTGTTGGACACATCGATACCATTTTTCCTTGTCAACCCTTGTAAGTCCTTTCGTTAGTAAATCTCTTATTTCAGCTATTTTAAATGACTTGTTTTGGTTTCTACAAACCCTTTTACTTGAGCCCAAACAAATTCTATTGGATTAAGGTCACAGTGATAAGGCGGCAAGCGAAGCACTTTATGTCCCGCATTTTGAGCCATTTCATCCACGACGTATGTTTCATACTTGGCTTTGTAACGTTTAACGATTTCAAGCAACCCATTGTATGATTGCATCCCTACCTAACTTGAGATCTTCCTTTTGGGAATTCCCGTATTCATTGGCAAAACAGGCGTAATTCATCGGAAAAACAGACATCATACAAACAGGTGCATAATGAGATCAAAGGATGTATTTATGTTTTTTTTATTTAAACAGTTTGCGACATAAATTCAATCAGCAAGATTTTCTAAAAACATTTCCCAGTCCTTTCCGCTATGTGTATATTGTGAAAGGTAGACACAATCAGGCAATTAGAATACAAAATTATATAACCACGACGCAATATACCTAAACAGATGGTAAAAAAAACTGCACTTGTGCAGCTGTACAATACAAATACAATCAAATTAAAACCGAATGGCAACACCTCACGTAATAATTCGTTCTCAAAAGCACCAAAACCGAAAGTTCTTTGACAAAATCCATAGAAAAACCCTTAATGATATGCTTCATTGTAGAGATGGTAATACGATTCTGATGTGCTTCAGTCACACACACTGCTTATTTTAGTGTATAATAATAGCAAGCGAACACAAGACGATCATGCTCATTCCCAATCGCCTGTGTGGGAGACTGGTTGTGGTTGGTTGTATGCGAATTTTAGGAAAATTACTGTACTGACAATTTTTGTTGGATAGAGTATAGTTTCGCACGCTAAGATGGTTAATTCCCCCTTCCGCTTGCGTGCGCCACCTGAGTCGCGGTTTTCCTCTACTGTGCCGTCCCTCGGGTGTGGAGTCGAAGATCTTCCGGGCCGGAGCATTCACGTCGTTGGACCTTCACTCTGCTGGCTAAGTTGATGTCGCTGTACAGCCCGTACAGTTCGTCGTTGTATCTCCTCCTCCACCGTGTATGCAGATGGGGCCAAAAATTACTCGAAGGATATTCCTCTTAAAACAACCACCCCCCTCAGCCAAGTCAGATCCGGCGAAAAAAACCTGTCAGACGACTGCATTTGATATCACGATGCTAATACCTTCACATACAAGTAAATAAATGTTGGTTATACCTCCACTCCTGAAATATGCTATCGGCTCTTGATCTGATTCTCCAACCATTTCCTTGTGCCAGGTGGAAGGGATTACAATTTTAAGCCGAATCCGAAGGGCAACATTTAAGAAGCTTCTCATGACATTTGATTGTCTTGGATGTTTGTCAGGTGCTCGAGGTGGGGCAGTGGGAAAAAAACTTTTATGTGTTACTTGGCCCCGGCGGGATTTGAATCTTTAGATTAGTAATCCGACAAACTACTCTCGGCTCCAGCGCGCCCAGTAAACAGCTTAGCGTCATCAAACTAACTTAAAGCTTAATGAGGTCTGAACCGTGGTAATTTTTATTAAACAACAACAACAACCGTCATCCAGACCTCAGGTCGGGTACTTCTGGGTTCCCAAAAGTCGTCATATTGCCTATGTCACAATATCACGTAGTTCAAATAGATACTAGAGACTAAACGATGGCCAAACCTGCACAAGCAAAAAAATGCATCTCTATGAATATTTGAAGTGTCCGGCAAATGTCTAGTACAGGGTGTTTCAGTTAAATCGATCAATCCGGTAAATGGAGATTCCTTCGTATAAAATCCAGTTGTGTCCATTTTTACCCCCTTTCAAGTGATTGCCGTTTGAAGTGGGACACTACCGATTTAGTAATATGTATCCGTTTGAAGTGGGACACTACCGATTTAGTAATATGTATACCTAGAAAAATGGGGGTCTATTTTTTTTAGAAAGGCCGTTGAATAGTGCCTTATTTCCTGCGCCAGAAAAGAGTAGATAATGTGCCATTAAAATTATGAAAATGTATTTGATTTTTTTCTTACAAGTTCGTTGTGTATAGAAAACATTTTTACTTTATAAACAAAGTTTTTGTTTTATTAAAACAAAACGATTCTATCACTATCGTAAAACTGCCATTTCGGTTTGGAAATAGTTCTGCTTGCTGTAGGAAATGTTACAGAGAACTTTAACTTTATTTGTGTATTTTATGTCCACTTTGAAAAACGCGAGAACTTGTCAATATATTCAAAATATACTCTCATTTTTTTTAAAACATTTTCCGAAATTAAAAGATTTGCAGAGCTAATATTATACAACATGTGAAACGTTCGAAATTAAATGTTTGCAAACAGACAACCTTCGCGTGATCGTTAAACTAATAAGTTTAAGTTAATTTGTCTTTGCTTGCTTAATTGCCAGTTAAAACTTAGTTAGCCAGTGAAGGTACCATATTTTCTCCTCCGTTTCGCTGACTCTTAAACCCCTTTTTGTGGTTTAATTTGTTCAATCTTTTGTTGCCACTTAAATGCTTCTTTCACAAGTAAAAACTTTCTGACTGTTGGATAATTGAATTTATAAAGAAAATTATATTTAATTGTAAGCTGTCTTGTATATTATGACTATTGCAGATATTGAACGCAAGGGGCATTCTATCTTTAACTTTCCATAAATTCAATTCCACAGACAACTCTTTCAACCATAAATAAATAAATTGGGCCTAGTGCCAGCTTGCTTAAAACTTATTGCAAAAAATATATAAATGCTTTGCGTTAAAGTAAAACTTTAACCATTTCATCTGAAAGCGATCCTACACCACGCTGCTTACAGTGCCTTTCGCTCGCACTCATCTTATGACTTATCGCCAGTACAGTACCCTGCGCTATACACCGATTTATCGATTAACAAACTCAGTTCGACGGCTTGCAATAATCGCTTACTGCAAACTTGACAATATTATTGGAGCTACCGCAGACGTGCAATGCGATCGTGTATGAAATGTGACTATTCATTTTGTTTTCTTTTTTTTCAGTTTGTTGTTGATTTTGTTAAGTAGTTTTGATTTGTGTTTAATTAATTTCAATAAATTAGCTAATTAAAGCGACAAACAACTCCGAATTGTTCAAATCCAAAGAAGTTGAAAATACAAAATAAAAATATATTTTACGTGAATGGTTCAACAAAAATTGCGAACTCTCTCTTAACCCCTCCACAGTACCCTTCCGTGGTCCGCCGCGTTATAATCCGAAACGTCGTTCTGGAGTTGGATGGATGACAGGCAATGGTAGTCTAATGGGTACACTCACACGAAATAGCTCATGTGGTCCACCATCACCGTGCCCGTCCGAACACATGCCATACAGTTCGGCCAGCTCTAGTTTATCAGAAGGATCATCGGGCCATCGATCACATGAAGATGATATCAGCATTGTTACAGGTATCTTAATTTGTTTTGTTACATTTATTTGGCTTTAATTTTTCTAGTTATTTCACTTCTTATATTTTTGTTTTTCTATTTTTGTGATATTTGACGTTTTTCTGGTAATGGTTTTTTTTTTGTTTACGGGATACCTAAATGCATTCAAATCGGTGTTCGTGAAGAGTTCAATAAATTATTAATAAATAAACGATGGCCATATCTGGAACTGGAAAACAATCCTACTCGACATGTTTGCTTCGGCGGAATTCCGCAGAATGAAATCGACTCATTTCTAAGAATTTGCATTTACACAAAAACGATAGATTCCCACAAGTCGACAACAAAACAGTGTGTGAAAATGAAACTTAAGACTATTTGTTCTTGTTTTTTTTTTCTTAAAAATGAAATGGTTTATGGTATTTAGTTACGTATACATTTAATATTATAAACGATAATATTTTAGGTTTGTGTTCAGGAAAATTTCATGAATGATTATATATCTGCTTACAACTTAAAGAAAACGCTTAGTAGGTAGGTACCTATTTGCAGTAACAATATCGTCTGCAATGACAAACAAGATTTGGGAACCTTTTTATCATTTACGAGTAATTCTTGAAATATAGGTATGAGATATACACACACCCCTATTGTAGAATTAATTCTTTCTGTCATTCATGAAATAGCCAGCCGACATCGTAATAAAATTAAATTGCCCTAAATCTTCTCCAAATCTCGATATTTGTTTTGATAATAACAAGATTAAAAAATAATCAGCTTAGTTTGTGAACACAAACTCACCATTCGCAGCTCGCGAGACTTCAAATTTGTGGTTGCACAGAACTGAGATCACGAAGCAGTATGACAACCAGCTGTTGCATTTATTAGGTCTGTTCAATTACTTTTAAAAGTTATTTTTAGCTACTTAAAGTTACTGAAAACTGCTACAAGTTCTACAAAAAGTCTATACAAAAATTTCGTAAAAGAGAGGGGCAAAGAGAGAGCGAATCACTTCCGCTCAACTAAAAAGTAACGAATTTCTGCCCAAGACATTTTGTCTAGGCATATCGAAAAACTGTCATTCAGTTCGTTATTTTTTCTTTCATATAAGAATTTTTTTTAAATTGTTTTACTTAAGATAGAGTTCCATATTTGTCAACCTCTATGAAGTTGGAAAATACCTATCCCAGGCTTTGCCAGGGGATTAGGCTCTGATGTGATATTTATATTATTCAAATTTAAATCTTTAAATCTGCAAAGCCGCATGGGCTTGTCTGCACAAGAATTAGCTTCCTTTTGATTTATTTGATGAACGAACTAATAACGATACTAAGGCCCATATTATGAGTAGCGAATCGAACAAAAAGCCTTGCGAATTCGACTATTCAGCATTATGAATAGCGATTCGCTAAATTAAGTTCGCTTCAAATGTCAAAAATATAACGAGTTCGATTTTCAGTAAATTACAAGTAGCGACCCATCGCTAATATAATCGCGCAATGTGTCAAATCCAGGCGAACTAAAATAATCAGTGATAAAGCTTGCATACGCGCTTTAGAAAATGTTTAATCTTTGTTTCTGTTTATTTTGTGCATTTTCTGATAATGAGTGGCGCGAGAAAAAGGTAGATGCAAATAAATTGTTAAAAAATAAAATAAAATGCAAAACATCGGTTTCTTCTTTTTTTTTCTGGACCGACAGAATGTTTTATTATTTTTACTTCCATCAAGTACAATTTTGAATTGGAGTTCCTATAGAGAAGACAACATTTCATTCCTTATACGGTGGCACTCTGAACTATCCCCAAGTCAATTGGTTCATCTGTAGCCTTCATGGGATTCATGTTTTATTCTGCCATTATCTCCGGGTCTGGAACGCTATACTTGCGACAGATATTGTGTAGTTTCAAGTGCATTTGTCATAGCAAAAAAATAGCCCTTGAACAGCAAAATATCGCGCTCATAAACAACTCAAAGTTCTCGGCGCAATCCTGGAAAGCTGTCAAGTACATTAACGGATACACGTCAAACATCTCTTTGCCTCTTAAATCCCCGCAACTTAGGACTCACTTCGATGAGCTCCTCAATGCTGCACTAACCTCCCCTTTATTTCAAAATGCAGCCCCACTACTCATCGATGAAAAATTAGACACCGCGTTTACTCTGGAAGAAGTCAAGGAAGCTATAAACAACTCGAAATCAAACAAAGCACCAGGTATTGACCGCATCCCGTTCGAATTTTATAAAAATTGCACAAACGAGTTTATAAATTATCTCACAATAGAATATAATCGAATCAATGTCTCTGATACATTCAAGAAAGCAATCATTTTCCCACTTCATAAAAAAGGTGATTACAAAGACCCGAAGAACTACAGAGGAATCACATTTTTGAACACTTCAGCCAAACTGTTTGCCGCATTGATATATAAAAGATTATACGAATGGGTTCAAGAAAATAACATTCTTAAAGAATTTCAAGCTGGATTTAGAAAAGGTTATTCTACAATCGACCAGATATTCTGCCTTACTAATATTGCTGAATCTTACAAGAGCAAGAAAAAAAAGTTGTACGCATTCTTTGTAGATTTTGGAGCAGCTTTCGATACAATACCACGTGAAGCACTCTTTTTCAAGCTTTCCAAAATCGGTGTATCAAGCAAAATCATTCAAATCCTGCGAGCTTTGTATGAGAATAATATTGCGTACGGGATGGAGAGTTAATCTCTGAAGAATTCAAAACGTCAATGGGCGTTAAGCAAGGATGTATTCTAAGTGCACTACTCTTTATACTTTACATTAATGATATAACCGATGATGTCAAAGGTGGAATAAGGTTCTGCGATGTAACAATCCCGGCATTGATGTATGCGGATGATATCGTATTTCTGTGTGAAACTATCCAAGGAATGCAGCTAATGATAAACAGACTCAGTGCATATTGTAAATGTTGGAATCTCACTGTTAATCTTGAGAAATCAAAAGTCATGATATTTAGAAATGCAGGAGGTTGTTACTCACGTGTAGAAAAGTGGAAGTTAAACGGTGAAGAAATTGAAGTTGTATCCAGATACAAATATCTAGGTATCCTAATAACGCCTTCTTTATGTTTAAAACCGCACTTTGGTGAAAAATTAGCTGATGCTAAAAGAGCTATCTGTGCAATCTGGGAACGTTGTTTCAAAAACAATTATGTATCGCTAAGTGCAAAACAAACTTTGTTCCACTCGACTGCAGCCTCGATAATGCTTTACGGAGCTCAAATATGGGGTTACAAATCCTACGATGAGGTGGAAAAATTTCTTCGCTACTTTTTAAAGAGGATATTCCGGTTACCAAAAAATACCCTTAACTATATGCTATACATTGAAACTGGAACTCCTCCCCTGCGCTTGTACACCCTCAAAATGCACTTCAATAATGTTTTAAAATTAATAGAGATGAATGAATCCTGAATACCAAACGTAGTATTAAAAAGCATAATTAGAACAAATGGAAACATTTTTGAGGAATGGCAGAAAGTAGCAGCCGAATGCGGAATGAATCTGACAGTTCAGGTGAACGAGCAACCGCATCTCTTAAGAGAAAAATTTAACTCAATTTTGGAGAATCTTGGCAGACATACGTATGACCAATATTTTGAAGGAGCCGAATCGTCACTATTTCGGAACTATTACAGCAAACTTAACCATTTTTTAAATGAAAAAACGTATTTCCTTAACAGTTACTCAGCTGAAAAAATAAGTACTGTCTTTAAAATGAGAGGTGAACTTGTCCTTTTAAATTTTATGCCACATCGTCCAGATTTACCAACACTTTGCGACCTCTGCAATATGAAAAAGAGAGAAGATGTCTTGCACTTTCTTGGTGTTTGTCCAATTCTAAAAGAATTTCGATTATCAATGTTTGGAAAACATGTCTTAGAGGAAGATGAAGCAATAAACATTTTAAATGGAGAAAAAGGATGGGATGTCCTATATAACTACACAGTTGCAGCACTTCGTTATAGAGAACAAATTATAAAAGGAGATTTTTAATAAAAGAACTTAAGTTTATATTTTTGTCAACCTGGTAGACGGCTATAGGCCAAACCTATTATGACTTAGGCAAAACTTTAATTGTAACATATTTATAGAAATAAAAGTCAATTTAACTATTGTGTAGTGCACAACATACATTGACTATTTTGATAGCCTTTTGTGGAGTGTAGTGCAATTTGCGCTCATTAAGAACTGCTCTAAACCTGCTCTTCAAGTTCCAATTGTCCTTTCTATATTTCTTGCTTTTGCATGCCTTTTGTTAAAAAGGGATTCTCTTGAGCCTGATGCTGCGTTTCTAAATGGAGTAATCAGATAAGGCTGCAGAGGATATCCTGAATCTCCTATAGAACTAAAAGTAGTTCATCAAAATAGGACAAAATTTACTTATAATAGAATAAAATACACACCTAAGTACCTTGAGCGCTCTTCATTTACGCACCAGCTCTCTAAGAGTTCCTTCAATTCACTTTGATTCCATACAAACGAGTCCTGTGTAGAACCAGGATTTCTCGCATCAACAAATCTCATTGTGCCATTATTGTCGCAGGCCTAGTGAAAAGACAAAATTCGAGTGAAAAGCAACAATCAAAATAATAACAACTTACCACCATGGCATTCAAACGATACAACCCTTTTCTGTTCAAATATTGGTGTTGTAAATGAGCAGGGGCGATGATTCCAATGTGGGTACCGTCAACACATCCTACTATTCCGGGAAGTCTAGCTCTTTCGAAAAAGTAATTCCTTGCGTCTTGTTTTTCAACGTTGGATATATCTGCCTTGATACAAACCGGACAAATGTTCGATCCAAGTAACGCAAGAACTTGATTTAAAACTACCGAAACTGTAGGTTGCGAAAGCCCCAATTCAAAGTCAGTCCCCACGCCATTTTGATAGCTACCACTACCGAGAAACCGCAGAGCACACGCAAGTTTTATTATTGGTGGAATTGCAAAACTCACAGAAGTTTTCAGCCCTGGACTTATTTTATTCAAAACATAATTAAACGCATGTTTGTTTAATCGAAAATATGAAATAAACCTAAGAAAAGCAATAGGTACCTACATTTAACTGAACAAGAGGAAATATTTATTTCCATATAAACTATCTGGTAGTTTAAGTGGGTTGGAGCTATCTCTTCTCAGTCTATACACCATTACTGATTTCTCTGCTCTCTCGTCAGACAAAATAAGTCAACACTACTTAACATTCTTTGTTTGTGCTTTATTTCGTTTTTCCAAAAATTAAAATTCACAAATAGTTGATGCAAACAAAAATACCTGATGCAAAATCAATAAAATTCGACGTTTAACATGTGTCATTTCAGTCTGATAATCGGTGGCAGCATTGATTTTCAAGCGAATGTGGAAGCTCGCTATTCATAATACTGTGATAAGCGAAATTCGCTAAAACATTCGAATCTAGGCGAACGTTCGATTCGCTACTCATAATGTGGGCCTAAATTAAGCTGTTTTTCCTTATTTATTTTTTAATCAAATATTTCTATTAATCTCTTTTTACAAATTGTTCTGAATTTTCATTTGATGTTTCTGTTGTCATGTAGTTTGGTTACTACATCTTACTACAAGAGCGTTCCTTTTCTTTTCCATAACTCCTTCAATTTTTGAGAGAATTTATCCGCACTCCCCGAAATTTGAGAGTTTACTTGAAGTAACTTGAAAAGTAAGGAAACAGATAACAGACCTATTGTGAACAAAATTAAGAGCCATAGAGCTCGTTGAGAACGAATTTCAAAATTAACCTATTGTTTTATTTTCGGTAGAATAACTTCGAGATCAATTTTACACTTCTTGCCTTTAATCTCGGTTAACCTTTTGACATAGCAATCAAGGCAAAAGTGTTTCAATCTTATTGAATTCTTATCACTGAACGAATTGAAGCTTCTATTGAAGCGTATTAATCGTATTATTAATCTTCTTATTCTTCTTATTAACAATTATTTGGCTTTCATTTTTCTAGTTTCTTCCGTTTATTTGCCCCATACATTTTGTACACTGTAAATCATTGTGAACCATAGTGAGCGTCGGGCGCACAGCTGCGGTACAAGGAGGCGCAAAAGTTGTCATCTGTTTACTTCACAAATGTCAAAGTAAAATTGACATTTGCCGCCATTTGCAAAAATTATAGCATCTTCCGATAGGGTTTTCAGCCCTTGGGTGGCCTTAGGCAATTCTGTGTGCCAATGTTCTAAATGATTCACGACATTTGATATCTATACTATGTAGTTTTCAGTCGGATTGGTGAACGCCACTGGGTGATGACTTTTTCGCCACCTTGTATAAAGCCTTCCTTTCAGCTTAGGGGCATTTTTCGGTCATAGAAGATGGCCCGAGTTTTCCCGCCACTTAATCCACCTTACGCTTTAGCGATGATTGATGTTATCTTCACATGTTACCTCGCTTTTGGTCATAGATCCAATATATTTTTACCTTTTGCACATTTGAATCACTTTTCGATTCATATTAATCTCTGTAGTAGGTCGGAGTGGTTAAGCGAAACGGGCAGCACAGGTATTCTGTCTATTTCGGACTTATATGATACCCATCGCAGTCTTAAACATCCACCGATACATCAAGGTGCAGGACGTATATTCCTCGCTTATGATGGCTCAAACGTCAGCAAATATAGTTCCTATAAACTATTACTTCCTAGGATTCCTTGAAAGGATTTCCGGAAGAATTTGATTCATAAATACGTTGGAATACGTTCAACCGCAACATCCACTACTTCATTAATTTCATTGTCGTGGCCTTTTTCCACATAAGAATCTTTTTTTAACGCCTCTAATATTTCCTCTTCGCAAATTTCATTTCCTTACAAAATCAATAAGCAAGATAAGACGTAACAAGCACCAGCGATTTTAAACTTTTGGCTGGCGGAAAACTATCCTTTTTTTAAAGCTTTTAATTTGTTTATTATAATAGAGTTACTAATCATTACTGATTTCAAATTGGCGGTGAAGTTAAGATTATTGAAGGCTTTTGTCCAATATATGGGACACCGGGTGCCATGAATGAAACAGAGTACCTGCTCAAAATTCAGCTTTTCAGAGCATGTGCTTCTGCTCCCTTTGGTATGAATAAGATACGTGAGTATGTGCTTAATAATTGAGCATCTTCTATTTCGATGAGCAGCTTATCAAGGTGAGAACCTCGTTATAATTAAGGTCATGATTTTAAATCAAACATTCAGAGCGATTCATTTGCAGCTTGGCCAAATGTGTTTTATCCGTAGGTACGTTGTACCAATTGTCGATGTTTTATTTTTTTGATATGGCATTAGAGTACCTTTTTCTGTTAGAATAGGTAGTGCAATTCCGTATCTGACCATCAGCCTAACAGTTCCTTTGAATGTCGCTATTACCCGGCCCCCAACATAGGTGAATATTGAAATATTCCGACGTCTCTTTAAGAAATGATCGGCTCTGTGATCTGTTAAATCGATTTGATTGCTGCATGGCACAGACTACCTATACCTATACCTATAGGTAGTCTGTGCTGCATGGTCTGAGAGAAGCGGGTATCATGATTTCATTTAGCCAAGATAAGACATTCTTTTTTGTCTGGAGAGCGCCCCAGTGATTAGGCCGGAAGGAAAACCAAGATTTCGTCTGTCTTACAAAAGAACATCCTGTCATTCCGTCGTTGTAAGAGCTTGTTTAGTCAATTTTTTTGGAAAGTGTTTAATGATACACGTTAACTTTGAATAACGTGAAGGAAAATCATTAATCTTTCCTATTTCCCTTTCCCCACATTTCAGTGTTATGAGTTATTTTTCACTGCATTGCTCAACCCAATTATTTTCATTAAGTTCCCTCCATTCGTTGGATTTTGTTTTTGCTTCTACAATATAAGTGAAACTATTGCAACTAGCCAAAGACGACTCGTATTCCATAACTTATCCGGATTAAGGATATGTACTGTCACAACCATCCAAACACTCACGAAGGTATTTAATATGCAATTTTTGATCATGCATGTTTCTGCAATGTGAACTAAATTTATTTAACATCACCTATGGCAACATTAAATATTCCTTTTCTTTTGTTGCATCTCCCCATTCCGAGATTGCATGTAATTTTACCCTGGAAAATATTGTTGGAGATGTGCCAATACATATAAAGTTGGCAAAGTATCTCGGAAAAAGAAACACCAGAAGAGAAATCCATATCTTTCTAATTTCCTTTATCATTTTTTTTCCAGATAAAAGCCTCGGTGACACCAGTGACATAATAAGTGACTCCTCCGGAGTTGGTACAAATTCTGATAGTGCTGCATGTTCCATTGGTCATCCCAGTACAACGGTGGTGTGCATGGAACCATATGCTGGGAATTCGGTGGGGCATATTCGACTGCAACCGGGCGATGTGATTGAGGTTGTTGGGTCAACAGACTGTGGCCTACTGGAGGGCTACGTGCGCGGCACAAATGCATCAGGATTTTTCCCAGTCGAATGTGTACAAGAGGTGAATATTCGTCAAAAGAATATTACGAATGTATCAACAGCGACGAGTATTTCACATTCACATCACCAACAGCAACAACAGCAGCAGCAGTTATCGCAACATCAGACACAACAGCCACACTATCAAGGATCACCTGGAATGCAGCGACCACAAGCGCTGACTAGCAATGGTGGGGGTGGGCATTATAACAGCTCGACAGCGCCAAGAACGAAGAAACCGTAAGTTACAATATCTCCCTTATAGAATTTTCGTTTATCCAGTGCACTAAGTTTGTTAGATACCTTTTTATTTCTCCTATTAGAAGAACATGAAACTAACCGCTATCGTTTTTGAACCCTGACCCTTTTTATTGGATTTTTATCAATTTGTAATTCGTTATTGACCTTTAAAAAACGTTATTTCTGCCATTTTAGAGTCATGGGTGAACCACGCACTATTATTCTTCATCGAGCCAAACGTGGTTTCGGTTTCATCCTTCGCGGAGCTAAGGCATCGTCGCCGCTTATGCAATTGAAACCGTCCGATCGATTTCCGGCTCTACAATATCTTGATGATGTTGACCCCGGTGGTGTTGCCGACATGGCAGGCCTGCGGCCTGGCGACTTCCTTCTTGCCATTGGAGGTGACGATGTTCGAGCAGCATCTCATGAGAAAGTAGTTGATATGATTCGATCAACTGGTGCTCTTGTTTCCATGACGGTAATATCACCACAATACCCGCACCAGATGCAATCAGCAGCAGCAGCAGCCGCGGCAGCAGCTCAACAGCAGCATCACCAATATCAAGTACAACATTACCAAGGTCCAAGTACCCCGCAAGCTGCACGGCAATGTTCAACACTTCCGCGTAAAATGTCTCTTGGACAGCCGGGTACCGGGGGAAATGGACGAATGCCGGCCCCAATGCCACCACGCCGTGATCCAAAAACAACGCTTAGCGTTGGAAGAGCTCGCGCCAAATCGATGGTTGCTGGTCTCGAGAATGGTGGGGAAAAGGACGACGACGACATTCCAGCGAAATCTAGTTCAATTGAATCCATATCGACGACGCCAACACAAAATCCAAGCACTCCGGTGCAGCTGCGTACCGCAAGTATAAAAGCACGACCGACGTCAAGCCGCATCACAGCTGCCGAGTTGGAGGAGTTATTCCAGCGGCAACAGGGCGAAGCTGCTGATGGAATGAATCGTTATTCGACTATGATGACTACTTCTAGGTTCCAATCGGGAACAGATAGCGGGGCAGCTACTCCTCCAAGTAGTGGCTCTCCAATGAAAGGTCCGCTTGTGTATGCAAGTGTGGCTGACATGAAGCGTAAAAAAAATAAAAATGGAACGCTTCGTGGTAAGCCGTGTCCCATACCCACTATCGGAGCTGGGGGTAGTGATTTGAAACGATTCCATTCCACGCCTGACCTGAACTCCCATTTGAATAACTCATCCTCGTCGATTTGGAATGCTGTCGGCAAAGGGCATCATTCGCAAGATGATGTGGCCACGTTGCACGCATCGTTGCAGCGTCTTAATTTACCACCCCCAACACATCCGCCACCACCGCCTCCAGTTGGCCAAGTGGTGAAAGTCGATGTTTCGCGATCTTCATCGGAATACGAGAGTACGATCACGTTGCAGCAGAAACTCCAGAAACGTGGCGATGTCACTAATAGCTGTGGATCAGCAGATGGGGTTGCGTCCAGTTTCAATCCGTCGGCTAATGCCAAATTGTACGCATCGCCGCAGGATCTCAGGAATGTGGTTGGATGGAAACTGCGGCGAACTGCTTCGCAAGAGGTACATCTACATTAAGCATAGCATAGCTTTTATATTATTTATTAATACATTTGATATTTTACAGAATCGCCACAGCCAACTTTTAAGTCAATCATCTAATCCTACCGCTCAACCTGCTTTACAGCAACCACCACCAGCGCCGCCCCAACCCACAGCTCAACATGTTTCCCAGCAGCAACAACTGCAGCAGAATCAAAAGAAACAGAAGCAACAAGCAGCTGCCGCGCCCATAAAGTGTCAGTATGCGCAGCCGACAAGACAGTTCGTTGGCCAACATGCTGGACATAACCAACAACTCCAACAACAGTACTCGCATCCTCAAAATGGTACACCGATGCCGACAGGCCCAGCACCACCTATTCCAGAACCAGATTATAGCCTCAGTGAGTCCGATGGTGAGGATGAAAACTCAATTTTGGTTGCGAGGAATACAAAACTCAACGAGAAGATAGCATTGCTAGACATGCCGGAAACAAGTGGAAACAGTCACACAAGGTAATATTTCTGCTTTGCAAGGCGTTGCAATTCAAACTTTTATCATTTTCCTCTTTTAGTGGCAGCAGTTCGGGAGGATCCATCTCACATTCCTTCTCAGTGGATGAAATCCAACGGATCCGGACCAATTTGAAGACATCCAAGTCTTATCCCAACGATTTACTCAAGCCAGAAAGTCGAAATGGCAGCGATATAGGAAACCAAACGAACAATAACAACAACAACAACTCACGCTCTCCGTCGAATGCCGCTGAGCACAACGAAGAAGGTGATAATTCTTCATCGGGCGTCAGTAGTGACCAGGAGCTTCCGACAAATGCTGCCCAAACGACAGCAAATCAAGATACCATCAAGAAGAAACCGTCGACACTTTCCGTTGGAATTGCAGCCCCAAAACCTAAACCTCTTATTAAACAACAACAGCAGTCCCAGCCAAGTAACCCATCGACAGTGGCCGCAACCAAAGTGAAGACTTTGCTTATATCGAGCAAACAACTAACGCCCGCAGTATCTCCTTCCATGGCTTCAAAAATAACCGGACCAACAATGCGTAAGCACGAGGAACCTGTCACTACCGTTGGCAGCACAAAACATAACATCAGCATGGGTAACAATAACAACAACAATTATAACAATCACAATAATGACACCGAAGAGGAACAACGCAGCGAAGATGACGGTGAATTGAGTCCCAGCCCGCCAGCGAAAGCATTCCAGCGTCATAATTCGCTTACGCGAAAGCAAGCGGCTAGCATTGCAATGGCACGCGCTTCCCGTGCAGCCGTGTCTTTAGTGCAATTACCGCCACCTATTGAGGCAGACAGTGATACCGAAATGACGGCCGCACCAAATGGCGCCAGTGGTGCGGCAGGAAATGCCTCTTCTACCGAGAACATTGTACTTGCTCCACCACCACAATTCTGCGATTGCAATGACATGAAACATTCCAAAGGCGGAGGTGGTGGTGTTGTCGGCAACATCAACGTAGGAGGAGGGGGAGGAGCGCATGTTGCAACTGCAACTGGAAATCGTGTACGTATTGTCGGGGCAGTGCCAAAAGCAAATCGCTTACATAGTCAATAGAAAATAAACAATTTGATAGAGAGCGAAGGATATGAGTTGTCTAATCGATATTTAATTATTAAGTAAATTAATTATTAAAATATAACAATACATAATATGCATAAAAACAAACATACAACAAATTTATAGTTGAGCGATAAAATTGAGAGTATTATGCGTAATTTACACGCCTCTAAGTAAAAATTTAGAAACAACTAAAACTGCTAGTAATACTATATCTAGAGAAAAACAACCAGAAACGCTAAATATATATATATACAAATGCAAATTGAAAATCAGCACTGTTACGTGTAGGTTCGTTCACATATAAGTAATTTTATAAATGTAATTTTTTTCTTCAAAAACAAATTTAATTATTCAAAACTAAAAAACAAATAAAAAAAACATCGCATTTTTTAACCGCACATCGAAGTTGTTCTTTGCCAAAAAAATTTGAATGTTCAAAATCAAGAGAATTCAGTTTACCATGGTAAATGTAAAATGGACTCTTTTGAAAACATTTATCATTTTACATGATTTTTAAGTTATATATATATAAATAAAGCATTTCCTAGTTACTGCTGCGGAAAGAATTTTTTGTTAAGCTCTACCCGAACGACTAAATGTTCTTTGATCGTCAAGTAAAATGTATGTTTGGTCCATTTGGGGAAAATCCAAATGCATATAACAGTTTCAATCTTCAGGTTCTGAGAATCGCCGCGGTGCGTAGGGCGCCTGTTACACCATCGACCATCATATGATTGATTCTTAGCCAGTTTTATGAAAACCATACGGCACAGACTTTGTACATTCTGCTATTGAAACCATATTTCCGAAATAAAAGAATCGTCATAAGTGTCGAAGCACTCACTCTGGAATACTTTTTGTAAAATTTCTTCTTATGCATTCCCCTAATTATTTTCTCTTGTTTGAAACTGCGTAGCCCAAAATATCCCACCTGGTAAAACTCGGCGTAATCCGCATTCCAGGCAATTCAGTTTTTAGCACATGAATATCCACTTACAACTGCGAAAGTCGCTTTAGGTAAAGCCTTCCTTTGTCTTTCTCTAAGGCGTTGTCGTTGTAGAGTTTATTTAATGACTTTACAGACTCAAAATTTCGCTTTCACCTTATCTATTAAATCCCGATCTATAGAGATTTGCTCCTATGGTTAAGGGTACTGAGTATCAAAAGAAAAAAAAAATACCGTTTATAACAATTGAAAAAAGTCATTCGTCTTTATTATGGTCCTTGAAACACTCCAATATACACGTGTCAATCGTTTTAAACCACACTTCCTCCAACATAGTATGATTTCCTCCTCAGCTTTGAGTAGACACACAGTAATGCTTATTATCAATTGTTAAAGGGACAATCTTATTAAAGAATTTATTGAACGTTATTAGGGATAAAATTCCAGGATAACATTTTAATCGAAGTTATGAATGGGTAATGTTGACCAATTTGATTCATATAATCGATCATTTTTTGGCACGGGAGTCACTAAAAAAGTTCTATATGCGGAGCCTGGATTCAGGACAACCCTGCGGTTTGTATGGCAATGTTGTCCTGCTGGAAAATGAGTCGGTGTCCACCAGGTTATTTAGAAAATAAGGAAAAGATCGTTTCAGCATACATTTATAAATTTCTATTATCATTTCCAATACTCAGTTCAGGGGTGGAACGTGGACTCCGTGCACAAATTACATGATAAGTCATGCGAAGGGTCAAATTGAGATCTATTGTAACTTTAAATACAGTCTGCTTCCCTTCTTTTAGCCTTACCGATGTTAACGCACATTTTCTCAATTCATAAAAATGGAATCTCAACCGTCGGCTTCATTCAAATTAAACCATTTTCTATCCCATCCGATATGATTATGCGCAAACTAAGACGCTAATTTTGGCGAGCTTCATTAAGAAACGGTTTCTTCATAATTTTCTGATGTTTAATATGAACTGCTTCCTGAACAGTTTTACTTAGTTATAATTGTGCAATAGAGGGTACTCGGGAGATGGACCATCGATCCTGAGGTGTTGTAGCCATATTCATACGTAGTTTGTTATTTTGTTTTCCATGTTTCTGATGTTTTTGTTCACGTGTGTGTGTCCGTAGCGCCAGCTATGATTCTCGTCCTCATATGCCCGAACTTAAGCCTTTTAGGTAACTTGCTTTCGGCATAGTTGAGCAATTGATGAACGAATGCCCTTAAATTTTGAGAATCTTACTTCTTGCCTAATTTTATTAATCCAAGTGAGAGGCCAATTTTATGGCTCAAATTGAGCAAAGTGAAATACAACTAAGCATTGGATTCGAAATTCTCCCTCTTTAACTTTATCTTAATATTACTTTCAAGAATTGTCTTAATTAGGTTTTAGCTTTCTTATCGAAATCAGAGATAAGTCGGTTTAAAAAAAATGGGGAAAGACTTGGATTTAAACAACTGGAACGTTGTGTCGGAACATGATGATAAATCATAAAACGCATGTGACCTCAGCGACGGTCTCGGATTGTCAATAATTGTGGGAATTTTTTTGTATTGCTTAATTTTAAAAGAAATAATTATTCTAACATCCAATGTTTTGACGTAATGATCATTGTCTTGGAATTTCTGATAAACTCAATATCTGATATAATATTGCTTCATTTTACAGAATGGATATTATGAAGGTGTTTCCAAGATAATAATTGTATATGTAGTTAGATTCTCAGCCTAGATTCAACTTCCTTTATCATGCAGGGAGGCATTTTTACTATAGCATCTATCGACAGCTATTAGAAAATATCGCTTTGATGTTCGAAATTCTATTAGCTGAAAACTAAGTCATAGAACGATGTGACAGCCAGATGTATACTGGGCTACAACAACACCTATTTTGATGCGCTGTACGTACATAATAACCTAACCTAATACTTATCTGCCGAACAATTTTAATGTATAAAACAATTTCTCTTCGCAGTAATGTAAGGTTTCATTTAGCTGATTCCACGCGGAAATACTCACAAAATTTGGAATGGGTAATGAGTGAACTGTTTCGCACATTGGAAAGTTCCAATGAATTTCTTACTTACAGATTAGTCACACTTCTTCGTATCATTTCTTGCCTTACATTTTCAACAATACTTTGAGAATAATATAAATTAATTTGAAGAAAAACATTTGCATATCTAGAGAAATTGGTCATCACATCCATCCTTGTTATTCGTATTAAACAATAGTTTTTTAGAGAAAATAAATATACATATACATATATATATATATATACAATCTTAAATATTAGAATTTTAGAAAAGACAAAACAAAAAAACGCCAGACTTTGCACAGATTTATACGCAAATAAAAATAATAAAAAATAAATACATGAAATTCCGTTATCATTAATTGTCAAACGTTCACCAATCACTTACAAAATAAAACATTTTTATTAAATGCAGTTGATGAACAAAACAAATTAAGCACAGACACATAATTTATAAATTCCATAAAAAGATAGCAATAGATAGCAACGATAAAATGAAAGTATTATTATTAATATTTAGCAAAGAAAAAAAAATTAACAAACTAAAAATCATAATTTATTTACAAAGAATAAACTGATATTAAACATTTTTAAGGAAATTAATTATTATTTACTCTCTTCATTTCATTTTAAAATACCTACATACATTAAATAGAAACAAATTTATATTAACAAATGAAACAACTAGACAATTGAGTAGATGAATAATAATAATAACTTTTAATAAGAATTTTGAGGTATATACACGTAATGTTTCTTATGTTTATTATTCCCATAATATTGTGTCTGATGATTTTTAAGAAAAAGAGCCCCTTCAAATAAAGAGTAAATGTTTAGTATGTATTTTAAATCAGTTTTTAATTCAAATGTATTATATTAATTAAAACAAACAACAAAAACAATTATTATACTAGATTTATTACATTTAATATTAATTTTAATATTAAAATGGATATACTATATGAAATAAATATGAAGCAAATAAAAGTCAAATAATATGTATTGAAATATAATACGGGAATGTTTTGATTTAAATACGAGGATGGTCTATCTGGGAAGTATATTCGAATTTAATATTTCGCCCCTTAAATTGTCATCAACCGCTTACTTGGCTGTTTTATCCGCATTATTTCGTTGCCTGCAGTTGGAGGTGGATAGAACAAACAATAATCTGTCCCATATTCATTACCAAATCCTAGGAAAGGGCCTAGATTTCGAGGCTATTAGGTTAGTCGGGAAGGTCAGAGTGCTAATATTTATATGGTTTTAGAGAAGGGCCCCTAGGCTTGTAGATTCAAGCTAAGGGAGCTCTTAGGTTTAGGTTAGGTTTATGTGGCTGTCGGCAGAAGCCGACATACTTAGACTAATTTAGGTCCATTGTGATACCACGTATTTTTTATCTAATTCAAATCTGTAGATGGGACTGCCCAACGACAGACGGTTGTTCTCAAGCGGAACTCGACGTGGTATGGTCGTTGGTTAAAGGGAGCTCTTAGTTTAGTTCTAAATCACTTACTGAACTAGTTCTTCAAGTTCAATATATTTGACGACTCGGCTTTATGGGTCTGGTGTGATGTTCGCCGTTTGATTGGAAAATATTAACTGAAGAAAGAAACGCAATTGAATAGAACTACTAACACAACACAGAAAAACTATATATTTCTTCATTGTAATTGAATATAATCGGATATTACCAGACCAAACCAATATGCATGATGAACATACATTACCCAGAAAGAATTCGCTTCATGGCACCAGAACCGGACAACCACTACCGCTCCGCTTCTAAATCAAATCATAAAATACATTCGCGAACATACTGTAAAGGGCCGCTTTAGATTACAACAAACCTATTAAAAGAGAATTAAAACACAATATGCACTCCCAATCAGTTATATTAGTTATTCAATTGCACTATAACAAAATGTTGCTCCTTAATACTTATTTCTTTTATGCTACCACACCACCGACAACCCTTTTGTGTAGCTTCTCACCACTCGCTCTCATTCCTTATTTTTCTTTTAAAAACAGTGCTGCCACAATACGAAGAAGAACTTTCGTTTGCAGAATTAATCATCGAAGTTCGATGTACAGAAGTGAACTACATATACGTATAATAATAATAATAATAATATTGGTTAGGGTATGTTACACTGCGACCTATTGGTCTATTGTGTCCCCTGCTTGTACGTCGGAGAGGTTCGTGACTTCTTTCAGAGCCCTCTCTATATACCTCTTTGTGAAGCGTATCGAGGAATTGCTCTGATTTTTTCCTTGGCAGGTCACACTCCTTAGAGCACAGCGTCCAGTCCAGTTTCTTTGATGAATCTGAGAATGAGCTGTGGGTCCATGGTTTGTATGTCCTTGTCTGTTATTTGGTGCCTGCCCAAATAGTTCATCCTTTTGTGGGCCAGTGCCCCACAGGATTCCAGTATGTGGTATGGAGTTTCGGCGGTTTCACTGCAGAATCTGCAGAGCCCGTCCTCCGATATGCCCATTTTCCTCAGGTGCTCCTTGAGTCTGCAGTGCCCCGTGAGGAGGCCTGTTAGGGTTCTTAGGCTGTTTTTGTTAAAGCCGATACAAGCTTTGAATCTCTTTTGGTTGTAATTTCCTAAGAGTTTCTTTGCTTGCCTCAGACCTTGGAGGTTGAGAAAGGCTTTTGCCCTTGTTTCTTCCTCCAGTCTCCTGAACTCTCGCGTATAGTGTGTTCTCCTATACCGCAGAACGGTTCAGGTCCTATAAAGGGTTCCTCTGCCTCTTTTCTTGCCAGAGATTCCGCTGCCTCATTGCCTGTTTTGCCAACATGGCCAGGTACCCAGCAGATGGAAATTCTGTTATTCTTGCCTAATCTATTCAGTCCGTGTAGGCATTCCAACACGAATTTTGACTTGATAACGTAGGCGTCAAGAGCCTTTATGGGTGCTTGGCTGTCAGACATTATTGATATGTTGCAATTCTTGTAGTTTTTCTCGAGGTTGATTCGAACGCACCTATCTATGGCACATATTTCTGCCTGGAAGATGCTGGTACATTTGCCCATGGATTCGTAGTACTTAGTTCCTGGCCCAAACACTCCTGCACCAGTTCCCCCCTCGGTCCTCGAGCCGTCCGTATACCACTTTGTTGTGTGGTTGCTCAGTCCTTAAGTTGTGGATTTATTGCTCCAGTTCTCCTTATTGCTGAGCTTTATCTGGAAATTCTTCTCGAAGTTGAATTTCCTGATGCTATCGTCCCTAGGTATGCCAAGAAGTGGGAGTTTTTTGAGTAAGTCACCGTGTTCTTTCGAACCGATGCATTTCCATCTCCCAATTCCTTCCTTTGCCATCCTAAGGATTGTTTTGTCTGCCTCGTTCATCACCATGATGTGTAGAGGGGTCAATTCCAATAATACCTCCATGGCTGGGTTGGGCAGCTACGCATTGCTCCGGTAATGCACAGGCACGCCAGTCTTTGCACTTTGCCGAGTGTCTCTTGCGTTGTGACTAGACTGGTTCGTTTCGCCCATGCTACCGCTCCGTATGTGATCATTGATCTCACGATTGCAGTGAATGGTACTCGTACTATCGTTGTTTTCGCCGGATTGATGTTAAGTCCGACAGTATGACACCATTCCTTGGTTACTTTAAGCCCCCTTTGTATAATGTCCCCAAGGGTTTCTTCGAACTTGCCCCTGGTAATCAATACAATGTCATCAGCGTACGCCTGACAGTTGATGCCAAGGTTGGTTAATTTTTCCAGCAGTTCGTCTACAACTAGGCTCCACATTAAGGGTGATAGTACCCCTCCCTGTGAACATCCTCTTGTTGTGTTCACTCTGATGATTCCAGATGGTGTTTGCGTCTCTGCTGATCTAGTGCTCAGCAGCTCACACATCCATTTGGATACTGTACTGTTAACTCCTTTCCTATCCAGGGATCGTTTAATCGCCTCATGTGAGGTGTTGTCAAATGCTCCCTCTATGTCTAGGAAAGCGCACAGTATTATTTCTTTTGCTTCCAAAGCACTTTGAATTATCTCCGTCAGCTGATATAGGGCGGTCTCTGTTGATCTGCCCGCTCTGTATGCATGCTGACGATGATGTAAGGGGAATGTGTTCAGTACATCTTCCCTTAAATAATTGTCCACAACCTTTTCTGTCATCTTCAGAAGAAATGACGTAAGGCTGATGGGCCTGTACGATTTTGGCTGTGTGGGGTCTTTTTTCCCTGCTTTTGGTATAAACACAACCCTTGCTCGTCTCTATTGCATTGGTATGTGGCCCAAGGCAATACTGCTCCTTGTTATTTTTAACAGGTGTGGTAATAGTATCCCTTGCCCTTCTTGTAGTAGGGCGGGTATAATGAAGTCCACTCCGGCAGATTTAAAAGGCTGAAAGGAATTTATTGCTCATTCCAGTCGTCCCTCAGAACAGATGGTTGATGTTCTTTCCCAGTCATCTCTCCGAGGTCTGATTGAAGTGGTACTGATTCCTAGCTCAGTACTAGGCGAGCTGCCAGGAAAGTGAGTTTCTAGTAGCAATAGTGCCCTTTGATCCTCGTCTTCCATGAACTCGCCATCTGGTTTCCTCAGAGACATCGGTACTCCTCCTGACTTCGCAAGAGCTTTATGTAGCCTTGCCGCAGTAGGAGTGCTGGTGATTGTCTCACAGAATTTAATGAAGCTATTTCTTTTAGCTTTCCTAATTTCCTTTTATTGCTCCATCATGGCGTCTATTTCCTGTCCCTTTCTCTACTACGGGGACAGTTTTCTTCGAACGCAGTGATGATGGCGTTTGTTACGCTTTCCACTGCGCTCTCTAGCTCTAGGGGGTGGCCCGAAGCCTTCCTCAAAACAAGGCGCCCCAGATTGCTCTCTGGAGCATTTCTATAAATCTCCCAGTTGGTTTTCCTTGGGTTTCTTACTGGATTTCTCGTGATACTTGTGCTGTCCAGGTCGAACACTATTATTCGATGGTCAGACAATGACGGCTCACTAGATACTCTCCAGTTGCTAGTTAGTTTACTTACGCTTCGGCTACCAAGCGTGAGGTCGAGTACCTCCTCCCTGACCCTGGTTACAAAAGTGGGGGTATTTCCCACATTTATGACATCAAGTGACGAACTCATAATGAATTCTAGTAGGTACTCACCCCTAATGTTGGTGTCGGTGCTCCCCCATATGGTGTTGTGGGCATTCGCATCGCACCCTATAAGGAGCGGCGTGCGGAGCTTGTTGAAATGGTCCAGCAATCGCTGCATCTGGGATGATACTCGTATAACTGACTCATCCCCTGCACAGTACGCCGATACGATGATAATGGTGCGGGGACATCCCTCAACATCCAGATGTACCTGAATTGGCACCAGATCTCGTGTCGCGTATTCTGAAAGTAAAATAAATTTATATTTATTGTTTATTAGAATGCAAGCTCTCGGTTTCTCGGCCCGAGTGTCCCATATTACCTTTGCATTCTTGCTAGCCAATCCTTTTACTTGTCCTTTTAGGATCCATCGCTCCTGGATAAGTACTAGCCGTAGGCTTTGGCAGGTAAACATCCGAGGCGGCTATAGCGTGGTGAATGCTTACCTGTGCTAGTGTAATTTTTGTATTGACGGGATTCATCGAGCTATTGCTCGCGCGGGGCAATTGCCCCGTCCTCCGTCAGCAGCAAATCTTCCTCCTCCTGGGTGTCGTTCTGGAAAAGGACGATGATCGTGTTGTCCATTTCCCCCTCCGAGATCATGCTCTCAGAGACGGAAATAGACTCCTCGGGCTCCTCGGGATCCTGTTCCGCTGATTGGACAGTGGAAGAAGGTGTTATAATCTTCGGAGGACCGTTATGCTCTACCTCGGATTGCGCGCTCTGCGAGTTCAGATTCGATTTTGACTGGGCTGTATGCCCAGAGATCTCGTCCGACCTCTAGAGTCTGCACACCGCAACCCTGCCGAATCGGTAGCTCAGGGATCCTTTCTGGGACTTTATGGCGTCGAAAGATTCTCTGTCGATGCCAAGAGCCAGTACCTGCCCGGTTCCCTCTTTCCGACAGTTGAGGACCTTCCACGCCTTGACGTTAAGTCCCGTGTTCTGTGCTTCCAGCAGTGCCAAGGAGGTTTTCACTTCCTGTTCTGCACTGCGAGGAAGAAAGATCGTGATGGAGTGATTTGTCCCACTGCATGCCTTGAGGCATGTCCCCTTCCATTTCCCCAGCTTTGGGGCAACTACCTTTAGCCACTCAGCTGTCTGCGGAGTCTCGCAGTCAACCAGTACCATTCCATGCCTGAAATGTATGCCCTGGAATTTGAGCTAATGCTCCCATCCCAAGGCCATTTCCACCACAATGGCATCTTCCAGTGCCGTGAGGTCTGGGTTGCTGAGGATCTCCTGCGGATATTTCACCGGGAGAACAGCAACCTGCTCAGCAATCGCACCTGTGTCGTGTCTACCGCTAGCCGGGAAGATTTTCACCGCCGTAGCATAGCTTCGACCAATAACGGTAGCATTCACTTTCGCAGGCTTACCCGTGGCCCTCTCGGTACCTTCGTCTACCTTCTGTTTTTTTGGCTTTGTTCGTGGTGGGTGGGGTGATGTTGTTGTTCCCCCTTTTTCCCGCCGCCACTTCTGTGCTTTCGGGCTTGGCCCGATGCTCCTCAGCCTCCTTTTTGCTTCCTCAGGCCCGAAGCCTTTGTTGAGGTAGCGGAGGTACCATTTGGTGCCAGCACCACTAAGACCCCTTCGCAGAGGGTCGTCCCTCGCACCCGGTTTCCCAGGTGGAGGCAAGGCTGGCTTGTCTCTCTTCCTTCCGGTATTTTTCCCGGGGGGTTCAGGGGCTGGTACTTGAGCTGTGCTCGTTCCCGCTGCCCTAGTTCCCTCTACCGTTGATTTCCCGGACAGGGAGGGGATAAGGATTTGACTCCCATCCCCACTGCATGCACCTATAGGTGCTACCAGGCTTCTTCCCGGGCCTTTTGACACCCCCGTAGCTTGTCGTGAGGTGGTGATGGTTCTTTGGCTGGTGCTGGGTTGCACCGGCTTAGAGCCTCCCTCTCGACTAGTTCCGGGTCTCTCATGTGCCAGGCAGTCGTCGTGGATGTCTTTCTCCATTCGACCGATAACTTCGTCTGCGGTCTGTCCCCGCATTTTGTTTATTTTTTGTTTGTTTTTTTTTGTTTTTGTTTTTGGGCATAATCCCACGAGTAGCGCGGGAAAGACGGTCAACCACGCCAGAGCCCCGCATTAACGTGGTAAGGCCATGGTTACTCTCTGAGGTGGCCCGGTATCAGAGAGGCACCGTGATAATACAGCCGGTTACCCCTGGCTGCAAACCATCCAATGAGCACGGGTCGCGCACACTCTGGATTAGGGTGATGGGGGGGGGGGGGGGGAATGGGGAGGTAGGAAAGTTAGGATGGTGAGAGGGAAGTATAGGAAGGAGGGAGCGGACGTGAAGTCCTGGCCAGTTCTTGGTTGGCGCTCATCAAGCGGCCTGTCTGCCATGGGTGGCCCTTAGACAGCATAGCCCGTATGAATCTTTGCACCGTAAGCCTACGCACCGGTACCATCGAATGCAATGATGGTACACACGTCAAGGTGACTGACCTTCGCGAGAGGTGTATATACATTAGCTAAGCCAATTTCACACAGTGAGACACAGAAACAACATCGACAGCATCGTTGCGTTGCAGGTTCTATCTTTTGGTTTCGCCACACAGAACGCGTTTTTAATGTGAAGCTATTTCGACGCAGCGATTGAACAGCCGCGTTGGAAGACGTTACACGGGGAGTAGTAAGCTGTGTATAAATATAGGTACTGTAATCTCTTTTATCCATGCCGGATGACGAATTTTTATTTTTATTTGCCGTGCAACGATCCCGAAAACACAAAAAAAAAACCTGTCTGTGAGGGAACTTTGTGTTGCAGTGCAATGCAAAGTAGCGTGTGGGTAAGCGCAGCGTTGAAACGCGTTCTGTGCGGCGAAGACTTTGATTAACTTCACACAAAAAGTTAGCTCAGCTGCATTTACATTGCATGTGTATTGTTGAAATGAACTATTGAACTAAAAAAATTGTCAGAGCTCTTTCATGAGCAATGCAATGTCTAGTGTCAAGGCAATACGTTGCAAAAAGAGTTACCCAAGGAAACCGAGTTGTATATACAGTCGGTGCTGAGAATATGGAAGATCCATTTATGCAAAGTGTTCCACGGCGAAAACTTTTTTTTGAGGTAACACTACGTTTGCAACGACACGAAATTCGTCATTTCAGAAAAAATCAACATTTCATATTCATTCATTCATTTATTCAGCATCTCGAGATGTTGAATTTTGTCAAATCGGACAGACCATTTAAATAATTATAAGAAAAAGGACAGAAACGGACTCAAATCAAGTCACTCAAAGCATCGTTAAATTTGTTTTATTGAGAATTGAATGTTTTGGTGCAACGACTTCTGATTTCAAAAGAAGAAAAAAGCTGCGCAACCAAGTTTAGGCGTAGTGAGAAACTCTTATCAATGCCTCGGTTATCGTCATACGTAAAGTGAACACGTTCAAATTTTGATGCGCGTTTTTGGTCCAGTCTTAAAATGTTGCTTATGAATTATTAAATTAATGTGCCACAAATAATTAAGAAATTGAACATAAAATTGGCTAAACATGAATTAGTCTTTAATTTTTTCGTACGGAAAACTTTTTCTGTTCAACTTCTCAGTCAAGATACAAATCGTTCCTATGATGTGTTCGTTTCAATGGCTTAACTGTTCCACTGTTTACGTATTGCTATAATTGCGTCCTAAGGCCTCGTTAACGTTAGGCAACGTGGCTTCAGTTTAATTGCTTAACTACGGCAATATTTAAGCTATTTACATTCGGGAGATACTGGTAACATATATATATAACTTAAATGTATGCTTAAAAAATGCTCCATCATTAATTCATATATGTAAGCAATAAATGCACTGTGTCTTATTTAAATCTTTTTGATGTAACTTTCCAATATAGATGTATTCCATTGAAGCACGAAATTTCAATAAATGAGCGAATGGGCAATAATGCTAAAGCCAACTCCCAGCCCAGCCAGCCACCAGGTTCGATAAGTCAAGGAAGACCGAACCTCCGTTTTAAAGACCAAGCCTTCGCGGATGCCAGAGCTCTTGGTCTGAACAACTGGAACCAGCGTGCCCGGGATCGCAGAGGGTATAAGGCTGCATTGTCTCAGGCAGAAACTATTCACGGATCGGGAGCCTGTTAAGTACAAGGTACAAAGTTGGCAGATTTTCGTTTTAGCAATACGCGTACTTTATGTGTAGAAAAATGAAAATTGTCAAATCTCCAAAATCAAGAGAGAATCCTCTCATTTCAAAGAAAAGTACGTGAACGCTTTCATCATTTGTCAGTTTTCATTTTTTTAACAGCTGAAATTCTGTGTGAAGAAAAATGAACGAAAGTACATTTCTCTTTCGTTCATCTTTTTACCATTTTTCAGTACGCGAACGCTTTTGTGTAGTTTTGCACGAAAATTTATTTAAATTTACATTTGTATATTAGTTCGCGAACAGACCTAATAACTAATTGTAATTATTAGTAAGGCCCAATTTGATCAAACTCAACGTTAAATATTTAAAGTAAGGTTTCGGGTGACTTAAACTTTATAACGAGTTGATAGCGATAAAGTGAGCTTTCCAACGGCTTAAAATAAAAGAAATATAATTTTGACTTTGACACGTGCTAAAATAATTCTCAAGTGCACTTTTTTTGATTATAAATTTGCCCCGAAATAAATAACAGATCTGTTTCCTTACTTTTGTGATAAGAATTGAAAAGACTCCCAAAATGTTAGTACGTGGAAACAGGTGCAGGAGTAGTGTATTCGCTTACTGAATGCAAGGTAGTGCGTTCGAGTCCCGGCCAAGTCCATTACTTTATATTGAATACATGAAATCGTAATCTCCCTAAGCAACGTAGACACCACCCGTGGATAAAAACTCTACAACTGCACCCAAACACTTCTTTAATATCTCTCTATTCTTTCTAATAGTATGTAGCACCGAAAAGCATGCAATGAAATACGATAGTGCCAGGTGCTGCTTGCTGTTAAACACAAAATGCTTACGCTGTGTTCTTAGCACTATAGGGGTACTGTAACAACAGAAAAAACCCCTCTAGCGTAAGCAAATTATAAAAAAAAGTGGGAAGGAATTCTCTCACAGATAAATAAACTGAAGCAAAAAATGTTGAAAATACCAGATGTTTTTTGTGCTGTTCGTCTCTTACGATCCAAAAGATATTTATGTAGTTAATCAAAAGCTCAACCAGAAACTGACGGACGGACGTGGAAGCGCTTATATATAATTTTTTTTTCACGGATGTGGTGCACTTGGACACAAAGATTGGGTGAAGTCTCTGATGACTATCATAATGATTTGGAAGCATCTCAGATGGTATACGAAGGATTTTATTAATGCCAAAATAAAGATCAGTCAAAGGAAGTCAAAGCTGCCGGCCGGAGTTTTTTTTATGTGTGTACTTGTATGTTTTTGTTACTAAATAAAGTCTTATGGTTGGTTCAAAATATCTCAAGTAAGTCCTTCACTATGCCTCCCATTGATATATACGAACCAAGTGCTTTACTTTAGAATTTCAAACACATTTACATACAAGGCGCAATTTGGACATTTCTATATTTTATGTTATTCAGTTGATTAAAAAAATAGTGTTTTGTACAAGTTTTCAAATCATATGTCAACTTTAATTCATTTGACAGACTTTCTAGTTCGTGACATAAGAAATTTGTTTCGTAATATGTAATAAGTTTTTCAGTGCCGGGGTAATTTCTTGTTCTCTCGATGTTGATCTGTTCTACGAATTTTTCATGTAAGGAATGCTGTTAAGTATAAATTAGTAAAAAATCGTACAAATTTGTATGAATTCGTTAGTAAATTAACGTACCTAATGTAATTGATTCGTTTTTAAAAGTAACGTCCTAATCGATCGTTGTGACGTCACTGACATCTGACATTCAATGGCGACACTTTTCTTCATTTCGATTCAATTTCGGATAAACAGCTGTCAGATAACTTTGGCAGTTCGCACGTGTTTTGTGTCCATCAAAGTTTTGTTGACATTTCGTCAAATTTGAAACAAAAGCATCTGCATTTCGAAACGCTTTTAAATATTGAATAGACTTAAAGGAGCTATGAATAATCCAACAGAAATAAAGGGCGACCAACTGGAGGATCCACTAGCGAATTTGCCTCAGGAATGCTCGGACAATGTTCCTTCCACGACTAAAAGCGTAGCAAATGGTAAACACGTTTTGTTTTTTTAATGATAAATTGTAAAACGTTTTGATATTTTGATAGAAGGAGCAAACGAAATAACACCCATTGTATCTACTGCGTGCGTCGTTCATCCTGCAGATCTGGACGAATTGGTCACCAAACACATTCTAGAAATTAAGGACAACCAAATGGAAACAGCAATGAGTTCACCTCTAGAGTGTCTGGATAATGTTTCTTCCGCCAAAAAAAGCGAAACATATGGTAAACACGTTTTATTTTTCAGTGCTAAATTATAAAACATTTTGATATTTTTATAGAAAGAGCAAACGAAATAACATCCATTGTATCTACTGAGGTCGTCGTTCATCATCCAGATATAGGTGATTTGTCCAGCAAACACATTCTAGAAATTAAGGAAAACCAAGTGGAAAATCCACCAGCGAGTTCACCTCAAGGGTGTCTGGACAATGTCTCATCCACAAATAAAAGCGAAGCAAATGGTAAACACCTTTTTTTTTTTTGTTAATATTAAGTTATAAAACATTTTGATATTTTTATAGAAAGAGCTAAAGAAATAACACACATTGTATCTACTCTGTGTACTCAAGAAATTTCATCAAGTTGCGATACTGTTTTGCCAATTGACAAGGAAGCTCCAATTGGTATGGAATGCGAAGTAATCATGCAACCATTGATCTTGGAAATGCAATCAAAAAGTAATGAGGCTATTGTTGCAATTGAAGCAACAGCGAAAGCTGACACAGATGAAGTAACTGCAGAGTTATCAACTGCAACAGAAAACATTTCACAAACGCAACATGTTAGTCATTCATCTGTAGCTCAAGCTCCCCAAGTGCCAAATAGTGTCGAAACTGCTGCTTCGCTTTCAATTAAACAGGCTATAGATATAGGTTCATCGCGAATGCAAGAATGCCTCAATGGATCTGGTCTATCACTTCTAGCAGCTCAGTATGATTCAGATAGTGACTGTGACGACATTTGCGAGGTTCCACCCGCCCATATCTATCAAAACCGCGTAGTCGAAATTGATTCAGATTCATCGTCATCGGATGTAGAAGTTTTGGGTGAGGATCGTGCTTCTATCGATTTAGAAATACTAAGTACCGGTCAGGGTGACGAAGACGATGAAGAAAATATACGAAACGCGCGACCACCAAAAGTCAAAGGGGAACTTCGGTATGAAGATCTTCCTCCTATTCAGGATCTACACATAACTGTCCCTGAAGAGGAGTGCACGGAGCTTGGCAAAATCCATTCAATCGTCGAACAGTTGGTACTTGTAAATTCGTTGCACGGAACTGTGCCTGTAGACTTGGAAACAGTGCTATTCCTCGACAAAGGACAACAAGTTTTTGGTGAAATATTTGACGTGCTCGGGCAAGTGTCTGATCCTTTGTACTGTGTTCGCTTCAATTCAAACAAAGAGATAAAGGAAAAGGGCATTGAAATTGGCCAAACAGTCTACGTTGCTCCGAAAACACAGCATACGCAGTTCATCATTCTGGCAAATCTCATGAAGATGAGAGGTTCTGATGCTAGTTGGGAGAACGACATTGAACCACCCCCTCGATATTTGGACTATTCGGACGACGAAGAAGAACGTGAGGCTAGACATGCAATAAGAACTCGGAATAGGCCAGTGGTAAAAGATGAAGAGGAGCCAAACCGTCAACGCTATGGAAGGCCACCGTTTGCACCTCGTGGTAGGTTCCCACAGTCAAGGCCATACAGGGGACACAATCAAAGTCCATTTGTAAGCCAGCCGCATTATCAGCCGCCAAGTAACTATGACATCGCGGGAAACAGTTGGCACTCGAATTACTATCAAAACTTTGTGAACCCACACCAACAGCATCAGCAATACCGAATGCCACTTCATCCACATTATAACTACAGAGTTCCACCACCAAATATGACGCATCAGCCGCCTGTTCCAAACACTGGGATGGTCCTCAACCCGTATGCTGCATTTCCCCCTCCGCTAATGCAGCAACCTCTGTTTCCGCCCTCTCAGCTACCTCCACCACCACCTCCAGGAGAATATTAGAAACATAAACCTTTAACTACATAATTAACTTTTGTAACCCAAATGAATTAAAGCTGTGTATTGTTTAGATATAAAACAATTATTCTGGAAGTATGTTGTGTGTTTAATTTTTGGCTGTCTTAAAAGCTGCCTTCGTTTTGCTGGCAATGGGCTGCAATTCAAATTTTGGATTTCAACTGACTATCTTATCCGAGCAAAATACACATTCGTCCCAAGTGTCCAATTGTGCAGGGCTATTCGGAAATAGATCATTTAGGCAGTCTTCGAACGCATCTAAGTGGGAAAGAGACAACGACGAGTGAGTGAGCAATCGTGAGTATCGACTTGGTTGGCGATCGTAATAATTGATTATAGACTTTATTGCATGATACACAAACCTAACCCAACACAATCACGCTTTGGAGCTTCGCGTTGAATACACACCCAGTTGAACTATAGGAAATCAATGAAACCTATCACAAAGCTCGTACGTTGTTTTCAATTTCAAAATGAGACTCCAACAACAGGTCGTAAAGTTCCTTAACCTTGGTGTATGGCACCCTGTGTCAACGCAAAGGTAGGGAAAGCTTTTTTTATGCTATGCAAAGCTTTTGGACGTAACGAAAGCAACGCACGCACCAAATCGTGATTGTGGTTTGTGAATAATGAATTTAGGTAAAATTGAAGCGCAGTTATTAAATTCATGGGACATGCAAAAAAGGAAAAATCCCTAATGAGTGTAAATTGAGTAAGCACTCATTCTTAAATGTCGAAGAGAAGAAATTCCAAAAGAGTACGGAATATCCGCTTTTATAATCTTCCCAAAAGAGAGGACTTCAAGCAAGTAAGAAGACTTGAACTATCAGTCACATGCTTAAGCTTTGCCAAAAAATAATACCCAATAGAAATTATAAGAAACTAATAGTAGAAATACTGGTCTACCGGCGAACCCTACAGGCGGACCAATAGGGCCCAGTAAAGTCAGAGGGTTATGACCCCCTTAATCCTGATAATAAGTTGGTTGGAACTCAATCAGCGGAGATATAAATCTTGAGAGGAGTGCAACCGGGCTATATACTTATATATATATTTATGGAGCGGAATCATGTACCTACATAAGGCGTCGCGCAACTGAGACTCAAAGCTTTTGAATTGCGGCTGCTAAGAAGAATTCTGCGACGCCCATGGACAGACAGGGTATCCAACGTGGATGGCCTTATTATAATGAGAACAAAACGAGATGTTTTCATCATATAGCAATACCTAGGTCTTATCATGAGCTACGAAAAATATCGGCTACTATATTATTACAAGGACGAATCGAAGGAGGAAGAGCAGTAGCTAGGCAACCCATTACACGGATGCGGCCAGGTGAAATATGTCACCATCTGTTTTCAGGATGGTAACTTCACAAGAACATACAAGACAACTTCGTGGAGACAACAACGTGGAGAGAATAATAAAAGAATCGAGATGCTAGAAAAGCTTGTTGGTGACGGCTCCGGATTGAATCGCCATCTAATGCCAGTAAGTAACAGGCAGATCAGGAATGAATTTTCGCAGTCTATGCCGTAAACCAAAATATGGAAATCCATTTACAAAAGTCTCTGAGAGAACTACTGGAACAACTGCGCGCGCGATTTTTGATACCCTTATTTAGTCGTCTATCAATATACTCGTAGCATCCATTTATTATCTGGTTTTTACGCTTATCACTTATTTATAAGATATTGTATCTTACTGTGTAAGCAATTTATGAAATAAAATAAATAAATAAAATAAAATAAAAACTGCAAGCAATCAAATGGTTCAGCATTTTTATATTTCAATGTGTTTTATTTCAAGTTTATTATTTTTTTATTTATATTTTCGATCTACTTTTACAATTTGCAGGATCAAATCCATTTTTAAATTGTTCTCCTGGGGACGTGAAATGCCTCATAGATTTGTATGATAAGACAATGTCATGAGAAGCGTTGCCAGGTTTACTTCATTATGTAGTACCATACTACATAGTTGCATGTTTTTTGAACTTCGTTTATCAATAATTGATAAAAGACAACCATAATAAGGGTGAAAGACTTCCGCTAAGAAAAAGCCTAATGTATTTTTTTCTTACTAGGATATTGTTATTATTATTGTTCTTGTGAACTAAAATTATATATTTGTAATGTTATTTATATATTTAGTTTTTGTTATTGCTTAACGTATTACCTGTGAGTTAAATAAATCGAAAATAAATATTAATTGTAGATAATACATTTTGTTGGTTTATCGACAACATCTACTCTCGATTGGGTGACAACGCGGGTCAGGAGGCAAATGATGGGCATTCTATTCGGTCCAATTCTGTTTCTTTATTCATTTCATTCTGGGTATTCCAGATACAAAATTCGAAAATTCTGTCTTTTTCATTCCTACTCCGGAAACACACTCATTGCCATTTTAGCACATTATCATATGATAAAAAATATCTTTTTAACCACAGGGGACCTGTTAAGTAAAAATTATATACCGCATCGCCCAGAACTGTCGCTTTTGTGTGACATTTGTATCCTCAAAGAACAAGAGGACGTATTTCACTTCATCGATATATGCCATATTCTCAAAGAATCCGCTGCAGGTCGCCGGTACTTACAGTTAAGGAGTTAAGCAATTATAGAGGAAATCATCAAATATCAAACACAAATCTTGTCAAATTATACACATAGTATAGTCTGCCAATCTGGTATACGAACTCAAGCCAAACAATAGAGACTTGAATTCAAAATTGTGGACAGTATTTTTTTTTGTGAAATAAATAAATCTGCGGGTTTCCGGCTTCTTGCCATATGAACACGCAATTAGCGCTTTAGTACCGTTTTTAGACCGTTTTTAGACCACTCACGAGACCTGTATTCCTGGTCATAGCTTCGTCGTAAAGGATGAAGAAGAACTCACGAGACCTGTAAAGTGGGGATAAAGTGGAAGAACTCAAGATCATCCCTGTGGTTATGAGAAAGTCAATGGTGTTTTTGTATCCCTTGTCGGAGATGTTCGGGAGGTCAGCAAAGAATTGTTTACATAGTATGCGATGCCTAGTTTGCACTAATGCTGGGCATGCGCAAAGAAAGTGAAAACAGTTTCACTGAATGGTTGAATGAATTTGTGATTGCTCAAGTCCCGCAACTTTGTTTGTCGGCATTCCTATACTTTGTTATATCCCTATAGGAGGGAACCCACAGGAGACTAATCTTGAAACGATAGCTAACTCGGATCTGACTGTCCACACATATGACTATATTTTGCTTGTTTGTCAATTAATTGCCAGACGCCTAGAAGTCGCTGGACGAGTTGGGGAGGCGGAAGTAAAAAAAAAAAAAAAAACTCTAAGGGTGTTGGTATCGAAATGTCATTTTATTGTTAGTTTGATGTAGAAAGCCTTATTATTTAATTTGCAGATGTAAGAAAATCGAAGTGTTTTAATAAATGGGTTGTTTTTATAAGTTAAGGCGGCTAGATTAATTTTGTTGGTTCCTTATCTGATGCCAAGCCCTATATAACTAATATGAATTGGAAAATATTTTATTAATAAGGATTAGTGCAACAATAAAGTCTTTATAAACACTCCAACACTGAATAACTATACAACCGTTTGAGGTGTTTTACCGAATTTTAGTTTAAAAGCTGATTCATTGACATTCACAAATTTATAAAATCCTGCTATAGACTTTAAGCTAACTGTTACTCTGAAAGTATAATTCAAATTTGTTTTGCAATCATGGGTTAATAAAAAAAAATGTTTAAAAGTCATGAAAGAAGAAACCCCCATTTTTAAGTTAAAGCCACATCCATTTGAACCTCAAATTCAGATTTTTTGTTCAAGGAATAAATCTGAAAAAAAAATAACTACATAGATGATAATTGATTTAATGGAAGATGTATTTAAGTAACCGACAAACCAGGGCCAGTCCATTAGCCATGAACTACAAGTACTCATCGCACAGTTCTTCGAAGAAATAATAAGTAATACATAATTACTGCTAATGCTAACGATGTGTCTCAACTACATATCTGTGAACAAAAATGTGGGACGATTTAGCAACGGTCAAGTAAAATTGTTGCTTCTGAAAAGTGATATGAGTTGGTTAGCAAATTATGCAAAATGGTCTTGAGACATGTACAAGTACATACCTCTCACTCGGTAGGGAAGAAAGTTGATTTCGCCAGCGCCGCATCGTGTTCGAATGCTCTTGCTCTCTAAAGTTTGACTGAATTGCATTGTACGCTACGACTTTAGGCATAGCTGCTTAATAGGCAACATAATTTCAATAATCGCCATTCCCACTTTATTTAATTAATTTTTTACACTTTGTTCTATACCTACTTTTCACTAGCGATCTGCCTGAAAGTGAAGAAACTACCATAGCTACTTTTGCAGATGACACAGCTGTCCTTGCTCTGGGAGCAACTGTCGAAATAGCAACAAAAAAGCTTCAAACAGCAATAAACAATATTTTAGAATGGACTAAGAAATGGCAGATTAGATTAAATGACCTTAAGTCAGTCCATATTAATTTTACGTATAAAAACGTACCACACATTTCAGTCTACATTAATAACAATGTAGTGGAATATTCAAACACAGCCAAATATCTAGGCATGACTGTAGACGCTAAACTGCGTTGGAAAGCGCACGTAAAGAAAAAAAAAGATGAGTTGAACATGCGATACAGTAAAATGTATTGGCTTATTGGGAGATTCTCATCCCTGTCTAACTACAACAAGTTATTGCTATACACGCAAGTTCTGAAACCAGTATGGACCTACGGGCTCCAGTTGTGGGCATGCACATGCCAAACAAATTTACAAACAATTCAGGGTTTCCAAAATAAAGTACTAAGGAACATAGTTAATGCACCTTGGTACATACGCAATGCCGATCTGCATAAAGATCTAAATGTTGAAATGGTTGAAGATGAAGTTAAGAAAGTTGCTCAAAGGCATAGAAGTAGGCTTCTTAACCACGTAAACACAGAAATAACAGAACTATTAAATAATGACAATGCAATCAGGAGATTGAGACGCGTAAAACCTCTTGATCTATAAGAGTTAGCTAGGGCTAAGAAATCAGGTATTGATTTCAAACAAAAAAAAGTTTAGAAATCCGACAAACGGCGGATTTATCTGTTAAATTCAACAAATATGTAGTTCAAAAACAAATTGCCGATTAGTCGTCGACTAGGTGCAATCTCATTCGGGATGGCGAATGTCAGTCCCCCGGGAGTTTCTTTTAGATGGGTTAAAGTCTCTCACTATTGCAGAAGCATCGCTAGCGTACTAGCTCTGCAATGTCTTTCGATGATTTGTTCTTCCAGCGAATTCCCAACACAAAAAAAAAAAAAAAAAAATTTACACTTAAATAGATTATTATGTGTGAAGGTAGACAAAGAAGCTACCTACATCCCATTTAAATTTATCTGTCTTAGCAAAATTAGCTGAAACCTTATTTAGCCTTCACATGGGCACTTATCAACTGCGTACAATGCCTATAATAGTATCACACTCACTTCCTGTAATGCCTTTCTGTTATATTATGTTATAATGTGCTCTTAATTTATAAACAACAGGTCAAATGAAGATCTGTACTCGACATTGAGAGTGGGCTTAAGTAGTCAAATCGCTCTGAAGGCTGCTTAAATATCTGTCATCACGATGATGCTGCCAAAAACAAAGCTTCCGACGCAACTAGTACTTGTTTTTATGGTCTCTTAAGTACCATTCGCTAAAATTGAGACGAGTTGCATTTTGTTTTGCTTTTGGCAAATGGTTACTTTTAGTCTCTATATGTTTTATATATTTTTTTTTGTTCAAAGCTTTTTCGAGTGCTAAACGTCATTTTCACTTTCACACTGTTGGAAAATTTCGTAGGCTTACATGGACGAATGAATCTGGATTCAACCCGAATTAAATTTAATGTTAATCCACATTGAGCCGAAACAGAATAGAGTCAACTCGATTTCAATATTGTTTACTTTTCTATTTATTATTATTCATTAAATGCCAATGTGTTTCATAAAAATGATTATGCCACACGTTTTGAGCGTCCTGACGCAATTGATAAATTTCTGCATTGCGTCCTCATCATTCCCTGAAATCTGGAAAATGGGTAAGGTCATCCCTGTGGCTAAGAAGTCCAACCCAAGTTCATGCTCCGACTTTCGTCCAATTAGCATTCTTCCTTGCCTGTCTAAAGTCCTTGAGAAAATTCTGGCCTCACAGTTATCGAATTACCTTAAAAGGTTTAATTTACTGTCACCACTTCAGTCTGGTTTCCGTGCAAATCACAGCAGCCAAACTGCATTGATCAAAGTCCTTGATGATATAAGGTGTGAATATGACCTGAATAACGTTACTGTTCTCTGTCTGTTGGATTTCTCAAAGGCTTTGGACAGAGTAAACCATGAAACTCTCTGTCAAAAACTGAAATACTATTTTAGCTTTCATGATAGAGCTGTGCGTCTGGTTAGGAGCTATCTGTGCAATCGCTGCCAAAAAGTTAAGATTGGCCAAGAAGAATCAGCGCCATCAAACTTACTTATGGGTGTTCCACAAGGTTCAATATTAGGGCCTTTACTATTCTGCACATTTATAAATGATCTCCCGAATGTGTATTCAAATGTATCGCTGCACCTATATGCTGATGATGTACAAATTTACTTGTCCCGTCCGATTGGCTTACAGGAAGATCTAATTTGTAGGATTAATGAAGATCTTACGGCAATTTCCAAGTGGTCCATTGATAATGTGATACCAACACAACTTACATTACCATCAACTGATCCTTGGATACTCGCTACAGCAGTTTCTTGATGCAAGATGCTGTATATTTTTGCACAAAATCATGCAAAATAAAGCGCCTCATTACGTTTTTGATAAACTGCAATTCGCTCAATCTCTTAGAACTACTAATCTTATAGTACCGGCTTTCAACTACTTGAATTCTTCACGGTTTTTCCTAGTTCATGCAACCAGGCTATGGAACTCCCTTCCTTCCTCAATCAAAAGAATAATTGGTACATCAGCAAACTTTAAAACTGCAATCTTTTCTTTCTTTCGATTTTATTTAGTTACATAGTGCGGGAACTATGGAACTGGGGACTAGGACGAGAGGGGAGAAACCGATACACATTGGTTGAAAATGCGTGTTAATTGTAATGGGTAGAAAACACAGAGAGCATTCCACATTCGTGTTGTACCTACGGCTATGGATCGTTTCTTAATAATTTACAAGGCAGGAGAGATTGACGATGACTAAGAGATTGAAGAGATTTCACAATATCGCGATCGCTAATGAGTTTTATCGCACATTTTTGAATCCGGTCAAGTAGCTCCAAATATGTGATTTGGGTTGCGGCCCAGATTTAAGCGTTGTAATCAAGTTTGTTTGTCATTAACAAATATACCAAGGTTTCAGCGATGAAGTGTCATTCATGGGAGTGTTTGGTCTTGCTTTTGGAAGCAGTAAATTCCAATCTATTGGTTGAACGCCGATGAGTTACGCTGTTCAGATCGGAATTTAATGAGTTTAACATAGGTTGCCGTTCCAGTTCAACGACCGAAGATGAAGGGCGTGACCCAAGAAACGAATATGACAAGCCGATGGTACTGTCATCAGCGAAGGCATGGATTGGATAAGAAGTAATAGAGAGAAGATCATTTATAAAAATGAAAAAGAGACTTCGGAGACAAGAGCCTTGGGAAACACAGCATTTATTTGGTGAGCTGCAGACTTGCAACCATCCAAAACAACTTCAAAGAAGAGTATCATCCATTCCACAAGCACCCGTTTTCGACAAGAGACCTTAAAAAAATGAATTGGGGACTCAATTAGTCCAAAGGGATCTTAACATGTTTTTTTTATTGGTGATATTTTGGATCGCTGGGCTAAGGAAACATTTTAGCATGCTGAGTATTTTGTATATAATAGTGCTTGGGTGGACTCTGGACATCTCCTCGACTCATACAACAGACGCCTTTCGGACTCGCATGCAAGTGTTAAGGGCGGCGCTATTGTGCGCATTGCCCTTTGTCGTATAAGTAAAAACTATCATTTCCTTTTACAGAAAGGTTAAATGTAACGTTGTTCGTGTGTCCATTATAGCCATAAATTTTAACCGAACTATCTTAAGATTCTTCCAGACAACATAAAGACACACACGCCAAATTGCCTAAAAATCCGTTTTTAAGTTTGGAAATACGACCCTAACTAGCCCAATCTCCCCGTCTCCATATAAAGTACGGCATTTTCATTCGCAGGTAAATCCTTGCGGATTTCAGATTCCGCCAGCGGATTTAATGGCAGGAGTATTATACCTTGATAGTTGGTACAAGTGGAAGGGGACATCAACTAATTTGGGGCTCGCACGGGAAGCAAGCCAAATATCGCGCTAGCTAGAGTGTCTTATTGGTGGGTGCATGCCTAGTTCCACTCCTGACTGTAGCGCGATCTTAAGAAGTAAAGTTCATATTCATAAAAGTAAGTGACTACATTTAATCAGGGGAGAACCGCAAGAGAATCAAACTTACAATCAATCAACTTGCAAAAGGGAAGTGAATTAGAAAAATATTAAATGTAGGTACCTATCTATGCAAGTACACGCATTGTTTAGCCTGGAGAGAGATTATATCGAAACTATTTCACTTTTAATTTGTTTTATTTGCATCTACATTTAACTTCCAGTTAAATACTATTTAACAACTGAATTAACTCCTCTTCCTTTCGCTTTATTCGGTCATATGATTCAAGAACAAATTTGGTTTTGTCCGCAACTGGTGTATCCGTGAATATTTCCTCAACCCTAATATCCGTATTTCGTTCGCTGTTATAATTAATCATAAAAAAAATGTTATAGGATTAGTTTAAACGAATCGTTTCTACCAACCGTTTGGTTATCGCTCCCGTATCCAGAAACTCCTTTAAGTTTGTCATGTGAACTTCTTGCTTTGCTTCGTATTTTTCAAATTTCCTAGTTTCATTTAGGCGGGCTTTTATGTGGTTTTCCTTCTTTTGCTTACGAATTTGTTCGATTTCCTCAATTATTTTAGCTGAGGGTAAACGAATGATTTGAGCATCACCCACCACCTCGCCAGATTGATCACAGGAATTTCGAATAATCTCAACTTCGTCCACTTGAATTCCAATCTCTGATTGTCCAATCTCAACTTTTTCTGACACAACTGAATCACCGCCCTCTACTTTGGAGCAACTGCTATTCGTGCCTTTTTTGGAACTCCTCATCGATACGGGAATATTTGAAGCACAGATAACGGATTTCTTAGTTGTGCTATTCGACTTGGCTGGTCTTATATTGCTGGGTAATCCTTTATTGTTTGAATTTTTGGTAAACATTTTTGCAGCTTCTAAATGGACAACCAATTTAAGGAAAAATTTAAAATTTTCTAATAAATAATTATGAAAATTGAAGTACATATACATATGTACTTCTAATATAGCTGAGTATAACAAAAAAAAGTACAGTAGTTAGTTATCCCACGCCGCCGTGCAGGGGCGGACTAAGAATATCATTGCACCGCTGCCCAAAAACCAGCGCTTGTTGTAAAATGCGAAAACACATCTAGAAAACACAGGTAGTTGCGACTTCAGGTGAACTTAGCGATACATTTAATAACTTGAAGTGTAACCGTTAATCCGTGGGTTGACAAGAGTGGAAATCACCGGTGACAATCCGGCAAATCCTTCACATAACTCAGTGACTTACTGCTGCGAAAATCGTATTGCTGGTCATTAAGATGTTCTCGGAACTCAAGATGTTTCATAAGCTGATGGTTTCCATGAGCTTGGAAAGAAGGGAAGTTAGTGCAATTGGTCGGTAGGAGGATGGAGAAGAAGATTCACCATTTTTGGGGACAGGCTAGACAAATGTATTTTTCCATTGTCTGGAAAGAGCCCTTAATAAAAGGATATATCCTTTATTAAGGGATCTTTCTATAGAAGACAAGCCTTCGCAGCGGTTTAGTCATCTGGACCAGCGGATTTGTGACCGTCAAGATCTTAGAGAACTCCAGCAACTGTACGAGTACGAAAGTGGATTGTCCCATGGAGCTCGAGTACAGGGGGAGATAAAGCACAATCTGAGAGCGTTAAGGGAAGTGAAGATTGGCTATGAACTATGAAATCTTTTCAAGCCCTCTGTAATGGCTCAGAAACCAAACGTAACGGGTCATTCGACGATCCTGCAGAAATACTTTGGCTATGTGCCAACTACGGACTACATCACGTTATACTTATACTTCACAAGACCTTTCCCGAGTGCCTACCCCAGTAGGGAAGAATAGAGAAACGGACTCATCCCCGACACGCAAGCCATAAGCGTATTTACGGACGGTTCAAAAATGGCACGGGGTGGGGTCAGGCGTCTTTTCCGCAACACTGGACATATCAAAATCGGTACGCCCCCCTACCACAGCGGCGTCTTCCAAGCAGAGGTCCTGGCAGTGACAATAGCAGCCCGTAAGTCTGTGGTAAGGGCAATACCACCCGATGGTATTACCTTCTTTATCGACAGCCAGGCAGCAATAAAAGCCTTAACTGCAGCAGTAATAAAATCAAAGCTTGTGAAATGCTGTTGCGAAGAACTCAGGGTCCTTGGTTCTCAGCATAAGGTATCGCTCTTCTGGCAAATGATTTAGCAAGACAAGGTTCGGCAGCTGTGTCAGAACAAGCTGATCCCTCTGTACTAATCCCGCCTTGCACACTCAGGCTTGAAGCAGGGAAAAAGGCAATAAGAGAGCCGAACCTTAGATGGACGGCACTAGAACTTGCCACACCACAAGAATGCTATGGCCAACCTTCAATGGGACTTCTTGGCATACCTACGGACGACAGCATCAGGAAATTCAACTTCGAGAAGAATTTCCAGATAAAGCTCAGCAATAAGGAGAACTGGAGCAACGAATCCATAACTTATGGACTGAGCAACCACACAACAAAGTGGTATACGGACGGCTCGAGGACTGAGGAGGGAACTGATGCAGGAGTGTTTGGGCTGGGAACTAAGCACTACGAATCCATGGGCAAATGTACCAGCATCTTCCAGGCAGAAATATGTGCCATAGATAGGTGCGTTCAAATCAACCTCGAGAAAAACTACAGAAATTGCAACATAGCAATAATGTCTGACAGCCAAGCAGCTATAAAGGCTCTTGACGCCTACGTTATCAAGTCAAAACTCGTGTGGGAATGCCTACAAGGACTGAATAGACTAGGCCAGAATAACAGAATCTCCATCTGCTGGGTGCCTGGCCATGTTGGCATTACGGGCAATGAGGCAGCGGACTCTCTGGCAAGAAAAGGGGCAGAGGAACCCTTCATAGGACCTGAACCATTCTGCGGGATAGGAGAACACACTATACGCGAAGAGTTCAGGAGACTGCAGGAAGAAACAAAGGCCAAAACATTTCTCAACCTCCAAGGTCTGAGGCAAGCAAAGAAACTCTTAGGAAATTACAACCAAAAGAGATTCAAAGCTTGTATCGGCTTTAACAAAAACAGCCTAAGAACCCTAACAGGCCTCCTCACGGGGCACTGCAGACTCAAGGAGCACCTGAGGAAAATGGGCATATCGGAGGACGGGCTCTGCAGATTCTGCAGTGAAACCGCCGAAACTCCATACCACATACTGGAATCCTGTGGGGCACTGGCCCACAAAATGATGAACTATTTGGGCAGGCACCAAATAACAGACAGGGACATACAAACCATGGACCCACAGCTCATTCTCAGATTCATCAAAGAAACTGGACTGGACGCTGTGCTCTAAGGAGTGTGACCTGCCAGGGATAAATCAGAGCAATACTATATGGGAAGTATACTTCAATTTTCATAAATTGTTTATTAGCAAATTTATAATTTTTCCTTAAATTGGTTGTCTATTTAGAAGCTACGAAAATGTTTTCCAAAAATTCAAACAATGAAAGATTACCCATCAATTTAAGATCAGTCAAATCGAATAGCACAACTAAGAAATCCGTTGTCGGTGCTTCAAATATTTCCGTATCGATGAAGAGTTCAAAAAAAGGCACGAATAGCAGCTGCTCCAAAGTAGAGGGCGGTGATTCAGTTGTGTCAGAAAAAGTTGAGATTGGACAATCAGAGATTGGAATTCAAGTGGACGAAGTTGAGATTATTCGAAATTCCTGTGATCAATCTGGCGAGGTGGTGGGTGATGCTCAAATCATTCGTTTACCCTCAGCTAAAATAATTGAGGAAATCGAACAAATTCGTAAGCAAAAGAAGGAAAACCACATAAAAGCCCGCCTAAATGAAACTAGGAAATTTGAAAAATACGAAGCAAAGCAAGAAGTTCACATGACAAACTTAAAGGAGTTTCTGGATACGGGAGCGATAACCAAACGGTTGGTAGAAACGATTCGTTTAAACTAATCCTATAACATTTTTTTTATGATTAATTATAACAGCGAACGAAATACGGATATTAGGGTTGAGGAAATATTCACGGATACACCAGTTGCGGACAAAACCAAATTTGTTCTTGAATCATATGACCGAATAAAGCGAAAGGAAGAGGAGTTAATTCAGTTGTTAAATAGTATTTAACTGGAAGTTAAATGTAGATGCAAATAAAACAAATTAAAAGTGAAATAGTTTCGATATAATCTCTCTCCAGGCTAAACAATGCGTGTACTTGCATAGATAGGTACCTACATTTAATATTTTTCTAATTCACTTCCCTTTTGCAAGTTGATTGATTGTAAGTTTGATTCTGTTGCGATTCTCGCCTGATTAAATGTAGTTACTTTTATGAATATGAACTTTACTTCTTAAGATCGCGCTACAGTCAGGAGTGGAACTAGGCATGCACCCACCAATACGACACTCTAGCTAGCGCGATATTTGGCTTACTTCTTCCCGTGCCAGCCACAAATTATTTGATGTCCCCTTCCACTTGTACCAACTATCTAGGTTTAATACTCCTGCCATTGAATACGCTGTCGGAATCTGAAATCCACAAGGATTTACCTGCGAATGAAAATGCCACACTTTTTATGGAGACGGGAAGATTAGGCAAATTAGGTTTTTCTTTCTATTAGGGCAGTTCTCCGATTTTAATTGAAATACGAGTAAGCTTAAAAACGGATTTTGAAGAAATTTGGCGTGTGTGTCTTAATGTTGTCTGGAAGAATCTTAAGATAGTTCGGTTAAAATCTATGGCTATAATGGACACACGAACATAGTTTCATTTAACCTTTTACTAAAAATGCTAATTTTTATTTATACGACCTAATGCTGGCAAAAGGTACGGCCAGATCACCTGCATGCGAGGCCGAATATTGTCCGGTATATGAGCCGAGGAGATGTCCATAGCCCCTCCAAGGACTATTATATACAAAATATTCAACGTACTTCCTAAAATGTTGGCTTAACCGAGATGGTGTCCGCATCCTTAAATATCATCAAGAAAAAACATGTAAAGATTCCTTTGGACTAATTGAGCCCACAATTCATGTTTAGTGAAATTTTAAATAAAATTTCTTTTCTTTTTGAGGTTTCCTACCACTACCACTTCATCCATCCTTCGCTTATTCGATGATTGATGTTGTTATCACAGGTTGCTTTAATAGGCCAAGGCCAACGGTAAGCTGTACAAAACACTGATACAGCCAGATCTGCTTTATGGTGACGAGTGGTCCTGTGTACAAGGGCTAATGGACGGAAATATACAACCAAGAACCGCATGAGTTTTACCAAGTCGTGGATGAAGTCCGAAGAGCTAACAACATTGGCTAGACCACATCGAGCAAATGTACAATAATATTCCAGCCACCAGGTTCGAAACGACTAGGATGACAGAACCTCCGTTTTAAAGACCAAGATCCCGCCGGGGCCAAGCAACATCTAAAAGTTTTTACCACTGCCACTCCTCTTGCGAACGTCTGACAAATATCCAAGAGTATCAATTCTCATGAGAAGCTTCTCAAATTTGCCACTTGGGTTCGGCTGATCGCTTGCACTTCGAACAAGCAAATGGTTGGAGAAGCTTAGGCCCTGTAAGGGCCGTTAAAGCCTAATATTTAATTTTTTATCGCAGGTGTCGGAGGGGAACAACTGGAAGCAGCGTGCCTGGGATCGCACAGGATGGCCGGGGCTGCAGTGTCTCAGGCAGACACTCTCCATCGGTCGGGAGCAAAGATGGCTTACCTATATGCAATTTTTGAGAAAAACTACTACTATAAATATGAAAATATGAAATACGTTTAATAACAAATGTCACAAATAAAATGATCAAAGATTTGTTAGAAATTTGTTTTTAAATGCAATAACGAAACTATTATTGTTAAAATATTGACGAAGTATATAATATATGTACGAGTATATAATAACATCAACGGTGCAATATCAATTAATATTTTGTTTTTGATATTTTTAAATTCAAACATCTAAATGTGTTTCCTTTCTATTTTAACAAATTGTTTGTACATACTTCCAAATATTTGAAATTTAAATCATTTCAGTAAAAATCGAAGTACATAAATAAAAGTATTCGACAAAAACTTTTCCTTCAGTGTCACCCGCCTTCCAATTTTACATAACAACATCGGAAATGGTGTGTTTTGGCTAACGATACCTGCGACCGATCTCGTAACTTTTAATTGCTTGTTGGCGGATAGTCAGACAAAGAAAGTTGGTGTTTGTGAAGTTACCGACTAACGTAAAAAACGTAGTTAATTTTAGTAGACGTATTTAACAACTGTCATGCGAGGTTTTTCAGTTTACAATTTGACGTCCCCCTCTGCTCCAAAAGTAAAGGAACGGACAATCTTCAATGCATCTAGGTATTTATTCTAATCCGTTTAATCAATAAATAACTTCAACATTTTATTAACTTCATTGGTAAAAATAAAATAAATTAAATAAATATAAATAATAAATGTTATAAATATTATTTTAAGCTGAATTTAAACGCAATGTAAGCACGTTATATAGTTGTCGTCGTAATCGTCACCCGAAGCACAAGCATCATGTGCCCACTTTTTACAACCACGACACTGGACCCAGCCTTCATTTTCTTTTGATTTAAGAAAATGTATCTGTGCAATAAATGCAACAAGGATTGGCGTCATTGTTGTCTTCCTAGGATAAGCTCGAGCTTCTGCGACTCTGATTGCCCTTAGTGGTAGTCTTTTTATTTTTTGCAATTTTTTATAGTTGCGTACCATCTGGCATACAAACAATCAAAAAATAATAGGGTACATTTTCTATAGGGGGTACAAGAATTGCCCTAGTCCTCTGTGCCCCAATACGAATGGCTTTTAAAAAGTGCTATTCACGCATGTTTGACTACGAATATTTCACAAAATTAAAATAGCACACGCACACTTTTATACATTTTTTTTTATAAACTTACGTTAAAAAACAATACATTTTAATTTATTCCACCGTGCTCGCACGAACAATAGACAATAACCAACTGAGGAGCTAGATGGGCGCTTTTATTATCTCGTTTAACTTTTTGGCTAAGTCATTTACTTATCGTTTTAAACAAAAGGCCTATGTGCCCCGCTGGCCCTCTGTGCCCCGTCCTCCACTACTTTAAGATAAGTGTTCTTCTCTTGTCTACCTTCCATTAAGCATCTAAAAATATACTTATCAAGTCCAGAACATTTTTCGGATCATATTTCGGATTTCGCCTTGCTGCAAATCCGAGAGTTGACACGACAGATAAAGCGCCGTAAAAGGGCGATCAAACAAAAATACAAATTTTGTAAAAAAAAAACACGAACGCAACAATACCAGGGTTCGAGTGGCCTTAGTAAAGAACTGATAGAGTTTAAATCTTAAAACATGGACAAAGTAGACATAAGACTCACATAACACTCTCACAACGTAAATTAGATCACCGGTATAACACTTAAAGGTTTCGCAAGACTTTTTCTCTTCAAATAAGAATATTTTCGGACTCTTGCGGCGAACCTTCAATTCTCAAAGAGTTGTAATTTCATCCAAAGTCTTTTATAAGAGTAGGTACAAGGGTTAATATAACGTTTGAAATGCGGTTACAAGCCTAAATTCGAAGACTCATTTGTTATGACATTACCACTCATTAAAAAGTACTGCAATGAAACTTCAGAATTCGTAATATCTTTTCTATCGGATTAAATTGGAAGCGTGTATTTTGGAATTGTAAAATGGATATTTTCATTCCGAAAACGTATAAGAACTTATCTAATTTTAAAAGGAAAAATAAAAAAAAATTTCTTCATAATAAATCGACAAAGTCGCAGCTGTGCAACTAATCGAATACAAGGAATTTTCATTGCATATTGTATAGGAAAATACAGTCGCTCGCTTCCGTTGCCCCACTTATAGTATGTGCTAATTAGGGAATTGCAGAATGTCATTCGTTTTTTAATCATTTCTACTTATTTTGAACTCAACTCAAAGTCCATCCATTGCTCTATGAACAAAGAATAAAATGCATCAATCGTACCAACATATAAAAACAAACCAACCAAAAAATTAACCAAATCATTCAATACGCCTGCTTTGTTCGGAAAGCTGTCCATAGTGAAGTGGGAATTCCTACCAAAATCATCCGCAGCAGCCTGGTTTTTATATATGAAATTCGGTACTCTTACTACGATAATAGCTTCAAGCTATCAGAAAAAATTGCAGACGAATTTAACATATGGAACAAATAGATCCTTGTCAAGTCAAAACTTGCTAGAATTTTTAATAATAAACAAAATCAAACATTTTTATGCAACTAGCACGGATAACTTTGATAATTTTGACGTTTTACCTGTTTTGAAATTTTTCGCGAAATGATAGCTATTTTTTATAAACAAGAACACCAAGGTGAGGGGAGTATGTTCGTAGAGTATGTTCAAAATAGAAACTCTTCGTATAGTCAACATTAGGCGTTTTTCTTGTTTAGCTCCGAGCGGGGCACTGAGCTGTCAAAAAAAGAACTGTGTTACTTTTTTAACTCGGAGCGCTCTGAGCACAAACTTTGTATTTCTTTTTTGTCTCTGAGCTAGCTCAGGGCTCGCTCGATGAGCTCGATTGAAAATGACAGAGCACATCGAGCGAAAAGCTGAGCGCGGCTGACTTCATTCATTATTTGTTCTTTTTCCATAGTTTATTTACTAGAAATTATAATTTAAATGGAACAATCCTTGACAAACACCAATTTCAGACGCAAACCTGACTATTTTGCAAATTAATAAAAAAAAATTATCTAATGACAGTTCAGTGCTCAATTCTGTTTCTTAAGCGCTCAGGTTACGTTCAGCTCGGAGCGAGCTCTAATCGCTCGGGCCCCGCTCTGTTCCCGCTCGGGGCTAAAAAAGAAAAACGCCTATTATAGTCTTAAGTTGAAATTGGTTTCGTACGATTACATGGGGCTGTGTATTAACGTATGTGTGTGCAAATACACTTATATTTGTAATAAGTACGCGTACTAGGTACTATGTTGTGAAATAAATAGAGGAACGAAATTCCTTTTTCTACTACTTCTACTAATTTTCACCTGAACTCCAAATCCATCTTAACTCATGAGTCGAAAACCTGCATCGAGACGAAGCATAAAATGTATCAATCTTACCAACATATACGAACGAACCAATCAAAAGATCATTAAAGTTCATTCAATGTTCATTCAACTTATCCGCACTTTCACTTATGCTTTTATCCGTAGTGGTTCGCAGTGGGATCGTGTATTTGCAATACGTGTAAAATCGTACTTCACTTCAGATAGCTTTCCCAACAAAACAGGGGTATTATTATCACCATAACATTTGAAACCTCGAGTTCATCATTTACAAAATATCTTTATCTCTTTTTGACAACATGTTCTGATATTTATTCACTTTGCTACGAAATAAATAATCGTGCGAACATATAATAACATTACATACATTTCTCTCCTGCTGACAGTAGTTACTCACTCTTATAAAACACTAATAGTTTCCTTATTAGTCTTTCGTAGTTCTTCTTAGAAGAGTTATGGTATTTTCATAGATAGGCCATTTAAAACTCATAAAGATCTCTAAAGACACTTCAAGCACTCTTTGACAGCGAAATTACGAGAGGAACTCTTTGGATATACCCTTTTAGACTCTTGAAGAACCTAATAAGGACGAAAAAGTAGGTTGGGTGGTAACCCTACAGGCGGGCTAGTAGGGGAAGTCATAATCTCGAAAATCGGTTTCATAAATCTCCAAACTAAAATCAGGAATGACGAAATCTCGAAGAAAATTGTTTTCGAGATTTTTAAAACTCCTCCATTTATAGCGAAATTATTTTAAGACGGCTCTGAAATGTAAGTTCTATTTTTTTTTATTGACAATCATAAAGGTTGTACAATTTTTCCAAACACTGTTTGATTCGAAAAAGTAAGCTGATAATATAGGCGCTTGCCAGACAACTTGCACCTACCCTTAGCGGGGCAACAAAGTAGCGTTAGCGGGCTAAATCATCCGAAAAAAAGGGTGAAAATCCTATTAATTTCCTATTATTTGTTGAGGCAATGGTAGTGTATTGTTTCCACTGTCTCGAAAATTAGTATTAGCTAATTCTAGTTTTGGTTATTTAAATAAGAAAATGCGATCGTTTTATTTTTAACTTTTTTATTTTATTTAAATTAAAATCGTTTTTAGAAAATAAGTTTGTGTTTGCAAATATTGCTCTCAAAGCTGATGTTTAATAAATTTGTTTCTTTTTCAAATGTGAAACATAATGTTTTTTAGGCGGCAAACAGATTGTGTTGAAATAACTCATATTATTATTATAATTTTATAAAAATATATGTATCCTTGCATGAATTTTGTGAATGTATTAATTATATCGGGTATAAAATATTGAATAATTCTTCTTAAAAATTAATTACAAGTTCCCATCCATAAATAGCACTAACTGTTCTCTATCTCTTTCATTCTCTGTCACATTTATTTTAACTTTGTAATCAGCGCCGTCTGTTGAAAGGGTAGGTATATACATAAAAGAGAAATAATAATTATAAGAAAAATCATAAGTTAAAACAATTAAGGTAAATAACAAACAAAAGAAATTACAAAAGCTTCTAAAATAAGAAAAAAATAGTATATTTCGTCAAATTAATTTGTAATTCTTGTATTAGTAATATTATGCTCAGTCTTGTTAATAATAAAATAATTACAATGTATTCAAACAAATAGCTAAACGTTTTTTTTTTAAATTTCAAAATATTAGAGGTTACCAACTAAAATGATTAGATTTCAACTTGTCAGTTCTACTTGCAACATTGTTAAATTAATAGAACTTCCCTTCAGTAGCGGACTATTTTTAATTTCGCATTTTGGTATTAGCTTTTTAGCAAAATTGCATATATTATTATTCTGTGTGCGCGTGATATATATATATATAGTTTTTTTTTCTATTATTTAATACATTATTCACATATGAATGCATACAAACAATGTTAGTGTACAATTACATAGAGAAAACGATAAAATTATTTCAAAACTATTCGTCTAACCCCGCAATCCATACAGAATTTGGCTTGATCCAGCAGAAACCTGCTTCCACACTCGTGACAGAATTTTGAAATCTTTCCTGATGGTGACGTGGGTGTGCCTGGAGGATCTAAATTGTTGGTACTACTATTGTTGCTGGTAGCGCCAATGATTTTAGAAGATGAATTGTGAATGATTTTGTTTTCCAAAGACGATGATGACAATGGATTGCGATGAAATGGACGTTGAAACTCCTTCATCTGCGATTGATGCTCCTGATGTTCACTGCTGGCGTGTTTATTGAGACTGATTGGTGGCAATGAATTGTCTGAACTGCTGCTAGAACTGCCAACACTAAAATTGCGACAGCGAAACTTTTGAGTGTCATTTTTATTTAAACTGGAATACATGTACGGTGTATTCGTTGGATAGAGAAAAGGAGATAGTTGTGGCGATTCTTGGGGTGTTGCTGGTGTTCTAGTCCGAGCTGATAAGCTACTGCGATGGTGAGAGTCAGCGGTAGGACTTTGTCGGGAGAGGCTAGAAAAAAAGTCAAGTGTTGATTAGTAACTTAATTTGGTTTGGTGAACAACGTAGATAGAGGTGTTAACTTAACCTCAATTTATAGAACGATTTTAATTCAAGGATTCCTATTGAAACAAATTTAGGTATTGACATGCTTCAATACATCTTAATTTATGACTTTCTTACCTAAAGTCGAGCGCTTTTAAATAAGCGATGAGAGAATAGGCATACATCAGGCGGAAGAGCGGACGTGGCTTTAATTGACTAATTTAAGGGTCGATCGCCTACTTAGGTCCGTTCGCGTACTTTAATTTGAAGAAAAACTGTCAAATCTCCAAAGTCGAGAGAGAATCCTCTCATTTGAAAGAAGAGTACGCCAACGTTTAATCAGAGAAAAATGAAAAACCTCAAAGTTTGGCTTGAAAAGAAGAAACAGGTGTTGTTTTATTGGCGAATTCATAGGATTTCATCATTTGACGTCCCAGCCGAAACTCTGCGTGAAATTAACGAAAGTAGGAACATTTTATTTTTGTTCATCTTTTTACAATTTTCTCAGTACGCGATCGGGACGAAAGTTTATATCAATTTATGTTTGCATATGAGTACGCAAATGGAATTATAGATTTACGTTTGCAAATTAGTACGCGAACGGAGTTGATACTGTAACAGAAGTGGTTTCATATCAGCCCTGCGATCACCTGACAACTTGCACATTTGGAAATGTTTACCACCAACATTTAAAAAATAGACTGAGCTGTCCTCCCCCACAGTTTCAGTTTCCTTCCCCTTTCAAAGGCTGACGAAATGAGAAACAAATGGAAAAATCCATTTAAATTGATAAACTAAAACGTCCACTCTTCCCTCTCTATCGCCAAGGAAATAAAAGAACATCTGAATATGTATTTCTAAATGCAGACATATTTCTTTCACACTTTTACCATGCGACCCCTTGCTCAACTGCTACCTTAAGAAAGGCAAACTATTTTTAGCAAAATCCCACACAAAAAAAAAGAGAAGGGAAATGAAAACTCACTCACCTTCCATAAGCTGAATCTGCACTGTGCTTCGATTGAACAACACTGCCGCCTCCTCCGCCAGCGCTGCCACTGCCACCTCTACGCACTGGATAACACTCAATACTGCTGATCTCATCTGAATCAACGGGATAGAGTGAACTTCCGGTCAACTGTCGTACGCAATTACCATTAATTTCATCTTGGACATTTGCTGCCACAGATGCGTGCAGATCCTGGAAGTCCTCGTGCATTTGCTGAATCAAATTCTTCGCATTGTTCAATCTAACATTTGGATAATCGTTCAGCAAATTGATGCGCCTCATTCGCAAGCGATCGTCACTCTCCTCACCATCATTGTCGCCGGCAACACGACCATCTGCATCGCCGATGTCCACTTCATCGTCGTCCTCGATTTTTCGAAATTTATTATCATTTACATCGACCTCCTCGATCTGAGCTGTCGGATTTGCCGTAACTATAGGATCATTTTTCGGATGAGGATCGTTTTCATTCTGATCAGTTTCAATGCTAATGAATATCTCACCGCGTTTCTTGTTCTCTTCGTGGTTCAGATTCTGCTCAACATCCTGTTCGTACTTCCGGCTGGAATTAGCTAGCGCCTCGTTGTTTGACCTATAGGATGGTATATTGTCGGTGTTAGATCGTTTATTCAGAGTTGTACGATTCATCAAGAACTCCCGACAGTCCTTAAACAACGACGGAAACTGCTCATCGTCGTTGTCGAAAGATGACAGGAATTCCTCAAAATCGAATTCATCGAATGTGGACGGAGAAAATGGTGGTATGTGTGCTGTTGATGATGATGGGAATAGTGGTGTGTGTTGGTGCATTTTGCGTCTGTCTGGTTCACAGGATGATCGATTATTGCCCTCGTCATCGGCGTCGGTTCCGTGAGCTTCGTTGTCTGGCGAGGTATCATATAGAAATTGATTGCGACCTAAGCGAATTTTTCGCTTCAACTGGTTGCGGCTATCACCGGTGGAACTGCGGTTACTGTTTGTGACAGGTGTAGATTTTGCCTGGGGCGCGGGTGTGGATGCTATTTTGAATGTAAGCGGACTAGGACTAGAATTTGATGACGATGACAAAGACATGTGGACGTTATCATCGGGGTTAAGTTTTTCGGTGTCGCAATCATTGCCACCGCCGGAAGTCGGCGATGAGGATGAGTTCGAGGATAGTGGCACGTCATTGCCGAACACCATTGACAGATTATCGCATACGTTGATCAACTTTGGATCGATGAATTCATTTGCGGCGGTACCACCCAAGCGATCCCTAGTGTCCAAGATCAGATTCAGGTTGATGGCCCTAGTCGCCGCTGGTGAGACGTCAGTTGGTAATGCACGTTTCACTGGTCGTGGGGATGCAGTTTGATTAATTGTCATTGGTTTGACAATTGGTTCCAGCTTAATGTTTTTAATGTTACCACTTTCAACAGTGGAATTGTCAACAACCCTGGTAGGCGTTTCTGGCTCGCGATTGACTGGTGATTGTTCATCCGTCAAAATGACACTTTTAGCTGAGTTTTGCTTGCTCAAAGTATTGCTCTTATCCTTGAGTTCTTTAGTATTGATCAATGGATTCTCTACTGCCTTAGCTTCATTTTCGTATTTCAAAAACACCGCTAAAGAATCGGTTTTCAGCAGATTATTGTTGCCAGTGCCAATTGGCGGAGTTGGCGACCCATCTTTGCCGCTTGGATTTGCACCAGGCAACTGGAGTCGCAAGTTCTTGCGATTCGCAGCTGCGTTTGAGTCACGTCGCACCACTCTCGGTGAATTCGATATGGCAAAATCATTCACGCAGACCGCTCGAACTGGCATCTCGTCATATTCCTCTGGCTTGAGGAAGTTTGATGAAATCGGACCTTCATCCGAGAGACCACGCTGAATAGTTGGCCGTTGTTTGTGTGATGAGGGAAAGAAAATCGGACGGGTTGGCATTGGAAGAGGTGACCGACGAGGTGCCCGCAGCGATGAAGTACGACGGAAACTTGACTTCACCGCGGTCAAAGCACGACGAGGATTTGTCAGCGATGTTGTCAATGTGAGAGATGTTGACATCTTGTTCGGTATGACAGGTGTTTTTGGTTTTAAAGGTGTTTTGGGTGTAGTTGTCAAGATGGATGGAGACAATGCGCCTTCGGTTGGTGACGACGGAGAGCATAGCTCCTCCAGCTGACGCTTAGCAGACAAGAACGGGTCATAGTTATCAGATAGGCCACTGAAATAAGTTGTAAATTGTAAGTTAATTAAATGTTTATCTATGTTTTTGATTCCTATGCGATACTGTCAGGGGGGAATGGGATTGAATAAGTATTTTTACGCTAGTGTCACACAGAGTACAGGGAATAGACTCTCTCTAAAAATAAGCCAACTCCACTTGTCGCGGAAAACAAAACACCAGTTGCGCCCAATTAATTGAAAGAAAATGTGTGACACTAGTTGCACTGGAACGTACTACAAACCTCACTATGAATGACTTATTTTTGGGCAAACAACCCGGAACTTGTTTCGTTGATGGTAATGCTCCCGTCTTGCAAGAATTACTCGAAGATGCCAACGAAGTTGAACTATTTAAAAACTCAGTGCGTTCCTTTATTAGGCGTCGTCGATCGCTGCTAGATTTTTCGACGAGATTCGGCAAAACTTCTGGTGGTGTCTCCATTTTTTTCCTTTTTGTTGTTGTCTTTGTCTTTGACTTCGAGTCTAATTTTGTTGCTGCATCAGAAATAGAATTTTGTGATAGGAATCGAATTAATAGAAATACTTGGATTATGTATTGGGAAACTAGAATGAATGCTTTGTTGTTATTGTTCGAAAGTGTTTACGGCTTGTTGTGTGGTTAATTTGAATAAATTAAAGGACTGACAATCGAATGCAAATATATTACATTAGGCCGCCTTAACGTGTTAAAAGATACAATACGAGATTAGTTGAATTAAAACAATAATTTTGAATAAACATCAATAAAACAACAAACCGATTGTGCAGGCAGCTTTGGTGTCAAATATGGTTGCTCATTTGTTGATCACATTAATTTTGGACTAGACAGACAGAATGTGTGCAAAGCGACCAAGTTAAGCCCGATCAATTTTTAGTGGTGGTTTTACTTCCACGATGTGAATTGGTTTCTGTTACTTATGATGTACTTTATTTGGCGTAAAACAACCTCGGATGAAGTTAAATCCGTAGCAGTAGGTAAGATAATATTGGGGCAATGACCTGGCGAAAAGGCATATTTACAAGGTCACTCGCGGACAAGTAATGAGGGCTTCTGAAAATTATATGGTCCACAGAACCGCTTTTAAAGTGGAGTATTCAGTGTATATTATCGACACTTTGTGTGAACGTCTAAAGCGGTGTTTGTCATTCAACTGACTAGTCTGACTCGGTGCAGAAAAGAACAACGAACTATATAGGTTATACAGCTTCGTTACTGCAGTCAAAAACGCTGGAATACAAAATCTGAAGTTGTTAGGGGGGTTGCCTAGCCCCACTTTTATTCGAGTCTACTTCGAAAGGTGTAAATTGCCGTTATTGGGTGTATACTAGCTAGACCTGTGGGACAATCTGAATAAGGAAATTACATATGCCGGCAATTGGACTTTGGCGAGTTAAACAGAAAGCAATAATGGCGAACTTGAGGCAGGTACGTATGAAAGCGCATAAACCAATGGCTTTTCGGTGAAAACTTAACGGAGAACTATAAATCTTCGGTCCGGTTTGTGAACATAGCCAGGAAGAAAATGTTTAATTGAAAATACAAACTGATAAATAGATTTTTGGCCAAAATGTAAGGGCTTAAGCCCAATAAATCTTTGAACTAACTGTAAGTTGGGGACGACTTAACCTAAAATAACGCTGCCGGAAAAGAACCAGCTTAGTAAGTTGAAGTAGAGACAAACATCTAAGGATGTAGCTGTTTGGTTTTGTATATCAATTGAATTCCTTTTTGTGAACAAACTTTAAAGTTAAATAAAATTAATTATTTAGGAGAGTCGGGCGCAGTGGCTCAATTGTTACTATGTCGGAAGTCGGACTACTAATCGAAAGGTCCCCGTATCAATTCCCGCCGGGGCCAAGTAATATCTAGAGTTTTTTTTCCACTGCCCCCCTCTTGCGAACGTCTGAAAAACATCCAAGAGTATCAATTGTCATGAGAAGCCTCTCAAATTTGCCGTTCGGATTCGGCTTAAAATTGTAGGTCCCTTCCACTTCGCAAAGAAAGTGGTTGGAGAAGCTAGGTTTTAGGTCCGGTGTGGGCCGTTAATATTTATTTATTTAATTTTTTAGGAGAAGATACAACCGCGAACTCTATGAACTGTACCAAGATGTAGATGTAATCCAAAATTCACGTCGACTACAGTAGCTCGGCCACTTTGAGCGAATGGACAATAATGCTCCCGGCCAAGAGGTTCGAAAAGGCAAGGAAGATCGAACCGTTCTAAAGACCAAGCCATCGTGGATGCCAGCGCGCTTGGTCTGGACAACTGGAAGCAGCGTATCTATGATCGCAGAGGATGGAAGGCTGCAGTGTCTCAGGCAGAGACTCTTCACGGGGCGACAGCCCATTAAGTAAAGTAAGTAGTAAAATTAAGTACGTATGTGTGGCTTGGCTAACACATATACGTTAGAAGTCTATCGCACTTCATCATATGATCTAAATGGTTAAGCGGGTAGAGGGAGAAACTCCCTAGATCCACGTGGAATCACAATGGACCTCATTTTGGTCTAAGTGTGTTAATTATAGCTGACAACCACCTTAACCTTACCTAACCTATACATGAAAATATCGGTGCCATTTCGGTGTTGAGGAAGATTCTGATTTTATCGGTTCGTCATCATGTGAAAGAACTTGGCCTGTGTTTATCGACTTTGTGGAAGAATTAACGCAAGCATCTTGTTTTGCACGCTTGCAAGGTTCAATTGCTGCATGACTTGAAGCCAGATGTGAATTCGGTGATTGGGCGCTTGAACAGTTGGAAGTCGATCCACTTTTTTACCGTACAATTTTGCTTTCCGTAATGATCACTTTTGTCTCAGTGGCTTTGTTAATAAGCAATATTGCCACATTTGGAGTGAGGAAAATTCAAAGGAATTCCACTTCTGCAAGAGAGGAGAGTACAAAGATGGTTTTCAATTCCCAGTCCCCAGGCTCGAAAAGACAAAAACGACCGAACCTTCGTTTTAAGACCAAGTCATCACGGTTGACAGAGCGCTCAGTCTGGACAACTGGAAGCAGCGTGCTCGTTATCGCGGAGGATGAAAGGCTGAAGAGCGGACTCTCCACGCGTCGAGAACTCGTTGAGCAAGTAAAGTTGGTGCGGTTTATATATATAATACTTCTTCAAAAAGTAACAAAATCGAAATGTTAATGACGCCCACTACAGAGCCATACTCAACGACTTTCCAAACATGCGTGAATATGGTCTGCAGGACAATTGACTTCAACAGGATGGTGCTACATGCCATACTGCTGGCGAAACCATCGAGTTATTGAAGGAAGCGTTCGACGACAACATTTTGTACCTCCTGAAAATGACATGTTGCTTGGGTTACAAGATTTCTGTATTCATATTCTTATTTTCTGTGGGAGTAATTGGTCTAAGGCCCGTTTGCTGATACTACACATAGCGATTTAAGTTCCACATAAATTACTAAGTGCAACTTATTGGTTTGCACCAAAATCAAAGTTTGCCATAAATGAGACTAAGTGGAACTTATTTTATGGGGAAGAAATAGTAGGCCATAAAGCGTTTAGGTTGCGCTTAGGCAATTTTAAATGTTATGTTTTATAATGACATTTGAGTAAATTGTAGCGCAAACAAATATAGTTCTTGCTTTAAACAAATTAAAATAACAAAATGGGATGTTGAAGTCTTGGAACTCATTGAAGTCGGTAACGATAGAAATGAGTATTTTTATAGCTTTGGTGAACTTGACTTCTACAAGCGATTTCGCTTAACTAAAGACATGACTGTTCATGTTCTAGAACAAATAGATGAAGCACTAGAACGGCCTTGTAACAGGTATTAAATGGAGGTTTTCTAAATTCGTGTTATAACTTTATATTCTCTAGAAACTATTCCATCGCACCCATTAGCCAGGTTTTGTTAGCTCTACGATTTTTCCACTGTGAATCATCTTCATACAATCTTCAAGCGTTGTAATTGATTGGGAATATTTCGACTGTTTCAAGGATCGTGTTAAGAGTTTCAATGGAAATCCCAAAACTTTATAGAAAATATATCAAATTACCAGATGCACCAGAAGAGGTTTGACGGGTCAAACGGGCTTTTTTTGATATTGCATCTTCCTTCTGTGCTGTTGATTGAACTTATGTTAAAATTCAGTCTCCTGGTAAGATCGTATTGATTTATTTTACTGCATATAAAATGCAAGTTCTTTTCAGGTAGATTAGAAGGCGAAATATTCAGAAACAGAAAAAGCTACTTTTTAGTAAATGCCCAGGGAATATGCACTGCAAACACGATGTTTACTTATGTGGTTGCAAGGTGGCCTGGTTCCACTCATGATTCCACAATATTTAACAGTAGCAGAGCAAGGGCCAAGTTAGAAAGTCCAGATTTCGCAGACTGCGTTATTTTGGGTAAAACAATAGGTTTCTATTACATGTTCAATTATATAAAATAATTCAATCATAGGTGATTCCGCTTACGCACAAAAAACGTACTTGATGACACTATTACTCAATCCCTGTTGCGCGTCAGAGCAACTGTATAATGAATCTCAAATACGAACAAGAGGTCCTATCGAAAAATCTTTCGGAATACTTAAAAGACGATTTCCCTTACTGGCTTATGGTTGTCGTCTAAAATTAAGAACTGTTTTTATAGTAATTGTGGCCACTTGTGTTTTGCATAACATATTAAGAAAGAATGGTGTACCGTTAGAACCTCCTGAAAGCGTTGATCTTGATCCAGAAGACATGCAACGCGTTATAAACTTAGGGCAAATCTCCCGGAGTTCCATCAAACTCAGGCATACAAAAACGAAAAGACCTAATAAATGATTCATTTGAAAATCATTTGAAGTTTATTTGACATTTAGCAAAACAGCAAAGTTGGCTGCATTTCAATTATTTTTATATTAGCTAAGTACACTTAAATATTTTCTGACAACTGAAAATAAATTAAGTTGCACTTAGAACTTAGGTAAACTTAGTTATGACACAAATTTAAGAACAGAATCAGCAAATGGGCCTAAGTGTGCCGGCCTCGTCCGGCTACCACTTTAACCTGTACTGTCATAACAGTGTTTTTTTTTATTTTCTAAATAATAGAAGCCTCAACTCTTTTTGAAACGATGTTTCATGGCTCAATCCTTTTTTTTAGAAACACCCCACTCAGATTCATGAATGATATACCTCCTTTAACTTTACAATATCGCCCCGAAATTCATTACTTTATTATCTACATAGAAAGAGCCCTCTTGCTCACCCGTACAAGGACGGGTAAAGGATGCCACTGATATGCCTCATTGACGAAGTGATCCGAAACCGGGATGACTATCTTTTATTGAGTTCAAACTGACGAACTCCACAGTAAGGATGCTATAAAGTGGGAAAGTTATAATCCATTTAACCTTGATCATTACCTCGCCGTTAAAGAATACGAAGACACTCGCATAGCACATCATCACGCACTTGTGCACTTTGTAACACCCAGTAAAATATTAGTTTTGACAGTGTTAACAATAAATCTTCTTGCAGATGTAACACCAAACCGTCAAATATAAACAATTTTTTGTAAACATAAATAACAATATCATAACCACACAAAACAAAGCAAAATAATAGTGAAAGCCCACGCAAAGTGTACACACACAAACAAACAAATAAACTTGTATGGAGAAACAGCAAAACAAATTAAGATACGCAGCCAAAAGCCATGTAGTAGATACCTTGCGTGTCAGCACTCATTTTCGTTCCTTTCGACGTGATCTTGCTTTTAAATTCCTTTTCGAATAACTGCTCCAAATCACCATCACTCATTGGAGCAGCAATGCCAGAAATCGTATCCGTAGACACGCTCTTCAACTCGTCAATTGCATTCCTAGTCGAATAATTTCGACTAACAAGAGTCGACTCAACGGATCGTTTCTTATTATTTGAATACTCCAACGGAGTAAGCTGTGATTTCTTTGGGGCTGCCAATTTCTTAATTGGATTAAGCTTCTTGAGAGGTTTTAAGCTTATAAAATTAAAAGAAGGGGATGATAAATTATCCTGACAGTATCTAATTTGACTCAGAATATAATGAAGGCATTCTCTTAAGAACTTACCCTTCACTCATGTACGATGAAGTCATTGAAGATGTCATGATGGACGATTTGGGATGATGTTCCTCCATAGATGTCTGCATGATTGAGTTCTCATCATTGGGAAACGAGTACTTGTCTCGGTTAACTGACCGTTTGGTCCTAAAAGCAAGGTCATTTGAATTTCAAAACAAGTATCTATATAGTTGAACTCACTTTAGACATGGCGCTCTGTATTTGGTTCTTGCTTCAAGGCGTTCCTTTGCTACAACCTGAGAGTAGGTGCTATTTTGTTTTATCGATGCAATCAAGGCCTTCTCCTTGCACCATTCAACGTGACGATCGTAGGCCTTTACACCGAAGCAACGCTCACAATAGGGACATGGTTCAGCAGGAGGCGGTTGTATACGTTTGGAAATAACCGCGGCTCGGGAACGTTCCTTGGGAGCCGAAACCGAGTGACCCGCTGAAGTTCCTAGTAAGTTCATCGATGTCGGTGAGGGGCTTGTAAGTTTCTTTAAAGCCACCGGCGTAATGGATTTTACCAGTGCGGACGGTTTGATGACTTCTTCTTGTGGCTTCTTTGGTGAGAGGATAGGTGGTAGCGCCTTTATGTTTGAGGAAAATCAATATATATAAAAATCGCATGCATTATTAGAGTAATTTAAAAAAAAAAACAGAGTTTACCTGGATTGGTTTTGGCGATACACCCCTCTCTGGTTTTGCTGCTGGTAAACCGAAGTTCTTCGGCAATGGGTATGCAGCCAATTCAGTACCCTCTCTTCGTTGACGTGAGGAATCGAAGATTTTTCGTTTCCTCACGGTCATTTTTTCGCAAATTCGTACATGTTTTTCGAGGGTTTTCGGCACAAATGTGCGACTGCATGTCGGACATGGTATCAGCTCAAGGCTGACGGGATCTTCGCTGCCTTCAATTGTGTTGTCTTGAAAAAAGAAGATGATTATAAAAATATGTTTATATAATAAAAATAGATTTACATAAATTGTTTTAAAAATGTGATTAAGTATTCTTTGTACATTTTATACGATTTATTTAAAGTGTTTATTTTAGTACTTAAGCTAAAAATATTAGGTCGAAGCCTTGCAAATAGTATTGCAACACTCGCAAAGTCAACAAGAACGTCATCAGGCCATCAGTCCATGAAGGAGAACTTTTACGAGACCATTAAATAAAAACCAAAGGCGTACTGTCAAAAGACTCTACACCAGATGTGTGACAACCATGTGTGTTGTGTATCAAGTGTCAGCAAAAGAACTAAGCGTTCTACAACCGATAGGTCAAGCACTAGGGACTAGTGGGTGGAGGCGTTTTCTCAGGCAGTCTAAATCTTAGTCTCTCTTTCCGTCTTAATCAAAGAAGATCAAAGAAGTTTCATGGTGGCTGAAGAGGAACCTGGTATCCGCTAAGAATAGCCAAGTCGCGATCACGACCCTTTATAGACTACCGATCATCTAAGGGAGATGGCGGAACAGTTCAACATTCACCTGTTTTGGGTGCCGGTGAACAGGGGGAACTGCAAAAATGGCTGATGATCTCGCCAATAAAGCAACCACGTTACCTCTTTTACCTGATAAGGATTCTCTAGCTATGCCAATGGCAAACAAATTGACGTAGGTCCAAAACGGATCAAGTGGATTTATCTTCTAATATTCATTCAAATCCGAAACATTATACGTACTAGGCATTGAATACAAATACTCGCCATGGTATAACCTCGCACTTGCCCAACTGCAGTCAGAACTTTTGTCTTTCCTCCACAGCGCATAATGTATAGCTTACTGCCGCAGAAAGCGCCGAAACGATTGAATTAGCACAAAAATGCAAACACGGTGCTTTGTAAAATTATTTGAAGCTGACTTTATACCGTTTAACTGCACTAACCAAGTGGCTCACTGAAAAAAGTACACGGATAATGATATCTTTAAGACTCGATACAAAATCGCACTCCCTCTCCACAACAAATCGTCGATAATTGAAGTCAAGGTCTATGCAAAAGAATTCTGCGTTAAGGTATGCTTACGACGAGAATTGCTGAGGCCAAATATCATTACATTTTCAACACTCAAAGCACTTCCTCACTACTAAAAGTTTGACTCCCAGGATCCTGTGAATAATCTCAAGCACATAGCTGCTCACAACGCCGTTTATTATTGTCTGGGTTCCCCGACAAGGCTGTACCAGCTTGCGTTACGCGCGGGTAAATGTGCAGTGCTTCCATCAAAGAATACGCGTTGATAGCTTGTATTCCTCACCGACAAGTTCATATTAACAGAATTCAGCGGGTTAAGACAAATGCAGTCAGAAAATTAAATTGACCGGAGGAATTGCCAAATTTTAAAGCTCGATGTCTTCTTCTACGAGTGCAATCACTTTCTGCTCGAAGAAAGTTTTAGGGCATTATGTTTGGGACGTAGCTGCCGAGTTTTTTTTGTCTGTGAACATATAAATGTAAGATTACTTCGTCAAAATAGTTTTTAGACCGACAGACAATAAATGAAAGGTTATAGTTAAGTTTAGGGCATCCGCATAAAGACAAATTATTTAGAATAAGTATCCTGTTAATTTTAAGTAAGGTTTAATCATTTTGTCTAGTATGTAAGTTGATATTTAATATCCAGTAAAAAAATAATTTTAAAGGGCGTAGCTTCTGCACGAATAAATTCATCTGGATTTCATAGGATTATTTCATTGCAAATATTCGAATACATAAGAAGGTATTGCTCAAAATGAACCTACCTCTGGATGTCTTAATAACTTAAATTTTGTGAGTACCTAGCACAAGGTGACTTTTCCGTTTTTAAAAAAGGAGTTTTAAAACTTTCTAATTTCTTGTCACTATTTACAATTCATTACTAACAATTCATTTTTTACAGTCTCTGAATAATTCTTTTATCTGGTGAATGGAGAACACTGAACATTTTTGACCAACATGTGCAATTTTTCGAAAAACCGCGGTTGGTATTTCCCTCACCGCACGAAAGGAACGAAAGGAATACACCCGAAATCCGAAATCCGAATGGGACGTATAATGGGGAAGGAGGATAACAGATGCCAGGGGACGAGCATTTCTGAAAAAAAAATGTCAGTGCTTGAAGTCGTCTGTTTCAATCAAGGCACAAGAATACGGAAGGCAGGCGTGGAGACTATCATCGATATCACCTTCATAAGTAGCTTGTAAAAATATTGGCGTCACTAAGACACCATCTCCAGATGGAGTCCCAAACAGAGCACTGAAAGCAGCGATTAGCCCAGGACCGGATATATTTATAAAAGTCTAAAGGAGAGACATTTCGCGACCACTGGAAGCTGCAACGATTGGTGCATCTCCCGAAAGAAAGCACCCAGAAGTGCTCTCGTCATATGGCATTATTTGCCTCTTGGACATGATTGGCAAAATCGTAGAAAAGGAATTCCAAAACAGACTTTTGGCAATAGCTGAAGAAAGGGGCGCTTTTACAGTTCGGATTCAGAAAAAAAGTTGGTTATCGACACAGCTGCTACAGCTATAGAGAGAAGACAAATACTACGCCGTTGTCATCCAAGACCATATTTTTGACATATCGTGTTGTGATAGCACTGTCTTACTTATAGGCGACTTCAATCTGCCACATATTGGATGGGTACCTTCTGAGGATGATTCTCATTTCATTCCATCCATGACTCTGCCCAACAAGAGCTCGCTTTACTAGACAACATTTTGTCTTTTGACTTACAGCAAACAAGCTGTATAAAAAATTTCAAAAATCGAACTCTCGATCTTGTTTTCTCTTCTGACGCTGTTAGTAGTGTGGTTCTGGAATCCCACTTCAGTACAACTAACATATATAACAATCATCCACCCTTAGATGTATTTATTGAACTAGGCGCACATTTGTACGAAAATAGTAATTCGAATGACCGTTCGCAATCTTTTGACTTTCGGAAAGCTAATTTTCAAAGGCTTTCTGATGAAATTAACAGCTTTGATTTTAATCTTACTGCGTCATCTCATATTGAAGATGCAGTAGGTTCATTTTATTCTTTGATGGATAACTGCGTGAATAAAGTTATTCCTGTGAAATCCTCTAGGAATCTGAAACCGTCCCATCCCTGGTACACTAAAGAGCTCAAATCGATACGAAACAGACGTAATAGGGCTTGGAAGACTTATTTAAAAAGTCTCTGCCATTCAGATCTTGAACTCTGTTTATTTCTGTTCAATGAATTAAAATTTTTATCCTGCAACTTATATATTGACTATATAAGTAAAATGGAATGCTCTTTAAAATTGAACCCCAAACTTTTCTGAGGTTTTGTCAATTCTAAGAAAAAAACCGATGGTTATCCATCGAAGCTTACTTACAATAGGTCTACAACTGCTGATTGGCTAGATGCAAGCAATATGTTTGCAGAGAGTAAGTCATTTAGGGGGACCCCTCTTCACATTGATGATCAATATTTTAGTTATCTAACTAGCTGTTCCCAAATAAGTTTTAGTAGTATCTCATTCGATTTGGAAACAATTTTAAAATGTATTTCTTCTCTGAAGAATGACTATTCATCAGGTCCTGATGGCATTGCACCGATTGTTCTTAAAAAATGCAGTCATGCAATTGCTCCATATCTTATGTATCTGTTTGAATTGTCCTTTAGTACAGGTAAATTCCCTAATCTATGGAAAAGTGCTTTTATCACACCTGTATTTAAAAAAGGCGAACGTGGTGATATCACTAATTATAGGCCTATTTCAAAGCTTTCGTGTATCCCTAAGCTTTTTGAACAAATTGTTTGTGAAAAGTTAATATTTCTTTGTCGCAATATAATTTGTAGTGAACAGCATGGATTTGTACAAAATAGATCCACTGTCACTAATCTGCTAAGTTTCTTGCATGATTGTTCTAATACCTTAGAAAATAAGGACGAAATGGATTGCATATACACTGACTTCTCTAAGGCTTTCAACCAGCTGTCCCATGAAATAATCAAATTAAAGCTCAGGGCTTTTGGTTTCCCACCATATTTCATAAAATGGGTTAATTCATACCTAAGGTCAAGGATTTATCAAGTGAAATTTAGAGGATCGCTATCTGTATCTTTCACAGCCCAGTCTGGAGTTCCCCAAGGAAGTCACCTCTGACCAATTCTATTTATACTTGCCATTAATGATGTTAAGGCATGTATAAATCACAGTAATATCCTGATCTACGCTGATGATATGAAAATATATAAATCTATCACTAGTCAGCAAGACAGAATTTTTCTTCAACAACATAGGGACGGGCTACAGTCCGCTTGGGCGAACTGTTGGATACACTATTCTTATTCCTATCCCTCATAAGTGGGCGTGACAAAAGTCTAAGTATGGTTGAATTGTTAAGAACGCTCTACATATTTTGTTATATAACATTTAAAGGATTTTATCAAAAAAAAACGCTCCCTAGCTCAAACTTGGGTGTTTCAATAAAATTGTTTTATTTAATTGTGGGCGGATTTAAAAAAAATTAACAAATGAGCATAAAGGGCCCCTAGAGAGTATATATTATAAATTTCAGCTCCCTAGCTCAAACTTTCAATTTTCAAAAAAAAATAAAAATTATTGTGGGCGTGTCAGTAGGCGGATTTTGAAAATATTTACACATGAGCTTAAAGGGCCCCCAGAGAGTATATATTATAAATTTCAGCTCCCTAGCTCAAATTTTGGTTTTTCAAAAAATTGTTTTACTTATTTGTGGGCGTGTCAGTGGGCGGATTTTGAATTTTTTTTTATCCCGAGCAGTTTTAGGAGTCATAGATCATATACAAAAAATTTCAGCTTTCTAACTCAAAATTCGATTTTTTCCAAAATTTTGTTTTTTTTTTTGAGTTTGTGGGCGTGTCTGTGGGCGGATTTCAAAAATTCGTAAACTTGATTATTTCGGAACCCTAGAGAGTATATGGTTAAAATTTCAGCTCTCTAGGTCCAGTTTAAATGCCTAATTTTTGCCGACGGACGGACGGACGGACATGGCTAGATCGACATTACTATCGATGCTGATCATAAATATAGTATCTTGTAGGGGTCTACGGGCAATATTAAGGTATGTTACAAACTAACGGTTTATCCCTGAACCCTACTAAATGTCAACACATGACATTCTCTAGAAAGAATAAATCCTTTCCACTTTTCAATATTCTCTGTTTCAAAATATTCTTTGTAATGTTGATAATTTTAAGGATCTTGGGGTTTATTTCGACCCCAAACTGGTTTTTGCTAAGCATATTAATTCTATTATTAATAAATCTAATTCTATGCTGGGTTACGTAAAAAGGTGCGCCAAAGAATTTAATGACCCTTAACTTTCTATGTCAATGTACAATTGTTTTGTCCGTCCGATTCTAGAGTATGCCTCTCAAGTTTGGACACCGTTCTACAACATTCATTCAAATCGAAAAGAGGTCATTCAACGTAAACTTATTCGATTAGAGGACTTCCATGGGATGATCCATTTAACCTTCTTCCTTACAGTCAACGTATCAAGCTTCTTCAAATGTTACCCCTTTCTCAACGAAGGCTTAATAGCGATATCATTTTTTACAGCAGCTTATATCCGGTCAAACAGATGCACCTGACTTGCTGTCGTCTATTGGCTTTAATTTTGGTGGTGGTGCCCATAATTTACGCAGTGTTGAATTATTGTTTAGCGTCAATCATAGAACGAATTATGGGAGGCATGAGCCTATTAGTCGTATGAGTAGAATCTATAATCTAAATGATCATGTGATTGACTTGCATGTTAGTAAAATTAACCTGAAAGATATGTTGCGTAATAATGCTTTAATGTCTTAAATTATTTGCATGATTTGTGTCTATGTTAGTATTTTATAGGTACATAAATATTGTATTTTTAGTTGTTTTGTCCTTACTAACACCTGCACTAAATGATGAGCCTGTGAGAGCACTTTTAGTGCCGGCAAATGTCTGCTCGTGATAGTTGCTTGCTTTAAGCACTCCACGACACAGAGCTGATAGTGTTTTTTTTTTTTTTTTAAAAAAGACATGAAAAACTCTTTCAATTCCGCAAACTGGTCCTGCATCAATAGTAATATAGCTCACTTATATTTTCAGGATACTTTCGTACTACTTCAAGAACGGAAGCCTTAGCTACAAGAGCAACGAAAGTACCAAGCTCTCAATGTGTTAGTAGGGGTTCCGCAAGGATCTGTCCTAGGCCATCTTCTTTGGAATATTTCGGTCGAGGCTGTTATGGGGCTACCAATGCAATGGTGAAGGTTGTTTGCAAATGATCATCACTTAACCCTGACAAAGGATATTTGGCCTTGAACTACCAGAACTGAAAACTAAAGCAGTTTTAATAGCAAGTCCAAAAATTAGCCGAATACATACAAGTACGCGTGGAAGATCAAGCCATTCGAACCAAACCAGCAAAGCTAGATGTAATGATCTATAATAGGCTTAGCTTTAAGCCGCACCTAGGCTACGTTGGTAAGAAAGCATCGGTCCTCCAGTCATCGCTGGCAATTATGCTGCACATGCATTTTGAGAATGGATACCGACATGACAGATGCAAGCTTTGCAGTTGGCCTGATGATACTGTCAGAGCAAACATCGACCAAAGTTAATAACATTTCGACCAGCGTCCTAATCGCACTGAGTCCAACATATTGAACCAATGAGGCACAAGCGCAAGCCTTTTGTAACTGCTTATTTGAAAGCTCATTGCTCACATATAGATCAACGCATTTGTAATTTGTATGCCTGTTACTTTTAAAATTAGTCGAAAGTAAGCCAAACAAAACCCAAAACAAGATCTATTTCGTACAGCGCCTAGGCAAATATAAAATACAAAAACGAAGTCACACACATTTTAACTAGAAGCCGTTCAGAGGAATAATAACTCGTTCCTTAAAGAATTTCCTTTAATCATACTCATAAATGAGCTCAACAACCTTGTTACAGCTCTTGTACATGTTCAAAGTACCTAATTAGCTCTGTTGTTCGGGTCATTTGCCGGTCACACAACGGACCTTGCACAACACGAACATTCAACAAGAGTTTTGCGTAATTTTAAAACAAATTAATTTAATTCTGGAACAGAAATAGAAGAACAAGCCAAATCACCGAGCTCCTCGAAACGCGTTCCTATTAATTAAGTGAATCTCCGCTGCCACTTCGGCATGAGTTCTCTGACGCAATCTAACTTGCAATCTTCCTGCTTGTAAATTGCTTGTTCTGCAACATAGAGTTCTTACTCAGTCCGCGGCAGATACACACGAGTAGATACATACATACATTTATGTTCATACATCCATCAACAAGAAGAACTCTGTTTGTTTTCATTCGGCGGAGGTTTCAACAAACATTTGATTGTATTTTGAACATCCCAGTCCGAAATGCAACGCATTTTAGCGGTGTCTTAATTTAGAACGTTTTCGACTTAGAGCGCTCGCGATGAATTGCTTCTTACTCCAGGGTATCGTGCCTGCATACAACTTAATCCGCAAATTGATATTTGTAATGTAATTGCAACTCTTAGAGGTAATTTTCTGCCCCGGATTCTCGTGGTTCTTTTGTACCTTTTTTTTATATTTTTCTTTTTATATGTTTTTACTGTTTTGCCAAGTAAACATAGTTTTTGTGGCAAAGGCGCTGCAATTGATATTCTAAATTGAGAAGAACTGCGGTCGATCTTTCATAGATTGTAGGCGATAAATTGTTTAGGTTTGGTTGCGGTCGGAATGTCGGCTTATGATGTGTAGCGGATATTTTGATTGCTATGGTACATGAGCAGAACAGAGGAAATTATGTTTACCCGGATGGATATGATATCAGGGCTTCACCACGTAGAGAATAAAATATGTAATAAGTCATCATATCCGGTGGAGCTGTAAAAGAATGATTAAAATTGTAGATGACAGCTAGGTGTGTGTGAGGTTCAACATTTGATTCATTGGAGTCCTTTTAAGTCACAGCGATTTAATATGTTAATATGTATGAGGTTTCGGAAATACCACAGAGAGACTGCCTGTGGTAACTGCATTTTGATCTATGGAATATGAGGTTCGGGTGGTTCGAGTTCCAGCTTTGTGATCGTATTTCAAATTTCCAGAAAACTTGACGTTTGAATATAATTAAGGCCCGAGCATATACAACACGTTGCGTCGACGTTTTCAACTGACACCTGAATAGAATAAACGCTTTCTTATGGAAGGTGGCCAATAAACAACGCAAACGCTAAAAGCGACGGATAAGGTAGGTAGGCAGCCTGAACTACATCGAAAACAAAAGAGCGATTTTTTCCTGTAGTTCGACTAACCAAGTGACTACGATAACCTTGTATGCTTGAATGGAGACAAATAGTTTTAATTGGATTCTTACACAATGCTCAGAAACGAAAGGCGTTATCACTCATTTAAAATTGAAATTGAAATATGTTCTTAGACGTGTTGCAGAAAGCAACTGTCGATTTTATAGTTACCTATACGTTATTTGATTTTCACTTTTCAAATCAATTAACTTTTTATCGAGGAGGAACTGCGAGAAAATGGTTGCGGTGTTATAAACATGTAGTAGTATTGTGCCCGGAGCTTTGTAATGTTTAACACGAATTTTCGTTCAGTACTGTAGGCTGTAGGGGTCGTAGCCTGAATGGCATGCATTTAAAAAAAGAAAGTTATGTTGACGCACTCTGCATTTTACTCGCACCAGTACTTTTTGTACCTTTTTGTTCTTTATTGCACTTTTATTTCGATGTAGTTCAGCCTTTACTTTCTAGTTTTCTGTCCGGTCAATTCTTTATAAAGGGTCTTTCATTAGCGACTTGACAACTTCAAACTTTCAGTGTGAACGCATCCTTAAAGCGATTTCCAAACTGTCAATGTCAACATATTCAGTAAAATTAACATTTTCATCATTGTGAAGTGCACGAAGGAATAACGTTTACAAATTATTAAAATTTACTACCGAAATTCCGAGCCGGACCACCTCCAATTTTAAGAGCGTTAACCCCAATTTTCGGCCGTTATGCTCGTCCTAGTAGGCAAGCAATTCATAGTCTAGTGAACAAATTTGAGTCAGAATAAATTTTTAACTTTCTTATTACGCTCTTGGTATTATTCATTTTTATTTGTAAAATAATTATCAATTTTTATCCCCCATTCTTATGTTGCTCATGTAGCTTTCATTAATTGAATTTTGTAATTTTGTTTCCTCTTTTTCTATGCTTAATACTCTTTTATAAGATATGTATTTTACGGTATTTAAGCAACTCGTTGAAATAAATAAATAAATAAATATATATTCGCTGCTTGATGTTGCCGTGCCAGTGAGACTACGTTTTGCCTGAAGTGTGGAGAATATTGCTGCCGTAGAGGCGTCCGTCGCAAACCAGCAAAATTAGTCAATTTCACGGCGTTCTCAAGAATCGGGCATCTCCCGGACCACATTACGGTGAATTTTGCAAAAGGATCTTGGCATACACCCTTACAGGATCAAGCTGACTCAAGAACTTAACCCACTAGATCATATGAAGCGACGTACGTTCTCGGATTGGGCTCTGGACAAAATGGAAGAAAATGAAGAATTTCATCGCAAAATCATTTTCATCGATGAAGCGCATTTTTGGTTACGGCTTCGTCAAGAAACATAATATGCGTTACTGGACAGGTGAGATCCCTCATGTGCTTCATGAAACAGCACTTCATAAGTAAAAAGGCACTGTTTGGTGCGGTTTTTTGCCGGTGGCGTCATTGGGCCGTTTTGTTTCGTCGATGAAAATTACCGTCACGTTACGATAAATGGTATTCGCTCCAGAGACATGGTGGAACGTTATTCCTTAGAGCAATTACATGAATTGGACATCAGTGATATGTGGTTCCAACAAGGCGGTGCCACAAGCCACAAAGCGGGTGCAACAAACGATCAATCGAAGTTTCAGTTCGGTGAACGTGTTCTCTTGAGAAACGAACCCGTCTATTGGCCACCGAAATCGTGTGATTTAACGCCTCTAGACTTTCTTTTTATGGGACTACATTTAGTCATTGGTCTATGCCAACAAGCCGGCGACATTAGATTAGCTCAAAGCCAATATTGAACGAGAAATAGCGGCCGTATCGGTCGAAATGTGCAGTCGAGTCATCAAAATTGGGTTCAACGTATCGACCGCTGCATACGTTCCCGTGGTGGACATATGAACGAAGTCGAATTCGATTCATAAATGTTTTGATAGTTATTCAAGCTAATACATTTTTTAGAGATATCTCAAGTAGTTTGCATTTTATTTAAAAAAGAAGTTGTCAAGGCCTTAATGAAAGACCCTTAACATTTACACATTGGTGATAACTGATAACATTCAGGGCGACTGTTTTTCATCTAAGCGCCCACGTGCAAAACAAGCTGCCCCCAACCCATAACCTGTTTTCACTTATTTGGAATGCTTAATTTGACATTAATAATAAGAATAACAATTAGGTACTTCTGTACATTTGAAGATATAAAAATCGTGCGCTTTTCCTGCGTCCTGCGAGCGAAGATATATAAAATATGACTTGAATATAGTGAATATTATAAAATTGACTTTTCAACCGAATTAAAGTACTTAAACTAGTGTAGTATGCCTGACAGTTTTAATTGATTAAAGGGCGAAGAGATGTATAGAACTATGTTAGGTTAAGTTCAGATTAAACATGTCAATATTGTTTAGGCCATCACTTTATTTATTTTACAATGAAATACAAATAAAAGCAAGTAAGAAATATTGTTAGATCCAGATATAAGATTTTTTTAAACGATTGACAGATTGCTTATGTCACCGAGAAGTTCGCAATCAAAGTCGGTGTACACCAGGGAAGTCCTTGATTTTCTGTTTTAAGCAAAGTGTCGAAGTGCAAGTGCTAGTGCATCAGTTAGTCTTTGCTGACGATTGAGCCATCATTAGCGATTAAACGTCCCTGCAACGAGCAATGGATGTATGGGTGGAAGTTTTGGAGGGGAATGGGTATCCTATTAGTCCGAAATAAAAACAGAATCCTTGTGCTGCCCGTTCTCTGATCCGATCCGACCTATTCTAGACATTTATACGAATGGAAGAGTGATTCCCAAGTGCGAAAAGTTTAAATATCTGGGATCTATTAACAATAGCGAAGCAAGCTATGATAACGACATTAAGTGCGGCGTATGCGTAGGGCGGATGAAGTGGCGGGAAAACTCAGCCATCTTCTGTGACCGAAAAATGCCTCCAAAGCTGAAAGGAAGGTCCTACACCGCAGTTGTGCGCAAGGCGCTCACAACCAGTTCACAGTGCTGGACAGCTGAAATGAAGATGCTTCGCATTAAGCAGGAGCTTGTACGAATCAAGATCCGATAGGCGTCACCTGTCAAAAAGGCAATATCAATCAACGTTTTCAGCGACGAAGTGATTAAAGATCGGGAGGCCTGTCGTTACATTCTGAGGTCGTTCTTCTAGCCCCACAGGCGGACCAGTAGGGATGCAGTTAAGTGGGAATGTGATGATCCCTTTAATCCTGATCATAGGCATCTTTTCCTTCCTGCCAGATGTTGCAGGCTAACTTGTACATTTCTCCATCCCGCATTGCGAATCTCGCAATCACTCACTGTCAAACAGAGCTGGGCAGCAGTTCCATTTCAGGGTTTTTAACTTCTCTTATATGTACATTAGTATAGCAAGGAGAAAGATATTGCAAAAAAGTGTGTCCCGAATTTCCGTTCCTCGGTCCGTCTGTCCGTCTGTCACCGAGGCTCCAGCCAAAATGGGTGGACGGATTTGATTTAAACTTCGTATTTGGGGTTAGCCAGGCCTATAACTCGCGGCTATTTTTTTTTATTCCAGCATTTAAAGTAACGGTACCTATAATACAAATGGTTATTTCAACACCGATTTTCTCAAAAATGGCTTTAACGATTTGATAATTTTTGAAACATAAAATAATGGAGGTGAGCGTAAGAAAATGACGGGTCAAGATTTTCTAAGAAACCTCACACACCGACTTATGCTACTATTTGAAAGAAATTTGTATATAAATTCTTGATTTATATTTTTTTTTATAAATTTTTCATTCATGTAAAATTATTTTGAATTTTTGCAGATTTTTTCTCAAATACTTGGCTTGGGTGTCAGAAGATTTTTTACTCAGTTTTTCCAAGGCTCGATTAACTGTACTTTGGAAAACCAACAATTACTCGAAAACAGGCGACGTTATTGTAAGGAAACTTGATACAACAATACATATTGAAACGAAATATTAAGGAGACAGATATAGTTTACGCCGGGTCGGTCTTCTTCTTCTTCCTTTAACGAAGAATATAAGAATACTCCAAAAACGATTATTTTGCAGATTTTAACAGTAGTAAAATCATCGAGATTTTAACAAACGACTTCTTCTTTTGCAACAAATAAGTCATAATCTAGACCAGAGAAATCCTATCCTAACTCTCCGACTTCACTGAATCCCCACTAGTCTGCAAGAGGCGTTCGGCGGTTTCACCTCAAAACGTATCGGCAAATATCCTGGTTTCGGGTAACTTCGTCACTGAGACCATTTTGTTACCATTTCGACAAACATCATTTGTGCAAAAGTAATTTCCATAGTTGTAATTATTAAAAAAAAATCAGGCTGGAAATTAATCCCCTTGCTTTATCCATTTATTTATTGCTGCCAATACACCACGCTCCATCTAGAAACTTAAATTACATATACAAACATATATGCATATTGTAACCTAACTTGTAAGATGCCCTGACAGAGAATTTGCATCAGAGAACGGGCGGCCCATGTACTCTGTTTTATAAGAACTAAGAAGCAGATTATTAAACAACCATGAATATTACGATTTAATGGTTTTTTATGTGATACCACACAATTTTTCCTGGTTTTAATTTTTGTTTTCCGTCAATTTCCTTTTTTATTTTGTTTTGAATGAATAACCACCTTACATTCGTTAGCACGTGAAGTGAACGGCTGGAGTTACAGCGCTATTTCACGGTTAGCCACAACCGATCATTAGACTCCTTCTGTGGTGCTGGTCTGTCTTTTTCCTTCATTTTATCCCGAAAATCCGTTTCTTCCACTGGGATTCGAACCTAGACCAGCGTCTTCTCAGGCAAGCACTCATGCACACAGAAGGAGTCTGATGATCGGTTGTGACTAACCGTGAAACAGCGCTGTAACTCCAGCCGTTCACTTCACGTGGTAACGAATGTAAGGTGGTTATTCATTCAAAACAAAATAAAAAAACATGAATATCAACGGAATCAGGACGCTTTTCTGGTGTAAACCTGCTTCGATTGCAAACTCTACGGCGACTCTATCGGAGCATCCTATGTTCTTGTCTTTGCTTTCTCATTCATATCCATGATCCTCATTTGGTGAAATTAAACACATAATTGTTTAATTTAACGTAAATGTTATACATATAATTATTGTTTAATTTCACGTAAATGTTAAACATGACGTGACACGTGACCCGCACTGAAACTAAACTGGTTGTCCGGAATGATGTAATTGATCTTAACCCACTTCAACAGGCAACCTACTGAAAGACCTTGCGTGTTTTTGGAAGATTAACTCAACCCAAGCTCGTCCCGTTTTACCCTTATTCAGAAAAGGTTGTACCTTTTGGCCTTCCAATGCCACGGATGATTTGCATTATTGAGCGTATTGTTGAATAGCGTGGTAAAAAAAACCCCAGGTCACTCCAAGATGCATAAAAGATGATCTTTCGACTCGACCAATTTTGGTGTATCTCGTCCAACAGCGATGACGTCATTCGCAAAGTTTTCATCATTTAAAAGGCGGAACCTGTTATTTTCAGATCGCCGATTCTCAAGTTCGGTGTGCAGAAAGAAGTCACTCACCAGTGTCATGTTCTCAATGTCGTGATAACATCAAAACGGATTGTTTACCGTACATGGCCAGCCAATCTATTTTCTCCCCGATTTCGAAAAACGCGTCGTTTGATGCGACACTTTCCGAAGTAGTTACAACAGTCAGTACCTTGACTGTTTATCTATTGTCTGTTCTCTGAGGAGACATTTTACCTCTTTTTTCACTCAGGTATGGGTACGCCTCGAGCATCTATACACTTTTAACAAATCCATTTGTCTTGACATGAAAAAAGAATATTTGGCATTAACATACAGGGCCTAAAACCTAGCGTCTCCAACCATTTGCTTGTACGAAGTGGAAGGGACCTACCATTTTAAGCCGAATCCGAACGGCAAATTTGAGAAGCTTCACATGACAATTGATACTCTTGGATGTTTGTCAGACGTTCGCAAGAGGTGGGGCAGTGGAAACAACTCTTAGATGTTACTTGGCCCCGGCGGGATTTGAACCTGATACCTTTAGATTAGTAGTCCAACGCACTAACCTCTGGCCACTGCGTCAACCATCTCTTTATATGGCCTCCTCGAAAAAACAAGATTTCTAGTTCTGCTTATGACTCCCTCCTTTTATCATTGCCCCAAACAACATGTCTATGGATACATTTGTCTAGTTCATAGATTCGAGACATTAGATTACTAAGAATTCGATCAATTTCGATGGATTGTGCCAGCAAACATGGATCCCACAAATTTCGAGTTGAATGAAAGATCAAAGCTAACAGCAATCAAGGCGAAGCATCAACTCAAAAACTCATGAAAGCAGCCAAGATTGTGTAAGACCCACTGCCCATAAAGGGCAAATTAATATATTCTAGGAAAGACACACCCGAGGAAAGAAAAAGCACGTCAACGTGTCTCAAGTTTAATTTACTGCGCAATTTATGCATGTGATCCACGTTGAAACAAATGGTAGAAAGAAAAAAAACTACATAAACTTGAATGGAGTAACATTTGTTAACGTGTTACAAAGAAGTTGTAGGAGTTTGTCACGCTTAATGCCTTATTGTTAATTAGTCTGCCTAAGCCTGAAGTCGGACACCGTCAGGGCAAACTAAGGTATTAAGAATAAGTATGCTAAAATCAACTACGATTCCACCACCTTACATGGGAGCAGCGCAGCAGCACGTAAAAAAAATATACAATGAAATTGCATGCCATCGACACTCAGCCAGAACACTCCCATTAAGCAATTGAAACCATTTCAATGCTTATGAACTCAGCATGCATACTCTAGAGCTGCTGCTAACCTGAATCCCCTCCTGCAATGGTTAAATGTTGCGAAAGGAAACAATGCAGAAAATCTGAACAAATTAAAGTCGACAGATAAGACATCAGCATTTCTGTGTCTTCCAGTCTGAGAAATCAAACCGCTCATTCAAGATCTCGGAGCAAAATTTAATTACGGCAGTCAAAATAAACGGTGTACCGCTAGTCAACACAATAAACATTAAACGTTATAAATCTTAAACGCTTGGGTTGCAGTTTTAAAATTGCCGCTAAAGATGCATTCGTTGAAATGCATAATTAATTTCCAGCAAACATCGTATGTGGCTAATCAAGTGTGAACCATAAAATGTTTTTGTATGCCGGACTACTGGTGAAATCTTTGGCTTAACAACAAAATCTGAATGCAGTTTCTTTATAATTATGTGTGATGATTCATTAAATAGATAGCTTTTGTTTTTAACGGGTCGATTGAACACTTCTGGAACCAAAATAGAGAAGTTTTTTATTTCACATTAAGCACCTAGCTGATATAAAACTAATTTATAATACATAGTTGCGGGTAACTTGTTTCAACACAGCGCCTTCCTTTTGCCAAAGACTACATAAATCAGCAGTCCTGAGTTTTATTTATTTTCTTTATTTTTTCGTCGGGCTGCGAGGCTTTCTCACTGGAGCTTTCAGACTAAATACTGGTCCATTGTACTACCAGGAAGACACACCACTTTTTCTGTTTAAATTTACTCATTTTCCTTAGAAAGACGAGCAGGTACTTCAATGATAAGGAGCTTAAGTTTACAGAACTTACCACATCAGCACCAAACACCTGCCCCTGATATGAGCAAAATCGGGACAATCACAGGGGAAATGTTCCGCAGTTCATCGGTTTCTCCACAGGCCTCTCAATTGGTGGTATTGCTTAAGCCTAGCACCTTAAGATGCTTGGCAAAAGCGTAATGGCCCGTAGGACCGCCTGTAATTTGTCTGCAGTCTTTTCGGATGAGAGGCGACAAGAAGCCCGCAAATTTTTGATAGGCGCCGGGAAGAATTTGCTGTCTGTACCCTGGAGAGTCATTCCATATGCGATTGTGTTCATATGAAACCCAACCATGGAAGCCCTGACCGAGGTCCTGAGAACGCCTTTTATGTTTCAATCTGATTTTGTGTGCCGTGACATAAGGCCAAATTTAATTTTTTTTTGGGGTCAGCCCAAATCTAACAGTGAGCCCAACAAGGCGGGCTGCCTCCCGTAACACATAACTGATTATGGAGTAATTTCCTAGATGAGATCAATGGTGGCGTCTACCAGTCCCAGTCAGGTTGAACAAAAACGCTGCAGCGCAAAACAAGGGCAGCGAGGGACGAGTATCGAGCCAAGAGAAAGGAGGAGATGAAGATCCAGCGTAGAAAGAAAAGTGCGTACGCAGTCACCCAGCTCAAGGAAATCGAAGATTACAAGATTGCAAAGCAACTGGCTGCTGGCTTTAAAACCGAAACGCAGGCTCTTCGAAACAGCCACGGAAACCTAGTCACCGAAGCGCAGGGAATAGTAGATATATTTAAGCAGCATTTCCAACAGGTGCCAAATGGGCATCATGTAGGTAGAGAGACTGATAGGGCAAGAAGAGAACCCACGTCCTGTCAATGAAGAACAGATTTCATTATCCAGTACAGAAGAGGTTGGCTGAGCTATAAGAAAGCTAAAGAACAATAAGGCCGCCGGCTCTGATGGTTTACTTGCAACGGATTTCGGCAATTAGATGCGCTATCATATGACTTCTTCAGTCTTGTTCTGGAGTAAATAGTGCGAAAGGCAGGTGTTAACATTGAAGGCACTATCTTTAATAGATCCGTCCAGGTACTGGGGTATTTTTTTTTTTTTATAATAACCGCGCACTAAAGGGATTTGTTGGGACCCTTATAATGTATTAGCTACACAGCGCGGGCGTTAAGGAAATTAGAGTGAGAATGCCGATGCACGTTGGTTTTGAATGTTTGTAGGTTATAACGTGTAGGAAAAATGGAGCGGGGAAGAGCATTCCACATTCGTGTTGTACGGCTGAGGAAAGATTCTTTGAACTTCACTGTACATCCGAACACAGGCTTGAGGGTGAACTGATGAGCATTCCTTGCATGGCGGGTATTGCGGTTGAAATGTTCAAGGGGAGGAATGCAACTGGATATTTCGTTTGAGCACTTATGGTGGAAATAACGATAAAATAACGAAAGGCAGAAGACATTACGACGATGACTAAGAGAGTCAATCGATCTCGCGATGTCTCGTTTGCCAATGAGTTTCATCGCGCGTTTTTGGATCCTGTCAAGTAGCTCCAAATAAGTTATTGGTGCACCGTACCAGATATGAGCGTTGTACTCCAGTTTCGTGCGAATAAACGCCTTATAAATTGTAACCAGATCAGAAGGGGTGAAATATTTCTTACAACGCTTAAGGAAGCATAGAAATTTCGCGGCGTTCTTGGCGACATCGAATATGTGGTCATTCCAACGAAGGTTGCCATTAACACACATACCGAGAACGGAGAGTGTTTCGGTTTCAGAGCCAGCCTAACTGGAATACTCCGGTGGCAAGGGATTGCAGCGCATCTTAGCAACATAATGTTTATTTAACTAGACGACAGAGTAAACTTGAATATCTAAGTATATTTGTGTTCTACCGGCCTAAACACGCTTTTCAAATTTTATTCTGGTACTTATCGTAATAGGATGGACCTAGGCATGGAACACAGTGGACACATTCCCATAGATACCGAGACTTTGGTGTTGGATCCAAAGACGCCAGTTCTGCAGATACCATTTTTGATCCGTTAGGTGAACCTGACCCATCGGGAACACCATTGGCCTTCTTCGCGGTCCAATTTTTCAACCTCAAATAGTCTCCAAAAACAATACTTCCTAACCCTAGTGTCCAGGATGAAACAACACATGTACTTTTTGGAATTCAGTCAAGTATTTTTAGGCATCTCATGAGGTCAGTGGTCAAAGTGATTGTACCAAGTTAGGCCCAAGTTACCCAAAATGCGTATTTTATGGAGATCTTGCTTAAGAGAGATGATCTTTGACGAAAGGCAGTGCTGGCACTTGAGATATAAGAGTACAATACTATATAAGATAACACAGTCGAATTGACATGAATTAGAAACAAGGTTGTGGAAAATATCGACCATTGTGGTACTCCTGTAGTTGTAGCAAGTAAGTCTGAAACACTCCATCAGCCACAACTTGAATTAATCGTCCTTAAAGAAAATTCTGCATCCAAATACAGAGTTGATCGGTAGTCTGTAAAAAGTCAGGTTTCTCTGAAGGACTCTATGCCATACACGATTAAAAGCTTTTAAGATATCCAAAGCTACGCCATGGTATTCAATTGCATCCGTGAGTAGGTCATCTGTTGAGCGTGCATTCGGAAGCCATATATTTTTAAAATTCATTGAATGTAAGTGTATACTATTTCATACCCTGATGTTATATAAGCCAAGAATTTAGAGAGAAACAGATAATATTTTTTACCTCACAGAATGCTCAAATGTCTAATAAATTTGTCTTTCTTTAAACCAGCTAAACACAGAGCTATATACAAATATTTCTCGATAGTTTAACTTTCTACAGCTCAACATTGACGTAATGGACCATCATTTAATATACTTCCGCTTTATTTAAGTATGTATAAAAATCCAAAGAATAAGTATTCCCTAATTGCACAATTACTGCTAGGTATGTAAATAAAATCTTTACATTCGCAGCATTTTCACTTTCTTCAAAGAAGAAAACTCATTAAAGAGGCAAAGAACTCTCTAATTGGTTATGCATATTTCTCTTAATTGTTTTAAACAATTAAATAATTTTTTCAAACAAAAATGCATATTTTTATTAAAATGTATTTTTCAGTTTGTAAATTCAAAACAAATGACAAAGTACAAAAATGTTTAATGAGATTAAAGTTTAATTTACGGATGTTGACTGATTAGAATATTTGTTAAGATGAATTGGACATTTTCTAAATTGATTAAAAACATTTTTTTCTATATTTAGTTTCAAACAAAGAAAGTAAAATGCCTATTGAGATACTTGGTAGAAGAACACAACATAATAATGTCTTTGTACTTAGGTGAAAATTCAGAATGTTCTCATGGGGAAGTTATCGGTTATTTCTGTTTACCTAAATTGATAAGAAAGCGTAGGCAAATACAAAATATGAACACTTTTAGCAGAAGCTTAAAACTATATTTTTTTTAAGGTCGTTTAAGAATGAACAAATATGCGATTACAATGCGTCATCATTTGCTTGCAAGTGTGAATATTATAAGGATTATAACTTATCTCTAGATTAGGTGAAGACTTCGGATTTCAGAAAGTATTAGGGGGGAGTTACACTCAGACAAGAGCTCATAAATATAAGAATTACCGAATCGCAATTTCTTAATTTACAATAATATGTTATTGAACAGACTGAAATAAACTATATGAGCTGCGAATTTCGTGCAATCATATGAACACATGGGCTGAAATAATGTACCCAAATAATTCCATTCGGTTTGCAACTCGTTCGGAATTCTCGATACGCTATAAACAAGCCATTTGATATTTTCTAGTAACCCGTAGTTTGATACAATTCGAAGGTATGATCATAATCAAAGGGACCATAGCCCTCCCACGTTACTGGTTCAGCTGTGGGGTTCGCCATTTTGACCTCAAAAAATATTGGCTGGCCTCTTTGTTTCGGATCTCTTTATTACAAAGGCCAATTAATGCTGGTTGTATTGCATTTGTGTGATCCAGGAGTTTTTAAGCCTTTGTATTTTTTCTACGATTTCGACAAGCATGCACGCACACTTGCGGGACACACATGATGTTAAATGTGTCGCTAGGCTCACTTTAATGGTGAAATTGTCGAAATGTGATTTTTCCCTTTAAGCGCTTTTTACAATAAGCGTTGTTTATTGGGGGCGGTGCAATGATATTATTAGTCCGTCGCTGTACGGGCACTATCTTAAAAACATGGGCTGCAAAAATACTGTGGCGTCACCAGTTTTGATAACATTATTGACCTTTTTTTTACCGACGTTTCACCTAGATGTAGGGTCATTGTTCATTAACCACAGCACATCCAATCCATACGTAATTTTTTTCTTTTTAGTAACGAGTCTAGATTAATCCAACACCCAAAAGGAGGGAAAAAAAATGTTTTTTAGGCCGTGGTCTGGTTGTTACAAAGTTGCCAGTTCTTTGTGAACAGCATGCACTCGAGTGATTCCCAAGAACGACAAAAAAAATGGTTGGCAACATATTATTGTTAAATAGCTTTTCTATGGTCAAGCAGCTGTCAAGTTATGGACAGTGTAGCAATGGCAGAATACTCGCTTGCTGGAAGGTGACAAGTTCAAGCCCGAAACAAGTTCATGAAGCAAATCTAAAAAACGAAAAAAAACAGCAAAGAAATAGACCGCACAAACGAAAAAGATCTTCGGACTATAAATGAATAAAAAAATCAGGGACATTTTAAAAATTTAAGAAAAAGGCGCTGCACAAAGAAAGAAAGATTTCTTTCAATTTCGTTATTGCACATGTAGTATCATCTTCTTCTCTTTCCTTTACGGCGCGCGTGGCTATAATCACGATGAGAGGGATTATATATTATAACCCTCCCACTTTGTCACATCTCCACTGGTCCGTGGCTCCCAGTTTCTGATCATTTTGTCACGGAGTCCAATCAGTGATACACTTCACCTTCTTTGTACATGTCCTGCTCTCTCCCAAAAAAGATATCTCCATCCGGGAGATTTTTTGCTTAATGATCTAAGTGACTTGGCTAACACTGACGTTAGAAATCTATCGCGTTTCATAAGAAGCTCCAAATGGTTTAACGAGTAGCGAAAAAAAACCCTAGATCCGTGTGAAATCATAATGGAGCTTACATTGCTCTAATTGTGTTGGCCTTGGGCTGACAGCCACCCCAACCTAACCTAACCTAACCAATAGTGATAGTCTTTGCCCCACCCTGCACGGGCTCTTTGTAAAGGGTTTTTCAATAAGAGCGCTACAAAAGTTTTTTTAAATAAAACAAAAACGGTTTATCAATGAAATTCTTTATTCCTGTGAAAGTACGTTCGATGCCATTATGTATGGAACTCGATTTCTTTTGCATGGCCACCACGGGCACGCTTGCAGAAGTCCAGACGCTGAACCCAATTTTCGAGGGTTTTCAAGCATAAATCGGCCGATATTGCTGCAATTTCACGTTCGATATTCGTATGAAGTTCATCAATCGTCGCTGGCTTGTTGGCATAGACCATAGACTTGACGTAGCCCCACAGGAAATAGTCTAACGGCGTCAAATCGCACGACCGAGGCGGCCAAGCGACTGGACCATTTCGTGAGATAACACGGTTTCCAAACTTGGTTTCCAATAAATTGATTGTGGCACGAACATTCGACGCTTCTGGTGGTCAAACGGCTTCAGTTCTTGCGCCAATTTAATCTTGTAAGGATGTAGGCCAAGATCTTTTCGCAAAATTCGCCACAACGACGTCACAGAGATGCCCAACGCTTGAGAACGACGTGTGAGAGACACATTTGGGCTTTCTTCAACTGAAGCCTCAGCGGCAGCAATATTCTCGACACTACGGGCACTTCTTTGTCTCACTGGCACGGGAACATTTTGTACTGTGCTTGTGGATTCAAATTTTTCCACTAGACGCTCAATTGTTGATATGCTAGGACGATTATGACGACCATAAATTGGATGTAGCGCTCTTAACGTTGAGGCCACTGACTCCGAATTTCTGTAGTAAATTTTAATAATTTCGACTCGTTGTTGGCTCGTATATCTTTCCATCATGAAATGCCAAACCTTACTGAAGAGAAATGTCAAAAGAGCGGCAAGAAATTCGGCGTCTTTTGCTGTCCCTGTCGCTCTACTTTTGTAGCGTCCCTGTTGAAAAACCCTTTAGTTAGTAGTTACTCTATGGGCATAAAGTATGATCACTGATCATTGCGGCCAATCAAATGTTGGTGATGTTGCACTTGTGTGATACAGGAGTTTTGGGATCTGACCCTTTTTTATACGATTTCGACACGTAAGGTACATGCGTCCTTTTATTATCATTCTGTTATTGTTTATTTCTTGCAAAAAAGTAATATATAATCAATATTTATGGGCTCTTGATTCAAGAATCAGGTTCGAAGGCTTTTTGGCAAATTCATAACGGAAAGAAAATCTGTTGGGACTTCCTCGAAAAAGAAGTTGAACGTAATATTAGTATGACCTCTCGGAAATCTCTAATATGTACATATGTTGCAATAGAACTGAGAAGAATAAGAAACGCAAAACACTTAAAAAAAAAACTTGCAAATATTTAAATACTCGTAAATTTAGAAAATCGTCATCGTTACGCTTCAACGTCGTGAACCGCAAGAAAGTCATCTAGGTCCCATACTCTTCATTTTATTTACAAATTTTGCTTCGTTTATTGAATCAGCTAGGGATATGAACAAGATTAGAAATTATTCACCAAAAACAGCTAAATAAGTGACTGCAAAAATTATCTGATTTTGCTGGTGTGATATTAATTTAACAACTCTGAATGTAGACAAGTGTAAGCTCTTTTCAGCTTCTAAGCTGGCAGGTGATCTCACGATAATATGTTTAGCCAATCAAGTTGTTGTGCAACGTTATATATGATATATGTACCAATCTGATCTTGGCTCGAACTAGGTGTGCGAACTAGTTGTGCGAAAACTAAATTGGACTGATGAATTGCTTAATTAAAAAGCTCTTACTATTGCAATCGCTTCCTGCTCGAAGAAAGGTTGAAGACGTTATGTTTATTAGTAATACTGCTCGTGCACAGATAAGTTCATCCGAATAGTTACAAAATATCAACATAAAACATCAAGTAAACATGAGCATATGCTCAAAACTAACCTATCTCAAGATTTTGTTAATGGTGTCGATACTTTCACCATTATAAGAGAAACTTTAATAAAAGAAGTTTCACAAGTTTCTTACTAAACTCTTCACTAAACGAATGTTGTCCTTTTTTCATTACTTACACTTGTATTCTTAGTTTTCTCGCTCTAAAAATGTTTTTTTCTTTGTTTTATAATTTTTCTGATTATAATTTTTGTTTTCTCTACGATTATATATTTTTGTTCTACCCTTGCAGGGACGAGCTAAGAATACAATAAAAAACCTTATCCCGCAAAATACGAAATCCCGAAAGGTCAAAATCCCGAAGTATCACAAGTACAAGGTGGCGCAAATATTGTCAGGTGGCGCAAAAGTTGTCACCCGATGTTCTTTCGCTGTAATTTTTTTTATGAATGAAAAACTTTGGTTCTGCTTTTGGATTATGTTAATTGGTGTCTTAAGTTTTTTCTGTATAGTTAACTTCACAAATGTCAAAGTAGAATTTACATTTGCCGCCATTTGCAAAAATTATAGCTTCTTCCGATAGGATGATGACTTTTGCGCCACCTTGTAGATCCCATAAACGCAGTAATCGTTGTTGGATTTGGTATAGGTGCGAGTTTGGATATTTGCAAATTTTTTATTTTATTTAATTTTTCGGGATTCGTTTTCGGGATTTTAGCTTTTTGGGATTCTGCCCGACTCCCGATTCGTTTCAGTGATGAAGTGATCCGAAGCCAGGAAGCCTGCCGATGTTTTTGAGATCGAAATAGCAAACAGAACAGGCGGACCAGTAGGGATGAACAAAAATGGTAGGGTTATGATCCCCTTAAACCCGATCATTACTTCGCCGTAAAGGAAGAAGAAAGTTTTTTTTTTACTTTAAATCATTGCTTTTTTGATTTATATTATTGGTCTTAAGTTTTTAAGTAAAGTATCTAATTTTTTTTATATGTTAGACACATAAATCAATAAATAAATAGATCACGCTGGCGCTTGTATCAAAAACTGAATGCCAGCTGTGCGGTATTCTCATGCACACGATGATTTTGATTTGGATACTGAAACATTAATTTAGTACCCTGATAGAATTTAGAAACCTAAATTCCGGCTAATAATCATGATATGATGTCGAAACGCTGGCACGTCGACAATCAAAGTCTTGTCGTTGCTATACGACGTGTCCGATACCACAATAGACCGCACACATTCTTCAGTGTCGGACGCATCTACCGGCGAGTACCGAAACATCGCGACACGAATCAGCCCATGGTTAACCTACTAGCAGACAAGTGAAAACTGACTCGAACTGTCAGTTTTCATTGAATAAACGGGAAAAGATTAACTAATAAACAGGAACATCTTTATTCAAATCCATCTTTCATTTATGTTAGAGTTATAGTATTGATTCAATGCGATAGGGGTACAATTTATTTTTTATCCCAGTTTTCGTACGGTCGTGTTAATGATGGTTCCATAATCGCTTTCATTTCACAGGGTTATGGTTTGATTTTGTATTGCTTTAAACGAAAAGTGACATTTAAGATTCTATTGGCCATCAGTCTTAATCAATTTACAAGAATTTTAACAAAGCCATGAAGAACTGTAAGTGACAAAGGCTTCATTCCAAAGCAGACCACCTAAAAAAAAAACACTTAAGACAAAAACTTCCAACCAACTATATGCTTCATAGCCTCGAGGCTGTAAACGGTTTAAGCGTCTAAATATCCTCCAATTTTACCCGATCCAACCATTACGATAACGCGAGTAATTCATAGTAAAAACAATTTGAAAAGAGGTGCATATCGCCATCAATCATCGGTTCGGGTGGATCATGCTAGAGTCTTCCAGATTAGATATGCCAAACAGAGACTAATAAATAACAACAAATACCTAGTTGGGTAGCCGTAGGTGTACCAATCGTGTCCATAATAGGACCACCAACATTCTCCTCCGTTGAATAATTATTCTCATTTTGATAGTTCGTCGATGTTGTCTTATTCGCAGCGGCTAAGGTGGTGTTCAATTGATTACTTTGATTCTCTTTGGAGTTCCGCTTCAGTGTGAACGTATTAACAACTTTGGAGAACTTTGAAGGTGCCTTGACTGGGCTATCTAGCTCTAGCTTGTTGTGAGAGGTTTTTGCCTTTATTGGCGTTTGCTGCTGTAAGCAGCTATGGAATTCTTCGTAATAACTTAAACGATTCTCCACGGTGGTGGCGGCTGCAATAGTGGACGGAGTTGGTATGGATGACTTTTTTAAAATTCCGGGCGTCTTGTTAGTGGATTTCGTTTTGAAAATGCGATTCCACATTTTTTTACTCATTTTGACAAATAAAATAAAATAAATATACACTCGCACTCTTTCACTGCACAAACTTCTTTACATATTTCTCTAAAAAGGTGCTATAAAAATAGAGCACCTAAAAGATACTTTTTATAACTTTCCGACACGGCATAAAGTTTATGAAAGGAATCCCGAAAGAAACCGATGGGCACGATTTCACACATAAGCAACGCGATGAGATTCACTTCATCGTCTTGGAAGAGAACTGAACGCCAGACGTTTTGGCAGAAGACTGACTCTATCGGAACGAGTGTTTGTTGTGCAAGGGTGGCATAGCGAGTGAGCAACAAATAACAAAGTGCTTGATTCTATGCGGTTGTTGGCTATGCTTGTCGCTTCTTCGCGTCTTCTCGCCGGGCACAAACGTACATATGTAAACTTGGCTGTTTCTTGCCCTGTGGCTGTGGTGTGCAGCTGTGTGTATCTGAAACCAACTGATGAAGTTATAGTGAGACGAGGCAGCACGCCGATGATAATGAAGCTGACGTTGAAACTTTTGCATCCAAAGTTGAGGATAAGTGTGACAGTCTCCTGCATGAGGATGAGGCATCAATGATGCCTCAAGAAATTTTGTTTTGCTGGTAGTCTGAAGTTTTTAAGTGGTTTGCAAGTCGCAATAATACAGCCTCTATGCTCATGTGCATTATAGCTAAATGAGCGGAAACTATAAATAAATTTAATAATAATATAATAAAATGGAACGAATTAATTTGTTATCCAAGTGGTTTTGTGTAATACCGATTAGTGTGCTTGGTTGAGAAGAAGCTGGTTAAGGTTCGACTCATTGAGGGAAAATATTTTCTTAAGAATAATGAAGAAAATAGACGAGTAGCACAAAAAGGAGTCTGTGGATCAACTTTGGCAAGCCGTGAAACAGCGCTGTAACTCCAGCTCCAACCTCACTTGTTAGCAATGACAAGTTCTTGTAGTTCATTTAACCATTTAATGTTGTTTGTTATAAATATCACTGGCAAACCTAACGATTTCTCTGGATGAAGTGTACAATGTTTTCATCCGAAAATTGTAAATCCTTTGGATTTGTAATCAAGGAGTGGGGAAAATAATTGCGGGAATCAAAACTTTCAAGAAGAGGTGACTAGGACATATTATTCATTGGGTGATATGAATAAAACCGATTACTAGCTGCTTAAAACTCAGCTATTCAGCGTTTCATTTGGTATGAATAAGATACCTGAGTAGGTGCTCAATAATAGAGCATCTTCTAGTTCGGTGAGCAGCTGAGTACCTGCTCTGATGTGATCCAGTATTTGAAGCATCTTATCCTTATTTGTAAATTAGCTCAGTTGGAAGTAAATATTGTATTTCTTTTTATAATGAATACATTTATGCCGACTTTTGAACAAAATATTGAATTCCTTAAAACGAGAAGGGAATCATTTGAAATTGATTATCGGGTCACTGTTTCATTTAACCATTCAATATTCAATCTAAATTGAAAGGGCGTATCTGGTTTTATATTGATTCAGCAAAGTAAAAGCCGACCTCGTAGCCCATAATTTTCTTAGAAATAGTTGGAAAGAAGGGGTTGTGTATTAAAATAAGGCTAAAAAAAACATAACGAAAGGCTACAGTCGGCTTGGATAGTCTTTTCCTAGTCCTATCCCACGGAAAGTGGGCATGGTAAAAATCTAAGTTTGGGTGAACTGTGAAGAAGGATATAGTCTACATATTTTGTAATAAAAGTGTTTTGTTCCTTTTTCAAGGATTTTATTGAAAAGCAAAGTTTTTGTAACAAAAAACGCCTTAAAAAAGTGGACAAGGCAACTTTGACAAACTTTGTATTAACGAATTATTAAAAACGAGTTTATTGACCTATACTGGTGGTGTCAGAGAGCAAGATAAATATAAAAATAAATATTAGGCATTAACCGCGCATACAGGGCCTAAAACTTAGCTTTTCCAACCATTTACTTGTGCGAAGTGGAATAAGGGACCTACAATTTAAAGACGAATAAGGGCGGCAAATTTGAGAAGCTTCTCATGACAATCGATTCTCTTGGATGTTTGTCAGGCGTTTGCAAGAGGTGGGGCAGTGGAAAAAACGTTTAGCTGTTACTTTGTCCGGCCGGATTTGAACCCGATACATTTGAACCTCCAACTTTGACTATTCAATAAAACTGTTTTGTACAGTTGAGAGTATGTCAATGGGGGAATTTCAAAAATCTCAACACATGAGCATTTAGTTCCACTAGAGATGGATTTACGGATTGTGAGTGGGCGGATTGACAGGGGCGAATTTTAAAAATATGTACACTTGATTATTTCGGGACCTTTGAGAGTATATGTTCCAAATTTCAGCTTTCTATCTCCGGAAAGACATGGCTAGATCGACATTAGTATCGATTCTGATCACTAATATGTGGAAATTCCATTTCCATTTCCAAAAATATTCAAATATTTAACGGATGAAGCGCTGCAGTAATATTCTTAGCACGCACTAAAGGGAATGTCACACAGATTTGGGATATTCGTCATATGACCACAACATATAGACACCGCAAAATAGACGGATACTATTGAACTAATAAAGAACCTGTTTTTGTTGGATAGAAGTTTTGTAGGGTTAAAAAAATCGCAACTGTGCCAGAGTTGCAAAAATTGATCTAAGGTCCAATTTCGATAAATTGAATATGGAAGAACTAAGGTATACATTTTCCTGGCAAGGAAGGAATTTCGCAATAACGCCCATGCCGAGATTCTCTATTTGCTGAAAAGCTCAGCGCTGCCACTGTTCTAAAGCAGCTGCCAAGGAGATGTAAGGGTCCCCGCAATGAAGGTATTAAGACGTTGTGACAGGTTGCATAGGCCAACATTCTTAGTATCCACAAGGAACAAGGAACAGCCATTACGTAGGCTCTATTGTATCATAAAATAAAACGTATCAAAATATACTTAATTAGTTCAAATATGACGGGCTGGGAATTGTTCTGTGGAATCTTTGTAAAGGTCGACCCATTGAACAACGACACAAATGTGGTAATCGGCAAGGCAGATGGTCCACAAATAACCCAAGAAATGGTAGGTAATAAACAGGGCTTGAATTAAACGGCTGTGTAGCAAATATTTAGTAGTCAACTGAATTGCTTGAAAAAATTTGGTCGATGGAATCCACCACTCTTGAATGAAGACTATACAACGCCGTACGATCTGAGATGGTGAGCCTAGATAACGAAAGCCATGATGGCGATTTGCCTAACCATAACTTCGTTTTTCACCTGGAATATGCACCGTTTCATGTAACTGAAAAAGGTTTGGTGGCTCACAGGGAGCTGTTAAATTCTGGCCCCTTATTCGTCGGATTAAGTTCCTTTCAATTTGTGGTTGTTCAAAAAGTAATCAGAAAATCCTTCGTTGAAAGTGAAGGAACGCCAGAAGGAGAACTTCCCAAAATGCATGTCAAGTAGTGTTTTAAAGGGTTTAAAAGAAATTAATGACAAACAATTAAAAATATCTTCAAGATAAAGATTTTCAGTTAGGAACGTTGTTCGATTTTCTTTCAATCGACCTAGCAAAAACGCTTATCAGTTCCCTCGAATAATTTATATACGCAAATGGCAGTCTATTTATCATTATTAATTGTTTGCAGCGCTTTACTTATTTGTTTTTGGCATGCCACTTCGCTGTATATATATACAATAATTTTCGCGGATACATTCATTCATTTAATTGTGTTTATTTTGCTAGTTCCTTAGAAGATTTAAATTATTGCTCCAGTAATTGCAGTTTGCCTAATTAGATTACATGGTATATATGTTGCTTTAAGCTACAGGTAGTGGATACACCGGATACAGTTCCGTCGAAACTATATATAGATTTGGAACCGGATACTCGAACAGAAGTGTGAATTTGAGGAAATTTTATCGAACCGAGAGCGACACATAAAGTTGCGGCACTACAGTGTGGCGGCACCATAGTGTATCGGCACCATAGTGTGGCGGCATCATAGTGTATCGGCAGCATAGTGTGGCGGCACCATAGTGCGGCGCGAGCGTAGAAGTCTACATATCTGTCACCAGAAACAAAGCTGCACAGATAAATCCAAACTTTGAGAAAATCAAGTGACAACACCGCGCGGCACTTTTATGAATATGACTTTTGGGATAAATGCCTCGCTGAAAGCGAATTAACAGCGACATCAGCACTGACAGCTGAAGTTCATTGCAGGTCGAGAAGGATGTGAGGAAGAATAAATATTGAACATGCATAGCAAATTCATAATCAATGCTTCATCTAAGGCTTACCCATGAACTATCCTCCAATTCTCATTTTACAACCAGACTTATGCACGATAACATTTTTTTACATTACTTCTGCAACAGATGGTAAGACAGACCACTTCCATTTTCGTCAAACGTGATCACTGCAGTCGTTTTTGGTCAGGACAACAACAAGGCAGTCTGCCACCATGCTGTTTACAATCGAAAGTAGATTGCGTAAGAGTGCATTATCCGTCCAATAGTGGTTCTGTCATTAATTGCAAAAATTGGTCAAATCCGCTACCATCAGTTCGTGCACTGGACTGATGCCAAGGAGAATCATCTGAAAATAGATTCTGCTCTATGTTTGCATGGAGGAAGCACAATGCCCTCCCAACTTCATCATAAATTCAGATTTTGATGACGCGATGCTGTCCCATCTCAGCAAATGTTTGTTCTATTTTTCTAGATGCATTACCCTTTGAGTGGGCATAGCCAAGCAATCAACTAATTGAAGAGTATCTTTTTCGCTTGCCTTGTGTATGTATCTTTAAGAACAAAACAAAATGTCGATCTCACTGATGAGCATTTAATTCAGTTCAATTGAAAGTGAGTTCAAGACATCTCGAATCCATTCTCCAATGACAATCAATTAATTGAAATCGCTTTTTTTTCTTCTGCTCTTTGCATCGATTAAGTTTCTGTTTTTAAATTCGAATATAAATTGTCAGGAAATACTGTCTGGGAAAACAAAAGTGAAAATTCCGACTCAACTCCTGAGAGGACGGACAATATTTATGTGGGATTGAGGAGACCGTTTTCTTGGCTTCCTATATTTCTCAATCTGGGAAAATGGTAAAAAATATTCCCTTCATCTTAAATTGTTTTAGTCGTTTCAATTCGGTTGGAGATTATGGCGTGATCACATGATTGCCCTGACTTTCTATGCATTCGACTTTTGAAGAAACGTGTGCCTTAAGAAGACAAACAGTTTATTTATGAAATTAATTATTTTCATTTTTGGTTAAATTATATGCATGATGGCAGCGCTAGAGACGTAGCTAGTCACGAAATGTCGCCACCTGGTGTACAATTAGCGCCAACTATTCCGTTTTTGCTTCATGACAGTATTTATGCGATTGAATTTAGTGTGCCCTTCAACTTTGAATAATATGCCAAAAGTTGTTAAGCTAATAATTATTTATACCTCAACATTTAGAAATGAATATTTATTTAGCTTTATTGATCAAACAACGTGGTGAAGGTGAAGGGTGATTGCCGTATTGTTGTGACGCTATCAATAAAGTTCAAGGAACGCCCAAGGACAATCCTTGCTTTGAATACTTTTCTGTTGATTTCAATTGGCAAGTTTTTAGAATAAGAAAACTAACGATTTGTGTTAGTAGAGTGCTGTCTCGATACTGTCTCCTGAGGAAACATGCCAGGCCACTCAGATTGACAGACACGGTTACTTACAGATACTGCGGCGAACTACACGCAGAGGAAGAAGGTACTTCTTTGAGCACATAGAGGGAATAAGTCACGAAAGCTTTAAAGTTTACACAGGTTCTGCGTGCAAATCGGGTGTTTCTATTACACTATCAGCTCTGTGTCGTGGAGTGCTTAAAGCAAGCAACTATCACGAGCAGAAATTGCCGGCACAAAAAGTGCTCTCACAGGCTCATCATTTAGTGCAGGTGTTAGTAAGGACAAAACAATTAAAAATACAATAATTATGTACCTACAAAATACTAACACAGACACAAAATAATGCAAACAATTTAAGACATTAAAGCATTATTACGCAAAATATTTTTTAGCTTAATTTTACTAACATGCAAGTCAATCACATGATCATTTAGATTATAGATTCTACTCATGCGACTAATAGGCTCATGCTTCCCATAATTCGTTCTATGATGGGAGCTAAACAATAGTTCAGCACTGCGCAAATTATGGGCACCACCACGAAAATTAAAGCCAATAGACGACAGCAAGTCAGGTGCATCTATTTGACCGGATATAAGCTGCTGTAAAAAAATGATATCGCTATTAAGCCTTCGTTGAGAAAGGGGTAACATTTGAAGAAGCTTAATACGCTGACTGTAAGGAGGAAGGTTAAAAGGATCATCCCATGGAAGTCCTCTAAGTGCAAATCGAATAAATTTACGTTGAATGGCCTCTATTCGATTTGAATGAATGTTGTAGAACGGCGTCCAAACTTGTGAAGCATACTCTAGAATCGGACGGACAAAACAATTGTACAATGACATAGTAACGTATGGGTCATTAAATTCTTTCGCCCACCTTTTTACGAAGCCCAGCATAGAATTAGATTTATTAACAATAAAATTGATATGCTTGGCAAAAACCAGTTTGGGATCGAAATAAACCCCAAGATCCTTAAAATTATCAACATTACAAAGAATATGTTGAGACAAAGAATATTGAAAGGTGGAAGGTATATTCTTTCTAGAGAATGTCATATGTTGACATTTAGTAGGGTTCAGGGATAAACCGTTTTTATCACACCAATTGGCGAAGCTATTAATGTCAGATTGAAGAAAAATTCTATCTTGCTGACTAGTGATAGATTTAAATATTTTCATATCATCAGCGTAGATCAGGATATTACTGTGATTTATACATGCTTTAACATCATTAATGGCTAGTATAAATAGAATTGGTCCGAGGTGACTACCTTGGGGAACTCCAGACTCAGCTGTAAAAGATACAGATAGCGATCCTCTAAATTTGACTTGATAAACCCTTGATCTAAGGTATGAATTAACCCATTTTATGAAACTTCGTGGGAAACCAAAAGCCCTGAGCTTAAACTCGATTATTTCATGGGACAGCTGGTCGAAAGCTTTAGAGAAGTCAGTGTATATGCAATCCATTTCGTCCTTATTCTCTAAGGCATTAGAACAATCATGCAAGAAACTTAACAGATTAGTGACAGTGGATCTGTTTCTTACAAATCCATGCTGTTCAATACAAATTAAATTGCGACAAAGAAATATTAACTTTTCGCAAACAATTTGTTCAAAAAGCTTAGGGATACACGAAAGCTTTGAAATAGGCCTATAATTAGTGATATCACCACGTTCGCCTTTTTTAAATACAGGTGTGATAAAAGCACTTTTCCATACATAAGGGAATTTACCAGTACTAATGGACAATTCAAACAGATATTTAAGATATGGAGCAATTGCATGACTACATTTTTTAAGAACGATCGGTGCAATGCCATCAGGACCTGATGAATAATCATTCTTCAGAGAAGAAATAAATTTTAAAATTGTTTCCAAGTCAAATGAGAAGCTACTAAAACTTATTTGGGAACAGCTAGTTAGATAACTAAAATATTGCTCATCAATGTGAAGAGGGGTCACCCTAAACGACTTACTGAAATAATCTGCAAACATATTGCTTGCATCTAGCGAATCAGCAGTTGTAGAGCTATTGTAAGTAAGTTTCGATGGATAACCATCGGTTTTTTTCTTAGAATTAACAAATCCCCAAAAAAGTTTGGGGTCCAATTTTAGAGAGCATTCCATTTTACTTATATAGTCAATATATAAGTTGCAGGATAAAGATTTGAACTCATTGAATAATGTGAGATAGAGTTCAAGATCTGAATGGTAGAGACTTTTTAAATAGTTCTTCCAAGCCCTATTACGTCTGTTTCGTATCGATTTGAGCTCTTTAGTATACCAGGGATGGGACGTTTTCATATTCCTAGAGGATTTGACAGGAATCACTTTTTTCATGCAGTTATCCAACAAAGAATAAAAAGCACCGACTGCATCTTCAATATTAGATAACGCAGTAAGATTAAAATTAAGGCTACTCGTATTAATTTCATCAGAAAGCCTTTGAAAATTTGCTTTCCGAAAGTCAAAAGATTGCGAACGGTCATACGAATTACTGTTTTCGTACAGATGTGCGCCCAGTTCAATAAATACATCCAAGGGTGGATGATTGTCATCTATGTTAGTTATACTGAAGTGGGATTCCAGAACAACAGTACTAACAGAGTCAGAAGAGAAAACAAGATCGAGAGTTCGATTTTTGAAATTTTTTATACAGCTTGTTTGCTGTAAGTCAAGAGACAAAATGTTGTCTAATAAAGCGAGCTCTTGTTGGGCAGAGTCAAAGGATGGAATAAGATGAGAATCATCCTCAGAAGGTACCCATCCAATATGTGGCAGATTAAAGTCGCCTATAAGTAAAACAGTGCTGTCACAACAAGATATGTCAAAAATATGGTCTAGTGCCATAGAAAGTTCCGAATACAAAGAACATAGACGAGACGATGGAATGTACGCATTAACAACATATAAATGTTTGTTCTTAAGTGTAATTTTTTACACAGATAATTTCGACGGTTAGTGGAAATGGAAAGTCAATCTTTCGTGACTCAAGGTTGGAACGAACAGCAATCAGGACACCTCCTCCAAGCGCTTTCAGGTCATTTTGATGACGATCGTTTCTGAATACGGAGAACTCATGATTGAAGAGTTCCGTGTCTAAAATTCCGGCATTAAGCCATGTTTCCGTCAAGGAGAAGATATCATGAGAGAGGGCTTGGGAGTTTAAATATATTTCAGCGGTTTTTGTGCGGAGTCCCCTTACATTTTGATAGTAGAGGGACAGCCTATTGGGTTTTTTAACACGGACGGACAGACTTTCCTACGATTTTTAGTCGGACGGGGTATAAATTCTTTAACTAACGTATTTTGAGGCCATGCAGTGTTGTTGCACAGTATTTCGAAATATTCTGAAGGGGCAACAATTTTGAATGACGCAACAAACCCATCAGCCTTGCTGATTTTGGTGCATTTAATTGAGTCATTTTTTGGAATCAAAGAAAAGAGTTTAGTTTCTGTATTCCATGCAATGATTCACAAAATGAATCCTTTTTCATTTCCACCACAAATTCCGTTCGTTCAAGTAGTAATTCAACCAAAATTTGCCAAATTTTGGTAACGTGAGTTAATTCAATCAATCAGAGAGGTTAACTCGCAATAGATTTGCAACTTGAACGTACTGATTATACAAAGGAAACAGTTCTGAGTATTTGCCCGACTTGTCTTTAATCAATCAATCTTATGTTCTCTCATATGTTCTTACCGCATATGTCTTTTTTTTATCCTATCTCTATCCAACCTTGAGCTATATACAGCAGATATTATACATACAGGGCTTAAAACATAGCTTCTCCAAACATTTGCTTATGCGAAGTGGAAGGGACTTACAATTTTAAGCCGAATACCAACGCAAGTTTGGGGAGCTTCTTATGACAATTAATACTCTTGCATGTTTGTAAAGTGTTAGCGAGAGGTGGGGCAATAGAAAAAACTCTAGATGTACCTGCCGGGATTTGAACCGGGGACCTTTCGATGTATATGCCACTGCGCCCACTATCTCAATATTAAAAACTTAAGGCTAAGCTAAATTAAATTTTAAAAATTTAAGCGGGCGTTATTTTTATTGAACCATTTTCTTGTTTTTTTTTATATATATAATTTGCACGTGTAAAAGGGATTTTTAGCACCCTTACAATGTACATAGTTACACAGCACGGGCATTAAGAAAAAGAGGTAGTAGGAAGGGCGAAAACCCGATGCACGTTGGTTTTGAATGTTTGTAAATCATAAAGTGTAGGCAACCAGAGCGTGGTAGAGCAACTCCACAATCGTGTTGTACGGCTGAGGAACGATTCTTTGTATTGCAGTGTACGTGAAAGCGCAGGCGTAAGCGTGAACTGATGCGTATTCCTGGCACCTGGCTATTAGAGCACTTTTGCTGGAAATACCTATAAAACAACGAAAAGCAGGAGGCATTACGACGATCACTCAAAGAGTCAAGCGATTGCGTGATATCTCGATCATCAATGAGTTTTATCACGCGTTTTTAGTGTTCCGTTGCCAAATGGCAAAAAACGGAACCCTTATAGATTCGTCATGTCTGGCTGTCTGTCTGTCCGGGAATGTCACAGCCACTTTTTTCCGAAACTATAAGAGCTATACTGTTGAAACTTGGTAAGTAGATGTATTCTGTGAACCGCATTAAGATTTTCACACAAAAATAGAAAAAGAAAACAATAATTTTGGGGGTTTCCCAAAATTCGTACGTGTGGGGTATCTATGGATAGGTCTTCAAAAATGATACTGAGGTTTCTAATATCATTTTTTTCTAAACTGAATAGTTTGCGCGAGAGACACTTCCAAAGTGGTAAAATGTGTGCCCTCTAACTTCTAAAATAAGGGAGTGATAAAACTAAAAAAAAATATTTGATGCAAACTTCCATCGAAAATTGGTTTGAACGAGATCTAGTAAGAAGTTTTTTTTTAATACGTCATAAATCGTAAACCGCAATTTACTTTTCATTCAATCAACTCAAATATCGGGTTTTTCACTAGGGACGCTCGGACTTGTTTTCTATAGGAACGGTAAACCTCGCCATATTTTTTCATGTTTTTTTTGACATTTATACTCGTATTTAGTTGGCAAACCATCATGGAGAAGTACACACTTGAACAACGTTTGCAAGTTATTCAAATTTATTACAGTAGAATCCCGATTATCCGGATCAAATAAAACCAGGGGTATTCCGTATAATCGAAAATCCGGATAATCGATTTCAAAGCAATATTTAAATTGTAATATTTTTTTTATTATGTAATGGGTTTTACATTCGTCGTTTAGATAATACGATATATAAAAAATGAGCTATAACGATAGATAATGAATTACATAATACCTATGTAATTTAAAATTTCGGTTGGAAATAACTTGTTATTAATCTTTGACGTAATGAATCACATCTTGTTATTGCGGCCAAGTCCCTGATGCGCTTCAGTTGTAACAACTGTATGGGATCCGATTCATCCTGTCTTTCAAATCGCTTAAAAGCAACATCTAGAGCTTCAAAACCTTCTGCGTGAGATGGTACTTGATATACATCCCCAGTTTCAGTCTCTTCTTCATCTTCTCTCTCGTTACTGTTCAAATCCTCAATGATTTCTTCATTTGTATATAATTGGAATCCAGGATCTTCACTATCGCAGTTCAGCCACTCCTTAATATTCTCCTCATCGCACCCTTCACCAATGCTAAGAATTTTCATTGTTTCCGTTATTTCTTTAAAATCGTCGTCCGGTTTAATTGAAGAATTAGAAAGAGTATAATAATTTATTCCATGCCCTTTTTAATGTTTGTAATTCCCCACGCTTCTACCAGCATATAACAACAATCTCTTAAATTAATTTCCTTCAAAAACTTTAACATCGTTTCTATTCTGTTGACAAAAGACGACGCAGTAGCTGCTTTCTGAATAAACGTTTTAAAGTTTCAATGACACTTTGATCCATAGGTTGCAATATCGCATTATCTAACAACAACAATACATCGCCCTCAGAATTCTTTTTAATGTCCGATATCGTAGAATACACCATATATTTGTGTCAACTTACTGACAGATTCACCATTTTTTATACTCTCAATTATCTTCAATTTGTCTTGAAGAGACAACACTACTCTTTTTCGCTTGGACATTTTAAATTTCCAACACAAAACGTAAATAAAAATAAAAGAACACGTTTAAATTGACAATTAGAGCCGAGATCAATGAGTCCGGATAATCGCATGTTCGGATAATCGAGGTTCGGATAATCGGGATTCTACTGTACCAAAATATGAGTTCGATCACCGCAACTTTAAGAGCATTACGACCATTTTATCGACTCCATCATCATCTTTAGCGATGAGGCTCATTTTTGGCTCAATGGATTTGTCAACAAGCAAAATCTGCGTTATTGGTCAGGCAACAATCCACACGTGATTCACGAGGCACCATTACATCCCGAAAAAATCACTGTTTGGTGTGGTGGTGTCATTGGGCCATATTTTTTCGTTGATGATGCAAATCGCCACGTTACTGTGAATGGAAATCGCTATCGCACCATGCTAACTGATAATTTTTGGCAAGAATTGGACGGAATAGACCTGGACGATATGTGGTTTCAACAAGACGGTGCCACTAGCCACACAGCACACGTCACAATCGATTTATTGAAAAGCAAATTCGGTGAACGTGTTATTTCAAGAAATGGACCAGTCGATTGGCCGCCTCGATCGTGCGATTTAACGCCTTTAGACTATTTTCTTTGGGGCTATGTGAAGTCATTAGTTTATACAAATAAACCGGCGACGTTACAAGAGCTAAGAGCAAATATTAAACGTGAAATTGCTGCGATGCCGGTCAATTTATGTGAAAAAGTCTTTCAAAATTGGATTCAACGATTGGACTTTTGCAAACGTGCCCGTGGTGGTCATGCGAAGGAAATTGAATTTCATACATAATTGCCACTAAATGTATGTACTTGAACGCATAATAAATTTTTTTTTGGATATCTTAATCCGTTTTTGTTTTATTTAAAAAAAAAGTCCGAGCGCCCTTAATGAAAAACCCTTTATAAAAAAAACATTTAATTTCATAAACATAAACCTTATGCGTCGACCGTGAACCATTATTTTCTAATAATAAATCTGTAATAGGTGCCTAAGTAAATAATAATTATAATTCGAGCGGAACCCTTCATGGGCGAGTCCGACTCGCACTTGGCCGCTTTTTTTATTCTGTCCCACAGCTGCAAAAACCATTGAGCCATAAACCTTGAAATACGATTTTAATATTATGTTTTTTGGAAAATTGTCTTTAATGACTTGTACGCAAGTAAAATTTGGGGGTATGTGTCAGCTCAGTAGGTGAGGAAAGTCAAAGTTTTGACATTCGGCAACAAAAGTTATCGGGATACGTAGAAAACGGTGTTTGGAAGCACTGATCTATACCTATCTGCGTAAGGACTTAGCGGTGATAGTGTTATCCTCGCTAAAAAAAAACACACCTATTGTTAAGAAATGCTTAAAATTTGTGACAAAAAAAGTCTCCAAATCCAATGCGACGCCCACTTTGGGGGATAGGAATATGGCTTCATTAGTTCGGTTACTTTTCAATTAAAGCATATTCTCTTTGCTTCGTTTCAAAATAACGTCGCTTCAAAAAAGCAAAAGGAAGAAGCTTCGGACGAAGTCTTGCTAAAAGCAAAATCACTTGGATTGGCCACAGTCAACCAAAGGTGGACTTTTGCGAGGGATAATCTTCTCGTTTTATGAAAGAGTCAGATGGTAGTAAGTTAGTGCTAGGTAATGGGGTAAATGCAGTTAAATGAAAATAAATATTATATTTTAGGCCAAAAGGGACACTTAGAAAAAAAAACAGGAACTGGAGGATGAAGAGCCTTTGTTCTTGACGCTGTCGATGAAGCCATTCTGGACATTATAGGCTAGGATTCGCCTGTTGCAGAAGGGATAAATTCGCCAGAAGCAGGTGGCGATGGATCTGACTTACCACCTTCCGAGCAAACTTCCTGAGCTCCCCAGCTTTATATTTAATTTTCACGAGAGAAAAATTCATCCTCAAGGAAAAGGAAACTTGAAGCTGAGGAGATGGAACTCATAGCTTTAAAAAAAACTATTAAAAATCGAAATTTATAAAGTTACCTTAGAAGCTTATAAACTGGAACATGAGTTACACTTACCGGCGTCAGAATTCAAAAAAGAATTAAAGAATTGAGAAGGCCGGTAAAATGCGTTAAAATTTTCTGCCAAACGGGAATTTCTCAGCACCCTTGCACCATGTACCCTTCCTTTCCAACTTACGTTACCAGCGCAGAAGGAACGATCTGGGCCACAAACTATCATTCCATTTAAAGCATGCTTCCCATGCCTGTTGACGAAGTTTTCTTTATTTTCTCTGGGTGCATCGAAGTTTATCATCAATACACCCAGCTCAACGTGGAAAACCACGTTGAGAAAAAAACCGTGTAGCTTTTTCCGCAGAATTCTCTGGCCAGCAAATGGTGTGTGAAAGATATTCATCAATGATTGCATCTGAAACTCGGTGTACTACTCTGCAGACTGCTGCTTTTTTTATTCCCTGCATATATTTGTTTTTTTTCGAGCGAAAACGTTCCTCTGTTTGAAAATGTCAAGACTTATTCTTAGTTTTACATCTTTTTTTTTTTTTTTTTTTTTAAATACACTATCAGCTCTGTGTCGTGGACACAGTTGCACGTTAGCTACCTAATTTGTTATCTAGCTAACGCCACAACTAAGTAACTAACGTAGTTAAATTAGCTGCGCTAAAAATGCAATCGATTTGGTGGTTAGCTATCATAATGACAACTAATTTTAGCTTTTAGCTATTAGCTATTAGTTGCAGGTTGTGTAACTAAGCTCGTTAGGTTGTCAAAGTTAGTTGCGGATGCAACTAAAAGTTGGTTAGCTTTTTAGCTCTAGCTTTTTAGCTGTATAGGTAATAACTAATAACTAAATCAAAATTTATTGTTTTGCTATAATGGCGATAATTTATTGGGATTTATTCTGCATATTGCGTTTAAAATAAAAATTGATTGAATGTCCCTTTTATTTTACATTATGTTGTTTTACAAAGAGGTCCTTGGAGCCACAATAAAGGTCCTTTAAGCAGGAAAAGGGATATTTTCCCAAAATGTCTTTAGAAACGGCACGGTATACATGAGTTCAATGTTATTTGAATAAGGGGTCCTAGAAACAACAAACATTTTGGAAAAATATCCTTTTTTCGACTTTTAAGGACCTTTTTGTTGTTCCAAAGAACTCTTAGTCAAATAACATTGAACGCAGATATACCGTGCGGATTCTAATGACATTTTGGAAAAATATCCTGTTTTCGACTATTAAGGACCTTTTTTGTTGTTGCAAGGACCTCTTAGTCAAATAACATTGAACACAGATATACCGTGTGGATTCAAATGATATTTTGGAAAAATATCCTTTTTCCAAGTTTTAAGGACCTTCTTTGTTGTTGGAAGGACCTCTTAGTCAAATAAAACTGAACACAGATATACCGTGTGGGCTCAAATGATATTTTGGAATAATATCCCTTTTTCGATTTTCAAGGACCTTTTTTGTTTGTTACAAGGACCTCTTAGTCAAATAACATTGAACACAGATATAAGGCGCGGTTTTCTTGGAGTTTTTGAAGAAAAAAAAAATTCGGGTTTAAGGACCTTATTTGGTGCTCCAAGGACCTCTTGGTAACTGGATTCTGAACTTATGACAACTAAAAGTGGCATTCTTCAATCGTCCATCGGTTACCTCTTACCTTCAACTGATGTACAACAAACTTCAAGCTATACAACCTCAATTATTCAAAACTTATCGAAGACAAATCTACTTCCACACTATTTCCCCGTGTTTCGTAAGGACATAATAATCTCTAAAATTAAACATAATTAAAACTAGAAAATGTATAACGAAATAAAAGAATCGCTCCTGTTAATTTGTTTGAAAAAAAATATTAGTTGTGTTTAATCGATAGAGTAACTTCGGGTATTGTGGTATACATATTACTATTTTGACTATACAGTCAAACCTCGATTTACGCAATGCTCGATTTACGCAAATGCTCGAATTCCGCACAAAGTGAAATATTTCCACTACCGCTCGATTTCCGCACACAATTGTGCGAAAATAGAGCCCTTAGTGTAAATGCGAGATTTATTTAAGCATTCATACTATTAAAAAAAATTCTTTAATGCTCCGTTAGTTTCCCATCAAGATGCTATCATGATTTTTAACGGCACTCTAAGATGGGCTGAAGAAAATAGCAGAAGTTATCAAGAAATCTTCCTTTTACAAAATTTACGCGAAATAGCCGTAAAAATGAATATTATGTCATTAAGACAAAATTAGACGATTATTTTAGTATTGGGTGTAATAAGTCAAATTGACTATAAATAAATGCGTTTTAAACTATCATTTAGTGTGTAGACATATTTTTTCTGATGTTTTATGTTTGTTTTGTAAACATTCGAATTGCGCACATTCTCGATTTGCGCAAATGGCCTAAATTTTACCTAGTGCGCAAATCGAGCTTTGCCTGTAATTGCAAAAGTGTCGCTCTGAATCGAGCCATATATAGTTAAAAATTAAGATTAAATTATTGGCTTCAAAATGGTATTCATACAAGTATGTTGAGCAGACAATAAAAAAGATGTTTGCCATAAATGTTGCATAACCCAAAAAGTGGCGATTGAAAAATTGGCGGGTATTGTGGTATACTATGTATGTACACTATGTACACTATAGCACATTACCCGCTTTACAATTTCTTACCAACAGAACACTTTTGAACACTTAGGTATAGTATACCACATTGGCCGATGGCAGCTGTACCACATTAGCCGACGATGTATGCACATAAGAAAATATTTATAAAAAATAACAAAAAAAATACTGACAGAATAACTAATAATTATTAAATAAAGTTTAATAAATCATTTATTGCGAGGTAACTTAGGTATACGAGTAAGTGATGCACAAAAAAATAAAACACAAAAAAACAATTTCAGAAGCATAAAAAAAAACTCGAGTGCAACCAATTATATATTCGACACAAATTACCAAAAACGTGAATAGCTTTGAAGTTGCCAGAACGAGTGCTGGTCGTTTTTTCTAAATCGCCAGTTTTGTGTGTAACAAACATTCTGGTATCCTGCTTAGTTTTCGAAAAAACTGCCCGTACCACATTACCCTCCTATACCACAATACCCGAACTTACTCTAGCTAAAAAGCTAAAACTAAAGCTAATTATTGTTAGTTACACTCTGACAACTAATTTTTCACAACTAAACACGCTTAGTTACACTTCGCAACTAATAACTAATTTACGTTTAAAATTTGTGGCAACTACAACTAAAATTATGGTTTAGTTATGTACGTTCAAAGAAACTACAGCTAGTTTATTTATAGCTTTTTAGTTATTAGTTAAGCTAACTTTTGTGCAACTCTGGTCGTGGAGTGCTTAAAGCAAGCAACTATCACGAGCAGAAATTGCCGGCACAAAAAGTGCTCTCACAGGCTCATCATTTAGTGCAGGTGTTAGTAAGGACAAAACAATTAAAAATACAATAATTATGTACCTACAAAATACTAACACAGACACAAAATAATGCAAACAATTTAAGACATTAAAGCATTATTACGCAAAATATTTTTTAGCTTAATTTTACTAACATGCAAGTCAATCACATGATATATAGATTCTACTCATGCGACTAATAGGCTCATGCCTCCCATTATTCGTTCTATGATGGGGGCTAAACAATAATTTAGCACTGCGCAAATTATGGGCACCACCACGAAAATTAAAGCCAATAGACGACAGCAAGTCAGGTGCATCTATTTGACCGGATATAAGCTGCTGTAAAAAAATGATATCGCTATTAAGCCTTCGTTGAGAAAGGGGTAACATTTGAAGAAGCTTAATACGCTGACTGTAAGGAGGAAGGTTAAAAGGATCATCCCATGGAAGTCCTCTAAGTGCAAATCTAATAAATTTACGTTGAATTTGAATTTTTTTTTTATGATCGGTGGATTCCCTTGTGCGTGTGGTTGCGTGGATGGCACAATCATTAAAATTGATGCGCCTACATAACACGAGGAAGGATATGTGGACCGGCATGGTCCTCATTGAATGTGATGATGATATGCGGGCCAGACTACACATTTTACAGTGTAAATGCAAGTTGGCCGGGCAGCGTTCACGACTCAAGGGTGTTACGGAATTTGGCTGTAAGTCAAAGATTTGACAATCGATGGAGACCATTTCCGGATGCTGTTGTTTTGGGTGATAGTGGTTACGGACTTAAAAACTGGTTGATACCACCAATACGCCTAAATCCCGATAGCCCTGCTGAAGAGGCTTTCAATCGTTGCCACAAAAAAACGCGGCGCATAATTGAAAATAGTTTTGGCATTCTAAAGAAAGATTCCCGTGTTTAAATTATTTGCGACTGAGGCGTAAGTTTGCAGGTAAGGTTGTTATTGTTTGTGCCATCTTACACAATATTGCCTGTAGCATCGAAAGCAGTAGTGAAAACATGTAACCCACTGAAGACACTGACAATGAAATCGAGGAATTGGATCTGGAAAATGCTGAAAAAGAAAATGATGCCCTTAATAATATGGATCATGCGAGTGGAATGGAAAGGCTTACTTCTCTACTGCAATACTTTTCCTCATTGTTTTGAAATAAAATTGTTTTTCTTGGCTTTGACCTTTTTCCACTGCAAAAGTGTTGTTTTTTTGGGGTATTTTTCGGGTTTGAGATTAAGATCTCTGAGAATAAATAATATAAGAAACAAAAATATGGAATTCACGTATTGTTTATTCAGAAAAAAAAAATAATAACTAATAATAAATAGGAAAATAGTACTAGTTTAGTAAAAATAATAATAAATAAAACTAAACACATTAAAAACTTAAAACTCCTCAAACAACAGACTCCTCGGCGTTTTTGCCGCTGCAATTTCGTGAGTTATGGCAGAGGCTGGAAGTTGTAGCTCCCTCTCCAATTTCAGGCATTGAAGTTTCCTGTGGTAAACTTCAACCTCCAGGAGCTCCAGACGACATTTCTTCTCTCTATCCAAAGTTTCACTTGGAAACTTGGTGGAGCTCTTCCTCTTCCTTGGGTTTGGAGGTGGGTGGGCAGGTGTTTCCTCTGTCATCAATATTATGGAATTAGACTCAGCTAATGGTAGATTTTCTGAATTTCCATAGCTTTCTGCCAAATTCAGTCCATCTACCACACGTGAGACTGATTCCAGAATAACGAGGATGGCCAAGTCAGCTTCATCCATAACGCTGTTCTTCCCAAGTCCGGGACCAGTTTTTCGGGCGTTATCCCTTTTACTCTGAAAATTAACAAAATCAAATTCACGGATAAATCTTAATGAAATTGAAACAATTTTTTATTTGGTATTTGTAGGTAATAAATTGTTTTACTTACCAATGTCCGACGCTTCCAGAGCCCAAACTGTCCCTCGGATAGATCCATGCTTTTTGGGCCGACGCCAGTTGCAGGGATTGGGCTTTTCTTAAAACTTCCTCCCAGGCAGCCTGTTTATTTAATTGCTTGTTTTGTTGTTTTGAAAACTTGCAAATAAAATATTTTTTTTTCTTTTATTACATATAACACTGCAAGTTTTTTTTTCGTTTTTATTTTGCTGCTCATTTTAACAGCTTCTACTAGTTTTCGGACTGTTCTTTGTTGATGTTGCTGGTGCCAACGATACGACTACCAATCAAGCAACATTTTTTTTTTACATTCAAAAGCGAAGAGAGTTATTTTAGTACATTAGTTAGTCCCGTTTTTTAAGTTTTAATACAAAGAGGAAATTAAAAAAATATGGCGAACATTGGTTTTTAGGGGCTAATTTTAAATGTTTCGTTTTAGCAAATTGGAGTAGTGTAAGTGTTAATGTACATAGGTAAGTTAATGTTTAAGTTTAGGTTAATTATTTTGATGAATGCGAGGTTTGCTGTCGTTGGTGAGTATGGTGTGTTTGTGTGATCCAACAGCAATGCAAAGTGCAAAGTGATATGACAGAAATGCAAAGATGATTAAATGCTTTGTGGAACACTTTGCACACTCACTTTGCGGGAGAGCGCAAATACTTTGCCGAAGGCGCAAAGACTTTGCATGAAAGCGCAGAGACTTTGCAAAAATTTGCTATTGCAAAGTGAGATTTGCAAAGAACATTGTGGAACAGAAGCACTATTCACTTTGCCAAAAAATGTAATTTGATATGTGCAAAGTGTAAAGTTGACAATTTGTTTTGTGGAATAGGGCCCTGGTCTGTCTTTTTCCTCCATTTTATCCCAAAATTCCATTTCTTCCACTGGGATTCGAACTTGTCACACAAGTTAAAATCAAATTGGCTGTAAAGAATGCTGGTTTCCGATTGACAGGCCTTTTCCATCATCTTATTTCGAGCAAAGTCTTCAAGTTTTTTGATGATCTAGTAGAATTTCACTTTCAACTATCTTATGTTGTTGGGGTCCATCTGCACATCTTCTCTACAGGTAGCAGCAATATTTTCGCATCTCCTCAACCAGAATTTCATTAAGCATCATTATTTTACATAAACGCTTTTCCTGAAGATCCAACACTTTAATTAGGTAGACAGCTTGTAACTTAAGAGTTGAAGTAAAAAGTGTTGGCAAGCATGTTTCCCAATAAATTGCATAGTTTGGTGCAGTTAAAGGAATATTGAATATTTTCTTTTTAAAAATCCTCTGAAACTATTCAATTTCCTCGTATTCTTGTATTCCCCATACGTGCGCAGCATAACAAAGCGAAGATTTCACGACTGCATTGAAAACTTTATATTTTGTGGAGACATTTATATGGTTGTTTGAGAAAACCTTCTCCCAAGTCAGATTTATCAAACTTTGTGAAGTTTTGGCTTTTTCTGCAAGGTGCTTGCTATAATCCAGGGTTGGGTTGAGCAATACTCCCAAATACTTGTATTCTTTCGATACTTCCAACCGACCACCATTAAGCATCGAGTTATTTCTAACTTCACCCCGAGTCGAACGCGAGAAAACCTTGACTTTGGATTTTTTACTGTTGACGACTAAACCCCATTTATTACAGTAGTCCGAAAGACGATTTACCATCAACACTAGGGTTTGTGCTGATTCAGAAAATGAGAGAGGGTCATCGGCGTAAAGTAATACATTCATTAAATTTTGGTATATATAATTTTTATTATTTTTATCCAAAAAGTCATAGGTAAAGAATTTAAAAGGCTGATTACTCGAATTTTTGAAAATGTCGCTATATTCTTCATCTTCTGAACGCTTCAATTGGATCTGTTTTTTCCTCCATATAAGCTGCTTTAGTTTTGATCAGATTTTTGAGAAATAAGGGTATTTCTTTCCGCAAGCAATAAAAAAGTGCACCAAACATTTAGTTGCACTTCCTCTGATATTTGAAAGCAAGAGTAAGATTTACTCCGCATACCTAGATGTCAGTTAAAAAACGGCGAAACTGGCAACCAAGGCCTAGTTCATTCTTCGTATAAGGCAACCAATATAGATGCATATGCTTCGGCAGATAAACACGGACTTCAAATCGTAGTTGTGTAATGTAGTTGTGTGCTTTAAAACTCATAAATAATATATTTGATAATCCTTTCTTTTCCAATATCAAATAGTTGATAAATGTCAAAATTGCTGTGTCACCACAACGTATCAAGCCGGCATCTCTAACAATGATTTAAATAAATTCCTTCCTACCTAAATTCAACTAAAACAGAAACAGTCATCGTTTAGTTAACAAATGTTTCTCTTTCGTTGACATGTGCAGCTCTCTTTTTATTAATTGATCACATAACTTAAAATTGTATAGTTGCATTCAAAACCAATTAGACAATAAAACTACCCAAAAAAATTAAATCAACGAAATCCATCTAGCTTTATGGTTCGCTAAGCTTTAAATATTCCATCAAAATGAAACAAAAAAATAATAATACATAAATATATTAAAGGGAGCAAAGTCAATGCTGGTGACAGAAGGCATAGAACTTTGTACATTTACATGTCCCTTCCAGGGGCTTTTCAGCTTCATTAAACATTGGGAAATGACAAAAATACAGAAGCAAGAGTGCGCAGCATAATTCATAACGAGTCGAAATTTCAAAATCCCACCTTTCGCAAAAGTTCTCTTTAGTTTTGTTTTTCAATCTATATTAAGATTCACATAGAATTAGAATAGATGCTTTCCTAACTTTCAAGAGAACTCAGCGAGAAGTTTGAAACACTTTAGAGGTGGTTAACCGATTGTGTGGGTGTTAAGCAATGAATACCACATTCTATGTATCTAGATCTACCTCTTGCAAAGCACTCTCGAAAAATATTTCTTGGAAATTAAGAATTTACTATAATTACATATGCTGAAAGAGGTTTTCGTTTGATTTAATAAACATTGCACCGTGTATTTGGTACATTTCCTTTTTGAAGAGGCCCTTAAGGTAAGATGCTGTGCTTTTGACAGTTTCTATTTTGTTCACTTTTGATGCTGTACTGTCATACTCTTCGTTTGTTAGCTAATGATATTTTTTTACTGCCGTTCTGACTGAGTTATGTGAGCGGCATAAAAGGAGGTCATTCCGGTGATGTATGGGGGCTGTTTGTTTATATGTTTTAGTGCAAGGTGCAGACATAAATTATTACTCGTTTGTTGTAAGGGCCAACTTGTTGCCTACAACCATTAATTGTTTAAGTTTGCAACGTGTGAATAAAAATAAATTTATTTCGATGTTTACCAATTAGCTTCGATTTAGTAATACATGATATAGGAACTATACGACTGTTATGACGCTTTTTTGAAGTGAAAGCTAACAGCGGGCATTTGTATAAAGAAAAGAAAAGGAACATAGGATTGACAACAAAATTTCAGTAGGAATAAGCTATCATAAACTCTGTTAGACGTTTTAAAGCAACATTTCCAGCAGCTGTGGAATTCGCAAAATACCAAGCTGATGCTTTAGTACGGCGAATGCACTCAATTAAAATAATATCCGACGACAGCTCAATATGCCCAATAGACAAAAAAAGCGAACCTGTGCCTTGTACTCTTGAGACATGTCCCTGATGCCTAAAGTCGCATATATGATCCTGTTCAACGTACTATGTGACCCAGAACCAAGCTCTACAAAACAATAATCCGTCCAGTTCTGTTTTATGGCGTCGAGTGCTGGACGATAAGAAGGGAAAGCAGTTCAGTGACAAGCATTCTTTTAATCCAGGATGAAATATCCGACTGAGTATTTTTCTTAACCCAATAATAGCTTTCCTTTTCTGCTTATCGTCCTGCACTCGACGCTATAAAGCAGAACTGACATTATGTATAAGTACAGTGACCATATTTTTAGGAGCAAAACCCAGGACAAAAAAGTGAAAATATATCACAGCACACAAATGGCCAAAAATAACAAAAAATGTCGTATTGGATTATTTCATTAAAAACCAAAAAAAAAACAATTGTTTAAGAAAAAAAGAACAATAAATAATAATAAAGACGTAAGAAATTCAAAGCGAATAAACTTAAATTTCTTATTAAATAACGAAAATAAATTAGCCTTCAGTAAGCAACAAAAACAACACATTAAATAATAATTAATGAATAATAAAACTAATAAGAAAATCAGTATTTCATTCATTCTGTAAAAGGTATTAATGTGCGAGTTGAAAAAATAGAAGTTGCCGAACATAAGTTCTTTCCGAATACTTATTTAATGAACAAATCTGTTTAACAATATTGTCGTTTTCTTTTAAATAATTTTTGAATTCAAGACAACTTAAATTGTAATTGCACTTTACAATTAGCTCTTAGGGTTTCTACATTTAGCTGGGCTTTTTCGCTGATCCATACATTGTTCATTATCGAAAAAACTCTTTTCGTGGGAGCATTTGAACCTGGTAGACACCACCTGAATTTGACAATTTGTAAAAGATTAGCGAAAGCAATGTTTTTTTCTGAGAAATGTGTAGAAATATCTACCCATTTTGCACCCACTGTTTTTCTGTTTTTTAACCATTCTCTAATTGGATCTAAATTTAGAAAAGATTTCAACAAATTAAACTCATTAAATAATGCGAGTCATCAATTTTTGTATCACTTCGCTTTTATTTAACAAAAGCTGGGCTTGCTTCTACATCTGGCCAGGAAGGTACTCGTATATTTCGAAGAACAACCTAGCTTTAAATTTCAACTTCTTGTAAAGATGTATCGCACTGACTCAAATTTCATAGCAGTGGTTATAGATAGACAAATACGGGACTAAAATTAAAATACGGGACATTTATATGTCCCGTATTTCATAAAAATAAGCCGGGACAGGCTATTGAAATACGGGGCGGGGCGTATGGTCACCGTATGTATAAGTGTTGTGAATAGTTTAAACTTGGTCTTCCGGGTTAGGAGTTTTAAACCCATTTGTTTTGCCAAACCGAAGTACTTGTAGCAACCATTTCCCAAGGTAATTCTTCGTCGGATCTGCACTAAGGTCTCATTAATAGAGTTAGTGTTTACTGCGAGGTATGGCAGCTCCGTTACTACCCCGAAGTTGCTACTATTATTTTTTTTAAATAAAATATCCTTGTGAAATGGTTAATATTGTGACCCTCAAGATCTATTGCATCAATGCTATTAACAGTGGTGTTTTCTCCTAGCAGCTGGACAGATATTTGTTTGTTTGTTGAAAACAAGTACAAGTATAGGTTTGGAATAATTCGAAAGAGCAGTTTCCGTAATGCACATTGCAGCGCATGTTTTCTAGTTCACAATTCAGCCTTGCAGGGATCCTAAATTCGACCATTGCCACGTAGAGCTCCTGACGATGAATGCTATACTATGCGGCTTTTCTAGAATATAGGCTTAGGAAAAAATGCACGTTCAAAATACAATGACAACTAATACTGTTTATATTTTGTTAATTTGGATATCTATACGGGCTTATTGCCTGAAACAGATGTCACGCGCATGAAACATGCATATGTGCAGTACGAAATTGCAATCATTTAGCATGCATTTTGCCTGACCTAAACATCACTTAACGACCAAAAAGATTTAAATGTTAATTAATGCCACAGGATTTCACAGCACGGAATGTTCTACTAGGAGGTGCAGTTAAATAAGAACATGCGGTTTGCAATGTGCCACTTTACTTACAAAATGATCAAACTACACGATCAAGCATATGTCCTTGCCTGAATTTTTATCGAAAAATGTTTCAGAAAATGTCGAAAGTGGCAGTAGTAACGTCATGTGTAACAACCGTGGCCATAAAAACATATTTGAACAAGCAAATGTCAATCTCTTCTTGCTTTTTAGCGGCGAGGTTTCAGTCAGGACTACAGCGATCACCACCCTCCCACTTCACTGCGTCTCACCTAGTCCGCCTGTGAAACTCGCTCTTGGAAATCACTTCGCTATTCATTTAAATGTATTGAATAGATCGGACTGGATCAAAGATCGGGAAGAACAAGTGTTTTGTCTTTTTTGGAGTAATACGATGCCCATTTCCCTCTAGAGCACCCACCAGCACAGCAAGTGCTCTTTCCAAGGACATGTAATCCTCCCTTATGATGGCTTCTTCGTCAGCAAAGAAAAACGAATGCGCTTTGTAGCCCGTCAATTTTTCTTTAATCAAATAATAAAGGACTGTATTAAACCGGAAATGGCCTACGAACAATGCTGCCAACTATCGTCTCTTTGACTGGATTGGTTGTCCTTTTTGCAGCCCACAAAACCAATTCCGCGAAAATAATACATAACCATTAAAACATTCTGAATTTGGTTTGTGGCCAATATAAAACTGAACGTTGACAGCGCACTGCGAATATTATATACACGGAAGAAAAGTCTTGATTCAAAGTCGACATTAGCCGTGTTTCTTTGCACGCGTATATAGGGATGGCATTAGAAAACGACTATCGCCGCTTAAGAATTCATCAAAAAAAACTTGGCAGCACACATGCACCTATGACATGCACCGTGACACAGCTGTAAGTTGTAGTTAAGAAATTTGTATTGAAAATCCTGAAATTGAAAAATATTTACTTCCGCCAATTGAAATTGATGCCAAGCATATTCTAAAATTATGAAAAACAATTTCACAATTAGGTACCCTTAAAATGAAGTTTGAAAAATAATAATAATAAAATCACGAATAAAATATTCGGCGGGATGTGTGAGTGGTCGGTGGGTTGTCAAACTTTGACGTTTCCTGAAAAATTCATCGAAAGGATTCATCAGAAACGAAGAAAATGGATTTTGGATGCACTGTATATCCCCGCTAAAGGGCTTAGCGGCGATAGCTATCCACGCTAAAGTTAGCGTATATAGGATAAGTTGTTGTTGTATTTTACATGCAAATTTCAAATTATCCCTATATCCGCGTGCAAAGAAACACGGCTATGGTGAAATGCAATCTGACATATTCATGCGGTTAACTACAGAAATATCGAACCAAAAGGATGTCAACACCCTTGTTTTGAAAGCTATCCCTATTGAAATAGGAATTCCAAACCATACGCAGCAACCCGGTTTTTATATTTAAAAGTTGGTACTCCTTCGTTGGTACAGCTTCGAGCTTTCAGAATACTTAATTTGCAAAAAAAATCAACAAATCAAACAAATAGATCCGCGCCAAGAAAAAACTAACAATAATTTTAAATAAGCAAAATCTAGTATTTTAATGTTACTAGAATGGATAGTTTTTATAATGTTGCCCTTTTTCTTGTTTTGACATTTTTTTCGCGAAATGATATCAGTTGTTTAATATAAACAAGACCACCAAAGTGAGGGGAGAATGTCCGTAGAGTATGTTCAAAACAGAAACTCTTCGTATAGTCGACATTAGAGTCTTGAGTTAAAATTGGATTTCATACGGTTGCACGTGACTATGTATTTACGTCTGAGTGTACAAATAAATTTTTATTTTTGATAAGTACGCGTATTAGATACTATGTTGTGAAATAAATAGAGGAATGCCATTCTTTATTCTATCATTTCTACTAATTTCCAACTCAACTCCAAATCCAACTTAACTCATGAGTCGAAAATGTGCATCAAGATTTCAACGCCACGCTACGAACGAAGCATAGAATGTATCAATCGTGCCAACATTTAAGAACGAACCAAACAAAAGTTCATTCAAGTTCATTCAATGTTCATTCAACTTAGCCGCAGCAGGATTTCACTTCTGCTTTTATCCGTAGTGGTCCGCAGTGGAATGTTGCACTTATAGTACGTGTAAAATCTTACCTTTCTACGGATATATTGTATATGAATTTGCGGAAATTTTTGTTTTATATTTCATATTCTTTTATTATGCTTTTTCCATTTCGATATTCCGCTAATTGCTTCTGGTCTTCGAATCACCTTAATGAAAAATTGGCCATACCGTTGAACTGCGCCCCATATAGGACTTTTTTGTGATATTATTTATGTACTGAGAGGGAGAGAGTTCGAAACAGCCCAAGACAAGTACCAAGACACTGTCGGTCAAATGCCCGAATCCTTTCCAAACAACTTGATAGGCAACCTAAAGCGATGATTGACATTATCAGGGCTACGTAGCAATCTGGTGGCAAGTTGACTGCTGAAAAACAGTATCCTTGTCAGGTCAAAAACCACATTGGCCAGGCGCATGTAAAGATGTATTACCTTAATATAAGTTTGTCAAAAAATATAAAGCTCGTTACATTGTATGTAGATATATAGTTATGAACTTAAACTGGCCTAAGACTTTTCTATGAATTATTTATTCGTACAGGAATTTTATTTAAATACAAATGTACACACTTCTCGTCGAAAAAGCAAACCTTTTTACGCCAAGCTAGCTTGCAGACGAAGTCAAATTGTACTCGTAAGCAACTTGGGTATATAAATAAATATCATTTCAATGTCAAAATAATATAATGTCGTTGATGTTCTTAAAAAAGTTTGGGAACATACACTGCATTACCGACCAATGTCATTCGGTTTGCTGTTTTTATTATCCTCATGACTTTGTAAGGTTTTAATAAAATTCAATAGGATGAGTTCATGTTTTCAACAAACAGCGTTGAAATTAGAAAATCAATTTAAATAAGTTCCAGTGAAATAAATATACCCTTCGACACAATTAAAATTGTCGGTAGCGTGGCCGAGCGGTCTAAGGCGCTGGTTTAAGGCACCAGTCTCCTCGGAGGCGTGGGTTCGAATCCCACCGCTGCCAAGACAGTTTTTTTTTATTTTGTCCCCCCAAAACATCTTTTCATTCTAATTACATTTAGCTTTTAGGCCTGCCTCTATCGACATGTGCATGCTATTGATTATTGTTATTTGTTGTGTATGATATTCCTTGTGTTCGAATCTCCCAGACAGCAGAGAACAGACAGACGGTACTGACTGCTGGAATAAGTCCAGAAAGTGTCGCTTCAAACGACGATTTTTTCGTGGTCGAGGACCCACAGGAGAAGGTGGATTTGCTGGGCGCTTGTTTCGAGGCCGTGTATACGGTGAACAATCCTGTTCGCCGTAACCACGACATTGAGAATAGGGCTCTGGTGAGCCACTTCGATCTGCGCACCGAACTTGAGAATTGGCGATCTGAGAATAACGGATTCACCGTGTTCACTGATGAAAACCATGCTAATGCAGTTGTCGCCAATGGCCGAGATGCATCGCACTTGTTCGTGTCGAAGGATGATCTTCTGTGCTTCTTCGAGACACTAAAGAATAAAAAGTCGGCGGGGATGGATGGTGTCCCAAACGTCGTATTGAGACACCTGCCTCTGGAGGCTGTAGATATTTTCACCACGCTGTTTAACAATGCGCTGAATAATGCATATTATCCGGCGCATTGGAAGGTAGCTGTGGTACACCCTATCCCGAAAAAATGTAAAGATAGGACGAACCCTGCCAATCTCCGGTCAATTAGCTTGCTTCCGAATATTAGCAAGGTCTTTGAAAAGGTTGTCAATAGAGCCCTGTTAAAGTGGGTCGAGGACAATAACATAATTCCGGACAACCAGTTTGGTTTCAGGGCGAGGCATGACACTATTCATGCCGCGTCGAAACTGGTTTCCGACATTCAGTGGAATAAATGCAAGAACCAATGCACGGGTGCTTGTCTGGTTGATTTTGAGAAGGCTTTCGACACCGTATGGTTAGAGGGACTTTTCTACAAGTTGACCAGGCGGGGGATGCACAAACCTTTGCTATATGTAATTTATAATATGCTTATGGGAAAGAAGTTCGTTGTCAAATGTGGCAACGTGACTTCGAGCAGAGTCTTTGAAATTAAAAACGGTTTACAGCAGGGGGCGGTCAATTCTCCGATCCTGTTTAACATTTACACGAGTGATCTGGTGGGTTCACTCAGCCATGCTATAGCGTATGCCGACGATTTGGTGGCATACAGATCAGGTCCTAAAATCGAGGTCATTAATATCCTTTTGCAGCGTGACTTCGATCAAATTAAGCGATATTGCGACGACTGGAAGTTGAAAATCAACTTTCAGAAGACGGAAACAATCTTGTTCAGAACTCCATTGGCTGGGGCCTCTAGGGATACCAGAAAAAACTGGAAGAAATTGGCCATTATTGGACAATATGGGCAGCCATTGGCGGTGAGAAGCGTAGTTAGATATCTGGGTATCTGGCTTGACCAGTATCTGTATTTCGATAGACATATAGTTGCTTGTCTTGCTGGGGCCAAGAAGGCTTATGCTCTGACAAGGAGACTGTTTCATAGCAGTCAACTTGACTCCAGAGTGAAGGTCATTTGCTACGTGGCCCTTATAAGGCCGATCATCGCTTATGGTTGTCCATTATGGTTTAATATAGCGCCTAGCTATATGGAAAAGATTCGGGTTTTGGAGAGACAATGTCTTAGGACCTGTCTCCGGTTGTTCCGAACGCCTGAATCCAACTATATAAAATACTATCCCAACAAGGTCCTATACGATGGGGCTCAGTTGAATAGGATTGACAATTTCCTCATTAAGGTCACTCGAAGGCACGTTGCAAGGGCGATGGCCAGCGACAATAGTCTGATATTTGGGGCTTACTACCCCAATGAAATGTACATAGAGAGTACGCTCCGGTACGCTCCGCCAGAGGCATTTATCCATATTGATTCAAAAGGGCTGGTACAGACGAGGGATGGTATCCCGGTCTTATACCATCGCTACCGCAGCGCGAGAGATAAGCGGCTCCTCCATGACGGGGACGTCGCCAATGCTCATGAGCTCCTCCGTTTTAGTACCGCAATATCGGAGAGGGATAGATTCGACACGGAAAAGCAATTCGCCGAATTTTGGTGGCTTGTTGAGGGGGGAGGGGTCAACATGCCCTCCCAGGACGGTGCGTTACTCTAGGTAACATCCTCTTAGCTTATAAGTTAGATTAAGTCAGCTAGGGCGTTTTTGGGAGAGGCCGGGCTCGCCAACGTGTGGTGGTGCTTCCGGGAGTTGACTGACGCTGTAAGGCTTCAGTCGGCTCACGGCGGCGCGTGTGCACGTTGACGACTGCCAGGCGCTCGGAAAGCAATTGGGATTTTGACCACTTATTGCGCCAGGCAACGAGTGCTCAGAATCCTAATTATAGTTAGAATACGTTAAGTAGTTTAAGTAAGTAGAATAGGTAGTTTGTAATTTGTTTTATATAAAATCTCAATAATGATACCGAGTTTTAGTAAATTTTCTCGAGGAATATATATGTAAGATTAGTTCGTAAAATAGTTCGTAGGCCGAAAGGCAATAATTCTAAGATATAGTTAAGTTTAGAGCGTTCGCATAAGGACCAATAAATAAGAATAAGTATCCTGTTAATTTTAAGTTAGGTTTAATCTTTTTTGTCTAGTATGTAAGTAGATATTTATCAATGAATAAAAAAATGAATTTCAAAGTCAAAGTTATTTGTTGTGTCTACCCACGGATTTGCATGCACACTTGTGACTCAAATGAATGGTGAAATTGCCAATAAAAAGAATTTATCCCCTTAGTCGCCTTTAAAGACAGCGCTTTTTTTATGGGGAGGGGGTAATGGGGGGTATATTCTTAGCCTATCACCTAGATCTTAGCATGTGAAATAGGTATTAGGCCGAATAACAAGAGTTTTAATAATATTCTTAAATTTATTTTGCTCGGATAAAGCCACTAAGCTGAAATAAGTCACTTGTGTCTAGCGTTTTAAAATGGAATTAAAAAGCAGCAGTGGCACTGCCATCAAGACTCATCTAAAAACTGAATTTGGTGAGTTGTTCAACTACGTCTACATACTTGGCGAAGGACATAATATTTATTTCGTTCAACATTTTAAGGCATGTTTCAAACTACATATTAGTCAAAATTAAAATACTTTTAGGATATGTACAGGGTGGCGCAAAAGTCATCATCCTATCGGAAGAAGCTATAATTTTTGCAAATGGCGGCAAATGTAAATTCTACTTTGACATTTGTGAAGTTAACTGATACAGAAAAAACTTAAGACACCAATTATTTTTCATTCATAACAAAATTACAGCGAAAGAACATCGGGTGACAACTTTTGCGCCACCTGACAACTTTTGCGCCACCTTGTATAAATAATAGAATTTGCTGTTACAATTGAATCAACGGCGCCGGAACAATAGTCCCCGTGTGATGTTTGGTTCGGGAATTATGTCCCATTTCACCGAGGCATAAATCCTAAATCGAATTAGGGATATATATCTCACTCCGTCGATACATAAGTGTTGGGCCTAATGACCCACTTATATTTTCCTATATGTTTAAGCGTGGAGATTTCAAAAGTGAAGAAGAGCACACAACAAGCTGGACAATCGGGCTTGTTCCACTTTGCTGTAGCCAACAAATACAAAAAAATGTACAAAACGTAACAAAAATTTAACCAAAAGTTGAATTGAATAAAACCAGCTAAAGATACGAGGGCGGGTCAATAAGTCCGTGACTTTTTGAATTTCTGACCTCTTTACTGAAACGGCAACACTGCTCCTGTCAACAGGCATCTGTCAGTTGACTCCTGTCAAAATTTAAACTTGCTGCGTCAGTTAGTTTGTGTTTGACAGCTATTTTTATCAGACTACTCACTAATTTGAGGAGAAAATGGAAAAAAGTGAATTTCGTGTGCTCAGTAAGCATTATTTCTTGCGAAAAAAAAACCATTACCGAGACCAAGGCTAAGCTTGAAAAATACTATGGGGACTCTGCACCATCGATTTCAATGGTAAAAAAGTGGTTTACTGAATTTCGTTGTGGCCGTACAAGCACTGAAGATGCCGAACGTCCTGGACGCCCAGTTGAGGTCTCTACACCCGAAACAATCGAAAAAATTCACGATATGGTGTTGGCCGACCGAAGATTGAAAGTGCGAGAGATTGTGGAAGCCGTAGGGATCTCGAATGGCTCAGTGGTTTCAATTTTGAATGATCACTTGGGCATGAGAAAGCTTTCCGCAAGATGGGTGCCGCGTTTGCTCACAGTCGACCACAAACACAATCGTGTAACAACTTCACAGGAAGGTTTGGCGTTGTTTAATCGCAATATGGAGGAGTTTTTGCGCCGTTTTGTAACCGTGGACCAAACATGGATCCATCACAACACACCAGAGACCAAACAACAGTCAAAACAGTGGGTTTCTAAGGGTGAATCGGCGCCAAAGAAGGCCAAGGTGGGTTTGTCAGCCAATAAAGTTATGGCGACTGTTTTTTGGGATGCACGCGGGATAATCCACATTGACTACCTTCAAAAGGGAAGAGCAATCAATGGGGAATATTATGCCAACTTATTGGACCGATTCAATGACGATTTGAAAAAAAACCGACCTCATTTGGCCAAGAAAAAAGTTCTTTTCCACCAAGACAATGCAAGGGTGCACACATGTGCAGTTGCCATGGCAAAAAACCATGAATTGGGCTATGAATTGCTCCCTCATCCACCCTATTCTCCAGATTTGGCTCCGAGCGACTACTTCTTGTTCCCAAACCTGAAGAAATGGCTTGGTGGAAAAAGATTTGACTCCAATCATGAAGTCATCTCGCAAACAAAGGCCTATTTTGAGGACCTCGACAAATCATTTTTTTTGGAAGGGATAAAAAAATTGGAGAAGCGTTGGACAAAGTGTATAGAGCTCAAGGGAGACTACGTTAAAAATAAATTTTTTTTTTATCAAAAAATCTGTGTTTTATTCCAAAAGTCACGGACTTATTGACCCGCCCTCTTATCATAGGTACTCCTACTTTCCTTTTTAACTTTCTCGTATATTTTTTCTCTGTAGAGAGTATACTAAAGAGAAAGATATTGCAATCGTGCAAAATTTCGAACTCAAACTGAGTATGAGGTGTGATATTACGACTATAGAGAAGTCCAAAAAAGTTTGTCCCTAATTTCGTCCGGTGGTCCGTCTGTAGCCCAGGCTCCAATCACAATGAGTAGACGGTTTGACTGCAAACTTTGTATTTTTTTTTTCAATTCTACATATTATTTTTACAACACCGATTTTCTCAAAAACGTCTCTTACGACTTTGATTGTTTTTGAAATATAAAATAATTGAGGTGAGAGAAAGAAATCATTTTTATCTTACCCATTCACAATTGCAATTAAGACAAATTAAATATAGCTAATTATCTACCAGTAATCAACATTGTTACGATTCTTTTTTTCCTGATTTTACGAGTATAGAAAATGATAAATGAAAAAAATGTTATTCGAAACCAATTGTTATAAAAGCGAGAAAGTTAACGTGGTGCACTTTATTTTTTATAATTTCACCCGTCTGAATTAAGTTAAAGTGCAACATTTATTCATCCAACGTTCTTTTGGATAATTATCTTCCCGAATTTTGCGGACTTATGTCCCATCTTCTACGAACCCAATCCTGGACTTATGTCTCGTGTGAGTAAGGCAAAAGTTGAGAGACTTATGCTCTGATAGAGAGACAACGTTTGGGACTTACATATGTCCCTGCACCTGCATCAGCATCAGCTGTATTGCTCCTCGGTATAGTCATTTGTACATTGATGCCGCATCCATTTACTCTTATAGTCAGCACTGCGTGCTTAGTAATTGACATTTGCTGAACCGTCAATAATAAAGTGACGTTAATACCTGGATAAGGCCAATTAAGTGTTTACTCTTATGGTGTTAGAAAATCTTTCGTAGTCAAAAAAAGCCTTGGTGTTCTCATTATTAGAGAGTTGTTCTTAATTCTAAGGCGCATAAACATTTGGCCTTGAATGGAATTAACATACGAAATATATCAGACATTTGCTATAGCCTTAAAAGATATAACCACCCTAAATCGGATTAATGCAGTTCTTACATTTTGGAATATTTGTACGTTGTCAGATTCTATAGGCGGCATTTATCCTGCAGTAGGCACATACATTATTTTTCCAGCCAAATAGTATATATTCCTTTATTAAAGGATATTGTTGGATGATTAGCTACTCATCCAACTTATAAGTGTTAACTGAATAGCAAGTTTAAGGTCACATTGCGTTGGATTTTATTGATTTTTTATTTAGTACAAATTGTGTTTAAAACCTGGTAACATACTTCTGATGTCATGGGCAAGGCATGCGTGGTAATATACATTATAAGGTTTAAATAATGAATGACGATATGTTCCGTAAATAAACTTGGGCTGGTCTGATGTTTCCATTCCCCTATTTTAATGGAATCAACACAGAACAAAAGTAGTTTTATTTTCCTATTTTAAAATCAATTGGAGGGATTAAGCTTATACCTACTTTATTGTGGGTTACCTACGAGACAATTTTGGGACCGGACTCAAAATTATATCACATAAAGTTAATATACACTTAATTGTATCTATATGCGAATGTGTATTGCAAATGGGTTGTGTACTTTAATTTAAATGCGCGATTCGATATAGATATTATTAATTATTGATGGATGCGATCCTAGTTCTTCCTTGGGCTAAGTAAGTTATTGACTTTTATCATTGTTTTTATAAAGTTGCCTGTGTGTATATACATGTTCAAAGAACATACCTTAAAGAAAATAAAGAAAATAGTAATGATCGTTTCACTTCAAATCATTATCTCGTCGCTTAAGAAGAAGAAATACAGCATATTCCTAAAAAATTGTACTTCATAATGTTTTTTTTTTATAAAGATCCCCTGAAGAGGACAGCAAGCCCTGTCAAAACGATTGGAATAAATGCAAGTTACTTTGTTTTGACAGTGAAACATTCACCAAAAAAGCCAACGGAAGACCTAGAATATCGTAAATCAACAATTATTAGTCTACTCTGACGTCGAGGTTGGATTTCTTGGAGTATTTTTTTGCATTTATTTATAAATAAAATATGGAAACTAGGTTTTACGTTGTAATAGAAGTGCTTAATGTTCAACCTATGATCATTTTCATCGTGCTATATTCTAGTAACGTATGAAATTTATTTAATACTAATAGGCCGTCGTTAAGATTCATAATGTGTTATTTTGAAGACCTAACACCTTTTCGCCTCCTACACCTTGACGCTTCCGTTTTTGTCCGTGATAAAACAAGAATCGTATTTAAACAAACGTCATATTCGCTGCCAAATAAGAATATTTTTGCCGCCAAATAACGAATCCTCGAAGTGATTGATTTAACTACGAGGCTATGATCAGGATCGGAGGGATCATTACCCTAACCCTCCTATTTCACTGTGTCCCTACTGGTCCGCCTGTATCATGTTCTTAGATCTTCCCTGCACTTGAAGAATCCTCAGCATGATAAAAATAATAAACACGGTATTATGCCTAGGAGAGGTTTGTTCCATCTTCCAGAGCGCGCTTAAAGGACCGCAAGGACCACCTACCCGTGGATCCCCGATTTGTATAAACGTATATGTAATTTTTAGTTGTGCCATAAATTTACTTTCAGGATTCCAAAATGTAATCTCGGGTTTTGGAGGTTTCACTTCAGAGACCTTCCTCTTGTAAGCCTATTTTCTCAGGTGTTTCCGGAGATTACAGACTCCGCTCTGTTAGGGAACTCTTATTCTATTTTTACTAAAGACTGATGTTTATCTTGAAGCTCTTTAGGTTATAGCCCCCTAAAAATATCTCAGCCGGTCTCATATCAGATTGTATGGTTGCGGCCAGGTAGTTATTGAGCGACAGAGCGACACAGGACTATTATGTAGGGAATTAACGTGTAATTCTTAACTTCAGACGTACAGACAACACAGCAGTCCTGTTTTAAGGCAAGGTAGACTTAAAGATTTTAAAAATAAAAATAGCTGGAAAAAAAATATTTCCTTCTGTTTTAAATTCTGGTGCAAACTTTGTCTTGGAGCAAGTCAAATGAAATGATTGACATGCTTATGTATTGCGTGAATCAGTCTTCATACTTTCGAAGATTGTTGTTTATAATAAGTGGTGAAGTTCACAAAAAATGGATCTTTTTTTCGATTATTGGATGAACAGAAAATCAAATTTTTTTCTCAAGCGCTGTAAACTTATTGTTAGATGAAGACGACTTGCTGCTAAATCTCGGCGGCCAACACTACCGGGCAAAGACATTTTCACAACTAGCCGCTCAAAAATTATAGCTCTATCGCTCTGCTGCTCTGTCGTTTGTTGCTCACTGCGTGGCCAAGCTCTTACTCTGATAATTTTGTTTAATGTATCAAGTCTGTAAGGATATTTCTACACTTGAAGATAAATGCATTAAGTTCCTTGATGGCTGCTTAACTATCAGATATGGTATATTGTACCTTTAGAATTTCTCCTTGAAATTGATCCGAACTAAAATAAGCCAACACTGCAACCCCATGGCAAGATACGAGTACTTAAGTGAAATTAAATTAAAATGGGTTTTTGTTTGATAACACATTTGGAGTATGGCTTCCAAGCTTTCCGTCAATTCACATTAGCCTAGCTTCCGTCAATTTATTTGAACGGAGAAGTGGAGCTGGATTTACAGTGCTTGTGTAAAGTAAAGTGTACCCCTGCGAGACACAAGTCATTAAAGTATACCTATACCTACACCACTTTTTCATACAGAACAAGCAAATTTAGTAATTCGCTGCCGATAAATGTATCTTCGGAAAACTAACTTTTACAGCTAATTAACCCTTTGACGCATAAGGGACCCCAAAATTAAATTCATCGTACTTATGCTCCTATTAGCATGATTTTGAAAAATAAAAACGTGTTGGATTGTTAAATACATTGGTTTTAATTTGATTCTTATGGCAACACTGTAAACCAAAAGTAAATAAACCAAATCTCCATTTGAGTGTTTGATTTTTAACGAGACAGATGTTGCAATTTTAAAAATAATAGAATACTTTAATTAATGTGCAAAAATTCAGCCAGGTGTGATGGATGTTCCTATTTTAGTCATATTTGAACAAGTTTTTTGTTTTAAATTCAAATGGCAGTATCCGCGCAACGTAAAATTAATTATTCTTACTCCCAGCAATGCGCCCCGGAATTCGACGCCCTGTGCATTTGCACATGCTGCACATATGGTTGGGCCGGCCCTGATCCCATCTGCTGTCTGTACAACAAAGAGGCTGTCCAATTCCTCATGTGCTCAGTATGCAAGTTACCATACCAAGATCAAAGGAAAAGATGTGTACAATGCGCAAAGTTCAAAGTAGAAAACAGAAATAAACATAGGGACGGGCTACAGTCCGCTTGGGCGAACTGTTGGATACCCTATTCTTATTCCTATCCCTTATAAGTGGACGTGACAAAAGTCTAAGTATGATTGAATTGTTAAGAACGCTCTACATATTTTGTTTTATAACATTTGAAGGATTTTATGGAAAAAAAACTTTGGTTTTTCAATAAAATTGTTTTATTTAATTGTGGGCGTGTCAGTAGGCGAATTTAAAAAAAATTAACACATGAGAATAAAGGGCCCCTAGAGAGTATATATTATAAATTTCAGCTCCCTAGCTCAAACTTTGAATTTTCAAAAAAATAATTATGGGCGTGTCAGTGGGCGGATTTTGAAAATATTTACACATGAGCATAAAGGACCCATAGAGAGTATATATTATAAATTTCAGCTCCCTAGCTCAAACTTTGGATTTTCAAAAATTAATATACCCTTAGAATAGGGTATACAAAAATTATTTTATTTATTTATGGGCGTGTCAGTGGGCGGATTTTGAAATTTTTTTATCCCGAGCAGTTTTAGGAGTCATAGATCATATATAAAAAATAACCACACTTTTGCTAGGCTCTGATGCAGACCAACAACAAATGCCACAAGCCGTAAAACTTAGTGAAAACAAGAAAATAATTAAACTCAAACTTAACACTGGTTCCAATGAAACTGCAATGCAAATGTTAAAAAATTCCTTGAAGCTAAAAGGCACAGGCTGCTATATCCAACGAGACCTTAGCAAACAATCACAAATCAAACGTCGAATTCTACTCGGGTATCGAAAAGTCGTCAAAACAATTAAACCAAGCGAAGCAGTATTGATTAAAAACAACAATTTATTAATTGGTAATAGAACATTTTATTTAGACAATAATAACAAACTTAAATATAATAACACAAACGGAGAAAACGAACTACAGAATATCTACGGAAAACTCAATTTTAATGCTGTCAACGAAACTATGTTGTCAAACAGACGTCAGCGTGAATGGCCCAAACCAGATGCACCAGTGATGCCACTTTACACCGAAGGTCCGGAAGGTAGTAGTGTCATACAAAACTGAGAATTAGGCGTCGTCAGCTCAAACAAATTTATCTCTGCAAATATTTTATCTTACAATATATCTGGATTAAGTAATAAATTATTATTTGTAGATTTTTTTAACTATGTTAAGAACTTTGAAATTTTCTTTTTATTTGAAACACATTTAACAAGTGATAATTTAAGTAATTTTAATAAATATTTCGATGGCTTTAAGTTAATTTGGAGCGAAGCAAGTAAAACCTACATAAAGGGGCGTGCAAGTGGAGGAAGCCTGTACGGGATAAAAAAATCACATTTAAAAACTTACGATTTTGATGAATTTGAAGGAACTACCGTAGTAAAATGTGTGACACAAAATAATAATACATATATCGTTCCATCATATATAAACTGCAACAAATGGACTCACGACTTTGAGAGGCTGTGTAATACAATGTCATGTTTAGCTAGCAAAAGCGTTATGCTGATTGGAGATTGGAATTCGAGAATAAGTAACTCACAAACCACTATAGTGCAAACTGTAACAAACCCTAGTATATGCTGTACCAATAGGGTATCTAAAGACATAGTCTACAATAAAAATGGAACAGATGTACTAGAGCTGCTCCAAATGTATGATCTTATTGTGTTAAACGGCTGTACCGAAGGTGATAGAGAAGGGCATTACACATTTGTCGGAGGGCAAGGCAATTCAGTTATTGATTTTTGTGCTGTTAACAACGACTGGACTGGGAAAATTAAAAAATTTGAGGTACAATACAAAACTTTTTCGGATCACATGCCAATCGTGGTTGAAGTTGATGGTGAAACACCCTCATATCACAAAAACCTGCCCCTGCTACCAAGACTTAAATGGAAATCCGAAAAAAACAAATACCTACCACAGATTATTAGACAGCCTGCTCTCAGCAAATAATTCGATACCAGAAGAAACAGAAACACTCGCAAACCAAATAACTTGTTATATAAGAAGTGCTGCATCAAACAACATTTCAAATATAAGGTCACCATTTAAACAAAAATGGTTTGATAAAGAATGCATAAATGCTAGGAAGAAATCATTTGCCATTTTGCGTGTCTGGAGAACTTGCAATGACCCTGATGTTAAAAAGTGGTATAACCAAGTGAATACCCACTACAAAAATCTATGCCTAGCTAAGAAAACTGACTTCGATAATCAGCAAGCTCTCTTACTTAGTCAAACCAAGTCTTCGAAGGACTTCTGGAGAATAGCAAGGGAGATTAATGGTACAGTTTATCAAATAGGTACAGGAGTATCTGCTGATGATCTATCCATATATTTTAAACATCTTCTACTGGATAACTCAAACCTTTCTTTCTCGTATGCGGACCCCCTCATTTTCGACGATTCCCTAGATGGTGAGGTAACAACTGACGAAATTAATAATGTTATCATGAAATCCAAAAATGGAAAGGCGCCAGGCGAAGATGGGATTCCATACGAATTCTACAAAAATGCTAGTCCAACATTAATCAACTATTTGAAAGTTCTCTTCAACAGTGTGTTCTCGAGCGCAGACATCCCTTCATCGTTTAAGAAGTCCGTAATATTCCCCATCCACAAAAAGGGTTCACTAGAAAACGTAGAAAACTACAGGGGAATCTCATTCATGAATGTGTCAGCCAAGATATTTTGTGGCATACTTGTAGGACGATTAGAAAAATGGGTAGATGAAAAAAATATTCTGACAGAGCGTCAAGCTGGATTCAGAAAAAACTTTTCAACCGTTGACCAAATATTCACATTATCTGCGATTATAAGAGCCTTTCAAGCCAGAAACAAGAAAATGTACAGCTTTTTTGTAGATTTCAAGGCAGCTTTTGATCTTGTTAGCCGAAGCGCACTCTTCTATAAACTGTCTCAGTTGGGTATCTCTACAAAATTTCTTAAGACCATTAAAAAAATGTATGCCGAAACAAGTGCAGCAGTCTGGGATGGAAAGGATTTCTCAGAATGGTTTAAAACACAGACTGGTGTAAAGCAAGGGTGTCCTCTTAGTGCCCTATTGTTTTCTCTATTTATAAACGACATAGAAAAAGATTTGCCTGGTGGAGTACGAATTGCTTATACCGTGGTCAATGTCTTGCTATATGCCGATGATCTTGTTCTACTCTCTGAATCTCCTGAAAATCTCCAATTGATGATAAATCGTCTAGCCAGCTACTGCAAAAAATGGGGACTAACCATCAACACCGAAAAATCTAAAATTATGGTCTTTTCCCGTTCATCACGAGTGCAAAATGGAAATAGATGGTTTTATAATGGAAGCCGATTAGAGATTGTGAAGGAACTCAAATATTTAGGAGTGAAACTGAACCCAACCCTAGAATTTGGTAAACATCTAACGGATAAAGCCAAGTCTTCCCAAAGCTTAGTGAATCTATCATGGAAAAATGTTTTTGCAAATAAGCGGATTCTCCTCTCAACGAAATACAGAATATTTGATTCAGTTGTTAAATCAACTCTTTGTTACGCCTCTCAAGTTTGGGGATCAGACGAGTACGAAGGAATCGAGAAATTCCACAGGAACTTCTTGAAAAAATTATTCAACTTACCAATGAAATCGCCGAACTACACAATCTATTTGGAAACGGGTCTTCCAATGCTTTTTACAAGCACTCTCAAATCGCAAGCGGATTACATCATTAAAATAGGTTCGTATCCAGACTCCCGAATAACCAAAAAAATGTTATCTTATGAATTAAGAAACAAGGACTGGTGGGCGTCAAGATGGTTAAGAATTGGAAACGCGTGTGGAGAAACTATTTCATTCGATCTAAACAACCTGGACAACTTAAAGAACCAACTTTATCGAATAATAAATAAAAATGAAGATGCTATTCGTGTGCGATTTATAGAGAAAGCTCGTGAATCAGATAGCAGAGTATTGTATTCTCACCTGAACTTCAATCTAAAGGATAAGAACTATTTCAATGACTCACTCAACTATAGTGAAATATCTCTTATTTTCAAAACAAGGTGTGAGTTGATTGGTTTAAATGGCAGCCCATATAATGGAAGCTTCAACCAGTTTTGTAATATTTGCAACTTAAAAGCGAAAGAAGACTGCTTTCACATTATTAGTGTTTGTCCAATCTACAAACCACAGAGACTAGCTTACTTCGGAAAAAAATTCCTTACCATGCAGGAGACAATACAAATTCTGAACGAGTGTGATTGGAAAAAGTTATTTTATTATATTAAATCCATCTACAAATACAGGTCGCTATTAATAACAGAGTATTATGATTGATTAAGTTTATTAAAAAAATAACTATATTGTTAAAGTTACAAATGTAGGTACATGTATAAGCATTTTGCTAACCAAGCTGACGGCTAAGCCATAGCTTTAAAATTCATTCTAACTTGTAACTTATGTAATAAGAAAATATTAAATAAATGAATTTCTTACTTACTTACTTACTTACTTATAAAAAATTTCAGCTTTCCAGCTCAAAATTCGATTTTTTCCAAAATTTTGTTTTTTTGAGTTTGTGGGCGTGTCTGTGGGCGGATTTCAAAAATTCGTAAAATTGATTATTTCGGGACCCTAGAGAGTATATGGTTAAAATTTCAGCTCTCTAGGACCAGTTTAAAGGCCTAATTTTTGGCTACAGACGGACGGACGGACATGGCTAGATCGACATTACTATCGATGCTGATCATAAATATAGTAACTTTTAGGGGTCTACGGGCAATATTAAGGTATGTTACAAACTATGCGTCAAAATTAATATACCCTTAGAATAGGGTATAAAAATGCTTGTCGTTATTGTGATGTACACTTCTGCTACACAAATGATCGTAACTGTTTCGCTGATTTTCACAGTCGTCAGTGAGAGGTTAGGTCCAGCAGTAACTATGTACTTATGTAGGAACTGCTGCTTAGGACGAGTAAGTTTAGTATAGTTTTCGTTCCCCCTTTACATACTTGTATAGGGTCTCAAAAGTATATTTTTATATTTTATACCTGAATTGCAAAAAATAAAACGTTTATTTGATTATTTTTGAAGCATCTGGTCTATATTTTTTATTTAAAACTAATTTTCATTTACTTAGATATCAGCATGCTAAATGTAGGTATTTCAGGGTAAAAAATTACCATTATGGTGCATACAGGGACATATATGTCCCCAAGCGGAAAACCCATTTCCCTCGAAAAATTATCGGTTTTTCTTGGCAAAATGTTTTATTAGACTGAAAATGAGTAAAATAATATGGGTTAATCAACAATCCCTCCGCTCATTTTCTTCTGTGCGTCAAAGGGTTAAGATTAGAAGCTCCATATACGAGTATCTGAAAGTACCTCGGGCGCGCATTAATAGCGTTATATGTTCGCCTTTACTGAGAGAAAAATCTCAAAAAATATAAAAACATAAGGAAAGGTACAGTCAACTGATACCCTATTGTTATCCCGCAAAGTAAGCGTGGAATTGGATTGAGAAACGTTGTCTATGTTGGGATATTTTGTGCGGGAACAATTTTGCTAAGAAGGGCATTGTCTACACATTTTGTTTGCACTGTTATTTTCGTTTTACAAGTGATTAATCCAAACAACAACGCTTATGTCAAAAACGTCCGTAAAAAGTGGGCATGGCACATAACGTTGCATCGGCAAATTAGTAGCAGGGATATTATCTATGTTATAATTATTTATTAAGTGTTTTTTAAGGATTTTATCGAAAAAACAATGATTATGCCAAAACACCCTGAAAAAGTGCAAGCGGCAAAAAACTTGGCAATTGTTCACAAAGGCTTTGTTCTTCATAGGTACGTTTCCAAGACAATGACCTTCATTTCAAGCAAGGTTTTCAAAAAAAAGTTTTTTTTTTAAAAGTCTTTTTATTAATTTTAAAAATCTTTACGGACATGACTAGTTTGACATAACTTTCGATGCAGATCACAAATATATTAATTTTTGGCAGTCCAGGACCAATAATTAGGCATGTTACACACTATGAGTTAAAATTCATATACTTATGCAATAACTAGTTTGGCGTAAACAGCCCACACAGGACCTGAGCTAACCTAACCTCTTCAGGCATTGGTTTCACGCCAATTCAGAACGACAGAAGCTTTTCATTACAAATGAAGGCACTTTTGGATGTTTGTCAGACTGTAGTAGGGAATGGAGCAGTGGAAAACCTTCTCATGTGTTTCTACGTCGTATTCCAGCCATGAACTCCTCATTCAGTAGTACAACGCAGCAATCACTAGACCAGCAGCAAGAGTTTCATTTCAGAGAAATGCTAGTCTCATAATATTGGATTTAATCTCGTACTTCGGAGGATACCAAATTAACGACTGAAAGGGTTTTAGGATTTTTTTTTTATTTATTTACACATATGCCGCATTTAGCGGGTGCTAAGAATAAAGCAAAATTGTACATATTGACCATTAAAGCAGGTAAGACCACCAATCGAGTCTCGAGTCGGTTTAAATCAATACAAACATTTTTAAGGTCATTCAGTCAATTACAAGTCTTGAGATACGTTTTTTGAACTTTTATTGAACGTGATTCGCTTACCATAAAATATTAATAGAAACTTGCAAAGTCCAAAACAAGTCACTAGGTCAAACTATATCTAACTACATATGCATGTGTATCCGAAGCGCATATGTATGTATATTTCTATATCCGAATCGCAAATTAAATCTACCACTCGCATCAATCTGATCGCTGTTCAAAAAAATTAGCAGCCCGATCACGAAATGTACTCTTTGGTTTTGTTATTTTTTTCGCACAAGCTTTGGTAATTTACCAACCAAAAAAATCTATCTTCCTCTGGAATTTACTCGTATACTACCACAGATATTCCATATTTGAATCTTAAGCTTACCGTGCGACACTGGGGTTTTAATGTGGGTGTCCTACATGAAGATTCGAATCTGCGCAGACGATTTCATATCTTTTCCAAAATAAAAGTATGCGCAAGACGAACAAAACGTAAGTAAAAAATATGTTTTCAGATTCAACAACATGTTTGCTAATTTTTGCAACACTCCAAAGTTTGCATTGTTCCCCCATGCGGTTATATGAATCTCTCGGCCTTGGGTTTGGATACAAAAGCATTTTTTCTCGTACGTAATTATATTCAATTAAATTGGTGGCGGACTTTTTTTTTCCATTAACTTTCTTATTTTAATCGGTTTTTGTATCTGGACTTGTAAGCAGTACTCAAGTGGCTCTAGATGATGCTCAATGTCAAGGAAAGGCGAAAAATGTTTTTACAAAATTTTGTCTGGATGTTTAAAATCGCGGTTGTTGGAGCAACCACTACTACCTCACATTAAGTTTATCATTATTAAGTTTATATATCAAGTTGAATTCCAAATCTATGAAGTAACACTGTGAAGTGAAAACTCTAACATTAAATAACTAATCATACGATTTCCTATGTACTTCAGTAAACAGTACTTAGCAGTTGAATGTACAGTACAACATACTTTTCCTTGAATATGCAAAATGTAATTTAGGGGAGTTCTTCTTGTGCGTTTGAGCAGTACACATTAAATCTGGTCAGTTGCACCACAAACGTTGTTGTGTTTTATTATTTCGGTTCGATTGGTCGTTGATCTCTTCGTCGTAGTTTCTCGTAGGATTTCGATTTATTGTAGCTGCTATTGTTTTGGCCTACGAGAATAAAAGGAAAAACTATTCCTTTAACAGCGGTCGAAACAAAATATACATATATGTATTGCAACTTACTCATAGGGGAAGTTATTCATCTCATGCATGAGTGGTAATATTTGGGCGGAAGACATAGTAATTAAGTGGAATTATCTTACGTAAGCGTACCCGACTAGTTAAATCCTGATTGAGTGGTATACCATTAGTAATTTGACGAATAAATCATCTAAATATTCGTAAAAAGCTGTATAAAGTTGAAAATTTGGGTATTTACCCCTTTCAAGGGTTGCAGGAAAACAAGTTCGCCAGCAATAAAAGGGTTTCAAAACCTATGGCCAAACTTTTTAAAGAGAAAATTGAAGGCTTTCTGTTACAAGATAGTCTCTATAAATTGAATCGGATTTATAGGTAGAATGGTTTTGCACTCATACAGAAGCAAAACTGGACCAAAATATACGAGTCGGTCACCTTGTCGTTGTGCCATTTTGACCTTGGTGTAGAGGCTTTACCTGCAAAGATTCAACCGGCTATGGTGCAAGGTAACCCATGACAGACAGTTGATGAGGAGTGAACTATGAACCGTCCAAACATAATTCCAGTGGTGGTATAAGCGGGTATTAAACCGAGCCCAAGGGTGAGAGGTGAAAGAAAATAAGCTTTTAGCTAGCGGCAGTGAGGAGTCTGATGAGATCCTCACTAACGAGAGCAAAGACACTAGTGAGCAGGCTGGAAGTCTTGGAGGAGAAGGGCGTGACAACTGGAACTTCCGCTGTTCCTTGCCGCGCATCCTAAATGAATAAAAAAACATGTCTGAGGATATTAAGGTGGACACAATACTACAATAAGAAAACAAATGGTGCCAAGCAAAAGGCGCAAAAGAAGGCTTAAGGCTTAATTCGCAAAGTACGCAAAGTAGCCAAGTTCACGTGTTGTGATCCCAACATTCTCAGCAAATTTGAATAGGCCGCTTTTGGAAAATCCAGGTAATACGGCGCCGGCCGTGGAGCCCAACGATGCGATAATGGTGACCTCATCAATGACTAGTAAGCAAAGCGACCCGAAAGATGAGCATCTTATTGCTATGTAAATTGAGCAAGAACCTTGCGGTCGACTGAAACTCTACCAGTGGAAAGACGTCGACGAAAAGTTTCAAGACGGCCTGGGGAAGGAACTATCCGCTACGGCAAAAGGGTCACCTTCTGTTCGATGGCTGGTCACCTACGGGTTTTTTTTTTTTTTTTTTTTTTATAAAAAGGAAATCCAAATGCTAGAGCACCCAGACTCGGTAACGGTCCATTGTACTACGACTTAGTAGGATTCTCGATTTTGGGCATTCGAGTTATTTTGCTGTCCAATTCAAAATTGTTTTATCTAGAGCTTGTTTCAATGTTTTCTAAAGATTTTTTTTTTAGATATCGTGGCAGACCCATTCACCGGTACAAATAACAAAATTGCTGTGAAACTAACATTTTCACTCTTATGCAAAATTAAATTTAAATGAGGGGAACCACTAATTTAAGTTCCACGTTATTTTTTTTATTGGTAAGGCCAATTATCAGCATAGATACACTATTAAGGAACTAACAAGAACGCAATTTGAATAAGTAGCGGATTAATTAATTTTCAATCATTAAGATATTAACAATTTGCTTGAGAGGTAGATCTAATGTCGCCAGTCACCAGCTTGTTTGTTTACAATTTTAACTAACAATCAAAACAGTGAACAGACTTGGCATCGCCAGATTAGAATACACGACTGAATACTTAAGACTCGGCTTACATCAGATACGTAGCCTTACGAATGATACAAAATATAAAATCGAAGAAAAAAAAAAACAAAAATTCATAAGATGATGCGACGTAGGCCGCACATAATATTAGCATATAAATGAATTCTTTCACTATCGGTTTTCGAATATATCTACATACGTATTCGCGGCGTAGTCATGCGACAGCAAAAACAACAGACCGGCATACGGAGAATGACTTTGAGTGTAAACATGTTTTACCCACATAAATATAATTACCACCATTAGAAGCGCAGCCACTCTAGGCCCCGTTTCGGAGTTGGTACAATTTTTTTTATGACCAAATAGCATGTTCATTATAATTGGTGCATTGTTGATAAAAATCTTCAACTACAAACATAGTGCTGGCGACATTCCAACTACGAACAAAGTGCATTGAAGCACTAGTTCCTTGAAGAAAAGGTTTACCGCTTTTATAGCGATTGAAAATTGCCTTCAAACTATTGTCAAACGTAAAGATAAATGCATTGACATCAATAAGCTTTGAAACATCATACAAAGTAACATATAAACAAATGTTCGTATCAGTCAACTGTCAGAATCATCTATCGCCATACTTTTTAAAGTGCATGATCTAACATCTAAGTGGTTTACCAATACCGGAACTGTCCTTATACGTGCGTATGATTTAATCAACGCAGTAGGTATTTTTTGAATTCGTTTAATGAACGCGACCTATGTTACCTTTATCGCAATGGTTTTCTATGACGCCCTCACCTGCCTGCTGATAAAAATGTTAATCAGAATGAGAAGAAGTAGACAAACGAATTCTTTTTGAAATAGGAAATAGAATTTCTTCATAAAAAAAATGCTTCTGGGTAATTGCAGTGAGGTTTAATTTTTTGTAGGATATGGAGTGCACTTTGAATAAATAAAAAGTTGCGTGATCAACTATTATGGCAATCTAACGCTGGTTGAATATTTTATTTTTTTTTATTACTTTGAATTTAGTTTAATTCTTATTTTTGATTTTGTTTTATGATTCATGTGCCACAATTTCTTATAGCAAAATTAAAATTGCACATAAGTATTTTACAGGCTTAAACGTGAAACAATCCATGCAATGTGTACATAAAACTGTTTTGCTCCGGGTAGTAACTAGGAATACTATCAGCCAAAAAATTGCAGCTGTTAGAGAGCTTTAAGTAGAGAGAGTTAAATAATACGTTGTGAAGAGTGCCCAATTATAGTCCATATGAAATCCATAACTCCGTGATGTATAGTTAACACAATGACTATACATTTTATAAACTTTAAAATGTTGACACTGATGCCTTAGGCATTTTTTGAATTCGATTACTAAATCGTCAAACCCAAAAGCTCGACCAAAAAAAAACCTCCAGGTACCCCACGAAAAGTAGTACCAATACAAAAAAAACGGGCGTCCTAGGCCAAGAGTGTCTCTGACAACTAGCACCTAACCTAAGTGAAGCAAAAAAGTTGCGTGGAGCAAAGACATTGCAGAGATACGAGGAAAATTTTCTTAATCCGTATAGCTCAAAATTTACATTCGAACAATCGTGGATATTGAATTAGGGAATTTTAATGGTATTTTATGATTCTAATGTATTCACATCAATTTCTTTCAAACGCATATTATTTTACCAAATAGTTATAAAACGATACTTTCCTTAGCCCGGAATTGTAGAAAGAAATGTATGGCGTTTCCAATAATTGTGCAAAACGAAGTGTTCGGGAGTATCCGGAATCCAAACAATTTTACTGGCACAAATAACACTTTTCTAATGTTTCTGAGCAGACAATTTATCTTCTCGATTTCGAGTCATAATCGAATCAAGAACCACTCATGCATGCATAACCCAAACTTCAAAAAAAGGTGTGAAAGGCAATTTGTGTTTTTTTCCTACCAGTTTCAGATACAATCGAAGTCTGATCTTCACGGGAGTGGATCTTCACGGGAGAGTAAATCGGTTCGAGTAGGCGAGTAGAGGAATTTCGACTTATAGGGATTCAACTGAATTTAATAAATTTTTACTTTTATAACAAAGTATTTAATGTAATCATTTTATAGCTATAATTTTGACACGAATGGGAGGGCCTAGAAATTTAATTCCTAAGAAGCGTAGTGTGCGTAGGTCCTGCAAAGAAATATTTTATGCAATAATGAGAAAAAAAGAAAAGATTTATTTCTGCACTTTTACTCATCCGGAGGAGACAGCCAACACCCCACAAGTCTTTAAAAAGACCTGAGGCTATGATCAAAACCCTCCCACTTAACTCCATCCCACATGTTTGAACTTTTCGCACCTGGGAATCACTCTTCCGTTCATATAAATGAATATGTCGCAGTGGGTCAGAGAAAGATCAGCTCGTGTATCCTGTTTTTTCGGACTAAATACGATACCCATTCCCCTCAAAAACGTCCACCCATACATAAAGAGTTTGATCCTCGCTAATGATGGGTGAGCCATTCAACAAAGAATAACTGATGCCTTTGGGGGTCCGTCACTTTTCCTTTAAGCAGTTAATCAAGAACTGTAATAAATAACAAGGGACCTAAGACGATCTCCTGGTGTACGCCGACTTTGATTGCGAACTTCTCGGTGACGCTAACAGGGCATCTCACTCTGGTCTTTACTCCATCTCCTCGATGTCTGAGCGCAACCCATTACAGATCCTTTTTTTTGTCTATCAAAGGCCTTTTCAAAATCAACCAACACCACATGTAAATCCTTTAGGAAATCACGATGTTTTTCCATCATGATCCGTATACTTTGGATCGCATCTGTGGTTGATTTGCCTGCGACGAAGCCGCACTGGTCTTCAGAAAGACTTATTATTTTCCGTATTCGGGTTTTTGACACCCGCTCAACGATCTCATGGTGTGTGACATCAGCTTGATTGAACGGTAATTGTCACAGTCTCGCGTATAGCATTTTCTTTGTACAAGATAAAGATTCTATTAAATCGATTTATTTGTGAATACAGCTTTTCCATTTTCCGTGCAGAGACGGACTAAGAACATCACCGCGCTTGTCATCAAAGAGGTGAAAACACATCAAGGCAAATTCATTCATTAAAGCGTAGCGACATAAAAAATATCTTGAAACTATTTCCCAAGTATGTATACAAATCCGTGGGATGACATGACTGCAGGTCCCCGGTGTCGAGTAAGGATGACCATGACCAACCAATAATCAACAATAGTAAACAACTGATCTAAAATCAGGAAGCCTGCCTACGTTTATTGAGGTCAAACCGCCCTGCTATGGGGCCCATTTGATGTTTTCCGTCTCAAAAATTATTGTAAAAGCTTATATCTTTTTAAAAATTGATAAAAAGATAATACGATTACGTACAGCAAAAAATTTTTGATATTTGACCTAAGCCCTTAGTAAACGTTATTTAAAGTGTTAAATAACGTAAGTTACTATTAGGGCGAACTTTTCGAACTATTTGTTGTTGGATTAACATAAATGATATATATTGTTGAAAGCTTATAACATAGGCTATTCAAATAGTTGAAAATATATTTTAATATAATGATTTATTTAATAAATTTATTTTTTTAAAAATACGTGAATTTTTTTTTTGAAAAGAGTTTTAAACACATCCGCTGCCTTCCGCTGTTTACTTTTTTTCTGCAATTGATTCCAAAGTGCATTGACAAAAAGGCAAAAGAAAAAATGTCAGTCCCGATCTACCCCCCTTTAAATTATTTCGATTTCGATTTTGTTATTAACTTGTTTAACCTTTTTTTATTGCAATTGTTGTAATACTTATAGGTTGTTATAATTTTTTTTCATTCTTTTTTTTATCTTAAGAAACTTATGTTGTTTGATGCGCAGATTAGATTAGCAGCCCAACAAAGTAACCTCTGGGCGACTGTCCCAAAAAAATGGGACGGTTACGGTCCCTTGAATTCTGATCGAAACTTCGCCGTAAATGAAAAGAAGAAGGCGATTCCATTGAGAGCTGCTTAAGAAAGGGAAACGGTATCTTTAGAGTGCAAAGTAACCGCATTAGTAACCAACAAATAGTTGTATGTTTTTTTTAATAATCTTCCCTACCCAACCAACCCTAAGTTCCTTATACGATAATACTATTCATAGGCATGTTATAACAATTAAGTTTTTTTTTGGTTGCCTCACTGATTTTACATAAAAAAAATATATATGCGATAGTTGACGTAACGGTTTACTGAAATTTTCGTCACGTTTACATAGAAATAACGCTTTAACGATTTGCAAAGTTAAATTTAGCATTAACTTTGCGAACCTTTGAATACAATTTGATAAATTAACCACAGATTGATGAATATTGACTTTGATCTCAGATCTCATAACTCACAACGTTCAAAAATATGCATATAGAAAGTTTTCTCTGTACCTATACAGTTTTGCTTTCATTTTGTTTTTGATTTGCACACCAGAACATCGAGGAGGATGCCCAAAAAGATAGCGATTGCTATCAACATTTTAAGGAATATTTTAAATGATTTTGGAGAAATACACCTTGAACCCCATAAGCAACACTGCCAAACAGATAACCCAACATTAACCGGCTAAATATAAAGTGGATGACATCAATGCAACAAAAAATAAAACAAAAGATTTCAGTATCCGAGCGCATGACACAATCGGAGAAGACAATACAAAAAAGTTGTGTGGGTTTAATCGATTCATAAACCAACTCGAGAAGCGAATATGGGTTCGTTGTTCAAATTTCTCAAGTGCTGACTATGGAAAATTGATCTAAAATGTATGTAATCGTAACGGTTTATGTGGAAAGATGTTTGCCATAATTGTCACTGCCTTGCGAATATGGCGAACGATATTTGTTTTTCTTTTTAAATAGCACTATAAAAATTTTAAATATACAAAAAAACAATATTATGTAGTTCATGGACATAACGAGCTAAGAAAGCCAATCGTGGGTACTAAAAATGTTTGTCGCATTATATTCGATTATTCGATCGTAATAACAAATAAATTGATACATAAAATAAATCGGTATGTTTCCTGAGATGGTAAATTAAAGATGTTCGACAAAATTAGTCGCATGAGTCGAATCTATAATCTAAATGATGATGTGATTGACTTGCATGATAGTAAAACTAAGCTTAAAAATATTTTTTTCCGTAATAATGCCTTAATGTTTTAAATTATTTGCATGATTTGTGTCTGTGTTAGTATTTTATAGGTACATAATTATTGTGTTTTTAATTGTTTTGTCCTTACTAACACCTGCACTAAATGATGAGCTTGTGAGAGCACTTTTAGTGCCGGCTAATTTCTGCTCGTGATAGTTGCTTGCTTTAAGCACTCCACGACACAGAGCTGATAGTGTATATAAAACATAGGGATGGGCTGCAGTCCGCTTGGGCGAACTGTTGGATACCCTATTCTTATTCCTATCCCTCATAAGTGGGCGTGACAAAAGTCTAAGTATGGTTGAATTGTTAAGAACGCTCTACATACATATTTTGTTATATAACATTTAAAGTATTTTATCAAAAAAAACGCCCCCTAGCTCAAACTTGGGTGTTTCAATAAAATAGTTTTATTTAATTGTAGGCGGATTTAAAAAAAAATGAACACATGAGCATAAAGGGCCCCTAGAGAGTATACATATATTATAAATTTCAGCTCCCTAGCTCAAACTTTGAATTAAAAAAAAAAAAAAATTAATTGTGGGCGTGTAAGTGGGCGGATTTTGAAAATATTTACACATGAGCATAAAGTATATATTATAAATTTCAGCTCCCTAGCTCAAACTTAAGATTTTCAAAAAAATTGTTTTATTTATTTGTGGGCGTGTCAGTGGGCGGATTTTAAAAAAATGTTATCCCGAGCAGTTTTAGGAGTCATAGATCATATGTAAAAAATTTAAGCTTTCTAGCTCAAAATTCGATTTTTTCCAAAATTTAGTTTTTTGAGTTTGTGGGCGTGTCTGTGGGCGGATTTCAAAAATTTGTAAACTTGAATATTTCGGGACCCTAGAGAGTATATGGCTAAAATTTCAGCTCTCTAGGTCCAGTTTAAAGGCGTCAAAATTAATGTACCCTTTTATAGGGTATAAAAATATATGTTCCTGCCCAAACAATTTTTGACTTTTCATATAAAAAAAGAGCGAAATCATATATTTTTTTTGGCCTCATAAGTTATGCGCTGAACTATTGATCCAGGGGCCCAGAAACTACATACCAATGCAGCGGTGGATACGTTAAACCCAATTTTCGATGACTCGCCGCTATTTCTCGTTGAATATTGACTCTGAGCTCTGCTAATGTCGCTGGCTTGTTGATATTGACCAATGATTAAATTTAGTCCCATAAAAAAAAGTCTAGAGGCGTTAAATCACACGATCTCGGCGGCGAATAGACGGGTCCGTTTCCCGAGATAACACGTTCACCGGAATGAGACTTCAAAACTTGATTGTTGCACCCGCTGTGTGGCTTGTGGTACCGTCTTGTTGGAACTTATATCCAAATCATGCTATTGCTCAAAGAAATAACGTTCCAACATATCTCTGTAGCGAATACTATTTACCGTAACGTGACGGTCATTTTCATCAACAAAAACAATCGGCCCAATGACGCCACCGGCATGAAAACCGCACCAAACAGTGACTTTTTGCGGATGAAGTGCTGTTTCATGAAGCACATGAGGGTTCTCACCTGTCCAGTAATGAATATTTTGCTTATTGACGAAGCCGTTGAACCAAATATGCGCTTCATCGCTGAGGATGATTTTGCGATGAAATTCTTCATTTTCTTCCATCATGTCCAGAGCCCAATTCGAGAACGTACGTCGCTTCATATGATCACGTGGATTAAGTTCTTGAGTCAGCTTGATCTTGTAAGGGTGTAGGCCAAGATCCTTAGGTAATATTCGCCATAATGTGGTCTGGGAGAGGCCCAATTTTTGAGAACGCCGTGAAATTGACTGATTTGGCTGGTTTGCGACATACGCATCAACGGCATCAATATTCTCCACACCTCGGGCAAAACGTAGTCTCGCTGGCACGGCAACATCAAGCAGCGAATATTCTGACTCAAATTTGTTCACTAGACTATGAAGTGCTTGTCTAGTGGGACGAGAATTACGGCCGGAAATTGGCGTTAACGCTCTTAAAGTTGCTACCACCGACTCAGAATTAATATTTAATTAAATTAATATAAATTAATATTTGTCAACGTTGTTCCTTCGTGTACGTCACCATGATGAAAATGTTGATTTTAATAAATATTTTCACATTCGGTAATCGGTTTAAGGGTGCGTTCACACTGAAAGTTTGAAGTTGTTAAAACGCTAATGAAAGAATATATACAAGGAATATTGTGATATACCTAATACGGAAGAAAGAAGTATTTTCCAATGATCCATACTTTTTTTCGTAATGACTCGTATGAGATGATACTCGTATTAGAAACTAGAAGATTACAGTGGAGCTTATGAATGGGAATGGTATTTGATTTTTTTTTCCAAATTTTGTATTTTAGGACTAAGACAACATATCTATTAACTTTAAAACTCAAGTGCAATGCGTGCTATAAATCCTAACGTGGGTCAGGTTAGTTCAAAGTAAAGCTTTCCTTAAGTCCTCTTAATATCGGTAGAGTATCGGAGATACGAGCAACATATGCAAAGATTGTACATAACAATATCTGCATTTTTTTTTTCCTTTTATTATTTTCTTACGCTAATGCGGTTTTTATACCCTATTCTAAGGGTATATTAATTTTGACGCATAGTTTGTAACATACCTTAATATTGCCCGTAGACCCCTAAAAGTTACTATATTTATGATCAGCATCGATAGTAAAGTCGATCTAGCCATGTCCGTCCGTCCGTCCGTCCGTCGGCAAAAATTAGGCCTTAAAACTAGACCTAGAGAGCTGAAATTTTAACCATATACTCTCTAGGGTCCCGAAATAATCAAGTTTACGAATTTTTGAAATCCGCCCACAAACTCAAAAAACAAAATTTTGGAAAAAATCGAACTTTGAGCTAGAAAGCTGAAATTTTTTATATATGATCTATAAGTCCTAAAACTGCTCGGGATATAAAATTTTCAAAATCCGCCCACTGACACGCCCACAATTAAATAAATTTTTTTTATTGAAAAACCAAAATTTGAGCTAGGGAGCTGAAATTTATAATATATACTGTCTAGGGGGCCCTTTATGCTCATGTGTAAAAATTTTCAAAATCCGCCTACTGACACGCCCACAATTAAAAAAAAACTTTTTTTGAAAATCCAAAGTTTGAGTTAGGGAGTTGAAATTTATAATATATACTCTCTTACTTTTACTTTTAAATTCATTTTTATTAATTATTAGCTTATATCAACTTACATACTAGACAAAAATGATTAAATCTCACTTAAAATTAACAGGATACTTATTCTAGATTATTGATCCTTATGCGGACGCCCTAAACTTAACTATATCTTATAATTATTGCCTTTCGGCCTAAAAACTATTTTACGAACTAATCTTACATTATGTGTTCCTCGAGAAAATTAAATAAAACTCGGCATCATTATTTAAATTTTATATTTTTATATAAAACAAATTACCAACTACCTATTCTACTTACTTAAACTACTTAACATATTCTAACTATAATTAGGATTCTGAACACTCGTTGCCTTGCGCAGCAAGTGGTCAAAATCCTAATTGCTTTCCGGGTGCCTGGCAGTCGTCAACGTGCACACGCGCCGCCGTGAGCCTCACTGAAGCCTTACAGCGTCAGTCAACTCCCGGAAGCACCACCGGCGAGCCCGGCCTCTCCCAAAAACGCCCTAGCTAACTTAATCTAACTTATAAGCTAAGAGGATGCTACCTAGAGTAACGCATCGTCCTGGGAGGGCATGTTGACCGCTCCCCTCTCAACAAGCCACCAAAATTCGGCGAATTGCTTTTCCGTGTCGAATTGATCCCTTTCCGATATTGCGGTACTAAAACGGAGGAGCTCATGAGCATTGGCGATGCCCTCGCCGCGGATGAGCCGCTTATCTCTCGCGCTGCGGTAGCGGTGGTATAATACCGGGATACCATCCCTCGTCTGTACCACCCTTTTGCATCAATATGGATAAATGCCTCCGGTGGGATAAAGCCAGACCGGAGCGTACTCTCTATGTACATTTCATTGGGGTAGTAAGCCCCAAAGATCAGGCTATTGTCGCTGGCCATCGCCCTTGCAACGTGCCTTCGAGTCACCTTAATGAGGAAATTGTCAATCCTAAATATGTACTCTCTAGGGGGCCCTTTATGCTCATGTGTAAACATTTTCAAAATCCGGCTACTGACACGCCCACAATTTCAAAAAAAAACTTTTTTGAAAATCCAAAGTTTGAGCTAGGGAGCTGAAATTTATAATATATACTCTCTAGCGGACCTTTATGCTCATGCGTTAATTTTTTTTAAATCCGCTTACTGACACGCCCACAATTAAATAAAATAATTTTATTGAAAAACCAAAGTTTGAGCTAGGGAGCGTTTTTTTTACAAAAGCTTCGTTTCTTTTGATAAAATCCTTTAAATGTTATATAACGAAATATGTAGAACGTTCTTAACAATTCAGCCATACTTAGACTTCTGGCACGCCCACTTATGAGGGATAGGAATAAGAATAGGGTATCCAACAGTTCGCCCAAGCGGACTGTAGCCCGTCCCTATGTTTCTATAAATATTACAGTACCCTTGTTGTGCTAAGAGCACAGCTAAGGCTTTTGTGTTTAACAGCAAGCAGTAGCAATGGCATATTTCATTGCATGCTTTTCGGTGCTACTTACTATTTTCATGTTTTCGACTTAAAGTAAAGCACTTGGCTGGGAACTTCCAATCAGTAAGCGAATACACTACTACTGCACCATTACCAACCGCAATGAAGGCCTTATGTCTTTTGTTAAGTGCAATGATTTTCATTCTTAAAGGCCACAGATGAAACTCATCATTTTCTTGCGGTATTTGGACTTTTAATTTTTAATGAAGTTATTTGGATACTTCTGTGAAGAACTTTTTAACACCAACACCAATCAGCCTAGGTATATTTTCTATTTTTTGTAAAATTTCGAGAGAGGGTTGAACCCCCATTTATCTTCTTAGAACGCAAATGTGGACACATTATTGCTTAATGTAGCTCATTGAAAATTATTTTGTTTTATGCTTAATCTATTTTTTAGCAAAAAAGTCTGATTGAGAAGTCAAACCAAATCAAGTTAGTGTTCGGTGCGAGCGCTTCGAAGAGATTTCGATTTTTTTCTCGAAATCTCGGATTTTGATTCGGTACGAATATGCAGAAAATTGGCTCGTCTCTTTTATTTTTGCGTGAAATTTAGTTGTTCTTGTCGCGTAGATGTCGCGCAATGAGCGACATTAAAATAAACAAAAACTATGATCAGCTCTTGGGCTGACGATTTCGAAGGAGAAACCGGTACCTGCGAGGCTATCTCTTCAACTTGGATAATTAAAAAAAATGCAGAACATCTAAAAAGTACATATCTCATAGTTTTGATAAGAGTACAATTTCCGTGACATAGTTTTTCCTTAAACCCACATCAATTTTAAAATGTCATTAAGCGACATATGGCTAGGTGTACCCCGCCTTATGTGAGGGCACCGCGCGTCATCTACCCGAGTAAATTATACTTAAAAAACTGAGAGTGCAAGGGAGAACAACTAAAAATCGTTGTTTTTAGTGTTAATAAGAAAAATTAGAACTGTTTAAAATAATTGTGGACTTATGACCCACCTTGCTGAGTAATAAGATCATATGAAGGGTCAAACGTCCACAGGAGTTTCATGAGTTCATAGTCACAATCACAATTTGTTTTTTGTGGTTCAATCGCAGCGATATATGGAAAGGTTTCGAGTATTCGAGAGACAGTTTCTTAGGACTTGTCTCTTGTTGTTTCGAACTCCTGAGTGTCAGTATTAAATAATATCCCAACAAGTCCTATTCGATGAAGCTTAGTTGAGCAGGATTGACGAATTCCTCCTTAAGGTGATTCGATGGCACATCGAAAATAGCCTGGTCTTAGGGCTTATTTTCCGAATCGGAAGGGGTAGTTCCTGGGCGGTGAGCTACTTATGTAGCACCCTCATAGTTTCAAAGTCATTTTATGTAAGCTAGGCTAGCTAGGGCATTCAGTTTAAATGGCATTGTTAAAGTTAAGACTGCTCACCTAAGCAAATCAGCAGGAACAAGTACATTTTTTTTTGTTTTTTGTTTTATAATAAAAATTAAATCCACATCCTAGAGCACTTAGACTCGGTAACGGTCCATTGAACTACCAGGCATAAATCCTCTTTTTGTTGTAGAGGTTGGAGAAAACAAGCTTTTATTCGTTTCCCTTCATTAATAGGTGGAACTGCTGTTGTTTCCCATGGAGATTGAACCTGCACCGCACGATTCACAACACAAGCCAACACACTAACCTCTAAACCGTGCGTCGCCACCCCTTTAATAAAATGTTAGTTTTAAATAAAATTTAGTCATTTATATCTAGTATGTTTTAATGAAAAATAATTATTAAACATAGGGGCGGGCTACAGTCCGCTTGGGCTAACTGTTGGATACCCTATTCTTATTCCTATCCCTCATAAGTGGGCGTGACAAAAGTCTAAGTATGGTTGAATTGTTAAGAACGCTCTACATATTCTGTTATATAACATTTAAAAGATTTTATCAAACAAAAACGAAGCTTTTGTAAAAAAAAACGTTGCCTAGCTCAAACTTTGGTTTTTCAATAAAATTATTTTATTTAATTGTGGGCGCGTCAGTAGGCGGATTTAAAAAAAATTAACACATGAACATAGAGGACACCTAGAGAGTATATATTATAAATTTCAGCTCCCTAGCTCAAACTTTGAATTTTCAAAAAAAGTTTTTTTTGTAAATTGTGGGCACAGTAGGCGGATTTTGAAAATATTTACACAGGAGCATAAAGGGCCCCCTAGAGAGTATATATTATAAATTTCAGCTCCGTAGCTCAAACTTTGGATTTTCAAAAAAAGTTTTTTTTTTTAATTGTGGGCGTGTCAGTAGGCGGATTTTGAAAATATTTACACATGAGCTTAGAGGGCCCATAGAGAATATATATTACAAATTTCAGCTCCCTAGCTCAAATTTTGGTTTTTCAATAAAATTGTTTTATTTTTTTCTGAGCGTATCATTGGGCCGATTTTGAAAATGTTATATCCCGAGCAGTTTTAGGAGTCATAGATCATAAATAAAAAATTTCAGCTTTCTAGCTCAAAATTCGATTTTTTCGAAATTTTGTTGTTTTTTTGAGTTTGTGGGCGGATTTCAAAAATTCGTAAACTTGATTATTTCGGGACCCTAGAGAGTATAAGGGTAAAATTTTAGCTCTCTAGGCCCAGTTTAAAGGCCTAATTTTTGCCGACGGACGGGCGGACGGACGGGCGGACGGACGGACGGACGGGCGGACGGACGGACGGACGGACATGGCTAGATCGACATTACTATCGATGCTGATCATAAATATAGTAACCGTTAGGGGTCTACGGGCAATTTTAAGGTATGTTACAAACTATGTGTCAAAATTAATATACCCTTAGAATAGGGTATAAAAATGCATTCAAAAAAGGAAAGGAAAGTTCACAATCGATTTGTAGACTCATGGCCTACAGATTTTTGGCCTATAGACTAATGGCCCTGCTCTTAAAAGGTTGACAAAAATCGCTCAGGCTACAATTTTTTTTATGTGACAATTTTTTCTTGATTACAATTTATTGTTATGGAGATATTATTGCGCAGGAGCCACATGCTCTTGACGTTACCTATTAGCTACGGCTCGTATTCAAACCAAGTCGAAAAGGCTAAGCACTATGAACGAGAGTGTGTAAAAAAAAGAATATTCTAGAAGAATTCCGCACTCGAAACAACATCCAGATGATTTACAAGAACTCAAAACAAGTGACGGCTGGCTTCAAATAGTGATGGAAACCTAACCATTGAAGCGCAGGGAATTGCAAATGTGTTTAAACAGCATTGTAATCTGCTGTCAAATAAGCTTCATATATAGAGCGTGTAAGGGTAAGAGTCAGTCAATGAAGAAATGTTCCTCACTCGCAGTACGAAAGAGGTTGGTTTAACTTTAATAATGACACTGGCTCTAATAGTTTACCACTGGAACTCTTTAAATGAAGGCGTTGCTTTTGAAGGGCGCATTTCCTCAATCATCAACCAATTATGGCTGGAATAAGGCATGTCTTAAGACGATTCTAAGCCTTACAATCACAATTGAGGCATATGGGGTCTTATCCAACGTACACAGTTTTTGCGTCAAGTTGTTCTGAAACACACAAAACGACCTAAATCGACAAAAGGTCAACTATTGATTTCGGCAAGGATATACGCTTTCATTTGACTTATTCAATCTTGTTCTCAAGAAGCAGATAGTGTGCAGCTCAGATGTGGACACCGAAGTAACACTTTTCACAGACCTGTCCGCTATTGGTATGCGCAGTCTATCGACATAATCTGCCTGTCGTTCCCAGCGTGCCGTACTAGATACCTTCACGGCGATTGAGGAACGCACAAAATAGATTGGTCTTGAAGTCAACGATGATAAAACCGAGTGCACGGTGTCAACAAGCACACAAACATCTGCCCAGCACTTAGGAAGAACATATTTGTTGATAGCAGCAACTTCGAGATAGTAAGGCAGTAAATATGAATTCAACGAACGGCGCGGCGCCTCAATGCAGATCCAAAGAAGAATTACCTTTGGAAACCGTTGCTGCTCCGATTTGTCAAAACAAGATCTAGTACAGAACTACGTAAACGAGGAAAAACAAGTGTGAGCTCTATAAAAAACTGATCCAGATGCTATACGTATGACGCCGTGTACTGCACGATACGAGTAAATAGGAATGAAGGAATCTTGCTTACTGATCTTTTTCTTAGAGAAAAAGTCTTCGTCGAATATTTTTGGTCCTGAATGCGAGGAAGGAAAAGGTACAACTGTCAAGTCGAAAAAGATAACTATAGGGGGCGTTTTTATTTTTGCTAGCGTATACATGCTTATTCACAATTTCATGTTTAATATTCCTTATTATCCTGTATTCGCTTACTTTAGCGGGGATAGCTATCGCCGCTAAGCCTTTAGCGTATTGTATATCTGTGTGATCTGTGCTTTCAAATCAAGTTTTCTAGGGTTCCGATAACTTTTGTTATCGAATGTCAAACTTTGACTTTTCTCACCTACGAAACTGACACATACCGTCGAATTTAATAGCGTCGTGAAAACCACATTTTTTGCCCTACACGGTGGTATAGTTATATTTTTGATCTGGCTAGTATTTTGGAATTGAATTTTCAGGTTCAATAAACTTAATCAAATGTCTGACTCAAGAAAACAGACGGAACGTCAAATGTCAGCCATCATAATGCTCTCAAGTCGAGGTCGAGCGTTTGTTGGCTTCTTTTTTTATACAAGCCTATATACGCTTGCGTGAAACACACACCTTATGTTGACTCAACCACATCAAGCGACTGGACAGCACCCATGTTCAAAACAACATGAAAAGCAAACCTCCACTTTAAAAAACAAGCCATTATTGGGGACTCCAAAGCGCTTGGTCTGCCTTTAGAAACAGCGTGCCCGAGTTCGTAGAGAATAAAATGCTGCATTGCCTCAGGCAGAAATTCTTCACTGTTACAAAAGTATAATTAAAGAAGTAAAAGCAAATATACAAAAGTGAGTAATGTCTGTGTGCGACATTTTTGAACAAAAGACATGTTCGCTAATAAACATGTTTCCTATTCTAAAAAAATACATTCCTCACAAAAACACGACTTCATAGACTCAAACTATCTTAAAAATGGCTAAACAATTTAGTTATTATAAATTAAACAGAAAATTACTATGCCCGGATCTCGGTAGGAGTGATTCATTAAATACCATTTTGGCAACACAAAAGTTGATATAATATAAATTATACATAATTATTCAGTCTAGAAATGGAAATTTAATCACGTTGGTAGCAAATTAATACATTCTCTTATATTATAAATACATTTTAGCAAAGATGGATACATATTGCGGTGAACTCCTCAAGCGGACCATGGAGAGGGAGGTTTATGTATGGTCCTTTTAATTCTGAGCATAACTTTGATGATGAATATACCTATAAAGTTCATACTAAAAAAAATAAAACAAATTTGAGGGACAACCCTTCAAATGGCGCTTTAAATCACCAGTTTCTTGCAATTGCATTAATTGCGAATCTTATTTTACATTTTATGAATATATACTTACATGGATGAATCGGACACGACATCGCCATCACTTCGAAGTCCCCATTTGACGTTATTTCATATTCATCGTTCATTGTTGTTGCTGATACCGACGATGGTTGGTACGGCATTAATTACTTTTAATTGATAAACTCGATATTAAATGAACATGATTCGAATTGATTTGATTGCATTTTTTTTTTAATTTGGCATATCTATATATATACATTATACAGTTTTTTTTTATTTATTTCTTTTTTTTTATTTTAAATTTTATGTTTATTTTAATTAATTTTTTTTCACTTGCGTAGAAAAACAAAAATAATATATTAACATCTGAATTCCAGGTGTTTACGTATTTAATTTGCGTGTTAGAATGTTCACCGTCATTTAAGATGGGAAGCACTCACTTGGGGGGTGGTGTGGTTTTGCCGATGGTGTCATGCGAAAAACGAATGGATACTTTGGCCGGGCTTGGCTTAAATTGTAAGTAGTTAAGTTAAAATGAGAAAACCACAAACGTGCAAATTCGCGGGGCTTAAACTAACAACATTCTCACGAAATGTAAATGGTTTTCAAATGGATGCTTCGCTAGAATGGTTTTGAGTAAATAATACTTTTCTCGTCGAAATACCTGGTATTATATTCTCCAAATTGTTTGATGATATGGAACAAATTGTGAAGGTGATGGTGAAATGAAGTAGCAATGCTTTTTTATGTTTCCGAAAATGGATACCCGACTTGGCAGTTGTCGTAAAGAATACACTCTGAACTTCTGAAATTCTTCGAATGTTCAATTTGTATCTTCGCAGAGAATTGTCGAATGAGGCGAGTACGTATATTACTTGAGTTGTGCTCTGCATTAGATCATCGCATTATAAAGTGTAGATGTGTACTTGCTTGGAGTGAGTCTAAACTTAAGACTAATAAATTTGTACGATACATGATGGAGATTGTTCGCATTTCAGCATGTAAATTCATTTCATTGTCGAAGGCAATTAGTTGGATGTATTGTTGAATAATGTTATTTTAATCGAGTGTATTAATCACAATGCAAAATCTGCCAGACGAGGAAATAATGAAGACAGACGAACACGTTCTCTACTTATATTATACACTGCTTCCGCGTGCCTGTATTTTGTAAACAGAAAAGTATTGCTAAGAGCATTGCTTCTGTTTCAAAAATGCTTGGGGTACATAAAGTCCTTCGAGTCAGGAGTCTCAAACCAATTTGCTTCGGCAACGAAAGAAGCGGCTGTTTAACAGGGCAATTCCAGGTCTCCACCTAGGTGTCACTCATGGAGTTGAAGTTAACTACGAGGTAGATGACCTCCTCCAACACATAGAAGGTTCTGCTATCAACATTGACTTTTTGTTCTAGTCGGTGAACAGGTTTTTTTTGTTTGTTAATAGTATGCATACAAGTGTACTTGATTTCAAGGCCAACCAATTTTGCCTGTTCGTTAACTGGCGTGAAATCCTCCACTGGATACGGAAGGTAGCGCGCATTCCATAGTAGTTGTAAGGATCTGTTCCTTATTTACACCTGCCCTGTGCTGCTTGTTAAAATGAGTGAAAAAGTTAAATTATAGTCTCAAAAATCCGGTACAAGTTTAGAATAATCCGGAAGGCTTCTTTCAAAATGTACACTGTGACCTGTTATTTTCAGCGTCACGTGATACTGCTAGATCAGTTAAGGCAAAATCAAAAGAAAAAAAACCTGCAACTTAATCCTGAAAAGTCCAAATGCTTAACCGTATACAAAAAGAAACTTGATACAACTATTTTCCTACACTGTATCTTAGGAATCACCAACTGGAGTATGTCAAGAAAGTCAAAAACTAAGGTATTCTGTTAAATAGCACTTTTACTTGGTATGATCATCCTCAAATGGTTATCGGGGAAGTATGTGGGTCCTTACGGAGTTACGGAGCAACTTAATCCTGAAAAGTCCAAATGCTTAACCGTATACAAAAAGAAACTTGATACAACTATTTTCCTACACTGTATCTTAGGAATCAACAACTGGAGTATGTCAAGAAAGTCAAAAACTAAGGTATTCTGTTAAATAGCACTTTTACTTGGTATGATCATCCTCAAATGGTTATCGGGGAAGTATGTGGGTCCTTACGGAGTTACGGAGCAACTTAATCCTGAAAAGTCCAAATGCTTAACCGTATACAAAAAGAAACTTGATACAACTATTTTCCTACACTGTATCTTAGTAATCAACAACTGGAGTATGTCAAGAAAGTCAAAAACTAAGGTATTCTGTTAAATAGCACTTTTACTTGGTATGATCATCCTCAAATGGTTATCGGGGAAGTATGTGGGTCCTTACGGAGTGTCTCCCTATCAAAGCGTTTTACTCTCTTCAGAACATATGGCTCCGCTCAGCCAAAACCTTAATCCTTTCAATTATAACTTATGGATTCGAAGTTGTTAGTACCATAACTAAGAAACGAGAAGAACCTTGAGACTAGCGTCGAATAACGTGTATGTTTATAATCTCTAGCAATTTGAGCATGTTTCAAACTATACAAACACCATTCTTTGTTGTGATCTGTACAAATATTTCAAATATTTTTCACTTAAAACACTGAATAAAATCTTAATCACGAAACGACCATCATATCTTTTTAAAAAATAACGTTGACAAATAAATAACGTTAGCAAAGTTAACTAATAATGGAGATGATAAAGCTCGCCTCGAATTGGAATACAAACTTTGCAAGAGGCTCGCAAAGAGAAAGTGTGCTCAAATTCAAGCAAAGTGTGTGGAGTGCCGGAATCAAGAGTTAGAAGAAGTTTCATCTTCGGCTGCCGATAGAAACTAGGGTATCCACGAACTCCAGCAGGGACACAAAATTTTCAAAATTGCTCCTCAGAGAAGGGCTCCGTTCGCCAAAGATCTTCAACAATGCGCATGCGCAAGGTCTGCTTCTTGTCGTTGTAGTAAAAATACTACCGTTCCTAACAATGAAGATGTTCATGACATTACTGTCGAAGAAGTTGGGAAGGGGGTCAAAGATTCCAAAAAAACGAAAAGCAGTTGGACCGGAAGAGATACCCTCTGAGCTCTGGAAAAAGATGGTTGACATCGGGTTCAAATGGCTTATGATTTGCAAACTGAAGCGGTCCAATGCCTAACCAATGAAGGGGAAAAGGCGATACGCAAGTCTGTGATAATTACCGTTCAATCAAGCTGATGTCACACACCATGAAGATCGTTGAGCGGGTATTAAATAGCCCAATGCGGGAAATAATACGGCTATCTGAAGCCCAGTGCTGGTTTGTCACTGGTAAATCCACCACAGACGCAATCCAAAGTAGTGCATATGATTTTGGTTGGGATTGAAAAGGCCTTTGATAGACAACTAAGGGATCTGTTATGGGCAACGAGGAGTTCCAGAAACCTACGTACAGATGATCGAGGAGTTCGCAATCAAAGTCGGTGTACACCTGAGAAGCGTCTTAAGTCCCTTGATATTAATTACAGTTAATTATATCTGCTTGAAGGAAAAGTGGCGGACCAAAAACAGCACCAGTTATTCTTTGCTCACGATGGAGCCATCATTAGCAAGGATGAAACGTCCCTGCAACGAGCACTTGATGTATGGGTGGGAATCAATATCTTGGATCTATGGTCAGTAGCGAAGCAAGGTGTGATGACGACATCAACCATCTTCTGTGATCAAAAAATGCCCCCTAAGCTGCATGGAAGGCTATACGCCCGGCGCTCGGTTACGGTTCACAATGTTGGACAGCGTACAAAAAGTATGACTGCAAATTAACGGCAGATGAGATGAAGATACTTCTCATGACGCGTTGGATCGTCTACAAAAGCTCCAAAATAAAGCTATGAGATGTATCTTAAAATGCAGCCGATACTCATCAATCAAAGTTATGCTGGAGACACTTAAATGGCTAGGCGTGAAACAAAGATTAATGCTGAATATATATCTTTTCGTATATAGGATGAAATACAATTTACTACCAAAATATCTTTGTAAAAATTTGCAATATATTAGACATTATCAAAATAACAATTTAAGAAATAATGATAACTTTCATATCGTAAGATGTAGAACGGTATTCGGACAAAATTGTTTATACTATAGAGGTCTAGATGTGAAAACAAATTTTTGAATATAAGTCCAAAGAAAACTGATTTTATAATATATTACGAAAACATTTGTAAATTTGATGTATTAACTGAAACCAGTTAAATAAAATATAACTAATTAACTAACATGATAGCAGAAGTAACAAAGATTGATCGAATAAGAAGTTCCACGATCTGAGGAAGCCTTCACGTCAAAGAACCTATCTCCAAGAAAATGGAGCGTGACCGTCTCCGTTGGTACCGTCATGTTCAAGGAAGAGATCCTACGAACCCTGTCGAAAATGAAATCTCAATCAACGAGAGGCGGGCCTAAAACCTCCTAGATCACACAAATGCATTCAATGATTCAAATGATTCAACATCGGGAGGCCTGCCGTTATTTTCGGAGGGCGAACCGGCTAACCCCACGCCCGCAGGCGGACCAGTAGGAATGCAGTTAAGTGGGAGTCCTGGTCATAGCCTCACCGTCATTAAGGGAAAATAAAAAAAGAAGAAGTTATCAGACAGTGGGAAAGTTAACCCTATGTTATTAGATGACTTCGCGGCACCACAGAATTCGACGCAGTCTTATTCAGATAATTGGCAGTACATTACTCGTAAATACAATTTAAATAAATCAAAAATAAAATACAACCGCAAAATAGTTCGAAATTCTATATCTTGTCATTTCTACCTTGCATTTATATAATAACGTAATTTTAATTTAATCTTAATTTAACTGATCTCCTCCTTAATTTTTGCTAATTATTATAGCCAATGTAAAAGATTCGAACAAACGAAAATAAATACTAAATACATATTAAACATTTCTGTGGAAATCATTCATGCCATCCCATCGCAATCATAATTGAAAGGACTGTGAAAAACCTGGCATATAGGTTTTTCACAGCATGGCTGACACAGTACTTAAAGAGTCTGGTCAATTAATTGAGAGAAAGACGGCAGAATCGGCGCACGCGCTGAAGTGGAATTAGATGTTAAAATGCATAAAACGACGTAGGTACTTACAATAAACAAAAGATTGCGCCCAACACTGACATTTCGAACCCTATATAGACTAGACCATTCGAACGATCTGAGCTGCGATATGAATTCAGACAACGACAAAAAGATTAATTCAAGTCAATTGCTGTTTCCTTGTGCTAAGAAAGCAATCTAGTTTCACCTGCATATTTGGTGATACAGAGGCGAACTATTTATTGTTCATAAATATCTGAATGAAAAGAATTTATCTATTATTCAAATCAGTACTAACAAATATCTCTTTTGCACCTATAAATTTCTACAATGGTTGATAACCTAAATATATACGATAGCATATCCGATTGGATTTATTTATTACATTTTCCATATTAGTCAGCTGAATAAAATAAGTTCGCTATCAAAATTTTGCATCGACTTCAGTTTTTCGGTTAAAATAATCTCGATTCGATGGCAATCTCACGGATGTTGTCTCATGACAAGTAAATTTGTTTAACATTAATTCGCTATGAAAATTTTGCATCGATTTCAGTCTTTCGGTAGTTTAAATAATCTCGATTCGATTGCAATCTCATGGATGTTGTCTCATGACAAATAAATTTGTTTAACTGCTCATGTTATGTATTTGATGTATTAATTCAGAATTAATCACAATGGACATTACCAATAACAAATTTAATGTGAAGTTTAATTAACTAAACATTTGTCTGGCTTAGGAGTGAAAAGTTTTCAAATTTAATCTTCACACTAAATCTGTTATTGATATAAGCCAATATGAATAAGTTTTATGAAATAATCATAGGAAGTTACTTGGAAAGTCTTAAGGCAATATTTAGTATATGAATGACTTTCGATTGACCACATTAATTTCCACAACAATCTTTGTACTTTCGGGTATGACCTCCAATGTCAGAAGTTAGCACACCCACGGAGAGACGTTACGTTAAACAATTTCAATGTCTAGTTAGATTGTAAAAGTTGTCCGTCGTAAGTCGCCTCCTCAGGCCTGACACAATTACCACAATGTAAGCCGTTCGTCTATCGCGTTACAGTTATGATTGCCCCAGTTCACATAATCCTAGGTTTTTCACATGCTAGACAGTTCTGCAAAAGGCGAAATTGTGCACACTAAATGGAGATCCAAGCATGACGATTGAAGCAACATTCCATTGTGATACCTTCCACTGCCTTCCCATAGCAATATCTACCCTCGGATGAAGAAACAATATCGCTACACTTGCATATGTATCAATCCACTTTCAATGGACAACTCACTTTCAATTGGAACGTCTTGCAGGTTTTTACGATGGGTATGTCAATTGACCTTAGATTAGATAAAGATATAAAGCATACTGCAGTGTATTTTAGGTCTGATCAGGTTTCTCAGTTAGTGTAGATTAGATATTATATCTAATTGCACGCTCTGAAAATGCTTGGAAATATCTTTAAGTGCACACGTTATCTGCAATGAATTTAATGAACTGCATGGATGCCTCAAGCTGCATATATGAAATTGATTATATTCGTTTGGCAAAATTAAGCCACACTAAGGCATTTGTCACGCTCTTGCACTTGAATTCGAGTACGATTGAAGGGAAATAAAGGGATTTTGCAATAAGAGATTTTATTTTGATTCATCAAGAAAACACGTATTTTAGAGGGCATATGATTTGATTTTAATTTCTATCGATAGAAGATGGTTTGGCATTAACATGGGAAAACAATATTCGAAATGACTGTTACGACTTCTATAGCACATCTTTGATCACATTTTCGCTCATTTAGGGCGTTATTTCATCATTATCAGTAAGGCACGCATGTTGGCTTTAAGCAGGGGTGCGTATATGTAAGGATTTTGAGCTTCATAAACATTGGCGTGTAAAACTTTAGAAAAGTGTTTAAAAGTGTATAAAAGCTATGTGAAAATGCGTCTTCAATCGGAAATTTCAAAACCTTTTACTTGTTCGGCTTTATAGCATTTATTCGACTTTTATATATCAGTAAATTTGTTTAAATGTATAAAGTGCTGATTGGCGAATGTATTAAAGTGTGTATAACACACGGACAATCCTGCCTGGGGGTGTTTCTTTGTGACTCGAACAGGAAATTCTTTATCGCAAAAGAGGAAAAACATATGGAGTGTAAGATAGTCTCTGGGTGACTCAGCCGTATACTCATTTAAAGACACGCCAAATGCTTCCGAGAAACCTAATTTTAGCTATCCTGGTCTACGAGTTTGAAATTTTTGCCACTCGTAATTACTCGTGCAAAAGAAAGCTCAATTTTGTCTTAATAGTATTATCTATATATATAAAAGAAAGTGTCCGAAGCGGTGTAATCCCATAACTCGAGATTGGCCGAACCGATTTTGATGATTTATACTTTGTTGGAAAGGTAATTTCTCAGTACGGGTTTTAAAAAAATTTCAAAATGTCTTATTTTGACCACCCAGCGTGTTACGACAGGTTTTTTTTTCGATTTTTTTCAATTTTTTTTTTTTCATTTTGTATTTATTTATTTTGGCAACAACCAAAAAAAAAACAGTATACTGTTTTCCATCATTAAGTACTTCAATTTAATCTATTTATGTGTGTAGTAAGCAATGCCAGCAAGACGCAAAGGCACCAATTTGGGTCGACAGACATGCGACATAGAAGAGCCCAAAGATCAGACGAACGAGTCCAACAAGATAATGCAGATGTGCGTATGAGCATGGCACAATTTCGTGAATCACAATCACAAGAGGCACGAGCTGAACGAAATCAACAAAGACAATTGGATTGAACGGCTTACTTATCGGTATGGATCCAGATTCTAACCTGTACCTGAAGTCAATTCGAACATTTAATTCATGTTTCCAAATGACATCGTTTGGAGCAACAGAAATAGTTAAAAATAATGCTGCAAATGGTCAACAATTCCATTCAACATTCAAAATCAAAGGCCAAGGTTATCACAAAGTGCGCTCATTGCTGCCAATGCCGAATGAACCACATACATTTTTACAAATTTACTTTATGTGCGGTGGGGACTCCGAAAGCGCACGTTGCGGCTACAATAACCTCAATTCACCGTATGCCAGACGCATCGTCGGCGAGCTGGATGCTATATAGACATTTTCACCAAGCTATCTCTTTCTGAAGTGCGGGAATCCCTGTCTTAAACAACAGAAACAAATTGAATGATAAAATTGTAGAAATTTGCACAAATCGTATGGAATAATCATTGTGATTGTTAATGAACTGAATATGAAAGTGCAAACCGAAGCTATTAAAGGGTAAAAAGTAACAAATAATAGAGAAAAAACGTGAGAAAGTATGTTTAAGCAAAACAAACAATTAACAAGGACGGGCTACAGTCCGGTTGGCGAACTTTTGGATATCCTATTCTTATTCCCAGCAGACACCTAGAGAGTCTATATCATAAAAACTTTGACTTTCCAATAAAATTGTTTTATTTAATTGTGGGCGTGTCAGTGGGCTTCGGTCCCGTTTGCGTTGACGGGCTATGGAGACGAAGATTCAACCAAGAACTATACGAGCTGTACAGCGACATGCCCCTGGTCAAAAAACTCCGCATTGGATGTTTAAGATGGTTAGGACATGTAGAACGAATGGACACCAATACTCCGGCTCGCAGAGTCTTCGATTCCCAGCCAGACGTCGGATGCAGTAGAGGAAGACCTCGCCTTAAGTGGCGCGCACAAGTGGAAACCGACCTCAACCAACTTGGAGTGCGCAACTGGAGGCAGTGAGCTAAGGACCGGGCTAATTGGAGAGGCATGTTGGTTGAGGCCCAGGTTCATTCCGGACTGTAGCGCCACTTAAGTAAGTAAGTAAGTGTCAGTGGGCTGATTTTAGAAATGTTATCTCCCGAGCAGTTTTATGACTCAAAGATCATAACAAATTTCAGCTTTCTAACTAAAAATTCGATTTTTTCGATAAATTTGTTTTTTTTTTTTTTTGAGTTTGTTTGCGTGTCTGTGGGCGGATTTCAAAAATTCTTAAACTTGATTATTTCGGGGACCTGGAGAGTATATATAGCTAAAGCGGACATGATCGACATTACTATCGATGCTGATCATAAATATAGTAACTTTTACGGGTCTACGGGCAATATTATGGTATGGTTGAAACTTCGCGTCAAAATTAATATACCCTTTGAATAGGGTATAAAAACATTTGATATGTTGACCAAAAACGCTGTTCAATTGTATTTAGATATCTAATATGTTTGTTTAGAAAACTTTTCAACTTATTTGCTTTCAAACAAAAATATTTAGAAATTACAAACTGACAATCACGCTATTGTCATCAATCCTGATAAAAGACCAGCTGTAGAGCGCATGCGTGGATTTCATGCAACTGTTGTTGACGACTTTGCTGGAATCATGGTTGGCGACCGTACAGCGACGCGACAAATCATGATTTGAAGAAGAAATAATAATCTTGAGTTCAATGCTGATACACACCGTTCTCCAATATCCGCTAATGTTCTGAAAGGGACAAAACGTCCACAGCGCTCAATTCCTCTTTACGTCATAGGCCACATCCCAACACACTTACAATAAGTTAGTTATTTTTCATTTCCCTACGAAAATATTCACTAGAAATAATTTATATGGCAAAACAACGTTTGCCGGGTCAGCTAGTTTGATATATTTTTGGGCTTCAAAGAAACGGTAAAGTATCAATTTTTTCCAATAGACTGGTCAACATGCCACTAGAGAGTTATTTTCAGCTCCGCACCTTATTATTGCCTACCACCCTACCTATTCGATTGGATCACGAGACTTTCCTCGGCTAGGTCCGACTGAGTTGATTCAATCCCACAACGCTTCCCTGACATTTAAGACAGTTTTTCTTATTATGTTTTCTTCCTTTCTTTTTATTATCTTTTTTTTTATCTTCTGCATTTAAGTACCTACTACTGTTACAATTGTTCAGAATTATCTCGTCAAATATCAATCTCTTTTTTGTAAATTTTTATAGCTTATCACTAGTTTATAAGATATTATATCTTTATATGTATAGGCTCTGCTTTATTAATAAATGAAATGAAATGAATGAGCAATGTTTGCGCCATTTGTAGCGCCGTCTTATTTGAGAAAAACATCGTCCATACCCATACGTTCAAGTCCTGGCCATAGAAATTTATTGTTCGTGGTTCGATACCGCAATCCATTCATGGTTACAGCCACAACCACTTTAGATTCAAAGCAATAATGCCCAGCCTCCTGCCAAAAAACGCACCAAAATGTAATGTAATGTAAAGTAAATAAGATGTGCAGCAGGGACGCAAGCAGTAATTCACGCAGTAACGCATATGTGCAGCAGGAAATTAAAATCACTCAGTATGCTTTTTGCCTGACCTAAATATCACTGAATGACAAAACGCAAACAGCGCGAAACGTCCGACCCGAAAAATTGTACCAAATTCTGCTGTGCAGCAAGATTAGAAATAGAGACAACTTGCAGCAAGAATTAACATGCAGTGAGCAATGTGTCATTTCACATACAAAATCATCTTGCTCCACCGTTCCCGCTGCATATCTGTTTCAGTCATAACACGTTGTTGATAGACAGGTGCAATCATTTTCTGATGACCGAATGCAATCTTTCTACTTGTTAATAAAGCAATGAAGATAGAACTGTGTTTCATCCCTTAGAAACATTTTCGTCGAATTTCTGCACCAATTTAATGCATTGCCAACACCCAATTTTCAAAGATACGACCACAGATAATAAAGTTAGTTTATTATCTGTGATATGACGCTACTGAGATCGTCGCCAGGCTGAAGTTGTTGCGGGAACTCAACTCTACAGGCAGTATGGCCCAAGTCTTTATGCAAACCTCAAAGGAGTTTGGATGGTGAAAAAGCCAATTCCTGAGACCAACGTGCAATCGACAAATCTGGGCTAGCGGCATTTCGAGTTAAAGCAATATTTTAAAATGTTCTTGCGAGACGGGCACGATTGCAATTTTTTACATCACTAACTTATCCCTTACGGAATTGTGCCTCAAGAAACGAGCCGTCGTAATCACATCGATTCATAGCTAGCTGCCTCCAGCTTCGTACCGAGTTGGTTGAGATCACCTTCCAAAAGCGCAGCCAATGTTAGGCCTTACTTAATCGCGTTATCCTTATATGTTTGGGTCTTAGTCCCCTTGATCTTTTCGGCTAGGTCAAAATCGTTGTACAATTCGTCTTTTGCCCCACACGATCTCAGGTGTGACATAAAAATGGGCATGGAGTAATGTTTTTTTTTTATAACGACAGAATTGAAATTGTGAAGTGGTTTATACAGTGCTTTGGCTGGTTAGTTGACAGCGCCCCAAATTAATTGATAATTAATTGATTAATACAAAATGAAAGGAATCTTTTAGGAGGTGTAATTATTTTTCAATGCGACAGTGCTCAGAAAGCTGATAGTTAATTTGACACCATAATTTGTTCAGTATTGTTTGGCAAATCATGATGCAAAAACTTAAGCCCGAGCGTTAAAAAATTGTGAAAACTTATTTCCAAAATCATTGTTCAGTAAAAATTGTTTTTAGTGTCAAATTGTGTTCAGTGAGCCTAACCACTGGCTTCGTTAAGAAGCTACTTTCTTACGTTTGGAGCGAAAAAATCCAAAGGTGGTACATCACCCGATGAAGTTGTTAGTCTAAGCACACAAGCCAACGACTTCAGACTTGGAAGCCAACATCGAGTGCACTATTCGTGAGATACAGTCTCAAATGCTCGAAAAAGTGGTGGAAAATTTGAGCTCATTATTCTAAACTTGTATGTGTTTTACTTCTGTCTTCAATCCCACAGCCCCAAAAAAAATACACCCTTTATAATTTTCTTATTTTTGCGTAAAAATAAAAAATAAATTCTGGTCATTTACCTACTTCCAAACTTTCCCCCAAACTTTACCAACAAACTTCAAAAGTTTTTTTTTTCAAATAAAGAAAGGTAGTTAGGTTTAACTTCATGGCTCGAATATAAATTCATTCAAATATTGTCTGTCCCTTTTCTTTACTTTATCGAAGTTTTTGACAACCACCAGGAAAGGAACCTACAAAATACTCATGAAATGCATTTTAAACATGTTAACACGAGAACAATTATTCCCGTTTGACCTTATTTGCAGTCACATGTTTCTTGAATTGATTTGATTTTCTTGTTTAATCGGTAACAAAAATTCGTCATGGTGTTTAGTGCTGTGTGCGAGGAAGGCCAGTGGAACAGAAGATCCAACCGCGAACCTCTATGAGCTGTAGCTACCAAGATGTGAAAGTCGCATTAAGGCGAAAATATGTCGTCTTCATTGGCTCGATCATATCGAGCAAAAAGACTTTAATGTTCCAGCCACGACAATATTCGATTTTCATTTTCAGGCCGCTGGTTCTAGACGGCAATAAGGATGTTCAGTCTCAACAATTTTAAAAACCAGGCCATTCCATATCAGCACGTAATGCACAGTAAGTTTATGAGTCAGCAAAGCGTTAGCAAGTGAGACAGTGTCTAAATGATGAGAGCGTTGAAAGTTTTGCAATTCGAAATCAGATAAAAATGGTATTCAATTGAACTGGATCCTGTTTCGAAAATTAAAATGTGAACTTTTGAGCCTAATTTCCACGTTTTTTCATTTATTATCTAGTTTTTTGTCAGTTATCCTACTTTCTATATATGTACCTATTGGCTTTTATTATACCCTATTCTAAGGGTATATTAATTTTGACGCATAGTTTGTAACATACCTTAATATTGCCCGTAGACCCCTAAAAGTTACTATATTTATGATCAGCATCGATAGTAATGTCGATCTAGCCATGTCCGTCCGTCCGTCGGCAAAAAGTAGGCTTTTAGACTGGGCCTAGAGAGCTGAAATTTTAACCATATACTCTCTAGGGTCCCGAAATAATCAAGTTTACGAATTTTTAAAATCCGCCCACAGACAAGCCCACAAACTCAAAAAAACATAATTTTGGAAAAAATCGAATTTTGAGCTAGAAAGCTGAAATTTTTTATATATGAACTATGACTCCTACAACTGTTCGGGATATATAATTTTCAAAATCCGCAGACTGACACGCCCACAATTAAATAAAACATTTTATTGAAAAACCAAAATTTGAGCTACGGAGCGTTTTTTTACAAAAGCTTCGTTTTTTTGATAAAATCCTTTAAATGTTATAGAACAAAATATGTAGAGCGTTCTTAACAATTCAACCATACTAAGACTTTTGTCACACCCACTTATGAGCGATAGGAATAAGAATAGGGTATCCAACAGTTCGCCCAAGCGGACTGTAGCTCGTCCCTATGTTTATACCCTATTCTAAGGGTATATTAATTTTGACGCATAGTTTGTAACATACCTTAATATTGCCCGTAGACCCCTAAAAGTTACTATATTTATGATCAGCATCGATAGTAATGTCGATCTAGCCATGTCCGTCCGTCCGTCTGTAGCCAAAAATTAGGCCTTTAAACTGGACCTAGAGAGCTGAAATTTTAACCATATACTCTCTAGGGTCCCGAAATAATCAAGTTTACGAATTTTTGAAATCCGCCCACAGACACGCCCACAAACTCAAAAAAAAACAAATTTTGGAAAAAATCGAATTTTGAGCTAGAAAGCTGAAATTTTTTATATATGATCTATGACTCCTAAAATTGCTCGGGATACAAAATTTTCAAAATCCGCCCACTGACACGCCCACAAATAAATAAAATAATTTTTGTATACCCTATTCTAAGGGTATATTAATTTTTGAAAATCCAAAGTTTCAGCTAGGGAGCTGAAATTTATAGTATATACTCTCTATGGGCCCTTTATGCTCATGTGTAAATATTTTCAAAATCCGCCCACTGACACGCCCACAATTAATTTTTTTTTTTTTTTTAAATTCAAAGTTTGAGCTAGGGAGCTGAAATTTATAATATATACTCTCTAGGGGCCCTTTATTCTCATGTGTTAATTTTTTTTAAATCCGCCTACTGACACGCCCACAATTAAATAAAACAATTTTATTGAAACACCCAAGTTTGAGCTAGGGAGCGTTTTTTTTTTTGATAAAATCCTTTAAATGTTATATAACAAAATACTCGTATGTAGAGCGTTCTTAACAATTCAACCATACTTAGACTTTTGTCACGCCCACTTATGAGGGATAGGAATAAGAATAGTTTATCCAACAGTTCGCCCAAGCGGACTGTAGCCCGTCCCTATGTTTTTTTTAAGTTTTTGATCTCAAAAAAGGTCAGTTTATGAGTAGATTTAATTTCGTACTATAATACAAAAATTGTATTCAAATAAAAAAGGGAAGAAGTTTGGTTGATGAAATATTTTTTTTTTAAATGTTCATAGCTCTATTTTAACTCCTATTCTTTCTTCCAATGTTAGCAGCATTCTACTGTTCATAACACTAGTGGGTGAACTCATCACCTATAACTTTATATATCTAACAAACAACTGAATTTAATTAGATAATTTACCTCCAAGCTCCAAGCACAGCTGAAGCTGATGTCATATCACATTAGTTGCGGAGAAGAAAATGAAAAAAAATACACACAAATCGTACCCACCTTACTAATTCATTTGTAAACGACAATTTGAAGGTTACCAATTCAAGTCGATGAATCGAATGATAATTAGAAGAGCAAGACACAAAATCAGCTGGAACGATGTCTAAGAATGTGCAAATACCTATTTCAAAAAGATCGCTCAACGTTTGAAGATTTAGATTTATCCATTCAAGTCTTCCAACTTATGTATCTAGCTAGACCCTAAAACAGGTGATTTATGTAGGTACGCCAGCCGGTATGAATTTAATTTTAGGTTTTATCGATTTATTTAAATGCTTGCTTGTTATTCGTTGATATGCATGAATCATGCCATGCATGATACACCAACCGGCAAAAATGGTAACCACAGAAATGCTTTATAACAGATCCCAAAGTTCCGATTATGCTATCTTATCGCACTTTTGCGCTTCATAGCGACACACAATTACTGCGCAACACTTGCATATTGGTTATTTTTTTATCTAACATTTTTAAAGATAAAATATCTTATCTTAATCACCTCTTAGGAAATTATTAAATATTTTCTTAAATTCATTTCCGAAGCAGGCGTATCGGCACTTGTTTCACTGTGAATGAATTTTTTTTTCTATTTCCTAGAACCGAGGAAAATATTCTGAACAAAAAACAAGATACTCGTACAAAACTAAAACATATTGTACTGTAGTACGAAAACTTTTCAGTGTTAGTGGAGCTATAGTGTATCCACTGTTGTTAGTAAGAAGACCGCCGAACTCTTACTGTGTGGCGTTTGGTTGATTTGTTTGACTGGGGTGGCCGGACGAAAACAATACATCGTCATAGTCAACACCGAATTAGAGTTAGCAGTGTTGTTTGCGTATTGAAGTTAAAGAAAAAACAAAAAATGTATCAGTTGAGTGTTGCTGTTGGGGGTAGAATGATATTGTGTCGACCGTCGAACGAGTGCTATTGTCACCCACTAGACAATGACAGTCTTGTTAGTCTGCTTCTGCCAACAGACAGAGTATAATTAAATGATTATATACGCTCGTAGAGTAGATTCGTCTTACACAACTAAGCTAGCCGTAGCACCAGTTGAACCATCGTCAAGCGAAAACCTTGCGCAGCAGCGAACACAGTAGTCTCCAACAAACGCCGATAAACGTGATGGAGTGAGATGATGGAAAGTATAATTTGCTTAAAGCATTTCATTTCGATGAGGTAGGTACTGGAGGAGAGGTGCTTGCGTGTTTGGATGGAGTTACCTGTGTCGACCGGGGGTTTCGTTCTAACCATAATTATGTGTTATAGGTTAGTTGTTGAATTCAAAAAAGCAGGGATCGTAAACCTTTAGATGGTGTCGTGCATATATTTGAATTTTGGTTGTGCTGTGCAGTTTGTTTTTAGATCCTATCCTACGAGTATACCAATTTTAATACATAGCCTGTTCATGCGGACGTGGAATCATAAAAGTACAGGGCGCGGCTGTTTATGTTTACATTCATAATCAGAATTGAAAGTTATGTTGATCTAGCCATATGCGTCAGCAATTTCAAAACCTTTAAGAAAGCAGAAAATTGGAAAAACAACTTTGTAGGGGCTCAAAAAGTACGAGTGTTCCTATAGATGTTTCACATCCCCTACATACACTTTTTTAATAAAAAATAAAAAAACAGTTTTATTGGGAAAGCTTATGGAAATGAAGGTTGTGTTCATCACAAAATATGTAGATATGCTAACAGTGTCCACTATTTCACACACTAAATATTTTACCACACACACTTTTCGTTAACTTTTTGACCCAAATATTAAATTTTGGACAAATGCACTAAATCCACTGCCATGTCCAAGGGTAGGGTATCGTGGGTACTCGTATATTAATCGACCAGTAACAGTGTGTAGGGTTCGAAGTATCGGCTCCGGGTATCGATACCGAGAATGCTTTCGTATCGATCCGGCGAGTATCGATACCTAAAAAACTATCGAAAGTAATTAATTTGATAGTTTTGGTATTAAGAGTTTGCTGACCTGAGTAGCTATAAAACCGGCTTTCGAAAATAATCTACCTGCTGGCCTCTGATGAGGCAACAATCATAGCGTGATATCGAAACTGTCGATAAAGTCAGTAAAAATACCTCCTTTTGCCGTCGTCTTGACATCGGCATCATTTTATATAAGCCGTGTTTCTTTGCACGCGGATACGGGGATAATTTGAAATTTGCATGTAAAATACAACAACAACTTATCCTATATACGCTAACTTTAGCGGGGATAGCTATCGCCGCTAAGTCCTTTAGCGGGGATAAACAGTGCTTCCAAAATTCATTTCTTCGTTTCTGATGAATCGTTCCGATGAATTTTTCAGGAAATGTCAAAGTTTGACAACCCACCGACCAAACTTCATTTTAATGGTAATTGAATTTAGCAAATCTGTTAATGTGAAATTGTTTTTCATAATTTTAGAATATGCTTGGCATCAATTTCAATTGGCGGAAGTAAATATTTTTCAATTTCAGGATTTTCAATACAAATTTCTTACCTACTACTTACAGCTGTGTCACGGTGCATGTCATAGGTGCATGTGTGCTGCCAAGTTTTTTTTTTGATGAATTCTTAAGCGGCGATAGTCGTTTTCTGATGCCATCCCTATATCCGCGTGCAAAGAAACACGGCTATAGGTAACAACATCTTAAGCGGATATAGATCAGTGCTTCCAAACATCGTTTTCTACGTATTCCGATCATTTTTGTTATCGAATGTCAAAGTTTTGACATTTCTCACCTACTGAACTGAATCAACTGACACACATCCCCAATTTCTAATTGCGTGTGAAGTTTAATTTTTAACAAAAAAAAGGAAAAAAAAAGTGAGCCGCTTATATTTCCAAAGCACTTATCCAATAGGGGTTAACTTTAGACTTTTGAGTTGCAATTTTCTGGCCTACACGTTGGTATAATTAGATTTTTAATCTGAGTAGTATTTTGGAATTTGATTTTTAGGTTCAATATACTCTTGTTCAACAAATTTGTCCAACTACTTGCGTACGTGGACGATATCAACATCATTGATCGATCTCTGCGTGTTGCGGTAGAGGCTTTCATGGCGACAGAGAACAACCAACATTGGATGGCCTTGAAGTCAAGCCAACAACCTCGGAGGAAACATCAACTCCAAGAATGACAATTCCAGATGTGGAGATCCAACGAAGAATTACACTAGGAAACCGTTGCTACTTCGGTTTGCAAAACGAATGGGTTCAAAACTTCTGACCCAGAAGACTAAGTGTAAACTCTACAAAACGATGATACTGCCAGTTCTGCTTTATGGCATCGAGTGTGGACTGTAAGCAGCAAAGGAGAACTAATATAAGGTTCTTTCCAAAGAAAAGTACTCCAGTGTGCGAGGAAGACGAATATATGTAGAATACATGTAGACGAATACTCAGTCACATCGAGCGGATGGACAAAATTACTCCAGCGAAGAGGATCTTCGACTACCAGGCCAAGGTTTGAGACGGCATACAAGACCGAACGTCCGGTTTAAAGGCGAAGCCATCGCGGATGCTGTCATGTTCAAAATAGAGATCCTACGAGCCCCCCAATCAATCGCGCAAGAGAGGCAGGCCAAAAAACTTGGATCATAAAATGCAACAAAACTAGCGTTTGATTGGCCTTAGTAACCAAGTGATTCGGAATCGACGTTTTCGATGTCGTACCGGCAAACACCACCAGTACCAGTAGGGATGCACGGAAGTGGGAAGGTTAAGGTCCCTTTAATTCAGATCATAACCTCGTACAAAGAAGGAGATTACCTGCCGAAGTTACCGCGTTCTTTTTTGAAGCAACTACTCGATCCCTTTATTCCCACAGGAGATTTTGGCGTAGCCGAGTCGTCATAGCCTAAATAAAAGGAGAAAACATAAAAGACCAACCTTGTTCAAGAAAGCAGCATACAATATAACTAAAGCCCAAACATTTTTTTTTGTTTTTATTTGTGGACAGGGGCCAAAAAATATAATGTCGCCAACACAAATGGTTCGAGAACCTATTTTGGTAACTAGGAATAGAGTTTTGTGTCCCCGTGAATTTATAACTTTTCTTGTCTATCATAAGAAAAGCAAGATACAGTAACTTCGCGGAAACCAGTCGACCACCAAATCATCCTAGATTCTACAAGCTAATTGTGCAATTGCACACTGTGCAATCCAGCCTAATTCTCCCACTTGCTTCGTCTTCTTTCTTTACCGGCCAGGTTATGATCTTAAATAGAGGGACCCTAACCCTCCCAGCTCCCGCTAATAAAAATGATTAAATCTGAACTAAAATGTTGCATAGCCCTATTAGTTGCTGTCAAATTACCATAGGGCACACACCCATTCATTCATTGGCTACCCACGATTAAAAAGCTAACAGTTGCATAAATTAATTCCATTTAACAAAAGTTTACATCACTCTCATGGAATCAAAATTGTACTGCAGCACGGGAATAGTCACTTGAGGAGTTATAAAAGCGTTGGGCGGAGAAGCTTCTTCCTCATTCCATTGCAAACATGTTGCAATCCGTTGCCATGCAACACGTTATTATGACGACAGCACTATATATAAAGATGCCAATATTTTAAGCCGCACGCAATCCAACATATTGCAGTGGAAAAACGTTTGCATGTAGGTACTTCTAATGTATGCATTAAAGTCAAAACATATTAAAAATCATTTCCTGGAATATTCCAAGTATCATAAATGGGTTTGTTAAAACAAGAAGGAACTAGGCGAATAAATTTCTACTAGTAACAAGGTAATCAATGAAACAGAACAGTGCTGTGGAATCATGGGTTTTTGGTGATGAATTAAAGAGACCTAGGGCCAGATAACGTAAGATAAAAACGATGGAACGACATCAACATCTGTCTGTCTCATGACATGGCAAAGATGGCTATCGTCGAACCGACGTCGTTCGATCGTTTTAATTTTACATGAACTATTTCAAACCTGCACCGGATTCCGGCAAGGGAATCATGTGGCTTCTTCAATCTTGTTCTGGAGCAGATAGTGCTCAGGGCAGTTGTCAACATGAAAGGTACTATCTTCAGCAGATCCGTCCAACAACTGAGGTACGCGGATGATATCTACATTGTCGGCCGATATCAACGTGTGGGGATAAAGGTGAAAGGCGATTGAAGAACAGGAGAAATTGATTGACTTTGAAGTCAGCGAGAAAAAAACTAAGTATTTATGGCTTCAACAAACTAACGTATGTCCATCGACTAGTATACAAAGGAACTTGATAGCAACAACTTCGATGTAGTTAGCGAGTTCACCTATACCCCGAAGTAAACATGAACTCCACAAAGGACACCTTAATTGAAATCCGACGAAGAATTAACCAAGCAAACCGTTGCTACTTCTGTCCTATTCTCTCATATGGGTCCCTGGTATGGTGGCCTGCATTAAGTTAAGCCCTATCATCAACAAATTAAGCAGAGTTTAAAGAACGGCTGGAATTGGACCTACATAAGCCCTATGGTCAAGTCCTACCGAAGCGTGTGCATATCAAAACAATAGTATCATGAGCGCAGTGAAATTGAAAGAAGTTGACTGTTGGTCCGCTAGATACTACGGAGATAGCAAGATCCTATACTCGCTACCCAGAAGTATAGGACCTAATCCAACTGACTACACAGCACCCAAACTCAACCTCAAAAAAATTCTTCTTTGTAGGATTCGTATTCACAACGGTCATTCAGAACGAAATGAAAGTCAGAGACCGTTGCGAAAGAGTTCGAACCATCTATCTTTACGGATGGTCCTTCAATGGACTGTGCAGGGTGGGCGGGTTTGTTTTTAATAGAACTGAACATATCTTCCTTCCAAACTCATGCAGCAGCTTCCAGGCGGACGTCCTGGCAATTGGGAAAGCGCGTAGGTTATCCATAAAAAACCAGACAACCAAACGTTACGCAGCCATATTTGCGGACAGTCAGGCTGCTATTAAGGATCTTGATTCGACCACGACTACATCAAAGCTAGTTGAGAAATGCAGGGAAATTCTGGACCCGACGACATAACCAGTTGTTGCTCCACTCTTTGCGAATCTTCTGTGGAGGACATAATGCTCCCTAAGTTATTTAGACGCCACCCGTGGAGAAAAAAACGCCACCCAATGCACAAACCCATCTTTCTTATCATTATACTTCTTCCTAGTTCTACCACATAATAGTAGGCAATGAAATACGTCCACAATCGCATTGCATTTGTAGGTGTTGAATTGAAAAATGCCTGCGCTGTGTATACACACTATAAGGGTACCACTGTATCAATTATAGAAACCACTTTAGCACACGGTAATTAAAAAACAAAAAAACATGCAGATATCGCCACTAGTACGGGTGTTGGCCTATCGGCACGCAGCACGAGCTGCAGAGGCAGTGAATGAGCCTTTGAGTGAATTCGTAAACAATACCATCAATGCGGCATCACTGCACAAATTACGATGCCCATGCGCAACACACTCTTGTGCTGATGAATCGAAAACATCGGCAATATTCTTGATGATTTTTTTATTGACATTAGCGCATCAGTTTATGCAACTTTACAACTTTATTTCATTTTCTTTGCTAATACCCAGCTTTATCTTAAACTATACATCGCTTTTAGGCGAACAATTCTTTGTTGACCTGTTGGTCATCTCAGGCACTGGTTTCAAAAACATCATTGACTTCCTCAATACCACAGGTTGGTATTAAGCCTTTTCTAAAAGGTTTCGTAAATAGTGGTCTCAAAACGGCATTTAAGCGCTAATTGCGTGGTCTTGGCAGGGTGCCGGGTGCTATCCACTTTACCTACCTATAGAGCTGTGCCAATATGTAAAATTATGGATGTAGTCCGAAAAGCAAGGCAAGTCGACTACATTGGCACGCACACATCGAGCGAATAATACTCCAGCGAAGGCGGGAGCCGGTTAAGTAAGTAGGTAAGCAAGTAAACTTCATTTTTATCTTTATTTTACAACATGAAAAAGTAAGTACAAACAAATTCTTTTAATAATATACTCAAACAATAACTTTATAACAATACAAGGAATCTGAAATTTGTACAGTAACAAATGCATTTTTAGTTGTACTTTTCTGCAGTAGAAAATTCAAGTAAACACTACTTTTTCGGAATGTGGTACATGCTGTTTATGAAATTGCGAGTCACATCTCCGACAATTGTACGATCTGTAACACTTTGCGCAACACCATAAATAGCCATTATACCTTCCACAGGATGGCCAGGGTTCTTGAGGATTTCTGTAACACTTGCTGCGACATCACCTACAAATTTAGCAGCAATTCCATCCTTAGTATGCATATCGGTGACACAAATATGAATGCTGTAGAAATGCTGATGAAAAAGAATATCAAATTAAATATGACATTGTTTACCCTGAAGGAAATTGCAAAGCATTAAGATTCCATCCCAATTTGCAGAGAGCTTCCGATAGACGATATATGTGAAAAACATCTGATCCAATGGCAATGACAGAGGTAGCAGGCTTTCCAAAGATAAAGATTTCCTTGATTTTACGCAATCTGCAATAACAATATGTTTCATATGTATGTACATATATAGTTGGGAAATGTTCAACGTTGTTACCCGTCTTCAATCAATCGTGATGTATCAACAATGCGTTTGGTTGCCTCAAGATAACCATCTTCGCCGAAATTCATCATTGTTGCCCAACAAGCCGCAATAATACCACCGGCTCTGGATCCATTAATAGTTGGAGATCCATAAACACCACCTGGCCAGTCTGTAGTCACAGTGAATTGATGAGCACGGTATTTCTCATCGGTATAAAGTATCACCGAAGAACCCTTGGGTGCAAACCCGTATTTGTGAGTATCAGCTGAGATGCTAGTTACGCCATTAACGCCAAAGTCAAATGGTTTCACGTAGTAACCGGCTTTCTTAATGAAGCCTATGACAAAACTTCCAAGACAAGCGTCCACATGCACGGGTATGTTGTATTTAACGCCAAGTTTTCCGATCTCTTCAATATCATCAATTGTTCCATAAGGGAAATTTGGTGCTGAGCCGACGAGCTGCAATTATAAAGTAAAGATATAGGTAATCAAAGACCTTATTTAGGGGAACTTTCAAAGCTTTAAGGGTGTATGCGAATGCCAGGAGGACAACGCGCTCCAAAAATATCATGCCTATTGCTAACACTCTCTTATAACAAAAAATATGTGCTATACATATTTTAACACGCCGTGCACGGACGGGCTTTGAATATCACTACGCTTTTAGCGGTTGCGTCAGAACTGTGCGCGCTATCAAAGGCTTTGTACCGGGTGGTGGTCTCTTCACCACCTTGTGGAACGTATTGGTCGAGTTTTTGCTGAGAAGACTTAAAGGAGTATAAAACCCTGTCAAAGGGCACGCTGATGATGAATGTACAATCAACAGCAGTAGTTACTTACCAACTCTTTGTGAGCGTATGGATTCAGCATGGTTTGGGGGTTGTTGACGGGAACAATAGACATAGGTAAAGGCGCAAAAATCCTTGCACTGATACACTTACTCAAGCACAATCAAGTGTGTTAACACAATAAGTTTTGAGCAATTCTTTTTTATGACTCAGTTTCTCCTGAAAACGTCCAAAAAAAACACATGTACGGACGTCTTTATGCGATACTGCATGTATACCAATGAACATAAAACAGATATGTGCAGATTTATTTTACGTGCACTGCTGTCAATCTTTTTGTGACAAAACACAAGAGTGCATAAAAGAAACTAAGAACTTTTCTCATTTAGCAAAACAAAGAAAAACCCAATCGTACAATTGGGCTCCCATACACTGGTTAATGTATTATATCTCGAACCAAATCACTTGGCCAACGGTCGGTTGCGCAGGGAGAGGATTTAAGGGAACAAAAATTGTGTGGAAGAGATTTAATGTGCGAAGGTTATCCTAAATTTAACAATGCGTAACACAACTTTGTTTTTCTTTTGAAATAAAATGCTGTTGCATGTATGAGTTTTTTTATGAGGTTGACCACTTTCGGCGAACTTATAACAAAAAAATTAATATTGCACAATGCAATGGGGTTTAATGTATAAAGCTGAAAATCTGTGACGCAGGACGTGATTAATAAAGACTTGAGCGCTATTATTTGTTTCTGTTTTTATAATTTGTTGTTTAGCACCTGGTACCAATGAGGTTTAATGGGGTTTAATATTTAAAGCTAAAAACCTGTGGACGTGATTAAGAGAGAGTTGAGCGCTATTATTTGTTTCTGTTTTTATGGTTTTATAAACATAAAAAGGTCCGTTCGCGTACTTTATGTGTAGAAAAATGAAAAGTGTCAAATCTCCAAAATCGAGAGAGCATCCTCTCATTTCTAAGAAAAGTACGCGAACGCTTTTGTGTAAAAACTTCTTAGTTTGGCTTGAAAAGAAGCAACAGCTGTTTTTTTTGCTGGCAAACTCATAGGATTTCATCATTTGACAGTTTTCATTTTCTTACCAGCTGAAATTCTGTGTGAAGAAAAATGAACGAAAGTACATTTTTCTTTTGTTCATCTTTTTACCATTTTCTCAGTACGCGAACGCGTTTGTGCAGTTTTGCACGAAAGTTTATATAAATTTACGTTTGCATATTAGTTCGCGAACGGACCTATTATCGTGAATGGCGAACGCTACAGGCGAATGATTCGTGATTTTTTTTATTCCTCATGCCATTGGAAATCTTTTTTAGTAGAAATGGTTTCAACAAGACGGCGCAAGATGCCATACAGCGCGTGCAACCATGACTTTGTTGAGCCAAACGTTTCGTGACCGAATCATCTCAAGAAATTGACCTGTAAGTTGGCCACCTCGTTCGTGTGATTTGACCCCTTGGGACTACTTTTTGTGGGGGTACGTCAAATCGCTGGTCTATGCTGATAAACCAGCAACGACTGATCACTTAGAAGTCAACATTCGATGCACTATTGACGAAATAAAACCGACAGGATTACGTTCATAAGGCGCAGTCGCGGAGGCCATATGCCAGAGATTATTTTTAAACATTAAATGAAAGAAATTATTTTTAAACATTAAATGACATGCAATTTTAGGCAAAATTTGGTCATTCATTCATTAAATTTGTTTTGTTATTTTTAAAAAAAGTTATATATACATACGAGTATATAGCGTTTACAGGTTATATAAATTTTTTTACTCTGAGTTTTTAGAAATCGATTTTTGTTTCTCGTGTAAATTCGAACATTGATGTGGATACATTTCACTCAACAACAGGTAATAAAAACTTTAGATGATCCTAACAGTTCAAATGAAATTTAAAATTTACGATCATGTTCCAATTCACAACCACAAAATGAAGTCTCCTTAGCCTCAACTTCAGAGAACTTGATTTCTTCTTTCTATCAGAAAAAACCAAATCGTTTACCGATTATATATATTTTTTTTTAAATTCATTATTCAAAGAAACAGAAAAAAATGTTTATCTTTATATATTAAAACCACGTGTCGTGTGTTCGTGCGCGCTAGCCTCCGAAACCGCTTAAAGATGGTATAGTTTTACTCCCGATAGGTAGCGCTGTTATCGAGATCTATGTGTATGCTATGGACGCCGAAATCACTGAACCAATTGAGCTCAAATTTTCAGGCAATCTTTGGTATTGGTCCGAGTGTTTCTGTTAAGTTTGGTCAAAATCCTGGTCCTGAAGTTTACTCACCAATGTTGTTTGCTCCGGGTAGCGCATCGTTCTGGGTAGCGCATCGTTTACTCGTGTAGCGGGAACTGTTTGATTCATGGTTTGAGTCATGGTTTCATATATTTATTACCGTTATTGCAAAATTTAATAGTCTTGAAGCCAGTCTTGGATCCATTCATATGGCTGTAAACACTCAATCATATGTGAATTAACTGAATCAATGAAGTTTGCGAGTGCGAGCCGATCACACATTCACATTTTTACGAATGCAGACAACAATTGCATTCGAACTCATGAAGGTTGCTCATAATGAGTTTTGCTATCTTAAATGGCATAATTGTTGTTTGTTTTTGCGTAACAGAAACTGTTTAAGACTCGTTTTAATTCAGAACTGAAAATTAATGGATTCATGCGGCTCTCTGGTAGGGACCACTCATAAGTTTTATGAGGGCTCGTAATGCACTGATAATTGTTGGTGAATAGGTTTACGAAGCTCATAGTTTAAGATTTGAGAAGAAGGATACCTTATGAGAGGTGGCCTTATTCCCAAGCCGTTTTAAGTGTCTTTGAATTGTCTTAGACCGAAAATCTACCTTTGCGAACCATATAGAGGCTAGAACCTCGAACACCACTAACATTCTTTGGCAGTGGCGTAGGATGTTCAGCAGAACCTGGGAACGTAGTCCCAGCTACCAAGTGAGGTAGCCTCATATCGTCCAATATCCTTTCTGCTAATTTTTCCCAAGCTATTTGAAAAATGTATTGTGAAAGGTCTAAATCTGATCATAGAAAACGAAGATACTAATACCAAACCATCAAGGTGGCTTTAGAAATAGCATTCAACTATATATCAGGTTCACCGAATAACTGATAAAATAGAAAAGGCCCTAGAAGAAAGAAAAATTTGATCCACCATCTTCCTAGATGTTACACAGGCATTTGATTAAGTGTGGCACACAATTCTCACAAATTCTAGAATCCTACCAACCGTAGTGATTGACCTGTCTTGTTCCATATATACTCCAACGACCTGCCGCAAAATGGCGAAACTACTATTGCGACATTTGCAGACGATGCTGCTGTTCTTGCTATCGATAAAACCACTCAGGATGTAACCGACAAGGTTCAAAGGCCACCGAAAAATGACAAATTAAATTAAATAAGAGTCAGTTCATGTAAATTTCACAAATAAAAATATACAATATACACCTGTATACATTAATAACGACGCAGTTCTATATTCGAACTCAGCTAAGTACTTAGGCATTAGACTCTCGATGCGAAATTGCGCTGTCTCCCAATATGAAATTAGTTACTGCTTAGCCACACAGAACGCATTTTAACGCGTTTTACCGCGTTGTTGAAACGCGGTTAGAAATTGGTAACCTAAAGAGTAGTGCGGTTGTTTGATAGCCTAGGGCTCACATCCTCAAGAGACACCGAACCAAACTACAACACCTTGCATCTTAATGTATTACAGGTGTGATGAAAGGAACTCCACAGCTAATTTTGAAGTTTTGCTTTGTTTACCTCCTCTTAGAGTGGGAGCGCACATGCGATTTCAATCGCACGACTGCTTAGTCGCCAAAAATCTAACACATACATTTCAATGTGAATGCGCGCACATAACATCTACAAATCGCAGCGTTTATTATCCCGCGATTTGTTCCATTTTAAGCGCGACGCGATTGTCGCCAAAATAAATGCTTCATATCAACTTCAAGCAATATACACACACTTGCGATTCAAATCATTGCGATTAAAAAATCGTTGTCGCAACAAGATGTTGGTATGCACGCACTTGCGGTTTTCTATCGCATCATAATTTAGTCGCAAAATATGACCCCCTTGGTTTTATACATGAATGCACACATATGCAACTAAATAATCGCAGCGATTAAAAAAATGCAGCAAGCTCCATTTTTAGAAACGATTTTTTTGCCGCAAATTAAAATGGCACATATGGATTGGCATGAATCTTATCACACTTGCGACTTTGAATAGAAGTCTTGTTAGTATAAAAATGGATTTCACGGCGAAGTGTTGCATTGTAGCTCTGTATTTACGTTTAAAGTCTAAAGAAAAACCTAAAAGAAAATATTGGGTACATCCCGTTATAAGTACAAGATTACTGAAGGGAAAGTTCCATACAATTCACCACAACTTAAAAGAACACCCAAAAAAGTTTATGCAGTACTGTCGAATGAGTGGCAAAAGCTTCGATGAATTGCTTCAATTAATTGAACCCAAAATACAATACCAGGACACAACGTGGCGGAAATGTATATCACCTGAGGAACGTTTATCTGTGACATTGAGGTAAAGCCATCTTAGTTAATACTTCAAAAACTAAATAATTTCTTTTATTTTTTTATTTACTATTTCTAATTTAACTCAAATCTACTGCAGACATTATGCAATCTGCATAATTTTAAAATCAACAAACTGGTCGGAAGTCGCAAGTGCGCGCGTGTTCATGATCACCCATATGATACAGTTTATTTTGCGACAGAACAATCGTCAACAATCTGCCGTTTGTTAGCCGAAGCGGATATTTGGTCGCATGTGTGTGTATTGATATTAAAAGCAGTATGTTCTATTTTTTTTTGCGGCTAAATAATCGTGCGACAGAAGACCACAAGTGCGTGCATGGTAATTTTTTTTTGCGACTACGATTTTTCTATCGCTGCGACAAAAAATCGCAAATGCGCTCCGAGCCTTACTTGGACGCCAGGTCAACTTCGGCGATTGAATTAGGGCAGCATACCTGTCCATCCGGTCTGAGCACTTGACTTCATGTGCCTGTTCGGCCGCTATGATCACCTCCATAATTGTTGAGGCTGCTTGGGAACAGATTGGGAAGGTCTAATTCTGTAACATTGACCTGGGTTCCTGGACACACAGGTTTTCTGATACTGATTCTAATACTAATCGCTAGTAAGAAGCAAACGTTCTTCTGTGCAATTATCAGGGTAAGAGGTAAGAAACAAGTTCAGTGTGCTTAATTCCTTCGAATGACGATCAAACGTAAAAAAAGGTAGGCCTTATAATTATTGGATAACACCAAAATAATAAAATGATCCAAAACCGAGAGGCCCGACGATGTTTATTGGTGAACCCACCAGGCAAACCAGTAGACAGACAGTAAAGTGGGAAAGTTATGATCCCTTTAATCCTGATCATTACTTCCTTTATGGAAGAGGAATATCAAAGGGCCCCATTCTTGTGATGCAACGAGACGCGAAGAATACTCTATTTTACTTGGGTATCTGTTCAGATAAGGGCTTGTGTAAATAAGGCAGTAGTGATTTAAATGTCGGTAGGCAATTGAAATAATTAGGCAAATGAAATAATTAAAATTTCGTATTGGAGTATTGGCCGTATTATGGTTGAAGTTCGTAGACTACGTCACTAAGTACATAGATGTTGAGACAGCGATGGGAGAAAAAAGGAAAGAAATAGCATTGCCTAAATCATAGGCCTACATTTATACAGCTGCAGAATTATTATTCGTCTGTGATGCTTCTACGAAGTGTTGCACGATAATTGCATTTCAAACTTCAAGCTACTTTTGCAATTTGCAATATGTTGCTCCCTGATATGGACACCGATGACTGATAGCAAAATTAGAAGAGGTTCTTGTGCTCTCTCATTTCAATTACTACTCGTATGTGCTTCTTAGTAATTTGTTGGATAAAAATTAACATTTGAAGCGATTCGTAAATAGAAGACGCAATGGAAAAGCTGAGTTTGGCCAACAACGAGCTGTTTTTCCTTAATCCATAAGTACCTTGTTTCAGTAGTGCAAAGGTATGCTAGGCTTGGTAAAATTGTCAGTCTTACGTGCCACATTTACTTACCAAAATAGTATTACTATTGATTGCCTTCTTGAACGCAGCGATATCAACCTCCATAGTTTTTGGGTTAACCTTCACAGAACGCACGTGAATTCCCAAATACTGTGCCGCCTTATCGAAAGCAGGATGCACGGTAACTGGTGCCACTATATTTGGTCTGGTTATACCCTTAACTTCACGCCCATAGTCTCTGTATGCCTTGCAAGCTATGATAATAGACTCCGTTCCGCCAGTTGTCATCTAAACACAAATAAAGTTTTAAAAAATAAAATAAAAAAACAATTTATCACTCAGACTTACTGTTCCGCAGCTGTTTTCATCGCCATTAAACAAAGTGCATGTCATCCGTACAACTTCAGCTTCCATTTTGCAGATTCCCGGAAAAACATCAGAGTGCAGGGGATTTGTATACGAAGCTTTTCCGTACACTTCTTTAACTAGTTCAACGAGTTGCGGATCGTATGCGTAAACAGCGCCAGATACACGTCCATCACGCCATTCGTATTCACCCTTTTTTAGATGATCGTCGACCAACTTTAGGATTTGTACCTTAGACAGTCCTTTCTCTGGCAATTTAGATGAGTACAGGAGACCTTCGCATCTTTTCTCCATGTCCCGTTTGAAACTTACACGTGTGCCGCCAATTTCTTTTTCGATACGCGCTTGCACCATAGGAATCTTTTTAATAATGCGGAAGAAGTGTTTCTTGCTGCGACTGTAAACGCCTGCGGATAAAATATTTTAATTGAAAGTAATAAATGAGGACTGACCTCTCACGTCACTCCATCCCTACTGATCCGACTTCGCGGTTCGCCAGATTGACCTAAAAACTCGTGGCAGGGCTCAAGACATCGAATCACTGAGATAGGTTCTTTGACGTGAAAGTTTCCTCTGAGCTTCTTTTCAATAACTATCCAGGCTGTCCTCGGTAAATCCTATCGACCGTACCGTGTGAAGGTCTCAAGCCGTTGTGTTTAACACTAATCGGTACGTAGCAAAGTGGCTTTCTGCCCGGCAGATCGATAATAGACCGAATTTTCACAATTATGCAAATCTTGCAGCACGAAAATAAATTTGAAGTCGAGACAACATGTTTTTTCATCGACCTTAAAGCCGAATACGATATAATTCATCATCAGGAGTTCATCACCGAATTTCAACCAAGCAGATGCGCTTTAATGTCACTTATTTTGTTCTGGTGCAAATATTGCGAATGGCAGATGTAAACACGGAAGGCTAATTTATCCGTCCAACTACAATTAACACGGATATCGGCTTCATCGGCTTGGACTAATTGGAAAGAAAAATACTTCATTGGATATTGGGAATGAAGAACATACAATCGCAAACATTGTAGGCTGTACCAAGATGTGGATGTAGTCCAAAATGCTAAAACACATCGACAATGTTGGCCCAGACACATCGAGAGAATCGACAGTAATGCTCAATTCGTCTACTCCAAGTCTCCAGGTTTGAGATCAAAGGAAAACAGAACCTCCCTTGAGATCAAGCCAACATGGATGTCAGAGCGTCTAGTCTGAACTGAACAAGGGCGTGCCCGAGACATTGTGGATTATGAAAGATTGCAGTATCTACGACCGAGACCCTCCACTGGTCGGGAACCCATTATGTAATTATCAGCCGACTACAATTAACACTTGATTGGATTCATGCTCACCTTTGAACAGAGCTATTAAAGAAATGATAAGGATATTAGGCGATCGCGAAATATAAAGATAATTCATTAAAAGATAAAAAAAAGCTTAAAAAAATTATAGGTGTATTTAACTTACTGGTGAAACCAAAAGGTAAACCAATAGGGATGCAGTGAAGTGGGAGGGATGATTTAGCTAGATCATAGCTATGCCGGTTGAAAAAAGATGTAACATTTGGCGCGTTCAATTTGCTGGGCAATTGCAAGTTCCCTACTGATTAAAATTCTATCACTTGCCAAACGTGAGTTATTTGATCAATGAGGAAAGGTAAAATAGTAGGGACTAGTAGTTTCCTTGCAGATTGAACGCGCCCATTATGTATTTAACTTACTCTCATCTTGATTGATAAAGTTCCACAGCCACACAGCTCCCAGTACGGTTGTAGCTGTAATTGTAACGATCTGCCATGGTTCACGATTTCCGAGCGTTTTATTTAAACTTCCAGTAAGGACCTTGCCGCAGTTTTCCATATCCAAATTACCTTCTTTGGTGGAGTTACTTGAATTGCTTCGAAAGTTGCAGTGTTAGAATCGTCTGTGCCGCAAAATACCAAACAAAATATAGAGGTTCAATTTAATGTCTTATCACCGACTTATTTCCTTTATCAAAGTTATCTCTTATTCTCCTCTATTTTCATGGTTAGCCTTATCAGTATGTGAATGTGGTGATAGGGTATCATTATGATTGTACTCATCTTATTTGCGAATACCGAGTCGAATACTCACCTAAGACGGGAATCAGCTTGTTGAGCAAAGCTGCTTTATGAACAAATGATTATGAAATATGAATTAAACGTAAAATAAAGCAAAAGGTGCGATTGGCGTTGTCCGCCGACTGTGAAAGTAAAAGTGTGGTAAAAGTACACCAGAAAACAATAAACGAATGTAACAGCACTTTTTCCAATTGACAGAAAACAGCTGTGGATTTTGTGAAAGTAAAATTTGACATATAGTTTATATCTTAGAGGTTCGTTCAAAAACAATACACAAATTTATTGTCTGAGTTTTCCTATAAAGGGAATTTAATTTGGCAAATCTCTTGATTTGGAATTGTTAATTATAAATTTAAAAAATGTTCCGCATCAATGTAACCTCTGCGAAATTATAAGTCGCAAATTAACAGCGGTAGTAACAAACGGAAATTAGGAGTGAATTATGTTAATCAATGAATTAAATGAGAAATCTTTTTGACAGCATTTTTGACTATTGACAGTGAATCTTTGAACCAAATGCTGGTGGTGTTGCATTTGTGTGATTTAGTAGTTTTAAGACCCGCCAATTTGTTTTAAATTTCAACACGTACATGCTCCCATTATATATTATTGTTTTATCTTCCTTTTACGATACCGTTAGTTGTTAATATTATTATTTGGATAACTTGGTCGTATTTCAAATTCACAAAGCGAATTCTAAGGCCATACACCACTTTGTGAAATTTCCAAAATTGCATAAATAAGAAATCGTTTGAACCAATTCGAAGTCGCCAACATTATCGGCGCATTTTGGTGAGAATTCACTTCTCAGTGAAATAATATTTGGCACGTAGGACAACAACAAAAAGTAACTGACATTACCTACTTAAACTCTTAATCCCGGTGAAAACCGAGTTGCGATGAATCCAATCCGCAGATTGACGGATGTTCGTTTTGGTGAGAAGTTTTAATTGACTTTGTTTATTTCAAACCAAAACATGCCTGAATAACAAAGTGTGAATTTTTTTGTTTGCTATGGTTACTTCTTCTGCAAAAGTTTGACAAACGCCCAAGTCGGATTGAAATTGTAGTTCCCTTCCACTTCGCACCGAATGGTTGGAGAGCCTATGATGATGATCAGCAGTTTAGCACTAGCTGTGTTTTATTATCCATGCGGATCTGGATCTGGATCAATTTAATACGTAAAACAAAAACAACACAGGATCTTGCTATTTATCGGGATCATTAGCTGTGTTTTATTATCCATGCGGATCTGGATCTGGATCAATTTAATACGTAAAACAAAAACAACACAGGATCTTGCTATTTATCGGGATCATTAATCGTGATCCAAAATGTAATTACAAAACTCACTACCTGTTTTTTCGTGGCGTTGCTTATTTAAATTATAGGAAATTATAGGAACACAATAATATTGCCAGACCAAAATATGAAACACTATTAATAACACAAAAAATCAATTAGCATATTTTCATATTCGAATAATTTACCACTGCGACTTTTGAGACGTTTTGCTTCGTAATATAATACAAAAAAATTAATGGAAATATTAGCAGTACAATACTGTTATATGTTGCATATTTGAACATAACATTTGAACATAGTTTCTGAAAAAAAATATTGAGTGCAAAATGTGTGTTGATTTGTATTCAAATGGCAACACCCCCGACACAACAAGCGATCATATTGTGACGTCACATTGTACCCTATATTTGCAATATGGCTGAGTACCAATCGAAACTTGAAATACCTGGTGTCGTCTGTTATGTGTTAAAAACAACTGTTGCCACAACTTGCCACTGATGATCCAGATCGTTTTATTATCAGATCGGATCCGTATCAAGATCATTGTGATAATAAAACGCGGCTGATGATAGCTACAAAAGTATTTCCCAAAACTCTCACAAAAAATTGAGGTGTGTTGAGCCTTAATGCTTCTTTCTCGGGCCAATGAACTAGTGGAAACATTTTAGCAGTGAATGTAATAATATTGTCGTGGAATATTCTTGATATAGTATTCAAACAAACACAGTATTTATAGGAGAGATAGGCAAATGGCAAATCCAGTCTTAGCTTAAGAAGAGTCATCATGAAAGCATCAAATTTATTTATATTCTTCTTCACACTTAATGTTAAATCCTCTTTCAGATAATCAAATAGATGATTAAGCACAGTGAAACTGGGAAGACCTGTGAAATACAGAACTTTAGTATCATTATTTTTAAAGTCATCAATACTCATCCCCTTAACGCGTAGCAGTTCAGTCTTTTTTTGTATAGCAATGGACTTTTCCCTCAGTTTCTCTTCGTAGTAATCATGTACCTGCAGAAGAAAAAATAAAACAATTTAAAAATTAATAAAAGTTAAAACTGAATTCATACTGCTTTTACGAGTAAGTTGCCCTCAAGTTGTTGTAGTTGCACTCGGTAGTCATCAGTTACCTGCAGGGCAAATAATAAACACATTCTCAACATAAAAATAGTTTCAACAAATTAATCCAAATACATACTGCTTTTAAGTTGGCCTCAAGCTGTTGAATGAGTTCGTCTTTTTGTTTGTTTTCGAGCTTAAGTACATCCAATTCACTTAATTCTGTTGTTTCATTGGATTCAATTATAGCAGTGGTTTCAGGTAACACTTTTTGGGTACTGGCAATGAGAGGGTTGCTGCTAAATATGACCCGTTTTTTTTCTGCCGGTTTTCGGTTCTTTGAAAGCGTTTAACGCTTGCATTCGAATTTGAAGGTTGGGTATATCCCATTTTTAAATTTGGAACCCAGTCGGGATGCAGCTGATTTTTCAGATGTGCCGGAGCACCTGTAATAATTTACAACACTTAACACTTTCTCTTCTTTTTCACAATTTAATACACACCAGTGACAAAATGTTCTGAACATATTCGGATATATTTCAGTGAACTTTCTTTTAAATCCTTTCTTTTGATTGCATTTTTCCATGCCGTTCTTCTCTCGGCTGAAAGATCTTGAAGTAGTTTGTTGTTTGTTCTTATTGCTGGCAATCGGAAAAATCGAACATCAAAGTCACGTGCAGCGTGCTTATGTCAACCCACCACACAACAATTTAACACCATTATTTTCTTTTAATTGTAAAATTTTTCAATTATTTTGCAAATGTCCCGCCTATTACTGCTAAATGATTTTGTTTGTTTACCCTCCGTTTTTTTCTGACATTTGTCAGGGTGAAAAAAAAGAAGAAAAAAAAAAACAAAATTTTACAGTCAAAGAAAGTCTCTATTGAGTACTGAACTGTCATTAGATAATTTTTTTCTATTAATTTTCAAAATAGTCAGGATTGCTTCTGAAATTGGTGTTTGTCAAGGATTGTTCCATTTAAATTATAATTTCTAGTAAATAAACTAAGGAAAAAGTACAAATAATGAATGAAGTCAGCCGCGCTCAGCTTTTCGCTCTATGTGCTCGGTCATTTTTAATCGAGCTCATCGAGCGAGCCCTGAGCTAGCTCAGAGATAAAAAAGAAATATAAATTTTGTGCTCAAAGCGCTCCGAGCTAAAATAGTAACACAGTTCTTTTTTTGACAGCTCAGTGCCCCGCTCGGAGCTAAAAAAGAAAAATGCCTAATGCCACCGCCCAGTAGATTAACTTGACAGATCGCAGTTGCTTGATAAGCTACTTATCAGCAAACTTGTCAGTTCGGTACATTAGCACAGTACATTTAAAATGTTTAAATTTATGTCAAGAACATTTGGTTCGGTAGGAAATTGATTAATTTGTAATTATTGCATCCTTATTATACATGTATTAAAGACTATCAGGGAGCAAAGGTTCTTCCACACAACACCTGCTGCAAATGGAAGTTTTGCAACGATTTCTGATAACGATGGAGTCCGGGAAATAAAATTAAATCATCCAAAAACAAGGTATTATTTTATGCTGTTGAACCATCATTCGAACCATAATTCGAAATCGGAGACCTGCCCATAATTTTTAAAATCGGGATGCGGTGAAGTGGAATGGTTATGATCTCTATCTTAAATTCAAATCATTACTTCGTCGTAAGGGAAGAAGAAGATTGCCAGGAATCCAACAATTCAATTCACAAAACAGAAATAATCAAATGTCAAAAAAGCGGGCAGTGAAATATTACACTTTTTAACATTATAATCCTATGTAAAATGACATAAACCGTCCTTATTCCTTAAAGGCGAAGCCATGATCAGGGTTAAAGGGGCCATAACCCTCGTGCTATCCTCACATAGGCTCCTGATATTGTGGCAGAATCGAAAGAACGTCTGGATTTGGAACTATGAGAGCCCTAATTGTACGGACTTAGCAAGATCCTACGCACGCTCTTGACTACACAACACTCAAAATAAACTCAAAAATATCAGCCAGCTGCAATTAAGGCTCTGCGATTTCCCTTCTCGATTCATCCAAATCTACGTCAAATATTGTTGAGGACTGTACAAAAAAAATTGGCCTGGGCTAATTCCAGATCGGTCTCCTCTGCGTTCCCCGCTTTCGTCTGGTCTCACATTTTTGTCATGTAAAAGCTAGTAGAATACATTTGAAGATCGAAACAATCTTCATTGTAAACTTGAAGATCGAATACAATCTTCATTGTAAACCTCTTCTAGCCAAGGACATCTATCGTTTACGAGTCTCTCTTCTTATCTGGGAAGTAATATTGCATAATTAAGATCAACAAAAAAGCCTTGCCTGTAAATAAATCAATAAACTTTTTTTTGCCATGTTTCAATACTACTTTCCCTGAAAATTGTCCATTTCAACTGGCAAACTGTGACCATATTGATGGAACTGCCAAGTGTATTATCCGGCTCCGTGTTTATATTAGTCTCTAACACTGACTTACGGTATTCCTAATCTTCGTATGAAACATTATTTAAGCTTTCTTTCCTGTACGCTTTTGAACAATTTGTAAGAACAACACTTGTTTTCTTCGTTTTAGGAATGCGCTTTCGTTGGCGATGATGGACTCCATCATCGAAGGAATAAATGAAAACATAAATGATGAATCGTTGCGTTGTATTGTTATCTCCTCCACGGGGCCAGTGTTTTCTGCTGGTCATAATCTTAAAGAATTGGTCAGTATTTAAAAAATTAAATGGAAAGGAACACCCTTATTAATTTGATCTATTAAGACAACTGAGAAAGGTGCCGAAAGTCAACTAGAGGTTTTTAAAAAATGCGCAGAGATGATTTCTAAAATCCATTGCGCACCAGTCCCAATAATTGCAAAGGTGGACGGACTAGCCGCTGCTGCTGGCTGCCAATTAGTTGCATCGTGTGATATTCTTGTTTGCTCTGAGAATAGCTCTTTTTCTACGCCAGGGTAACTGTTTGCAGCATTTGTGGATTTCGTTAACATTTATTATCAATTCCCTTACAGCGCAAACTTCGGTATATTCTGTCACACTCCAGGAGTGGCAATTGGTCGAGTTATGCCTCGCATGAAATCATCGTACATGCTGTTTACTGGACTTCCAATTAATGCTCAGGAGGCTTACATTGCAGGTAAGGTTAGGATTTCAATTTTTTGTTAATGTCTTTTATAGAACCGTCTTTCTTTTCAAGGACTAGTGAGTCGTGTGGAACCAAGTGCCGAACTTGATAGTGAAGTTGCCAAAATATGTGATTCCATTAAAAGCAAGAGCCGATTGGTTATCAAGATGGGCAAGGAGTTCTATTATAAACAATTAGGACTGAATATTCGTGATGCCTATGAACAGGGTTCTGAGGTAAGAGATTTGGTATAGCTGTTTTTGATTTTTTTCTAGAATATTTTTTTCTTTTTGATGTAGGTTATGGTGAAGAACTTGGGACTTAATGATGGCAAAGAAGGCGTTCAGAGTTTTGTAGAAAAACGAAAGCCCAAGTGGAGTCATTCGTAATTGTATTTGAAGCCACTATGTACCTATACCCAAATCTGATGTGCATTTATTGATTGTGAGTTGGTGTTAAAATATTTTCATAGACGTATCTGTATATTTTTTTTTTAAATAAAGATCTGCATGTAACACTTTGTTGTCTCCGTATTGTTTCGAGTCCCTTGCACGTGGAGTAGTCGAGTTCTGTCTTCGATTGCTTGCAAATTATTTTTGCGTTTTTTCTTTTAAAAATATCTATCCTAATTTAATGGTGTTATTACAAAAAATTGGTGGTTTGGTCTTCCCTCTAGGCTCATAAGACATCATTTCTTTTTGGTAAATTTCTCGTTATACAATTACATAATTAGGGATTTTAACGACCGAATGACAAAACGGAAACGCAGTTTGTTAGGCTGTTGATGCAACAGACATGGTTCACCTAGATATGAAATCTTTAATGCCTGACAGGGTAAAGTGTATCAACATAAGAAAAGGCATGGTGTAATTCAACCTGTAACGAAGTTATCAGTTTAAAAGGACCGGTCTTCCTTAGCTTTTCTATCTTCCCTATTCTTCAACGCTCTTTTCAAGAAGATGGAAGCCTTCATTTTGCCAATCGTTCCCAAAAAAATACGAATCTTTTTCTCCATTTGGGTGCAGGCTCAGTGGTTAGTGTGTTGGACTACTAAGCGAAAGGTCCCCGGTTCAAATTTGGTTGGACTGGTTTTGACACATTCACCGGATATTTTAGCTTTCCTATCTTATATTTATCGAAAATCGAACTCACTATAATTTAGTGAATCGCTTCCCATAATACTGAATAATCGAATTCGCAAATATTTTTGTTCGATTGACTACTCATAATTTGGGCCTTAATATGTTCTGTTTTTATATCCTATCCTAAGCATAAATTGATTTTGAGAAATAATTTGTATCATGCCTTAATATTGGATATCAGGATCGAAACTATGTCGAGCTAGCCATGTCCGTCCATCCCTCTGTCACGTAAAACTGCTAACAGGGCAGTATCCAGCCATAGTGCCTTAGCCACCCGCCTCTCCATTTGTGTGCTGGAATCAAAACGGCACCTAGACGCTTATTGTGTACTGGGACACTACCAGACAGTCACTTCTACCTACGTGTAACATTTCAAAAACAGCGGATTTTTTTTCAGAAAAGCGAGTTCATAGTCAGTCTCTTGGTTTGTGGCAGACTTTTCAGTTTCACGACTCCTTTTGCGGTTCGACTGCAAACAAAATAAAGTGATTTTCCATCAGCAGTAAAGCACGTCCACGAGATTGCAAAAAGGTGTGGTGTGAAAAATTATCAGGTCTCGAGAAATATGCTGGGGTTTTGGAAGTTATGAATTTGGTGATACAAGCAGATTTCCAACAACCAAATATCTTTTAACAGTTTTGGCGACTCTTCCAATCATAACGGCAACTGTGGAGAGGTAATTTTTGACACTAAAAATAATCAAAACTTACAAACGTAATTCGGGTAACGAAAGACTCATTGCACTCACTGTACTGCCAATCCATGGGGACTTAGGTTGACCCCCAATGAGCTTCTTCAGATTATGCCATCAGATTGAAATTTTGAATTTCTTCACTTCATTTGACAAACACGTATGTGCGTAATTGACACTTGAAAATATACTGAGGATATTAATGACAGTAAAAAAGATGATTTTAGCTGTAATTATTAATATTTTAATAACAGAAATATCCATGTTTTAATCCTCCTTCCTCACCCAACTGATTTATAACTGTGTCCCAAACAGCAATAACAAAATATGTAGACAGTGTCCCTCTTAACGATTCACTGGTACATTTTTTTACCGCGCCCACTTTTTTTTGGGCTTTTAATTAAATTTTAAAATGATGGTAATTTTGAAAGAAACATTACAAACAATTTTTCAAAATACCACACCCACTTTTAGGGATAGGAGTATGGATAGTTACCCAACAGTTCGCCCAGCAGACTGTAGGCTTTCCTTAGCTTTTGAGATTAATTGATTGCCACATCTTACCCGCGACTGAGGGGACAAATCACATGTAGGCAATTCTAACATGCAGGTGAGCCTAGCGACCCATTAAACATCTTGAAATTCTCTCGCAAGTGTCCATGAAAATCCGTGGGTTGACAGGACTGGAGATCACCGGTGTTGTAAGAGAATGATCAATTAAAAATCAAAAACAGGAGCCTGCACATGCACGCGTCGAAATCCTGAAAAACAGGCAGGATGGGATCATACAAATGCATTTGATTGGCTTCAGTAAATAAGTGATCCGAGACCGGGAATCCTGCCGAATTGAGTGAACCCCACAGGCGGACCAGTGACCAGTAGGGATGCCATAAAGTAAGAGAGTTACTCATTTACTTAACGGGCTCCCTACCCGTGGAGAGGTTCTGCCTGAGACACTGCAGCCTTCCATCCTCCGCCATCCCCGGCATGCTGCTTCTAGTTGTCCAGACCAAGCGCTCTGGCATCCGCGATGGCTTGGTCTTTGAAACGGAGGTTCGGTCTTCCTTGTCGTCTCGAACCGGTCTCGGTCTGGGAGTCGAGTTTTCTTTCGAAAGAACCCAAAATTAGCTCTCGTTTCTTGTATATCGTCCAGCGCTCGGCGCCATAAAGCAGAACTGGCAGTATCAGTGTTTTGTAGAGCTTTCTTTCGTCTTCCGAGTTAGAAGGTTTGAACCCATTGGTTTTGCCAAATCGATGTAGCAAAGGTTTACTATGGTAATTCTTCGTCGGATCTCCACTATGGTGTTATTGGTGAAGTCCATGGTAGGTGAACTCCCTTACTACCTCGAAGTTGCTGCTATCTACAGTGAAGTTTTGTCCTAGTCGGTGGACAGATGTTTGTTGAAAGCGTAGTAGTTGGATGCATCTGATAGATAGTGCCTTCCGTATTGACACCAGCCCTGCGTACCAGAACAAGAAGAGCTGTTTTCGTACTGCACATTGCACCGCGTGTCACGCAACACAACTGGATCAGTTTTGCCGGGATCCCGAATCTGGGGATCGCCACGTAGAACTGCTGACGTCTATGAAAAGATGGTGGGTATGGACTTGAAATTCATTGGTGTTTTCCAAGATTTGCCTTAGTGTGAAGATTTGGTCTATTGTCGATCTGCCGGGCCGGAAGCAGCACTGGTATGTGCCGATTAGTGTGTTGCAGAACGGCTTCAGACCTTCCGACAGTACGTTAGATATGATCTTATATGCGACATTAAGCTGGGATATGCCTCGATAATTCTTGCAAGACATAGATTCGCTTTTTTTTGTAGACGAGGCATATGGAGCTGAAAGTCCAGTCATCGGGCATGCTTTCTTACATCCATACTTGGTTGATGATTTGGTGCATGCGCCCTACCAAAAGACCACCTCAGGATTTGAATGGGTCAACGAAAGCGCCCATACATGGAGCACTGACACTTCTTCCAGCCCTCCAGGTTAGAGGTTGTGTCGTTGAAGTAACTTCCCTGCCACGTAAAAAAAGGTAAAGAGAGACAGCAGCCTCGTAAAATGGGAGGGTTACGATCCCTTTAATTCTGATCGATAAAGAAAAAAAAACGGTTGCATATCTTATGACTAAATGGTTTTTGTTCTGGTTCATATGAGAAAACGAAATTCAAAACGGATACCTCATAACCTTGAATATTCGATTTTGTTGACAACAAAAATTCAACAATACAGCACTGTGAACGGAGTAGATCTTTTCTACGTAATCACTTTAGCTGCTGATTGATTTAGTCGTACGATGAATCCGTCTCGAAGAAACGTCTGACGTCTTCAGGTTTTATTAAGATTCTGTTAAAGTATTTTATTCTTTGGGCAATAGCGGAACATTCAAAGAGTATGTGTGTGCTCCACTGTTGGACTTCCAGATTCTTTCAACAATGTTGTGCCCAATGTTTCCACAAGTATTTGAAATAATTAATTAACTTTGTTTTTATTTTTTTACTTTTTGTTGTTTTATTTATTTTAAAAATAATAAAATGTAAAAATGTTTCATAAGGATAATGTTTTGTTGCTTTAATTTCTTGTTGTTGTTTTATATGCGTGTGTTCTTATCTACTCATAGTTCCTTAACATTTTTAACATATTAACATTGTTTGAACATGCATTCCTTGTAGACAGTTTAACTATCTGTCTTTTCTCAGGTGGTAGTTAGTGAAAAATTAAATGAAAATGAATCCCACTCAGCAAACCGTGACGGCCATAGTGAATTACAAAATATTGGTGTAGCACAATGTTTCAAATGAATATTACCTCGAACGAAAGTACATAATTAAATTAAACACAAAAAATAAAATAAAGAATACTTGTTGTTAGTGTTATTACAAAAAAGGAACAAAACTACGTGTACGTGCGTGAGTGTATTGTGTGTTTTCATCAATTTGCGTAATAAGATATAATAATTTAGTTTTTTCCTGAATCGGTGTTATATCTGCTTGCAACCAAATTGCATATTTATATTTAAATTAATATGTAGTGTTGTGTTTAGACCTCAGTCTGTGGTCGCTTCTCTATCCAGGCTTTGATGGTTTCAATACTGTTGATGGATTCGACCAGTGCTTTTAATCCTGGATAGGCCTCAAGGAGATCACGCTTCACCATGTAGTTCATGTAATCCAAAATGCCGGCCAAGTAGACGTCAGCCCAGGTAAGCTGTTTTCAATTAAAAAATGAAAATAAAACATTTGATAAGTTAATAGTTGGTACCAAGCAAAGTATAAAAGTAAAAAGACAACTAATAAGTAATATACCCTGCGGTGACCTTCTCCTTGGAAACATTCCCATTGATTTAAATAAAACATTCCATCCTCTTCTGTCTTGTCGGCAAAGCTACGATCAGGATTAAAGGGATCATAACCCTACCATTTTATTGCATCGATTCTGGTTCGCCTGTCGGGTTAGCCGGTTCGACCTCAATGAATATTGGCAGGCCTGCCGGTTTCGGATAACTTCTTAGCTGAGGCCAATCAAATCCTAGTGATGCTGCATTTTTCTGATCTAGGGTTTTTTTTTACGATTTTGACACGTGCATGCTACCATTATTGCTTTCTTTTAAGACACCGTTGACCCCAATTGTTTTAAACCATAGATTTGCATTCACCTTTGCTGGACAGTTTCAATTTGGTTAATGTGTCGCTAGGCTAAGATGAATGGTAAAATGACCTCGATGCTATTTCTCCCCATAGTCGCCTTTTACGTCGTGCGCGGTTTTTAGGCCGCTGCACGGGCAAATATACTCTGCGGTGATACCAAAACTAATTTTAGTCTCAGATTTTTTCATCAATCTGATGATGAACTTTACAGGTGTCTTGAAACTTAAATAAGGATTTGAAAGCTGATAAGAGCGAAAACGTCAAGTTTCCATTTTACTGTGTGGGTCATGGGGTAAGTGCGATTGGGATTGGGTTATAGTAATGTCTTTGCTGCTGTATAGATAAAAAGAGAAAAGAATATAACTTCTTCAAATAGTGTATGTATTGATAACGACGCCTGCTGGTGGTAAGTTTGCACGGTGGTAAGACGGTGGACAAAACGAAGCACTTGCTTTCAACAAACAAACAAACATCTGTTCACCGACTAGGTGAAAACGTCACTGTTGATAGCAGCAACTTCGAGGTAATAAGGGAGTTCACCTACCTCGAAGTAAACATCAACCTCACCAATGACACTTCACCAATCACATCGTTCCTACTTCGGTTTGGCAAAACAAATGGGTTCAAAACTTTTAACTCGGAAGACCAAAGTAAGCTGTACAAAACACTGACATTGCCAGTTCTGCTTTATGGCCTCAAGTGCTGGAAGGCAGGAAAGGAGAGATAATTTTGGGTTCTTTCGAAAGAAAAATACTCCGTCGGACATTTGGTCCTGTGTGCGAGTAGGGGGAATGGAGAAAATAAAACCGCGAACTTTATGAGCAGTACCAAGACGTGGATGTAGTTCAAAAAGCTAAAACACGTCGACTACATTGGGTAAGCGATATCAAGCTCAAACGAAATTGCCAGGTACATTCCACCACTTGAACATTTCAACCGTAATACCCGCCATGCAAGGAATACCCATCAGATCACTCTCAAGCCTGCATTCGGATGTATAGTGAAGTTCAAAGAAACTTCCCTCAAATACTTCGTGGAATACTCTTCCACGATCTATTTTTCCTTCACATTATAACCTAGAAACATTCAAAACAAACGTGCATCGGCATCTCTCCTGTTCTTCTAATCCTAATTTCCTTAATGCCTGCGCTGTGTAGCTACCTACTACATGAAAAGGGTACTAAAAAATCCATTTCGCGGGGATGGAAGGCTGCAGTGTCTCAGTCTGAAACTCTTCACTTCGGGAGCCTGTTAATTTAAATAGTAGATTAATAGGGCATTCTACAAGAGCAATATGCTCCCCTTGAGTCACCGAGGAGTTCTCAATTAAAGTCGGTGTACACAAGGGAAATGTACTAGGTCCCATGATATTTATAACAGTACTTGATTATCAGCTTGAGGCAAAAATGCCGTTGGAGTTCGTGCATCAGTTATTCTTTGTCGATGATGGATATGGAATTCATATTCCAGACATATGAATGGAGAAGTGATCCCCAAGTCCGAGTTCAAATACCATTGATCTATCGGCCAAAAAACAATATCAATCAACGTTCATTTACATTCGCGATAGAGTGCAAGGCCATAAAACTCCGGGATCATGCAAAAGCAACAACACCAGCATTTGATTGACCCCAGTGATGAAGGGATTCGAATTCGGGAGGCCTGCTGATACTTTTTGAAGTCAAACCGGTAGGGATGCAGTGAAGTGGGATGGTTGTTATCCATAAAGCCCAGATCATAACCTCGTCGTTAAGGAAGAAAGAAAGATCAATCTAGCACTGCATATTTTTGTCTAATATGGAATGTTTTTTTTCTTTTTAAGAATAGCACTGCAGCGCTCTAAAACGAAGCGCTTGTCCTAAAAGGCGATGGAGGGAGAAATCCCTTCTAGGCAATTTGAATAGTCAGGTGAGCCCAGCGACACGTTTAACATCTTGAAACTCTCCCACAGGTGCATGCAAATCCGTGGGTTGACATGACTGGAGATCACCGGCGTTGTAAAGGTCGATCAAACAATAAGCAATATCAGGACCAAACGCATGTCGAAATCGTCAAAAAAGACAGGCATACAAACTTGGATCTCACAAATGCAATAACACCAGCATTTTATTGGCCTCAGTAAAAAGTAATCCGAAACCAAGAAGCCTGCTAAAGGTTATAAAACCAGAGAACCCTGCTGGCTCGTAGTAAACTGGGTGAGTAATGGTCCATTTAATTCTGATTATAACTTGGCCGATGAAGAAGAAGAAGATGGAATGTTTTATTCAAAACAATTGGAATATTTGCAAACAAAAATAATGACTGCTTTAGTTATGATTGGTATCTAACTTTTGAAAAGACTTATTTTTGATAACACTAAACAATTTTGTTTGGTGAATGCATTCAAAGCTTTCATAAGTTATGAATGGCTATAGGGCTTAACAAACCTTTCCAAGCGCCAAATGTCCATCATTGTCCTTAACGGTCTGTTCCAATTTCTCCAAATAGAATGGAATGACTTCTGTATTGAGTGTGACAAGCTTCTTCTCCTTGATTTCATCCTCCGGTTCATATGATACGACTGCAATTTCTATATATTAAAAAACAAGATTAATCAAACACTGAACATGCAACATCACACATTGTTCGCTACTTAGACGGAAGTCATTGATCGTATCTACGACAATATCGATCTGCAAATCCTCCCATGGACTGGCGCCACTTAGTCCAACTGTTTTAGCCAAGAATCTAGCCATCGAAATGCTCTGATGTACACGTTTACCATCGACTTCCAACACGGGCATTTGACCCATTGGCATTGCTGTAACATGATCAAGCAATTGATTTGTGTTAGAGAAAATAAAAACAAAACACCATTCAATTCAAATCAGAAAATCTAAATTAAGTAATGGCCCAAATTCATTCAACAATCAGTTAAATTTAGAATAGTAGATCACTTAAAATAGATCTTAGTTCTTTACGGCTGGCAGTTGGTAATAACGAATCGATTCGTGCCAAAACAACGAATTCCAATTTTGGCAATGACCTATCGCCACTAAGCCATTTAACCGGGTTACGCGTTGTTGTATGATCTAATAACAGGACTTGCGTATACTTACTCGGCTTCAATGCGGGCCATTCGTCACGCGTCACTCGAACATCTTCGTACTCAATACCGCCGTAGGCGAAGAGGTAGCGTAAAGGTTCAGCGAGCGCTTTCACGTTAAAGTAAAAGAGTGTGTAGGTATGTTTGATTGGCTCGGTGGGCTCGGCTGGTGGTGCATCTTCGGCTGGTGGAGCCTCTCCCTCGGCAGGCGCTGCTGTGGGTGCTTCTTCTGCGGGTTTTGCTTCATCGGCCATTATTTAGAGCTGCAATGCAAACGATGAATGGGTTCGATATTATATTTTTGGTAAACTTAGAAATTCTGTAATTAGATTCAGACTGATGTTTTCTATTTGGCCAGTTTTATCGATTATATTTGAAGTGTTGCTCAAGTTTTGCTCAGGTTTTGCAAAAATATTTAAAATATACTGTGCGGTCTTCTTCTCGTTGAAATGCTGAAGGGGCGTATAACTGAGTTGCATTAATGTTTAGACGGACTCCAGTGACAAATATGAGTTGATAAAAGTTGTTTTTAAGTGGCAATAGTTGCACAAATCAATCAGGCTTTGGAAGATCTACATACATTGGTGACTTATTGCAATTTTGCACATTTGTGGAAATGAAATACTCAGAGTAATGTTCAACTCTGTTGCATTTGCTCTGCTGCCTGTCTGCTGTATATCTCGCATGCGTCTCTATTTTTCAGAATTCAAATTTTCATCCACGACGGTCACCATAATTTGACGTTCTAGCTACAAACGGCAATAGTTATATCAATTTTCTCACTATTACGGTGGTTGCACATTGGCTTGTGGGTTTTCAAATTAGACCTTTGATTTGGATTTAGAGCAGTTTATGGCCACTCGTTGTGTAGATAGAAATTAAAGTTAAGAAAAGGATAATGACTCTTATTTAGGTCAAGGATATTTCCAAGGTCAATTAAAATTTGCAACTTTTGACCTCAAAAAGTTGTACATATTTCTTTCCTTTTTCAACATTTACTGACGGAGACTGATTTTTTTGTCCAATACTTATAAGTTTTAAAATGAACGCAGCTTTGAATACATTTTTCATATAAGCTGGGCATTTCTCTACTAACGTATTCTTTAAAATATGTTCTCTAAACCCTGAAATTTAAAGAGAGAGCATTTCAGAACAAATAAGACCTTTAAGAACAGCGGGAAGAAAAAACGTGCCTTGTCCTTTCTTACACATAAAAACTCTACTTATAATACATTTAAAATTGTTGAATCCTTTGGTGTTCTAAGGATCTGACGTAGTAGAGTCCGCATGTTTTGGAAAAACTGCATCACTCATCGAACTTCTTGAATAGTCCTAAATAAAAAATGTTATTAAAATTGTATCCTATTTTGTATTATAAACTGTTGGTATCTTTCAGGACTAAGTGTTATTTAACATTGGCAACACTAACGCTCCCAAAATATTGATAGTGTCGAACCTCTGCGGTACAAAATGAGTTGATTTACGCAAGAACAAAATTTGAAAAGTACTGCATCTGTTGCCGAAATTGTGCGCCTAAATCCGAGAATTCTAACTCGCCGACGGAGAGCGTTACAAATTCATAATCTCGGATTTTGTTGGTCAGAAACTGATGATATTTGCTTGAAGTTACTCGAAAAAGAAAGGGACGAACCTGTTTATACACAGTGCTGACAGCTCTCTGTTTGACGTCCACACGGCACTTAGAATGTCACGTTTTGTTCCTGCCGCGTAAATAAATCTCACAGATCAGTTAAAAAATCTCTCTTATTGACAGAGCCACTACCAAACTTTGCAAAATATTGAAAGGTGTTTACATACCCACATATAGAGCTTTAGAAATTACGTAAGTTAGTGAAATAAAAATTAAGATAGACTGAAATGAGAGCGCTCTGAAGTAACCTACGCCATAGCCATCTTCATATTTTCCATTACGGTGAGGTTATGTTTATATAATTATAGGGATCGTAAACCTCCCATTTTATGGCATACCTAGTGGTCCGATTGTGGGGTTCACCAGTTCGCCTTTAAATAAAATCGGCAGGCCTCCCGTTGTTATTGCATCTGTATGACCGAATTGCCGAATTGGTGAGATAACGCCAACAAATTGCCGCCAAAATATATATTCAAATAGAAAACACTGAGCTTATCTATTTGAAATTGCACAGTTGAGAAGAGAACATAGATATAGGTAACTCGAAGCTGTACTTTTCTGTTCTGATTTGATATGACAGTTTTTATTAATGTGTGCTGTTGTGTTCTGTTGTGATCTAGTTATCTTTCCTTAGGTAAATGACATTTTTTCCATTCCATGTAGCAACATCTATTATGAGAATTAGGTATATTGATTCCATGACGTCGTCCGAAAGTCTGAACAATATCCAACAGTGGAAATATTCAAAAATACAGCTTCGCACAAACAAATGATTAAAGCAGCTAGGTCTTAGGTCCAATATTTATTTTATTTTACGCAGCAGATGATAATAATGATCCTGCAAATACCTTTGAGAACTTTCTTCACCCCCACATTCAGTTTCTTCCTTAAACCGAAAACAAAATTCGTATGAGCAACGTCTTTCCTACAGCCAAAAGATACATTTTTTTTTAACTGAACAAGACACAAGATAAATTGTAAAATATGCAAAACTCGGTTTCGCAAAATCTTCAGTCTGATTTTGGCCAAAGCCGGTCGAAATCGAATGATTAAGATGTGTAGGTATCAGATGATCCTTCAAAACTGATAATGAATAATAATGAACTTTGTTTGGGAACACAATTATCTAATTACATATAACTTAAAGAACCTTCATGATAACTAATATTCATTGTCATCATGAAGGACGTGGCTGTACAAAATAAATTATGTTGCCAAAAAAATATATTTTTATTACATTGGAAGGTTCATCGATCCTAATTCACTTATCTTTAATAAACTTAATAAAGTCAAAAAAAAAAACTTCTTAAAAACGAATCAAAAAGCAGATAAACGTTTGTAAATGAGTTTATTAAAAAAAAACGCCTCTTTCAAAAGTAGGAAGTTCGATAAGATAACCGACAATGGGTTAGCGATAAGAACCAAACTAACATGACAAGATGCATACGTACACACTTAAGTCTTAAAGCTTCGCACCGATCACAAATTCTTAACAATCTAATCATAGAATATTAGTTCGAAAACATTTAATATCTATACAACATGTGTGTACTTATTTGCAATACAATGCAACACACAAAACAACCAGATAACACGCCATTGTAGTAATTCCAAGAACACACGATTAACTTAATAACTTCTAGATCAAATTTAAATTTCGCAATTGTAGCGATTTTTTAATCATATTCGCACTCTTCTTCCATCATACATCCATGTTATAATTCTGATTAATTTTCTTGGTCATACCTACTCGTATGATTGGATTTGAGGGGCGGAGACACATTATAAGGAGCGCTCGTTTTAATTTATTCTGGAAATGGGTCGGTTCGGTAGATAGCCGGTTTATTATTCTCAACTTCAGTACCTATGCAATTGGATCGCTTACGATACTTGTATTATTTTGCCATTGATTTTTTTTTTTCGTTTTTGCAATTTTAAGTCGCCATAGGGATTCATAGTGGGCGACCGAATTGCGAAGGAAAACTGTAAAAGGAATGAAAATGAAGGCGACTTTAGGTGTTATAAACCGGCAAATTAATATAAACCGGCTCTACGAGATATCGAACTCGACTTAAAGAAGAGACGGTACAGACTGAATTGCAAGTCGCTGCATATTCTGAAATGCGAAACAGCTAAAATCAATAAAATGGAGAAAACAAAATAATGAAGACTGGTTTTTGTATTTATCATTAAGATGCTAGGGCCTGCTGTGGCGGATATTATCAGGAGAAATTGATCGCTCTTTCGAGTCTGTCTTTAAAGGCAAATAAGGGCAGAAATCATCTAGATAATTTAAATTTAACCATTGATGTGAGCCTAGCGTTACATTTAATATCTTGAAACTGTCCCGCAGGTGTGCATGCGAATCCGTGGGTTCATACAACTGCAGATCACCGGTGTCGTAAAACGAAGATCAAACAATAATCAATGCTCCCGTTATGCACGTGTCGAAATCGTAAAAAAAGGCAGGCTTAAAAACTCCTGGTTCACACAAATACACAACCATCACTATTTGATTGTGGCTCGTGACGGTGTAGAGGTTAGTGTCTTGGCATGTGACCCGGGCGATGTAGGTTCAATCCCCATGGGGAACAACAACATACACCACCCATACGAAACGACTGACACTTTGTTTCTCCAATATCTACACTTAAAATAGGATTTGTGCCTGGTATGGTAGCTCAATGGACCATTATCGAGTCAAAGTGCTCCGGGATATGGATATCCTTCTTTCAATAAAAAAAAAATCAATCATTTGATTGGCCACAATTATTCAATGAGGTTAACCTGAGGTCCCACCGGTGAACCCCACAGGTTGACCACTAGGAATGGATTGAAGTGTTAGGGTTATGATCCCCTTAATCCTGAGCATAGCTTCGACGTTAAGTAGGAAGAAGATCAAAAGTAATGCCAATATTTTGACAATTTTTCATTGACCTTCCTCTCTTTTTAGGCGTTAAAAATTGAAGTTTGGGGTTAATATTGTTCGAATTCGTCACTGATAGCTAGTCAAATCCACATACATAATGATTACTTTGTCAAATAGTATCTGCTATGGAAAGTCATAACATTAGTTCGAGGAACTATTTGCATCCCGATGGACACATTTTGGTGGCTACAAGAACAACAATTACAGATAATATCCTATGTGTGGCTAACTATTGTTATGAGAACTGCGCTATAAATAATCCACATCCCACTACTTTATATGGAAATCATAAGAGATGCTTTGGTTAATGCATACATGCTCATGTTCCTAAGTAGGTACCTATTTGAAATAAAAGGAATCTTGCTCAGAAGGGAAACCTCCTATGACAAAATTAATGCTCAATTTTGAACAAAGGGACAATTCCATTTCAGGCAGTAGAAACTCGTTTTAATTTTTTTTCCAATTTCCTCGGTAGCATCCAAATATCTTCCCAACAGTGTTGGTTTCAAAAAAAAAATTCACAGGAAGGGTCACCGAGAAAAACTAGTTTTAAGTTGAGGGGAGCTAGGATTACTTTTAATAAAAAGAACTTTCCAGCAAAAGTATGTAGGTAATGTAAGTTGAAAATCAGGGTTGATTACTTCACAAATTTAATTGAAATTAATTACTAAAATTCAGTACAGAGATATTGTAGCAGCGTACATTCTTCATAAAATAAACGGGTTGTATTTTTCTAAATCAATTGTTTTAAAAATAAAATTTAAAAATCGGTGGTATATTGAGTTTGTACTAATGTTTGTATTAATGTTGCACTAATAACTGACGAACTCCAGTCTGCCAATATCAAAAAAAAAAAAAAAAAATCAGTTTCAACTCAAGCAACGTGTAATTTATTGAATGTGTATGTTCATATGTCTAGAAGAAGTATAAAGCGAATTTGTATTCGTACTGAATGATTTCTTCGAAGAAAAAATTCTGAAAATTATTTTTTTACGGAAAATATGAATTTGATTTTCAGGGTCACTACGCACGATTATATTATATTGAAATTGAAAAAGAAACGTTTTTAAATGAATTTTAAAAACCATCCACATCTCATGCAGTAAAAGAATTTTTCATGAAGCACATATTTCTGTTTCAAAAAGTGCATAATCTGCTTCATCCATATTTTCAAGTTAAACTTGAATAAAAATCAATACAAGTCAACCCAACGAAGCATAAGTACTGTACAGTGTACAGTATTCTATAAAAAAGAGGCACAATGACACTACTGCGGCTCAGACATAAGTTAATCAACCAAACAATGGACATGTATACAAAACGTCTCCTAAGCAATGCGTAACCAATTTTGTGATTCAGCCTCTAAACCACATTTAAATCAAATTAAATTAATTTAATTGACTTGAAATTCATCGAGTTAAAAGATTTCACACACACAATAGACTGAACAGACCAAACCGCCATTACTCAATAAAACCACATTTACTCGATGCAAAAATACAACAAAATGCCGGCTTTCCTAATTGTGTTCAAAATATTGTCACATATTTCGACATCATTAAGTAGGTGCATCGATACAAGCAACTAATGCACCACTAATCTGTTGACCGCAAAATGTTCTTTTTTTATTGATTCTATTTTTTGACTATCGTATTTCACACACCTCGATCATAGCGATCAATTGAATTTTATTCGCACGTTCACTTCTTGGTTACATCACTCTATTAGTTTTCAAATTAATTCGATTAGTGTTCACTTATTTAAGGAAAAAGTTCCTAAACTGTGCAACAGCTTTTGATTAAACAATTTTTATTTTTTCCACAATAGGTGAATAAATATTATTTTTGATATTTTTTTTTAACACTGGCTGAATAGACCTTCAATAGAAGTTTTACACACTGCTGATTACCTTACCTTTTACTAGTGCGTTCTCTCTGAACCTTTGAATGACTCTGAACAGACTACGCTGCCGAATGCCCTCGTTTAAGTTTATATACTCCCCGTAGGCGCACACGAACGCCACGATGCGATGCTATAGTAATGGAAGGGGGGGGGGGGGGGGGGGGGGCGCTTTTCCTTGTATGTTATCCGCCTCTTACGCTTTTATATCTTCAACATTTTGTTGTTGGCTTTATTTGATTATGTATTTTGTTTTATACTTTTTTATGTTCTGGTCACTATCTAAGAGAGGAAAATCGTTAAAGAAGAATCTTTCTCACCAATGGTTGTTAAAAAAAAGCTAAATGACAACCACAACGGTCAACCAGAGAGAATAGGCTTGCCAGGTGCATATTAAAAAAAATTAATTTTTAAAGAGTGTAAACATGTGTTCTAGAGCGTTGTGAAGTACTTAATTTCTATAAACTCACTCTAACCATTGTATATTTTCAGGGAATTAATCGATTTGTTTGTATTAAATCAACTATGTTTGTCTTTTTTATAATAAAATCTTAACGACCCCTCAATAACACGCGCGTTTTAAAAACTTTGCGGGCGACGCAACGACATCGATTGCTCAAAAAGTTCGCAAATGAAATGATAAGATGACACGAAGAGGCCATGGTCTGTTTATTTTTTTATAAATTCTTCTCTTGATGCTTAATGTTTTGATAAGAATGTGTGGGTTCGGAGGTCGAATCCCATCAGCAACACGTTCATTTATTTTTCACTGACGCACCGCATGCAAGGCTCTGAAAAACATTAAGTAGAGTATAATTTGTCATGGGGAGCTTCTCAAAACTGCCATTCAGAATCAGCATAAAACTGTGGGTCACTACAATTCATTCCAATAATGTAGCATTTCAAATATCACTATGAACATACCTACGTAACTTACTAAAAGTGGCGCTACGGTCCGAGGTGAACCTGCGCACCCAAAGTTGGTGGAAGTCCCCGTCCAGTAGTATGCGCGACCTAAAGTGTGGTCGTCGTCTTCAGTGTTTCGAGTTGCATTGGAAGACTCTTCGTGACAGCCAAGCGGCAATAAAATCGATTTTCGATACAGAAATAAAATCGAAGCTCTGCATAATCTTATCCATTTAATCTAATACGTCTGATGCCCACTTTTCTGACCAGGTCGATGTCGCTGTACAGCTCGTTGAGCTAGCTGTTTAATCTCTCTTACCTAAGCTCGTCAACGCAAACGGGTCTTTTAAATCATTCCAAGGTGAAGATTAAGCCTTGTCAACAACATACTAAACAGCTATCTTAATAAAAAGTCTCAGTCATCTTAGATAAGGTGGTAATTTTTATTACATTGGATTTGGCGCATTGAAACGTCAGAATATACCGCTTTTATTTAGCGTATATTGCATTCGTTCACCATTATCATATGCATTAAATCATTATACGTTGTTTGTGATATTCTATTGTGAAGTCTGTGATTTGAAAGTTTAAGAAAAAGTGTGGTCTCACTTTATCCTACTATCAAATTTGATGTTGTCAGCTACTCCCTTATCTTTCTTCCTAGCCTTAGCCCTAGCTATCTTCAGTTGTGTCAAATTAAAGTTCAATGATGTGATGTATTTAATGTCTCAATCATTTTTTTGTACATACAAAGTTTGATAAAAAGAAGGCCAACATAATAAAGAAATGCAAATTTAAATCTGTTTCCCAATATAAAATCTTTTGCAGCTAATCGTGCAACATGGTAAGCCTACAAGTAAAACGAACTCTCTTAAAAAATCATTATTGTATTTTTTTCAATTTAAATAGTTTTTTTTAAGTCTTGCTTTGGTTCACTAAATAAGAGACACGAATAGAAAAAAGTGGTTTAACGAGTATAAGTGACAAGGGTTGTATTCGTATTCGTAGACAAAATAAACGAACATCTATGCACATTGTTATCAATTTTAAACTTACGTTGCATTGTATTTGAGCTAATAAAAAAACATCAAAAGCTTCGTTGCCACTCGAAAAGCGAGAGATGTTATTATCTACTACTTGGTGCGATAAAAGGTCTATTTTTGGACACGTGCCTACTCAAAAGATTTATATTGGCTTTTGCGTCATTATTTCGCACATTACCAATTAATTTTGGCGATCAAAATATATATCTTTATGGATTCAGATAGTTAGGAAAATATTGAGAGATACGAACTTATGGAGCAATCAAATCACTTTTATAAATAAATAGATTAGGAGCCACACTTGCCCGTAGATACACACCAGAAATGAGTTTAAAATCAATATTTAACTAAACCACACTGAACGTGTGCACGTAGGTGCAAGCAAATATTTTAATGACCATAACGTTTCTATAGAATAGAACCATACTTGAGATTGGTTTAAATATTTGACAGGTATATAGGCACTTGATCATTTTAAGGTAAGCATTCGCTTTTTGAGATAGATTATTTGAAATTTTTTGTTTTTAATCAAAATACGAATTCTTTCATCCTTCAACAATGTTAAAGAAAATACAGGAAAATAATATACTTTGGTTACGAATTTTCTTAATAAATATTTTCCGTTAACAAATGCAAGAACACCAGCGTTTTTATTGGCCTCCGTGGTGAAGTGATCGGAAACCGGGAAGCCTTCCGATGTTAATTGAGGTCGTACTGGAGAACCCAACAGTTGGATCAGTAGGGATGAATTAAACCTGATGGTGGGCGCAGTGGCGCAGAGGTTGGAGTGTTGAACTACTAATCTAATGGTTTTAGGTTGAAATCCCGATGGGCCCCACCGCTTGCGAACGTCTGACAAATTTCCAAAAGTATCACTTCCCATCTAAGTCAATGGATTGTTTCCATGCTCAGCACTAGAATCCTTCAAGCAGCTTTAGGAAATAGCAATATAACCAAATATGTCAGGAGGGGAACACCTAGGAGGCGTCATCTCACCTCTACTCTGGTTCCTAGTAATGAACAAAATCCTCATAAGTTTAGACAGAGAAAGAATCAAGGTAGTCGGTATACGATACGGTGATATTGGCTTCGGGAATGTTTCCCTCCGTGATTAGCGAAATCATGGAGAGTGCTCTAAACAAAGTTAGCACATGGGCTAAAAAGTGCGGTCTTGGAGTCAACCCGGAGAAAACTGTGCTGATGCTCTTCACCACCAAAACCAAATTACCTGACTTTACGCTTCCTCGCCTAAACCGCACATCCCTACTCCTTTCAACCAGTGCCAGGTATTTAGGAGTTATCCTAGATCCTAAACTCAACTGGAAAATAAACATAGAACAACGGGTAAAGAAGGCATGTATAGCCTTCTATGCCTGCAGCAGAACCTTCGGCAAAAAGTAGGGCCTGCAACCAAAATTGACCCGGTGGATGTACACAGCCGTGGTACGACCAATCCTCACGTATGGGTCAATAGTATGATGGCCGGCTAAAGAAAGAGTACAATATAACCAAACTTAATAAGGTACAAAGAACGGCATGTATAGGAACAACGGTAGCTCTACGGTCAACACCGTCAGACGGACTCACAGCTTTACTGCATCTTTTACCTCTTAATCTACATATAACAAACATCACAGCACACAGGGCGATCAGACTCAGAGAGTCTGGATGCTGGACTACCAAGCTCTACGGCCACAGTTTTTCTATATTCTCTACCGAGAAAACTAGTTCCGCCTTCAACAGACTATACATAATTCCCATAATAACAGCCAGGCTGCCATTAAAGCGATCGCTTCGGTCACTATATCCTCTAAGTTAGTTCTAGAATGCCGTAATGAGCTGGCCCTGCTTGATAAGTTCAAGGTTACCCTGATCTGGGTTCCAGGGCACAGTAACGTTTATGGAAACGAAGATGCCGACGAACTGGCCAGGCAAGGCTCAGCTCTTCACTGCTCTACGGCGGAACTAGTCCACATTCCACTCGGAGCAGTTAAGGCAAATATCACCGCAGAATACCTCAAGAAAGCCAACCTCAGATGGAGCAGTCTGACTACATGCGTCATATCAAGAAAAACGTGGCCAAACTACAACAAGGCAAAAACAACCGACCTTCTATGTAGAACCCGAAAAGATATTGCAAGAATAACAGCGATCATCACGGGACACTGCCGCAGTTGCAAAGCGACAAATGAAAAAGAAACCCTAATTCACTTTTTATGCACCTGTCCGGCTTTAGCTAGGACCAGACTACGAACATTGGGAAGTAATTTCTTCAATACACTTGAGGAAGTCTCCGAGAAAAGTATGAAGGAACTGATGACTTTCCTGAACTCCGCAGGTTGGATTTAGTCTCCCCCACCAAACGATAATACCCAGGTTTATGTGAGATTGTGGTAACAAAACGGCACTCGGTGCTAATTGGGTTGGTCTTATCAAACCACCACACCTACCTACCTACCTACCTATCACTTGCCATGAGAAGCTTCTCAAATTTGCCGTTCGGATTCGACTGAAAATTGTAGGTCCCTCCCACTTCTCACAAGCAAATTAATGGTTGAAGAAGCTAAATTTAAGGCCCTGTATGGGCCGTTAATGCCTAATATTTTTTTTACAAACCTGATCATCACCACGCAGTAGAGGAATAAGATAATGTACAGTACATGTAGGTACATCATAATTCATAAGGCAACTAGGGATTCAGGTACACCCAGAGAAAAAATAATGGAGAATCAAAGAAAACCACTTTGATTTGAATATTCTCCGAAATGATTTAGCTTACGAATATGAACATGAACATTAATTTAAAGTGTTCCCCACTTTAAAACGAATAACGTCGCAAGAGGGAAACATAGGTAATGTTATTATATTTTCGCGCAATTATTTATTCCGTAGCAAAGGTTTTTTATCAGAACATGTTGTCAAAAAGAGATAAAAATATTTTATAAAAGATGGAATTGATGAAGTCGAGGAACCAAATGTAATGGAGATAAAAATAATGGAACTGAAAAATTGTTTTTTCTCGCAATGAAGCTAAAAAAATTGATGGCGACTGAAAATGTATCTGCTAAAGTAAACATTTTACTTCGAAAAAATCAAAGCGCCTCAGAAACAGCGTTACCGATGGCCAACAAAATGTATAGGTACATGTCTTTTTTTATATTGTTTTCATTTCATTGAAAAAAAATTTAAATATATGTAGGTAAGGTTATAATTTAACATAAACAAAGCAATTCATAAAATTTTTTTTTCAATTTTTTGGTTAAATCAACTTCAGGTTAAAGGAACTGTTTATTTCTCTAATGTGAGAAACATAAATTTACAGTAGGTACAAAAGTAAAAAAAGTGGTCTGGGTGCGACCCGCAAGGTCCACACGACGAACTTCCCAGTGGGATCAATATGATTTATGCGACTAGTGGGAAATTTTGAAATTGCGTTATATGGTTAAGAATTATTTAATATTAAAATATGCTTTTTAATATTGATCATGGAAATTAAATGTTGTTAATAACAGCAAAGTGTTATATATATACATATATTAATGCAACTATTGTTATGAACACGAAAACCTGTAAATTTACATGTATACGAAATAACGGAGCACAATGGCAAATAATTACAATAAATAGTTATTTTATTTTAGTTATTTATTTACTAACAAAAAATGTCTGGACCGATTTCGCTGGAAACTTAATCAGTTCTGAGTTACGCAATTACGCTTCGAAAAAAGTGGTCTGGGTGCGACCCGCAAGGTCCACACGACTAACTTCCCAGTGGGATCAATATGATTTATACGATTAGTGGGAAATTTTGAAATGTGGTTAACCATAAGATATGGTTAAGAATTTTTTAATATTAAAAAATGCTCTTTAATATTGTTAATGGAAATTAAATGTTGTTAACAACAGCAAAGTCTTATATACATACATATATTAATGCAACTATTGTTATGAACACGGTGACCTGTAAATTTATATTTATGCGAAATAACGGAGCACAATGTAATAATGAGTTGCTCAATAACAAACGACAATAAATAGTACAAATAAAGGCAAATTATTTTAGTTATTTATTTACTAACAAAAAACTGCTGGACCGATTTCGCTGGAAACTTAATCAGTTCTGAGTTACGTAATTACGCTTCGAAATATCATCTTTGGTTCTTGAGATAATCGCGACGAAAGATAATTTCGAACGCACATACGACATACGCACGTAGGTACTTACATACACAAACAGAGACATCTCTATAAAAACGTTGGATTTGGATTCTGACCTTGAAACGTGTAGATATGTCAAAATCCGCGATTCACAAAATCGGCCCATTACAAGAACTTCCACTGGGAAGTTAAAAATATTACAAATCATCAATTTCAAAATTCAGCTAGTTTGCCTTTATTTTTTTAGTTATTTATTTATTAACAAAAAACGGAATAAACCCGGTCCCATGTCAATATCATCTTTGCTTCTCCAGATAATTGTGGCGAAAGATAATTCCGAACGCACATACGTACATGCGCACATATGTACATACGCACGGACAGACATCTCTATAAAAACGTTGAATTTGGATTTTGGTGACCTTGAAACGTGGAGATATGTCAAAATCCGCGATTCACAAAATTGGCCCCATTACAAGAACTTCCACTGAGATAGATGGATAGATAGATAGATTCTTTATTTTTTCATCATGAAGTTTACAAAATGACATTTCATAATATGATTTAAAAATAAAAGAAATAATAAAAAGCAAAAATTTTAAAATATAAAGAAAAGGAAAAAACAAAAAAAAAATAAAAAATGTTTAACAAAAGATATGAAGAAATATTATTATATAAAACAATGCTATCAATTTTAACGTGATTTGAAACACAAAATATTATACAATTTGGTTAATTTTATTAGCTGTTTATACAAAATTTTATCAATTTTAACATGATTTGAAACCCAAGATAATACACAATTTGGTTAGAAATAGCTGTTTATACAATATTATCAATTTTAACGTGATTTGAAACACAAAAGAGATATTATCAAATTTAGTATGATCAGCATCAAAACAATAAATAGTTAGGTATAAAATTTGGTCAAAACTGCAATAAGTGGGTAAGAACTTCCACTGGGAAGTTAAAAATATCACTTGATTTGTTAAGAACAGAGACTTTAAGTTAGGTACTAGCAAAAACGTAAAAAAAAGTTTAAGAGAATTTTCTTATTAAAAGAAACTTTAACAAAATAGGTAGTACAAGAATAAAAAATTAAATTTAATTTTCTTAACCACAAAACTTAAAGTTATAGTAGCAAAATATAACTAAAAGAAGTTCATGTTTTCAGTTTCAGTTTTGTTGGCTATTGTTTGACGTATGGAATGGAAGGTTCCTGTCTCGCAGTAGGGATTATGATTTTTAAAGATTTTTGTATTTCTTTTGGTACGACAATTATGCAACACGCATTCGTAGAATTCTTTTGGGAGGAGAAGCAATTTGTTTTGAGCTTGAACATTTTTGAGTTGTAATTTAAAAATTCATTCTGAAATTTATTAAGATTAAGATTTATATGAAAATGCGTCCAATTGTCGCCCGTTTTTGAGAAAAGGGTTCAAAAAGCACTTATTTTGAAATGTCGTCGCCATGCGTCCCGAGAGCAGAAATGTCGCCATTTGGCGACATATGTCGCTCATCACATAACCCTGCTCAGAAATACTAAAAATTTAAAATATATTATGAATTGCTATCTAATATATTAGGGTTGACATTTTCGAACTATTTTCTAAACTACTTTTCTGCAATTTCGACGGGCTTTAAAGCATACAGAAGATAACGTATTGAAGATAAAGTTGAAACTAATCTATTCTATTTTTATGTCGAAGGTGAGTAGTCTACGACTGATGTTTCTTTCGGAGCACAACAATATAGTACCATAGATGCGTGCTTATAGAGCTTGAAAGATCAAAGTCCAAACTCTTTGAGCATGACGGAAGTTTTAACGCCCTTGTTGCTGCAGAATATACCCAAGGGTATGAAGCAGTGGCGGACTAAGCCCGTCAGAGGCCCGGGGCGGCAAAGCTGAATGAGGCCCCCCAGCTGTAAAAAAAAAAGAAGTTTTACAAGCTTTTTATTCAGTTCAAATTTGTATGTATAAATAAGTGTTTATGTTTATTTCGTTAAAATCTGGCAAGTGAAATTTAAATTCGAATTAAGTTATTTAGGTTTACATACCTACAATATGGAATGGATATGGGTGAGGATAGGAAAATAAAATACGAATCGATCGACAAAAAAAAATTAGATAAAATAAATCAAAGATAGTTTTTTTTAATTTTTTGTAGCTTTTTATATGCGCTTTCGTGCCTTCAATTTATTGAACTCCTCAATAACTTCTGTGAAATCGATTTCTTTGGAATTTTTTCTTTCTATTGAAAGCACGGCTAGATTAACCAGTCGCTCTTCATTCATTGTAGATCGAAGATAATTTTTAATTAGTTCAAGTTTCGAATAACTCGTCCCACATGATGCAACCGAGATGCAAATGGGCAAGAAGTATTGAAGTATGAGCAATATACAGGGTAACAATTCACTGAAGTTCCATTTTATTATAAATTCAAGGATTTGGGGGCCCCTCAAGTCCGCCACGGGTATGATGTTAAGTAGTACGTCTATTGCTGTATTCCCCGTTATTCCGATGCAAGCTAACATTAAGTTTTAAGTTTAAGTTCAAATGTTTTGCCGAACGTTCTTTTACAAGAATGACGGTCAGGTATTTTGCTGCCGTCGATGTTTGCAGGTCCACTCCACCTATCCTCGTAGTATGAGTAAGGGATAACCCTCCCTCTTTTAAAGAGCAACATCTCTGTTATTGATCGATTTAGCCATAGCCCCCTGGCCAGCAGCCCTGTAACTGACCAATAGAAGTGCACTGCTTAGCCGCTTACTGAAATTTATCTCGAACTAGGATTATCACATCTTCGGCATAAGGACTTACAATGAGGCATGCCTGCTCCTATAATAATGTGTTTAGGGCCTTAGGCTTTTATTATGTAAACGCAACCATCAGTAATATTATAGTTTGACAGCCAACATATAAGAGCACCTCAGTTGAACATATACCTTTGTAGGTACTAGGCGGAAATAAAACTAAAAACATATTTGACAATTGTCACAGCTCCTGTATCTTCAGCAAACTCAACAATTGCCATGAGTCACGAAGATATGACACCGCATTGCGGTATTTCCCTACCGACTTTCCGTCCAATGCATACTTCCGATCACATATCTGACATACACGTCAATATGCTTTTTTATTGTTTCAGCTTGAATAAAGACGGACTTTAATCCTTTGCTGTGGTATGACTGACCTTCCGCTTTTGGGATAACTATCATCCGCACCTTCTCCATGCCTTAGATATGTAGCATAGCCTTAGACAGCACGTGTAAATGCGTCTCAACCATGGTCCATGGAATAAAAACTTTCTTAGTTATTTGAACATTACTTACTTTACTTTTGGTGGTGCTTACAGTATGGGGGACCACGGCCTTAACCAACAATCCCCTCCAATCAACTCGGTCCCTCGCTAGCTGCCTCCAGTAATGCACTCCAAGTTGGTTGAGGTCCTTCTCCAATTGTGCGCGCCACATAAGGTGGGGTCTTCCTCTGCTTCGTTGACCCTCAGGAGTGAATTCGAAGACTCGTCGGGCTGGTGCGTTGTTGTCCATACGCTCCACGTGTGCCAGCCATCTCGGCCGTTGTATTTTGAGCTTTTTGACCAGGTCAGCGTCGCTGTATAGCCCATATAGTTCGTCGCTAAATCTTCTTCTCCACACTTCATCGTCACAAACTGGACCGAATGTCATTTGAAGAATCTTTCTCTCAAAGCATCCCAGAAGGTTTTCATCCGCTTTTGACAGGGTCCATGCTTCTGCACCATACCTACAGCAGGACAGGGATGATTAAGGTCTTATATAATATCTCCTTGGTTCTATGAGAGAGGGCTTTACTTCTTAGATGCCTTCTTAGCCCGAAGAAACAGCGATTGGCAAGAGTGATTCTTCGCTTGTCTGCGCCGATGTCATTTTGCGAAGTGATAGTGGAGCACAGGTAGACAAAGTCTTTAACTACTTCGAAGTTGTAACTGTCCGTCGTGATGTTTTGTCCGACTCGCCGATGTTGAGTGTCCTTTCTCGTTGGAAGCATACTCGTATACTTCGTTTTGTCCTCACTAACAGCCAGATCCATCCTCGCCGCCTCCGTTTCGATGTTTGTAAATGCGCTACTCTCCGCGTTCGGGGATGTCAAAACTTGACATGGCTTTGAATAATTCGTCCCTTTAAAGTCGATAAATAGATGGTGTATATCGATCTGAAATTCCTGAGTTTTTTCCAAGATCTGTCGGAGTGTGAAAATTTGGTCGATGGTTGACTTTCCTGGCCTAAAACCACACTGTTATGGGCCGATCAGCTTGTTGGCGAAAGGTTTTAGGCGTTTACACAATTCAGCCGACAAGATCTTATACGCGACATTCAGGAGATTTATTCCTCTATAGTTGGCGCAGTTCAGAGTATCTCCTGTCTGGAGACTTATTCCTCTGTAGTTGGCGCAGTTCAGAGTATCTCCTGTCTTGTAGATGGGGCACACGACGCTGAGGTTCCATTCGTCGGGCATGCTTTCATATGACCAAAGTTTACAGATGAGTTGGTGCATGCTCCTTACCAAGCCTTTTCCAGCTGCTTTGAAAAGCTCGGCCGGAAACATTATGGGAGGAATATTATCTAATTCCTCTCACCGATTATTGCATCGATTGCTTCTTCCTCCATTCATTGCACCTTGCCTCGTGCCTTGTGATACTGTATCATATTCCACAGACTGGTCGGTGTGTTCGGGGAAATGGATTTCCGTCATTACATTCTGCGTTTTCTAATGCGAATTCGTCTTTTTCGGTCGGTATTTTTTTTTTAGAGAAGACATCGGTATCGGTGCTTTTGATAAGACCTTCCTCAACCAATTTGGTTAAGTTGTGTATTCGTAGGAGCTTCTCACGAGTTCTTGACGAATTTAATTTCTCTCGTCATTAGTTTTACGCTCTCCCTATATGTCGCCCACTCAATTAGTGGAGTTAGGTAAGGGAAACATAAGATCCCTACACACCCCCTAAAATAACAGCTGCGCGCACGTGAATAGTTCAAGAACCTTTTGTCTCACGTAGACATATCATCGCATTCAAGTATTTCTTACATATATTCTTCATAACGATCTCATCTAAGGTAACTTTCCTAAGGAATTGTGTAATTCCGCTATTTAATCCCAGCTAATTTATTCATTAGATTGTGTGGCCCCACACAGTTCTAAGACACATTCCTCGGAGAGTCTAATAAATCCTTGTTGAGGTACATAAAAAATTTAAAAGATAAATTACTTCTCTTCTTCACAATTTGACTTCAATTAAATTTAATTTGATGCAAGTCATCTAAATAACGCTCATAGAGAGTCTAGTGCTGAATTAGGTACCTACTACGGGCAAAAGAATGCACGCTATAAAACCGTAGTACTATTGTTTTTTGTTGTCAATTCATTTAATTATAAATAGAAACTTGTATTTTTTTATTGACCGAACCCGTGTGTGTATTTGCAATAATAAGCAACTGATTGAATTTGCGTTGTGGGTGAGTTTTTGAAGTAACATTCGCGTTTATTTTTGGCACAATACCTAGTTTTGCGTGTGAGCTACTTGGCGGTAACGACGCAAAATTGTTGCAATCAATTCGTTAGCATCAAACGTTCTTCTTCGGTTTTTTTTTGCCAATTTTAGGTTTCTTTCTTCTTTTTTTTTCCATCATACTCCCACGCCGCAATTTAATCGTTTCACTCAGAGTCCCTTCCAATCGGCGTTCGCGTCGTTCATGCTTCAGTGCGAGTGCATATCATCGACAATAATATCGTTTATCGTGTCTCCTTTTCTTGTTATGTCGGAGAATTGTAGATCTTTATATCAACAGATACAGACTATGCTGTTAATTCATTGAAATTGGGAGTGAATCATCATCAATGTGATCGCTCCCTCTGTCTCTGAAAGTTTTATTGTGCATAACGCCCGCGCAAGGAAGTTCTACTTCCTCCTTAAATTGGATCGTAATTGAAGGCTATGAAGATGCAGAATTTTAAGTCAAATCAATGTTCAGGCTGTCAACGACTTTCGTTCCAGATCGCTATTGAGGCATTACGAAGAATCTCTCCCTATGCCTCTTGGGGAAACAGACAATGCACTATCATGGTCCATTGATCTTGTGATGTCTGGGCACCTAATCCATGGCTTAATTAACTTCTAATGCATACATATATCGTAGTAGTCGACGTCGTTTTCGCCGCCGCGACAGTGTCGATTTCCTAGGCCATCGTTTCAATTGATGATGGTGCCCTGAATCACCGTCTCCGATTGCAGTGCATTGATATCGTGACTTAAACTACTTGGGGGACCACGGATGTGTGGCGGGTGCAAGCACTACACTGGTTCACTGGCGTTTGTCTTGGGCTCGATTAAATTTTCGTTTAGAGTTCAAACTGGAAATCGGATTTTCACTGAAAGGGAATGACGATCGTGTTACAGAATAATTCGATTGCAATAACTTCATTTTGGATCTGGACAATTAACTGTGCCCTTCAAGAAACGTTATTACCCGCATTTTTCCAGAAAATAACTAACGAAAGTTGCAATGTTCTTTAAATTGTTACGCCTTCGTGTTTAAAACTTGCTGTTAGAGAAATTCGATTCCATTTCGAATCTCGGTCCAAAACAAGGAGGTGCATTCCATGAGAATTACACCGTACATACATACTCGATGGAAATCTTACCGGACTAAAACTAGATAATTTAAACAGAAACATCCTTCTTTTCGACGAAATGGTGATGCTTTAAATTTTCAATGCAGAAGCATTCTGCCACTAGGGGTTTTGTTTTTATCGTAGGGTTTCGGGTTTTCTTGTTATCTTCAGAAATTATGTATTACTGAACTGTGATGTGTATGTCCTCGTCACAGTTACATAATTAAGCCCTTTATTCGGTTGTTCTGAAGGCTATGCGCGATACGAAGAAACTAGCATAAATAGTGTGTGTATTTTGTCTTTTGAGATAAAAGTGTTTTAAACCCTGCAAACCAAAAGGAAGTAGTTTCTTGAAAACACTACACTACTTTTTGTTAAAAGTGTACATAACCCTTTTTTATTTTTTTTTCTTATTTTTTCGAAGAATTTGAAGTACGGATATAACCGATGAAATATGTACGTCAATAAAAGTAGTTTGTAATTAGGAATATTGCGGGTAATAAAAGCGTACATTATCTTTTTGGCCAAAGTCTGGACAAAAACAATCGCTCGAGAACAATTTTATAAAAAGGACTTGAGTCAGTATAGGCATTGTTTTAGTAAAGAGCAGCTCGTTCCGCTAATATAATTTAAAAAAAATTATAAAATAAAAAAAGTGAATATTTTGTGACTGGATACATACATACTTATACCGGTAAGTGCAATTTCTAATTTCTGTTATTTTAGAGTACCAAGTGAAATTTATTTAAGAAAAATGAAGAGGAAGACGCTACTTAATCGAATGAGGGAAGAATCACGAATTTTATTTGGTATGTAATAACATTTTTGAAAACGATATAAACAATTGTACCTAAGAACCTTAATTATATTTTCAGATGCCTGCGGTCGATTTCTAGGAAATGATCGATTCCAGAAAGAGATGCGACGTTGTGTTCTTAACGCTCACAATCGATTTTATAAGAAAAAAGGATCTCAATAATTTAATTTCCGCTGTGTGTTTTTTTTAAATAAATTAAAATGAATTTAATCGAAAATGCATTTATATTTTATTATACGAGTACTTTGAAGATGGATTTTTTAGTAGTAACGAAGTACTTCTTTAGTACTCCTTTATACGTACAGGTATAGTACATATATAGAAGTAGGTACTTCTTAAGTACTCTTTTATACGCAGAAGAATAGTACATAAATTGATGTACTTCTATAGTAGTTCTAGGAGTACTTCATGTACGTACTTTATACGTACAAGTATAGTACATATAGAGGAGTACTTCTTAAGTACTCTTTTATACGCAGAAGAATAGTACATAAATTGATGTACTTCTGAAGTAGTTCTAGGAGTACTTTATGGTCGTACTTTTGAAGTACCGATATCAGTACTTGACTTGTAGTTAAAGGCAGTACATTTCTCTATAAGTTAGAAAGAGATAGGTGCTTCACGTATTCTCATAATTATACAGGAGGTATATAACTGAGTTTTTTCCCAAGCTCCTATCCTTTTTCAGGGGAAAGAAAGTACTTCTTTTACGTACATGTTTCACCGGTTATATCAGTACTTCTACGTTTGCAGGGAAGTAATTGACTTGGTGCGATTATATCGTTCGTAACATGCAAATATGCTAAGAACTCTACTACTACATTCCCACGCACTTAACCTTGATGGCGCTGTCGGTTTTCTGGCAGTGCAAGGCTTATATGATATTTATTTATTTTACGATTTACACGGGTTGTGGTCGAAATTCTGGCGAGGTCAAAATTCTTTTTTCAAAATTCTGCTTTCAAAATTCTGCTCTTCAGAATTCTCTTTCAAAATTGAGCTTTTCAAAATTCTGCTTTACAAAATTCTGCAAATAATAAAAAAAGGTTTGGAAAATGTTAAAAAGCGCGCGCTTCATTCCACCACTCACTTGTTATAGAGGAAGAGGTAAAAGTAGTTTTTTTATTGGTTTTAAGATTGCTCTCTTGGTTTAGACAACTATTCTGTTAGTATAGCTTTGTGAGTGAACGTGTGCTTTGTTTAGTTTCTTGATGCTGTTGTTTCTTTTTTTTTTTTGGTAATTTCAATTGTGAAATAATTTGTTATTTTTGGCTGTTTTTTTTTGTGTGTTCCTGGTACCCACCTGTGTACCTTCTTTATAAGAAATATATTGTAGTTTGTTGACAAAATTGAAAAATATTTGTTTTCTTTAAATTCGTAAATTGGAAAAAAAAAAAAACATAGGGACGGGCTACAGTCCGCTTAGGCGAACTGTTGGATACCCTATTCTTATTCCTATCCCTCATAAGTGGGCGTGACAAAAGTCTAAGTATGGTTGAATTGTTAAGAACGCTCTTATTTTGTTATATAACATTAAAGGATTTTATCGAAAAAAACGAATCTTCTGTAAGAAAAAACGCTCAAACTTGGGTTTTTCAATAAAATTGTTTTATTTAATTGTGGGCGCGTCAGTGGGCGGATTTTAACAATATTTACACATGAGCATAAAGGGCCCATAGAAAGTATATATAAATTTCAGCTCCCTAGCTCAATCTTTGATTTTTCAATAAAATTGTTTTATTTAATTGTGGGCGTGCCAGTTTGCGGATTTTAAAAATTTTATCTCCCGAACTGCTTTAGGAGTCATAGATGTTTTAAAAAAAAATTTCAGCTTTCTAGCTCAAAATTCGATTTTTCCAAAAATTTTGTTTTTTTTTTGAGTTTGTGGGCGTGTGTGTGGGCGGATTTCAAAAATTCGTAAACTTGATTATTTCGGGACCCTAGACCAATATATGGTTGAAATTTCAGCTCTCTAGACGGGCGGACGGACATGGCTAGATCGACATTACTATCGATGTTGATCATAAATATAGTAACTTTTAGGGGTCTACGGGCAATATTAAGGTATGTTACAAACTAGGCGTCAAAATTAATATACCCTAAGAATAGGATATAAAAACTACTATGCGTACGCAAGTGCCTTATCGCAGGTGGCTTTAGCTTACTCACGAGTATAGGTAGGTACCACTATCCATCCCCTTTATAAATTACATTCTGTGCTCATTGAATTGAATATGGTGCGAGTGTGTATGTAAGAGCCGAAAAGGGGGAGGTGCCTATTGTGTTACTTGCGAATTGAGAATCTAATTGGGGTTGGTTGTGTTTGGATAAGTATTGTGAATGGTTTCATCAATCCATTGGGTATTAGGATTTTTACTGATTCAGTTAAGTATTGGTTTCACAGTCGTTCCATTCCATTACATATCTGCTCGTTAATAAAGGACCCGGACCGATTGTTTGGTGTATATTGGTTTCGGTATTTCCATATCGTGTCGGATTCGTCCATCAAGGACCCGGACCTGGACCGATTGTTTGGTATTGTATGGATTCGGTCGTTCAATACTTTTCAAGGAACGAATCACAAGGACCGAATCAGACACTTTTTACACAGATTTACTATTTAATGAAAATGAAGGGCGATCGGTTCAGTTGCTACCGTCATGTTCAAAGGAGAGATCCTATACGAATCCTGTCAAAAAGGCAATCTTAATCAACGTTCTTATACAATCTTAAAACTTCTGGATCCCACAAATGATTGGCCTCAGTGAAGAAATGATTTGAAATCGGGAGACCAGCCGACACTTTTTGAAATTAAGCCTGCGAACTCCACTGTCTGATCCGTAAGGAGGCAATGAATTGTTCAATTTTTAATTTTGGTTGTTCTTCGTCCTTATTCGCTTTGTCCTTATCCTATATAACATGGTTTCTTTATAGAATTTAAGCGTTAAAATTAAGGCTAGTAAAAGAACCGGGATGTAAAAAATCATTAAAAAAAAAAAAAAAAAAAAATTATTTTCGCTTAAAGATAAGTTGCTCTTTAATATATCAATATGTATTTTGAACTTTCTCGATACTTAAGTATACCAAAGAGAAAGATATTGCAATCGTGTAACGACTATAGAGAAGTCCAAAAAGTGTCTCACGAATTTCCGTCGGTCCGGCTGTCAGCGAGGCTCTAGCCACAGTGGGTGCGGACGTAGGTAGGTAGGTTGAGTGTTTTAAGATGACGTACTCGAGTAAAGGTACTTTGGGAAACCATAAATATATCAAAAACTTACTACTTTACTTAAAGGGCTACCGACCCGTGAATAGTCTCTGCCTGTGACACTGCAACCTTCCATCCTCTGCGATCCCGGGCACGCTGCTTCCATTTCTTGGTCTTTAAAAACAGAGGTTCGGTCTTTCTTGCCTTGTCGAATCTGGGGGCTGGGAGTCGAGGTTTCTCTTGGCTGGACCATTATTGTCCATTCGCTCAATGTAGTCGAAGTGATTTTCCTTTTCGACTACATCTAAATCTTGGTACAGCCCATAGAGTTCGCGGTTGTATGTTCTCCTCCATTCGCCCACCTCGCAAGCAGGACCAATTAACCGACGGAGTATTTCCTTTCCTACTTATTGTCCAATGTCCAGCACTCGGCACCTGAAAGAAGGACTGGCAGGATTAAGGTTCGATAGAGCATGTATTTTGTTCTTTGAGTGAGGAGTTTTGAACTCGTTTGTTTGGCTAAACCGAAGTAGCAGTGGTTTCCTAGGGTAATTCTCCGTCGGGTCTCCACTAAGGTGTCATTTGTGGAGTTGATGTTTACTCCAAGGTAGGTGAACCCCTTAACTACCTCGAAGTTATTGCTATCAACAGTGACGTTATGTCGTAGGCAGATGTTTGTTTGTTTGTAAATAGCATGTATTAAGTCTTGTCCTCATTAACTTCAAGTCCAACCAATTTCGCTGTTCTTCAATCGCCAAAAAAGTCTTCAACACGGCACTCTGGGAACGGCCGCTGATGTCGATATCGTCCGCATACCCCAGTAGTTGGATGTATCTATTGAAAAAATGTCTTCCATGTTGACACCTGCCCTGTGCACTATTTTCTCCAGAACAAGATTAAAGAAGTCACATGATAGCGCATCTCCTTGCCTTAATCCGGTGCAGGTTTCCAATAATACGGAAGACCTGCTTCCAAACTGCACATTACACCGCGTGTTTTTATCTCAAAAAACAATCAACATAATTTCAAAAAAAGTTAATATAAAGGGTCCGCCAAATAACTCTTTTTTTTTTTGAAAATGCTATAAAAAAAACTACTGAATATTTTCTCAAATTTCTTTTTTTATTTGAAAGTGCAATCCTTCCGGTTAATAATGGAAAATAATTTCATTCAAATGGCTGCCTCGGCTGACCATGCAGTAGCCTACACGATACCAAGGTCTTTATGCAAAATTCGTCTCAATGATGTCTCCGAAATGTTCAATTGTTGAGAACGACGGTGAATTGATGTTGATGGCGCTTCACGCACACTTTCTGCCACAGCAGCAATATTCTCGGGTGTACGCACTGTTTTTGGCTTTTCACGCTTTGGTTTATCGATGAGGATGCCAGTTTCTTTCACTCACAAGATAACGAACATACGGAGCTGACGGTGCTTCTCTTCTTCCAAAATCCGTACGCAATTTTCGTACACATTCTGCAACATTACCATGATTTTCAAAGTAATGTCGCAATATTTCCCAGCGTTGTTCAAGCGTATACACAACCATATTCGTTCAGCGGAAGGATAAAACTAATTATCTGTCAAATCAGACATGAGCTAAGTGTTACCATTCACGAAATAAGAACTAGTTGAAAAAAAAGTTAGATGGCGGACCCTTTATTAAATCTGCAGTCAGATTCAAAAAATATTTGTTCATAACTTTTTTGTAACCGTTCAGTAAGTAAGCAGCAGTTTTCTTAAAAACGGCTCTAATGATTTTCATGATTTTCGGGGTTTTTAATACTTGGAGCAAATGGAAGAAGATTTTTGCAAGAAACTCGAATAACGGTAAATTAGAAAAATGGCTATATCTCAACAACTGGTAGAAAGATTGGCTTCATATAGACACATTAAGATCGAAAGCTATTATGACTAATTCATCAACGGAAGGTGAGCTTAGCCCAGATTTCACTGAATGGTACGATGAAGTCAAATATCATGGTGTAATCCTAGACAAAAGACTAAACTGAAACTCTCACATTGAGAGCAAAATAACTAAAGCAACAAAAGCTTTATGGGCTTGCCGTCGCATGTATGGTAAAACCTGGGGAATTTCTCCAAAAATCACTCAATGAATTTACACAGTGATGGTTAGGCCGATCATTACTTACGCTTCTATAATATGGTGGACTAAAATAAACCAGAAAACCGCCATATCTAAGCTCACAGCGGTACAACGTCTCGCATGTCTTGGTTAATCCGGAGCCATGCGGACCTGCCCCAATGCTGCCATAAAAGCCATAATAGGACTAACACCCTTGCATATATACATAAGTAAAGTTGTAATACGCAGCTCAGCCAGTCTGGTACAAACGAATGAGATATGTCTTAGTGACCATCCGGAGCTTATGATGCTACTCTCGGAAATTCCAGAACTTGACATGATCTTCGCGTTCACAGACCGCCTTCAAAAAACACTATGTTTTAACAAGCGGTTCTCTACGGAGATACCAAACAGAGAGGCGTGGGCCAGCAATAACCCACCGAACCGCTAAAGCGGATCAAAGTGGTATACGGATGGTTCTAAAATGCAATCGGGACATGCCAAACGAGCTATCCAGCCCTTCAAAAACAATGCCAACAGGATCCTAAACCTAGGTAGGCATGATTTAAAAAACCTAATAGGGTACCTCACAGGTCACCACGGTTTAAGATACCACCTTAACTGAATGAAACTAGCCGACTCCCCAGAGTGCAGGCTGTGCCTCGAGGACGACGAAACCATGGAGCACATTTTGTTTGATTGCCCAGCTCTCTGTGCAATCAGAAAGAGGATCTTCTTCAAAGAAGTCTTGAGTAACGAAGATTTGAAGAAGTCCCCTGCTAGAAGCATTATCACCTTTTCCAGAAAAGTGGAAAATGCACTAAGCTAAAATTTTCTTGACCATAGGTAGGTACAATAGATCTATCCAGGTCGACGTACCGCATTCTTTCGCCTAGACGGGTCAAGAGTTGTTAAAAAAAATTACTAATTGAAAACCGTTTATAAGATCACAATCACGAAACCAACTACCGATTTGTCTGCTGCAACCGGGAATTAGGTCTATGAATCCGCCTAGTATCAGTCAGTTTAAGAAGAAAACTTTGCTGCCACGTGCAAAATTAAACATAGGGAAAGGCTACAGCCCGCTTGGGCGAATTGTTGGATACCCTATTCCTATTACTGCTGCTCATAAAAAAGGGGGATGTAAAAAATCTATGTATGGGTGAATTGCTACGAAGACTACATAATTTTGTTATAGAACATTTAAAGGATTTTATCGAAAACAAAGCTTTTGTAAAAAAACGCCCAATAAAAGTGGGCATGGCAGAAAATTTTATATAAAGGAATTGTTCAAAACAACGTAATCTTCATATATTGCGAAGAATATAATTTTCATTTACAATGATTTTTTCAATAAAACAATATATGTATGTATTTTTTAAATAGTGGGTCAGTGGGTGAACTTTAGAAAAAAATGCACATCAGCATTAAGGGCCCCTAGAGAGTGTATATTCCGAATTTCAGCTTCCTAGTTTAAACTTTGATTTTTCGATAAAAGGTTTTTTTTTTAAATTGTGGGCGTGTCAGTGGGCGGATTTTAAAAAATCTTAACGCACGATCATTTTGGGTTCCTAAAGGCAGTATATACGGACAATCGTGAAGAAGAAATGACGTCTCTAACTGTGCTGCAGGCAAACCTGCACCGCGCTATGGGTACATCGGACACCTATAGCCAAAGATGTGCCGAAAGGAACGTCGCTCTTGGTTTAATCCAGGAACCATGGGCAACTACAGGTAAGATCTTTGGTCTTAACAGCAGAAATAGAGAGCTAATTTTTGCCAAAGGTAATTTCAGACCTAGGGCAGCTCTTTCCATTGCGAAAGATATAAAATTTTCTCTCATTCCAGGTTTCAATACTAGGGACCTGGTGGCCGTTTTAATTGAACGCCACAATGGCCATGTGATACACAAGTTCGTATGCGCATCGGCGTATTTTGCTCCGGACATAGAGGAGGTACCACCTGCACCAGTACAGGAACTTGTCCAGTACTGCCAAACTCAGCAAGTACATCTCGTTATCGGCTGCGACGCGAATGCACATCACCAGATTTGGGGCAGCCGAGACACAAACAAAAGAGGTGAGTTACTTTTAGATTACCTATATAGTAAAGACCTAATTATTCTAAATAAGGGAGATAAGCCCACTTTTAGGAACAGTATACGAGAAGAAGTTTTAGACCTTACTCTCTCGTCTCCTTTTATACAAAACATTGTAGAGGACTGGCACGTGTCTGATGAAGCCTCTCTGTCTGATCATATGCATATTATGTTCAGGCTGCGATGCAACACCGAATGCGCGCCGGTCAAATACAATAATAAATTAACTAACTGGAGAACCTATAGTGAAAATCTGGCAATCAGAACTGATCTGCTACCAGATTCACCACTAACACCGAGTGATGCGGACGCTGCACAATGTCAGCTTAACGACATCATTATCTCATCCTTTAGGAGTAGTTGTAAGGTAAAGCGCACCGTGGTAAAAAGAAGCGTACCATGGTGGAATGAATACCTGGAAACTATCCGCAAGAAGGTGAGAAAACAATTCAATAAATCGAAACGCACCGGCGTATGGGATCAATATCGATCCCTGTTAACCAAATACAACCAAGAGTTGCGAAGATCTAAAAGGGACTCATGGCGCGCAAACTGCGAAAAGTTGGAAAAACTCCCAGCAGTGGCCCGGCTCCAGAGAGCACTTTCAATAGATCCTTCAAACTGCATGGGATTGCTCATCAAACCTGATGGAACAATCACAAGCGACCGGGAAGTAACTCTCACAACCTTGCTGCAAGTTCACTTCCCTGGTTCCCTAATTGTCGATCACACAACTGATCAAACTACTGAGGTTTCACATCCAACTAACCTCAGCAGAAATAATAGTTTATCTGGTAAACTATTTAGTCCAGATAAGGTAAAATGGGCCATAAACTCATTTAAACCATTCAAGGCACCAGGAAATGACGGAATTGTATGGAATTCTTCCTACCTAACATGATTGCCTTATTTAGGTTCAGTTTCAACTGGGGCTACATACCACGCACTTGGCGGGAGGTCAATGTAGTATTTATCCCCAAACCAGGTAACAAACCTAGTGAACTACCTAAATCATATCGTCCCATAAGCTTGACATCGTTTTTCCTGAAAACAATGGAAAGAATAATTGACCTTCATATCAGAGAATGCGTAACTATTAGCATGCCTCTACACCCCTGTCAATATGCGTATCAAAAAGGCAAATCAACGGAAGGTGCCCTGATAAAACTAACGAATCACATAAACAACGCCTACCGTTGTAAAGAAATTGCACTATGCGCTTTTCTTGACATAGAGGGTGCTTTTGATAACACTGGTTATGATTCAATATCAAATGCTTTAATTCACCGGAAGGTAGACCTTCCCACCATAAACTGGGTAAAAGCGATGCTCGAAAGACGGAAAATTACTGCTTCGTCAGGACAGACTTCAGTATAAGTATCAGCTATAAAAGGCTGTCCACAAGGAGGAGTTCTATCATCCTCCTGTGGTCTTTGGTCATAGATGACCTACTTCAAAAACTAAGTAATTTAGGCTACGACATAATAGGGTACGCCGATGACATTATTAGGGGCAAAGAATCAAACGTAGTTACTTCACGTATGCAAAACGCCCTTAAGATAACTATAGACTGGTGCGTCAAGGAACATCTCTCCATAAACCCCAGTAAAGCTATCATAGTTCCTTTCACAAAAAGAAGAAATCTCAACTTAGCCCAGATTTCACTAAATGGCACGACCATTGAGTATTCCGATGACGTCAAATATCTTGGAGTAATCCTGGACAAAAGACTAAACTGGAATTCTCACATCACCAACAAAATCACTAAAGCTAACAGAGCTTTATGGGCCTGTCGGCGCACATATGGCAGAACCTGGGGAATCTCTCCAAAGATTGTCCACTGGATCTGCACAGTGATGATAAGACCCATTATAACATACGCCTCCATTGTATGGTTAACGAAATCCACACAAAAGGTCGCAATAGAGAAGCTCAAAAAGGTACAACGGCTTGCGTGCCTTGGTATCTCCGGAGCCATGCGAACCTGTCCAACGGCTGCCATAGAGGCAATAACAGGTATTACACCTCTCCACATATACATTCAAAAAGTGGCGATCCGCAGTGCAATAAGTCAAATACAGTTAAACGAGATAAGTCTTAACGATCATCCGGAACTTGAGACCCTTCTCGATGAACTGCCAGAACTCATGAACTGCGCGGTCACAGACCGCATCCATAAAATACTATGCTTCAATAAGCGGTTCTCCACGGAGATTCCCAAGAGAGAAGCATGGGTTAGTAATAACCCACCTAACAGCCACAACGGCATAAAGTGGTATACGGATGGTTCTAAAATGGAAGGCGCTAGCCACATAAATTTATCTGGTATAAAAGGTGCAACCATCCATATATTCACGGATAGTCAAGCAATAAACGTCCTTAGCTCGCATACGATTGACTCCAAATCAGTCATGTACTGCTTCAACACCCTACAGGTACTCGGAACAAGTAACAAGACCAAGCTATGTTGGGTTCCGGGTCATGTCGGGGTGGAAGGTAACGAAAAGGCCGACGAACTGGCCTGAAAAGGTTCGGAAACACCCTTCATAGGTCCCGAACCCTTCTGCTGCACTCCTAGATCAGTAGCAACGGCAGCAATAAAAAGCTGGGAATACAGAAAATGTATCCATCTTTGGGAAAGCATCCCAGGTTTAAGACAGACCAAACAAGCCATTCGGCCTTTCAATAAAAATGCCGGCAAATGCCTAAACCTAAGCAGGCATGATATCAAAAACTTAGTAGGTTACCTTACTGGTCACCATGGTTTAAGATATCATCTACGCAAAATGAAAATAGTAGACTCTCCTGAGTGCCGACTCTGTCTTGAAGAGGACGAGTCAGCTGAACACATTTTATGTGAATGTCCGGCCCTAAACGGAATTAGAAAGAAGATCTTTTTCAGGGAACAAATGTGCCCCGAGGACATAAAGAATTCTTCGACTAGTAGAATTGTCCGCTTTACACGGAAAGTGGAAACTCTACTAGTCTAAACTTTTCTGGCACACACGGCACAAAAGATCTTTTTTTAGGTCGAAGTGCCCCATATTTAATCGCCTTGGCGAGCCAGAATTTAAAAAAAAAAAAAAAAAATATACCGACAATTTCAGCTTTTTCGATATTTTTTTTTTTTAGAATGTGGCGGAATTAAGAAAATCTTAAAGTTGATTATTTCGGGCCCCAAAAGAATATATGTATATTTAAAATTTCAGCTTTCTACCTTCAGTTATAGGACCTACTTTTTGCCGACATGGGTAGATCGACATCACTACCGATGCTGATCACGAATATAGAAAATTTTAGGGGTCTACGGGCAGTATTAAGGTATGTATTATAGACACTTTATTTTCTTTAATAGACACTTTATTTTCTTTAATAGACACTTTATTTTTGGTTTTTAATATATTCATTTACAAGATCTCCTCTTTTCCACGTTTTCCTTGTACTTAATCAACCATAAAACTCAACTGCTCGAAATACTTTTTACCGCAGTCGTATCTCTTACTTACGCCATCTATGGGCTCATGTTACAGTTTTATGTTATAGTTAATTGGTACACTTTTTACAAAAGGCTTGACTTGGCAATCACATTAATCTTATAATATTTTTTTTTGATACTACATCTCGGTCAATCTGACAATTTGATCGACCTCGATCAACAATCTACCCGTCAACCCATGGACACCGCACGCTCAATCTTTCTTAACAAAACATATAGCTAGGTCTTATACTATAAGGCTTGATAACTTAAAAATATACCACAAATGGTTTAGCTTAAAAACTATAATGATAAGCGTTACTTAGGACAATTATATCTTCAATTTTCAATGTTTATTTTCCACAGGCGAATATTTTTTGATTCAACTACTCCATCATATGGGAGCTGTGTGATTTGGCAATTCTCAATATCACGGATGACATATCTGTCGTGAGGCAATACTTTGTAAATAACATAAGGCCCCTTGAACTTGGGGAGCAACTTTAACTTGATGGAAACCACTCCTAAGATCGAGCACGGTAAATATTTTCTTTCCTTCTAAATACTCTATGCAGTCCTCGATCAATGGAAGTGGGTAGTTATCACGAACTGTAAAGTTATTAAGGGCGCGATAGTCCACACACATACGAGTTTCTCCCGATTTCTTTTTCACCAAAACGATCGGCGAAGCATAAGGAGAGTCACTTGGCTTAATAATATGCCTTTCTAAAAGGTCTCTAATAATTTCGTTCACCTCCTGTTTTTCTGAAAAGGACAATCTCCGCGGTCGGAAGAAGAAAGGGGTATCTGTCGTAAGGTGAATGTGCATTTCGAAATCAACAGGCCTTATCATAGATTGATCAAAACATGTATAACTTTCAGCAATAATATATTTAATTTGTTTTAATGTCACTAAATCGATGTTTGGGCACACATCAATCTCCTCGTTCGCCTCAGTTTCTATATTAAAGATTTCACAAGTACCCACATCAATCCCAGAAGCACAATCATCCTTGAACACATCTTCCTCCCTACAATCAGCCTCGGAACTCGCATCTATGTCACCATCGAACGATTTATCTATTTCACTACTAACACCATTTGAAGATACGCTTGTCCCACTCACCACACCAGTTGATTCATAAGTGCACAGGTGCAATTGGTTTGAAATTAATTTTTTATTAACGTAAGAAGAAGGTACACATATTTGCTCTGAAGATATTTCTTTTTTACAGTAATTCATTCGTAAACATATATTAAATAACTTAAGTATATCGCGGCCAATTAGCAGCGGCAGCGGGATGACCTTGTCTGAAATTACCATAAGGGAAACTTTTTTTATTTGTCCACATATTTTGATAAAACAATATATCGTACCGTAAGTGTAAATCTTAATTCCTCCTAATCCTTTGTAATTCGAATAAGTTGGTATTCTAACAGAAATATCTTCAGGCAAATAAGACCTATGTATGAAGCTAACGGGACTACCGGTGTCCAGAAGAGAAAAACAATTTATTAAATCTGAGCACTTATCACCACTTAACGGAAAAGCAACGCTTACCAATTGTACGGCGTCCAAGCCCTCTACTATTTCATCATCGCTAGAGTATTCCTCGGCAAAGTTATCCTTTTTGATGACTCCAACTCGTTTCGGTGCAACCGGACAGTTCTTGTAGGTGTGTCTTAAGTCTCCGCAGCTGAAGCAGGATCCGGCGGCCCGCTTTTCCTTCGGACAATTCACAGCAATGTGGCCATAGGCCGAACAGTTGAAACATCTGATCTGTCCACTAGCCACCGTTGTTGAATTTTTGCTAGTCGAAGTTGCCGCTGGAGGCAAAGGCAAATTTGAGCTTTTATTGATTGGTTTTAGCGCTCTTCTCTTTTCGTAGCGGGGCAGAAGTCGTTTAAGATCTGAAAGTGACTTGGCCGCATAGAGAATGGATACCGTTGATGAGCTGTCAATCAAGTCATTTTCGTCCACGTCAGCATATGCGGCAATTTCCTGCATCGAAAGAACATAGTGCAGTAACGTCTCATCTCTACGGCGGGCTCGACGACTAAGCTGTCGATAGACCTCCTGTCGAGTCAGGCGCTTCTCAAATTCGGATAAGAGAAGGTTCTTTAAGGCCTCCCAGGTATCAACCCGCACCGTTCTTAATAGCATCTTCGCAGTGCCTTTCAATAATCTTCGCGCGCAGACATATTGATATCGATCATCCCCTCCGAGGGATTGTGTCACATCCTCGAAGTCGTTGATCCACTTCTTAACACCGTAAGAGTCATCCCCGGAGAAGGAAGGTACTGCGTCCTCAATGTCACTGAAATCGACTCGCCTGCCTGGATTTGTAGTCGGCTCTGTTTCGGCGAGCTCCCGTCGAAGATCTGCAATACGTTTACGCCTTTCTAGACGAGCCAATTCCAGTTCCTCTTCGACATCAGAATTGGTCATCGTGTTGCTTTTGGTAGCGCCCGCAGTCCCACTATTTAAGGTTGCCTTAGGATCCACCGTTTGTTTTAAACCGGTGCGAGTTCCAGAAGTGGTTGCAACAGTTCCAGAAGTGTTTGCGGAAGTAACAGAAACAATCGCAGAAGTTCCAGAAGTGTTTGCGGAAGTAACAGAAACAATCGCAGAAGTTCCAGAAGTGTTTGCGGAAGTAGCAGAAGCAACAGAAGTAATCGCAGAAGTTCCAGAAGTGGACAAAGCAGGAGTCCCAGTCTCGAAAACTTTTTCAGTGTCTTTGCACTCACTTAATTCCACCTGAAGCATATTTGCACCCAATACTTGTTCATATAATGACCTTAGTTGCACCACAGTCGCAGAAGGTGACACATTGATTTGCGCAGCCTGAAGTGCCTCGTGCAATTGCGCCTTTGTCAGTTTCTTATTGCTCATATCTAATCGTATTGAATCTTATTGCGTCAGGGTCATCCACACAAAGTTTTTATTTTATTTTTGTGTGTTACCCCACATCTGACGTTATAGACACTTTATTTTCTTTAATAGACACTTTATTTTCTTTAATAGACACTTTATTTTTGGTTTTTAATATATTCATTTACAAGATCTCCTCTTTTCCACGTTTTCCTTGTACTTAATCAACCATAAAACTCAACTGCTCGAAATACTTTTTACCGCAGTCGTATCTCTTACTTACGCCATCTATTGGCTCATGTTACAGTTTTATGTTATAGTTAATTGGTACACTTTTTACAAAAGGCTTGACTTGGCAATCACATTAATCTTATAATATTTTTTTTTGATACTACAGTATGTTACAAACTATGAGTCAAAATTAATATTTGAATATTGCATAAAAATATGACATCTATCACGTTCTTAAAATTGGAAACAAAGAAACAAGAAACCATCAGGTTTATTTTGCAGTCATGACATATATTAAACATCATTATGCAAGTTGTGCATCCTCACACGTCATACTCTTACCATTTAAATGCGACTATGCTTTTATTACCTATTTCCGGTCTCTGCTGAATATGGGGGAGCTACTTATGGGTTATCTCAAAAGAAAAATACTCCTTCGGATATTCCGTCCTGGGTGCGAGGGGGTAAATGGAAATGATACAACCGCGAACTCTTTCAGACTCACTGACACCTTACACGCAAGTCATTAAAACCTCACAAGGCGAGTTATACTTGATTTTGTGAGGTTTTCGTATTCTCCCGCACCCTCACAACTTGTGACGCCCAAAAAAACAATCGGTATTGCGATATCCTTGTGAGCAAGACCCTCAAAACGTCACAACCAGTAGTGCCACTTATTGTTTTGTAATTTTTGTTTTACACATTTACACATTGAAGTTCACACATTCTCGTATTGAAGTTCACGCGTTGCATAATTTAGTTGAAGCATAATTATTGGTCGAAACATTGAAAACGTGGCAGAAGACTGTCCTTGCCGATTGACAGAAATTCCAAGGACATGAAAATTAAAATGGAGGAAACAGATCAACACAGCCACTCCGACTTCAACGTTAACAGCACGTTCTAAAACCAATGCTTTTTAATGGCATGGAACACATAGGCAGTTCAACATCAACTTCGACTTCAACGTTAAACCTAAATCCTAAATTCGAATTTGAAGTGCAAATCTCGCTAACTTTGCGATGATGTTTTCAGTTTTTCCAACATACAAATGCTTATTATTTGAACCAATTTTCTCTCTTCTTAGTATATAGAAAGAATGGTCTCTCTTGTGTTCAAAATTTTTTTGTTTCGCTCTCCAAGTTGCCTTTTTCAATGTGTTTGGCTCTACTTTGAACGCTGACCCTTCAATCAAGAGACTCCGTTTTGACATGGACGATATCACACACGGCTCTGCATACTGGTCCGCAAAACACCGTTTTTTGGCTCCAATTAGTATGGAAGTCAAAATAGCCGTCTCATATCTCTGGGATCCAAAAATGACGGGTATAGTTGGGCCGACGTTTTTGCTTTGGAATCCAGTCAAAACTGGAGTCGGAGTGGCTGTGATGATCTATTTCAACCATCATAGTAGAAACATATAAACACTTCAATTCTGACAACCACGCCGCGCGTTTTAAAACCAATGCTTTTTAATGGGATGGCAAATGTTAGCATCTCAACCTTAACTTCGACTTCAACGTTAAACCTAAATCCTAAATTCAAAGTTGATGTGCAAATCCCACTAACCTTGCGGCGATGTTTTCAGTTTTACCTTTTGAGCGAATTTTCTCTCTTGCTTGTATTTTGACATAATTTTCTCTTTTGTTTATAACCATTTCTTGTTTCGCTCCCGAAGTTTAATTTTTCAATGTGTTTGACTCGACTTCAAACGCTGAAGTGCTCGCTCGTGTCAAAGCCAAAATCGGAGTTTAAGTGTTTATTTGTTTCTACCATAAGGTAATATTCTTCCACCATACCATTCCATACTAAGTAGCTATCACAATGGAAAATTCACCTTTTCTTGGTGAACATTTTTTGTGTGGAATTCGGGAGAATACGGAAAATGTTATCGAATCGCAACAAAACTTACAGGAAATCAATTTCACAACACATAGTTGTGACTTGTGAAGCCTCATAACGGAAGAATCGGGGTGTTCCTTTTTTTTCGTTTCAATGGTTTTAATGCTGGGTACAAGTGCAGCATTGCATATTTACCACACAGTCTACTGTTTCTAATACAACACCCATTTAAATAAAATGTATAAGCTTTTATACCATTCAGGTTTAGGTTGTAGTCGTTAATTTAGTTGCGTATGCTTTTCCTATTTGCCTACAGATGACACCAGCGCACAATTTTGTTTTGCACACATTTCTAAATATGAAGTTCAATAGCAACCAACGGTCTCTTAAAATGCATGCATACCAGCATCGAGTGCCGAGTGGTATATCTGTCTTTATAATTAACCTCGCGATTGAAATTTATAAAGTATCTACACAATATCTTCTTGAAAAAATCCCTATCCTTATCACTACAACAAAACCAAAGATAACGTGACAAGTTAATATAGCCCACATGACACATACGCATATTGTAGCCTTACCGACTAAGTAGCCCAGGTAAGTACCATTACAACTGAACTGCTTACAATTAGTTTCGTTTCGCATTCGAAAGCGGCTTGCAATATTTGTTTAGTTTCGCTCCTAACAATTCAACTTGGAGAGCTATTATAGATAGGTACAAACAACCACTTAAGCTTTAATTATCCCTCCTTATCGAAAAAAAACAATCGAAAAACACCAATGTCACCGAGACTTTTCTTAGGAGAAAGAGAGAGAGAGTGTGTGTGAAGCGATGAGTAACTAACCGACAACTCTATACTATATTTATTCGTTTGAGCGTATGGAAGACATTTTTAGATAAACTCAAAAAGATAAATTTTTTGATATTTGTAGAATATATATTTTTTTTTTGTAATCGCCAAGAGAAAGAATCACTTCGCGTCAGTTTGGTGTAGCAAAAGCTCCGCGACGCAGAGCATATCCAACAAACAACCGTCCCCGATAGAAAGTGATCATCAAACGATCCATTTACCTTTGACGCGGAGTAGTCAGTGTCGGTGACGTATCTGTCTCCAAGTGAGCTTGCGTACTCCCACCCATTGCGGTGACTTATTTTAGTTTTATTCAATCAGCTGTAGCGTTACGTGTGCCGCGTACAATATTCATAAAATATTAAGAGAAAACCGCAAAATTAGCAAATAAAAATATTTAAATTTACTTTGAAGAACAACCTACAACTCGTGGTTTACTATTTATTTGCATTTATATTCGATTTCGGTAAATAAATAATTTTGGTTGAACCGTAGAAAGTATTAAATTCACGTAGTGATATTGTTGCCAAGAATTCCTAACAAAACTATGAAAAATTAAATCTAAATAAATAATAAGAACTCCAGAAGAACTAATTTAAGAACGTGCATAAGAATAAGTGCGTATCTTATTCATTTGTCCGAAATTCGTCGTAATATAAGTTTAAACATTAAAAATGGACGACGATCAACCGATTCCGTTTATTCGCGAACGCAACAAGAGTCGACGTTTCTCAAAAGGAAGACGAATCAGCACTGAAAGTCATAGCAGTGCCGACAGTAACAGTTTTAGTGCACAATCATCAACGTCCTCCTCATCGCTGCAATTTTCATACTCGGTAAACTCTCAGAGTGAGTCTTTGGCGATAAAAGAAAGAGCATTTGCTAAAATGGAACAACAGCAGGAAGAACTCCAGCGAATGAGGATTCGAAAACTTCAACACAACACCACCAGTGAACCATCACTGGTCAATCTGCAGCAGCGATTGTCCTTGGATGAAATGGAACGAACACCAGTTAGACAATTACGCCAACGGTTTGAAAACCTCAATGGTACTGATCAAATTATTTTCAAAACAGCAAAATTTAAGGCCGCAAATACCACTATAAGTGGATGGCGTCTTCAGCAGTCGCAGGATGCGAATCCTAGTATTCATGAAGCCGCTTCGGAAGACGAAGTCGATGGATTCACTGATAGTGAATTCGATTCTACTTCAGACGAAGCGGAGTTGCCACCACATCCACCACGTTTAACACCGCCTGAGTCTAGAGAGGGTGGTAAAATTTTAGAGATTCAAGCAACAAACAATGTTGTGATCAAAGATCACGCCGTACAGAAAGATGATGAGCAAAAAGGCGACGGAGTCACGGGAGAAAAAGAAAAGGTTCAACCCATTAACACACTCCTTGTCGAGAATACTGACATTGGAAACGGTCCAAGTGGGATCAATAAAGTACTTCCAGATTTCCCAAGGTAAGTACAAACGATGTTTTAAATGATTCGAAAAATCCCGAAGTCAACGAAATAGCTCCCTTAAACATTCGTTATGTAAAGCATTTTGGTACAGAATTTATAAATGAATATACCGCTTGCGGACAATAGTTTAAAAAATCGGTGCAAGATTCTTATATGATTTCCAGCATTGAATTCTTCAGAACCTTTCACAATTATTATTACTTGTTAGAAGATTTATTGTAGAACTAAGGCCGGACAAGTCATACGTGCACAGTGTGCGAATGCATAGGGCGTGAAAATTAAAAAAAAAAGACTAAACATTTCACTACTGCATACCAGCCGCTATCCATTCGACACACACCTAATACCAAACGTAAACATAAATCAATGCCAAGTGCAACTGTCCAATTTAGTTCTGTCCGTACTCGGCTAATCGAGGATACCATTTTTTTTTCTTTACCACTGTGAATGTTATGCCCACTGAACCAGTTTCAAATTCTGTAGAGCTGTAGAATAAATGTATTTAAACATTGTGATCCATCATTATATTGTAACAGTGCTGATGTTAACCTGCACGCAATGGACATTATTATCTCCAAGTTTGAATTAAAGTACTTGTAATTTGTAGCCACACATGACCTATACGACCCACATCGCCCGTCCCCTAAAACCCTTAAATGAGCGGTGCCTTATCCTCTCTCGAATTCCCTATCTATACTAATATTATAAAGAGAAAAGATTTGATTGTTTGTTTGTTTTGAATAGGCTCCGAAACTACTGGACCGCTTTGAAAAATTGTTTTACCATTAGAAGCCGACATTATCACTGATGAACATAGGCTACTTTATACGGCGGGAAAATGCTTCATTCGCTGTCCGGAAGCGGAGATCTAAGCTGATATCTAAGAAAAGTTGTAACTCTCGAATGATTTCTAGCTCCTAGCTTTGGAATGACTCATCCAAATGAAAAAGAATTTTTTTTAATATAAAGTTCAATTATCTACAAAGGTTTTAAGATATAAATCATCTTTGTAGGTTATCCTAAAGTTGAACAATAAGCATTAAACTATAAATTGTATACAATTAAAAAAAAGTAAAATGTTCGATTGAATCGTTGCGTGTGTGTGCGGCACAAATCTGTTTCTCTCTCTCTGCACCTTTTGTGCTGTGTGCTTTTTCCTTCTCTCAACACTCTCGACGTTTTCTTTATCAGTTCTTAGCAGCAAGTATTTTGTTTTAAATTTGAGAAGTGGCAGACTGGCGAAGCAAGGCGAGCATGGTCAGCTAGTCGCTTAATATATGTGAAACATAATAATGACGTCAACTGACTTTTATTTGCAATAGTCCTGTCCAGAGATGACTGAAATGCCATTTTTTTCGGAAACAAAAAAATGTATATTACCTACATCTGTCATAGATTCTGTACTCACGTGAAAGAGCCATCTGTTAAGAGTTAAATTAAATTAAATTTCTTCCTAGCTTCACGTTAAAAAAGATTGCGGCGCCCATGCAAATAACTCTTACTAATGTGTGCGTTCGACTCAAACTTGATTTCTATGCAAAAACCAATAGTACAGAACCGTTTTAAAGTCGTTTCACAGCTGTTTTTAGGGTTCCGTAGCCAAATGGCAAAAAACGGAACCCTTATGTATTCGTCATGTCTGTCTGTCTGTCTGTCCGTCCGTATGTCACAGCCTTTTTTTTCCGAAACTATGTATAAGAACTATACTGTTGAAACTTGGTAACTAGATGTATTCTGTGAACCGCATTAAGATTTTCACACAAAAATAGGGACGGGCTACAGTCCGCTTGGGCGAACTGTGGATATCCTATTCTTATTCCTATCCCTCATAAGTGGGCGTGACAAAAGTCTAAGTATGGTTGAATTGTTAAGAACGCTCTACATATTCTGTTATATAACATTTAAAAGATTTTATCAAACAAAAACGAAGCTTTTGTAAAAAAAAACGTTCCCTAGCTCAAACTTTGGTTTTTCAATAAAATTATTTTATTTAATTGTGGGCGTGTAAGTAAGCGGATTTAAAAAAAATTAACACATGAGCATAGAGGACACCTAGAGAGTATATATTATAAATTTCAGCTCCCTAGCTCAAACTTTGGATTTAAAAAAAAAAAAAATTGTAAATTGTGGGCGTGTCAGTAGGCGGATTTTGAAAATATTTACACATGAGCATAAAGGGCCCCCTGGAGAGTATATATTATAAATTTCAGCTCCCTAGCTCAAATTTTGGATTTTCAAAAAAAGTTTTTTTTTTTTTAAATTGAGTGCGTGTCAGTAGGCGGATTTTGAAAATATTTACGCATGAGCTTAAAGGGCCCCTAGAGAGTATATATTATAAATTTCAGCTCCCTAGCCCAAATTTTGGGTTTTCAATAAAATTGTTTTATTTTTTTGTGGGCGTGTCAGTGGGCGGATTTTAAAAATTTTATATCCCGAGCAGTTTTAGGAGTCATAGATCATATATAAAAAATTTCAGCTTTCTAACTCAAAATTCGATTTTTTCCAAAATTTTGTTTTTTTGAGTTTGTGGGCGTGTCTGTGGGCGGATTTCAAAAATTCGTAAACTTGATTATTTCGGGACCGTAGAGAGTATATGGTTAAAATTTCAGCTCCCTAGGCCCAGTTTAAAGGCCTAATTTTTGCCGACGGACGTGGCTAGATCGACATTACTATCGATGTTGATCATAAATATAGTAACTTTTAGGGTTCTACGGGTAATATTAAGGCATGTTACAAACTATGCGTCAAAATTAATATACCCTTAGAATTGGGTATAAAAAACAATAAATTTTGGGGGTTCATGGGCGAGTCCGACTCGCACTTGGCCGCTTTTTTTTTTTTCGTTTGGGGCAAATTGAGCGATTTTCTCGAGCGTCAGTGTCTTATAGCTCATCTGTGCATTTTACACAATCAGACCCATTGGGAATACATTTTCTCGCAGAACTGTTCCCATTCAGCAATTTGATTTACTTGCTTGGCAAGCGAAATTGTTCCCTCAGAATCTATTCACGATAACCCTGAACAGTACCTGATCTCTAACAATTGTAAAAACGGTAGAGTACATTTTAGAAAGGTAATTGAAAAGCGCAAGCTCTTATCTCACACTTTAAGAATGCCTCCGCTGTGTAACTATAGACCAATATTATCTGCATAAAAGTCTCACCTTGGGTAATGACAATGAGGAAGTGACTTATTAATTTAACAAGCGCAAATGAGGGACGCAAAAAGTGATACTCGCTTAGGGCGCAAATTCGGCTTGGACCAGCACTGTGTAGAGCAAGTAATTTATCGACTAAATAGAGCTTTGGCTTTGGTTTGTCGGCAATGAATTAACGTAGTGATGACTTCTCAGTACTGATAGCTAATGTTATCGATTTTTCGTTTTAATTATTTTCTATAAAAACTATATCAGTGCACTTATCTGTTTAGTTAAGTCGAATTCGAGGTTACAACAAATTATAATGTCAAACTGCGCCGTATACGATGGCTCATTTGTCCGATATGTACAACAAAGATAAATACGATTTTTTTTCTAAAATGTTATAAAGCCCTCGTAAATCATAGTCAGGCTGATACATATATGCGCATCTGGGCAAGTTGCCAGGGCGCCAAGTGAGTTGAGGCAGCTTTAAGAGAACAAAAAAAGTTTGTCATAAATTAATTAAATTATTTCTGCGGGAAATCGAACATTGGGGCAAAAAATGACCAAATTTGTTTAGGCCATCAAATATGGCGGCATCTGATAAAATTTGCCCAGGGACCCTAATTGACCCTATTACCGGCTTAATAATATGTTATTGAGTGGGCAATATGAGATATGACCTTTGTTATTTCCGCATTGGAACTCTCCTCGAAATAAGGTTATTCATTAGATAATTTCATTTGAGAGTCTTTTAAGTCCTTTAAAAATTTAAGCACGAGAGTCATCCCAAAATAAGCCTAGCAAAATTATGAAGTTGTCGATGTTATGGGCTTTTGTTATTCTAGTAGTAAAACAGAGCAAGGCCGTTGCCGGCAAAATATTTCAGAGGGAATATGATGAATTACAATCATGTATTTATTCAGGTAGATTTTGTGTCTTTGTCGACTATTTTAATAAGAAATGTATGGTCTTGATTATCTTCTGTCAGGGCCTGGATTAGATTAGTTTTGTAATAGAAAAGATTGAGTAAAGTTATAAAAACAAATTTTTTCAATAAAGAAATTATTCTTTTTAAAAGTTTTCAGGTTGTTTTCTTACTTGAATAATGAGGTTACACTTCAATTCATCAGCTAGTTTGATTTTTAAATTAATATAACTACCCACATCTTAAATATTTTGCTCAGCGCCGATTCTGATACTGTTGAGGAATTGTCAGTATTCATGCCATCTTCTAAATGCTGTTTTGGGCCTACGTTTATTCGATTTTCAAATTACTTTTGTTGTTTTAAGCTGTTATTCGATATTCTTTGGGGCTTGATTTTTGATTGGTTTGATTCTGTCTACAGCGAAACAAACAACAAGCAAAACAAAATTATGAAAGATGAAGAAAGGCTCAACAGAAATTCAACAATCGGACGAGAATTTATATTCAATTATCTATCTACACACGATCCATGCGGTTTTCCCAATATTTACGAAACGTAAATACTGTTACTTCATTGTATAAATTCTGACAAATGAATTGCTTATAATTTCAAAAGTATATAATGATCCCAAAATTCAAAGTTTCACCAATAGATTACTCAAATATACACGTTACTTATTCAACACGTCTTTAATTTTAAAAAGATTGCAACAACTCCGCTCACACACGCGTTGTAATTCCACACGAAAAACAGAAAAACTACACCCGATTCGATGGTACGCAGCACAACCATAATGATTGGAAAAAAGCCTTTGGATTTCCGCAAAATAACCCCGAAAATCCCCGTGGCAACGGCCTTGGCCGTTTTATTAAATCAATAAATAAATTATTTTAATATTTAAATTCGGCGCTTCTTTTAGACCATTCGCCTTATTTAGCATAGGTACGAGTATGTTTAAATTCGCAGTGGCAAAGTTGCGTCACACCAAATGGGAGAAGAAAATGGTCGGAGTTGGTTCCTGTAAATAAGAGTTTGTTCCAAATTGCTTGAGAACTCTGCAGATAGAATTTGTATAAATACTTTTAACGAAAGACAGGGTTCTAAGAGTTTGGGCGTCTTCGTAAACGCAGTAATCTGCGAAAGTCCAACCGCATGCCTGCTTTGTGCCTGCAAATCTTCGTAAACACAGTACAGGAGGTCACACACCAGGTGCCCATTTCTCAGATCATGCAACATCATGTATGTATGATTTTCACAATTATCATACAACAATTTTTTACGCAATGTATGTACAAAAAATCGACTTGAAGTTTTTTTTTGTTGCTCAGAAATTTATCATACAAACTCAAATATTATCAAATATTTGATACAGCAAAATTAAGATTTGTAAGTCTATAAGAAACGAATATTTCAAGGCGAAAATGGACAAAAGTCAAGGTTAGAGTAGAATACATGCCATGTTGTCATGTGTGTGACAGCAAATATATGACCACTACATATGCCAAAATATCCATTTCACCGGAAATTGTTTGCATTATTATTATACTGTATGACCCATTTTACATTATATGAAAATAAACAAAACAATATCCGAATTGCTTGTCAAGAAACTACAATGTACGAATTGTAGAGGGCACACATGGCATTGCTTTATTTTAGGCGTTTCTTGTGCTCTTATGGCGCAGTGGCGTTGTAGTACAGTGTTGGACTACAAATCTAAAGGTCTCAGACTAAAATTGCGTCGGGCCAAGTAGCGCCTAAACATTTTTTCCACTGAACGTCTGACAAACATCCAAGAGTATCAATTGTCATGAAAAGGAATTCGGATTAAAATTGTAGTTCACTTCCAGTTCGCACAAGCAAATGGTTGGAGAAGCTAGGTTTAAAGCCCTGTATGGGCCGTTAATGCCTTATATTTTGTTGGTCCTCTTAAAGCTAAGGAAAAGTGTGTAAGTTGTGCTTTACGAGAACTCTCGTCGTAAGATTGAGTTTAATGATGCACGAAACCGATTTCAAACGATTTAAGTGCAATGTGCCCTATCTGCTCCAGAACAATATTGAAGAATTCACATGATAGCCGATGAATGCGAACAGATGCGGCTTTGAAGTCGACGAAATGATGCTCGGTCGCAAATTGAAGTTCATTAGTTTCTCAAGGATTTGACTAAGTGTAAAGATTTGGTCTATGGTCAACTTGCCGGGCCACAAGGTAGACTAGGGTTCAATTTCGTTTTCATTTAACATTGTTAGGTTAGGTTAGGTTATAGTGGCAGTCGGCAGAGGCCGACACACTTAGACCAATGACAGGTCCATTGTGATACCACACGGATCATCCTCCTACTCGTTGAACCAGTTGGAGCTTTTGATGAAGCTTGACAGACTTTTGATGTCGGTGTTAATGAGATCGCTAAGATCATTGTAAAAGAAAGATCCTAAATGGAGTTTATGTCTTTGAGAGAGAGCAGGGCATGTGCAGAGAAGGTGGAGAATTGTCTCCTCCTCCTCCTCGTCCATACAGCTTTTGCAGAAGTCATTTGTGTGGACGCCAAGCCTTGTTGCATGCCTGCCTATGAGACAGTGTTCGGTGATCACACCAATTATAGCACCAATGTGAAGTCTGTTCAGAGATATCAAACACTTAGAGGGTTTCAGATTCAGCTTTGGCCAAATCTTTCTCACTGGTCTGCCTCATAAACATGAGTTTGCATGTAGCAATTGGGATGTTTAATGAGCCTTTGCAGGTAGAAGGGACAGTATGGTTCCTTTTCTAGCGAGTTCATCCGCCCTACAGTTCCCTGGAATGTCTGTATGTCCTGGCACCCAGCATAGGTGAATGTTAAAATGCTCCGCCATCTCCTCTAGAGATGATCGACAGTCACGGAATACGATAGAGTTTGTGGACACAGAATCCAGGGATTTTAACGCAGCTTGACTATCTGAGAAGATCCAGATGTCCATAGCGGATATTACGTTCCTCTTCAGCCACGATAGGACTTAATCGCCAAGATTTCCGCCTGGAACACGCTGCAGTGATCAAGGAGGCGAAAGGAGAGGCTGAGGTTCAGCCTGTCAGAGAACACACCACCTCTTACTCACTCGTCGGTTTTGGATCCATCGGTATAAAAGTGGATCGACTTATTTTTGACGGGGGTACCCACTTCCCAGAATGTTCTGGGAGGGATCTTGACCTTGAGGTTTTTGTCAAGAAGGGTCTGAGGGGTGGTGTAGTCTATGTTGCTAGGGAGGACTCTATTTTTTTTAAGAATAGATGCGTGGCCGATTTTATTCTCGGACCATTGGAACGTTGTTTTGAGGCGGATAGCCGCACTAGCAACCACTTGCTTGCTAAAGATGTCTAGGGGTGTCAGGTGAAACGGAATGTTCATTCCAGCAGAGGGGTAGTGCGGAGTGCACCACTCATGCAGAGACACGCTGTTCGTTGGACCAGTGGAAGAGTGCTGCCGTAGCTTTACGAACTCTATCTTAAATTCTTAAATGTTAGGTTTCCAGCGGAGCTTTTTATCCAGAATGAGACCTTAGCCTCGTCCGAAAAGACTAAACCTGTGCCCCTGATTGAGGGGGATCAATGTATGGAATTTTATATTTCCTAGTGAATAGAAGTTCGGTTTTGTTGGGGTTAACACCCAACCCACAATGATCTGCCCATGTAGTTAGCTTGTTTAGAGCGTTTTGGAGAAGTTATTTCGGGGTGTTTAGATGCTTTAACATTGTTACTTTTGTATATTAAATTTTTGTTTTTCAACCTGAATAAATTCCATGTAAACGAATATTGAAAGATTGAAGGATTCACTCAATCCGATCGCAAAATTCTCTCCTTTGTCTGCCATTCATTTTTTTTTTAAAGAGATTAAGAACCCATGTGGTTTAAAATGTGGTGTGAAAATTATTCGTTTTAATGAAAGAATTACCATTTGCCTAAGAAGTTTTAATGCTGTTTTGTTTGGAAATAACAATTTGGCAAAGTTAGGATACATCTTCAAGGTGGGCCATAATGTGAGAACAAAATCGCGTATGTATTGGATGTGTTTGTGGTAAATCCACAGATGATTCCACACAATCATATCTGGGTGAAACGCCAAGAAAATGCTAGAAATAGTTGACTATATATTAAACTTTTGCATTGATTCACAATCAAAGCCATATCCTAGGCTAAAAAAATGATTTCTTGTGTTTATTCTAAATTGAAGAAGCATTTGAAATGGAAAAAAAAACAATTCACACTCACTCTTGAGTCGTGAATAAACATAAAGTCGTTTTACAACTTTCTTCTTCTTCTTCTTCTTCTTCTTCTTCTTCTTCTTCTTCTTCTTCTTCTTCTTCTTCTTCTTCTTCTTCTTCTTCTTCTTCTTCTTCTTCTTCTTCTTCTTCTTCTTCTTCTTCTTCTTCTTCTTCTTCTTCTTCTTCTTCTACTACTTCTTCTTCTTCTTCGGGGATCATAACCCTCCTACTTTACTGCACCCTACTGGTCCGCTTGTGGAGTTCGCCGGTTCGACCTCAATCGACATCGTCAATTTTCCCGGTTTCAGATCACTTCATCACTGAGGACGATCAAATGCTAGTGATGTTGCATTTGGAGTTATAAGGCCTGCCTCTTTTCGAAGATTTCGACACGTGCATGCTCTCTTGATTAATTTTTGTTTGATCTTGCTTTTACGACACCGGATCTCCAGTCGTGTCAACCCACAGATTTGCGTACATACTAGCGGAAAAGCTTGTTTAATTGCCTAGACGTGATTTTCTCCTTAGTCGCCTTTTACGACAGGCGCTATTATCGGAGTGCGCTGATGTGGTACTTACTTTAAAGAGACCATTTGCATAGATATAATTCTTATTTTATCGAAGTAAAATACAAGTTGGTTTGGCTTTTTTTTTTATAAAATTTCGGGTGATGTTTGGGCCCTCTTCTAATATCAGGAATCGTCAAAGCGGAAACATTTTACAAGGTACCAAATTAAATAGAGACTACTTACATCACACATTCACGTGTGGTAATAGTAAGTCCCATGGTAAACGCTGAAATTTCATGCTGACCTTTTTTTTTAGTTCGTTGGTTGCCTTTTTATATAAACAAAATATCGGGATTGTTGAAGTGTATCAATGCACTGAAGGCGTTTTTCATTGAAAAAAGACGAAAGAGCAAATCTTTTTCGTTTTCGCATATTTAATTGAAGAAAAAGAGCAATTCTAGATTTGTCACTAACACGAAAGATACGATCTCTAATTTTTGAGAGATTTGCTCTATAATCTAACAATACATTCAAATAGCCTTGCGTCAGACGCCAAAGTGAGGAAAACGTAGTTTTGATTTATTGTTAAATAATTTCAATAGGTAGGACGGATACTGTGTGTGTTACCGCAACCCTCACCAATATTAGAATAAGTCAACCAATCACAACCAAAACATGTTTCATTAAAAATTCTAGATTTGGAGTGCAATTCCTTCGATTTTCAATGAAAAATGCTAAAACGTAAACGGCAGTCTGATTTTATTACCATTGGTATTTTATTTTTGTAGATCTTGAGTCAGAATTACATACATATACTTTGGTTAAGTTTTGTAAAAGAAATAACCCAAGCATTTGATGTTTATGTTAAAACCAAATATTCGATAATTGGTTCACACATGACGAAGTAGATTTGAAACAATTGCTAAAAGCAAAGTAGATTAATTACGATCGGAGGAAAGTCCCAATTCTGATCGGCAGGCTTCAGATCACTTGGTTACAGCGGATTGGTAAACTCAAATAAGACGAAGCGTTTTTCGAGTTGCAGCGAACATATTGGTAGATTATAATTTTGTTTTGGGGGATTTAGGGACCTTTATTGCAGTTTCAAAATCGTCTTGGTAAAATTACCTTGAACATGAAATACACCGTGGTTCCTGCGAACATTTTGGGAAAATGTCCTTTTTTGTGGGTCTTCACCTTAGATGGTTTCACGATCTAACTTTAATTCAATTGCGTGGATTTAAAATGATCATTTAAAAAAATTAATGTTTATTTCATATTCCTATTGCCAAAATTGGATAAGAACTTTTATCCGTTTTGTTACGATCTCGGTAGGCTAGACTTACGAGCTGCTTAATATCCCATCCATATTCCTATCCCTCAAAGTGGGCAAGCAAGCTTTATAGGTAGGTTCTGCACCTGTAGGTGGTTTCGTTACGTTCAACGTATGGCGATGAATTCAATGCACCAACTCTGTGGAGAGTGAAGAAACGTTCACATGCTAAAATTAATAACAAACATGCATGTACAACTAAAAAATGATTTATCAGCTGATTGTTTTGCAACACTATTATATTTGTCGGGCGCAGTGGCTCAATGGTTAGTGTCGGACTACTAATCGAAAGGTCCTCGGTTCAATTCCCGCAGGGCGAAATTACATCTAGAGTTTTTGTCCACTACCCCACCTCTTGCGAACGTCTGACAAACATCCAAGAGTATCAATTGTCATGAGAAGCTTCTCGAATTTGCAGTTCGGATTCGGCTTAAAATTGTAGTCCCTTCCACTACTCGTTAGAAATTGGTTGGAGAAGCTAGGTTTTAGGCCCTTTATGGGACGTTTATGGCTACAATTTTTATTTTTTTATTTTTATACAAGGTGGCGCAAAAGTTGTCACCCGATGTTCTTTCGCTGTAATTTTTTTTATGGATAAAAAACTTTGGTTCTGCTTTTGGATTATGTTAATTGGTGTCTTAAGTTTTTTCTGTATCAGTTAACTTCACAAATGTCAAAGTAGAATTTACATTTGCCGCCATTTGCAAAAATTATAGCTTCTTCCGATAGGATGATGACTTTTGCGCCACCTGGTACTATTATATTGGGTTGAGAGAAATGTAAAGGGAGGTTTTTCCTAAATACCTCGCAAAGAACACTACCCTTATTTCCATTATGGTTTTTTTTTTTTTTTACAAAATCGGCTGATAGAGTAAATTTTAGGGGCTACGACCAGTATTGAGGCATGGAGCATTAAGGCATGTTACGGGGCTGACGACGGTGTTGAGGTTAATGTGTTGGCTTTTGTTCCGTGCGGTGCGGAATCAATCCCTATTGGGAACAACAACATACACCACTAATTAATGGATAGAAACAAATGATACCTTGTTTTCTCTAACCTTACACCAACAAAAAGGATTTCTGCCTGGTAGTACAATAGACCGTTACTAAGTCTGCGTGCTCTGGGATTTGTATTTCCTTGTTTTAAAAAATCAATAAAAATTTAAATAAAAAGTCATGAAAAATTAATATAATGAATAAAAAATGCAATAAACTATTTATTTACAAATGTTGGCTAAAAGAAAACAACGTTCACCGAGTTCCACTAGTTTTTGTTATAAAACTCTTTTGGGTTTTAAGAAAATTGCAGCAAAAAACAGTATTTTGGTCAAAAAAGTCCTTTAATGTGGGCTGCCCAAAAAAAACAAGTATGCAAATGTTATGCAGAACATTGTCTGCATATTTGTGAGAAACACACTTCATTTCCAGCGAATTTATCAGTAAAACGATTTTTTTAAATGTGTGCGTGTGGGCAGATAATAAAAAACAACAACAAAAATATATGCAGATTGTAGACATAAGAACCCAACCCCGTAATTAGTAGAAATCAAATAAACATTATACACGAGTAAGTCATAAATTCATACAAAGTCCTAACATGAACCACAATCAATATATTTTGTGAGAATACGACTAAATAATTTCCGTGTTCTATTTAAAGACTTCGATAAAATATTGTTCAGATAAACGTTATCTTTTGTTGATTATTGAATCATCATTTGGAAATTCGTTGTATATGCATCGATGAATATTTGATATTTGTGTATTGAAATAGCTTTAACTTATTACAGTACTTAAGAGGTTCTTAAGTATGTATTTACAAAAAATACTTAGAGAATGGAATACTTATGAAAACTCTTGAGTTGTTAAAGCTGATGTGTCTATATTCTATCAAATGGTGATTTGAAACAGTAAATTAAAGTCGATCCGGGTTACAACACATTTTAAAGCCCATTTAATAAAAAAAGAGAAACCCACACCACACCGTGAAGGGTCTCTGTCTGAGACACTGCAGCCATCCATCCTCTGCGATGCCGGGCACGCTGCTTTCAGTTCTCCAGACCAAGCGCTCTTGTATCCGCGATGGCTTAGTCTTTAAAACGGAGGTTCGATCTTCCTTGGCTTCTCGAACCACTTGGCTGGGAGTCGAAGATCTTCTTGGCTCTAGCATTATTTTATATTCGCTCAATGTGGCCGAGCCAATGTAATCGACGTGATTTAGCTTTTTGGACTACATTTTCAAACCTGTGGCTGGGAGTCGAAGACACTCTTGGCTGCATCATTATTATCTATTCGCTTAATGTAACCGAGCTAATGTAGTCGAGGTGATTTTTTTTTTTGGACTACATCCACGTCGAGTTTTATAAAAACAGCACTATTGATTTTAAAAACTACCTCGTGTCTTTCTATAACAAATTGTACAATGATGGATGTGTCCCTAACAGTTTCAACGAATCTGTAATTTTTGCCATTTTTAAAAAAGGTGATGCCAACGCTGCGGAAAATTATAGAGGTATTTCAATTTTAAATTCAATAAGAAAAATTTTCACTGCAATCCTATATGAAAGGCTCACAAAATGGATTGAGGATAACAGTCTTTTGAGCATCTTTCAAGCCGGTTTCCGCCCAGGTTTTTCAACCATGGATCATATCTTGGCCATTTCAAGCATTGCTCAACAATTTATAGATAGAAAAAAGGAACTATACACTTGCTTTGTTGATTTTAAAGCTGCATTCGATAAAGTCAATAGACAAGCTTTAATATACAAACTTTCTTGCAATGGTTTGTCAAGAAAGTTTCTCGAAGTGTATGCAAGTCTTATTTCGTCAACAAATGCAAGGGTATGGGACGGTTTCACATTTTCAAATCGATTTGATACAATTACAGGTGTTCCTCAGGGTTGTATCCTCAGCCCATTATTATTTGCCCTGTTCATAGATGATGTCTGCGAGCTTCTTCCGGGTGGAGTTAATTTTGCTAACATTATAATCAAAGTCCTGTTGTACGCGGACGATCTAGTTATGCTTGCTGATAATCCTTTCACGCTTCAATTGCAAATAAACCGTCTAAGTTCATTTTGCGAGTCTTGGGGCTTGCAAATTAATACCCAAAAAACTAAGATTGTTATATTTGAAAAGAGACAATCAAGAAGGCGAGCGGAAGAAAAATGGTCTCTAAACAATACACACATTGAGGTTGTACAGGAGTTTAAATATTTGGGTGTCCTCTTGACCTACAATTTAAGCTATCTAAATCACTCCAAAGAAAAAAGCAACGAAGCTAAATTGGCTCTTAATATAATGTGGCCAAAGTTTTTTTCGAACAAAAATGTTGATTTAACGTCCAAGTACAAAGTTTTCAACGCGACAGTAAATGCATGCATGGCATATGGCGTCCAAGTCTTCGGATACACACACTTCGAAGCTTTTGAAATTGTACAAAGGAACTTTTTTAAGAGGATATTTCGTTTGCCTAACTCAACACCCAACTACGCCATATATGTAGAGTCAGGAATAGTCCCTATATATATACAAAATTTGAAGGCAAGTGCGAACTTCATTACTAGAGTGATGAAAAGAAGTGAAACTTGTCTTCACAAAATCATCTTAAGAAAATTACTTCGAGTGAATGCTTCCCCGTTTAAAAACTGGAACGAACTAGCTTTAGCTTACGAAACAAGTTTAAACTTAACAGTGACCGATTGGCAGGCTCAGTTTTCTGATGTGATTGCTAAGGTGGATCACAAAATGTCTCTGGATAACCTTTCCAGAGAATCTTCGTCTACTTCAAGAGCTATTTATAGTCATTTAAACCATGAACTGCCCTCGGAAGTCTCTTACTTTAGTAATGAATTTTCAGCCTCGGTTATAAGTATTATTTTTAGAGCAAGAGTTGAAATTTTAAATTTGAACTTTATACCTCATCGATCAGACTTGCCCCAGCTATGTGATCTATGTAACGGAAGAGCGAATGAAGATATATACCATTTCGTTGCTGCTTGTCCTATTCTACAAGAAATTCGCCGGTTGCATTTTCGGGAAAGTTTTATATCTTTGGACAAACTTTTTGAAATTTTAAATGGAGCAATGGGCTGGCTCAGCCTCTTTAAATATTGCCAACATGCTCTTTCTTACCGTAACAGTTTCACATATTAAACTTAGTCGATTACCCGCTTATTGCAGTTTTGACCAAATTTTATACCTAACTATTTATTGTTTTGTTGCTGATCATACTAAATTTGATAATATCTCTTTTGTGTTTCAAATCACGTTAAAATTGATAATATTGTATAAACAGCTATTTCTAACCAAATTGTGTATTATTTTGTGTTACAAATCATGTTAAAATTGATAAAATTGTGTATAAACAGCTAATCAAATTAACCAAATTGTATAATATTTTGTGTTTCAAATCACGTTAAAATTGATATCATTGTTTTATATAATAATATTTCTTCATATCTTTTGTTAAACATTTTTGCTTTTTATTATTTCCTTTATTTTTTTTTTAAATCATATTATGAAATGTCATTTCAGGCAGACGGCAGTATTGCCATGTCCTCATTCTTAAGTATACCAATTTGTAAACTTTATGATGGAAAAAATAAAGAATCTATCTAATCTAATCTAATCTGCATCCACGTCATGATTTGTGGTTGTATCTTCTCCTCTGTTTGCAATCCTAGCACACAGGACCAAATATCGGACGGGTTTTTTTTCTTTCAATAGTACCCAATATTAGTTCCAGAATGAACGTTCTATATGGAGGACGAGGAAACCACTGAACACTTTGAATGTCCGGCTCTTCATTGATTGAGACGACGTATCTTTCACAAGGAGATACGTTCAGAGGTAGAGCTACGAAACTCTGCTACTAAAGACGAATTGGCCTTCACTAGGGAGGTCAATATTCTTTTAAGGATAAAGCACCCTTTTGATACAAAAGATCTTTTAGGTTGTGTGTTTAGTGTCAGCCAATAGGGCAAGCGTATTACTTCAGAAAAAATAAAGGCAGTTTAAAACAAATCTAACGGGTTGGGTCGAAATTCTGCCGAGGTCAAAATTCTTTTTTCAAAATTCTGCTTTCAAAATTCTGTTTTACAAAATTCTGCTTTCTAAATTCTGCTTTTCAGAATTCTTTTTTTCAAAATTCTGCTTTTCAAAATTCTGCTTTACAAAATTCTGCTGTAAAACATTCCACCTCTCACTTGTTATAGAAGAAGAGGTAAAAGTAGTTTTTTTTTATTGGTTTTAAGATTGCTCTTTGTGAGTGTGCTTTGTTTAGTTTCTTGATGCTGTTGTTCCTTTTTTTTTTTTTGGTAATTTCAATTATTAAATAATTTGTTATTTTTGGCTGTTTTTTTTTGTGTGTTCCTGGTACCCACCTGTGTACCTTCTTTATAAGAAATATATTGTAGTTTGTTGACAAAATTGAAAAATATTTGTTTTCTTTAAATTCGTAAATTGAAAAAAAAAAACAGAATTAACAGAATTTATTTGTTTAAAATATTGCCTGTCAGAATTTAAAAAAAACAGAATTTTGAAAAGCAGAATTATGTAAGACAGAACAGAAAAAAGCAGAATTTTGAAAAGCAGAATTTTTATGTTAAAAGTCAGAATTTTGCAAAGCAGAATTTTGAAAGCAGAATTTCGACCCGCTCCCTTCCTAACTTGCAAGTAATTCTTTTCATGTTATTATATTTTAGGAAATTACTAATGTTCAGTTTAAAACTCCAAAACTTAATTTAATTGTAAGCACTTTATTAAATTTAGTTAACACAGTATATTTGACTGGTTAATTTTGTCTAAATTTTGTTTTGCAACAAAGCTGACACTTAGTACTTGCGTATTACCGTTATTTTTTCAGGTATGTAAAAAAATTTATTGGCACTATAGACTGACTATTTTGCAATATACTAGTAGCATTTTCCTTATATCTTGGAACATATTATTTTTTTTAATTATAACCAGGTAGACCAGGTTTTTTGACCACTGTGCATCGCCATATAGAGCCCCTGACTTTGAATAAATTGAAAACTTTGGAATAAATCCCTGATGTTACGGTCAAACGAAATCCGAAATCCAACCAATTTGAATTCGAAAACCATAAAACAGGAACAAAATGAGAAAGCAGCTTGCACAGTGATATCTTAAGGCATTTTTTCGTCCAAAAATTTAATTTTCCAAATGGTCTAAAATTCACATAACAAAAAAGCGACAGTTTTTTACAATTTTTTTTATGTTTTATTTAAGGTCGTTAAGAAATGAATTTGTTCCGGTAAAGTAAAATAAGATTCATAACCATTCCAATTCACTGTATCTCTACTAGTCTGCCTGTTGGCAGCTAACGCGCCTGATTAATTAATTAAAAAAAAATCTTGAATATACAAATCAACCTTACGAACTCGTTGATCCAAGTCTTCTCATTGGCATACTTTCAGTTCCAAACAGTTAATAATTAGCCCTAGAATTCAATCATCACATTAAAACATCTGACCAAATCCAGCGATCAAAATTTCTAAACATGAAAATTTCTTTTAACAAACAAACTCGTAACACTTGAATTCAGAAATAGAAACATATTGTTAAATTAATTTTTTAAAAGAATAGCACTTACCAAATGTAACTCACTCTTCGTCATTTTTAGTAACGAAAAGTGTGTACAACCCATTCACGTTATTAGACACAAAACGAAATGCTGTAACGTTGTGTTAAAGAGCCATTTAAAGTGGTGCCTCCCTTGTTAAAACTACAAGTACATGGCAAGCAAAATAACGGATAACTTTCTCTGCCACATTGCTGTTAGTTCATGCCCGAATTTGGAAGGATTAGTAACTAAATGCAACTACAATTGTTGTTCCAAACCGTTAGTCTTGATAATTTTGCAATGTTGCGGCTAGAAAAATCAAAACACACAATCGCATTCAACCTTGAGGAAATCAAAATGTAAAGCAAGTCGTAAATAAGCAGAGATGTCCCATGTTTTTTTACCTTTGTATTTATTTTATTTCAGTAGTTTTTGTGAGTTATGGACTTAGTGACACGCTTACAAAAGAATGTGTGTGTGTTAAGAGCGAATTTGTTTTTCTTTTCTGATACGTATGTGCATACATATTTGAATTAAATTGAACCTTCTTCCACATTAAAAAATAATTAAGTGGCGATACACCAAGGCGTATACGTAACATGATGAAAGAAATTAAAATTTTTATTTATATTATGTATGCGAGTTCTTATTAGACGGAAGTAGATGGTCGCTCCTAATTAATTTGTGTGTATACAAAACCTGTTCAAGAACCCATGCCAGTAGGCTTTAAAAAAAGTGAAATGAAATATTGCGCTTGAACAAAACAGTATTGTGCGTTGTTCGTCTACGGCTGTGTAATCTCTTTTTAAAGTTCTCTTCTGTTTCTCTCTTTCAAAGTTTTGTCACGGTAGGGGTTTAACAATTTGTTAAGTACAGAATGCATTGCACGTTCATATGTATTTCACATGAAGATTAAAAGGCAAGCTCTTTAGCAAGCATATTAAAAGCTTGAGGTAAGCTTGGCCGTGAAGCATTTCTCGCGCCTATCATCCTATAAGTTTCTTAGGCATACTGCAATATGATAGATTATATAAAAAAAAAGGATAAATCACTACCAGTGCTTGCGGATTTCACCATCTGTTTAACGAATAGGTTTATCTTCTAAGTAAGCTGAACAATTGACTGCTCACTCTATGTCTTTTTGCTTGGTTCGCGGACCATTTTGCTTTGACTAACCTAAAACAAGCCTTGGAATGTATCATCGATTTCACCATTCTAGAGATAGGATCTCAAATGCGCGAAAATTGAAGTTCAAAGATGCAGTTCTAGAGACACTCCCGTAGTCATTTAATTATCCATCAATGATGTGATTATCCATTGAATAAAAAATCGTTGCTCACTTGCTCAAGTTTGTAACATACCTTAATATTGCTCGTAGCAGTATAGAAAGTTATGTCGATCTACCCATGTCCGTCCGTCCGTCACCAATTTTGAGGCCCTAAATTTCAAGAAAGAAAGCTGTTTACTTAAATTCTTACATAATTATACTACATATTTAGGGGCCCAAAACGATGAAGCATAAAGATTTTTAAAAACAATCCCACTGACACGAAAGCTGGAATTCGAAACATATACTCTCTATTCCAGAGGCCCAAAATGATCACGTATAAAGATTTTTGAAATCCGCCAACTGACACGCGCGCTTTAAAACTGGGCGGGGCAAATATTTTGTTTTGTTTCATTTGGAGTAGGTGCAAGGGCAAATTGTTGAAAACAGCACCAAGCGAAAGTGTCATAAAGCCAAATTGGCCTTATGACGCTTTTTCAAGGTGTCATAATACCAAATGCTAGAATTTGGCCTTAAGTCACTTTCACAATACGACATAAGGCCAAAAAAACATTTATCAATGAAAATAAATCCTTTTCTTCGTAAAGTATGTAGGCAAATTCGTTCTTAACGATTTCCTATACACAAAATATTTGCCCCGCCCAGTTTTTGGGGGGTTTTTAATTAACAAAAACATTGTTTTTTTGATAAAATCCTTTGCGGCGAAGAGGATGAAAGTCGGATACAAATACCTATGTACGACATAGAGTTATAGCTAATTTCTTGTACAACATTATTATATGATTTTGTTTACCCCATAATTATACTCTATTCTAAGGGTATATTAATTTTGACGCATAGTTTGTAACATACCTTAATATTGCCCGTAGACCCCTAAAAGTTACTATATTTATGATCAGCATCGATAGTAATGTCGATCTAGCCATGTCCGTCCGTCCGTCCGTCCGTCTGTAGCCAAAAATTAGGCCTTTAAACTGGACCTAGAGAGCTGAAATTTTAACCATATACTCTCTAGGGTCCCGAAGTAATCAAGTTTACGAATTTTTGAAATCCGCCCACAGACACGCCCACAAACTCAAAAAAAAAACAAATTTTGGAAAAAATCGAATTTAGAGCTAGAAAGCTGAAATTTTTTATATATGATCTATGACTCCTAAAACTGCTCGGGATAAAAAATTTTCAAAATCCGCCCACTGACACGCCCACAAATAAATAAAATAATTTTTGTATACCCTATTGTAAGGGTATATTAATTTTTGAAAATCCAAAGTTTCAGCTAGGGAGCTGAAATTTATAGTATATACTCTCTATGGGCCCTTTATGCTCATGTGTAAATATTTTCAAAATCCGCCTACTGACACGCCCACAATTAATTCTTTTTTTTTTTGAAAATTCAAAGTTTGAGCTAGGGAGCTGAAATTTATAATATATACTCTCTAGGGGCCCTTTATTCTCATGTGTTAATTTTTTTTAAATCCGCCTACTGACACGCCCACAATTAAATAAAACAATTTTATTGAAACACCCAAGTTTGAGCTAGGGAGCGTTTTTTTTTTTGATAAAATCCTTTAAATGTTATATAACAAAATATGTAGAGCGTTCTTAACAATTCAACCATACTTAGACTTTTGTCACGCCCACTTATGAGGGATAGGAATAAGAATAGGGTATCCAACAGTTCGCCCAAGCGGACTGTAGCCCGTCCCTATGTTTTTTTGTTTTGTTTTATAATAATAATTTTAGGGTTTTGTTAGTACCCTTATCATCTAATGGCTACACAGCGCGGGCGATAAGGAAATTAGGATTAGAAGAGAAGGAGAAATTCCGATGCACGTTGGTTTTAAATATTTGTAAGTTACATTGTGGAGCAAAAATAGAGAGTGGAAGAGTATTTCACATTCGTGTTGTACGGCTGAGGAAAGATTCTTTGAACATCACTGTACGTCCGAATACAGGCTTGAGGGTGAACTGATGAGCATTCCTTGCATGGCGGGTATTACGGTTAAAATGTTCTAGGGGTGGAATGCAACTGGCTATTTCGTTTGAGCACATGGTGGAAATGACGATAAAATAACGAAAGACAGGAGACATTACGATGATGACTAAGAGAGCTAATCGATCTCGCGATGTCTCGGCCACCAATGAGTTTTATCGCGCGTTTTTGGATCCTGTCAAGTAGCTCCAAATATGTTATTTGTGCACCAGACCAGATATGAGCGTTATACTCGAGTTTCGGGCGGATAAACGCCTTATAAATTTTAGCCAGATCAGAAGGGGTGAAATATTTCATACGTCGCTTAAAGAAGCCAATACATTTCGCCGCGTTCTTGACGACACCGAATATATGGTCATTCCAACAGAGGTTGTCATTAACACACATACCGAGAATGGAAAGACTTTTGGTTTCAGCGATGCAAGTGCCATTTATGGATAATGGCCATGTATGTGGGTTTTACCCCAATGAGTTATGTTGTTAGGGTCGGAATTTAAAGAGCTTAACATAACTTGCCGTTCCAGTTCCACGCCCGAAGAAGATGGCGTGACCCAAGAAACAAATATGAGGAGCTGAGGGTACTGTCATCAGGAAAGGAATGGATTGAATTCGAAGTAACGGACAGGAGATCATTTATAAAAATGAGAAAGAGAGTCGGGGACAGAACAGAGCCTTGGGAAATTTACTTCCAGACAAGGAACTTCCGCTTGTAAAGCTTTGGTCGTCTTAGATATTGCAATATTTATATGTTTTCCAATAATTTAAAAAAAAAAAACCTAGCGCCGGTCTTGAATTTCAATCGGGTTTTGTAACGAAAATTCTTAGAAACGAATAAAATTTTGGCAAACACGCGAGTCTCTCTTTGAATAATAAATATACGAGCATTATACGCCTAATTATAATTCAATAAATATTATTTCTAAGTTAATAAAAACTGCTAGAGCTTGACTCCAAAAATGAAACATTTACAAATTTAAACGTTGAACATATCTTGTAAAATTTGTTTGTAGAGGCAAAAATATTACGATCTTATTCAATGGCTAAAAAAAGTGATTGCACATTCTTTACGATTCTGACTCACAAAAGAAACCCCCTTCTTTTCTAAATCAGGGCCTAAACCGAAAGTCGAAACATTTAAATGAATCACCTTCAAATTTACTAAAACTGATTAGATTTCAGCTTTCCGTTGATAAATATTTACAATAAGTTTTTTTCTGTTTTTGTTCTAGAAATTATCGATCAACACCACGACCGAAGACTGAGATTATTGGTGCAAAAGGTCTTATTTTGCACAAGCACCAATCATATCAAGATGGCAGCCGCGGGTAAATGACAAAACTTTTGGATTGTAAGTTTAAACTTATTTGTATTTGAATTATTAGACTTGAGGACGAAACTGACGAAGATATCCTTCGTGAGAAATGCGATAGGAAGGTTTTATCTTTTGTGCAACCAATTTTGGATGAGCTTATCAAAACGGAAGAGACTTATGTGGAAAACCTATTAATGGGTATTAATAATTATGGGCACATTTTTGCACGAAGTGATCTGCCCATTGGGCTTCGGGGCAAGAAGTTTGTTCTACTTGCAAATATTGAACAAATTGCCGAATTTCATCGCAACGAGTTCCTTCCAATGTTGCTGAGGAACAAGGACGACTTAAAGAGGCTGTTTGATGACTTTTCAACGTTTATCGATGTGAGTGCAAATCTTTGATATAATATTGTTCCATAATAATTATTTTTTTTATTTTTATTTTTTAGGAAAACTGTTTGTATGCATATGTTCTATTTACGATGAACAAACAGCGATCATTAAAGTTATGTGAAACGTATAAGGATTATTTTATGGTACGATAAATAAGCTGCATGTTATATTGTAAAATTATCCTCACTTTGAAAAGCTGTCCCTCGTGAGAAACTTCACTTCACCTTTGCTGAATCAGAGTCTACAGTCAGCAAGATATTTTGCCAAGCGTCCTAAATAAGACTAAACAATTAAACTTTCCTTCGGAATGTATTCAAAAACCTGTTCCACGTGCTCATAATAGCAGTTTCGATTTCAGTTGTACTTGTGAGAACGCTTCCTTGTTGAATTCTTGCCGCGATTTCCTTGAATTTGGAGTATTCGTTTCCATCATTTACACTGCGGACTTTCATCCCCGAGCGAGCTTGGGCACGCTGCTTCCAGTTGTCCAGACCAAGCGCTCTGGCATCCGTGATGGTTTAGTCTCTAAGACGGAGGTTCGATCTTTTTTGCTTGCTTTAACCTGGGTCGAAGGCCTCGTGTCTGGAGCATTACTGTTCATTCGCTCAATTAGCCAATGTAGTCGACTAGATTTAGGCTTTTTAAACTACATCCCCATCCATTAGCCCTGCTCGCACACTAGACCAAATAACAACTTAAGTTCTCAAAACTCAAATAATTGTTTAAGTAGTAGGTACATTGCCAATCTTATGTTATCCTTTATGAAAGGTCTGAGAAATATCAAGCAAAACACGTTTTACTGTGAAGCCATAATAGTGATCAGATATTAATAAGCGTTCTTAGATAATAGGGTGTTTGTAAGCATTTAGTAGAATTTGTGTACTGTATTCTAACGTACATTGAACGCCCTCAATATATTCTCGGTATCGATATGAAGGAAAATGCGAATTCAATTTAAATTGTCTTTATTTTTCAATATAATTTCCCCTAACATCAATGCATTTGTTACATCTTGAGATAAGCTTTTTTAAACCCTCAAAAAAATAAATTTCCTCTTTCTCTGCAAAATACCCATTTATTGCCGACTTGAGTTCCTCATCATCCGAAAATCTTTTTCCACGAAGACATTTTTTCAAATCCGGAAACAGGAAATAATCACTAGGGGCAAGGTCTGGACTATAGGGTGGGTGTTGGATTTCTTCGAAACCACAATCTCGCGCAGCAGCCTTGGAAACTCGCGCCGTGTGAACAGGAGCGTTGTCATGAAGAAGCAACACACCCGCTGCGAGTTTACCCCGTCTTTTCTTTTTAATTTTCTCCCGCAAATTATGCAAAGTGGAAGCGTAGGATGTGGCGTTGATGGTTTCACCTTTTTTTTTGTACTCAATGAGCAAGATTCCCTTTGAGTCCCAAAAAACTGTGGCCATGAGCTTCCCGGCAGACGGAGTGACTTTGAACTTCTTCGGGTGGTCTGTTCCTTTTTTATGCCACTGCATGGACTCATGTTTGCTTTCAGGGTCATAGTGGTGGACCCATGTTTCGTCCCCAGTAACAATTCGATTCATAACACCATCCGCGTTCTCACTACACATCTCCAAAAGCTCTCTACAGCATGCGATTTTCACTTTTTTCTGAGGGGCTGTGAGCATTCGTGGCACCCACCTTGCACTGACCTTTGAAAGGTTAAGATGGTCATGAAGAATGGTGTGAATGGTACCAATTGAAAGCTTGGTGATCTCTGCCATCATTTTCACCTTTATTCGGGCATCCTCAAGAACAAGTTTTTCGACTTCTTTGATGCTTTCTCCCGTACATGCAGTAGCCGGAGCGCCGGAGCGGGGGTCGTCTTCAATGCTCTCTCTGCCTTCCTTGAACTCACTTGACCACTTTTGCACAGTTGATAATGAAGGTGCGGAACCCTGGTAAACAGCTCCCATCTCTTCATGAATAGTTTTTTGACACTTTCCTTGCTTAGTGAGAAATTTAATTACAGCGCGATGCTCAATTTTCACCATCATCGTCTCAGTTGCCATTATGATTCTGTTTAACTAGAGATAAAACGCGAATTAATAATCACATTTATATGAAATTTTACATGAATGCACTAAAATAAAAGTATTACTTGATAAATAAGTCAATTTATAAATACAACCACAGCTTCACCCCGATACCGAGAATATATTGAACGCGGCTTACACTTTGATATATAGTAAGTAACATGCCTTAATATTTTTCGTTAGCATGTGTGTGGTCAGATTCGAAAGTAATGTCGATCTAGCTATGCTCTACTGTCACCAATTCAAATGCCTTTGAATTAGAGCTGGACTGGTAACATTTGGAGCACATACTCTCTATTTAAAAAAGCACACTTTTTATCGAAAAAGTTGATATAAATTGTAGTAGTAGTAGTAGTAGTATTTCTATTAGTATTTCGAATGTTTTACAATAGTACACTTAAACAAATTCCAGTGCAGGGACGGGCTATGAATATCACAGCATCGCCCCAATGCACTACGCTTGTCGTAAAAGGCGACAAAAGGGAGAAATCGCTTACGGAAATTAACGTCCAGGTTTTTAGGTCCAGGAGGAGCGACACATTAAACATCTTGATCTCAGAAGTGTGTATGCAAGTCCGTGCGTTGATACGATCGGAGATCGCCGGTGTCGAAAAGGCGGTCAAACAATTATCAATAATGCACGTGTCAAAATCCTAAAAAAAGGCAGGCATAAAAGCTCCTAGATCACATAAATGTAATAATACCAGCACTTGATTGGCTTCGGTAAAAAAGTGATCCGCAACCGAGAGGCCTCCCGATGTTTATTGGCCAAGCCATCACATCGATTTCCACTTCTTTGCAAGTACTCGATAACGCACCTGGCGACGTATGGTGTTGCATTGTCCTGCATCAGCAAGAAAGAGGTCCCTAACGGTGAGAATGGAACCACATATTCCTCCAGAATGTTTTTGATGTAATAGTTTGAGTTAACGGATCCCACGATGCACAGTTCAGTTTTTCCGCGCATGCAAATTCCTGCCCTGTTGACATCAGTAGAATTTAAATTTTCGAATTTGACACTTTCCACTCACTTGCTCTATCCCAAAGCAGCCCTGTGTAGGGACGGGTTAAGAATATCATTAAGGCGCACCCTAATAAACAGCGCTTGTCGTAAAAGGCGCCTGAGGGGAAAATCACATCTAGGCAATTAAACATCCAGGTGAGCCCTGTCCCGCAAGTTTGCATGCAATCCGTGACACGAATGGTGATCACCTGGTTGTAAAAGCAAGATCAACAAAATAATCAATAAAGGGAACATGCACGAGCACGTGTTGAAATCGTAGAAGGCAGGCCTAATAACTCTAAATGCAACAACACCAGCATTTGCTCGACCTAAGTGATAAAGTGATATGAAACCGGGAAACCTGCCGATGTCTGTTGAGGTCGAACTGCTTCATGGAACAGAAAGTGACACAATGTAGACCACTTGGGGCAAGATTTTTACTCATGGAACACCAAATACAGGTTCACAGGTTTTCTTGCTCTCAGGTCATTTTCCACTAGTCGCCACCTTAACGTTTGAGCATTCAGTAGTACTTGGTGAGGATTACGAAGGCTTTCAAACACCAACTATCTGAGCCTTGAGGGCGGGTGTAGGACTTGGTTTACTATACCTTCTAATAAATCTTCTTCAGACGTTTCTGGTTTTCTAATCCTAATAGCGGCATCTCACCAACTTCGGCCATCCCTAACTGAATCCAGCGCCTTGGCGACTTCTTCTACCAGTATTTACATATTTTTTTCAAAAAAATAATAATAACTTACTCAAATTAAAACAAAGCCATAACAATTAACTTATTTAACTGTTCTTTAGTATTGCCTTCACAAAAGTGTGAAAAAGGATTAAACCTTGGATATCTGGGTACCTGCTGAATAAAGTAAGAGGTAAGAACAAACTCAGTGTTAAGTGCAAAAAGTAACCTCATAATTTAAGCTTAAAAATATGAGGGCGGGTCAATAAGTCCGTGACTTTTTGAATTTCTGACCTCTTTACTGAAATGGCAACACTGCTCCTGTCAACAGGCATCTGTCAGTTGACTCCTGTCAAAATTTAAACTTGCTGCGTCAGTTAGTTTGTGTTTGACAGCTATTTTTATCAGACTACTCACTAATTTGAGGAGAAAATGGAAAAAAGTGAATTTCGTGTGCTTATTAAGCATTATATCTTGCGAAAAAAAACCATTACCGAGACGAAGGCTAAGCTTGAAAAAGACTATGGGGACTCTGCACCATCGATTTCAATGGTAAAAAAGTAGTTTACTGAATTTCGTTGTGGCCGTACAAGCACTGAAGATGCCGAACGTCCTGGACGCCCAGTTGAGGTCTCTACACCCGAAACAATCGAAAAAATTCACGATATGGTGTTGGCCGACCGAAGATTGAAAGTGCGAGAGATTGTGGAAGCCGTAGGGATCTCGCATGGCTCAGTGGTTTCAATTTTGAATGATCACTTGGGCATGAGAAAGCTTTCCGCAAGATGGGTGCCGCGTTTGCTCACAGTCGACCACAAACGCAATCGCGTAACAACTTCACAGGAAGGTTTGGCGTTGTTTAATCGCAATATGGAGGAGTTTTTGCGCCGTTTTGTAACCGTGGACGAAACATGGATCCATCACAACACACCAGAGACCAAACAACAGTCAAAACAGTGGGTTTCTAAGGGTGAATCGGCGCCAAAGAAGGCCAAGGTGGGTTTGTCAGCCAATAAAGTTATGGCGACTGTTTTTTGGGATGTACGCGGGATAATCCACATTGACTACCTTCAAAAGGGAAGAACAATCAATGGGGAATATTATGCCAACTTATTGGACCGATTCAATGACGATTTGAAAAAAAACCGACCTCATTTGGCCAAGAAAAAAGTTCTTTTCCAACAAGACAATGCAAGGGTGCACACATGTGCAGTTGCCATGGCAAAAAACCATGAATTGGGCTATGAATTGCTCCCTCATCCACCCTATTCTCCAGATTTGGCTCCGAGCGACTACTTCTTGTTCCCAAACCTGAAGAAATGGCTTGGTGGAAAAAGATTTGACTCCAATGATGAAGTCATCTCGCAAATAAAGGCCTATTTTGAGGACCTCGACAAATCTTTTTTTTTTGGAAGGGATAAAAAAATTGGAGAAGCGTTGGACAAAGTTTATAGAGCTCAAGGGAGACTACGTTGAAAAATAAAATTATTTTTTTATCAAAAAATCTGTGTTTTATTCCAAAAGTCACGGACTTATTGACCCGCCCTCGTAGATTATAGAAAATTGTGCGATGAACTTAAAAAGGAGATTTCGATCTGTACAGATAGCTATAACCGTACTCAATTTTGTTCCGCTAAGGGAAACTTAAAAAATTAATGGCAATGGGTAAATAGCTTGCATAACAGTTCTTCATTTTCTAAGAAATATACGTGTTGATAACGTAGACGTTTCCGACAAACCTGTAATTGCTGACGCATTTAATTGCTATTTCGCAAATATAGCAACTAGTTTACAATCATGTCCTGTCCTGCAGCCTTGTACCTCATGTTCGTCCCTTTGTAGCTCGGATGAACAGTTACAAAGAAACAGTCTTGTTTATAAGCCCATTACTTCTATCGGATTATTAAAAGTTATTTTTACTTTAAACATTTCTAACTCGTGTGGAGCTGATGGTATTTCGAATCTGTTTTTAAAAAGAGTTGCTTGCTTCGTTGTTGATGTCTTGTCCGATATTTTCAATCGTTGCATATTTGCGGGAGTCTTTCCAGAAGCACTGAAATGTTCAGACATTGTACCTTTGTTTAAGAGAGGTTCTACTAATGTGTAAATACAGGCCCACATCACTTCTTTCAGTTTTCAGTAAAATCTTCGAAAAACTTGTAAAATATAGGATAGTAAGTTTTCTAATTAGAACCGAGTTTATTAGCCCAAATCAGTTTGGCTTTCAGAAAGGTAGATCGACGGAAGATGCACTACTGCAGATTTGGGCTGCAGTAATGTGAAACCTGGATGAACAAAGTATACGGCTGGTTTATTTATTGATATCACCAAAGATTTTGATATGGTTAACCACAATATTCTGTCGATAAAATCGGAAAAAGATGGTTTTCGCGGTTTCGTATTAGATTGGTTCAGATTATATACTTAAACAATAGGTCGAAAAGAGCGAAGTTAGATCAGAATAGCAGCGAAATAAAGTTTTTCAATTTGGGTGAAGCACAAGGTTCTGTTTTGGGACCAATTTTGTTTATTGTTTATATTAATTCACTCCTTGCACTAAATTTCTGGCAATACTTAGGATCTACGTTTACTGAGAAGCTGGTTTGCTGAACACAATTTGATTATAAGCTCTTAAACAAAAATAATATTTTTCAATTTGTCATCCCATAATAATTTGGAAGCGAATGTCCTTTATCACGCACCTGAGTGCCAAAAATAGAGCTTTCTAATTGCAAGCGAACGCCTTCTACCACTTTTTGTGATAGCTCAAGCTGCAGTGATAAGTGTTTTTTAATTGAGACAGTGAATGAATTTAAATACTTGAGGCTTACAATTGATTCTAGAATGAGCTTTTCGAATCACGCATAAATTCTGAGGAAGTATAGGGTGTTTTTTTATGGAGGCATACAATTTTTTAAAAATAAAACAACAAATTTAATTTAATGACTAAATTTTGGGTTTATTAGTTTACAAATTTAATGGCATTTAATGTTTAAAAAAAATTTCTGGCATATGGCCTCCGTGACTGCGCTTTATGAACGCCATCTTGTCGGTCAAATTTTGCACCACTTTTTCGAGCATACGAGGTCTTATTTCGTCATTAGTGCTTCGAATGTTAGCTTCTAAGTGATCAATCGTTGCTGCCTTATCAGCATAGATCAGAGATTTGACGCACCCCCACAAAAAGTAGTCCAAAGTTGTCAAATCACACGAACGAGGTGGCCAAGTCAAAGGTCAATTTCTTGAGATGATTCGGTCACCAAACGTTTGGCTCAACAAAGTGGATGCAGCTGTTTGTTAAGTTTGAAATAAATGTCCACGATTAGTAAACGTTGTTCTGGTGCAAGTCTTTCCATGGTGGTTTGCCAAAGCATGTTTAAAAAAGTCAAACAGAATTTATTAGTATGACAGCTAGTTTGACAGTTATCCCTATCAGAAGTCTTAAACCTCTATAAAAACATCCTATATTTTCGCTGCACACTTAGATTTCTTTGTTTTATTTGCGAAATATCTGTTCAAAAATGCTCCTAAAAACGATTTATTATGCAATTTTCCATTCCAAACTGCAATATGGAATTGTTTGTTGGGGAGGTGTTTATTTTAAAAAAAATTCGGCCATTAATTCTGCAAAATATATACGAGTATTTTACGGAAAATATGCCGTAAACCTAGCAGACGTACGAGTTTTTTATGTTCTGTGACCTCTCTATTCTTCCAGTCCTTATGAAGCCTGAAACCGCAATTATCGTTTTATCTTAAATTATAATTTACGTGGAAACCTTTCGAATATGGTATCTTTATCAAACTTCCGCACTACTGCAGTTTCATCTTGTTGTTTATTAAATAAGCTTCCTCACTCCATGAGAACAATAACAATGCCTGGAATGCTTTTAAACCTTGTAAAGCACTGGCTTCTAAATTTGACCCATAATAATTTGGACTCTGTCCTTTGTGATATTCTGGTCTAATATCAGTTTAAATCATTTTTAGCCTTAAAAGTATTTTGTTCCTTTGTAGTATTTTTAAAATAATTTAATTAATTCAGCCGAATTTGCTGTTCAAATAAATTTTGTTTAATATATAATGCACATTGTTTTATAGGGTCACCCCACCCAAAACCAATATTTGAATTTTTTAAGCCCATTGAAGTGGCATTCAACCCTATTTTAATACTTAGTATACAAAAACGCAAAATGTGGCTACTATTTCTTTTACTCCATACTTAATGTTATAATGAAAATTGTGAATTTATAATGAATTTGTAAGAAATAATATCATATCTATCTATCTATAACTTACTGGATCACGAATGCTATCAGCCAGGTTCCACATTTCACTTTCACTCGAAATGAAATCGAAATCGAGCGAAAATAGATTTTGGTGTTCTACATTTCACTTTTATCGATATCGATTTCAAATTTTTCGAAATTGAAACAAAGTGAAATTGGCAGGTTCCACAATTCGATTATATTGATTTGAAAGTGATTTCAAATCGAGCATTTCCATCAGTGTGAAATAGTGGAAACAGACGAAAGACGTGTTTGAAAATGTAAGTAAATAATAATAATAATTACATTAGAGTAAAATCCTTTCCATATATTTTTTAAAAATTTACATATTTAAAAAGGGGCAAGCATAAGAATACTTCACAGGATGCAATATTCATTAAATTTATGTCGATAAATAAGGACCTTTCTAGAGGATTCATGAAAGGCGATCGTGTTGTTGCAGATGCTCTTTGTAACGAGCTAAAAAACGATCTTAATTGCCACGGTCCACCCCAGAAGGACGTAACTGACTGAACTGAGTTTTTGTTGTTTTTTATAGCCTTTTCAAATAAAGAGTATACCATTAGCAATATGGTTTCTTATTTGGCTGGCTTTATTGAAATTTGCAGCTTCTTCCGTAAATTCGTCGTCTTCTTCAATTTCACTTGCCTCGTACCCTGCCTCAAAACTCTCTTCTTCTTCATTTTGTAGCTTAAAGTGTCTACAAATGTTGTGCAACACCACGGCAATTACCACAGCACTCATTTTTTAAATAAATCGCGAAAACGAGACGAAATTTAAAACAAACAAACTATTACAAAAAATATATTTTTGCGACGTTTCAAATGACAGATAAGCTGTTTATACCCTATTCTAGGGGTATATTATTTTTGACGCATAGTTTGTAACATACCTTAATAAAGCCCGTAGATCCCTAAAAGTTACTATATTTCATATATCGATCAGCATCGATAGTAATGTCGATCTAGCCATGTCCGTCCGTCCGTCCCTCGGAAAAAAATAGGCCTTTAAACTGGACCTAGAGAGCTGAAATTTTAACCATATACTCTCTAGGGTCCCGAAATAATCAAGTTTACGAATTTTTGAAATCCGCCCACAGACACGCCCACAAACTCAAAAAAACAAAATTTTGGAAAGCTGAAATTTTTTATATATAATCTATGACTCCTAAAACTGCTCGGGATAAATTTTTTTCAAAATCCGCCCACTGACACGCCCACAAATAAATAAAACAATTTTTTTGAAAATCCAAAGTTTGAGCTAGGGAGCTGAAATTTATAATATATACTCTCTATGGGCCCTTTATGCTCATGTGTAAATATTTTCAAAATCCGCCCATTGGCATGCCCACAATTATTTTTTTTTTGTTTGAAAATTCAAAGTGAGCTAGGGAGCTGAAATTTATAATATATACTCTCTAGGGGCCCTTTATGCTCATGTGTTAATTTTTTTTTAAATCTGCCTACTGATACGCCCACAATTAAATAAAACAATTTTATTGAAACACCCAAGTTTGAGCTAGGGAGCGTTTTTTTTTTGATAAAATCCTTTAAATATTATATAACAAAATATGTAGAGCGTTCTTAACAATTCAACCATACTTAGACTTTTTCACGCCCACTTATGAGGGATAGGAATAAGAATAGGGTATCCAACAGTTCGCCCAAGCGCAAAGATGTTGTTCAGAAACTATTAAGAAACAACGATATAAAGTAAAGGCATAACGATATTTTTTATTTTATATTTTAAGTCGATTTCAAATTGCTTTATTTCCCATTCACAGCACCTACAGTCCGAAATTGATGACAAATTGGGAATTAACAGCTTCCTCGTGCAGCCAATTCAAAGAATGGCAAGATATCCCCTGCTGCTACAACAGTTCATAACAGTAATGCCTATTTTCGAATCACATGTCAACGGAGAAATAAATATTAATCTTTTTTTTTAAGACTCTGTTCAAACATCGTGATTTCAACTTGAAATCCGTCATAGAAGCATGCTGTCGACTGGAGAAAAAAATTCGAACCTTACTTACGATGACCAACGAATCTGAAGTTATTAATGACATTGTCGGTTGCGAAGATGTAAGATGCAATTAAATCGAATTGTTAAGATCTCTAATAATTTCTGTTATTTTTAGTTCAATGTTTTCTACCAGGGGAGATTTCGTAAAGTCAGTGAATTCTACGTTTTCGATCATACTCTGAAGCGTGGCTACCGATCCAAAGTGTTTATTTTTGACAAATGTATGATTTACACAGAAATTAAGGAAAAGCGATTGATATTCCGCGGATGTTATCCTTGTGAAAGAATTGGTATCATCGCCAAGCTTAAGTCATTTACATTGTTTTACCAAAAGCGAAAGAACCAGGAATGTGATTTCAATACCGATCAGACCCAGTGTGAGCAATGGCTCGAATTGATTACCGATATGATAAGTTCTTTTGCACACGAGGAACGTCGGAAACTGCAGGACAAGTATTCCAATAGGAATGATCATTGCCATCGTCGACCACCAAGTTTGTCACTATTCAGGAATTCAAATCGTTTCAGTGCGGATAGTGGCATTGGCAATATGTGGACTCTACCTAAAGCAGTCGATGAGACTAATGATGAGGACAATAGCAAAAAAACAACATGGTATGCAACATCGTAGCGTCATCGAGTGGAGATTAATTTCCTACGCTTCCAAAGTGTGATTATCGTCTAGTGATCAGTGTAATAACCCGTTGTGTTATTGTACCTGTATAATATGGTTAAACAAATTGTTATAGAAATGAAATTTTTAAAACGATGCTTAATGACAAGAAACTGTTAATCACGGCGTCTTAGTTTTGTTGATATTGTTATAAGTAAAATCATAATGAAATAAAAAGAAATTAAATTAATATACCAAAGAAATGGAAGAAATGACAATTTTATTTAAGTCTTGTTGAATTGGTTTAAATTAAGAATTCGTTGGTTCATGACGAAGAATTTTCGTTCCAATTGAGACTTTAGTAGCTTCTTTATATATTTTTCATATTCCGGTCACATTGCATAGATTTCCGTATTGAATTTCAATTTTTGAATAGCTGTGCAGCAAGGTCGGATGCTCTTGGGGACCATCTCTGTCACTGCATCTCTTAACAACATTATTTAGCGATCTTGATTATTGGAAAAATAACTTCCGATGATTAGTCGACTAATTGTCGAATCAAATGTAGAACTCAATGAGGGTTTATATTGGAAAAATGAGGGTTTCTCATTAAAATACATAAATATCTGTGTTTTCTACTTTACTGCTTGTCTACTGGTCCGCCTGTGGGGTTCGCCGGTTTGACCTCAAAAAGTATCGACAGGCCTCTTGATTTCGAATCAGTTCGCCACTGACGCCACTCCAATTCTGGTGGTGTTGCATTTGTATGATCCAAGAGTCTTAACACCTGCCAATCTTTCGAGGTTGTATAGGAACGTTGATTGATATTACCTTTTTGAAGTGGCGACTGTGTAGAGAGCTCTCCGATTGATATTTATATACGTTCGGAAAACAGGTAGCATAAGCGTAAATTGAGTTTCCGACAGTATCAACTGAGCCGGTCGCGCATCATTTTCTTTGAGGTAGGTTCTTTAATGTCGAACAAACATCCAAGAGTATCAAATTGTCATGAGAAAGCTTCTCAAATTTGCCGTTCGGATTCGGCGTAAAACTGTAAGTCCCCTCCACTTCGCATGAAAGTGGTTGGAGAAGCTAGGTTCAGGCCCTTTATGGGCAGTAAAGGCCTAATATGTATGTCTGTGTTCTTTAATGTGAAGTCTCCCTTGGATCTTGGAGCAACTATTGACGTTTTATACAATACATAATTAAAATTATAGTTAAAATAAAGTCTAATACGAATGGACAAGTTATAAAAACAAAGTAAGTACGTACTTCATTTTTACTTCAGACAGAGGAAAAAATATTAACTAACTGCATTTTTTTTTCAATGCAACAAAGTAGCCATTGTACTATAATTATTTACTTTTCTCGTTCATTCTTTTGCCAACTTAATAAAGTTCTACACCTACTTACATCTAACGGATCTGACGTTCTTCTCTGTCAGATTCCTTAATGATAAATCCGAATTATTAGGTCCGTTCCCGAACCAATATGCAAACGTAAATTTATATAAGGTCCGTTCGCGAACTAATATGCAAACGTAAATTTATATAAACTTTCGTGCAAAACTACACAAACGCGTTCGCGTACTGAGAAAATGGTAAAAAGATGAACGAAAGAAAAATGTACTTTCGTTCATTTTTCTTCCAACAGAATTTCAGCTGGTAAGAAAATGAAAACTGTCAAATGATGAAATCCTATGAGTTTGCCAGCAAAAAAAAAGCGGTTGCCTCTTTTTAAGCCAAATTTAGACGTTTTTCATCTTTTTACACAAAAGCGTTCGCGTACTTTTCTTAGAAATGAGAGGACTCTCTCTCGATTTTTTAAATTTGACACTTTTCATTTTTCTACACATAAAGTACGCGAACGGACCTAATGTTGTAGCGGCGATCTTCACGACTGGATCTTAAACCATGAAGTAAACATTTGTAAACCAAGTGCCTAGGTTCCAAGAGTATGTATGATTTTGTGGTATATTTTATTGAACGCAGCAATAAAATTGTGTCGATCTTGTTTAGGTTTTTTTTTTTAAAGGAAATCCAAATCCCAGAGCATTTAGACTCGGTAACGGTCCATTGTACTACCACAGAAACCATCTTTTTGGTGTAGAGGTTGGAGAAACTTGTGACTTCATGTTTGGGTAGCCATTCTCATGACCGCCTCCGATAACTACCCTTTGACTACACAAAGGGGAGGTTTTGTGTAAACTCCAGCGCTTTGCATGCTCATTTCTCCACCGTTCATTGTTGATTCATCCGCGAGCTCATTACCCTCAATGTTGCGGTTCCCGGACACGCAGCACACTCTGTTCGCATAATGCCTTAATCATTGTGCGACAATATCAGCCTATTTTGGATCTGATGACACATGATTCCAGTGCCTTTACCCCTTTAGTGCGGCTTGAATGTCAATGTAAAAGATGATATCCCGGTCGGATATCAACTTCACTAGTAGTAACTCCGCAGCCTTAAGTACTGCCAGAACCTCCGACTGGAAGACACTGCAACTGTTTGACAGCCGCAGAGATTCCCTCAACTCTGTTTCCGCAGAATAAATTCCGGATCCATCATCGGATTTAGAGCCATCAGTGAATACTGCATTGTTGCATTATTCTGCCACCCCGCTCTATCGGGATACACTACTGTTTAGGGTATTTCGAAATCAAGGCGATTTTACTGAATTTCCGATAATGAAAATGTCCAAAATAGAGCAGTGTCCAATAGCGACAATGTCATTGGCAAAAGAAAAAAAAATTGCAGCAGAATGAAATGAAGGAAAACAATTGCGAATTTGTATGGCTGGAGTATTTTTGTAGTTTTGCGCGAATATTTCGTAAAAAGCTTATAATAAAGCGAATTTTAACAAAAAAAAAGTTCCAGAATTAAGAAGGAGTATCCAAATACTATTTTTGAATAATAAAAAGTAAACAATATAGAAGGATTGTGTACAAAAAAAAAATATGATGCCGTGAGAATCGCGTTGTTGTGGCAAAAAAATGTTTTTTTTTGGAAATAAATAAAGTTTAACAATTTTCTAAGCGTACAGTTTATACTAATTAATACAAACGAACAACAGCAATTAATTAATAACAACATTGTCAAAAAAAGTTAACATGTTTGTAAATGGCTGCATCAAGAGCTGCACAAGCATTTTTGGTCAACATGTTCACTGTTTTTATTGTTTTTTTTTAACATACTTTCTCAGGATTTTCTCTATAATTTAGTACTTTTTTCTCTTCAATAGCTTCTGTTTTCACCTAAATATAGATTTTATTAACAATCGGAATGATTTTTCCATACAATTTGTGCAAATCTCTGAAATTTTATCATTCAATTTGTTGCTGACGTTTAAGAAAGGGATTCAGCACTTCAGAAAGAGATAGCTTCGCGAAGTGGTCTATAGGTCTACTATGAATAGGCCGATTTTGGTCAGACGTATCGCTCTATTTCCTGCTCAAATTTAACATGTATATCTATAGGCAGTAGGTGCAGAAACGTTTCGAGTGTCGCGGTGGGCGTTGTTCGCAAGGCACCTGTGAAAGCAACACTAGCCGTTCTCTGTACCGTTGTCAATTTGCCTTTTACATTTTTCTTGTTTGTGGCTTTCCATCAGTCAATGGCCCCATAGGTGAGGATGGGCCTGACTATCATTATATACACCCCGTGCATTATTGCTGGTTTAAGGCCCCACTTTTTTCCGACTGCGCTTTTGCCTAAAGAGTGCGTTATAGGCTTTCTTAATTCTCTCCTGAATACATGGTAGTTTGTACTTTCTGGTGAATAGAACTTATTCAGAGTCACGACTAACGATTGCCGTAGCGATTCCTATGAACTATGCAAATGTGATACGAATTATGAGAACTACGATATTGAAAGGTTGCTATAATTCTAAATGCAAACAAGGCACAATTGTACATCATTTTGAACCACATCCACCTTCACGTTTAATGACAAATGTCACAAAAAGGCCCAAAACAAAGAGGATCAAAGATTTGTTACAAATTTATTTTAAAATGCAACAACACAACAATTTTTATTTATACAGTTACGAAGAAATAGTTTTTTTTTATAATTTGCGTGCTCTCCTTTAACTGTACAGTAATTTGTGTACTACTGTATCAATTACAGAAAAGAAACCCCTTTTCTGTAATTGATACAGTAGTACCCTTATAGTGTGTATACACAGCGCAGGCATTTTTCAATTCAACACCTAGAAATGCAATGTCATTGGGGACGTATTTTATTGAACTAGGAAAAAGTAGAGTGATAGGAAAGATAGGTTTGTGCATTGGGTAGGATTTTTTCTCCACGGGTGGCGTCTAATAACATAGGGAGCATTATGTTGAATATTTATATTTAAGTTTAATCCGCAGATACAATCATTTAAAGTGCACATATGAGCAAGCATTCGCTGCACTTATATTGATTTTTATTCTGGGGATTTTTGCTTCATGGACATGGTAGGGATTTGAACACGCAACCTTCCGATCAGCAAGTGAATACACTACCACTGCACTGTTGCCACCCGCGTGGTAATCTTGTTCTGAGAAGGCAAATTAGAAATGCGTCTGTTCCAATAAGCCGTTAAAATAGACATTTGTTTTTTTTTATATTTTAAAATTTCGAATTATTTGAAAGTAAAATCATTTATTAAAAATCGAAGTAACTAAAAGTATGCAGCAAAAATATTTCTTTTGCTGTCACCAGCTTTTCAATTTGTACAGAACGGCAGCTGAAGCGGTTTGGTTAGGCTAACGACATCTGCGACCGACATCGTAACTTCTAATTGCTTTTTGACAGTAACACTAGCAATAGTCAGGCAACCCGACTCGTTTTTTTTTAATCAGGGCGAGAAACTTCATTTGGCTTTATATAAAAAACTTGGTTTAACGCTTCCACTCATTTATTTGGTTAAGCCATTATGAGCTGGTATGGACTAGTTATTTTTAAACTGGAATTTTTTTTTTAGTTATTAATTTTTATTAATTGGCGTTATTTTATTTGTCTTACATACGTCTTCCTGTCCATTTTACTTTTTGCGCAACCATTTGCAAACACCTCTTACGAGTCAACATCCACACAACTACTAAAAACCGGTTGTAAGATTTTGATAGATCTAACAACCAATATACAACAGAGTTGCTTACCATTATGCCAGAAAAGATACACAGACAACTCTTAATACAACCGTCCATCTTGGGTTGTCTGTTGGCAGTCATGAAACAAAAGGCGTCATTTGAAACTTTGCGCCATCATTAAACTGTGAACATTCAACTACCATTGTTCGTAATCTTTATGGCCATCATCATTACCAAGCGCCTTCTCGCATTGCTACAGTGACTTCAATCGATTAATTTGAGGTGATGTGAACTAACGCCGAATCAAATAAGACCAAATTCCAATTGTTGGCCCTATTTCGTTTTAAAAATCGCAAAAACCCCAACTTGGCTTTATTTCGAAATGTTGCCAAACAACTTTTGGCAATAAGGCCAAATTTTAGCAAGTCAGTTTTTTGACTCTACACCGCTTTCAAAATGGAAATAAAGCCAACAACATTTAGAATTTGTATTACTTTATAAACTGCTCAAAAATGAAGCAACCAACAGTTCAGGGCTATATGAATACGCTCAAGTTGTTATGCGATTCTTTGCAACGCAGGTTTTAAAAAGCATAGAGTTGTGAAATAACAAGATATAATAAACGTTGGCGTGGCATAATGTCCATGGACGTTATGTCCGTCCGAAACTGACATAAACGTAGTTGATCCCATAAAAAATGCAATACGTATTTAGTAGGAAGTAGCACTGATAACAGAACCTGGGTGACTCCATTCGCGGTTTAAAGGGCTTAAGACTCTGAACCCCTTTTCGACTAATACAACGGCAGACCTTCTGCCTGACATGCATGTGTCCAGGGTGTTGCAACGCGGCGTGTTTCAAAGCTCATTAGGTATGATAAACAGATAACAGATCCTGGCACCCTTCGGTGGTAAAAAGGTTTAAAACTCTGTACATATTTTCGACTCATAAACCGGCTGGGCTTTAGCCTCACATGCAGGTGCTAAAGTCGCCGCTAAGCGTCGTGTTTCAAAGCTATTCAACATTATTTAACAGTTCCCCACATTTTGGGGACCTTTTTCTTCTTTTTTTGCCATCTTGCACTTGGGACTAATTTCATTTCTTCGTTTTAAGTAAGTGGAAGTTATGTGTTCTTCAAACGGATATTAAGTCTATTAAGACTTTGGTCCAGACGGCCCCCAAAACACTGTTTGATTGAAAAATATTTTGGTGACTTTTGGGTATCTGTGTGAATAGTTGAAAACGGAATTACTCCAAATTGGCCTTATTAAAATTTCTTAATTGTCAAACAGCAAAATTGGTTTTATTTCGTTTTTGAAGTAGCAATAACGCCCAATTTTGAAGATTTGGTCTTATTTTGTTCCGAGTTATTTCACGTTACCTAAATTTGAACGTCTCAGACTGGTTAGCGATGTGAACGCTCCGATTCGTGTTTCTCATTCAAGGTTTGTTGAAAATATCACCGCCGTAGCTGAGGGTGCGACTGAAAATTTAGGTCTGTCCATTCCAAGAAGATCCCAGAAATTGGGCCTATTAGCAACCACTTTACACCGGAATTTGTATGAAGATCTTGGCCTTCATGCTGAAATAAGAATTGAAGCCAGCAGAGCACGCACAATACCGTTCTTAAACGAGAAAGTTAAAAAATGGCACCTCTTGTTGGATGACCGTATATTACGTTTTGATTTTTCTGGAACCACTATTCATACGCTGTGCCATTTTTATTTAAACAGATGGACTCCCATTGGAAGAACAAATTAGAAATAATAAGCAGAACAAGACTTGATTTTTATTGCTTGTCATTCGGATTCTAAAAACCCATAGAGCGGATAGTTTATGTGACAAATTAATGTCTGTGGCACAGCTCAGTTTATTACCAGCATTCGTGGGTCATTTCTGAATCTGTTTTAAATGTGTGCAGGCTTAAGTTAACGCCGAAATCAGCAGAGTAAATTGGAATCTACCAATTTTCGAACTTGTAAGAAAATGATATTGTGTCGATCGAAAGCTGAGATAAAAATGTTGTGCTTTTTATAATGTTGTCAGGCTTGTACCTTTTCAACTGCTGTCAAGCTTCATAGCAATACAATATTGTTCCTATCTACCATTTGATTCTTAGCCTAATGAATGTATTGATACAAATAATCCACACTTTGAATGACAAACCCATTCAACAAAATCAATCAACAGTCATTGTTTACAAAAAAATCAACAAATTCGTCAAATGTTCGATTATGTCTCTTCAATGTCGTGTTTTATATTCAACTCAAATAATCAAATAAAATCATAAAATTTAATTGTTAACAAGCTGCGGTAGATCATACATTAGGAATGCCTCAGTGGCCTGTCAATCAACAAGCGGTTTGGCAATGAATTTGAATACCCAGATTTGGAATCATCTCTTCTTTCTGCTTAAGCGTGGTTTATTCTCCAATAATTCACGGTCTCATTCCTAAAAATAATTCCTTCAAGAAATTGGCAGATCGACTACTCTACCTAGCAGATACTTTTCCAACCATTATGCACTCTCGCACAAAATAAGCACATTGTTGTTGATATTTACATTAACAAATCATTCTGTCCACATTTTGCAGTGCCAGAGTGGGGCTGCTATTCTCATTTCTTGATGTGATGTCTAAAATCAAAATTTGTGTCGCAATTTTCAATTAAGCACAAGACAATCTATATGCGCGAATTTATCTCAGTTTTAGCATCATAAAGTACTCAGTTTGTGTTGATTAGTATTATATATGTAGGCCGTTTCTTCGAAAACACGGACTTGTCATCTTTCTATTTCTGTTCGAAAAGAATTCCATCTACCATCAAGCATCTTGCTTGCGTTTCCCAAGAGAAGATGAAACAATCAAATCAAAACTTAAAAAAAAGACGAAAATATTTAAAACAAAAGCTTCAGCTCGTATGTACTACGTGTTTCGATTTTAATTAGAGGTCATCATGTGGCGTGACATCATAGTGGAAGCAAGTGTTTTCAGTAAACAGCAGACTGTCTGACACTATTCAAGTTCTCGCTGTAGTAATATGGATAATGATTGAATCTCTCGTCAGGGGCGATCATGTAATGATGAAAAGCGCGCTGCGCTGAAAAGTGGATGGGGGTGATTTCTGAATTATTTTCATTATCACTTTTATTGTTGTTTGGACTTGTTGATTGCATTTTTGATGGGATTGTTGATTTTGGATTAGACTAGGTTATGGTGGTTGGGTAATAAGAACTTAACAATTTAAAAACAAATATACACAGAAATTCAATTTTCTGCTTCTTTTCAATTTATATTTGGGAGCACATTATTACTAAAGCTCTCAAAAAGACTGTTCCATTATGCCTGCTCGCTAATAAATTAATTACATTTTAACTTGCATAGAAAATTTAAATATTTTTTCCAAATGTTCTAGAAGAAGGGGGATTTGGATATTTCAGAAGGATCCGTAAGTGCAACACGCCAATTATTATCTTTTCAAAGTGTACTAAATTCTTGCGATATCGTATCGAGTCAAGATAATGACAGCACACAGTTTCAGCATAAATTCGACCAACAACATAGTTTCATATGGTAACAGTGCTTGAAGTGCAGCTTGACTATCCGAAAATATGTGTATTCTGGCGACTTAAATACATTTTTCAAGGCTAATTCTGACGCAAATCTCAATTGATTGCTGCCTGGAATACAGTATGATACAATCGCACAGGCACCGAGACTTTGGTGTTGGGTCCAAAGACGCCAGCTTCAACTCCAGATAGTCAGTAAAACCAATTTGGGCTGGTCCAGATCCAGTCATAAACCAAAAGATCTTCGTTAATTAAGGGTTTTTCAAAGTTAAATGTTAAGACTTTGGGAAATGATTCTTGAGTATAATCTAAGAAAAAAAATAGTTCCACAGCAAGGGTCTTTCTCCAATGTGGACATGATTGCTGAGAATTTAAGAAAAGACTTACTTTAGTGTACTTTGACCCATGCTAACACAAATATCCCCGGTAATACTTATTTCAGGAACTTTATTTAGGACTTGAATTTTTAAAGAAATATAACTCCTTTTGATTGCGTTTAAATAAATTCGTTGTAGTTTCTGACTTTCCATGTATTTATTATACCCTATTCTAAGGGTATATTAATTTTGACGCATAGTTTGTAACATACCTTAATATTGCTCGTAGACCCCTAAAAGTTACTATATTTATGATCAGCATCGATAGATATCTGTCGGCAAAAATTAGGCCTTTAAACTGGACCTAGAGAGCTGAAATTTTAACCATATACTCTCTAGGGTCCCGAAATAATCAAGTTTACGAATTTTTGAAATCCGCCGACAGACACGCCCACAAACTCAAAAAAACAAAATTTTGGAAAAAATCGAATTTTGAGCTAGAAAGCTGAAATTTTTTATATGCGATCTATGACTCCTAAAACTGCTCGGGATAAAAAATTTTCAAAATCCGCCCACTGACACGCCCACAAATAAATAAAATAATTTTTTTATACCCTATTCTAAGGGTATATTAATTTTTGAAAATCCAAAGTTTGAGCTAGGGAGCTGAAATTTATAATATATACTCTCTATGGGCCCTTTATGCTCATGTGTAAATATTTTCAATATCCGCTCACTGACACGCCCACAATTTTTTATTTTTTTTTTGAAAATTCAAAGTTTGAGCTAGGGAGCTGAAATTTATAATATATACTCTCTAGGGGCCCTTTATTCCCATGTGTTAATTTTTTTAAATCCGCCTACTGACACGCCCACAATTAAATCAAACAATTTTATTGAAACACCCAAGTTTGAGCTAGGGAGCGTTTTTTTTTTGATAAAATCCTTTAAATGTTATATAAAAAATATGTAGAGCGTTCTTAACAATTCAACCATACTTAGACTTTTGTCACGCCCACTTATGAGGTATAGGAATAAGAATAGGGTATCCAACAGTTCGCCCAAGCGGACTCTAGCCCGTCCCTATGTTTTTTAAGTCAGTTTCATATTTCTTGCCCAGCAAAATGTTCGATTTTCAGGTCGCTTTTCCACGGAAAATGCACTCTAAACATAACATTTTATAATTTTTCTCTTATGAACGTAGCAATAGTAAAAAAACAGTGATATGTATGCTGAAATATCAATAGATTTTATGATACTTGGGAAAGCTGCTGCGGGTAAAAAAGGAAAATACGATTTTTTAACTACCTATGTACATACTTTTATTTTTATTTTCTTATGAGTATTAGGGTGGTCCTTATTGCTAAGTAAAACAATTTTTTTCGTTAATTTCGCGGGCACCATGTAGTTTGATTATATACCATAAGAAACTACATAAGTATTTTTTTGGAATTTTTTAAACGACATTTAGGGGTCGCTACTAAGGTTTGAATTTAAAAAAAAAACTCAAAATATGTATTTTTTTTTTTATACTCAGGTCATAAAAAAAGATTACAAAATATTCACCGATGGATGGCAATGTTGATTGGTTTAATTCGGATAATAATTGACCGATAAGCCGAACCTTACTTTGAATTCTAGTAGCTTTACTGAGTCCGCTACTTTTAGACGCCATTGCAACACGTTGAAACACGTTACTATGACTTTTACAAATAAAATGCATGCGCTCTCGTAAATGACTTATTAGAACTGAAAGGCGGGCGGGCTAAATCTCGACGCATCGGTACAGAAGAGGGGTCGAGGCGCGGGCTTTTTATACAAATTTTGACAGCTGGTAGCGACCTCTAAATCTTAACAAAAAAAAAAACAAAAACAAACTTATTTTATATTAAGAGGTAAGGTATATAATCAAATGGGTAAGTGCCAAGGGGATAATTCAAAAGTCGAAAAATAAGGACCACCCTAATGAGTATGCTGTAAAACCTTCCAAAAAATCAAATGAAAAAACGACTAAACGTTTTTTTAATGTCGGGTTTTAAAAAAAACCTTACACAAATCATTTTGAGTACCTAGAGAGTATATTTTCCAAATTTCAGCTTTCTATGTCGAATTTTAGGGTTTCAAAATTGATGACGGACCAACGGAAGAATCCCTTTGGATAATAATTATAATAATTGAAATATTTTCACATGGATATATTCTCTAAGTATACGAATCTAACCAAATTTTTGAGAAAACGTAGAAGGGACTTTAGTCATGAGGGACTTCGATTTTAAGCTTGGAAGCCTGGGCTGACATCCAGTGGCGGACTATGCCAGTCAGAGGCCCGGGACGGCAAAGCTGAATGAGGCCCCCCAGCTTTAAAAAAAATTTAGTTTTACAAGCTTTTTATTCAGTTCACACTTGTATGTATAAATAAGTGTTTATGTTTATTTCGTTAAAATCTGGCAAGTGAAATTCAAATTCGAATTAAGTTATTTAGGCTTACATACCTACAATATGGAATGGATATGGGTGAGGAAAATAAAATACGCATCGATCGACAAAAAAAATTAGATAAAATAAATCAAGGATAGATTTTTTTATTTTTTGTAGCGTGTTATACGTACTCTGATTTGACAACGTTCTAATTAGGAATACGCATACTTTCAAGTATAAGTCGGTTACTGACAAGCAAAAGAAAGAGCAAAACAATAAAGTAGGTCTGTTGGACACAAAAACTGAATATATTTATTTGAGTTACAGAATTAAGCGACGGAAAAACGATAACTGGGGACAGAAGTCAATTTTTGGAATTAACTTCTGTATCTTTTTTTTTTATATAATTTGCTTACGCTAAAGGGATTTTTTTCTGTTGTTACAGTACCCTTACCCTTATAGTACTAAGAACACAGCGTAAGCATTTGTGTTTTAACAGCAAGCATCACCTGGCAACTACTGCACCTATGCCACCCGCACGTGTGTTGCTGAGGGTGAAACTTCTCTTTAACCTCGGTAGCGCTATTTGTCTCGAAAGAAAAAATAAAATATATTTCAGAGCCGAAAATATGTCTAATTAAAAGCGCATGGCATCTGGTATAACCAGCAAATGAGTTTTGATGGCATTGTCCTACGACCCTGGTCTTAAGGGTATCATATAACTAATATCTGATGCGATTCCTGAACTCCTACTGCGTTAAAATACCAAAGTCGACCTTCCCCATGCTCAAGAATGGCTCCGGTAAGGATCTGAGCTAGGAATAGAATATAATCGCATTTTCAAGGATTGTTTCAAAACCACTCAGCGTTCAGGTGCTGGTGCTTTCGTGGAGTGCGACAACGTCATGCTGAATTTCGTCGGCCTTCCTAGCGGAGATCTACATTATCTTATTTGCTATGCATTATGTTGTGAGAAATAGGTGGAAGTGGTGAGGTATATGTGTCTTTAGTGACAGAGAAGCGACAGCCAAGGTTAAGCCTTACTTATTCCCGCAAGAACAGTCTGAATTCGATGGAAAAATTGAACTTACTTAATATTGTCCGGGACATACTGGAATCATGGGATAAAGGGCGATCTCAAATAAACTTGTTCTTCAAGGCTCGGAGGAAGCTTTCGCAAGATTTGCAAGTGCTTCAGATGTCGAACGCTGATGTGGTAGATGCTAGAAATCTAGTCTGTCATCACTTTCACGCTTCTTCAAAAAGTCGTGTAAGCTAGTTAAAGTATGCCTGCAAATATTCCAATTAGGGGTTTCATATTTAATAGACTGCTACTTTGCCGCGCCATTAATAAAAATATAACTACACATTGAATTTACCAATGGTGAAAATTTAGCTGAACGGCGCGAAAAGTTAAAAGTTTTCTTGGTAAATGTAAAACACCTTCTCGCACAGAAATTTTTAATTAGCTCAGAACTTTATATATTGGAACAAAACAGGGGTGTAAAAAATCGAAATCGTGAACGTTTCCCAAAAACAACTGAAAACACTGCTTCTGTAGCTGGAAGTGTGACCAAAAATTGGGGTTTGTCCGTTCGATTTCGAATAACAGTTCATCAAATTTTGCAAGACTTAGGTCATACAAACTACGTGCAATTTAACATCGTCCTACTTCTTTTTTAGAGCCATATGAAACACGAAAACGTCCTGTTTTATTTATGCCAGTTGTCCTCAAAGAAGCACTCAAAGTCAACATCCGTAGGTATCATTATCGATGAAATAGAGCCGAAATTACCGAAAATGTGCTAAATAAATTCAATATAAAGCCTGGATCTGCAACAGAAGTCGTGGAGTTCATTTAGCTTATATTGCTTTTCATTGTTAGTGGCAAACCTTATTGCAAAATCTTGTACAATAGACTAGTTTTTGAGTTTGAGTGCTTAGGCAAATGTAATAAACTTTCAGTATTGAATTGTACAATTTCACTACCTTCACTATTAGTTGGTTCCGATCCATTTGATTTTCTGGTCCCTTTTCGTGAAAGTTTTCTATCTTTAATTGTGGATTTAAAATGGATTGATACCTTTTTGCCAGACGGCTGAGACTTGTTCCTGGATTTTGTAACTCCTTTACTAATGAATTGATTTCCTTAAAAGAATAACCTATCGGTCAAAGTGATTAATAATATAACTCCGCACATACAAATGGTCGAAGGAGGCCATGCATGGAGTAATATTTTATTTTATGTGATGAAACGGCTAGAGATCACCGGTGTCGTAAAAGGAGGATCGAACAATAATCAAAATCAGGAGCATATGTATCGAAATCGTATAGAAGACGCAGGCCTAAATAATTGTGAATCACACAAATGCAATAACAATAATATTTGATTGGCCTCAGTGAAGAGTTCATACGAAAGCGAGATGATTGCCGATGATAATGCCAAACCGCCAAACCCCACAGGCAGACCAGTATAGGGAGTGGAGTTAAGGGCCTCTTAATCCTATTCCAATCGTCTCTGCTTTGGAAGAAGAAGAAGATGTAAAAGTGAATAAAAATGAATCTAAAAGAAAAAAAACATTGACTAGTCCAACGCATTACCACTGAGCTCCTGCGGCCTCATATTAAACAGGCTAAAAGATTTCAAATTCTACATTTATGGACGTTGGAAGACCTGATTTCCAGATCTCAGATCTTTATATTTCAAAGCAGTTATTTTATCCACTTAGCAGACAATTTAGATCGCTTGTAATGAGTCATAAAATAATTTTGCCAAGTTTTTTTTGAAATTTATTATCAGTAACATGAACTCATAGTTCCGTTTCATTATCTCTAGGTCAACAGATACCCTTATCAATTGAGGAAACCCCTTTCCAACGATTCATTTCTTGAGATAAATTTAATTCGACCATTTGTCGATATCTATGAGAATAAATTATTTGCTGTTCTCCGATCAGTATGTAAACTTTACCATGGTAAAAAGCCCCCAGTGCGATTTACATACTAATAGAAAAAAGCTCTTCACCCAACAACAACTATTTGGTTTGGTTAATAAACTTAACATATTGAGAGCGCCAGAAAAAGATTGTGTTCGCTGTTAAGTCAAGTCTCTCGGTGCTTGATGGTTGGTAGCTCCGTTAAATGCCAATGTCAACTAAACCTACATGGGTACGATACACCGCCAGTACGGAATGTGATCTCTTCGCGTCCTAACGCGCGGGACGTCCGATCGGTCTTTATTATTATTCTTTTTTTTGTGCATAAAAACAGTTAAACACGTTAATTTGCAACAAAATTTCGTAATATGTTCTTCGACCTTATCTACCTCTCATGGTTCGACGTCATCACTATCGTTGTGTCTACTGCCGCAGTGATTTACGTATCGATAGTATCTAAAGAAGAACAACTACGGCAAGAGCAGCAGCAAAATGATCTTCAAGAGTACGTTGCGATCTTTTTTGTTTGATCAATGTTTATGTGTTTGTTTTTTTTTTTTTTTTGCTTTATGAATACATGATGTGATGTCAAATCTAATAAACCCGAAATCGTGTCGTTGTAGTTGTACTTGTTTGCTATTTCGTTGTTATCTACGTCCGACGAAACGAATTTTCGTCGTTGATGTTGTTAATTCGCAAATGAAACAAATAAATATTACCTCGTTTTTTTTCTCTGCAAAATTAGAAGCGCCGATTTAAAAGCGAAGTTGATGTCACTCGCAATGAAATCGCATTGAATTAGTGATTAGATAAAAAAATTATATTGTTAAGAAAATAGTGCCGACGTCGTGTGTTTGTTCGAAATACTAACAGCGACCATTTCCGTTCCTCGTTTTTTTTTGTAGCAAATCGTCACAAACATCATTGTCATCTACTACTGCCACATTACCACCCCCAAGTCCCACCGACTCTAACGGGCATGATGAATTGTAAGCAAATCGTTCTTAATACAACCATCTATGTTGTGTTTTGACATAGATAAGCTTGTTTGCATTTAAACTTTGTAAAATCGAACATTTTTAGCCACGAGGATGAGGATAGCTTATCGTTGGACAACTTATTTCCATGCGATCAATCGGAGATCTATGCCTCGAAGAAGATCAGCTACATTATTGAGGAACTTGTACAGACAGAGGTCAACTACGTCGATAATTTGAAGCGGGGGTTGAAGAACTATGGGAAAATGTTCAGTCGGGATGATCTGCCAGAGACGTTATGCGACAAAAAAGAGGACCTATTGGGAAACGTGGAAGAGATCCTGTACTTACATGAGAAACAGATACTTCCGATGTTGCATCGTAATCAGAGGGATTTAAAGTTGCTCTTCGATGAGTTTGCAGGACATTTCAATGTGAGTAAAATCTAGTTACGGATTTCAATGATTGTAAATAATGTTTAAGTTTAGCTCACGCAAAATATTGCATTGCTAATGAATTTTGAAAGTGGTCATGGCCTTGAATAAAAAATCATATGTATCGATTTGCGATAACCTGGTCGCTTATTGATCTGCGGTGCGGAGTTATGGAGAGGTGCACATTTTGCAAATGATTAATATCAGAAGTCCGTCATCCAGATGCCATTGGGAATGTTAATACTTAATCATAACTTAATGCTTCTACTCGTAGGTATGCATTATGCAAACGGGAGTCGGACAGAACCCCGAAAGCCCAAAATCCCGAAAAGCCACAATCCCGAAAATCCAAAATTCCGAAACACCAAAATCCCGAAAATGAAACTAAAAATTTTACTGTTGCAACAAAAAAATTTGGCAAATTTATTTAACAAAATAAGAAACATCAAATAAATAAAACATAACAAAAACAGTTCAAGTCTTACAAAAACATTTCAAAAACGATCCATGACAAAACAATATTTAATACAAGTTCATATTGTACGCAATTAATCTGAGATAACTTATTTCAGAACGCTTTCGCTGCTCACACTCCCAGTAAAATGTATCCTTGTATTTTTTGTAGCCGTCAATAAGCAGTTTCTCACGCTGTTTGTTGGTTTTTACGATGGACACGTTCATTTCTACTAAAGACTTAAAACACAAAATGTCACTGATAATAATAAAGTTTTTAATTATAAAGGCATTCACGATACTCACTTTATATTACGATGTTCACTGTCTAACAAAAATCTAGTCGGTCAGCTATCACACTATTTGAGTTCAGCTCAACTGAATGCACATTGCGAATTTCAAAACATTACAACGCAAACAATTGCAAAACATTATTACGGTAAATGGAATGGACAAACACTCGTCTATTTTACACACAAAATTAAATAAAGAATCCCGAAAAATAATATATAAAATGAAAGATTTGCGCAAATTTTTCATTTTATATATTATTTTTCGGGATTTTGTTTTCGGGATTCTTTTTTCGGGATTTTGGCTTCTCAGGATTTTGACTTTTCGGGATTTTGGATTTTCTGGATTTTCGGTTTTCTGGATTTTGCATTTTCGGGATTTTGGTTTTCGGGATTGTGTCTCCAACCCCATGCAAACATGTCATACATCCTCTTTTACTTGTTGTTGTTGTTGTTGTTGTTGTTGTTGTTGTTGTTGTTGTTGTTCTTCTTCTTCTTCACCATAATCCTTCCACTTTACTGCCTTCCTACTGGTGCCCCTGTGGGGTACGGAAAAAAACATACCTCTCTGTTTAGGATCACTTTCTTACCGATTTACATTTATGGGATCCTAAGTTTTTAAGGCTTGCCCCTTTTTTGCGATAAAGACACGTACATAATCCTGTAATTGATAATTGTTTGATTGTCCTCTATGACATCAGTGATCTCCACTTGTCTAGTTGTCATTTACTACAAGCCCCATGCTTTGGGGACGTCTGTCTGTCGTCCTAAAATGTTGGGCAGGCAAATGCTTACTGTGATTTCTTTAGCCAAACAGGGCACAGTTCTATTCCAATAAAATATTTCATCATCTCCAATATATCTACTACACCAAAGTCTAACCAATAATGCAACTCTTGCTTGTTTTCTGTGATCGCATTTGAGCATGACACTCTATTGCCTGCAACTTGCATCGAGTGTATACTAGATCTGTTGGCATCAGGATGCCATTGATCTCTGCATAAGGTAATCCCAGCTAATCCAATACACCCCTCCTGTTTTGAAATCTCTTAGGCACTTTGTCGATTATAAGGCCTCCTCTTTGCTTCTTTCTTCGAATCTAGCACTCTAACAAGTCTGCGTAAAAAATGCCCGCATATTATATTTTTACAAAACTTAAGCTAACTGTCACCGAATTAGTTATCAATTAGGTTAACCTATCTAAAGTTACTTTCGTAATATTCCCTCATATTTTTTTTTTTGAGACCGATTTAGAAGTTCTATTCTTCTCTTCTCTAGAAAATTCTATTTTCCATTCGTGATGGCAATTAAGGTCAGTTCGGACATTGCGGAAACAGATTGGATCTTATTTCCATTAAACTTAATACACACATTCGTTGACACAAAAAAGTTTCGATAAAAAATACTCATTAGCGCCGTCAATTTTTGAGCCCTTCCTATATTAATGGCATATGAAATCAAAGCTAATTTTTCTTCTTGTTTTAAAAAGCGTGCGACTTTTTTCACGCATTTTTTACTTTTCATTGTATCACGACCAAGAAACATGGTCCATGGTTAATTGTGGTATTTTACGTTAAGGTCAAATGAAGATAACAAGTACGTATATTTCCCATTGAACTTTAGCATAGGTGCTCATTCGTCATTTTCCAAGCGGTTATGTAGGAGCTACGATTATCAAACCTGACAGTCGACTTAACAAAAGAAGAAGAGTAGAGCGTGGAGGTGAGTTCAACCAACTCGCTTTCATGGAAAAGTGTTTGCTTGGGATTGTCTTTTAATGTAGGCGAAAGTGAGACATTAACCAGAAAAGTGCGAAGCCTTTTCATCCGTCCCCACCCACACGTAGCATGTTAACTTAGAGACTCTATTGGGTTTAAACGCATACTTACTATGCACATCAAGCTCTTTAAATGTTGCACGAGGTGAGATCATCATGACAGTATTGGAATTGTTGACGTATTGCTGTCATAGTAGCTAAGTAGCGGTATTGAAGGTTGCGGGTCAAGGAAGGCGGCTGCTTAGCCTTTTCGGACAAGATTTTTGGATATTTTTACCTTTCTCCCTCTCCTATGAGATCTCCGGTTTGACGTCAACAAGAGTCCGAAGAGTTCCCAGTTTCGGACCACATCGTCACTAAGGCAAAAGGTGTTGCTGATTTTTTGTGATCCAACAGTTTTTCGGACTGCCTATTTTTTTACGATTTCAACCTGTTGATTAATGCTTAATCTTACTTTTATGACGCCTGTAATCCCCAGTCGTATTACCCACGTATTGGCTTGCGCATTTTCGGGCCAGTTTCAATATTATGTTTTCTTCCCTTAGGCGCCTTTTACGACGTGCGGTCATCGGCTGTTTATACCGTTATCTGAGATTATATTTATTTTGATAAAAAGTTTGTAACATACCTTAACAGTGGTTTTAGAACCTTAACAGTAGATATATTTGTGACCAGCATTGAAAGTTATGTAAACGTATATATCTCAAATACCTATATATGCCATATTTATCCGTTCGTCCGACTCCGATTTTGACGCCTTTAAATTCTAGCTGGAAAGCTGAAATTTCTTACATATACTCTCAAGGCGCCAGAAATAATAATGTTTAAACGTTTATCAAATCCGGCCTTTACTGGACCTAAAACCTGGTTTCATTTTTCATTTCATTTTTCATTTAATTTATTTCGAGAAATATTGGATTTACAATGACACATTAAGATTTGAATCTTTTATAGTATTTAGAATTTAATTTACATAATTTTCCTGATAAAAAAAAATGGAAGGTTTGAGCAATGTATCCGTTCACATACTGATGGACTCTATCAAACATCTTCGAAAAGTCAGTGTAGAACAAATAACACTGTAAACCATTTTCAAGATAAGTCAGCATAAAGTTCGAAGATATGAAGATGACACCACTAAACCGTGTTGCTGGCGTCTGTTTTTTCAAGATGAGAATAAATTTTGTGTAAATCAGTTTCTCAGAAAGTTTTAGGATTGTCAATAATTTGCAATTTGGACGGTTGTTAGTTACTTCATTTTTAGATCCTGCTTTGTGTATGAACTACCAGCACTTTTCCAATCATCAATAAAGGTACTTAACTCAAGGGAGGTATTAAATATGGTACTTAGCGTTAGGGCGATTGCCTGCAGATATTTTTTATGGACAAAAGGATGGAAACAATCTATGCCGTGCTTGTGTATCCCTGTTTTCTCCCCCTTCTCTACCCCTTAGCACGTACCCGGACTCATGTTCATGCCCAGTGTTGCGGTTTTTAGGCGGGATAAAACAAATTACAAACTGCCTTTTTTTATAATTAGCTAGCGGTTGAAGGGTTTATTTTCTTTAATTGATATAGTACTACCCTTATAGTGTATGTACACAGCGCAGGCATTATTCAATTCTATATCTACAAATGCAATGTTCTTTTATGTGCTAGAACTAGGAAGAAGTATAATGATAGCAAACATTGGTTTATGCATTGGGAAGGGTTTTTTTCTCCACGGGTGGCGTCTAAATAACTTAGGGAGCAATATATTGAAGCTTTTGTATTCAAGTTTAATCCGCAGAAACTTATACTTTAGGTGCACATATGAGCCAGCATACGCCTAACTTCTATTGATTTTTGCTCTGCGGATTTCCGCTTCTTGGACATGGTCGGAATTTGATCATAATCTTCCGATCAGCAAGTGAATATACCACTGCACTATTACCACCCGCACCTACTCAAATTTTATATTTTTTAAAATTTTAAATCCAAATCCCAGACCACTCAGTCTCGGTAACAGTCCATTGTACTACCAGGCATAAATCCTATTTCTGGTATAAAGGTTGGAGAAATCAAGGTGTCATTCGTTTCTCTCCATAAATGGGTGGCGTATGTTGTTGTCCCCAATGGGGATTGAATCTGCACCGCACGGGTCACAAGGCAACACACTAACCTCTACACCGTAGCCAACCACTCCTACTCTACTTAATCAAACTACTTAACGTATTCTAACTATAATTAGGATTCTGAGTATGCCTAACGCAATAAGTGGTCAAATTCCAATTGCCTGGCAGTCGTCAACGTGCATACACCCCACCGTGAGGACGAAAGCCTTAAGGGGCCCTTACATGGCCAATCGGTCGACATCATGCATCGTGTATGTGTGGATTGACGCTACCCCTTACACAGTTCAATCGATTGACATCAAATTTTTATTTTTTGTGAGTTTTCGTGGTGTACGGATGTGCGGTGAGTGAAACGGACGATTGCATTGCATAGGTATATTTCTCTTGCAATATATTCTTGAATTGTACTGGCTAGATGCACACGGAGATTCGCTGTCTTTAATGAAACTAATTTCATTAAAATACCAAAGAGTTGTTTCACTGAAATTATCAACACCGGATCCGCTTTTGTTTAATTCATTTAAACGTTTTAGCTCGCGCCGAAAATTCGTTCTCAACGTATTTATTTTTCTGGTGACATCCGCTTTTTGTGAATCAGGATACTTTTCTTTATACTTTTGCAGTAAAACTTAATATTGTTGCATTATTTTGTTTCGGTCGCTATAATCTTTCCCTTTGACATCCCATAAACTCGGTAATAACCGATACGTTTCAATTAATTTCAAAACAAATGCCCGGTCTTCATCGTCCTTCAGTTTTCCGCACATGTTTTCGCTTCCGCGACACAAAACATAATCAATTGGCATGACGTTCATCATGCAAAATCAAACTTGCTTTGATTTTCGTCAATCAGACTTCACCAAATGTGTGTGATGTCATACAGATACATTTTCACAAACACATGCTAGTGATTAATGTCATTCGATTGACCGTGTAAGTGGCCTCTTACAGCGTCAGTCACCTCCCGAAAGCACAATTTGGCCCCGGCTAACTTAATCTTACTGATAAACTAAGAGATGTTACCAAGAGTAACGCACCGTCCAAGGAGGGCATGTTGACCCCTCCCCCGTAAACAAGCCACCAAAATTAGGTGTATTGCTTTTTAGCATCGTAAATAAAATGCAGGTCTTATTGCATTTGTGGCGAGTTTTATGCCAAGTCGCTAGGCTCACCCGAATGTAAAAATTGACTAGATTTGTTTCCCCCCCTTTGTCGCCTTTTCACGGCAGACGATGCTAGTCGGAGGGCGCTGCAGTGAGTTCCTTCGAAGGTCGGGAAGCCTGCCATTATTCATTGAGCTCGAACCGCCGAATCAGTAGAGATGCAGTAAAGGGGTAGGGCTATGATCTCATTAATTCTAATCATAGCTGCGCCACTAAGGAAGAAGAAGAAGAAGAAAAAGAAATGTTTAGTTAAATTTTAAAAGTAAATATTTTATTGACAGCTCTTCGTGTTATAAAGTAAGATACTAAGCTGTAGCTTACTAATGGCGGCATACTAACTGGCCAGTAAAAGCATTTGTGCACGTAAATGAACAATGATTGGTTTAATGTGAGAAGAAGAACAAAACTTAATAACAAATTACTGGGATTGTGCAAGTTCTATGATTTTAATCAATAAGTAATCTCAGTCATTGTTTGTGTGTAGGAAAAACAAATGGTGGCATATGATATTTTATGAGAAAAACTGCATTTCAGACAATTTCGCGAAAATTCGCATAAGAATTATTAAATAAAAATAAAAATATAAAGGAGCCTGATTCTGATGATGTATTGCCGAATATTTTAAAAGTTGTTGTTAGGAAGTTCAAAAATCAAATGAAAAACCTTTGAAATTCCACCTGTTTGCATAATTGCAATAACTCTTATTAATTAAGTATGTTTATTGCGCAGATTTATATGTTGATAGTTTTATTTATTTCCATTTATCATCATTGCCTGCTGGAAATGTCTAGTGACATATGAAAATCCAAATATTAGCAGTTGACAGTTCAGCTATTCATATAAACCTGTTTATAAATATTTTGATTAAGGATTAGTTTTAATTTGAATGCCTAATTAAGTGAGTTTAAGTGAATCCAGGCATTTATTGATTTAAACTAATTAAGCATTTTCAAGGTTGGCACTAAGAGTACATTTTGCGCGTTCCGCTTCATTGAACGCATTCGATATTTTCCCTTTCCAGATAAACTACATAATAGTACGTCACGTAGACCACATAACTTCTCGTTCGTCTGTAAGTATAACCTTGATCTCGACGTGTAATTTAAATTTCGAATAATTTAGAAAATTAAGAGGGAGAATACACCCCTACGATTGGAATTCATCACACGCTTCGTTTTTGTATTTCACTGGAATTAAAAAAAAAAAACAGAAATTAAAAGTCGAATGCGGATAAATAATGATTGTTTGCAATTTTGAGACGCTATTGTTCTATTGATAATAAGAAACAAATTATGCATACGTTTTTGTTGATAGGAACAGGTGTTTCCTGTGATCGATGACGTATGCATACAGAAACAGGTGTTTGCTTTGATCGTGAACGTATGAATGAATACAGATTCCACAGACTGTCAGCTTTATTTATTTATTTGCTTTATTTGGAAAATAATTGGTTCTACCAAATGAACTCTTTGGCCTCAATTTTGATCAATATTAGTTTGTTAGAAAGCAAAATATATTATTTTTTATTATGGAAATGACTATTTACAGCCGAAGATGAGGCAAGTCGAACATTGAACTGCCTCAGAGTTTTATTCATTTTGCAGTCCAAAACCTTTTCTTATAAAGACTTATCTTGAAACTGTTTGCAGATATATTTCAAACAATATGAAAAATGGAATGCAAAGCGATGTTATGACCATTACGTATACTCACTTTAGGTGGCGCTATAAATCTGGTTCTGGACTTCAACCAAAAAGTCTCTCCAGTTAGTGCAGTATTTGGCTAGCTGCCTACTAGTTGTTGATGTCCGCTTCTGAGGTCTTTCCGAAGAGCATTTTAAATCGAAGTCTCGTTGGACTCTTTCCATTCTAAGACGACTCTTGTTTTTTTTCTGATAAGGTCACCCTCGCTTTACAGCCACATGACACATTTATCTATTTGCACCTCAACGGTAATGAATGAGCTTATTAGGACGTAACAGCAATATTTATAAGATTGCAATAAAGCATTCAATGAAAACTGCTTGTGTAGTCTACAAATAGGATTCTTTTAAAAATTGCTTTCTCGGTATTGCTCAGTTCATAGCTTTCTCTGAAAAGTATTTTATGGGCTGTCAATTTAAATTTGACATTTGTGTTTTTTTTTCGCAAGGGATGAGCGGTGATTGGAGGAAATTTTTAAATTTATTAACATCGACAGTGAGAATGATTGTAGAATGTTTAAAGCTCGGAATACAAAAGATTGGATTAAAAATGGTTAAATAATTGAATTCAAAATTTATTAGGGAGTTCAAATTATGGGGAGTTGTTGATATGAATTTGAGCTAATAAAATAATAAAAATATTAAACCTCATTTTCGGATAAAAAAACGATAAGCAGTTTTTGTTGAGGTGAACTTGGCTCTTTTTATACCCTATTCTATACCCGTCCGTCCGTCGGCAAAAATTTGGCCTTTAAACTAGGCCTAGAGAGCTGAAATTTTAACCATATACTCTCTAGGGTCCCGAAATAATCAAGTTTGCGAATTTTTTAAATCCGCCCACAGACACGCCCACAAACTCAAAAAAAAACAAAATTTAGGGAAAAATCGAATTTCGAGCTACAAAGCGGAAATTTTTTTGATATGATCTATGACTCCTAAAACTGCTCGGGAGATAACATTTTCCAAATGCGCCTACTGACACGCCCACAATTAAATAAAATAATTTTATTGAAAAACCAAAATTTGAGCTAGGGAGCTGAAATTTATAATATATACTCTCTAGGTGCCCTTTATGCTCATGCGTATTTTTTTTTGAAATTCGCCTACTGACACGCCCACAATTAAATAAAACAATTTTATTGGAAAACCAAAGTTTGAGCTAGGGAGCGTTTTTTTACAAAAGGTTCGTTTTTTCGATAAAACCCTTAAATGTTATATAACAAAATATGTAGAGCGTTCCTAACAATTCAACCATACTTAGACTTTTGTCACGCCCCCTTATGAGGGATAGGAATAAGAATAGGGTATCCAACAGTTCGCCCAAGCGGTCTGTAGCCCGTCCCTATGTTTTTTAAATAAATTTGTTTGCGTGATTTATTTAATGCGATTCCAACGATTTTTCTGATACACACCTACAGTTCAGTGTATGTATTTTAATTAAGACTTCTCTTAAATAATCTCCAGAATACTAGATCCCTAAAAGTTACTATGCTCGTGATCAGAATCGATACTAATGTCGAACTAGCCATGCTCGTCCGCCCGTCCATCGGCAAAAATTAGGCATTTAAACTGGAGCTGAAGTTTTAGCCATATACTCTCTAGGGGCCCGAAATAATAGGGTTTAAGAGTTTTTGAAATTGTAGGCTTTCCCTATGTTTATCTAAAAAGTTGATGGAAATGAAGGTTATATTCTTCACGAAGTATGTAGACAATGCTTTTCTTAACAATTAACCCCTACGAAGACGTTTGGCACACCCATTTTTTTTGGGGAGTTTTTGCAAAAACCTAGTTTTTCAGAAACGAAAAAAGTTTTAATAAAGTGTGTAGACATTGTCCTCTCAAACAGATCACACAAGCGCCCACTTTGTGGGGGATTTTGGCCCAATTTTCAATTTCGTTAGAAAACCCAAAAATTGACAGACTCTTAAACCACTTCCACTTTGGGGAATAGAAATATGCATAGGGTACCTTCGCCCAAGTGGAGGTTGCTAGCTTAACATCAGTAGCGTACTCTTTTCAGATTTTGTTTCCCTAAAACTCCTGGAAATTGCCATTATTTTGAATTCATAATTTGTATTTACGTCTTTTTTTGAAGCTTATTAAGAATACTTTTCGCTTTAGACCTTCTTATATCTAATAATCATACAAACGGTTATAGTTTTCAGTTGTAAACACGAGATAATTACTATCGCTGAGTAATGACTGTAAACAAATAGGTAACAACTTATTACCACAGAAAATTCATGAGTTAACTACTTACGATACATCCGTTAACGAACGAAAATTTGCCATGAAGGCACTTCTGTACAAAGAACCGCCTGCGTAATATTTCTTAATATACGATTAATGGGGTTCAGCTACTTTATTTATGGGTTCAACTTATCTAAACGACGTTTTCATACATTAGATATCGTTTGTCATAATTATCTTAGTATTAGTAAAAATCATTGAAAATGTGTTCTTATCTTTGCATAAGTCAATAAAGCAGCATTGGGCGCATACGCGTAATCATTAACAAACATGGATAGAAGAAAGCATGCCCGATGCCTTGAATATGTGCGCTATTCGCGCAAGAAAGAAAATAAGGCATATTCCGCTTTAATGGCGCATATGTATCACGTAAGCGTATGGTGGATGAACTGGCGGGAAAACTCAGTCATCTTCGGTGACCGAAACATGGAAACAGGAGTAACAATTATTGATCGTATAAGAAGTTCCAAGACCCGAGGAAGCCTTCACGTCAAAAAACCTTTCTCGAGTCATGTTCAAAGAAGAGATCCTATGAACTCTGTCAAAAAGGCATTATCAATCAACGTGTCCATACAATCACAAAAACTCTAAAAACTCCTGCATTACACAAATGCAGCAACACCACCAGTTGATTGGCCTCAGTGACGAAGTGATTCAAAATCGGTAGGCCTGCCATTATTTTCTGAGGACCAGTAGGTATGCAGTTTAGTGCGAGGGTTATGATCCCTTTAATGCTGATCATAGCCTCACCGCCATTAAGGAAGAAGAAGAAGAAAAGACCTTGTCGATTGTATCGTTCTTCCGCAGATCAAATTTGTATACTTACGAAAAATTCTGGAATAACAACCGAATTTCAAGTCGAGATCTATTAGTACCACCATATTTACATCGATTTTTAGGTTGCATATGATAGCATTCATCGTCAGAGGCGATGGTCGGATTTGGGATCGCAGCTGAACTGATCCAATAATATGGCAAAAAGAGACGTCATGTGGCTTATTCAATTTTGTTCTGGAGCCGATAGTGTGCAGGACAGGTGGCATCACTGTGTGCAATATCTTCAATATATCCGTACGGTTTTAGGAAAATAAGGCGGATATCTACATCAACTCTATGAACGAGACGTCAAAGTAGCTAGCAGTTGGTTTCTCATGAACGTTTGCCTGGGATCAAGAGTTGCATTTTTTGAAAACCTATTTAGAAAAATATCAGCCTTTTTTGGTGTTGGGGCTTGCGAACTGTCTACTTTCGCGGAGTGAAGGTTGCTTTTAAATCACTTCTGCTCACTATTCAATAAGTTTATTCGTCAATCTGTCATTTTTGCTTGACCTTGTGGTATCCATATCTTTTTTGTTCATTTAGATTACAGCCCTCAGAATCTCTCTGGATTCGTTCCCTGAAAAGTATTGGTGATTGCAAGTGCAACCCACACATTACAAAAAAATCAATCCATCAATGTAAACAGGGAAAATTAAATAAGGTTATCGATTCGATTTTAATCTTAGAAACAAAATCAAATATTTTTGGGCACTATGACGAAACGTTAAAATCTGCTATATTACATTGTTTACAAATATGTATGTCAGGGATAGCTGTAAGATACGTTTATACAATTCTAAAGGAATAATGTTCATTATACCCTATTCTAAGGGTATATTAATTTTGACTCATAGTAAGTAACATACCTTAGATCCCTAAAAAGGACTATATTTGAGATCAGCATCGACAGTAATGTCAAGTTAAGAATTTTTAAAATCCGCCCACTCGAAAATATCGAATTTTGAGCTAGAGAGCTGAAATTTTTAATGTATTGTCTTTAGGGGCCCAAAATGCTCGTGTGCTTAGATTTTTTAAAATCCGCCTACTGACTACCTACTAGTGGCAATTTGAAAAAACAGTTTTATCGAAAAGTCGAAGTTTGAGCTATGAAGGCGAAATTTGGAATATATATTCTCTAAGGGCCTTAAATGCTCATGTTTTATCGAAAAACAAATATTTGAGCTAGGAAACTGAAATTGGGAATATATCTCTAGGTTTATTAATGAAATCATTCGCAAAGTATGTAGTTAAACAATTCAGTTTTGAACAATTCCTTTACATAAAGTTTTTTACCATAGATACCCACATTTAATCAACAAAAAAAAGTATTTTTTTCAGACCGCAAAAGTCATTGACTTTTCACTTCAACATATTTTTTTATATTTAATTTAGGTTTAAGATATATTTAACAAAAAAAAAAACGTTTGACAACAAAACTATATGCAGTTTGAACAAACATCGTAGTTTTCTTCGTGACTATAGCTCGATATATCTCAATTTTAATGCTGCTCACCGCAATGAAACAACTACCTAACGGAAGCTCTACTGTAAAATAAGAAAACTGATATGTACATCACGATCTGCACATCGATTTTAGCGAGACAAATAATAGTTTCGAGAGCACCCGCCAAAGTAACGTATATTATGGTTTTAGGGTTAAACAGTTAACGTAAGACTTTGATTTTGCTCCAAGTGCGTCTGTTTGGGAAACTATTTGTTAACTCTCTTATGATCGATACAAAATTCTATATTAAATAAGGTCTAGATATATGTACCTACGGCCTTAACGGATTAGTTTGGATAAAAGAATCCAATCTAAAACACTGCCTTTCCGCAGTTTCCGATCATTTCTTTACTGAGACCAATCAAGTGCTGGTGTTAATGCATTTGTGTGATCCAGAAGTTTGCAGGCCTTTTTTTAAACGATTTCCACACGTTCACGCTCCTCTTGTTAATTATTGTTAGATCGTCCTTTTACAACACCGATGCTTCAGTCGTATCAACCCACTGATGTGAATGCACACTCGCGGGAAAGAGTCGGTGATTTCTCCTCCTAGTGGTTTTTTACAGGAAGCGCTGTTTTTGGGGAGCACTGCAGTGATAATCATGGCTCGCCTCTGCAATAATAGTTCAAAACTTTATGACTCTTGTGAATGTTTCGGGCATTTGATACTTCCGAAGCTACATTTGCATAGAAATTGGACATCGGTGCATGCCAGTTCTTTTAGTATAATATTTAAAACCGTATTTTAGGCATATGAGTCATTAGGGACATGCCTCACGATTTGCTGTAACTTAAATCTACTTTCATTAATAGTAGCATTTCTCCTTTGAATACTCGGACTATACTTGTAAATAGAATTTCAGAATTTATAATGCTTGTAACTTACATACATACATCTAAATACATACTTATATGCAGAGTGCCTGGAAATTTCATTTATATAGTGTCATAGTAGGTGATATCCCCATAAACTACAATACCTTAAAGTATAACCGTATAAACCAGTGACTGTTATTTCTGTATTTAAAAGTGACATTTTATTAATTTATCTTTGCACATTAAAAGATTGATACCCTAAACGGGGCGCGAAGATAACACTATTTACTGGTAAAATGTATGCATTTAAACCGGATTTAATCAAGTAAGCCAGAGTATTTGTTATTTGAAATTTAGTTTTAAAAAATAATCACGTTATTTGGAGAACATAAACGATTTATAAATACTAATTACTGCCATCCAACAAAATTACATTTTTTTTTGGCCAACTTGGCAACCATTATCACTTTTCTCAATTATTAAGAAAACATCAGCCAATATCTGCTTATGCAAAACAAACAATTTTATATTTTAAATCTCTTAGGGATGACAATTATATCAATGATCTTATTGTCACGCATTAAAAAAATCATACTAGAATATATTTTCAGCTCACAATAGAAATATTGGTTCGACACTGTACTATGTGTATGTAGTTGCTCGAATATTTATGAAATTGTGACGCCATGATCTCATACAGAAACACTCATGTAAATGATTAATGAATTTGATTCTTAACTACTAGAATAGGAACAACACATTCAATTGAAATACACTTAATCAGAATATTCCCATTTCAAACACGTACCTAAATACTTTGAACTTGCAGCAATAAGCAGACATTTTGACCGTCATATCTCACCCAATTTGCCGCACCTTACACAAGTTGCTGGATTCGGGACATGAAATTCAAATTAATATAAGAAGTCTGTTTTGGCTGTGCATGCAATTTTGAGAAGGTTTTATTTTATTTTATTTTATTTTTCTTCTCTCGTTGCAATAATAATAATTAATGTACCTCGTGTGTATTGTATGCCTATTGCGTATGTGTCTTGGAATTCGGATCACGTTTGCCCCAGAATGATGTGGTGTTTGAGGGAAATAGTGCCTGTGCTGCGAATGTTTCATTTTTGATGACCTAAGGAGAGCCGCTGTGGCATTGGTTGAAGTAGTTTTTTCGCAATATGTATTGTGTTTTGCTGTTTTCTTTATAATGGTCATTGAATTCAAAAAGTAAAGAAAAAAAAACAAACCAATTTTACAGGTAAAACACAAATTATTTAGCATAAAAGGGGATACCATGAAATTCTTTAGAATTTCTTGGAATTATGTTTGCACGAAAATGAACTTGGGATAAGCATAAATTATGATTCCGCCCATGCATTTTGCCAAAGTGACTCAGACTTGGCAAAGGACATAAATCAAGTTGGTATTATTTGTTTGTTATTTCTACAGTGTGTGCGTAGAGTTTGTACGGATTTTTTTAGCATATAAATTCATGCAGGCATCTATGTGTATCATAAAAAATAAGGGATAAAGGCAAAAATGTCGAAAATTTGGATTTTTATTTTAATCTCGTATGCAAAAACCTCAAATGCTTCACAAATCTTGAAAGACTATATAAAGCAAACCAGTTGGAAAGGTAGGCTTACACAGGCTTTTGCCAGTCTCAAGATTTTTTTCCCATTTTTTACTTTCGAGATATTAGGCGAAATGACATTAGGCATTTTACCAATAAACTAAGCCTAGCGACACATTTAACATATTGAAATTGTCCGGCAAGTGTGCATGTAAATCCATGGTTCGACACGACTGGAGACCACGTTTGTCGTTAAAGGGTTATCAAAGAATAATGAAAACGCTATCGACATCGTAAAAGAAGGCAGACCTACAGACCTCAGTTGTTATGAAGTGATGCGAAACAGGGATGCCTGCCAGTATTCATTGAGGTCAAACTGGCGAACCTTACAAGCGGACCAGCAGGGATCCAGTACAGTGGGATGCTATGATCACTTCAATTCTGATTATAGCTTCCCCGTAAAGGAAGAAGAAGAAGAAGTATGTCCTTCTATACACAAGGCTACATAAAATTAAGTCCTAATAAAAAATGACTCCAACCAAAAATGAGGATTTTTTCATAATGAAAAATGTCCCCATTAAAAAAAACATTTGGTTAAAAAAATGTGCTTGGGTGATGCATAGTTTGTAACATAACTTAATATTGCCCGTAGACCCCTAAAAGTTACTATATTTATGATCAGCATCGATAGTAGGTAATGTCGATCTAGCCATGTCTGTCCGTCCGTCCGTCTGTCGGCACAAATTAGGCGTTTAAACTGGGTCTAGAGCGCTGAAATTTTAACCACATACTCTCTAGGGTCCCGAAATAATCAAGTTTACGAATTTTTTAAATCCGCCCACAAACTCAAAAAAAAAAACAAAATTTTTCGAAAAAATCGAATTTTGAGCTAGAAAGCTGAAATTTATATGTGATCTATGACTCCTAAAATAAAACAATTTTATTGAAAAACCAAAATTTGATCTAGGAAGCTGAAATTTATAATATATACTCTTTAGGGGACCTTAAGGCTCATGTGGAAATATTTTCAAATTCAGCCTGCTGACACGCCCACAATTTAAAAAAAAACTTTTTTTGAAAATCCAAAGTTTGAGCTAGGGAGCTGAAATTTATAATATATACTCTCTAGGGGCCCTTAATGCTCATCCGTAAAGTTTGTTTTTAAATCCGCCTACTGACACGCCCACAATTAAATAAAACAATTTTTTTTGAAAAACCCAAGTTTGAGCTAGGGAGCATTTTTTCTTACAAAAACTTCGTTTTTTTCGATAAAATCCTTTACATGTTATATAACAAAATATGTAGAGCGTTCTTAACTTATGAGGGATAGGAATAAGAATAGGGTATCCAACAGTTCGCCCAAGCGGACTGTAGCCCGTCCCTATGTTTTTTTTTTTAATTTCGCGCGTTGCGTCATCTACCGGACTGAATTAAGTTAGGTATTACAAACAGTTTATTTATTTATATAGGCAGCTACTCGTATATTAATCGAGCCTTTGGATTTTTTAATGCTTTGATAACATTAGTGACCTTTTTTCCATTGGCGTTTCAACTAGGTGTGATGGTGTAGCATCTTCAGCGAATTAACTACAACATATCCAACCTATTGCAATGTAACGAATAATATATGTTATGAAGTTTCTTTTTGTAGGCAAGCGCATTTTGAATAAAATTTTCAGTTTTTTTTTTGTGTTAATAAAATATTTTTATTACCACCTGTTTATTTTTGCCAAGGCAATAAGTTGTTACCTATGTGTAATGTTTTTAAGGCCGGAACGAATCCTCTTTAAAACAGCAACGTAAATCTAGTTGCCGGAGCTCACGGAATAATAGATGTGTTTAAGCAACATTTGCAGCAGCTGCTAGAAGTGTGCCCCATCTTGAAGAATGGCAATCCTATATCAACTATTTTCTAGATTTCACTACACTCGCAATGAATTTTAACTCGATCTTAAGTGACATTTGGTTGTCTACATTTCGCTTTTATCGATGTTGATTTAAAAATTTGCCAAGTTCGAACTAAGTAAAATTGCAGGGTTCCGAATTCGATTTTATCGATTTGCAAGTGATCTCAAATCGACCATGTTCACTAGATGTGAAATACTGAAAATAAGCAGACCCGATTAAAAATGTGTGTGAAAGATAATTGCGTAGTTATTATTTGGTTTAGCTTTAATTGTATTGTCATTGTAAAGATCGCTTAGCATTTGAAATGAAAACTCTTAAGTGAGAGTGAAGATGAACTAAGTTAGTTCCACAAGGCCAAGTAAGTGAATATTGTTTTGTTTTGACAAATGTTTTCATTTGACCATGTACGTTTACCAGCCGAAATTCTGTGTGAGAAATAATCAACGAAAGTAAATATTTTTCATTTATCTTCTGACAATTTTCTCAGAAAACGCGAACGGGTTTTTTTAGTTTCGCACCAAAGTTAATATAAATTTACGTTTGCATATTAGTACACGAACGGACTTTATATAAATCGCGAAAATAAGACAACATTTGAAAAACCAAACAACGTACTTCGGAAATATCGGAAGTGTGTTACAGAACGACACCAATCGGTACGTACTAGTGTGGCTAACATTACAGCAGATCGACAGTAGACCAAATTCTAACACTGAGACAAATCCCGGTACAGACCAACAAATTTCAAGTCACGACTAACCACCTTTGCATTGACTCTTAATTGCCATTGCCGAATACAGGATCCCAGCAAAACTGATCCGGCTGTATTGCGTGGTGCCTGAAAACAAGCAGGGTAATGTGCACTTTGGATGCAGCTCTTCCGAATTATTCCAATCTTGCCCGGATTTCGGCAAGCTGCCGAATAAATGGGTTCAAAACTCCTGACTCGAAGAAAACGCATGCTCTACTTAATCGTAATCCTACCAGTTCTGCGCCGAGTGCTTTCGAAAACCAGAAATGGAGAGTAGATATTGAGCTACTTTCAAAGAAACATTTGTTGTAGGAAACAACAGCGAACTATTTAAGCTGTACCAAGGGTGGATATATGCCAGAAAGCTTTATCAAGTCGAATACATTAGCTTATCCACAATAAGAGGATCTTCAACTTCAAGCCCCATATCGCAGAGGAATCTCTTCACGGCCCGCGAGCCTATTAATAACCTAATAGTTTATCCACGGCCCTACTTCTTGAAAAACTCCGATAAATATCCAAAAGTAAAAAAAGGCAGCAGAAGCTTCTTAAAATGTTCCTTTCGGAATCGGGGTCAAATTGAAGGTCACTTTCATACGTGTCTAAAATATAGTTTCGCGCATGGCGAAGAAGCTTTAAAGGACAATTCATATGAGAGCGACAAATTACCTGCACTTCACATGACTTAATTTTTTGGTCACGAATTTCAACAAGAGAAGTTCAAGCAAATCCTAACAATTCATATGAGAGCGACAAATTACCTGCACTTCACATGACTTAATTTTTTGGTCACGAATTTCAACAAGAGAAGTTCAAGCAAATCCTAACAACATTCGCGTTGGTGTTGGCTTCAAAAATCTTGGAATTCGACATATGGGTAATTAAACCGTACTGAACCCTGTTTTTTTATACCCTATTCTAGGGGTATATTAATTTTGACGCATAGTTTGTAACATACCTTAATATTGCCCGTAGACCCCTAAAAGTTACTATATTTATGATCAGCATCGATAGTAATGTCGATCTAGCCATGTCCGTCCGTCCGTCCGTCCGTCCGTCCGTCCGTCGGCAAAAATTAGGCCTTTAAACTGGACCTAGAGAGCTGAAATTTTAACCATATACTCTCTAGGGTCCCGAAATAATCAAGTTTACGAATTTTTGAAATCCGCCCACAGACACGCCCACAAACTCAAAAAAACAAAATTTTGGAAAAAATCGAATTTTGAGCTAGGAAGCTGAAATTTTTTATATATGATCTATGACTCCTAAAACTGCTCGGGATATAAAATTTTCAAAATCCGCCCACTGCCACGCCCACAAAAAAATAAAACAATTTTATTGAAAAACCAAAATTTGAGCTAGGGAGCTGAAATTTTTAATATATACTCTCTAGGGGCCCTTTAAGCTCATGTATAAATATTTTCAAAATCCGCCCACTGACACGCCCACAAATAAATAAAACAATTTTTTTGAAAATCCAAAGTTTGAGCTAGGGATCTGAAATTTATAATATATACTCTCTAGGGGCCCTTTAAGCTCATGTATAAATATTTTCAAAATCCGCCCACTGACACGCCCACAAATAAATAAAACAATTTTTTTGAAAATCCAAAGTTTGAGCTAGGGAGCTGAAATTTATAATATATACTCTCTAGGGGCCCTTTATGCTCATGTGTTAATTTTTTTTTAAATCCGCCTACTGACGCGCCCACAATTAAATAAAACAATTTTATTGAAACACCCAAGTTTGAGCTAGGGAGCGTTTTTTTGATAAAATCCTTTAAATGTTATATAACAAAATATGTAGAGCGTTCTTAACAATTTAACCATACTTAGACTTTTGTCACGCCCACTTATAAAGGATAGGAATAAGAATAGGGTATCCAACAGTTCGCCCAAGCGGACTGTAGCCCGTCCCTATGTTTTAAATATATTTTCATGAACTATTCACATGTCCTACTCTTGGAATAGTAATATTAGCAAGTTTCGGTTTATAAATGCATTGAAAATGGTTTTCTCCGTAGTTTGTCTAATCGTTCGTTCGCACAACTCGCGCTCATTTGTAGATAAGGCCCTATATGAGCTGTAAATGCTTTAACTTGGAAATGTTGTGTATCGGATTTTTGAGCTTATTTTTCATAATGTTTGGGTAGATTTTTCAATTAGATTGAATACTTTTGGGGGCAATTTTCCAACTTTTGATTTCGGCCTAGTTTTTATTGGGGCTAATTAAAGTTTGTGGAGATTTTTCATAATGAAACTTTATCCCAAATTGAAAAATGAAAAAAAAGCAATATGTATTATAATTTAAAAAATACATTTTCGTTACAAATTTTTTGGGTAATTTTTAATTTTTGGTGTAAGGATAAATTTCATGTAGCCTTTCGAGTAATTTTTCTTTCACTTAATTGTTTGAAAAATATGTTTTGCTTTCGATTTAAATCCACTGAGTTTGCAAAAAAGATGTCTTAATACTGTTTTTCCTTTTGTTTCCTTTACAGAAAAATAAATTTTACTGCTACGCGTTCTTCACAATGAACAAAAAGACATCGATGCAACTCCGGCAAGATCATCGTGAATACCTATCAGTAAGCTATGCCGCCGATGAAATATTTACCTATACATAAAACATGTTCTAGCACATCTTGGTAATTTTTTTTCTATTAATAGGCACTCGAAACAGAACTTAAGGACAAACTGGGAATTGACAGTTTCCTAGTGCAACCCATCCAAAGACTGACACGATATCCCCTGTTGTTGCAACAGTTCATATCGGTAAGAAATACATTCCTGAAGTTTTATCACACCCTCATAACTAAATATAAATATTTTCGCCAGGAATTCTACAAAAATGGCATCAATTGTAAGCCCGTATTGATGTCGTGCTGTAAGCTAGAAACGCGAATGAGACATCTTCTAGAAATTGTAAATCAGGCTGAAGAGATCAAATCCATAGAGGATCTAAATGAAGTTAGTATTGCATACTGCTGTACCAAATCATCACATTGATCATATTCTTTTTTTCAGCTTAACATTCTCGATCAAGGATATTTCCGGAAGTCGAGTGAATTCGATGCATACAATCACAAGTCTCGGAAAAAATATCGCTGCAAGGTGTTCCTGTTCGACAAGTGCCTTCTTTGTACCGAAGTTCGAAAAAAGCGTTTGTCCTATCGTTGCCATTACTCATGGGAGTCCATTGAGGTTACCATAAACAATTCCAAGTCCCTGCTCGTCACTCATAGAGTTCAAAATCGTCCTGAATATGAGTTTGCCGCAACAGAAGCTGTTGTGATAAAGAAATGGATGAATTGCATACTCAGGATAACTGAAGCGATGAATGAAGAATTGGCGAGTGTCGGAAAATGGACACTGCCAATGGAAGTGGTGTTGGCGATTGGCTTTGTGATATGGTTAATGTTTCGATTGTTGTAATACTTAAGAGTGACACCATATTTTTTTTAGGAATAAGTAAAGTTTGTATTATAAGAACTGATTTAAGTTTCTTTGCTTGTAAAACATGTGGAAACGAAAAAAAGTTGCGTTTTAAAAAGAAAGCGAGCAAGGGAAGGCGGTTAAAGATTGCTTGCTAAAAGTGAGTTAAGCCATTTGCGTTGTTATACCAAAATACATGAAGGGCAAGTCTCCTTCACTCCCTAAATACTTGCTGATTTTGCTGTTATTATAAATATATTGCCAAACAATGGGTGCACTTTACTTTACTATACTTAACCAATATTGGGCGGCACATAGAACCGCAGGGCCAAGATCAATGAAACTTCTACCAGATGCTATTAAGGCAATTATAACACTCCCTTTTTTATACCCTATTCTAAGGGTATATTAATTTTGACGCATAGTTTGTAACATACATTAATATTGCCCGTAGACCCCTAAAAGTTACTATATTTATGATCATAATCGATAGTAATGTCGATCTAGCCATGTCCGTCCGTCCGTCCGTCCGTCCGTCTGTCGGCAAAAATTAGGCCTTTAAACTGGACCTAGAGAGCTGAAATTTTAACCATATACTCTCTAGGGTCCCGAAATAATCAAGTTTACGAATTTTTAAAATCCGCCCACAGACACGCCCACAAACTCAAAAAAACAAAATTTTGGAAAAAATCGAATTTTGAGCTAGAAAGCTGAAATTTTTTATATATGATCTATGACTCCTAAAACTGCTCGGGATATAAAATTTTCGAAATCCGCCCACTGACACGCCAACAAAAAAATAAAACAATTTTATTTAAAAACCAAAATGTGAGCTAGGGAGCTGAAATTTAATTTTAATTTTAATATATACTCTCTAGGGGCCCTTTAAGCTCATGTGTAAATATTTTCAAAATCCGCCTACTGACACGCCCACAGCCTACAAAACAAAAATCTTTTTTTGAAAATCCAAAGTTTGAGCTAGGGAGCTGAAATTTATAATATCTACTCTCTAGGGGTCATCTATGCTCATGTGTTAATTTTTTTAAATCCGCTTACTGACACGCCCACAATTAAATAAAATAATTTTATTGAAAAACCAAAGTTTGAGCTAGGGAATTTTTTTTTGATAAAATCTTTTAAATGTTATATACCTAACAGAATATGTAGAGCGTTCTTAACAATTCAACCATACTTGGACTTTTGTCACGCCCACTTATGAGGGATAGGAATAAGAATAGGGTATCCAACAGTTCGCCCAAGCGGACTGTAGCCCGCCCCTATGTTTTAAATTATGTTTTACCTGCTCAGGTTTGGGCTCTGCGCGGTGGTCGAGTAATCGATAATTCGACATCGCTTAGCTCGTCCTCATGTGGCGGAGGCAACACTACGAAATCAACGTGATCCGCATCACGAATAAGCATTGCCATTTATTCTTCATGGCTGCTCTCATATATCAAATGCTCAATTTGAGCTTGGGTTAAATGCTTTTGGCTTTTCGAAAAGGCGCAAAACACGGACACAATTATAGCGCAGAAACAATGAGAAGACATAAATACGCGGGAAATGTACTCGAGAAACGCGGAATACTGGAATGAAATGGAATCACAGCCATTGTGAATGCGAGCCGACGTGGAGTTGTTTTGCATTCTCAGACACCGGCATTGGCGGGTCGGCCGAACATTCGACCACTTACCTTTACGGGCATACGGTTTGCGGGAAAATGACGGATCGCACCCGTAGTATTTTTGACATCAAATATACGTTGAATAATAGTTGGAATTGAGAGAATTTATTATATAGCCGATTGCAAATATTTTCACCGAATTTTTGTAGAAAAAAAATAAAAAAACCAAAAAAATTGCGAAGCCTCAAGGAGCGAACTACCAGGTAAATGGCCGAATAGCGCAAAACAAAATTTCATGTGAATTGACAAAGGATCAAACCAACATATTCGCTGCGGTGCCAGTGGATACCACTCTCCGGCTCACCTGGGCAAAATTCGAAAGTTGCTGGTCGAGTACTCGACCACTAGCCCAAAATGGGTTAAGCAAAAATTAACTAGCATTTTGAAAAAAGATTTACTAATGAAAAAGAAGTCAGCAGGAGTCAACGGTATATCCAACATTGTACTAAGACAATCGGGATGCAGTTGACATCTAAACGGCACTGTTTGCAATGCACTTATTTATACATATTTTACAGTGCGGTGGAAGACAGCTGTGATACATCCTCTACAGAAAAAGGGAAAAGACAACTCCAAACCGACGAACCTCCGGTGAATAAGTCTCATTCCGGGTATTAGTAGGGTATTTAAAAAATCATCAATAAAGCTCAAATATTATTCCAGAAACACAGTTTAGTTTTATGGCAGGGCATGACGCAGTATCTGCCGCGTCTAAACTAGTTTCTGATATACAATGGAACACAGCTAAGCATCAGTGCACCAGTGCCGTTTTGTTGATTTAGAGAAGGCTTTGGACACCATATGGTAAGAAGGTCTACGGCTGCAAAGACTTGGCATAAGTAAACCACTTTTATGTATACTTTATGATATGCTAAGTGGTAAAAATTTGTTGTCAAAAGTGGTAACGGAACTCCTACCGCACTTTTTGAGATTGAAAATGGACTTCACAGGGGAGCGGTAGACTCGCCGATTCTCTTCTGCGTTTACAACAGCTATCTGGCTCAAAACTCATCCGAAATCTTTTGCAGCTTGACTTCTACCAGATTCAGCGATATTGTGTTGGCTGGATGTTGGAAATAAACTTTTAGGAATCAGAAACTATCTTGTTAAGGACTCCTTTATCTAGGGCCGTAAGGGATAGAAGAACGAACTGCTGCATTTTTTTGATCGTAGAACCACATGGAGATTCACTATTGAGTTAAAGTGCAGTTAAGCAACTTGGCATCTGGCTAGATCAGTATCAATATTTCGGCTTGATTGCAAGGTGGAAGTGAGTTGTATGGTTGGTATGGTTTAACGTATAGTTTAACGTTGCACTATCTCAAATCGAAAAGATTCGGATGTTTGAGAGGCACTGTCAACTGATGCTGCCTTGGATTGCACAGACCACATAAAAATGATAGATAACTTTTTGATAAAGCTGATTCGGGACCACATTGCAAGAGCTATGTCCTCGACTAATGCTCTTGTTTTCGGGGCTTACTACCCCAACATCAAATACCATGAGAGTGCGTCTAAGTGGCTTTATACCGAGCGATGAATTCATCTACTGAGGCAGTCGGAGGGTCTGTACAGGATAGATTGGTCTACCCGCGAGCAGAGCTGTTGTTGTACAAACTGGAGCAGAGCGCCTTTGGTTAAGTAGGGCTGTGTCCCATCGGGATCGAAGTGAAAGGCGAAAACAGGGGAAACAATTCTGTTGGCTGAACAATGGCTTTATTTCAGTTACTTATAGTTGTTTGACTACAAGATCTAGGGACAAAAATTAAGTGAATTGTTTGAAGTTTTAAATTGTTAGGTTGTAAGTTAATTAAGGGCCATTCTCTTCACTATCGCAATTCGAAAGAAAGCGTCTGGCTTAGATCAACTTGCTGATTTGCACTTGTAATTGAATAGTATTATTTTTTCGATACAACTTTAAAGATTTCAAATTGCTCACTAAAATACCCTCGGAAAATTTGAGTCAACCGGCAGATTGTTCGCATCCCAAAATGAAAAGTTGATTACCCATCCCAACTCGGACTGAAGAAAACTGTCTCGGCAAGTTGAAAGTCAACTTCGAGCGAAGAAAATGGCCTAAGGTAGTTTAAGTTGTTTTAATTCGTTTTTATTTTTAGATGAAAGTAAAAAACCAAAAAGACTATAAGTAAACCATGTTTTTTTTTTGTAAATTCATTCTTGGTGAACAAATTTACTTCTTAAAATTTAGACTCAAAACTGTTAGGCTAGTTTCTTGTTTTGAATTTTTGTCTAGCTTTAAGTTAGTTATAGCCACAAAATAGAATAAATGAATAAAAAAGATTAACTGGCACCCGTAGAAGCGCGGCAGTTTTAATTTCATGGTAAGGCTAACTCTAAGCCAGCAAATCACTACATCTGTAAAGACGCCACAAGACATCCAATATAATCAATAATGTCAATGTTCAAAGTGTAAATTATTTTATTAAGATAAAATTTGTTTTATGTTTTTAAAACTAATCAGGCTGGCTTTCGATAATGTCAATAGTAAATTTGTTCTCAAAGGTCATCTCATAGTTTAATCAGGCTGCAGGAATAAGTTGATCTTAGAGTATCACCTCTATTCCAATTATAGTCAGTCCAAGCCACTGTCCACTCCAGCTGAGCTCCTATCGGTTGAAGTCGTTTGAGTATTACCGATGATTTCACTTGAAGTCGTTTCGTCTTTACTATTGGAATCAATCATTTGCTTGATGAACTTTAAACTGTGTTGCATATCTTCTGATGAGTTTGAGCGCAATTCCAGCAATTGGCATCCATGTTGTGACATTCTAAATGAATTTTCTGCCGCAATAAGGTCAATTGCCTTTAAGGCGTCATAACCACCGCGATAAACTAAATCCTTTTCCGATATCACTTCAGTGTAAATCATGCATTTCGCAAACACGAATACTTTGCTAGCATAGCCGCGATTCCGCTCAAAATCGAATATATACAGTTCTAGAACTTTGTGAAACGCGTTGCATGGATGGAACAGATTCAACTAAAATGAACAAAATGTTGAATGCATATTATTAGAAAAAAAAATCTTTCAAACTCACACTGCTCCAATCAATAATATCGCCAATTTTAGCTGCTTCGTTAGTAGTGTCCAAAAGTTTACAAATTGCTGTTTCTAATGCACAACATGATTTTATTTGATCCCTGGAAACATTCGCCACCAAGTAAGCCTGTATTGGAAGATATTATGAGATCAAACTAATAAAGGGTGTCCCAAAATTTACGCAATATTTGAAGTAAATACGAGTACAATAGATTTTTTATTCTTTAGATTGTTATTTTTTTATTGAATCATAAAGTACTCATGTATGGTTATGTATGGAATATCACATCTGACAATTGGCCGCCATGGCTTTGCTGGCACATACGCACTCTTTTGTCGAAATTCTCCATGACCATTTTGCGTGAAGTAGCGTTGAATTTCCTATTCAATGCAAGGGTAGTTGTGGGTTTGTTGGCTTGGACCTTTTACTTCAAATAATTCCATAACAAGAAATTCAATGGTGTTAAATCGCACAATCAAGGGGGTCAATTCTGATCAACGAAACAATAGAGCACACGACTAGGAAATGTCTCATCCCAAACTTTCATTATATTTGAAATGCTAATGTTCAACAATGACAGCATGATGTTCTCTCGTGTAATGCTCCATTTTTACTAAACCCAAACTGTCAGCTGTCTAATTGTTTTATTTTAGGGTTGCCAACACTTTTCTACACAAATGGCGGGCAATTCAAATCTTGCGTTAATTTTGGGACACCCTTTATAACACTTTAAAATGTGGTACCAGTTCAAAATGGTTTCATCAACTTGAGACAGATTTAAGTATGTGGAATGTTAGTCAAGGCTATCGTGAATAAATTTTGAAGGAATGTTTTTCTTTGTCAGCAATGTTAATTAAATTGCTGAATGGGAACAATACCCCTGTCAACAGAATCATAATCTTGCATTTAACGAATTTTTAAGGCAATGTTAAAAAAGTCATTAACTGTTTGCATTTGAAATAAGCCACCAAAAAACCTACTTAATTACATACCTTTAAGAATTCCTTCAATAGCAAGCTGTATCTGGGCAATCTCTGGATAGGTTGTAGTAAGAAACTTTCGATTCCTAATTTCTCACCAAGTTCTTCCTGTATATACTGTATTTAAAAAATAAAATAATAATAAAATAAAAAGTTGTAGGCTTATATTCATAGTCCTTAACAATTGGTGACTGACGGACAAACATAGATCGGTTTATCTTTCGATGCTGATCTTTTTTGATTACTTTAATTTTTAAATTTTTTTCAAACCCCAAGAAATATAAGGATTTTAAATGTCAAAAAATGGAGAATGTAAAATCATCTCTTGGCAGTTTCTTCTCCACATGTATAGCGGGGACTTTGATGAAAAAATGGAAGTTCATTTTTGCAAATTGTAATCAAATATTTTAAGGTCTACAAACAACAAAAAAGTTTCTGCGTTGACTGTTTGTAAATTTAACTGGTGGGATTGAAAAGCGCATTTTAGCCGGCTGGCAGGACGTTGTGAGTACCTCCAACAAATATTTAAATATCACCTTGTTGACCCTATAAAACCTAAGAATCGAGTCTGTTAATAAAATATAAGTTTGTTTGTATTTATGTATGTTTCTTTTTACCAACACTGATTGAGGTAACTTCCGAAGTTTAGAATTATTGCACAAGCACCTTCTAGATGGCTTGCCTTTGTCGGATTTCTTCTTTATTGACTTCTTCCACCAATATTCGCAAAGCAATGCTTTGGATTTTGCGAGTGTTTTTTACACCATAGCGTAAAAAGTATATGTAGGTATGTAAAAGTAAAATTATTAAACGACAGAAAAGTAAGCTATTTCGAGCAATCATATGGTGATATCTGACAGGATTCTCTCAATTTTGTTTAATTGAAAATAGTTTCCCGCGGAATTCGTTATAGGAGAATTTAGCTCCCGGGCGAAATTCTGTTCGTTTTCAAGTTACAAATATACAAAGCAGTGAATTGGTAGGGTTAGGAACATTTCAATCCTGGTTATACCCTCGCCATGAAGGAAGAAAAAGGTTATGATATGTTAAGCCTCCTGGAAACCACAATGTAGGTATCTTAGAATGAATTGTTCGAAATGTCTTCCGAGTTCCATATTAAAGATGAGAAGAGCAACTATGCGAATCTAACCAGTTTTTGGAATAGTACAGTGGCCCAAATTGAAGTCCATATTTGAAAAATTTGCAGTTCATTTACATAGGTAATATATTATTATTGGCCGAGTCTCTTTTTCAAGCATCTCATTCTGTTTATAATGTCTGAGCGTTTGTATTTAAATATCATTCTTGTATAGGTCTTGATTTTTTTTTTCAATTTATTTCTGTATTCAAATTGTGAGGATAATTCGTTGGCCCTTCATCCGTGCGGAAAGAGAAACATAACGGCTCTCTGAAATAACACCAAAGGACATTTAGCCAACAAATTTAAAAACTTGTCAAAAATCTAAATAAAAATTTGTGGAATTTTTTCCTAAGAATAAACGCCCAAATAGTACGGCGCAAAAAATGTTGTTTTTTTCATTTTAGAAAAACAAGAAAACCTCACATGCGGACTAGTAGGGATGCAGTAAAGTGGGAAGATAAGATTAATTAAGTCGTCATTATAGCATCGCCGTTAAGGAAGAAGGCAAAAAATAGGGACGGGCTACAGTCCGCTTCGGCGAATTGTTGGAAACCCTATTCTTATTCCTATCCCTCATAAGTGGGCGTGACAAAAGTCTAAGTATGGTTGAATTGTTAAGAACGCTCTACATATTTTGTTATATAACATTTAAAGGATTTTATCGAAAAAAACGAAGCTTTTTTTAAAGAACGCTCCCTACCTTTTTTTTAAATTGTGGGCGTGTCAGTAGGCGGATTTTGAAAATATTTACACATGAGCATAAAGGGTCCCTAGAAAGTATATATTATTAATTTCAGCTCCTTAGCCTCAAACTTTGGTTTTTCAATAAAATTGTTTTATTTAATTGTGGACGTGTCAGAGGGCGGATTTTAAAAATTTTATCTCCCGAACAGTTTTAGGAGTCATAGAAACATATATTAAATATTTCAACTTTCTAGCTCAAAATTAGATTTTTTCGATAAACTTTTTTTTTATTACCCTAGGTTAAAATGTCAGCTCTCTAGGTCCAGTTGAAAGGCCTAATTTTTGCCGACAGACGGAAATTTGTAAATTTAACGGACATGGCTAGATCGACATTACTATCGATGCTGATCTTAAATATAGTAACTTTTAGGGGTCTATTGGCAATATTAAGGTATGTTACAAACTATGCGTCAAAATTAATATACCCTTAGAATAGGGTATAAAAACAACAAACTAAAAAATATATTTAGGAAAAAAATGGTAGAAATGTGTTAAGCTTCTTTCCAAATCAAAATGGAAACCAGCCGCGGGGTGAGTTTGACTTTGGGTGTCACACTACTAAGAGCGACACATGAGACCCACACAATCAGCTTCCCAGCATCATATTTCAGGATATTTTATTTAAACGTTTGAGCTTAGTCTAATGTTTGTCATGTTGGTGTTTTATTTTTAATAGTCTGTCAGGCGTAGGAAATCGAGGTAAAAATAGTCAAGACTGGGGTGGATTTCTGGAAATGGACTTTTTTTTTTTTTTTATAAAAAAGGAATTCCAAATCGTAGAGCAGTCAGACTCAGTAACGGTCCATTGTACTACCAGGCAGAATTCCTCCTTTTGGTGTAAAGGCATGTGAATGGGTGGCGTATGTTGTTGTTCCCCATGGGGATTGAACCTGCACCGCACGGGTAACAAGCCAACACACTAACCTCTACACCGTCGCCACCCACTGGAAATGGACTTAAAGTGGTAAATGGTGACAATCTGTCCAATGGCTAGCAGTAAGTGACATACAAAAATAAACAACTATGGACATATATTTGACTGTGGTATGTAAGGAGCACCCAGGCCTTGCGGGTTGGTGGTGGGGGGTAATTATTTTGTTTCGCTATTTTTTCCATAGGAGTTTTTGGGATCCGGTAAAGCGAAAAGGTTACGATCCGTTTAATCCCGATCATAGCATCGCCATTTAGAAAAGCAAGATGTCATGTGTATATTGCACTGCCGTTTATCACCAGTCCACTGACCTGAACATCCACATTTTGCTGCATTCAACGTCATAGTGACTGTGCTCACGGTTATTCTTTTTGTATGCCCACGGCAGGAATCCTAATCGGACTATTTCTGATTTTTCTATATACGCTTCGTTTTTCAGACCGGTGACAACTTAATTTTCGAGTACACGTCTTATACCAGGAACGATTGAAACTGTAATTCCAAAATAGCAGCGAATAAGAAAAAAAAGTTTGATGGGGATTTTCACGGTGAGCGATATAAAGTGAAAACGAGACAATTATTATTACTAGGGGTCGCACCATGGTCGAAATTCGACCAATTTATTCTATAAGTTGAAAAAAAAACAAAGTCGACTGTTATACATATTAATTGGAAAATGAAATTTTTCGACATTGCATTCTCTGATTTCACATGATATAAAATTTTTCCGGCATTTTCATGTAACTTCAAGTTTTCAAGCATTTTCAAGTAACTTAAAGTAACTTCAAGCATTTTCAGGTAACTTCAATTATTTTCAAGCATTTTCAAGTAACTTCAAGTAACTTTAAGCATTTTCAAGTACCTTCAAGCATTTTCAAGTACCTTCAAGCTCTTTCAAGTAAATTCAAGCATGTGCAAGTAACTTCAAGTATGTTCAAGCATTATCAAATGCATAACACGCACAGCAATGTTGTTGTTGGTAACTTCTTGCCAAACTGCGGCATAAAACTTATATAACGTGTGAACATTTGTATTTATTCATGTTGAGTGAAAAAACATGACTAGACAATTCAAATGCTTGTGAAAACTGCCATAAAAGTGCCAATTTTTTAATAAAGATTTTTATCATATTTTGCTATACAATCTTTTTTATATTAAAGATTTATCCAACAAATTATTTTACAAAGACAGCGCCAACACACCAAAATTCTCCAGATACATTTTTCCCGTTCCGCGTCAAAAGAGAAAATTATACATACAATATTACTCGTATTATGGATGTTTTTTCGATGTGCGACAAACACCATCCGAAAGCAGAGCTAAGCTTGGGGAAAATCGTTTTTGAATATTTTCGCATTTGACAACAAAAAAATCGGGTTTACATTTACTGTATTGTATTGTACTGTTCAAAATATCAGAAAATGAATTGGTTGAAGCGAACAATAGATGAAATAGGATCAGCATTTGTCCGTCCTCCAAACAGATATGGACAAAGTACGATGCAAAAAGCACAACCAATTTCCTCTCCATAAGCAGGGAAAATATAAGTTCGGTAGTTGGAGCGGTTACTGGCTATTGCCTTATAGGCAGGCATGACATCGGAATGGGAGAATGACTTCTGCAGAAACTGCAGAGACGTTGTAGAAGAGGATACCATCACACAACTCCTGTGTTACTGCCCGGCACTAACCAATGCGAGGAAACAAACTCTTGACAACTATTTATTGGAAAATATAAACGATCTTAGGTAGACAGACATTTGGTGTGTAAGCAAATTCGTCACAAAATTCAAATGGTTAAACTAATTTGAGGCTCAACCCCCTACGACTGTGGCAACCACTCCTTCGTGCCCATTTCCGTGGACCAGTATTGGTAGGGGTTGGTACTGCAACAGTCACCCACACTCCATACACGATGCGGGTGGGATTTAGAGGTTCGTATGGCTCTGCCACTGTCCTCAAGAACAGAACTTGACTGAGCACCAGCCCCATTCCGGCATCCCTTCCATGGATTCAATTAACGTTTTCAAGGTTCGACTGAAGCAGTCACCCGACTCGGTATTACCTGCAAACGAAAAAAGGGTAATTTTGTGGTTCGGTTGAAGCAATCACCTCAAAACACTCTCCTTTCCGCGGATTGGGAAGCAAAATTGGTTCGTATGAATCTCTCCCATGCTGCGCAGTGACTCGGGATCAGTCTGGGTTTTGAACTGATAACAGTCACCCCACTCGGATCCTAAGATATGCAGCAATAATAGCCACACACCGGTATTCGACTGAGAACAGTCATCCCTATCCGTACTCCTGGCAAAGAGGGAGGACTGCTTGAGGTGGAACTGCAACGGTCACTTCAATCAGCACTCAATTCTTAGGGCTAGAGGGGTTGGACTGAAGCAGTCATCCTCAGAATGTTATTTTCCCTTCGAGCAGAAAAATGGGACCAGAACTGTAGTTCGACTGTAACAGTCACATCACTGTGCTCGTCTCCACGGATATTGGAATCGTGTGTGCACTATTTCTACTCTGCATTTTCCAACTTCTCTTCTCGGAGTTATATCCACATAATCACCTTACAGAAGGCAAATAGAGTCTCCAAACAAGCCGAGCAAACGTCGGCAGCCCCCCACCCTCCCAAATATAGAGACCCACCATGCTGAATTTCAAGTTTCTGGGTCTAATGGTGTAGGCTATACCGTGATTATTCGGTTTTTTCAACTTTTTTTTTTATACAGATTATCAATTTTTTACCACAAAATAAGGCTTCATTTTGTCAACAATTTCCTGGGATCTCCGCTTGTTTATGGTATACAAAACGTAGTCGAACATATAATGGTTCTGTTAAAATAAACAAAAATACTTTATTGACAGAAATCCGTTCGTCGCAAAGTATCTTAATATTTACCTGAACGAAACCCAAAAACTCTATAAATAATTTTGTTAGATCCTTTCGATTAGTCCGTAACATTGGTAGCAGAATATCGCGATGAAACACAGCAATCCTTTCGATAGGTCCGAAGACCTGAAACTCTTTTCCCTGTAAGCCTCGAGGCAAGTCCTTTTGCGCGAACATATTTCTATAATTTGTTATTCCAGTAAATAGAATTCGTATGTAATTTTCCTCAGTTTCGATCAGTTCTTGCATAATATTTCTGAGTTGCATATTGCATTTAATGATATTTGGATTAATTTGATTCCTGCTGCAATTTATAACAAAATACAATTGCACGAATGACTTTCCAGATAATGTTTGATTTTACATACCCATGTGGACTCTGGTTAAACGACATGCTCTGTTTCAATTGTGAGCTAGTAGAAACTGCTCTTGGAGCCTCCGCATACGATGCTCTTTGCCGCGGAGCTTTTGATGGGAATCTATAAAAAAATCGAAAAGGAAATCATAATCATTCAACTAATAGATTCATGGATGGGGGCACCAATACTTTTTCTTTTTTTTTAATGACGAAGTGGATCACAACTCTCCCGAATCAGAGCTTTCCTACTAGTCCGCGTGCTATTTAGGTACCATTTGAATATTTTAAAACTAACTACGTATAACTTAATAAATATGTTTAGTTGGTAATACTGTAGTGAGCAAATTATATAAAACTTGAAGTTACCCGTGACTTCTGATAAATTTTTGAGAGTTTTTGACAAAAACGTTTGTTTTTAGGCAAAAGCAAAATTACTTGACCAACTCTATTAACCAACTAAACTTAACCGGCTTTCGACTCGTAAAAAAATTCTGCCTGCTGCCTTCTATCCTCTGCAATCCCGGGCACGCTGCATCCAGGTGTCTTGCCCAAGCGCACTGGCATCCGCGACCGATCGGTCTTCGTTGCCTTCTCGAACTTGTGAGCTGGAGTCGAAGATCCATTTGGGGGGAGTTTATCTATTAACTATGAGAAACTCTCCTTTTAATGTTTTTAGGCATCTCAGAAACACAAATTGGAGGAATTACAACTCAACGACTTAGTAACATAGTTCACCGGCAGAAATCGATGCAATGGTGGTCACAGTAACCTCTGCCATGAACAAAGCCTTTAAAAAGATCTGTCATACTATGAGGAAAGCCAATATGGTGGAACTCCATTTTAGCTTCTCTACGTAAGAAAAGCAGGAGCGAACACAATTCGTCCAGCGCCCAAGTTGACTGTGATGGCGATACAGACAGCAAAGAACTACGAGTATAAAAATGAACTTAAGAGGGAACAACATGAATCGTGGAAGCTTTTCTATGAGAATATAGAAAAGTCAAGCGGCTCTGGTAGTGGTGCCGCGACATAAAATATGTGGCCATATTTTAAGGAATGGCGTTATGTCGTTGTTCGAAAGCGCCATTATGGGCTTTTACCACTTTCAAGAAATAAAGCCCATAATAAATTTTTCCCCAGAAAATTGAATATCTTCTCGAATTAAACAGTGTTTGGCTATTTTTTGCAACTCAAGTCTAAAAAAACGTAAAGTATTTTTAAAATATGCCCAACATTGCACCAACTTTTCGGCGATTGTTCATTATATGTTGATGTCTTCTATAAATGTACATAATGTCCAAATGGACAGTGTGGCTTTATAAAATGGTTATAAGGTTCATTGACGTTATGTAACCGGTACCATAGTATTTTGAAATATGGCGTTATGTCGCAAAAAATATGGCCTTATGTCACATGGCCTAATGTCACGGCACCTATAGTAGGCTAAGGAAATTTATCTCTAAATCTTCTCAAATGCTAAGTTTAATTAAAAATCAAGGCGGATTGTGGTCCTCAATCAGTGAGGAGACTGTGTCTCCTGCTTGACCCCACTTCCCATGCAACAAAATAGTTTTTTTTTTTTCCCCCCTCAATCAGTGAGGAGATTTATTGGGACCCTTATAATGTATTAGCTACAAAGCGCGGGCGTTAAGGAAATTAGGGTGAGAAGAAAGGGAGAGATGCCGATGCACGTTGGTTTTGAATGTTTGTTGGTTATAATGTGAAGGAAAAACAATGCGTGGAAGAGTATTCCCCATCGTGTTGTACGGATGAGGAAAGATATTTTGAACTTCACTGTACGTCCAAACACAGGCATGAGGGTGAACTGATGAGCATTCCTTGCATGGCGGGTATTGCGGTTGAAATGTTCAAGGGGAGGAATGCAACTGGCTATTTTGTTTGAGCACTTATGGTGAAAGTAACGATAAAATATCGAAATTCAGGAGACATTACGACGATGACTAAGAGAGTCAATCGATCTCGCGATGTCTCGGTCGCCAATGAGTTTTATCGCGCGTTTTTGGATCCTGTCAAGTAGCCCCAAATAAGTTATTGGTGCACCGGACCAGATATGAGCGTTGTACTCGAGCTTCGGGCGAATAAACGCCTTATAAATAGTACCCAGATCAGAAGGGGTGAAATATTTCTTACAACGCTTAAGGAAGCCTAGACATTTCGCGGCGTTCTTGGCGACATCGAATATGTGGTCATTCCAACGAAGGTTGTCATTAACACACATGCCGAGAATGTAAAGCCTTTCCGTTTCATGGTGCCATGGCAGTGTGTGTGTGGGTTTTGCTTTAATGACAGGAGACAGCATTGTATTTTGGAAGCATTAAATTCCACTCTATTGGTTTTACGTTTACCCCACTGAGTTATGCTGTTAAGATTGGAATTTAATGAGCTTAACATAGGTATGTTGCCGTTCCAGTTCCACACCCGAAGATGAGGGGAGTGACCCAAGAAACGAATATGAGAAGCTGAGGGTACTGTCATCAGCAAAGGAATGGATTGGATTAGAAGTAACAGATAGAAAAGCATTTATAAAAATGAGAAAGAGAGTCGGGGACAGAACAGAGCCTTGGGGGACACCAGCATTTATTTGGTGAGTTGGAGACTTGAAACCGTCCAAAACAACTTGAATTGAACAGTTAGGTTAGGTTAGGTAGACGTGGCTGTCAGCCAAGGCCAACACACTTAGACCAATGATAGGTCCATTGTGGTACCACACAGATCTGGGGATTACCCTCACTGCTCGTTGAACCAGTAGGAGCTTCTTATGAAGCGCGAAAGACTTCTAGCGCCAGTGCTGGCTAAGTCGCTTGTGTCATTGAACAAGAAGTCCCCTAGATGGAGATTTATTCTATGGGAGAGCGCAGGACACGTGCAGAGAAGGTGAAGTACAGTCTCCTCCTCCTCCTCGTCCATGCAGCTTCTGCAGAAGTCATTTGAGCACACACCGAGTCTAGATGCGTGCCTGCCTATTAAGCAGTGACCTGTGATAACACCTATAGTGGAGCTCATATGCAGTCGGTTTAATGAGATTAGACACTTAGAGCGTCGCAGATCCAGCTTTGGCCAGATCCGCTTAGTCGCTAGACATGTATTGCTACTCGTCCACCTAAGGTTTGTTCTCTCGATTGCGGATAGCTTAAACAAGAGTTTACAAGTAGCGATTGGTATACCTAGGGAACCTTTATCAGGTAAAGGAGGTAATGTGGTTCCTTTTTTGGCGAGATCATCAGCCCTGCAGTTACCTGGAATGTCCCTATGCCCCGGCACCCAACAGAGGTGAATATTGAACTGCTCTGCCATCTCCGAAAGAGATGATCGGCAGTCTTGGGCTATGATGAAATTTGAAGAGACTGAGTCCAGGGACTTAATCGCGGCCTGACTATCCGAGAAGATACGTATATCCTTTGAGGATATCACATTCCTCTTCAGCCACGTCAGGGCTTCTTTTATCGCCAAAATTTCCGCCTGGAACACGTTACAGTAATCAGGAAGACGGAAAGAGAGGCTAAGATTTAGCTTTTCTGAGAAGACTCCACCACCTACCCCATCGCTAGTTTTTGATCCATCGGTGTAAAAGTGGATCGATTTATCATTCGAAAATGCATCATCATCCCAGAATGATCTGGAAGGAATGGTGATTTGGAAGTTTTTTCCGAACTGCAAACGGGGTATGGTGTAGTCTATGTTTCTGGGTAGAGACTTAAAGTAGTCTAGAATAATGGAGTGGCCAATGTTGTTATTGGTCCACTGCGAGGTAGCTTTTAAGCGGACAGCGGAACATGCCGCTGATTGCATGCTAAATATATCAAGGGGTATCAGGTGTAGCAGAATGTCCAGAGCAGCGGAGGGGGTAGTTCGGAGTGCTCCGCTTATGCATAGACACGCTGAACGCTGGACTTTGCCCAGCTTGTCGCGGTTTATAGCTTTTTCTAGAGCAGTCCAAAAGACAACCACCCCGTAAGTAAGAATTGGTCTTACCACCGATGTATATAGCCAGTGCGTAATGCGGGGTTGTATACCCCACTTGTTGCCAATGGCTTTATTACAAAAGAAAAGTGCTACTGTAGCTTTCTTGACTCTTTCTTGTATATTGGGTTTCCAGCTTAACTTCCTATTGAAGATTAGACCCAAAAATTTTGCTTCGTCAGAGAAAGTTAAGCTTGTACCGCTAATAGAGGGAGGGTCAATATATGGGATTTCATATTTCCTGGAAAAGAGGACAAGCTCGGTTTTGAGGGGGTTAACGCCCAGTCCGCACCGATTAGCCCATCTCGTTAGCTTGTTAAGAGCGTTTTGCAGGAGTTCCTTTATGGTGTTGAGGTGTTTCCCAGAGACGGCAATAGCAGCATCATCCGCATAGGCAATCACTCTGCAGCCCTCCCCTTCCAGGTTTATCAGTAGTTTGTTCACCACCAAGTTCCAGAGAAGGGGAGAAAGAAAACCGCCTTGCGGCGTCCCTCGACTGACAGACCTCCTAGCAGATGTTACGCCCAGTTTTGAATTGATAATCCGACTATTTAGCAGTAGATTGATCAATTCACCAAGCGAGCTAGCCACATTCAGTTCTGCCAGTGCGTTTGCGATTGCAGATGTGTTAACGTTATTAAAGGCGCCTTCTATGTCAAGGAAAGCAACCATGGTATACTCCTTTTGATGGAGGGAGTATTCGATTGTGCGTACTAAGGAATGAAGAGCGGTTTGCACCGACTTTCCCTTACAGTACGCATGCTGAGCTGTAGACAGCAATTGCGGGTTTATGTGCATACGGAGGTGGATATCAATCAATCGCTCCAGCGTTTTGAGGAGGAATGAAGATAGACTAATAGGTCTGAGGTCCTTTGGACTGACATGGGAATATTTGCCAGCCTTGGGTATAAAAACCACTTTTACTTCTCTCCAAGCCCGGGGGATATGTACCAGATTTAGACAGCTTATCATGATCATCTCCAGCACAGGCAGGATGATATCCGCTGACATTTGTAGTTCGGCAGGTATTATGCCGTCTGGTCCTGCAGACTTGAAGGGTTTGAAGCTTTGTAGCGCCCAAGTCAGCTTGTCCCTAGTTATCAGACCGTGAGGGTAAGTTACCTGTGCTTGAATTGAACAGTCCGAAAGATAATTTCTAATCCATTGCAGAAGAGTATCATCGATTCCAAATGCACGCATTTTCGACTAGAGAGCTTGATGCCAAACTCTGTCAAATGCCTTTGAAATATTAAGCGAAACAATCTTACTTTCACCACCTTGGTGAAGAGATTGGTTCCACTTTTCGATTAGATATGTCATCAAATCACTACTGGACCTGTTGCTGCAAAACCCATACTGCCGGTCATTAAGAAGTTTTCGCGATTCAAGATATTTTATTAGCTGGCGGTTTATCAGCGTTTCCATGACCTTAGAAAGAAGGGACGTAAGTGCAATTGGTCGGTAGGAGGAGGGAGAAGAAGATTCGCCTTTTTTTGGTACAGGTTGGACAAATGCTGTTTTCCATATTTCCGGGAAGAGTCCTGAAGAATAGGACAGATGGAAAAGTTTACGAATTAGATAGCTGATTTTGGAAACTAATACGGCTATTTGATGACCACTGCTGGTTGGTGCAGTTTCCCAGGCGCAGACTCTGCACTGGTCGGGTGCCCGTTAAGTAAATAAGTACTTTGTAAGTCAACCAAAGATGCAATCTTAAGTATGAGGACCATGACGGAAAAATCGTGATTTCTTAAAAAATTTCATCTGATGTTGATTGATTTTGAAAAGCGGTTTGACAGACAACCAAGAGATCTTGGCGACGGTGTAGAGGTTTTTTTTTTTTTTTTTTTTTTTTTTTTTTGTAAAAAAAAGGAAATCCAAATCCCAGAGCACTCAGACTCGGTAACGGTCCATTGTACTACCAGGCAGAAATCCTCCTTTTTGGTATAGAGTGTGAATGGGTATGTTGTTGTTCCACATGGGGATTGAACCTGCACCGCACGGGTCACAAGCCAACACACTAACCCATTCTCATGCCTCTACACCAAAAGGAGGATTTCTGCCTGGTAGTACAATGGACCGTTACCGAGTCTAAGTGCTCTGGGGTTTGGATTTCCTTTAAAAAAAAAAAAAAAAAAGAGATCTCTTATGGGTGGCGCTAAGAAAACGAGGAGTTCCAGAAACATACGTACAGATAAACATGTAGGGTACGAAGGATTAAAAACGAATAAGACGCTCGCTGGAGTTATAGAGGAGTTCATAATCAAAGCATCTTAAGTTCCTTGATATTTATAATTCCTTGATTTTCTGATCAAAGGAATAGTGACGGACTCCAACATGCATCGGTTATTCTATGGTGACAATGGAGCAATCATATGCAAGGATCGAACATCCTTGTAGTGATCACTTGATAGTTTTGTGAATGTTGGAGTGGAAATTGTATCGTATTAGTCGAACAAAACAATACCAGTGCTGCCGATTCCCTGGCCCACTCTGACCGAAGTAACTACCAAATAAAAAAGTTCAAATATCTGAGATATATAAATAATAGCGCAGCAACTTACGATGACGATATAAATCATTGCGTAAACATACGGTGAATAAAGTGGCGGAAAAATTCAGTTATCTTAAGTAACCGAAAAAATGTTCCCTTTTTACAGCGTACAAAAGTATGAGAACATATAAACTCAGTTGGGTTGAAGATACTGCGCATTGACAGCAGAAATCACAAAGCTGGATTAAATAATTTCCAAGATTCAAAGAAGCCTCGACGTAGATAAAAACCAATCTCAAAGAAAATGGATTGCGACCTGCTAAATTGGTATTGACGTGTTCAAGGGAGAGATCCTATGAACCCCGTTAAATAGACATTATCGATTCAACGTTCCTCGCGCCGAAGAGAGTTAGGCCTAAAATTTCCTGGATGAAACAAATGCAACAACCACAGCGGCTCCCGGAAATTACGCCAGAATTTTTATTTGGAAAAAACCACAGAAAATTCTTCATAAATAGTGTTGGGTGGCTCGCCTCGTGCCTTAAATAAATTGAAGCCTTTTTTCCGCATGGTTAAGCCTGCTCACGCAACTTCGCCGCTCCGCTAATGGCAGGTGCGAGTTGTCTGGGAAGCCGCGCAGTGAGATCACTCTGTGGCGGTAGCGCGCCAGAGTTTTTCATTTGCTTATTATCTTTTAACTCATCATATAATATATAAAAAAAAACATGTTTTAGTCTTTTGTCCGAGTTTGGTAATTACATCAGAATATATTAATTTTAATTTTACTTTCTTATTTTTTATTCCACACCTGTCTGACTTGATTTTCAACGTTTCGGACTTAATTGTCGAACAATTTTCTGCTGTTTTTTTTGACTTATGGCGTTTAAAAAAAAATGTTAGCCTTATTTCCTCGGGCGTTATTTTCGAGAGCCAACAACAGCATTGGATTGGCCTCAGTGACGAAGTGTTTCAAATGGCTTTGCCTGAAATGTATGAGCAACTGGTGCCTTTTTTTTGATGGCACACTAACGCGACCTAGCAGGATGTGTAGAGTACTTCAATACAAACAATAGTTATTATGGCAGCTCGGCTCTAAAGTACATCCGCCTCGAGTTATGCGCCGTAATCTATAACAGATATTTGTGTAATTAGAAAAACAATGTATACGTCCTATTAGATTAAGGCGCATAACTCGAGGCTAATATATATATAAAAAGTCTGAAACTAGTTGCACCAGCAATCAGTTTTCTCTTGTAGTAAGTTTGCACAGACCCGAAATTCAATACTTCGCGACGAATTTGGATCCGTTTTCTCCTTTTTCTTTTTATTAATTTCTCGGTTCATCATTGCTTTATGCGAACAAATATTTTGGCAGCTGTTTTCTTTCCAATTGGGGTTTTATTTACAACGCGCTGAGTGACGTCTTGGGATATTTAAATGGTTTGTTCGATTGGACAAACTTCCGAACGCAGGGACGAAATTCAGCATTTCGAAATGCTAGAAAACGTACTGCGAAATGAATAAACATTTCGGTTAAAATGTTGAATTTATCTGGAATGGCGAATTTTGTGTCTGTGCAAACGTAGGTACTATTAATTTGTTTAAGTTGAGTTATTTTTCAAAAAATCAAATCGAATTTGTTACTGGCCAAGTCGATTGTCACTTACTTTGAAAGGTCCTCATAGAAATCAAACTCATCATCGCTGAACTCTTGTTCATCGACGAATGAAATGGAGCTAGACTTGAAATTGGAAACTTGCTGATTTTCACTGACTCTAGTTTGAAAGTCTGTATTGTATGGCGACTTTAAATTTAAACTGTCTTCGGGTGCGATTGTAATTTTTCTCCAAGTTGACGCTTGATTTTGACCGAAGCTGGGAGTAATACCTTCTAAAAATTGCCTCTCCAAAGTAGTATGCTGCTCAAATTGTTGCCTTATCCTGTTAACTAAAGAAGGCTGTTGGTCTTCTATTGTGACCGTCTGTTGAACATCAAATCTTTTTTCTCTTAAGACCAATGATTCATGCTGCAAATTCTTAACAGGTTTAGAAGCTGGCACTGGTTTTTGCACAGGTGTTGCACCGCCTGGAATTACAGCAGTGTGTTTTTTTGCAGGTTTTTGTGCAATTACTGGTTTAGCTTTTATTTCCTGAGCCTTTTTTGGTATTAGCTCCTCTGCGAAAAGTAATTGCCTCTCTAATTTTCCATTTTGTAACTCAGAAGATGCGTTGTGGCTCCGATCACAAACTTTCCTTACTACAGCTATTTTCACTTGTCTCTCTGCTATCGACGTCGACGAATTCTTTGGTGATTGCGCATATGAAGTTATTTTGTTTTCAAGGCGATCACGACATACATCTGGACTCTTAGCGATAAAGCTCATTCGTGCACGAATCTCTGAGAATTTCAGGTTTTCATCCATAGTTGAAGTTTGCAAAGTATTTGTTTTTCTGGGATTGTAATAATTTTGCTTTTAACAAATTTAAAAACTACTAAGCACCGAGGCGAAGGCATTTCGTTTTAATGTTAATCAAATTCCATTACTTAATTTTTTTTCAAATCAAAATTGCACAAAATTGTTTAGAGAACCGAATCCATTGAGCACTTGCTATGATTAACACAGTAACTATTTTTTTTATTTGCCTTAAGGCAGTGATAGCGTTTTCTTGTAAATAGAATTTATATACTTATTATATATATATAGCTATAGGGGATTTTTTTTTTGAATATCCGATCTGTTAATTTTGACACAGCGTTTGTAGCACAGAGAAATAAATTGGTCATCGGTAAAGTATTTTGTAAGCAGCATCAAAACTAAAACCAATCTAGCCATATGAATCCCGCACCAAAACAGAAATATTTATGTTAAAGCTAAGAATTAAGCTCGAAATATATGCAAATGACAACTTTAAAGTTTCAGTGTAAACGTATCCTTAAATCGATTACCGAACTGTCAATGTCAATATAGTCAGTAAAATCAACATTTTCATCATGGTGAAGTACACGAAGGAACAACGTTTACAAATAATTAAAATTTGCTACCGAAATTCCGAGTCTTTGGTCGCAACTTAAGGAGCGTTAACTCCAATTGCCGGCCGTAATTCTCGTCCCAGCTCTTCATGCGCAAAAAGTCACTGTTTGGTGCGGTTTTCATGCCGGTGGCGTCATTGGGCCGTTTTTTCAATCCATGAAAATAGCAGTCACGTAACGGTAAATGGTATTCGCTACAGAGACATATTGAAACGTTAGTTCTTTGAGCAATTGCATGAATTGGACATCGGTGATATGTGGTTCGAACAAGATGGGGCTACATTAAATCATTGGTCTATGCCAACAAGCCGGAGACGTTAGAGGAGCTCAGCGCCAAAATTGAAAGAGAAATAGCGGCCGTATCGATGGAAATGTGCGGCCGAGTCAGCGAAAATCGGGTTCAACGTATCGACCGCTGCATATTACGTTGCCGTGGTGGACATATGAAAGAAGTCGAATTCCATTCATAAATGTTTTGATAGTAATTCAAGGCAATAATAATTTTGGGATATCTCAAGTAGTTTGCATTTTTTTTAAAAAATAAGTTGTCAACTCCTTAAGAAAGACCCTTTATATGGTCAAATCATTTTACCCCTCTGGCGTTAAAGCCATTTCAAGTGAAATACATCCAATTTATTGGCTAAGAGTGAACATCGTTTTCCTGAAAATGTTTATGGTTGGAAGGTGCTTCTAGAAAATACTGGGACCAATTTGAAGGAATTGGTTTTTTTTTGATATAAATTATATACCTAAGCAAATTGTAAACAAAATGTCTTTTAAAACCATAGGCCCGTATAAAATTTGTGTGAGGCTCACTTTTTGGGCCATTATTTAGTTTCATAAAATATAAAAAAATGTTTGATTTTTTTTTAAAATAAAAAAAACGCCCTTAAATATATAATATGATTGATATAGGGTATCAAATTATCTGTTCCGCATTAATTGTAGTATTTTCGTATATTTTAAGTCTAAATAACTTTTATCTAATCGAAAAACTACTCCGAGATATGAAGTTAAGAAAAGTCCAAGTACTTTCCTAAATAAAATTAATGTGCGCAAATGCGCTCATATATAGGTAGTCAATTGTGTGTATACGTTCATATACGCAATTGTTATACTGTTGAAAGTCTCGATATTGATATTTGTACCTGATGAAGGTATGGCATTTGGATAAGTTCTTGTGCTATTATGTAAATACTCAGTGGCAAAAGGCAAGAGTGGCATTTATGGTTTTCAAAGGCCTTTTATAAATCAATTATCTAACACCCGATGTGAAGATCCGATTTAGACTTATGAGAGTCAAATATGGCGGAACATATCACGTTCGTATATGGAAAAGCTTCGAATATGTGAGCGAAAGTGTCGTCGGGCATGCATGCAGATAATACAGAAGTACACATTCTTTAATTTGTGCGGATAGTTTATGTTGTGGAGAACGAATTTATTTCGGAATTAAGCCCTGTGTAGTTCCGAAAAACATTGAAAAGTGTGTACACACCACCTGAAACATTTATGTATATGCATATGGATACTTATCTGACTACACGAACGTGCCTTTAGCCTTAGCCATTATGGTGGCTAGAAGGGCAACAGATAAACGCATCCTTTTTTATAGTGCGTACCTTGAACACTGCGTACGAGTGCCTGAAAGAGATAACAATAATGATGACAGATATAATCGGGATGTATATTGGTGGCTAGACTGGGTTGAAGCCTACGCTTAGATTAAGTCGGACCGGGCCCTAATGAGTGATTTATTATTCGCCGATGATTGAACTTCATTTATAAGAGCTATTTATCGGTGAATTGGAGATCGCATGTTACCGCCCACGGAAAGTCTTAGGATTACGCTAGATTAAGTTAGATTAAATTAGACTAAGTTATATTAAGTCAGGATTAGAATAGAGTGATTAAGTTAAACTAAGTTATATTAAGTAAGAATAGCTTTTTTGTTATTTTTTTAATTAATAATATTTCTAAAAGGTTTTTTCCACATTTTTCATTCAATGAAAAAAATAAAAGATTAAATTGAGATTACAAATTAAAAAAAAAATGTTTAGCGATGACTATTAGTCAATTTTAATATTCGTATGTAGAAATAAAAAATAATGAAATGTATTGCGAACCGCTGAGTCCATATATTTCAACAAAAAAAAATTATACAAAATTTGTGAGTAATAAAAAATATTTAAAAACATAGGGACGGGCTACAGTCCGCTTGGGCGAACTGTTGGATACACTATTCTTATTCCTATCCCTCATAAGTGGGCGTGACAAAAGTCTAAGTATGGTTGAATTGTTAAGAACGCTCTACATATTTTGTTATATAACATTTAAAGGATTTTATAAAAAAAAACGTTCCCTAGCTCAAACTTGGGTATTTCAATAAAATTGTTTTATTTAATTGTGGGCGTGTCAGTAGGCGAATGAGAATAAAGGGCCCCTAGATAGTATATATTATAAATTTCAGCTCCCTAGCTCAAACTTTGAATTTAAAAAAAAAAAAAAATAATTGTGGGCGTGTCAGTGGGCGGATTTTGAAAATATTTACACATGAGCATAAAGGGCCCATAGAGAGTATATATTATAAATTTCAGCTCCCTAGCTCAAACTTTGGATTTTCAAAAATTAATATACCCATAGAATAGGGTATTTAAAAATTATTTTATTTATTTGTGGGCGTGTCAGTGGGCGGATTTTGAAAATTTTTTATCCCAGTTTTAGGAGTCATAGATCATATATAAAAAATTTCAGCTTTCTAGCTCAAAATTCGATTTTTTCCAAAATTTTGTTTTTTTGAGTTTGTGGGCGTGTCTGTGGGCGGATTTCAAAAATTCGTAAACTTGATTATTTCGGGACCCTAGAGAGTATATGGTTAAAATTTCAGCTCCCTAGGTCCAGTTTAAAGGCCTAATTTTTGCCGACAGACAGACGGACGGACGGACGGACGGACTGACGGACATGGCTAGATCGGCATTACTATCGATACTGATCATAAATATAGTAACTTTTAGGGGTCTACGGGCAATATTAAGGTATGTTACAAACTATGCGTCAAAATGAATATACCCCTAGAATAGGGTATAAAAAAACCAATGGACGCGAATCCCACTGGAGGTAATGGGTTTTACGGAAAATAATGAATGGAAGAGAAACAGACGAGCACCACAGAAAGAAAGCGTCTGATGATCGGTTGTGGCGAACCGTAAAACAGCGCTCTAACTCTAGCCGTCCAGTTCATGTGATAGCAATTGTCAGGATTGTTCATTCAAACAACTCAAAAGGAAATTGACGGAAGCAGCCTAAATGCAAGTGTGTTATCACACAAAAACCATTATAAACTGATTATGTTTATTATAAACGTTGACCTCGCATATATGTTTGGTGTTCGGAAATTAAAAGAGGGCACGAAAAATCACTTGTTTGAGCCGACGTTCGGCGGCTACTTTTTCTTTTTTCTCCAAATACTTCTGGCAAACAAAAGGTGGTGAATCATTTATAATCGTCCGTTATACGTTTATGTTGAGCACGGAGCATCAAACCCGGAATTTTCGAAGAAGCGGGAGAATACTCGTTTCGATGTGCTTGTTGTGCGAACAACTTTAGTTGAATTTGGGTCTTTTTGAATGACCCAGACAGTCGGCTGCTGATTTATTTTATGCTTATATGCATAGATCCACGATTCGTAGCTTGTGACGACCTTATATATATCTTTTGAAACACCACGATCGAATGTTTTCAACATTTTTTTAAAACAAACGACACGAGACTTTTTTTTGGCGATTGTCAAATTATGAGGTTTCCAAGGCCAAATGTTCTTGCATTTTTCAATGAATACAAGTGGCACTAATGTCTACACATTCCTCAATTTCACGACAACACACATGACGATCTTGCAATATCAATTCCAGCAAAGCAGCAATGTTTTCTGGCACAACACCCGATTTCAGACGACCTTCACAAAATTTGATATACTCGTATTTTGGAAAACGGTGGCCCAAGATGATACTTCATCAAACACGAAACGATTTTATTTCCCACGAAAATGTCCACAATTTAATTTAATTTTTTGGCTAAGATGATTTTGTCAAGTCTCTTTAAAAAACGCAAATAACACTCGTCAAAAAGTTTAAGTACGTGCACCTTGCACCATTAGTAAATTTATCTTGCTTTATCACTGATCGCACTGGTCAGCAAGGCCGATGACTTGAAACCCTTCTTGGGTCATGTTTTGACATTTCTACAAACTTGAACTTCTATGTATATTTTTGACAATGAAATAATTTTTGAAATCTTGGGTTATGATTTGGAGCACGCAGATGTATACTCTACCAAAAGGGCAGGCAATCGGCGCTACCTTCAGCTTTTTCTACATAGCTGTTTTTCTGATTCGCTGATTTCTTCAGTTTTGATTTAGGTATTATTGTTTGCGTAGAACCTGGTTGCTTCCTTCAGCACAATTAATACCTGTATGGCAACTCTGTCATCCGATTGATGACTTCACAAGAAAAGAAATATCTTACTCTAAAAGTAGGTCAATTGAAAATTTTGTGCTGATTCCAAAGCCTCATTCCTATTTTCTTTTTACGGGAAGATCTTTTTTCATCCCTTTAAAATGATGGTCACACTTATGTTCACACTCTTAAAACAGGATTCTGTTAATCATTTTACGTCCTCATGGAGTAAAGCACAAGTCACGATTTTGATTCGCAAACCCATTACATTGGATTGAAGCGCATACGTTAGAGTAAGTGTAGATTAAAACAAATGTGCGTCATAGCACTCTCAAAGCTCCTGCTTCTAAGAAGAATCTCCAATACCTCTTGCAAGTGTGAGGGTGTGTATGTTACATTAAAGGTAATAGAAAACCATACACGATTCACGTACATATAGGTATTTCGTTGTGTCTCACAAGGGATATTCGTCTAACAAATAGATTAGGTTAGGGATACATTGTAATTGACTTTGGGATTTTTCCTTCAAGACCAACTGTAACGAAACGAAAATGGTGGTTGCATGTACGTGTTATTATTTCTTCTCTTCTTGTCAAAAACAAGAATTTCAAAAACACAGGATATTTGATTAAATTATCAAAAGCAACATCTTTATTTCTTCAAAGACGATGTGTTGCATGAAAAGCTTGTATGTCACTCCAGTGTCCTCTAAAAGGGTGGCAAAAACCAAGGTTTATTTTATCTTCCCGGCCAAAGGATAACAAAATTCGTATTCGAAACGTGTATCGCTTTTCTGCATCACGAGGGAATGTCAACATATTCCTTATAAAAAATTATTCAAGGAATTATTCTCTAGCAGCGTCAACATTCACTTGGCAGTTGCCTCTGGGAAGGCGATGCAGTGTGCTCACTGACCGGAAAATCAAAAGGACATTCATGTTTGCATACGAAATGGTCTGCTGATTTTGTATCGTCATAAGTTTTGAAGAATTCTCGGAGGCATCTATTTGAGCTATGCAGGCAAAGTCGCTTTCGCAAATGTGTGTAATTAGATTCCCAGTTTCTTTATGTAGAAGGATGCAATTTATCATCTTGCAACATCATAGTTGTGTCATGTTGAAGTTAATGATACGTGCCGCTATTCAGTTCAGGAAGTTCAAAAAGCAAAGATTATTTCTTTCAAACACATCTGAAGCAAATACTTTAAAGCATTCATAGTATAATTGTTTATTGTTTTATTTTGTTATCTATACTATATTTAAAATTATACTTCGGTTTGTTTTGTCAGTTTGGCTGACTATTGACACAAAACTCAAGATTTACCAGTCCGACTACCGCAGCCCTACATGTCTTTTAATTCCAACTTCTTTTCTAATTGTGGTCTCACTGGTTAGTGTGGTGTCAGGTTGAAGTCCGGAGCCGGGGCACAGTGTGGTGAATCACAAATCTAGCGCGAGAAAATCATAAAATCAAAGTTTGATTTGGAAAAACTAAGCTTGAAAATTATAAATTGTTGTCAACAGATGCATATACAGGGTGTCGCTTAATTCGTTGGCAATATTTTTGGGTATGATTTATGGGTATATTCTAAGGAAAAAATTGTTCTACAGTAAGGGCCTATCTCCAATTTTTATATCATTTATTGAGGATTCAAGAAAAGGCTTACTTGGTTGTACCCCGACCCATGTTAACGGTAATTGCGCTGTTAGTACTAATGATAAAAATTTAGGCCCAAGTTTTCACAAGTATCATAAAATCTATGGTTTTTTCTACAAACTTGTCGTAAGCTTTTATTTTTATTATTGCTACCTTCATTCAAAAAAATATTAAAACGTTATGTTTATTACGCATTTTCTGGAGAAAATTGAACCGAAAGTCAAAAAATTAGCATGGGCAGGAAAAATGAAACAGGTTAAGAATTGGATATCTTAAGACTGAGTTAAGATATAAAATTTATTTAAATGCAATTACAAAGGCTATTATTTCTTCTAAAAATAGAGGTCTAAACGAATTTCTATCATTAGTACTAACAGCGCAATTACCGTTAACATGGGTCGGGGTACACCCAAGTAAGCCTTTTCTTAAATCCTCAATAAATGATATACAAATTAGAGTTTGGCCCTTACTGTAGAACAATTTTTTCCTTAGAATATACCCATAAATTATGCCCTAAAATATTGCCAACGAATTAAGGGACACCCTGTAGATAACACGGAATAGCGTATTTTTTGTGGAAGTTTGGTTGATGAATTAAAACGCTACGGCGATTGATTTGTTATATTTATTATTTATAATATACGAAATTAAGCATCGCGTAAGCGCAGCGTGGATGAAGTGGCGGGAAAACTCAGCCATTTTCTGTGGTCGAAAAATGTCCCCTATGCTGAAAGGAAAACTCTTCCCCGCAGTAGCGCGACCGGTGCTTACACACGGTTCACAATGTTGCAATCCTGCGACCCCCCGATGTTAGAAATGGGGTAGGTGCCAGGTTGGATATATGCCAAGCTTCATTTTTGTTATCATATATATATATAAAAAATACATATAAAAATAGGGACGGGCTACAGTCCGCTTGGGCGAACTGTTGGATACCCTATTCTTATTCCTATCCCTCATAAGTGGGCGTGACAAAAGTCTAAGTATGGTTGAATTGTTAAGAACGCTTTACATATTTTGTTATATAACATCTAAAGGATTTTATCAAAAAAAACGCTCCCTAGCTCAAACTTGGGTGTTTCAATAAAATTGTTTTATTTAATTGTGGGCGTGTCAGTAGGCGGATTTAAAAAAATTAACACATGAGCATAAAGCGCCCCTAGAGAGTATATATTATAAATTTCAGCTCCCTAGCTCACTTTGAATTTTCAAAAAAAAAAAAAAAATAATAATTGTGGGCGTGCCAGTGGGCGGATTTTGAAAATATTTACACATAAGCATAAAGGGCCCATAGAGAGTATATATTAAAAATTTCAGCTCCCTAGCTCAAATTTTGGTTTTTCAATAAAATTGTTTTATTTTTTTGTGGGCGTGTCTGTGGGCGGATTTCAAAAATTCGTAAACTTGATTATTTCGGGACCCTAGAGAGTATATGGTTAAAATTTCAGCTCTCTAGGTCCAGTTTAAAGGCCTAATTTTTGCCGACGGACGGACGGACGGACGGACGGACGGACATGGCTAGATCGACATTACTATCGATGCTGATCATAAATATAGTAACTTTTAGGGGTCTACGGGCAATATTAAGGTATGTTACAAACTATGCGTCAAAATTAATATACCCCTAGAATAGGGTATAAAAAATATTTGTATAGATTGTATTGTATAGATTTTTATATATGTAAAGCAACATTTTAATGTTCAGGTGTGCACTCGCTTCCACTCAAATATAGGGTATTTTTTATGGAGGTATAAAAGCTCTGATAGTGATAACTGTCAAACTAGCTGTCATATTAATAAAATGTGTTTGACTTTTTTTCAGTATACTTTGGCAAATTACCATGGAAAGACTTACACCAGAACAACGTTTACTAATCGTGGAAATTTATTTCCAAAATTCGCGCTCTGTTCGCCAAACTTATAGAGCACTTCGATTCATGACCACATTTACTCTTTGTGATAATATTCACCCAAATCGCCACCGCCAAGAAGCCATGGTCGCTTTAGACTTGAGTGCTAAAGAGGACCATCAATTGCGTCGTGTGTTCTGTGAATGGGCTGAGAATCAATTCGAAGTTGAACCAGATTGTTATCGTCAAATCATCTTCAGCGATGAGGTTGAGTTCTGGCATCATGGGTGTGTAAACAAGCAGAATTGTCGTTTTTGGAATGAGCACAATCCTCATGAGACTCTTGAGACTCCATTACATCCCGAACAAAATCACTGTTTGGTGTGGTTCACATGCCTAAGGCGTCATCGGCCCATTTGTCTTTAAATCCGAAACCCTTGCCAACATTACCGTTGTCAAGGGTTTGACCAAGTATTTGGTAACCGAATCATCTCAAGAAATGAACCTGCGAGTTGTCCACCTCGTTCGTGTGATTTGACACTCTTGGACTACTTTTTGTGGGGGTACGTCAAATCTCTTATCAATGCTGAAAAAAACCAGCAACGATTGATCACTTAGAAGCCAATATTCGATGAACTTTTGACGAAATAAGACCTGGTATGCTCGAAAAAGTGGTGCAAAATTGGACCGACAGGATGGCATTCATTAGGCGCAGTCGCGGAGGCCATATTTAAGAAATTATTTTTAAACATTAAATGCTATGAAATTTGTGAGCTAATTAAGCAAAAATTTGGTCATTCCATTAAATTAGTTGTGTTTTATTTATGAAAAAAGTTGTATGCCTCTATAAAAAACACCCTGTAGTCCATTAGCAATTTCACCTATCATATACACCTCCCATTGAGCTATTTGTCACTGATTATTTAAATAAATTTGTTTAGAAAAACCTTAAATTTGCAAATGTGAATTTTCTTAAGTAAAAATTAATGCAGAACATATTCTAAAATTATAATTAACAATTCCTTATCAACAGTTTTGCCAAGCTTGTACTCCAAGTTGACCTATTTCATTCCGCCCTCAACACTATATAGCTCTGTATATCTCGACTGCATAAATGCTGTCAGAAGCTGCTTTGAGACTCATACGAAGATCAAAAGCTTTAATTAGGAATTCTTGGATTTTTTCAGCAACTGATGTCGGTAAGTTTTTTGTCGTAGATTTACTAAAACGGCTCTTATAGGCAGTGATAGGGGCAATCAGATCGAACACAGATGGCTTCATGTGATCACAAAATACGGCAGACCAAATTCTTTTGAATCAGAAAACGATGCTGATATTCCATTTATCTTATACGATATTTTTTTTTATTTTATTTTTTTGAATTTGGTGTATCTATTAGGATATCGTTTGCCGCCTTGAATAGCTCGGACGGTACCTCCTCTGGTCCAGCAACCTTTTCCATTTCAATCGACTTCAAAACCTCGTTTTTTCTGTAATGGAAATCTTTGTCGGTCGTCATTTTACAACGTCGACATTTATGCCAGTCATTTGGTGGTTGTTTCGAAAATGCCGTACAAGGAACGAAGAATGTTTATTAATTGGGAAGATAACTTTGCCCAATGCCCAAGTGATATGATAATATTCATTCGCACCAGTCGACAATATATTTCGCACATGAGAAAATAAATCACAATCGTTTGGGTTTTTACTTCCAACTAAGAGTCACTATAAAGCAGATCTTCAAGCTCTGCTGCTGCAGATTCTTATTATGGACTTAAACCTTACAAATTAGAAATTTATCCGCAACTACTTCTTTCTTTACCATCATCATCATCATCTTCATCTTCAGTATTATCATGATTTCTCATCTATTTACAAAATTTCAATCAATCCAATATTCCAAAACTTCAATCAAATTCTTGGATCAACTCCACCCTTTTGTGATTTCAGTTGACCCCCGAAGCCGAAGGGTTACAATTTTATGTGATTTCACCCTATTATCTAACAAGTGTTGCTTACTAGAATTCAAGTGCTGAGCTGAGTACATACGTGTAACTCTAGCTTCAATGTGATATGATTCCAGCGTTCTCTGTTTATTCACGAACCAATCCATTATGTTTGTCCCCCGGCTTAAGGGAGTGTGACAGGGTGGTGTCAGCATTCATTCGTAGTGGTATCCATGAATTCTGCATGCGAATCAGTCAACAGATGAGATGGGAAACATTTTTGCCGTTTTTGAGTGCTATGGAATGGGAATTGTGGGTATATTGGGACATATCAAGAATACTTTGTGTGTGTGTTTTTTTTAAGAAGGGCAACGAATAGACGGGGTGAAAATTGGAAAACGAATGACCCGGCTATAATTTTTCTTCGCTTGCTTCGATATTGTAAGCATTTTTATCTCTGCACTCGAGGGGTGATTGGCGATGAAAGTGTGAACATTTGAAAATAAAATTCTTAAGGTTTGGTTTATTTTTTTATTTATAGTGTTTTGCTTCGATAAATTGAATTCGTAAATAAATAGAAAAGAAGAAAGATATACAATACGTGTCATTTAACATGGTAATCCAAGCATCTCGATGAAGCGTTATATTTCATTTTTTGTGAGCTTAAATCCACATTTCTGAATAAATGAACCACAAAAAAGCGATTCCTTTCTTTTAACATATAAAACTTATTTCATGACCGTAAGGCTGCATCGACGATTATAAGAATATCTGGGATATATTCCTTAAATTTCTTGTGTTTGATTATGACCGAAATTATCAGAAAACAATTTCGCAGAATGATGTTTGCATAAATAAAAAAAGGCATTATTTAACATTTCTATAATTGATTTCAATAGGATGTTAAAGTCTCTTAAAATTCATCAAATGTCTGACAAATTTTAAAAACATTGTAAAAGCTGATAGATTCTACCGATTTATGAAAGCTATTTTCTGCTGAGTAGTGCATTATCCCTTTACGGAACTTACATCCAACAATTCGTAGTACTAAAGGTTTTAAAAGAAAGAGAAATTCATTTACACAAATTGTATTTTTTCTTAATCGTCCTCTTCTTAAACGGCGAGACTACCGGTAGTCTCCTGGTGGGACACCTGAATGTAACAATTCTCTAGATGTGATTCCCCTTCTTACTCGCCTTATAAAAGCATTTTTTTTTGGGCCGTGATATTCTGCACGATCTAGCATTTTGACTATATTGACAATTTGCTAGGGGGAAAAATCGCTCGCAAGGAAAGAATATCACCACACCATTAAAAACAGCGCTTATCGTGAAAGGTGACACCAGCATTTAATTAGCTTCACCGAAACTCGGAGGACTAAAACAGGACAGAAAACACAAATAGGTATTATAACGGGAACACTTAACATCGTCCCGCAAATGTGTATGCAAAACAAATCCGTGGATTGACGCGAGTGAAGATAATCGGAGTTGTATAGTGAAGTTGGAAAGACAGTCAATTAAAGGAGCATGCACGTGTTGAAATTGTTAAAAAAGATTCAGGCCTAAAGTTTTAGATAGCACAAACACAACAACAACAAACAAATATTAGGCATTAACTGTATGGGTCAGGGCCTAAAAACCTAGCTTCTCCAACCAATTGCTTGTGCAAAGTGGAAGGGACCAACAATTTGAAGCCGAATCCGAACGGAAAATTTGAGAAGCTTCTCATGGCAAACTTAAGATGTTGCATGGCCCCGGCGTAATTTGAACCTGAGACCTTTACGGCCAATTTCATCACATAATGACTAAGCTGTCCTTGTACCCGAACTAGCTATTCCAGGTACTAAAGTCAGTACTTGTGCATTTCTTCACATCGCTTGTACCCGAACTAAATTTATCATGCTGATTAGCGATTTAGTACGTATAAACTGGTCTTATACAGTTTTAGACATTATTTTGGCACCTCGATTGTCTTCTAATTTAATTTCTAGATATTATAGTTCGATTTGTGTAATATATTTGGGATATTTCTTAATCACTACATGTCTCTCTGTCCTTATGTATGCTTAGATCTTTAAAACTACGCAACGGATTTTGATGCGATTTTTTGTGATAGATAGAGTGGTTTAAGAGAAAGATTTTTATGTATAATACATGAATAATATAATAGAGAAAACTGATAATTTTAGAGGTTTCTAATGTGATGTCGTAAATAAACACATTTTTCTGAGCTTACATTCCAAACGCTGGCTGAATCCTACGAGATAGATCAAAATAATATACTACAGTAATGTACACCTTAAAAAGGTCTCCAAAAAAGTCTGCGATGGTATGTCTATCTCTTAGGAATAAACCACAATAACCATTTTTTATCCTTTACTTTTTACGAGGAATAATAGCTTATTTAAAAATTTGCTATTTGCAGTTCAGCTACATCATTAAGATATTTATTTGCCATCATAGTAGTGTTTTCTCAAGTAACTGATTCTCTTACTCTATGGAATAAATTTCAAGATAATATTCGGCGACGGCGAGAGTTAGTTTCAGATGATGTACAATATGATCAAAACATATTTGACGAAGTTTATTTTGAATTGAACAAAGTAGTGCAATTAGTTTCGGGTAAATCGATCATGGATTTTGGGCTGCCGATGACATCTATTAGTACTAACTCAGATTTAACGAAGAGAAACATCATAAGATCAATCAAAACTTTTACAAAATATAGCTCAAGATTACATTACTATCATCAATTGATAACAATGAAGGAAAAATAATTTTCCTTGATGCTTCAGGAGGTACAGGAAAAACATTTTTAATCACTCTGCTTTTAATAAAAGTGAGATCTATCCGAAAAATTGCATTAGCTGTCGCGTCATCCGTCACTGCCGCTACGCTTTTAGAAGGAGGCCGAACCGCACACTCTACATTCAAGCTCCCGCTGAAAATCGCCACCGATGATAATAGTGTGCGTCTATAGTGTTTCTGAACAGAGCAATACAGGAAAATTGATGCGTGACTGCTCATTAATAGTCTGCGACGAAGCCACCATGTCAAACAAGACGTCTGTGGAAGCACTGGATATGACAATGCGCGATTTGCGCAGCAAAAATTCACCTTTGGGCGGATGTACAATTCTGTTCTCGGGAGACTTTCGTCAAATCCTACCAGTTGTGACTCGAGGAAAATGTACTGACGAAATAAATCCAACCTTTGGCTACACGTCAATAAATTAGAGCTTAAAACTAACTTGAGGGTTTCTTTGTCTTCACGTGAGAACAGGATTTTTTCAGAGATGCTGCTTAACCCGCCAATGGTGACGCAAATTTGACTTTGATCAATGGTTACGCCGGTCTCACGCACCGGGGTTTTCAACTGACGATTTTTGGAAACGTGTTACTAATAGTTCATGTTTTTTTTAATTGTGCTCTGTGACAATAAAACAAAGATATTTAATTAATTTAAAATTTTATTAGTGCATTTAAAATAACAAAGTTTTTAGTAATATATTTTTCAAAATTAAGAAAAAAAAAAAAGATCACATGTCCATTAAGGAAAATAACGTTTTTTAGTCTTTCGACATTCGGAACTTTTACAAAATAAACAAAAATTGGTACCTATCCTTCCAAACAAAAAATAACAAAAAAATACATCTCAAAAACTAAATTTCTACAGGTAAACAGCTGCTGAAATACGGCACTACGCGTTCAAGACACAAATATTTTTGACATTTGTGGCAAGAGTACTTGATTTTTCTGTTTTTTTCCATCCACACTCATAGCACCGACCAATTCTTGAAGGACCCGATGTCCTGCTTCATCATCTATATGTAAAATACGCGAATAATAAAAAAATATTTTACTTACATACATGGTGACACAACCGGTTATAAAAAAAAACATAGGGACGGGCTACAGTCCGCTTGGGCGAACTGTTATTCCTATACCTCATAAGTGGGCGTGACAAAAGTCTAAGTTTGGTTGAATTGTTAAGAACGCTCTACATATTTTGTTATATAACATTTAAGGGATTTTATCAAATAAAACGCTCCCTAGCTCAAACTTGGGTGTTTCAATAAAATTGTTTTATTTAGTTGTGGGCGTGTCAGTAGGCAGATTTAAAAAAAAATTAACACATGAGCATAAAGGGCCCCTAGAGAGTATATATTATAAATTTCAGCTCCCTAGCTCACTTTGAATTTTCAAAAAAAAAAATAATAATAATTGTGGGCGTGCCAGAGGGCGGATTTTGAAAATATTTACACATGAGCATAAAGGGCCAATAGAGAGTATATATTAAAAATTTCAGCTCCCTAGCTCAAACTTTGGATTTTCAAAAAAATTGTTTTATTTATTTGTGGGCGTGTCAGTGGGCGGATTTTGAAAAATTTTTATCCCGAGCAGTTTTAGGAGTCATAGATCATATATAAAAAAATTCAGATTTCTAGCTCAAATTTGTTTTTTTTTAGTTTGTGGGCGTGTCTGTGGGCGGATTTCAAAAATTCGTTAACTTGATTATTTCGGGACCCTAGAGAGTATATGGTTAAAATTTCAGCTCTCTAGGTCCAGTTTAAAGGCCTAATTTTTGCCGACGGACGGACGGACGGACATGACTAGATCGACATTACTATCGATGCTGATCATAAATATAGTTACTTTTAGGGGTCTACGGGCAATATTAAGGTATGTTGCAAACTATGCGTCAAAATTAATATACCCCTAGAATAGGGTATAAATACACAACGTGTGCTCACTAAGCAGGTTCGACGTGAACTGATGGTGGGAAACGTGCAATGCGGCAGCTACTAGAAATTGCAACAAAAAACATTAACGGAGAATAAAGTTATTCGATTTTTTTAACGCACCCGGTCTCACAGACCAATAGGCCACCATTGGCGGGTTAAAGTTGGTAATGGAGAGGTAACACAAAGTGATGGAATGATTAACCTAGAAAACCTTTGTGTCTTGATAGACAACATTCAAGAGTTGGTCAACAATGTCTATCCCGACATTGATAACATAAGTTGTAAGACTATATCTTGGTTTAAAGAAAGAGCGATTTTGTCACCAACTCACGAACAAATAGATAAGGTAAATAACTTGATTCTTTTAAAGATTGATGCGCCGACGCAAATTTACTACTCGATCGATACTGTTCTCGATTTGGAAGAAGCTGCTATTTTCCTACAGAATTTCTTAATTCTTTGAACCCGTCTTGACCCCCTCCTCATAAAATAATGTTGAAAGAAAGTTGTCCTGTTATTTTATTAAGAAACCTGAATCCATCTAAACTTTGCAATGGCACGCGTTTGCTGGTATAATCACTAAAAACTTTCATGATAGAGTGCACAATACTCACCGGATGTGGTACCGGAGAAGATGTATTGATTCCAAGAATCCCTCTGATACCATTGGTTTTACAATTCCAATTTATTCGCATACAATTTCCGGTAAAGATATCTTTTGCAATGAAACATTAATAAATCGCGGGGTCAAACTTTCAACATTGCAGGCTTAGATTTGAGCGTTGAGTGTTTTTCACATGGCCAATTATATGTCGCTCTTTCAAGAGTAACCTCTTAAGACAAAAAAGCTATGAACGTTGTATATAAAGACATTCTGTAGTATATTAAGTATCAGCATTTCACCCGTGCGAAGCCGGGGCGGGTCGCTAGTTATTTGTATAAATTTGATAAATTGATGTATTTCATGTTGTGTTCCTGTTGTAAATGATGTGTGAACGGGAAGGATACGCGATCGTACGGAAGCGTGTGTATATTGTTGGTTTGCAATTTTTTTGTGCGTTGGACTAGTGATCGAAGAACCTCAGATTCAAAGCCTTTGTATTGAGACACCTGCTATCTAGTTTTTTTTTCCAGGCTGTTTAACAATCTGCTGAATAATGCACTACATTTAGTGTCCTCAAATATAATAAACTCATTGACTGTGGAAAACTGCTAACAGGGTCAAACTCGGCTGGGTGCCAGGCCACCAATGTATAGCTGGCAATGAATCTGCAGACGAGCTTGCCAGAGCGAGATCCGAATCTGCGTTCTTTGGACCAAAACCTTACTGCAGAGTCAATTGGGCTGCTGCTTTGGGGTTAATTAAAGAATGCGAACATCAGCTTCATGTTAAACAATGGGTTTAAGACAATCCAAACAACTAATTAGGCCCTACTCATATAAGGAAATCTTTACATTAGAAAGCTTGTGGGCTTTCTCACTGGCCACTGCGGCTTGAGATATGATCTCAACAAAATGAACCTTGGTCCAGAGACAGAGAGGATGAGGAAACATCTGAGCAAATTCTCTGTAAATGTCCGGCTCTCCATTGGTTGAGACGACCCATCTTTCACAGGAAGAAGCATTCACGGGCGGAGCTACAAACCTCTGTCAGTAAAAACGTATTGGCTTTCACTAGGAAGGTCACTCGTCTCTTAGGATAGGGCACCTCTTTGACACAAAAGATCTTTCAGGTTAGAGTCGGTCAATAGGGCAAGGGACAATAATTAAAAAAAAATAAAAATCCCGAAGACAGGACAATCTCCTGTCAAATAGTTAGTTTCCAAATATTAGCAAGGTCTTTGAAATGTTGTCAATAGAGCACCGATGAAGAGGGTCGAGGACAATAAAACCACAGTGGTTTCAGGGCGAGGCAATGCTACTATTCATGCCGCGTCTAAACTGCTTTACGATATTTAGTGGAATCAGTGAAGCAACCAATGTTTGGGTGCTTGCCAGGTTGGCACCGTGCATTGGTTAGAGCGACTGTTCTACAAGTTGACGGTGCGTGGAGGCTCGTTGTCAAAAGTGGCAACGTGACTTCGAGCAGTCCCCGCCATAAAAAAAAGTTTACAGCAGGGGGCGGTGAATTATCCGATCCTATTTTGTAGTTACACGAGTGATCAGGTTTAGGTTCACTTAGACATGATACAGCGTATGGTGATGGTTTAGTGCCACACAGGTATGTCCTACAATTCAAGGTCATCAACCTTATTTTGTGGCGTTAGTTCGGTAAACTTTGTTGTTTTTTGTTTGGTTTTAGACATAGAGCGACTACTGAAAGTTGAACATCAGTTTCAGAAGAAGGAAACAGTCGTCTTCAGAACTACATTAGTTGGAGCCTCTAAGGAAACCAAATAAAATTGGCCATTATTGAATAAAATTGGAAGGCATTGACAGAGTATCTGTATTTACATAAAAATGATTGGCTTGCTACGTCAAGAAGGATTTTACTCTGACAAGGAGACTGTTTCCCTTCCGACCTCAGATTGAAGGTCAAAGCTACGAGGCCCTAATGAAAATCATAGCATATTGTCAATTGTGGTCATTATAATGCTGAGTTATAATATGCTAATGAATGAAGGACAATATCTTAGACCGGCCTTCAATTGTTCAGAACGCCCGAATTCATCTATATAAAAAAAACGGTGAATACGAAGGCACGTTGCAAGAGCTATCGTCCGTCCGACAATAGTCTGATCTTTGAAGCCACCGCTAGCATTTGAGTATGTCTGCACGGTGCTGGACGATCTCAAAGAGCAAATTCTGACATCCAAAAAAGCTTGAGAAAATCCACATCGACCAAAGTATTTACTGTATGCCGTTGTGATATTCAGTTGATAAAGCGGTCAAGTCATTATCAATATTTCGAAACATATATATATATAGCCGTCAGAAACCAAATCCATTTTCTACATGCAAAGGACCATCTAAGAATATACGAAATCAAAAAATAAAATTACATGGAATTCAATAAATACCGAAATCGAACCAGAAAATAGGTGAAGAAATCAAATTTGCTTAATCTGGGTACTAAAATCTCTACTCTGCAAAAATTGAGGGTTCAGCTAAGGCGTTAGTCCTTTATGAAGAAATAACTTGGCACCGATTTGGATACTTAATTTTAGTTTAGACCGGCAAGAGGGAAGTTAACTTTCCTTTCCTTTTACGATACCGCCGACAATTTCAACGAGAATGAAACTTCACTTTCCCAACTTGCATATGATTTCAAAATTACTCCAGCGAATTCTTCGGACGACAAAAAATGCGAACCTCTAACAAGTCTACGACATGAATACAACGTTATAATGAGTACTTTATTGTCGCCCCTTATATAGGAGAGCGTATATTCAAAATTCAAATACAATTACAAAAGTTTCAATACAAAAAAGGAGAGCCGATAATATGCCCTTGCTAATAAAGGTAATAAAGGCGCCCAATTCAAACGAGGGATATTTTTACATTAGTTAATACTAGTTACAGTGGCTAACATTTCATTTAATATAGAATATGATTTATTTTATTTTATAATATAGCTGATGTGACTCAACAAGTCAAACACACTAACCACCGAGCCACTGCATCCACAAAAAAATTTAGTTTAGTGATATTCCTCTATCTTAGACGGACACAAATAAATTAATTGTTAAATCCGACTGACAATCTCACTATCAAATAAAAAAAGTTTTATCAAAAAAGTTGATGGAAATGAAGGTCGTGTTCCTGGCAAAGTATGTATATAAAGTCTTTCTCAACTATTTGTTGGTTGCCCCGCAGACTTTTTGACACAAACTTTGTTTTGTTGATCAATTTCTTAACAACAGTAATAACAAAATATGGATACAATCAGTCCTATCATGGTATCCATTCCGAAAGGAAAATTGTTCGACTTTGTATGGATTGGAGAATTTTTTGCTTCATGGTACGAGTGTTCCGAACATTTCTCCGACAAAACGTTAAGCACTCCGGCAAGTCAAGGGTTCATCTCAATGAGATGCTTTTTTAACAGCAGCATGCCAATTTCTCACTGATGTTGTACAATAACTTTTCGCTGTGGAAATATCAAAGCGCTCATGCACGTTCAGAAAACGGATATTGTGAACGTAAATTTAGTCTCCGAGTGAATTTAAGTTGTTGAGAAAATTCCTTTCCGAACGCATACCTTTTTTTTGTCGGTGTGCGAGGCTTTCTACACTGGAGCACTCAGACTCAATACTGATCCATTGTACGGATACCATGACAGGGCAGAATATACTTCTCAACAAGTCACCAAATCATATTTTTTGCGCCTCCCTATCAACAACTTGCCAAAACAACGTTTTTTGCCAAACCTACTTTTGACCAAATTTTCAATTTTTGGTCACAAAATTAATATTCGAAAATGGGCAAAGACTCTTAACCCAATGACACACCCATTTTGGGGGATAGTTAAATGGACAGAGTATCAAACAGTGGCTCAGTGGAATCGAGGGGTTTCAGGTTCGAATCACGTCGGAGCTCAGAAACACCTAAAGTTTATTTCCCACTGCAAATGTCTGACAAACATCAAGTGCTTTTCCATCCACTTCTTCACGGGCGGCTAATGCCTTACATTTTTTATTTATTTTTTATCCAACGGTTCGGCTAAGCGGACTGTAGCTTTTCTATATGTTTGTGCATGATTTGGTTACCAGAGGGATGATTCGGACCCTCATGACAGTCATTATCAATTTGTTTTTCCTGTATCTTAACTCTCAATAACTCAATAAGCAAACGCATTGGGGTGGCGTTGACACTCCAAAAGAAAAATTCAACGTACACTATAAAAGCAACCACGATTCCACAATACGACTGCATTTATATAAAAAAAAACACACACAATGTGCACCCTTAACTAGAAAAGGTCTGGTCACATAATTACACTGTAAATTTGCGATTTTTATGTTGAGGTCCCTTGCGTTTGTTTTACAACCCTCATTTCGTGTCACAACGAGTGAATCAGTCCATTGTCCAGCTCTATTTGTTGTGAAGATGGCATAAAATTTAGAAATTTATTGTCGTCCCAATATAGCTGGAATTTTATGCACGATTTTTACGACCATATAATGGAATCTTGGTAATACTCGTATATATACAAAAAGAAAAAGAAAAATGTTATGCTTTTCATGTGGCTTTTCATTACTCACATGTGGCATCCTGTGAATAAAAGGCAAGAAGACCCAATTAACATTTGTTCCGGTCTGTGCTTAAGGCTCTCGACCCATGGATAGTCTCTGGCTCAGAACCTGCAGCGCTCCATTCGCTGCGGCCGCGGGCGCGGTCGGGTTTCTGCTCTAGCTTGGTCTGCAGATAAAAGGTTCTGTCTTCCTTGTCGTCTCGAACCGGAGAGGCGGTCTGGAGTATCATTCCAATTTGATTCAGACCAGATCTCTTAATTGAATTCTTATGCGATTGACGATACCAACGACCATACCACGTCGAGTTAATCGGTTCTCGTCAGATCACCGCAATTAAACGACGTTGGGCGCGGTTAGTACGTAGATGGGGGACCGTTTGAGAACAACCGCGTGTCGTTGGCCAGTCCCATCTACAGAGTTGAGGTAGATAAATACATACGTGGTATCACAATGGACCTAATTTGGTCTAAGTGTGTCGGCTTCTGCCGACAGCCACTTAAAACCTAACCTAAACCTATGCGATTGACGATAGATGGCACGATGAAGGTCGATTTACGAAGCAAACTAATGACGATCTCGTTCACTATTATCGCTTCGAAGATGATCGGTTTAACGTGATGAGAGCCCAGTACTTGCAAGTTAAAAATGGATTTCGAGTTAAGTCAATAAGTAGTAGAAATGACGGAAAAAGGAAAGGCATAGTTTTTAGTTTACCCTTCCCTATTACGGCTAGCGAATCGAAAGTTCGACTCGAATCGAATTAACATCTTGAAGTAGGCAACAATTTTAACAATTACAAATCAACTGGAACTGAGATGTATCTCATACAACTCAACTTTTAAACAACTGAATACATTTCTCATATTATATGACAAAACCTTTTTCAGTTGTAATTGTTAAACGTACTTCCTACTCTTAGATGTTAATTCAATTCGAGTCGAACCGTAATAGGTAGGTCATTCAAAAATCCACCATATAAATAAAGTCAACCCCCTGTTACAGTTAGCGAATTGAACGTTCGACTCGAGTTAAATAAACTTCTAAAAGTATTTAAGATAAGACAACTACAATAAAGAATGTTTATAGGTAGGCACCCATATGCACAAAATGTTAAGTATTGAACTTCGTCAAGCGCATGGCTACGCATATTAACACATTTGAAAGAAGTACACATGTTTTATCATACCCCAGAAATAATATAAGTTTTGTAGGTAGGTATATACAGCAGGCAGACGGCAGTATTGCCATGTCCTCATTCTTAAGTATACCAATTTGTAAACTTTATGATGGAAAAAATAAAGAATCTATCTAATCTAATCTAATCTACAGTGAAATCTTACTTGAGCGGACATCAATGGTGCAGGATTTGGTCCGCCTAAGGGAGTTGTCCATTTCAGGAAAATTAAAAGAAATTATCCTTCTTTAAGCTAAGAATAAGTTTTCATTTTCACTTATTTATATACACAAAAAGATGGTATATTATTTGTTACAGTACAAGTTACAAGTTACAGTGACTAGTGACGCTCTCCATGTGTTCCTCTTTTGTTTACCATTTAAGTACCGCTAGGTATGTTTCACATACATACATGAAAAATAGACGTCTATAACAAATATTAATTGTTAAATGCAATGTTAATCCTGTGACGGATAGAAATGCGGTAATGTCGGTTAGTCAAACGAAGACTATGAGGACTGCCATGGAGGACTGGGATACGGCACCAGGAACTCTCCGGGTGAGGGTAGCCTAAGCATGTGCAAGAAAATTCTTCTTCGGCTGCTGATAGAAACCAGGCTGTCCACGAATTCCGACAAAGCAGCTTGGACGGGAACAGGTCTATATACAAAGACTAAGGTAAATAATGTAAAACATTTAAGGTTCCGCCGAAACATTGTTTTCCATCTGAAGATACTTCTGCAAGCTGTTATAGGAATTACCTTGAAGGTTTTTTTCACTTTAAGAACATCCAGAAAACCTTTTACAGTATTTAAATAATTAGCCTCCAAAACTGATCCACTTCGCATCCATAAAGGAACACAACAATTTTCAAAATTTGCCGATGAGAGAAGGAAATCTGTTCGCCAAAGTTCATCAACTGGCTGCTTCTTGTGGATGACGAAAAACTTCTAATTGAACAATTTCCTAGGATATATTTTCCGAGAGCCGTTTCTAACACTGAAAAAATACACGACATTACTGTTGAAGAAGTTAGGAAGGCGGTCAAAGACTTCAAAAATCGAAAAGCCCAACTCCAATTGTCTTAAGAAGAAAATATAATAAAATTTGAATAAAATAAATATTGATCGTATAGGTAGAAACCTAATAACTATTAACCCCTAATTGATGGTGCAGCATGGCGCATTACTGACACAAAGTAACATGTCATTTCTTTATAAATTAGATTGAATATTTCTGAATCAATTACAAAAGAAATGATACAAATCCGAACATTTTTCGACAAGATATAGCCAAAATAGTAACAGTCTAAAAACGATAAACTCGAAATTTCTTATTTGAAGAAAAAGACTGAAATCAGTTTTTTTTTAAATTTTTCATTTCATAACTTTTCGTCCCTTCCATCATCCCCTCATCATATATGCTACTTGCCGAGGCGACGACAGCATTTTGGGCGCCTTAAGACAACATTTTACCTTTCTAGCTCACACATAGCTAGTGTAAAGCTAGCTCCAGTGTAAAGGAATTCATTTTTGCCAACGGGTGGACGGACGGACGAACGGACATAGTAGATGCACATTACTATCGATGCTGACCACGAATATATTACAGAAAACTGCAAAACTACACGTGACCTGCCTCAATATTAATGTAGGGCATCAATTCGCTAATAGATAAATATACTTATCCAAGAACCATTTCTTTGAATTACGGCTGATACAACACAAATTGAATATTTCCGAATCAGATACTGAAGAAATGATATAAATCGGTACATATTTGAACGAGATACAGCGAAAATAGCAAAAGTCTAAAAATCCATAAATTCATAATTCCTTATTTGATGTAAAATACCGAAATTAGCTTTTATTCAATTTTTCCATCATACATTCTACTCGCAGACGACAAAGGCAGATTTATAATTTTTCCATCATATCCCTCTCATCCTACATACTATTTGCCGAAGCGACGCAACATTGCAAATTATCAAAAGTATTCGGCTGTTGAGGTACGATCAGACGGTCATCCAAACTTGTCATCCGGATGACATGCTGACGTCACTATGACGTAGAATTTGTCCTAAAGTGGTCATCCCGTGTGATCGCCTGTTATCCGGCATGTCATTGAACGTGTCAACCTTATGACATACCAGATGACACGATTTCTATGTCATCCAGATGACTGATTTCATCGACCGTGTGATCGCTTGTCATCGCTATTGGGACTGGATGACCAAATATTTTTGACAGCGTGTCATCCGGATGACAACGTCCCACGGATGACATTACTAGGTTTTCCACATTGTCATCTAACATCGGATGACACGTTTGTATCGTGAAAAAGTCGGAAGCACAGACCTCAAATGGGAGAGAGGTTTCCTATCGGTGAATAATTTGAATCAATAAAAGTGAAGTAAGCGGGCTACGATGAAGAAGATGAAGAGTACGAAGAGGAAGGAGCCGATATCAACGAAAATCGTAATCCTTTTTTGCTTTTCTGTAATAAAACTATTAGATCCAGAAATGGTTGCGCATTTTTTATTGTTTCACCAATTCCAAATTCATTGAGGATTTTTTAAAATAAGTAGATTTCGAAAGTCATCTTTCGTTTTGATTGAGCCGTTCGCTGAGGTAGTTGGTGTTGAGCTGCCAATTGTTGGAGTTATTTGTTTTCGAACGGCGTTCCGGATTAGGGACATTCGAGGCTTCTGATTGGGATTGATGGATGACTTAAACTTTCGACCTGTGCTCATGCCAAGAATCTTTTCAATTATCGGTGCCTCCTTGCCTGCAATTGTCTTGGGAGGAGACGCCGATATGGCAACTGATATCTGAAAGAAAATTCATAAATTTAAAGGAGCTTTTGGTTTTAGTTCCCTTACTTACAATGTGGTTTCGTATCTCGTGCTGGTCCAGTCTCATTAAAGCTGTTGAAGCTAATTTTTCGCATCGAATTCAATGTAAGCAATTCCTTTGAATTTCCTACTCCTTAAAAAGAAAGAATTCAGGGTTTGATCAATTGAAGTCGCTTGTTTTCCAAATACAAAAACTACAGCACTTCACTTACTTGTGAAACACCAATCGGACATCATGCAATTTACTAAAAGCACTAAACAACGTTTCCACTTCTTCTTTTGTCACATCGGCTGGTAGTCCCTTGACGAAAAGTTTTTTTTGGCTCGAGATCGGCTAAACAATAACAACATTTGATATCATGCAAATCCCCTTGAAGCCAATTTGTCGGATTTTGTCGGATAAGTCGCATTCCCTTTTATATTTTTCGTTTGCCCTCCTCCTAACAAACTCGGACTTATCCGACAAAATCTGAACCGTTGATTCATCGGAAAAGCAGATCTACAAAAAAACGCGTGCCACGAAAATCGTGAAAATATATCTCCAAAATATAAAAAAAAATCTATTGAAAGCTGACATATTAAGTTATCACCTTTAACCAGTCTTCGGATGTCCAGTCCTTATGAGCCTTAGCTCATTTAAGGCGTTTTTCCACCATCGCACTAAATCCTGAAAAAATTATATTTTTTAAGGTCGCCGTAATAATTTGATCACCCACTGTATTACAAATTGTCATCGGTGTGATTAGTGTCATCCGTGCCATTAGTGTCATCTCGTGTGATCGGCTGTCATCCGGCTATGTCATCCAGTCATGTCAACCGGATGACAAAGCAAGCGTGTCATCCATTTTGGGACAAAATGACACTCGGATGACCGAACGGATGACACTGTGTGATCGGGTGTCATCTAGCTGATGACACGCTCGCAGATGACATGCAGATGACAACCGAATTACAAAAGTTCTCTGACGTCAGCATGTCATCCGGATGACAAGTTTGGATGACCGTCTGATCGTACCTTTACACAGAAAAATAAATAGCTATATAATATCAGAATGATTCGATAAAGAGAAATAGCAAAATTTAATACACACACCTTCAAACGCCACCACTTTTGCTCCCGCCTCTGTCGAGTTTGCCGTTTTCAAATTCGTGTTGATGAGACTACTATTAGGAATGTATATACAAAGACAGTGGTCAACGATGGACGACGACTTTTTATTTTGAACATACTCTACGAACAGACTTCGAACAATTTTTTTATGTAATATTTATGACATAAGATTTCAATTCATAAAAATAGCAAAATCCATCGAGTTGAATAAAAATGCCAGATTATAGCAAATTCTTGATCTTTTTTAACTTTGCACGAATCTATTTCTTCCATATGTTGAAGTTATTCTGACAGCTCACAACTGTTCCCGTTGCTAGAGTTGCTAGGCTGCTTCGGATGGATTTTACGTTAATTTGTATATGAATTGGTTCCCAAAAAATATGTGTTATATTTATTAGAGGGTTGCACATTTATATTTTATGAAGCATTTTAGTTATTGCACTCACATTTTGAAAAATTGCTCATAATCGCCTAATATTTGAAAAAGGAGTGAATAATTCACCCAAAGACCACAAAACATTTACTTCGGTGTATTTACATAGAACGAGTACACTGCATTGAGTATTCTGAGTCATCACTGAGTACTAATAGTTGAGTTAATAAATGCAAATCAAGCGTGAATTATATTTAATCAATAAATTAAATGAGAAATCTTAATAAAAAAAACTTTTTTTGAAGTTAATTGACGTTGCAAATCATCCAATCGGCTATAACCTTATAATTATTGCCTTTCGGCCTAAAAAACGAGAACCGATTAACTCGACGTGGTATGGTCGAATTGACGAGTAAGTAAGTTAAAATTTAACCGATAGCATTTTTCAAAACAGACAGCGAATCTTTGAACCAAATGGGATGTTGGATGAAGTATCTCCATACCATTTATTACTTAACGACAATTAGCAAATGCATGGACATGATTTTTAATTAATGACCCGTGAATTAACTTTTAATTATTGTTGTTTATTTGTGAATTAGTGGCAAATTGAGCCTTTTTTATTAATTCGGCTGTTAGTGTATTTTAACTTTAATTCAGTAGACTCAATGGCAATTTGGTAATGCTGCTGGCATCGAAAGACATCACGATTATAGGCTAATATATATAATGAAATGATGCTCTTCGCCCAAAGTTTTTGTTTTATATAATAGCGGAATTATTTATTTAACAAGACGGTTGCATTTATATATGTAGTTTGTGTTAATTAACTTACATCATTGAATTCCATTTCATCAAATAAGTATAACTGTAACTAATAAACGATTGGTCAAAATATTATTTTCACCTACACTCGATCAAAGAAAGAGACAAACAACGTACCCACTACATTCGGCGTGCGCGTTGCACTCGTTGAATTCTTGGTATACGGTGTTTGATGAGCGGCTAATTTTGTTCTTCTTTCATTTGAGTAAAGCACGTACGAGTAGGAGAGAAATCAAATAGTGTACCGTAAAACACCCTACCATTGACTGGACTCCTTACATTGACCAAAAATCTATAAAACATTTAATCTATGCTAATGAAGTCTTTTGCCATGTCAGGACAATTATTTCAACTCTTCTTTAACACCTATTTATTGACAAGTGGTGGAAAAAATTATATTAACATTTAACTTTTAGATTTGAATTTAATCGCAGCAACATTGACCAACCGGTTAATTTCGGGAACCACATAAGAAGTTGTCGTTTCCTTAGTTGACCTCCCGGTCAATGTTGGGAACCGCCTGAGATGTTCGGGTCACTATCATTGACCAACCGCTTGTGTTGCTGCGTTTAAGGAGATATATCAAAATTTCTTTCAAAGGGCGTTTACACTGCATATTTTGTAGATAGATTGGGATTCTGGGAAACAAAACTAGCTTCGCCGATGAAAGAAAAGCATTTGTGAAGACCGGTCAATGCAACCAGTGCTTAACTGTGACCACCTACTTATTAACCCATTACTTCTTTTAACAAAAATACAATAAACCAAAAACATTTTATATAGAATTACAAAGCCGTGTTTCCAATAATAAATACGATATAACACAAATCTGTACCAACCTGCAAGAAGTTCAAAAGTGGTCAAACTTGGGTCATGTTACGGTATTCAATTCGTTATTAGGTGATCGAATGTTGAACACGGCGTGTGTCTTAAATAGTGGTATCCATTTTTAGTGGACATTTGCTTATAAGATTCAACTGGATAGAGAACACTGAATTTCTGTACATGTTCAGAGTACGAATGCATCTGTCTGGTACCAAGTCTGAGGCCATACAATCCGAGTTAGAAAGCTGAAATACGGGTTCGAGACTCTCTTTGGGTCATGAGGCCTGACATGATCAGCCACTGACAAGGAAACGCAAAAAACGTGTAATTGAAGAAGTCGATGGAATTACTTTTAATTAATTTTTTAATGATTATTAAATATAAATTTACATACTTGACAAAAAAGAATAAATTCAACTTAAAACAAACAGGATACTTATTCTAAATTAATAGTCCTTATGCGGAGACACTTAACTATAACCTTATAATTATTGCATTTCTGCCTAAAAACTTTCTTACGAAGTAATCTTACATTTACGTTTTCATCGAGAATATTTTTAAAAACCCGGCATCTTTATCAAATTTTAATATAAAACCAATATCTATATACATATATAAAAATCAATATCATATTTCTGTTTGTTGCCGGTGTTTGGCCTAACGCGTTAAGCGATTCCAAGGCAATTTATTTTTCAGGAAGGGTGACGTCTATACGAAGGTGCGATGTCTGTATCTGCATCGGTGTGTGAATTATCTGCATTTGAGTGAGTGTATATGGATATGTGCGTATGCGTGTAAATACCAATGCAGATACAGACACCGCACATATAAAAAACAATCGTTCAGACATCACCTATTTTGTTATCCGAACGCGCATATGAAAGAGGGAGACCATACGAACGTTTCAACCCTTTCATTCTTGAGATATCGTGTGTTTAAGGTTTTATTCAAATAACTCTTATTAATTTTTTTTGCATTTTTTTTTGTGAATCGGACATCGGAAAGATGCTTTTCCCACATTGATAACAATCGGTGTGAAAGTGAATGAAAAGTGATTCTATCGAAGTTTTTTACTTTCGCTTTGTTGTTTGATTCGCACAAGTAAGCTGACATACGAGTAGGCACCTGCCAGACACGAAGCGCCTACCCTAAGCGGAACAAAGAAGTTGCGTATAAAAACAAATTACAAACTACTTTCTCTACTTACTTAATCTACTTAATGTAGGTACTCTAACCATAAATAGGACTCTGAGCACTCGTTGACTTACGCAACAAGTTGAGGTTAGATTGTATCAGTCACCCCACTCTGTTTCTCTTCCATGCCTCAAAACCTGCACCACAAACCCCCGAACTCAGCCACCTTAATCCAAAATCGACTATCAAGGCCGCCCTCTCCGCTCCCTTTCCGCGGAATGGTGTAACTTGGTTGGACCACCTTCAGTCACCCCCTCTAGCACAGTTTTGCAACCAACTACTTGTCTGTGCAGCCGGTACACCCCGACCCACCTCCAAGGAATGTAATAGCTTGCTCGGGATTCGACTGTATTAGTCTCCCCGGCACGGTATTGCCTGCAAAGAGAGTGAAGAGCAGTTTGAGGTTCGATTGTAAAAGTCATCTCAAAAGACTCTTCCCTCCCCCGGTGATCAGGTAGCAATAGCTTCCCCTCCGCGGCGCAGAATTTGGGATCGACCTGTGGTTTGATTGCACCAATCGCCTCATCTCGATCCCAATCCTTGGTTGGGGTAGTAAGCCCAGAAGATCAGACTATTATCGCTGGCCACCGCCCTTGCAACATGTCTTCGATTCACCTTAGTGGGGAAATTGTCAAACCTATTCACCTGAGCCCCATCGTATAGGACCTTGTTATGATAGTATTTTATATAGTTTGATTCAGGCGTTCGAGACGACCGAAGACAGGCCCTTCGACATTGCCTCTCCAAAACCCGAATCTTTTCCATATAACTAGGCGAAGCTTTGAACCACAATGGACAACCATAAGCGATGATCGGTCTTATAAGGGCCACATAGAATATGACGTTCACTCTGGGGTCAAGTTGACTGCCATGAAACAGTCTTCTTGTCAACGCATAAGTCTTCTTGGCCCCAGCAAGACAAGCACCTATTCCTATATGTCCATCGAAATAAAGATACTGGTCGAGCCAGATACCAAGATATCTAACTACGCTTTTCACCGCCAATGGACGCCCATTTTGTCCAATAATGGAAAATTTCCTTCAGTTTTTTCCTAGAGCCCCCAGCCAATTTTGTTCTGAACCAGATTTTTTTCTCTCTTATGAGTGTTGATCTTCAACTTCCAGTCATTCTATAGATTTTAGGACCTGATCTGTATGTCACCAAATTGTCGGCATGCGATTTAGCATGTCTGAGTGAACCCACCATAACAGTAGTTTAAATGTTAAAAAAGAGCGGAGAATTCACCATAAACCGTTTCCCAATAACTACTTTCCAATAAGCACATTATAAATTACATATAGCAAAGGTTTTTGAATCCCCAGGCTGGTCAAAACCAATCCAACCATACGGTGTCGAAAGCCTTTTGACATAAGCGTTGTCTATTCCCTTAAATGCTCCTAAAATGAAACTGACGGTAATAGCAAAATATGTAGACAATGTCCTCCATAATACCTCACCTAAACAACGATTTTGCCACTCCCTCTTTCGTGGGCGTTTTGACCACATTTTCAGATATTGACCATTTTGTTAAAAAAATAAATAAATAAATAAAAATCCAAAATGAACAAGGAGTCTTAATCCAATGGCAAAGTGGGCATGTTATAGGAATATAGATAGGGTATCCAACAGTTTGCCTAAGCCATTTGCAGCCTTTATATATGTTTTTTTCCATTCTTAGATATATTCCAAACTTCGAACAAATTTATATATCTCAATTACAAACTCGTACCATAGTTCATAGCTCAATTCATGTAAAAAAAACATATAGGTTATGTTCTTCTCCCTTAACCCTTAAGTAGAAACTTAAGGCAAATAATAATAAAAATAATAAAATCAAAACTTATTAAAGCTAGCAGCATATTACCAGTGTTTGACCAAACAATCCGCCTCCCCTTTCCACTAGAGAAATCCTAAAACGTCGTCGTCATCATTCCAATATGATTCCTTATTCACCTCACAATCAGCAAATAATTGAACGAAAGATCAAAAGTTCTAAACGGTATCATTAGCCCGCAGGAATTTTTCGTCGTCTTCACACATTTGCTGCATTCCAAGGGCACATGGTGCAGAAGGACTTTTGTCCCCTGGCCGCACATATAAACAAACAGATATGTGCACACGTACAACATGGTCTTCATCGATTGGCATGCCCTCTTTAATCGAAATCGAAAAGAATCTGATTAAAAGTTGTTGTACTGCTTCGGTACGTGCCATTCGGATCAATCCAAGCGTACATGGGTCAGCTAAATACGTGGCTAAATGGAACCAAATGCAAGCCATTGGCAAGACATTACAGTAATGACATCCTCATGGGATATCGCATGCGATAGAATCAAAAGTACAAAATCCCGATTCATGAATACATATCGAATTCGTGCGAAAATGCACATTCATCGACGATTCGCCACCGACAGCCGCACATAAATTTTAAATTCAATTCGAAAAACAATTTACTTAATTCCCCAAACAGCTAAGAACGGCTCATAGGGTCACAGGATTGTCAGTGTTGCCCGTTGTTTAACTGAAAATTTCGATGCGCACCCGAAAATTACACGCACACATTTTTTAGTGGTCCATTGAGGGGAGGGTGGAGTTTGATGCTACTACCCACCACACGTCGTCGGCGTCGTCCGGATCCATGGACTGGAATTTATTTTATCACTTTCAAATGCAAATCACTGTCGATGTGACTGTGAATGAGTTCGGTGTGCAGTGCCCTCATCTTCGGGGAGGCCCCAGTCTTGCCGCTACAAGCCAGCGAGTCCTCTGAGTGAACTGCAATGTTATCATCCTAAGCACGATTCGATGGTGTCACCACCTCAATGCAAATAAATCTCAATCTCATTATTTTGCCCTTTGGTGGTGTAACCAAAGTGTGCCGCAATAGCGCTAGAATATTGTTCACTGTTATGGTAATATTCGGTTACACGAAGTACATCGGGGTTGCACCATGTCGCCCGTGTATCAGGATTCCTATTTGAATTCTCTAATCAAATCATCAAACTTGGTGGTAATTTGCGAAGTAAGTTCGTGGCTGGGAATTCTATTCTCGATTATTGCATTTCTGTGATTGGTTTTCCTCAAGTTCTTTGATGCTCGTTAGAACAAAACCCAAAGTGTATCTTGATCTGGGTACCGGTTACAATGATGTCTGAGAGAGAGAATTGTTTGAACTCACTTGACGGACGAAATGGGTTTGTAAAATTTGTTTGGTATCTATGTATTAGTTTATGTACCTACTCCAAATTTTAATAGTTTACTTTGAGTTCTACAAAATTTGTCAACAAAAGGCGAACCAATTAGGCTACAATAGTGTCCTGAGGGGCTTGCAGATAGGTATTGCTTTTGCTCTTGGATTGCTGAAAAGTAAATTCCTTAAAGAAAAATTACAGCATTTTGTACACAGAAAAGGATGAGGTGTCCTTTCAAATCTATCTTAGGTTAGGTATTTCCTCAAAATTTACCATGTTGTCCCTCTTGAATTGACTCAAATGTTATTGGTGTCCACACTCTTCGAGACTGTTTGACTAAGTCCACTCTAAGGCCTTTTCAGCTCGTCATTCTCTTCAGACTTCATCGATATCTTAATAAATAGGACTGAAGATTATCCACAGAATTATATCGGCTTTTGACAGACCGCCTTCGTTTTGCGAAAAGCAAGAAAAGTCTAATAAACTGCTTGTATAATGTATAGTGTTATTTTACGAGCAATCCCTCGAAAGAACTAGGTACTGTAGAAACAGCAATTAGCAATCTGCTCCAACGAAAATCCCGACAAACGATTCTTCATACATCATTGGTTTTTCAATGGCGGTTATATAATATTCTTTATAAGGTCGAATGCAAGAGGTCTTTAAAGGATGGTTATAATTCAATTGCATATCCGAATAACGTTACCCTTATTTCGCTTGCATTGGCTACATATTCGTTTTTTTGTGAGGATACAAGGTTTTCTACACTGGAGCACTCAGACTCAATACTGGTCCATTGTACTACCAGGAAGTCACATCGCTTTTACTGACAGTTTCATGTTTCTGGGAAAAACGAGTAGGTGCTTCAATGATGAGAAGCTCACCACATCAGCAGGAAATACCTGCCACCTGATGTCAGAAAAGGCAGGACAATCACGGAGCAAAATGTTCCGCCTTGAACCTTCAGATGCTTGTGTTCATATGAAACCCAAGATCGAGGGAACAGGTAGACACAAAGCCTTGTATATAAAGCTCAAATGTGATCTCATTTCCTGTGATCCCGTTATGATCCGGGACCCAGAAAAAACTTAGTGAATTCAGTCTTCCGACCGAATTCAGAGAGATCTTGCATTTATGAACTATTTTGGATGTTGTGAGAGAGTTGAGCAAGGCCTTTAGCGCAGCTTTACTTTCGCTACAGACGCAGATACTCCTCCACAGCATAGTTTACAGCCATCAGGATAGCAGATGTCTCCGTTCGAAGACCAATGCATGTTAGCGTAACGAGAAGTGAAGTGAAATATTGTCCCTCTCCATGAAAACCATTCACGCGAAGATTCGTCTGCATTTCTTTTCCAGGCACATATGTAGTCTGGCCAGAGCCAGTCCTGAACACAAACAAGCTGATTTGACTCTAGAGGTGCAGGGATTAAAGTAAAAGAGTATGGGGTTACTTAAGGAGATCGATTTTTAGAGAGGAAGTGCTGCGGTTGAAGTCAAAAACATCAAGGTTTGAGTTAACCTTCCGTAGCATACGTGAGATGGGTTCGTTGGAGACATGCGAGGTACGGTGGGTTGGAAGGTAGAAAAGTCGTGGGCAACGTAGACTACGAGGATTAGTGTTAAGGCAGATAGAGTTGTAAAGAGACGCGTAATCGACGGTGCCTGAAAGGAGTCGGTGAATGAAAAGAATATCTGCTGCGTCCCTGCGTTCTTCAAGGGTATTTAGGTTAATAAGTTTAAGACGGTCGCGATAAGGAGGTAAGATTAGAGGATTGTTCCAAGAGAGACCACGAAGAGCAAATCGAAGAAAACGACGTTAAATGCTTTCGATTCTGGATACATGAACTCGTTAAAAGGGACACCACGCTTGGCTATCGTACTCTAGGAGGGGCCGAACAAAAGTTATGTACAGGGATCTGGTCACGTATGGGTCGCAGAATTCTTTTGACCATCTTTTAACACAGCTTTTAATGAGTTTGCTTTAGAAATTATCTCATCAATATGCGAACGGAAGCTTAATTCGCTGTCGCATAATATGCCAAGGTCGCGAATTGATTGAACACGAGATATAGGTTGATCGTGGAGTTGGTAAATTCGGAGAGGAGACTTGTTGCTCTTGCGTGAGAAGGTAATAGACTGACATTTGGATACATTAAGTTCTTGGCAGTTCTTAAGGCACCCAGTTGGAAAAACTATTTAGATCTATTTGAAGGAGGCTGGAGTCATGTTGTGAAGAAATGGTTTTGAAAAATTTGGTGTCGTCAGCATAGAGAGAGAGAGCGCTGAGTGTTGAATGATACTTTCAAGATCGTTTATTGTTAGAATAAATAAAAGGGGACCTAGATGACTACCTTGTGGAACACCACAAAGCGACCAGCTTCCTCCTTCTTGTAAAGAGAACAATCTCAGTTTTGAGAGCATTGACTGAGAGCCCATTTCAAGTGCACTCTTTGTATTCAAAATTACTTGGCATTTCTTCACGGTCACTTTTTCTCTCCCAGAAGCATTCAAGGAAAAAGGAGGTGAGAATATGTGACAATTATTATTGTTAACGGCATACTCAATTGTTTGATGTACTGGATTTATCGTGGAATGAGCCAAAGATTAATGCAGGCGATGTTTCAAGATTTAAGCTTTCTAACGTTGTTTTTTTTCTTTACTAGACTTTAAAAACAAAAACAACCAACACATGATTATCTTCTGTTTTGCTAACAAGTGGGACAGGATTTTTCAATCTGTTTCTCAAAACCCTAAACTACTATGGCTGGTACCGGGTGGAGTTTTCACAAAGCTGTGCTGTATCCAATGGAGTTGAATCCTTATATAGAGGCTAATCAAAACTTAAACTCAGCACTTAGAGAGCTTATTCCAGCTCAATGAATCTGCGATATAGAAACATTTGTGTTAAGGAGAGTGCATATAGGCGAAGCTTTAAAATAATTAATATATATATAATAATAATAGTTTAATTATTTTCGAGATGAGCGTAGTACAGAGGCGATAGTGACAAAACAAACTGATCATCATCGTCCGTCACCTGCGAGGGAAACTTGTAGCCAAAAATTTTCACGAACTCGGGAAAACAGTAACAGTCTACCATTGAATGATTTCTTTGGCAAATCTTACATACATATTTTAACGTTTGGAAAACCATATATAATTTTTTTGTTTATAAATCCTTATTCTAAAACTAAATTGTCTATTTAACTGTTTCTAATCTACTTACATATTATTTATAAAAGAAAACAAGCGAATACATGCATTCCTTAAACAATTAATCCTTTTATTGTTACGCACTCAATTGGTACCAAAGTCCTAATGCTTCAATATAATATAAATGGATAAAATATTTTTTTTTGGTTGCCTTTTATACTTACTTACTTACTTAGGTGGCGCTACAGTCCGGGGTGGACCTCGGCCTCAACCAATACGCCTCGCCAGTTAGCACGATCTTTGGCTAACTGCCTCCAGTTGCGCACTCCAAGTTGGTTGAGCTCCCCTTCCACTTGCGCGCGCCACCTAAGGCGAGGTCTTCCTCTACTGCGTCCTAGCCATCTTAGTCGACTGATTCGCACTTTTTTGACCAGGTCGATGTCGCTGTACAGCTCGTAGAGTTCGGTGTTAAATCTCCTCCTCCAAAGCCCGTCAACGCAAACGGGACTGAAAATCACTCGAAGAATTTTGCGTTCGAAACGACCAAGGAGATCTTCATCCGCTTTCCGCTTTCACGTTCCACGCTTCTGCGCCGTAGAGCCGGACTGGGATGATGAGGGTCTTATACAAAGTCTCCTTAGTGTTTCTTAACAAGGCCTTACTAGTCAATTGCCTTCTTAGGCCAAAGAAACAGCGGTTGGCAAGTGTAATTCTTCGTTTGATTTCTGACGTAATGTCGTTTTCAGAATTTATAGCGGAGCCAAGGTAGAAAAAGTCCCTGCTTACCTCAAAGTTGTAGCTGTCTATCGTGACGTTCTGTCCGATTCGTCGATGTTATGTGTCCCTTCTTGTTGACAGCATATACATGGTTTTGCCCTCATTCAACACTAAGCCCATTTTTGCCGCTTCTGTGCTAATACTTGCAAACGCACCAGACTCGTCGCCTGAGAATTGTTTTGTTCCATATGCCATTGGCACTTTTTCGAGAAAAACGCATTTAAAGGTTTGCGTACTTGGTACTCCGAAACTGTGTGATACGATTTTTTTTTTTATTTTTTTAATTTGAAGTTAGTCTTATAAAGAGTTCACCTACCAATTTTCAAAGTGTTTTGCCAAACCGTTAACAAGCGAAGTTAATTAACGTAAATTTCTCCTTTTTTGACTTGTGTCCCACCTCCTACATTTTGAAACTGATTTTTTTTTGTTCATACACGTGGAACACAAAAAAAAAGGGATATGGCACAAAGCAATTCTCATAAAAAATATCTAAAAGGCAAGAAAGCATGGAGTTGGATGCTAAAATTTAAAAAAGAAAAATCGATTTCATCTTTTTTGTTAACAAAGTTTTTATTCAAAAAATACAATAAAATAAGAAAATTATTTAAAGTGTTTAGCATTAAACCAGTGAGTGAAAAATGTCAGATCAAATCAGATCATAAAAATACAGCTTCGAGTCATAATGTTCTCCTCTCAGCTGCGAAATTTCAAATAGATAATCCTGATGTCGATTTGATCACAATTTGAACTCGTTCCATGTTATTCTTTCAATTTTTTTTAATAAATATGCGAACATTTGTAACATTAAATTAAGAAATACGATATCTCATGCCAAACAAATAAATCAGTTGGCATCAGTACAATTTGAATTTTCAAATCTGACACATTTCACTCACTTGCCCTACCTCAAACAGTACAGAAAAACGTTTGCTAAACTGATCTGCACAGCTTCATGGAACACAAATTGACAGAATGTAGAAAACTTTGCGGCAAGTTTTTTACTCATGGAACACCAAATCTTGTACTTTTCTGATTTTTTCCCTAGTTACCTGTGCAGCTGAGGTTCATTTAACACATCTATTGAAACCATTTGTATTCAATGATTGACGGCTCGTACGTCTGCAACTAGGTTTTGCGTTTGCCGCACTATTCATCACGGCACCGAATTCATATCTTCATAATATCGAATGATACACAACTGTAATGGAGGTGGAACAAACCAATACCAACATTTTGTTTGCGATCAGTGTTCCACATACATAGCTTTTCTTTAACACAAGTGCACGTAGGACAAACCAATTCTCAACTTTGTTAATATTTTCTGTATCTCTTGTCGCCGTGATATTCACGTGGAACAAAACAATTCTCACAAAAAAATTGCGATAAATTATATGGAAAATTTGTGCCAAACGCCAAAAAATGGTTTATGGCACAAAACAATTCTACAAACTGTTGATTTTGGTGGATATGGGACAAAGTCGATGTTCGATATCTCTGGATTGGAAAGACTAAGAGCAAATCGAATCACAGATTTAAAAAGAGCATACAAAATTACTATAGAATCCGTTCCTAACTCAAAAACGACAAAAGTGGCATATGGAACAAAACAATTCTCAGGCGACGCGACGCAGTGACAGCTCGCTGTGTTCTGCCAAATATGTCGTCAGCATATGCAAGTAGTTGCACAGACTTTTGAAAAATTGTGCCTCTAGTGTTGGCTTGCGAGTTTCGCACAATTTTCTCAAGTATGACGTTAAAGAAGTCACATGACAGCGCATCACCTTGTCTAAATTCTTTTTTGACATCAAAGGTCACGGTGAGATAATTTCCGACCTTTATGGCGCAGCGGGCGTTCTCCATCGTCATTCTGCAGAATCTGACAAGTTTGGCAGGGATGCCAAAACTAGACATGGCTCTGTATAGCTCGTCTCTATAGATGCTATCATATGCGGCCTTAAAATCGATAAAAAGATGGTGGGTATCGAATGGACTTCTTGGGTTTTGGATATCGCTATCCTCACTTCGTTTTGGTCAGGTGGACGGAGGTCTTGGCTTTCATCGTCCAGGCTGAATGGTTCGTTCTGCATGACAGCATAACAGTCTGCAGAAATAGTTTTCCCATATCCTCAGCACCGACTGTGACTCTACTACAAGATTTCCTTCCTCGTCTCTACAGGTCTCTGTTCGGGTCTTGTTTCCGTTACACGTCATTTTTACCTTTTGGTAAAACTTCCGAACATTTTTCGTAGAATAGCACCTCTCTAATTCCTCGATCGCGCGCTTGTCATACTCTTTCTTTTTTCTCCGGAGAAGCCGATGTTCTTCCCTCCTCTTTTGCTCGTAGAGCTCACGAGCTGCTCTCGTCCTTCTATGCAGTGCCGCTTCGTAGGCGCTTTGTTTTTATAAGAACAATTAAATAAATCATGCATTTCATTCGCAAATTGGTTCGATCGCTGCTAAGATCGTGATCGGTTAAGCGCTCGCAAGGATTGCAGAAGGGGCTATCCAGAAAATAATCGGACAAGAGGTAGTCAAGGTACATCGGGTCAGCACCGATGACATAACATAAGTTATGTTCTGTTAATTTTTAAGCTTTTTCTTAAAATTTAATCTTTTTCTTCTTGAACAGGGTGTTCTTCACCCTATCTCTCTTTACATCCGCCTTTTCCGCTTACTCTCAACAAAACGAAACTATGAAAACAAACTGTGTGTAATTGAGCAGGCACGAAGTTTATGAGTGCATAGGGAGGCAGCAAGATCCCAACCCACCGTCGAGCTAACGCGCGCCGTGCGATCGCAAGCGTGCCTACTGCTGCCAAAGGATTCATGTCAACCACCACCAATGGGAACCGTCTCACCTAGTTATGACAACCTCTCCGTAAACGAAGAAGAAGAAGAGAAAAAAAAGAAGAGACCTTTCCGTTCTATATGATACCTCCAATAAATCTAAGGTGAAGGACGCTTTTCATTTGATGCGAAATATCCAATACTGCGGGCATCACAGAAACATTTCTTTGGAATGGATTATTTATCAAAGGAGCAAGTTGTCAACCAACTTAAGGATATGAATGCTCCCAATCTGTATTGGTACTGACTGCAAAACTCCACTTAAATATTGTGTTTAGGGCAGAATTTCCTTACATAACAATACACTTTTTATTTTTAAGATCAAAATTAGAGACACTTTTTTCCTTATTAAAAAAAGGAAATCCAAAATCTGGAGCCCTCAGACACAGTAAATAATTGTCCATTGTACTACCAGGCAGACATCTGCACCGTACAGTTCCCGACCCAACACACTAACCTCCACACCATCCAGTCCTGCGATGTTCATTCCCAATTTTTTTTTCGCAAAACTGATATTTTCTATAAAGTTAAAAGCATTGCAATATGTTTTGCACCCTCGTTCAATTGAACCATTTCCTGTGCCCACAATCTAAAGACTCATAAAAAAATCCACCATCGTTGAATGAACAAATTTGATATTCATTGACACGGTCCTGCACAAATTGCTCGATAAAACTATGCGCCATAAATGTTAATCCACGTAATAAAATTAAACACATTCACAGACCATTAGATTACATCCACCAATGTAAGATACCATTAAAACATTTTTAGTATTACCGGCCTTGCCCCCACGGTCATTAAGAATGTGCGAAGTTACCATAAAGCCACAAATATTAAAGTTTGCGTCAAACCTTGATTCAGACTACACAGACATCTTACCAAAACCAATTTATCTTCCATAGCCTCAACATCAACGGATACAAAGTGTCAATAAAATTGGTCCAAATGGCGGCAAATTAATGAAGTCGAAAATCCAACAAAACTTTCGAGCTTAAGTCTGCTTACAACTTCCTCCTGGTCATTGACATTACCGGCGGGTTTAGCACAGCACACTGTGTAACTGCAGAACAAATTACCACGAACCAACTCAAATTTTTTATGCGGACTGTCGTTGACATAATAACAACAAGGACATTGCAGTTCTGGTTGGATAAAGGTACCGTTCATCTATGGTGTCATTTCGGCTCTAACTTTTATGGTACCTTATATATGATTTCACAAGGATAATTGCAGTAGAAACATGAACTGGCCATGGTCTATCCGCTATGCGGCACATCGCTAGCACTGTGTGTTCAATAAAAACCGAAAAGACATGAACATTAAAGTGCCACAAAGCAGACCAAATGAAATATGTACATACATCCCTGTTGGTAATAAAAATAGTATTTTTATAGTAAGGAGTGCATTGCACATTCATAATGAAAGACGTTCCTCGACATGGAGTGAACGATATCGGTATTACATATATTCTTACCGAATAGATTTTTTATGATGTCTCCTACATTATTCGAATGCCGGTCCAACAGGTTTTTAAATTTGATGCACAGGAATGTGCAAATTGAAAATAAACTTTGTAAAGGATATGACAGAGGTCGAAAAACCTGTCAAAAAGGGAGTGGGTACCCGCGTCAGAGTTTAGAATTCATATAATGTAATATAATATTGTAAAACGGAATATATACACTGCAAGTCATAAGATTAGAAGCAGGCATTTTTGAGAAGTAAAATTGATATTTCTCCCGTTACATGATGGATTAGAAAACAACGACTATGGTAAATGAGAGACTGTTTTGTTAACAACAAAATATAAAATGTGTGTATTATATTATTATTATTATTAAATATTCTTTATTTCAAACAGTTTTGTTTACAGAGGTTTACAAAGAATCTATGTACATGGCATGTTGCCGTCTGCCAGAGTGTCAGATAATGACATTTCATTTAATATAAAATAAAGCTTAAAATATATGATTGGTAGTTCATGATTTAACAAATTTCACAAATTAAAGCACTTAAATTAAGTAAAAGGTTGAAACACTTAAACAACTGAGATTCAAATAGCTCAAAAACTATTTCGATAGTTAAGAGAATGGTCACAGAATTTTGAGAGGTTTATCCACCCTGCCGATCCATTTAATATTTGTATCGCTTGTGCTCTAGAAAGGACTCTATGTTGAAAGTTAAGCCTTCGGATCTCCTGCAAGATTGGGCATATAGCTATTAAATGGAAAACATCATCTCGCTCGGATCTGTTGCAGAAGTCACACAAGAGTGGTAGGCCTGACCGATGAGGCAAATAATTTAAGCTAAGAATTTCCACTCTTGCTTTAAAAATAGTGCTTATAGCTTTCACAGGGAGATCGATTTTAAAATAATTATCAGCTTGAAGGCGATGGTTTAATTCTCTGTATGTAACCCTTGTTGTTGTGGATGTCGATGCACGATTCAAATGTTGAAGATAAATTTGTTCGTCAACTTTTGAAATTACATTTGAGAACATCGCCTGCCAATTCTCTAGATTGGATTCGGACAGATTAAGAGGGAGGCCATGAGAGCGTGCAAGTGCAACCCATTCTTTAAACGGTGACGCTTGTGTGCGCAAAAGGTAAGTCATGATAGACTTGTGGAGACTAACCCCGGGTTTTTTCATAGTTTTTAGCAACAAATCGGAATTAGCCTTTAGGTTTTTGATATACACGGGTAAAATACCAGACTCTACGTGGATCGCATATGTTGCAGTTGAATTCGGTAAACGAAATAGACGTTTGAAAAAGGATCTTTGAACTTGTTCAAAATCGTCGAAGTATATATGGCCGAAAGTTTGAACACCTTAGCACATACAGGTGTTGACAGTTGCTTCAAAAACACGATATTTTGATCCCAGGTCTATATTCTGGTTGGCAAAGAAATTCGGCCACATAACGCTAAGAGCAGTTTTCGCTTCCCTGCTCTTTAATTGTACGTGCTTCGTAAAGCTGGCATTTGCCGATAACAGGACTCCCAGGTATTTGAACTCCTGCACAACGTCTATGCATTCACTGCCCAGAAACCAATTTTCTTCTCTAGATCTTTTACATTTCCGAGTTTCAAACACCATTATCTTTGTTTTAAGAGCATTTATTCTAAGGTCCCAGGAGCTGCAATACCTCTGAAGCTTGTTGATTTGAAGTTGAAGAGAAGAAGGGTTATCTGCCAGCATGACAAGGTCGTCCGCGTATAGAAGTACTTTGATAACCGTATCCGCAATACTGACGCCCCCAGACAAGCTCTCACAAATATCGCCAATAAAAAGAGCAAAGAAGATCGGACTCAAGATACTCAAGATACACCTGCCGTCGTTTCAAAACAGGTTGACGTTTCTGATCCATCCCATACCACCGCCTTAGTTCCACATAAAATTTTTTCATATATAATCAGAAACTTCCTAGATATATCAAGGGAAGCCATTTTGTAGATCAGAGCTTAGCGGTTAACAGTGTCAAAGGCTGCTTTAAAATCAACAAAACAGGCATAAAGCCTTTTTTTCTTCTGGGTGTATGTATTTAGTGGCAATGCTTGACAAGGCGAAAGTGTGGTCAACAGTTGAGAATCCCGCACGGAAGCCGGCTTGAAATATACACTACTGTTCTATTTAAAGAAGCCCAAATTTGGACAGACATTTAACTTATAATGAGTTAGATGCCCTGTCTGATTTCATCAGAAGAATTGTGACCCTTCACCCTTGTACTGAAGTCGTCATTGCGGGCGATTTCAATATACACAATTCAAGTTGGCTTCGACATTCTGGCCAGACAACACCCGAAGGAAGGTACGTTGAGATCTTTGCTGAGGTAAATAACCTGACTCAGCTTGTAAATGAGCCGACACGAATACCGGACATTAGCAGTCAAACTGCCAACACACTGAACTTGTTTCTTACCTCTCACCCCGATAAATACAGCTTAAACGTATTATCGCCTTTAGGTTCGTCAGACCATTGTATCATATCAGCTCAATTCTCGTACTCCAAGCACATTGTTAAAGAACAAACTCCCAAAAGAACCGTATGGCAATACGAGAAAGCCAATTGGGAAAAACTTAACGGTTTCTTTAAGAGTTTTAACTGGTCGCTGTGCTTCCTTGACAGTGACGTGGTTGCTGCTGCTGATATGGTATCAAACATAATTCACCAGGGTATGAAGTCTTACATCCCTAGCAGGATTAAGAGTATCAAACCCAAGGTAAACGCGTGGTATGACTCGAGCTGCAAAGAGGCTATCAGGTTAAAAGAGGTAACCTTTCGGTCATTCAAAGCCAACCCATCTGAGGAAAGCCGAAAAAAGTTTAAACGAGCCAGAAATGACTGCAATGCCCACATTAATCGTGTCAAATTCTCCTATGATCAAAAGTTGAGGCAAAAAATACTACCAAGTCCCACGGGTAGTAAAAACTTTTGGTCATTTGTTAAAAACATCAAGAATTCGGCCTCATCATCTATCCCGGCACTCATTTACAATGACATTCCAGCTGTCAGTTCAATAGATAAGGCCAATCTGCTTGCTGCTCACTTTGCATTCAGCTCAACGCTCCCAGATTGTGCTTTGTCTCCCGCTGTACTCGAGCGCGTAGAATACTCCATGGGACCAATCCACTTCCGCACTCGTACTGTGTCTAGAGTACCTCGAGATCTTGACATACACAAATCCGCTGGTCCAGATGGTATTTCCCCCATCGTTCTGAAGAGGTATTCTTCCTCGCTGGCAAAACCATTGCGTAAGCTTTTCCATCTGTCCTATTCTTCAGGACACTTCCCGGGAAGATGGAAAACAGCGTTTGTCCAGCCTGTACCAAAAAAAGGCGAATCTTCTCCCTCCTCCTGCCGACCAATTGCACCTGCGTCCCTTCTTTCTAAGGTCATGGAAACGCTGATAAACCGTCAGCTAATGAAATATCTTGAATCGCGAAAACTTCTTAATGACCGGCAGTATGGTTTTTGCAGCAACAGGTCCAGTGGTGATTTCATGACATATCTAACCGAAAAGTGGAACCAATTTCTTCATCAAGGTGGTGAAAGTAAGATTGATGCGCTTGATATTTCAAAGGCATTTGACAGAGTTTGGCATCAAGCTCTCTTGTCGAAAATGCGTGCATTTGGAATCGATGATACTCTTCTTCAATGGATTAGAAATTACCTTTCGGACCGTTCAATTCAAGTTTTTTTGGACGGTTTCAAGTCTGCAACTCACCAAATAAATGCTGGTGTCCCCCAAGGCTCTGTTCTGTCCCAGACTCTCTTTCTCATTTATAGATAGATAGATATATTTATTTGCTATAAGCTTTGCTTTTACAAATTGATTGACAATAATGTACATAATTTCACAAAATGGGTAATGATTTTTTTTTTTTTTTTTTTTCATATAAAATAGAGTTAATATAAGGCATAATATTTTACATAAAAGATTGGTAATTGGTTTCCAGAAACATTAACATTATATGTTCAGTACTTATTAAGAGACTTAATATGAAACCTGGATCATTCATTGAGTATAAAAGCTCTTAGTTTAAGCGAGTTGAAGACATATTTGTAAATTTTAGTTGCAATGTTTTTGTCTTCGACAGCCATTATGCTTTCTAGGTCAGTCAATCCATTAGAAAACAGGAAATGGTTTCTCACTGCATTAAAAATTGGGCATCTAAGGAGAAAGTGCTCAATAGTGTCATCTTCATGCATGTTACAAATCGTACAAATGTTGGTTGTATCGAAATTATGTCTGTCACCGTGCAGAATTATCCTATGGGCATACCTATTGGCACACCTTATTTGCGCAATGACTTTATGGATGGACGGTTTAGAGGCCAAATTCAAATATGACGCCGGCTTATAGTGAGGCTCCTGTATATTTTCCAAGCAAGAAGCATAGTATAAGCAGGAAGTTGAGCCAGTTACTTTCCTGAAATCTTGTTCTAATAATGTTCTCTTTTTATCCTCTAAAATGTTTTCGTAAGATCGCCTTACAACTGCTAAGTTTTGTTGATCCCATACATTAGTAAAATTATTCATTAGAAGTTCCTTAACTTGTGATGCCCAGTTTGATCGCTGAGTGGTAAGATGGATTCTTAAAACTTCAGTATAACACTTCTTTATCAGGCGGTCATCGGGGACATTTAACAGCTTCATCCAGAAATTCAAGGTTCTTTTCGCTATTTCATATGTTAATGGGATAGTTCCAGTCTCTACACGAACTACGTTGCTTTGCGTGTTGTTGGCTAGTCCAAGTAGTTTTTTCAAAACCGCCATTTGAATTACTTCAATTTTATCTCCAGCTTCCAGTCCCCATATTTCAACACAGTGAAGTGCGGTCGATTTAATAGTTGATTCAAATACTTTTATTCGCCCATCCCAATTCTCCATGTAAAAACTCTTCAGAGTTTTATCAGCCATCGCTGTTGCTGTTCTTGCTTTACTTTTGAAGATATTAATGGATTCACTCCAAGAACCAGTGCGATTCAAATTTACTCCTAGATAATCAAAATTATCAACAACTTCAATCCAATCTTCTTGGTATGAGAACCTTTCTGGACACGATGCGTTTTTCCTCTTGGCAAAATTCATAATTTTTGATTTATTCGCATTTAATGTCATATCCTTTTCTGCAAAGTATTTATCTAGTGCTCGTAGTGCTTTTTTCAGCTCTAGATCAGATTTAGCAAAAACAGCAATATCATCAGCGTATGCTGTCAAAATTACATTCACGCTCGTCGAAATGTCCATTCCTGTGAGACCTTCGCTCATAAGAAATTCTTCAAGGTCATTTACGTATAAATTAAAAAGCAGAGCACTTGATGGGTCACCCTGTAGAACGCCTCTTGTGATGTTTGTCTTTTCAGTTAGGCCATTTGTTGTTTTAATAGCAATCCTGGTTTTTGAGTAAATGTATTGAAATGCACGGATTATTTTCCCACTTACTCCAATAGATCTTAGGTGCATCCACATCTTTCCATGATTGATATTATCGAATGCTCCTTTTAGGTCAACAAAAACCACAAAGAAACTTCCTTTCGTTTTTGCTAGAGTAATATCGATAATTGAGCGTAGGATAAAGAGATTATCAACACAACCATGTCCTTTCCTGAATCCGTTTTGAAATTCGGGAATTAACTTTGCTTCTTCTGCCCACTCCTGAAGTCTGTTTGTTAAGATTTGGGTGTAAGCTTTCATTAGGACATTTTCAATAGCAATGGGGCGATAGTTTGCTGGTAAATACTTGTCTCCTTTTTTATATACCATCGTTATATCAGCTCTTAGTAGTTCTGTGGTGTTCGTTCCTTCATTATCAAAGAGACGCTGAAAGAGAGAGCGCAGATATTCAAGCCATAGGTTTGGTAGATGCTTTAGGAATTCGCTCGAGATCTTATCTGGGCCCGTTGCTTTATTATTCCGTAATTTTAGTATTACGGATATTAACTCCCCTATGCTTATGTCTCTGTCAAGGAAAGCATGATAGGTGTCATCGAAAAGACTATATTCAACTATATTACCACTATACATTTCTTGAAGATAATTGTCCCAAACTTCTTTTGAGATAGGGTTTTGTGCGAAATATTTCGGATGGACGCTTTTGACTGCTCTCCAGAAGTCCTTGCTATTTTTAGTGTTTTGGAGTTGCTGAGATATGTTCACGTTGTACTGTTTTTTGGCTGCATTTAATGTTGATGCGTATAGTTTCCTGCTGGCAATGTATTCAGATCTTTTTTCGATGTTATTGGGGTCTTTACGATAAATTCTCATATTTTGTTTCATACCTCGCTTAAGTAATCTGCATTCATTACTAAACCATTTATTCCTTTGTGGCACTGGTGTAGAACTTAGCCTATAATATTTTATCATATTGCATTCTACTGCAGTATTTTTAATGTCTTCAATTATTTTGTGGTATTCTAGTGTATTTCCTCTAATTTGTAGATTTTCGGCTTTGACTTGCATACTTGCAGTGTAGTTTTGAGCTGCGGTCGAATTCCAAACTAGTTTCCAATCTGAAGACATCTGTGGGGTAATGTCAAAGCTTACTGTCGAGCAGCAAAGTAAATTTAAGATACAACACATGTGGTCAGACTGTAGCAGAATCTGAGATACCTCGAAGTCATCAATGATTGCTGCTCCTTCTAAATTTACCCATACGGTGTCCACGATACTTCGTCCTTGGTGCGAGTCGAAAGTAAATTCACCGTATGCATCGCTTCTACTTCTCCCATTTATAAGCAACAGTCCAGCGTTTTCAAATTTTTATATATAAATGATCTCCTATCTGTTACTTCTAATCCAATCCATTCCTTTGCTGATGACAGCACCGTTAGCTTCTCATATTCGTTTCTTGGGTCACGCCCCTCATCTTCGATTGTGGAACTGGAACGGCAACGTATGTTAAGCTCATTAAATTCCGATCTTAAAATTAAAACTCAGTGGGGTAAAACCAATAGAGTGGAATTTAATGCTTCCAAAACACAATGCTGTCTCCTGTCATTAAAGCAAAACCCACACACACTGCCATTATCTATGAATGGCACTTGCATCGCTGAAACCGAAAGACTTTCCATTCTCGGTATGTGTGTTAATGACAATCTTCGTTGGAATGACCACATATTTGAAGTCGCCAAGAACGCCGCGAAATGTCTAGGCTTCCTTAAGCGTTGTAAGAAATATTTCACCCCTTCTGATCTGGCTACAATTTATAAGGCGTTTATTCGCCCGAAACGACCGAGACATTGCGAGATCGATTGACTCTCTTAGTCATCGTCGTAATGTCTCCTGCCATTCGTTATTTTATCGTTATTTCCACCATAAGTGCTCAAACGAAATAGCCAGTTGCATTCCACCCCTAGAACATTTCAACCGCAATACCCGCCATGCCAGGAATGCGCATCAGTTCACCCTTAAGCCTGTATTCGGACGTACAGTGAAATAAAGGGTTTTTCAATAAAAGAGCTACAAAAGTTTTTTTAAATGAAACAAAAACGGTTTTGGATATCAATGAAATTCTTTATTTCTGTGAAAGTACGTTCGACGCCATTATGTATGGAACTCGATTTCTTTTACATGGCCACCACGGGCACGCTTGCAGAAGTCCAGACTCTAAACCCAATTTTCGACGGTTTTCAAGCATAAATCGGCCGATACTGCTGCAATTTCACGTTCGATATTCGTACGAAGTTCATCAATTGTCGCTGGCTTGTTGGCATAGACCATAGACTTGACGTAGCCCCACAGGAAATAGTCTAACGGCGTCAAATCGCACGACCGCGGCGGCCAAGCGACTGAACCATTTCGTGAGATAATACGGTTTCCACGTGAGATAACACGTTGGGGCCACTGACTCCGAATTTCGGTAGTAAATTTTAATAATTTCGACTCATTGTTGGCTCGTATATCTTTCCATCATGGAATGGCAAACCTCACTGAAGAAAAATGTCAAAAGAACGGCAAGAAATTCGGCGTCGTTTGCTGTCCGTGTCGCTCTACTTTTGTAGCGTCCCTGTTGAAAATCCCTTTACAAGGAATCTTTCCTTAGCCGTACAACACGAATGTGGAATGCTCTTCCCCGCTCCATTTTTCCTACACATTATGATTTACAAGCATTTAAAACCAATGTGCATCGGCATCTCTCCCTATCTTTTAACTCTAATTTCCTTAACGCCCGCGCTGTGTAGCTAATACATTATAAGGGTATCAAAAAATTCCTTTAGTGCGTATCCATTATAAAAAAAAAAAAAAAAAAAAAAAAAAAAAAACTTAAACGTTGCTTTGATTCTATCCAATTTGAGAGTCTGGTATACAAAATTGTAGGAAACATCTTCCTACATGAATTAAGTATTGATATGCCTCTATAGTTTTAGGGAAAGTTTGCATCTCCTTTTTTAAAAATTGGAAATATAATAGCTTTATTAAAGCTTTCAGGAACACAGGCGTGTTCATATATAAAATTATATAACGACACCAGATAGTGTTTGAATTCCAATGTAGAGTTTTTAAAAAAATCTACAGGTATGCCATCAATCCCCGGGGCTTTGCTGTTTTTCATTTTTAGAAGAGCCGTTTCCAGTTCAGTTAGAGCTATGGGCGAGTCAAGCTCGTCAACCATTACATTCGGCAAGGCGTAGTGAAATAGATGCAAGTCAACACTTCCTGTCAACAAAGATCTAAAATGAGAAGCTAAAAGTTCGGCTCGTAATGAACTCTCCGATAGTCTATTGCTTCCACCCAACACTCTAACGTTGCACCAGAATGTTTTAGAGTCCTTACAATTTTCCAAATTTCTAGCTAGGTTTTTTGCCAAGTGTAGCTGTTAATTCTTACAAGTTTTCTTATAAAGTTTGTTTGCTTGCGTATATAAGTTTTAAAATAGTCAGAATTCGATTTCCTAAACAAGTTAACAAGTGAAATGTGTGTATAGGAGAGCTTTAGCTAACGGAACTTTGAAGACAAATTGTAAGTTGAGTAAAGAATATGCGGAAATAAATCAGGTCATTTGATTAGAAGCAGTGAACAAATCAAGGTTTTTTTGTGAAGTGAATATATTTGTTTCGGTTTAAACGGTACATTATTATAAAGTAATTGTTCTTAATTGACTTTTTCATCGACCCCATACGTGTGGGATATCTATGGATAGGTCTTCAAAAATAATATTGAGGTTTCTAATATAATTTTTTTCTAAGCTCTGTAACTTCTAAAATAGGGGTATGATAAAATTAAAAAAATATTTGATGTACATTACCATGCAAACCTCCACCGAAAATTGGTTTGAACAAGGTTTATAAGTAGTTTTTTTTTTTAATACGTCATAAATCGTTAACTGCAATTTACCTTTCATTCAATCAACCCAAATATAAAAAAAAACATTTAATTTCATAAACATAAATCTTATGCGTAAAACGTGAACCATTATTTTCAAATAATAAATCTGTAATAGGTGCTTAAGTAAATAATAATTATTTATTCGCGCGGATCCCTTCATAGGCGAGTCCGACTCGCACTTGGCCGCTTTTTTTCAATATGCATTCGAAAACTTTGGAAAGGAATGGTAAAATAGAGATAGGTCTAAACTCATTGCATTTAGCGTTTTTGGGTATCGGCAGGACTTTCGCTAGTTTCCTGTGGTCAGAATGGTGTTGAAAATGAACGTTATGTACGGCAGTACGACATGAAGAATCAATTTTTAAAAGGAAGGGTGCATTTCATCTAGCCCGATGGCATTAGACCGAATCGAAAGTACGCATTCTACAACCTCTACACAGCTGACTCCTATAAACCCTAAACTGGGATGACCAGGCTGCTCTACTGTGAAATTCGCTATCGTTTCAGGGCCAGATAAAGGCGGAGCAAGAAGGGACACAAATTTTGAGTTTAGTAAGTTGTCGTCGACATTCTCTATAAAATTATTTTTGGACTTTCCTAACCCAATAATGCGTAAGGTATTCCACAACTGCCGACCGTTTAAAGATGTATCGAGTTTGGTGGACAAATTGCGGGTCTTGACTGCACGAACTTCCTTTACAACTCTATTACGAAGTGATTGATAGACTTGTCTGAGCTCAGGTAGACGGTAGCGTTTCCCAAGAGTTGTATGCCTGATCACGTTGCAGCATTAAGACGCGTATCTGGTTAGAAAACCAAGGAGGTTTGGCCGATTTACATAGCTTGGTTTTTAAAACAACGTGTATATTAAAGAGGCGAGCAATGTTATCGCTTAGAAAGCGTATTTGCTCATTGGATTAACGTAAGTAGAAAATATTGTCCAAAGCTATGCTTCGGACATCTTCTTCAAGTTGGGAGTAGTTAATGTTTTTAATAGCACGGTAGCTAAATGGCGTTTCTAGAGATGCGGTGTAAGAACTAAAAATAAGGAAAATGAGGTCGTGTTTTGAAAAGCCTTGCGCGAAGAGTTGATCGTAGAGCAACACTTTATTTGTTTCAATAACAAAAAATAGGTCTAGAAGTGCGTGCGTTGGTGTTTTTATATTGACGGACCTTAGGTTAAGCGTACTCATATAATCAGTGAGGCCATCTTCACATAACAGATTGGGTGCAGGGAAATAAGCCCACGGGAACTAAGTCCACTGAGGGACTTAGTTCCCACTTAGTGGGAAATAAAACCACTTTCGCGAAGGGGACTTAGTTCCCATGTAAGGTGGGAAATAAATTCCCAAAACTCTGAGTGGTTTTAGTTCCCTTTTAATTTGAAGTAAATTCTCACTGTCGACTAAGAACAAAATAAAAACATAGGGACGGGCTACAGTCCGCTTGGGCGAACTGTTGGATACCCTATTCTTATTCCTATCCCTCATAAGTGGGCGTGACAAAAGTCTAAGTATGGTTAAATTGTTAAGAACGCTCTACATATTTTGTTATATAACATTTAAAGGATTTTATCAAAAAAAACGCTCCCTAGCTCAAACTTGGGTGTTTCAATAAAATTGTTTTATTTAATTGTGGGCGTGTCAGTAGGCGGATTAAAAAAAAAATTAACACATGAGCATAAAGGGCCCCTAGAGAGTATATATTATAAATTTCAGCTCCCTAGCTCAAACTTTGGATTTTCAAAAAAATTGTTTTATTTATTTGTGGGCGTGTCAGTGGGCGGATTTTGAAAATATTTATACATGAGCTTAAAGGGCCCCTAGAGAGTATATATTAAAAATTTCAGCTACCTAGCTTAAATTTTGGTTTTTCAATAAAATTGTTTTATTTTTTTGTGGGCGTGGCAGTGGGCGGATTTTGAAAATTTTATATCCCGAGCAGTTTTAGGAGTCATAGATCATATATAAAAAATTTCAGCTTCCTAGCTCAAAATTCGATTTTTTCCAAAATTTTGTTTTTTTGAGTTTGTGGGCGTGTCTGTGGGCGGATTTCAAAAATTCGTAAACTTGATTATTTCGGGACCCTAGAGAGTATATGGTTAAAATTTCAGCTCTCTAGGTCCAGTTTAAAGGCCTAATTTTTGCCGACGGACGGACGGACGGACGGACGGACGGACGGACGGACGGACGGACGGACGGACGGACGGACGGACGGACATGGCTAGATCGACATTACTATCGATGCTGATCATAAATATAGTAACTTTTAGGGGTCTACGGGCAATATTAAGGTATGTTACAAACTATGCGTCAAAATTAATATACCCCTAGAATAGGGTATAATTAAAGAGTCAAGTAGGTACTTTGCAATTTTTATTAACAAAATAGAAATTAACTTCTAACTGAGACAGAGTAATATAGGTACCGTGACCTCGCACCTACTCCAAATCAAACAGTGACCCCAAGCAGGGGGGTTGCAGGGGGGCAGCATGCCCCCCATATGCATTGCACTGTTTATGAGATTAGTTACGAAATCGCAAATAGATTCCATAAATAGTGTAATGCATATGGGGGGGGGGGGGGGCATGTTGCCCCCCTGCAACCCCCCTGCTTGGGGTCACTGTTTGATTTGGAGTAGGTGCGAGGTACGGTTTTGAAACTTTGGCTTTATGTCACCATGATAACCTTAAGACTTTGCTTAAAGAGTGTGATAACTAACTGCACTTTGCACAGTTTTTTGTTTAATTCTAAATGTTGGATGTTAGTTCCCTCTTCTTATATTTGAATGTGGACTAAGTTCCCATAAAAAAATGGACTTAGTTCCCACTTAACATGGGAACTAAGTCCACTTCGCGAAAGTGGTTTTATTTCCCACTAAGTGGGAACTAAGTCCCTCAGTGGACTTAGTTCCCGTGGACTTATTTCCCCGCACCAACAGATTGCTATTAAAATCACCCCATAAAATAATATGAGAGCAATTCAAGGTGATTTCGATTAGGGGTGATAAGTTTGTATTCTTACTGGGCCTGTAAATTCCGCCGATAAGTAACTTGTCGCTGTTTCCGATTAAATCAATGAAAACATACTGAGTGCCAGTACTGACTGACCTTAGAGGAGCACCTCAGCTGGCACTTAATTGCGTCCTTGATATAGACGGCCACTACACCACCCTGACGATTTCTATCAGAACGAAAAACACGATAGCCTCTCAAGGAACAGGTCCGATCATTTAAATCACTCACCAACCACGTTTCAGAAACACAAACAACGTCAACACAAGATTCTTCAAACAAATCACGAAATTCATCGATTTAGAACAAAAGGCTTTGTGCATTAATGTGACAAACCCGAAACCCGTTGTTTTGTTTACTCAACACCCTGATCATCGAATGCAAAGATTCACTCGCCATTGTAAAAAACAAGAAGAGACGAAAATACGGAGTTTATTATAACAACAAGATTTAATGAGGATGAGATTTAGAGAACAGAAGTAATAAAAAGTAAAGAGAAAAAAAATTTATTAAAAACCGTAATCCAGATTAGTCCCTGGATACTCGTAGATAATAATAAAATAAAGAAAGAAAATCTTTTGAAAGAAAATTAAAAAAATAAAAAAAAAAATAAAAATAAAAAAAAGTTTAGGAAACACTGGTGTACTGGTTGTCTTCTTCATTTGAGCTGGCAATTCCTTCGAGGTCTCCAATGCAGATAACTAACACCGCTGCAGTATTGACATGACGTTTCACATACACGGCACCACGTGCAGTGTATATAAGCCGTGTTTCTTTGCACGCGGATATAGGCATGGCATTAAAAAACGACCATCGCCGCTTAAGAATTCATCAAAAAAAACTTTTCAGCACACATGCACCCATGACGTTTATTAGAGCCACAGCTGGAAGTTGAGTTAAGAGATTTGTATAGAAAATCGTGAAATTGAAAAATATTAATTTCCGACAGTTGAAATTAATGCCAAACATATTCTAAAATTATAAAAAACAGTTTCACATTGACAGATTTACTAAATTTTGAAAAAAAATAATAATAATAAAATCACGAACAAAATATTCGGCGGGATGTGCCAGTGGTCGGCGGGATGTCAAACTTTGACATTTCCTGAAAAATTCATCGCAACAGTTCATCAGAAACGAAGAAAATGGGTTTTGGAAGCACTGTTTATCCCCGCTAAAGAACTTAGCGGCGATAGCTATCCCCGCTAAAGTTAGCGTATATAGGATAAGTTGTTGTTGTATTTTACATGCAAATTTCAAATTATCCCTATATCCGCGTGCAAAGAAACTCGCCTATAGTCGAGAGTTGTTTTTTATACCCTATTCTAAGGGTATATTAATTTTGACGCATAGTTTGTAACATACCTTAATATTGCCGTAGACTCCTAAAAGTTACTATATTTATGATCAGCATCGATAGTAATGTCGATCTAGCCATGTCCGTCCGTCCGTCCGTCCGTCCGTCCGTCTGTCGGCAAAAATTAGGCCTTTAAACTGGACCTAGAGAGCTGAAATTTTAACCATATACTCTCTAGGGTCCCGAAATAATCAAGTTTATGAATTTTTGAAATCCGCCCGCAGACACGCCCACAAACTCAAAAAAACAAAATTTTGGAAAAAATCGAATTTTGAGCTAGAAAGCTGAAATTTTGTATATATGATCTATGACTCCTAGAACTGCTCGGGATAAAAAAAATTCAAAATCCGCCCACTGACACGCCCACAAATAAATAAAATAATTTTTTTATACCCTATTCTAAGGGTATATTAATTTTTGAAAATCCAAAGTTTCAGCTAGGGAGCTGAAATTTATAGTATATACTCTCTATGGGCCCTTTATACTCATGTGTAAATATTTTCAAAATCCGCCCACTGACACGCCCACAATTTTTTTTTTATTTTTTTTTGAAAATTCAAAGTTTGAGCTAGGGAGCTGAAATTTATAATATATACTCTCTAGTTGCCCTTTATGCTCATGTGTTAATTTTTTATAAATCCGCCTACTGACACGCCAACAATTAAATAAAACAATTTTATTGAAACACCCAAGTTTGAGCTAGGGAGCGTTTTTTTTTTTTGATAAAATCCTTTAAATGTTATATAACAAAATTTGTAGATCGTTCTTAACAATTCAACCATACTTAGACTTTTGTCACGCCCACTTATGAGGGATAGGAATAAGAATAGGGTATCCAACAGTTCGCCCAAGCGGACTGTAGCCCGTCCCTATGTTTTTCACTATCAGAGCAAGTTGAAATAATCATCTGTTTTGTTGTGTACCTGTACTTCTGCCAAGGAAAGAGGACTGCGTGTGGTTCGACTGCAACAGTCACTTCATTCAGCACTCCACACTTAGGTCCAGATAAGATGCAAGGGGTTAGACTGAAGTAGTTACCCTCGGCATGTTATCTTCCCGCCGAGCAGAAAAATGGGACTTGAACTGCGGTTCGACTGAAACAGTCCTTCCATTCTGCTCCTCTCCAGGGGTATTGAAATCGTGTAAGTACCTACTGCTTCTACTCTACACTCTCCAACTTCCGTCGTAACAGCAAGATCAAACGAGAAATAATAGGAGCATGTACGTTCCGAACTCGTTTGAACTAAAGCACTATTTGAATGTAAGCTAATAGAAAACGCACTACCCCGCGGCAATGCTTATCATGGTACTAATCCTGGGACAGGCAGAAATGCTCGGGGTCAGAGCTATTCGGTTTCCGCGGAAAGCAAAGTAATGCTTTAGCTAAGGCGAAACCTAACACGAGATGATGGTTGGAAGGCGAGCTGACATCTTATATGTTCAAGAAACCAAATGGCGAAACCCCGCAAATTGGGCGCGTTTTGTTAGACGTTGGAACAAAAGCTTTCAGTGTTCCACTACGGTACGGAACAGGGTATGAACGGAATCGGTATCATCCTTGCGGCAGAGCTACTTGGCAGCGTCTTGACCATTTTAAAGTCCAGTGATCGTTTGATGTTTCTCAAAATTGTGATGCAACTTGAGGTGTGGAATATTGTCAGTGCATATGCTCAATAAGTTGGACGCGGGCAGAGAGAAAAATATGGGTTTTGGCTAGATTTTCACAACCTCATCAAGAACATCACAAAGAAGAACTTTTGTTTGTTGGCGGAAATTTGAACGGAACTTTCGGGAAGCCAAACGAAGGCTATGAAGACTGCCATGGAGGACTGCAATACGGCACCAGGAACTAATCGGGTGATATACTAAGCATATGCAAGTCATACGGTCTTATCGTTCTAACCATATGAAAGGATAGATATAACGTTTTGATAGGTCTAAGCCGCCAGTGCGCGATGTAAAAAAACGGGTGGGGAGCAAATACTAAAAATTGCAAAAAACAGGTTGAACATTCTCCACACCTGTGAAAAATCCAAGAGAATGTGACTAAAATATGACAAGCCCAGAACGCACAAACTCCTTCAAAGAAACATTAGATCTGTTTCGATGTTGGGGGAATGCTCACTGGACCCAATATACTAAACCACAAAGTGAAAGTGTATCTTACTGAGGACGACCTATTGAGGGGATGTGGTGATGAAGAAACTTACGAGGATACGCTCCACTTTCTGTGTCTGTGCCTAAGCCTCAGTCAATTAAATAAACGAACTTTAGAAAATTATTTTTTCCACGACCTGACGGAACTTTTCAAAATCTCGCTTTCTAATCTTTTCAGGTTTTCAGCAAAAACCGGATGACTAAAGAGGGTCTTCAACTAAATGGACGTCACCAACGGAACAAAGGAAGACATCCTAAACGACGTGGACCCACCTATGGTCATCACAAAAGTTTAACATTGACCTGCTGGATAAGGAAGCACTAACTTCATCATCAAGTCACCAACCTAACCAAGCCGAGCCAATAGTTCAACCAATGAACATTTCACTTTTTAGAAGTACCCTTTTTTCGTTAATGAACCCGAATTCCCAACAATGGAAACATTAGAAAATAAAACTTACGATCTTCCGAACCGCGAAACCTCTTTGCCTGAAACAGTGCAGTTTTCCATCCTCCGCGATCCCAGGGATTCTACCTTCAATTGTCTAGACCAAGTGTTCTGGCATCCCCGAAGGCTTGGTCTTTAAAAAGTATATTCAGTTTTTTTGAACCTTTGGGCTTGGAGCCGAAAGACTCTTGGTATTGTCCAGGCGCTCGACGTGGCCGAGGTACAGCTCTGTAGAACACCTATTTTCAAACTAGCAAAGGTTTCCTATTGTAATTACTTATAGCATCTCCAGTGGGGTATTATTTGTGGAGTTGTTGTTTGCTCCGAGGAAGATGAAATAATTTTTATTACCTTGAAGTTATTGCTATCAACGGTTGTACTTTGTCCTAGGCCGTGGCCGTGTTTTTTTTTTTTTGATATCAAGTTCCTTGTCTTATCCTCGTATACCTCAAGACCAACGAATTAAGCATTTATCGCCAATCGTCTCTTAAGGTCAGAAATGTACGGTGAACATACGGATCATACGAGTACCATATACTTTTTCAATGAGGTAGCTGCAGCTGGCAACTAGAGCTGTGTCAATCGTGAATGATTCGATCTTTTTGACCCGAACACAATAAAGTATTGGTGATTGCAATCACAATGCCCGAAGTCAATCGTTCATCGAGTCAATACTTTTGTTCTGTTCTGACTATTTCATTTCTTTATTACTGATTTCTTATCTACTGAACCAATAAATGTGTTAATATATCAAAATATTTTTATTTATTTCGGCTTATTTCGTTTTACCAACACATATTTGTTCTACAAAAATATCGCGTCTGTGCAATAACCTCCATTTCTTAATTATTCAAAGGCGTTTTGGTATTTTTGAGTGTATTCACTCTTACAATCCATTCGAATGTATATATCTCTATCGAAACTAAATTGAACGAATGATGATTGGGGTTTTTGATTGTATTGAAATTGAATGGAGCAATACAATACTCCCATGTCCCATCTGTCATTGATTGATTGAATGATTGATTGAAATGACCGAATCATTTTTTCAACCAATACTTGAACGATTCGATCATTAAATTTGAACGATTGACACAGCTCTACTGGCAACCACGGTGGTCTTGGCTACCATTTTGATGATGTCGCGATACCGGGTTCACATATTTTTAACGTTTGTGTCGCACTCGGGCGCTCTTTGCGTTTATTTAAGATGTTAGATGCGTTCCTTGCATTGGTTGCATATGGTCGATTTGATTGGCGGTTCGACGATTTGCAGACTGCCAGGGCTCTGTGTGGGTATTTTGCCTTGAATATGTAGTGCTAATTATCACCGCATTTCGAGCTTCTGCAAAAACGATCAATCAGTAGCGATTTTATGTTGTCCAAGTTACAAAGATTGCAAAACAAAGCAATGAGAACAATTTTAAAGTGCAATAGATTTACATCGATAGCGTTAATGTTAAATACGTTAAAGTGGCTTAGTATTAAACAAAGAATTATATTGAATGTTTTGTGTTTTATATTCAAAATTAAATACGATCTGTTGCCTAGTTATCTAAGAAAATACCTAAGATATGTCGGCGAAACACAGCCATACGAACTAAGAAATAGAAATGACTTCAGATTGCCAAACTATCTTGTAAATTTAAATCAGAATAGTATTGTTTATAAAGGTTGTCAGTTATTTAATACACTACCAAATGAAATTAAACTTGAAAACAACTTAATTAGATTTAAAAGAAACATTTTGAATTTTATAAAAAACAGATTTCCTTACAACCCACTATAATTTCAAATTTATATTATATACTGTGAAATTTTTTTTTTTTTTTGTAAACGAATTATGAATAGCAGAATCTGCTAAATAAATAAATAAATACTAAATACAGTAGCCGATATCGAATGTTCTCGTATTGGTAGGGATATGCATACCCACTTATTCGTTAAAGGATTTGAGTGAATCATTTCACCAATTTCCGAGGTCAAATCCACACCATAACACATTCACTTGTTTTTGGCAGATACTCGTATAATGATTTTTTTTTTTTTTTTTTGATCCTATACATCATAACCTTCTGCTCCGCGTGAGGACAGACTGAAGTTTTTAAGTAGTTCATATACAGCACGACTGGGCTGACTTTTCCATGCAATATAGATAGATAGATATTTTTATTTTGTATGAAAAATTATACATAGGTTCATTACCGCACATTTTACAACACAGAGATTTGGTATATTTGCATACCTTTCTACTGAAAAAATAATAACATTACAAAAGAAAAATTTTTGATAAGTACAATTGATAATTTGAAGGAAACATACAAAAAAAACCTTCAATGTAAAAAAAAAACAAGAAATAAATAAATATTCAACAGTAATTGTTCTTAATTCTGAAAACATGTGTATATAGTTAAAAACAGAGTAAAATTAAACAAATAACAGAAAAATAAGTATATATAAAGACGTATATCACTATCAACAAAATGAAAAAATAATTATATATATATATTAAGAAACAAAGAAATAGATAAGTAGATTAAATGAATAAATAAATAAATAGATTAATTAAATAAATAAATAAATTAAATAAATAAATCAAATAAAGAAATAAATTTAATAAATTAAATAAATATATTGAATAAATAAATAAATAAATTAAAAGACATATAGTTTAAGTAACAAGTAAATAAATATATAAGTTAATTAACAATATTACTTCCGTGAACTTGTATCATATTCTTTACCATTTATCCAAATAAATCAAGCTCTTCAACAATGCTTAGAAGTTGATGCGTGGCACATTATGGCAACTAAGTTTGTCACTGGGGCGTGAAGTTACTAATTGCTGATCGCTGAAGGTTAGGTCTAGATTAGGTTAGGTTTATGTGACTATCGGACGAAGCCGACACACTTAGACCAATTTAAGTCCATTGTGATACCACGTATAATTATCTACCTCAACTCTATAGATGGGACTGGACAACGACACGCGGTTGTCCTCAAACGGTCCCCCATCTACGTTCTACCCGCGCCCAACGTCGTTTAATTACGGTGATCTGATAAGAACCGATTAACTCGACGTGGTATGGTCGTTGGTTAAGTCTGATCGCTGAAAGGCTACCAAGTTTTCTTAAGATAGACAGTTCAGATGTTTTATTTAATTTCTGAAAACACTGTTTCGAACGACGTTAAAAGATTAGCAATAGAGCGTCCGCACGTTTTATGTACATACTCTCAATGTACCATTTTTAAAATTAAATTAATATTTTTTTGACGTGTTTGGAAAGAAACGTCGACGGCACGGCCCCCATTATAAAGGGCCAGACCATTGCTTTGATTATGGGACACAAGAACGGATTTGCCGGTTTCAGTAACGTACTTTGGAAATATGAGAGCTGCCGTTTAGAAATCTAATCAAGGAAAATCTTTACTGACCTCAGCTCCAAATATGTCGAGGTAGCTCATGGAAGGTATCTACCACGATGGCCCTGGAACTTGATTCATTCTATTGAATCATCCACTTACATCGTCCTTCTGATATCCTCAGCTAGTCAGTTCGGATAGATCATTATGTTCCACTTGTTCAACTCTTGAGCACAATTGATGTGCAGTTATATAACATTGGGAATCGCCAGGTTGACACCAAACCCTAATCGTCCAAAACCCGCCAACAGCGAGTGAAAAAAACATTAAAACAAAAACCTGCATAATCATGGTGGATAATCTCATAAACCCATTTTCGATTCTGATAGTCTTTCATTTTACAATTCAGAACATTATGAATACAATTCCGTACACAACAACATGGAGCTCTTTTGACGGTGCAGTTGGTACCTGCCACCGAAAATTTGAATTGGTGAATATCAGGACATCAAATATAAAGTGAACTGAAACACGCCTTGAGATAGAGGCGAACAATGTGACCTACTTCGAAGGCAAACAGTATGTTAGTGCAGAGAGAATGAAATTTTATGGCTTTTTCGATAGATTCTTTTATGGAGAATTCGTTATCCTTATACCGTTATGTTGTCGCGTGGAAATTAAAAAGGGATATCGGCAGAATCAAACCTGGAGGTTTATTAATTTTTTTTTTTTCAATGTGCTCCTGTATGGAGCCGGATTATTTGGTTGTTAAAGTATCCATAGATAAAATTAGTTTGTTCCGCCTCAGCAACGCAAAACCCCATTTAAAACGCGCTTTTTGTAACTGTGGAAAATAAAATATGTTACTCATGAGCCGTAAATAAAGGCTCTCAATGATGCTGGAATATTCAAATTCATTGGAATTATATTTCAAAATTAGCTCTTGACCTCTTTTGGAGGGTTAAACCATCCAAAATAGTTACTCTTTTTAAGAGGCTTAATCTTTGGATGAAAACCACTTAACATATCAATTTAAAATATTTCATTAATTTTCAATAGAGAAGGAACAACATGGTATTTCAGCACAGCTCAGATGGATCTAATTAGAGATGTCTGTAAAGCAGTTTTTAATTTTTCATCATGACATCGCATTTTTAGAACGCTAACGTAACAGCTAAAAAAAACATCAGTTTTGAGATAGAACGATATACGAGTTACTCATTTACTTAACGAGCACCAAACCCGTAGAGTGCCTGTCTGCCACGTCTCGAACGGGATGGGAAGTCGAGGATTCTCTCCGATGGATCATTATTTTCTATTCGCTCGATGTGTCCGAGCCAATGCAGTCGACGTGCTTAAGCTCTTCGGACTTCATTCACATCTTGGTAAAACTGATAGAATTTGTGGGGGTTTCCTCCATTCACCCTCCTCGCAGACAGGATTAAATATGCGACGGGTCATTTCTCTTTTAAAATAAGTAGCACTCGGAGCCATAAGGCGGGACTGGCAGTATCAGTGTTTGCCAGAGCTTACACTTGTCTTTGAACCCATTTGTTTTGCAAGGCTGATCAGTAAACTTGTTTATTTTTATACCCTATTCTAAGGGTATATTAATTTTGACGCATAGTTTGTAACATACCTTAATATTGCCCGTAGACCCCTAAAAGTTACTATATTTATGATCAGCATCGATAGTAATGTCGATCTAGCCATGTCCGTCCGTCCGTCCGTCTGTAGCCAAAAATTAGGCCTTTAAACTGGACCTAGAGAGCTGAAATTTTAACCATATACTCTCTAGGGTCCCGAAATAATCAAGTTTACGAATTTTTGAAATCCGCCCACAGACACGCCCACAAAATCAAAAAAAACAAATTTTTGAAAAAATCGAATTTTGAGCTAGAAAGCTGAAATTTTTTATATATGATCTATGACTCCTAAAACTGCTCGGGATAAAAAAATTTCAAAATCCGTCAACTGACACGCCCACAAATAAATAAAATAATTTTTTTATACCCTATTCGAAGGGTATATTAATTTTTGAAAATCCAAAGTTTCAGCTAGGAAGCTGAAATTTATAGTATATACTCTATATGGGCCCTTTATGCTCATGTGTAAATATTTTCAAAATCCGCCCACTGACACACCCACAATTAATTTTTTTTTTTTTTTTGAAAGTTCAAAGTTTGAGCTAGGGAGCTGAAATTTATAATATGTAATCTCTAGGGGCCCTTTATTCTCATGTGTTATTTTTTTTTAATCCGCCTACTGACACGCCCACAATTAAATAAAACAATTTTATTGAAACACCCAAGTTTGAGCTAGGGAGCGTTTTTTTTTTGATAAAATCCTTTAAATGTTATATAACAAAATATGTAGAGCGTTCTTAACAATTCAACCATACTTAGACTTTTGTCACGCCCACTTATGAGGGATAGGAATAAGAATAGGGTTTCCAACAGTTCGCCCAAGCGGACTGTAGCCCGTCCCCTATGTTTTTTCATTCGATTTGTATTATCGCAACTAAGGCGACTAGAGTTACCATCGGCTTTTTGGATAGTAATAGTAAGTGGGGTTTTAATTCATTGGATTTTTTATACCCTATTCTAAGGGTATATTAATTTTGACGCATTGTTTGTAACATACCTTAATATTGTCCGAAGACCCCTAAAAGTTACTATATTATATGATCAGCATCGATAGTAATGTCGATCTAGCCATGTCCGTCCGTCCGTCCGTCCGTCGGCAAAAATTAGGCCTTTAAACTGGACCTAGAGAGCTGAAATATTAACCATATACTCTCTAGAGTCCCGAAATAATCAAGTTTACGAATTTTTGAAATCCGCCCACAGACACGCCCACAAACTCAAAAAAACAAAATTTTGGAAAAAAAACCAATTTTGAGCTAGAAAGCTGAAATTTTTTAAATGACTCCTAAAACTGCTCGGGATAAAAAAAATTTCAAAATCCGCCCACTGACACGCCCACAAATAAATAAAATAATTTTTTTATACCTTATTCTAAGGGTATATTAATTTTTAAAAATCCAAAGTTTGAGCTAGGGAGCCGAAATTTATAATATATACTCTCTATGGGCCCTTTATGCTCATGGGTAAATATTTTCAAAATCCGCCCACTGACACTCCCACACTTATTTTTTTTTGAAAATTCAAAGTTTGAGCTAGGGAGCTGAAATTTATAATATGTAATCTCTAGGGGCCCTTTATTCTCATGTGTTATTTTTTTTTAATCCGCCTACTGACACGCCCACAATTAAATAAAACAATTTTATTGAAACACCCAAGTTTGAGCTAGGGAGCGTTTTTTTTTTGATAAAATCCTTTAAATGTTATATAACAAAATATGTAGAGCGTTCTTAACAATTCAACCATACTTAGACTTTTGTCACGCCCACTTATGAGGGATAGGAATAAGAATAGGGTATCCAACAGTTCGCCCAAGCGGACTGTAGCCGGTCCCTATGTTTTTAAATATAAATTATTTTATTAAATTTTATTGCTTTCTACACCAGGAAAACAACCTGCCGTCTTTTTAATTGTTTCGTATTTGGTTTTTCCGTCTTTGACTGTGTTCAGTTTTTTACTCACACTGCTCAATCAATTTATTCTAAGCTTATAGAGTGTACACTGATCAAGCTCTGAATGAAAAAAAAAACAGTTTGAACACACTGATGTATCTGAGCTAAAAAGGAAAAACGTACTTTTTTTGTGACAACTCCGGCTCCGCTCTAGCTTCTTCTAGGATTCTAGGATTATGGGGACATAACCTTCCCACATTACGCATCCCTTCTATTCCGCCTGTGGGGTTCGCCTATTCGACCTCAATAAATGTCGACAGGCTTCCTGGTTTCGGATCACTTCATCACTGAGGCTGATCAAATGCTGGTGTTGTTGCATTTGTGTGATGTTCCAGGAGTTTTAAGCTCTCCTTCTTTCTTACGATTTAGACACGTGAGTCGTGTATGTTCCCAGTCTTGTGAACCCATGGATTTGAGATATTAAATATGCCGCTAAGGCTCAATTGGATGTTTAGTCTAGATGTGATTCTCTGCTCTACTCAGAGTTTAAAAAGAAAAACAACTTTCATGTACCTAATAAGATAGAGAATAATTATGGTTATCCATTAAAAGATCGGTCATATCGGGACTGACTAAAACGGTTGACGAGTTTAGAAAAAAATACTGGTTCACGAAGCTAAGACCTGCGTTGAATGAATAAATTACTCCTATGTGGCCCTCTGTAACAAGCATAATTCGCATAAATAATCTTAATCTTTTGTATTTTTCAAACCAAGATATTAATAAACGTTTCTTGTGTGTACTACAACATATTTTTCCAAACAAATTTTATCAGACTTGTGATACTGGCGACGAAATACAAATGTTTGAAGAAAAATACCACGCCCATAACGTTATGTTTGTACTAGTCAGGCTTATCGGGAATATTATTTGTCCGGCGATCGTTTCCCATGCATCAATCTGAATAACAGTTCTGTCAACGTAAAAATGCCGGTCGTAATTTTCACTCGATTTCCCTGAGCTTTTCATCAATTTCAGAGAATCAAACAAAGTTAAACACTGATAATAGTACACTGGCGATCAAAAGGCTGATGCTGATTTTCAGTCTTTATACCCGATGGAAATTTTATACCCGGAAACTTTTACTACCTGTGAACAGGTACATATATTCCTTTCAGTTAGTCATTAAACTAAAGGGTAAATAAGAAACGACCGCTGGAACTTCCCAAGATCAAACAATGAACTACTTGAAAATCGTATAAAAAGTTGCGCCACTAGGATGAGGCCATTCCGAATATTTTGTTTCAGGAAAGAGGAAAAATAGATGCTTTCAAGGAGTTAGGACTCTCAGGCCGAAAAATTGCAAGGAGGCTAAATAGAAGTAAGACTTGCGGATCCACAACACTATGGGCAAAATCAAAACTGACGCACGGCAGAATCAACAACATTGCGAGAAAAGCGGGTTAATCTACAAATTGCCTCAAATTCTACTCTACCAGTGACTAAAATAAGGACCAACAGCGGAGTATGAGCCAGCATAGCAACGGTCTAAAAGATAATATGAACCAAGTGGTACTATGCAGAGAAGAAAAATTAAAAAGAAACCTGTTTGAGGGCAAGTACACAAGAAGCATCGAATGAATTTTGCAAGATAATATGTCGCTTGGAGCAGTGAATGTAAACGCGTTGTTTTTTCGGATGAAAAAAAGTTTAACCTTGACGGCCCCGATGGTTACAACTTTTATTTCAATGATCTAAGAAAGGAGGAGCTTATTTTGGCAAGACATCACAGCCGTACATCAGGTGTAATGGTGTGGGGAGCTATAACCCACTATGGCCCAATCGAGTTGGAGTTTTTGTCCACAACAATGAACGGAAACAACTACAAATGTTTGCTGGAACGGTCATTTCCAAAAGTGAAAAACATTTTCGGACTCCTGTCTTGGATATTCCAATAAGGCAATGCCCCTATCCACACTTCCAGGGTTGTTAGAAGTTGGATGCAATCAGAAGACGTGGAACTTTTGCCATGGCCGCCCTATTCACCGGACTTAAACATAATCGAAAATGTTTGGGCATGGTTATCTCGTAAAGTGTATTAAGGCGGCAGCCAATTTGAATGCAAGGATACTGTAATCGAAGTTATTCGTGATGGCTGGGCCCAAATTTCTCTTAATTAAAAAAAAAAAACTATATGATTCTAGGTATTCCAAACTGTCTTATAGAGGTCTTATCGAAAAATAACGGGCATACTCATTATTAATGTGGAAAAACATAATAAATAAATGTTTTAAAACTATAAAATGTAAACATATTACTTATGTTTTCCTTTCTTTCGAAGATTTTGCATGTGATCTCTTCCTATTGGCGCATCTTTTCATACGCTTTTCAATTACATACATAGTTCATTGATTCATCTTGGGAAATTTCAGCGGTCGTTTCTTTTTCACTTTTTAATTTTATGAGTTGATATTGGGAAAATATGTACCTGGTCACGGGTAGTAAAAGTTTCTGAGTATAAAATTTCCAACAGGTATAGAGACTGAAAATCGATTGCAAAATGTATGGGCTCATCCTTGTGATCGCAAGTCAAAAATCTCGTGTATCACACGTATGCAAAAACAATTGCAATCGATTGGCTTCAATGATGAAGTTATCCGGAATCGGGACGCTTTCCAATGTTCGTCAAATCGGACCAGTAAGGATGATGTAATGTCAATTAAAACACAATAGTCAAATTTGTATTTTCTTAAAGTGCTTAAATTTTTAGTTCTAAATTGTTCTTAAATTGCTTTTCAATTACATACATAGTTCATTGATTGATCTTCGGAAATTTCAGCGGTCGTTTCTTTTTCACTTTTTAATTTTATGAGTTAATATTGGGAAAATATGTACCTGTTCACGGGTAGTAAAAGTTTCTGAGTATAAAATTTCCAACAGGTATAGAGACTGAAAATCGATTGCAAAATGTATGGGCTCATCCTTGTGATCGCAAGTGTAATTGAATTTAGATCGACATCAATCAGTCATTTACCATGATTTTATTCGATATTATTTCATGCAAGTTATTTACTCTCTTCAAATGAATAACTTGCATGAAATTGCCGTGCAACGACGGGGCTAGAATATCATTGCAGCGCATGCATTTATCGAAATCATAGAAAAAGCAGTCAAAAATCTCGTGTATATGCAAAAACAATTGCATTCGATTGGCTTCAATGATGAAGTTATCCGGAACCGGGACGCTTTCCAATGTTCGTCAAATCGGACCAGTAAGGGTGATGTAATGTCAATTAAAACACAATAGTCAAATTTGTATCTTCTTAAAGTGCTTAAATTTTTAGTTCTAAATTGTTTGATGAACTGCCTAAATCAAAATTGCAAAAGGCATGAATGTATATAATATAAAAGGCAGACTGTTGCGTTGACATTCTTCAGTAAACCAATTGTTATTCGATCTTTTCTTTCGGCTATGATTTGTTTATGCGTTCATTGTTGCTGAATAAGCAATAATACAAAGTGATCAATATATTTGTCGGTATAGGACTTATTTTACGATGCATAAACAATAATACAATCTATTTGTTGGTATGCGACTCAATTTACAATGAATAAGCAAATTACAATATATTTTGTCGGTATGCGACTTAAACAAAAATTTATATTGTTGTGCGTGGGATTTGCGCTTGACCATAGCTTCGCCTTTAAGTAGATTTTTGTTAGATTTATAGATTTATAGATTTATTAATTATAATAAGAATCGCTGTACATAGAGAGCAAAGCACTTATAATTAGTACAGGTACAAGTATTAAATATATTAAAAACAATTTTTAAATGTATTTAGAAGAAGGAAGAGATTTGATAAAGAAATGAAAGATGAAGATACAGAAGAAAGATACTGAAGAGAATAAATATACACCAAGAACTAAGATAACGAAAATAAGTGTGAGTGATTTCAGTTTGGTACACGCCGATGAAAATTGTCTATATTCGATTTTATTCCTCACCTGGTGAGGCAGCTGGTTCCAAAGCCGAACAGCATGAACAAAAAACTGTCTGCGAGATGTCAAGCAGGTATGAGTCGATGGTTTAATAGTTAAACAACGGTTAGACGGGGAAAAGGAAAGTTTGTTGAACAAATACTCTGGTTGTTGTCTGTGAATAATCTTGAAGAGCAAGATACAGGACCGATATTTTAAAAAGGCATCAAGGTCGCAACCAAGAAGTTCGCGACGTTCTGTTGAGACGTGGTCATATCTCCGCAGATTGAAGACATACCGAGCAGTTGAATTAAGTGCCTTTGTTAGCTTAAGAAGAGAGATGTAGTTTGAGTCAGCAAAGACTTCACAACTGTATGAGATAATAGGCACAATAAGTGCTTTAACAAGTTTTAATTTAACTTCAACTGGAAGTATTGCTTTGCTGACAGATAAACCTCTGAGCGATGCATATATTTTGGATACTATGAAACAAATATGGTTGCTCCATGTAAGCTCACTGTTAAAAATAATTCCGAGATTTCGTACATGGGTGACATATTCTACATCGGTGGAGTATAGTTCTATAGGAGGAAAGATAGAAAGACAAGGTGGATGCTTAGAGATGGGGATGATTTTGGTTTTTTCATGATTAAGCTTGAGAGCATTTTGTGTGGACCAATTCGTAATAGAACGTAGATCATCGTTAATTTTTACAACAGAATCTTCCACCATACCAATGGGAAATCTTAGGTAAGGCTGGACGTCGTCTGCGTAGACATGAAATTTACAATGGGACAGTACAGTAGGGAGGTCATTAATAAATATGGTAAACAGTAAAGGGCCCAGTATAGATCCTTGTGGGACACCACTACTAACAGCACGGAGGGTTGACATTTTGGAGTTGTAAGATACAGCTTGGACACGGTTAGTGAGATATGAATATATAAGCTTGTTAGAGGGAACAGAAAAATTGAATATTGTGGAGAGTTTGTTACACAGAATTGACGGATTTACACAATTGAAAGCTTTAGAGAAGTCGAGCAAGGCCAAGAGAGTAGTTTTATCCTCATCGATAGCCTGCCGAATATCATCAGATACTTTGAGTAAAGCTGTTATGCAACTGTGTCCTGAACGGAAACCAGATTGCATTGTTGTCAATAGCTTATTGCTCTCGACGTATTCCTTTATTTGGCGACTTATGATTGATTCCAATACTTTGGAAAGAAACGGAAGTATTGCAATTGGTCTGTATTCCGGAGCATTACCTTTGTTCGGAATAGGTACAATTTTAGCTTTTTTCCAAGCGGTTGGGTATGTGAAAGTCATAAGAAGAGTGTTGTATATATGCGTAACATGGGGTAAAATGAGAGGAAGAAGTATTTTAATGAAATCTGGATGGACGTTGTCCAAACCAACAGATTTACACTTCATAGATAATATCGTCATTCCAACCGCGTATAAATCTACTCTGTTAAATGCGAAGCCATTCATTCTACTATTGTCAAATAAAGTCAAGAAAGCCGAAGAATTGAATGTATTGGAAGGACCTGAAGTAGCGAGACGGTCATTTAATGTCAATGTCAATGTCGTCGTTATTACCGGAAATAAATAAGGATCGGTCAGAATTAAATTTGGCACTATAGTACCACAATTTTGCAGTTTTTATCATGCATGTGACATGATTTTTGCTGGATTTATAGTCTGCATGCATTTCAGTACAGCGAAACCTCTTCCAACGTCGGTACAGTATGCCCCTTCTCTTTATAGCATCAAATATTGCATTTGAAAACCACGGACAGGATTTTGTTTTAGGAACCCGCGTTTTGCATGGAACATGTCTGGTGAACAGGTACTCCAGACTTATATTTAGGAACTCTACTTGTTTATTAACATCCGACGACAGATAGATATTGCACCATTCAAGACTAAGGCATTCAGAGAACAGACTTTCAACATTAATACTACGAAAATCACGATACTGGATTGGTTGTGGGGAATTTCTATTTACATTTACATTGAAGGTAGCGAAAATAAGGTCATGATATAAAGAGACAGGTATAGATAGTTGACTGTAACATTTCACAAGACTTTCATCACTTGTAAGAAGGAGATTTATTTTCTGCAAATGCTTCTGCTGAAATTCGATATCACTGGATTTGCAGTGGTTCACTATAGTTTTCGTATTTTTTTTCAAATAAGCGGAGTATTTTATTGACCAGCAAGGTTAGGTTAGGTTGCTAAAGTTAACACAATGAGACAAATGCGAGGTGCATTGTAATACCCCGTGGATCTAGGGGGTTACTGCCACTTCTCGCTAAATCATTCAGAGCTTCCAATGAGGCGTGATGGACTTCTAAAGTCGTTCAGATCATTAAGTATTAAGGCTCCTAGATAGAGTTTTTTTCAATGGGGGAGAGCAGGGAATGTACAAAGAAGGTGAAGGTGTTCATAAATGCATCTTCTATACAGGAGTCATTTGAATATAAGACGGACCCCTGTAATGACACCTAGCTATTGTGCAGTGCAGACGGTTTGGTGAAATTAAACACTAAGAGCGCCGCGGATCCAGGTTTGTTCTCTCGATTCCAAATTGCTAGAACAATAGTTTGCATGTAGCGATCGGTATACCTAGCGAATCTTTGTCAGGGAAAAGGTAATGTCGTTCCTTTTTTTGAGCTCATCCACATACAGTTCCCGAAATGTTCATTATATTTGCCCCGGCACCCAACAGAGTTGAATGTTGAAATGCTCCGCCGTCTCCTTAAGAGATGATGGGCAGTCTACGCTACAGTCATTAGGCAAAAGGAAAGAGAGGCTAAAATTAAGTCTTTTTGAGAAAACGACTCCATACACCCCATCACTATTTTTTTTGGAAATTCTTTCGCAACTATAATTGGGATATGATTTAGTCTATGTTTCTTGTTTGTGCCCAAACGAGCCCAGAATGATGGAGTTGCCAATTTTCTTATTGATCCACTGTGAGGTAGGTTTTAAGTGGACAGCCGAACTAGGAGCTGCTTGACCAGCAAAATAGATGGCGTTTGCCTCCTAGATCCTAACCTTAGAAAGATAACGTTGCTGAAGAGGAGCCAATCCATCGACAAATCGACGAACTGTACTATTTTTTTCAAATAAAATACAAACAAATATGGATTTTACCGCCGGCAAAACTCTCATTCGCAAGAGCGTATCGGGGACTCAGTCAATTAGCGACGACGATGATACGTTCAGTGTTGCCAGAATTTTAAATTTCAAAATGCTAGATTTAAAATTATAGAATCCTAAATTGTATGGGAGCTAAAAAAAATAGAATGGTAGATTTAAAAAAAAAAATATAAAATAGTTTTATATGAATAAACTTGTAAATTAATGAAAAAAAAACTTAAAATTGGACATCCGGTTTAACCAATACTCGATTTAACGAATTTCCAATATAACGAATGATCATTTTTTTTTCATTGATGGCTCTATATTACGAATGATGCAAAAATGTTATGCTCGATTTAACGAATGCCTTGTAAATTCCTACAAAATATGTACAACAAACTTATACGACATACACATGTACGAGTATGTACATATTTATGTACAAACATAATAGGCGAACGCAAGATTACTTTTGTTGCATTTTGGCTTTTTTGTGCATTCATCACTACATCACTGTTGCGTTACATTTTTTACAGTTCTTACTGGGTGGACAATTAAGTTTACATAAAAACGAAAAATTACGGTTTATTTTTGTGTACGCTTGTCATCTTGGATTTCATTTCGTGAAGTTTTTTTTAGTGATCGGTTGTGTTTTGCTTAGAAAATAATGTAAAATGTCTGTTAACAGTAAACGTTTTTCTTTGGAGGAAAAAGTACCTACATATTTTAGAGTACCTAGTGTAAAAAAGGAGTGTAACTGAGTGAATTTTTTTGAAATGCAATGGACTATCGAAGTCTTTGATTTGTACTATAAAAAAACATAAAAATTTTTTTTTAAAGATATTGGAAATTTCTAAAAAATGGTTCCAAATCCAGACTATAAATGTTGCCTGATAAAACGTATGTCCACTCACGGGAAAAATGTGCACCTGGGCCCTATTGCACCAACCACTTTTCACTTTGCACTTTGCAACTTTTCACTTTAACTTTGCAAATTTCATTTCACCAAACGCAAATTTGCAAAGAGGAAATTATTTTTTTGAAAAGTAAAACAAAAATTCCTTCTTTGCAAATTGTGTTGCACCAACCACAAATCTGCAAAGTGAAAAGTACTTTTCTGAAAAGTGCAAAGTTTTGCCAATTTGCAAAGAATTCTTTGATTTCGTTTCACCAAACAAAAAAACTTTGCACTTTGCATTTCAAATTCCGCAAAGCTTTTCAATAATATGCAAAGAAAAAATTTCATTTGCGGTTGGCCATTTGTCGTGTTAAGTTCGTTAAGTTCGGGTTTATTAAATGATAAATTAAAATGAATCGCTTTGAACGACTTTTTGAAGACGAAGGGTACAGTAATAGTTAAGTAAAAGATGTAAAATTAAGAATAAATTTTGAAATTACAAATAATTTTCAAACAGTGGAAAGTTTTCGATTGACAAAAACAAATATAGAATTTGTTTTATCAAAAATTGGACATAAGTTGCAATATAACAGTCAAAGGAATATGTGTTTAAGTCCCTTGCAACAATTTTGTGTTGGATGGGAAATGGAGCGCAATTCCACGGAGTTGCATCCATGCACGGAATAAACAAAGCAACAGTCTGCAGAGTAGTACACCGAGTTGCAGATGCAATCATTGATGAATTTCTTGCAAACACCATTTGCTGGCCAGAGAATTCTTCGGAAATATCTACACTGTTTTTTTCTCAAGGAGGTTTTCCACGTGTAGCTGGATGTATTGACGGGACGATAATAAACATCGATGCACCCAGAGAAAATGAAGAAAAGTTCGCCAACAGGCATGGAAAGCATGCTTTAAATGCAATGATGGTTTGTGGCCCAGATCGGTCCTTCTACGCTGTTAACGTAAGTTGGCCAGGAAGTGCACATGATGCAAGGGTGCTGAGAAATTCCCGTTTGGCAGCAAATTTTAACGCAGGTTACCGACCATTTCCAAATGCAGTTCTTTTAGGATATAGTGCTTATTCTTTAAGTGGATGGTTAATAACACCAATAAGGACAAACCCAGACAATCTTGTGGAACAAAGATTTAACCGGGCACATAAAACAACTAGGCGAATCGTTGAAAATAGTTTTGGTAATTACTTACTAGTTCCACTTTGCATTCTCAATCATTAAATTGTTTTAGGCATATTGAAAGAAAAGTTTCCTTGTTTAAATTACCTCCGTATGCAGCCCACAGCTGCTGGGAAAATTACAATAGCCTGTTGCATTTTACATAATCTAGAAGTGAGAAGAGAGGCATCAATAGGGGAGCATGATAACAACGATGATGAAGAAAATGACAACATTGAAGACATTGAAATAGAGAATATTGAACGACCAAATGAAAACGCTTATGCAGTTTTAAATGAGTTGAGACTTTTTTTTTCTGATTAAAATAAATTGACAAATTAAAAAATAAGAAACAATTTCTATTTAACAACCTTTTTATTTCAATATTCACTCAAATTTAAAATTGTTTCCGCTCTGGAACATGAATCTTTATGATTGCCCTCTGAATTGTTTAATTCTTTTGTAAATTCTGATGCCGGTAAGCGTAATTCACGTTTCAGTTTAAAGGTTTCCAAAGTAGCTTTATATATTTCGATGGATAATAGTTTTTTTAAAGCTATGAGTTCCATCTCCTCAGCTTCAAGTTTCTTCTTCCTTGAGGATACATTTTTCTCCCGTGAAGAGGAAATATGAAGCTGAGGAGTTTGGGAAGTTTGCTCGAAAGGTGGTACTTCAGATCCATCGCCACCTGCTTCTGGCAAATTGATTCCCTCTGCAACAGGCGAATCCTTGCCAATAATGTCCAGAATTGCTTCATCCACAGCGTCAAGAACAAAGGCTCTTCCTCCTCCAGTTCCTGTTTTCTTGGAATTGTCCCTTTTGGCCTAAAATATAATATTTATGCTCATTTAACTGCATTTAACCCATAACCTAGCACTAACTTACTAGCATCCGACTCTTCCACAAACCGAAAAGATTATCCCTCGCAAAAGTCCACTTTCGGTTGGCTGTGGCCAATCCAAGTGATTTTGCTTTAAGCAAGACTTCCTCCCAAGCTTCCTCTTTTTGCTTTTTTGACGCAACGTTATTTTGAAACGAAGCAAAGAGATCCTTTAATTAAAAAGTAAACGAAACAATGAAGCTTGTTTTTACATAATAAATTTAAAAATTACTTTTTTATTTTTTATCACTTCCAAAACAGCTTTTTACCGTTCTTGTCAACACGATTCATTTCGAATGTTTATTTACAAAAATGTAACCTTGACAAAAGCACCTTCAACAGAAAATGCATTAACATCATATATGTATTATACTCATGCTCGTTTCACAATAGAGCTGTAACCGTATAACATACATATAGTACATGGACTGCTCTTTCATCATGGCCACAGGGCCTCATCCAGCGTTGCCAACCGCCTTATTCAAAATTATTATAAGAAAAGTAGATTATGTTAATTGAAAAAATACAAAACAATTGCAATCGCAAGTTAATATAATGAATTCGATTATTTTTTTCTTTAAACAAATATTGTGTACAGCACGAGGTGCAGCATAGCAACATTCCAAATAACAATTAACAAAAAATAAACAATGATAAAGTAAAGTGCAACAAAATTGGGCGACGCTTTGAAAAGATATCGTTGTTTAAGTAAAAAAACAAGACCTCAACTTTTTTAATTTTGTCATCACAACGCAACGAAAAGAAGTTGAAACCATTTAAATTGTTTCACTTTGCAACTTTTCAAATTACCACTGAAAATGAAAAGTTACATTTTTAGTTGGTGCAACGCCCACACTTTTCACTTTGCAAAAACACATCAAAAATTGCAAAGTGCAAAGTCGAGGACTTTTCATTGTTGGTGAAACGCTTTGCACTTTTACTTTGCAGGAAATTATTATTTTGAAAAGTTGCAAGTGCAAAGTGCAAAGTGGTTGGTGCAATAGGGCCCTGGTCGAAAAATGTCAAAAGAAAGGCTTATGTTTTTGGCGTGTGCAAATGCAGCGGGCACAAAGAAAATAAGGCCGTTGATCATCCGAAAGGCCCAAAAACCTCGAGCGTTTCGGAACAAATTGCTACTTGTAGATTACTCGCACTCCAAAAGTGCATGGATGAAAGTAACCTACCTGAGTGCACAAAAATTAAACATTCGGAAGCAATAGACTGCTTCAATAAATGCATCGAGTGGTCAGTACAGAACCATACTGACTATTCAAAGACCCTATGTTTAAGAGAATTTGCTGGAGGAGGCTGTTCAGAAGAGCTTAGAGGGAACAATAAAGCGAACAAAAATCAGACTTTTTTTCGAAATTTTACTTTTGAAATCCTTTTTTTCTAATGGATTTTTTATTTTCTATAAATACATATATACATACATATATATCATTATAAGTCTTTCATATCTTCATTTTCTTGTATTATTAGATATAAAAAAGAACGACCGATTTAACGAAAGGCTGTGCATTATATAGTTCGTTATATAATAAAATGAACATAACAAGTAATGTTTATTTAATAAAAGATATTTAATAAATTTTGTTTCTTTATTATTTTCTTTTTGTACTTTTTGTTTTTCACAACTTTACTTTTATTTTTATTCTAATTCTCGCTACGCGTTTCGAAGTTTACTTCATCTTCGGGCGAGTACTTGTTGTCTTTGTTATTTGGGGCCGCTTGTTATGCTGTTGTGTGGCTATTGTTATTGTTTATATCTATCTCTTTTTGTCTTGTGCTGTTGATTGCTGTGTCAAATAGTTGGTTTGTTTTTAGAGTTAGTTTGTCGTTGAGTATGTTTTCTTTTTCTGATTTGTGTGCTTTGTATATTTCAAACTCTTCTATTGTGTCAAGTAGTTTCCCTTTCTGTGTTATGTGTAGTGGTATTAAATTTGTTTCTATATTATTGTAATTGTGGTTGTTATCTATTAAGTGTTGAGCGTATGCTGACTTTGTATTGTATTTGGGGATATGTTCTTTAAACCTTTCTTTGAACGTTCTCCCTGTTTGTCCTATGTAGAACTTTTCGCAGTCACTACATTTTATTTTGTACACTCCTGATAATTCCTCCTTCTTTATTTTGGATGTTGTATTTAATATTTTCTGTATGTTATTGTTTGTCTTGAATGATATGTTAATATTTTGTTTTTTGCATTGTTGTTGTATTATTTGTGGTAGTATGTTGGTGTATGTTATGGATGTGTATTTGTTTTCTGTTGTGTTGTTGTAGTTAATTCGTTTATTGTTTATTTTTTGTTTCATCTTTTTATGTAATTTGTCTATTGTTGATGGGGTATACCCGTTCGCTTGTCCTATTTGTTTTATTGTTTGTAGCTCTATCTGGTAATCTTTTTTGTCCATTGGTATTGTTATTAGTCTATATAATAGTGAATTGTATGCTGCCATTTTTTGATTATGTGGGTCGTGTGATTTATTGTTTATCGTGATGTCTGTGGTAGTTGGTTTTCTGTAGATTTTGTATTTTAATTTGTTGTTGCTTTTTGTTATGTTGAGGTCCAGGAAATTGATTGTGTTTATTGTTTTCTATTTCTGTTGTTACTTTTATTTTGGTATTGATGCTGTTGATGTATTTGGATAGTATTTCTATTTGTCTCTGTGTTCCGTCGAATATGATAAATGTGTCGTCTACATATCTATAATATGCATACATAACAAATTTAAAAACAATAAAAGAAAAGATAAATAATAATAAAGCAATAATAACAAAAGCAGACAAAGGTAACACCATAGTAATATTTGATGAGAAAGAATACATCACAAAAACAGAAACGTTCATAAACAGCAACAAAATACAAACAATAGACAAAGACCCCACAAAAGCATATACCAAAGAAATAAATAAAGCCATCAACAAGTGCAACCAAATATTCCCCAACACAAACAAACACACATTGAAACAACCACGCTGGAGAATTTATGCTTTTAGAAAAGAAATACAGTATTGCCGCATCAATATCTTCCTCACTAGATATTTTTCTCTGATTTCTTAATGTGACCATTTTAGATACAAATTCGTAATAGGATCCAAAATATTAAATTTTTCTTAGTCGCGTGATTATACATAAATTCACTCAGTCATCGCTGACACAGAAATATTCCACTCCTATTGCAGACAATGTGTCGATTCATGATTTGCTATATAGGGTGAACCACAATGATTTTCGTAGCGAAGGAATAGTTTCATTCAAAAAGGTGGTTAATAATTTAACGGGAGTTGAATAAACCGAGTTAGCAATGCTGAATAAAAGCTGATAACGCCAAAAATGCAATGCATTTTCAGATATCTGAATGCGTTTCTTTTGTCTAAAAAGCTAGATCTGTGTGCCATAATGTATGAACCTGCAAGTTCTATGACCCTTTTTTCTGGGTTATACCTTTGGATAGAATAAGAAACATCAATACGTTTTTTTTTATAAAATGTTTATTTTGGGAATTCAAGTTTTTTTTTCCATCATGTTTTGAAAATGATATCGTTTAAGTAACCGCGCGCCGCCATTGTTGATTATCATTTGGGCTCTTTTTATACCATTTTTCAAGGCTTTCTTCAGAACTTCGCGATATTCCGCGATTATTCCGTATTATAGCGTTCCACTGTTTATTCACACAAATTCTAATTATATTTGCTTTATAAATGTCACAACAGAATTGCCATTCGACGCCATATGTAAAATCTATGGCACTATGTAACGCAACAGAGTCATTATTTCGCCGATAGGATCAGACCTGATGGCCCACCCGTTACATATCAGATATCACCATTTATGAGCCATTATTAAAATTCCTCCCAAGCCTTTGGAGTTGTGTCTAATCAAATCTTTCTCTCATTACGTTCTCAATTACATTTAGATACCATATTGTCGGTATTACTATATCGTCATAGACGAAAATAACTCTAATTGCAGTACACATATTAAACATCGAACAAATGTATCCATTTGTCCTTGAAAACTGACTTTTATGGGTCACGCCAGACACAAACTATCGATAATGACCACCGTCCCAAAACCAAAGTGACCAAAAGAAACAAACATGTTTGGTGTTTTACATCATTTCCAAGCAATGGGTCTCGCATTCAATTCCCTTCGAGCCGATATAACCAACCAAATGACCTCAAGCAACTCATTCTAGGCACAGCATACTGAGAAATACCACAACCAGAGGCAGTAAAGTCGATCCGAATCCAACAAAAATAAAATATAACACAGGAAACCCAACAAGTTTTCCTTATGATGCTGTAGAGTAGGGTGAAATCGTCCGGTATCCGCCCCTAAGTGCTAAAAGTCACGTACCGGGGCGGTACCTTTCCAACCTATTGAAATTTGCCATCACCTCCACCTATGCGCGGGCCCAGTGTATGTTCACGTTCGTATATCTGGCTAGATATGAGATGGGATGTGACTCTGTATTTTCCGGATCTCAACCCGAACAACATTTATGATGATGGCGTTGGGATAGATTGCTTCACTGCTAAGGACTCTCCAAAGAGAATTCTTACTCCTCTCCTCAAGAGTTTGTATGGCAATGGCATGGTATATGAGAAAGCACAGTCAACTAACGAAAAAGCAACATCCATCCACACATGCTGGAAGTTATCTCATCCTATCCTAATAGCAGTCCTTGTGAGGAAATTTCGCAAGTGGAATAGAGCAGTGTGATGTGGTTGTACCCAGGATACCGATAAGAAGCAAATGGAAGAGCCAAGAGAATTATACTAAGCTTCTAATGTCTTGATTGGGTAGCAATTCTTCTTTCCTTTTGATTTTATTTTGACGTGAGTGGGGTGATCGTCCTAGTTTGGGGCAGGAACCAGCTATAGAGAATGCGCCAATTTCGAATGGTATCAGGTATGAAATTGTCCGATGTCTCACATACTCTACTCATCTCTCGGACATGCATAAGCACAGGAGTTTTTGGGTTGTCAATGTGAGAAGAAGAATTACCAACTGCAATGGGCCGAGCACGTCCTTATGCATGTGTCCTTTCAATATGAATCATTAATTATGCTTCCTATGTTTTTCTTTCACTGCAGTCATATACATAGGTGAACACGTTATTATACACTGTGCCGTCAAAGAATTCACTTGGCTTATCTGCATCCTGTATTCGTTCTAAAATGGTTCAGTCGTCTACCGCATCAGTAAACGATGTCTCAAGGTGCGGGTATAATGTTCAGATATTTCTGAGTACAGACATTTACTGTTTTGTGTTGCACTCAATAATGGCATCGCAGAGCATATCCTTTTCTCTAAGGAACTCCTTCCGGCTGATGATTTTGCAGGATGTCTATTGGTAATTTAGATAGCGAAGCCTGGTATAATGTTAGGTTCACATGAAGGACACAAAAATGACTGAACTCGTAACATTTCTTGATAAGAGATTATGGAAAAAAGAAGATGGATTTCCTGAATGTGGGTCGAATATAAAAACTTTTGCATGTGCAATGTATACGGTGTGTAAAATGCTTCTCAAAATCCAGGAGTTTAGGAGAAGCTAACGAAAAAACGTACCTACGTATTACGTAAAGATAATGTTTTGAGAAATTAGCATTTGAACAGAAAAACATAAGCAAATTCTACAGTTCCCTTGGGAGAACTGTTGGATACATAATCCACAACCTTGCCCCCTAAAATGTGGGCCTCTTACATTTTGGAAATTGTTTTGTTTCTGGCAATATAGCCAAAATTTGAAATGTTGGGCAAAACGCCCAAAAAGTAAAAAAAGGCAAACACTTTGTTAATAAGAAATTTTTGAGATTTTTTACACATTTTGCTTGAACTGTTGTTTAACGTTCACAATTAATTAATATATTTTTTTTTAAATAAAATTAATTCAATTTAATGCATATTATTTCAATTCAAATTATTCATTGTGAATTTACCACAGAACTCCAAAAATTGCGCACAGATAAATAAGTTGTTCAGGAGGAAAGATCACAATGATATTCCTTGTGTTCGAATATCCCAGGCAGCAGAGAACAGACAGACAGTACTGACTGCTGGAATAAGTTCACAAAGTGTCGCTTCAAACGACAACTTGTTCGTGGTCGAGGACCACCAGAAGAAAGTGTATTTGCTGGGTGCTTGTTTCGAGGCCGTGTGTACAGTGAACAATTCTGTTCGCCGTAACCACGACATTGAGAATAGGGCTCTGGTGAGTCACTTCTATCTGCGCACCGAACTTGAGAATTGGCTATCTGAGAATAATGGCTTCACCGTATTCAGTGATGAAAACCATACTAATGCAGTTGTCGCCAATGGCCGAGATGCATCGCACTTGTTCGTGTCGAAGGATGATCTTCTGTGCATCTTCGAGTCACTAAAGAATAAAATGTCGGCCAAACGTCGTATTGAGACAACTGCCTCTGGAGTCTGTAGATATTTTCACCACGCTGTTTAATAATGCTCTGAATAATGCACATTATCCGGCGCATTGGAAGTTAGCTGTGGTACAACCTATCCCGAAAGAAGGTAAAGATAGGAAGAATCCTGCCAACCTCCGGTCAATAAGCTTGCTTCGAATATTAGCAAGGTTTTTGAAGAAGTTGTCAATATAGCCCTGTTGAAGCGGGTCGAGGACAATAACGTAATTCCCGACAACCAGTTTGGTTTCAGGACGGGGCATGGCACTATTCATGCCGCGTCGAAAATGGTTTGCGACATTCAGTGGAATAAATGCAGGAACCAATGCACGGGTGCTTGTCTGGTTGATTTTGAGAAGACTTTAGAAACCGCATGGTTACAGGGACTTTTCTATAAGTTGACCAGCCGGGGGATGCATAAACCTTTGCTATATGTAATTTATAATATGCTTATGGGAAAGAAGTTCGTTGTCAAATGTCGCAACGTGCCTTCCAGCAGAATCTTTGAAACTAAAAACGGTTTACAGCAGGGGGCGGTGAATTCTCCAATCCTGTTCACTCAGACATGCTTTAGCGTGTGCCGATGACTTGGTGGCATACAGATCAGGCCCTAAAATCGAGGTCACTAACATTCTTTTGCAGCGTGACAAATTAAGGGATATTGCGACGACTGGAAGTTGAAAATCAACTTGCAGTTCCAGAATCCAATCTTCCAATCTTGTTCAAAACATCATTGGCTGGGGCTCTAGGGATACCAGAAAAAACTGGAAGAAGTTGGCCATTATTTGACAAAATTGGCAACCATTGGCGGTGAGAAGCGTAGTGGTTTAATATAGCACCTAGTTATATGGAAAAGGCCACGACCATACCATGTCGAGTTAATTGGTTCTCGTCAGATCACCGCAATTAAACGACGTTGGGCGCGGTTAGTACGTAGATTGGGGAGCGTTTGAGAACAACCGCGTGTCGTTGGTCAGCCCCATCTACAGAGTTGAGGTAGATAATACATACGTGGTATCACAATGGACCTAAATTGGTCTTAGTGTGTCGGCTTCTGCAGACAGCCACCTAAACCTAACCTAACCTATATGGAAAAAAATCGGCTTTTGGAGAGACAATGTCTTAGGGCATGTTTCTGGTTGTTCCGAACGCCTGAATCCAACTATATAAAATACTATCCCAACGAGGTCCTATGCGATGGGGCTCAGTTGAATGGTATTGACAATTTCCTCATTAAGGTGACTCGAAGGCAGCGACAATAGCCTGATCTTTGGGGCTTACTACCCCAATGAAATGTACATTGAGAGTACGCTCCGACCTGGCTTTTTTCGCCCGGAGGCATTTGTCCATATTGATGCTAAAGAGCTGGTCCAGACGAGTCATGGTATCCCGGTATTATACCACCGTTACCGCAATGATCATGAGCTCCTCCGTTTTTGTACCGCAATAGCGGAGAGGGATAAATTCGATACGGAAAAGCAATTTGCCGAATTTCGGTAGCTTTTTGAGGGGGTAGAGTTCAACATGCCATCCCAAGACGGTGCGTTACTCTAGGTAACATCCTCTTAGTTTATAAGTTTTTAATTTGTGGTGGTGCTTCCGGGAGGTGATTGATTCTGTAAGGCTTCACTCAGCTCACGGCAGCAGTGTGCACGTTGACGACTGCCAGGCGCTCGGAAAGAAATTGGAATTTTGACCACTTGATGCGCAAGGCAACGAGTGCTCAGAATCCTAATTATAGTTAGAATACGTTAAGTAGTTTAAGTAAGTAGAATAGGTAGTTTGTAATTTGTTTTATAAAAGAATATTAAATCTCAATAATGACCGAGTTTTATTTAATTTTCTCGAGGAATACGTAAGAGAAATAATGTAAGATTAGTTCGTAAAATAGTTTTTAGGCCGAAAGGCAATAATTATAAGGTATAGTTAAGTTTAGGGCGTCCGCATAAGGAACAATACTCTAGAATAAGTATCCTGTTAATTTTAAGTTAGATTTAATCATTTTTGTCTAGTATATAAGTTGATATGCAATAGAAATTAAAAATTAATTTAAAACTCAAAGTCCAATAATTGTTCAATATGACACTTCTTGTGTAAACAAGTTTTATTTAACCTTCATAGACCATGGAAAGGTAATTTTTTATGTTATATATATAGGAGAATGACATTGAAATGTAGACGATTTACTTTATAACGTTTAATGAAGAAATTGAGTGTCTTTTAATTTGTTGTTAACTATTTGAAAAGGGCAAGAGGACCAACTATCTACACAGAGTCATTTGGTCCTTCGAGGCGAATCAAATGTTTATCTGCAGATTGCGACTTTGGCCGTTTTTGAAAACGGCAATTCGATCGATGATCGTCATTTTATGATGCGGAAGTTGCCATCGCCATATAACCAATCGTCATCTTTGCACACTAGCTTTGGTCATCGTCAAATGTTGTAAGCGCATTTGACGTTTTCAAACACAATCAAAATGAATCTTTAAGAGGCCCACTGAAGGTGAGCAATTACTCCACCGTAAATTTTGTGAAGTTATTTCCCATCTATAATTTGAGAATTTGTTTATTATAACTGAAGAGCAAATGTGAAATGGAGTTAATTATGAGGTTTTTGTATAATTTCATTTATAACAAAATATAACAATTTATTTTTAGCAATTTATAGCGGTGCCGTGAAATAATGCCTTACGCAATAAGGCCAATTTGCCGTTATTTCACTTTCCATTGGTGCTGTTTTCAACAATTTGCCCTTGCACCTACTCCAAATCAAACAGTGACCCCAAGCAACGGGGTTGCAGGGAGGCAGCATGCGCCCAATTGCACTGTTTTTGAGATTAGTTGCGAAATCGCAAGTGGATTCCATAAACAGTGCAATGCCTATAAGGAGGCATGCTGCACCCTCCAATCCCCCTGCTTGGGTTCACTGAGTAGGTGCGAGGTACTGTTCTTGAATTATCATTAAACTAGCGGCCCCAGCGGACTTCGTCCCACCCAAAAATACAACGAAACTATTGCAATATACCTTTCCAACAAAGTATAGATCATCAAAATCGGTTCCGCCAATCACGAGTTATGGGATTACATCGCTTCGGACACTTTCTTTAATATCCAGCAATTGCAAAAGTTGACAGGCATTACGATATGTAGGACAGAGTACTCCATCGACGGTTCGAAGTGACTCGAATGAAGTTGGCCCACGAACATTCACCAACAGTAATCGCAAATAGAAATATTCTGCATTTCTAGATTGATGCACTATGTAAATACGACGGTGCCGTGACATAAGGCCATGTGACATAAGGCCATATTTTGAAATATGGCCTTATGTCGCTTTTACAAAGCGACAGAAGACCGTTATGGCTTTATGTCACTTTCAAATGGATTTTTAGCCCTTACCTGATAAAATTTCATCTTTAGAAGCTCGAAATCATTAAGGATTTTGAAAAGCTCAACGTTATTATAAGAATTGTAAATATTTATTTTTCTGTAAATACAATTATGTTAAATCAGGTGAAAAAAAATGTTTAAACTCTTAACAGAATATAGTTGTACTATTTGCGACAATTTGTCTACAAATTGGGCATAAAATTTGATTGTTGTTCTTTATTAGTTCTCCGACAGCCTTGTAAAACAATTTAAACACAATTTTTTCCCAAGGCTGTTTCAATTTGAGCTCCTTTGTCCTTAAATTTATTTTTTGGAGGTTCAAAGATGTCATATGTGCCATCTAAGGACATTATTAATTCTCTCGATTTAACTTGATCCTCGTTCAACAAAATATCAAGAAACTTTAAGAAACTTCGGTGTTTGAAAAGCCTCCCGCTTTCGTCAATAACTTAAAAAATTGAAATTTTAAATGTTTGTTAATACGTACTAAACAAAATTAACGAGACTAGGATTCCAATTAACAACCCAACAATTTATATGAAAACCAACAAGATTTTTTTGCACACCCCAAATCGATCCTCCCTTGGCCAAATTTTTTTTTCGCTACGCCTTTAGGTTCTTTACATGCACAAAAATCTTGTTGGTTTTCATATAATTTTTTTTCACTAATAATGATTATTGACTGCACTTATCCATGATAAGCTTAACATTTTGCTTAAACAGTGTGATAACTAACTGCACTTTACAGTTTTTTGTCTAATTCTAAATGTTGGATGTTAGTTCCCTCTTCTTATTTTTGAATGTGTACTAAGTTCCCATAAGAAAGTGGACTTAGTTCCCACCTTACATGTGAACTAAGTCCACTTCGCAAAAGTGGTTTAATTTCCCACTATATGGGAACTTATTTCCCTGCACCCTCTCCTAAGACCTTCGCAATATTCGAAACTGTAAATTGAATCAATAGAATTTTCCATCTTAAAAACCACGTTCTGTCCGAGTCACGATATACGAATGAGAAGCGCGCAAATTTGTTACATGCAATTACCAGTGGTCAGGGTAATTCATAATCATATTTCCAACGGCAAAAACTGGATCTTGTTATTGGAAAAATAAAAAAAATAACACATGGTCTTATGTCTCAAATTTGTATGGTCTTATGTCGCTTTGTGAAAGCGACATAAGGCCATATTTCAAAATATGGCTTTACGACACTTTGTGAAAGCGTCGTAAGGCCATATTTTGAAATATGGCCTTATGTCACATGGCCTTATGTCACGGCACCAATACGACCGATGGCATCTGTTGAGAACACATCTGGATAATCCGGAACTCGCTCGCCTTGCTTTCGCCGTTGAAACTTTTTCGATGAAGCATTCCAAGTGTAATAACGCGGTATCTGAGAGTAGAGCAATGTTAGTGCGAATGGATCACTCTCGCATGTCGAAAAGAAACTGGTCAATATTGTAGCTGGTGGTCTTTCAGCACGATGAATGGCATTGTGTTCACTGAAATAAACACGTTAACCATTCTCCAGATGCACCGCCAAATGAACTACAGTTGAATGACGTTCATGAATTGGAAATGAAAAAATTAGTCAAAGAGCCTCATTGCAACTAACATATCTTCCAATTTGATACCGCGTTACTTCATCAACGGCCTCCACACTAATATGCGCATCAAATGCACTACGACGGTTTATTTCATCGATCTCGATCCCAATGAAATAGATTTGTAAGAAATTGTATTCGCCATCAGGAAGCGGCAATAACGACCCAGCACGATGATGCACCTGCCCTTGAATATGGTTACCAAGAGACGAATTCAAAATTAATAAAATGCGATCATTCAAAGGAAACGGATGAGTACTCTTTCAAGCAGGAATTACCTTGAACGACGGATTATATCCGCTTTCATTGATAATTGATGCAGCGAAAGAAGTCATTTGAAAGCACCCATTATAGTTCTGAACATTTGCAAGAAATTGCTTTGATTCTCTTGTTCGGCCTTCTAGATACGATCGCAATGGTTCCGGTGGCGATGGAAATTTCAATGCGTTGCAATGTGGACATACTCAACCATTGATCCAATTTGAACGGCAGGAACAGATCGATAATCGAATGTACAATCATATCAAAATTCTACTCGAAGCAAATTGACATTGCCAGCACTTCTTCTTTGTTGTCTATTTTCAGTATTTATTCGTTGACTTTGAATCGATAAATTTCCACATCGATTTACTAGACGACTTTGTTGTGCCAATCTACGCGAATCGATTACCGCCTGCTGTTGTTCTTCTGTTTGTTGCGCACGAATTTGGACGTGGTTCGCATTTCTTCGTTGTTGTGCAATCTCTCTATCTTCTTGACTCATATTCGCACGATGGGTCAACACTGCTCGTGCGCCAGCTGAACGTCGGCCTAAATTAGATCTTTTCGTTGGTGGCAATATGAAGAACAACTGCAATACAATGAAATCCCGAATAGAAAATTTGAAAACAATGAAACACCAATAGAAACGTACCACTTCTTACAGACAAATCCCAATAGCCAACCAACAATGCAACACAGCTTAAATTCGCAAAATGCCTCAATCGCCACTGTTCAAATGAAATGAAAATAGTCCTATATGAATACACTCATTTCTATTCTTCTATATATTCTCATATCAATTTTAATTCAGAAAAACTCACTAAATCGCAATGAAGAAATCCGAATCTGTAATGCGCAATGGCCGGCAAATGTTATTCGAACGAACAAAACACGAATTCGCAAAGTGCAATATGGACGCTGAAACAGCAACGAATGAAGAAACTGCGCAACTTGATCAAATGGCACAGTCAACGTGGACAGCGCCATCACACATGAAACAAAATTGGCTTCTCCATTGATCGATAATAGATGGCGTTACGTTGCGTGTCTATCAGTTCAATTCTGATACGATATGTTACATTCAAATTCGTTTGGCCCGCGACGTCTTCGAAGAAAAAAGGTCCGATTTCTCCTCCAGCGAAACCAGCACACCATACAGTGACTTTGAGCGGATGTAATGGCTCTTCGTGGGTTAGGGGGAAGTGGTCACCCTTCGTACATGGTCACCCTTCGTACAGTGAGCATAAAGGTAAAACTAAACGGTATTCAAACACGTGCTTACTAATGTGCATAGACATAGTAGGAGCCGAGCTGCTCAATAAATTTTAAATCATAAGTGCAACAGATGCGGTCGCGACAATACGTTTAGTGTTTTTTAGTGCTCTGAGCAATTTTTTTGTGTACGTTTGATGTAATATTGTGAGTAAGTTTTGTATGTTTTTTGGCTAAATAGTGATGAAGAATTGTTGATAAAAGTGTTAAATTTGTGTTTTAATTATAAATATTGCAAAATCTCATTACAGTTTTTGAGAAATCGGTTTTTGTGTATTGTGTACAGCTTGGGGAGCATTCGTACAGTCAAACATGGGGTACATTCGTACGCGTACGAATGCTCCCCATTAAATTTTCTTGAGCAGGTTACAATCTAAACACGAAGTTACAGTTTTATTGAAATGAAATTTAATCCTTTAAAATTAGTTTTTCGCATTCTATAGTAAATTGAGGTTGGTATTTTATACCTATAAATAATTTCTTTAAGAATCATGGTGCGAACATATATGAAAAAAGGTTGACGAGGAGTTGACGAGGCATCCGTTAAATAAGCATATAAATATAACATTAAAAAATCAACATTGCAAAGCAGAGTGCAGAAATATAAAAAAGCCCTTTCTGATGATAAACCTTCACGAAATTTTCACTCCAAGTTTACAAGCCTACAAGTATTTTCATTGCAAGAAGAAGAGCATTTAAATGAGTATATTATTAATTGCTGCAAAATGCATTACGGAGTCACAACGCAACAAATTCGGAAACTCGCATTTGAATATGCAAAAGCCTTTGAAATTTGAAATACCCAACGAAATGGAATGGCTGGTCTAGATTGGTTACGCAAATATAGAGAACGGAATCCTAATCTTAGCTTGCGAAAGCCTGAGAACACAAGTATTGCACGTTCATTCGCATTTAACAAAACGGCTGTTGCAGAGTTTTATAAGAACTTGGCTGACGTTCTTGCACGACATAATTTTCGCTCGGACAGAATTTTCAACTTTGACGAGACATGGGTGTCAACTGTCCTGGAAACACCCAAAGTTTTGGCACCAAAAACACAAAGGCAAGTAGGGCAGATTGTCTCCGCTGAGAGGGGCGAACTCGTGACTTTTGGCGCGATTATTTCTGCAAGCGGAAACACAATCCCCCCACTATTCGTATTCCCACGTGTGCATTACAAGGATCATTTCCTCGATGACTCACCCGAAGGAAGCATCGGGGCTTCGAACAGGACTGGATGGATTAATTCAGATATATATGTTAGTGTGCTAAAACATATTCAAAAGCACACTCTTAGCTCGAAAGAACATCCGATCCTATTGCTATGCGATAATCATGAAAGCCACATCAGCCTACAAGCCATTATGTTTGCTCAAGATAATGGTATGACTTTTTTGACTTTTCCTCCACACACAAGCCATCGCCTGCAGCCTTTGGATGTTGGAGTTTTTGGGCCGTTTAAGTCTTAGTTGATAATAGCATTTAATAACTGTCACATGATGAATCCAGGAAAAACAATCAGCATATACACTATTCCCAAACTCGTTAAATTGGCATTTATAGAATCTTTTACAGCGAATAATATTATAAGTGGATTTTCTAAGCCAGGTATATGGCCGTTTAATGAAATGGCTTTTAGCGATACAGACTTTGCTTCAATTGACGTTTTGTCTTCGAATACTTTGAACAATATTCCACCGAACCCAGAAACAAATTCTGTTGTATTAGAACCACAAACTTCTTTATCTTCTCCAGTGACTAATATAAATTTACAGAACCGCTTGTTCGTTCCAATGATGCTTCTGATTTCTCACCCACATCCTTGCTCCAAGGTCTTCATGAACTTATCGAAGAATCTTTTCAACCACCTAATTCTACAGCTATCACACAACCAGAGGCTCAGGCTACATTTTGCAACCCATCTACATCTTCTGCAGCTGAGACTCCATCGGAAACAACACGTATATTCCTATAACACCAGAAGCCATAAGACCGTATCCGAAAATCGTAAGAAGCAAGAAAACCAACAAAGGAAGAAAACCTGGCAAATCGCGCATTTATACAGATACTCCTGAGAAAAATGAACTCGAAGAAAGGCTTAGACAAAAAGAAATAAAAAAAGAAGAGCAGGAAAAAAAGCAAAAGCTAAAATTACTAAACGTAATTTGGCCGAGGTTAGTTCCACTCAAAAGAAAAAGAAAATACAAAAAATTAAAAATGTTGATGATTCAGATGATTCCGAAACATCGCAAATAACCTTGCGGGAAAGCTCCACATCGCCGTTTAATGTAGAAAGCGACGACGAGGCTGACTATGATTTAAATAATACGAACACAAATGTTGAAGTGACTCCGGAAAATATAAAAAATAACTCTATTATTTTGGTAAAATTTAAAAAAAAAAATCTGTTGTCTATTACGTCGGAAAAGTTCTGAATCATTATTCACCAACAGAACTCAAGGTTTCGTATCTGCGAAAGAAACCAGGATCATCAATGTCTTTCGTTTTTCCCGAAGTAGAAGACATTCATACTCTCTTTATTATTGACGTCGCAATGATCCTGCCTGATCCTGAACCAAGGCCACATTGCACAGCAAGGACATCAAAACTTTTTACTTTTTCAACCGACCTTAGTCATTTCAATATTGAATAAGTTTTACGATCTCATTATATGAATTTATATTTTACTAAGAATTAAGTATTTTTGTTTGTTTTTGTTTTTTCTGTTTTTGTTAAAGAAGAGTTTATTTATTTATTTATTTTTGTTATATTCAAATGAGTCAAAATGAATTACCTATATTTAAAAAAATAAAGCTCTCATACTTTCCTAATATAAACAAACTTTGAGTTCTTTTTTTTTAAAGCAGAATTAGAGGTAACAATGGGTCAAGTTGAATCAATAATAAGTAAGTAAATGTTTTAAACACGGTATTTGGTATTTGACAAATAAAAAGGAAGCCAAATTAACTTTTTAAATATCCTGTATGAATCCTCCCCATGTCGTACGAATGTGCCCCATGTGCTGTCCGAAGGTACCCAACGGGTCGGGAGGATTCGTACAAAAATGTTATCCCATTAAAATGGCTATAACTATTTAAGCCTTTGACTTAGCAGTGTAAATTTTTTTCGTAAAGTGTAATAATATATATATTATAGATACAGTCCATTAACTCGAAGCTGCAGTGAGTAAATAAATAACTAAAAAATAAAAAGTAAAAACTGTACGAAGGGTGACCACTTCCCCCCTACACGCGGATTTTCAGTGCCCCAGAAGCGTAAATTTTGCTTATTTACGTACCCGCTAAGATGGAAATGGGCCTCATCACTCATGATTATTTTTGATGAAAAATCATCCTCCTCTTGGTGGTGATTAAGGATGGCTTGAGCGTATGTTAGACGCGATTGGCGGTCAGCAGCTAACAGCTGATGCACCGTCTGGAATTTGTACGGAAACATCTTCAAATCGTTAGGGGCCAATCGCAAAATTTATAGCATTTTCTGATAGGAGGATTACTTTTTCGCCACCTTGTATAAATCATCAAAATCGGTTCGGCCAATCTCGAGTTATGGGATTACATCGCTTCGGACACTTTCTTTTACATATAGATGTTAAGAGAAGTTATTTCCCACAAAAAAGATATTGCTCACCTATTGTTGGCAATAACTTCACAGAAAAAAGTGAAGTTATTTCCCAATCGAGGTGAAGGTATTTCCCGTGAAGTTATTTCCCGGCACCGCTTAAAAGCTACCTCGTAGTGGGTTTACAATAATATTGGCCACTCCCTTATTCTGGACGCATTTGAGTCTCTAACAGGAAACATAGACTACACCATACCCCAATTACAGTTCGGAAATAACTTCCAAATCACTATTCCTTCCAGATCATCCTGAGTAGTAATACATGTCTAGCGACTAAGCATATCTGGCCGAAGCTGGACTTGCGACGCTCTAAGAGTCTAATTTCACTAAACCGACTGCATTTTAGCTCCACTATAGGTGCCATTACAGGGCACTGTCTGATAGGCAGGCACGCATCTAGGCTTGGCGTTTATTCAAATGACTTCTGCTAAAGCTACATGGATGAGGAGGATTAGGAGACTACACTTCACCTTCTTTGTACATGTCCTGCTATCTCCATCTGGGAGATTTATTGCTCAATGATCTAAATGACTTGGCTGACGCGGACGTTAGAAGTCTATCGCGCTTCATAAGAAGCTTCAAATGGTTTAGTGAAATAAATCCCTAGATCCGTGTGGTATCACAATCAGCGTATAAGGGTATTAAACGGTTTTGCGAAAAGATTGGAGAAATTGAATCTTAACTTCTTAAGATTTCTTTAAAGGAGCAATAAAAATAAACCCAATACAAATGAGAGCACATTTTTTTGGGATATTTGCAACGTGATGCTAGAACTGGACGCCTCAATGCCGTAATTGACCCAACAAAAGTGTACGTGAACGGACTGTAATACCTATGTCAAAAACTACAAATTAGAGAAGGCGTAGGTATCTTTGAAAACCTTTGTCTTGCAAAGTCTTCATTATCTGCGAGCATTAGTTAGAAACTCCACTGTCCGTCTAATTCAAGGAGGGCTATGGGAACATGCCATGATGCGGAAAACGTCAAGTATATTTTTAAAACGAATTAACTAAACCATTGATTTACATAATATTCACATGAACATGTGCAGTAAGTTTTACATTCAGTCACATTCACATTTTCTGGAGATCAATTTGGCAAGTGTGCGTTTTTGAAAATAAAAAAGTACTACTACGTGACTTTGTCAAGTTTTCTAAAGCAAAATATTCATAGTACCTACGAGTACTTATATATACATATATATGTATGCATTCAATTCCCCATCACAGACAAGCCATCCTAATTCCAAAGGATAAACAGAATTGACCCCTGGGCTTTCTCTTTTGAATTGAAATAAATAAACACGACCAACAACGATGAGCAAAGTAGGTACATTTTTTTGAACATGGATGTGTTTTTTTATCATTATTCCATTTATGTTTATTTATTTCTCTATTTTTATATTTACTTTTATCATTTCCAATGCCGTCATGTCTTGCAAATCCGTTATCCTTGACTTTGACAAAAATTAGCATTTCATTGGAATTCCATTTTGGAACTTTGTGTTGCGCTGCGTTGCATGCATATAAGGGTGGTAGCAGGACTATTAAGGACTTGTCACGACACTGCGACACTAGAAGTCGAAAAGTAAATCGGGTTTGAAATTGAAAAGTAGTTTTTTCTTCCATTTTCTTTTCTTTTTACTATGCCCTTCCGTTCTCAGCCAATATATTAAGCTAAGGATGTAACTAATGATCCTTGTCGGAAGAAAAAAACGAGGAATATATGTGCGTTACTAGTGCTCTTCTTTGCAGTATTGTATGCGGATGTGTAGGCATTTCCCTTTCGCCATTTGCATTTATTTTCGCTCGCTTGATGGAAGCAGAGTGAGTTAAGGACGACTCGATGCAAATGCAATAAATCAATTGGGAAGACTTCCTTGAGCTTGCTTTGAGTTCAATTAATGTTTGTGATGTTCGTGGCAGGATAATATGGGATATCCAAAGACATATCCTTCCATTATTCTTTATCTAAATAGTGTCTGCCCTTTTTTTTGTTTTGAAGGCAATATTTGGAGCATTTTATGTATGTACGTTAAGGATTTTATAATTGAAAATGCACGTTAGTGGGAATGAAGCAAGTAGGTACAATATTTGGCATAAAGAACTGAATGCGATTTTTGTGAAAGCTGACATGAAAATTGGTACCTACGTGTGCAAAAACAAGGTAGGTAGTTTAAACATTCATTTTAAAATCATCCATCGAACAAATTCGAATCTTATTCTTCTCTCTTCGACCGATCAATTACACTTTTCTCGCGTATCTTCTTCCAAGGCCATGAAAAAACTAATAAATCGTAAGGTTATTAAATACGTCGTGTCCAAAAATCTTCCCAATGACCAACAACGGGACCAGTGGAGATTTGATGGAACGTCTTAGCAAAAAGTGGACAAAATTACATTTACACTGGCGATCACAAGGATGAGGCCATACATTTTTGCAATCGATTTTCAGTTTTTATACCTGTTGGAAATTTTATACCCAGAAACTTTTACCTGTGAACAGATACATATTTTCCCAACAGTAAGTCATAAAATTAAAGGGTAAACAAGAAACGACCGCTGGCATTTCCCAAGACCTTTTACTTTTACTTACTTTTAAATTCATTTTTATTAATTATTAGCTTATATCAACTTATATACTAGACAAAAATGAGTAAATCTAACTTCAAATTAACAGGATACTTATTCTAGATTATTGATCCTTATGCGGACGCCCTAAACTTAACTCTATCTTATAATTATTGCCTTTCGGCCTAAAAACTATTTTACGAACTAATCTTACATATTATGTTTTCATCAAGAAAATTTTTAAGAAAACTCGGCATCTTTATCAAATTTTATATTTTTATATAAAAAAACAAATTACAAATTACAAATTACAAACTACCTACTCTACTTACTTAAACTACTTAACATATTCTAACTATAATTAGGATTCTGAGCACTCGTTGCATTACGAAACAAGTGGTCAAATTCCCAATTGCTTTCCGAGCGCCTGGCAGTCGTCAACGTGCACACGCGCCGCCGTGAGCTGACTGATGCCTTACAGAATCAATCACCTCCCGGAAGCACCACCACAAGTTGGCGAGCCCGGCCCCTCCCAGAAACGCCCTAGCTAACTTAATCTATCTTACAAACTAAGAGGATGTTACCTAGAGTAACGCACCGTCTTGGGAGGGCATGTTGAACCCTCCACCCTCAAAAAGCCACCAAAATTCGGCAAATTGCTTTTCTGTATCGAATTTATCCCTCTCCGCTATTGCGGTACTAAAACGGAGGAGCTCATGAGCATTGGCGACGTCCTCGCCGCGGATGAGCCGCTTATCTCTCGCACTGCGGTAGCGGTGGTATAATACCGGGATACCATCCCTCGTCTGTACCAGCCCTTTTGCATCAATATGGATAAATGCCTCTGGCGGGATAAAGCCAGACCGGAGTGTACTCTCTATGTACATTTCATTGGGGTAGTAAGCCCCAAAGATCAGACTATTGTCGCTGGCCATCGCCCTTGCAACGTGCCTTCGAGTCACCTTAATGAGGAAATTGTCAATCCTATTCAACTGAGCCCCATCGTATAGGACCTTGTTGGGATAGTATTTTATATAGTTGGATTCAGGCGTTCGGAACAACCGGAGACAGGTCCTAAGACATTGTCTCTCCAAAACCCGAATCTTTTCCATATAGCTAGGCGCTATATTAAACCATAATGGACAACCATAAGCGATGATCGGCCTTATAAGGGCCACGTAGCAAATGACCTTCACTCTGGAGTCAAGTTGACTGCTATGAAACAGTCTCCTTGTCAGAGCATAAGCCTTCTTGGCCCCAGCAAGACAAGCAACTATATGTCTATCGAAATATAGATACTGGTCAAGCCAGATACCTAGATATCTAACTGCGCTTCTCACCGCCAATGGCTGCCCATTTTGTCCAATAATGGCCAATTTTTTCCAGTTTTTTCTGGTATCCCTAGAGGCCCCAGCCAATGGAGTTCTGAACAAGATTGTTTCCGTCTTCTGAAAGTTGATTTTCAACTTCCAGTCGTCGCAATATCGCTTAATTTGATCGAAGTCACGCTGCAAAAGGATATTAATGACCTCGATTTTAGGACCTGATCTGTATGCCACCAAATCGTCGGCATACGCTATAGCATGTCTGAGTGAACCCACCAGATCACTCGTGTAAATGTTAAACAGGATCGGAGAATTGACCGCCCCCTGCTGTAAACCGTTTTTAATTTCAAAGACTCTGCTCGAAGTCACGTTGCCACATTTGACAGCGAACTTCTTTCCCATAAGCATATTATAAATTACATATAGCAAAGGTTTGTGCATCCCCCGCCTGGTCAACTTGTAGAAAAGTCCCTCTAACCATACGGTGTCGAAAGCCTTCTCAAAATCAACCAGACAAGCACCCGTGCATTGGCTCTTGCATTTATTCCACTGAATGTCGGAAACCAGTTTCGACGCGGCATGAATAGTGTCATGCCTCGCCCTGAAACCAAACTGGTTGTCCGGAATTATGTTATTGTCCTCGACCCACTTTAACAGAGCTCTATTGACAACCTTTTCAAAGACCTTGCTAATATTCGGAAGCAAGCTAATTGACCGGAGATTGGCTGGGTTCGTCCTATCTTTACCTTTTTTCGGGATAGGGTGTACCACAGCTACCTTCCAATGGGCCGGATAATGTGCATTATTCAGCGCATTGTTAAACAGCGTGGTGAAAATATCTACAGCCTCCAGAGGCAGGTGTCTCAATACGACGTTTGGGACACCATCCATCCCCGCCGACTTTTTATTCTTTAGTGACTCGAAGATGCACAGAAGATCATCCTTCGACACGAACAAGTGCGATGCATCTCGGCCATTGGCGACAACTGCATTAGCATGGTTTTCATCAGTGAACACAGTGAATCCGTTATTCTCAGATCGCCAATTCTCAAGTTCGGTGCGCAGATCGAAGTGGCTCACCAGAGCCCTATTCTCAATGTCGTGGTTACGGCGAACAGGATTGTTCATCGTATACACGGCCTCGAAACAAGCGCCCAGCAAATCCACTTTCTCCTGTGGGTCCTCGACCACGAAAAAATCGTCGTTTGAAGCGACACTTTCTGGACTTATTCCAGCAGTCAGTACTGTCTGTCTGTTGTCTGCTGTCTGGGAGATTCGAACACAAGGAATATCATTGTGATCTTTCCTCCTGAACAACTTATTTATCTGTGGGAACATATTCGGACTATAGGTTTTAATAGCCCGAATTTTATTGCCCCAATACAGACTTACAGATTTTTTGTAATTTTCTTTTATCAGCTGTTTCAGGATTCGGATCTCTGAATTCAGCATCCTTACCTCCGGGTCGTTGCGATCAGTAAATTGCCTGTACAGCCGTTTAAGCCTCGAGAGCAGTCTACTTTTCTGTCGGTATAGTGCGTCGATTGTCGGGTTTCTGTACTTTTCTGTCTGGTCGTCGTCGGAACGTCCTACTCGAGGAATAGTTCGTTCCATAGTTCGTTTGATGGCGTCGTTCATTTGCAATAAATGCCGATCAATGTCATCATTTGTCATGTTACTGTTTGTCGGTGGGTCGATCCCACTCGAACGTATATCTCGCTTTAAAAATCTGGAGAAGCGCGACCATTGTGCCCTCCGATAATCGAATGAACACAATGCTTCGTACTCCTCCAGCAGCGTTTGCTCGTTCGGGATCCGTATTGCGGCGGCGAGTCCGTAGTGATCACTATCGTACTCAAACGCACGCAAACAGTTCCGCGTGTTTTGATCTATGTTCGTCAGTTGAAGTCTTGCGTCCGTTAAGGCCAAGTCCAGGAAAGCACCGCTTCTTGGGAAAGAAGGGATATCCGTCGCGTACAACTCGAGGTTGTACTCAATCATATTGAGGCGCCACCAGTCGTGAAACTGGTTGCCCCTGGGATTTGCAGTAACATTTCCCCATGCCGCATGTTTGGCATTAATATCTCCGGCCAAGAAGTAATAATTCTCCTCCGAGTTCAGCTGCAGACCACGAAAAAGTGTCTCGAGCTCTGTCATAAATTGGTTTGGTGGAGGTGCAGCAGGTGCGTAAAGCGACACCACATACATTCTCCTCCGGCTATGGAGAGGAATGCATATGATGCATGCCTCCAACAACTGGAACCTACGCACGTCCCCGCTATATATAACCCTATGGCGCAGGCCTTTTCGAATTAAGATTCCAACCCCACCTCCTTGAGTGGAGTGAGGCCGGTCTCTTCTTATTACATGATAGTCTTTGTATCCCAGTTTGTGCTTCTGATTTAGCTTAGTTTCGCTAACCAAAAGCACATCCGGGTTTTCGGTTTTCAACAAATTGGCAAGTGACGTTCTTTTCTCGATCCTGACTAGTGAATTAACATTCACAGCAAGGATCTTTAAGTTTCCCTCATCCAGCGCAGCCATTAGATTTATGGCACACCAGACCCCACAAACAGCTCCGAATAGATAAAGTCAAAGTCATTTAATTGTTTCTGGAACTTGTCGATCTTTCCGTGCAGAGACAGAAGGATCGATTTTAAGTCCAGATCCACCTCTGGTGCCTTTTGGGCTACCTTTGGTTGGATTGATGTCATGTGGGCTTGACCCGGTCCAGCTGCCATTTGGGCAAAGGACACGTTGGGTGCCACAAAATTCGAGAACGAGCGACTCTTTTGACGCCTATCGTCTTCCGACTGCTGTTTGCGGGCCTGGACTCGCTTTTTCAGCTCCTGGTACTTTGGGCAACCCCTGAAGTTGGCGGGATGCCCAGAGTTCCTGCAGAGCACACAAGAGAGGACACCCCGGTCTTCGACTCTCTCCTTGCCAAGAGAACATTCTTGTGGTCTTTGTCGCACTTGACGCATCTAAACTGCATGTTGCAGTTAGCTGCGGCGTGCCCGAACCTTTGGCAGCGCATACATTGAAGTATGCGATCTGACCTCTTTATTTTCTCCCACCTTACAGCATGGTAGTACAGGAAGCGGATATTTCGCAGCCTGTCGATTTTGCTGTCGGGAGTGAGCTGAACCAGGAAGAATGGTAAGTGACGGTTACCACCCCTTGCCACAGCCGAGGAAAACGGCTTGACCCCCACGAACTTGAGGTCATCGCTTTCAAAGTTCTTTAGCTCTCTTTCGAGCTCCTCCGTTTTTATTGAGGGATCAATTCCCTTTAATACAACGGTTTTTAGCTTTTGCTCTCTTGGGGTGTACGTAAAGTACTCGGTCTTAACCTCTCCCAAGGCGGTGCGCACCCTATTGTACTCCTCTATTTCTTCACAAATAATTACATGTTTATTGGCCGATAGCCTTTTAACATGAAAGTTCTTTGTTATAAGCCTACATAACCTTATACTATCACTTATATCGAAATTACTCACATTAATCGGTGGAATTTTGTTCTTCCTTGCTGGTTTCTGCTGCTGTTGCTGCTTTGACTGTTGTTGCTGATTTGGCTGCAGTTGCTGCTTTTGCTGCTGCTGTTGCTGCTTTTGTTGGTTCTGTTGCTGTTGTCGTTGTTGTTGCTTCTGTTGATGTTGTTGCTGGATTTGCTCCCTCAGCACTATTTGTTGTTGCTGCTGCTGTACTTTTTTCAGCCTCAACTGCTCACGTTTCTCAAGGAGCTCTTTGATGAGTTGGTCAAGCTGAGCTTCCTCATCATCTTCCTCTCTATCCTCCATTTGGATGACATTGCTATCATCGTCGTCGACCGGTAGGTCCCTGAAGGAGTTTCCCTCTCCGACGTACCGGCCCGCTCGCACTTCAGCTTCGTAAGAGCTGGTGTTATCCGTGTCATCATCGGTACCAGCCATCGATGATTCCACATTAGGGCCTGCCAGGTTCGCCCTTTTCTTCGCAGAAAGATTCGGCTTCGGATTAAGCTTCCGTCGCCTCTTCTCCACCTTTCGAAACTCCTCCTTCTCTACTTCTGTAGCTGGGTTTTCAGCTGCTGCTACTGACTTTGTTGGTGCTGGTATTGCCTGCGAGAACACTCGCCTAGGCAACGATCGACCCGTTGTTGTTGCTGCAATTGGTGCCATTTTAGAAGCATGTGCAGCTACTGCCCTTGGCATACACACTGCTGCTGCTGCTGTTCTCGTTGCTGTTGCTATTGTTGTTGTTGTTGCTGATGTTATTGCTGCTGCTGTTGTTGCTGCTGTTGCTGCTTTCGTTACTGCTGTTGTTGCTGCTGATTTTTTTGCCGGCTCACGTGTTCGCACCACACGTCGCAACGGCACACCCACACCCGTAAGCGGGACCACCGATTTTCCGGGGTCCATCGCCTGATAATGCGGCACTTTTTTTTTGTTTATTTTTGTGTCTCTATCACTATATTTCCGAAAAAAAAAAAATTAAAAAAAAATTGAAGACTGGCCGAGAATCGAACCCGAGTCTATGGCGTGAAAGTCGGACGCCTAACTTACTAAGCCAACTTTGGACTTAAAAATACTTGGCTAAATCGCTTTTATAATCGATACAATTTCCGTTTTTCCCGCTGAACACTAACTAGCCGACCTATCTCGATGAGAGCTGCGGAACGACTGCATTTCCCAAGACCAAACAATGAACTATGCAATGAACTATGCCACATGTAAAATCTTCGAAAGAAAGGAAAACATTTATTTATTCTGTTTTTCTACATTAATAATGAGTGTGCCCGCCATTTTTCGATATGACCTCAATAAGAACGGTTTGGAATAGAATAACACTGTTTTTTTTTAAATAATTAAGAGAAATTTGGGCCCAGGCATCACGAATAGCTTCGATTAAAGTGTCATTGTCTTCAAATTGTCAGCCGCATTCATATACTATGCGAGATAACCATGCCCAAACATTTTCGACTATGTATAAGTCCGGTGAATAGGGCGGCCATGGCAAAAATTCCACGGCTGCTGATTGAATCCAACTTCTAACAACCCTGGAAGTGTGGATATGGGCATTGTCTTGTTGGAATATCCAAGACAGGGGTCCGATAATGTTTTTCACTTTTTTTAATGACCATTCCAGCAAACATTTATAGTTGTTTCCGTTCATTGTTGTGGACATAAACTCCAACTCGATTGTGCCATAGTGGGTAATAGCTCCCCACACTATTACACCTGATGTACGGCGGCGATGTCTTGTGCAAAATAAGCTCCCCCTTTCTTAGATCATGCAAAATAAAAGTTGTGACCATCGGGGCCGTCAAGGTTAACTTTTTCATCCGAAAAGATAACGCGTTTCCATTCACTGCTCCAAGCGGCGAAATTGGAGTTCTTCAGTTTTAAATATCAATATAGACGACTAACATTTTTGGCAAAAAAAAATCATTATGAGCTACGAAGAACATTTCAACTGGCTGGCTTTGTTAATAAACAGAATAGCCGCGATTTGGGACATCGAAAACCACCAAAGACCACTTCACCGTCGTAGAGACATTTGTACCGCTTTCGGGACATCTTGGAAAACTTTCTTATGTTCGAATTGGACCAATTAGACTTCCAGGATATGTGGTGCCACATCACACACAGTTCGTGCTACAATGCAAATTGTGCAAGATTTTTTCCGACCGAATAATATTAAAAAGTGATGACTGCGCCCATCATGCCCTGCTTTGACGCCTCTCGACTTCATGCTCAGTTTGATTTCGAAATTTTATACAAGAATGCTAAAAATGTTTGGCCATAAAAGAACTCCGAGTAAACATGGAGCTTTACTGCCAGTTTGTTTTGTTTTGTCATGGAATAATCATGAATAAATAAATATTTTATATTAAGCTCGCTTTGTGGCAACTCAATATCGTTTATGTGACTACCAGTGCATTCTTCCAGGCAATTTTTCATTCATATGGGCCTAGCGATGATCTCTTGAAACTGCCCCGCAAGTGTGCATCCAATCTGCGGCTTTACACGACTGGAGGTTACCACTGTCGTAAAAGGAAGATCAAACAAATACAACAACATAAGGAAAGGCAACAGTTGGATACCATATTCCTATTCCTATCGCCCAAAAAGTGTGCTGAATGGATTCGTCAATAAACATAATATGCGGTATTGGTCAGGCAGCAATCCACACGTACTCCATGAGTCATCATTGCATTCCGACAAAATTACGGTTTGGTGTGGTTTATGGGCCGGCGGCGTCATTGGGCCGTACTTCTTCCGTGATGATCAAGACCGGCACGTTACTGTGAATGGGAATCGCTACCGTTCAATGATAACCGAATATTTTTGGCCCCAATTGGATGATATGGACTTGGAGGTGGTTCCAACAGGACGGCGCCACAAGCCACACAGCGAATGCCACAATCAATTTATTGGAAACCAAGTTTGGAAACCGTGTTATCTCACGAAATGGTCCAGTCGCTTGGCCGCCTCGGTCGTGCGATTTGACGCCGTTAGACTATTTCATGTGCTGCTACGTCAAGTCTATGGTCTATGCCAACAAGCCATCGACGGTTGATGAACTTCGTACGAATATCGAACGTGAAATTGCAGCAGTATCGGCCGATTTATGCAAAAGAAATCGGGTTCCATACATAATGCCATCGAACGTACTTTCACAGGAATAAAGAATTTCATTGATATCCAAAACCGTTTTTGTTTTATTTAAAAAAAACTTTTGTAGCGCTCTTATTGAAAAACCCTTTAGTATTATCACTTCGTGAATTCGACGATACGCCACCAAACGACGTAAGTTCGTCATTAAAAAAGCTATATTTATACAACCATATTGTAGAACCTTTTCTACACCTTTGTTGTCTTCCATTGTCTTTCATTCTCGTGACTGGGAATATGAGGATGGTGTGGCTGATGTTTGGTGTAGCATGACATTCTCATCGGGTAGATTTATCGTATTTTATTTGTTGGCTCTGAAGGAAGTATCAGCAGAATATTTTTAATTGGTTTTGGGCAAACAGCTGATTTTTTTGTTCTCCTTCATGCTCATGACTAGGTATATGAGAAGGAGGATGACACAGGTAGCGTTGGGGGTTGATGGTAGGGCGGAAAGGTGAAGGAATTATTATCGGGTACACTTATGCCATAGTATTTGTTTGCTCTTTATGGAAGTTTCGGGTAGGTTTATGTTTTCTGGTATTTAATGCAATTGGTAATTGGCATGTATGTGTATGGTCGTTGACGGAGAGTCGGATTCTGCGGTGAGGATTCTCAAATAATTTTTTTATAATTAATTTTTGCAAGTGAAAAACGGATATTCATATTTAAAGGCAGGGGCGATGGTGGATAAAGAAAGGTGTGAGAATTGTCGTCGAGTAGATTGATGGTATATTATTTGTTGGCTTCGACGGAAGTTTAGGGTAGGTTATGGCATATTGCAATTAGACCATCACAGTCACCTGTAACTTGTTTTTTTGTATTCAATACAATTGGTGTGTGTGCTCAGATCGCAGAAGGAAAATCGTATTTCAGCAGTGAGGATTCCCAAATGCTTTATAAACCATATTTGCATGTGAAAAAATATAAATTGAAGCAGAGATAAAATTAGATCAAGTTATAGTGTGTGTACGAGCGGGCCGGTGCTCGGCTTGTCATAATAGCTGCGGGTATCATGAACAACTGATATTGGTTTATTTATTAATTGGTTCATCAAAAAAAAAACGGTATTCATTCATAATCGGTATTAAAACCACATTAAGTACATATTTCGTTTGAATAAGGTTACACAAAGGAATCTCCGAATATAGCAGAATTTTTTCATTTGGTTTTGCATAGACAGCTTAGAGAATGGGGTGGCTGACCACTAGCGCCTGATATAAAGCAATTTCAATTTCAGGAAGACCGAACACCAAAGTTATGGAATGCACGACCTTCCAATCACTAAGCGAATACACTACTACTGCACCGTTACCACCCGCCGCCCAATAATGAAAGTTAGAGGTACGCACCCAATTTAAATTATTGAACTTCATCAAGCGCATGGTTAGGCATATCACATTTTAAAGAAGCCCACATTTTTTATCCTATCCGAGAATAAAATAAGAAAACTATTGTTGGTCCGTTTCAGGAAAATTAAAAGAAATTATCCATCTATTTCACATCCATGAGAAATAGACGGCTATAAGAAATATTAATTGTTTAATGCAATGTTAGTCCTGTGACCCTCAGAAATGCTCGGGTCAGAGCTATTCGATTTATGGGGGATAGCAAAGTAATGCTTAAGCTTAGGCGAAACCTAAGGGTCGAGTTGGCATCTTCTATACGAAATGGCGAAACACCGCAAATCGGGAGCGTTTCTCAAGACGTCAGGACAAAAGCTTTCAAGATGTTCTACTAAGCGACTTTTGTTTGTAATACTACACAGGTGGCAACAATATTTTTAAGGACTTCTAATTGAACAATTTCCTCGGATATATTTTCTGAGAGGCGTTCCTCACACTGAGGAAATACACGACGTTCCTGTTGAAGAAGTTAGGAAGGCAGTCAATGACTTCAATAATCGAAAAGCAGTTGGGCCGGACAAGATACCCTCTGAGTTCTGGAGAAAGATGGGAGACATCGGGTCTAAATGGCTCATGATTCTCATCTCTAAATTGATAAGTGGCGATCCAATGCCTAACCCGTGGAGGGAGAGTTTTCTTCTTATTTTGTACAAAGGAAAAGCCGATACGCGAGTCTGATGTGATAACTACCGTTCAATCAAGCTGATGTCACACACCATGAAGATCGTTGAGCGGGTATTAAATAGCCGAATGCGGAAAATTATATGGCTATCTGAAGACCAGTGCGGGTTTGTCTCAGGTAAATCAACTACAGATGCAATTCAAAGTATAAGAATCATGGTGGAAAAACATCGTGATTTTTTAAAGGATTTGCATATGGTGTTGGTTGAATTTGAAACGGCCTGTAATAGACAACCAAGGGATCTGTTTTGGGTGGCGTTTAGACAAAGAGGAGTTCCGGAAATCTACGTATACACATGATCATGGACATGTATGAGAGTAAGATGTCCCGTTGGCGTCACGGAGGAGTTCACAATCAAAGTATGTGTACACCAGGGAAGTGTCTTAAATCCAATGATGTTGTGCTTGATTACCTAATTGGAGGAAAAGTGGGACTCCAATATGCATCAGTTATTCATTGCTGACGATGGATTAGCGAGGTTCAAACGTCCCTGCAATGAGCAACGAGGGCCAGGTCCAAACAAAACTTCATAACTGTGAGATATCGGCAAAATAACAAAGCAAAGGAGAACATGCTAATAGAAAAACAATGAGTTTAATAAACAAAAATTAAATTCAATAGATTGATTATTTCTTTTAATGTCTATGTTTTCCTTTTTGACGGCATTTCAGAAATTTTTTGATAAAAAGAAAATATTATAAACAGAAGGCGAGGCTACAGTCCTTTTCTTCAAGTTGGTAAGATTAAAAGAAGGTACCTAGGTACAAGTTCAGTAAAGTAAATGCTAAGATCGAATTTCCAAACTCGCTTTAGAAATGAAAGACTTCGTTCAGACTTCGTTCGTACTGAAGCAATTTGTAAATGCTTTTACATACTAAACTGCTACCTTTTACTCCAAGGAACTGCTAGTTCGTATTCATACGAACCATTGGCCTAAGCATTTTAAAATAAATAAATATAATAAAATTTGAATAAAATAAATATAAATCGTATAGGTAGGAACCTATTGACCCATAAGTGGTTGTGCAGCATGGCGCAATACTGACACAAAGTAACATAATTATTTCTTAATTAATTAGATTGAATATTTCTGAATCAATTAAAAAGAAATTATTCAAATCGGAACATTTTTCGACAAGATATAGCCAAAATAGTGACAGTATTAAAAGCGATAAACTCATGATTTCTTATTTGAGGAAAAAGACTGAAATCAGATTTTATTAAATTTTTCATTTCAAACTATTCGTCCCTTCCATCATCCACCTCTCATCAGTCGTCATACATGCTACTTGCCGACGCGACGATGCGAATCTCCTTGCTCATGCTCCTTCTTACAAGGAAAAATAAATACTTAGACCCGATTTATACGCTGCGTGCTTTGTCGTACGTGCCCTAAATTTGTTGGTAAAGGGGATGAAAAGTGCAGGGGATAGCCAAACACGGATGGGCCGCGAATTCTCATCCCATTCCTGTATTCTCTTTTGGCCCTCTTTCGTATTTTTCTGTGTTTGCTTTATTTTCGAATTTGGTTCTGTCGTGTTACGTTCGCGCTAGACATTTGAATGAAATTGTGTGCATTCTCTATCTGCTCAGATTTTATACGTACCTACGGGTAATAAGGATTTCCCCATTCCTTCATTGAGAATTGCTTAGGTAGGCATTCTTTCAATTCCTAGAATTAATACATCAGAACAAAGCAATAGTATTTACGTTTGATAATTGCAAGCTATCAATATTTTAACGATTATTGAATTTGTAATTTATTTGTATCCTTTTGTATTTCCAAGAAAACCAATTGTTGCCGATTTTTTGTATTTCTAAGAAAACTAACAGTTTCCAATTTATTGCATTGTGCCTATTGTAATGTAATTAGTTAAATTTAGTAAATCCGCAACTAGTTCGTAATTCTGTTTACTCATTTCGTCCAAAAAAAATCTTTGTTTGCTCCGATAAAAATAAATAAACCTACCACCGCGAACGACGAATAAGAAATAAAGGAAACAAAAATAATTTGAAAATCAGGGCACGTAAAGTGAAAGCACGCAGCGTATAAATGCGCGGTGCGTGCCCAAAAGAGAATTGAGAAGTATCGTACGACAAAGCACGCAGCGTATAAATCGGGACTTACATAATATCAAAATGATTCGATAAAGAGAAACAAACCAGTTTATTTTTCATTCTTCGTTTTTCTTTACCTGTATCCTCATAGCATCATCAAATTTAAGACACAAACCACACACAAACCTTCAATCGCAATCCGTTTTGTTGCCATTTTCGTGGAGGTCGACGTTTTCAAATTCGTGTTGATGATATTACTATAGAGTCTATATACAAAGCTATCGTCCGCGAAAACTGCAGTTTTTATGGTGTTTCGGAAAATGGCTCCCTGAAATTACGCCAAAAAATGTTTCGGAAAAAACCGTCGCGTCAGGCGGCTGCGAGCGTTGCAGCAGGCTGCGTGCCATCGCGCTCCGCCCCGCCCCGCGCCGTCCCGCTCCGTCCCGTCCGTTCGTTTTCCACGATACAGTGATTTTCATTCACGTTACCGACATGTGGATGGTTCACGTCTGCGGATTACACGATGCGAATTGTTCACTATTAGCGGATCGTTCCCCCGACGGCTTCCACGATAGGGGTGATAATTGTATTTTCCATTTTATTTCTCTTTTAAGATTTCACTTAAATGCGACTAAGCGAAAACCCACTAACCTCTATACTGATTACGCGTGATCGCACGTGCTACATCAGTGCTCTTGAAATTAGGCTTTAAAGTACGGCAAAACAACATATAAAGTAAGCCAAAGAATGCAACTTTAAGGAGCTTTTTCCTAAAACAAAAAAAAAACATTTTTGGCGTATTTTCCAAAATATATTTTTTGTCCTTCTTTTCATTTTTCTTTAATGGAAAAAATGCCCAAAACATTTATGGAAAAAAGCCAAATTTCGCGGCATTTGCGGCAAAATATTTGAGAGTTGTTTTCCTAGGAAAAACCACCACAACTTTGTATGGAGATTTTTGGGCTCTTTTTCCATTTTAATTTTTTGACCTAATTTCCTTTGGCGTAATTTCAGGGAGCCTCGGAAAATCATATGTGTTTTTATACAATAACGGTCCAAGGAAGTATGCTTGGGCTACACTTGCAACGATTTCAATTACATCGGGATCAGAATACCAATTATTTATAGAAACTTTGAAAGTGCGTTTCGTAAGGAAGGACGAAATCATTTTTACTACGTAAAGTGGGAAAATTAAAACAAGGAGTTTGTGAATTAGTCCCTCGTGCGACACCGACTCAAACGCTTTTTCAACATCAAGAAGGACCATTCCCGTACTTTTCCCTATTGTCAGATTATTATACCCCATTCTAAGGGTATATTAATTTTGACGCATAGTTTGAAACATACCTTAATATTGCCCGTAGACCCCTAAAAGTTAATATATTTATGATCAGCATCGATAGTAATGCTGATCTAGCCATGTCCGTCCATCCGTCAGTCCGTCCGTCTGCCGGCAAAAATTAGGCCTTTAAACTGGACATAGAGAGCTGAAATTTTAACCATATACTCTCTAGGGTCCCGAAATAATCAAGTTTACGAATTTTTGAAATCCGCCCACAGATACGCCCACAAACTCAAACAAACAAATTTTTCGAAAAAATCGAATTTTGTGCTAGAAAGCTTGTTACACTTTGAATTCGCAAGCAAATTATTAATTAATCGTACGGATAGAAAAGCGAAAATATTGCGATCAACACGAAATTCAACCAAACTGTCAGAAGCCAAAGTGCAACTCCGGCCAAACAAATGCTGGATTCCCGGTCGCTCAGTTAGAGGTGGGTTCGCTAAACTTTCGCTGATCTAAAAGAAAAATGACGTGGAAGGTACTTACTAACTTACTGTCGTCGAAGAAAATATTTTTCCCCGAGGGCAATAAGTAAAAGGGCGCCACACAATTTTTGTTGATTGGACAATTGCAAAATTGCGAAACCGTGCTAAACTGAAAAAAAGGAAAAACCTCAAAAAATTCGCTTCCAGCAACTAACAAAGAAAAAAAGACGAACCGTTTTTTTTTCACAACGTTATAAATGCCCCGGTGGAGCACGGCAAATTTTATTAACCGCTTTTTTTTTGGATTGCAGTTATACAAAATGAAGCGAAATGCCGTTATTGAAATGGCGCAAGACCGCGATATCCGGAAAGTTGGAAATATTCCAAAAGAAAATGGTCGCGTGTCCCCTGATTTTCAGGGATTTTGGCGGAGCCCGACCCGACCCGAGATATATTTCCTCCGAATAATTTCCTCACTACCCTCACAAAATCACTCAACTTATCTGTTTTTTTCCTCCTCTCTTCTTCCTGAACTCCTGTAAATCCAACCTAGTCCTTTGACTATCAGTCCCGCCTGCACAATTAACCTCTTCCCGGTGTATTCTTCCTTAATTATGTGCTCCTTAACTCGTCTACACTGCCCTTCTCGACTGTTCCTTTTTGTTCTTTTTGTTCTTTTCTTCACTGTCGCCAATAATTACTTTAACAAAAAAAAATCAAAGCTAACAAAACTGTCTTGTACTATCGCTGGTCAACCAAGATGTGATTGCCAAATCTTTTGTCCAGTCCGTCGTCCGCTGTCTCCACTCATACATTCATACAAACCTGGGGAAGCAGAGCCAACGACAGTTCTCACTGGACAATTCAGCTGTATCGCTGAGATTGTCAACTGTTTCATACTTCCCCACAAGGCCACAACCACACATACTTGGGCAGTGGAATCAACGGCTCCCACTCAGTAATTCAGCTGTCACTCTGAGATCACCAACCGCTGTTCCTTCCCCACTCCATTCACGCACATTTAGCTGGACCTTGCCGTTTTCGCTACACTATGTAATATTTTACATAAGTGCGCTGACTTGGTCCGCTAATGCTCTCACGCACTCCGACTTTAGAATTCGCCACTGTTGGAGGCCTTCAGTGACAAACGAATTCGCCGGCCGACCCTGGACAATGTAAACAATTAAAAGTTTGACATTTCGCGATTGTAAACGAAAAGAATTTTCCGAGGAGGACATTAAATTAATAAATCTTTTGAAAAAAAATGCCCAAAGTGCAGTATTAACGTAAATTTATATTGTTTTGAACATGTTCCCTCCCTTTTATACTCCCAAAGAAGAACACACCTGAAGGGATAGGATACTACAATCCCTAGGACCAGGCACCAATGGAATAGTCGGAAGGACAATCGCCCAGGAAGGCGGTAAATAAAAAACCAATCTTATTAAAAGTAAAATCAAAGTGAATTAAAATCTAGCTATCTCGGTCGAATCGCGCGCAGGTTTGGGGAAATGGGGAAGTGCTATTCTTGCGCCAGATCTAACAGGTAGTTTTTTGTTTATTTGTTGTTGTGCACGAGCCCTCTGTATCTGTCCCGTGATGCTTGTTAACCGCAAAGTTTTCCGTGGTAGTTGCGATCGTTTGTTCTGGCCACTTTCATTTTCGTCCTCGTACCATTACTTCTAATTGTGGATGTTATATGGCCAAGTGTTTTACTGTGCGCAGTGAGTTTGACATGGTGGTTTGGGGTGCGTATACGTGGCCGTCCGCCCGCATTCCCCAGGTGGTCCTACGTTGCTCAATCGACGGGGTTGGATCAAAAGGGAGCGTCATCCCTTCCCCCATCGATCGTGACACCCTACCGTGACTTTGGTAGATCGGGGCAATTCTTAACAGAAGGGGCCGTCCGCTCGCCCTCCCCAATTGCATCACAGCCCATTTGCCTGTGATTGAAGCAGTTGGTTTGACGTCTGCTTCGTATTCAGACCGTCCGTCTGTTCGGGAGTGTGGTGGTATGTGATAACACAACTCCGCCGTTGCAGACAGTCCAGCTGTTTGGAGTGTGTTTGGATGTCGTACACTACTCCGCCGTTGCAGACCGTCCGTCTGTTGGGATATTCCCACTCGTTGGGTCGTCCGGAACCATTCACCGTCCGTCGGTTCGTGGGGAGCCTTCTGCACCGCGCGTTAACCCTTGCCGACCGCCCGTCCATGCCCGAATGTACCTGTGGGGGTTTTGTCCTCAGGCTCGAGAGAAGTGGGCCAATGGCTGATGGTACCACGGCTGCCCCTCCAATTCTATACGAGTAGATCGCAGGTACGCCATCCAATGTGAAGAGGGAATTGGTAGGGTGGGTAAAGAGACGAAGAGTGGACCTTGTTGCGGGAAATTATACCGAAACAAGCTGAATTTTTGTATGTATATGATCTATGACTCCTAAAACTGCTCGGGAGATAAAATTTTCAAAATCCGCCCACTGACACAATTAAATAAAACAATTTTATTGAAAAACCAAAATTTGAGCTAGGGAGCTGAAATTTATAATATATACTCTCTAGGGGCCCTTTATGCTCATGTGTTTTTTTAAATCCGCTTACTGACACGCCCACAATTAAATAAAATAATTTTATTGAAAAACCAATGTTTGAGCGTTTTTTTTTTACAAAAGCTTGGTTTTTTTTTTGATAAAATCCTTTAAATGTTATATAACAAAATATGTAGAGCGTTCTTAACAATTCAACCATAATTAGACTTTTGTCACACCCACTTATGAGGGATAGGAATAAGAATAGCGTATCCAACAGTTCGCCCAAGCGGACTGTAGCCCGTCCCTATGTTTTTTAATATCTTTTGTTATCCTGTCAGCCTGGTGAACAGTACTATGATGTCTTTTAAAACCAAACTGTTCTTGTGGCAGGATATCAAACTGATCGACATGTTGCAATAGTTTGTTTTTTATTAATTTACCATTAAATACCGTTGGTTGGTTTGAAATGGATTAAAATTGTAGGGATAATTTTTTAATTCAGCTAGAGAGTTAGGTGAGAAATGAACGATTGTACCTACTGTACTGGCTGACAATGTTAGCGACGGTTACCGTTTGGTAACGCCGAAGAATCCTTCGAAACAACGGATGTAATATATTCTATGGGCCGGCTATATAAAAGGTGGCTGAGAGCTATCAGTACAGAAAAAAAATATAAAAAAATTGCTAGCAAAGCTCGGCGTGAAGAAATAAAGCGTAGGAGTAGATCGCACGTAACTTATTCGATTTTCTGATGTGTGATTTCGAATTATTGCATTATACAAAATTCCTTAACTTTACTTAACGCGCTCTCGACCCGTGAAGAGTATATGCCTAAAATACTGCTAGGTAATTCTCCATCGGATCGGATCTCGGTGTCATTTGTGGAGCTGATGTTTACTCCAGGGAAGGTGAACTTATTAACTATTTAGACGTTATTGCTAGCACCAGGGGCGTTTTGTCCTAGGCGGTCGACAGATGTTTGCTTGTTTGTTAATAGCATGCATTTGGTTTTGTCCTCATTAACTTCAAGACCAAATAATTTTGCCTGTTCTTCAATCGCCGAAAAAGCCTCCAACTTACGCTGGGAACGGCCGAAGATGTCGATATCGTCCAAATATCTCAGTAGTTGGACAAATCTATTGAAAATAGTGCCTACCGTAATTGAAGTTTTTTTTGACGAAAATTTGGGTAGGTACGCCGTTTCCACCCAAAGTATTTTAACACTTAAACATATAAAGTTTGTACTGTAAGTAAGTTTGTAAAGCGTAGCTGGATATTAGGCCAAGAACCGTAGAAACCAAGTATGAGGAAAATATGGCAGAGACATATATAGAGACAGACGGACAGAAACGGATTTGTAGGATACACTTTTTCAGGCTCCTCTATAGCCGTAGATAATATCGTACCTCGGTCACAATTTAAGTGCGAAATTTTAACCGATTGTTAATAGATACAAGAAAGTTAAAAACATATTTATTCCGACAGTAGCTTATCATAACTTTCATGCCCACGTCAAGACAGCATGACCTTGCACGACGGGCCTACACAATGTGCAGCCACTCCCCAAAATCATGTGCACTTTAATGGGACAAATGCTTAACGATATTTTCATGTTCTATTTTCTATAAATGAAGCCAATGCCGCTTTAAACCTCCCCCCTTCCATGATATTAACATTGTTTTAAGTGGTACACAACACCATCTGAATTCTGAACCAGTTAGATAGTGCTATACCGGATGCATTGCATATAAAAGAATTTAAAGTAACATACCATTCCATCACAGGTACAGTGTTTTTAGTACCTTTATGAACAGAACATCGCCATGAGAATTGCTTTAGTGTTTTTTTTCGCGGTCAGCCTGCTACAAGAGATATTTGCAGCCACCGTACAAGCTCTTCCTAAAACTGATGGGATCGAGGGTACGTACCTAGAAACTAGAAACTCCCATTAAAACGATACCTTACTGAAGTGATCTTTTCACCAGCAGTAACAGCTAAGGCGTCGACTATCGACTCTCTGGAAAGCCACCTCAAGTTAGCAGAACCCTGCAGTGAATCATTGTGTCGAATCCCGGATTGTCGGTGCTCTGATGTAAGGCTCGGTGGCGACATTCCAGTTGATAAAATACCCCAGGTAGGTGCTTGGGTTTTCAACCTTCCCAGCTAATCTTTTAAAAATTTAGCTGGTTACTATTACCTTCGATGACGCGGTCACAGCCTTACATTATGAAATTTTCGAGAACCTCTTTGAAGATGTTCGCAATCCTGATGGTTGTGATGCTAGCGCCACTTTCTATTTCTCCCACGATTACACCGACTATACAAAGGTTCATAATCTCTGGGCAGATGGCCACGAACTCGCATTGCACTCGATAACTCATGGCAGGGGCACAATGTACTGGAAGAAGGCTACCGTTGACGTCCTAACTAAGGAGTTTGGTCAACAAATGGAAATGATCGAACATTTTGCGCAAATCGATAAGACCGACATTAAGGGAATGCGCATGCCCTTCTTTGAGCTCCCTGGGAATAGATCATACTTTGTAGCTAAAAATCTTGGCTTATTGTATGACAGTTCATGGCCAACACAACGATTCACTAACCCCGCTCTGTGGCCATACACCTTGGATTATAAATCAACGCAGGATTGTCCTATTGGTAGGTGCCCCGATGCTTCGTTCCCGGGCTTGTGGGAAAACCCCCTAGTCAATTGGATAGACGTTGAAGGTATTCCGTGTGCTATGTTGGATGCTTGCATTCACGTGCCAGAGGATAAATCGAAACTACTCGATTGGATGATTGGCAATTTTAATCGGCACTACTTAGGAAACCGTGCGCCATTCGGGGCTTACCTTCATACTGCGTGGTTTGAAAAGGGCGAACATTACTTGGATGCTTTCAAGGAGTAAGTTAAAGAATCTGCGGTAGTACTAAGTTATTTCACGTTCACTGTCTGCAGGTTTATTCACTACATTAACAAGAACGCAGATGTTTATTTGGTGTCGGCGTCACGAGTAATTGAGTACATGCAAAATCCAGTGGCAGGCAAGCCATTCGATAGCTGCCCGAAAAAACATGAACGGACTTGTAAGCTGACACGCTGTCAGTTGCGGAAGGTTGATACCAAGGACGATCGTTGGATGAGTATCTGCAGTCCTTGTCCAGAAGTGTATCCATGGTTGGGTAACCCCTTGGGATTGGGTAAAACTCCTGTGTAAACAGCTTTGCATTCGATGAATAAATGTTTACTTACATCGTGGATTGTAACACCACAACAGAAATGTTGGCGACGACTTCAATTATTTGGATGGTTTAAAAAAATGTCTGGTGACACCTATACAATATTTTTCTTCTTATTTTCCTTTACGTCGAGGTTACGATCAAGACAAGAGGTATCGTAACCTTCCCACTTTAAGGCATCCCTACTGGTCCGCTTGGGGGGTTCGCCGGCTAGACCTCATTTAAAATCGGTAGGCTTCGCTGTTTCGGATCACTTTTTACTGTCTGTCAAATGCCGGTATTAATGCATTTGTATCATGTTACTTATTTTCGTTTGCTCGTCCCTTTACGACACATGTGATCCCCAGTCGTAACAACCCACGGATGTGCATGCATACTAGAGGGAGAGTTTCAAGATGATAAATGCGTAGCTAAGCTCACCTGGATTTTAAATTGGCATATAGAAGGGATTTTTCCACTTTCTCGCCTTTTAAGACATGCGCTGTCACTGTTCACTACAGCGAAGGGATATTCTTAGCCCGCCACTGCACGGGATGGGGATACCTGTATATGATGTGCACTACAATCACCACCCGCTGAAACCAGGGCTCTGAGTATAGGTGTGACTGAGAATCTCGCTGGAAGCTGGAAAGCGAAAAAGCAAAAAGCTATGAAAAACCATTGGAAATTTGTGATAGTGAAATTTTAACTGCACTTATTACGATCCATTGTTTGATCATAAGATCAATAAATTAATCGGTACCTGTTTGAGCTGGGTCTGACAGATTTTGGTCAAACACATATTTTGCAAACCAGGAAATAAAAGTCATAGTATTTTCCAGATTAGAATATTCGATTGTGTCTTGGAATAAAATTCAGTTCTCTTGGCTACTAACCCTCAGAGAGTCTGACGGCCCAGAAGAATAGAACCGATTTCTTAATACGTAGCTACCTATTCTATGGAGGGCTTATTTTTTTAAGGATCGCAATTTTGCTCTGCATTTACACTAACGCTCTGGGGTATCATTTTTACCTTATCGAATTAAAGGTTAAATGTCATATTCGAAATGTCGTATTTAATCCAGCTACATTTTTAAATGCGTTTTAATTAAGAATTGGTGATGGAAGGATAGACGGCCGAATATGACATCTTTTTCGTAGTCCGCCAAATATGGCATAATCGATGATTATCATAAATACCTATTCTATAGGGTGCTGCATGGATTTTTGTACAGTCACCACTGGTATATACTTAGACTTACATAATACCTACATGGCCCTCAGATAAACTTATTGAACAAGATAACCGGCATACCAGTAACGATGTAGGAGTTTTGTGATCCTTCTTATTTCCGCTTGTAAAAGAAGTGGATAAAGAGAACAATCAACGATACCTCAGATATGAAACAATTATAATGAACCATCATAGAGCCTATAGTCCATCCAAACTCAGTTGACACCTTCAGCCTTCCTTCTAAAAAAGTGGATTTCTTATCGAGCTGTGAACTGAGTGTGAACTGAGTTTGAACGGACTTCCATCCCGCTTTACAGTTATAAAAACGTTACAATTTATTTGATGTGACCAGTTATAATTGTAACGAATCCCAGCTGCTATTTTGTAAAGTGCAACAATTCAAGAATCGGCGGAAGTCAATACAAGTCGGCATAGAGACTCGGTTCACCAATTTAGATAGTAGGTACATAAGCACATACATTCATACGTATACGAAAACCCACTATACACTATCCAACAAAAATTGTTAGTACAGGCCTTATGGAGGAGCTATTTTTCTACCAGTGGTGCCTGCAGATATTCTCACGGCACTCAAACGCAAGAATTGCCACTGAAATAAAAACCAAACCACTGTCATACCAAGGAATTGTTGTTGTAATTTTCCTAAAATTCGCATAAAACCCACCACAACCAGTCTCCCAAACAGCCGAATGAGAATGAGCATGATCGTCTTGTGTTCGCTGGCTATTATCATCCACCAAAATAAGCAGTGTGTGTGACTGAAGCACATCAGAAGAGTATTACCATCTCCACAATGAAGCATATCATTAAGGGTTTTTCTATGGATTTTCTCAAAGAACTTTCGGTTTTGGTGCTTTTGAGAACGAATTATTATGTGGGGTGTTGCCATTAGGTTTTAATTTGATTGTATTTATATTGTACAGCTGCACAAAGTGCAGTTTCTTTAACCATCTGTTTAGGTATATGACATTGCGTCGTGGTTATATAATTTTGTATTCTAATTGCGTGATTGTGTCTACATTTCACAATATACATATAGCGGAAAGGACTGGGAAATGTTTTTAGAAAATCTTGCTGATTGAGTTTATGTCGCAAACTGTTTTTAAAAAAAAAAAAACATAAATACATCCTTTCATCTCATTATGTACCTGTTTGTATGATGTCTTTGTTTTTCTGATGAATGACGCCTGTTTTGCCAATGAATACAGGAATTCCCAAAAGGAAGATCTCAAGTTAGGTAGGGATGCAATCATACAATGGGTTGCTTGAAATCGTTAAACGTTACAAAGCCAAGTATGAAACATACGTCGTGGATGAAATGGCTCAAAATGCGGGACATAAAGTGCTTTGCTTGCCGCTTTATCACTGTGACCTTAATCCAATAGAATTGGTTTGGGCTCAAGTGAACGGGTTTGTAGCAAGCCAAAACAAGTCATTTAAAATGGCTGAAATAAGAGACTAACGACAGCACTTACAAGGGTTGACAAGGAAAAATGTCAACGATGTGTCCAACACGTTGAACAGGTTGTTGAGCCAAATATGTGGGAAATGGACGTTTTTGCAGAGGAAGCAGTTGAAAGGTTAATAATAGACCTAAATAACGAGAGCAGTAGCAGTAATTACTCATCGGATTAGTTGAGTAGTGATATTAGAAATTAGTATTTTATGTTTTACAATATTTATAATGAATAAATTGGATTACAGTGATATATTTTTCGTTTTGATTTTTTTTTGTGCTACGATATTTATATATTTTGTTGGTCTACTGGAGATACCCTTAAAAAAGCGCTCCTATTATTATCTTACCAGAAAAGGAAAAAGATAAACGGAATTTATTTCGTTCCGCAATATTTTTATTTTAAATTGGAAGATGGTATCCGTAATAGAATTGCTCTCTGAGTTATGGCGAATTATCATACACACTACGTCAACCCTGTGAGAGCTTTAAAGAGGGGCCGATTTATGTCAGTCATTGCCAGACTGAGAGACAAACATCCTATCTTCCCTGTTCTGACAATTTTTGTTGGATAGAGTATAGTGACGGATTATTTTCTGATAACTATATAAAGGGTTTTTCAACAGGGACGCTACAAAAGTAGACCGACAGGGACAGCAAACGACGCCGAATTTCTTGCCGCTCTTTTGACATTTCTCTTCAGTAAGGTTTGGCAATTCATGATGAAAAGATATGCGAGCCAACAACGAGTCGAAATTATTAAAATTTACTACCGAAATTCGGAGTCAGTGGCCTAAACGTTAAGAGCGCGATGAGGCTCATTTCATTTTCAGCGATGAGGCTCATTTCTGGCTGAATGGCTTCGTCAATAAACACAATATGCGGTATTGGTCAGGCAGCAATCCACACGTAATCCATGAGTCATCATTGCATTCCGACAAAATTACGGTTTGGTGTGGTTTATGGGCCGGCGGCGTCATTGGGCCGTACTTCTTCCGTGATGATCAAGACCGGCACGTTACTGCGAATGGGAATCGCTACCGTTCAATGATAACCGAATATTTTTGGCCCCAATTGGATGATATGGACTTGGAGGACATGTGTTTCCAACAGGACGGCGCCACAAGCCACACAGCGAATGCCACAAACAATTTATTGGAAACCAAGTTTGGAAACCGTGTTATCTCAAGAAATGGTCCAGTCGCTTGGCCGCCTCGGTCGTGCGATTTGACGCCGTTAGACTATTTCCTGTTGGGCTACGTCAAGTCTATGATCTATGCCAACAAGCCATCGACGATTGATGAACTTCGTACGAATATCGAACGTGAAATTGCAGCAGTATCGGCCGATTTATTCTTGAAAACCGTCGAAAATTGGGTTTAGCGTCTGGACTTCTGCAAGCGTGCCCGTGGTGGCCATGCAAAATAAATCGAGTTCCATATATAATGGCATCGAACGTACTTTCACAGGAATAAAGAATTTCATTGATATCCAAACCCTACTTTTGTAGCGCTCTTATTGAAAAACCCTTTACATACCGCCAGCTATTATCTATAATGATATTCTGTAATATTTATCAAGAAGTCAGACAATAATCATGTGTCCATTGCTTTCCAGCCCGCACTAGCTTCTCCAAACATTTTGTGTGTGCCAATAGCACAGATGAGCTATAACAGAAAGTCAGAGAGAATATTTCATTTTGACACCAGACGAAAAACTTTAAGCTGTATTAGTGGAGTGTCTGGGGCGTTAAAAACATGAAAACCTCGGATTTCCGTTACAGTGAATGAAATTTTATAATTCAAAGTGGAATGTTTAGCTTATGTATAATATATACAAAAAAGTTTACCTATTAAAAAATTGTGATCTCGATAAAAAAAAATAATGAAATATTTATAATTTTGATAGTTTAAATGATACAATACCTCATAATATTAATCTGTAGAACATTTTTCTACACCAAAATTAAGTTAATTTATATATTCATATAGAGATAGTAATTAGGAAAAAGAAATAAATGAAGGAAAATGAAAAAAAAAATTAACACGAAATCATTTGTTTATTTAAACAATTTACATTTTTGTCTATTTAAGTATTTTCTTCAACTTCACTTATTTCAATGATTGACGGAGTATAAAAACAAGTATTTTCGCTGCACTGTAGACATGCTACACTGCAGTATAAGCCACTCTTTCGTCGTCCACAACCCTTTTTGAAGCTACAAAACAACATTTTGCAATAAATTGTCTGGAGCTGGTGATTGATTCATTGTTATTGGGATAAGCATGTTATTAAAATACTTCCAGCCCCAATTTTCAATGTCTACGTTTTTAATATCTGCATTTCCTAACAAATATAGTTATTATTTGTAGGTATACTCCTTTTAGGTGTTCAAACGCTGCATCAGCTGTAGGAGGTAATGATGACAAAAGAACACTTGTTTTTTGGCTGTTCCTTTTACAAAGAATTTGAACTCAATGAGTTCAAATCTTTAATTTACGGGAAAAGAAGAAACTGTTGACTCTACTGGCTACAAAGGCCTTGGGGTCTGTGGCGTTTTAGTTATCGTGTGTAGCACGGATAGATGAGCCTGGAGAGTGAACCTGAAGTAAGTTTCTTATAGTATCCTCGGGTTACGTCGTATAGGTACCATCTGTTTCTTTTGTAATCCTACACAGTTTGTAGCTATTTACCCAGAACTTTGTAGTTACGCGTTGCGACTGGCATGTCTGCTATGGTTTCGGTGCATTTAGTCCATGTAGCTGCTATGTCGGGCGCAGTGGCTCAATGCCTAGTGTGTCTGCCTACTAATCGATAGGTCCCCGGTTCAATTCCCGCCGGGGCCAAGTAACATCTTGAGTTTTTTTTCCTCTGCCCCACCTCTTGCGAACGTCTGACAAACATCCAAGAGTATCAATTGTCATGAGAATCTTCACATTTGCCGTTCGGATTGGGCTTAAAATTGTAGGTCCCTTCCACTTCGCAAAGAAAGTGGTTGGAGAAGCTAGGTTTTTTTTTATAAAAAAATAATTCTGAGTTATATTCTGTGAGAACGATCCTGTAATAGTCCCACAGTTTTATTTATTTGGCTCGATGAAGAGCTTCCTAACATTCTTTCCGAATTTAGCAAGTTGGTCCTTCCACCAGGAAACCTTACGTTTCTTCATACTGGTTTTACTGACACAACTACTATCGTAGAAGGTTAGCAGCACTTTGTTGAGCTAGAACGCTGCTTCATCCAGGTCTCAAGCGGACTCACTTGACATTTGAGAAGACAAGTCCTCGATGCATTTTCCAGTCCGTCGACTTAGTATCGTAGTTATTCGAAGCCTGTGTCAGTTTGCCAGATATATCAAACCTTCGGAAAACGGATACTATGAACGTAAGTTGAGTCTCCGCCTGGATTTGCGCTGCAGAAGATGAACACAATTTTTCACAGATAATGTAGCTGTACTCATTAGTTATACTACTGGTCCTTGATTCATCCATTGTTAGAAAACTGTGATAGAAAACAATTGAATACATTAAATGATTAATTATTTACATTACGGCAGCTGCCGTTGAGGTTCTCCCTCTCCACGTTCTAATATCTGTCCAAGGTCGTTATGACCCTTCATACGCTCAAACATTTTAAGAAAATATTCTTTTATGTCTATTTAGGTATTAATCAACGTATAGATACAAAAAAAAATTATTTTAAATAAAATTACATGCTTACCTAAGTATTAATTTTCTATAGTTTTGTTTAAATAATAAAAAAATCAAAAGCACAAAAATATGTTTGGTAAACTTTTCACTTTATAGTATAACAAAGAAAAACAGCCCTTGATCATTTAAATTCATTCACTGTTACAAAAGTCTGAGGACAAAAGCCCCAGACACTCCACTATACTTCGTCCAAGAAAAATTGTCAGTACAGAGAAGGTAGGATGTTTGTCTCTCAGTTTGGTTGCAATGACTTACATAAATCGGTCCCTCTTTAAAGCTCTCACAGGGTTGCCGTAGTGTGTATGATAATTCGCCATAACTCAGAGAACAATTCTATTAGGGTTACCATCTTCCAAACTAAAATCAAAATATTGCGGAATGAAATAAATTCCGTTTATCTTTTTCTGTTTCTGGTAAGATAATAATAGGGGCGATTTTTTAAGGGTATCTTCAGTAGACCAACAAAATATATAAATTTCGTAGCACAAAAAAAAATCAAAACGAAAAATATATCACTGTAATCCAATTTATTCATTATAAATATTGTAAAACATAAAATACTAATTTCTAATATCACTACTCAACTAATCCGATGAGTAATTAAGTCTTTAGTAAGTCTCTTATTTCAGCCATAAATGACTTGGTTTGGCTTGCTACAAACCCTTTCACTTGAGCCCAAACCAATTCTATTGGATTAAGGTCACAGTGATTAGGCGGTAAGCGAAGCACTTTATGTCCCGCATTTTGTGCCATTTCATCCACGACGTATGTTTCATACTTGGCTTTGTAGCGTTTAACGATTTCGAGCAACTCTGCTTTAACCATATCATCCTCGAAACTTATCGCATTAGACCTCAACCACTTTTTATCTTTTCTCGTGGAAGTGGATAGTGCTTTCTGCCTGGTTCCAGGCGTATTAAAATATCTTTAAACCATTTGTCGTACACATCAGCGTCCTCATGGTAGTCTCCGGTTTTTTTCCGAAATGAAGCATAAAAGTCCTCCATTAAAAAGGCCATAGAATTTTGCAGTTGCATCAACAATTTGTTGTTTCTTTTCTACACTTGGATCCTTTGAAGACTTTGTAGCCATGTTTCTCTTTATTCATATAAACAATAAAGTAAACCAATTGCTTAGATGCACTATCAACGATTTAGATAAAAACCATTGTTTCCGCCTTATAAACACAATCAGGCGACGGGAATACAAAATTATATAACCACGACGCAATGTCATATACCTAAACAGATTGCAAAAAAAACTGCACTTGTGCAGCTGTACAATACAAATGAAATCAAATTAAAACCGAATGGCAGCACTCCACGTAATAATTCGTTCTCAAAAGCACCAAAACCGAAAGTTCTATGACAAAATCCATAGAAAAACCCTTAATGATATGCTTCATTGTAGAGATGGTAATACTCTTCTGATGTGCTTCAGTCACACACACAGACACAACACACTGCTTATTTTGGTGGATGATAATAGCAAGCGAACACAAGCCGATCATGCTCATTCCCTATTCGGGATTCGGCTGTGTGGGAGATTTTTTGAGGAGGGTTGTATGCGAATTTTAGGAAAATTACAACAACAATTCCTTGGTATGACAGTGGTTTGGTTTTTATTTCAAAGGCAATTCTTGCGTTTGAGTGCCGTAAGAGTATCTACAGGCACCAGTGGTAGAAAAAAGCTCCTCCATAAGGCCTGTACTGACAATTTTTGTTGGACAAGGTATAGTATGGGTATGAACGAGTATTAGAATTGAGATCCATAGAAGCTCGCCCACACGTTGGATGCTGGAAAAGTTTATCATGGGCGCAGCCATTTTCTTAGGTGTGAAGTAAGGAGCAAACTTATTTTTGAGAGTAAGAAGTAACGATGGCAGAGTAATGTACCTCATGTAACTAATAAAATCCATAGCACATGAAATAAATGCAATTTTTTGTGCCCCAACAAATTTCATTTCAACGATCTCTGGATACGCTGCCAAATAACGCCAAAGAAAACGCCAGAAAGGGCAAAACGAAATAAGGCCCCAAGAAAGGGATAGCTTAGGCGTTAAGGAAGAAGAAGAAGTGTGCGAGGGATCTGAAAGTTGACTATCTCATCTGTGGCTTAAACGTACGAACTGAAGACATACAATTTAACGCCGACTCCGATTAATATTTCACGACAATTTTAACTCTTGAACATTTTTTAAAGCATAGGAAGCATTTAATTTTTTTTTATATACTCGTATTAGATAAATATTAAATTTTTTGTTCCTTCATTTTTAATTTTTAATTTTAAGGTTTTTTTAAGAGAAAAAGAAAATCAAGCGGCAAATTAAATTTGATTGCATTGTATTCAAGCGATTATAATTAGTAATGTTTAAAAGTAAGTGGGGTTCCAAGGTAGATGATTTAATTGTGATTAATTTTTGTGTCAAACTAAGAAATTGCAATCGTTTCAGATTTGGGGAAGTTGCATCTAAAAGAGGAAGCTAGCACGCAATAATCTTAAAGGCGTTATAATTTTACAACGAAGTTACTACATCATATCATTGGTTTTTCCCCTGCCCTGAAACACCCTGTATCAATTATTAATAAGTTGGTCTAAGGGCAATCCACTTGAGACTTACGAGATGAGAAGGTAAGTATAATTTGATCGAAGTTGTAAAATTGGTCTGATTATTTATTAGGTACTATGAGTGACTTGGCCCTTTATATCGCCTCCCTTCACGTCACACGTCAAAAATGGAAACTGTTCTAAATCGGTATCTTTAGCAATAAACTGTACTCGTATAAATGCACATTTAGACCGAGACCAATAACATAAAAACGAAATGTTGCAGAAAGGACACGTGGCTGCATCGTAAAAGGAATGAAAGCACTATGCTCGCCCCCACCCTCTCAGTTCACAATCAAAACATTCATCCGCAGTTCCACTTTAGTTCAGTTTTAGTAAAAACGACCACAGAGAACATTCGCCATATTATAATCAAAACAAGAATATTCACTTTCGCGTTTGCCTTTTCTGTGTCCTTTTTATTGCCCATACTATAATATGTGACGGTTTGCGAGGGTTGGTATTTTGAGTTCACTGGATAATGTTATACGTCTAGAAGAAGACTCTGACGTTATATTTCCGCCGTCATTTATACCTCAAACAAGGATATTCGAAATTCTGCATTTTTGCAGCGTAATAAAAGCGACACCGAATTGAAGCCAATAAGGATGATGCAGTGGTTGCTGCATGGCAGGCAAGTCGCAAGCAAACTTTACGACCAGAACGTGTCAGTGTGTAACAACCAAACCAACAACAGTGGCCCCGCCGTGGTAGGAGGACGAAACAAACCTGCACACATCGAAGAGAAATGAAATATTATTATCATTTTTGCTGGTTGTGTCGCGCACTTTCGCCTGCATTAAGTGAAATTTAGAGCGATTGCGAAGCGGTGTGGTCGGGCATACGCATAGTGGTTGGTAAAGCAACGATGTCACTTAATTTGTTGGCTTTTTTTTATGTGGCAGGTGGAATTGGACTTTGTTACCGTAATTTGATTAAATGTATGAGCGAGCTATTGCGCTCTAACTTTTTATTTTACTGTTACTTTTTTCATGTAGGACAATAACTTATCACTGGTATAGCTATACACATACTTGTAACATAATTTCAATATTTTATTGCAGAATGCACTACCAAGGAATATTATTTTTGTTGTTAAGATGAAACCACATTTAAGGATTCGTGTGTTATTGCAGGGATGGAGGTCAAACATAAAAATGAAATAAAATGAGTGAATGTACTGTACATACATAGATGTACAAATAAGTAGGGGGTATACCTACAAACTAAGAGATGTGCATTTTGTCGGAAAATGTTTTTCATTTCGGAAATTTGGTCACGGGTTTCTAAATTATTTGCAGCTAATTTGGCTAGATTTTATGGTTTTGTGAGGAATAGTTATACATTATGTTGCCTTTGTATAAGAAGGAGAACCCCAAAAGATGTACTAATGTAAGTTTCTTTTGAAATTTTTTTTTAACTTGATTAATTTTTATGAGTACCTACCTATATTATGTAGTTTTATTGGGCGACCCACAGAATCGCGACAAATTAATTACGACAATTTAAAATCTTGAAAACATACCTCCCGCAATATCTCGAGAAAAACAAACACTAATAAATCATTCCAAGGTAGGTAGGTACCTAATTAATAGGTCGAAAACTACTTCATGCCCTCCCACTCTGTTATCAAGCTAAGGGCAAGCCGTGAAACAGCGCTGTTACTCCAGTCCCCACTTCAGGTGGTAAGCAGTGTTAGCATGCCTTTATGATGTTTTTGTTTTCTTTTTTTAACAACGGTAACACTTACAATAAAATATAAAATACTGTAACTTTTATGAAAGCAAGAAATATGTTTAAATAAGTTATTTCTGTTAATTGTTTTTGACACAAAATGTTCTCAAAAAAATGCAAAAAAAAAATTGTTTTTATTATTATTTATATATTTAATTTATTTTCAAATTTTTTGTAGAACGCAAAAAACAAGATGCATATTAATTTCACTTACAGCTTTTAGTTTTTGAATTAAATGAAAATTTACAGACAAACTCCGTTAAACCAGCTCGAAGAGGGTCACAGCCAATTGCAAAATAGCCACAACGAGAAGGAGATATGCCCAGGAAATCCCCTCGCCAAAGTTCATCAACAGTGCTCAAGGACTGCTTCTTGTGGACGACGAACAATTTTTGAGTAGTATTGTGTACGACTTCTAAATAAACAATTTCCTCGGATATATTTTACGAGAGCCGTTCCTAGCAATAAAGAGGTACCCGACATAACGGTCGAAGAAGATACATAGTAATAACCGCCTTCCTACTCGACTCAAAAAAAACGAAACGCTGTTGGACCGGACGAGATACCTCTGAGTTCTGGGAAAAGGTGGAAGACATCTGGTCCAAATGGCTTGTGATTCCTATCTCCAAACTGATGAGAGGCGATCTAATGCCTCACCACTGGAGGGAAAGTTTTCTTCATTTGTGCAAAGGGAAAAGCGAATACGGGTTTTTGGGTAAATGCTCGACTTTAGTGACGAAACACGAAACCCCCCTTAAGTAAAGTTTGAACATTTTGTGACTAAGGATGTTAGGTACATTTCTCAAAAATCGGTTTCTTTACGGACATAGCTGTTGCAATTCGGACTATATGAACATGCCCTAATGTGCACTGGATCCAGTCGTCTAAAGAAACGGTCATGTAAACCTTTTTGTTTTTTGATCCGTCTCAATTCCAATAAATTGGGTTGAACGTACTACTACGACGTTTTGCTAATTTCACAGTGCAAAACGCCACACAACCATCATCATTGCTAAGAGATAAGCTAAACCGAACTAAAAACATAGGGACGGGCTACAGTCCGCTTGGGCGAACTGTTGGATACCCTATTCTTATTCCTATCCCTCATAAGTGGGCGTGACAAAAGTCTAAGTATGGTTAAATTGTTAAGAACGCTCTACATATTTTGTTATATAACATTTAAAGGATTTTATCAAAAAAAACGCTCCCTAGCTCAAACTTGGGTGTTTCAATAAAATTGTTTTATTTAATTGTGGGCGTGTCAGTAGGCGGATTTAAAAAAAAATTAACACATGAGCATAAAGGGCCCCTAGAGAGTATATATTAAAAATTTCAGCTCCCTAGCTCAAATTTTGGTTTTTCAATAAAATTGTTTTATTTTTTTGTGGGCGTGGCAGTGGGCGGATTTTGAAAATTTTATATCCCGAGCAGTTTTAGGAGTCATAGATCATATATAAAAAATTTCAGCTTCCTAGCTCAAAATTCGATTTTTTCCAAAATTTTGTTTTTTTTGAGTTTGTGGGCGTGTCTGTGGGCGGATTTCAAAAATTCGTAAACTTGATTATTTCGGGACCCTAGAGAGTATATGGTTAAAATTTCAGCTCTCTAGGTCCAGTTTAAAGGCCTAATTTTTGCCGACGGACGGACGGACGGACGGACATGGCTAGATCGACATTACTATCGATGCTGATCATAAATATAGTAACTTTTAGGGGTCTACGGGCAATATTAAGGTATGTTACAAACTATGCGTCAAAATTAATATACCCCTAGAATAGGGTATAAATATAACATGACCTACTTTATAAAGAAAAAAAAATATATAAAAATATATAAATTTGTATTGTACCGCAACATGTTTGAGCACCAAAAATCCTTCTTACACAATATTTCACGAACTGACAACAAAATCACAGCCAGTTACTATCGGTATAGATGAATGTATGAAACTGTTTCGAACAAGCTTACCTGCAACTGCATATCCACGTTGGCCGATTTTACGCCGCAGAATTCGTTTGCCATTTTCATTACGTTTATTTTCTTTTTGATACGATGAGTAAAGTCGGGATTATATGGCACCCATTTGTATTTTCCTTTTAATTAATATAAAGTGCACGACTGCGCTGTGCGATAACTTTCTCGCTTTTATGAGAATTGATTTCGAATTACATTTTATCATTAGCCATTTTCTAAAAAAAACATATTAGGCATTAGCGGCATATAAGGCCTAGCTACTCCAACCATTTTGATTATATGAAGTGGAAGGGAGCTACAACTTAAAGCCGATTCCGAACGGTAAATTTGAGCGAATATACAACTTCATTTCAAATAGTACTATTAGTCGGTGTATACATTTTCTCATTGATTACTTGAACAGTTTTTCAGATAAAAGCATTTTTTTTTTTATAATTTGCGTGCACTTTTTTCTGTGACACAGTACCCTTATAGTGGAAACTACAGCGCAGGCATTTTGTTTGTTGCTGTAAGTAGCTCCCAGCAAATGAGTCATTGCCTATTTTTGGGTGCTACTTACTGTATGAAGGAATAGAAAAGGATAGGAAAGAGGTTTGGTGCGATGGCATTTTTTTCTCCACAGGTGGCGCCTAAATTGCTTTAGGGAGATCTGTTTTTGTTGTGTGTATTCAATTTATAAAAATTATGGCCCTGGTCGGGATTCGAACGCACGACCTGCCAATCACTTAGTGAATACACTACCATCGCACCATTGCCATGTTAAGTATCTACCGTTATGTACCTATTCATTTTTTTCCCAAAAAAACCCCTGCAAACCTCCCTGCTTGGAGTCACTGTTTGATTTGGAGTAGGTGCGAGATACGGTTCTTCAATTTTTTCTCGTTAATTATGTTTTACCTATCAATTTATGATGAAGTGGGTCATAAGTTCCGAATTGATTTCGGGACTTATGTCTTCGGGATTTATGTCGCTGCGCCTGATATGGCGCACCTCAATTTTCTTGGCATTTTCTTGCCACACTTGTTGCATGTGCTTAAGAAAGGTGAAGAGTACATGAGTCGTGTGACCAGAAATGGCATTTTATGCATTGCATCTTGTCCTTTTGTGGATGGAACCGAATCTTTCTTTTGTACTTTTTTGTTCAGGTTTTTTCACCACTTTTTATAACCTATCCAAAGGGGATATTAATTTTGACTCATAGCTTGCAGCATACCTTAATATTGCCTTGGTACCCTAAATGTTATTATATTCGCCATCAGAACCGATAGTAATGTCGATCTAGCCATATCCGTCCACCCGTCGGCAAAAATCAGGCCCTAAAACTCGAGGTAGAATGCTGCAATTTGAAACATATCTTCTCTAGGGGCTTGCAAGTGCAAGAATTTTTAAAATCCCCCTACTGACACGCTCACAATCTCAAAAATACTAATTTATACAAAAAATCGCATTTTTAGCTAGAAAGCTGACATTTTTGTCTTACTCGTAAGTGGCCCGAAATGCTCGTGCGTTAAGATCTTTAAAAACTGCTCACTTTGAATTGAAGAAATCATGATAAATGAAAGTCTAATTCTTCACAAAGTTTTTTCAACTATTGCTTTAAATAAAGTTTTCTGCCATGCAAACTTTTAAGGGGCGTTTTTTTACAAAAACTTGATTTTATCGATAACATCCTTTAAAAGTTGTATAATAAATAATGGAGATCGTTCTTAACAATTCACCCATACCTAGATTTTTGCCACGCCCACTTTACGACGGGTAGGAATTTCAATAGGGCATCTAACAGTTCGCCTAAGTGGACTGTAGCCTTTCCTTTTGCTTTCCTCTTTTGTTCCTCAATGTTTTCAGTTTTTGTGATCCAAGGTTGTGCGAGCTTGGTAAAATCTGGTGACATTTCTCCCGGCGGCGTTTAGAGGTGCCATATCTCATACCTGATGATGCAATTGTTTTTTTTTTTTTTTGAAAATGAATGTATGTACACACGATAATAACGGTAAACAAGAACCACCACACATGATTCGCTTTTAATTTATTTGAACTTGGTATCTACAATTCTTCCACTCACTTACAAAAAGAAATTTTTGCTCAAATTTACTTACTTTTTTTTGATTGTTTGTATTAAGGAAGTTTCAGCTGCTATTATGAGAGCGACTGTACCTATCGAAAGCGTACTTAGGACTAAATGATATTTTGATGAAAAATCGTTAAGTGGGAAATATTGAAAGGTTATGCCGTATCTCCTGCGGTGCCATATCACCCGACTTTACCCTATAGTTCTATCCTAAAAAAGGTATCTTTCGTAATTTTCAATTTTCTCAAAAAATAGAACACAATTTTGAAAAAAAAAATTCAAAATTTTGAGTTCGCAAGTATTTTTTCAAAAACTATTCATAAAAATAACTTAATTTGAAAATTACATAAAAGAACAGGTTTCCGGCTTTAAAAAAAATATACAGTCAACTATCGATTAACCGGGGTGCTCGGGACCGAGCCCATGCCGAAAAATCGAAAATCCCGGATAATCGAAAATCATATTTTAAGAGAAGAAACGCAATTCATACAATGAGTTTCCACTTATTTGAAATAAAATACATAACTTTGTCAATCAACGTCAACGTACACAAAAACTTAAAAAAATACATATACATACATACATAGTTAAAATGGCTTATCGCCCCGGGTTTCTTTTAAAGTATGTATCGCGGATGATAGAGTGAAGCCCGGATAATCGATATGGAAATATCTAAATATTTGAAAATAAATTTCCCGGTTGATAGGTTTGCCGGTTAATCGAATGCCGGTTAATCGAGAGTTGACTGTAGTTTGTTTTCAAATATGTAATTGTTTTTTTTTCATTTTTTGTCAATTTTTAGAAATTTGCCCAACCCGCCTAAACAGGGGAAACTGGCCCCCTCCCATATAGATAAATGATTGTATTATTTCCCTCCATAAATCCGTTATTTGTTTGCTGCGCCAAGGCTACCTCTTGTCCGATTTTTGATTCAAACTAAATTTGTTCTATAGCATCCTTTAGTTATTTAGCCGGTCCAAAAAAGAGTATAATAAAAGGGAGAAAGTTTCGTTCGGAATATTTTTAGCTGATTTGGCTAAAATTATTGTAACTGCTCTCGAATATTTACAATTGTGAAAGCTTTAGTAACTCACTAAAATAAAGGCTGAAGACAAACTGCGAAAAAAGCAATTTAGTTGGAAACCTACTGCTGGCTTGTCATAGCCTGAATGTACATATAACTTCGGCTGCACAGTTCTCAACTCCAATGAATTCCTTTTAATACAGCTTAACGCTTGCAACCAAATTAATGAAACGTTGACACAATCATTAAGACGTACATATGCAATGCTCTCCCTTTATTGCTCGGCTCTGGGAAAAGTTAAATTTTCGGACCGTATACCGTGTACTGTTGTTTAGATGACACCGACTTTTTGCCTAACTATGGAAAATTACGAAAACTTTTCGTGCTCGTTGCATGTTCATTGTTTTGCTGTACTTACATACTTCCATTGGTATCTCTCAACTATGTCAATGTTATGACCATAGTAAAGCGATGGCAAAACGGGTAGAAATTTGTCTGCATTCACCCTGAATAGGCGAGCTTCCAGAGGAGCATAGTCGAGTATCAGCTTATTGCGCTTTGGCGTCCTGAGTACTTCGTTTACGAGTTTTTAATGTTTTGACTGTAGAATCATTTTCAAGTGTACAGGAGTGCAGTTGATCCCGGCAGGAAAAGTGTGTGCCCTTTGGGCTCATGGACTGTGTACTAACTTATTCAACAACGAAATTTTCTGCACCCGATACTGTTAGTATTGTAGGGAACATTTTTATTAATCGCTGATGAGGTAATTTTTAAGGTTAAACTACGGTTATTAAATATATGGTTAACATCTTATGTAGCCCATGCGACGAAGGGCTTAGAACATTTTAATGGGATCCGAGAATATTATATGATTACCGACAGGAGATAGCATTTGAAGTGCATTTATGGTGTCGCAGATACTCAAGTTGCAAGTAAAACAGTTTGAATTATAAGAAAATAAAATGGAACAATAGACACAATAAATGGAAGTGCGGTTTTTTTTCCATTGTGAGGGTGGTTCGGTGGCGACGTTGAATTCATTTTGCATAATAATAATCAAATAGCTTTCTTATTTTTTTTTTTTTTTTTTATGGCTAGCGAACCATATTTTTTATCTACTGTTGTGCCGGCGGCGGTGGTAGGGAAGGGGAAGTAGGTAGATAAAAAGATTTTATTTCAGAATTAGAGGTGTTACAACATATTCGTTAGGGCTATTGCCGTCTGCCAAGCAAAACACATACAAAAAAAAGGCAAGTGAATTTTGATTGCATTTTCTTCTTATGGTATTTGCTAAATTTTCCACATTTCTAAATATAAGAAAAATTAATTTAAAATATTCTATCGATAATTGAATGCAATTTTGCACAAGATGAATAATTTACTTACCTTAACGTAAACTTCATTGACGAGTGAAATCATTTGAACATCAGAACAGAACACACACATAGAATCACATATTTTGTGTTTTGTGACTGAAAATTATTTTAAATACAAAATAGCGCGATAACATGTGGATAGCTTCAGACAAACTTTACGTTCCAGTTGATTTTTTGTTTGTACTTCTTTCTTGAAGACGTAACATAATGTTTTTTGAATGGAAGGTTAGAAAAGGTTCATAGGATAAAAATAACATCTAACAAATCTCTAAGAGTAGACAGAATTTCTTCAGCTGATTTTATTTGTTGTAACTAAATTGTACACTTTTTTTGTAACATTGGCTTGGTTCCACATTTCAGGTGACAATTTGTGAGATTAATCATCAACAAAAAACCACAGAGGGATTCAACCATTTTTTGTATTTTTTTTTTAATTTAATTGATATGGATAGACAAAATACATTAGAAATAGACAATTATCATGACCAAGGACTTTCAAAACGCTGTATTGCTCAAAAAACCAACCCAATCAAAAAAGTGATAAAAAGTATGAACATAACTATTTAATTTAATTTTGTTAATTTGAAGTAAGCTGACAGTAAGTTATTATTTCTTTTAATTTTTTTTATTGTTTTTGGGAGATAGTCCCTCTCTAATTTTGATTATTATTTTTTTGTGTTAGAATGGTTAATGTATTATTATTGCTTAGTCAGGTTAGGCACGAATTGGAATAATTTCTTAGTCGGAATGTAGAGCAAGTTCTTTAAACTACTGTATTTTTTTATTATATACAAATTCACAGGTATATATTTATAAACATTTATGAATTTGATAATTATTCTTAAAATGCAGAACTTTCAGTTCGGATGGTAAACCCCTATGATTGATATGATATGATTTCGCGACCTTAAAACAATAAGGTTTTAACTGACATTTTTGTTCAAATTAAGTTATATATTGCATCATGCTAAACAGACTATGCTCTTTTGATTACCGCTATCTTTTTTATCTATCTTTCGATATAAAAAAAAACTAGTGGGATGAGTGCCACACAGAAGGTCCACAAGATCAACCTCCCAGCGATATGAGCTTGATAATCAATAAAAAAATTAAGAGTTAAAGCCTAGTATCCTGCTCGCGTTAAAATTTATCTCCCATACAAAAATGTCTACAAAGATAAAATTTAGCGAAAGCATTTAGCAAAGCAGTATCCTGTTCGCCTGCTAAATTCTTAATTTCACATAGATGGGCCACACAAAATGTCTGCTCGGCGAATGACAGGTCTCCACTTATTTAGCTCGCGAAAGAATTGCCTGGTACATTAAATCGGAGATAAATTTTGACAGTTTGTTTGGAAGTTTGTGGTTTGTGCTGTGTTTGTGGATGAAAACGAATTAAATTAAATTAAAAGGAAAGTTTTATAGTTCCGTGTTTTGCTCGTCGCGTGCGTTCGGTTCGTTTTTTCGTCCGCATTTTAATTAAATAAAATGCGTGAAAGTTTTAACGCGAGTGACAAATTTAATCGTGCATGTTTAAACTAATCATTTGGATATGTTTATATCAAACAAATATCCAAATGAATAGTTCACTATGCCGATTTCAGATTCAACAGTGTCGAGTGTGCAAGTGCAAATGAGATCTGGTCTTTTCATTTTGTGATTTGGGGTTGGAATTTTATGTTGGGGACCAACACTCGGAAATTGTCTTGTTGCGCTCTGTAAAATAATGTACTCTGTTTTGCATTTAATAAAATTGATTTGATAAATAAAAATGTTGTTGCAAATTGTATTTTTTTTAAATTCAAAGTATTCTAACGTCTTTTACAAATCGGCCTTTTGTTTTCCGTTCCTGCAAATTGACATCCTGCCTGACATTTGTCAAGAACATATGGTTTTTCTCCCACCTATTTAATGTGTCACAAATTTAGCAGCCATTTATCTGCGCTGTGGAGAGAATTACTGCTGCTAAATTTTAGCGCGAGCAGGATACTGGGCTTAAAGGATGAACAGATTTCAAAAAGAAAACATTTACGAATTTTTTTAGAGGGTCTGCTATAAATTTTATAAATAATAATAAAGGGGAGCAGTCGAAAACTAAATAAAATCAATAGATTCTTTTATTTCATTCGTTAATTATATAAGTTATTTATTATGATTATATATTTTCTACTATGACAAATAAAAACCTCTTTGAAAAAAAATAATGAAAGTGTCTGATATTTTGAAATAAATGTATTGCGACCAGAATTAATTAGATTTGATAAATCTTTCTCAAGAAATTCTAAAATCTGAGTCTAAAATTTGTACAATGTGGCTTGACCGAATTCAGTGTAATTTTTTGTTTAGTTATGTTTAGGTAAGTACGTGTCGATTTGGACGAGAACGAAATCGATATTATTTTTTATACGCGAGATAGGTACAATGAACGAACAAATTGTTCACCAAAGTATCTACTTACGTACATAAATACACACATGCACACATACATTCATCTCCTAAAAAACATTTGACAACAATATTGTGACTATCAAATTATACATATAAGATGTTGCCAATTACGATTTTCATTTTTGGACCAATTAAAATAAAATCCTTAATGCTGGGAAATTAATCAGTTTTTTTTTTTATAACAAAGAAACCGCTGGACCGAATTCAGTATATTTTGTTTCAGATTATATTTAAACGTGTACGCTGGACCGATTTCGCTGGAAACTTTTCTGAGTTACATAATCACGCTTCGAATAATCCCGGTCACATGTCAATATCATATTTGGTTCTCGAGATAATCGTGGCGAAAGATAATTCCGAACGCACATAAGTACATACACAACATACGTACATACGCCCATACGTGCATACACACAGAGAGACTTCTCTATAAAAATGTGGAGATATGTCAAAATCCGCGAACTTCCACTGGGAAGTTAAAAATATTTTTTTGCTGGCAATCTTTTATATCATCGGTGAACAAAATTTTGGTCAAAAACAGTGGATCTTCTTCAGCTTTTCAAGAGGCCAAAGACTGAAAAAGTGACGTATCTTCTTCAAGCTTTTCAAGAGCCCAAAGACTGAAAAGGTGACGTTTCGTAAGATCAGTCACCGTCAATTGTTACACCTGTTAAATTTTGTATACTTTTAAGCCAAGATCATTGCGTGAAACACGCCAAGATGTTGCATTCGACAAGACAAGATGTTGAGATCGTCGCCGAATCAAATCATCACGGTCATCGCGTATATTCTTAGTCACCGCCGCTATATTTTCTTCAGAATATGCATGACATGGTCTACTTGGTCGCGTATTATTCAATAATGAAAATTGGGCTTACAATTTTTCGATGATATATCGAATTGTGCTTTCGGTATGCCGATTTTTTTTTTTATATAATTTGCCTTATAATGCTCATAGTTACAAGGCACGGGCTTTAGGAAAAAGAGGATGCACGTTGGTTTTGAATTTTCGTAAATAATAATTATGTAGGAAAAACAGAGCGTGCTAGATTCTTTGTATTTCACTAGTGAACTGATGCGCATTTCTGGCATATTGCGAATAAAATTTACTAGGTGTGGAAATCAGCTGGCTATTTCATTTGAACACTTTTGAAGGAAATATGGATAAAGCAAGGATAGGCAGGAGACATTACGACGAAGGCTTACAGAGTCAAGCGTTTTCGTGATATCTCGATTGGCAATAAGTTTTATCGCGCGTTTTTGTAGTCCAATTACATGGAATAAAATTTGCTCAAACACACGAAAAACATTCCTCGTAGAACGCTGATTTTCGTAATTGCCCTGAATAATTTGTAAACGCTGTACCCGGCTAATTCTTTCCATGATGAAATGTCAAACAATACTGATAGTTTGAAACGATTCACGCGTGATCAGAAAATCCCTAGTGAAAAAAGTACATACCTCTAACCCGTTACAATGAATTGAAGGAATTTTGATATGATGACACAATAATATGCTGTGAATTTACTTTTATTTTTGGCTTAAATCTTGATTTAATATTTATTTAACAATAAAAGAGTTTTTTAAAAACATTGCTTTTTATTTTATTGAACTACATATATTATTTTTACTTTTGGCATCTTAACAAAGTTCTATCTGAAAAATAGATACCTTATCAAGGTACAAAGTTATGCACCGTGTTCCAGGCGGAGACAGCTGCGATCGCTCAGGGTGTCGAAGAGGGGAAGAGGCGCAAACTAGCCGACAAGCATATATCTATATATAGTCTGACAGTCAAGCGGCTGTAAAGGTGGTGACGTGAAATAAAGCCAAACGAAATAAGGCCAAATTCCAAATTTGGCATCATTTCGCTTTCGAAAGCGAAATAGAGCCAATTTGGCTTTATTTCGTCATGCAAAACGAAATAATACCAAAAAACAAATGGAAATAAGACCAAACCACTTTGTTGTGCGCAAATGTGCAACTATTATCGATTTGTTTGCTTACAATTATGTTATGAGACTTAACGGTAAAACGGTGCCGTGACATAACCCCAAGCGTCATAAGCCCAAATTTTGAAATTTGGCCTTATGTCGCATTGTGAAAGTGACATAAGGTCAAATTTTAGGATTTGGTGTTATGACACATTGGAAGAGCGTCACAAGGCCAATTTGGCTAGATAACACTTTCGCTTGGTGCTGCTTTCAACAATTTATCCTGGCACCTACCCCAAATCAAACAGTGACCCCAAGCAGGGGGGTTGCATTGCATTGTTACATTGCACTGTTTATGGGATTAGTTGCGAAATCGAAAGTAGATTGCATAAACAGTACAATATCTATGGGGGGGCATGCTGCCCCCCTGCAACCCCCCTGCTTGGGGTCACTGTTTGATTTGGAGTAGGTGCGAGGTACGGTTTCGAAAATTTGGCCTTATGTCACTTTCCGGATTTGGCCTTATGACGCTTTGTGAAAGTGACATAATACAGTGACAGTGAAAGTGACAAAATTCTCAGCATAGCTTTTCATGAACAATACAACTTCGTAAAGAAAATGTTCAATACTTTCCGAATTTGGGGTCACAGTTTTGTTAAATAATGTAAACGAAATAATGCCAAATTGGTGTTGTTTCGTTTTCAGTAACGAAATAAAGCCAAACTAAAAATTTGGTTTAATTTCACTTTGGAAAACGAAATAAAGCCAAATTTTGGAAATTCGGCCTTATTTCGTTTGGTTTTATTTCACGTCACCGTAAAGTCCATGGAGTCAGCAGTGGTCAAGTCAAGGGCGGCGTTACAATACCTAGACGAGATATCAACCTTCTAACGGTAACCCTATGCTGGGTACCAGGGAACAAGGATATCTTGGGTAATGAGAAAGCGGATGAACTTGCAAGGCACGGATCGGAGGTTATTGAATATCTGGCCCTAAGATCCACTGTGCACACGAAACATTGACACTGAATGTATGAGAAGAGCAAACCTACGTTGGATCAACATCGACGCATGCAGATACACACGGGAGCTCTGGCCAGCGTAGGAGGCCTTCAAGCGGAGTGGCTGGGCATACTGAACATTGACTTCTGCAGGAGCTGCAAATACGTTGAAGAAATTGAATCTATATGTCACCTTTTATATGAATTCCCTGCCCTTAGAATTAAAAGATTGAACATTTTTGGCAGCTACTTCTTTGAGGAGCTGGATGATCTGCCTGATATAGACCTGAAGGTTAGGTTAGGTTAGGTTGGAAGGGAAGTGCACACCGGGGCTATGCTGTGCTTGCACGGGGGCCCATTGGTCCATTGTGATCCCTTGTTTTTTGTGTGGTAAACCTACATTTACAATAAAACTCTTACCATATTCATTTTAGGTTAATCTTGCTAGTTGGCCTATTGGAACCACCCTGTGTTCTTGACAAACCTGATAGTGTCCGTCAGTGGTACCAGCGCTACGTCCTCTAGGTCTTCGAAGAATCTGTTGCCCAAATAGCGAAGTCGAGATGTCTGAAGGTTTGGACATTCGCAGAGCAGGTGTTTGATGGTCTCGCTTTCTTCTATATATCTTGACAGCTCCTGCAGTAGTCTGGTGAGCTGATGCGCAGCCTGCTTGCCATTACACCTATGATGCAGTGGCCTGTCAGTACGCCAGTTAAGATACGTATTTCTTGTTTATTCATTTCCAGAATGCATTTTGTTCTTTTTTCGTCAATTCTTGGCCATAGACTGCGAGATATAACACAGTCGTTCCTTTGGGACCAGGTGGTGTTATTTTGTTCCCTCAGTTTTTGGTCAATGTTTCTTTTTGCTGCACTAATGGGGATGTCTATTGACGTAATGGCGTCTATTGCGTCAAGTTCTGATCCGATTCTTGCTAGCTCGTCTGCCTTTTCATTCATAACAATGTCGCTATGACCTGGGACCCAGCAGAGAGTGATCCTGTGTCGTTCGCCTTTTTTGTTGAGGGATTTTTGGCAGTTCCTGACTGTTTTTGAGTTTATGATTTCGCTGTCTAGTGCTTTGATAGCCGCCTGACTGTCTACGAAGATTGTGATCGTGGAAGGATCCGGATTCTTCGCGGAGATAGTTTCTGCTGCCTTGTCGATGGCAACAATCTTAGCTTGAAAGACGCTGCATTCATTGGGAAGTCTGTACGAGTCCTTTATGTCTAGGGGCTCGCAAAAAACTCCTGCTCCTGTACCTACATCCATTTTTGACCCGTCCGAATAGATATGGATTCCTTGCACGCTGACGTGCGTGTTCCAGTTCTTTCTTTGGGGTATGTATGTGGAGTAGTTTTTCTCAAAGTTTCGTTTCGGGATTAAGTTTTTCTGGATAGATCGATACCCAAGTAATTGTGAATTATAGAGCCGTGTCCATAGGAGCTGTGCCTCCTTGAGGCGGAGGGCTCCTTTGGAGCTGAAGAAACTCGTGAGATTCATATATGAATATGGATGGTTTTAGTAAAGCGAATTCTTGATCTGTTAAGTAGCGGTTTCTTTTGTTTCTATTTTCAGGTTCCCAACAATTTTAAAGAATCCCTAAACGGACCAAATGGACCTAAACTGTCTAAGTGAGCCGTGACACCCGTCGCAAGGGCGGCTATCTAACCCAACCTCAGGTATAAAGTTCTATCAGGTAATTAGGACCTTCTTTTCCTAGTTATTTGTGCCTTATCGTTCAGTAAAAAGTTCTATCAATTTTGTAAAACTAAAATTCCTGAACAACTATTCAATGTATTAATTTTAAAAATATTAATATAAATGAAATATGTAAAACAGATAAATGTATGTAATTTAAAATATGCTTCGATTAAAATAATTGTAAATAAGTTACAAGGCACCAAACATTCAACCTTTGTTTGCCCGAAAGTAATGGGTATGCACATATAATTTCTTATCTTAAGGTTGCGATTTCTTGAGATGTTTTTAATGCCAAAGTGAGGTAGGAGTGATGAATTTTCGATGGGCATACATGAAAAATATCAGATTCCGGGTTTAGAATGCTAATGATATGACCTTTATTATATGACTTGTTGCTATCAACAGTCACAGGCGGTGGACAGATGTGTAACGGAAGATGTCCCTACCCTATGAATGCGTTGTTCTGCTGTCGCATCAATCTCCAGAAATACAGGACTTTTCTGCACAGATTGATGGGTTCGTCGGGTCGGTTGTGCTCGCAGCTGGATGAGGGCAGGCATGCTCGCATACGACAAACTAGCTCGACGGCGGCGTGGGATTTTTCACCCGCTGCTAGACATCCGCACATTTATTCCATGCCTGCAATTTATATAAAAAAAAAAACACAGGAGCAACAACTGTAATACATATCCGACCATGTCTTGGGAAAGAAAGTTAAGTTAAGATTTGTTTTCATGGGAAACCTAATTTGTTGTCAGTTTCCTAAGCATGACCCTCCCACAACCTATTACTCTAAAATACATAATTTCGAACAACCACTTATGTTTCGCTCAGCTTACCAGCGAGGCCCATTGCTACTGACATTGCACTGCCCCATTGCACACAAATTGTTAAACGCACTCCATTATGTCAGAATAAATTCAGAAAAAAGAAAAAGAATATCTCAAAAATCAAATTAGCATTAATAGCACAATTCGATGTTTATTGATAAAAAAATGAATTGAATTCTTAACTAAAGAAAAAAGGTAACAACAAAAAAGTAGGGGATTTATATACATATTCACTGTCCAAAACGATCCGTATTTTTAATTGATGTAATTAGATTCATATAAATCAACTTAATTCTGAGGTATAATTAATTCGTTAGTTTAAGTTATTGTAATTTAGTTTTAATTCATGTTTATTTTAGTACGCTCAATTAAAACGATATAATATATTTAAATTGTATTGGACATGGCAAGTCTTTCTCACAAATTGTAATAAAACTGAATCGTACGAAAAAAAAAAATTATAACTGAAGATGTCATTTTGCTAGTTTTTTTTTGAAGTAAAACTTCTTTACGCACGTTTGACCTGGGGAGTAAGCTGGTGAATGCGACACGGAAGTGTAGACCAATGCAGACTTATGGCGTAACGGAAGTGTAGACCAATGTAGACTTCCGGTGTAACGGAAGTGTAGACAAACGTACACTCTTTTGTTGCAGCCCATACAATTTAGTCGGCGGAAAGGTTCGTGGAATGGGTAAACACCATTGAATCTCATCGATAGAGGGCAATACTAAGCTCATCATCTATCCAAACCGATCCAAAGGAGAAAACAGTTGCCGACAGATGGAATATACCAGAAGTGAGTAAAGTCATTGTGTCCATGAATCGCAGTTCATTAGTTGGAAATTTAGAGCGTCACCGTCATAGATTTTTAGGTCGGAAGGCAAAAAAACAAAGTTTGAGCTAGGCGACATACGGCATTCAATGCAAAAAAAATACTAGAGTTAAATACTTATGCACTTATCTAGGTAATTATTAAATAGATCGTTCAGAAAAAGAAAAAAAAAAAACGCTTGACTCACCGATAATAATCTGTATACCAAATTAGGTTGTGTCACGTAGGAATTTGTTTTGTTGTTTATTTTTTTGATGATGACGCTCCGATGGATGTTGTGCACAGCATTCATTGGCGGTCCTGGCTTTGTCTTAATCTGTATAAAGGAATTACAAGAGAATAAGATTTTTAACTGAACGAACTTTACACCGATTATTCAAATAGAATACTTAGCTTTAGTTAAAAGATACTATACAAATCACAACAAATAGAAATAAACTGCTACCACACTAAATGATCATCGGGTGCTTGAAATGCACTTGTTGATGTTTCTGGATCGTGGATTTCCTTCTGCTGAGCTGATCGCTGATGTGTGTCGGTGTCGTCAGCCAAATCACTGTAACGAAAGCTTTTTCTGGGCGAACTGTGCCCTGTCATGGGTAGACCCAACCTCGCGACGGAGGATGGCTTATGGTATATTTGCGGTTGTGGGTATGTCCGTTATCAGTAGTATAGTTTGCGGGAGTCACTGCTGATCAGTGAGGGTGGAGTTTGGCGCTGTTTTTCTGCTACTCCTTTCTCTGGCGGGAATTGGAGCTAGAGAACTTGATGGTGCTTTTTTAGTTTAGTTGATTTGCATCAGATGACTCGAACGGAAAAAAAATATTTTTCTTTTCTTTGGCAGTGGTGTTTCGCTGCTTATCAACAAGAAGTGGCCGGTGAAAGCGAGTGAGAGTAACTCTTCCGAAGTCTTTTGGTGGGCTTCCCAGTATGAGATGCCTCGTTATGTGTATTAGAGCACAGATGGGGTCTCAATGTGGACGCCACGTGACTCGAGCGATAGCACAATTACTGGCGGAAAATGGACACGACGATTTTGGGTTAGGTGTATCACATTCGTCGCTCAGTCTGATGTTTAAAGATGCCTGGATTTTCGTGGACTTAAGTGGCTTGATAGCATTGCTGTCTTACGATTGGTATTAGTTCGCGATAGTTTTCTCCTTCTTATTTTTGTTTGTATTCAATGTTTTGTGCTTATACAAAATTGTATGCCAAATCGTGAACTATCCTACTGCTCCAAGTTCGCAAAAAAAATTTAATTCTGCATACAATGAAATCTAAGGTTTATCTCGAGCACAACTCCACACTTATCCACATCCAGCCAAGAAGAGAGCGAACGTTGCTTTCTCGAAAATCGATTTTGCAAAAAAAACGAAAGTTCGTCAAAAAAAACTCGTTTCCGCCTTATTTTTAACGAAAATTCTACAGATGATAGCTGTCGGAATTCCACCTGGCCTTTTAGATAGATAGATGCATCGACAGGATGTTGGCGATATAGGGAATTATTTCGTATTTTATTTGTTTATATTTTTTTTTCTTTAAAGGAAGTTCCGCACAAATGTTTGCTTGTTCATTGAGAGCTTGCAATTGGTTTTGTCCTCGTTGAACTCAAGACCAGACAATTTCTCCTGTTCTTCAATCGCCATGAATGCCTCAAACACTACATGCTGAGATCGGCTGATGCTGTCAATATTGTCTGCGTATCTCAGTAGTTGGGCGGTTCTGTTGAGGAAATAGTCATCTTCCTGACAGTTTGTTGGTAACAAATTGCGAAACTGGGAAAATTAAAAATTCCCGCCGTCCAATATTTTGCTTCATTAGTTTAATTTTGACACTCAAAGATGCCACAATAGACATTATTGTTATCAAATTTAGCCCGTGACTTTTGATGTTAATCTCGTTAGATTTAGCAAACAAATCTGTTTATCCACTTAATTACATTTTTATCCAAAAGCTCTAAGACTGTCTCAAAAAGTGTAAATAAAAATCTTGTCAAGTCTTTTGACAGTCAGCGAATTTCAGCATGAAGGAGCAATCGATGAAAATTCTCGTCATTCTTCGCAACCGTTGCGGAAAATATTTAATGCATTTTCGTGGACATTTACATATGCACATATAATTTTTGTTATCGCTAACATGGCCCGTTGTGGTTCGGAGTCGACCCCTGGCGTTCGATATAGGCCCCTTTAGTCATGTATACTGAACCATACCGTACAGCCTGCATGGAAACAACGAGAGTATACATTTGTTTTCTCACAAGTTCCGTTGACCTTGGGAAAATCTCCAAAGATGATCAAAATCATAACACATATGAGTACATGACCGGCTATTAACGGGTTGCTATTTACTAGACACTGTACAGGTCTTTCATCGCTCTTGCTGTGATTACTGTTATCTATTCTATTGTTAAGCTTATATTAAGTAGACATTGTATAATTGATTTTCAGTCTCATCTTAGCGTTCATACAATAAAGAACCATAAAATAGAAAGCGACGTTTTTATTTCATTTGTGTACATAGCTCAGTGTTCGGCTACTGACGGGATTTCATTAAATCCATAACTCTTTGGGAATCACTAGTCTAGATGGCAAATGTGGCAAATATGAAACCAACACGAAGCGCGACCCCAAAATGGGGTCCGGTAATTTTTGATGTGTAAACATCTATAGCGGGACCCCAGTATCAACGCCTTAATGTTTGATATGTACTCGTACATATTAATAAGAACGTTGTGTAATGTAAAATACAAAATTGTTGGAATAAGAAAACAACTACTATAGAGTACATTACTGATTTTAAATTCCATTGCCTTGGGATTTACATATATCTGAAAGTCCTCGCCACACGTTTGTCAGAAGTTCGCAAGAGGTGGGGCAGGGGAAACAACTTAACGTGTTACAGGGCCCCGGCGTGATACCTGAGACCCCTCGAACACTAGTGAAACGCACTAGCACTAATATGCAAATAATCTAAACAAAAATACCACTAAAGCTCAAGATTTCAACAATATGTTGTCATTTCAGTCGATACCAATTGAAGCAACAACTGCATTTTCCTGGGACCGAATCATAATGACGCGTATGAAATGCACAGACTTTTCGAAATTGATTTATGGCATTTCACTCATAATAAATTATTTCGTTACTCCGCACAGTCGTGTAAGAAATATACATTTTGTGTACATGTGAGCTTGCCCTTCCGTGGCCTGAGGATCAAATTGAATTCCTCACGTTAAACCACATCAATCCCACGACCACCCAACCGAAGTTCGCTTGTCGTTTCCTTTTACAACACAAAGAATTTAGTTATAGAAATTACGTGATTTTTATAGATATGATCGAAGGAGGGTGGCTACATCGCACACATATGACAGGAAGAGAACATTAAAGCACTTCAAAACGTGAAGACCTAAAGCAAACACGGTGACGCGATTTTATCCTAGTTCATGTTTTTTTGCTATCGCATTTGGTGATTTATGTCCTTTGTGTGTAACGAATTCGCCTGTAGTCTCCTTTAGTCACAAGACCAAGCGGAGGACCAAATGTTGTCTTTATCTTCAAGAAGGGAAGCCTGTGAGGTCAAGTCAGAATTCACTTTGTGTGTAAAAGGAAAAAAAACTTTATCACAAATAGAAGAGGAATGTTTCCACCCATGTGTGCTCCTTGTGGTTTGGAATATTGTAACAGCAAGATACTTACTGTAGGACTACTCCAGCAGTAGAGGCAGGAACAGCAGCAGCTGGTGATAGTATTCTCGTGGCTTTTCGATGAGTACGTAGTCCTTTTTTTTTCTTTAAAAAAAATAATATGTGCAGTGTGCACAAAGGGCTCATGATGTTAACTTTATATTTGAAAATGTTGTATCTTTACTGGTTTATTTTTATTTTTTATTTGTTGGCTTCGTATTTCAATGTTCATGTAAAGATATTTTTATTTGTTTTTGGTCTCAGCATTGAAGAATAACACTTGGTGTCCCGTATTCTATAAGCTTAGTTGTTGGTGGCAGTGTGTGGTCCATACGTGCGCACACATAAGCACATATACGCATATGTGATGTGATTGCTAACTATTTGCATTTCTCTCTGCAAAGCTGTGCAATGCAATCGAATAGACTTTTCTTAGTAGGTACATATTTGAAGTGGTTTTCATGCAGGACTTTCCAGATAACATGATATTGTTCCTCGACTGATATGATGATGAGATGGAAGTTGACATGGCTTTGACACAGACTGGACACTAAATTAGTTAAATAATCGATACTTATATTATAAATGCGAAAGTAACTCTGTCTGTCTGTCTGTCTGTCTCGCTTTAATGCTAAAACTACTGAACCGATTTAAATGAAATTTGGTACACAGATAGTCTAGAGCTGAGAATGGACATAGGCTACTTTTTACCGAAAATGCTTCATCCGCTGTCCAGAAGCGGAGATCTAAGCTGATATCTAAGAAAAGTTGTAACTCTCGAATGCTTTCTAGCTCCTAGCTTTAGAATGACTCATCCAAATGAAATAGGATTATAAAGTTCGATTATGTAGGTTATGCTGAAGTTGAACAATAAGCATTAAACCATGGAATCTATACTAATATTATAAAGAGGAAAGGTTTGATTGTTTGTTTGTTTTTAATAGGCTCCGAAACTACTGGACCGATTTGAAAATTTGTTTTACCAATAGAAGCCGACATTATTCCTGATGAACATAGGCTACTTATTTACCGCGGGAAAATGCTTTATTCCTACGGGAAAACGGGTAATAGGACAACGGGTAGGTTTGTGACCTATATATTAGTATTCATTAAGATATAATTACTATAATAAAACTATAACTTTTTTTCTGCCTGTAAGGTGTTTGACCGGATTTGATTAAAAAAGTGCTGCACGAAATTGATTCCGGTTTTCAAAGTAGCATTGAAAATTGTCGAGATTACAAGATAGGATATGTTTTACGATTATCCGCTGTCCATAAGCGGAGATCTAAGCTGATATCTAAGAAAAGTTGTAACTCTCAAATTCTTTCTAGCTCCTAGCTTTGGAATGACTCATCCAAATGAAATAGGATTTTTTTTTTAATATAAAGTTCAATTATCTACAATGATTTTAAGATATAAATCATCTTTGTAGGTTATCCTGAAGTTGAACAATAAGCATTAAACTATAAATTTTTTACAATTCAAAAAAAGTAAAATAGATCGTTGGATTTTCCCAGCGTTGAGTGGAGGAAAATATGTGTGTGTGTGCGGCACAAATCTACTGTTTCTCTCTCTGTACCTTTTGTGCTGTGTGCTTTTTCTTTCTTTTTTTTATGCACCTTTTGTAGTTTGTGTTGTTTTTTTTTTGTGGCGCATGGGATTGAGAAAGACAGGGTATGAAATGTAGAATAGAAGGGACGCTCTCGACGTTTTGTTTATCAGTTCTTATCAGCAAGTATTTTGTTTTAAATTTGAGAAGTGGCAGGCTGGCGAAGCAAGGCGAGCAGTGGTCAGCTAGTTTAAAATATATTTAAGGGGAACAAATCAGAATTTAGAAACAAAATGTAAAATCTCTTAGATAATTAAAATATGGTTTCCTTTTTCAATGAGCGGCGCGCATAAAGAAATGCATTATGAATTTTTTTTTTTTTTTAATACACTATCAGCTCTGTGTCGTGGAGTGCTTAAAGCAAGCAACTATCACGAGCAGAAATTGCCGGCACTAAAAGTGCACTCACAGGCTCATCATTTAGTGCAGGTGTTAGTAAGGACAAAACAATTAAAAATACAATAATTATGTACCTATAAAATACTAACACAAACACAAAATAATGCAAACAATTTAAGACATTAAAGCAGTAATACGCAAAATATTTTTTAGTTTAATTTTTCTAACATGCAAGTCAATCACATGATCATTTGGATTATAGATTCTACTCATGCGACTAATAGGCTCATGCCTCCCATAATTCGTTCTATGATGGGGCTAAACAATAATTCAACACTGCGTAAATTATGGGCACCACCACGAAAATTAAAGCCAATAGACGACAGCAAGTCAGGTGCATCTATTTGACCGGATATAAGCTGCTGTAAAAAAATGATATCGCTATTAAGCCTGCGTTGAGAAAGGGGTAACATTAACGCTTCGGAAAATCCATATATCCATATGCATCAAAAAATAACTTTCGCGCAATCTCTTTAAAACTGAGGTTGTTCTCTTTACAAGAAGTTATTTTAAAGTTTTAAAACTACCAATGTTGTCAAAGTTATTCAACAAAAATTCTGGTAAAACTTCTGCAAAAAATAATTGTTAAAAAATCGCTGGTCCAAATTCACCAATTTGACTAAGAATTATGCACTCTACAGTTGATCAAGTGCATAGAATCACAGATAAACTCGAAATAGCATTTGAAGGGAATGGTTCTAGACGCTTATCTGCGTCGGAAAGCGAATGTAAAGAAAAATAGAGATAAGTTAATTATGCGATACAGTAAAATGAATTGGCTCATTGGGTGATACTCATTCCTGTCAAACTCCAGTTGAGGGCATGCTCATGCCAAACAAATTTACAAAAAATCCAAGTCATACAAAATGGAGTACTATAGAACATAGTTGATGCACCTTGGTGCAATCGCAATACCGATCTACATAGAGATCTAAATATTGAAATTGTTGAAGATAAAAGTAAAAAAGTTTTTAAAGGCTTCTCAACCATGTTAACTTGGAAATAACAGAACTGTTGAATACTGGCAATGTAAACTGAAGTCAGAGACGGCTAAAACCTCTTGATCTATAAGGGTTAGCTAAGGCCAACACATTATTCACATAAAACAAAAAAAGCATAGAAATCCGACAAATGGCGCATTATTTCTTTTCATTTTTTTTTAATTTTTTTTTTTAAAATGATTGTCGATTTTCGAACGACTAGGAGCACTAGGGAGGTTTTTTTTAGATCGTGTAGGTTTTAAAATAGTTATCTCACAGCTTCCTGGACTTGTAAAGGTTTTAATAAAGCTCCAACGGAAATACACTAACTTTATTTAATGCCGCTTAAAGTCTAGTTTTTTACTCAAGCTGGTTGAGATGTTTGGTCTATATTAATGAGCATCACCGAAGGAGGGGATTTCGTTTCCTATGTTGTCCATTAAGGGGTGACTGAAAGATGGAAATACCCCATCGCTATTATTCCTTAATTCAAAAGAATGATACCTATAGCTGAGGTGTATAGCACGTAGTGTTTTACATTTGCATGAATGTTTACCAAACTAGTCACGATCGAGGTTCTGGTACTTTGATACTTCGTCCCTTGCTAATGCATCAGTCCTTAAAGCAGAAGTAAAAACACAAAATTCATCCATTAACGGCCCATACAGAGCTTAAGACCTACTATTTTTATGTGCCAAGTTAAATTCGTGGCATAAATGGAAGGGACCAAACATTTTGCGCCGACTTTGAACGGCAAACTCGTCACAATTATTACTTATGGATGTTTGTCAGGCTTTCGCAAGAGTTATAGATTTAGATTAAGATTTATTAGTTAACTTATTTCAAATAAGTTTTGCAGAAGTTAAAAGAAAGTTTCGTTCAAAATACGGTAGAGAAAATGTTCCGTCAAACCGTGCTATTAAACTTATCGTTCATAAATTTGAAGAAACTGGTTCGGTTCAAGATCAGGGAAGTAAAGCCTATCATCGTAGTGGTCGTTCGAGTGGAAATATTGTAGCTGTTAGCAGTTAGCAGAGGTGTTTCTGAAGAGCCAATGACGTCAATACGTCGTCGTTTACAGCAATTAAACCTCAAACCAACAACTATATTTAACATTTTGCAGAAAGATATGCGGCTTACAAAATACAGTTAACACAAGAATTAAAGCCAACTGACCGCGCAGTGTGTCAGCAATTCGTTAATTGGACCATAGAGAAGCAAGTTCGTGAAATAGGTGTTGGTGGACGAAGCGATTTCGACTTCAGGAATACTGATTTTAATGAGCTTAACAACGAGTTTGTCAAAACTCATACACCAGCCAGTGCTGGTCAATTGAATCGTTTAATGATTCCAGCATGTCAGAATTTAAGTTTTCGTGTGCTGAACCAACTGATATAGTTAAAGCTACGAGTATTATGAGTATGAAATCGAAGTCCGTGGGTCTTGACGAAATACATCCTTGTTTTGTTAAGATTATACTACCTCACATCCTTCCTATACTTACACGCATTTTCAATACTATACTTATGACCTCCTGTTTCCCAGTGCCTGGAAGATTGCAAAAATAGTCCCCATTCTGAAAAAACTGGGGACATCACAATTGTCCCCTGAATTCAGACCTATACCCATTTTGCCGTTTTTATCAAAAGTTATGGAGAGACTTATCCATCATCAGATGTCATCTTTTTTACAGCGTAATGCCCTACTATGCAGATACCAATCTGGGTTTAGGTTGGAACAAAGTTGTACTTCTGCGCTGTTAAAAGTGTCAAATAACATAAGGTCATTTCTAGATAAAGATCATATCACTTTTCTGACTTGGTTGGATTTCTCTAAAGCTTTTGACACTGTGAATCACTCTCAAATTGTCTTTAAAACTTTTTTCAATTTATCAATAAGCGCTACAAAATTAATTTCCTCTTACTTGTCCGGCAGGACGCAGGAGTCAAGCTGTTGTAGTAAATGATAGAATGTCAGATTTCATACCAACTTTTATGGGGGTACCACAGGGATCTATCTTGGGTCCTCTACTGTTTACAGTATTCATTAATGATCTACCTGGTTGCTTAATTCACTTATCAGCTCATATGTATGCGGACGATGTTCATATGTATTTAAGCTGTAAGTACGGACTTATTGAGGATGCAGTTGCCAAACTAAATGAAGACCTTGATAGTATTAACCTTTGGTCTGAAAGAAATTGCTTACAGCTAAACCCTAAGAAATCAAAATGCTTGGTTATATCCAAAAATGCCGTGGATACAGTTTGTTTGCCAATTTTTAGTTTAGGCAATGATATAATTGAATTTACCAATAAAGCCAAGAATCTGGGGATTTGGTTTAACTGTCGATTAAGATGGGATGCCCATGTTGGTACCGTTATAGGAAAGATATATGGGTGTTTAAGAAATTTGTCTATGACACAACACTTTACGCCTCAAAGCACAAGATTGATGCTTGCAAAAGCTCTAATAATTGTTCCAATTATTAGTTTTTGTTGCGAATTTTTTTTTTGTAATTGTTCGACGGAAACCAAGAGAAAACTTGATATCGCATTTAACAACGTTACTCGTTACGTTTATGAACTGAGGCACTATGATCACATATCGACATTCAAAAAGAAAATTCTTGGATGTACTTTGGATGTGTACTTAGAATATTGTACTTTAAAATATTTGCATAAAATCGTTGTAACAAAACATTAACAACCTGCTTATCTGTATGAAAAACTTCGTTTTTCTAATTCATCTCGATCTCTGAACTTAATTCCTCCACGCACTACCTGTGTAACTATAACTACTGATAGGCAATTTTGTATGCATGCTATTCGCTTATGGAACTTATTTCCTCTCGGTATTAGACGACTTTGTTTTCTGGGTGGTTTTGCTGATTCTCTCTTTACATATTTGGATAGGTTTATTTTCATAAATTTGTAATATTCAATTGCACATTAAAATGTAAACACCTTATAATCATTATTTTTGTTTTTTTTTTATAATCAATTTTTTTAAAATATTTTTATTTTGATCACATCTACACTTTATAGATACTTAATTGTAATCTTTTGTATATGGTTGTTTAATTAAATAAATAAATATCTAAAATAAATATCTAAAAACAAAATATGAATTTTTTCAAGCAAATTATCTTCATCGATGAGGCTCATTTTGAAATTGGCGGTTATGTCAATAAACAAAACTGTCGCATTTGGGCTGAAGAAAATACTAGAGGATTGTTTGAAAGGCCAATGAAACCAAAAAAGGTACTGTATGGTGTGGTGGCGTAATTGGTCCATTTTTCTTCGTAAATGAATATGACAATGCAGTTACTGTGGATGGAGCTCGATATCAAGCGATGATTAGAAACTTTTTTTTGGAGTCAATTGGAAGATATTGATGTGCAGAATATGTGGTTTCAACAGGATGATGCAACATGCAATCAGCAAAGACCTCAATCGATCTTTTGAAAGAGAAGTTTAACAAACGCATAATTTCCCGAAGAACAGACTTGAATTGGCCACCAAGATCATGCGATTTAACAACACTGGATTTTTTCTTATTGGGTTTGTTGAAGAGCAAAGTTTATGCTGATAATCCTCAAACTGTTCAACACCTCAACGACAACATCATCGAGCAAATATCTCTTAGTGAACCATCATTATGTAAAAAGGGGATTCAAAATGTTCATAAAACATTGACAGCCTGTCGAGCTAGCAGAGGAGGTCACTTGGACGACATTCTTTTTCATTATTAACCGGAATCAATGTACATTAATTTCCAAAAAAAAATAAGTACAGGTGAATGTCTTTCATTCAAAATTGAAAATGATACCTCAAATTTGAACACCATTTATAGTTCTTTTCTTTTTAATTTTGCTGCACATGCGCCTATCATACATTAGTGCTCCAGCCGAAGTACATATCTTTCTATAAAAAAAAACACAACTTAAAGGAATTTGAGGAGGGAATAGTTGGGCTACTATCTTCTGTTAGAATAGCGTCCGTTAAACGTGCTACAACTTTTTAGACTACATCCACATCTTGGTACAGCTCATACAGTTCGCATAATGTACCTTCTCTCCATTCACCCTCATTGCACACAGGGCCAAATATCCGATGAAGAATTTTTCTTTCAAAAGAGCCCAATATCAATTCTCGCTTCCTGCTTATCGTCCAGCAATCGGGTCCATATAGCAGAAATGGCGGGATCGTGAGGAGTTTTGAAATTATTTATTTTGCCAATTCTCCGTCGCATCTCCATACTAGGGCCACATTCGTGAAGTTTATGTTTTCTTTTCATTTTTTGTTTTTCATTTATTTATTTATTCTTTGTTCATATCAGATCTAATTCATCTTTGAAGATTGAACAAGTTTTAAGATATGATCCATAAAGGCATTGACATAAATTATCCATTATTATGTTGGCGAGTGCGGGAAGGGTGCACGGGAAGTGCAGGACTGCCTCCTTTTCTTCCTCATCTCTACAACTTCTGCAGAAATCGTTGTTGGGGATGCCCAATATCTGAGCATGTCTATCCATTGCACAGTGTCCAGTGATTATATTTACAAGGGTAGAGAGGGTTCTTCTCTACTGATGATGCTGATGAATGGACAGTGAAGTGACGCCTTATAAGCCCGCGTAAGCCCGATTTGATAATTTTTTTCCCCCAAAATCGGAGCTTGAATTGCTGGTACTAAATTTGTTTTTTACTTGATGATATATGTATAACCACATGCAGCGAAACAAGAGGCATACAAAGCGGCGCTGTATAGAATGACAAGGGCTGCTCGTAAGCTCTACGCGCAGAAAAGAGGAGACGAACACCGGCTTCTCAGGAGAAAAAAGAAAGAGCACGAGAAGCGCGCGATCGAGGAAATAGAGAGATGTTACAGCAGGAATGAGGTTCGGAATAGCATGCACCAACTCATCTGTAAAATATGCTCGGAGGAAAGCATGCCCGATGAGTGGAACCTCAGCATTGTTTGCCCAATCCTCAAGAAAGGAGACCCTCTGAACTGCGCCAACTACAGACGCCTGAAGCCTTTCGTCAACAACCTGATTGGTCCCTATCAGTGTGGCTTCAGGCCAGGAAAGTCTACCAACGACCAAATATTCACACTGCGGCAGATCTTGGAGAAAATCCAGGAAGTCCAAATCGATACCCACAACCTTTTGATCGATTTTAGGGCCGCCTATGACAGCATTTATAGAGGCGAGCTATACAGAGCAATGTCTAGTTTTTGGCATCGCTGCCAAACTCGTCCGTTTGTACAGGATGACGATGGAGAATGCACGCTGCTCCATCAAGGTCGGTAAAGAACTCACCGAGACATTCGATGCCAAAAAAGGATTTAGACAAGGCGATGCGCTGTCATGTGACTTCTTCAACATCGTTCTTGAAAGAGGTTACCGAGGCGAGCATGGTAACCAGGTAGGGTGGGTTTTGAACATTTTCTCGCAGGCGAATTCCAACTGTCGGCAAAGACTGGCATGATTTTTTTTTTGTAGCGTGCTGGGTCAAGTTCTCCACGCCCTCCGGCGAGCGAACAGCCCGGTCCAGCATGCCAGCAACGACCCAACAACAGCCACGTACGTTACAAAATGGCAGTTCTTGAAAGAATAGTGCAAAACTCAAATGCTAACACCAGAGGCACAATCTTTCAAAAGTCCGTCCATCTACTCGCCTACGCCGACGACATCGACATAATCGGCAGAATACAGCTGGATGTGACTGGAGCGTTCGTGAGTATTGAGATGGAGGCGGCGAAGATGGGTTTGGCGATCAATGAGGGCAAGACAAAGTATATGCTGTCATCAAGAAAGGACACCCAACACCGACGTCTCGGACAGAATGTCACTATAGACAGATATTAGGTGGTTCAGGACTTTGTCTACCTAGGCTCTGCAATGAACTCCGGCAATGACACCAGCGCTGAGATTTAACGAAGAATAACTCTTGTCAATCGCTGTTTCTTTGGGCTAAGAAAGCAATTGAGTAGCAAAGCCCTCTCTCGAACAATTAAAGTGACCCTTTATAAGACCTTAATAATCCCAGTGCTTTTCTATGGTGCAGAGGCATGGACTCTGGCAAAAGCGGATGAGGTCACTCTTGGTCGTTTTGAGAGGAAAATTCTTCGGGTAATTTTCGGTCCCGTCTGCATAGACGGTAAATGGAGGAGGAGATACAACTACGAACTGTACAGCGACATCGACTTAGCCAGAAGAGTGAAGGTCCAACGACTGAGGTGGCTGGGTCATGTAGAGCGAATGGGAGTGAATGCTCCGGCCCGGAAGATCTTCGAATACAGACCCGAGGGACGGCGCAGTAGAGCAAGACCGCGACTCAAGTGGCGCACGCAAGTGGATGGGGACCTTAACCAGCCTAGCTTGCGAAACTGGGGACAGCTGGACAAAGATCGTGCTGGCTGGAGACGCTTGTTGGTTGAGGCCCAGGTCCACCCCGGACTGTAGCGCCACCCTAAGCATATGTATAAATTCTTTAACTATATCGAAGTTAAGAATATCTCCAGTGACGTTTTGTCTAAGGCGATGGAAAGGTGTGTGTTTGTTTATTGGTAATGTTCTTGTCTTTTCAACCCATTAGGCAGAGCACCTCTGCCCAAATTCGGTGCAAGTTCGGAATAATTCTTCCAAACCGCACATAGCACTCTAGGTTCGAATTTAAATCGTCAGTCATTTCCAAGATTTGCTTCACTGTGAAAAATTGGTCTTTTGTTGAATCCACGCTGGTATGTGCCGATTAGTGTGTTACAAAAGGGCTTAGGACGCTCACACAGTACGTTGAATATATCCAAAATTAAGCAGGGATATGCCTAGAAAGTTCTTTCAAAACATAAGATCATATTTCTTGTCTGATTACTCGTAACAAAAATATCGTTGTTACTTTCATTATTGCAATAAATTGCGTGTAGAGTAGAGTAAGTCATAAGAATTAAAATGGGTATACTGTATACCGGGTAAGTAGTGCAAAGAAATACATATATACGAGTACCTCATGCGCAATGATATAATTTGTTATAATGTATGTATGTATAAAATCGGAGGTGCGGCAAGTGGAACCTACTTTGGACAGCCCGGAAATAAGTTCTTCCTCGTGGTTGGCTTTGTTTGCATTAATTTCAATGGCAATTATGATTTCATATCTCTTGTCGATTGTCCTAAGTCCTAGTCATATTTTCATAACTTTACTTTCCTATATTTTCCTGTCTATTTCATTTTGCCTTAGTGTTGCTTACTTTTTATTTTATCTTAAGCTCTTTGGCAATGATAAACATGTCTTTGTCAAATGGAGCATCTACATGTTGGTGCGTCTACAGATTTAAACTTTGCTGTAAATGATGCGGAAACTATAAATATTTGATTTCGAATTTCGTGTGTTCGCTGTCCAAGTAAATTACACTGAACACTAAGAAAATTAGGGATTTTGCGATTACATAGAATACCCGAAAAGAACCATAAAGTCAGCCTTTAGCACACAAGCCCATAAGCCGGAAACTAGAAACAGTCAGACCGCATTGCAAAAGGGTAATTTTACTCATACCGCGAGTCCTGATACTCTTAAACGAAAAACGTTTACATTTAATTCATAACTTTCAGAACTGCACTGGTTAATTCATTTTTAGTTTTGCAGTCTTATCCTTGTCCCGGATAATAATATTCATAGTTCTTTGTATTATTTCCCTACAGCACTGCGGTAGACCGTAAAATAGCAAATTCAAACTGGCTATTTGCTAATTAAAAACATTGAATCTCCACCATTGTCCTTCAATCATTGGCTTGCCACACGGTTCCCTGTGGTTCTACATTATAATTACTTCAGCAAAGAAAATGCAAATCCCACAACAGTCCGTTTTCCAACTCTTATTGTTCGGATATAGAACAAGAAAGAAGTCCATTAGAACAAAAACAAAAACAACAACATTAAAACGCCCACCTCCCGGATTGGAATAAATATTTGCGATTCTATTTTATATATAAAACAATCGGGGCGCAAGCTTCTTTATCCAAAATTCCTTATAAATGACACAAATGATGCCGCTCGGCATCGTTGAACAACTGCAGAGAAGACCCACGTGCGTTTTCAGAAGTTATAGAGTAGTGTTCTGCCTCGCTGTCATTCCAAATGGGGTAGCGCGGTTAGTGTATTTTCAAATTATTAATCTACGACTGCTGTTCCTTCATGGCGTAAAGTCCTCGACGATGGAAATTGTGAAAGGACATTTAATATCTTCGACCTCACATTTATTTAGAGGACTGTATTGCAAAAGTTTTGTAGCCATTAATCAATCATTGGGATTCGACTGACCTGACAGTTTCATCCACTACAAGGAATGTTGTGCAGAATAACTCGATGATTGAAAAGTCACATAAATGTAGGTATCTTACCTACTAAGGTAAGGTCGACATAGTAAAACGAAAGCATACATCAGATCGTGTGCATCATAGATAATGTTCAATAATAGGAATGAATGTGTGATATTGAAACAGTGTGTTCGGCATGAGACCACTTTTTTCAGTGGTAGGTAATTTATCAGAGCTTCAATTTATATTATTATTTTTATGAGGTTTCGAATAAGCCGATTTTAAGAAATCATGCCAACATAATATAATATATCCAGGCTTCACTCGAAGTCTTTATTAATAAAAATAAAAACCTTAATGAAAAATGCGACTTATTTTATTTATAAATTCAGTAGACTCTCGATATAGTGAATCTAGGTAGACTGAACTATACAGTAAGATGAAGTGAACACACAAAATTTGATACAGCCTACTCTAAATAGTGAACAATAAAAATCTCGATATGGAACACACATTCTTTTCTCAGGAATAAATTGGAATATTTCAGCTGGAATGCGTCAACGACATGTTTACTAGCTTTTAAGACACCTTACCGTTGGCTCATGTGTTTTGTACCATGCAATGTTCAAATATCTGCATCACAGCTATGCATGCATATGTAGGTAGCAATAAGCTCATGTGTCTTTTTAACTGCGGTTAGACATATTGCACATTGCTTGTAAAGACTAATGTACTAAAAAAGATGTCCGCAAGCTGTTAGTGTTTCTTTTATTTGTTTTAAATGTTAAGTTGTTAATGGAGATACACACATTATATTACTTGTTAATATTGATTTCTACTTATACTTATTGTTTTTGTTAGATTGTTTCCTTACTCTTTAAAAAAAATCATGTGTCATATGAACACCGGGCAAAATGTGCATTTTGTACAAAACTCAACTTTGGAAGGCCTTTTTCACCGTTTCTCGCTCAAAATACTGAAAAAATACGTTATAGTGAACAGGCTTGGTTTTAATTAGTTCACTATATAGAATGTCTAATGCTTTTAATTATTATTTCTTTTCAATAGTGACCACATAAATGTTTGAAGTAATTGAAAACAAATTTATTTTAAAAACTTAACCTACATTCTACATTGTGATTGCATCTAAGGAGTCTTTCATTAAGCGCTTGACAACTTCTTGTTAAATTAAATGCAAACTACTTAAGATATCTGAACAAAAATAATTGACTTCAATTACCATCAAAGCATCTATGAATGGAATTCGACTTCGTTCATATGTCCACCATGAGAACGTATGCAGCGGTCGATACGTTGACCCCAATTTTCGATGTCCATTTCGACAGATACGGCCGCTATTTCTCGTTCAATATTGGCTCTGAGCTCCTCTAATGTCCCCGGCTTGTTGGCATAGACCAATGATTTCATGTAGCCCCAATAAAAAAGTCTAGAGGCGTGAAGTCATGCGATCTCGGTGGCCAATAGACGGTTCCATTTCTCGAGATAACACGTTCACCGAATTAAGACATCAATAACTCGATTGTTGCAACCGGTTTGTGGCTTGTGGCACCGCCTTGTTGGAATCACATATCAATGATGTCCAATTCATGCAATTGCTCAAAGAAATAACGTTCCAACATGCCTCTGTAGCGAATACCATTTGTCGTAATGTGACGGTCATTTTCATCGACGAAAAAACACGGCAAAATGACGCCACCGGCATGAAAACCGCACCAAACAGTGAATTTTTGCAAGTCAAGTGCTGTTTCATGAAGCATATGAGGGTTCTCTCCTGTCCAGTAACGCATGGTATGCTTATTGACGAAGCCGTTTAACCAAAAATTCGCTTCATCGCTGAAGATGATTTTGCGATGAAATTCTTCATTTTCTTCCATCATGTCCAGAGCCCAATTCGAGAATGTACGTCGCTTCATATGATCAAGTGGCTTTAGTTCTTAAGTCAGCTTGATATTGTAAAGGTGCAGGCCAAGATCCTTAAGCAAAATTCGCCATAATGTAGTCTGGGAGAGGGCCAATTCTTGAGAACGCCGTGAAATTGATTGATTTTGGGTGGTTTGCAACGGACTCCTCTACGCAGCAATATTCTCCACACTTCGGGCAAAACGTAATCTCACTGGCACGGCAACATCAAGCAGCGAATATTCTGACTCAATTTTTTTTTCGTTGGTTCACCATGATGAAAATGTTTATCTTACTGAATATGTGACATTTACAGTTCGGTAATCGGTTTAAGGGTGCGTTTACACTGAAAGTTTGAAGTTGTCAAGTCGCTAATGAAAGACCATTTAATTTTTTTTTTGTCATCACCATTGATCAGCCATCGGCGATTTTGTTGTCCACGTTCAAATATTGTCAATTAGAAAATTACTTTCTTAAATTAAATCGTTCAGTTTTTCAGGACAGACAAAATATTTATATGTCAATGCTGTTTTGCTAAGCAGAATATTGGTGTGTGTGACTGCAATTGTACCTCTTGCACGATCACATCACAACATGTTTTTTCTTACGTGCATTTGTTTCCCTTCACCAAACACGCTTGTTATACATTCGTATTTAGAGAGCACACCAGAATTCTCCGTTCCGCTTCAATATGTTTTTTCGATGTGTGCCCAACACCACGCTCTTGCTTCTTTTCGGAATAATTGTTTTTGATTGTGATAAGTTGTTATTTTGAAATAGAATATGCCTTTTTGGTATCGAATAAGTTTTGTACCTGGTATAGTGACATATCCACATTGGACACAAATGTAACAGAACCAAATGTTAGCATTTTTTAAACATCAATTTGCCTTAACCAAATTCATACTATGTAATAGCAAGTCGCCTTCTGCGACATAAACACATTAATAATTTGTAATCACATTCAAATCGTCTTCTGCGAAACAAACATATCAATACATTGTAATAAGCAATCAAATCGCCTTCTGCGACGTAAACATGTCAATAATTTGTAAGCACAATCAAATCGCTTTCTGCGAAATAAACATTATCGATACTTTGTAAAAAGCAATCAAATCGCCTTCTGCGAGAGAAACATATCGGTACTTTGTAATAAGCAATCAAGTTGCTTCCGTAAAATAAACACTTCTGTTTGTCCAGATCCAATTTGTTAAAACAATAAACGTCGCCTTCTGCGACGAAAATAACTTTTGAATGCATCATCATTTTCTAAAGATCTTTGCATCGAGGAATCACCTCGAGCAAAATGTAGAAGTTAGTTCAATTCGAGCAATCGAGAAAAGCGGAAGTCTAACAGAATTTCAATAAAGATATTTTTGTACTTTAAAATAAAATCCGTGTTTTATTTGGCTCCTTCTGATCAGTTGATCGGAAGTAAAACTTAATATATTTTTTTGTAAAGTTCAAACAAAAAGATATTTTTGTATGACAAGTTGAAGCAAGTGAAGTCAAAAAAAAAGTTTTCACCTTCTTTTCCAACCGATAAAGGACGAATTTTTAAAAATCCCGTGTTATCTAACTTTGTCTTTGGCATAATAGAAATCCACCTGGATGAATTTCAAGTTCCAAGCTGTAATGGCTTAGGCTGGGCCGTGATTAATCGGTTTTCTTCAACTTGTTTTTACTGAGCTAGGTAATGTTGCACACAAAAGCGGTATACGAAAGGCCAACGCAAAACAGACAAAATAGAAAGAATAACGATAAAAAGTAAACTTGTGTCGTCGATTCGACGAAGCATCTACTTCCAAGGTTTAAATACGCATCTCTTAAACATTAAAGCGATCTTCCCAAAAAAAACCCTAAGTGGACTTGTATGACTTAAGACGAATAACTATGCAATACTTCAGTATCTTCAGCCTTGAAGTTCTTGAGAAACAGCGATAAGTGAAATTCTTGTACCACTACCAGTTGGTAATATACACAAATCTTTGCAAGGTACATCTTGGGATTTATATGTTAAACTATCAATGCCAACAAAATGTGTGAAGAATTTCCTTATGCAGCCTGGCATAGGTTTCTGCTCACTTCTTTGTTTAGGCCAATCAACGCTGGTATTATTGCATTTATGTCATGACCGAGTTTATAAAGTCGTGCTAACCCACAGAATTGCTTGCACGGTTTTGGGAGAGTTTCAATATATGAAATGGGTTTCTGGACTCACCCGATCGTAAGAATTGCATAAAAGTTATTTCGCCATTACGACTTTGGGTGCTGCAGTGATATTCTTAGCCTAGAACGTGGAAAAATCGTTTGCTACAGCACTTTTTACCATTGGAAATGTTTATATGATGGTTTCTAGAAGAATGTGGTGTTAGAGTTACCAAAATGATTAATATTAATTATTACGTATTTCCAAACGCTGCCGTTGTTTATGACGAATATTATCTGACAAACTAATATTCATACATTTCTTTTTCATCTCAAATTCACAATTTGTAAGCTTCCACTTGTTGTTTGTAACTTAATCTCTAGTTAGGAATAATATTTTAGTATGCTTCGTTTTATTGGACATAAGGCATTTTTAACTGGATAAACACAACACTAATAAAAGATATAAATATAGGGACGGGCTACAGTCCCCTTGGACGAAGTGTTGGATACCCTATTCTTATTCCTATCCCTCATAAGTGGGCGTGACAAAAGTCTAAGTATGGTTGAACTGTTAAGAACGCTCTACATATTTTGTTATATAACATTTAAAGGATTTTATCAAAAAAAAAAAACGCTCCCTAGCTCAAACTTGGGTGTTTCAATAAAATTGTTATATTTAATTGCGGGCGTGTCAGTAGGCGTATTTAAAAAAAAATAACACATGAGAATAAAGGGCCCCTAGAGAGTATATATTATAAATTTCAGCTCCCTAGCTCAAACTTTGAATTTTCAAAAAAAAAAAAAAATTAATTGTGGGCGTGTCAGTGGGCGGATTTTGAAAATATTTAAACATGAGTATAAAGGGCCCATAGAGAGTATATATTATAAATTTCAGCTCCCTAGCTCAAACTTTGGATTTTCAAAAATTAATATACCCTTAGAATTGGGTATAAAAAAATTATTTTATTTATTTGTGGGCGTGTCAGTGGGCGGATTTTGAAAATTTTTTTATCCCGACCAGTTTTAGGAGTCCTAGATCATATAAAAAAAATTTCAGCTCTCTTGCTCAAAATTCGATTTTTTCCAAAATTTTGTTTTTTTGAGTTTGTGGGCGTGTCTGTGGGCGAATTTCAAAAATTCGTAAGCTTGATTATTTCGGGACCCTAGAGAGTAAATGGTTAAAATTTCAGCTCTCTAGGTCCAGTTTAAAGGCCTAATTTTTGCCGACAGACGGACGGACGGACGAACGGACGGACATGGCTAGATCGACATTACTATCGATGCTGATCATAAATATAGTAACTTTTAGGGGTCTACGGGCAATATTAAGGTATGTTACAAACTATGCGTCAAAATTAATATACCCTTAGAATAGGGTATAAAAAGAGAGATAAAATCGTTACTCCGATCGGACTTTTGGTTGGTGCTACCACAAAAGAGATTGTCATGTGAGTCATGTGAGATTGCGCATGCATCCTATCTTTTCTCGATTTAAGTCAATAAGTAACGAATGCATGCATTTCGGGTACATATTTTACAAGGAGGTTCTTGAGACCTCCAAAAATGGCCTTGAAGCCCAACAAAAAATTATTTACAAAATGTTTTTCAAAGTTATTCTATTAAAAATTCATTAAAGGCCGAAGAAGGATATTTTTCCAAGAGAATTGTTCTGCCAAGATTTTTTGCAGAATCAAAGTCGGGCAATCTGCAGCACTTAACGTCAACTATTTAAATTTATATTCAAACTTGCCGCATACACTGTAAGCTTCTCACCTTGCATATTAGAATACTCGTTGAAATGATAACCCTACTCGTTGGAAATGGGCGACTGTCCGGTCGTCCGACGTGTTGTTAGTCCCAGACCAGTGACTGGGTTTTGTTCACCAATGCAGGGTTGATACTGTCATTTTGTCACTGATAAATGGCTAGAAATTATGTCAGGCCGTGAGGCGCTTAATTAACTCATTCATCCCTGGAGGCTTTTAAATGAAATAACGGTCTCGTTTCGCATACTAAGTAGGCATGATTGGTATCCGCATGTACAGTAAACCCCGTACTATTTACGTATCCCATCGACAAACGCACATAACCAATGATGGAAGGAACATTTATGGCAATAACGAATTAGTGTAGCTGTGTCCAATGGTAGAACGTGCATACACTCGGTTTGATGTTTTCGCCTGAAAAGCCGGGACGCATTAAGTGTCAATGATACACACCGTAAAGAGTGGATATAGACCGACAGAGAGGAAATAACGAGAGCAGGTGTGAAAAATCCAATTATACACAGATTGCATGAGATTAATATAATTTTAAAATATTCTCCATAATTCTGACAGTTTTGCAGATGTGGTGACTGGTGGGGCTCCCTCCAACCTATGTCAGCATTTAATATAGTTCCAGCAACAAGGACTTTGGAAATAATTTAATTGTAGGAACCTACTCTTGTGGAACCTTGGTATTATCGGTAAATAAGCCAGGGTACATTTATTCAAAAATTGCATCTGGTCGAGTAAAATGATAATTTAAAAATACAAATACAAATACAATTTAGTAGGTTAATTGGTAATGTGGTTGTTGAAAAACTACTTGAAGTAGGTAGCTATCCGGTAGCTCGAGCTGCGTTTGTTAAAAGAGCCGGCTGCCAAGAAGATCAAAGCCGGGCCCACACCTGATGTTCCCATTTTTTTTAAAGTCAGGTTGGGTGCTGTCCTGGAACCAACGACTATACCACGTCGAGTTAATCGGTTCTCGTCAGATCACCGTAATTAAACGACGTTGGGCGCGGTTAGTACGTAGATGGGGGACCGTTTGAGAACAACCGCGTGTCGTTGGCCAGTCCCATCTACAGAGTTAAGGTAGATAATAATAAGTGGTATCACAATGGACCTAAATTGGTGTAAGTGTGTCGGCTTCTGCCGACAGCCACATAAACCTAACCTAACCTGGGTACTGTCCCGAACAACTTAACGAATCAGCCCTTCTTGCTTGAGCAGATGGCACGTGCTTAAGAGGTGGTAAAAGATACATCTATTGATACGGACAACTGTGTGTGGTCTAAGTTCTTTGGCTCGCACGCAATTTCGGAAAGTCACTTTTCATCTGGAAAAATGCTACAACTGCTGGGTAAATGCGCTCAAATATTGGGAAAATAAGTGCCAAATGTGGACTGGACGTAACGCAAGTGAAAGAGGGTTTATTCCCATACTAGAGTGATTTTCACAAAGTATTTTGCTCCCATACGAAGAAAATCTGTTTACATCTGCAACACAGAATGCCAACTTAAGGTTCAATACGTTGGAGGATATATAGAGGGTAAGATATGCTGCATTCCTCACCATCAATGACTCTTCAATGACTGGACTACTGACCCTTAAACGAAAGGTAAATTACCGATCTTTAGACCAGGTTAAGATGATCCTTGTAAAGTTCCAGGGTCTCGATGCTCGATGTCACTGGCAGCTTCGACTGGCAGTGCCACTGGGCATTCTAATTAAAGCAATTCATTAAACGGGTCAGAGACAACAGAAGCTGGTTCTTTAAGATGCACCGATTAGGCCTGTCCGGTGCAAGCGCGTCCGTTGGGCAGGATATTCCCATCAGTTCTTGTAGCGATGGAAATATGGGGCTATCCTTTGACCAGGCTTATCAAGGGGTTGACAATTTCAGAAGTGATTTGGCTATGCGCAGAGCGTTAAGTCGCCCTAGGCCTGATACAACCGAAGATCGAAGGGCCCTACAAATAGTGCCACAAAGTTAATTAAAAGAGGCGACGATCAAATGCCAACGGCAGTCTGCTTAATAGACCATCAAATAACAGAAGTCCCGATCGAAAGAGGAAATAGAAAAAACGTTTTTGCCTCGGCCTGCTTTCCTGGAGACAATAACAACATCCCGCCAAAAGAGCTGCAGTTTGTAATTGCCAACTGCCAGGACTTCAACCGTCACCTCATCAGCGATTGCGATGTAAACGCGTAGAACAAGGCATAGGAAAGCAGCGACAAAAAAAGCTAGGTAAGGGTCTGTTTAAGTTTCTTGGTAGTAACCGATATTATTTGAAGCTCTTAACCTACCTTCATAAATGCAATTTGCAAAGTTGTACTTGATCTAACGCTTCCTTGTTTATATTTATGATTCCAAGTCGATAAACTGGAATATGTATCGTCGACTTGTCCTCTCCGAAATGCATATGCTTATTTTTAGCAACTGAGTCGATAGGAGACCTGGATGAAGCAACTTACCAACTTATCAACGTGTGGCTTAACCCCCCAAAAAAGCAGTAGTGCAGGTGCGTGCGCAAACTCAAAAAATCTTGATTACGATCACAGTTGTTAGATGCTCTTTTAAGCTGCAGCTAGAATACAAGTTCAAGCCAGGTGAGATACCTAATAATACGATTCAATTTCAAAAAGGCCGTTGGAACTGGGTCAAGGATATTTTACCACTGGAACTCAGAAGGCTGGTCTGCTGCATTAACGGATACAAATTAAATCTGGAGTCGGAGCAAGCGTTTTTGGATCCAATGCCAAAGTTTGATTAGCATTGCAGAGGACTCATATTTCTCCTGTACCATTTTTGTTTATAAAAATGGCAAAAAATGTACACAAGATTTGAATTAAATAGAAAACACAAACTTCTTCAATAGCGCTGCGATGAAAGTTTGTAGCTGGGCCAAATATTGTTTGCAGCTCTATGGCTTTGACCCGTTGTCGTTTGGCAGAAGGAATGTATGTTTTTGCGCAGAATGCTGTTTCTTAAGTCATGCACTTACCTATTAATTTCTATAGATGATCTTCGTTACTACCAACCTTCTTTTCAACTGATTATGTTGCCATTAATATCGGTATGTTATCTCGCATTACCGGCCCATTCAGAGAACCTAGCATCTCTTAGCATTTGCGTGTACGAAGTAAATTATTGTATTGTATTTGAAATTGGGTCGTCAGAAGATAAAAACCAGTCTTTACATTTGATAATTGAGAGCCACTAGAGAGTAATTATTACAAATGTTAGCTTTCTTTTTTTTTTAAGGCGGATGGATGGGCGAGATTCACATTACATCGGTGCTATACTAAGGTATGATTACAAATTATATCTTCTTCTTCTTGCTTTTCGGCGAGGTTATGATCAGGATTAAGGGCGATCGGAAACCTCCCACTGTACTGCATCCCTACTGGTTCGCCTGCGGGGTTCGCCGATTTGACCTCAAGAAACATCGGCAGGCCCCTCGGTTCGGATCTCTGGTGGCCTGCCTCGTTTTTTAAGATTTCGACACGTGCATGCTTCCATTGTTGACTATTGTTTGATCAACCTTTTAGGACAGCGATGATCTCCAGTCGTGTCAATCCACGGATTTGCATGCACACCTGTGGGACAGCTTTAAGATGTTAAATATGTCGATAGGCGCAACTGGATGTATGAATTGCCTATATGTGATTCTACCGCTCAGTAGCCTTTTACGACAAGCGCTATTTTTCGAGTGGCACTGCAGTGTCTATACAGGTAAGGTTAACATAATAAATATAACGGGTCCGCCAAATAACTTTTTTTTTTTTGAAAATGGTATAAAAAAAAACTACTGAATATTTTCTCAAATTTCTTTTTTTATTTGAAAGTACAATCCTTCCGGTTAATAATGGAAAATAGTTTCATTCAAATGGCTGCCTCGGCTGGCCATGCAGTAGCCTATAGTAGCGTCATACCAAGGTCTTTATGCAAAATTCGTCTCAATGATGTCTCCGAAATGTTCAATTGTTGAGAACGACGGTGAATTGATGTTGATGGAGCTTCACGCACACTTTCTGCCACAGCAGCAATATTCTCGGGTGTACGCACTGTTTTTGGCTTTTCACGCCTTGGTTTATCGATGAGGATGCCAGTTTCTTTCACTTTTTTCACAAGATAACGAACATACGGATCTGACTGTGCTTCTCTTCTTCCAAAATCCGCACGCAATTTTCGCACACATTCTGCAACATTACTCATGTCAAATCAGACATGAGCTAAGTGTTACCATTCACGAAATAAGCACTAGTTGAAAAAAAAACGTTAGATGGCGGACCCTTTATATAGTAACAAAAAGAGTACGAATGGTTACCGTTATATATTAAATATTGATTCATAAATATTGATAAATGTTGAGTATTACTGAGGAGCTTTGTACTTTAGCAGATACATTTTTAATCACAATCATATGTTTGACTTCATTGCGAAAAAAATGTATTTAGCTATTATTATTATCTCTATTACATATGCGTCCTCGGCTTCATCATTTATAAGATACCTTTATCTCTCTTTGACAACTTACTTACTTACTCAACGAGCTCGCGACCCGTGAAGAGTCTCTGACAGAGACACTGCAGCCTTCTATCTTCTGCGATCGCGGGCACGCTGCTTCCAGTTCACCAGACCAAGCGCCCTGGCATCCGCGATGCCTTGGTCATTAAGATTTAGGTTCGGTCTTCTTTGCCTTCTCAAACCAGAGGGCTGGGAGTCAAAGATCCTCTTGGCTGGAGCATGATTTTACATTCCCTCAATGTGGCCGAGCCAATGTAGTCGCCGTGATTTAGCTTTTTGGAATACATCCACATCCTGGTACAGCACACAGGATCAAATATCCGACGGAGTATTTTTCTTTCAAAAGCACCCAACAAAGTTGCTAAACCAGAAAAAAGTTCAATGGTACTCGTTTGAAAATAAACAAACAAGACCAATAAAGGTTGTTGCAAAGAAACTACAATACTGCCATGCCTACCTGAACGCATTGCAAATGACCTAATAAAGAAAAACTTCAAAATACTTGAAGTTGTCAACATGCTAAAGTACAAGAGTAAAGCACCGCTCCCGATGTTCATGCTTACTTTTGAGCAAGATGAAGACATCAAAAAAATTTATGAAATTAAAGATATCTTAGGAATGAAAGTTCAAATTCATTCTTTGCGGAAATCAAAGTTACTTCCTCAATGTAAGAACTGCCAAAAGCATGGTCACACTCACAAATACTGCAACTCAAACCCGAAATGGGTTAAATGTGCAAGAGACCACCATACAAAAGACTGCATAAGGGGAAAAAATGCTGCCCCTAAATGCGCCATTGGTAGCGAAAGACACCCAGCTAACTACAGAGGGTGTGTAGTTGCAAAAGAGATACAGCAGGTAAAAGACAACAAGCAAAAGAAAATGCAAAAGCCTGTTCAAAAAGACGCAACCAAAAACGGAGAAAAAAGAAACAAAATAGACTTGAGACCGAAATCTAAAGGAAATCTACCCTTAAACGAAAATGAAAACTTAAGCCTCATAACCGGTCCACAGAAAACATATGCACAGGTTGCTTCGAAAAACGTTGTAAAACCAGTCGGAAACCCAAAGCCTCTCATTAATGCTGTGGAGGATATCATGCAAAGAATCCTTAACAGAATGGGAGATATGGAAAAGAATACCTCTCCTTGAAAAACAAAACAGTAATAAAAGAACTGTACCTAAAAGAACATAATGGCTAAAAACATACAAATCTTATTATGGAATGCCAATGGCCTCGAGAATCATAAAGACAAATTGCAAGCGACTCTCGACATAAACAAAATTGACATATGTCTAGTCTCCGAGACACATTTTAAAATTGGAAAAAAATACGAACTTCGCGGATACAAGACATACCAAACCACACATCCTCAAAATACAGCAAGAGGAGGGGCCGCAGTTATAATTAAGGACGGTGTTAGCCACGAAGAAGATGAAGAATATCAGTCGTGTGAAATACAAGCGAAATCCGTAAACATAAAAACAAGCAGCGGCCAGATAATGGTAGCAGCGGCATATTGTTCTCGTAGCTACAGGCTGAAACAAAACAATTTTGAAAGCCTCTTCCGTAAATTCGGAAATAAATTCATAATAGGCGGAGATTTCAACGCTAAGAACATATTTTGGGGATCAAGATTAACAAATACAAGAGGAAGAAAACTCCTTGAATATATTAAAAAAACCAAGGTTAACTACCATTCAACGGGAAATCCTACTTACTGGCCCACAGATAGGAACAACATCCCGGATGTTGTCAACTTCTTCTTAACTAAGAATATTTCCTCAAATATGTACTACCCAAGTTAAGAAAGGGCCAGATCTTGACTCAGATCACTCATCTGTGCTGCTAACACTTGGTAATAAAATTATAATGAAGGAACACAACCAAAGTCTAGTAAACAAACTAACTGACTGGATATATTTCAGATATTTAATAGATGAACACATCGAACTATCCACATTCCACAACAATTAATACAATAGAGCAATTAGAAAGTGAAGTACGGCATACATTCCGCCGGTGAAAAACAGCAGTGATAACTGGGCTAAAACAAACAAACAAAAGGCGGATCTATTTGCGGAACATCTTGAAAACGTTTGCAAGCCATACGACCATAATGATATTTCCCAACAAACGGAAGAAATGTGCGAAGACGAGAGATCTATTCCAGCAGTAACCTCTAGGGAAATAGCCAAAGAAATAAAAGAAAAGATCAACCCGAAAAAAGCCCCGGGATTTGATCTAATAACGGGTGAAATTCTGAAAAAACTGTCTAAGAAAGGTATGAAAAAAATATCACAGATAATAAATGCTGCGTTCAGACTAAGGTATGTTCCGCGCATGTGGAAGGTTGCGGAAGTTATCATGGTACCTAAGCCGGGAAAATTGCCCAGTGAAGTAACGTCATATCGGCCGATATCATTGCTGCCAATCCTGTCTAAGCTATTCGAAAAAATGCTCCTAAAAGGACTCCATCCGATTCTAAAAGAAAAGACACTGATCCCAAACCATCAGTTTGGATTCAGAAATAAATACTCAACAATAGATCAAGTCCACAGAATAACTGATATAATAGAAAAAGCTTTAGAAGAAAAACAAATATGCTCCGCCATCTTATTTGATGTAACACAGGCTTTTATTAAAGTCTGGCACAAAGGATTAATCCGTAAGCTACAAAAATATCTTCCAAAAGAGTACCATGAAATACTAGAGTCGTATATAATGCAACGATTATTTAGAATTAAGCAAGAGAATGAGTACTCCGAATTGAAACACATCAAAGCTGGAGTACCGCAAGGTAGTCCTGTCGGGTTGGTTACCCACCAGGCGCGTCCCCAGGTGGTGGATAGGGGGACCTCGGTACGATACGTTCGTGATCCGAGGTTTTAGAGTCATAGCGGCGTTTTATACACCGTCAAAGCTCTATCGCGAACCAAACCAAAAAACAAGTATGCAGGAACAACTTAAGGATTTAAATACTCCAGGTGGTACTCGCATGGGCGAAAATCCACCCGTGGTCTTTTCGACCACGGTCGGGGCACAGATTCTGGAGGCCCCAACCGACATACATATACCGCCCGCCTGTACAGGCGTTGACCTTCGAATTGCGAAAAGGTTTGCTTCCGAAGATTCCTGCAGCTCTATCTCCGACACGTTCGGTAGACTGGGCTGGAAACATGAAGAAAGTGGCGGAGAGGTTCAACCTGATACGCTTAATCTTCAGACCAATAGACAGACAGCCGATAGGTGTGATGCTGCCGACGTGGCCTGCGAAACCGAACAGGTGAAACGGGCCACAGAGGCGGCGTCCACTGGTCAGCGTCCATCTAAGAGCCAGCGAAAGAGGAAAAGGAGAAAGGCGGCTATCGTGCGGCGCAAAGAAACTGCACCGCCAGTTGAAGGCGCAAGCGCTGAGAACTGCCCTTCCCCGGCGGCGACGGCAAAGAGATGCAGGTCGGCAGAGGTTACCCCAACCGAAACCAGCCAGCTGACTGAAACCAACGCTGCCTCCCCTTCCAATAGCTCGAACAGGAAAAAACGGAGGAAGAAGACCTCAAGCACTCCTGTCGGTGGAACTGCGCGCGCACCTTCTGCGTGCCCTTCCACTAGAACACTTCCAGCTGATGTATTTCCAATGATTGGATTTACTCAGATTAACCTTCAACACTCCAAGGCATACAGGAGCCATGGGTGTGGAAAAATCGCATCTGTGGCCTTGGAGGTGTTCGTGGCACTACGATACTCTGTGACGAGCGGTCCGAGAGACCAAGGGCTTGTCTTGCTGTGTCGAACCTTTTCTCAGCGACTAAGCTTGGACAATTTTGTGGCCAAGATTTGGTTGCTGCAGCTATTAGCTACGAAACGAATGGAAGTTGGAAGACCTTCATCGTGGCGTCAGCTTATCTCCCCTATGATTCAGTAGTGCCTCCACCACCGAGGGCAATTGCTGAACTCATTGACTATTGCGACACCAGGAAGATGGGCCTAGTTATATGCTGTGATGCCAATGCTCAAAACACTATTTGGGGCAGCAGCAAATGCAACATGCGAGGAAACCATCTCCTGGATTTCATTCTATCATCTGATCTTACTATCAACAATGTTGGCTCGCAACCAACTTTTGTGACGTCAAGAAGACAGGAAGTGATCGACCTAACTTTATCAAATAGATACTTTAAGGCGGTTACTAACTGGAGGGTCTCTTCGGAGGTGTCCCTCTCAGACCATAGATATATCGAATTCCAAATCGAATGCGAAGCCATCACTCTGCAGGAGAGGAGGAATCCGAGAAAAACCAACTGGATACGCTTCAGGGAGGAATTAGGGAAAACTCTCAAAACTCCAACCAAACTCAGGACGAGACAAAAGGTAGAGGAAGCTGTTCAAGACCTGAATAGTGCCATTACTAGCTGTTTTGAACTGACGTGCCCAGTAAGCAAACCCCCTGGCAGAACACCGGTTCCCTGGTGGAGCTAGAAAGCTTCTAAATAGGTCACTCAAGACTGATTTGGAGACAGACTGGAATCTCTACCGATCGAAGCAGAAGGAATATAAGAGGCTAATTCGGGTATCGAAAAGTGCTTCTTATAAGAATTTCTGCGAAAAGATTGAAAAGCTGGGTGAAACTAGTAGCTTGGTTAAAGCTCTGAAAAAGGGCAAACCAGCCAAACTGGACTCACTTAGAAAACTTGATGGCACCTTCACTGAGACGAAAGCGGAAACTCTTAGTTATCTGCTGGAGTCTCACTTTCCAGGTAACCAGATTACAATTGGTTCACAACCAGCCCCGATTACCGAGACTATGAGTGAGCCAAGACAAACAACTCGGCGTAGCTGGTATATTGCGAAGGCCGTGGTGACGGACGAGGCCATTAAATACGCATTTGCGTCTTTTGACGGCTTCAAGTCGCCTGGTACGGACGGAATATACCCAGCCATGCTGCAACAATGTACAAACCAGCTGCTACCGACTATAAAGAAAATCTTCACCGCTGTCCTAGCACTGGCATACATTCCAACACCCTGGCGTACAGTTAGAGTGGCATTCATACCAAAAATTGGCAGAAGTGACTACTCGCTCGCCAAGAGCTTCAGACCAATCAGTCTGACTTCTTTTTTGCTGAAAAGCTTGGAAAGGCTGGTCGAGCTTCACGTGCGCAAAGGTGCTTTGCGATTGCACCCACTATCTCCGATGCAACATGCCTATCAACGCGGAAAATCCTGCGAGACTGCGCTCCAAAATCTAGTTGGTAGAATTGAAGGCGCGCTTGACAGAAAAGAATACGCGATGGGCATTTTCATCGATATTGAGGGTGCTTTTGACAATGCGACTTTTGATAGCATGTGCAGCTCCGCCAGACAACACGGAGTAGACGAACCATTGGTGTTGTGGATTAAAGCAATGCTAATGAATAGAACGTTGGTTGCGGATGCGGATTGTGGCCGCTATGTTATGGCGGGGGTAAACAGAGGCTGCCCGCAAGGCGGCGTCATGTCTCCACTGCTGTGGTGTATGCTGGTCGACTCTCTGTTGAACGCACTCAACAGTTCTAATATTTACGCTCAGGCGTACGCGGATGATGTTGCCGTGCTTTCTGTTGGATCATGCCTAGCGACTGTATGCGCCAAGGCGCAGGCGGCCCTTGACGTGATCGACGAATGGTGCACTAGGAATGGGCTCTCGGTCAATCCTCTTAAGACTGAGGTTGTTCTCTTTACGAGAAGGAGGAAGCTGGTCGGGTTGACTCAGCCAGTGCTAAAAGGCGTCACAATCCAACTCTCCAATGAAGCAAAGTATCTGGGAGTCATCCTGGATAGCAAACTTCTTTGGTCCAAACATGTTGAGCTGAAGACTGCCAAGGCGCTGTCTATTTTCTGGCAGTGCAAAGGCATTTTCGGCAAGACATGGGGCTTATCACCGAAAAGAGTCCTATGGATTTATACGGCTATGATAAGACCATTTATAGCATACGCATCGGTTGTTTGGTGGAATAAGCTTTCACGTAAATACGTCACTGCTGCTTTTGCCAAACTCCAAAGGCAGGTATGTCTCGGCTGCACGGGGGCCTTCCCCAGCACGCCTGGCTCCGGCCTAGATGCACTATTGAACCTTCCGCCCCTTGATGTTTACATCATGGGCTGTACAATCAAGGCTATCTCACGTCTTACAAGAGGTGGCTTTTGGTATAACTCGCACTGGAGTTTCGATGAACTTGCGCAACGGTTGTCCTTCGACTCCTGTCTTATGGATATGCCGTCTGATGCGATGACACCGGAACTTCGGCTAGAGCGCAAATACGAGGTCGACTTTCCTCGCGTCCAGGACTGGCTCTGGCCGGACTCTGAACCTGGAAGGGAATGCAGTCGAATCTTTACGGATGGCTCCAAAACCGATCAAGGATCTGGTGCTGGTGTCTTCGTGGAGAGCGATAGCGTTAGACTTTTCTTTCCATTAGGCAAACATGCGTCAGTCTTCCAAACAGAGACTTATGCTATCCTAATGGCCATGGACTATGTTACGAGGAACAGGTGGAGGGGGCGAAGTATCTGCGTCTGTAGCGACAGTCAGGCTGCGCTTAAGGCCTTACTCAAACCCTTAACTACCTCCAAAATAGTACGTGAATGCAAGATATCTCTGAATTCGGTCGGAAAGCTGAATTCACTTAAACTTGTCTGGGTCCCGGGTCATAACGGGATCACGGGAAACGAGATCTCCGATGAACTTGCTAGACAAGGCTCAGAGGGGGACCTCTCAGGACCTGAACCAGCGATCTGTCTGCCTGCGTCCTCGGTCAGGGCTTCCATTGACGGTTGGGTTTCCTATCATCCCGACAAAAAAAAAAAAAAAAAAAAAAAAAACCGCAAGGTAGTGTGTTGGGACTAGTACTGTTCCTGACGAAACTACTGTTGCCACTTTTGCAGACGATACTGCTGTACTTGCAGTAGGAAAAACCGCACAGGAAGTTACAGAAAAACTGCAAAGGACAGTAAATGATATATCCAAATGGACCAAAAAATGGCAAATAAAATTAAATAAACTAAAGTCGGTTCATATTAACTTTACGAATAAAAACGTACAACACATACCTGTGTACATAAATAATAAAGTAGTTCTGCATTCGAACTCAACTAAGTATTTAGGCTTGCCTTTGGACTCAAAGTTGCGTTGGAAAACACATGTCAAAAAAAAACGAGATGAACTAAATATACGATACAATAAAATGTATTGGCTCATAGGGAGGAATTCATGCCAAACTGCTTCTCTACAAGCAAATATTAAAACCAATTTGGACATATGGCCTCCAGTTATGGGGGTGCACAAGAAAGACAAATCTTCAAGGCATACAATGCTTTCAAAACAAAGTATTACGCAAAATTGTTAATGCGCCGTGGTACATACGTAATGCTGATCTAAAAATTGAAATGGTAGAGGACGAGTTTCGGAACGTCGCAAGAAGACATGAAGTTAGGCTTCGCAACCTTGCTAATTTAGAAGTAGTTCACCTATTTAATAACAACAATTTAGTTAGAAGATTACATAGAGTTAAACCTTTTGAACTAGTTAACTAGGTAAAAAGGAAATAAATATATGTGTTACAACATAATCACACGAACAAAGTGATAATGAATTAAGAAAAAAATGTAACAAACCAAAGTTAGTTCCTAAAAACAGTACATAAGTACATAAGCAAATGTTAAAACAAAATTTGCTGATTATTTTAGACTAGGTGCGATTACTGGAAGGATGGTAACATCATGCCTTCCCTGGACAATCGTCCAGCACTCGGCACCATAAAGCATTACTGGTAGGATTAAGGTTCGATAGAGCATGTATTTTGTCTTTTGAGTGAGGAGTTTTGAACCCATTTGTTTTGCTAAACCGAAGTAGCAGCGGTTTTCTAAGGTAATTATCCGCCCGACCTCAACTAAGGTGTCATTCGTTTAGTTGATGTTTACTCCCAGGTATAGATGAGCCCCTTAACTACCTCGAAGTTATTGCTACCAACAGTGACGTTTTGTCCTAGGCGGTGGATAGATGTGTGTTTGTTTGCGGATAGCATGCACTTTGCCTTGTCCTCATTTACTTCAAGACCAACAAATTTCTCCTTGACAACATGTTCATATTAAAATACCCTTTGCTACGAAATAAATAATTACGCGAAAATATAACTACATAATACTAGTTTCCTAATGAGGCTTTCACAGCTTTTCTAAGTAGAGTTGGAGCATTTTTATAAGATGAAAACTCACTTAACTCATCTTCTTTGAGGAATTGTTTATCTAGAATATTAAGCCTGGTTCTGGCGAAAGTAGGAAATTCACAGCTTCTGACGTAGAGCCTCAGTCATATTATGTTCATAAACAGACGAGCAGCATACTATCGATGGTTGTGGGCCAATGAAGGCTGACGATTTGAGAAATGCTCTCCGCCGAGGGCCATGTGTGGCCCTCTTTTTTTTGTCTGCATAAAAGGGCTTTTTTTAGAAGAAAAGGATAGATGCCGATACACGTTGTTTTTAAATGTTTGTAGGTTACAACGTGAAGGAAAATTAGATCTTGGAAAAGTATTCCAGATTCGTGCTGTACGGCTGAGGAAATATTCTTTAAATTTCACTGTGCGTCCGCATACAGGCTTAAGGTTGAACTGATGAGCATTCCTGCATGGCGGGCATTGCGGGTGAAATTTCAAGGGGTGGAATGCAACTTGCTATTTCGTTTGAGCACTTATGGTGGAAATAACGATAAAATAACGAAAGACTAGTCAATCAATCTCGCGATGTCTCGGTCGTTAAATGAGTTTTATTGCGCGTTTTTGGATCCTATCAAGTAGCTCCAAATAAGTTATTGGTGCACCGGACCAGTAATGAGCATTGTACTCGAGTTTCGGGCGGATAAACGCCTTATAAATAATTGTAGCCAGAGCAGAAGGGGTGACATTTTTCTTACATCGCTTATGGAAGCCTAGGCATTTCGCAGCGATCTTGGCGACATCGAATATGTCGTCATTCCAACCGAGAATGGAAAGCCTTTCAGTTTCAGCGATTCAAGTGCCATTCATGGATAATGGCGGTGTGTGTGGATTTTGATTTAATGACAGAAGACAGCATTGCGTTTTAGAAGCATTAAATTCCACTCTATTGGTTGTACCCCACTGAGTTATTGTGTTAAGATCGGAATTTAATGAGCTTAACATACGTTGCCGTTCCAGTTTCACCCGAACAAGAGGGGGTGACCTAAGAAACGAATATGAGAAGCTGAGGGTACTGTCATCGGCGAAGGAATGGATTGGATTAGAAGTAACAGAAGGAGATCATTTATAAAAATGAGAAAGAGAGTCGGGACAGAACAGAGCCTTGGCGAACACCAGAATTTATAATAATAATAATAATAATGTTTATTAGTTCCTTGAACTTTTTAACAAATAACTTTACAATTTTCTTTCTTTTTTTATATGTTTGACTCTAACAAATTTCAGAAGGTAATAATGATTAACTATAAGCAATATTGGTTTTCAGAAAATCTTTAAGTTTTGTTTTAAAAAATAAAAATCTCGATTCCGCTTTTAACTCATTTGCTAGGTTGTTGAAGAAGTTCAGTCCTGCATACATCAATGAATCCCTTGTTCTGCTTCTGTTCCAGCGGTAACACCAAGACATTGTACAGCATAATCGCATATCCCATTGTTAAAACAGGTCTAATACGATTAAAAAACGTTTTTTTTTTTAGAAATTTTTGCGCAGATATACTTTGCGTGGTTTTTAAAGCTAAGATCAGTGTCTATAACAACCCCTAAGTACTTAATGTTCTCAACACATTCAATTCGCAACCATCGATATAAACGGAAATGGGATCACATATTTTTAATTTCATACACTTCGTTTTATTAACATTTAGACTCAGTTTGTTTGCTCTTAGCCACACAGATATATTTTGTAAGTCTGAATTTATTTTTGCACACATGTCATCTACGTCACTTCCAGTAATGTATATTAAAGTGTCATCCGCAAAAAAGACAACTTTACAAAACTTCAAAACACTTTTTACATCATTTATATACAACAGGAACAAAACAACCCCCAAGATAGCACCTTGCGGTACTCCCAACTCGACATCCACAGAGTCTGCTATGCAATCATCAAACTTTGTTCTTTGACTTCTGCCACTCAAATAGGATTGAAACCATTTTGACTCTGTGCCTTTGACTCCAAAGGAATCTAATTTAGTTTGTAGTATTTGTCTATCTATGTATAGTTTCGAACGCTCGCTTAAAGTCAAGAAATATAGCTATGACTCCTTTGCCTTTATCGATGTTTTTCCTCCATTCATATATCAGGTAATTTATCGCTGTTTCACAAGAATGTTTGCTTATAAAACCTGATTGTTCCTCAAGTAACAAATTATTTTTTTCGATGTACTTCGTAAGCTGTTCACTAACGACGCGTTCTAACACTTTTTCAAACATCGGCAACATATTGATTGGACGAAAGTTTTCACCGTTAACAGTACCTTTCACCTTTTCAACTGGAATAACTGTAAATTCCTTCCAACCGTTTGGAAAAATTCCATGATATAGTGATAAATTTATTATTTTCAGAAGTACCTACTAGTCCTATATCTTCTAATGACTCATAAATTATTTCCCTATTTATCCTATATAAGTCTTTTTTATTATTGCACTTTTTCATAATATCACAGATTGTTTGTTCATCACAGAATTTAAACTTAAATCTAGTAGCTACGCTTATCACAGAAGGTTCGTATTGCACATAAGGAATAGATTGATTTATATTACAAACACTTTTTACAAAGTAGGTATTGAACTTATTAGCTATTTGTACTGGGTCTCTGACTTTCTCATGACCAAATTGTATATTCGCGTACGTTTTTTGAATACTTTGCTTTAATATAAAAGCATTCTCCAAATGCCTTTTTGATCACCTGTCTTGCTTACAATTTGTTCACAAATGTATCTGTTTTTTGCAGCTTTTATTTCTTCCTTATAGTTTTTGCATATAGTTCTGTATCTGGTCTAGTTGTGTCCCGTACGACTCAATGTTGCAATCCTAAACGCTGTTATTTTTCCCATTTTTAAACTTTCTAGTTCTTTTGTGAACCATTTGCCCTGATATTTTACAGGTATTTCAGACGTCATTGCATCAATACAGCACTTAATTCTATTATCAAACATTTCAAAAAGTGTTTCAATGTCATCAACAAAAAACAAGTTGGAGAATTCTACTTGTTCTAATAATCTGTCCAATGTTTCTTTAGAGTATGTAATTATTTTGCACTTTTTTTCTCTGTGTTTTATCTTTTTTACGTTATTAAGTTCAATTTTAATTGTTTCATGATCTGATATTTTATTATCACAGTCGACCTTCACGTTAATTCTATAGCACAAGCTTATTTCCGTAAGAACAGAGTCGATAAGCCATTTTGAATTTTGAGTTATCCTTGTTGCTTCTTTAACTAGTTGATAAAGGCCTTGATCCGTTATAATATCTTCCATCTTTGATTTGTTATTGTCTTCAGCCAAATAGTCTAAATTGAAATCTCCGGTAATAATAATATTTTTATCGTTTTCAAAACACTGCGAGTACCAATTTGAGTAAGCTTCCAAAAAGTCATTGACAGTGGAACTTGGTGACCTATACACTACTCCCATTCATTTTGTATCTTGACTTTAACTTTTAAAAACCATGCAATATAAATAAACTTACTTACGTTCTTTACTGAGTAATCTATACCATTTTTAATGTACATACTCACTCCACCGGTGTGTCTTGAAATTGATGTACATACATATAATATGCGTATAGCCATTGATGTTTGTTTCACAGTCCTCTATGTTTACTGTAATGCGAGTTTCAGAAAGCACTAAAATATCAGGATCACACTTATTTATTAATAACTCCACTTCGCTTTTGTTAGCCAATAGACTCTGCACATTTAAATAGAAAATAAGGGATTTCTCTGTTTTTCCTTCTTGCCCTAATTGCTACCACTGTTTATTTTTTTCTACACTTATTTTTCTTTTATACACCTCTCACTCATTGTCAAATGCATGGTGGTTAACATTAAAATTTAGCTTTAGATCATGATTAACATTTACACAGTTTACACATTGCAACAATTCTGTTTGGCATGCAGATCCAATATGTGAACCTCCACATTTATAACACACTTTATTCTCACTTCTGCACTTTTGACTAGTATGATTAAAACCTAAACACTTATAGCACCATCTTTTACCGCACATTGGTCCCACCCATACTTAGTCTACCAATTTGCATAGCTTTGTTGTAACTTTCAACATCTAATTCTATTACTGCAGTAAAGGAATCCCGCCTTCTAAATTTATTTTTCCACAAGGCTTTAACTTCCAACTGTGAAAACTTTAAAATTTCATTTTGCTCTTTGAGACACTTTATGACAACACTGTTTTCCATCCTATCTGTCATGCTTATTATTTTAATTCTGGGCTTTCTGTGTTCTAACACATTCACATTGTAATTATTTCCCATATTCTCTTCTATATTATCTTTTTGCTTTTCCACTGATTGATCGTTGCTACACGCTACAATTACAGCTCCACTGTTTAGCTTTTTTATTCCAGATACCTGGGCACCACAATTTGATGGATTAACTTTCGATTTTATTTCACTTTTTGTTAACTCTGCACTTTGATTTAATTTTGGCTTAATCACAACTGCGTTTTTTTTTAATACGCTTGCAAATGTATTTTTTTCACTCAAACTACTACCAATAGCTTTCTTGATTTCAGAGATTACTGTTTTTTCATTAGCCACCGCACTATTTCCAACTTTCTCTATTATTTTATTCATTTTTGCTCCTAATTCACTTAAATTATCTTTAATTTCTTTCATATCTTTTCCAATCGATGTTTGCACAGACAAAAATTTCTCCCGACATATATCGCACATAATTATTAAATATTTTGTTTTTGTTATTGCAATCGCATCGTATCCCGCAAGGCCAATACATTTAGTATGAAATGTACTCAGACATCCGCCTTGGCCCAATACAAGCTCTGTTTGTCTACTTGCCTTCGTACAGACAAGGAACTCCATGGTCGCCAACTTAAGCTTGTATCGGCAACGCCACAATAGTTAAACACTGTTTTGTTTTCCGATATCCGATCTAATTTTTCACTTTTTCATTTATCTTTAAATTTTATCGAATCGTTAACCGCGTTCGTGTTTTTTAGTATTCTATATGTTAGCAATAGCGATTGCCTTTTTTCTCCTTTTCTTCTTAAAATTTGAAGAGCAGTTTTAGACACGTCCGATCTCATGCGGGCACACACACTTTCGTGGTGAGTTGCAGACTTGAAACCGTCCAAAACAACTTGAAAGTCCGGAAGGTAATTTCTAATCCTTTGAAGAAGATTATCATAAATTCCAAATGCACGCATTTTCGACAAGAGAACTTGATGCCAAACTCTGTCAAAATACCTTTGAAATATCAAGCGGAACGATCTTACTTACTTAGAAGAAGATTTCTTTTTTAGGTGACAAATGCTGTTTTCCATCTCCTCGGAAAGAGCCCTGAAGAATACGACAGATGGAATAGCTTACGCAGTAGTTTTGCCAGCGTAAAAGAACTTTAATTCATTCTTCACTTGTTGAAGGCGTCCTCTGAATGGTGCTGCGGCATTTTCAAGTTCATCTTCTGTCTGTGCAGTTTCGTAGCTCTTCAGAACAATAGGGGAAATACCAACTGGTCCAGCGGATTTGTGTATGTCAAGATCTCGAAGTACTCTAGTACGAGTGCGGAAGTGGATTGGTGGCATGGAGTATTCTTCGCGCTCTAGTACAGGGGTAGAAAAGGCACAATCTGGGAGCGATTAGCTGACTGTAAAGTGAGCAGCAAGCAGATTGACCTTATCTATAGAGCTGACAGCTCTAATGTCATTGTAAATGATTGTCGGGATAGATGATGAGGACGAATGCTTGATGTTTTTAACAAACGACCAAACGCTTTTACTACCACAGGGACTTTGTAATATTTTTAGCCTCAGCTTCTGGTCGTAGGAGAATTTGACACGATTAATAATTAACAATCCGGTTTTCGAAGGAAGCATAGCTGTGAATCAGCCGTAATTAAGGTCACACCCGATTTAAGGACAGCATTGGACTTAAATGAAATAAGTGTAATGGTGACTCTAGATTTTTCTAAAGCGTTTGTTTCAATTAATCATTCAATACTGATAAATAAGCTTAAAAATAATTTTCAGTTCTCTCGTTCTGCCCTGAAGCTGATTCTCAACTATCTATGCGATCGCTTACTGACAGTTCAAACCGATCAGGGAAGCTCCAGTCCATGTACGGTTAACGTAGGTGTTCCTCAAGGGTCAGTTCTAGGACCACTTTTTTTTTCTCTCTTTATAAATGACCTTGCTGATATTCTCGAAAACTGTTATGTTCACCCATATGCAGATGACGTCATTATATACATGTCCAGAAAACTAGGGCTGATGGAAGATTGCGTGGCTAGAGTAAATGAAGATTTATCGCGTATTCAGATATGGTCTGATCTAAATACTCTAAAACTAAATCCTGCTAAATCGTTGGGTATGGTCTGCTCCAGAAGTGATATCACATTACTTGATGTACCTCCTCTTGTTGTAAATGATGTCACTATTCCCTACGTGGAACAGGTCAAATACCTTGGATTTGAAATTAACAGAAAACTAAGTTGCTGTGATGCCACATCTGATACGATCAGAAAAGTCTACGGTGGGCTACGAAGCTTGAGAACATCCGCGCATATGTTCCTTCCGAAGATGAAAATGCATCTGATAAAAAGCCTGGTGCTCCCATTTTTGTCCTACAATTGTACAGTGTACCCCAGTTTGGATTATGAATGCAGGCGTAAGATGAACGTTGCCTTTAATGATTGCATTCGGTATATTTATGATATTCCAAGATGTGTTAGTGTTGCGCAACAGAAAAGGTCTCTGTTAGGAATGAGTTTTGACGAGTACTATGATTTTAGAACCATCCTTAAGCTTTATCATCATAACAAATGTCCTGAATATTTGAGTGAGTATATTACGTTTGTTCAGTCACCAAGAGGTCTTAGGCTTCTTTTACCGCGATTCACGCACACAGTGGGAGAGCGATCTTTCTTCGTCAAAGCTGTTCGATTGTGGAATTTTCTTCCACTTCAATTACAAAGAATAAGTTCGTCAGTTGTATTTCGGGAAAAACTATTTCTACACATGTCCTTCCTTCTATCAGTCATTATTAGTTATCTGTAATTAATAAAAATTCGATACTTAATTTTAAGAATTATTTTCTTGTAGTATATCATGTAAGCTTCAAACAAAATAAATAGATGAAATAAAATGTAAATAAAATGAAATAAATAAGGGCATTGGAGTCATTTCTGGCTCGCTTAAACTTTTTCCGTTTTTCCTCAGATGGGTTGGCCTTATAGTACCGAAAGCTTACCTCTTTTAGCCTGAAAGCCTCTTTGCAGCTCGAGTCACACCACGCGTTTACCTTGGGTTTGATTCTTTGTATTCGGTTATAGTAAAATCATGTTTGTTATCATATCTACGTCGCTGTCCAGGAAGCACAGCGACCAGTTAAAACTCTAAAAGAAACCATTTAGTTATCCTTTCACCAAGGTTCACCTGCCGTCCAAGTACTACACACATTGGGTAGACAGATTTCCTGGCCTCACTTTCAATAATGAACTGTATTGGAGTTAAATAGAGCAGAACTTCTACAGCAGCAGTGGGTGTTCATCCCATTGCACCTGTAATGAATAAACATGCAAGGTGCTGTAGCTTAGTCAGGTAACGTTTGAGAATGTGACCTCTAGCCCACCAAATAATCGCACCACACGTAAATTATGGCCTTACAATGCAAGTGAACCAACTTTGGACATAACTTTGGCTGTGACAGTGCCCTGCGTAATTTGAACCTGACGATCGGAGGGTCAGACGATCGCGTTTAACCTATTTCGCTGCAGAAGTTTTCAGGAACTATTCGCCAACGAAATTTTTCAGAAACTGTCACTTTATTTATAAATATAGCTCAATATCACGAAGGGACTTCACCAGATTATACGCAAATTGGCACCTTTTATGTACATCCATTGTTTACATTTTCAGCTCTTAATAAATGAATATGAAAACATTCTATTCATCCTCACGCTCCCAGAAAGCGTCAACAGTAATAACGGCATTGCTTTTAAAAAACGGAACAATGCCAATTTAGGTATCCGACCTTTGCAAATTTTACAATTCCCCAAAGAAATGTCACGGCAAAGGATATATTCTGTAATCCACTGTTCCATCACCCATTCGCATTTGCACATACATTAACCTCCTATTGCTAACTGTTTGTTATGCAGTAGAAAGGAAAGAATAAACCAGAAATAAATAATAATTTCTGCTCCGGCAAGTTCTCACACAATTTAACATTTTGTGCGGCAACATAATCCGGGGTCGGCCCACACAAAGCAATGCAACCGCCTCCGAGGTTACACAACACCTTTGTAGGGGATGCATAAAAGCAATACAGGGACGAATGCTACTGCGAAGAAAGATGTTACATATTCCGGCGCCTCTTGCCGTACCCGCCACAGCCCAGCTAGTCGGGATTTGTTTGATAAGCAAGAACTTCTAAATCCCACCCACAACTAGCACATCCTTTAGTGAGTTAGTGCCGTTGGGTGAGTGAATAAGTGAGTGTATATTGTAGGGATAACAAAGCAAAATGCATCCATTCAACACCTATCCGCAGGTGTATGACTTCTAAAACGTACACACACGCATACACATAGATTGGATAAAATCCAGGACCTGCTTAGAAAAGAGCAAAGCAACAACACAAAGGCCATGATAACACTGTGAGAACATAGCCGGAATAAGGCAAACATGAGCTTAAAAGAGGCGAATTCGCTGGGGATTCATGCAAAAAAGGATTTTCATTTTTCTCCTCACAGAAGTCCTTAGAAAATATGTAAATTTTTGCTGCATACATATATGAACGCTATTATATGTTCAAGAAGAGTCTCCGATTTACAACACAGACTTTCTAGTGCTAGTAACAACTACAACTACTATTGTGCCGCCTTTAGCCTTTACATTTGAAATGTTAAAATGCATTTATCTCCTGGGATGAAGGTGATGATGATAATGATGATGGCGATAGGATCCTTATTACTTTATGCTGCCGTTTGCCGCAGCAAAAAAGAAGACAAAAAATTGCAGATGATTTACGTAGAAAGCATTTGGGTTCTGGCACTCTGGTAGGAGTTACGTGGTTCGGCAGGATCTCCCTACTTATACATGTTATGACGGTGTGAAAATATTTGAATTTAAATGCCTTTCCGACGATATCACCTTCGCATGAATATTTCATTGCAATCGATGGAAGTTTCCTTTTTATGTAAAGCATTGATTAAGCGTGAATCATTTCCTACGATAAATAGCTATCCTTACACCACATCCACATGATTGCTCTGTCTTGGTGCAGAAGAATTCAAAGAGGTAAGACAGAAGACAGAGGGACTTCTTTGTTACTTACTCCGGTCGCATTCGATCAAGTTTGTCAGCGATATAAAAAGTAAAATTAATTATTTATTACCTATATTTTTTAATGAACAATAATTAGCTTAGGGTTCTACATTTTCGAAATATTTACCGCTCTTATAAGTTGATAAAAAAAATAGGTAGAAGTCTCATGAAATGCATTATAAACCGAAAGACATGACCAAATGCATGCCCTCTAAAGATTTCCCCCCTGATACCTATCCGTACAATTTTAGACTTAAATTAGTTATTGTTAGACTAAAGTATTAAGTGCGCTCACTGTTAGAGTTAAGACACTGAATGTTATTTAAGTTTATTTAGTTAAGGATATATTGTATTTTTAAACAGCGTGTATTACGCTTAATAATAATAAACATTAGGTATTCCGACAAACCTCATTCAGATGTGTTGCGTGACGCCGGACACATGCGCCATCTTATGACTTGTTTAATCTTGCATTGGAGTAGGTAGAGAAAGTGTCGTCACGGAAGGTATTGTCTTTAATAGATCTGTCCAGCTACTGGGAACTGGGATATGTGGAGGATATGCTATTCAGGGCTATCGGCAATTCCGAGGGAACAAAATTCCCCCCGAACATTTTTTGTTCCTTGGAAATTATTCCTAGTATCGTGAATCTCCATCGGAATTTATTTCCCCCGGCATTTTCGAAGTTATGTTCGAAGGCGTTGACAGTTGTCAATCGCAAATAATTCAATTATAATTTAAGCTCATATTTGTGGAGATTTTGGTAATGTATTTTTTTTTAACAGGGTAAGTGAATATTTCTTTCATAGATGTTTACTTTTATTGCTTTTGCTTGATCTTTTTACTGAAACACGAATTTATTGAAATCCAAAGGGTCATTTTTTCCATCTAGTAGCTTTAGTTGCAAGTTCTTATCACAAACACCAATGATGATACGATCTCTCAGCATGCGGTCTTCGTATGAAACTCCGCACACAAAATTGAATTCGAAGTGTTAGTTAGTTAGTTTAATTGACTATTTATTTCATATAAATAACTTGTTAACAATTTTAATTTTGATTTCTTAGTCTATTTTGGTTTGGCTTAAGGCCGTCTACCAGATTGACAATATAGAACATGTTCTGTTCCGTTTACTTTGCATATAAATTAAACAGATTTCAAGTTTTTTGTATAACTAAAAGTTCTCGTCTATGATACGTTGTCTGTAGTGTCGTGCGCTGGTTAAGAAGTCGTATAATGGTTTCCAGCCTCGGTTACCATTTAAAATGCTCAACATTTCTTCAACCGAAAGTACAATAGCTCCAAAGGAATTATATCGGAATTCTTTGAGGATGGGGCATATAGCGATGAAATGGAACACGTCCTCTCGTTCACTGCGGTTACAAAGATTACATAAAAGTGGGAGTTCTGGGCGATGCGGCATATAGTTTAGACTCAACAGTTCGCCTCTTGCCTTAAAGATAGTCCTCATCATGTCAGTAGAGTAACTCGTCAGGAAATACGTTGAATACTGCAAACTACCTATATAATTTAATCTAGTGTAGTATGCCCTGTATTGCGATGACTGGGCCTCATTCACAAATTGTTGGTATATCCTATGACCTGTTTTCTCCCGTAGCTCGTAAAATTTGCGTTTCAGGGGGATCAACTGTTCCTCTGGGGTAACTCGGAGATTTATGTTGCATTGCACTGCTAAGTTCTCCCAGCTTTGTACACATTTTCCTCCATTAAGCAGCATATGATTGAGAACTATGTTAGGTATTCTGTCTTGCCTCATCCCCATGATTTTTATATAGTTAGGTGAACTACTTGGTAATTTAAAAACTCTCCTCATAAAGTACCTAAGAAACTTTTCTACAATTTCAAATGAACAATATCCCCACACTTGGGCAGCATAAAACAGGATAGATGCTGCTGTAGCACGGAATATTTTCAGGTTCGATTCATGATTGACGTTTTTATTGCCGATACAACAACCCCAAACTGAGCAAATTGCCCTTTTCGCTTCGGTGAGTTTCCATTGCAGGTGCTTGTTCATATTTAAAGTGGGCGTAATCAAGACACCAAGATATTTGTATTCCCGGACAATTTCAATATGATCACCTTGGAACTTCCACATTTCATTCCGGGAGTATCTGCCACCTCCACCTCTGAATATCATTATCTTTGACTTTGCTAAGTTTACCGACAAATTCCAAGTTTTACAGTAATCATCCAGCCTGTTGATCATTAGTTGCATTGTATCCACCGCATCTGCGAGGAAAACGATGTCGTCTGCAAACATGAGGGCTGGTATTTTAGTTTGCCTCAACTCGATGCCTCCCCTAACGTGCTCTGTTATGTCATTTATATATAAAATGAATAACAGCGTGCTCAACACGCATCCTTGCTTCACTCCCATCATTGTATTAAATTCCTCCGATAGGTTGCTTCCATCCCAGACACAAGCTACGTTGTTTTCGTACATAGCTCTCAATACCTTGATGACCTTAGTTGAGATATTGTATCTGTAGAGCTTATAAAAAAGAGCTTCGCGGGATATAGAGCCAAAGGCCGAACGAAAGTCAACAAAGAAAGCGTACAACTTTTTATGTTTCCTTTTATAAATCTCTGCTATGTTTACGAGCGCGAAAATTTGGTCTATAGTTGAATAGTTTTGTCGAAAGCCGGCTGGAGATTCGTGTATGATCTTCTTGTTTACCACCCACTGCGTAATTCTATTAAAAAGCACACCAGCAAACAACTTGGTTGATGTATTTAAAAAAGATATCCCTCGGTAGTTGGCTGGATTGTTGTATTCCCCCTTCTTGTGTAAAGGAAAAATTATCGAGTTTTGAAAACTATCGGGAACAACTGCCGTTTCAAAAATTCGGTTAAATTCCTGGGTGAGTGCTAAAAGAAATTCAGGCGTACAATATTTATAGAACTCGAAGGAAATACGGTCACTTCCTGGGGCTTTGTTCTTTTTGCACTTTTCTATGACAGTTTTTACTTCGGCTACCGTGATTGGTGCATCCAGAAATTCATCAACGTACATAGGGGCTGCGTACTGAAAAGGTGGCGATATTTGTACTGCATTGAGAAGGGACTCGAAGTGCACTTTTAGCTGCTCTGAATTCGAAGTGCCTGACATTCTTGCGTAGTTCGGTTTCGAATTCAGAGAAGCTTTGTTTGTCTTATTGGGCGATTGTGTTGAACTTGAAAGTGTCCATTGTTTTGTTCTTTCGGGACAAGCATACTCTAGAGGCATACTCTAGAATCGGACGGACAAAACAATTGTACAATGACATAGAAACATAAGGGTCATTAAATTGTTGGCCCACCTTTTTACGAAGCCCGGCAGAGAATTAGATTTATTAATAACAGAATTAATATGCTTAGCAAAAACCAGTTTGGGGTCGAAATAAACCCCAAGATCCTTAAAATTATCAACATTACAAAGAATATGTTGAGACAGAGAATATTGAAAGGTGGAAGGGATATTCTTTCTAGAGAATGTCATATGTTGGCATTTAGTTGGGTTCAGGGATAAACTGTTTTTATCACACCAATTGGCGAAGCTATTAATGTCAGATTGAAGAAACATTCTGTCTTGCTGACTAGTGATAGATTTATATATTTTCATATCATCAGCGTAGATCAGGATATTACTGTGATTTATACATGCCTTAACATCATTAATGTCAAGTATAAATAAAATTGGTTCGAGGTGACTTCCTTGGGGAACTCCAGACTGAGCTGTGAAAGATACAGATGGCGATCCTCTAAATTTCACTTGATAAACCCTTGATCTAAGGTATGATTTAACCCATTTTATGAAACATTGTGGGAAACCAAAAGCCCTGAGCTTAAATTCGATTATTTCATGGGACAGCTGGTCGAAAGCCTTAGAGAAGTCAGTGTATATGCAATCCATTTCGTCCTTATTCTCTAAGGCTTTAGAACAATCATGCAAGAAACTTAATAGATTAGTGACAGTGGATCTGTTTCTTGCAAATCCATGCTGTTCATTACAAATTATATTGCGACAAAGATATATTAACTTTTCACAAACAATTTGTTCAAAAAGCTTAGGGATACACGAAAGCTTTGAGATGGGCCTATAAATAGTGATATCACCACGTTCGAATTTTTTTTAAATACAGGTGTAATAAAAGCACTTTTCCATAGATTAGGGAATTTACCTGTACTAATGGACAATTCAAACAGATACTTAAGATTTGGAGCAATTGCATGACTGCATTTTTTAAGAACAATCGGTGCAATGCCGTCGGGACCTGATGAATAGTCATTCTTGAGAGAAGAAATACATTTTTAAATTGTTTCCAAATCGAATGAGATACCACTAAAACTTATTTGGGAACAGCCAGTTAGATAACTAAAATATTGATCATCAATGTGAAGAGGGGTCTCCCTAAATGAATTACTGAAATGATCTGCAAACATATTGCTTGCGTCTAGCGAATCAGCAGTTGTAGAACTATTGTAAGTAAGCTGCGATGGATAACCATTGGTTTTTTTCTTAGAATTGACAAACACCCCAGAAAAGTTTGGGGTTCAATTTAAAGAGCATTCCATTTTACTTACGAGTATATAGTCAATACTCGTATATTAGTTACAGGATAAAGATTTGAATTCATTGAACAAAGTGAAATAGAGTTCAAGATCTGAATGGCAGAGACTTTTTAAATAGTTCTTCCAAGCCCTATTACGCCTGTTTCGTATCGATTTGAGCTCTTTAGTGTACCAGGGATGGGACGTTTTCAGATTTCTAGAGGATTTCACAGGAATCACTCTTTTCATGCAGTTATCCATCAAAGAATAAAAAGAACCTACTGCATCTTCAATATGAGATAACGCAGTAAGATTAAAATTAAAGCTGTTAATTTCATCAGAAAGCCTTTGAAAATTTGCTCTCCGAAAGTCAAAAGATTGCGAACGGTCATACGAATTACTATTTTCGTACAAATGTGCGCCTAGTTCAATAAATACATCCAAAGGTGGATGATTGTTATCTATGTTAGTTATACTGAAGTGGGATTCCAGAACCACAGTTCTAACAGAGTCAGAAGAGAAAACAAGATCGAGAGTTCGATTTCTGAAATTTTTTATACAGCTTGTTTGCTGTAAGTCAAAAGAAAAAAAGTGTTGTCTAGTAAGCCGAGCTCTTGTTTTGCAGAGTCAAAGGATGGAATGAAATGAGAATCATCCTCAGAAGGTACCCATCCAATATGTGGCAGATTGAAATCGCCCATGAGTAAGACAGTGCTGTCACAACAAGATATGTCAAAAATATGGTCTAGTGCCATAGAAAGTTCCGAATACAAAGAACATAGACGAGACGATGGAATGTACGCATTAACAACATATAAATGTTTGTTCTTAAGTGTAATTTTTACACAGATAACTTCGACATTTAGTTGAAATGGAAAGTCAATCTTTCGTGACTCAAAGTTGGAACGAACAGCGATCAGGACACCTCCTCCAAGCGCTTTCAGGTCATTGTTATGACGGTCGTTTCTGAATACGGAGAACTAATGATTGAAGAGTTCCGTGTCTAAAATTCCGGCATTAAGCCATGTTTCCGTGAAGGAGAAGACATCATGAGAGAGGGCTTGGGAGTTTAAATATACTTCAGCGGTTTTGTGCGGAGTCCCCTTACATTTTGATAGTAGAGGGACAATCTTTCCTGCGCCTTTTTGTCGAACGGGGTGTAAATTCTTTAACTAATGTATTTTGAGGCCATGCAGTACTATTGCACAGCTTTTCGAAATATACTGGAGGGGCAACAGTTTTGAAAGACGCAACAAACCCCTCAGCCTTGCTGATTTTGGTGCATTTGATTGAGTCATCTTTTGGAATCAAATTTCTCGAGACCAAATGGTTCAAGACATCGGCTGAAGAAGTGTTTGGTTTTAGTCGAGAAATGAAAATAGATTTCGGCTTGGGAATCGATTCAATAGTTCCAGATTCTGTACCTAAGGAATGATTTATATATGTGGGACTAACATTAAGAGTGGGCGCCTCGTTTAAGTTTTTTCGCTGTCTCCTAAGGTTAAACCGCTTTGCCTTTGGATTCAACGCAGAGGAAGACATATCGCGATTCCTTTTGCCTGCGAGTAGAGTAGATGAAAGGTCAAACTTCTTAAGCACGCGTTCTAATGTGCATTGTGCTCCTAGTTCTCTTGATGCTTCAGTTGGGTGTTCATTGGCAAATACTGATTTCAGAATGGTATCATTAGGAAACAATATGATGTAGATATCCGATGCTTTCGGACCAACAAGCCACAAGAAAGTAGCTATTTTCCGTGCTTCGGTCTCTTTAATTTTGTTGGTGGCTATCATGTACATTAGGAAATTCCTCTTCCAGTTCTCCCATTCGGACGCAAGGTTGCTGCAGTCCAGCTCACATGGCAGACGATCGTTTGACATCTTTTCCTTTCTATTTTTTTTAAACACGATATGATTAATTTCCAGTTTTTAACTTCCAAGTGGAAATTCTTGTAATGGGGCCGATTTTGTGAATCGCGGATTTTGACATATCTTCACATTCAAGGTCACCAGAATCCAGATCCAACGTTTTTATAGAGATGTCTGTCCGTGTGTATGTACGTATGTGCGTATGGACGTATGTGCGTTCGGAATTATCTTTCGCCACGATTATCTCAAGAAACAAAGATGACATTGACATGGGACCAGGTTTATTCGAAGCGTAATTACGTAACTCAGAACTGATTAAGTTTCCAGCGAAATTGGTGCAGCCGTTTTTTGTTAGTAAATAAATAACTACTCGTAAAAAAACTGGCTGAATTTTGAAATTGATGATTTGAACTATTTATTAACTTTCCACTGGAAGTTGTTGTAATGTGGCAAATTTTGTGAATCGCGGATTTTGACATATCTCCACGTTTCAAGGTTACCAGAATCCAAATCCAACGTTTTTATAGAGATGTCTGTGTGTATGTACGTACGTATGTGCGTAAGTGCGATCGGAATTATCATTCGGAACGATTATCTCAAGAACCAAAGCCGATATTGACATGGGACCGGGTTTATTCGAAGCGTAATTACGTAACTCATAACTGATTAAGTTTCCAGCGAAATCGGTCGAGTCGTTTTTTGTTAGTAAATAAATAACTAAAATAATTTGCCTTTATTTGTACTATTTATTGTCATTTGTCATTCAGCAAATCATTATCACATTGTGCTCCGTTATTTCGTATATTTGTAAATTAACAGGACTCCGTGTTCATAACAATGGTTGCATTAATATATATCACACCACGCTGTTATTAACAACATTTGATTTCCATGAACAATATTAAAGAGCATTTTTTAATATTAAATAATTCTTAACCATATCTTATGGTTAACCACATTTCAAAAGTTCCCACTAATCGCATAAATCATATTGATCCGACTTTGAAGTTAGTCGTGTGGACCTTGCGGGTCGCACACAGACCACTTTTTTTATTAGTTTGCTTTGTGTGTACAACAGCACATCTTCATATAAATTAAACAAACTTTTATTTGTTTCTAAAAAAAAAATTTTTTTATTGGAAGAGAAGCCTCTTGCTTTATTAAAATCTAAATTACCACTCAACTACTTAGACTAACATTGAAAACTTATTACCTAATTTCCCTGGCAGATAGTAATATAATGAAAGTAACTCTTCAACATTTCTGACAGCGGCTGCTGGCGGTGCTATTGCGGGTACCGGCTTATATCTGGAGACCGTGTTGGATACGTAGGTTCTGTTCCCATTAGCCCCAAACAAGTTACTAGGTATGTATGGCTGATTTTCTTTCTTCAATAGATCGGTGGTTTTAATATTTTCGATGTTTAATTCCTTAAGCATTTCTAATGAAAGAAACTCTTCAACATTTCTGACGGCGGCTGCTGGCTGTGCTATTGCGGGTACCGGCTTATATCTGGAGACCGTGTTGGATACGTAGGTTCTGTTCCCAATATTGACTGTAGCGTTTTCAAACTTTAATAAAAATGTGGCTGTTAGGTGGGTTGTCTCGTTGTTGGTGGTCACTGATCCGTTGTATTGGTTAAGAAATAAGCGGCCAAATGGCCAAGTGACCTATGAACTATGACCAAGTGGCCAAGAGACCTACGACCTATGCCCTTTGACCTTTGACCTATGACGAATTTTGGAAAGAAATTTCCCAAAATTTTCAGGCATTTTTGGACCCATAGACTGGACTTTTCAGCAGGACAACGACCCCATCCACACGGCGCGCACAGTGAAAAATTGGATAGAGGAGCAAAATGTGGAATTGCTTCAATGGCCGACATACTCACCGGACCTGAACCTTATAGAAAACGTTTGGCGATGGTTAGTACGAAAAATGTATGAGTCTGGCCTTCAGTTTGAGGACAGAGAATCCCTTATAGCAGCCATTAAATTGGCCTGGAGGGAAATTTTGCTAAACTACATTAAGAAGCTGTACGATGCCATGCCGGCTCGAATTTACGAAACTATTACCAATAAACGCAGCAGTACCAACTACTAAAATTAACCAATAAAAAACTATTTAAAGAAAAACTTGTTTCATTTAATCCCAACAACTTTTATTTCCAATTTCAATTTTTGTGTCTATTCAGTTGACGCAAAATAAAACTGCATTTTTCCATATTGAATGCTTTGCAAGAGAACCAGGGAAAAAATAGAGGAACTTTTTGAACTATTCTTTCAGGTTTTGAAAAAATTGGGAATGTAGCTTAGAAAATGTTTGTGCTTATTCAGTTGAAGCGAAGTATATGTAAATATATTTACCTGGAAATAATGAATAATCTCTAATTGTAAATTGTATTTCTATATATAATCGATTATCTGGGCTAAGTACAATGAACGGCGACCAAAGCCAATTGTTAACATTATGATAGGCAACATCACAGACCACATAGCTTCTCCAATTGATACCCTTAACGAAATCTGTAAACGATTCTTCCATCCACTGCGAAACACAAAATTATATTCAATATATCATTACAGTCTTTATTATCATTCTTTTATCACTGTTCTTCATGAAAAACCTAAAACACTTACGCCGGGAGTTTGTGCCTGGGGACCATATGGATATCTGGCCCATTCCAACGTTGTTTCTAAGATCACTAAAAAAAGGAAAAATACAAAGATTTATCATTTTATTAATATTATTTTGTCAATATTAATACACTTACCCTTGCACTTGCCATTCTTCTTTTGGAGCATCTTGTTGAGAGCTTCTAATTCTTGAATGTCTCTCAGGGGATTAGCACATTGGCCGCCGCATTTGCATCTCAATGTGTAATTTTTGCGGCTAGCCCTGCACCTGCATCTGGTCCTAATGCATCCGTTTCTGCATTTACAATGTATTGCCCCTTGCGTTTGCACCTCTAGTCTTGGCGCATCTTCATGTTCTGGGGCATTTGCGGTTTGTCGGGCATTTTCAAAATCTACGCCTATGTCCACCATATCTTTCCGAACTTGTTTTACGTACTTCACAATGTGTTGCGAGCAATTGTCATTGGTCAAATTATTGCACAATTCGGTGATAGTTTTGGTCAATTTATCATTCTTTTCCCTTAGATTTTTTACAACGACTTCGCTGATGTCCGCCTTCATTTCATAATCTATTAGCATGCTGAGATAATTGTCTACTCTTCTTTCCAGCAGGCGGTTTTCTTCCAGCAGTTCGTTGTATGGTATTGGTGTTCGTTGTTCTTTGATTTCAGCTGCATTTGGATCCTGGTTGACGATTCGTTTGCATTTAATTTTTCTGCAAAGCTCCGCATAACGCAGGGTGTTAAGTGATTCAACTACATTGCAGTATATATATTTTGCCGTCCGACCTGAAAATCCGACGATGAAGGTGACGCTCGATATTTGCAACTAGCCCTTACCTTCCGAGAGCAAAGATGTGTAAACACATCAAAAATAGCTAAATTCTCCTTAAACTAATGTTGTACCCTAATATCTGGGTCACCAGCTATAACCTGGTCATTGCACATTGTACGAAGCGCGACGGTTTTTCATTTAAGACGACGTTTTGTCTTTTCATATTTCCTTGAATATTTCGTGAATAACACTAAAGCCAAATATTACCTGCTAGAGCAGTAATAACAGTTTCCAATGCATGTAGCCCATGATTAATTTCAACGCCTTCCTTGAAACGATCACCAGTTGCTGTCTTGTCTTCTTCAAAATGCTGGGAATCTGCTAAGTTCACCAACTTAAATTTTGTCGTTTCAATATTTGTTCTGTAATGAAACACGTTTTTTTTTATCCTGCTTTCATATTAAATTATTATGCGACACTTACACATCATTTTTGTTCCAAGATTGAATGGTAATTGTGAATATTGCATGCGAGCAGCTGGACTGTTCATGCATTGCTGTCGCGGCCATAGCCCTCCCTGCTGAGCCTTTTACCAAACAGGCAGTAATCTCTCTGGCACTTGCAATGCTCTGCTCTGTTAAACCTGTCATTCGGCGCGTTCAATTTGCAAGTCAACTGCAAGTTCACTACTAATTAAATGTCTATCACTTGCCAAACGATGGTCACGTGAGTTATTTGATCAATGAGAAAAGGTAAAATAGTAGTCACTAGTAGTTGACTTGTAAATTGAACGCGCCCATTATGATGCCGTTGTCGCCTCCGCGCATATGGATTACGGACTCTTCCCTTGACGCACACAACAGCAAATCAAATACCTGCTCCTGATAGATTTCAATAAAGGAGCATGTAGCTTTAAAGTCGCATTCCTTCGACTTTTCTTCGATTTTATGGAAAATGTCAGTCATGGCTCGTGGTATTACGCCCATGTCTTCTCCAATTGATACCCTTAACGAAATTTGTAAACGATTCTTTCACATACTGCGGAACAAAAAATTATATTCAATATAACATTACAGTCTTTATTATATCACTGTTCTTCATGAAAAACCTAAAACACTTACGCCGGGAGTTTGTGTCTGGGGACCATATGGATATCTGGTCCATTCCAAAGTTGCTTCTAAGAAGATCACTAAAAAAAGGAAAAATACAAAGATTTATTATTTTATTAATATTATTTTGTCAATATTAATACACTTACCCTTGCACTTGCCATTCTTCTTTTGGAGCATCTTGTTGAGAGCTTCTTATTCTTGAATGTCTCAGGGGATTAGCACATTGGCCGCCGCATTTGCATCTCAATGTGTAATTTTTGCGGCTAGCCCTGCACCTGCATCTGGTCCTAATGCATCCGTTTCTGCATTTACAATGTATTGCCCCTTGCGTTTGCACCTCTAGTCTTGGCGCATCTTCATGTTCTGGGGCATTTGCGGTTTGTCGGGCATTTTCAAAATCTACGCCTATGTCCACCATATCTTTCCGAACTTGTTTTACGTACTTCACAATGTGTTGCGAGCTATTGTCATTGGTCAAATTATTGCTCAATTCGGTGATAGTTTTGGTCAATTTATCATTCTTTTGCCTTAGATTTTTTACAACGACTTCGCTGATGTCCGCCTTCATTTCATAATCTATTAGCATGCTGAGATAATTATCTACTCTTCTTTCCAGCAGGCGGCTTTCTTCCAGCAGTTTGTTGTATGGTATTGGTGTTCGTTGTTCGTTGATTTCAGCTGCATGTGGATCCTGGTTGACGATTCGTTTACATTTAATTTTTCTGCAAAGCTCCGCATAACGCAGGGTGTTAAGTGATTCAACTACATTGCAGTATATATATTTTGCCGTCCGACCTGAAAATCCGACGATAAAGGTGACGCTCGATATTTGCAACTAGCCCTTACCTTCCGAGAGCAAAGATTTGTAAACACTTCAAAAATAGCTAAATTCTCCTTGAATTAATGTTGTACCCTAATATCTGGGTCACCAGCTATAACCTGGCCATTGCACATTGTACGAAGCGCGACGGTTTTTCATTTAACACGACGTTTTGTCTTTTCATATTTCCTTGAATATTTCGTGAATAACACTAAAGCCAAATATTACCTGCTAGAGCAGTAATAACAGTTTCCAATGCATGTAGCCCATGATTAATTTCAACGCCTTCCTTGAAACGATCACCAGTTGCTGTCTTGTCTTCTTCAAAATGCTGGGAATCTGCTAAGTTCACCAACTTAAATTTTGTCGTTTCAATATTTGTTCTGTAATGAAACACGTTTTTTTTATCCTGCTTTCATATTAAAATATTATGCGACACTTACACATCATTTTTGTTCCAAGATTGAATGGTAACTGTGAATATTGCATGCGAGCGGCTGGACTGTTCATGCATTGCTGTCGAGGCCACAGCCCTCCCTGCTGAGCCTTTTACCAAACAGTCAGTAATCTCTCTGGCACTTGCAACGCTCTGCTCAGTTAAACCCGGCATTATGATGCCGTTGTCGCCTCCGCGCATATGAATTACGGACTCTTCTCTTGACGCACACAACAGCAAATCAAATACCTGCTCCTGATAGATTTCAATAAAGGAGCATGTAACTTCAAAGTCGCATTCCTTCGACTTTTCTTCGATTTGATGGAAAATCTCAGACATGGCTCGTGGTATTACGCCCATGTTTTCGTCGGGGTTTCCATTGAATGTCGTTCCCATGGTGTATGTCTTTCCGGATCCAGTTTGACCATAGGCCAATATTGCAACATTGGAGCCTAAAATTGGGATATGTTCATAATTAAAGCGTTTAGAAGATGAAGGTCCTAAGTGACATTTTTTGAGATTTGCCTTTGTATATAGTAGTAGCATACATCTTGCTCGCATATCATCCGCATGTTCTTAGTTGTATTGCATGTAATAATTATGTATACATACCACAGTATACCACAAAGAGTGGCAGCATGTAATAGAGTATAAGAGCGTTAGTAACCAGTTCTTGTTACTTACCGTTTAGTCTTTAAGTGATTGTCAAAGAGCGAAGAATACATAGTACGCAGCTTAAGACGTGTTTTATTTGGAACATCACATTGGCGACGAGGATTTTGAAAAGAACAAAAGCTAGATGACGAATTTATCCAAAGCACCGACTTTCAACCATGATGAGGCTGACTGGACGATGTTTAATGTGCGGTTAGAGCAATACTTTATCGCAAATGACATCGACGATGGTGTAAAATTCGCAAAAAGCAACAAAAAAATGTACCATCATCTCCAATTGTCTTTGATTAGTTGAGTTAGACCTATATGTTTATTTTTATATAAAATTATCGAAATAAAACTTGAACAAAAAATACTTGCATAAAGACAAAATTCTTCTTCTTTTCTAAAGCTAAAGTTTCTTTTTATTTGAGCCACAACAAACCAATGCAACTTTTATTTCACTTTTTTTGATTTAAAATACAAACTTAAAAGCAACCGACTACTTATCCACATACAAACTGCTTAGATTTTTGAATTTCCACCAGCATTTTTTTTTTGTCGGGGTGTGTGAGACTTTCTGCACTGGAGCACTCAGACTCAATACTGGTCCATTGTACTACCAGGCAGACACACCACATTTTACTGTGGGAATTTACTCGTTTTTCTTAGAAGCTTAGGTTTACAGCACTCACCTTATCCGCACCAAATACCTGCCAAATGATACGAGCAAAAGCAGGACAATCACAGAGGAAATGTTCCGCAGTGTCGTCACTTTCTCCACAGGCTTCGCAGTTGGTGGTATCGCTTAGGCCTAGCACCTTAAGGTGCTTGGCAAAAACGTGGTGTCCCGTAAGAACCCCAGTGGTCTGTCTGCAGTCTTTTCTGTTGAGAGACAACAAGAATGCCGCGGATTTCCCACAGACGTCGGGGAGAATTAGCTTAGTCTGTATGCACCCTGGAGAGTCATGCCAACGGCAATTGTGTTCATAGGAAACCCAACCGTCAATGGAAGCCCTGACCGAGGACGCAGGTAGACAAATCGCTGGTTCAGGTCCTGAGAAGTCCCAGTCTGAGCCCTGTCTAGCAAGTTCATCGGAGATCTCATTTCCCGTGATCCCGTTATGACCCGGGACCCAGACAAGTCTAAGTGAATTCAGCCTTCCAACCGAATTCAGAGAGATCTTGCATTCACGGACTATTTTGGAGGTGATTAAGGGGTTGAGGAAGGCCTTGCCTAATGTTGTCGCTCTCCATGAAAACACCAGCACCAGATCCTTGATCGGTTTTGGAGCCATCCGTGAAGATTCGAGCATTCCTTTCCAGGCTCAGCTTCTGGCCAGAGCCAGTCCTGAAAACGAGGAAAATCGACTTCATAGTTGCGCCGCAGCCGAAGTTCCGGTGTCATTGTATCAGACGGCATATCCATAAGATAGGAGTCGAACGACAGCCGTTGCGCAAGTTCATCAAAACTCCAGTGCGAGTTATACCAAAAGCCACATCTTTTTAAACGTGAGATAGCTTTGATTGTGCAACCTATAATGTAAACATCAAGGGGCGGGAGGTTCAATAGTGCATCTAGGCCGGAGCGAGGCGTGCTGGGGAAGGCCCCTGTGCAGCCGATACATACCTGCCTTTGGAGTTTGGCAAAAGCAGCAGTAACATATTTACGTGAAAGCTTATTCCACCAAAGAACCGATGCGTATGCTATAAATGGTCTTATCATAGCCGTATAAATCCATAGGACTCTTTTCGGTGATAAGCCCCATGTCTTGCCGAAAATGCCTTTGCACTGCCAGAAAACAGACAGCGCCTTGGCAGTCTTCAGCTCAACATGTTTGGACCAAAGAAGTTTGCTGTCCAGGATGACTCCCAGATACTTTGCTTCATTGGAGAGTTGGATTGTGACGCATTTTAGCACTGGCTGAGTCAACCCGACCAGCTTCCTCCTTCTCGTAAAGAGAACAACCTCAGTTTTAAGAGGATTGACCGAGAGCCCATTCCTAGTGCACCATTCGTCGATCACGTCAAGGGCCGCCTGCGCCTTGGCGCATACACTCGCTAGGCATGATCCAACAGAAAGCACGGCAACATCATCCGCGTACGCCTGAGCGTAAATATTAGAACTGTTGAGTGCGTTCAACAGAGAGTCGACCAGCATACACCACAGCAGTGGAGACATGACGCCGCCTTGCGGGCAGCCTCTGTTTACCCCCGCCATAACATAGCGGCCACAATCCGCATCCGCAACCAACGTTCTAGTCATTAGCATTGCTTTAATCCACAACACCAATGGTTCGTCTACGCCGTGTTGTCTGGCGGAGCTGCACATGCTATCAAAAGTCGCATTGTCAAAAGCACCCTCAATATCGATGAAAATGCCCATCGCGTATTCTTTTCTGTCAAGCGCGCCCTCAATTCTACCAACTAGATTTTGGAGCGCGGTCTCGCAGGATTTTCCGCGTTGATAGGCATGTTGCATCTGAGATAGTGGGTGCAATCGCAAAGCACTTTTGCGCACGTGAAGCTCGACCAGCCTTTCCAAGCTTTTCAGCAAGAAGGAAGTCAGACTGATTGGTCTGAAGCTCTTGGCGAGCGAGTAGTCACTTCTGCCAATTTTTGGTATAAATGCCACTCTAACTGTACGCCAGGGTGTTGGAATGTATGCCAGTGCTAGGACAGCGGTGAAGATTTTCTTCATAGTCGGTAGCAACTGGTTTGTACACTGTTGCAGCATGGCTGGGTATATTCCGTCCGTACCAGGCGACTTGAAGCCGTCAAAAGACGCAAAGGCGTATTTAATGGCCTCATCCGTCACCACGGCCTTCGCAATATACCAGCTACGCCGAGTTGTTTGTCTTGGCTCACTCATAGTCTCGGTAATCGGGGCTGGTTGTGAACCAATTGTAATCTGGTTGCCCGGAAAGTGAGACTCCAGCAGATAACTTAGAGTTTCCGCTTTCCAGCTCACCAGCATACTTGCGAAGGAAATATTCCGGAGGGAATTTTTGTCTACGATACCAATTTATTCCGTAGGGAATTTTTTCCCTTTTTTCGAAATTCATGCCGATACCTATTTTTGAAAAAAATGGGAAATATTCCGGAGGGAATTTTGTTCATGTCGACATCATCATCTGCTACTAGGGTGCTGTGATGCAAGCTTTCACTGCGATTAAAAAACATGCTAAATGAGTTGGTTGTGGAATTAACAAGGACAAGGCCTTTGGTTTTTTTTGAAATAGGCTGCGGTTCCGGCACAAGCGATTTTTATTATCGCGAACTAAGCGAACAGAACACGGGAAGTTTTAATTTATTCAATTTAATTTAATTTTTTCTAATTCGCAAACGTTTGCTCTCGATTGTAATTATTTTCTGATCAACGCGTTATGTATATAATATAAATATTCACAATCAGGGCTATCGGCAATTCCGATGGAAAAAATTCCCCCGAACATTTTTTGTTCCTTGGAAATCATTCCTAGTATCGTGAATCTCCATCGGAATTTATTTCCCCCGAAATTTTCGAAGTTATGTTCGAAGGCGTTGACAGTTGTCAATCGCAAATATGTAATTCAATTATAATTTAAGCTCATATTTGTGGAGATTTTGGTAATGTATTTTTTTTAACAGAAAATTGTGTTAATATTATTAATTATTTTATTATACTCGCGTTCGATTTAGTGAAGTGACATAAATAAGTGACATTGGAGCTCCTACGCTGTTCAGTTCCTTCTCTAGAAGCTTCCAAAATTTATTCACATCGTCTTTGCTCCTATTCGTAGTGAAGCCATTGGCAATGTCGCGGCTTCCATCACATAAATGTACCATCACCTCGAATTGTCTTTGATTAGTTGAGTTAAACCTTTGTATATACATTCCTATAGTAGCGCCAATCCAGTAGTACCAGTATCCTAATAGGTGTCACTACTCATACCAAATCGAGAATTAGTTGGCTGAGAGCTTTTGTGCCTTTGATAATTTTGTTCCTAATAAAAAAGCATTGGTTGACATTTTTGTTCGTTCATTCATTCAATATATAGTTCGTCGTTCGTCGAAGAGAAAAGAGAAAGAAAGAAGAAATAAACGAAGAAATAAACTGCTTTGTCTCTCCTTATCGAATCATTCTGATATTTTGTAAGTATTTATTTTTCTTTGTAAAAGCCAAATACTTTTTGAAGATTTGCGTTGTTGCGTCGCTTCGGAAAATAGTATGTAGGATGGATAGAGGGAGATCATGGAAAAATTAGAAATCTGGCTTAGTCGTCTGCGAGTAGAATATGATGGAAGAGGCGATTCGTTTGAAAAGAAAAATTGAATAAAAGCTGATTTCGGTAGGTATTTGCATTATGAATTTATGGATTTATAGACTTTAGCTATTTTCGCCGTATCTCGTCCAAAAATGTACCGATTTATATCATTTCTTCAGTATTTGATTCGGAAATATTCAATTTGTGTTGTTTCAGCCGTTATTCAAGGAATTCAAAAAATCTGCGTTGGAGTACTTTTCATGAAAAAACAAAAAAAGAAGCAACAACTCTCAAATTTCTTTAAATTTCTTCTACTCTTTTTCTTCTACTCATTTTCCCCTTTCTTCCTTCCTGCAATAGTGTTTTCATTATAATTTTTATTTATTTTTTTTCTTATTTACTTATTGTTAGGTATAGTTTAGGTCTAACCATCAAATGTTATCCTCTATTGTTAACTACTATAAAAGACTAAGTCTTACTTGTACATGATGTTCAATAAATGAAATGAAAAATAGTTGTTGGATAGGTGTATTTATCTATTAGCGAATTGATGACCTACATTAATATTGAGGCAGGTCACCTGCCGTTTTGCAGTGGTCAGCATGGATAGTAATGTGTATCTACTATGTCCGTCCGTCCGTCCGTCCACCCGTCCGCAAAAATGAATGCCTTTACACTGGAGCTAGAAAGCTGAAATTTTAACAATGTTATCTCTAGGCGCCCGAAATAATAAATTTAAAGAATTTTTAAAATCCGCCCACTGACACGCCCACAATTTCAAAAACACAAATTTGTGAGCTAGAAAGCTGAAATGTTGAATATATTGTCTTAAGTCGCCCAAAATGCTGTGGAAGTTAACTAACATTGCATCGTCGCCTCGGCAAGTATGATGAGAGGGGGATGATGGAAGGGACGAAAAGTTTTGATATGAAAAATTTAATAAAATCAAATTTCAGTCTTTTTCCTCAAATAAGAAATTATGTTACTATTTTGGCTATATCTTGTCGAAAAATGTTTCGATTTGTATTATTTCTTTTGTAATTGATTCAGAAACATTCAATATAATTTATAAAGAAATGGCATGTTACTTTTTGTCACTATTGCGCCATGCTGCACCACCACTTATGGGTTAATAGTTAATAGGTTTCTTCCTATACGATCAATATTTATTTTATTCAAATTTTATTATTTATTAATTTTCTTCTTAAGACAATTGGAGCTGGGCGAACGTCTGCCATTCGTAAAGAATTTGAAGATAAAATAGCCAGAAGCCTAATAGCACGTTGAATGAAGAACAAGAAATGGGAGTTCCTTCTGACAGAATAGAAATGCCAGAAATAGGCGGGGGAGTACATCTGCCATTCAGGGACCAGCTTAGAAAATCAATATACAGCTCCCTGCAAACAGCGTTTGTCGTAAAAGTATAGGTACTAAGGGGGGAAATCACATCTATGCAATTTAAACATCCAGATGAGACACATTTAACATCTTGCTCATTGCAGGGACGTTTGAACCTCGCTAATCCATCGCCAGCAAAGAATAGCTGATACCAATTAGGGTCCATCATTTTTTCTTCAAGCAGATAATCAAGGGCAATATGATTAGACTTAGGACGCTTCCCTGGTCTGCACCTCAGCGATTGCGAAATCCTCGGTGACGCCAACTATACATCTTACTCTTGTCTTTACTCGCTCATACATATATACATGTCCATGACCATCCGTACATAGATTTCTGGAACTCCTTGTTGTCTTAGCGCTACCCATAACAGATCCGTTAGTTGTTTATTACAGGAATTTCCAAAATCAACCAACACCATATGCAAATCCTTCAAGGAATCACGATGTTTTTCCACCCTGATCATTATACTTTGGATTGCATCTGTGATTGATTTACCTGCGACAAACCCGCACTGGTCTTCAGATAGCCGTACTATTTTACGGATTCGGCTATTTAATGCCACCTGCACGATCTTCGTGGTGTGTGACATCAGCTTCATTAAACGGTATTTATCAGCCTCGCGTATCGCCTTTTTATACCCTATTCTAAGGGTATATTAATTTTGACGCATAGTTTGTAACATACCTTAATATTTCCCGTAGACCCCTAAAAGTTACTATATTTATGATCAGCATCGATAGTAATATCGATCTAGTTATGTCCTTCCGTCCGTCCGTCCGTCGGCAAAAATTAGGCCTTTAAACTGGGCCTAGAGACCTGAAATTTTAACCATATACTCTCTAGGGTCCCGAAATAATCAAGTTTACGAATTTTTGAAATCCGCCCACAGACACGCCCACAAACTCAAAAAAAGAACAACATTTTGGAAAAAATCGAATTTTGAGCTAGAAAGCTGAAATTTTGTATATATGGTCTATGACTCCTAAAACTGCTCGGGATATAAAATTTTCAAAATCCGCCACTGACACGCCCACAAATAAATAAAACAATTTTATTGAAAAACCAAAATTTGAGCTAGGGAGCTGAAATTTATAATATATACTCTCTAAGGGCCCTTTAAGCTCATGTGTAAATATTTTCAAAATCTGCCTACTGACACGCCCACAATTTAAAAAAAACTTTTATTGAAAATCCAAAGATTGAGCTAGGGAGCTGAAATTTATAATATAGGTATACTCTCTAGAGGGCCCTTTATGCTCAGGTGTAAATATTTTCAAAATCCGCCTACTGACACGCCCACAATTTAAAAAAAAGGTAGGGAGCGTTCTTTAAAAAAAGCTTCGTTTTTTTCGATAAAATCCTTTAAACGTTATATAACAAAATATTTAGAGCGTTCTTAACAATTCAACCATACTTAGACTTTTGTCACGCCCACTTATGAGGGATAGGAATAAGAATAGGGTATCCAACAGTTCGCCTAAGCGGACTGTATAGCCCGTCCCTATGTTTCTTTGTACAAAATAAGAAGAACACTCTCCCTCCACGGGTTTGGCATTGGACGCCACTCATCAGTTTGGAGATGAGAATCATGAGCCATTTGGACCCGATGTCTGCCATATTTTTCCAGAACTTAGAGGTTATCTTTACGTCATCCACAAGAAGCAGCCTTTGAGCATTGTTGATGAACTTTGGAACGGATTTCCTGGGCATTCCTCATTCTCTCAGCGGCAAATTTTGAAAATAGTTGTTTTTCTGTTCAACCTGCTTTGTTGGAGTTTGTGGACAGCCTTCTGACACTTTTTTGTCAATAATCACTGCTTTAGCTTCTTCTCTCCACCACCATGTTTCTTTGCCGTATTTACAACTTTTTTGATTATGCGATGGAGATAATTTTGCATTTTTGCAATAAATGCTTGACTTTTTTTGTCCAGGTTGTGGCATTTGATTCTCACAAACACTTTTCTCTCAGGAGGTGGCGATTTGGTTGGGCGATTGCCTCTTCCAGGATCACTTTGCAATCTTTAACCCGAGGCTTCATGAAACGTACTACCATATGGCAATCAATCTGGGATTCGTTGCCGCCACTGCTGTAAGTGATCAGGTGGCGGCTTTGTTTGAGAACGATAAGACCTTATGACTTGCACATGCTCAGGATATCTTTACCCGGAGAGTTCCTGGTGCCGTATCCCAGTCCTCAATGGCAGTTCTCATAGTCTTCATTTGACTAACCGAAAGTACCGTTCAAATCTCCGCCAACAAACAAAAGTCCCGTAGTAGAATATCTTGAAAGCTTTTGTGCTAACGTCCAAGAAACGCGCCCGATTTCCGGTGTTTTGCGGGATGATATTTTCCTGGGATAGAATCACAAAAATTAAAACTCTGGACACCTCTTCGACTCACAAAAAATGATATTCTGAAGGTGGGATATTTCGACCGTGGATATTATAAAAAAGAATATAGGTACACTACAGTAATTATTATCTATTAATGTTTGAAGTTGAAGTGGCCAACCGCTAGTGCCGGTTCCCTACCTTCTTCACACACACCATCAACGCAAACAACTTAGAGCATTTTTCAATAGAATTCGCTTTAACATCTCGAAATGATTGCATACCTTCTTATGCAATGTTTAAATATTTTCCCAGCCTTTATGCAAAAATTCGTATTCAGTAGATATCAGTGGCGTGGCGTCCATATAACACGATTCCTACCGTCTTCCCTTTTAAAAATCCACCAAAAGTAAGCACTATCTGCCAAATAAATATATGAAAAATGAAACCCGTCCCATATTTTAATTATAAAATAAAATCTACAAACACACTCACACATAAGCTATCGAATAAGTTTAATATTTTCATTCTACCTCTCGTCTGTATCTTCATACTTCATTCAAGAATCAAGATTCAACCACATTCCACAATCCACAAATCACAAACAACAAACCAACGAAGAGTCACAAAAATACTCTTAGTAAAAAGTTTTCAACTACCGCTGCTCTCTATAATAGAATAAAAAATATTTTTCCGTCTTATTTACTTGTTTTATATCCCTTTCTTCTACAAGCATTGCGGTTCCGATCCTCTTTGTTCAACACCCGCTTTTATATTCAAAGAAAAAGACGCTACATTTCGTCTTATAAACCAAATCTCACGCTGAATACTTGGAATTGTTTCATTTCATTCTCCCTTTTGCAATTAGCATTGCCTTTCAATCGGAAGATATCAACATGTTGCAGGAATGCAGGTGCTACGTTTGACTCGTTTTTTTTGCAACATTGTGTCTAATAACACGGTGTTCTTTGACTTATTTCTTTTTTCTTATGACATAATATCTGAATGTGTTATGTGGGTTGATTCTTGATTTTGAATTTGATGTTGATATTGATATGCGTGTTGATGTAAGAAGTTGAGCTTTCATTTTTCTCTCTTGTGATAGTTAATGCTTCGATGTTTTTACAAATTTATTGTTATACTTTTGTCTTATGAAATAAAATATGGTAGAATATTATGGCAATTTGTCAGCAGAGTAAATTCAGCATATCGCTTAAGAGAAGTTCATGTCAAATAAAATACCGACACTTGTTTTTTTTTTTAAGCAGGAATTCAAATTTTAATTTAGAATCAGTTGGAATTTATTGACAGACTGCGTTGCACAAGTGCAATAACTTGAAAAAATCTAGTGTTTTATAAAGCCAATTTGATAAAATCTTAAATTAAAATAGTGAAAAGTTAGATGTGAAAGTGAAAGTGAAGGTTAATGTGTAATTTTTTAGTTTCTTTTATTACCAACTTACTGATAAAAACATTTTAGCTTCTTAATTTTAGTGCAGTTTTAGATTTTTTTTTTGGAAATGTCTTTGATTAGTGTAGATTGCTGTTTAACTGATTTCCTCCTGGAGGATTCAAATAGTTTTAGTAAGCTATCTTTTCTTGATAAAAAAAAAGTTATAGACGTAGGGCGCTCTATGCCTTTTATAAATATTAATTACCAAAGGAGAGATGGTTTAGTGACACATTTTAATGTTTCCTTATACCAAAAATATAAGTGGCTAACTGGGAGTTGCAAGCTTAATAAAATGTTTTGTTTTCCTTGTCTTCTTTTTTCAAACTCCGCCAGTGTTTGGAGCCGAACGGGTTTCACTGATATAAATAATTTAGTTAATTCTTCGAAAAAACATATTAAGACAGAAAAACATATTCGTTGTTGTTTATCCCTACACGAATTCGGCACGAATCGCATTGAAACTTCTTTAGGAAATTCTTTCGTTGTTCATAATAAAAAAAGTAGATAAAAATCGGAAACTAATGGAACGTTTTATTGACACGGTCATTTTATTAGGCAGACAGGAGTTAGCATTTGGCGGTCATGATGAAAGGTCTAGTTCAGATAATCGTGGCAATTATGTCGAAGCGGTTTATTTTTTATCTAAATATGACACTTTATTGGAATCCCATTTAGAGCAGTGTTCAAGTACACACAATCCAATTTTTTCAGGTTTATCCAACGATATTCAAAACGATTTGATACATAGTATCGCGGCGGTTATTAAATCCGAAATTAAAACGGAAATCAAGGATGCTCGGTTCGTGTCGATTATGATCGACGAAACACCAGATATGAGTCATAGGGAACAACTGAGTGCCATATTTCGGTACTTGTCAGAGGATGGTATACAAGAAAGATTTCTTGGATTTTTTGACGTTAGCGCAAGTCGTAATGCAAATGAGTTATCCAATCATATATTTAAAATTCTTGAAACATACGACTGCAAGGAAAAGTTAATAGGACAATCCTACGATGGTGCCGCAGTTATGTCCGGCGAGGGGGGTGGTGTTCAAAAGAAGGTCCTTGATGAATGCCCGATGGCAAATTTTATTCCTTGTTATGCACATGTTTTAAATTTAGTACTATCCCGATCTCTAGAAAACATAGCAGAACTTAAACTATTTTTTGGCTATACTAATAGCATCGTTCGATTTTTTAATAAATCCACAAAGCGGTCCAATCTTTTAAAACAAATTTCCAATCGACGCATGCCAGGAGTATCGGAAACTCGATGGCATTATCATTCAAGAATAATAAACGTAATCTTTAACTGTAGAATAGATATAATTGAAACTTTTAGTAAAATAATTAATGACTCTAGGGAATGGGATACTGACACACTTTCGACGGCAGAAAGTTTATTAAATAAATTAGAGAGCAAGGAATTCTGTTTTTTGCTTCATACCCTTTCTGAAATATTTGCAAAGACCGATGTATTATTTAATTTAATTCAAAAAAAACAAACAGACGTTAGTTATGCCAAGCAAGAAATCGAACGTTTTGAGTCATGGATAAGCTCTGACTTTTTAAATATGTTTGAAGTTATTTATGACACCGTAAATGATTGCATCGAACCTCCACGTAAACGCAGGTTGCTTGACTTCGATTTGAAGACGAATTATAAGCGCCTTTTTGTTGAAATTAAAGACAATATAGTTAGCCAAATAAATGCCAGATATAAATCATTTAGTAATCTTACATTTTTGGATTTACTAAATAATTTGAAGTATGACACTTTTTCTCGTTCCAGTCCAGATGTAAAAATATCTTCCCTAATTAAGTTTTTTCCTAGAATTTTTGACTTCACGGCATTAAAAAATGAACTTAATGTTTTATATTCTTCGTCGTCACTTCTGCAGTTTGAGGTTCTTGACCTTCACAACCATTTGAATAGTGAAGCATTGAAAGAAGTGTTCCCTCAAGTCTTAAACTTAAGTAGTTTACTTTTAACACTTCCCATTTCCGTCGCCTCCGTTGAGAGGTCTTTTTCTGCTTTAAAAAGAATTCATACTTATTTAAGAAACTCACAGTTCGAGGATAGGCTCTCTGATTTAGCCCTCATATCGATAGAAAGAAGACTTCTTCTTAAAATTAAAAATATACCAAACTTCTATGAAAGGGTATTGGCAGAGTTTATCAAAAAAGATCGTCGAATAGCATTAGAATACAAATAATTATAAAGAACTAATATTTTAACAAAACTTTTCACTTTTTTTTTTTAAGTGTGTGAATTTTAGCTGTTTTTAATTTTGATTTATTTTTATTGCTGACATTATTATTTGTATCGTTTTTATATTTTAACAAATATAAAGAATTATCCATATAATTCTTCTGAATTTTCTTATTTTAAAATTACTATCCACATTATGCTGAATTTTTTTAAGTTATTGTATCATGCGTCTGTCAAGACCGGCTTCTTTTGAAACCACTTTTGTTATGCTTTAAGCTCATTGTTGATTGAAATATTAATGTCTTGAAGTATAAAAAATGTGGCTAGAATATTTTTTCTAAGTCAATGTGGAATGCATATTATGTAGATACAATATCCCCATTAAAAATTATTTTATTTCAGGTTTTAAAGATTTTTATTTTTATAGGTGACTAAATTTTTCAACGTCTTCCCTTTTAAAATTATCCACGCCACGCCACTGGTAGATATCCAAAACATGTAAGTTATGCAATCTTTGTGTCGAATAAAGTCCCAAATCAGTTGTTTGTGAAAAACCAAATGAAAAAAATCTGCTTATATTCGGAGATTTAATTGTGTAACAAAATGCAATCTCAATATAATTATGTACATAATATGATTTGTGATACCGATTATGAATGAATATTATACCCCCTTTCTTTGATGAATGCTACGGCCTCCTTCTAATATGCCATAACCTATCCCAAACTTCCATTGAAAACAACAAATAATTTATAAACCATATACCGCACCCCTCTCACCCACACATCATATCCCCAGCATGAGAAGTAAAAAAAAATTCAATAAACAAACGACAAACTACACACTTATGAAAATCTTCAAATATAACGGCGCTGGTCGGAAAAAATGTTACTTTTGTTTTGTTCATAACTTCAATTACTTTCGTTTAATATAGCTTTCGTTTTGACGAAAACTTTCATAAGAACTTAAAGCTCCATTTAAATTAATTAAGGACACAAACCAGGTTTCATTATTGATCGATTGAAGCGCCAAAGCTTCTGCGGGATACATGTACAACATTATTCTTCGATTTCTTGGCGCTAAGTACTATATGAATGTATATACAAAGGTTAGACCTACATATATGTTTATTTTTATATAAAATTATCAAAATAAAACTTGAACAAAAAATACTTGCATAAATACAAAATTCTTCTTCTTTTCTAAAGCAAAAGTTTCTTTTAGAGCCACAACAAAACAATGCAACTTTTATTTCACTTTTTTTGATTTAAAATACAAACTTAAAAGCAACCGACTACTTATCCACATACAAGCTGCTTAGATTTTTATACCCTATTCTAGGGGTATATTAATTTTGACGCATAGTTTGTAACATACCTTAATATTGCCCGTAGACCCCTAAAAGTTACTATATTTATGATCAGCATCGATAGTAATGTCGATCTAGCCATGTCCGTCCGTCCGTCCGTCCGTCCGTCCGTCCGTCGGCAAAAATTAGGCCTTTAAACTGGACCTAGAGAGCTGAAATTTTAACCATATACTATCTAGGGTCCCGAAATAATCAAGTTTAAGAATTTTTGAAATCCGCCCACAGACACGCCCACAAACTCAAAAAAACAAAATTTTGGAAAAAATCGAATTTTGAGCTAGAGAGCTGAAATTTTTTATATATGATCTATGGCCCATAAAACTGATTGGGACATAAAATTTTCAAAATCCGCCCACTGACACGCCCACAATTAAATAAAACAAATTTTGGGAAAAATTGAATTTTGAGCTAGAAAGCTGAAATTTTTTATATATGATCTTTGGCCCATAAAACTGCTTGGGGCATACAATTTTCAAAATCCGCCCACTGACACGCCCACAATTAAATAAAATATTTTTTTTGAAAAACCAAAATTTGAGCTAGGGAGCTGAAATTTTTAATATATACTCTCTAGGGGCCCTTTATGCTCATGTGTAAATATTTTCAAAATCCGCCTACTGACACGCCCACAATTATTTTATTTTTATTTTTGAAAGTCCAAAGTTTGAGCTAGGGAGCTGAAATTTATAGTATATACTCTCTAGGTGCCCTTTATGCTCATACTTAATTTTTTTTTAAATCCGCCTACTGACACGCCCACAATTAAATAAAACAATTTTATTGAAAAATCAAAGTTTGAGCTACGGAGCGTTTGTATTTACAAAAGCTTAGTTTTTTCGATAAAATCCTTTAAATTTTTGCCACGCCCACTTATGAGATATAGGAATAAGAATAGGGTATCCAACAGTTCGCCCAAGCGGACTGTAGCCCGCCCCTATGTTTTTTGATGAATTTCCACCAGCATACTTACGAAGAAAATATTCCGGAGGGAATTTCGCGAAATTCGGGTTGGAATTTTCGTCTACGATACCAATTTATTCCGGAGGGAATTGTTTCCCTTTTTTCGAAATTCATGCCTATACCTATTTTTGAAAAATGGGAAATATTCCGGAGGGAATTTTGTTCACGATAGCCCTGAATATTCTGGTGAATTAACATTATTGACATTTAAAAGTAGATAATACTTTTAACAATTATAACTCAATTATAGCCGTGTTTCTTTGCACGCGGATATAGGGATGGCATCAGAAAACGACCATCGCCGCTTGAGAATTCATCAAAAAAAACTTGGCAGCACACATGCACCTAAGACATGCACCGTGACACAGCTGTAAGTTGTAGTTAAGAAATTAGTATTGAAAATCCTGAAATTGAAAAATATTTACTTCCGCCAATTGAAATTGATGCCAAGCATATTCTAAAATTATGAAAAACAATTTCACATTAACAGATTTGCTAAATTCAATTACCTTTATAATGAAGTTTGAAAAAAAAAAATAATAATAAAATCACGAACAAAATATTCGGCGGGATGTGTTAGTGGTCGGAGGGATGTCAAACTTTGACATTTCCTGAAAAATTTATCGTATCTGTTCATCAGAAACGAGGAAAATGGGTTTTGGAAGCACTGTTTATCCCCGCTAACTGACTTAGCGGCGATAGCTATCCTATATTTATATATATACAATATTTTTATTTGTACTCAAATTGTGTTACATTGTCTATTGATGCTATTTACAATTAATTAATAATGTCTTAAGTCTAATACTTTTTATCGGTGAGCACAGAAGGGGCTCTACTTTGTTCTAGTGATTACATTTAATTTTACATTTTTTAATTAAAAGTTCCTTAAGTCTAACATTTTATTTGTTTAGGATGTGGGATTTTAACGTCGGCTTGAGTACTGCTGACGGTCGTTGGCTGATATGGGAAAATTGATAGGGTTTATGTCTAGGTCCTTGGTGTTTATTGGTTGGTATGGTCGTCTGGTGGTCCTTGCTGGTTGTCGTCTAGTGGCTTCAACCTCTGTTGTGCTGCGTTCCTGCAGCATCGTAGAAGTTCCCAAAGCTGACAGATCCTGCTATTCCAAATGCTGGGTCCGTCATGGAGAGCACCTGGAGATATCGATCGTCTGTGGCTGGATTACCTATAATTAAATTAATAAGAGGGCTGGGATGGGTTGGGGTTTTTCTCAACATCCTGGTGCTGAGGTAATGTATGTGTTTGTCAATCGGGACAATTCTTGCTTTTTCGTAAAGCCTTTCATTGCTATAATAGCGGTAGGAGTTGGGCTTACGGTGAAGGGAGGTGCAATGTCGGAGAGCTGTCGGCTCGAAATTTTTTATTTTTTTCATGTAGGTGGGGCTTATCGTATACTATATTGCGAAACAATATGTTAAAATTGGACGAATAAGTTGCTTGTAAAGCAGAAGTTTCGTTCTAGTTTGGAGACCGCCTCTTACTTTCATAAGAGAACGTAGAAGAGATAAGGCAAGATTTGCCTTACGAAGGGTGAATTTGGCATGTTGGTTAAATTTGAACCTCTCGAAAAAGTGAACTCCGAGGTATTTAACACTTTGCCTGGTTGTGACATCTGTGTTATTAGGGAGCGTCAGCGTTAGGTTCTTGCATTTCGTGGCTAGGCCATTATGCGACGGATTTCTAAAACATATGAGTTCTATTTTAGTGGGATTGATTTTTATTCCCCATTGGAGGTAATATTCCCAAAGTCTAAGGATGTGCGCCTTAACTCTGCGGAGGGCTATTTCTGGGCTAAGCGATGAGCTATATGTGATGGATTCATCCGCGAATAATAGGGTTTTTGTCATTGACGAGTTTGTTGGTTGGTCAGAGGTATAGAGGTTAAAAAAGTTGGGTTCAAGGCGTGATCCTTGGGCGACTCCGGCTAGGATATTTTTAATGTTTGAATTAGTATTCCCCACGCGTACGTAAAATTTGCGGTTAGTGAGGAAACTATGGATGATACGGATAAGATGATTAGGCAAGTGAAGTGACATCAGCTTGCGAACAAGATCATCTTTCCAAACAGGTTCAAATGCTTTTTCAATATCAAGCAGACATGCCACGGTGGTCTCTTTTTTATTTAGAGCCAGAGTTGTATCAGCGTGAAGCTTCAACAACGGGTCAAAGGTAGAGTGGTATGGTTTGAACCCAAATTGGTTATGCTGCACTATTCCCATTGAAGAGCATAGTGAGCGAACTTTGGCAAGAATCAGCGTTTCGGTGAGTTGGCTGAGGTTAGGGAGGAGGGAAATTGGCCGAAATTTGCTTATACAGTTTGCCCCTGGCTTTTTCGGGATTGGAAATATCTCAGCTATTTTCCATTTGTTTGGGAAATAACTGTTGTTAATACAATTATTCAGAATAATTGTGAGGATAACAATTGCAGTTGGAGGTATTTTTTTTTATTACGAAGTTTGAGATCTTGTCAGGTCAGGAGGATTTTTTTGAGTTTCCGTAGTGGATTGTGTCGTGAAGGTGTAGTGGGTTTGTGAAAATATCATCGGTTTTCGTGAAGACTGATAATAATGATTCTTCAGAGAATGTGTTAAGGTGGCCAGCGTTCTGAGATATTAAACCTCTAACTTCGTCATTCACGTTTAAGAAAAAGTCGGTTAGATGGGTGGGGAGATTTGGTTTAAAATTACTTTCAAAGAAGTCCGCAAAAGCATTCGTTTTCTCTTGGTCCGACGTTAGAAAGGCGTCGTTGTATTGCAGTTGGCCAAGTATGGGATATTTCTTTTCAACAATTTGGTTAATTTGCTTAAATGTGTCCGGTCCAGGTTTTATGACGTTAAGTCTTTTTCTGAACTGGGAGTCTATAAATGTTTTGGTGTTTTAGTCGATGAGAGTATTGAGGCACCTGAGTTGGGAGTGAACACTCTGGTATTCATCACCGTGTGTACTAAGAGTACGGTGAAAAACTCTTTGCAGAATTTTCCGAAACGTTTGCCTATACTCATACATATTTTGTATATGCTGGGGAAGGTCCTTGTATTTAGACTTGGAAATCCGTGGTTGTGCTTGTTCAGCAATAGTGTCAGAGATTGAGTTTTCAATGGTATCGATTGCGGTGTCCAAAGCTTATCCGTTAAGGAGCTTTGGAATACTTCCCAATTAATTTTTTTGTAATTGATGAATTCTTGCTGGGGAGTAGCAAGAATGTTAAGATTTGTCCGAAGACGAAGAACTAATTTTACCGCTAAGTGGTCAGAATCTGATACTATTGCAGTACAGGTGAAGTTACAGAGTGTAGGAATTCTACAAATGAGCTGAGGGGAGCACATGAAAAAGACGAGTTTCGAAGGAGTTCTGGGGAATGTGGGGATTGATTGAGATACAATCTCGAAGGAGTGGTTGTGTGAATTGGCAAGGAGCCAGTCGGAGATAGCTACTCCTTGCGGGGAGCTTAAAGTATCCATTCATAATTGATGGCGCGCATTGAAATCTCCACCAATTGTAAATTGTGTGAAGTTAAGGCAGAAGGCGTTAAGCAGGTCCAGGTCGTGTTTTATGTCAGCTTGGGAAGCTCCGCACTGATTGTACAAAGATATCAGAAGGATACTTTCGTTGTTCTCAAGTGCAATGACTACACAGGTTACCGCAAATGTAACCAAACCTGGGATAAATACCTTTTGGCATTGAAAAGATGATCTTAACAAAATGGCAGTGAAAGTTTTGGCAAGATCTTTGTCCGTGCGGAAAAGGGTGTACTTATCAAAGTAAAGTTTATGTCTCGAGACTAATTTAGTTTCTGAGAGCAAAACGGCGTCGGGTTTGTTTTTCGTTAGAAAATGTTGGAAGGATATCCGTTTAGGATGGGAAACTAGGGATCCAACGTTATACGAGATAACGTTCAATTGGTTTATTGTCCTAGACATACTTTAAAATAGAAGTCGAGAAACATATGTTTCTTACCGGTTTCATCGGGTCAGGCCTCGTAGAGAGGGAGAAAGTCGGAAATTTTTGAGAGGACCACAATGGAAAAACCTCTTTTATTTTTGCTGGGAACAGGTACCGCAGGTAAACCTTTGCTGAACCCTTTGTTATTGAGTTTTTATAACTCGCAGGTTTTTTTGTTAAGCTTAAGTCAATATTTTTCCGCGCACGACTGTACTGGTTGAAGCACTGATATAAACTGATAGCTATCCTCGCTAAAGTTAGCGTATATAGGATAAGTTGTTGTTGTATTTTACATGAACATTTCAAATTATCCCTATATCCGCGTGCAAAGAAACACGGCTAATAACAACTCACCTTCACATAACGCATACATTTATTATGAGAAAACAAAATTGTTCAGTTTTAATTCTTTAAAGTGTTGCTTACTCTTAGATGTTAATTCTTAGCCAGCATTTCACAATAGCGCATTGCCGCATTGCTAATTCGATTGACTACGACAATTGTCGCTTCGATTGGTAATCGACAACTGCAATCGAGGAATTTGAATCCAAAACTAGTCTCCGTTATCACGCTGTTGAAATGAAATTTGAGTTTTTAAAAACACTGGCGGAAAACTACTCGTAATTAGAAACAAAACACTTGACACAGTCTCACGGCCGAAAAGTGAACTGAGTAAAAAGAAATTCTTCCGGTACCGTAGATAGGCTAGGTTACCAGCCACCACAGAGAAAAAGCCCGTGGTATGATGATGTATGCATTTACCGGTAGAAGGTGACAGAAGATGCACTTCAGCGCAAAACAAGGGCAGCGAGGGAAGTGTATCGAGCTAAGAGAAGAAAATAAAAAATAAAAAATAAAATAAAAGTAGAGAGTGATAGGGTAGAAGAGAACCCATGTCCTGTCAATGAAAAACTGATTTTACAACCCTGTATAGAGAGCTATAAGAAAGCTTAAGAACAATAAGGCGACCGGCTTAGATGGCTTACCAGCGGAGCTTTTCAAATACGAAGGTGATGTTTTCATTAGGTGCATCAAATCAATAACCAAGTATGGGTGGAAGAAAGCCTGATCGATGACTGGACTATTAGCTCCATACGCCCCATCTACAAGAAAGTCGACCCTATGGCTTGCAAGAACTATCCTATATCCCTGCTATATGCCGCATATAGATCCTATCCAACGAACTGTGTGAACGTCTCAAGCCGTTCTGCAACGCACTAATCGGCACGTACCACTATGGCTTCTGGCCCGGCAGATCGACAATAGACCAAATTTTCACAAAACATCGATGTTGAGAGACTAAACATTGTTTTAACATCGTAACCTACTTTTAAGTGCAAATTTTGAATATTTTTTTTACGAAATCGAAGACTTCGCATGCGTTGCCGTACTACTACATACTACAAACATATACGAGAGCTTAAAAAATACCTATACATACATATATTTATACGAGAATAGGCATGGCTACGTTATGTTTCATTGGCTTTCACTTGTGGATAGAGAGCTGACTGCAAATAACGTGCTTCCATTGATGGATACGACCAACGTCATTCTTTCATTCAGTTCACTCACATCATGATCATAGTTCAGAATTCAGTTTATCATTGTTAGTAGTTTCATCATTTTTGTTTTCGTTTTATTTAAGTTGCATAGCCACATCAACAGCCTCTGAGAGATTGTTCTCAAAAGCGGGATAAACTCTTAATAAGGGGCCTAAACTATATAAAGCAACAATCAAAAAAGGTGATCTTTAAAAAAAAAAAATTGGGTCGTTGTGTGGTGTTGCACAGTTATTATTGGATATTGTTTCCGGATGTGCTGACAGGTGCGAATGGAATGGTTGGAGTTATTGTACGGTGTTCCGGTTTTAAAATATTACGTTGCCGTAACTTATATATTATAATTAGGGCTGGGATTTCCATATGTTTTTTCTCACTACATTTAGAAGCCTAAGACTAAATTATGAATCATAAAATTTCCTTTAAAATGGCATTTAATCGTTAGTGTATATTTTTGATTTACTAATATTACGCACTTTCCAAACACACACCATTCCTCTCTTCTTACAAAAATATATTGACATTTTTGATAAATTTGTTCTACGAGTAGCTTCATTCGCATTCCAGTTGAATTTTCTACAAATACACATATGCAGGATAGGTGCGATTTTTTAGTAAACTAATGTAAACGTGCATTTCATTTCGTCTCTTCTTGTTGTCTTTGGTTGTTGCATTTTATTTCTATTTTTATACCCTATTCTAGGGGTATATTAATTTTGACGCATAGTTTGTAACATACCTTAATATTGCCCGTAGACCCCTAAAAGTTACTATATTTATGATCAGCATCGATAGTAATGTCGATCTAGCCATGTCCGTCCGTCCGTCCGTCCGTCCGTCGGCAAAAATTAGGCCTTTAAACTGGACCTAGAGAGCTGAAATTTTAACCATATACTCTCTAGGGTCCCGAAATAATCAAGTTTACGAATTTTTGAAATCCGCCCACAGACACGCCCACAAACTCAAAAAAACAAAATTTTGGAAAAAATCGAATTTTGAGCTAGGAAGCTGAAATTTTTTATATATGATTTGTGACTCCTAAAACTGCTCGGGATAAAAAATTTTCAAAATCCGCCCACTGCCACGCCCACAAAAAAATAAAACAATTTTATTGAAAAACCAAAATTTGAGCTAGGGAGCTGAAATTTTTAATATATACTCTCTAGGGGCCCTTTAAGCTCATGTATAAATATTTTCAAAATCCGCCCACTGACACGCCCACAAATAAATAAAACAATTTTTTTGAAAATCCAAAGTTTGAGCTAGGGATCTGAAATTTATAATATATACTCTCTAGGGGCCCTTTAAGCTCATGTATAAATATTTTCAAAATCCGCCCACTGACACGCCCACAAATAAATAAAACAATTTTTTTGAAAATCCAAAGTTTGAGCTAGGGAGCTGAAATTTATAATATATACTCTCTAGGGGCCCTTTATGCTCATGTGTTAATTTTTTTTTAAATCCGCCTACTGACACGCCCACAATTAAATAAAACAATTTTATTGAAACACCCAAGTTTGAGCTAGGGAGCGTTTTTTTGATAAAATCCTTTAAATGTTATATAACAAAATATGTAGAGCGTTCTTAACAATTTAACCATACTTAGACTTTTGTCACGCCCACTTATGAGGGATAGGAATAAGAATAGGGTATCCAACAGTTCGCCCAAGCGGACTGTAGCCCGTCCCTATGTTTTTCGTTGTCATTGATTTCATCTATAAAGCAAAAATATTTTTTGACTCCAAGTGTGCTTTAAACTAAAGTTCTAATTTACTAAATTACTTGTTTTAAAAATTATTGTTCAGTGTGAAATGTAAGAAATACTGTTTGCTCTAGGAATTATTTTTAGAGTTGTATAAAATATTTACTAATTTCAGGAACGATGCCTAAGGCGAGAGCACCTGCTGCCTCGCATCTTCGAAAATACGTTGAGAACAATCCCAACGCTTTAAAAACAGATGGAAGTATTTTATTTTGTAAAATTTGCAACAAAAGCGTGTGTTTTGAAAAAAAAAATTCAAGTTGATCAACATCTAAAAAGCCGAAAGTACAAGGAACTCGAAGAAAGATCTCAACTAGAAGTATCTCAACAATTACTGCTGTTTGAAAATGCGCAAAATACGATTACATTCAATATGAAATTATGTGAAGCCCTTCTAGCTGCGAATATTCCCTTAAGTAAATTAAGTAACCCTAATCTAAGAAACTTTTTAAAAAAATATACCACGGAAATCATACCGGATTTTACAACACTCCGTAAAAATTATGTATAAAAATGTATAATTCGCTAATACGAGTAGTTAAAATAAGAAGGGGAAATCAAGGACAAATATTCGTGGGTTTCAATTGATGAAACCACTGATATTCAGGGACGATTTGTAGCAGATGTTATTGTAGGGATTTTGGATACGGACGAGGATAAATGCAAAAAAAGATTTTTTATTAATGTTATTGAATTATAAAAACTTACCATTCCACTATAGCCCAAGCATGATTATTTTGAATTTACAAAATAAATTAATTAACAAAAATAAAGTCCTTCTTTTTTTAACGGACTCGGCGACCTATATGGTTAAGGCAGCTCGAGGATTAAAACTATTTTATCCGAAATTAATTCATGTCACTTGTTTAGACCATGCATTACATCGAGTTGCGGAGGAAATAAGGTGTCATTTTAAAAATGTAGATGTTTTAGTTTCGGTAAGTCCACGACCGATCAGATATTCACACTACGGCAGATCCTGGAGAAAACCCAAGAAGTACAAATCGATACCCACCATCTTTTTATCGATTTTAAGGCCGCATATGACAGCATCTATAGAGACGAGCTATACAGAGCCATGTCTCGTTTTGGCATCCCTGGCAAACTTGTCAGATTGTGCAGAATGACGATGAAGAACGCCCGCTGCTCCATAAAGGTCGGAAACAATCTCACCGAGACCTTTGATATCAAAAAAGGATTTAGACAAGGTGATGCGCTGTCATGTGACTTCTTCAACATCATACTTGAGAAAATTGTGCGAAACTCGTAAGCCAACACTAGAGGCACAATTTTTCAAAAGTCTGTGCAACTACTTGCATATGCTGACGACATTGACATAATTGGCAGAACACAGCGAGCTGTCACTGCTGCGTTTGCAAGTATTAGCACAGAAGCGGCAAAAATGGGTTTAGTGGTGAATGAGGGCGAAACCAAGTATATGCTGTCAACAAGACACACAACATCGACGAATCGGACAGAACGTCACGATAGACAGCTACAACTTTGAGGTAGTTAGGGACTTTGTCTACCTTGGCTCCGCTATAAATTCTGAAAACAACATCAAATCAGAAATCACACGAAGAATTACATACTTGCCAACCGCTGGTTCTTTGGCCTAAGAAGGCAATTGACTAGTAAGGCCTTGTCTAGAAACACTAAGGAGACTTTGTATAAGACCCTCATAATCGTGGACATTAGCAAAAGCGGATGAAGATCTCCTTGGTCGTTTCGAACGCAAAATTTTTCGAGTGATTTTCGGTCCCGTTTGCGTTGGCGGGCTTTGGAGGAGGAGATTTAACACCGAACTTTACGAGCTGTACAGCGACATCGACCTTGTCAAAAAAGTGCGAATAAGTCGACTAAGATGGCTAGGACATGTAGAGCGAATGGACACCAACGCTCCGGTTCGAAGAGTCTTCGATTCCAACCCGGAGGGACAACGCAGTAGAGGAAGACCACGCCTAGGTGGCGCGCGCAAAAGGAAGGTGATCTCAACAAACTTGTAGTGCGCAACTGGAGGCAGTTAGCCAAAGATCGTGCAAACTGAAGAGGTGTATTGGTTGATGTCCAGGTCCACTCCGTACTGTAGCGCCACCTAAGTAAGTAAGTAAGTAAGTAAGATGTTTTAGTTTCAAATAGAAAAAACAATATTTTTAAAGGCACCAAGTCGAATTGATTTCATTAAGGGCAAATTTCCTTCAACACCTCTTCCACCCCAGCCTATAGTTGCTAGGTGTGGAACGTGGCTTGAAGCAATATTATGCAAAACATTTTGAAGATTTCCAAATAGTTGTCAATAGTTTCGATGATGGTGATGCCATCGCAATTAAAAAAGCAAAAGAAATGTTGAATCAACCCCTTCCTAAAAGTGAAATTGTTTTTATTTGCTCAAATTATAGTTTTCTATGTGGCACGATCACAAAGCTTGAAGGTAGAAGCACATTGAAAAATCAAATCGATTTAGTTGATGAAACTTTTGCAAAAATTAATTCTATAAAAGGCCCTATTGGTGCAATTATTAAAAAAAAATTAGGATTGTTTTTGAAAAAAATGAAGGGTATTCTAAAATGAAAAGTTTAAATAATGTATTAAGTCTGAGCAACAATAACGCAAGCTGTTTTAATAATCTTACAATGGATGAAATTTGTTGTTTAAAAAACTCTTCCCTTACGTCAGTTGACGTAGAACGTTCTTTTTCTCTCTATACAAAACTTTTCAAAGGCCAAATAGGCAAAGTTTTGTGTTTGAAAACTTTAAACAAAGTTTCCTTATTAATGTGAACAAAACATATGAAAATAGTATTTAAGTTTCTATTACATTTTTTCGTTTTTGGAAGATATGTATAGTATAATATTGTTAACATTTTAAACAAAAATATTTCTTATTTATAAAATTTCTAAAAATTCTTTTTTTTATTCTTTTTTGGGAAAAATATAAATTTTCCATATTTTACTGCATATTCTCCATTTATAAGGGCATATTATTTTAAGCGCATATTTCCGATTTTTAAGTGCATGAAAATCCCAGCCCTAATTATAATTATTGTTTAATGCATACAAAACTTTATTTTGATTTCTGGCCGAATATTTCCTTATTGATCTGTCAAAACAATAAAAACACCATACGAAACTTAAACCAGAATGTAGCTAGTGCTAGTATAGTTTTCGGGTTCAAAAGACTTCGGTTTTTAGACCCACGATATTACACAATTACATATTATTTATGTGGATATTATGCTGGAGCAAAACTTCTAGTCATCGAATATAAATATGAAAGAAATGCTTTGTCTCTTTGGTTACTTTTCATGAAGTACACATTTGTTGCGAGGGTGCTTACCTTGGGATGAAAAACCTTTTATTTTTCCATTTTCCCCATTCAAGTTATTTTTTTTCCTCTCTCCTATTCCGGTTGAAATTGCCTTGTGCTTTCATGGAACACTTTCCCCAAAGGAGACATATTTTAGTAAATGCGCTAATAGATTGGAAGTAGGCTTATGCAGCAACAAAGTGGAAATAATGACTTGGGGAATATTTCCGGAAATAATTTACTGTGTCATTGTTCGTGAAATTCATTTCATTTTCTTTGCTATTTTTTGGCCAATTTCATTTCTCAAATGACACTGCCTCGTACCTCTTTACATTTCTATTGGTTTGGAGAATGAGGCAATAAATAATACTCGGGAGAGATGTGTAATGGAATATTAGCAGCTGCTTCTTGAAAGGGGAGACAATTTGTAAGAATTTAAAAGAAAATATTCAGTTTGCAATGTTTTTAGCTGAGGCATCAAGCTTAGACTATGAATTCCGGGTCTAAATGTTATTGTATGTTGGTCCGATATGCACATTGGTGAGTTAGTATCAAGGGAGTATGTACAGGCGTCTGGCAAAATGTAGATATATGTACTCCAAATAATATGTAATCTTCCCAAAATTAATGGGCCAAATGCCACAGAAATGCAACTGCAAGAATGGAACTTTTGAAATGTTTGATGAAATGAGGTTTTGCAGACAATTATGTTCTTTCCTATCTCCATATTTCTACAGCAAACTAATCGAATTACCATTTCAAGTGACGGAGGTTTCCATTTTAATAAAGGTCTTTGGAGTTTTCGGTCAACTGAATTTTAATGACCTATACTATAGTGGCTTTCGGTCTGGCAGATCGATTGCTGTCGTTTAGCTCCAAGCGGCAGAGCCATTGTAGTCGACGTGTTTTGGCTTGTTGCACCACATCAACATCTTGAAATAACCCATTATGAAATCCCGTAGGATCAGAAAATCCACAAGATTAGTCGGGCCTTACTTCTATAAGGAAATTTTTATACAAGATATGACAAGTATTAGGTGGATCGTGAGTTTCCTGTCAGGCCATTGTGGCTTGAAGTTCAATCTTGTCAAATTGAATCTATGTTCAGAGACAGAATGCAGGTTTCATCAGAAGGAGTGTCCGAACATATTCTCTGTGAATTATCGTTAATGCAACATATATATCACTGAGAAATACGTTCGCCAGCAGAGTTAAGAAGCCGCCACCCTTCATAAGGAATGTGGTACGTCTCTTGGAACCGTTAACCCTTAAGATACAATGGATCTTTCAAGTTGCAGTCATATTTGGGCATGGGAATTTATAAGAAAAAAAATCAGGAACGAGCGTGTCTTTTGTTAAGGATACCCAATTGTCTTTAATTGACTGTCATTAGCAAAGCAATAGACCTAATCCAAAAGCCTTCTTCCTTTGTGTGGAGTTTCCTATTTAACCCTTAAAATATCGCGAAATTATGATAGCCGGCGCACTGTGGGACCAATTCACCTTTTCCATTGCAGATATCATGACTTTTGAACGAATAAGGGTGATTCAGAATCTTTTGGTGAAATAAGATTATGTAAATGACTGGCAGACTAATCAGTGGAAGAAAAAAATAAATGAACCCGGTTTTGAGGTGGTTTTTACATGTATTAAAACTGTACTTTTTGTTTTATTTTGCGGTACATTCAACAAAAATTTTAAAATGCATTTTGCGTCAAACAGTGAAGGAAAAAGGTAACATTTTACAAAACTGTTTCATAGCAGCCAACTTGACTCCAGAGTGAAGGTCATATGCTACGTGGCCCTATCATCGCTTTTATGGTTGTTGTATGAAAAAGATTCGGGTTTTGGAGAGAAAATGTATTAGGGCCTGTTGTCGGTTGTTCCGAATGCTTGCATTCAACTATATAAAATACTTTGACAACAAGGTGCTATACGATTGGGCTCAGTTGGATATTATGGAAAATTTCCTATTTCAGGTGAGTCGAAGGCACGTTGCAAGGGAGATGACCAGCGACAATAGTACACCAAATAAAATGTACATAGAGAGTAGGCTCCGGTCTGGCATTATCCCGCCAGAAGCATTTATCCATATTGATGCAAGAGGGCTGGTAAAGACGAGGGGTAAAATTAGTATACGTTTAGTATTTTAAGCAAGTTAAGTAGAGTAGCTAGGTAGTTTGTAATTTGTTTTATATAAAATATAAAATTTTAAAAATGCGGAGTTTTAAAAATGTTCTTGATGAAAACATACGTAAGATTATCTAGAACGTTAGTTAATAATATACAACACATAATAATAAATGAATTTAAAAGTCAAAGTGTGTTGGACTACTAATCTAAACTAAAACTGTAGGCTCTTTCCACTTCGCACAATGGAAAAGCTAGGTCTTTGGGCCGTTAAAGCCTAAGACTCCTTTGCGTTTGGAGATAAGATCGATCTTCAATAAAGAACTGATGATCGCCTTGGATTTTTCCAATGCTCGGTTAATTCATCTTTTAGACGAAGGAGCACCAGAGATGCCAGAAACATTGTAGCATGGCGATATTTGAGAGTTAATGTTCTCGGTAGCAGAGGTGGTACGTTTATCATTGCTCGACAACAGCTCGTCGTATCGGGGGAATCTTTCTGCTACGAACCTTTCAACAGAAAAAAATTTGCACGAAATCAGTCGAAATCTACATCGAAATCGAAAGGTTCCCAATGCATTTGGAAGATTTAGATTTCTCTTATTTTTGGGAGATTTCGATGAAATCACATCTTCATACAGTCGTAGCAAAAACACCATGATACACCAATTATTTTTCACCCAGCGATGTATCGAGAACTTGGTTTCGTTTACGTTATATAGTGGATCTTCCCTTACTCGAACTTCTGTTACTCGAACTTTTCTCTTATTCGAATTTCTACCGAATGAGGCCATTGATCAGCAATTTTTTTCAAAGTTTTGTTAAGAATATTTAAAAAAGGGTTGAAAAGAACTGTTTTTATTTTGTTAAAAAAATGGGTTCCGAAAGACTTTGACAGCGACAGAAAGAGGAAAAATAGATGCTTTCAAGGAGTTAGGACTCTCAGGCCGAAAAATTGCAAGGAGGCTACATAGAAGTAAGACTGTTGTAAACAGTCTCAAATTCTACTCTACCAGTGATTAAAATAAGGGATAACATCGTAGTATCAGCCAGCATAGAAACGGTTCGAAGGATAATACGAAAAAGTGGTAGATACTTAAAAAGAAACCTGTTTTGAGGCAAGTACACAAGGAGCATCGAATGAATTTTGCATGAGAACATGTCTTTTCGCATGAAAAAAAGTTAACCTTGACGGCCCCGATGGTTACAACTTTTATTTCCATGATCTAAGAAAGGAGGAGCTTATTTTGGCAAGACATCACAACTGAGTTGGGGTTTTTTGTCCACAACAATGAACGGAAACAACTACAAATGTTTGCTGAAACGGTCATTTCCAAAAGTGAAAAACATTTTCGAACCCCTGTCTTGGATATTGCAACAAGACAATGACCCTATCAACACTTCCGGGGTTGTTAGAAGTTGGATGCAATCAGAAGACGTAGAACTTTTGCCATGGCTGTCCGATTTGGGCATGGTTATCTCGTAAAGTGTATGAAGGCGGCAGACAATTTGAAGACAAGGGCACTTCAATCGAAGCTATTCGTGATGACTGGGCCCAAATTGCTCTTATTTGTTTAAAATAAACTGTATGATTCTATTCCAAACCGTCGTAAAGAGGTCATATCAAAAAATGGTGCCAACGAATTTTCCACATCGAATCAATCGGTTCTCCTTCGATCACCGCAATTTAACGACGTAAGGTGTGGTTAGTACTTAGATGGGGGACCACTTGGGAATACCGCGTGTTGTTGGCATATCTTGCTAACGTCTGACAACCATCCAAGAGTATCAAATTGTCATGAGAAAGCTTCTCAAATTCGCCGTTCGGATTCGGCGTAAAATTGTAGGACCCCTCCACTTCGCATGAAAGTGGTTGGAGAAGCTAGATTCAGGTCCTGCATGGGTGAGAATAAATAAAGCGATAATAAGGATAAGATAAGATAATAAGGAATAAAGGGTTATCAATCATTTTGAAAACCAAGAGTTCTCTTTTGGGAAAAATGTTTGGAGCAGTAATAGAAACAGCCTCGCAACCTGTCAATTTGATGATTTTACTAAAGCTTTCTATAATTCAAAGTTTCTATAACTCGAATTTATTTCCCGTACCTTGAGATTCGACTAAGGGAAGTTCCATTGTAATTTATTGTCTTTGCTGTATATATTTTAGGCCTGGAAAAATCGTCAAGCTCCATGCAAACCCAAAAAGTGGTCGAAAAAGGTGATTTTTGCTTTTATTTTTTTACTTTGATATTTTGATTTGTTTTACAACCAAAACATGTAAGTAATGAAAATAATTAATCAATCTAGTTGGCATATTTTCTGTAAGGACATCACAAAGCTACGACTTTTTTTTAACTCTAAAACAAAATGTCCAACTTTGAAGAACTATAAAATCAAACGACTTTCATGTCAGAAACATCATTTGGTACTCATTTTGGTAGCTCATTTTGTGTTGTTATAAGGAATCAAAACTCAATAATAATAAGAACATAGGGCCGTCATTGATCTCAAGTAGGCACTCTTAAGCTGCTGTGATAACTTTACTTATATTAAGCCTATTGAGCTTCGAGTCTCTAACTTGGTAGGAAAATTACAGTCAGTAACACCAAGAATTTAAAGCAGCAATTTTTATATCTATGCAAGAACTTGACGAAATTGCATAAGGCAGTGCAGCATATATGAATGATTCGCAGCCCCTTATGAATTTCCATTGATTTCCCATTTGACAAATAACATTACTACATCAGTCGCTTACCGACATAAAACGAAAACATAAAACTCAAATTAACTCTGGAGAATCAATAAATTTTCCACCCTCTTTGCGACCATTAGCTAACATCAAATCAACCCCTCGTTTCATTGACATCTCATTAGGCATTAACCTCTATCGCCAACACCACCGACGAAGAAGAGCGTGTTTTGCAGCAATTCTTGCCGAAAACAAGGCCATTAAGGATTCACAGAACCTTACATGCCATAGAGCATAGACACACCCACCTTTCTGACGAGTCCCAAAATTAACATCGAAATGTGATTCCACCCGCCCTTTGAGAGTCACGTAAAGAAATGCGGCAAAAATATCTCATTAAGTGGCCGAAAAAGGGGAGCGGTTGGCTCGGCGCGTATCTTTTGCTGCACATCACATTACTACTAAAGAACAAGATGACAAATCCACAAAACGATTCAAGCTGTTGTCTTCCTTCGTTCATTTGCAGCAAATTAATAAGATACCGATAACAAGGTTAGGCAATCCTAAGGATAACTTTCTAACTTTTATTTGTGTACTTTCATAGATACATTTTCCGAATCTCATCATCAAGGGAATGCCAGTGAATGGGTATGAATAGCAACAGTGAATATACTCGTTTTTCTGTTTCGTTTGCTAAAGGTGGATAGAAACGAGATCCCCGAAGGGACCAACCAGCCATAATCTACAAGTAGGCTGGATCAAGTGATATCGCATCGCATTCCCCCCGCCCAAGTGCAACTCAAAGCGTCTATTAATTTAATGATAATCGCAAAGACGCTTTATGTGGTTGTTGCAAATTTTTTCTTCTTCATAAGCTGCCATTGCGTAACTCTAGCAACGGTTTTATTTTGTTTCTAGATTCCCAAGTGGTCTCATTTAATTTATTATCAATTCATAGCCTCGCATCGCATCAGATCCTTTATGGGACGACAACCGGCATCGCAAGGACGGGGTATTGCATTCATTCGAAAGTATCGTGTGTTGTGGCATTGCGTAGTTCGATTTTTATTACTGTGCTTGAAATTTACCGTTCATTTGGGAGTGGGCAATAGGGACTTTTCTCTAAGTACTGCTCTGTGAGGTTATGAGCGGCGTGGCTTAGCATCAGATGGCATGCGGGCATTCGTGGGCAATCGACGGGAATTGATGCGGGAATTACATTCGCTTATTTTAGTAGCTGGATGCGTGCAAAAGGAGCGGCATTTCGTTTGTCAATCTTTGTAGAGTGCAGACATCAGCAAATTGATCACGTTCCAAAGTTTACGTTTGCCTGAAATAGTAATGAATGATGGACGAGCCAAATAAATGAGTGGTGACCCTCATGTACTTAGTTAATAGCATTAAGGAAGGAACAATTTGGGCAAGTTTTGGGTTTGCTTAGATTATGAGAGGAAGAATGCTATTTGAATTGCTGGGCCACGCAACGTAGCTTAACTATGAAAAGAGGCAAGATATAATGCAATTTCTGTTAGTCCATAGTCAGGCAGGATATTTGCTTTTTGTCTAACAAATGCAAAATAATGATATAAAGCATTAAGTTATTTATGTGCATGTTTTTGCATCTGAGTTAAATCGTTGATGCCAGAGTAACCTAAATAATTAACCGAGCGGATGTTCAAAATAGACGACACGTACTTTGTACTACTATCCTGACGTTAACAGTAGCCCTGCCTCTAATTCTCACTTTGAGTTTTTTTCCTACAATACATATTTTCTTAAAGGGCCCAGGACCCGTGGCGAGTCTCTGCATGAGACACTGCAGCCTTCCATCCTCCGCGATCCCGGGCACACTGCTTTCAGTTGTCTAGACCAAACGCTCTGGCATCCGCTATGGCTTGGTTTTTACAACGAAGGTTTGGTGTTCCTTGCCTTCTCAAACCTGGGGGCTGGGAGTGGAAGATCTTCTTGGCTGGAGCATTATTATTCATTCGCTCAATGTGGCCGAACCAATGTAGTCGACGTATTTTTGCTTTTTGGACTACATCTAAATCTTGGTACGGCTCATAGAGTTCGCGGTTGTATCATCTCTTCCATTTGCCCTCGTCGCACATAGGTCCAAATATCCCAGAATCAGCTCTCCTTTCCTGGTTATTCGGAGCCGCAAAGCTCAACTGGCAGTTTCGGTTGATGTTAAGTCCGATTACTTCGTTTTGTTCTCGTTGACTTCAAGGCCAACCAATTTTGCCTGTTCTTCAATATCCATGAATGTCTCTAACCCGGCACAGCACGCTGAAGTCGCCGATGTCGTCCGCGTATCCCAGTTGTTGGACGGATCTGTTGAAGATAATGCCTTCCGTATTGACACCTGCCCTGTGCACTATCTGCTCCAGAACATAATTAAAGAAGTCACACAGTCATGACAGCGCATCTCCTTGCCGGAATCCGGTACAGGTTTGGAATTTTTCGGAAGAACTGTTTCCATACTACACATTGCACAGCGTGCTTTCCAGCGTGAAGCGACACAACTGGATCAGTTTTGCCGGGATCCCGGATTCGGTCATCGCCAATTAGAGCTCCTGGCGATGAATGCTATCATATACGGCTTTAAAGTCGATGAAAAGATTTAGTCTCTCGACTTGAAATTCTCACAATACATTAACAATTCATTCTTCATATTACACTTAAACCAAAAACAAATCTGCAATCAGTATTGCCTTGTTAGTAAAGCTAAGACTCAGTATAGCTGTTTAAGATAGAAAACCAGACGGCGCTGAAATCACTTGAAGGTTGGAGGACGATTTCTACTGTGGTTACCGCTGACCCATTTCAGAATGTTGCTCAAAAATTTCACATGGAAACAAAAAAGTATCTAATTAAAATTTTAATTAATAAAAATTGAATATTAATCCAAGATATATAAAACATTAAATTAATAACAATAAGTAGTATTAAATTAAATGAATTGTAGGTTTCGTGCACGAACCTAGTTCCATCAACAAAACTCGATAAGAAAACAACACAATTTAGATGACTATAAAAGAAAATAAAAGAAAACAGTCAAGGATGCACTATGTGCATAAAAACACGCGTATTGGACACAAATAACTACCACAGGACCTAGGACATAGCATCGCCAAATATTCGTTTATGTGCGGATGATTTTCATAGTTGGACTATTGGTTTTTTCATACGTTCCTGGGTGGAATTTGTGCCTCGAACCACCAACTGGGCAGGCCAACTATAACCATTGATTCACTGGTGACTCGGATGCCTGACAGTAAAAAAGTCGAAAAACGCGACAAAAGCTGCAAGAAAGGCCTATCGCCTATTTGTAACTAGTACCTGGACGTGTAAGTAAATAAAATGTATTTTTTTAATAAAGCAGATAAATGATTTTCTTCCTTTTTTCAACTTTCTCGTATCTACTTTACTTTTACCGAGGATTTTCTTCAAACTTCGAATTTGAAGCTTTTAGGTATAAATCTCTCGTCCATTTTTTGTACTCTTTAAAAAATAACGGTACCTACAAACAATGATAATAATTATTGAACATAGCTTCAAACATGATCAAATAAATTATATTATTATATTAGGACAATTATGTAAATTAAATTTTAGATACTATCTACAAAAGATTCAAATCTTAATGTGTCTCTGAGAACTTAATATTTCTCGAAATAAATGAAATGAAACTCATTTTTACAACGCTGATTTTCCTAAAAACGGCTTTAACGATTGATCGTATTTTAAGTATAAGATAATTGGCTTGAGCGTAGGAAAATGGCGTACACAGTTTTTCCCAAAATATTCGATACTTTAAATAAATGTTTATATGCAAAACAAGTCAAGTAATTTTTAGAAAAAAAATGTACATCCCAGCTTATAAAATCTTCCCTAATTCTCCATATGTCGCTACACCGAAAAAAAACGACATATCATTTTAATATTTTGTTAATATCAAATAGCATATCATATCAATTTCTCAAAAAATGATACGAAAGATTGTATTTATGAAAATTAAAATATTAGATTAATAATTATAAGGTAAGGTAGATATTAAAATATAAAAAAATTAAAATTATTTTCTATATTGTAATATCAAATAGTAATATCAAAATTTAGTTTGTATTTAACCATATTTCTACAATTTTAATATCATATTAACGCTATTACAATATTAACTTGATGTACAAAAGGCTGTGAATTGATTATTTTGATATCTTAAAATATCAACATGATTGCGTTCTCTAAACTACATATATTATTCTAAATTATATTATTAGTCGGGCGCAGTGGCTCAATGGTTAGTGTGTCGGACTACTAATCAAAGGTCCCCGGTTCAATTCCCGCCGGGGCCAAGTAACATCTTGAGTTTTTTCCACTGCCCCACCTCTTGCGAACGTCTGACAAACATCTAAGAGTATGTATGTCATGAGAAGCTTCACAAATTTGCCGTTCGAGCTCGGCGTAAAATTGTAGGTCCCTTCCACTTCGCAAAGAAAAAAAGAAAGAAAAAATTAGCATCAGCAATATCAGTTTTTGCATATCAGTTTGGCATTTATAATGTAAAATTTTAACTAGGAAATGTTAAAACGATTTTATCATTTTAACATTTTAATTTTCAATATATGAATTTTCATAGTAAATCCATATGGTGAATGTAATAGTGATATGATCAGTATATCAAAAGTGATATTTTTAATGTTGGATCACTTTTATCACCGAAAAATGTTAATTTCACAGTTGTTTTATCAAAATATTTTTTTCGGTGTACAGTCTTCGGCAGGTTATAGACTTCTACCTGCCTCCATTCTTATGTGTCTTTTTCTGTATTTCTCTAGTTTCGAACGTTAAGTGTTTGCGTGCCGTTGGTTGCATTATATATCCATTTTATCCTGAGTCTTGCTCTTATCCTCGCGTTTTCAGGGTTACCGTTGAATGTTCTTCTAGTTTTCTTGAGTCATTTATTCTTACGAAATATCCAAACCGTCTTATGCTTTTTTGCTTTAGCGATCTGCACTATGACTGCGCATTCGAGTAATGCATTAACTTCCCTGTTTGTTCGCCGATTATATATAATTTTTTATTAATTATATATTTTTGAATTTTGAATTTTTGTATATAAACTGTAAATAGCATTAAGTGAAAGTTGAATAAAAAACATAGGGACGGGCTACAGTCCGCTTGGGCAAACTCTTGGATACCCTATTCTTATTCCTATCCCTCATAAGTGGGCGTGACAAAAGTCTAAGTATGGTTGAATTGTTAGGAACGCTCTACATATTTTGTTATATAACATTTAAAGGATTTTATCGAAAAAAAAACGCTCCCTAGCTCAAACTTGGGTGTTTCAATAAAATTGTTTTATTTAATTGTGGGCTTGTGAGTAGGCAGACTTAAAAAAAATTAATACATGAGCATAAAGGGCCCCTAGAAAGTATATACAGTGAACTCTCTCATAAGCGGACACTGACGGTACCAAGAAATTTGTCCGCTTATTAGAGGTGTCCGGTTATGAGAAAACATATTTCATTGACAACCTTGAAAAAAGAAACAAGACATTTATGCATTTATGGCACCTATAACATTTTATTTTAAAATGGAATGCATTTTTTGTGATAAACATTAATTGTAGGTAATAAACATAGGGACGGGCTACAGTCCGCTTGGGCGAACTGTTGGATACCCTATTCTTATTCCTATCCCTCATAAGTGGGCGTGACAAAAGTCTAAGTATGGTTGAATTGTTAAGAACGCTCTACATATTTTGTTATAAACCATTTAAAGGATTTTATCAAAAAAAAACGCTCCCTAGCTCAAACTTGGGTGTTTCAATAAAATTGCTTTATTTAATTGTGGGTGTGTCAGTAGGCGGATTTAAAAAAAATTAACACATGAGAATAAAGGGCCCCTAGAGAGTATATATTATAAATTTCAGCTCCCTAGCTCAAACTTTGAACTTTCAAAAAAAAAAATTAATTAATTGTGGGCGTGTCAGTGGGCGGATTTTGAAAATATTTACGCATGAGCATAAAGGGCCCATAGAGAGTAAATACTATAAATTTCAGCTCCCTAGCTGAAACTTTGGATTTTCAAAAATTAATATACCCTTACAATAGGGTATAAAAAAATTATTTTATTTATTTGTGGGCGTGTCAGTGGGCGGATTTTTAAATTTTTTTATCCCGAGCAGTTTTAGGAGTCATAGATCATATATACAAAATTTCAGCTCTCTAGCTCAAAATTCGATTTTTTCCAAAATTTGGTTTTTTTGATTTTGTGGGCGTGTCTGTGGGCGGATTTCAAAAATTCGTAAACTTGATTATTTCGGGACCCTAGAGAGTATATGGTTAAAATTTCAGCTCTCTAGGTCCAGTTTAAAGGCCTAATTTTTGGCTACAGACGGACGGACGGACGGACGGTCGGACGCAACATGGCTAGATCGACATTACTATCGATGCTGATCATAAATATAGTAACTTTTAGGGGTCTACGGGCAATATTAAGGTATGTTACAAACTATGCGTCAAAATTAATATACCCTTAGAATAGGGTATAAAAAGGATAATAACAAAACATAAACAAGAACAAAGTCTTTAAAAATTCATTTTTGCATTACATAGGTACTTGAAACTGTATTTATGCTTCAAATTATGCATACACTTACACACAAACCTACGTATTGCAATGCGCCACGCAAAGAAAAGGAAATAAAGCAAACAAAATAAAAGACAACGACGTGTGCCAAATGCGTTTTGTCCGTTTAAGAGAGAGTGAAATTCTATTGCGGCTATGAAAACTTATGTCCGCGTCCGGTTATAAAAGAGTCCGTTTATGAGAGAATTATTTACATTAAAAATTGTGTAGATTATTCCGTTCTTTGAAATTTGTCCGGTTATGAGAGGTGTCCGCTTATGAGGGGTGTCCGTTAGGAGAGAGTACACTGTATAGGGTTTTTCAATAAGAGCTCTACAAAAGTTTTTTTTTAAATAAAACAAAAACGGTTTTGGATATCAATGAAATTTTATTCCTGTAAAAGTACGTTCGATGCCATTATGTATGGAACTCGATTTCTTTTGCATGGCCACCACGGGCACGCTTGCAGAAGTCCAGACGCTGAACCCAATTTTCGACGGTTTTCAAGCATAAATCGGCCGATACTGCTGCAATTTCACGTTCGATATTCGTACGAAGTTCATCAAACGTCGCTGGCTTGTTGGCATATACCATAGACTTGACGTAGCCCCACAGGAAATAGTCTAACGGTTTCCAAACTTGGTTTCCAATAAATTGATTGTGGCATTGGCTGTGTGGCTTGTGGCGCCGTCCTGTTGGAACCACATGTCCTCCAAGTCCATATCATCCAATTGGCCAAGATCTTTTCGCAAAATTCGCCACAACGACGTCACAGAGATGCCCAACGCTTGAGAACGACGTGTGAGAGACACATTTGGGCTTTCTTCAACTGAAGCCTCAGCGGGCAGCAATATTCTCCACACTAAGGGCACTTCTTTGTCTCACTGGCACGGGAACATTTTGTACTGTGCTTGTGGATTCAAATTTGTCCACTAGACGCTCAATTGTTGATCTGCTAGGACGATTATGACGACCATAAATTGGACGTAGCGCTCTTAACGTTGAGGCCACTGACTCCGAATTTCGGTAGTAAATTTTAATAATTTCGACTCGTTGTTGACTCGTATATCTTTTCATCATGAAATGGCAAACCTTACTGAAGAGAAATGTCAAAAGAGCGGCAAGAAATTCGGCGTCATTTGCTGTCCCTGTCGCTCTACTTTTGTAGCGTCCCTGTTGAAAAACCCTTTATTATAAATTTCAGCTCCCTAGCTCAAACTTTGGATTTTCAAAAAAAGTTTTTTTTTAAATTGTGGGCGTGTCAGTAGGCGGATTTTGAAAATATTTACACATGAGCTTAAAGGGCCCCTAGAGAGTATATATTATAAATTTCAGCTCCCTAGCTCAAATTTTCCTTTCTCAATAAAATTATTTTATTTATTTGTGGGCGTGTCAGTTTGCGGATTTTGAAAATTTTATATCCCGAATAGTTTTAAGAGATCATATATAAAAAATTTCAGCTTCCTAGCTCAAAATTCGATTTTTTCCAAAATTTTGTTTTTTTGAGTTTGTGTGCATGTCTGTGGGCGGATTTCAAAAATTCGTAAACTTGATTATTTCGGGACCCTAGAGAGTATATGGCTAAAATTTCAGCTCTCTAGGCCCAGTCTAAAGGCCTAATTTTTGCCGACGGACGGACATGGCTAGATCGACATTACTATCGATGCTGATCATAAATATAGTAACTTTTAGGGGTCTACGGGCAATATTAAGGTATGTTACAAACTATGCGTCAAAATTAATATACCCTTAGAATAGGGTGTAAGGAATAATCTTATCAAATAATCTAATATAAAATATTATATTAATATAGATTTCTGGTCTTGCAACGTACCTAGATTCTTCTGATTATTTTTCATTCGAAGATTAGCAGATTTTTCTCATCTGCTCTTGTTAGAGACCAAACTCCTCAGCCGTATGTTTACATTGTGCGTAAGATCGTTTTCGGTCATCAGTTTTTCAGAAAACTCAAATTTACTATTCTTTGGGAATATATGAATGACCATTAATAGAGCACATGGACAATCAATGCAAATATGTGGATGACATTTAAAAGATCCATGTTTTTTTTTATAAGGAGCACAATTGTATGTTGTCTGCTCACTTGTTGGAAAAAAACCCATTTTATTTATTCATGCCCAGGATAGACAAACGAAAAATATATTTATAAATACAAATAAAATTTTCTAATTTAAGTTTTAAACTTTATTATTAAAATGAATTAGATAACTAAAATAATAAAGTAAAAAAAAAATAATTACGAATGTAGGTGTTAAATACTTAAAGTACGTTTTCTTAATTCATACATTGGAAACAATTATTACAATTGTTATCGATCCGCCAGTAAGCAAATTTATCGACGTTTGACATCCGCTGAACGATGACAAGGTTACTTGTAGGCGTATCGTATTTTTCCACCTCCTTTTGAAGAGAACCACCAACTGCACCAGTCATAAATAAAGATAAGTAATTTATAAAGGAAACTAAATTGTCTCGGTGTTTTTCATTTCCATTCAAATATAATAATTGGGGACGAGAATGGGATTTATCCCAAAAGGCTGGTAATGAAATTCGTGTGGACACGTGTTTAATTTAGTTGTCCTGAGTGTGCTACCGAACTTGCTGCCAAATTTACTAAACTACGAGTACAACAATTGCTAGTCTGAACAAAAATAGCCATTTGGCCCTTCTACGCGAGTCCACATAGATTTTGCTAGCCTTTTCTTGGGGGTATATTTTTTTTATATTAGTGAATGCGTTGTCGAAGTGGCCGGAAATACACATTTTCAAAAGAATAACTACGGATACAACCCTTCCAATACTGAATATTTTCTACATTTAAGGTGTCAAAAGTCATTTGTTCAGATAATGGTACCCACTTTACAAATTCATAAATTTAAGCAGTTTTGTGATGCGAATAATAGCCGTGGTTTTTTGCACGCGGATATTGGTATAATTGGAAAATTGCATTTAAAATACAACAAGAACTTATCCTTTATACGCTAGCTTTAGCGGGGATAGCTATCGCCGCTAAGTCCTTTAGCGGGGATGAACAGTGCTTCCAAAATCCATTTTCTTCGTTTCTGATGAATTGTTGCGATGATTTTTTCAGGAAATGTCAACGTTTGACATCCCGCCGTTAGTGGTCGGGTAATCTGTTAATGTGAAATTTTTTTTTTATATTTTTATAATATGTTGGCATCAATTTCAATTGGCGGAAGTAAATATTTATCAATTTCAGGATTTTTAATACAAATTTCTTAACTATAACTTACAACTGTGTTATGGTACATGTCATAGGTGCATGTGTGCTGCCAAGTTTTTTTCGATGAATTATTAAGCGGCGATGGTCGTTCTTTTGTACCAACCCTATATCCGCGTGCAAAAAAACACGGCTAATGTTATGCATAAGTTCACTACACCTCATCACGCAGCCACAAATGGACAAGCAGAGCGTTATGTGCAAACACTGAACAATAAATTACGATGTTTAAAAAATAAAAATGAAGATTTAAAAATTAAGGTAAATAATATTCTATTACAATGCCGAATTACACCCCACCCGGTAACAAAAGTTCAGCCTGTGAAATGTTATTCCGCACAAAATTTTCGATGTTAATACCAGATAATGGCACTGAAAAGAAAATGTTAAGTGTAACAGTAAGGGCTGGGAGTTTATTAGGGGTAAAGAATAGTGCTGTAAGAAATTATATTGGCAATAATAAGTGGAACTTTGGAGAAGTTAGTGAAAAACCCGGTTTGTTGCACTATAATATTAAACTTGGTATTGGGCAAACTGCCCTTTGGCATGTCGGTCAAATGTTACATTCAATTAGCCATGTTCCAGATCAAGAGTTTTCGAGCGTAGTTCCAGAGGAGCAACAAATACATTTTTTTTTATACCGAGTCGTCGTTCTATTAGTAGTGGGTATTGCCTGCCCGAGCATCTTACACATCAGTATTCACTGGCGCATACCTTGGAAAAATTTTGTTACCATTGTCTCGTCCAAATTGTTCCGTTCCTCGATAAGAGCAGATCTGAGCCCGCTGACGGTCTCTGGAAGTGCATGTCGCATCTTACCTTTTTTACCAGCAGGTCGCAAAGGTGTTAAATGGGATTTCCACTTCTTTGCAATTACTCGGTAACGCACCTGAAGTGTGCAAATGGAACCACATATTCCTCAGAAAATGTGGTTGATGAATTAGGTAGAGTTCACCGATTTTTCCACAATATGCAGTTAGGTTTTTCCGCGCATGGAAAATCTAGCCCACTCCTCTACACGCATTTTCCCGTTGTCCTACAGTTTCCGAAAAGTATCTCTCACCTGATCGTCTCCACACTCCGCTACGTCCCTCTGGTGAACGCAGACAAAGCATGCACTAAACATTGCAAAAGACTTTACCCCAGTCGTTCTCTGTCCAATCCTGGTAAAGGTGAGCAAATTCCATTGGACGTTGATTATGCCGTATAGTGAGTCTCGGTATACGAGCAAGTCTTTTTGCTCTCAGGCTCCTTTCCACTAATCGCTCTGTTTGACCATTTACTAGATCTAAAATTTCGAAGTCAGTGAGACAGCTCACCCGTTGTTTGGTGACGATTCCGAAGAATTCAAGCACCAAATATTGGCCATCACTAGCAGAAGTACCAGAAGCTAGAGATTTGCTCGATTAGACCCAATGAACCGCTTTTGTTGAGATGTACTCGTCAGCATATGAATGTACAGAGCGATGCCTAACACTAAAAAGTTCCGAAATGCGGAAGGCCTTCACGTCAAAGAACGTACTCGTATCTCAAAGACAATGGAGCACGATCGGTTCAGTGTGAAATGTGATGTTCAAGGGAGAAATCCGTAGAACCCTGTAGAAAGGCAATATCAATCAACGACAGGCAGGCCTTAAATCTCGTGGATTACACAAATGCAGCATTTTCAGCATTTGCTTGGCCTCGGGACGAAGTGATTCGAAATCGGGAGGCCTTTCGTTATTTTTCGAGATCAAACCGGCGAACCTCACATGGGGATCAGTAATAATGCTGTGAAGATAATAACGTCGTCGTTAAAAAAGTAAAAGAAGAATGCCTAACAATCGAAGACAGTTCAGCTACATAAAGGGGAAACAGTGGTGGCCCCAAGAGGGATCCCTATGGGACACCGCTCACAGTAGGTGAAAAGTTTGAAGAATGTTGTTGTATTCGAAATCACTAATGGTCAAGTAGGGCACTATGAACCGTTCAGCGGGCGCATGGTGAAAAGGTGTCCCATTGCAAAATCTTAGCACATTAGGAACGAAGAATGGAATCGTATACATAGGAAAAATCGAGCGGTACTTAAAATATAAGCTCATCGTTATCTATAAAAAATAAATATTAGGCATTAACGGCCAATACAGAGCTTTAAACCTAACTTCTCCACCCATTTGCTTGTGCGAAGTGGACGGGACCTACAATTTTAAGCCGAATTCGAACGGCAAAATTGAGAAGCTTCTCATGCCAATTGATACTCTTGGATGTTTGTCAGACTTTTGCAAGAGGTGGGGCAGTGGAAAATACTTTAAGATGTTACTTGGTCCCGGCGGGATTTGAACCGCAGAGCTTTCGATTAGTATTTGGTCTTTACAATGTCAGTGGATTTTTAGGAACATATATGATGTTAACTGATTAACATTTAGAGGAAAAAGTCCCTAATCTGTTATTGGCTTAAGATTTTTCGATTCCAATAGTTCCCAAAGTCCAAGCGGTATAAATGATGAAGTCCTTCACAGCCAAAGCGCTTCCATTGCATATCACCTTGGGGACGTTGAAGCATTAGTGCTGTTTGAGAACCATGTTTAATTTGGATTGCTATTTGGCGGTTTTGTTATGGTTACAATAGGAAGATGCTTATTGTATAAAGCTGCAGAATTTTCATTTTGAAAGTCTACCTGGGACTGTGATATCGGTAGACAGAAGTTAACAACCTAGTTTGTTTTGCGGAGGCTTTCCTCCACGGCTGGAAAATCATTGCTTTGAGGTAAATGAAAAGTTCTTTTAAATGCAGTAACGCAAAATGCAAATGTCAAATAGATAAACAACTGGCGATGAACTCTTAATATGTCGGTTTTGATAAAGCTACCGATCTGCTCTCCATATCGTATCCAGTCATTATTTGTAAAACTTTTTCTGTTCTTGAACATGTATCTATTCCATGCTAAGTAGTATATGTTGGTCCTGTCAAATGGTACTAAGTAGTCAGACACACGATAAAAGTAGGCAGAGTGTTTTTTTACTTTTGGGATTCACACCTGCTTGGAACGTCCTATCGTGTCTAGATTTACGAGATACTCACGCTCATCTCCTACTACCAGACTATCAAATCGTGAAATCTCAAACTATTATGCTAAAATTGCTCTCTCGGCCTTTGTCCAAGCAAGCACTGACTCATATTCATCCTACAAGCGGAGGAAACTTGTGTTTGTTTGCAGACGATATTTAATCTCGAGAATCTACAGTATGCTGCCAACAATAAAGTAATTTGACAGCCATTGCCTGCAGCTGTCCTTAAACCTGTGGAATATTTCTTTCACACTGTAGAGAGCTGATTAGCATTAAAAGAAATACTCTCCTGGCTTATTTATCTAGATTTCGGTGGTGTTAATCCATCAGCTCACTTCCTTGTATGAAAGATTATTATCATATTCAAATCACCCATCAACAGTGCAAGATTACACGCCTTCCACACAATGAATAATTCTGTACATCTTTGTATATCTATGTATGCATAAATGGATATCTGTATGTCCTGAATCCCGATAACATATCTGCGGAATGAAAATAATCATCTAATAAAAAATCCATTGAAATCGCGAATTGCATTTTAATATTTTAATGAAATAGGATTCTCTGCTTATGGGAATACTGTTCTTGTGTTGGTTTATTATTATTATTATTATTCAAATCATGTCATTTGATATTGTAATTTTAAGTTTGAAATAATCATTATTTGAAGAAAGCAGCACCGCGAAAAGAATGCAACCCTATGGAAATGGAATAACTGCCATTGAGACGGAGAGGGTGGTTGGTAAATTTTATCCTGAGTCGTTCGCAACCAGAATATGTCATGTGTATGTTCTTTTGGAATATTTTAATGGCATATACCATTGGAACACATACATACGTTCAATCGTACATGTTCTGCGGCAACAAACATCGAAGCTGTCCCACCGGAAGAAGGTTTTCGAGAGAAACTTCTTTAGGTCTTTATTTCGTTATTTATTTTTTTAAACCTCTTTTTTGGAACTTCAACTGCTGACAAGCGCATTTTAAAAGTGCACTAAAAATCCATTAGATTGAACATCGTGAGTGCTCACACAGCGTTGGTTTGAGCTGTCAATTCCATATTGCAGCCTTAAGGCAGAACAAGGTAATTCGGTTAGGCAGACAAGCATATTATTGGAATACCCAATCTCAATTTTGCATACCACAAAGGCACTTTATTTAGATTGGCGAATTGAAATCAATTGATAAATATTAATTATAAGATACATGGTTATGTTAAATTCTGTGTACTCAGCTACCGCCTACTTTCACCTAATACCTTCCCTATACGTGGGGTTGTAATGAATATGGATGCCACCAGCACTGATTCAGGACACATCTGCGAAGTGTTGCTTGTGCTAGATATCTCTTGTAGACCAATGCGTTTTCCTGTGAACACGAAAAATCTTTGCCAATATTGTTAATGTTGGTAGTTGTTCCTAAGTGATGGAGAAGAAAACATCAACTCATCGCATGACACCTTTTTTTTTTTTTTTATAAATTCTGGTTCGATAAGGCGATTTATAACCTAAAAAGATCTTTTGTACCGAATGTGCCAGAAAAAATTAATCTAGTAGAATTTCCACTTTCCGTGGTGTAAAGCGGACAAACTTACCAGTAGAAGAATACTTTATGTCCTCGGGGCTCATTGGTTCCCTGAAAAAGATCTTCTTTTTAATTCCATTAAGGACTGGACATTCACATAAAATGTGTTCAGCTGACTCGTCCTCTTCAAGACAGAGTCGGCACTCAGGAGAGTCTGCTATTCTCATTTTGTGTAGATGATATCTTAAACCATGGTGACCAGTAAGGTAACCTACTAAGTTTTTGATATCATGCCAGCTTAGGTTTACACATTTGCTGGCATTTTGATTGAAGGGCGAATGGCTCGTTTGGCCTGTCTTAGACCTGGGATGCTTTCCCAAAGATGGATACATTTTCTATGTTCCCAGCTTTTTATTGCTGCCGTTGCTGTTGATCTAGGAGTGCAGCAGAAAGGTTCGGGACCTATGAAAGGTGTTTCTGAACCTTTTCTGGCCAGTTCGTCGCCCTTTTCGTTACCTTCTACCCCGACATGACCCGGAACCCACCATAATTTGGTCTTGTTTCTTATTTCGAGTGTTTGTAGGGTATTGAAGCAGTACATGACTGATTTGGAGTCAATGATATGCGAGCTAAGGGCGTTTATAGCTGCTTGACTATCCGTGAATATATGGATGGTTGCACCTTTTATGCCAGATAAATTAATGTGGCTGGCGCATTCTTGAATGGCGTGGAGCTCTGCTTGAAATACGCTGGGACTTTTGCCCATGGGTATCGTGAAGCGTTTGTGTGGTCCGTATATTCCCGCTCCTACCCCCGTTTCCATTTTAGAACAATCCGTATACCACTTTATGCCGTTGTGGCTGTTTGGTGGGTTATTACTAACCCATGCTTCTCTCTTGGGGATCTCCGTGGAGAACCGTTTGTTGAAGCATAGTGTTTTCTGAATGCCGTCTGTGACCGCGCAGTTCATTTTAAGTTCTGGCAGTTCATCGAGAAGGGTCTTTAGTTCCGGATGATCATTAAGACTTATCTCGTTTAACTGTATTAGACTTATTGCACTGCGGATCGCCACTTTTTGAATGAATATGTGGAGAGGTGTAATTCCTGTTATTGCCTCTATGGCAGCTGTTGGACAGGTTCGCATGGCTCCGGAGATACCAAGGCACGCTAGCCGTTGTACCTTTTTGAGCTTCTCTATTGCGACCTTTTGTGTGGATTTTGTCCACCATACTATGGAGGCGTATGTTATAATGGGTCTTATCATCACCGCCAAGGTGAAATATAGATGAAATGATGAAATGAAAATTCAACAAAGTTTGATATCATCACTGTGTAGATCCAGTAGACGATCTTTGGAGAGATTCCCCAGGTTCTGCCATATGTGCGACGACAGGCCCATAAAGCTCTATTAGCTTTAGTGATTTTGTTATTTATGTGAGAGTTCCAGTTAAGTCTCTTGTCTAGGATTACTCCAAGATACTTGAGTTCGTCGGAATACTCTACGACCGTGTCGTTTATTGTAATTAGGCCTAGGTATAATTTCCTCCTTTTAGTGAAAGGAACGATGATGGCTTTACTGGGATTTATGGAAAGATTTTCCTTGATGCACCAGTCTATGGCTGTCTTTAGAGCATTTTTCATTTTTGAAGTGACTCCAATTGAGTCTTTGCCCCTGACTATGATGACAATATCATCGGCGTACCCAATTGTAGTGTAGCCCAAATTGCTCAACTTGTGTAGCCGGTCATCGATGACCATTGACCACAAAAGGGGTGAAAGTACTCAACCTTGTGGGCAGCCCCTTACGGCTGTTACTGATACTGAGGTCGTTCCTGACGAGGCAGTTATTTTGCGACTTTCCAGCATCGCTTTCATCCATTTAATAGATGGTTTGTCTATGTTTCTATGGTACAAAGCATTTGATATGGATTCATATCCAGTGTTGTCAAAAGCACCCTCTATGTCCAGAAAGGCACAAAGTGTAATCTCTTTGCAACGGTAGGCGTTTTTTATCTCTGTAGTTAGTCTTAACAGAGCGCCTTCCGTGGATTTGCCCTTTTGGTACGCATATTGGTGAGGGTGCAGAGGCATGCTTTTTGATATGCATTCTCTAATGTGGATGTCAATAATCCTTTCCATTGTTTTCAGAAAAAACGATGTCAAGCTTATCGGACGATATGATTTAGGTAATTCACTCGGCTTGTTTCCCGGTTTAGGTATAAATACTACGTTTACCTCCCTCCAGGTAACTGGTATATACCCCCAGTTGAAGCTGAACCTAAATAAGGCAATCATGGATGGTAATACAAATTCTATTCCATTTTGAATTAGGGCTGGAAAAATACCGTCTGTTCCTGATGCCTTGAATGGTTTGAACGAGTTAATTGCCCATTTAACCTTATCCGGATTAAAAAGTTTTCCGGATAAACTATTAATTCTGCTGAGGTTTCTTGGAATTGAGACCTCCACTATATGGTCATCTGTAATGACCATCGTGTGAGACCCTGGGAAGTGAGCCTGAAGCAAAGTTTTCAGCGTTTCTTCCCGGTCGCGTGTGATTGAACCATCTGATTTGATTAACAATCCCATGCTTTTTGCTTGATCCTTTGACAGAGCCCTTTGGAGGCGTGCCACCTCTGGTAGTTTTTCGATCTTTTCACAGTTTGCACGCCATGAGGCTCTTTTGAATCTGTGCAACTCTAAGTTGTATATGGTCAGCATGGATTTATATTGTTCCCATGTGCCGGTGCGTTTGGCTTTGTTAAAAAGCTTTCTCACTCTCTTTCGAATAGACTCAAAGTTATCGTTCCACCATGGTACGCACCTTTTAACCACGGTTCTTTTAACCTTGCAACTACTTTTGAATGAGGCAAGAATAATATCATTTATTTGACATTGCGCAGCATCTGCATCATTTGTTGTTGATGGTGCTTCTGGCAGCATGTCAGATCTGACCGCTAGATTTTCGCGGTAAGTTCTCCAATTAGTCAGTCTATTGTCATAACCGGCTGATGCGTGTTCGGCATTGCATCTTATCTCGAATCGGATGTGCATATGATCCGATAGAGATGCCTCGCCAGACACATGCCACCCCTCTATGATATCTTTCATAAAAGGAGATGAGATAGTAAGGTCTAGGACCTCTTCTCTTATGGAATTTCTCTTGTTTAGAAAGACGAGGTTATTGCTATATAAAAATTCTAATAACGACTCACCTCTATTGTTTGTATGTCGGCTGCCCCAAATCGTGTTATGTGCGTTTGCATCGCAGCCGATTATGATGTGTACTTTTTGGTCTTCACAGTACCGGACAAGTTCCTGTACTGGTAGGGGAGGAACTACATCAGTGTCTCCAGCAAAGTACGCCGATGCGCACACAAATTTGTGTAGCTGTCGGCCTTTATGGCGTTCTACTAGAACTGCCACCAGGTCCCAATTTGTGAAACTTGGAATGAGAGAAAAATTTATATTTTTCTTAATAGAAATGGCCGCCCGTGGTCTGAAAGAACTTTTGGCGAAAATGATCTCTCTATTTTTACAGTTTAATCCAGATATCTTACCATTGTTTGCCCATGGTTCCTGGATTGGACCAATAGCGATGTTTCCTTCGGCACATCGCTGGCTAAAGGTGTCCGAGGCACCCATAGCCCTGTGCAGGTTAGCCTGCAACACGCTTAGACGGGATGTCATTATTTTCGTGCGAATTCAGGGTTACGTACTCTTTTAGGCTTATTGTCACCTCACCTTCGTACGACACCCTGTTGAGGGAGACCACTTTGTCTACCTCTCGGACTTTTGTTTTTGTGTCCGTCTTGCGCCCATGCCTTCTTACGATCCATACCTAGTTTAGGCCTGAACCGTTTTTGGCTTTCTTTGGCGGTGCTATGCGCACTATTGGCATTTTCGACTGCGCTTGGTCTTGCGCTTGTGGCTTCTCTTTCTAGCACTGGTGTTGCCGTGCTGGAAGCTGCTGCCTTCGCAGCAGTACTGGTACTGGCCCAAATTGGATCAGTTGCGGTGCTGCCGTGAGCTTTGGTGATGTGCTTTTGAGGATCTTTCGGGCCCTGTTTGGCCGTCTTATCAGCACTTTTTAATATGAGTTTGGTCTGTCCGAATCGGAACGAGACCATCCCATTGATGACACCTTAGTAAAAATCCGAAGAAGAAATGCACCGCTGCTATTTAGGTTTTGCGGAGCAAATAGGTTCACAACCGCTGACTGCAAAAAAATCATCTTAATGTTGTCCGTTTTCCTATATGGCCGCCGTCAAATGTTGGACAGGTGGTGTTTAATACTCGGAGTTGGAGCTTCCACCATTTCAAACGTGGCAACTCCATATTTCTATTATTGTCAGCACCACTGGATATTTAATTCGGCATTTGATTTAATTTGCCATGCACTCGATGAGCTAAGTTATTGTCGAAAAATGCGCTGCTTAAAATAGGGTAGCCAATCCCATCCGAGATAGGCTACTTTAACTGAAATGATCTGAATTTTGTTGAAGTTGATTTATTTTGTCTTCAATTCAATTCAATTCAATTCAATTTTTATTTAAGTTAAAACATAGTACAAATAAGGAAGTCTTTTACAGTACATAAAGTTAAAGGATAGTTAAAATTAGGAATTAATAATATATAAAACAAAATGATTATACTCGTAATAACTACAAATATAGATAATAAACTACAAAAAAAAAGAAAAAGAAAATAATAATAATAAATTTGACTTAAAAGGCAAGTATTAACAATGCAAGAGTAAAAGGAGGAAAAGGTAAAAGAAGAAAAGTAGAAAGTTTAAATTAAAGAAGAAAATAAAGGGAATACAAGCAAAGATTGCTATGGTAAAGCAAAGTGTCTTAAAACTGCATTTTTAAAATTAGTGACACTAATAGTTTTTTGTATCACTGTGAGTAGGGAGTTCCAGATTCTGGTGACATGTATGAAGAAGAGGCGCGAAGAGTTCAAATAAGTAAAACTGAATGATAAGATTTAGAGTTCTGGAGGATTGGGGAAATTGCAAACAGATGCACAGAAGATTTGTTTATTATGATTTTATGCATATTTATTTAGGTCGAGAAATTGCTGAAAAGTACAACCAAGTACCAGTTTGTGATATTGTGAAATATGTTCATATCGATGTATGGGGTGAATACACGTACCTAATCATGTCATTGAACGCAACTAGTAATTTATGCTGAGAGTGTGAGTCAAGCTTGCAGTAAACAGCAGTAGCGCAATCAATTATAGGCATAAACAGAGTCTTAGCAAGCCTTAGCTTTTTTAGCTGCTGGAGTAAAGGTGGAAGATAGCCAAAGTTTACGCAGCCCGGCGTAGATTCGTCCAATAACATAATTTATGTGATCGGTTGCTGATAATGAGCGATTAAGCTTAAAACCAAGATTGGGCACACCATTCACAAATTTGAGCTGCATGTCATTTAAGAAAACAGGGGGTAGTTCATCGGTATTAAAAAACTTCTTCGAAATTAAGATTAATTTTGATTTCGCTGGATTTAAACTGAGCCTATTGCAAATGGACCAGTTGTATATATTTCTCAAATCTTCGTTAACTCTGGTAACAAGATCCTCGATGAGTCCAATTGGTCGAGATAAATAAATCTGAGCATCATCAGCATAAAGATGAATAGAAGCGCTGGAGCATACTTTGGGAATGTCATTAATGTAGAGGCAAAATAATATTGGTCCTAAAATCGATCCTTGCGGTACTCCTGCAACAAGGGCACCAGGTTGGGAAGATTTTCCATCATGAACGACTCTTTGACAGCGATTTCTCAAATAATTGTTTATTAGACGCACCGATCTTTCACTGAAACCGAAATACAACCTGAGTTTCTGGCAAAGCACATTATGATCCACTCTATCAAAGGCCCTGGAGAAGTCAAGCAAGTAAAGTACAGTTAAGTAATCCTTATTAAATTCAACTCTAATGTCTTCGAGAATTTGATCATAGCTGAAGAACAGCTGTGATGTTCTCGAAAACCAGACTGTATCGAGGAAAACAAACAATGTTGATTAATGTAATTTGAGAGTTGCTTTGCAAGAATTTTCTCCAAGACTTTTGACAGACAAGGTAAAATACTGATTGGTCGAAAAGCGGTTGCCGATAAGGGCAGGGTTTTTTTTGGGACAGCAATGACTTTAGCTAGTTTCCAAGAATCAGGAAAAGTTGATGACGTGATACAAAAATTGATGACATGCGTAATACAGCTTAAAAGATGGGGCAAAATCATTTTGACAAAACGAATTGGTACACCATCCTCACCAACAGCATTCGATTTTACAGAGCGTATGGAATTAACGACATCAATTTTAGAAACTACTTCAAAATCAAAGTCAAAGTCGAAAGAGAGCTCATGATAAGGACTTAAATGTGGACTGTCAATAGCGTTATAGAGAAAGGCAATATTAAGGTCATTCACATCAGGAATATTATCAACAACATTTTTCTTCCCAATGCAGTAAGATCGCGAATTGCTCCATAGCCTTTTTGAAGTTTGATCAGTGCTTAATTTGGATAAAAAAATATCTTTTCTTCGCCCTACGAGTTATCAAGGTTGAATGATTACGAGCACGACAGAAAAGCTCCCAATTGAGACTCGTTCCTGAAGACTTCCATCTTTGGTATGCTTTATTACGGATTTTCATTGCAACGCGTACCTCAAAGGTGAACCAGGTATAATTTCTAATGCGTATTGCTACAGTCTTAAAAGGAACATGTCTGTTATAGAGGTCCAATAACAATGTTTGTATGTGATATAAATGGTGATTTTTTTAAGGTTAGGATTTTCATGCATTAGTATTTGACAGATCACGCGGGATTTCAGACATGGTGTCAAAGAGAAAGATGCTCAGTATGCTTTGACATTTCATCATGAATAGACTTACTAACGAGCAACGCTTGAATTTTCAGTGAATGGGCCCTAGAAAAGTTGGCAGAAAATCCGCTTTTTTATCGACAAATTTTGTTCAGCGATGAGGCTCATTTCTGGTTGAATGGCTACGTAAATAAGCACAATTGCGGCATTTGGAGTGAAGAGCAACCAGAAGCCGTTCAAGAACTGCCCATGCATCCCAAAAAATGCACTGTTTGGTGTGGTTTGTACGCTGGTGGAATCATTGGACCGTATTTTTTCAAAGATGCTGTTGGACGCAACGTTACGGTGAATGGCGATCGCTATCGTTCAATGCTAACAAACTTTTTGTTGCCAAAAATGGAAGAACTGAACTTGGTTGACATGTGGTTTCAACAAGATGGCGCTACATGCCACACAGCTCGCGATTCTATGGCCATTTTGAGGGAAAACTTCGGAGAACAATTCATCTCAAGGAATGGACCGGTAAGTTGGCCACCAAGATCATGCGATTTGACGCCTTTAGACTATTTTTTGTGGGGCTACGTCAAGTCTAAAGTCTACACAAATAAGCCAGCAACTATTCCAGCTTTGGAAGACAACATTTCCGAAGAAATTCGGGCTATTCCGGCCGAAATGCTCGAAAAAGTTACCCAAAATTGGACTTTCCGAATGGACCACCTAAGACGCAGCCGCGGTCAACATTTAAATGAAATTATCTTCAAAAAGTAAATGTCATGGACCAATCTAACGTTTCAAATAAAGAATCGATGAGATTTTGCAAATTTTATGCGTTTTTTTTTTAAAAAAAGTTCTCAAGCTCTTAAAAAATCACCCTTTACTTTGTCATTCACATTTGACGCAAAATAGCAATTACGCCACAGTAGTAGACTCGCATCCAGTAGTAAGGCATTTATATCGACAGAAGCAAAGTCTCTAAATTGGAAAACTGATGGGGTGAGTGAACGAGACAAGTCATTATCATACGTACAGAACAACATGATCAGACACACCCACTTAAGACAGCTGATCATGAAGTAAGACATTAGATTGAAGCAAAGTTTTTTTTGCAAATTGAATTTCAAGCAATTGTGACGTAAGTAAATAATGGTCTCTTTCTTATTGTTTATGTTGGACTCCTTTTTTCCGCCGGGTCTCTGTTGGACTCTTTCTGAAATTTTTTAGAGGTAACCCTGGTATCTAGGTAGGTATCACATATTTGACAAGTTCGATCTGTTTAATGCATTTGATATATTTACATCTATAAAGCATTCATATGCCAAGCATGCGGTTATTCGATAGAATTCAAACACTATAAACACTCGAAAACAATTTATTTTTAGGAGATTTTTACAACTTGCATGTTAAATAGACACTCCTTCCTCCAGCCCATTTATGTGCAGGATGTGAACAATTATCCAGTTTGATTACTGTATAATATACGCATGCCATCCTGGTATCTCAATTGGTATCATCATCATTATTATCGGTACTGCATCTGTATCACGGTCGCGTCGAAATTATCGACTATTTCCTCGTCAATAGCTTCGTTATTATTTCCGCCTAACCCCCCCTCCGCCTTTGTTCGAGTAAATGAGAGCTCTCCCAATGACAAACCCTCCTGATTTATCATTTGCGCAATAAATAAATTAACACGAAATCAGAACAGAACTCGACGAGAGGAAAAAAACAACAACACCGTAGCACCACGGCAACTACGCTACTAAAAATAATGGCCATAATAATTTTTCTGCATCGCCTGAGTGAGCTGCTTCACGATAGCTCAAGGATGAAGAAAGAAGTCCTAATTCGATGGGCATACAGGAAAAAATAAATTCACTTTCGTTAAGACACTCTTTCATATTTTCATTTACTGGATTTGTACACTGGTAATTGTGACGGCAGTATCAAGTCGTAATCAATCCACCAGGCATCTAAAGCAGCCGACCAATGCCACAGACATGGTTTGGGAAACAATAAGAAGTCTTCCTGTCGTCCTTTGGACGAACATTCAGTCACCACCAATTACCATTAAATGTCCAATGACCGCAGATTTATATTTGCGGACGAGATGCTTTTTTGTTCATATTAACATAGCCACCCCGGATATACGAGTATGCCTTTCTCCCTTTGAGTTACTTCCTCTCTCGCGGATATGCGGCGATTTATTTACTCTTTAAGCTTTGACGCGGAACTCGATGCAAACGAACGTAGGTTCGCCTGACGCCGACGATATGGTGGCGCCAGAGGATACTTAAATACCATGCGAAAATAAATTTGCCATAAATATGGACAGAATCGTGATGAAGTAACGGTAAAGGAAGGTGAAAATATGCTGTCAGTAATCAAATGAATTTTTGTGTCTTTTTTATGACTGGGTGGAGATTTGTTCAATAATGTCCCTTGATACTGCTTTCAGATGGAGCAGGATTATTATATTATGTTCATTGTTTGATATTTAAAGCCACATTTTACACCATCAGATGCTTGGAAACATTTCTCCTTGCCCTGAAGCACTAAAGGCACTTAATCTTGGACGATGCGTTTACCTATTTGTTGGCCAATTAACCAATAGGAAAACAAGTAGTGAGAAAGATCCAACGGACTTCTAATTCAATAGAAAGGCAACTTCTCCACACACGAACATAAAGGCCCAATTATTTGATGTTAATTGAACTGACAACTGAATTGATAACTGATCACATAAAAGTCTTTTATAACTGGACACTGTGCATTAGGTAAAGATGCTAAGCGATAAGGAATCCGCTACAACAATATCTGCAGAAGCTAATGAAATGAGTAACAAGAGACAGTCTTGCACTCCCTATGCAGGTGTCCGAACTTGTCAAAATCAGGAAGACTACAATAGGTCAATTTCTTTTCTATAATCCGGACCACATTCATAATTTTATAAATAGAAGCAATTTCTTCTAGGAATGGGCAAGGAGACCCACATACCCCGTTCCCAATAGCATCACAATGAACCTACTCGTACCTCGACCAAGTCCTGAGAATAACCTTAAACCTAGAAAGATAATCTACGTCTGCGAGACGTATGACGCGGGGAAAAAATGTTATATCCTTTTAACTATAAACCGCATCGGGTTGGTTGCTTAAACTAACTCAGTCGGTGGTCGGAGCTTGCCCGCAACGGTCGTGGCGCGACGGTAAGTACCTGCGGTAACAAGTTATAGCTATGCCGCACTTCTGGGGGCGTGTGTCACGTGTGCCGTTCTTACATTTAATTTAATAGTATATAATTTAAAATTACAATCCATCTCACCTACTAATGACACCCGGCTTTCTAACAGCTTTCAGCTCCGACAGTTGCTCTCAACGCAAGGTATTTTAACAAAATATCAGCATCTGCATGACTTCAAGACCCTACTTAAGCCAGCAGATCTTAATCATTGTCGTGATCAGCGTTGCCAGACCAGACACCCAAACTCCAAATTCCCTTCGCATCGCTCAGAAAAACCCCTAGATTTGAGGGGAAATCCCCCAAACTTGTAACCCTGGTAGTGAATTCGTTGATTGAGTGTTACAAGTCTGCATCTGCAACTATAAAGCTCATTTAACACTGACGAATTACATAGACGTACACAAAAGTGGTGCAAACAAAATCGCCGTTAGGTTAATTAAGATTAGGAGGATTGTATGCACAATTTTGCAAGTATCCCCCAGAGGCCAGAAAAGGCCCATTGTGAGTACCCTTTTAGTACATGGTAGGACACGCAGCTAACAAAACCATTTGAATCTGTTAATAAATCGATTGATATTCTTTAGAGGTGTCCCAGCTACGTCGCCCAAGCAGTCAAGGAACCATGCTCCCATGCAGGAGAACCGTCATTCTTGGAGCGCCGGGCAGTCGCACAGGGGATGTTGCACAGATTCTATTTCTTCCTCATGTTTGCGGCTTCTGCCGAAGTCATATAGTTGGATCCCTAGCCTTGTTCCCTGGCCTAGTTCCAGATTATGCAGTGTCCGGTTAGTACCCCGACGAGCACACGGGTTTGATTTCTGTCAAAGAACTGTAGGGATTTATTTCGTTTTCTACGGGTTACGACACAACTTATAGTGTTGTCCCATGCTTGTATAGCTAGTTTTGCCATGAAACGTCAATCAAGCCCCTAGCTATGGCTAAGGCAGGTAGTACCTGCTCGTCAGCGTTGAGTGGGTTTAAATCCGAGCCGCATCTGGTCAGCATATCTGCTTTCTCGTTCCTTGCCACATCCGTCATACGTGGAGCAGACAGTACATTCCGATTAACCTTTAACGAAGCCAGAACTGATCAAAGAGATTTAATGCGTTATTATTATGAGCCACCGGAATAGAACGGTTTTTTCAAGCCATCAAGCTCGGCCTAAGTGGCTATCATTGTCCAGGGCCTAAAACCATCTTCAGACACATATTTGCGCTGATTTACAAATAGAAGAGACCTACACTTTTACGCTCAGAAGCTCAAGTCCAATATGATAATTGATGGGATTTCTGGCAGACTTTTGCAAGGTGTGGCAGTGGAAAAAACTTGAGGTGTCACTGGGGTGATTTTGGGGCACCCCGGACAGTATTCCAACGTACTAATCTGAACTCAGCGTTACTAGGCTTTAAAGCGCCTTAAGGCTGGGCCCAGATCACGTAAGCACAAGATCGTTGGACGATATCGTTTTTACGACAGCTGGCTCTATCATAACAACAGATAGGTGCAGTAGTAGTGTATTCGCTTAATGAATGAAAGGTCGTGCGTTCGAATCCCGGCCAAGTCCATTACTTATATCGAATACATGAAACCGTAATCTCCCTAAGCAACTTAGACACCACCCAGCAACTGCAAACAAGTCCCAAACACTTCTTTCCTATCTCTCTATTCTTTCCAATAGTAAGTAGCACCGAAAAGCATGCAATGAAATACGATAATGCCAGGTGCTACTTGCTGTTAAAACACAAATGCTTACGCTGTGTTCTTAGCACTATAAGGGTACTGTAACGACAGAAAAAAATCCCTTTAGCGTAAGCAAATTATAAAAAAAACATAGGGACGGGCTACAGTCCGCTTGGGCGAACTGTTGGATACCCTATTCTTATTCCTATCCCTCATAAGTGGGCGTGACAAAAGTCTAAGTATGGTTGAATTTTTAAGAGCGCTTTACATACAGTGACCGAAATAAGTATAAAGACACACTCAACTTCAATGCTCGGTTGGATTTAAGTACAAAAATAATAGAAATTATAAGTTTATTTTATCGTAGATAGTAAGTTTATTTTATTCAGTAAATAATGAAACGAAAAAAGAAAATATTTATCACCACAAAGGCTAGTTTTTGAGGTTCACCTTTAGGGAATTCCAAAAACGTTTAATTTTCCTGCGAAATAAGTATAAAGACAGTCAATATTTAAAAGCATTTAAACACCGAATTTTTTGGTTGTACCTATCAACCTGAAAGTTAGTACTTTGTACAACCTCCTTGATTTTCAATAACTTGGAAAATTCTATTAGGCATAGAATTTATCAAGTTTTGTTGGACTTCTTCGGTGATCTCAGACCATGTCTGTGTTATTCCTCTTTTAAGCTCTTCCAGATTTCTGTACTGCTTCCCATTTGAATAAAGGTTTCTTGCCATAATACCCCACAAATTTTCGATTGGGTTAAGGTCAGGACTACACGAAGGCCATGGTAAACACTGAATTTGACTCCTTTCAAACCATTCGCGGACCGTACTGGCATTATGAATAGGAGCATTGTCCTGTTGAAAAATAAAATTTTCACCCGCTGGAATGTCTCCAAATGCATCCAAAGCATATTCCAACATCTCCCTGTATTTTTCACCATTCATTCTCGGTTGAACGAACATCAAGGGGATTTTACCATGAAAACCAAAGGCACCCCAAACCATCAAACTTCCGCCTCCAGAGTGCCGACTCATTTTTATTGCTTTTTCGTCCCTCAAATCACGCCAATAAAAGCTAAAACCGTCCGGACCATCCAAATTAAATTTCTTTTCATCACTAAAAATAACGGATTCCCACTCCCTGGTCCAAGCCATGTGACTTCTTGCAAATCTTAACCTTGCTTCTTTATGATGCTGTTGCAGGTTGGGTTTTTTCGTCATTTTCGTGTAACGAAGGTTATGATTTGCCTTCAACACTTGCTCCACTCTTCTTACCGTCACTGGGAGATCCAACTTGCGCTTTATCTGGCCAGCATTCAGCTTATTACGCCTTGCTTCGTGGTAAATCGTTTTTTTGTTGCGTGAGGTCAAGAGGCTTGGTCGACCAGATCTTCTTGCAGTGCTATAATTTTGGCCCAAATTTAAAAAAATTACATACGACGGAAAGAGATCGTCCAATTTTCCTGGCAATGGATCGGTTGGATAAGCCGTGCTCCTTATGAGTCGTAATAATTGCCCTTTCCACTGTCGTCAAATGAGTTCCGCGAGGCATGGCTTAATAGTTTAATGATAACAATTTATTGATAACAATTTTTGTGCCAACAAGCGAAACAATTTACCTTTTATTGTTTTTCACTCTTTTTATTTAAAAAAAATTGCTATAAAATTGGAATACTTTTGGATAACCGAAGTGTCTTTATACTTATTTCGCAACTTTTTCACAATTTTTTTATTAGAAAAGACAAATCAGTCTCTTTCTAACACGATATGACCGATAACGGTACAATTTTTTTTTGGAGTTAAGAGAAAATTAATTCTCCAAACATTTATTGAACAATTTTGTTGCATATATTTAGGCGCTAAGCCTACAAGCCAAATTGAAGAGTTTGAGAATTACTGTCTTTATACTTATTTCGGCCACTGTATTTTCTTATATAACACTTAAGCGATTTTATCGAAAAAAACGAAGCTTTTGTAAAAAAAACCCTCCCTAGCTCAAACTTTGGCTTTTCAATAAAATTATTTTATTCAATTGTGGGCGTGTCAGTAAGCGGACTTAAAAAAAATTAACAGATGAGCATAAAGGAAACCTAGAGAGTCTGTGGGCGGATTTCAAAAATTCGTAAACTTGATTATTTCGGGACCCTAGAGAGTATATGGTTAAAATTTCAGCTCTCTAGGCCCAGTTTAAAGGCCTAATTTTTGCCGACGGACGGACGCACGGACATGGCTAGATCGACATTCACATTACTATCGATGCTGATCACAAATATAGTAACTTTTAGGGGTCTACGAGCAATATTAAGGTATATTACAAACTATGCGTCAAAATTAATATACCCTTAGAATAGGGTATAAAAAGATATATACAGAATCTGGTATGGTCGAAACGATATCGTTCGATCGTTTTCATTTTACGTGAACTGACCCCTGGTTTTACCAAACCATTGTGTGTGCAAAGTTGTTTTTTTTTTGCGGGAAAAAATATAAATATATGCTGCTTTACAGATTTATTTGAAATGATGTTTGTTTCTGATCTTCATCATTCAGTATAAAATATATGCATTTGGCAAATATCAATAAAACCGTGAAGTTGTTAAAATCATTAGTTTCCTTATAAGAAAATTTAAATTGAATGAAAAATAAACTTTGAAAGAGAATGCTTTAGGCTAACAAAAAAAAAAAACATGTGCCAACAACAAAAGCGACTTAAGATGGTAAGGCAACTTAATAACATCTCCTTAAGAAACTGTTTATCCCACCCAGTTGGCAAGAAAATGGCAAATGGATTTCTTTCCCCAAAATGGCAACACACATCGGAAATCTTCTGATAAAACATCAAAATCATCCGACGGTGCATAAATGCAAACATTTGCATTTTTCTCATTCAGGACATCACAAACAAATGGCAACAACAAAGGACACAAAACGTGGAGAATGAGGAGTGCTTTTATGAGTTTACTCTTTGCCATTTAGATCATCCCGCAGCAGCAGTAGCAACATTAGAACTAAATCATATAATACAGGAAATGCATACCATCGAAGCAATAACAAATTCCAATAAGATTTATGCTGCACAATGAATGCTCCTTGCCAAAAGCAGTGTATGGAAGCAGTAACAACAGCGGTACCAGCAGGAGCTATTGCGTCGACGTCTTTTGGCAGTTCTGAGTAGCAACCATTCTTCCTTTGGTGCGGCGGAGCGGCGGAGGTTTGCAATTTGCCAGCTAACTGCTTGAAATTCATATTCGATTTGTGCCTCCTTGCAAGGACTTACACTAACACTGCATGAGGGTGTGCAATGAATCATATGATGCTGTGCCATTGGAATCACATCGAGTTGTAAGTAAATAAATACAAAGAACATTGAATATAAGGAAGTAAAATGCTTCCCTTTTTTCAATAAATTTTAGCCCCCAGTCAAATTGAATATGATGCCTAGAATATTGGCTAAGCGATCTTCCCAGTCGTGAAGAAGAAAGGCACGACCACATTTGGGTCTGATTGCACGTCATCACGTGTGCATTGAATAAGTTAATTTTAAAGATGTCATCGAATAAAGTTTAGAAATCGTAGTTTTCGAAATTAGTGCTTAGAATTTAGTATTTAGATTTTGTGAATTTGAAGATGCCTAACACTCGGTCAGCTTCAATTACTAGAAGAAAAATATCGCTTTTCTAGCAGTTTTGGGCAGTTTTATTAACTTGTGAGAAATTTACCTCATCGTGGTAATTTCGATGTTGAAAAAACTGTCTAGTGGGACAAAGGGATAAATTACATTTTCATGGGAAGTTCAGAGGTTCCTATATTTGGTTATATCGCTGCTACTTTTTATAGCCTAGAACGCTACTGATGCAAAACGAAAATTCCCAGGCAAAACTGAAACCAGGAAATCATATATTGTGGTGTACAAACCACCGTGGAACCGCTCTTGGCATTATATGCGGGTGGCAATGGTGCAGTAGTAGTGTATTCGCTTACGGAATGGAAGGTCGTGCGTTCGAATCCCGGCCAAGTCCATTACTTTATACCGAATGCATGAAATCGTAATCTCCCTAAGTAACTTAGACACCACCCGTGGAGAAAAACCCTACAACTGCACCCAAACACTTCTTTCCTATCTCTCTATTCTTTCTAATACCAAGTAGCTTACACTGTGTTCTTAGCATTATAAGGGTACTGTAACAGAAAAAAAAATCCCTTTAGCGTAAGCAAATTATAAAAAAAAAAAAAAATATCAGGGTGGTGCCGTTTATAAGTCCGTAAAAGGACGCCGTCTTGTTAGTCTTCTGTGGCATAAGACGTCTGTGCCTGCTGAGACCCTTGGTGGTATTTTTTTTTTCTGAGAATATGTTCTGTGTAGCTACAGACTTTTTGCAAATTCTCGTAACTCTTCTCTACTATGTTCTGCGGTGTGATGGCGCCAATACTTATCTGTACGTCTTGGCGAAGGCTTTCCCATCTGCTGCAGGAGAAGAAGCTATGTTTCGCGTCATCTTCTAGCGAGTCTCCGTACTGGCAGCCTGGACTATTTGTTTTGCCGATTTTGTGGAGGAATTGGAATATCCGTATCCGGTTAGTAACTGGGTCCGATAGTAGTTGACCTCACCGTGGCATTCCACTCAGTCACGTTCCTAATCAGCCTCGCTGTCCATCGTCCTCTATTTTCCGAGCTCCAACAGTCTTGCCACTTCTGTTTCGTGAGCTCCTTAGCCCTTTTCCACCTTTTTTCGTAGACGTGGTTACTTTCTACCGCTAGGTGATCGATGGGAGCCACTCCTGCGACTACAAGGACGGCTGGTTCCGAAACCGTTCGGTAACAGCTAGCTACACGTAGAGCTTCGCAGCTTTGTACTGCGGCCATCTGTTTCCGGTACATCTCTTGTTTAAGTGCGTCTGCCCAGATTTCGCTGCCATACGGAAGGATGGAGTGCTTTGTCGCCATCAGTAACCTTCGCTTACTGGCATTTGAACCATCTACATTTGATATCAGTCTGCTCAGTGATGCAAATGTTTTTGAGGCAGATTCCGCTGCTGCCTCTATTTGTTGCCAGTAGGTTAGCTTTGTGGCCAGCCTCAATCGTAAGTACTTCACCGCGGCGCTGCTTCTTATTTCTTCTGCCCCGATTCAAAAGTCGATTCGTGTGGGGATCCTCTTCTTCGTGAGAATGACTATCTCAGTTTTCTCCCTTGCTGGGCTGAGTCCGTGATCTTCCATCCACGATTTGACTCGTCGCATGACCTGGTTCAGCTTTCGTTGCGCATTAACGGCGTCTCGTGCCGTGATCACCGCGGGGATGTCATACCCGTTCGGCAACGGATGACGTCGTAGGATATGTTACAGAGGTCTGGTCCTAAGATCGATCCCTGCGCTGCGCCTGCTGTCAGTTGCTTTCTTCGCGGGCCTTCAGTAGTCTCGTAGAGCAGCTCTCGATCCCTGAGATAGTCTTTCACCATCCGAAGAATATATGCTGGGACGTGGAACCTCCGTTCTAGCGCGTTCAATATATCGATACACGTGGCTGAGTTGAAGGCGTTGCGTTCGTCCAGGGTTGCCAGCAAGACGATCTTCCTTGAGTAGTGACTTCCCTGTTGGGCGATTTGTGCGGCGTTCAATACTTCCTTTACTGCTTCAATCGTAGAGCGGCCTCTCCGGAAACCGTGCGCCTAAATCTTGCACTGCCGCTATGAGTAGCTTTTCCAAGAGTTCCCCACGACGCTTTTGCATTGTGAGTAACCGCAGTAGTTTCTCATGTCCAAATTTTCAGTTGAAATATGATGCTCAGATGCCCGCACACTTTCAGTTGACTTTCATCCAATTTTGTGGATTTTGTTCACCATTTCTGGAGTTGTCACCTCATTTGGTCGATCACTGCTATGTTCATCTTTTCAACTCAAACGGCATCGTTTGAATTCGGCCACCCAATAGTTTACTGTTATAAACGAAGAAACAGAAAGTGGAATATGATTTGATATTGATTGGACTGTGTAACGAAAAAAGGACTGGCTGTAGGTGCGAAGGCCACAGCAGAATGGGTTAAACCATCCACCTGTGCCTTAACACCAGGGTCAAACCGTAAGCGCCAAAATACAAGGTCTCTGAAAGAGCAGGTGTAATTTCCGACCAGTTTTCCTATGTCCTTCCGCTTTATATGCTACCCTTAGGACTTAAGGGCTCAGGATTCCTTAAGCCCGTCCGGGCTGCAAAGGCGGAAGGGTGTCCGGGGTACTGCAACACCAGCATGCTTGCTCCAAGCACGACCTAGCTCTTCGGAATGGGGGGGGGGGGGGGGGGATCTAGTTGCAGTAACCCAAAAGATTGTTCCCTAATTTATCCATGCTGAAAAAGGAACTGGTGTTATGCTCGGAAAAAAAATATTGTTATATGCATATGGGAGCCCGTTTCGTCTTTCATATATTTAATGTTTGTAGAACCGTCAGTAGCAGGAGAACGGAAGTTGGAAAGGTTCTCCTTGAGCTAGACCACCCCTGCCTTATTTCAAATCGAGTCGGAATAAGACGACCTTGGCTTCCATGGAGCTCTATATTGATGAAAGCCCCGTACACTGTCCTCTCCCACTTAACATCGAACCGATCCTTCTAACAGTGGAGCTAGAACTGTGTCACATCCACCCTAAGGAAAACTCACTCCATGAGACTCACGATGTTCAGAAGTCACAAATAAAAAAAAATAGAACTTCCCGTTTCATTTGCTAAATGCTTACCGTCCATGGTAATAGAAGCAAACAAGGACCGAAATCGAAATTATGAACAACTAATAAGTTATAACAAACGAATTCTTTTATTCTCGACTAAAGTTAAAAATACCGTACCTATGTATCTAAGATTTCATGTTATCTACCTTAATTTAATTCTTTAACAAGACAAGCATCCATTCGGATGAAACCTAGGAATGTCCTTGATAATACTTCTGATAAGCTTTTAGGCTTGCTTATTGTTGTTCAAATCAAATTATCATTTCTTTTGTTTCCAGCATTAAGCTATCTTTTTATTGTTTGAAACGTCTGGTTCCGAGTAAAAAGTAAGGGCCATGCTGGTGCTGAGTGAAATGCGTCTTGGAGTAAGGCTGTTTCAACAGTCGGTTTGTGTTCCACGTGACCGTCATTGTGGTGCGTCTGGGGTTGCCCTTTCGTCCAAATTGTGTAAAATCTGTTTTTAATTTGCCTTATAAACGGCAATTGTATTATGCAGCCTTTTATTTTGTCCAGTTTCGAGATTGTACCTTAGTTCCTTTTAATATATTTTGCTCTTGTTCTCTTATTCGACTGACAAACTTGCTGGTTCACAAGCACACACCCACAATCAAGTGCCCACCGACTTTATCATTTCGGAATCTTCTTTTCTTTTTGCTGTCCAAATGAGGTGATATCACGGTTTTTCTATTTTTCGGCTAGCTTCGTATGGGTACCAGATGTGTTAAGCTATGATTATTTATGTACCCATATGTACCATGTCCCTCTGCTTAACTTTTCTCCTCAGCGTTCATTCTCCATCCTATCTGATCATCCGCCCAAAGACAGCGAATAAATCCGCACCACAATTATCGCGGATATTCAACCCAGAATTGTTCCTAGGCGTAGGAGCATACCAGTGGTTTTAAAACGGTTCGTTGGGCTTAGAGAAAAGTTAAGTTTAAACAAGAAATAGGTTGCAATCGGTATGTAATGCATTAATCATTTAGACGTTTCCCTACAACTGAGGCCTTACAAATGGACAAAATTATATCGCATACAGATTCCCAATTTTGTCCATTTTAACAAAGCCTTCATTTTTGATGACTGCCGAACAAACACTAAAAGACGTAGCGTCATCAATCTTCAAACATAAGCTTTATAAGGTTGGTCCTTTCTACCATAGTCATACTTTTTAAACAACAACCCCCATTTATAAGTGTTTCAGGTCAGGTACTTTTGGGACTACCCTCGTATAATAATGAAATTCGTAAAAAAATTGTTTAACTAATTTCTTGTAAGGTAAAGCGATTTAAGAACTTATATTTCCGGAAATCGGTAACTGAAAACTTTTAATTTAAATTACTTAAAACTATTATGGATTATTGATTTATTTTTTGAAATCCTTAAAACCTTTATAAATTTCGTTTTTTCTAACTTTTGTGAAACTAAACTTGGTATATCTACTTTTCCCCAAAGTCTTAGTTAGCTTACCACTATTGTAGATATAAGATATTATATCTTAAAGTGTATAAGCATTTTAAATAAATAAAATAGAATACTAACCACTAAAACACCTACCCGTATTACGGTTAGAGAATCGAACGTTCGACTCGAACCGATTTGACATCTTAAAGTTTGGCAACACTTTTAACAATAACAACTCAACTGTTTTGCCTCTCATATAACGCAATTTTGGCACCACTGAATACATTATGTAAGACAAACCTTTTTCAGTTGTAATTGTTAAAAGTGTTGCCTTCTTTCAGATGTTAATTGGATTGGAGTCGAACGTTCTACTCGCTTAAAGTAATAGGATAGGAAGGAATATTTTTTTTTCAAAAATAAAGTTCTGCGAAAGTTATGGGAGTTTTGACTCCATACAGGGGGAAAAATATGTTCCGTGCCAAAATCCACCATCAAAAGGCACACCAACTCTGGCTGTGGATGTTAAACAATAAATTTATTTGATTACTTTAACTATGAACTGCAGCGACAAAATAAATGGAAAAAAACAACCAAACCCAAGCCCTAGATACGGCCCGGCTCTCACTTATGTTTATTCTGGATTTAAATCCCACATCTAAGCCAAATATTTTTTTAAATTAGTCTCTGAACGATTATTGAAATAAATGAATAGTATTTAAAAACCTACATATACGAAAATAGCTAGCTATTGCTATTTCCTCCAATATCGACAGGTTTCACTTTCGCCTCTTCCAAGAGGGTTTGTATTAATCATGAATTATTCAGAAGCGACCATAATTAGAGTCATTCTAAGATCCCAGATCACCACCAGCACTAATTAAGATAATGACTTGCACGCGATTATACCAATGTAGTCGCAACACCACTACCACAACTCCCGCAACACAAATCTGAAATTGAACTGACAGTGGCTATGGTAAGGCATCCGGAAGTAGAAACGGATCGATGAATGAAATTAGAATGCCTCAAGAGTCAAAGTCAAAGACTCAAAAGTAATTCAATAGACCGGTCTGTCACTGAAGTAAAATGTAAAACCAACTGCGGAATCCGATAGGGTAAGATTTCTGCTCGAACACGATACATCCTGCTCTACGTATTTGCAACGATTCTAATCAAATTCAAAAACGATTTCAGAACATGGTATCCTTGCTTATTCGGTTCCTTGTTTTTCTTTTCCTTGCTAACAAGATGAAAGACTTCTTGTAATAATCGTTCTTCGCTTATTAAAAGTTTTGTTTTCTTATCTCCTTCGGAGAAGTGGAATGTCCTGACCGAAACTCTTCCGTTCTCTCCTCTATTTTGCCAGATTTTCGCTGTCCAGCTGCGAGTTGGGAAGGAAATCATTTAATGCATCCTGCATGTTGTAGCGCAATGTGGCACTTTGGGGACAACGACACTTAAACGTAGTAACGATGAAACTTTCTTAATGAATTTATAGATTTAAGGCGGTTGATGTCGTTTAATGGTTCGGTGGGTGCTCTTTAGAGTTTTTGCCTTAACGATTCTGGTGGAAATTGTTGTTGGTCCGGTTAACTGGGTTGTCTTAATGAGTGCCTATTACTAAATAGTTGCAAATTGTCCAAAGTTGTTATCGTTAAATCTAATATTTTCGTCGTTGTCCGTAAAGCTACATGTTGAGTTTTAAAGTTGAACGATATCTAGTGTAACACTTTTTATCATCTGTGTCTCGGTGATAGAATGAGAAATATTTGTCAAAGTTTATCATAAATACACAGTCATAACATATAGAAAAACAAATATACTAATAATTATCTATATATATAAAAATCAATCCATTTTTGAGTTTGTTGCCGGTGGTTGGCCAAACGCGTTAACCGATTCCAATGATTTTTTTTCCATGAAAGGTGCCGTCTGTACAAAGGATGTTTTCTTTCTGCGATGTCTGTATCTGCATCGGTCTGTGAATTAAGGGATAATTTCAGTGAGTACACATGCATATGTGCGTATGCGTGTAAATTCCGATGCAGATACAGAGACCGCACATATAAAAAACCATCGTACAGACGTCACCTATTTTGTTATCCGAACGCGCATATGAAAGAGGGAGACCACACGAACGTTTCAAGCCTATTGTGGTGTTTGTGCGCACTTTCATTCTTGAGATGTCGTTTGTTCAAAGTTGTATTTAAATAACTGTTATTGAATTTGTATACCCTATTCTAGGGGTATATTAATTTTGACGCATAGTTTGTAACATACCTTAATATTGCCCGTAGACCCCTAAAAGTTACTATATTTATGATCAGCATCGATAGTAATGTCGATCTAGCCATGTCCGTCCGTCCGTCCGTCCGTCCGTCGGCAAAAATTAGGCCTTTAAACTGAACCTAGAGAGCTGAAATTTTAACCATATACTCTCTAGGGTCCCGAAATAATCAAGTTTACGAATTTTTGAAATCCGCCCACAGACACGCCCACAAACTCAAAAAAACAAAATTTTGGAAAAAATCGAATTTTGAGCTAGGAAGCTGAAATTTTTTATATATGATCTATGACTCCTAAAACTGCGCGGGATATAAAATTTTCAAAATCCGCCCACTGTCACGCCCACAAAAAAATAAAACAATTTTATTGAAAAACTAAAATTTGAGCTAGGGAGCTGAAATTTTTAATATATACTCTCTAGGGGCCCTTTAAGCTCATGTATAAATATTTTCAAAATCCGCCTACTGACACGCCCACAAATAAATAAAACAATTTTTTTGAAAATCCAAAGTTTGAGCTAGGGAGCTGAAATTTATAATATATACTCTCTAGGGGCCCTTTAAGCTCATGTATATATATTTTCAAAATCCGCCCACTGACACGCCCACAAATAAATAAAACAATTTTTTTGAAAATCCAAAGTTTGAGCTAGGGAGCTGAAATTTATAATATATACTCTCTATGGGCCCTTTAAGCTCATGTATAAATATTTTCAAAATCCGCCCACTGACACGCCCACAAATAAATAAAACAATTTTTTTGAGCTAGGGAGCTGAAATTTATAATATATACTCTCTAGGGGCCCTTTATGCTCATGTGTTAATTTTTTTTAAATCCGCCTACTGACACGCCCACAATTAAATAAAACAATTTTATTGAAGCACCCAAGTTTGAGCTAGGGAGCGTTTTTTTTGATAAAATCCTTTAAATGTTATATAACAAAATATGTAGAGCGTTCTTAACAATTTAACCATACTTAGACTTTTGTCACGCCCACTTATGAGGGATAGGAATAAGAATAGGGTATCCAACAGTTCGCCCAAGCGGACTGTAGCCCGTCCCTATGTTTTTGATTTTTTTTTGTGAATCGGACTTCGGAAAGTTGCTTTTCCCACATTGATAACAATCGGTGTGAAAGTGAATGAAAAGTGATTCTATTGAAGTTTTTTACTTTCGCCTTTTATGTTTGATTCGCATAAGTAAGCTGACATAGGCGCCTGCCAGACAACAAGCACCTACCCTTAGCGGAACAACAAAGGTGTGTGAGCGTCCTAAGCCATGCGGAGAAAAACGTGCAGTCCCTTTCACCGGTTGAGCTCAAATAAGGCAATCTGCGGTATTGGCCTGAGAGTGTTTCTGTGAAGTTTGGCCAAAATCGGTCTTCCTTTTTTAGGCGCAGCAACATACGCCAACATATATAGACAATAATAAGGAAGTCTACTCGAACATATTGGCCAATAGAATTCTCGGGCACGGGCAAAGCCGGGCGGTTGCAGCTAGTATACCTATAAAATACAAATCATGCAAATTTAAGACACTAGGGCATTATTATGATTACCTCTGTTTATATCCCTTTTTATAATATCCTCGGTCAAAATAACCCACTTTTAAAATATCCTTTTTCTGTCAGTCGAAGAGGTGTCCAAGTGATTAGTTCTGTTTATATTCTTTTTCATAATATTCACGGTCAAATTATCCCAAGTAAATATCCAAATTTCTGTGGAAAAAATGTCCCCTAGGAGGCCCACTTCGCTGTTAAAAGGGTTTAAAACTGTGGACACCTCTCCGACTGAGAAACATTTAAACTCTGGACACTAGGGTGGGTTGAAAAATTAAATTTTGTCCGATCGTTTTGGAATAGCAACTAAAATGTGACCCGAAGCTTTAAAATGCGTGCAGATATTTTTTAAATTTTATTTTTCTGTCCGGTCCACCCGCGCATTTCATTTGAATATGAAGAAATTTTGGAATATCTGACAAAAATAGGTTGATTTTATTGGTATCCGTGATTTCTTTGGCAAAGGAATTAAAATAAGTACCTTACGTTAAAAATGTATTCTTATTCTAATTTGATTAAAAAGGTTAACAAAAACAAGTAGGCGGCGAAAGCAACGTAGGAGCTTATATATTTTTTCTGCCGTTCTGTCTTTACTTCAAAAGTTTCAAATCAAAACGCCAAGTTGTTTACAGAAGTTTGAAGTTGCAATAATTAAGTGCGTGAAGTGTTACTTTCAGTCGATTTTATATCAATAAACGGTTGTGATTGCAATGATACAATTGTTGAAAGTATACCACTCTTAATGTAAGAAGTTGATCAAATCTTGGAAGCGACTTTCAAGTCCTAGATGTAATTGCTCAAAAGAAAAAAAAATTCCGAAAGCAGAACATAATTTTGTTATTGATCAGAGATCGGAGAGAAAAATGATAATAGGTGGCATAGACTCTTTAGCAACAACCAAAAATGAAAAACATCGTCATAGGAGCGAAAAACTACAACTATAATATAACGAAAATAGTATTACCAAAAAAGATGCAGTAGTTGACTTAACTGAGGAATGTTCCATTTCATCCGATGACTCAGAAAGCAGTCAAAGTGACGATTATTTGCCGTCAACATCAGTGCCACGTGAGCGTGAGAGACGAACAAAAATATCACTTCTGAGACTGCCAACATTGTCCAAAACATGTGATCGATATGGCGTATCTGATCGAGCTGCTGCAGCAATTGCATCTGCTGTGCTTTATGACACACTTTTTTTTTTTTTTACTTTTAAATTCATTTTTATTAATTATTAGCTTATATCAACTTATATACTAGACAAAAATGAGTAAATCTAACTTAACATTAACAGGATACTTATTCTAGATTATTGATCCTTATGCGGACGCCCTAAACTTAACTCTATCTTATAATTATTGCCTTTCGGCCTAAAAACTATTTTACGAACTAATCTTACATATTATGTTTTCATCGAGAAAATTTTTAAGAAAACTCGGCATCTTTATCAAATTTTATATTTTTATATAAAAAAACAAATTACAAACTACCTACAAACTGCTTTATGACACACAATCAGCTGTTGATGTAATAGATAAGTCTAAGGTACGTCGTGAGAGAGCAAATGTTCGCAAAGAGATCTGCGTTAAGAACCGTTGCATAAATGTTCCAGCACTATATTTTGATGGCAGGAAGGACAAAACATTAAGGATTGTTGAAAAAGGTGCAAAAAAATACCGCCAAGCTATCGTCGAGGAGCATATATCCGTCATCAAGGAACCAGACTCTGTTTACATCGGTTACGCTGTCCCAAGTGACGGGACGTCTAAGGCTATCGAACTTGCTATTTTTCAGTTGCTTTCTTCGCAAAATATTTCCTTAAAGGACACAAAAGCTTTTGGATGTGATGGAACAGCGACAAATACTGGAAAGAAAGGCGGTATAATAAGACTTATGGAAAAGCGTCTAGAGCAACCCTTACAATGGATCATTTGTTTGTTACATATGAATGAACTTCCCCTGAGACACCAGTTTTTGCACTTAGATGGCACAACCACTGGACCAAATTCTTATGCAGGTAGTATCGGAGAGCTTCTGGAAGACTGTGAAAAAAACCCATTGTGCCATTTGAAAAGTTAGAGGGGGGTGTATTGCCGGATATTGGTGACGTCAAAGACCTAAGCGGTGATCAAAGCTACCTTTAACAGATATCGTCGGCTGTTGTGAGTGGTGAATGCTCTTCTGATCTAGCGAACAGATCTCCAGGAAAGATGTCTCACGCTCGTTGGTTGAGGAAAGCTAACAGAATATTACGCCTGTATGTTTCCACAAAGACACCATCTAACAACCTTAAATATTTGGCCACATTCGTTGTTACAGTTTATGCGCCTGTTTGGTTCGAGATAAAAGTCCATCCATCGTGTAAGGATGGATCTAGGCATTTTTGGAAGCTAGTTTCTAGTTCACGATATCTTCCATCTTAACTTAAAATGGTAATAGATCCAGTTATTAAGCGTAATAGTTTCTTTGCTCATCCGGAAAATATTTTAATATCAATGCTGGCAGATCCCCAAAAACACATTCGAGAGCTTGCTGGCAGGAGAATTTTAAAAGCCAGGCGTAAGATTAATTTCGAACAACATCTTCGTATTTTCACTGTACCGGACATAAATCTTAATGCAAAGTCGTACGTTGAGCTCATAGACTGGCAACAAGAATATCATATCAACAACCTCCTCTTCTTCGCGATATAACAGATGAAACACTGCTTTCGCTAGTGGTATCAGGAGGTGATGACATAATACCTTTTTTAAGGCTTCCATGTCACACACAATCTGTAGAACGATCAGTTAAAATGGTAACAGAGGCTTCGATGCAGTTGTGCGAGCAAAGCTCCAGAGATGGTCTCATCAAAGCAAAAATAAGTTCCAGAAAATCTATGCCAAAATTCGAAAGCAAGCAATATTTTAAAGTTTCCACTGACTAGTTTATTAATGTTTTTTTTTATCAACTCTTGCATGTTTTTAATAAAAAAAAATATTTCTGTTCATTGATTCTTATTTTCTTATTTTATTTTCCAACAAAAAAAAAAAATTAAAAATCTTTTCAGAATAAAGTGTTGAAAAATATCGAAAAATTGGCGAAAACACAAATTTTCAAAATCAATGCGCGGGTAGAAGGATGGTTCTTAAAAAATATTTTTTTTGGTTTTTAGTATCTCTTGGATAGGAGTCAAACTTTTCAATCAAATCACTATTCCAATCCAAAAAAAAAATAAAAAAAAAATTTCATACATCGATGACCCACCCTACTGGACACCTCTTCGAATCGTAGAACTATGGACACCTCTTCGACTCAAAGAAATTAAAACCCTGATCACCTCTTCCACTCGTAGATCCTATAATATTACCTGGGACACATCTACTACTGACAAAAAGAAAGGACATTTTGACCGACCGGAAAATATCCGGTGATATTTTGACCGATGATATTATGGGTGCCACCACGAAAATAACAACCGATAGAAGACAGCAAATCAGGCGCATTTATATGGCGGGAGAGAGGGATATCATTTGAAGAAGTTTGATACGTTGACTGTAAGGATGAAAGTTAATTGGATCATACCAAAAAGCATATTGTAGATTTGGACTAAAAAATCAATTGTATGTACAATTATATAGAAATGTAGGGGTAATTAAATTCATAGGACCACCTTCATCTTTTCAATAAAATTGATATGGTTAGTAAAATCCTGTTTGGGGTCGAAATAAACCCCAAGATCCTTTAAATTATCAACATGACAAAGAGTATGTTCAAACAATGAATATTGAAAGGTGGGAAGGATATTCTTTCTAGAGAATGTTATATGTTGACGTTTAGTAGGGTTCAGGAATAAACCGTCCTTAACACACCAATTGGCGAAGCTATTAATGCCCGTTTGAAGAAGGAATCTCTCATGTTAATTGGTGACAGATTTTTGTATTTTCAAGTCATCAGTGTTGAACAGAATATTGTGGTGATTTAAACAAACCATGGCTAGTGTAAACAAAATTGGTCTTAAATGACTTCTTTGGGGAACTCCAGACAAAGTTGTGAAAAATTCTACTGGCGATTTTTTAAATTTGACTTGATAAAGCTATGATGTAAGCTATGAACCAACCCATTTTTTGAAAACTGGTGGGAAACCATATACCTACCTGAGCTTAAATTCGTTTATTTTATAAGACAGCTAGTCGAAAGCCTCTAAGAAGTCAGTGTGAACTGGAGCACATTTGCCTTTGATGCAAATTCAGCATTGACGTTTTCACTAAAAACGCCTGTGTGTAAGCCAATGGCTTAAACGCTTGTAGATGCTTTGTAGTTTCACAGTTCTAGTAAGTTTACAATAAAAAGTTACAATGGTTGCGTGTTGTTTTGCTGCTGCCTGTAATTTTCCTCTTCAAGTAAGTAAGAACATTTTCAATGTCAATACTGAGTAAATAAAAAAGATATTTTCAAAGTAATGTTACTAAGCAGTTGTTTTTAAGTTAAAGAACCCGAATTCATTTGCAGTTTCATTACTTTTTGTAAACTAAATTGGTGAAGAAAATTTGAGACATCGGGGCACATTCGGCATTTGTGAATGGAGCACATTCTGCACACTGTGTCGTAGTGAAAAATCGGGTCGCAAATTATACAGCTACATATTTATTATTTGTTTTAGCATTGGATGTGGTTCGAAACTACATGAAAAAGACCGACAGAGTCAATACAAATGAAACTGCAATAACAAAACGATTTGGGATGTGAAACATGGTCGATAATCTTAAACGTCAGCTCCTGTGAGGTACGTTACGTGCTAGATGCTTTCACGGTGATTGAAGAACAGACGAAACTGGTTGGTCTTGAAGTAAATGAGGACAAGACCAACAAAGAAACAAACATCTGTTCACCGCCTAGGACAAAACACCACTGTTGATAGCAGTAACTTCGAGGTAGGTAAGGAGTTCATCTACATAGAAGTAAACATCAACTCCATGAATGCCAACTTGGTGGAGATCCGGCGGAGAATTACTTAAGGAAACCTACTCAAGTCACCTTGACGTGTACCATACCATCATTGCATTCGATGGTACCGGTGCGGAGTCTTACGGTGCAAAGATTCAACGGGCTATGCTGTCTAAGGGCCACCCATGGCAGACAGGCCGATTGATCAGCGCCAAGCAAGAACTGGCCAGGACTTAACGTCCATCCACCCCTAATCCAGAGTGTCATGCGACCCGTGTTTATTGTATGGTTTATAGCCAGAGGTATCTGGCTGTATTTTAGCAGAGCCTCTCTGATACCGGGCCACCTCAGAGAGTGACCAGGGCCTTACCACGCTAATGCGGGGCTCTGGCATGGTTGACCGTCTTTTCCGCGCTACTCGTGGGATATACCTAAACAAAACAAACAAAAAAACAAAACAAACTAAACAGAATGCGGGGACAGACCGCAGACGAAGTCATTCGTCGGATGGAGCGGGACATCCATGACGACCGCCTGGCACAAGATAGACCCGGAACAAGTCGAGAGGGAGGCTCTAAACTGGTGCAACCCAGCACCAGTCAAAGAACCATCGTCACCTCACGACAAGTCACCGGGGTGCCAAAAGGCCCGGGAAGAAACCCGGTAGCACAGACAGGTGCATGCAGTGGGGATGGGAGCCAAATCCTAATCCCCTCCCTGTCCGGGAAAGTAAGGGTGGAGGGAACTAGGGCAGCGGGAATGAGCATAGCTCCAGTACCAGCCCCTGAACACCCCAGGAACAATACCGGAAGGAAGAGGAATAAGCCAGCCTTACCTCCATCTGGGAAACCCTCTGCGAAGGGGACTTAGTGGTGCTGGCACTAAATGGAACCTCTGCTACCTCAATAAAGGCTTCGGGCCTGAGGAAGCCAAAAGGAGGGCTCAGGACCATCGGGCCAAGCCCGAAAGTACAGAAGTGCCGGCGGGGTAAAGGGGGAACAACAACATCACCCCCTGTACTGAACACATCCCCCTTACATCATCGTCAGCATGCATACAGAGCGGGCAGATCAACAGAGACCGCCCTATATCAGCTGACGGAGATAATTCAAAGTGCTTTGGAGGCAAAAGAAATCGTACTGTGCGCTTTGCTAGGCATAGAGGGAGCATTTGACAACACCTCACATGAGGCGATTAAACGATCCCTGGATAGGAAAGTAGTTAACAGTACAGTATCCAAAAGAATGTGTGACCTGGTGAGCACTAGATCAGGAGAGACTCAAACACCATCTGGAACCATCAGAGTGAACACAACAAGAGGATGCCCACAGGGAGGGGTACTATCACTCTTAATGTGGAGCCTAGTTGTAGACGAACTGCTGGAAAAAGTAACCAACCTTGGCATCAACTGTCAGGCGTAGGCTGATGACATTGTATTGATTGCCAGGGGCAAGTTCGAAGAAACCCTTGGAGACAATATACAAAAGGGGATTAAAGTAACCAAGGAATGGTGCCTGTGTCGGACTGTCGGACTTAACATCAATCCCGTGAAAACAACGATAGTACCGTTCACAAGGAAAAGACAACTTCAAAGACTTAAGGACATTAGCCTATCAGGCACGACACTGATACCAGTCAAAGAAGTAAAATATCTAGGACTCCATCTAGATAGTAAACTCCTCTGGCGAAAACATACAGAAGAGATATCCAAGAAGGCCACCCGCGCTCTCATGATATGCAGGAGCCTAGCGGGGAAGGCATGGGGATGCAGCCCAAACATCCTGCGATTGATGTACACTGCAATCGTGAGGCCAATGATCACATACGGAGCGGTAGCATGGGCGAAACGAACCAGTCTAGTCCCAACGCGAGAGACACTGTGCATTACCGGAGCAATGGGTAGCTGCCCAAAAGCAGCCATGGAGGTATTATTGGAATTGTTATTGGCAGACAAAACAATCCTGGCAAAGGCGGGAATTGAGAGAGGGAAATGCATCGGTTCGAAAGAACACGGTGACTTACTCAAAAACCTCTCACTTCATGGCATACCTAGGGACGATAGCATCAGGAAATTCAACTTCGAGAAGAATTTCCAGATAAAGCTCAGCAATAAGGAGAATTGGAGCAATGAAACTACAACTTATGGACTGAGCAACCACACAACAAAGTGGTACACTGACGGCTCGAGGGGCGAGGAGGGAACTGGTGCAGGAGTGTTTGGGCCAGGAACTAAGCACTACGAATCCATGGGCAAATGTACCAGCATCTTCCAGGCAGAAATATGTGCCAGAGACAGGTGCGTTCGAATCAACCTCGAGAAAAACTACAGGAATTGCAACATAGCAATAATGTCTGACAGCCAAGGAGCCATAAAGGCTCTTGACGCCTACGTTATCAAGTCAAAACTCGTGTGGGAATGTCTACACGGACTGAATAGACTAGGCGAGAATAACAGAATTTCCATCTGCTGGGTACATAGCCATGTTGGCATTACAGGCAATGAGGCAGCGGACTCTCTGGCAAGAAAAGGGACAGAGGAACCCTTCATAGGACCTGAACCGTTCTGCGGGATAGGAGAACACACTATACGCGAAGCGTTCAAGAGACTGGAGGAAGAAACAAGGGCAGAAGCCTTTCTCAACCTCCAAGGTCTGAGGCAAGCAAAGAAACTCTTAGGAAATTACAACCAAAAGAGATTCAAAGCTTGTATCGGCCTTATCAAAAACAACCTAAGAATCCTAACAGGCCTCCTCACGGGGCAATGCAGACTCAAGGAACACCTGAGGAAAATGGGCATATCGGAGGACGGGCTCTGCAGATTCTGCAGTGAAACCGCCGAAACTCCAGACCACATACTGGAATCCTGTGGGGCACAAAAGGATGAAATATTTGGGCAGGCACCAAATAACAGACAAGGACATACAAACCATGGACCCACAGCTCATTCTCAGATTCATCAAAGAAACTGAACTGGACGCTGTGCTGTAAGGAGTGTGACCTGCCAAGGATAAATCAGAGCAATACCTCGACATGCTTCACAAAGAAGTATCTAGAGAGGGCTCTGAAAGAGGGCATGAACCTCTCCGAGGCACAAGCAAGCGGACACAATAGGCCAATAGGTCGCAGTGTAATATACCCTAACAAAATATTATTATTATTATTAGGTTTGGCCAAACAAATGGGTTCAAAACTCCTCACTCGAAGGACAAAATGCATGCTCTATCGAACCTCTCACTCGAAGTTCAAAATGCATGCTCTATCGAACCTTAATCCTTCCAGTCCCGCTTTATGGTGCCGAGTGCTGGATGACAAGTAGAAAAGGGGAGCTAATATCTGGTTCTTTTGAAAGAAAAATACTCCGTCGGATAGTTGGTCCTGTGTGCGAGGAAGGCGAATGGCGGAGAAGATACAACAGCGAATTCTATGAGCTGTACCAAGATGTGGATGTAGTCCAAAAATGTGTGATGTAGTTCAAAGATATTCATGGTTATTTTTTATGCTAAACGAACTAATTGAAAACAATCGACTTTCAGGGTCTCTTCATTTCATCAAATTCTTTATTTACATTATAATAGATTATTTTAACAAAATACATAGAATTTACATAGACATGGCGATTATGCCGTCTGTCGGGTGAAACATTTCAGAAAATAAAGATAAAAAAATACATATACTATACATATAAGCAAAGTTAAGAGTTTGTTTTAAGTTAAATTTCATTAATTTGAAGAATGTGGAAGAACATACGAAAAAGAAAGTTATCTGAATCAGCATATTCACAATATTTACTTTAGTTCAATAAAAGGAAAACTGTCTGTAACTATTAAAAATATTAAATTGATTACAAAGTTTCGAAACTATTTCGGTAAGAGAGAGCATGCTTGCAGTACTGAAGTAAAATAGGCCAACCAAAACAGCCATTCAAGATGTCTCTACACACAGTAATAGAAAACGAGCTGACATTGAAATAAAATCTGCGGATTTCTTGCAAAAGAGGGCAAACAGCGAGATAATGGAAAATATCCTCTCTCTCATTTCTGTTACAGAGGGTACACAGATCAGAGGTAAGAAATTCAGGTTGAGAATTTCAACCCTAGCCCTAAACATAGGGACGGGCTACAGTCCGCTTGGGCGAACTGTTGGATACCCTATTCTTATTCCTATCCCTCATAAGTTAAGAACGTTTTACATATTTTGTTATATAACATTTAAAAGATTTTATCTAAAAAAAACGAAGCTTTTGTAAGAAAAAACACCCCCTAGCTCAAACTTGGGTTTTTCAATAAAATTGTTTTATTTCATTGTGGGCGTGTCAGTAGGCGGATTTAAAAACAATACGCATGAGCATTAAGGGCCCCTAAAAAGTATATATGTTATATGGGAACCCACTTGTGCGCATCTAGATTTTAAATTCAATAAGTAAACATTTTGCCATACTTTCAATGTACACAAAAAGATGCTATGACATAAACATTTTGCCATACTTTCAATGTACACAAAAAGATGCTATGACAAAGAATAATTGTAGTCAACACTTTTTGTCCTAATCAATGTTTATGTTTTAAAGATCCATCGCTTCAATGTTTATAAAATATGAGCAGGAAATGTGACTCAGCACTTTTTGCCTTTAGCAACTGGTGCGAGAATATCCGCAGTCAAAATGCTGCGTTAGCAATTAAGCAATATAAAAGGGGATCGATGTATCTCAAGTTGTTAAGTCTTAAGTCTACCATACCAACAGTCACTTCGTATAGCGGAAGATTTCCCCCCACCAAGGGTAAGGGATCTGAAGCTTTGACTTCAATAAAAAGTTATTAAAATTAAATAAAGTCTTTTATTTTGATGTCGCTCTCTGACGAGAGCGCAAATATATTTTTTATTAACTTAAAACACTTAAACAAAATTGGCGCAGTCGGTAGGATTGCACAAATCGTGTAATCCTTGTAAAAATCTACCGTTCCGTTTAAATAGTGAAGTCAATTTCAAAAATAAGTTTTTTCTGCGAAAAAGATTAAAACAAATCTTTGAGTCTACGACTAAACACGGTGCTGTGAATAAATAAAAATAAATTAATACAAAATTGATTAAGATATTTTTAAAAAAAAAGTTTTGAAAGTGAATAAACCGTACTCACATTGACGGGTAAAACATTTTTAAATAAATTCAGTGAAAAGATCGAAGATCCAACAAATCTATTCAGTGAATAAAAACGGATTAATTAGTGGTTCACCCCAATGCACATGGTAATACCACAAAACTCATAGAGAGAAATTAATCAACCTCATAGACTAAGTTAAAGAAGAAAAGGGCAGCTTCAGAGCTCCAACAAATAGCATAAAATAAATGTTCAAGGGATTGCAGAAGAAGAAGATAATTAACCCAGAAAGCAGATACACTGACGAAGAGGAATCTAGTTCAACAGAAGAAGAAGACCTACATCTACTAGAAATTCGAAACAGAAGTATACCTGAATATTGTAAGAATAATTTTGAAAATAGAAAAATTAAATTACTAGAAAATAAAATTGATAATTTAAATCTTAGTTTGGGCAATAATATTTTAGACAATAAAAGTAAAAATAAAAATATTGACAACATTTTATTGACAAAATTTGAAGAAAATAATCATAAGTTTAATCAAAGTAAATTAAGTATAGAAAACTATCAGAAAACCAAAATGGCTACATCCCAAGTAAATAATACACCCAAAAAAAGCTTAACGCTTAATCCATTAAAATATATTGAGAAACTTAATACGTTTGATGGTCGCACTGAAGATCTTTACACATTCCTCACAAATGTAGATGGAATAATACCAACTCTTAACGAGTATGATAATCAAAGCCAACTGATGTGTATAAATATTTTAAAATCCAAATTTATTGGAAAAGCAAAAAGATGCATTGAGATTCACTCCCACTTACAAAATTGGTTAGAAATCAGACATATGCTAATTAATAATTTCGGAGGATTCAAGAACAGCCTACAATTGTACGAAGATCTAAGACAGATCAGTTTCAGAGGTAACGTTTTAAATTTCTATAACGACATACAAAAAACTTTGTGCGATTTGAACCAAAAATCGGTTCAAGAAAATAAAGTCCATGAAGTGAACAATAATAATCTCACAGCCTTAAATATTTTTAAAGAGAAATTGCCGGTACATATGCGAACAATTCTTTTCGCCCTCAAACCAATGAGTTTGCAGGAAGCCCTACACGAGCTCACAGAAGCAGGATTTGTTGAATCAAACTCTTTTGAAGAAAGACAGCCAAGGCAAAACTTCAGCAATAATGTTAAGAACTTTCAACCTAAAATGTTTGTCCCACAGAATCATCAAAATAATTTTAGACCCCAAAATTTCCAAGCGTTTGGCCAAAATAGAAACAACCCTAACAACAATTTTAGACCAAATAATTTTCGACCACCATTCAATCATTTTCAAAACAGAGCTCCTTTCCAAAATAATTACAATACAGATAGGAACTATAACCAAAACAACTCTAGAACACAGCCTATGGACATAGATCCAAGTAGTAGTCAATTGAGACGTAACCCAACACCGGTTAACAGACAAGTTAATTACAACAGAGGAAATCACTCTAACAATCCTGCGGGATATAATGAAAATAATAGTAGTAATACTGAAAGGAATTTAGAAACAAATAACGAAACTCACGAGAATCAAAATTTTCAGTTACAAGCCTCGGAAATAAATCCGGACTTCCCTATCTCAGAATAGAGAAAAACGGCAAAATTATACGTATGCTCATAGATACTGGAGCAACAAATAGTATCATTAATAAAATAGACGTTCCACCCCAATACATACAAACTAGAAAGCAACCGTTAAAAATTAACACAGTAGGAAACCCTGTCGTAGTGACAGAAGAAGCATTATTTCCCAAAGAAAAATTCGCCTATAAAGTAAAAGAAAACTGTCTTTTCCATATATTGAATTTTAGTCCAAATTACAATGGGATAATCGGTAATAATATTCTATTACCTAATAATAGTAAATTAGATTATGCAACCAAGACATTAACACTGAATGACATAAAAATTCCAATATTTTTTGATTTAATTGACGAACAAGACTACATGATGGAAGTTCATCACTTAAGCGGCTTAACGCCAAATGACACTATCTTCGACGAGTTTGAACAAAAAAATACTGAACACATGAATATTGAAGAAAAAAGAATTCTCTCTAAAACCCTAAAAGAATATCAAGATGTATTCTTTCATAAAGGTGACGACCTAACATTTACATCACACGTCAAACACAAACTTACTGTCTCAGACAATTCCCCAATTTTCACCCGGATATACCGCTATCCCGAGGTACATAAAAATGAAGTCAATAATCAGATCCAAGATCTTTTGGATCAAGGGATAATCAAACACTCGAGTTCACCATATAATGCTCCGATATGGGTCGTACCCAAGAAAATGGACAAGATGGGAAATAAAGAGTGGCGTATAGTTATTGACTATCGCAAATTGAACAAGGTTACCAAAGAGGATAAATTTCCAATTCCTCTAATTGAAGATATACTCGACAAGATGGGTCGAGCCAATTATTTTTCTACTTTGGATTTAACAAAAGGTTTTTACCAAATTGAAATAGATCCACAAGATCGTGAGAAGACAGCCTTCTCCACACTTTCAGGACATTATGAATGGATCAGAATGCCATTTGGTCTCAAGAATGCTCCTGCTACATTTCAACGCATGATGAACGAAGTCCTAAGTGACTACATTGGTAAAATATGCTATGTTTACCTTGACGATATCATCATCTTTTCTTCATCACTACAAGAACATATTCAACATTTGAAACTAATCTTCAAGAGACTTCGACAAGTCAATCTTAAAGTTTCTTTGAATAAATGTGATTTTCTAAAGAAAGAAATCGAATTTCTCGGACATATAATTACACCAGAAGGTATCACACCCAATCCGTCAAAAATTCAAACAATAAAAGATTTTCAAATTCCCACCTCCATAAAAGAAATACAATCCTTCCTAGGTTTAACTGGATATTATAGAAAATTCATCCAGGATTATGCTAAAATAATCAAACCTATGACGTTATACCTAAAAAAGGATTCAAAAATAGATATAAAGAACGAACAATATGCTGACGCGTTCAACAAACTAAAAGTAGCAATGACAGATATGTTAATTAACAAACACCCAGACTTTAGTAAAGAATTTATATTAACAACCGATGCAAGCAATTTTGCAATAGGTGCAGTATTGTCCCAATCTCACGGACCACTTTCATTTGCATCCAGGACACTTAATAAACACGAGTGCAACTACAGCACTATAGAGAAAGAACTCCTAGCAATCGTTTGGGCAACCAAACAATTTCGTCATTACCTATATGGTAGACGTTTTAAAATTTTAACAGATCATAGGCCGCTAGTTTGGCTACATAATCTGAAAGAGCCTAATTCTAAACTACAACGTTGGAAAATAAAGCTCGAAGAATATGATTTTGATATTGAGTACCTGCAAGGCAAAGAAAATAAGGTTGCCGATGCTCTATCAAGAATCAAGATTTCACCTGAAATTAACGCTTTAGAAGAAGACTTAGCAAGTACACAACACAGTGTCGAATCAGATAGTACAGACCTAATTCCAATAACAGAAAAACCCCTTAACATGGTTAAACGTCAGATAATCATCAAAACAACTAATGAAGATTCTCAGGAAATATCCTTTCCGTATATAGGTAAAAGATTAATAACAATTACGAGGAAAAATTTTACGACCAAAGACTTTGATCTAATAATATCAGAATGTGATATAAATTGCACAAATGCAATATTCATAAATAACGACGATTTACCTTTGAACAAATATGCGAATGACGACGAATTATTTCTTAAATTTCAAACCCATTGGAAACAACACCATAATAAACAAAAATTATATAGAAGCATATCTAACCTAATAAATTTACATCCTCCAGAAACTGAGGAAACAATTAATAAAATCCATATAAAATTTAATCATATTGGTATTGAAAAAACATACCTTGAAGTCATTAGAAAATTTTACGCACCTAGTTTACGTGAAACTATTAATAAAGTATTGAACAATTGCGAAATGTGTAATTTCAAAATAGAAAGGAATCCAATAAAACTACCTTATGAAAAAACGCCCACGCCCTCAGGCCCTCATGAACACTACCATATGGACATTTGGCCCATACCAAGAAATGGTAGCTACCTAACATGTATTGACAAATTTTCAAAATTTATAGCCCTTGAACGTTTAGAAACAAAGAATCAAGCCGATGTGCTAACCGCTATAACTAAGATATTTATTTATCTAGGTAAACCAAAAATCTTAACGACCGACAATGATAAATGTTTTTTATCTTACACAGTTAAACAGTATCTCAAAGACAACGAGATAGTAACTCACATTACTACGCCATATCGACACACAGGCAACTCAGATATAGAGCGTTTGCACTCCACTCTCAACGAGAACATAAGATTATTTGAAAAGCAAAAGCCAAGCTTAGTCGATAACGTGACACGAACAATAGAGGTTTACAACAATACGATCCACTTAACTACTAGAGAAAAACCGAGTGACATACATTTCGGACGCATAGACAATAAAACAATATTTAATAGAATCGAAAGCACAAAAAATAAAGTTTTAGCTAGAGTGAATAAAGATAGAAAAGATACCGATATAAATCCTAATTTTACCAAAATTTATAATCCTACATATTTCGATAAATTAAAAACAAAGCATAGGAAAGTAAAAGTGATTGAAATCGATAAAAATAAAATAACTATTAAACCAAACAGAGACTTACAAAAATTACACAAAGACCAGTTTCGAAAGAAAAAGAAAAAATTTAAAAATGATAAAATTAAAATTGGCATCGATACTAGTTCTATGGCAGTTAACACTGGCCTATAGCCAAGAAATACAAATAACTAATTACAACCACGGTAACGGTTTTACCATTATACAACTACAACAGATACAAATAATAGAAAACTATACTAAAATACTTCATATTATAAATTTAACTAAGTACGAAACAAATTTAGAAATACTAGAAGAACATATACAACTTTTACCTGAACCAAACATTGAAATTATTAATTTAATGAAACATACAAGAAAAGAATTTGAAACTATAATACCACATAACAGACAGAAAAGAGGACTTATTAATATTTTAGGTACAGGCATGCAATTTTTATCCGGAACTATGGACGACGATGATAGGCAAGAAATAGAAGAAAGGCTAAAATTAATAGAAACAAATACACATAATGTAATAGAAAACTCAAATTTACAAATACAGATAAACAATCATTTTAATGAACAAATTGCGTTAGTAACTAACATGTTTAATAACAAAACTAAGAAACTTACCGAACATATAGAAAAATCTATTCGCATTCAACACGATTTAGAAAGGGATCTTAACAAATTGAAATTAGAAATAGAAATTAAAGACAATATAAAATATTTGATAAATGACATCGACAAAATTAAAGACATAATTTTAGCATCGAGACTAGGAATCCTAAGCAAAGACATATTTTCAGAAACAGAAATTGATAAAAATAATATTACAATTGAAAAACTTTCAGAAATCAAATTAGAACTTGCTTTGTATAAAAACTCTATTATTTTTATAATTGAATTGCCAAACTTTACAAACGAATTATACAAACAAATACATATTCAACCCATACCAAACTTAGAAGATAGTCAGCAATTAGAGATAACTAATAAAATATATTTGACTAAAGATCAAGCAATTTACAATAATACAAATATTAAAAAATATTTATCAAAAATAAATGATAACTGCTTACAGAATCTATTTAAAAAACAAATGAATTGTAAACTAATAAAAAATGTAAACCAAGAAATATTAGAAATAGAAAATAATAATCTTGTGTTAATTAATGTAAAATTACAAGAAATAAATCAAAATTGTAATAATCAAAACATTACTGTTAAAGGTAACTACCTAATTAAGTTCGAAAATTGTAAAATTGAAATAAATAATAAAATGTACGAAAGAAAAAATTATAAACACGAACCTTTAATACCAAATGTAATCGAGAATATTAATTATACCAAATCAAAAGATATAACTTTTCAAGAATTACATTACCAAAATATACAAAACTTAAAAGAAATTGAAGAACTGAAATACAAGCACAAACATACTAGTTTAACTATGTACACGATAATTTTAATCATTATACTTGTCATAATCCTTTATACATATTTAAAATGCAAAAATAAGAAGATAATAAACAATGTAAATCTTCCAAAGGTCACTTTCCGACCATTAGAAGACTCTAAAGGGGGAGGTGTTATATCGGAACCCACTTGTGCGCATCTAGATTTTAAATTCAATAAGTAAACATTTTGCCATACTTTCAATGTACACAAAAAGATGCTATGACATAAACATTTTGCCATACTTTCAATGTACACAAAAAGATGCTATGACAAAGAATAATTGTAGTCAACACTTTTTGTCCTAATCAATGTTTATGTTTTAAAGATCCATCGCTTCAATGTTTATAAAATATGAGCAGGAAATGTGACTCAGCACTTTTTGCCTTTAGCAACTGGTGCGAGAATATCCGCAGTCAAAATGCTGCGTTAGCAATTAAGCAATATAAAAGGGGATCGATGTATCTCAAGTTGTTAAGTCTTAAGTCTACCATACCAACAGTCACTTCGTATAGCGGAAGATTTCCCCCCACCAAGGGTAAGGGATCTGAAGCTTTGACTTCAATAAAAAGTTATTAAAATTAAATAAAGTCTTTTATTTTGATGTCGCTCTCTGACGAGAGCGCAAATATATTTTTTATTAACTTAAAACACTTAAACAAAATTTATATTATAAATTTCAGATCCCTAGCTCAAACTTTGGATTTTCAAAAAAAAAAAAAAAAAATTAATTGTGGGCGTGTCAGTGGGCGGATTTTGAAAATTTTGTCTCCCAAGCAGTTTTAGGAGTCATAGATAGGTATATGAAAAATGTCAGCTTCCTAGGTCAAAATTCGATTTTTTCCAAAATTTTGTTTTTTTGAGTTTGTGGGCGTGATCGACATTACTATCGATGCTGATCGTAAATATAGTAACTTTTAGGGGTCTACGGGCAATATTAAGGTATGTTACAAACTATGCGTCAAAATTAATATACCCTTAGAATAGGGTATAAAAATGGTACTTATGGAAGAAGCAGAGTGAACATTAGAAAAGTAGCTATTATCCAAACGATGGCTTAAGTTTTTGTAAATATGTCTTGAGTTCGAGAAGGATGCGCGGCCCAGGCATTGAAGATACTTCGTTTCATCAATTTTAGCTATCACATCAGAGAACATTCCGTTCCATTCATCAACGTTCGAATCACTCAGATTTAGGCTTACTTCATGGGAGAGCGCAAATTGTTTCCATTCCTTGAACGGGGAAGCATTAGTTCGGAGGAGAGACGCCAATATTGTCTTGTGTAAGTTGTTACCATTCCTACTCATAACTCTGGTGATATATTCTGAGTGGGCTTTTAGATTCTGGATGTCAATCGGGGCAATTCCAGACTCCACATGTATCGCGCAAGTCGGTGTGGCATTTGGTAGTTTGAACAAACGTTTAAAAAGAAACGTTGAACTTTCTCGAATTCCTCAAAAGGGATGTAACCAAATGCCTGCACTCCATAGCACATACAGGTTTTAACTGTTACATTGAACACACGGTACTTACACACTAAGACTATGTGCGGATTCCCGAAAAACTTCGGCCACATAATACCTAACGCCGCCTTAGCTTCGGTGCTTTTTACCTTTGCATGCTTCGCTAGGTTTAGATTACTGGTAATCAGTACTCCCAAATATTTGAATTCTGTCACCACTTCGATACGTTCACCAAGAAGAAACCAATTCTCTTCTGCCAGACGATGGCGACGATGACGCTGTTCAAATATCATAATCTTAGTTTTTTGGACATTAACCTGCAAGTGCCATGTGCTCCAATAGTCTTGGAGCCTATTGATTTGCAACTGCAATGAACAAGGGTTGTCAGCCACCATGACGAGATCGTCAGCATACAGTAGGACCTTTATCCAAGTTCCAGCAATCTGCACTCCTCCCGGCAAACAATGACATATGTCATCGATGTAGAGTGCAAAGAGGATCGGACTTAAGATACAACCCTTTGGTACACCAGAGGATGTATCAAACCAGTTGGACACATCCACTCCATCATAGACCGTTGCACTAGTAGAGGCGAGGAGATTAGCGTAAGTCGCTAAGAATTTATTAGATAGTCCCATTGTTGACAGCTTGTAAATTAGGGCATTTCTATTCACGGTGTTAAACGCCGCTTTAAAATCCACGTAACATGCATATAGCTTCCTCTTTTTCTCTATAAATTTTTGAGCGATACTATTAATAGCAAATATGTGATCGATCGTAGAAAATCCAGCGCGAAAATCAGCTTGGAACACGCTCAGACGACTGTTTGTTTCAATCCATTTAGCAAGTCTATTATAGAGAATACCAACAAATATTTTTCTGATTGTTTAAGTATTGAAATACCCCTGTAATTTTCAGCTATATTAATATCCCCCTTTTTAAAGATAGCAACTTTCAGTGCCTTGTTGAAGCTTACGGGGACGTTGGATGTGTGATAGAGCATATTAAAAAGAGTAATAGGTACTGTTTGAACTGCTTTGGTCATCTGAATTACCGCTTTAAATATGCCGTCATCGATTAGAGGTAACATGTCCTTTACATACAAAAAAGCCTTACACCTGTATGAGGCTCTGCAAGAGCAGATTATTATTTCTCATATTACTCGTTGGTCCAAAAAACAATGAACCAAAACAAACAAAAATAAAACAAAACAAAACATAACATTTACAGTATCAGAACAGAAAGCTCTACTGGGGGCCCCAGTATCTCGAATTGATATGGAGACAGAGAACGCATCTGCAAATAACACAAAGCTGCGGCTGTCCACAGAAGAGAAAAAAAAGGAAAAATAGAGATCAAGGTGAACCAAGCAACGAATTTTAACTAGCTACCGACTCCAGCGCCAACCAGAAGAATCACGAATACTTCACTGGATCAGGAATACGACGGCTGGTGAGGTATGACATTAACCCAGACGAAGCAAAGAAAACGAAGCGTATACGATACGCCAAGGTTCTTGTTGGTGGGCAGGTAACCCTCACGGAATGAGAGAACTGGGACGGTAATAAAGCTACATTTGTTAAAGGCTCACACGTGTAGTACACGGATGAATCCAAACCAGATGGAGCAGTTGGGGCAGGAGTATATGGAGCAACAACTCAGACCTCTCTATACGTATGAAGAAAAGCAACTCCGTATTTAAAGCCAAAATACACGCAGTAGAACTCTGCATCAGCGAGAATCTAAGTAGGAACATCACCAACAAGATCATTTACATCCTCTCTGACAGCAGAGCGGCACTGCTTGCTATTAACGCATTTGAAATTACATCACAACTAGTCTGGGAGTGCCTCAAGATATTAGCCAGCACCAATAGAATCCACCTGATCTGGGTGCCTGGCCATAGCGGCTTTATAATTCATACCAACCCCATCTACCAAAAGAACAAAGCAACTCCTACCACTACCAAGAGGGCAACTTCAGAGTCAAAAAACATCTTCTGGCCATGGGACTTCCTGAAAGCAATATCTGTCGAAAATGCGATGACGAAAACGAAACGGCAGAGCATATTCTATGCCACTGTGACTGCCTAACAAAAACATTTCAGCGCATTCTAGGTTAACCTTACCTTGAAACAGTTGATATAAGTGTCAGCTAACCCAAAGACTTTATCAAGAAATCCGGTCTCTTGAGCAGCCATTAAACCAAAACGAGGACATCACAATAGGCACAGTCTGGCTGCGGTGATAAGAGTACTTAGTCCCACGTCCATAACCAATCAAATCTAATCTTGAGAACAGTCATTTAGCTATACAATATTGGTCATCCATGTGAAGATACAATTACGAATTCCGGTCAGTTGCAATATGAAAAGATTTATTAGCAACTATCAGGCAGGAGAGTTTTCAAAACCACCCGAGCTCGACAATAAATCTAAATTCTATTTAGATGTTCAGAGAAGATATATAGGTATATAGAGAGAGAGAGAGATTCAAATTGAAACCACACAATTTTTTCGTTGTTAAACAAAAACGAGACAACAATTAAAATCTCCTGCTGAATCTTAATTTTAAACACTTGGGAATCAAGAACATGTTACAAAATAAGTCACTACCCGTTTCAAGTGCGAGCACTAGTAGCTGCCCACATTTACCGAATACGTGCCGATTAAATTTGCATTCAATAACAAATTGGCGCATTCCATCACATTGCAGGAAATTCAGAGTCAGCTGCTTATCAACAAATCCCTGCACTTGCCATCACCTGTAACTTAGTTCCGTTCACATCTGTGCAAGGGGAAACTCACGAATTGTCTATTCGATGATTTGATTTTTGGACACCCAAATGAAAGGCAATATTGGACGTGAAAACGACGGCGGCATTCGAAATAGCCAAGAGCAGAATATCTACCTTCTTCTTCCAAGTGAACAAAGTCCATCCAATATATTCCCTTGTCCACGTAACACAGAGACAGCATTCGTTTACACATGTACCCGACCAGAATTCAAGAATTATATGTCTTCTCAAGCTAAATGTAAATTCGTCTACTAGACGGAGAGACTGAGCAACACAGAGGGCATTATAATGCACACGCAAACACATACAAATATAACATGAGATAGGTTAGAGAACTACAGAGACAGAGGAAATATTTTCTTTTCAGAAAAATTCCCGAAAAGCCATCAAGGAGAAAATTTCCTTTCCAGTTCCTTATTCGATATTCTATGGACCTCGAATCCGGCACGTACATCTAATTCTTATTCGATTATTCGCTATATTTCGCTCCTGCTTCAGGAAATACGAGACTTACTCAGGTCCCCCTTAAATAGTTCCACCTACTTTCCTTGAATGTGAGCTGCCCTCGCCATCGAGAAATGTGCAATACAATGAATAATGGACGAGGAGTAGTAGCAGCAGTATTACGTTGTCTTCCTGCATTCGAATGCATTCGCAGCTTCATAGATATTCCTTCATCATTTTATTTGCACGTGAATGCAATACATATAGTGTACGGATAGCAATGCACTTAGTCCTCTGAAACTAAGCTCGGTCCATGCCCACGAATGCAGAATTAGAGTTGGCGCTACAAATGCCTCAAGTGATAAGTTCGCGGCTCACGAATACGAATATAATTGGGTTTTTACCAACATACATTTTTCGGCACACTTTTGCGGTGATGAGGAAAATGTTATCCTGGTTTCCATTGCAAAATTTCCACCTCATCAGAGAGGTCATTCCGGAAAATAAATTTCCATTTACTCCTGGGGGATAAGTGAATTGATTTGAAACGTTGTTTCCTTTTCCTCATCCTCTTGGAATACGGACTTTGAATTCGACTCATATAATAGACCGGTTGTGTTGGTAGACATAATGTACCCTTGTCATTTTAAAAAGTGCCCAGAAGATCAACCATAAAAACAAAAAGGGGTTAAGTACTCGGATCATAAAGTCGTACAAGTTATTGTTAGACGAGTAAGTTTGTTATTTGAATCAAATTTACAATGTTTGTGTGTGGCAGAGTGAACTAACTTATTACCGCATGAGGTAATACGTTCGATGGTTCTTTAATCTAAGTAAGAGGTACATTAACTTACTAGGGAACGTGCACCTTTTGCTGGAATAAAGTAAGCTATATTTTGACAGACTTGCAATAGTTTTTAACAGATTAAATACAAAGATCCAATCCATCTATATATTATATAACAAAATTGTAATGCTTGTATGTTTGTGCAAAATATTTTTACTGCACACTACCAAAAGTCAAAAACCTACGACAAATCATCGTGATGATAGCATTATATCGCCATGAACTCTACTTGGCGATGGTCGAATACGGGATCCCGGCAAAACTGATCCAGTTGTGTCACGTGACGCTGGAAAACACGCGGTGCAATGTGCAGTATGAAAACAAGTTCTTTCGAACTATTCCAAACCAGTACCGGATTCCGGCAAGGAGATGCGCTGTGTTGTGACTTCTTCAATCCTGTTCTGGAGCAGATATTGTGCAGGGCAGGTGTCAATGCGGAAGGCACTATCTTCAACAGATCCGTCCAACTAGTGCGATACACGGACGATATCTACACCATCGGCAGATCTCAGCGTGCAGTGTAAGAGGCCTTCATGGCGATTGAAGAACAGGCAAAATTGATAGGCCTTGAAGTCAACGAGGACAATTCGAAGTACCTACTTTCTTCCAACAAACAAATAAACACCTGTCCACCGACTAGAACAAAACGTCGTTATAATAGCAATAACTTCGAAATAGTAAGGAGTATACATACTTCGGATAAAATATCAACTCCACAAATGGCGCCTTAGTAGAGATCCGACGGAGAACTACCCTAGGAAACCGGTCCTACTTTGGTTTAGTTAAACACTCCTAACTCGGAAGACCAAGTGTAAGCTCTACAAAACACTGATGCTAGTAGTTCTGCTTAACGGCGCCGAGAGCTGAACGATAAGCAAGGAGGGCGACACAATTTTAGTTCTTTCGAAAGAAAAATACTCCGTCGGATATTTGGTCCTGTGTGCGAAGAAGACTTATGGAGGAGTATATATAACAGCGAACTCTATGAACTGTACCAAGATGTGGATGCAGTCCAAAAAGCTGAAATACTTCGATTCATTGATCGAGTGAATGGACAAAAATGCTCCAGCGAAGAGGATCTTCGGCTTCCAGCCCTCATATTCGAGACGAAAAGGAAGACCGAATATCAATGGCATCCGCGATGGCTTGGTCTGGACAATTGGAAGTTACGTGCCCGAGATGGCGGAGGATGGATGGCTGAAGTGTCTCCCTTATTCTGGTAGGTATCATTTATTTAATAATACATGCATTTAAAAATAGTTTGAAAATCAATAACGCTCTTGTTCTTGACTTTCCATTTTTTTTTTGCCGGGGTGTGTGAGACTTTCTGCACTGGAGCACTCAGACTCAATACCGGTCCATTGTACTACCAGGCAGACATACCACATTTTACTGTGGGAATTTAATCGTTTTTCTAAAAAAAAGGAGAAGGCGCTTCAATGATAAGGAGCTTAGGTTTACAGCACTCACCATATCCGCACCAAATATCTGCCACCTGATACGAGCAAAAGCAGGACAATCACAGAGGAAATGTTCCGCAGTGTCGTCGCTTTCTCCACAGGCTTCGCAGTTGGTGGTATCGCTTAGGCCTAGCACCTTAAGATGTTTGGCAAAAGCGTTGTGTCCCGTAGGAACGCCAGTATTATGTCTGCAGTGTTTTCAGTTGATAGACAACAAGAATGCCGCAGATTTCCACAGACGTCGGGGAGAATTAGCTTAGTCTGTCTGCACCCTGGAGAGTCATGCCAACGGCGATTGTGATTATAGGAAACCCAATCGTCAATGGAAGCCCTGACCGAGGACTCAGGCAGACAGATCGCTGGTTCAGGTCCTGAGAAGTCCCCCTCTGAGCCTTGTCTAGCAAGTTATTTTCTCTGTTTGGAAGACTGACGCATATTTGCCTAACGGAAAAATAAGTCTAACGTTTTCGCTCTCCACGAAGACACCAGCACCAAATTCTTGATCGGTTTTGGAGCCATCCGTGAAGATTCGATTGCATTCCCTTCCAGGTTCAGAGTACGGCCATAGCCCGTCCTGAACGCGAGGAAAGTCGACCTCGTAGTTGCGCGACTTTCCATACTTGATAATCAAAACCCTCTTACGAGTGTTTGTTCTTTGTAGGGTAAAATATGAGTTGTGTGTGGTTGCTTAAAAGTGGTAATATGTAAGTGTCTCGGAGCAAGAGTAATATACCTGATTCCGGCAGTGAATTTAGTTGTGCTTCATGAATTAGAATAATTAAAGCTTATATTAACATTTAGCAATTTTTTCGAATACCGTCGAGTGCAGTGATTTATGAAAGTTTTATTTAGGTATGGTGAGATTTACAAAAAATAAAAAAGTCCAAACAAAGCTCTTTGGCAAGAACTTATTGTTTAAAAATGTATGGTAACAAGATAGTACAGATACATACGTATTTCTGTTCAAACTAAACTCAACAGCCTCATCTCATTCAATATCTCTATTCTCGATTGTACAAAAAAAAAAACTCATGCTTATCATTTTAAGTTGACCCATTTTTGCTAAGCTTCGAAAGGATGATCGATGACCATGCAATAACCTGACATGTAAAATAATCCCTGAAACTATAGCCAATACAGATAATGTACAAACACAATATTGTTCAAAATGTATTTATTAATCCGCACGCTTCGAGTTTCGAGTTATGGGAAAAGAATGAGAAAACATAAGAATGAATGGCTGGCGAATTCTTTGAATGTCTGATATGTTAAAGGTTTTAGTGAGGAACATATTATATCCGCAACATATAAAAATGTAAATTCCTCCGGTCGCTATTAATTCTTCTCTAAAGAATGGCGAACATATAGCGCCAAACCAGCGCCAGATTTCCGAATTGCTTTAAGATAAGTGCTGTGTATCTTAAAGTGAAGCGAATTTCAAAGTTTGCTTGTTTTAATTTAATAAAAATGATTTTAATTTTGTCATACCGATAACTTGTCAATTGCTTAGTCGGATAGTAGAAACGGAGACTGATAAAGGATCGCCATTGTCTACCATTCAATACCAAAGCTTAGACGATATTGGAAAAACATCTTGTAAGATCTAAAATGTGTGACAAAATTTCAATCATGTATATGCCACCAGAAATTCAAAATGAATTTATAGCAATTTTGGGAAATAAAGTTCGCCAACATATCATCGGACAAATAAAAAAGGCTAAAGGTTAGATTAGACTGTATGCCAAGTTTTCATTTAATGACCATTTCTGACAGTTCTCACTGTCAAAATAGGGTCATGCAGTGTAATCGGCATATCTCAAATGACCTAATGACCAAATGACCACAAATGACAAGGCTGATTTTGACAGATAAAAATGACCAATTTGCAAGCAGTGTAATCGGCCAATAAGCTAGAATGCCAGCATAATTACCTAATGACCATATGCAATCTATTGAAATTTGGTGATGGCATTGCTGTCTTCTGATAAATTGAATTCTCATCTTCGTGTGTGCAGTCATTGTATATAAACTCTATAGTAAAATCATCAACACGATTTCAAAAAGCTCAACCTCCACGAATTTGGAGACCAAAAGGATGGAGTGATTGCTTCTCAATTTAAGCATAAAATATTTGTATGAGCTTTGAATTAAGAAAAGAGAATCAAATAAACTGTTGGTTAGGAAACAGAGCGAAGAGTGTATTTGATCCTCTTTTCTTCGATAAGGTATTTCGTAAGGTTTTTTGACAAAAATAAGAATTCTATCATTGTATGGAATTTTGTTATCTTGTACCTATATGGATATCTGGCATTTTCAACTGTCTGCCTCTGGTCGCGCCATATGATTTTCATTCGCATGGACGTGTAAGTATTTATTTTTCTGTGTAACAGCGTAACAGCCGAATACTTTTTGGTAAATGGAATGTATGACGAGAGGCAGATGGTGTAAGGGGAAAGGAAACATTTTTCTACAGGATATTCAATAAAAGCTGATTTCTGTATTTTGGTATTTTCCATCAAACAAGGAATTATGAGTTTATGATTTTTTAGGGTGCTATTTTCGCTGTATCTCGTCCAAAAATGCACCGATTTCTATCATTTCCTCAGTATTTGATTCGGAAATATTCAATTTGTTTGTATCAGCCGTTATTCAAAGAAATACTCGTAGTTGTTGGATAGGTATATTTATCTATTAGGGAATCGATCACCTACAATAATGTTGAGGCAGGTCACTTGTAATTTAACAGTTTTTTTTGTAAAATATTCGTGATCAGCATCGATAGTACTGTGTATCTAATATCTCAAACTCAATAATTTGATACTTATCAGAATGAAAGTCTTGAAATCGGATAAAAACTCTTATTCACTTTGTTTCACTTTGTAAGTTAAAATTTGTGGCTTTGCAAAAGTACGAAGTCCAACCGACGGAAATTTGTCTTTTCCAAATACAGCAGGCTGCTTGCAATATGAGATAACCTACCCCAAAATTCCTTGAAAACCACCAACCATATCCCCCACCCCCTCTCAGGATCACATCATATTCATATCCTGAGAAGTACAGAAAAATTAAAGTGACAAAACACACACTTATGGAAATCTTCTTTATTATCGGAAAGAGTAGCTACTGAAGGAGTATGCATTGCAAATATTAACGATAATGGAAGCCAACAGAAATAACTACCAAAATGCATAATTAAATATGTATACCCCACACCTCTCACCAATTCCCATCTTGAGAAGTAAAGAAAAATTAAAGTGACAAAACACACACTTTTGGAAATCTTCTTTATTATCAAAGGAAAGAGTACTAAAGAGTACGCACTGCAAATAAACGAGAATGGGAAAACACAACAGAAATAACTACAAAAATGCATAAAAGCTTTCTGAAGGTTCTTTTTTACGGCGTTTGGTGGCGTATCGTCGTATACACGAAGTGAGAATACTATAAAGTTCATATACAATGGTGCAGTGCGGTTGTGTTTCGTTATTATTATTACTGAATATAGGTATTTATATATTTGTTCAGTAATAAAATTGTTATGTCGTTCTGCTGTTATATGTACTTAGGTGGATTATTTATTTATTTATTTCATCAAACGAAAGAAAATAATATTCGCATTTTTAGCAAACTTCAGTACAAGTTTGCTAGTCTATTTCTTATTTTGAAAAATATCCTTCTCCTATTTCCAGGTTTTGTGAAACTCAAAAGGTTGTTGCGAACAAGTTTATTAAAATGGAATCACAATGCATTCTCCTCTCCTTGTGTGAAATCATCTATCTCTACGACTTGGGCGATGAAATTGTTCGCGCCATAAATCTAAAGAAATTTATTTCTACAAGTTGAAAATCAAACGATGTGGAAAACAAAATCATTGAGGTGATTGTCAAGTATATACAGAATCTAATCACCGATAACAATACTCGGTTGCAGGTGAGTTAAACACAGTCCCATTAGCTAATAATATATTTTCAGCTGTTTGTTGCAACCGTTGAAGAAACCGCGCACACCAGCTCATTTACGAATGACCTCCTGATCAACGATCGAAATCTTATCAAGAAACTTCTCGAGAAGGAGCTAAGGTTGAAGTTATCATCGCTGAAGATGAAAATGTTCAATCCTAAGGAGCAAGACATGAATTACGTTCAGCAAATGCCTATCTGCAATCCTATGTGCAACGTATAAAGGAAGATACGAATGGTTACATTCGTAGAATATTCAAATATTTCAAAGCCGCTGAAAAACAAATGAAATAAAATAATATCTAGGTATTGCTTTCATGTTGCGATTATGACTGTCTTATTTTATTTTATTTTATTTTATTTAGGTAGCTATATCTTCCACAATAGACTAACAGCCTTTACCAGCAAAAGTTACATTTACGCATACATCGAATAGTTAAACAATAGAAATTTTAGATATTATAGAATAAAAAGTAGAAAAACAAAAACCGAAGCAATTAAATATTTTAACATTAAATAATACAAAAAGGGAAAAATACTTGTAAAATGTAAATGTTTCAACAAAATGAACAAATAAAACCCTCTCAAATTGTTTCGTGCCACGAAGTCTTTTAAGGTCTGTAGGTAGCGAATTCCACTTCCACACTATTTATTTATTTATTTTGGTCGAAAAACTAAGTTTCGCTTTGACATATACAGCATTACCACAGTTCACTCATGGTCATTTGAATGCACAATTGGCATTCAGTCTTATCTTACCTTAAGTATTATTCGATTATATTCGACAGCACTCCAGACATTTCTCATAAAGACAACTAAGATACGTAGTTATTGAAATTCTGTTAATACAAGTAGTGGATTCTTTTGTAGATTTTATTGAAACAAAAGATAAAACTGCTGAAGGAATTTGAAAGATGATTTTCAGCAAGTTTGAATCTGATGGCCTCGATATAAGCAACTGTAGAGGTCAAGCATATGGCAATGCTGCTATTATGGCTGGATGGCATTCAGAACTCGTTCCTTGCACAAAAATATTTACAAACAAAGGGACTTAACATAAGACTGTGCGATCAGAAAGTAAATGCTTTGCAGAAGGTACTGATAGAGAAACGAGAGGAATGGGCAGAAGGCGCTGTAAGTTATCCAAAAAATATGTGTGAAGAACTTGACATATCCATGTAACCTCGGAGGCGCAGATCAAAAAGGAACATTTTTGATGACCGAACCAGAGATGCTCACTTGTCTTATGAAAACGAGTTGAGATGGAAGCTGTTTTCTTCATAAGATAGAATTATTGTAGAAATTCGTCAGCGTTTTCAGCAACTAGATTCGGTCGGCACCAAATGTTATCTAGACTACGCATCTGCCGAAATTAACGAACAGGATTTCAAGCTGGAACGACTTCGACTGCCAACTTTCATTACTGACACAGGCAACGAAAATAAATTAATTACTGCGGACTCACTTGAATTGTTAAAATTTATTGTAAAATCCAAGCTTGATGATACTCTGCTCAAATTATAATAATGCTCCGATTATTCCTCGCATAGCCATAAGCAATGCCAGCTGTGAGAGGAGTTTTTCAAAAATTGTAATTGATCAAAAATTATTAAGGTCAACAACAGTACTTTAAGGCTTACCAATCTGGATATCTTATCTATTGAGCAAAAGGTATTTGATGCTATACATATTGATAGTGCAATAAAAGACTGCTCTTAAAAAAAGTAGACGTATAAAGTTTTAGTTAAAGACATAAGTTTTGTTTTAACTCTAACAAGTAAATTATTTTTCAATCAAAATATAAACATTAAATTAATAAATAAAGAGGAAGTCGATTTGCTTTTTATGTTCAATTCGCTAATAACTTAATCTTGTTAATCGTCAAGGTATCAGTGTTCTGTACCTGTTATATGAATGTAAGTGGCATACTTGTAATAAATGTGATTATTATATTAGCCGTGTTTCTTTGCACGCGGATATAGGAATAGTTTGAAATTTGCATGCGAAATACACCAAATCCTATATACGCTAACTTTAGCGGGGATAGCTATCGCCGCTAAGTCGTTTAGCGGGGATAAAAAGTGCTCCAAAATCCATTTTCTTCGTTTCTGAAGAATTTTTGCGATGAATATTTCAGGAAAAGTCGAAGTTTGATATCCCGCCGACCACTGACACATCCCGCCGAATATTTTATTCGTGATTTTATTATTTTTATTTTTCAAACTTCATTATATTGTATTTCTACAAAGATTTCGTTTTTGTATCGTAATTTGTTTTTGGGTGCGATATTGTGGATGGTCTACGAATCGTATTGAATTTTTGCACAGGCCGCGCAGGCCTCGTGTTTATCTTCTGAAATTTTGTTTTACAATCAAACATAAAAGAAGAGAGCAACATTGCCTAATCGAACTTATTAAGCAATTACTTACGTGTATATAGGTATAATGCCTGTATTTAAACAAGAGATACTGGTACCAACTTGCAAAACCCAATCATAGCACCGAATTTTACAAATTAATTGAGTACACTAATTTGTAAAATCAATTTCATAAAAGAATGAATTCAACCAACGAATTTTGACGAAAAACCTGCAGCAATTATTGCTGTTCCATCATAATCGTTAGCGGGGAAGAACCGCCACATCGATACATTTCATCATCGAAATTATCAACAACCAAGTTTTATTAATTTTAATCCTACCCGCACAGCAAATGCAAGAACTCGACCACAATGCGCCACATCATTACCACCCACACCCCCAAAAGCCGTTAGCACAGCAAATTACTTTTCTACCAATAAACTGGCGCCAGTCGTGGGTAGAAACCAACATTTTGTAAATTGCATTTTCTAGAACAAATTTACATTCATTATTCCATAATAAACTACACAATACTCTCGCATATAAAACCGAACCAGCAAACCGCAATGCCAACTACTAACAGATATGTGTTTGTCTACAATGTTTTGGCTTAAAAAATAAAATACCCCGTTACTAGTTAGTTCCACAGTACTACAGCCGATGTACGTACTTGTTCTCCTCTTCGTCTCCCAAATCAGATGAAACAAGCTAACAGACTAATTGGTGAAAAATTAAGTTTTGGCTTTCGAATTGTGTTCGAGTTTAATTCTGGAAATTAATTTCACCCACATTGTGTGGGAGTATTTTGGTTAGGAGGATCGCATTTGATAGAATTGCACAGTGTAGCCATGAAATTATAAAAAAACGAGAATCGAGAACTTGCAAGGATGGATGTTTGAACGGAGCAACGCAGTAACTAATAAGAAGAATGAGGTCGCAAATATTCTGAAGAAGATATACTGTTTAGATGTCCTTGTGTAAAAGGCATTTGTTCATAATCTTATAATGATAAGAAGTGTGGTTTGGAAGAATGAACGCGAAATTTCATCTTAAATCGAAACTTAATGATACGAGTATGTAGGTAAATGGCCTAGGAGCCAGGCATTTTCAAGTTGATTAAGTTGTGAGACTAGTTTGCAGTAACTATCTAAGAGTATATACGGTTAATCGCGATTTTAATGCATTTGGTGTGTTTTTTTCTTGGGAAATGTTTCCCCAGCAGTGCTCGAATTTACACGTTAAACAACAACAACATTGTATAGCCAACACCACTGGGGATAACATCCACAGCAGTGGCTGCGGTGAATACATGCTGCAAATACAAGGTGGCGCAAAAGTTGTCAGGTGGCGCAAAAGTTGTCACCCGATGTTCTTTCGCTGTAATTTTTTTCATGAATGAAAAACTTTGGTTCTGCTTTTGGATTATGTTAATTGGTGTCTTAAGTTTTTTCTGTATAGTTAACTTCACAAATGTCAAAGTAGAATTTACATTTGCCGCCATTTGCAAAAATTATAGCTTCTTCCGATAGGAAGATGACTTTTGCGCCACCTTGTATAATCCTTCCGAAACTTCGTATCTAAACATTTTTCATCACAACCAGGGATGGGACTTTTTGAAAAAAATGTCCGCAGTAGATTTGAAAAAAAAAAACGGAGTAGATTCAACTGTTTCGCAGTAGAATTTTATATTTTCAAAATATAAGGAAGACATCACATATATACACATAAATAATTTAAAATAATAAAATAAACATTAATTTTTCTTTAAAACATAACAAAAACAGAACAAAACAAAAATTCATATATTTGTGGCCACAAGTCATAACCGCCTAAGTTGGTTTTTCATACTTTTCAGGAAAGAAGTTCAAAGTTTCAAATCTTCACTACTACATCAGGAATGTTTGTTTCTAAGCTTATTTTTTCACAGAACTAAAGCAGATGCATTCCTTTACATACCTTTTTTAAAAAAAATAGACTTAATTTTTTAATCAATGAGAAATTAGAGAAATAGGCACTTAGGCTTTTATGACTTGCTGAAAGTGTATGATTCAAAAAGCTTAAGTTGAGTTAGGCGGTTATTCCATAAGAAAAAAGAAAGTTTAGCTATTCCTAAATCAACATAGCGTCGCCTGAGAATTGTTTTGTTCCATATGCCATTGGCACTTTTTCGAGAAAAACGCATTTAAAGGTTTGCGTACTTGGTACTCCGAAACTGTGTGATACAAGTTTTTTTTTATTTTTTTAATTTGAAGTTAGTCTTATAAAGAGTTCACCTACCATTTCTCAAAGCGTTTTGCCAAACCGTTAACAAGCCACGTTAATTAACGTAAAAGTCTCCTTTTTTGACTTGTGTCCCACCTCCTACATTTCGAAACTGATTTTTTTTTCATACACGCGGAACACAAAAAAATAGATATGGCACAAAGCAATTCTCATCCAAAATATCTGAAAGGCAAGAAAGCATGGAGTTAGATGCTTAAATTTGAAAAAAATCGATTTCATCTTTTTTGTTAACAAAGTTTTTATTCAAAAAATAAAATAAAATAAGAAAATTATTCAAAGTGTTAAGCATTAAACCAGTGAGTGAAAAATGTCAGATCAAATCAGATCAAAAAAGTGCAGCTTTGAGTCATAATGTTCTCCTCTCAGCTGCAAAATTTCAAATAGATAATCCCCTTTCGGGTTTCGAGTGAGCATTGTACCGTCAATGTTTGGCCTGATGTCGATTTGATCACAATGTGAACTCGTTCCACGTTATTCTTTCGATTTTTTTTCATATACTCGTATATGCGAATATTTATAACATTAAACTAAGAAATACGCTATCTCATGCCAAACAAATAAATCAGTTGGCATCAGTACAATTTGAATTTTCAAATCTGACACATTTCACTCACTTGCCCTACCTCAAAACTAAGTACAGAAAAACTTGTTCTAAACTGATCTGCACAGCTTCATTGAACACAAATTGACAGAATGTAGAACACTTTGCGGCAAGTTTTTTACTCATGGAACACCAAATCTTGTACTTTTCAGATTTTTTCTTTACTTATCTGTGCAGCTAAGTTTCATTAAATACATCTATTGAACCCATATGTATTCAATGATTGACTGCTCGTACGTCTGCAACTAGGTTTTGCGTTTGCAGCACTATTCATCTCCGCACCGAATTCATATCTTCATAATATCGAATATTATCTACACAACTGTAATGGAGGTGGAACAAACCAATACTAAAATTCTGTTTGCGATCAGTGTTCCACACCATACATAGCCTTTCTTTAACACGAGTGCACGTAGGACAATTCTCACAAAAAAATTGCGATAAATTATATGGAAAATTTGTCCCAAACGCCAAAAAATGGTTTATGGCACAAAATAATTCTACAAACTGTTGATTTTGGTGGATGTGGGACAAAGTCGATGTTCGATATCTCGGGATTGGAAAGACTAAGAGCAAATCGAATCACAGATTTAAAAAGAGCATACAAAATTATCATAGAATCCGTTCCTAACTCAAAAACGATAAAAGTGCCGTATGGAACAAAACAATTCTCAGCCGACGATAGGTTATTCTTCCGAGCATAAGGTTTTCAGATTACATTTCTTATATTAAGATAGGTCGTTTTTCCATACTTATAGCTCACTTACTTTATTGACTTAGGCTAATGTCCCGCTTTAATTTTCTTCATAATTGTACGTAATAACAATCCTTCTTGATCCACCACCATGCTATTTAACTTTTTCAAAAAATAAAAACAAACACAGCAAATTGATCTCATGTAGAACTAATTTTATATTATAAAAATGTATTTAATTTATATAGAAGGATATAAGTTCATGAATATGTAAGCTTTTTATTTAAACATCATCTTCTTTGTCCTCTTCTGTTAAATCGGGATGAGTATTTGGCTTGTCCATGTTAGTTGGAAGATTGTCATAAAATGCATGAAATTCTGGAGTTATAAATTGTTTTAAGTCCATAAGATCTTTCTTTTTTTTCTCGCGATATGCACGGTATGTCCTTAATTCTTTGTATTTCATTTATGCCAATAACAGCAGCACCTCTTTTTCCTAACTTTAGAATCTTAAAAGGTTTATCTGTGTCTAAAGACGTTTTGTATGATATTTTGCTGCAGCATTTTGTATAGCGAAACCAACAAACCGCATTCCATCCAAATTTGTCACCATCTTCATTTACACGTTTCCATGAAAACTTTGTTTTGGCAAGTTCAGAAAAGTTATACAAATCATTAGTCTTCATTTCTACAGCTCCAATCTTAGCGCCAACAGTATTTATAAATTGATACCAATCTCTTGGTGTTTCGATTTGAACATTTGTTTTATTTTTCATCCGTTCGATGAGTGCGTGATCGCTGTCACATTCCATGTGCGTATGACCTGGTTCAAGAAACTTATGGTCAATAAAATCAATGTTTTGTACATTGGAAATAAATGCAATAAACATGGCAGCAAAAAAAGAGTTCTTGTTCTGTCCTGAACATGAATCACTGTAAAACGTAACACTTTTTGTTTCAGCTTTTAACATTTTCAAAAATTTATAAATGCATGATGAAATTTCATTTCCGCCACGGCGCGCCATAGCTTCGTGCCACATGAAGCAGTTTGATCTGTAATTTTCCAGGTCATGGGCTGTTAAATTAAAAGTCCAAAGCTGTCTTTTATAAAAACTTATCGAGTTTCTTAGAAAAGGTGTTGGTAACATTGTTGTAAGTCAAATGCAAACGTTTTTATGTTTTTAGATTTTTTCCATTCTGTTTTATCATTTCTTTTAGCTTCATAAGCCGTTTCAGCCTTATTTAAATGATTTTTTTTCTGTTCCATTAATGATCTCTTTTCTTCCTCGTTTTGTGCAATCTTGATTTTTGAAACAAACGTATCACAGGTGCTACAAGTGTCTACTTTTGGCCCTTTGAATTTGATACCCATAGTTTTAAATATCTGAGAGTATTTTGAGAGGCTTACCGGATTTTCAGCTTCCAATTTATACAGGCGGTGCATGGATGAAAGATTTAGGCTAGCAGGCAGATACTTTTTACTTGTATCACGTCGACTGTAGTGGCTTTCGTACGCAGGAAATTTAGAAATGTGTCTTCTAACCTCATCTTCTACCTGCACATCAATCTTAGCAGTAGGAGTATGCTTTCCTCGCAGTTTTGTAAATGCTATTGAAGGACAACCAATTTTTATTCGAATAACTGTTTTGATGAAGCTGTCAGTCTCATCGAAACACTGTGCAAAATGTTTTTTGCATACCTTGAAAACATTGCCATCAACTTCCAAAGCGTATTTCATGGTATTTTCTCGTTTTCGCTTCCGGTCGAGTACATTAAGAAGGGTATCACACCTTTTGTTTTCAATGGAGATCATGGAACCGATATAGAGAATTCTTTGGTCATAGCTTCCTAATGACCAGTAATAGCAATAATAAAAGCATTTTAATTTTGTCTATCCCAATCTTTTCGTGACAATTGCTTCTACAAATATCAAAAAGGTTTACAAACTCTAGCTTTTACACTGTTTCCGGAAAGTGTTTGATAAGATTGCCCACTATTTCGCAGCCTAGAGCGAAGTTTTTTATGGTTCTTTTCTTTTGGTTTCTCTAAAGCGTTTTCAATTTGAGCTCCTAATAACATGATTTCATCACCGTTCTGGGAAGCAAAACTACTCGACGTAAGGGATAAATTAAAGTGTGGATCCTTCACCGAATCGTCTGAGTCCTCCCACTGGGGTTTATTCAAAACAACATCATCAAGTTCTCCATCAGCTTCAGCGTTCTGTGTTTGTTCACCTAAATAATGATAAACTTCTCCTTAGTAAAGTTAGTCATATCGTATCAAATACATACGGAAAGTACAAGAATTGTCCTTAGTTCGAAGCAAGTCAACATTAAAATTGTACTCATACATCGATGACTGAGTTTCGTTCTGCAGTACTGGATCAAAATTTGGTAAAAGGTCATTGGAAAAAAATGCATAGTGAGACCATTGTGTTTTTGATGTATTATAGCTATCGTTTAATTTTTTTCGACACATCGTTTCTGTTTTGTTTGCATTACCTAGTATTATAATGTTTGAATAATTTAAATGTAGCAACTTTATTAATAATTTTCTTACCAGTATCAATATTTTCAGCCCGAATCGTTTCGTTGCCACAACCCCTAACGTTTTCTAGAACAAATCGTAATAGCTATCTGTTAGCTTTGTAACTAATAACTATCTGTTAGCTTAGACCCCGAACTTGAAGCACATTCCACGAAGGATACAATAAACACGCATGTAGAAACACAGTGTTTTCTTCTATGTGTCCATACAAAAATTAGCGGATATAAAAAACACCCTTATAAGAAACATTCGGCTATTAGAAATGAACTTTCATTCGCAAGTTCTACTTTCTTTCTTATCTATCGTGGAATGTACCTGTATTTGCCAATTTCGAGTAAAAGAAAAGATACGCAAGGTGTGTACCTACATAGGTACTTATTAAAAAAGTAGAGCACATGTCTTTTGAGAAGTAGCTCAAAAAGCTAAGCAAAACATTAGATATAGTTCACTGCCTGTGTGAACTGTGTAAGACAACTTCATTACACACGTACTTTCAAACTTTGTATAAAGATACATTTTATCAGCAGTTATTCAATTGTTATAATTGTGCCAAAATTATATGTTTTTTCCGCTTCGACAGAGCTTCTTAATTCAACCATTCGGATTCGGTGTCAAATTTTGTAGCTAGGTCTAAGGTGCCTATGCGGACCTATTGCGCCAACTTTCTATTTACATTTAGTTAATAAACTTACGTTTAGTTTTAACACGTTCTGTCAGCATCCTAGCTAGCTCGACCATTGTTTCTGCTCTACCAGACATTATTTATGCGCACTTTTCACTTTTGGTATTTAAACCTTTCACTTTTAAAATTATTAGCACTAAAACTTTGTGACTGTTCACAACAACGTAACTCAACTTATGACTATGTTTTTTTCGATATTTATTGTAACTTTTGTTTTGACATAAGAAACTAAGTCGACTTAAATTTCATTTTCTTTATATTCAAATATGGAATAACAGCCTACTTCGAGATAAAATTTTCAAAATATGATTCTCGGTTTTAGATTAAGAACCTAATTCGAGCTAAGCTAATTAAAAATCGGAACTGTGTTTTTGAATAACAGCGTAACTCAAGTTAAGAATATCAAATTGCTTTTGTGATTTGGGGAATAACAGCCTAAGTTGACTTAGACAATAATCGAAAATGAACGATATAAACTGATAGCAGACATTGAATTTCCTATCTCGAGTTAGGCTCTTATTCCAAAACGAAAATTTTATTAAAAAAAGAAAAGGCATAGCCTAACTGCAGATAGGAAACAGACGTTGAAAAATATTGTAATTATTACGAGTTAAACTGTTATGCCAAAACAATATTTTAAAAAAATTACTTAGGTTACTAGGTTTTTTTAGAATAACTTCTGTTTAAAAAAAAGATACGGTCATAACAAAATAAGTGGAAGTAGATTTAAATATGCTGAACACGATGGTACATGTAACTGAATTTTGTCCTAACTCGAGTTAGGCGGTTATGGTTTGTGGCCACTGATATATTCATGTCATAATTATTTTTCTAATTTCTAATAATTCTTTGTTTTGATTTTACAGCAAAAGTAATCAAATTCATTCTTTAATATATAATATATAATTATACATTTTCATTTCAAAATTATTACAAAAGTACAAATTGGGAAAACGAGAAATAAATTGTTGCTCCACCGCTCTCTATTGCTTCTAAAAACTATTGAGAAGAGTTTCTTTGAAATCTGTGAATATGGAGGAAACACTAGGTTTCTGACTTAATTTCAGCTCACACTTGTGTTTTTGACTTTTTTTTAATGTAGCCTGCAAAATAATAAAACGTATTTTCGCTACCGAAATCAACAGTTTTATAGTCAAATTCGGGTTTGAAAATGTTTTTCACATTGTCCTTCTTTTTGAGTGATTGTTACTGCATTTTAATGTCGGCAAGCTCTAAATTCACAGTTGGCTCGCAGTTTCCATGAGTTTCCTCCGTGCACTTTGCTGAAAAGGATCTTTAAAACGAACAAATGAATTGAAATGGAGTCAGTTACTTGTTATTTCCTCCTGAGTTGCGTAAATCTCGAAGGTATTTTCCAGACAATTTGTTTTTCCTCTCGACCGCAGGCCAAATACTTTAAAGTATGTTTCCCATTTGTTCTTACAATTAAATTAAAAAAACAGTTGAACTTTATCTTTTAAAAAACACGTACACTCTTATTTGTTTGTTCTGAGAACTAACAGTTTTGCGTTTTCTTCCCTTGTTTCGCACGACTGACAAGAATTTAAGTCCATACGCCTTTAAAAATACATTATGAGAAAACGCACCGCCCTTCCCAACCAATTGCAAAACCAGTGTGACCAACAACCATAAAAACTAGCAAATAATGTTTCAAATCATTTTTATTGTTACTTGCTGAACACCGGATTGCATTATTTTTAGCGAAATCAAAGCAAAGAAGAAGCATTTATTTTCATATTTTTGACAAGTATAATTGTAGAGGTTCATAATTAGGTGTAAACAGTAAAAAAATAATCAGAAAAACCAGCCATAAACCATTTTAAAAACATAGGGACGGGCTACAGTCCGCTTGGGCGAACTGTTGGATACCCTATTCTTATTCCTATCCCTCATAAGTGGGCGTGACAAAAGTCTAAGTATGGTTCAAATGTTAAGAACGCTCTACATATTTTGTTATATAACATTTAAAGGATTTTATCGAAAAAAACGCTCCCTAGCCCAAACTTGGGTATTTCAATAAAATTTTTTAATTTAATTGTGGGCGTGTCAGTAGGCGGATTTAAAAAAAATTAACACATGAGCATAAAGGGCCCCTAGAGAGTATATATTATAAATTTCAGCTCCCTAGCTCAAACTTTGGATTTTCAAAAAAAGTTTTTTTTAAATTGTGGGCGTGTCAGTAGGCGGATTTTGAAAATATTTACAGATGAGCTTAAAGGGCCCCTAGAGAGTATATATTATAAATTTCAGCTCCCTAACTTAAATTTTGGTTTTTCAATTAAATTGTTTTATTTTTTTGTGGGCGTGTAAGTGGGCGGATTTTGAAAATTTTATATCCCGAGCAGTTTTAGGAGTCATAGATTATGTATAAAAATTTTCAGCTCTCTAGCTCAAAATTCGATTTTTTCCAAAATTTCGTTTTTTTGAGTTTGTGGGCGTGTCTGTGGGCGGATTTCAAAAAATTCGTAAACTTGATTATTTCGGGACCCTAGAGAGTATATGGTTAAAATTTCAGCTCTCTAGGCCCAGTTTAAAGGCCTAATTTTTGCCGATGGACGGACGGACGGACGGACATGGCCAGATCGGATACGCCTTTAAAAAAGCATTCTGAAAAAACCCACAATCATTCGTCTTACGAAGCATGCCGCATGTAGTGAAACAGGCAAAATATACTCTGTACCATAAGTGTTAAAACACATCCTTTTGACCTGCTTCCACATTTGTAGGTTTTTTTCAGCATTTTGCTTTGTAGTAGTAGGAAATGCATATGTAAAGAGAGTGTCCCTACTCATTATATGGATATACTCTGGTCACTTGCCATCAAAATATAACCAATTGCCGAAAGAGGTATGAACATTATAATTAGGTAATAGTTAGATTTCATTAGGAAGAATGGGACTGACTGCATTCAGGGATAGAATAAAAAAAATATTTTGTGGATTACATTTACATATTGCACGATTTTTTTTCGTAAGACCAACAGTGAGTTGATTTTATTTAAAGGCAGTAGATTTATTTTTCGAAAAAAAACAGTAGATTCACTGTAATTGCAGTAAAGTCACAACCCTGATCACAATCTGTTCAATGTTTTTTTTTTACAGCTTATGTCAGCATCACGGTTGGAAAAAGGTGTCCAGTTGTCCTAAATTTCCAGGTACGAAAGTACCACTTCTTAATATTGAGTGCTATTTTCTCAACGTTTTAAAAGTTGAATTTTATTTTTACTTTTAAATAAGGCAACATATATATTAACAGTTGAGTTTTTACAATACGTGATTTTTTATGGCAAAAAGTACGGAGCCCAATACGAACTATTTTACGGTTCTAAGAATTTAAGTGCAAATTTGACTTTTCTGACATTTGTCAGAGAGTTTATTAAGAAATTTATATTGAAAATCCTTAAATTCAAAAATTTTAATTTTAGTCAGTTGAAAGTGATGCCAAACAAATTCTATACTATACATGTTCTGAACCTCATAGGTTCATAGGTTCTTAAAAACAATCCGTAAGAACTGAACTACTCAATTCATAGAGCGGGATAAAGCAGTACATACTGAAGTCCAATCTTTCTCGCCTAAGGAAAACGAAAAATATTTAGGTGAACTTGTGTTCTAAAGTTCCTTTTCACCCTAATACTTGGTTTGCTTTTTATCTTATTAATAAGTTTTTAATTATTTTTTTTTTGGTTTTAATAAAATATTTACGTAATTTTTTATCTGTGTCAGTACTATTTATTCCATCACTGGTTCAGCATGGTTGACATATTAGTGCCAGCATTTGAAAACAAAAACACTGCTGCCTATGTTGCTGGGGATCGATCTTTTGGGCAACCGCGGATATATTTCCCAAAGAAACACACCTATTGTGTTTACTCACAAAAAAGTGGGCAATAATGGACTAAGCAAGCTTTCACTGATAGTTTTCTGAAGCTTTGATAAAGCAGAAATACGTGCATCAAGATTCTGCAATAACTAAGCTAGATTGGACTGACATGATCAATCGAATTATTATAGAATTTTTTTCTTTAGGAAACTGCATCAACATCTCAATTTTGCTCCAAAAGTGGCAGTTTAACACATTTAGCCGACGATATGTAGGTTATTTTGGGAGACAAGTTTATAGCTTTGTGCTGCTCCAGTATGTGTTGCCAAATCTATCTCTAACTCAACCGCGTAGATCTTGAATATGTAAAAATAAACTATTAATTTACGAAATAACGTTTGCCAGGCTTTGCTAGTGAATCATATATTTAAGGAAACAAATATTTATGTCGCAAAATACTATGATCAAGGCAAAATACAGTAGGAAATTCATATAACTTTTTTTTTTAATCAATGTAGGTACTCGTATTTCATTTATTTTCATTGTATAGAAAATTCAATTTAATCTTATATATAATTCATTCGGGGTGAAGCTCGATGACGTAATAACTCGATAAGTGGTAGGCCGATTTGCATGATTCTTTTTTTGTTTTGTTCGTATTGCTGTACTTCAGGTTTATGCAGAAAAAATTCCGGAAAATCGATTTATTCGCATTTTTCGCCTTTTACACACTTGATATGTATTACAATGTGAATTGAGCGAATCGAGAATTAAGGCGGCGTTGATTTGTATTACAAAAGTGAATTGAGTGAATCGAGAATTTCAGGTTAATATACTACATTTGTCAACAGTGCTGGTTTTTGATTTTGTGCATCCCATCAACAAATTAATCACTTTTAAAAAGTTGATTTAAAGTAAAAATTAAATATATAAAGTTTAAACGCGGTCAAAATAGTTATTTAGAAGTTAATTTCAGTGATTTTTTGGAAATGCTAGGACCAAAGCGCGCAAACATTGGCCGACGAACAAGGCAAGCAAGACGACAACAAATATATCAACGAAACCAAACTGAGGAGGGACGCGAAATATATAGAGAAGTCGACAGAATGGGACATCGCATAAGACCAGATGAGCAGGCAAGCAATTTGAGAGTGAATCTAATAAGGACTACATCAAATCTGGGAGAGAGCAAACAAGTCCAAAACGAAGAGTGACAAGACACACATCGTTGCCGACATTCGAACGACTGGCATTTCAGTATGAACCAACAGCAAACTACGGTGGTGATGCGATTTTTGATATTGGAGCGATGACTATTGTGTGCCAACATTGCAACGCACTGAAATTCAAAGGCGTTTCGCCCGGCCTTTGCTGTGCGAGTGGCAACGTGAAATTGGTTCACTTAGACTTCGTTCATTGCACATTTGTGCATTGGTTATTGGCGATCAAGCACACAGCCGAGATATTATCCTGCAGCGAAGAACCGTTGGACCGTTACAAAGAATATCCGAAACGATAGATCATATGACGCTCTGCAGTACCCCATAATTCATTGGCAGGGGCAATTTGGATACGACATTATTATATATTACAAATGCTCAATCCGATTACAGGTAAAACGGTAATTAACACTCGATCCTTCAACTGTTCGATTTCGCATTCACAGGCCAACCGATAAATAAGAATCTCAGCTCCATGAACTACTACGCCTATCGAATGATGCATCGTCCGAATGATGAGAATCTCACTTTGAAGTGTCGCCGTTTATTTCAACAATATGCGGTCGATATGTATGTCAAAGCTGAGAGTGAGCGACTGCTGTTCATTAAGTTGAATCAAGCAAAGCTACGATGCGACGACTACATCCACTTGCTAGATGCTGTGAACACTGATGGAAATACGAAGAATATTGGACAACTGGTGATTTTGCCATAGACTCATGTTGGAAGTTCTCGCCATATGCATGAGTATGCACAAGACGCAAGACATATATACGCAACTACGGAACACCGGAGTTATTAATCACTTTTACGTGTAAATGGAACGATTGTCAGAACGCAGATGGTGCATGGACCGTGTGGCGCATTGAATCACAATGCACGGTTGATTGAAAATGCACCAAACGATACCCTCGACCATTAGTAGCTGAAACAGTAATGGGATCAGATGGATATTCAGTTTATCGAAGACGGTCATAGGCCAATAATGGCCGGACAATCGTTGTAAAAGTGACAGTTCATCGTCGGAGTCGAGAGGTTGAGATCGGAAACGAGTTCGTTGTGCCGCATTGTCCATTGTTGTCCCGCATTTTTAATGCACACATAAACCTTGAGAGTTGTCATTCTGCAAAATCAGTTAAATATTTGTGCAAATACTCGTATGTAACGAAGGGCAGTGACATGGCAGTGTTTGGAGTTGGTTCGGAAAATTCCAATGATGAAGTCTACCAATACAAAATGGGCCGATATGTGAACACCAACGAGGGGCTGTGGGGTTTATTCTCTTTCCCAATACACGAAGGCCATCCCCCAGTTGTCCACTTAGCGGTTCATTTGGAAAACGGTCAACGCGTGTATTTTACCGAAGCAATTGCTGCGCAACGAGCGGTCAGACCACCGACAACCACGTTGACAAGTTTCTTTGAGATGTGTCCAACTGACCCATTTGCCTGTTGTATGCTGGTATGCCCAAATATTACACTTGGAATCAGTCAACTAAAAATTTTAAAGTCGCAAACAAGGAGTGCCAGTTGCGAATTGATCAGGTGTGTTCTCAACTGATGCGCTTGTATGCATTTACACTGTTCATCCATCGAATGTTGAATGTTTCTACTTGCGCTTACTATTCATTAACGTACATGGCCCAAAATCATTCACATTGGTCATCTTGGTCATCTTTGTCAAACATATCGAGAGGCGTGTCAGCGTTTGATCTTATTGGAGAATGATTCCCAATGCGACCAAAAAATCGCTGATTCCATTGCCACATCGATATCGAATACACATAAAAAAAAACGCCATTCGCCATCATTGTGACAACATGCTATCCGACTCAATCAACAGAGTTGTGGAACAAATACAAGGACGACATGCGCGAAGACATATTCTTTGATTAACACTAAAAAAATTCGGTTTTGATGTTTGATGTATTGTATACAAGCTGTCGCAAGAGTCCCGTTAGATTAAAAAACTGCGATCGCACGATTTGAAGTAGTGTACACAATGATCATCAAATCGCAAGGGAATTTGAGCTTCTGCATTTCGGATCGACCGACTACCGGGCCCCACATGTCTTTTAACTAAAACCGCCTTACAAATAGAGCTGGAACTTTGAAATTTTGTACAAATATTTTTCGAGTGTTTCTGCTTTTAGAATGTATAAATCGACCAAATGCAGCGCCTTCTTCATGGCTTTTAACCCTAACTGCTTTCTCAATTGAGCTTTGAAATATTGCACAAATGTATTTCAAGGGCTTCGGCATTTCGTATGCAAACATTTACCGACTGCAGCGCCCTCTACATGGCCTTAACCTTTAACTTCTTTCTCAATTAAGGTAGAACTTTGAAATTTTACACAGTTATATTAAAAAATACATACATATTACGAGGGCGGGTCAATAAGTCCGTGACTTTTTGAATTTCTGACCTCTTTACTGAAACGGCAACACTGCTCCTGTCAACAGGCATCTGTCAGTTGACTCCTGTCAAAATTTAAACTTGCTGCGTCAGTTAGTTTGTGTTTGACAGCTATTTTTATCAGACTACTCACTAATTTGAGGAGAAAATGGAAAAAAGTGAATTTCGTTGTGCTTATTAAGCATTATTTCTTGCGAAAAAAAACCATTACCGAGACCAAGGCTGAGCTTGATAAATACTATGGTTACTCTGCACCATCGATTTCAATGGTAAAAAAGTGGTTTACTGAATTTTGTTGTGGCCGTACAAGCACTGAAGATGCCGAACGTCCTGGACGCCCAGTTGAGGTCCCTACACCCGAAACAATCGAAAAAATTCACAAAATTGACTTCCTTCAAAAGGGAAGAACAATCAATGGGGAATATTATGCCAACTTATTGGACCGATTCAATGACGATTTGAAAAAAAACCGACCTCATTTGGCCAAGAAAAAAGTTCTATTCCACCAAGACAATGCAAGGGTGCACACATGTGCAGTTGCCATGGCAAAAAACCATGAATTGGGCTATGAATTGCTCCCTCATCCACCCTATTCTCCAGATTTGGCTCCGAGCGACTACTTCTTGTTCCCAAACCTGAAGAAATGGCTTGGTGGAAAAAGATTTGGCTCCAATGATGAAGTCATCTCGCAAATAAAGGCCTATTTTGACAAATCATTTTTTTTGGAAGGGATAAAAAAATTGGAGAAGCGTTGGACAAAGTTTATAGAGCTCAAGGGAGACTACGGTGAAAAATAAAAAAAAATTTTTATCAAAAAATCTGTGCTTTATTCCAAAAGTCACGGACTTATTGACCCGCCCTCGTATATTATGTAAAATGTACGAAAAGTTTACCAAACACAGCGCCCTTATGGCTTTTAACTTTAACGTCTTTCTCAATTATTAACGTAAGAAATGTGAAATTTTGTTCCAATATATTTGAAAGTTTGTTTTTCGGATGTAAATTCGACCAACTGTAAATTGTTAAAGCTACTGCTTTAAAATGTTGTACAACATTTTTTTTCAAGAACTTCTTTTTTCAGTCTAACAAATCGAATTTTAAAAATTCATTTAATTTTTCTTCCACGTTCATCAAATAATAAAATTGCTTGAAATTTAATTAAAGACACAGTTTAATTCAATTCAAGTCAAACTCAGTGTCAAGACTGAAGAAATAAACCAAAGTAGGCAGGTGTTGCAAAAAAACTTTGTAAAATACAAAAAGAGCAGAGTCTTTTGTAAACTCATTGGTGTTGCATAAAACCCGTTAAAGTGTTTTCAATATAAGACCCGGGCAACGCCGGGTACCATCCGCTAGTTTTATATAAGCTAATTTTTTTGAAGATGATATACCGTAAATGACCTCCATTCTCATTCACGCATATGCGGCACCTGATCAGAAAATTATTCATTGCGGCCTGAAGGGTTGAAGTCGCCTTAATTATTGTTTTAATGGACTGCTTCAATTCAGTCAAACTCCTTGGTTTCGTTTTGCACACCTGGTTGATATAACCCCACACAAAAAAGTCTGGTGCAGTCAGATCAGATGACTTGGTGGCCAGCGGAAAGTGGAGTTTCTGGATACTAATTTGTTTAGGAATTTTCGTTGGAGTTCCGCCATAGCCGGTCTGGCTATGTGTGCAGTTGGTCCATCTTGCTGGAACCAAATGCTGTTGATACGGATACTTCTTCGGCGCAGTTCTGTGTAAAAAAAAAACTCCTTCAACATCATCTTTAAATAACGGTCCCCATTGACAGTTACTGCTACAAAGTTTTCTTCAAACAAGTATGGCCCAAAATGCACCTTCATGAAAACGCGCACACAGTGACTCGTTCTGGATGCAGTACCGTCTCAGGAAGTATTTCTGGATTAGATTCACTCCATATACGACAATTTTGCTTATTTACATTGCCGTTTAGATCAAAATGGGCCTCATCAGACATAAACAAGCAATTTATTAAGCTGTTGTCTTCTTCGCTCATTTCAATAATTTTTGGCAACATCCCAAGCGAATATGCAAATCCAGAGGGTTTAACTTGCTTGTTATTTGGGCATTGTATGGAAACAAATTTAAGTCATCATGAATTATGCGTTGTAATGACCGTCTGCTAACCCCAATTTGCGCTGATAAGTCGAAACGTTTGGATTTGCCTGAATTGACGATGATAAAGCTGCGATTGTGTCTTGGACCCGAACATATGGATCTCGACGCAGGGACATAAGTCCCAACTTTTTCTTTTGGGACTTTTGTCCCACACCATCGGGACATAAGTTCCAAAATATTTTGTCAAAGATAGGACATAAGTAGGTTTATTGAGCTCCATTTCGAAGGCTCTGTTCGAAATCGGTTGTAAAGGTAGCGGGACGGGCAGCTTGCGATTTCGCAACTGCTCCCATAAACAGTGCAATGCAATGGTTTATGGGAGGCATGATGCCCACAAAAAAAACCCCCTGCTTGGGGTCAATGTTTGATTTGGAGTAGGTGCAAGGGAAAAATTTCGGAAACAGCACCAATGGAAACTGAAATAACGCCAAAAGAAAAAGTTGGAACTTATGTCCCTGCGCCAGGGATCTCGATGGTACGGTCTTCGTGTGATGCTTTCAGATTTGGAAAACACGTTTACCAGCCTCATAATGGTCCATCTACTCGGGGGAATACCGCCAAACTCCCGCCTAAATTCCCTTCGGACGGAAATGAAGGACTTCAAAGCATGGTACCGCTGCACTAACTAAAGCTTCTTTTCGGTATCCCAAGGATTCATTTTAATAAATCTAAATAGTAACCTGCCAAATAAAAAAGCATAAACCCATTACTCACACAGTAAAAAAGTTATTACGTTTTGTTTTTGTAGCACGATTCGCCACCCTGTACTATAAAATCAATAATTGTTTACTAAAACTATTGATTTTGCACTGAAAGCCACAGTTTTAATGGGTTATTGCCAATAATATACGCTTTAGAGCGTGTTTCGGAATCTTTCGCTGAAATAAAAGATATATAATGTTTAACTTTAAAAGTAGTCAAAAATATAATGTTTAAGTTTCAAAGTAAAAAGTCCATGATTGTAGTTCCTTATAACGGGGTGTCTTCAAACTAATCCGAGCAAAACAGTTTAGAATTCAGGTAAAGGTAATAGTTTTATTTATTTTTAGCCCAGACATTTTAGGCATTTTAAACCGCAATCTGCGGAAAAATTCCCAAGGAGCTGAATTTTTGTATACACCTTTCTTACGGCGTTGTAATGAAGATGTGAAAAATCGACATTGATATCGTGATGGCTAAAAAAGTTATAGATGTCAAAAGGTCACGAAAATCAGTTTTTCGTAAATATCTCGCGATCTATTGCTCGGAGGCCAATAGAGGTCATTATAAAAATTCTCTGTCGTGAAATTATCTACGACTAGAATGTACTCACATACGGAATTGTATACCGTACACCAAGGCGTAAACTCTTTTGCTTTTTATTCATGTTGTTAAGTGTCTTAAAAACTTCTATCTGATACTTGGGCGTTTTGTGAAAAATATACTTTTATTATAGAGGTTTTGGAACTTAGTTAAATCGACTATATACAGTTCCTGGCCAAATTATTAGACGCACTTTAAGGTTCTATGTAAAATCTTAATTATCAGTTGACCTTAGGTTAGGTTAGGTTGTAGTGGCAGTCGGCTGAGACCGACACACTTAGGCGAGTGACAGGCCCATTGCGATACCACACGGGTGTATCATCCTCCTACTCGTTGAACCAGTTGGGGCTTCTGATGAAGCTTGACAGACTTTTTATGTCGGTGTTAATGAGATCGTTAAGATCATTGTAAAAGAAGGATCATAAATGGAGTTTACGCCTTTGAGAAAGAGCAGGGCACGTGCAGAGAAGGTGGAGAACTGTCTCCTCCTCCTCCTCGTCCATACAGCTTCTGCAGAAGTCATTTGCGTGGACGCCAAGCCTTGTTGCATGTCTGCCTATGAGACAGTGTCCGGTGATCACACCAATTATAGCACCAATGTGAAGTCTGTTTAGAGAAATCAAACACTTAGAGCGTTTCAGATCCAGCTTTGGCCAAATCTGCTTTGTCGCTAGACAAGTGTTGCCACTTGTCCACCTAAGGTTACAGTTCTCAATGGTCTGTATCATAACCATGAGTTTGCATGTAGCGATTGGGATGCCTAGTGAACCTTTATCAGGTAAAAGGGGCAGCGTGGTTCCTTTTCTGGCGAGTTCATCCGCCCTACAGCTCCCTGGAATGTCTGTATGTCCTGGCACAAAGCATAGGTGGATGTTAAAATGCTTCGCATCTCCACTAGAGATGATCGACAGTCACGGACTACGATAGAGTTTGTGGACCCAGAATCCAGGGATTTTAATGCAGCTTGACTACCTGAGAAGATCCAGATATCCGTAACGGATATCACGTTCTTCTTCAGCCACGACAGGACTTCTTTGATAGCCAAGATTTCTGCCTGGAACACACTGCAGTGATCCGGGAGTCGAAAGGAGAGGCTGAGATTCAGCCTGTCAGAGAACACACCACCTCCTACCCCCGCGTCAGTTTTGGATCCATCGGTATAAAAATGGATCGATTTATTTTCGACGGGTGGCCCTTCCCAGAATGTTCTGGGAGGGATCCTGACCTTGAAGTTTTTGTCAAAAAGGGTCTGAGGGGTGGTGTAGTCTATGTTACTGGGGAGGATTCCAATTTTTTTCAGAATGGATGCGTGGCCGATTTCATTCTCGGACCATTGGAACGTTGTTTTGAGGCGGATAGCCGCACTAGTAGCCACTTGCTTGCTAAAGATGTCCAGGGGTGTCAGGTGAAACAGAATGTCCATTGCAGCAGAGGGGGTAGTGCGCAGTGCACCACTCATGCAGAGACAAGCTGTTCGTTGGACTTTGCCTAGCTTATCGCGATTTATCGCTTTATCTAGGGCAGTCCACCAAACAACCACCCCGTACAAGCCCCCATTTATTACCAATGGCTTTTTTGCAGGAGAAGAGTGCTGCTGTAGCTTTACGAACTCTTTCCTGAATGTTAGGTTTCCAGCTAAGCTTTCTATCCAGAATGAGACCCAAGTATTTTGCATCGTCCGAAAAGACTAGACTTGTTCCCCTGATAGAGGGGGGATCAATGTATGGAATTTTGTGTTTCCTAGTGAATAGAACGAGTTCGGTTTTGTGGGGGTTATCAGTTGACCTTATTCAGCTTTAATTTTATTACTATATACAATGTATATTTTTTCATTATTTACCTTATTATATAATTCTTGAAATAAATAAAACATCATAGTAATAGAAAAAATATATATTTATGAACATAAAAATATTAAAAAACTACAGTGCGTCTAATAATTTGGCCAGGGACTGTATTATACAAACGACCTCCACTGGCAGATGTTCTGTATTTTATTGTTCCGAGACCCGTCCTTTTATACCTGCTACTGTCTGTCGGGCTGTTGAAAGATATTTCTTGAGTGTTAAGGACGTTATTTTAGTAGTTTCATGCTCTTCAACAGTTTTCATAATGAGTGATACATATTTTATATATGCAATGAATTGTTATCGGATGATGATTTAGTAGAAATTAGGCATGGCCTACAAACATTAAAAAATGCTAGTATCGCTAGAGGTGATGGTAATATTGAATATTTAAATACGGTCACTGCGACTGGCTCAGTTGTTACTGTCATGTTCAAAGGAGGGATCCTACGAACCCTGTCAAAAAGGTAATATCAATCAACGTTCCCATACTAACGCGAAAGAGAGGCAGGCCAAAAAACTCATAGTCTCAGTGACGAAGTGATTCAAAATCGGGAGGACTGCCGTTATTTCGTGAGGTCGAACCGGCGAACCGCAAAGGCGGACCAGTAGGGATGTAGTGAAGTGGGACGGTTATGATCCCTTTAATTCTGATCAAAGCCTCACCGCCTTTAAAGGAAGAAGAAGATGTGAAAGTTCAAAAATAAACCTTCTGTCTAGGATTACTGTAAGATAATTGATTTCCTTCGAAATATTTAACGGCCTCTTCGTTTTAAAATTTGAGCTAGGTTAAATTTCTTCTTTTGGTTAAGGAGCTAGGATAGCCTTGCTTGGATTAATGGAAAGATTTCTCCTGTTGAACCAGTCTGGGCCGTCTTAAGGGCGTTTTTCATATATTCACTCTTAAATAAAAAAAACCTCTCATTACAGAATCATGGATTATGCTCGCGAGGGAAATCATGTAAAAAACGCGCCTTGCTTTCTACCCCGCAGGTGGTGAGGAAACGAGTGTATCGTCATAATGTAGTCGCTTTCTCAGTGCTCACTCCAAAAACGGTTAATTTTACAAAATAATGCAAGAGGCAATTTTTGTAGATAATTTAACAACAAACAATTTTTGTAATGACCCCTATTGACCTTATAGCTATAGATCGCGAGATATTTGCGAAAAACTGATTTTCGTGACCTTTTGACCTTTATAACTTTTTTAGCCGGCACGATATCAATGTCGATTTTTCACACCTTCATTACAACGGCGTAATAAAGGTGTATACAAAAATTCATCTCACTAGGAATTTTTCCGCAGATAAACCTAAAATGACTGGGCTATTAGGTAAATTGCAAGATAATTTTATTTATTTTGTGGCTCATCAAAATAGGTACATGATGTAATAAACTATTTAAGTGATACATTTCAAGGCAAACAGGGGAGAGAAAAAAATGGATCAAATATTTAAATGGAAAATAAATCGGATTTCTTGTAAACTTTCTTTTAAATCTAGGAAGATGTATAAAAATGTATTTTCGTCTTTCTTAAAGGCGGTGATGCTATGATCACTATTGAAGGTATCATAACCCTCCCACTTAACTGCTTTCCTACTGGTCCGCCTGTGGGAGTCGCCGCCAAAGTTTATCAATTCTAAAAAGAATTTTGTTTTGATTTTTTTTCTCGTTTCTGACACGCATAAAGGAAGAAATTAGTGGGTACAATAAGGCTGCAGCATGTTAAAAATATATTCATTCTGCCGCATTCTTGAAAACTTGCACGTATTATGATATTTGTTTTGGATTCCTGAGCTTCTTCTGACAAATTCTCTTAGTGGTAACAATTGATACTCGAATATAATTTTGATCCTAAGCCAACATTTAATGAAGAGTCGTTGTGAAATGCTTTTCGGGCTACTTTTGCTTAAATAATTCAGTTTTTTCTTGTCATACTCCCCAAAGAATAAGTAGTTCTCTAAGCCTCGGTATAACTTCTCTATTGACCCTTATTATATGAGTGGTTGCTTCTGAATACTATTGGTATTTCCAATTTCTTGTCTTGGTTACTCCGCATCGCGAAAATGCGTTGGATCTTTGTTTTCTTTTTTACATGTCCCTTGATTCCAATAGTTCTATCAATGTACTCTCCTTTCTCGATATTATGGAAGTTTCAAAATAATTTCTATGCACCTAATTTTCGCAGATTCCATATTCATTGTTATGTTCATCATTATTTTATTCATCTTGAATGTTGAAGTGGGCATCTCAAAAATTAACACCTTAAGATCACTCCTGCCTATAATGACAGCTCAATAAAACTACCTGGGCATCTTTTCAATGACGAAAAAAATCTATAAAGGTTTTATCAAGGGTTACAAAAAAATAGCTCAAAACTAGCTTCAAACTCTAACAAAAGCAAAGGAAAAGGTCCGCTTAGGCAAACTGCTGGATACCCTATTCCTATTCCTATCCCTCATAAAGCGGGCTTGGGAAAAATCCAAGTATGGGTGAACTGTTAAGACCGATCTATATATTTTGCTATCCACCAGCCGTATTTAAAAAATATCATCACAATTTCGGGCCGCTACAGAGTATAATATATTCGGTAATTCAGCTTACTGGTGCAATCTTTGATTTTTCGATAAAGCTGTTTCTCTTTTTAAATTGTGGGACACGCCGACAAGATTTTAGAAATCTTCAAGTGCAAGCATGAAGGACGACTAGCGAGTATTTATAAGAAATTTCAGCTTCCTAGCTCAAACTTTGACCTTTCCATAAAAATGTTTTTTTTTCTTATTGTGGGCGTGTCAGATGGCGGATTTTAAAAATCTTAACACACGATCATTTTGGGCACCTAAAGACAATACAAAGTTTAATTTTTTGTTTTTAATTACAAAAATATTTTACATCATGTACACAGCAAGACAACCGCTGAAATTTTGGCAGGCTCCTTTCCGAATTCTACACTACAACAACAAAACAAACTTTAAATAAATTTGACTGACCTCTTCAAAAAATTTCTTGTAAATCTAGCTTACAGCCATGCAAGTTGATGCAACTGGGTCTTAGGTATATCTTTACAAATAAGTAGGAATGAATTTTCAGTTAAATTTAAGCCGCAACCTCTCGGAACGTTTTTTGGCAATCCGTCCAAAAGTCGAATAAGTGTGTCAAAAATAGTGTTTCAGGCGCATTAAATTGAATAGTATAATTAATTTTAAAAAAGGTGTTCATTGTTGATTTTAAACAACAGTAAAGTTTACAGCCCGCTATGGCGAAGTTTCCTACGTATTTTTATTGCAGTTTCTTAGAAAAGTAAGGATTTTATCGAAAGCACAATGATTATGTCAAAAACGCCGCCAAAGAGTGCGCATTGCAAACCAGTTTGTATTGGGGAATTTTTAATAAAGAACTTGTCTGCATATTTTTCGAAGAACACGACCCTAGTTTTAGTCGACATCTTCGAAAGAGCAGTTTTTTTTTTAAATAGTATGCTATCAGTGGGCGAATAAAATCAGTAAATCATTGCGGGTGGCATTGGTGCGATGGTAGTTTATTCACTAACTGATTCGCAGGTCGTGCATTCGAATCCCGGCCAGGGCCATGATTTTTAATTGAAGTCACATAAATAGAGATCTCCCTAAGCAATTTAGGCGTTGGGAAAAATACCAAGCACCAAAACTTCTTTCCTATCCTCCTATTCTTTCGAATAGTACGTAGTACCTAAAATCATGCAATACAATGCTTCATTGCTAGGTGCTGTTTACTGTTCAACAAAACATGTATGCGCTGTGTTTAACACTATAAGGGTACTGTACAAAGCCCCTTTAGCGTAAGCGAATTATAAAAAAAAAAAAAATATATATATTTCATCAGCTTCAATTTAAGGGTCTCAAAATTGATAACGGACGGACGGACATGGTATCAACATAACTTCTTCTTTTTTTTTTTTAATTTGCGTGCGCTAAAGGGATTTCTTTTTTCTGTAGTACACAGTACCCTTATAGTGGAAACCACAGCGCAGGCATTTTGTTTTGTTGCTGTAAGTACGAGTAGCTTCCAGCAAATGATTCATTGCCTATTTCTGGGTGCTACTTACTGTATGAAAGAACAGAAGGATAGGAAAGAAGTTTGGTGCGATGAGATTTTTTTTTCTCAACAGGTGGCGCCTAAATTGCTTTAGGGAGATCTGTTTTTTGTTGTGTGTATTCAATTTATAAAAATTATGGCCCTGGTCGGGATTCGAACGCACGACCTGCCAATCACTACCATCGCACCATTGCCACCTGTGATGCTGACCTTTCAAAGCTGTAACTTTCAAGGGTCTGCGGACTCTGCAGATTCTGCAGTGAAACCGTTTAAAATCGAGACCACATTGGCCCGCAAGATGATCAGATATTTAGACAGGCACCAAATAACAGACAAGGAGATACAAACCATGGACCCACAGATTCTCAGATTTATCAAGGAAACTGAACTTGACGCTGTGCTCTTATGAGTGTGTCCTGCCAAGGCAAAATCAGAGCAAGGCCCATATACGTTTCATAAAAGACGTGTATTTGAAAGGAGCTCTGAAAGAGAGTATTTGGTATGAGCAGGAGACACCATCGACCAAAAGGTCGCAGTGTACTATACCTTAACTATTATTAAAAAGTTTATGCGACCAAAATTAAGGCATGTAACACACTATGAGTCTACATTAATATACCCTAAGGATAGGGTATAAACGTGAGGAAAGGATATAAACTATTGGATACTCTTTTGCTATTCCCATCCCCCAAAAAGTAGGTGTGGCAAAAATCGTTGTACCCAAGTATGGGTGAATTCTTAAGAAGGATTGTCTTCATATTTTGTTGCACATAGCTGATTTTTATCTTCTTTAAGTATTTTATCGGAAATACAATTTTTTTAAGGCCTCTAAAAAGATGGCGGGGCAGAAAAACTTTGTTCGGAGGAACTTTTGAAAATGACTTTATCTACATATTTTACAATGAAAATGTCTTTTCATTTCCATTCATTTCTTCAATTAAACTGTTTTTTTAATAAACTCTTTACACGTGATCATTTCAAGCCATTTCGGTATTATGTTTCCTGGCAGAAATTATCAGAGGAAATGTCTTTTAAATGTCTTCATCTGTTCAGGTCCATCAGTATCCTTAGGGGAACTACATACTTAACGTTCCCGCAATGTACATAAAACTTAGGAGGCTTCATTCAGACTTGTGTCCTCGCACGGGCAAAGAAGAGTCCTGAAGTAAGCGTTACTTCGTTTCGATCATTAAACTATGATTCAAATAACTGATTTCATGCCTACAAAAGTCGACTTCCATATAAAATTATTCTCCTTGATCGTTCTGAATTGGATATTGGTGGCCGCATAGGATAAATCAACCGTACACGCAGGGGAAAATATCGGTCCCCCTAGCCAAACAATTACGATTTTCTAAGTAAAAATCTATGCAAAAGAATTCTTACAACGAAATCTCCGAAGATCAAACATTAGTACCTACATTTTGACTTCCTCTGGAACTGTATAAAAACTAGCTACTCACAACAATGTACAATGAAATCGCAGGCTTAGCTCCAATGCTGCCCATGAGACACGATAGTGCCATTGGCACTTTTTCACTTAATTGGCACTGTGGCACCAACGAATTGTATATGGCCGTCTCCTACTTTGACATGACATAGTTTTTGAATCGACGCACTCTTTCGACTATTTTTTCTCTGCTTTTTTGTTTTTAAAAATTGCTCAGAATCAATCATTTTCAGATTTGCAGATATTCCAGAAATGTGGCAACACTTTTTGTTTTTAAATTTTCGTTTAAAGTTTCAAACTCTACGCACATTTAAATAATTTGTCCTCCCTTAAACTTGTGCATTTTAAATGTGAATTCAAATATTGGTTGTGGCTCCCAACATTTCAGAATGACTCTTTTATTTTTGCCGCGGCAACATTGCCTAGGACCCTTCTGCGGCCTGCCAAGGGCCAACAATATACATTAAGTAGGAACCAAGCAACTTATACACGAAGACTATGAAGAAGATCACGATAAGTCGGAACACATACTATGCGAATGCCCAGAAAGTGCCCAAACAAGCCTACGATGCTTCAACAGATAATTGACATACCCTCACAATATAATAATCCTCAGGAGTCAGGAGAGTACAAAGGATATTTACAGGCCGCAATGCTGATTCGACTATCTTCTTTACTCAAGCCCGAGCCCCCTGTAACATAATGTATGATATTGATATATTACCCAACAAGCTTTCTATGGAGCGACCAAAGTGATTGCAAATTATGGCGTTTGGGTGTCATCAAAAGGATTTTTTGTAATCTAAAAACTTTCTGCATGATTTCGATGGCGTTCATGAAAATTGTAAGGCCAGCTTATCCCAAACTCTTCGATTACACTTTACAGATTCTTTTGTAAACTTGTAAAATGCCCCACAAGATAACTACCTAATAACTTGGGGGCTTCCTGTAACAAACCACCACCTCACTGTTTGAAATATGATAGACCCTCAATTTCATATATCGCCCAGGTCACAAAAGGCAATCAAAAGGGCCGGCCGGCCAACTGAAGTGTTGGAGGAATTTACGAAACTTTTCACTAAATATGCCGTTACACTCCAATTCCTGTTTGAATGCAACGTGCAGTGCGTTTTAACCAGGACTCAGCTGATGATCAAAGCATCTTTCTTTTATTCACGAATACGTGTGTAACACGCACACGCCCGATGTCCCCTATAACCCATTGCAAACACACCAACTCAACTCAATGACATTTGGAAAGAAAATAGAGATACATTTTTCGCAGGAGCGCCCCTCTGCCATAATGCATTAAATTTGCACGACTGTTGCCGTGTCGTATAGCACCGCATTGCTGGAATGTAAGTAAACATTTTTAACTTAAACTTATGACGTGGCATTATGTATTCCTTGCACGATTTCGAAATTGCATAATGGGATAATTTAATAGAGGAAGAAGTTTTTCCTTTAAGACGCTTCGAATTTCTTCAAGGAAAGATCCCACTTTCACGTAAATGGTTGGAAGGAAGTTTTTAGGTGGTTTTTTTTTGTTTTTTTTTTTTTGTGGGAGTGGGAGCTTTTTTTCTATTGTAGCTCTGCCTGCGTGACATTGTCCCCTTCTTTCTACCGTAGGGCGTCTTAAGTTTACAACAACTATATACGGAAAGGAACTTTTTCATCGAGTGTAGGTAGGTGCACTAACGATAATGCTATATGTTGTCGAACATGCATTGAAGAGAAGGACTTGTCGAAAATATTAGAGCCGCGCGGCGTTGGTAATAACTTTTTATTAAAAAGTTTTTACCACATTTTTGTTCTTGTGATGGGGTGTTCGTTTGAGTTTTTTTTATTTTTAATGTTTCTAGTACTTTAACATAGATTTTAAGTTTTTTTTTTGTCTATTTTCAGCTCTTTATTCATGTTGGAAAGACGTCATAGGGTTTGGTCTTTGTCGTAATTTTTTTTTTATTTTTTTTTCAAAGAAAATGTTTAAAGTTTTGCAATTTTCAAGACGTTTTTGGGCGAAGTACTTAAAGTGATTTTTATACCCTATTCTTAGGGGTATATTAATTTTGACGCATAGTTTGTAACATACCTTAATATTGCCCGTAGACCCCTAAAAGTTACTATATTTATGATCAGCATCGATAGTAATGTCGATCTAGCCATGTCCGTCCGTCCGTCCGTCCGTCCGTTAGTCCGTCCGTCCGTCGGCAAAAATTAGGCCTTTAAACTGGACCTAGAGAGCTGAAATTTTAACCATATACTCTCTAGGGTCCCGAAATAATCAAGTTTACGAATTTTTGAAATCCGCCCACAGACACGCCCACAAACTCAAAAAAACAAAATTTTGGAAAAAATTGAATTTTGAGCTAGGAAGCTGAAATTTTGTATATATGATCTATGACTCCTTAAACTGCTCAGGATATAAAATTTTCAAAATCCGCCCACTGACACGCCCACAAATAAATAAAACAATTTTTTTGAAAATCCAAAGTTTGAGCTAGGGAGCTGAAATTTATAATATATACTCTCTAGGGGCCCTTTATGCTCATGTGTTATTTTTTTTTTAAATCCGCCTACTGACACGCCCACAATTAAATAAAACAATTTTATTGAAACACCCAAGTTTGAGCTAGGGAGCGTTTTTTTTGATAAAATCCTTTAAATGTTATATAACAAAATATGTAGAGCGTTCTTAACAATTTAACCATACTTAGACTTTTGTCACGCCCACTTATGAGGGATAGGAATAAGAATAGGGTATCCAACAGTTCGCCCAAGCGGACTGTAGCCCGTCCCTATGTTTTTCTTAAGATTTCTGTTGCGGGGAGTCGAATAGGTACAGATGTATAATGAAAAGTTGCCCGAAAATAACATTAAGTGTCGGCGCACATGTGTGTCTTTTCAACGCGTGGCGCTGCTAAATAAAGAGAACGACATTCTCAATCAGTATAAAACTACTTAGCGGAATCAGGTTGGACAGCAACATTGAACTTTGATTCCTGCAAAGCTAAATGCATAAAATATTTGTTCTACTAAGAAAACCGGTATGATGCCTGAAAACTGCATTGATGAAACTAACATCTAGTGGTTCGAATGTATATACAAGGTGGCGCAAAAGTAATCCTCTTATCAGAAAATGCTATAAATTTTGCGATTGGCCCCTAATGTCAGTTCTGTTTTGACATTTGTGTAGTAAACACATGCGAAATACACGTTAATAAACAATGTTACGCTACACTGCTCCAGAACGCGGAATATTGGTGACTATTTATTTAAGCAATAATGGCTCGGTGACCAAAAAACATCGGAAGGTTATTTTTGCGCCACCTTGTAGGAAAGGAACAAATAATTTTAACCTTCATCCACCCTTGTGTAGAAAACTACACATTAGCTACCTCTTTTCTTGTTTTTTTTTCAAAAACCATTAATTACTTATTTCCGTAATTTTCTGACATTATATATATTATATTTCCCGATAAAAAAAAGTTTATGACGGTTGTTGCTGTTATAATTACGGTGACTACCTACTTGTGCAGATTTCTACACATATGAATAATTAGTGCATTTCATATAAAATGCCAGTTTCATTGTAAGTGAACATTGTGCGTACAGTTGAAGAAATGGAAGCATTTTTGAATGAAAGTGATGGTAATGATAGTGATATTTCTGGAGACAGTGATGACGAATTTGTGAAAGAAGAAAGTGTTGGTGATGACGATGACTTGTATTTAGACGATAGTGATTCTGACGTTGAAGAGGAAGTGAGTGAATCAAATGAAACAAACGAATCAGTTCAAGGTGAAAATATGGATCCATTGCTTGTTTCAAAAGATGGTATTGTTTGGCAACAACAACCATTTCAGCATCAAACTTGTAGATCTCGGAATGAAAATGTGATTTCTATTCGTCCTGGGACAACAAGATATGCACAAGTTCGTGTTAGTGATATCAAAGATGCTTTTTTACTTTTTTTCCCATCACATATTGAATGTATTATTTTGAAACATTCAAATGCGTATTCAAAATCCAAAAACGGTAAGGACTTCAAACAAATCGATTCAAATATAATGCTAGCAAATAGCTATTGGTGTTTTGATTTTAACTGGTGTTTATAGGTAAGTCGGTATTACTTTCTATTTGATTTCGAATGATTTTTGACATATACACTTGTTTTTAGATCGAAAAACGAAAATACCATTGATTTATTTGGTGGTGAAAGAGGTCGTTCCAGTCGCTTGGCCGCCTCGGTCGTGCGATTTGACGCCGTTAGACTATTTCCTGTGGGGCTACGTCAAGTCTATGGTCTATGCCAACAAGCCAGCGACGATTGATGAACTTCGTACGAATATCGAACGCGAAATTGCAGCAGTATCGGCCGATTTATGCTTGAAAACCGTCAAAATTGGGTTCAGCGTCTGGACTTCTGCAAGCGTGCCCGTGGTGGCCATGCAAAAGAAATCGAGTTCAATACATAATGGCATCGAACGTACTTTTACAGGAATAAAGAATTTCATTGATATCCAAAACCGTTTTTGTTTTATTTAAAAAAAACTTTTGTAGCGCTCTTATTGAAAAACCCTTTATATGTAAATGCAAGTATTATTATGACATGTGATATTCAAGCCCATACGCTTAAAATAAACATAATCGATACCATCAAAACATAAAAGAAAGGGTATGTTGTTTAAATGATCCAGTCAAAATCCAAGATTTCGCGAAAAGATTCTAAATCTACATTGGAATAAGAAATTTTATCGTTACCGAGTCCAGCAAAAAAATTTGGCGAATATGGCTTATTTGTAATTATGGTAAGCGAATTGAACAAAAATTATTCGCCTCAACTATCAAACCGCTGACGAATGTAAAGTGGCCTTATTGCGGTTTGCGATTTGTGAAATGTCATTCACCTTAAACTTCTAATTTTGGCGAATTTAAATAAGTATTTGGTGAAACACCAGGCAAAAGCGTTTTATGAGCAACAAAAAAGAGAAATGATGGCACCCTTGAGGAAAAAATCAAAGGGCACAGGGCAAATTTTTTGATCGGAAGAATTGACACTCATTTGTCTTTTGTTTGGTACAAGAATACATGTAATGGTACGAATGCTTCATCTGTTAAACGAAAGTTAGACACAAATCTGAAAAAAATTCACTGAATTATTTTGCAAACTAAAGTTTTGTGTTGACATATATTTTGGAATTTCCATTTGGTGCTCTCATTTTCGTTTTAATTATTGTGGTAGCCTTGGATTTATAGGCGAAATAATGAATTCTTCGGCCACAATGGAACTGAGTAAATTTTTCGCCAACTAAGTCCATTCACGTAAAAAATTCGACTAGGCGACGAAAAAAGGTCTGTACGATTTCAAAACCTTTTACTTAAAAAAAAATAATTATGAATTCACCTAAAAACCTACATCGGAGTATTGTTAAAGCAAACACACCTTCAGATAGATCAGTCGATACAATCATCTTCATCACTTTTCACCCAGGGCCGTATCGACCCTTGGTGTCAACGCGGTTCTTCGAATCGTTTCGAAATTGTTATAAACATTTTTTTGCGGTAACTGAACTTTATGTTTATATTTTATAATAAAGTTATTTGAGTACCCCTGTGGAGAACTGAATTTAACCAAAACCAATCGGCCTTGGTATATTTTCTACACTTTGTAACATTTTGGGGGAGGTTTGAAGGTGCAGGGAAATAAGTCCACCGGAACTAAGTCCACTGAGGGACTTAGTTCCCACTTAGTGGGAAATAAAACCACTTTCGCGAAGTGGACTTAGTTCCCATGTTAAGTGGGAACTAAGTCCATTTTTTTATGGGAACTTAGTCCACATTCAAATATAAGAAGAGGGAAGTAACATCCAACATTTAGAATTAAACAAAAAACTGTAAAGTGCAGTTAGTTATCACACTCTTTAAGCAAAGTCTTAAGCTTATCATGGTGACATAAGGCCAAAGTTTCAAAACCGTACCTCGCACCTACTCCAAATCAAACAGTGACCCCCAAGCAGTTGGGTTGCAGGGGGGCAGCATGCCCCCCCATATGCATTACACTATTTATGGAATCTACTTGCGATTTCGTAACTAATCTCATAAAGAGTGCAATGCATATGGGGGGCATGCTGCCCCCCTGCAACCCCCCTGCTTGGGGTCAGTGTTTGATTTGGAGTAGGTGCGAGGTCACGGTACCTATATTACTCTGTCTCAGTTAGAAGTTAATTTCTATTTTGTTAATAAAAATTGCAAAGTACCTACTTGACTTTATAATTTTATTTTGTTCTTAGTCGACAGTGAGAATTTACTCCCTCAGTGGACTTAGTTCCCGTGGACTTATTTCCCTGCAAAAGGTTTGAAACCCAATTTCTGCCCCTCTTTGTATGCCTTTTCACATTAAGCAACACAGCAAATTGAAAATATGTCAAGACAAAATTGTGTATTGTTTTTGTATTTTGTTTTAATTTTTCTATATTTTTAGCAATAAAGTAATGATTAAAATCTAATTAGTAAGTGGAGCGAACCGTTTGATGAGATTTCGAAATATTTTTTGTCGAATTCTCATTTATTGGGGCGGTGCGAATAGCGTATTAGATTAAATACCATCGTCTTTTCCCATTTTGTTTCAATTGTTGTTGACGATAAAAAATGTATTGGATGAATATCATATCCTGAACACGTTCGGTGTGAAGAAGTATGCATACTTCAACAACCAAAAACATGTGTTGAAGTAATTGACATGCATCTGCCATTAAAAAATACTTAAAAATATATAAACCAAAATGAACCAACCGATAGATTGAAGTAGAGCAATATATACGGAAAGCAATAATTGGTTAAAACCAGTTTGAAACAGATAATTCATATGCAAATGCATAGCTATGGGTACAATAACGAAAGAGATTGCTACAAACACGAGGAAGCTGTCGAAGCATAGACACCCAAAGGCCGCTTAGGCCAAATTCTAATGGAACATTACGAGCTGTTCCACACTTTGAAGATTAAAAGCGACTTCTTCGGATCGAACACTGATACTATACATTTGTATGAATTATGAATAAATGTAAAACGAATGAATAAAAATATGTTTGGACCAGCGGCAAAAATATGTTCTATTTGGTTCCATCCAGGATCGAACTGGAGACCTTCTGCGTGTAAAGCAGACGTGATTTTTACTTTTTACTTTTAAATTCATTTTTATTAATTATTAGCTTATATCAACTTAAATACTAGACAAAAATGATTAAATCTAACTTAAAATTAACAGGATACTTATTCTAGATTATTAATCCTTATGCGGACGCCCTAAACTTAACTCTATCTTATAATTATTGCCTTTCGGCCTAAAAACTATTTTACGAACTAATCTTACATAATTATGTTTTCATCGAGAAAATTGTTAAGAAAACTCGGAATCTTTATCAAATTTTATATTTTTATATAAAAAAAACAAATTACAAACTACCTACTCTACTTACTTAAACTACTTAGCATATTCTAACTATAATTAGGATTCTGAGCACTCGTTGCCTGGCGCAACAAGTGGTCAAAATCCCAATTGCTTTCCGAGCGCCTGGCAGTCGTCAACGTGCACACGCGCCGCCGTGAGCCGACTGAAGCCTTACAGCGTCAGTCAACTCCCGGAAGCACCACCACACGTTGGCGAGCCCGGCCTCTCCCAAAAACGCCCTAGCTGACTTAATCTAACTTATAAGCTAAGAGGATGTTACCTAGAGTAACGCACCGTCCTGGGAGGGCATGTTGACCCCTCCCCCCTCAACAAGCCACCAAAATTCGGCGAATTGCTTTTCCGTGTCGAATATATCCCTCTCCGATATTGCGGTACTAAAACGGAGGAGCTCATGAGCATTGGCGACGTCCCCGTCATGGCGGAGCCGCTTATCTCTCGCGCTGCGGTAGCGATGGTATAAGACCGGGATACCATCCCTCGTCTGTACCAGCCCTTTTGAATCAATATGGATAAATGCCTCTGGCGGGATAAAGCCAGACCGGAGCGTACTCTCTATGTACTTTTCATTGGGGTAGTAAGCCCCAAATATCAGACTATTGTCGCTGGCCATCGCCCTTGCAACGTGCCTTCGAGTGACCTTAATGAGGAAATTGTCAATCCTATTCAACTGAGCCCCATCGTATAGGACCTTGTTGGGATAGTATTTTATATAGTTGGATTCGGGCGTTCGGAACAACCGGAGACAGGTCCTAAGACATTGTCTCTCCAAAACCCGAATCTTTTCCATATAACTAGGCGCTATATTAAACCACAATGGACAACCATAAGCGATGATCGGCCTTATAAGGGCCACGTAGCAAATTACCTTCACTCTAGAGTCAAGTTGACTGCTATGAAACAGTCTCCTTGTCAGAGCATAAGCCTTCTTGGCCCCAGCAAGACAAGCAACTATATGTCTATCGAAATACAGATACTGGTCAAGCCAGATACCCAGATATCTAACTACGCTTCTCACCGCCAATGGCTGCCCATTCTGTCCAATAATGGCCAATTTCTTCCAGTTTTTTCTGGTATCCCTAGAGGCCCCAGCCAATGGAGTTCTGAACAAGATTGTTTCCGTCTTCTGAAAGTTGATTTTCAACTTCCAGTCGTCGCAATATCGCTTAATTTGATCGAAGTCACGCTGCAAAAGGATATTAATGACCTCGATTTTCGGACCTGATCTGTATGCCACCAAATCGTCGGCATACGCTATAGCATGTCTGAGTGAACCCACCAGATCACTCGTGTAAATGTTAAACAGGATCGGAGAATTGACCGCCCCCTGCTGTAAACCGTTTTTAATTTCAAAGACTCTGCTCGAAGTCACGTTGCCACATTTGACAACGAACTTCTTTCCCATAAGCATATTATAAATTATATATAGCAAAGGTTTGTGCATCCCCCGCCTGGTCAACTTGTAGAAAAGTCCCTCTAACCATACGGTGTCGAAAGCCTTCTCAAAATCAACCAGACAAGCACCCGTGCATTGGTTTTTGCATTTATTCCACTGAATGTCGGAAACCAGTTTCGACGCGGCATGAATAGTGTCATGCCTCGCCCTGAAACCAAACTGGTTGTCCGGGATTATGTTATTGTCCTCGACCCACTTTAACAGGGCTCTATTTACAACCTTTTCAAAGACCTTGCTAATATTCGGAAGCAAGCTAATTGACCGGAGATTGGCAGGGTTCGTCCTATCTTTACATTTTTTCGGGATAGGGTGTACCACAGCTACCTTCCAATGCGCCGGATAATGTGCATTATTCAGCGCATTGTTAAACAGCGTGGTGAAAATATCTACAGCCTCCAAAGGCAGGTGTCTCAATACGACGTTTGGGACACCATCCATCCCCGCCGACTTTTTATTCTTTAGTGACTCGAAGATGCACAGAAGATCATCCTTCGACACGAACAAGTGCGATGCATCTCGGCCATTGGCGACAACTGCATTAGCATGGTTTTCATCAGTGAACACGGTGAATCCGTTATTCTCAGATCGCCAATTCTCAAGTTCGGTGCGGAGATAGAAGTGGCTCACCAGAGCCCTATTCTCAATGTCGTGGTTACGGCGAACAGGATTGTTCACCGTATACACGGCCTCGAAACAAGCGCCCAGCAAATCCACTTTCTCCTGTGGGTCCTCGACCACGAAAAAATCGTCGTTTGAAGCGACACTTTCTGGACTTATTCCAGCAGTCAGTATTGTCTGTCTGTTCTCTGCTGTCTGGGAGATTCGAACACAAGGAATATCATTGTGATCTTTCCTCCTGAACAACTTATTTATCTGTGGGAACATATTCGGACTACAGGTTTTAATAGCCCGAATTTTATTGCCCCAATACAGACTTACAGATTTTCTGTAATTTTCTTTTATCAGCTGTTTCAGTATTCGGATCTCTGACTTCAGCATCCTTACCTCCGGGTCGTCGCGATCAGTAAATTGCCTGTACAGCCGTTTAAGCCTCGAGAGCAGTCTACTTTTCTGTCGGTATAGTGCGTCGATTGTAGGGTTTCTGTACTTTTCTGTCTGGTCGTCGTCGGAACGTCCTACCCGAGGAATAGTTCGTTCCATAGTTCGTTTGATGGCGTCGTTCATTTGCAATAAATGCCGATCAATGTCATCATTTGTCATGTTACTGTTTGTCGGTGGGTCGATCCCACTCGAACGTATATCTCGCTTTAAAAATCTGGAGAAGCGCGACCATTGTGCCCTCCGATAATCGAATGAACACACTGCTTCGTACTCCTCCAGCAGCGTTTGCTCGTTCGGGATCCGTATTGCGGCGGCGAGTCCGTAGTGGTCACTATCGTACTCAAACGCACGCAAACAGTTCCGCGTGTATTGGTCTATATTTGTCAGTTGAAGTCTTGCGTCCGTTAAGGCCAAGTCCAGGAAAGCACCGCTTCTTGGGAAGGAAGGGATATCCGTCGCGTACAACTCGAGTTTGTACTCAATCATATTGAGGCGCCACCAGTCGTGAAACTGGTTGCCCCTGGGATTTGTAGTAACATTTCCCCATGCCGCATGTTTGGCATTAATATCTCCGGCCAAGAAGTAATAATTCTCCTCCGAGTTCAGCTGCAGACTACGAAAAAGTGTCTCGAGCTCTGTCATAAATTGGTTGGGTGGAGGTGCTGCAGGTGCGTAAAGCGACACCACATACACTCTCCTCCGGCTATGGAGAGGAATGCATATGATGCATGCTTCCAACAACTGGAACCTACGCACGTCCCCGCTATATATAACCCTATGGCGCAGGCCTTTTCGAATTAAGATTCCAACCCCACCTCCTTGAGTGGAGAGAGGCCGGTCTCTTCTTACTACATGATAATTTTTGTATCCCAATTTGTGCTTCTGATTTAGCTTAGTTTCGCTAACCAAAAGCACATCCGGGTTTTCGGTTTTTAACAAATTGGCAAGTGACGTTCTCTTCTCGATCCTGACTAGTGAATTAACATTCACAGCAAGGATCTTTAAGTTTCCCTCATCCAGCGTAGCCATTTGATTTATGGCACACCAGACCCTACAAACAACTCTGAATAGATAAAGTCAATTCGGGCCGCTTGTTCATTTAATTGTTTCTGGAACTTATCGATCTTTCCGTGCAGAGACAGAAGGATCGATTTCAAGTCCAGATCCACTTCTGGTGCCTTTTGGGCTACCTTTGGTTGATTTAATGTTATTTGGGCTTGACCCGGTCCAGCTGCCATTTGGGCAAAGGACACGTTGGGTGCCACAAAATTAGAGAACGAACGACTCTTCTGACGCCTATCATCTTCAGATTGCTGTTTGCGGGCCTGGACTCTTTTTTTCAACTCCTGGTACTTTGGGCAACCCCTGAAGTTGGCGGGATGCCCAGAGTTCCTGCAGAGCACACAAGAGAGGACACTCCGGTCTTCAACTCTATCCTTACCCAGAGGACATTCACCATGTTTGTGGTCCATATCGCACTTCACGCATCTGAACTGCATGTTGCAGTTAGCTGCGGCGTGCCCGAACCTTTGGCACCGCATACATTGAAGTATGCGATCCGACCTTTTTATTTTCTCCCATCTTACAGCGTGGTAGTACAGGAAGCGGATATTTCGCAGCCTGTCAATTTTGCTGTCGGGAGTAAGCTGCACTAAGAAGAATGGTAAGTAACGGTTACCACCTCTTGCCACAGCCGAAGAAAACGGCTTGACCCCCACGAACTTGAGGTCGTCGCTTTCAAAAAGTTTGAGCTCTTTTTCTAGCTCCTCCGTTTTTATTGAGGGATCAATTCCCTTCAACACAACGGTTTTAAGTTTTTGCTCCCTTGGGGTGTACGTAAAGTACTCGGTCTTAACCTCTCCCAAGGCGGCACGAACCCTATGGTACTCCTCTATTTTTTCACATAAAATTATGTGTTTGTTGGCTGAAAGCCTTTTAACATGGAAATTTTTCGTGATAAGTTTACATAACCTAATGCTATCTACTATTTCAAAATTACTCACATTTATTGGTGGAATTTTTACCTTAGGTTGTGTCTTTTGTTGCTGCTGTTGCTGCTTTGATTGTTCTTGTTGTTGTTGCTGTTGTTGTTGTTGCTGTTGTTGCTGTTGTTGTTGTTGGTGTTGTTGTTGCTGATGTTGTCGTTGTCGTTGTTGTTGCTTCTCCTGAAGTTGTTGCTGAACTTGCTGCTTGAGCACAGCTTGTTGTTGCTGTTGCTGCAGCTTCTTTCTGCGCAACTGGTCGCGCTTCTCCAGTAGCTCTTTTATAAGCTTGTCCAGCTGCGCCTCTTCATCGTCCTCTTTTTCTTCGTCCATTTGAACGACTTCCTCGTCATCGACCGGTAAGTCCTTGAAGGAGTTTCCCTCCCCGACGTACCGGTCCACTCCCCCGTCATACTCATAAGAGCTGGAGTTTGCTCCGTCATCATCCGTTGCAGCCACCGATGATGCCACACTATCGCCTGCCAAGTTTAACCTTCTCTTGGCTGAAAGATTCGGCTTCGGTTTCAACTTTCGTCGCCGTTTTTCCACCGTCCTATACTCCTCGCTTACAGCTTCTGCTGGCGTTGTAGCGAGAGCTGCTACTGTAGCTGCATTTCCAGCTACAATTTTAGGTGCTGCTATTGGAGTTGTAGTTGTTGTTGATGTTGTTGTTGTTGGTGGTGAGGACACCCGCCTGGGCAACGCGAAACCCGCTGTTGTAACGCCTGGACTGGATTTATTTTTTGTGCCACTTAAAGCTGCCCTTGTCATACAAACTGAGGCTGTTTTTGTGGCTGATGTTGTTGCTGATGCTGTTGTTGCTGCTATTGCTGCTTTTGTTACTGCTGTTGTTGCTGCTGTTTTTTTTGCCGGCTCACGTGTTCGCACCACACGTCGCAACGGCACACCCACACCCGTAAGCGGGACCTCCGATTTTTCGGGGTCCATCGCCTGATATGCGCGGCACTTTGTTTTATTTTTTGTTTGTCTTTTTGACTTTATCACTTTATTTCCGAGAAAAAAAAAAATAAAAATTAAAGACTTTGGCCGAGAATCGAACCCGAGTCTCCGGCGTCAGAGTCGGACGCTTAGCTTACTAAGCCAACTTTGGAATAAAAATCTCTTCACTAAATCGCTACTTATCACGGTTACACTTTCCTTTTTTTTCCGCTGAACACTAACTAGCCGCCCTATCTCGATAAGAGTTGCGGAACGACTGAAAAAAAAGCAGACGTGATAACCGCTACACTATGGAACCAGTTATCAGAGTGATGGTCTATTTCTAGACCAAATTTATTATAATTGTAATCAAATGAATATAAAAATCTATAGATACTTTATCGGCGGGCATCCAAGTTGGCGTCATAATCCTGACTTATTTTAACAAAAGGTAGCGTGGCCGAGCGGTCTAAGGCGCTGGTTTTTGGAGTCGTTCCGCAACTCTTAATGAGATAGGTCGGCTAGTTAGTGACGGAAGAATCCCTTGCGATTATAAATTAAAAAAGTGATAGTCATTTGTTTAAGTAGAGCGTGGCTCGGTGCAGAAGATAGTGGTCTCTGACGTCGGAGTTGTGGGTTCGATCCCAGTCAATACAATTATTTTTTTTTTTTTTTTCTTTTCCTTGTTTAATTTACACTGATAGAGACAGTAACCATAAATTAAAAAAAAGAAATAAAAAAGTGCCGCAAGTGTCAGGCGATGGACCCCGTAAAAACGGTGGTTTCGCTTACGGGTGTGGATGTGCCATCGCAACGCGTGGTTCAAACACGCGGGCCGGCTAAAAAAGTTTTAACAGCAGCAACAACAACAGCAGCAAGAAACGCAAAATCAGCAACAACAGCAGCAGCAATAACATCAGCAACAAAAGCAACAGCAACGAGAACAGCAGCAGCAGCAGTGTGTATGCCAAGGGCAGTAGCTGCACATGCTTCTAAAATGGCACCAATTGCAGCAACAACAACGGGTCGGTCGTTGCCTAGGCGAGTGTTCTCGCAGGCAATACCAGCACAAACAAAGGCAGTAGCAGCAGCTGAAAACCCAGCTACAGAAGTAGAGAAGGAGGAGTTTCGGAAGGTGGAGAAGAGGCGACGGAAGCTTAATCCGAAGCCGAATCTTTCTGCGAAGAGAAGGGCGAACCTGGCAGGCCCTAATGTGGAATCATCGATGGCTGGTACCGATGATGACACGGATAACACCAGCTCTTACGAAGCTGAAGTGCGAGCGGGCCGGTACGTCGGAGAGGGAAACTCCTTCAGGGACCTACCGGTCGACGACGATGATAGCAATGTCATCCAAATGGTGGATAGAGAGGAAGATGATGAGGAGGCTCAGCTTGACCAACTCATCAAAGAGCTCCTTGAGAAACGTGAGCAGTTGAGGCTGAAAAAAGTACAGCAGCAGCAACAACAAATAGTGCTGAGGGAGCAAATCCAGCAACAACATCAACAGAAGCAACAACAACGACAACAGCAACAGAACCAACAAAAGCAGCAACAGCAGCAGCAAAAGCAGCAACTGCAGCCAAATCAGCAACAACAGTCAAAGCAGCAACAGCAGCAGAAACCAGCAAGGAAGAACAAAATTCCACCGATTAATGTGAGTAATTTCGATATAAGTGATAGTATAAGGTTATGTAGGCTTATAACAAAGAACTTTCATGTTAAAAGGCTATCGGCCAATAAACATATAATTATTTGTGAAGAAATAGAGGAGTACAATAGGGTGCGCACCGCATTGGGAGAGGTTAAGACCGAGTACTTTACGTACACCCCAAGAGAGCAAAAGCTAAAAACTGTTGTATTAAAGGGAATTGATCCCTCAATAAAAACGGAGGAGCTCGAAAGAGAGCTAAAGAACTTTGAAAGCGATGACCTCAAGTTCGTGGGGGTCAAGCCGTTTTCCTCGGCTGTGGCAAGGGGTGGTAACCGTCACTTACCATTCTTCCTGGTTCAGCTCACTCCTGACAGCAAAATTGACAGGCTGCGAAATATCCGCTACCTGTACTACCATGCTGTAAGGTGGGAGAAAATAAAGAGGTCAGATCGCATACTTCAATGTATGCGCTGCCAAAGGTTCGGGCACGCCGCAGCTAACTGCAACATGCAGTTTAGATGCGTGAAGTGCGATAAGGACCACATACATGGTGAATGCTCTCTAGGTAAGGAGAGAGTCGAAGACCGGAGTGTACTCTCCTGTGTGCTCTGCAGGAACTCTGGACATCCCGCCAACTTCAGGGGTTGTCCAAAGTACCAAGAATTGAAAAAGAGAGTCCAGGCCCGCAAACAACAGTCTGAAGATGATAGGCGTCAAAAGAGTCGCTCGTTCGCAAATTTTGTGGCACCCAACGTGTCCTTTGCCCAAATGGCAGCTGGACCGGGTCAAGCCCACATGACATCAAACCAACCAATGGTAGCCCAAAAGGCACCAGAGGTGGATCTGGACTTAAAATCGATCCTTCTGTCTCTGCATGGAAAGATCGATAAGTTCCAGAAACAATTAAATGAACAAGCGGCCCGAATTGACTTTATATATTCGGAGCTGTTTGTGGGGTCTGGTGTGCCATAAGTCTAATGGCTGCGCTGGATGAGGGAAACTTAAAGATCCTTGCTGTGAATGTTAATTCACTAGTCAGGATCGAGAAAAGAACGTCACTTGCCAATTTGTTGAAAACCGAAAACCCGGATGTGCTTTTGGTTAGCGAAACTAAGCTAAATCAGAAGCACAAATTGGGATACAAAAACTATCATGTAATAAGAAGAGACCGGCCTCACTCCACTCAAGGTGGTGGGGTTGGAATCTTAATTCGAAAAGGCCTGCGCCATAGGGTTATATATAGCGGGGACGTGCGTAGGTTCCAGTTGTTGGAAGCATGCATCATATGCATTCCTCTCCATAGCCGGAGGAGAATGTATGTGGTGTCGCTTTACGCACCTGCAGCACCTCCACCCAACCAATTTATGACAGAGCTCGAGACACTTTTTCGTAGTCTGCAGCTGAACTCGGAGGAGAATTATTACTTCTTGGCCGGAGATATTAATGCCAAACATGCGGCATGGGGAAATGTTACTGCAAATCCCAGGGGCAACCAGTTTCACGACTGGTGGCGCCTCAATATGATTGAGTACAAACTCGAGTTGTACGCGACGGATATCCCTTCCTTCCCAAGAAGCGGTGCTTTCCTGGACTTGGCCTTAACGGACGCAAGACTTCAACTGACAAACATAGACCAATACACGCGGAACTGTTTACGTGCGTTTGAGTACGATAGTGACCACTACGGACTCGCCGCCGCAATACGGATCCCGAACGAGCAAACGCTGCTGGAGGAGTACGAAGCAGTGTGTTCATTCGATTATCGGAGGGCACAATGGTCGCGCTTCTCCAGATTTTTAAAGCGAGATTTACGTTCGAGTGGGATCGACCCACCGACAAACAGTAACATGACAAATGATGAAATTGATCGGCATTTATTGCAAATGAACGACGCCATCAAACGAACTATGGAACGAACTATTCCTCGGGTAGGACGTTCCGACGACGACCAGACAGAAAAGTACAGAAACCCTACAATCGACGTACTATACCGACAGAAAAGTAGACTGCTCTCGAGGCTTAAACGGCTGTACAGGCAATTTACTGATCGCGACGACCCGGAGGTAAGGATGCTGAAGTCAGAGATCCGAATCCTGAAACAGCTGATAAAAGGAAATTACAGAAAATCTGTAAGTCTGTATTGGGGCAATAAAATTCGGGCTATTAAAACCTGTAGTCCGAATATGTTCCCACAGATAAATAAGTTGTTCAGGAGGAAAGATCACAATGATATTCCTTGTGATCGAATCTCCCAGACAGCAGAGAACAGACAGACAGTACTGACTGCTGGAATAAGTCCAGAAAGTGTCGCTTCAAACGACGATTTTTTCGTGGTCGAGGACCCACAGGAGAAAGTGGATTTGCTGGGCGCTTGTTTCGAGGCCGTGTATACGGTGAACAATCCTGTTCGCCGTAACCACGACATTGAGAATAGGGCTCTGGTGAGCCATTTCTATCTGCGCACCGAACTTGAGAATTGGCGATCTGAGAATAACGGTTTCACCGTGTTCACTGATGAAAACCATGCTAATGCAGTTGTCGCCAATGGCCGAGATGCATCGCACTTGTTCGTGTCGAAGAATGATCTTCTGTGCATCTTCGAGTCACTAAAGAATAAAAAGTCGGCGGGGATGGATGGTGTCCCAAACGTCGTATTGAGACACCTGCCTCTGGAGGCTGTAGATATTTTCACCACGCTGTTTAACAATGCGCTGAATAATGCACATTATCCGGCGCATTGGAAGGTAGCTGTGGTACACCCTATCCCGAAAAAAGGTAAAGATAGGACGAACCCTGCCAATCTCCGGTCAATTAGCTTGCTTCCGAATATTAGCAAGGTCTTTGAAAAGGTTGTCAATAGAGCCCTGTTAAAGTGGGTCGAGGACAATAACATAATCCCGGACAACCAGTTTGGTTTCAGGGCGAGGCATGACACTATTCATGCCGCGTCGAAACTGGTTTCCGACATTCAGTGGAATAAATGCAAGAGCCAATGCACGGGTGCTTGTCTGGTTGATTTTGAGAAGGCTTTCGACACCGTATGGTTAGAGGGACTTTTCTACAAGTTGACCAGGCGGGGGATGCACAAACCTTTGCTATATGTAATTTATAATATGCTTATGGGAAAGAAGTTCGTAGTCAAATGTGGCAACGTGACTTCGAGCAGAGTCTTTGAAATTAAAAACGGTTTACAGCAGGGGGCGGTCAATTCTCCGATCCTGTTTAACATTTACACGAGTGATCTGGTGGGTTCACTGAGACATGCTATAGCGTATGCCGACGATTTGGTGGCATACAGATCAGGTTCTAAAATCGAGGTCATTAATATCCTTTTGCAGCGTGACTTCGATCAAATTAAGCGATATTGCGACGACTGGAAGTTGAAAATCAACTTTCAGAAGACGGAAACAATCTTGTTCAGAACTCCATTGGCTGGGGCCTCTAGGGATACCAGAAAAAACTGGAAAAAATTGGCCATTATTGGACAAAATGGGCAGCCATTGGCGGTGAGAAGCGTAGTTAGATATCTAGGTATCTGGCTTGACCAGTATCTATATTTCGATAGACATATAGTTGCTTGTCTTGCTGGGGCCAAGAAGGCTTATGCTTTGACAAGGAGACTGTTTCATAGCAGTCAACTTGACTCCAGAGTGAAGGTTATTTGCTACGTGGCCCTTATAAGGCCAATTATCGCTTATGGTTGTCCATTGTGGTTCAATATAGCGCCCAGCTATATGGAAAAGATTCGGGTTTTGGAGAGACAATGTCTTAGGACCTGTCTCCGATTGTTCCGAACGCCTGAATCCAACTATATAAAATACTATCCCAACAAGGTCCTATACGATGGGGCTCAGTTGAATAGGATTGACAATTTCCTCATTAAGGTCACTCGAAGGCACGTTGCAAGGGCGATGGCCAGCGACAATAGTCTAATATTTGGGGCTTACTACCCCAATGAAATGTACATTGAGAGTACACTCCGGTCTGGCTTTATCCCGCCAGAGGCATTTATCCATATTGATGCAAAAGGGCTGGTACAGACGAGGGATGGTATTCCGGTCTTATACCATCGCTACCGCAGCGCGAGAGATAAGCGGCTCCTCCATTACGGGGACGTCGCCAATGCTCATGAGCTCCTCCGTTTTAGTACCGCAATATCGGAGAGGGATAGATTCGACACGGAAAAGCAATTCGCCGAATTTTGGTGGCTTGTTGAGGGGGGAGGGGTCAACATGCCCTCCCAGGACGGTGCGTTACTCTAGGTAACTTCCTCTTAGCTTATAAGTTAGATTAAGTCAGCTAGGGCGTTTTTGGGAGAGGCCGGGCTCGCCAACGTGTGGTGGTGCTTCTGGGAGTTGACTGACGCTGTAAGGCTTCAGTCGGCTCACGGCGGCGCGTGTGCACGTTGACGACTGCCAGGCGCTCGGAAAGCAATTGGGATTTTGACCACTTGTTGCGCAAGGCAACGAGTGCTCAGAATCCTAATTATAGTTAGAATACGTTAAGTAGTTTAAGTAAGTAGAATAGGTAGTTTGTAATTTGTTTTATATAAAATCTCAATAATGAAACCGAGTTTTAATAAATTTTCTCGAGGAATATATATGTAAGATTAGTTCGTAAAATAGTTCGTAGGCCGAAAGGCAATAATTCTAAGATATAGTTAAGTTTAGAGCGTTCGCATAAGGACCAATAAATAAGAATAAGTATCCTGTTAATTTTAAGTTAGGTTTAATCATTTTTGTCTAGTATGTAAGTAGATATTTATCAATGAATAAAAAAAAATGAATTTCAAAGTCAAAGTCAAGATAGTGGTCTCTGACGTCGGAGTTGTGGGTTCGATCCCAGTCAATACAATTATTTTTTTTTTTTTTTTCTTTTCCTTGTTTAATTTACACTGATAGAGACAGTAACCATAAATTAAAAAAAAGAAATAAAAAAGTGCCGCAAGTGTCAGGCGATGGACCCCGTAAAAACGGTGGTTTCGCTTACGGGTGTGGATGTGCCATCGCAACGCGTGGTTCAAACACGCGGGCCGGCTAAAAAAGTTTTAACAGCAGCAACAACAACAGCAGCAAGAAACGCAAAATCAGCAACAACAGCAGCAGCAATAACATCAGCAACAAAAGCAACAGCAACGAGAACAGCAGCAGCAGCAGTGTGTATGCCAAGGGCAGTAGCTGCACATGCTTCTAAAATGGCACCAATTGCAGCAACAACAACGGGTCGGTCGTTGCCTAGGCGAGTGTTCTCGCAGGCAATACCAGCACAAACAAAGGCAGTAGCAGCAGCTGAAAACCCAGCTACAGAAGTAGAGAAGGAGGAGTTTCGGAAGGTGGAGAAGAGGCGACGGAAGCTTAATCCGAAGCCGAATCTTTCTGCGAAGAGAAGGGCGAACCTGGCAGGCCCTAATGTGGAATCATCGATGGCTGGTACCGATGATGACACGGATAACACCAGCTCTTACGAAGCTGAAGTGCGAGCGGGCCGGTACGTCGGAGAGGGAAACTCCTTCAGGGACCTACCGGTCGACGACGATGATAGCAATGTCATCCAAATGGTGGATAGAGAGGAAGATGATGAGGAGGCTCAGCTTGACCAACTCATCAAAGAGCTCCTTGAGAAACGTGAGCAGTTGAGGCTGAAAAAAGTACAGCAGCAGCAACAACAAATAGTGCTGAGGGAGCAAATCCAGCAACAACATCAACAGAAGCAACAACAACGACAACAGCAACAGAACCAACAAAAGCAGCAACAGCAGCAGCAAAAGCAGCAACTGCAGCCAAATCAGCAACAACAGTCAAAGCAGCAACAGCAGCAGAAACCAGCAAGGAAGAACAAAATTCCACCGATTAATGTGAGTAATTTCGATATAAGTGATAGTATAAGGTTATGTAGGCTTATAACAAAGAACTTTCATGTTAAAAGGCTATCGGCCAATAAACATATAATTATTTGTGAAGAAATAGAGGAGTACAATAGGGTGCGCACCGCATTGGGAGAGGTTAAGACCGAGTACTTTACGTACACCCCAAGAGAGCAAAAGCTAAAAACTGTTGTATTAAAGGGAATTGATCCCTCAATAAAAACGGAGGAGCTCGAAAGAGAGCTAAAGAACTTTGAAAGCGATGACCTCAAGTTCGTGGGGGTCAAGCCGTTTTCCTCGGCTGTGGCAAGGGGTGGTAACCGTCACTTACCATTCTTCCTGGTTCAGCTCACTCCTGACAGCAAAATTGACAGGCTGCGAAATATCCGCTACCTGTACTACCATGCTGTAAGGTGGGAGAAAATAAAGAGGTCAGATCGCATACTTCAATGTATGCGCTGCCAAAGGTTCGGGCACGCCGCAGCTAACTGCAACATGCAGTTTAGATGCGTGAAGTGCGATAAGGACCACATACATGGTGAATGCTCTCTAGGTAAGGAGAGAGTCGAAGATCGGAGTGTACTCTCCTGTGTGCTCTGTAGGAACTCTGGGCATCCCGCCAACTTCAGGGGTTGTCCAAAGTACCAGGAGTTGAAAAAACGAGTCCAGGCCCGCAAACAGCAGTCTGAAGATGATAGGCGTCAGAGGAGTCGCTCGTTCGCAAATTTTGTGGCACCCAACGTGTCCTTTGCCCAAATGGCAGCTGGACCGGGTCAAGCCCACATGACATCAAACCAACCAAAGGTAGCCCAAAAGGCACCAGAGGTGGATCTGGACTTAAAATCGATCCTTCTGTCTCTGCACGGAAAGATCGATAAGTTCCAGAAACAATTAAATGAACAAGCGGCCCGAATTGACTTTATCTATTCGGAGCTGTTTGTGGGGTCTGGTGTGCCATAAATCTAATGGCTGCGCTGGATGAGGGAAACTTAAAGATCCTTGCTGTGAATGTTAATTCACTAGTCAGGATCGAGAAAAGAACGTCACTTGCCAATTTGTTGAAAACCGAAAACCCGGATGTGCTTTTGGTTAGCGAAACTAAGCTAAATCAGAAGCACAAATTGGGATACAAAGACTATCATGTAATAAGAAGAGACCGGCCTCGCTCCACTCAAGGAGGTGGGGTTGGAATCTTAATTCGAAAAGGCCTGCGCCATAGGGTTATATATAGCGGGGACGTACGTAGGTTCCAGTTGTTGGAGGCATGCATCATATGCATTCCTCTCCATAGCCGGAGGAGAATGTATGTGGTGTCGCTTTACGCACCTGCTGCACCTCCACCAAACCAATTTATGACAGAGCTCGAGACACTTTTTCGTGGTCTGCAGCTGAACTCGGAGGAGAATTATTACTTCTTGGCCGGAGATATTAATGCCAAACATGCGGCATGGGGAAATGTTACTGCAAATCCCAGGGGCAACCAGTTTCACGACTGGTGGCGCCTCAATATGATTGAGTACAACCTCGAGTTGTACGCGACGGATATCCCTTCTTTTCCAAGAAGCGGTGCTTTCCTGGACTTGGCCTTAACGGACGCAAGACTTCAACTGACGAACATAGATCAAAACACGCGGAACTGTTTGCGTGCGTTTGAGTACGATAGTGACCACTACGGACTCGCCGCCGCAATACGGATCCCGAACGAGCAAACGCTGCTGGAGGAGTACGAAGCAGTGTGTTCATTCGATTATCGGAGGGCACAATGGTCGCGCTTCTCCAGATTTTTAAAGCGAGATATACGTTCGAGTGGGATCGACCCACCGACAAACAGTAACATGACAAATTATGACATTGATCGGCATTTATTGCAAATGGACGACGCCATCAAACGAACTATGGAACGAACTATTCCTCGGGTAGGACGTTCCGACGACGACCAGACAGAAAAGTACAGAAACCCTACAATCGACGCACTATACCGACAGAAAAGTAGACTGCTCTCGAGGCTTAAACGGCTGTACAGACAATTTGCTGACCCCAACGACCCGGAGGTTAGGATGCTGAAGTCAGAGATCCGAATCCTGAAACAGCTGATAAAAGAAAATTACAGAAAATCTGTAAGTCTGTATTGGGGCAATAAAATTCGGGCTATTAAAACCTGTAGTCCGAATATGTTCCCACAGATAAATAAGTTGTTCAGGAGGAAAGATCACAATGATATTCCTTGTGTTCGAATCTCCCAGACAGCAGAGAACAGACAGACAGTACTGACTGCTGGAATAAGTCCAGAAAGTGTCGCTTCAAACGACGATTTTTTCGTGGTCGAGGACCCACAGGAGAAAGTGGATTTGCTGGGCGCTTGTTTCGAGGCCGTGTATACGGTGAACAATCCTGTTCGCCGTAACCAGGACATTGAGAATAGGGCTCTGGTGAGCCACTTCTATCTGCGCACCGAACTTGAGAATTGGCGATCTGAGAATAACGGATTCACCGTGTTCACTGATGAAAACCATGCTAATGCAGTTGTCGCCAATGGCCGAGATGCATCGCACTTGTTCGTGTCGAAGGATGATCTTCTGTGCATCTTCGAGTCACTAAAGAATAAAAAGTCGGCGGGGATGGATGGTGTTCCAAACGTCGTATTGAGACACCTGCCTCTGGAGGCTGTAGATATTTTCACCACGCTGTTTAACAATGCGCTGAATAATGCACATTATCCGGCGCATTGGAAGGTAGCTGTGGTACACCCTATCCCGAAAAAAGGTAAAGATAGGACGAACCCTGCCAATCTCCGGTCAATTAGCTTGCTTCCGAATATTAGCAAGGTCTTTGAAAAAGTTGTCAATAGAGCCCTGTTAAAGTGGGTCGAGGACAATAACATAATCCCGGACAACCAGTTTGGTTTCAGGGCGAGGCATGACACTATTCATGCCGCGTCGAAACTGGTTTCCGACATTCAGTGGAATAAATGCAAGAGCCAATGCACGGGTGCTTGTCTGGTTGATTTTGAGAAGGCTTTTGACACCGTATGGTTAGAGGGACTTTTCTACAAGTTGACCAGCCGGGGGATGCACAAACCTTTGCTATATGTAATTTATAATATGCTTATGGGAAAGAAGTTCGTAGTCAAATGTGGCAACGTGACTTCGAGCAGAGTCTTTGAAATTAAAAACGGTTTACAGCAGGGGGCGGTCAATTCTCCGATCCTGTTTAACATTTACACGAGTGATCTGGTGGGTTCACTCAGACATGCTATAGCGTATGCCGACGATTTGGTGGCATACAGATCAGGTCCTAAAATCGAGGTCATTAATATCCTTTTGCAGCGTGACTTCGATCAAATTAAGCGATATTGCGACGACTGGAAGTTGAAAATCAACTTTCAGAAGACGGAAACAATCTTGTTCAGAACTCCATTGGCTGGGGCCTCTAGGGATACCAGAAAAAACTGGAAAAAATTGGCCATTATTGGACAAAATGGGCAGCCATTGGCGGTGAGAAGCGTAGTTAGATATCTAGGTATCTGGCTTGACCAGTATCTATATTTCGATAGACATATAGTTGCTTGTCTTGCTGGGGCCAAGAAGGCTTATGCTTTGACAAGGAGACTGTTTCATAGCAGTCAACTTGACTCCAAAGTGAAGGTCATTTGCTACGTGGCCCTTATAAGGCCAATTATCGCTTATGGTTGTCCATTGTGGTTCAATATAGCGCCCAGCTATATGGAAAAGATTCGGGTTTTGGAGAGACAATGTCTTAGGACCTGTCTCCGATTGTTCCGAACGCCTGAATCCAACTATATAAAATACTATCCCAACAAGGTCCTATACGATGGGGCTCAGTTGAATAGGATTGACAATTTCCTCATTAAGGTCACTCGAAGGCACGTTGCAAGGGCGATGGCCAGCGACAATAGTCTGATATTTGGGGCTTACTACCCCAATGAAATGTACATTGAGAGTACACTCCGGTCTGGCTTTATCCCGCCAGAGGCATTTATCCATATTGATGCAAAAGGGCTGGTACAGACGAGGGATGGTATTCCGGTCTTATACCATCGCTACCGCAGCGCGAGAGATAAGCGGCTCCTCCATTACGGGGACGTCGCCAATGCTCATGAGCTCCTCCGTTTTAGTACCGCAATATCGGAGAGGGATAGATTCGACACGGAAAAGCAATTCGCCGAATTTTGGTGGCTTGTTGAGGGGGGAGGGGTCAACATGCCCTCCCAGGACGGTGCGTTACTCTAGGTAACTTCCTCTTAGCTTATAAGTTAGATTAAGTCAGCTAGGGCGTTTTTGGGAGAGGCCGGGCTCGCCAACGTGTGGTGGTGCTTCTGGGAGTTGACTGACGCTGTAAGGCTTCAGTCGGCTCACGGCGGCGCGTGTGCACGTTGACGACTGCCAGGCGCTCGGAAAGCAATTGGGATTTTGACCACTTGTTGCGCAAGGCAACGAGTGCTCAGAATCCTAATTATAGTTAGAATATGTTAGGTAGTTTAAGTAAGTAGAATAGGTAGTTGGTAATTTGTTTTATATAAAAATATAAAATTTAAATAATGATGTCGAGTTTTATTTAATTTTCTCGAGGAACACATATGTAAGATTAGTTCGTAAAATAGTTTTTAGGCCGAAAGGCAATAATTATAAGATATAGTTAAGTTTAGGGCGTCCGCATAAGGATCAATAATCTAGAATAAGTATCCTGTTAATTTTAAGTTAGATTTAATCATTTTTGTCTAGTATGTAAGTTGATATAAGCTAATAATTAATAAAAATGAATTTAAAAGTAAAGTAAAAAAGTAAGGCGCTGGTTTAAGGCACCAGTCTCCTCGGAGGCGTGGGTTCGAATCCCACCGCAGCCAACCGTATTTTTTCCCTTTAAATATTATCATTATTGACATCTATAGACTATCGTATAAATCTTAATTTTTGACTAGAAAATTATTTAAATTTAGCATGTCATTTCTCAAAAACTGCTGAAACATGAATCGATGAATAGCAATAAAGATAACACGCGCTGAAAGCTTATTTTCTTTATGTGTGCATATCCTGAATTGATATAAATAGATTTTGATGAAGTGAAACATAAACACGACAAAAAACACTTAATTCTTTCTAGAATTTATCAGTGTGAAAAGTGTGGAATGTAATATTTAAGATGATTTTTTATCTTACCGAAAAAAGTTGATTCATATTTCTTTTCATTGACCTACGTTTCTTATAAAATTAAAAACAAACTGCAATCTTCGTTGTACAAAAACGTAATTGAAGGAAGGAGCGTTTCTTTATTTTGCATCGATTCAACACACAACAAAACTTAACGTGCAGAATTTTTAGCGTAGTTCTGAAAAAAGACGAAAGAGAGAGCGATGAAAACCTAACGCCCAGCATTTGCCTTCAGATTCGGATGATGTCGAGTCCCGTTGCCCGCCCTTCCTTTGACGATAATAGTCTCTTCTCACTAAGGATCATCCCACTAACTATTTACGCCGTAATATTTTCCAAGTTATACGTTATTTATTCACTCCATTTCCGGAGAATTAAACACTTATATTATATACATATGTTCATAAATTTAGGGTTCATAGCTCTAAATTGATACGCTCACTTAAAGACAAATTAGCACTGACCATGGTCAGCCATGCAAATTTCTTATGAAAGTTAAAAAAGTCGAGTAGCTAAGGAATATAATAAATACGTAACCGTGACTTAAGGTGCTTCGCGCCAATGATGATAGATCAATCCTCTCTGGTATAAGCTGAAAACAAGGAAAGACAACAAATATTGTTGTTTCTTGATCATATACTCTGTTTTCCTGGTAGGTTCGCAAAATCTGACACTCTCTGAGTCTTGTATAAATTAATTCTTTATACATAAATATTTTATTTAACTTTCAGTTTATTAGGAAGTAAATAATTTGTATACAAAATAGTTTGTATAAATAATTTGTTGTATATATACATAGTTATCATATCAATATAATTTTTATTTGTGTAAATAATTTTTTAAATTTTTTGGTTATTAGATACCTACATATAAATATTGGGTAAACAAAATATTTAGTTTTTGTTTAGTTATATGTATTCAGTAAACAAAATATTTTATTTAAATTTTTAGTTATAGTTATTAAGTAAAGAAAATATTTTATTTAATTTCTAAATTATTAATTTTTAAGATTTTTTATATTTTATTTTAATTTTATTACTACACTTAAACTAGGAGGTAATTTTTAGTGATGGTTCTGATTTCTGGATATTGTGGTGAAAAAGAGGCTCGTCAATTATTTTTTCATCATCTATGAATGCCTGTTCATACTGGTATATCCTACAAATCTAAATTATTATACAAACACAACAAGCTCAAGAAGTTTGTGTTACTATAAAATATAAATTTGTCACCAACTGTTTATAATATTCAAAGTTCCATTAATTTATTAAATTTTATCTTAAATTAAAAATAGTCGCCATTAATTTAATGGGCCTTAGACTACTCAACCTAAAAATCTAAAATGAGGTTTGCAAGACTTCCGAGAAGTATCTGTGGCATGGCATAGCGCATGTTTTCGATTACAAATTGGTACAAAAATGTCAACATTTTCAGACAATACGAGCAAATTCGCCTACTTGCCATTAAAAAGATGTAGAAGGGAATATTATGGAATTTCAACAAATAAACAAAAAAACTTGGTAAATGGCTTGCAAGTTTACAATTCAGCTGAACGTTCAAGGAAAATTAACTTTATTCTTGAAAATTTGAAAATACTCGTAGTTATTCTGAGTAGTGTTTTCTTATACAGATTCGCATGACAAAGTTTTCCTTCCTTTTTTTTTTTGCTATTTTGTAGATATTTTTATGCAAGAAAATGTCAATAGATTAATGTCGATTGTTATTATTTGTCATAGGAGAAAGTTCAAATGCATATTCCATGTATCAGAATATAAATTGCAAGTTTAACAAACTTCTCAATTTGAAAATCATTAAATTAATAAGTTTCAAGTTATTCGTTTTTGAAGGGAAAGTGCTTCAGAATGTGTTCTTTGAATTTTCTTATGTGCGTTTGGATGTCAAACAAAATAATCCCCCAGTAATATTTTTCCAAGAATATTAGAAAACTTGTTGTGTTGGCATATAAGGCTTACTTGTGCGCAATATTTCTATTTACTTTTATTTGTTTTTCTTTGCTTTTAAACTCAGACAGACCTCTACTTCAAGTAAATGCTGCAAATGCTCCTGATTCCTTTTATGCGACCTTTTGTTTCTTCAATTTTTTATATAAATGGGGTACGTTTTCTTTAAAAATAACAAACAGATTATCAGTCGCGTTTCTATATATCGAAAATGCATTTAGCTGAATATTCCTTTTACTCGTACATAGGTTAAAAACGGACAAAATCTAACTATGTTCGTATGTGCATGTACCTCTCAAATATTTAACATTACGCTTCCATATCACGAATCTTGAATACGACGTATTTCACCTGGCACGTATTTGCCGTGATGAGTTTGACTGCAAGGACTTCGCTGACTGACTCCAGTAGTGACCGATTCCTTTTTTCATCCTGCAAACGGAAAGACTTTCTTGTTCCTTTTTTTCTACGTAGAATTCCTTCGAAAAACCTGTCTTAAAAAACCTCTTTCATTCTCAAAGCGAAACCAAAGAGAAAAATAACCGAAAACTTTGGTGGGATCATTTGAAATGTGTCAGAGGAAGAACTGCAGTACATACAAATAAAACGGGGCAATAATTAAACGTCAAAAGTGAGTAAACGTGACCTGAATTGTTATGAAGTTGCAATGAAATTCTTTAACTCGGTGAATGTTTAACAAATGATGACCATGACTTTGTTGTCTGAGAAAACGTATCAAAAGAAGGATGGCGCTTTAGAAACAAGAGTAGCAAATAATATTTCAATATGTTTTCTTCAAAATAACAAACGCTGACGATGATGGATAATTATTGCACTTAGAAAGTTTCTTCCTTATTATCGATAAATTTCGATTGGGAACTTTTTTCGATTTTACACCCTCTGGCTGTATCGTGCTTTGGGAAACATAAGCCGCGTTTCTTTGCACACGGATATAGGGATAATTTGAAATTTGCATGTAAAATACAACAACAACTTATCCTATATACGCTAACTTTAGCGGGGATAGCTATCGCCGCTAAGTCAGTTAGCGGGGATAAACAGTGCTTCCAAAACCCATTTTCTTCGTTTCTGATGAACCGATGCGATGAATTTTTCAGGAAATGTCAAAGTTTGACATCCCTACGACCACTAACACATCCCGCCAAATATTTTGATCGTGATTTTCTTATTATTTTTTTTCAAACCTCATTATAAATGTACGAGTAATTGAATTTAGCAAATCTGTTGATGTGAAATTGTTTTTCATAATTTTAGAATATGCTTGGCATCAATTTCAATTGGCGGAAGTAAATATTTTTCAATTTCAGGATTTTCAATACAAATTTCTTAACTACAACTTACAGCTGTGTCACGGTGCAAATCATAGGTGCATGTGTGCTGCCAAGTTTTTTTTTGATGAACTCTTAAGCGGCGATGGCCGTTTTCTGATGCCATCCCTATATCCGCGTGCAAAGAAACACGGCTTATATTCCCCAAATTTAGCGGGGATAGCTATCGCCGCTAAGTCCTTTAGCGGGGATAAACAGTGCTTCCAAAACCCATTTTCTTCGTTCTGATGACTCGTTGCGATGAATTTTTCAGGAAATGTCAAAGTTTGACATCCCGCCGACCACTGGCACATCTCGCGAATATCTTGTTCGGGATTTTATTATTATTTTTTTTTCAAAATTTAGTAAATCTGTCAATGTGAATCTGTTTTTTATAATTTTAAAATATGTTTGGCATTAATTTCAACTGTCGGAAATTAATATTTTTGAATTTCACGATTTTCAATACAAATTTCTTAACTCAACTTCCAGCTGTTTTACTAATAAACGTCATAGGTGCATGTGTGCTGCCAAGTTTTTTTTGATGAATTCTTAAGCGGCGGTGGTCGGTTTTTAATGCCATGCCTATATCCGCGTGCAAAGAAACACGGCTATAGTAACATGGAAAATACGACAAGCTAAGTGACGTTTTTATTCCTCATGACTTAATCCATCGCTTGATGGACATAGGCTGTGGAAGAACCTCAGGGAAATAGGTGTTGGTAAACACACGATTAGCAATGAAGTGCTAATCGACTGCAATGAGCTAAATACGCTTTTTACCACAACTCCTTGAATCAGTATCTCCGACAATAGTAATTCTGCTGAAAATGAAAATTTCTGAACCGATATTTGCCAAAAAGCTTCAATTTTAGAGCATTGCGGATGTGTGATAAAACTGTATTACAATTAAATTCAAAGCTGTAGGTTTTGATGACGTACATCCAGTGTCCTTAGAAGCAATCCTACCCTACATTTTAATTAACTAAATTCATCTTGCATATAACAAGCTGAAGTTCTAACTGTGCCCAAAAACCGCAATACACTAATTGGCACGTACCAGTGTGGCTTCCGGCCCCGGCATATCGACAATAAACCAAATCTTCGCAGTAAGGCAAATGCTGGAAAGACCAACGAATTTCATGTCTAGACCCACCACCTTTTCATCGACTTTAAAGCCGCATATGATAGGGATAGCATTCATCACCAGGAGCTCTCTGGCCAAATTTTGGATTGAAAACACGCGGTGTAATGTTCAGTTTGGAAGCAGCTCTTCCGAATTATTCCAAACTTGTACCGGATCTCGGCAAGGAGATGCGCTATCATGTGACTTCTTCAATCTTGTTCTGGAGAAAATAGTGCGTAGGACAGGTGTCAACACGTGCCTTCTGCGTTGACACCTGTCTTCAATAGATCCGTCCAGCTACTGGAGTATGCAGAGGCTGTAACGGCGATTGAAGAACAGGCGAAATTGGTTAGTCTTGAAGTAAATGAGGACAAGATCAAGTACATGCTATCAACAAACAAACAAACAAACAAACATTTGTCCACCGCCTAGCACAAAAGGTCACTGAGCAATAGCTTCGAGGTAGTTAAGGAGTTCATCTACCTAGTAAACGTCAACTCAACGAATGACACCTTAGCGGAGATCTGGCGGAGAATTACCTTGGGACCTGTCCTGCTTCATGTACTGAGTGCTGGGTGATAAGTAAAAAAGGAGAGCTAATATTTTGTTCTTTTGATAGAAAAATATCCCGTCGGATAGTTGGTCCTGTGTGCGAGGAGGGCAAATGGAGGAGAAGATACAACCGCGCGCTCTACGAGCTGTACCAAGATGTGGACATAGTCCAAAAAGCTAAATCACGCTCGGCCACATTGAGCGAATGGAAAATAATGCTACAGCCAAGAGGATTTTCGACTCCGCAGCCCCCTGGTTCGAGAAGGTAAGGAAGACCGAACCTCCGTTTCAAAGACAAAGCCATCGCGGATGCCAGAGCGCTTGGTCTGGACAACTGGAAGCAGCGTGTCCCGGATCGCAGGGGATGAGGATTTCAGGCACAGACTCTTCACGGGTCGGGAGCTCGTTAAATAGTAAAAACCGCTGTGAATTTCGACCGATTGCAATTCTACCTTATCTATCGAAGCTACTCGAATTTATTGTGAACTGGCAAATACAAAACTTTCTCATAGTCTTAATCTACTCTGTTCAAGTCAATCTGGGTTCCGTGTTAAACACAGTTGTACCACTGCTCTGATATATGTTGTTGAACACATAAGGCAAGACATATATAACAATAATGTGACACTGCTTACCTTGTAAGACTTCTCTAAGGCCTTTGACATGGTTAATCACCAGTTTGGATTTGCTTTAGCTTCTAAAAATTTCATCCCTTCATACGTTTCTGGAAGACATCAGGCAGTTCTTGCAAACAATGTATCTGTCTTTCTTCCCTTGAGTAGAGGTGTTACGTAAGGATCGACCTTGGATCCATTATTTTAAGCTAAAGGTAGCTGTTAAAAGTAATGCACATGTCAACCTTCCTACCTTTATAAAAACATAAGTTTTTCGCGTCCTATTAGAACTTACATATTATGATCTAGTCGCTATACGCTACACATTTTTGGTATCGGAGCGCAAGTTCTTTGTTCATGCAATTCGGCTGTGGATTTCCCTTCCCTGATCTATTTGATTTATAAACTGTACAACACCGTTCAAAACTAAACTCAAACTATACTTGGAGCCACTGAAATTATGATGATTTACCTATTTATTTATTTTGTTTTCTTTTTAATATTTTTTTTTGTTTTATTTCCCTGAAATGTTGTTATTATTATTATCTTATTTTTTTTTTCTCTCTCTCTCTTGTTAGTTCTTTCTTGGTACCACAATTTTTGTATTTCATTTTATTTTGTTTGAAACAATTTCCACCAAAATGTTAAAAAAAATAGCGCAGATTATAAATGCTGCATTTGAATTAAGGTATGTGCCAAGCATGTGGAAAGTCGCGGAGGTAATAATGATACCTACCAGGCAAACCACCTAACGAAGTTATCTCATATCGCCCAATAACTATTCAACCAATGTTGTCCAAGTTATACGAACAAATGCTGGTAAAACGTCCACAAAAAATAATAGATGAAAAATCGCTAGTCCCAATTCACCAATTTGGATTTAGAAATAAGCACTCTTCCGTTGATCAGGTGCATAGAATCACAGATAGAATCGAAAAAGCATTTGAAGAGAAAAATGTGTGCTCTACAGTATTTCTTGATATAGCACAAGCTTTCGATAAAGTCTGGCACAAAGGAATGATACACAAATTACAAAAGCAACTGCCGAAGCAGTATGCGACCCTTCTAGAGTCTTATATATCAGATAGATTCTTCAGAATTAAACAAGACGCAGAGTAGGTACTCAACATTAAGAGAGATTAAAAATGGTGTACCGCAAGGCAGTGTGCTAGGTCCAGTTCTATACCTACTTTTCACTAGCGATCTGCCTGAAAGTGAGAAACCACCATAGCTACTTTTGCAGATGACACAGCTGTCCTTGCTGTGGGAGCAACTGCCGAAATAGCAACAAAAAAGCTTCAAACAGCAATAAACAATATTTCAGAATGGAGTAAGAAATGGCAGATTAGATTAAATGACCTTAAGTCAGTCCATATTAATTTTACGTATAAAAACGTACCACACATTCCAGTCTACATTAACAACAATGTAGTGGAATATTCAAACACAGCCAAATATCGAGGCATGACTCTAGACGCTAAACTGCGTTGGAAAGCGCATGTAACGAAAAAAAAGATAAGTTGAACATGGGATATACAGTAAAATGTATTGGCTTATTGGGAGATACTCATCCCTGTCTAACTACAATAAGTTATTGCTATCCAGTTGTGGGCATGCACAATGCACATGCCAAACAATTCAGGTTTTCCAAAATAAAGTACTAAGGAACATAGTTAATGCACCTTGGTACATACGCAATGCCGATCTGCATAAAGATCTAAATTTTAAAATAGTTGAAGATTAAGTTAAGAAAGTTGCTCAAAGGCACAGAAGTGGGCACAGAAGTAAACACAGAAATAACAGAACATTTAAATAATGACAATGTAATCAGGAGATTGATACGGGTAAAACCTCTTGATCTATAAGACTAGGGCTAAGAAATCAGGTATTAATTTCAAACAAAAAAAAGTTTAGAAATCCGACAAACGGCGGATTTATCTCTTAAATTCATCAAATGGGTAGTTCAAAAACAAATTGCCGATTAGTTGTCGAATAGGTGCAATCTCATTCGGGGTGGCGAATGTCAGTCCCCCGGGAGTTTTTTTTAGATGAGTTAAAGTTCATCACTATTGCAGAATCATCCCTCGCGTACTAGCTCTGCAATGTCTTTCGATGATTTTTTACTTCCAGCGAATTTCCAACACAAAACAACAAAAAAAATCCTACGAAAAAGTTAGAAAACCATAAAATGATGGAACAAAATGGAGAAGGACTCCCAACCCATTGCTATTCCCACTTTGGTGTATAGGAATTTGGGTAGGGAATCAAACAAGTCGAAAACAGTTTCAGTTGTAAAAAAATGTAAAGAATTGGAGAATTTGAATTTCAGTGGAATGGGGGAAAATGTTTTATTAAATATCGTGAAAACATCGGTTAACGGAAATACAAAATTTATCGCTGAGCATTTATTTATAATTTTTCAAAAATTACACTTCTTAACTGAAAACCGCTAAACTAAAAAATTGGTTAAGCAGAAAGAATAACTTCCACAGAAATTATTATAAAACAGCTCCGCAGAACTGAAATGAAGAACCTGACTCATTACAACATCGCTTTATTGTCATTCTTCTGCTTTAATGGCGAGATTATGATTCTGGATGGGTGGTGATAGTGTAGAGGTTGGTGTGGTGTTAGCTTGTGCCCCGTGCGGTGCAGGTTCAATCCCCATGGGAAACAACAACATACGCCACCAATTAATAATCGTGTTTTCTCTCACCTCTACACCAAAAAGAGGATTTCTTCCTGGTAGTACAATGGACCGTTACCCAGTCTGAGTGCTCTGGCAATTGAATTTTCTTTTCCTATAAAAAAAATAAAAATAAAAAATGATTCTGGATTTAAGGGGAATACAACCGACCCACATTAATGAATCCCCACTTATCCGTCTGGAGGGATGCATTAAAGTGGGTGGAATATCGGCCTGCCTCATGGTTCGCATCACTGTGGCCAATTAAATGTTGGTGTTGTTGCCTTTGGGTGGTCGAAGGATTTTCTCGATCTACCGTTTTTTTTTTAAATTTCAACACTTAAATACGCCTTTTTTATTATTTTTGCTTGATCTTTTTTCACTGAACCTGTTGCAGTGACCTCGGGGTCAAGTCAATCCACGGATATGCATGCAAGCTTGCGGAACAACTTTAAAATTTCTAATGACTTTATCCCTGGGCTCTAAAATTACTTAGATGTGATTTCTTCCGTCGGTAATATTCTTTTAATAAAATATTTATTGTATACATATACAAATGCTGCGATTGATATTCCTTGGATTTTCGGGTTGGGTACGGGTATTGTTTTCAGTTATAGGAATTTTGGTTAAATGGACATTTATTTCACTTTTCCGAAGGTTGCATAAGTGAAACAAAACCTCAGGCAAACTGACGCTCCAGTTAACCGGAGAGAACTGTTTTATTTGAATTACCTCTGTGGAAACCTCTCTGTGGAAACGCCAAAAATGAAATGAATAAGATTTTAACGCAAATGATGAAACATTGCCCAGTGCGAGGTATATCAATTTGAAGGAGAGAGGGGACCTTAAACGAGCGGTATGTACTTCTGTATATTCTGATAAAATCCTATTAAAACATAGGGACGGGCTACAGTCCGCTTGGGCGAACTGTTAGATACCCTGTTCTTATTTCTATCCCTCATAAGTGGGCGTGACAAAAGTCTAAGTATGGTTGAATTGCTAAGAACGTTCTACATATTTTGTTATATAATATTTAAAGGATTTTATCGAAAAAAACGAAGGATTTTCAAAAAAAGTTGTTTTCTAAATTGTGGGCGTGTCAGTAGGCGGATTTTGAAAATATTTACACATAAGCATAAAGGGCCCTAGAGAGTATATATTATAAATTTCAGCTCCCTAGCTCAAAATTTGACTTTTCAATAAAATTGTTTTATTTAATTGTGGGCGGATTTTAAAAATTTTATTTCTCGAGCAGTTTTAGATCATAGAAAAATTTTCAGCTTTCTAGCTCAAAATTGGATTTTTTCGAAAAATTTGTTTTTTTTTTTGAGTTTGTGGGCGTGTCTGTGGGCGGATTTCAAAAATTCGTAAACTTGATTATTTCGGGACCCTAGAGAGTATATGGTTAAAATTTCAGCGTTCTAGGCCCAGTTTAAAGGCCTAATTTTTGCCGACAGACGAACGGACGGATATGGCTAGATCGACATTACTATCGATGCTGATCATAAATATAGTAACTTTTAGGGTCTACGGGCAATTTTAGGATATGTTACAAACTATGCGTCAAAATCAATATACCCTTAGAATAGGGTATAAAAATATCTCTTTCGCTGTTCCTCGCAGTGGTCGCTTCTACTGGAAGTGAGGTGTTATTTGTACTTCAATTGACTTTTATAATTATATGGCGATTTTTTGCTGTTTGGTTTTTCAAGCTCACGTGTGAATCGTGACGTGACATTGTGTCAGTGTCAAACATGCTCAGTTGGTATTGCCATCTCATAATGGAAAGACTCACACCCGAATAACGCCTAGTTGCGTTGAAACTCAGCCATCTTTTGTGGCCGCAAGCTGAAAGGAAGTCTTTAAGTCAAAGAACCTATCTCAGATGATTCAAAATCAACATCAATGGGAAAGAGTTTAGGAGTTCCTTCTAGGCGAACCATGTAGTCGGACAAGTAGGGATGCAGGTAAGAGGGAGGTTTATGATTCAATAATTTGAATACAAAAGTCGGGGCACCTTTGAATAGGTTCGTAGTTGTACCCACCGGTTTGCTTCAAACAGTTTCAACATGTTAGGGTGCATTTCAACTTTTATTTAAAAAAGGTATGTGTACATATGTTGGTGTACTTCACATTAAGTTTAATTTAATTTTCAGGTTATTTCAATGGTGTGTAAATCCAAAAAAGAATATCTACTGAACTTTACGAAGATGACGTAAGAAGCATCATCACAGAACTTAATTATAATAATTATAATAACCATTAATTGAATACCTATATCATATGAATAAAGAACTGTAGAAAAAAACAAAACGCTCCAAGGTCAAGATAATTCCATCAAATTTAATACAAGCAAGTTTCAATTCTTACTACCGCTGGAGAAAGTAATATATATGCTAAATTATGGTTTGTCAAATTTTTGTTTCTAATGTGGTACGTACAAAGGCATTTTTAGCACCCTCATCAGTAGCTACACAGCGCAGGCGTTAAGGAAATTAGGATTAGAAGACACGGAGAGATGCCGATGTACGTTGGTTTTGAATGTTTGTAGGTTATAATGTGATGGGAAAATCGATTCTGGGAAGAGTATTCCACATTCAATTTGTACGGCTAAGGAAAGATTCTTTGAACTTCACTGTATGTCCGAAAAAAGGCTTCAGGGTGAACCGATGGGCATTCCTTGCATAGCAAGCATAGGGTAGGGATGGAATGCAACTGGCTATTTCGTTTGAGCACTTATGGTGGAAGTAACGGTAAAATAACGAAAGACAGGAGACATTACGACGATGACCAAGAGAGTCAATCCATCTCGCAATGTCTCGGTCGCCAATGAGTTTTATTGCGCATTTTTGAATCCTGGCAAGTAGCTCCAAATAAGTTAAGACCTGATATGAGCGTTGTACTCGAGTTTCGGGCGAATAAACGCCTTATAAATTGTAGCTCGATCAGAAGGGGTGAAATCTTACATCGCTTGAGGAAACCAAGACATTTCGGATTTCGCAGCGTTCTTGGCGACATCGAATATGTGGTCATTCCAACGAAGGTTGTTGGGGAACACCAGCATATATTTGGTGAGTTACAGACTTGGATCCGTCTAAAACAACTTGACTTGAACGATCTGAAAGCTAATTTCTAATCCATTGTAGAAAGATTTCATTGATTCCAAATGCACACATTTTCGACAAGAGAGCTTGATGCCTAACTCTGTCAAATGACTTTGAAATATCAAGCGGGTTTTTACTTTCACCACTTTTCGGTTAGATATGTCATCAAATCACATATTGCTGCGTTTTCTGAATTCCAGATAATTCGTTAGCTGACGCTTGATCAGCGTTTCCATGACCTTGAAAAGAAGGGACGTAAGTGCAATTGGTCCGTAGCTGGAGGGTGAAAAAGATTCGCCTTTTTTTGGTACAAGCTGGACAAATGCTGTTTTCCATCTTCTCAGAAAGACCCCTGAAGAATAGGACAGATAGAAAAACTTACGGAGTGGTTTTGCCAGCGTAAAAGAACACCTCTTCAGAACGGTAGGGAAAATACCATCTGCACCAGCGGATTTGTGAATGTCAAGATCTCGAAGTACTCTAGCCAAGTGGATTGGTCCCACGGATAGCGGGTTAGATAAAGCACAATCTGGAAGCGTTGAGTTAACTATAAAGTGAGAACAAGGAAATTGGCCTTATCTATAGAGCTGACAGCTGGAATGTCATTGTCAATGATTGTCGGGATAGATGATGAGGCCGAATTCTTGATGTTTTTCACTAATAACCAACTGTTTTTCTACCCGTGGGACTTTGTAGTTCGAGTCACGCCACGCGTTTACCTTGGGTTTGATACTTTGAATTCGGTTAGGCATAACGCATTTTATACCCAGTAAAATCATGTTTGTTATCATATCAGCAGCAACATTCACGTCGCTATCGAGGAAGCAGAGCGACAGTTAAAACTCTTTAAGAAACAGTTTAGTTTTTCAAAATTGGCTCTTTCGAAATGCCATACGGTTCTTTTAGGAGTATGTTCTTTAACTTTGTGGCCGGAGGACGAGAAATTCGCTGATATGACACAATTGTCTGACGAATCTAGAGGCGGTATTACTTTTATAGCGTATTTTTCCGGGTGAGAGGTAAGAAACAAGGCCAGTGTGTTAGCGTTTTGACTGTTTAGGTCCGGCATTCGTGTTGGCTCATTTTCAAGCTGATCTGAGTCAGTTTACCTCAGCAAAAACCTCAACATATTATCCAACGTGCTCACGACCCGCTATCCGTCTGATGCTGCCTCTACCCAACTATTACAAGTGCACATACGAAAATCGTGCGGCACCTGCAATAGCCAAGCAAATACAGCAGCGATGGAGTGGGATGAAGCACGGTGGAATACCCAACGCTGTGACTTTTTTTGCTATTGTTTTTTTTTTGAGTCAGCACTATGTGATTTTATTTTATTTTCCGTCACATACGCAAATTATACACCCCACGATGTCGCAGTGCGTACATTGGTTTTGTGGTTGATATTTCAGCTTTCTAGCTCTAGTTGAAAGGCCTAATTTTTGCGGACGAACTGACGGACAAGGCTACGTCGACATTACTATCGATGCCGATCACCAACTATGAGTCACAATTAATATAGCCTTAGTATCTATCTATCTATATATATAAACATGAATGTTTGTCTGTATGTCCTTCATAAAATCGTAAACTATGCATTTGATCATGTGATGATCTTTAGAAAAGTTGTTGTGCATGAGCCCACGAAGGTTTCTGAGTTGGTACGACCAATTGTCGACAGATGGCGCCACTGTCATTCCAATGAATTTCATATATTGCCGTGACAATTCATGCTGATTTGATTTGAAACGAAAATAGCGAAAGAATGATGACGTTTCGAGTTGTGGGTGACATAAGAATTTATGTAAATTGTGAAATTCATGTCCGGCTCACTTTCAACAGACAATATTGTCGTTTTTCGAATAGTTTTGTGAATTTCATTGTGAGTTAAATTAATTTAGATAAATAATTCAACCAAATTGAATTTTCGTAGTTTTCGTCAGCTCATTTTATTCATTCTCTACAGTGAACTCACGAAGATCATCGAATGTGTATGCAAAGGATCTGACTGCTGATTGACGTTCCGAATGCTTTTGCTGTGCAGTTTTTTTTCGATGATATATTGTGAGTGGAATTAAAATCGATTTCAACACTTCTCGAGTGCTGATTTTTTTCACTTCAAGTTTTCCTCAGCGAATTGGTGATCACCGTCAATATAAACATTTCCATCCGTGTATGAACAGCCGGTTCAATTGGATTGGATACATTGTGAGATTCGGATTGCTGATTGATATCTAATAAATGATGATGAACTTAATGCATGTCTCAAATCATCAGTTTTATTGTGTCTTTTACAGAAATTGACTTTGAAAAACTACAAAACGGCCAAAAACAACGATGTCAGTACCATCAACTTCACCATTCGGAATGGAATACCCGACGAAACGACAACATATAAGTCCATCGATACTGTGGTGAATCAAGACGAAGTTGTCAACTATCCAACTGAATTCTTGAAATCGCTGGATTTGCCAGGCATGCCACCGCACGTTCTTACATTGAAAATTGGCGTACCCATCATTCTTATTCGAAACAGAAATCCACCACGACTCTGCAATGGAACCAGACTCTCAGTCAAGAAAATGATGAGCAATGTTATCGAGGCAACAATTTTGACTGGAAAATTCAAAGGTGGATCCCGACAGATATGCCATTCGAATTCAAACGTTTGCGGTTCCCGGTGCGACTCGCTTTCGCAATGACTATCAACAAAGCACAAAGACAATCGTGGCAAGTGTGTGGATTAAATTTGGAGAAGCCATGCATGGGCAGCTCTATGTGGCCTGCTCACGCGTCGGAAAACCTTCTGATTTATTCGTTTACGCACCAGATGGAAAAACAAAAAATATTGTGTAGGTATCCCACAGCACTTCAATAAATATCGAATTGAAACGAAACGCTGCAATGTCACAATTTTTTCGAAATGAACAAAATCAATCAATGAATTGAATATTTGTATTTATTTATTTATATTTATATTTATTCTTCAATAAAAGCACGTTATAATATTTGTGTTACCTGCGAAGCTTATTACTTGTCTGCAGGTGGTTAATACATAATTTGTTTTTCATTGAGTTTGGAAGTTATAATTCATTTAAAATTCAACTTTGATTAATAAATATAGGAAAAAGATAAACATTACGTTTGAATAAAATTTAAATTCACAAAATAAGTTTTAAGCTCTTTTTTACGTTTTTTGTAATTTGGGATGATCTTAAGATTTGCTGGTATGTCATTCATTATTGTTGGTATTCTGAGCTGAGTTGTCTTCTGTCGTATACATTAAATGTGTCTGGAATTACCAAGAGTCCTTGTGCTCGTCTTCGTGTGTTCCAGTTATGTTGTATTGGTTGTTGAAAGCGAAGATCATTGTAGTATTCAAGGATTGCCGTCATTTTAAGGATACCTTTGACATCTAAAACTTTAAAATAAACATTATTAGTATTAATTGTTTTTACCAGTCGCCTTTGAATATTCATGATCTTATTTAAATGGGATTCCGACACATTACCCCATGCTAAAACCCCATATCTTAATCGGGATTCCACTAGTGAGTAGTAAACTTATTTTTGAACTTCCATGGAAGTGTATCTTTTAAGATACACCATTGCAAACATAGCACTTTTGAGGTTTGACCTAAGTTTATTGATGTGATCTTGCCATATGAAACGGTTATCAATAATAATTCCCAGGTATTTTATGGATTTGACCACCTCAATCACTTGTCTTCTTCCTGCTGCTGGACATTCATCGTTTCGTAGTATTAAATTTATGTTGCTAGGATCACGCTGGAAAGGTGTGCGAATATGCATAAGTTTGGTTTTGTCTGCGTTAACTACAAGTCCGTTATCATGGCACCATCTCGAAAGTTTGTAGAGCTCCTGTTGCATGATAGTCGTTGCAGTTTTAAGGCACGCATGCTTGACAACGATTGCTATGTCATCTGCATAGGCAAAAACTGTACTCCTTTTAAATACGCGAAGGAGTTCATTTGTATAGAGTATAAATAACATAGGCCCTAATTTTGAGCCCTGTGGAACACCATAGAAATTATCTTCTTCTTCGCTGAAGGCATTAAGTATTTTCACCTTTGTTGTTCTTCCAGATAGGTAGCTTTGCATCCACCTCGCTAAGTTTCCTCTCACTCCAATTTTTATAAGAGCCTCTAAAAGTTTTTTGTGACATAGTGTGTCGAATGCCTTACTAAAATCAACGAACGTTATCAGGACATGATGATTTTTGTTAAGGCTCATGTTCACCGTATTTGCAAGTTCCCCAAGTAGTCTTCCCGTACTTTTCCCTTTTTGAAAGCCATACTGGTTATCCTGTATAATTGAATGTTTTTCCAAAAAAAATGTTAAGCCGGCGTACAACAATACCTTCAATGCATTTATCAATTACTGACAAAATTGCAATCGGTCTGTAGTTTTCTTAATTCTTTTTATTTCCGCTTTTATAAATAGGTCGTATTATCGCTGTTTTAAGCAATTTAGGTACGTGACATTGATTTATGCTTTGGTTGTTTATGGTTTGTATAACTGGAGCTAGTGATGTTGCGTTAAACTTTATATCTACTGCTCTTATATTATCAGCTCCTGGACCTTTATTAATGTTTAGATTGAATAGCATGTTCAAAACTTCAACTTGACTGGCTTCTTCTACAAAAATCGTTGGTGCGATGTACTTTTTTTCATTATTTAATGTTATGTGGTTGCAACAATGCACAATTTTTGCAGCTTGGTTTGCATACTGTTCAGCAAAATCGTTCGCAATCGTCTTAATTATCATATTTGAAGGAATATTGTTAATAATAAAGTCATCTATCGACCTTTTCTTTCTTCACAATATTTCATTTAAAAGATTCCATGTCTTCCTAGAATCATTTTTAGCACTTAAAAATTGTGTTTTGTAAAAGTTGGATTTTGTTGTTTGGATATTTTTGTTCACCATGTTTCGAAAATGATTGTATTCTTGTTTGTATGTGATATTTCTAGCGCTGTTCTTCCATTTCCTATACAGCTCATCTCTCCTTTTACACATTCTAATGATTTCCGGTGTTACCCATGGTTTCTGTGGACGACTGTGGCTATGTGTATATATTGTTCGTGACTGAGCGTATAAATCATTAATTTTTTTAACGAATGAGTTGTAAATGTTCTCAACATTGCTCTATTCGCAAATTTCTTGCCAATTTGTTCCCTGAATCAGTTGACTAACTTTTTGTTGATTGATTTTTGTGGGCATTTCGTCTTCGACTATAATATCTGTATGGCCCGTTATAACATACAACGTAGCAAAATGATCTGATATATTAGTTTCTATTACAGCAGATTTAATATCTTGCTTAGATATTGTTACTAAAATATGATCTATAAGTGTAGAAGATCCTCCGTTTACATCAATTCTCGTAGGCTGTAAGATTACATTAGTTAGTCCCTTAGATGCAATAGTTTCCATATAATTTTGTACTTGTATATTACTTGTATCTATTAAGTCGATATTAAAGTTACCCAAAACAATCAACTCCTTCTCATTTTGTACATTTCTGTCGAATTCATCAATGAAATGAGGTATACTGAGTTTTGGCGGCCTGTATATAGTATAAATAGATTTTTTCCCTTCTTTAAGTTCTTTCTCTATTTTTAAGTTTTCATAAAAAATTGGCGATTCTCCACAGTTCCTCTCATAATGTATATTATTTTTAATGAAAATGGCTATTCCTCCTCCTTTTTATACCCTATTCTAGGGGTATATTAATTTTGACGCATAGTTTGTAACATACCTTAATATTGCCCGCAGACCCCTAAAAGTTACTATATTTATGATCAGCATCGATAGTAACGTCGATCTAGCCATGTCCGTCCGTCCGTCCGCCCGTCCGTCGGCAAAAATTAGGCCTTTAAACTGGACCTAGTGGGCTGAAATTTTAACCATATACTCTCTATGGTCCCGAAATAATCAAGTTTACGAATTTTTGAAATCCGCCCACAGACACGCCCACAAACTCAAAAAAACAAAAATTTGGAAAAAATCGAATTTTGAGCTAGAAAGCTGAAATTTTTCATATATGATCTATGACTCCTAAAACTGCTCGGGATAAAAATTTTTCAAAATCCGCCCACTGAAATGCCCACAAATAATTAAAACAATTTTTTTGAAAATCCAAAGTTTGAGCTAGGGAGCTGAAATTTATAATATATACTCTCTAGGGGCCCTTTATGCTCATGTGTTAATTTTTTTAAATCCGCCTACTGACACGCCCACAATTAAATAAAACAATTTTATTGAAACACCCAAGTTTGAGCTAGGGAGCGTTTTTATTGATAAAATCCTTTAAATGTTATATAACAAAATATGTGGAGAGTTCTTAACAATTCAACCATACTTAGACTTTTGTCACGCCCACTTATGAGGGATAGGAATAAGAATAGGGTATCCAACAGTTCGCCCAAGCGGACTGTAGCCCGTCCCTATGTTTTTCTTTTCTATTTCAGCATTATATCCATGATTTGGTATAAAACATTTCCTTGATCTTTTATATTAGTTTCAACTAAACATATGACATCAATATAACATAAAACACGCTGCATTTCTGCTAAGAAGCTGTCCCAATGTTTTCGCATCGATCTTATGTTATAACATACACAACAAAAAATACTTTTATTAAAAAAATCAGTACCAATGCCAGTAAATCCGTGCATTACCCTAAAATCGACATCAGCTTCACAATATAGGTTTTACATCATCATGTTGTTTACTTTATTTTGATCTTCTTCGGTCGTTGCACTTCCTATTATATTGATATCTTACTAATATCACTAATAGATCCAATATGTATAGCTTCACCGTTTTCCACTTTTCTTGCAAGTATTTTACCGGATGATTCCCACACAAAACTCCAATTGCATTCTCTAGCTTTGTTTTTGGCTAGCCAGAGCAAGTGTTTGTTTGTAGGAGTAAGCTGACTGTTTACAAAAACAATTTTATCACTTTCTGTTTCCCCCCCATGGTGATTATCTCCCATGTTTTCTCTTATTTTTTTTAGCTCTAATTTGCGGAGTGATTTTGCCGTTTTTATAAATTCAGTTCTACGTGTATAGCATGCAAAAGATGCAACAATTTTCGATTTTTTTTGGTTCTCTTGATTTTGTTCTGTATATGTCAACAATGTCATCTGAGCTTAATTGACAATTTATTGTTTTGCCTATAGCTTTAATAGTTTCAATTAAATTTTCATTTGGTGTTGGTGGAATATTTGTGACTTCTATGTTGTTTTTTATAAGTTGTTGTTCAAGTGTGTTTATTTTAATTTCCATTTGAAGGAGTTGTTCGTCTTTTTTTATATTACTTTCTTTTAATGCCTGTATTTCTGTTGATAATTTTTTTAATGTTAGAATTATCTGCAGACCAGTGGGCGAACCAAGAAAATAAGAACACGTCCGATATAAGTTCGTATAATATATTTAATGTAAAAGAAAAGAAAGGCGCGCACGTTTTGCGCTCTTAAGAAAAAGGTGATGAACGAATGACAGATGAATATGTCCGATGCGAAGTTGCTGTCAGTCGCAGTGTGTGACACGGAACGGTGATGCCATGTCTACGGTGAAAACCAACATTTAATAAATCATTGTTTTGTATCATATGTTGATTGATTTGTTCATATTTATTAGCGACGAATTCACAGCTCAATTTAATTTCTGTCATTTCATTTCTCATTTGTTTCATTTCGCAAATTAGTGATTTGTTTGTATCATCCTGGGTATTAATCATTATATTCTCAGGTGAATTAATGCTCCTGGTTTACTTTGATGCTGGCTGCGTTGGTGTTGTTGCAGTTGATGGCGCAGGTTTTGGGATTCCGTCTATCACAGGTGCTGGATTAGCATTTTCTTTCCTACAGTTAGAGCATCTCCATTTTTCCTTCTGTAACGCGGTCATTTTGCGGTAAGATCTTTCTGAAACCGTGGTGAATTGAAAATGCATTTTGCGGTCGCATCCATGGCAACTTACAAAATCTCCTTCAGGGGAGAGATTAAGGGAGCACTCCATACATCCATACTATTAGTTTGATGGTGAAATATAATTAAATTATTATGTACATATATGTGAACGAAAAAAAAAAAAAAAAAAGGAATATGGTATTTCACTGGGAATTTAATAAAACCGATATACGTTTTTAAACAGCAAAGAGTTTTATTAAACAGTTTTTCGCTTTTAATTTTCACAAATTAAAACGTTTTTATAATTGGTTTTTCGTATTTAAATAAGGAGAAAAAGAAATATAAACTTGGACTGATCTTAAAACACGTTCGTTTTCTTCCAAACTCTTCTCTTTGAACCAATGTCTTTCCTTCAAAGGTGTTTTAGTTGGTGGCGTTGCAACGCGCGCAGGGTACAGCTAAGACCAATACTTTATCTGTGTTGTAAATTATGGTAATAAAATAAATAAACTCCCAAATAGGTTATACGCAACAATGCATCGTCTTTTTAACATAAACATAAATCCACCACGACTGGCAAGACTACAAACAGGCTGATGCTGTATGCGGTATTGTGCTAAAAACTACTAGACTGCTAAAAATCAGAACCGGCTATAATTTACCAGCATTCGAATAGCTTTGAGCACAGCAGCAGTTCACCATCCAGATACACTTCGTTTGACTCCTCATACTTGAATGCTTGTCAAATTTAAAAAAATCGGACAGAAGTCACATTCTGTAAACATTCATTGGGGACATCGCATCAAAGTGCACAACAAAACGAAAAAAATAGTGTTTAGTACACATTTTCAAGGTACTAGAAAGACATTAAAGTAAACCCGGGCATTGTGCATTTATCACGTTTTGCCTTTCTCGCAGTTCGCTAAGACAGTATAGTTTGTTTCGGTTTTTGTTGATCCGGTGGATAAGCTATGCAAAGACCCTCAACTGCCCTGAATGTCACTTCAGATACAAATCGAACGCAAAAAAAAGACGGAATTGCGAAAGCAGTATCAATTGCATACACCCTCAATGCGAGTACGATATATTCTTAGCTATACATGGGGTGGTATAGCATATTAAGTTGCGGTTCTAAATAAAATGTATTATTTGCTATGCTGTTCCATCAGCCACAGGAGCGAGATAAGAGGATTTATGCCATTATCAACAAGCAAGTTAGTCATGTCCTATTCCTGTGTACGACACACACTCACAACCCTGCCCCCCCCCCACTCACCCCCCGTTTACCACTCTTTTTCTTTTATGTTTATTTTGTTATTTGCAAAGTTTTGTTCATTTGCTTAGATTCCTTCGGTCCTTTTTTACGCTAATGCTGAGTGAAAATTAAATAAAAGTTTTGCAATTCCTTTGTTTTCACCACCACCGTGCTTTATATACCAAGTGACATTTTTTCTTTGTTCTTCACGAGTTCCATGCTGCAGGGGGATAGAAAATCCAGATGATTACGACGACGACGAAGAAGACGACAACGACGTGAGAAAACTCAAATAAGAAAAGATATTTGATTAAATCATGAGGAAGGTAGCGTTGCTTTTCTTCTTTTAAGGTTAGAGCTTTTTTTGGAGTGGAAATAACTAGCTAGCATATTATCAAGAAAATGGAAAAATTAAATCATCGAAATAAAAAAACACTGGAATTAGCTCCTGAAATAAAGTCATGAAATAAAAGAAAAGTTGCAGGGATTTCGTAGGTACGGATTACAAGTAAATAATAAAAGAAATCGTAAGCGTAATAGTTGACATTGAGTTCGTAGAACTGTTTCTGTTAGTTGGAACCTTTTGGAGAAGATCCCATATCTACTGGAGTTATATTTTCTGATATTGCCTTATACTAACATATTAGTTTACAAATATTGAAATATTTAAGCCGATATAAAAATATCGCAAATATTTCTGAGTCGGACAGTAGTTATAGTACTAGAGTCAGTACCTACTCCGTAACTAGCAATGTGGCATTCTTTCATAAGATTTTCTGCTGCTTTTACAAAAGTAACATTTAAAAAAAACAAGGTGTTTTAACTTCATATTCTGTATTAGATTATGTATGCAGTGATCCTTTGTAAAAAATAAAATATCACCAATGTCTGTTAGCAATTCACACAGGAAATAAACTGTATTTTCTAAGAAGCGCGCTTTTAAGGGAAAAATTGCTTACAAAATTTGAGCCGATATAAAAATAGCTGTAATCCATATAGAAATTTAAAATAAAAACGGATTTCTTGAATGCACTATTAGCCCAGTCATTTTAGGTTTATCTGCGGAAAAATTCCTAGTGAGTTGTACACTTTTTACGGCGTTGTAATGAAGATGTAACAAATCGGCATTGATATCGTGCCGGCTAAAAAAGTTATAAATGTCAAAAGGTCAGGAAAATCAGTTTTTCGCAAATATCTCGCGATCTATTGCTCGGAGGTTAATAGAGGTCATTATAAAAATCGTTTGTCGTGAAATTATTTACAAAAATTGTCGCCGGCATTTTTCTCTAAAATTAACCGTTTTTGGAGTAGAACGCTGAGAACGCGACTACATACTACATTATGACGATGCACTAGTTTCCTCACCACCTGCGAGGTAGAATGCAAGGCGCGTTTTTTACATGGTTTCCCTTGTAGGCATAATCCATGCTATGTAATAAGAGTGAATAATTTTTTATTTGAATACTAAAAAATACAAAAAAATAAACTTTTGTATATAATTTTGTTTGTCATTCATTGTCGATATCTTCAGTTTCTATATATAATTAACAGTGCTATGATCAGGATTAAAGGGATGATTACCCTCTTACTCAACTGCATACTGGTCCACCCGTGGGGTCCTTGGGTCGATGACATAGTCATTATTATTAGGGGCAACGATGCAAACAAAGTCACAACACTATGAAAAACGCCCTTAAGACGGCCCAGACTAGTGCAACAGGAAAAATCTTTCTTTTAATCCAAGCAAGGCTTTCCTAGCTACTTAACCAAAAGAAGAAATTTAACCTAGTTCAAATTTTAAAACGACGAGATCGTTAAATATTTCGAAGAAGTCAATTATCTTGCAGTCATCCCAGACAGAAGGCTTATTTTTGAACTTTCACATCTTCTTCTTCCTCTTCTTAAAGGCGGTGAGGCTTTGATCAGCATTAAAGGGATCATGTCCCGTCCACTTCACTACATCCCTACTGGTCCGCCTGTGGGGTTCGCCGGTTCGACCTTACGAAATAACGGCAGTCCTCCCGATTTTGAATCACTTCGTCACTGAGGCCATGCATTTTTTGGCCTGCCTCTCTTTCGCGTTGGTATGGAAACGTTGATTGATATTGCCTTTTTGACAGGGTTCGTAGGATCCTCCTTTGAACATGACAGTAATAACTGAGCCAGTCGCAGTGACTGTATTTAAATATTCAATATTGCCATCACCTCTAGCGATACTAGCATTTTTTAATGTTTGTAGACCACGCCAAACTTCTACTACATCACCATCCGATAACAATTCATTGCATATAAAACATGTATCACTCATTATGAAAACTGTTGATGAGCATAGAACTTCTAAAATAACGTCTTTAACACTCAAGGAATATTTTTCAACTGAGCTAAACACAGTCCGACAGACAGTAGCAGGTATAAAGGGATGGATCTCGGAACAATAAGATACGGAACAGCTGCCAGTGGAGATCGTTTGTATATAATATAGTAGATTTTACTAAGTTCCAAAACCTCTTTAATAAAAGTATATTTTTCACAAAACGCCCAAGTATCAGATAGAAGTTTTTAAGACACTTAACAACATGAATAAAAAGCAAAAGAGTTGTACGGTATACAATACTGTATGTGAGTTCAGTCTAGGCCTTTTGCAAGAGGCAATTTTTGTAGATAATTTGACGACAAACAGTTTTTATAATGACCTCTATTGACCTCCGAGCAATAGATCGCGAGATATTTGCGAAAAACTGATTTTCGCGACCTTTTGACCTCTATAACTTTTTTACCCATTACGATATAAATGTCGATTTTTCACATCTTCATTACAACGCCGTAATAATGGTGTATACAAAAATTAAGCTCACTAGGAATTTTTCCGCAGATGGGGTTTAAAATGCCTAAAATGACTGGGCTATATGTGTGTGGCTTGGTTACACACTATGAAAGTCATGTCCACCGAGGATGGTACATTTTAAGTGAGTAGAAACGAAAGGGGTTGATTGCACCCAAAATCCACCAAAATTACCCTTTCAGAAATAATTCTCGGTGAAAGAATGAAACAACTTCTACTATAGCTGTTTTTTTACTCCTAACCCCAGCACGTGTGATATGGAAAATAAATTTGTTTATAGAGACGATATTCATGGGGAAGACTTTCACACCATGCACCAGGCACTATGGACATGAGTATCGTAAAATGCCCTTACATGTAAATTGTTTGTTTATTAAGGTTTGACGATACACTTAATCCCCCTTTATTCCTCCCCGAAAATGACAAACTACAAAATCTTTACATTTTATTAAGAATTCATGACTGAAATTTGTTGTTTATTTTTTACGAAATCATATCGTGTTGCGTAAGAAAAGTTAAAAACTAAATCTGTTGACATTATAATTATTCATATCTATCATCTTATCATCATTCCTATCATCTGTGTCATAAATATATGGAAGACACGCTCGGCTTTGCTCGAGTATTATTTATTTGTTTGTCAACTTCAACTAAATATTTGTGTAGCACTTTAATATAATTTTGTGGTCCTTCACACTTAAATTTTTTTTTTTTAACCCTTGCCCAAGAGCCGACACTGCGACCTAAAAGATCTTTTGTGTCACAAGGTTGACTTACACCAAAAGGCGACTGACTTCCCTAATGAAACACAGCACGTCTTTGGTGGTAGAGTTGCAAGCTCCACCAGTGATAACAGGTCTCTGTGGAGAATGCGTCGTCTCAGCCATTGCAGAGCCGGGCATTCACAGAGTATGTGTTCTGAGGTTTCCTCGTTCTCCATGCAGAATATACATTCTGACGTTGGACTAAGATTTATTTTGTTGAGATGATATCTCAGACCGCAGTGGCCAGTGAGAAACCCAATCAGCAATCTAATGTTTTCCTTATTTAGTGTAAGGATTTCTTTATAGGAGTAGGGCTTAATCAAGCGTTTGGACTGTCTCAACCCAGGGGCGCTTTCCCAATGTTTAAGGCGAGTCTGTTGCTCCCAATCTTTGATAAGCCCTAGAGCAGTAGTCCAGTTGACACTGCAATACGGTTCGGGACCGACGAAAGCGGCTTCAGAACCAGCTCTGGCGAGCTCATCTGCGGATTCATTCCCAACAAAAGCTCGGTGGCCATCCGAGTTTAACTTTGTTGCTTGTGGCTAGCTTTTGTAAGGCGCAGCAGCTGTTTCTTACAGCCAGAGAGTCCATTATGTTGGACGACAGTGCCTGAAGTGCCGCCTGATTGTCTGAAAAGATATGTATCTTTGCGCCCTTAATTCCTTTGTTGGAGTTTAAGGTAGCGCAGATCTCAATGGCATGGATTTTCGCCTGGAACACTGTGGGGCACATCCCCATAGATATCGATACCCTGGTGTTGGGTCCAAAGACACCAGCACCAACTCCAGACTCCATTTTTGATCCGTCGGTGTACCAAACCAGACTTTTTGGGTCCACAGCTGGAACTCCCGAGACCCATTTAGAGCGGTCTAGTATTTCTATCTCAAATAGTTTATCGAAACTATAATTCCTTACCATTAAGTCAGGGATGGTGTAAAACATGTCCAAAATTTGGATTGAGTTGAGTATTTTCTGGTGACCCACACGGTCATTTGAGTTATACTTGTATTCAAGCTGAAGCTTGATAGCGCGTCTGGCAGCCGCCTTCCGAATGAATACTTGTAACGGTGATAGTCCAATAATGACTTCAAGTGCTACCGTAGGACATGTGCGCATGGCACCAGTTATTCCAAGACAGGCAACACGTTGTAGCTTTTTGAACCTATTAGCCGTAGTACGTTCAAGTACTTTTGGCCACCACACGATGGAGGCCTACGTGATAATGGGTCTTACCATCATGGTGTATAGCCAGTGTATCATTCTGGGCTTAAGACCCCAAGTTCTGGCGTATAGGCTTCTACAGGCCCACATAGCTCTTGTGGCTCGCTCACTGGCGGCGTTTACGTGTGAGTTCCAATTTAGTTTCCTATCCAGGATGACTCCCAGATATTTGACCTCATAGGAGTAACCCAAGGGTGTACCACTTACGGTGATAGGTTCAAAGTTAACCAATCTTTTTCGCGTAAAAGGTACCATGATGGTTTTAAGAGGGTTGATGGAAAGTCCTTCCCTAATACACCATTCTGAGATATGTAGCAACGCTTTTTTAATTTAATTTACACTATCAGCTCTGTGTCGTGGAGTGCTTAAAGCAAGCAACTATCACGAGCAGAAATTGCCGGCACTAAATACTTTTTGCATGCTCTCAGTAATGCGCTACGCTTACCATTAATAATAATCGAAAGGTCGTCAGCATAACCAATGGCGTTAAAGCCTAGTCTATGAAGACTGACCTGTAGGTTGTCGATGACAAGTGACCATAAGTGGGGAGAGAGTACTCCTCCTTGGGGACAGCCTTTGGCTGCCGTCACAGACACCTATTTACCTCAAGAGGAGGAGGTAATAATTCGACTTTCCAACATGGCTCTGATCCATTGGTTCGTCGATACTTCGATACCTTTATTACTGATCGCCCTGGCAATCGAATCGTATCCGGCATTATCGAAGGCACCCTCAACGTCCAAGAAGGCACAAAGTGCAGATTCCTTTGACTTGAAAGTCTCCTCTATCTTTTTGACAAGGCAGTGAAGAGCACCTTCAGTGGATTTGCCCTTTCTGTACGCAAATTGACTTGAGTGCAGGGGGCTTGATGTTACTATCTGCTCCCTAATATGAACATCTATAAGTCTTTCCATGGTTTTGAGAAACAAAGATGTTAGACTGATGGGTCTGTATGATTTAGGCAGTTCACTTGGCCTATTGCCATTTTTGGGGATAAAAATCACGTTGACCTGTCTCCAGGGAAGTGGAATGTATCCCCAGTTATAACCAGCTCTAAATAAAGCAATAGCCATCGGCAGTATAACATCACTAACTCTCTGGATAAGGGCCGGAAATATGCCGTCACCACCTGGGGCTTTAAATGGTTTGAATGAGCCAATTGACAATCTAACCTTATCTGGACTAAACATTTTTTCAGATAAGCTGTTTACTCTGCTATCTATATGTACCTTGGGGTCCACATCGTTAGAGTTACCGCTAATGTCGCGAATAGACGAACCTGAGAAGTGAACCTGAAGAAGTGTTCTGATTGAATCTTCTCGGTCCGTCGTGTAGGTGCCATTTGGTATCTTTAGTAATCCAATACCGTTATTATGATCTCTGCATAGCGCTTTGTGGATGCGAGCTGCTACCGGCATATCTACTATGTCTTCGCAGCACTTCCTCCATGTAGCACGCTTTGATCTTCTCAGTTCTGAGTTGTATTCTGTGAGAGCGATCCTATAATCGTCCCACCTTTTAGTGTGTTTGGCTCGATTAAAGAGTTTCCTAACCTTCTTCCTATATTCAGCAAGTTTGTCATTCCACCAGGGGACCTTACGTCGCTTTATGCTGGTTTTAATGACGCAACTACTCTGGTAGGAGGTTAGTAACACTTTGCTCAGCTGGTGTGCTGCTTCGTCAAGGTCCCACGTGGACTCGATTGACGAAATTAGCATATCCGTTTTTGAGAGAACAACTCCTCGATACTTATTCCAGTCCGTCGACTTAGGATCGTATCTAATTGTGGCCTGTGACAGTTGACCGGGCAGGTCGAACCTAATGTGTTGGTGATCCGACAGCGAGGCCTCATCTGACACATGCCAGTTTTCAATGAAATTTGCCATAAATGGACTAGCGAGCGTGAGGTCAAATACCTCTTCGCGAATCGAATTTATGAAGGTTGGTTTGGAACCCTTGTTTATAATATCTACATTGTTAAAGACTATAAAATTTAGCAAACACTCACCTCTTTTATTGTTGTCGCTACTACCCCATATCATATTGTGCGCGTTGGAATCGCACCCAATGATGTAGTGTGAGTTGTTTTGTAGGCAGTAGCGGATGAGTGCCTGTACCTCTAGTGTAGGGATATTGTCTTCGTCTCCGGGGAAATACGCAGAGGCACATATGATGTTGTGTGTGCCTCTGGGTGTAGGTACTTCCAGTAGTACGGCAACCAGGTCTCTGCTGATGAATTCTGGAATGGGAAGAAAGTTGCTATTTATATCGATTAAACAGGCCGCCTTCGGCACTTGCTCACCGCACTTGTAAATTAACTTACCTGGCCTATTCCCAAGACCTTTAATGTGTCCGCTGATAACCCAAGGCTCCTGGATGAGGCCTAGGGTTATCTTTTCCTCGGCGAACCGCTTGCTAAAAGTGGCGGACGCACCCTTAGCGTGTTGGAAGTTCGCCTGAAGCACCTTGATGGTGTTCATAGATCCTCCTTTAAGGATCTGGCTTGCCTGAGTAATTGGGCTTTTTTTTGGGCCCTTACCTTCTCGGCAAGCAGCCAGTCTGGGGCGACCTGTTGTTAACTGCCTGGCTGACTCATTTTTTTTCCATCTCTGGTTTGACCGCCCATTGGCGACACTTAAAGCTTAATATTTGTTTTCATGTATAATATGCATCAGACATTAACGACCCATACAGAGCCTAAAACCGTTTTATAAATTTGCTCCCATCATTTCCTTATCAATAAAAAAAAGGCGTTGCAAAGGCGATATTGTAACGAAGCACAACGACAACGCTGGACTGTCGAGAGGGGGAGAAGAACAATGGGTGCAGATTGTACAGATAGAGACACCAACGAAGAAGGATACTCAGTGGTAGTATTAGGTAGTATTAAAGGAAGAACTGAATAAAAAAAAAATTGGATCAACTGGCATAAATAGTTGCTAGTGTTCTATGTTAGGCTCATCTTTTATTCACTCAGAATCAGGGATTAAAAAAGAAGAAGAAGAAGAAGAAGAAGAAGAAGAAGAAGAAGAAGAAGAAAAAGAAGAAGAAGAAGAAGAAGAAGAAGAAGAAGAAGAAGAAGAAGAAGAAGAAGAAGAAGATCAAGAAGCAGAAGAAATGAACTTTAAGTTGTCTTTCTACTGTTGTCTTGCGAAAGTCTGAAAAACATCCAAGAGTATCAATTGTTACAAGTTATTTTATGGTGCTTGTCAGCTAACACCCACATACTTAGACCTTTTTTTTCTGTATGTGTACAGTACCATTAAAGTATTTATTAAACACAGCGTATGCATTTTTTGTTGAACAGTAAGCAGCACCTAGCAATGAAGTATTTTATTGCATGATATTAGGTGCTACTTACTATTCGAAAGAATAGGAGGATAGGAAAGAAGTTTTGGTGCTTAGTATTTTTTTTTCTCCACGGGTGGCGCCTAAATTGCTTAGGGAGATCTCTATTTATGTGAATTCAAATAAAAATCATGGCACTGGCCCGGATTCGAACGCACGACCTGCCAATCAGTTAGTGAATACACTACCATCGCACCAATGCACGGTCTACCAAAGAAGCGGTCTAACTGAGCCTCGACTTGATGCCAACGCAGCCACCTTACTTTACCTAACCCAGGCCAATATGAGGACCATTGTAATACTACGTAAATCTATGGGAGTTTCTGACTCTACTCGTTAAAATATTCAGAGCTTCTAATGAAGCGTGTCAGACTTCTTCAATTTTTTTTAGTCAAATCGCTTAGATCATTAAGTAAGAAGGGTCGTAAGTAAAGATTTCTTTTATGGGAGAGATCAGGGCATGTACAATGAAGATAAAGTGTAGTTCCCTCCTCTTCCTCGTCAATGCAGCTTCTATAGAAATCACTTGCTTACTTGCCCATGAGATTGTTCCCTGTAATGAGAGAGTGCCCTGTAATGAGACAGATAGTAGAGTTTAGGTGGAGTCGGTTTAGCTAAATTAAATTGCGGGTTCAGCTTTGGCCAGATCTGTTTTGTGCCTAGACATGTTGTGCCACTTAAAGTTTATTCTCTCAATTGCAAAAAGCTTAAACATAAGTTTGATTGTAGCTATTGGCATACCTAGAGAACACTGTCAGGTAAACGAGATGATGGCCAAACAGTCTCCCAGAATATCCCACTGCCTCTGTCAGCCAACTACAGGTGAATGTCGAAATGCACAATCCCCTAAGAGATTCTCGGCAATCTAGGCGGCTACGACCGAGTTTGAAGAGACCACTGGCTTTATAGCGGGTTGGCTACCTGAGAAGATACGGATGTCGTAAGCGGTTATCACAGCCACGATAAGTCTTCTTCGATCGGCATAATTTCCGCTTAAAATATGCAACAGTGATTCGGAAGACGGAAAGAGAGACTAAGACTTAGCCTGTCTGAGGAAACGCCTTCACCCACCCCATCACTAGTTTTTGATCCGTCGTTGTAGATCGATTTATTGATTGTCACAAGAATCTCATCAAATTTGCCGTTCATAGTTGGCATAGAAATGTAGGTCCGTTCCATTCGTGCCCAAAATATAACAAAGCACACAAAAATGGTTGGAAAGCTGGATTTAAGGCTCTTTATCAGCCGTCCGTCCTGCAATAGTTAAAAGGGATGCATATGGGATATATCTTCCCTCGATCTTACAAAACTGCAGGTGAATATTTATTAGCACATTTTGTCTTTCGAAGTAAGGACATTGAATTAGTGATTAATGCACATGACTGAGAAAGGGGGCCCTGCTTAAAATCCAAACAATAACACCTCAACGTTTTTTCACCGGCCCACCTCTTGTCTAGGAAACATCCGTGTAAAAAATATAGTCACGCACGCACAACTGGTTGGAGAATCTAGTTTTTGGTCCTTGCTTAATTATTATACCCTATTCTAAGGGTATATTAATTTTGACGCATAGTTTGTAACATACCTTAATATTGCCCGTAGACCCCTAAAAGTTACTATATTTATGATCAGCATCGATAGTAATGTCGATCTAGCCATGTCCGTCCGTCTGTCGGCAAAAATTAGGCCTTTAAACTGGACCTAGAGAGCTGAAATTTTAACCATATACTCTCTAGGGTCCCGAAATAATCAAGTTAACGAATTTTTGAAATCCGCCCACAGACACGCCCACAAACTCAAAAAAAACAAAATTTTGGAAAAAATCGAATTTTGAGCTAGAAAGCTGAAATTTTGTATATATGATCTATGGCTCCTAAAACTGCTCGGGATAAAAGATTTTCAAAATCCGCAAACTGACACGCCCACAAATAAATAAAACAATTTTTTTATACCCTATTCTAAGGGTATATTAATTTTTGAAAATCCAAAGTTTGAGCTAGGGAGCTGAAATTTATAATATATACTCTCTATGGGCCCTTTATGCTCATGTGTAAATATTTTTAAAATCCACCCACTGACACGACCACAATTTTTTTTTTTTTTTTTTTTTTTTTTTTTTGAAAATTCAAAGTTTGAGCTAGGGAGCTCTAGGGGCCCTTTATTCTCATGTGTTATTTTTTTTTAAATCCGCCTACTGACACGCCCACAATTAAGTAAAACAATTTTATTGAAACACCTAAGTTTGAGCTAGGGAGCGTTTTTTTTGATAAAATCCTTTAAATGTTATATAACAAAATATGTAGAGCGTTCTTAACAATTCAACCATACTTAGACTTTTGTCACGCCCACATATGAGGGATAAGAATAAGAATAGGGTATCCAACAGTTCGCCCAAGCGGACTGTAGCCCGTCCCTCTGTTTTTTATATTTTTTGTCTTTCAAAATTACTTGTAAGCTTTTCTCCTAGCCTCTTAAGGCATGACTACAAAATCCATTTCTCCTGTTTTTTAAATACTTGTTCATTCCTTAGTCACCTGCCTATATAAGCTGATATAGTACATACTCGTATGTATATAACGCAGCATTCTTTTCATTTTAATTGGATGCTAAGTTTCCAAAATCTTTACCAAACGTTCGTTCAATTTCTCACAGCAATTAAAATCGCTCCAGGCAGCACACCCCACTTAAGAGGAGTTTTCTGGAAAACTCCCCCAATAAAATCAGCACTCATTAATTGAAGCAACACACAAGAGTGTGAAGTAGAAGCAGACAATTAAAGAAAACGACTCATAAATTTGTTGGGCTCCTTCTTTGCTTATAATTGCAATTCAAAACGATTTAATTAAGAGTGACATCGAGTGCCACTTAATAACTTTGTATTTATTGAATAAGAACCAGGAGCACAGGATAATGCCATCGTTTATATTTGAATGATGTTTCATGCTGCTGTAGGAGTAGGAGCTCTCCACCGTCGTGTCATAGTCACTGGCTGAGAAATTTATTATCAAGATTTTTTTGTTTGTTTAGTGATGAGAAGGGAATTCCTATTTACTGCACTGGGTCATAAGTAAGCATGAGTAACGTTTATGGCTCCTTACATCATCAAAAATGCAGGACTAATTCGAATGGGATCTCCGGGACTCGTTTGCCAGTTTCCAGTTCATGTTAGGCCGGGTGTAAAATAACAATCATTCAGGATTCGTTCCATCTGTACAGGTAAAAAAAGAAATTGAATTTTTTGACTTGGAATTGTTTTCACAGAGGAAGGAGCGTAAAATGAGAAAAAACTCCCTAAACAACACTGCCGCAAATTGCATTTGGGATGAATTTTGAAGCTTTTCGGGATTATGCTTTGCTTTTGTGCTTCTTAAAACTTAATTGGAAAAATAAGAAGACGTATGGACAAAATTGTTTCTTAAATTATTTGCAATTCCGCCACTCATGAGTCTAAATATGAATATAAAAAACCAACAAAAACAACAATTTTCACGGCCGGCCGGTACCTTTTTGAAATCGGACGGTAGTATGGCGACCAAGCTGTCTACCGGCAAAGGTCCTTCGGCACCAGCTAGGGTTGGAACTGTGGATACACATGGTCACTCTTACATTAGTGGCTTCGAGCTTAATAAACCCCTTCCCAACAGAGAGAGGACTGTGCATCATGTTCCCCCCTGCTGACCCTACAATGGATAACAGCATAATGTTGTCTGCTATTACCGCTTCTGCAAAGCGGACTGAAGGAGAGACTGTGGGTGACTCATGGTCCTTCCATTGTCGGCAAAAGCAGTGGCCCCAAAAAACATACCAAAAAACCTGGTGGTGGTGGGACTGTGCATCATGGTCCTACCCTCTCTAACACTGCCTGTAGCGCTGGATCGCGTCACCGCAATCCATCCACGGCGCTATATAAGGTTCGACGTAAAGCCATCCAGATCCAGCGTATTTCTAGCAACATCGCGGTGAAGGACAGGACTACCACACCGCGAAACTTGACTGGGCACAACAAATCCTTAATAAGACCTGCTGCAACCGGTCAACAAAACGCCAGAGATCGGTGGTGGGAACCATTTCCCAAGCGACAGAGAGTGCATAACACGGGCAACTCTCAAACCGTCATATCTCACAGGCCATTCAGCGAGGATACCACAAGATAGTGGTCGCGGTTATTGACCGTAGTAACATCGACGGCACTATCTCGCCTGAGAGGTGGGATGGTATTACGCTAGCGCTCTTAGGTAGCTACAGGTCTGTTCTAAGAAAAAATACGGGACCACCTCCGCTAACAGATGAAGGCGGGCGACATCAGGGCCACATCAAACTAGTCGCGTGCAGCGACCGAATATCGGCTGACCACTTCAAGCTTGCGATAAGTCGGCTTGGAGAGGTGTGGTCCGACGCAATGCTTGAGGTCGTTGCGAGGGAGGATATCCTATGCCGACCAAGAACTCGCATATGGATCGCTATAAATCCATCCACCCCTTAGGGCATTTTATACATTCTAAGACTGAGTAACCCTTCACTTCCGACAAACAACTGGAAAATGGCTCCTCTCGGAAAAACCAATGGCCTCATTAGATTTGGATGGAATGAAGTCAAAATGAGAGTCTACAAGAAAGACGAACTGGAGGCGGGAAAACTTCCACCTCCTCCTCCCTCTGACTTCTCGAACGCTGAGCCACAGACCTCCTTCCCTTCGTTGGAGGACGATGACTCCGAGGCCCGTGTGGCACCAACTAAATCGTCAATTTCCATTAGGGATGTCCAATCGGATATGGAGACTGACGATTTCCTAGACAAACTTCTTCTGAGTGAAGATGAACTTCTTAGTTCGTCCTCGGAATTGGAAGGCCTGAACAACACTGCGGTGGAGGTACCTCTGGATTGTACCGACAATGCTGCAGTTATTCCAGATTACCCTCCAACAGTCTATTAAGGCTTCGGCCGCACTCATTCTTCGCCTTTCTTGATCCAAGAACCTTAGATCGCCAACAAACTGCTTGATCAATGGGGAGGGCTGCTGGGTGATTATTTATGTGGATGACATTGCTATTGCCGTCTCTGGACTCAAAACTCTAAAGGAACTCCTGCAAAACGCCCTCAACAAGCTAAAGACATGGGCTAATCGTTGTGGCCTGGGTATCAACCCCTACAAAACCGAAATTGTCCTCTTTTGCAGGAAATACAAATTCCGCATATTGACCCACACTCTATTAGTTGTATGAGCTTAACTTTCTCCGACGAAACTAAGTTCTTGGGTCTAATCTTCGATAGGAAGATGCAAGTGGCAATGGTGTGATGGTAGTGTATTCACTAAGCGATTGGCAGGTCGTGCGTTCGAATCCCGACCAGGACAATGATTTTTATAAATTGAATACACACAACAAAAACAGATCTCCCTAAAGCAATTAAGGCGGCATCTGTTGAGAAAAAAAAATCCCATCGCACCAAACTTCTTTCCTATCCTTCTATTCTTTCATACAGTAAGTAGCACCCAGAAATAGGCAATGAATCATTTGCTGGGAGCTACTTACAGCAACAAACAAAATGCCTGCGCTGTTTCCACTATAAGGGTATTAGTACTACAGAAAAAAGAAATCCCTTTAGCACACGCAAATTATAAAAAAAAAAGTTAAGCTGGAAACACAATATACAAGAAAGAGTAAAAAAAAAGCAACAGTAGCACTTTTCTCTTGCAAAAAAGCCATTGGCAATAAGTGGGGTCTACAACCCCGCATCACTCATTGGCTATATCTTTCGTACGCATAGCTTGTATTTATGTGCCTAAGCGGAGCACTCCGAACCACCCCTTCCGCAGCACTAAGACATTCTGCTGCATCTGATATCCCTCGACATTTTTAGCAGGCAATCAACGGCCTGTTCCGCTGCCCGCTTAAAAGCTACCTCACACCGGGTTAACAATAATATTGGCCACTCCATTATTCTAGACTCATTTAAGTCTCTACTAGAAAACATAGACTACACCGTACCCCAATTACAGTTCGGAAAGAATTTCCAAATCACTATTCCTTCCACATCATCCTGGGATGACGCTGTATTTGCGGAAGATAAATCGATCCACTTCTATACCGATGGATCAAAAACTAGTGATGGGGTTGTTGGAGGAGTTTTATCCGAAAGGCTAAATCTTAGTCTATCTTTCCGTCTTCCTAATCACTGTAGCGTATTCTAGGCAGAAATTATGGCGATAAAAGAAGCCCTGACGTGGCTGAAGTGAAATGTGAAATCCACAAAGGACATCTGTATTTTCTCAGACAGTCAAGCTGCGATTATTCAGTCTCTTTAAATTCCATCGCAGTCCTTGACTGCCCTTCATCTCTTAGGGATATTTCGGAGCAGTTTAACATTGACCTCTGTTGGGTACAGGGGCATAAAGACATTCCAGGAAACTGTTGGGCAGATGAACTCGCCAAAAAAGGAACCACACTACCGCTTACTTGCAAACTTTTATTTAAGCTATCCGCAATCGAGAGAAAAAACCTTAGGTGGACAAGTAGTAATACATGCCTAGCGACTAAGCATATCTGCCCAAAGCTGGACCTGCGATGCTCTAAGAGTCTAATCTCACTAAACCGACTACATATTAGCTCCACCACAGGTGACATTTCAGAGCACTGTCTGATAGGCAGGCACGCCTCGAGGCTTGGCGTTTATTCAAACGACTTCTGTAGAAGCTGCATAAACGAGGAGGAGACTACACCTCACCTTCTTTGTACATGTCCTGCTCTCTCCCATAAAAGAAATCTCAACCTAGGAGATTTCTTGCTTAATGATCTAAGTGACTTGGCTAACACTGACGCTGGAAGCCTATCACGCTTCATAAGCAGCTCCAAATGGTTTAACGAGTATTGAAAGAAACCCCTAGATCCGCGTGGTATCACAATGGACCTAACATTGGTCTAAGTGTGTTAGCCTTAGGCTAACAGCCACCCCAACCTAACCTAACCTTACCCACGGGTTAGTCTAAGTTTATAAATTTACGAACTGAAAACCTGTTGAAAACGATGGTAAATTAAGGACTTTTGCTTAAAAAACTAGTCAAATAATAGTTAAAAGCATTGTGTGAAGCTAAGCTGCTCATTACTTGTTTGTGCCGGACGTATAGGGTTGTACTTTTTTTATAAGATAGGTAGAAGGCCTGAAAACTATAGTGTACGACTACAGCCTTAACTAAATCCACCTCTGCAATTACCCCTGCTCTTCGTGCCACCAGACATTTTAGCATGGGAGGTTTTCAACCGACATTGCCTATAATATTATGTCTGCACATTTCTATCGCTATGTCTATGTTTATGCCTCCTAAAGGTTTCTCAGTCTGGGCATGAGCAGTGTGTATAGCGTTGTCTGCCTATGTATGTCGCCGTGGCACTTTTGTGTAAATGGCGTTCCTTGAATTGTGTCCTCAAGTCATTATTTCCGCAGGGATTCACGACCAGGAGCTGAAACCATTTTTTTTACAGAAGAATTCTCAAAAGGCCCTTGATAGTTCTGCGCTAACATATTTGTTGGATCTCAACGCAAAGTACTCAAAACATTCCGATAATCTCAACTAGTCTATGAAAGATCGAAATAATGACTTTTCTTCTATTCATTGAAAATTTGACGCACAGTCTTTTAAACCTTTATTATTTCTTAGCAAACGGGAAACAGGGACCCAGTTGCTTCAATTAACTTTTAAAGATTTTTTTAAACTTGTGAAGCTACTGGCCTTATAAGGAAACTACTCACATGATGGCTGCCCTTCTTGGAAATGGACCAGTGTGGCTTCCGGAGCGGCAGACCGACAATAGACCAAATCTTCACACTTAGGCGAATCCTGGAAAAGACCAATTAATTACAAGTCAAGACCCACCATATTTTCATCGACTTTAAATCCACATAAGATAGCATTCATAGCCAGGAGCTCTACGTGGCGATGACCGAATTCGGGATCCCGGCAAAACTGATCCAGCCGTGAAAACACGCGGTGCGGTACAGTATGGAAGCAGTTCTTTCGAATTATTCAAACCTGCATTGGATTGTTTCAAGTAAGTGTGCTGTCATGTGACTACTTCAATCTTGTTCTGGAACATATAGTGCGCAGGGCAGGTGTCAACACGGAGACACTACCTTCAAAAGATCCGTTCAACTACTGGAAGACGCGGACGATATCAACATCATCGGCCTGCGGCCTTATCGTGCTTTCTTAGAGGCTTTCATGACGATTGGAGGACAGGTAAAATTGGTTGGCCTTGAAGTCCACGCGGACTAAACGAAGTACTTGCTTTTAACAAACAAACAATCATCTGTCCACTGACTAAGTCAAAACGTCACTGTTGACGGCAGCTACTTCGATGTAGTAAAGGAGTTCACAGTGGTGGCGATGGTGTAGAGGGTAGAGTGTTGGCTTGTGGCCCGTGGCCCGTGCGGTGCAGGTGCAATCCCTATGGTGAACAACAACACACGCCACCCATTCAAAGAGAGTAACGAATAGCACCCTGTTTATCCAACTTCTACACCAAAAAGAGGATTTCTGCCTAGTAGTACAATGGACTGTTACCTAGTCTGGCATTTTTATTTCCCTTTTCAAAAAAATAAAAAAAACACCTTCACCCTCCTCGGAGTAAACATCAACTCCACAAATGACACCGTAGTGGTGAATCGATGAAGTATTTCCCTAGGAAACTGTTCAGTTTGGCAAAAAAGGGTTCAAAACTCCTACATCGGCAGACCAAGTATCAATGAACAAAACACTGATACTGCCGAGAGCGGAACGATAAGCATGAAAGGAGAGCCAATTTTGGATTCTTTCGAAAGAAACCTACTTCGTTGGATATGTGGTCCTGTGTTCCAGGAGGACAAAGATGTGGATGTAGCCCAAAAAGAACCTCCGTTTTTATGACCAAGCAAATCGCGGATACTAGAGCGCTTTCTCTGGAAAACTGTATGGAAGCAGTCTTCCATACAGTTGTCTCAGTCAGAGACTCTCCACGGGTCGGGAGCCCGTTAAGTAAGTGTTTCAGAATTCTATGGATCACCGTTTAACAAAGCCAAGTCATGTATTGGCTCCAGGAATCATCTCGTCAATGTGGTTGAAAATTAAGCTCCCTGACACAGTATACCAAGGTCGTGAAGAGATTGAACGAAGGATATTGCTTGAAATAGTGGAGAAGGTAAGGTTGGGGAGGGGACTTATTTAACTTACTTTGAAGGGTAATAGACAAATCGGCATTTGTCGCTATTGAGCTCTAGGCCATTTTTAAAATACCAGGGGTAGAATCGGCTAAGGTGATAGTTGATAGTTGACAATCAAAATCATACCTTTACGTCCACGTAAGGTGATTATCAAATCGACAATCACCTTTTTGCCATCAATTTCATGTGACAGCTATTTAGGTGTCGCTTTCATTCATTTTTGTTATTTTCATAGGTATGCACCTCGGCTTCAACTGCAAATAAATTAAATGCTTTAGTGAAAAAAGAATAATATATATTAAATAAATTCAAATAAAAAAGTGAAATTGGAAAATTCGTGAAGTGCAATTTTTACTTCATTAGAACTTTTCTACACAAATGGAGAAAATAATTACCTACACAAATGTCCAACTATTAAGAAGAAAAATGAGAAATAAAGCAAATATCTTGGAACTTTCAAACCCGATGAAAGAATTCATAGAATTATAAATATTCATTGTTGATTGCTATCATTTATTATTGTGTATTTTAGATTTTTGAAAAAATTTCGCTTATCAAAAGAAGCGTTTGTATTTGTTTTGGGACTGCTTGATTTACCAACTGGAATAAGGTCAACGCATGTTCCACCCATCCTTCAATTAACTGCAACTTAAAATCTTCTTGGGGGTGGTGGCTATCAAAGACAAGTTGGGGCTGACTGGGCTGCACCAATGGGTCAAAGTACGGTGGCTGAAATTACTGCTGCAGTCATTAAAAAAATGCAGTCAATACTTTGTCCATTTATGATAAAGTTTTTGCCTAAGGACTCAACAAAATCATATTTGAAATATAAATAAACACACATCAGCTGCTCGGAATGACAGCGTCGGCAAGGAAGTGACGTTTAAAACTCTAAGTGCTGCCAATAATCAATCATTTTTTAGTGATCGCTTTACGCAGAGCAAAGAGGAGTTGATAATCAAAAACGACAATCAAAAAGCGACAATCAACTATCACCTTAGCCGATTCCAGCCCAGGTGGAAAAAGTTTCTAGATCTTGTTGAAGAAATGGGTACAAAAAAATTGTTATCTTCAGAAAGTTTTAATGACGCGCTCACGACCTTTTATTGTAAGGGTGAAGAGAAGGGGACCTAGATGACTGCCTTGTGCAAAACAAGAGGTGGCCAGGAAATCTGCCGATTAAACGGACATGAAGCGAAAACTATGAAAATAAAACGGTTTTCAGAGTAGGAACTTGGAAGATATCCATTTCAACATTATGGGTTCAAAACCGAGTGAGGACTATTTGAAAAGGATAAATTGATGCGATATCGTATTGATAGACTTGCTGAAATCAGTGGCAATGACGTCGACTTCTCTGTTAATTTCCAAGGCTGAGAGGGCGGAAGACACGAATTCAACAAGATTGTGGTAGTTAATCTGCCTTTTATTAAGTCATGTAGGTTTGGGGAAATAATAGATATGCGCTGAAAGCCAGGGGCTTTGTATAACATACTTTCGAAAAGCTTGGGTATATGAGAAAGTTAGGTACTGGCAAATGATGGAAGGCTGTGATTTCACTGACAGGGACTCTTCACGCGTCTGAAGTAAATGTTGGATGTTCACCTGCTTTTTCAACTAATGCAATTAAATCTGATTTCGAAATACTTTTTTTTATAAAAATCCTCACTAAATTGCTATAACGAATACAATCACGTTCGTATAAGAGATCGAAACAACAAAAACTTCCAATAACGCCAATCGCATTGTCCTTTATCCATTTCAGATGAAAAAAACAAAGCCATCGCTCCCCGTCTACCCCCTAACAACTCTTGCGGAATGAAATGCATTTTTTTCATTATTTAAGCAATCGCGAAACAATGAGCCCAATAATGTGGCTCTGTACAATTGGAGGTGAGTGCCACTGGACTACACTGACAGAGCTACCAGACCTAGGCACATGCACATGCACATACATATATATAAACGTACATTGCTTTTATTGTATGTATATATGCATTGTCATTTGCCGGTTTTATTATTGCTATTATTTTATACTAAAGTCGGGTGGAAGCCACAAATGAAAATAACTTGGTTGAAACTATTAACACAAAATGCCATCAGGATGTTGTTACTAGCTGCAGGGAAGCAAGCGAGCTGGTCGTGGGCTGCAGCGCGGCACTGGCGATAACAATAAATCGAGAACAATACACAAAAGATCGTCACCGCAAATGCCACTGTCATCGTCGTCTTCTATGTTGTCCTCCTCGTCCTTGGTATTCGTCCTGTAGGATGCACGGGAATTAATGGACGATTTAATTCAGTTGGAGAAATTCCTATTTATTGGAAGCAAGTACACCACCTTCCCCATGGCGAGTTTTCGTCATCGACATTTGTTAAGATGAGTATTTTGAATGCTCGCGCTGCACTTGCAATGGTGACAACGATTCCCTGACGTTGACAATATGGAATAGGAATGCGGAAAATGTCAACTATGCCCAGAGCAAAGACGATGGTGGTTCTGGCTCAAGAATGAATTCTCTAGAATACAATAGAAGGCAGATGGATGCCTGCAACTCAACAAGTTGGACAAGGATGCAGGCTTTTGTATGGTGCACGCAGCGGGAGTAGGTACATGCAGAGCGTTTTAATTTGGCGTGGTGGCAAGTGCCAAATGAATTTTTCGGACAGTAGTGATTTGTTTGAATTGCTATTCGAATCAAAAGATTCTCCTTATTGACTTCAGGTGAAAGAACTATTGTTCTATGAGAAAACTTTCTGTTGATTGCAGTTTTGATGAATGTTGGATGAATGTTGGGACAACTGCAAAATAAACGTTAAATGATGTGAAGTGTAAGCATTGTTTGCGTTGAATAATGGACGGCTAAATGAAAAACTTAATAAGTTTCTCCTGAAAGGGAGGATGGAAGAAGGTGACCTGATATCAGCTTTTATTTGGGGTGTTGCTTTAAAGACTGGATGTTATTTTCAGTGTTTAAGGCCGTTTCGTTGTGGTTTATGCCATAAGTTGAGGCCATGTGACATAAGGCCATATTACCTTATCACGCTTTCGCAAAGTGACATAAGACCATATTTTAACGTATGGTCATGTGGAATTACGAAAGTGTCACAAGGCCATATTTGTTTTGTACTATTGTATCTGTGGATGTTGTCAATAGCATAAACATATGTTTACCATTGACATATTGATAAGGAATAACTATTGGTAGTAAGAAGAAAATAATTTGCACGCTGTTCATTCTTGAGATTGGTTTTTCAAAATATGACGTCCTATCGTGCATACTGGGAAAAGCCATTAACTTGATTTTTAATTTGAAGTTTAGTAATGGTTTAAGGAAATGAAGTAATCTCCTTTATAGTCATGATATAAAACATCTCTAAGCAAATTGACCATTTTTACGTTCTAGGTTTTCGTTGTGAGGTTTTCATAGATTTTTTTTTAAAATCTTTGTATTGTATTGTATGTGCAGTGGGGTCATCAGTAGATGACAAGCACTTAGACCTATTGGTCCATTGTACTTCAGCATAGCTGCCCGCTCGCTGGTTATTGGCGATTAGTAAGATTCAGTGAGGGAGAACCTGCCAGTAGCCTTGGCAAAGCGAAGAATATTTGCAAGTTCAATTTCCCCCATCTCATCTTCGTTAACGAATTGTTTGCCTATAGTGGTGAGCCTGGTTCTGGCGAAAGCCGGACATTCACAGATGAAGTGAGATGCCGTTTCATCCGCCTCCATGCAGCACTCACATAGGCCCGAGCTCCTAATGTGAATGGTTTTGAGCTGCTCGTTAAGAGGACTGAAACCGGTGACGAGACCAATCAAGGATCTCAAGTCTTTCCTGTTTAGTCCAAGCAAAAACTTAGCTCTGCTGATTTTTGGACCGTCCACTAGCTTCTTCTGCATGAGACCAGGTCATGCCAGTATTCGGAATGTTGTTGGCGTAGAGCCGAATCCATTTATAAGGTTTTACCCTTAATCCTTCTCCTTAACAGGATATTGGCGGCAGTGGCAATCGCAAAGATTTCTGCCTGAAAAACAGTTGTTTGTCTACCCAAGGCTGCAGATAGATTTATCCGACAGTCTCTAGAGTAGACCCCGGCTCCGGAGATACCGTCAATAAGTGAGCCATCAGTATAGACGATGACATCACCCGGCCTAAAGCCATTCCACCCCTCACTGTTCCATTCCTGCCGTTCAGGAAGGATGACCTGAAAACGGCGCTCAAAGACTTGCTTCATGCACACAGTGTCAAGTGCTCCTCCCCGATGGCCAGGTAGGCTGTCATAGAGAGCTCTGTACCTAGTACCTCTGGCCACATCGCCGAGATTGACCTGCCGTCCAAGTACTACACACATGCGGTATAGTGATTTTCTGGGACTTTCAGCAAGGAACTGCAAGGGAGGTAAACAGAGCAACACTTCCATAGCAGCAGTGGGAGTTCCTCTCATCGCACCTGTAATGCATAAGCACGCAAGGTGCTGTAGCTTCGACAGTTGACGTTTGAGGATGTGAGCTCTAGCCCACCATACAATCGCACCATACATAAGGTATGGCCTAACAATGCACGTGTAAATCCAGTGAACCAGCCTGGGACTAAGTCCCCAGGTTCTGCTGAACATCCTACGGCACTGCCAGAGAATGTTAGTTGCCTTCGAAATCCTAGCAACCAAATGTTCAGAAAAGTTAAGCTTTGGATCTAGAACAATACCCAGATACTTAACCTTGCTTGATAGCTTTAGTTGAGTGCCCTGGAAGTAAGGCCACCTCACTTGAGGTATTGCCCTTCTACTCGTGAACAGCATCATCTCAGTCTTCGCGGGGTTGACTGACAGAGCTTGCTCGCGGCACCAACTCCCAACACTATTGAGCGCTGTTTCCATCCGCTCACAAAGAGTTGGTAAACTCCTGCCGCTGACAATAATGCACACATCTTCAGCGTACCCAATAACAGGGTGACCTTCCCCATCAAGTCTTCTCAACAAGGAGTCGACCAACAGGTTCCACAATGTAGTGGAAAGTACACCGCCCTGCGCAAAGCCTTTGACAGCGCGCACAGTTCTGACACAGTCGCCAACAGCAGCTGTAACTTCTCTGCTCCTAAGCATTTCCAGGATTCATTCCACAGTTGTAGAATCGACGCCCTTCAGTGTTAAGGCAGACTCAATTCTGCAAAAGGTGGGATTGTCAAAGGCACCCTCAATATCCATGAAGACAGCAAGAGCATAGTTCTTGCGGTCGAGCGCCCTACGCACTCTGGCCGTCAGATCCGTTAATGCCGTCTCAGTGGACTTGCCTTTTTGTTAGGCGTGTTGGCTATCATGAATACCCAGCGAAGCTGGAATACTCTTAAGCCGTACGTCAATCAGTTTTTCAAGGCCCTTTAGCAGAAATGATGAAAGGCTAATAGTCCTGAAGCTTTTGGGAAGATCATAGGCGGCCTTTCCCGGTTTGGGAATGAAAACCGCCCTAGCTCTTCTCCAGGCTAAAGGAATATGTCGCAGAGCAACGCTAGCTCTGTAGATTCTAGTTAGCAGTGTGAGCAAAATCTCGATACCCTTTTACAAGAGTATGGGGTATATGCCATCAGGTCCAGGAGCTTTGAAAGGAGAAAAGGACAGGATAATAGCTCTCGCCCTCTCTCTCGTAACAATGCTCGCCGCGACCCGCCACTGCTCAGTGGTAGTTCTGCCTTTGTTTGGCCACACGCAACTATCCACGGCTTTGCAACCAGGAAAGTGGGTGTCCATTAGCAGTTGAAGTGCCTCCTCATTGGAGTTGGTCGAGGTGCCATCAGGCTTCTGAAGGACGTCAAGCCTGGCTCCCGGATCAGCTGAGAGGACTCTCTGCAATCTCGAAACCGCGCTAACATCCTTCAGTTCTCCGCAGAATCTCTGCCAAGATACCTTCTTAGCGCTCTTAATTTGCCTCTTGTACTCCTTCTGCGCATTCGCATGAGAAGACCAATCGGCTGCCAGGTTAGACTTCCTGGCGCTGTTCAACAGCCTCCCCACTCTTTTCCTGAGAAGGGATAGCTTAGCGTTCCACCATCGGTTTGGTTTCGCACCGCCAACCTCCTTCTCCGGGCAAGCAGTATGAAAGGCCGTAATAATACCGCTGTGTAGCGTGTCGGTCGCCTTATCCAAGTCATCGCTACTAAGGATCCTGATAGGCAGGGAACCTATCTGACCCCGCAACTCCGTGGAATAGACGTCCCAGTCAGTGCGCCGCACATTCCTGATTTTGCTTCTGATCGGTCGATCTGCACTTAGCTTAAAAATAACATAACGATGATCAGATGCAGTTTCTTCCCTTGAAACCCTCCAGGTCGAAACGATGCTAGATGCAGCAGCGGTTGCTACTGTCACGTCAATAACTTGCCGCCTCAGCCGAGTGACAAAGGTTGGCTCATTACCAGTGTTCAGTATATCGAGCAGGCTGGCAGCAAAGAAGTTTAGTAGGGATTCACCCCTGCTATTTGAGTCAGTACTACCCCAAACGCGATGATGCGCGTTCGCGTCCATACCAACGATCAAATGCTTGTTACCTCGTCGGGCATGCTCGACAAGCCTTATCAGTTCCACCGTTGGTGGTGGGGCCAGTGAGTCAAATGGGAGGTACACTGAGGCTAAAATAATCTCAGTAACCAACCCTCCTCGCTTAAGACACATTTTAATAGCTGTACAGTCTCGAGAACTGAACTCAGGCATAAGACTAGCATCTAAGCCCTTTGCTACAAAGATGCACGTGCGAGTATTAACAATCCCAGGCTTTACAAAAATTGCTCCTGGTACACCCGAGATGCCACCTACCGCCCCCTTATACAGATAAGGTTCCTGTATGAGGCACACCTCTGTATGCAGTTTTCCAAGACGACGACACAATGTAGGTGAAGCCGCCTTGGAATGTTGCAAGTTGATTTGAAGGACCTCCAGTGATGAGCTAGCCATAGAGCTAATTACCACTGGAAGTTCCAGCCTTCTCTCCCCTCTTTTATGGCCTGAAGAACAGGCGACCAGTGAGGAAAAAAGGCCGGTAAGAGCACTTCCCAAGCATCTTCGCCGAATCGTCATCAACACCACGAGTCGTTCCGCAACTCTCGAAGAGACAGGACGGCTAGTTACGGAAGATTTAGAGCAAAAAAGTTAGACAAGATATAGTAGTAATTAGCCTAACGAAATTCCAATAGTCGATTGGCTTAGGAGGCTGAGTGTCTGACTCTCAGTCGTTCCGCAGCTCTCATCGAGATAGGTCGGCTAGTTAGTGTTCAGCGGGAAAAAGGATAGTGTATCAATTATAACAGCGATTTAGCCAAGTGTTTTTTAAGTCCAAAGTTGGCTTAGTAAGCTAGGCGTCCGACTTTGACGCCGGAGACTCGGGTTCGATTCTCGGCCAGTCTTCAATTTTTTAATTTTATTTTTTTATCGGAAATATAGTGATAGAGACACAAAAATAAACAAAAAACATAGGGACGGGCTACAGTCCGCTTGGGCGAACTGTTGGATACCCTATTCTTATTCCTATCCCTCATAAGTGGGCGTGACAAAAGTCTAAGTATGGTTAAATTGTTAAGAACGCTCTACATATTTTGTTATATAACATTTAAAGGATTTTATCAAAAAAAACGCTCCCTAGCTCAAACTTGGGTGTTTCAATAAAATTGTTTTATTTAATTGTGGGCGTGTCAGTAGGCGGATTTAAAAAAAAATTAACACATGAGCATAAAGGGCCCCTAGAGAGTATATATTATAAATTTCAGCTCCCTAGCTCAAACTTTGGATTTTCAAAAAAATTGTTTTATTTATTTGTGGGCGTGTCAGTGGGCGGATTTTGAAAATATTTATACATGAGCTTAAAGGGCCCCTAGAGAGTATATATTAAAAATTTCAGCTCCCTAGCTCAAATTTTGGTTTTTCAATAAAATTGTTTTATTTTTTTGTGGGCGTGACAGTGGGCGGATTTTGAAAATTTTATATCCCGAGCAGTTTTAGGAGTCATAGATCATATATAAAAAATTTCAGCTTCCTAGCTCAAAATTCGATTTTTTCCAAAATTTTGTTTTTTTGAGTTTGTGGGCGTGTCTGTGGGCGGATTTCAAAAATTCGTAAACTTGCTTATTTCGGGACCCTAGAGAGTATATGGTTAAAATTTCAGCTCCCTAGGTCCAGTTTAAAGGCCTAATTTTTGCCGACGGACGGACGGACGGACGGACGGACGGACATGGCTAGATCGACATTACTATCGATGCTGATCATAAATATAGTAACTTTTAGGGGTCTACGGGCAATATTAAGGTATGTTACAAACTATGCGTCAAAATTAATATACCCCTAGAATAGGGTATAAAAAAGTGCCGCATTATCAGGCGATGGACCCCGGAAAATCGGTGGTCCCGCTTACGGGTGTGGGTGTGCCGTTGCGACGTGTGGTGCGAACACGTGAGCCGGCAAAAAAATTAGCAGCAACAACAGCAGCAGCAACAACAGCAGCAACAACAGCAGTAACAGCAGTAACGAAAGCTGCAACAGCAGTCACAAAAACAGCGGCAGCTTGTATGCCAAAGGCTGCTTTAAATGCCATGACACCAAGCCCAACAGCGTGTTCCGCGTTGCCCAGGCGGGGATCTTCGCAGGCAACACCAGCAACAAAAACATCAACAACAACAACAGCAACAACAACAACGCCAACAATAAAAGCTCTCGCTACAACGCCAGCAGTAACTGTAAGCGAGGAGTATAGGACAGTGGAAAAACGCCGGCGGAAGTTAAATCCGAAGCCGAACCTTTCAGCCAAAAGAAGGTTAAACTTGGCAGGCCATAGTGTGGCATCATCGGTGGCTGCATCCGATGATGACGGAGCACACTCCAGCTCTTATGAGTATGATGGAGGAGAGGGCCGGTACGTCGGAGAGGGAAACTCCTTCAAGGACTTACCGGTCGATGACGAGGAAGTCGTACAAATGGACGACGAAAAAGAGGATGATGAGGAGGCGCAGCTGGACAAGCTCATAAAAGAGCTGCTGGAGAAGCGCGACCAGTTGCGCAGAAAGAAGCTGCAGCAACAGCAACAACAAGCTGTGCTCAAGCAGCAAGTGCAACAACAACTGGAGGTGAAGCAACAACAACGGCAACATCAACAACAACAACACCAACAACATCAACACCAACAACATCAACAACAACACCAACAACAACAACAGCAACAACAACAACAACAACAACAAAAACAACAACAACAATCTAAACAGTCACGGAAGGACAAAATACCACCCATTAACGTGAGTAATTTCGACATTGTAGATAGTATTAGGATTTGTAAATTAATAACAAAAAATTTCCATGTGAAAAGGCTTTCTGCTAACAATCACATAATTATATGTGAAAAAATAGAGGAGTACCAGAGGGTGCGCGCCGCTTTGGGAGAGGTGAAAACCGAGTACTTCACGTACACCCCAAGGCAGCAAAAGTTAAAAACCGTGGTACTGAAGGGAATCGATCCCTCAATTAAAACGGAGGAGCTTGAAAGAGAGCTAAAGAATTTTGAAAGCGACGACCTCCATTTCGTGGGGGTCAAGCCGTTTTCCTCCGCTGTGGCAAGGGGTGGTAACCGTCACTTACCATTCTTCCTAGTCCAGCTAACTCCCGACAGCAAAATCGACAGGCTGCGAAATATCCGCTTCCTGTACTACCATGCTGTTAGGTGGGAGAAAATAAAGAGGTCAGATCGCATACTTCAATGTATGCGCTGCCAAAGGTTCGGGCACGCCGCAGCTAACTGCAACATGCAGTTTAGATGCGTGAAGTGCGATAAGGACCACATACATGGTGAATGCTCTCTAGGTAAGGAGAGAGTCGAAGACCGGAGTGTACTCTCCTGTGTGCTCTGCAGGAACTCTGGGCATCCCGCCAACTTCAGGGGTTGTCCAAAGTACCAAGAATTGAAAAAGAGAGTCCAGGCCCGCAAACAGCAGTCTGAAGATGATAGGCGTCAGAAGAGCCGCTCGTTCGCAAATTTTGTGGCACCCAACGTGTCCTTTGCCCAAATGGCAGCTGGACCGGGTCAAGCCCACATGACATCAAACCAACCAAAGGTAGCCCAAAAGGCACCAGAGGTGGATCTGGACTTAAAATCGATCCTTCTGTCTCTGCACGGAAAGATCGACAAGTTCCAGAAACAATTAAATGAACAAGCGGCCCGAATTGACTTTATCTATTCGGAGCTGTTTGTGGGGTCTGGTGTGCCATAAATCTAATGGCTGCGCTGGATGAGGGAAACTTAAAGATCCTTGCTGTGAATGTTAATTCACTAGTCAGGATCGAGAAAAGAACGTCACTTGCCAATTTGTTGAAAACCGAAAACCCGGATGTGCTTTTGGTTAGCGAAACTAAGCTAAATCAGAAGCACAAATTGGGATACAAAGACTATCATGTAATAAGAAGAGACCGGCCTCACTCCACTCAAGGAGGTGGGGTTGGAATCTTAATTCGAAAAGGCCTGCGCCATAGGGTTATATATAGCGGGGACGTGCGTAGGTTCCAGTTGTTGGAGGCATGCATCATATGCATTCCTCTCCATAGCCGGAGGAGAATTTATGTGGTGTCGCTTTACGCACCTGCTGCACCTCCACCAAACCAATTTATGACAGAGCTCGAGACACTTTTTCGTGGTCTGCAGCTGAACTCGGAGGAGAATTATTACTTCTTAGCCGGAGATATTAATGCCAAACATGCGGCATGGGGAAATGTTACTGCAAATCCCAGGGGCAACCAGTTTCACGACTGGTGGCGCCTCAATATGATTGAGTACAACCTCGAGTTGTACGCGACGGATATCCCTTCTTTCCCAAGAAGCGGTGCTTTCCTGGACTTGGCCTTAACGGACGCAAGACTTCAACTGATGAACATAGATCAAAACACGCGGAACTGTTTGCGTGCGTTTGAGTACGATAGTGATCACTACGGACTCGCCGCCGCAATACAGATCCCGAACGAGCAAACGCTGCTGGAGGAGTACGAAGCAGTGTGTTCATTCGATTATCGGAGGGCACAATGGTCGCGCTTCTCCAGATTGTTAAAGCGAGATATACGTTCGAGTGGGATCGACCCACCGACAAACAGTAACATGACAAATGATGACATTGATCGGCATTTATTGCAAATGGACGACGCCATCAAACGAACTATGGAACGAACTATTCCTCGGGTAGGACGTTGCGACGACGACCAGACAGAAAAGTACAGAAACCCTACAATCGACGCACTATACCGACAGAAAAGTAGACTGCTCTCGAGGCTTAAACGGCTGTACAGGCAATTTACTGATCGCGACGACCCGGAGGTAAGGATGCTGAAGTCAGAGATCCGAATCCTGAAACAGCTGATAAAAGAAAATTACAGAAAATCTGTAAGTCTGTATTGGGGCAATAAAATTCGGGCTATTAAAACCTGTAGTCCGAATATGTTCCCACAGATAAATAAGTTGTTCAGGAGGAAAGATCACAATGATATTCCTTGTGTTCGAATCTCCCAGACAGCAGAGAACAGACAGACAGTACTGACTGCTGGAATAAGTCCAGAAAGTGTCGCTTCAAACGACGATTTTTTCGTGGTCGAGGACCCACAGGAGAAAGTGGATTTGCTGGGCGCTTGTTTCGAGGCCGTGTATACGGTGAACAATCCTGTTCGCCGTAACCACGACATTGAGAATAGGGCTCTGGTGAGCCACTTCGATCTGCGCACCGAACTTGAGAATTGGCGATCTGAGAATAACGGATTCACCGTGTTCACTGATGAAAACCATGCTAATGCAGTTGTCGCCAATGGCCGAGATGCATCGCACTTGTTCGTGTCGAAGGATGATCTTCTGTGCATCTTCGAGTCGCTAAAGAATAAAAAGTCGGCGGGGATGGATGGTGTCCCAAACGTCGTATTGAGACACCTGCCTCTGGAGGCTGTAGATATTTTCACCACGCTGTTTAACAATGCGCTGAATAATGCACATTATCCGGCGCATTGGAAGGTAGCTGTGGTACACCCTATCCCGAAAAAAGGTAAAGATAGGACGAACCCTGCCAATCTCCGGTCAATTAGCTTGCTTCCGAATATTAGCAAGGTGTTTGAGAAGGTTGTCAATAGAGCCCTGTTAAAGTGGGTCGAGGACAATAACAAAATCCCGGACAACCAGTTTGGTTTTAGGGCGAGGCATGACACTATTCATGCCGCGTCGAAACTGGTTTCCGACATTCAGTGGAATAAATGCAAGAACCAATGCACGGGTGCTTGTCTGGTTGATTTTGAGAAGGCTTTCGACACCGTATGGTTAGAGGGACTTTTCTACAAGTTGACCAGGCGGGGGATGCACAAACCTTTGCTATATGTAATTTATAATATGCTTATGGGAAAGAAGTTCGTTGTCAAATGTGGCAACGTGACTTCGAGCAGAGTCTTTGAAATTAAAAACGGTTTACAGCAGGGGGCGGTCAATTCTCCGATCCTGTTTAACATTTACACGAGTGATCTGGTAGGTTCACTCAGACATGCTATAGCGTATGCCGATGATTTGGTGGCATACAGATCAGGTCCTAAAATCGAGGTCATTAATATCCTTTTGCAGCGTGACTTCGATCAAATTAAGCGATATTGCGACGACTGGAAGTTGAAAATCAACTTTCAGAAGACGGAAACAATCTTGTTCAGAACCCCATTGGCTGGGGCCTCTAGGGATACCAGAAAAAACTGGAAGAAATTGGCCATTATTGAACAAAATGGGCAGCAATTGGCGGTGAGAAGCGTAGTTAGATATCTGGGTATCTGGCTTGACCAGTATCTATATTTCGACAGACATATAGTGGCTTGTCTTGCTGGGGCCAAGAAGGCTTATGCTCTGACAAGGAGACTGTTTCATAGCAGTCAACTTAACTCCAGAGTGAAGGTCATTTGCTACGTGGCCCTCATAAGGCCGATCATCGCTTATGGTTGTCCATTATGGTTTAATATAGCGCCTAGTTATATGGAAAAGATTCGGGTTTTGGAGAGACAATGTCTTAGGACCTGTCTCCGGTTGTTCCGAACGCCTGAATCCAACTATATAAAATACTATCCCAACAAGGTCCTATACGATGGGGCTCAGTTGAATAGGATTGACAATTTCCTCATTAAGGTCACTCGAAGGCACGTTGCAAGGGCGATGTCCAGCGACAATAGTCTGATATTTGGGGCTTACTACCCCAATGAAATGTACATAGAGAGTACGCTCCGGTCTGGCTTTATCCCGCCAGAGGCATTTATCCATATTGATTCAAAAGGGCTGGTACAGACGAGGGATGGTATCCCGGTCTTATACCATCGCTACCGCAGCGCGAGAGATAAGCGGCTCCGCCATGACGGGGACGTCGCCAATGCTCATGAGCTCCTCCGTTTTAGTACCGCAATATCGGAGAGGGATATATTCGACACGGAAAAGCAATTCGCCGAATTTTGGTGGCTTGTTGAGGGGGGAGGGGTCAACATGCCCTCCCAGGACGGTGCGTTACTCTAGGTAACATCCTCTTAGCTTATAAGTTAGATTAAGTCAGCTAGGGCGTTTTTGGGAGAGGCCGGGCTCGCCAACGTGTGGTGGTGCTTCCGGGAGTTGACTGACGCTGTAAGGCTTCAGTCGGCTCACGGCAGCGCGTGTGCACGTTGACGACTGCCAGGCGCTCGGAAAGCAATTGGGATTTTGACCACTTGTTTCGTAATGCAACGAGTGCTCAGAATCCTAATTATAGTTAGAATATGTTAATTAGTTTAAGTAAGTAGAGTAGGTAGTTTGTAATTTGTTTTTTTATATAAAAATATAAAATTTGATAAAGATGCCGAGTTTTCTTAAAAATTTTCTCGATGAAAACATAATATGTAAGATTAGTTCGTAAAATAGTTTTTAGGCCGAAAGGCAATAATTATAAGATACTATAAATTCTTGAAACATACGACTGCAAGGAAGAGTTAATAGGACAATCCTACGATGGTGCCGCAGTTATGTCCGGCGAGGGGGGTGGTGTTCAAAAGAAGGTCCTTGATGAATGCCCGATGGCAAATTTTATTCCTTGTTATGCACATGTTTTAAATTTAGTACTATCCCGATCTCTAGAAAACATAGCAGAACTTAAACTATTTTTTGGCTATACTAATAGCATCGTTCGATTTTTTAATAAATCCACAAAGCGGTCCAATCTTTTAAAACAAATTTCCAATCGACGCATGCCAGGAGTATCGGAAACTCGATGGCATTATCATTCAAGAATAATAAACGTAATCTTTAACTGTAGAATAGATATAATTGAAACTTTTAGTAAAATAATTAATGACTCTAGGGAATGGGATACTGACACACTTTCGATGGCAGAAAGTTTATTAAATAAATTAGAGAGCAAGGAATTCTGTTTTTTGCTTCATACCCTTTCTGAAATATTTGCAAAGACCGATGTATTATTTAATTTAATTCAAAAAAAAAAAACAAACAGACGTTAGTTATGCCAAGCAAGAAATCGAACGTTTTGAGTCATGGATAAGCTCTGACTTTTTAAATATGTTTGAAGTTATTTATGACAGCGTAAATGATTGCATCGAACCTCCACGTAAACGCAGGTTGCTTGACTTCGATTTGACGACGAATTATAAGCGCCTTTTTGTTGAAATTAAAGACAATATAGTTAGCCAAATAAATGCCAGATATAAATCATTTAGTAATCTTACATTTTTGGATTTACTAAATAATTTGAAGTATGACACTTTTTCTCGTTCCAGTCCAGATGTAAAAATATCTTCCCTAATTAAGTTTTTTCCTAGAATTTTTGACTTCACGGCATTAAAAAATGAACTTAATGTTTTATATTCTTCGTCGTCACTTCGGCAGTTTGAGGTTCTCGACCTTCACAACCATTTGAATAGTGAAGCATTGAAAGAAGTGTTCCCTCAAGTCTTAAACTTAAGTAGTTTACTTTTAACACTTCCCATTTCCGTCGCCTCCGTTGAGAGGTCTTTTTCTGCTTTAAAAAGAATTCATACTTATTTAAGAAACTCACAGGGCGAGGATAGGCTCTCTGATTTAGCCCTCATATCGATAGAAAGAAAACTTCTTCTTAAAATTAAAAATAGACCAAACTTCTATGAAAGGGTATTGGCAGAGTTTATCAAAGAAGATCGTCGAATAGCATTAGAATACAAATAATTATAAAGAACTAATATTTTAACAAAACTTTTCACTTTTTTTTTGTAAGTGTGTGAATTTTAGCTGTTTTTAATTTTGATTTATTTTTATTGCTGACATTATTATTTGTATCGTTTTTATATTTTAACAAATATAAAGAATTATCCATATAATTCTTCTGAATTTTCTTATTTTAAAATTACTATCCACATTATGCTGAATTTTTTTAAGTTATTGTATCATGCGTCTGTCAAGACCGGCTTCTTTTGAAGCCACTTTTGTTATGCTTTAAGCTCATTGTTGATTGAAATATTAATGTATTGAAGTATAAAAAATGTGGCTAGAATATTTTTGCTAAGTCAATGTGGAATGCATATTATGTAGATACAATATCCCAATTAAAAATTATTTTATTTCAGGTTTTAAAGATTTTTATTTTTATAGGTGACTAAATTTTTCAACGTCTTCCCTTTTAAAATTATCCACGCCACGCCACTGTAAGATAGAGTTAAGTTTAGGGCGGCCGCATAAGGATCAATAATCTAGAGTAAGTATCCTGTTAATTTTAAGTTAGATTTAATCATTTTTGTCTAGTATGTAAGTTGATATAAGCTAATAATTAATAAAAATGAATTTAAAAGTCAAAAAAGTCATCTTCAGCGATGAAGCGCATCTTTGGTTAAACGGCTTCGTCAATAAGCAAAATATGCGTTACTGTATAGCTGAGAAACCTCATGTGCTTCATGAAACAGCACTTCATCCGCAAAACGGTGGCGTCATTGGGCCGTTTTTTTTTTCGATGAAAATGACCGTCACGTCACGCTAAATGGTATTCGCCACGGAAACATGTTGGAACATTATTTCTTTGAGCAATTGCATGAATTGAACATCATTTATATGTGGTTCCAACAAGACGGTGGCACATGCCACACAGCGGGTGCAACAATCGAGTTATTGAAGTCTCAATTCGGTGCACGTGTTATCTCGAGAAACGGACCCGTCTATTTGTCGCCGAGATCATGTGATTTAACGCCTCAAGACCATTTTGTTAAGTGGCTATATTAAATCATTGGTCTATGCCAATAAACCCGCGACGTAAGAAGAGCTCAGAGCCAATATTGAACGAGAAAAAGCGGCCGTATCGGTGGAAATGTGCGGCCGAGTCGTCGAAAATTGGGTTCAACGAATCGACCGAACGCTGCAAACATTCTCGTGGCGGATAGTAATTCAAGCCAATAGATTTTTAAAATATCTCAAGTAGTTTTGCATTTTATTTAAAAATGAAGTTCGCAAGTATATAATAAAAGACCCTTTATTTGAATTTTATTTATTTAGAATACTCAAAACTATAAGTTTGAAAAAATATAAGCAAAATAGTTAAAGGTTGACATATGACACATTTCAATTCGATTGCAAAAACGTTAGAAATAAACTTTTTCATTTTTTGACCCCCATTTATTGAGCGTAGTTCAAGCTTTCAAAATTATATTCAAAAAAATCTGAGTTAAACTAATACTTAAACTAGTTACTACTAGGTGGTTGGTAGGGGGTGGAGGAGGGCAGCTTTTAGGGAAGCGATGCAGTGATGAAAATCAAAGAGGAGGGTGCTAGAATTGACCATCTGCAACATGCGAGAGATCGGCTCGTTCAGAAAAGAGCGGTGGATCTTGAATTGCGAGGGTTGGTGTTAAAGGCAATTTGATTGAGAAGAGAAGAACAATCGATGGAGCCAGTGAGAAAATGATATAAAGCAGAATGTCAGCGACATCTCTTCGCTCTCATATGAATGGTCCTAAAGTCGTTAAGGTTTTGGACATATATTTGCTTATTAGACAGAGCCTGTTGAATTGTGATTTTATGATCATCACCAATAAGCAGGAATCGTACAAATCTTGATCCTTAGAGCCAGATCAAACATCATTTGTATAGTCCAAAAATATTCCCTCTATATTTGTTCAGTCAGCTGGATCAAAAAGTGAAAGATGGTGAAATCTTTTCTGAATCAATAAACTTGCATGCGGGTGTTCCTCAAGGTTCGATTAGAGGTCCTATGCTGTTTTGTATGTTAAAGGACCTGTCCTTAGTCTGCCAAAATGTTATGTTGCATCTTTATGCCGATGATGTTCAATTATATCTCTCTAGACCATTCAACTTGTTGGAGAACTTGATCTGCACATTAATGGTGATATTTTGCGGGTCTTAACCCGTCCAAATAACAAATAATTGCAAATCAAAAAAGAAATTTGAAACCGCTGGTTTTTAAATCATAGTTTCAGCTTGTGTTTGTGGGTATTTTTATCAGTCTTGATTTCAAAATAAAACGTTCGCTGTCAACAAGCCTTTCTGTTTTGCAAATTTACGGAAGACTTCAAAAATTAAACCTCTTTTCTAACGTAACACCTGTTGACGCTTAAGTGAGAATCATAAAATCATTGCTTCTGCCTATCATTGACTACGCTGCTGTTGTTTACTGCAAACCAGATTCTGACTCTTTGCCCAAATTTCTTGTACGAGTAGCTTTCAATGATATGGTAACGAACATAATTTGGTTTGCGACGGTTTGACCAAGTTTCACAACTCTATCAAAGGGTTCTTGGGTGTTCCTTCAACAATTTCTCCATGTTAGATGATGCTTGTTTTTGCATAAAATTATTCATAGTAAAACACCACTATATTTATTTGATAAGCTCGGCTTTGCGCAGTCGACTCGTACCATGGAGCTCCCCGCTCACAACAATAAAAATACTTGGAACTAAAGAACTTAGGTAAAAGTCATTTATACGAGTTTCCTCAATAAGGCTATGTCTTATTTGTACATACCAAAAAAAATTTATTTGTATCTTATCTGATTTTAATGGTTATATCATTATGTTGCCGATATGAGTGAAAATATTTTGCAAACAAATATAAACCTCTAGTGAGTCGCAATTGACAATTTCTCACTATTTTCAATGTGTGCTATTGTGAACGAATGATTCCGATGGTAGTCAAGTAAAAAAAAGCGATTGACAAAGATATCAATTAACATTCTCCGTTCAAAATAGCATAATACGTGTATATTCAATTTAATAATTCCCGATTACGCGAAAGCGTGTAGTTCCAATCAAATTTGCTTTTCTATTGTTTTTCGTATAAAGATAGAATGGTTGCATAAAACTTTCGCATGGAACCAACAAAATTACAGAAATTCCACAAGAGGTTGTAACCAGTAACACCCCCCCCCCCCTTTGGCAACCAACCCTCTCCTTAGACACCATAAATATTTCAAAATCTGCCGCAATGAAATTAGAATTGAAACAACCTGGTGGAAACCACAATTTTGAGAATGACTGCGGATGCGGTTTCATTAAAGCATGCTCCTGCCGTCTCCTTTAGCGTGCGACGACAACGATGACGGTGTTTTTATTTAGACTCTTCATTGTAAACATCATAGCAGGGCAGAGCTGAGGGTGTTAGCTGACGAGGGAGGTCGTGCAAAAAATGCTTCATGTTACGTCTGGCATGCGGCAGCCTGTTTTTTTTTTATTCGGACAAATACCAAAGGAACATGCTCGTACGTAGTCAACAAAATTAAATTAGAATTTTAAGGCCATTGCTGGCCGGTGTTTGTACAAAACACAAAAAGGGGAGCAGAGCACTCGCATGTGGTATAAACAGAAAACGCATACAACAGCAGCTGAGCACAAAACAATTCAACATGTGGCTCCAGCTTTATAAAATTGAATAAGCATTTTATTGAGATGTCATAACACAGCACATGTGTGTGGGGGCGAAATGAACAAGGGAACTTGCTTTTATTGCCATGCAGGATGTAAAAGTGGATTTCCAAAGGATTTTTTTTATTAGGAAACACTTAAGTGGAGCGCTGCAGCTCAGGCCTTGAATTTTTATTATTTATTAAAAACAAAAAGGGTATTCGAAACACATATAGTTATTTTTACTTAATGCCACGCCGTACGTCGTCGTGTAAACACAATAATAGAAAGAATTTTACCTAAGTGGCCAATATTGTTTGCGATATTTGTATTTCGATATTATACATGTACTGATATTATGTAAATTCACATTTATACAGTGTGTGTGTGGTTGATTGTGAATTATGTCGCACGTGGACGAAGTAACGATTGTGTGCCGAGTGTATTTTCAGTTAATATTACTATTTAATGGCCAAAACGTACTGAATTGTTTATGAACTCGAATTGTGAATCCATTTTGATTTTATATTTTGTAGTTTAAATTGGGGTAATTTCGATAGCTGTTTTTTACATGGTGTTATGATTACCTATGTAAAAGTATCTTAAATTGTGCTTCTGGGGTTTATTCACAGAAAAACCCATTAGACTCATGTTGAGCTTAATAGTTCCGTGAATAATTACTGTAACTACAGGCATATTTTTTTTTCAAAATAGGCACTCAGAGAAGGATGAATGCTCAGGAAATCCGTTCGGCAAAGTTCATCAACAATGCTCAAGGGCTGCTTCTTGTGGATGACGAAAAAATACTACACACCTGGCAGCAGTAACGCGAAGGACTTCTAAATTAACAATTTCCTCGGATATATTTTCCGAGAGCCGTTTCTACCAATAAAGAAGTACCTACACATTACTGTCGAAGAAGTAGAAGGATCATGATGGAAAAATATCGTGATTCCTTAAAGGATTTGCATATGGTGTGGGTTGATTTTGAATAGGCCTTTGATAGACAACATGTATGAGAGAGCAAAGACAAAGAGTAAGATGTCCCGTTGGCGTCACCCAGGATTTCGCAATCAAAGTCGGTGTCGTAAGTCCCTTGATATACAGGGTGGGGCACCAATTGTGCTACAATAAGAAATTCAAATAACTTTCTTTTTAATCAATGTATTTCATTTATTTGTTTTTTATTGTATAGAATTTACTATTTCTTCGATAACCTGTATGAGTTAGTGACGATTGAATGCAACGAATTATTGAGTTTTCGTAGGGAAATAAAATGCTTTAAGGAATATGTAGTTTGTTGACGACTGACTTCACAGTTAGTTCCCCAAAGGATCGCGATGGACCCATTATGATGCGTGATTAACCTAACCTAACCTAACATTCATAATTGGTATGAGAATGACAAATAAAACTTGTACTAGGTATATTCCTTAAATTTCGCAAAGATCACGAAAGTCAATAAAAAACTAAAGTTACAGAGAATCAATACTTCCATCAATAAGTTTAATTAAACAATTTGGGCAACTATCGAGTCTTTTCAAGACACGGCAAGTCGAAAACCATATATCAATTGGTAAAAGTTGGGAGGACATGGGGATCTTGGTGGCCCAATCGCCTGTGTGACAAATTTATTAATCTCGCCTGGACATTTTTTATCCGTTAGATATGACATCGATAATAAAGTGACCAATTGAAAATGTTGAACATTTCATGTTCATGCCCAGCATTTCGAAATGTTGAATTTCGTCTCTGCATTTGGAATGTCAAAACGAACAAAATATTTAATTATCCCAGCACGTCCTTCAGCTCACTGAATAAAAAAAACAGATAGACCGTGTAATATCCGATCTAAAAAATGAAACGCGCTGGTTGGAAGTTCAATACAGATTGCTTTATTAATTCACTTTATTCTGACATCTGACATAACATATTTATATATATGTGTGTGTATAACAGGGCTCTCAAATAAATACCACATAGTATTGTTAGTAGTTAAGTGTTATACGTGAGTCCGAATACAATCTCATAACTCTCATGCAGCACCGGGAATATATAACAGACCGAAAAATCACAAAAAAGAGATGGAAGTGGGAAGATGCTCATCCACGCATATATGCCACTCCTGATCAGAAAATTATTCATCGCGGCCTGAAGGGTTGAGGTCGGGATTGTAACGGAGAATGTTTTGAGGCGGTCTAGGTAGGGGATGGTTGTCTAAAAGACGGTGTAAAATTTGGGGTGGACTGGACAAGGGGAAGGAAACGATGGGTGGGGGGGGGGGGGGGGAAGATCACTGGCAACTCTGACACGGGCCTTGGTGATCTGAGCTAATGCTCGTCGGAGGTTTGGGTCTTGCATATAGATACTAATACTCAACAGTCATAAAAAAATAATCTCCTTAAAAATAAAGATAAGTTAATGATAAATAATAATATTTATATAAAATAATATTTTTATTTAAAACTAAGTAAAAATAATAAAGCTTAAGGTACCAGCTATTAGGAATACTGTTTCAGTACAGCTGAATTGAATTCAGGAACCCATTTAACATTTATTTATTTTATTGCAGTCCGATAATATTTACATTTACATATTATGTGTTTATTTAAGAGATAAAAAAATTAAATTCTTTACAACTTCAATATTCTTAATACTAAAATGAATATAATTTAAATGGAAATAATTTTTAATAAAAGCTACCAGAAAAAAACCCTTACATGATACTTAAAAACTAATATTGCACATAAACCCAAATGTGATATAAGCAAAATATCTAATTTAAGAGATTAAGAATTAGCTCATTATCAGAACACGAACATCTTCTAAAAAAGTTGTCTTGTAAATTATATAGTACAAGCTTAATTTGCCTGACATTAGCCTTATCATGAAGCCTTACTGTTGAAAAATGCCATGGCAAATTTAGCATTAATTTTAATATTTTGTTTTGCACTCTTTGAATATTTTTTAAATGGGTCTCAGCGCAGTCAAACCACTCTGGAGCACCATAAGTGAGTATAGGCTGGAAAATAGTTTTGAATATCAAAATTTTATTATGTATGATAAGACCTGATTTGCGATTTATGAAAGGGTATAAAATTCTTATTACAAGGTTAGTTTTGTTTATCGTGTTGGCTATATGTTTCTCAAAAGTCAGTTTCTTGTCAAGTGTTAGACCTAGGAACTTGCAGCTTTCAGACGATATCAACAGAGTTTAGCTGTAACATTGTTTGTGGCAAAAAATCTGTTTTTCTTCAACGAGAAAACCAGATTGCCAGTGATTTTTGAGCATTAGCCTTGATTTTCCACTTATGACAAAAGTTTGTAAGATATTCAGTGAGCATTGTAGACTTTCGAGAGCACCTTGAGGCAATACGCTAGACGAAAAAAGGGCTGTGTCATCAGCGAACATAGCTAATTTAGTATTTATGTCCAAAGACGGCAAGTCGGACATGTAAACGTTGAAAAGTATGGGTCCCAGCACAGAACCCCGCGGAACACCACTTACTATATTATATAGAGACGATTTTACACTGTCGGCGTATACAGCAAATTTTGTATTCCCACTATCTTAATCAGATAAGTGGGAAAATTAAACATTATAAGTTTGTAAATCAACCCCTGATGCCACACAGTGTCAAAGGCTTTTTCAATGTCTAAAAGTACAAGACCAGTCGATAACTTCGAATTAAGGTTACTTTTGACGTGATTTTTAATTCTTAAAATTTGGTGGCTTGTGGAGTGACCAGCTCTAAAACCAAACTGCTCATTAGGGTATAAGTTTGCATCCTCAATATGATTTAACAATCGTTGTTTAATAAGCTTTTCAAACAGTTTACTAATTGTACTGAATAAACTAATAGGCCTGTAACTATTAGGATTATCCTTTGCTTTACCAGGTTTGTGGATAGGTACAACTTTTGCTATTTTCCAATCATTAGGGAAATACAAAAGAATCATGCAACAATTGAAAACCATTGTAAGATATTTGGTGGCTGTTGAAGGTAAGGCTTTTAGTAATCTGTTTCTAATTCCATCAAGCCCAGATGATTTTTTGGATTTTAGTTGTTCAATCAACTCCTTCACTGAGCTGTTTTTAAAAAAGTTGTGACGATTAACGTAACTTGGTAAGGAATTGAGCTCAGTAAGCTTGTCTTGGACAGTATTTTCAGTGACAATATCACTAAGACGATATGATACTGTATGATTTTGGCAAAAACAGTCAGCCAGTGCGGTTACCTTTTCCAATTGAGTAACAAGCACATTGTCGTTGACTCGAAGAGGCGGAATGTTTGAACTTTTTTTCTTTGTTATTTTTGTTACCTTCCAAAGATGTTTAGATCCCTTATCAAAACTAGATAAGAGGTTATTCCATTTTTTATTTTTGAAATTGTCGATCCCGTTCTTTATTTTCGAGTTCAAAATCTTAACATTATTTTTAAAAATAACTAGTCTAAACCGAATTCATTTTCTTCTTTCTGAATTTCGCATGCGAATCAATCGTAAGATAAATTCAGGCAATATAAGATGATTTGCATTAAAGGATTGGGTCTTATGAATAGATACTTCAGCCGCTCTATTTACAACTTCCATAAAAGAATCTATGAGACCATCAACCTGATCAGCCGATGAAATACAATCAATAGATAAACTACTTTGGTTTAAATTTTCAGAAACGTATGAGGTGTATCGATTCCAATTTGCAGCGGAATAGTTATAACTGACAATGATCAGATTACTTTGGCTTACAGAATTCTGAAGGCAAGTGTAGACCGGCAAGTGATTAAAACTTAAAGCATTAAGTATAACTGGCTGCGAAAAACGATATGCATTAGTTGAAACAAAAATGTCAATAGTTGAAGGATTTTGGGACGCGCAAGTTGGAAAGTATGTTGGTTCGAGAGTGTGTAACAAAGTAAGCGATCTGTTAAATGCAATAATATCATGAAGAATATTACCCCAACAGTTCGCTCTTAGACATTCCCACGATTGATGTCTACAGTTCAAGTCACCACCAATTAAAAAATTATCTTTTCTTCTAAACAATTTCAAAATATCTCTTTTAAACTTAGTTTTCTTCTCATTGCTACCATTTCCACTGGGGAAATACATAGAAAAGATACTAAAAATAGTTGAATTTTGTAGAACTATTTCAATACCGATAGCTTCAATAATTTCAAACTTAACAGCGGGAATGGCAAAATGTATAATAGATTTATTTATTCAAATAGCTACCCCACCCGCTTTCGAGAACTGCCTATCAAGTCTATAGCTTGCATAATTGTTATTCGCAAAGTTGTTTTCATTTTTAAGCCAGGTTTCAGTTAATAAAGCTCTGTCAATATTGTTATGGGTCATAAAATCAAATAATTCATGTTTTTTATTTTCAATGCTTGTTGCGTTCCAAGTGATTATTTTTTGGTTTATGTCAATCATATTGAATAAAGATATTTCACTGCAAGAGTGGTAATTACATTAAATTGTTCAGATTTAGAACGACAAGAACTTAATTTTGACAAGACACATCATTAAGAAGAGAAGAAATTTCATCAAAAGAAAAGAGTACTGCTACAGTTTTCCTCAGAGCCAAGTGTATTTGCACTAGTACATGGTGTTGCAATTAGTGGGTCATCTGAGCGAGATTTGATAATATGGTTTTGATTAAGAGCAATTTTTTGTACGTATGAGGTGAATTTTCAAAGTTCAGTTTGTGATAAATGTGCAATTACATATCTACTTAAATAAAAATTGTATGCACCTTAACTGTATTTTGTGTTTTAATTGGATGATTTTTGAGGTTTCAATCTGTCCCGAATTGTCCCAATTTTGGGACTTTGTGTCCCGATTTGTCCCGCTTTTTGGGCTTTTGTGTCCCGATATTGCTAAAATTCTATCTGGCAGCCCTACTATAGATACTAATAATCAACATTCATAAAAAAAATAATCTCCTGAAAAATAAATTTAAATTAATGATAAATAATATTTAAATAAAATAATATTTTTATTTAAAACTAAGTAAAAATAATAAAGCTTATGGTACTAGCTATTAGGAATACTGTTTCAGTATAGCTGAATTGAATTCAGGAACCCAATGTTCTGGTTGCTTACCTTCTCGTAAATTAGACGCAGAGAACACCGACTGTCAAGATTCTTGCTTGAGTCGTTGGGTAAGTTTATTTTTGGTCAAGGCCAATTTAGACAAGCTCTCAGTGTAGCGCATGCGCAACATCAACCCGCCACTTAACATCGATAACAATTAAACGAACAACGACAGAACCCAGAAAAGAGGCAGTGGCTTCCAGTTTTCCAGTTTTGTTTTAACTTTACACGACGTGTTCTGTACAAAAAATAAAATAAAGTTTGGCATTAATTACAGGGCTAAGACCTAGCTTCTTCAATCATTTACGTGTGCCAACTGGAGGAGGCCTTCATTTTTATGACGACGGGTCCAAACGGCGGATTGAGAAGCTCCTACTAGCAATTGATACTCTTGGATGTTTGTCAGATGTTCGCAAAAGGTGGGGCAGTGATCAATAGCCCAACGCACTAACCACTGAGATCTTGACCTAAAATTATGTCAATACGTGCGAAGCAATTGATATTTACATTAAGCGTTAAATGAATTCACTCAAAAGGGTTGAATGAAGAGAATTTCGTTTCAGTACTCAACGATAAAAAAAAATTATAGTCGAACTCAGAAAAAAGCGTTCCACATTTTTAAAGGGTTCTGATTTCATTTACTTTCAGAAACATGATTACTGGAGTCTAGGCGTTCAAAAGGAGTCAACAAGATGGCTAAACTTAACGAAGTTAACGGTGGTACCAACATGTTCATCATGATTTCATTTCATATTAGCTGATTGTTTGAGTTCTTTCGATGTGTTCTAATTATGACAGGTTCGTTGGGGTTAAGGTAAGTAAATATTCGATCATAAATAAAGTCTTCATAAGAATCGATCTCTTTACAGAGATATAAATAATATTTTCAAATTACAGCCGTTCTTAATTTCACGACCTTGCATATTTTAAAATTTGGTTTTAAACATTTAAAAAATCGGTTAAAAAGGACACCATCGCACATTGACGAAATATTTCGTAAAGCAAATTCATCCCTTGGGTTCATTAAACGGTAGTCAAAGGAATTCTCTCATTCCTGCGTGACCGGATCTCTCTACATTACTTTTTTCCGCCCCCTCCTCGAATACGCCAGCCAAACGTGGTCACCCTTTCAGCAAGTTCATGTAACCAGAATCGAAAACATACTACCCCGTTTTCTTCGATTTGCCCTCCGTGGACTTTCTTGGAACGATCCCCTAATTCTGCCTCCCTTTCAAGACCGCCTCAAACTCATTAACTTGAATAGGCTTGAAGACCGCAGGGATGCAGCAGACATTCTCCTTATTCATCGCCTCCTCTCAGGCTCTATCGATTGCCCGTCACTTTACAGCTCCAACTCCTTTAATACTAACCCTCGTAATTTAAAACTTCCCCGTCTCTTCTATCTACCAACCCACCGCACGTTCTACGGTTATAACGAACCAATTTCCCGTATGCTACGGAAGGTAAATTCAAACATTTCCATTTTTGATTTCAACCACAGCACTCCCTCCATTACACTTAGCCTCCTTCTCCATAAACCCTAACTTTATTTCCTAGTTATAAGTCTTAGTCTTTAGTTTTAGTGTTATAAGTTTTTCTCTAGCTTGTAAGTATTAGTTTTTATAAGTCTAGCTATAGTCTTAGTTTTGTAGTTCAAAGACATATAGCTAGCTTGGATTAAGCTGAATAAATGGGGGCGGACGCCCGCACCAAATTGTTTCTTAACTGTTCTGAATTTGAGATTAAGATATAAATGGTGTTTAGTGACTGGAAAATAAATTCAAATAAAAATAAACGAAATTGGCCTTTAAATATTAAATCATAAAGTTTTTAACTTTTTTTTTTTGTTTGTCCGTCCTGTGTATAAACAAATAAATTGGATTGGTTTTCCAGCACGTCAGCAGACAACTTACCACTTCCCCCTTGGGAAAAACATGGAGTTTTTTTTAATGCAATCCAAGCATTGGCATAGATTGTCGCTGCAATTATTAAAAATTCCAAATGCTTAGTGAATTGTAACCGTCTAAATTGGAATGGGATAGTTGGTTTCACTGGTATGCGTGACAACAGTATAGATTGTCACCATTACCATTCATATAAAATATATGTAAACTAAGGGTCTATTAGTTTTGAGTCATTGATTGTTGATCTTATATTGGTCGCAGACCCCTAAAAAATACTCTATTTGATCTTACCATGTCTGCCTCACCGATCGTGAGGCTGAACATAATAACACTCTCTAGGCGCCCGGGGTAGCAGACGTAATAAATGCATTTTTGTTGTGTCCCCAAAAAGTGTCATTTTATGGAAAATACTACTGCAAATAAATGTCAGGTAACGTAATTTTCATGTTTAGCACATATTCACCGGCAGCGATGTGAAAGTGGAGTTCAGAAACTTCCTACGTCCTACCGGAGCAGCACCTACCTTATAAGGATTTCTTGATCACTCTGGGGAACAGATGAATGGGATATTAAGCAGTTAGTAATTCATGTCTATCGAGATCCTAATTAAATGTCATGCCAACTTTGGGGGATAGGAAGCAGCGATTAAAGGCAGTATGTTCGAGTGCGTTCAAACAATCCATCGAATTTCATGGCATTCGTTTAAAATTGTTCTTTTTATACCCTATTCTAAGGGTATATTAATTTTGACGCATAGTTTGTAACATACCTTAATATTGCCCGTAGACCCCTAAAAGTTACTATATTTATGATCAGCATCGATAGTAATGTCGATCTAGCCATGTCCGTCCGTCCGTCCGTCCGTCCGTCCGTCCGTCGGCAAAAATTAGGCCTTTAAACTGGGCCTAGAGAGCTGAAATTTTAACCATATACTCTCTAGGGTCCCGAAATAATCAAGTTTACGAATTTTTGAAATCCGCCCACAGACACGCCCACAAACTCAAAAAAACAAAATTTTGGAAAAAATCGAATCGAAGCTAAAAAGCTGAAATTTTTTATATATGATCTATGACTCCTAAAACTGCTCGGGATATACAATTTTCAAAATCCGCCCACTGACACGCCCACAAATAAATAAAACAATTTTATTGAAAAACCATAATTTGAGCTAGGGAGCTGAAATTTATAATATATACTCTCTAGGGGCCCTTTAAGCTCATGTGTAAATATTTTCAAAATTCGCCTACTGACACGCCCACAATTTAAAAAAAAACTTTTTTTCAAAATCAAAAGTTTGAGCTAGGGAGCTGAAATTTATAATATATACTCTCTAGGGGGCCCATTATGCTCATGTGTAAATATTTTCAAAATCCGCCCACAATTTAATTTTTTTTGGAAAATCAAAGTTTGAGCTAGGGAGCTGAAATTTATAATATTTACTCTCTGAGCGATAGAAATAAGAATATTATATCCAACAGTTCGCCCAAGCGAACTGTAGCCCGTCCCTATGTTTCTTTCTATTCTCGTGAATTAAATGGTTTGCGATCTACATACAACAACTTGTAAACCTGCTCTTACCAGCAGGTAGTTTTTATTGTTTGACAACTGTATACTGGCAAAAAGCCAACTGTTTGTAAGCATTTGCCAATACTCACGATCAGTGTTGCCAAACATTTTCAGAAGCTGGGAGCTGTGTTGAAAATATTCTTAAATATTTGCTGAGTGGAACTGGGCATCCAGGAGTAAGGAAGAACCTCTGATAAGTGGTGCCTGAATGTATTCAGGCATCTTAACCGCCAATGGTGACCTATTGGTCTGTGAGACCGGGTGTGTTAAAAAAATCGAATAACTTTATTCTCCGTTAATGTTTTTTCTTGCAATTTTGAGTAGCTGCCGCATTGCACGTTACCCACCATCAGTTCACGTCGAATCTGCTTAGTGAGCACACCTTGTGTATTTTTTTTTACTATCCGGTCCGTGAGACCGTGTGTCGCCGTATATGTAAGTAAAATATTTTTTTATTATTCGCGTATTTTACATATAGATGATGTACCTGGGACATCGGGTCCTTCAAGAATTGTTCGGTGCTGTGAGTGTGGATAGAAAAAAACACAAAAACCAAGTACTCTTGCCAAAAATGCCAAAAATATTTGTGTCTTGAACACGTAGTGCCGTATTGCAATTTAGTTTTTGAGATGTTTTTTTTTTGTTATTTTTTGTTTGGAAGGATACCGATTTTTGTTTTTTTTTTGTAAAAGTTCCGAATGTCGAAAGACTAAAAAACATTATTTTCCTTAATGGACATGTGATCTTTTATTTTTTTCTAAATTTTAAAAAATGTTTTACTAAAAACTTTGTTATTTTTAATGCTCTAATAAAAAAAATTTGTTAATTTAATTTAATTTAAAAGAGCTGAAATTGATTAAATATCGTTGTTTTATTGTCAAAGAGCATAAATTAAAAAAAACATGAACTCTTAGTAACACGTTTCGAAAAATCATCAGTTGAAAACCCCGGTGCGTGAGACCGGCGTCACCATTGATCAAAGTCAAATTTGCGTCACCATTGGCGTGTTAAGACGTTTTAAAACATCAGCCGACTATGTATGTGCGCACGCCAGTGCCGATGACATTTAAAATTCTATTTATATTGGCTCGGCCACATCGAGCGGTCACACAGATAGTTTTTCTGGATGCTCGTTAACAGAGTAAATAAGTAGATATTTTTGGTGTTTTCTCTTTTATACCGACTACGCCAAACGAATCACATAACGAATTTGTAAAACAGCAAAAATCATTACGGTAATTGGATTTTTATTTTCATACAAAATAGAAATATATTATACACATATAATATATATATAATAATATATATAAAATGCGAATACAGTAGAAAAAGTTGCATTCAGACTTGATAGGCTGACTTTGAAGAAGCGCTCCATTTATACGAAAAACGCCACAACAAAACCTATGCTTTAATTACTATATTCTAGAGATGAGCTAAGTTGCTATTTTGTATTCGCAGTTATAACTGTGAATGCGATTTCTTATTCACAGTGAATGTAAACTGCTAATGTAAACTGCTAATGCGATTTCGAAATGGAGTCATTATTATAGGCTTTGTGCAGTAGAGTAGGTACCTACTGTTGGTATATCACATTGTTGCGATTGCGAATGCGATAGCCTTCCTTTCTCCCGCAGTAGCAACTTAGCAAGTAAACACCTTATGCTTATAGATATTATACTGCTAATACCATCCAACGAACCCACTTTAACTTTCTTACCAGCTGCGACTGCGATTGCGATTTCGATATGCAAAATGCTATTGCTATGAGACGTTCGCAGGTTCCGCACTTCGCACATTACCTACAAAAAGGGTAGGTAAGCTAGGTTGCATTTGCATGGGGTTGAGTAAGAGAGTGACTTGAAACGGGCGATCGATACACCTCTGCTTCATTCTTCTTTACGTCTTTCGTATTAGCCAAACATACTTTTTCGTTTGTGTGTGTAATGCGGGAAACGGGAATGCATGAGCAAATTATGTTGTGACTTGTGAATGTGATGTGACTTAGAGATAGAAGCGAGACAATATCATTTAGCAATAGCAGTTTATTTATAAGTTGATAGCAGGTTGCGAATGCGAATTTTCATTAGCAGTGAAAAATTAGCAGGTTGCTATTTTTTGCTCATCTCTACTATATTCTTTGGGCGCTAAAGTCAAAGCTTAGAGCGCTACTTTGGCTACGCTTCTCACGATCAAAGTACGAACCAACAAAGAGTAAAGGTATGTTCAGATTATTGAAACATCTGACAATATTGTCAGATCTATCAGTAAAAAAAATGTCCCAAATGTCTTACAACTGTGTGAACTTACAATTTTGTCCGCCAATATTTACAGAAAACACATTGTCGGATCATTTTTAGACCGCCATATGACAATAAAATTGTCAGGCATCTGGCAATCAATTGTCAGTCGTTGAGGACATTTGCAGACTCATTTGTTATTGTCGGACGGGCATACCTTACGACGTCTGACAATTTCTTCATTTTCAGATAATTATTTCTCATATTTGAACGCAAAACAAAGTTTCGGTGCAATTTTTTCACATTTTGGAGTTGCATTTCTGTTTTTTTATTTTTAAAAAAAAAATCTGGCTCTTTGTATTTGAAAGTTGATTATTCTGTAAATATAGCTTTATAGACTAATTTTCTTGATGAGTATTTGGGTAGTTTGGTGCTGCTTTGACGTGTTAGGAACCATGGAGTATATGCTGATTCTTTTGTTTAATTCAAATTCATTGGGAAATCAAGTAGTTCCGCGCAAAGGATGTTGTAACAATTGAAGGACTTTTGATGTATTTTTCCGATCGAGCATTTCTTTTGCAACCGTTGTTTATGGAGAATAGCGAAAAGATGTTGTTTTATTTAAAATACGAAATAAAGGTTGCCCGGATTCAATCAATATTGTTATGATTAAAGCTGTTCTAAAAGCTCTGTGAGCGAGTCTTATAAGTGTGTTGTATTTAGCTTCAGTAGGTTAAAGTGAAGATTTAAAACATTTACCACATATTGGTAGACCTGCATCACACAGATGAAGCAACACCTGCATTTGATTAGCCTCAGTGACGCAGTGTTTCAAAATCGGGACCCTGCCGTTATTTTCCGAAGTCGAACCGGCGAACCCCACAGGCGGACCAGTAGTTAAATAGGAGGGTTATGATCCGTTTAATCCTGATAATAGTCTCACAGGAAGAAGAAGAAAAAGGGAAACGTTGTTGACGATAAAAGTGATCACGATAAAATTTCAAAGACTACTGAATAAAAATGACGCTGACAATCTGCAATCAGACAATTGGTTTTTACAGATATATCGCATAAACTGTTAAGTGTGAAGGGGGGGGGGGGGGGGGGGGGGGGGGGGGGGACTATCCGGTTTTCCGCCGTCCAGTCGAAACCGAGTATTATAAAAGTAGCCCTATATGTATTAGTAAACGCAGTGTCCCATTTGTAGACTTTCAGATTTAAGACGCATTTCGATACATATGTATCTACATAATTTAATTAAGTAAACCAGCTGCAAACAAACGTATATTTTTTGCAGAGGCAGTCCGTTCATACTATATGTATTCATTTGATTTTACGCATATATGAACATTCCGCACGAAGGATTTCGATCTATCTCTTAGTCCGACACAATTGCAAGAAGCTTTTGTCATCAGCATTGCTTCATGTTGGTGGTATGTGCATTGAAAAATTCTTTGTTAGGTTTCAAAGTTAATAGCTAGCATTTCCGTTAACATTTCAGTGCTCAAGCAAAAGGAGAGCAAGCATAACAATATAAGAATATTCCACGGAAGTACAGGGTGGCTCACCAATTGTGCTACAATAAGAAAATAAACAAAAAAAAAATTGTAATCAATGTATTTATTTTTTTTTATTTTATAAAAAATTTAGTTTTATTTTATATAACTATTGTTTTTGAAGATGATAGAACGTAAATTCCCTCCATGCTCATCCACGCATAGGCGCCACCTGATCAGAAAATTATGCATTGCGGCCTGAAGGGTTGAAGTCGTGATCGCCTCAATTATTGTTTTAATGGACTGCTTCAATTCAGTCAAATTCCTTGGTTTCGTTTTGTACACCTCTTGCTTGACATAACCCCATAAAAAAAAAGTCTGGTGCAGTAAGGTTAGGTGACCTTGGGGGCCAGCGGACAGTGGAGTTTCTGGATATTATTTTGTTTTTGAATTTTCATTGGAGCTGCGCCATAACCTATGTTGTGCAGTTGCTCCATCTAGCTGGAACCAAATTCTGTTGAAACGGATACTTCATCGGCGCAGTTCTGGGTAAAAATCCTCCTCAACATCTTTAAATAACGGTCCCAATTGACAGTTACTGTTACACCGTTTTCTTCAAAGAACTATGGCCCCACACTGCACCTTGACGAAACTACGCACAAAACAATGACTCGTTCTGGATGCAGAACCATCTCATGGAGTATTTCTGGATTCGAATCACTCCATATACGGCAAATTTTGCATATTTACATTGCCGTTTAGATTAAAATGGGCCTCATCAGATATATGTAAACAAGTAATTTATCAAGCTGTTCTCTTCTTCTTTTTTGGCAAAATCTGGACGAATAGGCAATTCCAGAGTTTTTAACTTGCTTGCAATTTGGACTTTGTATGGAAACAAGTTTAAGTCATCATGAATTATCCGTTGTAATGACCGTCTGCTAACTTCAATTTGCGCCGATAAGTTTCAAGTCGAAACGCTTAGATTTGCCTGATTTAACGATGCTCTTCTTGAACCCGAACATAAGGATCTCGATTTTACGGTCCTCGTGCGAAGCTTCCAGATTCGGCAAACATGTTTACCAGCCTCATAATGGTCCATCTACTCGGGAGACTCCCGCCTAAATTCCCGTCGGGCGGAGATGAAATACTGTAAAGCATGGTACCGCTGCACTATCCAAATCCTCTTTTCGGTATCCCAAGCATTCATTTTAATAAATCTGAATAGTAACCCGCCAAATAAAACAATAACCGATTACTCACACAGAACCGGAGACATTGCAGCCTTCTATCCTCTGCCATCTACTAGAGGTCCGGCCCCCTTCTCCTCTTTCTCCCCAATTACCCATATCCCTCCTCCATCAAATCCCTAAAACCTACTTCCCCAATAAACCCCTAATCTAAGGTGGTAAGCGCCGAGAGATGCATGGCTAAGAGGGTGCTTAGTCGTTAGTTTGCAAACTTCGGATACCAGACGACCTCCGATTTTAAGATAACCTTCCTGTGGTTAGACGGGTAGACCACGGGCGACACCATATCCCGAATACTCGTGGGTTTCAAAATAAACCAAACAACAAAAGAAACAACAGAGAAAGATGCCTCTAAAATTGCATCATCAAATAGGGATGTTTTAGAACACCCTGTCGATGACGACACGACATCTGTCAAAGGGATAGAGTCGGTAATCAGCGACTCTGAAAGGGGGGAACCTGAAGAGAATTTGTCTCAACTCAGTGACTCTATTTCAGAATTCAGCACCATATGCAACAGCATATTATCGGATGAAAGACATCCCGATATAGAGGACGTACCCAAGACAGTCGGCAATGTAGCACGGACTGAGTCTGAGTACGTTAGGTTCACACCATCTGAACAGCGCAGATTTAAGCGCGCGCAGAAGGAGAGCACCATTGAGCAGGTCCGTCTCTATGCGATCCAAACGATGGAAAACAAGGGTCCCGGTGAAGCGAATGCGATCCGAGGATAATACCCCGCCTCAATCCGAAGCGAAGCGAGGTCGCACTGGGAAGACAACCGTCGACAAAGTCTCGTATAGCAATATAACGAGCTATGTTAGACTGGGTGTTGTACCGGTGGACATCGATCGTAATCCTCTCTCCAACGAACAAATGGGTTTGATACAGGAGAGGATTATGGATATCACGATCGAACAGCGTGACGAGGAGGTCCAACCAGCCTTCCGCGGTACTACATTCAAAGCCGGATGGCTCATGATCGTATGTGCGGACGCCACCACTGCAGAGTGGATGAAGACATCCTTCGCCAAGCTAAAAGAGAAATGCGGGTTAGAGGTGATGCTTGTGGGAGAGGAACATTTTCCAAAACCACATGTCATCAGAGGGTTCTTCCCGCAGAGTACCGGCGTAGCTAGCGAAAGGATCTAATGACAGTACCATGAGGAGACTCGTGGAGCTGAAGGGTATGGTCTCTTTCCGGTTCGGACAGACCAAACTTATCCTAAAAAGTGCTGACAAAACGGCTAAACAGGGCCCTAAAGACCAGAAACAGCACGTTTTGGGTTTTAAAAATGTCACAGCTCACGGCAGCACCGCAACTGACCCAACTGGGGCCAGCACCAGCGCTGCCGCTAAGGCTGCAGCTTCCAGCACGACAACACCTGTGCCAGAAAAAGAAGCTACATGCGCGAAGTCAAGCGCAGCCGAAAAGCCCGATAGTGCCCACATCACTGCCAGAGAAAGCCAAAAACGATTCAGGCCTAAGTTAGGCATGGATCGTAAGAAAGCACTGACACAAGAAGGACATAAAAACAAAAGTCCTAGAGGCAGACAAAGTGGTCTTCCTCAACAGGGTGTCGTACGTAGGAGAGGTGACAACAAGCCCAATAGAGTACGAAACCCTGAATACAGACGCAAATGATGACCACCCGTCTCAGCGTTTTGCAGGCCAACCTGCACAGGGCTATGGGTGCCTCGGACACCTTTAGCCAGCGATGTGCCGAAGGGAACATTGCTATTGGACTAATCCAGGAACCATGGGCAACCAATGGTAAGATATCCGAATTAAATTGTAAACAGAGAGAGCTAATTTTCGCCGAAGGTCCTTTCAGACCAAGGGTGGCTATCACCATTAAGAAAGATATAAAATGTTCTCTCATTCCATGTTTCAAAACTAGGGACCTGGTGGCGGTCCTAATAGAGCGCCACAAAGGCCGAGAGCTGCATAAATTTGTATGCGCATCGGCGTACTTTGCTGGAGACACGGATGTAGTGCCTCCCTTACCAGTACAGGAAATTGTCCGGTACTGTGAGGACCAGATAGTACATATCCTAATCGGCGGCGACGCAAACGCACATAATACCATCTGGGGCAGCCGAGATACAAACAACAGAGGTGAATCGTTATTAGAATATTTATATAGCAATAACCTCGTCTTTCTAAACAAGGGAAATAGTCCTACGTTTAGAAATTCCATAAGAGAAGAAGTTTTAGACCTTACTATCTCATCTCCTTTTATGAAGGATATTATAGAGGGCTGGCATGTGTCTGGCGAGGCATCTCTAACGGATCATATGCAGATCCGATTCGAGATAAGATGCAATGCCGAAAATCTAGCGGTCAGATCTGACATGCTGCCAGAAGCACCATCAACAACAAATGATGCAAATGCTGCGCAATGTCAAATAAATGATATTATTCTTGCCTCATTCAAAAGTAGTTGCAAGGTTAAAAGAACCGTGGTTAAAATGGTGGAACGATAACCTTGAGTCTATTCGAAAGAAAGTGAGAAAGCTTTTTAACAAAGCCAAACACACCGGCACATGGGAACAATATAAATCCATGCTGACCATATACAACTTTGAGTTGCGCAGATCCAAAAGAGCGTCATGGCGTGCAAACTGTGAGAAGATCGAAAAACTTCCAGAGGTGGCGCGCCTCCAAAGGGTTCTGTCAAAGGATCAAGCAAAAAGCATGGGATTGTTAATCAAATCAGAGGGAAGAAACGCTGAAAACTTTGCTTCAGGCTCACTTCCCAGGGTCTCACACGATGGTCATTACAGATGACCATATAGCGGAGGTCTCAATTCCAAGAAACCTCAGCAGAATTAATAGTTTATCCGGAAAACTTTTTAATCCGGATAAGGTTAAATGGGCAATTAACTCATTCAAACCATTCAAGGCATCAGGAACAAACGGTATTTTTCCAGCCCTCATTCAAAATGGAATAGAATTTGTATTACCATCCATGATTGCCTTATTTAGGTTCAGCTTCAACTGGGGGTATATACCAGTTACCTGGAGGGAGGTAAACGTAGTATTTATACCTAAACCGGGAAACAAGCCGAGTGAATTACCTAAATCATATCGTCCGATAAGCTTGACATCGTTTTTTCTGAAAACAATGGAAAGGATTATTGACATCCACATTAGAATATGCATATCAAAAATCATGCCTCTGCACCCTCACCAATATGCGTACCAAAAGGGCAAATCCACGGAAGGCGCTCTGTTAAGACTAACTACAGAGATAAAAAACGCCTACCGTTGCAAAGAGATTGCACTTTGTGCCTTTCTGGACATAGAGGGTGCTTTTGACAACACTGGATATGAATCCATATCAAATGCTTTGTACCATAGAAACATAGACAAACCATCTATTAAATGGATCAAAGCGATGCTGGAAAGTCGCAAAATAACTGCGTCGTCAGGAACGACCTCAGTATCAGTAACAGCCGTAAGGGGCTGCCCACAAGGGGGAGTACTTTCACCCCTTTTGCGGTCATTGGTCATCGATGACCTGCTACACAAGATGAGCAGTTTGGGCTACACCACAATTGGGTACGCCGATGATATTGTCATCATAGTTAGGGGCAAAGACTCAATAGGAGTCACGTCAAAAATGAAAAATGCTCTAAAGACAGCCATAGACTGGTGCATCAAGGAAAATCTTTCCATAAATCCCAGTAAAGCCGTCATCGTTACTTTCACTAAAAGGAGGAAATTATACCTAGGCCTAATTACAATAAACGACACGGTCGTAGAGTATTCCGACGAACTCAAGTATCTTGGAGTAATCCTAGACAAGAGACTTAACTGGAACTCTCACATAAATAACAAAATCACTAAAGCTAATAGAGCTTTATGGGCCTGTCGTCGCACATATGGCAGAACCTGGGGAATCTCTCCAAAGATCGTCTACTGGATCTACACAGTGATGATAAGACCCATTATAACATACGCCTCCATAGTATGGTGGACAAAATCCACACAAAAGGTCGCAATAGAGAAGCTCAAAAAAGTACAAAGGCTTGCGTGCCTTGGTATCTCCCGAGCCATGCGAACCTGTCCAACAGCTGCCATAGAGGCAATAACAGGAATAACACCTCTCCACATATACATTCAAAAAGTGGTGATCCGCAGTGCAATAAGTCTAATACAGTTAAATGAGATAAGTCTTAATAATCATCCGGAACTAAAGACCCTTCTCAATGAACTGCCAGAACTTAACATGAACTGCGCGATCACAGACCGCATTCAAAAAACACTATGCTTCAACAAACGGTTCTCCACGGAGATCCCCAAGAGAGAAGCATGGGTTAGTAATAACCCACCAAACAGCCACAACGGCATAAAGTGGTATACGGATTGTTCTTAAATGGAAACGGGGGTAGGAGCGGGAATATGCGGACCACACAAACGCTTCACGATACCCATGGGCAAAAGTCCCAGCGTATTTCAAGCAGAGCTCCACGCCATTCAAGAATGCGCCAGCCACATTAATTTATCTGGCATAAAAGGTGCAACCATCCATATATTCACGGATAGTCAAGCAGCTATAAACGCCCTTAGCTCGCATATCATTGACTCCAAATCAGTCATGTACTGCTTCAATACCCTACAAACACTCGAAATAAGAAACAAGACCAAATTATGGTGGGTTCCGGGTCATGTCGGGGTAGAAGGTAACGAAAAGGGCGACGAACTGGCCATAAAAGGTTCAGAAACACCTTTCATAGGTCCCGAACCTTTCTGCTGCACTCCTAGATCAACAGCAACGGCAGCAATAAAAAGCTGGGAACATAGAAAATGTATCCATCTTTGGGAAAGCATCCCAGGTCTAAGACAGGCCAAACGAGCCATTCGGCCCTTCAATCAAAATGCCAGCAAATGTCTAAACCTAAGCAGGCATGATATCAAAAACTTAGTAGGTTACCTTACTGGTCACCATGGTTTAGTACACAAAATGAGAATTTCAGACTCTCCTGAGTGCCGACTCTGTCTTGAAGAGAACGAGTCAGCTGAACACATTTTATGTGAATGTCCAGCCCTTAATGGAATTGGAAAGAAGATCTTTTTCAGGGAGCAAATGAGCCCCGAGGACATAAAGAATTCTTCTACTGGTAAAATTGTCCGCTTTATACGGAAAGTGGAAATTCTACTAGTTTAAACTTTTCTGGCCCATATGGTACAAAAGATATTTTAGGTCGAAGTACCCCCCCCCCCCCCCCCCCCACCCTTATAAATCGCCTTGGCGAGCCAGAATTTTAAAAAAAAAAATCCTCTGCCATCCCGGGCACTCTGCTTCCAGTTCTCCAGTCCAAGCGCTCTGGCATTCATGATTGCTTTGTCTTTAAAACAGAGGTTCGGTCTTCCTTGCCTTCTCCAAGCAGGGGGCTGGGAAGATCCTTTTCCATTCGCTCAATGTTGCCGAGCCAATGTAGTCGACGAGATTTAGCTTTTAGACTACATCCACATCTTTGTAAAGCTCATAGAATTTGCGGTTGTCTTTTTCTCCATTCGCCCTCCTCGCAGGATCAAATATCCGACGGAGTATTTTTCTTTCAAAAGAGCCCAATAGCTTCCCTTTTCTACTCGTCGTCCAGGACTACCTCGAAGTTATTGCTACCAACAGTGACGTTTTATCCTAGGCGGTGAACAGATGTTTGTTTGTATGTACTTTGTCTAGTCCTCATTTACTTTAAGACGAACCAATTTCGCCTGTTCTTCTATCGCCGTGAAAGCCTCTAACACAGAACGGCTGGGAACAGCCGATGATGCCGATATCGTCCGCATACCATAGTAGCTGGACGGATCTATTGAAGATATTGCCTTCTGTGTTGACACTTGTCCTTCGCACTATTTTCAGAACAAGACTTGAAGTAGTCACAAGACAGCGCATATCCTTGCCAAAATGCGATACAAATTTGGAGTAATTCGGAAAAGCTGATTCCAAACATCCCATTACACAGCGTGTTTTCAAGTGTCGTAACCTAACTAACATATGCAGTGAACATGAAGTCAATCGATCAAGTGGTTTGGCTGTAATGAGGCCTCACACATACGAGTATCTACGCATAAAGGATTTAACATATTAAAAAAGGTTAAAAATCAATAAACCACGGTAAAAAAGTATTTATCTTTTGAGACCAAAAATAATATAATATTTTTGCGAACATTTTTATTGTTACTTGAATAATTCCAAATTCTTTAAATTAATTACCTACATAATCTGTGGGTGATGTGAATAAAGCGAGCCGCTGCTAGTATATAGTTTAAAATTCATAAATAGAAGAGGGTCATTGATAGTGACACACATCTCTTGTAATAGCCTTTCTTCCTTGTTTCTGTTTTTTTAGTTAGTTAATTTGTCGCCGTGCCATGTCATGTCGCCAAGTCAATTTTTTACACACAAATTTGCATTCATCTTCTACGAGGTACGAATTTGCATAATTTTAATGAAGCTCGAAAGGTTGATACCATAGAAAGAGAATTTGTATGCATTGTGACAGAACATTAATTACAGAATAAAAACGAAAAGTAATAAGGGTACCCAACCCATGTTCCCTTTTAGTAAAACGTTGATAACGTTCCGGCAAGATAAATATTTTAAGCTCTTAAAACTAAATGGTTTATTAGTTTGTTAAAGGAGCTTAACAAAGATAGACCAGCTAGAAATACCTGCATATATTATTTGTGCTAAAGAAGAACGTCTGGGATGTTTTGATCACGTTAATAATATATATTATCTATGTTACAAACACGTACCATTATTGCAGACGATCCCCTTACAACGAACTATATCCACAACACCACTTATCGGCAATGTACCGGGTTGCGAGAGGAGGACTTCTATGGTTTCTATCTATGGTAATCTAAACATTTCTTTTAGTAGATTTTTACGTGAGCATTTTGTCCGAGTCTGTTCTATTTTCATTGTTTATACCCTATTCTAAGGGTATATTAATTTTGACGCGAAGTACCTTAATATTGTCCGTAGACCCCTAAGAGTTACTATATTTATGATCCGCATCGATAGTAATGTCGATCTAGCCATGTCCGTCAATCCGTCCGTCCGTCCGTCAGTCCGTCTGTCGGCAAAAATTAGGCTTTTAAATTGGACCTAGAGAGCTGAAATTTTAACCATATACTCTCTAGGTGCCCGAAATAATCAAATTTAAGAATTTTTGAAATCCGCCCACAGACACGCCCACAAACTAAAAAAAAAACAACTTTATCGAAAAAATCGAATTTTGAGCTAGAAAGCTGAATTTTTTTATATAGCAATAGCTATGATCTTTAACTCCTAAAACTGCTCGGAAGATAAAATTTCTAAAATCCGCCCACTGACACGCCCACAAATAAATAAAACAATTTTATTGAAAAGTCAAAGTTTGAGCCAGGGAGCTGAAATTCATAATATAGTTTTTTTCGTTGTTTTGAATCACGTGGTAATGAATGTAAGGTTATTGATTCAAAACAACAGAAAAGAAATTGACGGAAAAAAAAAATTAAAACCAGGAAAAATTGTGTGTGTGATAGTTTCTTGATTTAATTTTCGAAATTTTTTAAATCCTTCGATAATATGGGAAAAACAAAATGCAATATGAAAGAAGGCTATATTATGTTTATATTGTAGACAAAAATTGGGATTATGTAGATAAATTCAGTTTTTATGATAATTTTCCAAATGAGGTCATAAAATCAGTCCTTTTTTCGTTCCACCTGTTTACGAATAGTAACTAAATCTATCTGTTATCAGATTTTAAATCCAATATAAAAGCATAATTTTATGACCTTATTGGGAAAAGCATCATAAAAATTTGAATTATCTGCCTAATATCATTTTTTCTACAACATAAACATAAAATAGACTTCTTATATTGCATTTGGTTTTCCCATTATATTGAAGGATCTAAAAAAAAATTCCTAAAATTAAATCAAAAAACTACCTGTTCGTAAACACGAGAAACGGAGTGTATACGAGTATATGACGTGATTGATGAATTTGTGCGCATTTTTTCTTCGCCAGTCAGTTCCAAAGTCTGTATTCTAATTCAGGCATGTTTTTTTTTTTGATATCCATTATAAGAGGAACACTTAGCACTGTTCATGTTCCTTTGCGGTGGTTAAAGTGCCCTTTTGAAGAATCCCCTACTAGTGAATTCTAAATGTCTTGTGGTCTGCACTCTTTCCTCAATTCGTCGATGATAAGATGTAGATAATTTTTCATATTGGAAATAAATACTTCGCATTTCTCTTTGTCCAGTTTATACCATTTTATTTGTAGAAAAACCTTTTGATAGTCTATTTTTCGTGACCGTTTTGCATAAAAATGTCCGTCAAGGCGAAATGGTGTTGCTGGGCGATAGCCTCTCCATGGATCACTTTGCAATGTTTTTCCCGAGGCCTTACAAAACGTGATACCAAATGTCAATCTGAGTTTAATTTTCGCAACAGCTATAAGTAATCATGTGCCGTCTTTGTTTGATGAACATGGTATTCAGAACGATAAAACCGTATTACTTGCACATACTTAGGGTAGTTTCACTCTTAGCGTTCCTGATCCCAGTCCTTCATGGCAATCTTCATTGTTCATTGCTTTGGTATTTTCTTCATGTGAAAATCTAGCTGGAATGAATCTTTTTCTTTCTGCTCACATTCGACTTGGGGAACATCTGAATATGCACTGACTATATTCCACACCTCACTTTGCATTACTAGTTTGAGAGACATCATCAAGCGATAACTGGACTTTGAAATGGTAAATACGCTGGCAAGTAGCTCTGCCGGAAAGATGATAACGGTTCCGATCCTACCATGTTCCGTCCCTTAGTAAACCATCTTGTAAGCTTGTGTCCTCATGCCCATTTTTTTCATAGACACACAGGCTCTCCATTCGTCTTCTAAACAAAATTTCTCGAACAAAAACCACTCATACTGCCAATGATCCAACTCGCGACTCTTAGGTTAGGCCTAAGCTTATGCATTACTTTGCTATCATTCGGAAACCGAATAGCTCTGACCCGAGCATTTTCGACAGTCTCATAACTGCAGCACAGAGGCAGGCATTATTACCGTTTTATCAAACTAATGCGCCAACACCAGCATTTTGATTGACATCAGTGACGAATTAATTCTAAACCGAAAAGTCTACTGATACTTGTTGAGGTAAATCACCGAACTGACCAGTGGGGAAGCAGACATTTGGGATCTGCCTGCGAAGTAGTTTTTTTTACTCGAAAAAAAGAGACCTAGTGTTTTACGCTGATTCTGTTCTTAAAATTTGAGAAGCTTCCCGCGATGCATGATGAATCTTAGTTGATGTTGATGTTAGGTAAAAATTTATTGATTTCTCTGTTTCTCGAAAAGCAAATAAAGTACCACTTCGTGAATTTATCAATTTCTAAAGTGCCGAATCCATTTCTTAAACGTCAAAAACAAACTAAATGATAAAATTTCAGAAAATTTCACAAATCGTATGTAAAAATCATTGCGATTGTTAATAAAGTGTATATTTAAGTGAAAACGTAAGCTATCAAAGAGTTAAAAGTACCTTATAATAGAGAAAAATCCTGAGAAAGTATGTTAAAGCAAAAAAAAAAACGCTTGTGCAGCTCTTGATGCAGCCATATATCCAAACATTTTCACTTTTTTTGTATAATTTTGTTATTTGTTGTTGTTCATCTATATATTAATACGGTGTTGCCTATAACGTGTTTCCCCCCTTTTTTGCTATAATACTTCACATAGATATGCCAGCACTATATATATTTGGGTAGGGGACAGTACATAGAAGTGCACAAAAAAAAAATTATCCACATATAAACACACTTTATGAATTACAGCAGGTGAAAAGTAGCGAATTTGATGAAATTACATTTACAACAACAACAACAACATTGCTGTGTGAGGCAATAATCTGCCAATCTGAACGGAAAAATGTTATATCATGAAGTTACTTGAAATTTTTTTTTTACCGTTATCATGTATTGGCTACACAGCGCGGGCGTTAGGGAAATAAGGATAAGAAGAAAAGGAGAGTTGCCGATGCACGTTGGTTTTGAATGTTTGTAGGTTATAATATTAAGGAAAAATTGAGCGTGGAAGATTATTCCACATTCGTGTTGTACGGCTGAGGAAAGACTCTTTGTACTTCACTGTACGTCTGAATACAGGCTTGAGGGTAAACTGATGGACATTCATTGCATGGCGGGTATTGCGGTTGAAATGTTCAAGGGGTGGAATGCAACTGGCTATTTCGTTAGAGCACTTACGGTGGAAATACCGATAAAATAACGAAATCAGGAGACATTGCGACGATGACTAAGAGAGTCAATCGATCTCACGATGTCTCGGTCGCCTATGCGTTTTAGCGCGCGTTTTTGGATCCTGTCAAGTAGCTCCAAATAAGTTATTGGTGCACCAGACCAGATATGAGCGTTATACTCGAGTTTCGGGCGAATAAACGCCCTATAAATTGTAGCCAGATCAGAAGGGGTGAAATATTTCTTTCATCGCTTAAGAAAGCCTAGACATTTCGCTGCGTTCTTGGCGAAATCGAATATGTGGTCATTCTAACGAAGGCTGTCTTTGACACACATACCGACAATGGAAAGTCTTTCGGTTTCAGCGATGCAAGTGCCATTCATGGATAATGGCAGTGTGTGTGGGTTTTGCTTTAATATCAGGAGACAGCATTGTGTTTTGGAAGCATTAAATTCCACTCTATTGGTTGTAACCCACTGAGTTATGCTGTTATGATCGGAATTTAATGAACTTAACATACGTTGCCGCTCCAGTTCTACACCCCAAGAAGTGGGGCGTGACCCAAGAAACGAGTATGAAAAGCTGAGGATACTGTCATCAGCAAAGGAATGGATTGGATTAGAAGTAACAGACAGGAGATGTATAAAAATGAGAAAGAGGGTCGGGGACAGGACGGAGCCTTGGGGAACACCAGCATTTATTTGGTGAGTTGCAGACTTGAAACGCTCCAAGAAAACTTGAATTAAACGGTCCGAAAGGTAATTTCTAATCCATTGGAGAAGATTATCATTGATTCCAAATGCACGCATTTTCGACAAGAGAGATTGATGCCAAACTCTCTCAAATGCCTTTGAAATATCAAGCGCAACGATCTTACTTTCACCACCTTGGTGAAGAGATTGGTTCCACTTTTCGGTTAGATATGTTATCAAATCACCGGTGGACCTATTGCCCCGAAAACCGTTATGCCGGTCATTGAGATGTTTTCGAGATTCAAGATATTTCATTAGCTGACGGTTGATCAGCGTTTCCATGATCTTAGAAAGAAGGGACGTAAGTGCAATTGGTCGGTAGGAGGAGGGAGAAGAAGATTCGCCTTTTTTTGTTGCAGGCTGGACAAATGCTGTTTTCCATCTTCCCGGGAAGAGTCCTGAATAATAGGACAGATGGAAAAGCTTACGAAATGGTTTTGCCAGCGTAGAAGAACACCTCTTCAGAACGATGGGGGAAATACCATCTGGACCAGCGGATGTATGTATGTCAAGATCTCGAAGTACTCTAGCCACTGTACGAGTGCGAAAGTGGATTGGACCCATGGAGTATTCTACGCGCTCGAGTACGGGGGGAGATAAATAACAATCTGGGAGCGTTAAGCTAGCTGCAAAGTGAGCAGCAAGCAGATTGGCTTTATCCAAAGAGCTGACGGCTGGAATGTCGTTGTAAATGAGTGCCGGGATAGATGACGAGGCCGAATTCTTAATTTTTTTGACAAACGACCAAAAGTTTTTACTTGTTTTGGGACTTTGTAGTATTTTTGAAGTAAAACTTCTTTACGCACGCTTGACTTGGGGAGTAAGCTGGTGAATGCGACACGGAAGTATAGACCAATGTAGACTTCCGGCGCAAGTTAAGTAGAGACCAATGTAGACTTCTGGCGCAACGAAGTGTACACCTTAGGGTACAAAGGAAGCGTAGACAAACGTAGACTTCAGTGATGGGACTTTGTGAAAAAATGTCCGAAGTAGAATTAAAAAAAACGCAGTAGATTCAACTGTTTCGCAGTAGATTTTTATATATTCAAAATATAAACAAGAAGTTTATGTTTCTTCTTACACATATGTAAATAATTTAAAATAATAAAATAAACATTAATTTTTTCTTCAAAACATAACAAAAACAGATCAAAACAAAAAATCATAGGCATTCATATCAGTCACATGGTATATCTGTTTTCAATGTTATTTGACTAAGATGTCCTTAGAACAGCAAAAAAGATCCTTAAAAGTCGAAGAAAGGATATTTTTCCAAAATGCTGATAGAATCCACACGGTGTATCTGTATTTAATGTTATTTGACTTAAAGGTCCTTGCAACAACAAAAAAGGTCCTTAAAAGTCGAAGAAATGATATTTTTCCAAAATGCCGTTAGAATCCACATGGTATATCTGTGTTCAATGTTATTTGACTAAGAAGTCCTTGCAACAACAAAAAATGTCCTTAAAAGTCGAAAACAGAATATTTTTCCAAAATGTCATTAGAATCCGCACAGTATATCCCGGCTCAATGTTATTTGACTAAGAGGTCCTTGCAACAACAAATTGGGTCCTTAAAAGTCGAAAAAAGGATATTTTACCAAAATGTTTGTTGTTCCTAGCACCCCTCATTCAAATAACATTGAACTCATATATACCGTGCCGTTTCTAAAGACATTTTGGGAAAATATTCTTTTTCGGGTTTAATTATTGTGGCTCCAAGGACCTCTTTGTTAAATTACCTGATTTAAAATAAAAGGGACATTCAATCAATTTTTATTTTAAACGCAATATGCATAATAAATCCCAATAAATTATCACAATTTTAGCAAAATAAAAAGTTTTGATTTAGTTATTATTACCTAGGCAGCTAAAAAGCTACAGCTAAAAACTAACCAAAATCGGAAGTGTAGACCAATGTAGACTTCCCTCAATACCGAAGTGTAGAAAAACGTACACTCTTTTGTTACAACCTTTTGGCGGAAAGGTTCGTGGAATGGGTAAACACCCCTGAATCTCCTCAATAGAGGGCAATACTTAGCTTATCATCTATCCAAACCGATCCAAAGGAGAACAGTTGCCGACAGATGGAATTTTCCGGAAGTGAGTAAAGTCATTGTGTCCATGAATCGCAGTTCATTAGTTGGAAATATAGAGCGTCACCGTCATCGTCAGATTTTCAGATCGGACGGCAAAAAACCAAAGTTTGAGCTAGGGAGCTGAAGTTTATAATATAGACTCTCCAGGGGCAGTTGATGCTCATGTGTAAATATTTTCAAAATTCGCACACCGGTGATGTTTCCCAGGGTGCCATGGCTATCATATATGATAGCCGACTATAATTTCATTTGAGGCTCTGGCTTTTAGAAATGATAGCCATTATACGAGTACGTACAAATTCTGTATGGGGCAAAGTTGCTTGGCACCTTACGATAATATAAACGTTTTTGGTTTGAGCAAGTATGGAAAACTTACTGAATTATGACCAAAATTGTTAGACCATTGTTAGATAGTAATAATTTTGAAAGAAAAACTATATATAATGTTATAATATAACTCATTTCATAAACTTTATTTCAAATAGAATTAAAAAAAAACAATTTCACAAAATTTAAGAAGCCTAGCTCCAACTAAAGTATATTTCATAAAAACAAGGAACAATTCTTTTGACAGATATTCATATAATATATTCATGAAAAGATAGTGCAATTTTCACTATCTTTTCATGAGGTGCCAAGGCTATCATTTTTAATAGCCAGGACTAAAGTCGTCCTGGAAGTCCAGGATACATCGCAAATGTATTTTATGTCGATCTTTTGTAGTCTTATTTGATGAAAAGTACAATTAATGACATTTTTTGTGTTGGCACCCCATGAAATTTTCTCAAATTTGCCTTGGCAGCCAATGTGTTAAATTAGATGGAGCGAAAGAAGTTTTACTTCAGTCGTGTATTTAATTTACTCTATCAGATAATTTGTTGAAATCAGTACACGACTCTGATCGTTAATTCATTTTATTATTCATTTAACCCTAGAAAGATAAACTGCGCCTCGGAGGCGCCCGCGAAATATATATATTGTTTTCTTCTTTTAACCGACGCTCGAACAAACTTGTTTTTTTAAGCCAACTCAGTCGTCGATTTATACTTGCGATTGACGGTCGTTCCGGTTCGGTAAGTACCACCGTTTTTCAGTTATGGTAATGCGCTATTATCAGCATATGAAAATTAAATACCGAAGATCTCTAATTTTGTGTTCCTTTTTGTTATGGATTTATAAAATCCTACTTCTCTTTAAAAAACAGAAAAATTAATAATATATGTTTATGTTTTACTTTATTGCTAATAATGTAACAATAAAATGAAACCCTAAAAAAAAATATTTATTTAATTTTGTAAAAAAAAACGTTTTTTAATTGTGCGCCTCCCAGGCGCTTGTTTATCTTTTTAGTACTAAAAAATAAGATTATCTTTCTAGGGTTAAAATAGGTAGGTACACATTAATTTAATAAATTACAGGAGCTTGCTCCCCAGTACAGGTGCGTATATAATGCTATATGGGAAGGAACTGAGAAATTGAGCGCGACGATAAAAGAAAAGGAAAGATCTGATGAGGCAGGGCTACAACTGCCAACAAACATGGTTTGTTCGGCCCGGAGCCGAATGGACGCGACCCGACAAATTTCGAATTTTATTTATTATTATCAAATCTGACGAGCTTCGAGTTTCGTTTTTTACGTGCGACCACTACAAATTATCTGAGACCAGCTCGCTTGAGTGTCCATGCAGTGGTAAAATACAAACCCAAATAGTTCGTTGTCCGTAAACTGCAGTCAGTCAATAAGTTAGAGCTAGGTAGGTAGGCATCAGTGGCGAGGCGCCCATATAACTCGATTCACGCCGATTACCTTTTAAAATTCTACCTTTCAACAATGTTTCAATCCAACAAGCAACATGCATCTTAATGTGTGTATATAAACATAAGATTTGTATGTTTCCGACACCTGCACTTGCAAGCAACAAATTCTACCAAACCACCACCTGCTATTCACCTGCTCTCATATCGTTCTACTGCTCTACGCACACAAATACTCACACCATTGCATGCCTATTCTCCAACATCACATACTCCTCTCCATACCCCATAAGAAACACATACGCAAAGCGATAGCAAAACAAAGCATAGTAACCCGGAAATTTTCGCGTTATGAAATATGTGGCTGGTTAGAACAAATTGGCTTTCTTTCCTTGTTTTCCCCTTATCGTTCACCGCGTTTGGAGTTCGGTTCGATCTACTGTGGCGAACAGACGTGTGCTCTCGAACCCGAATAGAAAACTCTTTAGGAGAAGATCTACGATTCGTAAACCGGCCTAGGCCGTAATACCCTTATCCATCAATTCTTTACTTTGTGATATAGTGACTCTTAAAAGTGGCATACTGTGAAATATCCAAAAGTGATCCTCCAGCTCATATGCTGGAAGATAAAAATAGTGAAAATTCTAGCAAAGCACACGCTTATGCAAAAACAAATACCTCGAATGACACGAGTCATCACTGCAGTAATGCAAAAAACACTCTCTCAATAGAGAAACTGCATCACGAAAGAGCAGTCGATGGACCCACTGCTGTTAAAATAATAAATACACACCGTGAGAGCGAGCCAAATTGCAATAACAACACTACCAGTATGGACGTAAGCACCGATCACTCCACATCGAATAAGTGGACAACTGTTATCGGAAATCTTAAACACGCCGCAAGCAGCTACCAATCTAATGTATGGAAACGAAGGAGAAATGTGCGTGACGATGAATCATCGCCTAAGCGAATTGCTTCGCAAAATCGATTTTCGGCACTCGCTGATATGGAGCGTCAAGAACCTGAGCCAAACACAAGTGAACCAATCAACCTCACCCCTGCAGATCATCATTCCAACGTTGAAATGAATAATAAACCCACTGCCAATGCAACTAAAAACATTAGTAACGTATCTTTCTGTCCACCAATATTTATATTTGGTGCCAATTGCGAACTTATCAGTGAAGTTATTAGACTCGCTGCAGTTGAGTGTAAAATTACAGATATAAAGCATAAATTTGTAAATCTGAGCTACCGGAAAACTAAAGTATTTGTAAATAACGCTAAAATTCACTCAATTATTATTGATAAATTACGCGGGACGGGTATAGGTGCTTTCTCTTTTTCACCTAAGTAAACGAAACGGGTTTCGGTAATGCTAAAGGGCATCGATGGTGACACGCCTGTTAGTGTTATTGAACAAGCTCTAAAAGCTATATCTCCTGGCACCAAAATTGGTAAAATTACACCTTTTTCCACAGCTAAATCAAAAGAAATGGGTGTAAAACTTAATATGTTCATTGTCCAATTAGAACTTGGTGAGTCCATTAAAGATTTAATTAGTATAAGATATTTGCTTAACCAACGGGTATACTGGGAAAAAAAAAATCAATAAAACAGTAATTCGGTGTTACAGGTATCAAAGGTTTGGGCATTCTGGCGAATGTTGCGCCTATAATAGTAGATGCGTTCTGTGTGGCGAGTCTCATGATTCAGAAGCATGTATCGCATCCTTTAAAACGCTTAAAGAGACAAAACAGGATACCCCTGCTTTAAAATGTGTCAACTGCAACGAAACTGGGCATGCTGCTAGTTACCAAGGCTGTCCAGCTTATCTTAAATATAGGGAAAAACGGGATCAACTGACCCAAAGAGCAAGACAGGTTGCGAACCAAAATAGATCGGTAGTACCTTTTAAAGAGCTGATAACAAAAATTAGACAATTTTGGCCCACTTATCAACAGTTACAGTCTACAGAAGATAAAATGTTCGCATACCTTGAGTTTGTGGCCTCTATAGTTGTATAATACAGACAACAAGATTACAAATTATGTCGATAAATTGTAACTCTATAATTTCCCATGAAAGAAGACTAGATTTGTTCAACACACTAAAAACCCAAAAGCCCCAAATATGTCTCCTTTCGGAAACAAGGCTATCCCGGAAACATAAGCCCTCATTCGATGGCTTTAACTTTATCCCAGGCTACTCAGGTAGAGGAACAGCAGTTGTCTTAGACCAAAGGTATAAGTACACTGAAGTTCCTTTCCAGAGCGACATCTTTTCAGTTTGCCTTGTAAACATTACAACACGTAGTAGTTCTGGGTCACACAAAAATATTTTAATAGGAAGCATTTACATTCCCTCCAATGCCGGTCGAAGATTACCCAACGAGCTTGACAGACTTTATACTGTTATCAATTCGTTTGATGCAGTTATACTTGGAGGAGACTTCAATGCACGCCACTCAGAATGGGGTGACACGCTTCACAATCAAAATGGTAACCAAATCTATAATTGGTTTTACAACGGGCCGTATTTGGGTATAGATCTAATCGCGCCCAACAGTCCCACTTTTCCCAGATCGTCCTCCGTTCTTGATTTCTTCCTGATATCCACATCCCTTACCAGCAATAACCTGAGTCCTCTAGTTTGCTCAACTTTTCCAACGAATTCGGATCATTTTGGTATTAAAATACATCTAAACATAGTCGATTTTCTTCCAATTTTAGTGCCACCGGCTACGTATAGATGTTATAAGAACACTCACTGGCTAGCTTTTAGATTGGGACTTCATCATCGTATTTGCTCTCTGAATATCCCTGCTGAAAGAAATATAGAAAACGAGGAAATAGATAATTTTATAACGAAACTTAATGATCAAATCAACGCCAGCGTTGAATTGTACTCTTCCGTCCGCGAAGTGAAAAATCTGAGATATCACAATATATCAGATAATACAAATAAATTAATAAAGCTGCGAGGTGCCTGGCTTACTCAACTGAAAAGACTGTACCACCGACACCTAAACAGTATTAATGATGAATATCGTCAACTTCATGCTAGGATACAGTGCTTGAGTAAAATCATTAAAGATAGGGTGCAGATTGATAACAACAATGCTTTTAAAGAAAGATTAAATAAAATCAGGCCCTCGCCGCAAGCGTTTAAGGAAATTGATAGGATAACAGGAAGAAAATTCTTCGGAACCAATATTGGGAAAGATATTTTGACCCACAACGGAGAGAATTTAAAAGATGTTGAAAGTAAGCTGAGAGCGTTCAAAGATTTTTACTCCAACGTGTACTCGGGTCTAGAAACACCTCCAGATCAAACAGAAGAGCATAACATCCACTCGACAGTAGATTCATTTTGTAATACTGAGGATAATTCAACCCTTACTAATTTTTCGCCTTCAAACACCGCAATAAGCCCAAACAACGTTGAGATTTTTGCATCTCCAAATACGGTCAGCATGCTGAGAGCAGCTCTGAACAACAAAAAGTCTGCTGGTATAGATAATGTATCAAATTACATTCTTCGAAAATGTCCCACCTCTCTCGACATGACGCTATCTGCTATCTTCAACCACTGTCTAAACAATGGCTATTTTCCAACAATTTGGAAGAAGGGAAAAATACTTCCAATAGCTAAATCAAAGAGGGCAAGGGATATAAAAGACTTTCGTCCAATATCCATGCTATCCAATATAGGAAAGCTATTTGAGAGGTGTATAGCAGAGAAGTTAAATAACTTTTGCGAGGAGTCTCAAATAATTCCAAATAACCAATTTGGCTTTAAAAAGGGCCATTCGACGGAGCATCCATCATTGGTGCTGCATAACAAAATTGTTCAGAACCTAAGAAACAGGAAATGTACTGTAGGTTTTGATATAGATCTGGAAATAGCCTTTGACTCAGTTTGGCACAAGGGCTTGCTCTTTAAGCTAATTAGGCTTAATTCGCCAAGGTACTTAGTTTTTATAATTCTAAGCTTCCTCAGAGATAGATTTAGCTCTGTTATCGTAGGCTCTGAGTACTCGAACCCAATCCTGTCAGGTGTGGCCCAAGGATCAATTCTATGACCACTCCTTTTTAATATCTATATTCATGACTTTCCTTTTCAAAATACAATGCAAGATAATCCTAGTGTTATCCTGTACGCAGATGACTCTATGATATTAGCAAGCGACACAAGACCACAGGTTGCACTAAATAAGATTCAGGAAAATATACCAACTCTTTTAACTTACCTTAAAACGTGGAAATTAAAAATGAATACTAATAAATGTGGCATAACATGCTTCAGAAATGCAAGCGGGAAAGGACATCATCTTGCAGTCAAAGATAGTAAGTCTCTAAGACTACAAATAAATGGAAGTGAAATTCCCCTTCGAGACGATGTAAAATACCTCGGTATTACCTTCCATAAAAGACTTAGCTTCAATATGCATGCCCGAGAAACGTTGAAAAAAGCTAAAATGGTCACAGCAATGCTTAAGCCAATGCTTAATTCCACATAAGTTTCGCCAAACAGTAAAATTTTAATGTATAAGACTTTGGTGAGACCAATATTAACTTATGGATTTTGTACCTGGTTTACAATTTCGCCCACTGTAGCCGAAGAGCTTCAGACTTTTGAAAGGAAAATCTTAAGATTCTGTTGCGGTAAATTCAGGAGACCAAACAAAAAATGGTTTTCGAACAAAACGCTTTATTTTGAAAACAAAATCAAACTTTTAATGACATACCAAACCGAACTACTTGTTAAAAAATTAGAGATTGTACGTGAACATCCTACCCCGCTTGTTAAATGTTTAATGGACTCAAATATTACCGATAGTGCAGAGGAACATTATTACCTTTCACCATTTAACCTGTTAAATCCAAGATCTTTACACACGCTTAGACCAAACGAAAATCGAAACTTTTCCGTTCCCTTTTACGAAAAAGCATCCCCGTCCAATTTGTGGCGATAACTTTTTCCTCTTTTTTCCGGTAGCGTACAGAATTTTTTTTCTAACCACTTCAGCTTCTGCTCTGCTTTTGGACATATTATGGCTTTAATATGGTATTCGTTAAGCGGATCACAAGCTAAAGTGAATTACTATAGATACACTCATACATTTACAATTGTTAATAACTTGCACAATTTGTTAAGAACTATTGACCTAATATGTCTTATAAAGACCTAAAAAGTACTTAAAAAATATATAATGCCTTATATTATTTTTTTTTTTTTTGTAATCTAGTCATAATTATACTTTAGTTTTAAGTGCTCCTTGAAGAAATGTTGAAGTTACGCCGGGAGCAAGCGTACGTAGAACGTAATTTCTTACTCATACTTTGCTTAAAATAGATTAAATTGTTGAAAAATCAATTTTTATATTTTCTTAGCCAGACATTATATTAGTCATAGCTACAAAAAAAAACATTTACTTTACACAAACAATGTATTGATCAAAGAAATAAGTCTCAATAAAAACTAATTGTAATTGTAATTGTAATTGTTCACCGCGTTTGACTCCTCTCTGTTTGGTACACGCTTCCTTATGCAAAAATATAACCCGCTTTTCAGCGACGAATTGTTGTTTAGTAGATTTGCTTTTGGAAGAAGAAAATTATTTTTGTAAGTTGAGTTTTTAAAAAAAAAAAAAGTTATAGAGATAGGACGCTCTACTCCATATATCAAAAATATACTTGGTTGACTGGTAGTTGTAAGCTCAATAAAATGTTTTGTTTTCCTTGCCTCCTTTTTTCTAATTCTTCTAGTGTTTGGAGTCGCACGGGCTGCGCTGACATAAACAATAATTTAATTAATTCGGCAAATAAACATGTCAAGACGGAAAAACACATTCGTAGCTGTTTATCTTTGCACGAATTCGGTACTGATCGTATTAAAACCTCGTTAGGTAATTCCTTTGTAGCTCACAACAAAAAAGTTGATAGAAACCGTAAACTAATGGAACGTTTTATAAATACGGTAGTTCTTTTAGGCAAACAGGAACAAGCATTTCGGGGTCATAATGAAAAGCCAGATTCTAATAATCGTGGCAATTATGTCGAAACATTTTTATACTTATCTAAGTATGACCAGTTAATGGACTCTCATTTGGAACAGTGTTCAAGTGCACGTAATCCGATTTTTTCGGGTCTATCAAATGGCATCCAAAACGATTTAATACAAAGTATAGCCGCAGTGATCAAATGCGAAATTAAAGTAGAAATAAGTGAAACGCGATTTGTGTCCATCATGATTGATGAAACACCAGACATGAGCCAGCAACCAGCAACAATGAGGGAGCAACTAAGTGCCGTTTTGCCGTTTTGCGTTACTTATTGGAGGAAGGAGTAGATGTTTTTTGACGTGAGTGAGAGTCGAAATGCCGATGAGCTCTCAAAACACAGTTTCAATATACTTGATGTATACGGTTGCAAGGAGAAATTAGTTGGGCAATCTTACGATGGGGCCGCGGTTATGTCAGGGGAAGTAGGTGGTGTTAAAAAAAAAGTCCTGGATGCTTGTCCAATGGCTTATTTTATTCCTTGCTACGCACATGTTTTAAATTTGCTGTTATTTCAATCACTGGAAAATATACCTGAATTGAAAGTTTTTTTTGGCAATATAAACACAATAGTACGCTTCTTTAATAAATCAACTAAACGTTCAAATATTTTAAAACAAATAGCAAACAGACGCATGTCGGGAGTATCAGAAACTCGCTGGCATTACCATTCCCGAATAGTTAACGTTATTTTTAACTGTAGATTAGATATTATTGAAACTTTTAAGCAAATATTAGACCATCCAAAAGAATGGGACACTGACGCACTTTCAGTGGCCGAAAGTTTATTGCTTAAGTTAGAAGGGAAAGATTTTTGATTTTTACTGCACGCGGTTTCCGAAATATTTGCTAAAACCGATGTATTGTTTAATTTAATACAAAATAAACAAACAGATGTTGAAGTTGCTAAGCGAGAAATCGAGTGTTTTTTGAGTCTTGGCTTTCTACTGAGTTTCTAAACAAATTTGATTTAATTTTTAAAAGTATAAATGATTGTGCTGAACCTCCACGGAAACGCCAATTACTTGATTTTGATTTAAAGACTCACTATAAGCGCCTTTTTGTAGAAATAAAGGACAATATTATATCTCAAATTAAGACACGATATAAATCTTTCACGGATTTAATTTTTTTGGATTTACTCAATAAATCAAAATACAGTCGGTTTGCTCAGTCAAGCCCAGATGATAAAATATCTTCGGTGATTAACTTTTTCCCTGGAATTTTCGATTTTGCAGGTTTTAAAAATGAGCTGGAAGTTCTCTATACTACGTCTTCACTTCAACTACTTGACGTTTTATCCCTCTATAAACATTTAAGAAGTGAAATATTGTGTGAAACATTTCCCCAAATCTTAAAATTAAGTGGACTATTTTTAACACTACCAATGACTGTTGCTTCCGTGGAGAGATCTTTTTCCACTCTGAAAAGAGTTCATACATATTTGAGAAATTCTTAAGGAGAAGACAGGCTTTCTGATTTAGCACTTTTATCCATAGAAAAGCGACTCCTTTTAAAAATAAAAAGTAGGCCTAACTTTTATGAAAGAGTTCTTGCAGAATACGTGAAAAAACGTAGAAGAATAGACTTGGAGTACAAATAAAAAAAAATATTTAACAAAACTTTTCACATTTTTTTCCAAATTCCATTGTTTTTGATTTAAAAAAATATTAATCATTAATATTTTCTCTTTTTAACTTTGTACAAAAACTATTTTTAAAATATTTTTATATATTAAAATATTTTTATATAATATATTATAGATATAAAATCTATACATTTTTGTAAATATTATGCGTGAAGCTTTTTAATTTAAATTTTTATTTATGTATTTATTTATTTAACAAACCGTGATTTATGAAGTTCCGTTTTTTTATTACTTACTATCAATTTTCTTTAAGGTACAGCATTTGCATCTGCTAAAAAGGTTTCTCTCGAAGCCACTTTTATTATACTTTAGGTTCATTGTAAATTTAAGCTTAAATGACTTGAAGTATAAAAAATTGGCTTGAATTGCTTTACTTCTATGCGATTTGCAGTACACAATATAATTTCAGAAAGCGTTTGCAGGTGCATATTTTTTCCGACTTACCATTTAACATTTTCCACGCCACGCCACTGGTAGGCATACTAAGAAAAGATACTATTGCTTCCCATGAACTTTGTCTTTTAATCGCGAAAAAATCACTCAACTAACTAATCACTCACTTAACTAATGACCGCTGATATGGGGGAGAATGAGATTTAAGGGCATACTATTGTTAACGAGTCGAACAAGAAGTCGAACGAATGTGATTCGATTGTATTGTGTCTAGCAAATTTTCAAAATTTTATTAAGGGAATACATGTTAAAATGTCGCTAGCCATATAAGAGCGAAAGCTCTTTCTTCACGTTTTGTTTGCCATTATACCTTCGTCCAACGAAGGCATTATATTTTAAAAATTCGCTAACCAAATTACAATTAAGTTCAGATTCGCCAGCTTTTTCTCGAAGGTGGCTCCAGGGGCATGGGAAAAAAATGCAGCGAACTTTTTTGGCAATTATTATGACAGCTCTTGTATTTAACATACATATATGTATCTTCCTATTATAATCTAGGTTAAAAGTTCATATTTCGTAGGAAAAAGTAAATACCTATCATTTTTTAACGAAAGCTGAACAGCAGAACCAACAAATAAAAACCTTCACTGCAGCCACAATTTGAAGCGCACAATTAATTGCATTTACCAAAATGCAAATAATTAAATGTGTATCAACTGGCAGGCAATTTATTTCTAAATTAGTTCAACCACAAATCAATTTATATTGAAAGTATCCGAAGTTTTTTGTTTTGTTTTGTTCTTTCTAGGAAGGCATTGTTTATATGTTTGTTTGAATTTTTGTGGTCTTTTTGTGCCACAAGTTCGATGTTATGGCAAAAAGAGGAGAAAGCAGAAGTAGTTACCCAGATGTATTTTATTACTGGGATTTAATTTGTATATGTGGGCTTTTTTTTGGACGTACAATTTGTTGCGGTTAATTAAATTATCGACAAAAGTGCGCAGATTTATGAACCAATCAATGAAAAAACCTTTTGAAAAAACGACTGATTACATAGTGTAGACTGTACTTGTCATGTGTACCCTGTACGCATTTCATAAATAAATCACTAATTTATTCCTGAACCCATTAAATCCTGTTGGGTAATTAAATCTCAAAATCACGGGTTCCTAGGACAAACAAAATATTACAGTGCGTGAGAGATATCTGGTTTATTCCACTTGACATTTTTGACAACATAGAATTTGATAAATGGACAAACCACAAAAACCTTTCGGAAGTAGTTTACCTTTAATATCATCTACCTCGAAAAACATGTTTTTTTTTTAATTTTTTGGTGTTTAATATGGCTGGCCTTCTGTGTCACGCGATGAACAATTGATCTACTAGCTTCAACTACACTTTTTGCTTTGATTTTACTAAAGAAAAGTCTTGAATTTAAAGCACTATCAGCCGTTGATCCTGACTTGTTGTTGCTTTACTTACTGCTCCTTTCCAGTTCTATTCATGGTTCTCAGGATCCTGAAGATAGCTACGAAGAACAGTTGATCCTCTTCCAATCTTACCAGCTATGAAACGGATAGTTTTGCCTTGTTCCTTGTAAGCTCGAATTTGACCTATTTCCTCCTTGGTTAATGAATTTCTTTTACCCATAGTTGTTGTTTCTATAAAACTGTGTTGTGAGCTAAGGTTAATAGTACTCTAAATGAATTTATATTTGATTTTAAATATGATAACAGGTAGATTTAGTTACTTTTCGTTATAATGTGAGACGAAAAGCATCATAAAAATTTAATTTATCTACATAGTCCCAATTTTGTTTAGAGCATAAACATAATATACCCAAAAAAAATTGGTCTTTTTGACCTGATTAATATCACATTGGACGTCATTGTGGTAGTCCGAGGAGCACCTGGGTTGAAGAGTCGCCTTACATTTCTTGCAGCCAAACTCAGTTTTAATATCACATTGGTTACATCGGGCGCGTTTCTGCATATTATTAACAACATGACCGATGCTAATTGCTCAGCCACCTGGATGATGAAATTCTCGCTGTGTTACAAGACCTTCGGCAGCCTTAGCATGCAACTCCCATGCGTTGACCACAGTTGCATTAAATGCATATTCGAAATCTTGCCGCGGACTCATACGCGTTAGCTATTTATTAGGTTGTCGAAAAGGTCAACGCCGATCGTTCGTTGGTTGTATTCATCAATGAGCAATGGCTGATGAATAATCAACATTTGGGGGTTCTTACGATCATAACGTTTCTGACGACACAATGGCGTATACTTCAAGAAGTTTGGCATTGTTGTCACAAATTGAAATGTATCAATAGTATTAAAGTAATAAAACTAATGATTTAATTAAACGTTTGTATCTATATATTACCGCATAACTAACAAATTTTTGACAGCTTAACTCTTAAAACTTGGAAAATACCCTCATGAGACTCTTGAATTTCGCTCACAATGTAACTCAGAAATTTTTTTAATTAGATCTCGTAGCGAATCTACTCAGAAGGGTATTAAGCATCCATTACTCCCCAAATAAGAATATATTTTGACTCCTGTGTCGAACCATCAACTATTAACGATTTGTAATCTCGTCAGAAATCTAAATTACAAAAACTGTGTTTAAACATCGTTCAAAATGCGGTTATAAGCCTCAAAGTTCAATGAAATTCGTAATGAGATTGATTGATAATATCTTTGCAGTTGGTTTTAATGTGGTAGCGGTTTAAAATACATATAATTATAAAATGGAGAACTATAACCAGGAATCCGTATTTTTTTGTATTTGAAAACACAGCCAGTTGCTTCCGTTGAGATGCTTTTATCTTGAGCTAATAAAACGATTTATAGACGGAAGGGTAATGTGCGCTCAAATATGACGAACATATTAGCTTCAGTGGAATAAAATAGAAATCTTAAACAAATGTGATAATACATTATTTACCTCACATACAAGCCTTAATTTTAATGTAAGAGACCCTATTACAATATAGCCCATCGTTGGTGGCTTGATTTAGAAATTAATATTGGAGCAGATGTTCTTAGTACATGCTGCTTATAATTTTACTATGTAAGGGCAAAACGAAGTACATACCTGCTTTGAACAAACAACCAAACATCTGTCCGCCGACTAAGACAAAACGCCACTGTTGAAAGCAGCAACTTCGATGTAGTGAGGGAGCAGAAGATATGATCACGAACTATATGAGTGAGCTGAATCAAGATGTGGATATAGTCCAAAAAGCTAAAATATGTCGACTACATTGGCTCCTGCGAATAGAATCCTCGATTTCTAGCCCCAGGTTTGAGACTACAAGGAAGAACAACCTCCATTTTAAAAACAAAGCCTTCGTGGATGCCAGAGCGCTTAATCTGGACAACTGGAAACAGGGTGTCCGGGATCGCGGCGGATGAAAAGCTTCAAGTTCTAATTCAGAGACTCTCCGTGGGTCGGGAGCCCACTAAGTAAGTAGTATATTATCTACTTCGTTTATAAATTGTATGTCTGTGTTAGCTTAAAGATAGGTTAATGTGGTTGTAAACGAATCATATTAATTTTTTTTAAAAATTTGTATTTCCATTTTGATACAACAAAAAAATTAAAAAAAAAAATTCAGATTACAGAAGCATACATTTTTTATACCCTATTCTAGGGGTATATTAATTTTGACGCATAGTTTGTAACATACCTTAATATTGCCCGTAGACCCCTAAAAGTTACTATATTTATGATCAGCATCGATAGTAATGTCGATCTAGCCATGTCCGTCCGTCCGGCCGTCCGTCGGCAAAAATTAGGCCTTTAAACTGAACCTAGAGAGCTGAAATTTTAACCATATACTCTCTAGGGTCCCGAAATAATCAAGTTTAAGAATTTTTGAAATCCGCCCACAGACACGCCCACAAACTCAAAAAAACAAAATTTTGGAAAAAATCGAATTTTGAGCTAGAGAGCTGAAATTTTTTATATATGATCTATGGCCCATAAAACTGATTGGGACATAAAATTTTCAAAATCCGCCCACTGACACGCCCACAATTAAATAATTTTTTTTTTCGAAAAACCAAAATTTGAGCTAGGGAGCTGAAATTTTTAATATATACTCTCTAGGGGCCCTTTATGCTCATGTGTAAATATTTTCAAAATCCGCCAACTGACACGCCCACAATTATTTTATTTTTATTTTTGAAAGTCCAAAGTTTGAGCTAGGGAGCTGAAATTTATAGTATATACTCTCTAGGTGCCCTTTATGCTCATACTTACATTTTTTTTAAATCCGCCTACTGACACGCCCACAATTAAATAAAACAATTTTATTGAAAAACCAAAGTTTGAGCTAGGGAGCGTTTTTATTTACAAAAGCTTAGTTTTTTCGATAAAATCCTTTAAATTTTTGTCACTCCCACTTATGAGATATAGGAATAAGAATAGGGTATCCAACAGTTCGCCCAAGCGGACTGTAGCCCGCCCCTATGTTTTTATTTAAATTTAGGTTTAAGATATATTTAGCCTTATAAGACCGCCAACGACCTTGCCACGTCGAATCAATCGGTTCTCGTTAGATCACCGCAATTAAACGACGTTGGGTGTGGTTAGTACTTAGATGGGGGACCACTTGGGAATACCGCGTGTTGTTGGCACCTCTTGCGAACGTCTGACAAACATCCAAGAGTATAAAATTGTCATGAGAAGCTTCTTAAATTTGCCGTTCGGATTCGGCGTAAAACTGTAGGTCCCCTCCACTTCGCATGAAAGTGGTTGGAGAAGCTAGGTTATAGGCCCTGTATGGGCCATTAATGGCTTAATATGTATGTATGTTATAAGACAACAGGAAAAACAGTTCAAGAACAAAATTATATGCAGTTGGTGCAAAAATCACTGTTGCGGAGACCATATAGCTCAACATTTTTCAATTAAAACGTGACTAACCTATAATGGTGACCTAATGGAAGCTCTTGGTTAGTCTTAAAATAAGAATTATGAGAAGTACATCACGGTCTGCGCATCGATTTAAGCGAGATAACTAATAGTCAAATTTGCGCAGATCATTTTCCAATCTTCAAATCACCATTCTTTTTCCCATTTCGAATCATTCTTGGCAAACTGGATGGAAAATATCATTGAATTGACTATGTTGTGAGTGTTGAGAAACAGATGAGTCCATTGGGTGTTTTTTGTGTTAATTGCAAATTGAGAATCTGAGTGGGGTTGCTTTCATTTTCAAAGTTTCATCAATCCATTGCGTTTCGGTATTTTTCAATTCAGAGTATTCGAGTTTTTACTGATTTGGTATTGGTTTCAGTCATCCTATTCCATTGCATACCTACTGTCTCGTTCATATAGGACCCGGGCCCGGACCCAGACCCGGACCGATTGTTTGGTGTATATTGTTTTCGGTATTTCCACTGCATTTCCGATTCATTCATCAAGGATTATTTGGTATTCCTGAAAAGTATTGAATGAACGAATCACAAGAAACGAATCAGTCACTAGCTTTGCACAGCTCTACTCGCAATGAGGTACAGCTGCCATGTAAAAGTTTACTACTTTTGACAGAGTAGTTATGAACTCTTTTTGACAGTACTTGTGAACTCTCATAATAAAACTAATAGTTTCCTTATGAGACATTCGCAGTTTTTTTATATAAGTTATAGTGTTTTTATAGCGTGAGAAATAAATCTCATAGATTGGCCATTTAACCGTCATGAGGCCCTCAATTGACAATCGGAGCACTCTCCGAGCGAAATTACGTGAGATAAACTCCTTGGATCCACTCTCATTTGACTCTTCGAAAGCTTTATGAGATCAAAATTGTTAGTTGAGCTGAGCGAGGTGTCATTCTAGCTTTAAGCATACAAGCTATTATTTCATTTCAATCTAATATGGAACTAAATGTTACCTATAATTGTGTTCGACAGTATATTTTTACACCCTATTCTAAGGGTATATTAATTTTGACGCATAGTTTGTAACATACCCTAATATTGCCCGTAGACCCCTAAAAGTTACTATTTATGATCAGCATCGATAGTAATGTCGATCTAGTCATGTCCGTCCGTCCGTCCGTCCGTCTGTCGGCTAAAATTAGGCCTTTAAACTAGGCCTAGAGAGCTGAAATTTTAACCATACACTCTCTAGGGTCCCGAAATAATCAAGTTTTTTTAAATCCGCCCAATGACACGCCCACAATTAAATAAAACAATTTTATTGAAAAACCAAAATTTGAGCTAGGGAGCTGAAATTTATAATATATACTCTCTAAGCTCATGTGTAAATATTTTCAAAATCCGCCTACTGCCCACAATTTAAAAACAAAACTTTTTTCGAAAATCCAAAGTTTGAGCTAGGGAGCTGAAATTAATAATATATACTCTCTAGGGGCCCTTTATGCTCATGTGTTAATTTTTTTTAAATCCGCTTACTGACACGCCCACAATTAAATAAAATAATTTTATTGAAAAACCAAAATTTGAGCTAGGGAGCGTTTTTTTTTTGATAAAATCCTTTAAATGTTATATAACAAAATAATAATAACAACCATACTTAGACTTTTGTCACGCCCACTCATAAGGGATAGGAATAAGAGTAGGGTATCCAACAGTTCGCCCAAGCGGACTGTAGCCCGTCCCTATGTTTTAATGGAATTTTGCAATGGAAAGGTCATATGAGAATACGCCAAATAAATTTGCGTTTCAACATTGTATTCAATGGAGACAATCATACAATTTTACAATTGTGAAAATCCTAAACACTTCTCCGTAAACCATAAAAGCGGGTTTCTCAACTTTTGTAAAAAAGGGCCCAATGTTCAAAAACGTGGGTGTAAAAGCTTTCTTTTATTTTCTGAATGTGTGGCGTATTGTTCAGGTTGGAAATTTATGTAAAAAAAAATCCAATCAATCTCCATGCATAAATGAGTGCACGGTTAGAAATTGCTGACTCGGAAAATTATGCTCCAATTACTATTTATGTTCTAAACTTACCGGGGACACCAACGAACTTAAACTTTCGATTTAATCAAAATCTTACTTTTGTTAGATTTACGACTTCCCACAGCAGGTGAAGAAATAATGGCAACGAATAAAAAGGCTTCTATTGGCTTCAAAAAGGCACATTAACTATTAACAATGCAATCAGATCCCTGAATCATATTTGAAAACTTTAAATGGGAGGCCATTTTTCAACAATGCACGTAAGCTAGGAATTCGTAACAGCCGGTTGAGTATTTAAGTTCCCATTTCCTTATTAACAAAAAAGATCGAATTTCTGCAGATCAACTTCTTTGCGTAATACCAATGTACGACGAAATGTCTAGCCAGGCTTTAATGGGTTAAAACGGGGCCAGTCATAAATATATCTTTTGAAGTATTCCACGTGCTGATTTTCAAGAAGCGCCGAGCTCACACAAACATTGATGGACTTTATCACAGCTGAAATAACGTTGTCAAATAATCGCGTTCTTACATTTAAGTTTTTCCAGAGCTGCTAGCTAGGTGCCTACCCATACATCCCCAACTATAATTAGTGTTATTTAGTTTCACAAACCGTTACACTTATATTGATTAAGCGGATAGTTACTTTCACCACGTGCTCCAATTTCAAATCCATTTACGTAGATACATTCGGGCGCCAAATAAATTCGAGAATTTCATCAACACACACAAACTCTCACTGCATTCTGACGTGTCCCTGCTGCTTTGCCGGCTGACAGAAATGTTGTCTCTACGACGCCACTTAGGTAAATCTTCTGTTGACAAATGATCACCCAATTTAAAACATTTTAAAATCAATTGCCGCGCACTTAAGTCAAAAGGACATAACTTCAATGTACAGACATTCTGTCGCCCAACACATGTCCATGCATTTTTAATAGAAATGGTGCCAAACGTGGGACGAACAAAGAAGATAAATCTGATGCGTTTGGATAGTAAATTGGCCTGAAGTTATTAAAGTTCGTTTGTTAAGTTGGATGTAGCTTTGAATTCGGGCTATTGTTACACTATTGTTTTTTGTATGTGTGTGTGTGTTTTTACTACAAATGACAATAAAGGAATGTTGCAACTTTGGATTATGTGTAAGGAATATAACATTTTAAATACTGAATGTGAATGGCAGAATGCAGTTCCTTTTTTACTTGAAGTCACTTGAAGTTCCTCGAGATTTAATCTACGTGATGGAAATATATGACCACTTTTGGGCTGAGAGGTATCTATATAGGTATATGCACTTTTAAGGGGTGTCTCAACATTAATTTCGAATCAAGTCCTTAAGGTCTGTCTAATGTTTAATCAGTCTATGATTTGCGTTAGCTGGCCAGTTATCAAAATGCAAAAATACACCAGTATCTTACTTACTTACGTAACGGGCGCCCGACTCGTGAAGTGTCTTTGCCTGAGACACTGTTGCCTTCCATCCTCTACGATCCCGGGCACGCTGCTTCCAGTTCTCCAGGTCAAACGCTCTGGCATCCGCGATGGCTTGGTATTTAAAACGGAGGTTCAGTCTTCCTTGCTTTCTCAAACCTGAGGGCTGGGAGTAGAAGATGCTCTTGGCTGGAGCTATAAATATAAAATTAAGAGAGGCTGTTTAGCAAGGCAGTATAGTCTTAACTTGCCTATGATGGCTCACATAACACGCCAGCGGAGTATACACACTTTTTCTTTTATAAACGGAGTCCCATTAACACCTATTCTTTGAAATTTAAAATAAACGCAGTTTTTATCTGAATGTTAAGATCCCGCCGCCGCCAACTCTTGCGAACGTCTGAAAAAAATTCAAGAGTACCAATTGTCATGAGAAGCTTCTCAAATTTGCTGTTCGGATTCGGCATTTTTTATCAATGGCGCTCCGAATCTCTTCTTTCAGTTCATGTATTGTTCTTGGGTTATTGGCATACACGTTTCTGTCAAAAAAAGTCAAAGCAAGAAATCCAAAGGCGACCAATCGAATGATTTTGGTTGTCAATTCACATCGCCCAGGCGCAAAATTACTCTCCCGTCAAATTTTGCCTTCTACAATAGATCCATTTCTTCAAGTTTAGACCATAAGAAATTGTTTATCATCTATCTCACGGTAACGAACGCTGTTGACGGTGACCGCATTCTCGAAGAAGAACACTCCAATCAATTCGCCGGCTCAAAAGCGAACCAAATAGGTGCTCATGGTTAATGCATGGGACATTGATAGATTACTCTTGGATTCTCAGCTCCAGAAATGCGACGATTCTGTTTGTTGACATAGACATCAAATTCGAAATGCGCCTCATATTATATAGATATTTTTCTTCGAAAATTCACCATTTACTTGTTGTTGCTGTCGGCATAAATTCTGCTACATTAAGCTGCCTGCTCCTTTCTTGGACAAAACGAAAGTTACGGAGCTTTTTCTAGTAGGAGGGAGCTTAAAATATTTATAAACTTACCAGTAGAAGAAAATCCTCCTTTGCTTTACAAAAAACCTATAATTTCATTCAGCGCTTAGCAGATATGTATTTATACTTATTTTATGCTAGTCTCAAAATGTTGATTCCATTGATTCGCCTATTTTGGATAAAAAAAAATGCAAGGGAATGGAATCAGCACGTTATTGTAAGAAATTTCGTAAGATGTGTAAAGTACAGGCCGACAATTCTTGAACAAGTTATGGGTAGCTTACCGGCAGAACGCGGGATGGAATCTCGTCCATTCGCACGGTGCAGAGTCGACTTTCGTTAACCTGAAATGACTTATCTTAACATTCACGGAAGAAGGCATCATAAGTCTTACTTCGCTGTTTTTGTGCGCTTTTCCTACAAAGCTGTCTTTCGTCGGAGTCGGTAGTTGTCAAATTAAGGGCGGTGTTGCAGTGCAGAAAACACCTAGACGAGATATTAATCGTAAATTCAGTGATCCTATGCTGGGTACGAGAGCACAAGGATATCTCGGGAAACGAAGAAGCAGACAAGCTGGCAAGATGCAGATCGGAGATGGATGCATCTCTGGCTCTGAAATCTATACAAACTGCGTTCGGTGCACTGACACGGAAAGCCGATGTTGAATCCATGAGTAAAACAACCCTACGTTGGACCAGCCTCGAAACATGCAGATACTCGAGGGAGTTTTGGCCAGCGGAAATCTAAGGTCATGATCGGTCTAAACCGCAAAGACATACGCACACTGATGGGGGTTCTCACAGGATTCAAAATCTTGGCTGCTACTTGTTGGAGAAGCTGGAGGATCTGACCGATATTGAGCTGATGAAACTCCTGAGATTTACATATAGATCCGGGTGGTTCTAATACAGCGGATCACTGAGCTGTGAAACAGCGGCATATTTTTGCTTTCTTTGCAGGTTCTTAAAAATTTCGGACAAATCATAACAATGGACACAATGGACCCAAACTGATTATCTAAGTGAGCCGTGACATCTGTCACAAGGGCATCCATTTTCCTACCTACCTACCTTCATCGGATATTTATTGTGATAACGCTGCGTACTTTGATGGCGCAAAATCTAAGCTCTAAGCTTCTCAAAGGGAGCTATTTCTGCCCTATGAGGCACTGCCTACAAAACACGCCGAAATCGAGACGATAATGTATTCGCGCCCGATTGCATGTCTATCCTCTGGCACAAATGATATCGAGCCGCTAACCAGCACTCATTCTTCTTATTGGTACATCCCTAAAATGCGTTACTGAAACAGCAAACGAAGCACCAAAAATTCGCTACTTACAGACGTGGTGACTAATGAATGCAGTAAAGTCGTATTTCTGGAGGACTTGGTCAACGGAGCATCTCAGTCAAGTGCATCAACGCAACAAATGGCCGCCAGAAAGTTTAAACAACGCAACCATTGCAATCGTCATACTCTAAAAGGACAATATTCCACCAAATGGCTGACTCGTGGGAAGAGTCCTTAGAGTTTGCAAGGGGAGTGACGGAAAGGTCAGGTCAGAGCCACCGACGGCTCCAAACAACAAAAGAAGTATTCAAGCGACCGATTAGTAACAGCCCACATTTTTTTTAGATCGATTCATTTGAGTTGTCCACATTCTTGCGAAAACTCCTTACTCGGAGGACGAAATGTATGCTTTACAAAACCCTTATCCTGCCAGTTCTTTCTTCAGTAGATTATTGGTCCTGAGTGCGAGGAGGGCGAATGGAGGAGAACAACAACAGCGAACTCTTTGAGCTGTAAGAAGATGTGTATGCAGTCCAAAAAGCAAAAATACGTCGACTATGGATAAAGTAAATTTACTTTCTTCATTGCAGTTCACGCATTTCAAAATTGAGATGAGGCATATTCATTCATCGAAAAAAGGAGAGAAAACTTTCACTTTGAGAATTAACAGACAGTTCAGTTCAGTTGAAATTGCTAAAATTATAGATCTGTTTTGACATTTCGGTTGGTTGTTAGGTGAGAAATGTCAAAAATCGTAGTGGTCTGACATTTCCTAAGATCTAAGGCAGTTGAGTCATTCAGTGGTACTTAGGTAGTGTTAGCGTAAAGCTAAAGGTTTACCTCAGATTTGATGATACTTTTCCTTCCCTTAAAAGCATTAACGCTTGTAAGTTGTCGTCAACGCAACGGATCGAATTAATCCTGTAGTCTGTGACCTTAAGAGTGCACAGCGATAACAATAATTTTTTGTTGATTTCGGAGCGAATTCGCTTAATTTTGTTGACATTTCTATGCGCCAAATATTGAATGATTTTAATTTGTTTCTGCTCAACACTCAGGGAATGGCGTAAGCCATAGTTCTTTTGTCTTAGTAATATTTACAAGCATAAATACAAGTGAAGGTCTGGCTGTTCCGTTTACTACTTAATCAAAGCAAAATGAATCTAAAAATTTGCGATTACTTATTCTGTCCAATTTATTTGACCACTAAGAAACAATCAAGAGCGACGGGGAGTCCTTGAACAAATACCGAATATAATTCAGAAAACCGGCTACCAACCCAAAATCCCAATTGAATTTTCCTGTCTCGAACATTTTGGAAGTTTATCTGCCAGCCACGTTGCACATACATACCAACATTGCGAGCGATCATGATATTCGTATCTCTTCGGTAACAATCGTAGCTCGGTAAGGTTTGTGCAAATAAACTGAAGCAATCGAACTGGGAACAACAATCTGCAGGAGTATTTTCCACCCACAGCCGTGTGTTCGTGTGTGTACTTAAAACGTAAGCTGTATACGACTGGAGTGAATATAATGTTTACATTCTCGGATAGCAATTTCATATTGGCGCAGCGACCAAATGTTTGACTGGTCGTCCGATTCTGACCTCTGGGCTGGGAATGGAGCTGGGGCAGAGCACAGAACTCACTTAACTAAAAATGATATTTCACTTGTAGGATTTTCCACAAGCCACCAGAGTACAAAGCTTTCCGGAGAACTCTCACTGCCTTCGGGGGAAAAGAAATCATATCTGGTGTTGTTCAGTTGTTGGGAGTTTTTCTTGTGGTGCTGTTTTACAACTGCTGGTAGTATATAGGGTTCAATTGCAGAAGCGGATGGCCAATAATAATATCAATCAAAAGTTTTATCATTACCACTGCAGTAATATTTCAAGTTTTATTGAAAATTTGGGTGAAAATATTTTGAATAGCGTAAAGTTCTACAAACGACTGTCGACAGGATTTGAGAATCATTTTTTGTGAATGAGAGAGTAGGTACGGGTACCTACTGCTATTATTTACGACATTGCGACAACTTTTTCTTGAGTAGAATAATTCGGGCAATGTCTTTGAATCGTTGGTAAGTAGAAGGTTTGGTTGCACTGAGCAGAGATTTTAAATAAACAGGGGGGTTTGATTTGATGTTCAAAATGTTGACATGTTCTAAGAAAAAAGCGTATGACTGGGTCGTACGAAACTTTCTCCCTTCTATAAAAATTGGTTTCGAATCACATTTACTCATTAGTCATTTACTTTACTCGTAAAATCAAGGAAAAATATCACTATTTTCAGATAGTCCACTGTTGGAGGTAGGCTGTACCAATTTTAGGCTTTTATACAGGGTGAGTCAAATGTGACTTCCTAATTTAAAGTGATAATAACTTTTATAGATTTAATTTTTAATTAATAAATTATTTTAGAGTTACAAAGTATGATTTAAGGAGATTTTTTTCGACTAAGTATGGAATATAATGTCCCTCAAATGAGCACCAGCTTCATGCTCACAGAGACGGACTCTTTCTAGAGCGTTCTCCATAACACTTCGTAGGACATCTGGGCTCAACGCTTGTATTTCAGCACGAATGTTCTCCTTCAGCTGCGGGATAGTGGTGGGTTTATTTACGTACACTTAACCCTTGAAATAAACCCACAGAAAAAAGTGTGGTGCAGTCAAATCCGGAGAACCAATACCAACCACATAAATTTGTTTTTTTAGTTTTATTTATCAGGCTATAAGTACGTCTGGCAAGGGGTTTGCCACTTTTCGGTATCAGGACACTTCCACTATTATTTTGGTATATACAATGTGGGTTATACCAATTATTTCAAAAACTGATTTTTTTGCATACTATTAGTACGTCTGGCATGGGGATACCCCCAAACAAATGCTGCCAGACTAGCGAAATAGACTTAAGCTATTTAGGCACTTAACTTTGATATATCCTACATAACTTTGGTTATATCTTCACTCCTTAGCTCTTAGACTAAAAGGAGATGGGGCACATTTGTGCTACGATTGTACATTAATGATTCAAAAAATCAGCGGTTGAGCTGCAGTTTCGCTGTCGCATACTGAACTCTCTATTAACTGTCAGTAGTTTTCTCTTATTTCCAATGTTTTCGCTTGTTTTTTCAACGAATCGAGCAATTTTGAAATGTGTGATTTTCAATTCTTAAATGTGCGAAATTCAATGTTTGAATGTGTGCATACGTCGAGGGACAGAAAAGTAGATTAAATTAAATTCAACTAGCTTCATAATTTTACTAACAGATTGGAACTTCCACTAAGGCAGCGAGTTTAAGAATTTGATAGACGAAAAGTAAGTTTGTCGTTGGATAGGAAGATGTCGCCTGAGAATAAATTGTTTTGCTCCATATGCCATTGGCACTTTTTGGAGAAAAACGCATTTAAAGGTTTGCGTACTTGGTACTCCGAAACTGTGCGATAGGATTTTTTTTTATTTTTTTAACTTGAAGTTAGTCTTATATAGAGTTCACCTAAGAATTTTCAAAGCGTTTTGCCAAACCATTAACAAGCTACGTTAATTAACGTAAAAGTCTCCTTTTTTGACTTGTGTCCCACCTCCTACATTTTGAAACTGATTTTTTTGTCCATACACTACACATGGAACACAAAAAATGGATATGGCACAAAGCAATTCTCATCCAAAATATCTGAAAGGCAAGAAAGCATGGATTTGGATGCTAAAATTTTAAAAGAAAAATCGATTTCATCGTTTTTATTAACAAAGTTTTTATTCAAAAAATACAATAAAATAAGAAAATTATTTAAAGTGAGTGAAAAATGACAGATCAAATCAGATCAGAAAAGTACAGCTTCGAGTCATATGTTCTCCTCTCAGCTGCGAAATTTCAAATAGATAATCCTCTTAGTTTTCTAGTGAATTTCGGGTTTTGAGTGAGCATTGTACCGTCAATGTTTGGCCTGATGTCGATTTGATAACAATTTGAACTCGTTTCATGTTATTCATTGGATTTTTTGCGCATATAGCTATATGCGAATATTTTTAACATTAAACTAAGAAATACGATATCTCATGCCAAACAAATAAATCAGCTCGCATCAGTACAATTTGAATTTTCAAATCTGATACATTTTACTCACTTGCCCTATCTCTAATTTAGGTACAGAAAATCATGTGCTAAACTGATCTGCACAGCTTCATGGAACACAAATTGACAGAATGTAGAACACTTTGCGGCAAGATTTTTACTCAAGGAACACCAAATCTTGTACTTTTCTGATTTTTTCTGTACTTATCCGTGCAGCTAAGGTTCATTACACACATCTATTGAAACCATATTTATTCAATGATTGACTACTCGTACGTCTGCAACTAGGTTTTGCGTTTGCAGCACTATTCATCACCGCACCGAATTTATAAAGGGTGATTTTTTAAGAGCTTGAGAACTTTTTTTAAAAAAAAAACGCATAAAATTTGCAAAATCTCATTGATTCTTTATTTGAAACGTTAGATTGGTCCATGACATTTACTTTTTGAAGATAATTTCATTTAAATGTTGACCGCGGCTGCGTCTTAGGTGGTCCATTCGGAAAGTCCAATTTTGGGTAACTTTTTCGAGCATTTCGGCCGGAATAGCCCGAATTTCTTCGGAAATGTTGCCTTCCAAAGCTGGAATAGTTGCTGGCTTATTTGTGTAGACTTTAGACTTGACGTAGCCCCACAAAAAATAGTCTAAAGGCGTCAAATCGCATGATCTTGGTGGCCAACTTACCGGTCCATTCCTTGAGATGAATTGTTCTCCGAAGTTTTCCCTCAAAATGGCCATAGAATCGCGAGCTGTGTGGCATGTAGCGCCATCTTGTTGAAACCACATGTCAACCAAGTTCAGTTCTTCCATTTTTGGCAACAAAAAGTTTGTTAGCATTGAACGATAGCGATCGCCATTCACCGTAACGTTGCGTCCAACAGCATCTTTGAAAAAATACGGTCCAATGATTCCACCAGCGTACAAACCACACCAAACAGTGCATTTTTTGGGATGCATGGGCAGTTCTTGAACGGCTTCTGGTTGCTCTTCACTCCAAATGCGGCAATTGTGCTTATTTACGTAGCCATTCAACCAGAAATGAGCCTCATCGCTGAACAAAATTTGTCGATAAAAAAGCGGATTTTCTGCCAACTTTTCTAGGGCCCATTCACTGAAAATTCGACGTTGTGGCAGATCGTTCGGCTTCAGTTCTTGCACGAGCTGTATTTTATACGGTTTTACACCAAGATCTTTGCGTAAAATCTTCCATGTGGTCGAATAACACAAACCCAATTGCTGCGAACGGCGACGAATCGACATTTCACGGTCTTCAGCAACACTCTCAGAAACAGACGCAATATTCTCTTCTGTACGCACTGTACGCATTCGTGTGGTTGGTTTAATGTCCAATAAAGTAAACTGAGTGCGAAACTTGGTCACAATCGCATTAATTGTTTGCTCACTTGGTCGATTATGTAGACCATAAATCGGACGTAAAGCGCGAAACACATTTCGAACCGAACACTGATTTTGGTAATAAAATTCTATGATTTGCAAGCGTTGCTCGTTAGTAAGTCTATTCATGATGAAATGTCAAAGCATACTGAGCATCTTTCTCTTTGACACCATGTCTGAAATCCCGCGTGATCTGTCAAATACTAATGCATGAAAATCCTAACCTTAAAAAAATCACCCTTTATCTTCATCATATCGAATATCTACACAACTGTAATGGAGGTGGAACAAAATAACACTAAAATTTGTTTGCGATCAGTGTCCCACATCCATAGCTTTTCTTTAACACAAGTAACAAACCAATTCTCAACTTTGTCAATATTTTCTATATCTCTTGTCGCAGTGATATGCACGAGGAACAAAACAATCTCACAAAAAAATGCGAAAAATTATATGGAAAATTTGTCCCAAACCCCAAAAAATGGTTTATGGCACAAAACAATTCTACACACTGTTGATTTTGGTGGATATGGCACAAAATCGATGCTCGATATCTCGGGATTGGCAATTCGAATTACTGATTTAAAAAGAGCTGACGAAATTACCATAGAATCCGTTCCTAACTCAAAAAGGATGAAAGTGGCGTATGGAACAAAACAATTCTCAGGCGACGAAGATATGAAATAGTTGACGGACCTGCAAGACAGTCAGACCTTACTGTATTGGATTTGTTTGATATGGAAGAATAAAATAATTCTCGAAGCGCTAGTAATAGTGAGTCAACAGTTAGCCGCAATAAACATCGTAACAGAAATAAAAAAAAAAAACGGATTCCAACCTGCATACAAAACAGAGGAGAACACTTTGAGCACCTTTTATGACATATAAAATAAAAGTTATCAAAAACCAATCAAAAACATTTTATTCAGATCTGTTCGAGCCGAAAGCAATGAAAACACTTTTTTCTTATTTTATCCTGCTATAATGAATTCTATTTTATGAGCATTACGTTCCTATAAAAAAAAAACAATAAAACGAAATGTTTACTACACCTGAAAGTCAAAAATTTGCATTTGCAAGAAAAACGAAACTGGCTTAAAAATTAAATATCTGAAGACTCGAACAAGATATTTATTTTATTTAAAGAACATAAACTGTAAACATAAAACCATAGATAAAGTTCTTGCAGCAACCAACTATTCACGGAGATATTTGTATTTATAGTGCCGCTCACTTGAATAGAACCCCCACTTTACTTCGACTTCCAAGTTCAATAACTTTTAAACTAATAAAGAAAACAATTCAATTTCTTTTTTCAATTAAAGTTTATTAAATTTTGTAAGACATAATAAAAAATGGTGTCTATATTGAAACTGATAATTTTACTATGCATTTTAAAGTGATAGGACTCAAAATATTTGTATTAAATTTTAGCTCACTTGAATGAAAACCCCTCATATAATATTAGTTTTCACATCCAAGCCAAGGCAGGTAGTTATGCAAAAGTTGTCTCTAATATAGCTATTTTAGTTATTTTTAAATAATTACAGTCAAAATGGGAAATATCAATATTTCTACGTAATGAGTCCAACTATGGTTAACAAATTAAAGGGTGAACTGTTTGTGCCGTTACCGCTGCTGACAAAAGAGCAATTTTGCGACTCGCGTCAAATTCGCACGATTCTGCAGTTAAAATAAAAGAAAAAAGTGGTGTTATAGCTAGTGTTTCTACGGTAAAGCGGGTTATTTCAAAGGCTAAGCACTTGAAGCGCTTAAAGTTAAAAAAAAATACGCAATCTTACATTGCCGTACTCGAGAAGGTTTTCCCTTCCATGAATGAGCTGTTTGGTGACTTGCCGTGGAAACTACAATAGGACAATGCACCAATACACAACGCGAGAGTGGTAAAACTTTACCATAAGAGCCAAAATGTCTCAATTTTTGACTGGCCATACTCGCCCTATTTGAACATCATCGAAAATGTTTGGGGATAGCTTGTTCGGAAGGTCTACGAATCAGGCAAACAATATTAAAATAAAAATTAACTTATAGAAGCACTTAAATGTAGCTGGGCCTCCATTTCATTGGATTATATCACAAAACTGTATGACTCTCTGCCTAACAGAGTTTTTGATGTTATTCATAACCAGGATGGAAGCACCCATTACTAATTTTTGTTATTTTGCTCTTAAATTTAATTTAAACTGTGTTCTTTAATATTTACCTAAACTTAAGAGTGTTTAACTATTCCTAAATGCATTTTATTATGTGGGGGGTTCTATTCAAATGAGCTAAAATTTAATACAAATATTTTGAGTCCCATTACTTTGTATAGTAAAATCATCACTTTCAATATAGACACCATTTTTGATTATGTTTTACAAAATTTAATAAACTTGAATTGAAAAAAAGCAATTGAGTTGTTTTCTTGATTAGTTTAAAAGTTATTGAAGTTAGAAGTCGAAGCAAAAATTGTTGGCTCAACTGAATTTTTTTGCTAATTTTTTTTAAAGAAATGCAATGAATGAAATAAATTAAGGTATTTCTTGCAAAGCTTCTTGCCCACCTTCCGCCCGGTGAAGAATATCTGGTTAAACCGCAACATTTTCAAACCCATTTAAACCCCTGCACGCATTTATCTGCATACTTACCCTAACACAATTAAAACAAAGAATTTCGAGTTGGCCATGTGTAAGGATATTGTTAGGTACTGTTGGTACTCTGTTACCATTTTCAGTTATTTGTGCTAATTTAAAATGAGAACCATGAAAATTCCCATCTAAGTTTTCTTCCCCATGAATACCACGCAAACGCTTGTAACCAAACTCCTACTGCAGTACAATTTTACTGGTACCACCAAGTGCTTGAACTGCATTTTTAATAACCTAACCCAACGACATGTCGGCGCACAATTCGTTTCTTTTTAGTTTTCTCGTGGTTCACCTTGTAAAAAACAATTTGTCGCAATTTAATTAACACTCGAGGCCAACTAAATACGTTTTCTTTTGGCATACCATCTGATTTATTAAAGTTCGGCCAAAAACCAAAAACTGAAATTTTTGTGGCACGAGAAATTATGCAGATGTCTCTAGTACCTACCTCTACATCACAGCATCGAAACCGAAAAAAACAGCGCTAATTGTAAAAGGGCGAACCAAAATGGACTTTTCTTGGGTTACGCCAGCTTAAGAGAATTTCTTATTACAAGCAAATAGTAAAGCATGATCATAATGGGATAATGCTCCATTTCGTCAAGTTTTCGTTAACTTACTTGGGATTATGAAAAGTCTCAATGAAATGGGACACTCCGTACGACAATTTGAATACGCGGAATGCGGTTAAGTTTGCTTAACTTCGTTATGGGTAACTAGATCGTTCGACAAAAATTGAGTGGGCTTTTCGTTCGGTATTGACATAAGGTTAATCCCACAAAAGTCTAGTATGGTTGGGTCTTAAGGGGTGAAATCACATCCACTCAATTTTAACATTCAGGTAAGCTAACCGACACAGTTATCGCGGAAGAGTGCAAGTACATGCAAACCCGAGGTATACGAATGGAGATCACCGGTGTCGTTAAAGAAATTTTGATCAAACCAATTTCAGTAGCATGCACGTGTCGCAACCGTTGAAACAGAGACAGATCCAATATTTTCTGGATCACACAAATGCAACATAACCAGCATTTGATTCGATTGGCATCAGACACAAAGTGATCCGAACCCAGGAGACCTGTCGATATTTAATTAGATCGAACCCGCAAACTTCAAAGACGGATCAGTGAACCCTTTAATTAAATATAAAGGGTACCCAACAAGAGCTGCAATTTAAAATCAATGGAAAAGGTACCGTGCTGCGTTGTGCGTAGTGAACTCGTGTTCATCCGGCAGGGTCAGCTGAAAACCCACGTGTGTCCATTTCGAGACGATCACAGCAATTCAACCACTTGCACCGCATTTGGCATACAAATCTGTCAAACATCCTTATAAGATCTACTTAAAAAGTTGACTTCAATGCTTTTGCTTTTGGACCTTACAAGGATGTTGGCCAAAATAGTCGTGCTGCTTGTATGCTGCACATTACTGAATGTGTTTTAAGTAAATACATGTGCATCAGATCGATGCCGTTAAACATGCATAATAAAACAAATTCAAACAGATGCTTTGAACGGCTGCAGAAAGCTCAAATCATTGACGCCCATAACTTTTTTTGAATTTTTAAGGTCAATTCAATATTTTGAAACACGCAAAATAAGAAACTCTTACCAAATAATAATCAATATTTAAGTACTATACTTTTATATGAGCAAACCCAGCCAACCGAAACTTTGAATTTCATTGAAATGCTCTCTGCGGTACTTTTCTTCATCTGTTTATTGCTAAAGAACTTTCTACAAGTAGCCAGCTAAATTGAACACCTCCTTACTGCGCGAGACATCCCAAAACACCATCATCATAAACAATAATAATGTCTTCGGAAAAAGGCAAACATCATATTGTTAACCTTACACATATCTCGTCTGCAAATTTCACCGTACATTTCCCTTAGGACAATCGCAAACACCCACAGACAAAGTGGGTATCCGAGTGGGTATCCGAGGAACAAACAAAAAATTTATTTCTCCAAATTGAAAGGGTAGGTACCTGCCTCTGTTTGTCCCAGACTCGATTCGCATTTTATGAAACATTGTAATATGGTCAAGGATGGTAAGAACACAACGACAACAACGTGCCAATAATGTGGTAGACAAAACCAACGCAACAAAACCCAATCCCCAAACGGCAGCAGACTACCACAAAAGTCAAAACAGCACCACCAGTCAGAAAACGATACAGACCGCTAGAGCCATAACGTCCACATTCACATCATCGTCAACAAAGGGGACAATACCTAAAAAGAGCATTGTCATGGTCGTCAAATTGCTTTTAGCCAAATCGTCTAATATGCATCCGCATATTCCGGATTCGCTCATAAAATCAAAAGAGATTCTATGAAAAGGACTGCATTAGAAGGATAAGTATTTTCGTGAAGTATTTCGAAATTTTCTTAGAAGGCTGCCAAAATGATGGATAAATAACAATTCGTGTTTTGTCAAATAACACCTAATACGCCCCGTAGTTTGCACTAAAGCGATATTGCGACGACTGGAAGTTGAAAATCAACTTTCAGAAGACAGAAACAATCTTGTTCAGAACTCCATTGGCTGGGGCCTCTAGGGATACCAGAAAAAAACTGGAAGAAATTGGCCATTATTGGACAAAATGGGCAGCCATTGGCGGTCAGAAGCGTAGTTAGATATCTAGGTATCTGGCTTGACCAGTATCTGTATTTCGATAGACATATAGTTGCTTGTCTTGCTGGGGCCAAGAAGGCTTATGCTCTGACAAGGAGACTGTTTCATAGCAGTCAACTTGACTCTAGAGTGAAGGTCATTTGCTACGTGGCCCTTATAAGGCCGATCATCGCTTATGGTTGTCCATTGTGGTTTAATATAGCGCCTAGTTATATGGAAAAGATTCGGGTTTTGGAGGGACAATGTCTTAGGACCTGTCTCCGGTTGTTCCGAACGCCCGAATCCAACTATATAAAATACTATCCCAACAAGGTCCTATACGATGGGGCTCAGTTGAATAGGATTGACAATTTCCTCATTAAGGTCACTCGAAGGCACGTTGCAAGGGCGATGGCCAGCGACAATAGTCTGATATTTGGGGCTTACTACCCCAATGAAATGTACATAGAGAGTACGCTCCGGTCTGGCTTTATCCCGCCAAAGGCATTTATCCATATTGATGCAAAAGGGCTGGTACAGACGAGGGATGGTATTCCGGTCTTATACCATCGCTACCGCAGCGCGAGAGATAAGCGGCTCCTCCATGACGGGGACGTCGCCAATGCTCATGAGCTCCTCCGTTTTAGTACCGCAATATCGGAGAGGGATAGATTCGACACGGAAAAGCAATTCGCCGAATTTTGGTGGCTTGTTGAGGGGGGAGGGGTCAACATGCCCTCCCAGGACGGTGCGTTACTCTAGGTAACATCCTCTTAGCTTATAAGTTAGATTAAGTTAGCTAGGGCGTTTTTGGGAGAGGCCGGGCTCGCCAACGTGTGGTGGTGCTTCCGGGAGTTGGCTGACGCTGTAAGGCTTCAGTCGGCTCACGGCGGCGCGTGTGCACGTTGACGACTGCCAGGCACCCGGAAAGCAATTAGAATTTTGACCACTTGTTGCGCAAGGCAACGAGTGTTAAGAATCCTAATTATAGTTAGAATATGTTAGGTAGTTTAAGTAAGTAGAATAGGTAGTTGGTAATTTGTTTTATATAAAAATATAAAATTTAAATAATGATGCCGAGTTTTATTTAATTTTCTCGAGGAACACATATGTAAGATTAGTTCGTAAAATAGTTTTTAGGCCGAAAGGCAATAATTATAAGATATAGTTAAGTTTAGGGCGTCCGCATAAGGATCAATAATCTAGAATAAGTATCCTGTTAATTTTAAGTTAGATTTAATCATTTTTGTCTAGTATGTAAGTTGATATAAGCTAATAATTAATAAAAATGAATTTAAAAGTAAGTAGTTTGCACTAAATGCTTCATGTGCAGTGGATGGATTAAAGTCGACCTAATTATTTCGTAAATCGAACATCGGACGTAATGTGGGAAATAAAGGGTCTTTCATTAGCGACTTGACAATTTCAAACTTTTAGTTTGAACGCGCCCTTAAACCGATTACCGAACTGTTAATGTCAAAATATTCAGTAACAAGTCAACATTTTCATCATGGTGGTACACGAAGGAACAACGTTTACAAATAAAAAAAATTTACTACCGAAATTTCGAGTCGGTTGTCGCAACTTTAAGAGCGTTAACGCCAATTTTCGGCCGTAATTCTTAGTGGAAACTTTTTAGTCAGAATACTCGCTGCTTGATGTTCCCGTACCAGTGAGAGTACGTGTTGTCCGAAGTGTTGAGTATATTTCTGCCGTAGAGGCGTCCGTTGCAAACCAGCCAAATATGCGTTCTCAAGAATTGGGCCTCTCCCAGAACTCAATATGGCGAATTTTGCGTGAGGATCTAGGCCAACACCCTAACAAGATCAAGCTGACTCAAGAAATAAAGCCAGTCATGAAGCGACCGTTCTCGAATTTTGCTCTGGACATGATGAAAGAAAATGAAGAATTTCATCGCAAAATCATTTTCGGCTTTGTCAATAAGCAAAATATTAACTAAAAAAGTGGTCTGGGTGCGACCCGCAAGGTCCACACGACTAACTTCCCAGTGGCATCAATATGATTTATGCGATTAGTTTGAAATTTGTAAATGAATAAGATATGGTTAAGAATTATTTAATATTAAAAAATGCTCTTTAATATTGTTCATGGAAATTAAATGTTGTTAAAAACAGCAAAGTTTTATGCAACCATTGTTATGAACACGGAGACCTGTAAATTTATATTTATGCGAAATAACGGAGCACAATGTTATAATGATTTGCTCAATAACAAATGACAATAAATAGTACAAATAAAGGCAAATTATTAACTTCCCATTGGAAGTTCTTGTAATGGGGCCGATTTTGTGAATCGCGGATTTTGACATATCTCCACGTTTCAAGGTCACCAGCATCAAAATTCAACGTTTTTATAGAGATGTCTGTCCGTGTGTATGTACGTATATACGTATGTGAGTATGTGCGTTCGGAATTATCTTTCGATTATCTGGAGAACCAAAGATGATATTGACATGAGACCGGGTTTATTCGAAGCATAATTACGTAACTCAGAACTGATTAAGTTTTCAGCAAAATCGGTCCAGCCGTTTTTTGTTAATAAATAAATATGGTTCTCCAGATAATCGTGGCGAAAGATAATTCCGAACGCACATACGCACATACGTTCATACACAAACAGAGCCATCTCTATAAAAACGTTGGATTTGGATTCTGGTGACCTTGAAACGTGAAGATATGTTAAAATCCGCGATTCACAAAATCGGCCCCATTACAAGAACTTCCACTGGCAAGTTAATAATAAAAAAAGCTTTGTTTCCTCTCACGGGTGCCATTGCCGGCCATAACATGCTGTAATATCAAAAGAATGAAAATCAGCACTGATGACTTTTGCAGAGGTTGTGGCGATGATGAAGTGCAGGAGGATACTCTTCACTTTCCCTGCCACTGTCCAGCACTCTTCCGCATCAGAATTGAGTTCCTTACAAAATTCCTTTTGCGGGACCTGGACGAACTTCAGGGCTTCACGGGACCTAGAAGAACTTCAGCCGTTTTTGGCTTACTCAAGTTTGTAAATGCCTCAGGATGGCTTGCTCACCCCTAGGCTTTCATAGGTTTGCTAGTGTGGAAGTTGCAAACCCCAAGGGCATTACAACGGATCTACACTGATCTAAGTGAGATGGCTGCAGTTTTCTCCTGCCTCGTCAACCAATTTACCTTGTAGCATATTCATATCGAAACTATTTCGCATGTTTAATTTACCACCTAAATGTTTAAACTAAACTGTCGATAAAATTGACCCGAAGTAAAAACCGGATATGGTATATCGAACACAGCTTTTAGACCAAATTACAATTTCAGTTCGATATCGAAATCACGTTTGATTCGTTTCCGTTCGAGACGGAAAGCTATTTAAACCATCGCGAATCGTCTTGTCCTTCGTTTTACTTTTAACCCACACCACTCGGCTGAACGATCTTGTACAACGTGCGTATCCAAGAGTTTTTTTCTCATTTTTGTTAGGTTATTTGTCAATTATAATTAATAATGCTGAAAATTATAAGAAAAAAAGGGAAAGCTAAAATAAAGAAAACCAAGGTTTCTGCTTTAATTTCAATTGCGCAGGAATCCAGTAATCTGGTAATAAACGTGTTGGCTATGCAGAAACCTCTTCAAATGGAAACGTAAAGATCATTTGTGTCTGCCCCTGGTAAGAATTATTGACTCAATAAAATTCTGTTACATGCGAAATAGTTTCGATATGAATATGCTACAACATAACCCAACCTAAGTACCAATGGCATCATTTGGGTTGTATTCTCGCACTTTTCAGATTCAATTTGTGAACCATTGTTGTGCTTATAGTGAAGTGCGGAAGACACGATGTCAGTAGGTTTTGTATTATAAATTAATAATAAATGAACATAATCCGAAAATATTACAAACATTTCAAATTCTCCAACGAAAATATACGCATTTTCAAATTGACCCCTACAATTGTGCTACCTGGCTCTTATTCTATGTGTGGTTTATCAAGGACCTCTGATCCCTTTTGGAGAGCGATCATTATAATTGGGTCAAAGTGTAGTTCTGCGAATAATGAGAACTTTGCCAGGGAACTCGCTTGTTTTTTTATCGTTGTTTTACTTCTATACCTTTACTCGAACGATTAAAAGACTTTAAAATCAATGAAAGTACGATTTTTCGTGCAAATCGCCCCAAGACTAGATATAGAATTTAAAACTAACAGATCGATGAGTCGCGGAGAAGCTGATCAAAGAGTTCGAGCAAATGGAAGGACTGTATTGTTTTATTTAAAGGATAACAGAAGCGTCACGATAACATCCACTGCAATTTGGAAAGGATCCGATGCAGCACCGTTTCTGTGAAGCAATAAAGAGAGATCTCGGATTTATCTGCCATGTACTGCTGGATCGATTTTGATCAAACTTCACAAAAATACACTCGGGCTAATACCGAAAATTATCCAAAAATTTGAGCTCAGTCGGCTAGGCGGTTTCCAAGTATATTAATCTCAAGCAAATATACCAACTTCCAAATATAATGATAGGAGACTGAATTTAAAAAAAAAATATATTTGTGTCTCAAAACATTTGTCTATTTTTGGAGGTACTAGGAGCCCAACTTCAATAAAAATTCCTTATTTTTGAACAAAATGCACCCATGTTTTAAGTTATCGGTACTGAAAGGGATAAGAGGAATTTTAATGATCCTGTTAGTCGTTCGTTTTTTGCCTATGTGAGATAAATTTTGGAATATTGCTGCGTTATAATGGATCCCTTATTCCGCAGTATATTCAGTCAGAACATAACATAATTTACTAGGTCTGCCTTCTTACAGTACCAGATGGCTTCTGCTTGGTATGTAGTCATAAGAAAATCAATATTTTGTCCTGAAATCAAATCTCCTGAAAACTTGAACGCCATCGCTTTGATCATTAAAGGGCTTTGATGGTTAAAAAGGGTCACGCAGCTTAGATGCTCCGCAAAGGGTAGGTGCAAGTTGTCGAGCGCCTATGACAGTTTACTTTTTCAAATAAAACTGTTTGGGTGGCCCGGATGGCCTAGCCGGTTTTGATGGTTATATTTCAGAAACTTTTGCGCAACTGCCAACAACAGCTGTACAAATTTTCATGTCAATCGCTTTAACGATGCGCGACCGCATAGGAGACAAACACACAATATGAAGCATGCTACCGATTGTACGTTGATCTATTTATGTTACAAGCATTTGTGCAAGTGCAAAAACCACTGTACAAAGTTTCAACTTAATTGGATGAAAGTTGCCCGAACGCATAGAAGACAAACACACACAACATTAATTTGTATATTTAAAACCATTACATAGAGCGAACAACTTATCTCATTATAAAAGGAAGTTGTTGGCAAACTGCTGGACAAAACCTACACAGAAACAATCTCGGGCCAATATCGATTGCCTGAAAATGTAAGCCTGAAAATGTAAGCTCAATCGGTTCAATAGTTTCGGAGTCCATAGCATAGATACAAATATAGGTACCTGGGTACCTCAATGTTTATATTTAGAAGTACATATCTAGTCGTTAAGAGCTCGTTATACTTTGCATAATGAAATAAGTGGATAAATAAATATAGTGTATTCAAACGGCTTACAATAAGTTCGACTCTATTATCAGAGTTGCAAAATCTCTATTGTAGTTTTGAAAATATTTCAAATGGCGTCCACGGCAATGGAAATATAACTAAAAAACATAGGGACGGGCTACAGTCCGCTTGGGCGAACTGTTGGATACCCTATTCTTATTCCTATCCCTCATAAGTTAAGAACGCTCTACATATTTTGTTATATAACATTTAAAAGATTTTATCTAAAAAAAAACGAAGCTTTTGTAAGAAAAAAATGCTCCCTAGCTCAAACTTGGGTTTTTCAATAAAATTGTTTTATTTCATTGTGGGCGTGTCAGTAGGCGGATTAAAAAAAATACGCATGAGAATTAAGGGCCCCTAAAAAGTATATATTATAAATTTCAGCTCCCTAGCTAAAACTTTGGATTTTCAAAAAAAATGTTTTATTTAATTGTGGGCGTGTCAGTGGGCGGATTTTGAAAATTGTATCTCCCGAGCAGTTTTAGGAGTCATAGATCATATATAAAAAATTTCAGCTTCCTAGCTCAAAATTCGATTTTTCCCAAAACTGTGTTTTTTTTGAGTTTGTGGGCGTGTCTGTGGGCGGATTTCAAAAATTCGCAAACTTGATTATTTTGGGACTCTAGAGAGTATATGGTTAAAATTTCAGCTATCTAGGCCCAGTTTAAAGGCCTAATTTTTGCCGACGGACGGACGGACATGGCTAGATCGACATTACTATCGATGCTGATCATAAATATAGTAACTTTTAGGGGTTTTGGACGGTAGCACGGCGACCTTGCTGTCAACCGGCAAAGCTCAGCTGGCACCAATTAGTGCTGGGACTGTGGATACACATGGTCCCTCCACTAGTAGTTGCGAGCCCAATAAATCCCTCTCCGACAGGGAGAAGACTGTGACTCATGGTCCCCCCTCTGCCGGCCCTAACAAGACAACAACGTCTGCTGTCAACACTTCTAAGCTGACTGTAGGACGGACTGTGGCTACTCATGGTACTCCTGCAAAAGTCGGCAAAAGCGTTGACAATAAAAAACTTGATGGCGATGGGACTGTGTATCATGGTCCCCTCCCTTCCAACACCAAGCGTCACGGTATCAACAGATCCAAGGCTTCTTACAAGCAACGACGCAATGCCATCCGGATCCAGCAGATGTGTGGCACCATCGCGGAGAAGGATAGGACGCCTGCACAAATAGCCAAACTAGATTGGGCGCAGCAGATCCTTAAGACCTGCGACCCGTCGATAAAACGCCAGAGGTCAGTGGAAGGAACCAGCTCGATTCCCAAGAGGCAGAGAGTGCACAACACCGGCATCTCTCCCACCATCACACCTCCTAGGTCTTTCAGCGACATCTTGAAAGACAAGATTGTAGTCGCAGTCATCGATCGCAACGACATTGACGAGTCCATCAACCAGGAGAAGTGGGATATGATTAAGAGAGCGCTTTCGCGCTCCTTCTCCACCTTCATAAGGAATCATCCCGGACCTCTTCCGCTTACGCATGAAGGCGGGTGGCACCAAGGTCACATCAAACTGGTCGCGTCTGATGACCAAAGATCGGCCGATCTCTACAAGCTTGCAATAAGCAGGCTTGGAGAGGTGTGGCCTGGCGCAAAGCTCGAGGTTGTTGCGAGGGAAGACATCCCCTGCCGACCAAGATCTCGCATCTGGATCACTGCGGATCCATCTACCCCTGAGGGCATCCTGGAAGTCCTGCAATTGAGCAACCCTTCACTTCCGACCCACAACTGGAAGGTTGCCAAACTGGAAGAGCTGAAGGGCGATTACATTTGTGTCGTGGTTGTAATCAACCAAGAAACCTTGGCTCCTTTGGCCAAGAACGACTTCATGATTAGATTCGCATGGGACGATGTCAAAATGCGGGTCTATATAAAGGACGAAATGGATGCGGGTAAACTACCCCCTCCTCCTCCTCCTCCCTCTGACTCTATGATCGCAGTCTCAGATCCTGGAGCTTCAATCTCCTTCCCCTCGCTGGAGGATGATGAACCATTTTTACCCAAAAAATCACCATCCACTTCCGACGTCCTGTCAGATATGGAGACTGATTCTCTAGACAAGGTTCTTCTGAGTGAAGACGAGCTTCTCAGCTCATTCTCGGAATTGGAAGGCCTGAACAACACCGTGGTGGAGGTATCTCTGCCTGATTGTAGCGAAAATGCTGCAGTTAGTACAGATTAACCTCCAACACTCCATTAAGGCTTCAGCCGCACTCTTTCTTCGTCTAGCCAAAGGCGCAGCAGAAGACATCGTCTTGATCCAAGAACCCTGAGTCATGTATACTGAACCATACCGTACAGCCTGCATGGAAATAACGAGAGTATACATTTTCTTTCTCACAAGTTCCGTTGACCTTGGGAAAATCTCCAAAGATGATCAAAATCATAACACATATGAGTACATGACCGGCTATTAACGGGTTGCTATTTACTAGACACTGTACAGGTCTTTCATCGCTCTTGCTGTGATTACAGTTATCTATTCTATTGTTAAGCTTATATTAAGTAGACATTGTATAATTGAGATTCATTCTGATCTTAGCGTTCATACAATAAAGAACCATAAAATAGAAAGCGACGTTTTTATTTCATTTGTGTACATAGCTCAGTGTTCGGCTACTGACGGGATTTAATTAAATCCATAACTGGCGCAGTCGAAAAAAAAAAAATATATTACTCGTACATACATAAATGCCGCGAACTAAGTTAAAATATATTTGAAATATGAAAAATAGTTTCAGTGAACAATGTTACCTTAATATTTAACTATTTAAAGACAAGAACAACAAACAAATAAAAAAAAAAAACAGTTATAAAAAAGTGAAAATTAAAAACAGAACTCTAACTTGTGGGCTTGCAGTGTGAGCTGTCGACGAAAAACCGTTTGGAAAAAATTTAATAAAGAAAAAGCAGTTGCCGAGAACAACAGGTATGGCCAATGTAGATCTTATCGCATTAGTGGCTGGAGTCACTGATTTCACCGGGCTACCGGAACATTTAGATTTATTTATTAAGCATATTGATTATATATATGTATTTGCAAATAATATAAATGAACTTCCGAAACCAATTTTGGATTTGCGCATAAGGCAAAAAATATTAGGTGATGCAAATTTAATGTTAATTAATAATAATAATCCGTCGCAATGGCCGGAGATAAAAGCTGTATTAAAAGCAAATTGTAACATAAAGGAAACCATTGAAAATATAATTAATGAAATAAAAATGATAAAATTTAACAACTCTGTCGAAAAGCTGTATAACCAAGTACAACATCTTTTGACAAAATTAAACATAAAAACAAATCTTAGTGAAGATATTCCAGCTTGGTACAATAGTAGGCTCAATGAAGAAACGGCATTAACATTATTTGTTGGCAAGCTACCTAGTGAGCCTAAGATTATTTTAAACTACATCTACTTTTTTGGAAGCAAAATCAATTTTAGTTGATACTGATAACTTTTATCGTACATTTACAAATACAAGTTATAATTTAAGAGAATTTGAACCTAGCAATTTTCCAATTCACGGACACGTAAAAACTTATACAGGACAACAAAATTCAAGGAGCGCTAGGTATGATAATCCAAGACAGTTTCAAATTAATTCAGAGCGTTTTCAACCAAATAACTCGAATAATTTTCAAAATTTAAATACAAGATCAGGCAATTTTCCAAATTCTAATACACGCGATTCAGGACATTTTCAGCAAAATAGTCCAAGTAATTTTCAAAATGTACGTACAAGAACAGGCTATTTTCCAAATTCGAATGCACAAAATTCAGGACATTTTCAACACAATAACTCAGGTAATTTTCAAAATGTAAATACTAGATCAGGCAACTTTCGAAATTTGAACCCGCGTAATTCAGGACAAATCCAGCAAAATAACTCACGAAATTTTAGACAGCATAATAGAGGATTAAGAAATAGTTATGATGAAATAATGGAAGTGGAACACATACAGGATGGAAATTCACCATCCAGTGCAGAAATGCAAAATGCAAATACATATCAGTCACTAAATTTTCAATCGACCAGTCCCGAGCTCTTCCCTGCATAATTGTAAAAACAAGTTCAATTCCTATTAAACTGTTGATAGATTCTGGATCAGGTACTTCGCTCATTCAAAAAGGATTGTTACATAGTTCTTTCAAAACAGAACTTAGTAAACCATTGTTACTCAAATCAATTAACTCAGACATAGTTGTTGGCTCCAAAATAACAATTCCACTTTTTAAGGAATTTAGTAGACAAGTAACAAACATTGAAATGCTTGAAGTAGAAATGAACGGCGACTTTGATGGTATAATTGGCTGTAACATTTTAAAACCGTTGCAAGCAAAAATTGACCTTGATAGTTTACAATTAATAACCAAAGAAACCTCTTTACCTTTAATATTTTCCAGTTCTCAATCCCAATTAACTGAAGCAGAAATTCATAGCTTAAGTAATCATACAGAAGATATTTATTTTCAAAAACCAAATATAGACTCAATTTTAAATAGATTGAAGTTAGATCATTTGAATAAGGAAGAAATAAAATCATTAATCGCTACAATTCATACGTTTGAGAAAGTGTTTTATTTTGAGGGTGATAAACTAACATCAGTGGTAAAATACAACCACAAAATACCGACCAAAAATGATATCCCAATATTTTCAAAAACATATAGATATCCTGAGGCACACAAAAATGAGGTTAATATACTAATTTCAGAAATGCTCAGTTCAGGAATTATCGTTAATTCCACTAGTCCGTACAATGCTCCTATATGGATTGTACCGAAGAAGGTTGATAATTCCGGTCAGGAAAAATGGCGCGTTGTAGTGGACTATCGGAAACTTAACGATGCAACCATGGAAGATAAGTTTCCAATCCCTAATATAGAGGATATATTTTCAAAATTGGGAAATGCGCAATATTTTTCATCACTGGACTTAGCAAAAGGATTCCATCAAATCCCTATTAATAAGGAAGATATGCATAAAACAGCTTTTTCAACTACAAATGGATACTACGAGTTCAAACGTATGCCATTTGGGTTGAAAAATGCGCCGGCATCTTTCCAAAGAATGATTAATGAAGTCCTGGTTGGTTATCTAAATAAAATTTGCGTAGTATACCTAGACGACATACTTATCTTTTCCACGTCGCTGCAAGAGCATATCGATTCACTTAATAAAATTTTAAAAAGACTTGCTGACTACAACCTAAAACTGCAAATTGACAAATGCAATTTTATGAAACGAGAAACTGAGTATTTAGGACATATTATATCAGATGAAGGTATTAGGCCCAATCCAAATAAAATAAAAATTATCAAGGAAATCAAATTACCTCACTCAGTAAAGCAAATTAAATCGATTTTAGGCATTACAGGGTTTTACAGAAAGTTTATCAAGGACTATTCTAGAGTAAGCCTCCCAATGACAAAGTGTCTTAAAAAGGGTAATAAAATTAACATCAAAGACAGACAATACATTGAGTCCTTTAATAAATTTAAAGAACTTATATGTACTTGTCCAGTCCTAGCACACCCTGACTTTGGAAAGCCCTTCATTTTAACTACCGACGCTAGCAATGCAGCATTGGGGGCAGTATTGTCACAAAATCATCACCCAATAGCTTATGCATCCAGAACTTTAAACAGCCATGAAATAAATTATAGTACGGTAGAAAAGATCTGTTATCTATAGTATGGGCAACTAAATATTTTAGACCATATTTATTTGGCCGTAAGTTCAAAGTCCAGACACACCACCGACCTCTAGTGTGGTTAAATTCTCTGAAAGAACCCAACTCAAAGCTTCAGAGATGGAAAATAAAACTCAACGAGTTCGACTTTGATATTGAGTATATCAAAGGAAAAGAAAATTTTGTTGCTGATTTTTTAAGTCGCCTAGAAATTAATTGTGTGGTTGAAAACGACATTAAATCGGACGCAGCTACAATACACAGCGGCGAAGAAAATTTAAACGATCATATTTATATAACCGAAACACAATTAAACATTTATAAAAATCAATTAGTATTAGAAAATGGTATAAATAATTCATACACAACCAAGTTTTTGTTCAAGAAAAAGAGAAGATCACTTATTAGCCTTAAAGAGTATGATGAGGCATATGTTTTAAAACTCCTTAATGAACTATTACCTATTAAGGGGACTATAGGAATCTTTTGCAAAGACGATAACATATTCAAAGAATTTCAAAAAACCATAATAAAATATTTTTCAAATTTACCAACTATGAAAATGCTAAGGTGCACAAAGTTTGTAAAGGACATAACATGCAAAGAAAAACTACTAGATCTAATAGAAAAGACCCATTTAGACAGAAATCATAGGGGGATTGAGGAAACGTATTTAGTTCTAAAAGAGTTATGTTACTTTCCAAATCTGAGATTAGAGATATATAAATATATCAATAATTGCATAGCATGTAACATGTGTAAAGACGACAGACATCCAATAAAGCCAAAATTAATGATTACTGAGACACCTGATAAACCCAATGAAATAGTCCACATCGATATATGGTTTTTAAATAAGAATAATATGTTCCTAACATGCATTGACAAATTGACTAAACACGTGTCCATTCACCCTTTAATAGATAGGAATTCAATAACAATAGTTGATGTACTAAAACAAAGGTTCGCAATATTAGGAAAGTCAGTTAAAATAGTGGCTGATAATGAATTCAATACCGCGTATATTAAACAATTCCTATATCAAGAAAATATATTCTATCACTTCACATCTCCCAATACCCATACCGGTAATTCTGTTATAGAGCGTTTTCATTTAACACTTAATGAACACATACGATTGTTAAAGCTCAATAAGGATAATATATATACTGACAACAGGATGTTGGTTTTCAAAGCAGTTGAACTTTATAACGATACTATTCATTCCACCACAAAATATAAACCCAATGACTTCTTACATGCTACATTTAACAAATTAGAATTGGAAAACCATAAGCATAGAATCCACAAAAATAAAGAAAAACATATAAATAAAGTAAATGAAACACGAGCAGAACCTTCTAAGTACAGAGAGAGAGAACTTGTTAAAAACTTAGGTTTCCATAATAATAAACATTTGCCAAGATATATAATTAAAGACGTAAAGGGAAAAGGCAACACTTATTTTACGGATAAAGCGGGATTAAAACGTGATAGGCAAATAATCAAAAGAAAGTATAGGTACCAAAATCCAATAAAAGAAATTGAATTTGATAGAAAATATACAGGTAGGGACTACTCTAAAAAAAAAAAGAAGTGCCAAGCAATGAAATAATCAAAACAAGAGTAACTTTTCTATAACGTAAAAAACAAAAAAAAAATATTAACAAAACAAAAAGATTGATAATTGAATGAATGTATTTGGTTATATTCTAAACTTTTTCTATTAATTATTTTCTCTTAAGCGAACAAATGACATATACCTACTCGTATATTATATACATGTTATAAAAATAAAAATAAATAAAAAACAAATTTAAATGACGTAGTATTTAGGTATTATAGTGTTATTAGTTCTCCATTTTGAATAAACACAAAATATTAGGTGATTTAAAACATGATCATAAGAAATTGAATTAAATAAAATACTGTTGTTATATAATATTAGATTAATCAAAAAGCTTAGATTTAGTTGTACAATAATGAAATTCTTAATAATTTGTTCCATTATAATTTACTCATATATATATGTAAAGAAAAGAGGATAAAAATAATAATAAGAAAGATAATAAACAAATGTAAAAAGCAGCCCGTAGAACCTGATGTACAGCAAAATAGTTCACTTCCAGCTGCAACACTATTTATATATCACGTTCACGATTTATCAATACGTTAAGTTCATACAACGGCGGGAGAAGTCTTGTATACTGAACCATACCGTACCGCCTGCATGGAAACAACGAGACTATACATTTTCTTTCTCACAAGTTCCGTTGACCTTGGGAAAATCTCCAAAGATGATCAAAATCATAACACATATGAGTACATGACCGGCTATTAACGGGTTGCTATTTACTAGACACTGTACAGGTCTTTCATCGCTCTTGCTGTGATTACAGTTATCTATTCTATTGTTAAGCTTATATTAAATAGACATTGTATAATTGAGATTCATTCTGATCTTAGCGTTCATACAATTTGTGTACATAGCTCAGTGTTCGGCTACTGACGGGATTTAATTAAATCCATAACTCCTTGATTGTACACAACCAGATTCGAGGACTCAGGACTCCCGGATACTACCCACTGTATGTGACTGATAAAGTTAAACTCAGATCGTGCGTACTAGTGAAAAGTAACATTAATGCTTATTTACTCCCTAATTTCAGCGATCGAGATATAACTGTGGCAAGACTGGAGACTGCAGACAGATCATTCTGGTTGGCATCAGCTTATCTCGCCCACGATCACGTGGGGCCTCTCCCTGGTGATAACCTAGAGAGGCTGGTCGATGAAGCAAGGAGGCAGAAAGCTGAACTCATAATCGGTTGTGATGCTAACGCTCATCACACCGTATGGGGCAGCTCAGATATTAACAACAGAGGTGAATCACTTTTTGAATATCTTTTAAGTACTAACCTCATTGTCAGGGTGGCGACGGTGTAGAGGTTAGTGTGTTGGCTTGTGACCCGTGCGGTGCAGGTTCAATCCCCATGGGGAACAACAGCATACGCCACCCAATCACATGCCTCTACACCAAAAGGAGGATTTCTGCCTGGTAGTACAATGGACCGTTACCGAGTCTGAGTTCTCTGGGATTTGGATTTCCTTTTTATATAAAAAAAAAAAATAAAAATAAAAAAAAAAACCTCATTGTCTGTAACCTAGGTAATGAACCCAAATTCATTACCAAAAACCGACAAGAAGTCCTTGATATTACTCTTGTCTCCGATACCATCAACGACATGATAACGGGTTGGAAAGTATCGGCTAATCATTCGTTCTCTGATCATCGATATCTTTAATTCAACCTTAACGTTGATCCTCCATGCCAACCTTCCTTCCGCAATCCTCGGAAAACCAAGTGGCCATTATACAGAGAAACTCTATACAAACGTGTTAACTCTGAACTCTTAAGTCCCCCCTGTAACTCCAACGAGCTCGACAATAAAGTCGATGAGCTTACTCTGGCCTTTAACGAAGCAATGTCTGCATCGTGTCCCCTCGTACAACCTAGGGGGAAAAAGAAGCCTCAGTGGTGGTCCACTGAGCTGGCACCACTTAGAAAGGAGTGCAGGAGACTCTTCAATCTTGCTAAAACCTCAAAAGCTATAAATGATTTGGACTCCTACAAGGAATCCCTCAAATTATACAAAAAAGAATTAAGGAAAGCCAAAAGAACGTCATGGAGACTCTTCTGTGGAAAAATAGAAGAATCCTCTGAGGCATCTAGGCTAAGAAAAATCCTTGCTTCAAATCCTACTATGCCTAGCTGCCTTAAGAAGGCAGACGGCTCTTGGACGACATCTAGCGAAGAATCGCTCAATCTGCTACTTGATACTCACTTTCCAGGTAGCTCCAATATTACCGGCAATTATAGCCTTAACAGGTCACATGCACAGGTAACTTACCCTCACGGTCTGATAACTAGGGACAAGCTGACTTGGGCGCTACAAAGCTTCAAACCCTTCAAGTCTGTAGGACCAGACGGCATAATACCTGCCGAACTACAAATGTCAGCGGATATCATCCTGCCTGTGCTGGAGATGATCATGATAAGCTGTCTAAATCTGGTACATATCCCTCGGGCTTGGAGAGAAGTAAAAGTGGTTTTTATACCCAAGGCTGGCAAATATTCCCATGTCAGTCCAAAGGACCTCAGAAATATTAGTCTATCTTCATTCCTCCTCAAAACGCTGGAGCGATTGATTGATATCCACCTCCGTATGCACATAAACCCGCAATTGCTGTCTACAGCTCAGCATGCGTACTGTAAGGGAAAGTCGGTGGAAACCGCTCTTCATTCCTTAGTACGCACAATCGAATACTCCCTCCATCAAAAGGAGTATACCATGGTTGCTTTCCTTGACATAGAAGGCGCCTTTAATAACGTTAACACATCTGCAATCGCAAACGCACTGGCAGAACTGAATGTGGCTAGCTCGCTTGGTGAATTGATCAATCTACTGCTAAATAGTCGGATTATCAATTCAAAACTGGGCGTAACATCTGCTAGGAGGTCTGTCAGTCGAGGGACGCCGCAAGGCGGTTTTCTTTCTCCCCTTCTCTGGAACTTGGTGGTGAACAAACTACTGATAAACCTGGAAGGGGAGGGCTGCAGAGTGATTGCCTATGCGGATGATGTTGCTATTGCCGTCTCTGGGAAACACCTCAACACCATAAAGGAACTCCTGCAAAACGCTCTTAACAAGCTAACGAGATGGGCTAATCGGTGCGGACTGGGCGTTAACCCCCTCAAAACCGAGCTTGTCCTCTTTTCCAGGAAATATGAAATCCCATATATTGACCCTCCCTCTATTAGCGGTACAAGCTTAACTTTCTCTGACGAAGCAAAATTTTTGGGTCTAATCTTCGATAGGAAGTTAAGCTGGAAACCCAATATACAAGAAAGAGTCAAGAAAGCTACAGTAGCACTTTTCTTTTGTAAAAAAGCCATTGGCAACAAGTGGGGTATACAACCCCGCATTACGCACTGGCTATATACATCGGTGGTAAGACCAATTCTTACTTACGGGGTGGTTGTCTTTTGGACTGCTCTAGAAAAAGCTATAAACCGCGACAAGCTGGGCAAAGTCCAGCGTTCAGCGTGTCTATGCTCTGGACATTCTGGTACACCTGATACCCCTTGATATATTTAGCACGCAAACAGCGGCATGTTCCGCTGTCCGCTTAAAAGCTACCTCGCAGTGGACCAATAACAATATTGGGCACTCCATTATTCTAGACTACTTTAAGTCTCTACCCAGAAACATAGACTACACCATACCCCGTTTGCAGTTCGGAAAAAACTTCCAAATCACCATTCCTTCCAGATCATTCTGGGATGATGATGCATTTGCGAATGATAAATCGATCCACTTTTACACCGATGGATCAAAAATTAGCGATGGGGTAGGTGGTGGAGTCTTCTCAGAAACGCTAAATCTTAGCCTCTCTTTCCGTCTTCCTGATTACTGTAGCGTGTTCCAGGCGGAAATTTTAGCGATAAAAGAAGCCCTGACGTGGCTGAAGAGGAATGTGTTATCCTCAAAGGATATCCGTATTTTCTCGGATAGTCAGGCCGCGATCAAGTCCGTGGACTCAGTCTCTTCAAATTCCATCATAGGCCAAGATTGCCGATCATCTCTTTCGGAGATGGCAGAGCAGTTCAATATTCACCTCTGTTGGGTGCCGGGGCATAGGGGCATTCCAGGTAACTGTAGGGCAGATGATCTCGCCAAAAAAGGAACCACATTACCTCCTTTACCTGATAAAGGTTCCCTAGGTATACCAATCGCTACTTGTAAACTCTTGTTTAAGCTATCCGCAATCGAGGGAACAAACCTTAGGTGGACGAGTAGCAATACGACTAAGCGGATCTAGCCAAAGCTGGATCTGCGACGCTCTAAGTGTCTAATCTCATTAAACCGACTGCATATTAGCTCCACTATAGGTGTTATCACAGGTCACTGCTTAATAGGCAGGCACGCATCCAGACTCGGTGTGTGCTCAAATGAATTATGCAGAAGCTGCATGGACGAGGAGGAGGAGGAGACTGTACTTCACCTTCTCTGCACGTGTCCTGCGCTCTCCCATAGAAGAAATCTCCATCTAGGGGACTTCTTGTCCAATGACACAAGCGACTTAGCCAGCACTGGCGCTAGAAGTCTTTCGCGCTTCATAAGAAGCTCCTACTGGTTCAACGAGCAGTGAGGGTAATCCCCAGATCTATGTGGTACCACAATGGACCTATCATTGGTCTAAGTGTGTTGGCTTTGGCTGACAGCCACGTCTACCTAACCTAACCTAACCTAGGGGTCTACGGGCAATATTAAGGTATGTTACAAACTATGCGTCAAAATTAATATACCCTTAGAATAGGGTATAACAACAAATATAAAGAACGGCTTTAATTTACGGTCAAAGCAAACTCACCCATAACTGAAGTTCTGGTTATTTTTTACGCTAACAGATACCAGCCTACTGCACTGTTGTGTAATCGAAAAACCAACTCAAACCGTATTCAATGGATCGATCCATGATAGTACAACCAAAAAATGGTTTGAGGCATACTCCGTGCCAGTGAAGCTCATCACTGCCACAAACCACCACTAAATGGGTTTTCCAATGATGAGCGGTAGTAGTGGGTGGGTGTTGGTGATGTTGTTTGAAGGCCACTCAATATTTCCAATTAATTGAGCTAACCTGGTAGGTAAACAAACACACGTGAAGCAAATTTAGCTTTAAAAAAGCCCGTTCACAGAAATGAAGGACTTTGTCGAAGGAAAAAAGAAAACAAAACCAACATAAAAGCATCCATTTGATGAATACCGTTGCCGAGTTAATTTATCAAAAGGATCGCTTCCAAAGCCAAAAAAAATCCATATTGTAAGAGAAAAGGTGAGTGACGTCGCATTTACTATCAAAGTTCGACGCCAGATGGAACATTGGATCCCCGAAAATGGAACAATGCCACCGTATGTCACTATTTGTTCTGAACATTTTCATTTCCGGATTATTTTTGTTCTTTGTACCATATCTGTAGAGTTGCGCATGTTGAACTTTGCTATGTGGGTGGCGGAGAGAAGTTGCATTCATGTTTTCCAGTTGTTTGTTTGTCATTGATTTGAAAATGTGTAAATAGATGAAAAAACAGAGGGACAGAGGGAAAAGCAAGAGAATCCAATTGTGGCGTCCAATTTTTAAGTTCTGGATTAAAAGTGGAGATTCCACAGGAGGACTTTCTTTGGTTAGTTCAATTCAAACACAGGGACAGGAAAAAAAAAAATATTGCTTTGCAGCGGGCTTTGTTTACATTTCGGATTGAAATTAGTGAAATGTTCTACTGCAGTGAGTATGTGAAAAGAATTTGTAAAAAAAAATCAAGAGAGCAAAAAACAAAATGTACTCGTTAGTAATTAAGGCCAATTGGTCAAGTTGGTATGAAGCAGAGCAAACAAACGAAAAACTAAATCTACTGACACACAAAGCTGGAAAATGAATTTAAATTGTAGAAGGATGCTACTCAGGATGGGTGCATATTTACATTCTATGAACAAATTAAATGTAAAAACATAGGGGCGGGCTACAGTCCGCTTGGGCGAACTGTTGGATACCCTATTCTTATTCCTATATCTCATAAGTGGGCGTGACAAAAATTTAAAGGATTTTATCGAAAAAACTAAGCTTTTGTAAATAAAAACGCTCCCTAGCTCAAACTTTGGTTTTTCAATAAAATTGTTTTATTTAATTGTGGGCGTGTCAGTAGGCGGATTTTAAAAAAATTTAAGTATGAGCATAAAGGGCACCTAGAGAGTATATACTATAAATTTCAGCTCCCTAGCTCAAACTTTGGACTTTCAAAAATAAAAAAAAAATAATTGTGGGCGTGTCAGTAGGCGGATTTTGAAAATATTTACACAGGAGCATAAAGGGCCCCTAGAGAGTATATATTAAAAATTTCAGCTCCCTAGCTCAAATTTTGGTTTTTCAAAAAAAATATTTTATTTAATTGTGGGCGTGTCAGTGGGCGGATTTTGAAAATTTTATGTCCCAAGCAGTTTTATGGGCCAAAGATCATATATAAAAAATTTCAGCTTTCTAGCTCAAAATTCAATTTTTCCCAAAATTTGTTTTATTTAATTGTGGGCGTGTCAGTGGGCGGATTTTGAAAATTTTATGTCCCAATCAGTTTTATGGGCCATAGATCATATATAAAAAATTTCAGCTCTCTAGCTCAAAATTCGATTTTTTCCAAAATTTTGTTTTTTTGAGTTTGTGGGCGTGTCTGTGGGCGGATTTCAAAAATTCTTAAACTTGATTATTTCGGGACCCTAGAGAGTATATGGTTAAAATTTCAGCTCTCTAGGTCCAGTTTAAAGGCCTAATTTTTGCCGACGGACGGACGGACGGACGGACGGACGGACGGACATGGCTAGATCGACATTACTATCGATGCTGATCATAAATATAGTAACTTTTAGGGGTCTACGGGCAATATTAAGGTATGTTACAAACTATGCGTCAAAATTAATATACCCCTAGAATAGGGTATAATCAAAAGGATAGTTTGTCAGCGTTATTTTGGTGGTCCTAAAGCATTAAGCTTTTAGTTAATTAGAAGTACGGTTCCATGCCATTTAATTTACTGATGATGCTTAACCATTTTCAATTCAATTTAACACATTGTGAAGACAATGAACAATGTGACGAAAGAATCTCTCAGGATATGCTCATTATTTAGTAAATTTGATAGAGATCTTAATAAATTTCCTGATCTTCTTCTTCCTAAACGGCGAAGCTATGATTAATGGTACCATAACCCTTACACCTTACTGCATCGCTACTGGTCCGCCTGTGGGCTTCGTTTACAATTTCGACACCAGCTTCTGTCCATTATTGACTATTGTTTGACAGTCCTTTCACGACACCACCGGTATTCTCCAGTAGTGTCAATCCCAGGATTTGCTGTACACTTGCGGAAGAATTTTAAGATGTCAAAAGTGTCGCTAGGCTTACATGAAATTGCGTTGAAGTGATGTTTCCCCTTAAACTACGTCCTACATAATTGGCGCCATCGCATCGCGCGACCGAGAATTACCGACGCTCGCTGCAATGGACGATCAAAATATAAGACTGCAATAACCTATTGTGTGCCCTTATTAAAACACAAACGAGGTTGTGCGATGAGGTCGCACGGTCGCACATGTTTGTTTCGAGGTCCCTCAAGTACACCGCTATGAAAAGTATTTTGTTCGCTTCAAAGTATGGTTTTTGTCGCTCCGCCGTAATGGAATACGAAGAAAATTTGATGAGCTGGGGTAATCGCGCGATGGTGTTTACAAAGCCTGGTTGACTTATGAGCGACAGGTATTAGGACACGTATTTTGGTAGCGCTACTAAACAGGCGACGTGACCGACCAAAGTTCATCGTTCGGTAGCGCGATGGCTGCCAATTAGGACATAGCCTTAGTCGCCTTTTACGACAAGCACTGTTGTGATGTTCTTAGCCTGTCGCTTCGTGGAAACAATTGAACTATTACAATTATTATAAAATATTGATATGACTTTAACACATTTTTGCTGCTATCAAATATGAATTGAATGACAGTAAACCAAAATCGGACTGAAAAATTAAACGCGCCCTATGCCTGTACACATTAGCCGTTTTTTTCTTTTTAAGCTCAGAGCTGTACAAAAAACAGTTTCTTTTTTCACTAGGAGCTCTGTTATGTGCCGCTTAATGTAATACAATTTAATTAAATGTTTTTTTTATTCAAAAAAATAATCATGATTGCTTACCATGACACCGAACCACTCAAGTGTGTTTTATAAATGAATTGGATCGCTCGGAGAGCTACTCAACTTGCTCAAGATCTGCTCAGTGCGTTACTCAGATCTTAAAAAGAAAGACCACTAAGGTTAACACTTCGGGAAAAATTGTGACATTGTGAAAAAAAAAGTTTTTAAAAAATAAAGAAAATACACAAGGGTACCCTATTTTTAATTTTTATCCCCCATAAAGTGGGTGTGGAAAAAATGTTAGCATGGGTAAATCGTTAAGAAGGATATGGTCTGAATATGTTGTACGTTTTTTTTAAAGGATTTTATCAAAAAAATTAAGTTTTTGTTCAAAAACACCTCTAAAAAATGGGCATGGCTGGAAACTTTGTATGAAGGAATTGTTAAAAATGACTTTATCTACTTGCTTTTCAAAGAAAGAACTTTCATTTCCAATGATTTCTTCAATAAAGCCTTTTTTAAATATTGAGTTTGTCAGTGGGTCAATTCTTAAAATCGTTACACATGAGCATTTCGGGCCATTATAGATTCCAAATTTCAGCTTTCTAGTTCGAATTTTGATAAATTCAGAAAACTCCCCCCCACAGAATATGTTCCAAATTTCAACTATCTAATGTGAGTTTAAGAGCCTAAAAGTTGCCGACAGACGTAGGGACATGGCTAGATCGCCATTACTATCGATAATGATCACGAATATATTTAGTAACTTTTAGGGGTCTTCGAGCAATATTAAGGTATGTTGCAAGCAATGAGTCAACATTCTAATACCGTTAGGAAAGGGTATAAAAATACCAAAACATTCTAAGGCTGGGAAAGTTGTTTAACTCAAAAAATCATCCAGTTCGCTTTGGGCGAATAGTGATATGCCTTATCTCTATTCTCAATTGACGTTTGTTTCTGGTTTTTAATATTAAAAAGCTGTAGCTGTAGGAGAATTTCCAAATAATATCGTTATGTGAATTGTCCTTCAAAAAAATTATTAAATAATTTTTAAATAACTTAAAATTAACTTAACTAAACTTGTGTTGCTAGTGATCCAAAAGAGTTGCAAAACGAAATAAAAATGACCAATTATCAAACCATACATTTTTTTTTACCAAAGTTGGCAACTCATTTGAGGGTAGCATTGTTCCGCGCGGTACGAATTCGGTGCTTCCAAAATAAGCCAGTTTACGAATTTTTGAAATCCGCCCTCAGACACGCCCACAAACTCAAAAAAACAAAATTTTGGAAAAAATCGAATTTTGAGCTAGAAAGCTAATTTTTTTTATATAAATGATCTATGACTCCTAAAACTGCTCGGGATATAAAATTTTCAAAATCCGCCCACAATTAAATAAAACAATTTTATTGAAAAACCAAAATTTGAGCTAGGGAGGTGAAATTTATAATTTAAGGGCCCTTTTAGCTCATGTGTAAATATTTTCAAAATCCGCAAACTGACACGCCCACAATTTAAAATCAACTTTTTTTGCAAATCCAAAGTTTGAGCTAGGGAACTGAAATTTATAATATATACTCTTTAGGGGCCCTTTATGCTCATGTGTAAATATTTTCAAAATCCGCCTACTACACGCCCACAATTAAATTTTTTTTTTTTTCGAAAATCCAAAGTTTGAGCTAGGGAGCTGAAATTTATAATATATACTCTCTTGGGGTCCTTTATGCTCATGTGTTAATTTTTTTTAAAACCGCTTACTGACACGCCCACATTTAAAAAAAATAATTTTATTGAAAAACCAAAGTTTGAACTAGGGAGCGGTTTTTTTTACAAAAGCTTCGTTTTTTTTGATAAAATTCTTTAAATGTTATATAACAAAATAGTAATAACAACCATATTTAGACTTTTGTCACGCCCACTCATGAGGGATAGGAATAATAAGAGGGTATCCAACAGTTCGCCCAAGTGGACTGTAGCCCGTCCCTATGTTTTTTTGTTACGTATGCAAACATATCCCGCCGTCAAAGATTTTAACTTTAGATATATTGTGGCAAATCGACGTAGTCAATTTTTAAAATTCACTCGCGTTCGCCATTCCTCAGTCGACCAAACAAAAGCAAAGTGGAGACAGGTGCCGGTCGAATAAATGCGTTACTTTTATTACAACAAATACACCTGCCGAAAAAGATCGCATACGCCGAAGTGGCGTAGGTTATCTTTTGCGTTATTTTTAATTTAATATAAATTCTTATTACATAAAATGGAGTCATAAGGCCTTGGAGAAAATTTACAAATTAACCAGTTATAACAGGAACTAAGCGATGAAGAAAACGATGGGCCAATTAAAAAACTCGTTGCTTTCTCGGATAAATTCTCTTAACGTTACTGAAATATTCAAATATTTTACCAAGATGTATTTATTAGTAGGTACCTTATCTTATACTCGTATGTATATAAAAATTACTGTTTGTTTGTTCGTCTTCTTTTGATTCGCGCATTGCTCATTCGATTGAGCTTAAACTACAGTTTTTGTTTGGCACTAACATGACTGTTTCTGGCATAGTACCATCGAAATGCAATATACCAACAACATAGAATAGGTTTTATGCGAGTAAGAAGAAGACTTCCAAGACAAATAGTGCAGCAGTTAGGTTTACAACAAAATGATAAAAGAAAAAGGAAACAAAAAACACTCAAACTCCTCAGTAATCAAATAAAATCAGTTAGTGATAGTGACTTCTGTGTCAAGTAATCTAAATTATTAACAAAACAAAAATATCCAGTAAATAAAAAAAAAACATAGAATAAAATAAGTTACTGCATTTTTGTATCTCGAGAGAGGCTGGACGGGCTAGTTAATAATAAATAATTATTTGTACACATAAGTTTTCACAACTTTCATATTGTATCCGTCAATTGTCGCATGGCAGCTTTTTCAATGGTAATGCTGGATAGCACATAGTTAATGGTTTCTTTTTATTCCACCGAAAACACTGCCTATCCATTTAGGTTTAATACCTTTATCAATGGATAACTTAATATCAGCCCAAAGTCCAAACATATTATTTTTCTCATCCAGCACCTAGTGGTACAGAATCTAACGACTAAGTACCATCCGTATTTGATGGCCAAGCGTGTGTACTTCATCTGCCATACTGAGTAATTTCTATTTTCTTCTTAACTGAGAGATGACGTTGACTTTACTGTTCCGAAGGTATATAACATATTGGTAAGTACCTACTGCATTGCGGAACACCTTGTGATAATAATATGTTGGATGTTGGATGAGAAATCATGTTTCATCTCCGTTTTTGTTTGCCAGACAACAAACAACGATACAATTTGAAATTGTTCTGCTAGCTTGATGGCCACTTGAAGTGATTAATCATTTTTTAAATCCTGACCTGCCAAGTCGACACTTAGGACCGATTTATTGACTCTCCATTAAAATGTGTTTAATGGAACTTTAGCTAAACCCGCCATTAAGCTATTGGCGTCATAACCAGCACTCCATTAAATCGATTTCGATTTATTCAGTGTCCATTAGTTTAATGGTCCACTTTGAGGTGTTTATACCCTATTCTAAGGGTATATTAATTTGAATGCATAGTTTGTAACATACCTTAATATTGCCCGTAGATCCCTAAAAGTTACTATATTTATGATCAGCATCGATAGTAATGTCGATCTAGCCATTCCCGTCCGTCCGTCCGTCCGTCCGTTGGCAAAAATTGGGCCTTTAAACTGAGCCTAGAGAGCTGAAATTTTAACCATATACTCTCTAGGGTCCCGAAATAATCAAGTTTACGAATTTTTGAAATCCGCCCACAGACACGTCCACAAACTCAAAAAAAAATGAAATTTTGGAAAAAATCGAATTTCGAGCTAGAAAGCTGAAATTTTTTATATATGATCTATGACTCCTAAAACTGCTCGGGAGATACAATTTTCAAAATTCGCCCACTGACACGCCCACAATTAAATAAAACAATTTTATTGAAAAACCAAAGTTTGAGCTAGGGAGCTGAAATTTATAATATATACTCTCTAGGGGCCCTCTATGCTCATGTCCTAAAACTGCTCGGGAGATACAATTTTCAAAATTCGCTTACTGACACGCCCACAATTAAATAAAATAATTTTATTGAAAAACCAAAGTTTGAGCTAGGGAGCGTTTTTTTTTACAAAAGCTTCGTTTTTGTTTGATAAAATCCTTTAAATGTTATATATCAAAATATGTAGAGCGTTCTTAACAATTCAACCATACTTGGACTTTTGTCACGCCCACTTATGAGGGATAGGAATAAGAAGAGGGTATCCAACAGTTCGCCCAAGCGGACTGTAGCCCGCCCCTATGTTTTTAAATTTAAATGAACTTTAAAAAGTTTAATCATTTTGACTGAAAATGTGATTCCGATTTCGCTTTTCAGATTTTTTTTTATAGAGTTTTCTTTAAGTAGAGTACGTCTCAGAAACTTCCACTTGCAGGAAGTGCAAGAGGTTAACTTTTTTAGGTAGCGGTTTTAAGTACCTGCAGCAAATATGTAAATTATATACATTTTTATTTACTGATAACAAGTTGGTAATCAATTGTGGAGAAATACTATTTGGTTCATTGTTTTCATATAAGTGAATAGTTGCGAATTTAATAAGATCCGCATTCCTAAATTCATCATATAGATTAATAGTCATAAATGGTTTGTTTTAGGTATTGTTCTAGGTATTGGGGTTCTTTACACCACAACAAAGGGTTAGGGTCGTAAGCCAATCACTTTCAGCAATTATTGAATGTTGGGAACAGTATTAGTGATTCAGTATTCTGAAAAAGAAGCAGATTTTTTTTCTAAGTTGTGTAATAAAACTCTCTACCATCGACCAAATATTCACACTGCGGCAGATCTTGGAGAAAACCCAGGAAGTCCAAATCGATACCCACCACCTATTCATCGATTTTAAGGCCGCCTATGATAGCATTTGTGGCGTATTCCAGCAGATAGTTTGCGTAAAACAAATAAAATATTTATCACCCTATTCAAAAATAACTGCCGCTCGCATTTCCCGAGTCACAAACCGGATCCTTGAGTCGAACGCTGCCTTTTTGACCATTAAGATCAGATGCGCACCCAGCATAAGAGCAAACCAGTATTTTTTTTTGACACGATCTACGACATTCCTAACACAGAGAAAATCGTATAGTATTTATAGATGTGGCTAACCTATCGCGCGCTCTTTTTGCTGGCAGCTTTCTTACCAAATCGGATCTTACAGACAAATTCCCGTAAGTCACCGTTCTCGGCATTTTCGACAATTTTATTGTGCGTTATTAGATCATGTTCTGAACGTAGTTGACGTTAAGAAATTATTTGCTCTGCTTAAGAAGGCGTCTTAGCGATAGTGAATTGTTGATTCACTGAGCAAGGTGAAAGGAAAGTCACTGGACGTTTGATGAACGTTATAAAATTACTTTATTTGATGCTGCTAATTCTAACTGCCAAATTTGAATGTCTAACAATTCTTACAGTGCTTATGAAGAAACCTCGGTGGTTATATACCACCTCAGCTGTAACTCATATGGTCATTGACATTGACCGTGAAAATGTTTACTTAAGTGTGAGTTATATAAATATGACTTTACAATAAATTTTAACTAATACATGTATTATTATACCATTTGCATGGTTTTATGTGTGCGAGTGAGGTGGCACTATTTGTGAGGTGTTGCGATCTGCCTCTTACACTATTCCTTGTTGCGACCACTCGTTGTGATGGAATGCCCCTTGACTGCTGCAAAAGGAGACCAACTATAGCTTGGCTATCGGTGTACCTTTCCATTTGACGTTTCCGACTTTAGTTTGGTCAATTTGGTGTTGTTTACTTGGTCGGGTTTTCATCATTTCGGGAATTCGGGAGTTTTTGAAATGTTTTCCGTTTATTTGTTGTGGAGGTTTTTTGCGAATTTTGCTTTTATGTTCTGTGCATTAGTCCTAGTCATTGCGAATATTGTTGTACGTTTTGTTAACATTGAATAATCCTATTCCAATGACTAGTACGATGCACAAACATCGCCTCAACGGTCTCCACGTGCCGAGCTCCGGTGGGAAGACCCTTTTCTTCCAGTTGTTCCTCCTGTGATGTCTTGGTAGCTTTTTGTTGGGAACCAACATGCTCCCGGCCTCCAGGCTTGGTGTCTAGTGGTATCCGGTTTCCTTGGTGATCGGTTTTAGTGCCGTTGCTGTTTGGCTTAGTTCTCGCAGCCACTTTCTCATCCGTAGTTTTGAGGTTAGGTGCATGTGGCCATGAAAAAAAACAATGCATTAGTGTTTTGTTATTTAAATATCAGTGTTGTTTAAATCATTCAATTGCATTAAGTGTTAAAACTAATGTGAAGCCTAGGGATGTAAAGGTGAGTTGACCTTGAGTTGTGTGTTGTTGTTTTTGTTATTTTAGGTTCATTTGGTTAAAGGGGACGCAGGTTCAGGGGTGCGTACATATTTTTTTGTTTTATTTCAGATATTTTTATTTTGGGTTTGTTATTATATTCATAGTCTCAGATTAGAGGGGGATGGGCTATTTTATTTTGCTGTTTTTTTTAATTTGATATTGGCAAGGGGGATAATTTTACGATCGGTCGTTTCAATATCGAATTTTGTGTTTTGATGGTAACCACTCGTGTAAGACCGTCCGATCCAGGGTGTAGGTCGATGACTCGCGCGAGTAGCCACATTGATGGGGGGAGGTTGTCTTCCTTGACGAGAACAATATCTCCTATATTAATGGTTGCTTGCGGTTGCAACCATTTTTGTCGCTGTTGAAGCAAGTGGAGATAGGACGTGCTCCATTGCCTCCAAAATTCCTGCATGAGTCGTTGCACGTATCTCCATCGGTCCAAGTTATTTATGCTCCTTTCTGCTAAATTTCTGTCTGGCAGCATCCGTAGTGGTGCTCCGATTAGGAAGTGTCCAGGAGTTAATACAGCCAGATCGTTTGGATCTGACGTCATTGGACACAGTGGTCGCGAATTGAGGCATGCTTCGATCTGTGTCAGCTATGTTGCATATTCTTCAAAGGTTAATTTCGAAGATCCCATTGCCCTTTTTAAGTGGTGTTTGATCGATTTTACACCCGCCTCCCAAAGACCTCCAAAGTGTGGTGATGATGGAGGATTGAAGTGCCACGTCGTTTGGTGCGATGCAAGGTTTGATTCGACTTCTGCTGACCATTCGGACGTGCAAAATTTGCTGTCCTTCCTCAGCTCGTTGTTTGCTCCCTTGAAATTGGTGCCACAGTCGCTAAACATGTTTGCACAATTTCCTCGTCTGGCCACAAATCGCCTAAATGCTGCGATGAATGCTGCTGCACTTAAGTCGGTGACCAGCTCGATGTGGATTGCCTTGGTCGCCAGACATATGAACACGGCGATGTATCCTTTTGTTATTCTTTTACATCTTCCTCCCCACATTTTGATTTCCACAGGTCCAGCATAATCAACGCCGGTGTTAGAAAATGGTCTTGACACTTTTACTCGCTCTGACGGCAGATTACCCATTAGTTGCTCCTGCATCTTCGCGTTGTATCGATTGCACCGAACACATTTGTGAATAGTCGCCTTCACAAGCCTTTTCAGGTTTGTTATCCAATAAATGGTTCGGATTTCAGCTATGGTCATCTGCTGGCCACCGTGCAGAGTTCGCTGATGAGTGTCTTCTACAAGCAATTTCGAAAAGTGGTGATTTGCCATAAGGATAACTGGATGGCGTTGATGAAATGGAAGTGGTGAATTCAGTAGTCTACCCCCTACCCGAAGAATTTCCTTCTCATCGAGAAATGGATTAAGCGTTTTAACTGAGCTCTTCTTCGGTAAGGGTCGTTTATTCTTAAGCGCCTTGATCTCCTCCTCGAATAGCTCCCTTTGTACGTGCCTAATGATCTGATAATGAGATGATATCAGTTCATCTGCCGTTATTGGATAGGTATCCAATGGCCTTCTTGCTTGTTTGTCTCTTAAGTTATCGAGATATCGTCGCCAAATCGCTGTAGTGCGTACTAGACGATTAAGGGTTGAGAAGGTTTGAAAGAACGCGCTATCTATTTTGATGCAAAGGCATTGCTTTGCTTCCCCTTTTGTTTCCTCGTTTGTTTCCAAAGGATTTGTTGGTGATTGATCGCAAGGCGAGAAATTTCGTAGGAAGTAAGGACCATGCCACCACAGTTGGCTTTCGATTAACTCTTCAGGGAGAAGTCCTCGAGAACCAATGTCCGCAGGATTATCCCTGCTGGCAACATGTCGCCAAATATCCTTACTGGTAAGCGCTTGAATTTCTGTTATTCGGTTGGCTACGAATGTGGTGCGAATGGCTGGACTTCCTTTTATCCACGCCAAGGCTATCATTGAATCGGACCATGCAAACATCTCCAGCTGTTGGAACTGCATGGCCCTTGCCAATCTATGCAGTAGCTTTGCAAGTAATACTGCCGCACAGAGTTCTAGTCGTGGCAAAGATATATTTTTTACTGGGGCCACTCTGGTCTTCGACGCCAGCAAGTGAATTCTCTCCTGGTCGCCTGATACCACCCGAGCGTAAATCACCGCGGCGTACGCCTTTTCCGAGGCGTCACTTAACCCATGTAATTGAACCTGTGAAGATACTTCGCTTGCTATCCAACGTGGGATTTCAACCTTTTCCAGGTTTTGAAGCCCGGCTCGCAGTTTTGTCCATTGTTCTTCTATTTCCGGCGTTATGCGGGCATCCCAGGATAATGCTTTGACCCACAGTTGTTGCAAAATCAATTTTGCCTTGATTACGCACGGCGAAATCCATCCCAACGGATCAAATAAGCGTGCGATGTCGGCAAGTACTGATCTTTTGGTGTGCCGGGTCACAACAGGTATGTTTATTTTGAATGTGAATGTGTCCCTAACAGGATGCCATTGGATGCCCAACGTCTTAATAGCATCCTGATTATCAAATTTTAAAGGAACATTCACCTCTCTTTCCCTTTCAGGTATCCCTTCCAAAATTGTTGGGGAGTTGCTGGCCCATTTACGTAATGGAAATCCAGCTGAACTCAACGTCGATGACACATCCGTTTGCAACTTGATGGCATCTTCTTCATTTTCAGCTCCATATATGAGATCGTCAACGTAGAATCCTTCGAAGATTGCCTTGGTTACATGAGGTTGACAATCTTCGATGTCCATCGCTAGCTGCTGCAAGGTCCGTACAGCTAGATATGGGGCTGATGCTGTTCCGAATGTAACGGTATTGAGTGCATACGTTTTAATTGGCTCGTCGCTTATTGCTCTCCACAGTATGAGTTGGTATGGAGTGTCCTCTGGTGCCATCCATATCTGTCTATACATCATACTTATGTCTGCTGCAAATGCTATCTTAAACTTTCTCCACTGTGCTATCAGGTCAATTATGTCCACCTGAAGCCTTGGACCCACCATCAGGTGATCATTTAAAGACACTCCTCTAGACGCTCTGCATGAAGCATCGAAAACAACTCGGAGTTTGGTTGTCGAGCTCGATTCCTTGAATACCGCATGATGAGGAAGGAAATAGTGGTTTCTCTTCTCTAGCTCTATATCCATTCGAACTTCTGTCATGTGTCCTAATGCCGCGTATTCATTGATACAGGATGTGTATTCTTGCCTCAGTTTCTCGTTGGCATTTAGGCGTTTTTCAATTTGAAACAATCTCGCCAATGCTGCAGCCTTAGAGTTTCCGAGGTTTGGTCGTGTACTATCTCTAAATGGTAGTCGTACCTCATATCTACCATCTCCTCTTCGCTTTGTAGTGTTTTTATAGTGTAGTTGACACTTCTCTTCTTCTTGCGTTAGTTTGCGATCCTCCATGTCTTCTTCTATTTCCCAAAATTTCCTAAGCTCTGCCTCCAATGTGGTGTGGTGGCTTCGTACTGTCACCGACGTTAGTGGAGAATTGATACTAACTGCTCCCGTTAAAATCCATCCCAGTTCAGTTTTTTGTGCAACTGGGGATCCATTTTGTCCTGGAATCAACCCTTCAAGGATGATAGCTGCATAAACATCGGCACCTAAGAGCATATCAATCTTACCAGGATTAAAGAAAGATGGGTCTGCCAATGGCAGATTTGCCAAATGACTCCAAGAAGCTGTAGACAGATGATATGTTGGTAACATAGAGGTCAATTGAGTGAAAACAAAAGCTCTAACATTGAGACAAAATGAGGGATTATTAAAGGAAAATAGAGTTAAATCAACCATGGAGTTGGAGTTCCCGTTGACATTTGTCCTAAACCCTTTACCTCCGCCACTGTTTTTTGTTTCTTTAAATTCAGAAGCTGTGCTATATTTTCGGTCACGAATGTGGCTTCTGACCCCGGATCTATCAATGCCCTAACAACGTGAGGAACTCCATTTTTAGCATAAACTTTAATTAATGCAGTTGCTAATAAAACTTTGGATTGCGTTTGGTTAAGATAAGCATTTACATTATTGGTCAATATTGATGGATTATTTTGTCCACTGTTCTGACCATATTGAGAATTGCTCTGATTTGAGTTCGGATTCTGATAGGGTTGTAGGTTTGAGGAAATTGAAGCACCATTTTGTCCATGGCCCCATTGATTGAATGAGATGAGATTATTCGGATTTTGAATTACGTTAGGATGCGGCGTGAAGTTTGATGTTGATGCTCCATTTTGTCCATTGCTCCAACCCATTGGAGGAATGTACTGATCTTGGTTTTGAACCAAGTGAGTTTTGTACTCCGTCTGGTTCTGCCCTTGAAATGATGCTGCGTGGGGATAATATTGGTGGTTGTTTCTATTAAAGGCGGTTTGGGGCTCAAAGTGTAAAAGAGTGTGATGTTTTTGACCACACTTTTGGCAGCGATTACTGCTTTTACAATTTGATGAATGGTGGTCGTATCCCAAGCAGTTCGAGCAGACATTATTTGCTTTTACTGCTTCAACTCGTCCCCTTTAACTTCCATTTTTGAAAAAATTTTGCATTGCCGTATTCCATGCGATGCTTTGCACAGCCGACATGAAAATTTCTTCGTCTCATCAGACGATTTTATATGATAAGCCGTCGGTGCGGCTTTTTTAAATGAATTTGAGTTATTTTGGGACCTTATAGTCTCATTTGACTCCATGATGTTCTCTAGGGAACTGAATCTTCCCTCGATGAACCTGGCAAATGCTTTCCACTTATGGTCGTGTAATACTCCAGTAAATGAGAAGTACGCACGTTTAATTTTCGCAAATGTTTCTGCTTCAAAGTATTCTTCTTTAAGCGGATCAGATGAACTATTTACTATGGCCTCATGATCCTTTTTTGCGCGTTTGAAACATTCCTCACTATCCGTTAAACACGCGTTCACGTAACCCCTTGATTTTCGCGCATCGTTTGAGTTTTTAAATTCATCGAAATCGGATTCAATTTCTTTTAAAATTAATTGTTGCCGTTCGATTAATTTAGCCAGTTTCGCATTTGCCATTTTCACTTCACTTTATTTTTTTTTATTTGAAGACAATGTTTGGGTTTGTAATTGGAGTCAAACAGTTATTGAATTATATTAATTAAATACTATTTTCAAATAGCTAATATGCAATAAAAAGGCGATAAAGGAATAATATTCCTACCTTAGTTTGCTTTTGCAACTGCAACCTTAGTATGGTTAACTCTCAGTCACAGTTGCAGAAGTCTTTTTGTTGCACAGTGTTCCTAGCTGTGTTTGATGACCGTTGTGCTGTAGATAGTGTTGTTCTGCAGACCGTTGCTTTAAGGCTGTTGAACCGCTTGTGTCCAGTTGCTTTGCTGTGGACCCGTTAAATATAGGCTCCTCGACTCGTTGGATTTTGGTTTTTTTTATATATATGAAATATTTACGCGTTATGTAAAAATTCGCATAAAACATTATAACAGAGGAATAATTTTCCTACCTTGAATTGCTCTGGCAACTGCAACTTTAGTATAATTTACTCTCAGTCGCAGTTGCAGACGGCTTTTTGGTGGACAGTTCCTTGCTGTGATTGATGACCGCTTACAGACCGCTGTGCAGTTGTACGTCCGTTGTATACGGGGTTCCTTGATTCGTTGGGTACTGTGGCCGATTGACTGTCCGTCGATGATCGGAATGTATATTTGCACTGGTTTTATCCAGCTATACTTAACCCACAGTACACTAATTACAAGATTTTTTTTTTGAAAAAAAAATGGAAAAAAAACTGATAAACCGCGCACTGGTTTATGTATTACACTTCAAATGCACTTTAATTTAAATTATTTTAGATTTCTGTCGCGGTTTCTTTTAAAAGGCTACGAAGGACCATGTTCTGAACGTAGTTGACGTTAAGAAATTATTTGCTCTGCTTAAGAAGGCGTCTTAGCGATAGTGAATTGTTGATTCACTGAGCAAGGTGAAAGGAAAGTCACTGGACGTTTGATGAACGTTATAAAATTACTTTATTTGATGCTGCTAATTCTAACTGCCAAATTTGAATGTCTAACAATTCTTACAGTGCTTATGAAGAAACCTCGGTGGTTATATACCACCTCAGCTGTAACTCATATGGTCATTGACATTGACCGTGAAAATGTTTACTTAAGTGTGAGTTATATAAATATGACTTTACAATAAATTTTAACTAATACATGTATTATTATACCATTTGCATGGTTTTATGTGTGCGAGTGAGGTGGCACTATTTGTGAGGTGTTGCGATCTGCCTCTTACACTATTCCTTGTTGCGACCACTCGTTGTGATGGAATGCCCCTTGACTGCTGCAAAAGGAGACCAACTATAGCTTGGCTATCGGTGTACCTTTCCATTTGACGTTTCCGACTTTAGTTTGGTCAATTTGGTGTTGTTTACTTGGTCGGGTTTTCATCATTTCGGGAATTCGGGAGTTTTTGAGTTGTTTTCCGTTTATTTGTTGTGGAGGTTTTGTGCGAATTTTGCTTTTATGTTCTGTGCATTAGTCCTAGTCATTGCGAATATTGTTGTACGTTTTGTTAACATTGAATAATCCTATTCCAATGACTAGTACGATGCACAAACATCGCCTCAACGGTCTCCACGTGCCGAGCTCCGGTGGGAAGACCCTTTTCTTCCAGTTGTTCCTCCTGTGATGTCTTGGTAGCTTTTTGTTGGGAACCAACAGATCATAATTCACTTCTAGAATTCTGAAACAGATCTGCGGAGTCAAAGAAAAAGAAAGCTGCAAGCACGCTTGGATGAAATTGGCAGAGATAACCAATTTCTAACCTGGGATTCTGCTGTTCCGGTTCTCCTGAGGTGAGCGCGAAAACGTGAAGTGTTTTATGCCATTACATTAAATTTACCCTTTTCTTAGCGGTGCGGATAGTTTTTTTTTTTTGCTTGCCGGGAAAGAGTGTTCGAGTGACACAAAAACGTGTCCGATGCCCAAACCACAAGGGCCCGGTAAATGAACAAAACTCGTCCCAATAATCCAAGCAAAAGGCATCCGCACTAAAAATAAGAGACGTACATTTAGATCGGTGGACCTGATCTGTGAATTAGATAAAGTCAGTCCGGATTGAGGAGGTTATGCGTCCGCCAAATCAGCACGCAATAGCTACCGAAAAGTCCAAAAACACGTGTAAAATCAACACCTGCCAAACCACACTTGGAAAAAAAACCAATGCAACAGCAAGAATACGCATCAGCAATCACCAGACTCGTTCACTCAGCAGAGATTCAGCGCTCCGTCAATCCCTCCCAGCTGCACCATCAAATAATCCATATTCAGTGATTAACTTTAAAGTGCTTAGTGGGTAACTATGCAAAGTGGCCTAGTTTTGAGCCATATATATACATATACTCGTATGTTGGTGCATATTGCTAAATAACATTGCTTTTCTTAACCTAACAAAAAAAAAATATCAATAAAGAACAAAAAAATTCCATTTTTTTCCGGACATAACTTACAACAAGGAAATTCATAGCTAACCTTAAATTTAGACTTAAAATTAGTCTAACATTTAATGTTTATTCAGTTACTATCTATCTATGATCTAACCTAAATTTCAAAGCCACGGAAAAAAATAATTTTTTTTATAAACCTAAATCCAAGTACATACATACGTATATAGCCAGATCGCACCGGTGAAGCAGCGAAATTTGTGCACAAACTTCGACGCAGCGAAATCAATATAAAGAACCGTGAGTACACACATGCTACTAGATATTGTTCATTGGCTTTGGGGTTTTTATCATTACCTTCAAATTTCATTAACTGCATTGAAACATTTATTAAAACATACTTATTCTAATTAATTACCTAGCTTATCTAAATACATTTAACCTAACTTAATGATAATTACATATACATATTCCTACTACTCTAATTATACATCTGGGCTTATCCAAATCAATATACATAGAGGCCTACTTACTACTTCTATTCCTAAATTTAAGACTGTGAATTTCTGCGTGCTTACTTTAAAATAAATATGTGGTAATTCGAACAAAATTGTTGAGATGTGTCAGTGATTTCAGAAGTGTGGGTGATCATAACAGGGACAAATTCGATAACACATGAGGACGAATCTGTCAAGGTACGACACAATGGTAGCAACCGCTGCTATATTTGTAGGGAGGGTTCCTCTAGGTAGTAGATCATCAACTACCGCAGCGATATTCGTATGTCCTTTTTCTTCATCCGCAAAAGCCACGCTGAGATGTCACACCATCAGCTTCAGCGATCAGCCGATAAAATCGGTTCCCACCAGATACCATGTATTAATGGAGTCAGCGTGCGTCCATGCGAATCCTTCTGTGTGTAAGGATCCTTTCACCCATCACTATCTCTGCTTCCTTTATTTCACTCCTTCTTTCTCTGTTTGGCACGATAAATTTTGTTTCATCAGGGTAGACCATAAGCAGCAAAAACCCACCCCACCATCGAGTGAATGCCGTGCAACCGCAAGCGTGCCAGCTGCTGCTTGTCGTGTCTTGTCGAGGAGCATCTATCTCCACATCGAAACTGTCTAAAAGATACACCTGAATATTACACATTTATAGAGACGAGCTATACAGAGCAATGTCTAGTTTTGGCATCCCTGCCAAACTCGTCCGTTTGTGCAGGATGACGATGGAGAATGCACGCTGCTCCATCAAGGTCGGTAAAAAACTCACCGAGACCTTCGATGTCAAAAAAGGATTTAGACAAGGCGATGCGCTGTCATGTGACTTCTTCAACATCGTTCTTGAAAGAATAGTGCAAAACTCAAATGCTAACACCAGAGGCATAATCTTTCAAAAGTCCGTCCATTTACTCGCCTACGCCGACGACATCGACATAATCGCCAGAACACAGCGGGATGTCACTGGCGCGTTCGTGAGTATTGAGACGGAGGCGGCGAAGATGGGTTTGGCGATCAATGAGGGCAAGACAAAGAATATGCTGTCATCAAGAAAGGACACCCAACACCGCCGTCTCGGACAGAATGTCACTATAGACAGATATTAGGTGGTTCAGGACTTTGTCTACCTAGGCTCCGCAATGAACTCCGGCAATGACACCAGGGCTGAGATTAAACAAAGAATAACTCTTGTCAATCGCTGTTTCTTTGGGCTAAGAAAGCAATTGAGTAGCAAAGCCCTCTCTCGAATAAATAAAGTGACCCTTTATAAGACCTTAATAATCCCAGTGCTTTTCTATGGTGCAGAGGCATGGACTCCAGCAAAAGCGGATGAGGTCACTCTTGGTCGTTTTGAGAGAAAAATTCTTCGGGTAATTATCGGTCTCGTCTGCATAGACGGTAAATGGAGGAGGAGATATAACGACAAACTGTACAGCGACATCGACTTAGCCAGAAGAGTGAAAGTCCAATGACTGAGGTGGCTGGGTCATCTAGCGGACGTGAATGCTCCGGCCCGGAAGATCTTCGAATTCACACCCGAGGGACGGCGCAGTAGAGGAAGACCGCGACTCAAGTGGCGCACGCAAGTGGAAGGGGACCTTAACCAACTTAGCGTGCGAAACTGGAGACAGCTGGCCAAAGATCGTACTGGCTGGAGACGCTTGTTGGTTGAGGCACAGGTCCACCCCGGACTGTAGCGCCACCCTAAGTAAGTAAGTAAGTGTGTAATAAAACATATGGACGGGCTACAGTCCGCTTGGGAGAACTATTGGATACTCTATTCTTATTCCTATCCCTCATAAGTGGGCGTGACAAAAGTCTTAGTTGGTTGAATTGTTAAGAACGTTCTACATATTTTGTTATACATATAACATATAAAAACGCTCCCTAGCTCAAACTTGGGGTTTTCAATAAATTTTTTTTATTTAATTGTTTTATTTAAACACTAGGCGGATTTAAAAAAAAAATTACGCATAAGCATTAAGGGCCCCTAGAGGTATATATTATAATTTTCAGCTCCCTAGCTCAAACTTTGACTTTGCAATAAAATAGTTTTATTTAATTGTGGGCGTGTCAGTGGGCGGATTTTAAAAATGTTATCTCCCAAGTAGTTTTAGGAGTCATTTTTTTTTTTTTTTTTTTTTTGTCGGGATGTGTGAAACTTTCTGCACTGGAGCACTCAGACTCAATACTGGTCCATTGTACTCCAGGCAGACACACCACATTTTACTGTGGGAATTTACTCGTTTTTCTAAGAAAAACGAGAAGGCGCTTCAATGATAAGGAGCTTAGGTTTACAGCACTCACCATATCCGCACCAAATACCTGCCACCTGATACGAGCAAAAGCAGCACAATCACAGAGGAAATGTTCCGCAGTGTCGTCGCTTTCTCCACAGGCTTCGCAGTTGGTGGTGTCGCTTAGGCCTAGCACCTTAAGGTGTTTGGCAAAAGCGTAGTGTCCCGTTAGAACGCCAGTAGTCTGTCTGCAGTCTTTTCTGTTGAGAGACAACAAGAATGCCGCGGATTTCCCACAGACGTCGGGGAGCATTTGCTTAGTCTGTCTGCACCCTGGAGAGTCATGCCAACGGCGATTGTGTTCATAGGAAACCCAACCGTTAATGGAAGCCCTGACCGAGGACGCAGGCAGACAGATCGCTGGTTCAGGTCCTGAGAGGTCCCCCTCTGAGCCTTGTCTAGCAAGTTCATCGGAGATCTCATTTCCCGTGATCCCGTTATGACCCGGGACCCAGACAAGTTTAAGTGAATTCAGCCTTCCGACCGAATTCAGAGATATCTTGCATTCACGTACTATTTTGGAGGTAGTTAAGGGTTTGAGTAAGGCCTTAAGCGCAGCCTGACTGTCGCTACAGACGCAGATACTTCGCCCCCTCCACCTGTTCCTCGTAACATAGTCCATGGCCATTAGGATAACATAAGTCTCTGTTTGGAAGACTGACGCATGTTTGCCTAATGGAAAGAAAAGTCTAACGCTATCGCTCTCCACGAAGACACCAGCACCAGATCCTTGATCGGTTTTGGAGCCATCCGTAAAGATTCGACTGCATTCCCTTCCAGGTTCAGAGTCCGGCCAGAGCCAGTCCTGGACCCGAGGAAAGTCGACCTCGTATTTGCGCTCTAGCCGAAGTTCCGGTGTCATCGCATCAGACGGCATATCCATAAGACAGGAGTCGAAGGACAACCGTTGCGCAAGTTCATCAAAATTCCAGTGCGAGTTATACCAAAAGCCACCTCTTGTAAGACGTGAGATAGCCTTGATTGTACATCCCATGATGTAAACATCAAGGGGCGGAAGGTTCAATAGTGCATCTAGGCCGGAGCCAGGCGTGCTGGGGAAGGCCCCTGTGCAGCCGAGACATACCTGCCTTTGGAGTTTGGCAAAAGCAACAGTGACGTATTTACGTGAAAGCTTATTCCACCAAACAACCGATGCGTATGCTATAAATGGTCTTATCATAGCCGTATAAATCCATAGGACTCTTTTCGGTGATAAGCCCCATGTCTTGCCGAAAATGCCTTTGCACTGCCAGAAAATAGACAGCGCCTTGGCAGTCTTCAGCTCAACATGTTTGGACCAAAGAAGTTTGCTATCCAGGATGACTCCCAGATACTTTGCTTCATTGGAGAGTTGGATTGTGACGCCTTTTAGCACTGGCTGAGTCAACCCGACCAGCTTCCTCCTTCTCGTAAAGAGAACAACCTCAGTCTTAAGAGGATTGACCGAGAGCCCATTCCTAGTGCACCATTCGTCGATCACGTCAAGGGCCGCCTGCGCCTTGGCGCATACAGTCGCTAGGCATGATCCAACAGAAAGCACGGCAACATCATCCGCGTACGCCTGAGCGTAAATATTAGAACTGTTGAGTGCGTTCAACAAAGAGTCGACCAGCATACACCACAGCAGTGGAGACATGACGCCGCCTTGCGGGCAGCCTCTGTTTACCCCCGCCATAACATAGCGGCCACAATCCGCATCCGCAACCAACGTTCTATTCAGTAGCATTGCTTTAATCCACAACACCAATGGTTCGTCTACTCCGTGTTGTCTGGCGGAGCTGCACATGCTATCAAAAGTCGCATTGTCAAAAGCACCCTCAATATCGATGAAAATGCCCATCGCGTATTCTTTTCTGTCAAGCGCGCCTTCAATTCTACCAACTAGATTTTGGAGCGCAGTCTCGCAGGATTTTCCGCGTTGATAGGCATGTTGCATCGGAGATAGTGGGTGCAATCGCAAAGCACCTTTGCGCACGTGAAGCTCGACCAGCCTTTCGAAGCTTTTCAGCAAAAAAGAAGTCAGACTGATTGGTCTGAAGCTCTTGGCGAGCGAGTAGTCACTTCTGCCAATTTTTGGTATGAATGCCACTCTAACTGTACGCCAGGGTGTTGGAATGTATGCCAGTGCTAGGACAGCGGTGAAGATTTTCTTCATAGTCGGTAGCAGCTGGTTTGTACATTGTTGCAGCATGGCTGGGTATATTCCGTCCGTACCAGGCGACTTGAAGTCGTCAAAAGACGCAAATGCGTATTTAATGGCCTCGTCCGTCACCACGGCCTTCGCAATATACCAGCTACGCCGAGTTGTTTGTCTTGGCTCACTCATAGTCTCGGTAATCGGGGCTGGTTGTGAACCAATTGTAATCTGGTTACCTGGAAAGTGAGACTCCAGCAGATAACTAAGAGTTTCCGCTTTCGCCTCAGTGAAGGTGCCATCAAGTTTTCTAAGTGAGTCCAGTTTGGCTGGTTTGCCCTTTTTCAGAGCTTTAACCAACCTACTAGTTTCACCCAGCTTTTCAATCTTTTCGCAGAAATTCTTATAAGAAGCACTTTTCGATACCCGAATTAGCCTCTTATATTCCTTCTGCTTCGATCGGTAGAGATTCCAGTCTGTCTCCAAATCAGTCTTGAGTGACCTATTTAGAAGCTTTCTAGCTTCTCTACGAATTCTTTGCAGTTCCGAGCTCCACCAGGGAACCGGTGTTCTGCCAGGGGGTTTGCTTACTGGGCTTACAGCTAGTAATGGCACTATTCAGGTCTTGAACAGCTTCCTCTACCTTTTGTCCCGTCCTGAGTTTGGTTGGAGTTTTGAGAGTTTTCCCTAATTCCTCCCTGAAGCGTATCCAGTTGGTTTTTCTCGGAGTCATAGGTCATATATAAAAAAAATTCAGCTTTCTAGCTCAAAATTCGATTTTTTCGAAAAATTTGTTTTTTTTAGTTTGTGGGCATGTCTGTGGGCGGATTTTAAAAATTCGTAAGCTTGATTATTTGGAGACTCAAGAGACTATATGGTTAAAATTTCAGCTCTCTAGCCCCAGTCTAAAGGCCTAATTTTTGCCGACAGACGGACGGGCATGACTAGATCGACATTATTTTTTTTTTTTTTTTTTTTTTTTAAGATATGTTACAAACTTCGAGTCAAAATTAATATACTCTTAGAATAGGGTATAAAAATATTAAGATATTATAAACAGCTTTCGATTTTATTATGTTTATTTTGACAAGCACCAAAGCAATTGAGTAAGAGATCACGCACCGTATTTCTATCATGGTTCATTTGTATTTGGGATCTCTGTTGTAGCCATCATTTCGTCAAATCCTGCCAATTCTGTTGGTGGTACATTTTCCTTTTCATCTACTGCAATATTATGCAGCACAGCGCAGGCATTGATAATTAAGTTGATTGTTGTCAATTTAAGTCACATGTACATCGTTAACACTGGGAATCCTTACTTTATTACACCAAACATCGGCTCTATGACATTTCGTGTACGAAATTGTCTCTCGTTGTACAGATTTTTCAAATCACTAACAGGATTGACAAATAGAGTCGCCTTACAACGTGTGTTACGGTACAGCAAGTTTGACTTGTCAAAATCGTCACGTTCCAATTTCATTTTGTGTCTTAAACTAGTTTGGTAATGTGATGGCGGGTTGCAAATTGTAGGACCATTCCGAAGTGGAAGTGCACAAGCAAAAATATTTCGAGAAGCAATATTTTAGACACTGTATTGGCCCCTGATTGAATTTTGTTTTTGGTTTTAGTTATTGAAGGCAGCCTGTATTTAAATCGTTAATGGAAAGTGAATAAATCGAATTTCTTGAAATATATTTCCCATTTTTAATAGTGCCTTTAAATTTAATGAAGCGTGGATAAGTCGGGCCTAAGCCTTATAGAGTTTATATTTTGTTCTCACTTATTTACTTAATCCTGCACGCAATACAACGTAAAAGCAACAGGAGAACGTACTCAATTAAATTATGCATTGCATATAATAAAAAATGTTAAAATAAAAATAAGTGAGTGCTTGCTCTGACCTGCAACGTTTGTGCACTGTTCAATGGCTTGTAGGATTATGTTCGATACCAGGAGACAATATGCATTTACGTGACAGATCTATAGTGACTCATTCTTTTAAGAAAATATCTACTTTTCGAGATTCTTGGATTCAAATCAAATACCGAGAAATAGGGGAAGGTCGTGTACCTCGGTCCGGATTTCAGTTTTTTGCCAATATTTTATGTGTCGTTTTTTCTTTAGTTTTTCTTTTTTTTTGTGTTACTACCTGAAGTCTTTTCTATGATATGGCGAAACTACCAAAAGGATATTACTTACCATTCCTTAGAAAACTTAACTTTTATATGCTAACCTCAAACGGTCCAAGGTACAAGACGTGGTTGTACCTTGGTCTACGGAGTATTGTACCTTGAACCGAAAATATTATTAAACGTTTTTCTTTAGTTTAAATGTGAAAACTTTAATTTATTTCAATAAAAAGTAAAAATGGTACCATTTTGAATTTTTTTCAAAAAAAAACAGCAAAAAACAAACCATTATCTTAAAGTTTTTGGCTTGATTAAAAAAAAAATTATTTCAAATAATAGAATTAAATAAAAAAAACTCTTTTACTAAAAAAAACTTAACAAAGGACTTCAATATTATTTAAAAACTTACTTTAAGGGAACAACATAAAAGAAAAACAAATTTATCACTTCAATATTATTTAAAAATTTTCATTAAAGGGCAAACCAATGGTCCAAGGTACACGCGCTATGATAGGTCCAAGATACACTTACACCACTTTAGCCAAACAAATTCGATTTTAACGTAGTATTCAAACCACATACGAACGACAATGTGTTCCTACCAAAAGATTATTAATACACTTTCCGAAATCGATTAAAGTAGCGGAAAAAAGACAGAAAACTAAGCACTACATAACTTCAGAAAAGAGATAAAAAAATACTTTTTTCATTGAAAACTATGTTTGTTTGTTTGTCTGCCGACTCGTTGCAGCTGTGCCTTCAAAAAGAAACTGAGAAGACAAATGAACAGAAGATCAACATTTCACAGAAGGGCCGGTTTGTGCGTGCTTTGTAGTTTTCTGGATATTGGCACTCGGACCAAGGTACAATCGGACCAAGGTACACAACCTTCCCCTACTGTCAACCGTCAAAGTACTTTTAAGGTGATTTGAAGACAGAGATTGAACAGAAAATGCAAAATCTTACCCACGTTATCCTTGACTAGGATTTATTTGATAAGATAGCTTTATTGTAACGCTATTTCCTAAGAATATGTCAGATAATGCGGTAGTGATTCAAGTGATGTTTGATAAGGACACGTATATAGTAGCAACCCACTTGCATAACTTGGGATGGAATTTCTTTCTGTCATATGTCAAGGTCTCGTATACTTTATACTAAAGAGAGTGACATTGGGATTCTGCTGAAGTTTTGAACTCAAACTGATTACGATAAATGATAATTCAATTTCATAAGCGTGTCCCGCGATTCCGTCCGTCGCGTTAGTCCAACTGTCATTTTTCAGGTAGGTCTCCTTGTGAGCGTGATTTCATTTAACTTCGTATTCTTCGGTTCATGGGCTAATATTTTTTGCCAATTTTTTTTCGGTGTTTATCGTTTTTATTAACGGTACCTACCATATAACTTATTTATATTTAAAACACTGTTCTTCGTACATACGTACATATACATATGAAGCGTAACTAGACGTGTTCTTGCATAGCAGTTACAGTGGCATAGAATATGCTCTGCTGTTTCTTCGCCATCTTCACACATCCGACGGATATTGTCTTCAGCTTATCTCATGGCCAGAAAGTGGGTTTTGACTCTACAGTAGGCTAATTATAGGGGCTACAACCGCATATAGTACATTGGCTGTCAACGTCCGCAAATATGACCTTTTTCATTTTTTTAAGCACATTTGCTGATTTTTAAACAATAAAACAAATTAACAAAATAAAATAATATAACAAACCAAACAAAAAACAATTCTGAATCCATCTTTTCGCTGTTTAACCTGCTGCAGCATGTCCCAAGTACAATAAATCTGTGGGTTTTTCAGGCTACTTATGAAAGATTTGTTTTACTATCCGTAGTAAGTATTAGCGGGGATTTTTGTGTTAGCATGGGTCAAGGTACCCCAAAGTAAGTATTTGCTTAAATTCTCGGTAAATGATGACTACATTAGAGATAGACCCTTGTTGTAGAACAATATTTTGTAGATTATACCCAAGAATCATTTCCTAAATTCTTACATTCAACTTTGAAACACGATATATTTCGACAGTCCGGCAGCAATAAACCCTTAATATCCGCCAAATAATATCCGAGTAAGTGAAGGTCCTCCGCGTTTCTCTTAATGAGATGCCCATGCAATCTAACATCACACTTTGTATAAGGTCATAGCGATGTCCAAGTGAAGTTGACGAAATGGCTAGACGAGGCTTCTCCGGTACAAATACCATAACTATAGACAACATCGATGCACCAATGTCGTCTGCTAGGTAACTCATCCACGTCGATGAGCTGTGCAGCAGCGCAGCGCTGGACAATTATGGCTAAAGTCGGAACAGAGAAGATCCAACGGACTTCTCAAATATAATTGAGGAACTCTATCCAACCCAACAAACATAAATACTGCACACTGTGCGATAGGTAGGCATGCTCAGAGCTTGGGCTTCTCCAACAACGATTTCTGCAGAAGCTCTAGAGACGAGAAAGAAGAGTGTGTTTGCTCTTCATATGCACTTGTCCCGCACTTGCCAACATTATGAGGGCTAGTTTAGGTCAATACCTTTTCCATGACATAAACAGCCTACATGCCTGACATTAACAACTTTAAAAGAAAAAGCAGCGTGACCTTTCCCAATGGCATCGTAAATTGATTTAGCTTGGTCTAGGTGGTAGAACCTGATTGAGGGGACATTGAGGGTCATTTCAAACACACGAACCATACAATCTAACGAAGGACGAAACATAATCAAAGAAATTCTCTAAGCGATCAATTATTAGAGAAAAGAATCAAAGATACTTTCGTCTACCTAACCGCTGGTTGTTAGGTACCAATATAATGGCCACTATTAATCACAACTTTTTAAACAATATTTCCATATCCAGATCAATAACCAGCACATCAATTGTTTACAGTGGCAACACAAGACACTGATTAATCTTATGGACGATATGTTCCATACGCTATCGAGGAAGATGTCCAACGAACAAAACAGAATACCTCGAAAGACCGAAGATTTTGGATCTCCTTTGGGCATGCTGCATGCATCTTTGCATTCTCGCGTACTCTGTACCTCCAGATGAATGCCATGACCATATAAAAGACGAATAGAAAGAAAACATCTATCTACATCATCCTGTGGTTTTCGGTCTAAACCAATTTTGCAGTCGATTTTATTTTCTGTTCATCCGTCCCTTTAGTGCTCTGTTGGCCTTTGTGCTGTTGACATCATTTTATGTACGTGGGCGAATAAAAGTTGCATCTATTTTTTTAAAAAATCCCTGACGAACAAACTAGCTTACCGAGTTGTACCTATGTCTTTGTCAACGATTATTGGCTTCAAGCTTTGTTCTACTTAAAAAAAAAAGTTCGTGCTTTTTTTTGGTCCCAGGATAGACGATACCGTTGTGTCATGTGTGTGGTGAAGCTACTGCTGGTACTGCCGTTGGTAAGCTTGCGGTTCAGTCAGATTCATGTGAATGATTATGGGGACTCTGTGGCCGTTGGTCATGTTTTTAATGGTCGATTTCCTTTTTTTCTGCCACTCTTAGTGGATGTGCTTGAAAGTGCAATTAAAGTTGACAAACCACAGGCTGTGCATGCGTTTCGAGAAGTTCCAATGAATGACTTGCTATGTTGTAGGTATTTGTGTTTCAATCGAAACGGACTTCCATTCCAGGAAATGTTTTAATCAAACAATCCTATTGAAGCACGAAAATGGCGTTTGATTTCTAACTTCATATGTTAGAGTACATGTGTATGTGCATCTAATTCAGCGTAGGACTTTGTTGGAGATATTATTCTCCGCCCTTTTGTTTTATGGGTAACATATGTGTGTTATTCGGAAGGACTAATGGGATTAATTAGTTCAGAATTTAGAAAGTTTTATTGTTCGGTAAATGGTATTTAAGGCAGGCTAAGAGCTATTAATTAATGCCGACACATGCGAGCAAAAAATTATATTTCCCAAGATTGTCTGTTTGTGGATGGACTAAAGGAGGTTCTTTGAAAATTATTTGGATGCCAATTAATTGAATGCTTAACTCCAGTCCCAGTTAACTCTCACAACTTACTTGAGTTGCAAAGAGCAATCTCTTTACTGTTAACTTTATTGTACTCCTTTGAGTTAATTTGACTGCGCCGAAGCCAACATGATTGAGAGTACACATTTTGAGTCAAACATTTGAGTTTAAGAGGGTTAGAGTTTCTAGAGTATCAACTGGCATTAGCGTTACACTCTTGTTAGCTGAGTTTAGTACTATGTATGTATACAAATTTAGAGAGATGATGTGGAATATAATTTAAATGGAAGACCAAATTGAGATGCAAGTATTGGCCTTCAAATGCTGCTGAAAAAACTATCAGCTCTGTGTCGTGGAGTGCTTAAAGAAAGCAACTATCACGAGCAGAAATTGCCGGCACTAAAAGTGCTCTCACAGGCTCATCATCTAGTGCAGGTGTTAGTAAGGACAAAACAATTAAAAATACAATAATTATGTACCTATAAAATACTAACACAAACACAAAATAATGCAAACAATTTAAGACATTAAAGCATTATTACGCAAAATATTTTTTAGCTTAATTTTACTAACATGCAAGTCAATCACATGATCATTTAGATTATAGATTCTACTCATGCGACTAATAGGCTCATGCCTCCCATAATTCGTTCTATGATGGGGGCTAAACAATAATTTAGCACTGCGCAAATTATGGGCACCACCACGAAAATTAAAGCCAATAGACGACAGCAAGTCAGGTGAATCTATTTGACCGGATATAAGCTGCTGTAAAAAAATGATATCGCTATTAAGCCTTCGTTGAGAGAGGGGTAACATATGAAGAAGCTTGATGCGTTGACTGTAAGGAGGAAGGTTAAATGGATCATCCCATGGAAGTCCTCTAAGTGCATTTGAATAAATTTTCGTTGAACGGCCTCTATTCAATTTGAATGAATGTTGTAGAACGGTGTCCAAACTTGAGAGGCATACTCTAGAATCGGACGGACAAAACAATTGTACAATGACATAGAAACGTAAGGGTCATTAAATTCTTTGGCGCACCTTTTTACGTAACCCAGCATAGAATTAGATTTATTAATAATAGAATTAATATGCTTAGCAAAAACCAGATTGGGGTCGAAATAAACGCCAAGATCCTTAAAATAGTCAACATTACAAAGAATATGTTGATGCAGAGAATATTGAAAGGTGGAAGGGATAGTCTTTCCAGAGAATGCCATGTGTTGACATTTAGTTGGGTTCAGGGATAAACCGTTTTTATCACACCAATTGGCGAAGCTATTAATGTCAGATTGAAGAAACATTCTGTCTTGCTGACTAGTGATAGAATTATATATTTTCATATCATCAGCGTAGATCAGGATATTTCTGTAATGTATACATGCCTTAACATCATTAATGGCAAGTATAAATATAATTGGTCCGAGGTGACTTCCTTGGGGAACTCCAGACTGAGCTGTGAAAGATACAGATAGCGATCCTCTAAATTTCACTTGATAAACCCTTGATCTAAGGTATGAATTAACCCATTTTATGAAACATGGTGGGAAACCAAAAGCCCTGAGCTTAAATTCGATTATTTCATGGGACAGCTGGTCGAAAGCCTTAGAGAAGTCAGTGTATATGCAATCCATTTCGTCCTTATTCTCCAAGGCATCAGAACATTCATACAAGAAACTTAATAGATTAGTGACAGTGGATCTGTTTCTTACAAATCCATGCTGTTCATTACAAATTATATTGCGACAAAGAAATATTAACTTTTCACAAACAATTTGTTCAAAAAGCTTAGGGATACACGAAAGCTTTGAAATGGGCCTATAATTAGTGATATCACCATGTTCGCCTTTTTTAAATACAGGTGTGATAAAAGCACTTTTCCATAGATTAGGGAATTCACCTGTACTAATGGACAATTCAAACAGATACTTAAGATATGGAGCAATTGCATGACTGCATATTTTAAGAACAATCGGTGCAATGCCAATAGGACCTGATGAATAGTCATTCTTCAGAGAAGAAATACATTTTGAAATTGTTTCCAAATCGAATGAGATACTACTAAAACTTATTTGGGAACAGCTAGTTAGATAACTAAAATATTGATCATCAATGTGAAGAGGGGTCTCCCTTAATGACAGCAGTTGTCGAACTATTGTAAGTAAGCTTCGATGGATAACCATCGGTTTTTTTCTTAGAATTGACAAAACCCCAGAGAAGTTTGGGGTTAAATTTTAAAGAGCATTCCATTTTACTTATATAGTCAATATATAAGTTGCAGGATAAAGATTTGAATTCATTGAACAATGTGAAATAGAGTTCAAGATCTGAATGGCAGAGACTTTTTAAATAGTTCTTCCAAGCCCTATTACGTCTGTTTCGTATCGATTCTAGCTCTTTAGTGTACCAGGGATGGGACGTTTTCAGATTCCTAGAGGATTTCACAGGAATCACTTTTTTCATGCAGTTTCCATCAAAGAATAAAAAGAACCTACTGCATCTTCAATATTAGATAAGGAAGTAAGGTTAAAATTAAAGCTGTTAATTTCATCAGAAAGCCTTTGAAAATTAGCTTTCCGAAAGTCAAAAGACTGCGAACGGTCATACGAATTACTATTTTCGTACAATTGTGCACCTAGTTCAATAAATACATACATCCAAGGGTGGATGATTATTATCTATGTTAGTTATACTGAAGTGGGATTCCAGAACCACAGTACTAACAAAGTCAGAAGAGAAAACAAGATCGAGAGTTCGATTTTTAAAATTTTTTATACAGCTAGTTTGCTGTCAAAAGACAAGATGTTGTCCAGTAAAGCGAGCTCTTGTTGGGCAGAGTCAAAGGATGGGATGAGATGAGAATCATCCTCAGAAGGTACCCATCCAATATGTGGCAGATTGAAGTCGCCTATAAGTAAGACAGTGCTGTCACAACAAGATATGTCAAAAATATGGTCTAGTGCCATAGAAAGTTCCGAATACAAGGAACACAGACGATACGATGGAATGTACGCATTAACAACATATAAATGCTTGTTCTTAAGTGTAATTTTTAAACAGATAATTTCGACAGTTAGTGGAAATGGAAAGTCAATCTTTCGTGACTCAAGGTTGGAACGAAGAGCAATCAGGACACCTCCTCCAAGCGCTTTCAGGTCATTTTGATGACGATCGTTTCTGAATACGGAGAACTCATGAGTGAAGAGTTCCGTGTCTAAAATTCCGGCATTAAGCCATGTTTCCGTCAAGGAGAAGATATCATGAGAGAGGGCTTGGGAGTTTAAATATACTTCAGCGGTTTTTGTGCGGAGTCCCCTTATATTTTGATAGTAGAGGGACAGCCTACTTGGTTTTTTAACACGGACGGACAATCTTTCCTGCGACTTTTTGTCGAACGGGGTGTAAATTCTTTAACTAATGTATTTTGAGGCCATGCAGTGCTATTGCACAGCTTTTTAAAATATACTGAAGGGGCAACAATTTTGAAAGACGCAACAAACCCATCAGCCTTGCTGATTTTGGTGCATTTGATTGAGTCATCTTTTGGAATCAAGTTTCTCGAGACCAAATGGTTCAAGACATCGTCTGAAGAAGTGTTTGGTTTTAGTCGAGAAATGAAAATAGATTTCGGCCTGGGAATCGATTCAATAGTTCCAGATTCTGTACCTAAGGAATGATTTATATATGTGGGACTAACATTAAGAGTGGGCGCCTCGTTTGAGTTTTTTCGCTGACTCCTAACGTTAAACCGCTTTGCCTTTGGATTCAACGCAGAGGCATAGACATATCGCGTTTCCTTTTGCCTGCGAGTAGAGTAGATGAGGGCGATGCTATATTAACAATGGGCTCAGGGGTAGCTTCAACAGTTGGGGAACCTGTTGTGTTAAATGAAATCAATGTATCCATGGCCCGTTGGGTACACTGCTTTACTTCATTAGTCGGCAACTCAGGGTCAATAGACGTTGAGACGTCTGCCGAAAAATGAAGATCAGAGAATTTTGATACTTTGAGGACGGTGGTATTGAAATTGTCGAATAAGTCTTTAAACCCCTTAGATAATTTCAGTATGTCTGCCTTGAAAACTGACATTTTGAAAGCAAGGGAGGATAGTGACAATTTTCGAAACGGGGAGCAGTACCATAAGGCGATCTCCGAAGCTTTAACTTTATCCATAAATGCAATGGTTGAACCAACACATTTAGCATGGAACATCATGCCACAAGTGTCATAACAGGCAAAAAGAGGATTATTATTTATTAGCGCTGCAATCCATTTTAGAACTGGGATTTTAAACAGAAAAAAAAACAATAGAAACAGAAAAAAAATTTGCACATATGTTACAACCAGTATTGAACTCGCACACTATAAATTGCATGCACGACACATTGACTTTGAAATTCATTTTTTTATTCATTGTTAAATATCACTTACATACTAGACAAAAATGATTAAACCTAATTTAAAATTAACAGGATACTTATTCTTATTTATTGGTCCTTATGCGGACGCTCTAAACTTAACTATAACCTTATAATTATTGCCTTTCGGCCTAAAAACTATTTTACGAACTAATCTTACATATATGTTCCTCGAGAAAATTTACTAAAACTCGGTATCATTATTGAGATTTTATATAAAACAAATTACAAGCTACCTATTCTACTTACTTAAACTACTTAACGTATTCTAACTATAATTAGGATTCTGAGCACTCGTTGCCTTGCGCAACAAGTTGTCAAAATCCCAATTGCTTTCCGAGCGCCTGGCAGTCGTCAACATGCACACGCGCCGCCGTGAGCCGACTGAAGCCTTACAGCGTCAGTCAACTCCCGGAAGCACTACCACACGTTGGCGAGCCCGGCCTCTCCCAAAAACGCCCTAGAAGACTTAATCTTACTTATAAGCTAAGAGGATGTTACCTAGAGTAACGCACCGTCCTGGGAGGGCATGTTGACCCCTCCCCCTTCAACAAGCCACCAAAATTCGGCGAATTGCTTTTCCGTGTCGAATCTATCCCTCTCCGATATTGCGGTACTAAAACGGAGGAGCTCATGAGCATGGGCGACGTCCCTGTCATGGAGCAGCCGCTTATCTCTCGCGCTGCGGTAGCGGTGGTATAAGACCGGAATACCATCCCTCGTCTGTACCAGCCCTTTTGCATCAATATGGATAAATGCCTCTGGCGGGATAAAGCCAGACCGGAGCGTACTCTCAATGTACATTTCATTGGGGTAGTAAGCCCCAAATATCAGACTATTGTCGCTGGCCATCGCCCTTGCAACGTGCCTTCGAGTGATCTTAATGAGGAAATTGTCAATCCTATTCAACTGAGCCCGATCGTATAGGACCTTGTTGGGATAGTATTTTATATAGTTGGATTCAGGCGTTCGGAACAATCGGAGACAGGTCCTAAGACATTGTCTCTCCAAAACCCGAATCTTTTCCATATAACTAGGCGCTATATTAAACCACAATGGACAACCATAAGCGATGATCGGCCTTATAAGGGCCACGTAGCAAATGACCTTCACTCTGGAGTCAAGTTGACTGCTATGAAACAGTCTCCTTGTCAGAGCATAAGCCCTCTTGGCCCCAGCAAGACAAGCAACTATATGTCTATCGAAATATAGATACTGGTCAAGCCAGATACCTAGATATCTAACTACGCTTTTCTGGTATCCCTAGAGGCCCCAGCCAATGGAGTTCTGAACAAGATTGTTTCCGTCTTCTGAAAGTTGATTTCAACTTCCAGTCGTCGCAATATCGCTTAATTTGATCGAAGTCACGCTGCAAAAGGATATTAATGACCTCGATTTTAGGACCTGATCTGTATGCCACCAAATCGTCGGCATACGCTATAGCATGTCTGAGTGAACCCACCAGATCACTCGTGGAAATGTTAAATAGGATCGGAGAATTGACCGCCCCCTGCTGTAAACCGTTTTTAATTTCAAAGACTCTGCTCGAAGTCACGTTGCCACATTTGACAACGAACTTCTTTCCCATAAGCATATTATAAATTACATACAGCAAAGGTTTGTGCATCCCCCGCCTGGTCAACTTGTAAAAAAGTCCCTCTAACCATACGGTGTCGGAAGCATTCTCAAAATCAACCAGACAAGCACCCGTGCATTCTTTCTTGCATTTATTCCACTGAATGTCGGAAACCAGCTTCAACGCGGCATGAATAGTGTCATGCCTCGCCCTGAAACCAAACTGATTGTCCGGGGCACGACACATTAGCCAGCTGCACCAATGGAGTCAATAATAATTGGGGACAGATTTTAGGAATAAGAAGGTACAAGGAACTAAACTGCACATACGAGTATATACATATAATTGAAAGGAAAAGAAAAAAAGAACAGTAACAACCGCTTACCAAAAATACAAAGAGAACTTTTATTTCACAAAAATCCGGTCAATAGAAACAATTAAAACAACCTAAATGATCTAATATTAAAACATAGGGGCGGGCTACAGTCCGCTTGGGCGAACTGTTGGATACCCTATTCTTATTCCTATATCTCATAAGTGGGCGTGGCAAAAATTTAAAGGATTTTATCGAAAAAACTAAGCTTTTGTAAATAAAAACGCTCCCTAGCTTAAACTTTGGTTTTTCAATAAAATTGTTTTATTTAATTGTGGGCGTGTCAGTAGGCGGATTTAAAAAAAAATTAAGTATGAGCATAAAGGGCACCTAGAGAGTATATACTATAAATTTCAGCTCCCTAGCTCAAACTTTGGACTTTCCAAAATAAAAAAAAAATAATTGTGGGCGTGTCAGTAGGCGGATTTTGAAAATATTTACACATGAGCATAAAGGGCCCCTAGAGAGTATATATTAAAAATTTCAGCTCCCTAGCTCAAATTTTGGTTTTTCAAAAAAAATATTTTATTTAATTGTGGGCGTGTCAGTAGGCGGATTTTGAAAATTTTATGTCCCAAGCAGTTTTATGGGCCAAAGATCATATATAAAAAATTTCAGCTTTCTAGCTCAAAATTTGTTTTATTTAATTGTGGGCGTGTCAGTGGGCGGATTTTGAAAATGTTATGTCCCAATCAGTTTTATGGGCCATAGATCATATATAAAAAATTTCAGCTCTCTAGCTCAAAATTCGATTTTTTCCAAAATTTTGTTTTTTTGAGTTTGTGGGCGTGTCTGTGGGCGGATTTCAAAAATTCGTAAACTTGCTTATTTCGGGACCCTAGAGAGTATATGGTTAAAATTTCAGCTCTCTAGGTCCAGTTTAAAGGCCTAATTTTTGCCGACGGACGGACGGACGGACGGACGGACGGACGGACGGACGGACGGACATGGCTAGATCGACATTACTATCGATGCTGATCATAAATATAGTAACTTTTAGGGGTCTACGGGCAATATTAAGGTATGTTACAAACTATGCGTCAAAATTCATATACCCCTAGAATAGGGTATAAAAAGCGGGCAAGTGCGAGTCGGACTCGCTCAGGAAGGGTTCCGCGCGAATTATAATTATTATTTACTTAGGCACCTGTTACAGATTTATTATAAGAAAATAATGGTTCACGGTTTACGCATAAGGTTTATGTTTATGAAATTAAATTTTTTTTTTTTTATATTTGAGTTGATTTAATGAAAGGTATGACGTATTAAAAAAAAAACTACTTGCTGGATCTCGTTCAAACCAATTTTCGTTGGAAGTTTGCATGGTAATGTACATCATATATTTTTTTTACTTTTATCATTCCCTTATTTTAGAAGTTAGGGGGGGGGGGGGGGGGGGGCACATTTTACCACTTTGGAAATGTCTCTCGCGCATACTATTCAGTTTAGAAAAAAATGATATTAGAAACCTCGATATCATTTTTGAAGACCTATCCATAAATACCCCACACTTATGGGTTTGATGAAAAAAAAAATTTTGAGTTTCAGTTCTAAGTATGGGGAACCCCCAAAATTTATTGGTTTTTTTCTCTTTTTATGTGAACATCTTAATGCGGTTCACAGAATACATCTACTTACCAAGATTCAAAAGTATAGCTCTTATAATTTCGGAGAAAAGTGGCTGTGACATTCCCGGACAGACAGACAGACAGACATGACGAATCTATAAGGGTTCCGTTTTTCGCCATTTGGAACCCTAAAAACGTATAGAACACTACACTAAACACTAGTTTTTTTCACAGAAGACAAACTAAATTAAAGAAATGAAACACGCACAAAACAAAACACGTCAAGCTATGACAGTCTATGTTAGTAACTTCTTTGACAGTAAAAGGGTATACTGATGAGGTGATTATGTGGATACAACTCCGTAGAGAACTTAGGAAATGCAGAGTACAAGCAGGAAAAACTAACTTTTTCATCGTACCAGGCCCGCAAACCGCAGTCCGCAGAAGATAAGCGTCCGAAGAGTCGCGCGTTCTCAAATTTTGTGGCACTGAACGTATTCTTTGCCAAAATGGCAACTGGACCGGGGCAAGCCCTAATAATATTAAACCCGCCCAAGGTAGCCCAAAGGCACCAGAGGTGGATCTGGACTTGAAATCGATCCTTCTGTCTCTGCACGGAAAGATCGATTAGTTTCTTATACAATTAAATGAACAAGCGGCACGAATTGACTTTATCTATTAGGAGGTGTTTGTGGGGTCTGGTGTGCCATAGATCAAATGGCTAAGCTGAATGAGGGAAACTTAAAGACCCTTGCTGTAAATATTAATTCTGTGGTCAAGATCGAGAAATGAACGTCACTTGCCAACATGTTGAAAACCGTAAACCCGGATGTGCTTTTGGTGAGCGAAACTAAGCACGAATTGGGAAACAAAAACTATTATGTAGTAAGAAGAGACGGGCCTCACTCCATTCAACGAAGTGGGGTTGGAGTCTTACTTCGAAAAGGCCTGCGCAATAGAGTTGTATATAGCGGGGACGTGCATAGGTTCCAGTTGTTGGAAGCATGCTCCTTACCACAGCCGGAGGAGAATGTTTGTTGTGTCGCTGTATGCACCTGCAGCTCCTCCACCCAATCAATTTATGATAGAGCTCGAGAACTTTTTCGCAGACTTCAGCTTAATGCGGTACTTTCCTGGAGTTGGCCCTAAGACTTCAACTGACGAACATAGATCAAAACACGCGGAATTGTTTGCGTGCGTTTGAGTACGATAGTGACCACTACGGACTCGCCGGCGCAATACGGATACCGAACGAGCAAACGCTGCTGGAGGAGTACGAAGTAGTGTGTTCATTTGATTATCGAAGGGCACAATGGTCGCGCTTCTCCAGATTGTTAAAGCGGGATATACGTTCTAGTGCGATCGACCCACCGACAAACACTTACCTACATGACAGATGATGGCATTGATCGGCATTTATTGCAAATGAATGACGCCATCAAACAAACGATGGAACGAACTATTCCTCGGGTAGGACGTTCCGACGACGACCAGACAAAAAAGTACAGAAACCCTATAATCGACGCACTATACCGATAGAAAAGCTGTCTACTTTTGGGGCCTAAACGGCTGCACAGACAATTTACTGATAGCAACGACCCGGAGCCGGACGCACAACTGCGGTGCAGAGCTATCCTTTCAGCTTAGGAGGCATTTTTCGGTCAAAGAAGATGGCTGAGTTTTCGCAAAACTTCATCCACCCTACGCTTACGCGTTGTTCAATGTCGTCATCCCTGCTGCTTCGCTTTTGAGAAAAGATCGCTGATATAAATGTCTGGAATAGGTTGGAGTCGATCAGAGAACGAGCAGCAGAAGTATTCAGTTTTTTTCGGACTAATACGATACCTTTTCCCCTCCAAAACATTCACCCATACTCCATACATCAAGTGCTTGTTGCAGGGAAGTTTGATCCTCGCTAATAATGGCTCCATCGTCAGCAATGAATAACTGATGCACTTTGGAGTCCGTCACTTTTCCTTCAAGAAGATAATCATGGACTGTAATAAATATCAAGGGATTTAAGGCGCTCCTTCACCGACTTTGATTGCGAACTCCTCGGTGACGCCGTCGGGGCATCTTACTGTTGCCTTTACTCCCTCATACATATCCATGATCATCTGTACGCGCGCTTCTGGAACTCCCCGTTGTCTTAGCGCCACCCATAACAGATCCCTTGGTTGTCTATCAAAGGCATTTAAAAGCAACCATATGCAAATCCTTTAAGGAATGTTTTTCCACCATGATCCTTATATATTGGATTGCATCTGTCGTTGATTCACCTGCATATCGCCTTTTCCTTTGAAAAAAAACGAAGAAGAAAACTTTCCCTCCAGTGATTAGGCATTGGATGGCCTTTCATCAGTTTGGATATGAGAATCCTGAGCTATTTGAACCCGTTGTCTCCCATTTATATCCAGAACTCAGAGGATATCTTATCCGGCCAACTTGTTTTTTGTTTTGGGAGCCTGTGACTCCAGTCTATGACCGCCTTCCTAACTTCTTCGACATGAGGAAAATGTTCATTTAAAAGTCCTTCACAATACTGTTTCCACCTGTGTAGTATTTTTCGTCATCCACAAGAAGCAGTCCTTGAGCGTTGTTGCTGAACTTTGGCGAACGGATTTGCTAGGCATTTCTCCTTCTCTAAGCGGCTATTTCGATAATTGTTGTGCCCCTGTTCAAGCTGTTTTGTTGGAGTTCGTGGTTTCTATCAGCAGCCGAAGAAGAAATTTCTTCTAAGACTTTGCTTGAATTTGAGCTCACTTTCTGTTTGCGAGCCTCTTGCAAAGTCTGTATTCCAATTCGAGGCGAGCTTTTTCATCTCCATTATTATTAGTGGATCACTTTGACCAAGACATAGCATTGTTAATAAGTATATATTGTAAGGAAATGGTAATTTATATGCCTATTATCTGTAGCGGCTCGAACCCGAAAGCCTGCGAATGTGAATATGTTAACCGAATGTGTTCCATTTAATTGAACATTTTAGGCGCAGTAATTATGAAAATTTGACAATTACACAGGGAAAACTGTTGCCTAATACGTCAAGTGAGTAAGGTGAGTGATGAAAATCTTCAAAGCCCCAACTTCACATGTTGTCACTATTTATTGCCAGCGAATATATTCGCCAGGACGCATCAAGTATATGGACAATAATGCTCTAGCGAAGTTGATCCTAGCCCGCAGATTCGACGCGAGAAGGAATACCAAACGTTGACTTTTAAGAAGAATCCATCGAGGATATCAGAGATGGAGCTGAGGTGTCTCAGGCAGAGACTCTTTATACTCTATACAACAAAAATTGTCAGTACAGGCCTTATGGAGGCGCTTTTTTTCTACCAGTGGTGCCTGTAGATACTCTCACGGCACTCAAACGCAAGAATTGCCACTGAAATAAAAACCAAACCACAGTCATACCAAGGAATTGTTGTTGTAGTTTTCCTAAAATTCGCATACAACCCACCACAACCAGTCGACTGTGTGGGACCGAATGGGAATGAGCATGATCGTCTTGTGTTCGCCTGCTATTATCATCCACCAAAATAAGCAGTGTGTGTGACTGAAGCACATCAGAAGAGTATTACCATCTCCACAATGAAGCATATCATTAAGGGTTTTTCTATGGATTTTGTCAAAGAACTTTCGGTTTTGGTGCTTTTGAGAACGAATTATTACGTGGCGTGTTGCCATTCGGTTTTAATTTGATTGTATTTGTATTGTACAGCTGCACAAGTGCAGTTTTTTTACCATCTGTTTAGGTGTATGACATTGCGTCGTGGTTATATAATTTTGTATTCTAATTGCCTGATTGTGTCTACATTTCACAATATACATATAGCGGAAAGGACTGGGAAATGTTTTTAGAAAATCTTGCTGATTGAGTTTATGTCGTAAACTGTTTAAGTAAAAAAAAAAAACATAAATACATCCTTTCATCTCATTATGTACCTGTTTGTATGATGTCTTTGTTTTTCTGATGAATGACGCCTGTTTTGCCAATGAATACGGGAATTCCCAAAAGGAGGATCTCAAGTTAGGTAGGGATGTAATCATACAATAGGTTGCTTGAAATCGTTACAAAGCCAAGTATGAAACATACGTCGCGGATGAAATGGCTCGAAATGCGGAACATAAAGTGCTTCTCTTGCCGCCTTATCACTGTGACATTAATCCAATAGAATTGGTTTGGGCTCAAGTAAAAGGGTTTTTGTAGCAAGCCAAAACAAGTCATTTAAAATGGCTGAAATAAGAGGCTTACTAACGACAGCACTTACAAGGGTTGACAAGGAAAAATGACATCGATTTGTCCAACACGTTGAACAGGTTGTTGAGCCAAATATGTGGGAAATGGACGTTTTTGCCGAGGAAGCAGTTGAAAGGTTAATAATAGACCTAAATAACAAGAGCAGTAGCAGTAATTACTAATCGGAGTAGTTGAGTAGTGATATTAGAAATTTGTATTTTATGTTTTACAATATTTATAATGAATAAATTGGATTACAGTGATATATTTTTCGTTTTGATTTTTTTATGTGTTACGAAATTTATATATTTTGTTGGTCTACTGTAGATACCATTAAAAAAACGCCCCAATTATTATCTTACCAGAAAAGGAAAAAGATAAACGGAATTTATTTCAAATTTATTTTTAATTGGAAGATGGTAACCCTAATAGAATTGCTGTCTGAGTTATGGCGAATTATCATACACACTACGGTAGCCCTGTGACAGCTTTAAAGAGGGGCCGATTAATGCAACCAGACTGAGAGACAAACACCCTATCTTCCCTGTACTGACAATTTTTGTTGGATAGAGTATAGTAGCGATACCTCTTAAGGGACACATGGTTTTGACAATGCAAAATTTAGCAAGAAAAGGACAATGATGTGCATTGGCGGATGACAAACGAGTGCTTCTTAACGACCGTGGCTGGGACCTATAATATAATACAACAAGTATTATTAAAAAAGCGAAATTCAGTTCAATTCAGTATTCAATTTTACTTCTCTAACAAGACTGGATGTATTGCGTTATATTGCCCCTGATATTTTGATTAGTATTATGCCAGTGATCTTATATGAATAAGACACCCATTTCCAATTGATTACTCATTATCCAGCATCCTTTTACATAAATGTTTTTATTTTATATTTTTTTTCTTCGCCGTGGAAAGTTTAATCAAAAAATTTGCTGGCAAACATTGCTGGTTTTCGAACATCACGCAATATCGCGCAGACCGCTGGATAAAACCTGAAGTGCTATCTTTCTTGTTTGTTTCAACTTGGTTCAATTAGATTTAATTTTTCCTTTATAGCTTATTTATTTCCCGCAAGACGAATTAAAAATTAAATCAACAAAGGTAGCAATACCAACAAACATCGGCAAGGTATCGGAGAGGAAGCATGAATAAGCATTAAAGCTCCGCCGCCATCTAAAGAGATATAGCTTTAGCCTTACTTACAAGCAAATAAAAATTGTAAACCGAACCCTTTTCGCGTATCCAGCAAATAAACGCCAACGAAGAACACTTCAAGTCAAGGATTTCTTTTCCTTTTTTCCCAACGATAGTAAGAGTCGCACCCCAAGAGAAGGACTTTGGTAGGAAGGAATCGCGGCGGAACAAAAAAAAATATGCACGATGTAGAGAAGGCAATAGCGGGTGTGTATAATTAATAAATTGATTGTGTTACTTTATCCTAAGTGAATTCGAAAAGGGATTTTTCTCATTTTCTTCATCCGTTTGTGCACATTAGGATTTTATTTTCTCTGGTTTTCCTCTTGTTTGCTTTTTTTTAAGCCCCGGGTGTGTTTTTGTAAATGTATATGTGCGTATGCTTACCGTTTTATTATCCTTTTCCTTTTAAGAACGGATTGTAATGAAATTTACACCGCACCATGACGCCACAAAACGCACTAAATAACAACACTCCCCCGCTACATCTATCGAAGGAGGGTGTAATAGTACACTTGATGCTGTTGCGATGGACCGGAGATGTTACGAAGGGCTCATTCGCCTGAGGATAAAGGACTCTTGGTCTCGACTCGTCGTCGTTGGCTTAGTTATCATTGTGTGGAAGCAGTGTAAGTTTCTCTGTTGATTAAGTATGATTTGTTTAGTTATGTTATTTTCCTGTTTTCACTTCTTCCTCAGATTGCAGATGGCGGAGTTTTAATGTCCATTACATTGAAGTTAACTTCCGCAGGATTGGCTGATGGTGAGTTAGCGTTTTGCTTCCTAGTAAATTGCGAAGCATGTAATTGTTGTAACCCCTTCGAGCCTTTAATTGTGTGGAAGTTAATTAATTTGCTTCTCTCTTCTTTTTAGGAGGATATGTGGTTGAGTTGGAGTTTCGTGCAAAAAACGAAAATTTAATGTACCTGCTGCACTGTTTCTTTTAAGTGATTGCCAATTTGATTTCTTGACAAGTTTTCTAAAGCATCATAAAAGTTCAGAAAAGGATACTTTAAGGCTGCAACATATGTATTTGCATTTTTCTTCAACATAACCAAACCAAAGAAAAGCTCCCTATTACCTATGAAATACAGCTCAGTTTGAACATTCCAGCGGTGTTGGAAACTCAAGTCCACGAAAACTTCGTTAATGATGACCAAAGTATGTAGGACCCTCGATATCGATGGGCATCGGGCACAACTTATTTGAATGAATCCAGGAGCAGATAAATTACAGATTCTCCATATGGTTGCCAAAGAGAAAAATTCTGCCTGGTATTAAAATGGACCTTTACCAAGCCTGAGTGCTTTGGGATTTCGATTTCGATTTAGAAAATTAAAACAAAAAAAAAAACAAAAAATTCCCAACTATAAAATGCGTTACAATAGGGTGGGCTATTTTCTATCTGCCTTTTACCACTTTGCAGAACCTTTTGGTCAATAACTTGTTGCAGAAACATGGGGATACAACAGCAACGCTGAATGAATTTTCGCTGCCACCCGAAGTGGCTCGGTTTCTCTTTCCTTACGCATGAAATCTTCACTTTACAACTAGTGTATATGAATAGTGCCCTGAGCAAAGCAGTGTCTGCCAATCCGTCTAAGAATGAAAGAACTGTGCTGTGACAAGCACACAGTAGCCGCTTCATGGTCATTGGGCACTCAACTGACCTTATGCAGTAAATTAAGGCAAAGAGCACATTGGGTGGAAGAAAGCATGAACAATGACAAGACTATCAGCTCCATATGTCTTCCAAGAATTATCGAGGCACATCCCTTCTCAATGTCGCACATTCGATTCTATCCAATGTACTGTGTCAAAGTCTGAAGTCGTTCTGCAACACTCTAATCGGCAAATCTCAGTGTGATTCCCAGCCTGCCAGATCGACGACAGAGCAAAGCATCTCCTGAGGTGAATCCTATAATAAAGCCGCATACGATTTGATTCATCGTCCGGACCGCCACGTGGAGATGGCCAAATTTAGAATCTCAACCAATGCGATTTGTGTCGCCTGACGCTAGAAAACACTCGATGTAATATGTAGTTTATAAATAGGCCGCTCGAGAGCAAGACGATGCGCGATGATGTGAATTCTTCAATGTGCTAAAGCAGATGGTGCGCAGCGCATGGCAGGTGTCAACACGGAAGGAACTGTCTTCAACAGATCCAAAGAATAGACGAAATAAGTTGGCCTTAAATTCAATGAGGACAAACCCAGATCACACTTTCACCAACATCGGCGCAGACTTTAACTTCAAGAATGGCGCCTTAGTGACGATCCGATGAAGAATTACATACGCTAGGAAAACGTTGGTACTTCCATTAGGCAAATCAAATAGGTTAGAAATTGCTAACCCGGAAGATCTCCAAAACACTGATACTCCCAGATCGGCTTTCTGGCGGCGAGTACTGAACTACTAAGCAGGAAAGGGGAGCTTATATTGGGTTCTTTCGAAAGAAGAATATTCCGTCGAATAGTTGGTCCTGTGTGCGAGGATGGCGAACGAAACTCTATGAGCTGTTCCAAGTTGAGGACGTAGTCCGAAAAGCTAATACACGTCGACTACATTGCATAAGCCACATCCAGCGAATGGAGAAAAATGCTATAGCGAAGAGGTTCTACGACTTGTGGGCAAGTTACTCCGATGATGAATAAGACGCAAGTGTGCATAAATACTACTTTTCACTTGTATACCAGATCACCTTCATCTGATGCATATAAGAGGAAATATCCAAGAGTTTTGAGATCATGAACCGGGTTGTTCGCCACCCAATGTTTTTTACTTTAATTTAATTTTAATTTTGGTGGGGGCATGTGCCCCCATTTATTCAGCTTAATACTCGTACAAGCTATAAAATGTCTTAAAACAAAACTAAGACTTATACAAGTAGCTAGACTTAAAAACTAATACTTACAAGCTAGAGATAAAGTTAGGGTTTATGGAGAAGGAGGCTAAGTTTAATGGAGGGAGTGCTGCGGTTAAAATCAAAAACGGAAATGTTTGAATCTGTAGCATACGGGAAATTGGTTCGTTGGAGCCATAGAACGTGCGGTGGGTTGGTAGATAGAAGAGACGGGGATGTCTTAAATTACGATTTTTTTTTTTTTTTTTTTTTTTTTTTTATTTATTTAAAAAAAAGGAAATCCAAATCCCAGATTTGACTCGGTAACGGTCCATTGTACTACCAGGCAGAAATCTTCCTTTTGGTATAGAGGCATGTGAATGGGTGGCGTATGTTGTTGTTCCCCATGGGGATTGAACCTGCACCGGATGGGTAACAAGCCAACACACTAACCTCTACACCGTCGCCACCGAGGGTTAGTATTAAAGGAGACGGAGTTGTAAAGGTACGGGCAATCGATAGAGCCTGAGAGGAGGCAATGAATGATGAGAATGTCTGCTGCATCCCTGCGGTCTTCAAGGCTATTCAAGTTAATGAGTTTGAGGCGGTCTAGATAGGAAGGCAGAATTAGGGGATCATTCCAAGAAAGTCCGCGGAGGGCAAATCGAAGAAAACGTCGTTGTATGTTTTCGATTCTGGTTACATGAACTTGCTGAAAGGGTGACCAGGTTTGGCTGGCGTATTCGAGGAGGGGGCGGACAAAAGTAATGTAGAGAGATCTGGTCATGTTTGGATCTGAGAATTCCTTTGACCACCGTTTAATGAACCCAAGGGATGAATTGGCTTTACGAATTATCTCGTCAATGTGCGAACGGAAATTAAGCTCGCGGTCGTACAATATGCCAAGGTCACGAAGAGACTGTACGATAGGTATAGGTTGACCATTAAGAAGGTAATCACGGGGAGGGGACTTGTTCTATTTACGTGATAAGGTTATGGATTGGCATTTCGCAACATTTAGCTCTAGGCAGTTTTTGAGACACCAAATACAAAAACTGTCTAGATCTTGTTGTAGCAAGCAGGAGTCTTGTGATGAAGATATGTGTTTGAAAAATTGGGTGTCATCGGCATAGAGAGAGATAGAAGAGTGTTTAATAACCCTTTCCAGATCGTTTATAGTTAAGATGAAGAGAAGTGGACCTAGGTGGCTGCCTTGTGGTACACCAGAGGTCGCCAGGAATGGGGCAGATACGACGGACCTGAAGCGAACATTATATAAGCGGTTTTCCAGATAAGATGATATCCATTTCAGCAGTATTGGTTCGAGACCAAGAGTGGACAATTTGAAAAGAATTAATTTATGGGATATCTTATCAAAAGCTTTACTAAAATCAGTCGCAATAACATCGACTTCTTTACCACTTTCTAAGGCCGTTAGCGTAGATGATGCGAATTTAACGAGATTAGTGGTGGTTGATCTACCTTTTAGAAAGCCATGTTGGTTTTGGGAAATTAAAGACTTACATTGAAAGCTTAAGGATTCGTACAAAATGTTTTCCAGCAATTTGGGTATATGCGAAAGTTTGGCTATCGGGCGATAATTAGTAACTTCACTTTTTAATCCCTTGTTATGAATCGAGGACTTCCATATCTGAGGAAAGTCGCCTTGAGATTGTGAGAGCTTAAAGAGGTGCGAAAGGGGGTAGGAGAGCACTAGGGAACACTTCTTAAGAAAAATAGCGGGAATAACATCTGGGCCAGGTGAATATTCATCATTAAGTTTTTGCAACTTGTTTTCAATTACAGTAGGTTCAAAAGTTTGAGAGAGAAAGGGACCAGTGAAGTACTCGAGTAGGTAGTTGTAATAAGAATGATCTGGTACAAAGGAGTTGTCGACAAAAGATTTTTTTAAAAAGGCGGCAAATAAATTAGCAATGGTTTGTGGATCACTTGAAGATATGTTTTCGTAAGAGAGGGATGGGGGGTAGCCGTCGGATTTTTTCTTGTAGTTAACGAATCGGAAAAAAGATTTAGGGTCGCTTATAAGATTCGCTTGCGCAGTCTTAACATGTCTTTGATAGAGGGAGTTATAAGCCTGGGTGAATCGAAGGTATGAGCCGAGATAGTTGGAATAGTCAGAAAAAGACTTGTTTCGAAGGAAAACTGACCATAATTTGTTTCTCTTGTTGCGTAAAGATCGTAGTCTTCGATTATACCAAGGGGGAGATGTAAGGAAGGGTTTTGGCCGAGAAATAGGGACAAAAAGGGAGACAGAAAAGAATAATTCTCTATAAAACAAGGAGAAGGCATCATTTACAGGGAGATTTTCAAATTCAAATTAGACTTTGCTGAGGTGTTCACTAATTTTACGGAAATCGGCTTTATGAAAATCATAGCAGGGGCGGCCAGCGGGCGGCGTGAACTGTAGAGGAGGGTCGTGAAAAAAAGGAAAGAAGAAGTGGGGGGTGGAGGTTGTCAATAGTCGAGAGAAGAAGTGGGGAAAGCAAGACAGAGGAGTTAAGTGGGTCTGTAGTGAAGATTAGGTCTAACTGCCTACCCATATAATTAGAGATGCCGCTTACTTGGTATAGACTTGAGTCAGACGTTCGCAAGAGGTGCCAAAAACACGCGGTATTCCCAAGAGGTCACCCATCTAAGTACTAACCACGCTCCACGTCGTTTAATTGTGGTGATCGAACGAGAACCGATTGCATGCTCTATCGAACATTAATCCTATCAGTGTTGCTTAATGGTGCCGAGTGCTGGACGATAAGAAGGAAAAGGCAGCTAATATTAGGTCCTTTTGAAAGAAAAGTACTCTGTCGGATATTTGGAGCTCTACCAAGATGTGACGAATATAGTATAAGAAACTGAACTACATTGGGTACACCACAATGAGCGAGTGGACAATAATGAACCACCAAAGAGGATCCTCGACTCCCAGCCCCCAGGTTCGAGAAGTGTTGCAGTGTCCTAGACAGCGACATTTCATGGATGGGGAGTCCGTTAAGTAAAATAAAGTAATTAATAACAAAGGAGAAATAAGAAACTCGCCTTCTATCAGAAGAACCGTTTTGAAGAAGTCACCTATCTTGATGTTTTTCGGATTAAGAAACAAGACCAAATTATGGTGGGTTCCGGCTTATGTCGGGGTAGAAGGTAATGAAAAGGCCGACGAACTGGCCAGAAAAAGTTCAGAAACACCTTTTATAGGTCCTGAACCCTTCTGCTGCACTCCTATATCAGCAGCTACGGCAGCAATAAAAAGCTGGGAACACAGAAAATGTATCTATCTTTGGGAAAGCATCTCAGGTCTAAGACAGGCCGAACGAGCCATTCGGCCCTTCAATAATAATGCCAGCAAATGCCTAAACCTAAGCAGGCATGATATCAAAAATTTAGTAGGGTACTTTACACATTTTATTTGAATGTCCAGCCCTTAATGGAATTAGAAAGAAGATCCTTTTCAGGGAACATATGAGCTCGGCTCTCTTCCATAATAGAAAACTTCATTTTTGACCTTTTTTATAACGATTTCAATAACTTGACCAACACTGGCATAATAGATCTCTTTGGCCTCATCAGAAACCCTAATTGGTTCAGCGCCCAGATCATATCGATCTAACTATACTTGGTTGGGCTGGCAGCCACTCTCACTTAAACTTACCTAAATGTTTGTTCTATAACGTTAAAAGTATGTTTTAAAAAATCAAAAGCTTCTAAATGGTCCCGATATGCTAGTTTGGCTAAAAGAAACTTGGTCGACCTGATCGCATTAGTAAGATTATTTATTAACCCATTAATAGCCACTGTACACAAGCAGGTACAGAAAAACAGCGATATTCAAGAGGCCGTTGTTTCGATTCAAAAACAATTTTGCAAAATTTTTTTTGCGTTTCAATCACGCAGACTGTGCTGAACACCTGCATGTAAATAAGGAAGCGACCACAAATAACGGTTGTTGTTACCTTGTTTTTTATACCCTATTCTAAGGGTATATTAATTTTGACGCATAGTTTGTAACATACCTTAATATTGCCCGTAGACCCCTAAAAGTTACTACATTTATGATCAGCATCGATAGTAATGTCGATCTAGCTATGTCCGTCCGTCCGTCCGTCGCCAAAAATTAGGCCATTAAACTGGGCCCAGAGAGCTGAAATTTTAACCATATACTCTCTAGGGTCCCGAAATAATCAAGTTTACGAATTTTTGAAATCTGCCCACAGACACGCCCACAAACTCAAAAAAAAAAAACTAAATTTTGGGAAAAATCGAATTTTGAGCTAGGAAGCTGAAATTTTTTATATATGATCTATGACTACTAAAACTGCTCGGGAGATAACATTTTCAAAATCCGCCCACTGACACGCCCACAATTAAATAAAACAATTTTTTTGAAAATCCAAAGTTTGAGCTAGGGAGCTGAAATTTATAATATATACTTTTTAGGGGCCCTTAATGCTCATGCGTATTTTTTTTTAAATCCGCCTACTGACACGCCCACAATGAAATAAAACAATTTTATTGAAAAACCCAAGTTGGAGCTAGGGAGCGTTTTTTCTTACAAAAGCTTCGTTTTTTTTAGATAAAATCTTTTAAATGTTATATAACAAAATATGTAGAGCGTTCTTAACTTATGAGGGATAGGAATAAGAATAGGGTATCTAACAGTTCGCCCAAGCGGATTGTAGCCCGTCCCTATGTTTTGTATACGTCCTCGTCAATCTCCCGCGTTTTTAGTAGCTTAGGGATGATTTGGCTGCTTAGGAAGTGTGTTGCATCATAATTAGAAATTTCTTTTGTTGATTTGCGAAGGAAAAGGGTTGTGTCTGCCTTTTAGGTATGGCCGAAGATTTCAAAACTTGGGTAGGGCTTTGGATTTCGTGGAAAGTTCATCAAATCATGCCACTTTCGACATTGCTTTGATTCCGCCAGATCCAGATTGTAATACTGATGAGGAGGAAGGTGACGAGAATCTGTTTGCTAACATCATGCGGCAAGATGTTCCAGGAGAAATTGAGGTATTCTGTAGCAGCGATAGTGAAGACGACATGCCACTTCAAGAACTGTGCCGCAGTTCAAAACCTTCTGAGAATTCTCCGAAATGGTCACAAAGATCTTGTAGTGTTGAGATGTCGAGAACTTGCTTTTTCTTGGAAAACAAGATGAAAATGGTATCGGACTTAAAAGGAAAGTTGCCACTTGAAGTGTTCGAAACTTTAGTTGACAAAGAAGTGGTAAATTTGATTGTTGACCAAACTTGCCTTTATGCGTCACAGGCTAATGCGCACAAATTTTCATTCAGCGAACACGATTTGATAACGTTTTTGGGTATTCTACTATATACTGGCTACCACTCTATGCCAAGAGAGAATATGTATTGGCAAACAGACAAAGATACTCGTTCGCCAATCATTGCTAACAACATGTCCCGGAACAGATTCAAGGAAATCAAAAAATTCCTCCACCTTGCTGACAATAATAATTTGATGGCTACCGTCAAAATGGCTAAGGTTAGGCCATTAGGAAAACTTTTATCCGAAAAATTCTGCCAATTCGGATACATGCATGAAAAAATTTCAATTGACGAGTCAATGGTACGATACTTTGGCAGCCACTCTTCAAAGCAGTTTATTAGAGGCAAACCTGTAAGATTTGGTTTAAAAAATTGGATGCTGACGAGCAACTGCGGCTATTTGTACCAGTTTGATACCTATTGTGGAGCCAAAGGCGTCAATGCGAGAAATCAACAAATGCCACTTGGATCGAGAGTCGTTTTTGATTTTTTGGACAAAGTGTCCAATCCTTCTGACCACCATTCTTTTTACAGCAATGATGACTTCTGTTATGGTCAACGCTTGGAAATTCTATAAAACAGCCAACAATTCTAATATAGACTTACTGGAGTTTCATCGCACCATTGTCCGCCACTACCTACAAATTTATACACAGACTTCGTCATTATCCAAGCGATCAGCTGTTTCTTCTGTAGCATCTACTGCTGGAAATCATTTTCCAAAGCGAATTGAACAACCTTTGCGCTATCGTCAATGCCACAATCGAATAAGATGGATTTGCGAGCAATGTGGCATAGCACTCTGTCTGTGTGGACTGCTTCAAGATTTTCCATACATCAAAAAATTGACTCATATTGTGCCATTGTACCCGCTTGGGTACAGCCCCAAAAACCTGCTGAACAAGTTTTATTATTTATTTTAGCATATTTTTTGAGTTTCTTATGTTCCTTTTATTCAAATAAAATAAATGGATCTCAAAAATTTTGGTTTTAAACACTCTTGGCTTTTAATGGGTTAATTGTGTATGAAGTGGGCTTTTAATGTCTGTATGATTAAAACTTTTAAGACCTTTGGTTTATTCTTGGATAGAATGTTATATTTTTCGCTCCAGATCATAACTACCTATTTAAGAAAAAATCTTCTTTTTTTAGTTCATGCATTTTAAATCGAGGTCAATCTACTAACATCGCTCTCCATTTTAATATATCCACGAAGCTTTCATCCTCCTAAGTTGTTTGCCTTATTTTCTGGCTCGCTCAAAAGCAGTCCAAGTTTTAATTCCTTAATATTCTAAATGAAACTCTGTCTTGCGTTTTTATTAAAATTTTTCTGACTTAAAAAATCCATTTCAGTTCTCACATACTGAGAACAGTGAAAGTTTCTGCAAAAGTTCACAAAACACTTGGTGAAATGCAAAACCAAAAATAAAACATCCCCAACCGCAATAAAAATGTTAATCATAATAATAATTGTGATATTAGTATAATTATCATTTAATGAGACCGCCGCCAGCCAAAATTAAGATGTTTAATATTTTGGCACCACATCGCAGAGCGGGCAAACAAAAAATGCATCAACCCACAACGCCCAAACAACTATTACATCCCAGCACGGGCAACTTTTTAACCGACCTTGGCATCGGAGAAAGTATGAGCGACACTTCTTTAACCCTATTACAATGCAAGTGTTTTCTTTTTGTTTCTACTACCGCCCTCTGGCCAACAGACAAATAGCATAGCAGCAACCCCAGTCACATACATGAGCCAGTCCTTGGTATTACAGAGAATAAGATGAAAGTTCGGATACTCAGTTGCACGATTGCAACTTCTAACTACACTTTAGTACTTGCGGTATGACATTACCAACTTTGTGGGCTAGGATGTGTTTGTGCACTCCCACACAAAATCACTATACGGAAAACCAGTTCAAACACACATACCTAAATGTAGTTATTAGCGAGGACACCATGATGCTCCTATCATCACCAGGGCACAAGAGGAGCTAAATTTTTTTAGCATGGTCACCGGTTTACATCGCGTAACGGTGAAGTAAAATCGAATGAATTATGCAAATAAGCGATGTGGCGGAGCTGAAGATGTCCTTTCAAGTTTTCTGCTTTATTTTTCTATACGGGTTGGTGTATGTGTTTCTGTTATGCCCGTCTCAGTTTGCCGTATTGAACGGATCTTAAACTCTTCTTGGAATTTAAGGACCCCATAAATTTCAAGAATAGTAGATATTTGAATTTAGTGCAAAGCAGGAAAACAGTAAATAAATATTAATATGTTTTGAGGAATTTGAATTTCAAATTTTGATTGAAATCTAATTGCTTTGCTTGTCTGGCAAATTAAATTAAATTGATCCTTGAAAACAATTAGTTGTGTTTATTATTCATTTGATGAGTAGCAGCAATAGACGGAAAAATAAAAAGAGTATATTTGTATTTGTAAAATTGGTGGCCTTAATGGATATTCGTGTAGCGAATATTCCACTGCAATAATAGCAAAACAGGAATAATGTCCTTATTTGGTGGTGGACTTTCTTTAACATGAATGGATTTTGCATGGTTAAAAGTGAAAAGTTCAACATTTGTTAACCGGAATTTAAAATGTTGAATGTTTGAGCTTTGCAGACAACAACGGTGGGATGAGCCGCTGCATGTTCGAAATATTTAAAAATTAGTCATACATTCCGAGTGTCAAATTTGAGAAGCTACTCTTCGATGTTTTTTTTTGACTTTTGGAAGGGGTCGGACAGTGAAAAATATTCTGTTTTTGGATTTGCATTTGGAGCCCTTGACTGAAACCAACCGATTCTGGTAGTCACAATGAATATTTGGAGATTGTGGATTTAAATATGTTTCTCAGAAGGTTCATGACTAAAAGTGTAGAGCCCAGTGACATTTAAATAGAAAAGATTTAAGATATTTGACTTCAAAATATAGCTTCCTGAACCAATTACACTAGCAAATTATTTGTGGTGTTATGAATAACGACAAACACAGCCATTACAAATGCACTGCGTATGGTAAACTGGAGCACATTCGTCAAAGCCGATTTCGACGGGATACACTTTAAAGTAAGCAACAGTTATGACGGTTAATCCATCTGTTGTTGAATACATGAACACGATAACAATTTGACACCCGTAGTCAGGCGCTCAAAAAAGTTAGGTGTACTTTTGTGTTTTTCTCCTCTCCGTTGTTATTTTGTACAAGAGGATAGTAAGGGATTTTTTTAAGTCAATTTTATTGTTTTAAGAACAGATTTTTGTAGTCTGCTAGTATATTAAGTTGTGAAGTGAACCATACAGTTAAAAATAGGCTGCAATTAAAAATGACAAGAATTTGTGAAGAAGAAAAAATTTGAGAAGCTGGGGCACATTCAGGATCTAAGTTTTTTCAAAGGCCGAAGAAGAAGGGCTAGTCGCTTATGTTAAAAAGAGCGTTTTTCACCATTTTGGTTTAACATATGCTTCTTTTCGAAAGTTGGCCTATGAATATGCACTCGAAAATAATATATCACATCAAAATAATTGGGAGGTATCTAAGGAAGCTTTGGAGGATTGGCTATATGGATTTTTAAAAAAGAAATCAAAGCCTGGCTTTGAGAAAACCGGAAAACATCAGTGTTCCGCGAGTGAAAGCCCTGAACAGAACCGCCGTTGAGATTTATTTTCCAAATGCTTGAGAGGTTTATGAAAAATATCGTTTTCTCTGGAATAACAACTAACTTAACTTCTAGACCTCGAAAAAATACAATTTTAATTTGAACTTTAAAAATTATAAAGTCAAATGATTTATATAATCACCAAAATTATTGTAAGCATTTTTAATTAACAATATTGAATTAATTCACTAAATATTTATTTGTTATCTTTAACATGCCTTGAGTTTCCTGTGACCGTTTATAAGTTTTCCTTTTTATACCCTATTCTAGGGGTATATTAATTTTGACGCATAGTTTGTAACATACCTTAATATTGCCCGTAGACCCCTAAAAGTTACTATATTTGTGATCAGCATCGATAGTAATGTCGATCTAGCCATGTCCGTCCGTCCGTCCGTCCGTCGGCAAAAATTAGGCCTTTAAACTGGACCTAGAGAGCTGAAATTTTAACCATATACTCTCTAGGGTCCCGAAATAATCAAGTTTAAGAATTTTTGAAATCCGCCACAGACACGCCCACAAACTCAAAAAAACAAAATTTTGGAAAAAATCGAATTTTGAGCTAGAGAGCTGAAATTTTTTATATGTGATCTATGGCCCATAAAACTAATTGGGACATAAAATTTTCAAAATCCGCCCACTGACACGCCCACAATTAAATAAAACAAATTTTGGGAAAAATTGAATTTTGAGCTAGAAAGCTGAAATTTTTTATATATGATCTTTGGCCCATAAAACTGCTTGGGACATAAAATTTTCAAAATCCGCCCACTGACACGCCCACAATTAAATAAAATATTTTTTTTGAAAAACCAAAATTTGAGCTAGGGAGCTGAAATTTTTAATATATACTCTCTAGGGGCCCTTTATGCTCATGTGTAAATATTTTCAAAATCCGCCTACTGACACGCCCACAATTATTTATTTTTTATTTTTGAAAGTCCAAAGTTTGAGCTAGGGAGCTGAAATTTATAGTATATACTCTCTAGGTGCCCTTTATGCTCATACTTAATTTTTTTTTTAATCCGCCTACTGACACGCCCACAATTAAATAAAACAATTTTATTGAAAAACCAAAGTTTGAGCTAGGGAGCGTTTTTATTTACAAAAGCTTAGTTTTTTCGATAAAATCCTTTAAATAGCCCGCCCCTATGTTTTGACTTGAATTCAGTCTTATTTTATTTTATTGATTTTTTAATTGCTTGTTATGTTTTTATAAAAAAATACAAAATTTATAACAAGACAATTCGTAATTTTCTATAGAGACACTTAAATGCCGAATGGTCCCCACCAAATGCCGAAGCTGCCGGGGCACATTCAGCAAATTGACTTGAATTTTTAAAACACAAAAATTATTTACGAAAATCAAAATTATATGCAATTTGTTTTTTTAAAAATGGATCTTCAATATTGAAATTATCTGTTACTTCAAAGAAATTTGCATTAAGCGTTTTAATGAAGTCAGTACGAAGCTTCATCAAAAAGTTAATGAATGTGCCCCAGATTACCATAACACTCCTACATCAGCAATAGACAGTTAGATATCTAGGTATCTGGCTTGACTAGTATCTATATTTCGATAGACATATAGTTGCTTGTCTTGCTGGGGCCAAGAAGGCTTATGCTCTGACAAGGAGACTGTTTCATAGCAGTCAACTTGACTCCAGAGTGAAGGTCATTTGCTACGTGGCCCTTATAAGGCCGATAATCGCTTATGGTTGTCCATTATGGTTTAATATAGCGCCTAGCTATATGGAAAAGATTCGGGTTTTGGAGAGACAATGTCTTAGGACCTGTCTCCGGTTGTTCCGAACGCCTGAATCCAACTATATAAAATACTAACCCAACAAGGTCCTATACGATGGGGGTCAGTTGAATAGGATTGACAATTTCCTCATTAAGGTGACTCGAAGGCACGTTGCAAGGGCGATGGCCAGCGACAATAGTCTGATCTTTGGGGCTTACTACCCCAATGAAATGTACATAGAGAGTACGCTCCGGTCTGGCTTTATCCCGCCAAAGGCATTTATCCATATTGATGCAAAAGGGCTGGTACAGACGAGGGATGGTATCCCGGTATTATACCACCGCAGTGCGAGAGATAAGCGGCTCATCCGCGGCGGGGACGTCGCCAATGCTCATGAGCTCCTCCGTTTTAGTACCGCAATAGCGGAGAGGGATAAATTCGATACAGAAAAGCAATTTGTCGAATTTTTTTGGCTTTTTGAGGGTGGAGGGTTCAACATGCCCTCCCAAGACGGTGCGTTACTCTAGGTAACATCCTCTTAGTTTGTAAGATAGATTAAGTTAGCTAGGGCGTTTCTGGGAGGGGCCGGGCTCGCCAACTTGTGGTGGTGCTTCCGGGAGGTGATTGATTCTGTAAGGCATCAGTCAGCTCAAGGCGGCGCATGTGCACGTTGACGACTGCCAGGCGCTCGGAAAGCAATTAGGATTTTGACCACTTGTTTCGTAATGCAACGAGTGCTCAGAATCCTAATTATAGTTAGAATATGTTAAGTAGTTTAAGTAAGTAGAGTAGGTAGTTTGTAATTTGTTTTTTTATATAAAAATATAAAATTTGATAAAGATGCCGAGTTTTCTTAAAAATTTTCTCGATGAAAACATAATAAATGTAAGATTAGTTCGTAAAATAGTTTTTAGGCCGAAAGGCAATAATTATAAGATAGAGTTAAGTTTAGGGCGTCCGCATAAGGATCAATAATCTAGAATAAGTATCCTGTTAATTTTAAGTTAGATTTACTCATTTTTGTCTAGTATATAAGTTGATATAAGCTAATAATTAATAAAAATGAATTTAAAAGTAAAAGTAAAAGTCAGCAATAGACAAATTTTTCATTTACTATTGCTTTGTTTACAGATCAAACTTATTGGTAACATCGCGCTATGGTGCAGTAGGTTAAGCTACTTCAAGAGCATTGAACAGAGTTACTGTAAGGTAGCGCAATTATCACTTAAGTGAAATTTGGGAGTTTTCTTTGTTTGCAGTCAAGTCAAAGAACTCGATAATTGGAAAGTTATGTCGTTTTAAATTGTTTCCACTTTCGAAATCACTACTTTTGAATTCCAATGGCATATCGAAAATTGTCTTCTGTTCAATTGTGCATTGTGTTGGTGAAACCTGAACTGGGAAAATAAAATAAACAAAATAATGCACCATTGTCTCATATTATGACTTCGACAACAAGTGTATAGTCCTGTAAGATGCAGCGCCACCGAGACGCATAAGAAGAGTGGCGTTTTCTTTAGAGAGTATTGCATTCGTTCAGGAGAGGATCAATTAAGATCCAAGTTTATTTATTTATTATTTATTTATTTTTATCAATAACAAATTAAAAATTAACTACTGATAACATTTATTTGAGAGCACTAGCAGCAGAGACTATCGGCTCATAATTAAGATCCAAGTTTATAGATTCGACGTCGTTCACAACAGCTTGGTCTTTTTCCGTCCACTTTATGGAAAATTTCAAGCAAAGATCTTGGTTCGAAGGCTAAAAAGATCCAGCTCGTGTAAGAATTGAAACCGAATGATTCATCGTTTGCTGCGAAATTTAGGTGAATGTGCTCAAAACCAAGTTTCATTGTATTCCCTGTTTTATCGAAAAATTGTGTTCTGTGATGAAGCTCTTTTTTGGCTGAACACAACGGGCATAACGGTAAGGAAAATTCTCGCATTTGGAACGAAGATAATGGCAAAAATCCCGAAAAATTTGCAGGTTGTTACGGTCTGAGTCATCGGGCTATATTTTTTTTATGAGGTGAATCAGCGTGTTACGGCCAACGGTATTCGGTATAAGGTCATGATAAATGACATTTTCGTTCCCCGATTCAATAGCATGAAAATGTAAGAGATCTGGTAACAGCAGGATGGCGCTATGTGCCATAAAGCACTCAAATCAATCAACTGATGAAAGGAAACATTCGATGAACGCATAATTTCGCGTAATGGACCTGTAAGTTGGCCTCCAAGATCTTGTCATTTAACGAATCTTGATTATTTTCTTTTGGGGATACGTAAATTCGGAAGCCGACGCTGACAAACCACCACACACCTCATGCGTAACTGCCTCGCATTAGCCAACACAAGGAAACACATTCTTGGCGACTATTTCGTCGAAGATCTAAGCTATCTCAGCGAGACACACGTTTGCTGCATCAGCAAATGCATCACAAAATCCAAATGGTTGAACTTTTCTTGGGGATAGACTCCCTCTGACGCTTGTACCAAGAACCCGTCCCTGCTCACTTTCCGCGGACCACTGTAAGCTTGTGGTTCGTATTGCAACAATCACTCCAAGCTGCACTCACTCCGTGATGCGCATAGCATTCAGGGTTCGCTTGCTACAGTCACCCCCTCAAGCACAGTTCTCAACCAACTACATGACTGTGCAGCCGATTCATCCCGATTCCCCTGCCATGGTATCAAATAAAATACTCGGGATTCGATTGCATCAGTCAGCCGACTCGGAATTACATCCAACGAAAATAAAGAGCAGTTTGAGGCTGGATTGACACTGTCATCTCAAAAAGCTCATTTTCCTTGGATCAGGAAGCAGTAGCTCTCCCTCGACTCTGTATGAGTACCTTCCTCTCACAGAAGGTAATCTCAGGCTCCCAGTAGGCCGAGCGTTGACCGGCAATATACCCCCCCCCCCCCCCCCCCACACACAAAATTGTGATACCACAATGAACCAAAATAATGGTCTAAGGTAAATTTTAAAGTCTATAATAACTGAAACACATTAGCACAGCGACAACCACAGCGATCGCCAAAATCTGTCCTAAAGTTGAGAATGCTGTTGCTGTAGATCAATGTGGTCCGTTCGTTGCATTGCAATGTTTTATATAAATATATGTAACAGTACAAACATTGAATTTTTTCGGACGAATACGACGTCCAAAACGTCCACCCATACATCAAGTGCTCATTGCAGGGACATTTGATCCTTGCTTATGATGGCTTCATCGTCAGCAAAGAATAACTTATGCTTTTTAAGTCCGTCACTTTTTCATCAAGCAAATAATCAAGGACTGTAATAAATATCCTGACATGCCGGGTATAATGGTTAAAACGTTATTGGGTTGGTTTTAAACTCACTATTTCGTTCGATCACGTATGGTGAAAATATTCATATTGCCCGTGCAGGGACGGGCTAAAAATATAACTGCAGCGACCCACAAAAAAAACAGCGCTTGTCGTAAATGGCGACTAAGGACACAAATCAGGTCTAGGCAATTTTAGCATCCAGCTAAGCCTAGTGAAACATTTAACATCTGAAAGCTGTCCCGCAATTGGTCATGCTAATCCGTGTGTTGACATGACTGCAGATCACCGGTGTCGTGAAAGGACGATCAAACAATAATCAGTTCTAAAAGTAGGAACATGTCGAAATCGTTGAAAGAGGCAGGTTTAAAAACTCCTGGATCACATCAATGTATAACAACACCAAGATTTGATTGGCCTCAGTGATAAAGTGATCCGAGACCAGAAAGCCTGCTGATGTTTACTGAGGTCGAATTGGCGAACCCGGCAGACCGCCCAATAAGGATGCATTTAAGTAGGAGTCCCTTTAATCCTGATCATATCATCGCCGTTAAGGAAAGAAAGAAGATTTATGGTGCAAATACCGATAACAAACAATTTGAAATTCATTATTTTGTATACAAACGCCTTTTTTCAGAATTTGTGAGGCTTGCGTTGGCTCAGAAATTCTGAAATGCTGGTCTGATTGTTCAAAATAAAGCAAGAAGACAGTAAGTACGTGTTCTTTTTTTAAGCATCCTTCTCTCCATTCTTACTGAGTATCAACATCTCATTTATTACTGCGTCATGTGTTTAATAAAAAAAAGCATATCCAATCAACAATATATGATTTTTTGTTGTGCTGTTCATCAGAAATCTCATTCGTCATTTAAATGGCGCGTGATTCATCAAACACGAACCCAAACAACACAGCACAAAACATTTCGTCACTAGGAAATACCGCATCCTTTTGGTCATTAATCCTTGTTCTATACAATACCACCCTGAGGTCGAAAGGTTCTGCAATTTTGACTGCAATCATCTACCCCAACACTCCCGTCACTGCAATATGAAAATATTTCATTTCCTGTTGTGTCATATTGGGTGAATTGTCGCGTCACAAAGCAATGACATTTCATCCGATACCCTCGTATATTATGCTGTCTGCCCTCCTTAAGCACATATTTATAACTCATAACCGACCCGTTTGGTAATTAATAACTTTAGCAGACAAAATCGAAAGGCAACGGACCAATACACTCTCACGGAGGTTGAGAGTGTAGTTTACATCCGAGTGTATGTAGGTATGCATCGGACTAAAAAAAACAAAAAATTTTATTTCAAATAAGCAATTGCCACCAAAGTGTAATTTATTGGCGCCATGGAGCTGCCAATCCGAAAAGCCCCGCGCGTGTATTCGCTTGTTGACTGGATAAATGTATGCGCAAATAAACAAATAAATATAGCAATCTAAAGGGGCCACGGGCGAACTTACGCTCACATCCTTTCGGACAGCGAGTGGAAAAACAGACAGAGCAAGGAAAATTAGCAGTAGATGTAGCGTATGAGTACGGCCCATAGATATTTACCCAGGCCTTGTGTGCCGATGTAATTGAAAGAGTGACCGAGGTTTATCCTTCGGAATAAACATGGGACGTTTGACTATATTTAGCTGTTTATTTCGCCTATAAAGATTCAAGTCTATTGCCTTGAAAAGGATTGAAGACGAACAATATGTAATTTTGAATTAATAATAAATTGCTCTGTGGGAATTGTGACAAATTATATTTGATGAATTAGCTAGATGGTATGGTTAACTGCCTGACAGTGCATCAATTTTTTCTTCTAGCGCTGTTGCTCCCACAAATATAGTACCTATGTATACGATATTAATATTTGTTTACCACTGATTCTTCAGTATTTCAGACTTCACTTAAAACTTACATTTCAACGATTAATATCTTTCTAAAAGGTACACCCATGGTACACAGTTGAATACCCTAATCTTTTTTCCTATCCCCCATTAAGTGGGCGTGAAAAAAATATGTTTGGAGGAATTGTTCAGAAGGATCTTCATATTTTGTTATACATCATTTAAAGGATTTTATTGAACAACAAAGTTTTGTAAAAAAACGCCTTTAAACTGAAAATGGCAGAAAGTTTTATATAAAGGAATTGTTCAAAACAACGTTTAACTTTTTTAACTTCATACTTTGCGAATGATTTCTTCAATAAAACGGTTTGTTTTTAAAAAGTGGGCGTGCCAGTAAGCAGATTTTAAAGCATTTACACAAAAGCATTAAGGGCCCCTAGACAGCATATATTGCAAAATGCAACTTCCTAGCTGAAATGGGTGGCAACGGTGCAGTAGTAACTGATTATTTCGGGCCCCTAGAGAGTATATGGTTAAAATTTCAGCTTAGTAACTCCAGTTTAAAGGCCTAATTTTTGTATACGGACGGACGGACATGGCTAGATCGACGTTACTATAGATGCTCATCACGAATATAGTAAACTAGCTGTACCCGCCCGGCCTTGCCGTGCTCACGCTGGTACCTATCCGGGGTACGCTGCGTCTAACAAAAACAAATACATGTCTTTGTTTAGTAAGAAACAGAATTGCAAGTCAAACTTGGAGGACCGATTTTGACCAAACTTCAATACCAAAGGCCTGATTTGGGCTCAATCAGTTCGGTGGTTTAAGGGACTCGCTTAGCCCGTTCACGCAACTTCATTGCTCCACTAAGGGTAGGTTCTAGTTGTCCGGCAGGGGCCTATGTCACCTTACTTTTTTGAATCCAACAGCAACACGAAACAAAGAAACTTCGATTTTTATTTTCTTTCAATCAAATTTGTTTATGGGCACGGTTTAACTACACGCAACAATTCTAATTGAATGTCAACAACAAAATCGACCAACATATACAAAAGTGGGAATACAACGCCACCTACCGGAATCCAACATAATTATATATATTTCGAAATTTACAACATAAGCTTCCATTAGTGTAAAGAAATGGCGATTTGAATGATTTTTTTCTATGGCTGGTGCCACGCCCCGTTGTCCAACTACGGTCACTTAGTTTTCTATGTGCATTGCCCAAACTATACACATCAAAATTTCCAAATTTTACAACATAAGCTCTTATAAGTGTTGAGAAATCATGATTTGAATGATTTTTTTGTATGGGAGGTGCCACGCCCCTTTATCCAATTTCGACAAAACTTCATAGGAACACTCCTTGGTCAATTCCGAAAAATTGCCGTAAATTTGACTGAATCCGAAAAACAAATTCTGGAACCCGATCACTGCGCCACCTACCGGGTCCAATTGTGAAGTTTTCAAATTCATAAAAACCTTCCTCTTGAAAACGCATCAAAATACGATGCATAGTTTTCGAGGCTATAGCGTACACACACACAAATTTTAAATTTTATATACATAATATAGATTTTAGGGGTCTACATATTATGGTTTTTGATGTTTTTCCTTGGAGAAACTATTACTGGTGACTGGCACAAATAACACAGTCCTTAAGATACATAATCAGAGTTTTTCTCGAGATTCTTTTAAAAAAATAATGACGGCGTATGCCACCAAGTCTGACGTTCCTTTATTCTGAATTGTTTTTATACCCTATTCTAAGGGTATATTAATTTTGACGCATAGTGTTTAACATACATTAATATTGCCCGTAGACCCCTAAAAGTTACTATATTTATGATCAGCATCGACAGTAATGTCGATCTGGCCATGTCCGTCCGTCGGCAAAAATTAGGCCTTTAAACTTTTCCTAGAGAGCTGAAATTTTAACCATATACCCTCTAGGGTCCCGAAATAATCAAGTTTACGAATTTTTGGAATCCGCCCACAAACTCAAAAAAACAAAATTTTGGAAAAAATCGAATTTTGAGCTAGAAAGCTGAAATTTTTTTTATATGATCTATGACTCCTAAAACTGCTCGGGATATGAAATTTTCAAAATCCGCTCACTGACACGCCCACAATTAAATAAAACAATTTTATTGAAAAACCAAAATTATATATAAATTATAATATATACTCTCTAGGGGCCTTTTAAGCTCATGTGTAAATATTTTCAAAATCGGCCCACTGGGCGTGTCCCACAATTTAATTTTTTTTTTGAAAATTCAAAGTTTGAGCTAGGGAACTGAAATTTATAATATATACTCTCTAGGGGCCCTTTATGCTCACGTGTTAATTTTTTTTAAATCCGCCTACTGACACGCCCACAATTAAATAAAACATTTTATTGAAAAACCAAAGTTTGAGCTAGGGAGCGCTTTTTTACAAAAGCTTCGTTTTTTTGATAAAATCCTTTAAATGTTATATAACAAAATATGTAGAGCGTTCTCAGCAATTCAACCATACTAAGACTTTTGACACACATACTTATGAGGGATAGGAATAAGAATAGGGTATCCAACAGTTCGCCCAAGCGGACTCTAGCCCGTCCCTATGTTTTTTTCTATAATAGCTATAAAGCTGGCAAAAGGTAAGTTTTTATATTAAGCGCGATAACACTTATAGACGATCGAGATATAGCGAAATCGCTACACACTCTAAGTCATCGTCGCAATGTATCCTGGTTATCGCTGCTTTATCGATATTTCCCTGACAAGAGCGCAAACGAAATAGTAGTAGGCTAGATTCCACCATTAGAACATTTTGTTACTTATTTATAGAGTAAGGATCTAGTAGTAATACGAAGTTCAAAAAATATGCACATAATATGTAGTATGGTACCGCATTATGAAGTTTAAATGGCAACGCTGCTTATCCTATCGTCTTCTCATAAACAGCTATGAGGAATTTCATGTCCCAACGAGACCAATTTTAAAATGTATTTGATCCTAGAAATTGTAAAAACAGATTGAAAATATAAATGAAAAAAATAATTAACTTGAAATAAAACACATTAAAATATAAAAAAAGACAATAAATTTGCAATAAATGCTCACCCATTTAATTCCATGCTGTTGCCTCCATCATGTCAGACGACATCTGTCAGACGAGAGAATATTCTTTTTATTTCATCTTTCTCTAGGAATAAAAAGAATGCATTCCAAGTACTCCAGAATGAATTAAGAAACAATGAAATAGATTATCCGGAATATTTCATTGAATACTGAAACGCAAATGGCTCATTCGGAATATTCGGAATAAAGCAACACACTGTTTAGGTACTACGTGATCCACTGCTGAACAGTTTACCCTACCTTGGAATACATAATAAGTTTAATGTTCGAGGGCTTAAACGTTTTAATGTTGTTGTTTTTTTTTAAACTCAAAATCAAACTTAAGAAAAATGCACTCTATAGTGTTTAGAGAATTGTGCTAAAATATCTTATTCGAACTACTGCAGTAAGAAGACAAACAATGTTTATGGATCCCTTCGGGCTCTGTATCAAATAGGAAAAGATCTGCCGTTTAGGATCAAAGCGATGTTGGTTAAGTCACTTCTGCTGCCCACTTTTTTTTAAAAAGGCACATCCAGTCTTTTGTGACTTAGACAGTCATAGCTCTCGCAAGTCAAAGTAGCAGTAAATAGTACAGTGAGATTTGCTTATAACTTGGTTCGAAGGAAACACATTTCTGGATATGTAAGGCAATTTCTTGGAATGAACTTACACAAATATCTCGACCTTGTGATTGTGTAGATCCATGTGAGGGTATCTTTTGGGGCTATCCTAACTAGACATGGATAGCCATGGTGCACCTTGAATCTCACAGGTGCATAGGGGCAGGGCAAGTCCAAAATATTTCGCAACACCTGAAACATCGTCAGCTTTGTTCGCACTTATTCGCTATTTTTCCAGATTTTACCTTGATTCTCTCTTGAATCACTTCCTCTTCTTTTCTCTTTCCTCAACTTTACCTATGTAATATTTCTCGTATGGTCAACGATGTTAATCTTCCTGAAGAACCGCCTGCCGAGAATCCTGCAATAAAAGAACATTTATATCATCCGAAAATATTTTCCCGACATTATCCCGAGAAGCCCAACGAGAAGACAACAATAACCTTTGAATTATTTTAATAAAGAATAATATTAGTATTTATTAGAGATATTAAATTAGACTTCAACACATATTTGCACAAGTTTTCTGCAATAAAACTTTAATAACTACTCATTTTTATACCCTATTCTAGGGGTATATTAATTTTGAAGCATAGTTTGTAACATACCTTAATATTGCCCCTAGACCCCTAAAAGTTACTATATTTAATTTATGATCAGCATCGATAGTAATGTCGATCTAGCCATGTCCGTCCGTCCGTCCGTCCGTCGGCAAAAATTAGGCCTTTAAACTGGCTGAAATTTTAACCATATACTCTCTATGGGCCCTTTATGCTCATGTATAAATATTTTCAAAAACCGCCCACTGTGCCACAATTTTTTTTTTTTTTTTGAAAATTCAAAGTGAGCTAGAGAGCTGAAATTTATAATATATACTCTCTAGGGGCCCTTTATGCTCATGTGTTAATTTTTTTTAAATCCGCCTACTGACACGCCCACAATTAAATAAAACAATTTTATTGAAACACCCAAGTTTGAGCTAGGGAGCGTTTTTTTTGATAAAATCCTTTAAATGTTATATAACAAAATATGTAGAGCGTTCTTAACAATTCAACCATACTTAGACTTTTGTCACGCCTACTTATGAGGGATAAGAATAAGAATAGGGTATCCAACAGTTCGCCCAAGCGGACTGTAGCCCGTCCCTATGTTTAAAACTATTTCGGAGGAGTTATTTTTATCCGATTCTTTTTCTTCATTCCGATATTCATCAAGAATTTGGGTTATTTCCTGCAACGGTTATGCCATCGCTTAAACTAGTGCAGTTTGAAGGACCATAACCAAGCTGCTTTTCCAAAACCGTAATTTGTATCTTAGGCTTATAATTGAGTAGATGAATGTGTGTGTGTGTGTGTTTCAATTTCAGCGCCATAGAACATTTCCAAGTTAGAAGTATTAGCAATATCATCTAATATTTACGTATAGTCTTCAGAATGATAGTTTTCGCCGCGTCAATTTACAGTCCCGTGACAGCTATTTTTCTTGACGAAAAAAAATTAAATATTTTCCAAAAAGAACTTCATAAAGCAAATGAAACTAAGATTTGTCGGAAATCTTTGACAGGTAATCTTGGAAGATACCATACGCGACGTCGTAATTTTGCATAACTTTTCCACATAGCGACATTCTTTTTCATTATTTTTGTACTCTTTGTTGTCCATCAAAAACAAAATTAAAAACTTTAATTACAATTCAACAACACATGGAGTGCGTTAGGTATTCTATATCCCACGCTTGAAACTCTTAAAATTATCCACTCTAATGCGTAGCTTGACAAAAGTTAGACAAACTTCAGCACAAGGGCGCGAAAGTTTTGCATAACAATTACTTCAGGTGGATTTGATTGTTCCTCGGTGAGTCGAGCATCCTTGAGACACACACACGTACCTACGTAAACCCACGCCAAGAAGACGGTGGAAAAAACTTGGTGAGAGAATTTGATGCACTATAAAGTTAAGAGGCATCTGCTACTCTTCTGTTTGCATAATCCTTTTTGCTATGTCCTTTGTGTCAACGCTCATAATTTCCGCTTAGTCGGGATTATACTCCTGTGCTACTCATTCGGGATGATGAAGGGCAATTGAATGCTTTTCTCCGAGTGAATGTAGCAAACTTTGAGGCATTCTTGCATGAAATCTCCTGCTGTGGTCTCGGGGGAACTGTATTTTAAAGTTTTCATGCTCCCATGTCCTTTGGCCTAACTTGTGTTAGTTGTTAGTGGTTAATTTGCTGGGTTCAAAATTAAGTTCAACTCTTTCAGCTGGGACATACTCCTCGAGTGGGTACCTACGTAGAAGCGTTTTTTTGCTCTTAGTCCTTACTGCTACGCCGAAAAATAATAAATTAATTTTCATAATTATGATAATTTTCGAAGGGATAACGGCTAAATTTGTCTACTTTGTGTTTTGAAACAAGTTTTCTTTTGTCGCAGATGAGGGTGGTGAATTTAAATTGAAACCGTCTGGTGTTCACGTTCAGGTGAGGAGCCAGACAAATTTCAAGACATTAAGTCGTTTGAGCTGACATTGACAGTAAATTACGTCTTTATTAAGATCAATTAGTTAATTTGTTTGCAGTGAAACGGATATTAGGTTGCATCCCGTATTTGATTATTTCGAAAATGGTTTGTGACACTACGATACCACCGAAAAGGTATGTATCCGGCCACTTAAGTAGTATGTTCTTTACGGTCATATACAATTTTTAATAAAGTTATGATGATCGACAAGGCACACTGCCACCTATGTGGCTTTTCCGGCACTGACGATTCATGTGCAGAAGGCAATACTTTCTTTTTTTGTCGAGGTGCGAAATTTTGTACACTCGAGCACTAACACTCAATACTGGTCCATTGTACTGCCAGGAAGACGCACCACTTTTACTTAAATTTTCTCGTTTTTCTGAGAAAAACGTGTAGGCGCTTCAATTATGAGGAGTTTAGGTTTTCAGCACTCTCCATTTCAGTAACAAATACCTTATACCTGATACAACCAACGACCATACCAAGTCGAGTTAATCGGTTCTCGTCAGATCACCGCAATTAAACGACATTGAGCGCGGTTACTACGTAGATGGGGGACCTCTACAGAGTTGAGGTAGATAATACATACGTGGTATCATAATGGACCTAAATTGGTCTAAGTGTGTCGGCTTCTGCCGACAGCCACCTAAACCTAACCTAACCTATACCTGATACGAGCAAAAGCAAGACAATCACAGAGGAAATTTTCCACAGTATCGTCGCTTTCTCTACAGGCTTCGGAGTTGGTGGTATCACTTAAGCATAGCACCATAGCTTGGCAAAAGCGTAGTGGCTCGTCAGATTGCCAGCAAAGGGCGTTGCCTGAAATGTACAAGGTGGCGCAAAAGTAATCCTCCTATCAGAAAAATGCTATAAATTTTGCGATTGGCCCCTAATGTCAGTTCTGTTTTGACATTTGTGTAGTAAACACATGCGAAATACACGTTAATAAACAATGTTACGCTACACTGCTCCAGAACGCGAAATATTGGTGACTATATATTTGAATAATAATTTAAATTACAGCCAAAAAACATCCGAAGGTTATTTTTGCGCCACCTTGTATAAGCAACTGGTGCCGGGTTTTTTTTTGATGGCGCACTAACGCGACCTAGCAGGATGTTCAGAGTACTTCAATACAAACAATAGTTACTACGGCAGCTCAGGTCTAAAGTACATCCGTCTCGAGTTATACGCCCTAATTAGTAATTAGAAAAACTGAAAATATAGCCACGATGTAAAATATAGGCCACGATGAATGCGCTGCAAGCGGTAGTGAGAACGGCTAGCATTGTTTATGCATGCGACAACAACAGAGATAGGGTTGTCTCTTTTTTTGTTATTTTGCTGTAACGACTTTTGCTTTCCGAGATTCGCACGTATATTTGATCCATTTTGCTGGTTTATCTAAAGACGTGGCTCTGGACTTCCATTGCGTGCTTACATTTTGTGACTTCTGCTGTGTAGTGAGAACGCTTTGTTTATTATTTATTTGATATAATATGTTTAATATAGAACGATTTCGACCATGAATATCATGCCATAGAATTGTGAATCGAATTGGTGGTCACCGACTTCGGTCATATATTCTGACTGAATTTTTTGCAAAATAATACCTAGGTACCTATGTAATTAGTTATTTGGCTGAAGTGCGGGATATTCGTGATCTTGAGATAAGTCAATATTATTTACTAGTAACCAACAACGTGCGGGGTACCAAGCGAACACTTTACGCAGTTCTTTGTACATCGTGCCTGCCTCTGAGTTTGTTGACAAATGTAAATAAAAACACGATTTTTCGTAATCAAGTCTATTCTTTTTATTTATTCATAATAGTTGTTGAGCTTCGTAATAGGTGTGACATACTTGCATACATAGTGCTTTATTATCGGGTGATAGACTGTAGCTCATCATATGTCACAGCCGGGGCTATAAGTACATTCTGCAGCAATAAATCTTCAGTTTCACGTAACAAATGCAAGTGGGTACAGGGTTTGATTCGTTCTGTTCATTTTCAGGTTGCAGTCGGTGACAGAATTTGTCATAATTGCTTGCGGAATGGTCAGTGGTACGTACGCCGCCAAGAACATCCTGTAGGGGAGCCTCAACGACAAGCTGAACAGCAGCCCGAAGCAATTGAGAACAATCATCAGCATATGGGTCAAGATGATTCAGCACCAGTACCGGAGCAAGAGATGATACCATACGTCGTTCCTGTACCTCAATTCGAGCCCGAATCGCAATCGGTCAAGTGCCTCAATTTGAGCCCACTTTTGGGGCCCACATGCTCAGTTTCAGTATTTTTTCAAAAAATAACTTTTTGCGAATTTTAAACGAAACACCATCACTAAGGGCAGAAGCTAAACCAGCTACAACATTAGCCTGCTTTTTGGTTAAATTGCGAACAGGAGAGCCTAACCAGAGGCTGGCAAAACTTTTTAATCTGTCATGCAATCAGTTTGAAAAAATAATGAAACATAGGGGCGGGCTACAGTCCGCTTGGGCGAACTGCTGGATACCCTATTCTTATTCCTATATCTCATAAGTGGGCGTGGCAAAAATTTAAAGGATTTTATCGAAAAAACTAAGCTTTTGTAAATAAAAACGCTCCCTAGCTCAAACTTTGGTTTTTCAATAAAATTGTTTTATTTAATTGTGGGCGTGTCAGTAGGCGGATTTAAAAAAAATTTAAGTATGAGCATAAAGGGCACCTAGAGAGTATATACTATAAATTTCAGCTCCCTAGCTCAAACTTTGGACTTTCAAAAATAAAAAAAAAATAATTGTGGGCGTGTCAGTAGGCGGATTTTGAAAATATTTACACATGAGCATAAAGGGCCCCTAGAGAGTATATATTAAAAATTTCAGCTCCCTAGCTCAAATTTTGGTTTTTCAAAAAAAATATTTTATTTAATTGTGGGCGTGTCAGTGGGCGGATTTTGAAAATTGTATGTCCCAAGCAGTTTTATGGGCCAAAGATTATATATAAAAAAATTCAGCTTTCTAGCTCAAAATTCAATTTTTCTCAAAATTTGTTTTATTTAATTGTGGGCGTGTCAGTGGGCGGATTTTGAAAAGTTTATGTCCCAATCAGTTTTATGGGCCATAGATCATATATAAAAAAAATTTTGTTTTTTTTGAGTTTGTGGGCGTGTCTGTGGGCGGATTTCAAAAATTCTTAAACTTGATTATTTCGGGACCCTAGAGAGTATATTGTTAAAATTTCAGCTCTCTAGGGCCAGTTTAAAGGCCTAATTTTTGCCGACGGACGGACGGACGGACGGACGGACATGGCTAGATCGACATTACTATCGATGCTGATCATAAATATAGTAACTTTTAGGGGTCTACGGGCAATATTTAGGTATGTTACAAACTATGCGTCAAAATTAATATACCCCTAGAATAGGGTATAAAAACGCTGTAGAATGCCTGCGCACAGAGTTTGTTCCCAATCATTTGGGATATAACCACATCGACAGAGCTGAAATGATAAGCCGAATTCTTGCGATTGCAAACCTACTTTTCGGTAAAGCGGCGGAGTCTAACGATGAAATATATGCTATTGTAATTTTGGACGGAACATATATTTACTTACAAAAGAGTAGTAGTTATTATTTTCAAAGAAAGGCATACAGTTTGCATAAATGGCGGAACCTGCATAAGCCTTTTCTAATGGTATATCCCGATGGACACATTATTGATGTTTTCGGGCCATACGATGCAACAACATCAGATGCGGTTGTTTTAAATGATATGGCGAATGATGTCAATGATGAGTTTCATCGCTTTTTTCAAAGAGATCATGTTTTTATTTTAGATCGTGGATTTCGTGACTCGGTGAGTGTACTAAGACATTTGTGGTACAATCCGAAATTGCCTGAAATCAGTCGCGGATCGCGTCAACAATAATTAACAACCCAATAGGCAAATAACTCCCGAAAGGTGACAATGTGCCGTTGGGTCATTGATACAATAAATGGAAGACTCAAAAATCAGTTTAAAATTTAAATTGATCCATAATGTTGCCAATAACAGAGCCTTGGGGCATTAATATGATGAAATAAGAATTGCCGTCGCCCTTTTAAATGCTTGCGGGAAGGCTTGTGGCTGAATTAGTGCAAAGTATTTCTAAGCGAATTGTAGTTATTGAGAATTTTTTGGGGAATTACGTATTGGCTGAAAACATAAACTCCCGAAGGGCAATATTTTAGTCAATGACAAGTGAAAACCATGCACCTGATACTTTCCCAGTGATATCAAATGATGATTTAATTATTTTTGCACTAGGAACGTACCAGTTACAACAAGCCAGAAGTTACTATGGTGAACATATAAAACCAACTGGTTCGTATGTTATTGAGGTTTGCGAACTTAAGGTTGTTGTGCCCATGTAATGCCTGTTGTATGGTATTTAGGTTGGGGGAGGCATCAACCAAATCTTAGCCCCCCAGCTTCTTTTCTCGACTCTGTAGTTATCCGTCAGAAAGATATTCACGATCATTCTAGCGAAGATGAATCATAATGTGTAGTTTTTAAGTTCTATAATACTGTCAACTGAAATATATTGCTTTAAAAGTGCTTATTTGTTTTATAGTTTTGTCAATATGTCAAATGACACTTAGTCTTAGGTAGGTAGTCATAAGATTGATGTGCTACTCATATTTTCAGTTTTTTTTAATTAAATATGTGTTATAGCCTAGGGCGTATAATTCGAGGAGGATGTTTATTATTAACTATTGTTTATATTGAAGTACTCTACATATCCTGCTAGGTCGCGTTGGTGTGCCATCAAAAAAAAGGCACCATTTTTGGGCATGGCTCTTTCTGCAGTCTTTGCTGTTGAGAGACAACAAGAATGCTGCATATTATTTACAGGCATGCGTCGTCAGGAAGTATTCCATTAGTCTGTCTATTAAACCCACCCGTCAATGGAATGACCGACATGATCAACGAATTCTTGCTGGCCCAAATTGATCACTTGGATTTGTTGAACATATACTTTAGCAGCAACCACCACATTCAATATGGCCGACAGTTGCCATAATCGAGATTTAATCGGCACAACTTTAAAGAACAGTCCAAAAGGCTGACACATGTCATGGCGACTTAATTGAAACAAATTAAAATTACTGAGTGAACATATTTATCAAACAGAGCCAATTCATTCTATTTGAAAACAAATTAAGCGTTTTAGGAAATCGAGTGAGTAAATGAAGAGTTAAAAAATGTATACACAATTTTAACTACCAAATATCGCAGCATTTCTCTGCATCTGCAAGCCTTATCTAAATGATAGAAGTATAGATAAAACGTATGTGTCCTTAACCTCAAATGCTTTACTATAATCAAATTGACCGGCTCCAGTGGCCGATTTAACCAGAATCGAAGTGTTTTATTTTTACTCTGTCCTGTGTCGCCTGTGTAACCTCAAATCGATTGCACTTTCCCACACAAAGTGCTCGATAGTTGAAAGTTCAATTTAATTCGATTTCAGAAGATCCTTGCCGTCAAATATCCACGCCGGCTGCATTGGTATTTTTCTTCTTATTATTACTTTTGGTGAATTGGAAAATAGGAAAAAAAAATATTATCCCTATGTGGTAGTTCTTATAGATTCCTGTTAAACAACATAAGTACAAGGCGAGAACAACTAGCTCACATAAAACCTTTCCTTCCACCACCATCAAACTCCTCGCATTTTGACGAAAACTTTGCATTGCACAGGGAAGAATTATACTGACTGTTGGCGGTCTGAAGGGAGAAGAAAACTTTCCAAATATTCGGTGTTCGACTGGCACAAGTCCAATGAAAACTTTAGTTTGGTTAGAAACTTGGGTATACGTAGCAAAGGAACTACTGCTGTCACCATAGCCATTTCCACCCACTCTTGCCAAGCGAACACCACACCTCGTTGCAACACGACAGCTTGTAAAACCATCTCATTTTCTCGTAGGTTGACATTTGGAGTTTTCCATTTTCGTTTTCGCTTCGGGTTTTTCTTGTTTGTCGTAGTCCCACTTCATCTGAAGGAGACAGAACTTTAAATTTTTGAAGGAAGGTACCTGTGTTTGGTCGGCAAAGACTTAGTTTAATATGCCTGTGAGTTTTTATTGTTTGACTTGGTTTCTCATGCTTGCCATGTTCCGTGTTGATTGTAGCCCTGGGATGGGCTTAAATAGATGATGGTTGTCTGATAATGTCTCTATTAGGTGGAAACCTTTTGTTTAAGTAAAATTTAGAGCCTCTTGATAAGATAAAAGTCTGCATGAAAAAAAAAACCAATTCATATACATATAAACCTGTTTAGGAATGTGGTAAAAATGAGGACAGGTTCTGGTAATTTATTGACGATTTATTGCGAATCACAAAGTTTTTCTTTAGGTAGTCGTGTTTTGCTAATTATGTCCTAAAGCCCCACCCGTCTGATCACCATGAAATCTTAGTATGTTGTGGTTTTCGACATTTTTTTTTTTTTTTTTTTTATAATTAGCGTGCGTTAAAGGGATTTTATTTTTTATTTTTCTGTAATTGATACAGTACCCTTATAGTGTTGCCACAGCGCAAGCATTTTTGTTGCTGCAAGCAGCACCCAGATTCATTGCCTGTTTTTGGGTGCTGCTTACTACTGAAAGAATAGGAGGATAGGAAAGAAGTTTTTGGTGCGATAGGGTTTTTTACCATCGCACCATTGCCACCTGCTATATCCTATATTCTATAGGTTTAAAATTTTCCTCGGAAATTATAATTTCATATCATGGAAACGTTGAGACAAAGAGAACAAATAACATAAACATCGTCTTGAGCCAATATGAATTTACCCTACCTATATAAAAAACTGCACAACAGTGGAAAAATATCCATTTGCTTAGTCTTCAAAGAAATTTGGAAAAGTGTATGACTTTACTTTTGTTTATTAAATATGTATATTTCAAAACATAAGTTTTCTAAATTCAATGAGGAACGTTATGCGAATATAAACCTAGTCAGTTTTTTTTTAGATTTGAAACAACGTCTAACTTACTTCGCTTATACTAAAAAAATAAACATGATTTTTTAAATAATGCTTTTGCCGACCAAACGGAATGGTGTTTAATTTCTTTCATTTTTAAGTCAGCATGATATTTTTTACACTTTCGAAGTTAAGTTTATTTCTTAACTTAGTTTTAAATAAACTCAACTCAAAAAATGTTCAGTCAGCAGCTGCAATATTATTTTCCTAAATCCATCTCATCGTTTAAATTATTATTTGAATATCATAACATCTCACAATCCATTACTACATTTTATTAAATTTTGATATGTCACATATATTCAGAAATTATAAAACACAATCACACATCATTTTGATTTGGTAAAAAATGGGTTTTGTCGTATTGATTAAATTCTGCCCAAGAACAAATGTTTGTCATCTGATTTATATGTAATATGGACTTCGTATTTTTGGGGTTTCTGCTCAAAAAGTCACCTAAGGATATAAATTTCCAAATTGCCAAAAATCCTACCAGGCAAAAAAAATACAAAATTTTGTCAAATGTTACCAAAGTGGCAACCTGCATACCAGACGATCGTGCACAGGGTTGAAAACAAAACTGTCTCATTTAAATTCAACATCAAAACGTGTTAAAATGAAATTGGACATTTTAAATTCAATAAAAATATTCTTCGTTCAACCGTTATTTTCCGATTTAAAACTACATTCCGAGAGTTAAAACTACATTGATTCCCGTAAAATACCTGTAAGTGGGTAGGTATTACTCCTCCAATTCTTTTATTTATTCATTTCGTCACATCGATTCGTACGAGTAAGTCGAAAAAGTTAAAAGTGCAAAGCGAAGAAGAAGTGTGTGCAACCACAGCCACAGTATATTCCATTGCTTATGGATGTCCGGTGTGGTTTAACGTTGCACCATCTCAAATGGAAAAGATTCGGGTGTTTGAGAGGCAGCGTCCGAGAAACTGCCTTGGATTGCAGAGAACACCAGAGTCGGAGTACACACACGGTATTATTCCAATAAGGTCCTATACAACGGAGCCCAAAAAAACAGGATATATAACTTTTTGATAAAGCTGATTCGGGGTCACATTGCAAGAGCGATGTCCTCGACTAATGGTCTTATTTTTGGGGCTTACTACCCAAACAACGAATATTACGAAAGCGTGCGTCTAAGCGGCTTCATACCGCCCGATGCATTTCTCTACTTAGACAGCCTGGGGCTTGTACAGGATAGATTGGCTGTGCCGCTCATTTACCACGTTGCTCGCAGAGCTGTGGATAGGCGGCTTCTTTATGATCGGGACGTCGTATCACAAATGGGAGGGGAGCGCCTTCGGTTTAGTAGGGCTGTTTTGGATCGGGATCTACAAGGTAGAGAAAAACGGAGAATCAATTTTGGTGGGTCGGGAATTAACTTACACCTCACTTTGTTCCATTAAAATGAAAGTTGAACAATCAGGTTATGGCCGACTTACATAGGATTAGGTTTAGCTGTTTTAGGCAGGGACAGTATTAAAATTGAAAAAAAAAACAAATTGGTTGTTTTTTTTATATTTGTAAGTACCTAGTATGTAGTTTATAATAGTTAATAATTTTTAGTTTGCAGAAGTTTTACTAGTCTAGTTTTGTAAGTAGTCTAGAAATAGTTATAATTATTTGTAGGTGGGTGGGTAGTTAGTTTTAGTATTTTTAGTTTCAATTTGTTATTATATTAAAAAAAGGCTGTTCTTGCTTTAAGAGTAGGTTGTAAGTAGTTAACGTATCTAGTTTGTAAGAAAAAAAAACAAGTTTTTTAATTTTGTACTTTCTTGATGACCAACACTTTTACAATAACAAAAAAAAAAAAATAAAAATAACTTTACTTTTAAGCCGAAAGGTACTAGGTATCATTTCATTTCTTACCGTAGAGCACCCGCATGGGGACAGTAGTTTAAAGATTATTTCATGCATGCTAGTTTTATGAATTTTTGTCTAGCTATAAGTTAGTTCTAACTAAGTTTACCAAAAATAAAAATGAATAAAAAGTTAGTTATAAGTTTACCAAAAATAAAAATGAATTACAAAAAAAAACATATTAAAATTTAGTTTTTATTTAAATTATTTTATTATAAAATATGTTTAATGTTTTAAATTAATATTGATTTTGAATTGCTGTATCATAACAAGAGTGATCTGCTTCTCTGTAAGTGGGAAGAGTTTAGGACAAAAATTCTGAACTATTTCTCCTTATACATCTCTGATAACAGGTCTAAGGCAATTTTTTTTTTAAATTCAAAGGACATCACTGATACAAGTAAGTTATTTTCCACTTTTGACATACTTATGCCGGCCGGCTCAACATTTTACTTTGTTCACCAGGATCCTAAGATGGGAGCGGGTCGAAATTCTGCTTTCAAAATTCTACTTTGCAAAATTCTGACTTTTAACACAAAAATTCTGCTTTTTTTTTGTTCTGTCTTACATAATTCTGCTTTTCAAAATTCTGCTTTTTAAAATTCTGACAGGCAATATTTTAAGCAAATAAATTCTGCTAATTCTGTTTTTTTTTCCAATTTACGAATTTAAAGAAAACAAATATTTTTCAACTTTGTCAACAAACTACAATATATTTCTTTCTTTCGGTACAGGTGGGTACCGGGAACAGCCAAAAATTACAAATTATTTCATAATTGAAATTACCAAAAAAAAAAGAAGAAACAGCATTAAGAAACTAAACAAGGCACACGTTCACTCACAAGGGTATACTAACAGAATATTTGTCTAAGCTAAGAGAGCAATCTTAAAACCAATAAAAAAACTACTTTTACCTCTTTTTCTATAACAAGTGAGTGGTGGAATTTTGTAAAGCAGAATTTTGTAAAGCAGAATCTTGAAAAGCAGAATTTTGAAAAAACGAATTCTGAAAAGTAGAATTTTGAAAGCAGAATTTTGTAAAACAGAATTTTGAAAAAAGAATTTTGACCTCGGCAGAATTTCGACCCCAACACTCCTTAGATTACATCAATACTGTTCTCTTAAAAGCGGTCACCTTACCAAGGCACGCTTTTGGATGGATGCATTGAAATCACAAAATGCAATGAAAATTGCCCTCCTTTGCATCTTTTCCCAAATAATAATGGAAAAATATATTTAAGAAATAAATTTTTGCAACTCACTTATATAGGCATACTTTTGATCTTTGTATTTTTTTTATAGTAATTGGATTATTAACCGTGTATAGTTTATTATTTTAAATAAACAGATATATGAAAAATAAAATAAAATGAATAAAATAAACCTGAAGTTTTTATTAAAATAGATTTTCATGTTGTATCAACATGTGCATCATTATGATTTAACAGGAATCGTCGTGCTCTTTTAACGTGAGAATCATTTTGATTCAACAGGAAGCGTCGTGCAGTTTTAACATGAGAATCATTTTGATTCAACATGAATGGTCGTGCCGTTTTTACATGATTATCATTATGATTTAACAGGAATCGTCGTACTCTTTTAACATGAGAATCATTTTGATTCAACAGGAATCCTCATGCTGTTTTAACATGAAGATCGATATGATTTATTTTAAAATGAGGATATGTTTAATTCAACTACATTTCTTGTTATTTTGACATGATAATTCCCTGTGCCTAAGATACAGAAAAACCCCTTTAAAATAAGAAACAACTAAGAAGCAAAATCAATGATAAAAAATGTTGAATTATGTTTATTTTTTTTGATTTTACATGTTTTTTTTCTGTGTGCATAGGCATTGCACTGTTTATGGAATCTACTTGCGATTTTGCAACAAAACCTATAAACAGTACAATACATATGGGGGGCCATACTGCTCCCTCCAATACCCCTGCTTGGAATCACTGTTTGATTTTGAGTAGGTGAAAGGGCAAATTGTTGAAAACAGCACCAATGGAAAGTGAAATAACGCCAAATTGGCCTTATTTCACTTTCACATCATTCGATGGTGAGACATAAGTCCTAGATTTATGTCTCACTAAAGTGGGACATAACTCCCAAAAGTAGAAGTTAGCACTTATGTCCCTGCGCTAACCAGAAACAAGCATACACGATTTGTTTTTTGTTTTTTTGGAACTTCGAACACAGGGCAAGGAATATTTTTCTATCAACACTTCTTTCACTGACACACAAAAATTGTTTTTGTTCAAATTCACTTGTTTTTTTATTGTTTGTATAAAGAAAGTTTCACCTGCTATTATGGATGCGACTGCACCCATTGAGGGCTTACAATATGTAAGACTAAATGGTGTTAGCAAAACACCTAACACCATTTAATCTTACACATGTCTTCGTTTAAAAAAAATTCGTTGGAAATATTGGAAGGGTACCACATCGGCCGAGGTGCCATATGAGGCGCAGGTACATAAGTCCCAAATTTAGCTTTTGACACTTTTGTCTCACTTAAGTGGGACATAACTCCCAAAATTGACTTGGGACTTAGGTATATCTCACTCAAGTGTTCCCTTACAACCGATTTCGAACAGAGCCTTCGAAATGGAATTCAATAAACCTATCCCGCTGCTGAGATTAGAGATCTCTCCAAAAATTTGGGACTTATGCCCCATCTTCGACAAAATATTTTGGGACTTATGTCCCGATGGCGTGGGACATAAGTCCCAATAAAAAAATTTGGGACTTATGTCTCGGGGGCTTATGTCCCTGCGCCGCCATATTATCACCGATTTTACCCTATAGAAGCAAAGTTTATAAAAGTCGCAATTTCGTATGAGCAGAAGTAACCAAAACCAGTCGGCGGGTCAATAAGTCCGTGACTTTTGGAATAAAACACAGATTTTTTGATAAAAAAATAATTTTATTTTTCAACGCAGTCTCCCTTGAGCTCTATAAACTTTGTCCAACGCTTCTCCAATTTTTTTATCCTTTCAAAAAAAATGATTTGTCGAGGTCCTCAAAATAGGCCTTTATTTGCGAGATGACTTCATCATTGGAGTCAAATCTTTTTCCACCAAGCCATTTCTTCAGGTTTGGGAACAAGAAGTAGTCGCTCGGAGCCAAATCTGGAGAATAGGAGGAGGGAGCAATTCATAGCCCAATTCATGGTTTTTTGCCATGGCAACTGCACATGTGTGCACCCTTGCATTGTCTTGGTGGAAAAGAACTTTTTTCTTGGCCAAATGAGGTCGGTTTTTTTTCAAATCGTCATTGAATCGGTCCAATAAGTTGGCATAATATTCCCCATTGATTGTTCTTCCCTTTTGAAGGTAGTCAATGTGGATTATCCCGCGTACATCCCAAAAAACAGTCGCCATAACTTTATTGTGAAACTTAGAAACCCACTGTTTTGACTGTTGTTTGGTCTCTGGTGTGTTGTGATGGATCCATGTTTCGTCCACGGTTACAAAACGGCGCAAAAACTCCTCCATATTGCGATTAAACAACGCCAAACCTTCCTGTGAAGTTGTTACACGATTGCGTTTGTGGTCGACTGTGAGCAAACGCGGCACCCATCTTGCGGAAAGCTTTCTCATGCCCAAGTGATCATTCAAAATTGAAACCACTGAGCCATGCGAGATCCCTACGGCTTCCACAATCTCTCGCACTTTCAATCTTCGGTCGGCCAACACCATATCGTGAATTTTTTCGATTGTTTCGGGTGTAGAGACCTCAACTGGGCGTCCAGGACGTTCGGCATCTTCAGTGCTTGTACGGCCACAACGAAATTCAGTAAACTACTTTTTTACCATTGAAATCGATGGTGCAGAGTCCCCATAGTCTTTTTCAAGCTTAGCCTTGGTCTCGGTAATGGTTTTTTTTCGCAAGATATAATGCTTAATAAGCACACGAAATTCACTTTTTTCCATTTTCTCCTCAAATTAGTGAGTAGTCTGATAAAAATAGCTGTCAAACACAAACTAACTGACGCAGCAAGTTTAAATTTTGACATAAGTCAACTGACAGATGCCTGTTGACAGGAGCAGTGTTGCCGTTTCAGTAAAGAGGTCAGAAATTCAAAAAGTCACGGACTTATTGACCCGCCCTCGTATAATGACCCTTAAAAATAAAATAAAAATAGTTTCAAGCTTTGGTTGGTTGGTTGGTTAGGTAGTTGATGTTGGGTAGTGCGGGACACGTGCATAGGAGATGCAGGACTGTCTCCTCCTCTTCCTCATCGCTGCAACTTCTGCAGAAGTCGTTGTGGGGAATGTCCAGTCTCTGAGCATGTTTTCCTATTGCACAGTGTCTAGAGTTTCAAGCTTTAATTTGTAAACCCTTTGTCTGCTTAGCAAAAAGAGATTTACAACACCGGAACCACTGTCTATTAGCTTCACAATCAATTTACTTTTCGTAAGGCCCATTGATTTTTTAGTAGATTGATCAGCAGTTGCGTGATTGCAGTGACCAATAATTTATTGTTAGCGGCTCAAATAGATCGAATCAAGCGATACGCATCTTTGCTCGTATCGTACATAACAATCATGTAGCTATCTATACAATGCATTTCTTATCGGACTAAAATTGCTAATACACATACATACGGTAGGTAGGTATGGGTAGTTTAGATAATTTTGTATTTTGTTTCTAACAATCCGTAGGAAGAAACTTCCTTTGATCTCAACCTGACCTGACCCCACCGGATACAATGAACGTGTCTTAAAATACAAAGTTCTACCTCACTCTGGGACTGCTTATCCCTGCCGTCTTGTTTTCACTACGTAGGTAATTATACAATAACCAACATGAAACCTTCCTTCCTCAAATGCATTACTACCTTCCTCATAGCAACGTTAGCACGCCAGATTTAATAAAAATATCTACATACTCGTATATTCTTCCCTTTTGTGTTAAGGAAATCGACAACAACAACAAAGGCAATAAAAAAGAACTTCCGGATGTTCCACAATAAAAAAATCACCATACTCTCAACGTCAAAAGACAATGAGTAAGTTCACCACCCACTTATCATGGCAAAGGGTGACCTGCGTCAATTCCCCACTACTTCTATTCCAAGCAATCCTCTCCGATATTATAGATTAAGAACATGAAACAGATAAAAGGACAAAATCGGATCGATATTCGTGGCGCCAAACTGTCGGGACGAATTTCATAGCTCAAGTGGCGCCTATGAGGAGGCAGTAAACGCACACTTAGTCATAAGGGCGTTCTGTGGGGTGCCACAATGCAAGGGTGAGTGTTGCGCCATAGTTTTTGTGTTTTCCCCCTCACTGAATTACATACATATATAGGAATTAAAACTAGTGCAGCGCTTTAAAGCACGGCATGCGACGGGCACCGGTAACCGGTGACGGTCGATCTTCAATGACTCAATGAATTCAAAAGCGAGCGAGCAGACAGAGGAGAAAGTTTTTCGAACAAATTTAATGCACGCTATCTTTATTGGGTTGTATGGACAATTTTTCCATACTCCGCCAACATCAGATAGATATATGCATATAGGTAAGTATATATGCAGCTTAATGCCCTCATTTTGTTATGTTCAAAAATTGGTAGAGCGGCGCTGTTCTGGCGCTCAATTTCCAAAAAGGATAACAATTCAACGAAGTATGAATTTGTCTTGTAGGTTGAAGCACACGATGACGATGAAGCCCACATTGGAGACAGTGGTGCTACTAGCTTGTGGTGGTGGTGGCTTTATAATAGCTGTTGGGTGAGTTTCCTGGAAAAATCGCTGTTCCATTGGGGGTTTGTGCTGCTGCTCTGACATGATACATTAACATTGCTAATAGTGTTGGAAGAAAGCCTTAACAAAAAAATAAATCTATGCCACTCAGCTACATGTATATGTGAGGTGTAAATGCGTAGAGTGGACATTTTATTTGTTCTTTTTATGACACATAGTCAGTTTGTTGTTGTAAGGATACCGTTGTCGCCAGTACAATTTTCCTACCCCACATTACAACATATTAATACATGGGTGCAACTACTGACTCATTGGCTGACTGGCGCTGGACTGAGACACTCGTACTCTCGAAAATTAATGAACATTTTACCTTGAACTGGCAACAACGGATTTGACGTAAATTTGCTTCTTCCTGCCAGAGAGAAGCCCTATCATTGTGAAGGCATGGAAAATGTTAAACTAGCTACGGTTGTTGACTAATCTTCACCACAGGGATTAAGGCATCCTTTAAACTGTGAGCATGCGAATAGCCGTATGTATTTGGATGTTTGGTGCGAGAGTCGTGTCGTGTGCAGATTCGAAAAGCATACGTCAGATATGGCTGGTTGGCTTTGCTGCCGAGGTGTCATGTTGACTGAAATTGAAATTACTCCTTGGGTTCAATGCGGCCGGCAGTGTTGATGCGGGTAGAAAGGGTCAAACTAGGTGGACGGAATGACATTTTTGGGTTTCTGCTAATCGATTAAGGTGCTTCAGAAGGGATATTTATCTTTGGTGTACTTTAGGGATTTCGTTATGGTATTTTGATTGAGTGCCTTAAAGAAGTGGGTAGGTATTTAGGGAGCGGTTTGGTAATAGGTTATGCTAGAAATTGGACTTCAAGTCAAGGTGGCATGTATAACTTTTGTCCGGAATAAGGAAGGTATACTATTTGCAGAGATTAATTATTCTGGAGACTCTTAAGTCAGCTTAGGAGGAAATTTGAATATATCATAGTAGCTGCCAACAATGGAAGGGACAACTCTTGTTCTCGTATGTTAATGATAAGTCTGGAGTCTGGAGTTTTTTCCACAGCCCCCTTGCAAACGTATCAATTGACATGAAAAGCTTCTCAAATTTCCCGTTCGGATTGGCCTTAAAGTTGTCGGTTCCTTCCACTTCGCACAAGCAAATGGTTGGAGAAGTTAGGTTTTAGGCCCTGTATGCCATACTTTATCAAAGGCCTGAGAGACGTCGAGAAAAACACTAGAACATATTTTTTTCTCCTCCAGGGCTTTTTCAATTACATTGGTTATTCTGTAAACCTGGTCGATTGTAGAGTGCTTAATCCTGAATCCGAATTGGTGGTCAGGTATTAATCGACGTTCTTCGATAATCGGATGTAGGCGCTTTAACAAAAGTTTTTCGAATACCTTCGACATTATCGGTAAGAGAGATATTGGCCTATATGATTTTTTGTCATTCAGTGGTTTACCGGGCTTTGGAACCATTATAACTTCAGCTACCTTCCATTGTCGTGGAACGTACAATAACCTGAACGATGCATTTATAAGATATGCAAACTTTATTAAAGCTTTCCTAGGTAACTCTTTAAGGACCTGTCCTGTGATTAAGTCATATCCAGGAGCTTTGTTTAATTTTAGTTTCTCTATTTCGAAGCGTAGTTCGGCTAGCGATACACTTTTTATTCTATAATTGTCAGGTGCCACGGTTAGGACAGGAAATTCGAGCAACGCTTGACCATCAAATGGTTTAAATGTTTCTTCCAAATGTTCTGCAAATATTTCGGCTTTTTCCTTGTCACTCTTCGCCCATTCTCCATTGATTTTCCTGATGGGTGGCGCTTGCGTTTTTGGTTTTTTAATGCCTTTCATGGCTTTCCAGAGCGAGTAATTTCTACTTTTATCCGCAGTTAGGCTTCCAAGATATGTAGAAATTTGACGATTTTTAAAGTCTCGAATTTCTCTCTTAAGTTTACTACAAAGGTAGTTAAGAGTGGTTTTATCCTGTGGAGCGCGAGATTGTTGCCATCTTTTGCGCGCTCCCCTTTTCTTCTTTAACAATTGCGTGATTTCCAAGGGATATGTTATTTCGCAATTTGTGGTTATTTTCCGTTTATGGGGAGTATTTTTCCAGGCTGAGCATTGTATGACGTTAATAAATTGATCGACTTCGTCTTCAAGTTCGTGGGGTGTTCGAAGAGACACTTTGAGATCGATTTTACTTTCACAGTATTTTTTAAAGGATTCCCAGTTTGTTTTCATGTTAGTTAGTCTGGGCGGACCTTCTTTTTTTCGTAGACAGCCGTTAATTGTCAAAATGACCGGTGAATGATCAGAAGAAAGATCGAAGCATTCCTCAACTACAATAGAGTTTCCCGACAAACCTTTCGTGATGAAGAAATCGATGAGGTCTGGTGTTTTTGCCGTATCCGAGGGCCAGTATGTCGGTTTACCTGAGGAATGAAAGTCTACCCCCAATTCCATACCGGCTTCGTAAAGAACTCTACCTTTTACTGAAATGCATCTCGATCCCCAGAAGGTATGTTTTGCGTTAAAGTCACCTCCAATGACGAAATTTCGTCCAAGTGAGTCAAAGATACTTATAAAATCGCTTCTTTCCATCGTTGCACGTGGGGGGCAATAGATAGCTGCAAAATCATATTTTATGTGTTTAATTTTTACGCTCACCGTGCATAATTGCAGTTTGTCAAGCTCGATTGTTCCACTGACTGAGTGTTCAATGGTATTTTTGATCAACAAGGATGCCCCGCCTCTCGCCCTTTCCGAAGGGTGATATGCGTGATAGGCAATGTATCCTCGAATGTTTGTGCTGGGTTCTTTCGTCAGATGAGTTTCCGAAATCAAACAAATATCAATTTCATATTTATGAATGAATATCTCGAGCTCGTCCATCTTATGCAGAAGGCCGTTCGCATTCCATGTCACTAATTTAACTAAATCCGTCATATTTATATTATTGCACGTGTACTTCGAAATTGATTTTCGAGCTTGTCGAGTTTTTCAAACATACGTTTATTAATTTGGCTCTGTTCTTGTAGCCTGGCAAGAATTGCAGAGAAAACTTGGGAGACTGGATCAGATGTTTTATTTGTTTGTTCGCGTCCTTGCAACGCAGCTTCAGCGTATGTTTGTGGAACAGCTTTCGGTGACTTTTTTCTAAACAATTTTCCTTCTCTTGGGTGTTGTGTTTTGACCATTTCTTTAGCCTTTTTTCGTCCTTCATTGGTTTTATTGTTGCCCCTTTCAGGTTTGTTATTGGTTTTATTTGCGATTGGTAGCGTAGTTTTCTTTATTTTGTCGCGCCTATTTTGAAGTTCCTTAGCCACTTCGCATCCGCGATAATTTGCCGGATGTTTTCCATTGCAATTTATGCATGTTGGTAGGTCTTGTCTACTTAGAGCGCATTCCTTCGATAAATGTTTACCGGCACATTTTACGCAACGCGGCTCTTTTTGGCAATACGTGTGCGTGTGATTGTAGCCTTGGCAACGCTTACACTGAGGAATCTGACGAGTCCTTTGGCGCATCGGTTCAATTTTAACCACTATGTTTAGGATAGTTTTAATGTTGTATATTTTTTCCATGTTTTCAGACTTTTCGAAACTAAGCATGAATAGCGGAAGTCCGCGTTTGACAACAATTTCCGCGTCTTGTTCCGTTTTTTGCTTTTCTTTTTTAAGTATATTAACCGCGTCTATAATTTTGAAACCTTTAGTTTTAAGATCTTGCAAAACATCTTCTTTGCGGCACGAAGAGTGGAGCCCTCTGGCTACAACTCGGTGTGGCCTTTCAGACTTGTTTTCATAAGTGTACCATTGTACCTTCTCAGTATTCAGTTTTTGAGAAACTGCGCGATAGCTCTCAGGATCGCTTACATTTATTTTCCACACATTATTATTCAGAGATGTTACTTTGAATGTGGACTTTGCTATTTCCTTAAGAAGGCTACTTAGCTTGCTGTAGTCTGAAACTCCGACAACGTTAATTGGAGGTGGAAGGTATACCTTATTTTGAGGTTTTTTCCTTAGCGTTTCTATTTCGTTGGCATTTGCCTTTTTGGGTTGTCTATCTTTTAGCACAACGACTTCTGGTGAGGAGCCGGCTTTCCGTTTTTTGTTCGGTCTCCTCTTAGTGATCCAATCCGTTTCGCGCCCTAGCTCTTCTTCGTCTGTATGATAATCGCGGCTAGCTGAGCGGTATGATTTGGCTTCTGGCTGTTTTTTAGGTTGAGATTCAACAAGTGCTTTGTTCTCAGCTTTCAGCTGATCTAGCTCTTTTTTTAGCTCTTGGTAAAGCTGTTCAATTTGGTTAAGCTTAGTGCGGAGTTCCTTGTTTTCGTCCTCGAAGCTTTTGCATTTCGTTGAGTCCCTCGGAAGGCGTCCAAAATCTTTTGGCGTCGTAGGACTTCGATTAGTTTTTGCTTCTGGCACAGATCCCGTTGGTGGTGATCTAGTTACCCTTTTACTATTTTTAAAAGGGTCGGATGATTGCAATAAATGGCTCTCCCCAGAATCCGTAGAGCCTGCCTCCGAAGAGTGTGGATTTTCCAGTAGAACTGGGCTGCCACCTGGGGTATTATATCTTTTTGTATACCCAACCAGGGGGGTTGCAGGGGGCAGCATGCCCTCCCATATGCATTGCACTGTTTATGGGATTAGTTGCGAAATCGCAAGTAGATTCCATAAACAGTTCAATACCTATGGGGGGCATGCTGCCCCCCTGCAACCCCGCTGCTTGGGGTCACTGTTTGATTTGGAGTAGGTGCGAGGTACGGTTCTTGATTTATCATAAAATGCTAAGAGAATTTATTTCCCACAAAAAAGTGAAGATATTGCTCACCTATTGTGGGCAATAACTTCACAAGAAAAAAGTGAAGTTATTGCCCACTCGAGGTGAAGTTATTGCCAATGTAAAGTTATTGCCCGTGAAGTTATTTCCCTGCACCGTGTTTGACTTTTTTTTCAGTATACTTTGGCAAATCACTATGGAAAATCATTTGGAAATTTATTTCCGAAATTCGCGCTCTCTTCGCCAAACTTATAGAGCACTTCGTCAAGCTGACGGTGCGCATAATCGTCCATCTGAGCAGCTAATACGAAATACTATGGATCGATTCATGATCAGATTTACTCTTTGTGATAGTAGCTATTCATCCAAATCCTTTGTATTACTTTTTGGGGGGCTACGTCATATCTCTGGTTTATGCTGATAAACCAGCAACGATTGATCACATACGAGTAGAAGCCATCATTCGACGCACTATTGACGAAATAAGAACTGGTATGCTCGAAAAAGTGGTGCAAAATTGGACCGACAGGATGGCGTTCATAAGGCACAGTCGCGGAGGCCATATGCCAGAAATTATTTTTGAACATTAAATGCCATGAAATTTGTGAGCTATTAGCCAAAATTTGGTCATTCCATTAAATTTGTTGTGTTTTATTTAAAAAAAAAAAGTTGTATGCCTCTATAAAAAAACGCCTAGTATTCAATACTCGCTATCCCAGCATAAATTGCAAGAAGCTTTCAATGACACGATGCGATACATTGACGGCACGCGTAGATATGACCATTATATCTGTATTTTATACTAGAGATTTATTAGGCTGTGATTTGCATCAGTATGTCAACGCCAGGAACTGTATATTCTTACATAAAGTTATTAAAAACCAAATGCCGTCTTATTTGCATAACAGGGAAGTTACTATGTAATTCGATTCTAAAGAAAACATTTTCGAATTCCCAAAATCCGTACTACGTAATTCAATAGTAAGCCCCAGTAATCGAAAATCGAAAGGATCTCGAATTTTTTGTACTATTACAGTGTACTCTCTCCTAACGGACACCCCTCATAAGCGGACATCTCTCATAACCGGACAAATTTCAAAGAACGGAATAATCTACACAATTTTTAATGTAAATAATTCTCTCATAAACGGACTCTTTTATAACCGGACGCGGACACCAGTTTTCATAGCCGCAATAGAATTTCACTCTCTCTTAAACGGACAAAACACAATTGGCACACTTCGTTGTCTTTTATTTTGTTTGCTTTTTTCCTTTTCTTTGCGCTTTGCCCTTTGTATTGTATTGTATTGTATGTGCAGTGGGGTCATCAGTAGATGACAAGCACTTAGACCTATAGGTCCATTGTACTTCAGCATAGCTGCCCGCTCGCTGCTTATTGGCGATTAGTAATAGAGTCAGTGAGGGAGAACCTGCCAGTAGCCTTGGCAAAGCGAAGGATATTAGCAAGTTCAATGTCCCCCATCTCTACTTCGTTGACAAATTGTTTACCTATAGTGTTGAGCCTGGTTCTGGCGAAAGCAGGACATTCACAGATGAAGTGAGATGCCGTTTCATCCGCGTCTATGCAGTACTCACATAGGCCCGAGCTCCTAATGTGGATGGTCTTTAGGTGCTCGTTAAGAGGACTGAAACCAGTGACGAGACCAATCAAGGATCTCAAGTCTTTCCTATTTAGTCCAAGCAAAAACTTAGCTCTGCTGATTTTTGGACCGTCCGCTATCATCTGATACCCAGCAAAAAATTAAAAAAAAAACGGCGCCGGCGGCCGTCTGTCGACTATCCGACTAAAATTCTCGTGGCGCAATACGTAGGTTTATGTGTAAGTGTATGCATAATTTGGAGCATAAATACCTACATAGTTTCCAGTAATGCAAAAATTTATTTTTAAAGGCTTTGTTCTTGTTTATGTTTTGTTATTATCCTTTTTATTACCTACAATTAATGTTTATCACAAAAAATGCATTCCGTTTTAAAATAAAATGTTATAGGTACCATAAATGGCTTGTTTCTTTTTTCAAGGTTGTCAATGAAATATTTTTTCTCATAACCGGACACCTCTAATAAGCGGACAAATTTCTTGGTACCGTCAGTGCCCGCTTATGAGAGAGTTCACTGTATTTCTAAAGTGAATGTCCAAAGCCTTCGGATTTGCAAATTATTGTTCCAATGAAAATGTGTTTGCGAGCTGGATGTATCTATGAAGAAACCTGTAAAAATGTAAGTATGTATGTACATAATAAAATTGGGTATATCTATTAAATATTGCATAAAACTTTTAAAATATATTTTATGCGTAGGCATTCATCTAACAGTGAAAACAAAATGACGACTCAATTTGAAATTCTTGTTAAATATAGACGAAGCATAATTAAAAACCCCGGAGACTAGAAGAAATTCTTCACATTATGAACAAAATTTTAACCTTGAATAATTCTTCGCTTTTATTTCATCATTTAAAGGTCTTTATGTCTGTCTGAGATTACAAATGTTATTTCTTGAAAACTTGCTCAAATCGTTTCACAAAAAATCATTGTTTATTGCTTCTTTTATACTGTATCTATCAATCTAAATGTACGACCCGTTCGAAATTCGGAAATTTCGTGCAGTTGGCATTACTACTTATGTACATTCGATTCTAATTTTATACAAAGTACTGTTTGAAAGAGTGGGCACAGTGGCGCAGAGGTAGTGATGGCACAATTAATCGAACATTTTATATTAATCGGCTGTTTTCTTTCGGTTAACGATTTAACCTTCCAAACACACACTGGGGTATGAGATACCCCACATAGATTTCAAAAGTGTGCTGGTCCCTTTAACATTTTTTCCTAAGCATGCCATACCTATGCATATTCAATTTTAAACTCTCTGCAGTAGCAGGCGATAGTGTTCAGTTCTTAGATTTGTTTAGCGTGTTTAGTCGTGCTTCGAAGTTTTAGCTTGGGAATCATACACCCCAGTGTGCTGTGCGTGTTAGTATTTTTTTTGGAAATTGTGAATACATTATTTTAGTGAAATGTTTTCTCTTTTAGATATTTTGGACTAAAAATTAATAAAACAAGTGGAGATTTGTTTAGCCATAAAGGAAGTTACTGTAGATGACAATATTAATTCTAGTTTTACAGCAAAATGGCTTTTCTTCAAGACGAATCCATTGAAAGGCTTTTCTTTGATGCTAAAGGGATGAAGCCAAAAATTAACCAACTTCGAATCTTGAAAATTACCATTAAAAACTGTGTAACTTCGGTAATCGGAAAAAACCGAAAAACAAAAAAAAATGTGTGTGACATGCCGACTCCCCTGTGCGAGGATCATCACTGAGCAATACATAGAATGCAGTGAAAAAAAAACTGAATTTTTGTGTTTAAAAAAGCAAACATTTATCCCACATTGAAAAAAGAGTATTAGAAAGCGTAATGCAACAGTTTTTAAAACTATTATTTTAAACTTTTTTATGAATTTGACTGATTTTAGTTGACAACTATATATTAACTTTTTTTTGTAACCTAATTTCGAAATTATGTTTTTTTTTATTTTTTTTATATTTTATGTTATTCATCGTATTGAATATTGTTTGATGAAATAAAAATATGAATTAAAAAAATATATACATACATATATTATATATAAAACGACATCTTTTTTTAAAAACTTTTGGGTGGGGTATATAATACCCCAGTGTAAGGAGCGCGTTGGAAAAAATATGTGTGTGGACGGAAGGTGCATCGAATTTTCCCTTTCGATTAATCGACAAAATAATAGAATAATTCAAAAAATAATCGAAAATTTTAATAAACTATTCCGATGAACCACTCATGATAACAACAATAAACAAATAGGAAATTGTGGAAATGCCCACCTTATTGAGACCATTGAAAGCTATGACTACTCAAATAAGTGGAGAGAAATACGCCACATTAAGTCAAGTAATTCCACTTGCTGCTTGTGCGCGTCAACAAATAATACAAATTGGTTGTGCATCCGTGGAAGCAAACAAATTAAAAAACAAATATTTTGAACCGCCGCTTTGGACAAATGGAACATTCGTTTCTACTAGCAGCATCATCACTCCTAGACCCACGATTCAAACAAATCCATTTTCAGGACCCCGTAGCCTTGTCCAAAGTTATGAGAACCATCAGAAGCGATATGGCTGAAATTGGACATGGAGACGACAGCACTGGGAGTGGAAATAAATCGTCTTCCACGGGTGATAATGAATTCGATTTATGGGCTCATCATAAGACTTTGGCCCACAAACGACGAAGAACGGACAATGAATTAGCATATCCTCAAGATGAACGAAGCTTCTTCCTCAATACTCCGGTTCTCGAGTTAAAACGAAATGTGGTTGATGCTTGTGAAGAGATGAAATCCGTTTACCCTCTAAGCTATACACTCTTTCCGAAAAATATTGCTTTTTGATTGGGACTTCCGTACCATCCAAACGGCTTTTTTCCAAAGCAGGTGGAACTGCTACGGAAAAACAGAATCGTTTAACGACGAAACACCTGTCAGAACTCTTGTTTTTGAATTCAGATTTTAGCAAATAATGTATTTTTTTTCTTTATATATAAATTAAATTAAATATAGTGAATACGAAACGCTTAATAAACTATTTTCGTACTCAGCAAACAATTTATTTTTGAAATTACATATTATCTTTTTCATGACAATATCAAATTTTAACCGAAAATTTCATCGAAAAACCGATTAATCGGTTAATTTCGTTGCAATTTATCGCGATTAATAATCGATCCCTTCGATTAACCACATGATTTTTTTTGCCATCACTACGCAGAGGTTAGTGCGTTGGACTTCTTATGTAAAGGTGTCCGGTTCAAATACCGCCGGGACCAAGTAACACTAAAAAATAATTGTTCCGCTGGCCCACCTCTTGCGAACTTTTGACAAGAGTTTGTCATTTGAAGCTCAAATTCGCGTTCGGGTTCGGCTTTAAATTGTATGTCCTTTCCACTTCGCATAAGCAAAAGGTTGGGGAAGCTAAGTTTTAGGCCCGTTAATGCCTTAAATTATTTATATTTTACTGTTTGAATGTAGGTAGAATCCGAAACAACTTTCAAATAGAATCGAAAGTTGAATCGAGCTAAGTAGGGCCCCAGGATTGATTTTACTCCCTCGACTCGAACCACCATATTAATACCCTCCCGCTGTAATTTTCGCACGCCGTCTCCATGTAGGTACTATAAATTTCCAGCAGACAGCAGAAGCAAAAGAAACCAGCTGTTAAATTTTGTTTGCTGATCGTGTCATCGCATACAGGGTTCGTTTGAGGGAGAGAGAAAGGCAACGATTTTCATGGAGAGCATCACTGCACTAACAGCAAGGAACATCCTTCTCTTTTGTTTTTCGCATGCTATAAAAAGTATAGCATGCTTTCTCTCGCAAACTATCGAAATATAGTTGCGAGAATGGTCTGATCTATAGCACGTGGAGACCGCGAGTAACCCTCGCGTATAAGAGTCACATCGAATTACTCCATTTGTAAAAGTGCAGTTCTCCTATATTTTTTCACACACCAACATTAATCTATGTACATTGTACATATCTCCTTCTATCTCAACTCTCTTCTCAAATTTAGTTTTAAGAATTTTTTGTAGGTACCTATACAAGTTTCAAGCTTTTAATGAAATTTTAATTATGAAGTTACACTTCTAAGTGCCTACCAAAAACGATCAGGGGAAGGGGAAGTTAATTGATTTGAATTTTTCCAATGCGCTAACGTTCATACATATTACTAAATTTTAGCTTGGAATGAATGTATTGATAAAACTACCCGCAAATATTCAACTTAAGAAAGGATTATGCATCGTTAAAACCCAAAAATAAGTACAGCCAATCCTTATATTTCACACTTAGTCATTCAAAATTCCCACGTGCTTGGCCATGAGAGGATAGCACACTAAATATCTATGCAACTAGCTCACAGATGTATACGGAGAGAATTTTCGTAATTACGTAGGATTTGCGACATTCGCAATATTTTCGGATTATTTATACTTCCAGTTAATTGTGCTTGTGTCCTCCCATAGAAGTTGCTATTGTTATAATACGTTTCCACTCAATCGCCCCGACCTCTTGCACTTTGTCTAAAACATTGCGGAACAACTTTAAACCACAAAAAGGGACAAACAACAAAATTTGCATTTATACTCTTTTATGGCAATCAGTTACAAGAACCGAAATGTAAGGACCCTTGTCTAGCCAACCTTTGTGACCATTATCACCCATAAACACCACAAACTTAATAATATGCTGAATTTTTTTAGATGTTCGGGTGTTTTTTTGCACGGTTTATGTGTTGGGACTGGAAGGTGTTCTGTCTTGTGTCCTTGTGTCCTTGTCCTGAAAGGCGAAAAGACTTCAGCAGTACATAATGCCTTCAGCTACAATAGAAGTGGAAACCAAACCACTCGAATATCAGCGCGTTACAACTGGTTTTTGTGTTTACCGTTTCCACAAAAAGGATGCATCATCAGCGATGATTTTATGGGAATTCTGGAATGCTGTTGAACATTAGAACTCCAGCAAGCATGGTCTTGGATGAAATTGGAGGAGACAAAAAAAAACACAGAGTCCTACAGAAAAGGAGTAACTAACTTTCATTTGGTTTTGCAATAATTCAGTTACCCTCGAGTGCTTGTTATTGCGATATTTTCTTTGTCAACACAATGAGCAGTGGCTTAGAAGAATATGTTATGGGGTTGCATTTTTTTGGGACCACTAGTCTGAGTTTATACGTCTTGATGAGTAAAAGGAGAGTCACTTCTGCACGTACACGACAATCCTTTCAATTTGATAATTTATTATCCCTGTGGAATGCATGAGCAAGACCATATGAGTTGTTTTCTTTTAAATGCAAGTATACCTAGTTCTGCGTTAGAATCGTATGTTTGTCTGAAAGGACAAATTACGTTCCCATTTCAGTCCTGTGATAATGGACAAAGTTGTTATCTGAATCGCAGGTGTTTTGCTTGGAAACTGTGCGAGTGGCACTCGGCGCCTGGCAGAGACCATTTGCCATGTATTTTTGGGTCCTATTGTTCATAGAGAAATCGACATAATGTTCCAATTCTCAGTTGAATGGTAGAAATGTGCGGAATTCTTCATGTAGTGTTTGGGAGCTTATACTTTATCATCGAAATGAAGTCAATAACTAACTTGTCGTTGTAAATTCCTAAAATGCAGTTTTTCCTTTCCTCACTTTGTTGACACAAGAATAAACGGAAATACTTTACCTCAAAAAGTTAAAATTGGTCTTCTGGTTCACGTGGCAGGCGGCGTACCTACCACTAAGAACCGTAGATTTGCAAGTAACCTTTTGATATTCCTATTACCGGAAGAATAAAACAGTTCGATATCTTAAAAGAGTTGTTAAAGAACAGCCTGTTCTTTCTTTTACGTAGCCGGAGGTGATTTCGTCATGTCTGCTTAATTCAATATATTGCACAGCGGTTGTAAGAGGCATTTAGCTTTTTTGCACTCAGAGTCCTAATTTTGGATGAATCCTTTTGTTTTGGATAAATAAAATCCGAAGCTCTTTTGTTTTCTCCTTAACCCAATTATTTTAAAGTTAAGGCATAAAGAACATATATCTCAAATTAGTATGTACCTTCACTTGCACTATTTTTGGTTAACCGCGTTGATTTTATTATCTTCATACCTCTCGATAAATTTTTGAGCCTCAGCTATTATTAAATTCGCACGCTTAGGTCTTTTTACATCGGATATTTTGTTTTCATAATTAGTGTGTTGGACTACATAGATAAATAAGTTGTTCAGGAGGAAGGATCTCAATTATATTGCTCGTGTCCGAATCCTCCAGACAACAAAGAACAGACAGACAGTACTAACTGCTGGGATAAGTCCCGAAAGTGCCACATTTGAAAAAAAGTAGTGTGGGGGGGATGGTGACCCAAACGTCGTATTAAAACACCTGCAACTGGAGGCTGTAGATATGCTTACCACGCTACCTAACAATGCGCTGAATAATGCACATTATTCAACAACGTTGGCCTGACCTAACATAGGTTAGGTTAGGTTACTGGGCTGACGGGGCAAGGGAATCCTGCGCCCGTCACACTTAGGTGAATGTAGACACTTTGTGATACCCAGGAGATTATGCTTCCCTTACTTGGAACCAATGAAAAACCTATGAAAAACTTAGCGGGTTTACAAGCCATCCCGATGCGTTGATGCAACTTGCTCAAATCATTCACAGATTTGCTGGAGAACTCTTCTAAGTCCTGGAAGAAATATCTGTCTAGGATATTGTTTCTGATATGACAGAGTGCAGGGCAGTGACAGTGGAAATGAAGGGTATCCTCATTCACCTCTTCGTCCCATCATCCTCTGCAGAGTTCATCTGTGCTGAGCTTTGATTTCTTTGCATGGTAGCGCCAAGAGCCCGCAGCTCTTCGCGACAGCGACGTACAAGCCTCGATTTTATTTCTGTGGCGGAAATCGATTTTATTGCCGCTTGGCTGTCAATGAAGAAGGTAATATCAGCCTGTGGTATTGCCGTCATTGCAGCCTGCTTAGCGACTGTTGTCACCACCAGAACCTCAGCTGGGAAGACGCTGATCGAGCCAGATATTCCCAGTGTTTTTGAGTAGAAACCCGCCTCAAGCCGGTATCCATCTTGGTGCCATCTGTATAGATGGGGATCATTGTTGCATGGATTGGTACTTGATTCTCATTCCATTCTTCCCTGCAGGGAAAAGAGACAGTAAATGGTCTTATAAAATCTATTTGGGGAGTAATGTAGTCTGTGTATACATTTCCACCCGTAAATTTCTCTAGAATCTGTGCATGTCCTGTTGTACTGGGTTTCCAGTTTTCTGTTTGGCTTATCCGCAAGGCACTGTTTGCTGCAGATTCTTGTACGAAAAGGATTTAGAATTACCTCCATCCCCGCTGTAGGGGTAATTCTCATAGCCCCAGTAGTGCCAATACAGGCAATTCTTCGGACTATAGTCATAGTCTTAAGGTTGGTGACCTTGCATCATGTGAGTATAGGTCTAATCACTGCCGTATACAACCACATGATAATTTTGGGACTAGGACCCCAGGTTTTGCCGAAGATTCTATTGCAGGCATATAAGGCTATCATTGCCTTCTTTGCTCGTTCTTTTATAATGAGGCTCCAGTTTAATTTTCTATCCAGAATCACGCCAAGATACTTTGCGTATTCTGATGTTTGTAGTGGAGTACCCTCAATAGTTGGCTGATTAAATTGCGGTACAATCCTTTTATTGGTGAAGAGGACCAGTTCTGTCTTTTGTGGGTTAACTGCAAGTCCGCAGTTTCTGGTCCAGTTACCAACCATAGATAAGGCGTTTTGTATTTGTTCACTTAGATTGGATGGGAATTTTCCTGTCGCTAGCAGTGCTACGTCGTCTGCATATGCTATTGCCTTGACTCCACTAAGTCTAAGTTCAATCAGAATCTCGTTTAAAACGAGTACCCAAAGAAGGGGTGATAGGACTCCGCCTTGAGGGGTTCCTTTAAATGCTGACACCTTAATTATTTCACCACCTAACTCTAAGTAGATGCATCTTCTTTTAAGCATGCACATTATCCATTTAATAATGGTATTGTCCACATTTCGGTTTACTAGGGCTCTTTCACCCCTCTCCCTTGGACGTTGTTGAATGCACCTTATATGTCCAGCGAGGCGGCTAGAGTATATTCCTTGTCCCTTAGTGTCTTTTCTATTGTGCTGACGACATTGTGGAGTGCTGTCTCTACCCCTTTGCCTTTCGTATACGCATACTGAGGTGGGGATAAGACCTCTGGACTCAGTTAGCTACGAATATAAATGTCAATCAGTCTCTCAAAAGTTTTTAAGACAAAAGAGGTTAGGCTGATTGGCCTAAAGTCTTTAGCGGTAGTGTGACTGGGTTTCCCAGCTTTGCGTATGAAAACCACTTTAACTTCTCGCCAAACTTTGGGTACATATCCCCATTTTAGGCTACTTAGGATAAGGTTCCTCAGATGTGGGGTTATATGTTCTTCACATCTTTGTAGCATCATAGGGAAAATGCCGTCAATACCCGGAGATTTATATGGAGAGAAGGAGTTAATGGCCCATCTTATCCTTTCTTCCGTTATAATTTCCGCTGATGTTATGTGCTACGTGTAATGCTCTTCTTCCGGATTGTTGTGCTCAAGGAGGATCTTAAGTGTTTCATTGCAGGAGTAGTTTCCTGAGCCTAGCTGATTCCGCGGTGCTTTCTACTTTACAACAAAAGGATTTCCACGAAGATCGCTTTTCTTGTTGCGTTACTGCTTTGAATTTTCTTTGACTGGATTTATAAGCTTCCCAGTCATTGTCTAATCTTGTACGTTTTCCTATATTAAAAAGTTTTCTAGCTTTTTCTTAATGTCGTACAGTTCTTTTGTCCACCATGGAGGAGTCGATTTTCTTTTGCTCCTCGTTTGTAGGCATGTTACTGTGGTAGACTCTATCCCGAAAAAGGGTAAAGATAGGACGAACCCTGACAATATCCGCTCGATTAGTTTGCTTCTGAATATCAGCAAGGTCTTTGAAATGGTGGTCAATAGAGCCCTTTTGAACTGGGTCGAGGACAATTACATCATTTCGTACAACCAGTTCGGTTTCCGGGCGGGGCATGATACTATTCAAGCCGCGTCGGTATTGACATTCACGGGAGTAAATGCAAAAAGAAATGCACGGATGATTGTCTGTCTTTGAAATCAAAAACGGTTTACAGCATGGGGCAGTGCATTCTCCGATCCTATTTTACATTTACACGAGTGATCTGGTGGACATGATATAGCATAATCCGACGATTTGACGGCATACAAATCAGGGCCCTATTCCACAAAACAAATTATCAACTTTTCACTTTGCAAATATGCAATTTTTCGTCAATTTGCCAAACTTCGTGTTCCTCAAAACAATAAAATTTGATGAGTGACAAGTTAAAATTGGAACTGTAATTTGCAAAATCTTTGAAATTTTTATATTCTCTTTGCAATTTCTGTTCCACGTACGTTCTCTTGTGCAAAGTGAAAAGTTAATATTAAAAAGTGTAATTTGCAAAGATTTTGCAAATAATTATGCTGTTTCGTTCCACAAAAATTGTAAACTCTATTTTTGCAAAGCAAATTTTGATAAATTTGTCAAAAGTTTGCAAGGTAAACGATCGCCTTACAAATTCATTTTGTTATAACTAGTGAAGCTTTCAAAACGTTAAGACGTGATTTTTAGTTCGGCGATAGTGGAGAAGCGGTTATAACAAGAAATTATAGAGACCGAATTAATTTTTTCGGGACTATAAAACTTTAATTTTAAAGAGTGCTTTCGTTTAAAACAAATTCAAGTTGATTTCCTTTTAAATAAAATTGGAGACAAATTAGAGCACAATACACAGCGCAATCATGCTTTCTCGGCTGAAAATCAACTGCTACTGTGCTTGCATTGGCTCGGAAATGGTTGCCGGTACCATGGTGTTGGAAAATCAACAGTTTGCAGAACCATCCATAGAGTTGTAGACGTTATAATAGACGTTTTATTTCAAAACATAGTGCAATGACGTCAGTGGTATTGCTGAAAAGTTTTTTTATGATCGGTGGATTCCCTTGTGCGTGTGGTTGCGTGGATGGCACAATCATTAAAATTGATGCGCCTACATGACACGAGGAAGGATATGTGGACCGGCATGGTCCTCATTGAATGTGATGATGATATGCGGGCCAGACTACACATATTACAGTGTAAATGCAAGTTGGCCGGGCAGCGTTCACGACTCAAGGGTGTTACGGAATTTGGCTGTAAGTCAAAGATTTGAAAATGGATGCAGACCATTTCCGGATGCTGATGTTTTGGGTGATAGTGGTTACGGACTTAAAAACTGGTTGATACCACCATTACGCCTAAATCCCGATAGCCCTGCTGAAGAGGCTTTCAATCGTTGCCACGAAAAAACGCGGCGCATAATTGAAAATAGTTTTGGCATTCTAAAGAAAGATTCCCGTAAGAAGATAAGATTCCAGGTAAGGTTGTTATTGTTTGTGCCATCTTACACAATATTGCCTGTAGCATCGAAAGCAGTAGTGAAAACATGCAACCCACTAAAAACAATGACAATGAAATCGAGGAATTGGATCTGGAAAATGCTGAAAAAGAAAATGATGCCCTTAATAATATGGATCATGCGAGTGGAATGGAAAGGCTTACTTCTCTACTGCAATACTTTTCCTCATTGTTTTGAAATAAAATTGTTTTTCTTGGTTTTCTTTCCACTGCAAAAGCGTTGTTTTTTTGGGGTATTTTTGGGGTTTGAGATTAAGATCTCTGAGATTAAATAATATAAAAAACAAAAATATGGAATTCACGAATTGTTTATTCCAAAAAATAAAAAAAAAATAAAAAATAACAACTAATAATAAATAGGAAAATAGTACTAGTTTAGTAAAAATAATAATAAATAAAACTAAACACATAAAAAACTTAAAACTCCTCAAACAACAGACTCCTCGGCGTTTCTGCCGCTGCAATTTCGCGAGTTATGGCGAGGCTGCAAGTTGTAGCTCCCTCTCCAATTTCAGGCATTGAAGTTTCCTGTGGTAAACTTCAACCTCCAGGAGCTCCAGACGACATTTCTTCTCTCTATCCAAAGTTTCACTTGGAAACTTGGTAGAGCTCTTCCTCTTCCTTGGGTTTGGAGGTGGGTGGGTAGGTGTTTCCTCTGTCATCAATATTATGGAATAAGACTCAGCTAATGGTAGATTTTCTGAATTTCCATAGCTTTCTGGCAAATTCAGTCCATCTACCACACGTGAGCCTGATTCCAGAATATCGAGGATGGCCAAGTCAGCTTCATCCATAACGCTGTTCTTCCCAAGTCCGGGCCCAGTTTTTCGGGCGTTATCCCTTTTACTCTGAAAATTAACAAAATTAAATTCACGGATAAATCTTAATGAAATTGAAACAATTTTTTATTTGGTATTTGTAGGTAATAAATTGTTTTACTTACCAATATCCGACTCTTCCAGAGCCCAAACAAACTGTCCCTCGCATAGATCCAGGTTTTTTGGGCCGACGCCAGTTGCAGGGATTGGGCTTTTCTTAAAACTTCCTCCCAGGCAGCCTGTTTATTTAATTTGTTTGTTTTGTTGTTTTGAAAACTTGCAAATAAAATATTTTTTTTTTCTTTTATTACATATAATACTGCAAGTTGTTTTTTCGTTTTTATTTTGCTGCTCATTTTAACAGCTTCTACTAATTTTCGGACTGTTCTTTGTTGATGTTGCTGGTGCCAACGACACGACTACCAATCAAGCAACATTTTTTTTTTACATTCAAAAGCAAAGAGAGTTATTTTAGTACATTTGTTAGTCCCGTTTTTTAAGTTTTAGTACAAAGAGGAAATTAAAAATATATGACGAACATTGGTTTTTAGGCGCTAATTTTAAATGTTTCGTTTTACCAAATTGGAGTAGTGTAAGTGTTAATGTACATAGGTAAGTTAATGTTAATGTCTCACGATTGCAGTATACATCCATCGCAGGATGTTTGGGCTGCATCCCCATTGATTGATATTTGGTTAGGGTATATTACACATCGACCTATTGGTCTATTGTGTCCCCTTGCTTGTGCCTCGGAGAGGTACATGCCCTCGTTCAGAGTCCTCTCTAGATACTTCTTTGTGAAGCGTGTCGAGGTATTGCTCTGATTTATCCTTGTCAGGTCACACTCCTTAGAGCACAGCGTCCAGTCCAGTTTCTTTGATGAATCTGAGAATGAGCTGTGGGTCCATGGTTTGTATGTCCTTGTCTGTTATTTGGTGCCTGCCCAAATGTTTCATCCTTTTGTGGGTCAGTGCCCCACAGGATTCCAGTATATGGTCTGGAGTTTCGGCGGTTTCACTGCAGAATCTGCAGAGCCCTTCCTCCGATATGCCCATTTTCCTCAGGTGCTCCTTGAGTCTGCAGTGCCCCGTGAGAAGGCCTGTTTGGATTCTTAGGTTATTTTTGTTAAGGCCGATACAAACTTTGAATCTCTTTTGGTTGTCATTTCCTAAGAGTTTCTTTGCTTGCCTCAGACCTTGGAGGTTGAGACAGGTTTTGGCCTTTGTTTCTTCCTCCAATCTCCTGAACTCTTCGCGTATAGTGTGTTCTCCTATCCCGCAGAATGGTTCAGGTCCTATGAAGGGTTGCTCTGCCCCTTTTCTTGCCAGAGAGTCTGCTGCCTCATTGCCCGTAATGCCAACATGGCCAGGCACCCAGCAGATGGAGATTCTGTTATTCTTGCCTAGTCTATTCAGTCCTTGTAGGCATTCCCACACGAGTTTTGACTTGATAACGTAGGCGTCAAGAGCCTTTATAGCTGCTTGGCTGTCAGACATTATTGCTATGTTGCAATTTCTATAGTTTTTCTCGAGGTTGACTCGAACGCACCTGTCTATGGCACATATTTCTGCCTGGAAGATGCTGGTACATTTGCCCACGCATTCGTAGTGCTTAGTTCCCGGCCCAAACACTCCTGCACCAGTTCCCTCCTCAGTCCTCGAGCCGTCCGTATACCACTTTGTTGTGTGGTTGCTCAGTCCATAAGTTATGGATTCGTTGCTCCAGTTCTCCTTATTGCTGAGCTTTATCTGGAAATTCTTCTCGAAGTTGAATTTCCTGATGCTGTCGTCCCTAGGTATGCCAAGAAGTGGGAGTTTTTTGAGTAAGTCACCGTGTTCTTTCGAACCGATGCATTTCCCTCTCCCAATTCCCTCTTTGCCATCCTAAGGATTGTTTTGTCTGCCTCGTTCATCACCATGATGTGTAGAGGAGTCAGTTCCAATAACACCTCCATGGCTGCGGTTGGGCACCTACGCATTGCTCCGGTAATGCATAGGCACGCCAGTCTTTGCACTTTGCCGAGTGTCTCTCGCGTTGTGACTAGACTGGTTCGTTTCGCCCATGCTACCGCTCCGTATGTGATCATTGGTCTCACGATTGCAGTGTACATCCATCGCAGGATGCTTGGGCTGCATCCCCATGCCTTCCCCGCTAGGCTCCTACATATCATGAGAGCGCGGGTGGCCTTCTTGGATATCTCCTCTGTATGTTTTCGCCAGAGGAGTTTACTATCTAGAGGAGTCCTAGATATTTTACTTCTTTGACTGGTATCAGTGTCGTGCCTGATAGGCTAATGTCCTTAAGTCTTTGAAGTTGTCTTTTCCTTGTGAATGGTAATATCGTTGTTTTCGCCGGATTGATGTTAAGTCCGACAGTATGGCACCATTCCTTGGTTACTTAAAGCCCCTGGTACTCAGCAGCTCACACATCCAGTTGGATACTGTACTGTTAACTTCTTTCCTATCCAGGGATCGTTTAATCGCCTCATGTGAGGTGTTGTCAAATGCTCCCTCTATGTCTAGGAAAGCGCTCAGTACTATTTCTTTTGCTTCCAATGCACTTTGAATTATCTCCGTTAGCTGATATAGGGCGGTCTCATGTTGATATGCCCGCTCTGTTTGCATGCTGACGATGATGTAAGGGGGATGTGTTCAGTACATCTTCCCTTAAATAATTGTCCACAACCTTTTCTGTCATCTTCAGAAAAAATGACGTAAGGCTGATGGGCCCGTACGATTTTGGCTGTGTGGGGTCTTTTTTCCCCGCTTTTGGTATAAACACAACAATTGCTCATCTCCATTGCATTGGTATGTGACCCAAGGCAATACTGCTCCTTGTTATTTTTAGCAGGTGTGGTATTAGTACCACTTGCCCTTCTTGTAGTAGGGCGGGTATAATGCCGTCCACTCCGGCAGATTTAATAAGCTGAAAGGAATTTATTGCCCATTTCAGTCGTCCCTCAGAACAGATGGTTGATGTTCTTTCCCAGTCATCTCTCCGAGGTCTGATTGAAGTGGTACTGATTCCTAGCTCAGTACTAGGAAAGCTGCCAGGAAAGTGAGTTTCTAGTATCAATAGTGCCCTTTGATCCGCGTCTTCCGTGAACTCGCCATCTGGTTTCCTCAGAGACATCGGTACTCCTCCTGACTTCGCAAGAGCTTTATGTAGCCTTGCCGCAGTAGGAGTGCTGGTGATTGTCTCAAGTTGATATAAGTAATACATAATTAAAAATGAATTTAAGAGTCAAAATCAAAAAAAAGTGTGTTGGACTACTAATCGAAAGGTGCTGGTTCAAAACCCGCTGCGGCCAATTAACATTTACACTTTTTTTTCCACTGCCCCACCTCTTGCGAACGTCTGACAAACATCTAAGAGTATCAATTGTCATGAGAAGCTTGAAGAAATTGCCGATCGGATTCGGCTTAAAATTGTAGGTCTCTTCCACTTCGCACAAGAAAATGCTTGGAAAAGCTGGGTTTGAGGCTTTGTATGGACCGTTAATGAATTATAATTATTTATTTATTTTTATATTGTTCGGTGCAGCAATACAGCTATAAGAAACTGTGCACTCTATGCCAAAAACATCTACATCGATTGGCGATCGTGTCGACACTAATATCTACATAACATGGACAGCGGATCGCCATTGCCAACATACACGGATATACAATTGCTTAAATTACCCACAGAATGAGGTAGGAAAAGTTTATTTCGATCGATCAAAAATGGCGAAGAAAAAGTGATTTCCTTTAGATATATTACTCTGCGCATCTAGTAAGGTTTTAACTGCTGTAGGTCAGCCTATAACAATCTTCCTGAGTGTACGCCCTATGCTATTTCAGAAGTTGTTTGGCTTCAATAGCTTTGTGTGGGCAAAAAATGTAACCCTTTGCTTCTTTTGCTGAATGTGGCCACTTTAAATATCACATCGATATGTTATCTGGAAAAAATAGATACATTTAACTACGATAGTCATTGAAAAGTACATATTTTAAATGTTCTACCGTTCTAAAAGAGGCAAGAGGTTTCATCTCCAAAATTCTTTCTTAGTGCCCCTATACAATGTAAAAAGAATCACCGTGCAATTTCAGTTTCCTACGCAAGTTGAAAAGATACACAAACTTATAAACGATACACCTACAAACAAGAGTTGTTTTTTGTAACCCATTAGTAACTCACTCTTTGAGATCAGTAAAAACGATTATTACTGTCAAATATGTTCACCTACGCTGTGTAATCTAATCAGCATGTCTCGTATGACCAGTTGATGATTATGACCAAAAATGAATAGGCTGATTTTGACAGATAAGCATGGCATTTGGTCGTATAATGTAATCAGAAGTTATGTGCGTATGTCATACAAAGATTTAAATAACCATATCTTATTAACTGTATTTTTGAGGTGAGATATTTAAGCGTATGCTGTCAAATTGCGAAAAACCACAAGCCCTTACTTTGGTTAGGGTTTCTGGTTACAATTTTGAAAACAAAGTTATTTGATCTTAACTTCTACTAAGCTTCATTTATTTATTTTTTATTTTAAAGGTGTTTGCCAGGGGAACAGATCTGTCCATTACACAGCTTTCATTGGGTGCACTGTTTGCGCTCCAGAAGCGAGAAACCACAAGCCCTTACTTTGGTGAGGGTTATGCTGCCGTGTTAAGCAAAACGGGCGCAAACGCCAAAATTAGAAAATTGAGTTAGGGCCGAATTCGGAATCGTCAAGCAGTGCTTTATTTTTGTGTGAAACTAAAAAGTCACATTTCCAACTGCAAATGGCTCAAAATCACAAATGAAAAGGGGCACATCTCCCAAAAAATATATTTTTCTAAGTTAAAAGGGCTTATCTACCATGTATTACGTAAAAAAGGCACATTTGCCAATATTTACGGCTTATGAGACTTTTTTGCTTAATTTCATACGATTTGAAGGGCATATGTGCCTTTTTCGCTAAAAGTACTTATGCGAATAATGACGTGTAAAGTTGTGATGCAGAGACATGTTTTAACAGTTTCAATGATTTTGTTCCGTTAGCAGCTGGGTGTTATCTTCACTTTGACGAAGTCTGTAAAGTGGATGGTTCAGTGTTCAGAGCAGTTTGTTGTCTTCAGTTTTTCATTAAAGATCTTGAAATATTTCAGTTTTACAGTAGTTTTGTGAATTATTTAAGCGAGTTTTCCTTAGCAAAGGCGTTTTTATGCTGGTAAGTGAAACATTTAAGTGCGTTTCAGATGAAAAAAATGTGATGTTTATACCCTATTCTAGGGGTATATTAATTTTGACGCATAGTAGTTTGTAACATACCTTAATATTGCCCGTAGACCCCTAAAAGTTACTATATTTATGATCAGCATCGATAGTAATGTCGATCTAGCCATGTCCGTCCGTCCGTCCGTCCGTCGGCAAAAATTAGGCCTTTAAACTGGACCTAGAGAGCTGAAATTTTAACCATATACTCTCTAGGGTCCCGAAATAATCAAGTTTAAGAATTTTTGAAATCCGCCCACAGACACGCCCACAAACTCAAAAAAACAAAATTTTGGAAAAAATCGAATTTTGAGCTAGAGAGCTGAAATTTTTTATATATACTCTCTAGGGGCCCTTTATGCTCATGTGTAAATATTTTCAAAATCTGCCTACTGACACTCCCACAATTATTTTTTTTTATTTTTGAAAGTCCAAAGTTTGAGCTAGGGAGCTGAAATTTATAGTATATACTCTCTAAGTGCCCTTTATGCTCATACTTACATTTTTTTTAAATCCGCCTACTGACACGCCCACAATTAAATAAAACAATTTTATTGAAAAACCAAAGTTTGAGCTAGGGAGCGTTTTTATTTACAAAAGCTTAGTTTTTTCGATAAAATCCTTTAAATTTTTGTCACGCCCACTTATGAGATATAGGAATAAGAATAGGGTATCCAACAGTTCGCCCAAGCGGACTGTAGCCCGCCCCTATGTTTTTTAACAGAAAATGGATCGCGGTAAGAAGCTTGCTCTCTTGGCAATTAAAAATTCTGAGCTTGCACAAAAAAAGGTTGAGTGGAAGTTTAAAGGAAATTTTGTTAAAAAGCTTCAAAACAAGAGTGCGAAAATGATCCCGATTACTCGGAAATTCCACAAAAAAATGCAAAGACAGCTTCATTCCAGCAACACCAGGCTACAACATTACAATCGGCATCAACTTCGCACCAATTATTGTCATCACCATTACATTTACCGCCTATGCCATCCACGTCATCACCGTCACCTTCACCACCTATGCCACCCATCTCATCACCGTCACCTTCACCACCTATGCCACCCACGTCATCACCGTCATCTTCACCACCTATGCCACACACATATGAGTCAAATAAAGAAGCTACTATAAATTATGCATTGTCATCAGATTCAGAGACTCCAACTTTACATCTTACTAAAAAAGGACTTCCCAGAAAGAGGAAATCATTCATAAAATCTCCGAAAGAGCAGCTGAAAAAAGAAAACAGAGAAGTTTAAAGTTATCGGTCAAAGAGGGTGACAATGGAGTTTGTCGCAAAAAGGAATGCAATAAAATCTCTGAATATCAGCGCGTTGTGATCAACAACAAATTTATAGAATTAGAGGCCTCCGAAAAAAATGGTTTATTTATAATCAGATAACGACAATGCATCCCTTAAGGAGAAGATCGAGCTCAACTTTAAGGTCAGTAAGTGTTAAATATTCCTTGCCTACTGAAAATTCGACAAGTGTGTTTGTGTGCAAACAAATGTTTTTAACCACTTTGTTTTTTGAACGCAAAAATGACAAAGTAGTGCGAAATATAATTGCGGCAAAAAAACAGGCCCACCCCCATAACTTTGGTCCTAAGCAGGATAAAATAGGAAAAGCCCGTGCGATAAATGTTGTTGATACATCGCAAATTAAAGAACACATTGAAAGCTACCGCCCAACCATTTCTCACTAGCGGAGAGAGCATGCATCGAATGTCAGGTACTTGCCAAGCGATATAACAATCGCAGACATGCATAAGGATTACATGGAAAAAACAAACAAACGTATTTCTTATGGTTTATATCGAAGAGTTGTAGCGGAAAATAATATTTCATTTACGAAATTGGGTCATGAGGAATGCTGGTCGTGTGAAAAAAGGGAAAGCCACGAGCAGAAAACTGGTCATACAAAAACTGATCCAGTAGCGGATTGTGAGGACTGCAATGTTTTGAAAACACATAAAGAAAAGGGCCAACGCTGCACGTCGTCAGTACCAAGAAGACACACTTATTGAAGAAGACGACCAACGCGTAATTGTTTCCGGTGATTTACAAAAGGTAACTAATTACATAAATTTGCAAATACTTTATTTTCTAGTCAAAGCTTTTTGTAGGTTATAATGCTTCCGCGGTGCGATATGTTCAAGGAAATCATATTTACTCCCCGTATAATTGCATTCAACGATACGTTTGTGCCGTTGGGAAAAAAGAAAGAGAAACTGCCAGTTGCAGCCATTTGGCACGAGGCTGTATCCGGAAGATCAAAGGAAGACTTTTTATGCTTTCTTCAAGCTTCGCAGAATTGCGAAAAATTTTATTTTTTGGCTTGATAATTGTGCAGCTCAAAACAAGAATTGGGCGGTGTTGAGCTTTTTTGTTTTTATGGTGAACTCCGGGGATCACGACATTGAGGAAATCAATATAAAGTTCTTCGAGCCAGGGCATACTTTCATGTCGGCGGACTCCTTCCACCACCAAGTGGAGCACTCTCTGAAAAAACAAAAAAAAATCTACGAGTTAACGGATTTCAAGGGTTGTGTGCAGAGAAATAATTCAGGAAGAGTTGAAGTCATCGAAATGAAGGTTGAGGACTTCTATGAATGGAAAGACTCTTCTTCACAATATAAGCTTAAAAAAAAATTCCCAGGATATATCTTAGTGATATGGTAGAAATCAATTTTTTTAAAAATAACTATTCCATACTCTACAAAAAAAGTTTTTCGGGCACCAGCTACACAAATTTAGATTTCCTAAGCGCAACAACAATTAAACACGGGTTTTCAAAGCCTAAAACTAAGGAAATAGCCCGAGGTATTCCAGCAGCAAGAAAAGAGGAACTTGTGCACAAACTTTCAGCTATTTTGCCTGGAAACAGGAACGAATTTTGGAAGTCGCTCCCCGAAACTCCAAGCGGAGCTACGCATGACAACGACTAAAGCATTGAAAATTCTATATGCTTAAACATGTAAAATGCCTCTCTTTAATTTTATTTTTTTTATACAATGAAATAAATTTTAATTTATGTTTTTAAAAACTTAAAAAAAATGTTTCAATTTATTTGTACATTTGCACTTATCAAAGATTCAAACAATTTTTTTTGGTGATTTTACTAAGCAAAAAGGGCGCAAGTCCATTTCTCTAAGTTATCGACAAAATTCACGAAATTTATGCGCACTATAAAATAACATATTTTTTTTTAATTAGAACTGGATTTTTCAAATTTTGAAAAAGATTTATTTTAAAGGTGCGAAAACAAAAAACCGTTAAATGCGTTTATCTCAAAACTATTAAAATGGAGATGCGCTCTTTTTGCTTAGCACGGCAGTAAGATAAAAAGACTGTTTTCAAAAGAGTAATTTGAAAAAAGTTTTTTTATCTAAACTCTCAGGATTTTGTCTGTAAAGAATTATGCATTGTTGCGTTATAAAGGTGATTGCTAGTGCTATATGATTTTCGAACAGGACTTACCGCTTAGCCGCTAGAAGCACAACAGCAATTAAACAAGAATATTTTCTTCCTCCAAGCACCACACAAAATTGGTATTTTATGCATTTATGCAGGCTTCGAGGAAGAAAATTTGTTTTTTTGATTCTAGCGGCCAAGAGGTGAGTACTGTCAAGAAGTAATATATGTAGATCGGGCTTGTAGTCCTAGCAATCACCTTTATAACGCCTCGTCGCATAATTCTTTACAGACAAAATCTTATCAAAATAAGGGGTTGTGGTTTTTCGCTTCTAGTTCGCTGTCACACCCTGTGCACTGTCCGGAATTGGGAAAGTTGTTGACTGACAGTTTGACCACCGGAACCAGTATTCTTTTAGTGTATATGTGAGCGCACCTAAGCACCGTTTTATTCCCAGCTTCCTGGGTACCACTTCGCTTTTTAATTGTCTTTCCGTAACTGACTCTTAACGAAGACATACCTTTCAGCTTAGGTTGTGGAAAAAAAACCCTGAAGCCAGAGCTAAATATTGAATTAGATCAATTGACAATTATCCTTTTTTCAAACCCAGAACATTTCCATTGTTAACACCCCTTAGTCCCAATTGACGAGAGGTACCTTCGACATACACAAGAGGATTTTATTTAAATTCAAGAACACCTTATGTAAGTCTCAATTTAATATTTTTTTATATACACGAAGCGCCTTAACCCGCTTTCACTTCTCGCAGGACAGTGATCATACCTCCCGGCACCCTTTCGAGACTACCCCGTTCACCCGCATTCCCACGATTAGACTTATAAAGACACTCACTAAACGATTACAGAAACCAGCATAGCGCAGTCATCCTTCGGTGGGAGAGCGCGGCGTTTCGGTTGTGTTTTATTCGGTGTTTATGCAATTCATTAAGTTAAAGTAAATTAAAGTAAATCAGTAAAAAATACTAAATAAATGCTTTTGTAAATGTTATGTAAATATTCATGACATGTTTTGTTTATTTGCTTTTTCGAACATCGTGTACATATTGCTGTTACCTTTTTTGACATTTAGTATAATACTAATAAAAGAAACGCTTTTTTTTGGGTTAGAATACACGTAACCATCAGAACGCATTTATAATTTGTAGTACGAATAGCTAAAATTATAAATTGCCGAAATTCCATATTACTGATCCTGTTGGTGGCGGAGGTTCTTTCGCTGAAATTGAAAAAAAAAGTAAGTACAGCCCACTTACTTACCTTGTACATACTCTCCTTTTATTGACGTACGTTTAAGAACAAAGAAAACTTAAAATGAGCTCTAAGTCCAAGAAAACTTTGAAGCAAATGGAAAAAGATTTTCATAGTTTTAAGTCCAAAAAGGAAAGCATTGCAAGGACCAGGAGTGCAAAAAATTTTATTTCGGTTCGTCTTTCTATGCTGGAGGATAATTTTTTGTTGATAAGCAAGCAAAGAAATGATGCCATAGACACGCTAGATGATAAAGAGAAAGTAGATGAGTTCGAGGAACAATTCGAGCAGGCTAAAGAGGTGTATTTAGAATACAAAATGGAATTGTTGGATGAGCTAGACAAACTTCCAAAGGAAAATTCTGACACTGGTTGCAAATTAAACACATCGTCAAATTTGAATGCGAGTGGTTCTTCTAAGCATGAATTACGCCTGCAGCATATGGCTCTGCCAAGTTTTGCAGGAAACTACGAAAATTGGAGGTCCTTTTACAGCACATTTGTTTCACTCGTTCATAGTAACGAGATGTTAACTGAACTCGAGAAACTACATCATCTTAAATCGTGTTTAACTGGTGAAGCGCACCGTTTACTTCAGCATTTGCAGGTCGATGAAGGGAATTATGGTATGGCCTGGTCGATTCTTACTTCACGCTATGATCACAAGCGAATACTTGTTAATGCTCAGTTCAAAGTGTTCTTTGGTCAACCAGTTATGCATCACGAAAGTTCCGAAGGTTTAAAAACTTTACTAGATGTTTCCACAGAATGTCGTCATTCATTGAAGAACTTGGGGCTACCTGTACAGCACTGGGATGCTATAATTGTTTACATTTTATTGCAAAAACTTCCAAGTAGTACTCAACAACTTTGGGAGGAAAAGCTGGGGATGAAGAAAGAAATGCCAACATTCACCGAGTTCTCAGAGTTTCTAGAAATCAGGTTCCGAACATTGGAGGTTGTAGACCAGCAGAAACCGAAGGCAGCCAACAAGAACACCACAACAAAGGCAACCTTTCACGTAAAAAATCGACAAAAGGATCAATTCAACTGCAAGGTTTGCAGTAAAGGCCAACACTCCCTGCGAAAATGTAATCGGTTTTTAAAAATGGGTATTCCAGACCGTGTAGTATTGTTCACAAAATTGGGGTCTGTGAAAATTGTCTCGCTTACAGTCACTCTATACAGCAATGCCCTAGTCACATGCGTTGCTATTACTGTCAGCAAAATCATAACACATTACTCCATTTTGCTACCAACACAAATTCCTCTCAAGGTTCATACCCTCAAAATTCACATTTTACACAACCCATGATACGAGGGCGGGTCAATAAGTCCGTGACTTTTGGAATAAAACACAGATTTTTTGATAAAAAATTAATTTTATTTTTCAACGTAGTCTCCCTTGAGCTCTATAAACTTTGTCCAACGCTTCTCCAATTTTTTTATCCCTTCCAAAAAAAATGATTTGTCGAGGTCCTCAAAATAGGCCTTTATTTGCGATATGACTTCATCATTGGAGTCAAATCTTTTTCCACCAAGCCATTTCTTCAGGTTTGGGAACAAGAAGTAGTCGCTCGAAGCCAAATCTGGAGAATAGGGTGGATGAGGGAGCAATTCATAGCCCAATTCATGGTTTTTTGCCATGGCAACTGCACATGTGTGCACCCTTGCATTGTCTTGGTGGAAAAGAACTTTTTTCTTGGCCAAATGAGGTCGGTTTTTTTTTCAAATCTTCATTGAATCGGTCCAATAAGTTGGCATAATATTCCCCATTGATTGTTCTTCCCTTTTGAAGGTAGTCAATGTGGATTATTCCGCGTGCATCCCAAAAAACAGTCGCCATAACTTTATTGGCTGACAAACCCACCTTGGCCTTATTGGCGCCGATTCACCCTTAGAAACCCACTGTTTTGACTGTTGTTTGGTCTCTGGTGTGTTGTGATGGATCCATGTTTGGTCCACGGTTACAAAACGGCGCAAAAACTCCTCCATATTGCGATTAAACAACGCCAAACCTTCCTGTGAAGTTGTTACACGATTGCGTTTGTGGTCGACTGTGAGCAAACGCGGCACCCATCTTGCGGAAAGCTTTCTCATGCCCAAGTGATCATTCAAAATTGAAACCACTGAGCCATTCGAGATCCCTACGGCTTCCACAATCTCTCGCACTTTCAATCTTCGGTCGGCCAACACCATATCGTGAATTTTTTGATTGTTTCGGGTGTAGAGACTTCAACTGGGCGTTCAGGACGTTCGGCATCTTCAGTGCTTGTACGGCCACAACGAAATTCAGTAAACCACTTTTTTACCATTGAAATCGATGGTGCAGAGTCCCCATAGTCTTTTTCAAGCTTAGCCTTGGTCTCGGTAATGGTTTTTTTTCGCAAGAAATAATGCTTAATAAGCACACGAAATTCACTTTTTTCCATTTTCTCCTCAAATTAGTGAGTAGTCTGATAAAAATAGCTGTCAAACACAAACTAACTGAAGCAGCAAGTTTAAATTTTGACAGGAGTCAACTGACAGATGCCTGTTGACAGGAGCAGTGTTGCTGTTTCAGTAAAGAGGTCAGAAATTCAAAAAGTCACGGACTTATTGACCCGCCCTCGTACAACCCAATTCCTACAATGCACCATACACCACACTATCTAACTCATCACACTCAAATCGAACCCCGTACTTTAACACAACAGTACAGTCCACTAGTCAAACACCACACACAAACAATAACCAAGGTAGGGCAATTAACCCGTCCGCTCCATCCTTCATCCCAACTGAAAATAATCAAGCCACCACATCCGCAGATCGCACATGCCACACACTGCAATATGAAAACACACAAGTGCTCCTTGCAACAGCTGTGATCAAGGTTAGGGACTCAAGGGGCAGGTTTCTTAATTTTAGGGCTTTAATTGATCCCGGGTCTGAGTCTACGTTTATAACGGAGGATGCCGTGCAGGCACTCCAATTGAAGTGTCGCCATACGTTTATTAGCGTATCAGGTCTGGGAAAAGTAAGCAGTGGAGCGAGTCATAAGTCAGTTGACATCGTATTCGGGTCCAACCATTCGAACTTCACGACCTCGACACGAGCTCATGTTTTCAAATCACTGACAGGACTTCTCCCATCTAAGGAACTGACCAGTAATACACACATCTCCTATTCTCCTAGGAAGTGACGTTTACACAGAAATAATATTACCGGAAATTATTCGAAATGATCAAACTACGGCACCGATAGCTCAAAAAACTCAATTAGGATGGATCCTTGTCGGGAAAATACATTCACCAGTACCGATCCGAAGCTTTATGCAGGTTTGTGACCTGGAGTCAACACTCAATAGGGAAATCGAGGAATCGCCATTTCGCGAGTTCGAAGCCGAAGAAGATCGGATTTGTGAGGAGCACTTTGTGCAAAACGCAAAACCAATGCCAGACGGACGATACCAAGTCAGCCTTCCTTTCAAGGAAATGAACTACCCAAGTATGGGAATATCACTTGATGGAGCCTTGAGGAGGTTTCACCAGTTAGAGAAAAGGTTCTCAAACAACACACAACTACGTCATGATTACACAAAATGTATACATGAGTATTTACAGCTTGGCCATATGAGTATGCTTAATGACGAGGAGAAGAAAATGCTTTCAACACCGTACCACTATGCTGTGCCACATCATGCAGTCTTTAAAGATGCCAGTTCGACAACGAAACTCCGGGTTGTCTTTGATGCAGCATTTAAATCTTCGAATGGTACTTCCCTGAACGATCATCTGATGACAGGTCCTAAAATTCAGAATGATGTGTTAAATATTATTCAGCGGTGGAGGAAACATAGATACACTTTTACAGCGGATATGGAAAAAATGTACCGACAGATTCGCGTAAGCCGAAAAAATGCCTTCTACCAGCTGATCTACTGGAGAGATGATCCTCAAATCCCTGTAAACTTATATCGACTGAACACCGTGACTTTTGGAACAGCATCGGCACCATATCTGGCGATTCGGACACTGCACAAGTTGGCAGATGATGAGGAAGAGAGGTATCCCATGGCCGCATCAATAATACGTGAAGACACATACGTAGATGACATTATCACCGGAGCTGATACTGTTGAGGAGGCACTGAACAAAAGAAATGAATTGATCAAAATGTTGACCTCAGCGGGATTCAAATTAAGGAAGTGGACAAGTAACTCATCCGAACTTCTGCAGCATATTTCACCTGAAGAATGTGAAATTGATTTCTCAGTACCGTTCGATTAGGCAACTCACGTAAAGGCTCTAGGAATTTAATGGCAACCTTTGTCCGATTCTTTCTCGTTCAAAAACATCGCGATAGAGGGCACGGAGATTACCAAACGTACTATGCTTTCCACAATTGCAAGACTTTTTGACCCTTTAGGATGGATCTCTCCATGTATCGTTAGGGCAAAGCTGATGATGCAGGAGTTATGGTCACGGGGGTTGGACTGGGATAAAGCAATTGCACCAGAGCTAAGGAAGGAATGGATTACCTTTCGCAATGAGCTCCCAGTGTTAGAGCAGATGAACATTCCTCGTTGGATTCATACACACAGCAGTAACAGGAACATCGAATTACATGGATTTAGTGACGCTTCCGAAAAGGCGTATGCAGCAACAGTATACGTACGCGTACTCGATGAGAAAGGCAGGATTCACATGAATCTTTTGGTCTCCAAAAGTAAGGTGGCTCCGTTAAAAAAAATCACTTTACCGCGGCTGGAACTCTGTGGGGCAGTAATCCTAGCAAAGCTGTTGAATGACACTTCTAGGGCACTTTCCATAGACAATTCAAGGTTTTTGCATGGACCGATTCGGTCATAACACTTTGTTGGATAATCTCTCATCTGCTGTGACATGTGGAAACACGTTCCATCCCAACAAAACCCAGCGGACCTGGCTTCCCGTGGTATACTACCCTCATTGCTTGTGAGTAATGAGTTCTGGTGAAAAGGTCCAGATTTCCTTCACAATAATTGGGACAATCCGCTTCCAAATCAACCTACTTCTCTCGAAACAACCGAAGGTTTGCGTAAAACCAGGACACATCATATCGCAGGAGAACAAAATGATGTCATTGTCCTAATTAACCGGCAGTCGGATCTTTCCAGGCTCATACGAATATTGGCATACTGTCATAGATTTACTTTCAACAGTAGACGACACGTACTTGATAGAAAGTTTGGTCCACTTCTTTATCAGGATCTTCACGGTGCTTTTATTACATCTGTTCGGCTCGTACAGGAGGAAATATTCTCACTTGAGATAAAACAGGTGCAGAACAACAAAAATAACATTAATGGGTTTAAAATGCTTAAGCCATTCGTCGATGAAAACAACATTTTGCGAGTCGGTGGCAGGCTACAGAACTCAGCTCTCCACTACGATCAACAGCATCCCACACTTCTGCGACCCAATCATCATTTTTCTCGTCTCGTTATAAATGACGCTCACAAGAGGACATTACATGGCGGTATACCTTGACAACACAAAACAAAAATAAGCATTAATATAAATGGTCGAAAGGAAACAAAATAATAATTAAAAACAATAATAATAATTATTGCAGCACCAACACCATAATACATAGTATACATAATTTAATACGAATTTCATCTCTCACGTCACATTGATCATAACAAACCGAATTCAACTAGCCCAAATACAGCACACTTAGAGTGAAAGAGTCAACTATAATCAGTACCTTCCTTTAGTTTCCTTTGTTGAAAACTTTATGTTTGTCCTTATTAATCATTTGTTTTTCCGTAGAAAGAAACAAGCAACCTATGTTCTTTTTTTCGACGATGAATGGTAAGGCAGCGCACAGAACATGCCACTTGCATAACTCAGCGAAATCTGAAGATATGCATTGCTCGTGCCCACGGATCGTTCGACGATATAATAGTACAGTGCAACTGTGAACACAGTTCACGGGGCGGAGAATGTTTATGCAATTCATTAAGTTAAAGTATATTAAAGTAAATCAGTAAAAATACTAAATAAATGCTTTTGTAAATGTTATGTAAATATTCATGACATGTTTTGTTTATTTTCTTTTTCGAACATCGTGTACATATTGCTGTTAGCTTTTTTGACATTTAATATAATACTAATAAAATAAACGTTTTTTTGGGTTAGAATACACGTAACCATCAGAACGCATTTATAATTTGTAGTACGAATAGCTAAAATTATAAACTGAAAACTAGACTAAACATTCGGTATACAGGAAAAAACGGGATAACAAGTGTTTACGTGTCACAGAGTGTGCATTTTGCAACATATGCCAACAACAAAAAAAAAAGAAAAAAAAAAACACTAAATTATAAAACGGTAGTGCCTAGCTTTTCAAAAAAAAATAATAATCAAAAAAATATATTGAACTATTTTATTGCCTACTTAAAATCTAAAACTTCTTTAAACTTGATTGGAATAGTAACATTTTTCTTAAAGCTATAATTTTGACTACCTTAACTAGAATTGTAATAGTGAGTTTGGTGTATAAATAGTTTATTAGCTTAAGTGATCTGGATACTGAATTGAGTATCTCAACCTATGTGGGACATTGTGCACACCTCTGGAAAAGGGTGAGTTTTTATTTTTCTTCCTTTATTGTTTTCTTAAATAAGGCCATCGATTTCTCGCCTCAAACGTATTGATAATTACGAAACGAGATCTAATTTAATTATTTCCTTCTGCATTGGACTCGGAATAAGTAGCATAATGTGTTACTATTACACAAAACACAAACAACATTAATGCTCTTAATTCTATCTTAAATGTCTAACAATGAATTAGTATCTATTTCTCGAAAATTGAGGCAATAAATTAAACCCTAGCAAAAATGCATTAAATTTAAATTAGATGGGGTGTTGTGTGGTGAGTTTGCAAGTATAAGTGGTATGTAAGAAAGTAGTGCAACTTTCGTAATTTGAGTATGGGGCAGTTCAAGCAGTTCAGTACCGAAGCTGCCATGGTGCACCTTCAGTGCAAACGGGTGGGTCATCGTACTCCGGCAACAGGTCAACCGGTTGCTTGCTAACAAAAATATTGGTACGCGTCTAAATTTTAAATGTTGGCATGAAACAAATAATTATTTTTTGTTGTGTCTTGTGCCCGCGGATCAAAACCCCGCTCATCCGCCATTCCTAGCCGTGCGGTTGCAAGCATGCCAAGTGACCGATCAGGTAAATCACAGAGCGATGTAGAAACCGCAACAGTTTCCAAGGGGTTTTAGGGAGCTTTTTCTCTTTTTGAAATATATTCTTATGTTAAATCAATATATGTCAGTAATTGCTTTTAAGGTCATATTTAAGATTAATATTCCATTATTATTTATTATAATGTTGTCAATAAATTCCTTTTTTTTATCTTCGACGACTTTTTTGTGCGACATGCTCATGCTCAATTGGCCATCGGTAACCACAGTAAAAGGTCAAAATTTATCACCAACTTTCAACTTTTCAATCTTAACAAATTATACTGAGTTCTGGTTTCACTAGGAAACTAAAACTGAGCGGAGATTTTTATTTTTTGGTTTACAAATGGAATGAAGAATGAGTTATTACTGAGTTGCAGAAAAACTATAACAAAAATCAGTGTAATCTGTGGTGTACTGTAACAGAACTGTGTCTCCTCTCATATAAATTTATTTTGGGGTTTGGACTCATTTGGGTTGACGTGAAATAAAGCCAAACGAAATAAGGCCAAATTCCAAATTTGGCATCATTTCGCTTTCGAAAGCGAAATAGAGCCAATTTGGCTTTATTTCGTCATGCAAAACGAAATAATACCAAAAAACAAATGGAAATAATACCAAACCCCTTTGTTGTGCGCAAATGTGCAACTATTATCGATTTGTTTGCTTACAATTATGTTATGAGACTTAACGGTAAAACGGTGCCGTGACATAACCCCAAGCGTCATAAGCCCAAATTTTGAAATTTGGCCTTATGTCGCATTGTGAAAGTGACATACGGTCAAATTTTAGGATTTGGTATTATGACACATTGGAAAAGCGTCACAAGGCCAATTTGGCTAGATGACACTTTCGCTTGGTGCTGCTTTCAACAATTTGCCCTCGCACCTACCCCAAATCAAACAGTGACCCCAAGCAGGGGGGTTGCTGGGGGGCAGCATGCCCCCCCATATACATTGCACTGTTTATGGGATTAGTTGCGAAATCGAAAGTAGATTGCATAAACAGTACAATGTCTATGGGGGGCATGCTGCCCCCCTGCAACCCCCCCTGCTTGGGGTCACTGTTTGATTTGGAGTAGGTGCGAGGTACGTTTTCGAAAATTTGGCTTTATGACACTTTCCGGATTTGGCCTTATGACGCTTTGTGAAAGTGACATAATACAGTGACAGTGAAAGTTACAAAATTCTCAGCATAGCTTTTCATGAACAATACAACTTCGTAAAGAAAATGTTCAATACTTTCCGAATTTGGGGTCACAGTTTTGTTAAATAATGTAAACGAAATAATGCCAAATTGGTGTTGTTTCGTTTTCAGTAACGAAATAAAGCCAAACTAAAAATTTGGTTTAATTTCACTTTGGAAAACGAAATAAAGCCAAATTTTGGGAATTCGGCCTTAGTTCGTTTGGTTTTATTTCACGTCACACTCATTTGGTCCCCATTTTCTGCTGAAGATACATGCATAGAATGTATTCGCTTCTTTTTCATGGACTCGTCATATAAGTAGGTAATATGTATTGTGAACTATTCTAAGAGCCAGTTATTTGATTAGTTCATCTGATCTGACATAGGAACAAAACAACGACTTGAGGGTCTATGGGTCTGTGAACTCGTTTGAGTTACGCAAAACAAAACCAAGCATGGAGTTAGCTTTAGCCACTATGGAGTCAATGTGAAGGGAAAGCTAAGTTTAGCATCAAACATTGCACCTAGGTCTTTTTTAGAGTTTACCTTTGTTAAAGGGAGGTTGTCTATGTTGTAATTATAAAAGACAGGAACATGACTGCGATAATATGACATAACTTGGCATTTAGAAATATTTAAATATAAATTGTTAGTATTACACCATTCGGATAGATTATGAAGGTCATTCTGGAGGAGAATACAATCATTTACGGACTTTATGGTCCGGAACAGCTTAAGGTCGTCCGCAAACATCAGGCATTGGGAGTTCCGAATTACTTTTGGAATTTCATTAATGAAAATCAGGAATAAAAGTGGGCCAAGGTGGCTACCCTGTGGCACACCTGACGTGGCATGAATGGGATCAGACATAATATTACCAATCCGAACGAACTGAGTTCTTTCAAGTAAATACGACCTACACCATTGAAGCATATTAGAATGAAATCCATAAGACTCCATTTTTCTTAGAAGAATTTCATGGCTGACTCTGTCGATTGCTTTGGCAAAGTCCGTATAAATTACATCACACTGGTGTCCTTCTTCAATTGTTTTCGTAGCATGGTTACAGAAAATCGTTAGATTCGACGTAGTAGACCTTCCAGCCATGAAACCGTGTTGAGTAGGTGAAATTATATTTTTAAGGTGAAATACCAATTTATTATAAATTATTCTTTCAAATAATTTGGGAATAGCAGACATTTTAGATATAGGCCGGTAGTTTGAAACATCTTGTTTCGGTCCAGATTTATGGATTGGGCTGATAAAAGAAATTTTCCAATCGTTTAAAAAATTACCCTTCTCAAGTGAAATATTAAATAAAAGCAGCAACACAGTTTTTTAAAACGATCGAAGGAATGCCATCCGGTCCACCTTGGAAATCATCATTCTAAGAGTGGAGGGCAAGCTCAATATCTGTGAAGCTTATATGTAAGCTACCGATATTGACCGAATTTTCTGGATGTCTTAAGGAATTGTGGCTAGTATTGGGAGATGAGGATATAGTATACACCGACTGAAAAAATTTGGCAAACAAATTGCAAACAGATGGAATGTCAGAGGATGTAACACCAGAATATTGCATGCAGTTTGGAATACCGTTCAATTTTTTTTTTCGAGTTTATATATTTCCAAAAATATCTACTATTTTTTTTTTAAATTAGATTCAGACAAATAGTCCTTATAGAGGAACCTTCTGAGAACGTCAAATTCATTTTGAAAACGTAAATATTTATTTAACAATTCATAATTATTATGTGATTTACGAAAAAGTTTGTACGCTTTATTTTTACGGTTGTTCAAGTTGCAAAGCCTTTTATTAAACCACGGTGGCTTCGAGCTGCGAGGTCTAACTACCTACGGAACAAACTGATCAATTGCCTCCTGCAGCGTTATCATGAATAAATTGTAAGCATATGAAAGCTCATTCGAAGGAAAAACAGAACTCCAAGAAAAAGAATTCAATTTTTCTATAACGGCAGTAAAATTTGCTTTCTTGTAGTCATAGCTAAGTGAACTTTTAGACTGAGGCTTAAAATAACCAAAAAATTTAAACTGAATGCATAAAGCTAAGTGATGCATTGAGTTAGGAACAAAAGGATTAACACATTTAATGACATCAGTAGAAAACTCCTTATCAACAAATATTAGATCAAGCCATCGATTTAAGGCATTATTTAAGTGATTAATTTGAATAAGGTCGAACTCTAAGAGAGAATCAATCAATTCTATTTCGCAATCGGATTTTATGTTATGAGGAATTAAACACAATTCATCCGGGTCAAATACCCATGGAATATTACACAAGTTAAAATCACCTAGAACTATTATGTGTTGATTTAATTTTAAATTATTAAGAATATCTCGACAATTAATAACATGTAATCTATATAATTCAATGGAACTACCTGGAGGTATATAACTAAGAACGATGTATAAATCATAAAATTGGCTAAAAGAAATACGAACGGCAAGTTGGTCCACGTCATACCCTGTAGACATAGCATTAAGAGATGAAGAGAGTGGGATTTCAACGCAGGGCAAAAATGTCCGCACAGCGATCACTACTCCCCCGCCTCTCGATAAGTTGGGCTTGGTAGAGCATCTATCCTTCCGAAATATATTAAACTCGAAAGTATTGAAGAGTTCAGAATTATGATGATTATTTGTTAGCCACGATTCAGTCAGAGCTATTACATCGTAGTACGAAGAGGAAGAGAAGTGAAGCATTTGATTTAACTTAGTACGAAGTCCCCCGATGTTTTGGTAATATAGCAAAAAATGATTGTTTAAAGAGAAACCACGAAGTGAAACCGGTTTTACGTTGCCATCACTGCGGCCGCTGCGTTGTCGTTTTTTTTTTGTACTGCGACAAATCTCTTAATTTAATTTTTTTAGTTACTGACACCTTTAAATTTTAGTGATGGACACCCGCCTTTAAGATTTGATTCAAGATAATGCAAGCAACTGTTAAAGTTAATGAAACATTTAATTTTTTTTTATTCAAAATAAAAATTAAATTTTGTATTCATTCATAGAAAAACTTAAATATGCGATGTACTTCAAATATACAAAAAACAAAGCACTTAACTTTGATATTTTTTTAATATTTAAAAAGAAAAACAAAGGAAAGTTATATTAAAAAAAAACCCTTTCATGAGGGTATAAAACTGAGCCTTTATAAGCTTTTATAATGCACAAGGTAGGTATATGTTATATAGCTTGATATTATATATAGCTTGATATAGTAAATCAACTTATTTCTTATTGTAACAATGAAGCGAGAAAAAAATTAATGATTAATCATAATACCTAAACTAATTATTATTATTATGCAAAAGCAAAAGCAAAGTTGAATTAAAAAAAGCGGCCAAGTGCGAGTCGGACTCGCCCATGAAGGGTTCCGCGCAAATTATAATTATTATTTACTTAGGCACCTATTACAGATTTATTATTAGAAAATAATGGTTCACGGTTTACGCATAAGGTTTATGTTTATGAAATTAAATGTTTTTTTTTATATTTGAGTTGATTGAATGAAAGGTAAATTGCGGTTTACGATTTCTGACGTATTAAAAAAAAACTACTTGCTGGATCTCGTTCAAACTAATTTTCGTTGGAAGTTTGCATGGTAATGTACATCATATATTTTTTTTAGATTTTTCATTCCCTTATTTTAAAAGTTATAGGGGGTAGGTGGGGGGGGGGGGGGGGTCTCTCACGCAAACTAATCAGTTTAGAAAAAAAAGATATTAGAAACATCAATACCATTTTTGAAGACCTATTTATAGATACCCCACACCTATGGGTTTGATGAAAAAAAATATTTTGAGTTTCAGTTCTAAGTATGGGGAACCCCCAAAATTTATTGTTTTTTTTCTATTTTTGTGTGAAAATCCTTAATGCGGTTCACAGAATACATCTACTTATCAAGTTTGGACAGTATAGCTCTTATAGTTTCGGAGAAAAGTGGCTGTGACATTCCAGGACAGACAGACAGACAGACATGACGAATCTATAAGGGTTCCGTTTTTTGTCATTTGGCTACGGAACCCTAAAAACTAACAAATACAAGTTACATAAATATTCTTTTAGTAACAGTATTTGACTATGTGTTAACTAGGTGTTAATTAAGAAACGGTGAACAAAACAAACGAAATAAATAATATTTATTATAAAATAATAAAAAAATAAGGAATACAAGTAACATATATATTCTCTTAGTAACAGTCTTTGACTTGACTATGTGTCAACTAGGTTTAAATTAACAAACGTAATCCGCAATTTGCTTAAACCAGCCCCGAATATCGTTTTCCGAAACAGTGCCAGATGCAAGGGTTACTGCTACAGGAGTTCGTATAGCTATTTCCGGATGCCGCTTCAAAAAACTTCTGTACCATCTACCATGTTTCTCTAGGAGCATTATTTTTAAAGGGGGTTTTTCTAGGTGCATTTTTTAAAAATTCATGCACGCTGCTTTGAATGTTTTCCTTTCGCCTTGGAAATCCTCTTTCATGATTTTGTTTTATCCAGTTAAATATTTAGTGCTCTTCCTCAGCGGTCAGTATCGTGTCGGGTCCATAATTTGGTTTCTGTACCTTTCCTGTGGACCAGTTTATTAAAGTTGTGCGAGGAACATTAAATTTACTGGCGGCGATCTTTTTTGACATTCCTGCTTTTACCGCAGTCAACGCCCTCTGCAAATCTTCTTGCTTGTACTGCCGTTACTTAGGCATTATAATTTAAAGCCTGAAATAATGCCGATCAGTGAAAATTTTGAAAATAACGGTAGCAATCAAGGTACAGCAACAGTTTGAGATCGATTGTAGAGACAAAACAATAAAAAGACTCTTGTGGTGTTCGTAACTAACAACCCTAACGGTGTCCCATTAGGTCAGTAATGGACACCTGTCTCGGTAACTGAACTCATAGGACATTCCTTTTCAGAATGGACACCCATCGATAGATAAATTATTAGTTAATTTATTGTATTAAGCGAATAACAAAAAGCCAGACTGCTCAATATTTGAAAACAACATTCACTTTTCACTTTTATAAATATGCTAATGTAATTTAAAAAAATATATATATAGATATACTTACGTGTTTCTTAATTAAATCAGAAGATTTGAAGACTCTCATGCATAGTCCATAGGTGAACTTACTTCCTTGATTAAAACGAAACGAATGACTTTTAAATGCCAAAAATCTTTTCGTATGACATTTGCATGCCTAAATACGTCAAAAATAGTTTTATTAGCATTCAGCCACTGAAAATCTTACGAAACTTCAAAAACTGTGATAGGTGACCATAACTGGGAAGGTGTCGGTCACTAGGCTATTTACCTTACTTCAAGTGATAGATAAAGATCGAAAAGTTAACAAAGAGAAAATATGTTTATGGTTTGTAATTAGAAAACTTATCACAAGTTCACTTTCCGTGTGCCAGCTAAAATATGTGTTCAAGAGGGTGCTGTGAAATAACCCCAAGCGTCCAAAGGCCAAATTCTAGCATTTGGTATTATGACATCTTGAAAAAGCGTCATAAGGCCAATTTGGCTTTATGACACTTTCCATTGGTGCTGTTTTCAACAATTTGCCCTTGCACCTACTCCAAATCAAACAAAGACCCCAAGCAGTTATGTTGCAGGGGGCAGCATGCCCCCCCCCCCCCCCGTATGCATTACACTGTTTATGGGATTAGTTGCGAAATCACAAGTAGATTCCATAAACAGTGCAATGCCTATGGGGGGGGGGGGGCATCCTGGTTCTTGAATTATCATAAACTGTTAAGGGACCAAATTCGATAATTTGGCTTTATGTCACTTTCCGGATTTGGCCTTATGACGCTTTGTGAAAGTGACATATTACCAAATGCTAGAATTTGGCCTTATGTCACAAGGCCAAATTTCGAGATTTGGGCTTATGACGCTTGGGGTTATGTCACGGCACCGTTCAAGAGCGAATTGAGTTTTTTATTAATATGGCTGTGAGAGCTAAGTAGAAGTAAAAAATAAAACATTAAACATTAAGACGGTATTGTTTCTTGAGCGAACCCGGATAGGCTATTCCAACTTATCACTGTTGAACTGAAACAGATATTTAACTCCTCTTATTCATTAATGGACGTTTGATACATACGGAGAAAAACATTCACTCCAAGGTTTCTTTTTTCATTTCCAAGTGAAATTATTCTCCAGGAAATTACGTAAATGTCATTTGTCGTCAGTCTTACCGACTGAAAAGAAAATTTAATATCCTATTTGCTAACCACCTATTCGCTATTACCACTGCTGCCGTTTCGAAGACTTTTCATGATAAAAGTGGAGAAAAGCCATTTATATGCTAATTCATTATTTGAATCTATGTGCTACGGCGCGGCATGTCACTGAATATTATTTAACATTTTCTTACTTGTCGGCCAGTTTTTCTGTGTCCTCATTTCTTTGTTGTGCGAATAGCAGCTCACTAAATTATTTTGCTGTCAGTCATAGTGCATCATCGCTCTGATAGTGAATGAGACAAAAACTCATTGCATAATAAATTATATCGCAAGGATTTTACTTATGTTTTTACCCTGTTGCGTGCAGGATATAACAATACGAACACCATGCGGTGACATGCCACGCGACAAAGATGATGATAGCGGGAGAGTTTCCATTACAAATCGTACAATAGATTGAGATGGTTTTTAGTTAATGAAGCTGCTTTGATTGTCGTGCTTTTGACAAGAATCGTTTCGCAATTTCAAAAGAAGCATTTTTCCTTTTGCACATACATAGAGAAGGTTACATCACTGCATAGCGCATGCATTTTAAATTGTTTAAATGAGGATGTCTGTGTTTTTAATTTGAATGTTTGGTTAGTATCTTCATGTGTATACTATTTATTACCAAAGTCGTGAGGCACTTTCAATTCGCAATGTTTCTATTTTATAGATGATACTAGCTGTACCAACTCGGTCTTGCCCGTGCCCAACCCGGCGTGCGTTGCTGCGCCCAACAAAAAGAAATACATGTCTTTTTTAGTAAGAAACAAAATAGCAACGCAAACTTGGCGGACATATTTTGACACAACTTCACAGAAACACTTTTACATCGATACCAAAGATTGACTGATTTTAGCTCAATCGGTTCGGCGCAGCGGTTTAAGAGACTGCATATTTTTCTCCTCATAGCTTAGCCCGTTCACACAACTTAATTTTTCCGCTAATGTTTTTGCTAGTTGTCTGGCAGGCGCCTATGTCGGCTTCCTTTTCCGAATCAAACATCAGCACGAAAGAAAGAAACTTCGCTTTTTATTTTTGAAAGGCTCCATGCTTCTGCGCCATTTAGTAGGACCGGGATGATTAGGGTCTAATCCAATATCTCCTTTGTCCTGTGAGAGAGGGCTGTACTTCTTAGATGCCTTCTTAACCCGAAGAAAGCGATTGGCAAGCGTGATTCTTCGCTTGATCTCTGCGCCGATGTCAATATGCGTGGTTTTTTGTCCGAGTCGCCGATGTTAAGAGTCCTTTCTCGTTGACAGCACATACTTCGTTTTGTCCTCGTTAATAGCCAGACCCATCTTCGCCGCCTCCGCTTTAATACCTGCAAATGCGCCACTGACAGCTCGCCGCATTTTCCCGGCAATGCCAATATTAGATCTTAGGTGATATTTGGTTCAGTTTGTATCGATGGGGTGTGGAGGAGAAGATTCAACGACGAACTCTACGGGCTCTACAGCGATGCTGACCTGGTCAAAAAGCTGGAAATACAACGGCTGAGATGGCTGGGTCACGTGGAGCGTATGGACAACAACGCACCAGCCCGACGAGTCTTTGAGTTCACCCCTGACTGACAACGCAGGAGAGGAAGATCCTAAATTAGATGCCCACACAAGTGGAGAACGACCTCAACCAACTAGGTGTGCGTAACTGGAGGCAGCTAGCAAGGGACCGGGCTGGCTGGATAGGCTTCTTGATTGAGGCCATGGTCCATCCCGGACTGTAAGCGCCACCAAAAGTAAAGTAAAAAGAATATGACTAGATACCCAGAAGTTTCCACCCCAAAGTGTTCCTAACTCTTAAATTCCTTTGCCCAACAACAACTGAAAACTTTATTAAAGCCTTTTTATTTACATCATAGATAAAGATTATTTTTCTTTCGAAAGAACACAATATGCAGAGCTTCCTACTTAACGTCAGCACTTGGCGCCGACCTCGCAGTATCAGTGTTTTGTAGAGCTTATGTTCTTCCGGATTGGGAATTTTGAACCATTTGTTTTGCCAAACCGAAGAAGCAACGGTTGAAAGAGTAATTCATCGTCGGATCTCTACTAAGGTGTCGTTCGGGGAGTTGATGTTTACTCCGAGGTAAGTGAACTCTCTTGCTACCTCGAAGTTGCTGCTATCAAGAGTGATGTTTTGTCCTAGTCGGTGGACGGATGATGTTTTTTTTTTTTTTGTTGAAAGCATGTACTTCGTTTTATACTCGTTGACTTCAGGGGCTGCCCTTCGATCGCAATGAAAGCCTCTAACACGGCACGCTGAAATCGGCCGATGATGTCGATATCGTCGATATCTGCTCTGCGCACTATCTACTCCAGAACAACATTGAAGACAGTGCATATGAGTACCGGAATCCGGTGCAGGTTTGGAATAGTTCGGAAGAGCTTTTCTGTACCAACCATCGCCACCTAGAGCTCCGGACGACGAATATGCGGCTTTAAAGTCGATGAAACGGCAGTGGGCCTCGACTTGAAATTCATTGGTCTTTTCGAGGATTTTGATAATTGCAATTTCACAGCGATGCAGAGTCAGTACAGAATCGGTACAATCAAAGCCTTGTTTTAACAGGTAAGAAGTGCCTTAAGTTTGATAGAACGTGCACCGAAACATTTATTTTTGAAACTATAATATTTATGTGGTCGCTCCAGGACAGAGTTCAGTTAAATATTATTCCTAAATGTTTAATCGTTGACAACATTTAAACTGTGATCCGTTTAACCAACTGTGATGGAAGTCTGCAAAAACAGGTTGCTGCCTTTCAATTGGTAAGCATTTTCTTTTAGCAGGATTAATCACCTGCTAGTTTTGAGTTGAACTCTTTACCATTGATTCCTCCTATTTTCAGCACAGCGTGCTCAAATAGGCTTATAGGAAAGACAAGGATACACCTGGGCATCGTCAGCATAAGTGTACAAATTGCTATATATTGTGACAGATGACAGGTCGTTTATAAATAAAAAAAAGTAGAGGTATAAGTATAGAACATCGCGCTACTCTCTTTATTGCATATTAGAAAGAGTAATGACTGTTATTGTGTAAAAAACCTGATCGCGATTATTAAAAAAAATCATTTTAGTTGTACTGTTAGAAAAACGAAACACTTTGGATAGCTTCTTAAATAATTTGTTTGGATATTCAAGGGCATTTGAGAAATCAAACAACGAATAATTTTTCGTTGTAGATAAAAGACTGCTTATTGTAATTTTTTTAATCCTTGCTAATGCACTGGGCTATTATATTATTTATTATATTAACTAATTTGTTTTTTATTTTCAAACACATCTATTGTTCTTTGTTTTGATGTTTTTTCTGGCAAGGACTTCAAAAAGATTCATTCCTACTTGTTCTTTATGATTATTAATACAATAAATTGAAATTGAATGTTGATTTCTTATCATCTATACGGCCTGGCGAGCTTCATCCGAGACCTTCAGAAAATTCCGTAATGTAGATCTAAGCCCAGACTCCTTGATTTTTTGGTGACAATTACCTTAAAGCTTCCGATAAATAAGACAGAATGGCATTTGGACGATAATCATTCTTAGCTCCTGAGCTCTTCGGTACAGGAACATTATGAGCCACTTTCCATACATTTGCATAAAAAGAGGTGGTTAGGATGGATTTAAAAATAGATGGAATATAATGGAGTTATAGGAGAATAAGAATTTGCATTATTTATTTTCTAACCCAACACACTTTGACTTTATTAAGAAGATCGGTCCATATAGGGCCTAAACATAGCTGAAATGGACCCACAATTCTATACCAACTACGGAAGTAGGAAAAAAACTTTAGGTGCCACTTGATCGTGATTTGAACCCGAGACCAAAGCATTAATCACTTAGCCACTTCGACAGTTTTTTGCGACATATTCAGTAGAGTTGTTCAATGTTTAGTGTTCAATGGATCATCGAAACGTTAAAAATTGCTACCTTAAGATATATTCATTCAAGTTTTCTGACCTCTTCATATTAAAATAACATCAAAGGCCACAACAGTGGAATTACAGCGCAACCTATCAGCTAATAGGAATAAAGTTTTCAATCAAATATCTCGACTCAATCGCCACTTAGCCGCATTTTATCAGCAAACCTATTTTCATTTAGGAAAATTATTTTGTGAATTTTAACCAAATCGTACCATAAATAAGAAAAATTAAAATATTAAAACTACAGCGTCACCCCTTGGTATTATATTAAAAGAAACCTTCCTGCAAAAAGAATCGGTCGAGCTGTTCTCGAGATTTTGCAAGTCGCACCCAATACGCACGAAAATTGATTTTTATAAAATATGAAATATGTAATACTGAAATGTCAAATATTTGTGAATGTACAAGGTGGCGCAAAAATAACCTTCCGATGTTTTTTGGCTGTAATTTAAAAAAAAAATTAAAAACTTTGATTCTTCTCGTGGATTATTTTTATTTGGTCTTTTAATTTTTTTTACATCAAGTCGAGAATATGATGTCATGTAAATGGCCGCCGCCACAGTTGATTGTCATTTGAGCCCTTTTTATGGCATTTTCCATCACTTTGGCCAAAACTTCCGGCGATAGGTTCTCACATTGTTGACGGATATTGTCTTTAAGAGCTGCAAGAGTCTGAGGTTTGTTGACATAAACCCGCGACTTCAAAAAGCCCCACAAAAAGAAGTCTGGAGCGGTCAAATCAGGCGATCTTGCTGGCCAGTGCAAATCGCCAAAACGGGAGATTAGGCGCCCGGGAAATGCATCCTTCAGCATATCGGTTGTGACACGTGCAGTGTGTGCCGTTGCACCGTCCTGTTGGAACCACATGTTTTCCAATCCCAATTCATCAAGTTGCGGCAAAAATAACTCGTTGATCATTGCTCTGTAGCGCTCACCATTCACAGTAACCGTTTGGCCCGCGACGTCTTCGAAGAAAAAAGGTCCGATGACTCATCCAGCGAAAACAGCACACCATACAGTGACTTTGAGCGGGTGTAATGGCTCTTCGTGGGTTACACGCGGATTTTCAGTGCCCCAGAAGCGTAAATTTTGCTTATTTACGTACCCGCTAAGATGAAAATGGGCCTCATCACTCATGATTATTTTTGATGAAAAATCATCTTCCTCTTGGTGGTGATTAAGGATGGCTTGAGCGTATGTTAGACGCGATTGGCGGTCAGCAGCTAACAGCTGATGCACCGTCTGGACTTTGTACGGAAACATCTTCAAATCTTGTACCAAAATTCGCTGTAAAGACCGTCGACTTATACCCATTTGCGTGGCACGTCGTCTGGTCGATGTCGACGGCGCTTCCATGACATCTTCGGCTAAAGCAGCAATATTCTCTGCAGAACGGCTACTCCGGGGTCTGCCACGCCTGGCAGCATCTCGTGTTGTGCCAGTCTCTTCGAGGCGAGCGGCTAAACGTCGCAGTGTTTCACCAGTAGGCGTTGGACGGGTAGGAAATCTGCGACGAACGTCACGTTGTGCCAAAGTCACCGACCGATTATTGCTCAAATAAATAGTCACCAATATTCCGCGTTCTGGAGCAGTGTAGCGTAACATTGTTTATTAACGTGTATTTCGCATGTGTTTACTACACAAATGTCAAAACAGAACTGACATTAGGGGCCAATCGCAAAATGTATAGCATTTTCTGATAGGAGGATTACTTTTGCGCCACCTTGTATAAACAGTTTTGACAACCAACCTGTTGGAAGCTTTTGCGATTGTACCAAACTCTATTATTACATTTAAATTGAATATTGTTGCTAAGAAAATTATATACAGGGAAAACCACATTTTCGTTAATATCTCTAACCCAGCGCCAGCTATCGGGTCCAAATTTGTAATTAGAGGTTATATGGTGTGAATTCAAGCCAAATCAGTCCACAAATAAGGATTTTAGAAAAAATATAACCCAGCGTTACCTATGGGGGTCTAACATAGAAAAAAATAATCCGGAGCAACACACGAAATATAAGATGTGAATTTGAGGTGGATAGCTTCAGTGGTTCAGCCGTGTTGATCAGACATACACATGCAGAAACGTTTTTATATATTAAGATAGTTTAGGCAAGTCGAGGACTTATAGCTTTAGTTGCTTATTTTATTTGTAACTTTGGAATTTGAAAACGTCTCCAACGACGATAGAGATGATCTCTTGCTTTCATGTTGGCTTTAATTTCATCTAAAAGCCAATGGCATGAATCTTGCTTTGTAACAAACGATTTTAGATGAACATATTTAGAGAACAGATCCGTTATAAACCCATTTAGGATCTCCACGTAATTATTAACATCTGGGGCTTATCCCAGAATACAGCAGGACTTGTGGCGCAAGTAAAAATCTATCCGATGAATCAATTTCTGTTCCAAAAACACCAAGTTAACGACCGTTTTTGCATGAATTTTAAACAAACAGAACAAAGCAACGAAATACAATCTTATACTTGTTGAATTGTTGGTGATTTCTTACAGGAGAATAAAAAATTGTTTTCAGCTTGTTGTGGGCTTTTATTAAGTCAATGAATAGGAAATGTTTTTTTTTTCTTTTTTTCTCGTAAGGTTTCCACAATGTTTATTAGCAGCTTTTTAGAAACACAAAAATGGAGTGTACGTTACATTATATTTGCTACAATACAGGCTAGGCAGGGACATGTTTCCTTTAAAATACCAAATGCGCACTCCAACAAACGCCGAGTATGCAGAGTTTTAAGGGATATGCACCATCTCCAAGAATTACAGCTGTGGGAAAAGGTAGCCCTTTGAATTGCTTGGTGCAAACAGCAAAATACAATAACATTTGTTGCTTGTTGAATTGTCGAATTGTGTGTTAGGCCCCTGGTGTAAGAAAAATACATTCCCAGCTCAGAGAAATACAATCACTTATCAAAGTCAAGTTATCAACTCTCTGAAAATCGTAGTATTGAATAGTTTCTGTACTATTAAAATCTCGTATTTCAAGAGTTGCAAATACAAGATTATGATGTGAAAAAACAGGAAAAGACACTTCAATAAGGACGGGCACTCTCTTATTGGGTACGCTGACGATGTATATTATCATTGTCAGCGGCAGTATCTTGTTTTCGTTGTTTTCAGGGCAGTCAACTGAATTGTTTATACAAGGTTAAGTATCTGGGTATTGTTCTAGGCCCAAAACTTAACTTTGCAAAGCATTAAGTTGCTAGAATTTGAAGGCCACTAACATTCTCTGGCAGTTGTTCCACTGTATATATTTACACGTGCATTGTTAGGCCATACCTTACGTATGGTGCGTTTGTTTGATGGTCTAAAGTTCACATCCTCAAACATCATCAGACTTAGTTACAATAACTTGTGCAATGAGAGGAACTCCCACTGTTGCTATGGAAGTGCTACTCTGCTTACCCCCTTTGTAGTTCCTTGGTGAGAGTGAGACCAGAAATTCCACTTCGGCGACGGAATCAGAGGTGCTACGTATATAGCTCTCCTTGACAGCCTCCCTGGCTATCGGTGAGGGCTGCACAGACTTTGGGTCGGATGATGCCATCATTTAATCGGGTATTGATGGTCTCTTTTACATCTGCTCAGATAGCCAAGCATGCTCTGAAACCGTAGCTAAGCTAAACAGGTTGGGAAGGTGTTACTCTGCAACACTTACCTGGCTTCCTGGGCACATAGGTATCCAGGGTAATGAAAGAGCGGATGCCCTTGAAAGAAAAGGGCTCATCGATGCTGCTTGTCTGAGGCTCTACGTCAACAGCACTCCGAATTCTGGCACGAACTTGCCACATGCAGGCATTCGAAGAAGCTTGTCGATGGTCCAAAATCAGCAGGGCTGAGTATTTGTTTGGTTTGAAAAAGAAAGACATTGTCCTTGTTTGGTTTCTCCATAGGTTTCGGTCCTCTTAACGAGCATCTGGAAACTATCTGCGTTTAGAGATCGGGCCTATGTGAGTATTGCCTGCTGGTGGATGAAACGGCATCTCATTTCATCTGCAAATGCCCTGCTTTCGCCTGAACCATTCTCAATACCTACGTAAATATTTCATCCAGGAAGATGAGTTAGGTGAGAGAGAGCTTGCTAGTGTCCTTCGCTTTGCCAATGCCCGTGGCAAGTTCCCCGATACTGATTCTAATGCTTATCACTAGTAAGCAGCAAACAGGCAGCTATACTGAAGTACAATGGACCATTGAGTCTACGGTCTTGTTGTTTACTAATGACCCTGCAAATTCAATGTGGAATTTCAACTTAAAATAGCCCAGCTCCCACTGCAGCACTGGAAGTTTTTCTAAACCTTCCACCCCTCCATCTTCAGATACAGAAGCCATTACAAACGCCTTTATGCTCATATCTGAAAACGAGGACAATTCCAAGCTAATCCATCCAGACATTGCAATGGAACTAAGCAAAGATGAAATACTTGGAATCACTTTGACGGACAACTGTCTTCCTAAATTCAACTTCAGCCAAAACTTCAAGGTTACATTCCCAAACCGTCAGAACTGGGAACAGAACAAACCCAAATTTGTCAGCGATTCTCATGTATTTTTTTTTTTAAAGGAAATCCAAATCTCAGAGCACTCAGACTTGGTAAAGGTCCATTGTACTACCAGGCAGAAATCCTCCTTTTGATGTAGAGGCATGTGAATTGGTGGCGTATGTTGTTGTTCCCCATGGGGATTGAACCTGCACCGCACGGGTCACAAGCCAACACACTAACCTCTACACCGTCGACTAGAAGTGCAGCTTTGCTGTCAGAAAAGTAGTATGGGATTGCGTGCAACTACTCACTTCGGAAGCCAACACAAACAGAGTACATCTGATTTGAGTAGGCAACGAAATAGCAGATATACTAACCAGAAAAGGATCAGCATCAACCTTTATGATGCTACGACCATTCTGTGGAGTACCCATCAGTACTGCAAAATACTACATTAAAAATTGGCTGAGTAATAAAGCTAACCATTACTGAAAGAAAACCGAAGGTAACAGACAAGCCAAAATGTTCATGCCAAACATATCCCAGAAAAGAACGAGCCCTAATTGGAGGACATCACAATAGGCCCACTTGTGGCCGCAGTGATATGGTAGCCTGCTTCCACCTCCCCCACCAAATCTAATTTAATCTAGTCTAATATAAGCAGGCCTCTCATTTCAAGTCCAATTAAAAACTGGGATTGTTTGGGCATTTGGAGTTTGTATCCCTGCCTCTTCTGACGATTTCGACAAATGCATGCTCCTGTAATTAATTATTGTTTGATTGTCCATTGAAGATACCGGTGATCTCCAGTCGTGTCAACCCACGGATTCGCATGCACACTTTTGAGAGAGGTTCAAGATATTAAATTTTTTGCTAGGCTCACCTGAACAAAAGAAATTGGCTGGAAGTGATTTCTCCCCGAAAAACATTCTTAAATGCATTTTTGTTCACAACTCATATTATAACCTAATTAAAAAGTTCAAAAAACATGGAGATTTTTTTTTTACAAATGATGGAATTGATATAAGCGGATAATGACCTATAAAACTTTTATTCCAATAATTGTTTCCCTCTAATCACCTCAATAAAAGCATTTTATACCTACATCACCTATTTACTTTTATGGCAATATAACCAAAATCTATCATTGCACATGAAAACGAATGTTCCAATCAGTGTCACTTTGCGATTTATAGATCAATTATCCACCAGAAAATACGGATTTTTGTTGAAATAAAATTGCTCATCAATGAATCCGAGGTACACACTTACGTAAAATACAATAGCAACCAATAAAAGAAAAGCCCCACCACGGAGAATCAGACGCCGACCAGGCAATAAATATCCTGCGAAAAATAATTTTTGAGTGAATCGCTTTGTAATTTTATTGCTAGTTTATCCTGGGGCCGCATTCAATACACTACAGTCCCAGCCCGAAAGGCAGTAGCAGACTCATACAACAATAAATAACTTGTCAAATAAAATCGGGAGTTTTCACTGCATTACCAAGAACCCCATTCCTCATCCAGCAGTTGCAAGCGTAGCTAGGCACTTCAATTGACTGTCAGCATGTACCTACATTATGTTTGTTTGAATGTATGTAGCAGCACTTTTCGGTCCATCTAGCTGCATTCCATATGTTGGATGTCTACACTATTATTATTATTACTTGCTCATAGGCGATAATACATTAAGCCCGACCATAAATTTTATCATTACGTCCCCTGAAGAGCCATTTGACAACATAAATGTCGTCATTTATCTGCGCTATTTGTTGGTTGGTCGTCACGGGCTTTTCCAAAATCCACTTCACGATACAAAATGAACCAACAAACTACCGCCTATCCAAAAGCCAAGTGGACAAGTATGATTGCCTCTGCATGGCAACTGGAGTGTCATAGTCGAAAAATATTTTTTTTCCACGAAAACTGCGAATATTCCTAACCAACATTCACGACAAATAAAAGCGAAAATCCATCATTTTTTTGCGTAGACTTTCAGTAATGAACTATCAACATTTTTGGGTTGACTAGGGACAGTGTGTTCAACAAAAGCAAGCATGTACACTAATTGTAAATTCCAACCAATATGAATCATTAAGACTGTGTTTATAGCTAAGCGTATTTTCGTCGCGCTGCATTATGCGATTCGCTGCTAGCGATCAATTACATGCGTATACAGTTCGCTTCAACTGCATAAGCACAAATATTTTCTAAGCTACGTTGTCCATTTTTTCAAAACCTTGTGCCGTATTATATCATTTGATGATGCTAACTTTTTGCTTATGATGTTGAGAAAATAAATCAGAAAGAATAACTCAAACATAGGGGCGGGCTACAGTCCGCGCCTAGCTCAAACTTTGGTTTTTCAATAAAATTGTTTTATTTAATTGTGGGCGTGTCAGTAGGGGGATTTAAAAAAAATTTAAGTATGAGCATAAAGTGCACCTAGAGAGTATATACTATAAATTTCAGCTCCCTAGCTCAAACTTTGGACTTTCAAAAATAAAAAAATAAAAAATTGTGGGCGTGTCAGTAGGCGGATTTTGAAAATATTTACACATGAGCATAAAGGGCCCCTAGAGAGTATATATTATAAATTTCAGCTCCCTAGCTCAAATTTTGGTTTTTCAAAAAAAATATTTTATTTAATTGTGGGCGTGTCAGTGGGCGGATTTTGAAAATTTTATGTCCCAAGCAGTTTTATGGGCCAAAGATCATATATAAAAAATTTCAGCTTTCTAGCTCAAAATTCAATTTTTCCCAAAATTTGTTTTATTTAATTGTGTGCGAGTGGGCGATTTTTTCCAAAATTTTGTTTTTTTGAGTTTGTGGGCGTGTCTGTGGGCGGATTTCAAAAATTCTTAAACTTGATTATTTCGGGACCCTAGAGAGTATATGGTTAAAATTTGAGCTCTCTAGGTCCAGTTTAAAGGCCTAATTTTTGCCGACGGACGGACGGACATGGCTAGATCGACATTACTATCAATGCTGATCATAAATATAGTAACTTTTAGGGGTCTACGGGCGATATTAAGGTATGTTACAAACTATGCGTCAAAATTAATATACCCTTAGAATAGGGTATAAAAAGTACCGATATTTTTTCCCTGGTTCTCTTGCAAAGCATTCAATATGGAAAAATTCAGTTCAGAAACAAGTTTTTCTTAAAATATTTTTTTGTTCGTTATTTTAGTAGTGGGTACTGCTGCCTTTATTCGTAATAGTTTCCCTCCAGGCCAATTTAATAGCTGCAATAAGGGATTCTCTGTCCTCAAGCTGACGGCCAGACTCTTCTTTTTCTTTTCGTACGAACCATCCCCCAAACGTTTTCTATAAGGTTCACGTCCGGTGAGTATGGCGGCTATTGAGGCAATTCCACATTCTGCTCCTCTTTTCAATTTTTTACTATGCGCGCGGTGTGGATGGGAGCGTTGCCCTGCTTAAAAGTCCAGTTTAAGGGTTCAAAAATGCCTGCAAATTTAGGTTTTTTTTCAAATTTCCTTTACTACTTAATGCAGTCATTTTTGAGGTTTGGAACTCAAGCTCAACAGTGCCGTAGTAGCTAACTGCTCAACATATATACCATAACACCACATTCTCGACAATGATGCCGCGCTAAAAATCGTTCTTCTTTCCTCACATCGTGGAAGTAATAATTAAACCCATCATTGCAATCAAAATTAAACTTCTTCTCATCCGAAAAAACTACGTGACGCCAATCATTTTTCCAACTCATATGGAGTCTAGAGAATTCTAAGCGCATACACTTCCGCTTCTCGTTAAGTGGTGGTTTCTTTTGAATTTTCATCCGTTTTAGATGTTTGGCACTATTGGTAACCCTTCGCACTGTTACCGGCTTTCTGCTTTATTTTTGCCGCAGAGTCGCAGGAGTTGGAAGCACATCTTAAAATAGCTCTTCGATCAACTGCTATTATTGCCCTTTTTTGACCTCCTTTCATGTTTTTTCCGTACGAATCTTTGCTCCTTAAATAAGAATATACCACCCTAAAACTTCGTCCAATTTCGTTAGCTATAGAACTCCCGGTTAGTCCGTGTTCTTTTAGTAAATTTAGTAAATCGATTTTATCTCTTTCAACACTATTTAGAGATTTTGATCTACCCATTTCTCTTTGAAATACAATTAATCAAATAAAATTCGCTTTGAGCACTTCAACTGTTAATCTAATGCGTCAATCTCCATAGAATAAGCAGTGAAAATAATGACCTTGTGTCTATTCAGTTGACGCAAAATAAAACTGCATTTTTCCATGTTTTGCAAGAGAGCCAGAGAAAAAATATCGGTACTTTTTGAGTTATTCTTTCTGATTTATTTTCTCAATATCATAAGCTAACAGTTAGCATCATCAAATGATACTCGTATATTGCGGCACAAGGTTTTGAAAAGCGAATGTTAACAAATTGTTGTGTTTATTCAGTTGAAGCGAGGTGTATATGGAGACGGGGATGCAAATGATGCACTTCTCTATGATGTCTGCGTTCTTCATTGATTTGATGCAGTTGAAGTTGCTTATTTTTCAAATATTTCGAAAATACCCGTTTTCCATTATTAACACGCGCTTTATTTTAACTCGGATGTTGTTGACCTTACCACTGTCAAAACGCGAATGAAACTAGGTGAAATCGCTTTATCTTAAATATTCAATCGCTGGTAGCGATGTCGCTTGCGATTGCGCGAAAAGACATAAACACAGACTAAGAAGGATGTTGTGTACATATTTAATTATATCTGTTTTTTTACAACTTTTTTGTCAAAATCGCCCCAAAATGTGGATGTGGTAAAAACTTTGTATGGAGGAACTGTTACAAAAGATATTATCTACATTATTTCGTTAAATTGTTTTTTTACCTTATTAAAGATAGATACTGCACATCGACTATTGCAAGACCTGCAGGGACGTTGAAGAAATAGAATCTATACTTCACCTACAATGCGATTGCGCTGCCCTTAGGACTAAAAGATTGGAGATTCTTGGCACCTACTTCTTTGAGGGGTTGGAGGATCTGGTTGATATAAAGCTGAAGAAACTCCTAAGATGCATATATGAATCCGGCTGCGTCTAGTACAAGGTGGCGCAAAAATAACCTTCCGATGTTTTTTGGCTGTAATTTAAAAAATAATGAAAAACTTTGATTCTTCTTGTGGATTATTTTTATTTGGTCTTTTAATTTTTTTTACATCAAGTCGAGAATATGATGTCATGTAAATGGCCGCCGCCACAGTTGATTGTCATTTGAGCCCTTTTTATGGCATTTTCCATCACTGTGGCCAAAACTTCCGGCGATAGGTCCTCACATTGTTGACGGATATTGTCTTTAAGAGCTGCAAGAGTCTGAGGCTTGTTGACATAAACCCGCGACTTCAAAAAGCCCCACAAAAAGAAGTCTGGAGCGGTCAAATCAGGCGATCTTGCTGGCCAGTGCAAATCGCCAAAACGCGAGATTAGGCGCCCGGGAAATGCATCCTTCAGCATATCGGTTGTGGCACGTGCAGTGTGTGTCGTTGCACCGTCCTGTTGGAACCACATGTTTTCCAATACCAATTCATCAAGTTGCGGCAAAAAGAACTCGTTGATCATTGCTCTGTAGCGCTCACCATTCACAGTAACCGTTTGGCCCGCGACGTCTTCGAAGAAAAAAGTTCCGATGACTCCTCCAGCGAAAACAGCACACTATACAGTGACTTTGGGCGGGTGTAAGGGCTCTTCGTGGGTTACACGCGGATTTTCAGTGCCCCAGAAGCGTAAATTTTGCTTATTTACGTACCCGCTAAGATGGAAATGGGCCTCATCACTCATGATTATTTTTGATGAAAAATCATCTTCCTCTTGGTAAGCAGCTAACAGCTGATGCACCGTCTAGACTTTGTACGGAAACATCTTCAAATCCTGTACCAAAATTCGCTGTAAAGACCGTCGACTGATACCCATTTGCGTGGCACGTCGTCTGGTCGATGTCGACGGCGCTTCCATGACATCTTCGGCTACAGCAGCAATATTCTCTGCAGAACGGCTACTCCGGGGTCTGCCACGCCTGGCAGCATCTCGTGTTGTGCCAGTCTCTTCGAGGCGAGCGGTCAAAAGTCGCAGTGTTTCACCAGTAGGCGTTGGATGGGTAGGAAATCTGCGCCGAAATTCACGTTGTGCGAAAGTCACCGACCGATTATTGCTCAAATAAATAGTCACCAATATTCCGCGTTCTGGAGCAGTGTAGCGTAACATTGTTTATTAACGTGTATTTCGCATGTGTTTACTACACAAATGTCAAAACGGAACTGACATTAGGGGCCAATCGCAAAATGTATAGCATTTTCTGATAGGAGGATTACTTTTGCGCCACCTGTAGATTGACGGTTTTTTTTTTAAGTAGTGGGCGGATTCAAAAAATGTTTACACTTAATCAATTCGAGCCCCTAGAGAGTATATGTTCCGAATTTCAGTTTTCTACAGGGTGTTTTTTATAGAGGCATGCACATTTTTTTTTAAAATAAATGGAAACAAATTTAATGGAATGAACAAATGTTGGCTTTATTAGCTCAAAAATTTCGTGGCATTTAATTTTTAAAAATAATTTCTGGCATATGGCCTCCGTGACTGCGCCTTATGAACGCCATCCTGTCGGTCGAATTTTGCACCACTTTTTCGAGCATACCAGGCCTTATTTCGTCAATAGTGCGTCGAATGTTGGCTTCTAAGTGATCAATCGTTGCTGGTTTATCAGCATAGACCAGAGATTTGACGTACTCATACAAAAAGTAATCCAAAGGTGTCAAATCACACGAACGAGGTCCATTTCTTGAGACGATTCGGTCACCAAACGTTTGGCTCAACAAAGTCATGGTTGCACGCGCTGTATGGCATGTTGCGCCGTCTTGTTGGAACCATTTCTCCTCCAAATGATTTCCAATGACATGAGGAATAAAAAGATCACGAATAATTTGCCTGTAGCGTTCGCCATTCACAGTAATGTTGCCACCGGTTTCGGATTTAAAGACAAATGGGCCGATTACGCCTTCGGCATGTAAACCACAGCAAACAGTGATTTTTCGGGACTTTTTTAAGAGTCTCATGAGGATTGTGCCCACTCCAAAAACGACAATTCTGCTTGTTTGAGAACCCGTGAAGCCAGAAATGAGCCTCATCGCTGAAGATCATTTGACGATAAAAATCTAGTTCAATTCCAGTTGATTCTCAGCCCATTCACTGAACACACGACGCAATTGATGGTATGCTGGCAATAATTCTAGCACCAGTTGGATCTAATATGAATGTGGGCCAAGATCTTTCCTCAAAATTGTCCAAGTAGTGGACGGGCCGAGACCGGGTTGCTAAGAACGGTGTCGCATCCATAAATTCGGGTCCTCTCTCACACTCACGTCTACAGCCATGATGGCTTCTTCTGTACGCACGATACGGGCTCGATTTGGATGGATATTATCACAAAGAGTTAATGTGGTCATGAATCGATTCATAGTATTGCTTATTAGCTGCTCTGATGGATATTATGCGCACCGTTAACTTAATTGCTCTATAAGTTTGGTGAACAGATTAGTAAACGTTATTCTGGTGTAAGTCTTTCCATGGTGATTTGCCGAAGTACACTGAAAAAAAGTCAAACACACTTTATTAGTATGACAGCTATTTTGACAGTTATCCCTATTAGAAGTTGTATATTTAACTCTATAAAAAAAACATAGGGACGGGCTACAGTCCGCTTGGGCGAACTGTTGGATACCCTATTCTTATTCCTATCCCTCATAAGTGGGCGTGACAAAAGTCTAAGTATGGTTGAATTGTTAAGAACGCTCTACATATTTTGTTATATAACATTTAAAGGATTTTATCAAAAAAAAACGCTCCCTAGCTCAAACTTAAGTGTTTCAATAAAATTGTTTTATTTAATTGTGGGCGTGTCAGTAGGCGGATTTAAAAAAAAATAACACATGAGAATAAAGGGCCCCTAGAGAGTATATATTATAAATTTCAGCTCCCTAACTCAAACTTTGAATTTTCAAAAAAAAAAAAAAAAAAAAAAATTGTGGGCGTGTCAGTGGGCGGATTTTAAAAATATTTACACATGAGCATAAAGGGCCCATAGAGAGTGTATATTATAAATTTTAGCTCCCTAGCTCAAACTTTGGATTTTCAAAAATTAATATACCCTTAGTCTAGGGTATAAAAAAATTCTTTTATTTATTTGTGGGCGTTTCAGTGGGCGGATCTTGAAATTTTTTTATCCCGAGCAGTTTTAGGAGTCATAGATCATATATACAAAATTTCAGCTTTCTAGCTCAAAATTCGATTTTTTCCAAAATTTTGTTTTTTTGAGTTTGTGGGCGTGTCTGTGGGCGGATTTCAAAAATTCGTAAACTTGATTATTTCGGGACCCTAGAGAGTATATGGTTAAAATTTCAGCTCTCTAGGTCCAGTTTAAAGGCCTAATTTTTGGCGACAGACGGACGGACGGACGGACGGACGGACATGGCTAGATCGACATTACTATCAATGCTGATCATAAATATAGTAACTTTTAGGGGTCTACGGGGAATATTAAGGTATGTTACAAACTATGCGTCAAAATTAATATACCCTTAGAATAGGGTATGAACACCCTATTGCTCGAATTTGAGGGTCTTCAAATTGACGACTGCCGGACAAAAGGACATGGCTAGCGGGACATAATTCTCGATGCTGACAACAAATATAGTAACTTTTAGATAGCTACGACCAATGCGTGTTACTAACTATGACTCGAAATTAATAAACCCTAAGGATATGGTATTTTAGTAGAGCAGCTTTTTTATTATGAAAGCTAAAATTATTAGCGCACTTTCACGCTTTGCAATGATAAAGAAAACAGGTGCAATGACGACCTCTCGGTGGCGATCTATACCCATTTTCTTTTGGTGAGAGGTAGATCGCAAGCTCTGGTTGGTTAGCAATATCGCATTTGGTGCAAATCGCGTGTCAAATTAACATCCCTTTTATTCCCATTTAATGAGCAACAAAGTTAAAGTTTTCCGCAGAACTCATCTTGTCTATCACACTGTGAGCCATTGGCCTCATGCTTACTACATAAACCGATACATACAAAATAGTCGCACACAAGAAATGAATTACTGTCTTTATAGTGCGGGAGTGGGTGAATAGCTAACAGCAGAATGACTTCTATGGCCGGCAACTTTTCTGGCTTCGACAAAAGCAAATTTAACAACAATAAGGAATTCTCAAAGTATACACAACGCATCCGGGAATATGTCTTGATGGAGTGCTTATTAAATTAATGGCAAATTAGTTTGGGGACAGAATCGCTTGAAATAGAAATATGTATTTTCGCCCCCTCACAAACTATTATAATGCTGCGCCACTCATCGTTACCAATGGTGATGATGACCCTTGAAACTACATAAATACTCTATAAGTATTTTTTTCTTTGTTTTTGTTTTATAGTCTGGCGCATCCATAAATTATCGCTCCATAAAGCAATTAATTTGCACTTTCATTTCATGCCGTGCCCACTCTGTACAAGGATGGCAATATCTAAGATCTTTGGAGGGTTAATATGCTGTCGAAGGGATTTCCAATCCTTCATCCCTTCATTCCAGGCCAACAGCATTGATGAGTAGCGTTGCAAAAATAATAGCTTTTCTGTATTAGATGTGGGGGGATTTATTGAAAAAATAAAAAAAAAGTATGATATGGCAAAAATTCAACAGATTATAATCTTCGAACTGGATGAAGCAGAAACGATGCACTGGGTGAGCATAAATTGCTGCTGCCTGACTGGACGCAATCACTCAGCCCTGGTCGACTGTGTGCATGCAGTTATTATACGTATGGATGTGGGATTAGATAGATGAATGAGCACAAGCTTTGTTGGTTCGCTGGTCATTCTAATGTTAGAGCAAATGATTCAATTTACTGCCTGCAGACTGTGATTGATTGCAGATGGGTAAACAGAACGTTGGTAGTGAAAAGCATGAAATTGCAGTGTCTTCCTACTATACTACCTATTAATTGACGATGAACGTTGTAAGTGCGAGTATATAGAGCTAATATTCATATGAGACACTAAGGTTTGTGCGAACCTTTAATTTTGACACAAATGGAAAGGACCTACAGTTTTAAACAGAATTCGATCGGCAAATTTGAGAAGCTTTCCTTGACAATTATTATACCCTTGGGTATTGGTAAGTCTTTCGCAAAAGGTGGGCCGGTGCAATCAGCCTTTAGGTGTTCCAGATGACATTTAATGCAGGGTGTCCGTGACTCAGCTTTTGAAAATAAAACACAAATAATGAATATATTTACATAGCTCTCTCTCTCTCTCTCTCTCTCTCTCTCTCTTTTCTTAACACATTGACTGCCTAGCCAATTTTCGAAAAATAGCTAAAGGTGAACAAAAAAAAAATGCTTAGGTGTTTCATTGTCAATTTTAATCTTCAATAAAAACCACATTTTCGCAGATTTACCCGAACCAAGTGTACTACAATGATCACCAGAGGCCAGGCTTTTACATTTCTATTCAGTTTGTTCCTAGTGTCATTCATTTTTGAATGCCATGGCATGCATTGGAATGTTACCGTCATACACATATGAATGACGTGGCCCCCACGGAAACATGAGTGTCATTCATACAAGGTGGCGCAAAAGTTCTCAGGTGGCGCAAAAGTTGTCACCCGATGTTCTTTCGCTGTAATTTATTCTATGAATGAAAAACTTAGGTTCTGCTTTTGGATTATGTTAATTGGTGCCTTAAGTTTTTTCTGTATAGTTAACTTCACAAATGTCAAAGTAGAATTTACATTTGCCGCCATTTGCAAAAATTATAGCTTCTTCCGATAGAATGATGACTTTTGCGTCACCTTGTATTTGAATGAGGTGGCAGTCAATGTGTTAAACGATGAGGTTCTGATCTGGGCTAAAGGGATCATTACCGTCCCATTTCACTGCATGGTGACTACTGGTCCTAGGCACGCTGTACCACGATTATTGCAGAGGTTGCAGAGACTAAATCGAATCCATTCGACACATATATAATATGCGAATGCCCAGCTCTTAGAACCATCAGATTAAAGTTTATTGGGACGGGAGCTACTTCTTATGTGGAGCTGGGAATCTGGTTGATAGAGAGCTGAGGAAGCTTCTTAGATTTACATATAAATCCGGGTGACTGTGGGGAAGCGAATGAAGAGCTGTTAAACAGCGGTTTTTTTTGTTCTCCTTTCAAGTCTTCAAATTTCTAGAATCTTAAAAAGGGACACAATGGACCCAATTCAAGTGTTCTCGTGTTCCAATCACACAGAGGCCCAGTAACACCAAACGTTTTTTTTTCGATGCCCCACCTCTTGCAAACGTCTGACAAACATCCAAGAGTATCACTTGTCCTGAGAAGCTTCTCAAATTTGCCGTTCAGAGGCGTAAAATTATAGGTACATTCCACTTCGCACACGCAAATAGTTGGAGAAACGAGGTTTTAACCCTTTTATTTTTTTATTTTTCGTAGCGCAGATGACTAGATAAAGCATTCTAAAAATTGAATTTAAAAAATAAAAATAAACCTATTGTCGTTTTGCATATACAAAGGCATTTTTTTCTTTTAGAGGCACCTGACATCTGGATAAAGTTGTTGAATATAGAAGCGTTTTCTACCTGGCAGGTGCTGCATTAAAAACTTATAGCAATAGTAAAATTGCGTTAGACGTTAATTATATTTTGTAAGCGCTGTCAAACCCAAAAATTCACCAAATCTGCGATATGAGCCAAGTTGACAAGATTTAACTAAGTTTCAGCTGCCTGCCCGATAAGAACTTATTTAAGGCCAGTATGATTTTCCACTGGTTGTAAACCAGGAATCAGTGAACTATTCTCTTAACATACTTTAAAACCCGATCCTTAGGCATTATAATTTCGCATCATTGTTTGTCGCATGCATGCAACTTCATTTGTGATCAATTCATCATTGAAAGTTGTGTCGAACTAGCCATGTTCATCCGTCCGTCTGTCCCTAATTTTGAGTCCCTAAGATTTGAGATAGAAATCAAAAATTTGGAACATTACATACTCCCTAGACGCAATAGGGGAATTTGAAATTTACAAAGCTTACAAAACAGACAGAGACAACTTACTTAGGTAACGATAAACTAATCATGAAATCAAATCCACTATTTGACACAGCCATTGCTTATCACAACAGACAAAAAGAGACAGAAACAATCAACTCCAACAGCCCCACACCCATACAACAATAGAATTAAGAATAATAACAAAAACTTTATTGACAATGATTCAGTTTTCGCCCGATGATGAAGATACTGCTTCGAAACGCGTCGCAATAAAAACAAAAAAAAAATATGAAGTTGTGAAATTTAAAACGTATAATAAAAGATATCAAGAAAAATAAAAAATTGTTTGAATTAAATATCACATCCAACAATTAGCTACTCTCTAGGGACCCTAAATGATGAAGTGTAAAGATTTTTCAACACCGCGTACGGACACGTCCATAATACCGCACCCACTTTTTGGGGCTTTATAACAATATGTGTACACAATATGTTTCTCAATAATTCGCTCATATACCGCTATTTGCAACATCCACTTTTTGGGGTGTTTTTGACATACGCTGTGTTTCTGAATACCTGCTTACCAAATGATAATAACAGTACATATAAGAAAAATATATAGGCAATGTCCTTCTTTAAAAGATATTTATATGGATTGAACCGCAGTTATCCCCTGTTTAATATTGACTATCCTACTAATATTATGTTGTTAAAAAGGCTGTGATAATTACCGTTCTATCAAGCTTATGTCATACGCCACGAAGATCGGTGAGTGCGTATTAGATAGCCAGTTCCGGAAAATAATACGGCTATCTGATGACCAGTAAATCAACCACAGATGCAATCCACATTATAAGAACCGTGATGGATCGTGTTTCCTTAAAGGATTTGCATATGGTGTTGGTTGATTTTGGAGAAAGTTTTTAATAGACAACCACGAGATCTGTTATGGGTGAAATTAGACAACGAGAAGATCCGCTCACATACAGCTGAGATGAAGATGTTTCACCTGACAGCAAGAGAAACAAAGTTTGATCGAATATGAAGATCCAACATCCAAGGACGCCTTCACATAAAGAAACCTATCTCAAAGAAAATGGAGCACTACCGCTCAGTTGGTATACTGTCATGTTCAAAGGAAAGATCCAACGAACAACATCAAAAAGGCAATTTCGATTATCGTTTCTTTACAATCGCGAAGGAGAGGCAGGCCTTTAACGTCCTGGATTGCACAAATGCAACAACACCACTATTTGATTGGCCTCAGTAACAAAATGAATAGAGTCAGGAGACCTGCCGATACATTTGAAGACAATCCCGCGAACGCCATTGGCAGTGAATTAGCGGGGTTTTGATACCTCTATTGCAGATCATAACCTCGTCGTTACAGGGAAAGAAGGAGAAGACTATTTTGTTGAAGAATGGCATGATGCCAGAATGGGTTATATGCTTTTTTAACAAATCGCCCAGTAACACATTAAAATAAAGGTTGTTTATAGAAAAAGTTAAGGGAATTGAAGACTATGTTCTTCTCGAAAATGCAGACCAAAAACTTTAGCCTGTGACTTTGTCCGCGTTGACTTTGAGTAACTTTTGCGATCGTTAACCTTAACCGCATGATATTATTGTAATATGTTAACATTTGACAACAAATTATGACAAAAAACAGTCTAGTCGCTAGCCACTCACTTTGGCCATGTCCGTCCTCGGGACAATTAATTCTCTTGGAGGTTTGCCGAACTTTCGCAATAGTATAGAGCAGAGGAAAAACATTTTAGGAGTTACTGGACCCGGCGCGATTTCAACCTAAGACCCCTCGACTATCAGTCCAACGCACTTTTTACTTTTACTTTTAAATTCATTTTTATTAATTATTAGCTTATATCAACTTAAATACTAGACAAAAATGATTAAATCTAACTTAAAATTAACAGGATACTTATTCTAGATTATTGATCCTTATGCGGACGCCCTAAACTTAACTCTATCTTATAATTATTGCCTTTCGGCCTAAAAACTATTTTACGGACTAATCTTACATAATTATGTTTTCATCGAGAAAATTGTTAAGAAAACTCGGAATCTTTATCAAATTTAATATTTTTATATAAAAAAGAAACAAATTACAAACTACCTACTCTACTTACTTAAACTACTTAGCATATTATAACTATAATTAGGATTCTGAGCACTCGTTGCCTTGCGCAACAAGTGGTCAAAATCCCAATTGCTTTCCGAGCGCCTGGCAGTCGTCAACGTGCACACGCGCCGCCGTGAGCCGACTGAAGCCTTACAACGTCAGTCAACTCCCGGAAGCACCACCACACGTTGGCGAGCCCGGCCTCTCCCAAAAACGCCCGAGCTGACTTAATCTAACTTATAAGCTAAGAGGATGTTGCCTAGAGTAACGCACCGTCCTGGGAGGGCATGTTGACCCCTCCCGCCTCAACAAGCCACCAAAATTCGGCGAATTGCTTTTCCGTGTCGAATCTATCCCTCTCCGATATTTCGGTACTAAAACGGAGGAGCTCATGAGCATTGGCGACGTCCCCGTCATGGAGGAGCCGCTAATCTCTCGCGCTGCGGTAGCGATGGTATAAGACCGGGATACCATCCCTCGTCTGTACCAGCCCTTTTGAATCAATATGGATAAATGCCTCTGGCGGGATAAAGCCAGACCGGAGCGTACTCTCTATGTACATTTCATTGGGGTAGTAAGCCCCAAATATCAGACTATTGTCGCTGGCCATCGCCATTGCAACGTGCCTTCGAGTGACCTTAATGAGGAAATTGTCAATCCTATTCAACTGAGCCCCATCGTATAGGACCTTGTTGGGATTTTTTTTTTTTTTTTTTTTTTTTTTTTTTGTCGGGATGTGTGAAACTTTCTGCACTGGAGCACTCAGACTCAATACTGGTCCATTGTACTGCCAGGCAGACACACCACATTTTACTGTGGGAATTTACTCGTTTTTCTAAGAAAAACGAGAAGGCGCTTCAATGATAAGGAGCTTAGGTTTACAGCACTCACCATTTCCGCACCAAATACCTGCCACCTGATACGAGCAAAAGCAGGACAATCACAGACGAAATGTTCCGCAGTGTCGTCGCTTTCTCCACAGGCTTCGCAGATGGTGGTGTCGCTTAGGCCTAGCACCTTAAGGTGTTTGGCAAAAGCGTAGTGTCCCGTAAGAACGCCAGTAGTCTGTCTGCAGTCTTTTCTGTTGAGAGACAACAAGAATGCCGCGGATTTCCCACAGACGTCGGGGAGCATTTGCTTAGTCTGTCTGCATCCTGGAGAGTCATGCCAACGGCGATTGTGTTCATAGGAAACCCAACCGTCAATGGAAGCCCTGACCGAGGACGCAGGCAGACAGATCGCAGGTTCAGGTCCTGAGAGGTCCCCCTCTGAGCCTTGTCTAGCAAGTTCATCGGAGATCTCATTTCCCGTGATCCCGTTATGACCCGGGACCCAGACAAGTTTAAGTGAATTCAGCCTTCCGACCGAATTCAGAGATATCTTGCATTCACGTACTATTTTGGAGGTAGTTAAGGGTTTGAGTAAGGCCTTAAGCGCAGCCTGACTGTCGCTACAGACGCAGATACTTCGCCCCCTCCACCTGTTCCTCGTAACATAGTCCATGGCCATTAGGATAGCATAAGTCTCTGTTTGGAAGACTGACGCCTGTTTGCCTAACGGAAAGAAAAGTCTAACGCTATCGCTCTCCACGAAGACACCAGCACCAGATCCTTGATCGGTTTTGGAGCCATCCGTAAAGATTCGACTGCATTCCCTTCCAGGTTCAGAGTCCGGCCAGAGCCAGTCCTGGACGCGAGGAAAGTCGACCTCGTATTTGCGCTTTAGCCGAAGTTCCGGTGTCATCGCATCAGACGGCATATCCATAAGACAGGAGTCGAAGGACAACCGTTGCGCAAGTTCATCAAAACTCCAGTGCGAGTTATACCAAAAGCCACCTCTTGTAAGACGTGAGATAGCCTTGATTGTACAGCCCATGATGTAAACATCAAGGGGCGGAAGGTTCAATAGTGCATCTAGGCTGGAGCCAGGCGTGCTGGGGAAGGCCCCCGTGCAGCCGAGACATACCTGCCTTTGGAGTTTGGCAAAAGCAGCAGTGACGTATTTACGTGAAAGCTTATTCCACCAAACAACCGATGCGTATGCTATAAATGGTCTTATCATAGCCGTATAAATCCATAGGACTCTTTTCGGTGATAAGCCCCATGTCTTGCCGAAAATGCCTTTGCACTGCCAGAAAATAGACAGCGCCTTGGCAGTCTTCAGCTCAACATGTTTGGACCAAAGAAGTTTGCTATCCAGGATGACTCCCAGATACTTTGCTTCATTGGAGAGTTGGATTGTGACGCCTTTTAGCACTGGCTGAGTCAACCCGACCAGCTTCCTCCTTCTCGTAAAGAGAACAACCTCAGTTTTAAGAGGATTGACCGAGAGCCCATTCCTAGTGCACCATTCGTCGATCACGTCAAGGGCCGCCTGCGCCTTGGCGCATATAGTCGCTAGGCATGATCCAACAGAAAGCACGGCAACATCATCCGCGTACGCCTGAGCGTAAATATTAGAACTGTTGAGTGCGTTCAACAGAGAGTCGACCAGCATACACCACAGCAGTGGAGACATGACGCCGCCTTGCGGGCAGCCTCTGTTTACCCCCGCCATAACATAGCGGCCACAATCCGCATCCGCAACCAACGTTCTATTCATTAGCATTGCTTTAATCCACAACACCAATGGTTCGTCTACTCCGTGTTGTCTGGCGGAGCTGCACATGCTATCAAAAGTCGCATTGTCAAAAGCACCCTCAATATTGATGAAAATGCCCATCGCGTATTCTTTCCTGTCAAGCGCGCCTTCAATTCTACCAACTAGATTTTGGAGCGCAGTCTCGCAGGATTTTCCGCGTTGATAGGCATGTTGCATCGGAGATAGTGGGTGCAATCGTAAAGCACCTTTGCGCACGTGAAGCTCGACCAGCCTTTCCAAGCTTTTCAGCAAGAAGAAGAGAAACGTGAAAAGAAACCTTGTTGGGATAGTATTTTATATAGTTGGATTCGGGCATTCGGAACAACCGGAGACAGGTCCTAAGACATTGTCTCTCCAAAACCCGAATCTTTTCCATATAACTAGGCGCTATATTAAACCACAATGGGTAACCATAAGCGATGATCGGCCTTATAAGGGCCACGTAGCAAATGACCTTCACTCTAGAGTCAAGTTGACTGCTATGAAACAGTCTCCTTGTCAGAGCATAAGCCTTCTTGGCCCCAGCAAGACAAGCAACTATATGTCTATCGAAATACAGATACTGGTCAAGCCAGATACCCAGATATCTAACTACGCTTCTCATCGCCAATGGCTGCCCATTTTGTCCAATAATGGCCAATTTCTTACAGTTTTTTTCTGGTATCCCTAGAGGCCCCAGCCAATGGAGTTCTGAACAAGATTGTTTCCGTCTTCTTAAAGTTGATTTTCAACTTCCAGTCGTCGCAATATCGCTTAATTTGATCGAAGTCACGCTGCAAAAGGATATTAATGACCTCGATTTTAGGACCTGATCTGTATGCCACCAAATCGTCAGCATACGCTATAGCATGTCTGAGTGAACCCACCAGATCACTCGTGTAAATGTTAAATAGGATCGGAGAATTGACCGCCCCCTGCTGTAAACCGTTTTTAATTTCAAAGACTCTGCTCGAAGTCACGTTGCCACATTTGACAACGAACTTCTTTCCCATAAGCATATTATAAATTACATATAGCAAAGGTTTGTGCATCCCGCGCCTGGTCAACTTGTAGAAAAGTCCCTCTAACCATACGGTGTCGAAAGCCTTCTCAAAATCAACCAGACAAGCACCCGTGCATTGGTTCTTGCATTTATTCCACTGAATGTCGGAAACCAGTTTCGACGCGGCATGAATAGTGTCATGCCTCGCCCTGAAACCAAACTGGTTGTCCGGGATTATGTTATTGTCGTCGACCCACTTTAACAGAGCTCTATTGACAACCTTTTCAAAGACCTTGCTAATATTCGGAAGCAAACTAATTGACCGCAGATTGGCAGGGTTCGTCCTATCTTTACATTTTTTCGGGATAGGGTGTACCACAGCTACCTTCCAATGCGCCGGATAATGTGCATTATTCAGCGCATTGTTAAACAGCGTGGTGAAAATATTTACAGCCTCCAAAGGCAGGTGTCTCAATACGACGTTTGGGACACCATCCATCCCCGCCGACTTTTTATTCTTTAGTGACTCGAAGATGCACAGAAAATCATCCTTCGACACGAACTAGTGCGATGCATATCGGCCATTGGCGACAACTGCATTAGCATGGTTTTCATCAGTGAACACGGTGAATCCGTTATTCTCAGATCGCCAATTCTCAAGCTCGGTGCGCAGATAGAAGTGGCTCACCAGAGCCCTATTCTCAATGTCGTGGTTACGGCGAACAGGATTGTTCACCGTATACACGGCCTCGAAACAAGCGCCCAGCAAATCCACTTTCTCCTGTGGGTCCTCGACCACGAAAAAATCGTCGTTTGAAGCGACAGTCCAACGCACTCACCACTTAACCACTGAGTCCACACTAAGCTTCTGCGCATCAACCGTTGAAGTGAGTTCAAAATTTATTGCAAGCTTATTATGTGCTAACATTTTGAACAAAATTGCATATAAACTTAAATTTCCAATATATCGTCTTGAAGAGCAAACTGACATAAGTCAAAATTCTTCATTTTCAGAAAAGCCATTTGAAGTTTTTCATAACTTAAAAAAATCATTTCAGTTTTGAATTTCAATGAACACCAAAAAGTTGTAAAGTAAAAAAGTATTATTTTTTTTATTCTTTCAAGTATATTCAAATTACTACAAAAAGCGGTTTTTCCAAAAAAAATATTTGACTTATGTCATTTTACATCCAAATTGCTACTAATTTAAAAAATGGTGTGAAAGTGTCGTTTTGTTTTGATCGATTATAATTATTATATTATATAAAATAAAACATAGCTTATTAGTAAAGTGGCACTTCTTAAAGTAATCAAAAGAACTTTGAAGTTCATCAACTAGTTTTGTTCCAAGGTAAAATGACTTAACGCAAATTAAAACGTTTTACTACAAAAATAAATTTACTGAAATTTGGCAGTAAAATGACACAACACGAAAAGTGTCACTTTTCAAGAAACTTATTTATCACGATTTCATATTTTTTTTAGAAGCAAAGTGTTACAAATGAAAAAAAGTCATTTAGCTGGGAAAACAACAGGGATGTTTCCTTAAATTCAAAAAGACACTTGTGCCCTCATGCTGTCAGTTTAAGAGTTATACGAGTACATAGTTATGACGGTTTGATAGAAAAATTGTATTTTTTTGCGATTCGTTCTGTATAGTTAACTCAAAAGCATCAAATTTTGACTTATGTCAGTTTGCTTTTCAAGCTACGATATATTTCATAATTCTGCATCCATATTGAAATTAATATTTATAAAGTTTTTAAAAACTTCACTTTTCTCAAAAGCGGCTCTCTAGCCCCAGCGATTGAGCAAATATTTGGTGAAGAAGCATTATGTGCTAAAGGAACATGGTAATACTTCATTAACACTTGAGTGCCATAAGTAACCGCCCAAATTCAGACATAAATGGAATGGTACTAAAAGTCAGCCGTACGGAACTCATCTTCTTGGATTCTAATCACTTCCCGTTCATATTTCACAATTTCACATCATAATGTTCATTAAGTCGCATCCTTCTTCTACCCCAAAAGGTATTTAACAGAATGTACAATTAATCAATCTAAGTCCAGGCTATAGAATCCTAAACAGAGTAACATCTATTATAGCGTCAGCAAAAGAGGAGTCAAAAAGAAATCACCCCACATAAATATCCTTCACGTGCACATTTCCCTTATTTAATACTTAATCGAAAGAAGGACATCATCTCCTCGAAAAATGTTTTGCCTTGGCATGGTAAAATGTTGGCAGAACACCAGATGGACAGATCACGTATTTATCTCATTAAAAACACATATTAGCGCGAACAAGCGAACTTAAGATGTCCATTGCGCTGCTCCGGTGCTCGGCAAGAAATCATTTAGAATTCAATGCATGTAGAAAATGACTATACGAAGTTCTATTTAATTTCGACGTTCTGAAGCGGAATCAACTTGTAATACAATGCGGCAAATAATATACATAGTGGATTCCGTTTGAACATTCTTTCCGAGCCATCAGTTCTTTCAACACCATTGCTGGTGCAATCGCCAAATAATAAAGGGTGTTGAAGTAGTTGAAGGACGAGTACTGAAATGATGTCCCATTCTGTTGACCAAATTGGATTCTGCTCTCTTTTTCTCCCTCTCTTTCTTTCTCTCTTTGGTTACATTGGCATTTTTGTTTTCCATTTTGTTCTGTAGTTTCGTTTTTATTTTTCCAAATTTTGGTGGATGTTTTCTTCCAAACGATGACCGTGACTTGAAGAATTTATAAAGTCAACTTGAATTCGGATCAGGATTCAAGCTAATAGGATTATTATTTCTTTTGTTTTGGTTGCACAGATGATGCGCAGTCTGTTTTTCAAGGCAATCTTTTAAAAGTGTAAGAGTACGGGTCATTAGGACACCAAGCCTTTTTCTTAGTACAGTATTAACCGGGCCGGATGAATGATCGTCAAACGTGCAAGGATGCTGGCCAGTATAAGGACGGTATTTGTTTTCAATTTTGTTTTTGTTTTCCTATTAGTTTTATCTTTAGGCTTGGAGGAGTTGTATGCTTGTTTCGAGTTCTCCCACGGTGATCTATTTCGTCTGCAAAATACTAAATTATTTTGTCGGACAATTTGTCTTTTAAAAAAAATAAATGAACAATCTGAACAATCTGCAGTTTGTTTGCATTTAGCCGCAGCTCCTACACAGGAGTCACGCGATTTATTAATTATACCCTATTCCAAGGGTATATTAATTTTGACGCATAGTTTGTAACATACCTTAATATTGCCCGTAGACCCCTAAAAGTTACTATATTTATGATCAGCATCGATAGTAATGTCGATCTAGCCATGTCCGTCCGTCCGTCCGTCCGTCCGTCTGTAGCCAAAAATTAGGCCTTTAAACTGGACCTAGAAAGCTGAAATTTTAACCATATACTCTCTAGGGTCCCGAAATAATCAAGTTTACGAATTTTTGAAATCCGCCAACTCAAAAAAACAAAATTTTGGAAAAAATCGAATTTTGAGCTAGAAAGCTGAAATTTTGTATATATGATCTATGACTCCTAAAACTGCTCGGGATAAAAAATTTTCAAAATCCGCCCACTGACACGCCCACAAATAAATAAAACAATTTTTGTATACCCTATTCTAAGGGTATATTAATTTTTAAAAATCCAAAGTTTGAGCTAGGGAGTTGAAATTTATAATATATACTCTCTATGGGCCCTTTATGCTCATGTGTAAATATTTTTAAAATCCGCCCACTGACACGCCCACAATTTTTTTTTGAAAATTCAAAGTTTGAGCTAGGGAGCTGAAATTTATAATATATACTCTCTAGGGGCCCTTTATTCTCATGTGTTATTTTTTTTTAAATCCGCCTACTGACACGCCCACAATTAAATCAAACAATTTTATTGAAACACCTAAGTTTGAGCTAGGGAGCGTTTTTTTTTGATAAAATCCTTCAAATGTTATATAACAAAATATGTAGAGCGTTCTTAACAATTCAACCATACTTAGACTTTTGTCACGCCCACTTTTGAGGGATAGGAATAAGAATAGGGTATCCAACAGTTCGCCCAAGCGGACTGTAGCCCGTCCCTATGTTTTTCTATTTCTTTTGCTGATTACAGCGCATTGAAAGACAGCGCAGGGGAAGTACCTATTCAGTCTAAAATTTAAAGGCTTTGTGCTATGGCGGATATGATTTGAGTTTTAGCTATTAATTAAGAACCTTCTGAGCTGGTGACTAAGATAGAGCTGATGCATATTGCCAAAAACTGTAGACGATGTCGTGTGGGCACATTATAAGTTATAGGACCCACAATGAAAAGCAGGGTCTTTCTTACAGTGAGTAGGTTAAAATGAAGAAACAATCTCAGATCGCCTCCAGAGAGCGACTGGCGCAAAAAAGTTGACTTCATTGTGAACTCCAGGAAAAGCGCAGCAGTAGCTTTCACCATAAAAGAAAACTGGACTCTGGACAACTATTTGACACAACTTTAATCTTCAAATGAACTTAAATATTTGGGTGTAATCATTGACCATAAAAACTCACCTGGAACTATCATATAAAAAAAGAAACATAGACCAAGTAAGGATTTCGCTATGGACCTGCAAAAGTCTAAAACTGGGGTCCAAACAGTAGGATGACGCTGTGGATGAGAACACAACTATTGCTATACCCATTTTCACCATTGTATCACTCTCACTGGCTGGTGGCAAGCAAAAATAAAGCCCAGGCAAAGCTGAACAAATTGCAAAGACCAGCCTTAGTGCGGAACGAAAACAGCACCTACCTACCTACCTAGCCTTGGAAGTCCTATAAACCTTTCCCCTCCTCATCCATACAAACAGAAAGAAGCAATGGCAATCGCCTAAACCCTTCTCCCAATAGATGAAAGCAACTACAAACTAATTAACGCAGACCTGGTTTACGAACTCAGTAGGAATGAATAACTAGGAATAACCCTTCGTTTTGTAACTCTTGTTTTTTTATACTCGCTTCAACTATTGTATGCCTTTCACTACTTTATAAGATATTGTATCTTACTGTGCATAGGTAAATCGCTAAATAAATAAAAATAAATAAATAAAAAAAAAATAAAAAAAAACCCTTGCATCCTATCCAACGTACTGTGTAAACGTCTCAACCCGTTCTGCAACACTCTTATCGGATCAAAGAAAATCTGACCCAGCTGTGTTGCGTGCCATTTGTTGAAACACGCAAAGGCGGTGTGTCGTGTGGAAGAAGCTTTTCCGAATTATTCCAAACCGGATTCCAGCAAGGAGACTTTTTCATTCTTATTCTGGAGAAAATAGTGCACAGGGCAGGTTTTAAAACGGATGGCACTATCTTCAATAGATCTGTCACGCTACTGGGGTATGCGGGCGATATCGACATCATCCGCCCTTCGAAACGTGCCGTGTTAGATGCTTTTACGGGGATTGAAGAGCAGTCGAAATTGGTTGGTTAATGAGGACAAGACCATGTACAAGTACATGCTATCAACAAACAAACAAACATCTGTCCACCGCCTGGGACAAAACGTCACTATTGATAGCAATAAATTCGAGGTAGTTAAGAAGTTCATCTACTTTGGAGTACAGATGAATTCGTTGTGGCAAAGTTATACGGAGAAAACTAACTTCATATTGCACGCTGAAACACATGCTAAGAAATCTGCATCAGGAAAATCTAAAAAGAAATATCACCAAAATATTCATTTCATTCGACAGCAGAGTGGCACTGCTATTTACGCCTTTGATATCACTTCAAAGAAAGTCCGGCATTGCCTCAAACTACTCACAAAATTAGCCAGCACAAAAATAACTCACTAATCTGGATGCCAGATCACAGAATGCAATAAATAAGCAGAAAAGGTACCCAGAAAAGGATATGCTAAGACCATTCTGAATATGCTCATGAGCTCAGCAAAAGGTTGTATCAATAAATGGTAAGACACAAAAGCACTGCATTGCTACAGGGAAACCGAAGATAACAGACATCCTAATCATTTTAAACTAATCAATTCTTTTAAAAGAACCATCAACTCCTACAACTAAAAAGAGGGAAGATACATACAGCCATGCAACTAGCTAAAGACAACATTTATGAGCAAAGAAACGAAGAAATAGCAAAGCATATCATTTGCCAATGTGATTGCTGAGCAAGATCACGTCTACGTTTCCTAGGCAAACCTTACCTTGAAACAGATAATATTTCTCTTAGCTCGCCAAAAGACTAAGCTTGAATTCATTAAAAAATTCCTGTTCATGATCAAACTCTGAAAACGAGGACATAACAATAGGCCCAGCTGCGGCCACATTGTTGATGGTACTAAGGCTGAAAACACACCGGATAAAGCAAAACGTTTTTGATTCGATAGTCAAAAAAACATATTTTATTTCAACACACACACCAAGCGAAACAGAATGTAACAAAACAAAACGTTTTGTATTCTTGCTTCATTTGTTGTGTGCTGAAATAAAACAAAATTGAATTCGCGACTTGCTTTTAGTGTTGTTCAACATGTGGTCGGACTCAGACTATTTCTATCCACAGCTTATCAATAGTAACTTTATTATCATGTTCCTTATCTTTATACTTATAGATAGGGCTTCTTGCCTCAATTAAAAAAAACAATTTTTCTCCATCTACGTCCATATTTGTTAAAGTAAACCGGAGTATATCCATATAATGAGTAAGTAGGGACTGTCATATTTTTGACTGAAGGGTTATTGTAGAGGCTCATAATTAGGTGTAATCATTAACAAAAATAATCAGAAAAACCAGCCATAAACCATTTTAAGAATAAATCAGGTACCACTGCACGTAGTGAAAAGGATCAAGGCATGCGTCTTTAAAGGGGCCCTTACACGGTCAATCGGTCGACATCATGCATCGTGTATGTGTGGATTGACGTTACCCCTTACACAGTTCAATCGATTGACGTGCAATTTTTAGTTTTTGTGAGTTTTCGTGGTGTACGGATGTGCGATGAGTAAAATGGATGATTGTTTTGCATATATTGCTCTTGCAATATATTCTTGAATTGTACTGCGAGATGCCTTACACGGAGATTCGCTGTCTTTAATGAAACTAATTTCATTAAAATACTAGAGTTGGTTCACTGAAATTATCAACACCGGGTCCGCTTTTGTTTAATTCATTTATACGTTTTAGCTCGCACCGAAAATTCGTTCTCAACGTATTTATTTTTCTGGTGACATCCGCTTTTTGTGCATCAGGATACTTTTCTTTATACTTTTGCAGTAAAACTTAATATTGTTGCATTTTTTTGTTTCGGTCTCTATAATCTTTCCCTTTGACATCCCATAAACTCGATAATAACCATCGGTCTTCATCTTCCTTCAGTTTTCCGCACATGTTTTCGCTTCCGCGACACAAAACACAATGAAGTAACTACGTCAATCCAACCCTTACACGTATCAATCGGCATGCAAAATCAAACTTGCTTTGATTTTCGTCAATCAGACTTCACCAAATGTGTATGACTCATACAGATACATTTTCACAAACACATGCTAGTGTTTGATGTCATTCGATTGACCGTGTAAGGGCCCCTTTAAAAAGTATTAAGAAAAACCCCACAAAGTTTTGCAGAAAACAACAGGTCAGCTATCGACAACGAAGTACGTTTTCTTGTTTTGCTTTTGTTTATACCCTATTCTAGGGGTATATTAATTTTGACGCATAGTTTGTAACATACCTTAATATTGCCCGTAGACCCCTAAAAGTTACTATATTTATGATCAGCATCGATAGTAATGTCGATCTAGCCATGTCCGTCCGTCCGTCCGTCCGTCCGTCCGTCGGCAAAAATTAGGCCTTTAAACTGGACCTAGAGAGCTGAAATTTTAACCATATACTCTCTAGGGTCCCGAAATAATCAAGTTTACGAATTTTTGAAATCCGCCCACAGACACGCCCACAAACTCAAAAAAACAAAATTTTGGAAAAAATCGAATTTTGAGCTAGGATGCTGAAATTTTTTATATATGATCTATGACTTCTAAAACTGCTCGGGATATAAAATTTTCAAAATCCGCCCACTGCCACGCCCACAAAAAAATAAAACAATTTTATTGAAAAACCAAAATTTGAGCTAGGGAGCTGAAATTTTTAATATATACTCTCTAGGGGCCCAACCAACGACCATACCACGTCGAGTTAATCGGTTCTCGTCAGATCACCGTAATTAAACGACGTTGGGCGCGGTTAGTACGTAGATGGGGGACCGTTTGAGAACAACCGCGTGTCGTTGGCCAGTCCCATCTACAGAGTTGAGTTAGATAATATACGTGGTATCACAATGGACCTAAATTGGTCTAAGTGTGTCGGCTTCTGCCGACAGCCACATAAACCTAACCTAACCTAACCTCTAGGGGCCCTTTAAGCTCATGTATAAATATTTTCAAAATCCGCCCACTGACACGCCCACAAATAAATAAAACAATTTTTTTGCAAATCCAAAGTTTGAGCTAGGGATCTGAAATTTATAATATATACTCTCTAGGGGCCCTTTAAGCTCATGTATAAATATTTTCAAAATCCGCCCACTGACACGCCCACAAATAAATAAAACAATTTTTTTGAAAATCCAAAGTTTGAGCTAGGGAGCTGAAATTTATAATATATACTCTCTAGGGGCCCTTTATGCTCATGTGTTAATTTTTTTTTAAATCCGCCTACTGACACGCCCACAATTAAATAAAACAATTTTATTGAAACACCCAAGTTTGAGCTAGGGAGCGTTTTTTTGATAAAATCCTTTAAATGTTATATAACAAAATATGTAGAGCGTTCTTAACAATTTAACCATACTTAGACTTTTGTCACGCCCACTTATGAGGGATAGGAATAAGAATAGGGTATCCAACAGTTCGCCCAAGCGGACTGTAGCACGTCCCTATGTTTTTATGTTTCGTTTCATTTGGTGTGTGTTGCCCCATAAGATAGTAGGCAATTATCGTCAACGACGCTGTGTCGAAACAGTTTTGTTGCATTCGGTGTGTGTTGCTCGTATACAATGGCATTTATTTTCGACAACCACCACCGAAACATTTCGAAAAAAACAGTTTTTTGTTTCGTTTTCTTTGGTGTGTGCGCTCTCATAAGAAACAATGTTCTCTTGTTTCACGAAACAAAAAAAACTTTTTGCTTTATCCGATGTGTTTTCAACCTTAGTCCCATCTCTTTTGAAATCTAATCTTACCTTATCTAAGTAAAAATGTTCCTACTGAAATTTGCAAGTTCAGTCATGGACTCATAGTCAATGACCGCAGAATATCTTTGCTTTCACCCGCTGATCAATTAGGTCAGTACAATTTTTCAAGCCACCTTGAGGTAAAGGAACAAAGTGCTCTCTTTTGTAAAGCGGGCAGTGCCATTGTCTTGAACGAACAGCTATTTGGCTAATCTGTCGGAATGGATTTGATTCCAACTGGAATGGAAGATGAGATGAATTAAGACTTCGGTTTTGGTGGCGCACAAGTCAGACGAATACAAAACTGGACCAAATGGAGAAGCTTGTTGTTTGACCCCCTTAACTGCGTACTGTCATTGTATATACACTTTATAGTATTCTCACTTCGTGTATACGACGATACGCCACCATACGACGTAAGGCCAAAACAAATTATATTTGTTTATGCACATTATGTGGGTTTATTTTTGTTTTCCTCCAATCTCCTGAATGGGAATATGAGAATGAAGATCATTCAGGTAGCGACTACCGATGCCGATGGTGGCTGATGTTTGACGTAGCGAACATTCTCATCGGGTAGATTTATCGTATTTTATTTTATTTTATTTGTTGGCTCTGATGGAAGTATCAGCAGAATATTTTTATTTGGTTTTGCGCAAACAGCTGATTTTTTGTTCTCCTTCATGCTCGTGAGTAGGAATATGAGAAGTAAGAAGACACAGGTAGCGTTGGTGGTGGACGCTAGGGCGGAAAGGTGAAGGAATTATTATCGGGTAGACGTATGCCATATTATTTGTTTGCTCTAATGGAAGTTTGGGGTAGGTTACGTTTTCTGGTATTTAATACAATTAGAACTTGTGTGTATGATCGTTGAAGGAGAGTCGCATTTCAGGATTGAGGTTTCTCGAATGATTTTCTTTATAATCCATATTTGCAAGTGAAAAATGGATATGCATATTTAAAGGTAGAGAATTGTCGTCGAGTAGTTGATGGTATATTATTTGTTGGCTTTGATGAATGTTTGGGGTAGTTTATGGCATATTGCAATTAGACCATCACAGTCACCTGTAACTTGTTTTCTTTGTTTTTAATACAATTGGTGTGTATGTTCACATCGGTGAAGGAGATTCGCATTTCAGCACTGAGGATTCCCAAATGGTTTATAAACCATATTTGCATGTGAAAAAATATTAATTGAGGCAAAGATAAACAAAGATAAGACAAGTTATAGTGTATTCCCAGCTACATTGCGAACGATCCTTAAGGGTTTCCACTTTAAAAAGAAAATCGTGGATATTTTCGGACCCGTCGAATGCAATTTGCCACTTTTCAATTTTTCAAACTGAACTTACTAAAGAAGTTTTTTGACTTATTGGTGGTGCTTGTCTGCGTTGCACAGTGTGACGAATCGCTGATTTAGCTTGGTTTAATACGGAAAATGACATGCACAAAATTAAACAAAAACCGGTTAAGCCTCCTACGTAATGACTGTGCAATTTTTTTTGTTGTTGCTTAGTGCAACAAAAAAAAATCATCTCAAACTCCAAATTGTATATAATTTTTTTTATAAGAAGGTCAATTTGAAGAGAAAGTGTTTATATCGGTTTTAATTGGTTCGCGTATATTTTATAGCTTTTTTTTATCTTTTCTCAATAAGTTAAAAGTTAATTGATATAAAAGTAAGTTTTTCTTAAATAATTAAAGATTTTGTTTAATAGGTAATAAGGGGTAAATGAAAGTAAAATTTATAGATAAAATATGTGTTTTTTGTATTCAATAGACGAAAAGTATACCTAGTTGTTCAGTGTTGTCCAAGTTGGAGACCGTGTTTGTTCTAAAGCCTTGCATATGCACTGCTAAAATGTGTTCCAACAAAATTTTTCGTTTTTTAGGATGCCCATGGAAATCACGAAAAAGCAAATTTTTTATGTTTGGATTTCTTAATTTAAAATTAAGCGCTTAGATGCTGTTTCTGCTTTTGTTGTGGGTTACTTTAGCCATGTAATATTTTCTGAGGCTGCAACAAAGTCAATCAAATTAACCTTTAAAACATTATGTTTAAGATTTGACGAGACATGGGCCAAAAGTGGTCGGCATAGAGAGCGCTTCGAAAATTCAAATTCTCTGTGGCTAAATGAAAATCTAACATTACCACAACATATCTTAGATGAAATACCTTCTTCATCTGGAGTAGGAAGACCGAGAAAAAGCTTAAAGATTATGTCAAGGTGCGGCAGGTAAAAGACCAAGGCAGTAAAGAAAAAGTCAAAGCCAGAAAATAACTAATCCAAGAAAAATTTACAAGAGAAACAGGGTTATTGGTAGATATGCCAATTCAACAGTCTGGCAATCCTAATGACGGGAACAAGGCTAGACGATTTTTTAGAGATGATGAAAATACTGCCCAAATTACAGTGATAGATAAAGAAATTATCAAAAAGTTTCATATCATCTTAGAAGCTCTTGGGTCTGGGTTCCCAATAGATGCAGATGCTTTTGAAAATTATGCCTGGTATTTTAAGACAGTAAGTGTGCATAAGGTCTTCTTTCATGGAAAACAAATAATTTCGACTTGTATACTTCCAATCGGACAACTTTCAGAAGAAGCACAAGAGGCAAGAAACAAGGAAAATATAAGGTTTAGGGAACTTCTTACCAGAAAAATATCACGTGTAGATACAAATACTAAACTCTTAAATCGATTGCTTATAACCTCAGATCCAATTCTTAGCAAGTCTAAGATACTTTCCGAGAAGAAAGAAAAGCGTCATGGAACATGAATACTTGCAACTTTTATATGTACCAAATAATTAAAAAAATTAAAATAAGCTGGTTTGTATGTATTGTTTTGTCTTAAAATTTGTAGTCATATGTTAAAAAAATTTGTTATATTCTATTCTGTGAACAATTTCAATTAAAAAAAAAAACAAAAAATTTAATCTTAATTTAATTCCGCTAAATCAGCGATTCGTCACACTGTGCGTTAGGTCGAAAACGAAGCGTTAGTTAAAAAATGTTCGAAATCGGAACGAGCGTTCGAAGGTCTCGTAGGATTCACATTGGGAGTATTTAAATTCAAATTGTCCAATCTTCGAACTAAGGTTTCTCTAATAGACTGCATTTCACGAATGAAAACTCGTTGGTTTGCCTCGAGTCTGTGGCTTCTTCTTGAACAGGTGAACGTTCATTAATATCTCATCGCTCATTATTATCATCACTATTGTGGTTATCTACCAGTTGTGGTGAAATCTGATCCTGGCTTAAGCCTACACTAGCCCCAGGTGGAGTACGACTAACTATTAGCATGGATTCCATTGCTCCTGAACGGGGAGTTATATTTCGAAAAGTGGACGAATTTCTCAAATTACTTGGTCTTCCTCTAGAACGTGTATGTGGAACTCTATTATCCATAATAGGAAATTTCGGATTTTAAATACAACTTCAAAAGTTTTTAACTTTCAATATGTTTTAATAAATCTGTATTAAAAAAATTAATACATGCATAATTAGGGGTCAGCGCGGTCGGTGCTAAATTCGATATTAAATTAGATTTTAAATTTGATAAGATTAGATACAATATGCTAAAGAGCAAGTTATCAATCTTAGTAAACAGACGGACTGTGCAAGTCAATGCACACAATACGAACAACACTGTATATAATTGGCAACTATAGGTAATATAGTAGCAACATAGTCCAGTGTAAGAACTACCAGACAATGGACTATACTATAAAAGAATTAGGATTTATATATTATAAAAATATTCATATGCACAACTTATCCTTTCACGAATGAAATTAGACCAATATGAATACAAAAAGCAGTTCAATTCTTTCTGATATCCAATAGTCGCAACGCGGATTACAATTAAAACTATGAATATACTGGGACTATAGTAATGAAAGTCATACTCAACTTGAACCGCCAACCGCCGTTCTTAATGCCTTGAAGTACATCTAATGTTAGAACACGTTTAATGCAAAAGAGAAACAATCAAGCAACCTCCATTAAGCAAAAAATACCAACAAGTGACCTTCCTCAATGCTTCATTGAAAAGGTACATGGACTTTAAAATATATACCAACAATTTTACATGTTGATGAAAGATAAATAAACAATACTCCAATATAGCAATCTAGCTCTACGCAAAACAACGAAAATTCTTATTATCTATATAAATATTCATCGTATAGGTACGAGTACCTATTGACCAAAAAGTGGTGGTGCTGCATGGCACAATACTGACAAAAAATAAATTATGTCATTGCTTTAAAAATTAGATCGAATATTTCTAAATCAATTACAAAAAAAATGATAGAAGTCGGTACCTTTTGCGACAAGATATAGCCGAAACAGTGAGAGTCTAAAATGCGACAAACTCATAATATCTCATTTGATGAAAAATACCGAAATCAAATTTTATTCAATTTTTCCTTTCAAACGAATCGCCTATTCCATCATTTCTACTCGCAGACGAAGAAGTCAGATTTATTATATTTCCATCATCTCCCTCTCATCAAACATACTACTTGCCTAAGCGAAAGCAACATTGCAAATCATCAATTACACAGAAAAATAAATACATACTTACATTTCCATACAAATGAAAATCATATGGCATGACCAGAGAATCGATAATGCGAGATCTATTATCCATACAAATTTACTTACTTGGAAATCCTACATGCTACCTGTGCTGCTAAACAACAAAAATGCCTGTGCTCCTTCTTACAAAGAAAAAAAATACAACATGCATGGGAATGCAATTATGAAAGGTTCGATAAAGAGAGATAAACTAGTTTATTTGGTTTTCTTTCTTCGTTTTCAAAGTGTGTAAAAAAAATGGTGACAGCAAAATTTAAGACACAAACCTTTAAAACGCCATCTACCAACGTGAGGCCAAAATAAAAAAATCCTTGTTATGATAATACTATAAAGTGTATAGTATATACTCGTACAATGGTACTGTATATGGGAAGGAATGACTTCTGCAATTAAAAAAATTAACTTCTGCACTGTGAATTTCGTACCACCACTAGCAATGAGCTTTGAAACTTTGAATTTGAGCAACTTTCTACCAACGATAACAAAATTTCTTCCTCATTGACTCAACAAATTCACCACATCAACCCTCCAAATATTGTGCAGCTGTGCTGTTCCCAGTTTACTATAAAAAAAACAGCAATTCAGTGTCCATTCAGCACAAAAAGTAAGACAACAATCCTTCGCTCACACAAATTAGAGCTATTAACAAACCATTTGCAAAAATTAAAAACTTTCACCAGGGCTGAAGATATCTTTTTGTTACAATATAGGAACAACCGCTGGATATTGGAAATGAGGGGTGGTGTAACAAACTCCTTACCAAACTATCGTTGTTTATTTCGAAACCATAATTGCAACTTTGTAACATACAATTTGTGTAAAAAGTGTAGCAATTCGGGGGTAAGGCTTACTGCAAGCAATCCTCTAAGAAGTGAGACAACATGCTCTTGTGTGTATGACAAGAGGTGAGGGCGTAACAATACCGTTAGTTGTTAGGGCGCCAGTAGTAAAGTTCGAACAATGTGAACGGCGACAGAAGTCTGCTATGCGAATAACAGAACAACATAGGCAGCGCGTACATCACCTAGTCGAAATATAACTAACGAACCAACAGGGCCTTGCCGCTACCGAAGGGGGCAAGCAGAAGCTACACTTAGCCGCCCGACAACACGCCATCACCAATTTATGCACTGGAACGTTGATCCAATTCTATCAACCCCATGCCAACGGTCCTTTGTCACAAGTCAACCTAGCAATAAACACGAAAACGCTTTGGGAGAATTGCGCTCGACATATAAAGCAGAGTGCCTGTCTTGGGTGCCAGCAATTTATTGGCTTAAATCTTTTCATTTGCAAATTTTGCCGCACCGAAACCGAGAGGGGAAGCGATGCATGCCTGCCAGGGATTTGGCAAAAATATAATTTTCCTTTCATTTTAAACGAATTAAAAGTGAACGTTAAATTTGTTCCACACAGCCCCTCTTCAGTCATGCCACACATGCCCGCATACCAAGCAACACGTCATAAATTTATGAGGTGACACCAAGTCTCGCGCATTTCATTCAACATTATCACACACTCAAGTACTGGAATCCCAATCCCAGTTATCTAATTAATGTCATCATCCAGACTTAAAATTGTTCCAAATGGTCGTTGTTGGCTGGTGTGCGAATGCGAAGTGGTAGTTAGGAATATGAGACTTTTGAAGTTCCCCATGAAAGCGCCAACCAGTCTAAAATCTGTGAAAATAATTGAATAAAACAAATTGCGCGAAGGGAGCAGTCAATTAAATTCAAAGTCTTCTGGGTGGGGGTGGACACGGAAATTAAGGATTAAGTTTGTCTTTATAGGAAAATGCTATGTAGTAATTTATTGTGCGATGTAAGACTTAAATTAGTCGGTGAAACTCACCGGTGGTCCAGTGCGGAGGCAATGAAGTGGGACGGTTATGATACCTCTAGATCAGATCCAAAGCTCGTCGTTAAAGATTGTTTGTTGTAAAAATAATAATTTGGGGCTTACTAACTGGGCTCCTGAGCCGTAACAGTCTCTGGCTGAGACACTGCAGTCTTCCATTTACTGTGATCCCGGGTACGCTGCTACACACGATATGGGGTGGTCTCCAAAACGGAGGTTTGGTCGTCTTCGCATTCTCGAACCTGGGGCTGGGAGTCGAAGATTCTCCTGGCTGTAGCATTTTTGTCCGATTACCCAGGCCCATCGAGTGAATGGACAATAATGATTCAGTCAACAGAATCAAAGCCGCAATGTAGTTAATGTGATTAAGCTTATTGGAGAGCATCCACATCGTTCTCATATAGCTCATATATAATTCGCTGTTGTATCTTCTTCTTCATTTGGCCTCCTCGAAAGAACCTAACAAAAGCTCCCTTTTCCTAATTATCGTCCAGCACTCGGTGCCATAAAACAGAAGGTTCGAGAGCAAATAGAAAGTATGGAACAAGCTGTCGTACAACTTTGTCCCTTGTGTTGACTGTTGTAAAAAATAAATATTAGGCATTAACTTCATAAAACACGGTCTAAAACCTAGTGCGAAGTTGAAAGGACCTATAATTTTAAGCCAAACGGCAAGTTCGAGAAGCTTCTCATGACAACTGATACTCTTGACAAGATATTGACTGCTTTACTTGCTCTCTAATAATTTTGCAATCATCGAGCAGCATAGCTATCACTCGAAGAATGCGGTGGCGTTAGCCATCTCAAGAATTGAATCTTCCCGGACACCATTGCGGATAGCTTTGCATATTTATGGTGAGAATTTCGATGGCTTAGGTGCAAAATGGATAAATTTGGCACCTTGTTCTATAAAAAAACAGCTAAGATAAATTTCAGCCCTTTAAGCTTATTAATTTAAGTGAAGGCGGCGTTAATTTACTAAAAAACTGATATAAAATAGGATCTGGCTATCATTGAGCCTCAATTTCATGGATTTTATAAGACTTTAAATTAAACAACTTAAAAAACGTCACATTAACGAACCTAGCTTCTCCAATCAATAGCTTGTGTGAAGTAGAAGGTGTTGCTTGGCTCCTGTATAGATTATTTGATTAATAATTCAACACACTAACCCCTGATCCATTAGACACAATTATTAGTAATAAATGCGACGTTCATCCAATTGTTTTCTACAACGATGAAGAGATTGCATATGAATACTTCATACTTACTGTTACCTACCTGCGTAATTTAAATAATTTAATAGTTAGGTTAGGTTGAGGTATTTGTCAGATATAGCAGACCAATAAGATGTCCATTGTGATACCACCTGGATCTACTGAATTTATCCCCCCACCCGTTAAACCATTAAGCGCTTCTAACGAAGCGCCATACACTTCTAACGCCAGTGTTAACTAAGTCACTTAGATCATTAATCAAGAAAGCTCCAAAATAGACCTTTCTTTTATGGGAGAGAGTAGTATTCATTCATGCAGATTCTACAGAAGAAGTGAATAAACGCTAAGCCTTGATGCATGCTTGCCTATTAGACAGTGACATGTACTAAAACCGATAATGGAGCTCATGTGCAGTCGGTTTAGTGAGATTAGACACTTCAAGTGTCGCAGGTGCAGCATTCGCCACATATGCTTGGTCGCTAGAGATGTAGTCATGTAGTATCAGTTGCCCAGCTAAGTTTTGTTCTCTCGATCGCAAATAGCTTAAACATAAAATTGCAAGTAGGTACCGATTGGTATACACAGAGAACCATTATCAGGAAATCTCCATAATTTCCGCCTGAAACCGGCCACAATGATTAAGAAGACCAAAAAAGAGAATTAGATTTAGTCTTTCTCTCCACCCCATGGTAAAGTCAATCCGGAGCTGCCAACTGATGTCATGACAATTAAACCCATTTTTAAAAAAAACGTCAATATAAAAATAAACATAGGGACGGGCTAGAGTCCGCTTGGGCGAACTGATGGATACCCTATTCTTATTCCTATCCCTCATAAGTGGGCGTGACAAAAGTCTAAGTATGGTTGAATTGTTAAGAACGCTCTACATATTTTGTTACATAACATTTAAAGGATTTTATCTAAAAAAAAACGAAGCTTTTGTAAAAAAAAGCTCCCTAGCTCAAACTTACTTTAGTTTTTCAATAAAATGTTTTATTTAATTGTGGGCGTGTCAGTAAGCGGACTTAAAAAAAATTAACACTTGAGCACAAAGGGCCCCTAGAGAGTATATATTATAAATTTCAGCTCCCTAGCTCAAACTTTGGATTTTCAAAAAAGTTTTTTTTTTAAATTGTGGGCGTGTCAGTGGGCGGATTTTGAAAATATTTACACATGAGCTTAAAGGGCCCCTAGAGAGTATATATTATAAATTTCAGCTCCTTCGCTCAAATTTTGGTTTTTCAATAAAATTGTTTTCTTTAATTGTGGGTGTGGCAGTGGGCGGATTTTGAAAATTTTATCTCCCGAAAAGTTTTAGGAGTCATAGATCATATTTAAAAAATTTCAGCTTTCTAGCTCAAAATTCGATTTTTTCCAAAATTTAGTTTTTTTGAGTTTGTGGGCGTGTCTGTCGTCGGATTTCAAAAATTCGTAAACTTGAATATTTTGGGACCATAGAGAGTATATGGTTAAAATTTCAGCTCTCTAGGCCCAGTTTAAAGGAATAATTTTTGCCGACGGACGGACGGACGGACGGGCGGACATGGCTAAATCACATTACTATTGATGCTGATCACAAATATAGTAACTTTTAGGGGTAACTTTTAGGTATGTTACAAACTATGCGTCAAAATTAATATACCCTTAAAATAGGGTATACAAATGGAATAGGAATTAATTTTTGGTATTTATTAGTATTTAAATAAATAAAAACTCTAAATATAAACAACATCAAATCACATATAACAAAATTATTCATAATCTTTCATCTAATTTTGAGTGAAAATAACATAATAAATTATAAGCTAAAGCCAAAACAACATAAACAGAATCACAAAAAAAAATTAATTTAAAAAAACGTCAACAACAAAAGTTATATAATTATATAGAATCTTAATCTGTATCAAAGTAATTAAATGCATACGTTGTTTGGTTAAACAAATTAAAATGCCTTTCATTAAAGTCAGTGTCGTGGCAGTCCTCATTTGTATACCCTATTCTAAGTGTATATCAATTTTGACGCATAGTTTGTAACATACCTTAATATTGCCCGTATTGACCCCTAAATGTTACTATATTTATGATCAGCATCGATAGTAATGTCGATCTAGCCATGTCTGTCCGTCCGTCTGTCTTCAAAAATTAGGCCTTTAAACTGGACCTAGAGAGCTGACATTTTAACAATATACTTTCTAGGGTCCCGAAATAATCAAGTTTACGAATTTTTGAAATCCGCCCACAAGACGCCCACAAAGACAAAAAACAAATTTATCGAAAAAATCGAATTTTTAGATAGAAAGCTGAATTTTTTTATATATGATCTTTGACTCCTAACACTGCTCGGGAGATACAATTTCTAGAATCCGCCCACGACACGCCCGCAATTAAATAAAACAATTTTATTGAAAAGATAAAGTTTGAGCTAGGGAGCTGAAATTCATAATATAGACTCTCTAGGTGCCCTCTATACTTATATTTAAATATTTTTTAAATCCGCCTACTGACACGCTCACAATTAAATAAAACAATTTTATTGAAAAACCAAAGTTTGGGGTAGGGAGCTTTTTTTACAAAAGCTTCGTTTTTTCGATTAAATCCTTTAAATGTTATATAACAAAATATGTAGAGCGTTCTGAACAATTCAACCATACTTAGACACGCCCACTTATGAGGGATAGGAGTACGAATAGGGTATCCAACAGTTCGCCCAAACGGATTGTAGCCCGGTCCTATATTTATTATTAAAACTTATTTTAAATATGGTAAAAGTTTTGCAGAAGTTGTAAGAAAATTTCGTTTAAACTACGGTACAGATAATTGGGCCATCTAGAAGCAACAACAAAATCACAATTTTTGCAAGCAAATTATCTTCACTGATGAGGCTCATTTTGAAATTGGCGGTTATGTCAATAAACAAAACTGTCGCATTGGGGCTGAAGAAAATCCTAGAGGATTGTTTGAAAGGCCAATGAAACCAAAAAATGTTACTGTATATTGTGGATTTTGGTGTGGTGCGTAATTGGTCCGTTTTTCTTCGAAGATGAAAATGGCAATGCAGTTAGTGTGGATGGAAGATATTGATGTGCAGAATATTTGGTTTCAACAGGATGGTGCAACATGCCACACAGCAACGAACTCAATCGATCTTTTGAAAGAGAAGTTTAGCAATCGCATAATTTCCCGAAGAACTGACGTGAATTGGCCACCAAGATCATGCGATTTAAAACCACTGGATTTTCTCTTATGGGGTTTCTTGAAGAGTAAAGTTTATTCCGATAATCCTCAAACTGTTCAACACCTCAAAGACAACATCATTGAACAAATATCACTTATTGAACCATCATCAAAATTTGGTAAAAGTTTGACAGTCCTCCTCTGCTAGGAGGTTAATTGGGCGACATTTTTTTTTCATTATTAACCCGAACCAATGTACATAAATTTCCAACAAAAATAAATACAGATTTCACACAATGTATGTCTTTCATTCAAATTTGAACACCCTTCATATAACGCTTAGGATTCTTACTTTGGAAACATTTTGGAACTATCCTTTTTGTATATATCAATTATGTATGTACTATGTAGGTTTGAATTACGAATGTTTGACATGAAACAAACGTATAAAATTGTGATTAAGGCTTCCAAGGCTTCAAAATTATTCTCAAAAGGCATAATTATGCCCTAGTTGGCAGCTCTGAGTCAATATTTCTTGGTAGAGATCCAAATGAGTCCAGAATGATTAAATTTGTCTGTGAACATAAGAAATAAAAGAATTTATATGTTGCTATAATTCTAGATGATAGTTTTTAAATTTTGTTTGCTCACATTAACAAATTTCCTAAACTATTCTTAAAACAATTTTGAGTGAAATGTAGCAACAACTAGTGGTGAAACATTAACATTTAATAAGGAAACTTAGAAAACAAGAAAAGAAGACGCAAGAGCCAAAGAAACATGGATAGCAAAGCTGAAGTTATATAAACTGTACGTGAGAAAGATTAAAAGTTTGGAATACGATAGAGCGGAGCATGTGTGAGAAAAAGCTAAGGCAGCATATATGCACTACGGAAAATAGAAAAGAAAACAAATAATTAAAATCAAATACCTACGCATAGTTGTTTGAAAATTAATTTTTTTTGTGAGCCCTAAACTTAATTGCCGAAAGCCCTACTGCTGAAATTTCTGCTTCCTTCACGTCGAAGTTATGATCAGAATTTAATGGATCACTACCCTCCTACTTTTCTGCATTCCTACTGATTCGTCTATGATCGACCTCAATGAATATTCGTAAGTCTCACGATTTCGGATCACTCCGTAGCTGAGCCCCATCAAATGCTGGTGGTGTTGTATCTGTGTGATTCAGAAGTCTCAAGGGATGCTTTTTTTTCATTAACGATTTCGACACGTGCATACTCCCATTATTGATAATTGTTTGATCTACATTTTACCGGTGATCTCCAGTCATGTCAACCACGGATTTGGATGCTGATTTCCGGGACAGTTTCAATATGTAAAGCTAGACTCACTTGAATGCTTAAATTGCCTAGAAGGTATATCTCACCTTAGTCACTGTTTTTTTTTTTTTTTTATTTTTGTTTTTTTTATTTATTTTATTTATTTCAAAATCGCTTACAGAGTAGGACAAAAGTCTTATAAATTTTTGAAAGCCTTTGAATTAATTAAAGAATTTGAGTTTAATGTATTTATTAAGCTATTTACAAAAAAAGAGAAAGCAAGCAATAAAAAAGAGAAAAAAGAAAAAGAGGAAATCAAAAATTTAATAAATAGATAGAGATTATCAATGATTTGCCAAATATGTGGTTGAAAAGTAAACATTTAAATCTTCTTGTGCTCTTTACACTTCTCATACTTATGGGCAGGGAGTTCCAAAGGCGAATAACATGGACGAAGAATTGACGCTCAGTAATAAGAAAATTGTATCGAGGTACGACTAGTATAAGAGCAAAAGACCTTGTTGAATGAGGGAAGTTCAGCTTACCGTGTAAATAATCAGTCTGTTTTGTTTGAATGATTTCATGTAGATAGGTAAGTGAGCGAAAGTTTAATAGATTGTCTAGACTACAGCCAGAAATGCGAACAGCAAAAGAGGAAACGTGGTCATAGCGACGGAGATTATAGACATAACGGGCAATGTTGTTATATGCGACATTTAATTTGCGGTTGGTGGCAGAGTCCAAGTTGCAAAAAATTTCACATCCATATAACATAATGGGTAGTAGTAGCGTTTTGGCAAGAAGAAGTTTGGTTTTTATGGGGAGGAAACTTCGAGTGACTTGGAGAACACGGAGCCTACCATACACTTTACCGATTACTTTAGTTAGGTGGTCGTTCCATGTGAGGGAACGATTGAAAACTATTCCAAGGTTTCTAGCACTGCTAACATATTCGATTCTATCGTTTTCAAGAATCAGTGGTCTTAAGACTGATAAATCAAAGATTTTGCGATAGATGGGGAGAGCTGTTGATTTGACAGGGTTTAGGCACAGATGATTTCTCTTAGACTAGCGAGAAATGGAAGAAAGGTCCTCATTCATCAATGCAACGGCATCATTCTTTTCCCGAAACGGTCGACTTATCAGAAGCTGCACATCGTCAGCGTAAAGATGAATTATACAATGTTTGACAACTTTTAGGTCTAAAACCAGACTGGTAAGTGGTTAACAGGTTGTTAATCGATAGATATGATTGTATCTGCTTCATAATGGTTTACGACAAGTGCCTTTTTAAAGGGGTACTGCATTCATGGTTTAACTTACTGCACAGGCCATGATGTCATAACGGAAAGTAAAGTTGCTCCAAGGTGATCCTACTCCCAGTTTATAAGAGATCCAATGATGATGCCGTAAATACCTTAGGAAACGGTTAAGGGAAAACATTCGAAACCTTAACATTACTCTGTCTAAGTATCTTTTGTTATGGGTGACTTGCGTGGATATATTCCATATTATTTTCGGGTGCATATGTAAATCCAAAACTACTCACATGCACTCCGCCGAAGATGTCAGAAAGTTTACACAGTTGAACGTGACTGATTCTGTTTAAGCTAATGCAATTAGAATGAGGAATAATGCTAATCGTGGTTGTGGCTTCGTTTTAATAAGCGCATTGCATGAAATTATCCGGGAAATTAATGTTCTTGCTACGGCTTATAATATTAAAAGTGGGGTAAGAAGGGATGAAATTGCAAAAGCAAAGGCCGCCCATCTGTCTGCGCCTGCAGTCAACAGTGCTTTCCAAAGTGATAGGAACAGACTTGCTTCTGCATTGCTTAAGCTGCGGAGACGAAGAGGAAATCAAATCTGCCACTGCCTACCTTTTCACTTAAGTACGCCGCTTTTCTTGAATAGGAGCACGGTTTTTGGTAGCTTGGACGAAATGGTTCGGATACTTCTATAAGATCTAAAAAGTTTTATCAGCAGATCCAAATGGTTTTTTTAGTCACATGGCTTACCATGTAACAAATAGAGTACTCAAAATGGACGACTTTGGCCCTAGGGTAAAACTTGCGCTAATGCGCATAAAGCCCTGCTAACCTAACCTTACTTTGGGGAAGGGAGTATGCATAGCATGTCGACTAGGCCACCGAAGTGCAAGGAAGCCTTTCCGTTTGTTTATACCCCAGCCTATAATTATTTTTTGGTTCTTAGTTGGTAACACGGTAATATTGATCGTAGGTTTTTTAAAATTTCCCTACTGACACGCATTATTGAAAAAAAAGTTTTATGGAAGAAATGATGGCCGAGTTCTTCGGAAAGAATGTAGACAGAGTCTAACTTTAGAATTCGCCTACTTGAGGCGTTTTTGACGTAATAATTGTTGTTTCAATAAATCCTTAAAAAAACGTAATGTAACGGTAAAATGTGTAGACGATATCCTCCGAAACAATTCGCTTATTAAAATGTTTTCCACACTCAATTTTTAGGAGCGATTGACAAAAAACGTTTTTTCCTTTAATTGCTTAAAAAATTGAAATAATAATAATATGTTGAAGCGAAATATCTAGACAATGTCCTTCTTAGAAAAGTCCCCCCAACGAATACTAAGGCCTAAAGAGTTTTGACCAAATTGTAAAGTTTTTATTATTTTGTAAGAAACAAAAGAGTGTTCTTAAATGGATACCGAATGTTAAGTCAACATAGATATGATATGGTATCCAACAGTTTGCCCAAGTGGATTTTAGCTTTTCCTTATATTTTAATTTGAATTTCGTTCATTCAAATATCTGAAATTGTTGTGAAATTTACAAATGTTATTGTCAACATTAACGCGCGTCGCGTCGGCGATGATGTCCTATTAGATATTGAAAATAGTCTTAAAAAAGTAAAATTTTCCAGCCAATTATCTTCTAAAGCCAACTTACATCCCGGATATTTGAACTAGCTCACACTATGATTCACCAAGAAATATAATTAACCTGCAGACGCTACGAAACGTTTCCGTATTGAATCGTTAGTTCCTACGATAGGGAGGTCGAGGAATACCGCATTTTCCATTTCCGCCATATAATTTAAGTGCCTTCAGGGTAAAATTGTTAACCAACAACGAAACTGCGACTCGTCCCTTTAAATAGTAAGCACTTGAAACAATAATAAAATGTGTTAATGGGGAAAAAATATATTCTCCTGAATAGCTTTTTGTGTCCTTTGAACATGTTTGTGCTGTTGCACATCAAGGATAATAATTGTTCTGCCGGACGGAGTTCATGTGGGCAAAGCACATATGCATGCATTTTATAAGCCAAATTGTTTGTTTTTTTTTTTTTGAATACACTCAATTCATCGCGCAAGGGATTAAATTAATTGCAAGAGATTGTAGCACATCTCAACTCACATTTATATACATAATATGTATGCCTACTTTCGCGCACTCTGATAGGCTCATCCATCAATTACCCGAAGGGCAACGGCTTTGAGCTAAAAACACAAAAAGCCGAAACAATATAGCGTCCAAAATGGTGATTTGATTCGCAAAACAATGCATCACTGAAAAAAATTCCGACTTTTCACACTCCGATGGAATAAAAATTCATTAAAACTTTTTATTATTTCACATTTCTGACATTTATGTGACGTGGCAGCGTCATGTATTTCCTCATTCCTTCAAACTAAGCCTCACTTTGCTCCGGCCGCGCTGATGAAACCGGAAAGAAATGTGATCCACAATAAAATTTAAGTTGAATTCCGAGGGTGATGGGAGCGCGCGTTCTGTCCAATGGTATGGTTATCCGAGAGGATGGTAATTTGTTCGTAGATCCTGTGGGTGTTTTGCAATTCGGTTTTTTTTTAACTGTTATTCTTCGCTGAGCATTGGGATTAGCGCAATGTGGATAATTAATGAAATAATTATTATTTTCCTAAAGGCTAGTCAGAGACTCAGATCAGATTGGATGTGTTTTCTTTTTTACAAATTCAATAAATACAAAGATATGGAGAAAATAGTTAAAGCTGTACAATTGAAACGCATGTCATGCTTATTAAGATAAGGAATGATTTAAATCGGTTTAAAAAACATAGGGACGGGCTACAGTCCGCTTGGGCGAACTGTTGGATACCCTATTCTTATTCCTATCCCTCATAAGTGGGCGTGACAAAAGTCTAAGTATGGTTAAATTGTTAAGAACGCTCTACATATTTTGTTATATAACATTTAAAGGATTTTATCAAAAAAAACGCTCCCTAGCTCAAACTTGGGTGTTTCAATAAAATTGTTTTATTTAATTGTGGGCGTGTCAGTAGCGGATTTAAAAAAAAATTAACACATGAGCATAAAGGGCCCCTAGAGAGTATTATAAATTTCAGCTCCCTAGCTCAAACTTTGGATTTTCAAAAAAATTGTTTTATTTATTTGTGGGCGTGTCAGTGGGCGGATTTTGAAAATATTTATACATGTGCTTAAAGGGCCCCTAGAGAGTATATATTATAAATTTCAGATCCCTAGCTCAAACTTTGGGTTTTCAAAAAAATTGTTTTATTTATTTGTGGGCGTGTCAGTGGGCGGATTTTGAAAATATTTATACATGAGCTTAAAGGGCCCATAGAGAGTATATATTAAAAATTTCAGCTCCCTAGCTCAAATTTTGGTTTTCCAATAAAATTGTTTTATTTTTTTGTGGGCGTGGCAGTTTGCGGATTTTGAAAATTTTATATCCCGAGCAGTTTTAGGAGTCATAGATCATATATAAAAAATTTCAGCTTCCTAGCTCAAAATTCGATTTTTGCCAAAATTTTGTTTTTTTGAGTTTGTGGGCGTGTCTGTGGGCGGATTTCAAAAATTCGTAAACTTGATTATTTCGGGACCCTAGAGAGTATATGGTTAAAATTTCAGCTCTCTAGGTCCAGTTTAAAGGCCTAATTTTTGCCGACGGACGGACGGACGGACGGACGGACGGACGGACGGACATGGCTAGATCGACATTACTATCGATGCTGATCATAAATATAGTATTTTTTAGGGGTCTACGGGCAATATTAAGGTATGTTACAAACTATGCGTCAAAATTAATATACCCCTAGAATAGGGTATAATAATAATTGCAAAACATGTCGTAGTTGAGTTGCAGTCGACTCATTGCGAGTGTATTAAACTTGTGATAATTATACAAATTGTTCCTTAGGGATGGTGGTTTTTGCAAAATACCAGTTTTTCGGTTGATGAGTTTATTTGCTACCTCCTGTTTAACTGGTCAGTTTTGACCGCTCCAAATAACTGATTTATGGAAAAAGCGGTTTTCGGTTTTTTAAGAACTACAAACTTTTCCGTTACAAATTAGAAATAAATTTATTAAGTTATCAATAAAATAAAAAAAAAACATAGGGACGGGCTACAGTCCGCTTGGGCGAACTGTTGGATACCCTATTCTTATTCCTATCCCTCATAAGTGGGCGTGACAAAAGTCTAAGTATGGTTAAATTGTTAAGAACGCTCTACATATTTTGTTATATAACATTTAAAGGATTTTATCAAAAAAAACGCTCCCTAGCTCAAACTTGGGTGTTTCAATAAAATTGTTTTATTTAATTGTGGGCGTGTCAGTAGCGGATTTAAAAAAAAATTAACACATGAGCATAAAGGGCCCCTAGAGAGTATTATAAATTTCAGCTCCCTAGCTCAAACTTTGGATTTTCAAAAAAATTGTTTTATTTATTTGTGGGCGTGTCAGTGGGCGGATTTTGAAAATATTTATACATGAGCTTAAAGGGCCCATAGAGAGTATATATTAAAAATTTCAGCTCCCTAGCTCAAATTTTGGTTTTTCAATAAAATTGTTTTATTTTTTTGTGGGCGTGGCAGTGGGCGGATTTTGAAAATTTTATTTCCCGAGCAGTTTTAGGAGTCATAGATCATATATAAAAAATTTCAGCTTCCTAGCTCAAAATTCGATTTTTTCCAAAATTTTGTTTTTTTGAGTTTGTGGGCGTGTCTGTGGGCGGATTTCAAAAATTCGTAAACTTGATTATTTCGGGACCCTAGAGAGTATATGGTTAAAATTTCAGCTCTCTAGGTCCAGTTTAAAGGCCTAATTTTTGCCGACGGACGGACGGACGGACGGACATGGCTAGATCGACATTACTATCGATGCTGATCATAAATATAGTAACTTTTAGGGGTCTACGGGCAATATTAAGGTATGTTACAAACTATGCGTCAAAATTAATATACCCCTAGAATAGGGTATAATTACAGAGATCCAACAAGTCAACTCAGCAAACATGGAAAATGAAAATAATAGCGAGAAGAAAAAAAGGAACAAGAAGCCTGTTCTAAGCTGGTATGCACCTCAGAAATAATTCCTTCAAGAAGATGTCCTGAAACTATCGAAATAATATTGATAACGAGAAGGATGTCTCGACACAATGGACCGAAATTATCTTCAAGAAAGATGTCTTAAAACGATAGTAATAATGTTTACGATACGTTATAATTGTTCTTTATTTAAACTTAGTCGTTGGAGTGAGAATGGACAAGTGTTCGCAATTGGTCACCGTAGTCTCCATGATACCTCGCCTTTAATCTCTACTACTGTACATTTACATAGGATCTACAGATAGAAATTAGTGCAGGAGTTATTTAACATAGATGGTCCTTGAACTTTTAGCTTGAAATTGAAATTTCTATTTGCTTTTACATTTGCAGAATTGTATCATTTTATATTATTGTATAACACCCTTGCATACATGCCTAACGCTCCCATCTATGCTGTATTTCGCAGGATTATCCTGTTTTCTCATGCTAATATATTACTCCTGTATTTTACTACTAAAACTCTGTAATCCAATGGATGCATCATTTCAAGTCATAGTTGTCAATGTTTTCGCTCCACGAATTAGAAAAATTCTTTACAAAGAATTAAAGCGTCATTTCGTTTCTGTTTATGTGGACGCGTCAAATCGCAGTTCAATAAAGTTGTTTCCCGTTCTCGTCAAATATTATCTTCCGAATTTTGGTGTCTGTGTGATAGTTTTGGAAGTGTTGTCGGAAGCCGAAGAAACATCAACAATAGTCAATGAGCTAGTGCAAAGAACAGCTGAAGAATACGTTTTGAAATTAAAAATTATTGCATTCTGCGCGGATAATGCCAAAGCGAATTTTGGAGGCCAAAACCGAGGCGGAAAACAATGTCTTTTTCATAATGAAACAATGGCTACCACATTTAATTGGAATCGGGTGCGTAGCTCACATAGTACACAATTCTTTGAAATTTGCTTGTGATGTATTTCCATTTGTATTGTATTGTATTTATTGCAGCAGAATATTTATACATTATTTTCTTAAACTATATTGCACAATTTACAGAGTTGTGGTATACAACTACCTTACTACTGATAATCTTTTAGACATTTTAATAAAGAAGAAGAACTAATTAACAAAATATTTGAAGGAAAAGCTACAGGAAAAAAAACCTTCATTAGAAAAAAAAAACAGAAAAATAATTAAACAACGATAATAATATACAACGTAGATTGAAGAGAAGAAGGGTGGGCTGTGCGGGACCTTTTTCAAACCAAGCTTTAAGTTTTACATATAAAAAACAAACTAAAAATGATTATAATTTACATCAATGTGAATAAATAAATGAATAACTAAATATCAAAGGGAAATCTAATAAATTAACATGAAAGCAAAATAAACGATAAACGAAACAAATAAAATAAATAAGTACAATGAACAGGTAAGAAATTAAATATAATATATTGAATAAATAAATATAATAAATAAATAAATATAATAAGTTAATTGATAAAATAAATAAATAAATTAAAATTATAAAATAAGAATAAATAAATAAAGTACATAATAATATACAACAACAAGTACCTAAGTAAATATAATAAACAAAATAAATAATTACAAAAAATCATATAATAAATAAATAAATAATTACAAAAAATCATACAAATAGTGAATAAAGGAAATAAATAATTAAGTTTAATATCACATAATAAGTTATATTTTAAATAAAAGAACTATAACTATAAAGCTAGGTTTGAAATTAGAGGGTTATCTGAAGATAAGCAAAATGTAAGATAACGTTCATTAAGTTTGGCAATTCTAGTTGATACCATTTCCGTATTTGAAATATCGTGAAGTTCAGCTGTTGAAAATGACCATGGAAGCTTAAGGATCATTTTCAAAAGCTTGTTTTGAGCTACTTGGAGTCTGCTAATATGACTAGCTGCACATTTACCCCATGCTGGTGAACCATTAAACATAATTGCTTGGAACACGACTTTAAAAATCAGCAGCTTGTTTTCATTGCTTAGTCTGGACTTCCGATTTATAAAGGGATAAAGAGTTTTAGTGGTTATATTGATCCTTTTAATTACTTCTTGTACATGCATGCCAAAGGTTAAAGTTTTATCAGGATGGACTCCAAGATACTTAGCACTTGAATGCCATTCAGTGTTTACACCATTTACTTGAAGAATGTTGCTCGGAAGGAAATAGGCTTTTCTTTTTCGTGTGAAAAAGATAACCTGTGTCTCTGAGGCATTTATTCTAATATTGCAGTCGAAAAAGTAATTTTGAATGACATTTAGTGCAGATTGCAAATTTGTTTCAATGTTGAAACCAAATGAATCTGACGAGAAGATACAGGTGTCATCGGCAAATATTGCTTTTTCGCAGTTGTTTAAACATGGAAAATCGTAAGTGAAAATAGTATACAAGATCCAAGACCAAGCACCGATCCTTGAGGTACACCTGCTGAAAGGTTATAAATATCGGAGTACCAATTATTTATCGAAACCTTGAATTTCCTTTCAAACAGAAATGATTGAATTGTTTTGATTAAGTACATAGGAAACTGAAGTCTAAGAAGTTTATGTAATAAAGCATCATGCCTTGACTTTGACTTGACTTTGAAATTCATTTTTTTTATTCATTGATAAATATCTACTTACATACTAGACAAAAATGATTAAACCTAACTTAAAATTAACAGGATACTTATTCTTATTTATTGGTCCTTATGCGAACGCTCTAAACTTAACTATATCTTAGAATTATTGCCTTTCGGCCTACGAACTGTTTTACGAACTAATCTTACATATATATTCCTCGAGAAAATTTACTAAAACTCGGTATCATTATTGAAATTTTATATAAAACAAATTACAAACTACCTATTCTACTTACTTAAACTACTTAACGTATTCTAACTATAATTAGGATTCTGAGCACTCGTTGCCTGGCGCAATAAGTGGTCAAAATCCCAATTGCTTTCCGAGCGCCTGGCAGTCGTCAACGTGCACACGCGCCGCCGTGAGCCGACTGAAGCCTTACAGCGTCAGTCAACTCCCGGAAGCACCACCACACGTTGGCGAGCCCGGCCTCTCACAAAAACGCCCTAGCTGACTTAATCTAACTTATAAGCTAAGAGGATGTTACCTAGAGTAACGCACCGTCCTGGGAGGGCATGTTGACCCCTCCCCCCTCAACAAGCCACCAAAATTCGGCGAATTGCTTTTCCGTGTCGAATCTATCCCTCTCCGATATTGCGGTACTAAAACGGAGGAGCTCATGAGCATTGGCGACGTCCCCGTCATGGAGGAGCCGCTTATCTCTCGCGCTGCGGTAGCGATGGTATAAGACCGGGATACCATCCCTCGTCTGTACCAGCCCTTTTGAATCAATATGGATAAATGCCTCTGGCGGGATAAAGCCAGACCGGAGCGTACTCTCTATGTACATTTCATTGGGGTAGTAAGCCCCAAATATCAGACTATTGTCGCTGGCCATCGCCCTTGCAACGTGCCTTCGAGTGACCTTAATGAGGAAATTGTCAATCCTATTCAACTGAGCCCCATCGTATAGGACCTTGTTGGGATAGTATTTTATATAGTTGGATTCAGGCGTTCGGAACAACCGGAGACAGGTCCTAAGACATTGTCTCTCCAAAACCCGAATCTTTTCCATATAGCTAGGCGCTATATTAAACCACAATGGACAACCATAAGCGATGATCGGCCTTATAAGGGCCACGTAGCAAATGACCTTCACTCTGGAGTCAAGTTGACTGCTATGAAACAGTCTCCTTGTTAGAGCATAAGCCTTCTTGGCCCCAGCAAGACAAGCAACTATATGTCTATCGAAATACAGATACTGGTCAAGCCAGATACCTAGATATCTAACTGCGCTTCTCACCGCCAATGGCTGCCCATTTTGTCCAATAATGGCCAATTTTTTCCAGTTTTTTCTGGTATCCCTAGAGGCCCCAGCCAATGGAGTTCTGAACAAGATTGTTTCCGTCTTCTGAAAGTTGATTTTCAACTTCCAGTCGTCGCAATATCGCTTAATTTGATCGAAGTCACGCTGCAAAAGGATATTAATGACCTCGATTTTCGGACCTGATCTGTATGCCACCAAATCGTCGGCATACGCTATAGCATGTCTGAGTGAACCCACCAGATCACTCGTGTAAATGTTAAACAGGATCGGAGAATTGACCGCCCCCTGCTGTAAACCGTTTTTAATTTCAAAGACTCTGCTCGAAGTCACGTTGCCACATTTGACAACGAACTTCTTTCCCATAAGCATATTATAAATTATATATAGCAAAGGTTTGTGCATCCCCCGCCTGGTCAACTTGTAGAAAAGTCCCTCTAACCATACGGTGTCGAAAGCCTTCTCAAAATCAACCAGACAAGCACCCGTGCATTGGTTTTTGCATTTATTCCACTGAATGTCGGAAACCAGTTTCGACGCGGCATGAATAGTGTCATGCCTCGCCCTGAAACCAAACTGGTTGTCCGGGATTATGTTATTGTCCTCGACCCACTTTAACAGGGCTCTATTTACAACCTTTTCAAAGACCTTGCTAATATTCGGAAGCAAGCTAATTGACCGGAGATTGGCAGGGTTCGTCCTATCTTTACATTTTTTCGGGATAGGGTGTACCACAGCTACCTTCCAATGCGCCGGATAATATGCATTATTCAGCGCATTGTTAAACAGCGTGGTGAAAATATCTACAGCCTCCAGAGGCAGGTGTCTCAATACGACGTTTGGGACACCATCCATCCCCGCCGACTTTTTATTCTTTAGTGTCTCGAAGATGCACAGAAGATCATCCTTCGACACGAACAAGTGCGATGCATCTCGGCCATTGGCGACAACTGCATTAGCATGGTTTTCATCAGTGAACACGGTGAATCCGTTATTCTCAGATCGCCAATTCTCAAGTTCGGTGCGCAGATCGAAGTGGCTCACCAGAGCCCTATTCTCAATGTCGTGGTTACGGCGAACAGGATTGTTCACCGTATACACGGCCTCGAAACAAGCGCCCAGCAAATCCACCTTCTCCTGTGGGTCCTCGACCACGAAAAAATCGTCGTTTGAAGCGACACTTTCTGGACTTATTCCAGCAGTCAGTACCGTCTGTCTGTTCTCTGCTGTCTGGGAGATTCGAACACAAGGAATATCATTGTGATCTTTCCTCCTGAACAACTTATTTATCTGTGGGAACATATTCGGACTACAGGTTTTAATAGCCCGAATTTTATTGCCCCAATACAGACTTACAGATTTTTTGTAATTTTCTTTTATCAGCTGTTTCAGGATTCGGATCTCTGAATTCAGCATCCTTACCTCCGGGTCGTTGCGATCAGTAAATTGCCTGTACAGCCGTTTAAGCCTCGAGAGCAGTCTACTTTTCTGTCGGTATAGTGCGTCGATTGTAGGGTTTCTGTACTTTTCTGTCTGGTCGTCGTCGGAGCGCCCTACTCGAGGAATAGTTCGTTCCATAGTTCGTTTGATGGCGTCGTTCATTTGCAATAAATGCCGATCAATGTCATCATTTGTCATGTTACTGTTTGTCGGTGGGTCGATCCCACTCGAACGTATATCTCGCTTTAAAAATCTGGAGAAGCGCGACCATTGTGCCCTCCGATAATCGAATGAACACACTGCTTCGTACTCCTCCAGCAGCGTTTGCTCGTTCGGGATCCGTATTGCGGCGGCGAGTCCGTAGTGATCACTATCGTACTCAAACGCACGCAAACAGTTCCGCGTGTTTTGATCTATGTTCGTCAGTTGAAGTCTTGCGTCCGTTAAGGCCAAGTCCAGGAAAGCACCGCTTCTTGGGAAAGAAGGGATATCCGTCGCGTACAACTCGAGGTTGTACTCAATCATATTGAGGCGCCACCAGTCGTGAAACTGGTTGCCCCTGGGATTTGCAGTAACATTTCCCCATGCCGCATGTTTGGCATTAATATCTCCGGCCAAGAAGTAATAATTCTCCTCCGAGTTCAGCTGCAGACCACGAAAAAGTGTCTCGAGCTCTGTCATAAATTGGTTTGGTGGAGGTGCTGCAGGTGCGTAAAGCGACACCACATACATTCTCCTCCGGCTATGGAGAGGAATGCATATGATGCATGCCTCCAACAACTGGAACCTACGTACGTCCCCGCTATATATAACCCTATGGCGCAGGCCTTTTCGAATTAAGATTCCAACCCCACCTCCTTGAGTGGAGTGAGGCCGGTCTCTTCTTATTACATGATAGTTTTTGTATCCCAATTTGTGCTTCTGATTTAGCTTAGTTTCGCTAACCAAAAGCACATCCGGGTTTTCGGTTTTCAACAAGTTGGCAAGTGACGTTCTTTTCTCGATCCTGACTAGTGAATTAACATTCACAGCAAGGATCTTTAAGTTTCCCTCATCCAGCGTAGCCATTAGATTTATGGCACACCAGACCCCACAAACAGCTCCGAATAGATAAAGTCAATTCGGGCCGCTTGTTCATTTAATTGTTTCTGGAACTTATCGATCTTTCCGTGCAGAGACAGAAGGATCGATTTTAAGTCCAGATCCACCTCTGGTGCCTTTTGGGCTACCTTTGGTTGGTTTGATGTCATGTGGGCTTGACCCGGTCCAGCTGCCATTTGGGCAAAGGACACGTTGGGTGCCACAAAATTCGAGAACGAGCGACTCTTTTGACGCTTATCGTCTTCCGACTGCTGTCTGCGGGCCTGGACTCGCTTTTTCAGCTCCTGGTACTTTGGGCAACCCCTAAAGTTAGCGGGATGCCCAGAGTCCCTGCAGAGCACACAAGAGAGGACACTCCGGTCTTCAACTCTCTCCTTGCCAAGAGAACATTCACCATGTTTGTGGTCCTTGTCGCACTTTACGCATCTGAACTGCATGTTGCAGTTAGCTGCGGCGTGCCCGAACCTTTGGCAGCGCATACATTGAAGTATGCGATCCGACCTTTTTATTTTCTCCCATCTTACAGCATGATAGTACAGGTAGCGGATATTTCGCAGCCTGTCAATTTTGCTGTCGGGAGTGAGCTGCACTAAAAAGAATGGTAAGTAACGGTTACCACCCCTTGCCACAGCTGAAGAAAACGGCTTGACCCCCACGAACTTGAGGTCATCGCTTTCAAAATTCTTAAGCTCTCTTTCAAGTTCCTCCGTTTTAATTGAGGGATCAATTCCCTTTAATACCACGGTTTTTAGCTTTTGCTCCCTTGGGGTGTACGTGAAGTACTCGGTCTTAACCTCTCCCAGGGCGGTGCGCACCCTATGGTACTCCTCTATTTTATCACATATAATTATGTGGTTGTTGGCAGATAGCCTTTTGACATGAAAGTCTTTTGTAATTAACTTACATAGCCTAATACTATCTATAATATCAAAGTTACTCACATTTATGGGTGGAATCCTTGACTTCCGCTGTTTTTTTTGTTGCTGCTGCTGTTGTTGCTGCACCTGTATCTGCGGTTGCTGCTCTGATTGCAGGTTTTGTTGCTGATGTTGTCTTTGTTGTTGCTGCTGATGTTGTTGCTGTTGGTGTTGTTGTTGTGGCTGTTGTTGTTGCTGTTGTTGTCTTTGTTGCTGCTTTAAATGCAGCTGTTGCTGCACCTGCTGCTTTAACATAGCTTGTTGTTGCTGCTGCTGCGTTTTCTTTAGGCGCAACTGGTTGCGCTTCTCCAGCAACTCTTTTATAAGCTTGTCCAGCTGCGCCTCCTCATCTTCTTCTTCGTCCATTTGGACGGTGACCTCATCATCGACCGGTAGGTCCTTAAAGGAGTTTCCCTCTCCGACATACCGGCCCCCTCCTCCTTCAGCCTCGTAAGAGCTCGAGTTCTCAGCGTCTTCATCGCTTCCAGCGGCCGATGAAGCCACGCTAGTGCCTGCCAAGTTCGCCCTTCTCTTGGCAGAAAGATTCGGCTTCGGTTTTAATTTCCGTCGCCTCTTCTCCACCCTCCTGAACTCCTCACTGACTACAGCTACTGCTGACACAGCTTCAGTAGCAACTTTCAGTTGCGGTATCGTAGCAGCTTTTTCAGCTGCTATTTTAGCTGTTGCTAATGATGTTGTTGTTTTTGGTGTCGTTGCTGGTATTGCCTGCGCGAAAACTCGCCTGGGCAACGACCGGCCCATTGTTGTTGTTGCCATTTTTGGGTTGCTTGCCCTTGGCATACACCCTGCTGCTGTTATTGTTGCTGCTGCAGCTGTTGTTCCTGCTGCTGCTAATGTTGCTGCTGTTTTTGTTGTTGTTGTTGCTCTGGTTGTTTTTGCAGTTGTTACTGACAACGATTTTTTTGCCGGCTCACGTGTTTGCACCACGTGTCGCAACGGCACACCCACACCCGTACGCGGGACCTCCGACTTTCCGGGGTCCATCGCCATACACCGTACGCACCTTTTGTTTTTGTTTTCCTTTACACTTGAGTTTGTCTCTATCAATAGCTTTTAAATAAAAAAAAAAAAAAAAAGTTAACACTTTGCCGGGAATCGAACCTGCGCCTCCGGCGCCTGAGTCAGACACTCGGTCTACTGAGCTAATCGACTAATAGGTTTTTAATTGGTTAATCACCACTATATCGCACTTTTTCGCCTTAAATCTTCCGTAACTAACTAGCCGTCCTGTCTCTGCGGGAGAATCGGAACGACTGAAAAAAAAAAAAAAGCATCATGCCAAACTGTATCGAATGCTTTCTCGACATCAAGAAGTACTATTCCTGTACTTTTTCCTGTGCTAAAATTTGTTTTTACATATTTTGTTATTCGATGAACTTGGTGGACTGTACTATGATGAGCCCTAAAACCAAATTGTTCAAGTGGTAAAGTGTTATGACTTGTTATTTGAGAAACAATTCTACTTTTAATAATTTGCTCAAAACATTTACTTAGCAAGCTTAACAAACTTATTGGTCTATAGTTGCTTGGTATGTTTGCGCTTTTACCAGGCTTTAAAATTGGTATAATCTTAGCTGTTTTCCATGCATTAGGAAAGTAACTTGACTTCAGACAACAGTTAAATAGTAGTTGTAAATATTTGATTCCCGATTTCGGCAAGTTCTTAAGATATACATTTTTAATGCAATCAAAACCTGCAGATTTTCTTGATTTCAGATTCAAAATTACATCGCTGACATCTTCAAAAGTAGCATCTACGTGAGTGTCATTTGAAGAACTTACATTTATGGTATTCATTGAGTTACTGACAACTGATTCGACAGCGGTATTGCAAGGAGTACTGCCAGTTGGCAAATGGTTATCGTAGAGAGTTTCTGCTGGGATATTTGCCTTTTCAGTACTAGAGACCATTACTTGGATTCCTACTTTAAGAGCTGGAATTTGAGTGTTATTTTTTTTAATTATTTTTATTAGGTATGTTCCAAAATGGTTTGCTTCCTTTATCTAAACTCTTTAGTTTATTATTCCAAGATCGATTCCTGAAAGTTGAGATTGAATCTTTTATTAAGACATTAAGAATCTTAACTTCAGAATTATAGAAAGAATCTCTTGTTCTAATCCATTTTCCGATTACTATTACGGATTTTTATTAGTTGAAGGATGATAATAGGTAATTTGTTTGCAATATGAGAATGAATTTCTTTTTTAGGAACTGCCTTTTCAATACTTTCTTCTAGAGCTTTCGTAAAATAGGAAATACTAAGGTCTATTTGTTGTTGATTGACTACTTCAGCCAAAGGTGCATGGACATTTGGTAACCTGGATCGGATTTCTCTTTTATATGTTTTCCAGTTTGCATTTTTAATATCTAGAATTTCATTGGTTATTTGCAAAGGCGATGTTAAAGAACTAATTAGGACTGGAAAATGATCTGAGATTAGCTCTTTTATCACTAAAGGTTGGTTGAAAAGGCTGGACATGTTGCTCAAGAAAAAATCCAAAGTTGATGGATTTGACCTATTATTGGCAGGGTAATAGGTCGGATGGGGTGGATACAAGATATGAAATGGATGCCTAGTGTTAAGGTTAGCTAGAATATTACCCCATGCATTCGCTCTTAAGCATCCCCATCTTCTGTGCCTGCAGTTAAAATCACCCCCAATTAGGTATGTATCATTTATACTGATAAGCTTCCTCAAATCGTTATTTAAATGAAAGCGTTTTTCCCCATTAGCTGAACCTCCAGAAAAATAAACAGAAAATATTTTTAAAGCTATACCACTTTCAAAAGGTATTGTGAGTCCTAAGTTTTGAATTACTTTAGTATTAACAATTGGGATTACTACGTGTCGTATGGTTTTCTTCACTAACACGGCAACACCGCCCCCCCCCCTTCTCTCCTCTCTATCAAGACGATAGCAACTATACTCTACATTTGTTAATTTGTCTTCAGAACTCAACCAAGTTTCAGAAACTAAACCTACATCTACATTATGCTTATTAATAAAGATACTTAATTGCTAATTGTGAAATAGTGTTAAATTGATCTGCTTTGGTTTTGCATTTACCTAATAAAGTTATCATCTCCGCTGTAAGCTTGTTGATTTCATCCATTGAAAAGAGAACGACAGCGTTATCATCAGCAGCAATATTGTTGTTCGACCAAGCACGGCAGTCGGTGGTTGCAGAAATAGGCGTAGGAACCGGTTTTACAAAATTGGGTGCTCTCCGATGAGTTGAAAGAGGTGGGAAGTCAGAGGTGTTTGGTTTGTAGTATGACTGGTGCGCTTTTTCAGCAACTTGAGCTTGGCGTTTGTTTCTATTGTAGGTAGAAAGCTTTTCTCTCATATCGAAAAAGTTTTTGCGGCTTATGCATGATCGATCAGTGGACTTGTGTGTAGCATTGCAGTTTGCACATTTGATGTTAGTAGATTTGCATTTACTTGTTTCATGATTTTCAGAACAGATCACGCAGTGGGTCTCGATATGACAATTTTTTTCTCCGTGTCCGAACATCTGACAAGTAAAGCACTGTGTGAATTTTTGATTTTGACGACGTGCAAAATCCCACTTTATCTGTGTTCTGAATATAGATCGAATATTTTTTTTAAATCTACAAGTCTAACTGAACAGCGTTCGAGAAAAACTAAATAGAATACATCGAAGAAATTTGTATGCTGTTTCTTTATTAATTTAACGTTATCACATTTTAAGCCAAGAGTGTTTAGTTCGTTTTTTAACGCTTCAACTGGCATCTCGTCTAAACCGAAAAGAACAACTTTAAATGACCTTACTGTTGGAAGGTCATGGGTGAAAAATTGCCAATTTTTAGATTTTAATTCAGAACATATACTTTTATGATTTTCAATTTTGTCGCAGTTTATTTTAATGCCGATTGACATTTTTTTTATATAATACTCATGGACTTTAATTTCGTTGAGCATAGAGTGAACATTTTCGGACGTTTTTTGCAATACGCATATGGAGGGAATTTTATTTTTTTTAATTGGTGGAGCTAACACTTCTTCACATTCAATATCATTGTCAGTGTCCGGAAGACATTGCAATGGGGTAAATCGCCCATACTTGAGATTATGGTCAACCGCACTCATCTTACGATTTTTAACGTTGAAAGACAAATTAATGTCTTCAACTAAAGTTGGTGATCGATTTCTTTTAGGAATGTTTGCTTATTGGAATGTACCGCACAGGAGAACGTCTGATTAGATCAAACAGCCGATTATTTGATTTGATATCGAATGTATTGTCGTCAAAATATATTCATATTTTTATATTTATACAACACACGAAACGGCACTGAAAGAGTTTTGTGAAACGGCTGGTGTTGAATATTTAAAACTGTTTGGATATGCAAAGACTCGGTTCTTAGCTCTCGGTCCGGCCATGAAACGCATTTTACATCTTTTTGAACCCTTCGTGTTAGTTGCACAAAGAATTTTGCTACATCAGAAATTATTGCTCAGCAACTCAAATTACAAAATGAAAAGAAGAAAACGTACCAATAACAAAGCGATGGCGATGGGTTGAAGTTTTCAATCATTTGGACACTGAAAAGTGTGAATATAAGGAAATGGCGATTTCGTTTTATGTTTTCCGGGTTCGACTGCTCCTGTTAAAAGAGTTTTTTCAGCAATGAATAAAATGTGGACGGAGGAGAGAACACATCTTCGGATTGAGACATTAAAATCTATTCTTACCGACTACAAAAATAAATTTAAAAATGCGTTGCTTGGAATTTTTTAACTGGTTAAAAACACAACCAGAAATGCTTAGAAAAATCCAATCAGGTTTAAAGTATATATAGTGAAGAGGTGAAAGATTATTTAATTAATTATAAAATTTAAAATAAGATATGCAAAAAATAAATAAACGAAAATATAAATAAATGACATATATTTTCCAATTTGTCCTGTATTTTAGCGAAACAAATATGGGAACGTTATGCATGCCCCATATTTGACTTGGGGGTTAGACGTGATCATCATACAATGCATTCTCTATCCTTATCTATTATTTTGATGAAATTGGCATGTGTTAGGTTAGGTTAGGTTTATGTGGCTGTCGGCAGAAGCCGACACATTTAGACCAATTTAGGTTCATTGTGATACCACGTATATTATCTACCTCAACTCTGTAGATGGGACTGGCCAACGACACGCGGTTGTTCTCATGTGTTAGTATTATGGCAAATAACCACTATGCATCTCTTTATCTTAACACAAGATAGAGAGGGAAAATACATTGTGTGTTGCCTCATAATTGCACATTTGACACTTAGCAGGTGGCAATGGTGCGATGGTAGTGTATTCACTAAAGTGATTGGCAGGTCGTGCGTTCGAATCCCGACCAGGGCCATGATTTTTATAAATTGAATACACACAACAAAAACTGATCTCCCTAAAGCAATTTAGGCGCCACCTGTTGAGAAAACAAAAATCCCATCGCACCAAACTTCTTTCCTATCCTTCTATTCTTTCAGTAAGTAGCACCCAAAAATAGGCAATGAATTGCTGGGAGCTACTTGCGCAACAAACTAAATGCCTGCGCTGTGGTTTTACCATTATAAGGGTACTGTGTCACTACAGAAAAAAGAAATCCCTTTAGCGCACGCAAATTATAAAAAAAAAAAAAAAAAAAAAAAAGCTGCGTGTTATCCTCGTCGCGTGTTCGGTTTGTTGTTTCTCATCTGCTTTTTAAGTTAGATATATTTGTAAGCATGATCACACAAATTATTTCCAGTTGAAGGATCCAAATAATGTATCATATCTCTGTACAAGCTGCGCAATCAAATGTGCAATAGAAAATGCAAAATCTCGGCTATGAAAATAAATATACCTATCTATCTAAGTGGTCGGAAAAGCTAGGTCTATTTAGGCGGATAATATCTGATACTCATTTATTTACTTATTTATAAAATTCATTTTCTTTTATTTCATTTGGTGTAAGTCGGAAGTTTGGGTTAAATAACCTGCTTGGCTGACGACAGTTTTTTTTATACATCGCTCTTGGAGTTCAGAAAAAAATGTATTATACATATTGGATTGGTATACCTACCTTTGCCATGGTATTATCTGCTTAGCTCCTGTAGTATCTGTTTAAAACATACACAAGATGCTTTTATACATTCCCTTTTTGTTTTTACTGACAGGCTAAAATCAAGAAAAGCCCACAAACCGACTTGGCAACCGACCCCCAACAATTTCAAGAATCGATTTATGGAAAATGCGAATGGCTTATGAAGGCCGCTATAATGGCAGGTTGATGCTGTTGATACAAACCTCGGTATCAAAAGGAAAATAAAAGTATGATTAGGAAAATTAGCAACAAAAAAAAACAAACACATTTATTTTATGATTATTGTGTCCTTGGGGAAATCTGTTTAATTTTCTCAAATCTCATCCCTGTTTTGCCTGTTTGACTTTCAATTAATTTTTGAATCTAAGGTAACATAGATGCAAATATACACACAAAGGTGAATAAAAAGGAAGAGAAAGCCAAACAGACAGTGATACTATAGCTTTCATCAAATCCGACACAAAAAGATGCCTAAAAGTTTTGATTATTTTGAAATGCGAGTCATCCAATCACATTTCTCTTGGTTTGAGGAGGGCAAGAGTAGACCACGGGTTCCTTTATTTTTAACGAATAGTTGTGGGGATAAATGAGTATAATATTTAATTAATATTTATATAATATGCATAAATAGCTATGTGTTCCTGCAATGTTGTTCAAATACAGAAAATAATATTTTACTCAGTATGTTTATTTAAGATGTAATTTTGTTTAGCCTGTCTGCCTTTGCGGCTTTATCTTCATCTGTTCTTTAACGACAAAGTTATCATTTGGACGTAAGGGATCATAGCCCTACCGCTTCATTGCCTCCCCACTGAACCACATGTGTTGCACGCCGTTGGGGCTTTACAAGTTCAATAAATATAAATAGATACATGTTCTACCAGCCAATGCCAGGGACGAGCTAAGTATATCACTGCAGCGCCAAAGAAAACAGGCCTAAGAACTCGTGGTCCCCTCGTTGTTAACCGAACTCATGAAAAACTCTTTAAGGAAAGTAGCACCTGGGCGATTACGTGCGATCTTGGAGTCAACTCGGGCAAAATTGAACTGATGCTTTTCCACCACCACCAAATCAAAAATAATTGGTTTAACTTTTTCTCGCATGGTATCGCCCAGTGCTTTGTATCAAGGAGTTATCCCAGTTCGTTAACTCCGCTGGAACAAAAAAGGAGCATGCAACCAGAAATGACCGTAGGATGTAAAAAGCCGGTGTACATCCAATCCTTACAATAGTATTATGGCCGGCTCTATTAAAAGGTTACAAAGGTTCAAGGAACCGCATGGCGCTCTACAGCCAACGCCGTCAGATGCTCTTTAAGTTTTACTGCATCTACATAGCCTGATCAGACTCAACCCCATGTCCATAATAGTATAATGGAGTCACTAGGTAACGAGGGAACTCGTATCGCCACTAAAAGATAACATCGTTCCCAAAATATTTTTAACAAAGTGTTTTGGCGCACAGTTCCCCTCAAGATCAAATGGCGGAAAGGGCAAGTGACTAAGGATTTCTACCTTACAGTCCAGTGCAGCAGGCTCTCGACCGGTAGAGAGTCTCTGCCTCTGCTTCCAGCTGTCCAGATCAAGTGCTCTCGCATTCGCGATGGCTTGGCGAAAAACGGAGATAATGTCTTCCATTTCGTATAGAACCAGGGGCCTGGCAGTTGAAGATCCTCGTCGCTGGAACATTATTGTCCATTTGCTCGAAGTGGCAGAGTCACGGACTACATTTACATCTTGGTACAGCTCATAGAGTTTGTGGTTGTATCTTCTCTTCCATTCGCCCTCCTTGCACACAGGAGTTTTGTTCTAGTCGGCGGTGGCCAGATGTTTGTTTGTTTGTTGAAGGCAAGTATGGATTTCGTTTCTTGCCTGTTCTTCAGTCGTCATGAACGCCTCTACAACGGTACGCTGATAGCGGCCGATGATGTTAATATTGCCCGCGTATACCAGTAGTTAGACAGGTCTTTTGAAGAAAGTGCCTTCCGTGTTGACACCTGCCCTGCGCCTATCTGCTAAAGAGCCAGATTGAAGAAGTCGCATGAATTTTCGTGCCGGAATAGTTCCGAAGGGCTGTTCCCATATTGCACATTGCACCTCGTGCTTTCCAGCTTCACGCGACGTAACTGGATCAGTTTTTGTGGGAACTCCGAAATTGGCCATCGGCTTCAGTCGTCACCACAGTAAGTTTGATAGGACATTATGTAGTACAATACATTGAAATACAAAAGGATCGCCTTTCTTATAGATTTTTTTTTTTTGTTTTTTTTTTTTTTTTTTTTGTAAGAGGGTAGGTGAAGATCTTCCAAAGACACTATGAGAATAGCAAGCGCGTGCTCATAGTAGTGTCAGATTTTTACTGACTAAAAACACCTCCCTTCGATAGATTGATGGGTACTGCAACTAAGATATAACTTATCAAGCAATTTTTCTATCACGAAATAATAACTTTTGACAGGTTACTTTCCAATGAAAGATCCTGCATGTTCCGCAATTTAGGCGCGGTTAATCTTATCTTGCCAAGTCGAACGGTTTCGTTCTTTGTAGTCGGCGCAATAAATTGCTCTCATCCAAGATTTGTCGGACTGTATTGTTGGTATGTCCGATTAGTCGGTTTCTATGCTTTCTCGCGAAGCTTCTAGTTTCAGCTTCGATTGTTGGAATTCCGAGATCCCTGTGGATATCGTCGTTTCTAATATACCATGGTGCTTGTACAATTTCTCTAAGCACTTTATTTTGAAAAGTTTGTAAAATATTGGCATTTGTTTTCTTGATACAACCCCAAAGTTGTATACCGTAGGTCCACACCGGCTTTAGCACTTGCTTGTATAAAAGCAGTTTGTTCTCGGTACTGAGCTGGGAATGTTTTCCGAGTAACCAGTACATTTCTCTATATTTGATATCTTCTTATAGATGGGGCATATGGAGCTAATAATACAGCCATCGGGCATTTTCTCTTCCTCACATACTTGGGTAATGTTTTGGTTCTTGTACCCTACCAAAACATTACCTCCGTATTTGAAGAGCTCCGCTGGTTTACCATTAGATGCGGAGGCCTTTTTGTTCTGCATTTTTTTACAGCAATGACAACCTTTCCCACACTTTGTGATGGAATCGGTTCTTGATTGGGTTCTCTTCTTGCCCTTTCACTGTCACTACATGATGGCCATTTAATAGCTGCTAAAAATGCTGTATTAACATATCTACTGTTCCCTTTGAAAAAGCGACCAGGTTCATTCCCTGTTTCGAAGAGCGTTCTCGTCTTAAGACCAGGCTGCTTGCCCTTTTTATAAAACTTCCGGATGTTGTTTCGATTGCGAGACTCTTCGGTCTTCTTGAGCTGCGAGACTGTGCGTGCTTTTCTCTTTACTCCGCTGGATCTTCTTCTTCTTCCTTCTGCCCCCGTTTTGCGTTGCAGCGTTTGTAGATGTGCACGTTCTGTCACCGACTTCCGGTGAGTGCACTCATCACCATAGCACGGGCTCTTTTTCTGAGGTGGCTGGTAGCTTGCGGTACTCTCGGCTATATCTTTGATGATGTCGCGATATCGGCTCCACATATTTTTGGCGTGCGGAATGAGTGTACAGCGGAAAATCTCTGGCTCAGGCGCTTTCTGTAGACCCGGCTACTCGCTCGTGCTAGTCGTCCAATGTTGAATTCCTCTCTGTGGGCGGTTCACAGCTTTTTCTATTACGATTTATCCTTATAGTATGAACAAATTCGGAAAAATTTTATAGTCATAGTCATCAATAATTTGAACCGATGTTTCCTTAGGTACTTTTCCATAATTTTTTTTTGGGGCAGAAGTAGAAGTGATTGACTTCTTATTGTAATCTAATCAATTATTTGTATAGTTGCAAGCTTCTTGCTCGGATGTTCTTGTGTAGAGAAAATGTCCTAGCGCAGGGTATGTTCCAACAGTTATCACTACAACAATTAAGTCTCAGTTGCTAAATAAGACGAAACTAAATGTTGATTCACGGAGTGTTAATTTTTTATAAAATTCATATCGCATATAATTTATTTTAATAAAATTTTCATAATCACTTTGTTTCTTTATTCAATGGAATATTTCGGATAATCCATTTTGTTGTTTCTTTATTCATTCTGGCATAATAGATTCCTATTCTTTTTTTTCGTAGACAAAGGTGGAATAAATGAAATATTCTCTTGTTTGACATCTACACCTGACAAAAAAAATGGAAGCAACAGCAAGCAGTCAAATGGGTGAGCATTTATTGCAAATTTATTGTCTTTTTAATATTTTTTATAATTTAATTCAAGTTCATTTTATTTTTTAATTTAATTTTCGATTTCCTTTTACAGTTTCAGGATCAAACACATTTTTAAAATGGTCTCCTGGGGACATAAAATGAATCATTGATCTCTACGAGAGACATCAGTTTAATTTTGACACCCAAATGAAGTCCAAAGTGTGGCAGGATATACCAGAGGAGATTTCCGATATTAGAGCAAAGCAAATATCTGCAGAAAAATGCGTGGGAAAATGGAAAGGTTTAAAAGCCCAGTACAAAAAGATTAAAGATCACAACAACACCAGTGGAAATAATCGTAAGTACTATGGACATTTTGATGATCTCGACAGAGTCATATATAAGAGGCCAGAAGTAAATCCGCCTGCTGTGTGTTCGAGCGTCGACTCGGCAGTCGTCGTGAATGACTCAGAGATATGATTTTGCCGACGTCATGATAATCGAGATCTTCCACAACGCGACAAGAGTTTTGGTCGAAAGAAAAGCTCCGCTTGAGGAAGCAAGGGCGAGAAGACACTCTGAGAAGGTGCAGAGAACCGATAGGTTGCTAGACCTAATGACTAGGTTGGTGGATCATGTGACTGCAAATCTACCACCATAAACGAATAACTATATTTTGTTTTATTATGTTGAATCGATTGTTTAATTTGTGTTTTTTCAGGTCGTCCTGGATTATGCTTATGATCTCTGCATATGTATATAAGTATTTTATTTCCTTTCAATGAATTAGTTCCTGCATTCTCTGCGAGATCGCATATGTGTATGTATGTACATATATTTTTTAAATGAATACTCCTTTTTTTTCTTTTGCATGAACTTAGCCATTAGTCTTTTTTTTGTTTTTTTAAAGATTTTCTCTTTTTTCTTTTTTATAAATTACTGTTCTTTTTATTTTTTAACTATTTGTGAAATGTTTGTTACTTTTCATCATTTTTTATGGGGCAGCTGCAGTGATATTTCTATGTCCTGGTCTACAAAATCGTTGTTAGCCAGACAAAAATTATGTAGGATACAGGACGACATTGTAAGATGAGGATTGTTTTACAGTGTTCTTGAATCGAGCTGGTGCAGTCGTCGGAATCTAGCTTTAAGTAACCCTTTAGCTCTTTCAACTGTTTACTCGAATCTTGGAGTGAACTTTTTTGTACTTTCGCTGCGTTTCGTTAAGTATTTCAATATTCTTAAAAGGAATTAAGATGTATGTCCTTAAGGCAAAATATTGTCCGCCCAGTAAATGTTGATCAGTACAAAAAGAAACTTCAGCTTAACAAAATATACGCAAATCAATAATTATATTGCGGTCGAATTGAAATCTTCACCATTATAAATCTTTCTAAATAAATTCGATCTTCGGAAAAGGCATGCATCATGTATTGAACCAGTTTGGAGTGGAATTTTTTCCTGCTGATGTAGGAATTCGGGAACAACTTACGTTTCGCTATTGGTGTAATAGATCATATTTTAGTTTGTGACATGAACCTTGAAATCGGGTTGTTTGCTCAAAATATGACGTGGTACGCTGTGCTTCTTCGGAAGTGCGCCAATGAATGATTTTATGCCGTACATTTGTTTTTAATAATAGTCTGCAAACATTTCCAACAGCTGACCAACATGAATTTTTACATACACCAAATCTATGTGCTACAGACCTAAAAGAAGAAATAATTAATAGGTAGCTCGTAAGAAAATTAATTTCACTATACCGAAAGCACTCAGTGATAGCCAGGAACTACAAGGTTATTAATATTTGTTTGTCTAACTCAATCTGTGGTTGACCACTGCGAACATTACTGAAGATCATGAATTAAGAAAAACAAACTTTCTGTGCTTTGTCTTTTTAAACGAAAATGGGTTTTGAAAGTTGGTCATCAAACATAGGTATGATATTCTCATAATAAAGTCTATTTTTTTCAACAATCTCACGATCGGATTCGTTTGCACTGGCTTCATCAGTATCACTATCAAAAAACAGTTGCCATGCCACAATTCAAATATAGTTAATGCAATTATTTAGTTCTTACATTTTGCCCTCAGGTATCTTAATAATTAAGAGAAACAAAATAACTATTTGATTGATTTGACACAAACAGATAACTGTCTTTCTTTTTGTTCAGCTCTGTTTCTATTCTGGATATTCCGGATAAAAAATTCGAATATTCTGACTTTTCTATTCCTTATCCGGAAAAAATAAAGAAACACACTGCACATGATAACTAGCAAAGCACGCTTAGCATAACGGGATGATATGCAAATAGTTTTCATGTGATTTTTTTTATTTGCATAAGCATCGGTGGAGTGGCGTGTATCGTTGGTTTTTTTCCTGTCGGACGGTCCAGGAGTATTTCAACCATGAATCAATTTAATCGACATGATAGGGGCATTCATGAACGTCGGTAAACCGTCGTAAACCTCTGACTTTGTTTATTTTTAAGGTTCTCTGTTTTGATTCTACAATTCATTTTCCATTATTTTGATTCGCTGATTTATGCTTTTTTGTTTGATTTGTAAGAAAATATCTGGTTCAGAGGACCTTCGGTTTACGTCGCTTTAATCGTCAGTCTTCTTTTTTCTCCCTTAACGACAGTGAGGCTATGACCAGGATTAAAGGGATAATTTTTTTTTTTTGCCTCTATATTGGTAGATTGAACTACCAGGAAGACACACAAATTTAACTGTGAACATTTAATCGTTTTCCTAAGAAAGACGAGTAGACGCTTCAGTGATAAGGAGCTTAGGTTTACAGCACTAACCACATCAGCATCAAATACCTGTCACCTGATACGAGCAAAAGCAGGACAATCACAGAGAAAATGTTCTGCAGTGTCATCGCTTTCTAAATATGCTTCGCAGTTCGTGGTATCGCTTAGCCCTAGCACCTTAAGGAGTCTGTCTGCGTCTTTTCTGTTGAGAGACAACAAGAATGCCGCAGATTTCTTACAGATATCGGGGAGAAATCGTTTAGTCTATCTGTACATTGGATAGTCATGCCATCTGCGATTGTGTTCATATGAAACCCAACCGTCTATGGCAGCCCCGACCGATATTCAATTAAATTAAATATGTAAAATAATATTTATAATAAAAGAAGAAAACAGAGGGACGGGCTACAGTGTGCTTGGGCGAACTGTTGGATACCCTATTCTTATTCCTATTCCTCATAGGTGGGCGTGACAAAAGTCTAAGTATGGTTGAATATTGTTAAGAACGCTCTACATATTTTGGTATATAACATTTAAAGGATTTAATCGAAAAAACGAAGCTTTTGTATAAAACGCTTCACTTTGGTTTTTCAATAAAATTGTTTTATATATTTGTGTGCGTGTCAGTGGGCGAATTTTAAAAATATTTACACGTGAGCATAAATGGCCCCTAGAAAGTATATAAATTATAAATTTCAGCTCCCTAGCTCAAACTTTAACTTTTCAATAAAATTGTTTTATGTAATTGTGGGCGTGTCAGTGGGCGGATTTAAAAATTTTATCTCCCGAGCAGTTTTAGGAGTCAAAGACCATATATAAAAAACTTCAGCTTTCTAGCTCAAAATTCGATTTTTTCGTTCGTTCAAAAATTCGTAAACTTAATTTCGGGGCCCTAGAGAGTATATGGTTAAAATTTTTAGCTCTCTAGGTCCAGTTTAAAGGCCTAATTTTTGCCGACAGACGGACTTACGGACGGACATGGCTAGATCGATATTACTATCGATGCTGATCAATACAGTAACTTTTAGGGGTGTCTTATTGAGGTATGTTACAAACTATGAGTCAAAATTAATATACCCTTAGAATATTGTACCTATACAAACCCTGAGGAAGTTGGCAAGAAACCGAAAAAACGAAGGGGTTCAACAATGATTTTACTTGTTTAATTTGTATTAAAAAAAAAACAACCGTTAAGCCTAAACAAGGCAAACTTAATTTTCAAATTGTTTAGAAAAAAAACACATCAAAAAATTAACTGCCTGAATTTTACTCAAACGCTGAATACAGTAAGTCTTGCCTGGGATCCAGGCCACAGTCAAATTATGGAAAAAAGAATGGTTAGCGAGCCAGGAGGATATTTTCTCATGACTTTAACATCGGATAGGAAGTTTGTAAAAATTAAAAGTCTTAATACACAGCTATCGTCGAAGTGGCACCTTTCGATCGTTTTCATATCACGTGATCTGTCCCCTAGCTATACAAATTGAATGGCGGAAAATGTTACAAATATAATTCTTTAACAACATATAAATAGAGCAGAATTATAATGTTAATTATAATTGCAATTTCATATACTGCAGTTCATACTGCATTGCTATCATCTGATTTGAAACAAAAAATTATGTTAAGATGTAATGCAATTACATGTCCCAACGTTATTCCTCGGTGGTCATTCGTCGAATTTGTTGGTCCGAATTTCCTCGGGGGAGTCTACTATGACACAAATGTAATTACCAATTAATTCGATTTAAAATGCGCAGGAAAACACCACCACTAGTCACTGTTGCACTTCTCGCTCACTAAAGGAAATAATTGTATCTGCAAATGCACGCACTTGTCAATTATGCGGATGAAATTCAATTAAGAAATGGCCGGCAAGGGATAATACAAAGAAGGCATTTGTTAAAGCAACAATTTTCTTCGTGCGGAATGTAGACAAATGTGGAAGTGGCACTCAGAGCTTGTAGCCCATCCCATGGAGAAAAAGGATATAGAAGAAACCGCCGACACAATAGAGCAACAGGATGCACGGCAAGGGAAGCTGCAATCATCCCGCATTCATCGACCGGACGGACTGAGAAGATGCCGCGCAGTTCCCCATTCCTCACGCTGTCTCCGGCCTACGATAAAGTCACAAAAGAAGCATCTGTACGACTGAGTACATCCTTTGTCCTTAAAATGGTCTCTTCATGGGTAGGTTGGGGGATTAGTTCGTTTTCAACACATAAATGGAATATATGCAGCCACCCAGCGTCCGGATCTTGGTTAAAAGGGATGGACTAGCATAAGAGCTATGGTTTTATTATTCTTTCTAATGGAATCCTTTGCGGCAGCTGCTTAGCTGTTCTAGCCTTCTCTGAAGACATCTAACTAAGGTTACGGTTGAATGGTATTTTCTGAAGGAAGTGGCAGAGTATCCTGTGCATGGCGTAATGGGAATTTCACTTTAATTAAAGAGATAGAGCAAGTGGCAGGGAAAAGCGTGTGTGTGATAGTGTGGACATTTAATTGCCTTGTCTTATTTCATTAAATCCTACATTTCGCTGGATATCCTTTCACATCCTGAACCTACCATGAAGTCTGTGGGAGTCCGCCTTTTCTAAAATGACCGAACATTTTTGTTGTTTAAAATTTCAGCAATTTATATGGCGTGCAACTAATCGTGTCGCAATGAGAAATGTTAACAATTTTTTATTCGATGTTATAGCGGATGTTGAATGCCAGAGATAATGATTACTGACCACGTTGATGCAATTAAATTGTACGAAAGCGTCTTATGTGTTATGAGAACATACAGATTATTCAAGCCATGCAATAACTATAATTTCTCGACCTGCATTATAGTTAATTTTTATTTTGGCACTTCAAAATTTTAACTACTAACTTAACAGGCTCCCGACCCGTGAAGGGGGCTGAATGAGACACTGCTGCCGGCACGGCAAGGTCGTCCAAAGGGTGCGAAGGGGGGGGGGGGGGCGTCGTTGAGCGATGCCACTTCAGAAAAAATGCCTGGAGTTGAATTGCTTGAAAAAGTGAAGCAGGTACATGAGAAAAACAGGATCAGATTAAAAAAAATGCATATGGCACAATGCAGCAATTTTTGAGTTTAAATAAGGAATATAATAAATTCATTAAATCTAAAGCATAACAACAATAACAGAGGAAGAAAAGTAAAGACAAATTACTTGAAATGTTACTAATTTATTTAAGATTTAAAAATATAACGGACATTTGTTAAACTTCTTGTTCATTAGGGTCGAAGTGAGCTTATTTGAAAATTCGCTGAAAAAGCATTTTTATTTCAGTTTGCGCATATGTTTGACAGCTTGCAAATTTGTCTTTTTACAGCATTTAGGAAACCAATACGAAAAGCGAAGCGGGAGTGCTATCAATTTACACCCACTGTTTCGTTTTTTAATTTCAAAGAGGAGCTTATTTGAAGATTTCGGGAAGCCGTTTCCATGAAAGAAGAGCCATTGAAAAATTATCAAATATCAAATTATTAAGGTTTCCAAACAAGTTTAGTCGTCACCTCATTTAAAAATGAAAAGTCTCACTTTTATCAGCTGGAAGATGATTTTTTGCTTATTTTTCCTTTAATGCGGATGAAGATGTGGTTTCGGATCTTCTTTGGTCGTTTGGATTGTTACGGCCATTGTACGCGTAGATTCCTTTGGTTTTTTTTATTAAAAATCTTTAACAAACAAATAAGTTTTGGTATAATTTATGAATAAATAAAAATCATTAAGCAACTAAGTTATCCATATTTGAAAAAAAATGTCGTCAAAGCCAAACAAATTGTTCCAAGGAAAACTGCAAAATGCACATTCGAGATCTAACCGTTATGAACAATGTTTGATCAAATAGAGGGCGGCACTTTTAGGGGGCGGCAAATTTTCCAATATTTGAACCATTTTATATTTTTGTCGCACCTAAGACTCGGACCGATTGAAATGAGCACGAACTTTTCCATTACTAATAGGCTATTCACACCAAAACATAAACGAGGTTTTGCTAGTTTTCCTCAATACGAGCATCAAAAACACTTGTTTTCCCATACATTTTTCATAAACGACTAGTTTTCGTAAACCACTAGTTGTTGATAAGACGACACAAACCTTTTGAACATAGTGACACTATGGTGCGTGCAAATTGACACTCCAAAAAAAGCAAGTTCTGACATACAGCCCGCTTTGTGGCGGCCTTGATGTGTGAGTTTCAGTTAAGTCTTTTATCAAGGATGACGCCGAGATATTTGACCTCAGTTAAATTTATAGACTTACGTATCACTTCAAAAGGACAAATAGGGTCACGCTCATAAATACGAATAAGTAAAAGGCTGCACAATTTCACGTTTAATCCGTTGCAAAGCAAAAGCATTTTTCTGATGTCAGTTTTCTGTGCTTCTTTCATCCATTTTAAAGCAAACAGCAGTAGGTCCACAAAATGACTTTGACAGCTACAGTATGGTTTTCTGGCGGCAACTGCCAACAAATTGCCCTTTGTTATGAAGCACACCGCAATCTTCAAGAAGGTTATTTTCAATGCTACGCAGCCAATTAAAGCCCTTATTCATACCGTTATCGGTGAGACAGACTCTCAAATGCGTAAGAACGGAAACTTAAACTTTTTCAATGGCCTCTCGCGATGGTCAGTCACCTTGACGTGTGTACCATCATTGCATTCGATGGTACCGGTGCGGAGGCTTACGGTGCAAAGATTCAACGGGCTATGCTGTCTAAGGGCCACCCATGGCAGACAGGCCGATTGATGAGCGCCAACCAAGAACTGACTAGGACTTAACGTCCATCCACCCCTAATCCAGAGTGTCATGCGACCCGTGCTTATTGGATGGTTTGCAGCCAGTGGTATCCGGCTGTATTTCTGCGGAGCCTCTCTGACACCGGGCCACCTCAGAGAGTAACCATGGCCTTACCACGCTAATGCGGGGCTCTGGCGTGGTCGACCGCCTTTCCCGCGCTACTCGTGGGACATGAACCAAAACAGACAAAAAAACAAAAACAAAAACAAACTCAACAGAGTGCGGGGACAGACCGCAGACGAAGCCATTGGTCGGATGGAGCAGGACATCCCTGACGACCGCCTGGCACAAGATAGACCCGGAACGAGTCGAGAGGGAGGCTCTAAACTGGTGTAACCCAGCACCAGTCAAAGAACCATCGTCACCTCACGACAAGCCACGGGGGTGCCAAAAGGCCCGGGAAGAAGCCCGGTAGCACCGACAGGTGGTTGCAGTAGGGATAGAACCCAAATCCTAATCCACTCCCTGTCCGGGGAGGTAATGGTGGAGGGAACTAGGGCAGCGGGAACAAGCATAGCTCAAGTACCAGCCCCTGTACCCCCCGACAACAACACCGGAAGGAAGAGGAATAAGCCAGGATTACCTCCACCTGGGAAACCAGGCGCGAGGGATGGCCCACTACGAAGGGGACTTAGTGGTGCTGGCACTAAATGGTACCTCCGCTACCTCAATAAAGGCTTCGGGCCTGAGGAAGCCAAAAGGAGGGCTGAGGAACATCGGGCCAAGCCTGGAAGTACAGAAGTGGCGACGGGAAAAAGGGGGAACAACAACATCACCCCCCCCCCCCCACAACAAATAAAGCCAAGAAACAGAAGGTGGATGAAGGCACCGAGAGGGCCACGGGAAAGCCTGCAAAAGCGAGCGCCACCGTGGTCGGTCGAAGCTATGCTACGGCGGTGAAAACCGTCCCGGCTAGCGGTAGACATGAGACAGGTGCGATTGCTGAGCAGCTTGCTGTTCTCCCGGTGAAATATCCGCAGGAGATCCTCAGCAACCCAGACCTCACGGCACTTGAAGACGCCATTGTGTTGGAAATGGCCTTGGGATGGGAGCATAAGCTCAAATTCCAGGGCATACATTTCAAACATGGAATGCTCTTAGTTGACTGCGAGACTCCGCAGACAGCTGAGTGGCTAAAGGCAGTAGCCCCAAAGCTGGGGAAATGGAAGGGGACACGCCTCATGGCATGCAGTGGGACAGATATACCACGGTCCTACTCCATAACAATCTTCCTTCCACGCAGTGCAGAGCAAGAAGCTAAAACCTCCTAGGCACTGCTGGAAGCACAGAATGTGGGACTTAACGTCCAGGCGTGGAGGATTCTCAATTGTCGAAAAGAGGGAACTGGGCAGGTACTGGCTCTTGGCATCGACCGAGAATCTTTCGACGCCATAAAAACCCAAAAAGGATCACTGAGCTACCGATTCGGCAGGGTTGCGGTGTGCGGACTCAAGAGGTCGGACGAGATCTCTGGGCAGCTAGCACAGCCAGCATCGAATCTGAACTCGCAGAGCGCGCAGTCAGAGGTAGAGCATACTGCTCCTCCGAAGACTAAAGCACCTTCTTCCGTTGTCCAATCGGCGGAGCAGGCTCCTGAGGAGACCGAGTAGTCTCTTTCCGTCTCGGAGAGCACGATCTCTGAGGGGGAAATGGACAACACGGTCATCGACCTCTTCCAGGAAATCACCCAGGAGAAGGAAGATTCGTTGCTGAAGTAGGACGGGGCAATTGCCCCGCGCGAGCAATAGCTCGATGAACCCCGCCTACAGAAAAATTAAACTAGCACAGGTGAACATTCATCATGCTATAGCCGCCTCGGCGACTATATCTAGGATGTTTACCTGCCAAAGCCTAGGGCTAGTACTGATCCAGGAGCCATGGATCCTGAAAGGACAAGTCAAAGGATTGGCGAGCAAGGATGCAAAGGTAATATGGGACACTCGGGCCGAGAAAGAGAGAGCTTGCATTCTAATAAACAATAAATATAAATTTATTCTACTTTCAGAATACGCGACACGAGATCTGGTGCCAATTCAGGTACATCTGGATGTTGGAGGATGTCACCGCACCATTGTCATCGTATCGGCGTACTGTGCAGGGGATGAGCCGGTTGTATCATCCCAAATGCAGCGACTGGTGGAGCATTGCAACAAGCTCCGCATGTCACTCCTTATAGGGTGTGATGCAAATGCCCACAACATCATATGGGGGACACCAACACCAGGGGTGAGTACCTACTAGAATTTATTATGAGTTCGTCACTTGATATTATAAACGTGGGAAATACCCCCACTTTTGTAACTACTGTCAGGGAGGAAGTACTCGACCTCACGCTTGGTAGCCCAAGCGTAAGTAAATTAATTAGCAACTGGAGAGTATCTAGTGAGCCGTCATTGTCTGACCATCGAATAATAGTATTCGACTTGGACAGCACCAGTATCACGAGAAATCCAGTAAGAAACCCAAGGAAAACCAATTGGGAAACTTATAGAACTGCTCTAGACAGCAAACTGGGGCGCCTTAGTCTAAGGAAGGCTCCGGGACACCCCCTAGAGCTAGAGAGCGCAGTGGAAGGCATAACAAACGCCATCATCACTGCGTTCGAAGAAAGCTGTCCTCTAAGTAGAGAACGGGACAGGAAACAGACGCCATGGTGGAGCAATAACTTGTCAAAATTAAGATCCGAGGTGTGGAAGCTTTTTAATAAAGCAAAGCGCAGCGGAGAATGGCAAAGCTACCAAATGGCCCTTACTACATATAATAAGGAAATAAGAAAAGCTAAAAGAAATAGCTTCAGAAAATTCTGTGAGACAATCACCAGCACCCCTACTGCGGCAAGGCTACACAAAGCTCTTGCGAAGTCAGGAGGGGTGCCGATGTCTCTGAGGAAACCAGATGGCGAGTTCACGGAAGATGAGGATCAAAGGGCACTATTGCTACTAGAAACTCACTTTCCTGGCAGCTCGCCTAGTACTGAGCCAGGAATCAATACCACTTCAATCAGACCTCGGAGGGAAGACTGGGAAATAACATCAACCATCTGTTCTGAGCGACGGCTGAAATGGGCAATAAATTCCTTTCAGCCTTTCAAATCTGCCGGAGTGGACGGCATTATACCCGCCCTTCTTCAAGAAGGGCAAAGGGTACTAATACCACACCTGCTAAAGATAACAAGGAGCAGTATTGCCTTGGACCACATACCAATGCAATGGAGACGAGCAAGGGTTGTGTTTATACCAAAAGCGGGGAAAAAAGACCCCACACAGCCAAAATCGTACAGACCCATCAGCCTTACGTCATTTCTTCTGAAGATGACAGAAAAGGCTGTAGACAATTATTTAAGGGAAGATGTTCTGAACACATCCCCCTTACATCATCGTCAGCATGCATACAGAGCGGGCAGATCAACAGAGACCGCCCTATATCAGCTGACGGAGATAATTCGAAGTGCCCTGGAGGCAAAAGAAATAGTACTGTGCGCTTTCCTAGACATAGAGGGAGCATTTGACAACACCTCACATGATGCGATCAAACGATCCCTGGATAGGAAAGGAGTTAACAGTACAGTATCCAACTGGATGTGTGAGCTGCTGAGCACTAGATCAGCAGAGACTCAAACACCATCTGGAACCATCAGAGTAAACACAACGAGAGGATGTCCACAAGGAGGGGTACTATAACCCTAAATGTGGAGCCTAGTTGTAGACGAACTGCTGGAAAAATTAACCAACCATGGCATCAAGTGTCAGGCGTACGCCGATGACATTGTATTGATTGCCAGGGGCAAGTTCGAAGAAACCCTTGGAGACATCAAACAAAAGGGGCTTAAAGTAACCAAGGAATGGTGCCATAATGTCGGACTTAACATCAATCCCGTGAAAACAACGATAGTACCGTTCACAAGGAAAAGACAACTTCAAAGACTTAAGGACATAAACCTATCAGGCACGACACTGATACCAGTCAAAGAAGTAAAATATCTAGGACTCCATCTAGATAGTAAACTCCTCTGGCGAAAACATACAGAGGAGATATCCAAGAAGGCCACCCGCGCTCTCATGATATGTAGGAGCCTAGCGGGGAAGGCATGGGGATGCAGCCCAAGCATCCTGCGATGGATGTACACTGCAATCGTGAGACCAATGATCACATACGTAGCGGTAGCATGGGCGAAACGAACCAGTCTAGTCACAACGCGAGAGACACTCGGCAAAGTGCAAAGACTGGCGTGCCTGTGCATTACCGGAGCAATGCGTAGGTGCCCAACCGCAGCCATGGAGGTGTTATTGGAACTGACTCCTCTACACATCATGGTGATGAACGAGGCAGACAAAACAATCCTTAGGATGGCAAAGAGGGAATTGGGAGAGGGAAATGCATCGGTTCGAAAGAACACGGTGACTTACTCAAAAAACTCCCACTTCTTGGCATACCTAGGGACGACAGCATCAGGAAATTCAACTTCGAGAAGAATTTCCAGATAAAGCTCAGCAATAAAGAGAACTGGAGCAACGAATCCATAACTTATGGACTGAGCAACCACACAAGAAAGTGGTATACGGACGGCTCGATTACTGAGGAGGGAACTGGTGCAGGAGTTTTTGGGCCGGGAACTAAGCACTACGAATCCGTGGGCAAATGTACCAGCATCTTCCAGGCAGAAATATGTGCCATAGACAGGTGCGTTCGAATCAACCTCGAGAAAAACTATAGAAATTGCAACATAGCAATAATGTCTGACAGCCAAGCAGCTATAAAGGCTCTTGACGCCTACGTTATCAAGTCAAAACTCGTGTGGGAATGCCTACAAGGACTGAATAGACTAGGCAAGAATAATAGAATCTCCATCTGCTGGGTTGCCTGGCCATGTTGGCATTACGGGCAATGAGGCAGCGGACTCTCTGGCAAGAAAAGGGGCAGAGCAACAATTCATAGGACCTGAACCTCTCCGAGGCACAAGCAAGGGGACACAATAGACCAATAGGTCGCAGTGTAATATACCCTAACCAAATATCAATCAATCAATGGACTTTGCGTTGTAAAATAAATTGTTCAACGTTGTACATGGGAGCAACAAAAGATTTTATCTGCGACTACTGCCTTAGCTCTAGTATCTTTCGATATTGATTATACATATATATTTTTTGTTCTGTCATTTTCAATCGAATCTGCCAAACAAAAACACTTTACACTAAGTGCGTTCTGACACTTTTCATTAACAAAACAATATAACACAATGGAAACAATTTTATCAGTCTTAGTTAAAGACGAAGTGACTTTTTTTCTATCAAGTCTTTGGTAATTCTATGCAAATTCGTTACGAGTCGTTGATTAGCACTGATAGTGAATTCAATGGCAAACAAAAAAATACAAAAAATGTTGAACGGGTAGTAAAAACGTTTGTTTTTTGGTTTAAAACATAGCGAATTTGGCTCCTCCTCGTCAATCACCCCAACACTAGTTTACGATGATATTCCAGCTGTCAGCTCTTTGGTTACTTTTCAGCTAACGCAATGCTTCCAGATTGTAATTCATTTCACCCTGTACTAGAGCGCGAAGAATACTCCATAGGAAAAAATCACTTTCGCACTCGTACACTGGCTAGAATGGGAGTCGGACAGAATCCCGAAAAACGTAATCCCGAAAGTCCAAAATCCCGAAAATCCAAAATCCCGAAAAGCCACAATCCCGAAAAACTAGAATCCCGAAAACCCACAATCCCGAAAAGCCACAATCCTGAAAATCCAAAATTCCGAAAGACCAAAATCCCGAAAAAGAAACTAAAAATTTTATTGTAGCAACAGAAAAATTTGGCAAATTTATTTAACAAAATAAAAAACTTCAAATAAACAAAACATAACAAAAACAGTTCAAATCTTACAAAAACATATCAAAAACGATCCATGACAAAACAATATTTAATACAAGTTCATATTGTACGCAATTAATCTGAGATAACTTATTTCAGAACGCTTTCGCTGCTCACACTCCCAGTAAAATGTATCATTGTATTTTTTATAAGCAGTTTCTCACGCTCTTTGTTGGTTTTCACGATGGATACTTTCATTTCTACTTAAGACTTCAAACACAAAATGTCACTGATAATATAAAGTTTTTAATTATAAAGGCATGCACGATACTCACTTTCTACGAGTATTACGATGTTCACTGTCTAAAAAAAATCTAGTCAGTCAGCTATCACACTATTTGAGATCAGCTCAACTGAATGCACATTGCGAATTGCAAAACATTACAACGCAAACAATTGCAAAACATTATTACGGTAAATGGAATGGACAAACACTTGTCTATTTTACATTCAAAATTAAATAAAGAATCCCGAAAACGAAATCCCGAAAAATTATATAATATGAAAAATTTGCGCAAATTTTTCATTTTATATAATTTTTCGGGATTTCGTTTTCGGGATTCTTTTTTCAGGATTTTGGCTTTTCGGGATTTTGGCTTTTCGGGATTTTGGATTTTCGGGATTTTGGGTTTTCGGGATTTTGGATTTCCGGGATTTTGGATTTTCGGGATTTTGGTTTTCGGGATACTTCAAGACCTAGATGATCACAAAGACGCTCGTCCAGATGGTATTTTCCTATCGTTCAAAATAGGTGTTCTTCCTTGTTTGCAAAACCACAGCGTAAGCTTTTCTTTAGGGCTCTTTTTAAGCTGGCGGAAAACTGCATTTACCCAGCCCGTCCCTAAAAAAGGCAAATTTTCTTTTCCCTTCTTCTAACCAACCAGTTTCGGTAACGATCCCCTTTTCCAGGAAACCCTGATCAACCGTCAGCTTATGAAACATCTTAAATCCCGAAAACTTCTTTATGGCGGCTAGTACGGTTTCCACAGCAAAAGGTAAACTGGTGATTTGATGACATATCTACTGGAAAAGTGGAACCAATCTCATCGCCATTGTGGTGAAAGTATGATCAATGCGCTTGATATGTCAAAGGCATTTGACAGAGGAAGGCATCAAGCTCTTTTGATGGTCACTTGAGAGTACCCTCAGTTTCTCATATTCATTTCTTGAGTCACGCCTCTTATCTTCGGGTATTTAACTGGAACGACAGCGTATGTGAATGCATTGCTGCGTGCGTGCGTCCGTGCTGTACATCTGTTGGAGTCCTTAGTGTGAAAAAATAAATAAAGTGTGGCTTTGTTAAAGAAAGGAAAAAAATGCTCTAATCGTCGCTTGAAAAGCAAACTGACATAAGTCAAAATTTGACGATCGCAAAAAAAAATACAAGAAATAAAAAAATGTCTATCAAACCGTCATAACTATAACTCTTAAACTGACAGCATGAGGGCACAAGAGTCTATTTGAATTTAAGCAAACATCCCTGTTGTTTTTCCAGCTAAATGACTTTTTTTCATTTGTAACACTTTGCTCCCAAAAAAATTATGAAATCGTGATAAATAAGTTTCTTGAAAAGTGATACTTTTCGTGTTGTGTCATTTTACTGCCAAATTTCAGTAAATTTATTTTTGTAGTAAAACGTTTCAATTTGCGTTAAGTCATTTTACCTTGGAACAAAACTAGTTGATGAACTTCGAAGTTCTTTTGATTACTTTAAGAAGTGTCACTTTACCAATAAGCTGTGTTTTATTTTTTATAATATAATTATAATCGATCAAAACAAAACGATATTTTTTCACACTTTTTTTAAAATTAGTAGCAATTTGGATGTAAAATGACATGTCAAATTTTTTTTTGAAAAATTTGAAAGAAGAAAAAAAATAATACTTTCTACTTTACAACTTTTTGGTGTTCATTGCAATTCAAAACTGAAATGATTTTTTTAAGTTATGAAAAACTTCAAATGGCTTTTCTGAAAATGTATGAATTTTGACTTATGTCAGTTTGCTTTTCAAGCGATGAAATGGACATTATTATGTACTCAGAGCGCAGTTACGCGGCATCATTGTGTTCAATACATTCACAACTACGTTTCAAAGCGGCAACAAATATTTGGTGTTTCGTAATCAACATATTACATTCCATTGTATATTTTACTCTTCAATTCCCTTTTAAATGGAATCTCGGCTTTTCGTTGTGAATTGTTCATAATCGAACTTCCGCTACTGTATATATACTTTTATTTAGATATTCTTTAAATAACCTTTATATAGGTATACATATATGTATATGTTTTTCAATTTTGTAACTATTACACTCATTTGCCTTTCATGTCGATTCATTATATTTCCTAGGAAATTACCTAATACATACCTTCTTATATATGGCCCACACGGCACAAAAGATCTTTTTAGGTCGAAGTGCCCCATATTTAATCGCCTTGGCGATCCAGAACTTAAAAAAAAAAAAAAATATAAATATAACCATCTGTATTTGTGAAAATTTAAATGGAGGTTTTTTAAGCAACTTTTTCCCAATGTTGTAAATGTGTTTTAATTCTTGCATTCAAATTGTATTATTAACTTCCCAATGGAAGTTCTTGTAATGGGGCCGATTTTGTGAAACGCGGATTTTGACATATCTCCACGTTTCAAGGTCACCAGAATCCAAATTCGACGTTTTTATAGAGATGTCTGTCCGTGTGTATATACGTATGTGCGTATGTACGTATGTGCGTTCGGAATTATCTTTCGCCACGATTATCTCAAGAACCAAAGCTGATATTGACATAGGACTGGGTTTATTCGAAGCGTAATTACGTAACTCAGAACTGATTAACTTTTCAGCGAAATCGGTCCAGCCATTTTTTGTTAGTAAATAAATAACTAAAATAATTAGCCTTTATTTGTAGTATTTATTGTCATTTGTCATTGAGCAAATAAACAACATTAAAGAGCATTTTTTAATATTAAATAATTCTTAAAAATATCTTATTTCAAAATTTCCCAGTAATCGCGTAAATCATATTGATCCCACTGGGAAGTTAGTCGTGTGGACCTTGCGGGTCGCACCCAGACCACTTTTTATACCCTATTCTAGGGGTATATTAATTTTGACGCATAGTTTGTAACATACCTTAATATTGCCCGTAGACCCCTAAAAGTTACTATATTTATGATCAGCATCGATAGTAATGTCGATCTAGCCATGTCCGTCCGTCCGTCCGTCCGTCCGTCCGTCCGTCGGCAAAAATTAGGCCTTTAAACTGGACCAAGAGAGCTGAAATTTTAACCATATACTCTCTAGGGTCCCGAAATAATCAAGTTTACGAATTTTTGAAATCCGCCCACAGACACGCCCACAAACTCAAAAAAACAAAATTTTGGAAAAAATCGAATTTTGAGCTAGGAAGCTGAAATTTTTTATACATGATCTATGACTCCTAAAACTGCTCGGGATATAAAATTTTCAAAATCCGCCCACTGCCACGCCCACATAAAAATAAAACAATTTTATTGAAAAACCAAAATTTGAGCTAGGGAGCTGAAATTTATAATATATACTCTCTAGGGGCCCTTTAAGCTCATGTATAAATATTTTCAAAATTCGCCCACTGACACGCCCACAAATAAATAAAACATTTTTTTTGAAAATCCAAAGTTTGAGCTAGGGAGCTGAAATTTATAATATATACTCTCTAGGGGCCCTTTATGCTCATGTGTTAATTTTTTTTTAAATCCGCCTACTGACACGCCCACAATTAAATAAAACAATTTTATTGAAACACCCAAGTTTGAGCTAGGGAGCGTTTTTTTTTGATAAAATCCTTTAAATGTTATATAACAAAATATGTAGAGCGTTCTTAACAATTTAACCATACTTAGACTTTTGTCACGCCCACTTATGAGGGATAGGAATAAGAATAGGGTATCCAACAGTTCGCCCAAGTGGACTGTAGCCCGTCCCTATGTTTTTCATTAGCAAGGTATAGATTTATACCACATATGAATATGTACAAATAAAACTAATTAACTATTGTTAAAATTTAATTGATTGAATTGTTTTGTTTAACGACCTCGAATTGTAATAAATAATGTTTGTTTAACGGGCTGTAGGTCTTAATTTAAAAATACTCTTTTTTTGTATTTTAAATTATATATTTTGTCCAATATTTCGACTTTCTTCGAAAGTCATCTTCAGGGACTGTCAAGAAAAAGTATTATTTATGTTGTACAATAAGTTGTGTAAGTTTCACAATGTAAATGTAAATTGTTCATTTTATTGTCATAATACTTTTTCTTGACAGTCCCTGAAGATGACTTTCGAAGAAAGTCGAAATATTGGACAAAATATATAATTTAAAATACAAAAAAAGAGTATTTTTAAATTAAGACCTACAGCCCGTTAAACAAACATTATTTAATTGATTGTTTATATGTGATAGCACACAATTTTTGCTGGTTTTTGTTTTTGTTTTCCTACTATTGTTACAATTATGCTACCAAATAAAATATACCTCATCATATATTCACATAAAGTTATATTTTCCACAAACATAGGTATAATAAACTCTAAATAGTTCAATGTAAATAATCTTTGAAGAATTGATTTATCCTGTGTGTTCCGGCTAATACAATGTGCTTAGTCGCCCTTAACTTGAGTACAAGGCTCGTATCTGAGTCGACAACGACATATTGGCTACTTCACAGAAAACAATAACGCGCGATAAAACTTATAGTAGATCCTGATATCGCGAAATCTATTTACTCTCTTAGTCATCGTTGCAATGCCTCCTGTCAACCGTAATACCCGATATACCAGGAATGTGTCCCATTTCACCCTTAAGCATTTTGAAATACAAAGAATCCTTCCTTAGCCGTTCAACAAAAATGTGGAATGCTCTTCCCCGCTGTGTTTTTGCTACCCATTATAATTTACAAACATTTAAAATCAACGTGCTTTGGTTTCTGCGCTGTCATCCTTATCGCCGTTAATCCTTAATACCCTCACTATGCAGCTAAATATAAACACAAATACATTATTAGGGTACTAAAAATACTTTAGGGTGCATTTATTATAAAAAAAACACGTCATTTCGCCCTGTTTCTACTTGCCAGTTTTTAAAATGACCTCAAAATAAACAAAATAACAAAAAAAAATCATTGAAGATTTATTTCTAAGTGTGTTATGTAAAAGATCCGAATAAAACATTTTTATCCATTTAAATCTATTAAGAAAATAGCGAAAATAAATAATTATTTCTAAATCATAAATCTATCTTATACGAGTAAAAGGAACTTTTAATTTGGTTAAGTTTATAAAATCGTAGTTATCCAAAGTTATTACATGTAAATTAAATTCAAATAGAATCATCTTCATCGCTCTCTGAATTGATGTCATTATTTGTACATATTTCACTGGTCCCTATTTTTTGTATGATATCATTAGGTCTTAGGCTATTGTAACAACAAAAATTAGGCGGAAGGTTATTTCTTATCACTAAAATACTATTTAATAAACTTAATTTCATTTTATTTCGTTGCGTAGTTTTTATTAGATTAAGTTGGCTGAAAATTCGCTCCACTGCGGCATTAGAAATCGGTAAAACCAGTACCGGCATTACAAAATTAGCCACGTCGTGGAAGGGATTTTCTCCACTTGCATCTGTGAAGTTTGTAACTTCACACCAGAAAGCTTCTGTTCACTCGGTTTGCTGCCAATCGTTGATCAACAGATTGTTCCACTGAGAACGGATTTTTTCTGATGTATAGTTATCATTTATCAACTTGCAAAATTGGTAGTAGTGATTTTTTTTATACATTCATTAATGGAAGGGGAACTAATAAGCTTCAACACATTTAAATTTTTTGGCATTCTATTTTGCAATTCTATTATCAGTTTTATAATAAAATTCTTGCAGTTGCTTCGAAAAACTTCAATTTTTACTTCATTTAGTTTGTTGTTTGAACTTAGTTCATATAGAAGTTCTTCACACTGAATTCCTAAATAAGGTCTTGATTGCAGTGAAGCGTTCTTAATGTCGACATTTACACTAACAATTTCGTCTTCATTCGTTTGCCGTAAAAGTCTTCTAATCATACTCAAGATTAAAAATTCATGATCTTGAAGGACTTTAATAAAATCTCTTTTCTCACTTTCAAAAAGTTTGTTTCCGCGTTGAATTTCTGTCAAAATTGGTTTGAGAAAACAGAAGTATAATTAATTGACTTCGTTTCTATAAAGCTTTGAAAGATTTGTCACTTTAAAACAATTTGCATTTTGTTCACACAACCCCAAAATAAGTTTTTAGTATCTACTGTTGGTAAATTCTTGTAACCGCTGATTCAATGGATAACCATCGAGTTAAGTGGGTTAGTTCGTAAAGTATGGTAAGGTTTTAGGAGGAAAAATATTTTTGTGTGAAAGCAGTATATGTAATTATTTTTCAGTTAAAAAATAAAATTTCTTGGTAAACAATATAAAATCGTTTCTGTCAAAAAATCGGTCAAAAACCGTTTGACCGAATCTTCAAATTTTCTTCGGTCAAAATAAAGAGATTTCGGTCAGATTTGACCGGAAATCGGTCCAAATGGCAACACTGCTCAAAATATATAAATTTTGTCAATTTCAGAACGATTAGTGGAATCCTAGCATTAGTCTTTATCAACAGAGTCGTCTTAACAAAAACTATCTTACAAAATCCTTAAAGTATTTTCGTGGTTTAAAAATTAATCAACACATCAATGTTAATGCAGCCAAGTGGTGTTAATTTAACCAATAAATAATAATTTCGTCAAAAAAGTTCAATTCATTCTCCAAGAACTGCTCATCAATCATTCATTTACTTATAGCCACAAAAGTCAAGATCATAAAGCAAACACTATGTACTTTATGCATTTCAATTGTGTATACCATTTCTTTTACAAATATTGGATGTCGTTTTTAGTCCTAACTAAACAAAATAATATAATACCATCCATCCATCAACCGCAAATATATATTAAAAGGTCGTAATGCTTGCATGTCAATTGAATATCATCAAAGCACAATTCCAAGGTGAATTTTAAAGTAAGATAGCAGATTCGTCTTGCTGTGATGATTGGTAGCAAAGACGCAAACATGGTACGTTTAATGAGATGTGTACACCTACACATATCCTTAATAGAAAAAGGAAACAACAAGAAAAACAAAACCTGCAATAGATGCGGAGGAATATAAAACTGAATGACATCCAGACAAATAAAGCAGCAGTCGCAGTGGTAAAAGTATCTCAACTCACAGCTCCACTTTGCCACTCTACATGTAACACATAGGTTAGGTTCGAGGTGATGTAAATAATTCTGTTTATTTGCACGTTGTTTCCTCTTACTACTTTCTGAAATATCTTGTGTGTTGCTGGTCGTCCTAAGGACTTGCAGTAACGGAGAGAGGCACACGGCAAGACAGCACTTCCGGGCAGGTGTAATTGAATACAAAATTACTTTAGCCACGGATTAATATTTAATGAATTTTTCCACTCGTGTTTCTTGGAAGGATAAAAACGGAGACCAATATACGAGTAGCAGGGCATGGTAAAAACAAGTTTGGTTTTATTATGCGATATGGGGCGGAAGCATAGATAGTCCTGCTATAGACAATATACCAAACGCAGAGCATCTAGGTCCTTTTCGTTGTGTAGTTTTTCTCCTCGACTTTTATGACAAGAAAAATAAAACCATTCCAATGGTATTTGTTGCGGGGGTGGAGCATGTCTTAAAGTGGGCAAATATTCCACATTCAACCCGAACAGGAGGCAGGCTAAATAAACAATGAATTACTTCTTCTTAAGTAAATGAAATCCCGCTTAAGATCGAGGAAGCTTCCTGCAACAACCATTGCGCCCCGTTTGAGCCCTGATTGCTTTGACTGGCTTCGTCTGTGCATTTGCACACATATGCATGTTGATGCTATGCTTCTCAGGGTGGCAATACGAGTCTAGAGAACATTTAAATGCCCCATGGAATGGTGAAGCTGCTTGATAGCACTAACGGTACGACGCCATTGCTGCTCGACCATTTGCAGGACTCAAGAGTGTAACACATTGCTTTGAGGACTTGTTAAAGTCGAGTGCTTTAAATTGAAAGTTATTGTCGTTGTTGATGCTGGCAAAGTCATTGTCGTTTGTTTGGTGGGTAAAAAAGTTGAAGGTTGGAAACAATTTTGTAACCTCACTGTGTTATGCGCTGCGGCATTCCCATAAGACCTACAGATAAGCAACGTGTGTATGCCTTGGAGGGTAGGAAAGTACCATTTAGAAGCAGACACCTTATTCAAGCTAGTCTTTGATGAGCGAAAACTTTGTGAACATGCAAAGGCGAGAGCATGGGCTCAGTTAAGTATCATTATTAATTTTCCAGTTCGTCTGCGCTCTTTGTAAGGAGATCTGAGTTCCGAAAGTACTAAGGCTGTGTTTTTGAATTAATTATATGCAGACGTTTTTTGTGGAGATTAGTAGAAAGCTACCACATATTATCAATACAACTGCAATCAAATAACTGGTTCAAAAATGATCTATAATATTATTTATTCACAGGGTGTAGGAAACACGCGCAAAATTTTCGAATTTAATTACCTGTTGTAGTGTGTTCAGCTGATACTTATACTTATATCACTCCCCAATATTTTCCTGGTATTTCAAGGGTCACACCGGCTACTCGATAAGTTGCATAGTGATCGTTTTTGGTTTCTACGCCAAAGTTAAAAGATATTCAGGACTTCAAAGCCGGCTCATGGCTCCGGGCGATTACTTAGTATGATACGTACCTAACGTGCTCCCATTTCGTGAAAGTTCCCTGCCTGAAACACCGCAGCCTTTCCTCTTAGTCCAAGGTCCGCTGCTTTCAAGCGCGCTGAAATGATCTTTTAAGCGGATTGCTTACTCAAATCATAGAAGTTGTTTAACTGATTTGTGTAGAGATACAACAATCAACTGAAGTGAATTGAATTGAATTGATCCCGGACTTCGTTGTCTGGCAACTCTGACCAAGGGGCTTGAAGTCAAAAATTTTGTGTGCATTAGTTCGATGTGGCCCAGCCCATGTTGTCGTTTTTAAGCTTTCTGGACTCCATCCGTAGCTAGGTACAGGTCGTGGATTTCGCGGTTGTATTTCCTCCGTAGAGTATATATTTATTTTTTGCGAAGTACCCCGTATTTTTTCTCCCCTCGTACTTCGCAGGATCAGTATTTCATATTGACGGCAGCTTTGATATTTTTAATATGATGGCAACGTTAAACGGCCCATACAGGGCGAATCCGAGAGGCAAATTTGAGCCAATTGATACCCTTGGATGTTTGTCAGACATCCACAACAAGTGATGTTACTTGGCCCCGGCGAGATTTGAACCTGAGACATTTAGATTAGTGATCCAGCACTCTAACCTTTGCGGCACTAAGCTGAATTTTACCAGCAACACCTAAAAATATTCAAAACTATAAATGGTCATGCGAAGCTTTTCAAATTGTTGCCGTTCTTAATCGGCGGTAAAATGTAGGTCCCTCCATTTGTGTTAATCATGGAGCTACGCGCACACAAATGGTTGGATGTTATATTGTAGGGTCTATGTGGCCTTTAACTCCTTCCAGGCATGCGTTGCAATGCCTCTTTCAATTTATTTGAAGTTGCGGGTGGCAACGGTGCAGAAGTAGTGTATTTGCTTACTGAAACTGATTGAAAGGTCGTTCGTTCAAATCCCGGCCAAGTTCATTACTTTTCGTCGAATACATGAAAAACTAAATCTCCCTAAGCAATTTAGACACCACCCGTGGAGAAAAACCTTACAACGGCACGCAAACACTTCTTTCTTATCTCTCTACTCTTTCTAATAGTAAGTAGCACCGAAAAGCATGCAATGAAATACGATGTTGCCAGGCGCTGCTTGCTGTTAAACAAAAAAAAATGCTTGCGCTGTGTTGTTAGCACTATAAGGGTACTGTAACATTACAGAAAAACTCCTTTAGCGTAAGCAAATTATAAAAAAAAAAAAAAAAAAAAACATATAGAAATCAGAGACAAATGCATGTAATAAATAAAAGACATATTGTTGTTAACTGAACTGCCATAGAAAACTACCAACTCATTGCAACATTATTAATTTATTGATTTTCTGTATTATTTTCATCTTCCCCAACAGCAAGTGCGTAGAAGTCTTACATTTGTCTTTGAAGTGTTCTTAATATTTGGACGCCACCTCTTGTACGTTAATTGTACTATGTACAAAACGTTCGCGCAAGTGTCAATAATAACTGTACAATTTTTTAACCCAATCGGATGAACGATGAGCAAACGCATAGAAGACGAACAATAGTTTGTATGATTAGTTCGTAAAATAGTTTCTAGGCCGAAAGGCAATAGTTAAAAAGTTTCAGTTAATTTCAGAGCGTCACATAAGAAACTATAATCAAGAATAAGTTTCCTGTTGATTTTAAGTTAGATTTAATTATTTTTGTCTAGTGTGTAAATTTATATTTAGGTAATATTCAATAAAAAATTAATTTAACCCTAGAAAGATTAACTGCGCCTCGGAGGCGCCCTCGAAATATATATATTGCTTTCTTCTTTTAACCGACGCTCGAACAAACTTGTTTTTTTTAAGCCAACTCAGTCGTCAATTAACACTTGCGAGTGACGGTAGTTCCAGCTCGGTAAGTACCACCGTTTTTCAGTTATGGTAATGCGTGGCGCTCGAGAGCCGCATGTTTATCTTCTGTGTAACTTTTATGCTATTTTTTGTGGTATATTTTTTTGTTACTTTTAACATATATTCTACTAATGTGCGGTAAATATGAAAGTAGATAGCTGTAATTTCAAATTGAATGGGTTTTATGAATATTTTAACATCATGGCTAGAAGAGTGTTGCAAGACGAAGAAATTGTTCCTTTTTTGAATCAAGAAGACGAACTTGCAAATGATGGCAGTGAGATAGAGCGAGATTGAGGATCAAATCAGTGAAGATGATGTTCAAAGTGAAACTGACGACGAGTACCTACGTCGATGAAGTAATCGAAGAAAACTTAAATGAAACATCTGAAAACCCCGGACATGATCACCGCTTAATTATTCCGGCTCAAAGAGTAATCAGAGGTAAGAATAGATGCGTTTGGGCTACTTCTAAAGATCAAAGTCATGAAAGAACATCCGCGATCAATATAATTCGCTATAGTAGAGGTCCTACTCGAATGTGTCGAATTATTTTGGAACCACTTTTATGTTATTTATCACGGATGACATCATTCAAGAACGCGTTCACTGGACAAATGTGGAGATATCAATAAAACGTACTGATAGTATGTCTTCTTCGACATTTATAGATACGAATCCTACTCAAATCAAAGCCTTTATTGGAATACTTTCTAAATGTGTTGCTATGATTCACGTCTATCCTTGTCGTTCATTGCTGCTTGCACCCTATAAACTGACAATTGTGGGAACGGTATAAGGTCAATCTAACATACGGGAAATTCCTGAACAGTTGAAAAACACCCGTTCGCGAAAAGTGGAAACGTCTATGTTTCGCTGTGATGGATTTCATATTGTAATTCATCAGTTAGTAAGAAATATAATCCCAATGACAATATAATATAAATGTCATCTATAAATAATAACTGAAAATTAAATACAGAAGATCTATAATTTTGTGTTCCTTTTTGCTATGGATTTATAAAATCCTCATTCGCTTTAAAAAAAAAAGAAAAATTAATAATATATGTTTATGTTTTACTTAATTGATAATAATGTAACAATAAAATGAAGCAATAAAAAAAATATTTATTTAATTTTGGAAAAAAGAGTTTTTTAATTGTGCGCCTCGCAGGCGCATGTTTATCTTTTCAGTACTAAAAAATAAGATTATCTTTCTAGGGTTAAGTCACAGAAGACCAACAATTATCAGACGTGCTGGTTTTATATCAGAAACCTTCGTGCAACTGCCGACAACTTCTCTACAAAGTAAATTTAATAGTTGTAAGACCGAATGTGTGCATTTGGCCTAACTTCGCTTTGAGAAAGTTAAATAAGGTCAAATTTTATCGTTTGCCAATTGGCATTATTTCACTTTCCATTGGTGCTATTTTAAACAATTTGCTTACAAATTAGACACAAAGCAGCTACCCCAACCTCGCACCTACTCCAAATTCAACAGTGACTCCATACATAGCTATATGAGATCAGCACAACTGAATGCACATTACGAATTGCAAAACATTACAACGCAAAAAATTGCAAAACATTATTACGCTGAATGGAATGGACAAACACTTGTCTATTTTACATTAAAAATAAAATAAAGAATCCCGAAAACGAAATCTTTTTTCGGGATTTTGGATTTTTGGGATTATGGATTTTCGGGATTTCGGATTTCGTGTATTTTGCGTTTTCAGGGTTTTTGGATTTTCGGTATTTCGGTTATCGGGACTTTGTCCCCAACCCGGTAAACTCACACGATTATAGATTCTGCATATGGTTGACAATGAATTGGCGCTTTTTCGATGAGGTATTTATTTTAATTAATTATTATTAATATTTTATTACCCTCAGATAAATATAAAGAATAATTCTTTAAAAAACGGCGCTTGCTGGCGGCTGACAAAATTAAAAGTCTACATCTACTACGTATAATAATTGTGCTTATCAAAACATACACACTCATCTTTCAAAAGTCATACATTTACAATTCACATAATAATCCATAATAACTGCTCACTTCATTGAATGGCATCAAGAAAAAGCTCCCAAACTTAAGATTTCTATCTCCCTCAAGCTCTCATTCAGTGAAAAGACCTCTCAAACGAGTCTTATCTCCAATCTTTAAGTGCATGGGTCTTATGTGTACGACATTAAACGCACTCGATCTTTTTCGATAAAAGCGTAAAATACTTAAAAATGAAATCGCATGAAAGTCCTCGATATAGCAAGAAATTGCATTTCTCAAAAAATGCAAACAGCAGCTGATGGAATCCGGAAATTCATACAAGTGTTGAAAGCTTTCGTACTCAGAAGCGGAAAGCATGGGTATTAGGTTTTGGTATACTCTGCTTCTTTGAAACCACTTTAAAAAAATCCACGCAAAGCTTTTAATCGAAACCCACACCCAAATGCACTTATACTTCCTCATCAGTCATCTAACACTATAGCTTTTATACAACAGGCACAGGCAACAAAGCCCATATCCTGTATCCTTTTCGAAGTAAAGAAATAAATAGGTTTACCAACTCCACCAACAATGCCTGTCTATCGGGGATGCGACTGAAGAACGAAAAAAAGAGTATACCAACATCATTCAATAATTCCGCTCTTATTTTAATCATAATTGTATTAGTGCACCAAGTGTTTGTTGTTGTTGTTTAAGTGTATCCTTTCTGCTCACGAAAGGGCTTTTCTCTCTCCTACTGTCACTCTTTAGTGACACTGACAGTCCTTTTCCTGCTTCTTGTTCGATTCTGCTGCTTTAATCTTGCTTGCTTGCCAAATTTGAGAAACACAAACAAATTACAATAATTGCAGGATTAATTGTGGAGGATTCCACTGCGCTTTTGAGTTTCCGCATACAAATCGTTTGTGAGCTCCTAATTTTCTTTATTTTCGTGTTTTGCTTCGACATTTTCCTTGTTTTCTTTCCTTGGCTTTTTAAGTGCTTTGAAAAAATTTGTGGTAGTGTGAAGTGTTTATTGTGCTGCTCCGCGAATTCCCTTAGCCGTAGAGGTTCGTAAAACAAATTAAGCTTTCATGAAGCAAATAGCAAGAGCAAACGAAGAGTGCCATGAAAGCTGATAAATTCTCTTAAATTGTTGAAACAAATTTAGTGAACGTGAAAAATATAATAATTATAAACAACCGTTGTGTGTTGACTTTTTGTCGCCAAAGAAGTCTTTATAACCTATCTTAGCTCTTAAGTAATGTGTGCTAATAACATATGATGACACAGACAGCTATTTAAATTGAAGGTTGCACTTTTAGGTAAGTGTTTTTGCACCCTTCATAGTCTATCTCCCAACAAAGAGCGCGTTTTATGCGTGCATGCGTGCTGTAGTTGCTGGATTTTGGAAAAGTCATTTGAGATTGACATTTTGACTGACAGTTCTGACACAATATTATTCATAAAGTAAATAAAAATTTAATTTGTTTGCATAAAAAGTTAGCATTTGGTTCCATTTACTATACATTTTCCTTTGTAAATCAGTCCATAACCTTGTGGATATGAACTTCTGTGTTCAACTCATTCCATATGGAATAGTTCGTTCGCAAAAGCCCACATTGAAAAAAGTCAATTTTCAGTTGACACTCGCAATAGGGGTGCATAATTAATGTTTTTTTTTAATCTGCACACAATGTATTTGTTTTTAAATAAACCTTGCATATAAGACTGATACTGCGACCTTAAAGATATGTTGTTTAAAAAAGGATTGACCAAGAGAGGTTATCTTTCTTATGAAGGTCAGTATATACCTGGAGTTCCCCAGGGCTGCTGACGCTCTTATTTCTCTATGGGAAATACGTCTTCTAAAACAACGTAGTGTCAGACATGCATAGAGAATGTGTTCAGAAGATTCATTCTCCTTCAGACAGAACATACATTTGGTGACCAGTGTTCAATACGTTAATGTTGTATCTCAAGCCGAATAAGTCTGACAGAATGCTCACCAACTTCATTATGCTTATCTAACAGCAGTAAGTTCTGAGTAACCTTTTGAATCCTATGAGCCCAGTAACATTTTTCGAAATGGGCTGGACGAAGTTTGTGTTGCAAATCATTCATTAGTCCCAGAGAAGACGTCAAGTTGACACAGGGGATGTTCGATGTTCATCGATATTCACAAAATATAGTTGTTGAGAGTCTAAATATCGATGTCTAAGTATGTACGCAAAGTATTGCATAATCGATGTTAAGATCAAAACATCGGCTTTTGATGTTGGCAAAACAAACCGACTCTTTTTTCAAGATATTGATTCTTTTTTAATTCAAGCCGGATTGAATATGGGTTCAACCGCATATGAACTTAGTAACTGACTGTGACATAGTACCTGAATGTGACGTATGTATCCCAAAACGTATATATTGAGTTCCATACTTTTGTCGTTTTTTTTAACTTGTTCCTTATTTGCAAATAAATCCGATACCTCACGATACGTATTCAAGTAAGTCGTATTTTGTTTTACGCCATAAGTCTGCAATCTATAAATTCATTCTATAACAACTAATGTTTTGAGTTCGAATATAATCGATAATCGACTTTCACTCTTCATGGACTTCTGCCTGAAACACAGTGGGACACATTCCATAGGTAACGAGACCTTGGTGTTGGGCCCAAAGACACCGGCCCCGACTCAAAGCCTTTTAAAATAATATTCCCTAACCATAGTCTCCGGTATGGAATATGTATATTCTTAAAATTAATGAAAGTTAAGTTTGAAGACTTGAAGGATGAAATCCCAACAATAAAGCAGCTCGCACCTCTAGTGCCGAGAGAGGCAGTTCTCTTTAGCTGCTAGTGCTTGGATTCCGTTGTCCGTGCAATAATATTCGCCGAGCAGGCGATGTCCGCGTATGTGATAATATGTTCGACTATCAAGATATACAGTCAGTGCCTCAAACCCAAAGTTGTGCCACACATGGAAAGTTCCTATTGAAGCATCCTTTTCAGACCACAGGATTATAGAGTTCCTGTTCCGGACGAGAAAGCAGACCCGATAAAAAAATTTAGGAATCCCAGATTGACAAACTGGGATACATTCCTCAAAGAAGTAGGAAACTTCAACGACAAACACTGGTCACACCAGATGAAATCGACGCAGGTACAGAATACCTAAACAAAATTCTGACAAATGCGTACGTTAAAGCCTGTCCTTTGAGGACAATAAAGAACACAAAGCATCCACCATGGTGGACAAAGGACTTGTCTAAAATTAGGACAAAAACTAGAGCTCTATTTAATGCGGCGAAAGCCTCCAATTCCCCAACGGACTGGGACCTGTACAAGGCCAGTCACAGGAAATTCAAGAGCTCCATAGTAAGTGCTAAACGCACGGCTTGGCATACATTCTGTAGTGACATCGAGAGCACAACGGAATCTTCCAGGCTTAGGAAAATTCTGTCCAAACAACCCTGTGTTCCAGGTTTTATTAAGGACAGTTGCGGAAACTGGACACAGTCCTGCACAGAAACCCTCGAACTCTTATTACAGACTCACTTTCCAGGGTGCACCCCGAGTCTAAGTAATAACTTAGAGGCGGATATTACTCCTACAACTGTTTCAATGGTTCCAGAAGGAGTAATAACCGAAGAAAAGCTTAACTGGGCACTTGATACACTATCTCCCTTCAAATCACCTGGGAGAGATGGGATTTTTCCTATTATGCTCCAGAAGACAAAGACCGTCATACCGGTTCTCAAACGACTTTTTATACGAAGTCTGGAGTGCGGCTACATTCCTAAAGCCTGGCGGGAAGTGAGGGTGGAATTCATTCCCAAGGCAGAAAACCTAGTCACATCTATGCCAAGGACTTCAGACCGATAAGTCTGACTTCTTTCATCCTAAAAACATTTGAAAAGCTAATGAACATCCATATTCGCAGTCGACTCTTATATTAAAGGCAAAGGAGTGGAAACTGCGCTACACGACGTCATCAGCACTATAGAAGTCTCTCAGAGGCAAAGAATACACACTTGCAGCGTTTTTAGACATTGAAGGAGCATTCAACAATGTGGAAACGCGAGCAGTGGAAAGAGCATTGCAGAACTCCAACGTTGATCTGTCTCTCACTAAGGTTATTATGAGCCTGCTCAATGGAAGGTACATCAATGCAACACTAGGCGATAATGACCTAAGTGTCGTGGCGTCCAGAGGCACACCACAAGGTGGAGTCATATCCCCCTTACTCTGGGTCGTTGTTGTCAATGAAATACTCCTAAAGTTCAAAAACAGAGGGGTCAAAGCAATTGCATACGCGGATGACGTAGTATTGCTGGCGACAGGGAAATTCCTATCAACTCTGAGCCAACTGTTAGAAAACTCCTTGCGGACACTCACTACGTGCACAAGAAAATGCGGTCTTGGGATCAATCCACAAAAGACTGACATGGTGTTGTTCACTAATAAAAGAAGAATACCAGAATTCAAACCACCAGAAATTGAGGGAATACCCTTGAAGGTGGCGAAGAGTGCGAAATATCTAGGAATTATCCTCGATAGGAAGCTGAGTTGGAAGCCAAATGTCGATGACAGAGTTAGGAAAGCGGCCAACGCTTTCTACGCATGCAACCGTATCTTCGGAAAAAAATGGGGTCCAAACCCTAAAATAATTCTGTGGATGTATACGGCAATTGTGCGACCAATACTCACATACGGCAGCTTAGTCTGGTTGCAAGCCACAGACAAGGCAACCAATCTCAAAGTGATGGCAAAAATACAAAGACTAGTATGTATAGGGACAACCAGTGCAATGAGAACAACCCCAACCGCTGGCTTGGAAGCAATTCTCAATCTGCCACCCTTGGATCTATACATGCAGGAAACGGCTGTAAAAAGTGCCTTGAGGATCAGCCAAACAAACAGCTGGAACCCGAGTCAGTTTGGACATGCACTGATTCTGAACATGTACATAGGGAACAACGTCATATCTAACTACATGTCTCCTTACTTAGGCTTTGAAAAACCATTCTCTTGTTCATTTCCGAGCAAGGAGGAATGGTACGCAAACGAACCCATGAAAAGGAAATCGATCTCCATTTTCACAGACGGATCAAAGATGGACTGTGAAACGGGTGCTGGACTATTCTCAGAGGAACTACACATTAACAGATCGATTAGATTACCTGACCACTGTAGTGTATTCCAAGCAGAAGTCTTAGCAATCACTGAAGTCGCAAGCATGGTATCAATGATGGCGATACCACGTAATGATATTACAATTTTTATTGATAGTCAGACTGCCATTAAAGCGGTGTCAGCTACAGAAATAAAGTCCTTGCTTGTTCGCCGTTGCCGCGAGGAGCTCAAAGCTCTTGGCGCGAAGGACAAAAACGAGTCTCTGCTGGGTCCCTGGACACAAGGACACATCCGGTAACGAGCGAGCTGACGAACTAGCAAGAAAGGGGTCTGCGATGGACCATGAACAGGCACTTCAGTCGGTTAAACCACCACTCTGCAACCTCAGAGAAAGGGTGGAATACAAAACACGAATGAAAGCCAACAACAGGTGGTGGTCACTAACCACTTGTGACATATCACGCAAGCTGTGGCCAAAATATGATAACGGCCTAACCAACAAACTTTTACGTTACGACAGGACATCGCTGTCAAAGTTGATCGGTACTCTTACTGGCCACAACCTGCTAAGGAATCACACAATGAAACTAAATCTCAAGGATGACGACATCTGTAGAGGCTGCGGTGATGAGGAAACCCATGAGGACACACCTCACTTTCTCTATCACTGTCCAAGCCTTTGTCACCTGAGGAACAGAACACTTGGAAGATACTTCTTCCAAGACATTCAAGAACTTTCTGATGTATCACTATCAAATCTTTACAGGTTTATACGGACATCCAAATGGCTGGACAAACTGGAGTAAGAAGGAAACCAAGGACGAAGGACCAAGGCCAGAACAGCGAGGCCAACACTCCCAACAAAGGGTATCACAATGGGACCTAATGGGACCTAATTGTGGTGTAGCAGATTCGCTCTGTTCCATCAGCCCGTTAACCTAACCTGACCTGTGCCACACAGACGCCTGCTGGCCCATATAGCTCTAGTGGCACGCTATGCAGCAGATTTGGTATGCATTTGGCCTTATGGTGGTAGTTTAAAGTGGTGCCTTTGATGGTGATATGTTCAAAATTTAACAATCTCCTCCTTGTAAAGGAAACCAGAACGGTTTTCCAAGGAAATATGGAGAGTCCTTCTTAATAAGACCATTCTAAGACGTTAATTAAAGCATTATACATGACCCCAGTGATGATCATGCTGTTGACAGCTCTGCTGGCGATAGAACCCTTTAACACTTATTTGAGATCTATGCTCAACAACTGGATCACGTCTATTATCCTCTGAATTTTGAATTTTAGCCGGAAATAAACCGTCTCCGCAGAGAGCTTTAAATAGTTTGAAAGTACGTACTGGTTAGTGAAACAACTACTAGGGTAGAAGGTTAACAATACTTTCTTAAGCTGGTATACCGTTTCAACCAGGTCCCATTTGGACTCAATGGATGAACCAAGCTTAATCACTTTTGAGGGGACAAGATCCCGATACATATTCCAGTCCGTCGACTTACAATCGTATCTGTTTGGAGCTTGTGCCATTTGACCGGGTATGTAAGACCTAAAGTGTTGATGATCACAACTAGGCTTCGTCTGACACAATGCATGAAATTAAGAAATAAATGGACTATTAACTGTGAGGTACCTCTTCGCGAATCCCATTTATGAAAACAGGATTTGAGCCTCTATTTAAAATATTTATTTGACTCATTGGTATTCTCATGAGAATTTAGTCGACTGGCTACTCCGATACGCGGTGTTGCATAAAGTGCGGGTTTCTGAGTCACTAACAAGAGAGGCGTTCTTCTTAAGGTACCGCTTTACAGAATCGATGTTGTTAGAGCTGACCAGATGTTCTTAAACATCCTAAGTTGGTGTTGCAGTTCTGGTGGCATCTTTACGTGGATCTATTTTGATTTCCACGAGAAAACTGCCCTAAATCACTTTGGTTTTTCAACTGGAATTCATTTTCTCTTTTCTTTAACGACTAGATTATGATCTAGATTAAAGGGACTAAATAGTCAATTGAGGTGCAAGATTTGTCACAGAAGAGTCCGCTGGATTTGTGAAAAAAGCCAAATTACTCAATGCATAGAAAAAGATCGTTTTAAAACATTATAACTTCTTAAAAAATGTCATTTGAATCCATATCGGACCAGTATACTCATTTCTGTACACCACGTTATTTACCAAAGTTCGATAAATAATTTTAATAAAATTGATTTTTGCTCATATATAGGGTATTTTTTAACCTTCATCTCATCCTCAGAAAAAAATACGTTGTCTACCCTTGTGTGTAGACTTCTAGACATATGGGATTTTAGGGGTTTCTATGAATGTGTTTTTTTAATTAATATAAATAAAAAAATTTCTCTATAATTTTATTCTAAGGAAACAAGTGAATATAAATTTAAATTAGTTTTTCTTGAATGCATTTTACACAAACATTTCGATTATGTTGGTTTTTGCAAGCAGCTTTTGTGCAAAAACAACAACAACAAAACAACAACAACATTTTTGGTTGCAGACTTTTCTTCATAGTCAAATTGCTCTATCATTTATTTGTAGTCGAACGTTTCTTGGCCTTTTTGGTGTATTCGATGAAGATGATGCAGAAATATCATCTAAAGATTGTGCTGCTGAACTTTCTCCTGCGGATGATGCCGATCTTGGTTTACCACTTCTAGCTGCCATATATGGTTTTGCAAGTTCACGTAGAAAATTCCTTCGTATTGTTGTTTCTTGTGTTGCTTGCCAATTCGGATTCACTTCTTTGAAAATAATTAATGAATTCAAAGCAGAAATATCAATCATAGTTCCAAATACAGCCATTGGCCATCAATTTGTTTTTCTTTTACAGCTGGTGCAAGAAAGCATTTTGTCAACTATATCTACACAAACTATCTATAATCGAATGAAAATAAAAATCATTAGAGGACTTGAAGACGCAGTGTATGTATATGAACAAACCTTTTGTTTTATTGTAATACACTATAATTGATGGTAATTTTTTTTTCACGAGATCCAATTTGAATAGAGTTATGCATTGTACTTTGCAATACAGTACATTATATTTTCCTTCCAATGTACGAAACAAGTGCTGTGCTGTCGGTGAATGCAATTGTAGATTGGTACAACGTCCTTTTTTTACATTCAAGAAGCTTTGGTGAAATGCTTTTTTCTCAAATTGCCAACCATTGTAAGATTTTTTGACAACAATTTTTGACCAAGATCATACAAAGAAAAGAAGTTATCCATTGTTATGTTGTGACCTTTCAAACCATCAACGAGATCCAAAACAACTGGAAAAAAGTAAAATAGCATCTTTGATATCACTAACACGAACTTGTGCATATCTTGTTGTTCTAGGACGAATAGAAATCACATTTTCATTCCGAGATCTACAACTTTTATGCTGAAATGGTTGTGGCTGCCAAACAATACCATCTTTTGAAACAAGTAATGGATCCATATTTTCAACTCGATCTGATTCGTTTGTTTCATTTGATTCACTCACTTCCTCTTCAACGTCAGAATCACTACAAGTCATCGTCATCACCAACATTTTCTTCTGCCACAAATTCTTCATCACTGTTTCAAGAAATATCACTATCATTACCATCACTTCCATTCAAAAATGCTTCCATTTCTTCAACTGTAGATATAAGATATCTTGGTCTCGAGATAGTTTTTTCTATTATTATTATTAAATTCACAATATATACGCACAATGTTTACTTCCTAAAAGACTCAATTAAACTGGCATTTTATATGATATGCACTTATTATTCATATGTGTAGAAATCTACACAAGTAGGTAGTTAACGTAATTATAACAATAACAACTGTCATAAACTTTTTTTATGGGGAAATACGTTTTTTTAAAGTAAAATAAGGGTTATAATAAAGTCAGAAGATTCCGAAAAATAAAAATTAGTGGTTTTTGAAAAAAAACAAGAAGTAGCTTATGTGTACTTTTCTACACAAGGGTGGGATGAAGGTTAAGCCAGTACTAACTTTGATTTTGAACACAGCACCTGGAATTGATTAGTCGATTATGTAGGATCAAATGGTCGATTATGTCGGGTGTAATATGGTGCAAGTGCTTAAATTTGGCGCACAGAGCCATAATAATTTCCATAATAATTTTGAAACCAGATTCTTAACATTTGGTAACGTTGTTGACGATAAAATTGCAAAAACGCCAAGGTATTTGACTGCTTCTGATAATTTGGTTCCTCACCTGAAAATTGAAAAATTCGTTGGTTTCCGAATCGTTATAAGGACAGATTCTGTTCTATGGTCAGCTAGTTCTAGTCCGGTAGATACAAGTCAATGTTTTATCCTGGGAGTTGCTCTATTTTAAGCTGATTCCACTGCATGAGTCTGTTTAGCTACAAGAGGATGTATGTGTGGCGAGTGTATGTGTTCATACGTACGTGCGTGAACAATTTTTCGTTCACATTTTCTCGGGTATAAAAATGTTATGGACTTCTGATTTCGGTCCGGCCGTTTTTATATTTGAACAAAAAGACTGGTTAACTTCACAGCATTCTGGATGTTATTTTAATTGGTCCAAAAGCGAAAATCGTAGTTTACAATATATTTTATAATTTGGTGGTCACAATAATTTTTTTCAATTGCTTTTTAGGAGATTGTTGAAAATTAAACTCATGTACTTGTACATATCTTAATGTTATACATTTACGTCATCTCATGAATCATACTGTTTCATATTTGACTTTCTCTCTCTATCACGGTAACTCTCTTGTATTATGTAAATTCATATAATATCAATTTTCTTGTAGTACTAGGAGTCAGTTATTATAAATTCTTCGACCCGAGTAGATCGGTTTAAATCGTATAATACATATTTTCGATTTAATAAACTTGAATAAAAATATAAAGGTTGCGTTCTCCCTTGGGCAATTTCACATTGGTGCCGAAACCCGGGAACGCCAAATTAAATTAAGAATTATTTCAAGTTTGTCGCGTTCAATTAAATACGAAAAAGTTCGTTCCGATAATGGAGCAACAAGCGCGAGCTGGTTACAGAAGCCAGGTAACAAAATTAGCGAACGAAGCAAACGATTATTTAAAATCTTCGAACGTCCGGGATATAGAAGATTTATCTCAATTGGACGAAATCGAGGAAGAACTTTCGTCTTATCTTCAACGTCTAGCGACCGCTCACGAAAACCTTCGTGCTATTAATCAAGAATTTCAGGTTAAAGGATTGGAGAATAAAAATCCGGAGAAGATGGCGGAATACGAGGATACGGCAGTAGGTGTGTTAGCCAAACTAAAAGTACGTCTGGCAAAGGTGCAACAAAAACTCAATCCAATTCTAAATGAAGTGAGTGGGCAGCGCGTATCAAACCCAGCGAAGTCGCATTGCACTAATTTGCCCAAGCGTCAGTTAAAAATGTTCTCTGGCGACCACCAAGAGTGGCTACCCTTTTGGAAACATTTTCGCGCCAACATTCATGAAAATGATTCGCTTTCCGGTGCCGATAAATTTAATTACTTACAGACCGTTCTAACGGGTAACGCGGCGAACACAATCGCTGGTTTTACACCCACCGACGCTTGTTATGATGGACCAATATCTCTTCTTCAAGAAGAATATGGTGACAAAGAAAAACTTATCGACAAATTGATGCAAGAGCTCATGGCACTTCCAACGGTTCAACAGAAAACAGATGTAAAAGCATTACGACTGCTCTATAATACAGTTATAGCCTGTAGCCGTTCACTCACGTCATTAGGAGTACCGTCGTCGCATTATTATATAATGCTTAAAACAATTTTTTCCTTAAATGTATGCCCAGTGAACTGCGCATCGATTATCATCGTTTACATAAAGAAACACCGGTAAACTCAGAAGATAACGAATCGACATCTGATAGTGGTTCCACTCTCTCTTTCGATGGCGACAAACAAGTAAAACACATTTTACGGTTCTTCAAAGAAGTAGTTGAGTCTATAGAGAGAGCCGCTATTGGAAGAATGACAAGATCTACATCCAAGCAAACAGGTACGCAACTATCAACGGCAGCGGGTCTTCTCGCTCCTTCCTCTTCGAGTCTTATTCCCTGTTTTTTCTGTAAGGCTACTGAACATATAACGAGAGAATGCGATTGTTCACGCTCAATTGAAGAAAAGAAACAAATGTTGAAGGGAGATGGTAGGTGTTTTCGTTGCACATACAAAGGCCATACCGCAAGGTTTTGTCATGCCAAGACAGTATCATGTAAAATTTGCAAACGAAGCCATGCTACCACTCTGTGTGAAGTGAATCAAACATCTGCCGTGAATTTTGTCAATGAAAACAGCTTGCCCACTAATATCGATGACTCAAACAGTGCTGTGATGATTAATCCAACATTAAACTTATGCGTTCCGAATGTGTATCCACAAAGCGAACAGAAAAGGATATATCTGCAAACTGCTCGAGTACTGTTGTCTGCACCGGTTCAAATGAATAATAATAATTTATTTGCTCGTATAATCATTGATGGAGGTAGTCAGCGAACATTTGTCAGGGAAACGGTAGCAAATAAATTGAAGCTGCCTCTTATTGGAGTAGTCAATATTTCGGTAATACCATTCGGTAATAAAGTGATTTCAAAATACAAGAAATTAAAAACAGTGAGGATTTGCATACAAAGTCAGTACAGCTGTCGGTCTGTGGAATTGGTTGCCGTAGTCGTACCAGAAATCTGCCTTGACGTGTTACCAAAGCCTGAGAATCATATAGCCCAGTTGCGTGGATTCACATTAGCAGATACCAACCCAAACGGCTATGACCAGGAGCAAGGTCTAAGTGTGCTAATCGGCGCCGATTATTTTTGGAAAGTTGTCACGGGAAAATATAAGAGATTAACCGATCGTTTGACAGCTGTTCATACCATATTTGGATGGACTATTCAAGGTCCAAGTATCGCTGGTCAAAATTCAATTTCTAATGAAAACATTTCTACTCTTTGCAGTTTATCCGTTGGAAATATGTGGAATTTAGAGTGTCTCGGAATAAGAAAGGATGAAACCGAGGTAAGAATCTTCACAAGCGAGCTCCAAACGAAATGCATCCACAAGACGAAGACGAGGTACGAGGCTTCCCTTCCGTGGAAAAACCTAGATGTGCAATTAGGCACGAACAAAGAAAATGCTCTGACGCGTTTGCATTCACTCACCAAAAGGTTATCAAGAGACCCAGCAAAGCTCGAGGAGTATGATATTGCGATGCGTGAGTTAATATCAGCAGGCTTCGCTGAGATAGTTCCACCTGACCAGTCTGACGCTTCCATGAACCAATATTACATGCCTCATCACCCTGTATATCGTCCCGAAAAGGCAATTACGAAGATTCGTATAGTCTTCAATGCTTCATCACGAGTTTATGGTAATCTTTCTTTAAATGACTGCTTGCTTACGGGTTCTAATCTACTTCCAGATATACTAATGGTGCTGCTGCGCTTTCGAATGGGAGAAATAGCTTTGGTAGCAGATATAGAGAAAGCTTTTCTCCAAATTGCTTTATCGGAAGAGGATCGCGATAGTCATCGATTTATTTGGTTTGCCTATAAGCTAACATCCATTAAGGCTCTACCAAACCTACAAGAGTTCCGTATGACTCGAGTCACCTTTGGTGTTACTTCAAGTCCCTTCTTACTATCTGCGACGATCGACATGCACATAAAGTTAAAGGCAGCTGATTACCCTGAAACGTGCGAGGTGTTAAGCAAAAGTTTTTATGTGGACGATTTAGCAACTAGTGTAGATAGTAGGAAACAAGCCGAGACATTTTATCGAGAGGCAAAGGAGGTGATGAGCAGTGCATATATGAATCTCAGGAAATGAGTCACAAATGACGAGACTATACGTAATCGAATTGGACAAAAAGAAAACGGTAGCGATGGGGTACATATGGTTTTGGGGATGAAGTGGAACGTGTTTAGCGATGAGCTTAATATCAACGTGAGTGCTAACCAACAAACGAATTTGAATGTTACGACAAAACGAGCTGTTTTGAAGGTAATTGCTGGTATTTATGATCCTTTGGGATATCTTATCCCAATTATTATGAGGTTAAAAATTCTTTTCCAATCCTTGTGGCGCAATAAATTGGATTGGGATGAACCTTTGAAAGCTGAAGCTGAGCAGGAATGGAACTCCAGTACGAAGAATCTTGACCAGATAGGAGAGTTGCCTTTAAACAGTTGGCTTGGAACAACAACCCAATCAAAAGAGGCAGAAGTTCACATTTTCGCAGATGCGAGCATAAAGGCGTATGGTGCGGTGGCATTTCTACGGTTCGGGGACCTAAGTAGCGATGTTAAGGTAAATTTCATTGGCGCAAAGGGACGTGTGGCACCCTTAAGGCGGTGCACGGCAGATGATCTGAGTTTGCCGAGGTTGGAGCTGACTGCGGCGTTGATTGGTGCAAGGATGTGTGCATATTTGAGGAACGCGAACATGCGGTTTGAACGATAATACTTGTGGACCGATTCTCTTATAACATTACACTGGATTCAAGGCGATACCAGACGATGGAAGCCATATGTTTTCAATCGTGTGAAGGAAATACAGGATCTCACTAATGCGAAAGATTGGCGACACTGTTCCGGAAAGGAAAATCCCGCAGATCTTATTACGAGGGGCATGTCGGTGGAGAAATTTGCTGCTTCATCTTTGTGGAAAGAGGGTCCGGACTGGTTGAAAAGGAGCATGGAGGAATGGCCAAGTCAATTAAGAGAGAAATCGATTTCTTTGTTATCTGCTAAGGAAGAAACGAGTACCTGTATATTATCTGAACGAAGAGAGCCACTGCTCTTTTTCAAAAATATAAGTAGCTGGAGACGTCTACTACGAATAACAGCGTATGTATTAAGGGCAGTTGACCGGATGTATAGAAAGCAGCGATTTTTCACAAACTGCCTGAATAGATTAGATTTGCAGAAGGCTAAGCATTACTGGTTAAAATATTTTCAAAATTCTTTTTTTATTAATGAGATTTTGTCTTTGCAGGCGGGTAAACCCATTCCAAAGTCATCAAGCATTTTGAATCTCAACCCCTTCTTAGATGATAACGGCCTCTTGCGTGTTGGTAGTAGGTTGCAACAATTGAACGAGCCGCGAGATGTCATCAGCCCGATCATTTTACCGAAGACGACTCATTTCAACAAAATGCTTATCAGCTATCTTCACGAAAAGGCATTACATGGAGGAGTAACAACGGTCCTAGTTTTGCTGCGTCAGAGATTTTGGCTTCCGAGCGGCCGACAACTTATTAAGAAGTACATTGCTGGTTGTACGCTCTGTAAAAGGCTTAAGGGCAAGGCCGGAACACTACCCTTTGCTCCCCTTCCAAGAGAACGTTTACTTGCATCACGACCTTTTGAGACCGCCGGAGTGGACTTTGCAGGCCCGCTCTACACAACGCCTAATACTGATGACATCAACAGAAGTAAAGTCTACATTATGCTTTTTACTTGCGCGGTAGTACGTGCTGTACACCTGGAGTTGGTCCTAAATCTCACTACAGAAAGTTGCCTTTTAGCGATGAGACGGTTTATAGCCCGAAGAGGAACACCGAAGTTTATATTTTCAGACAACGCGAAGACCTTTAAGAAGTCATCAACGGAGTTGAGAACGGTTGGCGATATTTTAAACAGCGAAGTTTTCCAGGGGATTGTCAGTAACCAAGGCATCAGCTGGCGGTTTAGCGTAGAACGAGCTCCCTGGTGGGGCGGGTTTTGGGAGCGTTTGGTGAAAAGTGTGAAGAACTTCCTGAAGGTCACCATTTGGAAGGCCAAGATAAACACTGAGCAGCTACATACTTTGCTCACTGAGGCGGAACATATAATCAACTTGCGGCCACTGACATATGTAAGCGATGACCCGATGGATTTGACGCCGCTAACACCAGAGAACGAATCAATTCCTAAGGATAAGCAGTTAAATGCAGCAGATTTACAAGCGAGGTGGAAGTCTAGAGTTCAGTACAACGCCTTTTTATGGAAAAGATGGAAGACTGAGTATCTTCAACTTCTGCGTTCGGCGCATCACACGAAACAACAATTTTCAAGGGCAATTCAAGAAGGGGATGTTGTTTTGGCTTATGATCATGCTACCCCTCGAATACATTGGAGACTGGCCATGGTGGAATGCTGTTACCCTGGAAGAGACGGAAAGGTGAGATCTTGCGAAGTGCGTTATTCTGACGGTAAAAGGATGCGGCGTGCTATACAGTTGCTATACCCATTAGAAATCCGTCAGCTGGGCCCGGAGGATGTTGAAAATTAAACTCATGTACTTGTACATATCTTAATGTTATACATTTACGTCATCTCATGAATCATACTGTTTCATATTTGACTTTCTCTCTCTATCACGGTAACTCTCTTGTATTATGTAAATTCATATATATATATCAATTTTCTTGTAGTACTAGGAGTCAGTTATTATAAATTCTTCGACCCGAGTAGATCGGTTTAAATTGTATAATACATATTTTCGATATAATAAACTTGAATAAAAATATAAAGGTTGCGTTCTCCCTTGGGCAATTTCACAGAGATGTATGTGTGTGTATGTTTGTATGTAGATACTTGCACCTATATCGCGTATAAAAAATTATATCGACCTCGTTCTCATCCTAATCGAGGCGTATTTACCTAAATATGAACCAAACAAAATTACACTGGATTCGGTCAGGCATTTTTTCAAACAAAAGGGTTGAACAAATATGGATTTTATAATTTCTTTAGAAAGATTTTCAATCCAATTCATACTGATCACAATCCATTTACTACTTCAAAATTTTAGATATTTTCATTGATTTTTTATCGAATAGCATCTAACAGTTTTTGTTTTAAAAAAAGGTGTGAGCCACGCTGCACTCACGGTATAGTTGATGTGTAAACATGTAGGCTCGTCAGTGTTGCATGTGGAAATATCACAGAGGTTGTGGTTTTCATAAACAAGAGATTTGGGTGTTGTATTGAAATAAAACCATGATATATATTTAATGTCAACGACAAAATTTATTTTATGTTTGACCGAAAAAATAATTGGTTTGTGAAAGCTGAAGTAGGAGACGTACACCATCGACTCAAGTGTGTCGATGTACCGGGAAAATATAGCATCGATTGTCGTTTAAGTGACATTCTTAAATCGGCCATCGGTTACCGAAGTACAAATCGATATTTTTCCTCTTACCTTCAACTGATGTACAACAAACTACAAGCTATACAACCTCAATTATTCAAAACAAATCTACTTCCACACAACGTTCCGGTGTTTCGTAAGGACATAATAATCTCTAAAATTGAACATACATAATTAATAAAAAAAACAACGACACGCGGTTGTTCTCAAACGGTCACCCATCTACGTGCTAACCGCGCCAAACGTAGTTTAATTGCGGTGATCTGTCGAGCAGCGATTAACTCACGTGGTAATGAAAATTAACGGGAAAATCTGACGAAGACGAAATCTGGCGATGATGGTGACGCTAGATATTTCCAACTAGCCCCTACCGAAAAAAAAATATATTTACACATCAACGAGAGCAAAAATGTTTACACATTAATAAATATAAGGCATTAACGGCCTATATACGGCCTGAAACCTACTTTTACTTTACTTTTAAATTCATTTTTATTAATTATTAGCTTATATCAACTTACATACTAGACAAAAATGATTAAATCTAACTTAAAATTAACAGGATACTTATTCTAGATTATTGATCCTTATGCGGACGCCCTAAACTTAACTATATCTTATAATTATTGCCTTTCGGCCTAAAAACTATTTTACGAACTAATCTTACATATGTGTTCCTCGAGAAAATTAAATAAAACTCGGCATCATTATTTAAATTTTATATTTTTATATAAAACAAATTACAAACTACCTATTCTACTTACTTAAACTACCTAACATATTCTAACTATAATTAGGATTCTGAACACTCGTTGCTTGACTTTGACTTTGAAATTCATTTTTTTATTCATTGATAAATATCTACTTACATACTAGACAAAAATGATTAAACCTAACTTGAAATTAACAGGATACTTATTCTTATTTATTGGTCCTTATGCGAACGCTCTAAACTTAACTATATCTTAGAATTATTGCCTTTCGGCCTACGAACTATTTTACGAACTAATCTTACATATATATTCCTCGAGAAAATTTACTAAAACTCGGTATCATTATTGAGATTTTATATAAAACAAATTACAAACTACCTATTCTACTTACTTAAACTACTTAACGTATTCTAACTATAATTAGGATTCTGAGCACTCGTTGCCTGGCGCAATAAGTGGCCAAAATCCCAATTGCTTTCCGAGCGCCTGGCAGTCGTCAACGTGCACACGCGCCGCCGTGAGCCGACTGAAGCCTTACAGCGTCAGTCAACTCCCGGAAGCACCACCACACGTTGGCGAGCCCGGCCTCTCCCAAAAACGCCCTAGCTGACTTAATCTAACTTATAAGCTAAGAGGATGTTACCTAGAGTAACGCACCGTCCTGGGAGGGCATGTTGACCCCTCCCCCCTCAACAAGCCACCAAAATTCGGCGAATTGCTTTTCCGTGTCGAATCTATCCCTCTCCGATATTGCGGTACTAAAACGGAGGAGCTCATGAGCATTGGCGACGTCCCCGTCATGGAGGAGCCGCTTATCGCTCGCGCTGCGGTAGCGATGGTATAAGACCGGGATACCATCCCGCGTCTGTACCAGCCCTTTTGAATCAATATGGATAAATGCCTCTGGCGGGATAAAGCCAGACCGGAGCGTACTCTCTATGTACATTTCATTGGGGTAGTAAGCCCCAAATATCAGACTATTGTCGCTGGCCATCGCCCTTGCAACGTGCCTTCGAGTGACCTTAATGAGGAAATTGTCAATCCTATTCAACTGAGCCCCATCGTATAGGACCTTGTTGGGATAGTATTTTATATAGTTGGATTCGGGCGTTCGGAACAACCGGAGACAGGTCCTAAGACATTGTCTCTCCAAAACCCGAATCTTTTCCATATAGCTAGGCGCTATATTGAACCACAATGGACAACCATAAGCGATAATCGGCCTTATAAGGGCCACGTAGCAAATGACCTTCACTCTGGAGTCAAGTTGACTGCTATGAAACAGTCTCCTTGTCAGAGCATAAGCCTTCTTGGCCCCAGCAAGACAAGCAGCTATATGTCTATCGAAATACAGATACTGGTCAAGCCAGATACCCAGATATCTAACTACGCTTCTCACCGCCAATGGCTGCCCATTTTGTCCAATAATGGCCAATTTCTTCCAGTTTTTTCTGGTATCCCTAGAGGCCCCAGCCAATGGAGTTCTGAACAAGATTGTTTCCGTTTTCTGAAAGTTGATTTTCAATTTCCAGTCGTCGCAATATCGCTTAATTTGATCGAAGTCACGCTGCAAAAGGATATTAATGACCTCGATTTTAGGACCTGATCTGTATGCCACCAAATCGTCGGCATACGCTATAGCATGTCTGAGTGAACCCACCAGATCACTCGTGTAAATGTTAAACAGTATCGGAGAATTGACCGCCCCCTGCTGTAAACCGTTTTTAATTTCAAAGACTCTGCTCGAAGTCACGTTGCCACATTTGACAACGAACTTCTTTCCCATAAGCATATTATAAATTACATATAGCAAAGGTTTGTGCATCCCCCGCCTGGTCAATTTGTAGAAAAGTCCCTCTAACCATACGGTGTCGAAAGCCTTCTCAAAATCAACCAGACAAGCACCCGTGCATTGGCTCTTGCATTTATTCCACTGAATGTCGGAAACCAGTTTCGACGCGGCATGAATAGTGTCATGCCTCGCCCTGAAACCAAACTGGTTGTCCGGGATTATGTTATTGTCCTCGACCCACTTTAACAGGGCTCTATTGACAACCTTTTCAAAGACCTTGCTAATATTCGGAAGTAAGCTAATTGACCGGAGATTGGCAGGGTTCGTCCTATCTTTACATTTTTTCGGGATAGGGTGTACCACTGCTACCTTCCAATGCGCCGGATAATGTGCATTATTCAGCGCATTGTTAAACAGCGTGGTGAAAATATCTACAGCCTCCAAAGGCAGGTGTCTCAATACGACGTTTGGGACACCATCCATCCCCGCCGACTTTTTATTCTTTAGCGACTCGAAGATGCACAGAAGATCATCCTTCGACACGAAGAAGTGCGATGCATCTCGGCCATTGGCGACAACTGCATTAGCATGGTTTTCATCACTGAACACGGTGAATCCGTTATTCTCAGATCGCCAATTCTCAAGTTCGGTGCGTAGATAGAAGTGGCTCAATAGAGCCCTATTCTCAATGTCGTGGTTACGGCGAACAGGATTGTTCACCGTATACACGGCCTCGAAACAAGCGCCCAGCAAATCCACTTTCTCCTGTGGGTCCTCGACCACGAAAAAATCGTCGTTTGAAGCGACACTTTCTGGACTTATCCCAGCAGTCAGTATTGTCTGTCTGTTCTCTGCTGTCTGGGAGATTCGAACACAAGGAATATCATTGTGATCTTTCCTCCTGAACAACTTATTTATCTGTGGGAACATATTCGGACTACAGGTTTTAATAGCCCGAATTTTATTGCCCCAATACAGACTTACAGATTTTCTGTAATTTTCTTTTATCAGCTGTTTCAGGATTCGGATCTCTGACTTCAGCATCCTTACCTCCGGGTCGTCGCGATCAGTAAATTGCCTGTACAGCCGTTTAAGCCTCGAGAGCAGTCTACTTTTCTGTCGGTATAGTGCGTCGATTGTAGGGTTTCTGTACTTTTCTGTCTGGTCGTCGTCGGAACGTCCTACCCGAGGAATAGTTCGTTCCATAGTTCGTTTGATGGCGTCGTTCATTTGCAATAAATGCCGATCAATGTCATCATTTGTCATGTTACTGTTTGTCGGTGGGTCGATCCCACTCGAACGTATATCTCGCTTTAAAAATCTGGAGAAGCGCGACCATTGTGCCCTCCGATAATCGAATGAACACACTGCTTCGTACTCCTCCAGCAGCGTTTGCTCGTTCGGGATCCGTATTGCGGCGGCGAGTCCGTAGTGGTCACTATCGTACTCAAACGCACGCAAACAGTTCCGCGTGTATTGGTCTATATTGGTCAGTTGAAGTCTTGCGTCCGTTAAGGCCAAGTCCAGGAAAGCACCGCTTCTTGGGAAGGAAGGGATATCCGTCGCGTACAACTCGAGTTTGTACTCAATCATATTGAGGCGCCACCAGTCGTGAAACTGGTTGCCCCTGGGATTTGTAGTAACATTTCCCCATGCCGCATGTTTGGCATTAATATCTCCGGCCAAGAAGTAATAATTCTCCTCCGAGTTCAGCTGCAGACTACGAAAAAGTGTCTCGAGCTCTGTCATAAATTGGTTGGGTGGAGGTGCTGCAGGTGCGTAAAGCGACACCACATACACTCTCCTCCGGCTATGGAGAGGAATGCATATGATGCATGCTTCCAACAATTGGAACCTACGCACGTCCCCGCTATATATAACCCTATGGCGCAGGCCTTTTCGAATTAAGATTCCAACCCCACCTCCTTGAGTGGAGAGAGGCCGGTCTCTTCTTACTACATGATAATTTTTGTATCCCAATTTGTGCTTCTGATTTAGCTTAGTTTCGCTAACCAAAAGCACATCCGGGTTTTCGGTTTTCAACAAATTGGCAAGTGACGTTCTTTTCTCGATCCTGACTAGTGAATTAACATTCACAGCAAGGATCTTTAAGTTTCCCTCATCCAGCGCAGCCATTAGATTTAGGCACACCAGACCCCACAAACAGCTCCGAATAGATAAAGTCAATTCGGGCCGCTTGTTCGTTTAATTGTTTCTGGAACTTATCGATCTTTCCGTGCAGAGACAGAAGGATCGATTTTAAGTCCAGATCCACCTCTGGTGCCTTTTGGGCTACCTTTGGTTGGTTTGATGTCATGTGGGCTTGACCCGGTCCAGCTGCCATTTGGGCAAAGGACACGTTGGGTGCCACAAAATTCGAGAACGAGCGACTCTTTTGACGCCTATCGTCTTCCGACTGCTGTCTGCGGGCCTGGACTCGCTTTTTCAGCTCCTGGTACTTTGGGCAACCCCTGAAGTTTGCGGGATGCCCAGAGTCCCTGCAGAGCACACAAGAGAGGACACTCCGGTCTTCAACTCTCTCCTTGCCAAGAGAACATTCACCATGTTTGTGGTCCTTGTCGCACTTTACGCATCTGAACTGCATGTTGCAGTTAGCTGCGGCGTGCCCGAACCTTTGGCAGCGCATACATTGAAGTATGCGATCCGACCTTTTTATTTTCTCCCATCTTACAGCATGATAGTACAGGTAGCGGATATTTCGCAGCCTGTCAATTTTGCTGTCGGGAGTGAGCTGCACTAAAAAGAATGGTAAGTAACGGTTACCACCCCTTGCCACAGCTGAAGAAAATGGCTTGACCCCCACGAACTTGAGGTCATCGCTTTCAAAATTCTTAAGCTCTCTTTCAAGTTCCTCCGTTTTAATTGAGGGATCAATTCCCTTTAATACCACGGTTTTTAGCTTTTGCTCCCTTGGGGTGTACGTGAAGTACTCGGTCTTAACCTCTCCCAGGGCGGTGCGCACCCTATGGTACTCCTCTATTTTATCACATATAATTATGTGGTTGTTGGCAGATAGCCTTTTGACATGAAAGTCTTTTGTAATCAACTTACATAGCCTAATACTATCTATAATATCAAAGTTACTCACATTTATGGGTGGAATCCTTGACTTCCGCTGTTTTTTTTGTTGCTGCTGCTGTTGTTGCTGCACCTGTATCTGCGGTTGCTGCGGTTGCTGCTCTGATTGCAGGTTTTGTTGCTGATGTTGTCTTTGTTGTTGCTGCTGATGTTGTTGCTGTTGGTGTTGTTGTTGTGGCTGTTGTTGTTGTCTTTGTTGCAGCTTCAAATGCAGCTGTTGCTGCACCTGCTGCTTTAACATAGCTTGTTGTTGCTGCTGCTGCGTTTTCTTTAGGCGCAACTGGTTGCGCTTCTCCAGCAACTCTTTTATAAGCTTGTCCAGCTGCGCCTCCTCATCTTCTTCTTCGTCCATTTGGACGGTGACCTCATCATCGACCGGTAGGTCCTTGAAGGAGTTTCCCTCTCCGACATACCGGCCCCCTCCTCCTTCAGCCTCGTAAGAGCTCGAGTTCTCAGCGTCTTCATCGCTTCCAGCGGCCGATGAAGCCACGCTAGTGCCTGCCAAGTTCGCCCTTCTCTTGGCAGAAAGATTCGGCTTCGGTTTTAATTTCCGTCGCCTCTTCTCCACCCTCCTGAACTCCTCACTGACTACAGCTACTGCTGACACAGCTTCAGTAGCAACTTTCAGTTGCGGTATCGTAGCAGCTTTTTCAGCTGCTATTTTAGCTGTTGCTAATGATGTTGTTTTTGATGTCGTTGCTGGTATTGCCTGCGCGAAAACTCGCCTGGGCAACGACCGGCCCATTGTTGTTGTTGCCATTTTTGGGTTGCTTGCAGCTGTTGCCCTTGGCATACACCCTGCTGCTGTTATTGTTGCTGCTGCTAGTGTTGCTGCTGTTGTTGTTGTTGTTGTTGTTGTTGTCGTTCTTGTTGTTGGTGGTGTTGTTACTGAGGATGATTTTTTTGCCGGCTCACGTGTTTGCACCACGTGTCGCAACGGCACACCCACACCCGTACGTGGGACCACCGTTTTTCCGGGGTCCATCGCCTGTACAGAACTTTTTTTTTTTTTTGCACTATATTAATAAATTGTCTCAATCACACTTAATGGAAATAAAAATTAGGACTCTGCTGGGAATCGAACCCAGGCTTCTCGCGTCAAAGTCAGATGCTCAGACTACTGAGCCAAACAAATAATTAAATTTCGCTGACTAATTACCACTACTTAGCACTTTTTCTCTTTCGATATCTAACAAGCCGACCTATCTCTAAAAGAGTTGCGGAACGACTGACGGCCTGAAACCTACCTTCTCCATCCATTTGCTTGTGTGAAGTTACTACTACAATTTTTGAGCCGAATCCGAACGTCAAATTTGAGAAGCTTCTCATGACAATTGATACTCTTGGATGTTTGTCAGACGTTCGCAAAAGGTGGGGCAGTGGAAAAAACTTTTCGCCCACACTTTTTTATAGTACTAGAAAAAATGTAAATACGAGTATAAGAAATAAATAGCAAATATAAATAATGAATGAGGAGAAGAATCAAAAAATATAGATTTTATTATTTTCGCGTACTCCCTTAACAAAAAATGCATGCGTATTTCCTCATAATCTATTCATTGATTATAATGTTCATTTTACACTGGGAAGTTGTAATGTTGACATATAATATATAAAGATGATCCGTATAAGACCTAAGACCTAAGCCCATAAAGACTAGCAGCACTGTCAAGCCAAATATTCCTTTTCGTCAAGTTTTTTTATTCTCTTCTATGTATGCTAAAGCGGTTGGAAAAAGGGCGTTGGGCTTGGTAGCGTGGGCTAGATATAAAATAGATGTGTGAGCGTTTTGGAGAGGAGAAGCGTGACAGATATCGAGTGGTGCGGAAGTATACGAGCTGTCGAAAAGTACGTGATGACTAGACTATAGTGGTCCGTTTGTTTCTTTTGATAGTACATAATTAAAGTACAGTCGCGAGTTTTCGGAAATTGTTTCCCATTGAAAACAAAAGAAAGAAGAGAAATAAAATAAAACGAAAAACGCCAGAAGAAAAAAAATAAAGGAAACAGTTTTTATAACTTCAAGTGTAATATGGAAGAATAATTCCTTGTAAAAGCGCGAAAGCCTCACCAGAGAAAACTTCGCCCCCAACAAATTTCCTCGCCCAAATTCAGCTAAGGTCATATAGGCCAGCCAAGCAGCAGTACTGAATACTCTTGACGAAAAAAAAGATGTATTAAAGTTCCTTTCTTTCATATATCGGTGGATTATATATAGTTTAAAAAAATAAATTGCTTACATACATACGTGACTAAAGTAGATTTCAAATTAGTATTTTCATCAAAAAAAATTGAGTTTGTATTAAAGTTCTTTTTTTTGGATCTATCAATTTAATACACATATTGTGTGTAAAATAGAATACTTAAGTATTCCCAGTAAATTTCAAATTAGTTATTCATCGAATTAAACAAGCAATTGAATTTTCTTTCATTGAATTGGTGAAACACTGTTATAAAAGAATACCAGAGATTAATAGTACTAAAAAGTAGAAATAGAAATTTCATAACCATTTTTCTGATACCTCGTGTAACAGCAATCGCGTTGGGGAGACGTCCAAAATTATCGAAGCGCGGAAAGACGCGAAAGCAAGGTTCACAAAAACGGAATGAGTTACTTGTTGTGTTGTTGTAGTTTCTATAATGATTATAAGATGAAATTATCTCACTGAACTTCTAATTCTAACCCTTAATTTGTTCAATAAACCTGGAATGTTACAACATATATTACAAATTTAAAATGAGTGTTTGAATTGATTCCTAAGAGAGTGGGGGGCTATAGTGGGGAGTGATGGGGAAGTCGTAAAGGTAAGCTGGCATGGTAGTGTTTGTTCATAGGGGGTTACCACAGAATATGGCCGAAGATAACCACAGGAGTGGACGAACAGAGTTCACGTGGGAACGACAACAATGGCCGAGGTTCCAGCCCACCTGGAATTCCTAAACGTCGTATGAGACACCTGCCTCTAGAGGCTGCAGATATTTTCACCACGCTGTTTAACAATGCGCTGAATAATGCACATTATCCGGCGTATTGGAAGGTAGCTGTTGTACACCCTATCCCGAAAAAAGGTAAAGATAGGACGAACCCTGCCAATCTACGGTCAATTAGCTTGCTTCCGAATATTAGCAAGGTCTTTGAAAAGGTTGTCAATAGAGCTCTGTTAAAGTGGGTCGAGGACAATAACATAATTCCGGACAACCAGTTTGGTTTCAGGGCGAGGCATGACACTATTCATGCCGCGTCGAAACTGATTTCCGACATTCAGTGGAATAAATGCAAGAACCAATGCACGGGTGCTTGTCTCGTTGATTTTGAGAAGGCTTTCGACACCGTATGGTTAGAGGGACTTTTCTACAAGTTGACCAGGCGGGGGATGCACAAACCTTTGCTATATGTAATTTATAATATGCTTATGGGAAAGGAGTTCGTTGTCAAATGTGGCAACGTGACTTCGAGCAGAGTCTTTGAAATTAAAAACGGTTTGCAGCAGGGGGCGGTCAATTCTCCGATCCAGTTTAACATTTACACTAGTGATCTGGTGTGTTCACTCAGACATGCTATAGCGTATGCCGATGATTTGGTGGCATACAGATCAGGTCCTAAAATCGAGGTCATTAACATTCCTTTGCAGCGTGACTTCGACCAAATTAAACGATATTGCGACGACTGGAAGTTGAAAATCAACTTTCAGAAGACGGACACAATCTTGTTCAGAACTCCATTGGCTGGGGCCTCTAGGGATACCAGAAAAAATTGGAAGAAATTGGCCATTATTGGACAAAATGGGCAGCCATTGGCGGTGAGAAGCGTAGTGAGATATCTATTTATCTGGCTTGACAAGTATCTATAGTTCGACAGACATATAGTTGCTTTTCTTGCTGGGGCCAAGAGGGCTTATGCTCTGACAAGGAGACTGTTACATAGCAGTCAACTTGACTCCAGAGTGAAGGTCATTTGCTACGTGGCCCTTATAAGGCCGATCATCGCTTATGGTTATCCATTGTGGTTTAATATAGCGCCTAGTTATATGGAAAAGATTCGGGTTTTGGAGAGACAATGGCTTAGGACCTGTCTCCTGTTGTTCCGAACGCCTGAATTCAACTATATAAAATACTATCCCAACACTGTCCTATACGATGGGGCTCAGTTGAATAGGATTGACAATTTCTTCATTAAGGTCACTCGAAGGCACGTTGCAAGGGCGATGGCCAGCGACAATAGTCTGATATTTGGGGCTTACTACCCCAACGAAATGTACATAGAGAGTACGCTCCGGTCTGGCTTTATCGCGCCAGAGGCATTTATCCATATTGATGCAAAAGGGCTGGTACAGACGAGGGATGGTATCCCGGTCTTATACCATCGCTACCGCAGCGCGAGAGATAAGCGGCTCCTCCATGACGGGGACGTCGCCAATGCTCATGAGCTCCTCCGTTTTAGTACCGCAATATCGGAGAGGGATAGAGGGATAGAGGGATAGAGGGATTCGCCGAATTTTGGTGGCTTGTTGAGGGGGGAGGGGTCAACATGCCCTCCCAGGACGGTGCGTTACTCTAGGTAACATCCTCTTAGCTTATAAGTTAGATTAAGTCAGCTAGGGCGTTTTTGGGAGAGGCCGGGCTCGCCAACGTGTGGTGGTGCTTCGTGGAGTTGACTGACGATGTAAGGCTTCAGTCGGCTCACGGCGGCGCTTGTGCGGCGCAGGGACATAAGTCCCGAAGACATAAGTCCCGAAGACATAAGCCCCGAATTCATTTTGCGGGACTTATGTCTCACTTAAGTGGGTCATAAGTCCCGAAATCAATTAGGGCCTTATGACCCACTTAAGTGGGACATTAGTCCCGAAAAATTAATTCGGGACTTATGTCCCACTATACATTTCCTAAATATACGCCTGAGAGAAACTAAGAAGACCACTCCAAATGCTACAGCAAATAGTCAAATCGGTTTCGTTATCGGTGGCGTGAAATAATGCCAAACGAAATAAGGCCAAATTCCAAATTTGGCATCATTTCGCTTTCGAAAGCAAAATAGAGCCAATTTGGCTTTATTTCGTGATGCAAAACGAAATAATACCAAAAAACTAATGGAAATAAGACCAAACCACTTTGTTGTGCGCAAATGTGCAACTATTATCGATTTGTTTGCTTACAATTATGTTATGAGACTTAACGGTAAAACGGTGCCGTGACATAACCCCAAGCGTCATATGCCCAAATTTTAGCATTTGGTATTATGACACATTGGAAAAGCGTCACGAGGCCAATTTGGCTTTATGACACTTTCGCTTGGTGCTACTTTCAACAATTTGCCCTCGCACCTACCCCAAATCAAACAGTGACCCCAAGCAGGGGGGTTGCAGGGGAGCAGTATGCCCCCCATATGCATTGCACTGTTTATGGGATTAGTTGCGAAATCGAAAGTATGTTGATTTCATAAACAGTATAATGTCTATGGGGGCATACCCCCCCCCCCCCCCCCCCCCCCCCCCCCTGCAACACCACTGCATGGGGTCACTGTTTGATTTGGAGTAGGTGCGAGGTACGGTTTCGAAAATTTGGCTTTATGTCACTTTCCGTATTTGGCCTTATGACGCTTTGTGAAAGTGACATAATACAGTGAAAGTGACAAAATTATATTTTACCTATCAATTTATGAACGTTAATAAAATATAAAATATTTCCAACTGTTTGTTTCATTCGGGAATTGTGTCCCATTTTCAACGATTAAAATTCGGGACTTATTACCCACTTAAGTGGGACATAAGTCCCGAAAAGTGAATTCGGGACGTATGTCCCTGCGCCCGCGTGTGCATCTACACGACTGCCAGGCGCTCGCAAAGCAATTGGGATTTTGACCACTTGTTGCGCAAGGCAACGAGTGCTCAGAATCCTAATTATAGTTAGAATACGTTAAGTAGTTTAAGTAAGTAGAGTAGGTAGTTTGTAGTTTATTTTATATAAAAAATATAAAATCTTAGTAATGATACCGAGTTTTATTTGATTTTCTCGACGAATAGGTAAATATGTAAGATTAGTTCCTAAATAGCTTTTAGGCCGAAAGGCAATAATTATAAGATATAGTTAAGTTTAGGGCGTCCGCATAAGGACCAATAAATAAGAATAAGTATCCTGTTAATTTTAAGTTAGATTTAATCATTTTTGTCTAGTACGTAAGTTGATATTCAGTAACAATTAAAAAATGAATTTGAAAGTAAGTAAGTAAAAGTAATCGGTTCTTGTCAGATCACCGTAATTAAACGACGTTGGGCGCGGCTAGTACGTAGATGGGGGACCGTTTGCGAACAACCGCGTGTCGTTGGCCAATCCCATCTACAGAAGTTGAGGTAGATAATTATACGTGGTATCACAATGGACCTAAATTGGTCTAAGTGTGTCGGCTTCTGCCGACAACCACATAAACCTAACCTAACCTACCATGGCACGTAGAAATCCTGCGGCGTGTTAAGGGCAGGCAAGAACCCACCGTGTCGGCGAGCTGAGCCGTGCTTTACGCAAGACGTGACAATCGCCTGCAACTAAATTGTTTTGTTTAACGACAACGAATTGTAATAAATAATGTTTGTTTAACGGGCTGTAGGTCTTAATTTAAAAATACTCTTTTTTTGTATTTTAAATTATATATTTTGTCCAATATTTCGACTTTCTTCGAAAGTCATCTTCAGGGACTGTCAAGAAAAAGTATTATGACAATAAAATGAACAATTTACATTTACATTGTGAAACTTACACAACTTATTGTACAACATAAATAATTTCATTTCACAAAAAATTTTTTGGTATGACGAACACAAAACATAAAGTTATGATGCCGGCTGAGTTATAACTATTTTCGTCTTCCGTTGTTTGTTTATAAGATGTCTGCAGATGTGTGCGCATTTTTCGGTTTCCGTTTTATAGTTAAGTCGTTTTTGTATTGGTACATTTATTATATGTAACATTTCCGTTGTGTACCTCCTCATATAATTTGATTCTTCTTGTAGTATGTCAACGTTTTCGAAGTCAGGATAATGTACGAATTTAATGCAGTGGGCAGCTAATGCAGTTTTTTGTTCTATAGGTGTCGAGAGAGCTTTTTGGTCCGATTTATGTGAGGCTATTCTTGTCCTTAGTTTATTTTTTTGTTGTCCCAACGTATGTTTTATTGCATACATTGGACCCGTCTCCATTACAAGATATTTTGTAAATCAGATTCGATTTGTCAAGTTTTCCTATTTTTGTTTTTGTATTGCTGTATAGTTGTCGTAGAGTATTATTTGTCTTAAGTGCGATTTGATATTTATCTTTGTCATATATGTCCGATTTAGTCAATCTCTCCGAGAAGTCAGTAATATACGTCATTGATTTAAATATTATGTTTGGCTTTTCTTTCAGCTCAATGTTGTCCATTTTATAATAATTATTGATTAAGTCCCTCGTTGTCTTCTTTGGAAATCCACTTTTAGCTAGTATTGTCCTTAACTTGTTGATGTTGTCGTGGTGAAATTGTTTGTCACTTATATTTAGTACTCTTCTAATAAAATTATTCGCGGTATTTATTATTACTCTTTTCGGATGTTTGGAGTAGAAGTTGATGAGTCGTCCTGTGGCCATAGGTTTCTGATACCAGTCGATTTTCAATTTGTTTCCTTTGCGTATGATTAATGTGTCTGCAACTTTACAATGAAGACAAGCGGTGTTGTGAAGATGTTTCATTTTGAGGGAAACATCTACCATAAAGGTATCAAAGTTGATCCTGTCCTGGCTCGCACTTACCCGAATTTAAATGAAATGTGGAACTTAAGAGCAGAAACGAATTTCAAAAAATTGCCACAGATTGCACATTTCGCACTCACTTTAGAACATTGCAGACTGTACAAAAAGGTTTCAAAATTGGCTTTTTTTAAACCAAAGCCTTTTACCAAAATAGGTTTGCTTTTGATCTGCAGAGCTATTGCACTTAGCTCACCGCATTTAATAAGACTGGTTCACAACATTTTGTTGCTAATTCCTACAGCTGCATCGTCCTGTGCTAAAAACTAAAAAAAATACAAATTCGGTACTTATTCTGGATTTCAATTGTTTTATTGTAATTAGAACATTGTTTAATGTATGTAGAGATATAAACGGGCATACAAATTATATTTATACACCTCTGCTAAGAAAGTTTCCCACAGTGTCATCCCAATATATATATCTCATTGATTCTTGAAGATACCGACTAAAATGTATTCTCTTCTAAGGTCTTTTATAAACTGGGTAGAAAGATCCTTCATGTCTTTCATTAAATACGACGATAGACTAAACCTATTTGGAAGAATATCCCAAACAGCCAAAAGCAAGGAAAATAAATAAATAACCACTGGCAGAAATTTAATCTAAACAAATTGCTTTCAATTAAGAACGGAACATCTGTCGGATAATAGGTAAATACCAAAATGTTTTCTAAGCGTAGATCCACCATAAAGTTATTTGCCGAAAAATAAAATGGAAAATGGAACTAGCACTACCGCAAAGAAAAAATGCAACAAGACTTGCACTTAGTTTTAATCGGACTTTTGCTTAATGGATCCGCAAAAGCGACGACCAAAAATGGCTTTTATTTATCCACTGGAATTAGCAACCACCGTACAAGGAAAACTGCATAGTTACACCCCAGCTTGGATGTATATTATATAAACGTTATCCACTATCCATAGAGGATACGCAGCGAAAATGGGAGAATACAACTAACTAATTTCAAGTTTTTAGGTTCGAACTTGTTGTTGCATCATATTACGGGACGATAGATTGATTGATTAATTAATAGGGTAATTTCTAGTCACTAGCATTTTTTTATATTTTCGTTGCTATTTTTAAAGTGTGCACATTCTTACATAATCGGTTAAGTGTTATAAATTGGTGCTTACATTTATTTGGTAGAATTAAAGAGATGAAGGTTCTTTGGTGCCGGGAAATAACTTCACGGGTAATAACTTCACATGGGCAATAACTTCACCTCGAGTGGAAAATAACATCACTTTTTTTGTGAAGTTATTGCCCACAATAGGTGAGGAATATCTCCACTTTTGTGTGGGAAATAATTTCTCCTAACATTTTATGATAATTCAGGAACCGTACCTCGCACCTACTCCAAATCAAACAGTGACCCCAAGCAGGGGGCTTGCAGCTCAAGTAGCACAAACGTCCAAAATACACCAAAATTTTTGGCGTATTTTTTGCACTTTCGTGATATACATTTTAAATATAAAAAATATGCCACTTTTGAGTGCAGTTTTTGTACAATTAATTTCAAGTCGCTGTAAATAATACCGCGTTGTCGTTTATAATTTACACCGGATGTTCACAAATCATACCGATTTTCGGTACATAAATTGTGCTAGTGGTATACAAATTATTCTGGTTACCAGAACATAATATTTAATAATATATTATATAATATATTACGGGGTCGTAAGTGTAAATAATAAACTAATAATTGGTTTAAATCGTACACCATGATGGTAAATAATTTACACCACATTTTGATGTAAAATTATTCCCATGAGTGTGAAAAATACACGATGATGCAATAAATAAAATATACTATTAGCGTACCAAAATCTGAAACATAGAATTTATTTTGAAATAAAATTTACACCGAAGTTTATTTTTTTAAATTGGAAAGGATTAAATTTTACACCGAAGTTTATTTTCTGATCGGAAATGTATCTGAATGTTTTTAATTATTCACCTGTATTATATTGACGGAAGAAAATGATGAATTAGTATGAATGCGAGTGCCTAATTTAAAAACGAAGCATATTCTGCCGAATGATTTTTGGTCCTACCCCGTCTAAAAATTGAGCGCCATTAATTAATAATTTCTAAAACGATTCGTGAAAATTATTTATTCGAAACCTAACATATTTTGGTTGGTCTTTTCATTTTTTTTAGAGACGTTATATTAATAACGAAAATACCAAATACGGTATATAATTAAGTCGCTATAAAATTAAAATACTTAATCATTGTTTTCATTTAATATTTAATTTTTTTAATATTTCTTGAAAAATATGGCCGTCGTCCAAAATACAGGGTGTCTCAAAGTAACCGCCGCAACTTATAAAGTAATTTACTCGGTTTTACTTTTTTTTTGACTTAAAATAATTTTTATGATTCTTAGAATTATTTCCTTTAAACCCATTTTGCCAATTTATAGGATGCATCTTATCTAGCTACAAACAAGGCATTTATTTTAATTTAGCAATTATGTATAATACTTTTGATAGTAAATTGTGGGAAAATCTTTAATCGCATAGAAATATTTACATTGAAAAGGCAACAGAGTATATTGAGTACATATATACTTAAGATGGTAAATGATACGATAAAGCAGTTCACAAAAAAAGCATATCTTAAGTCGATGCTCTTTGCCGATTCCCTGTTAAGGACGTGCTCTTGGAAAATACATAACTGGTGAGAAAAAATCATACAAATATTTGCAGGTTAATGCTATATTTAACAATGTTGTCCATTTTTGAGACCGATATTTTAACTGGCTTTAACTTGGCAAAACTGAAGCCGACTAAGCTTGATTTTTTTCTTTTTTATTAAAACAAGAACAGGTAAGATTTTCTTTCCGCCATACAACTTTTTTCTATGCGATTAACGATTTTCCAACAATTAACTTTGGAATGTATTATTTTGCTAAATTAAAATGGCTTTCGTCTGCGGCGGTCACCGTGGGACACCCTGTATACGTATACTCTAACTCCTGAATTTGGTAAAAAATTCACCCGCTTTAAAGAACAAGAAGAAAAATACACCATTGTACAAAAGATATCCAAAATTCCGGTTTCGGTACATTTATTATGCGGGAAAATGTGTAAAATATTCCACCAATTTAAAAGAACAAGAAAAAAAATACACCATTGTAAAAAATATAACCAATATTCTGCTTTCGGTAAATTCATTATGCGGGAAACTGTGCAAAATATACCCCAAGCAATAAAAAAATGCACCGTTGTGAAAAATATATCCAGTAATTTGTTGTAGTATGTTTATAATTTGCTGTAAATAGTGTAAGAAATGTTAAAAATAAAAACAAAATTATAAATAACATTGGATTTTAAGAAAATAAATATATTTAGGTACTAATATTCATTAAATAAAGTGTATTAAGTACACCAAACTGAGCGCGTGGTGTATAGAATGGCGCATATTCAACCAATGAGTGTATTAAGTACACTCAACTAAGCGCGTGGTGTATAGAATGGCGCATATTCAACTAATGAGTTTATTAAGTACACCAAATAAAATACACAATGGACTAGATGTTCTTTTATATAAACATATATTTTAAAAAAAAAATTAATAAACAAAACACAATAGTAGTTTTAATTATATAAAATTTATAAAGTGTGTATTAGAGATTCAATTAAATGCATCGAGTCAGCTATAGGGAAGCTTTTTATCATGTCAATGCCTTGAATTTCCTGAAGAGGTGTGTGGTAGAATAGCCTCGTTCTGGGATTGAATGAATGATGGTCCTCGTCGGTTTTGCTTATAAAATAAGAATGAGTTCTTCGTCGACAATCTAATCTAGGAAAGCTCATATGGTTTCCTGATCGATCAAATTCTCCAATGACATTACATTTTGTACAACTATTATATGCGGTGTGTGTCTGGATACCTGCAAAGTTCAACAATGAGCCTTATTGCGAAGATCAATCGACAGTTGATAATTGACTATTTTCAATTTGTGCTATTGTGAACGAACGATTCTAAAGTATTTTGTCAATCGCAGTCAATTAAAAAAATGCGATTGACAAAAATACCAAATGAATCGTTCGTTCACAATAGCACACATTGAAAATAGTCAATTATCAATTGTCGATTGATCTTCGCAATAAGGCTGAATATTAATTTAATTGAATTTCGAACTGGCTATTGTACTTACATTTGATAAATGCCCGAGCTGGTGTGTCTGCAATAAACGCATTAACCTTGATTAATATTTTTGAGCCGTTTGTTAAATCGTTTCCATTCGAAATTAGAACATTAATTTCATTAACATGTTGTCTCAAAAACTCCTCGCCAGATGCTGGCTTCGCATCTCCGAAATAAATTGCAATAGCCATTGGTCTAATTTCAGACATATCGGCAATGTTCATTAAAATTGGCCAACATTGGAATTCGCTATTTCGGAACAAAGCAATCCGTCAACATTGAAATTAAGAAGAACTTCCATATTTTGATTTAATTGACGAAATGCAATGCGTAAACAGTTTTTGATTTCATAGTACCAACATGAATCCCATTGTTTGTATATCAACACTCCGCGGTGTATAGAGCAACGAAGGTGCATGTTTCGACAGTTCAGCTTTTCCTTCACGTCGCAATAAAAGAAGTAGCTCAGATCAGCCCAATCAGCCAATCAGCCAATTTAGACATAAAATCAATGTGTTCGTCCAAATCATCAATGACGCAATCTTCCGAAGACGGTTCCACTTCCCGATTTATATTTTCCACAACTTCATCATTATCATCCAAATCGTTGTTCGAAATTGAGTCTAATAATATTTCATTTGGTTCTACTTTAATATTAGGTTCATTTAAAATAATATTTTCTCGCGATATTGAACAATTTGTAGAGTTTTTGTCCCGAATATAAAAGTTGATGTTCGTCGTTTCAAACAAATTTTGACGATTTTGCTGAATGATGGGTTTCATACGGTTTCTTAATTGTTTTAAAAAGTTTTTTTTTATACGATACCACTTCAAATAATTATTAAACTTTGAGTTACCCATTTTTTTATTTGCTAAAGAAATAAACGCGCGGTGACTGTAAGCAAATCGCAGCTGAACTGAATAAAACATTTTGTTGACATATGATTTGACACTGGTATAGTTTAGTGTATTTAATCACCACAGGATTTAAATCTTACACCGAAAAATGGTTGCTCATTTAAAATAGTGTATTTTATCTACAAAATTTGGTGTACAAAATATCTCATATTGGGTTGATTTCAAAATTGGATTATTTATGCGCCATTAATGGTATATTAAAAAAACAGCTGCTAATTGGTTTATTTCTTGCACCGAATTGGAACAGAAATGTTGAAATTTTGCACAGAAAAGGCAATGGTGTAATTTTTATGCCGGTATATTTTATCAAATACACCAAAATATTAAAATTTTCTTCAGTTTTCTCAATTTTACTCCAAAATTCAAGAAAATATACCAAATTATACACCAGTGTGCTACTTGAGATGGGGGGGGGGGCAGCATGCCCCAATATGCATTGGACTGTTTAAGAAATCTACTTGCGATTTCGCAACTAATCACATCAACAGTGTAATACATATGGGGGGCGTGATGCCCCCTCTGCAACCCCCCTGCTTGGGATCACTGTTTGATTTGGAGTAGGTCCAAGAGCAAATTGTTGAAAACGGCACCAATGGAAAGTCAAATAACGCCAAATTGGCCTTATTGGGTAAGGCCTGATTTCAGGTCATCGATATAAATTGCTAAAAATAAATTGTTATATTTTGTTATAAATGAAATTATACAAAAACCTCATAAATAACTCCATTTCACATTTGCACAAAATCACCAAAAATTGGTAAAAATGCCCCAAAAAATGAGCGCAACAAAAAACTTCGTATGAGAAAATTGTTAAGAAAGATTTTGTCCTCATACGTCACAAAGGAAAAATTAGTGATGGGCGGGCGGACATGGCTATATCAACATAACTTTCGATTTTGATACTAATAACAAACAAAGTACCTATATTTTAGGGGTGTACGATTAATATTAAGGCATGTAACAAACTATGAGTCAAAATATACCTACCCTTGGGGTAGGGTATAAAAACGAAGCCTAAAAAAAAGGTTCTCGATGTCCCATCCCTAATATAAATGGATACCAAATCTCTTTTAGTAGTTACGCCAACTTTTTTATTCAATTTCTATAAGATGGGAAAATATTTTGTTAAGTCTGATAGAGCTTGAAATTGCTAAAATGTAAAAAAAGAATTAATGATTTGATCATAAAAGATAAATTTTTTTCGGTCATATGGTTTCCGCGGCTTATTCTGACCAAGCTTATTCCCTGCGCTTATTGTTAGATCACTTTTTCGAGCACGGTTTTTTTTTTATATATAATTAGCGCGCGCTAAACTTATTTTTTATTTGTCTGTAATTGATACAGTACCCTTATAGTATTGCCACAGCGCAGGCATTTTCGTTGCTGCAAGCAGCGCCCCCTCAAATGTTCCTGTTTTTGGGTGCTGCTTACTACTGACACAATAGGAGGGTAGGAAAGAAGTTGTTGTTGTGTGTATTCAATTTTACAAAGCATGGCTATGGTCGGGGTTCAAACACACGACCTGCCAATCACTTTGCGAATACCCTACTATCGCACCATTGCCACCTGCAAAAGCCTTATGCCACCTGCAAAGACCTTATGCCACCTGTTGGCCGTATATGACGAAATATACTATCAATGTTGGCTCCAAAAAGCATTCAAAAGGTACAGGGAAATAACTTCTCAGGCAATAACTTTACATTTGTATTAGGATCACCTCAATTGGGAACAAAATGCACATTTCGAATCTGAAGTAATTTCTCACTAAAAGTGGGGGCACTAATCTAAATGCCCATACTATAATGTAGACCAATAGCTTGTAACAAACCTTAATATTGCTCGTATGCCCCAAAAAATGTGATCACTGATCAGCATATAACGTTATCTCGATCAAGCCCGTTTTATCGAAGAAAACCAAAATTCGAGCTAGAAAGATAGAATTTCGAACAAAATGCTCTCTACTGCCCCGAAATGCTCAATGTGTTAATATTGTTCGACTGCCGAGGTCCACTATTTTATTGAAAAAATCAAAGAAAATGAAAGTCCTATTCTTCGCAAAAGGTATAGTAAAAGGTGTTCTTAACATTCATATAACGTCCACTTTTTAGGGGCATTTTGTTTTTTCGATAAAAAACTTTAAAAAAAAACATAAAAAAGAGTTATGCATAACAAAATACGTAGACAATATTGTTTTTAACAATTAGGTAACCTATGTTTCAATTTTTGCCACGCCCAGTTTTTGGTGGATAGGATTAGGGTATCCAAGCGGACTCTAGCCTTTCCTTCTGTTTATTTTTTGTAAATGATCCATATAGCATTTATTATGGTGCTTTTAGGTTCTCCATTAATCTTAACGCGAATACCGGCCTCATTTTTGAGGAAATATGGTCATCATGTCATCTACGTGTAAGCCGCACCAAACGGTGCATGTTTTTCACGCCTTTATGTTATTGGATCGTTAAGAGAGTATATACTCGTATATCCACCCAAAGTTTGACGAATAATAGCTCAGATAGAGGATTATGTATTCTATACAAAAAAAAAGAAGTTGATTAATAGTTACGGAAATTGATGACTGACTTTGAAACATATTTTGAATAATATGGTAGTATTATTCTAGAGTGAGTGTTTGCATTATAATTTAACAGACTTTACTGATAAGCTACTTTAACAGTTAACCCTTTTGAATATTGATATATTTAAGAATAAGCAAGCAATACTTTCAGCCGCATGAAAGCTGACTTAACAGTAGTGCATATCATTTGCTGAAGATCTGCTGACTTGTTAAGGTCTGGAAAAAAAAATAAATGCATGAGTGATGATGCAGGTCATTTTCAAATAGGCCGGACTAAAATTCATAAACACCTTTGAATGCAATTCTGAATACATTCTTCTTCGAAACTTTAATATATAGGTTAGAAGGCTCAAAATCCTCCCACTTTATTACATCTCTACTTACGAGCTCAAAAGCCATCGGCAAGCTTCAAAGATCCAATCAAATCTTGCTGTTATTGCACCCAAATACATTTTCTGGAATAAGTCGCAGTAGATAAGAGAACGGGCAACAATATTCTGTCTTTAAGGGACTTATTCGGTACCCATTCCCCTACAATACACCAAACATTCGGTTATTCGCTATGCAAAACCTTCGTAAAGTCCATTTTTAAAATTTCGCCTTATGTCACTTGGAGTTATGTCAAGGAACCCACTTATCGTCGCAATGTTGCCAGAGAGCAAAATAAATACAATTTAAGGGAACTAAAAATTATTGAGTGCGCGCTAATTATAAAAAAAATACGTCGAGCAAATTACTATAGATAGCGATGACCAGTGCCATTTGGTCGCAGATAAATCAACCACAGATTCAATCCAAAGTATCATGGTGGATCGTGAAGCCTAAAAGCATTTGCATATGGTGTTGGTTGATTTTGAATAAGTCCTTTGATAACCAAGAGATCTGTTATGTGTGGCCCTAAGAAAACGAGGTGATCCAGAAACCTACATACGGATCAACATGTTGTACATGTAAGAGTTAGTAAAGCCAAGAGTAAGATGGCCCACTGGAGTCACCCAGAAGTTCGCAATCAAGGTCGGTTTACACCAGGGACGCATCTTAAGACCCATGTTATTTATAACTCTCCTTGATTATCAGTTATTCTTTGGTGAATATGGGGCCTTTATAAGAGATCAAACGTGCCTGCAACGAGCACTTGGTGAATGGAAGACCGTTTTGAAGGTTGATTTTAAGGTCAAACCGGCGAACTCCAATAGGGACGCAGTGAAGTGGGAGGTTTATGATTTTTTCAGTCTAGATAATAACCGCATCTTTAAAGAAAAGAAGAAAACATTTAGCAAACACATTTAAAGCAATTATCTGCTGTCCTACATTTTCTTCTTTCAATATGCTCGTACATAGGTACACAACACCCCATCAGAAATACTAAGCAGAACTAAACTTATTCCAACATTTTACATGTGTATGTGTTTTCGTTTTTCTTGAAATGTTGCATCGTCCTTCCCAGATGAATGCAAGAACAAATGACAGTAGAAATGAGTCTCTTGTGGTCACATTAACCTACCAAAATGTTCACAAGCCCGAAAACAGCAACGACGAGGCATCCTTCAACACGAAATTTCTTGGGGTTTTCTAATTTGAATTTCTATTTAATTTTTGTGAGTCTGTTTTTTTTTTGTAAGGTGATTGAGCAGCTGTGAAAATTACTATCTTCTACATCTCCCATCAGGATGCACATTTCACACTATACTTCCAAGTCCCACCCTCACACGAACTGTCTGTTATGTACAACCAACACTGTAGCAGTAGATCAGCCATACTCCGCATAAATTGGAGAGGTAAGGGGCGACAAGAAGTGGTGCACTCCAATTCACCTTCTCTAAGTAGAATTTTTGCAATTCAACTCTCCACATGGCATTGCGCGAGGGGAGGAAATGAGAAATTTATGCAAACATTTATCTTCCTTTATGGCCTCGTATATCTTATCCTAATGATTCCCTCCATTCGCTTTTGGATTTTACTCCCATTGCACCCGCATTATATACGAAGCATGCAATGCAGGACTTTTTTTCCTTTCTTCTAAAAACCGATTTAAGACAGGTTCATTTGGAGAAATGTGCATTACGTGGTGAAAGTAGTGGTCCTCAGAATTTTATATTGGCTTGGCTTATCCTTGCGGAAAATGGACAAAGAATAGGTAAGATGAAATACAAACGCGTCAATATTCCAATTCGATGATGATGAAGATAACGGTGCTACATTTTTGATGAACTCTCTGAGCAACCAACCAGCTTCTTTATTCTTCAACCGAAGATTGCCACCATCGAACTGAAAATGAGTGAACCAAAAATCACAAAAACTCGTCATCTGGTTAGCTTTGCGAGACCATAAAAGTGCAAGGTGCTTGCGCATAATTTATGAAAAAAGCTATGAAAAAAAAAATGGTGACATACCTCACCCTTCATCATTGTCATTTCACTGCCAAACACTCACAGTCTAGACGCAAAAGGATACACAAACACAGCGTACAAGTTATATGCGATTTTTCACCTTGAGAAAAATGTGGAAAAACAAAGTACTTCAACCGTACGCGCGCGTCATTCAGTTCATTAAGTGGAGGGAATCTCTTCAACAAAGTCAACATGTTGTGTTGAAGAAACATAAAGTTGACTGGATGGAAGGCGGTGGCGGTGGCGGTAAGGTACTCCGTTGTTCGAAAGGATTTAAAATGTTGCTTTGCTTGGTTTTTCATCTCCTTTCAGTCAGTAAAACGTTGTGAAAAAATTTGAGAAACAAAAATAATGAATGCAAAAAACGCATATAAAAAAATTTGTACAGGAAAATGAAGAACTCCAAAGGATATCCGTCAAAGTTTAAGAGGATCCTTGTGAAGCGTTGAATTGTGACAAATTGATTGTTATATGTGTGAAAGTGTTGCCACTGACAATTGTGATGGAAGTTAGAGTCGGTTATCAAGAACTAACTACTATTTGCAAATGACTGGCTGTACGAATCTTGGAATTTTATAAAGGTGAAGCTGACTGACCAACAGTTGTTGTAAATTGTAATTGCGCGCAACTGGGTGGAAACCATTTAATTGGGTGCACTTAATCAATTAATATATGTTTTCGCGAAACTGGATACATATAAGGAAATTTGTTAGGGGTTCATTATTTGATTGATAGGAAGAATTCTCAGAAATTAAGAATTGCATTGTTGTAGGTTTTCCAAACTCAGCATGCAAATCAAGGATGTTTTTATATAAGTAATTACTAAAACCTATTTGGATATGGTATCAATATCAGTTGTATTAATATTAAATATTTTTTTTAATATTCATATTTTCATATTTATTCGTATACAATAAGATACAATAGGTCCGTTCGCGTACTTTATGAGTAGAAAAATGAAAAGTGTCAAATCTCCAAAATCGAGAGAGAATCCTCTCATTTCTAAGAAAAGTACGCGAACGCTTTTGTGTAAAAATTTCTTAGTTTGGCTTGAAAAGAAGCAACAGCTGTTTTTTTTTTTTGCTGGCAAACTCATAGGATTTCATCATTTGACAGTTTTCATTTTCTTACCAGCTGAAATTCTGTGTGAAGAAAAATGAACGAAACTACATTTCTCTTTCGTTCATCTTTTTACCATTTTCTCAGTACGCGAACGCGTTTGTGTAGTTTTGCACGAAAGTTTATATAAATTTACGTTTGTATATTAGTTCGCGAACGGACCTAATATCTTCTTATCCAATTACCTGCCACTGTACGCAATTGAGTACAGTATTTTCGAAAATTTTAATTAGATTTTGTTCAAAATTTTATTTCAATAATTTATTTCGTTTGGAAAGGAAGCATGGACATGTGATTTGATATTCGGAATAATTTCGTTGAGGTTGAAAGCGATTTTCAAGTTGTTTGGTTGTCTTTTGTGTGGTGTATTTTTTTGTTCTTAGCAGTTTTGTGTCCTCGCAAAAGTAAAAGATTAATTACAATTTAAACTTTTGGCTAACGTGTGAATAATCGATTCTGTTCATTAGATTTTTTTTTATCTAAAACATCATTCCAAATAGATCCTATACAACAAATTGTTTCTTGTTCATGGTAAGTCGTACACAAACGTTGTGTTCTCAATTGAGTACACTGGCCAAAACCGTGTAAGGTTTTTCCTTACTTGATTTGTAGTGAAATGACTTTTTCAAAAATCAACTAGGCGCTATCCGAATCTTTACATAGCTGTTGATGATATCCCAGATGATGGAAATGAAGTAAATATTGTGGTTATTCCACCGGATGTTGATATCCAAACAGACGAGGAGGATATTATAAGAGGATGACTTGCTTGATTCCCATACTCCTGTTGACATCCCAGGTACACTAGAGGCTGAAATCAACGATGGATTTTAGAGCGACGATATCCCACTTGCTAATCTAAGGGAAGAAAGCTCAGTCAGAGGTGACTCTCAAGATACTGCTCCAGAATCGTCAAATCATGTAGTTTATTCTACCGAAATGGATGAAACATTTTATTTTTTGGAAAATTTAACTGTAATAAAAACAGTTGGAAGTGGAAAATGAAGTTCATTTGAACTTTTTTTTTAAAGATGATGTGATGAATTTGATTTTGGAGCAAACCCGTATATAAGCACTGGACCAAAACTGTCACACATTCATATTTACAAAAGAGGATCTGAAAAAGTTTGTTGGCATAACGTTTTTTCCCGGATATCAAACTTTACCCCAAGAATCCTTGTATTAGTGCTTACGCCATGTCCCGCAATCGATTCAAGGAATTCAAACGCTACATTCATTTGGCCAACAATTCATGTATTGACAAGACTGATAGGATGGCGAAAGTTCGACCTTTGATTTGAATGATTGGCCAAAATTATCAAAAATGTGGCTGTTTTCATGATAAGCTTTCAATTGACAAGGCGACGATAAAATACCTTGATCATCATCCTGAAAGCAATTTATCCGTGGAAAGCCTGTTCGTTTTGGATACAAGGCATGGATGCTTTACAGTTGCGATTGATATTGCTATGGTTTTGACATAAATTGTGATGCCAAAAATGTAAGTCCAATCAATAAGTGTTTACCTTTTGTATCTCCTGTGGTGCTGGATTTGCTGAAAGTAAAAGAAAATTCGCCAAGTGACCACAGCGTTTTTTCGACAATTATTTCACCATTCTTGACCTTATGGCTACTTCACACAGAAAAGGATTTCGTGCAACAGGTACGGTTCGTGACAAACAAACAAATGTCCACTCAAATCTTTGAAGACGGTAATGTATATGTATGTAACAATAGCCGTGCGTCTTTGCACGCGGATATAGGGATAATTTGAAATTTGCATGTAAAATACAACAAAAACTTATCCTATATACGCTAACTTTAGCGGGGATAGCTATCGCCGCTAAGTCCTTTAGCGGGGACAAACAGTGCTTCCAAAACCCATTTTCTTCGATTCTAATGAATCGTTGCGATGAATTTTTCAAGAAAAGTCACATTTTGACATCCCGCCGACCACTGACACATCCCGCCGAATATTTTGTTCGGGATTTTATTATTTTTTTTTTTCGAAATTTAGTAAATCTGTCAATGTGAAACTCTTTTTTTATAATTTTAGAATATGTTTGGCATTAATTTCAACTGTCGGAAATTAATATTTTTGAATTTCACGATTTTCAATACAAATTTCTTAACTCAACTTACAGCTGTTTCACTAATAAACGTCATAGGTGTGCTGCCAAGTTTTTTTCGATGAATTCTTAAGCGGCGATGGTCGTTTTTTAATGCCATGCCTATATCCGCGTGCAAAGAAACACGGCTAATAACATCTTGTTCGCGTGTTGGAAAGATAATGCTGTTGTAACCATTGCAAAAAATTACGACAGCATGGAACCACTAGGAAAAGTCAAAAGATGGTCAACAAAAGGTAGTCATTCCTCAGCCAAAACAATTAGTTGCATACAACAAGGGTACGGGTTGGTTCGACCTACATAACCAATTTGTCAACAATTACATGATAAAAATAAAGGGTAAAAAATGGTGGTGACCATTGTTCACACATATGTTCAACTCAATGGTGGTGAATGCTTGGCGACTCCACGGGCGAACATCGCAATCTGCTTTCACGTGTTAGAACCATACCAAGGACTAATTCACGTTCTGCGCCATCAACAAAAGCTACAAATAAGCCAAATGTACCAAAAACTGTGGTTCGCCGTGAAGGAGGACATTTCTCCAAAAAAATAATAATCAATTACGATGCCGGATATGTCAAAGCTGAGTTCGATGGATATGTGACATATGCGAAACTACTCTTTCTATCAAAAAAGAATTTTTCAAAATATTTCACTATGTAGGTACCCATATCTGGCCAGTGTAATCTTTTGAGTACACCCCTCTAACTAAAAAGTTAGAAAAAGTATTTTTAAATACCGAACAATTATTTTTGGTCAAATATATCACTCATTAAACAGTATTTTAAAGATTTTTCATTTATTTGTATTTTCAAGGTGCCTGGTCTTTAATGGGTTAAACAGTATAAGCTTATAACTTGGTTTTTTGTATGTGGTATCTCGCAATTTTCCCGTTTGGTTTGTTTACATCAATTTCCTTTGTGTTGTTTTGAATGAACAACCATATTTCTTACAATTGCTACCACGTGAAGTGGACGGCTGGAGTTACAGCGCTGATTCACGGTTCGCCACAACCGATCATCAGACTCCTTTTTCCTATGGTACTGGTCTGTGTTTTTGAAAAAAAAAGTATAAGCTTAGTTGATTCATCTACATAACGTTATAACAAAAAACTGCTGGACCGAATTCAAAATAATTTCTTTTAGATCATATTTATATTAATACGTGTCGATTTGGACCATAACTAAGTAGATATAATTGTATAGTAGCGAGAAAACGTGAACGTAAATTTTTCCACGCACGTACGTGCACACATACGTTCGAACACACACACGCACACACATACATCTTCTAAAAAACATTTAAAAAACATATTGTGAACCTTAAAATTTTAAAATATGTTGGCAATCACGATTCATTTTCGGACCAATTACAATAACTTATCCAGTACTGGGAATTTAAAAAGCTGACAATTTCGTAGAAATGAAATTCAGTTCAGAGAAATCATAAACTGATACAATAGAAATTTATTAAAAGCAATGAAAGAGATGAAAGAGAAAGAAAAGGAAGGAGAAGTTTGCTTAAGAAAATAAGTCATAAAAAAAAGAACAATCATCATTACATTAATGTCTCTAAGTACGTCTTGAGTTTTATCTCGAATAGCGTTGTACAGCCTATAATTCTTATAGAACTTGGAAGAAAGTTGCACTGACGACGTATTGCATTTAAAAACAAATTGAAACAAATTTGCATTTAAGAAATATATTCGAAAAGGTTTTCAAAACAAGGTGCTCAGACAACATCACTAATTCACCATGGTATTTTAGAAACAGTGATATCCTGAGTATAAACATTTTTGCAACAACGCCATGCTTGAAATTCCAGTAGCCAATTTCTAAGAGCTACAATCATTTGTTTCTAAATAATAACAGGGAATAAGTTCGAACCAAATGTCTTGATTCATTATGAAGAATGGTAAATGAAATTATGCATTGACGACGGATCCAAGTATATTCCTCACCAGCTTCCAATAAAGCGTATTCTGCCTGGCCGAATTCGGACCTTTTTTTTGAGCTTTCAAGGCTCTATCTTATCATTAAAGCGCTGAAGGGTTCCTTCCAAGTCCTGAATAGTTTGCAGTTTATCAGCACAGACATAAAATACTTCACATAGCCCCACAAGAAGAGCACCATCTTGGTGGCCATTCCACCATATAACTACTGGGGTGAGTGCGACACAGGAGGTCCAGACGATCAACTTCCCAGCGTGACATGAACATGACAATCATAATCAATAAAAAAAATTAAGAGTTAAGGGATGAATATGCATGCATTTATTTAGCGAGTCTGCTATTAACATTATAAATACTAATGAAGTACGCAAAAACTAAATAAAACCTATATTATTTTATTGTTCTCCTCATTCATTATTTATATCGATTAATTCTTTATGTTAAAGTTTTTTTTACTATTATAAACCACGTTAGCTGCTCTTAGATAAAAAAAAACAATATTTTAGACTGGATAAATCTTTCTCAAGAAATTCTAAAATCCATATTTTTTCAATCTTTTTGTTTAAACAAAAAAACGTCTTGACCGAATTCAGTGTATTTTTTTTTCAGTTTATTTTTAGGTAAATACGCGGCGATTAGAAGGAGAACGAAATCGATATAATTTTTTATACGTGAGATATTTACTATGAACGAAAAAATGTTCACTCATACACACTAATCCATCTCCTGACAAAACACTTGAACAAAATATTATGAACCTATAAAATATGTTGATTTGCATGACTTTGCCTACCATTAAGCCCCAACGAGGTAACGAGCGGACACACAACAAATCGAGGCAAAGTAAAATGAGTCAAACCAAATCGAGACTGACAGGCGAACCGAAATGACAAAAAAATTCCACTGAAGTTATACAGCGGTTTTTGTTCAAATCGAGTTCAATTAAATTCAAAACGCGTTGGTTTGGTATATCAACAGTGACCATTTTTGTCAAACGAAAATAAAGGACAACACTTTTTTTTTGTTTAATACCTTTTAGTTTTTAATAAAAACTAACAGATTCTAACAAACCGAAGAAAATATTCGTTGAAAAAACATTCGATTCGTGAGTAAAGGTCGCATGTTCATACAAAAATCCAATTTTCCGAACTCTTCCAATTTTTCTTTGATTTAAAACCACGCTTAACGTGGCTTAACGGACAGTATCTAATTTTTATTCATATATGTATATTAGTTTTAAAAAAAAAATCTACGCTATTACGGATATTCACCGACCAATCATAAAAAAAATCTTCGTAAACCGTATTCAACAATCCTTATTAGTGCAGATTTATGAGCGCTCGTAAGAGTTATGAGTTGAGGGCACTGATATCTTAAAAATTTCGGAAATTCGAGATCTGCTGGTCCCTTGACATATATTTAAACATATATTTTCGAAATGGAAAGAAATTGTGGTCTGGTATTTGTAAATAAAAAGCGCTGCATTAGTAGGGGAAAGTCATGTACCTTGGAACGATTGTACCTTGGAACGATTGCTGTTTTTTACTTTTCTGTCTTATTCTAAGAAAAAAGGTCCACAGTGTCTGAAGGGTATTCATGTCGCGGTCGTTCCGCAGCTCTCTTCGAGATAGGGCGGCTAGTTAGTGTTCAGCGGAAAAAAAGGAAAGTGTATCCAATATAAGCGATTTAATCAAGTGATTTTTAAGTCCGAAGTTGGCTTAGTAAGTAAGGTGTCCCACTCTCAGTCGTTCCGCAACTCCCGAAGAGACAGGACGGCTAGTTACGGAAGATTTTAAGCAAGCAAGTGCGATATAGTGGTGATTAGCCAAATTTAATTCTTATAGTCAATTGGCTCAGTAGACTAAGTGTCAGACTCTGACGTCGAAAGCGTGGGTTCGATTCTCAGCCGGGAAAAATTTTGTTTTATTTATTTGAGAAACAACTAGAGTCAATAAAAGTGTAAAAACAAAAGTGGAGAATAAAAAGTGACGGTAGGCGATGGACCCCGGAAAAACGGTGGTCCCGCGTACGGGTGTGGGTGTGCCGTTGCGACGCGTGGTGCAAACACGCGAGCTGGCAAAAAAATCATCTGCAGCAAGACCAGCAACAACAGGAGCAGCAGCAGCAATAACAGCAGCAGCTATAACATCAGCAGCAGCACCAACAACAACAACAACAAAAACAACAACAACAAAAACAACAGCAGCAGCAGCAGTATGTACGCCAAGGGCAGTAGCTGCAAATGAAAATGAGTTGGCAACAACAACAGCGGTTCGGTCGTTGACCAGGCGGGTGGTCTCGCAGGTAACACCAGCAACAGCAATGATATCATCAATGGTAGCAGGAAAAACACCAGAAGCGGTAAATGTAAGCGAGGAGCTCAGAAAGGTTGAGAAGAGGCGACGCAAGTTAAAGCCGAAGCCGAATCTTTCGGCCAAGAGAAGGGTTAACTTGGCAGGTCACAATGTGGCATCATCGGCGGCTGCAACCGATGATGATTGCGAAAATTCCAGCTCTTACGAATTTGAGGGTGGAAATGACCGGTACGTCGGAGAAGGAAATTCCTTCAGGGACCTACAGGTTGATGATGAGGAAGTCATCCAAATGGACGAAGAAGTGGACGAGGAGGCGCAGCTGGACAAGCTCATAAAAGAGCTACTAGAGAAGCGCGACCAGTTGCGCATAAAGAAGCTGCAGCAACAGCAACAACAAGCTGTGCTCAAGCAGCAAGTACAGCAGCAGCTGCAGGAGAAGCAGCAACAACGGCTACAACAACAACAACAACACCAACAACAACAACAACAACAACAACAACAACAACAACAACAACACCAACAGGAACAACAACAGCACCAACAGCAAGAACAACAACAACAATCAAAGCAGCAAAAGCAGATTAAGGTACAACAGCAACAGCAGCAAAAAAAGAAACAAACAAAGGTAAAAATTCCACCTATAAACGTAAGTAATTTTGAGATTTTAGATAGCATAAGGTTATGTAAGCTAATAACGAAAAATTTTCATGTAAAAAGGCTTGCAGCCAACAAGCACGTAATTTTATGTGAACAAATAGAGGAGTACCATAGGGTGCGTGCCGCCTTGGGAGAGGTTAAGACCGAGTACTTTACGTACACCCCAAGGGAGCAAAAGCTAAAAACCGTGGTATTAAAGGGAATCGATCCCTCAATTAAAACAGAGGAGCTCGAGAAAGAGCTTAAAAATTTTGAAAGCGACGACCTCAAGTTCGTGGGGGTTAAGCCGTTTTCCTCGGCTGTGGCAAGGGGTGGTAACCGGTACTTACCATTCTTCCTGGTCCAGCTTACTCCTGACAGCAAAATTGACAGGCTGCGAAATATCCGCTACCTGTACTATCATGCTGTAAGATGGGAGAAATTAAAACGATCAGATCGCATACTTCAATGTATGCGCTGCCAAAGGTTCGGGCACGCCGCAGCTAACTGCAACATGCAGTTTAGATGTGTCAAGTGCGATAGGGACCACATGCATGGTGAATGCTCTCTAGGTAAGGAGAGAGTCGAAGACCGGAGTGTACTCTCCTGTGTGCTCTGCAGGAACTCTGGGCATCCCGCCAACTTCAGGGGTTGTCCAAAGTACCAAGAATTGAAAAAGAGAGTCCAGGCCCGCAAACAGCAGTCTGAAGATGATAGGCGTCAGAAGAGTCGCTCGTTCGCAAATTTTGTGGCACCCAACGTGTCCTTTGCCCAAATGGCAGCTGGACCGGGTCAAGCCCACATGACATCAAACCAATCAATGGTAGCCCAAAAGGCACCAGAGGTGGATCTGGACTTAAAATCGATCCTTCTGTCTCTGCATGGAAAGATCGATAAGTTCCAGAAACAATTAAATGAACAAGCGGCCCGAATTGACTTTATCTATTCGGAGCTGTTTGTGGGGTCTGGTGTGCCATAAGTCTAATGGCTGCGCTGGATGAGGGAAACTTAAAGATCCTTGCTGTGAATGTTAATTCACTAGTCAGGATCGAGAAAAGAACGTCACTTGCCAATTTGTTGAAAACCGAAAACCCGGATGTGCTTTTGGTTAGCGAAACTAAGCTAAATCAGAAGCACAAATTGGGATACAAAAACTATCATGTAATAAGAAGAGACCGGCCTCACTCCACTCAAGGTGGTGGGGTTGGAATCTTAATTCGAAAAGGCCTGCGCCATAGGGTTATATATAGCGGGGACGTGCGTAGGTTCCAGTTGTTGGAAGCATGCATCATATGCATTCCTCTCCATAGCCGGAGGAGAATGTATGTAGTGTCGCTTTACGCACCTGCAGCACCTCCACCCAACCAATTTATGACAGAGCTCGAGACACTTTTTCGTAGTCTGCAGCTGAACTCGGAGGAGAATTATTACTTCTTGGCCGGAGATATTAATGCCAAACATGCGGCATGGGGAAATGTTACTGCAAATCCCAGGGGCAACCAGTTTCACGACTGGTGGCGCCTCAATATGATTGAGTACAAACTCGAGTTGTACGCGACGGATATCCCTTCCTTCCCAAGAAGCGGTGCTTTCCTGGACTTGGCCTTAACGGACGCAAGACTTCAACTGACAAACATAGACCAATACACGCGGAACTGTTTACGTGCGTTTGAGTACGATAGTGACCACTACGGACTCGCCGCCGCAATACGGATCCCGAACGAGCAAACGCTGCTGGAGGAGTACGAAGCAGTGTGTTCATTCGATTATCGGAGGGCACAATGGTCGCGCTTCTCCAGATTGTTAAAGCGAGATATACGTTCGAGTGGGATTGACCCACCGACAAACAGTAACATGACAAATGATGACATTGATCGGCATTTATTGCAAATGGACGACGCCATCAAACGAACTATGGAACGAACTATTCCTCGGGTAGGACGTTCCGACGACGACCAGACAGAAAAGTACAGAAACCCTACAATCGACGCACTATACCGACAGAAAAGTAGACTGCTCTCGAGGCTTAAACGGCTGTACAGGCAATTTACTGATCGCGACCACCCGGAGGTAAGGATGCTGAAGTCAGAGATCCGAATCCTGAAACAGCTGATAAAAGAAAATTACAGAAAATCTGTAAGTCTGTATTGGGGCAATAAAATTCGGGCTATTAAAACCTGTAGTCCGAATATGTTCCCACAGATAAATAAGTTGTTCAGGAGGAAAGATCACAATGATATTCCTTGTGTTCGAATCTCCCAGACAGCAGAGAACAGACAGACAATACTGACTGCTGGAATAAGTCCAGAAAGTGTCGCTTCAAACGACGATTTTTTCGTGGTCGAGGACCCACAGGAGAAAGTGGATTTGCTGGGCGCTTGTTTCGAGGCCGTGTATACGGTGAACAATCCTGTTCGCCGTAACCACGACATTGAGAATAGGGCTCTGGTGAGCCACTTCTATCTGCGCACCGAACTTGAGAATTGGCGATCTGAGAATAACGGATTCACCTTGTTCACTGATGAAAACCATGCTAATGCAGTTGTCGCCAATGGCCGAGATGCATCGCACTTGTTCGTGTCGAAGAATGATCTTCTGTGCATCTTCGAGTCACTAAAGAATAAAAAGTCGGCGGGGATGGATGGTGTCCCAAACGTCGTATTGAGACACCTGCCTTTGGAGGCTGTAGATATTTTCACCACGCTGTTTAACAATGCGCTGAATAATGCACATTATCCGGCGCATTGGAAGGTAGCTGTGGTACACCCTATCCCGAAAAAATGTAAAGATAGGACGAACCCTGCCAATCTCCGGTCAATTAGCTTACTTCCGAATATTGGCAAGGTCTTTGAAAAGGTTGTCAATAGAGCCCTGTTAAAGTGGGTCGAGGACAACAACATAATCCCGGACAACCAGTTTGGTTTCAGGGCGAGGCATGACACTATTCATGCCGCGTCGAAACTGGTTTCCGACATTCAGTGGAATAAATGCAAGAACCAATGCACGGGTGCTTGTCTGGTTGATTTTGAGAAGGCTTTCGACACCGTATGGTTAGAGGGACTTTTCTACAAGTTGACCAGGCGGGGGATGCACAAACCTTTGCTATATGTAATTTATAATATGCTTATGGGAAAGAAGTTCGTAGTCAAATGTGGCAACGTGACTTCGAGCAGAGTCTTTCAAATTAAAAACGGTTTACAGCAGGGGGCGGTCAATTCTCCGATCCTGTTTAACATTTACACGAGTGATCTGGTAGGTTCACTCAGACATGCTATAGCGTATGCCGATGATTTGGTGGCATACAGATCAGGTCCTAAAATCGAGGTCATTAATATCCTTTTGCAGCGTGACTTCGATCAAATTAAGCGATATTGCGACGACTGGAAGTTGAAAATCAACTTTCAGAAGACGGAAACAATCTTGTTCAGAACTCCATTGGCTGGGGCCTCTAGGGATACCAGAAAAAACTGGAAGAAATTGGCCATTATTGGACAAGATGGGCAGCCATTGGCGGTGAGAAGCGTAGTTAGATATCTAGGTATCTGGCTTGACCAGTATCTATATTTCGATAGACATATAGTTGCTTGTCTTGCTGGGGCCAAGAGGGCTTATGCTCTGACAAGGAGACTGTTTCATAGCAGTCAACTTGACTCCAGAGTGAAGGTCATTTGCTACGTGGCCCTTATAAGGCCGATCATCGCTTATGGCTGTCCATTGTGGTTTAATATAGCGCCTAGTTATATGGAAAAGATTCGGGTTTTGGAGAGACAATGTCTTAGGACCTGTCTCCGATTGTTCCGAACGCCTGAATCCAACTATATAAAATACTATCCCAACAAGGTCCTATACGATGGGGCTCAGTTGAATAGGATTGACAATTTCCTCATTAAGGTCACTCGAAGGCACGTTGCAAGGGCGATGGCCAGCGACAATAGTCTGATATTTGGGGCTTACTACCCCAATGAAATGTACATTGAGAGTACACTCCGGTCTGGCTTTATCCCGCCAGAGGCATTTATCCATATTGATGCAAAAGGGCTGGTACAGACGAGGGATGGTATTCCGGTCTTATACCATCGCTACCGCAGCGCGAGAGATAAGCGGCTCCTCCATGACGGGGACGTCGCCAATGCTCATGAGCTCCTCCGTTTTAGTACCGCAATATCGGAGAGGGATAGATTCGACACGGAAAAGCAATTCGCCGAATTTTGGTGGCTTGTTGAGGGGGGAGGGGTCAACATGCCCTCCCAGGACGGTGCGTTACTCTAGGTAACTTCCTCTTAGCTTATAAGTTAGATTAAGTCAGCTAGGGCGTTTTTGGGAGAGGCCGGGCTCGCCAACGTGTGGTGGTGCTTCCGGGAGTTGACTGACGCTGTAAGGCTTCAGTTGGCTCACGGCGGCGCGTGTGCACGTTGACGACTGCCAGGCGCTCGGAAAGCAATTGGGATTTTGACCACTTGTTGCGCAAGGCAACGAGTGCTCAGAATCCTAATTATAGTTAGAATACGTTAAGTAGTTTAAGTAAGTAGAATAGGTAGTTTGTAATTTGTTTTATATAAAATCCCAATAATGAAACCGAGTTTTAATAAATTTTCTCGAGGAATATATATGTAAGATTAGTTCGTAAAATAGTTCGTAGGCCGAAAGGCAATAATTCTAAGATATAGTTAAGTTTAGAGCGTTCGCATAAGGACCAATAAATAAGAATAAGTATCCTGTTAATTTTAAGTTAGGTTTAATCATTTTTGTCTAGTATGTAAGTAGATATTTATCAATGAATAAAAAAATGAATTTCAAAGTAAGTAAAAAAAAAAAGGTGTCCCACTCTGACGCCGGAGACTCGGGTTCGATTCTCGGTCAATTTTCAATTTTTAAATTTTTTTCGGGAAATTAGTGATAGAGACACAACAATAAACGAAAAAAAAAAAAAACAAAAGCGCCGCAACGTATCAGGCGATGGACCCCGGAAAATCGGTGGTCCCGCTTACGGGTGTGGGTGTGCCGTTGCGACGTGTGGTGCGAACACGTGAGCCGGCAAAAAAATCGTTGTCAGTAACAACTGCAACAACAACAACAACAAAAACAGCAGCAACATTAGCAGCAGCAGGAACAACAGCTGCAGCAGCAACAATAACAGCAGCAGGGTGTATGCCAAGGGCAACAGCTGCAAGCAACCCAAAAATGGCAACAACAACAATGGGCCGGTCGTTGCCCAGGCGAGTTTTCGCGCAGGCAATACCAGCAACGACATCAAAAACAACAACATCATTAGCAACAGCTAAAATAGCAGCTGAAAAAGCTGCTACGATACCGCAACTGAAAGTTGCTACTGAAGCTGTGTCAGCAGTAGCTGTAGTCAGTGAGGAGTTCAGGAGGGTGGAGAAGAGGCGACGGAAATTAAAACCGAAGCCGAATCTTTCTGCCAAGAGAAGGGCGAACTTGGCAGGCACTAGCGTGGCTTCATCGGCCGCTGGAAGCGATGAAGACGCTGAGAACTCGAGCTCTTACGAGGCTGAAGGAGGAGGGGGCCGGTATGTCGGAGAGGGAAACTCCTTTAAGGACCTACCGGTCGATGATGAGGTCGCCGTCCAAATGGACGAAGAAGAAGATGAGGAGGCGCAGCTGGACAAGCTTATAAAAGAGTTGCTGGAGAAGCGCAACCAGTTGCGTCTAAAGAAAACGCAGCAGCAGCAACAACAAGCTATGTTAAAGCAGCAGGTGCAGCAACAGCTGCATTTAAAGCAGCAACAAAGACAACAACAGCAACAACAACAGCCACAACAACAACACCAACAGCAACAACATCAGCAGCAACAACAAAGACAACATCAGCAACAAAACCTGCAATCAGAGCAGCAACCGCAGATACAGGTGCAGCAACAACAGCAGCAGCAACAAAAAAAACAGCGGAAGTCAAGGATTCCACCCATAAATGTGAGTAACTTTGATATTATAGATAGTATTAGGCTATGTAAGCTAATTACAAAAGACTTTCATGTCAAAAGGCTATCTGCCAACAACCACATAATTATATGTGATAAAATAGAGGAGTACCATAGGGTGCGCACCGCCCTGGGAGAGGTTAAGACCGAGTACTTCACGTACACCCCAAGGGAGCAAAAGCTAAAAACCGTGGTATTAAAGGGAATTGATCCCTCAATTAAAACGGAGGAACTTGAAAGAGAGCTTAAGAATTTTGAAAGCGATGACCTCAAGTTCGTGGGGGTCAAGCCGTTTTCTTCAGCTGTGGCAAGGGGTGGTAACCGTTACTTACCATTCTTTTTGGTGCAGCTCACTCCCGACAGCAAAATTGACAGGCTGCGAAATATCCGCTACCTGTACTATCATGCTGTAAGATGGGAGAAAATAAAAAGGTCGGATCGCATACTTCAATGTATGCGCTGCCAAAGGTTCGGGCACGCCGCAGCTAACTGCAACATGCAGTTCAGATGCGTAAAGTGCGACAAGGACCACAAACATGGTGAATGTTCTCTTGGCAAGGAGAGAGTTGAAGACCGGAGTGTCCTCTCTTGTGTGCTCTGCAGGGACTCTGGGCATCCCGCCAACTTCAGGGGTTGCCCAAAGTACCAGGAGCTGAAAAAGCGAGTCCAGGCCCACAGACAGCAGTCGGAAGACGATAGGCGTCAAAAGAGTCGCTCGTTCTCGAATTTTGTGGCACCCAACGTGTCCTTTGCCCAAATGGCAGCTGGACCGGGTCAAGCCCACATGACATCAAACCAACCAAAGGTAGCCCAAAAGGCACCAGAGGTGGATCTGGACTTAAAATCGATCCTTCTGTCTCTGCACGGAAAGATCGATAAGTTCCAGAAACAATTAAATGAACAAGCGGCCCGAATTGACTTTATCTATTCGGAGCTGTTTGTGGGGTCTGGTGTGCCATAAATCTAATGGCTGCGCTGGATGAGGGAAACTTAAAGATCCTTGCTGTGAATGTTAATTCACTAGTCCGGATCGAGAAAAGAGCGTCACTTGCCAATTTGTTGAAAACCGAAAACCCGGATGTGCTTTTGGTTAGCGAAACTAAGCTAAATCAGAAGCACAAATTGGGATACAAAAATTATCATGTAATAAGAAGAGACCGGCCTCACTCCACTCAAGGAGGTGGGGTTGGAATCTTAATTCGAAAAGGCCTGCGCCATAGGGTTATATATAGCGGGGACGTGCGTAGGTTCCAGTTGTTGGAAGCATGCATTATATGCATTCCTCTCCATAGCCGGAGGAGAGTGTATGTGGTGTCACTTTACGCACCTGCAGCACCTCCACCCAACCAATTTATGACAGAGCTCGAGACACTTTTTCGTAGTCTGCAGCTGAACTCGGAGGAGAATTATTACTTCTTGGCCGGAGATATTAATGCCAAACATGCGGCATGGGGAAATGTTACTGCAAATCCCAGGGGCAACCAGTTTCACGACTGGTGGCGCCTCAATATGATTGAGTACAAACTCGAGTTGTACGCGACGGATATCCCTTCTTTCCCAAGAAGCGGTGCTTTCCTGGACTTGGCCTTAACGGACGCAAGACTTCAACTGACGAACATAGATCAAAACACGCGGAACTGTTTGCGTGCGTTTGAGTACGATAGTGACCACTACGGACTCGCCGCCGCAATACGGATCCCGAACGAACAAACGCTGCTGGAGGAGTACGAAGCAGTGTGTTCATTCGATTATCGGAGGGCACAATGGTCGCGCTTCTCCAGATTTTTAAAGCGAGATATACGTTCGAGTGGGATCGACCCACCGACAAACAGTAACATGACAAATGATGACATTGATCGGCATTTATTGCAAATGAACGACGCCATCAAACGAACTATGGAACGAACTATTCCTCGAGTAGGACGTTCCGACGACGACCAGACAGAAAAGTACAGAAACCCTACAATCGACGCACTATACCGACAGAAAAGTAGACTGCTCTCGAGGCTTAAACGGCTGTACAGGCAATTTACTGATCGCGACGACCCGGAGGTAAGGATGCTGAAGTCAGAGATCCGAATCCTGAAACAGCTGATAAAAGAAAATTACAGAAAATCTGTAAGTCTGTATTGGGGCAATAAAATTCGGGCTATTAAAACCTGTAGTCCGAATATGTTCCCACAGATAAATAAGTTGTTCAGGAGGAAAGATCACAATGATATTCCTTGTGTTCGAATCTCCCAGACAGCAGAGAACAGACAGACAGTACTGACTGCTGGAATAAGTCCAGAAAGTGTCGCTTCAAACGACGATTTTTTCGTGGTCGAGGACCCACAGGAGAAAGTGGATTTGCTGGGCGCTTGTTTCGAGGCCGTGTATACGGTGAACAATCCTGTTCGCCGTAACCACGACATTGAGAATAGGGCTCTGGTGAGCCATTTCTATCTGCGCACCGAACTTGAGAATTGGCGATCTGAGAATAACGGTTTCACCGTGTTCACTGATGAAAACCATGCTAATGCAGTTGTCGCCAATGGCCGAGATGCATCGCACTTGTTCGTGTCGAAGAATGATCTTCTGTGCATCTTCGAGTCACTAAAGAATAAAAAGTCGGCGGGGATGGATGGTGTCCCAAACGTCGTATTGAGACACCTGCCTTTGGAGGCTGTAGATATTTTCACCACGTTGTTTAACAATGCGCTGAATAATGCACATTATCCGGCGCATTGGAAGGTAGCTGTGGTACACCCTATCCCGAAAAAATGTAAAGATAGGACGAACCCTGCCAATCTCCGGTCAATTAGCTTGCTTCCGAATATTAGCAAGGTCTTTGAAAGGGTTGTCAATAGAGCCCTGTTAAAGTGGGTCGAGGACAATAACATAATTCCGGACAACCAGTTTGGTTTCAGGGCGAGGCATGACACTATTCATGCCGCGTCGAAATTGGTTTCCGACATTCAGTGGAATAAATGCAAGAGCCAATGCACGGGTGCTTGTCTGGTTGATTTTGAGAAGGCTTTCGACACCGTATGGTTAGAGGGACTTTTCTACAAGTTGACCAGCCGGGGGATGCACAAACCTTTGCTATATGTAATTTATAATATGCTTATGGGAAAGAAGTTCGTTGTCAAATGTGGCAACGTGACTTCGAGCAGAGTCTTTAAAATTAAAAACGGTTTACAGCAGGGGGCGGTCAATTCTCCGATCCTGTTTAACATTTACACGAGTGATCTGGTTGGTTCACTCAGCCATGCTATAGCGTATGCCGACGATTTGGTGGCATACAGATCAGGTCCTAAAATCGAGGTCATTAATATCCTTTTGCAGCGTGACTTCGATCAAATTAAGCGATATTGCGACGACTGGAAGTTGAAAATCAACTTTCAGAAGACGGAAACAATCTTGTTCAGAACTCCATTGGCTGGGGCCTCTAGGGATACCAGAAAAAACTGGAAGAAATTGGCCATTATTGGACAAAATGGGCAGCCATTGGCGGTGAGAAGCGTAGTTAGATATCTGGGTATCTGGCTTGACCAGTATCTGTATTTCGATATACATATAGTTGCTTGTCTTGCTGGGGCCAAGAAGGCTTATGCTCTGACAAGGAGACTGTTTCATAGCAGTCAACTTGACTCTAGAGTGAAGGTCATTTGCTACGTGGCCCTTATAAGGCCGATCATCGCTTATGGTTGTCCATTGTGGTTTAATATAGTGCCTAGTTATATGGAAAAGATTCGGGTTTTGGAGAGACAATGTCTTAGGACCTGTCTCCGGTTGTTCCGAACGCCCGAATCCAACTATATAAAATACTATCCCAACAAGGTCCTATACGATGGGGCTCAGTTGAATAGGATTGACAACTTCCTCATTAAGGTCACTCGAAGGCACGTTGCAAGGGCGATGGCCAGCGACAATAGTCTGATATTTGGGGCTTACTACCCCAATGAAATGTACATAGAGAGTACGCTCCGGTCAGGCTTTATCCCACCAGAGGCATTTATCCATATTGATTCAAAAGAGCTGGTACAGACGAGGGATGGTATCCCGGTCTTATACCATCGCTTCCGCAGCGCGAGAGATAAGCGGCTCCTCCATGACGGGGACGTCGCCAATGCTCATGAGCTCCTCCGTTTTAGTACCGCAATATCGGAGAGGGATAGATTCGACACGGAAAAGCAATTCGCCGAATTTTGGTGGCTTGTTGAGGGGGGAGGGGTCAACATGCCCTCCCAGGACGGTGCGTTACTCTAGGTAACATCCTCTTAGCTTATAAGTTAGATTAAGTCAGCTAGGGCGTTTTTGGGAGAGGCCGGGCTCGCCAACGTGTGGCGGTGCTTCCGGGAGTTGACTGACGCTGTAAGGCTTCAGTCGGCTCACGGCGGCGCGTGTGCACGTTGACGACTGCCAGGCGCTCGGAAAGCAATTGGGATTTTGACCACTTGTTGCGCAAGGCAACGAGTGCTCAGAAGCCTAATTATAGTTAGAATATGCGAAGTAGTTTAAGTAAGTAGAGTAGGTAGTTTGTAATTTGTTTTTTTATATAAAAATATAAAATTTGTTAAAGATTCCGAGTTTTCTTAACAATTTTCTCGATGAAAACATAATTATGTAAGATTAGTTCGTAAAATAGTTTTTAGGCCGAAAGGCAATAATTATAAGATATAGTTAAGTTTAGGGCGTCCGCATAAGGATCAATAATCTAGAATAAGTATCCTGTTAATTTTAAGTTAGATTTAATCATTTTTTGTCTAGTATGTAAGTTGATATAAGCTAATAATTAATAAAAATGAATTTAAAAGTAAAAGTATTCATGTCGCGAATTGTTTCATTCTGTCGTCATACTCGCATAGCGACGCACGTGCAACAAAACAAGAAAATCCGGTTTTCGCACCCAAAAAGTATTTTTTCAGTCATTTCTGTGAAACGTGTGGTGAAGTTGGGAGCAGCTGGGATCGAATTCTTGCGCTTCTAGTGAATGACCCAAAGTATTTTGTTGGTGAATTTGAAACGGTAAGCCCAATTTAGTGCAATTTTAAAAGTGTATAGTGATTTAAGAAGACATATAAATTTTTTGTACCTTGGAACGGCAGTGCTTTTATTACATCTTTACTTATCTACGTTTTTTCTTTCATTGCCAGTCTGAATATGCCTCGCAGCAAGGTAGGTGTTAAAAGAACTCATTTGGATGAAAATGCCTTACAGGAAGCTATCAACAAAGTTCTCTACAATAAGGAAACAATCGGCAGAGCTGCAAAAGAGCACAGTATTTCAAAGACATCTTTGTTTCGGCATCTTCAACTGCACCGGAAATCTGGCAATGCAACGTTTGAATACCATTCCGAAATTGCACACAAAAAGGTATTTAGTGATGAAGAAGAACTTGTCCTTGTTGAATACCTTACCAAAGCAGCAAAGTTGCATTATGGATTGTCCAAATATGATACAACCAAATTGGTTTTTCTCTTTGCAAAAGAAAATGGAAAAATTCTTCCTGAGTCGTGGATAAGAAACGAAGCAGCTGGAAAAGAGTGGATGATTGGCTTTCTTAAACGGCACCCAAGTCTATCACTCAGAAAACCAGAGTCGACCAGCCTTTCCAGATCAACCAGTTTTAACCGCTGCAATGTGGGACAATTTTTTACGAATTTGAAAGATTGCTATTCTCGTTTTAAAATTGATCCAAGTAGAATTTATAATCTTGACGAAACTGGGAATTCAACGGTTCACGTCCCACCGAAAATTTTAGCTGCCAAAGGTGAAAAACAAATAGGAAGCATGACTTCGGGAGAAAGAGGAATAAATGTCACCATGGTCGCGGCTATTAATGTAATAGGAAATCATGTTCCGCTGATGTTGATATTCCCCAGAGTTCATTTCAAGGAACACAATGCTTAACTGTGCTCCGGCAGGATGTATTGGTGGTGCTAATCCTTACGGCTGGTCAAACGAGCAACTGTTTATTGAGTTCTTCGTACATTTTATAGCACATTCAAAGTCAACACCAGAAAACATGGAGTTGTTCTTTTGACTCTGCCACCGCATACTTCGCACAAAATAGTAAATAGTAAATAGAAAAAAAAATTCAGCCCCTTGATAGAACGGTATTTGGTCCGTACAAAAGTTACTACAATAGAGCTGCAAGTGAATGGATGCTCAACAACCCAGGAAAACCAATGTCAATTTACAATGTAGCACAAATTGTCGGCCAGGCTTATCCAAAAGCATTTAATCAGCAAAACATCGTTAAAGGATTCGAAGTAACGGGAATATATCCCTTCAATCACGATATTTTCAACGAAGATGAATTCCTTAGTAGCTTCGTAACGGATCGACCATATCCTGAAAACCCAGATGCTTCACCCAAAGAAAATGCAAATGACCTTATCACTGCAGATGAACAAAGACCAGGGCCATCCAGAGCGCCCTCTGCAGCATTGGTTCCTTCGACAAATTTCGTATCACCAGAGCAAATAAGGCCATTTCCAAAAGCTGCAACAAGAAAGGATCCTAGTGCACGTGGAAGAAAGAGGGGCAGAACTAGGATCCTTACGGACACACCTGAGAAGGAAGAAATTGCTGCACGAAGCTCCACAGTCAAGACCACTAAAAAGCCAAAATCAGCGAAGAAAAAAAGTTTTGAACGAGCCCTCAGACGATGATGAAACTTTTGAACTGCCAGTGATTCCACGAATTCCTAAATTCAGACATGCAAAATCAAATACCACGCCAATAGAAAATGTGAGCGACGAGGACTTCAGCGGTGATGGTGACGAAATTACAGTCGAAGAAATTTTTCAGCTGGCAGGAGGCAAGAAAGTCTAAGAAAAAATTTAAGTTTAATTTAGGACGAAATTTTCTTGTGTAAAATTTATTTAACCTGAATTTCTGCAATTTATGTTGGTGCATGGAAATAAGTCCACGGGAACTAAGTCCACTGAGGGACTTAGTTCCCACTTAGTGGGAAATAAAACCACTTTCACGAAGTGGACTTAGTTCCCATGTAAGGTGGGAAATAAATTCCCAAAACACTTAGTGGTTTTAGTTCCCTTTTAATGTGAAGTAAATTCTCACTGTCGACTAAGAACAAAATAAAATTAAAGAGTCAAGTAGGTACTTTGCAATATTTATTATTATAGTTCCGAAGTACACGACCTTCCCCTACCCTAGTAATATTTGTAGCTTTTATTTTCACTTTTAAACTGCAAAGATCCTTCAAGTTTTTGCACTTGTACACTAGCAATTTACATTTCAGGGTTTCTATTTCCACTATCGCACAACAGAACGATTTTAAGTAACAAAGCCAGCGGTCATGCAAGGTCATGCACCAACACTGCAGCCGTTACGTTTTAATCATTGTATTTGCAGCAAGTGTCTAAAGCGTGGTTACTATCGATAGTGGCTGTGCAAATTTGAATATTACTCTGGATACATTTCACTACAAAACAGGCCTATTGGTATGTTCGATAAAGAGAGAGAAAATGTATTGTTCGCACATTCGAGCTAGCCTATTAATGCCTGGTGAATACGCAGCAAAAAATTAAAAATAAGAGCTTGTGAATAGCGATCTAAGATGAAAAACATAAAAGTGTAAAAATTACCATTCGAATTGAAGCTAATGTACACAGAGTTTAGTTGTGTTTATTTATAGTTAACAATAAAGAATTCGCTAGCTCGATATGTGTTTTCAAAAATTCTATTGAGATAAACAAATCATCCCCGTTGGCGGAATTACAGACTTTTTCAAGAGCACTAATGTGCAGTGTCAATTGTGTCGTTGGCTTTGACAGACCTATCTTGGTTTTACCCAAGTAAATGTGTGGTCGGTGTAAGGGTTCATTCTTATATCAGGGACTTTATCACGCACAGTCGTTCCGCAGCTCTCATCGAGATAGGTCGGCTAGTTAGTGTTCAGCGGGAAAAAAGAAAAGTGTATCGATTATAAAAGCGATTTAGCCAAGTGTTTTTAAGTCCAAGGTTGGCTTAGTAAGGTAGGCGTCCGACTTGAGTCGTTCCGCAGCTCTCTTCGAGATAGGTCGGCTAGTTAGTATTCAGCGGGAAAAAAGAAAAGTGTATCGATTATAAAAGCGATTTAGCCAAGTGTTTTTAAGTCCAAGGTTGGCTTAGTAAGGTAGGCGTCCGACTTTGACGCCGGAGACTCGGGTTCGATTCTCGGCCAGTCTTTATTTTTTTTTTTTCGGAAATACATATAGTGATAGAGACACAAAAATAAACAACAAAAAAAAAGTGCCGCATTATCAGGCGATGGACCCCGGAAAATCGGTGGTCCCGCTTACGGGTGTGGGTGTGCCGTTGCGACACGTGGTGCAAACACGTGAGCCGGCAAAAAAATCGTTGTCAGTAACAACTGCAACAACAACCAGAGCAACAACAACAACAAAAACAGCAGCAACAGGAACAACAGCTGCAGCAGCAACAATAACAGCAGCAGGGTGTATGCCAAGGGCAACAGCTGCAAGCAACCAAAAAATGGCAACAACAACAATGGGCCGGTCGTTGCCCAGGCGAGTTTTCGCGCAGGCAATACCAGCAACGACATCAAAAACAACAACATCATTAGCAACAGCTAAAATAGCAGCTGAAAAAGCTGCTACGATACCGCAACTGAAAGTTGCTACTGAAGCTGTGTCAGCAGTAGCTGTAGTCAGTGAGGAGTTCAGGAGGGTGGAGAAGAGGCGACGGAAATTAAAACCGAAGCCGAATCTTTCTGCCAAGAGAAGGGCGAACTTGGCAGGCACTAGCGTGGCTTCATCGGCCGCTGGAAGCGATGAAGACGCTGAGAACTCGAGCTCTTACGAGGCTGAAGGAGGAGGGGGCCGGTATGTCGGAGAGGGAAACTCCTTCAAGGACCTACCGGTCGATGATGAGGTCACCGTCCAAATGGACGAAGAAGAAGATGAGGAGGCGCAGCTGGACAAGCTTATAAAAGAGTTGCTGGAGAAGCGCAACCAGTTGCGCCTAAAGAAAACGCAGCAGCAGCAGCAACAAGCTATGTTAAAGCAGCAGGTGCAGCAACAGCTGCATTTAAAGCAGCAACAAAGACAACAACAGCAACAACAACAGCCACAACAACAACACCAACAGCAACAACATCAGCAGCAACAACAAAGACAACATCAGCAACAAAACCTGCAATCAGAGCAGCAACCGCAGATACAAATGCAGCAACAACAGCAGCAGCAACAAAAAAAACAGCGGAAGTCAAGGATTCCACCCATAAATGTGAGTAACTTTGATATTATAGATAGTATTAGGCTATGTAAGCTAATTACAAAAGACTTTCATGTCAAAAGGCTATCTGCCAACAACCACATAATTATATGTGATAAAATAGAGGAGTACCATAGGGTGCGCACCGCCCTGGGAGAGGTTAAGACCGAGTACTTCACGTACACCCCAAGGGAGCAAAAGCTAAAAACCGTGGTATTAAAGGGGATTGATCCCTCAATTAAAACGGAGGAACTTGAAAGAGAGCTTAAGAATTTTGAAAGCGATGACCTCAAGTTCGTGGGGGTCAAGCCGTTTTCTTCAGCTGTGGCAAGGGGTGGTAACCGTTACTTACCATTCTTTTTAGTGCAGCTCACTCCCGACAGCAAAATTGACAGGCTGCGAAATATCCGCTACCTGTACTATCATGCTGTAAGATGGGAGAAAATAAAAAGGTCGGATCGCATACTTCAATGTATGCGCTGCCAAAGGTTCGGGCACGCCGCAGCTAACTGCAACATGCAGTTCAGATGCGTAAAGTGCGACAAGGACCACAAACATGGTGAATGTTCTCTTGGCAAGGAGAGAGTTGAAGACCGGAGTGTCCTCTCTTGTGTGCTCTGCAGGGACTCTGGGCATCCCGCCAACTTCAGGGGTTGCCCAAAGTACCAGGAGCTGAAAAAGCGAGTCCAGGCCCGCAGACAGCAGTCGGAAGACGATAGGCGTCAAAAGAGTCGCTCGTTCTCGAATTTTGTGGCACCCAACGTGTCCTTTGCCCAAATGGCAGCTGGACCGGGTCAAGCCCACATGACATCAAACCAACCAAAGGTAGCCCAAAAGGCACCAGAGGTGGATCTGGACTTAAAATCGATCCTTCTGTCTCTGCACGGAAAGATCGATAAGTTCCAGAAACAATTAAATGAACAAGCGGCCCGAATTGACTTTATCTATTCGGAGCTGTTTGTGGGGTCTGGTGTGCCATAAATCTAATGGCTGCGCTGGATGAGGGAAACTTAAAGATCCTTGCTGTGAATGTTAATTCACTAGTCAGGATCGAGAAAAGAGCGTCACTTGCCAATTTGTTGAAAACCGAAAACCCGGATGTGCTTTTGGTTAGCGAAACTAAGCTAAATCAGAAGCACAAATTGGGATACAAAAATTATCATGTAATAAGAAGAGACCGGCCTCACTCCACTCAAGGAGGTGGGGTTGGAATCTTAATTCGAAAAGGCCTGCGCCATAGGGTTATATATAGCGGGGACGTGCGTAGGTTCCAGTTGTTGGAAGCATGCATTATATGCATTCCTCTCCATAGCCGGAGGAGAGTGTATGTGGTGTCACTTTACGCACCTGCAGCACCTCCACCCAACCAATTTATGACAGAGCTCGAGACACTTTTTCGTAGTCTGCAGCTGAACTCGGAGGAGAATTATTACTTCTTGGCCGGAGATATTAATGCCAAACATGCGGCATGGGGAAATGTTACTGCAAATCCCAGGGGCAACCAGTTTCACGACTGGTGGCGCCTCAATATGATTGAGTACAAACTCGAGTTGTACGCGACGGATATCCCTTCTTTCCCAAGAAGCGGTGCTTTCCTGGACTTGGCCTTAACGGACGCAAGACTTCAACTGACAACCATAGACCAATACACGCGGAACTGTTTGCGTGCGTTTGAGTACGATAGTGACCACTACGGACTCGCCGCCGCAATACGGATCCCGAACGAGCAAACGCTGCTGGAGGAGTACGAAGCAGTGTGCTCATTCGATTATCGGAGGGCACAATGGTCGCGCTTCTCCAGATTGTTAAAGCGAGATATACGTTCGAGTGGGATCGACCCACCGACAAACAGCAACATGACAAATGATGACATTGATCGACATTTATTGCAAATGGACGACGCCATCAAACGAACTATGGAACGAACTATTCCTCGGGTAGGACGTTCCGACGACGACCAGACAGAAAAGTACAGAAACCCTACAATCGACGCACTATACCGACAGAAAAGTAGACTGCTCTCGAGGCTTAAACGGCTGTACAGGCAATTTACTGATCGCGACGACCCGGAGGTAAGGATGCTGAAGTCAGAGATCCGAATCCTGAAACAGCTGATAAAAGAAAATTACAGAAAATCTGTAAGTCTGTATTGGGGCAATAAAATTCGGGCTATTAAAACCTGTAGTCCGAATATGTTCCCACAGATAAATAAGTTGTTCAGGAGGAAAGATCACAATGATATTCCTTGTGTTCGAATCTCCCAGACAGCAGAGAACAGACAGACAGTACTGACTGCTGGAATAAGTCCAGAAAGTGTCGCTTCAAACGACGATTTTTTCGTGGTCGAGGACCCACAGGAGAAAGTGGATTTGCTGGGCGCTTGTTTCGAGGCCGTGTATACGGTGAACAATCCTGTTCGCCGTAACCACGACATTGAGAATAGGGCTCTGGTGAGCCATTTCTATCTGCGCACCGAACTTGAGAATTGGCGATCTGAGAATAACGGTTTCACCGTGTTCACTGATGAAAACCATGCTAATGCAGTTGTCGCCAATGGCCGAGATGCATCGCACTTGTTCGTGTCGAAGAATGATCTTCTGTGCATCTTCGAGTCACTAAAGAATAAAAAGTCGGCGGGGATGGATGGTGTCCCAAACGTCGTATTGAGACACCTGCCTTTGGAGGCTGTAGATATTTTCACCACGTTGTTTAACAATGCGCTGAATAATGCACATTATCCGGCGCATTGGAAGGTAGCTGTGGTACACCCTATCCCGAAAAAATGTAAAGATAGGACGAACCCTGCCAATCTCCGGTCAATTAGCTTGCTTCCGAATATTAGCAAGGTCTTTGAAAGGGTTGTCAATAGAGCCCTGTTAAAGTGGGTCGAGGACAATAACATAATCCCGGACAACCAGTTTGGTTTCAGGGCGAGGCATGACACTATTCATGCCGCGTCGAAACTGGTTTCCGACATTCAGTGGAATAAATGCAAGAACCAATGCACGGGTGCTTGTCTGGTTGATTTTGAGAAGGCTTTCGACACCGTATGGTTAGAGGGACTTTTCTACAAGTTGACCAGCCGGGGGATGCACAAACCTTTGCTATATGTAATTTATAATATGCTTATGGGAAGGAAGTTCGTTGTCAAATGTGGCAACGTGACTTCGAGCAGAGTCTTTGAAATTAAAAACGGTTTACAGCAGGGGGCGGTCAATTCTCCGATCCTGTTTAACATTTACACGAGTGATCTGGTTGGTTCACTCAGACATGCTATAGCGTATGCCGACGATTTGGTGGCATACAGATCAGGTCCTAAAATCGAGGTCATTAATATCCTTTTGCAGCGTGACTTCGATCAAATTAAGCGATATTGCGACGACTGGAAGTTGAAAATCAACTTTCAGAAGACGGAAACAATCTTGTTCAGAACTCCATTGGCTGGGGCCTCTAGGGATACCAGAAAAAACTGGAAGAAATTGGCCATTATTGGACAAAATGGGCAGCCATTGGCGGTGAGAAGCGTAGTTAGATATCTGGGTATCTGGCTTGACCAGTATCTGTATTTCGATAGACATATAGTTGCTTGTCTTGCTGGGGCCAAGAAGGCTTATGCTCTGACAAGGAGACTGTTTCATAGCAGTCAACTTGACTCTAGAGTGAAGGTCATTTGCTACGTGGCCCTTATAAGGCCGATCATCGCTTATGGTTGTCCATTGTGGTTTAATATAGCGCCTAGTTATATGGAAAAGATTCGGGTTTTGGAGAGACAATGTCTTAGGACCTGTCTCCGGTTGTTCCGAACGCCCGAATCCAACTATATAAAATACTATCCCAACAAGGTCCTATACGATGGGGCTCAGTTGAATAGGATTGACAATTTCCTCATTAAGGTCACTCGAAGGCACGTTGCAAGGGCGATGGCCAGCGACAATAGTCTGATATTTGGGGCTTACTACCCCAATGAAATGTACATAGAGAGTACGCTCCGGTCAGGCTTTATCCCACCAGAGGCATTTATCCATATTGATTCAAAAGGGCTGGTACAGACGAGGGATGGTATCCCGGTCTTATACCATCGCTACCGCAGCGCGAGAGATAAGCGGCTCCTCCATGACGTGGACGTCGCCAATGCTCATGAGCTCCTCCGTTTTAGTACCGCAATATCGGAGAGGGATAGATTCGACACGGAAAAGCAATTCGCCGAATTTTGGTGGCTTGTTGAGGGGGGAGGGGTCAACATGCCCTCCCAGGACGGTGCGTTACTCTAGGTAACATCCTTTTAGCTTATAAGTTAGATTAAGTTAGCTAGGGCGTTTTTGGGAGAGGCCGGGCTCGCCAACGTGTGATGGTGCTTCCGGGAGTTGACTGACGCTGTAAGGCCTCAGTCGGCTCACGGCGGCGCGTGTGCACGTTGACGACTGCCAGGCACCCGGAAAGCAATTGGGATTTTGACCACTTGTTGCGCAAGGCAACGAGTGTTCAGAATCCTAATTATAGTTAGAATATGTTAGGTAGTTTAAGTAAGTAGAATAGGTAGTTTGTAATTTGTTTTATATAAAAATATAAAATTTAAATAATGATGCCGAGTTTTATTTAATTTTCTCGAGGAACACATATGTAAGATTAGTTCGTAAAATAGTTTTTAGGCCGAAAGGCAATAATTATAAGATATAGTTAAGTTTAGGGCGTCCGCATAAGGATCAATAATCTAGAATAAGTATCATGTTAATTTTAAGTTAGATTTAATCATTTTTGTCTAGTATGTAAGTTGATATAAGCTAATAATTAATAAAAATGAATTTAAAAGTAAAAAAGTAAAAGTAGGCGTCCGACTTTGACGCCGGAGACTCGGGTTCGATTCTCGGCCAGTCTTCAATTTTTTAATTTTTTTTTTTTTTTTTCGGAAATATAGTGATAGAGACACAAAAATAAACAAAAAAAAAGTGCCGCATTATCAGGCGATGGACCCCGGAAAATCGGTGGTCCCGCTTACGGGTGTGGGTGTGCCGTTGCGACGTGTGGTGCGAACACGTGAGCCGGCAAAAAAATCAGCAGCAACAACAGCAGCAACAACAGCAGCAACAACAGCAGCAACAACAGCAGCAGCAACAACAGCAGCAACAACAGCAGTAACGAAAGCTGCAACAGCAGTCACAAAAACAGCGGCAGCTTGTATGCCAAGGGCAGCTTTAAATGCCATGACACCAAGCCCAACAGCGTGTTCCGCGTTGCCCAGGCGGGGATCTTCGCAGGCAACACCAACAACAAAAACATCAACAACAACAACAGCAACAACAACAACGCCAACAATAAAAGCTCTCGCTACAACGCCAGCAGTAACTGTAAGCGAGGAGTATAGGACAGTGGAAAAACGGCGGCGGAAGTTAAATCCGAAGCCGAACCTTTCAGCCAAAAGAAGGTTAAACTTGGCAGGCCATAGTGTGGCATCATCGGTGGCTGCATCCGATGATGACGGAGCACACTCCAGCTCTTATGAGTATGATGGCGGAGAGGGCCGGTACGTCGGAGAGGGAAACTCCTTCAAGGACTTACCGGTCGATGACGAGGAAGTCGTTCAAATGGACGAAGAAAAAGAGGATGATGAGGAGGCGCAGCTGGACAAGCTCATTAAAGAGCTGCTGGAGAAGCGCGACCAGTTGCGCAGAAAGAAGCTGCAGCAACAGCAACAACAAGCTGTGCTCAAGCAGCAAATTCAGCAACAACTGCAGGTGAAGCAGCAACAACGGCAACAACAACCACAACACCACCAACAACAACAGCAGCAACAACAACAACAACAACAACAACAGCAATCAAAGCATCAGATAGAGGCGCAGCAACAGCATCAACAGCAATCGAAACAGCCACGGAAGAACAAAGTACCACCCATCAACGTGAGTAATTTCGATATTGTAGATAGCATTAGAATCTGTAAATTGATAACGAAAAATTTCCATGTGAAAAGGCTTTCTGCCAACAAACACATAATTATATGTGAAAAAATAGAGGAGTACCAGAGGGTGCGCGCCGCCTTGGGAGAGGTAAAAACCGAGTACTTCACGTACACCCCAAGGGATCAAAAACTTAAAACCGTTGTGTTGAAAGGTATCGATCCCTCAATTAAAACGGAGGAGCTAGAAAAAGAGCTCAAACATTTCGAAAGCGACGACCTCAAGTTCGTGGGGGTCAAGCCGTTTTCCTCGGCTGTGGCAAGGGGTGGCAACCGTCACTTACCATTCTTCCTGGTTCAGCTTACTCCCGACAGCAAAATTGACAGTCTGCGAAATATCCGCTTTCTGTACTATCATGCTGTAAGATGGGAGAAAATAAAACGGTCAGATCGCATACTTCAATGTATGCGCTGCCAAAGGTTCGGGCACGCCGCAGCTAACTGCAACATGCAGTTTAGATGTGTCAAGTGCGATAGGGACCACATACATGGTGAATGCTCTCTAGGTAAGGAGAGAGTCGAAGATCGGAGTGTACTCTCCTGTGTGCTCTGCAGGAACTCTGGGCATCCCGCCAACTTCAGGGGTTGTCCAAAGTACCAGGAGTTGAAAAAAAGAGTCCAGGCCCGTAAACAGCAGTCTGAAGATGATAGGCGTCAGAGGAGTCGCTCGTTCGCAAATTTTGTGGCACCCAACGTGTCCTTTGCCCAAATGGCAGCTGGACCGGGTCAAGCCCACATGACATCAAACCAACCAAAGGTAGCTCAAAATGCACCAGAGGTGGATCTGGACTTAAAATCGATCCTTCTGTCTCTGCACGGAAAGATCGATAAGTTCCAGAAACAATTAAATGAACAAGCGGCCCGAATTGACTTTATCTATTCGGAGCTGTTTGTGGGGTCTGGTGTGCCATAAATCTAATGGCTGCGCTGGATGAGGGAAACTTAAAGATCCTTGCTGTGAATGTTAATTCACTTGTCAGGATCGAGAAAAGAACGTCACTTGCCAATTTGTTGACAACCGAAAACCCGGATGTGCTTTTGGTTAGCGAAACTAAGCTAAATCAGAAGCACAAATTGGGATACAAAGACTATCATGTAATAAGAAGAGACCGGCCTCACTCCACTCAAGGAGGTGGGGTTGGAATCTTAATTCGAAAAGGCCTGCGCCATAGGGTTATATATAGCGGGGACGTGCGTAGGTTCCAGTTGTTGGAGGCATGCATCATATGCATTCCTCTCCATAGCCGGAGGAGAATGTATGTGGTGTCGCTTTACGCACCTGCTGCACCTCCACCAAACCAATTTATGACAGAGCTCGAGACACTTTTTCGTGGTCTGCAGCTAAACTCGGAGGAGAATTATTACTTCTTGGCCGGAGATATTAATGCCAAACATGCGGCGTGGGGAAATGTTACTGCAAATCCCAGGGGCAACCAGTTTCACGACTGGTGGCGCCTCAATATGATTGAGTACAACCTCGAGTTGTACGCGACGGATATCCCTTCTTTCCCAAGAAGCGGTGCTTTCCTGGACTTGGCCTTAACGGACGCAAGACTTCAACTGACGAACATAGATCAAAACACGCGGAACTGTTTGCGTGCGTTTGAGTACGATAGTGACCACTACGGACTCGCCGCCGCAATACGGATCCCGAACGAACAAACGCTGCTGGAGGAGTACGAAGCAGTGTGTTCATTCGATTATCGGAGGGCACAATGGTCGCGCTTCTCCAGATTTTTAAAGCGAGATATACGTTCGAGTGGGATCGACCCACCGACAAACAGTAACATGACAAATGATGACATTGATCGGCATTTATTGCAAATGAACGACGCCATCAAACGAACTATGGAACGAACTATTCCTCGAGTAGGACGTTCCGACGACGACCAGACAGAAAAGTACAGAAACCCTACAATCGACGCACTATACCGACAGAAAAGTAGACTGCTCTCGAGGCTTAAACGGCTGTACAGGCAATTTACTGATCGCAACGACCCGGAGGTAAGGATGCTGAATTCAGAGATCCGAATCCTGAAACAGCTGATAAAGGAAAATTACAGAAAATCTGTAAGTCTGTATTGGGGCAATAAAATTCGGGCTATTAAAACCTGTAGTCCGAATATGTTCCCACAGATAAATAAGTTGTTCAGGAGGAAAGATCACAATGATATTCCTTGTGTTCGAATCTCCCAGACAGCAGAGAACAGACAGACAGTACTGACTGCTGGAATAAGTCCAGAAAGTGTCGCTTCAAACGACGATTTTTTCGTGGTCGAGGACCCACAGGAGAAAGTGGATTTGCTGGGCGCTTGTTTCGAGGCCGTGTATACGGTGAACAATCCTGTTCGCCGTAACCACGACATTGAGAATAGAGCTCTAGTGAGCCATTTCTATCTGCGCACCGAACTTGAGAATTGGCGATCTGAGAATAACGGATTCACCGTGTTCACTGATGAAAACCATGCTAATGCAGTTGTCGCCAATGGCCGAGATGCATCGCACTTGTTCGTGTCGAAGGATGATCTTCTGTGCATCTTCGAGTCGCTAAAGAATAAAAAGTCGGCGGGGATGGATGGTGTCCCAAACGTCGTATTGAGACACCTGCCTCTGGAGGCTGTAGATATTTTCACCACGTTGTTTAACAATGCGCTGAATAATGCACATTATCCGGCGCATTGGAAGGTAGCTGTGGTACACCCTATCCCGAAAAAAGGTAAAGATAGGACGAACCCTGCCAATCTACGGTCAATTAGCTTGCTTCCGAATATTGGCAAGGTCTTTGAAAAGGTTGTCAATAGAGCCCTGTTAAAGTGGGTCGAGGACAATAACATAATTCCGGACAACCAGTTTGGTTTCAGGGCGAGGCATGACACTATTCATGCCGCGTCGAAACTGGTTTCCGACATTCAGTGGAATAAATGCAAGAACCAATGCACGGGTGCTTGTCTGGTTGATTTTGAGAAGGCTTTCGACACCGTATGGTTAGAGGGACTTTTCTACAAGTTGACCAGGCGAGGGATGCACAAACCTTTGCTATATGTAATTTATAATATGCTTATGGGAAAGAAGTTCGTTGTCAAATGTGGCAATGTGACTTCGAGCAGAGTCTTTGAAATTAAAAACGGTTTACAGCAGGGGGCGGTCAATTCTCCGATCCTGTTTAACATTTACACGAGTGATCTGGTGGGTTCACTCAGACATGCTATAGCGTATGCCGACGATTTGGTGGCATACAGATCAGGTCCTAAAATCGAGGTCATTAATATCCTTTTGCAGCGTGACTTCGATCAAATTAAGCGATATTGCGACGACTGGAAGTTGAAAATCAACTTTCAGAAGACGGAAACAATCTTGTTCAGAACTCCATTGGCTGGGGCCTCTAGGGATACCAGAAAAAACTGGAAAAAATTGGCCATTATTGGACAAAATGGGCAGCCATTGGCGGTGAGAAGCGTAGTTAGATATCTAGGTATCTGGCTTGACCAGTATCTATATTTCGATAGACATATAGTTGCTTGTCTTGCTGGGGCCAAGAAGGCTTATGCTTTGACAAGGAGACTGTTTCATAGCAGTCAACTTGACTCTAAAGTGAAGGTCATTTGCTACGTGGCCCTTATAAGGCCAATTATCGCTTATGGTTGTCCATTGTGGTTCAATATAGCGCCCAGCTATATGGAAAAGATTCGGGTTTTGGAGAGACAATGTCTTAGGACTTGTCTCCGGTTGTTCCGAACGCCTGAATCCAATTATATTAAATACTATCCCAACAAGGTCCTATACGATGGGGCTCAGTTGAATAGGATTGACAATTTCCTCATTAAGGTCACTCGAAGGCACGTTGCAAGGGCGATGGCCAGCGACAATAGTCTGATATTTGGGGCTTACTACCCCAATGAAATGTACATAGAGAGTACGCTCCGGTCTGGCTTTATCCCGCCAGAGGCATTTATCTATATTGACGCAAAAGGGCTGGTACAGACGAGGGATGGTATCCCGGTATTATACCACCGCTTTCGCAGCGCGAGAGATAAGCGGCTCATCCGCGGCGAGGACGTCGCCAATGCTCATGAGCTCCTCCGTTTTAGTACCGCAATAGCGAAGAGGGATAAATTCGATACAGAAAAACAATTTGCCGAATTTTGGTGGCTTTTTGAGGGGGGAGGGGTCAACATGCCCTCCCAAGACGGTGCGTTACTCTAGGTAACATCCTCTTAGTTTATAAGTTAGATTAAGTTAGCTAGGGCGTTTCTGGGAGAGGCCGGGCTCGTCAACTTGTGGTAGTGCTTCCGGGAGAAGATTGAGGCTGTAAGGCTTCAGTTAGCTCAGGGTAGCGCGTGTGCACGTTGACGATTGCCAGGCGCTCTGAAAGCAATTGGGATTTTGACCACTTGTTGCGCAAGGCAACGAGTGCTCAGAATCATAATTATAGTTAGAATATGTTAGGTAGTTTAAGTAAGTAGAATAGGTAGTTCGTAGTTTGTTTTATATAAAAAATATAAAATCTTAATAATGATACCGAGTTTTAATTGATTTTCTCGACGAATACATATATGTAAGATTAGTTTGTAAATAGTTTTTAGGCCGAAAGGCAATAATTATAAGATATAGTTAAGTTTAGGGCGTCCGCATAAGGACCAATAAATAAGAATAAGTATCCTGTTAATTTTAAGTTAGATTTAATCATTTTTGTCTAGTACGTAAGTTGATATTCAGTAACAATTAAAAAATGAATTTAAAAGTAAAGTAAAAGACTTTATCACGCAATTTGTGGCAAATGTAGCCAACCAGATCTTCCCACCCATCTAGAGCAATGAGGATGAGGAGCTCCATCATCCTCCGTATTCTGGACATTTGTCCATTGCTAGATTTGTATAAAGTAAAACTTAAAATATTGTTACTTATCCATTTCAAATTGGAGATTTCTATCCATATCGTCAGGAGAAGAAAATAATTTTGCGATGTTTTCACAATAAACTGGTATTTTCTTCGACAAAAATGAGTTTATAGTTTCCTCATGTTTTTATCTGTGGGGAAACAATTAAACCGAATACTCTTTTTAATATTTTTTTTTTTCACCCGACAATCATATACGGCACACCCAATTTTCAAAGCATATAAACACACATAATACTACAAATAAAATTTAGCAGGTCACATGCTGTGACTACAGCTGTCAGAATAAAAAAGAGCAAATATAGCCGACGAGCGGATGGATGGAGTAATGTTGTATTCTATCACTTTTGATTAGCAATTATTATTTTTTTTTTTAATACAAATTATTTTTTGAAATTGTATTCTTCCTACCCCAGAAAATCACGCCGACCGCCCTTATACCCTTTTCTAAGAGCCTTTTACAATAATTTTGACTCATTGTTTGTAACATGCCTTCATATTTGTGATTAGAATGGAAAGTTATCGGCCATGTCCGTCCGTCACCAAAGCTAGCTCAAATCTGAAACAATCACTTTCTATGGGTCCGAAATTATCTATTCTAAAAAATAAAATATCCGCTTACTGACACGCCTGCTATTAAAAACTGGAACCTGTTCTTCACAAAGACTGTGTTAGAAAAAGTAGTTCTAAACAATTCTTCTTTGACTTTCTTTATATTTTGGATTGCTTTTGATTTAGTTTTTTCCTTTTTTTCCATTCTCTCAGCCTGTCTTGTGCTGTGTTCAGTTGTCTATAGAGTGCGCTCTGACCAACCTCTGAACGGAAAAAGAAATGCAGTTTGATAGGTCTGTTGCTGAGCTAAAATAGAAACACGTACTTAAAAATAAAAACGCGAAATGTTGTCCTTGAATCGAGTCCACACCACAGTAAGCCAACGGTTTCATTTGCTATAAAGTACTTAGCGCCATCCTGTTGGGATCAATGTCGTGCATATTTTCGAAGAAATAATCAATGATCAGTATCCGGTATATTGACTGTAACGGGAGCGTCCGCCTCATTTTTATTTCATTTAAAAAATAGTAGGTATTAAATAATAATAAGGGCCAATGATGACACCAGTGTGAAGACAACAGAGTGTACTTTTACGAGTGTAATTGAGTCTCATTAGTCTCTGATGAGGATTTGACTCACCCCAGAAAGGGTAATTTCGCTTGCTTACAAACTTGTTAAGCCAATTTTAAGCCTTGCCACTAAAAACGATTTTTCGATCAAATAAGTATTGGACTTAAAGCTGCTCAACAGTCCAATCCGCGAACTCCCGACTCAATAGTTCCAGCACCTGCTGTGATCTTAAATGGCTGTTGGCCGAGATGTTTTCGCAATATTTTCCACTCGGCCAAATTTTAGCGATTGATGTCGAATTCATAATTACGTAATCTTGTATACGTTTTGCGAGTTTAAGACCGATTTTCAAAATATGTAAGTAATGCAGACGCATTCACCCGTGAAGGGACGCTAATAATTTCACTGCTGCACTCCCCAAAAAACAGCGCCTTTCATAAAAGGTAACTTAGGGGAGAAATCGGGTTGGGGTCGAAATTCTGGCGAGATCAAAATTCTTTTTTCAAAATTCTGCTTTCAAAATTCTGTTTTACAAAATTCTGCTTTCAAAATTCTGCTTTTCAGAATTCTTCTTTTCAAAATTCTGCTTTTCAAAATTTTGCTTTACAAAATTCTGCTTTACGAAATTCTGCAAATAATAAAAAAAGGTTTGGAAAATGTTAAAAAGCGCGCGCTTTTAAACATTTTCCAAACCTTTTTTAATTATTTGCAGAATTTTGTAAAACATTCCACCACTCATTTGTTATAGAAGAAGAGGTAAAAGTAGTTTTTTTATTGGTTTTAAGATTCTTCTCTTGGTTTAGACAAATATTCTGTTAGTATACCTTTGTGAGTGAACGTGTGCTTTGTTTAGTTTCTTAATGCTGTTTCTTCTTTTTTTTTTTGGTAATTTCAATAATGAAATAATTTTTTGTTTTTGGCTGTTCCTGGTACCACTGTGTACCTTCTTTATAAGAAATATATTGTAGTTTGTTGACAAAGTTGAAAAATATTTGTTTTCTTTAAATTCGTAAATTGGAAAAAGCAGAATTAGCAGAATTTATTTGTTTAAAATATTGCCTGTCAGAATTTAAAAAAAAAACTGAATTTTGAAAAGCAGAATTTTTGTGTTTTGCAAAGCAGAATTTCGACCCGCTACCGGTGAAATCACATCTAGGCAATTTTACGATTTATGTGAGCCTAGTGACGAACCCCGCAAGCGGACCAGTAGGGATGCAGTTAAGTGGGAGGGTTATGATCACTTTAAACCTGATCATAGGCTCGCCGTCATTAAGGGAGAAGAAGAAGAAGATGTGAGCCTAGCTACACGTTTACTATCTTAAAACTGTCCCTCAAGTGTACATGCAAATCCGTAGGTTGACACGAATGACGATCAAAGAATAATCACAAATTGGAGCATGCACGTGACGAAATCGTAAATAATAGGCAGGCCTAAAAACTCCTGGATCACACAAAGTCAACACCACCACCATTCAATTGGCGTCGTTTATGAAGTGATCCAAAATCGGGGTCTGTCAATATTCATTGTGGTCGAACCAGCGAACCTCACAAGTTCACGAGTAGGACGGTACTAAAGTAGGAAGATTCCCATTCATTTAACCCTGATAATGGCTTCGCCGTGAAGAAAGAAGACAAATGTGGAGATCTTGAAACAGTCCTGCAAGTATGCATGCTTTATAGCTTTTTAGACTTATTTGACGGTGAAGTAATACACATTCGAAAGCAGGCCGAATCTCCGAATTTTTTCGAAAGAATAATCAAAAAGTTTGATGGCACAACTATTGATGAAAACTATGAATGCTTATGGCGCCATCTAGGATCATAGTCTTATGTCAGACGTAAATAGATTGGTGGCAAAACGTGGGGGTCACTGCCGGATAGAAACGCACACAACTTAACTCGGCATTCCCCACAACACCCAATGCTGTAGTTGCGGGGACGCAATTGAGAAAAAACCCTTTTTAGTCTTCGAAATCTAAGATATTTAATATGTTATCTATATATATATAAAAATCAATCCATATTTGAGTTTGTTGCCGGTGTTTGGGCAAACGCGTTAACCGATTCCAATGATTTTTTTTTTCCATGAAAGGTGGCATCTGTACAAAGGATGTTTTCTATGTGCGATGTCTGTATCTGCATCGGTGTGTGAATTATGGGCATTTGAGTGAGTACACATGGATATGTGTGTATGCGTGTAAATTCCGATGCAGATACAGAGACCGCACATATAAAAAACCATCGTACAGACGTCACCTATTTTGTTATCTGAACGCGCATATGAAAGAGGGAGACCACACGAACGTTTCAAGCCTATTGTGGTGTTTGTGCGCACTTTCATTCTTGAGATATCGTTTGTTCAAAGTTTTATTCAAATAACTCTTATTGAATTTTTTTGCATTTTTTTTTCTGAATCGGACATCGGAAAGTTGTTTTTCCCACATTGATAACAATCAGTGTGAAAGTGAATGAAAAGTGATTCTATCGAAGTTTTTTACTTTCGATTTTTTGTTTGATTCGCACAAGTAAGCTGACATAGGCGCCTGCCAGACAACAAGCACCTACCCTAAGCGGAACAACGAAGGTGTGTGAGCGGCCTAAGCCATGTGGAGAAAAACGTGCAGTCCCTTTCACCGGTTGAGCTCAAATCAGGCTATCTTCGGTATTGGCCTGAGAGTGTTTCTGTGAAGTTTGGCCAAAATCGGTCTTCTTTTTTTAGGCGCAGCAACATACGCCAACATATATAGATAATAATAAGGAAGTCTACTCGAACATATTGGCCAATAGAATTCTCGGGCACGGGCAAAGCCGGGCGGGTGCAGCTAGTTATGTTATATTTATTTTGTAGCAAAATTGTAACAATGGTTGATTTATAATATTTGTATATAGATATGATATGAATCTACCTTGTAATGAAAATATTTCTAATTGAATGCAAGCACTAAAACAGATTGACAGATTACTGAAGGAAAAAGCTACTTGAAAAAACATATTTTAAACCTTCATTTTAAGACATTTAATAACATCATCGATTTCCTCCATTACATTGGGTTGTTTTGAACACTTCAAATACATCTAATATATAAAGTCTTCAAAACCATATACATATATGTATCCTGTGATAACTATTTGTTTGGCAGAAATCCGAGAATACCAGCCGCTAGGTTAGGTTAGGTTATGTTTGAAGGGAAGTGCACAGCAATTGCTGTGCTTGCACGGGGGCCCATTGATCCATTGTGATCCCTTTTAGTTTATCGTGGTAAAAAACTTCACTTACAATAAAAACACTTACCATACTTCGTTTAAATTATTCTTGCTGGTTGGCCTATTGGAACCAACCTGTTTTCTTGACAAACCTCATTGTGTCCGTCAGTGGTACCTGCGCTACGTCCTCTAAGTCTTCGAAAAATCTGTTACCCAGATAGCGAAGTCGAGATGTTTCTTCTGTATCCTGACAGCTCCTGCAGTAGTCTGGTGAGCTAATGCCCAGCCTGTTTGCCATTACACCTATGGTGCAGTGGCCGGTCAGTACGCCGGTTAGGATACGTATTTCTTGTTTATTCATTCCCAGAATGTGTTTTGTTCTTTTCTCGTCAATTCTTGGCCATAGGCTGCGAGATATAACACAGTCGTTCCTTTGGGACCAGGTAGTGTTAATTTGTTCCCTCAGTTTTTGGTCAATGTTTATTTTTGCTGCACTAATTGGGATGTCTATTGACGTAATGGCGTCCATTGCGTCAAGTTCTGACTCTGTTCTTGCTAGCTCGTCTGCCTTTTCATTCCCCACGATGGCGCTATGACCGGGGACCAAGCAGAGGGTGATCCTGTGTCGTTCGCCTATTTCGTTAAGGGATTTTAGGCAGTTCCTGACTGTTTTTGAGTTTATGGTTTCGCTGTCTAGTGCTTTGATCGCCGCCTGACTGTCTACGTAGATTGTAATCTTGGAAGGAACCAGATTCTTCGCGGCGATTGTTTTTGCTGCCTTGTCTATGGCGACTATTTCGGCTTGAAAGACGCTGCATTCGTTGGGGAGTCTGTACGAGTCCTTTATGTCTAGGGGCTCGAAGAAAACTCCTGTTCCTGTACCTGCATCCATTTTTGACCCGTCTGTATACGAGTAGCTATGGATTTCTTGTACGCTGGCGTGCGCGTTCCAGATCTCTCTTTGGGGTATATATGTAGAGTAGTTTTTCTCGAAGTTTCGATTGGGGATTATGATCTTTTTTCTCTTCCTCTGACCGTTGCCTCTTCGAAGAGGTGCCAGAGGTTCCGGCCTTAGTGCCTGTAGAGACCCTGCTTGAAGCCTGTACCTTGTTCTTTGTTTCTGAAGGTCTACCGGTTTTAGACTGTTCCTTGTTAGCCTTATTAGGACAACCTTTGGATTTGTCTACCACCACTACTGTTGTTTCTTTTTGCAGTTCAGGAGCTGAAGGTTCATTGGGTTTGTGAGCCTTCTGATTTTCGAAGCTCTTTATTGCCCTCTTATGCTTCCTGATCAAGGGCCTGTCTCTATCATTGATAGAGCTTGGGTCTTTCTCAGTCCTTTTTTTTAAGGAATCGTTTTGAGGCCCTGTAGTTACTCCGCTTTCTTTTCTCTTTCGAGACCACGTGTGGTTTCAGGGTGTTGTCCTCAGATTCCTTGTCATCCAGCAATTCGTCGTCGGTTTCAGATCCAATATTGGCGGTGTTGAACGAGGATTGGGAGCCCTCCTCAGCGCTTTCAATATTTGAACTTTTGAAAATGTGTAACTTAACCTAACCTGGCCCTCAGCCTTACATTCTTCGGCACGGATTTATGTACTATGTACGCTCGCACGACCACTGAAATTAAGCACCATCCGTCCAATGGTAAAGGAGCATCACTGGGTATTGAACTATTGATGAGTAAAGGAATACCACAGTGATGCCCCCTAACCTTAGCTGATCACCGTCTTGACATCGCACAAGACAATTGTAGTGACCATTACCAGCCGGCACCCACGTGGAAGGTTCGAAGGAGGATTTTGCCAGCCAACCAGCCGCTAACTACATATTATTTTTAATGCCACACCAAAGAGTTTAACAACTCCCAATTCACTTACCTAATACCTAAAACAATTTAAATATGTTATCGACACTTTAATAATTATCAATTCAACAGTCTCTATAGTGGTGCCAAAACAGAAGTTGCATTGAATTCGATGTACAAATTAATATTCAATTAAAACCAATATTATAGGGGGTTAATACGATCTCGAATGCAAGATTTTTATTCACCCATTCGATAATCTCGCCATGGCAACTGGGGCAACAACGGACTGCGAAACCCCTTGGCAATTAAAACATGCAACCTTGCATGAAATAACTAAGCGGAACGAATATCCTTTTTTTTAATGTTGCCACTGTGTCTACTTTTCGAGTGCGAGACATGCTGCCAGCTGCCTACGTAAATAAAGATTGTATCAGGAGGACGACTGTTGTATTAAATTGTATTCTTTCAGCTGGTGCGGATTGCGGAAGCAAAATAAAATCTAAAAACCTCATAAACCCCGAGTGGCGGGCTGCCCATTGCGACCCAAGCTACACTTTCAGTTGCTGCATTTCCGGCACAAGCGCCCATGCGGCAGGGGTATTGTCAGTGGCTAGAAAACCCTACAAATCCGATTACACCTTTAAGTCCTTGGTTAAAATCTTGTAACGAGACAAAAAAAACCATTGAAATGCAAAACCTCCCCAGTCATTGGTCATGTTTAGTTTTGCAACAGCCACCAATGCCAAATGACAGAGTGCTGTGCTGTGTGAGGAAGTGCTCTAAAGTTGCTCATGTGTCCTTTGGCAGAGACCAGAGGTGGTCGAATTCGTTCGAATTGTATTTTTTTTCAGGTTCTATCTATATCGCATTCTCTCGCGTATAAAATATCAAAGAAGGACAATGAAGGATTACCATTTATCCCCCATGTGGTCGAATTAGACCATCGCTATCAGGAGCATCAAATATATCTACATATACATATCTCCCGGTCCATTTGATCCATCCTGATCCTGATATTCTATTTTTCGCGTTCGTTTTTTTCTCTGTCTACTCCGCTGCTTAAGGTCGAGAAGCAGAAGTATATAAGTCTGTGACTGGACACGTAGCGAGTTCAAACATATGAAGTCCCTTGATGTCGCAGCACAAAAAGGAAAACGCTCACAGTTCACGTATTAGATGAGGTGAAGTCGATTTTGGTTTTAGCATTGTCTCCATACACATGAGCCTTAAGTGGAAGCGAGTGCTTTTCTTCTTACCACCACCACCCGCTTGGTGCTCTGGAATGTGTCCTTGTTGTCCCCAGGTGCATGCATACGGAATGGCTTCAATTGGCCATTTATCCTTTCAAGTTCGATCCTACACGGTAATGTATTCCAACGACGACGAAAAGCTATATCTGGTTGAGTTAAACCAGCACTCTCTCCTCGATATTTTACCTCAATCCCATCTTCCTCATCAGTGGCCATACTTGATGCAAATGAAGAAAATGTAACAGAGTTCGAGTGAATAGAATGTGTGGTTGTAGAGGTGGTCATCGCAGTTGGGGCAATATGTGGCAAGAATGAACCACTTGCGGAGTAATTAGCATAAAACGCAGATAAGTGACAAAGCAATTAACACTCCCGTCGGGTGTCTATGTAAACAAAAAAGTAGCGCCTATGTATAGAAGTGTTTTTGAGCCTTGATGAAACCCCCCACTACTCCGGCCGAGCAACGGATGCCATGGAGTTTGGAGATGCTATCTTCGTCCGAATATGTTTGCTTATATTCGCCTATCTACAATCCAAATGAATGAGTGTGTATGCGATATCGCCTCTGGAAATGTGGTGAGGCACAATTTGCTAGTCCGGTGACAGGGATACCACTGGTTGCATGATGTTTGCTGGAATAAAGATGCAAATGCGAACAGTATGAGAAGAGATGAGTTAATTAACAGAAGAAACCCCCCAGGCGCTGGCAATGAACAATATTGTGCTCAGATGTTCAATTACTATACTCCGGAGGGTGTATTCAATTTATTACACCTCTAGGGAAAATATTAAAGTGCAGCCTTTAATGGAAATGAAAATTACCGATGTTGTTTATAAATTTGTGAGCCTAATCAAATATTTCTCTGGAGAATGCGAACATTATTGCTCACCTCAGATATGAGTTATCGGAAAAGATAGCGAGTTATCTAAACAGCTTTGATTGGCTACCTACTCTCCCCTTGCTTGCTGCGTTTTGCGAAATATGGTCAGAAATTCGCATGCATCGGGTATTATGGCCATGCGTGTCCTTTCTACGGTGTTTATTGCCTTTTTGGAATAATTTAGGTTTGCGTTTATCTTGATCATTAGCATTAGGCCATGCTACATGATTGTGCACTGCAATGACTTTTTTTCCATTTCGACTTGAATGCGACTATAAATCTGCTTTTGTACTGGAAGCATAGCAGAAACTCATAGAATCGATGATTTTCAAGATCCTTATGTGACAGATGAACGCAAGGGTGAGGGCTTAAAAATTGAGCTAGCCGATGGTAACAAAAGTTCTCTAGGGGCCCGAAGTATTCAAATAAAAAGCCTCATGATCAGTTCAGTTGAAAATGCAGTGTATTCAGACTACAATACAAAACGGATGAAGAATGACTTGTTGCAGTAGCTATAGATTTGTCGCTTAATTAACTTAACAAGATAACAACCAAATGAAGCCAATACTGGTATTTACTGGTTTTTAGTCACCGGGAACTGCGTTGCATGAAATTTGTGGGAATTTTATCAGGGTCCGTTTCAGTTAAACGGTTCAATTTTTGCATTTATATCTGCCATTTACTGCCATTGAATGCTTAACTGACAGCTCAACTGAGACTAAAACTGATGGTATCACCTACATTGGCGTTAATATTAATTCCACGAATGACACCTTAGTGGAGGTTCGACGTCGAATTATTCTAGGAATTCGTTGCTCCATTGGGTTAAGAAAGCAAACGGGCTCAAAACTCCTAACCTGAAAAAGCTGTAGGCTCAACAGAACACTGATACAACCAGTTCTGCTTTAGTGTACCTACGTACTGGACGATAAGCAGGAAGAGAGAGCCCAGGCATCCATTCTCCACGGGTCGGGAGTCCGTTAAGTAAGTTACGATTTTCGCCAATTATTCAATAAGAACAGTTAAATATAAACAAAAACATTGTATTAATTTATATTTAACTGAGCAAATTTAGACAATGTCCTTCTCAACATCGCCCCAACAACTTTAAATGCCAAATCCACTTTTTTGAGTATTTTTTTGGATGACAAACAGGCCTTTTTCGATTTATTATATTTATATGAAAAGGAACAGTAGATATATGATAACAAAAATCGTATAAAAAGTTTTTCCTAAAATCTTGCCTACAAGGTTTTACCACGCCAACTTTTGGGGGTGTTTTGATCAATTTTCGGTACTTTTGTTGGAAACCCCAAAAAAAGGATTTTCCAATGCGTTCATTGACTCTCAACAAAATACAACACCCACATTAGCATTAGGAATATGGGTATTGTATCCAACAGCTCGCCCTGGCGGACTGTAGCCTTTCTATAAATTTGGGTGTGTCTTAGATCATCGCTAGCTTAAGCGATACTGGGAGGGCAGATCCAAACTATAAGGCAAGTTGTGTATGTATCGTCTTAGATGGGAAAGATTGTGAATAAACTGTGCGGGGTGGACCTTATACCCTATTCACACCGAGCCGAAAACTGAATTTTCGCGAAAACACTCGAAAACTTCTTCGAAAACATAAGTTTTCCCATACATCTTTCAGTTTTGAAAACGAGTTGTTTAAAGTCGTTTTCCACGAAAACGACTTCCAGACGTTGGGTTATTGAAATAAACACACATTTTGCAAAATTCAGCAAATTCAGCAGAACAGCTGACCGAATGAAAGTGACAACTGACAACATAATTATTGTTTGTTGTTTTGATATTGCTTTTATAAGAATAGCTTTTTTCTTTTGGAGTTTCAGTAGGAGCAACATTTGTCGACGGCGTTTTTTTTTTGTATCGGCTGGCTTGGGGATCGAAGGCTGCTGCCAAAATATTGAATTCATTTTCCACACTTAATTGATGGGCTAATATTGTTTTTAAATGCTCTGAATTCATTTTATTTATTAATTAATGCGATCGAAATTTGTAACCAAAATAGTTTACACAGAAGTTTCACGACTAGTAAGTGTCTCACAGCTGATTGAAACGTCAAACGAAAACTGGTTGGTTTCGGTGTGAATGCATCGATCCGGTGTGAATAGGGTATTACCTTAGTCGATAAGTTTCTTCAGCCAGTTAAGTATGTATTTACTATCCCACTGAAGTGGGTGGGACGTAAGTCCCGAAAACAAACTTAAACACTTATATCGGGATATTAGCGTGGACAAAAATGCGAAACCTATGTCATACCTAACATATTTTCTTCGACATATGCCTAGAGACAACTTAAGAAGACAACGCCACTGACTGATTCCAAAAAGTTAGCTGACAAAGGCGCCTGCCAGACGACTTGCAAAGTCTGACAAACATCCAAGAATATCAACTGTCATGAGGAGCTTGTCAAATTTGCCATTCGGAGTCGCCTTAAAATTATGGATCCTTCCACTTCGCACAAGCAAATGGCAAGTGGTAGATTTTTTTTCGGGTACAGGAAGAATATTCAAGGTATATTCTGCGAATTCAATACCTACGTGCATTTAAAATTCTGCAACAACAACTTCTGAATAATTCCAGCTTACGTCAACTGCAATAACTGGGACCGCGTTTTTAAAAAACTTCGAGACATTATAGAAATGTGTGAGAATAAGCAACATAATGCTGATTAGAGCTGAAACGAGAATTGGTATATGGTCGGAAACGGACAATAATACTACTTTATGTATGCAACTCCCTCGGACTTTCATTGGACAAGAAGGCACGTCAGTGGTAGATTACACATTATGTCACATAGGTGACGATTGGAATTAACATGCGGAAAACTCGTGTGAGACTTACTTACTTAATGGGATTCCGACCCTTGAAGAATCTCTGGCTGAGAGACTGCAGCTTTCCATCCTCTGCGATCCCGGGCACGCTGGTTTCGGTTCTCCATACCCAGCACTCTGGTATCCTCGAAGGATTGGTATTTTAAACGGAGGTTCGTTCTCCTTGCCTTTTCGAACCTGAGCGCTGGGAGTCGAAGATCCTCTTGGCTGGAGCATTACTGTTCATTCACTCAATGTGGCCGAGCCAATGTAGTCGATGTGATTTTTGGACTACATCCACATCTTGGTACAGCTAAATAAGTTCGAGGTTGTATCTTTTCCTTCAATCGCCATCCTTGCACACAGGACCAAATATCCAACGGAGTTTTTTTCTTTTAAAAGGGTAATTATCGCAGAATATCGTTAAACACAACGCATAAAATATATGTAGCGGTATTGCAAAAACGGCTCAATACATGGATAAGCGAAACTAAGTTGCTGAGAGAATTCCAAGCACGATTCATGGTTGGGTGTTCAACTTTGGACCATATTTTCATTTTAAGAATTTTAGCGGACTCATTTATTTCAAGAGGAATGCTTTGTTCACCAATTCCAAAGCCGCATACGATTAAGTTAATCGGGATGCACTACAAGCTGTATTGTATGGGAATGTCCTAAAAATTAAATTTGGTGAGGTCGTAAAAAAAATATATTTGTCACATCCTATTGTAAGCGGCACACCCATAATGCATACTGGGCACATTCCTGCATGTTTACGCCGAGTTAGATTTCGAGTCTGTTTACTCGAAATCAGATTCCGCCGTTTCCAGGAATTGCCCACGCGAATTCTTTTCTCGTCTTGATCTTTGTGGGAAGATCCAGATAAGAGAACTGAATTTGGCATTAGATTTAAGTCTATGTTTTCAGTAGTAATAAAGGTCTTAAAGCGAGCGGAATAGTTTGTATTTTATTTAGTTACATTACTATATGAAAATACCCTGGTGGTGGTATGGGAGAGTAAGGTATGTTGAGAATTGTTTGAAACCAAGACTGGAAGATAAGAATACTTGCTGAGCCCAGTTTTATTTGCAGTCTTCATTAAGGACATCAGCGATTTTTGCTGTCGACATAGGAATGCCAGCTTATTCTCCAGAAACTCTTCAGCTAATGGTGAACCGATTGGCGAATTATTGCAAACTATGAAGTCAAATTGTAATCGAAAGTTATGATTTTTAAAAAGGGTGGAGGGAGGAACTTCTCTAACGAAAAATTGTTCTACAATGGCGAAAAAATTAAATCAGTGAATGAAAAAGTACCTTTGCATGTATATAAATAAAAATTTGAGTTTGGAAAAACACCTTAAGGAAAAGCTGATGAAAGCAAAAATGACGATAATATACACTGCTTGCAAAATGTGTTTTGCAAATAATTTAGTCGGCGATAGCAGTAAATTTAAGGTATTTGAAGCAATCTCCGAGTCCATTTTTTTTAACCAAGCAGAAGTTTGTGGTGTAAAAGATATGCCACCGTTGAGAAGCTACTTAGAATCTTTCGTTTTTACTGCCTACTAGTATCCCAAACTATTTGATTATGGTGGAAATGGACTTCCTCCACTTTACGTTAAAATATTAAAGCTCCAAACTGATTATATCCTAAAAGCGATGAACATGCCAAAAGCTCGCCTCCCAAAAAAAGGTTGCTCTTAGGCAATATACATATAATAAAAGCTGGTACTGTGAATGGATTTTGTTTGCCCAAGAATGTTGTATACAGCTCAATCTGAATGCAGAGGACTATAAAAGTTGGAGACCAGCTCTGAATCAGCTTGAGAGAGGTCGAATCACAACGCTGATCAATTTAAAGTAATTTATGCCGCAACTTGCTACAGAACACCTACTTCTATTACTTCGAGCTGAACTCCTAAGGCTTAACTATTTACCGCATAAGGATCCACTACCCATTATATGTGGTATTTGTAACCTCGAGGAAAGGGAAGTTATTTGATATTTCCTTGGAACCTTCATGAACTAAACGTGATAAATATTTGAAAGTATGTACTGCAACACAGCTCTATCCTATCGTAATCGTATTATTACTGGAAATTTCTTATATTTATCCTGTGAAATATTATTATTATTACCTACTCGTATTTTTTAATTATGTATTTTCAAAAATTGGTAAGAAAAGTATAAATGGCAAAATGCAAGGCCATGCTATATTTGATTTTCTACATAAAATTAGACAAACTTTTGGTGAAAAATGAAATTGTAGGTATCTATCTATTGGAAAAGCTTTGGTTTAGGCGCTGTATGGGCCGTTAATGCCTTACATTTTGGGCTTGCTGTGAGATCCTATGTCTTTCATTTGCCTGAGGAAGTTTAATATTTTTTTTTTTAAATATATTTGCATTCTCCTTCCTCTTTTAGTAAATTAGGATAGGAGAAAGAGCTGTAACCTTTTGTAATTATTTTTACCATTAGAAAGTCACGTAATTATTTAATTCTAATTGCACTTTGTTGATTCCAATGATTGGTTGCACAAATTGTGTAATAAACTCTACTTTTATGTGAAATAATAAACGATATGTTTCAGTTTATGCAAGCACCAAAATACCATTCTTTACGACTGCGCGCATTATCATTGTTTTCAAAAAGACATGTACCTATTCTCTATTAAACGATTACTGTTTCCTTCTTCCCTCCACCATGTACATATAATAAACATAGTTAGCAACCACCTCAACTAATTTAATCAAATCGCTTTAATGAAAGTTCCCCTCCCAATTTCCAATTAACCAAAATCCACCCCGATTACAGCCACATTGGCGAAACACATCTCACAGAAGCCAATTTAAGACAAGGAATGGAATCCAGAAATTAAGCACAACAAGCCATTTCGTAAGCCAAAATTCACTTTCAAATTGGCTGCAATTCGAGATACAACACATCTACGTGTAGCTACATAAAATGGGTGGGAGAACCTCTCCTGTGACTTAAAGATCCCCATTCTTACTTTCAGCCCCTCCCATGGAATATTGGATTGCATATTTGAGTGCGTGGAGATGGATCCTGGTCGGGGAGGATTAAAATGTTAAAAATTAAAAGAATTGCACACCCAGCAGTTGCGACGACAACGGCAGCAGGAGTACGGGTAACTTCAAAGGCACATCTAAGAAACAGCCACCCCGGGTTGCTTGTTTTTGGCTCGTTACTTTTTATTACAGTCGCATCTTATACCAAATTTCTTCTCTATTCTTTGTTTCCTTTATTTTTTTGCAAAAGGATTTAGCTGTCCTTGCTGCTATGTTCTCAAATCCAACCACACCAGAAAACCTAGGCATTCAGATGTTATGAATTTTCCTCGAGAATATCATTCACCTTTGTTTTGAACGTTTAGGGAAGAATTTTTCAGGGCGTCATTTCGTTGCAGCAATATCCAACAGTGTGCCACGCCGCAGGAAAAAATTGAAATAAGGAAAGCGCTCGGTAAAGGTGGCTATCATTTTGCAAGGTATGGTCTTGTAATGGCGATAAAAGAAGACACCAACAACTAAACCGCCAGGGCAGTAACAGTTCGGTACCCTGTTCTCACCTTGCACTCTTTGCTTCTGCTTTTATGAGCTTCAATGGTTTTCCGACCAAGCAAACGAGTCCCCGTATTTCGTATTTTCTTTACTCGGTGCTGCTGTTGGGTCCTTCTTGCTACCATCTTTCGGGCTAACTCATGTATAATGTATGCAATTTTCTGTTTACCACCCGCCCAACTGTTGTACAAATTTCAAATTTTATTTTCCTGACTGCGTCTTCTTATTTTTATCACTTATAACATGCAGACGGTGTTCCATGGACGTCGGATGGAGGATAGCTGACAGGTGGGGTGCATTCTCAAAAAAAATAGGATGGCATTTTTCCATTGCGAGTAGAACTGTTTTTTTTTCTTTAAATGTTTCAAATATTACGACTGCTCTAAGCGTATCGGAAAGCGGCCGGCGTGGAAAATTTCTTATCTTTGGCTGAGATGGTTTTACACATGACAGCAATGACGACGAACCGTGGTCGTTGAAGCTTTTTCTTGGATTTTTAAACAAATTTATTTTCAACATTAAAACTTATTGCTCCAGAGGTGTGTGTGCAACCAAAAAAGAGAAAAGCATTTCAGTGGAAAGAGAGCAAATTAAAAACGGGAGAATTGGAGGTAGTAATACTTTTTGTGTTTGTCTTCAATATGGCCAATAAGGATTCTGGACGAACCCCACAGGCGGACCAGTAGGGATGCAGGGAAGTGGGAGGGTTGAGATCCCGTTAGTCCACATCATAACATTGTCGTTTAAGAAGAAAGAAGAACAATTCCATGCGGTATGAAAAATTTGCCAATCCAGAATATGACTGTGCCAACAGAGTATAATATCGCTCATAACCTTACCATAAGTGATTCTTCACTCAGAATGTGTCGGCTTAAGTTAACCAAATTGTCGCTTAAATTGCTCGAGCGTTACTGTTAATATAGCACATGCAAACTTTGATGCTTGATATTCACAATGTTATTTTCGTTAAAATACAATTGCTTTGTCCGTCCTCATCTGGAGTATGCTTCACATGCTTGGACTCCGTTCTTTTTTTAATACACTATCAGCTCTGTGTCGTGGAGTGCTTAAAGCAAGCAACTATCATGAGCAAAAATTTGCTGGCACTAAAAGTGCTCTCACAGGCTCATCATTTAGTGCAGGTGTTAGTAAGGACAACACAATTAAAAATACAATACATAATTATGTACTTATAAAATACTAACACAGACACAAAATAATGTAAACAATTTAAGACATTAAGGCATTATTACGCAAAATATTTTTCAGCTTAATTTTACTAACATGCAAGTCAATCACATGATCATTTATATTATAGATTCTACTCATGCGACTAATAGGTTCATGCCTCCCATAATTCGTTCTATGAGGGGGGCTAAACAATAATTCAACACTGCGTAAATTATGGGCACCACCACGAAAATTAAAGCCAATAGACGACAGCAAGTCAGGTGCATCTATTTGACCGGATATAAGCTGCTGTAAAGAAATGATATCGCTATTAAGCCTTCGTTGAGAAACGGGTAACATTTGAAGAAGCTTGATACGTTGACTGTAAGGAGTAAGTGCAAATCGAATAAATTTACATTGAATGGCCTCTATTCGATTTGAATGAATGTTGTAGAACGGTGTCCAAACTTGAGAGGCATACTCTAGAATCGGACGGACAAAACAATTGTACAATGACATAGAAACGTAAGGGTCATTAAATTCTTTGGCGCACCTTTTTACGTAACCCAGCATAGAATTAGATCTATTAATAATACAATTAATATGCTTAGCAAAAACCAGTTTGGGGTCGAAATAAACCCCAAGATCCTTAAAATTATCAACATTACAAAGAATATGTTGAGACAGAGAATATTGATATGTGGAAGGGATATTCTTTCTAGAGAATGTCATATGTTGACATTTAGTTGGGTTCAGGGATAAACCGTTTTTATCACACCAATTGGCGAAGCTATTAATGTCAGATTGAAGAAAAATTCTGTCTTGCTGACTAGTGATAGATTTATATATGGTGGTTTATACATGCCTTAACATCATTAATGGCAAGTAAAAATAGAATTGGTCCGAGGTGACTTCCTTGGGGAACTCCAGTTTAGCTGTGAAAGATACGGATAGCGATCCTCTAAATTTCACTTGATAAACCCTTGCTCTATGGTATGAATCAACCCATTTTATGAAACATGGTGGGAAACCAAAAGCCCTGAGCTTAAATTCGATTATTTCATGGGGCAGCTGGTCGAAAGCCTTAGTGAAGTCAGTGTATATGCAATCCATTTCGTCCTTATTCTCTAAGGCTTTAGAACAATCATGCAAGAAACTTAATGGATTAGTGACAGTGGATCTGTTTCTTACAAATCCATGCTATTCATTACAAATTAAATTGCGACAAAGAAATATTAGCTTTTCACAAACAATTTGTTCAAAAAGCTTAGGGATACACGAAAGCTTTGAAATGGGCCTATAATAAGTGATATCACCATGTTCGCCTTTTTTAAATACAGGTGTGATAAAAGCACTTTTCCATAGATTAGGGAATTCACCTGTACTAATGGACAATTCAAACAGATACTTAAGATATGGAGCAATTGCATGACTGCATTTTTTAAGAACAATCGGCGCAATGCCATCGGGACCTGATGAGTAGTCATTCTTGAGAGAAGAAATACATTTTAAAATTGTTTCCAAATCGAATGAGATACTACTAAAACTTATTTGGGAACAGCTAGTTAGATAGCTAAAATATTGATCATCAATGTGAAGAGGGGTCTCCCTAAATGACTTACTGAAATGATCTGCAAACATATTGCTTGCATCTAGCGAATCAGCAGTTGTCGAACTATTGTAAGTAAGCTTCGATGGATAACTATCGGTTTTTTTCTTAGAATTGACAAAACCCCAGAAAAGTTTGGGGTTCAATTTTAAACAGCATTCCATTTTACTTATATAGTCAATATATAAGTTACAGGATAAAGATTTGAATACATTGAACAACGTGAAATAGAGTTCAAGATCTGAATGGCAGAGACTTTTTAAATAGTTCTTCTAAGCCCTATTACGTCTGTTTCGTATCGATTTGAGCTCTTTAGTGTACCAGGGATGGGACGTTTTCAGATTTCTAGAGGATTTCACAGGAATCACTCTTTTCATGCAGTTATCCATCAAAGAATAAAAAGAACCTACTGCATCTTCAATATGAGATAACTCAGTAAGATTAAAATTAAAGCTGTTAATTTCATCAGAAAGCCTTTGAACATTTGCTTTCCGAAAGTTAAAAGATTGCGAACGGTCATACGAATTACTATTTTCGTACAAATGTGCGATAAATGTAAATACATCCAATGGTGGATGATATGTTACTCAACTACATTCATTCGAATCGAAATCGAAGCCACTCAAATTTATTTGATTTGATCTTAGAGGCCTTCCTGGAATGATCCATCTGACATACCTCCCAACAGTCAACGTATCAACCTACTTCATTTCCCAACGAAAGCCCAACAGCGACATGGTTATTCTTTTACAGCAGCTCATATCCGGTCATATAGAGCTTCGAGTAAAAAAATATCAGAATAAGGAAAAATAATTTACCAAAAATCTATGTTTGATTAACAGGTAACGTGAAGAGTCTTTGCCTGAGACACTGCAGCCTTCCATCCTCTACGATCCCCGGCAGGCTGCTTCCAGTTGTCCAGACCAAGCGTTCTGGCATTCGCGATGACTTGGTCCTTTAAACGGATGTTCTGTTCTCGACCTGAACTTTGTCGATTATGGCTTTTGGTTGGACAGTCAAAAAAGAATAGAACAGAGTACTGCAATCATCGTATTACAGCCTATATGTCTGCATAGGACACCCCGGGAATTTTCAACACATGAACATGATGGGATCAAGCGCGGTGAACGATATTTCTTCCGGATACTTACTTACTTACTCAACGGGCTTCCGACCCGTGAAGAGTATCTGCTCGAGACTCTCTGGCATCCGCGATGGTTTGGTCCTTAAAACGAAAGTTCGGTCACCCTTGCCTTCTCGAACTTGGGGTTAGGGTTCGAAGATCCTCTTGGCTGGAGTATTATTGTCCATTCGCTCAATGTGGCCGAGAAAATGTAGTCGATGTGATTTAGCTTTTTAGACTACATCCACATCTTGGTACAGCAGTCGGCAACATTAAGGCAGGACTAGCAGGATTTAGGTGCAGGATTTAGCATCCACTTTGTTCTTCGAGTGAGGAGTTTTGAAGCCATTTGTTTGGCCAAACCGAAGTAAGCGGTTTCCCTAGGTAATTCTCCGTCAAATCTCCACTACGGTATCATTTGTGGAGATGATGTTTACCCCAAGGTATGTGAACTCCTTAACTACCACGATGTTATTGCCATCAACAGTGATATTTTGTCCTAGGCAATGGACGGACGTTTGTTTGTTTGTTGATAGTATGTATTTTGTCATGTCCTCACTAACCTCAAGACCAACCATTTCACCTGCTCTTCAATCGCCAAAAAAGTCATTAACACATCACACTAGGAACGGTCCATTATGTCGATATCGTCCGCGTACCCCAGCAGTTGGACCGATCTATTCAAAACAGTGCCATGTTGACACCTGCCCTTCCCACTATTTTCGCCAGAACAAGATTGAAGAAGTCACATGATAGCGCATCTAATTGCCGAAATCCAGTGCAGATTTTCAATAATGCGGAAGTGCTGCTTCCAAACTGCACATTACACCGCGTGTTTCCAAGTGCCACGCGGGATCCCATATTCGGCCGATGCAATGTAGAGCTCCAGACGATGAATACTCAAATATGCGGCTTTAAAGTCAATGAAAACATGATGAGTCTCGACTTAAAATTCGTTGGTCTTTTCCAGGATTTGCCTCAGTGTGAAAATTTGGTCTATGGTCGATCTGACGGGCCGGAAGCCGCACTGGTGGGTACCGGTTAGTGTGTTGCAGAACGCCTTGAGACGTTCACATAGTACCTTGGATAGGATCTTATATGCGACACCCAGCAGGGATATGCCTCGATAGTTCTTGCAAGACATAGGCACGCCTTACTTGTAGATGGGGCATCTGCAGCTGATCCAGTCCAGTCATCGGGGATGCTTTCTTCCACCCATACTTGGTTGATGATTTAGTGCATGCGCCCTACCAAACCATTACCTCCGTATTTGTAAATCTCCTCTGGTATGCCATCGGAGTCGGCAGCATTATTGTTCTTAAGCATTCTTTTAGCTAAGCCAACGTCTTCTATACTGGGTGGTGATATCTGTTCTTCATTGACAGGACATAAGTTCTCTTTTTGCCCTATCACCCTCTATACATGATGCTCATACAGCAGCTTTTGGAAATGCTGCTTAAATACATCTACTATTCCCTGCGCTTCGGCGACTAGGTTTCCGTCGCTGTTTCGAAGTGCCTACGTCCCGGTCTTAAAGCCAGAAGCCAGTTGCTTCTCTTTCTTGTAAAATCTCCGGATGTTGTTTTTCTTCTTTCTACGAAGGATCTTCTTCTCCTCCCTTCTCTTGGCTCGATACTGTTCCCTCGCTGCCCTTGTTTTGCGCTGCAGCGTTTTTAAATTTTAAAAATTTTCAGATGAAGGACTAACAAAATGCTCAATTTGACTCTGTCCTGTGTTCTCTTGTACACAAATTTTCCATTCCAAAGTTCGGTTTTGTTTCTAACTACAACACGCCCTTTGCAAAGGTTTTAAGCATGATGTGTTTGTAATTATTACCATGTTGAGGTTCGCCAGCATTTATCTGAAAAATGAATCAATTTCATTGAAATAATAGTTAGATTGGCCTCATAGAAAAAATAGACCCTTCTTACGTATCTGCAGGCGTACATGGTTTTGGTTAACTTATTCATGTGACGGGCGCGATGACGTCTCAGTTATTTGCATTTGTTGTTTCCACCCTTAGTACCTATACCTCAAAGTAAAAAAGTTAAAAATAAAAAAAACGGAACGTCCTTTAGGACTTCACACTTGGTCAAGTAACAGCTGCCAAATTTCGCAACCACATATTGGTGAACCCTCAGGGATAAATATACTCTCCCAAAGGCGCAATGCACAGGTGAACGATTTCGTAAGTACTATGCAAATCACATAACCAGTAATTTGCGATTAATTATGCTGCTGTGGTTTTGCAATCAACGGAACAGGTGTTGTTGTATCATATTCTCATATTCAGGGTTAGAGGTTGAAATTTACATCATGCGGGTGTCATCAACCATCATTAAGGTGACGTGGCCTGCCGACGCAATGCAGTTGAATACAAATCCGAAAACTACCAGAAAAAATCGAAGAACGATCCACTTGAAAGTTTCTGCAACGTGTCTGTTCCCGTCATTTGACTAATTTAACTAAAAAAATAAAAACATAAATCCTTCCTTGGTGCAAGTCGAGGACAATTTGTGAAGTACTTAAAAGTCATCGTGTGCCGGTCTCAAAATGTGTGTGTGTATGCTCACCACAGATGGGATGACAAATTTTGTCAGTTGTTGCAAGCGGAAAAGATGGCAAAAACTACAACGGGACTCATTAAGACAGATTGTACGTACAGGACAATTATGTGAACTTGACTCATGTGCAGTACATCATGTATTCAAAGACGTGGAATACAAGTGCCATTGTACGCCATTTGGCTCTATGGATGTACACACTTTATTACGGCACACAATTTGAGAAGTGTTTTGGTCTAACGATGATGGGGTTCACCTCGCTGGCAGATAAAACAATTTATTGCAATCGAAATAACACGCACCATATCCTTAGGTATGCGGTATGCCCATTCGTGCTGAAAACATGTGCATGTTGAAGCTCATGAAATTCAATAAATATTGAAGCTTTGTAGATGGATATTAAACAAGCAAAGACCGATTTTTTGGTTAAAATCATCGAAGAGAAAAAAAACAAGTTGATGGCTGAAGCGGCTTGGCAGATTTCAAGGTTATATGAATTTGAAAAATGTGTGGTTTTACTCTCTACCTAAGAGGCTGTAGTTAGCCTTCCATTCTCCGCTATAACGGGCACGTTACTTTCAGTTATCCAGACCAAGCGCTCTGGCATACGCGATGACTTGGTCTTTAGAACAGAGTTTCGATTTTCCCTGTCGTGTCGAGCCCGGCGGCCTGGAGTCGAATATCCTCTTGGCTGGGGAATTATAGTTTATTCGCTCGATGTCTCCGAGCTAAAGTAGTCGACCTGTTTTAGTTTTTGTGAATACATCCACATCTTGGTATAGCTCATATAGTTCCTCCATTCACCAACTATCCAACGGAGTATTTTTCTTTCGAAATAACCCAAAACTAGCTATTCTTTTCTGCTTATCGTCCAGCACTGGGCACCATAAAGAAGAACTGGCAGTATCAGTGTTTTACACTTGGTCTTTCAGGTTTGGAGTTGTGAATCCATTGGTTTTGCCAAACCGAAGAAGCAACGGTTTTTACTAAAGGTTAATTCGTGGAGTTGATGTTTATTCCGAAGTACGTTAACTCCCTCTTTTTTATCGTGACTTGATATTTTCTACACTGGACCACAGCGACTCAATTCTGATCCATTGTACTGTAAACTCTTACAACATAGAAGTTGTGCTATACAGTTACATTTTGTCCTCCTCGATGAACAGATATTTGCGTGTTTTCTCAATACAAGTAGGGTGAGAAGGGGATGGTGTAAACGCGGGGCAGGTGTGAACATTCCATCCTCCGACTACACACTACTATGTAGCAACAACCAGTATTTGGCAGTACTTATACACAAAATAAACACGATTACAATATATTAAAGCGGGGAAGAACCGATTTCAGTGTAAAATTTTATTCACGATAGAAGTTTCTCGCTGTCACAAGGTAACATTTTGAATGAGTGTTAAATTGTGGATTTCAAGTGAAGTTTTTGACCAATTCAAAGTGAAAGTGTATGTTTTTGTAGCTGCAGCAGGTGCAGGGAAATAAGGCCACGGGAACTAAGTCCACTGAGGGACTTAGTTCCCACATAATGGGAAATAAAACCACTTTCGTGAAGCGGATTTAGTTCCCATGTTTAGTGGGAACTAAGTCAATTTTTTTATGGAAACTTAGTACACATTCAAATATAAGAAGAGGGAACTAACATCCAACATTTAGAATTAAACAAAAAACTGTAAAGTGCAGTTAGTTATCACACTTTTTAAGCAAATTCTTAAGCTTATCATGGTGACATAAAGTTAAAGTTTCAAAACCGTACCTCGCATCTACTCCAAATCAAACAGTGACCCCAAGCAGGGGTGTTGTATGGAATCTAATTGCGATTTCGTAACTAATGCTATAAACAGTGCAATGCATATGGGGGGCATGATGCCCCCCTGCAACACCCCTGCTTGGGGTCACTGTTTGATTTGGAGTAGGTGCAAGGTAACGGTACCTTTATTACTCTGTCTCAGTTAAAAGTTAATTTCTCTTTTGTTAATAAAAATTGCAAAGTACCTACTTGACTCTCTAATTTTATTTAGTTCTTAGTCGACAGTGAGAATTTACTTCACATTAAAAGGGAACTAAAACCACTCAGAGTTTTGGGAATTTATTTCCCACTTAGCATGGGAACTAAGTCCACTTCGCGAAAGTGGTTTTATTTCCCACTATGTGGGAACTAAGTCCCTCAGTGGACTTAGTTCCCGTGGACTTATTTCCCTGCACCGCTGCAGCATAGTAGTTCCAAGTAATTTTGGTAAGTTCTTGTTTGGCAACCTTTTTGACTTGTCAGAAAATTTTCTTATTAAAGAGGCCAACTGGGGCAGCTGTAAACGGCATAAAAGGGGTACTAGTGAACACATTTAAACCTGCCCCATCTTAATGCGTTTTTAAGTAGAGTATTAAAATTGCAAATACAGTGTACTCTCTCCTAACGGACACCCCTCATAAGCGGACACCTCTCATAACCGGACACATTTAAAAGAACGGAATAAGCTACACAATTTTTAATGTAAATAATTCTCTCATAAACGGACTCTTTTATAACCGGACGCGGACATCAGTTTTCATAGCCGCAATAGAATTTCACTCTCTCTTAAACGGACAAAACGCATTTGGCACATTTCGTTGTCTTTTATTTTGTTTGCTTTTTTTGCTTTTCTTTGCGCTTTGCCCTGATACCCAGCAAATTAAAAAAAAAAAAAACCGTAAAGAATGTAAACATAGTAGGCTGCGGCGCCGGCGGCCGTCTGTCGACTATCAGACTAAAATTCTCGTGGCGTTATACGTAGGTTTGTATGTAAATGTATGCATAATTTGAAGCATAAGTACCTACATACATAGTTTCACGTAATGCTAAAAATACATTTTTAAAGGCTTTGTTCTTATTTATGGTTTGTTATTATCCTTTTTATTACCTATAATTAATGTTTATCACAAAAAATGCATTCCATTTTAAAATAAAATCTTATACCATAAATTCATAAATGTCTTGTTTCTTTTTTCAAGGTTGTCAATAAAATATTTTTTCTCATAACCGGACACCTCTAATAAGCGGACAAATTTCTTGGTACCGTCAGTGTCCGCTTATGAGAGAGTTCACTGTATCCACTTCTATTTCTCTGATAGAAGATGGTCCGTACCTACACAAAGAAAGAAAGAGTTGAAATATCCGAATCGGTTTATATGGCTGATATTCGTGAAGTCATGTTTCAGAATAAATCTTACAGAGAAACGGCTGCAAAATTTAAAATAAATTTAACAACTTTATTTAAGAGGGTAAGAAAGGCTAGAAAAAATCAGAGTGGAGTTCAAGAAGTTGATGAATCTGGTCCTATGGGAGGTGAAGTGTGTCTAGTCTCACTTGCTGTGCAGGACAGACCAAAATATTCTGCAAGACAGATATTTAAAACTGACCAAGAAGTGTCGCTTAAAGAGTACCTTATAAACTGCGCAAAGCAGTGCTACGGCCTAACTTTCGCTCAAACCAGAGATCTTGCTAACAACTATGCCTCTTTTATAAAAATTAAAATCCCCGAAAAGTGGAATACTAACAAGAAAGCTGGTATTGACTGGATGCAATCTTTTATGATTGAACCCTTAGTTTAAGAAAGCCCGAAAGCACATAGCTTTCTTTAAAAACTTAACTACCGTCATGGAAAAGTACGAATTTAAGCCACATCGCATTTATAATTTAGATGAAACGGGTGTAACTACCGTCCTTTCCAATCCAAAAGTAATTTACCTGATACATTATGTGTTCCAAAGTGGAAACGTTTCTATTTTTAGGTGATTGCTGAGTCAAAAACGAAACAAGTTGGTCAAATTGTGTCACAAGGGCGTGGTGAGCTAGTTACATTTGTTGGCATTATTAATGCTGTTGGTTCAGCCCTCTCCCAGTATACATTTCCCCAGAGTAAAGTTTAAAGATTTTTTTTTAAACGGTGCTCCTAGTGGAAGCGTGGGACTGGCAACAAAGCTGAAAGCTTTGTAGAAACGCTGAAACATTTGAACACTTATGCAAAGTGCTCCAAAAATGATCATATTCTTCTCCTACTTGATAACCACTCGAGCCATGTATCTTGAAGAGATAGTGCAAGTCCATAGCCGATTTGTCTTTGACATACAGTTTTTAAGAAGGTCTGCATCGAAGACTTTAAGCTTTATACATCCACTCATTGACGATATCTCCATCGTTTCGCGAAATGTGATAAAATATATTCTTCCTGGTCCAGTTGTTCTATCAGGAACATCTCGAGCTGCAAATATATACACTTTCGACACTGATTTAAGCAATTTCGTCATTCGCTAATTTATTTAAAATAATATTAATTTCATGTTTATACCTAGCCCACAAGAGTTTTAGTTTTGTTTACACATACCCCAAGGGCGGGGCAGATGTAAACAATATTACTTTGTTTTTTAAGGACACTGATTTTTATATAGATTCTGCTATTTCAAAATATATCAGAATCTATATATAGTGACAAGTTAATTTTTGTTCAAAGCCCCGTGGTATTTAAAGCCCCAAATTTATTCTACGACCAAACTTCCAAAATTTCGTTTACACCATCCCCTAGTCCCCCTACTGGGCTATCGCCATGAAAGCCTCTACCACGACACACTGGATCCACCAATGATTTCGATATCGTCCACGTATCCCAGTAGTTTGACGAATCTTTTGAAGATACGGCCTTCCGTGTTAAAACCTGTCCTGCACACTATGATCGATCTGACGGGCCAGAAGCCATACTGGTACGTGCCGATAAGTGGGGTGCAGAACGGATTTAGACGTTCGCACAGTTCGATGGACAACGAACACCATGGCTGGTGACAAAGTTTCCAAAAGGGAATAGCGAAGTTAATCGGCTGCAGAACTTCCGCATATTATACCAATAACCCAGAATTATTTTCAATGCTACAGACACATTTAATCCAAATGATCTTTGGAATTGGATAAGTTCATTTAACAGTTCAATAACATAATCACATACCCTATATAAAATCGCAACATTTCTGCTTTTTATTCAGATAATAATATCAATAGCTTTTATATTGTTTATTTAGGAATATACCTCAAAGCATAATTATGGTCTTAACTATTATTCAGAATCATACTTGCAAATTAGCAAAATCTATTTGTAAACACGCAATCCGCACTTACTGCCAGGCATTTACAGTGAATTTATTCCAAGTATCCAATTCAACATTGTTGGCTGAATTAAATTACGAATCCATTATTAAACTGACACAATGGAAATAAACTGAACAAAAAACAAGTCCGCAGGAGAAAAAAATCGTAGCAAAGTCCGAATTTTATTCACTCACGATCTAATGTCGCATTTCATTAACAAAACTGCAACAAGATGAATGAACAAGTAATGAATAATATACAAAGGACCCATACACGCTCTCTCATAATCCCTATATACACCGGTTAAGGGCAAAGATCCTAGTCACGCTTTCACCAATTGCCCACAAATCTAACCAAAGTGCTGTCGGAAGCAAGAGCCTGAGAATCATGCAGCCAACAACACCGCTTATGCCGCCCAGGATGTAGAAAGTATACCCTCCTGTAGGTGACCAACATCAGGTACTGTACCATGTCATCAAGAGTGTGGCAAAGAAAGCACCGAAATGCTTCTGCTTTTGCGGTTCATCTCCATTTGCATATTACGCGTCGCAAAAATCATTTGCCTTTTATCCACTTGCATATACAGAGAGCCCGACGTGTCCTGTTGTATGACTACGACGACGATGATGGTGATTTGAATCCCCACCAATAGCTGGCCACATAACTCCCAATTTACACTTAGTGTTAGTTCTCTGTTGGACTTTTGGCCAAAAATGAGGTACGGTGTGATGCGGTAACAGTTCTTTTGTTTGTTATATACATTTCCCTGGGGATGGAGGGGCAGTGGCCCTGGACGAGACAAGATTTTCGTAGTTCACGTCCGCGTTGATGACTACAACGACAACGTCTCCCTGGACCTGTTCATCGTCCGTTCATTTGCTGGAGATGCTAGTTTTGGTGCTGCTTTAGAGAAGCATCGAATTACATATTCAAGTCGCGATCACTTCACAGGGGTTTCGTCTGGCACGTGAAGTATATATGTTGATAATGATGATGAAGATGGTGGCAGTGGTCGTGGTGGTGGTTGTGATAGTTCTGCATGCACAGCAGAAATTCAATTTGATTCTCAGTACGGAGATGTCTTTCTTTCGAAGCAAGAAGGAATGAGATAAAACAAAAAATTCGTTTTCCTTTGAAAACATCTTAAGAGAATCTTTGCGCAAATCGACTAGGTCTCGGCTACACAATCAAAACGGAAAGGCAAACTCGATCCAGTCAATAAGACAAAAGTAATTGAGATTCGCTCGCTGCATAAACACCAGAACATATCCAAACAACCCATCACTAACACCCTCATCAAGGCATCAAGGCAGTCGTCGAGCTGTCGGAGCGCCCACTACGGTTGCAGCGTCGTCACACTGCCAGCAATCTGCAATGCAATCGAAAAAAATTTGCTATGGTTTGTCAGCAACAGTATGTCTGGCAAATGGATGAATTTTCACTCTTCAAAATTTTTAAGTTTAAATTGTAATTGGTAAACTTACTTACAGGGTGAGGTAAGTGAGAAGGGTACCCTTCAGCGATGACACTTTACTCACCTATGGTGAGCCATAAGTTCACAAAAAAAGTGAAATTAGAAACAGGCAATAACTTCAAATGGGCAATAACTTCACCTCGAGTGGGCAATAATTTCACTTTTTTTTTTGTGAACTTATTGCCCACCATAGGTGAGCAATATCTTCACTTTTTTGTGGGAAATAAATTCTCTTAACATTTTATGATAATGCAAGAACCGTACCTCGCACCCACTCCAAATCAAACAGTGTCCATAAGCAGGGGGGTTGCAGGGGGGCAGCATGCCCCCCCATAGGTATTGAGCTGTTTATGGAATCTACTTGCGGTTTCGCAACTAATCCCATAAACAGTGCGATGCATATGGAGGGGCATGCTGCCCCCCTGCAACCCCCCTGCTTGGGGTCACTGTTTGATTTGGAGTGGGTGCAAGGGTCTTTAGTTATAATAGACGGTGCAGGGAAATAACTTCACGGGCAATAACTTCACCTGGGCAATAACTTCACCTCGAGTGGGCGATAATTTAACTTTTTTTTTGTGAACTTAATGCCCACTGATGGTGAGCAATAACTACACTTTTTGGTGGGAAATAAATTCTCTTAACATTTTATGATAATTCAAGAAACGTACCTCGCACCTACCCCAAATCAAACAGTGACCCCAAGCAGGGGGTCTGCAGGGGGGCAGCATGCCCCCCCCCCATCATATGCATTGCACTGTTTATGGAATCTACTTGCGATTTCGCAACTAATCCCATAAACAGTGCAATGCATATGGGGGGGCATGCTGCCCCCTGCAACCCCCTTGCTTGGGGTCACTGTTTGATTTGGAGTGGGTGCAAGGGTCTTTAGTTATAATAGACAAATTCTCAAATTATAGGTAGGAAATAACTTCACAAAATTTTGGGTGAAGTTATTACTCACCATCAGTGGGCAATAACTTCACAAAAAAAATGTGAAGGTATTGCCCACTCGAGGTGAAGTTATTGCCCAGGTGAAGTTATTGCCCGTTAAGTTATTTCCCTGCACCATAATAGACAAACTCTAATTATAGGTGGGAAATAACTTCACAAAATTTACGGTGAAGTTATTGCTCACCATCAGTGGGCAATAACTTCACAAAAAAAAGTGAAGTTATTGCCCACTCGAGGTGAAGTTATTGCCCATGTGAAGTTATTGCCCGTGAAGTTATTTCCCTGCACCAAAATTTTCTACCTCTAATAAATTTATTATATTCTTAATTGATACGCAAAAATGACTGCGTTATACCTTATAAAAACATAGGTAGTCATGGGTCTAGAAGTTTAGAAAAGAAGGGACAACGGTTAACAAAAATCCTCCGGGACCATCAACGTCAGTCGCGGACGGCGGAACATGTGACTCAAGATCGACGTTATGTGCAATCAGTGTAGATAGATAGAAAGATTGCTGGAATAAAAGAATTCAACAGTGCGCGTTATATTGAAAAAGAAAATAGGCTTTCATCCATACCAAAAGAAAATCATGTAGTTTCTCAACTCAAATGACTATTCTTTACGAGAATCCTTATCGTGAACGATGCTCGAACGTTTCCGAGGCGCTTCGAAATCACGCCAAAGAAAATAACGCCCGAAAGAGCACCACAATTCTAAAAATGTAATAAAGCCCCAACAAATTAGATTACACCCAAACCACGTCATATTTTTTTGTTGTTTTTGCGTTGCGAGTATAATTTTGGGGCTTAGGTTAGGTTAGGTTATAGTGGTAGTCAGAAATTAAACCATTAAAAAATTCATGGTGATACCACACGGATCTATCTTCTTAATACTCGTTGAACCAGTTGAAGCTTTTGATAAAGCTTGAAAGGCTTTAAATGACAATGATTATGATATCGTTGAGATCATTGCAAAAGAAAGATATCAAATGGAGTTTTCATCTTTCAGAGAGAGCGTGGCATGTGCAGAAAAGGTGGAGAATAGTCCCCTCTTCCTCCTCGTCCAAGGTCCAAGCAGTTCTGCAGAAGTCTTTTTTTTTTTTTTTTTTTTTTTTTTAAATTCTGGCTCGCCAAGGCGATTTATAAAAGGGGGGGGTACTTCGACCTAAAAGATCTTTTGTACCGTATGGGCCAGAAACATTTTAAACTAGTAAAATTTCCACTTTCCGTGTAAAGCGGACAATTTTACCAGTAGAAGAATTCTTTATGTCCTCGGGGCTCAATTGTTCCCTGAGAAATATCTTCTTTTTAATTCCATTAAGGGCTGGGCATTCACATAAAATGTGTTCAGCTGACTCGTCCTCTTCAAGACAGAGTCGGCACTCAGGAGAATCTGCTATTCTCATTTTGTGTAGATGATAACTTAAACCGTGGTGACCAGTAAGGTAACCTACTAGGTTTTTGATATCATGCCTTCTTAGGTTTAGACATTTGCTGGCATTATTATTGAAGGGCCGAATGGCTCGTTTGGCCTGTCTTAGACCTGGGATGTTATCCCAATAATAGATACATTTTCTATGTTCCCAGCTTTTAATTGCTGCCGTTGCTGCTGATCTAGGAGTGCAGCAGAAAGGTTCGGGACCTATGAAAGGTGTTTCTGAACCTTTTCTGGCCAGTTCGTCGGCCTTTTCGTTACCTTCTACCCCGACATGACCCGGAACCCACCATAATTTGGTCATTTATATTGATGCCATGAATTATTGCATGCTTGCTTATGAGACAGTGTCCGGTGATTACAACCAATTGTAGCACCAATGTGTAGTCTGTTCAGAGAGATCAAACATTTAGAGCGTTTCAGATCCAGCTTTGGCCAAATCTGTTTTGTCAATGGCCTCCATCATAAATATGAGTTTGCATGTAGCAGTTGGAATGCTTAGGGCACCTTTATCAGGTAGAAGGGGCAGTATGGTTCCTTTTTGGCGAGTTCATCGCTCATTTTTTCCTGGAAAAAAGACTAAGCTTGTGTTATTGATTGGAGGAGGATCAATGTATGGAATTTTATATTTCCTAGTGAATAGATCAAGCTCAGTTTTGTGGGGGTGGACACCTAACAAACAACGACCTGCCCATGTCGTTGGCTTATTTAGAGCGTTTCGGAAAAGTTCTTTCTGGGTGTTTAGGTGCTTCCCTGAGACGGCAATTGCAACGTCATCTGCATATGCAAACACCCTGCAGCCTTCTCTTTCCAGACACATTAGCAGCTCGTTCACCACTAAGTTCTAGTGAAGAAGGGGGAGGACTCCGGCTTGTGGGGTTCCTCTACTCAAAATTTTTGTGGCTTTATAAATATTTTTTTTGCGTTATTTCCTTTGGCGTAATTTTGCAGCGTCCGTTTTTGAAACCACATAAACGATTGGAAACGTATTGTTTACTGACGAAGCACATTTTTATATCGATGGATATGTTAATGAACTAACAATGAAGTCCTGTTTCCAACGCTATCAACAACCACGGTAGTAACGTGTGCAATTTCTGAGCGAGGGATTATTGGCCCTATATCCAGTGAAGAACAGATTTCTGACGTGTATTGCCGAATGATCGATGAGTTTTTGGTACCGTAATGCAGCTGATTCCCGGGTTCTACAACAGAACCTTTTATCAGCAAGACGAGGGCACTCCACACACAGCTAGAGTTTCAATGGAAAAGCTGGGAGTATTTTTTACATTGAATGAAAGAGATCTTACACCTGCAATTTTTTTATAGGGATACCTGAAGTCGAGGGTTTACGGGAACAATCCCCGAATAACTCAGGCCGTACAAGAAAATATCCATGGTGAAGTTGTTGCCAATCCTACCAGTTCTGCTTTATTTTGCCGAGTGCTGGATGATCAATAGAAAAGGGGAGCTACATAATATTTTTTTTTTTTATAATTTGCTTGCGCTAAATGGATTTCTTTTTTCTGTAGTGACACAGTACCCTTATAATGGTAAAACCACAGCGCAGGCATTTAGTTTGTTGCGCAAGTAGCTCCCAGCAATTCATTGCCTATTTTTGGGTGCTACTTACTGAAAGAATAGAAGGATAGCAAAGAAGTTTGGTGCGATGGGATTTTTTTTCTCAACAGGTGGCGCCTAAATTGCTTTAGGGAGATCAGTTTTTGTTGTGTGTATTCAATTTATAAAAATCATGGCCCTGGTCGGCATTCGAACGCACGACCTGCCAATCACTTTAGTGAATACACTACCATCGCACCATTGCCACCTGCTTGGGTTATTTTGAAAGAAAAATACTCCGTCGGATATTTGGTCCTGTGTGCGAGCAGGGAAAATGCAGGAGAAGATACAACCGTGAACTCTATGAACTGCATTAAGATGTGGATGTAGTCCAAAAAGCTAAATCACGTCGACTACATTGGCTTGGCCACATTGAGCGAAAATAATTATCCAGCCAAGAGGATCTTCGACTCCTAGCCCTCTGGTTCGAAAAGGCAAGGAAGACCGAACCTCCGTTTTAAAGACCAAGAAATCGCTGATGAAAGAGCGCTTGGTCTGGTGAACTGGAAGCAGCGTGCCTTTCACCATAGATTAGCAATATCTTCTTTTTTGTGGGGAATAATTTCTCTTAACATTTTATGATAATTCAAGAACCGTCATAATGGGTGATCGACAATTTCGTTGGTAAACTTGACTCAGTTTGCGACCGGTCCTTGACGAAATAACGCCAAAGTGCAATAAAGCCAAGTGCAAAAATAAAACCTCACACCTACTCCAAATCAAACAGTGACCCCAAGCAGGGGGTTGCAGGGGAGGCAGCCCCCCCCCCCCCAATCCCACCCCATAGGCATTGCACTGTTTAGGGAATCTACTTGCGATTTCGCAACTGATCCCATAAACACTACAATGTATAAGTGGGCCATGCTGCCCCCCTGCAACCCCCCCGCTTCGGGTCACTGTATGATTTGTTTTTATATATATATCAATTTATAAATCAATTTGTCAAAGAAGACACAATTCAATTCTTTAAAAAAAAAATAATCTAATTTTTCCCTCTCGTGTTAATTTTGAATTATTTTTTTAAAAGCTTAAATTTTATGTTATTATAAACCTTATGAAATGTTTCTGCTTTTTTTACCTGAATTTTTCTTTTATTTGTTTTAAATGTTAAGAAGTTAATGGAGATAGATGTTATTTGTCAGACTGATTTCTATCTATGTAATGTGGTTCTTCACACTGGACAAAATGTGCGTTTTTGAATCAAGTTCTACTTTTTAACACTTTGAACATTCCGCTCGAAATAGTGAACAAACTCGATATAGTGACCAGGACTGGTTTTAATTAGCTCATTAAATCGAGCGTCTATTTTATATATTTTTTTTGTTTGAGGGAAGGTTAGGTTAGGTTAAAAAGGGGTATGCAATTTGCACACAGCACTAGGCACCAGAAGGGCCCATCGCGATCCCTAGGGAACCACTTGAAAAAAACTTCAATTGGAGAAAAACCTAAAAACCTAAAAAACTTTTCCTAGACAGAGCCCAATCCTCCTGCAGAACTTAACCAGCTTCCTATGGTCTATGCCGCTCAGCTCCCCTAGTTCCTCGAAGAAGTATTCCCCTAGAATCCTCCTACGATTCCGTGCTATACCCTCGCACTCACACAATATGTGTGTTATGTCTTCCTCGGCTTGTAGATCACCACAGAACCTGCACGTGTCCACATCCACCAGACCAAGTCGCCTAGCATGCTTTCTTAGAAGACAGTGCCCAGACATAATCCCAATTACTGTTCTAAGCTGTTCCCTGCTCAATTTTAGAATTTCCTTAGATCTGTTCTTATCCAAATGGGGCCAAAGGGCTCTAGACACCCTATGTCCCACTATGTTCTGCCATCTGAGGTCAGCCATTTTTAAGATCTTTTCATTGATTTTTCCCTTAAAGACGCCCAGGGGTGGTTTAATGTTCACACCTCCGCTGTTTTCCAGCTCCCCTCCCTTTCTTGCTAGCTCATCGGCTTGCTCATTTCCCTCTATACCGCAGTGTCCCGGTACCCAGCACAGTCTTACCCGATTCCGTCTACATGCTGCTTTAAGCATTGTGCGACAGTTTCTGACTATCTCAGAGTTAATGTTAGCAGATTCAAGTGCCATAAGTGTCGCCTGACTGTCAATATAGATGGCAATGTCTCTTCCCGACAATGATCTCATCTGCACTATCTCTGCCGCCCTTAGAACAGCAAGAACTTCCGATTGGAAGACACTGCTTGTGTCCGGGAGTCGTATAGACTCTCTCAGGTCTGGATCAGCAGAAAAAATGCCAGAACCCGTTCTCTCCCCCGTCTTAGAGCCGTCAGTGTAGATAGCAACCTCGTTTGCTATTATGACTGCATCTCTTTGCCACTCCTCCCTTCGCGGGTATGACACCTCATAGGGGATGTCATGGTCGACCAAGGGGCAAATCTCATCAGTCCGTATAGGATTTCCGGGTAGCACATCAGCTAAGATCGTGCAATGCCCAAAACTACAGTCCTTAAACTGGCCTAAATTTTTTAGGCGCAAAGCGCTGTTGCCAGCAAGTTGCTTTATTTTTAAATCTAGCGGGATAAAGTGCAGGAAGGCATCCAGTGCTGCCGTAGGAGTGGTACGGATTGCACCAGTGATGGCTATGCTTGCCGTTCTCTGCACCGTTGCTAGTTTTCCAATTATGGTTCTTTTATTTGTTGCCCTCCACCACACAAGTGAGCCATATGTAAGTATGGGTATCACCACTACTGTATATATCCAGTGTACCATGGCGGGTTTCAGGCCCCATGTTTTGCCTATTGTTCTCTTACAAATAAAGAGGGCATTATACGCTTTCTTCATTCGTTCCCTTATGTTAAGATTCCAATTTAATTTTCTATCTAGGATTACGCCCAGATACTTCGCACTGTCCTTGAGGAGCAGTTCCTCTCCGTCAAGTTTCGGGAGATTGAAGTGCGGTAATTTGTGTCGTCTCGTGAACAGGACTAACTCTGTTTTCGAGGGATTGACATTTAGTCCGCAGCCCTTGGCCCAATTACTAATTTTCCTTAAGGCGGTCTCTGTGATCTCACTTAAGGTATTCAAATATTTTCCCTGCACTACTATGACCACGTCGTCCGCATACGCTGTGGCACTTATACCCATTGACTTAATTTCCTTTAGGACGTTGTCAATGACCAGTACCCACAGCAGTGGCGATATGACTCCCCCCTGCGGGGTTCCTCTGGTTGCAGACATCCTTATGGAGCTTTGACCAAGGGAGCAGTTTATGTTCCTGTTGGCGAGCATGTTGCATACCCAATTTATGATTCCCTGTTCTATGTTAGCGCCTGTTAATGCGCTTTTTATAGCTCTACACTCAACGTTATTGAAGGCTCCTTCTATATCGAGAAAAGAGGCCAAAGCAAATTCGCCGCAGTGTAGACTATTTTCAATTTTACCCACTACGTTGTGTAGAGCAGTTTCTACTGATCTACCCTTTAAGTATGCGTGCTGTGACTCGCATAAGAAACCATTGCTACATTTATTTCTAATGTGAGCTTCCACCAGACGCTCAAGGGTTTTGAGCAAAAAGGACGACAAACTGATTGGTCTGAAGTCCTTAGCCGTCGTGTGACCCTGCTTGCCGGCTTTGGGTATAAAAACAACCCGGACTTCTCTCCAGGCTGTTGGAATATGCCCTGTTCTTAGGCTGAATCTCAGTATATCCAAAATCTTTTGTTTTGCATGCTCTGGCGCTTTTTGGAGCATGATCGGTAGAATACCATCCGGCCCTGGAGATTTATACGGTTTGAATGTATGCATGGCCCACCGTAACTTTTTTCGGTTGATGATATTGTCAATTTCTTCCCACTCGAAAGAGGGACAGTCGACTTCCTCCTGCCCCTGTAGGCCTAGGTCCGTTGTGGTTGTGGAACCGGGGAAATGGGTTTCCACCAGGGTAGCCAGAACCTCCTGACTACTCACGGCCCATGTCCCGTTGCTATTTTTTAGGTAGCTAGGTACGCTAGCCTCCTTTGAGAGCATTTTACGCAGTCTCGACGCCTCTTCAGTTGACTCAATAGATTCACAGAACTTTTTCCATGAAGATCTCTTGGATTTCCTCACTAAGTATTTAAATTCCCTCTTGCTTTCGCTATACTCGTCCCATGTGGTATCGTTTTTAATGAGTTTTGCCCTATTATAAAGTTTTCTTACCTCCCTTCTTTTAAGGCCGATTTCCTTATTCCACCACTTCGGTTGAGCCCTTTTTGGCTTTTTGTTTGCCGGGCATGCCTTTTCGAACGCTGTGTTTAGGGTTCTGCTCACGGCTTCTACTGCCCTATCTAAGTCCACCATATTTTCGCCGGTGATCGGCTGGGTATCTAAACGTAGATTAATGAAATCTATGTATTTATCCCAGTCTGCCTTTCTTGGGTTTCTATAGAAATTACACGCCCTATGCTGAAAATTAATTTTGAAGCGTATCCATCTGTGGTCAGACAGAGATGCCTCATCAACTACCCTCCACTCCCTGATTTCCATTTTGTCTGTGTTGGAGACAAGTGTAACGTCTAAAACCTCCTGTCTGTTACGTGTAACAAAAGTAGGTGAATTCCCTCTATTACATACCGTAAGGTTGGACAATATAATAAAATCATAAAGACACTCACCCCTTGAATTTGTGTCTCCACTACCCCATTGGGTATGATGGGCGTTTGCATCACAGCCCAGTACGTGCATCCAGTTTTGACCAGCCAAGTCCTTTAGATCTTCCGCTATTACGACCGCAGAGTCGTAGGGAAGATAGGCCGAGGTCAGACACAGAGATTTTCCATCTTCCCTCTCGCAGATGACCGCCGTCAAGTCGCCAGAGCTGTAATTATTCAAAAGAAATGCCTTTATGTGGTTTTTAATAAGGATACAAGTCCTGATTTTACCTTCCGCCTTGTAGAACAATGTATAGTTCTTTTGCCGGAGCCCCTGAATCACGTTCTTATTGATCCAGGGCTCCTGTATGAGTACGGCTGCAATGTCCTGCCTAATGACGTACTCCATCAGACAGGCCGTCGCAGCCCTACTGTGGTGCAGGTTTATCTGCAGCACTTCCATCATCATCATGGGGGGGCTCCTCCTCATCTCTGCCCTTGGTCGATGTTTTGACCATCAACCTCCCCATGCTGTATCTTACCATCCCATTGGATTTCTTCAGGTATGGAAGACATTCCTTATTTAGGGCCAGTAGGAAGTGTTGGCCGTATTGCCGTCTAGGCCCCGTCTTTAGGACCCTCCATGTATCGGCTTTAAGTTCCCGATTTTGAACATGTAGGAGCCCTAGGAGCTTCTCCGGGTATGTGTAGGGACTAGGTACCCAAACCCAGGCTGTTGGCGGATTGTACTTTGCCAACTCGGCAACCGTTAAGCATTTTAGCTTAATACCTTCCCATGCATCGGATACCTCCGTGACGAAGTGTCTGAGGAAAACTACCGAAAGCTTGTTTCCACAAGCAACAACTTTGCGCCCGCCTTCCCAACCAGCGCCATCAAATTGAAGCTCCCCGTTTCCTGCGGCGGATAGTTCCTTCCACAGGGCGTCTTGGAACCTCTCCTCGACGTTTTTCCACTGGTCGATTGTGAGACGACCGCAAGGCTCCAGCTCGTTTATCACAGCAACGAGATGCTCGTCCTTCGGGTCGCTGTGTCCGCGACGCATTGCCGGTGTGGTCGCAGCCTTCACCTTTTTCGCTGCGTTGGACTCGGCGGCATCGTCGGATCTGCCTCTCTTGCTGTTGAAACTCGTCTTCCTTCCCGAGTCATTTTTCCCTTCCTTAGCTTTTGCTGCGTAGGAGGTGGAGGGTGCAGTCAGTTCAACCTCCACCTCCTCATTGGCCAGCTTTTTCCCCTCCTTTGCTTTTTTCAGGTCGGCCAGAAAAGTCTTGGCCCTCGCAAAAGCTGCCTTTTCCCAGTCACTGAGGGTGCTGGGTTCACAGCTCCCATACTTGGCTACCTTGCGATTTGCATTACGTAGCAAAGCCTTAGCCCTTTTTTGTGCGCTCTGTTTCGCACTCTTCGTTGTTATATTAGAGGAAACTGCAGACGCAGCGGCTGAGCCAGCTGTGTCTACTTTTCCCTCTATTCTTCCTGTCTTTGTTGACGCTGCTTCCAAGATGGTCCCAGGAACAGCGGATGATCCTGCTGTCCCGGGCATCTCTTCGGCTGCCTTCTTGCCCTGTGTGTCTATGTCACCGATGAGAGTTCCAGCCTGCTCACCGGTGACTTCGCTGTCGCTAGTGAGGGTTTTAACCGACTCCTCACTGTCGCTAGCCAAAAGCGCCGTTTCATCCAATTCCTGTGCTAGAAGAGAGATAGATGAAGATGATAAATCGTCCTCACATATCTCCTTCTCCCCCTTGACAGGAATTGCATTTTGTTTTTTTATAATTTTTTTTTGTTTTTTTTGATTTTGATTTTGTTTTGTTTGTTCCATTTTTAGTTTTTAGTTTAGATTCCCACGAGTAAGGCCGGAAAAAACAAGGTCAGCCCAGGCAGCGCCGCCATACCTGGGTAAGGCTATATACAACAGGCCCGCGCCAAGGCGCCTGAGGGAGCTCAGTTAACGGTTGGTTTAACCCCCAACCTTTCATCCCTGGGCACGGTTTACTAATTCGCTCACACCAACACTGGAGTTAGGTTTGGGTAGGGATAGGAACAGGGGTAGGGGGGCATTGGGGGGGAGTAAGGATATTGGGAATGGCGAGGGGGGGCATGGGATCGGACGGAATGTCCTGGCCAGCTCTTGGTTAGCGCTCATCAGTCGGTCTGTCTGCCATGGGTGACCCTTCTGACGACAGAAGTCGTCGACAGCATAGCCCGTTGAATCTTTGCGCCGTAAGCCGCCGCACCGGCACCATCGAAGGCAATGATGGTACACACGTCAAGGTGACTGACCTTCGCGGGGTTGTTTGAGGGAAGCTAATGGTAATACTGATCTTGACCCTGTACAAAGGACACATTTTATTCTGAAACATCCTTCCTCATGCGAAAATCTTCATTAGATTTAATTTTTGCTTGAAACTTAAAATACCAGACAAAAGTTTAAAATGTTAAATGCCAGACACACTGTAACAATGTCATTTCATATTTTCGTCGTTTCTCTGTGATATTTTAAAGAATTGTGTAAGCATGGGTATGACAAGCCAATAGCCACAGCATGTTTGATATTCAGGACTGTTACCATAGGAATCAACTATAAAGTCTTCGCCATCTCCTTTTATACTTTTCATTGCGCCTTGCGTCGTGTTCCAATTCATGCGGCCTTACTTCTTAACGCCTTAACCTCATGTAGATGATAATGATGTTGATTATGAAGTAGATTTTCTTTATTTATTTATCTGCCACTTCTCGAGTGCATCATATAGCCGAGCCTAGTCATCCCGCAGCTAGCTAATATTACTATGTGATGCGCACACTGTTAAAGTTAAGAACGCGGAAGGAATATGAAAACCAATTTTTTATACCCTGATGTCCTTTAGCTTTTGTTATTTTCACTCAGACACAGTCGCATGTACACAGAGAGCGAAAGAGATAAATATCCATTGTGCATTGCCTTTAACGATGCTTAAGAAATTCTAGGTGAATTGCAGGAAAATGCTTTCTATTTGAGTAGAATTAAATTGAGATGGAATGTTTCCAATGACCATGAGATGGATTATTGTCCACCCCAGGAGAGAATGCTTAAACACTAAGGGATGCGAAGCAGTTTTAAAATTACCAATGAGCCATGACCCACTTGACTTGGCGAGGCAACTTGAATGATATTCTTAGGATTGCATGCTCAGCTTCTATGTTTTGTGGCTATACTCTTCTCGAAAGAAAATAGAATAATGGAATTGGAAATTACTTTGATGTTAGATTAATGGAATACGGCTTTTTTGCGGATGTCGTGAAATTTTAAATAATTCTGATAGCAGTTAAAGGTTATTACGTTCCACTTGGCGTTTCGGGATCGGGATACAGCCGACTCAGGGAAGATGGTAACTGGGCGCCACGCGATTTATTCCGAATCCCGAAGTCCTTTTCGGAAGAATCGCGACTGCCGAAAAGGGTTACTTACCTGTTAGAATTTGATCAAAAAAAAAACAGCAAAACTAGAAGTTCGAAGATTTATGATATAATTCAAATAACCACTTATTGCTTAACCTAATGTACCCACACAAAAAAAAACTGAAAAAGGTAACCAGATACTACCTTACCCAAAAGAGTCGCAATATTGCCACCCCTTTGTACACTCTGACCCAACCTGATCCACGGGTAGGAAAACCATTTGAAGTCTCAAGATAAAATTAACCAAAAACATAGGGACGGGCTACAGTCCGCTTGGCCGAACTGTTGGATACCCTATTCTTATTCCAATCCCTTATAAGTGGGCGTGACAAAAGTCTAAGTATGGTTGAAATGTTAACAACGCTCTACATATTTTCTTATATAACATTTAAAGGATTTTATCAAAAAAAACGCTCCCTAGCTCAAACTTGGGTGTTTCAATAAAATTGTTTTATTTAATTGTGGGCGTGTCAGAAGGCGGAGTTAAAAAAAATTAACACATGAGCATAAAGGGCCCCTAGATAGTATATATTATAAATTTCAGCTCCCTAGCTCAAATTTTGAATTTTCAAAAAAAAAAAAAATTATTGTGGGCGTGTCAGTTTGCGGATTTTGAAAATATTTACACATGAGCATAAAGGGCGCATAGAGAGTATATATTATAAATTTCAGCTAACTAGCTCAAACTTTGGATTTTCAAAAAAATTGTTTTATTTATTTGTAGGCGTGTCAGTGGGCGGATTTTGAATTTTTTTTATCCCGAGCAGTTTTAGGAGTCATAGATCATATATAAAAAATTTCAGCTTTCTAGCTCAAAATTCGATTTTTTCCAAAATTTTGTTTTTTTGAGTTTGTGGGCGGATTTCAAAAATTCGTAAACTTGATTATTTCGGGACCCTAGAGAGTATATGGTTAAAATTTCAGCTCTCTAGGTCCAGTTTTAAGGCCTAATTTTTGCCGACGGACGGACGGACGGACATGGCTAGATCGACATTACTATCGATGCTGATCATAAATATAGTAACTTTTAGTGGTCTACGAGCAATATTAAGGTATGTTACAAACTATGCGTCAGAATTAATATACCCTTAGAATAGGGTATAGAAATAAATCTAATTCGAACGACTTAACCTATATATACAAGGAAAGAGAGAAAAAAAACGAAAGGAAAAAAAAGTAAATGTTAAAAATGTAATAATGAAAAAAAAAGAAAAAAAGGTGCATTAAGGCTAAGGGATTAAACTATATCATAGATGTATAAAAGGAAAAAAAAATATGCATGAATTCATAAAAAAAAGATCTGCATCGCGGCGTCTCGAACCGTCACCGTACGGGGATATCCAAAATAAGGAGAGAGTAAATAAATAAGAAAATGCGACTGGTTGGAATTCGAACCCAGGACTAACGAGTGTCGAGCCAAAGGTCTTGCCACGGTGCCAAGCTCCGACCAGAAATTATCGTTGCCGGCAACGGGCGTCACTTGAATGATCGCGTATATGTATGTCCACTCGTGAGGTCTATTTCACGGTTCCATGGTCGACTGTCCCGTTATCGTAGCAAAACCTCCTCCTGGCTTGTTGAGCCCTGGTAAAATCACGGATATGCGAAGATTAATACTCTTACTCACGCACAGGTTACTTAAAGTCGACGACAAGCTAACATCACTCGCTATTATTATTTTGTAATTGCACCTTCAATAAAAGGAATCCCAATAAACTATAGCCGTAACGATCACGGTTGGACTTCAACACTCCTGTCCTCCATTTGACCTCTACGAGCCAGGCATTTAAATTTATTTTACAAAAAAAAAAACAATAAAAAAAAGAAATCCTATATTCAGGCTGGATTGAGCCATCCTAGCTTCGGACCCGGGTACTGGACCCAGCTCTCAGGCTATACAGCACTTGCGGATTGGGTGGTATTCAAATCCTATACATGAAGTACCTTTTACAACCATAACGCAGAAAGAAAGCTGAAGAGGAGTGAAAACTTCGGAAAAACCTTGGCTATAATAAGGTTACCGATTAAATGTGTACTGTAGACATCTTCATTTTCTTATTCCTTGACGGCGAAGTTATGATCAAAATTAAAGAGACCTTAAACCTTCTACCTTCCTACCTGTCCACTTGTCCGCCTGTGGGGTAGTCGCTTTGAACTCAACAAACATCAGCAGGCATCTCGGTTTCCGATCGATTTTTTTTTTATGAAGACAATCAAATGCTGGTGTTATGTTGTTTGATCGTCCTTTTACGACACTGGTGATATTAAGTCATGTCAACGGATTTGCATGCACTTTTGTGGATGAGTTACAAGATGTTAAATGTTTTGCTGGGCTCACTTGAATAGTATTGTAAATGTGATGTCTCCATTAGAAATCTCAAACGAAATCAGTGTTTGGATTGTACCGTTATATAAAATGGAACAACAAAAATAAAAGAAACATCTTCAATGTCATAGCTGAAAACCCCTAAATACGAAGTTTGAAGAATATTTATTCACTTGATAGGGCAGGAAGATAGGCGATAGATGGATAGACACTAGACAGACCGACGCAGAATTATTTTGGGACGTTTTTTAAACTTCTCTATCGTGGTTATATCATCCCCTATTTTCCGTTTTAGCTCGAATGGTTACCACAATTGCAACGTCTTCTTCCTAAGTACCGTAAAATCACAACTTTTGAGATTTGGCAGGATACTACATATTATTCTTATGACGTATTTATGATTGGAAACAAATCTACTAAGGGGACTGCGAAGATTTGTGATTCTATATATTTATTAACTTCCCGGCGGAAGTTGTTGTAATTGGGCCGATTTTGTGAATCGCGGATTTTGACATACATATCTCCGCGTTTCAAGGTCGTCAGAATCCAAATCCAACGTTTTTATAGAGATGTCTGTCTGTGTTTATGTACGTATGTGCGTATGTGCCACGATTATCTCGAGAACCGGGACCGGGTTTATTCGAGCGTAATTACGTAACTCAGAACTGATTAAGTTTCCAGCGAAATCGGCCCATCCAATTTTTGTTAGTATCTAAATAAACAACTAAAATAATTTGCCTTTAATTGTACTATTTCTTGTCATTTGTCATTGAGCAAATCATTATTACATTGTGCTCCGTTATTTCGTATAGGTACATGTAAATTTACAGGTCTCCGTGTTCATAACAATGGTTGCATTAATATATATCACACTTCGCTGTTATTAACAACATTTAATTTCCATGAACAATATTAAAGAGCATTATTTAATATTAAATAATTCTTCACCATATCTTATGGTTAACCACATTTCAAAAATTTACCACTAATTGCATAAATCCTATTGATCCCACTGGGAAGTTAGTCGTGTGAACCTTGCGGGTCGCACCCAGACCACTTTTATTATTTTGTTTTATGGCGTTTTTTAAAGAAGTTATGGGTAACTTTAACTTGACTTTTAAATTAATTTTTTCGTTCGTAATTAAATATCAACTAACATACTAGACAAAAATTGTTAAATCTAACTTAAAAATTAACAGGATACTTATTGTAGATTATTGCTCCTTATGCGGATACTCTCAATTTAACTATGTATATCTTATAATTATTGCCTTTCGGCCTTAAAACTATTTTACGAACTAATTTTACATGATGTTTTCATCGAGAAAAATTATTAAAAAAAATCGGCATCTTTATTAAGTTTTATATTTTTTTATATAAAAACAAATTACAAATTACAAACCTCCTATTGTACTTACTCAAACCACTTACCATATTCTGACTATAATTAGGATTCTGAGCACTCATTGCATCACGCAATAAGTGGTCAAAATCCCAATTGCTTTCCCGCTCGTGCACACGCGCAGCCGTGAGCTGGCTGAAGCCTTACTTCGTCAGTCAACCCCCGAAAACACCACCACGAGTTGGCGAGCTTGGCCTCTCCCAGAAACGCCCTAGCTAACTTAAACTAACTTATAAACTAAGAGGATGTTACCTAGAGTAACGCACCATCCTGGGAGGGCATGTTGACCCCTATCCTCTCAAAAAGCCACCAAAATTCGGTGAACTGCCTTTTCGTATCGAATTTATCCCTCTCTATTGCGGTACTAAAATGAAGGAGTTCAAGAGCATTGGCGGCAACCATGAGCGATGATCGGCCTTATAAGGGCCCGTAGCATGTTGCCTTCACTCTGGAGTCAAGTTGACCGCTATGAAACAGTCTCCTTGTCAGAGCATACGCCTTTTTGGCCCTGGAAAGGCAAGCAACTATATGTCTATCGAAATACAGATACTGGTCAAGCCAGATACCCAGATCTGAACAAGATTGTTTCCGTCTTCTCTCCGCGCCAGTGGGCATATCAAAATCGAAACGCCTTCCCGACCACAGCAACGTCTTCAAAGCAGAGGTCCTGGCAGTGACAACAGCGGCCCGTGAGTCTGTGGTAATGGTAAAACCACCCGATGGTATTACCTTTTTTATCGACAACCAGGCAGCAATAAAAGCCTTAACTGCAGCAGAAATAATATCAAAGCTTGTGAAATGGTTTTCTTGGTACTCAGCATAAGTTATCGCTCTGCTGGGTTCGGCGACATGAAGGCATTCTATGCAACGAGAATTCGGATGAATTAGCAAGACAAGGTTCGGCAGCTGTGTCAGAACAAGCTGATCGCTCTGCACTCATCCCGCCATGCACACTCAGGCTTGAAGCAGGGAAAAAGGGAATAAGAGAATAAGGACGGCACTAGATACTTGCCAGACCACAAGAATGCTATGGCCAACCTTCAATGGAGCCAGAATTGAGAGTCTCATAGGTTAGTACTTGGTGCTCCGCGAAGGATATCCAAGTGCTCCACGGAAAAATAAAAAAAAGAAATAACAAAATTCCATTACATTAGTGACTAGTTAATTTTGTGCTTTTGAACTTGTCATTTTGATCGCACAAATCGAATTTGAAATGCTCATTTAAAAGAAATCAATACGAGTACATACAAACAAACTGAAAAATAATTCGTGTAAAAAGATGTGGTATGGGATGTAATATCAACATTATGGGAATCCCCGACAAATGAAAATTATGAAAGAGACGTTTCCAGAGACAACCATATCCGCTAACGCTAACTGGAATTCGTACTGGGATGACGTTTCTGTGGTTAGCGGAAATATTTCTGCTAACCAGAAAGACTTCATCCCGGTACAAATTTCAATTAGAGTTTGAACTTACAAAATCTCAAACAATTATTACTATAATAACCACTCAAAGACAGTGAACGAAAACGCGTTGATGGCGTCCTACTTAGTGAGTTTCCGACTGGCGAAACCCATACAATCGCTGAAAACTTAATCAAGCCATGCGCTAAGGACATTGTTAAGTGTATGTTGGGTGAATAGGCCAAAAAGTTAGTTGACACCGTTCCTTTGTCAAATAACACAATATCACGAAGAATCGGAGACTTAGCAGAGAATGTCAAAGCTACTCGCGAATAAAAGTCACAAAATTTGCGATGCAAATGGATGAATCAACGGATGTTGCAGGGTTGGCCATTTTAATAGTATTTGTGCGCTACCAATAGGTACCTACAGTCCTTTCAAGAAGATCTGCTTTTCTGCAAGCCGTTGAAAACAACAACAACTGGTGCTGAAATTTCTAAATTAATAGACAATTTCTTCATTGTGAATGATATCCCATGGGTTAACTGCGTGGATGTGTGCACAGACGGTGCCAAGGCCATGACTGGAAAAACGTCCGGTGCCGTCTCAATACTAAAACAAAATGCCAAAAAATGCAGCAGCAGTCACTGCGTTCATGAAAATAATTAACTTTATTAAATCATGACCTAAGAATACAAGGCTATTCAAAGTATTGTGCGATGAAATGGGTAGTCTAATACGTCTTTACTTCTTCACGCAGAAGTAAGTTGACTTTCTCGCGGCAAAACACTGACGCGGCTTCTCGAAATGAGGGCTGAAGTCAGAATCTTCCTAATTAACGACAACTTTGATTTGGGCGACAGATTGTGTAATGAGCGTTGGCTCTTGAAATTATCGTATCTAGCCGATATTTAAAAAAAAAAAAAAATGATTTGAGTGTATCACTTCAAGGAAAGACAATAACTGTTTTCGATGCCATTGATAAGGTAGAAGCATTTAAAAAAAAATCAAGTTTTGGGCGAAATCTTTAAATAATCGAAACCTAGACAGCTTCCCAATGGTCAGCGAATGTAAAGAGGAAATAGATTTAGGTATTCCTGACGACATTTGAAATGAGTTTCATGTTCACCTGCTAAGTTTGCTCGAAAGGTTTCACAGCTATTTTCCGGAAGAATATCACTCACTATATTAAAGCTTCTCTGATATCGTTGCAGTTTGAGTGCTTGATTGATTGATTTAACATCACATTCTTCTATAAAGGCAAATTTTGAAACGAAGAAGTCTTTATCAGAATTCTGGTGTACGTTGATGGACGAATTCAAAATTTTGCCAGATAAAGCCAAAATAATTCTTCTGCCGTTTACAACAACATACATGCGCGAATCAGGAGTCTCGATGCAGAGCCAGATATTCGGTTGCAGTTGTCCCAAATTCAACCAGATATACCAGCATTATGCAAAACCAAACAGGCACATTATTCTCACTAAAAGAAACTTTCTGAGCTTTTTATTGAATTACCATTGTTAACGATTAGAACGAATATGAAATTCACAACCAAAAATGTTCAATTAAAAGAATTCAACTTTATTGAATTTATCAAATTGGATACGAGTATATGAATTAACAAATTATAATGTACTTGATTTATTACCAAAGATCGGTCTTAACGCTGTTGGGATATTCTGCAAAGTGAACGAGAAGATGCTTGCACACTTGTCGCGAAACGAACGAAGGCACCAAAGAGGAATTGGTAAAATTAAACCACAAAAAAAAGGGTACCGGTGCAAGTGCGCGAGCATGTTCAATTGAAGTTCATTATGATCATTAATGCGTAACAAATTAACAAAAATTTACTAATTAGGTAAAGGAAACATAAATCATGGCAAGTACAGTGAATAACGGAAGTAGTTATACATATGAAACATGAATGAAAATTATGAATTTAATGTATATAAACCAAACAATTTATATGAAGTAAACGATAATTCTTTGAGGCAGTCAAAATAATAGATTATCTAGTTAAATAAGTAATTGAATATTTTAAACGATGGATCTTGAACATCTTGGCCCCCCTGGAACGAAGTTTCAGGAAGTGGGAAGAATCGCCAACTTTGAGATAGGCCGAATCAGTGTGCCTCTTGCAGTTCTGATATTTGCGACTCGTACTAGGTTGTCTGTCCCTCGGTTCACATCTTCAACTCGTCCGAGAACCCATTGTGTTGGTGGTAGCTTGGGTTCCTTAAGAACTACAAGGTCGCCGATTTTGAGGTTTGGTTGTTGATTTTGCCATTTATTGCGTTCTTGAAGTGTGGTTAGGTAATCAGTATGCCATCGTCGCCAAAAACCCTGTACCATACTCTGCAGCAAATTCCAGTGAGACAGTCGATTGGCAGGTATCGATTAGAGTGTAGGCTCCGGTATAGCGGTGAGTGGTTGACCTATAAGAAAATGAGTAGGGGTTTGAGGGTTCAAATCATCGTCAGAAAGACTACATAGAGGACGAGAATTTAGTATAGCTTCAATTTGACTCAGGACTGTGGTAAGTTCCTCAAATGTTAAGACGTTTTCACCAATCACACGTCGTAAGTGGAACTTCACGGACTTCACGCCCGCTTCCCATAACCCGCCAAAGTGCGGTGCCGAGGGGGGAATAAAGTGCCACTCGATGCCTTCTCGTGCTAGTGCAGCGGATACGGTGCCGCTGTGATGCTGAGACGTCACCAACTTGTGCATTTCGTCGAGACTGCGTCGCGCACCGTGAAAATAAGTACCATTATCGCTGTACATATGGGCACATCTTCCTCTTCTGGAAACGAACCTACGTAGGGCAGCGAGAAATACATCCGACGTCAAGTCACCCACTGGCTCTAGATGGAGCGCCTTCGTTTACAGACATACAAATAGCGCAATGTCAATGTACCTTCGTCAGCTTCGGGTTTCGACATCGAGAAAAGCGTATCATGATAGGTCCGGCATAATCCACCCCTGTGTTGAAGAACGGACGAGATGGTTGAATCCGCGCAGCTGGTAGATCACCCATCAGTTGGCTGCTACGTATACGACGTTGCATGAAACACGTTTTACACCGATGAATAACTTTACGAATGATATTACGACTGCCAAGAATCCAGTACTGTTGACGGATGATTGAAAAGGTCTCAGAAACACCTGTGTGAAGATTGCTTACATGGATATCAGTCACTATAAGAGAAGATATATTAGTGTCGTTAGAAATAATTATAGGATGTTTTAGATTATAAGAGATATTTGCGTGTTTTATTCTCCCGCCAACACGTAGAATTCCATCTTTGTCCACGAATGCAGCATACCGCAACAGCTTCGACTTCTTGGGAAGAGTTTTATATTTGATAATATGTTGAATATCTTCTCCGAACGATATATTTTGAGAATGCTTGATAATTAAAATCTTAGCATCTAGAATTTCACGAAGGGATAGATGCGACATTTCACGATCCGATTTTGGTTTTCGACAATTATGCACAAACCTAAGACAATAACCCACGACAAGTTGTAGACGAAACCAGGATGAAAGTTTTTGGATTAAAAGGGTTAGTGAATTAACTTCCGACGCAATGAACAACGAATGTCTAGGCACTTGTCTTTCTTCGCCTTCCACTAGATTATACTCCGACAGTCGCGGAGTATCAAATTTTGATACGGGCCAATCTTGTTGCGCTGAGACCAGCCAGTTTGGACCGGTCCACCATAGTTTATGACCAACAAGATATGACGGTCGAATACCGCGAGACGCACAGTCTGCAGGGTTATCTTCGGAAGAGACATAATGCCATGAGCTTCGAGGCACTGAGTCCAAAATTTGACCAGTGCGATTGGCAACGAATGTAGCCCACCGCCGAGGGGGTGAAGATAACCAGTGCAAAACTATCTCCGAGTCAGTCCACGCAAATGTCTTTGAACTGTTCGTGGTCATTGATGATTTAACGCGATTAAGTAAACGAAACAAAAGGAGAGCACCGCACAGCTCAAGACGAGGAATGGAAACGGGTTTTAACGGAGCTACCTTTGTTTTTGCAGCGATGATGGTGACCTTGTACTCGCCTGTGATCGACTTACTCCGAGCATACACAACAGCAGAATAAGCTACCGATGACGCGTCTGAGAAGCCTTGCAGCTCGATGCTATCCGATGACGAAAATACATGTCTAGGTACCCGAACCTGTTCGAAGAATGGAAGTTCTGTTCGATAGCAATTCCAAGTATCAGCTACATTAGACGGGGTGGTATCATCCCACCCTAATTTAAGCTGCGGAGACCAGAGTTCTTGGAACATTATCTTAAACGATACAACTGATGGTGCAAGCAGTCCGAGTGGGTCGAAAATTCGAGAGATTTCTGAGAGCAGTGTTCGTCGAGTGGATGATGAATTGGGAAGATGCGAATATAGCTTGTAAAATAGTTCATCACGAGCAGGGTCCCAATACATTCCCAGAACCTTTACCGATTTATTAGATCCTTCGGTGTCGATGACAGAATATTCGCAGTCTTCATTAAGTAGACGCGGGAGAAGTGTCGAACAATTGGAACTCCACTTTCGCAGAGTTAATTTCGCCATAGACAACAAGGAAACTAGCTCAGATTGAAGTTTTAAAAGAGTTTCAACTGAGTCAGTTCCTGTCATCACGTCGTCAACATACGCGTCGTTGAGCAAAATATTCGAAGCGCTTGGATAATCACCACGATAGTCATTAGCGAGCTGATTTAAGACTCGAACTGATAGGAACGGCGCACACGTTGTACCATACGTGACCGTACGAAGTCGAAAAAGCTGAATTTCGTCGCATGGACTTTCGCGCCATACAATGCGTTGAAAATCTGTGTGGAGATCATCCACCCAGATTTTCCGCAACATTTTTTCGACATCAGCAGTAAAAACGTAGCGATATCTGCGAAATCTCAAACACACCCCAACAAGATCCCTCTGAATTGATGGACCTACCATAAGTGTGCTATTGAGCGAGTTTCCGAGAGAGTCCCTTGCGGAACCATCAAAGACTACACGCAATTTTGTCGTAGAACTGTCTAATTTAAGTACTGCGTGGTGAGGGAGATAGAAGTGACGATTCGACGTAATGTTTATCTCACTGGAAGGAATGCGTTGCATATGTCCCAGATCTAGACACTCCCGCATGAAGCTTGCGTACATACGAAATAGATCTGGTTGGTTAGTAAACCGACGTTCCATTGACCGTAATCGCGACACGGCAGATGAGAACGTATCACCGAATGTAGGCAATGCGTTTTTGAAGGGTAACTGGACACAGTAACGTCCGTCAGGAGCGCGGGAAAAAGTTTGACGAAAGTGAGTCTCTGCGATATCCTCACCAACCGTGTTGTCTAACACTGGAGTAACCTCCTCTAACTCCCAAAATGCTTGTAGAAGATTGTCGATGTCGAATGTGGAGTGAAGCGAAGGTAAGGATAGAGTTGGTGTTGAGCGATCAGTCAAAAGTTCCCCTGTAACAACCCATCCAAATGACGTTTCTTGGGCAAGAGGTGTTCCGTCAGAACCTCTAATTTGGTTCCCCTTTAAGATGTTCTACAATTTATCTGCGCCTATTAGAACGTCAACATGTCGAGATAAGTTGAATTCAGGATCAGCTAGATCCAAATTCCGAAGATGTGAATAGGATGACGCGTCGAAGGATTGACTGGGTAGATTCGAAGTGATTTTGGGTAGAATGTACGCGTCGACGAGAAGATGGGTTAAATTAACCCGCGATAGAAGATGAATGGATACACGGCCTCTGGTGTGTCCAGCTTCTGTTGAGGATACCCCGACGATTGGTATTCGTGCATGGCTTCTGGTAAGACCGAGTCTTTGTGCAAATGATTCTACTATCAACGAATTTTGTGAACCAGAGTCCAATAATACACGGCAATTTATGAGATTTCCTTGAATGTCCTTAACTTTAGCTATCAGCGTTGGAAGAAGGGTTTGTCGATTATCGAAATGGTTTTGTTGCGAGTGATTGCTTACAATGGTACTAGAACTTGGACTAGGATTAAGATTACAGTTGGTTTCAGGTGCCACAGGCTGCACAACGTGCTGCGGAGGCGATGTGGTTGGCTGCATATCTGCATGCACAAGCGAATGATGGCGAGATTTACACGTGCGACACCTAAATGTGGACCTACACCTGTTTGACGAATGCCCGGTTCGTAAGCAATTGAAACAAAGGGAATTACCTTTCACGAATTCACGACGACGAACAGTGGTTAATGAAATAAATTTTGTGCACTGACTTAATAAATGTTCTTTTTTGCACATTATACAACGATGAATAACAGGATGTATTTTAGCCACATGGGCTCGAATCGATGTTGGATTTTTAGCACGCGGTTGTACCGACCGACTTAGAGATTGGCATGCTTCTAATGCATTACATCGAAGCTGCAGGAAATCTATTAGCTCCTGAATGGTGCAGTTACCTCGAGTGCCTACTTCCTGCGCCCAAGCCTCGTTGCTATCTTGGTCGAGTTTGAGAAGAATTAGATACACTAACCATGGATCACGACTCATTGACTTTAAAGCGTTTAAAGCGCGGATTGTTTCATCAGCACCATCATAGATTGTTCGTAGTAATGCCACATTACTTGAAGTCATTTTTGGAAGCGACAAAAACTCCTGAATATGCGAATTTACAATTAAACTAGACCGATCATAGCGCCTTTCTAAACGCTCCCAAGCAACTATATAATTAACATCCGAAACAATTAAATGACGAACTACATTTGCGGCGTCATCGCGAAGCAAAGATTTAAGGTATCGAATTTTCTGAGTACCTGATAAAGTTTGTTGATTGTCTATAGATCCCACAAAAAGATCTCTGAACCCTGGCCACTCTTTATAATTTCCAGAAAAACTAGGAATATGCAAGTTCGGTAAAGCTACTGATGCCGACTGTGTAGTTTTGTCAAATGTTTCTAGAAAAGATGCTTGTTGATTAGCTAACCTTTCTATCGAATCATTATTTTTCAACGCGGGCTCTAAATCCGCTAAACGCGCGCGAATAACTTTTAACATAGCACATTGAGCGCTAAAATACTTTGATTCATATTCTGTTATATCTGCATATGAATCTACGTAGTTTGGGTCATCAGCGAATTCAAATAGTTTTTCTTGAAGCTCACGGAGCTGCTTCCAAGCGTCCTCGAGAGTTGTTAGCCGAAGTTCCAAGAGTTCTAACCCAACTCTATCATCAATCGCTTCTGCAAAACTTACCGACCGTGTAATGCACGCCTTAACTGTACCAATCTTTTTCTTAATAATATTCATTTTATTGTCTGTAGAATAAGCCAAGAAATTATATATCACAGGACAACGATACACGTGTTATGCGAACAATTGGATTCACGAACGATTATTTTAATAATCTCCACAATCAGTCAAATGTTATATATTTTTTATTCCGGTTTTGCTGGACCACTAATAATATTAACGATTAGAACGAATATGAAATTCACAACCAAAAATGTTCAATTAAAAGAATTCAACTTTATTGAATTTATCAAATTGGATACGAGTATATGAATTAACAAATTATGATGTACTTGATTTATTACCATAGATCGGTCTTAACGCTGTTGGGATATTCTGCGAAGTGAACGAGAAGATGCTTGCACATGCACACTTGTCGCGAAACGAACGAAGGCACCAAAGCGGAATTGGTAAAATTAAACCACAAAAAAAGGGTACCGGTGCAAGTGGGCGAGCATGTTCAATTGAAGTTCATTATGATCATTAATGCGTAACAAATTAACAAAAATTTACTAATTATGTAAAGGAAACATAAATCATGGCAAGTACAGTGAATAACAGAAGTAGTTATACATATGAAACATGAATGAAAAGGCAGTCAAAATAATAGATTATCTAGTTAAATAAGTAATTGAATATTTTAAACGATGGATCTTGAACAACCATTATGTAGGTATATATAATTTGATAATATTATTGAATTCCTTATGTTCTTAAATTAACATTAGCCGTGTTTCTTAGCACGCGGATATAGGGATCATTTGAAATTTGCATGTAAAATACAACAACAACTTATCCTATATACGCTAACTTTAGCGGGGATAGCTATCGCCGCTAAGTCAGTAAGCGGGGATAAACAGTGCTTCCAAAACCTATTTTCTTCATTTCTGATGAACCGATACGATGAATTTTTCAGGAAATGTCAAAGTTTGACATCCTCCGACCACTAACACATCCCGCCGAATATTTTGTTGGTGATTTTATTATTATTTTTTTTCAAACTTCATTATAAAGGTAATTGAATTTAGCAAATCTGTTAATGTGAAATTGTTTTTCATAATTTTAGAATATGCTTGGCATAAATTTCAATTGGCGGAAGTAAATATTTTTCAATTTCAGGATTTTCAATACAAATTTCTTAACTACAACTTACAGCTGTGTCACGGTGCATGTCATAGGTGCATGTGTGCTGCCAAGTTTTTTTTTGATGAATTCTTAAGCGGCGATGGTCGTTTTCTGATGCCATCCCTATATCCGCGTGCAAAGAAACACGGCTATTGTTCTTGTTTTTTCGTTGAAGTTACTTGTTTTACTTGAATTTAATAAAATATGAAAAAAACAGTTATTGCATTTTCTACACAAACATAACTGCGAAAAAGAGCATAAATGCAACGATGTGCTCCGCGAGGAATTGTTCACCTAAAAAGTGCTCCGCGACTAAAAAATTTTAGGAACCGCTGCTCTAGAGAATACAACCCACTTCCTGTGTCATTGCCCGGGTATCCCACACATCAGGTACAGATTCCTGGGGAGACATCTCTTCCACGACCTAGACGAGCTTTCCAGCACACCGATAGACAGGATAATGAACTTCACCAAATCCATAGGATGGTTTGTATCGAACAACACAGTGAGGAATTAATCTCAGTTTTTGTAGATTATGGTTAAAAATGAGTAAGGGACAACCCTCCTCCCCCGATGGTCATCACATATGTCAGTATTGACCTGAGTGTGGCACTAAGCCAGCACGCCTACCTAACCTAACCTAACCTTCCGTCTTCTGAAAGTTGATTTTCAACTTCCAGTCAACGCAATATCGCTTAATTTGAACGAAGCCACCATGCAAAAGATTGTTAATGACCTCGACTTTAGGACCTGGTCTGTATGCCACCAAATCATCGGCATACGCTATAGCATGTCTGAGTGAGCCTATATGTAAAGCAGGATCGGAGAATTCACCGCCCCCAGCTGTAAGCCGCTTTCAATTTCAAAGACTATGCTCAAAGTCACGTTGCCACATTTGACAACGAACTTCTTTCCCGTAAGCATATTATAAATTGCATATAGCAAAGGTTTGTGCATCCCCCGCCTGGTCAACTTGTAGAAAAGTCCCTCTTACCATACGGTGTCGAAAGCCTTCTAAAAATCAACCAGGCAAGCACCCGTGCATTGGTTCTTGCATTTATTCCACTGAATGTCGGAATCAGTTTCGAGGCGGCATGCATAGTGTCATGCCCCGCCCTGAAACAAAACTGGTTGTTCGGAATTATGTTATTGTCCTTGACCCACTTCAACAGGGCTCTATTGACAACCTTATCAAAGACCTTGCTAATATTCGGATTTCGGAAGCAAGATGTTATGGGTAATTATAATTAAGTCATAGTGGTCCCTAACACTGACTGACCTTAAAAAATACTTTTATATCACCGGCGAAGACAGTTTTTTTTCGTAGGATTGTAATCGATCAACAAAATATGAGTGGATACGCCCATTAAAGATAGATAGATAGATGTTTTATTTCGTATATAAATGTTATTTACAGAATTTTGTTATTGCACATTTTACAGAGATTTGATAATAAATTTTATCTTTCTACTGAAACATTATTTACAATTTAGATTAAGAATACATACAGAAAAAATTAGATTAACTTGAAGGAAAATACGAAAAAAAACCTTCAATATAAAAAAAAGAAAAAGTAAAAAGATTTATATAAATATAAATAGTGCCTACAAATTAATAATTAAATAGTTATCTTAATACTAAAAAAAATATCACAGGTGAATAAATAAATTTTGCATAAATAAATTAAAATAATTAATAAATAAATAAATAAACAAAAAAAAAATAAATAAATAAATAGGTAAATAGATAAATAAATAAATACATAGGCAAACAAATAAAAAGGTAAGTTAACAAATAGGTAAATAGATAAATAAACAATTGATGCAATAAATTAATAAATAAATAGGTGAATACATATATGAAAAGGAATATAAACAAATAAATAAATAAGTTAAATAAGTTAATAAATAGGTAAGAATTTAAATAAACAAGTAATCAAATAATTAAATCAGTAAATAAACAAATTAACGAATAGACAAATAAATAAAAAATAAAAATGGGATGAATACAAATTGGTACATCATTAATATATACATATAAGTTATGCTCGAGACTAACCATAAATTAAAAAAAAAAACAGCCATGAGGAGAATTAGCTTAACAATACGCCCATTAAAGGAAATTGTGACATATTATATCTCCTTCAATGCAGCAACACCAGCGGTTGGTCAATGTTATTTGGAAACATCAACATTTTATGCGAAAGACTTGCTGCAAGCAAAACTTGCATGGCGTGACGACCCGAAAAGTCCTTTCATGCAAGCGATTGCTTCAAGTGATTTGCTTGCATGCAAACGTTTGCACTAGACTCACTCGCATGATGTGACTATAGGTACTCTGTCCCGAATTAATAGTCAGTACAGTGAAGATAGGAAGTTTGCTTCTCCCTCTGGCTATAATGCACTACATAAACTTGTCGTTCTTTAAATCTCTCTCATAGCTTCCAATATTGACAGTCACAAATCAAGGAGACCACCAAATGGTGGCATACTTATAGAACGCAGCAACGGTATTTTTCTCTCCCCATAAACGCTGTACTGACTATTATTTCCGGATAGAGTATAGTTCATGCAAGCGTTTGCATGCAAGCAAGTCACTTAAAATTATTTGCTGCAAGCGCTTGTCGCTTGCACGGTCTGTACAAGCAGGTTTTTCGCCTGCGCACAAAACAAACGCATGTTTTTCGATCAAACGACTTGTGTGTGTTAAAGCGAAACGAACATAAATTGCATTGTTGATGTTTGTCGATTCTCTCGAATGTTGATTTCCTTGATAACCGGTTTGACTGTTCATATCGTCCACACACAGCAACGCAGGGAAGAAACTCCTTTTCAAACGAAACAAACAGAAGAGAACGACCACGATGCAAGTGTTCTTAAAGCAATCGCAAATTTTTGCCCGCACCTTTAGTGTGCCAATACATTTTGTCTGCCGCTCCAAATGAAACTTTAAATCAACCTTTGCATTGAATGCGGTTAAATTCAAATCTGACAGTTAAATGTTTGTACATATATTTTGTTTACCATATCTCAATAACCAGGTTTCAAACCAGAAAATAATTGTCCTAACATGGCAGGAGAGGCCGTTAAGACAGATTAAATGTTTTATTGATTTTTGGTCAATTTAAGGAGACCAGTTAATGTTAGGGTATTTTACGATATAAAAAGGGATTATGGCCCTGGTGTTTAAAAAAAACACCTCTTTTGACCCTTTTCAATATGTTTATTTTAGCTTTTTGTATTCGTATAACAAACAAAACAATATTTCAACAAATGCTATTGATTTACTCATTAGCAATCGTTCACAACAAAAACGGAAATCGATTCATCATTCATTTCGGTGTTATACAAAAAATTACCAATAATGTTGTTGTATTGTGTTCAGGCGATATTATATTAACACACATTCACCAAAATTCCTGTATGCAATGTACGTTCTCTATGTTGGCTTTAAAAACTTTCGCTTCAAAATGTATAAAGTTCTAATGTCTCGTTACAATTTGAGATTTGTTTTTTTTTTTCTCTGTGACTCTTTTTATCGATTTTCGCAAACTTTTCAGCGATGACTCCAACTGAAGTACAAGTTAAAAAACTTGAACATCCGATAATGGGATAACTTCAATAACGTGATGGTGCACATTCGACAATATTCTAGCTGTTTCAACTCGCAGTTATGGATATGGACCCTAAGACGATTCAACAGCTAAGGGAAGAGATCACCATTTTATTGGAAATTCTCGTCTTAACACTGAAGCGGATTTTTATTTTTCCCACAGATGGACCCCCCCGCACACGAAGCTGCGTTGTACAATGTACATGTCTACTTGACTGATGGTTAATTGCATATCATGCATTCCACAAAGCTTAGATGAGTATTATTTACCTACCGAAGCTAAAAAGACAAGGAGAAACGATTATATCCCTCACTTTGCAATGGTAATGTGAAATCAAGCAAAACAATTAAATCAAATATTATTCAACCTAAAAATCAACAAACAAAAGCCACAACTCAAATTATGCGAAAATCATTCTGTCACATTATCCCGTCACGTAAAGTCATGAAACCACCAACAACAACAAGCAAACAAAATGACTTCTTTCATTACAACCAAAAAGAGTAATCACACCTTGAAGATAATACACCTTCTTTTCAGCTCAAAATACTCCTGTAAGGAGGTGGCCAATCCACTTCCATCGCAATAACAACCTCCGTAAACTTTATTTGTATGTCGTCCCTTGCGCTGCAAACTAGAGTCGCATACAGATTAGGAAGAAAACTTCAAAGGAACGTGCTTCAATACTGTGCTGTGCGTCGTCCTTCTGTAAAGTTTTTAGAAGATTGAGACTTAGGACTTTCCTTTCGCCACTATAATTCACTCATACCTTTCGCACGAGTTCTCAATATCTCAATAAGACCGAGAAATGGAGCGGGTTGTGGAAAACCACGTCGAGACAACGACACGCTGCTGATGACAACGAGTACAACGAACTAACCACCACAGAGCGTTCACCGTTAACATCATGCGATTCAGATAATGCTACAACTTTCCGGCCACCCGCCGACACCCAGTACCAATCACCACGACCACACCAAACTGAAGAGCAAAGTTTGCATTATAAATTTTAGTCATGTATCTAATAACTTTGAATTAATCATCTCTTCCTGTGGAAGTAATAATCCTCATATATTTGTGGCATTTGCAACAGAGAACAAAACGCTTCCACCATCGAGTTGAGGCTTGAGGGTGGCGAAGACTTAATATGAACGACTCTTGAAGGATGCATATATTTTAACTCTTATTGAAATCAGGTAGGGTTCTTAGTTGGGGTCGGATGAAGTATTCGAATGCAGGTGCTGCACACGTTTGGGGAAAGAAAAGTTGAAACTAGTTGCACAGCCTTTTTGATACGCAATCCAAGAACATCAGCTGTAATATTTTAAATAAAATGCAAGAATTCACATTTTTCGCTTATAAATACATATGCGACTGCAGACATTTTTAGCTGCAACATATACCACCACATCTGAGCTTATTTCACTTAAAAGTCTTTTTCTTATCCATTCCTTTGCAGCGTGTTACAGGAGAGCTAGTTAATCAAAAGTTTTGTCACGGTCTTCCATGTCTATAAGAAGGGAATAAGAAAAATTCTTCGAAACATGTCCTTTTTTCCTTACATTCATTTCTCTAGAGGCGGATTCGTAGGAGATTATCCACAGGAATGGGAAGAGCATTCGCTCAAAGAATTGGATGTATTTCCTGTGCTCAGTCAAAATGTTGGAAAGCGGTTGGTGACAACCAGGTTTTCCGTAGGGGACGCTTTCCATTTCCGTCGATAGAACGCTGTGAAATCTGCAAATTTGATGCTTTTCAAATATAGCACTCATTATACCCTATTCTAAGGGTATATTAATTTTGACGCATAGTTAGTAACATACCTTAATATTGCCCGTAGACCCCTAAAAGTTACTATATTTATGATCAGCATCGATAGTAATGTCGATCTAGCCATGTCCGTCCGTCCGTCCGTCCGTCCGTCGGCAAAAATTAGGCCTTTAAACTGGACCTAGAGAGCTGAAATTTTAACCATATACTCTCTAGGGTCCCGAAATAATCAAGTTTACTAATTTTTGAAATCCGCCCACAGACACGCCCACAAACTCAAAAAAACAAAATTTTGAATTTTGAGCTAGAAAGCTGAAATTTTGTATAAATGATCTATGACTCCTAAAACTGCTCGGGATATAAAATTTTCGAAATCCGCCCACTGACACGCCCACAAATAAATAAAACAATTTTATTGAAAAACCAAAATTTGAGCTATGGAGCTGAAATTTATAATATAGCAGGTGGCAATGGTGCGATGGTAGTGTATTCACTAAAGTGATTGGTAGATCGTGCGTTCGAATCCCGACCAGGGCCATGATTTTTATAAATTGAATACACACAACAAAAACTGATCTCCCTAAAGCAATTTAGGCGCCACCTGTTGAGATATAAAAAATCCCATCGCACCAAACTTCTTTCCTATCCTTCTATTCTTTCAGTAAGTAGCACCCAAAAATAGGCAATGAATTGCTGGGAGCTACTTGCGCAACAAACTAAAAAAGCCTGCGCTGTGGTTTTACCATTATAAGGGTACTGTGTCACTACAGAAAAAAGAAATCCCTTTAGCGCACGCAAATTATATAAAAAAAAAAAAAATATATACTCTATAGGGGCCCTTTAAACTCATGTGTAAATATTTTCAAAATCCGCCTACTGACACGCCCACAATTTAAAAAAAAACTTTTTTTGAAAATCCAAAGTTTGAGCTAGGGAGCTGAAATTTATAATATATACTCTCTAGGGGGCCCTTTATGCTCATTTGTAAATATTTTCAAAATCCGCCCACAATTTAAAAAAAAAACTTTTTTTGAAAACTCAAAGTTTGAGCTAGGGAGCTGAAATTTATTTAATTTAAAAATATAGAGCTAATATAGCTATCAATTTTTAGACGCACGGATATTACTCAGGCGATGATAACAAACCCTTTTTTCAACTCTGAATTTGTCCGAATGTGCTTCCTCGACAGCGACGTGGAAGCTGCTGCTGATTTATTGGGTAAGAAATGCTTTATCCCTAACCGGACAAAAAGTATAAAACCCAAGGTAAACGCGCGGTGTGACTCGAGCTGCAATGAGGCTATCTAGTTAAAACCCATCTGAGGAGAACCGGAAAAATTCAAACGGGCCAGAAATGACTGCAATGCCCTTATTAATCGTATTAAACTCTCCCATGACCAAAAGCTGAGGCAAAAAATACTACAAAGTCGCACGGGTAGTAACAACTTTTGGTCGTTTGTCAAAAACATTAAGAATCCGGCCTCGTCATCTAGACACTCATTTACAACGACATTTCAGCCGTCAGCTCTTTGGATAAAGTCAATCTGCTTGCTGCTCCTTTGCAGCTAGCTCAACGCTCCCAGATTGTGCTTCATCTCCCCCTGTACCAGGGTTACCGATGTGCGACATATGTCGCCAAATGGCAACAATTCTTCTCTCGGGATGCATGGCGACAACATTTCAAAATAAGTGCTTTTTGGACCCTTTTCTCAAAAACGGGTGACAATTGGGCGGATTTTCGTATAAATCTTAATCTTAATAAACTTCAGATTGAATTTTTAAATTACAACACAAAAATTTTCAAGCCCAAAAACAAATTGCACGTTTTTTCTCCCAAAAGAATTCTACCGCGAGACAGGAACCTTCCATTCCATTCGTCAAACAATAGCCAAAACAACTGAAACTGAAAACATGAACTTTTTTTAGTTATATTTTGCTACTATGTATAAATTTAAGTTTTGTGGTTAAGAAAATGAAATTTATTAAAGTTTCTTTTAATAAGAAAATAAACTGTTTTTTTACGTTTTTGCTATTACACTAACTTGAAGTCTCTGTTATTACCAAATCAAGTGATATTTTTTTACTTTTGTACTGTAAATTTATTGAACGCATTCGATATTGGTTCAAAAAATCATAACTCAACTCTACTGTTCAATCATAGCGATTGGAGTGAGAGAGAAGAGAAATGAGAGAAACCCCGTCTCATTAAAGGATCTTCCTCGTTTGAGTAACAAAGCAATGATTTGCTTAACGCAGCACGCCACTGTGAGTGGTCTTTTGGTTGAATGTCAGTTCGGTCGAGAATTCCATTACGAACGGGCGCAGTGTCGTGTTGTGTGAAGATTCGCATTTGATCTGGTTAATTATCTTTTTAACAAATTTATGTTTCTCTCATTAGAGAAATGAACTGTTCCTTTTACCAGAAGTTGATTTAACCAAAAAATTGAATTGTGATTTCCTTTTATGAATTACTTTGTTTATGTTAAACTATGACCTTACCATCATATGTTTAATTTTTTTTTAATAAAATGAAAACAATATAAAAAGTAACATGAATACATTTTGTTGATTTTTTCCTTGAGGGACGCATTTTTTAGCTCGGGCGACTTTTTTTGGCGACATTTTCAAATTGGCCATCGGTAACGCTGCTCTGTACTCGAGCGCGTACAATACTCCATGGAACCATTCCACTTTGGCACTCGTACAGTGGCTAGAGTACTTCGAGATCTTGACATACACAAATCCGCTGGTCCAGATGGTATTTCCCCCATTGCGTTGCCCTTGATATTTCAAATTTCATTTGACAGAGTTTGGCATCAAGCTCTCTTGTCGAAAATGCGTGCATTTGGAATCGATGACAATCTTCTTCAATGGATTAGAAATTACCTTTCGGACCGTTCAATTCAAGTTGTCTTGGGCGGTTTCAAGTCTACAACTCACCAAATAAATGTTTTTGTTTGCTAATTTCTTTCAATCAGTTTACTCTGACTCAGGTTTTAATTGTAATTCAATTGACAATATAACAAGTAAGGTTGATGTTGGCTCACTGCAGTTAAGTTTATATGAAGTTCTTTTGGCACTTAAGTCTCTAAAGCCTAATTTCATTGGTGGGGCTGATGGCATTCCAGCTATAGTTCTTAAATACTGCCATAATTCCCTTTGCTTCCCTTTACTTGCTATTTTAACCAGTCTCTTTCGGATGGTATCTTTCTTCAAGAGTGGAAGTCTTCATTTCTTGTCCCCATCCATAAGTCTGGTTCAAAAAATAATATTGAGAACTATAGGGGTATTTGTAAATTGTCCGCAATTCCGAAGCTTTTCGAAAGCATTGTTAACGACAAACTTGCATTTTTTACCAAAGAGTCCTTATCTGGGGCCCAGCATGGTTTTATATCTGGTCGGTCAACTACTTCAAACCTGGTACTTTTTTCATCATATGTCCTCAACTCAATTGAGAATAAATGCCAGGTTGATGCGGTCTATACTGACTTTAGTAAAGCCTTTGATTCTGTTAATCACATAGCCTTACTGAAAAAGCTTGAACTTTTTGGTTTTCACTCGAAAATTCTAAGTTGGATAAACTCATATCTTAGTGATAGAATACAAAAAGTTAGAATTGGCAATATGTCATCGAAGCCTAGTAAATGCACCTCTGGCGTTCCCCAAGGTAGCCATTTAGGCCCATTGCTGTTCATAATTTTTATTGATGATATTACTTTTACTATAAAGCACTGCAATCTAGTACAATCAGATCTTAATTCCGTTTCGAAATGGTGTAAATCAAATACGAGTAATCTGAAACTTAACATTAAAAAGTGTCTTACGATTTCTTTTTCAAGAATGTCTTCTACTTTGCTGTATAATTACTTCATTGATTGTAATTCGCTGTGCCGGGTAGAAGAGGTCAGAGATCTTGGTGTTATCCTTGAGTCCTCTTTTTCATTAAGAAATCATATTGACTATGCAATTATTAAGGCCAACTCAACCATCGGATTTATCAATCGTAATTGTAAGGAATTTAGGGACCCTTATGCTCTCTTATCTTTATATATTTCCTTAGTAAGATCGATTCTTGAATATGCTGACGTCACTTGGAACCCGGTATTTAAAATCCACTCCGACCGCCTTGAAAAGATACAGAGACGATTTACAAGAATTATCTTTTTAAACATAGGGAAAGGCTACAGTCCGCTTGGGCGAACTGTTGGATACCCTATTCTTATTCCTATCCCTCATAAGTGGGCGTGACAAAAGCCTAAGTATGGTTGAATTGTTAAGAACGCTTTACATATTTTGTTATATAACATTTAAAGGATTTTATCAAAAAAAAAACGCTCCCTAGCTCAAACTTGGGTGTTTCAATAAAATTGTTTTATTTAATTGTGGGCGTGTCAGTAGGCGGATTTAAAAAAAATAACACATGAGCATAAAGCGCCCCTAGAGAGTATATATTATAAATTTCAGCTCCCTAGCTCACTTTGAATTTTCAAAAAAAAAAAAAATAATAATAATTGTGGGCGTGCCAGTGGGCGGATTTTGAAAATATTTACACATAAGCATAAAGGGCCCATAGAGAGTATATATTATAAATTTCAGCTCCCTAGCTCAAACTTTGGATTTTCAAAAAAATTGTTTTATTTATTTGTGGGCGTGTCAGTAGGCGGATTTAAAAAAAATTTAAGTATGACCATAAAGGGCACCTAGAGAGTATATACTATAAATTTCAGCTCCCGAGCTCAAACTTTGGACTTTCAAAAATAAAAAAAAAATAATTGTGGGCGTGTCAGTAGGCGGATTTTGAAAATATTTACACATGAGCATAAAGGGCCCCTAGAGAGTATATATTAAAAATTTCAGCTCCCTAGCTCAAATTTTGGTTTTTCAAAAAAAATATTTTATTTAATTGTGGGCGTGTCAGTGGGCGGATTTTGAAAAGTTTATGTCCCAAGCAGTTTTATGGGCCAAAGATCATATTTAAAAAATTTCAGCTTTCTAGCTCAAAATTCAATTTTTCCCAAAATTTGTTTTATTTAATTGTGGGCGTGTCAGTGGGCGGATTTTGAAAATTTTATGTCCCAATCAGTTTTATGGGCCATAGATCATATATAAAAAATTTCAGCTCTCTAGCTCAAAATTCGATTTTTTCCAAAATTTTGTTTTTTTGAGTTTGTGGGCGTGTCTGTGGGCGGATTTCAAAAATTCTTAAACTTGATTATTTCGGGACCCTAGAGAGTATATGGTTAAAATTTCAGCTCTCTAGGTCCAGTTTAAAGGCCTAATTTTTGCCGACGGACGGACGGACGGACGGACGGACGGACGGACGGACGGACATGGCTAGATCGACATTACTATCGATGCTGATCATAAATATAGTAACTTTTAGGGGTCTACGGGCAATATTAAGGTATGTTACAAACTATGCGTCAAAATTAATATACCCCTAGAATAGGGTATAAAAATGGAATGGAACTTCCGTCCAGAGTATTTAGCTAGATGTCAATTGCTTGGAATTAAATCATTAAAATCGTCGCGAGCTGTTCATGATGTAATGTTTGTAAGAGATATACTGTGCGATCACATCAAATTCCCAACTCTCCTCTCTATGGTACCCATATATGTACCTGCTAGATCATTAAGATCAAGAGATTTTCTTTTTCAGAGCATGCACAGAACTAAATACGGTGTAAATGAGCCTTTATGTAGAACTATTAGATCTTTCAATGAAGCTTGCAGTGATATAGACCTTTGTTTATCTAGAGATAGATTTAAGAAAATGCTTTTGTACTCATTCCCCTTCTGATTATATTTTAAATACCTACCTGAAATATCTGTTAGCTTTAAGTTGCTTGTAGATAAATAAATAAATAAATAAAATAAAAAAAAAAAAAATGCTGGTGTTCCCCAAGGCTCCGTCATGTCCCGGACTCTTTTTCTCATTTTTATAAATGATGTCCTGTCTGTTACTTCTAATCCAATCCATTCCTTTGCTGATGACAGTACTCTCAGCTTTTCATACTCGTTTCTTGGGTCACGCCCCACTTTTTCGGGTGTGGAACTGGAACGGCAACGTATGTTAAGCTCATTAAATTCCGATCTTAACAGCATAATTCAGTGGGGTACAACCAATAGAGTGGAATTTAATGCTTCCAAAACACCTGTCTCCTGTCATTAAAGCGAAAACCACACACACTGCCATTATCCATGAATGGCACTTGCATCGCTGAAACCGATTGAAAGACTTTCCAATCTCGGTATGTGTGTTAATGACAGCCTTCGTTGGAATGACCACATATTCGATGTCGCGAAGAACGCTGCGAGATGTCTAGGCTACCTTAAGCGATGTAAGAAATATTTCACCCCTTCTGATCTGGCTACAATTTATAAGGCATTTATTCGCCCAAAACTCGAGTACAACGCTCATATCTGGTCTGGTGCACCAATAACTTATTTGGAGCTACATGACAGGATCCAAAAACGCGCAATACAGGAACAAAAATCTCAAATCAAAAAATGTTCCTATTGGTATAATCAGGCGTACATGGGGTGCCAATTTTTTTAAATATGCTACGATCAGAGACAGGTTCAAGCTTATAAATACATGTTTTGACAAGAAAAAACCTTGACAAAGACGATAAATTGAATATAATGATTGAAACATTGTTTTGCAGTTGCTGTCACTTCTTGAGAATCCCCAAAATTATGAGGTTACTATCGACAAATTGTTTAACAGCCATAAATTTATGTACCCTCTGTGAATGGACTTTGCCGTGATCTTTTCAAAAAGAAGATTCATTTTGAAAAGCCCGCTTTTTCGCCCATTAGCAAAACGTTTTAACAGGAGACACTCAAGAACATGTAAAGGCTGTTTTTGTGAGCCAGTAGGTACTAACTTTGATTTGAACACAACACATCAAATTTCATTATATAGCCATTTGTTTGCGCAATTAGTTAATTTGTTCTTAAACATACTTGTTGTGATAAGATGGTCAACAATACGGCGAATAGCGGCCTCAGATTGTCAATTATATCGGGTAATATGCTACAAGTACTTATTTATGAAACCAAATTTCTAAAATTTGGTAACGTTGTTGCTGATAAAATGGCAAAGACAACAACTGTCTGAGGTATGTACAGCGTTAAAAAAAACCCCTTTGTTACTTATGTACCCATGCGAGAACCTTTCAATGCGGATATCTCTTCGGCGCTTTATTTATTTCATTTAATAACCGGACATCCAATTCTTACCTTATAATGAAAATGGTAAGACATAAATGACTGGTTTTTGTTTCAATATCGAGTGACTACCAGCTGATGTCGAATTTTCGAAATTTTCGAGATATTACTGCTGTCAACTAAAGAGTGGTAGGCACCACCCATAAGCCTTATAAGAAATCTACACTAATAATGATTGGTGAACAGGAGCTCATTGTTTAGGAGTTGTCTGTAAATATCGCCATAGTGGTTCCTAGATTTAAAATCTACTTATGAGTGATCTGTGAATACCAGCCTCAGTTTAAAGACCATCTACTTTCCCGGTCGTGATCTATTTAAGGGTTGTTTATATCCGAGACTGGTGTCTCTCTCATAATTGCATTCTTTTGACGTTATAGAGAAGAAGGTATAAGTTTTTCAAATTGGCTTCAAGCGGAGCAGCATTTAGTCTGTATTTCAGCACAATCGGCAAACTCATTCAGAAAATATACGAATTTAAAGTTTTCTGAAGGAGGTTTCTGTGGGTCGTCCAGGGCCCATAAGCTTACTTCGTTTTCAGGGAAATGTTTGCCCATGGACTTGAAATTGTGTGTCGCATTGTTTTCGTTCGTTCGTTGCTTTATTTTCTACGATGTTTTAATCGGGTAAGAGGGAATAATGGATAACACCTGGAAGTACACGCTTCGTTGAATCGACGACACAAGTTTACGTTTTACTCTTATTCCTTCTTGTGTGTACAGATATGCAGCAGAATATATATTATAAAAGAAAGATTTTTTTTTAATTTGTGTCGTCGAAACCACGTGGCATTCCATATAAAAATAGATTGTCAATAAGCGCCCTTTGTAAAAAAAAGTACCAAATAAACTAACACCCCTATAGCAAAAAACGTAGCGGAAAACCTTGAACTAAGAACTGTGTTACCAAACGGCGATTTTAGTCAACCACACATCACTTCTGTCACATTTCAGTGCAATGCTAAAGGTGTTTTTTCTGCTACTCAGTAGTTACTCACACTCCAGGGTTATCGATATACGAATTCTGTCGCATTTTTTGCGAATGTCGTCCACTTTTTTGTGACTTTAAGTTAGAATGATCATAATAAAACATCAGTAGTAACGGTGCAATTAGGCACATAAAGTGTCTTACAACCGATTTCTTCACCGAGTACTAGCACTAGTACCTACTAGTATTAGACCAAAAATTGATACTCAAATAAGTATGTCTTCACCAAGTACTAACGCGAATTTGGTACGGAGTATTAGTTAGTACTCGGTATTACCTAGACCCTCAAAATCGGCAGGCTAGCATCGTTAGTACCTAAATTAGGTCGAATTTATTTCTTCACTTCCTGCCTATTCTTGTCGAAAAAGTAAATACTCGTACGTATTCCGTTCGATTTTCATTTTAATAAATTTTATTCTTTTGTTGTTGTCTTTTTTCTGTGATGATATTTTAAATTGTTGTTTAGCAAATGGATTTGATTTTTTGTGTGGACAACTTGTTCAACAATTTCGAGGGAGAACGGGAATGGTGAAGAAGTGGTGGCAATTCGTCGATCTGAGCGCCGCATCTACCATATGCCACAACGGAATACGGTAAATACTTGGGACGATGTGGACTTTTTTCGGCGATTTCGGTTGTCCAAAATAACGTTTTTTTACGTTCTTCAATTGGTGGGTTACGAATTGCAGTATCCACACCCACGGTAAACATTTTTTAAGTTATTTTAGCTTTATTCAATTATTCGTTTTTATTCACGATTTTACCAGTAATCGTTACATATTGCCTGAGCAGCAATAATTAATCACTTTAAGATTTATGGCAAGTGGATCGATGCAAATAGCGGTTGCCGACGTTATTCGCGTCTCAGCCGCTGGTGTATGCCGCATACTGCCAAAACTATGTATGGCCTTGATACGCCATTTGGACCGATTCATTCAAATGCTAGCAACATTGGCAGAACGAGAGGTGGCCGCTGTATACTAATCGATGACATTGACATTTTGGATTCATCACGTCAATTGAATCAACAACGCACTGTTAGAGACGAAATTCTTTTCCAATTACAAGAGTAAAAAATCTGCACTTCATTTAATTGTTTTATTTATTTGAAAAAACGTTCCTGTTCATTAAGTTAACAAAAAATTTAAATTAAATATAGAGCTAATATTTGTCCTTGGGATCGTCCTCATCATCGGAAATGCTATCGTCATTCGTTTGAGTATTATGGGTTCCGTGATTATCTAATACTTCCGAGACGAACGTTTCAAACGCTGACGGATGTTCGTTGAGTATTGAATTCCAATTGGGGCAGCGAGACTTTTTCGCGCTATTATTTTGTATTTCTTGTTTTTCCATTCTTCTGTGACACCAAACATGAAATAAAAATTTTCGTAATATAAACAATACAATCAAAATATTAGTGAAAACTTGCACTTACTTGCTAGAAAATACTACAAAACTATCTTCATATGAATTTGCACAAATAAACAAATAAAACTATTATCAGTTTGACGATATTATGACATTTCATATGTAAAAATGGGTACTAGATCAGTTTTAGACGTATTAGTGGCTAGTACGGCTCGGCGCATTTAGCTCCGGTACTAGCGATGTGAAGAAATGAGCAAGTACTAACTTTTCGTTGGTACCGAGTATCAGAGCTAGTATCTGGGCTAGCTAATCTGGGTACTAGACAGCTTAATACTCATGTGAAGAAATTGGCCGTTAATATACTAAAGCTTTGATTAGATTGTAAGTCAAGTGGGCACATTTTCGGTAGTCATGTTTGACAGAAATCTGTCAAATGTGTTCATGTACGCTGTCATACAATCTAATCCGCATATTTCGTTTGATTAGTTGATTAATATGACAAATGAGCAGGATGATTTTGACAGATATTCATGGCATTTGGTCATATAATAATAAGACGTTAAGTACGTATGTCACAAAAAGACCAAAATAACAATATCCTATTAACTGTATTTTTGAGGTGAGATATTTAAGCTTGAGCTGTAGAAATGCGGAAAATAAGAAGCCCTTACTTTGGTAAGGAGTTCTGGTTACAATTTTGAAAAAAATGGGTTTCTGATCTTAACTCCTACATTTCTGTCTCTAAAGAACTGTGCTTTACTTTAATTTAAATGTGTTTGGCAGGGAAACAGATCTGCCCTTTACACCTCTTTGATTGGGCTCACCGTTTGGCGGGAGAAGCAAAAAACCGCAAGTCTTTATTTTGGTAGGAGTTTCTGATTACAATTTTGAAAACTGGTTGTTTGATTTTTACGCTTTCGAATTTGCCCCCAACCTTCAAATATACTGAGTTCTGGGTTCACTGAAAAAATATTACTGAGTGGAGATTTGTTTTTGGTTAACAGCTAAAATGGCGAATGAATTATTACTGAGTTGCAGAAAAAACACCACCGCTTTCATAGATTTTCCGGTTAAACTCACCACCATCTGATTTGATTTCGTAGCATTCAGTTGTGGTATTTATTTTATTTCTTCCGCGTGTATTTTACTTGATTTATTGCTGTAAATGGAAATGTTAACTCTTCAAAATAAAACTACATTCAATTTAATAAATTTGCCGTTGCGGTTTGCACAAAAAACAACGCATTTAACAATGAAACTAGATTTGCATCGATTTAGCTGCGTTGAAGTTTGAATGGGAAGTTTCACTTCGAACGTTTTCTACGATGGTGTAAAACGCATTCACCCCACCGACTTGAGAATCTTTCACTTCGAAAGTATTCTACGATGCCAAGTGGTTAATTTGCTTACTTCCCTGTTTTTGGTTTTTTCCTTTACCACACACCTTGCGAAAGTCTGACAAACACCCAAGAATATTAATTGGAATGAAAAGCTTCTCAAATTTGCCATTCAGAGTCGCATAAAGTTGTTGGTCCCTTAAGCAAATGGCTGGGGAATCTTTTCTAGGTCTTAATGCCTAGTATTTATTTTTAACACTGAAACTTCTCTATTTCAGACCTACACAATAGAATGTTGAATTGATTCATCAAAGAATACAAAAACTTAAATACAAATTTTGTGTATTAATTTATTTTTTTATTTAATATGAAAGCATTTTGTACATTCTAGTCGTATGTATGTATATTACGAACAAACATTGTCTGATTCATAATCTATTCTCGTCATATATATTTATATAATATGTGAAAATAACGTACATACTATGTATTATGCACATATTTATTTAACCTTTAGTTTATTTACTATTTTATTTATTATTTAATATTTAATATTTATTATTTATTATTTATTATTTATTATTTATTATTTATTATTTATTATTTATTATTTATTATTTATTATTTATTATTTATTATTTATTATTTATCATTTATTATTTATTATTTATTATTTATTATTTATTATTTATTATTTATTATTTATTATTTATTTATTTTTCTTTAGTAGAAGGTTTTTGTCGTGTTTTACTTCTCAATATTACTATCTTTTGTTTTGTTTAAGTACTTTGTAACGTAAATAATTTTTCAGTGGCAGGATAAAATTATCAAATCCCTGTAATGTAAAATGTGCGGTTAGAACACCAATGTTAAAAATTATACGAAATAAACATCTATATATTTTAACATTGAATTTTTGTCCGGACGAATTTTACTAACATGGCGGGGCGGTATATGTGACAACACACACTGCCAAATTCCAGTCAGCACGACGGGAATAACTTAAGTGCCTTTTTGTTGCTGTTCCAGTTTAGTTAGCTGTTAGTCCGTTCGCGTACTAATATGCAAACGTTAATTTATATAAACTTACAATAATTACCGCTGGTAAAAGAATGAAAAAATAATTATCAAATTAAAATATATATTTGTCAAATCAAAACATTGTATGATGTTCGTTAACTTTGCCTGGCGGAATTTTTTGTAAAAATTGTTTTGTTCCCATTCATTGATTATGGCAGACAGAAAAGGATTTGTTGAATGTTGTTTCGAATATTGTATCTTATTCACAGTACTGCAAACTTGGACGTTTTTCATCTGTTTTTGCAAAAGCGTTGTCGTACCTCTCATTGAAATGAAAAGATTCCTTCTCGATGTTTTAGATTTTACAGTTTTCATTTTTCTACACACAAAAAAATGCGAACGGACCTTGTGTGACCCTATCATTTTTGTTTTGATCTTATGATTGTAGATGCTACGAATTGTCACTGGCACAAACTGACGCCTCACTAATTTCTTCGTCGTTAGCAAAGTCGTAATTATTGGCGTCATCATCATCGCTTCTTCTTCTCCTAAACGGCGAAGTTATTATCAGAATTAAATAGATCCTAACCCTCCTCCTTATGGAATCCCTACTAGTCCGCCAGATGGGGTCGACATCAATAGCCATCAGCAACCTTTCCTGTTTCAGATCACTTCATCACCGAGGCCAATCAAATAATGGTGTTATTGTATTTGTATGATCCCTACCTGTATCTTTTTTACGCTTTCTCGCTACAGCTGCGATAATATCGTGACGATTTAGTTCAGCCTTCTCAGGGTAGATATTTTAATGTGTCTAGAGAACAGTTTTTTTTAAAGAAGGTTCGTGTTAGTGGGCGACTTTCAAAAAGCTTTACCGCTGTACTTTTTGGTCATATTCCAAATTTCAAATATCTCAAATTCAAAGGCTTCTTCCCAATAGCTACGAGTAGTCTAGTGCTAATCTTTGACGTTTGAAGACTTGTCGACAGCATTCTGCTGATTTTTATCTCCCCCTTTTCGGTTGACAAAAACTTTTCCTTAAAGTACAAGCCTTAAAGATATAAAAATCTCAACACCCCGTTTCCGTCCGTACATTCTATACCAAATAAATGATCAATTTTCAGATCAATAGAAAATTGCATTTCACTTTGTGACAACTTCATCGAAGGGTAAGTGAATACCACCAAGAGGTGGATAGGTATTGCAAAAACAATGCACCTGTACCTGGTTGTTCCAGTGCCAGAAACGTGATTTTTCGTCCAGTCCACTTTACTACACTCTCCGAAAGCCAATTTCGCTAAACTTTGTGAAGAACAAAAGTTTTCCACAGTGTTCGCTTTTGGAATTTTTAACACTAAGACTTGACTAAATTTTTTTTCTCATTTTCTTTTATTTCGGGTTTTAAAGAATAACGGCGAAAAGGCTGAACAAAATGGGAAAGTTCTTCTGTGTACTGTTCTTAAGTGGATAAGGCAATTTATGAGTTATAAAGTTATCGAAGTTTATTCTGAGTTTTGTACATCCAGTTAAGAGGATTCGTTACGGTTTATCGGTAACGAGGCGAACAGTTGTATCACAAATATTATTACTGCGGTGAACAAATGGGAAAATTGTTAGATTAATTTTGAAACCTATGTAGGTGCAGTACATGTGGCTAACTTACTGGGCAGTGAGAACATTTCAGCGCAGGACTGTTTTATACTTTGGTTGTTAATTTTCCACATTTTTGGAAAAGAAAATGAATTCATAGCAAAGCGGTCGATTATTATTTTATTTTATTTATATGCACGTCATCAAAGGTTGATCTACTGGACGTCGGTTTTTGGAAAATATTCGTGAAATAAATTTCATTCTCTTCACGAAAATAAATAAGTTGATTATTTCAATAACAATCGTTTCTCTTTCACTATGTGGCTGCTTTTGGCAAATTAAGGGCCTTAACCCCAAAAACCATTAGACGACTCCTTTCATATGCAGCAGTTATTTCATTGAATATTTGTTTAATGAAATTTACATATACGACCTCGACGCTTCATCAAACTCCGAAGAACTTGATGTGTTGACTGCAGTATGGGCCTTAAGTTTCGTGGCTTTGCAAAAATTATACATATCGTTTCTTGATGTATTCGGTTGGTTACTTATAAAGGGTGTTCAAATTTGACGTAGGTATCATTTTAAATTGGCCGCCACTTTTTTACAGCTATTAAATTACACCGAAGTTTTTTCAGGTATGAAGTTATTACATTCCCGTTATCTAAAATGGATCGGTACACTATTGAGCAACGTGTTTTTATTATTAAAACTTATTTTAAATATGGTGAACGTTTTGCAGAAGTTGAAAGAAAATTTCGTTCAAAATAGGGTAGACAAAATGCTCCGTCAAACCGTGCTATTAAACTTATCGTTCATAAATTTGAAGAAACAGGTTCGGTTCAAGATCAGAGAAGTAAAGCCTATCATCGTAGTGCTCGTTCGAGTGGAAATATTGCAGCTGTTAGCAGAGGTGTTGCTCAAGAGCCAAGGACGTCTTCGTTCACATAAATTAAACCTGAAACCAACAAGTTTGTTTAACATTTTGCACAAAGATCTGCGTGTAAAGTCTTAAAAAATACAGTTATCACCAGAATTAAAGCCAAAAAGTAACGACAAAATGAAATTTTTTTCAAGCAAAAACATTTCCTCAAACATTTCAACACCTCAGAGACAACATCATCGAGCAAATATTACTCATTGAACCATTATGCGAAAAAGTGATTCAAAATTTTGGTAAAAGGTTGACAGTCTGCCGAGCTAGCAGAGGAGGTCACTTGGACGACATTCTTTTTCATTATTAATTTCCAATAAAAATAAAAACAGATTTCACTCAAAATTTAAAATGATACCTCAAATTTTAACACCCTTTATAAATATGTTGTTAGTTGTGAAACTACGCTCCTTATAAGTACCTTAAAACCCTAAATAGTACGATAATTTGTTTTCATAAAACTAGGAATTTACTATTTCTACAATTACAGAATATTCCTGGGTCCAACATATGGCACTGCACTTGCCAATCAAAACGGCATTTCTGTAACAAAGCAGATTATCTGTATAAAAAGTCTTATTGAAGATGACCGGCAGGATTAAAGCGAGGAGTTTTGAACACATTTCTTTCACTAAACCGAAGTAGCAGCGGTTTCCTAAGTTAATTCTCCATCGGATGTCCACTAAGGTGTCATTGGTGGAGTTGATTTTTACCCCTTGGTAGATGAACTCCTTCTCTACCTCCAAGTTGTTGCTATCAAAAGTGACGTTTTGTCGTAGGCGGTGGACAGATATTCGTTTGTTTGTTGATAACATGTACTTGGTCTATTCCTCATTTACTTCAAGAGCAACCAAATTCGCCTGTTTTTTAATCGCCGAAAAAGCCTCTAGCACGGCGCGCTGGGAACGGATAATAATGTCGATATAGTACGCACGCCCCAGTAGCTGGACGGATTTATTGAAGATAGTGCCATCCGCGATTCGAACTTTTTCCTCCAGAACAAGATAGAAGAAGTCACATGGTATCGCATCTCCTTGCCGAAATCCGGTTGAAGTTTGGAATAGATGGAGGAGCCGCTTCCAAATTGCACATTACCCCGCATGTTTTCAAGTGTCAAGCGGAACAACTGGAGCAGTTTTGCCGGGATCCCGAATTCGGAAATCGCCATATAGAGCTCCTGACGTTGAATGCTAAGATATTATATGCGCCTTAAGATTCGATGAAAAGGTGGAGGGTCTCGGCTGGAAATTCATTGGTCTTTTCCAGGATTTGCCTTGTTGTGAAGATTTGGTCGATTGTCGAAAAACCATATTACGGCCCGCAAATTCTTAGCAGCCGTAGCTTTCCCAAATATGTAATATACCTACATACTGCTGACTAGTAACCGCTTCATCCTTCTCTGCGATTGCAAATACATAAGCAAAAGTGCAATACCCGGATATTAACTCAAGTCTTTACCAAGCTTTTTGTATAAATATGGGTAAATTTCTCCAGCAGGATAATCTATGAAGTACATACATTACATGACATAAAGGTGGAAATGGGTATAGAAATGGCAACACAGGAGGCAAAGGCGCTCACGACACAAGTCTGATCAAAAATGTGGCCGATTGGAACGCACTTCAACACGTAGAAGTAAATTCTACGTCACCATGATTCTCACCGCACACGGTTATTTCAACGCTTTCCGCCATAAGATCGGCAAAACAGATAGCCCAACTAAACTGTACGGGGGCTCTCTAGGAGAGGACGGAAACCACACCTTCTTCGCCTACAGTTGGTGGAGAGTGCTGCGATGCGATGTAGAAAGAAGCATTGGCATCATTACTCCAGATAACATCGCCAGGACGATGCTAGCATGCGACCAGAACTAGAGACAAGTCTGTCTTCTTGCAGAAAACATTTTCCTAGCAACAGAGATGAAAGAAAACCGAAACAGAGACAGAGCTCAATACAGTTCACAAACACAGACGTCACAATACTTAAAAGACGGAGTTCATTATGGACATAAAGTTCGGCTCCATCCTGATATAATGTAAAGGGCGGTTCCAGGATGACCACGATGACTTAGTGGGGAGTGTAATACCCGCGAGACTCAGATACACTAAGTGGTTGAGTTGGCTTCTCTGAAACAGTTTCCTTGTCATTGCAAATACCATCTTTCAACCGGTAAGGCAAGAAAGCATCTGCTCCTATATTTTTCCACTTTATCCAATAACGTTACATTTTTACTATTTTTTCTGGTATCTCTTAGAGACCCTATTGTATTGTATTGTATTGTATGTGCAGTGGGGTCATCAGTAGATGACAAGCACTTAGACCTATTGGTCCATTGTACTTCAGCATAGCTGCCCGCTCGCTGGTTATTGGCGATTAGTAAGATTCAGTGAGGGAGAACCTGCCAGTAGCCTTGGCAAAGCGAAGAATATTTGCAAGTTCAATTTCCCCCATCTCATCTTCGTTAACGAATTGTTTGCCTATAGTGAAGAGCCTGGTTCTGGCGAAAGCCAGACATTCACAGATGAAGTGAGATGCCGTTTCATCCGCCTCCATGCAGCATTCACATAGGCCCGAGCTCCTAATGTGAATGGTTTTGAGGTGCTCGTTAAGAGGACTGAAACCGGTGACGAGACCAATCAAGGATCTCAAGTCTTTCCTGTTTAGTCCAAGCAAAAACTTAGCTCTGCTGATTTTTGGACCGTCCACTAGCTTCTTCGAATACCTGCATGAGACCAGGTCATGCCAGTATTCGGAATGTTGTTGGCGTAGAGCCGAATCGCGAATCCATTTCACGTTTGTGGACGGATGAGCAGCATCCTATGGATGGTTGTGGGACAATGAAGGCTGTTGAAGAGCCCTTCCTGGCCAGACCATCCGCTCTTTCATTACCCTCGATACCTGTGTGCCCAGGAACCCAGGCAAGTGATACCGAGTTACATCTTCCCAGACGGTTAAGCCTAACCATGGTTTCCTCAACTATTTTTGAGTTGAGAGAGCCAGCCGAACAGGCTTTGATAGCGGCTTGGCTATCTGAGCAGATGTATAAGGTTTTACCCTTAATCCTTCTCCTTAACAGGATATTCGCGGCAGTGGCAATCGCAAAGATTTCTGCCTGAAAAACAGTTGTTTGTCTACCCAAGGCTGCAGATAGATTTATCCGACAGTCTCTAGAGTCGACCCCGGCTCCGGAGATACCGTCAATAAGTGAGCCATCAGTATAGACGATGACATCACCCGGCCTAAAGCCATTCCACCCCTCACTGTTCCATTCCTGCCGTTCAGGAAGGATGACCTGAAAACGGCGCTCGAAGACTTGCTTCATGCACACAGTGTCAAGTGCTCCTCCCCGATGGCCAGGTAGGCTGTCATAGAGAGCTCTGTACCTAGCACCTCTGGCCCCATCGCCGAGATTGACCTGCCGTCCAAGTACTACACACATGCGGTATAGTGATTTTCTGGCCTCACTTTCAGCAAGGAACTGGAAGGGAGGTAAACAGAGCAACACTTCCATAGCAGCAGTGGGAGTTCCTCTCATCGAACCTGTAATGCATAAGCACGCAAGGTGCTGTAGCTTCGACAGTTGACGTTTGAGGATGTGAGCTCTAGCCCACCATACAATCGCACCATACATAAGGTATGGCCTAACAATGCACGTGTAAATCCAGTGAACCAGCCTGGGACTAAGTCCCCAGGTTCTGCTGAACATCCTACGGCACTGCCAGAGAATGTTAGTTGCCTTCGAAATCCTAGCAACCAAATGTTCAGAAAAGTTAAGCTTTGGATCTAGAACAATACCCAGATACTTAACCTTGCTTGATAGCTTTAGTTGAGTGCCCTGGAAGTAAGGCCACCTCACTTGAGGTATTGCCCTTCTACTCGTGAACAGCATCATCTCAGTCTTCGCGGGGTTGACTGACAGAGCTTGCTCGCGGCACCAACTCCCAAAACTATTGAGCGCTGTTTCCATCCGCTCACAAAGAGTTGGTAAACTCCTGCCGCTGACAATAATGCACACATCGTCAGCGTACCCAATAACAGGGTGACCTTCCCCATCAAGTCTTCTCAACAAGGAGTCGACCAACAGGTTCCACAATGTAGTGGAAAGTACACCGCCCTGCGCAAAGCCTTTGACAGCGCGCACAGTTCTGACACAGCCGCCAACAGCAGCTGTAACTTCTCTGCTCCTAAGCATTTCCAGGATCCATTCCACAGTTGTAGAATCGACGCCCTTCAGTGTTAAGGCAGACTCAATTCTGCAAAAGGTGGGATTGTCAAAGGCACCCTCAATATCCATGAAGACAGCAAGAGCATAGTTCTTGCGGTCGAGCGCCCTACGCACTCTGGCCGTCAGATCCGTTAATGCCGTCTCAGTGGACTTGCCTTTTTGATAGGCGTGTTGGCTATCATGAATACCCAGCGAAGCTGGAATACTCTTAAGCCGTACGTCAATCAGTTTTTCAAGGCCCTTTAGCAGAAATGATGAAAGGCTAATAGTCCTGAAGCTTTTGGGAAGATCATAGGTGGCCTTTCCCGGTTTGGGAATGAAAACCGCCCTAGCTCTTCTCCAGGCTAAAGGAATATGTCGCAGAGCAACGCTAGCTCTGTAGATTCTAGTTAGCAGTGTGAGCAAAATCTCGATACCCTTTTGCAAGAGTATGGGGTATATGCCATCAGGTCCAGGAGCTTTGAAAGGAGAAAAGGACAGGATAATAGCTCTCGCCCTCTCTCTCGTAACAATGCTCGCCGCGACCCGCCACTGCTCAGTGGTAGTTCTGCCTTTGTTTGGCCACACGCAACTATCCACGGGTTTGCAGCCAGGAAAGTGGGTGTCCATTTAGCAGTTGAAGTGCCTCCTCATTGGAGTTGGTCGAGGTGCCATCAGGCTTCCGAAGGACGTCAAGCCTGGCTCCCGGATCAGCTGAGCGGACTCTCTGCAATTTCGAAACCGCGCTAACATCCTTCAGTTCTCCGCAGAACCTCTCCCAAGATACCTTCTTAGCGTTCTTAATTTGCCTCTTGTACTCCTTCTGCGCATCCGCATGAGAAGACCAATCGGCTGCCAGGTTAGACTTCCTGGCCCTGTTAAACAGCCTCCCCACTCTTTTCCTGAGAAGGGATAGCTTAGCGTTCCACCATCGGGTTGGTTTCGCACCGCCAACCTCCTTCTCCGGGCAAGCAGTATGAAAGGCCATAATAATACCGCTGTGTAGCGTGTCGGTCGCCTTATCCAAGTCATCGCTACTAAGGATCCTGATAGGCAGGGAACCTATCTGACCCCGCAACTCCGTGGAATAGACGTCCCAGGCAGTGCGTCGCACATTCCTGATTTTGCTTCTGATCGGTCGATCTGCACTTAGCTTAAAAATAACATACCGATGATCAGATGCAGTTTCTTCCCTTTAAACCCTCCAGCTCGAAACGATGCCAGATGCAGCAGCGGTTGCTACTGTCACATCAATAACTTGCCGCCTCAGCCGAGTGACAAAGGTTGGCTCATTACCAGTGTTCAGTATATCGAGCTGGCTGGCAGCAAAGGAGTTTAGTAGGCTATTTGAGTCAGTACTACCCCAAACGCGATGATGCGCGTTCGCGTCCATACCAACGATCAAATGCTTGTTACCTCGTCGGGCATGCTCGACAAGCCTTACCAGTTCCACCGTTGGTGGTGGGGCCAGTGATTCAAATGGGAGGTACACTGAGGCTAAAATAATCTCAGTAACCAACCCTCCTCGCTTAAGACACATTTTAATAGCTGTACAGTCTCGAGAACTGAACTCAGGCATAAGACTGGCATCTAAGCCCTTTGCTACAAAGATGCACGTGCGAGTATTAACAATCCCAGGCTTTACAAAAATTGCTCCTGGTACACCCGAGATGCCACTTACCGCCCCCTTATACAGATAAGGTTCCTGTATGAGGCACACCTCTGTATGCAGTTTTCCAAGACGACGACACAATGTAGGTGAAGCCGCCTTGGAATGTTGCAAGTTGATTTGAAGGACCTCCAGTGATGAGCTAGCCATAGAGCTAATTACCACTGGAAGTTCCAGCCTTCTCTCCCCTCTTTTCTGGCCTGAAGAACAGGCGACCAGTGAGGAAAAAAGGCCGGTAAGAGTACTTCCCAAGCATCTTCGCCGAATCGTCATCAACACCAAAAGTATACAGACGGCTATCCTTCATTTTGTTGAAGTGATAGACCCTCCACTTATCGGTGGATAGACCCGGGTTTTGACCCTTGAGAAGATCGATGACTTCCTTAGTCTCCAGATCAGTTTCTGGGACAAAGACCTTCATCTTGGTATATCCCACTAGCTCTGACGGGTGAAGACAGACAAGATCACTCCCGTCAAGCTTAGGGAAAATCCGAGCAAGATCAGCTCTGACCCACGCATTCGTGGCTTCATCACTACAGCAGAGGACAAAGCCTCCATTAGTCTTGATGATGCGCTCAAACGCCGGGCTATTGCCTTCCTTGACTCGCCTCCTTACAGCGTCCTTCAAGGCCTTGTCCAGAATGCAGATGTTTTCCGCAGTATACTTCCTCAGGTGATCACCCGGGAAAACAACCGCCAATCGCAAACCAGACAGGGCCGAGTCCGTGTAGCTCTTCTTTGGTAGGGGGGGTCCTGCATCATTGCTAGTGCAAGACCTCTTTGTGCCTTTGGATGCTGTACCAGCTACCTTAGGTGACCCCTTAGCCACTCTTGTGTCCGTCACCTTCACAGACTTCTCTGTTTCAGTGACCGTCTCTGAGACATTGGGAGCGGACAGATCAGAGGCAGTAGGTACGGGGCCAACAGGTTTGGGGTCGGCATTTACTGCAACCCTACTCTCCGAGTCCACCATTCCTCCTCGCTTCTTCCTCTTACCACTCTTCCGTTTCTTTCGCTTCCTACAGCCTGATTCCTTGGTGGTTTCAACGCTAACCGATTCGCAGAGCTCATCAGTCGCGGAATCATCCGAGGAGCAGCCGGAAGGAGCCTTCTCGCATTCCTCAAGAGAGAGTTTCTTCAGCTTTTTCCTGAGGGCCGCCTGCTTCCTGGAAGGGCTGCAGAGGGGAGCATCGCTGGACGTGCTGGACAGGAAATCCCGTGCTCGCTTCGTCAGGTTCTCCGCCCCCGCGTCATTCACAGGAGTAGTAGCGGCGTGATCTTTGGGCAGGGAAGCCCGCTCAGAGGGACTCAAGGACACATTTGTAGCGTTCGAGCTCCTCTTAGCAGCCTCCCCACAGAGTTCGCTCTTACCAGCAGTCGCATCCTTATGCCGGCCAGGATCGGCCAGTACGCTGGGTGCATCCGCCAGCTTGAGCTCCGAGCTTAGTCTCGTATCAGAGCTTAGCGCCGGAGTAGAATTCGTCTCGTCCTGTCTTGTGGCCTGTTGCGTCAGTTTGTTCAGTTCTCGTTGCTTGTTCCGTTTCTTGTTCCGTTTCGTTCGTGATGTCGTGTTTGTCGTGTTTGTCATGTTACTTGTGTAAGCCGCTGGCGACTTATCGCCCCCAATAGCTGGAGGCGCCAAGCGCGTGCCGGTAGCCGCGGTCTCTACCGACATTTGAGCGGATATCCCCACTCGAATTTGTTCCTTTTCTGTTGTGTCGTTCATGTTTGTTGTTGTTGCTTTTTTAGCCTAGTTTTTCATCTAGGGGTCAGGATTTTACTAGGGATAGGATGGAGTTCCCCCCGTTACCCTAAACCCTCCTCCATTATCCGGGCTTGGGACCGGCATAGAAATCTATGGCGGAGTTTTAGAGACCCTATGAGGTTAGCCATTAAAAGTGAGATAATCTTTACAGACCCTATGAGGTTAGCTAAAGATTATCTCACTTTTAATGGTTGATTCTTAACGTCTAGTCACATAAAGATAAGTTACAGCCAACGCAAATTCCATCCGATTTTTAGTAACGTAACTGTTTTGTAGCTTAGCCAAAGTTTTTAAGATTAATTGGATGTGCGACATGCAACAAAACTGTTGCTCGGCAAAAAATATCACAGGATGACAGCAACAATAGTTTGAGGAAAAAGGCTGCACAACTATTGCTGGACAGTTATGTCAAGTGGCGTAAATATTAGCAGCACGCATACGGTCGACTTAAATTTTGCTCAGAGACGTTGCCAAAGAAGAAAGCCTGAAAAAAGTGGTAGCAAAAAAAAACTTTTCAATAGAAAATAATTTATTTATATTAATTACAACCAATTAACAAAAAATGTTAGAAGAACTTGAACAAAAAATGTTAGAATGAACGAAAATGAGAGCGATACACCATCTCACACATATACGATCGAATAATATAGACCAAGAGCCCGAAGTAATTTTTCGGTCTGAGAGGTAACCGAAAGATATTTGCATACTGTGTAGCCTGTGTAGAGGGTGTATCGAAAATATTAGTCTGGCAGCAAATAGTGGCAGCCAATGCGTGTGACAGCGCGTTCAATATGCGTTATTTTCCAAAATAGTAATAATGAGTGTAACCGGATGAAATTTTCAACATACATAGCTTATGCCCTCTTAAGCATGAAAATATCAGTCCTAAACGTTTTGCACGCAGCCAAGTCCGTGCCAGACGCGACCAAAGTCTAGCATCAAACCCATTTTGTAATATTTGACGTAACCGGATGAAATTTTCAATATACATAGCTTATGCCCTCTTGAGCACGAAAATATCAGTCCTAGACGTTTTGACACCTTCTACTCAGGCTACACAGTATTGCAAATATATTTCGGTTACCTCTCAGATCGAAAAATTACTTCGGGCTCTTAAGCTAATAGAGTTTGAATCAAAATCCGAGACTTCGACAAAAAGATTTTGCAATTTCACCGCTCACTTACTTTTACACTTTCAATGGAATATGTTTGTGGATTAAAGACATTAATTTGCATAGCAAAATATTGCCCTGATTTTATTTTCCATAAACCAGTGCTTTATTGGTAAAAAATATTAAAACGATTAAAACGAAATAACAAAATTATAATCAATTTCGTTTTGACATATTTTCCATCGGCTGCAGCTACATTGCATTTAATTTTTCGCATATTAACCAAAGATTTAAAAAATTTCGTAAAATTAAATAAAAAATCTACGTGTTCGTAAACACGTGGAACGGTAAGCGGATAAATTCAATTTTTATGATGCTTTGCCCAATAAGATCGTAAAATTATTCCTTTTTTTCGTTTCACCTGTTTACAAAATCTATCTATCTGATAGATTAAACAACACAATTTTGTTGGAATAAATTAATTTGAGTTTTATTAAGATTATAACAATAGTTTTTAATAATGTGTCTATATCACTTCGAGAAGCCTGCTATGAATAGATTTATACATTTCTTCCAAGTAATTTAGTGAAAACTCGGAACAGGCTTGTTTTATAGTTTCAATTATTTCTTCCGGGTTGGAGTATTGCTTTCCTCCACGTTTTCCATGATGTTCAGGTACGGTGAATATGGCGGCCATGCCAGTAGGTCTACATTTTGGCTCTAAATTAAAGTTTTGGTTATTCTTGCGGTAGGTATGTATCGGGTGCATTGTCCTGTTGGAAAATCCATCGTTGTCCACCAAACAATTCGGAGAAATGAGGGAAAGCGCTTTCCATTATAGATTTGAAGGTGATTGCGGTCATTCTTGAGCTTTGAAAATCAAGGTTTGCAGTTCCGTAAAAGCTTACTGTTCCCCATGCGATTACTCTACCGTCCTTGCTTTGTTTTTTATCTAAGGTTATTGCATCCTTCCTCAAATCATGAAAATAATATTTATATCCATCAGGTTCACCCAAATTAAAGTTTTTTTCATCTAAACCCACCCTCGAGTCCACCTGATGTGACTTATTGCAAAATCAAGTCGCTGACTTTTGCGTGCTCCGTTCAATGGTGGTTTCTTTTAAATTGTTTGTATCTTATATGCTTGGACTGCTGTATCACGCGATAAGCAGTTGATCTACTAGCTTCATCTCCAGTTTCCACCTTGATTTTACTTAGGAAAAGTCTTGAATTTGAAGCAGCTCTCAGTATTGCCCGTCGATCCTGACTTGTTGTTGCCCTGATTATTTCTCCTTTCCGGTTTTTTTTCCATAGTTCTCAAGCTCCTTAAGATAGCTATGAAAACATTTGGTCATTTTTTAATCTTACCAGCAATAAAACGTTTAGTTTTACCCTGCTCTTTGTAGCCTCGAATTCCCCCTAGGAAGGAAGGTTAATGATTTTTTTTTACCCACAGTTGTTGTTTCTATGGAAATATGTTTTGAACTAAGGTTCCTGTTACTCTTAATGTTTTTATACGTATGCTTTTGTTCGTAAGCAGGTGGAACGAAAAAAAGGACTAATTTTATGACCTTATTGGGAAAAGCATTATAAAAATTGAATTTATCTGCCTTATCCCAATTTTTTAAAGCGGCTTAAGTCGTTTTTTAGCATTTTTTAGGAGAACGAATTTAAACTTTAAAAAAATATATAAGGAGAACCGTTTTGAATAGAAACATGAAGTTTGGACACAAGTATTATAATTTTTTTCTCTTTTTATATGCATTTAAGGTGTCGGGTAATTATTCTCCGACGACAGGGGAGCGAATCTGAAAATAGCGGTTCCAGAAAACTAAAGAGACACGAACACCAAAGCTCTATGAAGCGTATAAACCTTTATTGATTTTGATTGAACTTAAGACTAATGTACAGTATAGATAATTTGATATAATTATTTTGGATATGACGACCGAACCGCTGCGAGATGTCAAGCCGAATCGAACAAAGCACCGTACTAGGTTTTAACCGAAGAACTGCACTGCTCTGATGTTGAAGAAAGACTGCCACGAGAAACCCAAGTGTTTCTCCCAAGTAGTCTGCAGTCGCCAACCCCTTTTTGCACCGTCATCCAAAAGGAAAATTATAGGTCCCACGGGAGCAGAGTATCCAGCACTCGATACCATGCCCATGCCTTCGAAAACCATGTACCCACGAAATAGAGTGTGGCACACACACCCGAAATACCCATAGCGATCTGTATGCGCGACATTGTATTTATTCCAAGAATAAACAATGCGCCGATGGATGGCAGTATTTATGGCTCGCACCCTCGCCTGGTTATCTTATGTCAACAACCATTAGGCGACGAGGCGACGACCACAAAGTGCATACGAATGTCTGCGCATAGACTCTGGTATCGGGTGGCGGTTATATGATGCTGACATTCGCTGTGTGGAATGCCAGCTCATCGATGTGTGGATGGATTGATGATGTACTCTGGGTTGGTGGCGACCGGGGAAAATCTACATTGTGTGAAAAGAATAAATATGAAGTGCCGTATGGCTCGGGCACTTGTACAAAAAGAATTAGATGCGACGTCAGCGGTTCAGTCGCTTTGTTTATAGGAAATTAAGAGTGGATGAAAATCCACTCGCAACAAAGCAATAAATTGTGCGATTAAAAAATGAATACAACCAAAAAACTCATTTAGGTATGAGGACTTACTCTAAACATAAGGATTAAAAAAATTATTTGAATTCAAGTTTTTATTAGAAAAAATTCTCCCTTAAGTCCTTTTACCTTTTTCTAATTTGTATATTTAATTGGCTTATGTTACTTAAGCCGGTTTTCCGAATTTCGTTTCAATTCTTGTGTGTACTTACTTATACATAAGCCGTTTTTCCTTTTTTTAAATTTAACTTTATTGTTAATTAAGACTTTTTTCTCTTAGGTAATTTTTATTAAGTTTCATTGAAATAAAAGTTATTAAAGGACAAAAAAACATAGATATAAGTTAATACAAAATTAGACTGCAATAAAAGAAGAGAGCTTAATACCACCTAGTCAATAGTACCATCTTCGACTTCTTCTGTAAGATCCGGATGAAAGTCTGGTTTTGCTTCAGTGCAAAGAGTCTTATAAAAGTCATGAAACTGCTCATCGATCAAAGGGAGCAGCTGCAGAAGATCTTGTTTTTTTGCTTCGTTGATTTTGTTTGGTCCATCGTACAGCATTTCAAGAGAGCCTGTGTTAAGTTCATTACAGCCTCGTTTTTTAATATTGAGCATTTTAAATGGTTCTTGCTCGCTAAGAGAATTTTTATAAAAAATGTTGAATGGAGCATCTGATGCGAAACGAAGCCATCTAATGTTCTTCCAATTTATTTTGTTGTTATCGTCATTAACTTTGCGAAAAATGCATTTATTTTTAACAATTTACCCAAAGTTGTGAAACTTGGATTGAGACATCTCATTAACTACAAATTTCGTTTTGGTTCCGACTCCCCGTACAAACTGGTACCAATCTCTTGGGTGGTGAATTTTGAAGTTTGTTCTTTTTTTCTTTCGTTCAATATGGTCTATGTCACATTCCATGTGGGTGTGGCCCGGAATCAAAAACTTGTGATCAATATATTTTAAGTTGTTGGTTTCATTACAAACGCATCATTATAGCAACCATTTTATTTTTATTTTGACCGAAACAGTTGTCACTGTAAAAAGTGACATGCTCGGTGTCTGGTGATAGGGCAGAAGGCGAATTTATATGTTCAAATAAGCACGAAGCTATCTCATTGCCACCTCTATTGGCAACAGCTTCATGCCACATGTAACAATGGGGAGTTCCTTTTACACAGTCGTGTACGGTCAAATTAAAAGTGTATAACTGACGTTTATAAAAAGTTACCGAAGATTGTAAAAATTGACTGGGAAGGCACTGCTGAAGATCGAAGGTGAAAACTTCCATACCTCGCTGATTTTTTGCAGTAACGATATCCTTTTTTTTTGTTTCATATGCAGAATCTGCATCTTCATGGTGTTGCTCTAGCTCCAGTTCAACCGATGTCAGAGGGTGTATCGAAAATATTAGTCTGGCAGCAAATAGTGGCAGCCAATGCGTGTGACAGCGCGTTCAATATGCGTTATTTTCCAAAATAGTAATAATGAGTGTAACCGGATGAAATTTTCAACATACATAGCTTATGCCCTCTTAAGCATGAAAATATCAGTCCTAAACGTTTTGCACGCAGCCAAGTCCGTGCCAGACGCGACCAAAGTCTAGCATCAAACCCATTTTGTAATATTTGACGTAACCGGATGAAATTTTCAATATACATAGCTTATGCCCTCTTGAGCACGAAAATATCAGTCCTAGACGTTTTGACACCTTCTACTCAGGCTACACAGTATTGCAAATATATTTCGGTTACCTCTCAGATCGAAAAATTACTTCGGGCTCTTAAGCTAATAGAGTTTGAATCAAAATCCGAGACTTCGACAAAAAGATTTTGCAATTTCACCGCTCACTTACTTTTACACTTTCAATGGAATATGTTTGTGGATTAAAGACATTAATTTGCATAGCAAAATATTGCCCTGATTTTATTTTCCATAAACCAGTGCTTTATTGGTAAAAAATATTAAAACGATTAAAACGAAATAACAAAATTATAATCAATTTCGTTTTGACATATTTTCCATCGGCTGCAGCTACATTGCATTTAATTTTTCGCATATTAACCAAAGATTTAAAAAATTTCGTAAAATTAAATAAAAAATCTACGTGTTCGTAAACACGTGGAACGGTAAGCGGATAAATTCAATTTTTATGATGCTTTGCCCAATAAGATCGTAAAATTATTCCTTTTTTTCGTTTCACCTGTTTACAAAATCTATCTATCTGATAGATTAAACAACACAATTTTGTTGGAATAAATTAATTTGAGTTTTATTAAGATTATAACAATAGTTTTTAATAATGTGTCTATATCACTTCGAGAAGCCTGCTATGAATAGATTTATACATTTCTTCCAAGTAATTTAGTGAAAACTCGGAACAGGCTTGTTTTATAGTTTCAATTATTTCTTCCGGGTTGGAGTATTGCTTTCCTCCACGTTTTCCATGATGTTCAGGTACGGTGAATATGGCGGCCATGCCAGTAGGTCTACATTTTGGCTCTAAATTAAAGTTTTGGTTATTCTTGCGGTAGGTATGTATCGGGTGCATTGTCCTGTTGGAAAATCCATCGTTGTCCACCAAACAATTCGGAGAAATGAGGGAAAGCGCTTTCCATTATAGATTTGAAGGTGATTGCGGTCATTCTTGAGCTTTGAAAATCAAGGTTTGCAGTTCCGTAAAAGCTTACTGTTCCCCATGCGATTACTCTACCGTCCTTGCTTTGTTTTTTATCTAAGGTTATTGCATCCTTCCTCAAATCATGAAAATAATATTTATATCCATCAGGTTCACCCAAATTAAAGTTTTTTTCATCTAAACCCACCCTCGAGTCCACCTGATGTGACTTATTGCAAAATCAAGTCGCTGACTTTTGCGTGCTCCGTTCAATGGTGGTTTCTTTTAAATTGTTTGTATCTTATATGCTTGGACTGCTGTATCACGCGATAAGCAGTTGATCTACTAGCTTCATCTCCAGTTTCCACCTTGATTTTACTTAGGAAAAGTCTTGAATTTGAAGCAGCTCTCAGTATTGCCCGTCGATCCTGACTTGTTGTTGCCCTGATTATTTCTCCTTTCCGGTTTTTTTTCCATAGTTCTCAAGCTCCTTAAGATAGCTATGAAAACATTTGGTCATTTTTTAATCTTACCAGCAATAAAACGTTTAGTTTTACCCTGCTCTTTGTAGCCTCGAATTCCCCCTAGGAAGGAAGGTTAATGATTTTTTTTTACCCACAGTTGTTGTTTCTATGGAAATATGTTTTGAACTAAGGTTCCTGTTACTCTTAATGTTTTTATACGTATGCTTTTGTTCGTAAGCAGGTGGAACGAAAAAAAGGACTAATTTTATGACCTTATTGGGAAAAGCATTATAAAAATTGAATTTATCTGCCTTATCCCAATTTTTTAAAGCGGCTTAAGTCGTTTTTTAGCATTTTTTAGGAGAACGAATTTAAACTTTAAAAAAATATATAAGGAGAACCGTTTTGAATAGAAACATGAAGTTTGGACACAAGTATTATAATTTTTTTCTCTTTTTATATGCATTTAAGGTGTCGGGTAATTATTCTCCGACGACAGGGGAGCGAATCTGAAAATAGCGGTTCCAGAAAACTAAAGAGACACGAACACCAAAGCTCTATGAAGCGTATAAACCTTTATTGATTTTGATTGAACTTAAGACTAATGTACAGTATAGATAATTTGATATAATTATTTTGGATATGACGACCGAACCGCTGCGAGATGTCAAGCCGAATCGAACAAAGCACCGTACTAGGTTTTAACCGAAGAACTGCACTGCTCTGATGTTGAAGAAAGACTGCCACGAGAAACCCAAGTGTTTCTCCCAAGTAGTCTGCAGTCGCCAACCCCTTTTTGCACCGTCATCCAAAAGGAAAATTATAGGTCCCACGGGAGCAGAGTATCCAGCACTCGATACCATGCCCATGCCTTCGAAAACCATGTACCCACGAAATAGAGTGTGGCACACACACCCGAAATACCCATAGCGATCTGTATGCGCGACATTGTATTTATTCCAAGAATAAACAATGCGCCGATGGATGGCAGTATTTATGGCTCGCACCCTCGCCTGGTTATCTTATGTCAACAACCATTAGGCGACGAGGCGACGACCACAAAGTGCATACGAATGTCTGCGCATAGACTCTGGTATCGGGTGGCGGTTATATGATGCTGACATTCGCTGTGTGGAATGCCAGCTCATCGATGTGTGGATGGATTGATGATGTACTCTGGGTTGGTGGCGACCGGGGAAAATCTACATTGTGTGAAAAGAATAAATATGAAGTGCCGTATGGCTCGGGCACTTGTACAAAAAGAATTAGATGCGACGTCAGCGGTTCAGTCGCTTTGTTTATAGGAAATTAAGAGTGGATGAAAATCCACTCGCAACAAAGCAATAAATTGTGCGATTAAAAAATGAATACAACCAAAAAACTCATTTAGGTATGAGGACTTACTCTAAACATAAGGATTAAAAAAATTATTTGAATTCAAGTTTTTATTAGAAAAAATTCTCCCTTAAGTCCTTTTACCTTTTTCTAATTTGTATATTTAATTGGCTTATGTTACTTAAGCCGGTTTTCCGAATTTCGTTTCAATTCTTGTGTGTACTTACTTATACATAAGCCGTTTTTCCTTTTTTTAAATTTAACTTTATTGTTAATTAAGACTTTTTTCTCTTAGGTAATTTTTATTAAGTTTCATTGAAATAAAAGTTATTAAAGGACAAAAAAACATAGATATAAGTTAATACAAAATTAGACTGCAATAAAAGAAGAGAGCTTAATACCACCTAGTCAATAGTACCATCTTCGACTTCTTCTGTAAGATCCGGATGAAAGTCTGGTTTTGCTTCAGTGCAAAGAGTCTTATAAAAGTCATGAAACTGCTCATCGATCAAAGGGAGCAGCTGCAGAAGATCTTGTTTTTTTGCTTCGTTGATTTTGTTTGGTCCATCGTACAGCATTTCAAGAGAGCCTGTGTTAAGTTCATTACAGCCTCGTTTTTTAATATTGAGCATTTTAAATGGTTCTTGCTCGCTAAGAGAATTTTTATAAAAAATGTTGAATGGAGCATCTGATGCGAAACGAAGCCATCTAATGTTCTTCCAATTTATTTTGTTGTTATCGTCATTAACTTTGCGAAAAATGCATTTATTTTTAACAATTTACCCAAAGTTGTGAAACTTGGATTGAGACATCTCATTAACTACAAATTTCGTTTTGGTTCCGACTCCCCGTACAAACTGGTACCAATCTCTTGGGTGGTGAATTTTGAAGTTTGTTCTTTTTTTCTTTCGTTCAATATGGTCTATGTCACATTCCATGTGGGTGTGGCCCGGAATCAAAAACTTGTGATCAATATATTTTAAGTTGTTGGTTTCATTACAAACGCATCATTATAGCAACCATTTTATTTTTATTTTGACCGAAACAGTTGTCACTGTAAAAAGTGACATGCTCGGTGTCTGGTGATAGGGCAGAAGGCGAATTTATATGTTCAAATAAGCACGAAGCTATCTCATTGCCACCTCTATTGGCAACAGCTTCATGCCACATGTAACAATGGGGAGTTCCTTTTACACAGTCGTGTACGGTCAAATTAAAAGTGTATAACTGACGTTTATAAAAAGTTACCGAAGATTGTAAAAATTGACTGGGAAGGCACTGCTGAAGATCGAAGGTGAAAACTTCCATACCTCGCTGATTTTTTGCAGTAACGATATCCTTTTTTTTTGTTTCATATGCAGAATCTGCATCTTCATGGTGTTGCTCTAGCTCCAGTTCAACCGATGTCAGAGCATCTCCTGTGACTGATGATTTTTGTATGGCCAACAAGTCACATTTTGTGCAGGTATCTGCTTTTGGCTTCTTAAATTTTATATTAAGGGTCTTAAAAATCTCTGCATATTTTGTTAAAGAAATTGGGCTTTCAGTTATATCTGTGTAAAGATTGTACAGCTTTGATAGATTGAGATTTGTGTCAAAATACTTTTGACTGGACTGTTTTCGAGTATAATGGCTCTCATATGCAGGGATACTCATAATATGATTCAGAACTTCATTTCTTTTTGCATCTGAGATTTTATTAGTCGGATTTCCCTTTCCTCGCATATCCTTCATTACGACGGTACCTGGAGATTCGATCTTTTTTGCAATAACTGTTTTCAAAAAGCGGTCAGTTTCATCCAAAACAGTTTTGAAGCATTTTTGACAGACTTGTGCTCTGATGCCTTTCAGATTCAGGAAATATGAGTACGTAAACTTACGATTTCGAGGTTTGCCACTCTTCTTTGAACGGATTGTTTTTTTTCCCCGATTGAAATCAGTCCAGACACAAACGCCAACTTAAGATCATAGTTGCCCAGACTCCAATACTGTTCAAAAATCATTTTTTGTTCTGATGGTGAAATTTTATGCATACATTTTCTTTTGCAATCTGTCAAAAGTCTCATCCGTTTTGTAGGAACGTTTTTTCCAGTACTAGTTAAGTAGTTCTGGCCTAAATTTCGTTTTTGACGTCTTAACTTACGCGATTCTTTTGTTGATACATTCTCAGGGCTTAAATTATTACTTTGTGGGATATGATCTTCTGAACCAAAATTTTGTTCTAATTGGCTGGCCATTTCTTCAATGTCTGAGTCAGAAAAGAAAGTTTGTGGTGATTTGTCTGGCAAAAGAAAGTCTGGATCTTTCACGCTATCATCATCGTCTTCGTCAAATGATTCATCTGACATCATATCAGTAGCCAATGTAGATTTCAAATCTGTGATGATTGTATCTGTCAGGTCATTGACACTGGTTGTAGCTGTTTCATTAGCCACAAGTGGCATAAATATCCCGTTTTCTAAAATTTAATAAAGCGAACGTTGACTTTAATTCATTCACCTAGATAATATATCATCTATAACTAAATTTTACCATCAAACTCCCTAGGACGAGTTGAAGTTCGTAGGTTCTCCCCAGAGCAGCTGGGAATTAAGCCCATTTCACCTTATGGAAAACAAACTCATAAGATACCATAACTTTAAATCGAAAATAATAATTCTATTTTACGTGAATGATCTGCTTTTTATTATTAAAAAAAACATTTTGTTTTTCTTAAGAATTTAATATTGGTATAAGTAATAAGGGTATTCAATTCATCCAAGTGTAAAAGTTGTGTAAAATGATAAGTTTACATAAAAGTTTGCATGAACGGCCTTATAATTCGTTAACTTAAATGCTGTGTAATAATAAATTAAACCTCTGGTTGTTAAATGTCAAATATAATATAGGCTTTGAGCCAATAGTCTCCGCAGCTAGGCTCTCTCCTTTTTTATATTACCTTGTAATTTAAATTACTAGTTAATAAATTATAATAATAATAATATAGGCTGTTCTACGAGCTTATACAAAAATTTATAAAAATTGGTTTAAAGATAAACAAAATACTTTAATTAATTAAATTAACTATCTACAAATTGCTGTTTATGATTTATAAATTGAAGAACTATTCCGAAAAAGGAGTGATGGTTGGCGTATAATTTAATAGGCACAACGTGTGGTTAAGTTTATCAAACAAATTTTATTAGTAATTTTCCGCAGCAAAATCCTTATCTTAGTGTTTAACATCACTGCATGAATACCCTTAATATGTGTATGTAGTTTATTTATATCTATTTTTAATGTATTATATGAAATAAAATGAAAATTCAAAATAACAAGATCAATCACATAGTTATATGACGCTGAACAAACTACAAAGACAGAGGAGAGCCAACATACCAGATTTAATTAAACCTTTGGGTTCAGGATTCTTATTCTTAGCGCCTTTAAAACGTGCAAGAAGAATCATTTGCATTGCTCTATTCATTTTGATGTTAAAAAAAACTTTTTGTTTATGATAGTTAATAGAACACAATTATTGCAATTTTTTTTTTATTTTTGTTTAAAACTTTTTTTTTTGTTTCAAAATGATTTCTTTTTCTGACTTTTGTTAATACATACATATATGTTATTCACAAAACACTTTCACTTACATACTCGTACAACGATTTATTAAAATATATACTTATTTCACTTTTATCAAACGACCTTATTTACGCTCTCACAACTCTAATAACAATGGCTTATACATGGTCTACATAAATCAGTTTCCCCTTTTAGTTTTTTATTAAATCCAGGATACTTTGATCGGAGTAAAACGACTTATTTGAATTTAAAACAGCGTTTATTTGAAAAATGATTCGAGTAAAGTGGCTTATGTCCGTTAAATCGTTGTTCCAAACGATTTTTTTTTATTTTTCTATTTTTTTTTTGTTTGGAAAAGTGGCTTACGTTCACATAGCTCAAACTAAATCACAGATTTCATTTTGGTAAAAAGGCTTATGTCAGTTAAATTAAAAACTGAAAAGGGAAAACCGGCTTAAGTATACATAAAATTTTACTTCAAATAAGATTTTGTTTTGGAAAAGTGGCTTAATTGTACTTAACATTTTCTTCCTTATCAAAAAACTGAAATTCTAAGTTTTTTTAAAACGGCTTAGTTACACATAAGCCAAAACAAAATAAGACGAAAAAAAGCGCCTGTACTTAAGACGGTTTACCAAAAGCAAATTTTTAAATATGCTGGAATTAAGCCGTTTTTACAATCCTGAAAAGTGACTTCTAGATGGAATAGAAACAATCTGCAGACACAGAAATGTAGCTAATTTTTCATTTTATTTAAATATTAAAAAAAATCATTTTTGGCTTAAGTCGACTTAAGCCCTTTTACCTTTTGCACAGAGAATTAATAATGAGAATTTCGAAAGAGTTCGAAACCTCCCATTTATACCAAGTTTTTGATACGGCCCTGAGTGAAAGGTGATGGTTGTATGGAAAGGTGTGTTTGCTTTATCAATTTGACGACTGCATGTAAATACATTTCGATGTAGATTTGGAGTGTTTTCACAAAATCTCGGATTTTGATTCGGTGCGAATGGCATAGGTATAATGCAGCAAACGGAGTATTCTTAAACAGAATATATAGATGTGTAGCAAAACCCGATCAGTAAGATGATTTTGTTTGTAAATTAGACACATTGCTTACTTACTTCTTTTTCTCTAATGTTACTGCATCTCTAGTAGTAGAGCAGCACAATTTGGTGCCAGCTCTTCGGTTTGACGTTTCGTGCTGTGAAATTCTCTGACTTTACCCAACATTTTAGTCGTTTGGCCGTTCGGGCATATTCAGGTCAGGCAAAAGGCACACTGAATGAGGGCCATTTCTTACTTCACATCTGTTTCATGTGCGTTTCAGCGTGCAGTCTTGCTGCACATCTATTTCGGGCATTAGAAACAAAACAATGTATGGGTATTTTATAAACGGTGCGAGTATAATAAAGTCCTATGTACAAAGGAAAATAAATAGCAATGTGCTAAAGGTGGTAGAATCCGTGTTCAGGTTGGAAGGATTTTCGAAATCGCAAAAAGTGGTAGAAAAACCACTTAAGTAAGTGGTAGGTCCCTTAACTGTGCCATTCAATCGAATTTGCTGAATCCGAAGAACCAGATGCGATAATTAGCTCGACCAGGTGACGGTGTGCACTAGGCTGGGTCATCTATGTATGGAGAAAAAAAAAACTCTTTTCTTACGGGCACAGTGATCAAAAGGTGCCAAATGATGAGTGTTTATATATTATAAAGTTTAGTATCAATCGGAATTAATCTTCTGCCTCCGGTTTGATGTGGAAATTTACAATAAAATGTGGTTAAAAGAGGCCTTGGTATTATAGCATACAAAGTTACACTTATCAACGTTATTTATAAATAAAAGTCTTAAATCAAAAGTAATCGTATTTATTAAAGAAAAAGCAAAATTGCTAATATTTTTATCAAATAATAATTATGAAGATTAATGACCATAGTGAAGGGTTTAGTTTGTGGCAAAATCCTTTTTGCTGTCGAATTTCGGCATTGCTTTTCTGGAGTCTATCTGGGCTTTGATAAATCCTTCTCTTGCAGTTTTATTACATAGAGTATCTGAAGCTTGAGTCACATCTTTGACCGCTCTTTCTACGGCCTGTGTGTGACAAGGAAGGCGTAATAAATTCAGGTCTCCCTCTCCTTTTTGGTCAACAAACAATCGGAGATTTTCTTCTGTTACAGACTTTAATATCGGTGGCTCAGTTATATTTTCCTGACAATTCAAAAGGTCATAGTATGTGAACGCATTCAAGTTTATCTCTGATAAGTGTCGCGATCCGTCTTTACAGCTCGGATGTGTTTTAATAGAAAACCATACAGGAGCGTAAGCCTTGACAACATAAGTTGCAAGAGCGATTAGATTTGCAGAGGCAGTTTCTACTGAAACATACAGACGAAGAACTCTGTTAGCATGAGTTATTCATCGGGCATGGGACATTTTACCAGGTGATTTTTTTGCCAAATCGCTAGGAAATATGCCTGTTGAAATGGCTTCAACTATTCTGTACAAATATATCTGGTCTGAACTAATATCTTCAGCAGAAAGCTCGGGTAAGTTCGTCGGAATAGGTTGAAACTGAATTATAGGTCTTTTTTCACAGTTTTCCAGTGCTTTGCCAATTGTCCCTGAAAATGTCTGTGGTCCAGACGTCATGCCATCAATGGGTTGAAACAGATGTCTGAAAGGCAGTTCATTCATATGCAATAAGCAAATAATCCACTGCAGGGGTCTGTCCAATCTTTTTTCTAGCAACCGTATAATACCGCCGTATTTACCAACATTTACATTAGTACCATCACATCCAATTGCAATCAAATAATCCGTTGAAATATCTGCATTCAAGAAAAAGTTGAACAGTTCTTGTTCTATACACTTCGCAGTGCCTGAGGCAGGTGTAATGTAACCCAAAAACTTCGAGTCAGGTTCATTTATCAGAGAAATATGCTCTTCAAGTATGCGTCGCCTATATTTTTTTCCTTTTTCTTCAGACATAGTCAATGTTTGGTCTTTTCTTCCGTCAAAATATAATGCGGGTATTTGTGAAACAGTTTGTTGTGAAGTTACATTTTCTCTAGTTTTTTTTCCGTTCACGGCGCAGCTTATTTTTGTCTATTACTTGTGAAGTAGAGGCATGCAGAACTGCTGATGCAATAGCTGCTCCTGCCCTGTCTGACACTCTAAATCTATCGCAGGTTTTTGACAATAAAACATAGTCAACTGCAGCTGTTGTAGTATTGCTCTCCGATTCAGTACTTGAAGCCCGCAACTGAATTTGGGTTAGTTCTTCACAATCCGACTGGACACTTTTGACTTTGAAATTCATTTTTTTTATTCATTGATAAATATCTACTTACATACTAGACAAAAATGATTAAACCTAACTTAAAATTAACAGGATACTTATTCTTATTTATTGGTCCTTATGCGAACGCTCTAAACTTAACTATATCTTAGAATTATTGCCTTTCGGCCTACGAACTATTTTACGAACTAATCTTACATATATATTCCTCGAGAAAATTTATTAAAACTCGGTTTCATTATTGAGATTTTATATAAAACAAATTACAAACTACCTATTCTACTTACTTAAACTACTTAACGTATTCTAACTATAATTAGGATTCTGAGCACTCGTTGCCTTGCGCAACAAGTGGTCAAAATCCCAATTGCTTTCCGAGCGCCTGGCAGTCGTCAACGTGCACACGCGCCGCCGTGAGCCGACTGAAGCCTTACAGCGTCAGTCAACTCCCAGAAGCACCACCACACGTTGGCGAGCCCGGCCTCTCCCAAAAACGCCCTAGCTGACTTAATCTAACTTATAAGCTAAGAGGAAGTTACCTAGAGTAACGCACCGTCCTAGGAGGGCATGTTGACCCCTCCCCCCTCAACAAGCCACCAAAATTCGGCGAATTGCTTTTCCGTGTCGAATCTATCCCTCTCCGATATTGCGGTACTAAAACGGAGGAGCTCATGAGCATTGGCGACGTCCCCGTAATGGAGGAGCCGCTTATCTCTCGCGCTGCGGTAGCGATGGTATAAGACCGGAATACCATCCCTCGTCTGTACCAGCCCTTTTGCATCAATATGGATAAATGCCTCTGGCGGGATAAAGCCAGACCGGAGTGTACTCTCAATGTACATTTCATTGGGGTAGTAAGCCCCAAATATCAGACTATTGTCGCTGGCCATCGCCCTTGCAACGTGCCTTCGAGTGACCTTAATGAGGAAATTGTCAATCCTATTCAACTGAGCCCCATCGTATAGGACCTTGTTGGGATAGTATTTTATATAGTTGGATTCAGGCGTTCGGAACAATCGGAGACAGGTCCTAAGACATTGTCTCTCCAAAACCCGAATGTTTTCCATATAGCTGGGCGCTATATTGAACCACAATGGACAACCATAAGCGATAATTGGCCTTATAAGGGCCACGTAGCAAATGACCTTCACTTTGGAGTCAAGTTGACTGCTATGAAACAGTCTCCTTGTCAAAGCATAAGCCTTCTTGGCCCCAGCAAGACAAGCAACTATATGTCTATCGAAATATAGATACTGGTCAAGCCAGATACCTAGATATCTAACTACGCTTCTCACCGCCAATGGCTGCCCATTTTGTCCAATAATGGCCAATTTTTTCCAGTTTTTTCTGGTATCCCTAGAGGCCCCAGCCAATGGAGTTCTGAACAAGATTGTTTCCGTCTTCTGAAAGTTGATTTTCAACTTCCAGTCGTCGCAATATCGCTTAATTTGATCGAAGTCACGCTGCAAAAGGATATTAATGACCTCGATTTTAGAACCTGATCTGTATGCCACCAAATCGTCGGCATACGCTATAGCATGTCTGAGTGAACCCACCAGATCACTCGTGTAAATGTTAAACAGGATCGGAGAATTGACCGCCCCCTGCTGTAAACCGTTTTTAATTTGAAAGACTCTGCTCGAAGTCACGTTGCCACATTTGACTACGAACTTCTTTCCCATAAGCATATTATAAATTACATATAGCAAAGGTTTGTGCATCCCCCGCCTGGTCAACTTGTAGAAAAGTCCCTCTAACCATACGGTGTCGAAAGCCTTCTCAAAATCAACCAGACAAGCACCCGTGCATTGGTTCTTGCATTTATTCCACTGAATGTCGGAAACCAGTTTCGACGCGGCATGAATAGTGTCATGCCTCGCCCTGAAACCAAACTGGTTGTCCGGGATTATGTTATTGTCGTCGACCCACTTTAACAGAGCTCTATTGACAACCTTTTCAAAGACCTTGCCAATATTCGGAAGTAAGCTAATTGACCGGAGATTGGCAGGGTTCGTCCTATCTTTACCTTTTTTCGGGATAGGGTGTACCACAGCTACCTTCCAATGCGCCGGATAATGTGCATTATTCAGCGCATTGTTAAACAGCGTGGTGAAAATATCTACAGCCTCCAAAGGCAGGTGTCTCAATACGACGTTTGGGACACCATCCATCCCCGCCGACTTTTTATTCTTTAGTGACTCGAAGATGCACAGAAGATCATTCTTCGACACGAACAAGTGCGATGCATCTCGGCCATTGGCGACAACTGCATTAGCATGGTTTTCATCAGTGAACACGGTGAAACCGTTATTCTCAGATCGCCAATTCTCAAGTTCGGTGCGCAGATAGAAATGGCTCACCAGAGCCCTATTCTCAATGTCGTGGTTACGGCGAACAGGATTGTTCACCGTATACACGGCCTCGAAACAAGCGCCCAGCAAATCTACTTTCTCCTGTGGGTCCTCGACCACGAAAAAATCGTCGTTTGAAGCGACACTTTCTGGACTTATTCCAGCAGTCAGTACTGTCTGTCTGTTCTCTGCTGTCTGGGAGATTCGAACACAAGGAATATCATTGTGATCTTTCCTCCTGAACAACTTATTTATCTGTGGGAACATATTCGGACTACAGGTTTTAATAGCCCGAATTTTATTGCCCCAATACAGACTTACAGATTTTCTGTAATTTTCTTTTATCAGCTGTTTCAGGATTCGGATCTCTGACTTCAGCATCCTTACCTCCGGGTCGTCGCGATCAGTAAATTGCCTGTACAGCCGTTTAAGCCTCGAGAGCAGTCTACTTTTCTGTCGGTATAGTGCGTCGATTGTAGGGTTTCTGTACTTTTCTGTCTGGTCGTCGTCGGAACGTCCTACCCGAGGAATAGTTCGTTCCATAGTTCGTTTGATGGCGTCGTCCATTTGCAATAAATGCCGATCAATGTCATCATTTGTCATGTTACTGTTTGTCGGTGGGTCGATCCCACTCGAACGTAAATCTCGCTTTAAAAATCTGGAGAAGCGCGACCATTGTGCCCTCCGATAATCGAATGAACACACTGCTTCGTACTCCTCCAGCAGCGTTTGCTCGTTCGGGATCCGTATTGCGGCGGCGAGTCCGTAGTGGTCACTATCGTACTCAAACGCACGTAAACAGTTCCGCGTGTATTGGTCTATGTTTGTCAGTTGAAGTCTTGCGTCCGTTAAGGCCAAGTCCAGGAAAGCACCGCTTCTTGGGAAGGAAGGGATATCCGTCGCGTACAACTCGAGTTTGTACTCAATCATATTGAGGCGCCACCAGTCGTGAAACTGGTTGCCCCTGGGATTTGCAGTAACATTTCCCCATGCCGCATGTTTGGCATTAATATCTCCGGCCAAGAAGTAATAATTCTCCTCCGAGTTCAGCTGCAGACTACGAAAAAGTGTCTCGAGCTCTGTCATAAATTGGTTGGGTGGAGGTGCTGCAGGTGCGTAAAGCGACACCACATACATTCTCCTCCGGCTATGGAGAGGAATGCATATGATGCATGCTTCCAACAACTGGAACCTACGCACGTCCCCGCTATATATAACCCTATGGCGCAGGCCTTTTCGAATTAAGATTCCAACCCCACCACCTTGAGTGGAGTGAGGCCGGTCTCTTCTTATTACATGATAGTTTTTGTATCCCAATTTGTGCTTCTGATTTAGCTTAGTTTCGCTAACCAAAAGCACATCCGGGTTTTCGGTTTTCAACAAATTGGCAAGTGACGTTCTTTTCTCGATCCTGACTAGTGAATTAACATTCACAGCAAGGATCTTTAAGTTTCCCTCATCCAGCGCAGCCATTAGACTTATGGCACACCAGACCCCACAAACAGCTCCGAATATATAAAGTCAATTCGGGCCGCTTGTTCATTTAATTGTTTCTGGAACTTATCGATCTTTCCATGCAGAGACAGAAGGATCGATTTTAAGTCCAGATCCACCTCTGGTGCCTTTTGGGCTACCATTGGTTGGTTTGATGTCATGTGGGCTTGACCCGGTCCAGCTGCCATTTGGGCAAAGGACACGTTGGGTGCCACAAAATTTGCGAACGAGCGACTCTTCTGACGCCTATCATCTTCAGACTGCTGTTTGCGGGCCTGGACTCTCTTTTTCAATTCTTGGTACTTTGGACAACCCCTGAAGTTGGCGGGATGTCCAGAGTTCCTGCAGAGCACACAGGAGAGTACACTCCGGTCTTCGACTCTCTCCTTACCCAGAGAGCATTCACCATGTATGTGGTCCTTATCGCACTTCACGCATCTAAACTGCATGTTGCAATTAGCTGCGGCGTGCCCGAACCTTTGGCAGCGCATACATTGAAGTATGCGATCTGACCTCTTTATTTTCTCCCACCTTACAGCATGGTAGTACAGGAAGCGGATATTTCGCAGCCTGTCGATTTTGCTGTCGGGAGTAAGCTGGACTAAGAAGAATGGTAAGTGACGGTTACCACCCCTTGCCACAGCGGAGGAAAACGGCTTGACCCCCACGAAATGGAGGTCGTCGCTTTCAAAATTCTTTAGCTCTCTTTCAAGCTCCTCCGTTTTAATTGAGGGATCGATTCCCTTCAGTACCACGGTTTTTAACTTTTGCTGCCTTGGGGTGTACGTGAAGTACTCGGTTTTCACCTCTCCCAAAGCGGCGCGCACCCTCTGGTACTCCTCTATTTTTTCACATATAATTATGTGATTGTTAGCAGAAAGCCTTTTCACATGGAAATTTTTTGTTATTAATTTACAAATCCAAATACTATCTACAATGTCGAAATTACTCACGTTAATGGGTGGTATTTTGTCCTTCCGTGACTGTTTAGATTGTTGTTGTTGTTGTTGTTGTTGTTGTTGTTGTTGTTGTTGTTGTTGTTGTTGTTGTTGTTGTTGTTGTTGATGTTGTTGGTGTTGTTGTTGATGTTGTTGGTGTTGTTGTTGTTGATGTTGCCGTTGTTGTTGCTTCACCTCCAGTTGTTGTTGCACTTGCTGCTTGAGCACAGCTTGTTGTTGCTGTTGCTGCAGCTTCTTTCTGCGCAACTGGTCGCGCTTCTCCAGCAGCTCTTTTATGAGCTTGTCCAGCTGCGCCTCCTCATCATCCTCTTTTTCGTCGTCCATTTGTACGACTTCCTCGTCATCGACCGGTAAGTCCTTGAAGGAGTTTCCCTCTCCGACGTACCGGCCCTCTCCTCCATCATACTCATAAGAGCTGGAGTGTGCTCCGTCATCATCGGATGCAGCCACCGATGATGCCACACTATGGCCTGCCAAGTTTAACCTTCTTTTGGCTGAAAGGTTCGGCTTCGGATTTAACTTCCGCCGGCGTTTTTCCACTGTCCTATACTCCTCGCTTACAGTTACTGCTGGCGTTGTAGCGAGAGCTTTTATTGTTGGCGTTGTTGTTGTTGCTGTTGTTGTTGTTGATGTTTTTGTTGCTGGTGTTGCCTGCGAAGATCCCCGCCTGGGCAACGCGGAACACGCTGTTGGGCTTGGTGTCATGGCATTTAAAGCTGCCTTTGGCATACAAGCTGCCGCTGTTTTTGTGACTGCTGTTGCAGCTTTCGTTACTGCTGTTACTGCTGTTGTTGCTGCTGTTGTTGCTGCTAATTTTTTTGCCGGCTCACGTGTTCGCACCACACGTCGCAACGGCACACCCACACCCGTAAGCGGGACCACCGATTTTCCGGGGTCCATCGCCTGATAATGCGGCACTTTTTTTTTGTTTATTTTTGTGTCTCTATCACTATATTTCCGATAAAAAAAATAAAATTAAAAAATTGAAGACTGGCCGAGAATCGAACCCGAGTCTCCGGCGTCAAAGTCGGACGCCTACTTTTTTTTTTACTTTTAAATTCATTTTTATTAATTATTAGCTTATATCAATTTAAATACTAGACAAAAATGATTAAATCTAACTTAAAATTAACAGGATACTTATTCTAGATTATTGATCCTTATGCGGACGCCCTAAACTTAACTCTATCTTATAATTATTGCCTTTCGGCCTAAAAACTATTTTACGAACTAATCTTACATAATTATGTTTTCATCGAGAAAATTGTTAAGAAAACTCGGAATCTTTATCAAATTTTATATTTTTATATAAAAAAAAAAAAACAAATTACAAACTACCTACTCTACTTACTTAAACTACTTAGCATATTCTAACTATAATTAGGATTCTGAGCACTCGTTGCCTTGCGCAACAAGTGGTCAAAATCCCAATTGCTTTCCGAGCGCCTGGCAGTCGTCAACGTGCACACGCGCCGCCGTGAGCCGACTGAAGCCTTACAGCGTCAGTCAACTCCCGGAAGCACCAACACACGTTGGCGAGCCCGGCCTCTCCCAAAAACGCCCTAGCTGACTTAATCTAACTTATAAGCTAAGAGGATGTTACCTAGAGTAACGCACCGTCCTGGGAGGGCATGTTGACCCCTCCCCCCTCAACAAGCCACCAAAATTCGGCGAATTGCTTTTCCGTGTCGAATTGATCCCTTTCCGATATTGCGGTACTAAAACGGAGGAGCTCATGAGCATTGGCGATGCCCTCGCCGCGGATGAGCCGCTTATCTCTCGCGCTGCGGTAGCGGTGGTATAATACCGGGATACCATCCCTCGTCTGTACCAGCCCTTTTGCATCAATATGGATAAATGCCTCTGGCGGGATAAAGCCAGACCGGAGCGTACTCTCTATGTACATTTCATTGGGGTAGTAAGCCCCAAAGATCAGACTATTGTCGCTGGCCATCGCCCTTGCAACGTGCCTTCGAGTGACCTTAATGAGGAAATTGTCAATCCTATTCAACTGAGCGCCATCGTATAGGACCTTGTTGGGATAGTATTTTATATAGTTGGATTCGGGCGTTCGGAACAATCGGAGACAGGTCCTAAGACATTGTCTCTCCAAAACCCGAATCTTTTCCATATAACTAGGCGCTATATTAAACCACAATGGACAACCATAAGCGATGATCGGCCTTATAAGGGCCACGTAGCAAATGACCTTCACTCTGGAGTCAAGTTGACTGCTATGAAACAGTCTCCTTGTCAGAGCATAAGCCCTCTTGGCCCCAGCAAGACAAGCAACTATATGTCTATCGAAATATAGATACTGGTCAAGCCAGATACCTAGATATCTAACTACGCTTCTCACCGCCAATGGCTGCCCATTTTGTCCAATAATGGCCAATTTCTTCCAGTTTTTTCTGGTATCCCTAGAGGCCCCAGCCAATGGAGTTCTGAACAAGATTGTTTCCGTCTTCTGAAAGTTGATTTTCAACTTCCAGTCGTCGCAATATCGCTTAATTTGATCGAAGTCACGCTGCAAAAGGATATTAATGACGTCGATTTTAGGACCTGATCTGTATGCCACCAAATCATCGGCATACGCTATAGCATGTCTGAGTGAACCTACCAGATCACTCGTGTAAATGTTAAACAGGATCGGAGAATTGACCGCCCCCTGCTGTAAACCGTTTTTAATTTCAAAGACTCTGCTCGAAGTCACGTTGCCACATTTGACAACGAACTTCTTTCCCATAAGCATATTATAAATTACATATAGCAAAGGTTTATGCATCCCCCGCGTGGTCAACTTGTAGAAAAGTCCCTCTAACCATACGGTGTCGAAAGCCTTCTCAAAATCAACCAAACAAGCACCCGTGCATTGGTTCTTGCATTTATTCCACTGAATGTCGGAAACCAGTTTCGACGCGGCATGAATAGTGTCATGCCTCGCCCTGAAACCAAACTGGTTGTCCGGAATTATGTTATTGTCCTCGACCCACTTTAACAGGGCTCTATTGACAACCTTTTCAAAGACCTTGCTAATATTCGGAAGCAAGCTAATTGACCGTAGATTGGCAGGGTTCGTCCTATCTTTACCTTTTTTCGGGATAGGGTGTACCACAGCTACCTTCCAATGCGCCGGATAATGTGCATTATTCAGCGCATTGTTAAACAACGTGGTGAAAATATCTACAGCCTCCAAAGGCAGGTGTCTCAATACGACGTTTGGGACACCATCCATCCCCGCCGACTTTTTATTCTTTAGTGACTCGAAGATGCACAGAAGATCATTCTTCGACACGAACAAGTGCGATGCATCTCGGCCATTGGCGACAACTGCATTAGCATGGTTTTCATCAGTGAACACGGTGAAACCGTTATTCTCAGATCGCCAATTCTCAAGTTCGGTGCGCAGATAGAAATGGCTCACCAGAGCCCTATTCTCAATGTCGTGGTTACGGCGAACAGGATTGTTCACCGTATACACGGCCTCGAAACAAGCGCCCAGCAAATCCACTTTCTCCCGTGGGTCCTCGACCACGAAAAAATCGTCGTTTGAAACAACACTTTCTGGGCTTATTCCAGCAGTCAGTACTGTCTGTCTGTTCTCTGCTGTCTGGGAGATTCGAACACAAGGAATATCATTGTGATCTTTCCTCCTGAACAACTTATTTATCTGTGGGAACATATTCGGACTACAGGTTTTAATAGCCCGAATTTTATTGCCCCAATACAGACTTACAGATTTTCTGTAATTTTCTTTTATCAGCTGTTTCAGGATTCGGATCTCTGACTTCAGCATCCTTACCTCCGGGTCGTCGCGATCAGTAAATTGCCTGTACAGCCGTTTAAGCCTCGAGAGCAGTCTACTTTTCTGTCGGTATAGTGCGTCGATTGTAGGGTTTCTGTACTTTTCTGTCTGGTCGTCGTCGGAACGTCCTACCCGAGGAATAGTTCGTTCCATAGTTCGTTTGATGGCGTCGTCCATTTGCAATAAATGCCGATCAATGTCATCATTTGTCATGTTACTGTTTGTCGGTGGGTCGATCCCACTCGAACGTAAATCTCGCTTTAAAAATCTGGAGAAGCGCGACCATTGTGCCCTCCGATAATCGAATGAACACACTGCTTCGTACTCCTCCAGCAGCGTTTGCTCGTTCGGGATCCGTATTGCGGCGGCGAGTCCGTAGTGGTCACTATCGTACTCAAACGCACGCAAACAGTTCCGCGTGTATTGGTCTATGGTTGTCAGTTGAAGTCTTGCGTCCGTTAAGGCCAAGTCCAGGAAAGCACCGCTTCTTGGGAAAGAAGGGATATCCGTCGCGTACAACTCGAGTTTGTACTCAATCATATTGAGGCGCCACCAGTCGTGAAACTGGTTGCCCCTGGGATTTGCAGTAACATTTCCCCATGCCGCATGTTTGGCATTAATATCTCCGGCCAAGAAGTAATAATTCTCCTCCGAGTTCAGCTGCAGACTACGAAAAAGTGTCTCGAGCTCTGTCATAAATTGGTTGGGTGGAGGTGCTGCAGGTGCGTAAAGTGACACCACATACACTCTCCTCCGGCTATGGAGAGGAATGCATATAATGCATGCTTCCGACAACTGGAACCTACGCACGTCCCCGCTATATATAACCCTATGGCGCAGGCCTTTTCGAATTAAGATTCCAACCCCACCTCCTTGAGTGGAGTGAGGCCGGTCTCTTCTTATTACATGATAATTTTTGTATCCCAATTTGTGCTTCTGATTTAGCTTAGTTTCGCTAACCAAAAGCACATCCGGGTTTTCGGTTTTCAACAAATTGGCAAGTGACGTTCTTTTCTCGATCCTGACTAGTGAATTAACATTCACAGCAAGGATCTTTAAGTTTCCCTCATCCAGCGCAGCCATTAGATTTATGGCACACCAGACCCCACAAACAGCTCCGAATAGATAATGTCAATTCGGGCCGCTTGTTCGTTTAATTGTTTCTGGAACTTATCGATCTTTCCGTGCAGAGACAGAAGGATCGATTTTAAGTCTAGATCCACCTCTGGTACCTTTTGGGCTACCTTTGGTTGGTTTAATGTCATTTGGGCTTGACCCGGTCCAGCTGCCATTTGGGCAAAGGACACGTTGGGTGCCACAAAATTAGAGAACGAACGACTCTTTTGACGCCTATCGTCTTCAGATTGCTGTTTGCGGGCCTGGACTCTTTTTTTCAACTCCTGGTACTTTGGGCAACCCCTGAAGTTGGCGGGATGCCCAGAGTTCCTGCAGATCACACAAGAAAGGACACTCCGGTCTTCGACTCTTTCCTTGCCAAGAGGACATTCACCATGTGTGTGGTCCATATCGCACTTAACGCATCTGAACTGCATGTTGCAGTTAGCTGCGGCGTGCCCGAACCTTTGGCAGCGCATACATTGAAGTATGCGATCTGACCTTTTTATTTTCTCCCATCTTACAGCATGATAGTACAGGTAGCGGATATTTCGCAGCCTGTCAATTTTGCTGTCGGGAGTGAGCTGCACTAAAAAGAATGGTAAGTAACGGCTACCACCCCTTGCCACAACTGAAGAAAACGGCTTGACCCCCACAAACTTGAGGTCGTCGCTTTCAAAATTCTTGAGCTCTCTTTCAAGCTCCTCTGTTTTAATTGAGGGATCAATTCCCTTCAATACCACGGTTTTTAACTTTTGCTCCCTTGGGGTGTACGTGAAGTACTCGGTCTTAACCTCTCCCAGGGCGGTGCGCACCCTATGGTAATCCTCTATTTTATCACATATAATTATGTGGTTGTTGGCAGATAGCCTTTTGACATGAAAGTCTTTTGTAATTAATTTACATAGCCTAATACTGTCTATAATATCAAAGTTACTCACATTTATGGGCGGAATCCTTGACTTCCGCTGTTTTTTTTGTTGCTGCTGCTGTTGTTGCTGCTCTGATTGCAGGTTTTGTTGCTGATGTTGTTTTTGTTGTTGCTGCTGATGTTGTTGCTGTTGGTGTTGTTGTTGTGGCTGTTGTTGTTGCTGCTTTAATTGCAGCTGTTGCTGCACCTGCTGCTTTAGCATAACTTGTTGGTGTTGTTGCTGCGTTTTCTTTAGGCGCAACTGGTTGCGCTTTTCCAGCAATTCTTTTATTAGCTTGTCCAGCTGCGCCTCCTCATCTTCTTCCTCGTCCATTTGGACGGTGACCTCATCATCGACCGGTAGGTCCTTGAAGGAGTTTCCCTCTCCGACATACCGACCCACTACACCTTCAGCCTCGTAAGAACTCGAGTTCTCTGCGTCTTCATCGCTTCCAGCGACCGATGAAGCCACGCTAGTGCCTGCCAAGTTCACCCTTCTTTTGGCAGAAAGATTCGGCTTCGGTTTTAACTTCCGTCGCCTCTTCTCCACCTTCCTGAACTCCGCACTGACTACAGCCACTGCTGACACAGCTTCAGTGGCTTTTACTTGTGGTATCGTGGCAGCTTTTTCAGCTGCCATTTTAGCTGTTGCCAACGCTGTTGTTGTTTTCGAAGTTGTTGCTGGTGTTGCCTGCGAGAAAACTCGCCTGGGCAACGACCGGTCCGTTGTTGTTTTTGCCACTTTTAGTGTGCTTCCAGCTGTTGCCCTTGGCATACACACTGCTGCTGTTATTGTTGCTGCTGCAGCTGTTGTTCCTGCTGCTGCTAGTGTTGCTGCTGTTTTTGTTGTTGTTGCTGCTCTCGTTGTTGTTGGATTTGGTTTTGCCGGCTCACGAGTTTGCACCACGTGTCGCAACGGCACACCCACACCCGTACGCGGGACCACCGTTTTTCCGTGGTCCATCGCCTACACGCCTACACCGTACGGAACTTTTTACACTTTTATTAAATGTCTCTATCACTGTTTTTATATAATTATAAAAATATAAATTAAGATTCGGTTGGGAATCGAACCCACACCTCTGACGTTAGAATCAGACGCTCAGTCTACCGGGCCAATCTCACAAATATAATCTATTTGACTAATCACCACTACTAATCGCTTTTCCGTTTTCCGCTTACGATCTTCACTAGCCGACCTGTCTCTATGAAAGTTGGGAAACGACCCGATTAACTCACGCGGCTGCTTACATATTCGCAGCTGCTATATTTGTGAAGTCGGACGCCTAGCTTACTAAGCCAACTTTGGACTTAAGAAACACTTGGCTAAATCGCTGTTATAATCGATACACTATCCTTTTTCCCGCTGAACACTAACTAGCCGACCTATCTCGATGAGAGCTGCGGAACGACTGACGAATCCGACTGGACACATTCAGATTCAGATGTACTTGTGCTATTCAAATTTTCAGTACATATTTCGGCTACTTTTTGTGGTTTGCTTTCAGTTTTTTTTCGTAACAGCTTTCTCCTCAGTCCTCTTGTAATCTGTTTTGTTGTACCAACGTCTATGCCATCTATCACCATTTGCCTACCTGTTCGTTGGTCTGTAATGAAGCTGTGTTATAGGTATTTTGTTATTTTTAAGGCAAGTGCATTTAAGTAAATCTCGACACTTGCAAGCCGAAATATCGAACGAAACTTTACTTCCAAGCCGAAATTCTTCCAACTTGCTTTGGGGGTATTTTTGGGTGAGACTTGAGAAGGTTTTTGAACTTTAAATGATATGTTTGCAACATTACCTTCATTGGTTTTAGTTCCACCGTAGGAATAGAAGCTTTTGTCCAAATGTCTATTAGTTTTGCAATTACAACTGCTTCTATTTCTTTGTATGCGGGCTCCTTTTAGATCGCATAAATCACCAAATAAAGGACACTTCCAACTATTCCGAGTGCGTTCCATTCTTCTGATGACGCAAAACAAAGGACTGCATTTTATTACGCAACTCGCGACACTGATTCGATGAATGGAGCGAGTTATGTTCGTCGTGCCGGAGCTTAGGGTTTTAAAGGAAGAACAATCCAACCACAACCACTCCCTTTGACAACTGTTTTAATAATGATCTAAATTATTCTTTTCAAAACTGAGATAAGTGCCATCGAAGATGATATATCAGGTATTTCCTAGACTATTACATTTTATGATAATTGCTTATTACTAGTTCTTAGAATTACATAGGTCGGGTTTCTGGAAATATGCTGATATGTCGGTATTTGGTATTTATTGGTGGACATCCGGTGATTGGGTGTTCGGTGATTGTGGAAATGTGCATTTTATAATTATTGCTTGTTAATAATTCTTAGAAATACATATGTCGGGTTAATTGTCTGGAGATATGTTGACCTGTAGGTATTTGGTATCTATTGGTGGACATGCGGTGATTGGGTCCTCGGTGACCGTTCTTCAAACTCAATCCGGAGGCAAAAAAACTTAAAATAATGCAATGAAACTTTACATATGGAATAACTACACATATTGGCACTTTTTTATCGCTGAGCCTTATTAAAAAAGGCAAACAAAATTTTTTGACCCACCCTAGTGTGCACACGGATACACGAATAATTAATGATTGAAATTTCAACGGTAACTATCCCAAAGTAAGCACAAGATAAACCAATTCCCACGGACATAGTACAATGTCCAGTGCACACTTCCGCCGAATGTACATTTTTCCAATTTCCTAGGAGAATACAGCAACGCAAACCCCAATGCACGCGCTACACCGAAGTGCAAATGACTTGTCCACAAGCTTGCCAACCGATGCTCATCGCAATAATCAACTGGGTTTCAACTTAGGAATATTTTATAATTGAGTTTTGTCTTTGAATTCGAATAAAGATGTTTCTCCGAAACGGACGATTTTTTTTTATTTTAATTAGGTACCTATGTAAGTAGCAAATACACTAACGTGCACCCCTCGCAAGTAAACAGTTTAGGCGCAATTAAATCGCAGCAATTATACATCCGTATACGCTACAGCAAATTTGAATGAATCTTTGAAATCGCACCTATTAAGCTGCGTATGAGAGGCGTTGTATATAACCGTTTTCAATGTCAACTACTTTGCTCGAAGTCACCTTGCGAGATTAAACGGTTTTTAATGTGTAAACATTTTTGCTTTCGTTGATGTATAAATATATTTTTTCTCGGTAGGGGCTAGTTGGAAATATCTAGCGTCACCATCAGATTTTGTCATCGTCAGATTTCGTCATCGTCAGATTTTCCCGTTAATTTTCATTACCACGTGAGTTAATCGCTGCTCGACAGATCACCGCAATTAAACGACGTTTGGCGCGGTTAGTACGTAGATGGAGAACCGTTTGAGAACAACCGCGTGTCGATGTTTTTTTTTAATGTGTATTTTTTATTTTATATATTTCGTTATTATACATATTTTCCAGTTTTAATTATGTTCAATTTTAGAGACTATTACGAGTATGTAATTACGAAACACCGGAAAGTTGTGTGAAAGTAGATTTGTTTTGAATAATATTGAGGTTGTATAGCTTGAAGTTTGTTATACATCAGTTGGAGGTAAGAGGAAAAATATCGATTATACTTCGGTAACCGATGGCCGATTTAAGAATGTCACTTTTAGTTGTAATAAGGTTATTTACCAAGTGGTCCTTGGATCGAAGAAAGGATATTTTTCTAAAATGCCGTTAGAATCCACACGGTATATCTGTGTTCAATGTTATTTGACTAAGAGGTCCTTGCAACAACAAAAAAGGTCCTTAAAAGTCGAAGAAAGGATATTATTCCAAAATGCCGTAAGAATCCACACGGTATATCTGTGTTCAATGTTATTTGACTAAGAGGTCCTTGCAACAACAAAAAAGGTACTTAAAAGTCGAAGAAAGGATATTTTTCCAAAATGCCGTTAGAATCCACACGGTATATCTGTGTTCAATGTTATTTGACTAAGAGGTCCTTGCAACAACAAAAAAGGTCCTTAAAAGTCGAAGAAAGGATATTTTTCCAAAATGCCGTTAGAATCCACACGGTATATCTGTGTTCAATGTTATTTGACTAAGATGTCCTTGCAACAACAAAAAGGGTCCTTAAAAGTCGAAGAAAGGTTATTTTTCCAAAATGCCGTTAGAATCCACACGGTATATCTGTGTTCAATGTTATTTGACTAAGAGGTCCTTGCAACAACAAAAAAGGTCCTTAAAAGTCGAAGAAAGGATATTTTTCCAAAATGCCGTTGGAATCTACACGGTATATCTGTGTTAAATTTTATTTGACTAAGAGGTCCTTGCAACAACAAAAAAGGTCCTTAAAAGTCGAAGAAAGAATATTTTTCCAAAATGCCGTTAGAATTCACCCGGTATATCTGTGTTCAATGTTATTTGACTAAGAGGTCCTTGCAACAACAAAAAAGGTCCTTTAAAGTCGAAGAAAGGATATTTTTCCAAAATGCCATTAGAATCCACACGGTATATCTCTGCTCAATGTTATTTGACTAAGAGGTCCTTGCAACAACAAAAAAGGTCCTTAAAAGTCGAAGAAAGGATATTTTTCCAAAATGCCGTTGGAATCCACCCGGTATATCTGTGTTCAATGTTATTTGACTAAGAGGTCCTTGCAACAACAAAAAAGGTCCTTAAAAGTCGAAGAAAGGATATTTTTCCAAAATGCCGTTAGAATCCACACGGTATATCTCTGCTCAATGTTATTTGACTAAGAGGTCCTTGCAACAACAAAAAATTTGTAGCTTTCAACTAATAGCTAATAGAAAAAATTAGTTGTCATTATGATAGCTAACCACCAAATCGATTGCATTTTTAGCGCAGCTAATTTAACTACGTTAGTTACTTAGTTGTGGCGTTAGCTAGATAACAAATTACGTAGCTAACGCGCAACTGTGCCTACATGTTTACACATCAACTATACCGTGAGTGCAGCATGGCTCACACCTTTTTTTTTAGTTGAGACCAGAGCACTGAAAAAAGCGTGAGCATAGCAAGTAGAACATGCTCTGAACCTAGCGTGCTCAGAGTGTTCCGATCTATTTATGAAACACACCTGAGCGCTCAGCTATTATTTGACTAGAAATCATGTACATATGTATATTTAAAATATCTAATATATAAAAATCCAGTGTCACAGTTTTAGTGTTTATACTCCTCCGAAATGGCTTGACCGATTTTTATATGTATATTCCGTAGGTATGAGAATAGGTTCATAACAAATTTTTATACCACTAAGTGATAATGGTGGTCTACCAAAAAGTTTGTATTGGGAAATGCACTTTGGGGACAAAAAAGGTGTGAGCCACGCTGCACTCACGGTATAGTTCATGTGTAAACATGTAGGCACAGTTGCCCGTCAGCTAGCTAATTTGTTATCTAGCTAACGCCGTAACTAATTAACTAACGTAGTTAAAAAAATTGAACATACATAATTAATAAAAAAAACATAGGGACGGGCTACAATCCGCTTGGGCGAACTGTTGGATACCCTATTCTTATTCCTATCCCTCATAAGTGGGCGTGACAAAAGTCTAAGTATGGTTAAATTGTTAAGAACGCTCTACATATTTTGTTATATAACATTTAAAGGATTTTATCAGAAAAAACGCTCCCTAGCTCAAACTTGGGTGTTTCAATAAAATTGTTTTATTTAATTGTGGGCGTGTCAGTAGGCGGATTAAAAAAAAAATTAACACATGAGCATAAAGGGCCCCTAGAGAGTATATATTATAAATTTCAGCTCCCTAGCTCAAACTTTGGATTTTCAAAAAAATTGTTTTATTTATTTGTGGGCGTGTCAGTGGGCGGATTTTGAAAATATTTATACATGAGCTTAAAGGGCCCCTAGAGAGTATATATTAAAAATTTCAGCTCCCTAGCTCAAATTTTGGTTTTTCAATAAAATTGTTTTATTTTTTTGTGGGCGTGGCAGTGGGCGGATTTTGAAAATTGTATATCCCGAGCAGTTTTAGGAGTCATAGATCATATATAAAAAATTTCAGCTTCCTAGCTCAAAATTCGATTTTTTCCAAAATTTTGTTTTTTTGAGTTTGTGGGCGTGTCTGTGGGCGGATTTCAAAAATTCGTAAACTTGATTATTTCGGGACCCTAGAGAGTATATGGTTAAAATTTCAGCTCTCTAGGTCCAGTTTAAAGGCCTAATTTTTGCCGACGGACGGACGGACGGACGGACGGACGGACGGACGGACATGGCTAGATCAACATTACTATCGATGCTGATTATAAATATAGTAACTTTTAGGGGTCTACGGGCAATATTAAGGTATGTTACAAACTATGCGTCAAAATTAATATACCCCTAGAATAGGGTATAAAAATCAACGACACGCGGTTGTTCTCAAACGGTCAATCATCTACGTACTAACCGCGCCAAACGTCGTTTAATTGCGGTGATCTGTCGAGCAGCGATTAACTCACGTGGTAATGAAAATTAACGGGAAAATCTGACGATGATGGTGACGCTAGATATTTCCAACTAGCCCCTACCGAGAAAAAATATATTTATACATCCACGAGAGCAAAAATGTTTACACATTAAAAACTGGGTAGAAATCGAGTACTGACAATTCAAATACAAAAAAAAATATTTAAAATTTTAAAAGCAATTGTTGTTGTCAATTATTTTAATTATTTGCCAAGCAAATTGTTGTTGTCAACAATTTTGAATTTTTTTTTAAATATACCTAATAAGTTTGTTTATGTTTATTATGTTACACAAAGTAACTTTTTGAAACGGAGTCGATACTTTTATTTGTTGGATGGTGTTTGAATCCTTCATTTTTGTTTGTCAAGTATTTTCAGGATCCTTGCATTAGTAGTCCAGTCAAAATAGACATTTGACCCTTTGAAAATTCGCATAGAGCTGAAAATTGGTAGAGAAGTTAAATACATCATTATAAATAAAATGTCAAAAGTCCCCATCGATCCGACTTCTGCAAAAAAATTTATTCAAGGTCAAAGGTACCAAATTAAGGTTTTTTCCATTTTTCTCGAAAACGGAAACTTATCATTTCTTTTAACACTTGCATCAATCAAAGTCTTCATTCCACGATCATCAACACCAACTTCACTTTCTTTCAAAGGTTTATCACAAATGAAACAAACTTCTGACATTTTGTTAAAATTATTTAACAGCACAAATTAAATTTGAAAATATTACCAATAAGCACGTCTCGTCTGCTCACTGCAAAGGAATTTTCAAAACTAACAGTATATATTTCGTTTACTTCCTTCAAAAATAGGCAGGTTTGCCACCCTCCACACTCGAACAATGACGTAGCTAGCAGATGTTACTCAAGGTTACCGACGAAGGGAATTAGGGACTGACAGTATAGTGCATATGATGTAAAATATGAATTTTCTAATAATTAAAACCGCGATATCTCATGAATGGTGAGTCGTAAGTGATAAAGTGACTAGACCATTTTTGTAGAGAATTGTATGATCTACACTTTTGTCTGATATATTTTCACGATAAAACTTACCGTTTTCGAGAAAAATGGTACTGGTAAAAATGGTAATTTGGTACCTTTGACCTTGAATAAATTTTTTTGCGGAAGTCGGATCGATGGGGACTTTTGACATTTTATTTATAATGATGTATTTAACGTCTCTACCAATTTTCAGCTCTATGCGAATTTTCAGTGGGTTATGACTTTTTTTTGTCTATTTTGACTGGATTATAGTACCTATGTGTGAGTAAGTTGAAATGTAGGGGTGATTGAGATGACGTGGACAATGATGACAGGCAACAGCAGTTGTTGAGCGTTTTCAGTTTTCATGCGCATAACTCGAGACAGAATGGTTAGTTTTTAACGATTTTGAGCTTGACGGTTTCGTTTGGGCCCTAGGAAGGACGAATGCTACTTTTTATCTCGAAAACAAAACTTTGACAGGATGAAATAGGGGGTGTCGGAACTTCGGGAAAGAATATCGCAAGAACAACGTGCAGTCGTCCGAACTGGAGATCAAGATAGGCAACAACATAATCGTCATCAGCATAGCGTTCAAATAAATGAAAACCAACGAAGAAGAAAAAACGTCGTGAATGTAGAATTGCGGCGAGTAGCATTCCAATACCAATGCACGGTTGAATACAAACTGCTGTAGGACAACATGCGAGACGTTTCAGTGTACCAACAATCGATGAAATTGTCATTGTAATGGTTGAAGAAAATTTGGAAGCAGGAAATATAGTTTTACATCGCCAAAATGATCAGTTGCAGCGTGTGTATGAAACACACAAAATATCGTGTTCACTAATGGGAGCTAATATTGTAAAATTCGTGATACATATTTATAATTAAGTTGCATTCTTATAGGTGGCGCTATATTCCCAGTTTTGTATATGTTGGTCGATTTCGTTGTTGACATTAAATTAGAATTGCTGCATGTTGTTAAACCGTGCGCATAACAAATTGATTGAAAGAAAATAAAAATCGAAGTTTCTTTCTTTTGTGTTGTTGTTCGATTCAAAAAAGTCAGGTGACTAGGCGCCTGCCAGGCAACTAGCACCTACCCCTAGCGGAGCAACGAAGTAGCGTAATCGGGCTAAGCAAAGCGCAGAAAAATGTGCAGTCCCTTTAACCACGGAACCGATTGAGCTCAAATCAGGCAAGCTTTGGTATTGACTTGAATATGTTTCTGTGAAGTTTGGTCAAAATCGGTCCACCAAGTTTGACTTGCAATTTTGTTTCTCATCAAAAAAAGACAAGTATTTCTTTTTGTTAGGCGCAGAGAACACCGAGTATTTAGACTCTTGAGCACGGGCAACGCCGGGCGGGTACAGCTAGTATGTATATATATTTTGTTCTAAAATTGTACTACTTTCTACGCAAGAAAAACAACCCCTAACCGTGATTTTAAATGTTTTTGATTTCGTTATCCTTTATTTTCGCTCTTCTCAGTCTATCCTTGGTTGTGTTCGTTTTTTTTACTAAGACTGCTCAGTCAATTTATTCGGAGCTCATAGAGCGCGCTCTGATCAATTTCTGAACGAAAAATGAAATAGGTACAGTTTGAACGCTCTAATAATGTCAGAGCTAAAAAAAAGAAGCACTTTTTTGACAACTCAGGCTCTATTCTGAACTAAATAAGAAAAACGCGTGTTGAACTTCATTCCGATAAGCACGTTGTTGGCGTCCAGCCTAGTCAACTTGTAAAAATAAGTTCATCTAACCGAATAGATTTCTCAGAGTCAATTGCATGCATATCTGTGCATTGCTTTCTGCATTTCGTATGTGTATGAACAGGATACAAAGCCCATATGCAATACAAATAAATCTGAAAAACTCACCCTGAAAAACTCACTGTAGTGCTGTCAACTTAACTTGTTCGCCTGCTGCTTCGGAATTAAATTACGACACTTCAATCCTCAACTCAAAAATATTAACTTGAGTAATACAAATTTAATGACAAAAATTATGTCGCACTTTAGTTTTCCCAAACGATCATCTACTCCAACAGCAGCCTAAATCATTTTCAAACCATTAATTCTAATTTGATGGTATTTCGAAATGACTTCACGCCCAACAACGCGCCACCCGTGTTGTGAAATTGACAACTTGTAAACTCCTGATGAGTACAACTTTATTAAATTCCCTTCTGTTCAGTCAGACATTTAGAGCAGAGCCCATATTCGGGACGAGAACATTATGCGAAAAGCATTTTTCAGTCAATATCCTTCTGTAAAATGTGAAAAATAAATTGGAGCAGGACAATCGTGTACCTAAACACAATGCCATAGAAAACATTGCGTCACGCGAATCGAATTTGATAAATAATGTTCTCCTCCATCTATTTCATTTGTTTAAACGAATTGAAATGAGACGAGAATGTGAATATGATGGGGGAAGAATATCGGGCAACCCGTTGTGTGACGTTGATGGCAACTGATGAACGGAAGAATTTTTGCAAATTTTACATACCATGCTCGCATCGGGCGTTGGAATAAGAAAATAGATGGAACGGTACTTAAACGATGGAGCATCCTGCTGACAGCTGAACAGGCGGGTGGCTTTCTAACCAGTGCGATGATGGGGGAACACGCAGCCACCCCATATTGCATGCAACAAGAGATAAACTGAACGTAAAAAAGAAGGAAGAATGAAAAAATAACTGAAAAAAAAAATCTAATTTAAAATTCTCATCATGTTCTCCGACAATCAATAACTATTAAGGATATTAGCACTGCAAGAACAGCATTATAAGTAGCAAACATCAGTTGGTACACTATACACCCACGTACCCCGACCAACACCTTAATCGATGCTTCTCGTCGTAGTAGAAAAAAAAATAAAAAATAATGCAGAACCGAACGTGAAAAATAACTTTTAAATATAAAGCAGAAAATGTCAATATCTTCGCTCTATGTATGAACAACGAGTATATGTATATGTAAGGAGTGAGATATTGGCAACGGCTTACATAGTCGTTGAAATATTGAAAAAATGTTGGATGGTGTGTTTTATGAAAATCTCACAAGTATCCTTTTGGGGGATTTTGACAGTATTACACACAAGCTGCAGAGTGCAGTATCAAATTGTTTGCTAATTTACGGACTATGTGTTATTTATAAAATATTTATCTACTTGCTTGTGTTATTTGCATCATAACATTTCCATGACAACAAAAGATCACAAATTGGGAGTACATATCATTGTTGTAGGCCGATGTTCTAAATCTAGAGGATGTTTCAACTAAAGATATTACAAGGGAAATTATTTTATATATAATTTATTTGTATTTCAAACACACTTAAATGTACCACAACTGTATGTTATGAATTTGACATATTCTTCTTCGTCCTTGTTGGCACGAATTGGTGCCAACAAGAGATTAAACTTGCTGTGAACTCGCCGGCTGGCGAGGATTAAAATACGTGGTCCTCGTGGCTTAGTTACAACCTTTATTTATGGAATTGTAAATGTTAAATCTATATGTACCGTACATAAATGTCTAAATATAATTTTACTTACATTAGTTTTCTCTTTTAATTTTATTTATAATGTATTTCAGTTATTAGTTTATGATTTGATATTTCAGTGGTTTCATTTGTTAGATTTCTCCTAATCACGTTTTAATGCTGGCAGAAATAAAAGAACAAATGCAATGGCGTGAGTTTGAAAAATGGCGTCCTCTGACAGCGATCTATTACTTGCGGAAGGAGCCTACCCGTACTAGAATTGGGAAGCGTTGCCAACACTCCCCCCCGGTAGGTCCTTCCGTGGGCTCACCTCCTTTGGAGGTTCGATGTCCAATACCGCCAACTTCACTACGGGCCTCTCGTATATGCCGGACTGTGTTTGTACAACAGCGCTCCGCACTTGTCCATCTTTGGAGATGCGAGTTAGCACCACTCGACCCTTTGGCCAGCAGTTCCTAGGACCATTTGGCTCCACAATTAAGACAATATCACCCACCTCTATGGGCTTTACTGTCTGAAACCACTTTGTACGACGAGTTATCGTTGGCAGATACTCCTTTACCCAGCGTTTCCAGAAGCGTTCCGCGAACTGCTGAGACGTAAGCCAATTTTTTTTAAGCATCCTAATGTCGTCGTCGAATACTGCTAAAGGTTTGAACCCGCTTGAAGACCCTAGAAGGAAGTGATTAGGAGTGATGGCCTCCTCGCTTTCGCTGTCGATGGGAACGTATGTCAAGGGACGGGAATTAACGATATTTTCTACTTCGGTCAGCATGCTTCGCAGTAGTTCGTCTGAAGGATTGCGAGTTGGCATTATTTGGTAAAGTACTCTTTTGACGGATCGCACTAGTCTCTCCTAGCTTCCTCCCATATGCGGCGATCCTGGAGGGATGAATTTCCATTTGGTGTTACATGAGGTAAAGGTCTCTATCAGCTTATCTTTATCGACGCTCTGGAATGCTTCTCTTAGCTCTCGCTCGGCCCCTTGAAAGTTCGTTCCGTTATCGCTAAATATTTCAATTGGAGTTCCACGACGAGCGACGAAGTTCCGAAGTGCCATTATGCAAGAATCCGATGATAACGAATGGGCGATTTCGAGGTGAACCGCTCGTGTGGTTAGGCATGTTAGGAGTACGCCCCACCTCTTTTCTGTTCTGCGGAGAATTGTAACGTTCATGGGCCCAAAGTAGTCGACTCCGACGAAGGAAAATGGTCGACAGAACGAAGCAAGCCGTGCAAGCGGGAGTTGCGCCATTATGGGATGAAGGGGTCTCGCCCTGTTGTTTTTACACTCCTGACACAGCCGCCTGACCGCTTTAAGAGCTGCCCTCATTTGAGATATGTGAAATTTTTGTCTAAGCTCATTAACAACTGTCTCGTGATTCTGATGGTGATAACGACAATGCATATCCATTATAATTAAGTGTGTTACCCGATGCGTTCTTGGCAGGATTATGGGTCTTTTAGCATAGTCACTCACCCTTTCGGAGATGTTGATCCTTCCGTTGGCCCGAATGATGCCATTTTCGTCGAGGCATGGACAAAGATTATAGAGTGCACTGGACTTGTCCACATACTGGTTGGCTTTGAGGTCAGCGACCTCCTCCGCGTACACACTGCCCTGTGTCTCAGACAGAATTAAGCACTCAGCAACCTGAAGTTCCTTTTGGGATAGTGGTCCACATATCCTTTCTCGTGCAAGTCTCTGACTTCGTGCGTTGTAAATGAAACGCAATGCAAGTGCAGTACTTCTCAGCAATCGCCTCCAATTTGAGATCTCATGATACCGGAAAACATTTGCTCGGGATAGAATGTGTACATTGATAAAATTAGCTTTAAGTTCTTCTTTGGTGCCTGACTCCTGGTGGGTTTCTTGCGGCCAGCTTTCCGGAGGTGACTTGAGAAACTCTGGTCCCTTGAACCACCGACTCGACGCTTTAAATTCGGGAAGTTTTTGCCACTTTGTTCCCTCATCAGCTGCGTTCATCTTCGTCGGGATCCACCGCCAGTCTGATATCTCCGAAAGGTCTAGGATCTCGCTAACTCGAAAGGCGACAAACTGTCGATATCTTCGATGATCCGATCGAATCCAACTAAGGACGTTTCTAGAGTCTGACCAGAGGAATAGCCGGGAAAAATTGATGGTGTGGGACTCCGAGATACACTTTGCTAACCGAGCACCAAGAACCGCCGCTTGTAGTTCGAGTCTGGGTATTGAGAGGCTTTTCAGAGGTGCCACCCGTGTCCGAGCCCCAATCAGCGCACACTCTACCACTTCATCGGTGGAGTTTCTTAGGTATGCCACTGCCGCGAACTCGTTTTCACTGGCGTCGACGAAAACATGTAGCTGCCGTTCGGAGTTGCATGCTGGACTGGTGGTGACGTAGCATCGGGGAATTTTGAGCGTTTCCATCGCCGGTAGGTATTTAACCCATTTCAGCCATTTTGCATACTCTTCATCCTTTATCTCTTCGTCCCAGTCGATTTTTGAGCGCCAGATGTCCTGTAGGAGTACCTTTACGTACATCAAAAAGTGAGCTAAGAGACCCAACGGGTCAAAGATTGTCATAAGAATCCTCAGAACATCGCGTTTTGTAGGCCGGAACCCTTCAAAAAGAATTTTAGTTTGATTTGGGTTTGTTGTTAGTTTATATGTGAAACAATCTGATAGAGTGCACCACCACATTCCTAGGACTTTCTCTGTGCTCAACTCCACACTGACATTAAGATCTATGCTGTCTGTAGGGTCCGACTTCAACGCCTTGAGGACAGAGGACGAGTTCGAAATCCAGTTCCTGATGGTAAACCCTGCCTGTTGATGCACATATCTGATCTCTTTTGCCAACTGAACTGCTTCTTCCTCCGTCGCTACGCTGCCCATGAGGTCGTCCACGTAATGGTTTTCTTTGATGGATCGAACGGCTCTCGGAAACGCCTCTGCAAAATCGTCAGCATTTTTATTTTTTATGAACTGAGCACAGCAAGGGGAACACGTTGCTCCGAAGGTCATCACATTCATCACGTAAACATCCGGTTCACGATCGGCAGCTTTGCTCCATAGAAACCTCTGAAAATTCCGATCCTCGTTACGTATTCGGACTTGATGGAACATTTCCATAATGTCTCCGCAGATCGCTATGAGACTTTCTCTCGCCTTGAGGATTACTGAAGTTAACGAGGTAAGCTGATCCGGACCTTTCAGTAGCATTGAATTTAATGACACGCCTTGGACGGTAGCAGCTGCATCCCAAACGATCCTAAGCTTTCCTGGCTTGTTCGGATTCTGAATCGGAAATATAGGCAGGTACCAACAACGGCGGGATCCTTCAGTGATTTCTTTGGCAGAAAGTTTTCTAGCGTAGCCCTTCGAAACGTACTCCTCTATTTTGCTATTTAGTGCCTCAGCTAAGGGTGGCTCTCGATTCATTCGTTTGTGGAGACATGCCAATCTTTTTTGTGCCATGAGCAGGCTGTCCGGCAAGAGTATTTTTTCCGACTTCCAGAGCAGTGACGTTTCAAAGCGCCCGATCTTCCGGATGGTGTGGGTGTTTAACAATTCTAACGCACGCCTATCCTCGGTTGGTAATGCAACCCTTTCAGAATTCGAGGTCCCAAAATTGTCATTTGCAATGAACTTTTTCACCAGCCGTTGAAGCTCTGCGTCATTGCACTCGCAAATGTGGAAGCTATGGTGAACGGAAACGCATACGCCTCTCGAAGCTCGTTCGTCACAATTACCATGCACAATCAACCCCAGGCGAGTCTTAGTTGCAACAGGTTCTTCCCGTTTTCCTTCCTTGTATCGTAGAGGGAGGCTCAGCTTGGCATTGTTCAGCCCAATCAGCAAGCGAGGAATCGCATGCTCATATGGTTGAATGGGAAGTCCTCGAAGATGATCGTATTTCTCCTGCAAGCCGTCAAGGTTAATTGATTGTGCCGGCAACTGTAAGTTTTTAACTGTGTGTACATCCGCCAGTCTATACCGTTCCGCGTTATAAGCTGAGCCTGAAATTTCCAAAGAGAACATTTTTGAGTTGTTCTCATACCTATGGGTATTCCCAGTCCACTTTAAGCATAGCGGTTGTGGAGATCCCTTAACCCCTAACTCTTTGGCTAGCTCTTCGTCCATTAGAGATAGAGAAGACCCGTCATCTAAAAAGGCAAAGGTGTGAAGCTGGATTTCCCCACTATACAAGACCACAGGCACGACGCGGAACAAGGTTGGCTTGGATTCATAGCTGTGAGTATTGCAGTGAGCTTGCGTATGCAGTGAAACTCGTCCAACCGATGAGCCTTGTCCCTCTTGGTCCTTCTCTTCATTGTGCAACAGTCTGTGGTGCTTAAAGGGGCATCCGCTTATCCCGCAAACGGGTGGAAGAGCAGCTTCTTGCATCGTGGGCCCCCAAGCAACGCCGACATAAGTGGTGCTGCCTTATCGCTGACCATTTCAGCGTGCGGCTAAGTTTTTGGAATTCCTTGCAAACTGCTACCGATACGCAGTCGCCTTGGCAAACGAAGCACTTGTGTCCCGATGGTGACAATTTATTGTTATTGGTGTCGACCTGAGTATAGTGAGCGTTGAGGAAACCCTTCTCTTTCTAGTTTCTGCCTTGTGACTTGGGCTCCGGGTTGGATGATGAAATATCTGGCACGATAACACTGTTGGCTGCTTCGGCAATCTGGTAAATCCATAGACTGAAATGAGAAAGGTTACATTCCGGTAGTACCCGCTTGTACCTAGCCCAATCAAGGTGGATTGCGGGCGGTAATTTATTTACAAGCCGATGTAACATTGTTGCATTGTTTAAGTGGGCAATCAGACCGGAAGCCTCTATCGTTGCACAAAGATTTTGGACTATAACGGCAAAGTTCACTATAGTCTCCAGCTTCTCTGCTTTCGGCGCTGGCGTTGACTGAATTTTTTGTGTGAGCGTGTGGATAATAAGCTCTGGATCTCCATACAACATTTTAAGCGTAGCAATAACTCGGTGCACGCAATTCGGCTGTACTAGAAGACTGCGAGCCGCTTCCAAAGCCTTACCCTTTAAAGATCTCTGTAACCTGACCAGGTTTTCTTCATCCGTGAATGCGCACAGTTCGGTGCTCCTATAAAAGTTCGATATAAACAACGGCCACTCATCGGGGCATCCTCCGAAGCATTGCAGATCTCGTGATATTAATTGACGAGCTGCTATATTGGCTCTCGACAGTCCAGGACCCGGAATCTCCACCTCGGGCAATTGTTGGCCGGGTGGTCGTAGCATCGATGGATTCTCTGGCTGCTGATACAGTGGATTCGGCTGTGCTACTCTTGTTGATTGCAAGTTGAAAGCTGGTTCCTGCGGCTCCACGTTGAGAGCGAATTGCCTGGTCTGCCTTGGTGGTAAAGTTGTTCGCTGTTGATAGTATGAGGGTTTCTGCATCTGTTGGGACATCGGCATTAAAGAGCTAGATGTCGGTTGCTGCTGCTGCCTTAAATAAGCCGGTTCAATGGTTTGGGTCCAAGTGGGTTGGTGTTGCACAAATGCCCGTGTGGACTGTGTGTTCAGCAGTGGTTGCTGCGGCATCGCGTTCGAAGAAGCTGATCCAAATTGTATGGGATGGTGTTTTTGATTATGTAGCTGATTCACAACCGAAGCTGCCCCTGTCCAAGTTCTATCATCAACCCGACTTACTCCCATAGACAGCGGTGCATTGTGGGTCGTCGACTCAAAACAACCATTCGCTGCACGACTACCAAGCCATTGATTTACCCTATTGACTGAAGTGGACAAATTATCTTCCTCAGTACTCGATGAGTCGTCCTCCATGTAACTCAAAATCTGGTACTTTTTCTCAAGATATTCGCTATCCCTCTTTGCTTTGAGATCGCGATCCTCTTGATCCCGTTTTACTTTCAGCAGCCTCTCTTCTTCAAGCATCCGCAACTCTATTTGAAGGTGTTTTGACGAACATGACCTTGACCCCTTCGACGAAATCGTACTATAACAATGATGACCCGGAGTCCTATTTCGGCTTTCATCCAAACAAATTTGTGTTGAAGTCACTGGCACACCGGCTCTAGTCGCAGCAGCCATACCAGAGCGTCCCTTGACACATCCACCAACATCTAGAGGCGCCGTAGGGTACTCATGAGGGCCAGTAGTTGTACTAACGTACGGATATGACTTCGCAATGGTATTTGGTGCAACGGCCTGGTATGTTAATGGGTCAATGCTGAAACTAAGATTCGTAACCGGCGCATTTTGGGTGGCACAACGGGCAGAAGAAACAGTAACGCAGGCCGCAGTAGTTGGAGCTACACCCGCAGCAGAATTTAAGGCAGCATATGACATAGCAGCAGTGACAGTACCCAACCCTGGTGTCAGGACACTGTATGCTTCTGCAGATCGGATGGTATTTATTTCAGTATTTAATGCCCCACTTAAGGCATAAGCTGCAGCGGGTGTGCTCACATTTGCTACCGTAGCGGGTGCGGCGTGGGCGTAATAAGCGGTATTAGTTCGGGTGGTGCTCGATGTTGGAAATTCACATGCGTTATAACCTGCAGCATTTGCATTGGCATGTGCTGAAGTAGTTGATACAGCACCTGCAGTGTACGCTGTACCAGTTGCGGGTGCACGTTTAGCAGTAGTGGTGGTAGCAGAGAACGTAGATACCGAGGTTGCAACGTTTGTCGGAATACACGCCACCGAAACCAATTCCTTTGGCGCTGAAGCAATTGTATGCGAGGGCGAGGCAGTATTAGGAGCAGTACAGACGACATTATTAGGGGCTTTATTAAATTTTCTTTGGTCTATTGTGGCAATATTCTTTGCAGCAGACGCAAAAACAACTTCTAAACTACTAGACAAAGGAACATTCTTACCTGTCGTACATGTGGTGCAAAAATAGTCTTCATTTTGGATAAAACTATCCACTCCTGCGCAGGTGTAGTGGCTCCACGCACCGCAATTGTCGCATTGCACCATGTCTCCGGCCGAGTCGGGTTCTTCGCACAAACAGCAGTTGAATTCCTCTGGAACTGGTGATCTTGGCGTCTTGGTGGACTTGGAGAAAGCATGTTGGCTTTTCTTTGGCGGCATACTGTTGCTTGGTGTAATATTCCTTGGAGAATAATGTTGTAATTTTGTTGGCACGAATTGGTGCCAACAAGAGATTAAACTTGCTGTGAACTCGCCGGCTGGCGACGATTAAAATACGTGGTCCTCGTGGCTTAGTTACAACCTTTATTTATGGAATTGTAAATGTTAAATCTATATGTACCGTACATAAATGTCTAAATATAATTTTACTTACATTAGTTTTCTCTTTTAATTTTATTTATAATGTATTTCAGTTATTAGTTTATGATTTGATATTTCAGTGGTTTCATTTGTTAGATTTCTCCTAATCACGTTTTAATGCTGGCAGAAATAAAAGAATAAATGCAATGGCGTGAGTTTGAAAAATGGCGTCCTCTGACAGCGATCTATTACTTGCGGAAGGAGCCTACCCGTACTAGAATTGGGAAGCGTTGCCAACAGTCCTCTTTAACGACGAGGTGATACACATAACCCTCCGACTTCACTGCACCCCTACTTGTCGGCTGTGAGGTTCGTCCGTCTGTTCGCATGTTCGGCTCCAGCCACAATTGGTGGACGGATTAACACACCGACTTATACTATTATTTGGAACGAATTTGTATGTAAACAATTTTGAAATATTTTTTTCTTCATATAAGTTTTTTGAATTTTTAAAAATTTCACTTTTCTCTAAAACAGCACTAACGATTTTGATCAATTTTATTTTCTTGATTACTTGGGTCGAGTGCCAGAAGATGGCTTACTCAGTTTTTTTCCGAAAGACTCGATTAGCGGTACTTTAGGAAGCGAACAATAACTAAAAAAAAGGGGTGCCGTTATTTCAAAGAAATTTAATGCATTGGTATATATATGCAGAAGAAATCTGCATACTCAGTTTTTAGAAATATTTTGTTATAACTTTTTCTATTTTTTTTAACAGTTGCTAAAATTTTGCAAAAAAACATCTCTTTTATTAAAAACGGCTGAAATGATTGTGATGATTTTTAGGGCTTTTTATACTTTGAGTAAATTTAAGAACATGGCATACTCAGACAAAATTGCTTTAACTCAAAAACCGCTGGAGAGATTTCAAATAAAATTTATATTCAAGCTTATTCTATAATTTGGAACCAATTTGCCTACTAGGATTCTGAAAAAAAATAAAGTACCAGGTGACCCGGTAAAAGTCGTTCTGCCTAAAATAATTATTTTATTCCAAGATTTGTTTTGAATTGTATTTCAATTACGGTAGGATTTTTTGAATAATAATGAAATGAAATTCATTATGTGTGAATACATTTTTACTTTCGATTTAATAAATTCAACTTTGTTTCACATAATACAATATTCGTCTAACCAAGATAGAAGGCCAAATGTTACAGCTGGATTATTGCTAAAATACCTGCCCATTTGCTAACGCGGAACTTCGTCGTTTTTATTTACATTTTGGACAGCAAAAACGGCTATATTTAGAGATGTTTTTATTAGATTTAACAGAGCCGCAAAATTCTACAGTTATGTGTGCTTTCTAGGCTTTCACTAGAGATGGTCAATAGGTACAACCCATCTATTATCTAATTCAATACCGTTCTGATTATTGTTTGAGTTTATTATAAAGAACTGACATCATTTTCAGTAGATCGGCGACAATATAGTGGGTATCCATGAATTCCTGTAATAGTATCCGGTAAGTAATAAGACCTTGGGAAAGCATTTAGTACATTTAAAATTGTACATACATGGTGGATTAAGGTTGGTGCCTCAGATAAATAAGTTGTTCAGGAGGAAAGATCACAATGATATTCCTTGTGTTCGAATCTCCCAGACAGCAGAGAACAGACAGACGGTACTGACTGCTGGAATAAGTCCAGAAAGTGTCGCTTCAAACGACGATTTTTTCGTGGTCGAGGACCCACAGGAGAAGGTGGATTTGCTGGGCGCTTGTTTCGAGGCCGTGTATACGGTGAACAATCCTGTTCGCCGTAACCACGACATTGAGAATAGGGCTCTGGTGAGCCACTTCGATCTGCGCACCGAACTTGAGAATTGGCGATCTGAGAATAACGGATTCACCGTGTTCACTGATGAAAACCATGCTAATGCAGTTGTCGCCAATGGCCGAGATGCATCGCACTTGTTCGTGTCGAAGGATGATCTTCTGTGCATCTTCGAGTCACTAAAGAATAAAAAGTCGGCGGGGATGGATGGTGTCCCAAACGTCGTATTGAGACACCTGCCTCTGGAGGCTGTAGATATTTTCACCACGCTGTTTAACAATGCGCTGAATAATGCATATTATCCGGCGCATTGGAAGGTAGCTGTGGTACACCCTATCCCGAAAAAATGTAAAGATAGGACGAACCCTGCCAATCTCCGGTCAATTAGCTTGCTTCCGAATATTAGCAAGGTCTTTGAAAAGGTTGTCAATAGAGCCCTGTTAAAGTGGGTCGAGGACAATAACATAATTCCGGACAACCAGTTTGGTTTCAGGGCGAGGCATGACACTATTCATGCCGCGTCGAAACTGGTTTCCGACATTCAGTGGAATAAATGCAAGAGCCAATGCACGGGTGCTTGTCTGGTTGATTTTGAGAAGGCTTTCGACACCGTATGGTTAGAGGGACTTTTCTACAAGTTGACCAGGCGGGGGATGCACAAACCTTTGCTATATGTAATTTATAATATGCTTATGGGAAAGAAGTTCGTTGTCAAATGTGGCAACGTGACTTCGAGCAGAGTCTTTCAAATTAAAAACGGTTTACAGCAGGGGGCGGTCAATTCTCCGATCCTGTTTAACATTTACACGAGTGATCTGGTGGGTTCACTCAGCCATGCTATAGCGTATGCCGACGATTTGGTGGCATACAGATCAGGTCCTAAAATCGAGGTCATTAATATCCTTTTGCAGCGTGACTTCGATCAAATTAAGCGATATTGCGACGACTGGAAGTTGAAAATCAACTTTCAGAAGACGGAAACAATCTTGTTCAGAACTCCATTGGCTGGGGCCTCTAGGGATACCAGAAAAAACTGGAAAAAATTGGCCATTATTGGACAAAATGGGCAGCCATTGGCGGTGAGAAGCGCAGTTAGATATCTAGGTATCTGGCTTGACCAGTATCTATATTTCGATAGACATATAGTTGCTTGTCTTGCTGGGGCCAAGAAGGCTTATGCTCTAACAAGGAGACTGTTTCATAGCAGTCAACTTGACTCCAGAGTGAAGGTCATTTGCTACGTGGCCCTTATAAGGCCGATCATCGCTTATGGCTGTCCATTATGGTTTAATATAGCGCCTAGCTATATGGAAAAGATTCGGGTTTTGGAGAGACAATGTCTTAGGACCTGTCTCCGATTGTTCCGAACGCCTGAATCCAACTATATAAAATACTATCCCAACAAGGTCCTATACGATGGGGCTCAGTTGAATAGGATTGACAATTTTCTCATTAAGGTGACTCGAAGGCACGTTGCAAGGGCGATGGCCAGCGACAATAGTCTGATCTTTGGGGCTTACTACCCCAATGAAATGTACATAGAGAGTACACTCCGGTCTGGCTTTATCCCGCCAGAGGCATTTATCCATATTGATGCAAAAGGGCTGGTACAGACGAGGGACGGTATCCCGGTATTATACCACCGCTACCGCAGTGCGAGAGATAAGCGGCTCATCCGCGGCGAGGACGTCGCCAATGCTCATGAGTTCCTCCGTTTTAGTACCGCAATAGCGGAGAGGGATAAATTCGATACAGAAAAGTAATTTGCCGAATTTTGGTGGCTTTTTGAGGGTGGAGGGTTCAACATGCCCTCCCAAGACGGTGCGTTACTCTAGGTAACATCCTCTTAGTTTGTAAGATAGACTACGTTAGCTAGGGCGTTTCTGGGAGGGGCCGGGCTCGTCAACTTGTGGTGGTGCTTCCGGGAGGTGATTGATTCTGTAAGGCATCAGTCAGCTCACGACGGCGCGTGTGCACGTTGACGACTGCCAGGCGCTCGGAAAGTAATTGGGATTTTGACCACTTGTTTCGTAATGCAACGAGTGCTCAGAATTCTAATTATAGTTAGAATATGTTAATTAGTTTAAGTAAGTAGAGTAGGTAGTTTGTAATTTGTTTTTTTATATAAAAATATAAAATTTGATAAAGATGCCGAGTTTTCTTAAAAATTTTCTCGATGAAAACATAATATGTAAGATTAGTTCGTAAAATAGTTTTTAGGCCGAAAGGTAATAATTATAAGATAGAGTTAAGTTTAGGGCGTCCGCATAAAGATCAATATTCTAGAATAAGTATCCTGTTAATTTTAAGTTAGATTTAATCATTTTTGTCTAGTATGTAAGTTGATATAAGCTAATAATTAATAAAAATGAATTTAAAAGAAGAAGGTTGGTGCCTCAACATGGACCATGTGCCATGTTTGTCGTTACAATCTAGAACAATTCTGGGTCTACTGTTTCATCTGGGATTCCTGGTGATAAAGTCTGATTGATTTGTTATAGTCTAATTTTGTTGAACAAGCAAATTTAAATATGGGCATGGGCAATCTACTTTTTTGCCATTCAATTGAACACATCCAGCATCGCGTTTCTCCAAATAAGAGATATTTTACTATAAAATTCATTAAGGATATTAGTTTTTGTTTGAAAACACGCCATTGATCATTAGCTGATCAGCCTGGCAATAAATATTGTTAGATTTTGTCCCACTTCGGGTTACATGTAAATGTGCTGAATAAATCTGGTCTCTATATCTAAAAATAAATATATCTCTAATATACGTAGGCCATTGCATCTTGAACATATTCCTGCATATGCCGAGGAATTCCAGTGTATGTCGAAGGAAGGAATCACGTTTGACCAATTTCGTTAGGGTTTAAATTGCCTTCCACATTATTGTTTAAAGCATCGCACAAATGGATAAATTCTTCGGACCTTAATAATAAATTGGTGGTATAAGTGTCTGCATTTTAATATGTGTTTGATTATATTGGTCCGAGTTAAATATTTTAGATAAAAAGAACAAAATCTTTGTAGAAATGGTAGAAACTTTCAATTTAACTTTCGCCCTCTCTCTTAGACGTGTTTTTTGTGTCAAATCCCAACATGGTATTACACTATGATCAACTACTTGCATCTGCCTTTTCACATCACGATTTGTTATTTTTAGCACTTGATGCTTTTCCAGCCTTTACTGAGGAAAGTGTTCTAAAATATAGAAGTTTTTCAAATATTGATGTAAATTCCTTATTTAATGATTGTCGTGGTATAAATTGGACACCAATATATACAACAAACAATGCAAATAACCAAATTGAGTTTCTTCAAAACACTCTTCATTATCTTTTCGATAAATATGTTCCTATAGAGGAAAAAAAGATCAATAAGTCTACAACTCCATGGTTCACACAGGAAGTTCAAAATCTAATCAAAAAGTATAAAATAGTATATATTTTAGATGGAGACGATATAAATCTGTAGCAATATGACAGAGTAGCTTATGTCAAAAAAGTGTTTTTGAAATAATCGCATTTTTGTCTAAAATCGTTATTTATGATTATTTTTAAAAAAATGGTAGCCCTAATTGTAAAATAAGGGGTTCACTTAATATTTTATGATAGTTTATGGAAAAGTTATTTTAGGAAAGTACAAAAAAAAGGGTTTTTAAACTTAAGTTCTTTTGTAAAAATCAATTTGGATATAATGAATGTCTTAAGTAACATAAGCTATTCTGTCAAACCCACAATACTAAATAAAAGTGCCCTAAGTTGACTTAAGATTATATGACGAATTGAAAATGTAAAAATAATAGACATATGGAGTTTTTTTTTGTTGATTTTTTTAATGATGTATTATGTTTTATAAAAGCGTATGGATAAGAACTTTATTTAGAGGTAAAAAAATGAAAGCCATACAAGTGTACCAAAAATTACATAGTAAGGAACATGTTTTATATTGGATCATCTGGATCGCCTTCCGTCAAATCTGGATGAATGTCTTCAATTTGTTTAGAATTCAGATTTTGGTAAAAGGTGTGGTAAATGTTGTCAATTAGGAGCAGCATTTCTAATAGATCTTCTTTTTTCTTTTCATTAATTTGAAGAGCTGCAGAGTAACATTCCTGCAAATCGCTTATTTTAATGGAATTAAATCCCGGCGCCGCGCCGTATGTTTAGAGTCTTGAATTCTTCAACTTCGCTCAAAGAAGTTTTGAAGTATATTGTACCCAACTCCTTCGTAAACCTCACCCATTTCACATTTTGCCAAGCAAACTTCTCGCCATTTTCATTGACTTTACGCCACATATTATTTCTCCTTGGATAATGCAGAGAAATTATTAATTTCCTTTACCACAAATTTCTTTTTTACACCCACCGTTCATACAAATTGATACCAATCACGGAGATGTTCTATTTGCACTGTTATCCGTTTCTTCTTTTTTTATATTAAAGCATGATCAACGTCACACTCCATATGGGTGTGACCTGGGACTAGAAATTTGTGATCAATAATCTCTACAGTGTTTTGGTTTTCCAATTGTAAAAATGTTCCGAGCATGGTAGCAACAAATGTGTTTTTATTTTGTCCTGCGCAACAATCGCTGTACAGAATGACGTGTTTAGCGTCAGTTGCGAAGTTTTGAAGGTGTTTAAATTCATGAGGCTATCTCATTGCCACCCCGATTACCTAAAGCTTCATGCCACATATAACATGTGGGTTGACCGCTCTTGCAGTCATGAAATGTAAGGTTAAAAGTCCAAAGTGCGCGTTTGAAAAAAGAAACTGACGAACGTAAAAATGGAGTTGGCAGACACTGTTGCAAATCGAAGGTCAGAACTTTTATAAATGGGTCAACCTCGGCCTTTGATTTATCTGAGGCTTTTGACTGATAAGCGCACTCAGCTTCTAAGTGGTGTTCAGCCTGTTCCTTTTTTAGGACACTGCGTTCCTCCTCTCCAGCCATGTTAATCTTCATTTTTAAAGTATCACATTTGTGACAAGTGTCTAACTTGGGTTTTTTTTTAAATTTTAAATTGAGAGTATTGAAAATTTTAGAAAATTTGCAAAGAGAAATTGTTGAACCAAACTTTTCGCAAAATAGTCGATATAATTCGGCAATTGACAAGTCGCCTGACAAATATCTTTTCGATGTATCCCGCCGTGTATAGTGAGATTCATACGATGGGAAGCTGTTTATAACATTTTTAATATCTCTCTCCTTTTCAGCAGAATTTTTTTTGGGCCAGGGTGCTTTCCTCGCATATCACCATTCGTAAAAGGGCCTGTGCTGTCCAACTTTTTCTTTACAATTGTTTTTATAAATTGCTCGGATTCACAAACCTAAAGCATTTTTGGCATGCTGGTACCCTTTCGCCATTTATGTCCAACGAGTAAGAATTTGTATGCTTCCTATTTCTTGGATTAGTAAGACTCTTTGTTTATCCTTCGGTTTTTGTATCTTCTATCGCAATCAGTCCAGAAGCAAACGCCTGCCGAAGTTCATAAGAACCAAGCCAATATTGTTCAAAATTTAACTTCTGGTAGTTTTTCCTTGCATTTGTTTCTGCAGTTCTCTAATGGGCATATAGTCGTTCTGCTACAACTTTTCCAACTGTTGATAAATAGCTTTTTCCAGAATTTTTTTTTTTTTTCGTTTCTTTTTTGTCTGATGTGCGTGAGGCTCGCCAGCTTCAGGTTCTGCAGGTACAGGTTCACAATTTCCAACCAAATTTTGCTCGATCTGTCTGCCAGCGATTTTCATTTCTAAAGAAATAGTTGATATATCACTTAGGTTTTCTGAATCAGATGGCACAAAATCTGGATCACAAACTGAGTCATTGTCGTCAAAGTCCCCGAACGTTCCCGTTTCCATTTCTCGAAAGTGATGGCCATTGTCTACGCATTCATGAGGTGTATTTTCTGTTTCCGAATCTTTCTCTAAATTTTGTTTCTTCAAAATATTAGGACCTATATTTTTATTCAAAAAATCAATCAGGTACTATTTTCTCGTTTCACTTTTAAAATACTAGTCTTACCCATATAATAATTTTCGGTATTTTAATGATTGCTAGACAGCCCTTGATTTGAATTAATGTCAAGACATGGAACTTGTTTTTTTAGTGCCATAGAGAGCATTTTTCTGGCACGATCCACATTTTAAACGTTACCCGAACTATGCAAATTAGGCAAATCATTTTAAAAGACTATTTTTTAAATAATACAAAAACTTAACATACCGTCAATATTAAAAACCAAAAACAAACGCAGTTGCGATCACTGTTGTTATTTAAATAAAACTATGCATGGAATAATGTAGACCATTACTAACTCTATACAACTTGTAATTAAAAACACACTAAATCACCTTACAGCACTTCTCAACTACTCAAGTCAATGTTTCGAACTGATGTGCACTCAATAAAATCATCTTATGTTGGCATAAGTTACGGTTATTTGAAAATTGATTTTCAAATGAATATCTAATGTAGACATAAGTGATTATGATAAACTTAAAATTTAAAATTTATATTTTCTTAGTTTTGACAGAAGAACTTATGTTTACATAAGTGTCCGTAAAATGCAAACAACATTTTAACAGAACATCTTAAGTCAATATAGGTTTTTTTCGAAAAATTGAAATACAACTAACAAATTTGAAACTTTGCATGACTTATTTCGACATAAGAGTTTGTGTTAAAATTTAAAATGTTAGCTATTAAGACTTAAGAAATTTTCTTAACATAAGCTACTCTGTCGAAAGCATAGCATGCTGTTTAGACATAAGCGGTCAGGAATATTTTTATATTTCTGTAACGAAAAATGCTTTTTAGATGGGGGTAAGATAGAAAAGTTTATCTCAAACTGTACTCTACTACCAATTGAAAAACTGAAAAATCGCTTATGTCGACATAAGCTACTCTGTCTTATTGCCACAGAAATGTTCTGCTATTTATAAGGAGTTCACTGTTGCTCGTAACGCCGTGACATCTGTTATTCGTAGAAACAAGAGGTCGTTTTACGATGAACATTTTAATGCCAATGATTCCAGTTCAAGATTCTGGAGAAATATTCGTCAAGTTGGACTTAGTTCCGGAAGGAAATCGTCCCCTTATAAAATTGATATTGAGAATATAAATAAGACATTTGTACAATCAGCTTCCAACATATCAGATTTACCTAGCATTTCCTTAATCAATGACCGCATAGATACACTTTCAATTTCCTGTGTGGATGAAGTGTGCGTAGGTGAAACCATTTTAAAAATGTAATCAAAAGCTGTTGGTTTAAATGATGTTCACCCAAACTTCATAAAAATACTTCTTCCTGTTATACCTCCCCAAATAACGCATATTTTTAATGCAATTATAACTACCTCTGTTTTCCCCGACGTCTGGAAAGTTGCGAAAATTATACCCTTGCCCAAATCATCTTCAACCAGCTGCTCTGAGTATCGACCTATTGCAATTCTGCCTTTTCTAAGTAAGGCCTTCGAAACAATTGTAAGCAACCAAATCAAAATGTTCCTTAAAATTAAACATTTAATTTCAAAATATCAGTCAGGTTTTCGAGCAAAACACAATTGCACCACGGCCTTATTAAAAGTATGTAAAGACATACGCGAAGGTCTAGATAAGAGGTATTGTGGGGATATGATGAATTTTGGGATGAAATCTACAGTTTAGATGACCCTGTTTTTGAGTACATTGCAATTTCATATTTCGAATTGCAGCCACAAAATAAAGAAAAAAAGCAACAAATTTATATGTATCAAACCTTGGATGACTTTATCATTACTAAAGAAAATTAGAAAGAAAAATCAACTATGTATTCGTGTAGCATCCGAACAATATTAGACTGAAAAGGTTATATAAAACATAGGGACGGGCTACAGTCCGCTTGGGCGAACTGTTGCATACCCTATTCTTATTCCTATCCCTCATAAGTGGGCGTGACAAAAGTCTAAGTATGGTTGAATTGTTAAGAACGCTCTACATATTTTGTTATATAACATTTAAAGGATTTTATAAAAAAAACGCTCCCTAGCTCAAACTTGGGTGTTTCAATAAAATTGTTTTATTTAATTGTGGGCGTGTCCGTAGGCGGATTTAAAAAAAATTATCACATGAGAATAAAGGGCCCCTAGAGAGTATATATTATAAATTTCAGCTCCCTAGCTCAAACTTTTTTCCGAATCTCAAAATTAATTGTGGGCGTGTCAGTGGGCGGATTTTGAAAATATTTACACATGAGCATAAAGGGCCCATAGAGAATATATATTAGTCATAGATCATATATAAAAAATTTCAGCTTTCTAGCTCAAAATTCGATTTTTTCCAAAATTTGGTTTTTTTTAGTTTGTGGACGTGTCTGTGGGCGGATTTCAAAAATTCGTAAACTTGATTATTTCGGGACCCTAGAGAGTATATGGTTAAAATTTCAGCTCTCTATGTCCAGTTTAAAGGCCTAATTTTTGCCGACAGACGGACGGACGGACGGACGGACGGACGGACGGACATGGCTAGATCGACATTACTATCGATGCTGATCATAAATATAGTAACTTTTAGGGGTCTACGGGCAATATTAAGGTATGTTACAAACTATGCGTCAAAATTAATATACCCTTAGAATAGGGTATAAAAATATGTGACGAACTAAGAATCCAAATACCTCTCCGTAGGGATACTTACTTCAGTAGTACGCTGTCTGAAAACATTGGCAACACAAAAAAGGAATGGGAAGTCGTTGACGTTGTTTTAAATAGAAAGAAACCTAACGCTGACATAGTCTTAAGCAGAGATAATATGTATGTAACTCTAGAGATTGCTAACCTTTTTAATGATTATTTTGGCAACGTCTCAGGAACTATTTAGGGTTTATCAATGCTAAATAACTCTTCCTTTCAATTTGACCGCACAATCCAGCAGGAGGTATTTCAAATGCACAGTTTTTTTTTTTGAAAGTTTCACACCGCTTGAAATTCATAAAATTATATGCGCTCTAAAATTTGGAAGATTTTCATCTTCTTACGATGGTATATCAAGTAGAGTTCTTAAAAATATATCATTACTAATATCAGATGTTCTTTCCTTTATATTTAACCTAAGTATTGAAAAAGGTATCTTCCCAGATAAACTCAAAACATCGGTCGTAGCTCCACTTCATAAAAAAGGAAATACAACAGTTTTAAACAACTACCGTCCTATTTCTCTTTTATCTACTTTTTCAAAATTTTTTGAAAAGGGTGTTAAATCTAGAATGCTGTCTTTTATTGGTAAAACAAATTATTTAAGTGAGTTTCAGTTCGGTTTTAGAAGCGGAAGATCTACCGAAGAAGCCTTATTGAAACTGAGTGGCGAAATCTATAATAGCCTGAACAACTCTAAAACTTCTGCTGCTCTATTTATAGACATTACTAAGGCATTTGATACTGTAGATCATAAGCTGTTGCATAGCAAATTGTTTAACGCAGGGTTCAGGGGATCGATTCATTCGTGGTTTGCCTCTTATCTGCGTAACTGCAAGCAAAGGGTGAAAATAAAATGCTGCCTTAGCTCAGTAATCTTTATAAACATAGGTGTACCGCAAGGGTCCGTTCTGGTCCAAATTTTATTTACCGTTGCGGTATCACTCACCTGGGTGTTTAAGATTTCTTCTTAACAATGTATGTTGCCAACGTCAGTTTGTGCCCTCCTTTGATGTAAATGCCAACTGTTCTAATGACTGCTTTACAATTGAAATGGTTGAAAACTTTAAGTACTAAGGAGTTGTATTGGATGCAAGACTAAATTGGAAGGCCCATACTACGTATTTAAAGCATTATTTTAATAGACTCGTTAGGCATCTTTATCATCTAAGTCTTTATTGCTCTTCTTCTGTTTTAACGCTAGTTTACAATGGTTTGTTCAAATCAAAACTTCAATATGGAATTTCGTATTGGGGCGGTACGCATTTCACTAAAATTGAGCCTCTATTAATAAAGCAGAAGCATGTGATTCGGATCATCTGTCGAGTAAATCGTAGAACTCCAAGTTTCGAGTTATTTAGAAGTCTGGAAATTCTTCCGTTAAGGCATCTCTATTATTTTAAAGTACTTAAAATATTCTTTCATAAGTCCGGGTATACTGAAGCCAGGCTGTATAGTACGAGTATCTACAACTTACCCGTTAACACCAGGAATTTCGTTGAAGTACCAAAAATCAATAAAGCTATGTTTTCTCGGTTTTATAATGTTACTGCGTGTCGCCTATTTAATAGGTTACCAATAAATATTAGATGCGAAAGAAAGGAGTCAATATTTTTAAATTATACTCGCATCTGGCTGTTTTCATTCAATAGCTGCGAAATAGAAAATTTGTTTACTCTAATGATTTAACACATTGGCCTGTTATTATATTATAATTATTATTATTATAAATATTGCTGCTGAATTTTAAATTTTGATTCTTAGTTATGTTATACCCCATTGACATATTAATTCAATTTGTTAATTTTTTATAAAGGTGCATTCGCCTCTTGTCCTTCTGACAATAGAATGTTCCTAACTATTTTATGTTAACCCTCTAGAAGATATTCCTGCTTGTAGGTCAGTGGTTTGTTTGTTGTTGTTGAAAACGAAAGCGTGAACAATTTTCTGATTTAAAAAAATTATAACTTTGGTGTACGGTGAGTTAAGTGGTCATAAAAACATATTTGTGATTGGAGACTTATTTCTCTTTGCCACAAATAAAATGTTATTAAAAAAAAAATATTATCTTGCTCGTTTGAGAGGTAAAACTGCAGAAGCCATATTTAGCTTCGTATGCAGCAAGGGGTTGTAAATCTACACATTTTGTTCACTTGACTCTTGTTGTGGTGCACATGTTTTTTTCGTGTTGTTATCGTTTAGTTTTTAGATTGAAATACAGTATGTTACTTTTTTGCTTAGAAAAATGGAATGTCGTCGTTTTTATGGAGGATCATCATTCCATAATCCCATTCCTGGAGACGGATCGCGAAGCGATGATGAATTGGCTGGAGATTCAGATATGGAGTTGGAGACAGAATTACATATCAATGATCGAAGTGTCAACGTTACGGTTGAGGAAACAGAATCAGATTCAGATGATGAGCCTCTTGCAGCGTTGAAATCAAAATCCGTGAAAAGCAAGACAAAAAAAGGACAAGTAGCATGGAGAAAGGGACATCTTACTGATTACGATGAAGAGCTTTTTAAATTTGCAGGATCGGCCGAGCTTCCAAAATATGTAAAAAAAAACTAGAGACACCATCAGACTTTTTCAAAAAAAAAAATTTCTGATGATTTGTTGGTCTTCATTATAGAGGAATCTAATAAAAAAAAGCTCGCCAAGATGATATAAATAAGCCAGTTAATATCACAAAGAACGAAATGGAACAATTCATCGGGATGGTGATATTCATGTCTTGTTGTCAACTTCCATCGTCCAGACATTAGTGGAATAAGACGGTAGGACAACAAATGACATATGAAACAATGACGTGCAATAGGTGGGAAACTATCAAAAGGTCAATGCATTTCAACTATAATCAAAACTTCCAACCATTGGGAACCAGAAGGACATGACAAACTCTTCAAAGTAAGACCCCTTTTGGAGAAAAAAGGGGAACGTTTGCTGTTGATTCCAAAAGAGTTCCTCGCCGTAGACGAACAAATTATTCCGACGAAATGCCGCCATGAACTGAAGCAATATAACCCAGCTAATCTACATAAATGGGGCTATAAAAATCAAGTCCTTAGTGGAATTTCGGGATTAAGTTACGATTTTGATTTATTTAACGGACACCAAAGCAATAAGTATCCTGACGGAGCGCCAGATCTGGGGGTGACTGGTAACGTTGTCACAAGGCTTACGCCAACACTTCATGAAAATGCTAATCCCAAGATTTTCTTCGACAACTGGTAGATATAATAGTCCAAATTTGCAGGTTTATTCGTTGAAAAGTTGATTTTTGAAAGTAGGGAATATAAGACTCAACCGAGTGCCAAACTCCAGAATTCCGAAGGAACAACTGATGAGGCAAGGACGTGGAAGTATGATGGATAAAGTGGCAACTATCAGTGGAGTAAAATTGAGTTTGGTGTCCTGGGTTGACAACAAAATAGTAAAGTAGTAAAAAAGTAAAAGAGAAATTGCTTTTCTAAATTTCATGGCGTATAAACACACAACTTTCAACCAATATTTTACTTTTTTCTGATACAATGAATTGTTATGTTTTGTTTCATTTATTAATTTATTAAATGAAGTGTTCTGTTTTGTTTATAAATATTTTTTTCTTTATATTTTGCTGCTTTTTTATATATTTTATTTACTTAAACTGAAATCAAAAATGTTCTAGTTTTACAACCGTTAATGCACACGAAGCCATATTTGGCCTATATTTTTATTATTTAAACAAATAATTTTTTTTTGTTTTTTTAATAAAAAGATGTCTTAAAACAACCCAAAGAAGCTATTTAAAAAGTATTTTATTTTTTTCTCTTTAAATAATAATTCATGCAGTAGAGGGTTAAAACGCTCGTTAATACCAGATGTTAGTTTTTATAATGCTAATATGTAATGCTTGAACCGTTTTTTACATGAAATAAAGTTATTATTATTATTATAGTTGTATTTCTAGATTTCTCAAAGGCATTCGATTGTGTAAATCATTCAATGTTGATAAAAAAAACTAAAATCGCAGTTCGCTTTCAATAGCACTCTATGTAGCCTTATGTCATCGTATCTGTCCGATCGTTCCCAGTACGTTTCTTACAATAACCAGTGTTCATCACGGCTCCACGTTCTATCCGGAGTACCTCAGGGTTCAGTGCTAGGTCCGCTTCTGTTTACGTGTTTTATAAATGACATATCAGAATGGTTTTCTTTCTGTAAGCACCACATATACGCCGATGACGTTCAAGTATACGAAATGTTTCCTAAACCAAATAAGAACCAAGCAGTTGACAGGATTAATACAGATCTGACGAACATCTATAATTGGACAACGTTAAATCAGCTTAACCTTAATCCAACAAAAACAAAAGCTATCTTCATTAACAGAAGTAGGAATAAAGAAAATGTTCCTTCGATTTTTCTTAACCATTCTCTGGTTGAATATGTTGAGAACATTAAGAATCTCGGAATACACTTTAACCAAAGTTTTAGTTGGCATTCTCACATAAATAGGATTGTTTCAAAGGTATATGGTGCCCTTCGTGGATTAAGCCCTACATCCAAATATTTTGCCCATAATTTTGTATGGATGTGAGATTTTTGCAGACATGGATTACGAGTCCAAGCGGAAACTTGAAGTAGCTTATAACAGCTGTGCCAGATTTATTTTTGGCATAAAAAGAGGCCAACACATCTCCGACTACACAGAACAAATAGCGGGTTGTTCTTTAAAGGCTTTACTGAGTTATCGGACCATACTAACATTAAATCAAATTATAATGACTAAAGAACCAAATTATTTATTTGAAAAAATTAGATTCGCGAGTGGTCAACGATCATTACAAATGATTCCACCCAGACAAAAGTATCTTGTTACCAGCCGTCAATTTTCTGTTCATGCGATTCGTCTTTGGAATTGTCTACCCCTGTATATTAAACGAATGAACAACACGGTAAATTTCAGTAAGGAAATTTTTTAAATATTTTGCAGAAAACTTTTGACGAATATACTTTAACGCTTCTCAAATGCTATATCTGTCTTTATGTATTTCTCTATCTTTGTTTTCCACTTCATCTACATTTACTATTTTCGCACTATTCATATTTCTCCAATACCTTCTTCCGTTTTTCTTTCTTTTTCTTTTTTTCTTTCGTTCTCTATTTTATTATATTATATATTTGAATTGTTAGTATCTTAAATTTAAATAAACAAAAGTCAGCATTGCAATATAAGTCTTAGTTTGTACAAATTAAAAGTATCTTTTTCTTACATGTACAAAATTATGAATTGAATAAATAAAATAAATAAATAAATAAAAAGTCTGTGTACCTAGAAATTCATTGCGCTAACTTTTTTATTCGTTTCTTCACCTAAAATTTAAAGAAAATGTATTGTAAATGTTTTATTGTTATGTTATACTATTGAAGGATTCCTTTGTTTGATGTTTATATGGTAGCCATTCTCGTCCTCCAAAAAATTAAAGGTACTGTAGTGCGTCGTAAGAACGGTGAGTATCTGCAATGATTCCTAAGTTGTTGTTGCGGCTCATGATGCGTATATCACGTTGTTCGAATGTATCGCCAATAATTACTATTCCTACTTCATTCACTGTTGGAGCATTAAATGCTACGTAGGTATGTTCGCCAATAGGCACTTTATCGGCTTTAATAACGGAAAAAACTTCTAAATCGGCTACGATAGCACGTTCCTGTATAACTTGAATGTGATTGTACTCCCATATCTCCCATAAAGTGAATTTGTAGAAATGTTAGGGTTTCCGTGGGTAGAGGGAAAAGGAGCCAATTTTGTGATAGACCTGGCCTTGATTTTGAATGTTGAATTAAATGTGCGTCCCTGTCCATCTGTAATAGTAATGATATTGGCGGCGAATGAAGTCGTTTGGAAATAACTATTACATTTTTTCTGATGGGTGGCTTCAATGTAGGTAAAACCACTTTTTCTGATGAACAACACATCCCTGCAGTTTCTTTTTTGATTTTCAAAGCGTGGCAATGAGTGTATTCTTTATCCAAGTCACCAATTGAAATTTTCGAATGTACGAAATATTCGATGTCTGGATCATATTCAAATGCGATTGAATGATGATAGTGTTAGTGCCTGCATGCGAATTCGATTATTCAATTGCACCGCACTTCTGTTTGAATCCGTAACACGATTGTGCAATGTTTCAGGTGTAATTTTCATTGTGCGCGTCACTTTGTAATGCACGGATGTTTGCATTGCGCAATCGTGTATCCTCTCTTGCCGTTTCTTGTTGTTGGGGTGTTATACTCGTTCTTAATTATTGCCTGTTGCGAGTATGTCGGTCACTACGAACAATGTTCGTCAATTTTGTTATTAAATTTCGTATCATTACCTATTTGAAATTGATTGAAAGTTAATTTGGAATTTTTGTCAAACTTATTTCTAAACAATTGAACAGCACAGTGCAGTATGTAATACTGAAATGTCAAATGTTTGCTAATGTATACATAATATATGTCAATATTAAAATTATTTACATGGGAAACTACATTTTCGTGAATATGTATATCCATCCCAGCGCCACCTATTGGCTTCAAACTTTTCCAAAGACTTTCTTTAGATAATATATGGTGTGAATTTGAGCCAAATCGGTCCATAAATATCAATTTTCAAAAAAATGACACAAACGCCACCTCTGGGGGTCTGACACAAACAAAAACCATCCGGAGCACGACACGAATATATGGTGTGAATATATGGTGGATAGCTTTAGTGGTTCAGCCGTGATGATCAGATATACATACGCACAAACGTTTTTAAATATTAAGAAGATAAATTGATATAACTTTTACTAATTTTTTTTTCACAAACGGCGTTAACAATATTGATCTCTGTTGGTGTTTTAAATAATTAAAGCAATGTTGAGCAAATGACATACAAAAGAGGGACTATGAGCAGTCGCGAAAGTTGTGAGTGAACGGCAGAACCAGCCGCAAGTCTTTAGTAAATTATACAACCGGCATACAATAACGACTTTACATAATCCCACAAAAAGTAATCGAATGGCGTCAATTCACATAATCTCTGTGACCATTGCGCAATCTAATGATACATTTTGCGATATAGTGTTGCCGTTGAATCGAATCCTAAGCAAGTCGATTGATTCATGGACAATATGGCACCTATCGTCAATTATTGTTAATATTTTCATAAAAAAAAAAATCACGTTCCAAAGTAGGCCGTTAACTGAATCGCAGCTAGCTCATATTTTGGAGAAAAAATTGAAATAAATATGATGTATACTATGGGTGGGTCATCGATGTATGAAATTTTTTTTTTTATTTTTTTTTGGATTGGAATAGTGATCAAAGTTTGACCCCTATCCAAGGGATACTAAAAACCAAAAAAAATATTTTTTAAGAACCTTCCTTCTACCAGCGCATTGATTTTGAAAATTTGTGTTTTCGCCAATTTTTCGATGTTTTTCAACACTTTATTTTGAAAAGATTTTTAATTTTTTTTTGTTGGAAAATAAAATAAGAAAATAAGAACCAATGAACAGAAATATTTTTTTTTATTAAAAACATGCAAAAGTTGATAAAAAAAACATTAATAAAATAGTCAGTGGAAACTTTAAAATCTTGCTTGCTTTCGAATTTTGGTATAGATTTTCTGGAACTTATTTTTGCTTTGATGAGACCATCTCTGGAGCTTTTCTCGCACAACTGCATCGAAGCCTCTGTTACCATTTTAACTGATCGTTCGACGGATTGCGTGTGACATGGAAGCCTTAAAAAAGGTATTATGTCATCACCTCCTGATTCCACTAGCGAAAGCAGTGTTTCATCTGTTATATCGCGAAGAAGAGGAGGTTGTTGATATTCTTGTTGCCAGTCTATGAGCTCAACGTACGACTTTGCATTAAGATTTATGTCCGGTACAGTGAAAACACGACGATGTTGTTCGAAATTAATCTTACGCCTGGCTTTTAAAATTCTCCTGCCAGCAAGCTCTCGAATGTGTTTTTGGGGATCTGCCAGCATTGATATTAAAATATTTTCCGGATGAGCAAAGAAACTATTACGCTTAATAACTGGATCTATTACCATTTTAAGTTAAGATGGAAGATATCGTGAACTAGAAACTAGCTTCCAAAAATGCCTAGATCCATCCTTACACGATGGATGGACTTTTATCTCGAACCAAATAGGCGCATAAACTGTAACAACGAATGTGGCCAAATATTTAAGGTTGTTAGATGGTGTCTTTGTGGAAACATACAGGCGTAATATTCTGTTAGCTTTCCTCAACCAACGAGCGTGAGACATCTTTCCTGGAGATCTGTTCGCTAGATCAGAAGAGCATTCACCACTCACAACAGCCGACGATATCTGGTAAAGGTAGCTTTGATCACCGCTTAGGTCTTTGACGTCACCAATATCCGGAAATACACCCCCCTCTAACTTTTCAAATGGCACAATGGGTTTTTTTCACAGTCTTCCAGAAGCTCTCCGATACTACCTGCATAAGAATTTGGTCCAGTGGTTGTGCCATATAAGTGCAAAAACAGGTGTCTCAAACAAACAAATGATCCATTGTAAGGGTTGCTCTAGACGCTTTTCCATAAGTCTTATTATACCGTATTTCTTTCCAGTATTTGTCGCTGTTCCATCACATCCAACAGCTTTTGTGTCCTTAAAGGAAATATTTTGCGAAGAAAGCAACTGAAAAATAGCAAGTTCGATAGCCTTAGACGTCCCGTCACTTGGGACAGCGTAACCGATGTCAACAGAGTCTGGTTCCTTGATGACGGATATATGCTCCTCGACGATAACTTGGCGGTATTTTTTTTCACCTTTTTCAACAATCCTTAATGTTTTGTCCTTCCTGCCATCAAAATATAGTGCTGGAACATTTATGCAACGGTTCTTAACGCAGATCTCTTTGCGAACATTTGCTCTCTCACGACGTACCTTAGACTTATCTATTACATCAACAGCTGATTGTGTGTCATAAAGCACAGCAGATGCAATTGCTGCAGCAGCTCGATCAGATACGCCATATCGATCACATGTTTTGGACAATGTTGGCAGTCTCAGAAGTGATATTTTTGTTCGTCTCTCACGCTCACGTGACACTGATGTTGACAGCAAATAATCGTCACTTTGACTGCTTTCTGAGTCATCGGATGAAATGGAACATTCCTCAGTTGAGTCAACTACTGCATCTTTTTTGGTAATACTATTTTCGTTATAGTATAGTTGTAGTTTTTCGCTCCTATGACGATGTTTTTCATTTTTGGTTGTTGCTAAAGAGTCTATGCCACCTATTATCATTTTTCTCTCCGATCTCTGATCAATAACAAAATTATGTTCTGCTTTCGGAATTTATATTTCTTTTCAGCAATTATGTACATCTATTCAAATCTTTGCATTTGCATGAGCAAATATCAGAAAGCTTGTTAGAACTTATATCAAATTCTGCCTTTTTAGGACTTGAAAGTCGCTTCCAAGATTTGATCAACTTCTTACATTTAGAGTGGTATACTTTCAACAATTGTATCACGCGCTTTAGGGTAATGGTTGGAATAGAAGCCTTGCACCATATACTTATCAATCTGATCGCAACAATTTCCGCGATATCGTTAATGGCTGGTTCCTTTCGGGTATCTGTTTTAAGCTTAATTTCATGACCTCTTTATAAGAAGGCAGAACATTATCTTTCATATCTTCAATATTACCAAAAATGCAACAGCTAGATGCTTGTCTTGTTTTTTCCATATTGTATTGCTCTTGATATCACAACCGTTTATTGATATAAAATCGACTGCAAGTAACGCACTTAATTATTGCAACTTCAAACTTCTGTAAACAACTTGGCGTTTTGATTGGAAACTTTTGAAGTAAAGACAGAACGACGGAAAAAATATATAAGCTCCTACGTTGCTTTCGCCGCCTACTTGTTTTTGTTAACCTTTTTAATCAAATTAGAATAAGAATACATTTTTAACGTAAGGTACTTATTTTAATTCCTTTGCCAAACAAATCACGGATACCAATAAAATCAACCTATTTTTGTCAGATTTTCCAAAATTTCTTCATATTCAAATGAAATGCGCGGGTAGACCGACTAGAAAAATAAAATTTAAAAAATATCTGCATGCATTTTAAAGCTTCGGGTCGCATTTTAGTTGCTATTCCAAAACGATCGGACAAAATTTAATTTTTCGACCCACCCTAGTATACGTTGGCCATAAGAAATCGATGACGCCGCCATGGTGAAGGATTATACTTAATAGTGCAGTTTAGAGGGCGTTATTGAGTCACATCAGTGCCTTGTGGATTTACCTGACTCGAGAAATGCAACATTGCTTGTTAACCAACACTTTGAGCCAAAAGTAAACCTTGTCAATAAAACGATTTTTCGTTAAAAATACGGAAATAAGTTTGAATGATGCGGAATCGTTCTGTGCGCAGTTGCTCAGTTGTGCGCGGCTGCTCAGTGGTCATCATTGCGTTTATCGAGAGGACTCACGTTCAAATCACGCTGGGACCCAGTTACAAATATGTATAGTTTTCTCCGTTGCCCCACCTCTAGCAAAAGTCAGACAGAAATACGAGAATTTCAATTGTCACGAAAATCGTATTCCAAGTCGGCGTAAAATTGTAGGTCCCTTCTATTCGAACCAAAAATGTAACTATCTATAAACAGACGGATAGAGGAGCAGGGTTTTATGCCCTGTATGTGCCATTACCGTCAATGCCTAGCATGTTTGTATATGGAAACGTTCTTTCTGTGTTAGTCTATTTATGCTGATATGTCGAAAAATACTTGTTACATATCTCAAAAAACCGTCAAGAAAACCTGCACCATTTGAAATTTACCCTAATTGGTAGATCTATCAATCTAAAGCGCTAGGAGGAGAAGTACACATAAATAGCGCATTTTCTTGGCATTAGTGCGACATCATTTATTGCAATACAATGTAAAGGGTGCCATATTGGGGTTTATTACCCTTGCAAGACACAGGTAATTTTACATACGCCAACAGCAGCTTCAAGGGAAGCAAAAATTCATTTTTAAATCACTCGTCACTCAACTACCAAAAAATAAATTTTAGTTAAATAGGAAAAGTAACCGTGTATTCTTTTTTTCTTTCTATACAGTTAAAACAACTGAATATAAATAAATTTTGAATCGCCTATTCCAAGCCAATTTTAATGTTTTATTTCTACTGCTTGAGAATCGTCTATTCGAAGCATATCTTTTTAATTTCCCACTCGCCTTACTGCGGAACACAGATAGTTGATATATGAAATTTTTGACACAATCTGCTAACGGCTGCATTGCTGAAGTAGCGGCAATTTTCAAATGTATATTCGTTGCTTAGGAGTACACAGTTCAATCTATAATCATAACGAATAATTTGGGCACCCAAATCGGTCTCAAAAATGAGACAAATAAAACCCTCTATGGAACTCATCAGAAGAGGTTTGTATGATAATAAAAACATCAACACATTGTGGAATTATTGGACATGATGTTGCAGACCACCATTGCACCAATGCTACCCGCGTACATAGCAATATGATATTTTCTTGAAACAATCATCTTTTTATAAAAGACGACATCGTATGGCCTATCTGTCCCGATGTTAATTTATAAATAATAAGGAACATTTTACACTTTTCCGTTTTTTGTTTGTTTTCTGGCAAAATTAAAAAATAGTAAGTTCGTAAGTATCCCAAAAAAAAGGGCGAAGGTGCCCAGAATCATTGTGAATTTATATGTCGGCGGCCTTCGAATCCTAAAATCGATTCGCTATATTAAATAATTAAATAAAAATCTATTGAACCTTATTTTCCTAGCGAACAATTCTTGCCTACTTTGGGATCGAAATGTCTGACAAGCTTCAGAGTTTATTCCTGTCTAAGAAAGCTTATCAAATCTTGCTTTATTCTTACACCACAAAATTGTATTTATATTTTTCTCATTGAGCAAAACAAAATTAATTCTGAACAAGCGAAACATCCTGAATTATTTTCATAAACCACTTATCACTTAAATGTTTCGTAACGACTTTTGTAACCCTTTAAAACTTTGGAAATTAAGACATTTAACTTGAGAGATCATTATTGAAAATGGACAGCAGAAAATTAATTTAAAATACCCAGAAACTAACTCATAAATTGTCCCGCAACGGATAATTCATTAACTATGAATGGATGTTCTATTCCTTTGCAAGGATCCTTTAACGGTTATACAAAATATAAGCATACATACAAACATAACATCTTCGAAGCCCTTAAAGTGACAAATTATTTCAGCCGCTTTTACCTTTTTGAAGACCCTGTCAAGGAGTACTCGCCTTCGCATTTATGATTCAGCCTGACTTGACGTCGTGTCAAAATGAAACTCTTCTGCATGAGCAGTGGCACCAACAAAATAAAATGAAATACTGTGCATTGTACTATTATTTTCATGTACACAGTTCTGGTGGATGAAAATTCGTGACAATATTTCTGAATTTCTTGCACTTAACCACTTGGATGTGAAGTGAAAATTGTAGCGCGCCGCCTTCTATACGGAGCAAGAAAAGTAGGTAGACAAAAAAGAGTTTGTTCGCTATCTCGCCTGGGACAAATTGAATTAATTTTCATAAACTTACAACAACGCCGTTTTATCTGCTAGGTACTGCTGTTTCTTTATGGGACAATCGCGGACTTACTGTAAAGAAGAACGGCGCGGGCGGCGGCGACGTTGCTACTAGGACAATTTTTACGCCAAAGGGCTTAACGAATTTTTAATGTCCCTTGGGATAATACACATAACGTTGGATTGGATACATACTTAGCGAATCACGTACATAGGGCAACGCTATAAAACCCTGAATTTAATAATATAAATACACTTTAAGGTTATAATTAATGAGTCAGTCATGAAGCAGGCAGAGTAATTTTCATTTAATATTTCCTAGGAAGTTTTTACTTCATTCCTTTTTTATGGATTTTTACCTAATCTTGTAATGAACAATTTGAGCAACTTCTACCTGTAAACGTGATGCCTGAATTATGCATTCAAACATACATACATACATATTAGGGCTTAACATGCAGGTCCTAGAACCTAGCTTCTTCAACCACTTTCATGCGAAGTGGAGGGGACCTACAGTTTAACGCTGAATCCGAACGGCAAATTTGAGAAGCTTAATTGATACTCTTGGATATTTGTCAGACGTTCGCAAGAGATGCCAACAACATGCGGTATTCCAAAGTTTATTTTTCCAGAACTCCTCTAGATAATCTGGGCGTTAAGTTTTGATGTGTGTTAAATCGATGCAAAGAGGTTATACTCCCTTTAATTTTTATGTTTTTCGCAATTAAACCTAATTTAGAAACAGCAAAACAACTGTCAATTAGGACATAATGTGTCTGTAGCTGTAAAGTTTTTTGATGAATTTCCTTCGCGGCAATGAGCGTTCTTTTGTGCAAACCTATATGGCAGATAAATAACACCATTATTAATGTAAATTGATTCGATCACGTCGACAAACAACAAAGTAAGGAGTATTGAGTCACTTTAGAAGAGAACTGATTTCCATTGTACCAGTTTGGTGCACTCGTGCTCATAAGACACTAACCAAAACCCCTTTTACTAACAACCCAGTTAAAGTCAAATGTTTTTTTCTTCGTCAAAAGGCATTTTTTATTTGTTTATTCCAGCAGAATTTAGAACTCGAACTTTTCATTAATTAGGAAAAAGGATTAGATCAAAGTTACTTCAATTTTTCATTAAAATCCGATTAATGCCTTAAATGAGACCTGCTATTGGATACCTTAATCAACATCACCTAATAATAAATGTCGGTATAAATCCGGTGTTCTGCGGTGATTTTATATTAGATGATTATGATTTTTATTTGAATAATTGTTGGTAGGCCTTTCCTGTCACGAAACTTATAATTTCGGCAACACCCACCTCGTTCATTGCAGGATACAATTTTGAATTTGACACCTTTGATTAATTATACCTATAGTGGATGAATACAGATTTGTTTGGCTTGTGGTTTTAATTGTGAATAAGGGTTGTGAAAGTTTGTCAATAGGACACACAAACTCAAAACGAAAATTTATATTTTCGATAATTAATATTTTATCCTTATCTTTTTAGGTTAACGTTTGATTTTCGTGGAGTTAAAGTGAACGTTGGAAGGAGTGAATGAAAAGAGCTCACATAGTTGGTAAGTAAAACTTTTAGACGAGATTTAAATCATGATCTAAGTGAGTTACAATGAGAGAATAACAAATAAACTCTTGACTGTCCGAAAGGGTCACGACCTTCTTGGTCAATGGCAAAGGTAAACATTTTCTGCTTGTCTATCTTCCCTAAAATAGTGAAAGAAGACGTTTCGCTAGTTACAACGACAACAGAAAACTCGGATATTTTTCCAAATGTTTTAAAAAAATTCCCCGGAGAAATGCAACCGCCAATAATCTCCGCAGCTCATTCGTCAATGAAAAAACATAACGTTTCGACAACGAGCAGTCCACCGCATTCTCCAAAGAACCAGACAAATTATCTATCTTTAGTACAGGGCGGCGTGGCGCACCAATTGCGCTACACTAAGAAATTCAAAAAACTTTTTTTTTAATTAATGTATTTCATTTATTTATATTTTTATTGTATAGAAAACTCAATTTTATTTTATATTTTATATGCTCATCGACGGATATGCGGCACCTTATCAGAAAATTATTCATTGCGGCCTGAAGGGTTGAAGTCGGGATCGCCTCTATTTGCTGAAATGCGGAACAATGTAAACTCGGACTGAGTTTCACACTTCAAACAAATAGCGCCAAGGAGCAGCTCACAAATGAAAAACACTGCACTTAATTTTGGATATAAGCATTAAACTTCGCTAGAAAATAAATCTTTATTTTTCAACCGACGAAATCACGTACCAGGTACTAAGCCACTACCAACACTGAACTGTCAAAGGGTAGCAGGCAGAAAATCATGGAGGATTAGGCTGATTCAGTCGCACACAAACCAACGCTCCTAAGGAAAATTACATCGAGTAACCTGCTGGCTTTACCACCGCCAGCTAAAGTTACAACAAACCGAAAATAAAGAGAACATATAGCAACGTATCGCCATCCTGCTCTAACAACAGCCAGCGCAGCAGGGGCATTTTTTGGGATCGTAGTAATCTACTACAATTACGATGTTAACTTATTTTATATAATGCAAGTTAGGGTCACTGACTATATATGTATATTAAGAATAAAAGTCCAGCTGATTTACTATGCAAGATCTATGTACCGAGATTACGAGGTTGGCTTGTAGAGAAATTTGCGGCATTCGAGTCTGTGATGTTCATCCCCGCTGATCAACATATTAGCGAAATAAACGAAATTTATAACGTGGTATTTGAATAGTTATCTTTCTTGAATTTATTTAAAGGCATTTAACTGCAACAAATAATTGAAGGCACCTCCTTCAATTAACAAAGAATTCCAAGCTCACCTCTAGGAACATGGTTCTTCGAGCCGGACGACTTTAATTCACCTCTTGCTTGACATAACCCCATAAAAAAAGTCTGCTGCAGTCAGCTCAGGTGACCTTGGTGGCCAGCGGAAAGGGGAGTTTCTGGATATTAATTTGTTTGGGAATTTTCGTTGGAGCTCCGCCATAACCGGTTTGGCTATGTGTGCAGTTGCTCCATCTTGCTGGAACCAAATGCTGAAACCGATAAAAAAAACCTCCTTCAACATCTTTAAATAACAGTTAGTAAGAGGTATGGCCAAACAATGCACCTTGGTGAAACTGCGTACCACATAATAAGTTTCGAGTCGAAACGCTTGGATTTGCCTGAACTGACGATGCTACAGCCGCGATTGTGTCTTGAACCCGAACATAGGGATCTCGATGATTCGGTCTTCGTGCGATGCTTCCAGATTCGGCAAACCAGCCTTGAATTGTTTTGTCCTTACTAACACCTGCACTAAATGATGAGCCAGTGAGAGCACTTTTAGTGCCGGCAATTTCTGCTCGTGATAGTTGCTTGCTTTAAGCACTCCACGACACTGAGCTGATAGTGTATAAAAAAATAATGGTCCATCTACTCGGGGGAGCGCCGCCAAACTCCCGCCTTAATTCCGTTTTGACGGAAATGAAGGACTGCAAAGCATGGTACCGCTGTACTATCCAAATCCTCTTTTTGGTATCCCAACCATTCATTTTAATAAATCTAAATAGTACCCCGCCAAATAAAAAAAAAAGCTGATTACTCAGACAGAAAAAAGTTATTACGTTTTGTTTTTGTAGAACGATTCCCCATCCTATATTTGAAAATTGTGCGCCAAAGCGTACACCTCTTATATGCAAGCTTTTTAAAGTGTCGTACTCTCAGAAGAGGTGGTTTTTTATTAGTGGGCATGCACAAAATCATTAACCAAGTGTGGGTGGAAGAAAGTATGCCCAGTAACTTGACTATCAGCTCCATATGCCCGATCTACAAGAAATACAATCTTTTGTTTTGCAAAACCTATCGAGACATATCCCTGCTAAATGTCGCATATAAGAACCAATCCAACGTACTGTGTGAAGGTCTGAAGCTGTTCTGCAACACACTAATCGGCACATAACATTGTGGCTTCAGACTCAGCATCGACATCGACAACAGCTCTTCCGAACTGTTCCAAACCTGCACAAGATTCCGGCAAGGAGTGCGCTGTGATGTGACTTCTTTAATCTTGTTCTCGAGCATATAATTCGCAGGGAAGGTGTCAACACTAAAGGCACTATCTTCAAGAGATCACTCCAACCATTGGGATACGCTGACGATATCGATATCATCGACCGATCTCAATGTGCCGAGTTAGAGGCCTTCATGGCAACTGAAGAACAGGCAAAATTGATTGGCTTTGAAGTCAACGATGCTATAACGAAGTACTTGCTTTCAGCAAAAAAATAACAGTAAGTAAACAAAAAAATAACATCTATCCACCGACTATGACAAAACGTCACTGTTGAAAGAAGAAACGTTGATGTAGTAAGGGAGTTCGGCTGCAGGAAATAACCCCCCAATGAAATAACCCCCCAAATGAAAGATGAAATAACTCCCCAAAATTTGTATGGAGGTGGGGATTTATTTCATATGAAATAAGCCTCCAAAATTGGGGACTTATTTCATGGGTTTTTGGGGACTTATTCATACTTCAAATTGGGGTTTATTTCATAGTGAAATAAGTCCCCAAATTCAACTATGAAATAATTCCTCAAATTTGGGGACTCAAAGTGGAATAAGGCCAAGTGCTAAAATAAAACCACGCACCTACTCCAAATCAGTGACCCTAAGCAGGGGGTTGCATACGCATTGCACTGTTTATGGTATCCCAGGGTGCGAGGTTTTATTTTAGCACTTGGCCTTATTGCAGTTTGAGTCGTAAAATAAGGCCATACGAATTCATTTTCCCAAAGTGCAATAAGGCCAAGTGCTAAAATAAAACCTCGCACCTACTCCAAATCAAACAGTGACCACAAGCAGGGGGGTTGCAGGGGGGCAACATGCCCCCATATGGATTATGGGATGGGATTATGGGATCCCATAAACAGTGGAATGCGTATGGCTTGGCATGCTGCCCCCTGCAACCCCCCGCTTGGGGTCACTGTTTGATTTGGAGTAGGTGCGAGGTTTTATTTTAGCACTTAGCCTTATTGCACTTTGGGTAAATGAATTCGTATGGCCTTATTTCACTTTCAGAAAGCCATAGTGAGTCATAACACCTTGAACACTTGAAATCCATTTTGGGGAATTATTTCATACTTATTTGGGGACTTATTTCATACCATTTTGGGGACTTATTTCTTCTTTGATTTGGGGAATAATTTCACAGTGAAATTATTCCCCAATTTTGGGGAGTTATTTCATTTTTCATTTGGGGGGTTATTTCATTGGGGGTTATTTCCCGGAGCCAGGGAGTTCACCTACCTCTGAGTAAACATCAACTACACGAATAACCATGTTTCTGCTTCCGTTTGACAAAACAAATGGGTTCAAAACTCCTAGCCGGGAAGACCAAGCGTAAGTCCTACAAATCACTTACACTGCCAGTTCTACTTTATGTCGCCGACCGGTGGACGATAAGCACTTAATATTGTGATGGCAAAAAATATACAATTGGGCACGTATTTCAGCATATACGATACAAGGCACTTAATCCCTAAAAATGACATTTTTACGAATTTTCAAAACTTCTTAGAGTTGTATAGTGGACTTTTTACAGGGCCTTAAAGGACAAAAATTCTAAAAAAAATTGTAATGGTAACAGAAAAATTTCGCAGTCCATTAATAAGATATTTTTTGGAATGAACTCTACACTCTACAGTACTAAAAGACAAACTGATCAAGAGATAGAACAAGTTGAAATATTTATCCTTGCGACAGGGAAATTTCTTTTAATAATTATTATAGCCAGATGTTTAGGCCAATAACAAAAATAATGTGAGCGAAAGCAACACAACATTTAAGGAACAAAGAAGATAGAAAAAGAAGATAGATATTGATGAGGTTTTTATGTTTTCTTCGAAAAATCACCCACCCACCGTGACAAAGTCATCCTCCCGTATGAAACTAAAAACTAAACTCGTAATATCAAAATTCTAAGCCAATGGGTAAATACAAAATACAAAAAGTGGCCTGGGTGCGACTCGCAAGGTCCACACGACTAATTTCCCAGTGGGATCAATATGATTTATGCGATTAGTGGGAAATTTTGAAATGTGGTTAACCATAAGATGGTTAAGAATTATTTAATATTAAAAAATGCTCTTTAATATTGTTCATGGAAATTAAATGTTGTTAATAACAGCGAAGTGTGATATATATTAATGCAACAATCGTTATGAACACGGAGACCTATAAATTAACATATATACGAAATAAAGGAGCACAATGTAATAATGATTTGCTCAATGACAAATGACAATAAATAGTACAAATAAAGGCAAATTATTTTAGTTATTTATTTACTAACAAAACTTAATCAGTTCTGAGTAACGTAATTATGCTTCGAAACCCGGTCCGATGTCAATATCATCTTTGGTTCTTGAGATAATCGTGGCGAAAGATAGTTCCGATACGCACATACGCACAGCACATACGTACATACACACACACAGACATCTCTATACAAACGTTGGATTTTGATTCTGGTAACCTTGAAACGTGGAGATATGTCAAAATCCGCGATTCACAAAATTGGCCACATTACAAGAACTTCCACTGGGAAGTTAATAAATAGTACAAATCATCGATTTCAAAATTCACCTAGTTTGCCTCTATTTTTTTAGTTATTTATTTATTAACAAAAAACGACTGAACCGATTTCGCTGAAAACTTAATCAGTTCTGAGTGATGTAATTACGCTTCGAATAAACCCGGTTCCATGTCAATATCATCTTTGGTTCTCCAGATAATCGTGGCGAAAGATAATTGCGAACGCACATACGTACATACGCACACACGTACATATACACGGACAGAAATCTCTATAAAAACGTTGAATTTGGATTCTGGTGACCTTGAAACGTGGAGATATGTCAAAATCCGCGATTCACAAAATCGGCCCCATTACAAGAACTTCCACTGGGAAGTTAATAACCACCCAAAATAGTCAGTAACAGTATTTTAAAAAATATTGGGAACATTCGACGGAATACAAATTCAGGTAAAAGAAAAAAATCATTGCTACTATCCTCTCTTTCGAAGTGCAAGTGTATAATGGTACTACGCAGCTAAAACCATGCCCCACTCTCAATCCCCAACCCCAACCTCAAATAGTCTCTTTTAAAGAACCGTTTAGTACCTCTTTTTCTTAGACCTAACAAAGCAAGTACCAGTGTTCTCCCATGTCTCTTTTAAAGACTCGTTTAGTACCTCTTTTTCTTAGCCCTAACAAAGCAAGTACCAGTGTTCTCCCATGTTTCAGCGGTTCAATTCAAGTTTCTCTCAATTTCAACTGCAAAAAATTTAAATCCACTCGAATCAGATGCTTAAAAAAAATCACTCAAAAACTCTGTGGTGAATTTCTGTTAAGAGACGGCACCACAATATTGTTTTAAGAGAATAGAATGATTCATTTTACATTTTAAAATTATGTTCGCCTTCGACTGTTAAAATACTGGGACTTTTTCAACAGAATTTAAAAAAAAATATTTTTTTATTTGTTCTCTACGGAAACGCGAACCTATAAGTTATGAAATATAATATGTATAACACTAGGCAAGTGCTCATACATTTAAGTTGTTGGATTTGATTGGAAAGATGCCACGAATCCCAGATGAATCGAATCTCATAGTTTGTTTGTTTTATTTTTGATAATATTTAGAAGCTTTAAGTACACTTTTGCTCTGAGAAGGTAAGTAAATAAGTAAGATGCAGGATGTCATGTGTTGTGGAATGATAGGCTCACGCCCAATTTTTGCCAGCGATAAAAGTCTTAAAAACCGTACAAAACCCAAATAACAATACAAAGTGGTTTGCTACGCCCACTGTTTGGGTGCGTTTTTGACGTTGTTTTTTCGATTAATTTCTTGCTCTTCTTCCTTAAAGAAATCATAATCCTCACATTTTACTGCATTTCTTGATAAATCTTTTACGACACAGGTGATCTCCGTCAGCATCAACGCGGGACAGTTTCAATATATTTAACATGTTTTTGAGGGCGCTACATGATATGGAGCGTTTTTTCACCAAATTTTAAAATGTTGGTCATTTTGTCGAAAGCAATAAATGTTCTTAAAAGAACAAAGACTCTCAACCCAATGTCACACCCACTTTTAGCGATATGAATACGGATAAAGCATCCAACAGCTCGCCCAACCGGACAGTAGCCCTTCCTTATGTTTAACTATGCATTTACAGGCTAGTCATTTGAAAACGAAGACATGTATCTGCTCCCAAAAAAAACCTATAACTTTTATTAATTACCGACTCCAGGAAATCTAGGTTGGGAATTACTTTGGTGGCGGTAGGTTGTACAACTTGGTTTATCCAAACTAAGTGAGATGTGGTCTTTAAAAAACTGCTATTAGCTGGACAATATGGATGGCTATTGTTTGTATTGCCACTATCGGTATGAAAGAACTCCGACGACACACTATCCATAATAATTTATGAAGCAGTGGGGGTTAAACCACCTCTCTGCGTAGTAAAGAGTATTATTAGAAAAAATGACAAAGGTTGCCCAACTGAGATCGGATAGCCAACGTGGGCATAGAGTAGTCAAGGTATTGTGTCCGCATTTTGACACAAACATTATTCTTATTTAAAATTTCCCAATCTCTATGAAGTTAGAAAAAACGTATTCCAAGATATGCCAAGGGATTAGGCTCTAATGTGATATTAAAATCAAAGAACTATTTTGTTTTACATTATTTTTCGATTCAATTAATTTAATTCAATTTGATTATATTTTGTATACAGTTAAATTGCAAAGCCTCATAGCATTGTCTGCAGATTATTATATATAATACCTGATTATTTCTAGATTATTTTTTTTATTCTATTTTTTGAGTTCTAATGGAATTTATAATTAAACTTTATGTTATGTTTACATATTGATTGGTTTTTTTTTTACTTTAAATATTTCAACATTTTGATAAAATTCTTTAACTTTTTTCAGAAAAAATAGCTTTTCGAAGTTGCGAAAATCCACGGGTAATTCATCGTCGGGATAATGTTTATGTGTTGACGTCTGCTTCTTGCGTTGATAGTTTGCTGTATCGGGATCATGTATCTCAAGCTGTTGTAGTTATTCGATATTTAGTAGGCTCGTGACGCAATCAATTTAATGCCAATCGATATTACGCATCTGATCGATACAACGCTAACAACTTTATGTGTGTGACTAGAATGCCAAAATTTCATTGTAAGAGTCTGCATGTGTTGGCTCCATTTCAGGTTATACTCGACGATTATTCCAAGGTATTTGTGTGTTGATACATTCAACATACGAGTAGCTGTTGAGCAATTATCCTCATTTTGTTGATTTGATTGATTTCCTGCTCTTTGTAGACTTTCATCGCTTCTAATTTTAATGGTGATACATGTGGTGGTCGGATATGCACAACTTAAGTTTTTTTGTGTAGTTATGATTAGTCCATGGTCAGGACACCATGCCATGATTGCATTAAAATCATTTTGCATATTTTTTTCCGCTGCTTTAACGTTTTAATGACTTACTACGATGGCTCACATCATATGCAAATACATATGTATATACATTATATTTTAAAAATGAGAGGACTGAATTTAGATCTTTGTCTTCTTTGATTAGAACTTTATACTTCGTTTCCTTTAAGAAGTTTTCAAACTATGTTAAAAAAGATCCCTTACTCCCTTACCTTTTCTAATTATTTCAAAATATTTTTATTGCATAGCGTACCAACGGTTCGTAAAATCAATAAAGAATCTAATTACATTCTGGTCTTTTTAAGGCTGACATTGATTCTGTTTGTACAATTTTCGAGTAGTCGATTAAATGCTTTCATGTTCCAGAACCCAAATTGATTACTTTCAAGGAGCTTATATTTTTCAACGTACTCATATTACCGTTCGGCAACAACTTTTATAGTATCGTTTCTATGGTTGAAAGAATAGATCTAGTCCTTTAGTTCAAAACTTAATTTTTCTTTCCACTTTTTTAAATTGGTCGAACAATTGAGGTTTTCAGCATTGGTGGTACGGTACATTGGTCTAAGCTCATCCTTACATTTTTTTGATAAGATTGGGTCGATTGCCATTGATAATTTTTTTAAGATCTTAAGGTCTTATTCTATCTATACCCGCCGACTTATTTTCATTTAATGAATTTATAATATCAGTTGATTGAGCCAGTGATGCTTAGCTTGAGAGGGAAGGTATAGAGTCACTTCATCGATCTGCATATAAGCAGCTGAGCTATGATTTTGGAGAACGGAACTACATACTTTCACGACGATAACACCGGCGAAAGAATATCGATGATGATGAAGCTCCGAACAGAGCAACTTAAATAAAATTATCAACCAAATCGGGAAGATCTACCTGTCAATATTTAACATGGCGAAAAGGGAAGATATATGTACCTCATTTCTTAGGGAGATGTAACATGCTCCGGAAACCAGGGGGCACTTTTTCTTGGTTGATCGAATTTCCGAGGATGAAGTCATACGCAATCTCAACGAAATGATCGAAGATATCTTGTTCGCGTACTACGCCGGTTTATCGGCGAAGAATTATTGAAAAAGTTTTTGATTGCGAGGTAAAAACTAGCTATGTGATATTATATCAAATATAAAAAGACTGTCGCAGTCTTCCAGTTTAGCAAAAATCAACAAATTAACAAAATTTTTCGCATTTCTTCTCCTTTTTCTTTATGATGAGGCTATGGCGGGCTTAGAATATCACTGTAGCGGAATCTTCGACTTCGATTTCGGAAAAAACATTTTCGACTTCCAGTCCACAGGTTCGAGACGACAAGGAAGACCGAACCTCCGTTTTAAAGACCAATTAATCGCGGGTACCTGAGCACTTGGTGTGTAAAACTGGAAGCAGCTTGCTCGAGATCGCGGAGGATGGAAGGCTGTAGTGTTTCATGCAGACATTCTCCACGGGTCGGGAGCCCATTAAGTAAGAAAATAGTAGTTGCGCAAAAAAGTATTCGCCTATCAATATCCTTCGGTTTCCCAATACGCCCTCACATTCGCCCAATATGTTTGTTATGTCGTCGTCAGCTTGTAAATATATTCCTGCAGTATTTAGAGGAAGTGACAAGATGCCCATTCACGTTGGCTTTGAATATTTACAATCTTTAATTTTTGTGTTAAAAACTGTGTTTCTAGCTTAAGTACGAGTATCTGATGTAGGGTAAAACTACACAAAAAGCCCCAGTTTACAAAACGCCCCAGTAGTCTAGCACGCATACAGGTGTTGTTATGCATTCATAACCAAACTTGTTCAAACTAGTTTCAGTCGTTCGCCAATTGTGTTATTGAGTGGTAGTGTGCTATGTTGAGAAAAAAAACTACAAAAACTAATTTTGGTTCCAAAACATATTGCGGTGAGTACAGTAATAATTTCATTTTTTTCAGAAACTATGCCCATTATGTTAAAATGAAATATATATTTATAAAGAACATAAAATTGGCTTTTTAGTTCGTTTTTGTTTATTTTTTTAAATCAGGATGGGTTGCTTTATTTTTGCTGGGGGGTTTTGCACTCAGAAATTTACAAAACGCCCCAACAAAGTAAGTGTAATATGTCCCAGTAATGTATAGAAATATAACACTCATCAAAGCGTTTTTTTTCTTAATTGTTTATAGAAATGCCACGAAATTACACAATTACGACACTGCGGGCATCATGGTCCGAAAAAGATCTGCAAAAAAGGAATGGAGAAGGTAAAAAATAAAACTTTGGGAGTGAATGAAGCAAGGAGGGAGTTCAACATACCATCCAGCACCCTGAGGAGACATATTTTAAAAGGCAATGCAAATAAGTCGCTTGGTCATTCAACTGCTCTCTCGTTGAAGCAAAAAAAAAATTGGTTGCCCACATACAAAAATTGGAAAACGTTGGGCTTGCTCCTGACCGAAAAGACGTAAAATAAATCGCTTATCGGTTCGGCGAACGTCTTGGATTAGCACACCGTTTCTCAAAAGACACAAAGCCGGCTGGTAATTTTGGCTCAATGGTTTCTCGAAACGTAATCCATTGAGTGCACTGAAAATTACCACAAGACCGTTTCCACAGAAGACTGGATTCAGTGCATATCTTGCCCAACGATTGAGTTACAAAACGCCCCACTTAAACTTTTTTTAAAAAATATATATATAATATGTATATGCTAACATATTTTTGTACAAATGAAATTGCCAAACCTATGAAAAGAGACTGTTAATTTTTTATTTAATAAAAGAATTATTATTTTTGTTTATTTTTTTTGTTTTATTTAAGATTCTAAAAAAGTGGGGCGTATTGTATAGTTTTACCCTAAAAGGTACTTACATTACCTAATCAGTTATACCAAACTTAAACCGGAACGGGTGAAAAGAGACCCCCTCCCAAGCAGTTTTTCGTTTGGCGAAACCTAAGGAATTATCTCCTCCCAGATTTGACTCCTTTAATGGATATACCATGATGCGTCCAAGTGTGAAATGAAGAAGTTTTGAGCTATATTTGAATACATAAATATAAATTTGCAATTGAATTTAACTACTCATGCTCAGCCAGACAAACCTGTGAAAAAGTTGGCAGCGGCTTATAGACCTAAGCTAACAAAACGAATGTATTGTGCCCGTTATTATGAATCTTGACTTGAAGACCCAATGAAATAGAGTCCATGCTTTTATAGCCACAAAGCATGTTTCAGCCTTAGGTATGCTAAATCTTCTATTCCTTAAAAAAGAAACTGTCAGAATCGGAATAGAAAAATTGGGCAGTCGCATACAAAATTACAAACAGATTGTATTATTCCTATTGATGCAACTTCCCCTACAGATTCTGCAGCATTTATTGTGAAGTATGTCAGTTGGCAGGCCGCTCCGTATTTCACATTTTCCTAAAAGAAATGTCATCAGTATGCGAATGTATTTTAGATGTCTTTTTGCTACCGCAGATCAGAGGTCTTTCGTGTACTGCCGGGCGTTTTTCAAGATTGATCCAACATAGATTTGTTCTTCAAAAGAAACAAAGGCATTTATGGCCTATTTGTGGCATAAGGCCGAGCATCTTCAATCATTTTTGTTTGCTATACTTCTTACACGAATGCATGGGACCTTCAATTTAACACAGATTTATGACTCATGACAAATAGTGCAATAAACACCCGTGTAAAAAATGGCAGATTTTCCTGGATTGGATTTGAACTTCAAACCTCTCACTGAGTACTTAAAATCAATACTAAGTTAAGTGGACTTCTTTTCAATTAAGGGCCGCCCAATGAGCTTTATAAAATCTTTTTGGGGTACTCAGATTTTGTCCAAAATGTACGTAGGCGTATGCGTACCTTTTTATAACCGACCTTGGTAAAAACAATCGATCCTGCTTATACTGATATGTAGTTAAGGGACCGAAAAAATGCGGTTATAATAGCAGACGAAGGCCCTACGAAAGTGATAATGTTTATTGATTTGTGTTCTCATTCCGCCATTGTAAGCGACAACAAAGATTGAGTTCTTTTACAGCGTTATGAAAGGTAAAAATATATATGAATATTAAAAAAGTATTAAATATACAGTTAGCTTCATTTCGAATTATTTTGAACTTTCAATTTTTGAACGCAAGACCTTGCATCGAACGGAATGGACCTAACATTTTAAGCTGACCTTGAACTGGAAATTTGCGCAGCTTCATTTAACAATTAAAACTCTTTGATGTTTGGCAGACTTTTCAGATTTAAACCTGGAAGCCTGGGTTAAAGGTTCAACGCACTATCTCCTAAGAAACTGCGCCTTCTTCCTTGACGGCAGCAATGGCTATGATCAAGATAACAGCGGTCATTACTTTGCCAATGGTTTGCATCCCTGATGGAAACTGCAGTTTCGGCCTTAAAGTATATCGGCAGTCCTCCCAGTTTCGGATCACTGAAGCCAATCAAATAATATTGTTGTTGCGTGTGTGTGACCTAGAAGTTTATGAGCCAGTAAAGTGTCATTCGTGGAGATCTTAACTCCGAGGAGGGGAACTCCCTTACTACCTCGAAGTTGCTGCTATCGACATTGAGGTTTTGTCATAGACGGTGGACAGATATTTGTTTCTTTGTTGAAAGCAATTACTTTATTTTATCCTAATTGACTTCAACTGAGCACCAACAGGAACTAAGCAACACAAAGTTACAAGCTTGGTTATCGGGGGAAGCAATTAAGTTGTTCCTTTTGGTTGAATGAAACAACAATAACTTATGATTGTGCTCCAAAGTGAGGTAGGGTCAAGGGTGATTATTGGACGCTATTTTTTCGTGATGATGGTCTATTTAATTCGGATACCGGATAAAGTCCCAACACCGAGATCCCGAAAACTTAAAATCCCGAAAAATTATATAAAATTAAAAATTTGACGTTTGAATTTGCAGATATCCAATCTCGCACCTACTCCAAATCCAGCAGTACCCCAAGCAGGGGCATTGCAGGAGGGCTTGACTTTTTAAGTTCAATCGCGCTTGGCATATTTTGTTACTTTGTTTTGTATTCGGGTTTAAAAATCGTCCCACTTGTCAATTCTAATTTACCTAAGGCTACGTAAAACTCCTAACGCGCACTGATTATACAACAAAATATTATCTTAAAAAGCCCATTTAGAGGGCAAACTTAATTGAAAAGTTTGCCTTTTTGCATGCACCAAGAAAAAATACGGCTTATTAAAATCAAAATTATGAAAAAATTTCTGTTCAATTTCTGTTCAATAATGTCGACTGGAGAAAATGCAGTGGTTGTTTTAAGATTAAATGAACTACTCCAGCATTGATTATGTTCCGTTTATAAACCTGTACCAATAGTTTCCTTATCAACACAGAAGCCTTTAACTGTAATTTATTTTTGAAACAGTCATGGCATCTAGGCAATGATTTTACTATTGCATCTGGTTTCATAAATCCCAACAAATTATTCCACATCACGAAATGCTTTTCGTTTTCAGCCTACATATTGCACAGCCAAAATACTCCTATATGCTTTGTCCTTATTGAAAAACCCAATACAATAATCTTCGCGCGCCCTTCATTGATTTTGTAAATCTGCTCAACGTTTTCAGTTACATATTAACCAGGCTCAAATTAATTCGGGCACATCATTAACTTAAAATCGAATCTGCAGGAACTTAAGCTCTTAACATTTTTTTCCAAAGCAACAGACTCAAGGCATAGGTAACATTCATATTAGCAATAAGATAATATTTATTAATATGTGTCTATGTCCTTCTTATACCTAAATGACACAAATTTAAAATGCTAAAGCTTATTTAAAAATTAAAATCCCCCGGTTGGTTTATCCACAGCTCAAACGAAAATAATAGCCGTTTAAATTTAATTTAATTCCTTATTAGCTAACCCAGGGTTTTATGTAGTATGAGACCATCAAGTCACTCCCCTGACTCATCAAAAAACCTTGCACACACGAGGCTACCAAAGTATCTTTTGCAAACAGCCAACCATAATATTTTGATTAAGCGACATTTCGTGCTCCTAAATCTAAGAGAAATCAAAAAGCGAAATGAGATTTTAGTTTCGTGCTGTCCTCTCTCACAAGTCACAACTCACAACTACTGGTAGACAAATTGTTGAGAGTAAATGAAGAGCAGAGACGATTTCTCAAATTCCGGAACCTACACAGTTAAATTAGGTTCCCTACAAAACCAACACAATCAAACTGACTCCCGGTAAAAGAGAAGCCCATTTTCGAAATACACTTCGAAGGCGAGCACCAACGAATTTCTCCGATAAACTGAGTGCATCTATGCTCCAACACATCCGAACCATTACCATCATCAACAAAGAGCCCCACTTGTAATTGTCTAGTACTGGGATACCAATGTGCATTGGATTTGTTTTTGTTTTTGGTCCGAAGGCAGACACACAAACGCGAAGCCCACATACGGTTGCTGTTGGCGTCATCAACATCTCCCCCGTCGTTGTGGTCTTGTGGATAGTGGAGCCTCATGGTATTGTGTCATTCTGAAAAAAGTTTTAAGCCAGCAGCACACTGCACTACACTACCACCCAGAAGATACTCTAGTTCGGCATATTGTTAACAATTCAGTCTACGAGCGACTACGTGTACGAAAGGTCGCGCTATTTCGCATCGCCGCAAAATAAATAATTTTTGCCGCTTTTATTGCTTCTCTCAAAAAGAAAACAAATTACTTAAATAATTCCATAGGAAAAAAATCAAAACAATCACGAAACCCATTAATCTTAAACCAATCGTTAAGAAAATTGATCTACTCCCGGGAAACTGCACGGACAAATCGCTTTTAACGTGTAAATTGTCGGTGTCCTATCGGGTTTGGGCTTGACCGAATCAAAACGAAGCACTCACCAGGTTTTCCATCCTGTTAGTATTATTTTTCTTTGGATAAATCTGAAAAAAATAATAATCTTTATTCGTTTTAACGGAAAGTTAAATAGGTTGGCCGCATATGTTTGGATTATAAGTTTGGTGGTTTGGTTTATGTTTATGTTTACTTTTTCTTAAGTTGTTATAAAAAAAAAAAATATTTATTTATTTATTATTTTTTTTCATATCCATTTGAATGCATCAACTCCTGGACCTACTCAATCACATTTCCCTTGGATCAGACACATCTTTATGTTTATTATCATTATTTTTAGTCTTGTCAAAAGATGTTTAAAAATTAAAGTGCCACAGTTATTAAAAAAAGAGTGTTCCAAAAATAATATAAAATATCAATGAAACAAGAAAATAATTGTGCCTTTGATTTGTAAAAGAAAATAAAATAAAAATATAATTCAGAAATTTATATTAATTCTTCTTTTTTTTTCTAACGACACCTCAGAATCAGATCTAAAAAAAAAATAATTATTTTGAAAAGTGAAAAGAATAATTAAGTGCAAGCATACTCCACACAGTTCTTTAAAGAACGGGAACAATATTAATTGGAATTAAGCAGCGAGCAGCTTGTACGAGGCTTCCGCTCCAACTTCAGCAGTACTTATCCTGCAAGTCATTTAATATACTGCAGAGATTTTTTTAAATGTAAGTCGAAAGATTTTGTTTTTGAAGGAGGAAGGGGGGATCACAACATTTTATTTACTTGTCCTTGGTTCAATGTTTTTATTTACATACTTTTGATAATTTTAAGTAATTGAAATAAAGTAATCCTTTAACAATGCCATTGAGACTTAGTCAGGGAAAAAATTTGCAGCATCAAGTTAGACGAAAATAGTAGGCTTTTTTAAAATCAACTTTCTATCTAAAAGTGTTGCATAGTCTCATATTGTAATATTGATAAACGTGTTACAAAAAGGCTCGATCAAGTGAAATCATTTCACGAATGTTCTTTTTTTACTGCAAAATGCAGAAACTTATGTGATCCATCTTTCATCCATTTTATTTATTACACCGGTTCCCAATCTTTTTTAGTCGTGGGACACTTTTAAGGACAGAAATTCCTCCCGGAGAACTTCGTTGTCCATATGCCAATAATCGCAGTTATAGCAAGGCAAGAAGTATTTTAAGATTATTTTTTTTCTTTAATTTTATTAAATTGGAAAAACCAGTAACTTAAACAAGAAAACATTAACATGTAGTTAACTTATATTCATAATAACATAAGTACGATATTTAAATATATAGTTCACAGTTCCGAAAGTTGTAGTCTAGAAGAGATATGTGAGTGTTTGGATCTGCTCAACTAGGTGGTATCTTTCTTTTGTTTTGGTGACAACGTAGGCGGAGAATCCTGATGCACGTTTTTGCAACGGCAGAAGAATTATGTTCACGTCAACCGAGAAAATTTGTAATTTCTCCTTCAACATACGCAAGAATTCCGATAGTGTCTTTGTTGCAAAATTTAGCTTAATCGCAGAATCTGATGACAAATCTATTAAACACTTATTGGTGCGACGCCAAGGAAGCTGAAACCACATCTCAGGACTAACAGCAATCGCTGGCCTCAAACAGTTTTCGATCATAGCCCGATACCTTTCCCCATTTATGGTTACAGTTTTTGCGGCATCGTTTTCAAAGAAGAATGGCCCAATAATTTTTTCTGAAGTTACACCACACCAGACAGTGCACGAGGAAAATCAACTACAGTTCCTTGTTGATGAAATCGTGTCACCAGTGCCGTAATCATGTGCGTAAAGGGTGGATTTCGCACATTAAAATAACGCCGGTATGCTCTTTGGGTTAAAATAATCGAGGGGTTATTTTCAAAATAAAATTCAATTAGTTTGGTCCTCTAAAGCGCTGTAGTTCATTTTAGTGAATCTCCCAAGTTTGTTTTATAAGCACCTTAAATAAGAAAATAAAAAAAAATTAAAAACAAAAGAGTTATGATTTTTTCAAATTAGGAAGTCACCTTGTATTATTCCGGAAAATATCAGTGGAAACTTAGCATTTCACCCTTTTGACCAGCAATTCGTAAAGATGTGTTAGCATTAATTTTGTGTTACTAATATGTTTAGAGCCTCCCACAGATGTTGTCTATGAAAATGAATTGATTCCATAATATATTAGGGGTTTGAGCAGGGGACCCTGGTACAAATACCAGTCGGGACGTTAGCTTTGTACCAACCATCCAAACAGTATTCCAAATAAGGCGATCTTTTAGAAAACTCAAAAAAAAATTGTATGCATTATGAAATAAAAATAGGAACAGCAGTATATCATGGAAGTACATCATAAGGTTAACGTAATTTGGGAGTGGTCAAATTGGTTATTGTTCATTGAGATTCTGGCATCAAACAACAAGAAAAATGTCGGTTATCCCAGCCATACAAATTTTACGACCAAAAAAGACTTTCGTACATATTTATAAGTACCACCCAGTTAACTTTGTTGATAAAAAAAAGCATCCCAGTTTAACAGTTAACTGTTATAATAATATCACTTATTATTATTATATCCACAGAATCAAATATACTTTCAAGATATTAGTGTTAAGGTTTTAGTAAAATGAGCTTAAACCTATAAAAACATGTCCTTTATATATAACTTGTTACAGAGAAGCGAGCGAAAAAATGATAAAAAGGTGCAACAAAATTAAAAGGTACCGTTGGGTTTGCCTTGGGAGCCTTAAATTATCATGACACTGATAACTTCTAGGATTGTTTGACCAGCACACACGCTGGTACATAAATGCACCGTGCGCGTCGAAAGCGCTCAGATATCGTCGGCAATGTCTATATTTATTTCTTCTTTAAATTCTTTGACCTTTGAGAAACTGTCTAGGTTTCTGAAGGAATTTTGACATTTTTTTCCAATCTTTCTGCAGCAACCCCGGGTTTATTAGTTATGTTTTTGGATATGCGGAAATAATATGATCAGAATTTCTTCTTCGTCTTTTTCTTCTTCTTCTTCTTCCTTTCTTTTCTTCTTCTTATTCTTGCTCATCTTACTCTTCTTCTTCTTCTTCTTTCTTAACGGCCAGGCCATAATCAGTATTAAAGCGATTATAGCCCTATTACTTTAATGCCATGTACAAGTTTACTAATATGATAACAATAAGTATTTTAAGAAAACCCTAATGGGGTTATAGGAATTGCGATCATTTTTAACTCAGATAAAAATATTTTCAAATAAAATTGCACCAAACACAAGAGATATTTGCCCTTGACATAAAAAAAAAACATTATTTATTCTTTTGAAAGGATACCGCATGCAAGTCATTAAATGGTTTGTAGATTTTAAAACTGTTGTGATTAATTATCAGTTACGATTCGAATTTTATTTAATATTAGGCATTAAGTCAGAAGAGGTGGGGCAGTGGAAAAAACTGCGACACTGTTCCCACATCCGAATCCGAATCTTAGCTTATAAATTAAAAAATGAAACATATACTCGTATATATTTTTCACGCAAAAACGATACTGCAGCATTTCCCCATTTTTATCAAGCATATTGAAAATATAAAAAAAAAGTTGATTTCCTTCTAAAGAAGACTGTACAATAGTTTTTATCAGATCATGCCAAATGATATCATTGTTTGATTTATAAAAAAAATGTAAATAACTTATTCTAAATATTGTTTATCCAGGTCATACGGAATAAACCCGTTAGTTAATTATCGCCTGACGAGATCATTTTGACGATACTCTTGCATTTCATAACATCAATAATCGTCTATCGTCTGAACAATGTCATTTCGATCATTCACTTTTTGCTTTCCGTTTGCTCGATAGTCGTTGCAAAGACAATGCCATTTGCGTGATAGCTATTGGGGTAAAATCTTAAATCAATTTGCATATTTTTTCCAGACAATTAAAGCATTTTCGAATTTTTTTTTAAGGTGAACAATTAACTTTCGGTATTTTTTATATGATATCAATATGATGCATTATGAAAAACAAACTCTTTTCCATGCCTATTCTCCTCGCAATTTTAAAATTTCAAATACAAATAATAGTAACCGCAGATTACGTCAGTGGCTTAGCTAACATTGAACATGTTGGGAAATTAAACAGGTTTACTACCAGCAACAATCCACACTCGTCGCTAACACTGGATAGATAGTGGAAACACACATTGATTGATAAAGTTGCGTGAAGCAAATTGATTACGATCTCGTCCACTCTATCGCTTGGACGATTATCGTCAAAGAAATTACGGAATGACCCCCCAGGCATAAAGCAACAATTAACTATTGCTACTAACAATTGTCAAGAGTTCCGATTAAACAAGTTATTATAATTTTTAAACCAAGACATAGCCAGAACTATTGGTGTACCACCAATTTCAGAAAGAATAATTATAGAAGACTAAGATAGACTGTTCAACAAATTAAAAACACAATAGGTGACAGTTTTGGTGCAAGCCGTGGATTTGATTGGTTTAAAAAAAGATCTGGCATTCAAGATGTAAAGCTTTCGGGAGAAGCAGCTAGGGCTAACGTGGAATCTAAACACACATTTCAAGAAACATTTTTAAAAATTGTTACAACTAGTGGCTATAGCCCTGCACAAATATTTAATGCGGACGAAACTGCACTTTCTTGAAGGAAAAAAGTGCCTTGTATCTTGTATTTTACAGGATAAAAAGTCAATACCTGGCAAAAGACAGACTAAGAAAATGACTTGGTGTAAGCGCAACTTTTAAAACCAGACCTATGTAAGTTTACCAATCTCTTAATCCCACAGCTTTAAAAGTCTGCGTAAAACAGAAATTACCTGTGATTTGGAAGGCAAAAAAAGTCTCTTTTCGAGAAATGGTTTGTCGACCATTTTTGTCCAGCTGTAGAAAACTTCAACGATGAGCAAAATCTCAACAGTAAAGAGTAAAACATTGCTTCTCTAAGACAATGCCCCGGACATTCGACCGACTTAGAAAACTTGTGGCAAAGAAAAATAAAGATTGTTTTCTACCATCTAATACGACTTCACCAATATCGAATATCCAATTTCTAAATTAAAGCATCAATATACAAAACTAGCGTTAGATGAAACAAACGGCGGCTATAAGGGCTCAAAATGGTTTTGAAACGAATTCAACATTTTGCTGATAGAAAAAGCTACCGAAAAGTATCAACAAAATGTTTGCAAGCATCGTGGGAAAAACTGTCACCAGAAGTGTGTCCCAATACCGACTTGCTTGGGGAGCCTACACCTGAACAGATTCAAGACGAAATTATCAGCTTGTAGAGGCTGCTCACATGTAGGAGCTTGTGACGTCACATGATAAGGAATTGTCGGTTGACCACCTTATATTTTTGTCAATGATAAATCAGCCCTTAAACAATGTTTTTCTTTTTTTTGCCCCGCACAACGTTGCTTGGCCTTACGTCATGTTTTCCAGGAACGCAGTAACGACGTTAACCGTGGTACGCCTGTATTATGGATTATTGAATTGCTTGACGTTAGCCGTTATAAGAAAATCATCAAACTAATTTTAGATAAATAATATATTCAGTACAAAAGTTTTTATATACATTCAGCTGTATAAGCCTGAGCCTATTATTTTAATGTTGTGATAAAATTGATGATATTGTTTTCATTAATTTGGCGTTTTAACTAGATGTGGTTGTGTAGGACCATCACATCCAATCCATACGCAATTTTATCTCGTTAACAAGTCTATATTTATACAACACCCAAAATTGAGTTTGAATTATTTTACCATTTCAAATGCATCTTCAGTTCGTATTCAAGATTTAAAAATATAACAGGCATCTGAAGAAATTAACTTTTAAAACTTTATTAAATCCGTCAAAAGTCAAAAGTTTGATACAATTCAAAAAATACAACTGCTCAACTAGCTTCTAATCATGAACGACTTAATTTAACTAACCTTTAGACCCTTAAAATAAGAAAAGATATTGCTGATGAGATTCTACTTATACATCGTCTTCTCACTGGCTCCGTCAACTGTTAGCCTCTGCAAAACTATATTTCATTTAACACGAACTGTCGTAATTTACAACTCTCCACACAGGCAGTTTTCTACCAACCGACCGACACGTCTTACAGCTCGAATGCACCAATCTCCCGTATGTCACAAAACGTCAATTCCAACCCAAATCTCTTTGATTTTAATCTTAGGTAAAATAAATAAAATATTAGGCATTAACGGCTCATAGAGGGCCTAAAACCTAGCTTCTCCAACCACTTTCTTTGCGAAGTGGAAGGGACCTACAATTTTACGCCGAATCCGAACGGCAAATTTGAGAAGCTTCTCATGATAATTAATACTCTTGGATGTTTGTCAGACGTTCGCAAGAGGTGGGGCAGTGAAGATGTTATACATCTATATTAGTAGAAAGTTTTATTTGTGAGCTTGAATTAAGCTCAATAAATAGGACTTTGCTCCCACTAAAATTAAAATAAAATTTAAAATTTAGAAAAGTCTATCAACCAGGCTTTACGAGAAAGCCAGCGAGTTGAACTTACACCCAAAATTGTATGCACTTTTAAATCAAAAGCTCTTTGGAACTCTTTGAAAATACTTCTTGACGTTATGGAATTAATGAAAAGTGATAGCGGTTATAATGGCTCAGTGATTGGTGCGTTGGACTGGGCGACGGTCGAACACTAAACAAAAATACCTAAAAGCTTATTTTCCGCAAAAATATAACTGCACACACGAATGTTTGGATAAGCTATTCTTTCTATCCCGTTGCGGCTCTTAGTGCTTGAAGAATTTAAGTAGTAAATGTACTGCTAAGTCGTACATTTATGTTAGACATCCAGATACTTAAAACTAACAGTTTGCAATAAAAATAAGTAATCCATACTAATATTATAAATGCGAAAGTAACTCTGTCTGTCTCGCTTTAACGCCAAAACTACCGAACCGATTTAAATGAAATTTGGTACACAGATAGTCTAGAGCTGAGAATGGACATAGGCTACTTTTTACCGCGGGAAAATGCTTCATCCGCTGGCCAGAAGCGGAGATCTAAGCTGATATCTAAGAAAAGTTCTAACTCTCGAATGCTTTCTAGCTCCTAGCTTTGAAATGACTCATCCAAATGAAATAGGATTTTTTTAATATAAAGTTCAATTATGTACAAAGAATTTATGATATAAATCATCTTTGTAGGTTATCCTGAAGTTGAACAATAAGCATTAAACTATACATTTTATACAATTCAAAAAAAGTTAAATGTTCGATTGAAGCTAGATCGTTGGATTTTCCCAGCGTTGAGTGGAGGAAAATTTGTGTGTGTGTGCAAATCTGTTTCTCTCTCTGTACCTTTTGTGCGTGTGCTTTTCCTTTCTTTTTTTATGCACCTTTTGTAGTTTGTATTGTCTTTTTTTTGTGGCGCATGATTGAGAAAGATTATGGTATGAAATGTAATTGAGATTGAGAGGGAGTCACACTCAGAGTATATCCATATAATGAGTAGGGACAGTATCGACGTTTTCTTTATCAGTTCTTATCAGCGAGTATTTTGTTTTAAATTTGAGAAGTGGCAGACAGGCGAAGCAAGGCGAGCACGGGTCAGCTAGTAATAATAATAAATGTACGTAGCCTAAGACCAAGTTTCTTCAACCAATTGTTCGAAATTGTTCGTATGAGCGAAAAAAAAAAAATTAACAAAATGAAAGTCGAGGATTAAGGAATTAAGGTCGATCTTGTAACAGCTGAAAAAAAAATTTGTGTAAATATGCAAATATTCTAGACGGATATGTTGTTATTATATGTATTATACAGCACAGGAATTAAAGTTTCGACTATTTGGATTTGAAAGGATATGGCAAAATGGCCCCATATCATGCCGAGATGTTAATTTTGCTGTAGTGAAAAGAAAATTAAGGGGAGTGGATCTGTTTTAGCCTTCCCGTGGGGATTGGCAAAGAATATACCGCCCCCCACCCCCCCCCCCCCCCCCCCCAAAACCACACACTTCTTCTAAAAGCCGACTGAGCGGAGAAATCGCATCTAGCCAATTCACCATTCATGCGAGTCTAGCGACACACTTAGCATTTAAAATTGCCCCCGCAGGCGTGTATCCGCATTTGATTGGCCTCAATTATCAAGTAATCCGAAACCGGGAGGACTGCCAATAAGCAGACCAGTCGAAGTTCGGTAAAATGGAAGGATTATGATCCATTTAATCCTGATCATAGCTTCGTCCTAAAGGGCAAAACAGAAGGAGGAAATAATATACTATATCATGAGCAAGGACTGCTGTAGTAAGGTCTTTATACATATTAGGCATAGATATCATCATTCAATTTGTACGACTATTCCTTCATTGAAAATATGTGCATTGAAGTCTCAATAAGTATTTAGTTATACTCTCATTAACATACGTATATTTATATATGGCCTGGTCAGAACTGTTTATTCGGCATAACTAAACAAATAACAACATAGAACGGTGATTGGTAAATACACAGCACAACTTTCTGTCAATTACCGATTCTACTATTGATTACATCAGCACATCAGAATGATATAAACATTAGAACTGCATGACAGCTATTTATAGGCGGATGAGAGCTTGCATTTTTGTATTCACTTTCATTTATATCAGCACGCGTTTCTACTAATTTGTTTTCAACTGCTGACGTAGAAATCATTTGGATTCCGCACCTTAAGAATAAATTGCGTTAAAGTATGATTCATTGCAATTCGCTCGTGTCTCGCTATCTGCAAGTACGAATATGTGCAATGTTTGCTGGCTTGTTTTGCTTTTTGTTTTGATCCCATAATCTGGCATGTGCGGTGCATTGAGTACATGCATGTGGTCTTATGGCGCAGGCAGATACATTAACACATATTCTCTGTATAGGTGAGCATCGATTTGTATCTGCAGAGCGCACAAAAGAAGCGCACATAAAGTGTACAAAGTAATGTTACGTACTTTAATGTATTCCATCCACATTTTCAGGCAAATGTTTGTTTAAATTGTGTTCATTATTTAACATTTGTTTATTCGATTTAAGATGTAAAATATTTAGCTCATGTGTATGAATTATAGCTCACTTGTAAAGGGTTGGATGTTATGTACATTTGTTTTCAGCCTTCCATCCCCTGCGATCCCGGGAACGCTGCTTCGAGTTGTCCAGACCAAGCCAGTGCATCCGCGAATGTTTGGTCTTTAAAACGAAGATTCGGTCTTCCTTGCCTTCTCGAACCTGGGGGCTGGGAGTCGAAGATCCTCTTGGCTCGAGCATTATTGTCAATGTGGCCGAGCCAATGTAGTCGACGTGATGTAGCTTTTTGAACTACATCTACATCTTGGTACAACTTATAGAGTTTGCGGTTGTATATTCTCCTCTATTCGCCCTCCTCGCAAACAGGACCAAATATCCGACGGATTATTTTTTTTTTTCAAAAGAAGTATATATCTGAGGCTCCATTTAAATTTAAATTAGCAACCTAAATACAAAATTCTGCGAAGTAAAACAGGCGAAGTTTTTGCAAAAGTTGTATCTAACCGTTCCACTAAAATCGTTTTATGGCTAAGCAAAATCAAATGATCATTACAAACCATTGTTGAAACCACTTCCGTTCCATGGAACTGTCGTATGAAATGAGGCCCAAAAAACAAAAAATGAAATAAGGCCCCAAAAATCTTCATAGAAATCCACAACACCCAAAATTGTCCAATTTTGGGATATAATTTCATTTTCAGGGTCCTTATTTTATAATTAAAAAAACACCATATTTGTTTCATTATTTTATTTTTATTTCAGAAATTTATGTATGGGCTTTATATCATTTTCCTTATTTAACTTTCAAAATGTATTTTTAAGTTAATCTAATTGAAATTAACAAAAGAGCTAACATAAGCGCCTGCCAGACAACAAATACCCACCCTTAGAAAACAAATGAAGTTGTGTGAGCGGGCTAAGCCATCTGGAGAGAAGGGTTAAACAATTTTAACCCACAAAGCCTGCAACCCAAACACTGCTTGAATCGAAAAAGATAGCTGACAGAGGCACCTGCCAGAGAACTAGTAACTTCCCTAAGCGCAACAACGAATGTGCGTGATCGGGCGAAACCATGCGGGAAAACTGTGAAATCTCTTTTACGAGGCGTGAGGCGGGCCACACAAACATTGTTTGATTAGAAAAAAAAATAATTATTTTTTTGGGGGAAAAAATAGATATATTTGTGTTTTATTTTCCATTCAAGTTTTTGGGGTGCATTTTGATTTATTTGAAATGTGAAGAAAATGCAAATCGTCGTCGCCCTAAAATTTGCTACGCCATTTTCATGTTTTTGTGAAATCGCTTTTAAAGGTTTGGCAAGCAACAGTTTTATTTTTTTTTTAATTTCTTGACACGATATGTTTTTGGGTATTATATCATAAATAAGTTTGTCGTATACGCCATCAAAATCAAAATTTTTTGCGCTTCATACACTATTTTTTGTTCATATTAATTTCTTAAGGTTATTTCTTTTAACAGTCCATATTTAACATTTTCGTATAGAAAATAAATTTATCGATAGTAAGAATAAAAACAATCACAATATTATATTGCGCGAATGTCGGTTACAATAAAGGCAATCTACAACATAAACAAGACGAGCAGAGAAATGTCCGATCGCATCCGCCAACGATTGTTGTAAGTGTGCTGCACCAACTGTGCCTTCACCAAGGAAAATCAGCCCCTACAATTTATTATATTTTTTCAATTGCCACTGTAAAACGTAAGAATTCTTAAGAAAAAAACCGCGTAAATTGTATGGAAAATTTGACGTTCATAGGCTTGGGTTGTAATTTCCTGCGGCGTAATTTCGCAGCGCAAAATAGTAATATGTAGCTATTTGCTGTTAAAGTATTCATTCTGTATCACTTTTTTGTAACTTGTTGTCATTGATAGGAGTCCGAGTGTAAAGTTAGCAAATATTTTGCAAAGAACTGATTTATATTACGCTATGTTTTTGGTAATTTCAAAAATTGAATTTTAAATACATTATTGAAAGTGTACTAAACATATAATATTAATTTTAAGTAAGGTAAGCTATTGTAATCGGGCCAAAAATAAACAATCTATGTGTGCGAATGTGTGTGTATGCACAAACTTACGTATAAGTAAAAATGATATCGTGCTTATCGACCCGTATATTAAGAGAAATAACACTGAATTAGGGCTAACAGTTTTGTTGTTTAAACAAAAAGACTGAAGAAAAATGAATTTTAGAATTTCTTGAGAAAGCTTCCAATGTAATTTGTTCTGATGGCAATCCATAATTTGAAATATCAGATTTCTTCATTGAGTTTTTATCAAAGAACAGCGCATTGTTTTAAATAATAGTACAAAAATACTACAAAAAACAATAAATAATCTATATTAACAATGAGGAGTTGAGTCGAATAATATTGATTTCATTTAGTTTTTACTTAAGTGGCACTGGAGTTCGGGGTGTACCTGGGCCTCCACAAACAGTTTTCGCTTACTATGCTTTTTTTATTATTTTGTTATATTATTACTACCAGACCCGCTGAAAAAAAATGGATGCATATTTTCTATTTCAAAAAAAGAAAGAAAAAGCATGATGCACAAAAGGTACAGGTAGAGAAACAGATTTGTGCCGCACACACACACAAATTGTCCTCCACTGAACGCTGGGAAAATCCAACGATCTAGTTTCAATCGAACATTTTAATTTTTTGAATTGTATAAAATTTATAGTTTAATGCTTATTGTTCAACTTCAGGATAACCTACAAAGATGATTTATATCTAAAAATCGTTGTACATAATTGAACTTTATATTAAAAAAACATAGGGACGGGCTTGGGCGAACTGTTGGATACCCTATTCTTATTCCTATCCCTCATAAGTGGGCGTGACAAAAGTCTAAGTATGGTTGAATTGTTAAGAACGCTCTACATATTTTGTTATATAACATTTAAAGGATTTTATCAAAAAAAACGCTCCCTAGCTCAAACTTGGGTGTTTCAATAAAATTGTTTTATTTAATTGTGGGCGTGTCAGTAGGCGGATTTAAAAAAAATTAGCACATGAGAATAAAGGGCCCCTAGAGAGTATATATTATAAATTTCAGCTCCCTAGCTCAAACTTTGGATTTTCAAAAAAATTGTTTTATTTATTTGTGGGCGTGTCAGTGGGCGGATTTTGAAAATCCCGAGCAGTTTTAGGAGTCATAGATCATATATAAAAAATTTCAGCTTTCTAGCTCAAAATACGATTTTTTCCAAAATTTTGTTTTTTTGAGTTTGTGGGCGTGTCTGTGGGCGGATTTCAAAAATTCGTAAACTTGATTATTACGGGACCCTAGAGAGTATATGGTTAAAATTTCAGCTCTCTAGGTCCAGTTTAAAGGCCTAATTTTTGCCGACGGACGGACGGACGGACGGACATGGCTAGATCGACATTACTATCGATGCTGATCATAAATATAGTAACTTTTGGGGGTCTACGGGCAATATTACGGTATGTTACAAACTATGCGTCAAAATTAATATACCCTTAGAATAGGGTATAAAAATACTATTTAATTTGGATGAGTCATTCCAAAGCTAGGAGCTAGAAAGAATTCGAGAGTTACATCTTTTCTTAGATATCAGCTTAGATCTCCGCTTCTGGACAGCGGATGAAGCATTTTCCTGCGGTAAAAAGTAGCCTATGTACATTCTCAGGCTCTAGACTATCTGTGTACCAAATTTCATTTAAATGGGTTCAGTAGTTTTGGCGTTAAAGCGAGACAGACAGACAGACAGGGTTACTTTCGCATTTATAATATTAATATGGATTATAAAAGAAAATCTTAAATTTACCATCAAATAAATAATACTGTTTAAGGTACCTCTTCCAGAGAGCGCATCCCGGCGTATTTGCAAAGTTTCTAGTTTAATCTGTTAGACATGAAAACATTACGTTGCGAGTTTAACACAGTCCAAATAATAATTTCACTGATTACCTCGTTAGTCTCCCTGCCCGTTTAATGATGTGAGTCTTTAAAAATATTTAATTTTTTGAGCTGTACCACATGTATACACGCAAATCAGAGTGTTGGCATGACTAGAGATCACCGGTGTCGTCAAAAATATTAAAAAAAGAGCCAAAGAGCCTATAACCCCTGGATCAAAAAAAGCATCAATACCAAAATTTGATTGGGTTCAGTGATTAAGTGATGCGAAACAAGTCGAACTGGTGACATGGGAGGATCGTGATCCAATTAATCTAGATCATAAACTTAAAGTAGAAAAAGAATCTTATTTAATTTCCCAGACTATTTTCTAATTAAGGACCTTTAATTTTAACAAATTCGGCAACGAATCTTCTATGTTCTATGTATGCTAGCTGTCATTCGACATTTCGGCTGTTTTCTCCAATTGAAGAAGGAGTATATTGAACCTGCGAATACTACTCTGATAAAAATCTTATATCACCACCATGTAGGGCAAGAAAATTGAAACTTAAAAATAAAATGTTGACCTTGATAGGATAAGTGGGTCGGAAATGGCTGCCAGTTCAATATTTGTTTGGTAAAAATAAAACTTCACATTGAAGTCAAATTTGGGGGTATGTGTTAGTTCACTAGGTGGGAAATGTCAACGCCTTGACATTGGATAACGAAAGTTATCTGAATACGTAAAAAACGGTATTTGGAAGCACTGATCTTAAGGCGATAGTTGAATAAGCGTATATACGCCTGAGTCAACAAAATACACCTATTATTGCCTTCGCACTTTACCACTCACAAATTAAATATGGCTTAAATTAGTTGTTGCGTTGCTTAAATTTTTATTTTACATAGGAGTGGATGCAACAGTTCATCAAAGGCCCTAAATTAGTTTTTGGTGCCGGGAAATTACTTCTAATGCTTGCTTTTGTAGAATATGCAATGCGGAATAATCGCTGATTATCGCGAAGTTTTAAAGAAAACCATGGAAAATGCCGGAAAAACAGACCATTCGGTAATCCTAATCAATAATGGCGGCGGCCACTTAAGCGATATTATTTTCAAAATAAGATGAAAACAAAACTTTAAACATTTAAAAACAACTAAAACACTTGTCTTTGAATTCTAAACAAATAATGTAGGAAAATAGGGTCATGCATAATTCCCCACCTTGTAATTTTTGCGTTCTGTTTAAGAATTTAAAAAAAAAATTCAGAACTACCTTCTTACCTAATTGTGAATGTAGGTATATTTCCGATAAAATTGATGTTAGCTATGAAGGTAATAAGTGTAGGAATCAAACTTCTATGGATTCTTCGTAAAGATATACATTTCGCTTTGGCGAACTTATAAAGTACTTACGGAAATATTAATGTAGGGATAGGGAATGTAGGTATTTGAATATAAAAAGGAGAATGTTCGCCTTGGAGAATTAAGGCTAATAAACCAGTACCTTGGTATTTTTTGTTTGTTTTTAAATGGCTCTAACAAGAGATGAAAAAAGCAACCGGAAGATTTTTTTCAACAAAAAAAAAACACCCAAGACTATAAGCATCGACGATAATAGGAGTGGGGATTAGATTATAGGTACGACCTCGGATTTTCAATATCAATTTAGACTTCCAAGCTTAGGTTGGTGCACAAAAATAACTCCTCGGGAATCTAATCCACATGGGAATTTACAAAACACCAAGTGGGGTCGGTGGCTCTCTTCGCTTGCTAATAGAATTTCACCCTTTACTCCGCTAAGGAGCAACCACTGTCAATGCCCAGAAACTAATGAAAAGCTACAGAATTTCAAGAAAATTCATTAAACCTAAACTTGGAAACTACTCTACCGAAATTTCATGTTGAGCAATTTCCCATTTCTAGTGGGATCCCTTTAGACTCACATGGGAAATACAACAAATACAATAATAATTAGTGAAGGTTTAGTGGCGCATGTAGTACCTATTTATTTTTTGTACAAATTGTAAGAATGGTGCCTGTAAGTTGTAACTTGTGGTTCTGTGAAACAGGGCTATAAGAAAGTTAACAAGAAATAATCCCAAAAATAAATAAAGGCCTTTTGCTTAAATCGCTTTGACGTTGTATGCAGCTTTTTGATAAAAGAAATTGAAATGATAGGCCCTGTTGTGAAAAATAGTATACTAAAAGGAAACCGTACTTGGCTCCTACAAAAGGGTATCACTACAAATATTGAATTAGTGTTGTTATTGTCTATTTCTGTTCCACTTAAAAAGATTTTACCTAAGTCAATCGGGTCTTGAATTTTAGAGAGTCTCTGATTGCCACACAAGAATCTACTATTCAACTTTGGTCGACCGTGCCCGCTTTGTGTAGCTGTAGCTTATCTCAAACAAAATAACGAATAGAAATCAGAGAGTAGGTACATCAGCTAGTTGCGTCTTTAATCTATACAGGTTTCATTGAATCCCTCTGATTCGCTGATTCGTAGACCATAGAATGAAAAAATACATAGACGTTTACTTCTTGTGATATATGGCAAGATGAACTGAGAAGACGGTCTTTGGATAAGTAGTCCATAGCTCGAAGCCTGTATTTACGCTATGGACAGACTACCCGAGGACAGATTAAGAACCTAAACATGATATATGTATTCCTACAAACGTTATGAAACGTTGTTCGTGTGGGCTATTTCGTCGTAATATCGCAGTGGGAGGTTGATCAACGTACATACGTGAGCTGAGCTATCGAAACCTATTGCAAGACCAATAAATCTTGTACCGGTGCTTGTCGAAAATTGTATTCCCGCTTCAATATATGAAGAAAATGCGATGCACTAACCTAGATGCAGGGGTTGCGTGCAGCAAATTCAGGTGCAAACAAGCCGTAAACTTTTATTAAAACCCTCAAGCGTTGACAATAACTGTAGAAAGTAATTCTTATAGGCAATTGATTGTTAATTATTTCACAATATACTAAGAAATATGATTCATTCACATGGTTTTGCTTCGCCGAAAAGTTATTTAACCATTTTTAAAACATTGGATGGTCACAAACTACACCGGATCTTCCCCATGCATTTTTTCGTATCAGCGGTTCTAGTTACGGTACTTCATCGATCTTTTCATAAGTTCATAATCAAATTTTGAACTTATGTCCCGTGGAGTTATGTCTATGCGCCGTTAAACGCGTCGTTAGGGTCAACTGGAGGTTAATACTGCCTAGATGCGATTTCTGCCCTTAGTGGCATTTTACGGTAAGTGCTGTTTTTTTTTGAGGGGGGGGGGGGGGGGAGCTCTGTAGTGATATTATAACGGGAATGTTATAGTTCTACGTAAATGCAAACTAAATAAAATAAGGGCTCTTTCACATTTTATAAGGGCTCACATTATTGGAGCCCATATATGACGAAAAAGGTTCCTTCATCAGTAATCAGTTACAGTTGGTACAACATAAAAAAAAACATGTCGAGACTAACTAAAGATGTCAACAGAAAAAAGAATGCGACCTATTGAAGAAAAGCCCACATAAAGAGATGGAAATGCACGGATTTTTGAACTCAAATAATAGGGAAATTCACATGATCGAATTCAAATTATCAAAATAGTACTGTATTAAAGTTAATGAAAACCATCCGCCAAACTTCTTTCAGGTGGGTAGGTAGGTGTGGCGGTTTGATGAGACAAACCCAATTAGCACTGAGTGCCGTTTTGTTACCACAAACTCACGTAAACCTGGGTATAATCGATTGGTGGGGGAGGCTAAATCCAACCCGCGGAGTTCAGGAAAGTTATCAGTTCCTTGATACTTTTCTCGGAGACTTCCTCAAGTGTATTGAAGAAGGGGCTTCCCAATGTTCGTAGTCTGGTCCTAGCTAAAGCCGGACAGGTAAATAGAAAGTGAATTAGGGTTTCTTTTTCAGTTGTCACTTTGCAACTGTGGCAGTGTGTATTGTATGGGATGCCCAGCTTGGCCGCATGGTCACCTATAGGCCAGTGTCCCGTAAAGATCGCTGTGAGTCTTGCGATGTCTTTTCGGGTTCTACCTAGAAGGTCGGTTGTTTTTGCCTTGTTGTAGTTTGGGTACGTTTTCCTGGATATGACGCATGCAGTCAGCCTGCTCCATCTGAGGTTGGCTTTCTTAAGGTATTCTGCGGTGATATTTGCCTTAACTGCTCCGAGCGGAATGTGGACAAGTTCCGCCTGAGAGCAGTGGAGAGCTGAGCCTTGCCTGGCCAGTTCGTCGGCATGTTCGTTTCCATAAACGTTACTGTGCCCTGGAACCCAGATCAGGGTAACCTTGAACTTATCAAGCAGGGCCAGCTCATTACGGCATTCTAGTACTAACTTAGAGGATATAGTGACGGAAGCGATCGCTTTAATGGCAGCCTGGCTGTCAATAATTATGGCGATCTTTTGCCTCGGTGTTATATTGGAGTGAAGTTTGATCTGGCGACAGGCTTCACGGATAGCCAGTAGCTCCGCCTGGAAGACTCTTGCAGTATTCAGAAGTCTGTACGATTTTGCGATGTTTAAGGATTCCGAAAAAACTCCCGCACCTACGCCGCAGTCCATTTTTGAACCGTCGGTGTAGATTGTTTGATCGAAATCCCTTGTCACTTGTCCATTTTGCCATTCTGATCTGGTAGGGATTTTGTGAAAGACATTCTGGGAATGATGTAGTCTGTTGAAAGCGGAACTAGTTTTCTAGGTAGAGAATCTAGAATACTGCTGTGGCCGTAGGGTTTTGCAGTCCAGCATCCACACTCTCTGAGCCTGATCGCGCTGTGTGCTGTGATGTTTGTCTGTCTGACGGTGTTGACCGTAGAGCTCCCGTTGTTCCTATGCGTGCCGTTCTTTGTACCGTATTAAGTTTGGTAATATTGTAATTTTTCTTTAGGGCCGGCCACCATACTATTAACCCATACGTGAGGATTTGTCGTACCACGGCTGTGTACATCCACAGGGTCAATTTTGGTTGCAGGCCCCACTTTTTTCCGAAGGTTCTGCTGCAGGCATAGAAGGCTATACATGCCTTCTTTACCCGTTGATCTATGTTTATTTTCCAGTTGAGTTTAGGATCTAGGATAACTCCTAAATACCTGGCACTGGTTGAAAGGGGTAGGGGTGTGCCGTTTAGGCGAGGAAGCGTAAAGTCAGGTATGTTGGTTTTGGTGGTGAAGAGCATCAGCACAGTTTTCCCCGGGTTGACTCCCAGACCGCACTTTTTTGCCCAAGTGCTAACTTTGCTTAGAGCATTCTCCATGATTTCACTAATCACGGAGGGAAACATTCCTGACACCAATATCACCATATCGTCCGCATACCCGACTACTTTGATTCCTACTCTGTCTAAACTTATGAGGATTTTGTTCATTACTAGGAGCCAGAGTAGGGGTGAGATGACTCCTCCTTGAGGTGTTCCCCTCCTGGCATATTTGGTTATATTACTATTTCCTAAAGCTGCTTGAATGATTCTAGTGCTGAGCATGGAAACAACCCATTGACTTAGATAGTTTGCTATTCCCAGCTCCCTCAGTGACTCTACAATAGCTTCAGTGTGTACATTGTTGAAGGCTCCTTCTATGTCTAGGAAGGTAGCCAAGGTGTATTCTTTGTAGTGTAGGGATTTTTCTATCGTACGCACTACCTCGTGAAGAGCTGTTTCTGTAGATCTTCCCTTGAGGTAGGCGTGTTGAGATTTGGAGAGGAGTGAAGCATCTATTGCCCTTCTCAGGTGGTTGTCTAGGGGACGTTCGAGCGTCTTCAGTACGAAGGAGGTCAAACTAATTGGTCTGAAATCTTTCGCAGTTTCATGACCGCGTCTACCCGCTTTTGGAATGAAAACAACTCGCACTCGTCTCCATGAATAGGGTACATGATTGTAGAGTATACAGTTCCTGTAAATCGATGTGAGCCATGGAATTGCCAGTTCCAGAGATTTCTGGAGCATGATGGGCAGAATGCCGTCCAGGCCAGGCGATTTAAAGGGAGCGAAGCTGTTTATTGCCCAGGAAATTTTTTCCTCGGTAATAATGGATGTTATATTTTCCCAGGCGTCGGGTTGTGTGCGTTGTGAGCCGGATGACTCTGCACCGTAATCATTGCATCCGGGAAAATGGGTGTTTATTAATAGTTCTAGGGGTTCTGCAGTTGACTCAGCCCATTCTCCGTCCTCCTTTCTCAGAAGAGATGGGTTGGAGTGTTCTTTGGACAATATTTTGCTGAGTCTTGAGGAGTCCTTGAGGGTTTTGATGGATTGGCAGTACTCTATCCACGACTGTGTCTTAGCCGTTCTGATAGAGTTCTTGTAGATTTTAAGGCAATCCCGGTAGGGTTGCCAGTAGTTGCATTTATGGCAGATGTTAAAGGTTTCTCTAGTCAATTTTCTGAGAGCAGAGAGTTCCTTGTTCTACCAAGGAGGGAATGATTTTTTGCTATATTTGATCGGACACGAGACTTTGTACGCTACGTTGAAAGCTTTTTCAAAAGTCTCAACCTTTGTGTCGAGTTCTGAAGTGGAGGTAAATTTTTGATTGGGGGTCTTGTGTAACTTGGTCTTAACAACTTGGTTAAACTTTGCCCAATCGGTTCTTTTGGGGTTTCGGAAAGGTTTCGGGATCTCTTCAGCGAGATATATGTCGAAGAGTATCCAGTTGTGGTCTGAGAAGGATTTTTTACTGGATACTCTCCAATTTTCAACCTTCATAATATTGTTATTATTACAGAGAGTAACAGCTATAACGTCTTCCTAGCCGTTAAAACTGTCCGTACTCGGAAAGATGAAGGTCGGGGTGTTACCTTTGTTACATATTAGTAGGTTATTTTCAATAATATAATCGAAAAGAGACTCACCGCGTTCGTTTGACTCCGAGCTGCCCCATAGCACATGCCTGGAGTTTGCATCGCAGCCCAGCAGCAGGTTGGTCCTTGTTGTTGTTATGGCTTTTATCATTGCCTGGACTTCTTCCGGCGGTACTTGCCGGTCGTGTGCCATGTAGACGGATGCGATTAGCAGGTCGCCTCCTGCGTTCTCCATCTTAACAACTGTTAGATCGGTTGAGCTAAAATTTGGGCATAGAAAAACTTTAATATGCTTTTTAGCTAGAATGCAGGTTCTTGGCTTACCATGGTTATTATTGCTGCGGTTATAGTAGAGGATATATCCGGTGTCATTTAGGCCTGTTATATTGGGCCCGTTCACCCAAGGTTCTTGGACAATGCCGATGTCGATGTTTTCCTCTTTGAGGAAAATCATCAGGTTATCTGACGCACAGACTGAGTGCTTCAGATTAATCTGTACGACTTTTAGCATTGATTGGTTTCGGGTGTTTGTTCGGTTAGGGTGGTAGTACGATTCGCCTCGATCCTCATGTCCTCCAACAGTTTGTTGGCATCGTCAACTTCATCTAAGTCGTCGACCTGACACGGGGACAATATTTTAACTTTGGCATGCCTTATGCCAAAGCGGAGCTTGCACCCGATCTTTTCAATGTGATCTGCGCTCTCTTCCGTCACCATTATAAGGAAAGATAGGGTGTTGTTGTGAGGTTCCTCAGCCTTGATGACTTTCCAGTCATCCATGGGAACCGCAGGGTTGTGGAGCTTAAGACAGTTGATCAACTTATCACTGTCGATGGTCATATTTGGCAGCCAAATGCGAATTCTCGGTCTCCTCGGAATCTCTCTGGCCAGGATCAGCTTAAGCTTTAAGCCGGTCCAGTCGTCACGGATCTTGTGAACGCAGCCGCTTAGGAATTCCTTGGAGAAAGCGTCTTCACACTTGATTACCCTGTAACCTCTTATGACTTCAGCTGATTCAAAGCAGGGGAGGGGTCCGCCTTGGTTATTTAAGAGGTGGTCCATCACCATCTCGGAAAGTTTATTTTCAATGGCGCCCCAAACGTCGGCCACTGTCTTGCCGCTGGTGCAGAGTTCATCCACCAAGGCGACTTGTAGGTCGTCTCTGACAACCTCACTGACTGTACGTGTCATCTGGGGTGCTGAGATTGGGTTGTGGTGCTTGGCGGTAGCCAACTTAGCAACTTTGCTTCTTTGAGGGTCAGACTTGACCTCCTCCTGTGAGCGGTTGCGTTTAGTTGCTTCCGTCTTGCGTGGTGGTGGCTCCCTGCGATTCTTGATGAACTCATCAATAATCTGCTGGTGCTTGGGTTTATCAGCTAGGTCCTGCGGAGTAGCCGTGCCGGCCTCTTCCTTCTTGGTAATCTTACCCAGAATGAAGATGGCCCTCTGGTACGCGCTCTTTCTGCGATTACTAGCTGATTTGTGGGTGTTTCCCGGACGCTTTTGGGCACTAGGTCGAGTGTCCTGCGCAGCGGGTGTAGAGGAGGTAGATGGTTTGTGGGTAGCAGGTGTGCTTTGAGTGGAGCTCCGCTCAGAGTCCCCGCTTCCCACGATTGTCTCCTGACTGGAGGCGAGCAGTTCATTTTCTGATGAAGTGCTTAGGTCTTTGTTTTTTTTTGTTTTTTTTTTCTTTTTTTTATTTTTTTTCTGTTGTTTTTTGGTTGTTCATTATATTTTTTTTGGTCCCACGAGTATGTCCGGAAGGGTGGCGACGGTGTAGAGGTTAGTGTGTTGGCTGGTGACCCGTGCGTTGCAAGCTCAATCCCCACGGGGAACAACAACATACGCCACCCATTCACATGCCTCTACACCAAAAGAAGGATTTCTGCCTGGTAGTACAATGGACCGTTACCGAGTCTGAGTGCTCTGGGATTTGGATTTCCTTTTTTATAAAATATAAAAAAAAAAAAAAAAAAAAGATGTCCGGAAGGGTTGGTCCGTCCCGGGAGAGCCGACTTACCGGGATAAGGCACTTAAATGCAACCGGCCTTGCCTGGGCGCCGGAGGGGACCGTAAACGGCCAGTTCTCTTTAGCCACTATCTGACCATGCAGCCCTCGGCACGGGTCGACACCTTCGCTTAAAAGTGGGATTTAGCTAGGGTTTACTCCCTTTCAACATTCTGACCCAGAGTTGGTTTTGGTCCACGATGGGTTTTACAGTGGAATTTTTTGTCATCTTCACTGCTATGACCTCATTACCCCGGATCACGAATCAAAGTGGAACTTACATTGAATCGTACCGGGGCATCCCTTTATCCGCCACCCAAGGGACGCGCCTGGTAGAGGACCTACCCCCGCAGGAACTTCTTTCAACTTCGACGACTAAGCGGTATCACTTCTGCAGCACGGTTTGTGGAATAACTTAGACAAATTCTAGAAGTTAAGACGACCACATGGAGGTGTCCATGCTATTGGGCGGTCTTGAAGACAAGCAAATCAATTGCCAAACATATGTATTTCGGATTTCCTGATAAAGCAGCTTCACAGCCGAGATAACTTTTTCTGACAGATACCTGGGTATATTGTTTTATGAGAGCGAATTAATAACTTTTATTATTCTCATTACTTATACTATTCTCAGGTAGATACTATTTTAACCGCTTCCAAGCTCTACTCATGAGCGCTTTTTTCAATTATTTTTTTAATTTTAACTTAAAAATACTTCCTTAACAGCAAAGACAGTGGTCGTCTAATAAGAGTTCCAATCTTGGTTTGTTATTTCTGGGACTTGATGTGTAAAAAGAGTATTCGCTTTGACGGCTCCGATAAAAGAGTTCAACTAATCATTGTGAGCGGACAAGTTAAATTTCACAATAATGGAGTATTATCTACGAAACCCTTTAGAAAGTTTTTAAAACGATTGCCATCGATTTAGATAGAAATCAGCCGGTGCGGCACACATTTGTAATAAAATACAGACTGAGTACCAATTTAAATCATGTAACTGTCTGTAAAGCAATTGGTTTACGTTACATGAAGTTAAATGTTTATTACCGTATCGACGTATTAAGCGTACTTTATAGTTATAACATATTGTATACTTGCAACGTGTGGCCCTAGTTTTTAAACAAATGTTTATTAAAGCAGCAAACATTTGCAAGATTAAAAAGCTTTAATGGATTGTATTCAAGCCAATCATATGAAAGTAATATGCTAATGGAATACTCTCTTCTAGGAGAAGATACTTTATATCTTGAGAGAATGGTTTTATACCAACGATTTATTAGTCGGCATTAATCTCCAGAACATGGAAGTGAACAATTTTGTTGTTTTGTTCAACCTCGTTGCATACATTTTACAGCCCTGCCGTTTTTTAGTTCTTAATTTTAGGTATTTTATATTAGTATCTTTTTTGAAAGACTACTGTTCTACAACAATCGTACAACAGATGCGACTAATCCACGATGATAGAACAGCTAAAGTTGTAACGATAGCCTTACCTTAATATTTCTGAAGAATAGGCTAGATTTATTCGGAAATTCGTTCATCTTTTTGTACAAGAACTCTCCGTAAACAGTGGTGGTTAGCTAAACTGACAGCTTGTAAAAGTCTGATGGTGTGCAAGTTCTACAAAAATATACCACCCTTTAAAATAAACATCAATATACTCTTCCTTTTTATTATATATGTAGAGTAGCTGTGCGAGAGCTTAGTGGGCTCAAGCTAATTTTGTAAGACTAAGTGAGATCTCAACACACATCAATGATACTGAATGACACACCGATGCGACTAATCCACGATGATAGAACAGCTAAAGTTGTAACGATAGCCTTACCTTAATATTTCTGAAGAATAGGCTAGATTTATTCGGAAATTCGTTCATCTTTTTGTACAAGAACTCTCCGTAAACAGTGGTGGTTAGCTAAACTGACAGCTTGTAAAAGTCTGATGGTGTGCAAGTTCTACAAAAATATACCACCCTTTAAAATAAACATCAATATACTCTTCCTTTTTATTATATATGTAGAGTAGCTGTGCGAGAGCTTAGTGGGCTCAAGCTAATTTTGTAAGACTAAGTGAGATCTCAACACACATCAATGATACTGAATGACACACCGCTTGGTTTCTGAGAACAATATGCAAACAGAATTATAAGCCTTACAGCCTTATTAAAAAAATAAATAAATCTTTGGCATTAAGGTCCATACAGTGCCAAAAACCTAAATTTTCCAACCAATTGCTTGTACGAAGTGAAAGGGACTTACAATTTAAATCCGAATCCGAACGGCAAATTTGAAAAACTTCTCATGACAATTGGTGTACTCTTGGATGTAGGTATGTCAGACGTTCGCAAGAGGTGGGGCACTGGAAAAAACTTGTAGATATTATTTCGCGCCGGCGGTATTTGAAACTGAGACCCTTAGATTAGTAGTCCTACACACTAACCTTATTAATTAGATTCCATTAAACCAACTCTAAAAGGTTGCATAGTTAAACTTCGTGTAAGCATTTACGCAACCTTTACATAAATTCAATGAAATTGTGATTTAAAAACTATTATAGTCTGCGGGGGTTTGTTAATCGAGGTTTGTAACCCGATAGGTATAAAAAGTAAAGACCCAATAACAATAGACTATAGTGGGATTAACTTTATGTTAAAACCGAACGAAAAGCCGTATCAATTTCTGTGAATTGATCTACTTACCCATAACGAACTTAAGCTAACTTAATCACTGTCAAATATTTTACGTTCGGTTTAGTTTGTATTCATTCATTCGCCTTCCAAGTTTCCGTACGGAATATCGCCATATTAAAGCTCTCCGTAAGCTAACGTGAGCTAACGAAAATTGTACAAAACCGAACATAATCCTATGATGATCATGCTATACTATTTGCATGTATATAATTGGGCATTTCCATAAGCTGGGGTTGGCTAAGCAAGTCCATTATGGCTGGCCCCTAAATAATCTAGTACGAACAACATGATATCTTACTTCATTTTATTTAAGTCAAATCCTTTTGACAGATTGTTTTTGAAATAACGACTTTTTGTTGGTTGAGAGTTTTCACACATTCTCACATTGAAGTTGACGTATTACAAAATTGAGAGTTATTGCAAACGGTGAAAGAATGCGAGAAAACTGTCATCGGCATTTTTACACACAAATATTGGGGTTTAAGTTACCTACGCAAGTTATAGGTAAGCCTGAAACAAAATCACGCTTTAGAGCTTTGCGTTGACAAACGCATTCAGTTGAACCATACGATGAATAAAACCTATCACAAAGCTGCGTTGCGTTTCAACTTCCAAATGAGGCCCGCAAAAATAGAACATAATTTTGCGTAACGTCGCTTAAGGCGCCGTGTGTCAACGCAAAGGTCATGAAAAGTATGGCGTGTCAAGCTTTTTCTTGCTATAGGATACGGGTCTTTGGTAATATTTAAATTGTTGGTTTGAGTCAAGGGTGAAAGCGAACGTTAAGCCTTTCGAAATAAGGAAAACAACGTATGCGCCAAAGCGTTTTATTTAGGTATTAGGGCCCAACTATAATAAGCGTGCGTACCGCACAGTGATCAAATAAACTGACATGATGGTGGGACATTGAAATTATTTTCGTGTTTTCATTTGGAAATACACTGTAAAGTTGGTCAAAGAAATTGATATTTATTGATTTTATTTAATAGTGTGCTCTAATTTTTTTTCAAAGCTCTTTGTAAAATCTAGCTCCGGTTTTTTTGTTCTTAATTCGACCTAACATTGTTGGTTTACCAAAATTTAACTCTTTTTAAATTTAATTCTTTTAAGAAAATCTTGAAATTTGCCTTTTTTGAAGTAAAACTTCTTTACGCACGCTTGACTTGGGGAGTAAGCTGGTGAATGCGACACGGAAGTGTAGACAAACGTAGACTTCCGGCAAAACGGAAGTGTAGACAAACGTAGACTTCCGGCAAAACGGAAGTGTAGACAAACGTAGACTTCCGGTAAAACGGAAGTGTAGACAAATGTACATACAATTTAGTCGGCGGAAAGGTTCGTGGAATGGGTAAACACCCTTGAATCTCCTTCAACAGAAAGCAATACTAAGCCCTGATGATCTATCCAAATCGATCCAAAGGAGAAAGCTATATCTGAAACAGTTGCCGACAGATGGAATTTACCGGAAGTGAGTAAAGTCATTGTGTCCATGAATCGCAGTTCATTAGTTGGAAATATAGAGCGTCGCCGTCATCGTCAGATTTTCAGGTCGGATGGCAAAAAACCAAAGTTTGAGCTAGACTCTCCAGGGGCCCTTGATGCTCATGTGTAAATCCATCCATGTTTGCGCAGGATGTATTAACCGGCCATATTGATTGTCCTTACCTGCTATCCTTGTTTTATGTTTATGCTCCATCTCGCACTATACGTCCCAGAGACCAAGACTTCTTTTATGTTTCCAGACATTTATTATACAAATTATGGCCAAAATGAATCAATATCGTCAGCATGTCTTTACTACAATTCGTATGATAATTTAATTGATTTTAACATGAGCAGAACGTACTATAAAAACCTTATTATGAACTTAGTGTAATGTTATAACAGTATTATGTAATATAAATTTTTTACGAAATGTAATTGTACTTATGTATAGATAATTTCTTGTTAATGTAGTCTATGAAAAATTGTATTTGTTACACGTAAATAAATAAATAAATAAATAAATAAATATTTTCAAAATTCGCCCACTGACACGCCTACAATTGAAATTAATGCAACGCTGACGAGCCTAAATGTTTACACATCAACTATACCGTGAGTGCAGCGTGGCTCACACCTTTTTATATAAAAGACTTATGATTTACGGTCGAGTAGGCTCTGAATAATTAGAAGAAATCTATCATACGTTGCCACTAATTTCAGCAGGCGATTTCAATATTAATTTCGTGTCCGAAGATGGACAACTCTTGGTAAACTGTCTACAAGATAAATAAGAACTACAAATGAATAATAACCGAAATGCACAAGACATGGAACAACAATCGATGCAGTTGTCTTTCTAATTTTCATTCGAAAACATATGTATCTTATTTCATATACCATAAGCCTATTGCTCGGTCTTACAATCAACCACAGTAATTACTGATGTATCCGATAATGAAAATAATGATAATAATGAATAAAAATAAAAAATCTATTCAAAAATATTAATTTTTATTTTATTATTTATACATATTGATATATATAAATACATATAGATGAAAGAAGTTTTACTTCAGTTGTGTGGTCTTAAGCACACTAATTTTTTCTGCTTGTTTATAAGCTATTCGATTGGTTCGCTTCTATCGGATAAAAAAATACACATTCAGTGATAAGGAAACGCCAAACAATCGAGCTAGATACTCGAAATTACGGATGTTATGGAGGTGGTTTAATCGAGGTCCAGAATCGGGTTATAAAAATATAAAAAAAATTAAAAAAACAGTCTTCAACACAATGGCAGGCTACGGATCGGACCTGATTATCGAAAAATCAATGTTTTTGGTAGGAGTGGCAATAAACTTTGTATAAGAAATTGCTAACTTTATCTACATACTTCTCAAGGGATAGGAGTTTCATTTTCATTGACTTTTTCAATAACATGTTTGTTTTAAATAGTGGGCGTGTCAGTAGGCGGAATTTAAAAACTCTTAGACTTGATGGTTTTGGGCCCCCTAGAAAATATATGGTTAAGATTTCAGCTTTCTGGTTCCCTTTTAAAGGCATAATTTTTGCCGACGGACGGACGGACGAATGTGGCTAAATCGACATTATTATCGATGCCTATCAGAATTAGTAACTTTTAGTTTAAGTAAGAACAGGCGTTCTCTCATAATGTTGCACAATATTTTGAATGATGCGGCAAAATCCTAGACTTTCTACAAAACTGAAACGACGGTCGTCTAATTCTAAGGCGATCATTCCGGAAATTAATTTATCAATTTCTTTAGATTTAGAATGTGACGCATCCCATCTTTACGTCTTTTACTTTTACATAATGTAATGATATCTTCCTGTGCTCGAATCAATTTTATTGTAAAAATTCCATACCAACAAACAAATCACTAACACACGACTTTCACGCACGTAAATAAAAAAAGTATCATAAGCCCAGTTGTATCGTATTCGTGTAACTTGATCGCTCTTCGTCGTTAACTAACCAACAAACAAATCACTAACACATGCGCCTCACGCACATATTCTCAAATTCAATGCAAATCTACTGTGTGTGTCGCAACTTAATCACTCTTTTTCGTTCGTCGGTCGAGGGTGGTCCGATAAACCTCCTTCCTGATTATATCGGAACCGGAGACGGATTCGGAGGTGTAGATTAAAAATGTCATATTCGGAGTGAATCACTGCTCTAAATAATGTTCGATATCTTACCGCTCTGCGACTGACGTGGTAACACAGACAGACGCCAACAAATCGTTCTCAATACAAAATAGTGTAAACAAAATTAATTTTCGAAAAATGATTTATATGATACCAATAAATTATTTTAAATTTTATATGTATGTCTCTTAAATTTTAATATATTAGTAATTTAAAATTATAATAGTTTGAACGTTTGAATAGTATTAAAAACGAATTTTGAAAACACAAGCTGCCAAAATGGTATCTGGTGTACTACTACTAGTTGAATTGTGAAAATTAGGGCCCGTAAGTCGCAGAGGATTTAGCTGTAATGCTCGCTAGTGGATACTGTAATTCGGCCCCAGGTTCGATTTTAAGCACTTTAAAGCAAAGTTAAGGCAAAGTTAACTTTATTGCATTATTATAATGATCATTTTATTTTATTTTTCTAATTTTGAATTATCTGTTAAATTTGCCCAATGCAATTTTATAGTTACTAGTTCTAGGAGGACTGTTACTCTATTGATGAAATAAAGGAAAAATTAAAATTTTTTATTGCTTTATGTATTACTTTTATTTCTTGCAAAATTGACAACAGCCTTTGTAGGAGCGTTTTTTTTATTGAGAGGGACTTTTATTTAAATTCAATCAATTGCTATTCCATAGTTCCAAGTAAGCGGCTGTTTGTCAAGTTTTGAGTGCAAGAGAAAAGTACTTAACATCAATTTGAATAAGTTCAAATTATTTGACACTTGATGGCGATGGTATTTAATTCGTTAAGTCGATGAGACTATGATTGTATTGTACATTAATGACTCAGTCAGAAAGATGTCGGAGTGCGTTGTTTTATTTTAAAAGAATATTAGACTAGAATTTCAGAAAAATTTAAATGACGAATTAAAAGGTAAGATAAAAACCGGTGAATAATTAAGATGACGCGTTGAAATTAAATCAATTATTATCTATTTCCAAAATGCAATTTGATTTTTTATTTTGAGTCTTATGTTGTGCTAAGCGAACTGTCCCTATCTTTTTGCTACATATTAACAGATATCGCTGTTATTGTCATTTGGTTTTTAATGAACACGGTAGTACGAGTATCAACGCATGGTACGGGTTTTTTGTTTTATCATAGGAGCTTGTTTAACAGCTGGTTTGTTTCGTTGCCAGCACTTTATTTTGGAAACTTCTCGTGGAGTTAGGTCAATTTTAATGTACTGTATAGTCCGAGAACTTTGGAGTAGAATCCCGCTCTAACGTTAATCGTTACCATTGATTCGCTGGCCGGTTGTTGACTTTTGTGTCATCCTCGTCTGTTGGGAAATTAAGTTACAAATGGTCTTACAAAAAAAAGGCGGGAAGCAGTGTAGTCTGTTCATGCATTATTGCTGGTTTCAGTGTTCACAAACAAACCGAACCGAACGTAATTACTTCCAAAAATCTGTAAAATTATTCTTCCTCATAACGTTTGGAACGTATACAAAAACGTTCGTAGCAATGCCACTCAAAATGTTCGCCTATCACATTGCTGCAAATTTGGTGAAAAAAGGGTTGGCGCTAGCTAGTTTGTTTGCAGCAAAGGATTCTTTTATCAGTAACCATGATGATGCGATTGGCATGGCCTGACTTTCTCGAAATGTATTAAAACCCGGAAGACAATTTGAAGATGTCCTAATAAAATTGTTCGTGATGAATAAGTTCAGACTTCGTTTGACTATTTAAAAAATAGCGGTATTCACGGTCCTTTGTATCTACAATTATAACAATCGCTTCGCCTTCCCGTATTAAATCTCTAATCGTCACTCAAATATTCAATTATTTCACCCAGATAAATTTATTTCTATTTACAATTTCGTAAATAAATAATAAATAATTGAATGTTTACATAATGAATGCGCTCTTAGTCAAATCCCACACAAAATAAACAGTCTTCAAACTGTTAAAGGTCTTATCACATTCTATTTTTATCCACCAGGTGTCGCATAAGTTCTTTCCAATCGTCAATATGGCAGCGCTGTATAGCACATCTAGTCGTTCCATAATTTTGCCACTGAAAACATTACCGCCACCGGATGTGATGGAAAGTATTCCAGAGCTTGTGGATACCTAATATTTCCTAACACACCTAATATTTTTCAAGTTTCCTTAATCAGGTGGCGCAAAAATTTACTTTTTTAGCTTAATGCTTAATGAACTTCATTGGAGAATATGTAAGAAGTAATATTAAAAAATCCCATATAATTTCTTAATAACAAGCATATATACGAGTAGTACCTCGTTTTCAAGACTTTGCTTTGGGCCTATATACAGTAGTATCCGACTGACCAAATTTGCATTACAACTGATGTCCATTAAAAGCGATATGGTAAAAAGAACATCAACTTTTGTTCGCAAATCATCTACATTAGAATTTGTTTAGTTGAAGTGACCCAAAATCTCCTTCCTTTTCTTCCAAATTGTGACAACATTTGACTTAGTTTAACCCATTTCCATGCATACGTAGTAGTCCGCGTCTCTTAATGAGAAACATTTCCTCTTTTTAGTTGATGCTGTATCTCGCATTTAATTTATTTATTATCACGCGTATAATATCCTTCCTCAATCCAATTAGGAACTCAACTCCTTTTTATGCCCTATTCTAAGGGTATATTAATTTTGACGCATAGTTTGTAACATACCTTAATATTGCCCGTAGACCCCTAAAAGTTACTATATTTATGATCAGCATCAATAATAATGTCGATCTAGCCATGTCCGTCCGTCCGTCCGTCCGTCTGTCGGCAAAAATTAGGCTTTTAAACTGGACCTAGAGAGCTGAAATTTTAACCATATACTCTCTAGGGTCCCGAAATAATTAAGTTTACGAATATTTGAAATCCGCCCACAGACACGCCCAAGCTGACATTTTTTATATATGATCTATGACTCCTAAAACTGCTCGGGATAAAAAATTTTCAAAATCCGCCCACTGACTCGCCCACATATAAATAAAACAATTTTTTTTAAAAATCCAAAGTTTGAGCTATGGAGCTGAAATTTATAATATATACTCTCTATGGGCCCTTTATGCTCATGTGTAAATATTTTCAAAATCCGCCCACTGGACACGCCCACAATTAATTTTTTTTTTTTTTTAAATTCAAAGTTTGAGCTAGGGAGCTGAAATTTATAATATATACTCTCTAGGGGCCCTTTATGCTCATGTGTTAATTTTTTTTAAATCCGCCTACTGACACGCCCACAATTAAATAAAACAATTTTATTGAAACACCCAAGTTTGAGCTAGGGAGCGTGTTTTTTGATAAAATCGTTTAAATGTTATATAACAAAATATGTAGAGCGTTCTTAACAATTCAACTATACTTAGACTTTTGTCACGCCCACTTATGAGGGATAGGAATAAGAATAGGGTATCCAACAGTTCGCCCAAGCGGACTGTAGCCCGTCCCTATATTTTCTTTATCATTTGATGCAAGCATAACGCCTTTCGGTGAAGAGCCGAACAAATCATGGTCAAGAAAATGCTCGTATATACACACTGTCAAGAAAATTTGCACAAATTGAAGAAATCCGAATGACAATGTAAATTGATACATTTTCTTTACCTAACACGCAGAAAGTGAGCGTTATATGCGAAAGTTCGCTACAGGCGGTTTCGTTAGAAGCGAAATTATAATCCATAGCCCTATGGAACTTTTTTTTGGAACTGGTTGAAATGGTTCGTTATAACTGTAAGTTCCCAACTGTACTTACTCAGTAAATATTTTCAGAGACAACATTTCCAACAAGTTATCCACACATCGCGAAAAAGGTTACAAAAAATGTGACCTCAATCAAGTGATGCATTGTATGTATGTATGTAGTTCGTCGCACCCGATATTTCTGCCTCTATCAAATCCTACCTGTAAGTTGCACTCACTATTTATATTGAATATTATTATTTATTTTGATTTGTATATTTGCATATGTACCTACCTGATTACTTAATTCAATGTTATGATTTGAGCTTTTTTTATTCAAGCTATTATGCTCCACTAACAGACAATTAGCTATAATTGAAGTTCTTTTTCCATGCTATGTCTGCAGAACGAATTTCATTAAAAAGAGAATTTTACACGCATTTTATACGTAACGTGTGTTACATTTACATGCATTTATACATATATAGGGCCCACTCTCGGCCAACAATGACGTACAAATGGAGCTGCATAAATTGACCTTTAGTTTGACAGCAACGGAAAAGGGCACTAATTACATTTCCATTAACTGAAAAAATGCCTGTGATACTCATCATATTATAACAGTAAAAAAAGGCGGGTTATGATATGTCTGATTAAAATAATTGCTCGTAATTGGATTTGTATGTATCTTTAAGCGCGTAGGTATGTACATTCGATAAGGGTACGCACAGTAGGTAATAAACAGGGAACGGATTTTATTTACTTAATCAACAAAACGAAAGAGCGACATTTTACATAAAAAAAATATGAAAGGGGCATTAGAAAGTGTTTAAAGCGTTCCCCATAGTCACCCTGTAAAACTAAGAGCATTTTTAAGATTTCGCACCGACAGACAGACAAAAATTCGTGTATGATTTTAAAAATATTTTCATTGCGAATACAGTATTTTCATATACAAGAAATTTTTTTATTTACCTATTTATTTTATTTATAAAATGTACCTATATTGAAAATTGTAAACAAAAGTTGACTGATATCAACCAAAAGTGTGCATTCAAAGAAATAACTTTTCCTATCCGTAGACTATAGCTACCAAAATAATATATTTCACAGCCTTTCGTTCGCCTATTTCTCGCGAGCCATTACACTTTTTGAATCACACTAATATCCGCTTTAAAGTAGATAAATCCGGCTAAAGGTCAAGTTGGAAAATGTCGAATATCCCAAACTTTTGAACGACTACATCCACATCATGGTATAACTCCTAGAGGTCGCAGCTGTAACATCTCTTCCTTGCCCTCTTCGCACACAAGTAAAAATATCCAACGGACTATTTTTCTTTGGAAAGAACCCAATAGCTCCTCTTTCCTGCTTATCGTTCATCACTCGACGCTACAGAGCAGAACTGGCAGTTTCAGTGATTGATAGAGCTTCCAATTCCGGGTTAGGAGTTTTGAATTCAATTGTTTTGCCACAAAACTGAAGTACCAGCGGTTTTCTAGGGCAATTCTTCTCTCGGATCTGCGCTAAGGTGTCATTCTTGGAGTTGATGTTTACTCCTGGGTAGGTGAACTCGCTTACTACCTCGAAGTTGTTGCTATCAACAGTGACCCTTCGCCCTAGTCGGTTGACAAATGTTTATTTGTTTCTTGAAGCAAGTACTGCGTTTGGTCCTCGTCGACTTCATTGCAAACCAATTTTACCTGCCATCAATGGCTGAAACACGCTGAGATAAATCATATCGATATCGTCCGCGTATCCTAGTTGTTGTAGAACAAGATTGAAGAAGTCACATGATAGCAACGATCTTACATTTCAGGTGCGGGTACCATTGGTCTGTCGTAATTTTTTTACTTTTTCGATCTTTTTTCAATAAATGAGAATGATAGCTTAATTGGCTGGCTTATTGGTAGCAACATGGTTCGTGTCGTACTTCAATTGGGTTATGCCTAAGTGGCCTGTCAGTACACCATATAAAGCGGTCGTTTCTGTTTCGAACAGTCAATTATATATGCTCCGACTGCAATAGTGAGACATCTGTGTAGAATTTAACAGAATTTTTCAAGACTTTAGGTTTGTTTTAATAAATATTACACCATCCTTCAATTTTTTTATTGTTTATTCATTCAATTCGTTTTGCCCCTTTTTTCTTTAGTTTATTAAATCAATATTGTTCACCCTTTTATATTTTATTTAAATTTCTTGCATTCCATTTTTATGGTTAAAAAATTGACAATAGTTTTTTAAACTAATTTTTCTCTATTAATTTGTTTGGCTTTGCTTTGTTGTTTTTAATTTTTGATTGTTTCTTATTTAAGTACCTTTTTCCTACGATAGGGGAGGGAGTCACTTTTGATTGTGGGTTATTTTTGACTTTTACGATAACAGAATGGCTGTTGGTTCTTAAATAAATTCTTCGACAACAAATGATGACGATCTGTTCTTGTAGATCGCACTCAAACTCCCACAGCTCTCCTTCATACCGGTTTTTCAGTTTGCCTTTAATGTTGTTTAATTTCGCATTCTTAGGAAGTAACTGATATTCATCGGTTTCTAATTGGAATTATTTTTGTGTCAGTGTCAAGCCTTTGAGTTAATAATCTAATTAAGCTATGTATAACATTTAATTGTTTTCCAAAAACACATCATGGGACACTTTCGACGAAAGCACATGGGGCGCATATGACAAAAGTCGCAAGTGCCCATTTTGAATTTTAGTACGTTATAATTTAAATCTGAAATAAAAAATTCGAAAACATTTTCAAAAAGATTCGTTCTTTTCAAAAAAAAGTTAAGAAACTACTAACAGGTATGATATCAACGAAACAATAACTAAAAATGCCCTCGAAGACATTTTAAGCAAATCCGAAACTCCCCCATCGTCATGGTTTTGGTCTTGCCCTATTTAACTTCTAGACCAACCAATTTCGCCTGTTCTTCGATGGGCTTAAAAGCTTCTACCACGACTACGGCACACTGGGAACGGCCGATAGTGTCGATATCTTTCGCATACCCCGGAAGAGAATTCATGTCGAAAGTGCCCCACCATGAAGCACAATCGCCTTTTTGAAGCAGAATTTTCAACAACTTTTTTTAACTGTAAGGGTTACTATAAACTATTAAGAAGCTATGAATTGCAGGACCTACAAATATTAAAGTTTCAAATAAAAAGAAAAATTCTTTTCAATATTCTTTTGCAAAAAAGTTATTCCGAATCTACAGAAAAAGAGTCGAATCTGCCTTACCCTGCCCTAAGTATTTTTTTTACATTCAATTGTTTTCTCTTTTTCTGAATAATAAATATTTGAATTTTAAATTATTTTTTTCTAGAAAATACCGAAAGCATTCTCTATTTTTTAGGTAATCAGTGAAGAATAACCTAGGTAGGTGCATACTATCTGTGGAATAATTTGTAAACGCTGCACCGATCTTGCCGATAAATCAGAAATCGAATAACGCTATCATTTGAAAAGGGAATCGTCCACACATAGTCTTAGGGCCGACAGCATATTTTTTTTTAGTGGAGGTATACCAAAATTCATTAACTTGTATGTAAAGGTATTAACATCGTGATATGAATTGCAGTCGTCTGGCAGGGTTTTTTTTTTGTTCGCCGGGGCTGAGGGCGGGGGTTTGAAAACTTTTTTCCGATTATTGTGTCAAGGGCATGATCACTTTTATACACACATTTTAGGGAATTATGCACTGATTAAAAATTGTTGGTTTCTAGACGTTTTAAGTGTCGCATTCCCCTAGCCAGACGTCCCCCAAAAGGGGCATCTGACATCAAAAAGTCATTTTTTGCACCTTTTGCACGGTCTGGCGGGCTGAAGGCGACATTTAAAACGTCTGGCACTTACATATTTGTAATGAGGGATTTTTCCTGAATCTTGGATGTAATTTTTTTCCGGTTATACCTCTGACACCTAAAAGTGATTTTTTGCCACATTTGGGGGAGCAATGGGAATGGGACACTTTAAACACCTATGAACCAACAATTCTTAATCAACGAAATTCTAAAAAAAATTGTGTAGGTATATATAAAATGGTTATACCCTTGACACAAAAATCCGAAAAATCAACGTTTTGAAACCACCGCCAACAGCCCCGGCGAAAAAAACCCTGCGAGACGACTGCATTTGATATCACAATGCTTCACGTACAAGTAAATGAATTTTGGTTATACCTCCACTCCCAAAATATGTTATCGGCTCTTGGTCTAACAGTATCGTGGAAATTTAGTGAACCACATGTGCACCATTCCATGCGATGGAGCAGAGTATATACTATAATATTTTGTTAAAGCCTTTCCTTAGTCTCCTTAATGGTTAACACGCAAAAAGTTGTGCTTAGCCCTAGAAAGATAATCTACGATATATCCTTTTAACTGTAAGCCGCATCGGGTTGGTTGCTTAAACTAACTCAGCCGGTGATCGGAGCTTCCCCGTGACGGTCATGGTACGACGGTAAGTACCTGCGATAATAAATTTATAGCTAAACCGTACGTCTCGGAAACGTGTGTGACGTTTTTCATTCTTACATTTAATTTAATCGTATGTGATTAAAAATTACTAAGACTTATTAGTAGACTTATTTTAAATCAAAAAATGCGAATTTGGCAACTATTAGAACTTAAAGTCAATTTTAAGGTTTCCTTAAAAACTAAGTTATGTTTTTTGTTGATTTGTAATGGAGCTTAGGTTTTTTGTTGTTATTTTTTAAATTTTAATTATTTTTACTAAATCATTGATTTATCTCTCTTAATATGAACTATATTAATAAATAAAACATTAATATTTCTTAAAAAGCTCATAGGTTTCATTAAAAAAAACTAACAAAGTGCCATACGTCTGTGAGACGTATGATTATTTTCTACGTCATAAAAAATATGATTATCTTTCTAGGGTTAATCAAAACACGAAACTGACTTTTTGTTCATCTTGAGAAATTAACTCAAATAACAGTTCTTTCGGTCACTAAAAATAGCTCAATATTTGGCTGGTCCATTTTTTTTTTGTCTTTATCTAGAAAGAACAAAAATGTCAGAAAAATCATATATGAGATCCAAACGTCATCGTCATCAAGTCACTGACTTATCGAGCCGACCTCGTTTGTGAAGTACCTATGACACATTTAGACGATTTGAGATAGAACCAACTTTAATAGCACATCACCCATCCATAAAGATGATACAGACGTCATGTAGGAAAAACATTTCTTAGGCGCCAGCCGGTAAATGCACCGGACCTATTCTTTCATTAGCTTAAAGTCTTACAAATGTATTACGGGTACCTTATAACAATCACTGTTAACTGCGATTTTATCAAATTAAAAAAAAAAAACATATTCTAATTTCACTTCTGAATTTAGCTTTAAGTCAACCAAATAAAATTTAATTAGATATTTACAAAACTTATGTAGTTAGGGAAATAAACTGATATGCCAAAACGATTGAAATTGTGTTAGTGAGCGAGGAATTTAATTTTCTCCATCATCAACTGTTGCTCTAATATTAAACTTGCCATTATTTAAACAGCTATGCTATATCTATTCTTCAACTCAATTTTTTCAACCATCAAAACTCTGCCGTCAAAAATAGAATTGGATGGGGATCATTATATTTAAGAGGGTAATTAATTCAATTGCATTGAAGAAGTGAAAACTAAAAAATGAACAACATAGGCTGAAAGATGTAAAACAAAGGTAGCGTGACCTTAATATTGTCTCATTTCAAGCCTCATATACTGATGAGTGTCATTAATTGCGAATTACCTGTTTTCGAGATGAGTTTAACCTCGAAATAACAAGTACATATAAATACATAATACCTATAGTGAGTTTGCTTTTAATTTAATTCACTGTGGATCAAATTTGACAAAATATGTAAGTACAGTGGAACTTCCCAAACTCAAGGGACCGGAAAATTAATTCGAGTTATAGAAATTTCTGGCTACGGCCAAACCAAATCAGAAAAAAAAATTGTGGGCTGCCGTTTTTTTTATAATTTTCTTACGCTAAAGGGGTTTTTCCCTTTTGTTTTGGTGCTTAGGGAGATCAAGTCTTACCTAAATAAAGTAATGGATTTGGCCGGGACTTAACAAATAATCATTACAACAAGATGAACAACTTTTATTAAAACTTAATAGAGTTTACTTCTACTGAGTGTGATTATCTTATAAAGTTTCAGATAATGAAAAGGTATGTAAATGTGATAGTTTAAATTATTGTAAAAATTATTCAAACTTAACCTGTGCTTTAGAAATTTTATTGAATCTGAAGTCCTTAAAGGAAAAAAAGAAGAGTTCCTGCCGCCCATGTGTCTCGTGTTGCTGTTGTTGGAGTTGTCATCCCATATATGCTTCTGCTTTTCCTGCCAATTATGTACAAAAATTACCTATACCTCCTTCTGCAAAAGTCAATGATTGTGGGCTGTCTAATTCTGATAGTGTAGTGACTACAAGAGTAGAAGTGGCTCACTGTACTCAAATGGCACTTTAAGCTCAATAGACTCCATAGCTATGGGAAAATGTCAGAGAGTCAGGCAGTTAGTTGTTCGTCCTCAACCATAAAAACCGCTTGTATAATATTTAGTCTTAAGCACTTAAATCATGAAGTAAACTATATGATAAATAGGATAGGATAGGATAGTAGGAGGATGGAATTCGAACCCACGCGTGCAAAGCACGAGGGTGAGGATGCTTGCAGTTTGCTGTGATTTCAATAGTGAGCTCAATACAGCGCTAAGAGACAAATTTGTGATGGGACTAGAACAGTGGCGACGAGGATAAAAAAAAATAGTTTTTAAAAAAAAAGTTTGAGTTACTCGTACCATCTTTCGCGTGCATTGAAAATATATAGCTATGTCCATAATTGGCACGGTACAGACTTTTGATTTCAATCATAATGATTGGAGTGTGTTCAAATCGCAATTAGAATTTTTTTTCATCGCAAATGACGTTACGGATGTAAAACATAGGGACGGGCTACAGTCCGCTGGGCGAACTGTTCGATAACCTATTCTTATTCCTATCCCTTATGAGTGTGCGTGAGAAAAGTCTAAGTATGGTTGTTATTATTATTTTGTTATATAACATTTAAAGTATTTTATAAAAAAAAACGAAGCCTTTGTAAAAAAAACGCTCCCTAAAACGCTCAAACTTTGGTTTTTTAATAAAATTATTTGATTTAATTGTGGGCGTGTCAGTAAGCGGATTTAAACAAATTTAACACATAAGCATAAAGGGCCCCTAGAGAGTATATATTATAAATTTCAGCTCCCTAACTCAAACTTTGGATTGTCAATAAAAGTGTTATATTTAATTGTGGGCGTGTCAGTGGGCGGATTTTGAAAATTTTATCTCCCGAGCAGTTTTAGGAGTCATAGATCATATATAAAACACTTCAGCTTTCTAGCTCAAAATTCGATTTTTTCGAAAAATTTGTTTTTTTGAGTTTGTGGGCGTGTCTGTGGGCGGATTTCAAAAATTCGTAAACCCGATTATTTCGGAACCCTAGAGAATATATGGTTAAAATTTCAGTTCTCTAGATCCAGTTTAAATGCCTAATTTTTGCCAACAGACGGACGGACGAACGAACATTTCCAAATCGACATTACTATCGATGCTGATCATAATACAGTAACTTTTAGGGGTCTACGGGCAATATTAAGGTATGTTACAAACTATGCGTCAAAGTTAATATACCCTTAGAATAGGGTATAAAAAGAAGAAGGCGATATTGTTAAAAGCATTATCAGAAGGGTCTTATAAGCTGCTGGAAAATTTGATCCATCCCATTAAATTCGAGGCGGCATCGTATGATCAGCGGAGCTTTTACCAAACATTTTAAGCCAACAGTCTCTGGTTTCGGTGAACGTCTCAAATTTTATTCAGCTGTTAAAGATCGTCATGAAACGATAAACGAGTGGATACCAGCCCAGTAGGGTTAGGTGCTGTGTTGTCTTACGTATATAGAAATGGCACCGAACGGCCAATCGAATTTGCGTCTAGGAAACGGAGAGAAAGTATTCGCAACTAGATAGAGAAGCCATTGCCATACTTTTGGGGTAAAAAAAGTTTCACCACTACGTGTTTGCTAGGGAATTTATACTAGTGACGGACAACAAGCCACTGATGCACATTTTTGGCCAGAAAAAGGGAATCCCGGTAATGGCAGCGAATCGGCTGCAACGAATAGCACTTACTTTTTTAGTGATATTCTAAGCCCGTCCCTGTACAGCCAGTCTGTGGGGGTGTGTATGAATAAAAAAGTATTTCATCAATAATAAATATCCTTCAGTACTTGTTACTTGCTGTAGCTCTTTTGTACTATAAACTAATGCGCACTCCACCACTTTCTCTTGACTCCATTTTTAATCCGCTTAAAATTATAGTGTTTATTTGCCCATCTACCCACAATAAGCAATGCATCCAAAAACAGAGTTAAAATTAGTCGTAACTTCTTTGTTAAGTTAGTTTCTATTAGAATGAAATACTTATTCACTTTGTCAAACGATGATGAAGGCACCTCTAATGACAACAAAGTGCAATGATCCCTCATGAATTATTCATTTTATTTTGAAGAGTTTACCCAGGCATATATTTCTGTTTCAATTTTTCTGTGTTTGTGTTGATTTTAGGGTACTTCTGTAACCGCAATATTTCTAAAATTCATTCGTTGGGTGAGTATAATAGTTTTTTCGTATATCTATGTACATACCTTAAAGCTCTCCATTATACTTCTTGGCATTGCCCTATTAATCGATGATTTCTTTATTAATTATTTGGAAATTATTAACAAAAAAATAGTTTTTGTTCACACTCCTATATTTAATGGGTAATATGCAGCTTTATGCCGAATTTAGAGTCCAACTGAAATTTATAAAAATAGGGGCTGTGCAGATGTGAAGATTTCCGTCGGGTATATCAATTTAATGAACCAGTTTTCAAGATTATTCAACCAACCATTCTTTGTTCAAGATTAATTAACTAAGAGGATCTTGGAACCCCAAACAAAATACTTAAAACCCGCAACTTTTCCAAAATCGTCTTAGAAACCACGAACTTTTTCACATGTGTTGTCATTGTATTTCCACGAGGATTTTTCTTTTTAAGTTACATAATCTTTTCAAGTAACTCGCGTACATCTGATATTTTTCGACGATGATTTGCAATCATAAGCATCCCCAACATCATCTTCAACATACTCTGGACAAAAGGGTCTCCAAACTGCATTCAACGTTGTATTTTTTTATGTCACGGCAGGATGTTTTAATTTTTACTATTGCATCAGCAATGTTGTTGTTTCACCAAAACTCGTTACCTTAAGAGGTCCATCTATGGCCTCTAACGTCTTTCTAAAAGTTTGCCGTAAATACATCTTCTTAAATGTTGCAATAATTCCTTGGTCTATTGGCTGTATTATTGGTGCAGTGTTTGGGGGTATAAATACAACTTTTACATTTGGGTTGAAATTGCAAATGATCTGAGGATGACTTCGTGCATTGTCCAGAATTAGCAGCACTTTGCATTCTAAGTCCTGCAGAAAGTTCAACTTCTGTGCCAAAGCATTTTCTAAAAGAGTCAGTGAATAGTGATGAATTCATCTAAGCTTTTTTGTTTGCTCTCCAATGCACAGCAAGTTCGCCGTTTTTTCATTTTTCAAAGCTTTAGGGTTTTCAGATAGATAGATAAGATTTGGTTTGCACTTAAAATCACCCTTAGCTGCCTTGAACCCTGATCTTCTTTTTCCTTCCTGGATATATAAGTTCGGCTAGGCATACGCTGCCAATAAAGCCCAGCTTTGTATACACCATCTTTAATAATTACATTGAATTCCACTTTGAATTTTTTTGGAAGCTTCTATATCGGCACTAGCCGCTTCGCCCGTAAATTTTATGTTGTGGAGATTGTGACGCTTTCGGAACTTATTAAACCATCCCTTGCTTGCTACAAAACTCATTTGTTCTGCTTCTGGCTCAACGCCTTCCTCGCGCTGAAGATGATTAAAAATATTCTTGGCTTTGTTTGAAATTGTAACAGAGTGGACTCCAATTTGTTTCTTTTTGTTGTCCTCAATCCAAGAGATTAGCAAAGTGTCCATCTTTTCCATTATCGGATCCCTACTTTGTTTTATTCTTTTAGCTGATAAATTTGTAGCATTTTTTTTATAGCTAGATGACTTTATCAAATCTTGATTAGCTGTGATAGTACGAAACGTAGACACATTTATATTGAAAAAACGCCGAACAGCAGAGGGTCCTTTTCTAATCGTTTGATAATTTCCAATTTAGTTTCTAGATTCGAACGACTTTAATTTTTGTTACCTAATGATTGTTGGGAAAGTTTTGATTTTTTTTTTTTTTTTTGACTTTGAATTTCATTTTTTTTATTCATTGATAAATATCTACTTACATACTAGAAAAAAATGATTAAACCTAACTTAAAATTAACAGGATACTTATTCTTATTTATTGGTCCTTATGCGAACGCTCTAAACTTAACTATATCTTAGAATTATTGCCTTTCGGCCTACGAACTATTTTACGAACTAATCTTACATATATATTCCTCGAGAAAATTTATTAAAACTCGGTTTCATTATTGAGATTTTATATAAAACAAATTACAAACTACCTATTCTACTTACTTAAACTACTTAACGTATTCTAACTATAATTAGGATTCTGAGCACTCGTTGCCTTGCGCAACAAGTGGTCAAAATCCCAATTGCTTTCCGAGCGCCTGGCAGTCGTCAACGTGCACACGCGCCGCCGTGAGCCGACTGAAGCCTTACAGCGTCAGTCAACTCCCAGAAGCACCACCACACGTTGGCGAGCCCGGCCTCTCCCAAAAACGCCCTAGCTGACTTAATCTAACTTATAAGCTAAGAGGAAGTTACCTAGAGTAACGCACCGTCCTAGGAGGGCATGTTGACCCCTCCCCCCTCAACAAGCCACCAAAATTCGGCGAATTGCTTTTCCGTGTCGAATCTATCCCTCTCCGATATTGCGGTACTAAAACGGAGGAGCTCATGAGCATTGGCGACGTCCCCGTAATGGAGGAGCCGCTTATCTCTCGCGCTGCGGTAGCGATGGTATAAGACCGGAATACCATCCCTCGTCTGTACCAGCCCTTTTGCATCAATATGGATAAATGCCTCTGGCGGGATAAAGCCAGACCGGAGTGTACTCTCAATGTACATTTCATTGGGGTAGTAAGCCCCAAATATCAGACTATTGTCGCTGGCCATCGCCCTTGCAACGTGCCTTCGAGTGACCTTAATGAGGAAATTGTCAATCCTATTCAACTGAGCCCCATCGTATAGGACCTTGTTGGGATAGTATTTTATATAGTTGGATTCAGGCGTTCGGAACAATCGGAGACAGGTCCTAAGACATTGTCTCTCCAAAACCCGAATCTTTTCCATATAGCTGGGCGCTATATTGAACCACAATGGACAACCATAAGCGATAATTGGCCTTATAAGGGCCACGTAGCAAATGACCTTCACTTTGGAGTCAAGTTGACTGCTATGAAACAGTCTCCTTGTCAAAGCATAAGCCTTCTTGGCCCCAGCAAGACAAGCAACTATATGTCTATCGAAATATAGATACTGGTCAAGCCAGATACCTAGATATCTAACTACGCTTCTCACCGCCAATGGCTGCCCATTTTGTCCAATAATGGCCAATTTTTTCCAGTTTTTTCTGGTATCCCTAGAGGCCCCAGCCAATGGAGTCCTGAACAAGATTGTTTCCGTCTTCTGAAAGTTGATTTTCAACTTCCAGTCGTCGCAATATCGCTTAATTTGATCGAAGTCACGCTGCAAAAGGATATTAATGACCTCGATTTTAGAACCTGATCTGTATGCCACCAAATCGTCGGCATACGCTATAGCATGTCTGAGTGAACCCACCAGATCACTCGTGTAAATGTTAAACAGGATCGGAGAATTGACCGCCCCCTGCTGTAAACCGTTTTTAATTTGAAAGACTCTGCTCGAAGTCACGTTGCCACATTTGACTACGAACTTCTTTCCCATAAGCATATTATAAATTACATATAGCAAAGGTTTGTGCATCCCCCGCCTGGTCAACTTGTAGAAAAGTCCCTCTAACCATACGGTGTCGAAAGCCTTCTCAAAATCAACCAGACAAGCACCCGTGCATTGGTTCTTGCATTTATTCCACTGAATGTCGGAAACCAGTTTCGACGCGGCATGAATAGTGTCATGCCTCGCCCTGAAACCAAACTGGTTGTCCGGGATTATGTTATTGTCCTCGACCCACTTTAACAGGGCTCTATTGACAACCTTTTCAAAGACCTTGCTAATATTCGGAAGTAAGCTAATTGACCGGAGATTGGCAGGGTTCGTCCTATCTTTACATTTTTTCATCAGTGAACACGGTGAAACCGTTATTCTCAGATCGCCAATTCTCAAGTTCGGTGCGCAGATAGAAATGGCTCACCAGAGCCCTATTCTCAATGTCGTGGTTACGGCGAACAGGATTGTTCACCGTATACACGGCCTCGAAACAAGCGCCCAGCAAATCCACTTTCTCCTGTGGGTCCTCGACCACGAAAATATCGTCGTTTGAAGCGACACTTTCTGGACTTATTCCAGCAGTCAGTACTGTCTGTCTGTTCTCTGCTGTCTGGAAGATTCGAACACAAGGAATATCATTGTGATCTTTCCTCCTGAACAACTTATTTATCTGTGGGAACATATTCGGACTACAGGTTTTAATAGCCCGAATTTTATTGCCCCAATACAGACTTACAGATTTTCTGTAATTTTCTTTTATCAGCTGTTTCAGGATTCGGATCTCTGACTTCAGCATCCTTACCTCCGGGTCGTCGCGATCAGTAAATTGCCTGTACAGCCGTTTAAGCCTCGAGAGCAGTCTACTTTTCTGTCGGTATAGTGCGTCGATTGTAGGGTTTCTGTACTTTTCTGTATGGTCGTCGTCGGAACGTCCTACCCGAGGAATAGTTCGTTCCATAGTTCGTTTGATGGCGTCGTTCATTTGCAATAAATGCCGATCAATTTCATCATTTGTCATGTTACTGTTTGTCGGTGGGTCGATCCCACTCGAACGTAAATCTCGCTTTAAAAATCTGGAGAAGCGCGACCATTGTGCCCTCCGATAATCGAATGAACACACTGCTTCGTACTCCTCCAGCAGCGTTTGCTCGTTCGGGATCCGTATTGCGGCGGCGAGTCCGTAGTGGTCACTATCGTACTCAAACGCACGTAAACAGTTCCGCGTGTATTGGTCTATGTTTGTCAGTTGAAGTCTTGCGTCCGTTAAGGCCAAGTCCAGGAAAGCACCGCTTCTTGGGAAGGAAGGGATATCCGTCGCGTACAACTCGAGTTTGTACTCAATCATATTGAGGCACCACCAGTCGTGAAACTGGTTGCCACTGGGATTTGCAGTAACATTTCCCCATGCCGCATGTTTGGCATTAATATCTCCGGCCAAGAAGTAATAATTCTCCTCCGAGTTCAGCTGCAGACTACGAAAAAGTGTCTCGAGCTCTGTCATAAATTGGTTGGGTGGAGGTGCTGCAGGTGCGTAAAGCGACACCACATACATTCTCCTCCGGCTATGGAGAGGAATGCATATGATGCATGCTTCCAACAAGTGGAACCTACGCACGTCCCCGCTATATATAACCCTATGGCGCAGGCCTTTTCGAATTAAGATTCCAACCCCACCACCTTGAGTGGAGTGAGTCCGGTCTCTTCTTATTACATGATAGTTTTTGTATCCCAATTTGTGCTTCTGATTTAGCTTAGTTTCGCTAACCAAAAGCACATCCGGGTTTTCGGTTTTCAACAAATTGGCAAGTGACGTTCTTTTCTCGATCCTGACTAGTGAATTAACATTCACAGCAAGGATCTTTAAGTTTCCCTCATCCAGCGCAGCCATTAGACTTATGGCACACCAGACCCCACAAACAGCTCCGAATATATAAAGTCAATTCGGGCCGCTTGTTCATTTAATTGTTTCTGGAACTTATCGATCTTTCCATGCAGAGACAGAAGGATCGATTTTAAGTCCAGATCCACCTCTGGTGCCTTTTGGGCTACCATTGGTTGGTTTGATGTCATGTGGGCTTGACCCGGTCCAGCTGCCATTTGGGCAAAGGACACGTTGGGTGCCACAAAATTTGCGAACGAGCGACTCTTCTGACGCCTATCATCTTCAGACTGCTGTTTGCGGGCCTGGACTCTCTTTTTCAATTCTTGGTACTTTGGACAACCCCTGAAGTTGGCGGGATGTCCAGAGTTCCTGCAGAGCACACAGGAGAGTACACTCCGGTCTTCGACTCTCTCCTTACCTAGAGAGCATTCACCATGTATGTGGTCCTTATCGCACTTCACGCATCTAAACTGCATGTTGCAGTTAGCTGCGGCGTGCCCGAACCTTTGGCAGCGCATACATTGAAGTATGCGATCTGACCTCTTTATTTTCTCCCACCTTACAGCATGGTAGTACAGGAAGCGGATATTTCGCAGCCTGTCGATTTTGCTGTCGGGAGTAAGCTGGACTAGGAAGAATGGTAAGTGACGGTTACCACCCCTTGCCACAGCGGAGGAAAACGGCTTGACCCCCACGAAATGGAGGTCGTCGCTTTCAAAATTCTTTAGCTCTCTTTCAAGCTCCTCCGTTTTAATTGAGGGATCGATTCCCTTCAGTACCACGGTTTTTAACTTTTGCTGCCTTGGGGTGTACGTGAAGTACTCGGTTTTCACCTCTCCCAAAGCGGCGCGCACCCTCTGGTACTCCTCTATTTTTTCACATATAATTATGTGATTGTTAGCAGAAAGCCTTTTCACATGGAAATTTTTTGTTATTAATTTACAAATCCTAATACTATCTACAATGTCGAAATTACTCACGTTAATGGGTGGTATTTTGTCCTTCCGTGACTGTTTAGATTGTTGTTGTTATTGTTGTTGTTGTTGTTGTTGTTGTTGTTGTTGTTGTTGTTGTTGTTGTTGTTGTTGTTGTTGTTGTTGTTGTTGTTGTTGTTGTTGTTGTTGTTGTTGTTGTTGTTGTTGTTGTTGTTGTTGTTGTTGTTGTTGTTGTTGTTGTTGTTGTTGTTGTTGTTGTTGTTGTTGTTGTTGTTGTTGTTGTTGTTGTTGTTGTTGTTGTTGTTGTTGTTGTTGTTGTTGTTGTTGTTGTTGTTGTTGTTGTTGTTGTTGTTGTTGTTGTTGTTGTTGTTGTTGTTGTTGTTGGTGTTGTTGTTGATGTTGTTGGTGTTGATGTTGTTGGTGTTGTTGTTGTTGATGTTGCCGTTGTTGTTGCTTCACCTCCAGTTGTTGTTGCACTTGCTGCTTGAGCACAGCTTGTTGTTGCTGTTGCTGCAGCTTCTTTCTGCGCAACTGGTCGCGCTTCTCCAGCAGCTCTTTTATGAGCTTGTCCAGCTGCGCCTCCTCATCATCCTCTTTTTCGTCGTCCATTTGTACGACTTCCTCGTCATCGACCGGTAAGTCCTTGAAGGAGTTTCCCTCTCCGACGTACCGGCCCTCTCCTCCATCATACTCATAAGAGCTGGAGTGTGCTCCGTCATCATCGGATGCAGCCACCGATGATGCCACACTATGGCCTGCCAAGTTTAACCTTCTTTTGGCTGAAAGGTTCGGCTTCGTATTTAACTTCCGCCGGCGTTTTTCCACTGTCCTATACTCCTCGCTTACAGTTACTGCTGGCGTTGTAGCGAGAGCTTTTATTGTTGGCGTTGTTGTTGTTGCTGTTGTTGTTGTTGATGTTTTTGTTGCTGGTGTTGCCTGCGAAGATCCCCGCCTGGGCAACGCGGAACACGCTGTTGGGCTTGGTGTCATGGCATTTAAAGCTGCCTTTGGCATACAAGCTGCCGCTGTTTTTGTGACTGCTGTTGCAGCTTTCGTTACTGCTGTTACTGCTGTTGTTGCTGCTGTTGTTGCTGCTGCTGTTGTTGCTGCTGTTGTTGCTGCTAATTTTTTTGCCGGCTCACGTGTTCGCACCACACGTCGCAACGGCACACCCATACCCGTAAGCGGGACCACCGATTTTCCGGGGTCCATCGCCTGATAATGCGGCACTTTTTTTTTGTTTATTTTTGTGTCTCTATCACTATATTTCCGATAAAAAAATAAAATTAAAAAATTGAAGACTGGCCGAGAATCGAACCCGAGTCTCCGGCGTCAAAGTCGGACGCCTAGCTTAGTAAGCCAACTTTGGACTTAAAAAACACTTGGCTAAATCGCTGTTATAATCGATACACTATCCTTTTTCCCGCTGAACACTAACTAGCCGACCTATCTCGATGAGAGCTGCGGAACGACTGTGGGAAAGTTTTGATGCTCGCTTTGATGTGGACATCTTAATATGCTGCAATTGCGACTTCCAATTTCAAAAATTACTTGGAATTAGAATGCATGATAATCTAATAACATTTGTGATATGTACTTACCAAATAAGGAAAGCAAACAACTAATAGTAACACACAGAATTGCACAACAACAATCAAGAACAGTAGAAATACGAAAATGAATTGATATTCGAAATCTATTGCGCATAATAATTTGAAAATACATGTGTAAATGCAAAGCCTACTGGCAAATATCCACAACAGGAATTTTTTTTTAATCGCGTATATGCACTGTGTGTCTAGAGGCAATTTCGGAAAAACTTAATAGCGTATAAGCGAAATCGCGTATGCTGAGACCGCGTATGTGGGGGGTTCAGTGTAATTGTTTGTTCCCAATACTGTTTTCTTCACTGGCCTACGTCTGAAAGTCTGATTAACATCCAAGAGTAGACATTTCTCAAATCGCCCGTTCGGAAGTGGTGTAGGTTAGGTTAGGTTAGGCAGAAGCCGACACACTTATACCAATTTAGGTCCATTGTGATAATACGTATGTAATTATCTATCTCAACCCTGTAGATGGGAATGGCCAACGACACGCGGTTGTTCTCAAACGGTTCCCCATCTACGTACTAACCGCGCCCAACGTCGTTTTTAATTACGGTGATCTGACGAGAACCGATTAACCCGACGTGGTATGGTCGTTGGTTGGAAGTGTATTCGTGCCAAAAATATAATTTAACACAAACAAATGTTTACGCCGAAATAATGTTAACATATTCGAGTATACCTTGTTTGAGCTCTGTTTCTACCAGTTTTCTTTTTTTTTAAGGAGACATGTATACCACGGAAGATGTTTTATGAGGACCATCATATTTATTTCAATAATACTAAGTTACTCGCGAAAATTTATTTATCTGTTTGGTTTTTCTATTACATTTATATTTTAAAAATGTACTAAATACAAGCACCTCATATTGAGTTTACGCAACTCAGTCAACATTTTCCCCGGAATTCAACTTTAAGCTGAATGGGAACAAATTAGTGGTCTAATTATTTATAAACAATAGGTGGATGTTTAAATTATGCACTTTTTGTAATTTCTCTTCTGAATCAACGTGTGATACGAAACTTTTAATCACATGAAATTCGCATTCAAACGAGCACACCTTGTGGAGTAGCAATTTGTCACCATCAAGGACGGTTACGCCCGCATTTTCCACAAAACCGTCAAATGCTTCTGTGAAAATCTACAGAAAAAGTTTCCATTAAAAAAGAGAAACCTAATGTTTTCTTGCCTTGAATGGTAACTTAATGTTCGTGTCGATAAGAGAGGCATTATTACTTGTATATTATAATACAGCGAAATTGATGATGTCACGCTTAATTTAAGTGAGTAGCAGCATAAGAAAATGCTGTATAATTGAGTACTATTAGGTATATTATGTACAAAGGTTCATATTTAGTCATCTTAAATGACATCGCGTTCCATTATATTGTGGGCGATGAAAACATGGCCATGATCGATAGTTAACGTCTGTCACATCTCCATAATCATAAGGTTTTGAAATTTTTTTGCGCCCTCATTTATCGTTAGTTAAGTATAAATTACAAAAGAAAAATACACAATATGATGACATCACGAAGACAATGACACCCACTATATCGCATTGACCACTTGGTTATTTTCAAAGGTTTTAAATATAGAATTTACTGTATTGTATTGTATTTAAAATGGAGTTGACAGTAGACAACAAGCATTTAGGCCTATTGCTTCATCATACTTCAGCATGGCTGTTTGTTCGCTACTTACTTGCGATTAACATTCGAGCCAATATCAGAAAACCTGCCACTGGCCTTGGCAAAACGAATAATACTAATGATCTCTGTTTAACTTTACTCATCTTCTTGGACTTAATATTTACCTCGAATATTAAGCTTGGTTCTAGCTAAAGCACGACATTCGCAGATGTAATGCGATGCCGATTCATCCGCCGCCAGGCGAAACTCACACCTCACACAGCCCCGAGCTCCTTTATGGTTTTTAGATGCTCGTTGAGGGGACTGAAACCATAGTAAGGATCTGAAGATTTTCCTACTCCATTCGAGCAAATACTGCGCTTCACCGTCGACCGGCTTGTTCGAATGCCTGCAAGACGTAAGATCATGCCAATATTCGGTTTGCTGCTAACGAAGAGGCTCAGGCATATCACGTCAGCGAGAAGGCGAACAGCATCCTATGGACGGTTGTGGGCCAATAAAGTGTGACGATGAGCCTTTCTTAGGGAGAGCATCTGCTCTTTCATTATCCTGGATACCAGTGTGCCCAGGAACCCAGGTCAGTGAACAGAGTAACACCTTCCCAACCTGTTGACCTAAGCGATGGTTTCCTCAACAATTTTTTAGGTGACCATTCCAGCCAACCGACTTTGACAGCGGCTTGGCTATATCTTCTTCTCCATTAATGATGGAGAGGCAATGATCAGGATTAAGGGAAACGTAACCCTCCCACTTAACGGCATACCTACTGGTCCGCCTGTAGGGTTCGCCGGCTCGACATCAAATGCTGGTGCTCCTGCATTTGTGTCATAAAGGAGTTTTTAGGCCTGCTTATCTTTCGCGTTGGTATTGGAACGTTGATTGATATTGCCTTTTTGACTAGGTTCGTAGGATCTCTAATTTGAACATGACAGTACCAACAGAGCTGGTCGCGCTCCATTTTTTTTCGAGATATGTTCTTTGACTTGAAGGCTTTCTCAGATGGTGGAACTTCTCACTTCAATCAATCTTTGTTACTCCTGCTGTCATGCAAAGCATCTTCATCTCAGCTGCCGTTAGTTTGCCCCCATACTTTTTGTACTTACTTAACTTTTGGTGGCTTTTACAGTCCGGGATGTAGCATGGGCTCAACCAATAAGCCCCTACAGCCAGCTCGGTCCCTAGCTAGCTGCCTCCAGTTACGGACACCAAGTTGGTTGAGGTCGTTCTTCACATGTTATCTTGTTGTTATCTCTCAGGGGTGGACTCAAAGACTCGACTGTCCGTTGAAGCGTTTTGTCCCAGTCGCCGATGTTGAGAGTCCTTTCTCATTGACAGCACATACTTACTTCTGTCCTCATTAATAAATACTTTCTGTACGCTATCCAATATTGTGAACCGTATGTGAGCGGCGGCTGCACAACTGCGGTGTAAAGCCTTCCTTTCAGCTTATTGTGAATCTTTCGGTCACGAAAGGTGGCGGAGTTTTCACTTTTCCTTCAAGCAGATAATCAAGGACTGTTATAAATATCAAGGGACTTAAGACCAGGGAAGCCTACATCGACTTTGATTGCAAACTCTTAAGTGATGCCAGCGGGGCATCTAACTCTTGTTCTTACTTCCTCATACATGTCCATAATCATTTGTACGTAGGTTTCTGGACCTCCTCGTTGTCTTAGCGCCACCCATAACAGATCCCTTGGTTGTCTATCATAGGCCTTTTCAAAATCAACCAACACCATATGCACATTATTTAAGGAATGACTATGTTTTTCAATCATGACCCTTATACTTTGAATTGCATCTGTGGTTGATTTACCTGCGACACTGGTCTTCATATAGCCGTATTATTTTCCGCATTTGGCTATCTAATATCTAAAAACAGCGGCTTAGCTATCGAGCGCCGTTGCAGCATTTGCCCTTTGCTTAACGGCAGTGCCAATCGCGGAGTTCTGCCTGAAAAACAGTTGTAAGTTTAATAAGTCTGCGGACAAATTAATCCGACAGTCAGTATAAATGATGGCATCACCCCTCCTAAAGACGTTAAATCCTAACTGTTCCATTTCAAATTTTGTTCCACACAAACTTTTATATGGCCATTGGATGACTCTCAAAGAAGGGCCTTGCGTCCTGCTATTTAAATCACGAACATCATTTTCAATTTCAGTTTGTATACCTGATCATGGGGAAAACTGCCAGCACAGCGTAAACGAGCTCTTAATCCAAATCAGTTCAGTCAATCATTTTTGTATGGCAAATTGGGTCACTATTTCCAAGCATTAAACAACATTAATTGTAGTTCAATGTCAAGGCTTATTCATATCTCCCGTTCTAACCCAATTTTAAAATGTTGCACCCTACTCAATCTGTAAGATATTTTTCTCTACAACAGTAAATTGCTTATTGTCGCATTTTCCACGATATGACAATGTATTCACTCCCTCCAATGGCACTCCCATCATAACGATGCAACGCGACGTGTGCCTAATGTTGATGAGAATGCGTACACATAATACAGAACTTTGCCTCGTGATGTTTCACTGTCAAGCTTGACATTGTTCATTTTACCGGCAGATCACAAAGAAAAGAGTACAACGATTTCATACATTTTATACGGATAAATGTCTAACACTAAGGCAAGTGAAGACGTGAGGCATTGTATTGTGAGTCCCCGATTAGAAGTCGCCTCCACACTATGGCACCGCGATGAATAAAAATAAACAGGCGCTTGGTTAGGGCGTTTGTTTGTCTGTCTTAATCGCTTCGTCTGGGGTGTTCAATCCATGAGTGATCATGATCATGGTCATATTAAATATTCGTATGGCAAGCCACGAAGAACGAGATTTAGATTATCCCGAACTGTTCATATAGAAAACTAATAAAAAAGTTAATTACTTTCACGCCCACGACGATGAAGTAAAGATGACACAGACGCCGATGACCGATTTGAGATGTTAACGATTACATGACGTGTCAAATGAAATTAAATGTATATATGGATGTGACAAATGAGTAACAGTAGTGTAGGCTGACTGAGAATTATATGATTAATGCGATTAAATAGATGTTGAATAGTAGGTACGGTGCGAATTTGGAGGGCGATTTAAGCTGTTCCTTTCTGACATTAATACGTTATGAAACTACATACAAGAATAACGTTACTTAATATATTTTAGTTTTTTATTTGCAATCTGCCTCCGGTTGCACGCTATGTGATATTAATCATTTAGCTCACAAGGTTCTATGGCCTGCGTCCTCTTGGTAAGAATCGAGTTTTTCTAAGCAGGAATCAATAAATAAGGTATATTCGCGTTTTGAAAAGTGGTAAATTAGAAAAAAGCAGTTTCCTAACCATGCATGATGCAATGTGCTTACCACCAGTTCTCCAGTAGTTCTGGTAAGTGTGGCAGAATTCTCCTAGTTTTTTTAGTTTGAATTAAAATCTTTCACAGTACATTTTTTAATTTTTTTCCTTCTTGGGAACTTAAACAATCCAATCAAACACAATGAACAAATGCGAGTCAAACGACTTTATGCTGGGAATATTTTCCATCTTCTTTTTCTACTTAACGCCGAGGCTATGATCAGGGTTAAATAGATCATAACTTTACTGCATCCCTACTGGTCCGCCTGTGGGGTTCCTCGTTTCACCTCAGCGTATATTATCTGACCTCCCTGTAGCGGATAACTTCTTTACTAAGCCTAATTAAATGTTGGCGCTGCTGCATTTAGGTGATCCAGGAAATTTAAGGCCTGCCTCCTATTTTACGATTTCGACACGTGCACATTGCAATTATTGATTATTATTTGATATTCCATTTACAAAACCGGCGATCTCCCATCGTAACGAAACGTAACAATGTAGATAACATGTATCCTTGTAGCTGTATTTGATGTACTTAATTTTATACATTTCAGCAGAGGCCGAAAATGGAAAATAAAAGTAGGTACTGTCGTATTTTATAGGGATATGGCGTGTAAGCGTGGGCGCAGTGGCGCAAAGGTAAGTGTGTTGCACTAACTAATCTAAACGTCTCAGGCTTAAATCCCGCCGGGGCCAAGTGACATCGTAAAGTTTTTCCACTGCCCCACCTCTTACGAACGTCTGAAAAACATCCAGGAGTTTCAATTGTCATGAGAAGCTTTTCAAAATTGCCGTTCAGATTCGGCTTTAAATTGTTCCACTTCCAAAAGCAAATGGTTAGAGAAGCTAGGTCTTAGGCCCTGTATGGGCCGTTAATTCCTACTACAGGGTCGGTTAAAAGTGACTTCCTAATTTAAAGAGATAATAACTTTTATAGATTTAATTTTTTATTTTAATTTATCACAAAGTATGATTTATGGAGATTTTTTTCGGCTAAGTTGGAATATAATGTCCCTCAAATGAGCACCAGCTTCATGCTCACAGAGACGGGCTCTTTGTGGAGCGTTTTCCATAACACTTCGTACGACATACGGGCTCAGCGCCTGTATTTTTGTTCTCCTTCAGCTGCGGGATTGTGGTGGGTTTATTTACGTACACTTTACCCTTCAAATAACCTTCGAATTGGATTTTGTATGGAAACAGCTGGAATTCGGTTCTTAGAACTCTTCGCAATGAACTGCGGGACACACCGAGTTGACCAGAGCGTCGATGTTTCTGGACTCTCCACAACACTTGCAAGAATACGTTCCACATTCGCTTCTATTCGGGCACTGCGAGGGCTTCCAGCTCGAGGAAAATCAACTACTGTTCCTTGTTGACGAAATCGAATTCGATTTAGAACAATAAAATGATGCCGATAAGCTCTTCGGGTTAAAATAATCTAGTGATTATTTTCAAAATAAAATTCAATTATCTTGGTCCTCTCTTAAGCGCTGTAGTTAATTTTAATAATTCTCGCAAGTTTGTTTTATAAGTACCTTAAATAAGAAAAAAAAATTAAAACAAAAGAGTTATGATTTGTTCAAATTAGGAAGTTACTTTTGGCCCACCCTGCATTTATTTATTTATTATTATCTATGAAGTGTGAGCAGGGCCGTCTCCAGCCAAACAAGCGCCCTGTGCAAGATTTACAGAAAGCGCCCTATTTTGAGCTAGATTCTCCCTGAAGTTGCAATATTGCAAGTGATGTGAGTTAATGTGCAAAAATTCAGCACAGGTGTGATGGATGTTGCTATTTTGGGCTTATTTAAATGCAAATAGCAGTATCCGCACAAGTTTTAAATGCAAATAGCAGTATCCGCTCAAGTTAAAATTAATTTTTCTTACTCCTAACAATGCGCCCCGGAATTTGGTGCCCTGTGCATTGGCACATCTTGCACATATGGTAGGGCCGGTCCTGAGTGTGAGTAAGTACAACATTCATGATGTTATATGTAAATATTTTGATGAATGATATGTACACGACACTCATGCAAATCGTATGAGCGAAAAACCAACCTGATGGTATTCTGGTTTAAAATTGTTGGCATCCTATTTTTTGTCAGGTGACGGCACAATTTTTTTTTTCTTAAACTGACTAGATTATGTGGGAGCTAATTTCCGGTTGAATCATACATAACGGGTTTTGATTTTTCATAATAGCTCTCGACCTTAATGTGCCAATTTGAAGCAAATACAATTATGTAATTTCATGAAAATTTGAGTTTGCAAATTTGTCTTTAATCTTTACCCGTTTTAAAGATATTGGCGTGTTTCGAAAATATCGTTGTTTTAGTCTTTTGGTAAAAACTGAGTATGCAATTTTCTTACTTTTACTCCAAGTATTTAAAACACTAACACAGATCAATATCGTTCAAGCCGTTTTTGAGAAAAGCTAAATTTAAAAAAAAAATTAGAACCTGTTATGAAATTTTAATTTATATTTTTATATTTTTTGAGAACCTCAGGCATGATTGTCAAATTTCAATCATTCCACCGGCTTTCGAAATATGCGTGACCAGTTTTCTAATGTGCCGTTATCCGAGACTTTTGACAAATTCTGAGTATGACCTGTTCTTACTATTGTACTCCAAGTATCAAAAACCCCAAAAATTATCAGTATAATTAGAGTCATTTTTTGAAAAAGTGATGTTTTTCAAAATGGTAGCAATTATGTATTATAAAAACGTTATAAAAAATATTTTGAAAATCTGAGTATGCAGATTTCTTCTTAATGTCTGTTATTAACATGTGAAATTTCTTTGAAATCACTTTACCCGTTTTTGAGATAATGTTGTTTTTCAAAAGTAAGTAGGTACCGTTAACCGAGTCTTTTGAAAAAAATCTGAGTAAACCATCTTCTAACATTCAACCCAAGTATTGAGGACACGAAAATTGTTAGAGCCTTTCCAGAGAAAAGTTAAATTTTTAAAAGTTCAAAAACATTTCATATGAATCAAAAAAATGTATATACAAATTCGTTCCAAATAGTAGCATCTATAAGTCGGTGTGTAAATTTTCTTCGAAATAACTTGACCCGTTTCGGAGTTAATGCCAATTTTGTAGAGTAGCGTTATTCAGCTGTTTTTGCAAAAACTGAATACGCCATTTTCTTACGGTCACGTCGCTTATTTTTTATTTCAAAAATGGTCAAAATCGTTAGAGCCATTTTTGATAAAATTGGTGTTAAAAAATCAGGAAATTTAGGGCCACAAAATTGAAAACGGACGTACGGATGAACGGACGGACATCTTTAGATCAACATAACTTCGATGCAGATCACAAATATAGTATGGGCATTGTTGCCCATGTTAAAACCTTCGTAAACGTTTAAAACTTCGAAAGTTTGGTACCCTTTCTATATGAATTCGGGTTGGAAGTCAAGTTGGTAAGCGTGGGAAACTTTTTTAACCAATCAGCGGTCGAGCTGCAGTTATGTTGTGGCATCCTGAATGCCCCCTCTTTCACAATCCACAGATGAAACTAACACTTGATATATTTACCATCATTTACGCAAGCAGTTTTTAGAGCTGTTCATGAAACGCTCGTCGTAAATTTAAATTTTTGCAAAGATGGTAAATTTTAGACGTTGCATGAATACCCTTAGCAATTTTAAGGGGTTTACGCGCAACATTAAGGTATGTTTCAAACTACGAGTCGAAATTATGTTTTTGGTTTTTCTACAATAGTGTCTAAAAATTACCTAACCATCTTCATTCTATAATTGTTGGCATGCCTTTCAAGATTCGTGGCTTCTGTATCTGAGCCGCCCAGGCATTGGGGGGTAGACATTCTGGCAATCACAGTTTGGGATGATATGGTATAATGAATATTCGCATGTAAGAGATTTATTTTGCTGTTGCAAGTAAATGAGCTGTTAAATACTTGTGCAGATATGTTGCCCCAACATCTCTCACCAGTATAGATACCTAGATCTTTGGGCTACGGTTCTGGATTTGATGGATAAACTATCACTACTTACATTATTTGCAGTTTAAGCTTCCTCCTAAACTTTTTCCTGTAAATTTGCCTCCCAGCAAACATCATTAACTGCATTCCTGTTTTCTTTTCACTGCGAGAAAATAAAAACAACAATTTTTAAATCTAATAATGAAAAACATTAACTAAGACAATTAAATAAATAGTTAAATAAAATTAAACATCTGCTAGCCTTGATAATTTCCACAGCAATATCCTTTCGAACATAACGAACTGGAAAATTACAGATACACACCCCTACTCTGACACCCACTTAGCTTCTCCACCTTCAGGGTTGGGCTACAGCCACCTCACTATCGTCACCAACTCAACAGGAGTGGTGCTCATTAGACTTTTTATCTCAGTGACTCTCGACATAGACTCTGCGTTTGCATCCTGCCAACTTACTACAATTCTGATCCTCCTCAACTCAGTTAACGCACCACTCTACCGCCAGCACCACTTCATCATCATCATTAACACTGCGAGTGTTTCAGAATGCAAACATTTTAGTTATACAATTTATTCCTTCCTACGAATGTAATTTCACTAAGTGCTCTTACTGTGAATGTGTCTGTTTGCATGCTTCTGATTATTTGTGTGTGTATATGTGCGTGTTGGTCAGAAATTAACTCAGAGTGTTATTCGGTGTTTTATGTTTTTGCTCTACGCTTTATTTCTGTGAATATCGAATTTAATTCGAGTTGCGTGATGCAAAGAATCAACAATACAAAAAGGATATGTGGATACTTTCTGTCGGATAGTGATGTTACAGCAACAAAAAAAAATAAACATATTGCAAGAATCAACTGCCCATCTACTGTTTACGTGTTATGGCTGAAAGTTAATTTCACACGTATTGTGTGGATGAGTGTTGATCCTTGAAGGCGTTGGATTTGGAACGAAGCTAGTGTTTATTTCCTGGACACACTATCCCGTAAAGAGTCTGAGAATCAATTTTCAGAAAATCAATATATTGCCTCGCGTTCATTTGCCCAACCGCAGCAATCATGAAAAACTGAATAGAGTCCACGTAAACGATGATGATATGCACCTGCATAATGTATAGTGCCATTGGCAACGCGATGATTGAAGGGCTAGAAAGAGATTTAGAAAACAAAGGCTTATGTGCCCATTGGGATTTCCTTAGCATGTTTAAAGTTTAACATGTGTATGGGTAAATGAGTATCTTGAATGTCACTTTCTAAATCACAAATAATTGGTCAGTTGACTTAAGACATCTTTTAAATAAGTTTTTCACAACCTCTTACCTCGAATAGCCTTTTAAAAATAGTGATTGTCAAAACTTGTAGCATGAATGTAAAAAAAAGACAGATTAAATAATCCAAAAGTAAGACTTCGGTGTCCCATTTTCTAATGTCAAAATTTGTTTTCCTGTAAAGTGAGTGCAATTTTGAAATTAAGAAAAAAACAATAAGATAATTTAAATTCGACTGGTCTCGTAATGTTAGACATTGAAAAGGCATTCGATACGGTCTGGCATGAGGGATTGCTTCATAAACTCAAGTCCTTACATTTTGCAATGCCCATAATAAAAATTATGCAAATCTTTCTATCCGATAGAAAGTTTATGGTATTATTGAGTAAAGAGTTTTCCTCTGCACAAGTTACGGTGTCCGGTGTACCACAAGGTTCGGTACTCGGGCCCATACTTTTTAAGATCGTTGTATCTGACCTTCCTCATCTTGGGGATAACGTCAAAACTGCCATGTTCGCTGATGATACAGCCATTTACGCAGCTCGAGTATTGTATAGGGATGTTCAGCGTACCCTGCAAGAGCCTCTAAATAAGCTAAAAGATTATTTCAACAAATGGAAAATCAATGCTCAGAAAACCCAGGCAATTTGGTTCTCAATTCGTCGTAAGCCATGTTTCTTGCCGGGAAATGTTAATCTTCAAATAAGATCAGTCAGCATTGACTGGTCCGAACATTGTAGATACCTCGGAATTATGTTGGATAAAAAATGAGCTTTAATAAACATATATCTACAACCATAAATAAAATAAATAATGTACATAAAAATTCTCTATCCTATGATATCCAGAAAATCTGAACTTAGTAAAGACAACAACATTATTTTGTTCAAATCAATTTTTCAATCCATCCTTCTTTATGGTTCACCTGTTTAGGGCGACTGTGCCAAAACTCATAAATTAAAACTACAAAGATGTCAAAATAAAGTACAAAAAAAGAATAACAATTAAATCATATTCACTCTTATTGCGATAGTCGTTTCACTTCAACGCCAATTGTCGTTTTTTTAGTCGTGTCGCTTTCAAAACAGTATTGCGTAGCTTAAACGCCAGCCTACTCGTCGCTCATAGATTCCACATGCACTCCACTGAAACAGCTGACATTTTGACAGATAAATTAATTGCAATTTTGAAATCAATGAGCAGCCGTTTTTCTTATTAATTTACTATTTTAGTACTTTAAAAGTTAAAAGTTTCTTTATAAGTGAATAAAATTGCATAGTGTGAAAAATGTATAGTGTGGCCAGCTATTTCTCATGGAACAGCAGTGACGATGACGAGAAAGAAAGGAGACAAAAAGATTTGGTAGTGCAGAGACGATTCGTCCGATCCACAGCTAATCCAATGGATTTGCCTGATTCAAAGTAATTTAACAAAGTTGTAATTAGTTATTTGCTTAAATTTTGTTTACTTATAATTGTGTGCAGTATTAGCTTGTAAGTTTTGTATAAGGGTTTTGGTTGTAGTTTTTTTCCCTTAAAAATAATAAATCTTAAATAATATCCATCTTCTTTGTATAAAATTAAATCATAGTTGTAAAGGATTAGAATGTCCTAAATCTCTATAATAGTTATAATATTTGATGTAAACTAGTCTAAGTCGTTACTACTGTACAATAAATAAATGATAATGATGAGCACAAAAACATTTTTTTAAAAAGAGTGTAGACATGGAGGTTATATTTGGAACGCAATATTCGACAAATCACCGCCTGACTCATGGCAAAGTTGGCCCCTTTGACGAAATCATCGATGACATTGTGGTATATTTCCGGCTTTCATGCGAGTGTAATCTCGTTTTACAGTTCAGGAATCGTTCTTGAGTTATTGACATACACTTTTCCTTTCAAAAAACCCCAAAGAAAGAAATGCAATGCGAAAATGTACGTCAAATCGTATGATCTTGTTGGCCAATTCACATCGCCGCGACACGAGCCAATTCTTCATTATGTCGGTCGCTTTGTTGCAGGTTGCACCATCCAGTTAATACCACAGTCATGTCTTCGAAATCAAGTTCAGGAATTTGAGACCAGAAGAAGTTGTTAATCATGTTATGGTAAGAAACGACGTCGACGGTGACCGCATTGCCAGCAGCATTCTCGAAGAAGAACGATACAATCGCACCAAACTCCCCAAATGTGACATTTTTATTTGTTGTGATAGCCATCAAGTTCGAAATGCAGCTCATCGGAGAACAAGATTTTCTTCTAAAAACTACTGTAAGATGCATTTTGCGCATGGGCTACTAACTTCGTATGTTGTATCGTTGGAATCTTTAAGGCATGCAAATGCAAATCTTTAGTCAAAATTCGCTGAAAACTGCTTCATGAAATTCTCGATTGCTGACAACGATGGCGAATCGACTTGGAAGGATTGTGGTCGACATTCTCATTAACTGGTGCAATGTTTTCATAATGTTTTCATGCACAAACGCGGACGCCTCTTTTGGGTTTGAACTCACCCAATCGACTGAAATTTCTTGATTACTCAAACCACTGTACGGCGAGAGGATGCATTATGGTGGGTGACCGAAAAAGCCACGAATTCGGTAGTGGATTCCCCCAATTTCTATGCGCTGGGAACCCGTGTTATTATGTATGACTTAAGATTAATATTTACACAGGACAGCTGTCAAACAACAACGCTGTACAACCGACACAAAAAAATTGAAAAAAGGCAGTCTTAATTGGACACCCTTTAGATTTTTGGCATGTGTTGTCTTTTCTAATTTCACGACTATTGACTGATTCGATTTAACACGTTGGTGCTAACACAAAAAGCCAGCATAGTAGAAGAAGGTAGTCCTGCCAAACTTATTTCGTTTCTCATATTTTTCAATTTTTGAACCAAAAAACAATGTCGATTAAAAGACTGTTATTCTATCCGCTGTCACATGAAGGATATCATTATTTATACGGAATGCCAACCGTTTTGAGCTCCACCACATTGGATGTCACTCATTTCACAGATATGGCGCAACTTATGGATATCAATACCCATCTGTTATATTTGTTTGGCACCGATATCTTTCCCCTGTATTTAGTTCCTTTGCTTTAAGTCAAATAAACCTGAGTTGGGAAAATATTCAATATGGCACATCAGAATTAAGGCCCATCATCCCTTCAGCTTGTTTTGCTGGGATTTTATTTAAACGATTTCTTCACGAACTGCCAATTTTGGGAAGTAGGAGTGAGAAGTGATATTTACATGGTGCGGAATAAAATAGCCTACCTTTTCCAATATTGTCATACGTTTGAATTCGTCCAAGCTGAAGACTTATCTATCTATTTTATCAGCTTTTGCTGCAGATATGTGATAGGTTGAGGACACCTGATTTGAAAAAAAAACACTCCTTTGTCCTATCAATGATGTAATCGCGCACGAAAAAGAATTTAGGTATAGGTAAATAGGATTTGAAGGACTTTTTATTCTATATATAAAACTTACCAGGCTTAGGCACCGTAATATTTGTCCATAAGCAGACAAAGTTTTTATGTATAGCACCATCATCTTATTCAGAAACGCAACAACTGAATTTTTCTTTCTCTCAATATTTTAAACAAGGGATAACATAAATACAGTTAACCCACTTTCCAATTACTACTTTTTAAGTGTGTATAAGTATGTATATGTATATAAACATCCACAAAACCATATTATACGCATACACATTTGGTTGTAAAATAAAAACAAAGTCGTTAAATAGAATCCGAGAGGATATAATGAACAACAAATTGTGGCGCCAGCCCCACGTGCACTCAATAAAATCTATTCTTTTTCATGGTATTAGTGTATACGAGCGTGTGTAGATTTTATTTGCTCATTTTACATTGTTTAGTAAAGTCAAACAGCTTTACCACCCCTGGGACCTCGACGAGGATTGCATGATTCATCGAATTAACTTTCGCTTCAGAACTGAGGGAAAGGTAAGAGTACCAACGAGCTATGACTAACATGCTACGCGTATAACAACTTTTTGAACAAAAAAAACAGCACAACTGTTGTAAATTAAGAAGAAAAGGAATTTTAATTATTTTCCTCGCCGTTATCGATGTCACTATATATTACAATATTATTGATGGCGGAGATTTTACATCCATTCAATGATGAATTTTCAGTTAACTGCGCTCTTTGGGGCGATGATATCATAGTCAGTGCATCATAGTGGAAGGATTTCTTTGTTATTTGATATTCCATACCTAAGAAATGTTATAGGAAGGTTTGTATGGGTTAGTTTAATAAGAAGCTTTCCTCATAATGTGAAGAGTTTGGAGCGATATGTCGACTTTTGACTTATTTTAACCACGGACTATATTTTAGTCTGTCTCTTCTTGTAAGGCCGATTAGAACTAAGTGCAGCACTGAGGGAATATGTTTTTGTGAAAGGGTCACTGTTTGATTTGGAGTAGGTGCGAGGTACGGTTCTTGAATTATCGTAAAATGTTAAGAGAATTTATTTTCCACAAACAAGATATTGCTCACCTATTGTGGGAATAACCTTACAAAAAAAAGTGAAGTTATTGCCCACTCGAGGTGAAGTTATTGCCCGTGAAATTATTTCCCTGCACCAAAAAAAACTAAACTTGTCCTCTTCACTGGGAAACACAATATTCCACACATGGACCCTCCTCAATCAATGGAAAAAACTTAGTCTTTTCAGATGAAGTTAAATACTTGGATCTCATTTTAGATAAAAAAAACTTAACCTAACATCCAAGAAAGAGTTTGGAAGGTTACGGTAGGGCTATTCGCTTGCAAAAAAGCCATCGGTAATAAATGGGGTCTTCAAACCCGCATTACCAACTGGCTATAGATCTCGGTAATAAAACCGATACTTATGTACGGGGCAGTTGTCTGGTGAACAGCCCTAGACAAAGCGATAAATCGCGATGAGTTTAGCAAAGCGAACGATCAGCGTGTCCCTGCATGAGTAGAGCACTGCGCATACTCTCTGCTGCTATGGATATTCTGTTTCACCTGACACCCCTTGAAATCTTTGGTAAGCCAACGGCTACTAGTGGTCGAAGATGAATCGATCCACTTTTACACCTATGGATCCAAAACCGACGATGGGGTTGGTGGAGGTGTCTCTTTTCTTCACCCTAATCACTGCAGTGTGTTAAAGGCGAAAATTATGGCGATAAAAAAAGTCCTTTCGTGAGTGAAGAGGATCGTGATATCCGCTATGGACACCCAAATCTTCTCAGATAGTCAAGCTACGATAAAATCTCTGGATTCTGTCTCAACGTAGTCCTAGACTGGCGATCATCTCTTACGGAGATGGCGGAGCAGTTTAACATTCACATAGAGATATTCCAGGAAATTGAAGGCCTGATTAACTCGGTAAGAAGGAACAATACTGCCCCTTCTATTTGATAAAGGTCAATTAGGCATTCCAATTGCTACATGCAAACTCGAAGACATCGACAGAACTAACTTTAAGTCGACAGGTGGTAACACTTGTCTATCAACAAAATAGATTTGGCCAAAGCTGAATCTGAAACGTTCTACATAAGTGTTTGATCACTTTGAACAGACTGCACATTGGTACTACAATAGTGTAATCACCGGACACTGTCTCATAGGCAAGCGTGCAACATGGCTTGGCATCAATATATATGATTCTGCTGAAGCTGCTCGGACGGGGAGCAGGAAGTGATTATTCTCCACCTTCTCTGCACCTGCCCTGATCTCTCTCAAAGACATAAAGTCTATTTGGGAGCTTTCGTTTATAGTGACCTCAATTAGCTTATAAACATGGACATTAAAAGCCTTTCAAGCTTTATTAAAAGCTCCAACAGGTTCAAGTAGTAGGCAGATAATAGATCCGTGTGGTATCTTATTGGACCTTTTATTGTTCTAAGTGTGTGGGCTTCGGCCGACAACCACTACAATCTAACCCTAAACTATATACCGGAATTCGGTTTGTGGCCAAATCTTAAAGATGGTGGAAAGACGCTCTGTTTCCTTTTTTTTTGAGTCCCTATTCTAAGTGTTTACACCGACGATACTTACACGACACTGACGCGTGGAGCGGGTTAAGTTTCGGTGTAAACTCGTACTATATAAATCTCGCATCTTAAAGTCAATTTTCAAAATCTCAACAAAAAAACTTTTAGATGTACTCGTAAGTACATACAAACAAAATCTATTGATTTTTTTAAGTTTTGGTTTTTTGAAATTTCGTCAGTAATCGACATTTAGGCAGACAACATTCTAAAAACGGGTAGGTGACGCGCAACTTGCGAAATTAAAAAAAAGACTATGGACATATCTTCGACACATGATCTAGAAGGAGTACCCTGGCAACTTCTTTGTTCTTTTTACCTTAACGACGAGGTTATGATATAGACTTGAGTGATCACAACGCTCTCACCATACTGCATCCAAACCGGTCCGCAATACGCTATCCCAAGGCGGCCGTTATTCTAGGTAACATTTTCTTAAGCCCTAACTCAGATGTTTTTAAGTTAAGCTTGCCTAAATATTTAAGTTGCCTTCAAACAAACGCTTGACCTCATGTTTACCTATAAGCAATTTTCATCTGTTTGTTTTCAAAAGACACTAACCATTCTAGTACCAAAAACATGAGATTCTACTACAATGTGCAAGGGGAACAAATTTTGTGACTTTGACAGTCTTTTTTTTTAAATCCCTCCTTCTTTTTCGTTCACAGCTTTCCCACATTAACATACCTTAATATTGCCCGTAGACCCCTAAAAGTTACTATATTTATGATCAGCATCGATAGTAATGTCGATATAGTCATGTTTGTCCGTCCGTCCGTCCGTCTGTCGGCAAAAATTCGGCTTTTAAACTGGGCCTAGAGCGCTGAAATTTTAACCATATACTCTCTAGGGTCCCGAAATAATCAAGTTTACGAATTTTTGAAATCCGCCCACAGACACGCCCACAAACTCAAAAAACAAATCAAAAAATCGAATTTTGAACTAAAAAGCTATTTTTTTTTATATATGATCTATGACTCCTAAAACTGCTCGGGAGATAAAATTTTTAAAATCCGCCTACTGACACGCCCACAATCAAATAAAAGAATTTTATTGAAAAACCAAAGTTTGAGCTAGGGAGCTGACAGTAATAATTATTCTCTAGGGTCCCTTTATGCTCATGTGTAAATATTTTCAAAATCCGCCTACTGACACGCCCACAATTAAAAAAAACCTTTTTTTGAAAATCCAAAGTTTGAGCTAGGAAGCTGAAATTTATAATATATACTGTCTAGGCGCCCTTAATGCTCATGCGTAATTTGTTTTTAAATCATAAATTTTATTGAAAAATCCAAGTTTGAGCTAGGGAGCGTTTTTTCTAACGTTTTTTTTCGATAAAATCATTTAAATGTTATATAACAAAATATGTAGAGCGTTCTTAACTTATGAGGGATAGGAATAAGAATAGGGTATCCAACAGTTCGCCCAAGCGGACTGTAGCCCGTCCCTATGTTTTAAATAAGCCTTTACGAACCTCTAAACGCGTTCCATGGCATTTAAGTTTAGCGGCCTATAATCAAATGTTGTTGAAATGTGAAAATCGATTATAAACTCGATTAAATACTACTTACGGGTGTTTGTTTTTAAGTAAGGTTTAGTTAATGGATGACGACAGTGTAGAGGTTAGTGTGTTGGCTTGTGACCCGTGCGGTGCAGGTTCAATCCCCATGGGGAACAACAACATACGCCACCCATTCACATGCCTCTACACCAAAACAGAGGATTTCTGCCTTTTAGTACAAAAAAAAAAGGTTTAGTTAGAAAGGGCAGTGGCCTACTTCACCAACTTACAAATTTGTATTTACAAGCATTTTTTAACAAAATTTGTGATTTTGTTGATTTATGTCGTTTCACCAAACTGTGGGTATTACAAATTTGTAGTTGTATTCTACAAAGGTAAATTTGTGGGAATACTTCCCTTTTCGTTTCACCAAAAGTTATTTATAGTTGTAATTTACAAGTTACAAATTTGTGAAAAGTTGACTTATTTGTGAGTAGAAAATTATTTTCAAAATTTGTGTAGTATGTGAGAATATTTTACAACTGAAAGTTGACGTGTAATTCCTCCTACAGGTTTTGTTTCATATTGAAAGTAATCGAAAAAATGTGTTTGCAACGAAGGCATAGTAGAAGCGATAGTAGCGAAAGTGACGATCATGTTTTAATTTTAAGAAAAAAATGTAATTTCGGAGTTATTTAATTTTAATGAAAAATTTCGCCTGACTCGATGCAAGTCAGAGGAAATAATTGCAATTATTGGGCCACAAATAGTTTGAATCTGCATATGTGGACAGACATGGACAGCACTGCATACATTTTATGTTGGTATGTGCGCCGGACTATACCTTTTACAACGCATATGTGAATTGGCCGGGAAGTGTGCACGAATCAATGGTATTACGAAGAAGTCACTTTTTTCAAAATTTAAAAGTGGAATTCGACCTTTTTCTCATTATGTTTTGCTTGGGGATACAGGATATCCTTTAAAGGATTGGTTAATTAACCCCATTTTGAGAAACCCAACTCCTGAAGTTGATCGTTATATTCGTGCACATAAATCAACTCGCAGAATAATAGAAATAGATAAATTTCCGTGTCTGACGCACTTACGATTGCAATCCATGAAAGCAGTTACTGTTATAAAATGTTGCATCATCTTAACCAACATTTCCCGACAAGCGCGATAGATAATATTATCGAAATGTTCACCACCACTGAGGATTCAAACGACGCAGATACTCAAAATGCTGAAAATTAGAATATTTTTTTAATCACTTCGTTAGCAAATATCATATTAAATAAGGAGACTTTTGAACTTAAAATGAAATATATGTTTATTTATTTTATTTTTATTTTTAGTTATTCAAGGCATTCAACTGCAAATTATAAATTTCGAATTGAAGCCTCATTTTCTTCAAACGAAGAATATTCGCTTGGTCAGTTAGCATTTTGTTGTTGCGCTTGGGCTTTTTTGATGATACTTGAGGTCTGATTGAATTAAAAAATCCGTACATATATTTTTAAAAATAATTGTGAGAAACAAGCATTTGCATTTACCTTATTTCGCCTTCAATATCCCCCACGTTTGCGCACTGGGGTGGCAGTACCCCTTTAGTAGGTACTGATGACGACTCGTCAACTATGCCTTGAACTGTTGGCGATTCTTTAATTCAAAAATGATATTATCGAGATTGGTTGAAATGCGACTAGTGCCACCTTCGGAACCAGTCTTCTTTGAATTATCAAGTTTAAGCTAAAATATAAAAAAAATTAAAAAATTAAATTTATATGTACCTACATACTCGTATTATGTACTTGCCAGAGTAGCCCGTTTTTAATTTTGCCACGCAATATCTCGAAGATATTTCCAATTAAAATATCTTTCCACGCGTTTACTTCACTCAAATAAAACCTCCTTCTTTTCTCTATTCAAGGAGAAAAAAAAAATCTTATTTTGCTCATTCAGTTTAATTCCGGGATTGCACGACGATATTCCACAAATTTGTGAGAAAACCCTTGTGGATTACACATTGCACAAAAACCCGGTGCAACAGGAATTTTTACTTTTTAATCAACATGTTTATTCTTACAATTTTTTTGTTGTCTAATCACAAATTTGTGGGTTCATATATTTGTATTTGGTGAAACAGAGAACCAGATTACAAATTTGTAATTGTGATTCACAAGTACAAATTTGTGGTTATAATTTGTAGTTTGGTGAAATAGGCCCCAGGTAGGGTGTTTCTGGTAAAGGCCGGGCTCTCCAATTTCAGGTTGTGATTCTGTGAGGTGACTGAAGCTCAACAGCCTCAATCAGATCCCGGCGGAACGTGTGTACCTACGTTGAGTTGAGGGCTGCTAGGCGCTCGGGAAGCAATGGGGATTTTGACCAATGGTTGCCTGAGGTCGTTGACGAACGATCTGTAAGGATTATCCGAGCCATACGAGGCTGGTTTAATGAAAATATGCACATGCATATTGAATTAAATAAATTTTAAAACAAAACGTTTGTACCAGAAACTTTATTCTAAATATTACATGGCGCATTTACACGAATTTCAGGTACAGGTAGGTATACAAATTAGGTTGAGTACTTAAAGGAGATTTAAATGAACTGCCTTCGATTTTGTTTGTTTTTAAAACTAAATTATATACATTCTTGCCTTTGCCGCCTGAAGTACGACTGATCAAATGTCACAATAGCTGCATTACCTATACCAAAGAAGGCTCCTCAAAAATGTTCATCGATTAGGGTTCCCATTAAAACAGCTCTCTTGCCCTTTAACGTTTCACATTAATAACACTACGAACTTACCTTTAAAGCTTGCTTCTTAAATGTTAAAAGCCCATAAATGTAAGAGCTGACCAATTTAGCTAAGTCAGGTCTTTATTTGAAATTGTATTACATCATAACAGTCCTAATAAAAATCCTTTAAATGCAATTAAAAATTAAATGCTGCTTTTCTGTTTTGTTTAATTACCATAAGGAGTCAAGTAATTTTGTATTCGTCACCCCAAAGGCAAAAACACAGGGATCCCATTAAACGGTCGATTTAATTTTTACGACTGTCATAAAGGTGAAAAGTGCCGAGTACGGATGACATTAACGTGCGGCCTAACAGTTTCATTAATGTCACTTACAAGATATATATGTTAACGTTAATTTTATTACCTCAAAATATGCGCACTCCACTCAATGTTCTTCTTTATTTGTTTTGCTTTCCTCAACCATTTAATTTATTTTGACTAATTACCTTCTTTCATTTGTTTTTCATTACAGGTATGTACACAGTTCCTATTGAGTACCATTCTCAATTCAAAATAAACAAATTTAATTTGGGTAAGAGTCCGCTCTTATTCCGTACCAGTTTGGAGACTTCTGGTAATGGTGGGTGTTATGATGAATCACTAAGAATGAGCGCAACTTTATTATGTAGGCACACTTCAAGTTACGAGTAGTTCACACTAATTAACCAACAAATAATCGCCACCAAATAATGATTTTACAAGAGTATGATTCTTGTTGGTTCCAGTTTGATTGATGGCTAATAACTTGTTTAGGTTATAGTAACGGGCGTGTTTCCATCGAGATGGTGCTTAGGGTGTTGGGCGGGGCAAACAGACAAACTTGACGCCATGGAAATTGGCGACAGTGCTATGCCTCCGGCGGCAATAGCAGCGAACGTTTGTGGATTTGAGTGAACTTGAATTATTCAAGCATGAAATTTAGATCAGGTTGTGTTTAATTAAATAATTTATCCTTGAAACAAGTTTTATTTGATTTATTAATATTTGTTAATAAATAAGTTAACAGATTAACATTAGATACATGACAGCTTCTACTCCTCATTTATAGTCATAGCTTGTAACGTAGGAAATAATTTATAGCCAGCGCTACAAAATTTTACACTGTAAACAAAAACAAACTAAAAGTGAGGATGAACATGTCAGCAATGCTGAGTCAGCACAAAAGTGAATATAAGCATAGGGACGGATTCAGTCCGCTTGGGCGAACTGTTGGATACCCTATTCTTATTCCTATCCCTCATAAGTGGGCGTGACAAAAGTCTAAGTATGGTTGAATTGTTAAGAACGCTCTACATATTTTGTTATATAAAATTTAAAGATTTTTATCAAAAAAAAACGAAGCTTTTGTAAAAAAAAATGAGTGTGCTTAAGACCATACGACTGAAGTAAAACTTCTTTCGCTCTATCTAATTTAAATTGTGGGCGTGTCAGTGGGCAAAAATATTTACACATGAGCATCAAGGGCCCCTGGAGAGACTTTGTTTTTTTTTCTAAATTGTTGGCGTGTCAGTGGGCGAATTTTGAAAATATTTACAAATGAGCATCAAGGCCCCCGGAGAGTCTATATTATAAATTTCAGCTCCCTAGCTCAAACTTTGGTTTTTTGCCGTCCGACCTGAAAATCTGACGATGACGGTGGCGCTCTATATTTCCAACTAATGAACTGCGATTCATGGACACAATGACTTTACTCACTTCCGATAAATTCCATCTGTTGGCAACTGTTTTAGATATAGCTTTATCCTTTGGATCGGTTTGGATAGATGATGAGCTTAGTATTGCCCTCTATTGAGGAGATTCAAGGGTGTTTACCAATTCCACGAACCTTTCGCCGACTAAATTGTATGGGTTGTAACAAAAGAGTGTACGTTTGTCTACACTTCCGTTACACCATAAGTCCACATTGGTCTACACTTTCGTTGCGCCAGAAGTCAACATTGGTCTACACTTTCTTTGCGCCGGAAGTCTACATGGGTCTACACTTCCGTGTCGCATTCACCAGCTTACTCCCCAAGTCAAGCGTGCTTAAAGAAGTTTTACTTCCAAAACGCTCCCTAGCTCAAACTTTGGTTTTTCAATGAAATTGTTTTATTTAATTGTGGGCGTGTCAGTAGGCGGATTTTAAAAATTTTATCTCCCAAGCATTTTTCGGAGTCATATATCATATATAAAAAATTTCAGCTTTCTAGCTCAAAATTCGATTTTTTCGATAAATTTGTTTTTTTTTGAGTTTGTGGGCGTGTCTGTGGGCGGATTTCGAAAATTCTTAAACTTGATTATTTCGGGCCCCTAGAGAGTATATGGTTAAAATTTCAGCTCTCTAGGTACAGTTTAAGGGCCTGATTTTTGCCGACGGACGGACGGACATCGCTACATCGACATGCCGATAATAAATATAGTATCTTTTAGGGGTCTACGGGCAATATTAAGGTATGTTACAAACTATGCGTCAAAATTAATATACCCTTAGAATAGGGTATAAAAAGTTTTGGAATGTCTGCAATTAAATGAGACTTAAGTGGGTATCCGAACCTTAGCTAGAATTTAAAGTGTCTGAGCTTAGGTTCGGAAATTAAATAAATTTATTACCGCGCAACCATCCACACTTATTCGCTCACAGTGAATAAATAGTAGAAAGGACAATTGATTCGGAAAATAAAAATTACATACATACGTTATACGGGAATAATAAATTCATTCACATTTTAGTATCAACAGAAATCAGATGTTTCACAAAATAGTAGAAACAACGCCGCTTTTAGTTGAGCATTGCGTATGATCCTATATGTTCGAAGTCCATTGTAAGTACCGGTAAAACGCGTCTATAGCGATAGCCATCGGCACCAGCGTCACCAATTTTGAGGTATGTAAAATTGAACTGTCAAATTCGCTTACTCTGCGGCCATGCATTGAGCGACGAAACAGAATTTAAAACATATGAAATCGTATGGCTGTGGCTGCGTAAGCCCTGATCGAGTTTGTTAAGCTTTAGAGCGACGTCGCTCTGCAATCAAATCTGTTTCAATTTGTAAGTGTAGCTGTGAGCGAAGACATGATAAAATGGAGAAAAAAGCATTTAGTCAGAAAATAAGCAGCAAATCAAAGGATGATACTTACATACAAAGGTATTCCCAAAATCGGTTTGGAAATTTTGCGAAGATTTTTATAAAAGTGATAAAAATTACCATAAGCTGACCTTTCTTAATTTTTAGGGTGTATACCAAATCTTCCTTTTCCCGATCGAATAAATCTATTAATATGAACACGACTTTCAAGTAGAAAGCTACGAAAAACAGCACTAGACAATAGCATTCTCGCAACTAATTGCTCGGCGATGACGCTCAATAAATTTCTACCCATCGCTCAGAATGGTCGCTCAATCGCCCAGCCGCTCGTCGCTCGCTGCGTGGCCGCAGCATAAACCCGTTAAAAACAACTTCAAGTTCCTACCTTCTCAATATCCCATTACACAATGCACCCATCAAAAGTTCAAGTGTAGCTTTACTAGGCCTTCGTTTATACAAGCCCTCCAAACTGACCTAAGTTACACCTAACTGCTTTAAAAAGTCAGGAACAAATAAAGTTTATGGTATTGTTCAGTAAAAAATAAGTATATATGAACAATTTAACCACCACGGCGATGACAATTTAATTTCTAAATTATACTGGTCTAATTACTTATGAATGTTTGATATGCAATTGTGAAGGAATTGGTATCCAAATAACTCACAGCAGATCTTCAACACACAGCGTTAAATAACACTCCGGAGGGATTAGCGATACAATTAAACTTAAATCGTTCACCTCGCTGAGGAACACAATCGCATTACCCTCCCCTACTCAAAATTTCTGCTTGTATCTAACACCTTTTTTTAGCATCTAATTCTCCTCGGAGGGCATGACAAAACCTAATTAAACTCGTGCAAGTAGAATAATGAAATAAGGTACAAAACAAAGAGATATTTCTTCAACCAGTTGAACGGGATTCTTAATTTCACAAATGATGCTAGAGAACCGTAAAGGAACGAAGATGGAAGAGGAAACATTTTTTGAGAAAATGTTAAAGTCACCCAGCTTCATATTTTACACTCCTGCATCTTGGTGTTTGTGGTTTGGTGTAATTTCATAAGCACATCTCCAAGGACTTATGTTTCCACTGGAATTTATCTGTTGCAAAATTTGTTTTCACGATAAGAAGCAAACCAAGTGGGTGGCGGAGTGGATTGTAGTTTTTCTTCGCTGCTGCTTATTTTTTTCATGTTTTCCTTTGTGATGATGATTTATTCCAGAGTGAAATTTATGCTTGTTTCTAATACTTCTGAGAGTTACCGCGTGTAATTTTCTTGTATTAAATGCTTCCTGGCAAAACTTTGTAGGTAGTACCTATAAGCAAAATGAGTTTAAAATGCTTTGGTGAAGGATATGGATTATAATAATCGATTATGATTTGGGGCGTGATTGATGATATTTTTGAAAATGAAGATAACTTAAATAACTAACAGGAAAATTAACCAACGTCAATTTTTCCCAACATTTAATTAAAGCAAGCATTTGCAGTAGGCAAGGACTTTTTGAAGTGGGCTGAATGGCTGCTCAGACGAGGAATCTGAAACATGGGTCTGCTGTCAAAATACAGACAGGTACACAGATGTATAGGCGCTTTGTGCATACATCGGACAGGCTGGCGACGATTGTCAATTCTGTGTATTTGCTCATTCGTGTGTTTACTTTTCAGAAACACTTATAAAAAGTTGTACCTTGTATTTAATTGTGCAAAAAATAAATTGATTTAAAATTAATTGCAGTGTTTTTTTTTTAAAGAAAGACGAAGAAGAAATACATTTATTATATGCGTTCTTAAATGAAAAAACCGTTCAGTGCAATTGTTTAAGAACAGAAAACCCAGTTGGTATGGTATTTATTAAATCCAATTTTTTTTATCTAAAAGTTTTTTCACTGTCCCAGCTCGCGCGAAGGTCTGACAAACATCAAAAAGTATCAATTGTCATGAGAAGCTTCTCAATTTGCCGTACGGAATCGGCTTTGAATTGTAGGTCCCTTCCACTTCAAACAAGCAAATGGTTGGAGAAGTAAGGTTTTACGCCCTGCCCTGTATGGGACGTTAATGCCTCTAATTTATTTATTTGATTTTAATTTTTTTTAAACACTTATAGTGGAGATTTAACATATTCCATAAACTCTGCATGGCTTCGATGAGTTTTCCTGGTCCATTGTAAACACAAAATTACAAATAAATAAAAAATTAAGTACAGTTTGCATGTACAAGGTGGCGCAAAAGTAATGCTCCTATCAGAAAATGCTATAAATTTAGCGATTGGCCCCTAATGTCAGTTCTGTTTTGACATTTGTGTAGTAAACACATGCGAAATACACGTTAATAAACAATGTTACGCTACACTGCTCCAGAACGCGGAATATTGGTGACTATTTATTTGAGCAATAATCGGTCGGTGACCAAAAAACATCGGAAGGTTATTTTTGCGCCACCTTGTATGTATAAATAAATAAATGTAAAGCGTGAATCTGTATCGCGCAAAGTTGGATGTTGATCAACTTTCCGTTGTAGAATAAGATTCAGATACACATCAGGCATTTTTCTTTTTCTTTTTAGCTCAGAGCAGAGCCTAAGCTGTCAAAAAAAAGTTCGTGTTACTTTTTTAGGTCTGACACATCAGAGTATTCAAATTGTGTTTCTTTTTTCTTTCAGAGCTTGATCAGAGCTCCATGAGCTCAGAATAAATTGACTGCGCCGACTGATTAAAAAATTGAACAGACTGAGAGGACTGAAAATAAACGAAAACGAAATCTAAATCAAAAACAATTAAAAATAGGGTCCGGGTTCTTTTTCTGGTGAAGAAAATATTTCAATTTAATAAAATAATTTCTATTTAAAAAAATAAATTTGATTTCTAATTAAATGATAACTGAGTGATCTGCTGTGTTTTATAAAGAAATTTCTATAAGATTACAATTTTGTGAATTTATTAAACCGTCTTCATCTGGATGTAATTTTAAGTATAACTACTCCAAAGCTAATTTTAATAGCATTTCGAATTACCTAAATAGCACTGAATGGTTAAATGTTTTTAGTAGCCATAATTTAAATGATTCCTTCAACCTTTTTACGGAAATCGTTAGAGTGGCAATCGATATGTTTACGCCGAAAGTAAAAGCCATAACTGGCACCAAACCTATTTGGTTCAATAAAAGGGTTATAAATCTTAACAATAGGAAAAATAAGATCTACAAACAGTTTCGGAAAAACAATAATGATCATGAGCTCTATACCCAATACCGTCGACTCCAGGAGCAATTTAATGTTTTAAATAAGTTCCTGTATAGACAGTATGTTCTATCAGTTGAGTCAAATTAAAGGAATAATAGCAAATGTTTTTGGAAGTATATCAATAATAAAAAACAATCAATTGGTATTCCAAAAATTATGCGCCAAGATGACGAAACTTCTTCAGGCTTATTATCAATTTGCAATATGTTTGCTAAGCACTTCCAATCGGTCTATACTTCCTCCAGATCTTCTTTTTTTAGCGATAGTTCAATGTCAAATAATTCTTTAAATCTTGGCACATTCGAATTTTCGTCTTCTGAAGTGGAATTAGCACTTTCCCTTTTGAAGACCGATACAAATCCTGGTGTCGATGGAATTCCGCCAATTATTCTTCGTAACTGTTCTTAGGCGTTTGCTGTACCTCTCTGTTTAGTATTTAATCAATCCATTCAAAATGGGGACTTTCTCAAGGTCTGGAAAAATTCTTTAATTACACCTATTTTTAAATCTGGTTCCAGACATGATATCTCTAATTATCGCCCAATCTGCAAAATTTCAACTATAGCCAAGCTCTTCGAAAAATTAGTGTCTGATAAACTTGCACCTATCCTCAAGAATTACATCTCTCCATTTCAGCATGGTTTTGTGGCTGGTAGATCAACTTTAACTAATCTCTCAATTTTCTGTAATCAGGTTTTAAACGGGTTGGAGAAAGGTTTTCAGTTTGATGTCATATACACTGACTTTTCCAAGGCCTTGATCGTGTAAATCACGCTATCTTACTGCAGAAACTGGCAAGACTCGGATTTCATTCCAATCTGTTGAAGTGGGTTAGCTCATATCTTACGGAGCGTATTCAGTTTGTATGCTTAAACGACATTCGGTCAACACCGGTACAAGTTACTTCAGGTGTACCTCAAGGTAGTCATCTTGGCCCCTTACTCTTCCTGTTATTTATTAACGATATTCCGGAAATGTTTCAGAATTCTCAATGTTTGATGTTTGCCGATGATTTGAAAATTTTTCGTCAAATAACATCGGTGTTAGATTGTAGACTTTTACAAGATGATCTTGATAGACTCTCAAATTGGTGCCATAACAATGACCTGCACTTAAATGTATCTAAACGTCAAAGCCTTACTTTTTGTCGTAATCTGTCCCCAATTCCTGTCTCGTATATGATTAGTGATGTTCCGTTATCCAGTATACGATCAAAAAAAGATCTTGGGATTATGTTTGATCAGAAACTGAATTTTATTGAACATATTGAGTTTCTTGCTGCTAAGGCCAACTCAATGCTAGGATTTATATTGAGAAATTCAAAGGAATTTCAGGATCCTTATAGTCTCAAATGCCTCTTTTTGCGTTTGTTAGATCTCATCTCGAGTACTGCAGCATTGTCTGGAATCCATTTTATGAAGTTCATTCCTTCAGAATTGATAGGATCCAAAAGTGTTTGACTAGAGTTGCAGTAAGACGGCTTCGTTGGAATATTGAAATGCCTTCCTATGATACTAGGTCTAAACTACTAGGAATTTTACCTCTATCGACTCGGAGGAAATACTTATCAATAATATTTGTGAGGGATCTAATTACCTCTCATATCGATTGCCCCTTTCTGTTATCACAAATTGGTTTTTATGCTCCGTCGAGAGCACTCAGATATCGTCATGTATTTTACGTACCCTTTCATAGGGCTAACTATGGTTATATTGAACCTATATCTAGATGTCTACGAGAGGCTAATAATTACTGTGATTTATTAGAATTTCATCTTTGTAGGTATTCTTTTAAAAACTGTTTAATATTAGCATTAAGCAACTCTGGTGGTAGCAGATAGGTATTTATTTTTTGTATTATGTAATCTAAAGAGAACAGTGAATGTTTACCCATTTGATGAAAATAAATAAATAAATAAATAAATTAAAACACTCTGAGCACGCTTGGTTCAGAGCATGTTCTACTTCCTCACGCTCTGTTCTGTGCTCTGCTCTGAACTAAAAAAGAAAAAAACGCCAATTGTGTTCGAACATACGGCATACACATTTATTTAACTTTTAACAGCTTCGGCTTTAGATGCAGATGCAACTTTCAGATTCTCATTCTGATTAGGGTTTATCGCTTTGTACTTCATAATTCATTTTTGTATTCATTCAGTATTCATTTAAGATTGATTCAGAGGACATATACGGTCTACTAGCTCAAGAATTCTCACAGGGTTTTCGAAAAAGAGGAGTAAACTGCTGTTACCGGCCATCATTTAGGGCGAGTTATGGGACAAGAAGAGAACCCATGCCCAGTCAACGAAAAACCGGTTCCACCACCCAGTATTGAAGACGTTGGCAATGCTGTAAAATGCCAAGAAACAATAACGCCGCTGGTGTTTTACCAGTGGAGCTCTTCAAATACGGAGGATGTATTTTGGTAGGGTACATGCACCAAATCAAGTGTTGGTTTAAGAGAGCATGCGCAATCACTGAACTTTCGCTCCTTATGCCCCATCTACCAGAAATACGATCCCTGCTTAATGTCGCATATACGATCCTATCCAACATACTGTGTGAACGTCTGAAGCCGTTGTGCAACACACTAATCGGTAAGTACCAATGTGGCAGTGGCAGATCGACATTAGAAAAAATTAATGTTCACACGTAGGAAAACACGGGAAAGTAAAGTGAAACTCAAATCGAGACCTGCCATCGGAGTCCCGGCAAAACTAATCCAGTTGTGTCGCGTGATGCTGGCGACACACTTTGCAATTTGCTGAATGAAAACAGCTCTCCCCCTTCCTAACTATTCCAAACCTGAACCGGATTTCGGCAAGGAGATACGCTATCATATGACTTCTTCAATATTGTTCTGAGGCAGACAGTGCGCGGGGAAAGTGTCGACACGAAAGGCATCATCTTCCACAGATCCATTCAACCAATGGGATAGCGATCTGGGCGAGCCGTTGTAGAGGATTTCATGGTGATTTGAGAACAGGCGAAATTGGTTGGCCTTTTCAACGAGTACAAAATAAAGTATGTATGTACTTGCTTTCAAAAAAACAAACAAACACCCGTCCGTTGAGGTAGTATGGAAGTTCGCCTAAATCGGATTAAGCATCAACTCCGCGAATGACACCTTAGTGGAGATCCGACGGAGAAATACTTCAGAAAACTTCAATTTGGCAAAACAAATAGATTCAAAACTACCAACCCTCCAAGCTCTACAAAACAACTCCTACTGTCAGTTCTGCTTTATGACACCGAGTTCTGAATGATAAATAGGAAAGTAGAGTAGATAATATTTTGAGAGAAAAATATTAGGTATGTCTGATATTTGGCACTTTGTGCGAGGATGGCGAATGTATGAGAAGAACTCGAACTCTCTGAGCTGTACGAAGATGTCTATGAATGAATGAACAAAAATTAATCCTACAATGTCTTTGCAAGTAGGTACTCATTGCAATAATGCAAGTAAAATGTTCTTCATTGCTAAAATGCTGAGTATGCTTTAATCAAAATACAAAATAGTTTTTATTTTCCAGAGCAAGAGAGAGACGGGGGAAATTACATTTGAAAATTAAAACGCACTTAGGTACAAAGTTGCAAACGTTTTTTTTAAGGAAATAAGGATTTTACGTTTAGAAACATTTAAAATCCTGCATACTTGTATGCACCCTTATGATATGTTTATGAGGCTAATGTCTTCTTCAATAAATCCACTTATTGAAGACATTTATATACATAATATAATAATTATACGCCCTGGGCGAAAATCTACGAAATTGCCTTCCAAACAAATCACTCTGCCTTATAAAGGACAGGAGAGTTGAACAACATCAAATGTAGCTATTGCGACATTGGCATAAGCTTCAAATAATATTCTTAGCCTTTAATTTAAGGTAGCCAATTTGAATTTGACCCTTGCAATAAATGATTCATGTTTCCAATTCAAAATCTGACTTTTATAATGAAGGTATAAATATAGATATCCCGGGCCCAAAAACTTAAGTTTCCACACAAAGACATATCTCATTCATTTCTGTGTAAGAATGCACTGACGGTCGCGAAGGTTTTTGAAATAAAACCTCTATTCATAGAATTGAAATAGTTTCGGATTTTCCGAAACTATTTTCAAAAATGAAATTCATATATAGGTACTTTAATGAAAATTCAACAAACTTTAACCACAGTATGCCACGCAAATCTAAAAATAAAAAACCTAAACATTTATGTAGGTTTTAATTTCATTCCTTAATCCATTATTTATTAGTGCTCCTTAAAATAATATCCCGAACTTTCTTCTTGAGCCTTTTCTTATATTTTATGTGTAGATCGCATGAGGCCTTTATGCCAATGGAGTTTTCATTAGGTACAAAATTATGAAATCATAAGTATGACAAATAGCATACAATTTATTTCCGGGCATACCGACCCTGAAAAATTAAATAAAAAAGAATTTACCTAAAAATTTATGAAACGATTTTTCCACTCGACTCGGTTCGTCGTAAATAAATTATTCACTTTAAGTAGGTATTCTAGACATTTTCTTTCAGTGGTATCTGTTCGATAGGAGTATCTTTAGCTCGTGATGATATTTTGTTCAGGTGTTTAAAAATGTTCATATAATACTGTCATTTTTGCTGAACAGATTTAGAAAACTTAAATTATCAAAATTCTCTCGAAGGTCTATGCAGCTTGGTATCTACTATATAGTCAATCAATTTTCTGTATGAAGATGCAGCTTAAAACTGGCATAAATACTTACAGTCATATTACTAAAAAAAATCTATCCGAACACTGCAAACTTGCTTTTCTTAACTAATCATATTGTTCCTGTGTTTACAATTCGCGCATTATGCCTTTACGCACGGCAGCACTTCGCCAAGTTTTACTCAAAAATCAATTATATATGTCATATTTCATCAGTTGACACTAATTTCTGTGTATTCTTCTTTCTCTCTTACGTTATGATATCATAATCCTACCACTTCGCTGCATTCCTACTTGTCTGTCTGTGAGGTTCACGGGGTTCGTTTCTGTGTAAGACTATGGTACTATGATACACTGGATAGAACGCAATAAGAAAGTGCAAAATGAATAATATGAGATGATAGTTATCTCTCATCTATGCAGTGTTTCCACACATGCAAGGGCTTCATCTCAACTTGGGAATACATGAACTACATTCTGAAAATGTGTGGAAGTTACCCGCTCGTTATCACATGTCAGTTAAAGTTAACACATATTTATAAATAAGAAGTAGCTGCTCTTTGGTGTTTAATAATACGGGAGCTAGTTGTTAAGTTAGGTTAGGTTAGCGGTTGGATATAGTATTTCAGCTACACCACTGTTCCTTAGCTAGCTGAGCTTGGAATTATTGTTTTTTGAAGGAGTAGCCTTCAATTATTTGTTGCACTAAAAAATGTCTTTAAATTCAAGAAAGGAAAAAAACTGTTCAAATAAAAACGTTATAATATTCCTTTATTTGCTGATATGTTGATCAGCGGGGATGAACATCACAAACTTGAATGCCGCAAATTTCTCTACAAGCCAACCTCGTAATCTCGGTACATAGATCTAGCATAATACATCAGCTGGATTTTTATTCTTAATTTACATAAATAGTCATTGACCCTAAATTGCATGATATAAAATAAATTAACATCGTAATTGTAATAGAATACTACGTTCTCAAACAATGCCCCTGCTGCGCTGGCTGTTGTTAGAAAAGGATGGTTGTGCGTTGTTGTGTGTTCGACTGAATCAGCCTAATCCTCGATGATTTTTGCATGCCGCCTTCTGACAGTTCTGTTTCTGTATTGATCGTGGCTTAATACGTGGTGCGTGATTTTCTTGGTTGAAAAATAATAAAGTTTCATTTGCTGAAGTTGCTTATATGCAAAATTAAGTGCAGAGTTTTTTCGTTTGTGAGCTGTTCCTTGGAGCTATTTGTTTGAAGTGTGAAACTCAGTCCGAGTTTACATTGTTCTGCCTTTCAGCAAATAGCTTCGTGTACACTCACATGTTTCCAGCCCCTACTCCTGGTCTATCATGTGCGTGAGCCCTTCGCGTAATTTTCACCCTTAGTGGTTAGCAAAGTGCTTCTTTTGTTGGGAACCAACATGCTCCCGCCTCCGGCCGGCCGTGTTGAAGTTGTGTCTCGTTTGGGCTGTGGTGTCTCGGGATCGTGAATTGCTCATGTGTTGTTGTAGTTTCCTTTTCGCCATGGTGTTCCTCGGTTGCATTTGAGGTTAGGATCGAATGCAGATGCAGAGAGTGAAAACAAAAAAATATATTAGTGTTATGCATTTTAAAAGAAATTAGAGTAATAAGTTCAAAGATTTCTAGTTATCTGCCTAGCTGCAAAAAACATCTATGTACATATTAGGGTAAGTTGGGTTATGGGGTTGTTTTGTTTTTCATAATGGTGTTGGTTGTTGTTGTTCAATTGTTGATTGTTGTTTAATTTTATATGTTATGTTTTACTGTGAGGGTTTGAGTTTAAAGTTCGATTAAAATTGGTTTCATGGATTTCAGATTCATTCATAGTTCATGTTTCTTTGCATTGTTTAATTTTATTCGATTGCGGTTGATATCGGCAAGGGGGATATTTTCGCGATTGGTCGTTTAAGTAGCGACTTTTCTGTCTTAATAGTCACCACGCGCGTAAGACCATCAGACCCGGGGTGTAGCTCAATAACTCGCGCGAGTAGCCATGAGGAAGGTGGGAGATTGTCTTCTTTGACTAATACAATGTCATTAATTTTAATGTTTGGCTGCGTTTGCAACCATTTTGGTCGATGTTGAAGTAAGTGGAGATATGTTGAACTCCACTGTTTCCAGAAGTCATGCATTAATCGCTGCATGTACTTCCATCTGTCCAGGTTGTTGAGTTTTCTTTCTGTCAGATTCCTCTCTGGAGGTGTTAGCAGTGGTGCCCCGATTAAAAAATGTCCTGGTGTAAGTACGCTTAAGTCGTCTGGATCTGATGTCATGGGACAAAGTGGCCGTGAGTTGAGGCAAGCTTCAATCTGGGTCAGTACGGTTGCATACTCTTCGAACGTCAGTTTAGCCGACCCGATTGTTCGTTTTAAGTGATGCTTAATGCTTTTCACGCCTGCCTCCCACAGTCCTCCGAAGTGTGGCGAAGAGGGTGGAATGAAGTGCCACGTTGTGCCTTGCGATGCCAGATTGTCTGCAATTTCGGCTGACCATTCGGAGCTTATAAACTTTGCTTCTTTTCTCATTTCGTTATTCGCTCCCTTGAAGTTGGTGCCGCAGTCGCTATACATATTGCTGCAACTTCCTCGACTTGCCACAAATCTTTTCATAGCTGCAATAAATGCTGCAGCGCTAAGATCACCGACCAGTTCAATATGTATGGCCTTTGTGGCCAAACAGACGAAGACGGCTATGTATCCCTTGGTGGATCGGTTGCATCTACCACGCCATAGCTTAATTTCTATTGGTCCCGCATAATCAACACCTGTATTTGTGAATGGTCGCCCGACCTTGACACGCTCAGCTGGGAGGTTGCCCATTAGTTGTTGCTGCATTTGCGCGCTGTAGCGATGGCAGCGAACACATCTATGAATTGTTGATTTGACAATTCTTTTCAGATTTGTGATCCAGTATGTATTCCGTATGTCAGCCATCGTTATCTGCTGCCCACCATGTAACGTGCGTTGATGCGCGTCACTAGCCACTAATCTAGACAAATGGTGAGATTGGTGAAGAATAATTGGATGTTTTTGATTGAATGGTAGTGCTGAGTTGAGCAACCTACCCCCAACTCGGAGCAATCCATCTTCGTTCAAAAATGGATTCAAATTGCGGATCAAACTTCCCTTTGGTAGTTGCCTTCCTTGCCGAAGTGCCTTGATTTCCTCCTGAAAAATTTCCATCTGAACGAGTTGGACAAGCTTGTCATGTGCTAAACTGCGTTCATTAGCTGTTATTGGATGAATGTTAATCATCATTTGATTTTCTTTATTTTTTAAGTTAAACATATATCGCCTCCATATAGCTATGTTGCGTATGAGACGTTGGAGAGTGGAAAACCTTGTAACAAATTCATTGTTGAGGACAGTACAATTGCATGCTAGTTGAGCAATACTTAATGGTGTCTTAACAAGTTTGGTGTTGTAGAACGATGTCCGCGTGTCTTGTCCCCTTTCTTTGCTTTTGCTCTCTAGATTGGTTTCTGGCGGAATTGTTGTTGGGTGTTTGTCCGGAGAAAAATTATGTAGAAACGATGGCCCAGGCCACCACAAGTCATTCCTGAGAAGCTCTTCCGGATGAAGTCCGCGAGATCCAAGATCCGCTGGGTTGTCCTTGCTACCTACATGTCTCCATATTGTATTGCAGGTATGCCCTTGGATTTCGGTAATCCTGTTGGCTACAAATGTGGTACGTGTAGCTGGAGATCCTTTAATCCATGCTAAGGTGATCATGGAATCGGACCAGGCAAACGTTTCGGCCTCTTCGAGTTGCATGGCATTGATGATCCTGTGCAGAAGTTTTGCCAATAGTACTGCCGCACATAGTTCTAAACGCGGCAATGATACCCGTTTTAAAGGAGCCACCTTCGTTTTAGATGCTACCAATTGGATGTGTTCCTGGCCGTTTTTGCAGACCCGTGCGTATATCACCGCTGCATAGGCTCTTTCTGAGGCGTCACTAAAACCATGGAGTTGCACCTGGCATGAACTCCCGTATCCTATCCACCGTGGAATTTCCACCGCCTCCAGCGCCTTGAAACTTTGTCGCAGTTCAACCCAAGGTCCTTCTATATCTGGAGTAATTGTGGAATCCCGGGATAGTTCAGATGCCCACAGCTGCTGCAAAATCAACTTAGCTTTGACTATGCATGGGGCGATCCATCCTAAGGGATCGAAAAGGCGTGCGATGTCTGCTAAAACAGATCGTTTTGTGTGTTTTTCCACATTGGGTAAGTTGATTGCAAAAGTGAATGTATCTTTTGCCGGATGCCATTGGATACCCAAAGTCTTAATGACACCCGGTGAATCAAATTGTAACGGGAGATTCACTTCCCTTTCAGTTTCAGGTATCTGCTCCAAAATATGCGGTGAGTTGCTGGCCCATTTGCGCAGAGGAAATCCAGCCGCCGTTAATACAGCCAGAACATCTCGTTGCAACCTAATGGCCGCTTCTTCATTATCGGCTCCGTAGAGGAAGTCGTCAACATAGAAGCCTTCGAGAAGCGCCTTGGTTACATGGGGGTAAGTTCGTTCACTGTCCGTAGCTATCTGATGTAACGTTCGTACTGCTAAATATGGTGCCGAAGCAGTACCAAATGTCACCGTGTTGAGAGCAAAAGTTTTAATCGGTTCATCGTCTCTATTTCTCCACAACACGAGTTGGTAGATTGTATCTTCTGGGGCCATCCATATTTGCCGATACATCATGCTGATATCCGCTGCAAATGCGACCTTGAACTTGCGCCACTGTGCGATGAGATCAATGATGTCCCTTTGGAGTCGTGGACCCACCATCAGATGATCGTTTAGTGACTTTCCGTTTGAAGTCACACACGAAGCGTCAAAAACCACCCTCAGCTTGGTTGTGGTACTAGATTCTTTAAAAACTGCATGGTGTGGTAGAAAGTAGTGTTCTCCATCCACCATTTCAAAGTCTCTTTGAACCTCCTTCATATGCCCCAAGGCTATATATTCGTCGATACATTTGTTGTATGCACCTCTCAGTTTCTTATTGGCATTAAGTCTTCTTTCGATCTGAAAAAAAACGTGCCATGGCAGCTCTCTTAGAATTTCCGAGTTTTGGTCGAATATTTTCCTTGAATGGAAAGTGCACTTCATACCTTCCATCTGGTCTGCGCTGCGTTGTTTTTTGGAAGTGTAGTTGACACCTCTCCTCTTCTTGCGTCAATTTTCGTTCCTCTGCGTTCTCTTCGATTTCCCAAAATTGCCGAAGTTGGTCCTCGAGTGTGACGTGATGAGTTTGCACTCTTACTGAATTTATGTGGGACTCCCTGGTTGTAGCGCCTGTTAAGATCCATCCTAACTCCGTGTTTTGTGCCACTGGGGAACCCTTTTTACTTTTAATAAGCCCTTCAAGAATGATCGATGCGTATAAGTCGGCGCCTATCAGTAAATCAATCTTCCCGGGGTAGTTGTAAGAAGGATCTGCTAATGGAAGTTTTGATAGATGACCCCAAGAGGATGTTTGGAGCTTTTGAGTTGGCAAGATAGAGGTCAGTTTTGATAAAACAAACGCCCTGACATTGAGAGAAAATGAGGGATTGGTAAAAGAAAATATTGGAAATTCGACCTGACAGTTTGCAGTACCTGTAGATGTTTCACCTAAACCTGTCACATTTGCTTCTACTCGATGTCTTTTTAAATTGAGAACCTGCACGACGTCTTCCCTTATGAAGGTTGCCTCTGAACCTGCGTCTATCAGGGCTCTCAAGATATGGTGGTCTCCATTAGCTGAAAAAACTTTAACAAGTGCTGTAGCTAACAACACTTGGGATCGCATTTGATTCAAGTGCGAATTAATATTTTGATTTTGGGACGATGAAGGCCCAGCTACTCCACTATTCCAATTAGGATTTGTTTGTTGATTCGTGTTTTGAATCAGGTGATTATTATAGTTTAGTCCTTGCCAAGGACCCATTTGTTGATTTGGCTGATTGTTGTTCGGGTGATGCCCGACTTGTGAATCCACATGCAGCATTGTGTGGTGTTTATTTCCACATTTTTGGCATCTGTGGCTACTTTTGCAAATTGATGCGTGGTGATCGTATCCGAGGCAGTTGGAACAAGTTGAGCTCCCTTTAACTACCTCTAATCGTTCCTTTACATCCATTTTTAAGAATTTCTTGCAATGCCGAATTCCATGCGAGGCCTTGCACAGCCGGCAGAGAAATTTCTTCCCTTCGTGTGAAGACTTAATATGGTAAGCCGTAGGTGCAGCTTTTCGAAATGAGGTTGTCACCCCCTGATACCTTGTATTCACATTTGATTCCAACATGTTTTCAAGTGAGCTGAATTTAGCCTCAATGAAGCTGGAAAAATTCTTCCATTCCGGAAGCAGTTTGGATGTACCTAATTTATCTTCCCAGTCCTTTTGGGTTTGAGTTGGGAGTTTATGATAAATGACATAAATCAATATACAATCCCATGCTCCAACGGGTATTCCCAGATTCGAAAGAGCGTGAATGCATTCGGTGCTCGTATCGTGTAATGACTTGAGCGATTCAGCAGATTCATGGGTAATTTTTCGTTGCTCCATTAAAATTCTGAGTTGCGTGTTCACTAGTTTACGTTTATTTTGAAAACGATCTTTTAAAATTTCCCACGCAGATGAATAATTTTTCTTATCAATTGGGAGATGCTGGATAAGACGAGCAGCTTCTCCGCAAACGTGCGTTTTGAGGTATTGGAGCTTTTGAATTTCAGACAGATCAGCGTTTTGATCAATCATACTCTCAAACAGATTAAAAAATTCACACCATTCTTCTAATTTGCCGGAAAATGGTTTAATTTGTATCGGTGGCAGACGAATGTCACAAACCGATGTGCGAGTCATATTTAACCGAGAGATGTCCAAATTTTCGTTGTTTCTTTCAGGAAATTTGTCCATTTCGTCGGTTAACATGCCCATGAACCCGAAATAAACTTGTTTAATTTTGGAGAATGTTTCAACTTCGTAATATGTGTCTTTTAAAGGATCAGCCGCACTATTGACGATTGCGTCATGATCCTTTTTCGCTCGTTTAAAGCCTTCTTCAATGTCTGTAAAACACGCGTTCAGATACCCCCTTGAATTTCGCGCCACGGTTTGGTTTTTAAACTCTTGAAAATCTTTTTCGAATTCTTTTAAAATAAGGTCTTGCCTTTCAATGTACTTAGCGACTTTCGCCATTATTAAATATTATATATTTGTCGCGCACTTGTATAAATGGACTTTAAGAAGCAGTTGTGTTTTAATTGTGATATTGGAATGTGTGTAGATTTAAAATATATATATAATATATAATTTTATTTGTGCAATAAAAGCAAAGAAACAAAGGAATAATATTATTACCTTAGCTTGCTTAAGCAACTGCAACTTTAGTCTATTTAACTAACAGTTACAGTTGCATAAGGCTTTATGTTGCACAGTTCCTTGCTGTGTTGCTGACAGTAATGCTGCTGTAGACCGTTGTACCACTTGCTTACTGTATGCCGCTTGTAGTCCTTGTACCGCTTGTCAACCCTGGTACCGCTTGTCAACCGTTGTGCCGCTTGTAGACCTTGTACCGCTTTCCAACTGTTGTGCCACAGTGAATCCGTTGGATCCAATAATCGTTGACTCGGTGCGTTTTGATATTGTATTATAATGTAATAAAATATATAGATACGTGTTAATTCGTATGTACAATTTTAGCAATAAAAAGCATTAAAGAGGATTGATATTCCTACCTTGATTTGCTTGTGCAACTGTAACTTCAGTATATGTAACTATCAGTTACAGTTGCAGAAGGCTTTGTAAAGTTGTCACCCTTAGTGATGATTCCTTAGTAACCGCTTTACTGCGCCTCCGTTGACTCCGTTTCTTTCAGAATTATCCAGGTCGTTGGGTACTGTGGCCGATTGACAGTCCGTCGTTGATCGGATGTGATTTTTATTGGATTGTTGATCCAACTACACTCTCTCCACAGTACACTTTAAATGTTTTACTTGAAACACACTTTTTTGTTTCGTGGTTTTTAATTGGATTGGTGATCCAATACGTTCACTCACAGTACACACGTTTAATTGTCTTAAAAGAGTTTAAATCACTCACTTGCGCTAGTTCATTTAATTTAAAAGGATCGAAGGACCATGTTCCTTAGCTAGCTGAGCTTGGAATTATTGTTTTTTGAAGGAGTAGCCTTCAATTATTTGTTGCACTAAAAAATGTCCGGCTCGAAGGACCATGTTCCTTAGCTAGCTGAGCTTGGAATTATTGTTTTTTGAAGGAGTAGCCTTCAATTATTTGTTGCACTAAAAAATGTCTTTAAATTCAAGAAAGGAAAAAAACTGTTCAAATAAAAACGTTATAATATTCCTTTATTTGCTGATATGTTGATCAGCGGGGATGAACATCACAAACTTGAATGCCGCAAATTTCTCTACAAGCCAACCTCGTAATCTCGGTACATAGATCTAGCATAATACATCAGCTGGATTTTTATTCTTAATTTACATAAATAGTCATTGACCCTAACTTGCATGATATAAAATAAATTAACATCGTAATTGTAATAGAATACTACGTTCTCAAACAATGCCCCTGCTGCGCTGGCTGTTGTTAGAAAAGGATGGTTGTGCGTTGTTGTGTGTTCGACTGAATCAGCCTAATCCTCGATGATTTTTGCATGCCGCCTTCTGACAGTTCTGTTTCTGTATTGATCGTGGCTTAATACGTGGTGCGTGATTTTCTTGGTTGAAAAATAATAAAGTTTCATTTGCTGAAGTTGCTTATATGCAAAATTAAGTGCAGAGTTTTTTCGTTTGTGAGCTGTTCCTTGGAGCTATTTGTTTGAAGTGTGAAACTCAGTCCGAGTTTACATTGTTCTGCCTTTCAGCAAATAGCTTCGTGTACACTCACATGTTTCCAGCCCCTACTCCTGGTCTATCATGTGCGTGAGCCCTTCGCGTAATTTTCACCCTTAGTGGTTAGCAAAGTGCTTCTTTTGTTGGGAACCAACACCACACTAAGGTCCTTGGTAGTCCATTATGATAACCTTTTGTGGGGCGTTGGCCTCGTTATTTCGAGTGGTCCTCCTTTCTGCTTTGTTGTCCAACCAACCTGATGTCCCTAAAAACCGTTATAGACAGTGAGAAATTTGAAGTTCTTTGAATGTCATGGAAGGAATATCTTTCAAGTGTTATGTTCCTCAGGTGACAAACATTCGGAAAGAAACAGAGAAAGTGAGGCGTGTCCTCGTGCCAGTTCGTCAACCTTCTCATTGCTGGCTTTGTCCCTGTGTCCGAAACCCAGCAGCAGCAGAGATCCGTTTTATTTGTTGTACTAGCTTGAAGATAATTTCAGTAGAATAAATTGCTGCTTTGGCTGCCTGGCTGTCAATAAAAATGTTAATATCATAACATGGTATTGCCGCATTATTGTCACCATGGCGGCAGCTTCTGCGATTGCCAGGACTTCAGCTTGAAAAGTTCGTCTTTAAATTTTCATCATTGCCTTCAGATTGGTTGGCGGTGTCTGTGGCTTGCCACCAGATACGCTGCCATATGTGAGAATTGGCCGCATAAATACCGTACACATGCACATAACTACTCTAGGGTTTGTCCGTTTCGCAGACCGTCCGTCTGTTCTTGGGAAGTGCCCTTTGAACCTCGTGTCGGCCATCGAACGCCGTTGTTCTTCAGCTTTGACCTTCTGCCACGGACCGAGTTCACCTGTGGTAGTTTCTGCCCCATTGATACAGAGAACTGGACTTATTAGTGGAGCGCGCTGACCGATATAGAGAGGGAGTTGGTAGGGAAGGTAAAAGACAGAAAGTGGTCCTTAACTGGAACACCCTGTATATGCATACAATATCTTGATCCCTACACAGGATCAATGATTCTTGAAAAGTGTTATTGACGATTTTTTTAGTGGTTCATGGAAAAAAGGATAAACGCTTATCAATGAAAATTGACAATGTTTTCGCTTAAGTTCTTTGCAGTCGATTCATATGATGAAGATGAACATTGATGCACCCTACGAAATCGATTTTGGTTTTCACCAATGAGGGATGACTCATTAAAATAACATTGACAAGTAACTTTTATCGTGTGTAGGGCTCTATACAAATTCGTGCGTCATGCACATGTCCAGGCTATCAAAACTTTAATTGACACATGATTGTGCATTCAAAGAGGCAACAACGGATAAAAACCTGCAATGATGAAATACCTAACGGGCGGCGGTATCATTAGGAACAGGGGTTAGTGGCAAAGGTGGATTTAGTTTGGTATTTGATGCCTATAAAAAAAACATAATAAAACACAGACTTCCTCAACAATGTCATTTGCCGAAATTTACAAAAATCTTCTGACAGAAAGGATAGAGTTAGAAGCTATACTCAATTCCTTTAAATATAATTTAACATTCAAATCTAAATCAAATGTGCTGCAATCCTATGTCTTTTTCGAGGAGTTAGGGAATTTGAATAAGAGAATAGGGAGTCATGCACCTTCATTTTAAACGTCTGTGAACTATGTATAAGGTGTTTTTTAAACAGGCATACAACTTTTTTAAAAGTAAAACACAACAAATTTAATGGAATGGCCAAATTTTGGCTCATTACCGCACAAATTTCATGGCATTTAATGTTAAAAAAATAATGTCTGACTTAAGGCATCCGCGATTGCGCCTTATGAACGCCATGCTGTCGGTCCAATTTTGCACCACTTTTTCGAGCATACCAGGTCTAATTTCGTCAATAGTGCGTCGAATGTTGACTTTTAATTGATCAATCGCTGCGGGCTTATCAGCGTAGACCAGAGATTTGACGTACCCGCACAAAAAGTAGTCCAAAGGTGTCAAATTACACGAACGAGGTGGTCAACTCACAGCTCCATTTCTGGAAATGATTCGGTCACCAAACGATTGGCTCAATAAAGTCATGTGTGGAAGAATTGCTCTATAAGTTTGGCGAACAGAGTGGGAATTTTGGATATAAATTTCCACGATTAGTAAACGTTTTTCTGGTGTTAGTCTTTCCATGGTTATTTTTGCCAAAGTATACTGAACAAAAAAGTCAAACACACTTTATTAGTATGACAGCTAGTTTGACAGTTATTCGTATTAGAAGTTTTATACCTCAATAAAAAACGCCCATTATAATGCGATGGGAAATGAAATGGTGGTAGAGCATTCCATATTCCTGTTGTAGAGCTAAGGAAATATTCTTTGTACTTCAATGAAGGTCCGAATGCAAGCGAAATGTTCGGCCAAATTTAAGCATTTGGTGTGCGGGCTTTTAGCGTTTCATAAAAATTATCCGTGGACGATGCTGACAAAAACTTAATTAACTATGTAGATTAATTGACATAAATTGCTTTTTCATCTCTGCTTTTGCCAGGTAAAAAGATTGCAGATGCGGCTGTGGCTCCATTTTGAAGCCAGTTCTCTTTTTTGTGTTTAAAAATGATGTGTACATTCAACTCTCCATCGATACGAACCTTCAACCCGGCAATCCGCAGTATTTCTTCTGCATTAATATATTTTATATCCGCTTTCTTACCCAATTTTGGGCCTTTTGCCTCGATACCATTGGGATATCGTACAGACGTAACCGATTTATTGAAAAAGTCTGGTAATCTGGGATATCACTTGAGTCACTCACTTACTTAACAACACACGCCACTAAACTAAATCACAATAATTGAACCATATTCATCATTGAACACATACTCATACACAATGTAAAATACATACACAATAGCTTTTTTCGTCATTTTGTGACAGATTTGTATCCGTCAACTTCTTAAAGATGGTGTCAATTCCTAAATACCTAAAGACTGTAAATTGACACTATCAAAGAGGGTTCATTGTTAAAAGGATAACTCACAATATATTGCGCACAAAGGAAATACTTTTGATTTTTGAATTGTACTCGTCACCATCCCAAAAGGATTCGAAATAAACTGACTGATAATGTCGACAATTTAAGTACCCTGGAATGGTTTCTGTTAAATGCGTACCCTTTTTGGAGCTCTGCTTCCTAAATAAATGCATGCTTCGATTGAGACATTGAACTTGAACTTTTACCTAAAAGTGATGATAATATTGTTCTTCGGCATATAAATTGACAAACAGTTCCAAAAAGAATCAAAAGGGGTGTGCTTAAGATTTAGGTTGAAGATGCTCTTTAGTGGTTAGTAGTCAAAATAAATGACCGCTGTTTGACAGCCTTTGAAGAATATCCTTTCTTTACCTTCTTTAAGTGTTTTGTTTATTGTGTTTTTTTTCTTAGTATTTCGAAGCATCAATCAAGAGGGTATTTGGCTTTTGAGTTGCAAAAAAAAGGAAGTACAAGTTGATCCTGAGAAAACTACCATTATTGACCATGTTTTTATGGCCAATTGCTGAGTTAATCCGGCTTCAGTTCGGTCGGGGCATGAAAGTGAAAATCTCCTCCTCTATAGTGGCTTCTAGTTGATGGTACATTACCGCAGCATTTATGCAATATTTTCGCGATTCTGAAATGGGCGTGGAGCGGGCTGCCGGAAGGCCATAGGAATTGAGTCGTAACGAAAAAAACAAGTGTTTCATATAATTGCTGCTGCTTTTTAAAGCAATAAATGCCAGAGTTTCAATTTTTGGTATAGGGTTGGTAGAATGTGGTGGAGATATGTCTGTGAGGGATGATGCGACAAAAGATTTATGGTATGCCTGTAGTCATTTCACTTTTCAACTAGCTATGGCATGTACTATTTTCAGTGCAAGTATTTATTTAATATTTTTCCCCGTTGGTTTCAGAATGTAATTTGTCGCATGAAAGATTCGACTTTTATGCGCGTAATTACATACAAACAAAAAAACACAGATTTTATGACATAAAATATCAAGCCGTTGATTTATGGGTTTGAATGCAGATAATTATGCATTTTACTCAACAACTGCGGTAATAAATCTAAAATGCTCGAGTCGCAGGACGAAGAAAATTGAAATAATTAAATTGCTCTTTTATTTTGTTTTCAAAGAAGTGCCGCAAATGTTATTTCATTGTAGTCGAATCATTGGAATTTGAAGAAACTTTTGGAAACAAAATATTTTGCTTTGATATTTGTGATCCACAACTTAATATTTTCTATCCTGCACAAAGTGTTATGCTTAAGAAATTGAGTTTTCTGATTGCCCAAAGTTGACTTAAATCAGAATCGAAGCCATCCTTGAACATAATTAGTTGCAACCAACATAATTTTCGCAGGAGTATTTAAACAATGATGATGCATGGAGCCACAACATTGTACAATTCACATAGTATGCAGTAGATTTACTTAAATGTTCTTCATCGACACTACTTGTAGAACGGAAAAAGAATCACTTGGTAAATTGATTTATTTGAAAGAGAGAATAGAGAATTCATAGAAATAACTATGTATATATAAATATTGTTGTTCAGTTTATCAAAGAAAATTAAAAAAAAAAAATGAATACGCAAGGCAAAATTAATTTCCGTTCGGGGACGGACTATAAATATAACTGTCTGAAATGAAGATAAAGATCACAGCGGAGAAACCGATGCAAGTTGGTTTTAAATGTTTGTAAATTATAATGAGTAGAAAATACAGGTTGGGAAAGAGCATTCCGCTGGCTCTGTTACTTTGGACCGTATTTTTTGTTGTGCAACAGTGGATACATTTCAATAAAAAAACAGGCTATATATACACAGCAAAGTGCTGCTCTGGGTGCATGATGCAGTTACAATGATTCCAATACAACAAAAGCAGTGTTGGAAAAAAAAATACATAGCCGTTGGCCATGATAAAACTACACAAGATAGCACAATGCATTCAGCTGTTGACGTCGAAAACGCGTCACAACGCAAAAATATTCAACAGAATTTTGAATGATCCTATGTTGCTCTGGTCCGATGATGTAGCTGTATGATGCAAAAAAAAACAAGATACTAAACGCTCCCACTATCCTGTTTAGTTGGGGTCGTTCTTTTCTGCGACAGTGGATATGTTTCACCAAAAAACAAGCCTTATGTCTGATTGCTTTTGCTCCCAGAGATAAAACAACAATACCTACACAAACGCTTTGGCTATAACTAAGTTAAATTACTAGTTCCTTTCTTTTTAATAGCCTTTTTCTTTAGCTAAACTAAAAGCCCGGTTTGTATCGTCTGGCCGCTTTTTTATACCCTATTCTAAGGGTATATTAATTTTGACGCATAGTTTGTAACATACCTTAATATTGCCCGTAGACCCCTAAAAGTTACTACATTTATGATCAGCATCGATAGTAATGTCGATCTAGCCATGTCCGTCCGTCCGTCCGTCTGTAGCCAAAAATTAGGCATTTAAACTGGACCTAGAGAGCTGAAATTTTAACCATATACTCTCTAGGGTCCCGAAATAATCAAGTTTACGAATTTTTGAAATCCGCCCACAGATACGCCCACAAACTCAAAAAAACCAAATTTTGGAAAAAATCGAATTTTGAGCTAGAAAGCTGAAATTTTTTATATATGATCTATGACTCCTAAAATTGCTCGGGATAATTTTCAAAATCCGCCCACTGACACGCCCACAAATAAATAAAACAATTTTTTTGAAAATCTAAAGTTTGAGCTAGGGAGCTGAAATTTATAATATATACTCTCTATGGGCCCTTTATGCTCATGTGTAAATATTTTCAAAATCCGCCCACTGACACGCCCACAATAATTTTTTATTTTTTTTTGAAAATTCAAAGTTTAAGCTAGGGAGCTGAAATTTATAATATATACTCTCCAGGGGCCCTTTATTCTCATGTGTCAATTTTTTTTAAATCCGCCTACTGACACGCCCTCAATTAAATAAAACAATTTTATTGAAACACCCAAGTTTGAGCTAGGTTGATAAAATCCTTTAAATGTTATATAACAAAATATGTAGAGCGTTCTTAACAATTCAACCATACTTAGACTTTTGTCACGCCCACTTATGAGGGATAGGAATAAGAATAGGGTACCCAACAGTCCGCCCAAGCGGACTGTAGCCCGTCCCTATGTTTTCTTGTTATTTTTTCTCGCGCTGACATTTTTGTTTTATGTTTAAATACATATGAATTCATTTTGTGTTGGTCTCCCTTGGCTTATCTAAATGCCCTTTAGATTTTTATTCCACGTGGTTTAGCTATTTAATAATTCTTGTACTTTGATTTAGCTAATCTTAAAACCCAAATTGTTAATGAGTCTAATTTTGAACTTTTTTTTATGTTTTGCTTTAGCTAATCTAAAAGCCCGATTTTGTGAAAAAATAAAGTATTTCACTTTAAATTACAATTGTACCTATACTAAAAATGGTCTCCTTCGCAAAGTTCCTTTTTTATAATATCTCCGGTCAAAAAATGGTTTTTTTTTTGTGAGTCGAAGAGGTGTCCAGAGTTTTAAACCCTTTTACCCGGGAAGCCAGCCACCCAGATACTTTTATGGGATCAGGGGAGATTTTGACCGTGGATATTATACAAAGGGATTTAAACAGAGGTATTAATCCTCTGGACGCCTCTTCGACTCACAAAAAAAGGAGATATTTTGAAGTTGTAATATTTTGATCAAGGATATTTTCCGAAGATATTTTGACCGCTGATATTATAAAAAGTGATATAAACAGATGTAATCTGATAAATGCCTTTCTAATACAACATAATATTATAAGAATAACCACCATGCAAAATTGCGTTGGTCGAGTAGTTCCTGAAATAAAGTTTATATACTAAGTGGGAATGAGTACTGTTGTTTTGTACATTTAGATAAATAGAATCCTAAGTCTTCTATAATCTTTATTTGCTTATAACATAAGACTTCCCTTACATCCTCCCAAAATGGTAGCTCTCGCCAACGTCAGTGTCACTCACGGTTTAACACCTTGTAGGAAAATAATCGCAGTTTGCGCATTTTGTTGTTTTAGTTTGTTTAGGTTAAGTGAAAACAAAAGCATTTGTAGAAGAAAACATATTCTTTATTGACAAGAAATCTTAGAAAGTGCTTAAAACCAGATGAAACTTAGATAAATTAAGAACTTTTAATTGGTTGTCATGCAAGTTTATTTAAAACTAGCGGTGTCTTTCGAAAGTTGTCAGTTCAGTTGACTTTTTCGAATCAAACATTGCCCGGTTTACGTCTTAAAGGGTATACAAATTAAGTAAATGGTCTATGTCAGAAACTTTCGCGCAAGTATCAAAATCAACTGTACAAAGTTTCAACTCAATCGGATTAACAATGCGCGAACGCATAGAAGACGAACACACAAACATTAATTTTTATATAAGAAAAAATGTATTTGTGGGCAACACCGATTTTGACCAAAGTTTACAGGCCTATACCGAAGAGTGCTGGAATTTTTTTTATATATTTGTGTATTTCCAAGTTAAATGTGAAGACTTTAGAAAATGATTCTCGGGTAAAATCTGAGAAAAAAATCGTTGTACAGTTAGGGTCTATATCCAGTAAGGACACCATTTACCGAGAATTTGAGTAAAGACACTATGGTGTAGCCTTGTAAACAAGGAATGTATCTACGCTAATACTTACGACAGAAACCTCTTTTTGGTCTTTAATTTCAAAAGAAATAATACTTCTTTAACTGCGTTTAAATAAAATTGATGTTTTTTTTACTTTCCAGATACATATTTATTTTTAAGTCAGTTTCATTTTTCCTGCCAAGGAAAATTTATAACTTTAAGGTCGCTTTTCTACAGGAAATACGTTTTAAACATAGGTACCGCATTTTTTTTATTTTTCTCTTATTTGTTAAAAAATCTTTGATAAGTACCTATGCTGAAAAAAATCATAGATTTTATAATACTTTGGAAAAGCTTGGCCAAAAAAATGGGTCAAAGAACACCAAAGTAAGTCTTTTCTCAAGTTCTCGGTAAATGATGTCCACATTGGAGATAGGCCCTTGCTCTAGAACAATTTTTCTCTAATATTATACCCAAGAATCATTTCCCAAAGTTTTGACACTCAACTTGAAACACCCTCTATATGTAAATACAATAATAGAAAGAGATATCGCAAATTTGAAAAAGAGACAGCTTTGCGAAATATCCTATTAAAACATTTGAAGTAAAATCAGCGACAACGACAAATATAATAACACAGCATTGTTATTATGTGTTCCGTTGGTCCTTAATCCTTATACATCCCTTCAGAATTTTAGTCACCCTTGGAACATAACATCTGTATGAAATGGTTGGTCCTTCAATTTGCCGTACAAACTACAGAAACAAAAAACTAACCCTAAGATCAAACGAAATTATTTTACAAAATATATATACCCGCCCTGCTAACCATTCAGCCAGCCACTAGGAATAGTCGACACTAAGGACTACCACAAAATTAACGCAAAATTATGTTACCGGTTTCATTATGGAAGAATAATACGGCAGTCTTAAAATAGAAACTTTGCTCGAGGGATTTTCATTCACTAAAACACATTCACGATCCACATAACGCCGATAAGGCTAAAATCATCGAGTGTTAGTAAAAACATGAGGAAGCAAATATCCTTTCTAGGCAAACAGGGATGATGTAGTTTTCGTACGTGGAATTTTTGGTCCTTGACTTTGCCGTTGTATCATGTTTGAAAAAAAAAGAAATGAGGACAAATCGCACTTGAATTAACCGGAAAAACGTGTCAGGGCCAGCCGAAATGTGAAACGTAAATTAGCTCGCCATATATGTGTGTGGCTTGCAGGGCAACCACACAGGTAATAGAGACATAACCATATTATGGGAGACATCACATTCTGATTGTTGTATGATGAACATGAACATATAGATAAGTGGCTATGGGGTGCCGGAAGTATAAAAGGGATTTTGTGTTTATTATCCACTTGACTTAATTAATAATATTTATTGGTGAAACATTTTCTTATCCCGTCGACTCACAAGATACACACATACGTATTTGAAATCGTGTTTGTTTTGCCATGTCTATGCTTATGTGGTTTTTCTTTTGAGTATATCATTTCCTTGGGATGCGAAACTATGTTCGAGTAGTTATATGTAATGTATACATGCATTCACAAAACTATGAGGAGGGCGAATATTATTGCAATACAAAGTCATTAAAAATGTAGGTACCACTCACATGTGTGCTTAAAGCCCACGACCGGGACCGGTCGTACTATCTTTACTAGCATGTGAGAGGGTAATCTTGGGTATTATATTTTCATTTGTTCCATCGCCCTTCCCGTGGGATGTATAAAAGAAAAGAAAACGATTTTTCGAACAGCTTTCGATTCCTTTCTTTGTTAAGGCGCTTTTATTGCGTATCCACCTTTTTCTTCTGCTTTGGATTATTTATAAACTAAAGGCCGCCTATAAAATTAAATTTGATTATTTTCTTGTTTCCAAGATTCTACTGGTATTTGTAGTGATATTTATACAGTGAAACACACATCGTGGGTGGAAAATATTTTATTGGTTTTCCCCAGGAGTTGCGTGTTAGAAATGGAATTTTATCAATTTATAGCGAAAGTGTACGGATTTATTTATGAGATCAGATTGGAAGGGTCCTTGTATCTTTTCTAAAGTTATGCGTATACAAATCATCTGGGAAATAATGCAACAATTACAAACATATTTGCATTTCAATTTGAAATAATCTTTTCGGGGGTGTCACAGGTGGCATAAATTACTGTTTAAGATTGCCGATCAATTTAGAGAACGTATACCTAAACTTAAAGTTGCTTTCTCCAGAAATGTTATGTTGCTATGAGCTTTTCTGTTAAATCAAAAACGGGTTTTGAAGAATAATTGTATTACAATGGATTACTTGAAAAAACTCACTGAAGTTATTTAAACTAGATTGCAAAAAGTCAGTGAGCGTGGTTTGATTTGTAATAAAATAAATAAAAAAAAAGTTGTATCGGAGTGCAAAGTGTTTTTAAATTTGAATTTTAAAAATAAAATTATTATCGGGATAGCTATATTATGGAAGATATAATATGCAACTGTTTTTCTCTCGTCTTAAAAAGGGGGGGGGGGGGGGGGATGGAGAGCTTAGCACCGAACAAATATCAAAATCAGGCCACTATATGGGTTTAATACGAAAATTAACTAAATCTGTATAACATTCCAGCTATCACTCCTTTTTGCCAATTGTAATCCTCTTCTTCTTCCTTAACGCCGAGCTTATGATGTGAATTATAAGGATCATAACCCTCCAATTTTACTGCACTCAAACTGTTCCGCCTGTGGTTCGCTTCGACCTCAAAAAATATGCAATGTTTCTTGGTTTCGGATCACTTCATCGCTGAGACGATTCAATTGCTGGTTTTATTTCGTTTGTGTGTTGATCCAGCAGTTTTTAGGTCTGCCTCTTTGTTACAAGTTCATTACGCGCATGCTTACATTACTGATTATTGTTTGATCATCCTTTTGTGGCACCGGCGATCTCCAGTCGTGTCATCTTACGGATTTGAATGTACACTTGCGGGATAGCTAAGGTATTAAATGCGTAGCTAGGGTTAACCGGATATAAAAATTGCCTAGATGTGATTTGTCCCCTAAGCAATTGTAATATTTGAATAATAATTCATATTCAGCAGGAGGAATAGCTCCATATGTATAAAATGGTTATGTGTTCGACTGCTCCCTTTTAAAATTAACTAGCGATGATACAACTAAATTATCGTTTGTCTATGAAAATGAAAATTAATTACACTGTGCTCAGTGTTTTTAGATTACATTTATTTGCTAATTGAATTATGGGATGAATTAAACAAAGTTCCTCCTAAGTTGTTGTTGTGGGAGATAGTAATATCGATATTGTAAATGAACCAGACAAAAGACTGAAGACTACTAATCTTAGTTATTCATCTTTGAATTCTTAAAACTTCGAACGAACCTACCTACCTACTTTAAAACCACGGGACAAAAAGGAGAAGCTTATACAGATTAAAAAGAAACAAACAAATTCTGTCTAAGATGCAGAAAACATCCAAATAATGCAAAACTTAAGAAGTTTCATGACAATATTATGTAAGACCATTTATAATAACATCGAATATCGACGAAGTAATTACCACGCTTATTTGTTTACAAGAGCTGATGGTGAGTACGCTATGATTGGGTAGTGGTTGATAGCATTTAGGTGGATGATAGCTACGTTACCATTCGTCCTTCTTTCAAAAGAACAGTCTTTTTTGCGTCAGTGTCCCCTCAGATGTGTTTGCTAAAAGAAGACAGTACATTGTTATACCCTATTCTAAGGGTATCTAAGAGTATATTCATTTTGACTCATAGCTTTTAACATACTTTAATATTGCCGTAGACCCCTAAAAAATACTATATTCGTGATCAGCATCGATAGTAATTTCGATCTAGCCATGTCCATCCGTCCGTTTAAAGATTTTTAAAATCCGCCCACTGACACGCCCAAAATTTGAGAAACCCTTTTTATCAAAAAATCTAAATTTGAACAAGGAAGCTGAATTTCAGTGGGCGTCATCAGATAAGCGCCCCCCCCTTTTACTCTTTTCTTATTGCTAATATCTATTTTTCTGTTGCACGCAGCTTCGTATTTATACCCTATTCTAGGGGTATATTAATTTTGACGCATAGTTTGTAACATACCTTAATATTGCCCGTAGACCCCTAAAAGTTACTATATTTATGATCAGCATCGATAGTAATGTCGATCTAGCCATGTCCGTCCGTCGGCAAAAATTAGGCCTTTAAACTGGACCTAGAGAGCTGAAATTTTAACCATATACTCTCTAGGGTCCCGAAATAATCAAGTTTAAGAATTTTTGAAATCCGCCCACAGACACGCCCACAAACTCAAAAAAACAAAATTTTGGAAAAAATCGAATTTTGAGCTAGAGAGCTGAAATTTTTTATATATGATCTATGGCCCATAAAACTGATTGGGACATAAAATTTTCAAAATCCGCCCACTGACACGCCCACAATTAAATAAAACAAATTTTGGGAAAAATTGAATTTTGAGCTAGAAAGCTGAAATTTTTTATATATGATCTTTGGCCCACAAAACTGCTTGGGACATAAAATTTTCAAAATCCGCCCACTGACACGCCCACAATTAAATAAAATATTTTTTTTTGAAAAACCAAAATTTGAGCTAGGGAGCTGAAATTTTTAATATATACTCTCTAGGGGCCCTTTATGCTCATGTGTAAATATTTTCAAAATCCGCTTACTGACACGCCCACAATTATTTTTTTTTTATTTTTGAAAGTCCAAAGTTTGAGCTAGGGAGCTGAAATTTATAGTATATACTCTCTAGGTGCCCTTTATGCTCATACTTAAATTGTTTTTAAATCCGCCTACTGACACGCCCACAATTAAATAAAACAATTTTATTGAAAAACCAAAGTTTGAGCTAGGGAGCGTTTTTATTTACAAAAGCTTAGTTTTTTCGATAAAATCCTTTAAATTTTTGTCACGCCCACTTATGAGATATAGGAATAAGAATAGGGTATCCAACAGTTCGCCCAAGCGGACTGTAGCCCGCCCCTATGTTTTTGTTTTGTTTTTGAGATCCACATATGCGCTCTCTGTTACAAAAAAATGGAGCACACCAGAAGATCCGTTATATATTTTTTGCTATTATGTTTTGTGTTCGACTAAAAAGTTGGCACTTATTTCGCGTCATCAGATTAGCGCCCCCAAATGTCATTTTAGTTATCTCGCTTATTTTGGCAAGCACAGTTACCATTTTTTTTTCTTGTGTAATTGATTAGTATTCTTTAATTTAACGCTCAATATGGGAAGAGGAATAATCTTGTCTTTGGAGGAAAAATCAAAGATAGCAGCATACTGCGAATCTGGACGATACATAAAATTGCTAAAAAAACGGGCAGACATAGCAAAACGATTGCCAGTTTTCTTCGAAATAAGGAAAATTATGGAAAAAACTTCAAGGGCGGTAACAATAAAGTGTTTTCCCAAGCAGACAGAAGAGCCATACTAACAGAAGCATCAAATTCGCACGACTCGTCTTCCAAAATCAAACAAAAAACAGGTGGTAAAGCGAGCTTATCAACGGTGCAAAGAGTTATTAGAGGAGCTACACACTTACGAAGGCAAAAATTGAAAAAAAAACACCACTCAATATGGCGCGTAAAGAAATGCTTCTTCTGAGTGGCGATACGTTGTCTTTTCAGATGAGAAGAAATTTAATTTGGAAGGGCCCGATGGCTACAATTTTTATTTCCATGATATCCGTAAAGAGGAGCATCAATTGAACCGGCTGCACAGCCGGGTGGGAGGCGTGATGGTGTGGGGAGCCATATCTTACTATGGCACCTGCGAGTTGCAGTTTTTGACGCCAAAAATGAATGCGTAGAACTACAAAAGCGTTTTAAAAACTGCATTTCCCCACTTTCAAAATTTGTTTGGAAATCTGCAATGGCATTTCCAGCACGATAATGCGCCAATTCACACTGCCCGAAGTGTAAAATCGTGGATTCAGAGCCAACAAGTTGATGTTCTTGAGTGGCCACCATACTCGCCTAATCTTAATATCATCGAGAACCTGTGGGGGTGGTTAGCTAGAAAAGTGTATGAGTCCGGAAAATAATACAACACAAAAACGGAGTTAATCGAAGGCATAAAACACACTTGGTCAACCATTTCTTTGAACTACATTGAACAACTTTATGATTCAATTCCCAACCGAATCTACGAAGTTATTGTTAACAAAGGCGGGACCACACATAGTTAATTATATAATTTGATTTGAGCATTTGTTGGATACTTTTCTCAACTCTGATATGTGGCTTAATGGTATTCGTGTACGCACATTTAAGTTTCATTCAAAAAACGAGATGCGCCCTCAACACCAAAGTGCTCAAACATAATCCAATCTGCCTCTTGTTCTGTTGCTGCTACTGGAATTGCTGCTGTTCATGGTCCACCGTCTAATGTTGCATTCTGTTCTCGGTCTCTCTACTACCAAAATGTTGGAGGACTGAGAACGAAATTAAACAAATTTTTTTCTTAATACCTTTGAATGCTCGTATGCTATTGTTGCTGTGACAGAGACTTTGCTGCATAAAGAAATCGGCTCTGCTGAATTATTCACCGCTGACTTTAATGTTTACCGGAATGATCGATGTCCCATTGAAACTGGGTATGAAAGAGGTGGCGGAGTATTGTTTGCTGTTCGTTCATGTTTTAAAAGCAGAGAAATTACATTATCTGATTCAACAGGTTTAATTGAACAAATCTGTGTGTGTGTTGATTTTTATATTCTTTGTTTTTTACATCCCTCCTTACTCAGGTATTGCAATTTATAAAGCTCATATGAATAATATTACTGACATTGTTAAAGACTTAGATGACTCTTCGTTTGCCGTAGTGCTAGGTGATTTCAATTTGCCTCATATTAGTTGGTTGTTTTCGCATGAGGAAACATGTATTTTCCCATTTAATGTTTTCAGTGCTAATGAAGTTCAAGTGGTAGACACTATGTCGGCTGGTAATTTCCGTCAACTCAATGAAATTCGCAACACTGTAGGAAATGTATTAGATTTAGTTTTTCTTAGTGAAGAGCTCGAAGCTACTGTCACTGAGGCCGATTTTCCATTACTTGTTAACAGCATTCACCACAATGCATTGCTAATTTCATTTAATCTGTCGGTATTGAATCCACTGTCAGCTGATCAATTTAAGAAAAATGCAAAACTTGATTTTTTTTAAAGCAGATTATAATGCTATGAATAATTTTCTTAATGGCGTTGAATGGGAAAATATCATTGACACTTGTAATTTAAATAATGCGTTTTTGGAATTTAAAAATGTACTGGAATGCGCGATTTCTATGTTTGTACCAACAAAACAGGTAAAAAGATCTAATAAACCTGCATGGTTTAATAAGAGTTTGTTTAGATTGAAGAATTATACGTATAAGGTGTATAAACAAAGTAAAAACGATCCATCTCTGCGTCATGAGTTTTGGCGTTTGAAAAAAGAATATGATTTTTTAAAGAAGTTTGTCTACAAGAACTATGTTGCAACCATTGAAACTAACATAAAACGTGATTCTAAATCTTTCTGGTCGTTTTTAAATACTAAACGGAAATCTTTAGGAATACCTTCTTGTATGTCACTGAACGGAATTTCAAGTGGCAATGTAAACGAAATATGTAACATGTTTGCCAAATTTTTTCAGTCGAATTTCGTTAGTGAAGAAATTAATTGCAGTTTCTCTGATCAAACTGATCAATGATCATATAACAACTCTTGGTTTTATTTCCTTAACGAATGATGAAATCCTCTCTGAATTGTCATTACTGATTCGAGTGTTAGTGTTGCACCTGATCATTTTCCACCATTGTTATTTAAAAATTGCAGATATAACCTAGTTGATCCACTAAGGATTATATTTAATTTATCTTTAACTACTGGCGAGTTTCTTGACTGTTGGAAGTATTCACTCATAACTCCAATTTTCAAATCTGGATCAAAGAGTAAAAATTATAGGCCTATCGCAAAGCTGCAGCTATTTCCTAAAATATTCGAGGCAGCTGTTCAAAAAAGGTTGTACTCAGTTGTTCGCAATTATATTTCCGAATTTCAGCACGGGTTTGTAAGTGGTAGATCAACCTCTACAAACTTGGTAATTTTTACTAATTACTGTCTTGAAAATATTGAAAAACCTCTTTAAGTAGACTGCGTGCATACTGATTTTTCTAAAGCCTTCGATCGTGTTCAGCACAATGTCCTTTTAAAAAAGCTTAATCTTTTTGGATTTCATTCTAACATATTAAAATGGATTGGCAGTTGCTTGGTCAACCGCAAACTATTTGTTAAAATTGGATCCGCGTGGTCGAATGAAATTCGAAATTTTTCAGGTGTTCCCCAAGGAAGTCATATTGGTCCTCTTCTATTTCTTCTTATTATCAACGATTTACCCTCTTTCGTATCAAACTCGAAATGTCTTTTGTACGCAGATGATCTAAAGATCTACAAAACAATAAACTGTATGTCAGATGTCTTAGCGTTGCAATATGACTTAAACAGTTTAAATGATTTGTGCGTTCTTAATGGCCTTTATTTCAATATAAGAAAATGTTCTGTTCTCACGTTTAGTAGGAAAAATATCCCTATATTATTTAATTATAAAATACTAAACACGCCATTGAGTAGGGTTTCAGACCAAAAATACTTAGGAGTCATCTTTGACACTGAACTAAACTTTTCTTTGCATATAGACTACATAGTTGGCAAAGCTAATCAAATGCTAGGGTTCATTTTTCGAAACTCTAAAGATTTTAGTGATCCACATACTCTTAAAACATTGTAGAATGCCTTGACCCGTTCGATATTAGAATACTGCTGTATTGTTTGGAATCCTTTTTATCGCAATGCTGAATCTCGCCTAGAGAAAATTTAAAGATGGTTTACTAGGTATGCACTACGTAAATTCGACTGGAACAATAATCTTCCAACCTATGATGATAGATGTTCTTTAATAAATTTGAAACCTCTTTTTAAAAGAAGGATATATTATTCCGCAATGTTTGCTAATGATGTCTTAACTGGTCACATTGATTGCTCGTTTCTACTGTCTTCATTTAATGTTTATGCTCCTTCTCGTGTTCTTCGACCTAGGGATCATCTTTTCTTTATGCCACCTAGACACAGAACTAATTACGGTCAGAATGATCCTATCACTATGGCTTGCGTTAATTATAATAAATACAAAAACCTAATTGATTTCAATATGAGTGAGTAGGGAGCATTGCAAATCCGTAATTTTAAGTAATTTATAAAACTGCCGTATTCATACCTATTATTGTAAAGTAATCTAAAATAAGTCGAACTTGTAAGATGAAATGAATAACTAAATAAATAAATAAATAAATAAATACTATGGAGAATTACACTGGCGATCACAAGAATATGGCCTTTATACCTGTTGGAAATTGTATACCCGTAAAGTTTTACTACCTGTGAACAGGTACTACCTCTCTTTCGCGTTTGTATAATATTGCCTTTTTGACAGGGTTCGAATTATCTCTCATTTGAACATTACAGTACCAACAGAGTCGGTGGGGCTACATTTTTCTAGATAAAGGTTTTTTGACGTGAAGGCTTTTTTGAAAATTTCACCATTTCTCGGAGACTTTTCTTGATCAATTTTAATATCTTGATTGGCTTGAGTGTCAGAACAAGGCTTAATCTGCTTATACCCCATTGCTATTTTAAGGGTATATTAATTTTGATGCATAGTTTGTAACATACCTTAATATTGCCCGTAGACCCCTAAAAGTTACTATATTTATGATCAGCATCGATAGTAATGTCGATCTAGCCATGTCCGTCCGTCCGTCCATCGGCAAAAATTAGGCCTTTAAACTGGGCCTAGAGAGCTGAAATTTTAACCATATACTCTCTAGGGTCCCGAAATAATCAAGTTTACGAATTTTTGAAATCCGCCAACAGACATGCCCACAAACTCAAAAAAAACAAAATTTTGTAAAAAATCGAATTTTGAGCTAGAAAGCTGAAATTTTTTATATATGATCTATGACTCCTAATACTGCTCGGGATATAAAATTTTCAAAATTCGCCCACTGACACGCCCACAAATAAATAAAACAATTTTATTCAAAAACCAAAATCTGAGCTAGGGAGCTGAAGTTTATAATATATACTATCTAGAGGCCCTTTAAGCTCATGTGTAAATATTTTCAAAATCCGCCTACTGACACGCCCATAATTTATAAAAACTTTTTTTTGAAAATCCAAAGTTTGAGCTAGGGAGCTGAAATTTATAATATATACTCTCTAGGGGTCCCTATGCTCATGTGTTAATTTTTTTTAATGCGCTTACTGACACGCCCACAATTAAATAAAATAATTTTATTGAAAAACCGAAGTTTGAGCTATGGAACATTTTTTTACAAAAGCTTCGTTTTTGTTTGATAAAATCTTTTAAATGTTATATAACAGAATATGTACAGCGTTCTTAACAATTCAACCATACTTAGACTTTAGTCACGCCCACTTATGAGGGATAGGAATAAGAATAGGGTATCCAACAGTTCGCCCAAGCGGACTGTAGCCCGCCCCTATGTTTTTTTAAAATTTGTTTACGCTAAAGGGGTTTTGCAGTAAATGTTACAGTGCCCTTATTGTGATATGAACACAGTGCCAGCATTTGAGACAGCAAGTAGCAACTAGCCGCATATTTCATTGCATGCTTTTCGGTGCGACTTGCTTTAGAAAGAATAGAGAGATAGGAAAGAGGTGTTTTTGGTGCGGTTGTATGGTTTTTCTCCACGGCTGTTGTCTAAGTTGCTTAGGGAGATCAAGTTTTACATATATTCGGAATAAAGTAATGGATTTGGCCAGGATTGAACGCACGACCTTCTAATCACTAAGCGAATACACTACTACTGCACCATTGTCACCCGCTTCGGCTTCTGCCGCCTACCACTACAACCTAACCTTAACTAGGTACCGTGTGCTGTGAAGTGGTATTGTACTTAATTACGTTAACATAATCTACAGTATGTTGTTTCAAGAATACAAATAAAATAAATATTAGCAATTACGGACACATACCCCTTAGCTTCTTCAGCCATTTGTGTGTACGAAGTTATATATTGGTACGAATGTAAGGGACCTACAATTTAACGCCGACTCCGGACGGCAAATTTGAGAAGCTTCCCATTGCTGTCGATAGCTACTCTTAGATTTTTTTCAGACTTTCGCAAGAGGTTTTTTTTTAGCCAACTCAAACTGAGTGTACGGCATAACGACTATTTAGAAGCCTCAAAAAATGTGTCCCGCATTATCGTCCATTGGTCCATCAGTGACCGAGGCTCCTACCAAAATGGTTTGGTGGATTTTTTTCAAACCTTGCTTTTGTAGTTCCTAGGCTTATATTTCGCAGCCATTATATTTATTCTACCATTTTAGTAACGGCATCTACCGTACAACTCGTGTTACAACATTATTTTTTTTCAAAATCCGCTCTAACGACTTTGAAGTACAACATAATTGAGGTGAGCGAGCGTAAGACACTCACGTATTCAGTTTTTCCCAAATTGGTCGTGTTATATATCGCTTATACTTAACAAATAATAGAATTAAGGAACTGGGTTAAGTATATGTATAAAGTAGAGTAAGAGTATAATCAAGTGCATTAAGCTTTAAGAGAAATTGTTATCTAAGTTAGTAAGTAAGCTTGTACGTAAGAGTCAGTCAATAAATGAAGTCGGTACAAATCAGACGTGTTTAAATATCCGGTACGGGACATAACATTTTGGCGACGAGGTCAAAAAAAGAAAAAGAATTTAGTAATAAAATAAAATAAGCAATAAATAAAATATGTCATATAGTGAAGACAGTGGTAGTAGTGACTCAAAAAAGGTGGTCGATGTACCGTTTAATAATGGTAACAGTTCGTTTATTGGCTCAATCAAACATTTTGTAATCGCAGAAGACTTTGCCGATTATGTAGAACTCATGAAACAACTTTTCTTTATCAATGACATGCCTGAAAACAAAAAGCCCCACTTTTGGCTCCGGATTCTCCTACGACGCAAAAGTTTGCGGAATTGATCGACGGTTTTTCTTCAAAAAAATGTAATCGCGGAACGATTTAAGTTTGATTTGCGAAGCAAAAAAAAATCAATCAATTTCAAACTTTATCCTGGAAATAAAGATGCATTCAGTCCATTGCGATTTTAAAAACTTTTTAGTAGAAGCATTACGAGATAAACTAGTGGTGGGCTTACGGGACCAACGGCTTCAAAATCGTTTGCTCAGTGCCAGTTGCCAGTGATCTTAATTGGAAGCCAGCATGTGAAATTGCAAGAGAAAATGAACAAAGAGAACTAGGTGCTCATGTGAACCTAATTAACCGCATACCGTCGAAAAATCAAAAACACATGGCATTTAGTCAAAGACACAAAATTTTCAATTGCGTTAGGTGCACGTTTTCACACAAGGTAAAGGAATGTCCCGCCAAATATTGGCAGTGCTTTGTGTGTTTAAAACACTGGACATTCCGCTAAAGCTTGCCGCAGTAAACCCACACAACGTGATTGCAATAGGCATATATCTGTACAGAGGAATGCCCATCGTGGGAGATCGTCATCAAAAGCGCATGCAAAAGCGAAATTAAGTAGCTTAAACTACATCAATACTCCTAGTGGACCGGTGGTAGCTGAATTGAAGATGAATGGTGTACAGCTGAAAATGGAAGTTAATTGCACTGCTGTTGTTTCGGTAATTTCAGAAAGAGATTACCGTTTGTATTTTACTAAATATAAAACAAGGCACATAGTTGTAAATTAGGAGTAGTTAACGGAGAAATAGTTGAAGTCTTAGGGGAGATATCTGCTGTAGTTTGTTGCAAAATAAAGAATTTAAGTTGTGTTTGCATCTAGTTAAAAGCAAGACCGATTTTTATCCAATTATGGGAAGGAATTGGCTAGAGGCAATCTTTGCGTTTTGGCGTGATTTTTTCAAAGCGAAAACTACCCCATCGGGGATTTCCTACACAAGCCAGGTGAGGTAGGTGATGGATTTGTGTTAGATAATTTAAAAAACCAGTTCCTTAAAATCTTTGGACAATCAACACAACCGATAAAAAAATTTGTTGCAGACGTTTCAGTTTCTGATAACGCCCAACATCGTTTTAACAAATCATATACCTATATATATATAAGCTGAACGGAACAGCTTGCGCCAAAAAGTAGAAAATGAGTTAGGTACTAAGGCTAGAAAAAGAAAATATATTAGAAAATGTTAAAAACGATGCATGTGCGGCTCCATTAGTTTTTGTGGAAAAAAAAGCATTCGGCTTTGTGGAAATTTTAAAATTACAATTAATCCGGTTCTCAATATGGAAGTTTATCCATTACCTATAATTGACGAAATGTTGAAGAGATTGGGCGGATTCAAGTTTTATTGTTTTCTGGATTTAAGAGGAGCATATCTTCAGTTATCCGTTTCTGAGGCCAGCAGACATTTATTGACGGTTAATACACCGCGCGGCTTTTACCATTTATGCATACTATCTTTGGAGTAGCGTCTGCGGCAATGATCTGTCAAAGACTTATGGATACCATTTTGGTTGGAATAACTGGGGTTGATGTTTATATACATATGTAGATGATATCTTGGTTTGTGGTAACAGTTTTGAGGAATGTAAGGGACGACTTTATAATATTCTTTCTCGTCTTAACGATCAAAATATAAGTGAGTTGTCCGAATTAGGAATAAAATCACGTATACTATATATTAGGCATTAACGACCCATATACGGCCTTAAACCTAGCTTCTCCAACCACTTTCTTGTACGAAGTGGAAGGGACCTACAATTTTAAGCCGAATCCGAATGGCAAATTTGAGAAGCTTGATACTCTTGGATGTTTGTCAGTCGTTCACAAGTGGTGGGACAATGGAAAAAAAACTCTAGATGTTACTTGGCCGCGGCTGGAATTGAGCCGGGAAACTTTCGATTAGTATTCCGACATACTAACCACTGAGCCAGAGCGCCCGACAAGTGAATAGCCATTCTAGAATCACCAGAGCCCAGTGATATCAAAAAACTACAAAGTTATCTGGGTTTACTGAATTATTACTCCAAGTTTCTGCCAAACTGTTCAAATAATCTTAGTCCTCTATATAATATACTACGAAAACACTTAGGGTGGCAATGGACAGCTGATTGTAGAAAAGCGTTTATTGAAAGTAAACATTTAATGGAAGCTAATAATATTTTGCGTCCGTTTAATCCGAAATTACCCATTATAGTTGCGTGCGATGCAGGACCGCATGGGTAGGTGCTATTCTGAGCAATATTGATAGAAATGGGGTCGAGCGACCATGCTTTATGGCCAGTTCTACACTTAGCAAAGCAGAATCAAACTAGACACTTGCGGTCATATTCGCAATTTCTGTATGTTTCAACAATTTCTATATGGGTATAGTTTGCGTCCGTTTAATCCGAAATTACCCATTATAGTTGCGTGCGATGCAGGACCGCATGGGTAGGTGCTATTCTGAGCAATATTGATAGCAATGGGGTCGAGCGACCATGCTTTATGGCCAGTTCTACACTTAGCTAAGCAGAATCAAACTAGACACTTGCGGCCATATTCGCAATTTCTGTATGTTTCAACAATTTCTATATGGGTATAGTTTTATGATTTATACAGATCATAAACCGCTCAAGGTTCTTTTTGGTGACAAGAAAGCGTTATCAGTCATAGCGTCCGTGCGGCTGCACAGATGGATATTGTTTTTATTTAATGATCGTTTTAAAATTATTTATCGGCCAGCTACCAAACAAAAACATGTCGATGCGCTTTATACGAGTAGGTTGCCACTAGGTGTGGAAGAATCAACATTTTCTTTAAATTTTTTCAAGTTTGATAATTCGGCTCCGTTAAATCTGAAAGATATTAATATAGAATGCAATAAAGATTGTATTTTAAAAGAAATTAAAAATGTTGTTAGAAAATCCTGTTGAATTGGATAATGACTGTCCTTATTATGCCAACAGAATAATTGTACCTGTCAAATTCAGGGAGCGTTCTCTAAACATATTACACAAACAACATGTTAGCATGACTCCCATGAAAATGCTAGAGCGATCCTGTGTATGGTGGCATAATAATAGATAGGGTTATCGAATACTATCTAAGCAAATGCTTGATGTGAAATACGTTGCAAAGACGTATAAAGGATTGTCCGAATAATACATGGCCTGAAACAATGTTTCCCTTCGAAAGGCTTCATGTCGATTTGTATAGTTATGAAGGAAGAGACATTTAAATAGCTATATACGACTATAGTGAATAGATAGATGTTTTTCTTTTGAAAAAAACTACAGCTTCAGTCGTTATCTCAAAATTCAAAATATTTATGTCGGTGTACGATTTTCCAAAGATGTTAGTGTCCGATAAGGGACCTCAATTTGCATGTACTGAGTTTAAGCAGTTCCTAGATGTTAATGGAATTGAGTACGGTCCATTACCTATCTGCCATCCGCAAAGCAATGGCTTGGCAGAAAGAGCCGTTGGTACAAGAAGAAAGAAAGTTTTAAAAAAAAGTAGTAATCCAAAATTGAACTTAGAGCAGATTTTATTAAATATTTTAGTTAAATATAGAAATACACCTCAAACTGCAATAGGTAAGAAAGAACTGAAAATAGAAATGCTCTAAATGGTATTAATAATAAATATAAACGAAAAAAGTTAAAAGATTGTGAAATTATGAAGAAGAAGTATTTCGACCAAGTATTGGAGATCATATTTTTGCTAAGATGTATTTTGGTAAGTGGAAAGTGGGGTCGGTGGAAAAAAAATCAGTTCATTAATATATATTATAAGAGTTAATGGTTTGACAAAGAGGGTGTATAGAAATCAGGTGGTACGCGAAGTATTGATACGTAGTTACAAACAAAGCGTAATTATAAATAAAGCTAAAGCCATAGAAGAAGAAAGAAAAAAAAATAATAAATAATGAAAATAGAGATGAATGTTATGTTGATCAACCGTCAGAAAATAATTGAAGTAAGTAATTAATGAAGTCAGTTTTTTAATTATAGAAGAATAAATCCAAGAAAGAAGGTCATGTTATATATCTCTAATACCTAACAAATAATAGAATAAAGTAACAAGGTTAAGTTTAAACATACGGTAGAGTGGAGTGCAAAGAAGTGAATTAAGCTTTAAAAGAAATTGTTATCTAAGTTAGTAAGTAAGCTTGTACGTAAAAGTCAGTCAATAAATGAAGTCAGTACAAATCAGACGTGTTTAAATATCCACGGGTACGGGACATTTCAAGTCGAATAACGATTCGACTACAGCGAGCAGCCCCAAGCGGCCCAGTAGGCTTGCCAGAAAGTGGTCGACTTCATTTTGGTCCGACCTCATTACTCAAACTTCTTTTTATGAACCATGTAACCGATTACCTATTTCAAGTTTATATATATCTTTTATATTCCCCTGTACTTGTGTCCTTTTATATTAAAAAGAATTTCACTATTCCATTACGGCAGTGCCACTTATTTTTGGCATTGTTTTGGTAAAACTTTGGCAAAATGTTTAAAATTCATTGAAGGCCAACAGAGCCCATAGTATTCTACCACCCAGTGTGTGCAATAAGGATAATATTTTTCTCAACGTAGACGAATTTTTCACAAAACTTTTCATATTACATTTGTGTTTATATGTATGTACTCGTATATAGATTTTTTTTACTTAAAAAGATTTTCTTTGCCAATAGATGGCAGTTGACTTTCTCCATTGTGTATATGTTGCCGGGGTAAGAAGTTAGTGCCTTGTAGTTACTTGTATGTACAGCATTGCATCCATTATAGAGCTTCGTTGTTTCCCTAAAGTTTGAATTCACCATACCTTAGAAACCAAATCGCATTATGCAACGTATGATGGTCTATACATATATTAAGAGGGTGGTGGTAGTGAGTGTTGCAAGGTTGGCCGTTGTATTGGCAGACAGACTGTTGGACAGGACATGTACACATGCGGTAGATTGTTTTAAAATTTATTTGCATGCTGTAAAGGGAGAATGGAGTAACAGCAACGGAGTACGAAGGGTAACATTTTGATTTGGGGATCAGCTCAAAGGACTTCTTGAGAAGGGAAGAGAAAGAGGGAGAGTGAGAATGAAGAGGAGCGACTAAGGGTTGTCCGATGATTTATTGGAGGCATGTACATGATTTATCTCAGTTGATTTTGCTCTACGGTGTTTTGCAGATTATGCAGATGGATTTCTGTGAGGACAGGATGCATGCGTATGGATGAGTTTAACTATGAAAATTTAAATTTTAATAGGGGATTGGTGACAAATTTTTGACTCAATTTAAGCTGTCAATGTGGAAATGATCCGACAAGAGGAAATGAGCTTGACTTTTTGGCCCGTCATGAAGCGAAATGTGTGTCACTTTGATGTGCATGCATGTGGATGTGCTCTGTTGTTTTAAGAATATTGTACAAGTTCGTACTTAGATAGATTGAAGGTATCTAGACGTCAGAGGGAAGCTGTTTAGCAAAATAGTGCAGCCGCAATTATGTTCATATGAATATTCAATTTTAATAAACGCATTTTTGAATCTTACAAGTCTTACATTTATAATGATCGAGGGCCCGAAAGGTCCTCAATTACGTGCCACCTTATTTGGCTGGGCTCAGCCCTTAAAAATAAAACTCTTATTCTCCGAAGCGTGGTTAGATTTTAAAATTCAACGCCGTATATGGTCTGAACTAATATTAATTCGCTCTAACCCCTCCTGAGACCATTTTTGAGAATCTCCATTTGAGAATGTTCACAAGTTAGGTCTTCCAATGAACCCTGCCAACTACAATTTATTTCTTACATGGTATCTATCATGTAATTTTCTTCAAATGAGACGTGTTCAAACGAAATATTATTTCTATTTTCGGCGCGTTATGGATAGTTCTACTTCCTCCAAACAAATAACCAATAGCCCAAAGGAATCGATGTTATGCCGATGGGTCATTTTAATTACTCTTTTCAGCTTCTATTTCAATTCTCTAATCCCGGCTTCAGCAGTAGAAGCTTTTGCGAGTCTGCTTCTTTATCTCGTAGGATTTGGATTAGAATGTGAGAGTCATATCGTCTTTGTTCTTCCTTCATATCAACACAAGTTGCCGCTGTTGTTTTAAGTTTCGTTATAAAAATATCGCACGCAAGTCGCATTATTTGGAGAAAATACTGAAGTCTCAGTCTCCGTCTTAAAATCAGTTCCAGCAATCTGTTGTTAGTCATTAGTCTCACAATGCTTCCACAGCCTCAGCTGCCAGAGTGCAAAGTTTTAATCGCCTTCTTGTAACCATGCGTACCTTTTCAGCATATCCTTGATGAATATTTTTCTTTCAGGTGGTTTTGAATATTATGACCAACTTGAACCTTTTAATATCTTGCAAGGTATTTCAACGATAATACCTTCATCGTCGAAATTCATAATCCTTTTCACCGTTCAAAATATCATGACTCATGCCCAGCAATTTACGCAGCTGTCATTATGAGTTAAATTTATTTTCCAACGCTTATACATTTATACCTACAACCTTTACCCCCAACATATGACACATGAAGTACCTGCCGTTTCTGGCAAAAAAAATACACTCACCATGCAGCTTTCAGCCCCATCTATTGCTCCCATCACCATTAGTTAAATTTGACAAATGACAACATTTATCTCTGCCCATTTGTCATGTTATGTGGCAGTCGCTTTTCGTGTACCCACCTCTTTTACTCTACTTCGAGTGATGGTAAAAGGATATTTTTTTTGCATACCAATACGTACCTCTGCCTCAGACTGGTTGTCTTCTTCTACCTTTTATCAAAATAACCTCATATTACGAGTATCTAGAAAATCGTTTTACAGAACAAGCTCGATAAGATGAACGCATTAAAAAAGAGACGTAGACATCTTTCTGAAAGCGTTCATCTTTAAGTCATATTTTTCTTATAGGAAATTATCGCTTTAATCATATTCCCCTAAATTCCTGCCGTTTTGTAAGGCTGCTTTTTTTATTCGAATATTTTTAGATTTTGCAATACCTAATTACATACCTCGCGAGGCACTGATGCGATGAGCCATTTTTTAGTTCCGAACGTTTGACGGGTAGATACCATCTTTTCCGCACGAAAATTTTCTTTGAACCTACACCGTCGCCACCCTCTCTTTGAACCTTAACCCTAGAAAGATAATTTACGTCTGCGAGACGTATGACGCGCGGGAAAAATGTTATATCCTTTTAACTATAAACCGCATTGGGTTGGTTGCTTAAACTAACTCAGTCGGTGGTCGGAGATAGCCCGTAACGGTCGTGGCGCGATGGTAAGTACCTGCGGTAACAAGTTATAGCTATGCCGGACTTCTGGGGACGTGTGTGACCTGTGCCATTCTTACATTTAATTTAATCGTATATAATTTAAAATTACTAAAACTTATTAGTAGACTTATTTTAAACCGAAAAATGAAAATTTGGCAAACAATTATGACTTAATGTCAATTTTAAGGTTCCTTTAAAATATAAGTTGTTTTTTGATGATTTGTAATGGGGCTTAAGTTTTTTGTTTTTATTGTTCAAATTAATATTTATTTATACTAAATCATTGATTTATTTAACTTAATATGAACTACATAAATAAATAAAACGTTAATATTTTTTTAAAAAGTTCATGGGTTTCATTAAATACACTACCAAAGTTCCATACGTCTCTGAGACGTATGATTATCTATTACGTCATAAAAAATATGATTATCGTTCTAGGGTTAAAAAACCTTACTCAAAACCGCAATAAACCTAAGTAACATTACTTTTCCGACCGACCCGGTCATCTTTTCGGGATTCTATGTTGTCGAATAGATCATCTTAGCAAGCTTTTACTGTATTTTCCCTTTTTAACAAAATCTACTTGAGTACAATAAAGCAATATAACAGAACTAGTAGCTACATATGTCTCTATTTGAGAAAAACCAAATTCTCATCTCACGCCTTTTCCTTTACAATCTTACTGCCGTGCACTCGTCACTACCCTTAGAGTTTATGTTTACTAATAGGACGTATAATATGCACCAACTTTTCAACATGGTGGAACTGCCATTCGCCTTTCTCAATATTTTGATTGAGTTATCCGTTAGAAAGGTATAGAAGTAAACCTTTTATCCGTTGAGATGTTGTATATTCGCTTTGTTGATGCTGTATATGAAAGTAAAAAATATTAAGGGGTAACGAGTTTTAGCCCAAGACATTTCTTTAGGCTGATACATATATGAAATCTGTGAAAATCCCTGTCAGATGTTTTTCTTATTGGCTCCTACCTTTGGTTATGTTTTTCTCTGAATATTTTTGATATTTTCGAATTGTATATAAACTTTATAGCTTTTATTACCTCTACGCGTTAGAGTACCTATCTTTTTGTATTTTTTCTATACCTGAGAGAATTTTGTACCGACTATTTGAACTTTGACAAATTTTGGTGAACAAATTACCAGAACGCAGTTCTAGCCTACATAATAGTAAGCATTCATGCAAATTCTTTTTCGTTGGACAAAAATATAAAAATGAGAGCAAAGCAGCGACCAGGGAACAGCAAAAAAATAACGACCGAACGAATCCTTTTCGACAATAGCTCGATCTCGATCATATATTATAGATATTTGAGGGTAGGCCCAGAAGAACCCGGAGCTAACAAAGAAAAAAGGCTTTAGGGGGAAAAAATGACTGTGCTTAAGACCACACGACTAAAGTAAAACTTCTTTCGCTCCATCTAATTTGAATTGTGGGCGTGTCAGTGGGCGAATTTTGAAAATATTTACACATGAGCACCAAGGGCCCCTGGAGAGTCTATATTATAAATTTCAGCTCCCTAGCTCAAACTTTGGTTTTCTGTGAATTGTGGGCGTGTCAGTGGGCGAATTTTGAAAATATTGCTCTATTGAGGAGATTCAATGTTGTTTACCCATTCCACGAACCTTTCCGCCGACTAAATTGTATGGGCTGTAACAAAAGAGTGCACGCCGGTAGTCTACATTGGTCTACACTTCCGTGTCGCATTCACCAGCTTACTCCCCAAGTCAAGCGTGCGTAAAGAAGTTTTACTTCAAAAAATATTTTTGTTATGATAAGAATTTTGAATCTGTAGAAAAAAAAAACATTCATACACACATACATATTCTATATTCGAAATTCCATTTGCCTTTTATAAAAGTTAATGATGATAAATAGAACTGAAAGTTTGAAAAAAATATACTTATATGTATATATGTATCTACTTAAACTACTAAATATACTTAACAACCTATTTACCTACTTAATTTTCATATTTAAACCACTAAAATGTCTACTACTTAATTTTCATGTATATAATAACCTATCTAAATTACCTCGATTTTTTACAAATAAACAACTGGGGGTAGAAGGGGGGATTTCAAAACCCAAAATGGGGATACAACTTTATTTTTCTCACAAAAATTGGGATTTCTATCTTCAAAAATTCATCAACACTGTACCCAGAACCCTCTACCATGTTGTTAAGGCAATAATTCACAAAGGATTTGCAAGGAAATATTTAAAAAGTATTATCATACGTTCTCTTTGGACTCGGTCGGAACTCATGATTATTTTCTTATGAATGTTGTAGGTACCTATATATCCAAAATAAGATTGCCCTTAATAGTATAGACGGAAATTGCGTGTTAGCATTATCCTGAATTAGCGCAACAAGAGGGATAATAAGAAATGATTTGCAGACAAGAAACTAACAAATATCTAGATAATTGTTCAATTGGTAAGATTAACTGTTTTTTTTTTCCCTAATACGTCTGCCATTACATCAGGAATAGTACCTAATGTAAAGGTAGACGACATATTTTCATCCCAAAGGACATATACTCACCTAAACAGAAGTACGGGTATTTGAGGGGATCGTACAAATTAAAAACGAGAAACTGAACTCAAACAGTGGATGGGAAAAGAAACACCAGAAGTCATCACTTTGCAGCAGAATGGACAAACAGGGACAAGAAGAGGATTTAAGGGCGCACACGATGTGGCGCCAGGACTTTTAACGATTTTTAAATTGTGACTTCTGGAGCCAGTGTTGACTGAAAGATAGAGGATTTTCTTTTTCGTCGCCAGTCAATTTGAAGGGATTTGGTTTTTTTTTCAAAATTGGGAGGAGAATGATGAACGCTGAATGGAAATTTGTATTCCGAGTAATGTCAGAAGTAATGGCACGTCACAATGAAAATACAACGACAATACCAATGTGAAATGAGAAATTGATGTCTTTGAAATGTTATTAGATTATATGCTTGTATTTTTTGGTGGTTCTATTGGACTACGTGTTTAAAATTTTTCAAAATGATTGCGAAATATTCCCTAAATATCCTTTACAAAAGAATGCTACAGACATCATTCTCTAGACAGAAAGTCGACAGATAGGTACCTACATAGCATTCCCTTATTTGTGGAGCTTTTTTGCTAAAGCAATGCGAAACCAGTGGTGGGACCAATTACTCTGATCATTACATTCTTGGTCAAGTACATGTATCCTTTTTTCTTCCAAAAACAGAAAAGTTCTGTAGCTACAAAAGTATGTAGATAGATAATCCACATTTCAATGAGTTGTTTGCTATATAAAAGATTTGTTTATAATCTGGCATATAAGGACTAAACATTCGCGCATGTAATGTTATTATTTTATATACCTTGGCACTAATGAAATAACGACGAATGCAAAGTATGTAATGATTCATGAATCTAACTTATTTAATCTTTAAATTTGAACGTCTCGGACTGGCTAAGTATGTAAAGGATTCGAACTCTTCTTCGTTCGGCAAGGTTAGTTGAAAATATCACCATCGAAGCTGAGAGCCTGACTGAAAACCCAGGTGTTTCCTTTTTTTGACGATCACAGAAATCGCGTCTATTCGCAACTACTTTGGCAGCATTTCGCATAAAGCTCTTAGCCTACATGCTTATAAGGTCCAGTTGACGCAAGAATAAAATCCAGCAGACCACGCACAACGCCGTAATTTTTCTATTGACACCATGGAAGCTCATGCACAACGTCTGTTTTGTGTTGGTTTTTCGTACAGCGTGTGTGTACAGACGTGCAGCTGAATATATGTTTTACAAGTATGATTTTTTTTAAATCTGTGTCGTCAAAACCACGAAACATTCTATGTATTTAAAATCCTCCATGTAACGCGTTTTGCTAAAAAAATGAACTGAGGTTGCGAATATAATATTTTAAAGCTAAATGTTATAAACACACAAACTTTAGCTTTTCTTTATGCTTAACGAGCTAAGTAAATGAAAACAATGGACTTTCAAAGTAAGTTTCTGGTGCATAGCTGCATGAGTGCTTCAATTCAACGTACATAAAATATGCTAGTACTTCAAGGGTTTAAATGACACCTCTTTTCGGAGGACCCTATATTTACATCGCTCAACTTAAGACCACTCTTTTGCGCAATAGCTGATTTACTATGATACTTAAATGTGTTTTTAGATCTATATATATTCCCGAAAGCAATTCTTGAAGTCAGTGTTCCTGTACAACTTGTCCTATTTATACTCTATGTATTCTACGAGTAAGTGTATATTAATTTTGACTCATAGTTTGAAACATACCTTAATATTGGCCGTAGACCCCTAAAAATCCGGCCGTCCGTTCGTCCGTCCGTGGGCAAATATGAGGCATTTAAACCTGAGCTAGAAAGCTGACATTTTAACCATATTCTCTCTAGGGGCCCGAAATATTCAAGTTTTAGAATTTTTATAATCCCCCTATTCACACGCCCACAGTCTGAACAAAAAACAAATCTATCCAATTTTAAGCTAGAAAACTGAAATTGTTAATACATTGTCTTTATTTTCCCAAAATGGTCGGGATTTGAAATTGAAATCCGCCCACAATTTAATAAAACAGTAATATCTAAAAGTCAAAGTTTTAGCTAGGAAGCTAAAAATTATAAAATACATATATCTACTCTTTACCGCTTTATCAAAAAATCAAAGTTTGAACTAGAAAGCCATTCCATTTTGTTTATTTTATTTTCTTTATTTATTTGCATGTTTGTATTTTAAGAAACAATATCTTTTTAACTAAAACAAGCTTTAATGTGTCAACGCTTTTAAGCTTACTTTTAAGAAATATTTAATTCAATAAAATAAAGGGACAACAAGTACATTTAAGATTATTCTTTTGTAAAGTTTTATGCCAAAATATTTAAATTTTTAAAATAATGTATCGATTAAACATTAAATTTTATTTATTTGATGCTTTTATTATTATTTTGTTTACATGGACAAATGTGCATAGTGCCTATAGTTCTATCTTAAAACAACGAATATCCCCAATACACTTAATATTACGCAATAAACGGTTCCATAACCGGGTGCCATTGGCCAAAAACTGCCGTTCAGAGGACAGACAGCAGATCTAATGTACTTTATCGAATGAGGTTGTTAAAAGAAAGATTTTATATAGCTTTTAAAAAATACCGTATGCGATCGTATCTTTTCAGGACGCAATTGCAATATTTTCCAGATCCATAAACCAAAAAGGGTATACAAAGTGTTTTGGCAAGGATTAATCTGGTTTAAGGGCGTGTAATATTGCGTGGCCCATAATGTACGAAGATCGCCAATCGTTTTCCCTCTTACTGTATTGACGTGTATGTCCCAGCTAAGATTACGGTTAAACACCATTCCTAAATTGTTTGCAGTCTTAACGTATCCTTTTTAAGTACCGTGAAGTTCAATTTGTGGAAATAACGAAGATTCAGATTTTGACGCAGTACTCCCTTAGTCCGGCATACATTTGAATAGATAATGCAGAAATAGTTTGGGGAGGTTCATTAATATACAGGAAAAACACAAGAGGACCAAGAATTGAGCCTTGTGGGACCCCTCTTAGTATGTAAGTTGAAGGATAAAGATTTGAATTCATTGAATGATGTGAAATAGAGTTCAAGATCTGAATGGCAGAGGCTTTTTAAATAGTTCTTTTAAGCCCTATTACCTCTATTATTAAGTATTACGTCAGTTCCTTGCCGACGCTGTCATTCCGAGCAGCTGATGTGTGTTTATTTTTCATGATTTATATTTCAAATATGATTTTGTTGAGTCCTTAGGCAAAAACTTTATCATAAATGGACAAAGTATTGACTGCATTTTTTTAATGGCTGCAGCAGTAATTTCAGCCACCGTACTTTGACCCATTAGTGCAGCCCAGTCAGCCCCAACTTGTCTTTGATAGCCACCACCCCAAGAAGATTTTAAGTTGCAGCCAATTGAAGGATGGGTGGAACATTCGTTGACCTTATTCCATTTGGTAAATCAAGCAGTCCCAAAACAAACACAAACGCTTCTTTTGATAAGCGAAAGTTTTTTAAAAATCTAAAATACACAATAATAAATGAAAGCAATCAACAGTGAATATTTATAATTCTATGAATTCTTTCATCGGGTTTGAAAGTTCCAAGATATTTGCTTTATTTCTCATTTTTCTTCTTAATAGTTGGACATTTGTGTAATTATTTTCTTCATTTGTGTAGTAAAGTTCTAATAAAGTAAAAAATTGCACTTCACGAATTTTCCAATTTCACTTTTTTATTTGAATTTATTTAATATATATTCTTTTTTCACTAAAGTATTTAATTTATTTGGAGTTGAAGCCGAGGTGCATACCTATGAAAATAACAAAAATGTATGAAAGCGACACCTAAATAGCTGTCACATGAAATTGATGGCAAAAAGGTGATTGTCAAATTGATAATCACCTTACGTGGACGTAAAGGTATGATATTGATTGTCAACTATCAACTATCACCTTAGCCGATTCCACCCCTGAGTAACAAAACACTTGGAAGATACTACTTCTATTAACCAAACTCAGTGTATCAAAATAACATTTCATATATGCAATACTTAAACACTGCAATAAAAAAAATTGTCTTTGCTGAAATATTTGCTTCCAAAAATGGAGTCTGGATTGGTTCATTTATGGATTTGATATTGCTCTCTGATATTGAATACGATTGTCACAGTTCGTCTCGTACTCAAAGTTAAATCGCTCCTTATACATGTTACTGATTTATAACCAATTATAAAATGATGTTTCACCTTAAATACCGCTTTCCCGCATTTGTTGTATTTCATTCCACAATGCTCGCTTCCTCAACTGTGCAGAACTGTGCAGAAATTTATCAGTCAACGACTCGTACTTGTCAGCGGTTACATCACCATCAAAGACAATAACTTTCCTGTTCAATGTACTTGCAATGAAAATCGTAATCGTGCAAAATCAGTTGACACAGAATCCCAGTAGAAAAGTACTCGTAGTATTTTTTTACAGTAAAGCTGATTTTAGGCGGACAACTTTTGCGATGCGATGCAGGAATTTAATTGTAAACACGGATACAACGAACTATTTCCTCATTGCATTCAAGGAATACGGCACATTTTTTGGATGCCAAAATATGTGTTGTATATATAGGCTCTTAAAGTCAACCGGACGATTACAACACAACTATTTTAAATTTGTTAAGCTTTTAGAACGCTTATAAGCCTTAAGCGAAAGGCACTTATTTCAATGGATTAATATTATTGTATTTTATGGGTAATAATCTTGAAATCAAAGTTGGACAAAACGTTAATTTAGCCGATATGTTGAGTGTAAGGATACATGCCTAATTGTTTCTTTTCCCGAATAAGGAATAAATTGATCTGGGTAAATAATAAAGACACCGGAAATACCTATACTGATTCCTTACTTTTATCACCTTTCCTGCTTACTTACCTAGATGAGCAATCATGTGTCTTCTTTAATCTTGTTCTGGAGAAAATAGTGCGAAGGGAAAGCTTAAACACGAAAGGCACTATCTTTAATACAACGGTCCAGCTACTGGGGTATGCGAACGATATCGACATCATCGGCCGTTCCCAGCATGCCGTGTTAGCCTAATTGCACACACACCGATTTTGGACGGCCAGTATAAGATCGGCCGAAATTTTACCGGTAGCAGGGTGCTAGCACACTCACCGGATTTTTACCGGTCTAGCAATCAGTTGATTTGTTGTCGTGATCGTGACACGAGGTTGTTTAATTATAATGAATCCTAAACGAGTTGTTGCTGTGTGGTTATTGCATCGCCGTATTAAGCGCAAGTACTGGATTCATCCTATCAATCAAAGCAGAGAACAAACGGGAACATTCTACACTCTTTTTGAAGAACTAAGCCGTGATGGTAGTAAGTTTTTCAACTTCTTCAGAATGTCTATTGCATCCTTTGACGAACTCCACGAGAAGTTGAAAAATGAAATCCAACATCAGAATACTAAAATGAGAAATGAGAAACGTAGTATGTACCTACAATTTCACACACTGAATGAAGCGAGAGCAGTCGAAAGGAATGGTCGGCAAAAAATCGGTGCGTGTGCAAGCGTGTATTTAATCACGTACGTCACTACTTCCCGATACTGCCGGCGATACAGTGGCAGTGGAGACGGCTGCTCACCGGCATTTTGCCGGCACCGATCAGCGGTCGGCGTGTGTGCCAGGTCCCGTTCCCACATATGATTAACTATTGGAATTTGGACGACCGGTATAAAAATCGGCCGTCCAAAATCGGTTTGTATGCAATAAGCCTAAGAGGCTTTCACGGCGATTGCAGAACATGAGAAATTGGTTGGTCTTGAAGTAAAAGAAGACAAGGCCAAGTACATGCAATCAACAAACAAACAAACATCTGCCCACCGCCTAGGACAAAATGTCACTGTTGATAGAAACAACTTCAAAGAAGTTAAGGAGTTCATCTACCTAGGAGTATATAGTGGAGATCCGGCAGAGAGTTAGCTTTGGAAACCGCTGCTACTTCGGTTTAGCGAAACAAATGGGTTCAAAACTCCTCACTCAAAGGACAAAATGCATGCTCTATCGAACATTAATCCTACCAGTCATGCTTTACGTTGCCGAGTGCTGGACGATAAGTAGAAAAGGGGAGCTAATATTGGGTTGGTCCTGTGTACGAGGAGGGCGGATGCAGGAGAATGCAGGAGAACTGTATGAGCTGTACCAAGATATGGATGTAGTCCAAAAAGCTAAATCACGTCGACTACATTGGCTCGGCCACTTTGAGCGAATTGACAATAATGTTCCAGCCAAGAGGATCTTCGAATCCCAGCCCCTGGTTCGAGAGGCAACACACTACCTCTACACCATCGCCATCTTGACAGAGCTCTCGGCATGGAGAGCTGGAAGCAGCGAGCCCGTATTCGAAGAGGATGGAAGGCTTCAATGTCTGAGCCAGAGACTCTTCACTGATCGGGAGCCCGTTAAGTAAGTTTAAGTCCTTCTTACTTACGAAACGGACTGCCCACAAGTGAAGAGCTTTTTCGGGTTGTGCGGAACAAGCGCTTCGCCATCCGTAATGGCTTGTTTCGGCGGTGTTCCTCGTTGTATCTGGAAACTGAGAAAAATAGATCCTCTTGGAGCTGGAGCATAATTGTCTTGTTGCCACATTCTGGCAGAAGAAAGATTTGTCACCTTGACGAAAGGTGATTCCACTTTGTAATCTCTACCTTATTATAGAATTCCAACGCATAGTCACGCTAATAAACGAAGGGATCTATTTATATACAGGCCCTTTGCGTATCAATTACTCGTACCAATTGTGTTCCACAACCACGTAATACTCCTACTTTCTGCTACAACTTTCCATTGCAAATATCATTCACAAGCTTTAATTTAAAGCAAAGCTACTTTCTCAACCGCTGGTATTTTTTAATTGGATTAGTAGCAAATTGAATCGAATTCTACAAAACCCTCCAGTCCCACATTTTTCTCATTGACATCACCCACACAGTCCACAAGTAGGTTCAAAGTTGTACGTTACATACAGCTATAGCCGTCCTATATTCGGCTTGGATAGGGAATAAAAATCAATTTTGTTATTCAAAAGTCAATCGATGTCAGGTCTCACAGAGAATGTTCCTCGCTGTGCCCTTTATTACCACTCTATTTGCATTTCGCCATAGCGCACAGCGCACACATTGACTTTTCAAATTTGCCCAATTTCACTCCATCGCACCGACATCAAATTTCAATTGTGTATCGTACCTATCGAATTTCTTTTCACCCGAGTGTGAGTCCGGAATAGAGTAAAGGAACTGAGTGTACGTTCTCCATAAAAGTAGGCCAAGCAAATAAAATTTATTGACACTTCTTTTCCAATAAAATTAAAAAAAAAATTAAAGCAAAGCAAAAAAAAAATACTGATATATTCCATGAATATTAAAAGGACATTGAAGATTGGATTTGGCAATAAGCAAGAACTGTATATGATTTTGTTGAACCAAATCCAAACAGCCGAATCTTTTTGGCTGGTCGACTTATTGGCGTCAATCGGAGAGATCTTTTAATTTTACTCTTCTAATAGGGGTCAGGGTGGTTGTTCTTCGCAGAGTGCTTAAATGAAAAATAACATTTGTACGAGCATTTACTATCAACCTAATGCTCTATGGAGTGCTGACAGCGACCATTTTCGGACAGACAGCGTATAGAGAGGGATTCCTGGAGTCCTGCTTAAGTGGTTTTCCAGTTCGAATGCCAAAATAACATCTGTAGTCTTTCAACGTCTTCGTTTATGGAAACATATTGGCTTGGCGCTGTACCTAGTTTGCAAAACTTGGTTGGTGTAGGGATGTATATTCAGAAGAGGTTAACATTTTCAAATCTCAAATGCACGAGCAAACTAAAAAAATAATAAGAATAATACAGGATAATACCCCTAATACCCTCTAGGGGGTACCGTCCAGATTTTTATCAAAAGAACTATATAGTCAAAAAGCTAATGCGAAAGTGGGATGCAATCTTTTTTTCATTAAAAAGCAATGAAGAAGTGCACGATAGTACTGTCGGAGAAGTTAGGAAGGCTTTCAAAGACTCCGAAAAACAAAAAACAGTTGGGCCGGAATCTCGTCCCTCTGAGTTCTGAAAAAAGACGGGAAACATCGGGTCCAGATGGCCTCATCATTCTCATCTCCAAATTGATGAGAGGCGATTGATTGCCTTACCAGTGGAAGGAAAGTTTTCTTCTTAAATTTTACAAAGGAAAAGGCGACATGCGATACTGTGACAATTACCGTTTAATCAAGCTGATGTTCGACATCATGAAGATTGTTGAGCGGGTATAAGATAGCCGAATGCGGAAAATAATACGGCTACCATAAGACTACTGCGGGTTTGCCGCTGGTAAATCAACCCCAGGTTCAATCCAAAGTTTAAGGATCATGATGGAAAAACATCTTGATTCCTTAAAGGATTTACATATGGTGTTGGTTGATTCTGAAAAGGCCTTTGATAGACAGCCAAGGGATCTGTTATGGGTGGCGCTAAGACAACGAGAAGTTCCAGAAACCAATGTACAGATGATCTTGGACAGGTACGAGGGAGTAAAGACAAGAGTAAGATGCCTGCTGCCGTCACCGAGGAGTTCGCAATGAAAGTCGGTGTACACCAGGGAACCGTCTTAGATCCATCGATATTTATTATAGTCCTTGATTATCTGCTTGAAGGAAAAGTGACGGACTCCAAAGTGTATCAGTTATTCGTTGCCAACAATGGAGCCATCATTAGCGAGGATCGAACGTCCCTGCAATGAGCACTTAATGTGTGGGTGGAAGTTTTGGAGCGGAATGAGTATAATATTAATTATACTGCCTGTTCTCTTATCCACTCCGACATATTCCTGACATTTTTATATGAATGGAGAGTGATTGCCAAATGCGAAAAGTTCAAATATCTGGGATCTATGATCAATAGCGAATCAAGCTGTGATGAAGACATTAAACATCGACTAAGAGTAGGTTCGATTAGGTGACGAGAAAATGCAGCCATCTTCTGTGACCGACCGACTCTTTAGCTGAAAGGAAGGCTCTTAACCGCAGTTGTATTCCTGGCACTCACATACGGTTCACAATCTTGGACAGCGTAGAATAAGTACGAGGGCAGCTAAGATGAAGTAGCTTCGCATAACAGCAGATCCAAGGAATCCTTCACGTCAAAGCACCTATCTGAAAGAAAATGGATCGCGATCAGCTCAGTTGGTAATTTCATGCTCAAAGGAGAGTTCATACGAACCCTTTAAATTAGGCAATATCAATCAACGTTCCCGAACAAAAGTAAAAGAGAGGCAGGCCAAAAAACTCCTGAATCGCACAAATGTAGCAACACTAGCATTTGATTGGCCTCAGCGACGAAGTGATTCGAAATTGGGAGGCCTGCCGTTATTTTCTGAGATCGAGCCGGCGAATCCCACAGACGGACCAGTAGAGATTGAGTAAAGTGGGAGGGTTATGATTGTGATACCTTCAATCCTGGTCATAGCCTCACCGCCAAAGGAAGATAAAGAACATCTTCCCACTTTAGCTTGTTTTCTTATTTTCCGTTTACCTATATAAACTGTCGCTTATGTTTTCATTCATATAAGTAATGCAATGTCCTTACCATTTTTGAAATGATATCGTTTTTTATAATAAAAAGTTTATAAAAAGTTAAGTTATTTGCGAGTTTGCTTTTTAAACTGAAAAAACAAAAGAATTTTGATGTTCGCTTAAGTTTTTGTACCCCCAAAAATTACAGAAAATCCCCCTTTTATCGTTTATTGATCTGGTAACCCTCCACACTGAGGCGGTGTTGTTTAGCGGTGTTCACATTCATCTTCATCATCTCCTTCCGCATTGTTATACTTTGGGTTCATTAAATCAAATATCAATAACGCGTTTTCTTCTACGAAATTGGCGATACAAAGTTGTATTGCTCAAACACCATAGTACTGGTACACCGCTCCAGTGTGTGCTTCTGAATTTGCCACAGTAGAAATACAGACCGCTGTACCGCTACCGGTACTGCATATCCCTGTGGCGTATTCACTGCTTTATTGTGTTTAAGAAATCGATTATTCCCTGAAATGACGTTTACAAACACAAACAATTAATAAGAATGATTGCCGCCTGCTCGCCAACTGCGCGCAGAAGAAGAATATTTTTGATTTTCATGCTCAAAGCGCATGACTGCTGACTTCTGCAGATGACGTTTACGAACTCGAAGAATGTAATTATTTATTGAAAATTATAGAATCTTTCAAATTTCGTATAAAATATGATTTCGGTCCCGTCTCTGGATGCAACACATTGTAGCAGATTTCTGGTGTTATATCGAGAGCATCAGTTTATGCTCATTTAACAGTACCTACAGTAAATTGAAGAATACTCTGTGTTAACTCCAAACGTTAATAATTATTCAATTCACGACGAACAATACTTGCTTCGTACTTGCTTCGTACTTGTTCACCACCAAAAAAAATCTAACTTTTCTTCACAATTTAAAAGTCTTTTAATAAAATTCTTTAATAACTTCAACCTCTTGTTGCGGCGTTGGATGCTTCACAATAAATTGATTTCGATCACCATCCACGATTTTCAAATATTAACTGAAAAATCACAATCATACCAAAGTAACAGCCAAACAGAATCGGAATAAAACATTAATTTCATTTGCATTTTTTCATTTCATTTATTTATTTACAACAGCCTTGAGATGAAATCTCATTTGTGGCTTAAAAATATATATATTATAATTTATGAACAAAATAAGTAAAGAGTATTATTATTATTATTAAAAGAAATTCACAAGCTTATCGAAAAAAAAGAGAAAAAAAGAGAAAAAAAGGAAGAAATCACAGCTGAACAGCATTAGTAACTGAATAAACTATATTTTTTTTGTCTGGCCGCAAGATATTTTGCACTGGAGCACTCTTGAGTCTGAGTGGTCCATTGTATGCCAGAAAGATACACCAGTTTTACTGACACACAACTTTAACTGAAATTTACTCGTTTTTCTAAAAAAAAAAAAGTAAATAGATACAATTTATGATGTACAATCGAAATAGATTAAAAAAAAATTAAGTAAGAGATTAAAAATGTTTACAGATGGCTTAAAAATGTTTGCGAAGGTAAACAATTTCAATGATTGTATTAATATCCAAAAGGACTTCGACAATATCGTAAAATGGTGGAATGATAATTTGTTGTTACTAAATATTGGTATAAGATCCTATTAAAAGTACTGTGTGATCATCTAAAGCCGTTCTGCAACACACTTATCGACACGTACCAGTGTGGCTTCCGGCAAGACAGATCGACAATAGACCAAATCATGACACTAAGGCAAATCCTGGAAAAGCCCAATGAATTTCAAGTCAAAACATAGGGACGGGCTACAGTCCGCTTGGGCGAACTGTTGGTTACCCTATTCTTATTCCTATCCCTCATAAGTGGGCGTGAGAAAAGTCTAAGTATGGTTGAATTGTTAAGAACGCTGTACATATTTTGTTACATAACATTTAAAGGATTTTATCAAAAAAACGCTCCCTAGTTCAAACTTGGGTGTTTCAATAAAATTGTTTTATTTAATTGTGGGCGTGTCAGTAGGCGGATTTAAAAAAAAATAACACATGAGAATAAAGGGCCCCTAGAGAGTATATATTATAAATTTCAGCTCCCTAGCTCAAACTTTGGATTTTCAAAAAAATTGTTTTATTTATTTGTGGGCGGATTTTAAAAATTTTTTATCCCGAGCAGTTTTAGGAGTCATAGATCATATATATAAAAAATTTCAGCTTTCTAGCTCAAAATTCGATTTTTTCCAAAATTTTGTTTTTTTGAGTTTGTGGGTGTGTCTGTGGGCGGATTTCAAAAATTCGTAAACTTGATTATTTCGGGACCCTAGTGAGTATATGGTTAAAATTTCAGCTCTCTAGGTCCAGTTTAAAGGCATAATTTTTGCCGACAGACGGACGGACGGACATGGCTAGATCGACATTACTATCGATGCTGATCATAAATATAGTAACTTTTAGGGGTCTACGGCAATATTAAGGTATGTTACAAACTATGCGCCAAAATTAATATACCGTTAGAATAGGGTATAAAAATACAATCTTTTCATCGACTTTAATTCCGCATATGATAGCATTTATCGCCAGGAAACCTGTACCGGATTCCAGAAAGGAGATACGCTGTTAAGTGGCTTCTTCAATTTTGTTCTGGAACAGATAGTGCGTGGGTAACGTGTCAATACGAAATGTAATATCTTCAACAGATCAGTAATCGGCCGATCTCAGCGTGCCGTGTTAGAGGTTTTCATGGCGATTGAAGAAGAGGCAAAATTGGTTGGCCTTGAAGTCAAAGAGGACAAAACAAAGTACTTGCTTTAAACAAACAAACAGACATCTGTCCACCGACTAGGACAAAACGTCACTGTTGATAGGATAGGAGAGCTTATTTTAAGTTCTTTCGAAAGAAAAATACTCCGTCGGGTACTTGGTCCTGTGTGCGAGGACGGCGAATGGAGAAGAAGTTATTACCGTGACCTCTAGTAGCTGTACCAAGATGTGGATGTAGTCCAAAAAAATAAAAAAAAGTCGAGTACATTGGCTCGGCCACATCAAGTGAATGCACAATAATGCTCCAGCGCATCGACTCTCAGCGCTCAGGTTCGAGACGACTAGGAAGACCGATATTTTTGTCACTTGCTGGTGGTGACTACATAGTGAAGAGTTCCTCGCTCACCCGTTCTCTGTAGACTCTGTCTACTTTTGTCGTGTTAAGGCATCAAACGTTAAAACATTAAAAAAGCTTGTTCCCGTTGGAAAGTCGAGCTCTGAGCTCGGCATTATCGTAGTCTTAAACGAGAGTGGTTCAGCTCCCTATCCATGGCGTGAAGTCTATAACAATTCTTTGTGCAAATATTAATGAATTTGTCCCAGACACGGTAAATAAAAAGACCAAATAGAAGCATTATACGATTGTTTACAGAGTGCCGACAAGTCGATTGTTCAAAACAAAAAACTAATTTGGACGAACAGTAGAAGTGAATTTTGAGTTGAAAATTAATATTGCCGCCGACCTTAAATCAAATCTTGCTGAAGTACTTATAAATATTTGACGTAATCGCAATTATAAACATTGAACGAGCTGCGCCTTTAGTTACTCACAGTTATGAAAATGTCTCTTTATACGTAACGAACGTACATATTGCAACAGAGGTTAACGAACTATTCACCTTTCTGTGCATGACAGACGACTGTAAATCATGGTTTCGCAATCGATTACTCGTGATCGTGTGCTAGTAATTTATAGGTACATAGGTTTGTTGAACAGAGGGTAACAATTTTATCTTAATTTTTATTTTTAATACGATTAACCTGATTGTTACCATTGTCTATTTAACTTTTGAAAGCATTGTTTGCAGCGGCTTTACGTACGAGTAAACTTGATTTATAAGATTGGTGTAATTAATTCAAAAAGATAGAAGTACATAAACAACTTACTTTATTTGTTGGTAATAAAAGGTTTCTGTGCAAAAAGTTCATCCGGCTATAACATAAAGCTTCTCAACGCTTTTAGAATGTCAACGAAAAATATGTCTGCCCTGGCAAGTTGGTCAGATATATTATTAAAACAATTAATTTGCATGTTCTGGGAAATATGTATTACTCGTAACAAATTATTGTTAAAGCAGTTCGTAACCCTTTCCCGAAAGAATACATACATCCATCAACTGTACCACGAATTCATTTGGATAACCAACTCGTTCATACTTAAGAAACTTTGCACTTTGTTTATGTGTCACATTTAATTGCTTCTGCATAGCAGAATGAATCCATAACCCCTTGATCTATAGGTTTACAACATCAGTTTCCGATCTACAATATTCTATACTTCACCTATGCTGGAAATGAGTCAGGATCATGTGTGAGATTTCTCGCTTTTCCTGAAATTGGCTAGTGGTATAAGAAATGTTCAATGGATTTTATTTCTAGCCATTTAACGAATAGGTTAATACGAGAGGTGTTGGTTGCAGTGAGATGCGATGTGGGCATGCATGAACATCTACGACAACCTTTTCTTTCCTCCTATCCTCGTCAAATTGGTTTGGAAATCAAATTTGTGTGTAGCCACGATATTCATGGATATTACTTTAATTCTCATGAACGTGTGGCAAGGCACAGAGTATGTAAGGGCTATCTGATTGATTGTTGGCCAAAACTATGGGTCTTGGGACAACCGCTTTAGTTATTCTATTGTCAAAAATATTTGCACGCTATCAATCAAGCTATTAGGTGTGTGTAAGGATTGCAGTACGTTCTTGTTGTTCTTTAGCGGCAAGTTAATGATTTAGTCGGGCGCAATGGCTCAGTGGTTACTGACAAACATCCAAGAGTATCAATTGTTGTGAAAAGCTTCTCAAATTGCCGTTCAGATTCGGCTTAAAATTGTAGGTCCCTTGCACTTTGCACAAGAAAGTGGTTGGAGAAGGTAGGTTTTAGGGCCTCTGGTGAGACCACTTTGCGGGTGGCATTGGTGCGATGGTAGTATTCAATAATTGTTTCGCAGGTCGTGCGTTCGAATCCCGGCCAGGGCTATGGTTTTTAATTGAATTCACATAAATAGAGATCTCCCTAAGCAATGTAGTCGCCACCCGTGGAGAAAAAATACCAAGCACCAAAACTTCTTTCCTATCCTCCTATTCTTTCGAATAGTAAGTAGCACCTAAAAAAATATGCAATACAATACATCATTGTTAGGTGTCTCCCAGGAAGTTTATTGCATAGACGGGTGGAAGTAACTTCATAAATTTTTTAAGTATAGTGCCTTATTGGCCATAGGTGCAATAACGAAATGCAAGGTATTCGCGCGTGGGTTATGGTTTCCATAGAGTTTACAGTAGTTGTATAGTGTATATCCAGATTTAAAAAAAAATATTTGATGACTATAAAAATTGAGGAAGAATTTGAAGTTTTCTAAAATGTCAAACTAGTAAACTCTGGGTTATTCCGTAAGTCGGTTATCACATAACGAGATCGTTCTAACAATGCTCTTGCATTCCGTAACATCAATAATCGGCCATCGCTTCCCCGCATTATAGTACAAATTATAGAAGGAATCAGCCTATTAATCCTACTCATGATTTATAATTTAAATGAACATGTAATTGACTTACATGTTAGTAAAGTAACGCTTAGGAATAGTTTGCCAAACAGTGCCATAAAATATCTGTTGTCTTTGTGCTTGTGTTAAAAAAAAACTCAGGTTTTCATTATTTTCTTAATGGTTACGCTTGGGGTCGATGTTTACCGTACATTTTTCTGCATATTTGGTTCTCGAATACATGCCAATTTCATTTTTGGAAAGCCTCAAGCCATATGATGGTTGTTACTTACTTTCCCCCAGACACTTTGGAAAAGGAAACGTTAGATAATGCACTTAACGACTTACGTGAATAACAGGGAGTGCACCAATAGGTCAAATTCAATTATCTCTACTTTCACATGCATTTTTAATTGCGTATACCCATTGCATATATAATTGTTAAGCAATACATAAAAAGTTAACATTAATTTCCTACAGAGAGGCCCCATAATTTAATTCTACAATAACAATACGTCGATGCAATAATAGTATATCTTCGCAACGTAATTTAACTCAGCGCAGGGTGGTGAACCCTTTGTTGCAGAGGCATTTGCAACTTTTACTGGAAAATTGAAATTAGTCAATCTTAAAGTGCAATCACTCTGCAATAAATATTGCGCACAGGGAATAATGATTAAAAAAATGTTCATATGGAGGACCCAGGGAAGCACTATAAATCAAAAATCGAAATCGGCGAAGCAATGATAATAACTATCATTGCTTCGCCGATTTTAATTATTTTCGTGTACAAACATATTTAATGAAAAGTATTGATTCATAAATCAATTTATATGTATATTAAATTACAGATACTTAGTGGTACTAAAAAAAATCAAGACAGTTTACGACTGGAAAGCTCGCTGTCTTAGTTCGAAGTTAAGTTAATGCCACTTCTTCGAGCCAAATGTACTCGTGGTCTTTTTCAATTCGGGGCAATGGAATATTTATGGGAATTAAATATTTTTAGCGACATCCATTCATTTGTTCTACGTGTAATATCAAGTTGACTACTGATGCTAAAACAATGGTGCTGCAATTGGAAGAGTTAGTGAACTTATAACTTATGTGTATTGATTCAACCATGCACTGAAAAATATTTAGTGTCGGAATCATTTCTTTTTATTATAACTTTTAAACTTGTTCAAACAACTCTTCATATTTATATTACTTTTGTATTAAATATTGACAAATTTTTATTAATCTGGTAAATCAGAACTTGTTATATAATATCACAGAAGGAAGAATAATAATAGACATAAGATGGATTTAGATAAAAAAACAAAAACATAAACAATAAGTAAATAAGTTAAAAATGTCCTTTCCGAGGACTACAAAAAAAATCGAACACCAACCTTCGGCTGGTCCAACAAGTTCGTATATTCAAAGAAAGACTATTTTACCACGTTATAATAAATTGTATATTTGCGACTATATTCATTCACATCCGAATTAACATTAAATACCTCATCCAAAAAGCTATCGCAGGTAGCCTCGCCTTGCACTGTCCAATCTGCTGAGTCGCCAGGTTCATTCGTTGCGCGTGCATCCGCTCGTATCGGGTATCCAGTCATTGCCATTGGATCTACTGCATATCGTGGGAAACTGCTGATGCAGCTATTATGGTTGTCGTGTGGATTGGACATGCGCGTGTTGTATCGTGTTAACTCCTCCCTCTTCGAAAATCTACGTCCCGTAGATCTGGTAAGTTATGCAAGGTCAGTGGCCGGGTGTTGGTTGCCAACCGGAAGCGGTCCTTGTAGGTGAAGGTCTAGTCTTGGGATCTTTGACCCAGCATTGAAACTTCGTAATGCCCACCAGGCAATGATTAGAATCAGGAGGAATAAAGTCGAGTCTGTAATTAAAGAAATGTTCGCTTTATGGGTTAAATTACCTAGCCATTCGATATTTTTGACGCTCAGGCTATGCACATATCCCAGATCAATCGTATGTCCTTTGGTGGTGATATTCGACATCGCTGGAGGGAGAGCTTGAAGATGGCTCAATATAGAGCTTGTAAACGTCCTGTCTTTGAGCTGGATTGTTTCGTTGCTCAGCTGGATGATGTAAGTACCTGATAAAGACCTTGAAATATTATTAGAGAGTAAAGTGCCATTGAAGTTCGTCAGGTAGATTGTGTCATCTTTAACGAGTTCGATGACCTCATTGCTGTTTGAATGAAAGGTACATCCCGCCTCTCCACCTTTTAGGAGCCTAGATACGCAGTCGTCTTCTGGGATTCTCCTTAGTGCCTCTTCTCTGCACACCGTCGAGTTACCTATGGATAAGCACTTGCCAACTAAGCCGTACGTTTCCTTATGGTTAATAAGCATCCTGTCAAATTCTAAGTTGACTTGTTTCCCCTCAATAATCGATGACCTAGTCAGCAACACATTGTAGTCTTCGTTTCTTACCTTGGGGATTGAAAGAACGTATAACAAGATTGAATTATTGGTGTAGATCGATGGTGTTCCGTGCTCTATGGCTTCGACTTCATTCTCGTAAGGTAGAGTTTCGAGTTCGCTAATTATTCTACTTATTTCTTCTCCATCTAGAATGTTCGTATTGACCATTCCATTTTTTGCCATTTGGCAAGCTCGTACAATTTCGTTTATTTCTTCTTTCAGGATCAAAACCTCGTTTAATAAGCCCTGTTCGTAATGGCCCTCGATTTTGTCTCTAATCCCCATGTTGACCCGATCGATCACCTGGTTGATTTTCTGGGTGAAGTTATCCATGCTTCTGAATAGTTCATCGTTAATTTTATATTGGTGGTTGTTTCTCTCTATTATATTTTCCTGACTTCGAAGAATGTTGTTCCAGTCGGTTGCATCAGGGTTACCTGCTACCCATTTCCAGGCGGAGCCAATCCAATCGATGGACCTTGCCTTCCTAGGGGATCTGGCTTTCAGTAGGTCGATGCGCTCCTTTGACTTCCGCAGATGAAGTTGAATGATCGATTTGTTCTCCCCTCCAGCGGAGAGGTTCGCCGTTGCATCTGTAATTAGGTTCAGCACGTTCTCGAATTTCTCCAGATCGATGACGTGAACGAGCTTGAAATACCCGTCGATTATCCACGCCTTTCCATCCTTTATGGAGACTATTGGTGCCTTGTAGTCGTAGATTTGAAAACTCTGGACGGTCAATGCAAGCAAGCAAATCCTTATGCTATGGATGTAAAGGTTAATTAGTTACAATAATTACGAAATCATATTCAACACGTAATGTTTTTCCGTCATACTTGTGTATGAATTAATTTTATTTGACTTAAGCCTATGTTATAAGAATGAATAAATTGTATCTAATGTCTACGTTTATATTTTTTTCTTTATCATACGTTTGTATGGTATATCATCATACATGTGTATGGCATTTCATCATGCATGTGCATGGTACATCATCATACATGTGTATGGTATATTTTCATACATTACGTATGGTATCAGTTTTTTAAATCTTTAATGGGGTGGAAGTTACAATGATAAAATTAAAAATGTATGTTAACTCTTCCCTTCCCCCTTTTTTCTTTTTTTTTTTTTTTTTTTTTTATTCCGCATTTTTTATATGACTTTTGTGGACTTTCCGTCCGGTGGAAGTGACAACGGACACTTTGTTGTTCCTTGCCACAATTTCCTTGCGGTATAAAGGTTTATTTTTTCCTTGTACTTTTTTATAAGCAGTATATATAATATCGCCTTTTTTATATTTTTTGGGAGATAGCTTTTTGGTGTTACGCCACCTATTGTTTGACTTCTGTTTTTTCTCAATTTCTCCCCTTAATTCGTGATTTACCTTAGCACGAAAGTTAACCAAGTTTTGAAAATTGATTCTCGCGGTTCTATTAAAAAATACATCGGATGGTTTCCTCTTGGTGACCGAGTGCACGGTGTTATTGTACCTATCCACAGCAATGTGAATTACCTCCTTCGTTCTCAGACCCTTATACTCTGCTTTCAGACATCGGAAAATTTCCAAGATCGTGGAGTGTAGTCGTTCCACTTGCCCATTCACTTCACTGCGGTTAACTGGTGTTTGATATAGTTTAATACCTAGCATACGAATGAAGTTGAGTATGATTGGGCTGAGAAAGCTTCGTTCGTTATCAGTTACTAATACCCTGGGAACCGTAAAATAATGTAAAATTTTCGTAATCTTGTCTCGTAGGTATAGCGAAGATTTGTTCTTAATGTGGAAGAGCTTGGCGAATTTCGAAAATTTGTCTATGCAGCTGATGAACTTCTCGTTCTGAATTTCTACAATATCCATATGAAGTATTTCGCATGGATATGATGGTATGGGAGTTGGCTGCAGCTCGGGGTTATTGGGGTGTCTATCGTATTTGTTCGCCAAGCAGACTTCACATGTCCTAGTATACTTTGTAATTAAACTGTTCATCCTAGGGAAGTAATATCGTTCTAGAAGTTGAAGCTTGTTTTCCCTAGCGTTTCTATGTGCCCTTCTATGCTCCTTGCTAATCAGTTGCCATACCCTTTCCTCTTTCTTGACGTCCTCCACTATTCTCTGGGTAATACGGATTTTATAGTTAACGAAATTATTTAGATAGACTCTCTGCAACATGGCTATGTGCGCTTCTGGTATTCTGATGCCGTTGACCAAGTTCGGCCTTAGCTTTGCCTTAAGTATTCGTGTCAACTTGGGTTCATCTAAATTTGGTTCGGCGACGTAATGTCGAGAGTAGCCGGGATGGGGCTCCTCATATATGTCAAGGCCCTTATCTGCCCTTACAATTATTTGGTTTCGGAAGACATTGAGAGGCGCTTCGACGTGTGGGATTAGATCCGAACCGTCTTGTTCCGCACTGTGCATGGTTTCGCTGGCTGAGTACGTTGAACCTTCCGATTCCATGGCTGATTCCGTTGAGGACTGCGACTTCGCGCCGTCTGCGACAGCTCCCACGAGTGAGTTATTTTCGCTGGCCGTATCGGTCGCAGAGCCATGCTCCACATTGTTTGAACTTGGTGCTGTCACAGGTCTAGCTGTGTCAGACAAGTGATTTACATGTGTTTTGAGTCTCGAGAGAGCGTCTGCCACGAGATTCGATTTACCTGGTTTGTAAACCAACTCGCAGTTGTACTCCTCGATGCGCGCCTTCCAGCGCTTCAGCTTCGCGTTGTAATTGCGGTTTCCTAGGGCGTACGTCAAGGGTTGATGGTCGGTGTAGATTTTGATTCTTTTCGCACCGTAAAGGTACAACCGTAAATTGTCAAGGGCCCAGACAATTGCCAGCATCTCCTTCTCATTCGTGGCATAGTTCTCCTCGGTTTGGCTTAGAGAACGAGATATATAGGAGATTGGCCTGTCGTTACCAGGTTCACCCTGGGATAAAACTGCTCCTATAGCATAGTCCGAGGCGTCGGTTGTGAGGCTAAAGGGCTGAGTGAAATCAGGGAAAGCCAGGACCTCTGAAGAAGTCAACAAGGTCTTGAGGTCGTTAAAAGCTCTTGCTTCCTTTTCATTCAGGGTTATAGGAATATTTTTGGACTGGTTGGCTTTGACTTGGGAGTTTGCCCCTCTGGTGAGATTGGTTAGGGGTTTGGCCACATTAGCGTAGTCGTGGATAAATTTCCTGTAATAGGACGTAAGGCCTAAAAACGATTTTAGTTCCTTGAGATTTGTGGGGGGTAGAAGATTTTGGATAGCTGAGACTTTTTTACCATCTGGCCGGATGCCTTCCGGAGTTATTATGTAGCCAAGGAAGTCGACTTGTGTTTTCATAAAATGCGTTTTCTCTAGATTTACCTTAAGATTTGCCTCCCCCAGTCTGGTCAAGATGGTTTCGATATTTCTTAGGTGACTTTCCTCGCTATCCCCAAAGATGATGATGTCATCTATATATACATAGCAGATTTTGCCTATGAATTCCTTTAAGACGTCATCGATCATACGCTGGAATATCGCGGGTGCGTTCTTTAAACCAAAGGGTAGTCTGAGGAATTCGTATTTCCCATTCATGGTGGAAAAAGCTGTCTTATGGATGTCCGATGGCTTCATCGAAATTTGATGAAACCCGGAGGTAAGGTCTAGAGTAGTGAAGTATTTGGCCTTGCCAAGGCTCGCTATCGTCGAATTGATATCAGGTATAGGGTAGGCATCGGATATGGTTACGGCGTTCAACCGTTTATAATCGATTACCATACGGTACTGTTTCTCGCCTGAAGGCTTGGGTTTCTTGGGTACCACCCATATGGGAGAGTTGTATGGGCTCTTTGAAGGTCTAATGATTCCCTCCTTCAGAAGTTCAGCGATCTCCCTATCCACTTCCTTTCTGAGGGGCGCTGGATAGGGGTAGCTTTTCGTATATATTGGTTCATTGGTGCTTGTTTTAATTTCAGCAAGAACTGTGGTCTGAACTGTTTCATGGTTGGTGATGGGGCTAAAAAGGGAATTATGTTTTTTGATAATACAACGCAACTTGGACTGGGTTTCATTTGATAGATTCTCGTCAAGGACAATGTTAACTTCCTTAGATAGTTCTTCCCCGAGGGGAATAACTATATCAGGGAACAATCTTAAAACATTCGTTTTCCTGTCGATTACCGCCTCTAGTTCTTTTAACGTATCATCTCCGATGATACCGTCAAAAGAGAGCAGACCCGGTAAGACGTAGAATGTTAAGACAGTGTTGTTGCCGGCTTGCTCGAAGAATCTTCCGGTAACGCACTCATTAATTTGAATTTTCCCAGCTGCTAAATGTACTAGAAATGGTTTTTGTAGGCGGGTGGTTTTTTCGGAGACGGACGGACCAATGAAATTCTTGTTTGCCCCCGTGTCGACAAGGAATTTCAGCGTGGTTCCGTCCCTCATGCAGTACCCTATATATGGTACGCTGGATGTCCGCCTGACATAAAATTTGGCTCGTCTTCCAGATTTGCGTTCGCTGCCTCGGCATATCTATCTTCTTCATTCGTGAATTCAGGCAAATCTTCTCTGGAAGTTTGCAGGTTAAACATCCTCTGCTGTTTCCGAGGGTAGTTGTCCGACCATGCTCGCCTTTTAAACTGTCTAGCATCCTGTGGTCGATTCATGTAATTAACATTACGTGACTGAGTTGATTGATCCACCTCCATCCTTTCGTGTGGCTTAGGGCCACTCGGCCTTGGAGGGGTTTCAGTTTCGCGGTTGGGAGTAGAATACGTCTGTCGATTTGACCTATTAAAGCTATACCGAGGGAAATTCCTTCGTGGCAAAGCAGGCTTTGAGTCCTGTTTAAAGGTTTGGTTTATCGGCGAGGATATCGTGTTTGAGTCCGAAGTTGAAGGAACGTGTATTGAATGGTTGCGAAAATTTAAATTTTGCATCTCCAAGCATGCCGAGTACGCCTCTGGGAGAGTTTTAGGCTTTTGAATGACGAGCATTTTGGAGATTTCGCCGTTCAAACCTCGAATGAACACGTCTAATGCCCTGTTGCGGTATGTTTCCACGAGGGCCGTAACGGTTTCTTGGCTAAACGTTTCCGTTTTGATTTTATTAATCATGAGCGACAGTTGGTGATTAACTGCGGCAAAAAACTCGTCAAGCTTGGTGCCTTTTTGTGAGAGTTGGTTGAGCTGATGCTCCAAGGTTCTCATATCCCTTTTGTCTGCGTAATGCAGCGAAAGACACTGTTTGATCGTTGGCCAATCATCGGCGAAAATATTATAAGAGATTAGGGCTGCGTCGGCGCTGCCCCTTATCTTTTGCCTAATGTGCTGGAGTATAGCACGATAAAGAGGTTTCGATCTCACGATCTCAAAATCCCTCAAAATGGTTTCGACCACATGAACCCATGATATATATCGAGTCGGGTCACCCTCAAAGGTTTGGAGTTCTTTGACACAGTCAGGGAGCCGACTTATCTCCCTCAGGTCAGACTCGTTTCGAGGACCACAAAGTTCTGCCTGTTCAAAGAGAGGCTGTTGTTGGGGTTGCCCATCTTCGAGCGTTTTTACGCGAGACTCAAACGCTTTGAGTTGGGCGAGGATAGAGTTCACCGCACCCGTTAACTCGGTCAAAGATCTGCTGATCGCATCCATATCACGATGTATGATTTATTTAAATGAATATAGAAAAAAGGAAGTGGTACTTATCTGAACTTTTATCTCCTTGGTTAACCTCCTGCACAGCACACGTATCTTTAGGTTTTATATTTTTAATTTATAAAATTTTTTTTTTTTTTTTTTATTTTAGCTTAGGTATCTAACAATCGAACTTTTTTCCTTCAGCAAAGATTTCTCAACACGTGGAACAGTATACTAAATTCGCGGTTCTCCGATCGCAGCTGGTTCTTTAATAATCTCAGTATTTAATTTACTTCACGCACACTAATCTTTTAGATTTAGCAACCGTTTTTAAGTTGGTTTGTGCACTATTGTGGTTAGGCTTTTCAAATGGATATATTCTTTATGCACGAGCGATTAATTTATTTGTGCTATGCATGTATGTATATTTTTTGCACTCAATCACTGTTTTATCTTGACTTTGGCACAGAATTTAAGAAGCTTGGGTTGTCTTTATTTATTTAAGTTAGTACCTGATAGTTTTTTAATCAACGCTCTGTTTTTTATTCAACACTTTGAATTAAGCACACTCACTTCAGAAAGATTATCTTCATATTTTTTTTTTTTTTTATTACTGTCGAAAAGAGAATGAAATTACTATTAAAAATCGATTATCACACGAATTACTCGTTAGGAACCGGCATTTTCGGGAGGTGTCGTGTTAGTCCCGTTTAGTTGCAGGCAACCTACTAATGGCACGATCAACCATCACCACCGTATCCTTTAGCCTTCTAGGATGTCCGCATGTTCCCATGTGAATGCAGACTGTTTGTGCTTACTGTCAAAAATGGTCATCTGTGTTCCCATGTTAACAGTGACGTTCACTCGATAGAGCGTATTTGACTTGCACTGATCCACAGGCAAAAAGGACACAGTTTTAATGCCGGTCCCTGCTCGGGCGCCAGTTAAAAATGTCCTTTCCGAGGACTACAAAAAAAATCGAACACCAACCTTCGGCTGGTCCAACAAGTTCGTATATTCAAAGAAAGACTATTTTACCACGTTATAATAAATTGTATATTTGCGACTATATTCATTCACATCCGAATTAACATTAAATACCTCATCCAAAAAGCTATCGCAGGTAGCCTCGCCTTGCACTGTCCAATCTGCTGAGTCGCCAGGTTCATTCGTTGCGCGTGCATCCGCTCGTATCGGGTATCCAGTCATTGCCATTGGATCTACTGCATATCGTGGGAAACTGCTGATGCAGCTATTATGGTTGTCGTGTGGATTGGACATGCGCGTGTTGTATCGTGTTAACTAAATAAATTAATCATTAAATAAATAAATAAATAAATAAATAGGTTAATTAATAGATGACACATTTATTAAATAAATAAATAAAACAAATAAATAACATGTTTGCGTAAAAGTAATAATAAATTTACATGTAGGTGCAAAAATCAACATATTAGACAATTTTCATATAGACAGTGACTTGTTTTCAGAACAGTCACATTTTTTAAAGAATTTTTATATCGAATTTCATTTTTTCTTGCAACAGGAAATATCCCAGCTTTTTTATTTTGTTCGAGAGTTGAATAAGAGCATGGTAGACTCAATATCATTTTGAAAACATTATTTGGGGAAATTTGTAGTTTATCCATATGCGAATGAGCTCCACCCCACACCAGGCGTATAAAATCATGACTTGAAATACAACACTTTAAATATAATTATTTTATTTTCTGTTTCTTTTGCTTAGTAATGATTAACTACTTATAAGCATTTTGGTTGCAATATTTATTTTATTATTTATGTTTGTGAATTCAAATCGTCAAGATACTTCACTATGTCGACCAATTCGATTTCGGTATTATCTACTACTAGATTATACTGCTGGGCTAAAAGCATTTTTTTCTTTTTTACTTGTAAGAAATATACAAAAATATCTTATGACTTTCCACTGCTTTAAGTACTCCATTAAAATGATTACTGCTTTTTGTAGTTTTGTTTTTATCACCCCACCTAACTGAGAAAATGAGGAAAAAATGGCAGTGTCATCGGCATACATGGCGTATTCATTGTCAGATAGATCAGGAAAGTGAGCTGTGAAAATATTATACAACACATTAGCAAGTACTGATCCTTGGGGTGCTCCGCTGGAATCGTTCTACTTGTAGGAAATACATTGTTTATATAGACCATAAAATATCTATTTATTTGTTAGGAAACTTTGAATTATTTATAAAATATGAGGGACATCTAAGTTTTATTAATGTATACATTAGGTCTGGTGGGTTCACTCAAACATGCTATAGCGTATGCCGAAGATTTGGTGTCATACAGATCAGGTCCTAAAATCGAGGTCATTAACATTCTTTTGCAGCGTGACTTCGATCAAATTAAGGGATTTTGCGACGACTGAAAGTGGAAAATCAACAATCAGAAAACGGAAATAATCTTGTTCAGAACAACATTGACTGGGGCCTCTAAGGGATACCAGAAAAAAAGAAGAAATTGTCCATTATTGGGCAAAATGGTCAGTCATTGGCGGTGAGAAGCATAGTTAGATATCTGGGTAACTGGCTTGACCACTATCTGTATTTCGGTAGACATGTAGTTGCTTGTCTTTCTGGGGCCAGGAAGGCTTATGCTCTGACAAGGACACTGTTTCATAGCAATCAACTTGATTCAAGAGTGAAGGTCATTTACTACGTGGCCCTTATAATGCCGATCATTGCCTATGGTTTTCCATTGTGGTTTAATATAGCGCCTAGTTATATGGAAAAATTCGGGTTTTTGAGAGACAATGTCGTAAGGCCTGTCTGCGGTTCTTCCGAACGGTTGAATCCAACTATATTAAATACTATCCCGACAAGGTCTTATACGATGAGGCTCAGTTGAATACGAATGACAATTTCGTTATTGAGGTGACTCGAAGTCACGTTGCAATGACGTTGGCCAGCGACAATAGCCTGATCGTTTCGGCTTACTATCCCAATGAAATGTACATAGAGAGTACGCTCCGATCTGGCATTTGTCCATTTTGATGCTAAAGGGCTCGTCCAGACGAGGGATGGTATCCCGGTATTATACCACCGCTACCGCAGCGCGAGAGATAAGTGGCTCATCCGCGCCGGCCCCAATGCTCTGTTTTAGTACCGCATTAGCGGAAAATATTTTATATTGCGTAAAGGCAATAATTATAAGATATTGTTAAATTTAGGGCGTCCGCATAAGGAACAATAATCTAGAATAAGTATCCTGTTAATTATACCCTATTCTAGGGGTATATTAATTTTGACGCATAGTTTGTAACATACCTTAATATTGCCCGTAGACCCCTTAAAGTTACTATATTTATGATCAGCATCGATAGTAATGTCGATCTAGCCATGTCCGTCCGTCCGTCCGTCCGTCCGTCCGTCCGTCCGTCCGTCCGTCCGTCCGTCGGCAAAAATTAGGCCTTTAAACTGGACCTAGAGAGCTGAAATTTTAACCATATACTCTCTAGGGTCCCGAAATAATCAAGTTTAAGAATTTTTGAAATCCGCCCACAGACACGCCCACAAACTCAAAAAAACAAAATTTTGGAAAAAATCGAATTTTGAGCTAGAGAGCTGAAATTTTTTATATATGATCTATGGCCCATAAAACTGATTGGGACATAAAATTTTCAAAATCCGCCCACTGACACGCCCACAATTAAATAAAACAAATTTTGGGAAAAATTGAATTTTGAGCTAGAAAGCTGAAATTTTTTATATATGATCTTTGGCCCATAAAACTGCTTGGGACATAAAATTTTCAAAATCCGCCCACTGACACGCCCACAATTAAATAAAATATTTTTTTTGAAAAACCAAAATTTGAGCTAGGGAACTGAAATTTTTAATATATACTCTCTAGGGGCCCTTTATGCTCATGTGTAAATATTTTCAAAATCCGCCTACTGACACGCCCACAATTATTTTATTTTTATTTTTGAAAGTCCAAAGTTTGAGCTAGGGAGCTGAAATTTATAGTATATACTCTCTAGGTGCCCTTTATGCTCATACTTAATTTTTTTTTAAATCCGCCTACTGACACGCCCACAATTAAATAAAACAATTTTATTGAAAAACCAAAGTTTGAGCTAGGGAGCGTTTTTATTTACAAAAGCTTAGTTTTTTCGATAAAATCCTTTAAATTTTTGCCACGCCCACTTATGAGATATAGGAATAAGAATAGGGTATCCAACAGTTCGCCCAAGCGGACTGTAGCCCGCCCCTATGTTTTTAATTTAGATTTACTCATTTTTATCTTATATATAAGTTGACATTAAAAACCAATAAAAAATGATTTTAAAAGTAAAAGTAATGTACGAGTATATATTAGCCAATTGTGATCCACGGAATCGAAAGCTTTCTCAATATCGAGAAGTGGATTGTTGAGAAAATAAATTACTTTTGATGTGGTTATATACTATATTTATGATGGTGCTTTGCCCAATAAGTTAATCAAATTAGTATATTTTTTAGTTTCACCCGTTTACGAACAGTAAATAAATCTACCTGAAAGATGCTAAAGGTAATAAAAGAACGCAATTTTTCTTTGAATAAATTACTTTGGGCTTTATTAAGATTATAACAATAGTTTTTAATTATGTGTACTACCTCCCGATCGATGTATCACTTCAAGAAGCCTAGTATTAACTTTACTGAAGAGATTTCTAAAATTCTTCCAAGTAATTTACTGAATTTTCGGACCCGGCTAGCTTTATGGCTTCAATTATTTCTTTCGGGTTGGAGTATTACTTTCCTCCTTCGTAGACCATTTTTTAAAGTCATCTCCAAACGTTTTCCATGATGTTCAGGTCCGGCGAATATGACGGCCATGCCAGTGAATTATGAGTTTGATTACTTTTACCAACAGTTTACTGCAACTAATAAGAAGGCTTATTGGTTGTAGCTATTAGCAATGTTTGTACCTTTTCCTACTTTTAAAATTCGGATAACTTGAGCAAGTTCCATTCGTCAGGAAAGTATTGTATATTTAATCAATCATGAACGATATATTTACGATATTTAAAACAACACACAACACATATTTTATGCACTTAGATTTCTTTTAACTTAAAAATATGTTTTTCATCCTGAAATTTTTAACAAAATATAAAAACAAAAATGTGCAAAAATTGTTGTCGTTACTGACGCTGACGTTTTCGTGAACTTCGAAAAGTTACTTTTATGCAAATCTGACATTTTCTGTGTATCTCCGAATTGCTTGTTTATATAAAATATTATATTCAATAAATATTATTTAGAGAACTAATTTTGTTTTTTTTCTTTTTCTACTTTCAGGTAAGTAGGTACTTGCATCATTTAAATCTGGTGAGCTATTGCGAAAAATATTGCAAATGTATTCTCATTTCAACTTCTAATTATCTTACATTTTTAATGTACAAAATTACATCCCACCCACTACTTCTGTTTTTCTACAAGATTTTAAGAATAGAAAATGCATTTTCAACATTCATACACACGTTTTCAATTTTAAGATATGAAATGAAAAGTTGTGTACCTACATACACACAATGTTCTTACCTGCATACTTGAAAAAAATCAGTATAAGATTAGGGTAAATGTAATTTCAAAAATACAATGTATTCAAGGATGATGTAGACAACGATAAAAGTTCTTGGCAATTCGAATTAATATAAAAATATTTTACAGAAAAGAAAAAAATCAACTAATGGCTGTATTGGTATGGTATTTTTGAATTACTATTTCTCAAACATTTAGCGGGAAAATTTTGATTGCTACGCTAATAATGTAATTATGTATACGGTGAAAATTTTTGTCAAAGCAAAAACAAAGGACATTACATTTTTGCTTATAAACTTTTGTATTTATTAAAAGAAAAATAATAGTCAGTACTGAGATTACAAAGAAAAAACATAAACATAAATGAAAATTCTTGTTCTTGGTTTGAATTGACACAAAATGTTAATGGTACCGTTCATATTCAGGAACTTTGACACTTCATTCACATGACACTATTTTTTTGGGCGCAGACGTGCTGGAATACCAATTGCAAATCTACAAGTAAATCCTAATGACTTTCATATTTTTAGGTTGAGTTCGAATGGTTTTTTTATTCGTCGGTATGTGGAATGCGACCAAATGTTGTGGATTGTGATTTATTGACAATTCGCGCCAAGGGTGTTGTTGCTTGTGGCAAAAAGTTAGGAATACTAAATTAGGTTATTCAAACAGTGCTGAAAACAGCTTTCTTAATATAATTTGACGAACCAATCAAATCTTCTGCTTTTGGAAGAGTTATACGTATTTGAAAATTTAAACAGAAATGCATGAAAAGTGATTTTCTCTGCCGTTTGTCCTATCGTTCGATCGCGCAAGTCACGCTCATGCAAAGAGTCCATTTTACAGTATTTACATTCTTTTGCGTTCTTTTACTGGTTCAATCAAACATTACTCATTATTCGACATACTCTTTCAATTGGCGCATTAGAACCCGGTTTGCAGAAACCGACATCAATTAAACTAATTACTACTGGATGCAATAAAATTGTTCTCTATGACTTAAAAGACAGTTTCAACAATAAAGAACAAGTCTGTCCTTTATTAAAAAGGAAAAAATACAGGTTAGCGGTAAAAAGAAAGGGCTGCCCTCTTAAAAAAAAGGACGGTTGGTGACCGTAATACTGCGCCATCTGCCCGTTCCATTCAAGGAATTTTCAATTTATTTAAATAATCCATTATAATACACTGAGTTACGAAAAAGTCTTGCATCTTGAAATTTTGCAATAACTTCTAAGTTGAACTAAGTTGAAGAAAACACGTTTTCAACACAGTTTTCTTTATTATCATTAAAGTAATAACTGATGTCGCATTTAACATGTTTTCTAAGAGTTTGCGTTCTTTTAGTACTTGGGTCTGCCTGCCGGAGCTCACCTTGAGTAAGATTTTTCACGGTGGTGTCTTCCAAATTATTCCATTCCTCTGTGTGTCTCTGAAAGGTCAAGTCGCATACTAATCTTTTACCCCAGCAGGTCTAAAATGTGTTCTTTGGAATTCATGTCTTCATGGGCTCATCGCAGGCCGAGCCATCAAGTCGATTTCCACTTTTCGCAAATACTCAGGAACACAACTGGCGACGTGTGGCAAAACCAATCAAAAAAAAGTTTTCAACAGAAGACACAGGAGCAACATATTCCTTCGGGATGTTATTCATGTAATGGGTAGAGTTCACATTTCCTTCCACGATTTACAGTTCGATTTTTCCGCACATGGAAATTCCTGCCTCCAAAAATGTTCCCGCTCACCAAATGTTGCCGTAGATTATCTCTCACATGATTGTCTCCATCTGGTGAGCGCAGGCAAAACCTGGACTCGTGGGTGAAAAGGACTCTTCCTCAGTCAGCTTCAGTCCAATATCGGTGTAGGCGAGCAAATTCCATTCGACTGTACAGTGACTCTCTGTACAAAAGCAGGTCTTCTTACTCTCATGCCACTTTCCACTAATCGCTACCTCGCCGTTTGAGCATTTACTGCTTTCCATCTTACGCTTCGAGATAAGGGAGATAGACAACCACTGTTTGGTGACGATTCCGAACGCCTTAAAGATCCAAATACCATCCCTTGCAGTAGTTACGGTCACCCCAGGGTAACCAGAACCTTGAGGCCGGGTGTAGAAGTTTGTTTCCCTGTACCTTTTAATGTATTTTTTTAACATCGTCTCTAGTTTTCTACAAGGTGGCGCAAAAATAACCTTCCGATTATTGCTCAAATAAATAGTCACCAATATTCCGCGTTCTGGAGCAGTGTAGCGTAACATTGTTTATTAACGTGTATTTCGCATGTGTTTACTACACAAATGTCAAAACAGAACTGACATTAGGGGCCAATCGCAAAATTTATAGCATTTTTTGATAGGAGGATTACTTTTGCGCCACCTTGTATATATGACATTTTTTTTATTTTTTTTTATTGGATCATAGTGCAGTAGAGGGTTATGCTGCACGAAATAAATTACTAGGGGCCTTTTTATTTGATAAACAATATACTTTTATTTATTAAAGTACCTTAGGAGCTAACATGTGGTATTTGTCTACGATACAATTATAACTAACTTAAGGAACAAAAATGTTCCTATATATATGTTTCGTCGATATGAGGTATCGATACTGCTTTATGATACCTAAAAATAGATAACGAGTGTTGTCTTGTTGCTTGGGTCATTCCTTGTTGTTTCTTTTAATCTCTTCTCCGAAAGATACTTGGGATGTTTGTTCGGTCTGTTGATAGTGAGGGTATTTCGTCGCCATCTGGTTGACATGTGTGTTGGCTGTTGGTTTTTATCTCTGACATAACTCCTCCCTCCTTTGTCTTTTGTTTCTCCCGAAACAAGTATATTAAAAAAATTGCAATTATTACAACTATAATTAAAGTAATTCCATGCATACTATATTCCATGCATATATAAAAAGGCAATGAATCATTTGCTGGCAGCTACTTACAGAAACAAACAAAAATGCCTGCGCTGTGGTTTCCACTACAAGGGTACTGTGTACTACAGAAAAAAGGAAATCCCTTTAGCGCACGCAAATTATAAAAAAAAAAAAAAAAACTAAGGTTTATGTTTTTGTGTGAATGGAATTTTTCTTCTATTTCGTTTATATTATTTATATTTAAATCAGTATTTTTTAATTTTACATTCGTTATATCATATGGATGTTCTATATCTATAGGGATGGGTTGATTAACAATTGCATATTTGTTAGAAAACGTTTGATTATTTATTTCTAATGTACAGTTTTCAAAAGTGATCAAAGCGTTTCTTTTGATTATAATCAATTTTCTTTCGTCACAGTTATTATTTATTTTAATATCGCTATTTATTGCAAGTACTGCTCCTTTCATTAATTCTACGATTACATTTTTATTATTATTTGTTTTCTTAGTACAATTTCCTATTTTATTGAGACAATTTATAAGTGGTTTTAGATGTTTTATTTCTTTATTTGCTTTATACACGTAATTACTTCCATTCATCATATAAAAAATTCACTTTCAATATCTAATTCTTCGTTGTCTTTATTAGGTATTGAAGTAAAGAAATATTTATCAAGCGTTAACATTTGATCAGGAACTTGGATTACAAATATTAATACATTTTCGTGAAATTCCCCAACTGATAATGTAATTTGTTTTAGTTTAAACAGATCAACATCATACTTATTAATTTCCTCAGGTGTTAGAAGACTTTCTACCATTATTTGTAATCTACTAGCTAGTACTATATTTTGGATTTTCTCAATAAGTTCTTTTAATGAGTCTAGTCTTCTCTGATATTCTAGAATATTAAGTCTTTACTCGATAAAATTTAATTTTCCTTTAAGTCCTAACTCTATGTTGACGTCCATTGTTAAGCTTTGTTTCAAAATATTTATCTCTTCTTGAAACTGGTTATTGATTTTTATCTGTTTGTTGTTATTTGTTATGAGGTTATGATTGTTGTTGTTAATTGTTTCTAACTGATCTTCTATTTCTTTTTGATCTTCATCGTCCATAGTTCCAAACATAAATTTAAAAACTCGTCCGCCGAGGTTTAATAGTCCTCTTCTTGACCTTTTATTCTTGTACCCTTTAATACTTTTTAATTCACTTCGAACTAGATTCAATTCTTTTTCGATTAATGTGAACGATTTGGATTGACTATAGCTAGATGGTATTATTAATTTTTTTATCGAAGTCCATTGTTCGGCTTGTGTATTACATATAGACTTTATTTCGGTTAAATTTATGATATGTATTATCGAGTTAAATTTATTCACTATTTGTATTTTTCCTAATTTGATCATAGCGCAGCAATCACTATTATGAATCTCTTCAACTTGAATTTTACTATGTACTAAACAGGTAATCACTAAAATTATAACGATCTTCATTTCCTGACTTGTTCGATTGGCGTTCACTATTCGACTGATGAATTCTTTTATCTTTTATACTCGTATTTTCGAATTAAATTTATATCGTGGTTCAGTTTTATGTCGTTCTAGAGTTTTTAACAAAGCCTTGTCATCTCTGTTCTTCGTAATTTGCACGGTTCTCATTTATTGATAATTTTTAGATTGTTTGTATGAACGTGTTGGTATATTTTTTCTGTAGAAAAATTACCCTTCTGAATTTCATATGGGGTATGTTTTGTTGTTGAGTGAACCGAGTTATTATAATAAAGTGTTGCTTTGTGTACAGCCATGCGAATTTCGTGTATGTTGGGTGTAGTTTTTCCATTTAAAATACTATATCAGAGTTCCCTGTATGGCTACTGGGCTTAGAAAAATGAATTTCAATACCTAATTCTTTTAACATTTTTGCTATTCTGGGGAAGTTGAATTCATTATCCATAACGTATCGTTTGGGCTTACCATGCGAAGCTATTAGTTGTAAAATTGTTTCCTCTAAAGTTTCGTGTGAAACATTGGGTACATAGTGGTTGTGGTTAGTTTAGAAAATTTATCTATGCTAGTTAAATATTTTGTCTTAGCTATACAGTAGATATCCAAATGAATTATTTCGTTAATATCTTTTGGTGTGTCTGATAAGCAGAATTTCTTTTTAATATGGGTTGGCTATCGTATTTGCTTTGTTTGCAAATATTGCATGAATTTATCACGTCGTTAATTAGTTCTCTCAGATTTTGTTTTTAATCCTTGGTAATTCTCTTCGATTCCAGAATGTCCGGTTTCTTTCTCGTGGTATAATTTAATCTGTTGAACAGCTTCTTCTTCTGAGTTAATGTCTTTTGCGTAAGACATGCATTTTATAAATTTTATCCTATTTCCGTATAATCTAATTAATTGCTGTTGTAGTAAATTGAAATCACTTTCATTTACCACAGGGTTTACATAAATTCCCGTTTTTTTGTTTTCTATCAGAGGTATTAACCTAACCTTCTATATCTTTTTGTTTTAAAGAATCTATACCTAAGAATATTCTTCGTTTTTTATTTAATATTTTAACTTTCGTTTGATAACCTAGTGTCAGTATTATTTGCTGACTATATATGTTTACGATAGTATCTTTAATCAGAAAATGGTCATTTGCTTCTTCGTGTTGAGAATGGATCGTTGGTTCTACAGAGTCTAAAGCGTTTATTTCTTCGTTATTCGTGATTCCTCTACTGAGAAAGTCTGCAACTGTATTGCTTGTACCTTTGAGATACTCGATTCTCATGTCATATTCACCTAGTTGAAGTACCCATCTCTGAAGTCGAGGTGAAATATCTTTGCCGAGGTTTTTGGTTTGAAGCCATTTTAACGGATGGTGATCCGTTTTTAGCAGATGTCTTACTGACCAAACAATTGCAAGTAATTCTTTCTCGGTGGTACTGTAGTTTCTCTCATGTTCATTGAGTGTTCTACTAATGTACGTTATTGGGTGACCTTTCTGAGATAATACTGCACCAATTGCATAGTTGGATGCATCTGTCGTTAATACGAATATTTCATTAAAATCAGGATATGCAAGTACAGGTTCTGTTTGGAGTGCATTTTTGAGCTCCTGATGTACTTTTACATAGCTTATATCAGATTTATCAATTTTCGTATCTTTTTTAAGATATTTAGTTATAGGTTGGGCAATTTTTGCATAATCTTTTATAAATTTTCTGTAATACCCTGTTATATCCAGAAAAGATTTAATTTCTTTTTGTGTAGTAGGCAGTGGTATTCGTTCGATAACTGTAGTTTTGTCAGCATTAGGTTTAATACCCTTGTCAGTAATAATATGACCTAAAAATTTGGTTTGCCTTTTAAGAAAATTGCATTTAACGATTTGAATTTTTAGGTTATATTTGTTTAGTCTCTGGAATACCAAATTCAAATTAATCATGTGTTCTTCGAGAGAAGTACTGAAGATTAGAATATCGTCTAAATAAACTACACAGATTTTATTAATCTGTTCGTCTGAGACTTCGTTCATCATTCTTTGGAAGGTGGCTGGGGCGTTTTTTAATCCAAATGGCATACGTAACCATTCGGAATGTCCATATGGAGTTGAGAAAGCAGTTTTCTCAATATCTGACAGATCCATTTTAATCTGATGGAATCCTTTCGCAAGATCTAACGTCGAAAAATATTGGGCTGTTCCAAGTTTGTCCAATATCTCGTCGATATTAGGTATAGGGTGTTTGAACTCGATTGTTTTCTCGTTCAATTTGCGATAGTCGATCACCATACGCCACTTCTGTTTTCCAGAGTTGTCTTCTTTCTTTGGGACTACCCAAATAGGTGCATTATAGGGTGAGATACTTTTCTTAATAATTCCCTGAGCTAATAAATCCTTAACTTGTTTTTCGATCTCTTGTTCGTGTATTTTAGGATAACGATAGATTTTGCTAAATATTGGACTATCATGTTCGGTCCTAATATTGTGCGTGGTTTGAGTGGTAGATGTTAATTTATCTCCTTCTTTAAAAAATACGTGTTTATTTTTTTTCAATAAATTTATTTAAAATGTTTTTCTCTTCTAAATTAAAATGCTCACTAATTAATTGACTCATTTCAGTTGAGTTACAATAGTTAAGTGTATGGATTTCTTCGAATTCATACGGACATTTGTTTTTATTCGTATAGTTTTCGAAATAAGTTTTTCTATTATTTATTTCTACAAATCCTTCTCCTAGGTCTACATTTGCTTTGATGGGCTTTAACAGGTTTTGACCTATTATTCCATCGAATTTTTTATTTTTTATTTTCATCAACTTCCATGCCATTGTTGCTTCATGTTCGTTGAATTCAACAGGCACTTTAGTTATGATTTCTTCTTTAATGGTACTAATTGTATTGTCGGCGACTTTTACTTGAGTTGGTATCCGTACAGGATTCCGTAGTATTTCTAATAGTTCAGATTCATCCAGTATACTTATAGTCTAACCTGTGTCTATTAGAATATTTAGTTTTTTATTATTAATGGTTGCAATTATTATGGGAAGTGCTTCGGTTTCCCTATCAGAGTAAAATTTACCACATGATGTTCTACGTCTACATTATTAACATCCATGGGCTCTTGTCTTCAATTACTAGTTCTAGGATTACTATAGTTATTCTGCCTATGATGATTATAAGGTGGCCTATATTGGTAATTATTTCTAAGTATATTATTATTATTTGCCCTAATCTGATTACTATTCATTTCTATATTCCTTCTTTGATGAAATTGTTGATTGTTCTTTATAAACTGAGGTCTTTGATTATAATTATTATTTTGATATTGCCTCTGGGGTTGATTTGAATTATTTGGTTTGGGGTTAGGGTTTGATTTTTCACTAAGGTTTTTATACCTAATTAATAATTCATAAGCTTTCCTTATATTTTTAATTCTTTGAGCAATAATAATAGATGCTTGATTAGCGTTTAAATTATATATAAATTTGTTCATAACTTAATTTTCATTAGTGGTAGGGTTATATATATATATATAGGAGGATGTCTTCAGTCTGTTTGTATAGTTGATGGACGTCTCTGCTTTGGATGGCATGCAAATCTTGCAGGATCTCTTCGTAAGTCTCATGTACACCATAATCCTGGATGAGGGCTGCTTTAATTAATGGCCATGTGGGCTGCAATATCCTTCGCAGTGTGTTTATTGCGTTTCCTTGTATTCGATTTCTAATGATGAGCGTAGCTATTGCTTTGTTTGGATCCGTAATGTGAGAGTACACATAAGCAATGTACTCTATGAACGCGATGACATTTTCTTCGGGTTTTCCTGAGTATATAGGGACTTTCTCTAGTCTTTCTAGAGTCACCTTCTGGTCTGCTATTACTCCTGCTGGTTGAGCCATTTTCGTTGGCTTTCTGGAGAACGAGTAAAGTTGGTGAATTGATATATCGAGTTGTTTGAATATTTCTTCAAACAGTTGCGATTCTCTGTATCAATTTCCTCTGCGGATTTCGTGTATTGGGCTGTTATAATTTGCTCCTGAACACTTTAACACATTCACTGATTTTACTTCGTAGGTTCTAAGTTAATTTTCAAATTTTAACTTTATCACTGGATATTTTCTCTCACTATAATATGCGGGTATAGATCTGAGAAATATCCTACCGACTGCGCCAAATAAATTACTAAGGGCCTTTTTATTTGATAAACAATATACTTTTATTTATTAAAGTACCTTAGGAGCTAACATGTGGTATTTGTCTATGATACAATTATAACTAACTTAAGGAACAAAAATGTTCCTATATATATGCTTCGTCGATATGAGGTATCGATACTGCTTTATGATACCTAAAAATAGATAACGAGTGTTGTCTTGTTGCTTGGGTCATTCCTTGTTGTTTCTTTTAATGTCTTCTCCGAAAGATACTTGGGATGTTTGTTCGGTCTGTTGATAGTGAGGGTATTTCGTCGCCATCTGGTTGACATGTGTGTTGGCTGTTGGTTGTTATCTCTAACATAACTCACGCACTATGATCCAATAAAAAAAAAATAAAAAAAATGTCATATTTGTTATTCATTTTGTACAATTAAGAGACTAAAACAAAAACAAATTGTTTAAACAAATTTAATTAAAAGATATTAACTTTTGCCATACTATGGCCGGTTGTGCAGTTACACATTTTTCAAAATAACAAAAAATAAATAAATATAGAATTCAGTTCAACGGTATAACAAAACAAAAACATTTTCTCCAATATTCAGTACAAAATAACTTATTATTAAAAAAAAACACTTTTTTTTAAATATTATTCACTACTAAATAAATTAAATATGGAATGATGCGAAGCAATTTCCAACCTTGTTCAGGCACAGATTTATTATGCATTTTTCGCACATAATAAATGACCTGTAACCTATCCTGTTTGGTGATGTCGACACTTGGTGGGGATTATTTGTTCGTCCACTGCAAAGTGTTCTTCTTTTGGTATAAGAATAAGTCGTTCCCTTATATTATTCAGGAGTGGCCTGACTTTGAAACGCTTGTCGTGTCCAGGTTGGCCAAATCTCACAAATTGATCATTATCAGCCAAATGGAGACATCTTTTTATTTTCTCCCACCGCTTACATGGCATGGCATTCAAAGGCTGTCCTAATTGAGAGTTCCAATAGCGTCTAGTAGAAGGTAACTTGATGAGGGACGTGAATAAGGTTATACCGACAAATTGTTCCATTTCACTTCAGTAATGCTGACTGACTTATTTATGATGTTATCTTGCAATGCTTTTCTATTGGATTCCTCAACAATCATATCAAACACTTCTCCCGTGAAAAGAAAAGACAAGAAGTCAGCGGGGGTCTCTAGAGAGGACATTTCCTCTGGAAGCTCTTTGCTCCCTAAGAAGGGATAATCGCTGTCCATGAATGATGCACGAGACTTTTTAGCTTCTTCTTATCTTTCGATCTCAAAGTGGACAATGGTTTATCATCATCCATCACCAGAAATAACACAAAATCTGTTTCCGTACAAAGAATTCGACGAGATCATTATTTTCTCATTGCAAAAAAAGCGAAAACTTTTTATTAGTATTTTTGTGAATGGATAAGGAGCCATATATGGACGTAGCCAAAAACTCGCCGTGTCTTGAATTCCACAGTCATAATTGAACATTTAACACTTAAATTTTACTTACCAATATTGAATCTCACTAAAAAAATATAACAGCCTTTAAATTATTCTCTAGCCAATAAAAAATAAACTTTTATTTCTATATTTTTGCACTGCACTCTCGCCGCGCACACTGTTAAATTTGACTACGGTTTTTCGCGATTGTGCAAAAAAAAAGAACTAAAAACATAAAATCACATATACAAGGAACTTTTCAAGACGATCCAAACGGTAATTTTCCTGTGGCAGTTGCGCAATCCTAGTAGTCGGCCCCTAAAAATCAAATGCCATATATGACAGTAGAGGTTTAACACAAAACCGGTATACCGCTGACCTGAAGCGACTTCTACTACAGTTAGTAACATATTTTTCCCCAAAAATCAGTATCAACAAATATAAATCAAATAAAAACAAATCCATAATAACCAACTTATTTAACACTGGATCACGGAAACCAAAATTGGCATACATATCTCACGTCTCGTATGCAAAAATTACCTTAATTGCCTCTATGATGATAATAAATATGATTTTACACAAATACATCATTCAACCAGTTAACTACTTAAAAAATCATTGTAAAAACATAGCTACATACCTATTACCAAAATGTTAACAACACATGAAAAAGTATGACTGCGCCACTTTTTTGTAACTGAGTGTAAATATTGAAGCAACCTCACGGGTACCTCCAGGCAGACATTTTAGTTCATTGTGCTTTGAAAATGCCGCAAATAACCTTACTGTGTGTACCATATAGCTATCTCGAGTATGTTTTTGACTCAAATGAAGGTGGGTTAAGTTTTACTTTGGCTCCGATTAAAAAAACTGGAGGAGTATCCCATAAGATTTTCGTCAATTATTGTTGGTGAGATTTGAGCGTCAAACCCTTCGCTTAGTGATTAAACACTATATCAACTATAATAAGTGACTATTCTAATAATGATCTTTGTCTAGTTCACACACATACCGAAATTACCGAATACTGTTGTCGTAAGATGTTCCGGGTCCAATAAGTCGCAAAGTTTGTAGATATTATTTAAGAAAGCAACCGCACGAGCTTTTGGTGACAAATTTTAGTAGGAGCCGTGGTTTTCATATTCCCCAAATTTAAGGCATGTATGCTCTTCTGACCGAAGTTTTCAGTTAACCTAACCTTAATTCCTTCCTTTTAAAATTGTTAAAGCTTTATTTTAGAATTTTGTGTACATATTTGTATTAAATGAAAGATGTACTCATAGTTTGCTTTCAAATGTCCTCCTCAATTAATAAAATAAATTTGATAAAAAGTAGAAATAATTTCTCAGTTGTAAGGTACATATATTAATCGAATATCTGAGCAAGCTACGTATTTGCCAAATTTTGTTAAGCCTTAATCTATGAATCTATGAATGTCGGGCGCAGTGGCTCAATGGTTGTGTCGGACTACTAATCGAAGAATCCCCGGTTCAATTCTCGTCGGGGCCAAGCAACATCTTGAGTTTTTTTCCACTCTCCCACCTCTTGCGAACGTCTGACAAACATCCAAGAGTATCAATTGTCATGAGAAGCTTCTCAAATTTTCCGTTTGGATTCGGCGTAGAATTGTAGGTCCCTTCCACTTCGCAAAGAATTTGGTTGGAGAAGCTAGGTTTTAGGCCCTCTATGGGCCGTTATTGCCTAATATGAATAAAATCTATGAATAAAAATTATATATCTTATATTTGTAAACTTAAAAGGAATCTGCATTCCACAACGCTGTTGAATATCCATACGAAGGAAGTAAGAAAAGGGAAAATCTTGGAATGTTTATTGGATTTTTTTATTTCACTCCTTCTAGGGAAAATGTAAACCTAACCTTCACTGTCCATCTGTTTTGTTTTTTTTTTATCGCATAATATTGAATTATTAGTTTAACCGTATTGAAATGAATATAAATGGCATCCATTTTAGGACTTCTTGATAGAAAAAGTATAAGGTGGTCACACTGAAGAAGCTCCATTGTTGAATTTCCTGAACCGACATTCTTAATAGATCTATTCCAAGCGATTCTAGGCGGTCGTCTTTATAATGAAATTGATTAACCACCATTAACAGCAAAGGGACTCCATCATATTCCAGTTAATTAAACCAGGAAAGAAGGTACTACAGACAGAAAGGAAGCCCATTAGACGATCAAATGCAAATGACACATTTAATTTCTATGGCACAAAGTGAAATGGAATTTCTTAGGAGACTACGCCACTTAAGCAGACCAAAAGACTATCTTCAAGAAATTACTATCAAAACGATGTGTATCTGCAGAAAGCGTCCTTTTTTAATATGTTCGTCTGTGTCTAAAATTGGTTGTAGGAGCGGAGAAAAGTGTGCATTCCCTGGAATATTATTACTTGTTTGCGTCTTCGATTCGTTTTTCTTTTTTGTCACTGTCAATACGTAAAGGACATTGGAATAAACATTGAGAAAGGAAAACAAAACAAGACTTCTATTATAAAACAAGGATTTGCCCTTTTGTTCTTTCAGTGAAGGCAGCATCGAGTTTGAAAAAAAGTGGAATTGTCGTTAGCAGTCCTAGGCGTGGGAAATGAAAAGAGAAAACACACAGACAATCAATTAGATTCATGGAGAGTCAAATCTGAATTTGAAATATTCATATCCTTATTTATTTGGTTATTTAATGGATACGGTCGTAGAAGTGCCGGAGAGAAGAAAATGTTTGCATAGCAAGGCTAATGGAACTTATCTGGTTAATAGATAGTTAACTGACATCTTAGGGATGTAGGCAGATGGTCCCAGAATATGGAAAATAAAAACTGAATACAGTGTTTTTGACACAAAGTGGTAGGATTGGATGAAGTTGGACAATGAGTCGTTCTGAGATGTCAAGCTATGGCAATCATCTACAGCAAAGAAATTGACAACTTAAATACAGTTCAACAATGCAGATATTACATCGCAGATATAAACCCGTGTCGTATACAGGCACGGCGAAACACCAGTAGGGATGCACTGAAGTGGGTGGGTAATGATCGCTCTAGTCCAGATCATAGTCTCGTCGTTAAGGAAGAAGAAGATTGTATAATCGGCTACTTGTCAATCGCAGACGACCTACGAGAACATTTAATAACATTATTTAACAGAATATGAAACCTGGCAACGTGATTTGCAACTCCGTCATTGTTTCTTGTGCATTTGCCAGCCGATTGGTGGCACATACTACGGAAACTTACAAAATTATATCCTGTTTGGTTAGTTGGATTTGAACCACGAATGAGGTAGGGTAAACGATCCAACACTGGATCAAAGAACACAGTGAATCACTTGCAATCATACTGCCAGATTTTATATTAGTGAAACTTTGCAAAAAAAAGGTTTTTAGTTCCCCCTGCAACAATACATCAATTGTATGCGTTCTTTTTTACCAACTGGAGCGACTGTCTGCGCCAAGGCGCAGGCGGTCCTTGACGTGATCGACAAATGGTGCACTAGGAATGGGCACTCGGTCAATCCTCTTAAAACCGAGGTTGATCTCTCTACGAGAAGGTGGAAGCTGATCGGGTTGACTTAGCCAGTGCTAAAAGGCGTCACAATTCAACTCTCCAATGAAGCAAAGTATCTGGGAGTCGTCCTGAATAGCAAACTTCTTTGGTCCAAGCATGTTGAGCTGAAGACTGCCAAGGCGCTGTCGATTTTCTGGCAGTGCAAGGATATTTTCGGCAAGACATGGGGCTCACTACCGAAAAGAGTCCTATGGATTTATACGGCTATGATAAGACTATTTCTAGCATACGCATCGGTTAATTGGTGGAAATAGCTTTCACGCAAATACGTTACTGTTGCTTTCGCCAAACTACAAAGGTATGTCTCGGCTGCACGGGGGAATTCCACAGCACGCCGGGCTCCAGCCTATATGCATTATTCAACCTCCCGCCCCTTGATGTTTACATCATGGGTTGCACAATCAAAGCTATCTCACGTTTAAGAAGAAGTGACTTTTGGTATAACTCGCACTGGAGTTTTGATGAACTTGCGCAACGGTTGTTCTTCGACTCCTGTCTATTGGATATGCCGTCCGATGCAATGACACCGGAACTTCGGCTGAAGCGACACCCATAGTCTGTGCTGAACTATTTTGTGCTCAACAATTTCACCATCAGTGTAGAGCAAATTGTATGCTACCACAGAGCGTATGACTTATTCCACTTTGTAAAACTATATCCCGAAATATTGTGGCGTTTTCCTCCACTTACGCCACGTTCTTTCTTCCTCCTTGCTTTGCTGTTGGTTGCACACATATTTTTTTCGATTTTTTACTCTGCTAGCCGCAAAATTTCGTGCTTATTCTATGTTTTGTACGTTGTTACAAGTTTTGTTCAATTGTTTAACAAGCATTATATTGAAAACTGAGCTGTGTGTTTCCAACATATCAGCTAAGCGGTACAAAAATAACAGTATAATAACAACAAACGCACTGGAATAATATATAAATACATATAGAAAACATAAGTATAAAACGCGTGTGTATAGATATATGAAAATCTCTCGAATCTCACTGAAGTGTCTGTAATAACAGCTACTTTGCTCTTGTACATGTAGAGCAAAATGTATACAGTGTGAGAGCAAATGTAGTTTTCTCTGAGTCGGTATACATTTTGCTCTACATTTGCATGAGCACATTGTTGAATGTTGCAGAGCGCCCGATGTCTGTGCTGGAATACAGTTTGGCAATACGCGTCCCGGGTCAAGGGAATCTCCGATGAACTTGCTGGACAGGGCTTAGAGGAGGACTTCTCAGGACCTGAAACAGCGATAGCTTTCTCGGTCAGGGTTTACATTGACGGTTGGGATTCATATAAACACAATCGCCGATGGCATGACTCTCTAGGGTGCAGGCAGAGTAAGCTCTCTGTAAGAAATCTGCGGCATTCTTGTTGTCTCTCAACAGAAAAGACTGCAGACAGATTACTGGCGTTCTTACGGTCCATTACGCTTTTGTCAAACACCTTAAGGTGGTAAGCCTAAGCGAAACCACCAACTGCGAAGCCTGTGGAGAACGCGATGACACTGCGGAACATTTCCTCTGTGATTGTCCTGCTTTTGCTCGTATCAGGTGGCAGGTATTTGGTGCTGATATGGTGAGTGCTGTAAACCTAAGCCTCTATCATTGAAGCTCCATCTCGTCTTTCTTAGGAAAACGCGTAATTTCTCACAGTGAAAGTGGTATATCCTCCTGGTAGTACAATGGACCAGTATTGAGTCTGAGTCTCGCACCTCGACAAAACAAAAATGCATTATTTTTCTGAAGTCCGTTGTTTCTGATTTTATGTGTTTTTTGGACCGGTTAGTAATTTTTTTGTTATGTGTTTTTTTTTTTAATTCTAAAAACATGTGTATATAGTTAAAAGCAGAGTAAAATTAAACAAATAACAGAAAAATAAATATATATAAAGACGTATATCACTTTCAACAGAATGAAAAAATAAGTATATATATATATATAAAGAAACAAATAAATAGGTAAGTAGACTAAACGAATAAATAAATAAATAGATAAATTAAATAAATAAATAAGTTAAATAAATCAAATAAGCAAATAAATTAAATAAATATATTGAATAAATAAAAAAATAAATAAATATATAAATTAATTAACAAATAAATAAATAATATATAGAATAACTAACAATTAAATAAATAGACATATAGCTTAGGTAATAAGTAAATAAATATATAAATTAAGTATAAAATAAATAATTAAATATGTAAAATAACTTAGAATTAAATAAATAAATATAAATATTTGTATTTTCTAGTTTTCGAATTAAATCAGAAATCAGTTCCACATTCCCTCTTCTATGTAACTGTATGGTTGAAAATTGCCATGGCAGGTCTAACATCATTTTTAAGATTTCATTCTGAGAAGTTTGCAATTTTATAATGTGGCACTTTGCACATTTTCCCCATACTTGGCACCCATATAATAAAATAGCTTGAAATATTACCTTGTGAATAACTATTTTGTTTTCTACAGACAAACACGATTTCCTATTAATAAACGGATACAAAGTCTTTATCGCAATACTGACTTTTTTAAGTGTATTTGTAATATGTGGGTTAAATGTCAATTTGCTATCCAAATAAACCCCTAAATATCTGATGCAAGGCTGCCAATTTATGTCAGCACCATTCACCCTAAGCTGATTGGATGGAAGAAAACAAGCTTTTCTTTTTCTAGTGAAAAAAATTGCTTATATCTTATCCGAGTTGAGCTTGATTTTCCATTTGTTGTAGTATATATATAAGATGTCTATCGCATTGTTTAAATTCCTCTCAATACAGAGAGCGAACTCATGCGAAGAAAAAATTGCAGTATCATCCGCATAGATAGCTACGTGACTTGGCGGTATTTCCGGGAAATCCGCTATAAACAAATATTACAAGATTGGCCCAAGTACTGATCCTTGAGGAACGCCTGAGTGGAATGTTACCAAATCGGAAGCACTACTGTTAACAGACACACGAAAAGAACGATTAGACAAAAAACTTTGAACGATTTTACACAGAAAATCTGGGAAATTAAAACGTAGCATTTTGTTGATGAGGCCATCATGCCAAACTAAATCAAATGCTTTTTCTATATCAAGTAATAGCATACGTGTGGATTTCCCTAAAACTCTATTTTGCTTTACATGCTTACAGATTCTAAGAACTTTGTGCGATGTGCTGTGAGATCGCCTAAAATCAAATTGTTCATTAGGATAAATGTTATGTTCAGATACAAATCTTAAAATTTTTTCTTTAAGTACTTTTTCATATTGATACCATCCAGGCCACCTGTTTTTTCACTTTAAGGCTTTTGATTATGTCTTCAATATCATCTATCGAGACTAGCACGTTTTGGAATAGATTTGGGTTAGACGCATTAAAAGCTTGTACAACATTATTAACTGTTCTACAAGTATTTGTGTCCCCTAGAGATTGAGGTACCAGGTGATTATTTGAGAACTTATGAGCCATGATATTAGCTTTTTCCTTGTCACTGTAGAAAAAAGTTCCAGAATCCCTAAGACAGGGCAAGGATCTATTTTTAATTTTCACTATTTTCACAATATTCCAAAACGGTTTTGCATTTTTGTGTAGATTACTGAGCCTCTTATTCCAACTTACATTGCGCTGATCATGGATAGAACTTTTAATTAATTTATTTAGTCGTAGATACTGGTTTCGAAAGAATGGGTGGCGATATCGTTGCCAAATGTAGTTAATTAAAGTTAGTAAATATTAATTGTTTATTTTGGTGCAATAGTTTATTATGGTTTATCTTTTTTTTTTAAATGACAACGTGTTGAACAGTGAATCAGTTGAAAGTGGTTTACAGTGAATCACTGATTCAATGTCTTTCGAAGTCGGAATTCCACTCATCAACATTTAAAATTGCTTCCACTGCCCCACCAAGAGTATAAACTGTCAAGAGAAGTTTCTCAAATGCAATCAGCGTAAGATTGTAAGTCCATTCCATTCATGTTAAAAATATAACTTCGCACACGCACATGGTTGAAGAAGCTAGGATAGGAGAACTTTATGGGCCGTCAATGCCTAATATTTATTTTTATTTTTATATAGCTCATGTAAAAGGTTGTTATTTATTCGCTTAACTAATTTATAATGCCTGATTCACTGTGAATTTTAGACTGATTCACTGTATAGCACACGTGGTAAACCGTGAATTACTCGGAAGGTTATTTTAAAATATATTTTTTACCGTTTTAAAACTATTTTACCATTTAAAATTGCTGATTATATTAAAGCTTACTCGTTATTGCTATAATAAAAAATCGCATAATTAACATAATTAATGTGGCAACAAAAGCCCAATAAGCAAAAAATGATCCACTGTGGGACAAATTTACCCTTCATGAGATAGTCGACTGAGAAAAATTCTTTCAATTTGAAAAAAAAATTGTAAAACAATTTTTGAACGTTTGTGTATTGGTTCTTAAAATAAGTAAATCAAACGCACAGTTAGATTAATTTTGCATTAATGTAAAGTTAGGAGCTGAGCGATTAAAAGCAGCCATGACAAAGTAATCTACCTCACTTAAGTACCAGAAATCACAGCAGATATAATAATTGCATATTTTTGTTACCAAGGGTTTATTCGATTCGAAATTTTTGAACGAATGTGGCAAGGACGAGAAGAATGATTTCGATAATACCTTCGGCGGAAGGGTTCGCATCTATGTTTTTAAAGTATGAATCAACCCATCAATGCGGGGATTCGAAGGATCACGAAGTTTATTCCGATTAGTAGTAATGTAATTCCAAATAAGGCAAAGGGGATATAGAAGTCATTTTATCATAGCAGGATGAGAATGGACTGAGAATGGTCTGAACGGAATTTCGCGGAATTTGAATGGTTTATTCGACGGTTTATGGAGTAAGTAAAATATCAAGATTATTTTCGAATCCATTGGTATTATCGCGAATTTGTGTTGGCTCATTATTATGTTCTACGTTACCGGCTACAGATCATTCGAACTATATACCTCCATATTTTCTAGCTGCGTGAATTATTGTGAACGCTAGTCCAATCCGAAATGTGTATGGCTAAAAAGCCGCAGTGTTTTGTATGACTAAAAAGCCGAGCTGAATAGTTTCATAATAACTGGAACGATACTGAAGATTTTTAATCACAAAATCTTAGCCTATTTATACAAATTCTTAATTTCTACTTATTATTCATTTTTAATTATTTAAATTCATCTGCGCAATTTGACACTTATTTGTTTGGACGCTGCGCGTTTCGAAATGAACGACGAAGTTCAAGGTAAAGCACAAGCTTGAGTGCATCTCTTGTACCGCATTAGTAAATTACTTTTGCTGGGCATTGAATTTTTGTTTCGTGTTTGGGGGAAGCCCATTAACTGCTTTTTATGACTGGAAATCGAGTAGTTGATGTAATTGTGAATTGGATTGTGTTATGAACTGATGGAGTATGTCATTGTTGGGGTAGGGTATATGGCCCTACATCTTCAACAAGCTGAGTAAGATAACCTCAGTTCTGTTGGAATATCTTAGCATCAGAACATCTTATATCTTAAGTGCTTATAGAAGTTAAGTACCCAATAATATCAATTTTAAATACTGGAATAACCTGGTTGGTTGATCGTCGTTTGGGGAACGGTAAAAACAGCATACAAATTCGGTGGATCCTTGCATAACGAGCTTCAACCTTTTAATGTTAAGAGACTCGTCTAATCTGTTGAATAGTTGACTTAGGTTTCGGTCAAGCCTAATTTGTTTGTCCTGAAAATGTTGGTGGACACAGTTAACATTTATTTTAATGAATCGTACGCTCATTATGATTTTTCATGGATTGCTTCCTTAGTTTGAGATTGTGTAGCAATATGTTTTTGACGTAAGTTTACAAATGTGTTTTGTGAAGAATATGTGTTTGTATTTGCATGTTGTACGAATGAGGGACTAGTTAACCGCCGGAATGAATTGCCCCGGAACAAAACATCTTGGGTATTTAGTTCCCACCCAACTGTTACCGGACCATTTGCCAAATACCGAAACGTAGTCAAGACTAATTCACGGAACCTATAGCGCCAAATAAAATGCCGTTGGCTTTAACTAAACACATTATGATATTTGTCAAAATAAATTTCCCAGTCATTTCTCCTTCGCTTGTGGCGGTCCTTTGTTTTCTCATAACCGCTGGTATTTACCCCGTATAATGGAAAGCTGGAAATCATTTGAAAAGCCTCGCCCAATGCAACCCCCTCATAATTGTATAACAGCAATTACTCAAGTCGAGGATGATAGAAGGGAATTGTTGGATAATGATTAAGTAATTTTCTTAGCGATTTTGGAATGTTTAAAGGCGTTTGAAATCAATCAACAATGCTGGTTCGTTTCATCGTCTTCGTATTTCCGAATAAGAATGGAAGTTATTCAGTTGTTCATCGCTCGTCCGACTTTCTTCATAACAGTAGAAGAGTTCCGTAGGGCTCGGTTTTGAGACCTTTGTTGGAAATAAAATTTCCCAACAGTGGGAAACCACGATAACTTTGGCGCAGCAAATTGATAACGGATTCTTGTATAGGGGTCAAACACAAGTATTTTTCAATAAGGAAGAGTTGTCTATTTCCCGACGTTATAGCGGGAGGGACAATTTTCTAAAAATACGTTGAATACGTTTTTGTATCTGAATCATCAAGTGAATGCATTTATATAATGTAATAGTAAAAGAGAGAATTTTTTTTGTTTTTAATAATCTTGGAAATATGAGCAAAATGTAGAACAATTGAAATTGAATTTAATAAACAAACTGTTTCCATTTATAAGCTCTAGGTTATTGGTTGTAGAATTTTTTTTTATTTGATTTAGGTTGCGAAAATTTCGCGAAAAATTGTTGGGTGCTTTTGGCACGATGCTATTCAGTCTTTTGATACCGAACTCGTTTATGATCGCTGGAAGTTGAAGAAGACCCTCAGCTCGTCTCCTTGTGTTCGAACTACGCACTATGCAATTTAATCTTCTGATACCGATTTCATTTATGATTGCTTTAAGTTGAAGAAGACCCCCAACTCGTCTCCTTGTGTTCACCTTTTGGGTAAGTGGCGTTCACAATAGTCATACTGAGTTGCACTCATCTCATCTCTTCGACATCATTTAACACCCTGTGACCCGTTGCAATTTTTTGATGTACGTTTGCGCTGCACCTGTCAAAGCTAATACTCAATACCGCAATCTGGACTCCCTATTCCTATCATTGTACCCGTTCGGAAAGTGATTTTTTTCCGCAACTCAAATCCAGTCTGAGACTCAATTTACGTTCATAGTATCCGTTTTTCAAACGTATTTAAATGTTCCGCTTCGAATATTTATCGGGGACAATGGGAGGGAAATTGACATTCGGCTGTCAAAAACTGACGAACAAATCGCATATCATCACGATGGTTCGGTATGACTTACGTTTTGTCGGTGAAATGTTCCAAATACTCGTACAATGAAGCAAAATTCTTCGATTCGTACAAAATCAGAGAATTTTCCTTTCGGAATGGATAGTACGATAGGGCCGTATAAGAGCATAGTATACTTGCTTTTGTGCAGATTTCGTAGATTTGTAGTGCAGACAGGAAAGCGCAAATAGTGACCCATTCAATTTCTTTCAAAGATCGTTGACGTGAGCCTTCCAAAAGAAATGAGTTGAATGTTTCAACCATCTGCATATCCTTACATTTTGGCGCAATCGCACATCGGTATCTCACCTACGACGGTGGATAGTTTGGGCTCCGGATGTGCGTGAGTTATGTTTTTGTGGCATAAATAACAAGTCAATTGTCGTGCACAATTTTCCAGCATCGAAAAAATCGGCTTGCATCATCCTTGCTGCTTCTTCTAGGGATTTATGACATTTCGTGTCACCTGCTTAGGTGAATGAGAATTTTTTTTTAATATTTCAGTAATTCTTTAGTGTATAAAATAATATGTTAAGGACCAAGCTTGCTATCTTGTGGAGCTTTACAAGCTTTGACTCCCACCCGAAATGTCATCTCTGCCATATAGTCTGCTACCAGTATGCCAGCATACCTCTCATACCATCTGACTCAGTTCTTGACTGGTCATGGCTGTTACAGCGAATATCTCTTTAAACGCGGACATGACACCAGCCCAAATTGCCCGCATTGCGAAATTGCGAACACGTGTTGTTCTATTGCTAACGGTACGAAACCGAGAGGATCTCCCTACGGGACCAATTCGGAGAGTGGCCCACTCCCGATAATATCGTAAACTATATGCTTCGGAATGACAAAAACTGGACCACTGTAGTAAGTAACATGGTGGTGGGTATACTCAGCGATCTTAGACGCTTAGAACGCCAACGGAAAGCTAATAGTTCCAACAATAGAGCAACAAGCTGAGTCTTCATACCGACCGCCGCGAAGTAATGTCTTACGGCGGTTCCGCGGGTGAAACGAATCGGCCTGTTCGGGAAGGAAGGTGGTTTTAGCCGGTAGGAATCCGGCACTACCAATGGACGTCGGACCATTGGTGCCTCATGCAAGGTTTCCACCTTCCATCGCAAAAAAAAAACCTCTCATACCAATGTTTTGGACAGAAAAAATATTGAGTTTGAAAGTATATTATTTTTCAAAAACTATTCATAGAAATAACTTGATATAAAAATAATATAAAAGAACAGATTTCAGACTTTGATAAATAATATTTTTTATTGTAAGTGTTGCCCTTGTTTGTTTTTTTTTTCATTTTAAGTATTTTTTTAGAAAATTGTCCCTTTTTCCTACACGGAGGAAATAGACCGCCCCCTCCCATATTGAAAAGTCTTGGTATTTTTTCCATCTTCAAGAATCCGTAATTTTGTGCGGCGCCAACATTATGGTAGTCCTGCCGACGTGGGGCAGTAGGCAATCTTTATTCGTTACTGGGCAGTTTGAACTTGTGACTCCTCGGTCAGTAGCCCAACGCACTAACCACGGAGCCACCGCGACCCCGTTTTGTTATTGGCCTTTTGGATATGATTGTTCATTATTTTGTACTATTCTCAATTAAATTGTAAGCTTTTTGGCCTTTGTGATGACGATATTTGTGAACCGTCCGTGTGGTGTGCCACAGCCGCGCGTCAACGTTTGATCCTTTTCTATGTTATTAATCAAGAATAACATCATTCGTTCTTTTAACACAGTTCTGTATTGAATCACAACAGAGGTTTGTCCTTGACTTTAGAGCAAATAAATGATTGTCATTAATATGTATATATAAAGCTGTTTTCCATTTGATGTTTTAGTACATTTCTGAAATTGAATTCTTGAGTCCTCCAACATTACCTGACTGATGCAAATATTTCGTTTCAACTTCTCTTCTATTTTACTTCAAAACTTTCTCATCCGAGAAATGGGTTTTGTGTCGTAGTTTTTGTTTTGTTTTGTGTTCTCGAGACATGATCCAGTAACAGCAAGCATCCCAGACCAGAACTTTACAAACCGATTCGCAGAGAAATTCTCTAGTTTGTCAGGATTATGGCCTTAAGGGACCATACGAGGCTGTGGGTTGCTAATATAAGTGGAATGCTCCTGCAGTCCTGCCATACTACCGTCACACTCCAAGAACAATGCTGACAATGTCAGCCTAGTAGTCGTCGTAGCAGTCGGTTATATCGGTGTGGCAAGCACAAGTGAGCACCGACTGACGATGAGAATATCTAACGACTTTGGAATTGTCATTTGCACAGTTGGATTCTATTACAAGAATCTAGCAAGGGATTTTCACTGTAGACGGCAGCCGCTGACGCTGCCCTGCTCATATGCGCTATGCTGGTCTTAAAGGGTGTAATACTTTGATTTGGCATGATGATGATTATACTTTTGCCGCTCTTGCTGTTGCAATGAAACAACAATGACATTTATTGTGGGTTGAAATCACACACAACCGACACCCCAGGAGGTAGAAAACTAAATCTGTTTGGATTTGCTCCCGCAAAAATTCCCAATTTAAAAAAAAAAATAAAAAAACAATCAATGCTTTCCAAATAACAACCACATCCTTTTCCGCTAAATTCACTTCGATAAAGGGGAAACAATCATAATAATAGGCGACAATTCCTTCTCATCGGGATAACGTCTTACCGTCATTGTCCTAGCAATATAACGCATGTATACTGTGAGTGTGCCTGTGCACCCTGCATCGTCGTCATTGTATAAGTGCATGAAAGCAATAACGTTGTGTTCATGCTGGTTCACTGGTTCACACTCAAGCCCTGTTGCAGGTATTACTGCTGCCACCGAACTTGGCGTTTATTTGTATAATTGGTATAGGAAGAGCTCACTACAAGGATAATACTTTCTAGTGTATGAAAAGCCTGTTTTATGTTTGACATATTTACTTTACTTCAACACTTTTACCTGAAAGAAAACGGCTGGGTTAATGTGAATAGGTTTCAACAATTAAAGGTTCAAAGTAAAGGACAATAAAGTGCAAATCTCATTTATCCTTCGTCATTTGCATAAGATGGGAGCAAACGAAAGCGAAAAAAACAGCACAAAGATGTCAATGCCTTTTCATGAACGTATTCGTATTTTGTTTATACTTCAGTTCCTTGATTTTTTAAAGAGAAATCTTGCACATTCCTTCAAACGATTCACAATGGAAGGATAAAGCATTTTTCCAACGTGAACAGAGTAAGAAGATACAAATTAAAAGGAATTTATCCTTTAAACCCATTTCTCACATCAGAACCCAGAAATTCCGTTTGTGCAATGGAAATCCCTTACGATTTCTTCTATCCCTTATTATTTGCTCACTCCTTTGGCGGTTTTTATTTTAGGATGAACATCCTCCATGGTGAGTATGTATGTAATTGACATCCGTGAGTGAATTTAGAGAATGAAAGTCGAACCCATTTCACCTTCTTTTGTTTTATTTCAATTTCACTTCCGTAAAAATGTTTTCCTTTCAACTGCATACATACGAAATTACTTTTTATTCATTATATATGTATACCTCGTTGACATTGCTGTAGCCAGGACTGTTTTATTTTCCTTAGACCTTTGTTGCTGGCTTGAACTGCGTCTTCAAGCCAGGTCTTAAAAGAGTTAATAGTTCTGGCTAGCATAGTACTGTGCGGCTTTAAAGTACTACAAACACCTCGATAAACAGAGCCAATTAACTCAAGATCGCAAAATGTTTTTCTTTTTACCAATAAATTTGAATTTAACGCACTCTCTCTGAACTTAAATTATGCAGTTTCAGTACATTACTGGGTTTTTGGGAAAACTTTGTTTGTTTTAAGCGAACGTCCCTGTTGCCATTCTGTTCTCATTCTTCGTTGCCGTAGAATTAACTGATGGTAAAAGGTGTTTTTTAAAGCCAACTCATTTTGCCTTTGAATAAAACAAATAAAATTTCATTAAATAGCTAGCCATTTATTTGTCTCCAATCGAGAGAATGCATTCCGCAATTAGTTCTTAAACACAACTTCGGCCATATGCTTGCCACGACTAGATCTGATGAATCTCGTCCGAGAGACAAAGTTTTGAAGCACTTTTTCATGCGTTCATCGAATGTTTCCTTCTTTAAGTTGATTGTTTCGTTTGTTGTATGGGACGTAGCGCCATCCTGCTCGACCCACATCTCTTCCACATTCATGTGACTCAATTGGGGAGCGAAAATGTCAACAATCTTGGTCCTATAGCGAATACTGTTGACCGTAAAACGCTGATTAGCCTCTTAAAAAAAAAGCATGGTCCGATAACTGTAAAAGCCCACAGAACGCATTTTATGTGTATGGATTATCTTCTCCCCAAATGCGTCGATTTGGCTTATCGATTGAGCCAAAAATGAACATCATCGGTGAGCAAAATTTTTAAATAAAACAGCGGATCCAATGCCAGTAATTTTGAGCCCATTCATCGCAATTTTGACGCAAGCGATGGTCAACCGGCTTCAGCCAAATCTTAGTCTTCATAATAAAATATTTGCTTGATTTTCATAAAGTGGACTTACAAAGACCAAGCTATTGTGAACGACGTCGAATCGAGAAATATGAATCTTTCTCAACACTCTCCTGAACGGATGCAATGTTCCAAACCTCTTCTTTTACGTCTCGGTGACACTGCATCTTGCAAGGAAAATGTTGTGCGAAAACGGTAAACTATACGGCTAATGTCGGTCTCAGATGGTCGATTATGTCAGGTGTAATATTATGCAATTGTCCTTTAGCTTTGGCGCAGAGAACAATAATTTTGGGACCAAATTTCTAAAATTTGGTAATGTAATTGAAGGGTGTATGGTACCACAATATATGTAATTGCAAAGGTTACTGTATAAATAGCACTGACAGCTTGCAATCTAACAATTGGTTTGACAGATATAACTGCGTTAAAAATAATATCCTTTTGTAACAAATACTGAAGACGCTCGAACGTCTCCTAGACAACCACCTGAGAGGGGCAATAGAAGCTTCACTCCTCTCCAAATCTCAACACGCCTACCTCAAGGGAAGATCTACAGAAACAGCACTTCACGAGGTAGTGCGTACGATAGAAAAATCCCTACACTACAAAGAATACACCTTGGCTACCTTCCTAGACATAGAAGGAGCCTTCAACAATGAACACACTGAAGCAATTCTACAGTCCCTGAGGGAGCTGAGAATAGCAATCCATATAAGTCAGTGGATTGTTTTCATGTTCAGCACTAGAATCATTCAAGCAGCTTTAGGAAATAGCAATATAACCAAATATGCCAGGAGGGGAACACCTCAAGGAGGAGTCATCTCACCCCTACTCTGGCTCCTAGTAATGAACAAAATCCTCATAAGTTTAGACAGAGTAGGAATCAAAATAGTCGGGTATGCGGACGATATGGTGATATTGGTGTCAGGAATGTTTCCCTCCGTGATTAGTGAAATCATGGAGAATGTTCTAAGCAAAGTTAGCACTTGGGCAAAAAAGTGTGGTCTGGGAGTCAACCCGGGGAAAACTGTGCTGATGCTCTTCACCACCAAAACCAACATACCTGACTTTACGCTTCCTCGCCTAAACGGCACACCCCTACCCCTTTCAACCAGTGCCAGGTATTTAGGAGTTATCCTAGATCCTAAACTCAACTGGAAAATAAACATAGCACAACGGGTAAAGAAGGCATGTATAGTCTTCTATGCCTGCAGCAGAACCTTCGGAAAAAGTGGGGCCTGCAACCAAAATTGACCCTGTGGATGTACACAGCCATGGTACGACCAATCCTCACGTATGGGTCAATAGTATGGTGGCCGGCTCTAAAGAAAAATTACAATATTACCAAACTTAATACGGTACAAAGAACGGCATGCATAGGAACAACGGGAGCTCTACGGTCAACACCGTCAGACGGACTCACAGTCTTACTGCATCTTTTACCCCTTGATCTACATATAACAAACATCACAGCACACAGCGCGATCAGACTCAGAGAGTCTGGCTGCTGGACTGCAAAACCCTACGGCCACAGTAGTATTCTAGACTCTCTACTTAGAAAACTAGTTCCGCCTTCAACAGACTACATCATTCCCAGAATGTCTTTTACAAAACATTTCGTCGTTCAAATCCCTACTAGATTGGAATGGCAAAATGGAGAAGTGACAAGGGATTTCGATCAAACAATCTACACCGACGGTTCAAAAATGGACTGCGGCGTGGGTGCGGGAGTTTTTTCGGAATCCTTAAACATCGCAAAATCATACAGACTTCCGGATACTGCAAGCGTCTTCCAGGTGGAGCTACTGGCTATCCGTGAAGCCTGTCGCCAGATCAAACTTCACTCAAATATAACACCGAGGCTAAGGATCGCCATACTTATTGACAGCCAGGCTGCCATTAAAGCGATCGCTTCGGTCACTATATCCTCTAAGTTAGTACTAGAATGCCGTAATGAGCTGTCCCTGCTTGATAAGTTCAAGGTTACCCTGATCTGGGTTCCAGGGCACAGTAACGTTCATGGAAACGAACATGCCGACGAACTGGCCAGGCAAGGCTCAGCTCTCCACTGCTCTCTGGCAGAACTAGTCCACATTCCGCTCGGAGCAGTTAAGGCAAACATCACCGCAGAATACCTTAAGAAAGCCAACCTCAGATGGAGCAGGCTGACTGCATGCGTCGTATCCAGAAAAACGTGGCCAAACTACAACAAGGCAAAAACAACCGACCTTCTAGGTAGAACCCGAAAAGACATCGCAAGACTTACAGCGATATTCACGGGACACTGGCCTATAGGTGACCATGCGGCCAAGCTGGGCATCCCATACAATACACACTGCCGCAGTTGCACAGTGACAACTGAAAAAGAAACCCTAATTCACTTTTTATGTACCTGTCCGGCTTTAGCTAGGACCAGACTACGTACATTGGGAAGCCCTTTCTTCAATACACTTGAGGAAGTCTCCGAGAAAAGTATCAAGGAACTGATAACTTTCCTGAACTCCGCAGGTTGGATTTAGCCTCCCCCACCAATCGATAATACCCAGGTTTACGTGAGTTTGTGGTAACAAAACGGCACTCAGTGCTAAATGGGTTTGTCTTATCAAACCGCCACACCTACCTACCTACCTACCTAACAAATGCTGGAATTACTGGAACTTGATGCCCATTAAAAGCAAATGGCTAATCTGTGTCAGGTGAGGCGATATCAATACGAGGTTGAAACGTTGGCTCGTCTTTATGCGTTTCAGTGAGGATTTCAGCTTCTCCGAAATTTGAACACAATGGCCTTACAAAAGGTAAGTGAAATTGCTATAAACCTTTTAAGCAACCAATTTCCTTATAAACATAATCATAGAACCGACTTTCAAAAAAAAGATCATATGGGGACATTTCAGACCGTGTCAGCTTATTTAGAAAGTCTCTTTTATAGTTACGAGTAAAAATGTTTTGTGAATCCTCAGAAAAAATATAATCAGCATTTTTAAGTAATTTGATGTGATAATTTAAGACTACTGAGTGTATTTAATATTTACTTTGGAAGTATCTACAATCTATTACAGATAGGATGCCAATATTGTTCTCAATAACTCTATTCTAAAACTAAAGAGCAATTCGGCCGCCTTTTTTTATAAACCGCTCGTCAAAATCAGTTAGATGTTTCATCTCTTATTTTCAGTAAACTGTCTATATCTCAAACCTTAGTAGAAGCAGCAATTATATTAGCTTTACTTCCACGTGGTAAGACAGCATGCGTCAGTCACTTGCACCAAATTACATTTAGTAACTATCTATCTGAAATAAAATGGCTCAGTTGGTACTGTCATCAAATATCCATCAACATCCTTATACAGTCGCGAAGAATAGGCAGGCCTCATAACTGCTGGAACACACATATGCAACAATACCAGTGTTTGATTGGCCTCAGTGGCTTCATGAAGAACATCCCAAAAGAAGAACTTTTATTTGTTTGGCGGAGATTTGAACTGACATATCAGGAAGTTAAACAAAGACTATGAAGACTGCCATGGAGAACTGGGATACGGCAACAGAAGCTCTCCGGGTGAAGATATCCTAAGCATGTGCAAGTCATACAGCAGTGGCGGAAATGAAACCCAGATTGATTATTATTTGGCAACACGTTTCATAAGGCATGAAGCAATTTGGGTTAAAGACTCCAAAACACTATAACGACCTTGCTTGGATTTAGCCAAATCACTGCTTGGTGCTTTAAAAGGACACTAACAACACGGTAAAAAAACATGAAGGTTAACTGATGAAGCTAATGCAGTGATAGCTGACATGAAAGCGGCATTCAAAGCTTGGTCAAAGTGCTCCACTAATAATGGAGATGAAAAAGCTCGTCTCGAATTGGAATACAAAATTTGCAGGGGGTTCACGAAGAGAAAGTGCGCTCAAGTTCGAGCAAAGTGTGTGGAGGGCCTATATCGAGACTTAAAAGGAATTTCTTCTTCAGCTGCTGATAGAATCTAGGCTCTTCACAAGCTCCGACAAACAAGCTTGAAGAGGGGCACAATCATTTTCAAAATAGCCGCTAAGAAAAGGAGAAATGCCCAGGAGATCCGTTTATTAAAGTTCATCAATAATGCGCAAGGGCTGCTCCTTGCGGATGACGAAAAGATACTACACAGGTGACGAGAGCGCTCCTTATAATAAAGAAGTTAGCCGACGTTATTGTCGAAGAAGTTAGGAAGTCGGGCAAAGGCCCCAAAGTAAGTAAAAAGTAGTTAGGCCGGACGAGAAACCCTCTGAGTTCTGGAAAAAGATGAGGAGATCGGGTCCAAATGGCTCATGATTCTCATCTCCAATCGGATGAGAGGCGATTCAATGTCTAACCAGTGAAGGAAAAGTTTTCTTCTTCCTTTGTACAAAGGAAAAGGCGATACGCGAGACTGATAATTACCGTTCAATCAAACACCATGAAGATCGTTGAACGGGTACATGATAGCCAAATGCGGAAAATAATATGCCTATCTGAAGAGCAGTGCGGCTTTGTCGCAGGTAAAGCAACCACAGATGAAATCCAAAGCATTTTCCATGATGAAAAAACATCGTGATTCCTTAAAGGATTTGCATATGGTGTTGGTTGATTTTGAAAATGCCTTCGATAAACAACCAAGAGATCTATTATGGGTGGCGCTAAGACTACGCGGAGCTCCGGAAACCTAAATGAAGGGAAGAAAAATTTCACAAAATCACAAAACGCGTTTGAGATTCGAATAATAATCGAAACATAGAATAAACATAAAATGATGGAAGTTGTATATTTGTTAGTTTTATACTTTGTTCAACCGCTCAAACTCGGTAGAACATTTTTTGCCGTTTCTTACCGCAGCCCAGTTATAGTCTCGTGCGCGATGGCACTTTCGAACGAACAAATTGACTTTTTTCGAATCTCAAAATAAGCATGACTGACTTTTTTTTTCTGTCCTATAAAACTTGTCAGTACAGATTCGTTTGAAAATTCATAGCATATCTCAGAAAATGCCTGGCAATTTTTTTTTATGAAACGAGGACTCTACAATTATCCGTTGTTTTCTACAAAATTGTATAATTGTTTATAAAACATGAATTTGACAATTTATAAACTGTCACCTGTTACTTGTCTTTTACTTGTTACTCGTTTTTTATTGAATAGGGCCTTGGGCACGTTAATTTAAACGGTTTCAAAACCATTCCATTAAGGACAGTATTTCCGTTAAAAGAGTAGAAAGATAATAGATTTAAAATAAAACTTAAACCGTCTGCTCGATACAAGAGAAATTTTGTTGCGTTTAAGATTTCACCCTGTTCTCCTGTCTGCCAAAATATTTATCATTCCAATGAAGCCTTATTTTTGTGTCTACCCACAACATTTATGGGAATGATAGTCATACGAATGCCTGTGTTAATATTTGTTAATCCTTTTTGAATTTGACAACTGCAAAAAGTGCATCGTGGAATTAACGAGCAAACGCTATTCAACCAGTTTGAGTCCTGTAACAATTCTTTCAAAGAACGTAATCTTTTTTAAAATTTAGTAGAATATTTGAAAGCCTTTGAACCCCTACAATGCATATGGTTCACACAATCTTTATTTTTAAACTGAATCGACGGTGTACTTCAAACCCAATTACCTAATGTAAATGCTATTTAAATTTATATCATAAAGGCATAGCTTCAACATAGCTTCATTCTTATTGAAAGTTATAAGTGTCCATTCAGGAAAATATTATTGCCTTCTTCCTTCGTATGAGCCCTTGTAAGAACCTCCTGGCATTTCACATAAAAACGCGAAACAAAAATCTCAGCACGCTTACGTTGACATTTTTGAAGTCGCGGCGATATGGTAGTAATCCTTCATTACCAACGTTATTTAATTAGAGTGTGGGGCTTTCTACCGTGCGGCTGGTCAGTCGCCGGCAGCAGTACACACCACCAGAAGCACTTACGTACGCACCTCTAATTTTCAGGTCTAAGGTAAACTTTTTTGTTTGGCAGAATAATTTCAACTTCATTGATCGACTCTAATATAAAAAAAAAAAACCAAAAATTTGAGAGAGTTGTCAATGGCCTGGTTTTGCGCTTTTCAAACCATTAGCTTCAAATATAATATGATGCATTTTGTGCCTTCATAGTTCGAGTATCTACCTGAATGTAGGTGGATACATTTTGCCCAAACTTAACCGATTTCGTAGTTGATTGTTGACTGAAGTCCTTATCTATTCTAATCGAGTCGTAAGTGCCATCTAAGTGGACTTCTACGGGACAAACGACTGAACGATATAAGTTTGAAAAGGAAACACAATACCTTTGTATATGAAGTTATACCAACACCAAACGCTTATAATGCATATCCATAACTTTTCATTTCCCTATGGCAGAGGGCTTCCTTTTACTGTCCGAGGCAAAAGAAGTACCAACATTAAGGGTAATCTCCCTTTTAATGATGAGTACCTACTCAAAGACTCAATTCCACAGATACGAATTTGCATTGATTACGGATGTATATCACTAATCTGTAAAAGCATGGAACCACCTCACCATAAACTGAAAAAGTTTTATGCGTCTAAGTAGTGTGCTTAATTTCAGATGTCATTTAAGTATCCGGCTAATTAAAGCCGAGAGAGATTCTGGTCCATTGTAGAAGACATACGCGTATTAAAAGGAACATGTTCCTAGGTAGGTACCTAACTTTATCTGTACCGGACGGATTCTAGCTACTATTGACGTTCACTTTTAGCTCATAATCCATGTACGACATATACTCCCTGTACCAGCAGGGCTATATGGTCGGCTATCTAGAACTGGTTCAAGATAAAATGAATATTATGAAGTGAAACATTTTTTTCCACAATGTCGGTCGGCTGTTCAAAAATCCATTGTTTCCACCAGAAAAGTGCATATTTCATCAGTCGTGTGCATCAGCCAGCAGTCATTATCATTACCATGTGGTTGGATTATTCTGCATAAAGAGAGATGGAATGACGAATAAAACGAATAACAATGTCGCCTCTGCGGTTTGGTTATTCCATCATTTTGACACTGAATTGCATTGAAATCAAAAGCAAAAAAAGTCTATAAAAAGAAAGTCTTAAATCATCAGGCAACGTTAAATTACGACGTGTGGAAAGGGGAGATGGACCGAACCGGTGGTCTTTCAACTGTGCATAATTCATTCATCCGACTGACAGATTTCTCATTTTCCTTTCTTGTGCTTATTCTCGAATATACACTCCCGCTCAACTGAATAGGTTCAATACTTCTAAAAAGTAATATGGCAATATCTCTACTTTTCAACCAAATTACCGATTTTAATGAAATAATTTGTTTTTGCATGAATTAATTAATAATTAATGAAACACAAAAGTATGCAGTGTCTAACACATGTACGTATATGGTACGTCCATGGAATCCGTGCGAAAACGTTTGAGAAACCTGGAAAAGCATTTTGAAGTACAGTTTTTGTGAGTTTGGGTTCATTTTTGATGATACAAACTGCAGCTCACAAGTCCCATAATACGATATCAGCCCCATACCATTACGCCGCCTGCACAGGTATAGTGACGACTTAATACATTTTCCTCCTTTCCCGTCCGGTCCATCCAGGTTGAATTTTCTTTCGTCGGAAAACCGAGAGTGTGCCACTCCTTTTTCCACGTCATATGGTTTTTTTTTTTTTTATAATTTGCTTACGCTAAAAGGATTTTTTTTTCTGTTACAGTACCCTTATAATGCTAAGAACACAGTGTAAGCTACTTGGTATTAGAAAGAATAGAGAGATAGGAAAGAAGTGTTTGGGTGCAGTTGTAGGGTTTTTCTCCACGGGTGGTGTCTAAGTTACTTAGGGAGATTACGATTTCATGTATTCGGTATAAAGTAATGGACTTGGCCGGGATTCGAACGCACGACCTTCCATTCCGTAAGCGAATACACTACTACTGCACCATTGCCACCCGCAATGGTCTCGAGCAAACCGAAGGCGTGCAGCTTTACACAAATCATTGAGATGTGTTTTTTTTATACTTTTAGGTTTTTCAAATGCTTGGAATTCCGAATAATCCGTTTTACATTTGCCAGACTTGCATTAATTTCGCATTCTTCCGTGATTTTGTCAGCAGAACGTTTAGAATTTGAAGCAGTTCTGATGATAATTCTTCTATTTGCTGTTGTTGTCGCGCATTGAACACCTCTTTTCATATAATTTCCATAACGGGATTGATTACGAATGAAATAAATGAAATTACTAACAACTTTTAACAATTTCGCACTGTTTTAGCCCAGATTTCAAATACCCCTTTATTTGGCCTTTTCGGAATCGTTCAATCCCCACGACCCATATTCCAAAAAATCTGCTTAAGTTACTTTCAATTAAAAAAAGAAAAGAACTTAGCTCGATACGTTATCGCTAAAGATCACAAACTGAAGTCATTGCCCTTGAATCTAATCTGATGAGCCAACAAAATGCAGTGCTTTTGGGGAATATAATGATAAAAACAAAATTCTAATTAACCGTTTCACAATTCGCGTACTTTTTCTCTTCTATGTTATATGCACACAAATGAAGGTTCAAAGCATGCCAAAAAAGTAAATATACATGCAATAGACTGAGAGAGAAAACACATTACAAAACAGAATGTTTTGAACCTATTCAGTTGAGCGTGAGTGTATCACCCAACACTTTTATTTCCATAGTATGTGCAGCAAGGCGGAGACCAAAAAGTAGGTGAACTTTTTAAACTTAGTTTCTTCGAGTTTTAAAGCAAAAAATTGCAATAATTAGGGACAAACGAGCCGCAGTAAGTGACTTTTACGACTAAATTTGACTAACCATTCGTTTTTGAAATAAAATACTTTTTAAATGGTCTGCGGCAAACAGAAGGATGTTTGGCGAGGAGCGGTTTTGAAAATTTGCCTTTATGTCACCATGATAAGCTTAAGATTTTGCTTAAAGAGTGTAATAACTAACTGCACTTTACAGTTTTTTGTCTAATTCTAAATGTTGGATGTTAGTTCCCTCTTCTTATTTTTGAATGTGTACTAAGTTCCCATAAAAAAATGGACTTAGTTCCCACTTTACATGGGAACTAAGTCCACTTCGCGAAAGTGGTTTTATTTCCCTCTTAATGGGAACTAAGTCCCTCAGTGGACTTAGTTCCCGTGGACTTATTTCCCTGCACCGTTGACAGATACGTTCCTCCTCCCGGTGAGAATGTTGTTCCACTTAATAAAAAAATATCTACCAAGACAGAGGAAAACCAAGGATTCTTAAATTGAAATCGCTTAATCTATGTTAAATGAAACAAATGGCTTAAGGGGTGGGTGCAATTAATAAGCGAATTTGGATACGAACCATTTCAGTGGAAGCGTCTAGTGCCTGAAAATATTGATGTTTATTTAAAATAAAAATAATTTAAATACACAATAGAGCTGACATAGGCGCGTGAAAGACAACTACCACCTACCTTTAACGGAGCAACGAAGATGAGTGAGCGGGCTAAACCATGCGGTTAAAAGTGTTAAGTCCCCTTAACCCCTAAATTGGGTCATCCAAGCATTGTAGCCAAGTGAACTTTTTTACCTGTTCTTTTTCTACCCTATTCCAAGGGTACCTAAATAAATTTGAATCATAATTTGTAACATGCCCGTAGATCCCTAAAAGTTATTATATTCGTGATCAGCATTGATAGGTATTTACATCTTACCATGTCCGTCCGTCCGTCGGCAAAAATTTGTCCTTTGAACTGGAGTTAGAAAGCTGACATTTTAACCATGTACTCTAGGGGCCCGAAATAATCAAGTAAACAATCTCAAAAAACGAATTTATGAAAAAAATCGAATTTTGAGCTAGAAAACTGAATCGATCACAATTTATAAAAACAATTTTAGCGAAAACTTAAAGTTGGAGCTAGGAAGAAGAAATTTGGACCACCCACTGACAGACCACTTTTAAAAATAACCGTTATTTTGAAAAATCAAAGTTTAAGGTTTGAAGATGAAATTTGAAATATATATTCTCTAGCCTACTGAAACGCCAACTTAAAAAAAAAGTTTTATTGAAGAAATCATTCGCAAAGTATTGTCTTAGTAATTAGATAATATTCTACGAAATTTACGGAATGACTATTAAAGAACAAAATAAGTTGAAAATAGTAAGAAATAATAATATAAATTGTCAAAAATTACTATTGCTTAGTTATTGAATAATAAAAGCGTACGTCAAAAGTTCAACCATGACTATTATAAATAATAAATTTACAATCATAAGTAACTATTTTAGCTTATAAAAATAGTGGTCACGATTCGGACTATGAAAATAGTCAAAAATAGTCATTAATGACTATTTTTTTCTCTGAGTGTAGTTAAAGTCGTTTTGAACAATTCCTTTATATAAAGTTATCTGCCATGCCCACTTTTAAGGGACGTTTTTTTACAGCAATTTCGTTTCTCTAATTTAATCTTTTACTAAGATTTTTCACACCCCCAATTAATGAGGGATAGGAATAGGAATAGGGTGTAAAACAGTTCACCCAAGCTGAATGCAGCCTTTCTCTATGTTTCTTATTTGATTCGCGTTTCAATTCGATTTGAATCTGGATTCAATTTACTGATTTGTAGCTGGATGAACCCACCACAAACAGCACTTGATAACACAATTTTCTGAACGTGTTCTGAATGGAATTCGTTGACAGAGGAAGTTAAAAATCCATTTTTTACCCGGGAGAACTCGCAACAGAAGTTGTGACTAAAGAACTCGAGCGAATTTTGTTTTCGAAACTCTCAGTTTTAAAAAATAAAAAGGAAGACCGATTTTGTTTATTAAAAGATATTTTTATTCAATGAAAATTATAACTAGATCAAGACCCCTTACCGCTGGTGGGGGGAAGTCTATCAACTATGAACTAATCACTACTCAACTCGATCTCTGTCGAGTAATCTTATTTATTCACAATATCTGCTTATGTTGCATTTCTCGGTTTTTGCGTGTGTGTCGTCGCATAAACAAAACTGTACTTGGTTTGTCTTGGTCGCATAAATAAACTGTGTGTTTATTTATCTTCATCAGCACATCTTACAGCGAATATGCTGGGGATGTGTTTTCTGGGTATAGCTTCAGTTATGCTATCTAACATAACTCGCGTGATAGTTCTACTCACACTACTTATTTCATACCAAAAAATGTAGAAATGAAGTAGTACTGCCTTTGCACAACTTTATTTCAGTCAATTTGGGTATACATAGCTGCTTTACTATTTGATGAAACGAAATAAAAAATAAAAATTTCAAAAAATTAACCGAGAATGAGAAAAACGCTCATTTATTTAAAAAAATACACAAGCACATAATGAGAAAACACTCAAACCTGAATACTCCGATTAACAAGACTTTGACCCTTAGACAAAGACTAAATGTAGCTATAGAGGTCAGCAGCTTCGACTAAAACGTAGAGTAGAAGATATGTAATTTTTCAAAGTAGCGTGACTACATGTTTTGAATTTTCACATTTTTTTAAGTGAAAACTTGTAAAAGCGTTGTTTTTAGGCCTATTTCTACCTAAAAACAAAAAAGACCATTAGAAACACGATTTCCTCTATAGTATCTAAATCGAACAAATCTTAAATTAGATACTGACCCAAACTATCGGAATTCATAAATTTCAAAAGGTAAATCGATTTTAGCGCTCATATGCGGTAACCGTAAAGGTGCTGGTCAACTCAGTTTCAGTTTTGTCCACAACTGAAGCGCTATACTTTGGCCGAACATGGCCGAAACTAAACACTTGCTAAGACGTCTTTCATACCAAAAACGAGTGCTGACTTTCATTCTAAAATATTATGTTTACCTTTTGGGTAAAACACTTCCCGAATTTTATTATTAATACAACAAAAGCGAGAGGAAAAGCTAAATCGTTTTTGCATTCAAAATGAAAAATTACCCCACCCGTAAGGCGTAAATGTTTGCACTGCCTCACTGCCGTGCAGCAACGACAGTGGATACTGAAACAGCATCTGGTAAGGGCAAACGATTTCTATTGCAGCAGCAGCATATTTGGTACTTCAATTTCTCCTCATTCGATGATATTGTTGCACGTTACAAAACAGCGACCATGATTGAAGCATGGCGCAACCTTCTGTTTCCCTTACAGACAAGACGACTTTTGTTTGTACGAGTATATAGAACAACGATACTGAAGGTAGATTGCACGACAACACAACGAACTGTAGCTTAGTATATCTCTCTCTGAGGCATCATAGGAAGCATCAGCATCACATCAAGAGATTACTTTGCCCCGCTACCAAACCAACGTCTATATATATAACACATGACCTTTTCCAGCTACAACAGTGGTGCAGACTGGTTCATGATTTTTTTGTCATTATTCGATGTCACCACTGCAAGATTCTCCTGATACCGACCGCAGCCACAGCGATTGACGGCAACGCGGACCTAGAAGTTGGCGCGAATAATCGCTCGACTTTTTGTCCACGATGCCACGACGACTATTAATCTTCACGACTGATTCGTTTGGCCTTTTAGGAAACTGACACGGTTGCCACCATCCTTCAGCATTCCCACTCTTCATTCCAAGACAGCAACTAAAAGAGTTTGTGCCAAGTCAACCAGGCATCGTGGTTGCCGTTGAGAAGCTTCTGCTCAACCACATCTATGATGAAGTGCTATCCACAAGACGTGAAGAGCAAAACTGTCATCAAGAAACGATGCAAGCAGTAGCAATAGCAGCGTATCGGCGACAATGACTATAGCAACCAAGTACTAGACGTTACAAGTGCACTCCTGAAGTATACCTATGTACTTGTACTTCAAAGAAAATTGGAAGCCATTCGCTTGGAAAATTCCTTTTGCCATTATGCATTGGAGGAGCATTCAATGTCCAGGGCGATAAAATGAAGAACACAGCTTTCTGCACTACTCCCGGAACGACTAATCGATGTGTTCCTGTTCTGCTGTTGAAACCATTTTTCATATCTGACGGTGTTTCTGCTTGGGTTGGGATTGGGAAATGTTTTATAAAAACATTTCGCGTGTGTAAACGCGGAGATGAAGAACTTCAATACTTGAGGGATTTTATCTTTGCAATTATAATCATTTGAAGTGGCATCTAGTTTGTAGGTAGGAAGTGAAATCTATTTTGTAGGTTCTATTTGGCAGAAAAGAAAGTTTCCGATTATGTGTTGGTTGGAAATAAAATCAAACAAAAAAATATATCGTAAATAGTTATTAATATTTGTCTGCAAAAGTAGTTTTCCGCGATCTCGAGTGTGAGTTCAAGTAAGTTCAATTTTCTTATACCAAAGACATGCACCAAGCTTCTAAGTGAAAGAATCTTGTTAGTGACATTTTGATAATTTCTCAGCTGTCAATAGAATTTTTCTTAGAATTTTTTTTATGTTCCCATTCGGATTTGATTGAATACGCTGAGATTCCTGATATTTCTCGCCGATAAAAATTAAACATTTGAGCCGCCAAACTAAACATACCCCACATTTAAGCCACTTTAATTTTCAAGAACAAGTCGCGAGTTTACTTCAAGCTCATTGCCAGGAAAGACAAGAGAGAAAAATGTTAAAACCAAAAAAGTATATATCATGGAAACCATAAATTGGCTTCATATTCATGACATGACATATTTTCCCCACATATCCTGTTACAAGATTTATATCATCTCACCGCACACCACAACTCGTAAAACGGGGGCGCCCACTCTGGAATATGCGAATACGTCCTCTCTTTCACATTGAATGTCATAAATTTTTTAAGGTTATGTTGCCCAAGTCGGCGGAAGAAATTTTGCGCTATGAGAAAATCATGATAAATGTTTGTTCAGCTTCGGCCTAACATTCTCGCTCACACCACACTACTTCTGTCATAACAATATAAAAAATTTAACATTATGACATATTACATGCAGTTATAACCAGGCTCAAAGGATACCCCAGTGGATACTAAAAAGTATACACTTTCCGATATTCCTTTGGCGAACTTTCATAACACAAAAGGTGCGAAGGATTTTTATGTTAACTCCACCATCCATGTCAGCACTATAACTCAGAATGATAAAAAGGCCTTTGGTGGATCATGTCCACGGTTGTAATTTTCAATGGCTTCATGAGCACCGGAGAGGCATTTAAGTGCGTTTGGTGTTAATCGAAAAACACGGACAGGAGTGGCCGCATTAGTGTGCAATTTAACCTGCGAGATTTCCTCTGTCAGTGAATTCGATAGTCGCTTTTGAATTTGATTGTATTCACATATAGTCCATTCAAAATGATTTCACTGAGAGCTCAATAAGAAAGCCAATTGATATGGGATGGCCTACCTATCAAACATTCCGTTTTTGATTCTCAAGATACCAAAGGCGTGATTCACGCAACTAATTGTTTCACCAAAATATACTATAACCATTCAATGTCAAAGGCATATGCTAAAAAATCCCACAACAAAATACTTTCGCGGGTACTTGTTATGAACTACGTTCTTCAATTACAAGCGCTTTACACAATTTGTTTCATACTTCTTTCAACTTAAAAAAGATGATTTTATTTAAGAACTAATGTGTAACTTCGGACTTAAGTAGTACTTTTTAGACTTATTACCAAACAAGTCGCACCAATATCTTTTTTGTGAATAGTTGCGAACGCCATAAGCTCACCGACAACAAAGCCTATCAAGGCATATCCCTACTTACTGTGCATATAAGATCCAATCCAACATGTGAACGTCTCAATCCGTACTGAAACAAACTAATCGGGACGAACCGATAGGGCTTCCGCCCGGTAGAACGCCAATAGAGCAAATATTCAGGCTGAGGCAAATGCTGGTAAGGACCAAAAAAATTTAGGTAGATACTCACCATATTTTCATCGACTTTTAAGCCCATATCCTAGCATTCTTCACAGAAGCTCAACGTATCCATCTGTGCTACGTGAGGCTGGAAAACACGCGGTGGAACACGCGGACCAATGATTTAATGTAGCCCATAACAAAAACTGTAGAGGCGCTAAATCGCACGATCCCGGCGGCCAATAGAAGGCTCCGTTTCTCGTGATAACACGTTCACAGAACTGAGACTTCAATAACTCGATTGTTGCACCCGCCTGTGTGGCTTGTTGCAACCATATATCAGTGATGTCCAATTCATGCAATTGCTCAAAGAAAAAACGTTCCAACACGTCTCTGTAGCGAATTCACCGGCATGAAAACCGCACCAAACAGTGACTTTTTGACGCATATTTTGCTTATTGACGAAGCCGTTTAACCAAAAATGCGCTTCATCGCTGAGGATGATTTTGCGATGAAATTCTTTATTTTCTTCAATCATGTCCAGAGTTCAATTCGAGAACGTACGTCGCTTCATATGTTCAACTGACTTTAGTTCTTGAGTCAGCCTGATCTTGTAAGGGTGTAGGCCAAGATCCTTACACAAAATTCGTCATATTGTGGTCTGGGAGAGGCCCGATTCTTGAGAACGCCATGAAATTCATTGATTTGGCTGGTTTGCGACGGACGCCTTTACCCTCTACGGCAGCAATATTCTCTACACTTCGGGCAACGTAGTCTCAGTGGCACGGTTACATCAAGCAGTGAATATTTTGACTTAAATTTGTTTACTAGAACAGGAATTGCTTGTCTAATGGGATGAAAATTACGGCCGAAAATGGAGTTAACGCTCTTAAAGTTGCGACAACCGACTCGGGAATTCGGTAGTAAATTTTAATTATTTATAAACGTTGTTCCTTCGTGTTCGTCACCATGATGAAAATATTGATTTAACTGAATATTTTGACATTAAAATTTCGGTAATCGGTTGAAGGGTGCGTTGACACTGAAAGTTTAAAGTTGTCAAGTCGCTCATGAAAGACTCTTTAGATGTAACGCTTTTAATTTTGAAACTAGACGGCATAGATTTTTTCTTAAGATGACTAAAATTAGAACAAATTTCCGGTTGAAGGATACAAAAAGCAATTCTTTTTTTGATTGTGATCTTGTGAATGGTTGTTGATTTGTCATAGTAGCTTTCGATCTTAATAGGCCTATTTGGTGCAAATAAATCACTTTACCCATTGTTGTTATACTGCCTGGTTTGGAAAGTATCGTTGCTTTAGTCTTTTAGTAAAAACTGGGTAAGCCATTTTGTAACGTTTCCTCCAATTATTTTAAACACCAACTGAGATCAATATGAATGAAGCTATTTTTGAGAAAAGTGAAATAGCTATTTAAAAATATTTATAATTTTTTTACATCTTAGTATGCAAATTTGTTCAAAATTATAGAATAAGCTTGGTAGCCAAATATTTTTTGAATCTCTTTCTCGGTTTTTAAGATATGGAAATTGTTCTAATGTGTCTCCTACATTGACTCCAAGTATTAAAAACCACCAAAACCATCAATATCATAAGTTACATACTCGTATGTCTGAAATCTTAGTACATATTTAGATTTTTTCCATATATTTGTGTTTACCAATATATCAATTTTTTTTGAAATTACATAACCGGTCTTTTGGAAAAAACTGTGTAAGCCATCATTAAAATTGATCAAAATCATTAAAGCCGTTTTTGAGAAAAGTGATATTTTCAAATATTCAAAAACTTTTATATGAATAAAAAAGTTATGAAAAAATATTTGAAAAATTTTTATAAACAAATTTACTTCAAATAGAAGTTCAAGTGGGTGTGTAAATTTTCTTTAAAATAACTTGACCCATTTTTGAGATATAAGCATTTTTGTTAAGTATCGTCATTTGACTATTTTAGCAAAAACTCAGTATACGCTATTTTCTTACGCTCATCTCAATCCATACTAATATTATAAATGGGAAAGTAACTCTGCCTGTCTGTCTATCTCGCTTTAACGCCAAAACTACTAAACCGATTTAAATGAAATTTGGTACACAGGATAGTCTAGAGACTGAGAATGGACATAGGCTGCTTTTTACCGCGGGAAAATGCTTCATCCGCTGTCCAGAAGCGGAGATCTAAGCTGATATCTAAGAAAAGTTGTAACTCTGGAATGCTTTCTAGCTCCTAGCTTTGGAATGACTCATCCAAATGAAATAGGATTTTTTTAAATATAAAGTTCAATTATGTACAAAGATTTTAAGATATAAATCATCTTTGTAGGTCATCCTGAAGTTGAACAATAAGCATTAAACTATACATTTTATACAATTTAAAAACATAGGGATGGGCTACAGTCCGCTTGGGCGAACTGTTGGATACCCTATTCTTATTCCTATCCCTCATAAGTGGGCGTGACAAAAGTCTAAGTATGGTTGAATTGTTAAGAACGCTCTACATATTTTGTTATATAACATTTAAAGAATTTTATCAAAAAAAACGCTCCCTAGCTCAAACTTGGGTGTTTCAATAAAATTGTTTTATTTAATTGTGGGCGTGTCAGTAGGCGTATTTAAAAAAAATTAACACATGAGCATAAAGCGCCTCTAGAGAGTATATATTATAAATTTCAGCTCCCTAGCTAACTTTGAATTTTCAAAAAAAAAAAAAAAAAATAATAATTGTGGGCGTGCCAGTGAGCGGATTTTGTAATTATTTACACATGAGCATAAAGGGCCCATAGAGAGTATATATTATAAATTTCAGCTCCCTAGCTCAAACTTTGGATTTTCAAAAAAATTGTTTTATTTATTTGTGGGCGTGCCAGTGGGCGGATTTTGAAAATATTTATACATGAGCTTAAAAGGCCCCTAGAGAGTATATATTAAAAATTTCAGCTCCCTAGCTCAAATTTTGGTTTTTCAATAAAATTGTTTTATTTTTTTGTGGGCGTGGCAGTGGGCGGATTTTGAAAATTTTATATCCCGAGCAATTTTAGGAGTCATAGATCATATATAAAAAATTTCAGCTTCGTAGCTCAAAATTTGATTTTTTCCAAATTTTTGTTTTTTTGAGTTTGTGTCCGTCCGTCCGTCCGTCCGTCGGCAAAAAATAGGCCTTTAAACTGGACCTAAAGAGCTGAAATTTTAAACATATACTCTCTAGGGTCCCGAAATAATCAAGTTTACGAATTTTTGAAATCCGCCCACAGACACACCCACAAACTCAAAAAAACAAAATCTTGAAAAAATCGAATTTTGAGCTAGAAAGCTGAAATTTTGTATATATGATCTATGACTCCTAAAACAGCTTGGGATACAAATTTTTCAAAATCCGCCTACTGACACGCCCACAAATAAATAAAACAATTTTTTTGAAAATCCAAAGTTTGAGCTAGGGAGCTGAAATTTATAATATATGTGGGTGGCAACGCTGGTGAGAGCGCGGCGAATTGGACAATGTAGCAGCCGAGAGCGTGTAAGACGAACAACAGCGGAGAAGTTAAGCGACGACCGGCACTGTGCATAGATCGATTACTTTCCTTTACCTATTTTTTTCCTTTTCATTAAATTAATTATACCTATTTGAAATACCTATTTAAACGGGCGTTTTATTTGATTGAGGAAAAATACTACATGGTGTCAGAAGTGGGATAATTATTCCTTCATCCGGCTGTAAAAGAAAAGCTAAAGGAAAGAAATCGCGAAGTTAAAGGGAAAGAGATTGCACAGTGCGTTAATTTGCACAATAATTGTCTGCTGCCAAAGGCATACGGTAGTTTTTGTTGGGGATTGCGTCATTTTCCTACATGCCGATCGGACGTGGTTTAGAGAAACTTACAGTAAAGAAATTACAAGAAATTCTAAGACGAAACGACTTATCGGTCCGTTATAATAAAAAAAACGGAGTTAGTCGCGCGTGTGCGAAATTTGTTGAAACGGAAAAGCAGATTAGAAGACGAAGACAGCGAGGAACAAAGTGAAGAGCACAGTGAAGAACAAAGCGAGGAGGAAGACGCAGGAAGTGAAAAGAACACATCGATAAGTAGAGGAAAAGAAGAAAGAAAAATCATAGACAGTGAAGTAAAATTTTTAAAGAAAAGCGGCATAATGACATCTCCTAAGGTCGAAACTGGAAGCGTTCATAATGCTTTCCAATTTAAGGACGTTGAAGAGGCGTTAGAAAAGTTCAGCGGTGAAGATGGGAAGTGTGTGGAATCATGGATCTCAGATTTTGAGAGTGTGGCCACAGTTTGCGGATGGGGAGAAGTCCAGAAATTTCTGTATTCCAGGCGATTGTTACTCGGTGCAGCCAAGCTGGCACTGGAGTCCGAAAAGGCGGTCAACAGCTGGAGTTCGTTGAATACATTTTTGATGAAGGAGTTCGGCAAGCAGGAACACGAAAATGTTCACAAAATACTCGAGAAGACAATTAAATGTGAAGGTGAATCATTTCTCGAATACTTTTATAAGATGAAGAAGATAGCGGCAAGGGGTACCATAGACGAAGGGCATCTCTTGTCATACATTATAGCGGGTATCCAGGATGACGTTTTGAGCAAGGGTATTCTTTATCACGCCAAGACCTTGGAAGAGTTGAAGGCGGAGCTTAGGTCCTACGAGCGAATGAAAGTTGATCAATCCCGCACGAAGAATGCCAATCCGGCTAAGTCAGTCTCGCGGATTGTCAACAGGAAAGAAGACGCAAGCCAGCAGTGTCGGTGCCGTAATTGTGGTGCTCTTTCTCATAATTCCCACAATTGCCCCAACAAGGAGAAAGGCAGCCGTTGTTTCAAATGCAACCGGTTCGGGCACATTGCTAGGAATTGCTCGGAGAACAAGCCGACATCGAGTGCTAATGTCAACAGAGTGGTGGTTCCAGATATAACTATTCCTGTCAGGGTACACGATCAAGAGTTCCAGGCCCTTATCGACACAGGCAGTGATATAACGCTAGTCAAGGACAGCCTCCGACAGAAGTTTGGTATCAGTGAGGTCCAGTACCCGGGAGTTGTCACCATTGCATTTGGCAGCCAGCCAGCTAAAACGTTGGGCGCTTCGAAAATCAACATAGACATATCAGGCGAGTATTATAATTTGATTTGTCATTTTGTACCCGATAATTGGTTGGCCTATGAGTTTCTAATAGGTAAGGACTTACTGCCAGAAGTGTGTCTGGTCATCGAAGACGGACATCCGATCATATGTAAAAAGAAGGCAGAGGCAGATAACCCAGTATTTCGAACAAACTTGATCTCCTGTGGTGACTCTGAACTAACAGAAACGCTTAGAAACATCCAAGAACCAGAACGGCGTAGTGAAGTGGAAAAGATGATTGCGGAGTACTCTCCGAAATGTCCCGAAACAACCTGTGTGAGGATGAAAATCGTCCTGGATGAAGAAAAGCCGATTTACCAAAGGCCAAGGCGCTTGGCTCCCCTGGAGGAGGAAGTCGTAGACAAGCAGATCTCCGAGTGGATGCGAGATGGGATCATTCGCAACAGCAATTCCGACTTTGCCAGTCCCATCGTACTGGCACGCAAAAAAGATGGTTCGCTGCGACTCTGTGTCGATTTCCGGCAACTAAACCGACATGTATTGAAAGACCGTTATCCGTTGCCGATCATAGAGGAGGTACTCGAGCAATTGTACGATGCCAAGGTCTTCTCCATCCTGGACCTGAAAAATGGATTTTTGCACGTGGACATCGAAGAGAGTAGCAAAAAGTACACCGCATTTGTGACTCCCGATGGACACTTTGAGTTCAACAAGGTCCCATTTGGTTTGTGCAACTCTCCTGCAGTGTTCCAGAGGTATGTAAATGTTGTTCTTCAAGATCTCAAACGCCGAGGGGTTGTCTTGGCCTACATCGATGATTTAATTATTCCTGCCCGATCCGAAGAAGAAGCTATTGAAAAGCTAAGGCAAGTTTTGAAGGTATCGCAGGAGAATGGGCTGATGATAAATTGGAGAAAGTGTGCTTTTCTCCAAACGCAAGTGAAGTTCCTTGGACACGTTATTATTAACGGCAGCATCAAACCATCTGAGGAGAAGACAGTCGCAATTAAACACTTTCCTGCACTGAAAAATGTCAAGTCGGTCATGCAGTATCTTGGACTGACTGGCTATTTCCGGAAATTTATTCCCAACTACGCCACCATTGCAAAGCCGCTTTCTGACCTAACAAAACGAGACGCCAAGTTTGTATGGGGACCTCACCAAGAAGAAGCTTACTGTAAGTTAAAGAGCCTGTTATGTCAAGAGCCGGTGTTGAAGCTTTTCAACCCGCATTTACCTACTCAGCTGCATACCGATGCCTCCAAGGATGGATACGGAGCCGTGCTGGTACAACAACATGATGATGGTCTATATCATCCAGTATTTTTCCTAAGCTTTAAAACTACAAGTACGGAAAAGAATTACTCCAGTTATGATCTCGAGGTGCTCGCCATAATCAGGGCTGTGAAAAGACTTCGCATCTACCTGCTGGGGTTGAGATTCGAGATTTTCACCGACTGCAAGGCATTCAGGGATACAATGGCCAAGAAAGGGTTGAATAGCCGCGTTGCTCATTGGGCTCTTCAGCTAGAGGAGTTCAATTGTGAAGTTCATCACCGATCCGGCACCGCCATGCGTCATGTTGACGCGCTAAGTCGCCATCCAGTGTGTGTTTACGCTATAGAGGACTGGTCCCTGAAAGCAGTTAAGAACGCACAACTGAAGGACGAGTTTTGTTGTGCCGTACGAGAGATACTTGTCAAATCTGATTCGTACGAAGACTACCATCTCAGGGGCGATGTGCTGTACAGATTCGTGGAGGGCACGTACCTTTTGGTAGTTCCAAAGTCTCTACAGAAGCAAATCATTCGCCTGGTTCACGAGAAGGGGCATTTTGGTCTCGGTAAGGTTTCAAAACTAATTAAAGAAGACTTTTTTATTCCACAGGTGGACCGCAAGATCGCTGAAGTTATCAGTAATTGCATCCCCTGTATCCTCGCTGCAAAGAAGGCTGGCAAGAGGGAGTCGTTTCTGCATCACATTGCCAAGGTTGACCAACCATTACACACGTACCATCTAGATCATCTCGGGCCGCTCCCCTCTACTGCAAAGAATTACCGATATCTTTTCGTGGTTGTAGACGCATTTTGCAAGTTTATCTGGATGTATTCCATGAAAAGTACGACCTCAACTGAAGTCATCAACCGCTTGGACATGCAATCGCAGGTTTTTGGGCACCCTCGACGTATCATATCCGACAAAGGGTCAGCGTTCACGTCTAACGATTTCGTAACGTATTGCTTGGAGAGGAATATCGAGCATCATCTCGTGACGACCGGTGTCCCCAGAGGCAATGGACAGGCGGAGAGGATGAACAAGACCATCATTCAAGTGCTTACGCGCCTTACCATTGAAGATCCATTGAAATGGTACAGATTCGTTCCGAAAGTACAAAGTGTCCTAAATTCTACGGTGTCGCGAAGTACTGGAAGAACACCTTTCGAGTTGATGTTTGGTGTCAAAATGACTGTGGAAGACTTGGGGTTGAGACAGCTTCTGGAAGACGAGATAACTGTTATGTTCGAGGAGGACCGTCAGCAGCTAAGGGCAGAAGCGAAAATGCAGATACGCGAAGTACAAGAAGAAAACAAGAAAACTTATGATCAGAAGAGGAAAAAAGCGCCCACCTACGATCTGGGTGAGTTGGTCGCTATTCAAAAGACGCAGTTTGCTACGGGGCAGAAGCTATTTCCTAAATATCTTGGGCCTTACGAGATAGTTAAGGTGTGTGGTAACGACCGGTACTCGGTCATGAAAGTGGGCGATCACGAAGGTCCCAACCGCACTTCGACGGCCGCTGACTATATGAAGCGGTGGTGCACGTTCGAGACGGGTTCTACTTCCGAGGAAGAAGATGCGGATGATGCTGTTCGTTCGACTGGGTCAGCCGAATCACAGGATGGCCGTGTGGGTGGCAACGCTGGTGAGAGCGCGGCGAATTGGACAATGTAGCAGCCGAGAGCGTGTAAGACGAACAACAGCGGAGAAGTTAAGCGACGACCGGCACTGTGCATAGATCGATTACTTTCCTTTACCTATTTTTTTCCTTTTCATTAAATTAATTATACCTATTTGAAATACCTATTTAAACGGGCGTTTTATTTGATTGAGGAAAAATACTACATATATACTCTCTATGGGCCCTTTATGCTCATGTGGAAATATTTTCAAAATCCGCCTACTGACACGCCTACAATTAAATAAAACAATTTTATTGAAACACCCAAGTTTGAGCTAGGGAGAGTTTTTTTTTGATAAAATCCTTTAAATGTTATATAACAAAATATGTAGAGCGTTCTTAACAATTCAACCATACTTAGACTTTTGTCACGCCCACTTATGTCCCTATGTTTTTATGCACATTTTGTAGTTTGTATTGTTTTTTTTGTGGCGCATGATTGAGAAAGATATGGTATGAAATGTTATTGAGATTGAGAGAGAGTCACACTCAGAGTATATCCATATAATGAGTAGGGACACTCTCGACGTTTTCTTTATCAGTTCTTATCAGCGAGTATTTTGTTTTAAATTTGAGAAGTGGCAGACTGGCGAAGCAAGGCGAGCACGGGTCAGCTAGTTATTCTATATTTTAAAAATGATCAAAATCTTTAGAGCCACTTTTGAAATAATCAGTTTTCGTCCACCGAAATTGGGGCACACTTTTTTGAGCTTCTCTAACGTCGTTATAACATACCTCATACTAAGTTTGAGTTCAAAATTTCAGCACGATTGCAATATTTTTCTCTTTAGTATACTGTAGTATACGAGAAAGTTAAAAAACTAGCGTATTCGATTTTCATTTAAAAAAATAATATCCCGTCGCATGGCAGCTTCGCACTCAATGGGCCTTACTTAAAACAAAATTAGTGCGAAGCTTATATTTGTAGTCTCTTTCCTATTTAAAAGGAAGTTTAAATGACCACTTATTTCAGTTCCACATTAAATTTGTTAATGGTAAAACCCAGCGTCAATGTTTTGAAGGAAAATGCTTTGTATCAAGCGTGGAATTCGAGCTTCCAGCGGATTTTGTTTCATACTCGTAGCTTTCCTTTGATAGCGTCTGGAATATTACCCAGAATTTAAATTTAAAAAGTATTTTCAGTAGTTAGATATCTAAGTACCGTATCTCTGTACAAGCTGTGTCTTAATCATGTTAAATAAAACCTGATGAGCCACGAGGAGTTCAGTCGCTACTATCTTCGATTAAATTAAGTTCGTAAAAGTATATAATGCTTACATACCTCAATTGCGGCAGCTTATGTTTTTGCTTTAAGTTTCTGCCAGGACTGATGGTAAGTTTTTTACAACCAATTCAATTCACAATTCCGTGTATCTGAAATGTTTTATTTTCATCGTGTGATTTATGTTGATCATGATCCATAATAAAATACGACCATAGTTGCCAAATATCAATACCCTAATAAGGCCCCAAGATTTATGAAAATATTCAATTGTTATGAATCTGCTTTATGGAACTTTTTAAAACAGCTTAACCATACCTTAATCCTCTTCAGAACGTAAATTATTTGCTTATCTTTAAAACCGCATATCGGACCCAAAGCTCAGCTCTAACAAGAATAAAGGGCAGAATATTGGAATTTGCTATAGGTTCTAACCAAAGCACCGTCTTCTTTTACTAAGTTCATTTTGTGATATACAGGATGGCGCACCATTAGTGATACAATAAGAAATTCAAATAACATTTTTTTGATCAATGCATTTCATTTATTTTCTTTTATTGTACAGAAAATTCAAATTTATTTTATATGACTAATTGTTTTTGAATATGATTGACCGTAAATGACCTACATGCTCATCCACGCATATGCGACACCTGATGAGAAAATTATTCATTGCGGCCTGAAGGGGGTTGAAGTCGGGATCGCCTCAGTTATTGTTTTAATGGGCTGCTTCAATTCAGTCATTTTTTTTGGTTTCGTTTTGTACAGCTCTTGCTTGGCATAACCTCATAAGAAAAAGTCTGGAGTAAGGGCTCTTTAATGCCTGATTTGTTTTCATTTTCTTACATTTCCGTCTATGCCTAGAAATTTTGTTTTTATCTTATATCTTCTCCTTCAACGGCGAGATTATGCTTAGGATTAATGGGATCATAACCCTAACATTTTATTGCCTCCTTACTGGCAGTTCTGTGCAGTTCGCCGGTTCGGCATTAATTAACATCGGCAGTCCTCACGGTTTCATGTCACTTCGTCACTTCGCTGGTGTTATTATACATATTTGTTTGAACTAACAGTTTTTAGGTCTGCCCCTTGTTTTTACCATTGCGTCACGTGCATGCTCCTGTTATTTATTATTATTATTATTTGAAACCAACAGATTTGCATATTCACTTGCGTTCGAATTTTAAGATATTAAATGCAGATATCGCTATGCTTACCTAAAAGACTTCGTAAATTAAATTACTTGTATAAATTCCATCGCAAGCTCAAAAAAATAATCGAAATAAATAAGTTTGGTAGCACATTTATTAATCACGCTGTATCCTGATTATCGAATTCTATGGGGCATAGTTGTTGAATATATGCTGGGTTTAAATTGTATTCTTATAGCCTTACTAGATTTTGACGAATATAATAGAAATACAAATAAGGATCAATTGAGATAAAACGGATTTAGCCTTAGAGGTTAAGGATACAAAAATACAAATGACAATTGTGGGTTGTCCTGCAGAACACATTTCCGCAAGTCGTGGGGTGATGAACTAGTAAGAACGCTATCATCATTTAATAAAATTAAGCTAATAGATCCAACATTTGAGTAATTTTTTAAATAAATAATGGATGGTACTTCCTGATGCAATTAAAATCTGACGATGATCGATTTTTAATTCCATTTTCAACATAAAAATATTCAATACTGACATTCGGAGAACGGGGTTACTCAAGTAATTCATATTTTGGCATCCATTTTCGTTTGTGATTTTACTTTCTATTGAAACCCTTACATCTGCCTCTAATGAAGTTATAGTGCTCTCTTTGCATGATTGGTTTTGACCATTAAATAAAATTATTGAAGCCCGGAAGGATTTGAGGGGGGTTTTGTGTTTTTATATTTTTTTTACATGCAAATGGAAGAGCAAATGGAACATTTTGAGAAATTCATGAAACTTTAAATGGATTAATGCTATTCGTAATATCGGTTTTCAGAATTCTCCATCTAGGTAATGGTTTTCATTTTCTTCTTTTGAAAAGGAAATAAATTCGGAAGTTATAAATAAGTATGTTATGTACTCGTATGTATAATGATGGCTTTTTAGAAAAGGTGTAATTAACGTTGTTAAATTGAGTATTTATTGTGGAGCTTGAAAGAAGGAGTGACTTTGGTGTGATGAAATGATTATAACATTCGTGCATGCGCAAATACTAAGTGCGCCGGCCTGAGCACAATTTGCGCCCAGTGCAATCCTCACTTTTGGCATTGTGTCATTAAAAATGTGTTGCGATTAAGTACTAATTTAATTTTACGTATACCATCAGTACCTAGTAGTAGTGAATGGAATGCATAGAATCTGGTTGGCGAAATAAGAAAACAAAATGTGTAGCGATTTTTTTAAATAGTTTTAACGATACGCATAACGAGTTAAGCACGCTGTGCATTTTCACACTTTGCACATATTGCTTGTCCGACCCTGCAGAAGTGCTTGAAGGAAAAACAAAATCTAGCATCAACAAAAACTCTTTAGTAGAATAATTAATATGTAGGTACAATGATTGGGGAACAATTATGAAACCAAAATAAGAGGACAAATGATTTTTTCTAATATAAAGGAATTGCGAAGATTATCAAATGACTTCAACCGATTTTTTCTTCGAAAAGGCCACAGGTGGCCTTGATTCCTTTTTTCAATTTTTGGCATTGTAGCTATCAATTTTTGAATTTCAGCCTGTTTTATATTGCTTGAGCAATATAGTTGTATATTTCTTAAAGCAGCTTCTGATGATGGGTAATGGCATTGATCCCGGACATTTCTATCCAGCTCCACCCAGAACAGCTCTATAAGGTTTAAATCTGGTTAAAACTGTGGGCAAATCAACATTTGTAAGATGTTTTATCTTTCCTCTGTTTTAGGTAGTCTTGAAAAGTCTGGACGTGTGTTTAGGGTCGATGCCCTGTTGAAATGTATGTTAGTTTAGAAGTCACAGGGTTTCCCCTCAATATTGTTTTGTATGCCTCCTCATTAATTTGTACAATCACTCGAACCAGATCTCCCACTCCACTCTACAGAACCGCCTTCATACTTGACGGTAGGAACCACAGAGTCTGGTAGCATCTTTTTTTCAAAGCTGCATCGAACGAAAGCTCTCTGTTTTATGTCAAATACCTCGAACTTGGAATCATCGCTCCATAAAACTCTGTTGAAATCATCTTTGGTCCAGTATTTTGGCTTTTTGCCTCATTCTGACCTTTTGTGTTTGGTTTGTGGTCGCCTCAGGGGTTTTCGACCGGGAACTTGCCCAAACAGTCCGGGATGTCTTAATCTTCGTTTGATTCCGTGTTTTCTTTATTTCTATGAATATTTCGGTTGTCGGGTGCAGTGGCTACTAATCGAAAGGTCCCTATTTCAATTCCCGCCGGACGTCTGACAAACATCCAAGAGTATCCATTGTCATGAGAAGCTTCTAAAATTTGCCGTTTGGATTCGGCTTAAAATTGTAGGTCCCTTCCACTTCGCACAAGAAAGTGATTGGAGAAGCTGGGTTTTAGGCCTAATATTTTTATTTTTTTTTAATATTTCGGGTACTGTTTAGCTCTATACGGTCCTGGTACGATTGCACAACATGCACTCTTCATTGTGGTCGGTTCATAACTGCAGACGTTCGCCTCTAGCTTTAAAAATGGTAGAAATTGTGTTCACACTATCCCGGTTTTAAAAACAATTTGTCTCTTCAAGGTCGTACACCGCCTTTCACTTTGCTGCGCCTTATCTTTGAAAGCGTTACGAGAGGATAACTCCATATTTATCAAGTTGTCGTAGGCTTTCTTTCCACGTAGTTTTGTTAAATTCCGTTAAGACAACATCGTGTTCGTTGCTTAAGCTGGACCATTCACTGAAAAATTGAATCTTTTGCTTTGCTTTGTTAAGTGCTTTGTAATTTTTTGCGGAATTCGTTGGCTGAGAAGTGTCATGATTTTTAAAATTTACTGGAAATGTAGTCCTGTTTGGAAGTGTGGCATGAAGTTAGGTGCATTTTCTGGTAACCTGAAGATTTTTTTGATAAAGTATCAACTTTTAGACTTCGTCGCATTGACAAAAACCCCATACCTCAGCCGCGTAGCACATAATATTGTTGGTAACAACTTTAAAGTTCCATAATCTGCAGTGATTTAACTAGTTGGTCATCATCTGAAACATTGTTGGAGTCTCCTACAGAATGACTATATCATCAGCATATATATCATATGCTTTAGTTTAATACCGGCAAAATCGGTCCCTCATAGTAAGAAAGTCGGCAGGTCGTCCATGAAAAGGGAAAATAGTAATGGACTCATGAGGCAACCCTGATTGGCACCCGTGTGTGGTTCAAACCAGTTTGAGACATTTTTCCCATCCCGCAGACATATTTTCCACATAAGGACTCTGTATTACTTTCACAGCACTTTTGTTGACACTCTAAGATTACTTAGTTTATTAAAAATTGACCTTCTGTCAATGGAGTCAAACGCCGCCTTAAAGTGCACATAGAAGGCATATAGTTTCCTGCCCTTTTGCAGATACGTCCTTGCAATTCCCACTGTAATTTATAGTCTCCATGCATGAATGAAGTCAGTTGTCTAGGAAGTTTGACCTCAAGCGTTTGGCCAGCAAGGCAACAACATAATTTTAGTGGTCCCGCCCCTCCTTGGCAAAATCTGGTGCATGGTATTGCGGTTCGGACTATAGTTACTACCTTGATGTTTCAAATTTGCATAGGCACAGCTAGGTAAAGTCGAATTGTGCGTGGGTCTTGTCCTATACGGTAGCCAAAAAAAAAGAATATAACCTTTTGTCTTCATGCCAAGATTAAGAAAGAAGCAAACAAATCTCCACTCCATAAACTAAACGGACGGACCCTACTTGTTAACCGTACAGCCTGGTTAACGGGGCAACAGGTGTTAGGTTGCCTTGAGTACGTTTCCTTATTAGATTCATTCGATCAGCTGTGGCAAGTGTTTGAACATCAGGTTCACTTAAGCAACGCAATCTTTGAAGAATTGGATACTTCTGACCACTGAGAATCATTTGTTTGCCGAAAAGCCAAAGTACGAAGAGCAATTGGTAGTTGATAAACGATACATAGTTGTCTTATTCTGCATGTTTGTCATTGATAAACACTCATATCTTTGAAATGATCTCACGGTTCATGCGTTCTGAGTTATTTGCTTGCGGAGAGTAGAGGCCTATCCGGATGTGTTTTGTATTATAATTTAAAATCTGATTAACGAATTCATGGGAATTCATGGGAATTCTGGATTTTGTGGGGGGATACGGCCCTAAAATGTATAACCTTTTCATGGGTCACTCTGTCACAATTTGCATTCCCATTTTTGGGCAAGAGTGGCGTTTGCCGGCTAAATGCATTTGCACGTATCACATGCACTAGCAAAATTCTTTATAAAAAATATTTTGATTTCAAGTCGATTTCCGAATAGTTAGAAACTGGTATTAGCTCACACATATCTTATCTGGAAAAAGCGTTTGGCACAAAGTTAAGAGATCCTTTTCTATGTTCAATTGCAAAATCAAAGGCCTGAAGCTTTAGACTCCACCTTCCTAGGCGGCCTCTCAAGTCTTTTTGGGACATGAACCACTTCAAACTAGAGTGGTCTGTGACAATTTGGAAAGGTAATCCTTTAATATATATATATATATAATGTAAGGGGACTCCGCACAAAAACCGCTGAAGTATATTTAAACTCCCAAGCCCTCTCTCATGATACCTTCTCCTTGACGGAAACATGGCTTAATGCCGGAATTTTAGACACGGAACTCTTCAATCATGAGTTCTCCGTATTCAGAAACGACCGTCATAACAATGACTTGAAAGCGCTTGGAGGTGGTGTCCTGATCGCTGTTCGTTCCAACTTTGAGTCACGAAAGATTGACTTTCCATTTCAACTAAATGTCGAAATTATCTGTGTAAAAATTACACTTAAGAACAAACATTTATATGTTGTTAATGCGTACATTCCATCGTCTCGTCTATGTTCTTTGTATTCGGAACTTTCTATAGCAATAGACCATATTTTTGACATATCTTGTTGTGACAGCACTGTCTTACTTGTGGGCGACTTCAATCTGCCACATATTGGATGGGTACCTTCTGAGGATGATTCTCATTTCATTCCATCCTTTGACTCTGCCCAACAAGAGCTCGCTTTACTTGACAACATTTTGTCTTTTGACTTACAGCAAACAAGCTGTATAAAAAATTTCAGAAATCGAACTCTCGATCTTGTTTTCTCTTCTGACTCTGTTAGTAGTGTGGTCCTGAATCCCACTTCAGTATAACTAACATAGATAATAATCATCCACCCTTGGATGTATTTATTGAACTAGGTGCACATTTGTACGAAAGTAGTAATTCGTATGACCGTTCTCAATCTTTTGACTTTCGGAAAGCAAATTTTCAAAGGCTTTCTGATGAAATTAATAGCCTTAACTAATTAATCTTACTGCGTTATCTGATATTGAAGATGCAGTTGGTACTTTTTATTCTTTGATGGATAACTGCATGAAAAAAGTGATTCCTGTCAAATCCTCTAGGAATATGAAAACGTCCCATCCCTGGTATACTAAAGAGCTCAAATCGATACGAAACAGACGTAATAGGGCTTGGAAGAACTATTTAAAAAGTCTCTGCCATTCACATCTTGAACTCTATCTCACATTATTCAATGAGTTCAAATCTTTATCCTGCAACTTATATATTGACTATCTAAGTAAAATGGAATGCTCTTTAAAAGTGGACCCCAAACTTTTCTGGGGATTTGTCAATTCTAAGAAAAAAACCGTTGGTTATCCATCGAAACTTACTTAAAATAGCTCTACAACTGCTGATTCGCTAGATGCAAGCAATATGTTTGCAGATTATTTCAGTAAGTCGTTTAGGGTGACCCCTCATCACGTAGATAAGCAATATTTTAGTTATCTAACTAGCTGTTCCCAAATAAGTTTTAGTAGCTTCTCATTTGACTTGGAAACAATTTTAAAATTTATTTCTTCTCTGAAGAATGATTATTCATCAGGTCCTGATGGCATTGCACCGATCGTTCTTAAAAAATGTAGTCATGCAATTGCTCCATATCTTAAATATCTGTTTGAATTGTCCATTAGTACTGGTAAATTCCCTTATGTATTGAAAAGTGCTTTTATCACACCTGTATTTAAAAAAGGTGAACGTGGTGATATCACTAATTATAGGCCTATTTCAAAGCTATCGTTTATCCCTAAGCTTTTTGACCAAATTTTTTGCGAAAAGTTAATATTTCTTTGTCGCAATTTAATTTGTAATGAACAGCATGGATTTGTAAGAAACAGATCCACTGTCACTAATCTGTTAAGTTTCTTGCATGATTGTTCTAATGCATTAGAGAATAAGGACGAAATGGATTGCATATACACTGACTTCTCTAAGGCCTTCGACGAGCTGTCCCATGAAATAATCGTATTTAAGCTCAGGGCTTTTGGTTTCCCACCAAGTTTCATAAAATGGGTTAATTCATACCTAGATCAAGGGTTTATCAAGTGAAATTTAGAGGATCGCTATCTGTATCTTTCACAGCTCAGTCGGGAGTTCCCCAAGGAAGTCACCTCGGACCAATTCTTTTTATACTAGCCATTAATGATGTTAAAGCATGTATAAATCACAGTAATATCCTGATCTACGCTGATGATATGAAAATATTTAAATCTGTCACTAGTCAGCAAGATAGAATTTTTCTTCAATCTGACATTAATAGCTCCGCTAATTGGTGTGATAAAAACGGTTTATCCCTGAACCCTACTAAATGTCAACATATGACATTCTCTAGAAAGAATATACCTTCCACCTTTCAATATTCTTTGTCTCAACATATTCTTTGCAATGTTGATAATTTTAAGGATCTTGGGGTTTATTTCGATCACAAACTGGTTTTTGCCAAGCATATCAATTTTATTGTTAATAAACCTAATTCTATGCTGGGCTTCGTAAAAAGGTGGGCGAAAGAATTTAATGACCCATACGTTACTATGTCATTGTACAATTGTTTTGTCCGTCCGATTCTAGAGTATGCTTCACAAGTTTGGACGCCGTTCTACAACATTCATTCAAATCGAATAGAGGCCATTTAACGTAAATTTATTCGATTTGCACTTAGAGGACTTCCATGGGATGATCCATTTAACCTTCCTCACTACAGTCAACTTATCAAGCTTCTTCAAATGGTACCCCTTTCTCAACGAAGGCTTAATAGCGATATCATTTTTTTACAGCAGCTTATATCCGGTCAAATAGACGCACCAGACTTGCTGTCGTCTATTGGCTTTAATTTTCGTGGTGGTGCCCATAATTTACGCAGTGTTGAATTATTGTTTAGCTCCCATCATAGAACGAATTATGGGAGGCATGAGCCTATTAGTGGCATGAGTAGAATCTATAATCTAAATGATCATGTGATTGACTTACATGTTAGTAAAATTAAGCTAAAAAATATTTTGCGTATTAATACTTTAATGCCTTAAATTGTTTGCATTATTTTGTGTCTGTGTTAGTACTCGTACACTAACACCTGCACTAAATGATGAGCCTGTGAGTGCACTTTTAGTGCCGGCAATTTCTGCTCGTGATAGTTGCTTGCTTTAAGCACTCCACGACACAGAGCTGATAGTGTAAAAAAAAAAGCTGTAAATTTGTGAACCCAATCGATTGCGGCAAGAGACTCTTGTTCAGACACTGAGATACATATGCAATGGGACGCTCATTCCATTACCATTACCATATAATTGCTAAAGGACACAACCAACACCAGAGCTCGAAGCATCGCACTGTACCACAAAAGACTTGGTAAAATCCGGCTGTGCGAGGACAGCAGCGGTCGTTAACGCATCCTTGAGTTTCTGAAATGAGTAAACTGCTTGAGGAGCTAACGAGAATATCTTCGATTTTCGAAAACAATCTATACGAGATCTGAAAAGCTAAAGATAAATTGTCATTACCAGCCTGTCATCCCAATAAATCGACGAATTTTTCATAAAGTTAATGATTTGTTACATAACATGATGAACGGCGAGCTTATATGAGGACTAAGGGGATCATAACCCTCCAGCTTCACTGCATCCCTACTGGTCGGCCTGTGGGATTCAATGTTTCAACCCCAATAAATATCGGCAGGCTTTCTGGTTTCGGACCACTTTATCACTGAGGCCAATCAAATGCTTGTGCTTGCCTCTTGTTTACGATTTCGACATTTGCATGCTCGTATTATTGATTATTGTTTGATCGGCCTTTAACGTAACCGGTGATCTCCAGTTATGCAACCCATGAATTTGAATGTACGCTTGCGGGAGAAGCCTTAAGATGTTAAATGTGTTGCTAAGCTCAACCGGATGTCAAAATTGCCTAGATGTGATTTTTCATCTTAGTCGCCTTCGACGACAAGCGCTTGGTTTTAAGGGGGCGCTGCAACGATATTCTTCACCAGTCCCGGCACAGATATTTTGTTCCTTTCATATTTTCTTATAAGCAATTAATTCATGACGAAATAACTCCTAATTATTTGGACTTACTTCCTCTTTGGATTCGGACATCTTTCATTTTGCATTAGGACCTCCTTCATTTTAAATGCTTGGAGATATTGCATTTATTGTTAGGACTTCCTTCATTAGGATATATTTAGTTCATTTGGAGATAATACTTTGGAGCTAATTCGTAGAGCATGCACATACATTTTCATTTCATTATCGTGTGCGCCTTATCACGTCAGTATAGGTAGGTATGTAGTAAAAGTCAAGGCACGTCAGGTCATATATTGTTCAATATGACTCTTACTTATCGCTCTTATTAATTTGTATTTTGTAATCTTACTTAATTTTCAGGATTCTTTTGCAGAACAACCAATTGAACGACAAAAACGTGAAACACTCATAGTCAAGAAAAAAGGGTAATCATAAAAATCTACAACTCCTGTTTATTCCTGCCAATTATACCACTTTTAATATAACAATAAAACAACGGTATCACGCTCAAATCCAGAAACAACAAGGACAAGTGAAAGCATACCGTTCGCAATGATACCAGCAGTAGGTACTCTGGCAACAACGACTCTTACTCTTCCAACGGCCCTCAGAACCACCCCTCTACTATGTGCCAATTTAGAATGCAATCAACCGCAGGTTCATGATCCTTTTATGGAGTTAGAGAGCTACGTACATACATTGCTCCCGCAAGAATACGCCTCAATTTTCTCAAAAGGATGCGGGTTCCTGTTGTTATCAGGTTGAGTTGCTTTTTCAAAACATAAATAAGGAGCGTGCTTTACAATCCTCGCTCATTCATTATGGTCTTATTCAAATATTCTGATAAGGTTATGTGGCGTGGTTTTCTTTATTTTTCCTTCTTATACAAGTGTTTGCATACGAATATGTGTACTTTCTTTATTTACGTGTTTACTTTTCGTATCCTCTTTCGTGCAGGACGACTATCAGTGTTGCCATCCGTTTTCAAAATAAAAATATTTGATCATTGGCAAGCTCCAGAAATCGGCTTATTTAGTGTATATACAATGTGGCGCCACTTTCCTGATATGATAACTTCCTTTTTTTAAATCCGCACCATTCAGGATATACGAAGTGGGCCGGGAGTGGTATGATTCGACGCTTGTGATTTTAAGTTTTGTCTCCTTCCAGGTCAGTCAGTCAATTGCTAACATTCTCGCTGATATGTAAGGGTCGTGACTAACGCCAGAAATCGGCCTATTTAGTGTAGGGACAATACCTGATATGATCTTCAAAACTCTGTGAAACAAGATTTAAAATATGTACCTATACAAAAAAAAAAAAAAGTTCTGATTCATAAAATGGGTTTTATTGCGTTTTATAAAATGGAAGTAATGTTACCACACCCTGTATATGTTTCAAATTTCAAATTTAAAGGCTTCCAAGGATGGATATGCCTAGATCGATGTAACTTTCCATTCAGATGAATATATATAATATATTTCATGAGGCCATTGATATCTGACAAAACATCATTATTTTATCAAAATGTAATTAATTTCTTTTCTCTACGAATTCTTTAAAGAAAACAATGCAATTTCGAACTAGATGCTTATCAAAATGAGAATCGCTTTTTGCGATCGACTTCATGCGACACGTATTTAGGTGCCGTTTTCATAATTTGGTGGTTTTTTTTTGTTGTTTGTTTTTGTACTTGAAGAATTTTAAATTTCTAAAAGGCTTAGGAATACAAATTATGCAATAGATATTTGTTTAAAGTTGACAGTGAATGAAGAAGTCACAAGAATTTGTTTACGCTTTTCTATTTTGTTTTATGTGCCCGAAAAGAGAGCAATGTTTACTTCATAATGCTAATAATTCGTTTACATCGACACGAAATTCGTCATTTCAGCTAAATTCAACAAAGTTTGTCAAATCGAACAAATTATTTAAATATCCTCGCACATCATTCAGCGCGCGCCGAATATAAAACCGATGGAAAAGAAACCAGCCGCCAAACATAAATCCGAACTGTTGGATACCCTATTCCTATTTCTATTTCCCCAAAAGTGGACGCGGCAAATATCTTAGTATGGCTGAAATGTTAAGAAATATATTTTTTACATATTTATTTATTTATTTCTTCTTCTACAGATATTCATATCTAACTAACAAATTTTAAATAAAAACTTAAGCTTATTTATTCAATACAATATCTTAGTTTTATATTTGAATCTATTTACTCGTAAGTCAATTTTATTACAATAAGAATTGAATAGTGTTTTGCGCAACTAGTAAATGGTTCAAAAAGGCAACTGTGAGTCGCCTACTAGTTAAACCTCAATCAATTGTTAAATGATGGCCACGTGAGTTATTCGATCAATAAGGAAGGGTGAAAATAGTAGGGACCTGCAGTTGCCTTGCAAATTGAACGCGCCTATTCACGACGCTCGTGTGCAGTAGACCTTTGACTACGAATACTTTCAAATGCTCGAAGTGGACATTTGAAGTGAACAGCTGATGACTGGTAGGAATTTGTAGTTGCCGGGCAAGTTTTGAATGCGCCCAATGACTTCATCTACATACTTTATGGAAAAAAGTACTTTCAGTCCCATTGACTTCTGCAATAAATTGTCCAAAAAACTTTTACACTTGATCTTTTGGGACCCATAGAGAATATATTTTTTACATATATCAGATTTCTGCTTCGAATTTTGATTTCTTCGATACATGGTTTTTTTACCGGCGGATTTTAAAAATTATAAACCAGATCATTTCAGGCGCCTAGAAAATATTACATTCCAAATTTTAGCTTTCCAGCTCGAATTTTACTACCTAAAAATTGACAACGGATGGACGGAAGGACGTGTCTAAATCGACGTAACATTCGATGCTGATTATAAATATGCATATTCAGTTACTTTTAAAGGTCTACGAGAAATATTAAAGGTGAGTTACAAACTACGAGTCGAAATTCGAATACCCTTAGACAAGGGTATAAAAAGCAGAAAGTGGACTGAAACGGAATCAAATTAAGTCACTCAATACATCTTTAGATATTAGGCCCTAACGGACCATACATGGACTGAACCTAGCTTCCCAACCACTTTCATGCGAAGTGGAGGGGACCTATAGTTTTACGGTGAATCCGAACGGCAAATTGGAGAAGCTTTCTCATGACAATTTGATATTCAGAGGTGCCAACAACACGCGGTATTCCCAAGTGGTCCTCCATCTAAGTACTAACCACGCCCTACGTCTTTAATTGCGGTGATCGAACGAGAGCCTTGCAACTACTTCTCATTTCAAAACAACAAAAAACACGCGCAACCAAGTTTTGACCATAGCTGTCATATTATGTTATGTTCTCCGTTCATTGGGAACATTTAAATGAAATTTCGAAATTTTGTCACGAAATGTTGAGTTGTGGGTCGTTAACGTAGGTACTATAAAGTTCAAGCGCAGATGAAATGAAAAGAATTATAGAAATCTTCGACTTACAGCCCGATTCTCCTAAACCTCACTGACACCTCACAAGTCCCAAAGCCTCACCAGGTTAATTTTGTAAAGTTCACGAATTCTCCCGCAAATTCACAACTTGTGATGCCCACAAAAACCATTGAAATTGCGATATATTTGTGAGCAGGTCACAAGGCCCTAACAACACAACTAGCATGTGTAATTCGTTTTGTAATTTTTGTGCCAGGAACGTTCACACAATAAAGTCCACACATTCTTGCGTTGAAGTTCACGCATTACAACTTCGGGATGAGGCAAATTCTTTTTTCGAAACATTAAAACGACAGCGGTGCATCAAAAGAAGCTGAGTCCAAATTAAGTGCTAACACTCCAACAGGTGAGAGGTACCTTTCATCATCCCACGTTGTTCCAGCTTGTGCGAAAGGTATCCCCCGAATGAGGTCTTTATTGATATTATCCATTTTGATAATTGTGTTTTTTATTAATAATAAAGAGTTTCTCATGAGGGGAATGACTTTAGTGTCCTTGTAGATCTTAGTGTTCGAAAATCGTTTTGTTCTTGTATTGAATTTTTGTTGGCACAAAGGCGAAGTATTTTTCTTTCTTAGATTTCGAGTTCCAAGGCAGAAGTAGGTGAGATGGTAAACCAGACCGGCGATGCGTAAGTCATAATAGAGTAAAAAATATGTCATTTGACAGACATTCCAAGGAAAGACACGAAAATTATGAGGAAATATTCTTCCTCCTTAGCAGCTGTCACAAATCACAACCGAATGCAACTTGCTTCGTAGAAATTGTTGTGAGTTTTCTTGTGAATAGGAACTGAGGAGAATACGGAAAATGGTATCCAATCAGAACAAACCTCACAAGAAACAAGTAAGTCCCACAATGTTTGGGACTTACAAGGCCTCATAATTTTTGAATCGGGGTGTTAAACTAAATTTAGAAATAAATCATATATTCTAGAAATACAAATTAAAAATACAAATTAAAAATCGAAATGTATATGTATTCATTATAATGATTGCATATTATACATACTGACGAAGGTTGTTAATTCGTGTTACATACACACACATAATGTTCATTGTTCATAGTTATTTTCCAGTTGTTTGATTTGCCACCTGAAAAATGCTCAGCTCATTAAAAATGAGGAAAAAATAAGAAAGAAATTTAGTACATATCATAGGTACTAACACAGAGCAAGGAATAGTGGATAGTCAAAAATGACAATCAAAAATCCTTTAAGCCGATTCCACCACGGAGGTCCTAAGTTGTAATTCAGCCAATTTTTTTTTGTTTTGAGATTTTTATATAAAAAGGAAATCCAAATCGCAGATCACTCAGACTCGGTAACGGTCAGTTGTACTACCAGGCAGAAATTCTCCTTTTGGGGTAGAGGCTGGAGAAAGGGTGGGGTATGTTGTTGTTCCCCATCGGGATAGAACCTGCACCGCACGGGTCACAAGTCAACACACTAACCTCTACACCATCGCCAACCCTGGGAACCATTTTATAATATTTTCTCACTTCCACCCAAGGTTACAATTTGAACGCGTGTGATGAGCAATAGAAGGAAATAATCTGATTAAGCAATAGATGCGCACAATAAATAAAATTTCAATGCAAAGAAAACCCAAAAACCAGTAAATTTTTACGAAAATGCTTGTTAAAATAATTTTAAGTTTTCAAAATGCTGAACTAAACAATAAAAATGCCTAAATGGCATCACTGTCGATGATATAGGTAGGACTATGAGTATTTTCTCTCCCGCATACTTTTCATTATATGTAGGTACATGTACTTATTTGATGGAGTTTGCACACTCACCTCGTTGCAATGTCGAAGGAAGGAGGGTTGATTTGTTATGAATTGAAGTGGTCGCAGAACACACCAGAAGGGAAACCGAAAGGAAATCTCTGCATTTCGTTCTTCTCAGGTGAATTGCACTTGCACACATGAGCATGTGGTATACAACGATATACCGTATGCAATGCTATAAAGTGAGGAAAGGTCCTTGAGAAAATTATAAATAGAAGTGCAGAAGTGTCGAAAGCGTTTCATCAAAACAGACGGAAAACAACATAAACAAATCCCCACCCTCTTCGCGGGTGAAAAGCCTCCGTATCAAGATCAAGCAAAATCAAGGCTAGGGGTTATTTAATTTATTATACAAACATGTCCTTTCAGACGTGAGGTTTGTCCACTTGTGTAGTGTTTTTTTTGTGAGAAAAATAAATATGTAGGTACATAAAATAAAAGAGTTAGCTGTGTTAATCTACATGAGCAGGAAAGCTACAAAATCCAAACAAATATTTTCAACCACATACGTTCATAACCGCATTGAAATGCGCAAGGACCTGCAAATAGTGGCAATTGCTTAATCACGCATAATTGACTTCACCGCATGCATGAGTGTACGCAAGTCTTTGGCACACTCATCAATCTACATAATGATGATCATCTCGTGACCAATTTGCATTTAATACAGCGGCTAAGTTGCATTCGGTTCACAGCATCGTTCTCACTTACCCTGAATCATATCCTTTCGTAATCTTTCTTAATTAACTCTGCAAGGATTTTTGCTCCTCTATGGCAGCAAATCACATAGATAAAAATCAATATTTTTCTTACACACTCGTGAGAGTGGAGGATATGAAAGAAATAGAGAACAAAAAACAACGAGGCCCAATCCTTTGAGAAACAAGATAAAATATGCTAATATAAAACACACACACTAATTTATTTTTATTTTTTTTCCTTGCTTTGACATGACAGGAACAGGAAGGAGTTTTCCGCTGTTGCTTATAGAGCTACAGAGTTTCAGCCAGCAAACGACTAAGTCCCTCAGTGATATGATCGAGCGCACACATGTGTGGTGGCGGGTGGCAACGGGATGAAAATCTGTATGTAAGGACATTGTGATAATTGGCTTCTTGATTTATTTAATCGGATTAATTTTCCGGTATTTTGAACATTATGTTGTCGTCGGTAGCCCATCATTGTATTCATCGAACTTTTGTGCCTGACATCTATTGTGCTCAGATGGTAAGTAGTGAACTGCGTTGTGCTTTGGTTGTTTTTCCTTTAAAGTGTCAAAACTAGGATCATTATCTTTAGCAGTTGAGTTGGCGAATGACGACTTTTTATTCTGAATTATTTTTTTTTAATTTATTTTATTCTTATGTTATTAGCTAAGAAGAAGAAGATCCAAATTACAGAAAATACAACAAGATGGATCATATTTTAGAAGTACATATTAACTACCAGGCGTCACATTGGCGTGGTTTAACTTTATATAGGTAATTTAACAACAACACAAATAATAGAATGTAGGGATAATACAAACATTTGAAGTTATTTTTCAAATCGGCTTTATTTGTGCAAATAAGTACAATAATGAAAAAGAATTCATAAAAGAAAATCTATAAACCTACATAAAATTTTATAGGAAATTCGGAAAATCGCAGGAAACCGATTATAGTGTTTTGTATGCTAATTATACCCTATTCTAAGGGTATATTAATTTTGACGCATAGTTTGTAACATACATTAATATTGCCCGTAGACCCCTAAAAGTTACTATATTTATGATCAGCATCGATAGTAATGTCGTTCTAGCCATGTCCGTCCGTCCGTCCGTCTGTCGGCAAAAATTAGGCCTTTAAACTGGGCCTAGACAGCTGAAATTCTAACCATATACTCTCTAGGGTCCCGAATAATCAAGTTTACGAATTTTTGAAATCCGCCCACAGACACGCCCATAAACTCAAAAAAACAAAATTTTGGAAAAAATCGAATTTTGAGCTAGAAAGCTGAAATTTTGTATATATGATCTATGACTCCTAAAACTGCTCGGAGTATAACATTTTCAAAATCCGCCCACTTACACGCCCACAATTAAATAAAACAATTTTATTGAAAAACCAAAATTTGAGCTAGGGAGCTGAAATTTATAATATATACTCTCTATGTGCCTTTCAAGCTCATGTGTAAATATTTTCAAAATCCGCCTACTGGCACGCCCACAATTTAAAAAAAAATCCGAAAAAAGAAAAGAAAATCCAAAGTTTGAGCTAGGGAGCTGAAATTTATAATATATACTCTCTAGGGGGCCCTATATGCTCATGTGTAAATATTTTCAAAATCCGCGTACTGACACGCCCACAGTTTTTAAAAAAAAACTTTTTTTGAAAGTCCAAAGTTTGAGCTAGGGAGCTGAAATTTATAATATATACTCTCTAGGGGCCCTTTATGCTCATGTGTTAATTTTTTTTAAATCCGCCTACTGACACGCCCACAATTAAATAAAACAATTTTATTGAAAAACCAAAGTTTGAGCTTCGTTTTTTTTTATAAAATTCTTTAAATGTTATATAACAAAATATGTAGAGCGTTCTTAACAATTCAACCATACTTAGACTTTTGTCACGCCCACTTATGAGGGATAGGAATAAGAATAGGGTATCCAACAGTTCGCCCAAGCGGACTGTAGCCCGTCCTTATGTTTTTTTGTGGAGAATGGTTAGAATTATATACCAATGATTTAGATGGCGTTGCGAAATAAAATTATCAACAGCTCGGACATTTGTTTGTTTAAAACTCATCGTTTTTTCTCTGCAGTTGCATCGTTTTTCGCGAATCGAAAGTCCCAAAGTTGTTTTTCTCACAACAAATAATTTCGATAAAAACAATTGTTGTGAAAGTGTCGATGGTAGTGTATTCACTAACTGAATGGCAGGCTACGCATTCGGATGCCGACCAGGGCCATGGTTTTAAATTGAATACACTAGGGAATACTCATTTCTCTATGTAAGTAATTTAGGCACCACCCTTTTAGGAAAAAATTCTACAAAAGCACCAAAACGTCTATGCTATCCTTCTTCTTCCTTCGTTCTTTCAAAACATGTATTCAGTAGCACCTAAAAACATGCAATGAACCATTACTAGATGCTACTTGCAGCACTATGCGGTGTGTTTCTGTAAGGGTACTGTTACATTTTACAGAAAAACCACTTTGGCATACGAAAACATAAAAAGAAAAAAAAAGTGAAAAAAATGATTCTATCGAATTTTCTTTCTTTCGTTTTGCTGTTTGAATCTGACATAGGCGCCTGCCAGACAATTACCACCTTCCCATTAGCGCAGCTACGAAGTTCCGTGAGTGGGCTAAGCCATGCGGAGAAAAAGGTGCAGTCCCTTTAACCACCGAACCGATTGAGGTCTAATCAGGCAATCTTTGGTATTGGCCTGAGAGTGTTTCTGTGAAATTTGGTTAAAAACGGTAAACCAACTTTGCCTTGAAATGCAGCGCAAGTATGATTATAAATGTGAATATGCAGTTGAATCCAGAGAAAATCCTTTTAAAAATGATACCTAATTGAATTAATTTTCTGAGAAAAAACATCTGGAAGGGGGTTCTGAATTGCAGATACAAAAAATATCGCTTTACAAAGATGTGCGTGAATTTGGGAATGAGAATTTGTAGGCCTCAATTAGTTCCAGCGAAATTAAGCGTCTCATACATACGAGTACATATAAGTGTGAGACATTTTATTAGATACTAGCTGACCCGGCAAACGTTGTTTTGCCATATAAATTATTTCTAGTGAATATTTTCGTAGGGAAATGAAAAATAACTAAGTTATTGTAAGTATGTTGGGATGTGGTCTATGACTTAAAGAGGAATTGAGCGCTGTAGACGTTTTGTCACTTTCAGAACATGACCGGATATTGGAGAACGGTGTGTATCAGCAATGAACTCAAGATTATTATTTCTTCTTTAAATCACGATTTGTCGCGTCGCTGTACGGTCGCCAACAACAGGTGCATGAAATCCACGCATGTGCTCTACAGCTGGTGTTTTATCGGGATTGATGATAATAGCGTGATTGTCAGTTTGTAAATTGTAAATATTTTTGTTTGTAAGCAAATAAGTTGAAAAATTTTCTAAACAAACATATTAGATATCTAAATACAATTGAACAGCGTTTTTGGTCAACATATCAACTGTTTTTATACCCTATTCTAAGGGTATATTAATTTTGACGCGAAGTTTGAACCAAACCATAATATTGCCCGTAGACCCGTAAAAGTTACTATATTTATGATTAGCATCGATAGTAATGTCGATCATGTCCGTTCGTCTGTCGGCAAAAATTGGGCCTTTAACCATATATACTCTCCAGGTCCCCGAAATAATCAAGTTTAGGAATTTTTGAAATCCGACCACAGGCACGCCCACAAACTCAAAAAAAAACAAATTTTTCGAAAAAAATCGAATTTTTAGCTAGAAAGCTGAAATTTGTTATGATCTTTGAGTCATAAAACTGCTCGGGAGACATAATTTCTAAAATCAGCCCACTGACACGCCCACAATTAAATAAAACAATTTTATTGGAAAGCCAAAGTTTGAGCTGGGAAACTGAAATTTATGATATAGACTCTCTAGGTGTCTGCTGGGAATAAGAATAGGATATCCAAAAGTTCGCCAAGCGGACTGTAGCCCGTCCCTATGTTAATTGCTTGTTTTGCTTTAGCGTACTTTCTCACGTTTTTTCTCTATTATTTGTTACTTTTTACATGTTACCCTTCAATAGCTTCTGTTTGCACTTTCATATTCAATTCATTAACAATCACAATGATTATTCCATACGATTTGCGCAAATTTCTACAATTTTATCATTCAATTTGTTTCTGTTGTTTAAGACAGGGATTCCGCACTTCAGAAAGAGATAGCTTGGTGAAAATGTCTATAGAGCATCCAGCTCGCCGACGATGCGCATGGCATATGGTGAATTGAGGTTATTGCAGCCGCAACGTGCGCTTTCGGAGGCCCCACCGCCCATAAAGTAAATTTGTAAAAATGTATGTGGTTCATTCGACATTGGCAGCAATGAGCCCACTTTGTGATAACCTTGGCCTTTGATTTTGAATGTTGAATTTAATTGTTGACCATTTGTAGCATTATTTTTAACTATTTCTGTTGCTTCAAACGATGTCATTTGGAAACATGAATTAAATGTTCGAATTGACTTCAGGAACAGGTTAGAATCTGGATCCATACCGATAAGTAAGCCGTTCAATCCAATTGTCTTTGTTGATTTCGTTCAGCTCGTGCCTCTTGTGGTGATTGTGATTCATGAAATTGTGCCACGCTCATACGCACATCTGCATTATCTTGTTGGACTCGTTCGTCTGATATTTGGGCTCTTCTATTTCGCATATCGTTCTATTCATTCGACGGCCCAAATTAGTCCCTTTGCGTTTTGCTGGCATTGTTTACTACACACATAAATAGATTAAATTGAAGTACTTAATGATGGAAAACAGTATACTGTTCTTTTTTTGGTTGTTGCCAAAATAAATAAATACAAAATGATAACAAACAAAAAATTGAAAAAAATGAAAAAAAACCTGTCTTAACACGCTGGGTGGTCAAAATAAGACATTTTGAAATTTTGATTTTTTTTAAACCCGTACTGAGAAAATACCTTTCCAACAAAGTATAAATCATCAAAATCGGTTCGGCCAATCTCGAGTTATGGGATTACATCGCTTCGGACACTTTCTTTTATACATATATATAGATATAATTTCCCATTTATACCTAGTCAAAATTTTGTAAAGGTTTAATCTTTTCAAAATTTTACAAATAGCTACGCTGCTTGCTAAGATATTTGATATGTTATACAATGTGGCGCAAAAGTTGTCATCTGTTTACTTCACAAATGTCAAAGTAAAATTGACATTTGCTGCTATTTGCAAAAATTATAGCATCTTCCGATAGGGTTTTCAGCCCTTGGGTGTGCCTTAGGCAATTCTGTGTGCCAATGTACGAATAAAACCTTGTTTTTTCCGACTTCTACACCAAAAAGAGGATTTCTGCAATGAATATTACCAAGTCTGAGTGCTCCGGGATTTGGATTTCCTTTTTTCCAAAAAAAAGAGCAATTGATGAGAACTGAGAAGGCCATATTTTATTTCTAGAACTTACTATACAGACGCTCTTCTCAGGGTTCAGCTTGAGTTTGGCCAATTATAAATATTTTTTAAATCTTCATTCACTCTAGCAATCCAATTTCCATGAGGTCAATAGGACACGAGCAGTATATTAACACATCATCAGCGTACAAGTGAATTTGTCCGTTCTTAGCTATGCATGGGTTGTCATTGCTGAATAAGGAGCACAAGAGAGGTCCCAGCACCGAACACTGAGCATTGCCAGCATTAGTAGTATACGGAGTAGAAACGCCGATTTAACGACATTAACAATTCTGTTTCGAAGGTATCGATTATGTAGACTCAAAGATGGCTGAGAAAAACTAAAATAATTTTAAAGATTCATAAAAAAATGATTATAATCGATCAATCAAAGGTCTTCGATAAATCTATTACACCAATTTTTTTTTTGAATCTAGAGCTGTACGGATATCGCTGGGCTTATGATTGGCATAAGATACTATTGTTTCTGATTTTACACAGAATATTTTCAAAAGCCTTGGAAAAAAAAATAGCATTACTAAAATTTCTAAAACCAGCTGCACTGGTTGGATTTGTTTTTTTAACGACTGTAGATACGAATATTTAATGTGTGGAGGACAGACATATATTTCGATTTTCGCGAAAGACTTATCGTTACGTGAGTTCTTATTTGTCCTACAGACCAATTTGGCCGAAAATGAGTTATAAATGCCATCTTATATTTTCGGTCATGCTCTTTCGATTGATGAAATCAGAATTGTCCTATATCTCTTAGTTTTCGAAATAAAAAAAAAGATTTTGTCCTATAGAACAATTTTTGTCGATCAATTTTATGCTTATTTGTCCTATATCCATTTTTGTATGCTGTACTACAAATTTTATACTGGCATTATAATTATGTAAAGTTTGTGCTTAAATGTTCTATATCCAATGACATTTATGGATATAGGACAAAATGTATATGAACATTTTAAGATTTGCACGTTGGAGTTGGATTGTGACGCCTTTTAGCACTGGCTGAGTTAACCCGATCAGCTTCCTTCTTCTCGTAAACAGAGCAACCTCAGTCTTAAGAGGATTGACCGAGAACCCAATCCTAGTGCACCATTCGTCGATCACGTCGCTAGGCATGATATAAAAGAAAGCACGCCAACATCATCTGCGTACGCCTGAGCGTATACATTAGAACTGTTGAGTATATGAAGAAAAATCATATCCCATATCGCTGCGGAAAGTGTACTACACAAAGGAGAAATTCTATGCGCTCTCCTCTACGCCAGCATCAACGATCACACAGTGAATCCACCATCGGTGACGACGATTCAAGTGCAGCCGAACCCACCGCCACCAATGCACCGGTTCTCTCAGCGAATTCTAACTGCTTGCGGCCGTTAGGCAAAACTCATAGCAGCTCTCCGTTGGGTGTCACTTTAGAGGTACTGTATGAGGAAATTGTCGCACTGAAAGAAATGAATATCAATGCACTCTCCCTCATTAACGATCTTAAAATCGATAATGTAATGCTATCCAACAAAGTGTCTGCTCTTCAAGGAATTGTCAACAAGATGCAACAAAAACAACTGCGTAAGAGTATCGACATAGTAGGAATTCATTATATCGAGACTGCAAATGCCTTGGATAGTGCAGTGAAGATATTGCAAGAGGGCTTGGGCACGCGAATCAGCTGTGATGACATCAAATCATGCTTCGTAAAGACAAACAAAGTGCAACGTATTAGAAAAGGTGAAGAAACTCGTCCGAATATATTGTGTGTGAAGTTTAAAACATTTGAATGCAAGGAAAGAGTTATGAAACTAAAACGCCAGAAGGATTTGTCAACTAAATTGCTTGGTCAGGAACTAAAAGAGCAGCGGATATATCTAAATGATAGTCTAACCAGTTACAATCGATTTTTATTCAATAAAGCCAAACAAACAAAAGTGGAAAAAAAGTTTAAATTTCTTTGGATACAAAATGGTGAATTGTTAATGAGAAAAAAAGAAGGGGAGAAGTACTTTAAAATACGTTGTTTGGAGGATCTTGATAATTTATCATAATCTCATGTGCAAACTAAATAATGATTCTTTTAAATAATAGTATAATTGATGATCCTCTTATTAGAAATGTAAATTACCCTTCTTGTAACTTTGATATTAAAATCTTTCAAAGTGTTTTTCATAACAATCCACATAAAAACTTCTTTATTATCCACCAAAACATTAGAAGTTTACGTAAAAATTTTGATTTGCTTATTGCGCATCTAGAACTATTTGAAAACAAACCCGACTTAATTTTTATTTCCGAAATTTGGATATACGAGCGTGAAAAGGACTTTTATAATGTGCCCGGCTACAAATTTTACCCTAATTGTAACAATGATTATGCAGCCGGTGGTGTTGCCTTCTTCATTAAAGAAAATCTAAACTGTGAGTATGAGTTCGAATGTTGTTCATTTCGTAGCTCCGATATGATCAAAATTTATTGCACTTTAGAAGCACAGAACTTTGTTTTTCTGTGTTTTTATCGTTTTCATGATAAAAGTAAGGACGTTTTCATTGACGATTTAACTTCAGTTTTAAGTAGGGAGAATGCCCGTAATCTGATCATTGTGGGTGATATGAACATAGATATCCTAAGTACCTCTTTAGATACATTAAATTATATGAGCTTAATGTCGGCGAATGGGTTAGAGTCTTGCATTAATGTCCCAACAAGAATTTCGGATTCAACTGAAACTTGCATTGATCATATCTATGCCAGACTTGATTGTAATGCTAATCTATCTCTTGTCAGCACTGTGTCTGATTTCAGTATTACTGACCATTGCATGACATGCCTCTTTATCTCGAATGTAGTTAAATCACCTACTGTAGTGAAAACTCCTATCAAAACCAACAATCGTATTGACTTTGTTAAGTTAAATACACGCTTGCTTCATGAAACCTGGACTCTTGTTTATAGTGAAAATGATCCCTCTTTTGCCTTCGACTATTTTGTTGACATATTAAAGACACATGTAGATATGTGTACGGAAGCTGAAGCACGCCGAAGCTCTGCTGCTAGGAGGCTCAAACCCTGGATGACCAAACATCTATTGGAAAAAATTGAAATCAAAAATAAATTACGTATTAAATGCGGAAAACATCCAAGTGACACTAGGCTTCGGAAGAAGTATCGAAACATGTGCAAGAATATTAAAATTTTAATTCCTTTGTACAAAGAAAGCTATTATGTAAATAAATTCAATGGAGCTAAAGGCGACTCAAAGCAGGAGTGGGAAGTCATAAATGAATTATTTAATAAAACTGTACCTTTTAATACACCGGCGTGTATTAAAATGAATAATAATGAAATCACCAATCAAGCTTTGATAGCCTCCAGCTTCAATGATTTTTTTGCTGAGGTTGCTTCAAACACGCTTTCAAATGCAGGTTTTAAAGATGAGAATTTGCATTGTCAAGATTGCTGCCTGAATTGTGAGAGTAACTTCCATAACAGTTTTTATTTCGAGCCAATAACATCCTTCGAATTGCACAAGCAGATTATGCTCCTAAACAAATCAAAATCTTTCACTCGAAATAGTTACTCTAATGCTTTTATTAAAATCATAGCTTATAACATTGTCGATGTCCTCGCACACATTTTTAATAGAAGTGTATACAATGGCATTTTTCCTAAGAGCTTGAAAATCGCGGAAGTTATTCCAATCCTAAAAAAAGGTGATTGCAAAGATGTTAATAATTATCGACCCATATCCCTCCTTCCCGTTTTCTCTAAATTATTCGAGAAAGCTATCAAAAATCGAGTGGTGAGTTTTCTGGAAAAGCATTCCTTTTTCAGCTCAAGTCAATTTGGCTTTAGAGCTGGTATGTCAACAGAAGATGCTCTCTTAGTTTTCTGTGAACAAATTTATACAAGCTTGGACAAAAAAAAGACCACTGCTGCGTTGTTTATAGACATTACGAAGGCTTTCGACACAGTAGATCATACTCTGTTACTCTTAAAATTAAGGAAAGCTGGTTTTCGTAGTTTCATTCTGGATTGGTTTTCCTCATTTCTTCAAAACAGAAAGCAAGTTGTGAAAATAGGTCAATCTTTTAGTAACTACCGTAATATCGAAACGGGGGTCCCACAAGGATCGGTCCTGGGACCCATCCTTTTTCTAATTTTTATTAATTCTATTTTTAGCCTCCCACTAAAAGGTAAGAAAACCGGTTTCGCTGATGACATTGCCTGCTCGTATTCAACTGTTTCAGTTTTAAATCTGGTTGCCGACATCAATCATGATCTAGAGCTATTAAGACACTGGTTTAAAACACACAAGCTGGTTATCAGTGCTAAAACAAAAGTTATGTATTTCAAACTCCACTGCTAAATAGTTGCCCTCCACCATTAATATTCCACAGTTGTGACTGCAAGAATATGTTGTTAAGTACAGAAACCTGTGTTACAAGTCCAAATATAACAACTTCTTTTGATATTGATGAAGTTTGTTCGCCAAATTGTTTCCTAATAGAAGGTGTATCTACTTTTAAATATCTGGGTCTTCTTTTTGACTCTCAAATGAATTGGAACTCACATACCTTGCTGTTAAAAAATTATATGTTGAGAGCTACTTATATAATGTATCATCTAAAGAGGTTGTGCTCCCAAAAACTCCTACAAACCGTATATTATGCCTTAACAATCAAAATTGCAATATGGTCTGGAGTGCTGGGGTGGCACTTACAACTATAATTTGCACCCTTTGTTCATATCACAAAAACATGCTCTCCGAATTATATGGAAAAAAGGCGTCGAGAACATACTTTTCCGCTTTTCCTGAAGTCAAAAATACTGCCTTTAAAACATCTTTTCTTCTACAAAGTCCTGAAAATATTTTTCCGAAGGAGTGGTAACTTGCCAAACCAAGAAATTCCTATTTATCAACTTCGGAGTGCTGAAAGAAGAATCGCTTTCATTCCGCCTCATAGTACCCAACAGTTTCTAAATTTCTTTTCATCGTTAGCGCCTAGATTATACAATAAATTACCGCTTGTAACTCGGCACATTTCACAGTCCTTTTTATTTAATAAACAAGTTAGACAATGGCTCTTCAACTTTGACCATGCCCAGATCAATACTCTGATCAGAATTGTTACGTAAAATTTAATATATAACTCACCGAGTTTTTCTACTCTTTCATCACCCCACAACCACCTATTTTTAAATTTTTTTTGTAGTGTAATATTTATTTACTCAAATCACTACATTCGCCACTAGTTGGCTAAAGGTTCTTATCCTTAGTCTCTATAGAATGTAAAGATATACAACAATGCTTTATTTGTATTATTATGAAAAACACTTAACTTTAAACTGTCTGTAAATCTTATTTTCCTTTTGAAACTATATTGTTTACTTAGTTTTATAGATTTAAAGTTCTTTGTAAGCTCTGTACAGTACATTGTTGAAATAAATAAATAAAAAAAAAAAAATAAAAAATAAAAAGTGCGTTTTCTACAGAGAAAGTCGCCTTGCGGCAGCCTCTGTTTACCCCCGCCATAACATAGCGGCCACAATCCGCATCCGCGACCAACGTTCTAATTATTAGCATTGCTTTAATCCACAACACCAATGGTTCGTCTACTCCGTGTTGTCTGGCGGAGCTGCACATGCTATCAAAAGTCGAATTGTCAAAAGCACCCTCAATATAGATGAAAATGGCCATCGCGTATTCTTTCCTGTCAAGCGCGCCCTCAATTCTACCAACTAGATTTTGAAGCGCAGTCTCGCAGAATTTTCCGTGTAGCTAGGCATGTTGCATCTGAGATAGTGGATGCAATCGCAAAGCAGTTTTGCGCACGTGAAGCTCGACCAGCCTTTCCATGCTTAGTCTGAAGCTCTTGGCGAGCGAGTAGTCATAGTCACTTCTGCCAATTTTTGGTATAAATGCCACTCTAACTGTACGCCAGGGTGTTGGAATGTATACCAGTGCTAGGACAGCGGTGAAGATTTTCTTCATAGTCGGGAGCAACTGGTTTGTACATTTTTGCAGCATGGCTGGGTATATTCCGTCCGTACCGTGACTTGAAGCCGTCAGAAGACGCAAAAGCGTATTTAATGACCTCATCCGTTACCACGGCCTTCGCAACATACCAGTTACGCCGAGTTGTTTGTCGTGGCTCAATTACAGTCTCGGTAGTAGGGGCTGGTTGTGAACCCATTATAATCTGGTTACCCGGAAAGTGAGACTCCAGCAGATGACTGAGAGTTTCCGCTTTCGTCTCAGTGAAGGTGCCATAAAGTTTTCTAAGTGATTCCAGTTTGGCTGGTTTGCCCTTTTTCAGAACTTTAAGCACCCTACTAGTTTCACCCAATGTTTCAATCTTTTCGCAGAAATTCCTATAAGAAGCACTTTCCGATACCCGAATTAGCCTCTTATATTCCATCTGCTTCGATGTATAGAGATTCCAGTCTGCCTCCAAATCAGTATTGAGTGACCTATTTAGAAGCTTTCTGGCCTCTCTTCGGATTCTTTGCAGTTCCGAGCTCCACCAGGTAACCGGCGTTCTGCCAGTGATTTTGCTTACTGGGCACGTCAGTTCAAAACAGCTAGTAATGGCACTATTCAGGTCTTGAACAGGTTCCTCTACCTTTTTTCTCGTCCTGAGTTTGGTTGGAGTTTTGAGAGCGTTTCCCATTTCCTCCCTGAAGCGTATCCAGTTGGTTTTTCTCGGATTTCACTTCTCTCCTACAAAGTTATGGCTTCGCATTCGTTTTTGAATTTGATATATCTATGGTCTGCGAGCGACACCTCCGAAGAGACCCTCCAGTTGGTAACCGCCTTAAAGTATCTATTTGATAATGTTAGGTCGATCACCTCCTGTCTTCTAGACGTCACAGAAGTTGGCTGCGAGCGTTGATAGTAAGATCAGATGATCGCATGTTGCATTTGCTGCTGCCCCAAACAGTGTTCTGAGCATTGGCATCGCAGCATATAACTAGGCCCATCTTCATGGTGTCGCTGTTTAAAAAATTACCTAAGTTACTAAGTTACCTTACACACACTATTAGTGATAAACAATATGAATAAGAGTTGTGTTTTTGTTACGTTTATTTTAAATTAAGCAGAAAAAAGTTCCTTTTATTTATTTTTACTTTGTTGAGAAACTTTATAAACATTATAATATTTTCGTTTATTTTTTTTAAACTCAAATAAAGAAAGAATTATATTTTGATTTCAATAAAAATATTTGATATCCTAATTTTTGTATTTTACTGTGTGTCCTATATCCAATACAAATTCCACTGAAGACAATATTTGTAACTTTAATTTTAAATATATCCGCAACTGTATGGACAGGTGTCCTATATCCATTTCACTACTTTTTTTTAAACTCAAACCTAATCTTTCAAAAAATATAAAAATCTCTGTATTTATGCGCAAAAAAATAAGCAAACCACCACTTTTAAGATTAAAAACGCTCTCCTGAAAAGTTACGTTAGAGGTCTATAGGACAAATAAGAACTCACATGACGTTATGTCTAATTTGTGGCACAATCTGGAATGTTCCGTGGACTTCAGATACCATAGTTCAAATATAAATTATCCTAATAAATTAAGCAAAAATACCATGTTCGTGTCGAAGGCAACTGCTCAAGTAATTACTTTTTTCCACAGTTCAATTATTGCTATTTAGTTTCTAAATAAAGTACAAGTATATATTAAAATAAATCAAAAGAACTCCTTTCTTATCCAGAGTTAACATTCATCACCCTTGTTACCGATTCTGTGACAAAGACACCATCATCGGTTTCGCTTAACTCAATTAATCTGAATTAAGGTCTCTCTTCTTTGTAATTAACCGTCATGTCCTTCAATCCTGACCAATAGCAGGAGTAAAACATTTTGAAACCTTTAATAACTTGAAGACTTTAGCTTTCAAAAAGTCCATCTCATACCATTTTTTCCCGTTAGATGCAAAGAATTGCCAAATAATAATGACCGCATTTCTTGCATCAATGCAATCTTTTCCTGTCTATAATTTTTCTCTCTAACCATGAACAGAAAGCATTTTCCAAAATAATAATCCTTTCTATATCCCGTGACTAAGCTGGCATATAACTCTTGTCGATTCTCCTGAAATGCAGAGGAAGAGCATAGCAGGCAAGTTGACGTGGATGTTGCATCGAGTGGCATCAGAATAATCTTTCCTTTTTCCATAAGTGAAGCACCATTAACGAAAGTGGGTTAAAGAAATGAAAAGATACAAAAGTTTACTCCCAAAATCCGGACTAATGAGTGGCCAATAATAATTTGTTAAAAAGTAGTAATATTTCTTTTCTATTCCATGCCTGTATTAAGGTTTCCGGATTGATGGAACAGAACAAATCTGTTACATCGCACTTAGGTCCATGCGGAGCGCACCCATTGTGATAATGATAATAATTAAAGTTGCAGTTTTGGATATTGCATTCATTAACTTTCAGTGTGGCATAATTTAATTTGTTTTTGGTAAATATGCACACAGTCGAATTAAAATAGAAAGCTCGAGTTGAAGAATGTAAATTCAGATAGTGGAGGTATCAACTTTACGTAAGCACATACAGTGGAGACCGAATATAACGACCCTCAGGGGAATAGGCAGCTGAAATCGTTGTGAACGATAATGCACTTGCTTATTTAATTTTTTATTGATTTTGTTTATTTATTTGAAATGCTTATACACTATAAGATATAATATCTTATAAAATAGTGGTAAGCTAATTTAGACAGAGATTTGAGAAAAGAATAGATATACCGAATAAAGTTTCACAAAAATTAGAATTCATAAAGGTGAATCGGATTTTTTATATAAATCAATAATAATTATAAGAAAATGTAAAGTTTTAGTTACCGATTTACGGAAAAATAAGTTCTTAAGTCCCTTTTAAATTTGTTTGTGCTTGTACTTTAAGTTATTCTTAAGTTTCGCGGTAATGAATTCCAAAATCGGATAGCATTTACGAAAAATTGATGCTCAGATGTAAGGGATGCATGCGTAGGGACAGTGAATCAATTTCCAAGACCTGTGCGAAGTGGCTAAACGAATCCTTTCGTACAAGTAGTGCGGCTGCCGGGTTAGTAGAAAGTCCGAAAGCAGGCACAAAGTAGGAAAATTGAAATAACTCTCAAAAGGCATGTTAAGCAGACGAGGAGAAAAACTGCTTAACCTGTTATATCTACGTAGTCCGAAGATATACCGTAAAAGTGACATTGAGTTTCCGCTTACTAGTTGCATCACAGCTGCAAAAGAAATGACAAAATCAGGAAGAAACTGCGAAATCATCGCAAAAATCCGCTGCGGATTTTTTTAATCCGGTCAATTAAAATTTCCCTCTGCAAAAACTGGTTTCTCGCAGTAAGGAAGGGGAAACTTGCTATTTCGCGCATGCTCCTCTGAGACCAAAAATCTAAAAAAAAAAAAAGGCTTCAGCCCGCTTGGGCGGACTATCTGATACCCTATTCACACTCCTATTCAAAAAAAGCGGGTCTGGCATTGAGTTAACAAGAATACTCTTCAGCTGAAGCATTGTTTTTTTTTAAACATAATGGCCACCAAAAATTTGTCAAAACTCCCGCAAAAGGACAATGTCTCCATAGCAATCCATAGCATTCTGGAATCAGATCACAAGCTCAGTCTACAACGTAACAAAACAGCCAAAAGAGGTGAGAAAGGACGTGACCAGGAATGCTATTTACAAATAGCGTTTTCTCGAAATCTCAACTGAGGTGAAACGTAGAGGCTAGAAGTCCATATAAACAGACGGCTCAGAAATAGAAACAAACACAGCTATCACCGATGTAGGAAGTTCAAGAAGAATCTATAATCATACAAGAAATCCTACCAAAAATCGCCTCAATATACGAGTACACCATTGAAGCACTAGCTATACTCGTGGACGCAATGAGCAGTTTACTCCAATAGTCTGTCAGTACTGCAAGGCATGATGAATCCTCATAAAGATACAATTATCAAAGCCAAGTTTCGAGATATCGCTATTAACTGAAATCTAAGATCTTAGCTTATCTGGGCGGTGCCGTCAAAAAACACCGAGCGAAATAACGCCGACGTTCATTTTGTCAAAGCGAACACTCAGAGAAAAAAATAGTCATTAATGACTATTTTTTGACTATTTTTATAGTCCGAATCGTGACCACTATTTTTATTAGTTAAAAAATAGTTACCTATAACTATTTTGTTTGTAAATTTATTTTTTTGTAGAACTCAACTTTTAAATAGTCAATTTTAACTATAGAAGCAGTTACATAACCTTTACAGTAGTTGTTTTTAACTATGTACATAGTACAAGCATAACTTTGCAGTAGTTGTTTTAAACTATGCACATAGTAGTTACACAATTTTTACAATAGTTGTTTTTAACTATGCACGTAGTAAATTTCGACTACATCAAACTGTTGTTGCATGACTTTGTATATAGTTACATTTAACTATACGTATAATTAAACTCGAATATTTCTTATTGCTTTTAAATGAACCTATTAATAGTTACTTTTGACTACTCAGAATTAAAGTTGTCTAAAAAATAGCTGTTAAATCATTACAGTATTAAGAAAGAAGTTTTCAACTGCATATTAGCAATATAGTTAACTTTAAATAATTGAATGAAGTCCGTGACTATACTTACCATGACTGCAAGTCGGCAAAACGATTTGTTTCCTGAAAATTTCCCTGAGTTTTATAAGAAAAAAATGCGTTATATATATTTTTTTAATTATTTTATTTTATATTTCACATAGGTATAATGTTTATAAAACTAAAAAAGTTTATCAATTACAATTAGATGTATTCTAAAAAACCTTAAAACCTAATGATCTTTCTTCACCGAAAGTAAGACCAAAATCTTTATTTATCTACAATTAAAGAAAGAAAAAATAGAAAACAAATTAAATACTATTTTAAGATATATTTTGCTCGTTTAAATATATTATGCCCAGGTTTTTTATATAATAATCATATATAAATATAGTAAAAATAACTTTCAAACTCACCAAAGTATATCCCAATGCGTGTCTTACTATTGCACGACTGCACGAGACGAACATTCACAGCACAATGATCGCATTTCAATCAACTTTTGTATCTGTTGCACATATTAAAGAACTACACAATAGTCATTTTCAGCTATCTTGTTGTGCTGTTTGACAACTAAAATAGTGATGGTTGAACTTCTGGCGCGCGATTCTTCTTAAGTAACTACAGAGTAGTCATTGTTGACTATTTTGTTGTGATTTTTGTCAATAAAAATAGTCATAATGGAACATTCGGCGCACGCGATTCTTATTGAGTAGCTACGCAGTAGTAAATGTTGACTATTTTGTTGTGGTTTTTGACAATACAAATAGTCATAATGATACATTCGACGCGCGCGATTCTTATTAAGTAACTACGCAATAGTAATTTTTAACTATCTTTTATCATGGTTGAACTTTTGGCGTACGCATTTATTATTGAATAACTAAGCAATAGTCATTTTTGACAATTTACATTACTATTTCTAACTATTTTCAACTTATTTTTGTTCTTTAATAGTCATTCTGTAAATTTCGTTGAATATTATCAAATTACTAAGACAATAGTTACAAAAATAACTATTTTTTTCTCTGAGTGAAATAAGTGAAATATTTTGCTTTCTTAAGTGATACACATTCCACTGTTTATAGGATCTTCTTGCGATACTCAACAATATTCACACTTTTTTAATCTAAAAAGAACATTTATTACACCAATCCATCAATTTTATCTTTGAAAATTTAGCATCATAATTCTTACACTATATGACAGCCCCACCAATTTCTTTCAGTCGTATTCTCTTCCTAGAGGTTAGTGTATTGGCTGGTGACCCATGAAGAACAACAACATACGCCACCCATTAACAGAGGGAAACGAATGACACCTTGCAATTTCTTCACCTAAAAGAGGATTTCTGCTTGGTAGTTCAATGGACCGTTGTCAAGTCTGAGTGCTCTTGGGTTTGGAAATCTTTTTTTATAAATTAAAAAAAAAACATTGTCTTCCCTCAACTTCTAGGCAAAGTGCATAATGGTTTCAAAAAAATTATAATTTGATACAATGCCTAAAAGTAGCCGACATTTCATGCATTGGCCTCTTTATTAAAAAAACCACAAAAGGTCTCACAGCTCCTGAATCATACAAATGCAACAACACCAGTCTCAGTGATAAGTGCTCCGAGACTGGGAGGCGTGCAGATGTTCATTCAGTTCGAACACCATAGTAGGGCTTATAGGGATGTAGTAAAATTGGAAGGTAATGATCCCCTTAATCCTGATTATAAAACCGCCATGAAGGACGAGGAAGAAGACTGTAAGGAGGTGAGGTATAAATTGACAAGAAAGGCAACACAGCACTGCGACCCAAAGTCAGCGGCCGATGAAACTTCATACGAGTATCTTTATCCCCAATAAATTTATAAATTGGGAGTTAAATATGCATGTTTGTCATATAAGGAAAGCCCCTGCAAGGCCACGAATTTAAGCTGGTTTCTTACAATTTCAAATAAAAGAAATATTTATATTTCTTTCAATTAACTGATTTCAAGATTTATAGGTTTAAATTTAACAAAAAAAAGTTTCAACTCTGCTCTTTAAGCGAACACGGCAATAGTATGTAATAGTAAAACAAGTTTATATACAGCAAGTCCTCCTACCTCTTGCAGTTTGCAGTTGCGACTTGGGAGTAAGGAACCCAGTAGAATTGAAAGATATTTCCTTTTTGTTATAGAAAACTTTAACATCAAGGAATGAGCTATGACACATTTCATTGGAAGCCAAACATTGATCAAATTATCGACCTTGTGAGACAGAACCTTGTACTTAAAAGGTAGGCAATTACGATGCCGTCAACATACGTAAGTTCATAATATCTTTATTTACATGTTTATCCAACATAAATGAGCGTAATTACAATATGTCCATTATGTGTAGTTTATTTGCCAATCGATTGAGAAAGTAAAACATTTAAGATACATCTCGAACCAAGATTATGCGAGCCAATTTTCGTTAAAATACCTAGTCGCGTTACTTTGTATTTGATATGGTCGGCATAATAAGGTAGTCACGATCTCTTCGCATTACCACTCACTTTTCGGTAATTCGTGTTCATTGCTTCCTTCTCCAAGATTAATCTGTAACATTCGTCTATTCGAGGAAATGAATCAAAATGCCACTCAAGATTATGATTATCAGAAACGAGTTGCTGTTCCGCAAAAAAAGTTAGGCCGCCCAATCCAACAAAACAAAATTTAAAAGAAATAACAACTTTGGTCACAGTACAAATTATCTATAGGCAAAGCTCTGTTCACACAATACCCAACAGTATTTGCGTGCAAAATTGCATGTTGCACTTTTGGGAATGCAAATGCATTTTACACTCGAATGCACTTTCAAATGCGATTTGGGCACATGTTTTCTCCGCTAATATCCGAAACAAACGAAAGCTAAACCAACTTTATGTAGAATTACGTCAGTAACACAGAAACAGCTCCAAGCGGTTTGGTCGTCTAAAAGCGAACAACCGCTAATTACGCGGCTTTGTGGCATGAGCTGCAAGTGAACAATAATTACAAAATACACGTTAGATACGGGAATAAATAAGGCCTTCGACATCGAAGGTGTAAGAAGAAATAGTGAATGCTAAATAAACTACAAGGGAAGGGAGCAAAGACCTCAATGTTCATTATAAATGTAGGTTTCTACTATTATTAATTGCAAAGCATCTCAGATCGAGTCAATGAATAGGGAAAAATCAAAAGAAAATACAAATTGACTTTCCTTTTGTTGGTGCACATAAAGTGTCTGCAGAAAGACACATACCGTCGTCGCAATGGACAACGTTTTTACAGAATGAATACAAAATAAATATCATTTTACCAGCTTTTATTTAACTTTCAATGTACTCGTATGTATGTTTGTCCGCGTGGAACCTTGCAACTCAGTTTTAAATCAGTTATCTTTAACCAACGACCTTTCCACGCCGCCATGTCGAATCAGTCGGTTCTCGTTCGATCACCGCAATTAAACGACATAGGGCGTCGTTAGTACTTAGATGCAGGACCACTTGGGAATACCGCGTATTGTTGGCACCTCTTGCGAACGTCTGACAAACATCCAAGAGTATCAAATTGGCATGAGAAGCTTCTCAAATTTGCCGTTCGGATTCGGCGTAAAACTGTAGGTCCCCTACACTTTGCCTGAAAGTGGTTGGAGAAGCTAGGTTCTAGGCCCTGTATGGCCGTTAAGGCCTAATATTTATCTGATTGAGCTGAAATTTGGTATACACGCTTATTTTGGATGACAATGCATGCTTAGCTACCTGACGTCATTCTAATTACAATATGACAAATCATCCAAGTTGGCGGACTAGTTTCTTTGTCTGCACTACCACAGTATGGGTATCAAATGGTTTGCTGAGGAGAACACGAAAATTAATACAATGTCACATTAAATCCGGGACCATCCAAGATGTATACTATAAATCCGATATGGCGGGACCTCCAAGATGGCGGAGGATGTTTTCTGGTTTTCTGAAGTCATTAACAGTTGAATTTTAACAAAAGTATGCCTTGGTTGACTTCATACTTTGAATTGTGAAATTTGGCGAGATAGGCGTCAACAGCATTGGTTTGCAATCTATCTAGTAGAAGGATACTCCAAAATAAAATTTATTAAATGGTACTCGTATAAACGCTTGTCACGAGATTTGCATATTTTATAGGAAACATTTTCTTTCATAGAATTATTTATAATAAGTATGTCAATCAAGACTAAGAGGTAAATCTCGCGACAAGCTTTTATATCATTTAATAAATTGTGTAATACATGTACTAAATTAATTGATTTTATTTAATTTAAAATTTATTTTCTTCTTGTTAGGGCAATTAAATAAAAGTTTGTTTTTAAAAAGTTTTTTTACCATTAATTTATTTTCCATAAGCTACACTTATTCCATGGATTGAGTAGCGCTACGCTGAGCGACTAATGTCGCGATTGTTTTGCTTTAAAAGCAAACTTTTTTAGATAAAAAAAATACATCCATTGCAATAGCCAATTACACGGGCGGATTTTGTAATCTGAAATCTGATTGCCACTTTTGTGATAGTCGCTTTTAATTATCATAAAATACGGTTTGATATTTGTGAATTCGATCATAAAATATAAGTCAGAGGTTGGCAACTCTCATTGTCTTTTAATTCACAATGCACTCATATCCAGCAAATGGGGTTTATTTAAATTAAGAGTAGCACTGCAGCGCCCCAGAAGACAGCGCTTGTCATAAAATGCGACTAAGAAGACACATCGCATATAGGCAGTTCTAACATCCAGGTGAACCTAGTGACGCATTGACCATTTTGAAATTCTCTCAATACTACTGTTAATCACCGGTGCCGTAAAACGACGATCAAAAAAATCAATAACAGGAGCATAGTCCTGTCGAAATCGTCAAAAAGATGCACGCCGGGGTCATACTAATGCAATAGGACCAGCATTTGATTGGCATCAGTAGAGAACTGATCCGAAACAGGATGTTTAATAAGGGCGCCATAAGGTGTGAGGGATACGATCCCGTTTATTCGGGAATTTAATATGCCATACCTAACTTTAATTAAAACTTATTTTAAACATTTTTTTTATCAACTCCTTATTTAATTTAAAACTAACATTTTACTCAAGGTTCGTTTACACACGCAAGTATTTCTTGAACCAGTAGCCCACGAAAGTAAAACTTTCTCAAAAATAAGGATTTTGTCATTCTCATGAGAAGCTTTTCAAATTTGCGGATCGGAGTCGGACGCCGTGCGCTTCGCAGTAGCAAATAGTTGGAGAAGATAGGTCTTTGATATCGATTTTTATTGATATTTATTTTTGACTAGGGGTCGCCCAATGGTCGAAATTCGACCAATTTATTCTATAAGTTGAAAAAAACAAAGTCGACTGTTATACATATTAATCGGAAAATGAAATTTTTCGACATTGCATTCTCTGCTTTCACGTGATATAAAATTTTTCCGGCATTTTCATCAAGCATTTTCAAGTAACTTCAAGTATTTTCAAGCATTTTCAAGTAACTTCAAGCATGTCCAAGTAACTTCAAGTATGTTCAAGCATTATCAAATGCATAACATGCACAGCAATGTTGTTGTTGGTAACTTCAAGTAACTTCAAGTATTTTCAAGCATTTTCAAGTAACTTCAAGCATTTTCAAGTAATTACAAGTATTTTCAAGTAACTTCATGATATAAAATTTTTCCGTTCCGATTGGCACACAACAATGTTGTTGTTGTTGTAATTTCATCCAATTCGCTTCATTTTACCTGCTGTAATTCATAATGTGTGTTATATATGTAGATAATGTTTGTATTGTGCACTTCTATGTATTGTCCCCTACCCAAATATGTATAGTGTTGGCATATCTATGTGACGTATAATCGCAAAAATGGGTGGAAACACGTTATAGGCAACTCCGTATTAATATATAGATTTAAGTTATAGTTGCCTTATGTTAACCTAATTATAAGGCGTTTTATAAGCTTAACTTACCTTGTGTAGGCCTTCTTCTGAGGATTAATATAGACCTAAAATGAACCATGTAACAGAATTTAAATTAAAATACTCATTTTACTTAATTAAACAATCATAAAACTAATTTTAATTTATGTGATTTGACATTTTTTTTTCAATTACTCCTTTTATTTTCGTATGATGCTTCCTTTGGTCTATTTTATTCTTCGCTTAATTTAAATCATAAAGGCGCAGTGAACGGAACCTGAATAGAGTCATAATAAATAATTAATAACCAAACTTCATAGATTCACTGAGTTAAAATGATGAGCTTGCCATAAAGCGTCTAATCAAAAATCATTTTATTCATTACGGCACGTTTCCTTGGTTTTCTTGATGCTTTTTATTCCTCTTTTTAGTTAGGACTACGAACAAATTTGTAATAATAAATTCAAAGGTAGTAGTTGGGTTCAAATTCCACGGGATTTATTGTCATTTCGAGCCGTAAGTAGTTTCAATTTTCGCCTCTCATGTCTTTAAATTTGTTCGGCATAAGTTTTGAATTAGACAGTGCAAGATGCACCAGCATGTCTTTCCAATGCCAAATGTCTGACATTTCGAGTGCACCTTAATGTTGTGTTCTTGTCTTGGGCATTGCAGTCATTTCTGCGTCGCTTAAGCTTTTTTCGGTTTTCCTCAGATGGTCTGGCCTTATATGACGGAAAGCTTACCTCTGTTTTAACCTGATGGCCCCTTTGCAGCTTGAGTCCCACAACGCATTTGCCTTAGGTTTGATACTCTTTATCCTATTAGGGATAAAGAATTTCAGATGCTTCTCCTACCCAAATATTACAAGTGCACACGTGATCATTAAACGGCAGTTTTAATATCCACTTTAATGCAGCAGCAACGAAGTGGGATGTGGTAACAGGGATTATCCAACGCTGTAAACTTCTCGGTTTATTTTCTTCTGTTTTTCCCCCCGCACTGGTACAATCACTTGATGATTTTTTTTCCTTTGCTCTAACAGAAGTTAAATATCACACGATGTCGCGGCGAGTACAATAATTTTCCTTTTTACAACGAAAAACTAAGCAAAAAAAAAAAATAAAAAAAAGCTTTGTAGCGGAGGCGAGCGCGAGTCCGAAAAGCAACACATGCGGTTTTGTCGGGATGCAGGCAGCAACTCCCTTCTTATTAAGAACCCAATTTAGAGTCCAATGTCCATGCCTCTTTTATTGATTGATGGTCCCTTTACTCCGGTAATCGCCAGGCCTGTCAAATCATGGATTTGCATTCACACCTTTGGGATAGCTTCAAAATGTCCAATGTGTTGGACTTTGGCTCACCTGATTGTTGAAATTTACTAGATGTTATGTCCCAGTTGTCGCCTTTTAAGACAATCGCTAATTTCTGGGTGGCGCTGCAGTGATATGCAGGAAACCTTTTATCTTTTCCTTTACAATAAAAGAACGAATCCGATACAAACAAAAAGTTTTAAAATACAGAGCAATTTGTTTTGCAGTGCTTCCCAAATGTTTATTTTTTTTGCTAATGAACATGTCCGCAAAAATAACATAATCTTATCTAGCTTACTTCGTAAACTGTCGTAACGGCCGCGACGCCTTTACGAATCTATTTCATCAATAATAATATGAAAAACTTACCCGAGCAGAATAAATTCTTTCATAGATAAATTTTATCAACTTAAACGTAAAGTTTGAGATAATGCACACATTTTCGATGCTCCCACGAAAACTCGACAAATCTACAGCAAAATGATGGCCTACTCGCTACCAGCACCGCCCCAAAAACCAGTGCCACTTCAACCCCCTCCTATAAAATTTCAAATCATCTCAACAAGCAGCTTTTGTTAACTGATGAGTTTCCGGATGCTAAGTTCTTTTGAGCAGAAATTCAACAAGTCATCGAAGATTGCGAGCAAAATAAAGCCTCAGAAAAAGTACTGATTGATTACGACAAAGAGCATTTTTGAGTCAGCAGATATTCTCAAAAAATATTTGCATTTCCACTGCTAAAGAAAGTATCATTGTCGATACATTGCCATTTCTTTGTTCAATACAATGGATAACTGTTTTCCAGTACCAGCCCCCCTCCCCTCATAACGGATACCAACATACTTTGTGACACGCTTGTAAACCACCAAATGTATCTTCTCTACTTCTGACACAGTGGCCAATAATTAAAACAAATTAAGTATTAATGGACTTCGTATTTATACTAATTTGTTATTGGGCATTACAATACTGGAACGGCCAACTGACATCATGCTGCGTTCATCCCTTATATCATCCAATAGTAGTGAATTTGAGTAGTAGCGCAATCAATGACGAATCGAAACAACCTGTACACAAAACTTAAAGTGTTCATTTTTAAGAACTGAAAAAAGTATTCGCTCAAAAGTACGAAACTTATAAAAAAAACATAGGGACGGGCTACAGTCCGCTTAGGCGAACTGTTGGATACCCTATTCTTATTCCTATCCCTCATAAGTGGGCGTGACAAAAGTCTAAGTATGGTTGAATTGTTAAGAACGCTCTACATATTTTGTTATATAACATTTAAAGGATTTTATCAAAAAAAAACGCTCCCTAGCTCAAACTTGGGTGTTTCAATAAAATTGTTTTATTTAATTGTGGGCGTGTCAGTAGGCGGATTTAAAAAAAATTAACACATGAGAATAAAGGGCCCCTAGAGAGTATATATTATAAATTTCAGCTCCCTAGCTCAAACTTTGAATTTTCAAAAAAAAAAAATTAATTGTGGGCGTGTTAGTGGGCGGATTTTGAAAATATTTACACATGAGCATAAAGGGCCCATAGAGAGTATATATTATAAATTTCAGCTCCCTAGCTCAAACTTTGGATTTTCAAAAAAATTGTTTTATTTATTTGTGGGCGTGTCAGTTGGCGGATTTTTAAAATTGTTCTATCCCGAGCAGTTTTAGGAGTCATAGATCATATATAAAAAATTTCAGCTTTCTAGCTCAAAATTCGTTTTTTTCCAAAATTTTGTTTTTTTTGAGTTTGTGGGCGTGTCTGTGGGCGGATTTCAAAAATTCGTAAACTTGATTATTTGGGGACCCTAGAGAGTTTATGGTTAAAATTTCAGCTCTCTAGGTCCAGTTTAAAGAACTAATTTTTGCCGACAGACGGACGGACATGGCTAGATCGACATTACTATCGATGCTGATCATAAATATATTAATTTTTAGGGGTCTACGGGCAATATTAAGGTATGTTACAAACTATGCGTCAAAATTAATATACCCTTAGAATAGGGTATAAAAATTAATGGCGTCACGGAGCTTTTTCGGATGAGAAGAAGTTTAATTTTGATGGCCCTGATGGGTTTAATTATTACTTCCACGATGTGAGGAAAGAAGAGCGATTTTTAGCGCGGCATCATAGTCGACAAGGTGGTGTTATGGTATGGGGAGCAGTTAGCTATTATGGCACTGTTGAGCTTGATTCAAAAACCTCAAAAATTACTGCATTAAGTTTTCCCAAATTTTGAGACATTTTTGGACCCATAAACTGAACTTTTCAGTAGGGCAACGCCCCCATCCACACGGCGCGCATAGTAAGAAATTGGATAGAGGAGCAGAATATGAAATCGCTTCAATGGCCGCCGTACTCACCGGACCTGAACCTTATAGAAAACCTTTGGGGATGGCTAGTACGAAAAGTTAAGGAGTCTGGCCGTCAGTTTGAGGACAGAGAATACCTTATTGCCGCCATTAAATTGACCTGGAGGGAAATTTCGCTGGACTACATAAAGAGGCTGTACGATTCCATGCCGGATCGAATTTACGAAACTATTACGAATAAAGGCGGCAGTACCCACTACTAAAATTAACCAATGAAAACCTATTTTAAGAAAAACTTGTTTCATTTAATCCCAATAAATTTTATTTCCAATTTCAATATTTGTGTCTATTCAGTTGACGCAAAATAAAACTGCATTTTTCCATAGTGAATGCTTTGCAAGGGAACCAGGAAAAAAATAGCGGTACTTTTTGAAATATTCTTTCGGATTTATTTTGTCAACATCATACGCAAACAGTTTAAATCATCAAATGATATATTACGGCACAAGGTTTTGAAAAAATGGACAACGTAGCTTAGAAAATGTTTGTGCTTATTCAGTTGAAGCAGAGTGTATATTCGAGGAAATTATTCATTTAGAAGTCCTTCACAATACTGTTGCCACCTGTATAGTATTTTAACGTCATCCACAAGAAGCAGCCCTTGAGCATTGTTTATGAACTTTGGCGAACGGATTTCTTGGGCATTCCTCCTTCTCTGAGCGGCAATTTTGAAAATGGTTGTACGCCTGTTGAAGCTGGTTTGACGGATTTCGTGGACAGCCTGGTTTCTATCAGCAGCGGAAGACATATTTGAGCGCACTTTCTTTTTGCAAGGTCTGTATTCGAATTCGATGCAAGCTTTTTCATCTCCATTATTAGTGGAGCACCTTGAGTAAGCTTTGAATGCCGCTTTCTTGTCGCTCTGCACTGCTTTAGCTTCATCTGTCCACCACCATGTTTCTTGCCGTATTGAAAGCGTCCTTTTGAAGTCAATGGCCTAAAATTTACATTGTGCGCAAATCGAGTTTGTCTGTTTCTGCTAAAGCTCATTTAAAAATGAAAAAAAATGCCCAAAACACCATTCAAATATTTCTATATTTTTCACACCCAGCAAATGTTAACGTTCAACAAGAAGTCAAGTTAAATGTCCCTTTTATGGGATGTTTTATTGCAAAACGATAAAATATACCTAAACGTTGCTTAACGATACCGATTAAAGTGTCCAGTGATTGACTGGAAGTAAGCCTACGATTTCCTTTTATTGATTTTTTTTTTGTGTTGCGAGATTTGTGTTGCTTCCACTAGCTCTTGAATGGACAACATGAGCAGCAGCGCAGCAACAAATGCAAATCAATCAAAGTTGGAACTTGGACAAAGTGGTACCCCCTTTTCTTCGACTGTACGTATTTTACCATTTCATCATAGCGTTAAAAATTTTGGCAAACAAAATGTCTTTCCCCGCATGTGCACACATCCAAGGATATTTATCAATGGGACCTTTTTACAAAGTCATCGGTTTTCGTACGACCTCCATTTTCTAAGTTGTTTCAAACCGGAACTAACGGTGGGTGAAACGGGCGATCTAATCGATTTTGCGTGTCCAGTCACCATTTGTTATCTCACGCGGGTCGACAAAGTAACTGCATATCATAAATTCTATCGAAAGGACACTCTTGTTTCATTTGCAATGAAAAACAAAAAGTTCTGTCGGCAAATAACTAACTAACGTTTTAGCGTTGCATCGGCAGTGACAGCGGACTTGAACGATAAATTTAAGGTACCCGACCTACCTTCTTAACCTGCATTGTATTTAACTATGTGAATGAATTGTCCTTTATTTTTTTCCTTCTTAGAGGAAAGGGATATAGCATATGGAATAGGAATATAGTCAATTAAATATACGACTGCAATTTATGCTGTGCGCTTTAAAAGTGACAATGGCCGTTTGTCTATAATTGTAATTTAGGATACAGTACCTATGTATAAGAATATATGCATTAAAGATATACAATCTAAATAAAAAACATATTTCTCGGAAATTATGCATGCGGGAACTTGCTACTTTAATATCAAATAAACTGTAATTGTGGGGTGTCATATTTGTGGGGGAATTGTTTTAACATTTCCATTCTCATACCCCTAGGCAAACGGCATTTGTGGCAAGTGCTATACATACATTTAAATTAGAATATAGAAACTTAAAAAGGACGAAAACATTTTTCCTGTCGACAACTTCATAGGTCGTTAGATTTATTTTCCCTTTTGTGTTGAGTAATTGCTTTGTGCTGTTGGGCGGAAGTTGGGTTACGGTAAAAGTTACGATGGAACAGGTTTCGGTATGACAATAAATTAAGCAGTTTTGTGATATTTAAATTAGTGTCAGATAATATTCGAAACGCTACTGAGGGTGAAAAGCCTACTTTCAATAATGAAAAATCTGTCCCTACTAATTACATACAACATGGAGCATGAATCAGAGAAAGATCAACGTGCAAAGATTCATTAAGAGAAATGGTCTACACAATGGCAATATGAATGTGTATACGCCCTTAGGATATTTGTAGCAATTTATTAGGTGCAAACAATCCGAACTGCGGCCCGTTATATTTGGATTCGATCTGTTCTTAAATACGGGATGAAAGAGCATATCTTATTAGTAGGGATGGCGACGGTGTAGAGGCTTGTGACCCGTGCGGTGCAGGTTCAATCACCATGGGGAACAACAACATTCGCCTTCCATTCTCCAGCCTCTACACCAAAAAGGAGGATTTCTGCCTGGTAGTACAATGGACCGTTACCGAATCTAAGTGCTCTGGGATTTGAATTTCCTTTTTTATATAAAACAAACAAAAATGTCATATTAGTTTAACTACAAACTTTTTTGAAATATTCAGCTTGAGGTGTACCAAAGTAGCATGTAATTGTATACTTACTTACTTAACCGACTTAAAGAGCTTCTGCCTGCGACCCTGCAGCCTAACATCCTCTGTGATCCCGGGCACGAAGTTGTCCTTACCAAGCGCTCTTGCATCGGCTAGGGATTGGTCTTAAAAACGGAGTTTTCGTCTGCCTTCTCGAACCTGGGGGCTGCGAGTCGAAGACCATCTGGCGTTGTCCATTCTTTAAGTTGTTTAGAACAACAAACAATGAAGGATTCTAAATTCTATACCTCCATACAAATAAGTGTATAAACAAATTTGTTTGAGCACAAAATTGCTCTAGCTACTTCAAAAACATCGCCAATAAGTTTTTGTCAGGTAAGGACTCTAAGTCTTTTTGTGCAAATGTCCGTATTTTAGGTGAGTGTAAAAATAATGTACCGTGCGTCATAAATTAGTGTTGAAACTCTTGCTACTTTTCTTGAAGGAGTTTTATTGGAGGACCCCGATCAGAAAAGCATTGGTTTTGCCCCTCCGGATATCAGTAGTGTAGATCTCGCCTCGAGAATAGATTTGCTAGGTGCTGCTTGCAGCAACAAACAAAATAATGGTACTGTATCGATTGCCAACGACCTTGCCACGTCGGTTCTCGTTCGATCACCGCAATTAAACGACATAGGGTGTGGTTACTACTTGGATGGGGGACCTCGTGTTGTTGGCATCTCTTGCGAACGTTTGACAAACATCCAAGAGTATCAAATTGTCATGAGAAGCTTCTCAAAATTTGCCGTTCGGATTCGGCGTATAACTGTAGGTCCCCTCCACTTCGCATGAAAGTGGTTGGAGAAGCAAGCTTCTAGGCACTGTATGGACCGTTAAGGCCGAATATGTATGTATGTATGTATCAATTATTGCAAAAAAAAGGAATCCCTTTAGCGCACGCTAATTATAAAAAAAATACCTCACAATAATGAAACCAAATAAGGCGTCTGAACCAGATGGAATGGAATAGAGTTCTACAAGCATTCTTCTTCAGAATTTATGGATGAGGTATTACCCGAAAGTTCATAACCTCCTCATTTTGCGTTATTTTTAAAAAAAGATGATCCGTGTCGAATTATAGAGGGATATCGGTTCTAAATTTCCTGAGAAAAAATATAACTAAAACCACAAAATATAAGATAATGGTGTTTAGAAAACAAAACCTTGTGGGCAATTACAAGAAGATAATTGCTCGTCTTCTTTGTGTTCGGCCATCGCTTATCCGATTGGTTGAAACTTTATAGATCTGTTTGTTGGCATTTGCGGCATAGTTTCTGATATATTGCAATCTTCGTTTAATGTTCCATCAACATACAGGGTGGTGCACGAATCGTGCTACAAAAACAAAACGTTGACATTTTTTTACTATGTGAGTAATCGGCTTATTTTTTTTATTTGGCAGGTTACTATTAAGATTTATTAAAATAAATGCTTAGGACACTGAAAAGATGATTTGGATATTGCAGCGGTACCATGCTTTGCAGTCCTTCATTTTCGTCCAAATTGAATTTAGGCGGGAGTTTGGCGGCACTCCCCCGAGTAGAATCTGGAAGCATCGCACGAAGACCGTACCATCGAGATCGTTATGTTCGTGTTCAAGACACAATTGCTGCTGTAGCACGGTCAATTCAGGCAAATCAAAGCGTTTCCACACCAAACATATCGGCGCAAATTATAGTTAGCAGACGGTCATTACAACGCATAATTCATGTTGATTTGAACTTGTTTCCGTAAAAAAATTAAAATGACCGATGAAAACAACAGCTTGATAAATTGCTTGTTATGTCTGATGAGGCTCAATTTAATCTAAACATCAATGTAAATAAGTTAATCAAATAAAAAAATAATCCATGAGACGGTATTGCGCACAGAACGGGTCACTATGTGGTGCGCAGTTTCATCAAGGTGCATTGTTGGGAAATACTTCCTTGAAGAAAACGGTGTAACAGTAACTGTCAAAGGGGACCTTTATTTAATGTTGAAGGAGTTTTTTTTTTACCCAGAACTGCGCCGAAGAAGTATCAACAATTTCAACAGCATTTGGTTCCAGCCTACATAGCCAGACCGGTTATGACGAAGCTCCAACGAAAACTCCCAAACAAATTAATATCCAGAAACTCCACTTTCCGCTGGCCCCCAAGGTCACCTGACCTGACTCCATCAGACTTTTTTCATGGGGTTATGTCAAGCAAGAGGTGTTCAAAACGAAACCAAGTAATTTGACTGAATTGAAGCAGTCCATTAAAACGATAATTGTGGCGATCCCGACTTCAACCCTTCAGGCCGCAATGAATAATTTTCTGATCAGGTGTCGCATATGCGTGGATGAGCATGGAGGTCATTTAAGGTCTATCATCTTCAAAAACAATTAGTTATATAAAATAAAATAAAATTTCCTAAACAATAAAAAAAAAATGAATACATTGATTAAAAAAATTGTTATTTCAATTTCTTATTGTAGCACAATTGGTGCGCCACCCTGTACAAAAGGTGGCGCGCGAGTATGAAGAAGACTTCAAAGTCAAATATAAAAGTTCTTCTTTTACTGTTTGGAAAGAGGAAAATAATAAAAAAAAATCAATCAATGAATCATGTTCTAATATGTTGGATCTTGGAAGTCCTAACTAACAATAACAATAATATGTCTTACATGCAAATCTGCCTGATTTGTATGGGTGTATCTGCTTCTTCTAAATTACAAAAGAATTTTAAAAGGCATTGCAACGCTCCCCGGGCATAAGGAAGTGCACGAGAGATAAGCGGCTCATCCACAGAGAGGCGTCGCCAATGCTCATGAGCTTAGTACCTCAATAGCGAAGAAGCAAAAATTCGATACGGAAAAGCGTTTCGCCGAATTTTGGTGGCTTGTTGAGTGGGGAGGGGTCGACATGCCCTCCCAAGACAGTGCATTACTCTACGTAACATCCTCTTAGTTTATAAGTTAGACTAAGTCAGCTAGGCTTTTTCTGGGAGAGGCCGGGATCGCCAAACTTGTGGTGGTGCTTCCGGGAAGTGACTGACGCTGTATGGCGCTGTAACATTACAGTTAAATATATTTTAGTCCATAAGATCTGTCAATAAATCAATTGATTGTGACTCAATCAGTTTCCAATCATCAATTATTTTCATCCTTGAACACCAATTGGCGAATTGCACTCCAACAGCAAATGCCCTACACAATCCAGTAAGTTGTTCTTTTATAATATAATTTAACAATTTCTTATTAAAGAACAAAATATTAACTCGTAATCACTACAAAATCAGCAAGAGGAAGTGGGATGTCCCTTTTCCAATTAAACTGCAAAAACATCAGCCATACACAACAAAAGGCACAGACAATTTACTCAAACATCAACAAAAACAAACAAATCAATAGCTAAGCTAACATTGAAAGGAGAGATGGATAGAGCAGTCATGGAATGATGAGGCAAATAAAAAAAGGAAAAATGAAAAATATAATCTCAAAATCTATACGTCCATGATTCGGATGAACTGATACTCACACCAATAAATGAAACGAATAAACGAACGGACATATCAAATCCTTGGAGTATTTAGTAAAGCAATCATCAATCGATTGCGATGGATCCGCGCGAAGGATACTCTAAACGAGATGGAAGATAGCTTATCACACCATTCATGAGTGGTATTCCTACTACTATACTGCTATATATACTATACTGGTATACTGCATAGGTACATACATCTACGGATATGTACATATATTATATTTTTGTGCATAACTGTCTATAGGTATCTACGTCAATCTGATGAAGAGTCGAAGGCATCCGGGTGGAAGGGAAAAAGTTAGAAGGATTTTTATGTTACAAAATATTTTCCTCCGAATGAGACAGAATGATTAAAATTTCATTCAATTCACTGATGAGTTTTGTTCATCTGAGTCATGCACAAGCACAACAGCGTCGCGTCGGAAATAAGTATTACTATGGTATTTTGTATGTATTTTATATTTTGTTAGTCAAACATTTAATAAAAAAACGAAAATCTTAATCAAAGATGGTACCGCAAGCATCAATTCCAGATGTCATTGGAATTGATGCTTGCGGTACCATCTTTGATTAAGATTTTCGTTTTTTTTTTATAAAATTAAGAATTATTAAAATGTTCTATTTTTCGAAAAGGTGTCGGTCTCATGTCAAACTATCAATACATTAACATAGGCATCAGTCACGGAACTTACTATCGGATTTTAATTTTTAATAATTTAGTAACGGTTCTTGTCTTGTCTGCTCCTTGCCATTAGGCAAAATTTAAATGGCGATGGAAATCTATATAGGTATAAAGTTAAAGTTCTTGCAATAGGATTTTTGCTTTGCTGACTATGGGGCGCAGTAACCAACGACCATACCACGTCGAGTTAATCGGTTCTCGTCAGATCACCGCAATTAAACGACGTTGGGCGCGGTTAGTACGTAGATGGGGGACCGTTTAAGAACAACCGCGTGTCGTTGGCCAGTCCCATCTACAGTGTTGAGGTAGATAATACATACGTGGTATCACAATGGACCTAAATTGGTCTAAGTTCTGCCGACAGCCACATAAACCTAACCTAACCTATGGGGCACAGTAATCCAAGAGGATCCAACAGACAAGAGGATACAAAAATAAGTATGTATCCGAACCGCAAAATTTTAGAAGCTTCTCATGAAAATTGATACTCTTGGATGTTTGTCGGACGTTCGCAAGATGTGGAGCTGAGGAAAAAACTATAGATATTACTTGGCCCCGCGTGATTTGAACCGGGGACCTTTCGATTAGCAGTCCAACACTTTTCTTATTTCCTTTGATTTCATTTGTACTAATTATTTGCTTGTATCAAAGTACATACTAGACAAACATTAATAAATCTAACATAAAACTAACAGGATACTTATTCTTAATTTTTGGTCCTTATGCGCTCCGAGCTTAATTATTATCTTATAATTATTGCCTTTCGGCGTAAAAACTATTTTACGAACTAATCTAATACATATATGTATCCATCAAGAAAATTTGTAAAACTCGGCATCATTATTAAAATTGTATTGTTAATATAAAACAGATTACAAACTACCTACTTAACTTACTATAATTACTTAACGTATTTTAACTATAATTAGGATTTTCAGCTCTCGTTGCCTTACGCAACAAAGGGTCAAAGCCCAATTGCTTTGCGAGGAAGCGTCACCGCAAGTTGGCAAACCCGGCCTCTCCCAGAAACGCCCTTGCTAACTTCATCTTACTTATTAACTAAGAGGATGTTACCCTTCCCTTAAACAAGCCACCAAAATTCGCTGAATTGCTGTTCCTTATCGAAAGTCCAACACACTTACCCCTGAGCCACTATTTCTCATTGTCTTTCGTAGATCATGGAAAATCTCTTCTCAGTTGAAACAAAATATATCTGCTTTTGGCAACTACTGGATTCTCAATGTTTTTGTGAAGTCTAGGTCATTAAATTCTATTGACTTTTCAGCACTCTCAGAATTGTAAGACACTGGATGGTTCGAGGAAGATAGTCAATCATGAAGTCCATGTTTATATTTCTAAGCTCAATATTTTAAAATGGCTTTTGCACAAGTGCAAGAAACCGAGGTTTTGCAATTTCAAACGATGATCCAAGCGAGATGGAATAGGCAATTTGACCTCATATCGATCTGTCGGCAAAAGTTGCGTATTTTCAAAAAAAGTTTTTCGCACAATTGTTGTTCTGGTGTGAGAATTTTGTTTATTTCTCCGGGAATTTTTTTCTTCTGATTACCAGAATTCCTGAACAGTTGTGTTCAGAGATGGTAATACATCGGATTGGCATATCATGTTACCAATTCTTGTATATGAACTCGAACATTTGGGGTATTTTCCAGATACGATCCAACCGAGCAGCATCTTTTGAGTGCTTGGGAATTCGGGACCTTCTTTAATTTGGCCAACTTACAACAATTCGAACAATGTTTCTGCTCCCAGTAACAAATCAATTTTTTGTGGCTTGCAGAAACATAGGCCGGTCAATTCAATATTGCGTGGAATGTTCCACTTGACGGTGTTTATAGCATGATCAGGTTGATATGCTGATATTGAGCTCATGACCCAATAATCTGCCGAGAAGGAATGATCATTCAACATTTGACAACTGCATGCAATTTGTTGTTGACTGTGGCGTCTGCTTTTAAAATCCCAAAGACTTTTCTTCTTTCCACAGACTTAACCTCTGCGAGCCCGAATCTAGGTATATTAGCCAGATGTTGTTCTTATTTGCACAACAGCTGTAGCGAGGATAACTTGGTCAGTCGAAGTGGATGCAAGCATGGCTTGGGAGGTTGAAGGTTGAGGCGTGCTATTGAAGGTTCTTGCATATTGATGTAGCAATGAATGATGTGAACGAGTGCAAACACTACACCGACTCAGTTTGCATTTTGTAACTGTGTGTCCTTTTGGAAGGCACTTAATGCAGGTCAGAACATGCTTCGCAAACTCCAAACTTTGTGACACAGGGCGTGCAGTAAACGACTGAAATGCGATCAATGGATTTGCAAAAAAAACATTTTCCTTTCGTTTTATTGTTGGTGAAACCCACAACATAGAAGTTACGCTGAGTATCACGAACTGTGAGTCAAAATTAATATACCCTAAGAATTGGATACAAAATAAAATGGCGGACTTAAAACTCAGCTATAATACATAATTATCTATACTGAAGCTAATGGGAATGACAATAACCTTTACTGCTGTCAAATGCTTAATATCGGTATAGGACTGCTTAACGTTGCTGGCAAAAATTTATAGTGAACCTCACTTTAAGAGTTTAGCTTCACACTGGTAAAAGCCAACTTTAAACTTTAAAGCCTGCTCTTAATTTTTCTTACTCTTAATTTTGCTTACTTTTGTCACAAAGGTGACTGTTCTGAGTAGGAGAATACAAATTAAAGAGAAATCCACCCAAGATCCACGGCCAATCAAAACAAAATCGTTCTACCTACCCAATTACCCCAAATAAAGCACTTCAATATTGATGTGTACATGCAAAGTTATAATCAGTTAGAAATGAATGTAGTGTTCTTCGCATAGTTGGTAGATACAATCTTACTTAACAATTCGTATGCGGGGCGTATGGAACAAATTTAAAACTTTTCGTAATTCTGTTAGAAAACCAACGTCTCGAAATGGACAAAGACCCTCAACTCAAAGCTACGCACACTTTTAGGGAAAGGATTATAGAAAGGATATCCAACAGTTTGCCCAAGCGGACTGTAGCCTTTCCATTAGTTTTACTCTGCGACTATCTCCTCCCAAATGATAATCTCCTAATGTACCTATTTAATAAATCTAGAACAAGTAAGCAAAACTTTAAAAATAAAAGTCCGCTTACAAAATCAAAACCACTCACTGCCATGCAATTATTGCGTCTGGTTATAAACACGTATATCGTATTATCTTATATCCAAGCCCGTCCTTCTGTTTGTTGGTGGTTCAAAGAATTGTGGACCTATCCGACTGTTATGACGGTTAATAATCCAGACACGCAATCATCAAAATAAACGTATGCGGGCGGGCTGGCGATGGGTGTTGGTGCGTTGCAAAATCCGATTTGTTTTATTCGTGTAGCTGCGGAGTAATTGAAAAGGATAGATTTACGCCACTTGGCCCTCTCGCCAACATAACGATTGCATGCAATCAATTTCCATTCAAACTGCATATTTTTCTGCTTTGTTCAGAATTCTATACACTGAAGCGTCGTCGTTGTCATGACAAATCAAAAAATTACAGATCATCACAGATTATGACAATATAAGCTGGTTTCGACAAGCAGTGGAAAGCCTCAGTTACATCAAGGAGCTTTGGAAGGACACATCAACCGAAAAAAGGAACACACTGAGTGGCAGCATCCAATATATTGTACAAATGAGATGAATAAAGCGGGGGCATATGAATAAATTAATTAAACAGGAAAACGTGCCGCCTTTAATCATTGACAACCCTTCTTAACGAGTATGTGGTTAAACACCCTTATGCTCACTCTACAGATAGCCTCTAAAGGATGTGGATGTGGACAGCCTTCTAAAGCATTTTCATGGACCTCGGTACGTTCGAGTTAGGGTAAAAATGTACCGTCAATTAATGTCAATATTTTTCCGGACTATGAATCCTTTGCTTGCTTCCATCAATTTGAAGTATTGGTTTCATGAAAGTACTTCAGCCATAGCTATATAGCTGATTGCCTGAAAATAAAAAAATAGGGGTCGTACGTAGCCAAAGAATTCGTTCGGTATAATATAAACATTTTATTTTAAAATTTAAAACATACATCAAAGGATCAGGTAAGTCAATTTATGTTTTCTTGGCTCAAAACATTTTACCGAATCAAATATGAGTACATTTTGAATTATCAGTCGGATGAGATATTAAGTACGTTCGCATGCTAATAAGCAATCGTTAATTTATATAAATTTTCGTGCAAAATTAAACCCGTTCGTGTACTGAGAAAATTGTAAAAACATGAACGAAAGTAAAATGAAGTCTCGTTCATTTTTGTCCACACAGAAGGTCCGTTCGCGTACTTTTATTTTTCCGAAAACTGCCAAATATCTAAAATCGAGAGAAAATCCTCTCATTCCAAAGAAAAGTACGCTAACGCTTATTTGCGTTAAAAGATGAAAAATGTTAAAGTTTGAAGTATTGTGAATGCGGCGTCAAACTATAATAGTCGATTTAGCGGTTCTTCAATCTCGAATTTGGAATTACATATTTTTATCTAAAACTGTGTGAAAACGATATCATTTTAAATGAACTATTAAGTGAGAGTGAGGATGAATTTGAATAGTAAGTTCCGCAAGGCCAAGTAAACAAATATCACAAATATTTTGATATGACAAATATTTTCATTTGACAAATATTCTCATTTGACAGTTTTAATTTATGTAATTTCCGAAGTGCTAGGTCCGTTCGCGTACTAATATGCAAACCTTAATTTATATAAACTTTCGTGCGAAACTACACAAACGCATTCGCGTTTTGGGGAAAATGCTAAAAAGATGAACGAAAGAAAAATGTACTTTCCTTAATTTTCCTTCACGCAGAATTTCAGCTTAAAACTGTCAAATGATTAAATCCTATGCGTTTGAAGCAAAAAAAACAGGGGTTGCTTCTTCTCAAGCTAAACTTTGACGTTTTTTATCTTTTTACCCAAAAGCGGTCGGAGAAGCATTCTCCCTCCCTCCTTTCCATTTTTCTAAACGTAAAGTACAAAAGTACATTTTTCTTTCGTTCATCTATTTACAATTTTCTCAGTACGCGAACTAGTTTGTGTCGTTTCGGTAGAAAGTTTATATAAATTTACGTTTGCATATTAGTACCCGAACGGACCTAGAATTTCAGCTGAAAACAAAATGAAAACTGTCAAATGAATAAATATTTGTCAAATCAAAATATTTGTTATATTCGTTTACTTGGCATTGTGGAATTTTTTGTAAATATTGTTTTCTCCCATTCATTGACTATGGCAGAAGAAAAAGTATTTGTTGAAAGTTGTCCAAAAATAATTGCAAATAATCGCAAATTCGAGATTGAAGAAACGCGAAATTCGAGTATATAACTTTGACGTCTCATTCACAACACTTCAAACTTTGACGTTTTTCATCTTTTTACGCAAAAGCATTCGCGTAGCAAATTGTTTTTAAAACTTAAGTCGAATTCAGTTTTTTTAGTCAACGCGTGAACATTTTCGACGGCAAAAAACCTGAAGTGGCCTAAGCTTTTTTGCTGTTGCCTTTAAAAATTAACCGAAGCTGTTTACCTAACGCATTGCACTGTGTTAACGACTTAAGCTTTCTTACAAATATTTTTATCTTTCCCATTTTTTTTTGTTTGGACCTTTGTGAATGACCATGTTGCCACGACAAACAATCATACGTGTCTGTTTGTTGACACATACTAACGTAAAATTTAATTTGTATAAAATTATGTTGTGCAGTTGCTTGCAAGCTGACATTTTCCCTTGGGTACATATATATTGATTGGAGCACCCCCCGGCCGGCCATGAGTAAGATGGTTGAAACGCAACCACACTCAGTAGCTAAATATAATTATTATGTACGCTGGTGGCGCTTCACGGCACCGGTTCAAAGTTCTTGTCGTATTTGAATAGAATGGGGTTTTGGTGTTACCATGGCAGAAATCGCACTTCCGCAAAGCAAACAGTGGCAGTCCTTTCTCAATTTCAGTGGGGTGTGACGGAAGCAACTTAAAGCAGAATATATAATCTGCAATTTTCTTTATACAGGGTGTTTCAGCGCAGTGAACCATTTTTATATGGGATGCTATTTCTATTCACAGTTAATGAATGGTGCGTCACGGCACAAAAGATCTCTTAGGTCGAAGTGCCCCCCCCCCCCCCCCCCCCCCTCTTTAAATCGCCACGGCGAGCCAGACGTTTAAAAAAAAAAATGGTGCGGCAACATAATATCCTGGAAATGCGTCATTCAGGATGTAGGGGCCGTAGTGAGGCGGGAGTGGTACCATTCGACAGGCAGTGTTCTGAAGCCTTGCTTCCTTGCAGGTCAGTCGCCATCGTACGCTATTGGAACAGTGAGGAACTTGCGTTTGCTGTCGAGGCCTACTTTTCGATCGGATGTTCTGTGATTGCAACCCAGCGTGCCGTCCTAAATAGCTTCAATATAGCCCCTTTGGACCCTATCCCGGGCCGCAAATCAATTGTTACATAGTTATATTCGTTCAGACAAACCGCGAATGTGACAAGATGAATAACTGGAGTCCCTCGGCTTATCAGATCTTCTAAGAACATTGAGGAAGTGATGGCTTCAATACCGAACTGTTTGTTTTTAGGACTTGACGAATAAGTTTGGTTCCAACAGGATAGTGCAACGGCTCCCACTTAAAGAGCATCAATCGCTGTTTTAAGGGGACCACATCCCGGAGCGCCTGAAATAATCAATAAGGAGCGATTTGGCGTGGCCAGCCCGCTCACCCCTGCTATGCTGTTAAGGATTATGACATATGTCAAAAATCGGCTTATTCATGGTTAGGAAAATGAGGGACAGGGGGGGGGGGGGGATTTTCAAAACTGTGTAGAACAAAACTTTGGACAAAAAAACAAATTCTGATCCATAAAATGGGCATTTTGCGTTTTCAAAAAAAATGATGTTGCCGCACCCTTTATTATTACCCAGAAGAAACAGCAGACGTAGCGCTACCAAAAGTAGTAAAAGAAGAAGTAGAAAGAAATAAAAAAATAGTGTCAAGAGAGTGGGGAAAACAAATCTTTAATTGAAACTGGACTCGGCTTTATTTGAATCCGAAATCCCTCGCTTAGTAGTCCAACGCACTAACCACTGAGACACTGGGCCCTCAATCAAAAGTCATGCACAGTCGTCGTTTTTCTGAGTAACGCAAAACACAAAAATATAGGGATTTCACAATTTTTGGATTTTAATGGTGCTCGGTCTACAAACGAAATGGCGGCATGACGTTTATTACGCCCAGGTTTTGCTGACCCCAATAAAAGTGTTTTTTACAGCTCATACCCCGATATCAAACTATTGGTTCACTTTCCTTATCAGAAGAAGATGTCATCAAATCACTTGGAAATAAATGCAGTTTTGGTGTTGGCAGAATTCCACCTATAATTTTGAAAAAGTACTGCAATTTTCTTTTTTATTCCACTTTCAACAATATTCAACCTATCTATTTCCTTCACAAATGGAAAATTGATTTCATAACTCCAATCTTCAAATATAGTTCCCAAAGATTTGATCAAAAATTACAAACCTATTTCCAAAATTTCAACTATACCAGAGTTGTTGGAAAAATTGCCAAAGGAAGATGTAATCAAAACCACAAAATGTGTGTGATTAAATTTGGCTAATAGTTAGATTGAGTAAATCTTCAACCTTACAATTCAAAGTCCTTAGTGGTGTACCGCAAGAATGTCATCAGGGTCCCTTACTTTTTGTTTTATTTACAAATGAACTTCCTTCATTTATTAAATCTACTAACTTTGTAGGATATTCCGATGATTGATGCACCAGGAACACACATATGAGATCTGAATTTGTTCTTCGGAAATAGACATAGAACAGCGTATGCTCAAAATGAACCTTTCTGATGCTGCCTGAATGTAGATTTTTTTTTTTTTATTTTTAAATTTAAATCATTTCTTTTCAGATTTCAATTTTTGTTTTTTAAGTTTCCAACTTAAGCATCTGTTAATATTTAATATATCTATGATTAATAAATAAGTAAATAAGAGATGGAACTTAACCTGAGTATAATGTATAAAATTACATCCAAAAAAGTCTGTTCAACAATTTGGATCGTGCGTCGGTCGGTCTGTCACCGGGTCTCTTGCCTTAAAGTGTAAATAAAATGTCCTTAAATTAAGTTCCTTGGGCTTTGTGACTTATATCTCGCGGAGATTTTTTTATGCTATTATTTCAAAAGCGCGTTATACCATACAACTGCACAGTGGTCAAAAATTGTATTCTACCTGGCCAAGTTTAATGTTCATTGTTCAATTCCAAATCACTTGTTTAGGTCTAAACATACAAGATAAAATAGGGAAAAAAATGAGCATTAATTTTCAAACTGTTTCCGTAACAAATAGACTTGAAATTTGGAAAAAAATTATTTAGCTATTCTCTGAAATAAAATGTCATAGCTTGGTTATACGCAAAAAGATGCAAAAGATCTTTGATTGCTTTATTAAACAAATACTGAACGATCACACTGGACGCTTATTTGCGAATATTGTTATAAACCACTTACCTTCAGTAAAGAACTCCACAGCTTACGTATATTGTAACCACTTTTTTTAAGTTAGTTCACACGAACTATCTTTGACTGCTAAATATTGTTTAAATTTCTCTATGCACTAAAGTCAAATAAATCTGTCACTTGGTGCATGCATACTACCGTTATTTTTCGAGGGATGCCGAAAATTTTTAGTGACACTTTAAACTGACTATTATGCAACATACGAGTACTAACATCATTTTTGTTTAATTTTTTGATGCATCATATTTTTTTTTTTATGTCCATGTAGAGACTGGGTTTTTTGACCATTTGAAACTGGTAAAAAAAAACACCGATTTTCCATAAGACGGCTCTACCGCGTTCATCTGTTTTAAAGTTTTTGATCATTGGGGCGAGGGTAAGAAAATTACATTTTTAGTTTCTTCCTCACAACATTTTTGAACAACGGTTCTTTAAAAACATGTCAATGTTTCCCAAAACGAGAGAAGTGACATCAACAAAAATAAATGCTTTCCAGCTAATAACACATATTAAACAAATTTGCATGAATAGGTAATAATAGTTTCGGTTTTTTTATCATCATTTATTTAAAAGTTTTTTTAATTTTTTTCATAAAAACGTGTATATGTAACTTGTATTTTGGATACTTGGGCGAAGAAAATAGTTTACTCAATTTTTTTTTCTTACTAACTAAAATGTTGATATTTGGAACAAATTCGCAAACTCATTTCATAATAAATAATTGTTTATAATGTTAACAATAGTTGTTCTAATTTGAAAACGTTTTAAACAAAAGCAAAACAAGTTCCAAACGATTCACTCATGCACTTTATTTCAGATCAAAACTTGAAATGAACTTATTCCAAAGCGAATTAACGCGTCGTCTGAATTAAACTTCAATGCAAAATTAACTTTAAAAAAAAGTCCTCCAAATTAATGATTATGTCTTTTCTCCTGGTATTTATGTTTTACTATATATCATGCATTTTAAATTAAAATAGTCGACCAACAATGTAGTATATTAAATGGAATTCAATCGAAACCTCAGAATGGGAGAAGGAGAAATATTGGTGAGAAATATTTTACTTTTGTTTGAACAAACAATTGATTTCGTATGATTTATTATTACCGACGTGAAAGGATTTCTCTGCAGTGCGAGTCCTGCCTGTTTACGTAGTTGTTGTATATGGGTACACTCTTCCGAATGTTTCAGTTATTAATTTAATTAAGTTATGATACTTCTCCGCTTTATTATTATTTTTTTTTTAATAATAATTATTTCATTTTTTAATCTCATTAATTCGGTTTGAAAGCAAATATTGATAATGGATTTTTAATTGGAGAAGAATTATCAGAAAATGTTTAAGAAGGATTACGGGCATAGGCAACAAGTCCATCTCCTTAGCTACATGTCAGATTGGATATTTTTTGAACGGTTAAAAAAAGGAAACCGTGATATTTCGCAAGTGGTTATGAACTAAAATGTAAGTTCACAATGAGGTGTATCTAGTAACATGAATCATTTCTTGGGATTTGGAAATATTATATAAGAGTTTGTGCTAGCAGCGGGCACAGTGCCTCAGTTATTGCGGGTTTGACTACATTCCGAGCGGTTTGAGGATCGAATCCCACTAGGGAACACTAAAAAACTTATTTAATGAACCATCTCATGTGCTGGCAAACACTTAAGAGTATAAGTAGTAATAAGAATCTTCTTAAATTTGCCGTTGAGAATAGGAGTAACTCTGCGTTCCTTTCATGTGGGTCAACATATTGACTACGCACACACGAAGGTCTTAAAAGCGTTGGTCCCCTCATGGGATCAGATTAATCGGCCAGAATAGTAGTAGAAGTATCTCCTAGCAAAAACAGAATTGAACTTCGTTGGTAAGAGGTCATTGACTGCCACACGCCGCAGAAAAATCTCAAACCAAAAATAAAAATTACTAATGTAAATAAATCAGAACCAAAAGCTGAAAAAATAGAGATTCCTTCGTTTCAGGAGTGTCTTGCAGATAAGAAGTTACTTTCTTGTGTGGTGATATCCGTAATAAAAAAATGTGGACGCAGTTAACGCACCGGGCAGCTACCCTAAAGGCCCAACTATAAAAGTCGGAGCGGTGCGTTTGTGTGCCCATAGTAGGCGATTGCTCAGTTTTGATTCCCTCTGCTTACGTCCGAAAACAGCGAACCCATTCGCACGTTACGTCCGCAAATTTGACTACCAGTATTTTGGTATGGGAGACACAGATAGTTGCATTCGTTAACATACTTTTATTATGGGTTATTTAAGCAATTGATAGATGGGAAGGGAACAATTCGTTCAAATATGACATTAGCTTCAGTTTTTCGTCGGTGAATTATAGTTGGGCCTTAATTCATTGCCCCATGTTGATGCTGCGTTTCTGTAGTTTCCTGCATCAGCTGACGATTAAAATTATTGTGACTGATTTATAAGCATGTTAATGGTAACATAATTCTAAGTTAATATCGGGTTAACCGACAGTTTTTGAATTTGGTTAAAAATTAGAATCAAACCCTAATTTAAATAGACAAAACCTCCCTTACGATATAAGACAACAAACTTCTGAATTATTTAACAAAAATCAAACTGTTTTTAGTCGAATAGGCTTTTAATTCCGTCTTCTTCTTCTTCTACTTCTACTTGTGCTTCTTCTTCAACAAGTATGTAAGATAGCGAAAATACCCAACATTAGTTGTATTGTTTTTTTTACTCAAGCCTGTATAGGCCTATATATACGACTGTGACTATGCTGGCTGTCATTTGACACTTCGTCTGTTTTCTCCAGTCGAAGTAGAGTATATTAAACATGCAAATTAAATACTCTGTTTATTATACCACCGAGAAAAATGCAACTTAAATATATAAAGTTGACCTTTATAGGACAATTGGCACGGAAATACCACGGCCTTTAATATAGGATATTTATTTTATATATTTTCAGTCAAACAAGTCAACACTGAACCTGGAAGTTAAACTCCGAAATACTGATCGGATTGAAAATCTGATTACAACGCCACGTAGGGCGAGAAAATTGCAACCTTAAAGTGGTTTTTAAATTGCAGCTGGTCAATATTTTTTTGGTAAAAAAAAACTTCACACTCAAGTAAAATTTGGGGGTTAGTTTGGTGAATTTTATCTTGGGCCTCAGCTTAAGTCCGAGTAAAACTGAGCTGATGCTGATGCCAAATGGATTATTCTTCTTGCAATGTCCTTGACTCAAAAATCAAATAATTCCTTTATCTGTCAAAGCTAGATACCTAGGTGTCATCCTAGATCTAAAGCTGTATCCAATCGTCACCTACCAGTGACAAGTATGGTGATGGTGGCCTGCCTTGAGCAAAACTTCCAACATTATTAAAGTTAACCGAGCTCAAAGGTCGGCTGGTAATTGTGCAACTTCAGGTCGAGTCCGACCGTAGCCCTTAACGTCCTAAACCTCCTTCCTCTTGACCTTTACATCAAATTTAATGCATCTTGCAGAGCAGTTGGGCTCAGATAATCCCGGTTCTGGTCATCAAAACCCTACGGCGATAATAATGTGAGTGACCTATCACCCGGAGATCTGACTGCGGCCGCAACCGACTACATTACGACCAAACAGGACGGAATGGGAAAATGGAGCATTCCCAATGAACCACTTGGTAACGATTTTTACCGACGATTAGAAGATGAAATGCGGAGTCTATGTTATCATCAAATCATTCCGGCTCCCGGATTAGTCTACTGTATTCCAATGCGTTAGTACCTACTAGCAATCTGGAAGTTCAGTAGGATATTCAGTCATTACCCCACAACCAAGACAGATATTGATAACTTCATTGAGGAGCTATAAAAGCTCTCGACTGACACTCCAAATCATCCAAACAAGTCGCACAGTGTTCAGAAGTAAGCACTTGTTTAAGTGACCAGTTCAATATAACTGTCCAGTGGGTTCCCAGCCATAGTCACAAAAGGGGCAGCTCCCTTGCAGAGACAGTCTCCCCTAAAATAGGGTTTGTGAAAGGAAAAATATTCAGTACCTACTACCATTTCAACGACGAACTCCAGGTGGAGCACCCTAACCAGCTGCGTCATATTCAGAAGGATATGGCCCTGCTTTAACGCAAATAGAGCTTACGATCTAACAAACAGAGCCCAATATGATAATGCCAGAGTTCTAGCAAAAAGCACTGAACATTGGCTGTGCCGTGCCATAATATCATGTGACATAAGACCATATTTTGAAAATGGCGTTATGAAGCTTTCGCAAAGTGACCTAAGGCCATATTTTAACGTTTGGCTGTATGGCTTAACGTATTGGCATTTCGGTAGCCGATACCCACGCCGCCCAGATGGACATTCCATCCAACCCACGCCGCTGCATTTGCAAATACCCACTAGAAAAGGAAACCCTTAACCATTTCCTCTGTGAATGAATGGCTTTGGCTAGAACAAGACAACGCACACTTGGCAAAGTATTGACTGACGACCTATCAGAATTTAGGTTAGGAATATAAAGATCTCCAGCATCATTGATTTTCTCAGCTCCACAGGATGGATTTAAAACACATTTAAACATCCTTGGTCACTTGAGTGGTGGTATCAAAACGGCGCATATGCGCTAATTGTGCCCAACCAGACAGGCACTCCTTCCTACCTTCCTACCTACCCTATCCTACCTTGGGCAAAACAACTTGAAGGAAAAGAAACTTGAACGTTTCTCTTTTATTAAATTAATAATGTTTGAGCCTGAAATTCCATGTTCCAATGTCCAACTCTTCTGCCCCTCATTTTAACTGGACCTAGCCCTTATTTTAAAGTTATAAAAAATATCGTTGATCAGCCGTCTGTTGGCCCCATATCTCTATGAGCTTCCGAAATTATATATTTCTTCAACATTTGAATAATTTAATAGGGAAAATGAATTTTGTTCTATCAAAGAAGTAACATAATATCCCCTGGCGAAAGATTTCTCGTTAAACTTCCATCCCAACCAGCAGAAGCGCAACGAAAAGCTGAGAAGAAACAAGAAAATGAGATTCACCAATATGACCTTATCAGATTCAGGTGAAATTTCATAGACGAAAAAATAAATTAGAATTCTGTTCTGATGCCTGGCGATATTCATTTTGCAAGGTGTACGCGGTAGGTTATAATAAATATTTATACGGAATTTTGCGAACTCGAGAGTACATGCGATTTAATCCTTTGTTCTATTATCCTTTCCTTGCTAGGTGATGATAATCAAAATATGTTTCTGTTGTGTTATATAAATTTTGTTGGTGTTATTGTTCTATGTCTACTCCCTGTAGTCCCTTAAGGTGACAAGGAAGTATCAAGGATACAAACATAAAAGAACGTCGCGTCGTGTTCAATAACAAAACTGCTGGTGTTAGCACTGTAAAGTACCATAGTACATCGGCGAGCACGATACAGGAATCACAGACGAGTGATACGGTAATGTTATTATATCCTTGCTTTACCGCCATAAAGACATTTTCATTTTTGTTTCTGAAATTGTTTTATTTTTTGTATGAATTTTTCCTTCCATTATAATGTATCTTGATTTAACTTTACTACAGCGCAATGTGCAAACTGGGCACATATTTTTTCGAGGATTTTCTTCATCTACTTAGAAGGGGATTTTTGTTGACCGTGGATAGTTTTATGTTCCTCTATTTCTAGCGATTATATTTCTACGTTGAGATATTTATCTTGCGTTCGACGGATCCATGAGCTTCAGTTATTGTGGAGCAGAATGCAACGACTCAAGGAAATTTTTATCTTGGGAGTTAAGTTTCGACATTCTTTAATACTTTTACATTCTTGTTCTTGAAATTGAAAACAGAAGTTGAACATATTTTTTCAGACTGGTGGATCAAAGTATAAAAACCATCGGGCAATTACGTTCGGTGCTGATAACTTTGAAATTTGTCTTTGTAAGTTTCAAATGCCCAATGATTAAAGTGCAAACGTAAAGCATTCATAATTTCAATTGAATGTGGGCGGTGATAAAGTACGCATACATTTCTTAAGATGATTTTTCGCAAAGTGGAATTAGCATAGCCATGAAGCAATGATGGTTAAATCTGGGATAAGAATCCCGGATGCAAACTAGTCTCCCATTTGGATCTCCGAGGGAATATACCAGTGCGTACAACATTTAAATACAAACAAAACCAAACTCGTTAAACAATCTCAAACTAAGGACTCAATCAATGCAAACATAGTAAATTGTTCGTGTTTGTAATTTCTATTAGGGGCGTAGGATTCAGTTACGTTAATGGTAACTGTACCCACCAATGTCGTCAGGAGAAGCAACCACATATCCTAGCCTTGACCGAAACCCAAGTCATTTCATAAGCAGACTCGTGGTATCTGCGCTGTTCAGGCTCTGAACTACATACCCGCTTGAGATTCAAGGGGGTCTATGTGTGTTCTCTCGATTTGATTTAGTTCGTCTTAGACAAGAGTCGATGCTCTCGACATTCAATGGCTCGCTATAAAAGGATCCGCCACATTTGTGTGCTGTCTTTACCGTCCTCCAAACGACGGTCAATCGGTCAGGTTATTTCAGCAATTTTTCGATGGAGATGACTGGTTTTCTTATAACCAGGTGTTTAAAACTATTATTCTGGGTAACTTCAAAGTCAATAATTCAAATTGGCTAAGGTATACCAACAGAACTGATAAGGCCCAATCGTTTGTTATCTGCTGTAAAATGAGCTAACACACGTTCCTGAAAACGCCAAATGCTTCCGAAATCTCTTGATCTCTCTTACCATTCGAATTTCAGACAGACTATTCTCAGTACACCCCTCCTGTTCCGGTAAGCGTCAGCATTTCACTCGAATGATATTGGAAAACATAAGGTCTGATTGGAATCGACTTCTCGAACTTGGCATGTGTTGGATTACTGTACTTACCGGGGGGCCTAATTTTAAAGTTCAAATTAGTACCCCAGTAATACCTAAATTCGTTTCCACTGCCCCATAACGGCCCATACGCCGCTAAATACCTAGCTTCTATAGCCATTTGTTTCTGCAAAGTTATATTTTTGGCACGGGTGTTGCAAATTTCAGCTTTGTAACTCCAATTTCAGAGCCTCAAGATTGGGGTGGTGGACGGACCCATGATGCCGTCTATGATTAAGTCATGTTAGAAACTATGAGTCAAATTATAATGCACTTACAAAAGGGTATAAAAACCATATTCTCTTCTCCTCTTTTTTCGCCGATCCGCCGAGGAGTTACTCTCGGAAACAGTTTTTACTTAGGTTTGGCAAAACAAATAGGCTTAAGACTCCAAACCCGATATTGAGAGGTGTGCGAGGAGAGTGAAAGGAATACAAGATGCCACCGGTAACTCAATGAGCTTTTCATTAACACAATAATGCGTAACCGAAGAAGATTTCCAATCGCACCAGATTTAAGAAGGCAAGATAGATCCGGCAGCTGAAAGTGAAAGACAGCAGTGTCTTAGGATCTCCACTGGTCTGGATACGGTTCGGTAAACAGTAGTATTAAGCAAAAGTTTGAAAAATATTTAAGTTGAAAGTTATGTGCAACTAATCTTAACCTTAACTCTTAAACAGGAGTTACCTATAATTTTGCTCCAACTTGTTTTCTTTTGTCTTATTATTGTAACCTTCAATTGAATCGTCATACAATATTATTGTTGTTTAACATTGAAACTCTTCAATTTTATAGGTAGGGTAAAAACAACTTATCCAAAGTCATATATAAAGGGTTTTTCAATAAGAGCGCTACAAAAGTTTTTTTTAAATAAAACAAAAACGGTTTTGGATATCAATGAAATTCTTTATTCCTGTGAAAGTACGTTCGCTGCCATTATGTATGGAACTCGATTTCTTTTGCATGGCCACCACGGGCACGCTTGCAGAAGTCCAGGCGCTGAACCCAATTTTCGACGGGTTTCAAGCATAAATCGGCCGATACTGTTGCAATTTCACGTTCGATATTCGTACGAAGTTCATCAATCGTCGCTGGCTTGTTGGCATAGACCATAGACTTGACGTAGCCCCACAGGAAATAGTCTAACGGCGTCAAATCGCACGACCGAGGCGGCCAAGCGACTGGACCATTTCGTGAGATACACGGTTTCCACGTGAGATAACACGTTGAGGCCACTGACTCCGAATTTCGGTAGTAAATTTTAATAATTTCGACTCGTTGTTGGCTCGTATATCTTTCCATCATGAAATGGTAAACCTTACTGAAGAGAAATGTCAAAAGAGCGGCAAGAAATTCGGCGTAGTTTGCTGTCCCTGTCGCTCTACTTTTGTAGCGTCCCTGTTGAAAAACCCTTTACAAACCGCAAAAACTATCAGTTGCTACCCGCCGACAGTGTCTAAGTCCGACGCGACGAAAGAAAAACTATTCATAGGGGTGTCTGTCATTCTAGCAAATTTTCTTTTATAATTTCAATGTTGGATCATTATAAAAGATTAATCAAAACACTCCTTCGCAAAATCCATTATCAGAACCAAAATCCTTAACAACCATTGCCAAGAGTAGTACTTTGGGACGGCTACGCCGCCCATCCTAGTTACTCCAGAAAAGGGTTAGCATTTCAAAAGCGAGAAATTGAAAAGGTCATTACTTTGCTTTGTCAAATAGGAGCCTTCTAATTAACCTTAATCCAGGCACAGTCTCTGTCTGGCCTAAATATGGGTTCACTCGGAAAGTCATTTGTGCGGTTCCTTTGATTTTTATTGTTGTCCTTGGCGATTTCCCTCTCGCAGAGTACTCTTCTTTCATGGTCTCATCTTTCATCATACAGTGATTTACGGATATAAGAAACGCGTTTATAGAAAAAAACTTAAACGAAACACGAGCCAAAGCACTGTGTCTCTTCTCGTATTCACCAATGTAAATTATTGTAGATGAGGGTAACATGGGCCACTGTAATATCCCCCGACTGGAAAAGCATATCGTCACGTGAGTTCTTATTTGTCCTACAGACCATTTTGGCCGAAAATGAGTTATAAATGTCATCTTATATTTTCGGTCATGCTCTTTCGATTGCTGAAATCAGAATTGTCCTATATCTCTTAGTTTTCGAAATAAAAAATTTGATTTTGTCCTATAGACCAATTTTTGTCGATCAATTTTATGCTTATTTGTCCTATATCCATTTTTGTATGCAGTAGGAAAAATTTTATACTGCCATTATAATTATGTAAAGATTGTGCTTAAATGTCCTATATCCAATGCCATTTATGGATATAGGACAAAATGTATATGAAAATTTTAAGATTTGCAAGTTGGAGTTGGATGTTGACGCCTTTTAGCACTGGATGAGTCAACCCGATCAGCTTCCTGCTTCTCGTAAAGAGAACAACCTCGTCTTAAGAGGATTGACCGAGAGCCCATTCCTAGTGTACCGTTCGTCGATCACGTCGCTAGGCTTGATCCAACAGAAAGCACGGCAACATCATCCGCCTTGCGGGCAGCCTCTGTCTACCCCCGCCGAAACATAGCGGTCACAATCCGCATCCGCAACCAACGTTCTATTCATTAGCATTGCTTTAATCCACAACACCAATGGTTCATCTACGCCGTGTTGTCTGGCGGAGCTGCACATGCTATTAAAAGTCGCATTGTCAAAAGCACCCTCAATATCGATGAAAATGCCCATCGCGTATTCTTTTCTGCCAAGCGCGCTCTCAATTCTACCAACTAGAGTTTGGAGCGCAGTCTCGCAGGATTTTCCGCGTTGATAGGCATGTTGCATCTGAGATAGTGGGTGCAATCGCAAAGCAGTTTTGCGCACGTAAAGCTCGAACAGCCTTTCCATGCTTTTCAGCAAGAAGGAAGTCAGACTGATTGGTCTGAAGCTCTTGGCGAGCGAGTAGTCATAGTCACTTCTGCCAATTTTTGGTATAAATGCCACTCTAACTGTACGCCAGGGTGTTGGAATGTATGCCAGTGCTAGGACAGCGGTGAAGATTTTCTTCATAGTCGGTAGCAACTGGTTTGTACATTGTTGCAGCATGGCTGGGTATATTCCATCCATACCAGATGACCTCATCCGTTACCACGGCCTTCGCAACATACCAGTTATGCCGAGTTGTTTGTCGTGGCTCACTTACAGTGTCGGTAGGAGGGGCTGGTTGTGAACCAATTGTAATGTGATTACCCGGAAAGTGAGACTCCGGCAGATGACTGAGAGTTTCCGCTTTCGTCTCAGTGAAGGTGCCATAAAGTACTTTAACTACTTTACTAGGTTCACCCAGTGTTTCAATCTTTTCGCAGAAATTCCTATAAGAAGCACTTTTCGATACCCAAATTAGCCTCTTATATTCCATCTGCTTCGATCTATAGAGATTTCAGTCTGCCTCCAAATCAGTCTCGAGTGAGCTATTTAGCTATTTTTTATTTCTAGCCTCTCTTCGGATCCTTTGCAGTTCCGAGCTCCACCAGGGAACCGGCGTTCTGCCAGGGGTTTTGCTTGCTGGGTACGTCAATTCAAAACAGCTTCCTCTACCTTTTGTCTCGTCCTGAGTTTGGTTGGAGTTTTGAGAGTTGTTCCCATTTCCTCCCTGAAGCGTATCCAGTTGGTTTTTCTCGGATTTCTCATCTGTTGTAAAGTTATGGCTTCGCATTCGTTTTGGAATTCGATATACGAGTATCTATGGTCTGAGAGAGACACCTCCGAAGAGACCCTCCAGTTGGTAACCGCCTTAAAGTTTCTATTTGATAAAGTTAGGTCGATCACCTCCTGTCTTCTAGACGTCACAAAAGTTGGCTGCGAGCCAACATTGTTGATAGTAAGATCAGAAGATCGCATGTTGCATTTGCTGTGTGCTTTGAAATATCAAGCGCAACGATCTTACTTTCACCAACATGGTAAAGAGATTGCATCCACTTTTCGGTTAGATAAGTAATCAAGTCACCACTGGACCTGTTGCTGCGAAAACCGTACTGCCGGTCATTAAGAAGTTTTCGCGGTTCAAGATATTTCATGAGCTGACGGTTTATCGGCGTTTTCATGACCTTGGAAAGAGGGTGCATTATTGCAGTTGGTCGGTAGGAGAACCGGGAACCGGCTAGACAAATGCTGTTTTTTATCTTCTCGGGAAGAGCCCTGAAGAAAGGATAGATAGAAAAGCTTGCGCAATGGTTTTTGTGAACGTCAAGATCTTGAAGTACTCTAGCCACTGCACGAGTGCGGAAGTGGATTCGTCTCATGGAGTATTCTAGGCGCTCGAGTACAGGGGGAGACAAAGCACAATCTGGAAGCGTTGAGTTGACTAAAGGTGAGCAGCAAGCAGATTGGCCTTATCTATAGAGCTGACAGCTGGAATATCATTATAAATGACTGTCGGGATAGATGATGAGGCCGAATTCTTGATGTTTTTAACAAGTGACCAAAATGACTACTACCAGTGGGAGTTTGTAGTATTTTTTGCCTCAACTTTTGGTTACGGTTAAACGGCTTCGACGACAAGCAAAATATGCTTTACTGGACGTGTGAGAACCCTCATGTGCTTCATAAAACAGAACTTCATCCGCAAAAAGTCACTGTTTGGTGCAATTTTCATGCTGGTGACGTAATGATGAAAATGACCTTCACGTTAAGGTAAATGGTATACGCTATAGAGACATATTTTAGTTTGATTATTTTCAGAGACTGTATTTTAAAATTTAATCGAGTTCAATTAAAATTTTAAAAGAAGAACGCAAAAAAAAACCAGTTAAAATGCTTTTTTGTACTTTACAAAACTTATTTTCCAAAGACCAAAAAAGATCAACTACCTACTTTGGTAATATATAAAGTGTGAACTGCGCTTTCGCTTAAAAAAAACGGTTTTTATACCCTATTCTAAGGCTATTCTAAGGCTATATTGATTTTGACTCATAGTAACCCTGAAAAGCTACTATATTCGTGATCAGCATCGAAAGTAATGTCGATCTAGCCATGTCGATCTAGCCAAAGCCTTAAAACTCGTGCTTCTGAAATCTGTAACATATAATAAATTAGGGGCCCCCATTGACACGGCCACAATGTAAAAACTGTTTATCGTAAATCAAAGTTTCCCTAGAGGCGTTTATTAAAAAAAAAAAACTTTTATTTAAGAAAAGTTTTGAAATGAAAGTCCTATTGTTCTCAAAGTTTGTAGAAAAAGTTGTTTCGACCAACCCTTCACATAAAGCTTTCTGCAGTGCCCACTTTTTTGGGGCGTTTAAAAAAATTGTTTTTTTTTTCATTAAAAAAAGTACAAAAAGGTTATGTATAAAAAAATAAAGAGACAATACCCCTTTTAACAATTCACCCATACTATGATCTATGCATCGTCCACTTTTTGGGGAAAACGAACAGGGTATGCAACAGTTCGCCTAAGCGGACTGTAGCCTTGAAAGTGAAAGGAAAATTACGTGAATGAACATGGAGACCCTTGAGAGAAAAATTGTGCAACATTTTTAAGGTAAAGCTTAATTAAGAAAGAAGTACATTGAAGGGGCTTGTTGGGGCTACATTTTGTCGATTTTTCCATCAAAAAGCAGAAACCCTAAAATATTTGTACAAAACTTGAAATTTCTTACTTTAATTGAGAAAAACAAGAATTAAAATCCATGAAGCACTGCGGTCGGTCAATTTTAACATCCGAAATACATCAAATTTCCATGCATTTCTTTTCAATACAAATTCTGGCCACCGTTGCACCATACATTCGTTCTCATGTGTACACTACTTCAAATCGTGCGATCGTGATTGTTGAAAAGAACTCATGCAACAGCTTATATACAATACTACCGTGTACCCGGCTTGCGTTGCTGTACCTTACAAAAATAAATATGTGTTTCAGAATCAAACAAAGCTGAACCAATTTTGACCATCACTTTCGGGCCAATACCAAAGATCGTACGGAGATTTGAGCTCAATCGGTTCAGTTGTTAAAGGAATTGCACTTCATTGCTCCGCAAAGGGGTGGTGCTAGTTGCCTAGCAGCCACATTATGTCAGCTTACTTTTCGGAATCAAACTGCGTTTGGTCGGCCCACTCGCTTGTTAAAAAGATTTCACCACTTTCTCACCATGGCTTAGCCGATGCTGATAGTACTGTTTGTCTTTGGCCACTCGGAATCTCACACTTTAAAGGTTAACCTCTTTCCTTTATTGAGGGCAAATGATGCTGAGAAAAATGAAAAAATGCAATGATTGAAACAAAAACTTGATTTTGAAATTTATTGAACAATTTTTAATATGTCAGAAACTTTCGCGCAAGTGGCATCAACAATTGTACAAGCTTTCAAGTCAACTGGATAAACGATGAGCTAACGCAGAGAAGACGAAAATTATTCGATACAGTACTGCTGCTGTGCCAGAAACTTGTATGCAAGTGATAACAACAGCTGTACAAATTTTTAACTCAATCGGTTTAAGGATGCTTGAACATATAGGAGACAAATACACAAACATTAGCACGCCACCAATTGTATGCCGATGATGCTTTTTCAGAAACTGTACAAAATGTTAGCTCAATCGACTGAAAGTTACGCCAACGCAAAGAAGACAAACACACCACATTAATTTGTATATATAAGATTACATAGAGCGAAAAAAATTCAGATGCTGAAACTGCTGGATAAATTTTGACCGAATTTTGTTTAGAAACACTCTCGGGCCAATACCGAAGATTGAATACAAATTTAAGCCTAATATATTCACCAAGATCCATGTTTTACTTATACAGAAGATATCTCAAACATCAAAAAAGGTGTCACAAAAATCAAAAGTAATATTTTTTTTACCTACTTAAGTTAAAATTTTAGAAGACATTGAATTTAATTACAAATAAAAAAAAAATAATTGGACGATGTCCCATGATAGAATGATGGAATTGTGAAAGAAATCGGACTGATAAGTCTTGAGATATATTGTATCAAACTAAAAATTCTACAAACAAACCAAAGCACGATTTTAAATATGTACATAACATAGTATTAATTTATTTATTATTTTCAAAAGAAAAATGTTTTTAAATATTAATAATCATTATAATGGTAGGTATATTACACTGAGACCTTATGTTCTATTTTATCCCTTTCACATGGAGGTTTCTCTTCCAGAGCCCCCTCGAAACGCATTTTTTTATTAATTGTATTTGAGAGTCTTGTTTTAACTTAGCTTTGGTGAGGTCACGCACTTTAGAGTACAGCCTCCAGTCCAGTTTCTTTGATAAATCTGACAATGAGCTGTGGATCCATGATTTGTATATCATTCTCTGTTATTTTGTGTTTTCCAAAATATTTCATCTTCTTGTGAGTCAATGCCTCACAGCATTCCAGAATATCCTGAGTTGAAAGATGAAGAATCTGCAGAGACCTTCATCTGAAATAACCAATCTCTTTAGGTTAAAATTCCCCAAGAGCTTTTTTATTTGAACTTTTTTGTTTCCTTATAAGCGTTTTCGACTGTAATTGTTTTTTTTTTTGTTTATTCTTCCAACCAATAAACAAAAACACCAAAATTAGTATCCATTGTCGAAATGACATTTGTACGCATGTACATATAAATTTAGGAGTAACAGAGCCTCTCCAATATATAATTTTATCCTGCTGACACTTTGGGTCATGTGTTGGAAGTTTTGTGTGAAATTAGACACTTGCTGTGCTTTAACTCTTGCAGAGTTTTTTTTTTATCTGGATGGCGGTGGAGGTACTTGGTGGTAGGGTGATGGAAGACATCAACAATAAAAGGATTTTGTGGGTAAATGTCAACAACAGATTTTGTATGATTTTATTCCTTGGGGACGTGTTAATGGATTGGATAAGAAATTATGCATGTATGCGTGTGTAATAGTTACTTCTCCTTAAGAGGAGCGATTTTTCTTCTCCAAGATTTTAACATTGTCACGTACGAACCGAAGCAAATCTCCAATAAACGTAATCACAGACACTGTCTCCTCTCCATCAATTACGTTCTCTATAATACGAAACCAAATGCCGCCTGGCGGTTATTTGGAATGAGAAAAAAAATTAAAGGTTGTGGAACAGATATTAGAAGTTACGGATATTGCAAGATTGCAATTCTCGTAAGCCGTTATTAGATTCCGGTTTAAATGTTCTTTATATATTTCTTCTGAGCAGCGTCGATTCAAGTTGGCGATAGATACAAGTAGATACCTTTACCCCCTTGAACCGAAAGCCATAGCCGTCTATTTCAGGGATTTCAATGAATAAATAAATGAACGATTCGTCGACCTGTATCCTCTTCAGTTTGTTGTCATTCTTGCTCCCTTTTGCTGCGTTTTCTTTCGACGAATTTAATGTCGAAGAATATTTAAGTTGATCCTGATAATGTCCAAATGTATCGGGAAAGAACATCATGGATTATATAGCATAGCTGGGATTATATATAGGTGCTGGTGTTTTGTAGTTAAAAGCAAACACTCAATGGGACATTCGTATAGGTTAAATTCATCGGAAGGCAGTGACATATCGAAATTGTAGGGCGAAGGGGAAAAAACCGTCAATGGATGTTAGTGTGGGTGAAGTGCTTTAGGTTATAACCGAAAAATTGTCTCAAAGGCACGTCCCTTCTTAATTTTGTTTTCTCCCTCGTTTTGTAACGTAAGGATTTTGTGGAATTTATTTGAAGGATATAGGAATAACCACTACGTGCAGAGTAGAAACGTGTGTACTGGAAATGGAGCCGAACCGCACCTGACAAGGACAAGGAGACAAAAATCAAGTGACATCAGCAAAAGTTTTGTTTATTTATTTATTTGCTGTTCGTTCGTTGATATTCGATTCCCTGCCCTGGAACATTTGTTGGGCGAATAAGATCTGATATCGAATTTGGTGAAGTTCTTTCTCCCTAAGTCTTTTTCTTGTAAATGCAATGGCAAGGAAACGATTGGAGGTCATAGTCATCTCAGTCTGGTATAAAGCGGTTTTGTGTAATACATTAGGTCTTTGCAAATGTCCTTCTGATTTTCCCACTACAAAAGATCAGAAGTTCAGATAATATTCCGTTCAACCTTTTATATAGACGTTCGAGTCAGTAACAAAAAAAAAACACTAATCAAAACGGTACGGCTTCAAGGATCTTTTTAAATCATTTTTAAATAGATGTAGGTGGACCAATTTCGAAATCAAACTACGATACAGATTTTTGAAACCGCCATTAACTAGAGAACTGCTAAGATAATGAAATGAACTGCCCTTCGCCCTGATTGGAGCGTTATTGTCTATAAACTCGATGGCAACGAGCTACCTTTCGAAGTTTATTGCTATTTTAACCTGTCTACCCAGATGTTCGAATTCAAAAATTAAACAGGCGATTTAAAATGGTGTAGAGCCCTTGTTTATGTCAATGAAGCGCCCATAAAATTTAGGAACGGGATTCGGAAAAGGACATGTAAATAAACGTACACAAATAAATTTAAAAACATTTTCTTTATTGTGGTAGGAAAATACCTCAGCCACGATGGTGCCTTTGCTGATGTTCTAATCAACCTAGAAACTGGAAATCATTTAATTAAAATCGAGAGGATTGAATGGCAAGGAAGTTAGCAGGATTCGGTTTAGCAATGGACATTATGAAGTTGCATTAATGCCGCCGATTTTGATATTGTTTTTGTATCTTTTTAAATATAAAGGTTTATGAATGCAACCCTCCTGGAACTCCTGTACAGCATTTTGTGCATTATGACAGGAGTCCAGCCTGATTAACAACAAAGAGTCTTCCCAAACCGCTCCTCAATTGGCTGTCTTTCTTCTTCTTCAACTACGAAATTATGGTCTGTATAGGGGAGACATAGCCCTTCTTTTCACCGCATCCTTACTGGTCTGCGGTCCACCTCTGTGGTTTTACGGCTGCTTCAACTTTAAAAAGTATTGGCAGGCATCAATTGGTGTTGTTGCATTATGTGTAATCTTTGACGTGAAAGCTTCCTCGATTTATTGAAACTTTTATGCTTTCTGCCTTAATAGTAACTGCCTTTGTTGACTGACCCGGGGTTCCATGTTCAAGTCACTCCATTTACACCGTAACAGTTTATCCACTACCTACCTTTCCCGAAGCTCTGACAAACATCCAAGAGCGTCAAATATCATGCGAAACTTCTCAAATCTGCCGTTCGAAATCGAGAAAGGTTGTAAGTCCCTTAAACTCGTTCAAAAAATAGACCAAATATTTTGAAAGCTTAAGTTTTAGGCCAAGTATGGGCTGTTAATGACTTCTTATTATTTTTACCTTGCTTCCGCTGTCATGCCATGCTTCTTTATGTTGGCTGCCGTTCATTTGCCCGAAGAGTCTTTCACCATTGATTGACGTGTGGTAAGCAATGACTTTTTTCACTATGTATGTGAAAATATCTTTACGAAGGGTGCTGATAAATTTTCATTCAGTAGCAACCCACTGGGATGTTAATTTATTGAGACACTTAGTTATAAATAAGCTCAAAAACTAAACGACCAAATTGTAATCGAATGTATATTTTCACGCATCTCAGTGTCTCGTCTGGTGTTTTTCTCCCAATTTCTTTAGTAGTCTAAGCTGCAGTGGTATATGCTTAAATCTGGGTCTGTTGCAAAGCGTATTCGCTGCTAGCAATCAATTAAGTTCGTACAAATGGAAGTGTTTATGGTGCAGCGATTTAGCGAAAAGCGAATTGAGAGACTGCAAGCGGCTGTGAGCGCCGAAAAACTACATTCAAAATATTTTGAATCAATTCGCACAGGTTGGTACATTTCAAAAGTATTTTAGATGTAAATTTTTGACATTTGTAAAGGGTGTTCAAATTTTACGTAGGTATCATTTTAAATTGGACGACACACGACACTTGTTTTACAGCTATTAGGTTACACCCAAGTTTTTTCAGGTACCTATGAAGTAAAAACATTCCCGTTAGCTAAAATGGATCGGTACACTCTTGAGCAACGTGTTTTTATTATTAAAACTTATTTTAAATATGGTGAACGTTTTGCAGAAGTTGAAAGAACATGTCGTTAAAAATACGGTAGAGAAAATGCTCCGTCAAATCGTGCTATTAAACTTATGGTTCATAAATTTGAAGAAACTGGTTCGGTTCAAGATCAGAGAAGTAGGCATAGCCTATCATCGTAGTGGTCGTTCGAGTGGAAATATTGCAGATGTTAGCAGAAGTGTTGCTGAAGAGCCAAGGATGTCAATACGTCATCGTTCACAGCAATTAAACCTCAAAATAACAACTTTGTTAAACATTTTGTCAAAAGATCTGCATGTAAAGGCTTACAAAATACAGTTAATACAAGAATTAAAGAAAACTGACAACGCATTGCATCGGCAATTCGTTAATTGGGCCAAAGAGAACAACAAAATCACAATTTTTTCAAGCAAAATATGTTCACCGATGAGGCTCATGAAATTGGCGGTTATTTTAATAAACATAACAGTCGCACAGTCGGCTGAAGAAAGTCCTAGAGGATTGTTTGAAAGGCCAATGAAACCAAAAAAAAGTTAATGTATGGTGTGGATTTTGGTGTGTTTGCGTAATTGGTCCATTTTTCTTCGAAGACGAAATTGGCAATGCAGTGACTGTGGATAGAGCCCGATATCAAGCGATGATTAGAAACTATGTGTGGAGTCAATTGGAAGAAATCAATGTGCAGAATATGTGGTTTCAACTGGATGGTGCAACATGCCACACAGCAACGAACTTAATCGATCTTTTGAATTTTAACAATCGCATAATTTCCCAAAGAACAGACGTAAATTGCCCAAAAAAGGTCATGCGATTTAACACTACTGGATTTTTTTCTTATTTTTTAAAGTTTATGCCGATAATCCTCAAACTGTTCAACACCTCAAAGACAACATCATTTCAATACCACCGTCCTCAACGTATCAACATTCTCTGATCTTCATTTTTCGGCAGATGCCTCAACGTCTACTGACCCTAAGTTGCCGACTAATGAAGTAAAGCAGTGTACCAAGCGGGGCATGGATACATTGATTTCATTTGATACAACAGTTTCCCCAACTGTTGAAGCTACCCCTGAGCCCATTGTCTATTTAGCATCGCCCTCATCTACTCTACTCGCAGGCAAAAGGAAACGCGATATGCCTTCCTCTGCGTTGAATCCAAAGGCAAAGCGGTTTAACCTTAGGAGTCAGCGAAAAAACTCAAACGTCCCACATATATAAATCATTCGTTAGGTACAGAATCTGGAACTATTGAATCGATTCCCAGACCGAAATCTATTTTCATTTCTCGACTAAAACCCAACACTTCTTCAGACGATGTCCTAAACCATTTGGTCTCGAGAAACCTGATTCCAAAAGATGACTAAATCAAATGCACCAAAATCAGCAAGGCTGATGGGTTTGTTGCGTCTTTCAAGATTGTTGCCCCTTCAGTATATTTTGAAAAGCTGTGCAATAGCACTGCATGGCCTCATAATACATTAGTTAAAGAATTTACACCCCGTTCGACAAAAAGTCGCAGGAAAGATTGTCCGTCCGTGTTAAAAAACCAAGTAGGCTGTCCCTCTACTATCAAAATGTAAGGGGACTCCGCACAAAAACCGCTGAAGTATATTTAAACTCCCAAGCCCTCTCTCACGATATCTTCTCCTTGACGGAAACATGGCTTAATGCCGGAATTTTAGACACGGAACTCTTCAATCATGAGTTCTCCGTATTTAAAAACGACCGTCATAACAATGACCTGAAAGCGCTTGGAGGAGGTGTCCTGATCGCTGTTCGTTCCAACCTTGAGTCACGAAAGATTGACTTTCCATTTCAACTTAATGTCGAAGTTATCTGTGTAAAAATTACACTTAAGAACAAACATTTATATGTTGTTAATGCGTACATTCCAACGTCTCGTCTATGTTCTTTGTATTCGGAACTTTTTATGGCACTACACCATATTTTTGTAATATCTTGTTGTGACAGCACTGTCTTACTTGTGGGCGACTTCAATCTGCCACATATTGGATGGGTACCTTCTGAGGATGATTCTCATTTCATTCCATCCTTTGACTCTGCCCAACAATAGCTCGCTTTATTTGACAACATTTTGTCTTTTGACTTACAGCAAACAAGCTGTATAAAAAATTTCAGAAATCGAACTCTCGATCTTGTTTTCTCTTCTGACTCTGTTAGTACTGTGGTTCTGGAATCCCACTTCAGTATAACTAACATAGATAATAATCATCCACCCTTGGATGTATTTATTGAACTAGGTGCACATTTGTACGAAAGTAGTAATTCGTATGACCGTTCGCAATCTTTTGACTTTCGGAAAGCAAATTTTCAAAGGCTTTCTGATGAAATTAATAGCCTTAACTAATTAATCTTACTGCGTTATCTGATATTGAAGATGCAGTTGGTACTTTTTATTCTTTGATGGATAACTGCATGAAAAAAGTGATTCCTGTCAAATCCTCTAGGAATATGAAAACGTCCCATCCCTGGTATACTAAAGAGCTCAAATCGATACGAAACAGACGTAATAGGGCTTGGAAGAACTATTTAAAAAGTCTCTGCCATTCACATCTTGAACTCTATCTCACATTATTCAATGAGTTCAAATCTTTATCCTGCAACTTATATATTGACTATATAAGTAAAATGAAATGCTCTTTAAAAGTGGACCCCAAACTTTTCTGGGGATTTGTCAATTCTAAGAAAAAAACCGTTGGTTATCCATCGAAACTTACTTAAAATAGCTCTACAACTGCTGATTCGCTAGATGCAAGCAATATGTTTGCAGATTATTTCAGTAAGTCGTTTAGGGTGACCCCTCATCACGTAGATAAGCAATATTTTAGTTATCTAACTAGCTGTTCCCAAATAAGTTTTAGTAGCTTCTCATTTGACTTGGAAACAATTTTAAAATTTATTTCTTCTCTGAAGAATGATTATTCATCAGGTCCTGATGGCATTGCACCGATCGTTCTTAAAAAATGTAGTCATGCAATTGCTCCATATCTTAAATATCTGTTTGAATTGTCCATTAGTACTGGTAAATTCCCTTATGTATTGAAAAGTGCTTTTATCACACCTGTATTTAAAAAAGGTGAACGTGGTGATATCACTAATTATAGGCCTATTTCAAAGCTTTCGTTTATCCCTAAGCTTTTTGAACTAATTGTTTGTGAAAAGCTAATATTTCTTTGTCGCAATATAATTTGTAATGAACAGCATGGATTTGTAAGAAACAGATCCACTGTCACTAATCTATTAAGTTTCTTGCATGATTGTTCTAATGCCTTGGAGAATAAGGGCGAAATGGATTGCATATACACTGACTTCTCTAAGGCTTTCAACCAGCTGTCCCATGAAATAATCGAATTTAAGCTCAGGGCTTTTGGTTTCCCACCATGTTTCATAAAATGGGTTAATTCATACCTTAGATCAAGGGTTTATCAAGTGAAATTTAGAGGATCGCTATCTGTATCTTTCACAGCTAAACTGGAGTTCCCCAAGGAAGTCACCTCGGACCAATTTTATTTATACTTGCCATTAATGATGTTAAGGCATGTATAAATCACAGTAATATCCTGATCTACGCTGATGATATGAAAATATATAAATCTATCAGTAGTCAGCATGACAGAATGTTTCTTCAATCTGACATTAATAGCTTCGCAAATTGGTGTGATAAAAATGGTTTATCCCTGAACCCAACTTGATAGATAGATAGAGTTTTTTTTATTCATTTCATTCCAACTTAATCTAATCTAACAATATTTATTGATAAATCAATGAATAAATAGTTAACGTTCTATAACTTAAGTACAATTAGTCTTAAATTAGTGTTGAACGCAACTTCAAAAAAAATTCTCAATAATTCTTCTGATGTGGGGTGACAATTCGAATTTTTTAATGAAATACAATCACAAGATAATCTTTTAAGATGTGTTTCTTATTAAAGACTCAACATTAGCATAATCCAGAGTACTTAACCATTTTCTTATTTGTTTAATGTAAGCATTAAAATTGTTAGTAATTCGGATGGAATACGGAAGCTTATTAAAATACTTTGGGGCTGTAATTGTGTAAAAGTGAGAAAAATGAGAAGTACGTGCGGCTGGTACGATAACATAAGCCATGCTATTTATTCGTAAGTTGTGAGTTTGATTACTTCTGCTTGGGATGTTACCACTTTGCTTAAAAAATTCTCTGAGTACTTTAAAAACATACAAGTGTCTTACAGGTAAAATGTTTAGTCTTTTAAACAAGGGCCAGCTATGAGTGCGACGATTACAACTAGAAATAATGCGAACTAGATGTTTCTGTGCAATTAAAACAGGTTGAAGAGCATTCATATAACATCCACCCCAACTGACAATGCCATACTGCAACTTCGAGTGTGCGAGACCATAATAAATTTTTAATAAAACATCCTTAGAGCAATAAGGTTTGATGTGATAAAGTTTCCGGGCCACTAGATTCATATGTGATTCAATTGAATGGATATGGTCCTTCCATTTCAAGTTGCTATCTATTAACACTCCTAAGTATTTAAAGCTTTTTACGGATTCAATTTTAAGACAATTATCAGAACATGAGCTGTTACCATTAAAGTTATTATTGCCACAAGTGTGTAGTGGTAAGCAAAACCTATTACAGTCATGTGAATGAAAATAAAGATTAAAATCAGTTGAAGCACAACTTGAAATTTTAAAGGCCAAAAGTTTGGTTTTTTCGCTGACAATCAACCCATGGGCAGCAAACCACTGCCTTAATTTTTCCAAGTCTTCTTCAATCTTGACAGTACATTCGAAAATATTTTTAGATGTATAAGTTAATGTTATGTCATCAGCGAATGCAGTAGCGAGGCCATTTAACTGCAGCTTAAAGAACGAATTGATGTATATCAAAAAGAGAAGAGGTCCGAGTACAGAGCCTTGGGGGACGCCAGATTTAAGAACACGAGGCTTACTAAAGAAACCGTTAACTTTAACTCTTTGATTCCTGTTCTTTAAGTACGACTTCAACCAATCGTATATTGTTCCTCTAAACCCAGCATTATATAATTTGCTTAGCAAAAGCTGATGATCAACCATGTCGAATGCTTTTGTCATATCTAGGAATAAAGCCACTACGGATTGGTTAATGTTAAGCCCTTCATGCACTTGACTACACACCCTGAGAATAGCATCCTCAGTTGATAAACCAGACCTAAACCCAAATTGATTAATAGAAAAGAAATCATTTCGTTCCAAAAATTTAAGCATTCTTGCCTTAAGTAATTTCTCAAAAATTTTTGTCAAAGTTGGTAAAATGGAAATAGGTCTATAATTGGTAAGATTTCTTCTACTACCTTTTTTGAAGAGTGGAGTAACCTCAGCACACTTGAGAGATTGAGGAAAGCAACCAGTACAGACACTTAAGTTAAACACATAACACAGTTCATCAATCACTTGCCAGACAATGTTTTTTAACAGAATACTAGTTAAGCCATCACTTGTGCACGAATTTTTATTTTTTAAGGTCATTATAAGCTTATAAAGCTCCCCTGAAGAAATAGTATCAAAAACGAAACTATTTGTTTGAATATTTTCAACAATGACAGATGGAGGTAAAGTGCAGGTGCAAGATCTGTATTGATTAATAGATGGCTTTAAGTTCTCAGAGACTTCAGTGAAGTATTCATTAAACATATTTGAGATAATTTCGGAGTCTGATGAAAGAACTCCATCTACTTCTAGATCTTGTATTACTGTGGTAGGCCTATGTTTACCTAAAATGCTATCGACTACTCTCCATTCCTCTCTACTATTACCATTTGCCCTTTCAAGCTTCTCAGCATAATAATTGTCGCGTGTTTCTATAATGTTTTTATGAATCTGTTTGCACATCTTCTTGTAGTACTTTTTTAATCTTAAGTTTTGCGGATGTTTTGCACATTTGGCAGCATACATTTTTTTTCTTTTTATGTGCTGTAGAAGCGAGTTGGTCATCCACGGTTTCAAGTGTTTTTTCTTATTAGAAATAGTAGAATATACAGAGCATGCTTTTATATGATTTTGTAATATGGATAGAAATAAGTCAAATGCAATAGAAGGATTACTTTCAGCATAGACTGGCTCCCAAAACTCATAGGTCAACATTTCCTTTAGCATTCTATAATCTATGATTTGTTTTTTCATTTGCTTGGTAAAAACATTTTTTTTAACTGAGTTCATATAAATACTTAAAGCAGTCATATGATGGTCAGTAATTTTGTAGTCACAAACTGTACCAAAAAAAGTGTTTATAAAATTTATATTTACACGGGCAAAAATGTGGTCGATACAACTCGAAGAAGAATTTACAACGCGAGTTGGATCATTGACAAAACTCTTCAAACCATTTGACGCCATAAGAAACATATAGTTCTTTGTAAAGATATCAGAGTGATTTAAAATATTTATGTTGATATCACCCAAAATAATCAATTTTTTTTCTTTAGTTGTCCTTAATATACCGTCCAGATCATTTATAAATGTTGCTTCATTTCCTTCTTGCAGTCTATAAATGCATAGCATAGTATAAACTTCACTCTGATATTCGACGGAACACTTTACAACATCTGCACTTGAAATGTTAATTTTAGAAAAATCGCACGCACAATCATTTCTAACATACACCATTACACCCCCAGACCTATAAGACTCATTACAGTTGCCAAAAGGCGGCAAGTACCCTGGAATGTTGTACAAATTCAATTCCTTTTCGTATATCCATACTTCACTTAACACAATTACAACAGGTAGCTTTTCGAGCGCATCGATATGAGCTAATAAAACTTGAAAATTTTTTCTAATACTTCTAATGTTTTGATGTACACAAAATAATACATTGGACGAATTATAAGGAACATTTGGATAATCACATGCAATGGGATGACGAGGGACACTACAAACAGAATTCATAATTTATCAAAATCAGAAGCAGAAGTTATACGTATAAAATTGTCACCCTCATTCCTACGCATATACACCATCCCATTCCTAGTCCAGACGCATTTATAATTCATCGATGTCTTCATTGTAATTGCAGTTTTCAGCAGCTGGCGAGTCCGATAAGTCAAACAGTCGTTGATGTACATCTTCTCTGATTTCGCTTCAGCGTTGAGTAGAGTTGTTGTTAGCGGCTCTTTTTTCTCTCTTTTTATTTTCATAATTTTCTCCTTGCAATGACGAGTTGTAAGTCGTACATGAAGAATATTAGTGCATCGTTGTGAATTATTGTTCGAAGCATTTTGATGACCTTTCACAATTCGCTTTGTGTAGCAATAGTCGATGTCTCTCTCCGTTACTCCTACATTCAGTCCATCACGAAACACTTTTAGCGCGAGATCGATGGTTGACACATTGTTGTTGTGAGCGGGAACATTATAGATTTCAATTGTGTTGGCTATCAATTGCTGTTCTAAGTTGTTCACTTTGTCTTCCAGTACATAAATATATTCTTTGCTCGCACTCCATGTTTTTTGCCTGCAGTTGTTCTATCTGTCGTCTCTGGATTTCCTTCACTTCCATTATTTCCGCATAGATCGTTTCGAGAGTGATGTTAGATGCTGGTGGGTTTTGTGGCACTGTCGTAGACGTAGTCGACGATTGGTTTTTTACTGGTTTTCGCTTGTGTACGTCATTACTAACACAGGCGAGGGCCTCACCAGATAAAGAATCGCGACGTTTCGTTGCAACGCAAGAAGCACATCTCCAAAACTTATTGTCTTTTCTCAAAAATTCTATGTCTACCGGCAAAATATTCACACAAGAGGCATGAAATATTTGTTTACATTCACCGCAGACCACTTTTAATTCTGCACGTTCAACTTTGTTATAACAAGAATTCCAAGACATCTTATGCGATTTTATTAAAGTTCTGACGCGTGCGTACCCCACAACAGACGATCTGGAACTAAATGTCAACATATGACATTCTCTAGAAAGACTATCCCTTCCACCTTTCAATATTCTCTGTCTCAACATATTCTTTGTAGTGTTGATAATTTTAAGAATCTTGGGGTTTATTTCGACCCCAAACTGGTTTTTGCTAAGCATATTAATTCTATTATTAATAAATCTAATTCTATGCTGGGCTTCGTAAAAAGGTGGGCCAAAGAATTTAATGACCCTTACGTTTCTATGTCATTGTACAATTGTTTCGTCCGTCCGATTCTAGAGTATGCCTCTCAAGTTTGGACACCGTTCTACAACATTCATTCAAATCGAATAGAGGCCATTCGACGTAAATTTATTCGATTTGCACTTAGAGGACTTCCATGGGATGATCCATTTAACCTTCCTCCCTACAGTCAACGTATCAAGCTTCTTCAAATGTTACCCCTTTCTCAACGGAGGCTTAATAGCGATATCATTTTTTTACAGCAGCTTATATCCGGTCAAATAGATGCACCTGACTTGCTGTCGTCTATTGGCTTTAATTTTCGTTGTGGTGCCCATAATTTGCGCAGTGTTGAATTATTGTTTAGCCCCCATCATAGAACGAATTATGGGACGCATGAGCCTATTAGTCGCATGAGTAGAATCTATAATCTAAATGATCATGTGATTGACTTGCATGTTAGTAAAATTAAGCTAAAAAATATTTTGCGTAATAATGCTTTAATGTCTTAAATTGTTTGCATTATTTTGTGTCTGTGTTAGTATTTTGTAGGTACATAATTATTGTATTTTTAATTGTTTTGTCCTTACTAACACCTGTACTAAATGATGAGCCTGTGAGTGCACTTTTTGTGCCGGCAATTTCTGCTCGTGATAGTTGCTTGCTTTAAGCACTCCACGACACAGAGCTGATAGTGTGTTTATAGAGCAAATATCACTTATTGAACCATCATTATGCGAAAAAGTGATTCAATATTTTGGTAAAAGGTTGACAGTCTCCCGAGCTAGCAGAGGACGTGAATTGGACGACATTCTTTTTCATTATTAGCCTTAACCAATGTACATTAATTTCCAACAAAAATAAATATAGATTTCACACAATTTATATCTTTCATTCGAAATTTAAAATGAAACCTCAAATTTGAACACCCTTTATTATAAAGCGTCATATATGCCTAAGCATGCCATATATCCTATATTCTACAGAATACCCCTGTATTTTCAACGAAAATCCTGTAGAAATTTGACTCCTGTGTTTTTGTGAAAAATCCTGTAACTATCCTGTAATCATTCAGTTTTATTCCCATTAATTAGCAACTTTTCATATAACTAAAAACTAAGCGATTGAATCCAACCTAAGAATCAGTGGTGTCCTCATTTAAAATGTATTGGTTTGGGGAGCACTGCTGCACACTCTCAACTTATAAATTCGCATCAGCAGCTTTTCAACTTATAGGCGAAAAGGGGGACTCCCCTATCTGTTGTTGTTTCGACATTTGAAATTTGAACTCCATTTATTTTATTCTATTGTACCTTCTTTTGAGCGACGGTCTATTGAGTGTTAATTTCTTTTTATTGTGTGAAAATATGCCAAATCCGATAAAAGGCAAATGCGTTCTCAACGCAAAATTGATCGAAAAATATCCAATTTTGGAAACCGGCAAAAGTAAAAGTGATAGGAAGTTTTTTGATCGCATCGGGCGGAAACGCCGATATTGTTCGACACACAAAAACAACCAAACACATCAACGCTTTGTCTACAGATTCGTTCAGCCAACAAATTTTGAACTTTTTCACTCCAACAATTGATAGCGCCACAGCTGCAATTGAAGGCACATGAGCTTTTCACGTTATCAATTCAAATCACAGCTTCAAATCGGCGGATTGTGCCACTCAAATTTTTCGAACATGTATTAAAATGAAAAATATTTGTTGCTCTAAAACGAAATGTCAAGCAATCGTCGTGAACGTTCTCGCACCAGAGGCAAACAGGTTCGTCAAAGCAGATTTATAGCAGCGTAGATATGTGTCCATTTATACAGATGCTTCCAACCATGGTTCTGTGAAGATAATTCCCGTTCTGGTTCAATATTTCCATCCCACGGCTGGATTTTCCGTCAAAATATTGGATATTTCACAGGAAGGCGGGGAGACATAATTATTAATGAATTGTTGAAGAAAAGCGCTGCAAACTACGGATTGGAACGGAAAATCATTGCTTTCTGTGGTGACAATGCTGAAGTAAATTTTGGTGGCGAAACGAGAGGAGGAGAAAACAGTGTGTTCTACAGGTTAAAGCAGTGGCTGCCGCATATAATTGGCATTGGTTATGTGGCGCACATTGCGCACAATGCTTTGAAACATGCATGGGATGTGATGCCGTTCGATGTCGAGTGGGCCATTGTAAAAATATATTCATATTTTTACATCTATACGACACGCGTTACAGCGTTGCAGCATTTTTGCGATACAGCTGGCGTCGAATATCTCAAATTGTTGGGCTATTCGAAAACAAGATTTCTTGCACTTGGACCAGCTATCAAACGCGTTACTAGCTGTACGAACCCTTGAAAATGCTCTTTCTTGGATTGCCGAAAGGGGAAAAAATGCTGAAAACATTTTTCTCGGATCCGATGTCAAAGTTTTGGTTGCATTTTGTGCTGGAGCAGATACGGAAAGATTTTAATTTCTAGATGGTTACTTTGAAACTAATTTAAATTCGAATTCGTTTTTCGCTTTATTTAGGCTGAGTTGCGTTGAGCGTATTGAAAATCGAAGGCGACGAAGTTGCAGCCATCGAAGTCGTTCAATATTTGGATGAGCTTGCAAACACATTGAAAATGCGAAAGGCCGATAATTTTTTATCGCATCAGACTGCGACAGAAAAGCAAAAATTAATTGATGATGGTTACTCTGAAGAAGTTATAAAAACTACGATTCACTCATTCTTTGGTAATTTCAAATTTATATTTCTTATATTCTGTTTTCAATTGGTTTGATTTTTCAGACGAATCTTGCGAGTACATCGATTTGTGGGGAAGTCCGATCATGGAGTTGAAGATTTATTCGTGGGCAATTATACGCAAGGAGCCAGAATGGAAAGATGTAGAGTTTGTGATGGACAAATTACATATATCAAAACTTTATTTCGCGAACGAAAATTCCGCAAAAGTGCACGAGTTGTTGAACGAGTATTCTCTTCCATGAATAAGACGTGCACGGATGAAAAAATCCAATTAAAAAATGTAACTTTGAAAGTCATTCTGATGACTAAGAAAACAAACTTGAACATGTCATGCATTCATTTTTATCATTGGGTCAAAACGAATCCGGATAAGCTGCGCAACATCAAATCGAATGATAAATACTGTGTTCAAGCTCAAGCCAGTGGTACTGAACGAATGGAAGATGATTCAGATAACGATACCATTGACGAAGACTTTGGTTTAATTTAAACATTCGTTCATTTATATCTATCCTGTGTAAATACTGTTTTTTGAATAATAAAACCTGTGAAATGAAGAAAAGTCTTTGATTTTTCCTGTTTTTTCTTAAAAAATGTATGGCATGATTAGGTATGCCCAATAAAGCTTTTTAAAGTAATTATCGGAATTTTTCATACTGTGTACTAAAATGAAATATATCCGCTGCTGATTTTGCAGAACTTTATTTAAAAAATATCTATCCTTTTTTCTGTGACTTGAAAATTCGTATTTTGTAGTATTTTAAGGTCTTAAAAACGTTCTGATAATAATTTGCGTAGAAACTTTTTTTACACAATTTCCGTACCACCACGTACAATTGTACTTTTTTCTCTATTTTGTCTTACCTGTTGTTAATTATTAAACTCCCACACTCTATTAGGCAATATGGATACCTGGAACGTTTGTAAACAAGTGATACAAGAGGTAACTGTTTTGAAGTGAGCAATAAAAAAAACAATCTAATTGTCAAAGAAAATTAAAAATTTTAAGAAAAACTATCTAATAACATTTGTAAATTTTTGAATTCGTTGCTTCGATCGATATCTAAACTAGCACTGGACTATACGAAGACTTAACCAACTTTAAACAGACAGGTATATTTATGTATTTTAAAGACCAAATAGTCACACTTAAAAAAGGTTAATAGCATGTGTAGGAGAAAAAGAGTTATATTTCTTTAACCCGCGAAGCTGACATAGGCGCCTGTCAGACAACAAGCACCTTCCCCTAACGGAGCAACGAAGTTGCGTGAGCAGGCTAAACCATGCGGAGAAAAGGGTTAAATACTTTTTACCTATGAAAAGCTCCACCCAAACACAGTTTGATCCGAAAAAGTAAGCTGACATAGGCGCCTGCCAGACAACGAAACAACGTTCGCCGGGTTCTGCTAGTTTTTTTATGATTGATTATTTCTTCTTATATTCGACTCCTAAATTAATTTAAGTTTTACTATTCAAGTATTTTTATATAATCAAATCATCCCACCCAAAACATAACTTTTGTACTTTATAAACTAAACACCAACGTTTTTTTCCTATCTTATCTAGGATTCATGAATTATTGTTGTATAAATTATGAAATTGAGAAATAAATATTGTGTATATCTATCTATCATTATTTTTCTAACATTTGCCAACATTGGGAATCGTAAGTGAGCGTCGGACGCACGCTGCATTCAGCTTAGGGGACATTTTTCTGTCCCGGTCATACCATCCAGCCAACGCTTATGTAATGATTGATGTCGTTCTCAAAGAGATTCGAACTTTTATCCTAAGGGAAAGGCTTTCCCATTCAAACAAATATTGGATTGGATTAGCGACCGTGCAGTGCAGGTGCTCTATCTTTGTTTGAATAATGCGATATCCATATCCCTTTAAAACATCCAGCCATTCATTACATCAAGTGCTGTTTATGGAACCCCTGGTTGTTTTAACTATACCTATAACAGATCTCTTGTTTGTCTATTCAAGACTTCTTCATAATCAACCATCACCGTATGTAAATCTTGTGAGGATTTACAATGTTTTTGCAATTGAAATTGCGTCTATGGAAGTTCCTCCTAAAAATATCTCTGAATATCTCACCTATTAATCTTTTTCAGCAGTTTGGACTTCTGATGGTACAACATCTGTCTGTTCGGAAAGCAAAGTCAACTGAGCATTTTATCGTAGACTTCTATTTGGTTGTCGAGCATTTTTCTAAATCCGCTTACAATACCTATAATCAATCGAAGCCATTAAGTATTAAGGGCTGATACCTACACGGTATTAAAAAATGATTCGAATATGAAATAAATGAAAAATGTACCGAGTACTAACAATCAGTATCCATTTTTTCATTTCAACTACCAGAGTATACATTACAAGAGAATAATATATAAATATAGACGACTGAAGTACATATATTTAGTAACATGCGATACCATACAATTGGCTTCATGCCTACTATAGCTAACCTCACGATATATAGAAAACATGTTTTATTTCTGTGTCTCGACTACGATTGTTATGAACATCAATAAGATTACAAACGCGTCTACAGTTCATTTCGTCCGTATAGTTTACTCTATAAAAAGGTTCAAATGATAAATTACGTACTCGCAGAACTCTCTTGCATCAGCATCTATTTTTATAATGGACAGAAGAAAAGAGCAATCTACTTTATCTTTGCGAATATCTCTAGTAAAAACTATCGCCAAGTACCTACCTTCTATGAATTTCAGACCAGTAAAAGTACATCTAGTACGTTAAGCAGGCATTCAAATATTTTAATTAAGTCAGCTAATAACCAGCCTGGTTAATCTTCCTTTCAATCCAATTCGAGTGTACTTCATCGGTTCCATATTATATTTATAGCAATATAATAGGAATATAGCCCCAAGGGCGTAAGGATCAGAACTTTTTTTTAGAGTTTCGCACTACGAATCGAAGTAATATGGACGGAAAAATTTAGCTTAGGATCGAAAAGAAGACTCTTCGGACCTTTTTTTCTTCAACCACTTGCAATGAACTACCATTTATATTATAACTAATCGAAAGGTCTCAGGTTAAAATCCCGCCGGGGCCAAGTAACATCTAATAGTTTCTTCCATTTGCGAACGTTTGACAAACATCCAAGAGTATAAATAGTCATGAGATGCTTCTCAAACTTTCAGTACAGAATCGGCGTAAAATTATAGTTACCTTCCATTAGTGTCAATAATATAACTTTGCACTTAAAAATGGTTGGAGAAGCCCCGTATGAGCCGTTAATGCCTAATATATTTTTATGTTCGCTGTCGTTTCGATTGCAGCAAGGAATCCACGACAAATGTTGAAAGGTCTGACTAAAACATTGGCATTTCTCGCAATTTTTTTACAAATGCAATACATTTGCTACACATTAACATTTTTCCGTAACTCCATATGCGGTAATTCGAACAAGTTGACTTCACCCATAGTTTTGTTGTATTTCTGTATAACATTTGGTATTTCAATGTTCATGTTTTTCCTTTTTGTTTCGATCTAACCGCCTACTTGGTTTTCCATCAATCTTTACCTTGAATTACATAGCGTTCTAAAGACCTATGAGTTCTTGAATTGATGAAAACTTCTGATGATAGAAAGTGTTTAAAAGCAACGCTGTTTTTAACCTCACATACATGTATATGTGGTGTGCGTCGGTTGAAAATTAAAGACGACACCAACTTTCGATATTATAAATTTTATTGTTCAAAAAAAGGCGAATGAAATTACAGCTACAGAGGTAGCACACGGCGATGCTGATGGCTGATGACTGCTGACCCATGATGATGACTGCTGACCGATGATGATGACTGCTAACTGATAACTGATTGGATGACGCTCACGCGATGTGTTTTCCTAAAACGGCTTCGACAGTTATTTATTTGTTAGTGCGGTCATCCGATCTCTGTGACAGCTATTTTTATTTTTGCATGTGTGTGGCACCACATATACATATAGTAAAAGATAAAAATGAAGTCAATTCTCTTTATAAAAAATTCAAACCTTCCTCCGATAAAGTTAGAAATTAGTTTCAAAATCTTTAATTTATATGCCATATTTTGAAACACTGAACATGCTGGCAAATTTTTGAAAATCTTGAATTTTCAAGAGGCTCTAAGAAAATTTAAAATCAAATTTTGAAAAAAAAACCCAAATACAAGTCAATTAGGTAATTAGGTTAACACTCAGACTCAATAATTGGGGTCGAACTCCCAAAATTTAACCCGTTGCATTTTCGCAACGTAAAGCGGGAATGTGTTAACCTATTAATAAGACTCAAACCATCTCAATATTTTTAAATGAAGCCTCAAGTTTCTTAACTAATATTTTGTGGTTTACCCGGTCAGATGACTTAGAAGAATCAAATTTCAATCCAAAGACCTCGTATAGTTATATGAATATTGAGTTTTAATGCTCGATGGAGAAGTCGGGCATAAGGGTAACATCTTCCGTAGTTTAGAGTCGTCTTAATTTAATAGCAGGGCTCTGTTTCACAAAACTACAGGCTACAATATACAATTTCACAGGTACAGGCTCCTATAATACTCTGACTAGAAGTAGGTACAATTGTTTCAGAAAAAAAATACACTTGTTCCTGTATTTTATGTCATATGAATTATTTTTGACAATATTTTTGTCATTTATTGATAATTTAAATTATGTGGCAGTTTTTAAAACGAATTATAACAAATAACGATGAGCCGAAAAGAAGACTTTGAATTTGAAGTTCCAAGTATTAAATGCTTCATCCCTTGGTTTGGCGTTCGAAAACAAGAATTGTTCCTATACAAGGGTCACTTTCTGACAAAAAAATAAGAAATACAATGGCAATGAAATTATTATATTTTTTCTAAAGGTACGATTACATACAAAGGACACTGCGATATAGTTCAGGTTCATCTTCGCGAAATTCGAGCAGTAATCCGGCACAGAAACCACTCTTCTCGCGACGGCTCAACCACTTCTTTTGCCAAATACTCCGCTTTCGTCGCGTTGGCTCGTAACCAAGGTCGTCTTTACTGCTTTCCAGCACACAGGCTGCCAAATACACCGTCCCCGCAATTTCCACCATCATGGCAAAAGTTCTGTTTGAAATCTTTTATTTAAATGAGAGAAAAACACTAAATGAGAGAACCTATAATTTTCTCATTGGTCATTACGAAATCGAAATAAAAGGAAAGGTGTTATTTGTCATTTTAATGAGGCAAGTCATTACCGTGTGATCGTCATTTTTTCGCTCTTCATTTAATGACATCCCAACGGAAAATTTTAAATGTCTCGCAGTGTGCGTCATTTGATTTTGGGACAAAATGAATGTGTCTCTAATGCGACATTTTTTTCCTGACGTCGCAGCTTCATTTAAATGACTCGAAAAAATGACCGTGTAATCGGGCCTTAACTCACGAACCCTGTTTTTAATGGCAATGCTTGTTTTCTCTGCAGTCATCCTAAATATTTTGTTAAACTCATTAAAACTATTGAAGATGCAGTTTATCCTTGATCTATATATTTGTCTTCTTTTTTGCCTAACCTCGATTTCATGATCCTTTGAAGATGTTTTCCATGATTTTGCGATTCTTTTTTTCTCGAAATAGGACGTTGAAAATTACATTAAAAACATGGGTTAATGGTACAGTCCGTTTGGGGGAACTGTTGACACCCTATTCTTATTCCTATCAGTCATAAAGTGGGCGTGGTAAAAATCTAAGCATGTGTGAATTCTTGGAAGGATCTGCATATTTTGTAATATAATATTTAAACTATTTTATCGAAAAAACGACTTTATTATCTTCATACTTTGCGCAGAATAACACTTTCATCTACAATGATTTCTTCAATAAAACGTTTTTTTTTTTTTAAATAGTGGCGTGTCAGTGAGCGGATTTCAAAAATATTTACAGATGAGCATAAATGGCCCCTACAGAGTATTCATTCCAAATTGCAGTTTCCTTTTTTAATTGTGGGCTTGATAGTGGGCGGATTTGAAAAATCTTAACATACGAGTATTTTGGCCTCTAAAGATAATATATTCCAAATATCAGCTTTCTGGCTCAAATTTTGATTTTTCGATAAATTAGTTTTTTTTGAGATTATGGGCGTGTCAGTTTGCGGATTTTAAAAATTCTTACACTTGCTTACTACTTCTGCATAAAGAACTACTTCTGCAGACTGTTTAACGGCGATGACCAACTAAATCCCGCTGTCAGGCAGAATGCAACATTCAACCTGGACGATGAAGACCAACAAATCCGTCCACCCGACCTAGACGAAGTGAAGATAGCCATATCTAAGCTTAAGTCCAACAAAGCCGCAGGAGCAGATGGCCCAACCGCCGAGCTATTCAAGGCGGCAGGCGATGACTTGGTTAGGAGCATGTAGCAACTCATCTGTAAAATATGGTCGGAGGAAAGTATGCCCGATGAGTGGAACCTCAGCATTGTTTGCCCGATCTTCAAGAAAGGAGACCCTTTGAACTGCGCCAACTTCAGAGGTATTAGTCTTCTTAACATCGCCTACAAGATCTTATCTGCTGTGCTGTGGAACGCTTGAAGCCTGTCGTCAACAACCTGATTAGTCCCTATCAGAGTGGCTTCAGACCAGGAAAGTCAACCATCGACCAAATATTCACACTGCGGCAGATCTTGGAGAAAACCCAGGAAGTCCAAATCGATACCCACCAGCTTTTCGTGTCGTTTTGGTAAAATGACACAACACGAAAAGATTCACTTTTCAAGAAACTTATTTATCACGAATTCATATTTTTTTTAGAAGTAAAGTGTTACAAATGAAAAAAATTCATTTAGCTGGGAAAACAACAGGGATTTTCCCTTAAATTCAAAACGACACTTGTGCCCTCATGCTGTCAGTTTAAGAGTTATAGTTATGACGGTTTGATAGAAAAATTGTATTTTTTTTTGCGATTCGTTCTGTATAGTTAACTCTAAATCGTCAAATTTTGACTTATGTCAGTTTGCTTTTCAAGCGACGATTTATAGAGACGAGCTATACAGAGCAATGTCCAGTTTTTGGCATCCCTGCCAAACTCGTACGTTTGTGCAGGATGACATTGGAGAATGCACGCTGCTCCATCAAGGTAAGTAAAGAACTCACCGTGACCTTTGATGTCAAAAAAGGATTTAGACAAGGCGATGCGCTGTCATGTGACTTCTTCCACATCGTTCTTGAAAGAATAGTGCAAAACTCAAATGCTAACACCAGATGCACTATCTTTCAAAAGTCCGTCCATCTACTCGCCTACGCCGACGACATCAACATAATCGGCAGAACGCAGCGGAATGTCACTGGCGCGTTCGTGAGTATTGGCGATCAATGAGGGCAAGACAAAGAATATGCTGTCATCAAGAAAGGACACCCAACACCGACATCTCGGACAGAATGTCAATATAGACAGATATAACTTTGAGGTGGTTCAGGACTTTGTCTACCTAGGCTCCACAATGAAATCAGGCAATGACACCAGCGCTGAGATTAAACGATGAATAACTCTTGCCAATCGCTGTTTCTTTGGGTTAAGAAAGCAAAGTCCTGTCTCGAACAACTAAAGTGACCCTTTATAAGACCTTAATAATCCCTGTCCTTCTCTACGGTGCAGAGGCATGGACTCTAGCAAAAAATTAAAATTCTTCGGGTAATTTGTGGTCCCGTCTGCATAGACGGTGAATGGAGGAGGAGATACAACGACGCACTGTACGGCTTGTACAGCGACATCGACTTAGCCAGAAGAGTGAAGGTCCAACGATTGAGGTGGCTGGGTCATGTAGAGCGAATGGACGTAAATGCTCCGGCCCGGAAGATCTTAGAATACACACCCGAGGGACGGCACAGTAGAGGAAGACCACCGGCTCAGTTGGCGAACGCAAGTAGAAGGAGACCTTTACCAACTTAGCATGAGAAAATGAAGACAGCTGGCCAAAGATCGTGCTGGCTGGAGACGCTTATTGGTTGAGGCCCAGGTCCACCCCGGACTGTAGCGCCACCCTAAGTAAGTAAGTACACTTGATTATTTCGGGCCCCTAGCGAGTATGAAATTGAAATATCAGCTCGCAAGTTCAAGCCTAATTTTTGTCGATGGACTGACCTGGCTAGATCAACATTGCTATCATTGCTGATCCCGAAAATAGTAGCTTTTTGGGGTCTACGGGCAATATTAAGGTATGTAACAAACCATGAGTCAAAATGAATATACCCTTTGAATAGGGTATAACGAAATTACGCGTACGCTTTAATATCTTTTTTTACAGGTGTTGATAGTGACATACAAATCACCTGTAACATCTCTATATTAATACGGAGTTGCATATAACGTGTTTCCCCCCATTTTTGCTATTATACGTCACATAGATATGCCAACACTATATGTATTTGGGTAGGGGGCAATACATAGAAGGGCACAATACAAATATTATCCACATATATAACACACATTATGAATTACAACAGGTAAAAAGGATGAAATTATAACAACAACAACATTGCTGTGTGATGCAATAATCTGCCAATCGGAACGGAAAAATTTACATCATGAAGTTACTTGAAAATGCTTGAAGTTACTTGAAAATTTTTAAAGTTACTTGAAAATGCTTGAAGTTACTTGAAAATGCTTGAAAATACTTAAAGTTACTTGAAGTTACCAACAACAATATTGCTGTGCATATTATGCAGTTAATAATGCTTAAACATACTTGAAGTTACTTGGACATGCTTGAAGTTACTTCAAAATGCTTGAAGGAAGTTGATAATGCTTGAAGTTACTTGAAGTTACTTGAAAATGCTTGAAAATACTTGAAGTTACTTGAAAATGCTTGAAGTTATTGAGGTTACCTGAAAATGCTTGAAGTTATTTTAAGTTTTTTTTTTTTTTTTTTTTTTTTTTTAAATAACTTACGCTAAAGGGATTTTTTTCTGTTGTTACAGTACCCTTATAATGCTAAGAGCACAGTGTAAGCTACTTGGTATTAGAAAGAATAGAGAGATAGGAAAGAAGTGTTTGGGTGCAGTTGTAGGGTTTTTCTCCACGGGTGGTGTCTAAGTTACTTAGGGAGATTACGATTTTATGTATTCGGTATAAAGTAATGGACTTGGCTGGGATTCGAACGCACGACCTTTCATTCCGTAAGCGAATACACTACTACTGCACCATTGCCACCCGTTACTTGAAAATGCTTGAAAACTTGAAGTTACTTGATAATGCTTGAACATACTTGAAGTTGCTTGAAAATGCTTGAAAACTTGAAGTTACTTGGGCATGCTTGAAGTTACTTGAAAATGCTTGAAGTTACTTGAAAATGCTTGAAAACTTGAAGTTACTTGATAATGCTTGAACATACTTGAAGTTGCTTGAAAATGCTTGGAAACTTGAAGTTACTTGGGCATGCTTGAAGTTACTTGAAAATGCTTGAATTTACTTGGAAATGCTTGAAGTTACTTGAAAATGCCCGAAAAATGTTATATCATGTGAAATCAGAGAATGCAATGTCGAAAAATTTCATTTTCCGATTAATGTATAACAGTCGACTTTGTTTTTTTTTCAACTTATATAATAAATTGGTCGAATTTCGACCATGGGGCGACCCCTAGTTGTATAAATTGGCCTGTAGAATTGTCATAATTCATTGGAACTCACAGATTTATAGTGTTGTAGTTTTATAAAAAGCCAGTAGAATTTATTTTTTAAGATTGTAGGAAATGCTGTAAATTGTAAATTGTAGTTTTGTGAAACAAGTAGATCTACTCCAATTTTCAATGTCATCTAAATAATGTCATACTCATTGAATTTAAAATGTTGACACTTCTTAAAACCCAGCCATAGTACCTACCTATAAAATTATTTGAACTTGTACACGCTATAAGATCTCACTTAAAACTCCTTCAGCTATTAATATCATTAAAACTGTTCCGTGCAACATAAAACTTATAACTTAATGGGCTCTCGACCTACGGATAGTATTTTATTTAAAACACTGTGTATTCCATTCTCTTCGACGCCGGGAAGGGTGGTTCCAGCTATCCAGACCAAGCGCTCTGGCAACATATTGCAGGTTCAAGTTACCCTATGACAACTACAGACACAAGTTACTATTTGCCCCTAATGTCAACAAAAAATATATACAGACATAGAAACATAATGCATATAAAATAATTATAAAATGTTATTTTCAGCATCACACGCAAAGACTACTATCTGCTGCGATATAACTTCTCCCTCAAATTAGTCTAATTAAAATAAACGACTAAGGTATCTACATAGTGAATAAGAATTTTACAGAAAGTGAGAACTCCCTTTCACATGCAGTTGCCATGAAGCGAATTAATAGGAAAAGTGAAAGGCAGCTGGCCGAGCGGTCCTGAGATTTAGGGGATTCGCTTCGGATTTTTATGTTGTTGCTTCTCCGTGGATAGTGTCACGTCTGGAGAAAAAAGGGAATTATTAAAATTTATTTACTACCCAAAAGGAATGCCATTAACCCGAGAACATATTTTTCAATTTTTAACTGGAAAAACAATTAAAACCAGAGGCAAGATGAAGCAGACCTTTTTACTAAGTAGTTCTCATTCCCTATGGTTTTGATTTTTTTTTTCTTTTTGCTTGTTTGCTGCTTTTTCGCTGTCTTGGCCTTTATTAATTTATGGCCATGTTTGCAAAGGGAATTGTCTGGAATTTAAAGTGTGGAAAATAACCCGACTTGGCGAATTACTTTAAATGTTTAGCCTTAATGATTTTAGGGAGAATTCTTAGAGAGCCAATTAATGTTCGGTGACCGCAGGGTTTAAAAAGTAACTGCCTGACTCTGTCTTGGTACTCTTTGTTGTCTTTCTCAAGAATAATCAGATTTTCTGAAATTGTTTCGCATAGTGAGTGAGTTAATAACTTTCCACAGTACTGTTGATTTTGTATTATAATATCTTTTCGCATTTAACTAGCTCTATGTAATTTGAACTCGCATTAAAAACTCCCAAATTATATCTTTCAAGGAAGATAACATATTTTAAAAGAAAATGGAACCAACAAAATAATAAAATTCAGTGACAATGCAATAAAACACAAGCCGCCACCCTACTATGTCAAGCAAATACTCAGCACCAACCTCATAGCTATATTTAAAATTCTCTTCACGCAACAGTTCTTTTGACAATTTTCGGAATCATTCAGGATTCACCCGGCAAAAGTCCTTTTTAAATCCATATAAATGAAAATAAAAGACATCATCCTGCGAGTTCCCGGCACACCCATTCACATTTTTAGTCCCAAAGGACTCACATTTCGAGAAATAATCCCAAGTACGAAATTATTTATCTATTGATGCTAAATTCAGTTTCCTTTTCCCCCATTATCTTGGGCCATCTCACAAAAGGAGAAAGAAAAGTGAAACGCTACGTGGACTAAATAATTGCCAACTCGTAAGAATCCCTTCTAATTCTAACCACTCCCAAGGGGCAGGCTTGTTTTCAACTGGGCAGGGCAAATGTAAACAAGGCGAAGGAATTACATATATCGAATTCCTATTATTTATCTGGCTTACCTGTGTTAGATTCGGGCACAAATGATGGCGGGAATTGTGGCATCATCTTAAAGTGCACTCGGTGGATCTGCAATTTTTATTGACAATCGTGAATAAAGGCACCCAAGGATTCGTTTTATGGGTAGATACTTATGTGCATTTGAAATTTCATGAGCTTACTTCTTCATCCGAAGTCCGAACGCAAAAAAGTGCAATACATATCCTTCAACCAAGGAATTGCAATGTTTTCCAATTGCACAATTCCAAGTACTGGCTTTCCAAATCGAAGGACTCTTCTGCTGATGAATGGGGGGAAGTACGAAATGACAATGAAATTAACTTGGTTTTGTCCGACAAAATATCCTCTTGGAGGACAATAGATGACTCAGTGATTTTCCGAGTTCGTAGGCTGATTCAAGGACTTCAACAATACGGACAGCAAAACAATGGCATTGAATTTTTGTTTTTTTGTTTTTGGTACATCCTGCTGCTCCTTCCTAATGAATTTGCAAACACACAAAAACATACTGTTACATACACCTACAAACGAATAAATCTGCAACTTCGAAACCAGCACAGGATGATGCTATGACTAAAACTATTGTCGATTTTAGCAAAAGAAACATTTTCCCTATCACCTTAGTATATAAATCTTTCTTCTCACCTCAAAACGGAATGGCACGGGACGAGAGGACAACGTCCTGGCTATTTCATACGGTTGCCTTTGGGAAGTTTTCTCATAAGCGCTAAATTAAGTTTTTCCTGAGTTCCAATTGAAATTTATTGGTCCGGAGTGGATATCATGGTTGGCCGGAGTCCGCTATTAAGTGTATTACAATTTCATTGAAACAATCACGATGTTTCGAAAAGGGTAATTGTGGCTACACTTTTACTGCGGGTTGGAACGAATGGTTAGGATTTGTGTCATTAGGGATATTTACTTTTGGAGAGGTATTCAAAGGAATCTGTAATTCGAAATCAGCTAATCACTAATGCAATAGGTATTAACTGTTAATTAGAAGTTTTTCGGGTAGAGTCGTGCGGTATCCGTAAGGTAAGAAAATGTCAATCTACAAGAATCCATCTTACTCATTTCAATAATTAGAATGACAGTTAAATTTGTCAAATTTGTTTGTTATTATTATCGCCAACCAAGTATCAATCATTATTCTAGAACAGCATATATGTATGTCAAAATATACAGGTTGTTTTCGACTTAATATTCAATATCTTGGGAAACGATTTTTTGACAGGTTCTAAGAACCGTATGTTACCGCCGGGCGCAAAATTGCATTGTAGAACCATGATTTCAGCTTACTGCTTACCTCACACAAGAAATGGATAAGGTTTTCGCTACACTTCCTACATCCACACAACGCTTACGCGGTGATTGATGTCATCTTCACAGGTTACTTGGCTTCGCAATCAAATAATGTACCTACCTGCCAAAAGGGTGCAAAAAAGTAGCGGAATTTTTAGTATCAATGGTATGTTGAGGACAGTTGATCCTATCCTCAACAAAAAACTTTTAGTCATTTCCATTGACATCGTGGCTACACACATAAACAAAGTGTCTTAATTAAAAGTCAATCTTACAATTCGGTCTATTAGGGGAACACAGCAAAAAATAACACAAAAGAATTTATGTTAAAAAAGACCCACAACAAAGAACAAAGACTATGATTATTATTAATGGCAGCGCCTGCAAGGCTCATCCCAAATCGCAAACTAAGAAGAATGGAAAGGTAGTCATATTTTTTGTATTCACCCTTCGAACGCAAATACTAAATGAAACTGTTTGTCAAAAGTGAAATGGTTTGAAAACGGAACGTCCCATGCCGATGCCGTGAATTATTATTGAGCCTCAATGTTCGTTCAGTCATTCCTATGACTATCATTGCCATGAACCTTGTGGCTACATACAAATTTGATATTCATAGCATCTTTGGTGTTATAAGGGACAACAAACTGGTTTGAGAAGAGGACCGTTCATGTCGATGACGAGAATCCTTTCTGCTAGTGGATTTTTGTAACAATAAAACCTTATCTTTCCTACTCTCTTTAAATTTACCTAACTTCGCTCTCTCCTACTCACAAAAAATCGGCATGTTTTGATGGATATGACTTTCATTCCCATAAACACTGAGAGCCTGAGTACATGGGCGTACTTATGAATGTTGTGTGTAGACAAAAACACGAAAGTGTTATTGTATTGAAAGACATTTTGGTACGCATAGAACCAGTGTGAAGTCTAAAATCAAAGCTTTGTTCTTTCTACCCTTTCAACGGAAATAAAGTAAGTAAGTAAGTATTTATTTCTCAACAATGTTATAATAATACATCTTAGCCTAGGAATGCATATTCTATAATATTAAAAGCATAGAGAAAATTATAGTGGCAGTCGATATTTTTAATTAAAAAAAATAATAAAAATAGTGTTAACTGTCACCTCAAGAAAAACGGGCTCAACAAAATTTAATTAAAGGTGGGGTGACTAAAGACTATTAAATCAAGGAAGTTACACAATATAACAATAAAAAAGTAATAATTTAACAAAGATAAAATACCATATAAATACAAAGAAAATATCGTAAAAATACAAATTGCAGCAAAAGAAAGAAGAATAGATTGAACCCGAAAAGAAAAATTAAGATAATTTAAAACTACCACGATATAATAAATTGTTTAAATATTTAGGACTGTACATTTAAGAGAGCTTCTATATCATCAAATTTGAACCTATATAGCCAATTTTTTAGTTGTGTCAAAAACATATTTAGTGAGCGTATTTCTCTAAGGAACTGAGGCAATTTATTAAATAGGCGACAAACAAGCACTGAATAAAAATTACGAAAAGATGTAGTACGAAATGCAGGCACAGACACTAGATTCAAGGAATTACCACGAAGATTATGATTGTTAAGGACTCTATAATTAAGGTTGCCGGATCTTACAAAAAATATTTTTAACACTTTAAAACAATATAAATGACGAATTGGAAGAATTTTCAAATGACAAAACAGTGGAAAACTATGCTGAATGCGATTTTTTAAGCAGATTTTTCTTATGATATATTTTTGCATAGTAAGAAGGGGTTGGATTTTATTAAAATAGGTTTACCCCAGCAACTAATACCGTACTGCAATTTTGAATGGAATAACCCATAGTATATTGAAGTCAATAATTTCTTAGAACACACACTTCTCAAATAAAAAAAATATCTCAATATGAGGCGAAAATATTTTCTCAACGCCTCGGTATGGTTATAAAAAGACATTTTGGAATCTAAAATTAATCCCAAATATTTGAACTCATCTACTTTTTCGACAGGAAAACAATTATCACTACATTTAAGGTACGCTACAGAAAGTAGTTGAGGAATACACAGCACAATTATTGAGTCTAAAATTTGGGACACTCCGGTGCATGAAAAAAATATCGGTATCGAAATTGCTTTGCCGGGCCAAACTAACAAACATAATTTTTGTTTTAGGACTTATGACCAATTTATGCTCAGCAAACCAAGATCTTAGCAAATCCAGGTCCCACTTAATCTCTGCGACTAGATTCAGATAACTATCTGCGCCATACACACAAGCTATGTCATCAGCAAACGCTTTTAGCAGGCCCTTAAAATTGAGCCCAAAAAGGGAATTAATGTATATTAGGAATAGGATAGGACCTAGCACCGAGCCTTGAGGCACAGCCATATTAATTAATTGTAATCCACTTCTAGTGTCTTCTATTTTCACCCTCTGCGATCTACTTTGCAGGTATGATTTGAACCAGTTAAACATAAATCCACGAAAACCTGCTTTGCTAAGCTTCCTTAGCAATATGTTGTGGTTAACCATATCAAATACTGTGCTTAGTGGAATGGTTTTGAAATGGTTTGCGTTTCCAGTAAATATATTTACGTCATCACTCTTTCACTCGAATTACAAAAAGGGGATTTCTGTCAAACGTAAAATGATTTGGAAACGAAACGTAAGTGCCCATAACGAGTATAATTTCGGAAAGTATATTTTCGGTCCGTCCAATCCGTCTCTTTTCTCTTTTTTGCTCACTTAAAGTCCATATGTCACGCTTAATTTGACGTTTATGGGAAGAACTGTGTAATGTGTTTTCAGGCTCTTTGTGCGAGGGTACACGGTAGTTTACCAAAATTGTTCGATATTTTCTGGATGATATTTGACGTTTCCATTGCGTTCCTACTCTTTCGTTTTTCTTTTATACCGCTTGCTGCAGAAATCCGCATCTTTCAGAGCCATTTTCCTCTTTCGCAACCATTTTGAAATTTCAGTTTCAATCATTCCTGGTATAAGCAAAGAGAATTAAGTTTTAATAGATTATCAGGCTTTTTGAAAATAAGTAGTAGAAGTAAATTATTAGGTACCTACCTATACAAATTTGTATCCACCGTTTTGTTATTCGAAATCCTTCTAAAGTAGAATTTTGATTAATTCTCGCATAAGGACGGGTTACTAAACTTTTGATAATGTCCACACATTTTGCGAACTCATGTTCAAATATTCATCCATCATTACTCCTGTAGCAAATGAAATAAGAACTTTATTTGTTATACGCACTTTAGATTCTTATATTCAAAATATCGTCGCTTATCTTTTACCATTGTTTTCTATAACATATGGCCATTATTTAACCAATCTATCTGGCTATAGGAGCAGTGGAACTACAGCAATGAAAGAGACGACGGACTGGCACATTTACCAATTAAATATGCCTACACTTTTCGTTCAATGGCCAAAGATAATAATTTAAGCAGCTGTTGAATCTTCACTTAGTTTATTTCGTTGAACAGTTGACATTGAAACAAATTACAGTTTACGTCTAGTGTAAATGAAAACAAATAACTGCTGGCTGATCAGTAATGTGAGATAATAGAGTTTTGTAAGTACCTCGAGCGAATGGTTAGAACTATTATGTTGTGAGATGTAAAATAGAGATTTGAAAAAAACGTACAGTTACAATGGGAAGTTTAATGTGTTACGAAATTGAGAATTGGATAAAGCAATACATTCTGTTTTGATAGTTTTCCTTAGGCGAGCTGACAACTTCTTCTTTATAAAGAGTCATCTCTTTCTACCGCTAATGCTTTAGCATGTGCAACTAGAAATCCCTACAATTGCACCAAAAACTTCTATCCTATAGCCGTGTTTCTTTGCACGCGGATATAGGGATAATTTGAAATTTGCATGTAAAATACAACAACAACTTATCCTATATACGCTAACTTTAGCGGGAATAGCTATCGCCGCTAAGTCATTTAGCGGGGATAAACAGTGCTTCCAAAACCCATTTTCTTCGTTTCTGAAACATCCCGCCGAATATTTTGTTCGTGATTTTATTATTTTGTTTTTTTCAAAATTTAGTAAATCTGTCAATGTGAAACTGTTTTTTATAATTTTAAAATATGTTTGGCATTAATTTCAACTGTCGGAAATTAATATTTTTGAATTTCGCGATTTTCAATACAAATTTCTTAACTCAACTTACAGCTGTGTCGCTAATAAACGTCATAGGTGCATTAAGTCCCAGAGCAGAATGCAGAGAGATGTAAGAACATTATGGAAAGGCCGCAGTCCACGTTGGTGGACTGTTTGATGTCCTATTCCACATAGCAGGCGTGGTATTAGGCCTTCTTCCACTTTGCAATATTTTATTTTCCTAACAAATTGACCAAAATTGTAATTTTGTTATTCGGGAGGATTTTTCTCTTTTTACAGTTATTTTAAAGTATTTACGTGCAAAAACGTCGGCCAGACAAAAAAAAAAATTATGAAAAAATTGTGAAGAAGGACATGTTGTCCATATTTTGCGAATCAAGGAACCTTCATTTCACTAAATTTTTTGTCAAACCTTTTTTATCTTTAGACGTTTTAGTGAGGTATCTAAAAACTCGCTACACTTCAGCGGCTGGTCCGATGATCTACTGAGCAAGGGGTTTTAGGATGGGATCCCACTCAAGAACACCTTAACGTTTATTCACTGCGAATGTCTGGCAAAAATACCGACGGAAGTACGTTGGGAAAGGACAGAGTAAATTGTTGATGGACGAAAAGCATTATTATTGCCTGTAGTTTTTTTTTTACGATAAGAAAATATTGAATACTTTTTGGAGTTCTGATGTAAAATGTTTTTTTTTAGAACCACAAAATCAGCAATTCATTAGATAGACTAATGTATTCTATATTTCAAATATTTAGCCAAAACAACGCTATCAATTGCTGGAACAGTGGCATTGTGGTATGCAAGTGAAGTTTTCCTTTTCTTTAGAATCGTAATAAATACAATTATAGTTTCACTTGCCTTGCAAACAATGTGGAAATCTGAAATACGAGTAAAATCGTTCATTTTATTTGCTCGTTGTGAGTGACGGTGCGAAATTTTTGACATTTCTCGCAACGATAAAAGTTTTAGGAATAAGGGACTTATTAACCCATTACCGACCAAGCATCTAAAAAATAAAAATTAATCGAAAGTATTTTAAATGAATTGTGTTGTTTGTTATATTTGAGCAAAAATTATTTATAGAACTTTGGTAAAGTGTACTCATTGAAGTACGCTTCGGCTCGCCAAATGTTCAAATAACTCTTTTTTTTACCAAGTATGTGACTTTTTTGATGGAAATTTCTCACAATGCTTTGTATCACAACAAGAGTAACACAATTTGATCGAAAGAGGTTTGAATATAAACGGTTTTTCAACAAGGACGCTACAAAAGTAGAGCGACAGGGACAGCAAACGACGCCGAATTTCTTGCCGCTCTTTTGACATTTCTCTTAAGTAAGCTTCGCCATTTCATGATAGAAAGTTATACGAGCCAACAACGAGTCGAAATTATTAAAATTTACTACCGAAATTCGGAGTAAAATCATCTTCAGCAATGAGGCTCATTTCTGGCTGAATGGCTTCGTCAATAAACACAATATGCGGCATTGGTCAGGCAGCTATCCACACGTACTCTATGAGTCATCATTGCATCCGGACAAAATTACGGTTTGGTATGGTTTATGGGCCGGTGGCTTCATTGGGCCGTACTTCTTCCGTGATGATCAAGACCGGCACGTTACTGTGAATGGGAATCGCTACCGTTCAATGATAACCGAATATTTTTGGCCCCAATTGGATGATATGAACTTGGAGGACATGTGGTTCCAACAGAACGGCGCCACAAGCCACACAGCGAATGCCACAATCAATTTATTGGAAACCAAGTTTGGAAACCGTGTTATCTCACGTGTTATCTCACGTCCAGTCGCTTGGCCGCCTCGGTCGTGCGATTTGATGCCGTTAGACTATTTCCTGTGGGGCTACGTCAAGTATATGGTCTATGCCAACAAGCCAGCGACGATTGATGAACGAATATCGAACTTGAAATTGCAGCAGTATCGGCCGATTTATGCTTGAAAACCGTCGAAAATTGAGTTCAGCGTCTGGACTTCTGCAAGCGTGTCCGTGGTGGCCATGCAAAAGAAATCGAGTTCCATACATAATGGCATCGAACGTACTTTCACAGGAATAAGGAATTTCATTGATATCTGTTTTTGTTTTATTTAAAAAAAACTTTTGTAGCGCTCTTATTGAAAAACCCTTTACCATAACCACTTTTACTTGCCAAACGATGGTCACATAAGTTATTCGATCAATGACGAAGAGTCAAATAGTAGGGACAAGTAGTTGACTTGCCACTTGGACTCGCCCAATATCAATCAACGTTTCTATATAAATGCAACAACACTAGCATTTAGATTGGCATCAGTGACGAAGTAATTCGGAATCGGAAGGTTTGCTGAAACTTTTTGAGGTCAAAACGTCGAACCCTACAGACGCACACCTATTGCATCACTATAGGTGTTCGTGTGTAGGGTTCGACGTTTTGAAGTGAGAGGGTTTTGATCCCTTTACTTCAAATCATATCCTCGACTTTAAAGAAATGCAAAGATCCATTTCAGTTGAATAACCTGGGGGGTATCGGGCGTGAAGATAGTGTCTTCCGTGTTAACACTTGCCCTGTGCACGAAGTCACATGATATCGCATCTCCTTGCCAAAATCCGGTGCAAGTTCAGAATAATTCGTAAGAGCCATATTCGGCCATCGCCATATACAGCTCCTGACGATGAATGTTATCATATGCTGCTTTAAGGTCGATGAATAGATGGTGTTGAAATTCAATTGTCTTTTCCAGGTTAGTGTGTTGCAGAACGGCTTGACACGTTTACACAGTACGTTGGATAGGGTCTTTTATGCGACATTAATATATAAAGGTACTCATAGACTTAATAAGAAGGCCTATAATACTACGATAAACTGGATATGTTGCGATCAAGATTATACGAAATATATTTGACCCGTCACAATCCGATCAGGCATACTTTATTGTTCCAATTGTGGTATCATATTCAGTAGCTATGCATTGCGACCTCAAAACGACCTTTTACTGGTTTTAGCATCACGCAATGCTTTCTTACGAATTGCTGATTTTGACGTTATAAAAAATATAAAGATTTAACAAAGTTCATCAAAACTGCAAAAAAAACACAAATAAAAAATATTTTAAATACCTATAACAACGTTTTTTGGCAGTTTCATTTATAAATTCCTCTGTTCAAGTGTGATAAAAAAAAACTAACATCGGTTTTAAAGCTTTTTTGTCCATCAAGCATTTCCTGTGTGACTTCGGTATACACCACAAACCTACTAAAAATAATCCTCATTCGCAGTACTAAAAAGGAAACACTAAGCCACAAACAAAAATTGCACAGACCAGAGGAAGCATAGAAATCGATGTTTGATGAATAAAGCAAATGCTCATATATGTAAACATGGCGGCATGCCAACAAATCACTCAGACAGGGACAAAATTATGGATTTTTCATATTTGAAAATTGCTATTTTTGTAGGTACCGACAACTATGACAGACCAGTAAGAACAACCATTTAGAAAAGAATAACGTTGGTTGGCTTTTGAATGCGATAGCAGGTTTTCGTTAATTGTTGGATGTCCTTGTTTTGAAAGGAAAAACGCAAATAAATAGCCAAGAATTACTTTAAACGTATTTTATGTATATACGTCTAGGACGATACTATACGATAACGGTAGTGACTTTCAAGTTTCACACGCGTACAGATTTTATATTAAATTTGAAGAACTTTACATTGTGATTGAAAAATCACTGCTCTTATTTTGGTATATTGCCGTCAAGTCAGTTCACAATGTAAAGGTCCCGCTTATTGATCTTGAAGCCAGTGAATTTCCCAGTTATTAATAGTCTAAGAGCCCACCGTGATTTTGGATGTGAGATGTGTACGTATAACCGAAAGAAAAGAAGACGACTTGTAAGCTGCCGTAAGGGTTATACCGTAAAAAAATTTCTTGCAGCTAACTGGATAACTGGTGCCTTTTTTAATTGTTTCGTTGAAATAAAAACTTTCTTTACTGATCTAGTAAATAAAATATTCAGCTGGCATTCACCTTTATATTGAGGTGCATTACGCTTGGTCTTATGGGCATTATTTTAAAATTGCAAGTGAATACATTTTTGCTTAGTGTCACAAGTTTAAAGCCTTCTCAATTAGTCTAGTATCAAAAGAGCAGCATCAAACCTTCATGTATGTTAACAGGGAGTCGTTACCACTGTTGTGGAAAAAATAGTTTTTCTTTCCTTTCATTTGTAATTTCGATTTCGTCCAGCACAAAGATGGCCACACTAAAAATGTTTTGCAACTTCATATTTGCTATGAGACATGGCCTATCTATCTCTTGTAGCGGAAATTATTGGATTATGCCAAAAATACAAAAAAAAACTATTTTGTTGGCAACTTTTGAATAGTCTGACAGACAAGACACTTCTTGGACCTACATTTTTCCCGTCACACAAACCTACTATTTAAAATAAAACCTGAATAAGTTGGTTATACTCGTACCCTAGCTTTAACTTCAACACTGGATTTGATAATATTTTCTTTATCATCATTCAAGTCATCGTTTTTCCAACAAATCTTAGTGTTCCAATCTTTGAAGTCACAACCAGCTCACGTTGGAAACCTACTTACGTAAGGACTGAACTGCCCTCAAAATTAAGTTGGTTGATCAGATTATAAGGAGTGTCCAAAATGGTTTAGTTACTATTTACAATTCAAAAAGCCATAACTAAGACAAAAAACGCAGCTTTAGCGACACTTGTTAGGCTTAAATTGTGGAACTCACACGCACATAAACCACTTCCCTATATATTTACGACGTAATGAAATTTCTTTGTTTCCTTAACTCCCGATTATTGTTATTGTTTACGATTAATGTTGTTGGTTATAAACAGTCAAGGGGAGACAATCTGATATTTAAAAGGATTTGATACAAGATTTGTTGGAAAAACGATGACTTGAATGATGATAAAGAAAATATTATCAAATCCAGTGATGGTGAAATATTCATTTTTTTTACTGGGGCACATTTCGCAGAACGACATAGAGGTGATGGCGTACAGGTCTGCGATATGAAACTTTATTCATATCATTTATTTTCCATTTCACATTGAAGTAACGACAACTTTATACTTATCCAGGAAGTACTCCACACTCTTCATCCTTTTTTTTAAATTAAGTGCCTGAAAATTTAATATTTCACACCTAATAAAAATATATAGGAAAAGTATCCGTTCGTCACTATGATTTAATACATATCACATAAACTGACGCGACGGGGGTATGTAGATGAGACATTGTCGACGACTACGACAATTAAATGTCAGCTGTATTGAGATTGAAGAGACTGCAAGCAAGGGGCTAGAGATATAGACGCTGATGACGATCACGTTAACATGTCACTCAATGTTGACAGTTTCCAAGAGAAACAGAATCATACGAATGATGTACCCTTGCATAAGCTATGATGAAGAACTGTTTTATTTTGTTATTTTAAAGAGTTATTTAAGAATTTATGATTTAGGAGTGCTCTCTAGTTGCAGTGAAGTAGTTCATTGGAATAAAAAGGATTTTCAATTCGTATTTCTTTTTTATTATGTGAAATGTGATTATGCTTAGATATTTGTTGTTGCCCGTGCAGAGCGGGCTAAAAATATCGCTGCAGCACCCCAAAAAACGTGGAGGCTAAGGGACAAATCTCACCTATTCATAATTCAATTCTGATGGTTACTTCGTCATAAAAGAAACGACGACGATGACGTATCTGTCATAGATTGCCTATATGTGCAGCGCTATCTCTCCAAATGGTTTAATAAAATTAATGCAGAAAGAAATAATGAGGAAACGAATGAGCAACGTCCAACCGCCACCTCCATTCAATAACCGCAGACACTCATCAGATGTTAGAAAGCTCGTGCAAAATTACAGTCTTAGAATTTCTTGGACTATCGGGCACACCGCCAAGAAGAGCAGAACATCTTTATGTTGATTGAGATTACAAAGGGCGCAGCAAGGGTTTATGTCAGACCTATGCGGTGTTAGTTTTAAAGATAAGACTTATTTTAGCAACTGCGAATCTTCTGTTGAAGTATAATTGTCCAGACTAAGGAATAAACGAGTTGCTTGTAAATTAATCTCGATGATGATGACCTAGCCCGGTCAAAGCAACTCTGGTACAACCCATTGTCAATAGCAGACACACAGTCGTAAAATAATATACCATTCATCCCCATTGGTTCTCGACATATTCAAATGACAGTTATAGGCATCGGCTATAACATACCATTTCTAAAAACGTGTTGAGCACGCGAGAGGGAGACTTGCAAAATTTGTTTTTGGTGATTGAATAGAGGTCTACGGGGCACTGCATATGTCGCTTTATATAGGGAAACGTGGACTCCACATAGATAACATAACTCGGTATATTAACAGGTAATACGTCCAAAGGAGTATTGTTGGATGGCTTAAATCTCCTCTAAGTATTTATAACCTTACACTTCATTTGCATAGCAAAAACAGCTGTCGATGTAGCATCGAACACTTTAGGTTCGAAGCAGGATCGACGTAACGTCTTGAAAAGAACTTAAACCAAAGGGCAGAAAACCAAGGTATTTAAATTCGTTACCTACTTCGAGGTTATTGACATTCAGGTTCCACGAACCCTAGCTCATGCGGGTGGCAATGGTGCAGTAGTAGTGTATTCGCTTACGGAATGGAAGGTCGTGCGTTCGAATCCCGGCCAAGTCCATTACTTTATACCGAATACATGAAATCGTAATCTCCCTAAGTAACTTAGACACCACCCGTGGAGAAAAACCCTACAACTGCACCCAAACACTTCTTTCCTATCTCTCTATTCTTTCTAATACCAAGTAGCTTACACTGTGTTCTTAGCATTATAAGGGTACTATAACAGAAAAAAAAATCCCTTTAGCGTAAGCAAATTATAAAAAAAAAAAAAAAAAATGTCCACACGATTTTATTTTCTAAACACCATTATCTTGGATTTTGTGGTTTTAGTCTCAAGATCCCATATGTCACAGTATTCCTTTAGCTTACAGGGTGGCGCACCAATTGTGCTACAATAAGAAATTCAAATAACTTTTTTTTTAATTAATGTCTTTCATTTATTATTATTTTTTGTATAGAAAATTCAATTTTATTTTATATAACTAATGGTTTTTGAAGATGATGGACCGTAAATGACCTCCATGCTCATCCACGAATATGATCAGAAAATTATGCATTGCGGTGACCTTGGGGGCCAGCGGAAAGTGGAGTTTCTGGATATTAATTTGTTTGGGAATTTTCGTTGGAGTTCCGCCATAACCGGTCTGGCTATGTGTGCAGTTGATCCATCTTGCTGGAACCAAATGCTGTTGAAATGGATAATTCTTATCTATATATATTCAACATCTTTAAATAACGGTCCTCATTGACAGTTACTGTTACACCGTTTTCTTCAAGGAAGTATAGCCCCACAATGCACTTTGATGGAACTGCGCACCACACAGTGACACATTCTGGGTGTAGTACTGTCTCATCGAGTAGGTTCATTCCATATCCATATACAGCAATTTTGCTTATTTACATTGCCGTTTAGATCAAAATGAGCCTCATCAGACATAAACAAGCAAATAATCAAGCTGTCCTTGGTCATTTCAATCAGTTTTTTGCAAAATTCCAAGCGAATTGGACTTATTATAATATTATGTATTTATTATTATATTAGTTAGGGTATATTACACTGCGACCTACTGGTCTATTGTGTCCTCTGCTTGTACCTCGGAAAGGATCATGCCCTCTTTGAGAGCCTTCTCCATATACTTCTTTTGTGAAGCGTATCGAGGAATTGCTCTGATTTTTCCTTGGCAGGTCACACTCCTTAGAGCACAGCGTCCAGTCCAATTTCTTTGATGAATCTGATGCTTCTAGATTCGGCAAACATGTTTACCAGCCTCATAATCGTCCATCTACTCGGGGGAGTGCCGCCAAATTCCCGCCTAAATTCCCTTTGGACGGAATGAAGGACTGCAAATCATGCTACCGCTCAAGAGTGAACCGTTGCGCATTCCTGGCATTGCTGGTATTAATGTTGAAATGTGCTGGGTTGGAATGTAGCTGGCTATTTCATTTGACAGAAATTGTTTTTAAACTCTTAGGTACATACTTTGTCGATAAACCTAGTGTTGAATAGCAGAGATCTACGATTTAAAGAATCAAAAGCAGCCTTAAAATCAACATAAAATCATACCGCTTTTTGTTTGGTCTCAATATTGTGTAAGATGGTAAGGGTAAATATTTGATCAACCGTCGATAAATTAGCACGAAAATCAGCTTGAAAAAATGCTTATTTCTTTATAGGGGTATTTGCATCCAAAACGTGCTCACAAATCAATTTCTTAAAATGTAGAGTTGAAAAGTAATTTTTCTTTTTTCATTAGTGGCAGCTAGTGTTAATGGTCCGGAAATGAAAATCGTGATGCACGACATATTTTAAAATTTGAAGGTCCACAATATGCTGTTCGAATGTTTTAAAGAAGGTGTAGTGCGTGTGTATGTGTATGCCTGTATGCACGTACTTGCGAAAGTCCGTTTGTCAACAATTCGTTCATGATATATCGCGTACAAAATATGATACAAACTTCGTGATGACGCATATTGACATCAATGTGATCCGAAACAAATTACATCGGATTCGGTCCAACCTTTTTTTTGTTTGAACGAAAAGACTGAATATAAAATGGATTTCTGAATTTCTTGAGAAAGATTAAGCCTTTTATTGCGTTTTCGCTTATTCTCCTTTATTATTATTTTATTCATATTATAACTGCCATCCCCACTGCAAAAACGAATGCATATTTTCTATTTCAATCTTATTCATCTCCCTAATTTGTATTATTGATATCATATATTTACATATTCATATCACGCTGGGTTGTTGATCGTTGGGATCTTCCTAGCTGTAGTTAAATACCCATGAAACATTGTACCGTAGTTCTTTTTAATTTTTTGTGCACACACTTTGCCACAGCATCCGTTTAAAGTCATCGATAGAAAGCTTGCCGTATACATTCGTGCATTTTTCTGAACATTGTTATTACTGTTCACGTGTTTATTTATTTGTTTAAGTCCCTCATCCACCTACTCCAAATCAAACAGTGATCCCAAGCAGGGTGGTTGCAGGGGGGCAGCATGCCCGCCCATATTCATTACACTGTTTATGGAATCTATTCGCGATTTCGTAACTAATCCCATAAACAGTGCAATGCATATGCAACCCCCCTGCTTGGGGTTACTGTTTGATTTGGAGTAGGTGCAAGGCCAAATTGTTGAAAACAGCACCAAGCGAAAGTGTCATAAAGCCAAATTGGCCTTATGATGCTTTTTCAAGGTGTCATAATACCAAATGCTACAATTTGGCCTTACATATGTCACTTTCACAATGCGATATAAGGCCAAATATCGAGATTTGGCCTTATGACGCTTGGGCTTATGTCACGGTACCGTATTGCGCATAAACAATTGATTTTATTGTAGCAAATACATAACGTGATGTTCATTTTTATAATTAATCCCATTATTTCTTTCTTTTCAGGTATGTATTAAAAACATATGGAAAACGTAGATGTTTAACATATAAATATAGTTTTTACCTAAAAATATATGAGTTGTTCTCGACTGTTGCAATTTTTGAAACATCTGCAGGAATGCATTTTAATCACTATGTCAACTAAAAACTTCAAAGGTATGTACCAGAATAATGAATATCCTCTCTTTTCGAAAGCCATTGTTTTTCCAAATATTTTCGTTTGCATTGTCAGCAAAGCATGCTTCACCATAAAGAAAAATGATTTTTGGAAGTTTTTGTGGTGCGGAAAATAATTCCTGGAATTTTATCAAAAAATGTGCAGGTACATCTATCCAGGGAAACTATGTACCTATACATCTACTCACCACGTCTACTTACCACCCAAAATAAATGCAACCCATTTCCCATTACTTCGTGCATCCATTCAAAATAAGTGGATTAAATTCTTGTTACTAAGTTGAGAGAAAGTTTTTCACTTCTTGTTATCCTGGGCAAACTTGTATACAATTTTACCATTTGGTGGCCTGCATTATCTAAGAGGATGAATTTGTGAATTTATATCTGCAATATAGTGTGTCTGTCCTGTGGCGTATTGAGTCTATGTGAAGATTTCAATAAAATTGAAATGAAAAATTGAATGGAGATTAATCAATGAGTATTTATTATGAAAGTGTTCTTAGGGCCCTCTTTACTAATAGGAGCTCCTGTTATGGCCTTTACCCCAATAAAGAGTACAAGTTTTTGACTATTACCTCCTCCTTTAATTTTTTTACTCAAGAAGTTGTATCAGTTGATTTAGCATTTTTTTCAGAGTCATTTAGCAAGAACTTCATCGATTTTAAGGGCAGTGCCAAACGATCAACTGGTTTTTCATATGATGGAATACTCTTGTTTGAATGATCTGTTGTTATTACGGCTTTAATACTTTTACTATCTGTATTAGCGGAGCTGTTACTTATTTATGGAAATTTAAAAAACTTAATTTGTTGCCACAGCAGGAGGAAGATATCCGATTTTATATAAAAATTTAATTAAAAAAAATTGACACCCAGAAGTATATACTTTGATTCTTCCTGGATTTAGAATCATTTCTCATGTTATTAGAAAATTAAGTGGCAAAATAAAAAACATTTTATTTTCTTAGGAATAATTTGTGCTAAATTAGTAATTGGATTTATATGATTTATGATATGAGCTTAATACCCGAGCTTACTTTTCAGTAAGTAGTAATTATTATTGCTGACCCAACAGGAATTAACATTTGAAGCTGACTAGCTTTTCTCGGTTAAGCTCAACTGAATTATTTCCCAGTTATTTAATGGACTTTTTAGCTATTAAGGTATAGGAATCAACAAGAAAGGCGATCCTATATCCTGCCAGAACTTTCGAAGCATATCCCTGCTATACGTCGCACATAAAACTGAAATGCTGTTCGTTGGTAAGCGCATCACTTGAGAACGGCTGTACCGATTTGGTCAATTTTTTTTTAAATGTTCGTTATATGTAGTTCTTACGGAAAAAAAATTTGGAAAAGTTCGCATCAAAATTAGAAAATTTGGGAAAAGGCGATATAGTGTTTTGTGCGGGAATTCCGTATGTAGAATGATTTAGATGATGTTGTGGGATTAAATTATCCGCAGCTCTGACACCTGTTTATTTATTACTCATCGCGTTTTCTTTGCAGTTTTATCTTTTTTCACGAATCGAACATGTTGTTTTTCTCACAACAATTGCTTTGAAAGTGAATGAAAATTGATTCTATCAAATTTCATTCTTTGGTGTTGTTTGATTCGAAAAAGTAAGCTAAGTAAGCGCCTACCAAACAGCTAGCACCTACACTTAGCGGAGCAACGAAGTTTCACGAGCGGGATAATCCATTCGGAGAAAAAGGTGCTCTCCATTTAACCACTAAACCTATAAAGCTCAAATTAGGCAATCTTTGGCATTGGCCTGAGAGTGTTTCTGAAGTTTGGTCAAAATCGGTTCACCAACTTGGCCTTGCAATTTCGATTGTTAATTATAAAAAGCATGTATATCTTTTTGTTAGGCGAAGCAACGAACGCCAGGTACCCGCTATAGACAATAATTAGATAGTCTTTGAACATTGTTGGCCAATAAAATTCTTGGAAACTTCACGGGTAAAGCCGGGCAGGTGCCAGCTAGTCTTGAATAAAATTAGAAATTGATTATTAATACATGATCAAACAGTTGAAGTAATCTAAACAATTTTCGCAACCTTTATTTTACTATTAGTTGTTGTTCCTTCTTTGCGATTACTTCATTTAGTAGTTGGTAAATCTTTAATTGATGTTATCCTATTAAAGGGGTTGTTTGAAACAATTTCGCATATGTGTATACTCATCCCTATTTAAAGGTTCATAACCGCGCAGGGGAATATGAAACAGGATACGCTGTATTGCAGGAATAAATTCACTATTTCATCTTCTAAGATAATTCAGGGAACCAAATCGTCAAATTTAACACAAGTTTGCCCGATAACAAAAATAAAAAAACTTTCTTTCTATTAAGTAACAAGAGCTCGTCGGTTTTTAAAACAAAAAACAAAACATTAGCAACGATATTTAGTACAATTGTGTTAAGCCAGTTTCGATCAATCTGATGCTGGTAGTCAAAAGTAAACTATTCGATGTTGACAATCGCTTTGGACTTCAATGTGTAACTAACTAGCCTTTCAGAGTCGCACTTCCTGAGAGAATGTCAAATGTTCGCACATACATACAAGAGCAAGTTTTCGCACACATCAGAGTTAATTGAGACAATTTTACAAAATTGAAATCGAGTTGCCCCGGAATCAGAAATAGATCGAAGCAAAAAGAAAATGTGTGAAACCTATTAGGCAACTAGACGTCAGCAAGTCAAGTCATTTAGCCAACAATAGAGTGCAGGATAATTACTTAGGTGATTGCGTGCTATGGTCTATAATTTGTATAAAGTAGACAGCGCTGCAAAAAATTAAACAGTCGCGTAAAAGCGGTCGCACAACTGTGTGCACTTCAAGCAAAAACAGGAATAAAACCTATTTCACTTTCATATCTACGTCGATTTTATAAAAGTTCCCTTGTGATAGCATCTTCAATTTTATTAATTGAAAAGTCACCTTCACTCAAGCCTTTCGGGTGTATTAATTAATTGTTCAAGGAAGGATTTGGTTGTGGGTTGTAAGAAGCTGGAACGTTTGTTTTTGTATACCCTTTCTAAGCGTAGGTATATTAATAGATAGTTGGTAACATGCCTTAAAATTGGTTTATCAGTGATCAGCATCGTGTGCCGATCTAGCTATGAACGTCCGTGCGTCTGTCCGTCTGCTTGTCACCAAATTCGAGGTCTTTAAATTCGAGCTAGAACGCACAAATTTGGAAAATAAACTCTTTTAGATCCCGAAATAATCAAATTGAAAGGTTTTTGAAATTCGCGGAATTTTCTTAGTTACTTAGCATGTTTTTTTTTTGCCGATTTTCTAACCATATTCGATTTATTTTAACTGAATGCGCCATTTTCTTACCTTCAGCCCGTGAATCCGTAACACCCTAACAGATCGCAATCATTTGAGCCATTTTTGCGTAAATCACTGATTTATAAACCAGATATACTTGTATGTCCAGTGAATTAAAATAACACACGGTCTTCAATTAGAGGTTTTGTTTTGAATGGCCCTGCATACACGCCAGTAGCTTGCACTTGAGAAAGATACTCTGTTCAAATTTTGTTCATCTCTGTTTTTTTTTTATAAAAAAAAATCATTTTTACGTATTCTCCCGTGATGAGTACGAATCGAAGAGAAACACTTAAGGGAATCTCAAAGTTACGCACCTGTAGCCTTAACGGTAGCATAGTTACGCAGTGATTACCTATGTATGTATCATTGCATAAATCCTTATTCATAAAACATTTCCCAACCCGTATTGCGGGTGGCAATGGTGCGATGGTAGTGATTGCCAGGTCATGCGCCCGACCAGAGCCATGATTTTTAAAATTGTATATACACAGCAAAACAGATCTCCCTAAAGCAATTCAGGCGCCACCTGTGGAGAAAAAAACCAATCGCACCAAACATATTTTCTATCCTTCTATTATTTCATGCAGTAAGTAGCAAATAGAAACAGGCTATGAATAATTTGATGGGTGTTGCTTGCAGCAACAAACAAAATGCCTGTCGTTTCATTATAAGGGTACATTGCATCAATTACAGAAAAAAGAAATCCCTATAGCGCGAGCTAATTATAAAAAAAAATATTATTGAGACAGAGTTTGTGTCCGATAAAGTAACAAAAAGGAGAAATCTTTTACTTTTAGCTGTTCAAATTGATAAACACAACTTAGCTGTTTGGGGAAAAAACTGGAAATATCCTGCAGATATTTGAAGATTCGATAACGAACCCCACAGGCGGACCAGTGGCGGACCAGTGCAGTTGATTGGGAGGGTTATGATACCTTTAATCCTGATCGTAGCCTCACTGTCATTAAGGGAAAAGAAGAAGATTTGAAGATTCGATTGGGTAACATTATGCAAACGAAATTGTAGGATTTTTAAAACCGAACCTATTATTAACTAATCAATAAACTAATTTGAATTTTTTGCCAATACCCTGCGGCAACTATTATTAAATGCTTAAAACTCGCACACACACTTTAACTTGTCTCTGCCACAATAATTAATTATCTCCTATCTCTGCCTCAAGTAATTATTTATTAAATGGATATTTGATTTATAATTCTTTTAGGAATGCTCAACGTTGGAAAACCGAGCATCATTGAATCGAAATACAAACTAATTTTGATTTCTCAGAGCAAAATAGAGAAGGAGAAAATGGCATTCGATACAAAAGCATAGTTATACGGACAGTTATCAACCTCCAAAGGCGTACGTTTTATGAATAAGGGGGTTTGCATTCAGAGCCTTGATACTTTACATACTCCTTACTGTACCTTTATAAATAAGGCTGCCGATCTTTTAAATTTCTTTGATTTCCGCTCCAACACGTCTTACTTGACCCTAGAAAGATAATCTACGTCTGCGAGACGTATGGCGCGCGGAAAAAATGTTATATCTTTTTAACTATAAGCCGCATTGAGTTGGTTGCTTAAACTAACTCAGTCGGTGGTCGGAGCTTGCCCGCAACGGTCGTGCTGCGACGGTAAGTACCTGTGGTAACAAGTTATAGCTATGCCGTACTTCTGGGGGCGTGTGTCACGTGTGCTATTCTTACTTTTAATTTAATCGTATATAATTTAAAATTACTGAGACTTATTAGTAGACTTATTTTTAACCGAAAAATGAAAATTTGGCAACTATTATGACTTAATGTCAATTTTAAGGTTCCTTTAAAATATAAGTTCTTTTTTGTTGATTTGTAATGGGGTTTAAGTTTTTTGTTTTTATTGTTTAAATTAATATTTATTTATACTGAATCATTGATTTATTTCTCTTAATATGAACTACATAAATAAATAAAACGCTAATATTTTTTAAAAAGTTCATGGGTTTCATTAAATATATTACCAAAGTGCCATATGTATCAGAGACGTATGAATATCTTTTACGTCATAAAAAATATGATTATCTTTCTATGGTTAAGAAACCACTCCCACAATATCACAAATCGATAAAAAAAAACTTCGTAATGGCACCATTTTACGATAAATCGTGATAAGCTGGGCAAAGTTCAACTGGGAGCTTTTCTGTGCACCAGCGGAGCACTCCGTACAACTCATTCCGCAGCACTAGATATTCTGCCTTATCTGTCACCGCTTGACATATTAATCATTTAGCTGCTGCTTCTGCTGTCCGCTTAAAAGCTACCTCACAGTGGATTAATAATTAAAGTGGCCACTCTCTGATTCTGGTGTCATTTGAATCTCTACCAAGAAACATAGACTACACCATACCCCAATTACAGTTTGGAAAGTACTTTTAAATCGTCATCCCCTCCAGGCCATTCTGAGAGTATGATGCATTTGCCGAAGATAAATCGATCCACTACTATACCGAAAGAAACAAAAGAACTGATCGTTTGGGTGAAGGCGATTTCTCAGAGACACTTAATCTTAGTCTGTCTATCCGTCTATCTATATCTGTAGGGATGGCGTGTTCCAGGCGGAAATTATGGTGATCAAAGAAGGCTATAGGCGAAATTATTTTGGGGTCATTTTGCATATTTTGTTTACCTTTTTTTTAATTTCTTAGTTTGGTATGAAAAAAAATTTTACTACAAGAAACGCTAAGGATACTGTTATTACAACGGCGCCACTATTTTCAAGCGGTGTATGTGTCCATGAAATGTCCAGAGTTTTAAGCCCTTTTACGCGGAAGCTGGCCACTCAGGTAATGTTATCTGTTGAACTATTTCATACCTTATGAACTTTGAAACACGCCAAGTAGCGGCGCCCTCATGACCTTGATGTGAGGTCGAAGGTCGGCCGGTGTATGCGTCGAAGAGACGTTCTTAAAATCTTTTACCCGCAAAGCGGCCCACCCAAGTACTATTGTCTGTTGAACTATTTCATACCTTATTAGTTTTGAGGTACAGTATACCTAGTATGGGGCACATGCTGCCCCCTGAAACCCGGTTGTTTGCGGTCACTGTTGAATTTGGAGTTGGTAAACTTAACGTTTTATTTAGATTTGCGTTCCAAAGATTAGCCCAACAACTTTTGAACGATGGTTCCTTAAAAGCTTATGTCCAAATGGATATATCCAATCATTATCAATATGTTTCGAAACATTCTTAAATTTTAACTGGGAAATAACTTCACAAAATGCAGCCCAGCTTCAGTGGGCAATAACTTCGCATAAAAAAATGAAAACTCCCTACACCGCATATCTTGTATAGGTAGACCTGGCTTAACATATACTTCTAACAAAAGGCCTCGTTCTAACACGGTACGGGATTTTTTTATCAACAAAAAAAAACGACACTCACGGAATTTAAGGATCGACGAAGAATAGATTTTAACACAATGGGAAACATTGAATGTATGTTAAGAAGACTTAAAGTTTGTTTTTGTTTAACTTTTCTGTTTAGTTTATTGGAAGAATAATCTCTTTTTTTGTGTACAACTGTAATTTCATTTTAAAAAAAGGTTTTAAGAAGTAAAAAGTATTTTTTTGAGATTATGGAATGTTGTCTCCATTTTCACACTGGTATCTTCTATCGTTTAACACGATTTCGAAGTAGCGAGATTTACCTACCTGTATTCTTGTACCACGCCCTACATCTATGTACCATACTCACATTGTGAGCTGACTTTCTATTTCAATTATTTAAGTAAACAAAGTCATCAAACATTTTTTATTTTGCATTACATTAACAAGAGAAATGAAGAATATAAACTCATTAATTTTAATTTTCAAATTTGTTTCCGTTCCGCCAAAAAGCATTAAATAAAACCATTGCAGAGATTATTGAGTTTTTTCCAAAAATCTATGAAATATAATAAAAAAAATGGCAAAAGATGATTGTTCTTTTTTAGAGCTCTTAAGGAATGTATCTGTCTTGGAATACTTACTTTTAGACGAATCTTAAATGTACTTTTACTTTGTTGAAAATTGGTGCAAATTTGTCCAAGTGAGGAGGTTACTTTGCTCCGTCCGAAATTGTCTATCATTATGCTTGTATTGGAAGAGTTGGAGCAAAGATATTCACACACATTATAAACAATGCTCCAAAGATTATTTCTGTGAAAAAAATTGTTAAAAACAAAGCATACTTTTTTTTATAATAAAAAAATATTAATGCATTTATTATTCTTCAAAATATACCAATTTACAAGTATTATAAATAAAGGTTAATAGGAGTTTACCTGATAAATACAGTAGCGATAATTAACAAAACATAAGACGTATTTTAATTCTGAAAAAAATAATAAAAACTTAATAAAAAGGTAAATAGGTAACGTTTAGTCAAATATAGATTTAATTTCTGGGACAGAGAATGTACCTCTTTTAAAGATTGGTTTTAAGAGGCAATAAAGAGCTTAAGACGTCCGACCATGAACAACAGTAAAGTTCATCTCTTGCTCATGGCCATTGCCATAACTTCAATGACTTCTGCATGGAATTTATTTTAACGCTATTGTCATCAAATGAGACAATTTTTGCTCCTGGATAAATTTATCCTTCATAGGAAAACACCACAAACTTTCCCTCTTTTCGAACGACTTCTTCGAAACAGATATGGCATTGAGGTGTGTTGCCTTCTAAGAAATTAACGAATTTGTTTTCTCTGATTTCTTCGTTTACCAGTTCATTGAAAGTAACATCATCCGAACAGTTATCATAAAAAACTTCATATCGTTCTCCTCACTAAGGCGAGAAGTGCGAACGATTTCATCATATTCCGCTCTGTGGCGAGAAGTACTTGGCTGATTATCCTCCTGTCTGTATTTAATGATCTCGTTCTCTGAATTCTCTTCGCCATCCCTTGTTTCTTGGCCAGAGACACTTTCCAGCTGCCATATTAATTTTCTCCCGTCTTTGTGTAACAACATTATTAGCTTCTACCCTTTTTTCATTTAAAGCTTTAAGGAACTCCGACTGCACTGTATTCTAGTCGCATGACTTTCTTGGTAAGCGACTAAGTACTTCTCCAGATTTAATGGAAATATTCCGCATTTCCGGAATGCAGCTATTAAATTTGCTGCAGCATTTGGGACAATCAGTTGGGTCATCTTTGAATATTAAAAAAAATAAATAAATATTAGGCATTAACGGCCCATAGACCTAAAACCTAGCTTCTCCAACCACTTTCTTTGCGAAGTGGAAGGGACCTACAATTTTAAGCCGAATCTGAACGGTAAATTTGAGAAGCTTCTCATGACAATTGATACTCTTGGATGTTTGTCAGACGTTCGCAAGAGGTGGGGCAGTGGAAAAAAACTCAAGATGTTATTTGGCCCCGGAATTGAACCGGGGACCTTTCGATTAGTAGGAAGACACACTTTACTTTTACTTTTACTTTTAAATTCATTTTTATTAATTATTAGCTTATATCAACTTAAATACTAGACAAAAATGATTAAATCTAACTTAAAATTAACAGGATACTTATTCTAGATTATTGATCCTTATGCGGACGCCCTAAACTTAACTCTATCTTATAATTATTGCCTTTCGGCCTAAAAACTATTTTACGAACTAATCTTACATAATTATGTTTTCATCGAGAAAATTGTTAAGAAAACTCGGAATCTTTATCAAATTTTATATTTTTATATAAAAAAACAAATTACAAACTACCTACTCTACTTACTTAAACTACTTAGCATATTCTAACTATAATTAGGATTCTGAGCACTCGTTGCCTGGCGCAACAAGTGGTCAAAATCAAAATTGCTTTCCGAGCGCCTGGCAGTCGTCAACGTGCACACGCGCCGCCGTGAGCCGACTGAAGCCTTACAGCGTCAGTCAACTCCCGGAAGCACCACCACACGTTGGCGAGCCCGGCCTCTCCCAAAAACGCCCTAGCTGACTTAATCTAACTTATAAGCTAAGAGGATGTTACCTAGAGTAACGCACCGTCCTGGGAGGGCATGTTGACCCCTCCCCCCTCAACAAGCCACCAAAATTCGGCGAATTGCTTTTCCGTGTCGAATATATCCCTCTCCGATATTGCGGTACTAAAACGGAGGAGCTCATGAGCATTGGCGACGTCCCCGTCATGGCGGAGCCGCTTATCTCTCGCGCTGCGGTAGCGATGGTATAAGACCGGGATACCATCCCTCGTCTGTACCAGCCCTTTTGAATCAATATGGATAAATGCCTCTGGCGGGATAAAGCCAGACCGGAGCGTACTCTCTATGTACATTTCATTGGGGTAGTAAGCCCCAAATATCAGACTATTGTCGCTGGCCATCGCCCTTGCAACGTGCCTTCGAGTGACCTTAATGAGGAAATTGTCAATCCTATTCAACTGAGCCCCATCGTATAGGACCTTGTTGGGATAGTATTTTATATAGTTGGATTCGGGCGTTCGGAACAACCGGAGACAGGTCCTAAGACATTGTCTCTCCAAAACCCGAATCTTTTCCATATAACTAGGCGCTATATTAAACCACAATGGACAACCATAAGCGATGATCGGCCTTATAAGGGCCACGTAGCAAATGACCTTCACCCTAGAGTCAAGTTGACTGCTATGAAACAGTCTCCTTGTCAGAGCATAAGCCTTCTTGGCCCCAGCAAGACAAGCAACTATATGTCTATCGAAATACAGATACTGGTCAAGCCAGATACCCAGATATCTAACTACGCTTCTCACCGCCAATGGCTGCCCATTTTGTCCAATAATGGCCAATTTCTTCCAGTTTTTTCTGGTATCCCTAGAGGCCCCAGCCAATGGAGTTCTGAACAAGATTGTTTCCGTCTTCTGAAAGTAGGAAGACACACTAACCATTGAGCCACTGCGCCCGACCCTTTTGAATATTGGTATGTCAAATACCTTTTAGAGTGTCTTTCCAATCTGCCAATATCTCTCGCCAGACTATTTTTAAAGGCCGAAAAAAAGCGATATCAAGCTGTGTCAAAATAAGTGCTGTTGGGTGGCAGAGAAATAAGGTTCACTTCGTTTTCGCGATACAGTTGAAGAGCGTGTACTAATATATTTTAGGAAAACTTGTCGCAAATAATGAATTTTCTTCCTTAAAGTTTTTCTAGTCTCGGAACTATTTGAAAGGCAGACTATCTGTGAATATACAAGGTGGCGCAAAAATAACCTTCCGATATTTTTTGGCTGTAATTTAAAAAAAAAAATTCAAATAAATAGTCACCAATATTTCGCGTTCTGGAGCAGTGTAGCGTAACATTGTTTATTAACGTGTATTTCGCATGTGTTTACTACACAAATGTCAAAACAGAACTGACATTAGGGGCCAATCGCCAAATTTTATAGCATTTTCTGATAGGAGGATTACTTTTGCGCCACCTTGTATTAGCATCAAACCAACCGGAGATAATTTGGGGCAGCTTTGCACCGGGGCAAAGTAACCCCAACCCAACTTTAGGGTTTACTTTGCTCCAGTGCAAAGTTGCCCAAAATAACAAAAAGTTGCATGTTTTCAAAAAAAAATTATAATAATATTTTGTTAACTTTATATAAAATTCAAAGAAAAAACAACATTTAATTTGGAACATAAATACTTACTTTGTACATTTTGAAACACACACATTGGGACCTCAAATTTCCCACTACAAAAAAATAAGACCGGTTTACGGTACTAAAACATTCCAAACTGGTAATACCAAAAGTAAACTTTAACTTTAAATGTGTATAAGGATAACAATGATATTCCTTGTGTTCGAATCTCCCAGACAACAGAGAACAGACATACAGTACTGACTGTTGGAATAAGTCCAGAAAGTCCTGTTCGCCGTAACCACGACATAGGGGTCTGGTGACCCACTTCTATCTGCGCACCGAACTTGAGAATTGGCGATCTGAGAAAAACGGATTCACCGTATTGAATGATGAAACCATGGTAATGCAGTTGTTGCCAATGGCCGAGATGCATCGCACTTGTTCGTGTCGAAGGATGATCTTCTGTGCATCTTCGGGTCACATATATTGCATTGAGACAACTGCCTCTGGAGGCTGTAGATATTTTCACCACGGTGTTTAACAATATGCTGAATAATGAACATTATCCGGCGCATTGAAAGGTAGCTGTGGTACACCCAATCCCGAAAAAGGGGAATAGATAGGACAAACCCTGCCAATCTCCGGTCGATTAGTCTGCTTCCGAATATTAACAAGGACTTTGAAAAGGTTGTCAATAGAGCCCTGTTAAAGTGGGTCAAGGACAATAACATAATTCCGAAAAACCAGTATGATTTCAGGGCGGGACATGACACTATCCATGACGTGTCGAAATTGGTTTCCGATATTCAATGGAATAAATGCCAGAATATGCTATATGTAATTTTTATTATGCTTATGGCAAAGAAGTTCGTTGTCAAATGTGGCGACGTGACTTCGAGCAGAGTTTATGAAATTAAGAACGGTTTACACCAGGGGGCGATGAATTCTCCGATCCTGTTTAACATTTACAAGGGTGATCTGGTGGATGCACTCAGACATGCTATAGCGTATGCCCACGATTTGATGGCATACAGATCAGGTCCTAAAATCGTGGAAGTTGAAAATAGTTAGTTAGTAGTAGTTAGATATCTGGGAATCTGGCTTGACCAGTATCTGTATTTCGATAGACATATAGTTGCTTGTCTTGCTGGGGCCAAGAAGGCTTATGTTCTGACAAGGAGACTGTTTCATTGCTGTCAACTTGATTGCAGGGTGAAGATCATATGCTACGTGGCTTTTGTAAGGCTTATGGTTGTCCATTGTGGTTTAATAAAGCGCAGAGTTATATTTAAAGATTCGAGTTTTGGAAAGACAATGTCTTAGGGCATGTCTCCGGTTGTTTCGAACGCCTGAATCCAACTATATAAAATACTATCCCGACAATTCCTATACGATATGGCTCAGTTGAATTGGATTGACTCAAAGGCAAGTTGCAAGGGCGATGGCCAGCGACAAAAGCCTGATTTTTGGGGCTTACTACCCAAATGAAATGTTCATAGATATTACGCTCCGGTCTGGCAACATGCCATCTTAGGACGGTGTGTTACTCAAGGTAACATTCTCTTCGTTTTTTAAATAGATTAAGTTAGCTAGGGCGTTTCTGAGAGAGGCCGGGCTCGCCAACTTGTGGTGATGCTTCCACGAGGGATTGACGCAGTAAGGCTCAGAAAGCAATTGGGATTTTGACCACTTGTTGCGTAAGTTCCCAATTATAATGCTTTATTGTGTTCTTCGGCTGTTTGGTCATTTAGTTTTTTTGTAAAATGAAAGATTAATTCATTTACTTTCCTAACGTTTCGGCGGGGGTTGCCACCTTCCTCAGGGGAATCTTTATTACATACACAACAAATAAATAAATAAAAGTAAACATTAAGTCAACCAAACAACTATTGGATATAGATAAAACTTACAAATTAAGTTTAAAAAAGAAATTAAATAAAATAAAATAAAATAAAACCGTCAGCTATATTATCACTTCGACTTGTTGAAGTTTTGTCCTTGGCTGTGTGTCCATTATTGTTTTGGTATGAGGGAGCAGTAGACAGCGGAGATGTTCTGTGTGTCCTGTTTCCTGTTTATGTTGTTTTTGTTGTTTAAGATATGCAGGGTTTCCAGGGTGAGGCGTTATGATTTGTGTTTTTCTGTTTGTAAAATTTGTGTGTTGTCGAAGTCCGGTCTATGGTCGCCAAAAGGGAACCAAACTCCCCCTTTTACCTGAAAAGGGTTCTCTGTGTATCCCAATCGCTACCTGCAAACTTTTATTCAAGCTATCTGCAATCGAGAGAACAAACCTTAGGTGGACAGGTAGTAATACATGTCTAGCGACTAAGCACATCTGGCCAAAGCTGGACCTGCGACGCTCTAAGAGTCTGATCTCACTAAATCGAGTGCATATTAGCTCCACTATAGGTGCCATTACAGGGCACTGTCTGATAGGCAAGCATGCATCGAGGCTTGGCGTTTATTCTAACGATTTCTGTAGAAGTTGCTTGGACGAGGAGGAGGAGGAGACTATACTTCACCTTCTCTGCACATGTCCAGCTCTCTCCCATAATAGAAATCTTTATCTGGGAGATTTCTTGCTTAACAATCTTAACGACTTGGCTAACGCTGACGTTAGAAGTCTATCGCGCTTCATAAGAAGCTCTAAATGGTTTAGCTAGTAGTGGGGATACCCCTCGATCCGTGTGGCATCACAATGGACCTAATCCTGGTCTTAGTGTGTCGGCCTTCTGTTGACAGCCACTTTAACCTAACCTAACCATGGTTTGTGTCAATGGTATGGCTGGCTAACGCTGTTTTGTTGGGGTTGCCTGATTTAATGTCGGATTTGTGATTTGATATACGCTGTTTGAGGAATTGCTGTGTCGTCCCAACGTAGCATAGATTACAAGGTTCATAATCTTTTCCTTTGCAATTAATTTTGTATACTACGTCGGTCCGTTTTCCTTTTTCCGTTCTTACTGTAAGCTTGGAGAACAGCATGAATTGGTCAACAAATCACACATCGGAGTTCCCAATTATAGTTAGAATACTTTAAGTAGTTTAATTATGTAGAATAATATGCTTTTACAATTTTAATTTGTTTTATCCATACTATACTAATATTATAAATGCGAAAGTAACTCTGTCTGTCTGTCTCGCTTTAAAGCCAAAACTACTGAACCGATTTAAATGAAATTTGGTACACAGATAGTCTAGAGTTTGAGAATGGACATAGGCTACTTTTACCGCGGGAAAATGCTTCATCCGCTGTCCAGAAGCGGAGATCTAAGCTGATATCTAAGAAAAGTTGTAACTCTCGAATGCTTTCTAGCTCCTAGCTTTGGAATGACTCATCCAAATGAAATAGGATTTTTTTAATATAAAGTTCAATTATGTACAAAGATTTTAGATATAAATCATCTTTCTAGGTTATCCTGAAGTTGAACAATAAGCATTAAACTATAAATTTTATACAATTCCAAAAATAAAATGTTCGATTGAAGCTAGATCGTTGGATTTTCCCTGCGTTCAGTGGCGAAAAATTTGTGGGTGCGGCACAAATCTGTTTGTCAACCGGTGCCTTTTGTGCAATGTGCTTTTTCTTTCTTTTTTTATGCACCTTTTGCAGTTTGTGTTGTTTTTTTATGGCGCATGGCCATGGGATTGAGAAAGATTGGGTATGAAATATAAATGAGATTGAGAGGGAGTCACACTTAGAGTATATCCATATAATGAGTAGGGACACTCTCGACGTTTTCTTTATCAGTTCTTATCAGCAAGTATTTTGTTTTAAATTTGAGAAGTGGCAGACTGGCGAAGCAAGGCGATCACGGGACAGCTAGTAATTAATAAAAAAAATGGATTTAAAAGTAAATAAAAAACCATTAAATCCATAATTTGGAAAAAGAAATTCAAACGCAGAGCATTGATGAAAACGCTGAGCTGCAATTTTGAAACACATTTATCTCGGAATTTTGATTTTGCAAGTTGATGAGTTTTGGTCGAAAATACTCCTAGCTGATGTTGTTATACGAAATTATGTGAAGATATCAGGGTAACACCTAAATAACGTTCTATCTTAGATTGCATTTACGCAGACTTGCATGACAGGTATTTGTTTGCACTTCCTTAAGAACTACGCGCTCTGGTTGTTTTCCAACCTTTTAGTGGCATATTGTTTGACCATGCAACGATTACCTACGATGTGACGCAAGGCGAAGTGTTACTTTTGCAGCAGTTATAATTAAAAACTATGTATTGCGGAAGCTTCGAAACAAGATGCATGCATACATCTTTATTATGAAAAAGAAAATGAGCGTTAAAGGTTGTCTTGTGACTGGCACAATGGCACTGTTATTTATAGTACAACGACAGACTTACAGGTTAGTTAAGAAAAATTGTCTTTCATATATCTGCAAACAAGAAATTCACTCCCGTAAGCCAATTTGTACTATTCTGTTAACACCGACACCCACTTTACACCTCAAGTTAATCAATTATTATGTTGTTATACCCTATTTTAAGGGTATATTAATTTTGACGCATAGTTTGTAAGATACCTTGATATTGCCCGTAGACCCCTAAAAGTTACTATATTTATGATCAGCATCGATAGTAATGTCGATCTAGCCATGTCCGTCCGTCCGTCCGTCCGTCTGTCGGCAAAAATTAGGCCTTTAAACTGGATCGAATTTTGAGCTAGAAAGCTGAAATTTTTTATATATGATCTATGACTCCTAAAACTGCTCGGGATAAAAAATTTTCAAAATCCGCCCACTGACACGCCCACAAATAAATAAAACAATTTTTTTATACCCTATTCTAAGGGTATATTAATTTTTGAAAATCCAAAGTTTGAGCTAGGGAGCTGAAATTTATAATATATACTCTCTATCGGCCCTTTATGCTCATGTGTTAATTTTTTTTAAATCCGCTTACTGACACGCCCACAATTAAATAAAACAATTTTATTGAAACACCCAAGTTTGAGCTAGGGAGCGTTTTTTTTTTTTGATAAAATCCTTTAAATGTTATATAACAAAATATGTAGAGCGTTCTTAACAATTCAACCATACTTAAACTTTTGTCACGCCCACTTATGAGGGATAGGAATAAGAATAGGGTATCCAACAGTTCGCCCAAGCGGACTGTAGCCCGTCCCTATGTTTTTAATTTAAAAATATAGAGCTAACATAGCTATCAATTTTTAGACGCACGGATTTTACTCAGGCGATGATAACAAACCCTTTTTTGAACTCTGAATTTGTCGGAATGTGCTTCCTCGACAGCAACGTGGATGCTGCTGCTGATTTATTGGGTAAGAAATGCTTTATCTCTAACTGGACAAAAAGTATAAAACCCAAGGTAAACACGCGGTGTGACTCGAGCTGCAATGAGGCTATCAAGTTAAAACCCATCTGAGGAGAACCGGAAAAAATTCAAACGAGCCAGAAATGACTGCAATGCCCTTATTAATCGTGTTAAACTCTCCCATGACCAAAAGCTGAGGCAAAAAATACTACAAAGTCGCACGGGTAGTAACAACTTTTGGTCGTTTGTCAAAAACATTAGGCCAAGACGATAAATGAAAACTGTACAAGACGAGATGTTTTACCACTAAAAACAAAGTTTAGGCTAAAACTTACTCGAATTTTACTGTTAACGTGGAGTGAAAATTGTTCTGCACGTGTTAGAGTGTTCATGATTTGTTCACGTATGATAGATGACCATGTGAAAAGAAATCTGTTCACATTATCAGGTGTTCACGCTAATGAGATTGTACTGTACTTATTTTTTCTTTCTACGAGGTCCTGCAGTTTAAACCTTCACACGCAACTTGCTAAACTCTTACAGCAACCTGAAAAAGAAAACCCTTCACCATTTATGTGCCGAGAATAAAAAACAAAATTGTTTGTATTAGAGTTAATTTTTTTATTGAATATTATCTTAATTATTATTATTTTTGGTGTTACTTTTTGTTAATTACAAGTAACACCAAAAATATTTAATTTCATATTAACAACAATAAAGACAAAAAAACAGGTGTATTCTGAACCACAATCGCTGATGGATCCAGCATTTTTTTTTTATAATTTGCGTACGTTTTCTGTCAATGTTACCGTATCACAATCGCTGATGGATCCAGCATTTTTTTTTTATAATTTGCGTACGTTTTCTGTCAATGTTACCGTACCCATATGACAAGATATGGCGTATGCCGAAGATTTGGTGGCAAACAGATCAGGTCCTAAGATCGAGGTCATTAACATTTGCAGCGTGACTTCGATCAAATTAAGGGATATTGCGACGACTAGACGTTGAAAATCAATTTTTAGAAGACGGAAACAATCGTGTTCAGAACAACCTCTAGGGATACTACAAAAAACTGGAGGAAATTGGCCAATATTGGAAAAAATGGGCAGTCATTGGCGGTGAGAAGCGTAGTTAGATATCTGGGTATCTGGCTCGACTAGTATCTAAATTTCGACAGACATTTAGGGGCTTGTCTAGCTGGGGCGAAGAAGTCTTATGCTCTGACAAGGAAACTGTTTGACTTGACTCTAGAGTGAAGGTCATATGTTATGTGGGTCCAATAGACCGATCATCGCAATGTCCACGCTGTATGGTTTCAGTCAGCTCCTGAAGTCAGCTCAGCATGCAACGAAATACGCCAATGCTGGGAGCTGCTTGTTATTAAACACAATTGCTTGCGCTGTGTTCTTAGCACAGTTTGATTCCACATCAGCACTACGAGCGACCCTACAACTCTAGATCGAATACACAAATGTAATCAATTTCATCGAGTACTGCACTAATGGAGTGAAAATAAGTGATAGTCCAGCCCACAGCAACCCCAACTCAACATTATTATTACAGCCATATGCAGGAGGTGTGTACCTACTCCTACATTATATTCATTTCTACCTTCTATGAGAAAAAGTGAAATTGCAAACGATTCCACGCGTACAATAATAATTACTAAAATGTGCTGTTAACGTAAATTTGCAATCAACACACGCAATATGCGTATAAAACACATGCCCTGTATTTGTACGAAGCCCGGGATTCCTTCCCGTCTAGCAATAATGTCCGCGAAACACGCACTAACTTAATGCTCTGTAAATTTCACAACAAATCTGCGCCCATTAGGAGCACCCTTTTTGTGCTGTAGGGTGGCATAGGATTCGGAAACAGCTAGGATGACTGCGTTCACACACAAATATCTGTATATCAACCCAAGCCGAATCTATGTCTCATTTGCTTTCGTGGTCTGTGTTGAGGGAAATTATTTTCAGATTTTCGCAAAATTTCGAAGCGAAAATAAATTATTCAGGATTAGTGTACGGTTTGGGATAATAACAATGTAATAGGCGTCAATGGGTTCCCATTCTAGGGTTTCTTTCCACTTCCTGCTTCACCGCAATTATTTCACTCTACTACACACGTTTCGAATGCGAATACGAGCGCATCAACACATATGTGTGATAGCCTATGGACGTATGGGAAAGCGTTTCGACGAGCCTATTTTGTTTATGCTGACAATATTGCCCGAGAATGTGGTTTATAGGCAAACGACAAACAGATATGTAAGTGAGATGCGGTTTCTAAAAGGAGTTTTTGTGCATGCCGCATAATTTAATTCCAAGTTAATGAAATTTAAAAACGAATGGTTAATTGCGTTTTACAGAAATTTAATCAAGACCTTAATGCTCAGCAGAGGTGGTGGGCTCCTGAAAATGTAAATTTGTAAACTGTGGCAGATAATATTGTTTGAATACAAGACCATACCGATACCAGCAGTATCCTTGCAACTTCAGAACGGATTTCTGTAATTAAATAATTTTTAACAGAGAGCGATGCGATTTCTACTGATATTAAGCTTTTGTTCGTTGAAGGCCGGTATTAAACACTTAATGATTTAGGTACGAGTACTATTTAAAAGAACTGTGGTAAAATATTTGACCATATTTCATTGACTTCAGGGTCATTTGAGCAGATGCATGTCGCCGTGCCGTCCGCTGTCTTTGACCCGTCGATGTATATTTTAATGGCGTCTTTGTTTAAGATATGTCTTACTGAAATCGATTATTGGGACTAAGTAGCCCGTACTATAGGGAATCCTGTGGGTTATTAAGATGCTCGCGTGACCAATGTGTGAGCTTTGCCACACATGCGATACTTTCAGTCTGAGGGCTGCCTTAGAACCTACAAGCTTCCCGAAGATATCTACGGGGAGGAGTTTTAGCATAGTTTCTAGGGCTACCGTCGGTTTGGACCTTAAGGCTCCAGTAATGTAATGACCTTTAGACTCATTACAAGGCGCTCACGTGGCATTTCCTTAGTACCACAGGCCACCAAGTTACGATACCATAAGTATGGATTGGTCTGACAACCGCAGGTACACCCAATCGACTATCCTTCAGACTCAATCTACAGTCTAGGGCTTTCATGCAGGAGTATATGGCTATCGTCGCCTTTCTTATGCGGTCCTGTACATTAAGTTTGCAACTGAGTTTGCTGTTTATAATTATTCCCAGATATCTAGCTTGTTTAGAAAATTTAAGTGGCTCGTTGTTAAGCGTAGGGGCCTTATCGCCGGGATCTTAATGTTCCTAGTAAATAAAACCAGCTCGGTTTTTGCTGGGTTTACATTAAGACCAACCAGCTTCGACTTTGAGGATAACTTCCTGAGGGATGATTCCGTGACGTCTCTGATAATGTGAGGAAATTTTCCCGATATAGCTATGGCAATGTCGTCACTTTGTACCCGATCTCCTCTAGGTCGAAAATTATCTCGCTCACTACTAAGACCCAGAGTAGTGGAGAGAGCATTCCCCTTTTGGTGTGCCCCTGCACACTGACCTCCTGATCAAACAGCTGACAGTATGTTCTTGATCCAAGCACAGAGACAGGTGTTCACATTTAGTCTGATGAGTGCATTTGCTTCTGTCTTAACATTGTTGAAAGTTCCTTCTACATCTACAAACGATATCGTCGTGTATTCTTTATTACACAGCGATTTTTCGATAGTACTAACTACCGAGTGCAATGCTGTTTTCACTGAAAACCCCTTTCAGGAGTGGGTTTTTAGGTTGTAGCGAATGCAGTTTTGTACGTGTCTCTTTATTGTTTTTCAGAGAAAAGAAGTTAGACTGACTGGTATGAAGTCCTTCGGAGATCAGTGTGGAGCTTTTCTGTATTTCTGTATAAAGACCACTTTAACTCTTTCCAAGTTGTGGGAATAAAGCTGAGTTTAAGGCAGCTTTTGAAGATCACCAAGAGCCAGGGTGTTAAGGTTTCGATACCCTTCTGTAGCTCTATCGGTGCCACTCCATCTAGAAGAGTTGATTTGCATTGAAGAAAGCTGTTGACCGCCCACACTAGCTTGCGGGTATTAACGATGCTTTCCGGCACTGTTAAGGCCCTGTGATAGTGTATTGTAGGAAGATTGATATATACTCAGTTGCCGGGAAGTGGGTATATATATAATATATAATTTTTTTTTTTTTTTTATAAAAAAAAGGAAATCCAAATAACACACTAACCTCTACACCGTCGCCACCCTGGGAAGTGGGTATGCTCGATAGACCCAGGGTCTCTTCGCTGGTTGAAGTCTACACCCCGTTTTGGCTTTGTATGAAACTGGGCATTTGTGGAGATTTTGAAATGATTTTACGCAGTCTGTTAGAGTAGCTTTACAATTCTATGTTTCCACAGAGAAGCTTCCAGGCAAGGCGTGTTTAGGCTGTCCTTGTAAATGTGTCTGTCGACTGTGCGCCTTGGCTTTGTTGAACTTTTTTCTGCTTTCACTACGTAGGGAAGTTAGAGTAGGGTTCCACCATGGTGGCTTTTCCCCTTCTTTAGGTCTACTTTTAGGGCTGGCCTTTTGGAAGGCCTTTTTCATTGCGGACGGCACTATATCTACTATATCATCGATTTCTGTCGATGAACTAGGTTGACTTATTTGTATACTGTCGAGCTTTAGTTTAAGGGTTGAGTTGTAGACCCTCCAATTTGTGTTTTTGGGGTTCCTAGACAATTTTGTAGTGAGTTTCTAGAATTTTATGTTGAATTGTAGAATGAGCCCTCCCTAGATACTTCCCAATTTTCTAATAGTATGTCAGCGGAGTCGGTGATTAGACTTAAGTCGATGACTTCCTGCCTGATACTATTGATACAAAAGGGTTCAGACCCTATGTTACCTACTACGAGCTTAGTGCTAATTAATAATCAAAAAGAAACTCACCCCTTTTGTTGATGTCACTACTTCTCCATATGGTGTGGTGAGCGTTTGCGTCAGTACCGACTTTCAAGGGGGCGTATTGTGGCTGACAATTGAATGCTGATTTTCCATGTGAATTGGGAATACAAATATTCATAACTACATTTTTTACTCTAACTAAGCTGAAAAAAAAAGAAATCTTTTGATTACAAAAATATCATTATGCAAATGTTATTATTCTCCTAGTGCTCCATAGCAACCTTGAGAAGAAGCCAATTTATTTATTTTAATCAGGAGGAGCAGATTGTCACATCCTCTAGCTTTTTAGCTGTAAAGTCAATTTTCCCGTGAACCGTTCTCAGACCTCAAAGGTAGTTTTTTTTTCATGGCGCGAGGCTTTCTACACTGGAGCACTCAGACTCAATACTGGTCCATTTTACTTCCAGGAAGACACACCACTTGACTGTTAAAATTTAATCGTTTTCCGAAGAAAAGTAGGTGCTTCATGATCAAGAGCTCAGGTTTACAGCAATCACCACATCAGCACCAAATACCAGCCAGCTGATACGAGCGAAAGCAGGACAATCACACAGCAAATGCTCAGCAGTGTCATCGCTTTCTCCATATGCTTTGCAGTTGGAGGTTTCCTTAAGCCTCGCACCTTAAGATGCTTGGCAAAGGCGAAATGGGCCGTAAGAGCTCAAGTAATATGTCTGCAGTCTTTTCTGTTGAGAGAGAACAAGAATGCCGCAGATTTTTCGCAAACGTCGGGAAGAATTCGTTTAGTCTATCTGTACCCTGGACAGTGGTGCCATCTGCGATTGTGTTCATATGGAACCCAACCGTCATTGGAAGCCCTGACCGAGGACACAGGCAGATATAACGCTGGTTCAGGTCCTTAGAAATCTTCCTCTGAGCCCTGTCTAGCAAGTTCATCGGAGATCTCAATTAATGTGATCCCGTTATGACCCTGGACCCAGATAAGTGAATTCAGCCTTCCCATTGAATCCACATTGATCTTGCAATCACGAACTATCTTGGAGGACAACCTTTGTCGATGGTTGTCTTCCCAGTGCAACCTCGCTTCGCAATCCGATGCGAAGCGAGGTCGCACTGGGAAGACAACCGTCGACAAAGTCTCGTATAGCAATATAACGAGCTATGTAAGACTGGGTGTTGTACCGGTGGACATCGATCGTAATCCTCTCTCCAACGAACAAATGGGTTCGATACAGGAGAGGATTATGGATATCACGATCGAACAGCGTGACGAGTAGGTCAAACCATCCTTCCGCGGTACTACGTTCAAAGCCGGATGGCTCATGATCGTATGTGCAGACGCCACCACTGCAGAGTGGATGAAGGCAACCTTCGCCAAGCTAAAAGAGAAATGCGGGTTAGAGGTGGTGCTTGTGGGAAAGGAAAATTTTCCAAAACCACATGTCATCAGAGGGTTCTTCCCGCAGAGTACCGGCGTAGCTAGCGAAAGGATCCTAACCCTATTAGATGGCCAAAACAAAGAACTGAACACGAGAACGTGGAGGGTTCTGCAAAGATCGGATGAGCGAGACATCGCACATATGGTCTTTGCCATAAACGACAGCACCATGAGGAGACTCGTGGACCTAAAGGGTATGGTCTCTTTCCGATTCGGACAGACCAAACTTATCCTAAAAAGTGCTGACAAGACGGCCACACGGGGCCCTAAAGATCAAAAACAGCACGTTTTGGATAAGAAGGATGTCACAGCCCACGGCAGCACCGTAACTGACCCAAGTGGGGCCAGCACCAGCGCTGCCGCTAAGGCTGCAGCTTCAAGTACGGCAACAACTGTGCCAGAAAAAGAAGCTACAAGCGCGAAGTCAAGCGCAGCCAGAGAAAGCCAAACACGATTCAGGCCTAAGTTAGGTATGGATCGTAAGAAAGCACTGGCACAAGAAGGACATAAAAACAAAAGTCCTAGAGGCAGACAAAGTGGTCCTCCTCAACAGGGTATCGTACGTAGGAGAGGTGATAACAAGCCCAATAGAGTACGAAACCCTGAATACAGACGCAAATGACCACCCGTCTCAGTGTTTTGCAGGCCAACCTGCATAGGGCTATGGGTGCATCGGACACCTTTAGCCAGCGATGTGTCGAAGGGAACATTGCTATTGGACTAATCCAGGAACCTTGGGCAACCAATGGTAAGATATCCGGATTAAATTGTAAACACAGAGAGCTAATTTTCGCCAAAGATCCTTTCAGACCAAGGGCGGCTATCTCTATTAAGAAAGATATAAAATTTTCTCTCATTCCAGGTTTCACAACTAGGGACCTGGTGGCGGTTCTAATAGAGCGCCACAAAGGCCGAGAGCTGCATAAATTTGTATGCGCATCGGCGTACTTTCCTGGAGACACGGATGAAGTGCCTCCCTTACCAGTACAGGAACTTGTCCGGTACTGTGAGGACCAGAAAGTACATATACTAATCGGCTGCGACGCAAACGCACATAATACTATCTGGGGCAGCCGAGATACAAATAACAGAGGTGAGTCGTTATTAGAATATTTATATAGCAATAACCTCGTGTTTCTAAACAAGGGAAATAGTCCTACATTTAGAAATTCTATAAGAGAAGAAGTTTTAGACCTTACTATATCATCTCCTTTTATGAAGGATATTATAGAGGGATGGCACGTGTCTAGCGAGGCATCTCTATCGGATCATATGCACATCCGTTTCGAGATAAGATGCAATGCCGAACACGCGTCAGTCCGTTATGACAACAGACTGACTAATTGGAGAACTTACCGCGAAAATCTTGCGGTCAGATCTGACATGCTGCCAGAAGCACCATCAAATACAATTGATGCAGATGCTGCGCAATGTCAAATAAATGATATTATTCTTACCTCATTCAAAGGTTGCAAGGTTAAAAGAACCGTGGTTAAAAGGTGCGTACCATGGTGGAACGATAACCTTGAGTCTATTCGAAAGAGGGTGAGAAAGATTTTTAACAAAGCCAAACGCACCGGCACATGGGAACAATATAAATCCATGCTGACCATATACAACTTAGAGTTGCGCAGATCCAAAAGAGCCTCATGGCGTGCAAACTGTGAGAAGATAGAAAAACTTCCAGAGGTGGCACGCCTCCCAAGGGCCCTGTCAACGGATCAATAAAAAGGCATGGGATTGTTAATTAAATCAGATGGTTCAATCACACGCGACAGGGAAGAAACGCTGAAAACTTTGCTTCAGGCTCACTTCCCAGGTTCTCACACGATGGATGGAGGTGTCAATTCCAAGAAACCTCAGCAGAATTCATAGTTTATCCGGAACACTTTTTACTCCGGATAAGGTTAAATTGGCAATTAACTCATTTAAACCATTCAAGGCATCAGGTACAGACGGTATTTTTCCAGCCCTCATTCAAAATGGAATAGAATTTTTACTACCATCCATGATTGCCTTATTTAGGTTCAACTTCAACTGGGGGTATATACCAGTTACCTGGAGGGAGGTAAACGTAGTATTTATATTTACCTAAACCGGGAAACAAGCCGAGAGAATTACCTAAATCATATCGTCCGATAAGCCTGACATCGTTTTTTCTGAAAACAATGGAAAGGATAATTGACATTCACATTAGAGAATGCATATCAAAAAGCATGCCTCTGCACCCCCACCAATATGCGTACCAAAAGGGCAAATCCACGGAAGGCGCTCTGTTTAGACTAACTACAGAGATAAAAAATGCCTACCGTTGCAAAGAGATCGCACTTTGTGCCTTTCGGGACCTAGACAACACTGGATATGAATCCATATCAAATGCTTTGTATCATAGAAATATAGATAAACCAACTATTAAATGGATCAAAGCGATGCTGGAAAGTCGCAAAATAACTTCCTCGTCAGGAACAACCTCAGTATCAGTAACAGCCGTAAGGGGCTGCCCACAAAGGGGAGTACTCTCACCCCTTCTGTGGTCATTGGTCATCGATGACCTGCTACACAAGATGAGCAGTTTGGGCTACACCACAATTGGGTACGCCGATGATATTGTCATCATAGTTAGGGGCAAAGACTCAATAGGAGTCACATCAAAAATGAAAAATGCTCTAAAGACAGCCATAGACTGGTGCATTAAGGAAAATCTTCCCATAAATCCCAGTAAAGCCGTCATCGTTCCTTTCACTAAAAGGAGGAAATTAGACCTAGGCCTAATCACAATAAACGACACGGTCGTAGAGTATTCCGACGAAGTCAAGTATCTTGGAGTAATCCTGGACAAGAGACTTAACTGGAACTCTCACATAAACAACAAAATCAGTAAAGCTAATAGAGCTTTGTGGGCCTGTCGTCGCACATATGGTAGAACCTGGGGAATCTCTCCAAAGATCGTCCACTGGATCTACACAGTGATGATAAGACCCATTAGGTATAACATACGCCTCCATTGTATGGTGGACAAAATCCACACAAAAGGTCGCAATAGAGAAGCTCAAAAAGGTACAACGGCTTGCGTGCCTTGGTATCTCCGGAGCCATGCGTACCTGTCCAACAGCTGCCATAGAGGCAATAACAGGAATTATACCCCTCCACATATACGTCCAAAAAGTGAAGATCCGCAGTGCAATAAGTCTAATACAGCTAAACGAGATAAGTCTTAATGATCATCCGGAACTTAAGACCCTTCTCGATGAACTGCCATAACTTAACATGAACTACGCGGTCACAGACCGCATTCAAAAAACACTATGCTTCAACAAACGGTTCTCCACGGAGATACCCAAGAGAGAAGCATGGGTTAGCAATAACCCACCAAACAGCCATAACGGCATTAAGTTGTATACGGATGGTTCTAAAATGGAAACGGGGGTAGGAGCGGGAATATACGGACCACACAAACGCTTTACGATACCCATGGGAAAAAGTCCCAGCGTATTTCAAGCGGAGCTCCACGCCATTCAAGAATGCGCCAGCCACATTATCTTATCTGGCATAAAAGGTGCAACCATCCATATTTTCACGGACAGTCAAGCAGCTATAAACGCCCTTAGCTCGTATACCATTAACTCCAAATCAGTCATGTACTGCTTCAATACCCTACAAATACTCGGAGCAAGAAACAAGACCAAATTATGGTGGGTTCCGGGTCATGTCGGGGTAGAAGGTAACGAAAAGGCCGACGAACTGGCCAGAAAAGGTTCAGAAACACCTTTCATAGGTCCCGAACCTTTCTTCTGCACTCCTAGATCAGTAGCAACGGCAGCAATTAAAAGCTGGGAACATAGAAAATGTATCTATCATTGGGATAACATCCCAGGTCTAAGACAGGCCAAACGAGCCATTCGGCCCTTCAGTCATAATGCCAGCAAATGTCTAAACCTAAGCAGGCATGATATCAAAAACCTAGTAGGTTACCTTACTGGTCACCACGGTTTAAGATATCATCTGCACAAAATGAGAATAGCAGATTCTCCTGAGTGCCGACTCTGTCTTGAAGAGGACGAGTCAGCTGAACACATTTTATGTGAATGCCCAGCCCTTAATGGAATTAGAAAGAAGATCTTTCTCAGGGAACAATTGAGCCCCGAGGACATAAAGAATTCTTCTACTGGTAAAATTGTCCGCTTTACACGGAAAGTGGAAATTTTACTAGTTTAAAATTTTTCTGGCCCATACGGTACAAAAGATCTTTTAGGTCGAAGTACCCCCCTTTTATAAATCGCATTGGCGAGCCAGAATTTAAAAAAAAAAAAAAAAAAAAAAAAAAAAAAACTCTTGGAGGATGTTAAAGGGTTGGGCAAGGCCTTAGGCGCAGTTGACTGTCGCTAAAGATGCAGATACTTCGCCCATCCACCTGATCCTCCCAACATAATCCATTGCCATTAAGATAGAATAAGTCACCGTTTGGAAGACCGACGCATGTTTGCCTAACGAGAAGAAACGTCTAATGTTGTCGCTCTCCTCGAAAACACCAGCACCAATTCCTTAACCGGTTTTTGGAGTCATCGGTAAAGATTCGACTGAATTCCTTTCCAGGCTCAGAGTCTGGCCAGAGCCATGATGAACACAAGGAAAGTCGACTTCGTAATTGCCAATCAGCCGAAGTTTCGGTATCATTGCATCGGACGGCATATTCATAAGACAGGAGTCGAAGGACAACTTCAACTTCAGTGCGAGTTATACCAAAAGCCACCTCTTCTTAAACGTGATATAGCTTTGATTGTGCAACCCATGATGTAAACATCAAGGGGCGGGAGATTCAATAATGCATCTAGACCAGGCGTGCTGGGGAATATCGCCGTGCAGCGGAGGTATACCTTCCTTTAAGCAGCAGTATCGTATTTTTGTAAAAGCTTATTCTACTAAACAACCGATGGTGTTATTATAGCCGTGTAAATCTATAGGACTATTTTCGGTGATAAGCCCCATGTCTTGCCGAAAATGCCCTTCCACTGCCAGAAAGCCGACAGCGCCTTGAGGTTTTTAGCTCAACATGCTTGGACCAACGAAGTTTGCTATCCAGGATGACTCACAGATATTCCACTTCACACAAGCAAATGGTTGGAGAAGCTATGTTCCTCATTAATTAATGCCTCATATTTATTTTATGTTTTGATTTCCTTCAAACTGCTTTGTATTTAAATAGCGGGCGTGTCAGTGGGCGGGTTTTGAAAATCTTTATACATTAGCATTTGCGGTCTTTGGAGAGTATATGGATATATATATTCTCAACACGGCCGGCCCAACCTTATGTGCAAGATGTGCAAATGCACAGGGAACCAAATTCCGGGACGCATTGCTAGGAGTAAGAAAAATTAATTTTACCTTGCGCGGATACTGCCATTTGCATTTAAAACAAAAAACTTGTTCAAATAAGCCCAAAATAGCAACATCCATCACACCTGTGCTGAATTTTTGCACATTAACTCACAGCACTTGCAATATTTCAACTTCAAGGAGAATCTAACTCAAAATAGGGCGCTTTCTGTAAAATCACACTGCGCTTGTTTGACTGGAGCCGGCCCTGATTATGAATTCCAGTTTCCTAGCTTAAACTTTGATTTTTCGATAAAACTTTTATTTTAAATTGTGGCGTGAAAGGTAGCGGGTTTTAAAAACCTTTTTTGGATGTGCATTAAGGGCCCCTAGAGATGACATAATCCAAGTTTCAGCTTTCTAGCTCGAAATTAAATTTGTTCGATAAATTTGTTTTTTTTTAGGTTATGGGCGTTTCATCTGGCGGATTTTAAAAATTACCTTACACTTGATTATTTCCTGACTCTAGGGAGTATATGTAACAAATTTCAGCCTTCAAGATCAAGTTTAAAGGCCTAATTTTTTAACTTTAAGGTGTCGGGCATTATTAAGGTAGGTACATATGTTACAGACTATGAGTCAAAATTAATTCGCCCTTAGAAAAGGCTATAATACTCGTAAACATACGGCCTTAGTCCGCTTGAACGGCATTTGAAAGAGTTTGGCAACAAGCACTCTTGTCGAAAATGCGTGCATGTAGAATCAGTGATATCAAACTCTTCTTCAATGGATTGGAAATTAAATTTCGGACCGTTCAATTCAAGTTATTTTGGAAGAATTCTAATACACGGGGTAGGGTGGAGTGGTGAACATTTGATTTTTCATAATTATTTTTTTAAGTTAAATTTCATGTCATAGGAAGACTTATTGTATTATTTCTTTCTTTACTCTACATTTAATGTATTTGTTTTGTTTGTAGTCCTGCACAAATGTTCTCCTTCAGCTGCAGAAAGGTGGTAGTTTTATTCAAGTTAATTGTGTCCTTCAAATATACTCAGATGAAAAAGACAAAGACTGTTAAATCTAGAGAACGAGGAGATCAGTTAAATGCCGAATAGTTGGAAATGTGTTAGGCGTAAAAAGTGTCACTTAACAGCGCTTTTGTGGTGCAGGCAGGGTGAGCTGTTGGAACGATATCTCGGGACTGTCAGCAATAGCTGGGCCAAAACACTTTTAAATCATAGCCCGACGTCTCTCAAAATTGTTGGTTACTGTGTTGCCAGCATCGTCCTCAAAGAACAATGGGCGAAAACTTTTTATTCACTTTAATTTTTGCGGAGGGAGGCATTCCAGTTCGAGGCAAATCAGCAACAGCTTCCTGTTAAATAACTCAAGATTCATGGGTTTTTATAAATTATTCAGTGACTTTTGGGACACCGTGTAGTAGCTTAAAAGTTGTCTTAAACACACAAAAGATGAAAAAAAAAACATAGGAACGGGCTACAGTCCGCTTGGGCGAACTGTTGGGTACCCTATTCTTATTCCTATCCCTGATAAGTGGGCGTGACAAAAGTCTAAGTGTGGTTGAATTGTTAAGAACGCTCTACATATTTTGTTATATAACATTTAAAGGATTTTATCAAAACAAAACAAAGCTTTTTTAAAAAAAACGCTCCCTAGCTCAAACTTCGGTTTCAATAAAATTGTTTTATTTAATTGTGGGCTTGTCAGTAGGCGAATTTAAAAAAAAATTAACACACGAGTATAAAGGGCCCTTAGAGAGTATATATTATATTATATATTATATTTCAGCTCCCTAGCTCAAACTTTGGATTTTCCAAAAAAGTTTTTTTTTTTAAATTGTGGGCGTGTCAGTATGCGGATTTTGAAAATATCACATGAGCATAAAGGGCCCCCTAGACAGTATATATTATAAATTTCAGCTCCCTAGCTCAAATTTTGGTTTTTCAATAAAATTGTTTTATCCAATTGTGGGCGTGTCAGTGGGCGGATTTTGAAAATGTTATCTCCCGATCAGTTTTAGGAGTCATAGCTTTCTAGCTCAAAATTCGATATTTTCGAAAAATTTGTTTTTTTGAGTTTGTGGGCGGATTTCAAAAATTCGTAAAATTGATTATTTCGGGACCCTAGAGAGTATATGGTTAAAATTTCAGCTCTCTAGGCCCAGTTTAAAGCCCTAATTTTTGCCGAGAGACGGACGGACGGACGGATGGACATGGCTAGATCGATATTACTATCGATGCTGATCATAAATATAGTAACTTTTAGGGGCAATATTAAGGTATGTTACAAACTATGCGTCAAAATTAATATACCCTTAGAATAGGGTATACAAATATGACCTATATTAATTGTGGCACTTTGGTGGGTCATAATTTGGTAAACGTTTCTTAATTGTTCCTTTATTTCAAATTTAAAACAAAAAAAAAAACGATTTTTCTCAATTTCGGATAGATAACGCATTGTGCGCAAACGAAGCTATGAACAGTAAAACTATGAAGGTTCGTCTCCCGATATTAAAAAAGCGACCAAGTGCGAGTCGGACTCGCCCATGAAGGGTTCCGCGCGAATTATAATTATTATTTACTTAGGCAACTATTACAGATTTATTATTAGAAATTAATGGTTCACGGTTTACGCATAAGGTTTATGTTTATGAAATTAAATGTTTTTTGTTATATATTTGAGTTGATTGAATGAAAGGTAAATTGCGGTTTACGATTTATGACGTATTAAAAAAAAACTCTTTACTAGATCTCGTTCAAACCAATTTTCTAAACGAATCTATAAGGGTTCCATTTTTTGCCATTGGGCTACGGAACCCTAAAAAGTACAATGGACCGTCGGAAGCGATTTCGTTTAATATGTCATATATTTAAAGAAGTGATCCAAAACTAGGAGGAATGCGGATGCTTATTGCGATCAAACAGGCGAACCCCAAAAGCGGACGAGTCCAGTAAGGAGGCAGTAAAGTGGGAAGGCTGTGATCTCTTTAATCCTGATCGTAACCTCATTTAAAAAAAGAAGAAGAAGTCACATATTTGATATTTCAACTAATAATTCATGTTTTTCTACTTTTTATCGAAGAAGCTGGTCGACGTTCCCAAAATCTGCAGGGCTTATTATATGCTCGGATTGAAAAGGAAAGACTAAAGATCCTTGGTTGGTCTCGTCACTGGTTTCCGTTCTTTTAAAGAGCATCTAAAAACTATCAGTGTAAGAAATTGTTTGCCTATGTTTGTGTTGCCTGGAGGCTGATGAAGCGTCATCGCATTTCGTCTGCGAATGCCAGGCTCAATATTCTAGGTTAACACTTCGCACAAAGGAAGGACGAAATATGGCATCCAAAACGAAACCGTTAAGTTAATCTTTTTTTGCGAATTGCTTAAAAACAAACAATCATTTCTGTTTAATTAGAGCAACGGCCTTAGCCAAAAAAATAAGATGTGTAGACAGCAGTGGTCATGATATTGATGATCTAACAGACCGATTCTGTAAAATTCTTAAAAAGCGAATTCTAATACTTGGGCCACTAATAAGAGAAAAAACAAAGCATTTATGGTTGCAGAGATTTTATAAACGGCACCATATTTCTTTTTTAGTAATAACCTCAGAAGCTGCTGATGTTAACCCACAAAACTGTCAGTGAATGGACATGAATGGACCCAAAGATATTATTAACACCGTTGAAACACCGCTTCTCTAAAGTTCTTCCTGTTAAGAACTTCTTATCAAATAAGAGTCCTGTTCTTGGGAAAAATCATCAGAAGAATGACTAGCGTTCCTGCATTGCGTTCATATGTCTGAGGAACATGAGGAACTGCTTGTTATTGGAAGGTCGGAAAATCCTCGATGTCTTAAAAACATATCGAAAAACCAATTGCTAGACAAAATATTATGAATAATTTTATTCCCACTAACACAACATTGTTTGCAAGCCGTTAAATCAAGGCAAACCATTTTTTTTTTATTTTTCTGCTGTAATGCGGTTTTTAGACATGTAATGGATTCCACACCCTCGTGAGCGGGCAAAAAACTTAAGTCCTGGAGCTGTCCGCTTAAGAGAGATTTCACTGAACAATACCAAAATACTTTTTAAAACACTGTTAAGTCAACCGACCATTTAATAAGTTTGGGCTAAGATCAGCTACATAGCTTTGCCTACATTCATAAAAAACTAACAACCAGTAGACTGGATAGCGCATAATATGTACATATGTTCAATTTTGTTGACAATTGACAAAGTTGTTATTTTGGTAGGGTAAAAATAAAATTGAATCATTCCTGGTTTGAACTACTTTAGTGTCACTCCACATAATTTTGATTCTGATGTCATATCTCTTGTCTGCTCTCCGATAAAAGTTGTTGATACCATGAAGTTGTTTAAATTAAGATGTGAGATCTGGGAACAATGCTTCTTCAGACAAGAAGTTACCCAAGACAGTAGACAAAGATGCAATTTGAATATGTTGTTTGGCAATGGGGTGTGGTTGCAACCCAGTAGACGAAATATGTACCTACACGACGAGCAGCTACGACGGTTTTCATATTTTAATTCCTTCAAACCCCCACCTAAACTGGTTAACACAAAAAAAAAAAAAATTAAACATGGTGTTGATGTACACAGAAAATTTAAGATGTATGTACGAGTACATGCCGTCTCGTAAGTTGTTTTGTGTTGGCTCCGAGGCGAGACGAACGGATTCAGAGAACATGGTTCCCAAAACTTTGTTCAGTTGCATAGTATATCTATTTCGTTTTTTATCCAAAAAAGAAAAAAACATCACCGTGAAGTCAGCAGCAAGAACATTTGTTAAGCTGCACGAAAATTGTGTTTCTTGAAGGAAAGTTGCTCCATAGGAATAAAATAATTTTAAGTTGGTATCATCCACCACCGACCGAAACCTTAGCGTCAGCGTATAAATGTTATTTGCATGCTTGTTTCCAGGATGCGCAGGAATAAGGATGAACTGAAAGGTGAACATGTAGAGAGTAAGGATAATACTTTAATGGAAGTTTCATGAAATTTGTAGAGCGTTTAATATGTGGTCTCAGCTATCTCTATACTTGTCGTTGTTGGACATTCTACATGCCTCTGACACGACATATCAAAATACGTGAAAAAGGATTAAAATTCTGCAGGAATACCTTTCGAAGGGATGCGCATACTATTTTAAGTTTCCAAAACAGAAGTATGTTAGCAGGTGGAATTTCATTCATGCTCTTATAAAAGAAATAATATTTTGCGAAAAAAGGATGGGCAAATGTGCTTCTGTGTTTAAATGCACTAAATAAATTTAACACTGGTTGACGTAGTGATTTAAAACCAAATGGTGCACTCGCGCAACTGGGCGGATGATTCCACCGCATTTCAGAATGAGCTCGCAACGGGTAGAACTATGCGCCTCTGTAGTTAGGTAATTTGTATCCTGTATTTCTCTTGCAGTAGTCCGTCGGCCCATATCTCGCATGGGTAATTAACTTAAGAAGCTTTCGTTTGTTAGCCGCAGAGTCACGGACGTTTGTCAATAATCTGGTCAGTGACATTGTGACCTTCGCTGCGCGTTCACTAAAAACCGTCACCCCTAGGTACTTCACTACTTTTTTGTTGGTTATCATCTCAGAGTCAATTTGCAATTGGAAATTGTTTGAATTTGGGTTCCTGTTCTTGGATTAACTGTATTCTTTCGCCAGACCTAGTCCATGTCCTTCCATCCAGAGATGAACCGCAATTACTGCGGCAAAATCATCTGTTTATCGCGAAACGAAGGAGTCTTTGGGCATCTCCATATTAAAAATGCCATCGTTGAAGTTTTTCAGAGTTCAGGACCCACAATGGAGCCTTGCTATGATCCAGCGGTGATTTCTTTTTTTGCTGCGTGTCTGTTGTATCACATATAAACTCGATTTCAATATGTCTGCCAAGCTGGCCGGGTTGAAGGCAGTTTGCATGTCAACGATCTGTTCTCTATGAAAGAAATAAAAGCTCTCACTGCTGACATGACCACGCTACTTGGAAAATGCAGCTGCAAGGCTGAATAGTTCAATACTATTGCACAATTAGCTATTACGGATTTGTACAAACAAAGTAAATAATAATGATGTGAATAATGAATACAAGTCTAAGTATAATCTGTTAGAATGCTAGAGGCATTCGAAGTGAAGCCTGAGAATTTGTTGCTTCCATAAGCATACATAAGATAGATGTAGACGTCTATTAACTCAAACTTGGTCGAACGAAAATGTAAGTATTTCAAAAATGGGCTGCAAATTATAACAGAAAAGAGGGAAGGGGTGACGGCGTTGCCATCGTTGTGAGAGAAGAACAATGAAACATAAAGTTATTCTGTTTATTAAAACTAAATTAATTAATACATTTGCATATACCTTTTAGTAACGGTGCATTTCCCAGGTGAGTCTTCTACTCCGCAAAAGCGTTTAAGTTTGAAAAGCGATCTTCAAAAATTTGATAGCTTAAATGATATTTATTAAGTTGGTGGTGTTTTAAATTGTAAACACAGAAACTGGGAGAACTGAGAGAATTACCAGAACAATTAAATTAACTTTAACTCGATGAAGCTGTAAGGTCGTTTACGGCTTGGGCTCATGGGAGTATTGATCAATCAGAAAATATACTTAACGGAATCACAAATATAAGCTTCCTATTCATATTGGAGAACTTAATAAAATTAAGGAAAGATGGTTAAGAACCAGGGTTAACTTTTTTTCAAACGAAACAAAAATAATAACGGCCACCATAAATGAAATTATTGCCAGATAAAAACTTCGAGGGCTAGAAAAAGCCAGCAAACCCTTTTGGAATATAGCCAAAATAATAAAGCGGAAAAAAGAAGCTACCACTGTTTTGTTATCTAGCACGGAAAACAAATGCATTGACTGGTATCTTGTTAAGAACCACCCAATGTGCAACCACAATGCGAGCGCAGCGAAGAACCTGCGGTTCGTAAATCAATAAATGTGATACCCTCTCATGGTTATGACATTCACAATGATATTATCTCAGTAGGTAATCGACGAAGCGTTCATAAAACTTGACCTTAAAGAATGTTTCCCGATTTTGACAATATCAAGAACATTTTTCTATAAAATCTAACAGAAATGTGGTTTGAAGTTCTGCAAACGCCTTTTAATAACCCAAATAGGTTTCTGAATGAAAAACAGCTAAAGTTATCCCAATCTTAAAACCAGGAAAGAATGCCTACTAACCTGAAACCCATTAGTTTGTTAAGCTCTTTGGGCAAGTATTTTGAACTGATAAAAAACCATGTTCATGCGAATAATAACAATATTTTGCCTATATAACAAAATGTGCAAATTGCCACCTTCGCAAGCTACAAATAATTCAAAACAAAATTCTTAAATTACTTAAAATTTACCGTGGCAATTTTTAACTGACGAATTGCATAAAGTTTCAAATATCAAAAAGTATCTGTAAGACTAGTTAGACTATTTGAATGCTTTAGCTGGTAAAAAAACATACTCTCCACTAGTGGTTTATGCATTCACCTTTTAAGGTATTAATTTATTTATTTATTTGTTCTATTTCCATATATCGTATATGTAAATATTAATCAATTTATTAAAATCATTTATTATCTATTTATTATACCCTATTCTAAGGGTATATTAATTTTGACGCATAGTTTGTAACATACCTTAATATTGCCCATACCCCTTAAAGTTACTATATGTATTTATGACCAGCATCGATTGTAATGTCAATCTAGCCATGTCCGTCTGTCCGTCTGTTGTCAAAAAATAGGCCTTTAAACTGGGCCTAGAGAGCTGAAATTTTAACTATATACATACTCTCTAGGGTCCCGAAATAATCAAGTTTACGAATTTTTGAAATCCTGCGTGTCTGTGGGCGGAATAAACTCAAAAAAACAATTTTTTCGAAAAAATCGAATTTTGAGCTAGAAAGCTGAAATTTTGTATATATGATCTATGGCTCCTAAAACTGCTCGGGAATTTTCAAAATCCGCCCACTGACACGCTCACAATTAAATAAAACAATTTTATCGAAAAACCAAAATTTGAGCTAGGGAGCTGAAATTTATAATATATACTTTCTAGGTGCCCTTTAAGCTCATGTGTAAATATTTTCAAAATCCGCCTACTGATACGCCCACAATTTAAAAAAAATCTTTTTTTTTAAATCCAAAGTTTGAGCTAGGGAGTTGAAATTTATAATATATAAAAAAAATCCGCTTACTGACACGCCCACAATTAAATAAAAAAAATTTATTGAAAAACCAAAGTTTGAACTAGTGAACGTTTTTTTTACAAAAGCTCCGTTTTTTTTATAAAATCCTTTAAATGTTATATAACAAAATATGTAGAGCGTTCTTAACAATTCAACCATACTCAGACTTGTGTCACGTCCACTTATGAGGGATAGGAATAAGAATAGGGTATCCAACAGTTCGCCCAAGCGGACTGTAGCCCGTCCCTATGTTTTTTTAAATATTTTATTATATTTCAGTAGTTAAGTCGCACTACAACATATCTCCGTAAATTGTGCAATAGGTTTGAACGTAGACTTTTCTCTTTTTTCTACAATAAACAACACCCAAATGGTGTCGCATGTCAAGAGTAAATAGCTATCTGCTTGAATGGTGCCATATTGCGCTATTATGCTAATTTTAAGCGGATCTTATAAGTTAATTGCGTGCTTCAATCATAGAGTATCCTTTTCTACAACCCCTTTTTTCAAACAAATATTCTGCTCACCAAAATCTGTAAAAGCCGCATAGATCCTAACACACTAGTTTCTCATATTTGTATGCATACTGCCACGTTGGTCTGTGTATCTGCATCCCAAATTTTGTTGTTTCTTTTAAAAAAAATTAACGCCGATTAATTATTTGAGATTCCTGTTTGTGCCATTTTATTAATTTTGAAAACAAAATTCAATTGCCGTGCGTGTATCTCGTAAAAACTCAAGAACGGCTAAACCGATTTGAACGATTCTTTCTTTGTTTTGTTCATCTCAATGCTGGGGTGGTTTATAAAAAAAGAAAAATTCTTAAATCAAAATTTGCGTTTTTTATAGGAATCTTATACATAAAAATTTATGTTTTTACTTTGTTCCGCTTTGGTAGGCATCTGGATGAAAGTTTCTGACAAAGTAGCATCAACCCGCGAAGTGAGCCCCTTAACCGTTTGATTCGGAAAAGTAAGCTGACATAGGCGTTTGCCAGACAACTACCACCTATAAGTACCCCTAGCGGAGAAACGGAGTTGCATTAGCGGGCTAAGCCATGCGGATAAAAGGGTAAACTCCCTTTAAACATCTTACCGATTGAGCTCATATTCAAGGCAATCTTCGGTATTGGCCAGAGAGTATTGCTGTGAAGTTCGTTCAAATCGGTAAAGCTGTTTGGATTGAAGTTTTATTTGTTACTGTAAAAACATGTTTTTTTTGCTAGCCGAAATCAAAAAAAAATATTTTAGTATATTTAATGTGGTTCAGTTGTTCAAAAGCAAATTGATCATAGCACATGACCTTATGTCCTTAGCATCGATAAAACAAAACTAATTGATTTAAATTTTGTCTAAATCATTTTTGTTGTGGAACTTCAAATAACTATCTTCTCTCTTTTACTTAAACTCAGATCTTGAACTCTATTTCACATTATTCAATGAATTCAAATCTTTATCCTGCAACTTATATATTGACTAAATAAGTAAAATGGAATGCTCTTTAAAATTGAACCCCAAACTTTTCTGGGGTTTTGTCAATTCCAAGAAAAAACCGATGGTTATCCATCGAAGCTTACTTACAATAGTTCTACAACTGCTGATTCGCTAGATGCAAGCAATATGTTTGCAGATCATTTCAGTAAGTCATTTAGGGAGACCCCTCTTCAAATTGATGATCAATATTTTAGTTATCTAACTAGCTGTTCCCAAATAAGTTTTAGTAGCATCTCATTCGATTTGGAAACAATTTTAAAATGTATTTCTTCTCTGAAGAATGACTATTCATCAGGTCCTGATGGCATTGCACCGATTGTTCTTAAAAAATGCAGTCATGCAATTGCTCCATATCTTAAGTATCTGTTTGAATTATCCATTAGTACAGGTAAATTCCCTAATGTATGGAAAAGTGCTTTTATCACACCTGTATTTAAAAAAGGCGAACGTGGTGATATCACTAATTATAGGCCCATTTCAAAGCTTTCGTGTATCCCTAAGCTTTTTGAACAAATTGTTTGTGAAAAGTTAATATTTCTTTGTCGCAATATAATTTGTAATGAACTGCATGGATTTGTAAGAAACAGATCCACTGTCACTAATCTATTAACTTTCTTGCATGATTGTTCTAATGCCTTGGAGAATAAGGGCGAAATGGATTGCATATATAGGTACACTGACTTCTCTAAGGCTTTCGACCAGCTGTCCCATGAAATAATCGAATTTAAGCTCAGGGCTTTTGGTTTCCCACCATGTGTCATAAATTGGGTTAATTCATACCTTAGATCAAGGGTTTATCAAGTGAAATTTAGAGGATCGCTATCTGTATCTTTCACATCTAAACTGGAGTTCCCCAAGGAAGTCACCTCGGACCAATTTTATTTATATTTGCCATTAATGATGTTAAGGCATGTATAAATCACAGTAATATCCTGATCTACGGTGATGATATGAAAATATATAAATCTATCACTAGTCAGCAAGACAGAATGTTTCTTCAATCTGACATTAATAGCTTCGCCAATTGGTGTGATAAAAACGGTTTATCCCTGAACCCAACTAAATGTCAACATATGACATTCTCTAGAAAGACTATCCCTTCCACCTTTCAATATTCTTTGTCTCAACATATTCTTTGTAATGTTGATAATTTTAAGAATCTTGGGGTTTATTTCGACCCCAAACTGGTTTTTGCTATGCATATTAATTATATTATTAATTAATTTAATTCTATGCTGGGCTTCGTAAAAAGGTGGGCCAAAGAATTTAATGACCCTTACGTTTCTATGTCATTGTACAATTGTTTTGTCCGTCCGATTCTAGAGTATGCCTCTCAAGTTTGGACACCATTCTACAACATTCATTCAAATCGAATAGAGGCCATTCAACGTAAATTTATTCGATTTGCACTTAGAGGACTTCCATGGGATGATCCATTTAACCTTCCTCCCTACAGTCAACGTATCAAGCTTCTTCAAATGTTACCCCTTTCTCAACGAAGGCTTAATAGCGATATCATTTTTTTACAGCAGCTTATATCCGGTCAAATAGATGCACCTGACTTGCTGTCGTCTATTGGCTTTAATTTTCGTGGTGGTGCACATAATTTACGCAGTGTTGAATTATTGTTTAGCCCCCATCATAGAACGAATTATGGGAGGCATGAGCCTATTAGTCGCATGAGAAGAATCTATAATCTAAATGATCATGTGATTGACTTGCATGTTAGTAAAATTAAGCTAAAAAATATTTTGCGTAATAATGCTTTAATGTCTTAATTTGTTTGCATTATTTTGTGTTTGTGTTAGTATTTTATAGGTACATAATTATTGTATTTTTAATTGTTTTGTCCTTACTAACACCTGCACTAAATAATGAGCCTGTGAGAGCACTTTTAGTGCCGGCAATTTCTGCTCGTGATAGTTGCTTGCTTTAAGCACTCCACGACACAGAGCTGATAGTGTATTTATTCCAATGCAGGAACGAGAAAATATTATCACAGGATCCCCCAAAAAACGCGCTTGCCATAAAAGGCACTAATCGGAAAAATCACATCTGGGAAATTTTAACACCCAGGTACGCCTATCGACGAATCTTGAAACTCTCCCGCAAATCCGTCGGATTGACAAGACTCAAGATCGCCACACACACAAGCAGTAGCAGTAGCACGTTTGCCCAAATCATAGAAAAGAGAACAGGCCAGGATCATACAAATGCAATACCACCTGCACTTCCTTGGTCTCTGTAAGGAAGTGATCCGAATCCAGGAATCTAGCCGACATTCATTGAGTTCGAACCGGCAAACCCCATAAGCGGATCAGCATGGATGCCATAAAGTGAAAGGGTTGCAATCCATTTAATTCTGATCATTACTTCGCCCTTAACAAAAACAAATAACATAGGGAAAGGCTACACTCCGCTTGGGCGAACTAATACAGACGACAGACTCAAAGAGCAAATCAATTCTTTTTGTCATTCCCGAGGGAAAAGTTACATAATATTTCCACCAGAAGTGGAAGAGATTTATTGTTTAGTTCCGTATTCGAAAGAAGGAAAATATTTCGTGTCAGGGTATGTGTCAGACGTTCACAAGCTGTAAGAGAAATAACAAGAATTTTGAGGTAATGTTGAACTTTATGAACTGAGATTCCCAATGAAGCTGGTAGCAAAACCAGCGCAGAAACAAAGTCCTCTTCAATGTTTTTTTCGGGTTAGTGATGCGACTCTGTCAAGAGCAATCATGGAGTTTTCTAAAACTTTCCAATCATACCGGAGTTGCTTTGCGGAATAACTACGTAGAACATGTTTCTACTCTATCAAATGCAGATAACAATTTAAAAGCACGTTAGAACAAACAGCTCTGAAACTGTTTGCATTAACGCAGAATGAAAGAGAAAATTATAAGACGATCTGTACGGAGTTAGCGACATTGAAGAAATCGACATTTTTAAATTATGATCTTCAGGCTCATAACCCGGAGGGAACACCGTAGGAAGACCGAAACTTGTGTATGTAGGTGGTGTGCAAAGTTTCCGGTAACAATGGTTGAAACACCATTTAAACCATCAGTAGTCTATGCCTACTAATAGTGCTTTTAAGGCAGTGTTCGACCACAGAAGTAAAATGGGCATCTCTTTTTGCTAAAGCTGTCTTCATTGGCAAGGAAGAAATCAGCACAAAAACGTTTCATCATCAAGATTTACGGCCACCACAAGAAAGAGCACATAGCAAGACACCAGCTATGTTGACTCAATGGCAGGAAGTGAACGCTCTCATTTCAACATAAATGGTTGTTGTGTTTGAACTTTAAACAACATTTTATAAATAAATCTTCAAAATTAAAGATCCACATTGGGAAAACTAGGCAGTTGGCTCTAAAACTGATTGAAGCAACTTTTCGAGGACCATCTCCCTTCAGTCTGTAGCGTCACTTAAATTAATCCAAATCAAGGGAATAGATACTCGTACCTACTAATATCATCTGCTTAAGTAGAGTTAAGTTCGAAATCGGAACATATTTTTTTGTGGCCAAAATGTATTTCCGCTTTATTTTAAAAGATAGTATATAGGTCCATTGCACTGTTTTTTCACACAACCCCCCCAATATAATTTTGTAGACTCTTCAAATGAAGTAATAACCGTGTCCACTATCCGCCAAATGAGGTAAGAAACAAAAACATACCCACCACCACCCATATACCGTTTCTGGACCAACTCCACATCCTAATACTAATACCTCGTGCACATCAGGCAGACATTTAACACGCTCCACCAAAGAGAGAAATGTGAATTTTATTGCACGGTAATTACATGTAATTAAGGTCATCGTACAAATATCTACTGCTCGCAGCAACAGCACTCCATTGTAACGTGTGTCTGTGGGAGGGCATGTACACGCCCACCGAAAAAGCGTCCTTGCTGCATTTTTTTCTGTTATTTGTGTCTGTGCACATTGCACACGTATAATTGCACATGTTCGCCCATTGCACATTTGGCAAAAGGGCATATCCTGCTGTGATGGTGCACCGGCAATAAATTGCAATGAAAAGATGTGTCTTAGGAGGGACAAGCGAACGAACCATTTCATTGAGGACTGCGCTAGTTTAATGGTTCTATAATATGTTACACACCATATCACTTGCTGATGAGTCCTTCTTAGCGGGTGATAAAGAATTCGCAAAGTAGGTAGAATACGAACTAAGAAGTAGGTACCTATACTTATCAGCAAGTTGCTTGTGTTTGTCCTGCTGCATACTTTTCTTTTTCCTTTTTCCTTAGAAGTTCTTGCACGGCACGTTCTATAATTGCGCTTAACTTTAATTTGTGAGAAAGGATATTAAAGTCAGTTTTATTACGTTTGATAATGCGAACAGAAAGGAGAGGAAGGACAAAAAGTATGCTCGCACCTAAGAAAGAATCCAGAGAGTTTGTGAACAATCTTTCACGATATTTCCTCTATTTCTTTTGCTAACTTCATGTGTGATTGTGCAAACAGACGAATAAAGAACAAAGGACTTTAATAAATTTTAATTTGTTAGCTGATATCTATGGTTCGCATACATTTTGCCCCTAAACCATTTACCAAAAGAGTTCAGAAATAAACTGAAAGAAAAGTCCTCTATTGTTCATTTTGGGTGAATGCGAGTTCGTCGGTGTATGTGTCCTTGCTCTATAGCTATATGTATATCAATTCATTAAGAGTTCATTAACAGATCATTTAGCAAAAGTTTTCCAATTCCTTACGTTTTCGTTTATGGAAAGAGGAAATTTATTTTTCTTCAAAACCCACGAAAGATCCTTTTATAGTCCTTTGTAAGGCACATTATCATTATGCATAAATATGTTCAAAGGAGCGGGGGTATCAATGATAAGCCAGAACCTATGGGTACATATGATTTCATTTATGGCATTTTGTAAAGCGATGTATTCGAACAGAAAGGATATGGCAAAACATTAGGGCCTTGGGTAACATTCAAATTTATGGAGTACACTTGAAGTGGGGATAGATAGCAGCGGCATTTTGAATGTAATTTGATTTAAATGTATTTTAAATGGAAGTTTATTACACGAGAGTGTGTGTTTACTTTGCAATAATTGATTCCATATTCTGGTGCGTGCGAGTACGTACCTGCCAATCTTTTTATTAGTTCTTAAAGTGTCTAAACGATATTTGGTTTAACCGATTATTGTACAGGGTGGAGCACGAGTCGTGCTACAAAAACAAAACGTAACAACTTTTTTCTGTGTGAGTAATCGCTTTTTTATTTGGCAGGATACTTTTTAGATTTATTAAATCGAATGCTTAGGATACCGAAAAGAAGATTTGGATAGTGCAGCGGTACCATGCTTTGCAGTCCTTCATTTCCGTCCAAAGGGAATTTAGGCTGGATTTTGGCGGCACTCCGCCGAGTAGATGGACCATTACGAGGCTGGTAAACATGTTTGCCGAATCTGGAAGCATTGCACGAAGACAGTACCATGGAGATCCCTATGTTCGGGTTCAAAACACAATCGCGACTGTAGCATCGTCATTTCAAGCAAATTCAAGCGTTTCGACTCGAAACTTATCGGCGCGAATTGGAGTTAGCAGACGGTCATTACAACGGATAATTCATGATGAGTTAAACTTGTTTCCGTACAAAGTCCAAATTTCAAGCAAGTAAAACCCTCTGGATTTGCCTATTCGCCCGAAATTTAGCTAAAAAAAATATTGAAATGACCGAAGACACAACAGCTTGATAAATTGCTTGTTTATGTCTAATGAGGGCCATTTCGATCTACACGGTAATGTAATTAAGCAAAATTGCCGTATATGGAGTGAATCTAATCCAGAAATACTCCATGAAACGGAACTGCACCCAGAACGAGTCAGTGTGTGGTGCGCAGTTTCATTAAGGTACATTGTGGGGCTATACTTCTTTGAAGAAAACGGTGTAACAGTAACTGTCAATGGGGACCGTTATTTAAAGATGTTGAAGGAGTTTTTTTTACCCAGAACTGCGCCGAAGAAGCAGCCGTTTGAACAGCATTTGGTTCCAGCAAGATGGAGCAACTTCACACATAGCCAGACCGGTTATGGCGGAGCTCCAACGAAAATTCCCAAACAAATTAATATCCAGAAACTCCACTTTTCGCTGGCCCCCAAGGTCACCTGACCTGGCTGCACCAGACTTCTTTTATGGGGTTATGTCAAGCAAGAGGTGTACAAAACGAAACCAAGGAATTTGACTGAATTGAAGCCGTCCATTAAAACAATAATTGAGGCGATCCCGACTTGAACCTTCTTTAACCTTCTGATCAGGTGTCGCATATGCGTGGATGAGCATGGAGGTCATTTACGGTCTATCATCTTCAAAAACAATTAGTTATATAAAATCGAATTGAATTTTCTACACAATAAAATTAAATAAATGAAATACTTTGATTAAAAAAAAAGTTGAATTTCTTATTGTAGCTCAATTGATGCGCCACCCTGTATCTACCGTAACACTTGTCTAAGGACTGACAGTTTTTTGGAGATGTTATTATATTTTTAAATCCATTCGCTAATCTTGGAAAACCCTTTTGCGGATGGTAAGTAAGATAATGATCACGTAGTAAAAAGAAATGCTGTTAGGTTGAACATTTTTAATTTTATGATTTTTTTTTCAATAAGGTCGTTAAATAAATAAAATACCTAGCCCTTTTGTGTTTTGGTTGATTAAGGTGACTTGCAAAATTTACCTGTTAGGCATTTAAAATGTAATAAAACACGATAGATTTGATGTAGGAAAAGTCGATTTAAGTTTTATTTTTAGACTCTTAAAGTAATTGGCAATGAGTACTGCCTTCGGATTGTTGAATTGCTTTAAGTAGCCCGTTATGGTAATGTAGATTCATAAAGTTTCACTAAATAATTAGGGGAACTTTCGGACCAGGTTCGTTTCACGACTTCAATAGACTCGTGCGTATTACTAAATATAATGCCTTCCTTCCTTCGTAGACTTTTCTTGCAAGCCATCCCCTCACGTGTTGCATGATGTTCAGGTCAGGCGAATGTTGTGGCTATATTTTGGATAAACATCCAGGCTTTTGTATGGATATGGGCATTATCCTGCTAAAATTCAATCGTTGCCCACCGAACAATTAAAAAAATGAAGATAAGCTGTCCTTAGCATTATGTAGATTTATATAGGTATTCGCGGTCATTCTTGAGTTTTGAAAATCCAGTTCAATTGTGCAGTAAAAGCTAATTGCTCCCCATACCTATAAACCGCCTCCCTTGCTGTGTCTTCTATACAACATTCTTACATCCTTCCTCAAATCATGGAAATAATAATTTTATTCATCAGCTCCATCCAAATTGAACTTATTTTCTTTGGATATGAAGAATTGCCAATCCAGACCCAACCTCATGTGTCTTATTCGTCGGTGAAACCAGAAAATCGTGTAACTCCACTTTTAAAGGAAAATGATATTTGAATGGCATCTATTAGCTCAAACCCATATCTACAACTCGGCGAAATTTGAGCCCCCTAATAAGTTTAATTATTATATTATCGGAGATTCAGTTGTTAGCATATCTTCAAAATCAGTGCATTTGGTGGGTACACTGTGTGTAGAAAAATGCTCTCCTGTAAAATTTGTTAAAATGGAGTTACACAGTTTTCTGGTTTCACCGACGTATTCGAAATTCAAGTCGCTGACTCACACGTGTTGCATTCAGTGGTGGCTTCTTCTTAATTTGTTGCGCTTAATATGGGTTTCTTTTTTGTATCACGCGGTAAGCAGTCATTCCAATGGCTGCCCATTTTTAGCCTTGATATTTCCGATCGAGGGCCTTGATTTGGAAGCAGTTCTGAGTATCGCTCGAAGTTCTTGAGGTGTTGTTGCCTTGCTAACATATCTTTGCATTTTTTTCCATAAGTTTAACGTCTGCCTAAAGTTATTACCCCTAAAAGTTATTACATTCCTGACCAGAATCGATAGTCATTTTGATCTCGCCTTAGTCCGCCCATCGGCAAAAGTTAGACCTTTCAACTGGAGCTTAAATGTAAACCGTATACTGTCCAGGGGCCCGAAAGAATTTTTAAAATCCGCCCACGATCTCAAAAAGAAATTATGCCAAAATAAAAATTTTAAAATCCGCCCACTGACACAATTTAAAAATACAATTCTATCGAAAAGTCAAAGTCTGAGCTAGGAAGCTCAAATTTATAATACATATATACTCTCTAAAGGCTCTTTATGCTCATGTCAAAAGATTTTTCTAAATCCACCCACTGACGGCCGCAATTAAAACTTTTTCCTAAAAACAAAGTTTTAGTTAGGAAGCTGAAATTTGGATTATATACTCTCTAGACGTCTTTTATGCTCATGTGTAAATACTTTTTAAAACCGGCCCACTGACAGCCCACTTTTTAAAAATAACCGTTTTTTGAAGAAATCATTTGTAAAGTAGTAGTTAAAGTCGTTTTTAACAATTCCCTTACATAAAGTTTTCTGCCATGCCCACTTTCCTTTACTAAGCCCTGTGTCACGCCCACTTAATGAGCCATAGGAATAGGATTAGAATATCGATTAACAGTTCGTCCAAGTGGACTGGAGCCTTTCCATATCTTTCCCCATCAGTGAATGTCTTTCCTTGGCTCATGTTCGTTATACTCTAGACGCGCTTTTATATGATTCTGAATGTCAAAACAGGAAGATTTTGCGTCCAAATCAACTGATACAAAAAAGTGTTACATTTTATGACCCTATTTGTATTGTATATTTTTATTGAATAAGATTTCAATTAAGTATCTATAAAAATGTTTCCGAAAAACATTACCTACATTAAAATAAAAATAAAAAACTAACTGAATAAATGAATAATATAGTAAGTACATACTCGTATATATAGAAATCTATTGAATGCAGTTTTGAATCGATTACATATAAAGGTTAAATTGAACTATGTAGATGTATTATTTTAGAAAATTTTGTGTCAATTACCATACTTTTTAAACCCTATAAAGTGAATTCTCGAAACCAACCACGAAGCAGAGATGTCGAATGCCAAGCGGAAGGTAATTCCACAAGCAATATCATGTTATGTTCAATTGTCGTTCAGTGTTTGACTAAATAAACGAGATGAATTTGAAAAATCCAGTTCAATCATGTAAATATGGTTGGTACCAATGGTTTTGTGAAGGAAAATCTGATAGATACGGAAAATCAGATAGACAGCTAACGAACATCCAAGTATGTTAGTTCTATACGCTGATATGATGATCAAAACGCTTCAGATCATATACATACCGAGAGACATTTTTGAAAGCGATGTTGAGTTTCCTTTTTGACTCAGCACTAAATAAGAGCTTTCATTAACAATTTTGGTGGGAAGCGTTGCGACATAAATAAGTTACACAGGCACCCATAAATCTTTCAAACATTATAAGGAAATGATCATCCCCCATTAGTAGACTACTGAACCGAAAGAACATAAGAAAATAGTGAGCCTGACAGACGCAGAAATCTGTGTTTGCTACTAAAAACCAGGTTTTTGAATTAAATATAATGAATGTTAATTGTGATGTAAATTTGTGATTTCGTTGCCAAAACAATTAAGCTTAACAAGCAAGTTCAAGATTTTTCTATTTGAGCAATCGCCAAGATATTTGAGGCCAAAGGCCGCTGTGATCATCTTATCGGCAAAAAAGGAGAAAAAATGTTGAAAAAGAATTATTGGTAGTTTAGTCAAACTTAAATCCTTTATAATGAAAGTAAATAAAAACTTTTCGAAAAGCTGGACAAAATTCTCGATGACCATCAACTTCAACACTTGTCTAAGCAGAAGAAATTATCACAAAAATCCACTGAAATATCTGTCTTAAAGAAATATTAAACTAAATTCACCGCGAACAAATTGCTGCTGATGCACTGCTATATGGTGCAATCAATAAATCAGATGTGCTTTTTATCGAAATCATCACTTTGCCTACGATATCTTGGCCTCGAATCTGACAGCCGTTTTAACTTTTATGGAAGTCTTAACGGTCCAAATCAAAAAATCCGTCAATCCGTCGGATCCGTAGATTCATCGAAGATCAATATAGTATTCTTATGAACTTCAACGGATGGCTGCTAGCCGAATGTCAACAACATCCCTAGAATTTTAAGCAATTTCAACCAATAGCGGTCGAGCTGCAGTTTCGTTGTGGTATACTGAAGAGTCTGACAATCAGCAATGCCGGAAAGTACGGTGGGTTTCTCTAATTTTCCAATGTTTTATTTAATTATCCAATGTTTTCTCTTACTTTTCAATATTTCGATCAATGAATCTGCCTCTCTCAGTTTTTTTTATACGTGAACCTCTGTTCCAGAATCTGTGAAGTGAAATTTTTATATCTAGGTATGCATACGGCAACTGACAGAGAAATAGAAAGTAAACCTACTTTATACGGCGAAGTTCATAGATCCATTGTTTATGGGCAAACTTCCATAAGAATACGTGTATTCTACTCGTATATTGCTCTCCGGTGAATCGCCGGATCCGCTAGATTGATGGATTCTATGGGTTGGGCCCTTTAGGTGAGAAATCAACAATTTTACTGTACTGACATCTAAGGTAGTTAGATAATTCAGTGGTATTTAGTCAATTATAGGTTAAGCCAAAAGCTGACAAAGTTGGCCTCGGATTCTATGGGACGGTTCTTTCAGTAAAGTACGTTTAAGTCGATGGATCGTAGATGATTCTATTGTTTTTAATGTGTTAATTTATTTTTTTAATTTAATAATTTATTGGGTATTGTTGTATTTATTTTGGCCAAACTGCAGTCTGGCAAATATCTGCGGGATAACAATTCACTCCTCGATTGATAGAGCCCTATGCCCGGGAAGAGGTTTTTACTATTTTTTGCTTATCTAATTTAATTTAATTTAATTTAATTTAATTTTCATCAATAGAGTACATTTCTCTTATAGACTAATAACAATAATTAACAATATGATTTGTTAAATATTAATACATAATTCATATAGGTAAAAAAAAAATTAATATATAAAGAGAAAGAAAGAACAATAAACAATAATATTTCAATGGTGCAATTATACTAATTATACTAAGTCTGTCTTAAAATTAGAAGAAGTTTGTTTTTAAAATCCAACCTGCTACAACTACTGAACAAATCAATCGAAGTCATTATTGAGTTTGCTTCTTTGATGCAGCGGGCAATAGGCTCATTACGAGAAAAATTGGTAGTAAGAAGATCTTCACGAAAGTTAAAATAACTGCGAAGACGACGAGGAAATTGATCGTACTAAGCAATTCAGGACACTGTGTTTGATAATGAATTAAATCTCTTATAAACATGACCGAGAAATACGTCGAATACGGAGGGAGTTCAAGTTAATCAAAGAACATCTAGTTTCAACAATAGGTGTGTCAATTCTCCAATTTAACTTGAATATTACGAACCTAGTAAAATTTCTTTGAACCCTTTCAATCCTTTTACAGAAAATGTCGTAATACGGGTTCCATATTACACTGCAATATTCGAGGTGGGGTCTAACTAAAGATATGTAGAGGGATTTTAGAGTGTAAGGATCAGTAAAATCTTTAGAATTACGTTTGACGAAGCCTAACATGAAGTTGGCTTTGGAGATAATGTAATCAAAGTGGTCTTTGAATGTAAGGCGCGAGTCCAGAATAATGCCTAAGTCTTTCTTAGAATACACTCTTTCAAGTTGTGTAGATTTTATGGAGTATCTATACGGAATAGGTACCTTCGATCTAGTAAGAGTGAAGCACTGGCATTTAGAAATATTCAAAAATAGATTGTTCAGGTCACACCACTCGACAACCGCAGCAACATCGGCTTGCAGTAATTCGCAGTCATATTCAGAATTTATAGAACGAAATAATTTAAGGTCGTCCGCAAACAGTAGACATTCGGAATGTTTATCACACTGGGTAGATCATTAATAAATAAGAGGAATAAAAGAGGCCCTAGGTGACTGCCTTCTGGAACCCCCGTCCCATCAATTTTTACTAACTGAGTGCGATTCATTAAATAAGAATCTATCCATAACAAAATATTGGAGGAAAATCCAAGAGAAGATAATTTTTGAACAAGTGTGCTATGACAGAGTTTGTCGCAGGCTTTCGCGAAATCAGTAAAAATCGCATCCGTTTGATAGCCACGACTGAAATTCTTTATAACGAAATTTCAAAAAAGAGCTAAGTTAGTGGTAGTGGATCTACCAGATATAAACCCGTGTTGGTGATCCGATACCACAGTCCGGATTGAGAATGTAATTTTATTGCAAACAATATTCTCAAACATCTAAACTTCGATGAGTGAAAGCTTTTCCGTGGCGATGACATGAAGGTGAACTTGCGAACACTAATTAATATTTTTTGTAAGCAACGTGATGACCTACGGGTACGCCATATCAACGCACAGACTTTATGTTGCAAAATAGATAAATTTAGAGACCTGTTTGTAGGGTCGGATCTAGTCTCGGAGACTTGTTTTAAACATGATGTTGGGAATGTTTTTTATTGTATGGACGGTTTCTGATTATTTCGAACTGATAGCCATTACATCTCCTTCTGGCAGTTTGTTTCAGTACTGCTTTATTGAATTATGTAATGAAAATAGCAAGAATCGAATTGATATAATTTCTTTATATCTGAAACTTGAAAATATATCTACATCCTTTTCAAATATTACTATATATGGTGATTTTAACTGTAATGTGGTAAATCGTGCTATCTACGCTCCAATACTTAATAAAATGAAACAACTTAACCTTAATCTTATGAGTTATTTAGTTCCTACCCATTTCCCTACCACCTCTAGTAGGTACTCTGCTTGATTTTTTTTCGCACGCGTGTTTGAAGACACTTTTTTCAGCGAAGTGTCGGTCCCAATGTTCTCAAAACATGATCTGATATTTGTCGCTTTTAAAGTCAGATGATGTAATACTCCACATAATTGTGTGGAGTTTTAAATCAATAAATACTGAACTACTTCGGCAAAACTTTTTAAGAGAAAATTGACAGAGATTTTATTATGAGACTTCGATCAATTACCTAAACATTATCATACTCGACCTTTTCAATAATCTCGTCCCCAAAATATCTAAAACTGTCAAAAATCCAGCAGCATCTTAATTTACCCAGGAGAAAATGGAACAAAGAAATAGCAGCAACATAGCAAACAAAAAATGGATGCGTACCCACCGTGATGCTCTCAACAGGGTGTTCTACACCTTTTCATTGTTGTTAATGTAGTCCGTTCTTAGTTTTTTCTAGAACCACGATGAGGACTTCGAAGATTAGGGTCAAATTTTGTTTTCATTTAATTTGTTTACTTTTGTTTATTGAATTTTTGTAATATCAGCCAATATGCTCGAAAAAGGGACTCAAAATTAGACTCCCCTTACGGAGCACTTAAAACATAGTCGCGTTGAGTACTTAAATAAAAAATTTATACACTTAAGCGATTTTTCTGTGTTTTTGTTGACAATTTAAAACCAAACGCTTAAAATTTCACCCACTGCTATATTTGCTGTTCACTTTTTTGGAGCACGCAAACTCAAGTTTTTTAAAGGCGGTTATTGGAACTTTGAATGGTTCCATGAAATAAGGCCAAACGAAATGAGGCAATATTGAAAATAATTGAAAATAAAGTCTTATTAACTTAACGGTGGAATTTCTAGTAATGGGGCCGATTTTGTGAATCGCGGATTTTGACATATCTCCACGTTTCAAGGTCACCAGCATCCAAATTCAACGTTTTTATAGAGATGTCTGTCCGTGTGTATGTACGTATGTGCGTTCGAAATTATCTTTCGCCACGATTATCTAGAGAACCAAAGATGATATTGACATGGGAACGGGTTTATTCGAAGCGTAATTACGTAACTCAGAACTGATTAAGTTTTCAGCAAAATCGGGCCAGCCGTTTTTTGTTAATAAATAAATAACTTAAATAATTTGACTTTATTTGTACTATTTATTGGCTTTTGTCATTGAGCAAATCATTATTACATTGTGCTCCGTTATTTCGTATACATGTAAATTTACGGGACTCCGTGTTCATAACAATGGTTGCATTGATATATATCACACTTCGCTGTGATTAACAACATTTAATTTCCATGAACAATATTAAAGAGCATTTTGTAATATTAAATAATTCTTAACCATATCTTATGGTTAACCACATTTCAAAATTTGCCACTAATCGCATAAATCATATTGATCCCTCTGAGAAGTTAGTCGTGTGGACCTTGCGGGTCGCACCCAGACCACTTTTTTTATTTTACATTCGTTAAAATTTGGCCTTGTTTCACTTTAACAAAGAGAAATAAGGCCATATTTTCAAATATAGACTTCTTTCGTTTGGCGTTATTTCACGGCACTCTTTGAATGTCGTGGAAATTTGTTTTGTATCGATATTTCCTTTGAATTGTTGCTGGAGAACACTCCGAGTCGACGTCACACACTTGGTTTGTTAAGTTGATGGCAATTTGTTTTCGATGGTGTACATAGTTTGTTGATTTGGATATGATGGTGCGACGCAACAAAAAGAACACAAATTGAATTTAAAGTTGTATTTTTAATTGAGCATTTTTGCAACTCAAATGGGATATTAACCGCGTTTCTTTGAGAAATGTATCCACGGTTGCTCATAAGAACGATTACAAGAATTATGTACAGCAGCCATACATTTTTGTTTGCAACACAAATTATTGTATGTATTTGCAGCATGTACCAAAAGCAGCACTGCTATGGATGCTATCGACAGCTATCACCAGTATTGCTGGCGATACAATGTTGTTGTTGTTTGACGTGTATATTCGAGCACTTCTGTGGATACATTTCCCAAAGCAATGCACCTATTGTAAGCACATGTGTACAAATAAATGTTGCATTAAGAAATCAGGCGGATTTCGTTGGGGTGTGCGGAGAAATGTCACTGGTTGAGACCTATTTCTGTTCTACTGTCAAAAGTTATGGAGAGAATTTTAAATCAACCCAATCCAATCTTAGGAATCCGGTTTTGGAAAACAACACAGCTGTACTTCTGCGTTGTTAAAAGTAACTGATGGCTTAAGGTTATCTATGGATGATGATCATGTTACTATATTAGCATTATAGGATTTCTCGAAGGATTTCGACAAGGTAAGCCACTCACAACTTGTTTCTAAACTACATTCACAGTTTAATTTCTCAACGTCTGCAGCAACTTTAATCTTTTTTTATCTCTTCGGTGGAAAGCACCAATACTTACGAAATGCAAAGTTCCACAGGGATCTATTTTGGGTACACTTTTGTTTCCCATCTTCATCAAGGATTTTCCGACTTGCATAACTTATTAATTTATTCACATGTATGCCGATGATGTCAAACTGTACCTCGATAGGACAAGTGGTTCGGAAATGGCACGGGATTCAAATGACGATTTTTTGTATTTTCAGTCAAACAAGTGCACAAGGAAGTTAAATTCTAAATTTAGCTAAAAATCTAATTGTACCACTTTTTAGGGTGAGAAAATTGCAACTTAAAAGTACCAAGTTGGGGTATATACAGTGTACTCTCTCCTAACGGACACCCATCATAAGCGGAAACCTCTCATAACCGGACAAATTTCAAAGAACGGAATAATCTACACAATTTTTAATGTAAATAATTCTCTCATAAACGGACTCTTTTATAACCGGACGCGGACACCAGCTTTCATAGCCGCAATAGAATTTCACTCTCTCTTAAACGGACAAACGCATTTGGCACACTTCGTTGTCTTTTATTTTGTTTGCTTTTTTTTTTTCCTTTTCTTTGCGCTTTGCCCTGATACCCAGCAAAATTTTTTTTAAAAACGCTAAAGAATGTAAACATACATAGTAGGCTGCGGCATCGGCGGCCGTCTGTCGACTATCAGACTAAAAATCTCGTGGCGTAATACGTAGGTGTGTATGTAAGTGTATGCATAATTTGAAGCATAAGTACCTTCATAGTTTCAAGTAATGCAAAAAATAAATTTTTAAAGGCTTTGTTCTTGTTTATGATTTGTTATTATCCTTTTTATTACCTACAATTAATGTTTATCACAAAAAATGCATTCCATTTTAAAATAAAATCTTATAACATAAATGCATGTTTCTTTTTTCAAGGTTGTCAATAAAATATTTTTTCTCATAACCGGACACCTCTAATAAGCGGACAAATTTCTTGGTACCGTCAGTGTCCGCTTATGAGAGAGTTCACTGTATAGGGGTATAGGGAAAGTGATTTGGAAATGGCAGCGATTCAATATTTCCTTGATAATAATAACACTTCACACGCAAGTAAAATTCGGGGCAGGTGTCAGCTGAGTAGGTGTAAAATGTCAAACTTTTGACATTCGATGATAAAAGTTATCGGAATACGCGGAAAATGGTGATTGGAAGCAGGTAATGGTACTCGTTATGTATATGGTCTGAAGCGTTCGATCATATATCGGCGTAAAGAACAAAAATACTTGGATGCAAAAAAAAATGTCTACTTAACCGTGAAATTCTTTTTACAACAAAAGAATTTTCCCAGACTAGTGAATGGTTTTAAAAATTTAAAGGAATGGTTTTAGTCCTTTTCAACTTTTTTCTTGAAACAACTTTACGAATTGAGATTGACTATCACCCTTCGTGGTGCAGAGGGCATTAACATCCGCATTTTACCTTATTGAACCTATCCCCAGAAATATTGATTTTGCCTTAACACTACGTCATGTGTGCCTTCTTTCAGATTGTTTTAGTGGGTTCCACTACACAAAGGAAGATGCGACGTTGAATATGTTCGAATCTCCTTCGTCCCAAAAAAATTCCTTAAAAACCCAGGCAATATTGCTTTAAAAAAAAAGATATTTTACTGCACAAAATAAGGATTTGGCCAGCAGGATAGAGGAGTCCAATCCGATGCATTTCCATTGGATTCCGTTAAATTACCATTCCATGTCTCTGAAACACTTGGATGATCCAACATCAGTGGTACGTGTAATGGAAGTTTCGCCATGTCCCAACATGCTGCACACAAACACAATCAAAACTCACACAAGCAATGGTGCATTAAGTTTTTTTTTGTATTTCCGCTACTGCATCATGGTTCATTAGGCGCCTAATTGTGGGTAATTACAATTACAGTTGCCACCAGATTGCTGTTGTAATGCAATGCGTTTTTACTTTTCATCCTGTTGTTTTCCTGCGCACATTTTAAACTCCAATGCTGTGTGTGTTTTTATGTTGAGCTTTTTGCAACTTTGCGGCATAATAATGTTAAATTAAAAATTGCTTCCGGCAGCCAGTATTACTGCGGAATTAAAAGAAATGCGCCAGCCTTGATTGGGTTGGCTATCGTTATGAGGGCGGAGAAATAGTTCTTATGCCTCTTTATTGTGTAAAGTTAATTATGGTTAATTGTATTTAAAAACCTTTAATTATCCTTGTAGGAAATAAAAACTATTAGGCATGTAGGCCCATATAGGATCAAACACCACACTTTTTTTTATAATTAAATTTATAATTTAATACCCTTATAATGTAGATCTGTTCATAAATAAGAGAGCGGGGAAGAGCATTCCACATTCTTATTGGGCTTAGGGAGCATTCTTTGTATTTCACTATGAACTGATGGGCATACCTGGCATGGCGGGTAGTGCGGTTGAAAGTTCTAAGGGTGGAATGCAGTTAGCTATTTCGTTTGAGCACTTCTGGTGGAAATATCGATAATCGGCAGGCATGAATTATTATGAGTATGACTATTGGTTCCACGTTTCGGTTAGCTATTGTTACATAAAATAGGTCACCAACTGTTGTTTGGTTTACTAACCAACAACGGTACCTTGTTTACTAGTCTTTTGACAAGCAGACTGATGGTAAACAGAGTACAGCTACGCGTCGTCAAATAGAGTTATTTCTCAAACTTTGTCTTCTTCTGAAGACAAAGCAGAGAGGATGAACCGAACGACTGCCTTACGAGTCTGTTCTGCGCGCACTTGCACTGGAGCAACACCTCCATCTACGTCCCATTAAAAAATGTCAATAACAACAAATATAAAACAATAAGTGAATCAACAAACAACTTTAAATCATAAAATAAGTAATAAAACAAGAAATATTATAAATTAAAATTGTGTAGTTTGTTTTTATTATAACTATATCTCATCAAATCACCAGGGGACCTGTTGCTGCGAAAACTGTATTGAAGTCATTGAGAAGTTTTCGGGATTCAAGAGATGTCATCGAAAGTCGGTTTATCAGCGTTTTCATGACCTTGGGAAGAAGGGACGCTAGTGTAATTGGTCGGTAGGAGGAGGAATAACCTTTAATTGGGGACGTGCTGGACAAATGCAGTTTTTCATCGTCTCGGAAAGAACCCTGAAGAATAGGATGAATACAAAAGATTACGCTGTGGTTTTGCCACCTTGGAAGAACACGTCTTCAGAACGATACGAAATAATATCTGAAGTTGGAGAAGCTACCAGCCATTTCTTCAACCACGAGTTTTAGATCTGGAATAAAGGGTCGGAGTGCTCCACTGTAGAAAGTCTCGCACCCTGACAAAAAAAAGGATCATAACCCTCCCACTTCACTGCATCACAACTAGTTCGCCGGTGGGTTTCGCCGGTTTGATCTCAAAATATAACGGCAGGCCTCCCGATTTCGAATCACTCCGTCACTGAGGCCAATCAAATGCTAGTTTCGGTGTATTTGAGTGATCTAGGTTTTTTTAAGCCTGCCTCTCTTTCGCGATTATATGGCAACGTTTATAGATATTGCTACTTTGACTGGGCGAGGGGCCATCCTTTGGCTTAGGAAGCATTTTTCGGTCACAGAAGATGGCCGAGTTTGCCCGCCACCCGCGAATAGACGCTGCATTGTATAAAATTACAGATTATTTTTTATATTAAATTCTCTTTATCGGGATCGTAGCACGGCAAATAATAATATCATCCGCACTGGATGATATAGGTAACGGCATATTTATACACAGTTCTAGCCGCTCCCCGTGAGGCCCGTTAGAACGTCTTGAAAGTTTGTTCGATGATTAACTTGCCTAGTCTAAAACCACAACAAAAGAAGCCGATCAAGTTATTGGCGAAAGGCTTAAGGCGTTCGCACAATACAGCCGTCAAGATCTTATTATTTAAAGGACACAATATATATCTTAAACGAACTTATTTTTCTGTAGTTGGCGCAGTTTATATTATCTAATTTATTGTGGATAATGTCCACGTTTGTCAAACAATTCTGAACCTAAATATCAAAAAACTATGAAAAATTATAGCACGATTCAAAAGTTATTCACATTGAATGATCGTATAGAAAGCCTTCCTCTTTTTATTGAGTCAGTACAAATTCCGAGTGCAAACGAAGAGCATTATTTGAGAATGAGACAAGTTGCGATATTTAAATGAAAGTCGCATGTCAACAAGAAACGTTAAGATCCCGCGATTTAATGTTGATAGATACATTGGATACTTAGTAGATTTAACATACTCAGCTTACACAACCACAAAGATGAAAACAAATCTTCAGAGTGGAAGTTAAATCAGAATAAAATGTTTAAACTTATTTCTTTGAAGAAGTCATTGAATAGCGGTAAAGCTTTCAAAAAATACCTACATAAAAGGTATGAGTAGGATTATATCATAAATAATTCAACTTTACCCCGCTTAAGGTGATGACGGTTTGTTTGATACCAACTTGTTAAGATTTAATAAATTATCAAGATTAGCAAGCATTATGTATATACAGACCTAATTAATGTGTTCCCTTCTAAAACAAAGGCAGGTTAAGTACCTACACTAACCTACTTTTATGTAACTTTCAATAAATCCCTTCACATCTCCCGCTACGCACGCTATTCAATGTCACACCAATAATAATCTGCTCAATTTATCAACTCATTGTCAGCTTAAATCAAATGTCGAAAACTTTATAACAAAATTCGGTTAACTGAAAGCTCAGGAGAACTTTTCTGTTGAAATAATCATAAAAAACAATGTTGGGAGTGGAAAATGTTGTCGCAAATGAAGTGAAACAAATGAACGATAAAGAAACATTTCGCATTTCCTTCAGAGAACAATAAGCTTACGAATGTTGGGCGCCGGGCCCGCCGGTTGGCAGTGGTGTGGAAGTTTGCATCCCCATGGCACAGCACCCTCTAAGGATTTTTTTTTGATAATATACGGTAAATTTCCCAATTTTGACAGAAGATCAAGTAGGGATGCTGTGCGGTATGCAGATAAGTATCTTTATGTATGAACTTATATTTGACTAGATTTCTAAAGGAGTTGTAATTTACCAAACAATTTATTATGTTAGTTTTGGGTGTGCGTACCGACAAAGCGGCTTTTAAATTCCTTGGCTTGGCAACATTTTGGGCATTTGTTTTATTTGATACTGTTCCAGGAAATGGATAAAAATTCAAATTATTAAAAAAAAAGATGGGTGTTGGGGTAAGGTAACAAATTTAATTCAATAGAATAGATTTTCCTTACTTCCTCCTATTAGTAAATATTTGTATACTAATTAGTGAGATATTGCAATTGCGTTGAAATTTCGAACTCAGACTGAGTATGAGGTTTGATATTAAGACTATAGAGAAGTCTTAAGAAGTGTGTCCCGCGATTTCGTCCGAGAGTCTCCTCCTAACCCCTTACGGTTGGCGGATATTCCTTAAACTGCGTTTCTAGACTGATACATCGTGACTTTTTTGATTAATTTTGTTTCATAATGGCACCAACCATTTGGGGCTGAGTTACCGTACAAGTAACCGAGTGAGTTACTTTAACTACCTTGTCGCATAATCAAATAAATTTATTGGAATTATGTGTAACCGAGCATCACATATTGAATACAATTTTCAAATGGACTTGACTTTTTTCTTATGATATTCTTCTTTTAATTATGAGCTGATAAATTATTTTAGTGTTTATATTTGCAAATAAACTGTAAAATTGTGTATAGAAATGTTTATTTCTTGATTTTATGTACTAGTGAACCTAAAGCGTTAAATTTTCTTGTGACCTCTTTCCAAAGTCGAGGTCCAGCCGTTAATAGACAATAGTCAAAAAATATTTTTTTCTTTTACTGAATTTAATTTTCCCCTTTTTTTGTTAAAAAAGTGAGACTAGCATGTATACATTTGCATCACTAGTGCCTAATCCAAGCCTAGTTCGTCTTAGTACAGTACATTTCTATATGTTAATGCAAACATTCCTTATGTATTTCTAGCTCCTCACAATTGTGGCCTTCCATCAAAACTTAAGTAAGAAGAGTTTTAGATTATCGAGCTTTAAGTTGATTGCTGAAAATGCCCTCTCAGCGCTTGCTCCACTGTGTGGAAGACAGCAAATATGAAACCAATTTTTTAATATTTCGGAATTTCTCATCCATATTCGAAATTTCAGCTTCCTAACTCAAATTTTGATCTTTCGGTTGAACCAGTTTTATTTTAAATTGTGGGCGTCTCAAATGGCTTATTTTTAAAAAGCTTTAGACATGACCATTTCGGACACCTAGAGCGTATGTATTCCAAATTTAAACTTTCTAGTTCAAGTTTTGATTTTGTTGTTGTTTGAGATTGTGAAAATCAGTCCAAAAGCGACTCTCTTGATGACAAACTCAGATTTTTTGTACAAATAAAATCCTAACTTTTTTTTTGGTAAAAAAAGGAAATCCAAATCCCAGAGCACTCGTACTGGTCCATTGTACTACCAGGCAGAAATTCTCCTTTTATTGTAGAGGCTGGATAATGGGTGGTGTATGTTGTTGTTCCACATGGTGATCGAACCTGCACCACACGGGTCACAATTTCGGACAATTAATACTTTTTGATGTTTGTCAGACGTTCGCAAGAGTTGGGACAGAGGAAAAAACGTTACGGATTACTTGGCTCTGGGGTAATTTGAACCTGAGACCCTAGCACAATAGCCACTGAGCCACTGCGTTTGGAAAAATAAATTGAAGTGTAGAAGCAGGGACGGGCTCAAAATATCACGGAAAGCCTGCCTGCCAAAATCGATTGAGGTCAAACCGGCGAAGCGGACCAGTAAGAATGCAGTTAAGTGGGAGAGCTATGAAAGAGTTGAACTTATCTGAAAGCCTCTCGGGCGCATAGGTTATAGGTTCGCCTTTTCTTCGAAAATTGTTTAAAAAAAGATTGTTGACAGGCTGGTAGAACCTTACGAATTTAGCACTCGCAAAGTGGATTCTTTTGGTAAAACTAAGCTGCCAATTAACTTAATACATTGAACCCTAAAAAGGGTTAAAACAAATAAATATTAGGCATTAACGGTCCATATAAGGGGCCTAAAACCTAGCTTCTCCAACCACTTTCATATGTGAAGGGGAAGGGAGCTACAATTTTAAATCGAATCCGAACGGCAAATTTGATAAGCTTCTCATGACAATTGATACTCTTGGATATTTGTCAGACGTTCGCAAGACGTTGGACAGTGGAAAAAAAAACTCTAGAGGTTAATTGACCGCTGCGGGAATTGAACCGGGGATATTTCGATTAGTAGTTCGACACACTAACCACTGAGCAACTGCGCCCGACTCTCCATAGGGTTGCGTAGTTAAATAACGCGTAATCAATTAAGCAACCTCAATGGAAATCAAATTGTGATTTACAAACGGTTTTCCTCTGTGTGTTTAGTTAACTCTGTGTGTTTAGTTAACTAGCTTTGTGCCTCGATAAATAAGAAGTTTTACGATTTTGTTAAAGGGAAATACACCGCAGTCTCTTTGGACAGAATGTTTTGGGAATAAATCCTTTTTGATCAGTTGACCATTTCGCACCACACATTGAAGTTCACAGATTCTCACATTGAAGTTCATGCACTATAAAAATGGGATGGAGCAGATTCATTAATAAAAACGTTGAGAGAATGAGGGAAAACTGTCATCGGTCATTATAACACAGAGCTTATAGTTTAACAGATGTGCAGCAAGACCAATGCACTAAGATGATTTTGTATTTAAAATGACACATTGCTTAGTGCATGTCAATTCTTGCTGCCCAACAAGGTCCTATACGATGGGGCTCAGTTGAATAGGGTTTACAATTTCCTTATTAAGGTGACTCGAAGGCACGTTGCAAGGGCGATGGCCAGCGACAATAGCCTGATCTTTGGGGCTTACTCAACCAACGACCATACCACGTCAAGTTAATCGGTTCTCGTCAGATCACCGTAATTAAACGACGTTGGGCGCGGTTAGTACGTAGATGGGGAACCGTTTGAGAACAACTGCGTGTCGTTGGCCAGTCCCATCTACAGAGTTGAGGTAGATAATACATACGTGGTATCACAATGGACCTAAATTGGTCTAAGTGTGTCGGCTTCTGCCGACAGCCACCTAAACCTGACCTAACCTAACCTTGGGGCTTACTACCCTAATGAAATGTACATAGAGAGTACGCTCTGATCTGGTTTTGGTGGCCTTTAGAGGGGGAAGGGTCAACATGCTCTCCCAAGACGGTTCGTTTCTCTAGGTAACATCCTCTTAGTTTATAAGTTAGACTAAGTTAGCTATGGCGTTTCTGGGAGACGTCGGGCTCGTCAACTTGTGGTGGGGTTTCCGGAAGAGGATTGACGCTGTAAGGCTTCAGTCAGCTCACGGCAGCACGTGTGCTAGTTGACGACTGCCAGGCGCCCGGAAAGCAATTGGGAATTTGACCACTTGTTGCGCAAGGCACGAGTGCTCAGAATCCTAATTATAGTTAGAATACGTTAAACAGTTTAAGTAAGTAGAATAGGTAGTTTTTAATTTATTTTTAACGTTTAAGGTGATAGTTAAGTTTTGAGCGTCCGTATAAGGGCCAATAATTAAGAATAAGTATCCTGTTTATTTTAAGTTAGATTTAATCATTTTTGTCTAGTATGTAAGCAGATATATAATAATGAATAAAGAATTAATTTCAAAATCAAAGTCAATTCTTGCTGCATGTTATCTCTATTTCTAATTTAACTGCTCCAGTAGTAGTAGGAGAGCACATTTTGGTACGATTTGTCCGGTGTGATGTTTTGTGGTGTGAATTTCTACTGTGAAAATATTCATGCACATCCGTTGCATTCGCGTTACTCAATGCAATCCTGTGTCCTGCCTTGCTAGTGCTACATATCTATTTCAGTCATTACATAAACGCAAATATTGTCCTTTAGGTTACGCAAAGCAAGGGCAACGTTGCTTAAGTTTGCCAATTGTTTATAAATCATGTTTTTCAGCGTAAGGAGATTTAAGATATTGCGTTAAGCAGGCAATATGTTTATAAATAAGGCTGCAAGTGTTACTATTTGACTAAGTCTTACGATGTGCAATTAATACTGTTAATTGAAAATGTGTTTCCTCTTTATAAACTTCGGCGGACTTAAATTGTTTTTCCCCTGAAAACTCTAAAATAGTATCCTTGCTTTGTTTGTTCGCATCTTAAACTGAACAGAGCATGCATATAAAAGATTTTACATACCTTAAAGTAATTACCTTTTCAAGCTATCTTCTACATGAAAACATGGAATCTGAAAGCATGAAAGGGCGTAGCGTGCTTTGGAGTACTTTCCCACTAAGAGCGAAAATAAATACAAAAACTTCGCTGCAAGAAAAGGAGCAGAAAAACGGGATACCTGACGAAATGTCATGTTTCATAAAATTATTGTTTTTAATGGAAACAAAAAGTAGCCATGATATGGTAAAAGGTTTTCAGCCATTCTTTGACTCCCAACTTTCCTTTATAATTGCGCATTGGTTGGGTTGTGTTGGATCTCTTTTGCCAGCCTTTATGGTTAGTTATTGTTATAGATGTTTTTTTTCACCATGTTCCTGTCGATATAAATGCCACTTGAACACGTTTTTGTTCTTTGTCAGTGTTGTTGTTTTTTTTTATCTACTGTCTTGAAAATAATAATTATTAAATGGATAAGAAAGTTAACTCAAGATGACAGTAACAAAATTAATTTGTAAACGAATATGACTAAAGAAAACACATATGAATCTAAGTCTCACATAAAATAATTTAAACTTATTTAAAAAGAGGAAACCCAAAAATGTTTTAGCGCCCTTAAAACGATAAAAACGCAAAACTTAGCGTGCTTAATTTTCCTACTATCAAGAGCTTATATAACAATTTATACGATCATCGATAGTAATACGATAGTATTAAGCAACGGTATAAAACGATTTCAATTTGGATTTATTGGTAGATTTGCTTAAAGCCAACTGATAACGAACTCTTTCACAAGTATCGTTTGGAAGACAAAAGACAGGGCGTTAAACCTAACTTCTCCAACAATTCGCGTGTGCAAAGTGGCTTTATGAAATTAGACTCCATTGCAAAATGGTTCCGAACAATACTAAAAAGGTCACAAAAAATGTGTTTATATTTCATAATGAATATAATGCCCCATTCCATTTATGCGAAATTCCTGCAAATAAATCCAAAATGGTCCCAAATTGTTAGCTCAAAATTTGATCGGAATGAAAAATGACCCCAAAATAATGATTGGAAAACAACAACAAAAAGTGTAATGAAATTGTGGGCTATTTTCCTTTGCTTTTGGGTCATCTTGCATATTTGTAGGCCCTTTATTATTATTTTTAACCTAACCTAACCCAAACGCTGTTTATTTAAAAAAAAAAATCAGGTACAATAGGCGCCTGCATGATGGAAAAACATCGTGAGATCGAGTAAAGAGTAAGATACCCCGCTGGCGTTAATTCGCAATCAAAGTCGGTGTACACCAGGGAAGCGTCTTAATTCCCTTGATATTTATTAGAGTCCTTGACTAACTGCTTAAAGGAATTTCGACGGCGCCATCATTAGCGATGATCAAACGTCCCTGCAAAGAGCACTTGATGTACCTATGGGTAGTAGTCTGAAGAAAACAGACAACTTGTACTGTCCGTTCTCTGATCCACTCTGACCTATTCCAGACATTCATATGAATGGAGGAGTGATTCCCAGGTTCGAAAAGTTTAAATATCTGTGATCTATGATCAAAAGCGAAGCAAGCTGTGATCACGACTTTAAACATCTCGTAAGCGTAGGGTGGATGAAGTGGCGCGTAAACTCAGTCATCTTCTGTGATCGAAAAATTCCTCTAAGCTGAAAGAAAAGCTCTACACCGCCATTTTGCGGCCTTCCTCCCAATGCTGGAAAGTTTGAGGGCAAATTAACGGCACCTGGGATGAAGATTCTTCGCATGACAGCAGAAATAACAAAGATTGATCGAATAAGAAGTTCCAAGATCCGAGGAAGCCTTCACGTCAAAGTACCTATCTCGAAAAAAGTGGGGCGCGTCCGGCTCAGTTGGTACTGTCATGTTCAAACGAGATATCCTACGAACCACGTCAAAAAGGCAATGTCAATCAACGTTCTAATACAAACGCAAAAGACAGGCAGCCATAAAAACTCCTAAAAATAAAATAAATATTAGGCATTAACGGCCCATAGGGGGCCTAAAACCAAGCTTCTCCAACCACTTTCTTTGCGAAGTGGAAGGGACCTACAATTTTACGCCGAATCCGAACGGCGAATTTGAGAAGCTTCTCTTCGATGTTTGTCAGACGTTCGCAAGAGGTGGGGCAGTGGAAAAAACTCCTGTATCACACAAATGCAGCAACACCAGTATTTGATTGGTCTCAGCGACGAAATGATTCAAAATCGGGAGGCCTGCCGCCTCTTTCATTCTTTTGGGTGGATATTTCATGTATGTAAATTTTGTTTCTTCATTCTTAGCAGACTACAATATTACGCATTTGAAAACTTTTTTGCGCTGTGAGTTTAAACCCCAATGGAAAATTAATCCAAAAAATTAAGAACGGCTCCAAACCAATGAAAAATCACCCCAATCAGACAACAAAACGTTGTTTTGCTTCCTTTATAATTGTTCGGGACCTTTTTTAATTTTAATTTTTGTTTGCCATTTTGCATTAGGGCCTAATTTCATGAAGCAAGGCGAAGTTGAAGGGAACTTCGACCACCCTTCTAATAAGGAGCGATTCGTTGAACCCACTATTGATCAAATTAAATTAATGAAAGGCAAAATCAGTTTAACGCGTGTTAAATTTTTTTTTTGTTTTTTTTTTAATAATTGCTTACGCTAAAGGGGTTTTCTCAGTTGTTACAGTACCCTTATAGTGCTAACAACACCGCGTAAGCATTTGTGTGTTTAACAGTAAGCAGCACCTGGCAATGTAGTATTTCATTGCATGCTTTTCGGTGCTACTTACTATTAGAAAGAATAGAGAGATAGGAAAGAAGTGATTGGGTGCAGTTGTAGGGTTTTTCTCCACGGGTGGTGTCTAAGTTGCTTAGGGAGATTACGATTTCATGTATTCGATATAAAGTAATAGACTTGGCCGGGGTTCGAACGCACGACCTTCCATTCAGTAAGCGAATACACTACTACTACACAGTTGCCACCGTTGAACTCTTTGATCCTTACTATTTGGAAGCAGTCTAAGGAAATGTTTAAAATAAAACACGATCCTATTCTTGAGTAATAAGTTACAAATGAATTTGTTAAAATCGTTAACAGTAAAACAACATAATCCGTGAATCATTCTCCATTTTGGAATCAAATCCTTTAATCCCTGTAAAACATTCTTCTTTGCAGATATGTTTTAAACTCAATTTACTGCAAACACCATACAATTGTACTCTTTTTTGTTTTCAACATTATCTCATTTTCATCTTAGTCATACTTCTAAGTTTGAATGGAACACAACTCATTCCTACACCATGGCCCCGCATAACAATCAAAATCGTCATTGCTGCGTGGTTAAATTAAATTGGAAAGTTTTACTCCGACTAGCTCGGCATTTGGTAGCAACATCACTTCATATCATTCTCCACTTTCATCACATTATATCCATTGCGATATCAAGGATAATCCATCCCCAGTGCATTTGTACGAACGATGTTTTCCACAAAACTATATATTGAAAAGTGTAAGGGTTAGGTAGATCCGTTTAAAGTTTACCCTCCGCCTTTTGCCATGGAGCTCGCAATTTCTACGCACATTTCAAAAGTTTACAAAACCTTGGAACAAATATTATCTGCTTAGAAGGGTAAACTTTGCAGTTTTCCCTAGGAGCTCGGTGGAGATTTTGTGTTTTTTTTTCTAAACAAAAAAAAATTTAAAGTTTTTCCACTTATGTTCGATTTTCCGTATTTGTGCTACTCGCTCTTTTGCAGCCCCTCGGTTGCGCTCATACATGTCATGAATTGTGATTTGTATTGATGTTAAGAAAAAGAACCAAAGGTTCAAACACGACTATATACAAACGTTCTCGTACATATATATACACTGCTTTTATGTAACATGAAATAGACCCCTGGGAAAGATAGACGGGTATAGGAGATATATAGGAAATAAGAATTCGAATGGTACCATGGAAATGATGACAAAAGTTTCTGACAGTTCCTAAAGTGATTTTTCAGGAAGATATTATTTGACATATTGGAAAAGGAGTTTCTTGTCAGGGCGAGGCAGCAAAGCTGCCGAAGAAATTTAGCCTTCCTTTGCAACTTTTAAATAAAAGGTCGTGGTACCACTAGCAAAAAAGTGGTGCAATAATACTTTTTTTATTTTTTTGCTCTTGAGTATTCGGATATTAAAAAAAATACATATATTGGTATCTAAAAAATTAAGATAAGTCGTGGGTTGAATTTTACAGGAAAGTTTTAAAAATGAAAACAATTTAAGTCTGCAAAAATTAGGATGAGAGAAATTTTTCATTTGTTGATAAATGTTCAATAAATCTTTCTGACACCTGATGCCTTCGGGTAAAACATCAGAAAATTAAAAAAAGGGCGCATAACTCGAGACGGATATACTTTAGAGCTGAGCTGCCGTAGTAACTATTGTTTGTATTGAAGTACTCTCTGCTAGTTCGCGTCGGTGTGCCATCAAAAAAAAGGCAGCAGTTGCTTATACATTTCAGGCAAACTCCTTTATCGAAAAAAATAGAATTTCGAGCTAAAAAGTTGACATTTTTAGTATATGGTCTTTAGCGGCCCAAAATGCTGGCGAGTTAAAAATTGTATAAACCACCCACTGACATGCCCACAATTTAAAAAAAATTTTTTATCGAAAAGTCAAAGTTTGAGCTAGGATGCTGAAATTTTAAATATATACTCTCTAGGAGCTCTTCATGCTCATGTGAAAACATTTTAAAATCCGCCCACTGACACTGTTAAAGAAAAAAACCGTTTTATTGAAAAAATCATTCGCAAACAATGTAGTTAAAGTTGTTCGAACAATTCCTTTATATTTATAAAGTTTACTGCCATGTCCACTTTTAAGCGGCGTTTTTTTCAAAAGCTTTGTTTTTTCAATAAAAACCTTTAAATGTTGTATAATTAAGTATGAAGATCCTTCTTAAAAATTCTCCCATACCATACCAAGATTTTTTCATGCCCACTTAATGAGGTATAGGAATAGCATATCCAACAGTTCGCCTAAGCAGACTATAGCACTCCCGAAGAATGTTGAGGGAAATTGATTGCGTTTTGCTCCTTTCGGAGTCATATTGATATGATGGGTGATACGGGTGAAGATTTAATTATACTTGAAACTAATTTGCCTTATGCTAAGATTGAAGTATCATTGCAGAATCTAGTATAACAGAGTTTCTTTCTAGCATTAACGATCGCTAATGGAAAAGGTGCAGTATTGGTTCCAAGGAAAAGCCTTGTGTCTTTACATGTACTAACGAATCTTCATTTTTCCCTTTTTTGCAACGACGAAGGTATGATCTGGACTAAACGGATCATAACCCTTCGCTGATTTGACTACAAAAAGTATCGGCAGTCCTCCCGATTCCGAATCAATTCGTCACTGAGGACAATCAATTGCTGGTGTTGTTGCATTTGTGTGATCCAGGAGTTTATATAGATTTGATTTTGCCTTCTTGACAGGGTTAGTAGGATCTCTCCTTTGACCATGACAGACCGGGCGCACAAAGCATATTTCTTTTTAATACGATTTAAGGGTTACTGGTTGGATTAAATGAATTAGTTTAGGTCCTAGTTCACATCCCCATAGCAAACATTTTCAAACCCCTTTGCCTTTACAACACTAAAAAAGTGGCATACGTCTCTGAGACGCATGATTATCTTTTACGTAATAAGAATATGATTATCTTTCTTGGGTTGCCCTTAACCCTTAATAGGATAGATAGTATCAGGAAGTTAAAAGCCTTGCGATGTTTATTATAGCTGTCACAAAATGATGCACATTCTAGAAATCGGGTTCGAAAATTGGCTACGACCAAATGTCATGGATTTCAGACTGAAAAGGGATCGCCTGTCTGTAATCCGCGTTATCAAAGAGCAAAACTGCATCCTTTTGGGCGGAGCTTACCGAGGCTGTAAAACGTACGATATCAAAACTATGCTGTAGAACTTAAACGGCAAACTCGGTAAGAAAAACATCTTTGGAGAATTAGTTGGCAAGTCAAGCTTTCATGATAGACAACAGACAACGGCTTCCGACTATCGAGTTTATAGCAGCCAATAACACGTCAGCAAAAGCTGACACAAACTTGCACCGTATAACGGCAACTGTTCTGTGACTTTTTCATACTTGTCCTGAAGCAGTTAATGCCTAGTGAAGGTATCAACACCGAAGACACTAAATACAACAGATCCGTTCCTTATCTTGGATCCACAATAAATATATAATCGGCCGCTTCCAGCCGATTAAATAACACGTGAAATTCGGAAATTCGAAAACAAATTCTGTTATCGAACACACATGTCACTTTTAATAGCAACAACTTTCAGGTAGCTTGGGAGTTTTGGAGGAAACATTAACTCCCCGAATGTCCCTTTAATGGAGATCATAAAAAAAATACCCTAGGAACCTGCTGCTAATTCAGCTTGGCAAAACTCCCTGAAGATCAGGTGAAAGCTCTATTAAACACTGATCATGTCAGCTTTGCTTTATGGCGCGAGTTTTGGAAAATATGAAGTAAATTGCAGCTTATTCTCACCCCTTCGTAGGATTTGTTCTGTAGGTATGCGAGGAGGGTGATTAGAAGAGAATACATTTATGCAACCGTGAACTCAATATTTATGTTCAAATACAAATTGGCCAACATTTGTGTATTAAAAGTGCATTAAAATTTAGTCTGGTGCACTTTTCTTTTTTTCTTATTGGACGAGTACACGCACGTGGTCGATTTTTGTACTCAATTTTTTATTGAGTACGAGGGAGAGGCGGTACTAATGTAAGATTCAAAGTTAATTTGTTACTGGTACGGTCCTTCTAGGTACCATGGTTTTGTTATTTCTTATCCACTGTAAGTTTACTAAAACTCTTTACCGAACAAAGTGCAGAAGAAAATGAAATCGTGACTTAAATGCTTTATAAGTTGGCTACAGTAGTATTTGCAATATACTCGTAATATATATATTTTTGCGTTTTCTTTATCCGTTTCTACAGCATCCTAATACACACAAACCAATGGACTTGGCATTTTGATTAAGAACTTCAGGCATGATTTGAACTTTCTAATTGTCGCAGATTGAGCTGGATGCACCCACGCACGATGCTGTTCGCATCGTGGTTGAAAGTATACTTTGCCACGATGTAATGAACGTTGTTCAAGTTTTTATATCTAATTGGCCGAATGAAAATTGAAGGTAGATACCAAGAAAAATTAAATGCATTGGGACTGGGAAAAGTTATTGATTGCAATAATCAGGAAGTGACCGTTCTACAACTAAAGCAAATAAATAACAAAAAACCTTCTTGAATATTAATAAGGTCACTTCCGTCATCACGGCGATGTTACTTATTTACAAGTATAGAGAAACAGGTTGTGGAAGTAGATGTTCGTCAGACCTGGAAAGAGTAAAGAGAAAGATACTGTTTGATAACTGAAGGAAAATGTTTTTGTAAGGCGCCTTTCAGACGATCGATAAATATATTAAATGTTTATGCAGCATTATTATTTTAGACAGCCCATTTTTAAGAAAAGTGCTTCAAAAAAAGTTGGTTCTTAAATTTAATTCAAATTCTTATATGAAGATAGATATCAATCAAATGGGCGCCTTTGTCAATCAAAACGCACTGCACATGTCCCAGACATCTCAGCCATTCTATTTTATGCTTTATGAGCAGGTCAGCTTTTCTGTAAGGAATGTATTCTTCTTCTCCTCCACAATTCACCTATACAAAATAGACCTAATAACAGCCAAATAATTTTTCTTTCATCTGCTCTAGAAAAAGTCCATGGTTCTGCACTATTCTCTATACAGCAAGTTTGGATGATGACACTTTCTTAGTCCGAAGAAAGAGCAAGAGTTGATTCTCCACAAGATCTCTGCGACGATGTGTGAGATAATAGTAGAACCCAGTTGTCCAGCTGTCTTAAACAACTTCGAAGTTATATCGCTTTATATAATGGTTGTCGATGGTTGACTTTCCTTTTCTTTTTTTTTATAATAATCGCGCACTAAAGGGATTTGTTGGGACCCTTAAAATGTATTAGCTACACAGCGCGGCCGTTAAGGAAATTAGGGTGAGACGAAAAGGAGAGATGCCGATGCACGTTGGTTTTGAATGTTTGTAGGTTATAATGTGTAGGAAAAATGGAGCGGGAAAGAGCATTCCACATTCGTGTTGTACGGCTGAGGAAAGATTCTTTGAACTTCACTGTACGTCCGAACACAGGCTTGAGGGTGAACTGATGAGCATTCCTTGCATGACGGGTATTGCGGTTGAAATGTTCAAGGGGGGGAATGCAACTGGCAATTTCGTTTGAGCACTTATGGTGGAAATAACGATAAAACAACGAAAGGCAGGAGACATTACGACGATGACTAAGAGAGTCAATCGATCTCGTGATGTCTCGGTCGCCAATGAGTTTTATCGCGCGTTGTTGGATCCTGTCAAGTAACTCGAAATAAGCTATTGGTGCACCGGACCAGATATGAGCGTTGTACTCGAGTTTCTGCCGAATAAACGCCTTATAAATTGTAGCCAGATCAGAAGGGGTGAAATATTTCTTAAAACGCTTAAGGAAGCCTAGACATTTCGCGGCATTCTTGGCGACACCGAATATGTGGTCATTTCAACGAAGGTTGTCATTAACACACATGCTGAGAATGGAGTCTTTCGGTTTCAGCGATGCAAGTGCCATTCATAGATAATGGCAGTGTGTGTGGGTGACAGGACACTGCATTGTGTTTTGGAAGCATTAAATTCCACTTTATTGGTTTTACCCCACTGAGTTATGCTGCTAAGATCGGAATTTAATGAGCTTAACATACGTTGCCGTTCCAGTTACACACCCGAAGATGAGGGGCGTGAACCAAGAAACGAATATGAGAAGCTGAGGGTACTGTCATCAGCAAAGGAATGGATTGAATTAGAAGTAACAGACAGGTGAGTTGCAGACTTGAAGCCGTCCAAAACAACTTGAATTGAACGGTTGTATATATGGTATATTTGCAATATACTCGTAATATATATATTTTTGCGTTTTCTTTATCCGTTTCTACAGCATCCTAATACACACAAACCAATGGACTTGGCATTTTGATTAAGAACTTCAGGCATGATTTGAACTTTCTAATTGTCGCAGATTGAGCTGGATGCACCCACGCACGATGCTGTTCGCATCGTGGTTGAAAGTATACTTTGCCACGATGTAATGAACGTTGTTCAAGTTTTTATATCTAATTGGCCGAATGAAAATTGAAGGTAGATACCAAGAAAAATTAAATGCATTGGGACTGGGAAAAGTTATTGATTGCAATAATCAGGAAGTGACCGTTCTACAACTAAAGCAAATAAATAACAAAAAACCTTCTTGAATATTAATAAGGTCACTTCCGTCATCACGGCGATGTTACTTATTTACAAGTATAGAGAAACAGGTTGTGGAAGTAGATGTTCGTCAGACCTGGAAAGAGTAAAGAGAAAGATACTGTTTGATAACTGAAGGAAAATGTTTTTGTAAGGCGCCTTTCAGACGATCGATAAATATATTAAATGTTTATGCAGCATTATTATTTTAGACAGCCCATTTTTAAGAAAAGTGCTTCAAAAAAAGTTGGTTCTTAAATTTAATTCAAATTCTTATATGAAGATAGATATCAATCAAATGGGCGCCTTTGTCAATCAAAACGCACTGCACATGTCCCAGACATCTCAGCCATTCTATTTTATGCTTTATGAGCAGGTCAGCTTTTCTGTAAGGAATGTATTCTTCTTCTCCTCCACAATTCACCTATACAAAATAGACCTAATAACAGCCAAATAATTTTTCTTTCATCTGCTCTAGAAAAAGTCCATGGTTCTGCACTATTCTCTATACAGCAAGTTTGGATGATGACACTTTCTTAGTCCGAAGAAAGAGCAAGAGTTGATTCTCCACAAGATCTCTGCGACGATGTGTGAGATAATAGTAGAACCCAGTTGTCCAGCTGTCTTAAACAACTTCGAAGTTATATCGCTTTATATAATGGTTGTCGATGGTTGACTTTCCTTTTCTTTTTTTTTATAATAATCGCGCACTAAAGGGATTTGTTGGGACCCTTAAAATGTATTAGCTACACAGCGCGGCCGTTAAGGAAATTAGGGTGAGACGAAAAGGAGAGATGCCGATGCACGTTGGTTTTGAATGTTTGTAGGTTATAATGTGTAGGAAAAATGGAGCGGGAAAGAGCATTCCACATTCGTGTTGTACGGCTGAGGAAAGATTCTTTGAACTTCACTGTACGTCCGAACACAGGCTTGAGGGTGAACTGATGAGCATTCCTTGCATGACGGGTATTGCGGTTGAAATGTTCAAGGGGGGGAATGCAACTGGCAATTTCGTTTGAGCACTTATGGTGGAAATAACGATAAAACAACGAAAGGCAGGAGACATTACGACGATGACTAAGAGAGTCAATCGATCTCGTGATGTCTCGGTCGCCAATGAGTTTTATCGCGCGTTGTTGGATCCTGTCAAGTAACTCGAAATAAGCTATTGGTGCACCGGACCAGATATGAGCGTTGTACTCGAGTTTCTGCCGAATAAACGCCTTATAAATTGTAGCCAGATCAGAAGGGGTGAAATATTTCTTAAAACGCTTAAGGAAGCCTAGACATTTCGCGGCATTCTTGGCGACACCGAATATGTGGTCATTTCAACGAAGGTTGTCATTAACACACATGCTGAGAATGGAGTCTTTCGGTTTCAGCGATGCAAGTGCCATTCATAGATAATGGCAGTGTGTGTGGGTGACAGGACACTGCATTGTGTTTTGGAAGCATTAAATTCCACTTTATTGGTTTTACCCCACTGAGTTATGCTGCTAAGATCGGAATTTAATGAGCTTAACATACGTTGCCGTTCCAGTTACACACCCGAAGATGAGGGGCGTGAACCAAGAAACGAATATGAGAAGCTGAGGGTACTGTCATCAGCAAAGGAATGGATTGAATTAGAAGTAACAGACAGGTGAGTTGCAGACTTGAAGCCGTCCAAAACAACTTGAATTGAACGGTCCGAAAGGTAATTTCGGAAATGCACGCATTTTCGACAAGAGAGCTTGATGCCAAACTCTGTCAAATGCCTTTGAAATATCAAGCGCAACAATCTTAATTTCACCACCCTGATGAAGAGATTGGTTCCACTCTTCGGTTAGATATGTCATCAAATCACCAGTGGGCCTGTTGCTGCGAAAACCATACTGTCGGTCATTAAGAAGTTTTCGCGATTCAAGATATTTCATTAGCTGACGGTTTATCAGCGTTTCCATGAACTTACAAAGAAGGGACGTAAGTGCAATTGGTCGGTAGGAGGAGGGAGAAGAAGATTCGCCTTTTTTTGGTACAGGCTGGACAAATGCTATTTTCCATCTTCCCGGGAAGAGTCCTGAAGAATAGGACAGATAGAAAGGCTTACGCAATGGTTTTGCCAGCGAAAAAGAACACCTCTTCAGAACGATAGGGGAAATACCATCTGGACCAGCGGATTTGTTAACGTCAAGATCTTGAAGTACTCTAGCCACTCTGGCCTAACTCATAGGGTCTCATAGGGTCGATAAATTTATTGGCGATAATTTGTACGTGATCACACATGATGAGGTTTATATTTGACATTTAAGCGACTTATTCGTCGAAAGTTAGCACATTACAGAGAATCTCCTTGCTGTTTTTCTTCTCTAAAGAGCCCAGATATGCTTCAAATAAGCGTTGCTTCTTGTATACTTTCGGAAAGATGTCTCTCGGAAGCGAGTTCCAAAGTTTGCTTGTTCTATAGGGTGTTTTTTATAGAGGCCTACAAGTTTTTTTTTTTTAAATAAAACAATTTAATGGAATGACCAAATTTTGGCTCTATTAGCTCACAAATTTCATGGAATTTAACTTTCAAAAATAGTTTTTGGCATATGGCTTCCGCAACTGCGCCTTATGAACGCCATCCTGTCTGTGCAATTTTGCACCACTTTTTCGAACATACCAGGTCTTATTTCGTCAATAGTGTGTCGAATGTTGGCTTCGAAGTGATCAATCGTTGCTGGTTTATCAACATAGACCAGAAATTTGAAGTACCTCTTACCAAAAGCAGTCCAAAGGTGTCAAATCACAAAAACGAGGTGGCCAACTCACAGATCCATTTCTAGAGATGATTCGGTCACCAAACGTTTGGCTCAACAAAGTCATGGTTGCACACGGTGTTCGTTAAGTTTGGCGACGAGAGCGCGAATTTTGGAAATAAATTTCAACGATTAGTAAACGTTGTTCTGGTGTAAGTATTTTCATAGTGATTAGCCAAAGTTTACGGAAAAAAAAGTATCAAACACACCTTATTAATATGGCAGCTAGTTTGACAGTTATTCCTATCAGAAGTTTTATACCTCCATAAAAAACACCCTGTACATATATGAAAATATTTTTTTTTGTATACAGACGTAATGGCAGTTGTGTTTGGCGCTCACAACACATTATTAACAATTTTATAATAATTGTAATTCAACTCAATTCAGTTCAATTCATGTTATTCGAATTAATTTATGTGAATTAACCACACTAAATACAATAATTGTTCAATATGACACTTTGTTTATGTATATTTTGATTTAAGCTTCAGACCCTACAGAGGTCTTTTTGTATATTGCCTATATGAGAAAATAGAATGACATTAAAACGACACTTGAATTTTATAATAACCACAAGAAGTTTGAGTTTTATTTAATATCGGTTTTAAGTAGTGTCTTTTTGAACAAAAGACAAAGAACCAATCAACACATAAACAAGTTAAAAAGTTTACCGCCGGCGACGGATGGTGAGAAATAGCTGTAGGACGAACAAATGGTGCGTTTTTAGGAATCATTTCGTTTAATTCCTCCAAACATGTCAATTAGGGTGGATCGATTTTATATGGGAAAAATAAAAGTTATTTGATCATATTGTAATAGTAATATTATGTTGTGTATGGTCCAAACAAATAATAATTGCCAAAAAAAAAGTGCAATTAACTCATATCTTTAGCCCGCGCATGAGCTTTGAAGTTTCGGAGATTTTTGAAAAAACAACGTTTGGTTAAATTTAATTTTTTTATAAACAAATTAAATATTAATGGAACATTTAAAAATAATTCATAAACAATTAACAAAGAACACAAATTTGGTAATGGAAATCATAAATTTGATGTAAAACAGGAAATCATCTCAATCTCTCAAATCGAGGCATTAGTTTTCTGGATACAAGTTTCGCTTGTATCGAGCCTTCTCTTGAATTTTTATCGCATAAGGTCATAGATGCTTCCGTAACTATTTTAACAGAACGTTCGACTGCCTGCGTATGACATGATATCTTTAAAAAAATTAGATTATCGTCGCGCTGAGAACTCATAACATCGTTTATTTCTTGATAAGTGATGTGTCGAAGAATTGGTGGATCGTAAAACTTTTGCTGCCAATCTATTATGTCAATATAGCTTTCCGCATCGAAATTAATAACCGGCACTTCAAAAACACGAGGCTGCTCTTCTGTATGAGGTGAATTTCGTGCTTTTAGTATCCTTCTGGCATCAAGTTCCCTGACTGTTTTACTTTGATCAGCCAACATCAACAGAAGCAAATTCTCTGGATGAGCAAAATAGGCATTTCATTGAATTACGGGATCTATTTTAAGTTTCAACTCTTCTGGCAGATATCGAGAACTTTTAATTAACATCCACAAATTCTTAGATCCATCTTTACAAGGAGGATTTGTTTTTATTTCAAACCATACTGGAGCGTATACTTTGACACAATATTCAGCTAATAGTTGCAAGTTATTTGATGGAGTTAAAGAAGAAATATAGAGCCTCAATATTCTATTAGCTTTTGTCAACCATCGGGCATGGAAGATCTTTCCTGGGGACCTGTTAGCCAAATCATCAGAACAATGTCCACTTATTACTGACTTTGTTATTTCATACAGGTATTTCTGGTCGGTACTTAGATCATCAAACTGAATTTGTGGCAGTTCACTTTCTATTTTTTCATAATTTGTTATTCTTAATTTCTCGCAATTTTCTAGCCAATTGGACTTGACTTTGACTTTGAAATTCATTTTTTTATTCATTGATAAATATCTACTTACATACTAGACAAAAATGATTAAACCTAACTTAAAATTAACAGGATACTTATTCTTATTTATTGGTCCTTATGCGAACGCTCTAAACTTAACTATATCTTAGAATTATTGCCTTTCGGCCTACGAACTATTTTACGAACTAATCTTACATATATATTCCTCGAGAAAATTTACTAAAACTCGGTATCATTATTGAGATTTTATATAAAACAAATTACAAACTACCTATTCTACTTACTTAAACTACTTAACGTATTCTAACTATAATTAGGATTCTGAGCACTCGTTGCCTGGCGCAATAAGTGGTCAAAATCCCAATTGCTTTCCGAGCGCCTGGCAGTCGTCAACGTGCACACGCGCCGCCGTGAGCCGACTGAAGCCTTACAGCGTCAGTCAACTCCCGGAAGCACCACCACACGTTGGCGAGCCCGGCCTCTCCCAAAAACGCCCTAGCTGACTTAATCTAACTTATAAGCTAAGAGGATGTTACCTAGAGTAACGCACCGTCCTGGGAGGGCATGTTGACCCCTCCCCCCTCAACAAGCCACCAAAATTCGGCGAATTGCTTTTCCGTGTCGAATCCTAGCCAATTGGACCAGCATGTGAGGATGAACAAGTGGTAACCCCATCTAATTTGTTAAACAGATGTCTCAAAGGCAATTCGTTCAAATATAGCATACAAAGGGACGCTGAAGGCTTTTCTCGAACAGTCTAATCACGTCGTTGAATTTTCCTGTGTTTGTGATCGTAACATCGCAACCAACAGCCGTCAAATCATCTTTCTTAATTTTGTGTGACAACAGAAGCTCATTAATCGATGCTTCAATGCTTTTGGCAGTTCCTATAGGACTGGGGTAGCATAGCCGATATAAATTAAACCTGGTTCTTTAAAAACAGATATATATGTTCTTCAATAACTGTTTGTCTGTACCTTTTTGCTCCTTTCTTTACAATATTCACATTTAGTGTCTTATCTTTTCGACCATCAAAGTACAGAGCAGGTAAGTGAAGTTGCTTTTGGTGTTTATGTAATTCGTTGCGTTCTTTCGTTCTTGCCCGGCGTATTTTTGATTTATCAACCACTTCAAAATCGGCTCGGCAGATATGTCATGAAATACAGAATAAGCAATTGCTGCAGCTGCTCTGTCAGAAATACCGTAACGGTCAAAATCCTAAAGCATTTGGGTGATGTGATTCTCTTTGGTTGACGAAAGCTAATATTATATATTGGGTGTAGAGAAATATTAATGTAGCGAATGTTTGTGGCACTGAGGACAAAGTAGAACAATCACAATACTCTATGATGGGAAACGCTTAAAACAGCTTTCAACTACCGTCTCAAAGCCTTACAAAACAGACATTTTATTTAACAAAAGGGACATTAAAGCTCTATGCCAGTTAAAAGCAACACAATGATATACGTTTAGCTTCCAAACTTATTGTTCTACTTAAAATACTATTTTGCACGTTATAATATAATTCAATAATTTTAAACGTGTGTGCAAATGAGATAAAATCACAACATAATTTCACTATTACAAATGGATTTGACGAAAAAAAATCGACCCACCTTAATGTCCATACAATAGGGAAATGACCACTGGAAAGTAGGGATAACAAAACTATTTACGAAAAACACATAATGGACGAAAAATCGCAAGAAATATGGACGTCAATGTGGACAACCAATATTTATTTTATTCAAGTTTTCAAACTTAGGTTCCAATTAAAGCCATACCTTAAAAGTGGAACAGTAACATTGAACGAACACACAATGGAAACGATTTGCATCAAAATTTAATGAATTCGTATTGTAGCCAATTTTATCTTGAATTTCTCAATTATTTGTGATATATTAGTTTAATAATCCATAAGAAACATTTTAAGGTAAAAATTTTGTCGATCTATTGGTTTTACCTAGACCAAAAAAGCAAATCAATATTGTTACGTTTTCATTTTACGTATGGTTATAACTGAGGCTTTAATCGTGTCTCAGGCACTGTTAATTGAATTTATTGGTATGAATCACGACCGACGACAAATTTTTGTTATAAGCAGAGATAGATCATCGCTCCACATAGCACGATTTAATAAGAGAATGTCCATTGGCTTCCAGTTCCGCCGAAGTCTAGGTGTCAATGAAGTCATCTCTTTATCCTTGTTTGCCCTCGTCCAATATGTACGCAATTTTCTCCGAAGTCGCCAATTCTTCGCTTTTGCCACGGGTAATCGAATTTTTGAAAGAAACATCTTTAATTCATCTGGGAGGCATGCGAAGTGATTTTTACTGAATTCCAATTCACTTTTTATGCAAACATTTGCGATTGCATCTATTAGAATACATTTGGCGCCATCGGCGTCATCGGAGATCTCATCCAAAATGACTGCATTCAGTCGAAATTGTCAGCCAAATATATTGCAGTGTTTAGCCATGTACCCGGACGACTAATAATTGTTGTGGGGGAAGAGTAATGCCAGGAAACACTGTTTTATAAAAGAAGTTTTCGACGAGGTTACTAAAAATGGAAATATATAATATGCATAGGTACGAGTAGTTAAACTTTGCTTTTTTCAAGAGGGCATTCTAGTATTACCTTCGTGAACATTCTTTTGATATTTGAAACCGTATTGTAAAAATGTTTAAATTGATCTTACATGCACTCGGCAACACGATGTAGACTATGCAGGCCGCATATGAAATGTATCATCTTCTGATACAGTCATATACGATCCATTGCCTTTCACAACAAGGCGTGAAATGGCAAGTGTGAAGCGCACATTTATTTGGATTTCAACGAAACCAGGTGTATCTCGCGTATACTGTCCAAATATAGACTAACACTCTTATGCCAAAAACGCTAGAAATATGTAATCAATTATTTAATATATAAATCAATATTTTTATCAGGCCTAGTAATAAGTCTTCGTTGGGCCAGTGGTTAAAGATTGGATGTCAATCTTTTTTTTTTTTTTTTTTTTTTTTTTTTTTTTACGCTGGGAGGTGGTAATCTTCCAAAGACGAAACCGAGCCCGTACTCAGTAACAGTGTGGTGATTTCTACCCACTAACCCCTTCTCCCGTCTTCCCGTTTTCCCTGCGATACAACCTTCTTGGTATTTCATTGCCGCAGGGCGGGGATTAGCCAGCTTTCCAATTATTGCACCTAGTAGTTAAACCAATCAGCAATTTGTCTTTCTAATTTTACAATTCATATTCTAAGTATTTGTCCATAGAGGATTTAATACTGTTTTTGTTTTATTTTTCGAGCTATGTAGCTAGTTCAAAAGGTAAGTGAACTCCCTACCTGCCTCAAAGTTGCTACTATCACCAATGATATTTTGTCCGAGTCGGTTTACAGATACTTACTTGCTTGTTTGTTACAGCATGAACTTGTTCTTGAACTCGCTAACTTCAAGACCAAGCAATTGCACCTGTTCTTCAATAGCTGTTCAAATATCTAGCTAGGCACGCTGCTAATGGCCGATGAACAAAAATTAAAATGCAATAAAATGTTAATTATTTTGAAACTTTAGCTTTGGCTCTTTAAAAAAAAAAAAAACTTAACCAAACCCGACATCCATCACTTCCGTAAGAACGTCCTCCCCAAATATATTATCCATCTGCACGAAATCTATCACCATTAGTGTTAGATGCATCACAATTTTCAATCATTAAATCACGTCAGCCCTTCTTCCCAGCAAACTGTCACATCTCCAACATGACGGTGATGTGATGAGACTGTGACGATAACAATGGCTACGATAGCATCGGCAACGGCGACTACCTGGTGTTTTAACTGGCCTTGCTACGTTTTGTCCCACTCGTTTAGTCCTACAGCGTTTTGTCCAACACAGGCACGGCACACACTCTGTCACTTTGTAACTATTGATCGAAGAAGCAGTACTGTACTGGCCAACCAATTGCGTCATGCATGCATGTGCAATATTTCACTGTCAATTAAAACCATATAAATCAAATGAGTAAAACACTAGAACAGCAAGCGATTGCCAAACACCCACTCATTTAGTCTGCAACAATCACGATCTCGGTTGGATCCTTGTTTCACCTGTCTAAGGTGTAAGAGTGTCCTAAACTTACGTCAGCTCAGAAATGAAGGATGTCAATCTTAAATAAACAATTAGAAAAACTCCACTTGTTCGAGTACTATTCAATTTCACGGACGTCTGAGGAACAGTCTAAGAATTCCATCGCTAATTGTGTTTTCTTGGCATTGGATGCAACCATATTGACTTTACTTTTCACGATGCTGAGATTTTGACATCCGACTAAATGCAGATGAATTGGTACATTCTCCGTAACAAACTATCTCCTTCTGCTTTGAAAAAGTCATCCGCTCTTTGTTGAACTAAATTCTGAATATCGCTATCTTCACTTCGTAATGGACGTGTGGACGGAAGTCGTGTGATCTGGCAACTACATAATATGTAGTATGTAGTTAATTCCACAGAAAAACAGAAGGCACACCTAAAAAATCAATTTGGGCAGTTGTATGAAACTATTGTAAAGAAACCATATTCATTCAAAGTTTTGACACCTGAGTTGCGAATAAAATGCAGTTAAACTCACCCTCTGTCAAATGTATTTGCGCTACCCTATTCCAGATTCACTCAGATTTTGAACCTCATTTCATGACCACTTTCCAAAGGCTTATCATTTTATCGTGAATAAAAATCGCATATATCCACGGTAAGCGTTCCATATGTCCGTAGCACAATCAACTCTGCCACACAATTAATCCTCCTCATCTGATCCATTGTATGTGGTTTCAAAAAATGCAAACGAACGAGTTAATCTTCGTCCTTATCCATCGATTGAGCCCAATACACGATTGAAATTTATTACTTCACGTATGAGTTAGCCAATCAAGCCATGATATATCCCACCTACTGCATTCGGTCGCACTCATTCAATCCCTCCCTGGACCCATCCCACCCGATTCACCACATGCATCACATTTTAAACTGCCTCCTCTAACCAAAGGCTTCATCCCACCCGCTTGCGTCAACCATTTCAAAATCTGGATCGCATGTTACATCGGCATAGGAATAATAGCACTATTGAAGCGTTGGAATGAATTGAATTCATGGAGTTTAAGGATGCAGTTTGGATGGGTTCTCGTACACCACAGTACTGCACAGCAGCAGCCACTTACACCCAACCAACCTGTCTGCTGTCAAATATCCTGTGAACGCTGGTTGCCGCAGTCTGCTTGCTAGAGTAGAGAAGAAAAAAAATCACGAAATGGGTTATGGAGGATAATTGGATTCGTTTTTCCATCATCCTCGTCGTCGTCAATGTATCGGATTTTGTCGTATATGTGCATTTTTTCCCCACTATAGGTGTTAAAATTTAACAGAGCGTCATCCTCATCATTGTCCATCGACTGAATAAGTGTTGCACGGTAAGGATAGAAGGGTCACGCTTTTTTTTCGAAGAATCTCACTTTTTATTTCACTTGCAGTATCTTCTCAAAGAACGAAAGTTTAGGACACTCTTACACCTTAGACAGGTGAAACAAGGATCCAACCGAGATCGTGATTGTTGCAGACTAAATGAGTGGGTGTTTGGCAATCGCTTGCTGTTCTAGTGTTTTACTCATTTGATTTATATGGTTTTAATTGACAGTGAAATATTGCACATGCATGCATGACGCAATTGGTTGGCCAGTACAGTACTGCTTCTTCGATCAATAGTTACAAAGTGACAGAGTGTGTGCCGTGCCTGTGTTGGACAAAACGCTGTAGGACTAAACGAGTGGGACAAAACGTAGCAAGGCCAGTTAAAACACCAGGTAGTCGCCGTTGCCGATGCTATCGTAGCCATTGTTATCGTCACAGTCTCATCACATCACCGTCATGTTGGAGATGTGACAGTTTGCTGGGAAGAAGGGCTGACGTGATTTAATGATTGAAAATTGTGATGCATCTAACACTAATGGTGATAGATTTCGTGCAGATGGATAATATATTTGGGGAGGACGTTCTTACGGAAGTGATGGATGTCGGGTTTGGTTAAGTTTTTTTTTTTTTTTAAAGAGCCAAAGCTAAAGTTTCAAAATAATTAACATTTTATTGCATTTTAATTTTTGTTCATCGGCCATTAGCAGCGTGCCTAGCTAGATATTTGAACAGCTATTGAAGAACAGGTGCAATTGCTTGGTCTTGAAGTTAGCGAGTTCAAGAACAAGTTCATGCTGTAACAAACAAGCAAGTAAGTATCTGTAAACCGACTCGGACAAAATATCATTGGTGATAGTAGCAACTTTGGGGCAGGTAGGGAGTTCACTTACCTCGAAGAAAAAATGCACTCAACGATTGAACCCTTAGTGGAGATCCGACGAGGAATTACTTTATTAAACTAATTCGGTTTTAAATTCAAAATTCCTCACCCGCAAAAACAAGTGTAAGCCCTACAAAGAGCAAGGAAGACCGTTCCTTGGTTTAAAAAAACCAAGCTGGTACTAGTTTGTCTGGAAAATTGCAATGCCTCCAGCAGAGATTCTGCACGGGTTGGGATTGATCAGGAAACTACTGCTTTGGTCTTACAAACATGAAAACTGCCACTAAATTAGTTGGGTTTTATCAACTGACCTACAAAACAGCCCCATATATTAAGAGGAAGTCTGGGTAGGGTTTGGTAGGCTAACGATGTTCCGCGTTTTTGCAGTTGTGTATCAATAAGTTTTGTTATTTCCAAACCACCACTAACAAATAAAATCATAAGTAGTCGAAAATGTCTCAGATGTGTGAAGTACTGGAATTCGTGCTTTCCTCAGCTTCAAAATAATACTGATGTGCTTTGAACTCTAGGGATATGTCAAACTCGTCCAAATGATGACAATATCTGTTATATTATTTAAGTGGGTTAACATTTTAAAACTGAGAGACTCTTGTATTATCTACGTTTACAATGTTAGTTCTAATGTACGAACGGTAATGTTCACAACGGGCCGAAAGTGCGGCCTAAGTGTGCCTGAGCTCACGCCCTCGCAGACACCTTACCTAACCTAACCTAACCTAATGTACGAACAGTTTATTTTCTCTATTTTTTTAAACTTTTTCTCTTATTTACGAACTCTTGAACACGACAATAGTAGGCGGGTTTCTTCACAAGCTTTTATACTCTTATTCACATTTGCATCTTAAATACAACAACTTAGGCTATATACGCTTACTACCAGCGATAACTATCGCCGCTAAGTCCCTGAACGGATGTAGATCAGTGCTTTCAAACACGTCACAACTTTTGTTATGAAAAATTGTGACCTACTGAACTGACACATCCCACGAATTTTACTTGCGTGTGAAGTTTTATTTTTAACAAAAATTATTGCATCCCATGCCATTTCCAAACCACTTGTCCTATACAGTGAACTTTATATATTGAAGTTGCAATTTTCTCCCGTACACGGTTGATTAAGGAATCTAACTTCCAGGTTTAACATCCACTTCTTTAACTGAAAATACAAAAAATCGCATATTGATGCCACGCCATTTCCAAAACACTTCCACACCGAAGCGAACTTTTTACGTTTGAGTTGCAATTTGTTTACCCTACCAATGCTATAATAAAATGTTCAATCTAACAACACATACTTTGTTGAATTTGCCTTCCAGGTAAATATACTGACTGAAGAAATCAGCTGAAATATCAAATGTCAGGCAGCATAGTGCTGCCAAGTCACAGTCGGGCTTTTTTGTTTTCCTTTTTTATTTATTATTTATCGTGGTGTACAAATGAGACATAGTCGTTATACATAGTACCTAAGGTAATGACAGTGGATCTTGATAGAAAATTAAATTAAAGATAATGTATCTTAAATATAAATTATTATAAAATATGTATATTTTTGTATACATTATTTTACACAATAAAAATAAAAAAAAAATATTTAGAATAAGTTAGAGAGTTTTCAAGTTGGTATTTTGTACATTTTGCAGGAAACTGGTATAAATATTTTTCTTTTCAATTCTGTAGTTCCTGTTATTTGCTTTATTGTTCTAGGCAGGACTAAATTACAAGCTAATATCCAAAATTCGTGAACGATAGTGGGGCTAGAGATTTCTGCTATCGGTAACGCAGATATAATAACAGTGCTTCTAAATACCATTTTCGAGGTCTTTGCGATGAGCTCTTACCAAATGTCAACAAATTCGTGCATTTGCCATAACCATAAACGCCAAATACAGCTGTAGATTTTCATATTTGATTTTTGTATATCACCAAGTATGCTGAATTTTGGGACCGATCTTATTTTGTATTTTTATAAACGACCTTCCATGTGTCTGTAAACACACATCAGTTCACCTATATGCAGATGATGTTCAACTTCATGCCGCAAGATCGTTTGCTAACCTCGCCGAACTCACTGTCCTTGTCAACGAAGACCTAGAGCAGATACACAAGTGGTCTGTAGAAAATGGACTACAACTTAATCCTAAAAAGTCGCAAGTTATCCCCATATCATTGATCTTACCCTTTTACCGGATATATGGCTAAATGATACAAAAATTAAAGCAGGTGAATCTGTGACCAGTCTAGGCTTTGTAATAAACCGTAGCATATCCAGTTACAATCACATCAGTATGGTCATTGGTCGAATATACGGATGTCTACGTAAATTATGGCTTTCCGCAGACTATACTCCAATTGAAACTCGGCGGAAGCTTATAATAACCCTTGTACTACCTCTCATTACGTATGTTGATGTTGTCTACAGCACTCTTGACTCATTATCGCAACTTAAACTACAAGTTGCCTTTAATGATGCGGTGCGATATGTTCATGGCCTTCGTAGAAGCGACCATATATCCGTGTATTCTTGGAGGCTTCTTGGTTGCGCTCTGCAAGATTACATCAACGCTAGAAACTGTTTATTCCTTCACAAAATCATATACAGCCAATGCCCTGTATAATTCAATAAGCTTAATTTTTCTCAATCTCCTAGAACTAGGAATATTACCCCCCTTCGAAACACGCACCCCAACTCCTCACGTCTATTCTTCATTCACGCTGTCAGGCTATGGAATTCTTTGCCTACCCGAATAAAAACCATCGCTAATTACAACACTTTTAAAAGTGCTGTTCTTCTTTATTTCTCATCGACTACTTCTCGCATCTAATACCTCTCACTATCTTTTATCCTCCCTTTCCTTTATAGCTTTCTCTTATCTGTTTAAAAATAATTTAATTTAGCTTTAAGACATTTGAATTTAATGTAAATCAATCTTAACGGTCTACGAGTAAGTACTATAAAAGATACTCTTCTTAATGTACAAACCAACAAAATAAATAAATAAATTGAAATTGAAAAATTGAAATTGAAAAATTGCCTTTCATCCGATGGCGAGTGCTTGAGCCAACTAAAAAAACATAGGGACGGGCGAACTGTTGGATACCCTATTTTTATTCCTATCCCTCATAAGTGGGCGTGACAAAAGTCTAAGTATGGTTGAATTGTTAAGAACGCTCTACATATTTTGTTATATAACATTTAAAGGATTTTATCAAAAAAAAAACGCTCCCTAGCTCAAACTTGGGTGTTTCAATAAAATTGTTTTATTTAATTGTGGGCGTGTCAGTAGGCGGATTTAAAAAAAAATAACACATGAGAATAAAGGGCCCCTAGGGAGTATATATTATAAATTTCAGCTCCCTAGCTCAAACTTTGAATTTTCAAAAAAAAAAAAAATTAATTGTGGGCGGATTTTGAAAATATTTACACATGAGCATAAAGGGCCCATAGAGAGTGTATACTATAAATTTCAGCTCCCTAGCTGAAACTTTGGATTTTCAAAAATTAATATACCCTTAGAATAGGGTATACAAAAAATATTTTATTTATTTGTGGGCGTGTCAGTGGGCGGATTTTTAAAATTTTTTATCCCGAGCAGTTTTAGGAGTCATAGATCATATATAAAAAATTTCAGCTTTCTAGCTCAAAATTCGATTTTTTCCAAAATTTGGTTTTTTTGAGTTTGTGGGCGTGTCTGTGGGCGGATTTCAAAAATTCGTAAACTTGATTATTTCGGGACCCTAGAGAGTATATGGTTAAAATTTCAGCTCTCTAGGTCCAGTTTAAAGGCCTAATTTTTGGCGACAGACGGACGGACATGGCTAGATCGACATTACTATCGATGCTGATCATAAATATAGTAACTTTTAGGGGTTTACGGGCAATATTAAGGTATGTTACAAACTATGCGTCAAAATTAATATACCCTTAGAATAGGGTATAAAAAGCGGCCAATTGCGAGTCGGACTCGCCCATGAAGGGTTCCGAGCGAATTATAATTATTATTTACGAGTACTTAGGCACCTATTACAGATTTATTATTAGAAAATAATGGTTCACGGTTTACGCATAAGGTTTATGTTTATGAAATTAAATGTTTTTTTTTATATTTGAGTTGATTGAAAGAAAGGTAAATTGCGGTTTACGATTTATGACGTATTAAAAAAAAACAATTTTCGGTGGAAGTTTGGAAGGTAATGTACATCATATATTTTTTTTAGTTTTATCATTCTTTTTTTCAGAGGGTTGGGGACGCACATTTTACCACTTTGAAAGTGTCTCTCGCGCAAACTATTCAGTTTAGAAAAAAATTATATTAGAAACCTCAATATCATTTTGAAGACCTATCCATGATACCCCATACGTATGGGTGTGATGAGAAAAAAAATTTGAGTTTCAGTTCTAAGTATGGGGAACCCCCAAAATTTATTGTTTTTTTCTATTTTTGTGTGAATATCTTAATGCGGTTCACAGAATACATCTACATACCAAGTTTCAACAAAATAGTTCTTATAGTTTCGGAAAAAAAGTGGCTGTGACATACGGACGGACAGACAGACAGACAGACATGACGAATCCATAAGGGGTTTTTTTGCCATTTGGCTACGGAACCCTAAAAAGTACATGAACTTTTTCTGAGTTATCCATTTCTTTCCCAATCAAATTTAATTAAAAACTTTAGTCAAAGATATATCGGTGGTGCTAGGGTTTTTTATGAATTTCCTTCGTGGCGTTGAGCGTTGTTTTGTGCAAGATTATACACGCATGTATAAGAATATCACTAATATCAGAACGCAACTGTTGACAACAAAAAATTCTAATTTGTTTCCATCTGATCTCCCAAGTTTTCCACAGTGTGAAATAGCTATTTATGCTGAGGATATTGCTATACTTTCTTCGCATGAGTTCGGTCTCGACATTGAGACGAATTTAAAAAATGCGATTGAAATAATGCAATGTTATCTCTCCAAATGGAAAATAAAGCTGAACGCAGAAAAAATCCAAGCTATCTTTTTCACCAGAAAAAGAAAGCCTTGCTTTCTTCCAGCTGATCAATTAAGATTAAATGGTCACTTAATAGCATGGAAACCATTTGTTAAGTACCTGGGCATACACTTCGATCATAAACATTTAACAGACACATTTTAGAAACAACTAATAAAGTAAATATAGCCATACGAATGCTTTATCCTTTTATAAACAGGAAATCATTCTTTCAAATGATAATAAAATAATAATTCATAAGACGATATTCCAATCTATCTTACTGTACGGTTGTATAGTGTGGGGTAATTGTGCTAAGAGAAATATTAGAAAGCTTCAAATATCCCGAAATAAAATATTAAAAATGATGCTTAATCTTCCCTGGTATAATTCTACAATAGATTTACATGGTAGAGCTAATGTCGAATTGATCTCCTCCAGGATATACAAGCTAAATGAGGCATTCAAACTGAGATGTAATATCTCCAACAATCCGCTAGTCAATCAACTTATTTCGTCGTGATATATAAAATTTTTTATGTTCACTAAATACCGATATACACTTTGCTTCAACTGAATAAGCACAAACATTTTCTAAGCTACGTTGTCCATTTTTTCAAAACCTTGTGCCGTAATATATCATTTGATGATGCAAACTGTTTGCGTATGATGTTGACAAAATAAACCGGAAAGAATATTTCAAAAAGTACCGCTATTTTTTCCTGGTTCCCTTGCAATTCATTCAATGGAAAAATTCAGTTTTATTTTGCGTCAACTGAATAAACACAAATATTGAAATTGGAAATAAAAGTTATTGGGATTTAATGAAACAAGTTTTTCTTAAAATAGGTTTTCATTGGTTAATTTTAGTAGTGGGTACTGCCGAATTTATTCAAAATAGTTTCGTAAATTCCATCAGGCATGGAACCGTACAGCCTCTTAATGTAGTCCAGCGAAATTTCCCACAGGCCAATTTAATGACTGCAATAAGGGATTCTCTTTCTTCAAACAGACGGCCGGACTCATAAACTTTTCCTACTAACCATCCCCAAACGTTTTCTATAAGGTTCAGTTCCGGTGAGTACGGCGGCCATTGAAGCAATTCCACATTCCGCTCCTCTATCCAATTTTTTACTTGCACACCGTGTGGATGGGGGCGTTGCCCTGCTGAAAAGTTCAGTTTATGGGTCCAAAAATGCCTGAAAATATAGGGAAATATCTTTTAAAATTTTCTTCATAACTTAATGCAGTCCTTTTTGAGGTTTGGAACTCAACCTCAACAGTGCCATAGTAGCTAACTATAACTACTCCCCATACCATAACACCACCTTCTCGACTATGATGCAGCGCTAAAAATCGTTCTTCTTTCCTCACATCGTGGAAGTAATAATTAAACCCATCAGGGCCATCAAAATTAAACTTCTTCTCATCCGAAAAAGCTACGTGACGCCATTCATTTTTAAAACTCATATAGGGTCTAGAGAATTCTAAGCGCATACACTTCCGTTTCTCGTTAAGTGGTGGTTTCTTTTGAATTTTTAACCGTTTTAGATTTTTGGCATTATTGATAACCCTTCGCACTGTTGAAACGCTTGCAGTAACACCGGCTTTCTGCTTTATTTTTGTCGCAGAGTCGCAGGAATTGGAAGCACATCTTAGAATTGCTCTTCGATCAACCGCTGTTGTTACCATTTTTTGACGTTCTTTCATGTTTTTTCCGTGCGAATCTTTGCTTCTTAAATAAGAATAGACCACACTAGAACTTCGTCCAATTTTGTCAGCAATAGAACGCCCGGTTAGTCATTGGGCTTTTAGTAAATCCATTTGAGCTCTTTCAACACTATTTAGAGATTTTGATCTAACTGTTTTTCTTTGAAATACAATTAATCAAATAAAATTCACTTAAAGCACTTCAACTGTTGATCTAATGTGTCAATCTCCACAGAATACTCATAAGCAGTGAAAATAATGACCTTGTGTCTATTCAGTTGACTAAAAATAAAACTGCATTTTTCCATATTGAATGCTTTGCAAGGAAACCAGGGAAAAATAGCGGTACTTTTTGAATTATTCTTTCCGATTTATTTTGTCAACATCATACGCAAACAGTTTGCATCATCAAATGATATATTACGGCACAAGGTTTTGAAAAAATGGACAACGTACTCGTATCTTAGAAAATGTTTGTGCTTATTCAGTTGAAGCAGAGTGTATGTTCATTTCTTATTTATCTGTTTGTTTTTGTTAACTTAATAATATTTATTTAACTGTTTAAATAATTAGCTTTGGATTTATGTATGTATCTACTTATTTGTTTATTTATTTATTTATTATAATATATATCTAATATTTGTTTATTTATTTATTTGTTATAATATATATCGTTTATTTATTAATTATGATATATTTATCTATTTGTTTATTTATTTTATTTATTTATTTTATTATTTATTTTATTTATTTATTTATTTATTTATTTATTTACTTATTTATTCTTTTTAATATCATTATTATTTTTATTTATTTATTTTTTTTTTCTTTAATATGAGGTTTTTCTCATGATTTTCCTCATTAATCATAAAATTTTCATATTTATTTGTGTTTTTTAAAAAAAATAAAATAATGATTCAGTTGAAAGACAAAAACCAAAAATGTCAAATCTCTGCAACTATATAATGTAAATTGGGCGACAACGTATTTTTTATTTCATGAAGCAAGAATAAACTATCTATATATCTATCTAAACTCAGTTTTAAAGCAAAAATGAATTTAAGCAATATATTATAGCTAGTGTATAACCGTTTTAGAACTTCCGCATGTGGAAATCCGCCCGGCTCTTTATTTTCACAAAAACAAGAAAATATCTTTCCATTTTAAAAATATATACGAGTACATACCTTCATCCTCAAGTGAAAGCAAAACGATTTTGAATTTTCGATATAAATACTTTCAACTTAAATCTGGTAGGGAGAGATCATAACTCCTATAAGTGCCCATAAATCTGCCCTAATTACGGTTGGTGAATAGGTTTTCAAAGCTTGTAGCTTAAGATTGGTTGCTGAATACCATTATGCAGTCAAGTAGATACATTTATCATTAAATTGCATAACCTAAAATTTGTGTCTTTCATAAAATAACGCTGCCAAGTTTAACACAATTCATTGACTGTTCTCCAAACTTTATTTATTTTGTGTGGGTTTTTATGAAAAGATTTATGTATTGTATATGTATATATTCATCGACTACCGGAAACATTTCATTTTACAACATTTTGTATATCTATATTGATTTCTATCAGGATTATACAATTTAATGGATTTTAAACATTGCGGATGTACCTATAGTAGAGTTAGATGAAATTGAGTGTTTCACTTGCCTCACCGGATACTTAAACAATAATTGCTGCAATTATACCCGATCAATATGCAACCCCACTATTGACTCCGCTAAATTTATATTGATTTCAATGTGAGCCAAACACACAGACACACGAATATCGCGCACAATTTTGAAGAGATTTACATTATATCCTACATTTTGCAGTCCGACTTAATTCCCTAATTCTTCGCATTTCAAGCCACAGCGGATACGTAAAAAATTCCCACATTCCATTCGTTGAAACAGTAGCTAAACCTCAGAGGATTACTCTAATATTCAGCTACGTGGAAAAATCTAAAATTGCAATAGGAACAATTGCCACCACTATTGCTTGGAGTACTTTCAAAAAGGGATCACTGAGTGAAATCCAAAAAGCTTACGAACCGAAATGGATGATTCTGCTGTCAATCTTTGGTGGCTGATTTATGATTGATGATGATGACGCTGATGATGATGATGATGATGATGATGATGATGATGATGATGATGATGATGATGATGATGATGATGATGATGATGATGATGATGATGATGATGATGATGATGATGATGATGATGATGATGATGATAATGATGATGATGATGATGATGATGATGATGATGATGATGATGATGATGATGATGATGATGATGATGATGATGATGATGATGATGATGATGATGATGATGATGATGATGAGGATGATGATGATGATGATTTGATCCTTGTCTAGAGCTACCGCCAGAGTAATCGCCATCATCTGAGCCAAGCAGCTCCAATACTCCAATAATTGTGTGTGCACCGTGTCACAATGCATTCGGAAACCATTTTTCATTTTCTATGTCAGGAATTTTGAAGTGTTCAATATGAAAGGCGTTCTCGTTATAAATTTACACATATAGACTTATTATTCTGAATCTCTTTTGATGTTATGATCTGTGCGCTGTGGCTGTGGGGGATGATAGTTTTTTATTTATTGGAATGCCAATTGTTAATGTTCATTATATTCAATAATCTATATTGTTGATCACATAGAAGATAGAAGTGTATTTTAAGACTTTGTGAAGAAATTAGCATGATAGTCAATTAAATGATTTGCGAATGGTCTTGGTTGATATTAAAAAAGGATTTGATAGACAATCAAGAGATCTGTTACGATGGAAGTTTCAGAAAGATATAACTTCAAATGATCATTATGATATAAAAGCGAACAAGAGTAATATGACCGTCAGAAGTCACCGATTAGTTCCCACTCGTCCTCGGTTATCAGCTTGAAGAAAAAGTGACCGCCTGCAAAGTGCATTAGTTATGCCTTTCTCATAAGTACTTCCTTTTACATAACGTGTCCCCAACCCGTGGAGAATCTAGACCCTTCCATCCTTTGCGATCCCGGGCGCGCCGCTGCCAGTGGCTAAGACTAATCGCTCTGGCAGCAGCGATAGCTTGGACTATAAAACAAAGGTAGACGTACTTTCTTGTTGCGTCAATCCTCGCTGAAGCATTATTTTTCATTCGCTCGATATGGTTGATCTAATGCAATCGACGTGTTTTTGATTTTGTGTACTACATTTTCGCGGTTGTATGTTCTCCCCCATTTGCGCTCCTCGCACACAACAAAATATACGATGAACAATTTCTGTTTTAAATGAGCACGGTATTAGGTTTTCTGCAGAACTGTTAGTTCAGCATTTTATAGATCTTGCACTGAGTCTTTCGGGTTAGGAGTTTTAAACTCATTTGTTTTGAAAAACCGAAGTAGCAACGGTTTCGTAGGACAATTCTTCGTTGGATCCCCGCTATAAGATGCCTTCGGAGTTGTTGTTTATGTTAGGTTTGGTTTGCGATTGATGCAGCAACTCTGCTACACCACTTACTTTTACTTTTAAATTCATTTTTTAATTGTTACTGAATATCAACTTACGTACTAGACAAAAATGATTAAATCTAACTTAAAATTAACAGGATACTTATTCTTATTTATTGGTCCTTATGCGGACGCCCTAAACTTAACTATATCTTATAATTATTGCCTTTCGGCCTAAAAACTATTTACAAACTAATCTTACATATATGTATTCGTCGAGAAAATCAATTAAAACTCGGTATCATTATTAAGATTTTATATTTTTTATATAAAACAAACTACGAACTACCTATTCTACTTACTTAAACTACCTAACATATTCTAACTATAATTATGATTCTGAGCACTCATTGCCTTGCGCAACAAGTGGTCAAAATCCCAATTGCTTTCCTCTGCTACACCACACTCAGGTCCTTGTGGTCCCATTTTGATGACCCTAGATAGGAGCATTAACCTCGTCGTTCTGGATTTGGTTCTTTTTTCGGCCCCCTCTTCTCACTCATTGTTGTTCAGCCTTCCTGTTGTACTTAACTTGTACGGATCAGTTATTGAGACATCGGAAAGCCTCGAATGTCTTGATGAAATTATTTTCCAAGTGTTTGGTTCTTCAAGCGACTGAGAGTGGGACGCTGACATAGAAAGTTAGGCGTGTCCTCATGTGGCACCTATCACTGCATTTTGAATGAATGTCGTCATCCTTGAGATTTAAATTCATTGTGTGGTTGCTTAGGAAGCTATGACCGGCAAGAGCAATAACCAACTTCGACAATGTCTATCGTGCCGTGAGAGTATTGGTCCTGCTCGTATCATATTCTGGCGAAAATTTCCGTGATATGTCACAAGTAGTTAGTTGCCATCTCCTGTTGTCTCTCATCCGGATCTTGTATTTCACCCGTTCTCTAAGGGTAACGGAGTGAGGGTTTAATCAACTAAAGTGTCCCATCTTGATCCATTGCGGAACCTTTTCTTGCCAGTTCATCAGCCTCTCATTACCGGTTATGTGCCTGTGTACAGGAACACAGCAGATTTTCGTAATAAGCTTTTCACGACAGCGATAAACTAGTTTGAATTTGATTTCAGGTCTGGAATTGAAGATAAAAATATAGCTTTGTTTATTATACAAAATAAATCCATGTTTTGCATGGATTTCAAGAAACTTTACATACCCATACCCAACTTCGCACCTATTGCAAATCCAACAGTGAACCATGGCACGGGGTTGCAGGCAACAGCATGCCCGCCATAAACATGCACTAGTAAATGCATTTAATCACACTCAATAGAACTAAAGGATGCTATTTTCAGAACGTAACCTCAATGGAGTTTTATTTTCGACAGATTTAGGCTAAAAATGAGGCTTTGACAACACCTTTCTTGTATATTTTCGACAGTTAATACATGTGAAAACTTTGTGGTTTAGGGCTTTTACTATTTAGCTTTTGCCATAATTGTCAAAATGTCGTCAGTTTCTACGACTGAGAGGAAAATAATGGTATCACCAAGCAGCCTGTTTGAACGTTGTAGGTTTAGTTCCTCTGAGTTAAGATCGTTTCCTACATAACTTTTCAAAATCTGTGCATGCTCTCAAATATCTGGGTACCCCGCAGGTCTTTGTACACTTGCAGCTCTTTGTACACTGATCCTCACCGCACTTTTGGCAGCTGAATTTTTAATATATAGATCCAGGGGTTGACTCAGTGGTTAGTGCGTTGGACTACTGATCGAGGAGTCCCAGATTCAAATAACAGTAAGGCCCAGTAACACGTTAAGCTTTTTTCAAGATTATCAATTATTCATGAGAAGTTCTCAAATTTGCGGTTCGGAGTCGGCGTAAAATTGTTGGTCCCTTTCCATTTCACATACGCGGATATAAGAAATAAAAAAATTTAAACAATCAGGAATAAATACAAAGCGAAGAATTGAAGTTTTGTGGATCATCGCTGTACACCACACCAGCAGAAATAAGATGAGACGTTCGGAGGATACCAAAGAAACAAGAGTTAGGAGATGCAAAAATAAATGTACCGCTATAATTCAGTCGGCTGTACTTTCAAAACTAGATGTTATACACCAACTACTGCCACCATAAACACATAGGGCGATGAATTCACTAAAATCAATGCTACATGTCAACAATCACAAATCCAGTGAGATAAACTCACCCATTTTAAATAATGCATTTCTATTGATTTTAAAATCACATTCCTGAAAACACTAAACTCACTAAACCATTGGTAGTTGCACAACTAACCCGTGGTTTTCTTCTTACTGCGATGCGACCTTTCCCATCAAGCAAATCTACTTACAAAATATAACAGAAAACAACAAAAGAAAAGAGACGTATGTCTTCTACCTAGACTACGTTCTGAAAAATTTGCATTCACAAATGTTTACAAAAGCAAGGTTTTAGGCACTGTAGGGGCCGTATTTTTTTTTGTATAGATCCAGAGCTAGCAAGTTTGAAATCGTCTCCAGCCCATCGGTTGGTATCGTTCTCATTGCGCTTGTTTTCCCTATAAAAGCTTGTCTTACTATTTTTGGCTTGCCACCGGGCTTTGCTACAGTACCATATGTGAGTCCCTGCCATCAAATACTTCACACTCCCTTCCCCTTTAGGGGCTTCCGATAGCTGGTGGCTCAGAAGATAGATCCTACAAACGCCGCCTAAAAAGGTAAATTAACATTCCCACACAAACGCGAAAGAGAAGCAGACCTTAAAAACTCCTGAATCACATAAATGGAATAATACCAGCACTTGATGGGCCTCATTGAGGCCGTAAGTGGTCTGAAACCGGTAGGTCTGTTGCCATGCATTGCAAAGAGAGTGCTTAGATCCATCCAATCGAAGTCGTAACCTCTTCGTTAAAGTAGAAGAAGATATTCTCAACAAAAATGTACACACTTAACTAATGTAAACTTTTGACAGATTTTATAGCCAGCTTAAGACTCATTTTAAATGTAATACCTTAATTTCTGAAATTTGCTTGAACTGAGTTACCCACGATTTGATTACTGCCGAGGACTCCCTTCTCCCTTCTGCTTCTTGGGAAGATATCACCAATATTTACTTGCACATCTACTTTAGGCAGATATCTTACAGACATAAGGAAAATAAGTTTAACAAACACGTACCTCCGCAAGCTCACCTGAAACTTTATAGCTATCCTTCTGCACTTAAAACTAATTCCTTTTAATTTCCATTTCGAGCACCCATCTATGGAAAAAAGTCCGGAAATGGAATCTTTCTGTGCGATATCTCAGATAATAGCATGTCGTCTTGCAGAGCGCTCACCTCACCAATTCGAAAACGAAGGAGATCACCTACCAGAAGTAGAAGAAGTGCACTGTTTGCTTTTTTATCATCGTATTCCTTCGTATGCCGTCTTCTTGTCTATATGGGCTTCTTGGGTAGAAAGTTCTGAGCTGTTATTTGCATGTCTGATAAAATAAATTATCCTTGCGAGAATATCGTAACACACCGACAAGAAGAGAAGCCCGACGAAGAACCTAAACCATCACTTAGCGAAAATCACACAGGTATAGAAAAGAGAATAATATATAGTACAGATTGGAATGAGTATCTGTATCCTATTTCATGCGGAAGGAATTTCACACTGCAAAAAGCAAAAAGTTCGCGTGAGCAATTCCAACAGTGCCACGGGTTTGCCTTCACACGAAACAGCAGCAAAGTCAGCTTTTGGTGGGTACTGGCAATTCGTGCGCACCCCTTAACGTGAATTTATTATCAGACAACAATCAAGAAGTCATCAAATATACATTTTACGCTATAATTTCCACCTTTCACGTGCATACTAAGCTGGAGCCTGCTGTGGTTGCTAGCTAGCTGCTGACGGTGGGTGATAGGTACAGCCTGATGATGGTGGCGTTGCTAACGGGTGGGGACCTCTTTTCTTTTTTTTGCAAACGTGCTGCCTTTTTCGACCGCAATTGTCTGGGTTATGCCGTTGAGCATAACTTGAAATAGTTTTTTGATTCCTTCCTACCTACATTTACTTGGAAAACTTTTTAAATTCTTTGTTTATCGTAACAAAAGGACTAGCAGAAAGTATAGGCGAAGTGCCAAGAAATTAAAGATAATTTTATTATTTTTTTTATGACGGATTGGGTATAATAGGTAGGCAAGTACTTTTGGTTTTAATTGTCGGTGGCTGGCACGTTGCTTCCTATCACTTTTAGTTACTGAAAGGGAACTTTAGTGTTACGCTTGCGAGTTGGTTTTATTTGATCAACGTCAACCTTAGAGCCAGTATAAAGACGAAATATATATAATGCGTCTGAATTTGAGGTTCTATAAAGGAAACGCTTCTGTAAGGGACTCAAGATGCCACCTTTCGTTGCATTTCATTCGTGTTTAGTATAGGTAAATGGGCTTTGCACTACTTCGTGGGCTAGAACGGAAGTAGATATGTATTCGCTGAATTCTTGCGTGTTATCTGAGTACGTTTACCAAAATGACGACGTGTGTACGTGAAATAATTAGCATGGTAGGTAGGTAGGTATATGGATGCCCTTGTGACGGGTGTCACGGCTCACTTAGACCACCAGTTGGGTCCATTGTGTCCATTTAGGGATTCTTTAAAATTTCCGGGAACCTGAAAAGAGAGATAAAGGAAACCGCTGTTTAACAGCTCGGTAATACGCTTTAACAGAACCACCCTGATTCATATGTGAATCTCAGGAGTTTCTTTAGCTCTAAAGCAGCCAGATCCTCCAGCTCCTCAAAGAAGTAGCTGCCAAGAATCTTCAATCTTTTTGTTCTAAGGGCAGGGCATTCGCATAGCAGGTGACGTATAGATTCTATTTCTTCAACGTCCCTGCAGCTCCTGCAGTAGTCGTTGTGCAGTATGCCCAGCCGCTCCGCGTGTAGGCCCACTATACAGTGTCCCGTGAGGACCCCAGTCAGTGTTCGGATGTCTTTGCGGTTAAACCCGATCATGGTTTTTGATTTCGTTTGGTTGACCGCTGGCCAGAGCTCTCTTGTGTGTCTGCATGTATCAAGATTGATCCAACGTAAGTTTGCTTTACTCAAGGATTCAGTGTCGATACTTAGCATTAATGTGCTTAGCGGGGTTCTTATGGATTTTAGGGCCAGAGATGCACTCATCTCCGATCCCTTCCTTGCTAGTTCGTCCGCTTTCTCATTGCCCGAGATGTCATTGTGACCTGGTACCCAGCATAAGGTTACCGTATTGGCAGCTGATATCTCGTCTAGGTATTTTTTGCCTCTTAACACCGCCCTTGACCTGATTACTACTGACTCCATAGCTTTTATAGCCGCTTGGCTGTCAGAGTAAATGGTGATGTGTTTGTCGGCTATTTTTCGCCTCTGTACCTCCTTGGCCGCCTGTGTGATCGCAGCTGTCTCTGCCTGGAACACACTGCATTCATTGCTGAGCCTAAATGATTCACTCAGGTCCAGAGACTCACAGAAGATGCCTGCACCAGTACCCACGTCCATCTTGGATCCGTCGGTGTAGATAGCTATCTCCTCTTCTTTCGTGACCATTTTGTTACTCCATTCGCTTCTTTGGGGGATTCTGATAGCGAATCTCCTTTTGAAGACAAGGGTGTGGGGTAAGTAGTCAGTAGCTACTTTCTTTTTCGATGCACTCCATTGTGTCTCCACGGAGGCATGTCCGTATGGTTTAAAAGACCACAGTCCCAACTCTCTGAGTCTGATGGCCGTTTTTACTGCTTTACTGCTGCAGTAGATGTCCAGGGGTACGAGATTAAGTAGAACCTCCATGGCTGCAGTGGGTGTAGTCCTTAATGACCCCGTTATCCCGATGCAGGCTGTCCTTTGGACCTTGGTGAGGTTTGAAAGATAGCACTTCTTTTCAGTCGCCTTCCACCATACCGCCGCGCCGTACGTGAGAATGGGCCTCACCACGGTTGTGTACAGCCAGTGTACCACATATGGTTTGAATCCACACGTATTACCGAACGTTCGTTTGCATGCATATAGTGACACGTACGCTTTTCTAACCCGATCCTCTATGTTTTCTTTCCAAGTGAGTTTGGAGTCTAGGATAACGCCCAGGTGCCTTGCTGTCTTGGATATTTGCAGGTCCACTCCACCCATACTTGGTGGTTTAAACACCGGTAATGTCCTTCTTTTTGTGAACAGCAGAACTTCTGTCTTCGCTGGGTTTACCCCCAGTCCTCTGCCCGCAACCCAGTTGTTAACAAGTAAGAGTGCGAAGCTGAGTCGTTCACTGAGAACTGGTATGAATTTTCCTGGGACAAGGATTGCTACATCGTCGGCATAAGCGCTTACAATGAAGCCTTCCCTCTCCAGTGTCTTTAAAAGCTTGTCTATTATCAGGAGCCATATGAGTGGAGAGAGGACGCCACCTTGTGGTGTTCCCCTGCTTACTTTCCTCTCAATGCACATGTCTCCTAGGTAGGACTTAATCCGTCGTGTGCCTAACATAAGACCAATCCAGTCGCAGAGACTGTCATTGAGATGGGCCCTTCTTAGGCTGTGCATAATCGCATCGGCCTCGATGTTGTTGAAGGCACCCTCTATGTCTAGAAACGCGCTCAAAGTGTATTCCTTGTGTTCCAAGGACCTTTCCACTACTGACACTACCCTGTGCAGTGCAGTATCTGTAGATTTTCCCTTCATGTATGCGTGCTGTGAGTCCGAGAGGTAGTTGTCGCCTATAGCCACTCTTACATACATATCAAGTAGTCGTTCCATTGTTTTCAACAGGAATGAGGACAGACTAATAGGTCTGTAGTCTTTCGGTGTTGTGTGGGTGGCTTTCCCTGCTTTTGGGATAAATATTACCCTCACCTCTCGCCAAGCCATCGGAACATAGCATAGCCTTAGACAGGTTGAGTAGATGCATCTCAGCCTTGGGATAGTAGCTTCCTCAGACTTTTGAAGCATTATTGGCCGAATACCGTCCACTCCTGGAGCTTTGAAGGGGGAAAACAAGTTGATTGCCCAGGCTATCTTTCTCTCGTCGATTATTTCGTCGATTGTATCTGCATCCATTCCCCGTCTCGTGTCCTGTGTAACTGTATCGCGTACATCAGTGCATTCAGGGAAGTGGGTTTCTGTCAGTGCCGCCAGCGTTTGCTCATGCGATTCTGTCCAGCTACCGTCGTTCCTTCTTAGCGAGGACATCGGTATCGGTGCTTTTGCTAGTATTTTCCTCAACCGCGACGCCTCCGTCGTGGATTCAACTGATTCACAGAAACTTCTCCAGGAGTTCCTCTTGGCGAATCTTAACTCCCTTTTGAGGAGTTTAACGCTTTCCTTGTATGTCGTCCATTCGATAAGTCCCTCTTTTGCGAGGTTCCATCTAGATCTCGATGCCTGCATTAGCTCCGCGATCTTGGAGTTCCACCAGGGTGGGCGTTTTTTCCCCTTTTTTCTGCTAACTGGGCAGGATCTTTCAAAGGAATTCGAGAGCACCGTAGTAAGCGTTTCGACTGCGTCGTCGATTTCTTGTTCGGTGTTAAGGTCTTTTACCGGGCATACGTTCTTGAACCTCTGGAGTTCTGAGCTGAACCTTTCCCAGTTCGCCCTTCTTGGGTTCCTGAAAATTTTCCTATCCTGGGGTGTAATTTGTATGTCAAAAAGTATCCAGCAGTGATCTGAAAGCGATGCCTTGCTGGACACTCTCCAGTTCGTAACTTGGACGGAACTGTCTTGAGATACAAATGTTGCGTCTAATACTTCCCTTCTGTTCACTGTAATGAAGGTTGGATCATTACCCCTATTGCAGACAAGAAGGTTGGAATTGAGTACAAAGTCAAACAAAGCCTCGCCCCTTGAATTGATATCTGAGCTGCCCCAGATAGTGTGATGGGCATTAACGTCACCGCCTAAGACTAAGTTTTTCTTACCTTTTTCGGACGCTGATACAAGCGCCCTTACCGAATCCGGGGGGACTGATGTGTCGTCATCGTGGGGCATATACACTGACGCCACCGTGCAGTTCTCTTCTTTCCCTCTAACCTCCACTACCGTCAAGTCACCTGTGCCGAAATGAGATAACATTAGTACATGAAGGTTCTTGTTTGTTACGATACACGATCTCACCTTTCCTCTATCATTTCTGTAAAAGGTGTTAAAGTTTTTTGACCCTAGCCCCATCACTCGATCATTATTGATCCATGGTTCTTGGACTAGGGCCATATCCAGCTGCTCCTACTCAAGGAGCAGCCTCAAGTTGTCTGAGGCGACTTTACTGTGGTGGAGGTTGATTTGGACTATCTTCATTGATGAGCATAGTCTCCTCCCTCCTAGCGTTGGTCGCCTCTTCGGTCTCTGCAGTTCGTTTCAGCAGCTTGAGGGTAACCTCGCTTGCGGCAAAAGATAACGACATCTGCATATCTTTTTTCAAGAGTGCTGGCGGTTCATCGAAGACGATTATATAACCTCTGGCACCGTTTCTTGGTTCTTCCGTGCTTACGATTTCCCACTCCTTCATAGGTATCTGGGGGTTTTGCGCTTGTAAGACGCGGAGTATTTCCTCTTTGCGCACCCCCATTTCGGGGATGACAATTCTCCCTTTTGCCTTCTTGGGGACCTCTTCTATGGGGACAGCTTTGAGTATTGCTCCTTCCCAGAGTACTAGGCCGTTTATCACCGTCTTGGCAAAGTCGTTGGAAGCCTGGTCCTTACAGTCTATGTAAGTGATTCCTTTTATCCACCTCATCTTGCCATAGGCGGGGGCATTTGCACCTGCATTCTTAAGTATGTGGCTGACAATCGCTGAGCCTAAGGCCTGCTCTATCTTTTTGCCACACTCCACTGCATATTGCCCGCTCGGTTTTTTGGCGTCCACCACAGCTAGCTGTAGCGGGTTCCTCGTTACCTCGCTATATCTGCCCCCATGGCTGGTGACCCCCGTGCTTGGCGCCCCCTTGAGGCTCACGGTGGTTGTCTGTTTGGCCTTTTTCGGGGCGTTCGATGAGTCTTCCGAAGACCGCATTCTCTTTGAGGCGAACTCACTTCTTCTACCTCCTGAGTTCGGCTTTAGCTGTAGTCCGCTAGGGCCGGGCTTATTGCTAGGCTCCCTGCAGATCGGCTTCGCCTCTTTCCTGTCTGCGCTTCTGTTCTGGGCCTTGGGGTCCATCTTAGCGACGTCATCCCTCGGCTTATTTGAACCTCGCTTTTTGGCCTCGTCTTTCGGCACAATCGTTGGTCTCGGCAGCACGGGCCTCGTGAGAATGTCTTGTGCGATGACTTCCCTGGACCACTCTAGCGTGGCTCTCTCCTTCTCCGTTAGGCTGGATTTGTCTTTGGCGGTGAGAATGCCATAGATGTGCTTGGCCTTTTTGAATTCCCTTTTCCTCAGCAGACCAGGGGACAGTTTTCTTTTCTTTTTCACCGCCACTACTTCGATATTCTCATCGGAGGGTTCAGCTAACAGCTGCTCTTCCCTTTCCTTCGATATCTCTTCATCCATGTTTCCGGCCTCTAGAGCCTCGTTTTGTATGTTGTGCGGTTCCACCATTATTGTGTCGTCCGCACCGCCGATACTTAGCGTATCATCGTCAACATCCTTGTTTTGTGTTTTTTTGGTTAGGTTTGAAATTTTGAATCCCACGAGTAAGGCCGGAAGGGATTGTCCGCCCCGGCAGCGCCGCCATGCCGGGGTAAGGCATTTAGTTACCTCAAGGTCTTCGCCTGGGCACCTGAGGGAGCTCGTACGCGGTTGGTTTGACCCCCAACCTTTCATCCTTGGGCACGGTTTACTCTATGCTCGCTCCACCACTGGAATTAGGTTTGGGTACGGGACGGGGAGAGGGAGGGGAGTGAGAGAGGGTGGGTCAAAGGATCATGATGGGGGGGGGGTAGAGGTGGGGGATGGACGGAATGTCCTGGGCAGTTCTTAGTTGGCACTCCTCAGGGGACTGGCTGCCATAGGTAACCCTACTAGCGACAGCACAGTCCGTTGAGTCATTGCGCCGTAAGCCTCCGCACCGGCACCATCGAATGCAATGATGGTACACACGTCAAGGTGACTGACCCTTCGCGGAGGAAAATAATTGGCATTCATTAAATGTCAGAGAAGTGAAGAGAGATGAGTGTTTACATAAACTCAGAGGAAAAGTTTAAATTTCAACTTTAATTCCTTCCCTTCGCAAGTAAAATAAGAAACTACAAATTACTAAGGGTAATACGGTGCCAGCCACAAAAGCGGCGAAGTTGCAATTCTTGTGGTTTCCCAACAATATTTTAAAAAACTTGAAAAACAACGTTCAGTGGGTGTACAAATTGGCATTAAGATACTCTGACAAGTTTCGAATGGAGTATGAGCGACTAGATCTGCCTTGGTGAAGTTTATCGACATCATCAGTTTTTTTTCGTATTGGCCGAAGAGAGCCACACTTGTGTCGAAAATCATAGATTTGGGCCGACCTAGAACTTCATGAGCTTGATCCTACGGAGCAAAATGTTCCGTCTGAATTCTTTCAAACCATTTGGAAGCAGTAATAAGGAATGGTGCATTTACTGATAGGGTCATAAGTCGACAGGCCAAAAAACTATTTAACCTGGGCTGGAATCGGCTAAGGTGATAGTTGATTGTCGCTTTTTGATTGTCGTTTTTGATTATCAACTCCTCTTTGCTCTGCGTACAGCGATCACTAAAAAATGATTGATTATTGGCAGCACTTAGAGTTTTAAACGTCACTTCCTTGCCGACGCTGTCATTCCGAGCAGCTGATGTGTGTTTATTTTTCATGATTTATATTTCAAATATGATTTTGTTGAGTCCTTAGGCAAAAACTTTATCATAAATGGACAACGTATTGACTGCATTTTTTTAATGACTGCAGCAGTAATTTCAGCCACCGTACTTTGACCCATTGGTGCACCCCAGTCAGCCCCAACTTGTCTTTGATAGCCACCACCCCCAAAAAGATTTTAAGTTGCAGCCAATTGAAGGATGGGTGGAACATGCGTTGACCTTATTCCATTTGGTAAATCAAGCAGTCTCAAAACAAACATAAAAGCCTCTTTTGATAAGCGAAAGTTTTTTAAAAATCTAAAATACACAATAATAAATGATAGCAATCAACAATGGATATTTATAATTCTATGAATTCTTTCATCGGGTTTGAAAGTTCCAAGATATTTGTTTTATTTCTCATTTTTCTTCTTAATAGTTGGACATTTGTGTAGAAAAGTTCTAATGAAGTAAAAATTGCACTTCACGAATTTTCCAATTGCACTTTTTTATTTGATTTTATTTAATATATATTCTTTTTTCACTAAAGCATTTAATTTATTTAGAGTTGAAGCCGAGGTGCATACCTATGAAAATAACAAAAATGTATGAAAGCGACACCTAAATAGCTGTCGCATGAAATTGATGGCAAAAAGGTGATTGTCAATTTGATAATCACCTTACGTGGACGTAAAGGTATGATTTTGATTGTCAACTATCAACTATCACCTTAGCCGATTCCACTCCTGTTTCTCCGCGTGGTTTACCCCGCTAACGAATCGGCTAGACGGGTGTCTAACCAAATCGGGTTAGAATTTTACAATAGTGATTGGTCCTTTTCAAGTGCAATTCATCTGGGGAATCCTGGATACAGAATAATCGAAACAGTGGACTTCTTTAGATGAACGTGCTTCTAAAAAGGTTAAAACGGTTCCGTCGGCCGCAAAAGTCATGGCAACTGTGCAACCATTCTCTCATTCATCAATTCTGTTTCCAATTACAAAGAAATGACTCGGAGGAAATAGTTTTCCATCAAATGATGAAATCATCAATGTATGTTAGAGTGAGTTTTCCGGGTTGATGGAACAGAGTGAATCTTTTACATCGCACCCAGGTCCATGTGGACCCATTGTGATACCCTTCGTTGGGACTGTTGGCCTCGTTGTTCTGGCCTTGTTCCTACGTCCTTGGTTTTCTTTCCATACTTAGATTGTCCAATCATTTGGATATCCTTATGAACTTGTAAAGATTCGAAAAAGGGATTCAGACAGTTCTTGAATGTCTTGGAAGAAGTATCTTTCTAGTGTTCTGTTCCTCAGGTGATATAGGATTGGCAGTGGCAGAGAACGTGAGGTGTATCCTCATGGGTTTACTCATTACCGCAGCCTCACAGATGTCGTCATCCTTGAGATTGAGTTTCATTGTGTGGTTCCTTAGCAAGTTGTAACCGGTAAGAGTACCAATCAACTTAGACAGCGATGTTCTGTGGTAACGTAAAAGTTTGTTGGTCCGGTTCTTATCATGTTTTGGCCACAGTTTGCGTGATAGGTCACAAGTGGTTAGTCATTTCAACCTGTTATTGGCTTTCATTCGGATCTTGTATTCCACTCTTTTTCTGAGATTACAGAGTGGTAGTTTAACCGACTGGAGTGCCTGTTCTTGGTCCATCGAAGACCATTTTCTTGCCAGTTCGTCAGTTCGCTCGTTGCCGGCTATGCGCCTGTGTCCAGGGACCCAGCAGAGATTCGTCTTATGCTGCGAGCCAAGAGCTTTGAGCTCCTCGCGATAGCGGTGCACAAGCAGAGACTTAATTTTGTTAGCAGATATCGCTTTATGGTCGCCTGGCTATCAATTAATATGAAAAAATTTTATACCAGGGGTATATGTGTTGTCACCACTCACGAGTGAGTGTGAACTTATTTCCAATTCAAATGTTCCTTCAGATTTGAAGAATAACAAAAGAAAAAATGTATACCAGGGGTATATGTGTTTTTTTTTAAATCGAGTATGGATTTGATGTGTTTGTGGTAATCCACTGATGATCCCAAACCACCACATCTGGGTGAAACTCCACAAATATATATAGTCATACTAGTAATAGTTGACTATATATATATATTAATTTTTGACTATCAGTCATAGCCATACAATGGGCTGAACAAACAATTCTTTTGTTATTCTTCAAATCTGAAGGATCAATTAATATGGTAATCTCACTACGTGGTATCGCCATCATTGATATGATGCTTGCAGCTTCAGTGATTGCTAGAACTTCTGCTTCGAATACACTACAGTGATCAGGTAATCTAATCGATCTGTTTCTGTTTTATTCCTCTGAGAATAATCCAGCACCCGTTCCACAGTCCATATTTGATCCGTCTGTGAAGATGGATATCGATTTCCTTTTCGTGGGTTCATTTACATTCCATTCCTCACTGCTCGGAAATGAACAAGAGAATGACCTTTCAAATTCTAGGTAAGGAGACATGTAGTCCGAATTGATCCTCAAGGCAAATTTTGCAGCCGATTTCTGCATGTATAGATCCAGTGGTGGCAGATTGAGAATGGCTTCCAAGCCAGTAGTTGCTGTTGTTCTCATTGCACTAGTCATACCTATACATATCATTTTTTGTATTTTTGTCACCACCTGGCCCACTAAGGCCCCATTGTTTTGTCCACGTACTCCTTGCCTTAAATGTAAGCGTGATCATCGATATTACAAATCTCCAATTTACAGAGTTTGAGAAATCCTATTTCTTGGAAGGGTTAAAGAAGTTGGAATATCGTTGGGAAAAGTGTACCGCCCAACAAGAGAACAATATGTCATCCCTCCACAAAAAAAAATGTACTAGGTACTTTTTACTCAACAAATTTCTCTAAATTACTACTAATTAAAAAATAACACTTGATTTAAAAATAAAAACAGAAAATTGCTATACATATTAAGAAAAGCTATTGATCATTGCTACCATAACTAAAACGTCGAATCCAAACTATTAAATGCATATTGTCAATAAACAAAATTGTGCTCATTCCTATGTTTGTGTGATAACGAAATTCGCTTTTTAATTGGCATTTGAGCCGAACGAAATTTGATTCGATTCGCTAACCGTAATAGGAGGATCAATCTTAAAATCTTAATGTCAAGAAAACAAGGTATTTAAGACCAACCTTATTTTATTAAAAGATAACAAAATATAATTATTGGTGTTAGTTATTTATTTCTGCGTGCTAGAATTTCTTATGTTAAAGACATTAAAGATATCATCCGTATGCAATTTGAGATACCTCTAGATCCTAATGGCAGACTTTCGGCATCAGAGACATTCTCACCGTAATAGAGACTTTTTTGCTCAATATTCGTGGCATATGTTGCTACAGCCGACTCATGGCCAGATTTACTCTTTGTGATAATATTCATCCAAATCGAGTCCGTACCGAGCATCCAGAAGAGGCAATCTATCCGACGCCGTTCTCAGCAACTCGGTCTCTGCCCGTCCACTACTTGGAAAATTTTGAGGAAAGATCTCGGCTAACATCCATATAAGATCCAAATGGTGCAAGAATTAAGGCCATTGCGTCGTGTGTTTTGTCAATGGGCTGAGAATCAACTTTAAGTTGAACCAGATATTTATCGCCAAACCATCTTCAGCGATGAGGCTCATTGCTGGCTTCACGGGTTTGGAAGCAAGCAGAATTGTCGTTTTTGGAGTGAGCACAGTCCTCATGAGACTCTTGAGACTCTATTACATCCCGAAAAAATCACTCTTTGTCTTTGAATCCCAATTGCCTTTGAATGGTATGCTCGAAAAATTGGTGCAAAATTGAACCGACAGGATGGCGTACATAAGGCGCAGTCGCGGAGGCCTTATGTCAGAAATTATTTTTAAACATTAAATGCCATGAAATTTGTGAGCTAATAAAGCCAAAATTTGGTCATTCCACTAAATTTGTTGTGTTTTATTTTTTTTAAAAAAGTTGTATGCCGCCATCAAAAACACCCTGTACAGTACATGCTCCCATAATTAAGTTATTGTTCGATCTCCATTTTACGACACCGGCGATCTCCAATCGTGTCATCCCACGCATTTGCATGCAAACTTGTGGTACAGTTTCGAGATGTTAAATGGGTCGCTGGGTTCACATGAATGGTTAAATTGCCTAGATGTGATTTCTTCCATCGTCGCATTTTACGACAAGTGCTGTTTGCTGGGGGGCACTGCAGTGGTATTCTTAACGCGTTCCTGCACAGCAATTTGTTGGTCTGTGAGCAAATCAAATAAAATTTATTCAAAAAGGACAGAGACTCTGAAGTCTTAACGCAATGCCGCAGGTAAGGCAAATTCAGAAACGCATCACTGCGGTAGTGATCCGGCATCAGCTCTGCATCGTTTTCAAAAACGCATCACTGGAATGGCATAACGTTCATTTTTCTAAAGTTGCATAAACTGATACGTAAGTGTGAACGAAAAAGCATCAACAAAATGGCCGATGCATCAGCATCGCAACGGCATCGTAATTTGTGCCGCATCGATGCGAATTATGTTAGCGTTTCTGAGTTCACCCGCAATAATAGGTACCCCGTAGTCCTTACATACGTTTTAGATTTTTTGTTTAACATTGAAGGATCCACGATTTTCTTTGCTGAGTGAACTAAAGTTTACATACTGCTGGGTTTATGACCTTGATCATAACTTACACTTTTTATTTATTGTTTTCTAAGAAGCATAAAAAACGCTTTTTGCATCCGTGCAAACTCATGCGCTCTTAGTAAGATTTCCTAATCCAATTCCAGTATTCAAAACTAATTTTGTCAACGGACCTTCTTACCTTTAAGTTCAGCTTGTGTTGACGGGTTCCCCTTATGGATGGGTAGGCAAGGCAACGATTTTAATAGCAAACAAGTAGCGTGGCCTACTCCTAACTATAGTGGTGAAAACAGAGAAAACCTTTGCCACATAATTATTGGTAACTTCGTTTTCTAGTTTAGTACCTACCTAGAACTAAGAAAACGAAGGTACCAATTATTCTTTACCATAAAAGTTCAAAAGTAGGTACATAGGTACCTGCCTATTTTGCGAGCAATCGAAAGCATATAAAATATTATTTATCACATTCGTATGTAACTGCCTATGAAGGTACCCACCTTTCGTCATTAAATGCTCAAATAGCTAACATTACCACCATAATAACATCAAATTAGAAAAGTATAAAATTATGCAAATAAAAAAATACCTACGCCTTGTCGCAACTCTTATGTACAACCGACCTACTTATGTCACGATCATCTTCTGTTACATCGAGTGACGAAATGCCGGCTTCTAACCTCTAACACAGAAAATGTGCAATTATGCAACCACATTGCATCTAAACGGCACATTCAATAGACGCACGCAAACAAACACAGCCGCAGGTAGAACGGTAAATGACGCCGGTAAATATGTAGTTATGTATCTGAATAAAAACCGCATCGGCACCGACGAGCGATGATGCTACCACATAGATATCGAATGTCGCATGTGATGTGACACTTATTGCGAACTTAATAAATCAAATTGCTATGTATGCAAATATATGTAGCGACTCAACAACTCCTACACGTCTATTAGGGCGAAGCACGTTACGAAGTGCAATCAAAAGCAAACGAGTCTAACCATATGGCCCGGCCTGCACGTACAAACGAGTAGAGGACGCGACATCGTTGACGCCGGCCGGCCGCCCAAAGAGACAGAAACCGAAATAAACGAAAGTAAAACCCAAAGCCAATTACATGAAAATACCAAAGAAGACTTCAAAGTATATGGTAACTGGGGAATGAACAATGTTTCTATGCAGACTTTAAATAAAAGGATGTTGCTGTTCTTCTTTTGCCGCAACACTGCTGCTTGGTGCCGAATGCAATTGAGTGCAGCGGAATGCTCTCAAAGAGATGGTAATTTAATGACTTCTTCTGCACTACAAGCTGCTGCTGCCTGCCTCATAAATGTTTCATCGAGTACTCGACGACTGGCCGTTGTCACTTGCCACCGACATTCGACACAATTCATTCGCATACATATATGTAGGTACCTACATCGTTATTGAAACCGATTTTTTCTCAAAACCTTGTTTTAATGTGGGGCAGTGAAGGAATGGATTTTACAAGATAAAAATTGCTTAAAGCAAAATGGATTTAACAGGAAGTAAGTTGGTAGGCCAATTCCGTTTCCTAATTGCACACTAGAACCTTTCAAAATTCTACAAGCTAGAACGAACTGGTATCAGGTACATAGCCGTTTTTCTCAGCTTTCAGAGATCGTACAATAAAATTCGGGCAGTAATTTTTCAGATCTTGTGTTTGTAGTTTTTTTTTTCAAAAGTAAAGACAAACTGAAAATTCGGATGACAATAGCCGTGTTTCTTTGCACGCGGATATTAGGGATAATTTGAAATTTGCATGTAAAATACAACAACTACTTATCCTATATACGCTAACTTTAGCGGTGATAGCTATCGCCGCTAAGTCCTTTAGCGGGGATAAACAGTGCTTCCAAAACCAATTTTCTTCGTTTCTGATGAATTGTAGCGATGAATTTTTCTGGAAATGTCAAAGTTTGACATACCGTCGACCACTGACACATCCCCCCGAATACTTTGTTCGTGATTTTATTATTATTATTATTTTTTTTTTTTAAATTTAGTAAATCTGTCAATGTGAAACTGTTTTTTTACAATTTTACAATATGTTTGGCATTAATTTCAACTGTCGGAAATTAATATTTTTGAATTTCACGATTTTCAATACAAATTTCTTAACTCAAATTACAGCTGTGTCACTAATAAACGTCATAGGCGCATATGTGCTGCCAAGTTTTTTTTGATGAATTCTTAAGCGGCGATGGCGTTTTTTTAATGCCATGCCTATATCCGCGTGCAAAGAAACACGGCTAATATAGTCAAAAGGCAATATCAGTCATAATTTAAAAAGGTGTCGTGACAACAGGCGCTTTGCGTCATAACGCCCTATTTTACAATTCAATGGTATCGGGGGGTGATATAATGTCCATGGATCTTATGTCCATTTGGCACTACCTAGCCCAACCTCGCACCTACTCCAAATCCAACAATGCCCTCAAGCAGGGGGACAACATGCCCCTCATGCACATTGCATTGTTTAATGGGATCTACCATAAATATCACAAGTAGAACCCATAACAGTGGACACCATGACAACGCCGCGTGGCGACGGCCTAACCATTCAATTATTAGAATACATATATCATTTTTGTGAGTCGAAGAGTTTTACCCGCGGAGCGGCCCACCCAAGTACTGTTATCTGTTGTACTATTTCATACCTTATCATCACTACCAGCTTTGAAGCACCCCTCGTAGCGGCGCCGAAGAACCTGCGTGTGAGGCCAAAGGTCGGCCGCCTTTTATTTCAAAATATGGCCTTATGTCACCGCACCGGCTTAAGGTTCTTGGATCACACAATTGCAACAATACCAGTACTTCATTGGCCTCAGTGCAAACCCAACAAACGGACCAGTATTCAAAATTTTTTTCTGTGTGATAAGATAACACACTTGCGCACTGGCTCGATGGTTAGTGTGTCGGACTACTAATTGAAAGGTCCCCGGTTCAATTCCCGCCGGGGCCAAGTAACATCTTGAGTTTTTTTCCACTGCCCCCACCTCTTGCGAATGTCTGACAAACATCCAAGAGTATCAATTGCCATTCTGACCGACCGAAGGTCGATTTCTAGCCGAAGCCAAAGCCGAATGTTCGGCTAAACAATAACCTTCGGCCGAAGCCGAAGCCGTAGCCGAAGATGAAGCTTTAATAACTTAAAGAATTTCCGTTTAAGATTGACTAAACGTGAAAAAAATAATGATTTTTTGAAAGTTTTTCTTGCCAAATGGTTCTCAATATTTCGTCGCTTGAAAAGCAAACTGACATAAGTCAAAATTTATACATTTTCAGAAAAGGTATTTGAAGTTTTTCATAACTTAAAAAAAACATTTTAGATTTGAATTTCAATGAACATCAAAAAGTTGTAAAGTAAAAAAGTATTATTTTGTTCTTCTTTCAATTTTGACTTATGTCGTTTTACATCCAAATTGCTACTAATTTTAAAAAAAGTGTGAAAAAGTGTCGTTTTGTTTTGGTCGATAATAATATTATATAAAATAAAACCTAGCTTATTGGTAAAATGACAGTTCTTAAAGTAATCAAAAGAACTTTGAAGTTCATCAACTTGTTTTGTTCCAAGGTAAAATGAAATAACCCGAAAAGTGTCACTTTTCAAGAAACTTATTTATCACGACTTCATAATTTTTTTAGAAGCAAAGTGTTACAAATGAAAAAAAGTCATTTAGCTGGGAAAACAACAGGGATTATTCCTTAAATTCAAAACGACACTTGTGCCCTCATGCTGTCAGTTTAAGAGTTATAGTTATGACGATTTGATAGAAAAATTTAATTTTTTTTGCGATTCGTTTTTTGTGACTCAAAATCGTCAGATTTTGACTTATGTCAGTTTGCTTTTCCAGCGACGATTTGTCGTGGTCTGTTTTTTTGGTAATACACTAGCAAGAGACAATCCTTTTTTACATATTTTACAAATTGCTTTATCATTGTTTTTAGGAAAATATTCCCAGAGAGGCTTTTGTCCCAAAGATGTCATCATGTACATACCTACCTAAAAGGAAAATAAAATAAAATTAAAATACAAAAATCGCCAAAACTAAGCTGTATTTTGCACTCGATTTAATAGCGGATAAACAGTTTTCCGAAGCCGCATGTTTTGCCGAAGGTGATATTTTTAGAAGGTGGCCGAAGCCGAATCCGAAACCGGACACTAAATTGTCATGAGAAGATTCTCAAATTTGCCGTTCGGATTCGGCGTAAAATTGTAGGTCCCTTCCACTTCGCAAAGAAAGTGGTTGGAGATGTTGGTTTTAGGCCCTCTATGGGCCTAATACTCGTATTTATTTTTTATAACACACTTGCACTTAGGCTGCTAAGCTTTTTATACCCTATTCTAAGGGTATATTAATTTTGACGCATAGTTTGTAACATACCTTAATATTGCCCGTAGACCCCAAAAAGTTACTATATTTATGATCAGCATCGATAGTAATGTCGATCTAGCCATGTCCGTCCGTCCGTCCGTCCGTCGGCAAAAATTAGGCCTTTAAACTGGACCTAGAAAGCTGAAATTTTAACCATATACTCTCTAGGGTCCCGAAATAATCAAGTTTACGAATTTTTGAAATCCGCCCACAGACACGCCCACAAACTCAAAAAAACTAAATTTTGAAAAAAATCGAATTTTGAGCTAGAAAGCTGAAATTTTTTATATATGATCTATGAACTGCTCGGGATAAAAAAATTTCAAAATCCGCCCACTGACACGCCCACAAATAAATAAAACAATTTTTTTGAAAATCCAAAGTTTGAGCTAGGGAGCTGAAATTTATAATATATACTCTCTATGGGCCCTTTATGCTCATGTGTAGATATTTTCAAAATCCGCCCATTGACACGCCCACAATTATTATTTTTTTTTTTTTTTTTGAAAATTCAAAGTTTGAGCTAGGGAGCTGAAATTAATAATATATACTCTCTAGGGGCCCTTTATTTTCATGTGTTATTTTTTTTAATCCGCTTACTGACACGCCAATTAAATAAAACAATTTTATTGAAACACCCAAGTTTGAGCTAGGGAGCGTTTTTTTTGATAAAATCCTTTAAATGTTATATAACAAAATATGTAGAGCGTTCTTAACAATTCAACCATACTTAGACTTTTGTCACGCCCACTTATGAGGGATAGGAATAAGAATAGGGTATCCAACAGTTCGCCCAAGCGGACTGTAGCCCGTCCCTATGTTTTTCTCTTTCTCTCATCTAAGACACAGTGCAGGCCTATTGTCTGTATCATACTGTAGGAGCAAGAGAGAGAGCAGTCCACGCGCACGTTTTCTTTCTCTCTTCCCCTCATAGCCAGTGCATGAAATATATTATATACATATATCTCAGTCAGTAGCTAGTTCGTTTGAGAGTGATTAATTTGTAATTTCATTTCGTTCTTGAACAATTTTATAAATTAATATTTTTTTCGATATTCAATACATTAAATATTCTACGTTTAAAGTGAATAAAATTGTAAATTCATTTTGAAGTTCATATTTTGTGAATTTTCGGGTGAATAATAACAAATTATGGCAGGATGTGACACAGACTCTGAATATGAGAGCGGTGCTCCTGGACCATCAACTAAGAAGAAATTACGTACGGAAATTGTGCAAAAAAAGTGTGTGCCAACAAGGCAAGATTTTAAACCTAGTGAGACCCAATCAACTGATAATGAATCACGAAGGTGAGTGCGTATCTCATACTATAGTCCATCCGTATCTCATACTATAGCAAGAGCAGCAGCAAGATGATTTTTTATGTAAAATGACACATTGCTTACTGCATGTCAATTCTTGATGGAAGTTGTTTCTATTTCTAATCTTGATGCACCGATTGTAGTAGAACAGCACAATTTGGTACAACTTTTCCGGCTTGACGTTTAGTGTTGTGAAATTCTATGACAATACCTAACATCTTAGTCTGCTTGGTCGTTCAGTGATTTTTAGGTCCGGCACAAAGCATACTTAATGAAGGCAAGTTCTTACTGCACATATGTTTCACGTGCGTTTACGCATGCATTACTGCATGCGTCCCTCCTGAACATGTGTTTCAGCCAAAAGGCAGCACCAAGTATGTTGGGTTATAAATTCTCTCACTGGAGAGTTGCTCTTGAGAACAAATTTGTTGTGTATTCCTTTTTCTCCTTTAGCACTGTGTTTGACTCCTCTTTGTTCAACATCAGCTTTTTCATCAAACAATTAAACGCTTTTCTTCTACTGAAATTAATTTTCTCTCATTGCCTTTATGTGTTTATGACAGGTGAGTTTTAGTTAAGATACATTTCTTTTTTTGTGTGAAAATTTATTAGACTTGGCAGATTGTGATGCATAACTTATAAAAACATAGGGACGGGCTACAGTCCGCTTGGGCGAACTGTTGGATACCCTATTCTTATTCCTATCCCTCATAAGTGGGCGTGACAAAAGTCCAAGTATGGTTAAATTGTTAAGAACGCTCTACATATTTTGTTATATAACATTTAAAGGATTTTATCAAAAAAAAACGCTCCCTAGCTCAAACTTGGGTGTTTCAATAAAATTGTTTTATTTAATTGTGGGCGTGTCAGTAGGCGGATTTAAAAAAAAAATAACACATGAGCATAAAGGGCCCCTAGAGAGTATATATTATAAATTTCAGCTCCCTAGCTCAAACTTTGGATTTTCAAAAAAATTGTTTTATTTATTTGTGGGCGTGTCAGTGGGCGGATTTTGAAAATATTTATACATGAGCTTAAAGGGCCCCTAGAGAGTATATATTATAAATTTCAGATCCCTAGCTCAAACTTTGGAATTTCAAAAAAATTGTTTTATTTATTTGTGGGCGTGTCAGTGGGCGGATTTTGAAAATATTTATACATGAGCTTAAAGGGCCCCTAGAGAGTATATATTAAAAATTTCAGCTCCCTAGCTCAAATTTTGGTTTTTCAATAAAATTGTTTTATTTTTTTGTGGGCGTGGCAGTGGGCGGATTTTGAAAATTTTATATCCCGAGCAGTTTTAGGAGTCATAGATCATATATAAAAAATTTCAGCTTCCTAGCTCAAAATTCGATTTTTTCCAAAATTTTGTTTTTTTGAGTTTGTGGGCGTGTCTGTGGGCGGATTTCAAAAATTCGTAAACTTGATTATTTCGGGACCCTAGAGAGTATATGGTTAAAATTTCAGCTCTCTAGGTCCAGTTTAAAGGCCTAATTTTTGCCGACGGACGGACGGACGGACGGACGGACGGACGGACGGACATGGCTAGATCGACATTACTATCGATGCTGATCATAAATATAGTAACTTTTAGGGGTCTACGGGCAATATTAAGGTATGTTACAAACTATGCGTCAAAATTAATATACCCCTAGAATAGGGTATAAAAATCTAGTGATTGCCATAAAATTATTAAAAATAGTAAAAAGTTTTTATTTGTTAACAGAAAACATAAGTTAGTTCAAAACTGCTTGTTTAAATTGCTTTCTTTAATGACTGAGATGTAAGTTACTTCGGTGCAATATTTTTGGAAATGGCATTTTAAGTGAGGATTGCTGCTTCACTAATTTTCTTCTAGACGAAGCAAATGATTTAAGTCAGCTGACTTTTCTTCACAAAAAAAAAGTTACATGCAAAAGGAAGGTTTTTTACTCATTTTAAGGAATCGCTGTATACTAAATTTTCAAATTCTCCTAGTTTTTTTAAAAAAAAAACCTTAGGTAATACTTTTCTAGCTCAATCATTTCGGGGCCACGATGAAAAACCCGGCTCCGATAATCGTGGAAACTATTTTGAAACTGTGCAAGTGCTGAAAATCTCTGCTTGTAGAGATGTCAGAAGTAGAGTTTCTTTTGTTAACGTTTGCAGGTTATTCATTTTTTATTTGGCTACCCTTTTTTAAGTTTTCACGCCACAGCACTACAGGGTACATAGTCGCAATAAAACATGACACTACTTTTGAAGTAATTTTCGTTGTAATTAAATGTCTGAAATAGGCCGGTGTGGATCAGATACTCACTTCCGCAAAACATATATGTACCCATATAACAGGTGCTGGTTAGACGGAAGTTTGCTCCTTGCTTATGGTGGTCCACTTCTATGGTCAGCGAAGGTTAACTATTGCATTTTGATGTTCGCCACTTTTCCCTCAATCAGATGATCAAGGCTTTTATTAGTTTATTAGTGTTCGCATAAAGTCCAGTAAGCAAAAATTACAAAAAAATCTTATTCTTTCTAAAAGTAGGTAGATCCAAATAAAGTTTCTTAACGTAGAACGATATTTTCCTTAGAACATGCCCGAAAACATGTCCCAATACTTTGGGAAATTACCAATGTATCGAACATTAAGTCGGAAACACCCTGTTTAATTACAGGAAAGGGGATTAAAAGGGATTGCAATAAATAGTAATGAATATAGACTCTTCTCTGTTGTCTTTGATTATATATTAATGTCCTTGCTCTCTTTGGCCGTTGGTTTCTTGTTATCTTAGCTCCACCTATAACAGATTCTTTGGTTGTCTATCAAATGCTTTTTCCATCTACACCAACAGGATATGCAAATTCTTAAAATTCACGATATTTAGTTCTTTGTATTTCCTTTACAGCGAGGTTCTGCGAGGACTGCTTCTTTTTTACGATTTTGACGCTTTTGTTATTAATTTGACCGTCTTTTTACGACACCGGTGATCTCCAGTCGTGTCAAGCCACGATTTTGCAAGCACAATCACGGAGAGTTTCAAGATGTCAGATACGTCGCTAGGCTTACCTGGATGTTAAAATTAGTGTGACGTGATATGTCATCTTTATAATCTCATTTTAGAACAAGCGCTTCTTTGGGGGCGCTGCCTTAGTCCATCCCTACATGATAAATTTAAAGATTTTTAGTTAAGTTAGAGATATGTATATCCTTTTGCCAATTAGTTATGCGAAGTTTTGTTAGTCATTTGTGAAATGCAAGCAATCATTTGTGACGACATCTTCACGAATTGCCAATTGGCAACCAATCAATCCTCTCAGGCAGGTTTTCCTTCCAAGTTCCTTTGATTTCTCTCTGTTGCAAGTATCACAACGCTAATTGAAAGGAGGAACAAAAATACTGCTTCAAAAGAACTCTAGTTGTATTGTTCTTATTTTAGTTAAACTATCGGTTAGGTGTATTGCTTTCATAGTAAATGTGGTGAAAGCATCCCCATAGGCATGTGTTTTTCTGAGAACATAATTCGCACTTCCCTTGCAATATGCTGTATATCCTTTCAGCAAACAAGAACTAAGTACCGACACGACAACACTTTGATACAGCTAAACACCAACGAAAGAGATATCTCTGTTATAATTTATGGAATACACAGAAAATCATTGGCCATCTCAAAAAAAAAAACGCACCCATGTAAGAATGCCATGCACAACAGGATGGAACGGATAAAACCATTCATAAAGTTTGGTGTTATGCTTTTTGACTCGTCACAGCTCATCAAGACCAGCAGTGGTCGACGACAACAAAAAAAAAGTTATGCTACGTTCACTAATATTTATGTATTCTATCTAACGTGATCACCGCAGCATGGAAACCTGAAATTTTTTCTTACAAATATATATACGCAAGTAAGCCCTGGAAAGCAGTTAGAAACTCCCAAAACTCCCAAAACAAAAATGTATCAGTGGGTATACCTATATAAACGTCGGTTAACATTTTTCCTCGGTGGAACAAAAATCTAGACTAGCCCCACAAAGAAAAAGGGCTCAACAGGATCCCGGACACCATACTGGTATGAGCATTTCCCGAATGGATAACACATTGCTTTGTGCAAGCAAAAATTTGCTCTCAGATTTGTGTTTCTCCGAGTGTTGCTTTCCGGTTGGGTACTGTGGTATATTGTTTTCCATTCATTTTCATCTATTGTTCAAAGGATAAAGGATCTCTATATAGCGCACATGTGTTAAACTCACCTTGGTACAGATCTAATTAATGTTTAACAATTCGTTCCGCATCGAAATCATGCACATGAACATGTGAATTAAGAGGTTTAGAGCTAAGGTAATAAATTTCCAAAGAACTCACAGAAATAATATAGCGAGTTAGTAAATGGGAGGATGGCTGGGGATATCTCGTCTCCTGCTCCTACATGTCCTGGGTTTTGTGTATCGTATGACTTAGTTTCGTTCAGGAGAAAACTATTCAATAATTGATTAAAATACTAATTGAGGTTCATACATGTTGGATGTCCGCATGTGTTCAATAACTTTTAAGAAATTCGAATGTTTAAATGTTCGAATCTGTCAATCTTTTTAGACATTCAAACCAACGTGCATCGGCATCTCTCCTTTTCCTCTCACCCTAATTTCCTTAACGCCCGCGCTGTGTAGCTAATACATTATAAGGGTCCCAACAAATCCCTTTAGTGCGCGCTAATTATAAAAAAAAAAAAAAAAAAAAAATGCATTATATCGCTCTTTTAACACAGCATTATTATCTAATACCGGACCGGAAAACACAAACGATTGGCTGCTTAGAATAAACTTTACTTTGAATTGAAAGATGGACTCACTGGCAAGGATATTTTAATCTACATTAGGTATTCAATTCAGTAAGGGGTGCATCAGAGATTTTATGGAGAGAGGGAGACGGACAATATGCATTGAAGTGACGTACGGGAGTAATAATAAGTTTATTACTTTTTAGCTTCATAAATGCTTGCGGACTAGATTCACTCGTGATTGAGTGAACTCTGAGAAAGGTGAAAAAATTAACATTTTGTCAATGTATGGCAAACAAGTAAGTTTGGTAAAAAGGACACGAATTAGAATTGAAATAGAATTTTCGTGACACGAAAAGTTAACACTAAAGTCTGTAAACGACTTGCACAAGTTCATAAATGCATCGGGATGGATTGCAAGCCCACTGGGATTTGCATAGGTTTTTCATTAGTTCCAAAAAATGGGAATCATAGCCTTAAGGGTATTACCAATGGACATTGATCTTAGTGTGACGGGCGCAGGATTATCTTGCCCTTAACTGCACGACTGGATTGTTCGAAAACTTTCTCGCTTTTATAAGCATTGGTTTCAAGTCACATTTTTCATGACCCATTTTTTAAAAAAACATAATAAGAAATTTAATTATTGTCCATTCAGCGGAGGCCAGAAATACATAATATAAGTATAGTCGGATTTTTTAGGGGTTTGACGTTTAAGTATGCAAAACATACCTACCAACATAATTACGATTAATATACGTAAGCGATTTTATGAAAGATAAAAAAATTCAAAGCCAAATACACCTAATGGTGTTCTTGTTTGAAATTTTTGGCACATAATAGATGTCATGTCGTTGATTTTGTACGTGTTTCGACGTGAAGGCAAAGATTATTTTTTAAACTGACAAAAATTAGGCGCGATCACATCAAATTTATACCTGGACGCCTAGGCCTATAATTTACAATTGAACCAGACACAATTTGCATGACATTGTGATGTTATGGATGACTATTGATTTGTCACACACTGTCGATCACAAGAATGAGGCCATATATTTTGCAATCGATTTTCAGTCCTTATACCTGTTTATAATTGTATACCCGCAAACTTTTACTACCTGTGAACAGGTACATATTTTCCAACAGTAAGTCATAAAATTAAAGGGTAAACTTCTTCGACCGCTGGAATTTTCCAAGTTCAAACAATGAACTACTTAAAAAGCCACATACAAAATCTTTGAAAAAAAGGAAAAAAATAATAAAATGTTTAAATTTTATGGTATTAAAACATTTATTTATTATGTTTTTCTACATTAATAATGAGTATGCCCGCCATTTTTCGATATGACCTCTATAAGACGGTTTGGAATAGAATCCTACAGTTTTTCTTAAATAATTAAGAGAAATTTGGGCCTAGGCATCACTAATAGCTTCGATTAAAGTGTCCCTGTCTTCAAAAGCCCAAACATTTTAGATTATGTTTAAGTCCGGTGAATAGGGCGGCCATGGCAAAAGTTCCACGTCTTCTGATTAAAACCAACTTCTAACAACCCTGGAAGTGTCGATAGGGGCATTGTCTTGTTCGAATATCTAAGACAGTGGTCCGAAAATGTTTTTCACTTTTGGAAATGATCGTTCCAGCAAACATTTGTAGTTGTTTCCGTTCATTGTTGTGGACAAAAACTCCAACTCGATTGTGCCATAGTTGGTAAAAGCTCCCCACACCATTACACCTGATGTACGGATGTGATATCTTGCCAAAATAAGATCCTCCTTTCTTAGATCATGGAAATACAAAATTGTAACCATCGGGGCTGTCAAGGTTAAACTTGTTTTCATCCGAAAAGACAACGCGTTTGCATTCACTGCTGCAAGCCTCAAAACAGGTTTCTTTTTAAGTTTTCTTCTCTGTATAGTACCACTTTTTCGTATTATCCTTCGAACCGTTGCTATACTGGCTGATACTCCGCTGGTGGCCCTTATTTTAGTCACTGGTAGAGTAGAATTTGAGGCAAGCCGTAAACTAACTCGCAATGTTGTTGCTTCTGCCGTGCGTCCTTTTTGATTTTTCCCATATTCCTGTGGATCCGCAAGATAACTGTTCACATCAGTCTTACTTCAATTTAGCCTCCTTGCGATTTCTTGGGCTGAGAGTCCTAACTCCTTGAAAGCATCTATTTTCCTCTTTCTGTCGCCGTCAAAGAATTTCCGGAACCCATTTTTTTACCTAAATAAAAAAAGTTCCTTTCAACGCTTTTTACAATATTCTTAACAAAACTTTTAACAAAAATCGCTGATGTGAACTCCTGCAACGAAAAATTGGCCTCGTCCCAGTGCGCATCTTTTTATGCGCTTTTCAAGTAGTTCATTGTTTGATCTTGGGAAATTCCAACGGTCGTTTCTTATTTACCCTTTAATTTTATGACTTACTGTTGGGAAAATATGTACCTGTTCACAGGTAGTAAAAGTTTCTGGGTATAAAATTTGCAACAGGTATAAAGACTAAAAATCGATTGCAAATGTATGGCCTCATCCTTGTGATCGCCAGTGTATGATTACTTTGATCTCAATGTTTCTATTTTTTTTTTTTTTTTTTTTTTTTTTTACGCTGGGAGGTAGTAATCTTCCAAAGACGAAACCGAGCCCGTACTCAGTAACAGTGTGGTGATTTCTACCCACTAACCCCTTCTCCCGTCTTCCCGTTTTCCCTGCGGTACAACCTTCTTGGTATTTCATTGATGCAGGGCGGGGATTAGCCAGCTTTCCAATTATTGCACCTAGTAGTTAAACCAATCAGCAATTTGTCTTTCTAATTTTACAATTCATATTCTAAGTATTTGTCCATAGAGGATTTAATACTGTTTTTGTTTTATTTTTCGAGCTATGTAGCTAGTTCAAAAGGTTTAATTCTTCTTAACCTCCTAGTCATATTGCTAGTATTTAATAGTTCCTTCATTTCTGAGCTGACGTGATTGAGAAGCCTAAGTTTATGTCTATTAGCTACTTTTTTGACTTCATCTTCAATCATTTCTATTTCTAGATCTCTATGCAGATCAGCGTTTCTTATGTACCATGGTGCATTTACTATATTCCGTAGAACTTTGTTTTGAAATGTTTGAATTTTCTGTAGATTTGTTTTGCATGTGCATGCCCATAGCTGGAGCCCGTAGGTCCATACTGGCTTTAGAATTTGCTTATAAAGTAGTAATTTATTGTAATTTGACAAACAAGAGTATTTCCCTATAAGCCAATACATTTTACTGTAGCGCATATTTAGTTCTTCTCTTTTTTTCTTTACATGTGCTTTCCAGCGCAGTTTTGCGTCTAGTGTCATGCCTAGATATTTGGCTGTGTTTGCGTAATCTACTTCTTTATCATTTATGAACACTGGTATGTGCTGAACATTTTTATTTGTAAAATTTAATGGACCGATTTTAGGTCATTTAGTTTAATTTGCCAATTTTTTGTCCATTTTGTTATATTGTTCACTGCCTTCTGTAGTTTTTTTGTCGCTACTTCAACTGTTTCTCCCACAGCAAGTACAGCAGTATCATCTGCAAATGTTGCCACAGTTGTTTCATCACTGTTCGGCAAGTCGCTAGTAAATAAGAGATATAATACAGGACCTAACACACTTCCTTGTGGTACACCAGCTTTTATTTCTCTTAATGTGGAGTAGTCATTTCCTTGCTTAATTCTAAAGAATCTCTCTAATATATAGGACTCTAAAATTTCTGAAAATTGTTTTGGCAGATGCTTTTGCAATTTGTAGATCAGTCCTTTGTGCCATACTTTGTCGAAAGCTTGTGCTACATCGAGAAATATAGTAGAGCATATGTTTTTTTCTTCAAATGCTTTTTCGATTTTATCTGTTATTCTATGCACCTGATCGATCGTGGAGTGTTCATTTCTAAAACCAAATTGATGGTTTGGGATTAGCGATTTTTCTTCGATTATTTTGTTCAGACGTTTAATCAACATCTTTTCAAATAACTTGGACAACATAGGTAGTATAGATATGGGGCGATAGGAGGTGACTTCACTAGGCGGTTTGCCTGGTTTTGGTATCATAATCACCTCCGCGACTTTCCACATGCTAGGTACATACCTTATCCTGAATACAGCATTTATGATCTGTGCTAGTTTCTTTAGGCCTTTTTTTGGGAATTGTTTAAGGATTTCCCCTGATATTAAATCAAATCCCGGGGCTTTTTTAGTACTGATGCCTTTTTTTATTTCATTGGCAATTTCTTTAGCCGTTACCGGTTGGATGTGACTTTCGTCTTCGCACAATTCTACGCTTTCTTGACAGTCTTTATCTTCATATGGTTGAAAGACGCCTTCAAGATATTCAGCAAAGAAATTAGCTTTTTCTTGGTTGTTTTTTGCCCAGTTACCTTCACTGTTTTTAACTGGTGGAATGTGAGCAATTGGCCTTTTCATTTTCTTTGTTGCCTTCCAGAGTGAGTACTCGGTATTAGCATCATTTGTAAGATTGGTAATGTATTTTTTAAGAGACTCATTTTTAAATTCTCTTATCGATCTTTTAAGCTGGGTGTTTAGATTATTTAGTATTGTTTTGTCTCTGGGCGCTCTTGTTTGTTGCCAACGTTTTCTAGCTCGTCTCTTTTCCGTAATTATATCACATATTACTTTTGGATAAGAGTTTTGTTGGATTTTAGTTTTCGTTTTAGGTGTTGCAGCCCATGTAGCTCTTTGGATATTGACAGTTAATATTTGAACAGCATCTTCTAATTGATCTTCTGTTTCTATTGTTTCTAAGAGCTGAATACTATCCTCTAGATGCTGTCTGAAGTAGCTCCAATCAGTCAGCTTATTTCCTAGCCTTGCGCTATTTTCTTTAACAGTGATTTTATCGCCAAGTGTTAAAAGTATTGTGGAGTGATCTGAGTCAAGATCTGGTCCTTCTTCTACCTTCATATTGTTAGTCGAGATATTCTTTGTTACGAAGAAGTCGACAAGATCAGGGATTTTGTTTCTATCTGTTGGCCAATACGTAGGTTTTCCCGTTCAGTGATACTTGCCGTTAATTTCGTTTATTGCTTCATAAAGTTCTCTTCCTCTTTGTTGTTGTTGTTCTATGTTTCTATTTGAAGAAAATAAAATTAAGAAATTTCATGGAAAATCTGAGTAGGATAATTGGTTCTTCAACTTATTGTCATATATATATACAGTGGCCGAAATAAGTATAAAGACAGTAATTCTCAAACTCTTCAATTTGGCTTGTAGGCTTAGCGCCTAAATATATGCAACAAAATTGTTCAATAAATGTTTGGAGAATTAATTTTCTCTTAACTCCAAAAAAAAATTGTACCGTTATCGGTCATATCGTGTTAGAAAGAGACTGATTTGTCTTTTCTAATAAAAAAATTGTGAAAAAGTTGCGAAATAAGTATAAAGACACTTCGGTTATCCAAAAGTATTCCAATTTTATAGCAATTTTTTTTAAATAAAAAGAGTGAAAAACAATAAAAGGTAAATTGTTTCGCTTGTTGGCACAAAAATTGTTATCAATAAATTGTTATCATTAAACTATTAAGCCATGCCTCGCGGAACTCATTTGACGACAGTAGAAAGGGCAATTATTACGACTCATAAGGAGCACGGCTTATCCAACCGATCCATTGCCAGGAAAATTGGACGATCTCTTTCCGTCGTATGTAATTTTTTAAATTTGGGCCAAAATTATAGCACTGCAAGAAGATCTGGTCGACCAAGCCTCTTGACCTCACGCAACAAAAAAAACGATTTACCACGAAGCAAGGCGTAATAAGCTGAATGCTGGCCAGATAAAGCGCAAGTTGGATCTCCCAGTGACGGTAAGAAGAGTGGAGCAAGTGTTGAAGGCAAATCATAACCTTCGTTACACGAAAATGACGAAAAAACCCAACCTGCAACAGCATCATAAAGAAGCAAGGTTAAGATTTGCAAGAAGTCACATGGCTTGGACCAGGGAGTGGGAATCCGTTATTTTTAGTGATGAAAAGAAATTTAATTTGGATGGTCCGGACGGTTTTAGCTTTTATTGGCGTGATTTGAGGGACGAAAAAGCAATAAAAATGAGTCGGCCGATGTTCGTTCAACCTAGAATGAATGGTGAAAAATACAGGGAGATGTTGGAATATGCTTTGGATGCATTTGGAGACATTCCAGCGGGTGAAAATTTTATTTTTCAACAGGACAATGCTCCTATTCATAATGCCAGTACGGTCCGCGAATGGTTTGAAAGGAGTCAAATTCAGTGTTTACCATGGCCTTCGTGTAGTCCTGACCTTAACCCAATCGAAAATTTGTGGGGTATTATGGCAAGAAACCTTTATTCAAATGGGAAGCAGTACAGAAATCTGGAAGAGCTTAAAAGAGGAATAACACAGACATGGTCTGAGATCACCGAAGAAGTCCTACAAAACTTGATAAATTCTATGCCTAATAGAATTTTCCAAGTTATTGAAAATCAAGGAGGTTGTACAAAGTACTAACTTTCAGGTTGATAGGTACAACCAAAAAATTCGGTGTTTAAATGCTCTTAAATATTGACTGTCTTTATACTTATTTCGCAGGAAAATTAAACGTTTTTGGAATTCCCTAAAGGTGAACCTCAAAAACTAGCCTTTGTGGTGATAAATATTTTCTTTTTTCGTTTCATTATTTACTGAATAAAATAAACTTACTATCTACGATAAAATAAACTTATAATTTCTATTATTTTTGTACTTAAATCCAACCGAGCATTGAAGTTGAGTGTGTCTTTATACTTATTTCGGTCACTGTATATATAGCCGTGCTTTAAAAGTACCGTTGTTTAAGTCATTTTGTTAAAACTGAGAATGGGCGCATTCAATTTGCAAAGCAACTACTAGTCCCTACTATTTTCCCTTTCCTCATTGATCAAATAACTCACGTGAACTCGCAGTTACCTTGCAAATTGAACGCGCCGAATCTCATTTTTTCACTTCACTCCAAGTATTTCAAATACTAATGCAGATCAAAATCGTTAACTCGGTTTATGAAAAAAGTGAAGATATTGAAAATGTTTTAATAAAAGAATGATTAAAAAGTATTTCAAAATTTTCAATATACAAATTTCTTTCAAATGGTAGTATCACTTGGTTGGATAGAAAAATCCCTACACTACAAAGAATACACCTTGGCTACCTTCCTAGACATAGAAGGAGCCTTTAACAATGTACACACTGAAGCAATTCTAGAGTCCCTGAGGGAGCTGGGAATAGCAATCCATCTAAGTCAATGGATTGTTTCCATGCTCAGCACTAGAATCATTCAAGCAGCTTTAGGAAATAGCAATATAACCAAATATGCCAGGAGGGGAACACCTCAAGGAGGAGTCATCTCACCCCTACTCTGGCTCCTAGTAATGAACAAAATCCTCATAAGTTTAGACAGAGTAGGAATCAAAGTAGTCGGGTATGCGGACGATATGGTGATATTGGTGTCAGGAATGCTTCCCTCCGTGATTAGTGAAATCATGGAGAATGCTCTAAGCAAAGTTAGCACTTGGGCAAAAAAGTGCGGTCTGGGAGTCAACCCGGGGAAAACTGTGCTGATGCTCTTCACCACCAAAACCAACATACCTGACTTTACGCTTCCTCGCCTAAACGGCACACCTCTACCCCTTTCAACCAGTGCCAGGTATTTAGGAATTATCCTAGATCCTAAACTCAACTGGAAAATAAACATAGAACAACGGGTAAAGAAGGCATGTATAGCCTTTTATGCCTGCAGCAGAACCTTCGGAAAAAAGTGGGGCCTGCAACCAAAATTGACCCTGTGGATGTACACAGCCGTGGTACGACCAATCCTCACGTATGGGTCAATAGTATGGTGGCCGGCTCTAAAGAAAAAGTGCAATATTACCAAACTTAATAAGGTACAAAGAACGGCATGCATAGGAACAACGGGAGCTCTACGGTCAACACTGTCAGACGGACTCACAGTCTTACTGCATCTTTTACCTCTTGATCTACATATAACAAACATCACAGCACACAGCGCGATCAGACTCAGAGAGTCTGGCTGCTGGACTGCAAAGCCCTACGGCCACAGTAGTATTCTAGACTCTCTACCTAGAAAACTAGTTCCCCCTTCAACAGACTACACCATTCCCCGAATGGCAAAATGGAGAAGTGACAAGGGATTTCGATCAAACAATCTACACTGACGGTTCAAAAATGGACTGCGGCGTGGGTGCGGGAGTTTTTTCGGAATCCTTAAACATCGCAAAATCATACAGACTTCTGCAAGCGTGGTTCCAGGTGGAGCTACTGGCTATCCGTGAAGCCTGTCGCCAGATCAAACTTCACTCAAATATAACACCGAGGCTAAGGATCGCCATACTTATTGACAGCCAGGCTGCCATTAAAGCGATCGCTTCGGTCACTATATCCTCTAAGTTAGTACTAGAATGCCGTAATGAGCTGTCCCTGCTTGATAAGTTCAAGGTTACCCTGATCTGGGTTCCAGGGCACAGTAACGTTTATGGAAACGAACATGCCGACGAACTGGCCAGGCAAGGCTCAGCTCTCCACTGCTCTCTGGCAGAACTAGTCCACATTCCGCTCGGAGCAGTTAAGGCAAACATCACCGCAGAATACCTTAAGAAAGCCAACCTCAGATGGAGCAGGCTGACTGCATGCGTCATATCCAGAAAAACGTGGCCAAACTACAACAAGGCAAAAACAACCGACCTTCTAGGTAGAACCCGAAAAGACATCGCAAGACTTACAGCGATCTTCACGGGACACTGGCCTATAGGTGACCATGCGGCCAAGCTGGGCATCCCATACAATACACACTGCCGCAGTTGCAAAGTGACAACTGAAAAAGAAACCCTAATTCACTTTTTATGTACCTGTCCGGCTTTAGCTAGGACCAGACTACGTACATTGGGAAGCCCTTTCTTCAATACACTTGAGGAAGTCTCCGAGAAAAGTATCAAGGAACTGATAACTTTCCTGAACTCCGCAGGTTGGATTTAGCCTCCCCCACCAATCGATAATACCCAGGTTTACGTGAGTTTGTGGTAACAAAACGGCACTCAGTGCTAATTGGGTTTGTCTTATCAAACCGCCACACCTACCTACCTACCTATCACTTGGTTTGTAAACTTTCTTCTTAATAACTTGACCCGTTTTAGAGATACAAGCATTTTGGTAAAATACCGTATTTCGATTACTTTCGCAAAAACTGAATACGCCATTATCGTAATCTCTCACCTCAATTATTTTATGTTTCAAAAGTAATCAGAATTGTTAGACCCATTTTAAATAAAATCGGGGTTAAAAAAACCGTTGTATGGTAGATACCGTTATTTAAAATGACAGCATAAACAAAATGACCGCGAGTTATAAGCCTAGAAACCCAAATATGAAGTTTGCAGTTAATCCGTCCACCCAACCAACTGTGGCTGGAGCCTCGCCCATAAACGAACCGAAGGACGGAAATGCGGGACACACTTTTTAAGACTTCTCTATAGTCGTTAAATCAGATCTCATACTCACTTTGAGTTCGAAATTTCAGCTCGATTGCAATACCTTGCTCTTTAGTACGTATACTAAAAACAGCCACCAGATGTTGGGGCAACACTCGATCCTTGCCCGAACCTGTTTTATTTTGTTGAGGGGTAGGAGAAGAACCCTTTTTGCTCTGAAAAGGTAAATCTATTACAAGGAAAGAGGTATCCAAATCTTGCTTCAGAGATATTAACTGTTCACATCTTTGACGATGAACAGTGCTGCATTTACGGGGTCGTCATTCAAGAACGAAGATATATGGGTGCTGTCACCAGCAAACCTATAAATGTTACTTTTTGTCGGCTTTATAGAAACGACATAATGGAAAAATGTCGATCCTTGTAGTATTCCTGCATATATCGAAAAGAAAAAGGAGTCTGAATGATAAGGTATTCCATAACAAATTAAGTACATTAGCGATTTCTGCCAAGCTTCTCATGATTCAGTTTACAGATACTCATAAAGATACTCATAGCTTTTAAATAGGCTTGAGCAGGAGGTGGAGCAGTGGAAAACGTCATGTGTTACTGGGGGAGTAAGAGTCTGTCCAACCACTGGAGTCCAAACCACTACGCACCAACAGTAAGGCTAATGGACGATAATTTTGAGACAAACTTTTTTCTTTTTTGGAATAGGTTGATAGCGGACTTGTTCTGTTCTGTCCTGTGTTGCTTCAATGTTTCTTTATTAAAGAAAGTTAATGTTAGATTCGGGTTGTCTTCACTAAACTGGAACATAGCCAATAGTTTGGGGCGCAATCATAGCAATTGCAATATTAAATGAAATACAAAGGAACAAGGTTTGCATTGTACTCGTACGAGTGTTTCCAACAAAAGGTAAGGTGAGGAGACACTAAACAAAAAAAAATCGCTGCCAGGCAGGAGCGCATCAGACACAGTTGCACGAACGACAATGCACTTTCCTTGCTTTTTGCTTGCATAGCTATGTTCGCTTACACTGGTAGTGGTTGGGCTCATTTTTCATGGTGCAGGGAAATAAGTCCACGGGAACTAAGTCCACTGAGGGACTTAGTTCCCACTTAGTGGGAAATAAAACCACTTTCGCGAAGTGGACTTAGTTCCCATGTAAGGTGGGAAATAAATTCCCAAAACTCTGAGTGGTTTTAGTTCCTTTTCATGTGAAGTAAATTCTTACTGTCGACTAAGAACAAAATAAAATTAAAGAGGCAAGTAGGTACTTTGCAATTTTTATTAAAAAAATAGAAATTAACTTCTAACTGAGACAGAGTAATATAGGTACCGTGACCTCGCACCTACTCCAAATCAAACAGTGACCCCAAGCAGGGGGGTTGCAGGGGGGCAGCATGCCCCCCATATGCATTGCACTGTTTATGAGATTAGTTACGAAATCGCAAATAGATTCCATAAATAGTGTAATGCATATGGGGGGGCATGCTACCCCCCTGCAACCCCCCTGCTTGGGGTCACTGTTTGATTTGGAGTAGGTGCGAGGTACGGTTTTGAAACTTTGGCTTTATGTCACCATGATAACCTTAAGAATTTGCTTAAATAGTGTGATAACTAACTGCACTTTGCACAGTTTTTTGTTTAATTCTAAACGTTGGATGTTAGTTCCCTCTGCTTATATTTGAATGTGGACTAAGTTCCCATAAAAAAATGGACTTAGTTCCCAGTTAACATGGGAACTAAGTCCACTTCGCGAAAGTGGTTTTATTTCCCACTAAGTGGGAACTAAGTCCCTCAGTGGACTTAGTTCCCGTGGACTTATTTCCCTGCACCATTTTTTATTATCATTCTGTGGCAAAAAGAAAAACAGTGTTGGATAAAGGTGCAGCCACTTAACTGTTTTAGCTTGAAGCGGACGTCATTGTTTAAGGTGGGTATACTACATCGCGCAAGCAGATCACAATCACAAACGCTAAGTATTAAGCGGCCCTTACACGGTTAATCGAATGACATCAATCACTACCATGGGTTAGTGAAAATGTATCTGTATGAATCACACACATTTGGTGAAGTCTGATTGACGAAAATCAAAGCAAGTCTGATTTTGCATGATGAACGTCATGCTAATTGACATGTGTAAGGGTTGGATTGACATAATTACTTCATTGTGTTTTTTGTCACGGAAGCGAAAACATGACTGGCGCTAGCTAAAAATTGAAGGACGATGAAGAACGAGCATTTGTATCGGAATTAATTGAAACGTATCGGTCATTTGCGAGTTTATGGGATGCCAAAGGGAAAGATTATAGGGGCCGAAACAAAAAATGCAACAATATGAAGTTTTAGTGCAAAAGTATAAAGAAAAGTATCCTGATGCACAAAAAGCGGATGTCATCAGAAAAAAAATACGTTGAAATTGATATTGCAGATATTGCAGCTGTAAATTTTAAATCCTCAAATGAATTCAGTGTAGCAAGATATCTCAATATTGTAAAAAGCCTTTGGTTTACGGAAATCGCTCCACGCATGCATGTATCTTTTTTCATAATCAAAGGAGAAATTATTTTAAGCAATTCCTCGTAAGTGAAGTTATACATTCTCATATAATTTTTATAATCGTCATGTGCAGATATTGTCAATTCCTTCAAAAGATTTTCATGTGTGAACTGATTCCTTTTTTTACCCACTCCTTCATCCAAATTCTCTTTTTTCTCGACATATTTTTTCTTTTTCCTCTTTATGCAATCTGCAAAAGCAATATATGCAATATAATCGTCCGTTTCACTAATCGCACATCCGTACACCTCAAAAACTCACAAAAACTAAAAATTTCACGTCAATCGATTGAAGTGTGTAAGGGGAGCGTCAATCCACACATACACGATGTATGATGTCGACCAATTCACCGTGTAAGGGCCCTTTAGAAGCTGTTAGGGGCGGCTGCAACTGCCGTAATGAACTACATACTTTATGTTGCTTTGGTAACAAATTGTCGGCGAGGTGATTTTTTTAAAGACCAAAAGAATAGAATATCGTAAGGATTTTTTTTTTTGGGACAACAAAAAATGGATTTTGTTTTGGCCTCTAGTATAAAGCAAAATCTTAAATCACGATTGACGTCTTTGTAGAGTGGTATATGGCGTGATGCATATAAGTGACCGGGTATCATTACATTATTGCAGCGATTTATGATATTGCATTCCTTTTTGCCATGCAATTTTTGTGTTAATAGTATTGCACCGACCTATGGAAATCGAAAAACTTTCATTTGACATCATTTATGATTTTTATACCCTATTCTAGGGGTATATTAATTTTGACGCATAGTTTGTAACATACCTTAATATTGCCCGTAGACCCCTAAAAGTTACTATATTTATGATCAGCATCGATAGTAATGTCGATCTAGCCATGTCCGTCCGTCCGTCCGTCCGTCCGTCGGCAAAAATTAGGCCTTTAAACTGGACCTAGAGAGCTGAAATTTTAACCATATACTCTCTAGGGTCCCGAAATAATCAAGTTTACGAATTTTTGAAATCCGCCCACAGACACGCCCACAAACTCAAAAAAACAAAATTTTGGAAAAAATCGAATTTTGAGCTAGGAAGCTGAAATTTTTTATATATGATCTATGACTCCTAAAACTGCTCGGGATATAAAATTTTCAAAATCCGCCCACTGCCACGCCCACAAAAAAATAAAACAATTTTATTGAAAAACCAAAATTTGAGCTAGGGAGCTGAAATTTTTAATATATACTCTCTAGGGGCCCTTTAAGCTCATGTATAAATATTTTCAAAATCCGCCCACTGACACGCCCACAAATAAATAAAACAATTTTTTTGAAAATCCAAAGTTTGAGCTAGGGATCTGAAATTTATAATATATACTCTCTAGGGGCCCTTTAAGCTCATGTATAAATATTTTCAAAATCCGCCCACTGACACGCCCACAAATAAATAAAACAATTTTTTTGAAAATCCAAAGTTTGAGCTAGGGAGCTGAAATTTATAATATATACTCTCTAGGGGCCCTTTATGCTCATGTGTTATTTTTTTTTAAAATCCGCCTACTGACACGCCCACAATTAAATAAAACAATTTTATTGAAACACCCAAGTTTGAGCTAGGGAGCGTTTTTTTTGATAAAATCCTTTAAATGTTATATAACAAAATATGTAGAGCGTTCTTAACAATTTAACCATACTTGGACTTTTGTCACGCCCACTTATGAGGGATAGGAATAAGAATAGGGTATCCAACAGTTCGCCCAAGCGGACTGTAGCCCGTCCCTATGTTTTTTATGTAATTTCGGAAAGAGCTCTAAATTCGTAAGTACGACGTTATAACCTTTTATTTAAAAACTAATTAAGATCTTCTATAAGATTATATATTTTCGTGCAAAAAAAGTATGGTGGATATGATCTTATAAAGGATTTCCCTTTCAGATCCCCTATTTGAAATTTGTGTAGGTCATGCAGCTTTGTTGTTTGACAGCTGTCATGTGTGAACATTAAGGATTTGTCATGGACACACGACGTTTAGAAATTGTGAGAATCCACTACCGAAATTGTGGAATTTTTGCAAAAACGTTCGTGGATTTGTTGGTAACCATAATGTTCCTTTACGAGTGTGGTCCGAGTGGTCACAGTAGTGAAACAATTTCTGGCGATTGGGTCAGTTAAAACCTAGAACCTTTTCGTGTTCGTGCAGCTCGGCCTTATGCAAATATTGCAGCAGATAATGAGAGTGTTGACTAGAATCCTTCCATTTCGATTCGAAATCGTTCTCAGCAATTGAGACTTTCACAAAGCAGCTTACAGCGAATTTGAACTAAACATTTGAATTTGCATGTTTACAAAATTCACTCGACACAACATTTTAAGCTAGTAGGCCATTCGCGGCGCTGAACGTTGGCAGAATGGATCTTACAGCAACATTCGAACTTGACGACTACCTCAACAAACAGAATTGTCGAATTTGGAAGATGAGAATCCACCAAACGTATCATGCATCCACCACTCCATCCACTGTTGGGTGCGCAATTCGGGCTAGCGGTGTGAAGATGAACATTCTTAGAATGCAACTGGCAATGTGGTCAACGTCAACGCCGTTCGTTACCGCGAGATGATCAATTATTTCTTCATCGAAAATTTCGTCAAAAGGACCAACTCTTATTTAAGTAAAAACCATCAGAATTTTTCAAATGAACACTGTATTTTGTATTTGTATTTATTTATCTTAATAATTTGCTGTGCAATAAGAACAACATTCTTTAAGAGTGCACAGTTGACATATGGATATACATGGCGACATATTTTACGTTTATAGAAAAAAAAAATAATAATAATAAAAACAAATGTGGGAACATTTTAATTAGGTAAAACTAAAAATAAAATAAATAATATGGACATTCTCATTAAAAAGAAAAGTTAAGTTACGTTAAACGGGAAAAACATTAATGAAAAGTACTAATATAAGAAAAGACAAAAGATAAAAAAACTCCTGTGCTTGACTTTGGTTCTTATATTAAGGGGAAGTTGATTAAAAAGGCGAATGGCATGAATGAAAAATTGCCTACGTGATATCGTGCAAGTGTAAACATTAGGCCTGATACCACTAAAACAGAGAGACTGAGAGAAAACGATTTTACTATACAGATAAGCCGACCGTTTTTCGTTTAAAATTTTGAATATCATTGCGCAAGCTCTAAAATTTAAAAATTGGTCAAGACTGCATCCTAATATTTGTCGAGAGTGGCTCGATACATGATCGTATCTACGCAGATTGAATACAAATCGTGCGATTGAATTGAAAGCAAGGTTTAGCCTACGCCTGGAGTTAGCATCTGTGCTAGCAAACAACTCACAGCCATACATGATTAGTGGTACGATCAAAGCCTTTACCAATTTGAGTTTGACAGTAGTAGGTAAGATGTCCCGGCAAACTTATAGACCCCGCAGAGCGCCATAAATTTTGGATATCACAGAGTTAATATGGTCACTCCAAGTGAGATTATTGTTGAAAATAATGCCAAGGTTTTTAATCTTACACACCATTTCTACCTGAACACCATTTAATAAAATTGGAGGTAGTCGAGACGAAAGTAAATGCTTATAAATTTGGATAGATTTTGTTTTAGAGGGATTTAGGAGAACAATGTTATCAGAAGACCACCTGACTATAGAAGCGTGGTCCTCGTTCATTCTTTCCACAGCGTCGTCTATCAAACCAATTGGAAAATGAATATAAATTTGAACATCGTCAGCATACATATGAAAACGACAATTTTTAATCACAAGTGGTACGTCATTATTGAACATAGAGAATAACAAAGGACCGATTATTGAGCCTTGGGGCACACCACAGTGAACAGGTAAGGCAGACGATAAGGACTGATTGTGGAAGACGGATTGAACTCTTTTAGTTACGTAAGACAGTATTAACTTTACAGAAAGGTGGGAAAAATTAAAGTTAGACAGAAGTTTATTACAAAGTATATCAGGGCGAACGGAATCGAATGCTTTCGAAAAATCAACTAACGTTACCAGAGTTACTTCATCCTGGTCTATAACTTCCAGTATATCGTCTCTGACTTTAGGCAAAGCGGTTACGCAGCTGTGACTAGAGCGGAAACCAGACTGCATAGGCTTTAACAAGTTTTTTGAGTCAAGATAATGTTTAATTTGAGCACAAATAATTGATTCAAACGCCTTAGATAGAAAAGGTAGGATGGCAATGGGTCGATATTCTGTTCCGTTTCTATTTTTGGGGAATGGAATTATTTTAGCTTGTTTCCAAAGCTGTGGATAGGTGGAAGTCATAAAGATGGTATTGAAAATGGTATTGAAAATATACGTCACATATTTAAGGATATACGGTAAAATATTTTTTAAGAATTTCGGTGAGATGTTGTCCATGCCCACGCTGTCAGATTTTATGGACCGAATCGCCATTTCAACAGTAAACGGATCAACTACATCAAACAGAAGAGCAATGTCAGAGGTATTTACAATGACATTTTCGGATAGGGACAAAGGGACATCAGAAAACATAGGCAATTTGGTAAAAGTCCTATTCAGTTCTTCAATATCGATAACATTATTAGATTGCATGTTAGTATTATTGCACACTCCGATTTTTTTTTATTTGCTTCCAAAGGAAAGACGAAGAACGGTTTGAATTAAATTTATTATCATAATACAAGGACTTAGCTGTTTTAATCATCAGATTTACTCTATTTCTCATCCTTTTAAATAAGGGTCAACATTTGTGGTACTTGAAATCTTCTCCACCGGCGATAGAGGTTATCTCTTGCACTCATCGCGGCTTTAATTTCCACAGAAAGCCAAGGACATGGGCCTTGCTTTGAAACAAATGATTTAATGCGTACATAGCTACTTAGGAAAAAGTTACGTTATAAGTTTATTTAGGATCTCAACTTGGTAATTTACATCTGGTGTACGAAAAACGTTCTCCCAGTTCAGAGAAATAGATTCCCTTATAAGGGTCACATGATCAATCCTCTTAAAGTCATAATATTGTATAATTTCTACATTAAAGGAAACGTCAGTTGGTATGTCAAGAGTAGCAAACACAAGGTCATGATGGGAAAAAACAGGAAAGGACAGTTGGGAGTAATGTCTTAGTATATTAGCATCACTTGTAAGGATCAAATCTATCAACGAAGGGATCTTATTAGGCATGTAGTGAGTTGCCTGGGACACATTAGCAAACGACATATTGGACGAGTCTGACATTCAGCAGGTAACCCACCCATCGGGCAATCTTTCTTTGAACGATATATGGTTGATGATGTGTGATAAAAGTGTTTGATACTGTCGGTATTTTTTTTTTATATAATTTGTTTACGCTAAAGGGGTTTTACCGTAAATGTTACAGTACCCTTATTGTGCTATGAACACAGCGCAAGCATTTGTAAACAGCAAGCATCACTTAGCAATGGCATATTTCATTGGATGCTTTTCGGTGTCACTGGCTTTAGAAAGAATAGAGAGATAGGAAAGAAGTGTTTTGGTGCAGTGGTATGGTTTTTCTCCACGGGTGTTGTCTAAGTTGCTTAGGAAGATTAAGTTTTACATATATTCGAAATAAAGTAATGGATTTGGTCGGGATTGAACGTTCTCTATACCGGAATAGTTTTCTATCACTTTGTTGAAGAGGTTGTATTCTGAATTCGTCTTTCTTACTGATATACATAAATACAAGCAGACCCTTGGCGAACTTTGTGTCGCCCTAGTTTACATTCAGAAATATTTTGTTTCCTTGTCTACGGCAATGACTTACAATTAGATTCTGACACATCCTACTAGAGCAGCAGCACTCCCAGCTGCCAGATCCACCACCCAGTATTGATGAGGTCGGCATAGCTGTACAAAAAAAGGTAACGACAACAAGGCTGCCGGATCTGACGGTTCACCAGCGGAGCTCTTCTTTAAATACGGAGGTGATGTTTTGGTAGGGTACATGCAATTAATCAAAAACCTATTATGGGTAGAAGCAAGCATCCCCGATTACTGGACTATCAGCTCCCATCTACAAGAAAGGCGATCCTATGTCTTGCAAGGTCTATGGAAGCATATTCCTGCCAAATGTCGCATATAAGATTATATCTGCCACGAACTAGTGTGATTTCTAACCTGGCAGATCGACAATAGAATAAATCTTTACACTAATCCTGAAAAAGATCAGTAAATTTCAGGTAGAAACCCGCCATCTTTTTGTGAAATTTAAAGCCGCATAAGATAGCATTGACAGACCTGCGCGACGATAGCTGAAATCAGGATCACGACAAAACTGATCCAGTTGAGTCGCGTGACGCTGGAAAATCCCGCTGTTCAATGTGTGGTATAGAAATAGCTCTTAAGAACTATTCCAAAAAAACACCCGTATTTCGGCAAGAAGATACGCTATTATGTATCTTCTTGTTCTAGAGCAGATGGTGAGCTGGGCAGGTGTCAACACGGAGAAGACGTGGACGATGTCGATATGATTTGGTAGAGGCTTTCATGTCGATGGAAGAACAGGCGAATTTGGTTGTCTTCAAATCAACGACGATAATACCAAGGACATCTTTCCAACAAATAAACAAACATCTGTCCACCTACTATGATAAAACGTTAATATTGATAGCATCAACTTCGAGGTAATCATGGAGTTCACCTACACCGGAGTAACAATCAACTACGCGAATGACACCTTAGTGAAAATTCGACGAAGAATTAACCTAGCAAACCGTTGCTTCTTCGGTTTGGCAAAACAAATCGGATCAAAACTCCTTACCTTTATTGACGATAAGGAGGAACGGATTTTGTGCTCATTCGAAAAAAAAATACACCTGTGTGCGAGGAGGGCGAATGGAGGAGAAGATACAACCGCCGCGCCGATGCTATGAGCTCTGTCAATATCACGGATCGAGCGAATGGACAATATTGCTCCAGCCAATGGGCTCTACGACTCCTAGCCCACACGTTCAAGACGGTAATGAAGACCGCTTGGTATGGAGAACTACAAGCTGCGTGCCTAAGATCGGGGAGGATGAATGCTGCAGTTTCTCAGGCAGAAACTCTTCACGAGTCGGGAGACCGTTACATAAAGTAAGTTGGATGATGCCACATGCCATACCTCCAAGTTAACCATTGACTTACTGAGAACTTACTTCAATGGCAACGTTTTATCGTCAAATGGCCAATGAATTGGCCACCGAAAATGTGCGACTTGATGGCCACTCGTATACTTCTTTATTTTTTTTAAAAAGGAAATTCAAATTCCAGGGAACTCACACTCGGTAACGGTCCATTGTACTATTAGGCAGAAATCATTTGTTTGAGGTTGGAGAAAATAAGGTGTTATTCGTTTCTCCCCATAAATGGGTGGAGTATGTTGTTGTTCCCTATGGGTATTGAACCTGCACCGCACGGGTCACAAACCAGCACACTAACCTCTACACTAAAATTTAGCGCTTTAGTAGTGATATATGTAGAATCCCAACTGCTCCAAAAAGTGACACAAAATTGAACCAACAGTCTACGTTTCGTCAGAAGCTGCCGAGTAGGATATATGCCTGAAATCGTGTTCAAAACATAATGTAATGAACCATTCTTTATAATATAGGGATTCCTGATTTCAGCTCAATTTCTGTGATTAGAATTAAAAAAAAAGGTTCCATTGCTCTTAAAAAAGGACACCCTTTATAGAGATAACATGAATATTCTGCGAATATGCACTTATTGGTCTCTAAAACTCATGTTTTGCTTAACGACGAACAATCAATTTAGAAAAATTTTAGAGTCGTTATTCGCCTTTACACAATTCAGTCAATATTTTGTATTCGTCTGCTGCCACGAACTTTTATCAAACTGATTTCTATTTGTTTCCATTTAACGAAATAATTAACTTTATCCATTAAGCTTATTATAATTCTTGTTTCTCCCTATCTCTTTGCAGGTACGTACCCAGTCTTGAAATTGTCTATAAACTCTGTTCAAATATCACGTAGGTAAGCTCTTTACTTCGTCCTTTTGTTGAAAATATTGCACAATTCATTGTCGTCCCCCTCCGCCTCCATGTCTTACAGGAATAATAGTAATCGTCACTAATTCACTCACATTCCAAGCGCGTTTGTTTGTGTAGTACCCGCTCCCAACTTTTAACAGAGACAACTGAAATTAAGAATAAAGACAAACTTGCCAATCACTCTCACAAATCGTTGTAAAACTGAAAAGTATCTACCTAAAAAAAAAGAAAGAACAGAAAACTTAGAGTAAAACTTTTTTTGCAAACATCACACGAAAATAAACAAAAGGCAAAAGAACCAAGTAAAAAAAAAAAAAGGGACGAACGACGAACGCAAATAAAAGTGCAAGATACAAGAAAGTAGCAAAACAATAAAAACGGCAATGGCAAATGGAAGAACAGAACAATTTTTCCCTCATCCAATGCAGCTACAGCGCACACAGGACTTCTTTGCCAAAAGGATTTATAGCAAATAATGGCAGTACTTGTGCAAACAAAGTGACCTTAGCAGGATATCGACCATCGGGCTTAGAACTCCATACAACCTCTTTCTTTATTGGTATTAAACATCCACCTAACTGCGAGTATCTAGTAATTCGAAAAACTATCTGCAAAACTTCTATAATCATTAGTCAATTAGAGGATGTGAGGCACGTCGAGAGTTACCCAGCAAAAAAACATGGGTTGAATTATGAGGCAAAATTAAAGTTCCTTAGCTCTGACCTCTTTGGGCAAAAACACAAAGAAAAACTGAACTTCGTTAGTTGTTTTTTTTTCATCCTTCTTTAAGCAATCTTTATGCTGATATCATCAGCAGAAAGCTAATCAGTAAGCGGGAATGTGCTGGGTGGGTAGCAATGGGCGTTAAATGAAAAATATGGTTTGCTAAAGTTGCTGCAACGTAAAAGCGAGATGTAAGGCAAAAACGATAGAACTTTGGGATTTTTCCCTGTAGGTATGTTCGCCCGCAAGGGGAAGAACTCTGTGCTCTTCACGTTTACGCTGTGGGTGTTTATGATAGTGTGCAGAGTGCTCAATTTATGTGCAATTGCAAAATTGCAACAATGATCAATAATTGTGGTCGACGGTTAATTTTCACTGTTTTTTTGCAGTTGGTTTGATTGAACTTTATTTTCCGCGAATCGACATAAGTATGCAAGGACTTTTGGGAAGCATGCAGTTGGTTTTTTTTTAGAGTTGAGTTTTTTTTACAGAATAATGTTTCCCAAAGGAACTACATATATGCAAATGTGATTGTGTCGATCCAAAAATTTTTGAAAAAAACTCTGAGTAGTTATATTTACTGACCAAACATATATACTGACTTACTCAAAGGGCTCCCGAGAACCCGATATTTGTTCTCCTTTTCTACTTATCGTCCAGCACTCGGTGCCATAAAGCAGAACTGGCTGAATTATGGTTCGATAGAGCATGCATTTTGTCCTTCGAGTCAGGAGTTTTGAACCCATTTGTTTTGCCAAACTATAGCAGCGGTTTCCTAAGGCAATTCTCCATCGAATCTCCACCCAGCGGTCATACGTGGAGTTCCTGTTTAGTCCAAGGTAAATTAACTTCTTTTCAATCCCGAAGTTATTGCTATTAACTTATTACCATCTATGATTGCCTTATTTAGGTTCAGCTTCAACTGGGGGTATATACCAGTTACCTGGAGGGAGGTAAACGTAGTATTCATACCTAAACCGGGAAACAAGCTGAGCGAATTACCTAAATCATATCGTCTGGTAAGCATGCCTCTGCACAATCACCAATATGCGTACCAAAAGGGCAAATCCACGGAAGGCGCTCTGTTAAGACTAACTACAGAGATAAAAAACGCCTACCGTGGCAAAGAGATCGCACTTTGTGCCTTTCTGGACATAGAGGGTGCTTTCGACAACACTGGATATGAATCCATATCAAATGCTTTGTCCCATAGAAACATAGAAAAACCAGCTATTAAATGGATCAAATTGATGCTGGAAAGTCGCAAAATAACTGCCTCGTTAGAAATGACCTCAGTATCAGTAACAGCCGTAAGGGTCTGCCCACAAGGGGGAGACCTCTCACCACTTTTGTGGTCATTGGTCATCGATGACCTGCTACACAAGATAAGCAATTTGGGCTACACTACAATTGTCAGGGGCAAAGACACAATTGGAGTCACATCAAAAATGAAAAATGCTCTAAAGACAGCCATAGACTGGTGCATCAAGGAAAATCTTTCCATTAATCCCAGTAAAGCCGTCATCGTTCGTTTCACTAAAACGAGGAAATTAGACCTAGGCCTAATCACAATAAACGACACTGTCGTAGAGTATTCCGACGAAGTCAAGTATCTTGGAGTAATCCTAGACAAGAGACTTAACTGGAACTCTCATATTAATAACAAAATCACTAAAGCTAATAGAGCTTTATGGGCCTGTCGTCGCACATATCGCAGAACGTGGGGAATCTCTCCAAAGATCGTCCACTGGATCTACACAGTGATGATAAGACCCATTATAATATACGCCTCCATAGTATGGTCGACAAAATCCACACAAAAGGTTGCAATAGAGAAGCTGAAAAGGTACAACGGCTGGCGTGCCTTGGTATTCCCGGAGCAATGCGAACCTGTCCAACAGCTGCCAGAGAGGCAATAACAGGAATTATACCTCTCCACATATACATTCAAAAAGTGGCGATCCGCAGTGCAATAAGTCTAATACAGTTAAACGAGATAAGTCTTAACGGTCACAGACCGCATTCAAAAAGCACTATGCTTCATCAAACGGTTCTCCACGGAGATCCCCAAGAGAGAACCATGGGTTAGTACGAGTAATAACCCACCAAACAGCCACAACGGCATAAAGTGGTATACGGATGGTTCTAAAATGGAAACGGGGGTAGGAGCGGGAATATGCGGACCACACAAACGCTTCACGATACCCATGGGAAAATCCATGAAAGTCCCAGCGTATTTCAAGCAGAGCTTCACACCATTCAAGAATGCGCCAGCCACATTAATTTATCTGGCATAAAGGACCCAACCATCCATATATTCACGGTAAGTCAAGCAGCTATAAACGCCCTTAGCTCGTATACCATTGGCTCCCAATCAGTCATGTACTGCTTCAATACCCTACAAACACTCGAAGTAAGAAACAGGACCAAATTATGGTAGGCTCCGGGTCATGTCGGGGTAGAAGGTAACGAAAAAGCCGACGAACTGGCCAGAAAAGGTTCAGAAACACCTTTCATAGGTCCCGAACCTTTCTGCTGCCTTTCGGCCTTCAATCAAAATGCCAGCAAATGCCTAAACCTAAGCAGACATGATATCAACAACTTAGTAGGTTACCTTACTGGTCGCCATGGTTTAAGATATCATCTACACAAAATGAGAATAACGGACTCTCCTGAGTGCCGACTCTGTCTTGAAGAGGACGAGTCAGCTGAACACATTTTATGTGAATGTCTAGCCCTTAATGGAGTTAGGAACAAATGAGCCCCGAGGATATAAAGAATTCTTCTACTGGTAAAATTGGTCGCTTTACACGGAAAGTGGAAATTCTACTAGTTTAAAAAAAACTGTTGCCTGAAGGCAAGTTACTTTCCTAATGCATGGAAAACAGCCAAGATTATACCAATTTTAAAGCCTGGTAAAAGCGCAAACGTACCAAGCAACTATAGACCAATAATTAAGCCCGCTTAGCAAATGCTTTGAGCAAATTATTAAAAGTAGAATTTTTTCCCAAATAACAACACAAACAAACTTTACCACCTGAACAATTTGGTTTCAGGGCTCATCATAGTACAGTCCACCAAGTTCATCGAATAACAAAATATATAAAAACAAATGTTAGCACAGGAAAAAGTACACGAATGGTACTTCTTGATGTCGAGAAAGCATTCGATTCAGTTTGGCATGATGCTTTATTACATAAACTTCTTAGACTTCATTTTCCTATGTACCTAATCAAAACAATTCAATCATTTCTGTTTGAAAGAAAATTCAAGGTTTCTATAAATAATTGGTACTCTGATATTTATACCATTTCGGCAGGGTACCTCAAGGATCGGTGCTTGGTCTGGTCAACTGTGAAAAAGCAATTTTTGCCGATGATACCTGTATCTTCTCATCAGATTCAGTTGGTTTCAACATTGAAACAAACTTGCAATCTGCACTGAAAGTCATACAAGATTACTTTTTCGACTGGAAGATTAGAATAAATGCTTCAAAGACACAAGTTATCTTTTTCATGCGAAAAAGAAGAGCCTGTTTAGTTCCGAGTAACAATCTTCAAGTAAATGGTGTAAACACTGAATGGCGTTCAAGTGCTAAATATCTTGGAGTCCATCTTGATAAAACTTTAACCTTTGGCATGCATGTACAAGAAGTAATTAAAAGGATTAACATAACCACTAAAACTCTTTATCCCTTTATAAACCGGAAGTCAAAACTAAGCAATGAAAACAAGCTGCTGATTTTTAAAGTCGTGTTCCAAGCAATTATGTTTTATGGTTCACCGGCATGGGGTAAATGTGCAGCTAGTCACATTAGCAGACTCCAAGTAGCCCAAAACAAGCTTTTGAAAATGATCCTTAAGCTTCCATGGTCTTTTTCAACAGCTGAACTTCACGCTATTTCAAATACGGAAATGGTATCAACTATAATAGCCAAACTTAATGAATGTTATCTTACATCTTGCTTATCTTCAGATAACCCTTTAATTTCAAACCTAGCTTAATAGTTATAGTTCTATTTTTGAAAATATAACTTATTATGTGATATTAAACTTAATTATTTATTTCTAATTTACTTATTTATGCATTTACATATATTACCTATATTCCTTTATTCAGTATTTGCATGATTTTTTGTAATTATTTATTTGTTTATTATATATACTTACTTGTTGTTATATATTATTATGTACTTTATTTATTTATCTTATTTCATAATTTTAAATTATTTATTTATTCTATTTATTACCATATTACATTTATTTATTTATTATATTTATTTATTTAATATATTATATTTATTTACTTATCTATTCATTGTACTCATTTATTTATTTATTATATTTATATTACGTTTATTTAGCTTCATGTAATTTATTAGATTTCCCTTTGGTATTTAGTTATTCATTTATTTATTCACTTTGATGTACATTATAATCATTTTTGTTTGTTTTTTACATGTAAAACTTAAACCTTGGTATGAAAAAGGTCCTGCACCCTTCTCCTCCTCAGTCTACGTTGTATATCATTATTGTTGTTTAATTATTTTTGTTTTTTTTTCTAATGAAGGTTTTTTCCTGTAGCTTTTCCTTCAAATACTTTGTTAATAAGAGTTATTTTTCTTTGTTTAAATGTTTAAAATATTATCAGTAGTAAGGTCGATTTATACCATAACTCTGTAAATTGTGCAATACAGTTTAAGAAAATAATGTATAAATATTCTGCTGCAATAAATACAATACAATACAAAATTTGTTCTGGCCCATACGGTACAAAAGATCTTTTTAGGTCGAAGTGCCATATCAACACTGATATATTGTCCGATGCGGTGGACAGATGTTTGATTGTTTGCTGATGGCATGTATTTGTACTCTTGTCCTCATTTCTCATTAACTTCAAACACAGCACACTGAGGAACAAAAATATGTTATATTAATTTAGTACTCTTTCCATAACCTAACAGTATTTTTACAGGGTGGCAAGATAGGGATTGCGCGGTTCGACTTATCGATAAAATACTATTGTTTCAAGAATATGATTTGATTCTTATTTCATTCGATTGAAGAAGGTTAACCATAAACAATAGGAGGCAATATCAGCCCAATGACCTCTGCAACCTCTGTTGCACATGAAGCCTCTTTTGATGAAATTTCATATCATAATTGCTTACATTTGTTACTATATATTCAATCGACAATAGCCCAGATATTGGCTTCTATTGCTCCAATAGTATTTGGAGCTTTGGTTTTACAATAAACTTCCCCTTCATATGGTCGCATGGTGATAAATCGCACGATTTCCGCGCGCAATTTCGGAATTCATCATTTCTATTTATGAGTCAATCTTGCGACTTTTGTCGCAAAAGCAATGGCTTTGCTACTTGTGTGAAACGCAGCGTCGTTATGTTGGAATTAAATATTGCCAACAATAATACCATAAAAACACGATAGCGAAATTCGGCAACTCACAGTGACATGGACGTTCACACCCGCCTTCTTTTCGAAAAAAGAAATCACAATGCTGCTACCTGCTGAAAAACAACCGCCGAAGCGGTAAGACCTTGTGGATAGAGAGGCCTGGAAGATGGTGAAATTCTGGATGAATTCCCATTTTATTCCAACACTCAATTGGCAAAGATACGACGCTGCTAATGGTCGACTTATGGCTTAAGTTCTTGCGCCAACCGAACCTTAATAGGATGCAACACCCAAGTTTTCTGTGTTTTTTTGTGATATACCCTATTCCTGACACCAACGTGGAATCGACAAACCTGATTTTCCGGACACATTTGAAGCAATATTTTCAGTTGTCTTTGCGCGGTAGTGCAGAGGAACTTTTAAATTTTCAAACTGCACATTTTTACCATTTTTAATTAAATTAATAACCATTTTATGTACTCTTACACCACCAGACAAAAATCAAGAAAATCGTTATTTTTGACCTTGCAAGATAGTTTTGGATGATACATACATTCTCTTCCAGTTCATAACGTACAGACATTTTTTTTGAAAATGATACGATGATTTTAAAACCATTCACGACTACGTGGCCTTCTCTGTCGCTCACTGCGTGGCCAAGCCCTAATCTATGCCCTCTGACTTATTCCGAGGTGATGTTAGTTATTTCCAGTACCACGATTGAAGCCTGACTGGCCATATCATATTCAAATATTGATCCCTTCCACGTTAATGCTGCCGCCTAATAAAACGCGTTCCTTGCGCCCTTTTGAAATCATCTGCGTTGCGTTGATTGAATTTCATTTAAAGTCTTGTTTTTGTATATACGAGTATAGGTATATCTTCCTTCGAGTTGCGAAAAGGTTTGCTTCCGAAGATTCCTGCAGCTCTATCTCCGACACGTTCGGTAGACTGGGCTGGAAACATGAAGAAAGTGGCGGAGAGGTTCAACCTGATACGCTTAATCTTCAGACCAATAGACAGACAGCCGATAGGTGTGATGCTGCCGACGAGGCCTGCGAAACCGAACAGGTGAAACGGGCCACAGAGGCGGCGTCCACTGGTCAGCGTCCATTTAAGAGCCAGCGAAAGAAGAAAAGGAGAAAGGCGGCTATCGTGCGGCGCAAAGAAACTGCACCGCCAGTTGAAGGCGCCAGCGCTGAGAACTGCCCTTCCCAGGCGGCGACGGCAAAGAGATGCAGGTCGGCAGAGGTTACCCCAACCGAAACCAGCCAGCTGACTGAAACCAACGCTGCCTCCTCTTCCAATGGCTCGAACAGGAAAAAAAAAAAAAAAAAAAAAAAAACAAAAAAAAACGGAGGAAGAAGGCCTCAAGCACTCCTGTCGGTGGAACTGCGCGCGCACCTTCTGCGTGCCCTTCCACTAGAACACTTTCAGCTGATGGAGGTCCCCGCGCCCAAAACCTGAGTGAAACAGTTGCTGCAAGCAGAAATGCTCGCGGCGGCAGTAGGCAGAAATTATCTGTCGCGGGAACATCTGTCAGCAAGAAAAAGACGATTGTATTTATTCAGATGAATCTTCAACATTCCAAGGCTGCTACTGCTCTCATCAGTAAGAAGCTTTCCGTGTTGAACACAAAAGCCCACATAACATCCATACAGGAGCCATGGGTGTGGAAAAATCGCATCTGTGGCCTTGGAGGTGTCCGTGGCACCACGATACTCTGTGACGAGCGGTCCGAGAGACCAAGGGCTTGTCTTGCTGTGTCGAACCTTCTCTCAGTGACTAAGCTTGGACAATTTTGTGGCCAAGATTTGATTGCTGCAGCCATTAGCTACGAAACGAATGGAGATTGGACGACCTTCGTCGTGACGTCAGCTTATTTCCCCTATGATTCAGTAGTGCCTCCACCACCAAGGGCAATTGCTGAACTCATAGACTATTGCGACACCAGGAAGATGGGCCTAGTTATATGCTGCGATGCCAACGCTCAAAACACTGTTTGGGGCAGTAGCAAATGCAACATGCGAGGAAACCATCTCCTAAATTTCATTCTATCATCTGATCTTACTATCAACAATGTTGGCTCGCAACCAACTTTTGTGACGTCAAGAAGACAGGAGGTGATCGACCTGACTTTATCAAATAGATACTTTAAGGCGATTACCAACTGGAGGGTCTCTTCGGAGGCATCCCTCTCAGATCATAGATATATCGAATTCCAAATCGAATGCGAAGCCATAACTTTGCAGGAGAGGAGGAATCCAAGAAAAACAAACTGGATACGCTTCAGGGAGGAAATAGGAAAAACTCTCAAAACTCCAACCAAACTCAGGACGAGGCAAAAGGTAGAGGATGCTGTTCAAAACCTGAATAGTGGCATTACTAGCTGTTTCGAACTGACGTGTCCAGTAAGTAAACCACCTGGCAGAACGCCGGTTCCCTGGTGGAGCTCGGAACTGCAAAGAATTCGTAGAGAAGCTAGAAAGCTTCTAAATAGGTCACTCAATACTGATTTAGAGACAGACTGGAATCTCTACCGATCGAAGCAGAAGGAATATAAGAGGCTAATTCGGGTATCGAAAAGTGCTTCTTATAGGAATTTCTGCGAAAAGATTGAAACACTGACTGAAACTAGTAGGTTGGTTAAAGTTCTGAAAAAGGGCAAACCAGCCAAACTGGACTCACTTAGAAAACTTGATGGCACCTTCACTGAGACGAAAGCGGAAACTCTTAGTTATCTGCTGGAGTCTCACTTTCCGGGTAACCAGATTACAATTGGTTCACAACCAGCCCCGATTACAGAGACTATGAGTGAGCCAAGACAAACAACTCGGCGTAGCTGGTATATTGCGAAGGCCGTGGTGACGGCTTCAAGTCACCTGGTACGGACGGAATATACCCAGCCATGCTGCAGCAATGTACAAACCAGTTGCTACCGACTATGAAGAAAATCTTCATCGCTGTCCTAGAACTGGCATACATTCCAACACCCTGGCGTACAGTTAGAGTGGCATTTATACCAAAAATTGGCAGAAGTGACTATGACTACTCGCTCGCCAAGAGCTTCAGACCAATCAGTCTGACTTCCTTCTTGCTGAAAAGCTTGGAAAGGCTGGTCGAGCTTCACGTGCGCAAAGGTGCTTTGAGATTGCACCCACTATCTCCGATGCAACTTGCCTATCAACGCGGAAAATCCTGCGAGACTGCGCTCCAAAATCTAGTTGGTAGAATTGAAAGCGCGCTTGACAGAAAAGAATACGCGATGGGCATTTTCATCGATATTGAGGGTGCTTTTGACAATGCGACTTTTGATAGCATGTGCAGTTCCGCCAGACAACACGGAGTAGACGAACCATTGGTGTTGTGGATTAAAGCAATGCTAATGAATAGAACGTTGGTTGCGGATGCGGATTGCGGCCGCTATGTTATGGCGGGGGTAAACAGAGGCTGCCCGCAAGGCGTCCGGTCTCCACTGCTGTGGTGTATGCTGGTCGACTCTCTGTTGAACGCACTCAACAGTTCTAATATTTACGCTCAGGCGTACGCGGATGATGTTGCCGTGCTTTCTGTTGGATCATGCCTAGCGACTGTATGCGCCAAGGCGCAGGCGGCCCTTGACGTGATCGACGAATGGTGCACTAGGAATGGGCTCTCGGTCAATCCTCTTAAAACTGAGGTTGTTCTCTTTACGAGAAAGAGGAAGCTGGTCGGGTTGACTCAGCCAGTGCTAAAAGGCGTCACAATCCAACTCTCCAATGAAGCAAAGTATCTGGGAGTCATCCTGGATAGCAAACTTCTTTGGTCCAAACATGTTGAGCTGAAGACTGCCAATGCGCTGTCTGTTTTCTGGCAGTGTAAAGGCATTTTCGGCAAGACATGGGGCTTATCACCGAAAAGAGTCCTATGGATTTATACGCCCATGATAAGACCATTTATAGCATACGCATCGGTTGTTTGGTGGAATAAGCTTTCACGTAAATACGTCACTGCTGCTTTTGCCAAACTCCAAAGGCAGGTATGTCTCGGCTGCACGGGGGCCTTCCCCAGCACGCCTGGCTCCGGCCTAGATGCACTATTGAACCTTCCGCCCCTTGATGTTTACATCATGGGATGTACAATCGAGGCTATCTCACGTCTTACAAGAGGTGGCTTTTGGTATAACTCGCACTAGAGTTTTGATGAACTTGCGCAACGGTTGTCCTTCGACTCCTGTCTTATGGATATGCCGTCTGATGCGATGACTCCGGAACTTCGGCTAAAGCGCAAATGCGAGGTCGACTTTCCTTGCGTCCAGGACTGGCTCTGGCCGGACACTGAACCTGGAAGGGAATGCAGTCGAATCTTTACGGATGGCTCCAAAACCGATCAAGGATCTGGTGCTGGTGTCTTCGTGGAGAGCGATAACGTTAGACTTTTCTTTCCGTTAGGCAAATATGCGTCAGTCTTCCAAACAGAGACTTATGCTATCCTAATGGCCATGGACTATGTTACGAGGAACAGGTGGAGGGGGCGAAGTATCTGCGTCTGTAGCGACAGTCAGGCTGCGCTTAAGGCCTTACTCAAACCCTTAACTACTTCCAAAATAGTACGTGAATGCAAGATATTGCTGAATTCGGTCGGAAGGCTGAATTCACTTAAACTTGTCTGGGTCCCGGGTCATAACGGGATCACGGGAAATGAGATCTCCGATGAACTTGCTAGACAAGGCTCAGAGAGGGACTTCTCAGGACCTGAACCAGCGATCTGTCTGCCTGAGTCCTCGGTCAGGGCTTCCATTGACGGTTGGGTTTCCTATGAACACAATCGCCTTTGGCATGACTCTCCAGGGTGCAGACAGACTAAGCAAATGCTCCCCGACGTCTGTGGGAAATCCGCGGCATTCTTGTTGTCTCTCAACAGAAAAGACTGCAGACAGACTACTGGCGTTCTTACGGGACACTACGCTTTTGCCAAACACCTTAAGGTGATAGGCCTAAGCGACACCACCAACTGCGAAGCCTGTGGAGAAAGCGACGACACTGCGGAACATTTCCTCTGTGATTGTCCTGCTTTTGCTCGTATCAGGTGGCAGGTTTTTGGTGCGGATATGGTGAGTGCTGTTAACCTAAGCTCCTTATCATTGAAGCGCCTTCTCGTTTTTCTTAGCAAAACGAGTAAATTCCCACAGTAAAATGTGGTGTGTCTGCCTGGTACAATGGACCAGTATTGAGTCTGAGTGCTCCAGTGCAGAAAGTTTCACACACCCCGACAAAAAAAAAAAAATAGGTATATCTTACCAAAAGGAGGATATCTGCCTGATAGTACAATGGACCGTTACCGAGTCTGAGTGCTCTGGGATTTGAATTTCCCGTTTTTTTTAAAACAAAAAATAGTAGGTATATCGTACGGAATGTCAAATTCAACCATTGTCTGGCAGTGTTAAATACTGCAACCCTTATTTTGGAGAAGGGAATACGTTATGTACCGTCGAGTGGTAAGCTCTCACCACTTGGTGTGTCCCACTCTCACGGACCAAACTCTCCCCACTTTCAGCCTCGAATACACCCTGAAACCGCTTACTGCGCTATTCAATTTCAGCGCACTTTCTTAAACAAGAGTGCCGTCCAATTCAGAGGAACTCTCGGTTTTAAATGTTCATGCAGATTGATTTACCCTTGCATATCCTTGGTTTCGTTGTCATTGACATCAAATCTATACTAAACGAGTAAGTGTACACTCGATTTCTGAATCAACTAATTTGTTGAATAGACAGGAAAGCTAGGCATCTCGTCTCATTTCTTGAGTCCTCGTACAAGTGGTAGGTGGGATCACTGTACGAAGCCAAACGGATACCTACAATATTCATATTCTCAGCACAAGGGTGACATCTCTAGTTCTTATAAAATTTGCCGTTTCCTGCACCTGCACGGTTCCCAGAACTCTGCAAGTATAAAAAAAAGCTTTAAAGGATATTATTTTTGTCCACAAACAAAAAAATTGTCCCATTGCAGCAAATGAACTGCTCATGGAATGAATAAATGAACTAACTAAGGAAAAAAGAAAAACCCCGGATCAGTGTACAGCAACGAATAATACTCCTATCCACACTATCATCCACCCGCACGCCCCAACAAAAACAAAAAATTTCAAAAGAACATGCACATAATCTAATTTTTTTGGCGCCACCGTCCGTTCGTTATCCTTGCCGCTTTTGTTTTTCTCTGTGTATAAAAATCCCCCAACGCAGTGTCCTTTTTTCCATTATGCGGTGGGAATATGGACAAGCAAAAACACACGCTAACTTCTCTGAATTTTAAAATACACCTCGGGGGCTATTTGTGTCTGTTTTAGATGGACATTTTGTTAAGCACACAGTTTTTACAACGCACAAAACCCACTAGAGGTCAAACTCATACAATCATATAAAAAAAGAAAACCAAACAAAAAAAACATCCTTTTCCCGGTGTTCATTGACATGATGTGTCCGCCTCGTATCGTGTCGCCTCTGACTGAAAAATGTTTTTGACGCTTGGCGATACGATTCGATGTTTCTACCCGATACATGTGTCAGTTCGCAAGAGATGCTGGGGCATATGCAAATGGATTTCGACCACAGAGTGACTTCCTCACGAATGGCCCCAAGGCGTTTGCATGCTTACAAAAAGGACTTTCGTTTATACGCTGAATGGATAGTTGCAGCCAAGTAGTAGTGGTTATGGTAATCGAATTTCAAATTATTACCCGCAGCTTTATTTCCCTTTCTTTTGGAAGAGGTCAAGAGATCAAAGTGCAATTCCTCATGAAATCGTGGAATGATTTAATTTGGTTTTATTCAAGTTACTGTCTGCGACGGACAATAATCTATTTTTCTATAACTTTTGCATTTCACGCGGAGTACGAGAGTCAGAAGTTGAAGAAGGTTGCGGTTTTTTGGGGTATCAGCAATAGGCGATAAAGTTATACAAAAGTTAATAATATGTGCCAGATCACTCAAGATGTAAGGAAGTACCATTTGATTTTTAAACAACAATTAAACACCTTAATGTGGAAATTCCCAAACATATAGTAAAAAATGATTGTTTGAATTATGTATATAATTGTGTTTTTTTAGAGTTATACAAATTCAATATGAAATAAAAGACTTGAAGCTTATGTTAATGTCTATGATATTAGCTTTATTTAATAGATAATTGTATGCCATTAGTGTTTAAATATGATGTCGGGCATATGCGCGCCACTGAGGAATGAAGAAGCCAGAAATCATGTTTCTGCAGCGCTCTCCATTGACGGTAACTTTCTGGGCGGCATCGTCCTTAAAGAAATATGATCCGATGAGTCCACCAAACAGTGAATTTTAATAGATGTAAGGACATCTCGACAAAAGCTTCTGGGTTTTCTCCACTCCAAATTCGGCAATTTTGTTTATTATTAGGCACTTAACCAAAAATAGGCCTCATCGGAGAACCAAATTTTGCGTTGAAAATGAGGACCGAATCATGGTTTTCAAAATAAGTTTACACAATTTGCACGCATTGTTCTGGCGTTAATCTATTCGCCGTAAAATGGTAAAACGTAATTACCACAAATCAACTTTCAACTGCCAAATTGACAATCTATTGAAACAGTGTTGCCAGTTTAAAAACCAAACCTCTAAAAAAACGGAACAAACCGCCTCATAGAACCCGTCGCAAGCGTTGACAGCCAAAGACATATTCACCGCATTTAGACTAATGTAACATAAACTAAGTACCACTGAATGGCACAGCTACCAAATGTCTTAGGAACTATCAGACCAGTCAAAATCAGTCCCACAATGCTAGCCATTTGAACCATTTACAGGTCCAGCTGCAATTAGGATAGGTTAGGTTAAAGTGGCAGTCGGCAGCGGCCGACACCCTTAGACCAATGACAGGTCCATTGTGATACCACACGGATATATCATCTTCCTACTCGTTATGGCACCCTGTACCACCTTTTGATTTCGTAACGACTTTTGTACGTACTGTACAGCACAGCAGTTGTCACGCTCCTAAGTCTAAAAGTTTAATGAACAAGACCAGAACGTGGAGAATAAATTGAGAAGCCAACGAGTTCGGTCGCGAATTACTTACATTCGTATTTAAATTAATTAATATTTGCTAAGAGTACTCGTATATCAAGAATAAAGTAACCATCTTAGATAATAAAAAAGACTCGTTTTCTTTATTTTTAACCGGACGTCGGCGAACAGGAGCAAACGAGGGACACTCGTTGAATCAGTTGGAGCTTGAATAGACTTTTGATTTTGGTGTTGATGAGATCGCTAAGATCATTGTAAAAGAAAGATTCTAAATGGAGTTTTCGTCTTTGAGAGAGAGCAGGGCATGTGCAGAGAAGGTTTAGAATTGTCTCCTAATCCTCCTCGTCAATGCAGCTTCTGCAGAAGTCATTTGTATAGACGCTAAGCCTTGTTGCATGCTTGCCTGTGAGACAGTGTCCGGTGATTACACCAATTATAGAACCAATGTGCAGTCTATTCAGAGATATCAAACACTTAAAGCGTTTCAGATCCAGCTTAGACCAAATCTGTTTTGTCGCAAGACAAGTGTTGCCACTTGTCCACCCAAGATTAGTTTTCTCAGTGGTCTCCCTCATAAACATGACTTTGCATGTAGCAATTGGGATGCCTAAGGGAGCTTTATCAGGTAGAAGGGGTAGTCTGGTGCCTTTCCTGGCGAGTTCATCCGCCCTACAATTCCCTGTAATGTCTGTATGTCCTGGCATAGGTGAATGTTAAATTGCTCCGCCATCTGCACTAGGGATGATCGATAGTCACGGACTGCGATGGAGTTTGTGGAGACAGAATTCAGAGATTTTAGAGCAGCTTGACTATCTGAGAAGATCCGGATGTTCATAGCGGATTTCACGTTCCTCTTCAGTCAACATAGGACTTCTTTAATCGCCATGATTTCCGCCTGGAACACGCTGCAGTGATCAGAGAGGCGAAAGAAGATGCTGAGGTTGTCAGAGAACATACCTCCTCCGTCTCGTCGATTTTGGATCCATCGGTATACAAGTGGATCGGTTTATTTTCGACAGGGGGACCGACTTCAATTATTGCGTGAATGTGTGAAGACTTCAACGGACAAAATAGCAGAAAGTAAACCTACCTTCCATAAGAATGCGTGTGATCAATCCATGAATCAAATGAAATGGCAACGCATCGATGGATTCTATAGCCTGGGGCTTCAAATTGTGTAATATATTAAGACCACACTCGACCAATCTTAACAGATGAAGTAGAGAAATAGAATTCAATTAAAAATAGCAATTTTAAGAATTTTAACTTAACATGAGATTCAAACCATAGAAGAAGAATTAAAATAAAAAAAAATCACTTCTGCTTTTATCGGCAGTGATTCGCAATGGAATGTTGTATTTATATTACGTGTAAAATCCTACTTCAGTACGGATAGCTATCGCAAAAAAACAGGGATGTTAATTCCGTTGCCCGACATGAGAGGTAAGTCCAGCGATTTTTAGTTCCTCCAGAGTTGATTTCATACCTCTGGTAGATTGTAGAATTCAGAATAGGTGGTTGTTGGAAGGGACCGATTAAATTGTTTTCAATTACACTTCCCCACATATTGACGCTGAATTTGCGTTGGAATGATGACTGTCTCGTTGTGTGTGGGTTGTCCTCAGCCCATACTTTTTTTATATTTTTTCTTTTATTATTTATTTAAATTAAGGTAATTTTTAGTACCTTTATATTGTGGATATGGTTAAAGTCACATAGTGCAGGCATTAAGGAAATGGGGATATGGATGACAGAGGAGAAACCGATGCACTTTGGTTTGAAATATTTGCCGATTATGATGGGAAGGAAAAACAGAGCGAGGAAGAGTATTCCAGAGTATTCCTTGTATTTCACTGTACGTTCGAAAAAAGGCTTGAGGGTGAACTAATATGCATTCATGGCAAGACGGGTTTCGCTGCTAAAATGTTCTACGGGTGTAATGTAGCTGGCTATTCTTCGATAGCTCGATCGCCTATAAGTTGTATCGCCAGTTTTAAAATTCTGTCTAGTAGCTCCAAATAGGTTATTGGTGGACCAGACCAGATTTGAGCGTTAGAAAGGGTGAACATTCTCTTACATCGCTTAAGGAAGCCTAGACATTTCGCAGCGTTATTGGCGACATCGAATATGTGGTCATTCCAACAAAGGTTGTCATTAACACACATACCGAGAATGTATGAGCGAAATTTAATGAGCTTAACATTCGTTGGCGTTTCAGTTGTTCAGTGAACCAGGAAACGAATATCAAAAGCTGAGGGTACTGTCATCTGCGAAGGAATGAATTGAATTAGAATTAACAGACAGGAGATTTCTTATAAAAAATAGAAAGAGTGTGGGCACAAAATGAAGCCTTGGTGAACACTATTGGTGAGTTGCAGACTGGAATCCGTCCAAAATAACTTGAATTAAAACGGTACGAAAGATGGTTTCTAATCTACTAAATGAGTAATTTTGACTTTTTTTATTGCTTGTTATAACATATTAACTTACATACAAAAAAAATTATTAAATCTTATTTAAAATTAACAGGATACTTATTCTAAATTAATAGTCCTTACGCGGACGTTCTAAACTTAACTGTAACCTTATAATTATTACCTTCGTCCAAAAAACTATTTTTAAAAATTCGACATCTTTATCAAATTTTATATTTTTATATAAAAACAAATTACCAACTACCTACTTCAGTCTCGTCGGAGCTTTTGAGTGCGTTACACCTCTCAGTTATCTGATCTTTGTTACGAACAGTTTTTTAACGTTTCCCCCAAAATTCTTAAAAGAGTTCGATCCCCTGATACCGAGGACAAACGTTTGCCCTCGGGAAAAAAGCTTCGGGTCCTTATGGCAAATCCTAATGCTACTAACGATTCCAGAACGAATTACTGGAATCCATTGCAATGTTTGCCCGACAGTGACACAGAGGAAATGGATGAAATCATCACGCCAAATTAGCATTCACAAAAGATTTTTGTACCGCCAATAAGACTATTGCAAACAACGAGTGATTATGTTCACAATGTGATGAAATTAATAAGTGTTCTTGATTACTCAATCCAACGAATTTCCATCGGAATTAAAATCGTGTGTGAAACAAGGGAATCTTATTCAAAAGTGATAAATAAACTCAAAGAAGACAATTGCCAATATTTTTCACACGACATAAAAGGTGATAAAGTTTTCAAACCAATTTTGCATGGTATGGGTGAGATAGACGTAAATGTCTTCAAAACAGAACTTTTAAGACTAGAACTTAAATGCATAAACATAAAACAAATAATAAAGAAATACAACCATTTCACTAAAGTATTGTATTTAGTTTTTTTTGGAGAATGGTTCTATAAAACTAAGTAAACTAAACAAACGTTGTCGAACTGTCTTGCAGTGGAGTTTTCAAAGAAAGATTAAAAACAAATTAACGCAATGTCGCAATTGCCAAATGTTTGGCCATGGCGAAAAAAACTGTCACATTAAAACGTATTGTGCTATGTGCGCGGGTTGTCATAAGACTGCCGATTGTATTAACACAGCCAGTCCAAAATGTGCAAACTGGAAGGGTATTCATGTTTCCACAGACATATGAGCAAGTTGTACAAGGTGGCGTAAAAATAACCTTCCGATGTTTTTTGGCTGTAATTTAAAAAAAAATTAAAAACTTTGATTCTTCTTGTGGATTATTTTTATTTGGTCTTTTAATTTTTTTTACATAAGTCGAGAATTGTCATTTGAGCCCTTTTTATGGCATTTTCCATCACTTTGGCCAAAACTTCCAGCGATAGGTCCTCACATTGTTGACGTATATTGTCTTTAAGAGCTGCAAGAGTCTGAGGCTTGTTGAAATAAACCCGCGACTTCAAAAAGCCCCACAAAAAGAAGTCTGGAGCGGTCAATTCAGGCGATCTTGCTGGCCAGTGCAAATCGCCAAAACGGGAGATTAGGCGCCCGGGAAATGCATCCTTCAACATATCGGTTGTGGCACGTGCAGTGTGTGCCGTTGCACCGTCCTGTTGGAACCACATGTTTTCCAATCCCAATTCATCAAGTTGCGGCAAAAAGAACTCGTTGATCATTGCTCTGTAGCGCTCACCATTCACAGTAACCGTTTGGCCCGCGACGTCTTCGAAGAAAAAAGGTCCGATGACTCCTCCAGCGAAAACAGCACACCATACAGTGACTTTGAGCGAGTGTAATGGCTCTTCGTGGGTTACACGCGGATTTTCAGTGCCCTAGAAGCGTAAATTTTGCTTATTTACGTACCCGCTAAGATGGAAATGGGCCTCATCACTCATGATTATTTTTGATGAAAAATCATCTTCCTCTTGGTGGTGATTAAGGATGGCTTGAGCGTATGTTAGACGCGATTGGCGGTCAGCAGCTAACAGCTGATGCACCATCTGGACTTTGTACGGAAACATCTTCAAATCTTGTACCAAAATTCGCTGTAAAGACCGTCGACTGATACCCATTTGCGTGGCACGTCGTCTGGTCGATGTCGACGGCGCTTCCATGACATCTTCGGCTACAGCAGCAATATTCTCTGCAGAACGGCTACTCCGGGGTCTGCCACGCCTGGCAGCATCTCGTGTTATGCCAGTCTCTTCGAGGCGAGCGGCTAAACGTCGCAGTGTTTCACCAGTAGGCGTTGGACGGGTAGGAAATCTGCGACGAAATTCACGTTGTGCCAAAGTCACCGACCGATTATTGTTCAAATAAATAGTCACCAATATTCCGCGTTCTGGAGCAGTGTAGCGTAACATTGTTCATTAACGTGTATTTCGCATGTGTTTACTACACAAATGTCAAAACTGAACTGACATTAGGGGCCAATCGCAAAATTTATAGCATTTTCTGATAGGAGGATTACTTTTGCGCCACCTTGTACATATTAGCAGAAGCAAGTACTGGGAAATGAGAGAAAAATTATCAAAGAGATCATACGCACACCGATCTCATATCCAATCTCAGCCAGTGTCAGGGTCACTCTCACATGTATCACGACCGCGCCCACAAGTGACCCATCAAAAACCGGTTTCTTATTCTTTCCACTCTCTTTCAGGCTTTCCTGCGCTCCCGCAAAATGCCATTGGGAATGTGCAACCAAGGCGCATAGAAGGTACAAATTCCCACCATTCTTGCAACGCATGGGAGAGCGTTTTGCAAAAAGAACCTGTACCAAACCCAATCAGAAATTCTTCCAGTGATGACAGCAATAACAATAACACCAACAACAATACTTTATTTACAATTGAAGAGCTCAACTTATTAGCTATGGAGATGATTACCAAATTAAGTTAATGTAAAACTAAAATAGACCAGTTTAACGTTATCGAACATTTAGCTACTAAGTTTTTGTACACTAATAATGTTAAGTAATACCACAGATAGATACTTGAATATTGTTACATGGAATGCCAGAGGTATTCGCAACAAACACGTAGAATTTATGAATTTTCTTAACAATAACAACATTGATGTTGCTCTGTTGACAGAGACGTGGCTAAATTGTGATATTAAATTATCCACTTCTAATTTCAAATGTTACAGAGTAGATAGGAATAACAGAAGAGGAGGTGGGGTTGCTATTCTAGTGAAAAGATCGGTTCAGCATTCCCTCTTACCAGTTGTACAAACACAAATAATTGAAAATGTATGTATTGAGGTCAAATTTGATAACCAAAACTCTGTCAAACCTATTTGTGCTTATTTTCCTGGTGGAGCTACTTCTGCAGGAAAAAGAATTGCTGTGAAAACAGATCTAAGGAAATTGTTAAATACAAATGGAGAATTTATTCTAGGAGGAGATTTAAATGCTATACACAGAGATTGATGTTGCCAGAGGCGAAGGCTTTGGTTAACATACTCTCAGACATATGTACCACGTTTCCTGTTAGTGTTTTGTTTCCACTAAGTCCAACGTACGTTCCAGCCAGCACCCGTGGATCTCCATCAGTCCTTGATTTATTTATTTCAAGCATTTCTAGTCATATATCTCAACCTATTTGTTTTAATGTACTTAGTTCAGACCATAACCCGGTTTTTTGTCAGCTGCTTCGTCCACACTATCGAAAAGAAGAATTTGTACTTAATTTTAAAAAAGCAAACTGGAATCGTTTTCAGTCAGAAATTAATATGAGGCTCCAATGTTCCTCTACCATTCTCGACAATGTTACTAGTGAAATAGATGTGAACTCTATTGTGGAGATATTTTCTAATAATGTCCTATGTGCTGTAAATGTGTCTGTCTCCAAAGGTCCTAAGTCTCACCACTGTGTAAAACTTTCCCCATATATTCTTGAACTTGTTAAAATAAGAAATGCAATAAGAATGAGTTGGCAACGACATCGCCACCCATTCTTTCGAAACCAGTATCTGCGACTAAATAAATTAATTAAAAGTTCTATCCATGATCAGCGCAATGTATGTTGGAATAAGAGGCTCAGTAATCTAGACAAATATGCAAAACCATTTTGAAATGTTGTGAAAATAGTGAAAAATAAAAATAGATCCTTGCCCTGTCTTAGGGATTCTGGAACTTTTTTCTACAGTGACAAGGAAAAAGCTAATATCTTGGCTCATAAGTTCTCCAATAATCACTTGGTATCTCATTCTCTAGGGGACACAAATACTTGTAGAACAGTTAATAATGTTGTACAAGCTTTTAACGCGTCTAACACAAATGCATTCCAAAACGTGCTTGTCTCGAAAGATGATATTGAAGATATAATCAAAAGCCTTAAAGTGAAAAAACAGGTGGCCTGGATGGTATCAGGAATTTGTATTTAAAAAAATTACCAAATATTGGGCTTAAATATCTTACATTCATCGTAAATGCTTGTCTTAAAATAAAATATTTTCCCAAAGTTTGGAAAATAGCTAAGATCGTGCCTATACTCAAGAGTGGTAAGTCGGCATATAACCCCGAGAGCTACAGGCCGATAAGTTTACTTAGCAACATTAGCAAAATATATGAAAAAGTATTTAAAGAAAAAAATTTAAGATTTGTATCTGAACATAACATTTATCCTAATGAATAATTTGGTTTTAGGCGATCTCACAGCACATCACACCAAGTTCTTAGAATCTGTAAGCACGTAAAGCAAAATAGAGTTTTAGGGAAGTCCACAGGTATGCTATTACTTGATATAGAAAAAGCATTTGATTCAGTTTGGCATGATGGCCTCATCTACAAAATGTTACGTTTTAATTTCCCAGATTTTCTGTGTAAAATCGTTCAAAGTTGTTTGTCTAATCGTTCTTTTCGTGTGTCTGTTAACAGTAGTGCTTCCAACTTGGTAACATTCCACTCAGGCGTTCCTCAAGGATCAGTACTTGGGCCAATCTTGTACAATTTGTTTATAGCGGATTTCCCGGAAATACCGTCATGTCACGTAGTATGCGGATGATACTGCAATTTTTTCTTCGCATGGGTTCGCTCTCTGTATTGAGAGGAATTTAAACAATGCGATAGACATCTTATATAGATACTACAACAAATGGAAAATCAAGCCCAACTCGGATAAGATACAAGCAATTTTTTTCACTAGAAAAAGAAGAGCTTGTTTTATTCCATCCAATCAGCTTAGGGTGAATGGTGCTGACATAAATTGGCAGCCTTGCGTCAGATATTTAGGGGTTTATTTGGATACCAAATTGATATTTAATCCACATATTACAAATACGCTTAAAAAAGTCAGTGTTGCGATAAAGACTTTGTATCCGTTTATTAATAGGAAATCGTGTTTGTCTGTAGAAAACAAAATAGTTATTCACAAGGTAATATTTCAAGCTATTTTATTATATGGGTGCCGAGTATGGGGAAAATGTGCAAAGTGCCACATTATAAAATTGCAAACTTCTCAGAATGAAGTCTTAAAAATGATGTTAGACCTGCCATGGCACTTTTCAACCATACAGTTACATAGAAGAGGGAATGTTGAACTGATTTCTGATAGAATTCGGAAACTAGAAAATACATTTTTAATGAGGTGTGATTACTCTGATAATCCTATTATAAGCCAATTATGTACCTGAAAATGTTTGCTTCTGATTCGCCTGGTAAAATATATATATTTATTTATTTAATTCTACGATATTTTACATATTTAATTATTTATTTTATACTTAATTTATATATTTATTTACTTATTACCTAACCTATATGTCTATTTATTTAATAGTTAGTTAATCTATATATTATTTATTTATTTGTTAATTAATTTATATATTTATTTACTTGTTACTTAAACTATATGTCTATTTATTTATTTATTTATTTATTCAATATATTTAGTTAATTTATTTAATTTATTTGTTTATTTGATTTTTTCAATTTATTTATTTATTTAATTTATATATATATATAGGTATATACTTATTTTTTCATTCTGTTGTATTTATTGTATTATTTATTTTTCTGTTATTTGTTTAATTTTACTCTTTTTAACTGTATACACATGTTTTTAGAATTTAGAACAATTACTGTTAAATATTTATTTATTTCTTATTTTTTTTATTTCTTACATTTCAAAAGACAAGATTAATGTTGCAAGATTAAGACGTGTATTTGATCGCGTCCAGCTAAAGTGAGCTTAAATTGTGTTAAAAGTCTTCTTATACTCTAAAATTAGTACGGAGTCCAAGTAATTTTGATCTCAGTCGCTTTTCATTTGGTTTTTGTGCGCTTTTTTGACATTTGTTTGTTATTTTTTAATAAAAATCACTTCATTAAATCTGAAGTTTGTCGTGCACTCTCGGTATGAACATGTCTGCTGCTAACATCCGAACAAGAGCTACAACATCTAAAGGAGCAACAACACCCACTCTTATGTCTCCGGCGCTAAAGCAGGCATCCTCAAACAGCGTTCCTCTTACTGCTGATGTTCTGGCCGACCATTTATCCAAACAGGCCGACTGTATCCGTTTGAGTTTTTCTGAAGAGATTACTAGCCTACGAAATAACTTTCTTTCAAAGATCGAGGAAGTTTCTGCGAACTGGAGTCAACGATTTGATGAATTAAACAAAACCGTCACCAACATGGTTGATCGTGTCAACCAGCTCGAAGAGAGCTTCATTTCAAAGACGCAACTCCAACAGGCTGAAATAACTGCTTTACAAAAACAATGTAGTGCCCTGCAAAAAAAGGAAGTCTCTTGTGATGCTGTACTCTTCGGTATACCTGTTCTGCCCGAAGAGAACCTAAGAATCTTGTTCAACAGACTTTGTCATACAATCGACTGCAAGCCGCCTCTCCTTACTAATATTTTTCGGACTAAAAAGCCTAACAACAACACATCGTCTCCTATCATCATCAAATTCAGCAGCTCGTTTGAGAGAAACACCGTTCTGATGTCAGCCGCCAACTATCGCAAACAACAAGCAACCGAACTTTGTTTGCTTGATCTGGGCATCGACTCGGTCTCCAACAATAGATGCTACCTAAATGAGAGTCTGACGAGACATACACGTTCTCTTTTGAACAGCGCTTTGAATCTCCGAAGAAATAAACAACTATTTGCTGTCCACACCAAGCACGGAAACGTATATGTGAAGAAGTCATCTAACGGAAAGAGCTTTCTCATCGAAAGCTCTCAAGATCTGCTTGCTGCCGCTGCGACTGCGATTCATCAATGAATTTTTTCTTGTTCCTCATTTTATTGTAAGCTTTATTTTTATTGATTTCCAATTTTCTACTCTTTGTTAACCTATTTTACTCCCAATATTCCTTCTCTTTGCTCCCTACACTAAATTGAATACCTTTTCTCTTCTTGTGCTTATTCAATATATGTATGTATACTCTAAATTGTTTTGCAAATCAAAGAAACAGTATGTATGAAAAGTCAACGTCCACTTTAATTAATATTATATCTAAACGTTGTGAGGGTTTAAGAGTTTGCTACCTGAATGCACGAAGTCTCAATGTTTCCAAACTTGATTATTTAAAGTATTTGTTTTCCAATTCTTGTATCGATGTAGTCTGTGTTAGTGAAACCTGGTTCAAGCCTGATTTATGTGATAGTTTGTACGACATCCCAAATTTTAATCTATACAGAAATGATAGAATTACGAATACGATAGGCGGAGGCGTAGCAATTTATTGTAGGTCATCCATGAAAGCCAAGGCCATTGTCAAATCCAGTGGACCTGGGATTGAGTTTTTAATAATCGAAATTAGTGACTCTTACACCAAATGCTTGATTTCATGTGTTTACAATAAAAATCGAAACTGCCCCTCAGTTCCATTTTTTTCCGCTCTGAGTGAACTTTGTGCAAGATCAGAGCATATCATAGTTTGCGGTGATTTTAACACTGACTTGCTTAAAAATGATACACGTGCTTTTCAGACGAAAGATTTAGTGTCATCAGTCGGAATGAGCATTGTAAACACCACTTATCCAACTCGCTTCGCTTCTGATCACTCTCCTAGTCTTCTGGATTTGACTATAGTTTCTAATCCGTCATTGGTGCTTCTGTTTGATCAGATATCCTTTGATTTGTCTGATCACGATCTTCTTTTCTGCACATACGACATCAATTTATCACAGTCTGCTAGTAGTGAATCATTTACCTACAAAGACTTCAAATCTATTGACCTTGACAACCTCCGTCTTGAAACTGTCTCTGCCCCCTGGCTTAGTTGTCGTCTTCACGCAAATGCTAATGATAAGGTTAGCTCTTTTCAGCATTTGTTGGTTCAACTATATAACCAAAATGTTCCCACTAAGACGGTTAAAGTCCAAAACGCTTGTTGCCCTTGGTTCTCTTCGGCTGTGTTAACTGCAATTAAAAATAGAAATAAAAAGCATAGTCGATGGAAGCACAGTCAAACAGCTGCTAATTGGAGTACCTTCAAGGAAGCCCGTAATCAAGCCACTTGTTTAATTAGAACATCTAAAATAAATTATTATTCATCCAAACTTAACACTTCTTTACCCTCTAAAAAATTATGGAGCAATCTCAGTAAAATTGGTGTCTGCAAAAACAAAGGCCCTCAATGTTCTCTCGATCCGGACGAACTTAACGACTTTTTTCTTGGTGATACCATCTCGGTTGGTGACTTAGAAGTCAACTCTGCAAGTAATTCCTCAAGGTCCATGCCTAGACTGGAGGATTTTGAAGTAGTCCATGAAGATGAAGTAACAAAATGTGTGATGGCTATAAAGTCCGACTCCGTTGGTGACGATGGAGTACCTATCCGTTTCGTCAAACTTATTTTGCCGTTCATTATTACCCATCTCACTCATATAATCAACTGGTGCATTGTTACAACTACTTTTCCCCAGTCTTGGAAAATTGCCAGAGTACTTCCCATCGCTAAAAAACGTGACCCAATCTCTCCATCGGATTTTAGACCAATTAGCATACTGCCTTGCCTTTCTAAAGTCTTTGAGAAGATAATTGAGAAGCAAATATTAAGACATATTTCCAATAACAAGTTGCTATATGAGAAACAATCGGGCTTCAGAGCGAATCACAGCTGCTCTACTGCTATGACAAATCTCCTTGATGATATAAGAATTGAATACGATAAGGGTCATATGAATCTCCTATGCCTGCTTGATTTTTCTAAAGCTTTCGACAAAGTAAATCACGATGTTCTCAAGTGGAAACTGCTAAACTTCTTTGGCTTCGGTGACCGGGCATGTAAGCTCATAACTGATTATCTGTCGGGAAGATTTCAAAGGGTCATTTCTAGTGGGAAATGTTCAGCCCCAAGACCTGTTTTTCAAGGAGTCCCCCAGGGGTCGATTCTCGGTCCAATACTCTTTTGCATTTTCATCAACGATCTTCCATCATGTTGCTTACATGCCTCGGTTCACTTATACGCAGATGATGTTCAGCTTCATCTGGCCAGGCCATTCGATCAGCTTGATGAACTGTCCATCGCTTTTAATGAGGATCTCAACCAAATAAATGCTTGGGCCATTGCTAACGGCCTACTTTTAAATCCAGCTAAATCTCAAGTCGTCGCAATATCTAAAAGAAAATTCGATCTAAGCACTTTACCCGACATATGGCTCCGTGATAGTAAAATTATAGCAGTCGATCACTGCACCAGCCTTGGCTTTACTATAGACCGTCATCTATCTGGCTATAAACATACAAATGTGGTTATTGGTCGCATTTATGGATGCCTACGAAAACTGTGGCCTTCTGCTCACTTTACCCCTGTTGAAACCCGACGCAAACTGATACTCTCTTTAGTTCTTCCCTTAATTTCGTATGCTGAAATCGTGTACAGCGCCTTGGACTCCCTATCTCAGCGTAAATTACAAGTAGCATTTAATGACGCTGTTCGCTATGTCTACGGGCTACGACGACATGACCACGTTTCCAATTTTTCAAAGAATCTTCTTGGTTGCACTCTGCAGCAACACATCAATGCAAGAAACTGTATATTTTTACACAAATTAATTCATCTTAAAGCTCCATCATATTTGTTTACGAAACTCTCTTTCAATCGGTCCGCCAGAAGTATCAATATTATTCCGCATCTCAGTAATTACTTGAACTCTTCTCGTCTATTTTTCATACGTGCTGTTAGACTCTGGAACTCGCTCCCGTCTCAAATCAAATCAATAGTTAATAACAAACAGTTCAAACATGCAATCTTTCTCCACTTTTCGTCCCTCTCAATTCAACCCTAATCATATCCCAATCCTTTTCCCTTTTCTGCTCTCTTCCTTATTTGTACCATTGTAATTATATATTTATATCTTAATATCTAAGTACTATAAAAGATGTAATCTTACTGTACGCACCATGTTATAAATAAACTTAAACTTACATTAAAGGTTTTTTTTGTATGTTTCCTTCAAAATATCAATTGTACTTATTAAAAATTTATCTTTTATGATGTTATTATTATTTTTTTCAGTAGAAAGGTATGCAAATATACCAAATCTCTGTGTTGTAAAATGTGCGGTAATGAACCTATGCATAATTTTTCATACAAAATAAAAATATCTATCTATCTATCTATCCACCTACTGTACTTGCATAAACTACTTAACGTTTTTTTTAACTGTAATTAGGATTCTGAGCACTCGTTGCCTTGCGTAATAACTGTTCAAAATCGCAATTGCTTCCCGGAGGCCTGGCAGTCGTCAACGTACATAGCGCCGCCGTGAACCGACTGAAGCTTTACAGCGTCAGTCGCCTCCGCGAAGCACCACCACAAGTTGACGAGCCCGGCCTCTCCCCACCCAGAAACGCTCTAGCTAAGTTGCATGTCGTCGCTTCTCACCGCCAATGTCTGCCCATTTTGTCCAATAATGGCCAATTTCTTCTACTTTTCTGGTATCCCTAGAGGCCCCAGCCAATGATATTATGAACAAGATTGTTTCCGTCTTCTGAAAGTTGATTTTCAACTTCCAGTCGTCACAATATCCCTTAATTTGATCGAAGTCACGCTGCAATAGAATGTTATTGATCTCGTTTTTAGTACCTGGGCCCTATTGCACCAACCACTTTTCACTTTGCACTTTGCAACTTTTCACTTTAACTTTGCAAATTTCGTTTCACCAAACGCAAATTTGCAAAGAGGAAATTATTTTTTTGAAAAGTAAAACAAAAATTCCATCTTTGCAAATTGTGTTGCACCAAGCACAAATCTGCAAAGTGAAAAGTACTTTTCTGAAAAGTGCAAAGTTTTGCCAATTTGCAAAGAATTCTTTGATTTCGTTTCACCAAACAATAAAACTTTGCACTTTGCATTTCAAATTCCGCAAAGCTTTTCAATAATATGCAAAGAAAAAAATTCATTTGCGGTTGGTCATTTGTCGTGTTAAGTTCGTTAAGTTCGGGTTTATTAAATAATAAATTAAAATGAATCGCTTTGAACGACTTTTTGAAGACGAAGGGTACAGTAATAGTTACGTAAAAGATGTAAAATTAAGAATAAATTTTTAAATTACAAATAATTTTCAAACAGTGGAAAGTTTTCGATTGACAAAAACAAATATAGAATTTGTTTTATCAAAAATTGGACATAAGTTGCAATATAACAGTCAAAGGAATATGTGTTTAAGTCCCTTGCAACAATTGTTGTGTATACTGCGTTGGATGGGAAATGGAGCGCAATTTCACGGAGTCTGCAGAGTAGTACACCGAGTTGCAGATGCAATCATTGATGAATTTCTTGCAAACACCATTTGCTGGCCAGAGAATTCTTCGGAAATAGCTACACGGTTTTTTTCTCAAGGAGGTTTTCCACGTGTAGCTGGATGTATTGACGGGACGATGATAAACATCGATGCACCCAGAGAAAATGAAGAAAATTTCGTCAACAGGCATGGAAAGCATGCTTTAAATGCAATGGTGGTTTGTGGCCCAGATCGGTCCTTCTACGCTGTTAACGTAAGTTGGCCAGGAAGTGTACATGATGCAAGGGTGCTGAGAAATTCCCGTTTGGCAGCAAATTTTAACGCAGGTTACCGACCATTTCCAAATGCAGTTCTTTTAGGAGATAGTGCTTATACTTTAAGTGGGTGGTTAATAACACCAATAAGGACAAACCCAGACAATCTTGTGGAACAAAGATTTAACCGGGCACATAAAAGAACTAGGCGAATCGTTGAAAATAGTTTTGGTAATTACTTACTAGTTCCACTTTGCATTCTCAATCATTAAATTGTTTTAGGCATATTGAAAGAAAAGTTTAAATTACCTCCGTATGCAGCCCACAGCTGCTGGGAAAATTACAATAGCCTGTTGCATTTTGCATAATCTAGAAGTGAGAAGAGAGGCATGATAACAACGATGATGAAGAAAATGACAACATTGAAGACATTGAAATAGAGAATATTGAACGACCAAATGAAAACGCTTATGCAGTTTTAAATGAGTTGAGTTGAGTTTTTTCTGATTAAAATAAATTGACAAATTAAAAAATAAGAAACAATTTCCATTTAACAACCTTTTTATTTCAATATTCACTCAAATTTAAAATAGTTTCCGCTCTGGAACATGAATCTTTATGATTGCCCTCTGAATTGTTTTATTCTTTTGTAAATTCTGATGCCGGTAAGTGTAATTCATGTTCCAGTTTAAAGGTTTCCAAAGTAGCTTTATATATTTCGATGGATAATAGCTTTTTTTTAAAGCTATGAGTTCCATCTCCTCAGCTTCAAGTTTCCTCTTCCTTGAGGATACATTTTTCTCCCGTGAAGAGGAAATATGATGTTGAGGAGTTTGGGAAGTTTGCTCGAAAGGTGGTACTCGTACTTCAGATCCATCGCCACCTGCTTCTGGCAAATTGATTCCCTCTGCAACAGGCGAATCCTTGCCAATAATGTCCAGAATTGCTTCATCCACAGCGTCAAGAACAAAGGCTCTTCCTCCTCCAGTTCCTGTTTTTTTTGGAATTGTCCCTTTTGGCCTAAAATATAATATTTATGCTCATTTAACTGCATTTAACCCATAACCTAGCACTAACTTACTAGCATCCGACTCTTCCACAAACTGAAAAGATTATCCCTCGCAAAAGTCCACTTTCGGTTGGCTGTGGCCAATCCAAGTGATTTTGCTTTAAGCAAGACTTCCTCCCAAGCTTCCTCTTTTTGCTTTTTTGACGCAACGTTATTTTGAAACGAAGCAAAGAGAATATCCTTTAATTAAAAAGTAAACGAAACAATGAAGCTTGTTTTTACATAATAAATTTAAAAATTACTTTTTTATTTTTTATCACTTCCAAAACAGCTAGCTTTTTACCGTTCTTGTCAACACGATTCATTTTGAATGTTTATTTACAAAAATGTAACCTTGACAAAAGCACCTTCAACAGAAAATGCATTAGCATCATATATAGGCGTTTTTCTTTTTTAGCCCCGAGCGGGGAACAGAGCGGGGCCCGAGCGATCAGAGCTCGCTCCGAGCTGAACGTAACCTGAGCGCCCCGAGCTAATTAAGAAACAGAATTGAGCACTGAACTGTCATTAGATATTATTAATTTATTAATTTTCAAAATAGTCAGGTTTGCTTCTGAAATTGGTGTTTGTCAAGGATTGTTCCATTTAAATTATAATTTCTAGTAAATAAACTATGGAAAAAGCACAAATAATGAATGAAGTCAGCCGCGCTCAGCTTTTCGCTCGATGTGCTCGGTCATTTTTAATCGAGCTCATCGAGCGAGCCCTGAGCTAGCTCAGAGAAAAAAAAGAAATACAAATTTTGTGCTCAGAGCGCTCCGAGCTAAAAAAGTAACACAGTTCTTTTTTTGACAGCTCAGTGCCCCGTTCGGAGCTAAAAAAGAAAAACGCCTTATGTAAACATACATTTGATTACATTCAGAACGGTATTATACTCATGCTCGTTTCACAATAGAGCTGTAACCGTATAACATACATATACATAGTACATGCACTGCTCTTTCATCATGGCCACAGGGCCTCATCCAGCGTTGCCAACCGCCTTATTCAAAATTATTATAAGAAAAGTAGATTATGTTAATTGAAAAAATACAAAACAATTGCAATCGCAAGTTAATATAATGAATTTGATTATTTTTTTCTTTAAACAAATATTGTGTACAGCACGAGGTGCAGCATAGCAACATTCCAAATAACAATTAACAAAAAATAAACAATGATAAAATATCTAAGTCGTTTAAGTAAAAAAACAAGACCTCAACTTTTTTAATTTTGTCATCACAACGCAACGAAAAGAAGTTGAAACCATTTAAATTGTTTCACTTTGCAACTTTTCAAATTACGACTGAAAATGAAAAGTTACATTTTTAGTTGGTACAACGCCCACACTTTTCACTTTGCAAAAACACATCAAAAATTGCAAACTACAAAGTCGAGGACTTTTCATTGTTGGTGAAACGCTTTGCACTTTTACTTTGCAGGAAATTATTATTTTGAAAAGTTGCAAAGTGCAAAGTGCAAAGTGGTTGGTGCAATAGGGCCCTGATGTGTATGCCACCAAATCGTCGGCCCACGCTATAGCATGTCTGAGTGAACCCACCAGATCACTCGTGTAAATTTTAAACAGGATCTGAGAATCCAACGCCTTCTCCTGTAAACCGTTTTTGATTTCAAAGACTCTGCTCGAAGTCACGTTGCCACATTTGAGAACGAACTCCTTCCCATAAGCATATTATAAATTACATATAGCAAAGGTTTGTGCATCTCCTGCCTGGTCAACTTGTAGAAAAGTCCCTCTAACCATACGTTGTCCAAACCACCCTGAAAGCAGACTGGTTGTCCGGAATTATGTTATTGTCCTTGACCCACTTCAACAGGACTCTATTGACAATCCTTTCAAAGACCTTGCTAATATTCGGAAGCAGACTAATCGACCGGAGATTGGCAGGGTTCGGCCTATCTTTACTCTTAGGATTGTTCACCATATACACGGCCTCGAAATAAGCGCCCAGCAAATCCACTTTATCCTATGGTTAGGTCTTAGCGGCCCATACAGGGCGTGAACCTAGCTTCTCAACCACTTTCATGCCAAGTGGAAGGGGCCTACAATCTTACCCCGAATCCGGACGGCAAATTTGAGAAGCTTTCTCATGACAATTTGATACCTTTGGATGTTTGTCAGACATTTGCAAGAGTCGCCAACAACACGCGGTATTCCCAAGTGGTCCCCCATCTAAGTACTAAAAACGCCCTACGTGCGTCGTTTAATTGCGGTGATCGAACGAAAACCGATTGATTCGACGTGGCAAGGTCGTTGTGGTTCCTCGACCACGAAAAAATCGTCGTTTGAAGCGACTTATTCCAGCAGTCAGTACTGTCTGTCTTTTCTCTGTTGTCTTTCGAACACAAGGAATATCATTGTGATCCTTCCTCCTGACAATTTATTTTTTTTTGGGCGAACATATTAGGACTGTAGGTCTTAATAGCCCGAATTTTAATGCCCCAACATAGACTTACAGATTTTCTGTAATTTTCTTTAATCAGCCGTTTCAGTTTTCGGATCTCTTACTTCAACATTCTTACCTCCGGTTCGTTGCGGTCAGTAAATTGCCTGTACAGCCATTTTAGCGTCGAGAGCAGTCTACTTTCCTGTCGATATAGTGCGTGGATAGTAGGGTTTCTGTACTTCTCTGTCTGGTCTTCGTCGGAACGAGCTACCCGAGGAAAAGTTCGTTCCATCGTTCGTTTAATGGCGTCTTTCGTTTGAATTGAATAAATGCTGATCAATGTCATCATTTGTCATGTTACTGTTTGTCGGTGGGTCGATTCCACATGAATGTGTATCTCACTCTGACAATCTAGAGAAGCGCGACCATTGTGCCCTTTGATAATTAAATGAACACACTGCTTCGTACTCCTCCAGCAGAGTTTGCTCGTTCTGGATCCGTATTGCGGCGCGGCGACGAGTCTGCAGTGGTCACTATCATACTCAAACGCCCGCAAACAGTTCCGCGTGATTTGATCTATGTTCGTCAGTTGTTGCATCCGTTAAGTCCAGGAAAGCACCGCTTCTTGGGAAAGAAGTGATAAACTTCGCGTACAACTCGAGTTTGTACTCAATCATATTGAGGCACCACCAATTGTGAAACTATGTGCCCCTGGGATTTGCAGTAACATTTCCCATGCCGCATATTTGGCATTAATATCTCCGGCCAAGAAGTAATAATTTTCCTCCGAGTTCAGCTGCAGGCTACAAAAAAGTGTCCCGAGCTCTGACATTAATTGGTTGGGTGGAGGTGCTGCAGGTGCGTACAGCAACACCACATACGTTCAACTCCGGCTATGGAGAGGACTGTATATGATGCATGCTTCTAGTAACAAGATTCCAACCCACTTCCTTGAGTGGCCTCACTCCACTCTATTCTTACATGATAGTATTTGTATAACAAATTTGTGCTTGTGATTTAGCTGAGTTTCGCTAGCCAAAAGTGCATTCGGTTTTCGGTTTTCAACAAGTTGGCAAGTGACGTTTTTTTCTTAGTCCTGAGCAGTGAATTAACATTCCCGGCAAGGATATTTAAGTGTCTCTCGTTTAGTATAGCCATTTGATTTATGGCACATAAACAGCTCCGTATAGATAAAGTCAACTCGGGCCGTTTGTTCATTTAATTGTTTCTTGAACTTATCGATCTTTCCGTGCAGAGACAGAAGGATCGATTCCAAGTCCAGATCCACCTCTGGTGTCTTTTGGCCTACCTTTGGGGGGTTTAATGTTATTTGGGCTTGACCCGGTTCAGCTGACATTTGGGCAATGAAACCAAATTTTAGAACGAGCGACTCTTCTCAAGCCTATCTTCTTCAGACTGCTGTTTGCGGGTCTGGACTCGCTTTTTCAGCTCCTGGTATTTTGGGCACCCACTGAAGTTGGCGGGATGCCCAGAGTTCCTGCAGAACACACAAGTGAGGACACTCCGGTATTGAAGAAGAACATCACCTATTCCAAAGGGACGGATTTTCAAAAAGAGAGCTTGATGCCAAACTCTGTCAAATGAGTTTGAAATATCAAGCATAACGATCTTACTTTGACCACCATGGTCAAGAGAATGGTTCCACTTTTCGGTTAGATTTGTCATCAAATCATCAGTAAACTTGTTGCTGCGAAAACCGCCAGTAAGAAGTTTTCGGGACTCTAGATATTTCATAAGTGGTGGTTAATCAGCGTTTCCATTACCTTGGAAAGCAGGGACATACACTCAGGGAAAAAACGAGATAAAATTAAGATAATCAGTGTCAGATCAAGCCTATCCGTTGACGATAGTCTGTTAAGCTCGGAAATTCTTAATCCGAATACAAAAATCTAACTTTGGCAATGTTTTTTACTAACCCTTAATTCTTATTTTAAGATTGTTCTATAAGAGTATTAAGAAAGTGTAAGCTTAAATTAAGCGCAAAGTCATTTCATTCGAAGAATACAACATCTTAATTTTAAATCATTTTAAACTTAAATTAAGCTTATGTATTCTTAAAAATAGTACAATGAAGATTGTGTGAGCTTAAATTAAGCCGAAAGTTATTTCATTCTAAGAATGCAACTGTAAGATAGGAGGTTTTCGGATGATAATTTTCCCGGGTAGTATGGTGGCACGCTGGTAGTCGCACGGCGACAGCTCGTCGGATTTGGGGGGATCTTTGTACTACCAAACCTACCCACAAAATAAATAATCGTGCCTGTATAGTTGTATACTAAATACTTGATAAGAAATGGCCTCAACAGTTGTTAATTGACCTCGATCGCCGATTTCTATTACATGCCCATAAGGGACAGCAAGGTAATTGATAATTAAATGAAGGAAAAGAATGAGAAGAAGTAATAGTTTAAGAGAAATTACAGGAAGAAAGAAAGAAAGAACAAAAATAAAAAGAAGAAGAGAGAGGAAGTCAGGTGTCGTTGACTTTAGTAGAAAGTGAAAGCACTTCTACATGAGGCTAGCCCGCCCTTAAGTATAACCGAAGTCATAACTCCTTGATTATCTTTAGCCTATTGTTATTTTTTTTTTTAGATAATCCCTATCTGGTTCCTCATAATTACTCACACCCTACACTCCATTACCCTTCGCTCACTCACCCCTCGCTCGCGAAAATGAAAAAAAAATAATTGATCATAATCAAAGAGATCTTGTGTAATTCACTTAAATAAAAATATAACATTTATGTTTATTCGTAAATTCATTTAACTATTTCTCAACTCTCCTAGTTCAGATTTATAAATATCATAATTAGAAAGAGATTAAAAGAGAGTTTATAATTTAAGATCTAAAGTTCAATTTCTTTACGAGAATATGTATGTATATCCCCTAACTAAATTAAATGGCAATGCAGGTGACAATGCAAGCAAAATAAAGGTAAACTAATTCTGATTTGAAACTTTTAGTATTAGAAAATAAACAATTAGAAGGTAAGTATTATTTATGAAACAAACAAATTAACCAAATGTAGGTAAGTATAATGGTAGTTAATTTTACGTTATGCGTAACAAATTCAATTTAAAGTATTATTAGAACTAGATTAATGTGCCTGATAGATTTAACTTTTATATATGTGTATTCGTAAAAAAAAAATTAAAATATCATAAAAATGTAGCCAAAAGATTACTCACTGTTTGAATTTTCTTGTAGTTAATATATATACATATGTTTTTTTCTTGTTTTGTGTTGTTGTACTGTTGTCTGCAGACTAGGTGTGCGCACATCTGGGTCTGGATCTCTCGTTCTATGTAGGCAACTGTTTAGATAATAGATTTTAAAGGCAAATAACACTTACGATATAGGTATGCAATTAATCTTTTGGCGATTCTTACCTTGATATTAAACATTTCATTGTCTACTTATCATTAAATCTACCATGCTTACAGCGTTTGATTCTAAATTTACGAGGAGAAGCTTAAAAAAAATGTCTAATCAGATATAGGGAATTCATATAATGTTCAGGATGTTGAATACTACATGCAACACGGGTACATACGAGTTGATTAAGAATCCTTGTCGAATCCTGAAGATGTGCCTTTTTTTTGACGATGTCTTAACTCTGTCTAATTTCGAGTGTTGGTAATTTACTTGGCGTGTAACTTGGATGGTTGGTAGTACTGTGCGCTTTCCTAGACATAGAGGGAACATTTGACAACACCTCACATGAGGCTATTAAACGATCCCTGGATAGGAAAGGAGTTAACAGTACAGTATCCAACTGGATGTGTGAGCTGCTGAGCACTAGATCAGCAGAGACTCACACACCATCTGGAAACATCAGAATAAACACAACAAGAGGATGTCCACAACGAGGGGTACTATCACCCTTAATGTGGAGCCAAGTTGTAGACGAACTGCTGGAAAAATTAACCAACCATGGCATCAACTGTCAGGCGTACGCCGATGACATTGTATTGATTGCCAGGGGCAAGTTCGAAGAAACCCTTGGGACATCATACAAAAGGGGCTTAAAGTAACCAAGGAATGGTGCCATGCTATCGGACTTAACATCAATCCGGCGAAAACAACGATAGTACCATACACAAGGAAAAGACAACTTCAAAGACTTAAGGACATCAGCCTATCAGGAACGACACTGATACCAGTCAAAGAAGTAAAATATCTAGGACTCCATCTAGATAGTAAACTGCTCTGGCGAAAACATACAGAGGAGATATCCAAGAAGGCCACCCGCGCTCTCATGATATGTAGGAGCCTAGCGGGGAAGGCATGGGGATGCAGCCCAAACATCCTGCGATGGATGTACACTGCAATCGTGAGACCAATGATCACACACGGAGCGGTAGCATGGGCGAAGCGAACAAGTCTAGTCACAACGCGAGAGACACTCGGCAAAGTGCAACGACTGGCGTGCCTGTGCATTACCGGAGCAATGCGTAGCTGCCCAACCGCAGCCATGGAGGTGTTATTGGAACTGACCCCTCTACACATCATGGTGATGAACGAGGCAGACAAAAGAATCCTTAGGATGGCAAAGGAGGGAATTGGGAGAGGGAAATGCATCGGTTCGAAAGAACACGGTGACTTGCTCAAAAAGCTCCCACTTCTTGGCATACCTAGGGACGACAGCATCAGGAAATTCAACTTCGAGAAGAATTTCCAGATAAAGCTCAGCAATAAGGAGAACTGGAGCAATGAATCCATAACTTATGGACTGAGCAACCACACAAACAAAGTGGTATACGGACGACTCGAGGACCGAGGAGGGAACCGGTGCAGGAGTGTTTGGGCCAGGAACTAAGCACTACGAATCCATGGGCAAATGTACCAGCATCTTCCAGGCAGAAATATGTGCCATAGACAGGTGCGTTCGAATCAACCTCGACAGGGGATAATTCTATGTAGATATGTGTATAATCGCGGTAATTGGATAAATCTATTTTATTTCAGTATGCATAGATATAGATCAAGATTTAAGTAATAATTTTAAGTTATATATGTAGGTAATTTCAATAACGGGTAGGTAAATTAAAATATATGTAAATACAATTTTCAGAAGTTATGTTTTTTTTTTAATGAAAATAAGTAAAATATCAATGTCGGTACTCACGTTTCGTATGATGATTCTGGAGCGTTGAAATTTGTGCACAAAGTTCCGCTGATGCTGATATGATATTATATTATATACCCTTTTAATTAATTTTAAAATTTTCAAACACTACTAATTTTCAATGGCTAGGTTATAAGCAAATAATGTAAGTTAAGAATCTAGGTTAATTTAATTTTAAGAGGATTAGCAAAACACATATTTTTAATGCAAGAGGGAATCGATAGGACAATTCATCACTTTCAATGTAAAATTAGAATGAAATTAGTTGAAGCTTTGATTTTGATTTAACTGTATCGGTGAACGTATGACTGGAACTAGTGCGGATATTGTGTGAGAACTTGACTGGAGACTCGGGATGAAATGCACTTGGTGATTGGTATGTTGGATGGTACTCGTATCTTGCTATATGTTTGGTTGTTTGATTGCTGAGACGTTTGATTGATGTTTTTATGTAGTTTTTATATGTGGATATGTCTAATCTGTGGCTAAGGTAGGCTTTTCCCTGTGGAGATGCAACCATGTGCTTTTTTTGGCAGACAAGACTTGTCACACCCGATGTCGTTGGTTATGACTTTAGCGGAGCACTGGACACCAGGTTTTCGATCTCAGCTAAAGTCAAACGCACAATGCCTGTCGATAACAACGACTTAAGGTCAATTGTTACCACAAAAATATACCAAATGAGCGCTTACCTTATCGGATGTTGTTCTTGATATCTAGCATGCACCAGCAAAAGGTACACATAAAAGAAATCCTGCCACGTTTTAAGGGGGTTTTCAAGGAATCCTAAGCAGTAATTCCAACCTATGCCTAGCTTTTCCTAACGCTCCGTACTCTACACGAACAAAGATTTATTTTAAGTCTACGAAATATGAAAATATTTTAACCTCACAAATAACTTATGTCGTGCGTGCCGAGATCCTGATTGAGCGAAAGTGGTATACCGAAAAGAAAGACAGAGACATAGCCAGTAGCCACTGGCTTAAATGGCTTTCGCTTTCGGAAGTGAAGTTGTTTTCGAACATCGAAAATACAAAATGGCTTAACTGGTAGATGGGCAGCGTTCACACAACTGGATCCGGTTTTGTATCGGGTTGGTAGACCGACACTTGTTTTTGAAAAAAAACGAGGATAAAATTGTGGTGAAATTTTATTTTCCTAAGAAAATAAGAGGCCGGTATGAATATGCTACAAGTTCTTTGACTCTCATTGCAATTATGTATTGCTTCGTTCATCAAATAGTCCTCTGCTGGAAGAACAGCATCGTTGTTTATACAGCAAATTTTGTGAAGGACAGCTGTTGCAACAATAATACTCTGAACTGTAGTTATTGTCACTTTAATTCGTGGTGATAATATAGGAAACCTTCTCTTCCATACGCTATAAGAGCGTTCAACACAATTTCGTGTTCGAATTTGAGATTCATTTTACAATGTTTCTTGTGGATTGTTGCAACTACGTAAAGGAGTCATCATATAGCGTCTGCATTGGTAGCCACTGTCCGCCACTATAACATGATCTCCAAATTCTCAATTTTCAAACCTATTTTTTTTTTTTTTTTTTTTTTTTTTTTTGAATGAATAACCTTACATTCCTTACCACGTTAAGTGGACGGCTGGAGTTACAGCGCTGTTTCACGGTTAGCCACAACCGATCATCAGACTCCTTCTGTGGTGCTGGTCTGTCTTTTTCTTCATTTTATCCCGAAATTCCATTTCTTCCACTGGGATTCGAACCTAGACCAGCGTCTTCTCAGGCAAGTACTCATGCACTGTGCCATTGAAGCCACGAGTTTATCCAGTTTTTATTTCAATTTTCTTAGACAAACTTTGCTCCTGTAAGTATATTATATTATTCATTCTGGTTTTTTCTTTCTAAGTTTTCTCTAATTCTAATCCATTTCGACAAGCATAGTTGGACTGAAATGGGTGATAGAGAGGGTGAAAGACTTTTTTGACATTGTATTTGTCGAGAATCTTACGATTAATGGTTTTTTAAGTGATACCACACAATTTTTCCTGGTTTTAATTTTTGTTTTCCGTCAATTCCTTTATTTTTTGTTTTGAATGAATAACCTTACAATCCTTACCACGTTAAGTGGACGGCTGGAGTTACAGCGCTGTTTCACGGTTGGCCACAACCGATCATCAGACTCCTTCTGTGGTGCTGGTCTGTCTTTTTCTTCATTTTATCCCGAAACAGAACAGATTCTAGAATTGTTGAAAATTGTGGAATCATGACTTGATCCAGGCCACCTTGCAACTATGTCCATTATTTGGAGCTTTGGATCACACATGGTCTGCACGTTTAAGGAAAAATACCCTTTTCGCTTGCGAAATATTTCACCATTTGATCTCCCTAATAAAGTGTTTCCAAATTTAAACGGTTTAAACGGAAGAATACAGTGTCGTTTAACTTAAACTGCAAATTGAACTCAGTTTAAGGTTTAAACTGAAGTTTAAACCAAAAGTGAAGTTTACACCTCTACTGTGAAACTGGGGGTTAGTATTAGATATCTGATAAAAGTATTCCTCTTCAGTTAAATTCATTGTTTTACTTGAAATAGTCCTAAAAATTGGTTCGAAAGAGTTTTCGTTGTCAAGCAAAAATTTGAAAAATTTGATACCTGTCTTAATTGCTAGAGAATGTGGTGGATTTATTCGCGAAGTTATGCTATGCAAATAGTTCTTTGCCTCCTTGTGCTTCGCTTCGAAACGCATGCCCCAAACATATTTTAGAGATCCACATTTTTTGATTGCGGTTGGGTAATGAACAAGAAAATTACTTTTGTCACTCTTTTATTTTAACACGAAACACGAGACACGACGTAAACTATATCAGAGATCAAAACGCAATGAATGAACTTTCTTTATTCATCATGTACGTTTTATATTGTGGGGGTTGGTTGGAGAATACAATTCTTGTATCTGTAATGTTTCGATCTTAGTTTGACATTGGTTGGGTTTGATTCGAGAATATAAGTTCGTACATCATGATCGTTTAGATCTTGATTGGTATGAACTCCGTCATGCAAGTTTAAGATTATTGCGGCTTGATTGGGAAGTAATTATTCTTATTCGATCCTGTGTTTGTTTGCAAAACAAATCATGCAGGATTGTTTGGAGAGTATAATTCTTGTTCGATCCTGTAATTGTTTGTAGCTGATATGAAATAGATTTTAAGATTATTTCGGCTTGATTGAAGAGTATAATTCTTATTCGATCCTGCAAAAATAATAATTCAGGTGATATGATTCCGATTTTAATATTACATAGGCTTGATTTAATAACAAAAAGCTTGATTTTAGATTTGCTCTAAGATTCATTCGATTTATTTTGAGATTGAGTACGTAAGAATGAAGAAAACTAAGAATAAGCCTAAACGGACTAGAATTTAGCTTGCGATATTTTTCTGAGTGTAAGTGCAATTGGTCGCTAGGAGGAGGGAGACGAAGATTCGCTTTTCTTGGACCTGTTGCTTCGAAAACCGTCAGTAAGACGTTATCGAGACTCTAGATATTTCAGAAGCTGGCGGTTTTTTTTTATAAAAAAAAGGAAATCCATATCCCAGAGCACTCAGACTCGGTAACGGTCCATTGTACTACCAGGCAGAAATCCAATTTTTGGTGTATCAGCATTTCCATTACCTTGAAAAGGTGCAATTGGTCGGTAGAAGGGATGAAAAGAAAATTAACCTTTTTTTGGGACAGGCTGGACAAATGCTGTTTTTCATGCTCTCGAAAAGAGCCCTGAAAAACAGGACAGATAGGAAAGCTTAAGCTTAGAACACCTCTTCAGAACGATTGGGGAACTACCATCTGGCCCAGCGGATTTGTATATGTCAAGATCTCGAAGTACTCTAGCCACTGTATGAGTGCGAAAGTGGATTGGTCCCATGGAGTATTCTACGCCCTCGATTACAGCGGGAGATAAAGCACCCTCGGGGGTCCTTAAGCTAGCTGCTGTTGTTAGCTGCTGTTGTTAGCCAGCTGTTTTTTCTTATGTCAGCAGCATCATCCACGTCGCTGACAAGGAAGCACAGCGACCAGTTAAGACTTTAGGTTGTGAAAACAAAATTTTTATACAGAACTTTTGAAACCGAAAGCAATGAAACACTTTTTACTTCTTTCAAGAAATCGCATGGGCAAGAAAAACGTAAGTGTCTGATAAGTAAAATATCTCAAGACTCAAAAAAGATATTGCAATAACAAAGAACATTATTTATTCTAAGAAAAAATCATATGCAGAGTACCCCAAAGTAAGACTTTTCTTAAATCCTCATTAAACATTGGAGTATAGCAATATATTGCAATATAGATCATTATCGTCAACAATTTTTTTTTCTTAGATTATGAGGTCCAAAAATTATTTCCCAAAGAATTGAACACTCAGTCCGAAACACCCTGTATAATGTAGTTTATTAGATATTGCCCACAACACTACCACACGTACATAGGCACAGCAAAATGTGTAACCATCAGCTAAAAATGCGAGAAAATCTACAACATGCTTTTCAAACCATCAACATACGGGAACAACACATACATAGGTATTCGTATTTCATAGATATGATCTAGCGGCCCTTGAAGCACCAGCTGGCTAAAGTTCGAAGAGGAATTTTGTTTGATTACAACTTTAATGAGCTCTTTGCATGAGTTCAGGACATTAATTTACAATTTAACCAACTCTAGCTCTTCAGTTTAGAATTGAACCGAATAAACGTAGATAAGCCGACGTCGCCGCCCGCCTAAGTTTCTAAAACACTAAACATTTCAGTTCAGATACCTGAAAGTATTCAGCAAAATTAGTATATACGATGGGTTTGATGAATACTTTGTGGTATTCACAAAATAAGGATGGGATGAGGTTCTGGCGCAGGATGATGACGAACTTATCGGTGCTGTAAGTGAGTGCCAACGTCGTCGTCGTCATCGGAATTGTTTGCCTACGGAGTTTGCAAATCTTTAGGAAATTTTGCAAGTCTCGTCTTATGCCTTACAAAAGTATATATTACTTTTAAGTCCTCCAATACCAATCGTCTAAGAAAATATCCCTATCAAACAGCTGTGCGGTAAGAAATATATGAAGATGTAGTCGACAGCATTACCCGGGACCACTATCGGTTGGTTTATGGAGGTTTATTTTCTTACATTCTATAGGAGAATAGCTGAAGCTTTTAGTAATTATATATTGTATATAATACAATTTCATGCAAGCCTAATAACTTTTTCAACATCAGATATACTACAATGGTTTTTGAACAGTTTAAAGTTTCCAACAAACGGCTTCTAATAAATTGAAGTGTGCCTGTGAAAATACAACTCAGGTGGAAGGAGTTTTGAACAGCTAATTTTTTTCTTTTTGTGCGAATATAAATTTTTAAAGGATTTTCCATCCAGGTTCGGTGATGAGCAATGATTGCTTGTCTTGAAGTGACATCAGTATATAGTGTCATAAAAATTATGAATCAATATCGTGCGATCTAGATATTATTACCTAATACCTACCTACAGATATTCGTTCTTAAGATTAACTCAAATGAAGCAATTACAATAGTCCTAATCAAATCTCTTGCATGTATACTACATTCCTCCAAAAGTATATCATTGGAGGCATTTGCGCAGTTGAATCAATAAAAATTGATATGCAACTCACATAGGCATACAAATTATCACAATTCCTCATCTCATACTCATCTGAAAATCAAACATTGAGCGAGGATTAGCTAGAGTCAACAATATTATATAACCCGATACACTCCTACTCCAAATACAGGAGGTCGTTGGCAGTTCAAATAGATCAACCCACTAGTCAATAAATTGAAATTGCAGGATAAATTTGACCACAGCGGCAACAATAATTCCAGCCGTGTGGTGGCCATGAAGATGAGACTAATCCAATGATGATGATGAGGACGATAATGATTCATCATAATTGGAGCTATAATACAGAACTAAACTAATATATCAACATTCTATCACTTCAAAACGGTATCCTCATCACTGTCGTCTATACCATAACCCAAGCTATCACTACAAAAGGATGCTAGCAACCAAAACAAGAGAGGATAATATTTAAAGTAAATACATGATATAATTTGGGGTTAAGTGGAACTCTTTAGGGATTAATTAAGTTATCAAAGTTCGACCTATAAAACCACTAATGGATGAATAATTCTCAGACTCATACTGATTCTTTACCATCCGGATTCTGATTCCTTTTGCCATTGTACCAGAACCGATGTATGAAATATGTGTGTGTATGCGTATGATGCAGTAAAAAGTTATAAAATTTGAATCGAGGACTTCTTCATTCTGATTTCCTCCGTTCATAGGACACACAATTTCACAAACTTTAAGCCAACTAGCAGCGGGCATATCCTTCTCCTTGCCGCATCGCTCAAGCGCTATGCAAATACTTTGAGTAAAGGAGTGTGTGTGCGCCCGCTAAATGTCCTTGCAATAGCCGACATTGCGGTTGAAATTCAAATACGGTTTTATTCAGTTGGCATCTGTACCACTCCGATCCAGCAATAGATAGATATGCCAGAGATGAAGAAATTGAGTCCTTTGCTTAAGGATAAAATAATAATTTCTATTTCAGAAAGATATGTAAGAGGCAGAAAGAAGAATGAAGTAAAAGCACCGGCAACAAAGATCTTGATCCCTATATGTTGAGGGGATTTTATTTTTCATATTGCCTGTAAAATGAACAATTTCGAAGACAACACAAGAGTATCCTTTCTGCGTTAAATGCTGTTTTCTATTTAATTTTCTTACTCCTCTCCATATTTTCATATGGCTATGTAAACAAAATTTGTTTGGGGCATTGTGTAAGAGGACTTTTGGTTGACCAGATGTTGTGCAGGCTTAGGTGCCTGCTTGCCTGCTGATGCTTACCGAATCGTACCTAGTCCTTCTACTTTTCAATGTACATATTGTCACTAATGGTATTTTCACTTGACTCTAGCACCGTTCTGTTTACTGTGGTCCTTTTTGGTCAATCAAAACTTCAACCCGTCAAATATGTTAACATACCTAGTACTTTTCCTTTTGAAGGGCATTTTGCCAGTATTATAAACAGAGTGGGGAAAAGAGGAAGGAGCGGTGTTTGGTGATGGTGATATTGATATTGTGTAATGACTGCCTCTCTTCGAGAACAATCAATTTGCGGATGTGCATAATGTATCATACGAGCAACTGTAGAAGCATAAGGTTTGTAATTTAACAAAGAGCACCTTTAAAGGACAGATGTGCTATGTCATGATTCTAATCAAAATTTAAAAAAAAGAAATTGTATGTTGTTTTGTTTTATTATATTAAAACATAAAGTGAGCGCTACTCACTTGATCAGGCCGAAGCATACATGGAACATGGTGCTATGCTAAACTATGTGAATAAAATATTAAAATATATTCTCCATAAATTAGAACCAAGTTTTTTATTTAAGTTAATTTTATTACTTCTCGATCGCAAAATTCAAGAAGCTTTGACCTCTGTAACACTTTTTATGTTGATTTAAAGGTTTAAATTCCGCCAGGGCCAAGTACCATCTGAAAGTTGTTTCCACTGTTCCACCTCTTGCGAACAAACATCCAGGGGTATCAAATGTCATGAGAAGCTTCTCGAATTGCCTTTCGGATTCGGCTTCAAAAAAATTTTTAGGTCTCGTCCACTTTGCACGGCAAATGGTTGGAGAAGCTAGATTTTATGCCCTGTATGGGCCGTAAATACCCAATATTTTGTTTGTGTCTGAAGTAAACAAAGTACAGTAAGAGGCTTTTTTCCACGCAGGTGTTCGTTTTGCAATAGCAACAACTAGAGAGTGGTTGGGGCACTTGCCCTCCCCCTAAATTATTTATGTTTATTCAAAATTTGAGTAGATTTTACTTTACTCATCGCGATCTCTGGAGGAGCCAACCATAGCGTCAGTCATCATCCCAAACCTCTTTCTCAAAGTATCTTATGTCACTACAAAAACTCACAAGTTTGTTACAGTCAATCGACGTCTTCTAGACTATCAAAGAAATAGTTGCCTAGACGTCTTCCACTATTTTTTTTTATACACTATCAGCTGGGTGTCGTGGAGTGCTGAAAGCAAGCAACTATCACGAGCAGAAATTTGCCGGCACTAAAAGTGCAGTCACAGGCCAGTCGCAGGCTCATCATAGTGCAGGTGTTAGTAAGGACATACACAAAGTCAAACAATTAGAAAGACAAAAATTATGTACCTATAAAATACTAACACAGACTCAAATCATGCAAATAATTTAAGACATCAAGGCATTATTACGCAAAATAGTTTTCAGCTTAATATTACTAACATGGAAGTCAATCACATGATCATTGAGATTATAGATTCTACTCATGCGACTAAGCCTATTAGTATATAGTATATGCCTCCCATAATTCGTTCTATAATTGGGGCTAAACAATAAATCAACACTATGTAAATTATGGGCACCAGCACGCAAATTAAAGCCAATAGACAACATGATTCTTATTATAACTAATAAATAAATAAATAGACGACAAGAAGTCAGGTGATGCTGTAAAAAAAATGATATCGCTATTAAGCCTTCGTTGAGCAAGGGGTAACATTTGAAGAAGCTTGATACGTTGACTGTAAGGAGGAAGGTTAAATGGATCATCCCATGGAAGTCCTCTAAGTGCAAATCGAATAAATTTACGTTGAATGGCCTCTATTCGATTTAAATGAATGATGTAGATCGGTGTCCAAACCTGTGAGGCATATTCAAGAATCGGACGGGCAAAACAATTGTACAATGGCATAGAAACGTATGGGTCATTAAATTCTTTCGCCCACCTTTTAACGAATCCCAGCATAGAATTGGATTTATTAACAATAAAATTGATATGCTTAGCAAAAAACCGTTCGGGGTCGAAATAAACTCCAAGATCCTTAAAATTATCAACATTACAAAAAATATGTTGAGACAAAGAATATTGAAAGATGGAAGGGATATTCTTTCTAGAGAATGTCATAACATTTAGTAGGGTTCAGGGATAAACCGTTTTTATCACACCAATTGGCGAAGCTATTAATGTCAGATTGAAGAAAAATTCTGTCTTGCTGACTAATGATAGATTTATATATTTTCATATCATCAGCGTAGATCAGAATATTACTGTGATTTATACATGCCTTAACATCATTAATGGCTAGTATAAATAGAATTGGACCGAGGTGACTTCCTTGGGGAACTCCACACTGAGCTGTAAAAATGACGAACGATACTCTCGCAATGACAAAGTATGTGCGTAATATCAGTCATCCGTGACGCGAATAGCATTTCAGTATCTGCACGCGTCTGTTTCCAAGACCCCAATCTTTTGGCGTGCTTACTCAGAAGGCAATGTCCGAAAGGATGCCGATTGTCATTATAAGCTAACATCGACTTAGTTTCAAAATCTCCACAGTATTCTTGTTGTTCAAGTTGGGCCATAGAGCCTTGGATACCTGGTGCTCCACTACATGTCTCCATCTTTGACTAGCCATTCTTGTGTCCGGTTCCAACGCCTTCCCTTTGACTACACACAGGCGGGTTTTTATGTCCAATCCCTTGATTTGCAGACGCATTTCCTCCATTTTCTTTCTATTTCATCTGCGAGCTCTTTGCCCACTATGTAGCAGTGCCCGTGCACCCAGCATAGTCTTACGTGGTGCTGTTCGCATAATGCCTTAATCATTGTGCGACAATACCACACCATTACTGACCTGATGACATATGATTCCAGCGAATTGAGCGTGGCCTGATGTAACAGGGCATACCCCGGTCGGATATTGTCTTCATTAGCAGTAATGACTGGAAGACACTGCAACTGTTTATAAGCCCTAGAGATTCCCTCATTTCTGTTTCCGCAGAGTTAATTCCGGACCCCGTGCCATCATCATATGAGTTAATAGCCGCGTTTCTTTGAGAAATGTATCCACGGTTGCTCATAACAACGATTACAAGAAATATGGAAAGCAGCCATACATTTTAGTTTGAAAGACAAATTCTGTATTCGAACGCACCTAATGACTGCATTATTCTGACACTCAGCTCTACACCACTAGTGTATAGGTTAGCACGAAATCCAGCTAGAAGGGGTCATCCGATTTTTCTAAACTTACTATATTGAACATTTCCAAAATAGAGCAGTGTCCAATCGGATTGCTTTTGAACCTGCCGAAATTGGCGAGACACACATTTGCTGCCTGGTATTTTACCTGTATATTTACAGGCAGTAAGTGCAGAAACATTTCCAGCGCTGCTGTGGGTGTTGTTCGCAAATCGCCCGTGATAACAGCACTAGCCGTTCGTTGTACCCGTGCCAATTTTCTCTGTATATTCTTTTTTTTTGTGGCTTTCCATAAGACAATGGCCCAATAAGTGAGGATGGCTTTGACAATCATTATATAAAGCCAGTGCATCATTCCTGGTTAAAGGCCCTACTTTTTTCATACTGCCCTTTTGCACGTTAATAGTGTGTTGTAGGCTTTCTTGACTCGCTCTTGAATATTGAGATTACAGCTCAATTTCGTATCCAGAATAATGCCGAGGGGCTTAGCACGGTCTGATAGGACCGGTTCAACCCCATCAATTCGAGTCATTTTAGAAGATGGTGCTTTATACTTTCTGGTGAATAGAACTAATTCCGTTTTTGCTGGATGGACGTTAATTCCCCAGTCTTCAGCCTATTTGCTAAGAGTTTTTAAGGCAGCCTCCATAATTTCGCCAATTTTACGTCTGTTATGTCTATACCCCTCGTTCAAAGTTTGCTCAGAATATCATCAATAACCAGGACCCATAGTAGAGGGGATATGATCCCGTACTGGGGAGTCCCCCTGATAGTACTGATTCCAATGTTGAACAGATTCTCTTTTTGCTTAGAATTTTGCATAGTCAATAGGTGATACCTTGTTCAACCTTTAGCTTTTCAAGAGCATGCTTGATCGCTGACTATTCGACATTATTAAAGGCACTTCCATTGTCAAGAAAAGATGCAAGAGCGAATTCTTAAGATAGAGGCTTGCCCTGATTTTCCCAACTACCTTATGTAAGGTGGTTTCCACGGACCTAAATTTCAGATGGGCGTATTGTGCCTTGCACCGTGTGTCATTCCCGCGTGAACACCCAGAAGTCTTTCCAGATTTTTTAATAGGAAGGAGGGGAGTCTAATGGGTCTGCAATCCTTCGCTGTCGTATCGGCCTGCCTACCTGCTTTAGGCAGGAATGTAACCCTTATCCCTAACATACCATCATGCCCATGCTATATGCCCCAGAGTGTTGGACTGCTAAACTTAAGGTCTCAAGTTCAAATTCCGCCGTTGCCAAATAACACCTGAAAGCTTATTTCGACTGCCCAGCTTCTCCAACCTGCCGTTCGGATTTTGCTCTAAATTGTACGTCCCCTCCATACGGTTGGAGAAGATAGGTTTTAAGGTTTGTAAGGGCTGTTAATGCCAAATATTTAATTTTTTTTTTAGGACAGGAGAGGTAAAGTCAAAAGAAAGGGGGAAAGTAAGGATGATGAGAGGAGGAGAGAAAGGGGACGGATCGGGAACTGATTTCCCAAATAGGATCTCGCTTTTCAAAGTGAATTTTTTTTTGTAGGTAGAGGAAGGCCTAAAAACAACGTTTGCACAAATTTTAGCTTAAGGTAACGCTTAAAAATCCAAAAAAAAAAAAATTTTTAAAGTATTCGTTTTTAACCTCATTCTGTCAATAAATTCCATTGAAAAGACATTCAGAAAAAAACAGCATTCAGCGCTATTAATTGTGGGTTCATATATTAACTAGACTATGAGAGTTTGAATGTGGATTCAATTCGAATTAAAATGCAAATAGAGTCAAAACAGGATTGACTTAATGTAATCTTGGGAAATATTGTAAAACAATGCTGTGAACGTTAGAATTCGCATTAAGGATACTATCCTTTTCTAGATTGAGAATGCGTTTATTTACGTTGTGGAATCACAAGTAGATCCCATAAACAGTACAATGTGTATGGGGGGCATGCTGCCCCCCTGCAACCCCCCTGCTTGGGTTCACTGTTAGCTTTGGGATAGATGCGAGGTCCATTGTATGCTTGAGTTCACTGTTCGATTTGGGATAGGTGCGAGGTCCATTGTGAAATCACAAATAGATCCCAAAACATAATAATCAATAACAATCCCTATTTACATTTTTGTTATCAATTATATATATATATATAGATACTAGCTGACCCGGCAAACGTTGTTTTGCCATATAAATTATTTCTAGTGAATATTTTCGTAGGGAAATGAAAAATAACTAACTTATTGTAAGTGTGTGGGGATGTGGTCTATGACTGAAAAAGGAATTGGGCGCTGTGGACGTTTTGTCCCTTTCAGAACATTAGCGGATATTGGAGAGCGTCGTATGAACGGTGTGTATCAGCAATGAACTCAAGATTATTCATGCTGATTTTGACATTCGAATTCGCACGATAGTTTGTCGAATTAGAAGAATTTGTATTTTGAGATTCGATCGAATAGAAAATTTATTTGAGGAAAACCGGTTTAATTCGAACGAAAATAGACATTCGAACGCCTTGACTATTCATTCGAATCTCAAAATAAGCATGATTATTTCTTCTTCAAATCACGATTTGTCGCGTCGCTTTACGGTCGCCAACCATGATTCCAGCAAAGTCGTCAATAACAGGTGCATGAAATCCACGCATGTGCTCTCCAGCTGGTATTTTATCAGGATTGATGACAATAGCGTGATTGTCAGTTTGTAATTTGTGCATGTGTGATTTGAATAATTTGAACAATTCATTACGCTCATTCAATAGATGTAACGGAGAATCTTTTGAGGAAGTATAGGTAAGGGATGATGGTCTAAACGACGGTGTAAAATTTGGGGGAGACTGGACAAGGGGAAGGAAACGATGGGGGGGAAAGGGAAAAGGAAAGATCACTGGCAACTCTGACACGGGCGCATGCCTTGCTGGTCTCAGCTAATGCTCGTCGGAGGGTGGGGTCTTGCATCTGAGCTACCAGGATGGGTCTGCGACTACATAAAGATATCTGCATGCTTCAGGTATAGGTAGGTATCTAAACGGATATAAGGATATAAGTGCTGCGACAAAATAGCAAGGCCGACAGAACCGCTAGAATAAAAATAAATAAATAAGTATCCAACATGAGCCACGGGAGGAGCAGGTGGTCGTCCTCATAGCGGGTCAATACCCTCCCTACCGTGTGCCGGTGGCCGCTGGAATATTATACCGGCACCCAAGAGAAATCCCTATGCTTTCACATCGTCGGACCGCTAAGACTTACCATCGAAATGAGACACAATAGTTAACAAGCCTTAAGCTAACATTTTAAATTTTATTTAACCAATTCATTTTAAAATACCTTATGTACTACTTAGGAGCGGAAAAAAAAAGAAACAAAAAAGAAGCAGGATATCAAAGGTATTTTTAAGACACATTGATCTTATATCTGTTAGAAATATTAAAGTAGGTATAATTATATAAAATAATTTTAAAGGTAAGTATTAATAACGGTAGGTATAAAGAAAAATATAATAAGTACTTAAGTAATTAATTTCCTTTATGAAGATATTAATTCAGAGCGCTACATACATTAGCTAATTATTTACCATTTAAAAGAAAACAAAAAAAAAATTTAAGAACCAAAACATAATATTAAAATAAACGCCGAAAGAAAAAAAACATATAGGATTGCTACTGGTTATTCATAGCATCGCATAGGTGTGGCAAAACCCTTTTTTTTGAAAAATAATAACAAAAGAAGAAAGAAATAAAAAAACTTAAAATAACTACCTACTACACGTATTTGGTAACGCGGCTTAATTCAGCAATTTTGATTGCGATGTGTGATAATAGCGAACCTCAAGAAATCAAAGTTATTAAACTGTACTTACCTGGGCATCCGCGTCGTCAGGCCTGTCGATGTGGATTCCTCGGTCCTGTCAACAAAAAAAAACTCGAAAAGAAATTTTTCTACGAGAGGTAGGTCAAAAAAAAAAACCCACGGAATTATCACACACACAGTAACTAAAGTGAGCTTTTAATAAAGCGAACTGTTATCTTATTCAGAAGAATATAATATTACTATTTCATTGATAGAAACCTTTTTTTTTTTTTTAATTTACATGCACTAGCTACTGTTTACTACGGTTAAATATCCTAAAACGGGGTTGATGCTTCTGGTGACGAATTTCGGGAACGATGACGGGGTTTTCCTTTCTGGTCGTGTTGAAGGTAGCGGATATAGGTACTGCTCGCCTGGTTGAAACTTTCGAAAACTTTCGATGATCTTTCAGGTGAATTGGCATACGCTATCGTTGGTGTTAATGCCCGATGGTGACGATTAGCGACCAAATGGACCGATGACGGGGTTGGCCTTTCGGGTCGTGCTGAAGTTAGCGGATATTGGAACTGCTCGCCTGGGTGAAACTTTCGATGATTTTTTTATTTATTTTTTGGTGGGGGGGGGTTCGCCTCGAAACGTCGAGGGAAGAGGCATACGCTGTCGTTGGTATCACTGCGCGATGGTGACGATTAGCGACAAAGGGAATCGGCGAGTTTAGGGCACAAGCTGAGGTGGTATCAAGGCCCGTTTGGGACGGCTGGACACAGTTTTTGGGCACTAGCGCAATTTTCTGCCACACTAAGAAGGCAATTGCATGCGGATTTTTGTTGGTGGGAAACGAGATATGGGCTTTAGTGACGCAACACCACCACTTGGCTTTGGGGGTGCGGCAGAAGCAGACACACTCACTATAATCGCGTTTAAAAGAAAAACGGTTCGCGCACAGCACTCGATGGTAGTCGTATGACTCACGTTGTTATTATCAAAAAAAACTCAATATTTTCTTTATTTTTGAGTCAACGGATGTCATAAAAAAAAGTTTAATGTAAATTTGCCTCTTTTTTTCAATGGTTAGGGAATGCGTTTTCTTTTCTTCGTTTAGCTTTTCACACCGTGCCGATGCTCGCGATTAGCCGAAAACTGCCGATGAGACCACCGAACGAGTTGAAGCCCAAACACTGACTAGTGTCTTCAGCAACTTCTCTTTTTGGTAAGCGTCCCCATTAACGATGTATTGATGCTAGCCACACTGATTCTTCCTCTCGAATTCCCGTGAGGTGACATCCCCGCTTGCTAATTCAGCAAGCAAAGAGTATAGCTTAGCGGACTTTTCAAGCAGACGAACAGTTGTGGGAGTAGTATATAATTTGCAACCCGCCCTTTGCCGCATCGTATGATGGAAATTATACGGCTGTAAGATTGGGGTTATTAGGTTAGGGGGTATCATGCAGCGGCCTTTTTCTTTTTCTTTTTTTTTGTTATTGGTGTGGGAAGTGTAATGGTATTTATGTACCAGCATGGCAAAAAAAGAACGGCACGCATCTCGCTGAGGTATGTTAATACAGGGTGTAGGAAAACGGATAGGAAATAAACAAGAATAGTTTTGCACTTCACAGACGGACTTACTAAAAGTCGATACGCAGAAGATCCTTCCATTACATAGAGCACCTCACGACAACGTCAGTGGCAAATGAACACATAAAAAAACCAACAGCTGAATGAAATGAAGGAAAACAATGGCGAATTCGGGAAATACGTGCTTCCAAAAAAGTCTATAATAATAATAATAATAATAGCTTTATTTTATTTTTCGACTTTAAACATTTTTTTTACAAATTCAACATTATGATAAATAAATATGCGGCCTTGGTTTGTAACCGTCTGCCGGATGCCATCTCTCTTTTCCGTTGAAAACTTTCCAAATATGTATATTTATTAATATAACAATAAATTCAAGTAAGCTTTTGATGTGATTTACTATTATTTTAAACATTATTCGTATAACAATTTCTAACCATAATTAAAAAAGTCTATAACAAATCCAATTTAAACAAAAAAAAGTTTCGGAAATTAGAAGGAGTATCCAAACCACGTTTTGGAATACTAAAAATCTAACAATATAGGTATACAGATTCTGTACGAAAAATAAAAGTGAACCATGACAATCGCGTTGTGGCAAAAAAATATTTTTGTTTGGAAGCAAATAAGTTGAAAAGTTTTCTAAACAAACATTTTAGATATCTAAATACAATTGAACAGGGTTTTCGGTCAACATATTAACTGTTTTTATACCCTATTCTAAGGGTATACTAATTTTGACGCGAAGTTTGATATTGTCCGTAGACCCCTAAAAGTTACTATATTTATCGATAGTAATGTCGATCAAGCCATGTCCGTTCGTCTGTCGGCAAAAATTGAGCCTTTAACCATATATACTCTCCAGGTCCCCGAAATAATCAAGTTTAAGAATTTTTGAAATCCGCCCACAGACACGCTAAAAACTCAAACTAAAAAAAAAATCAAATTTATCGAAAACATCGAATTTTTAGCTAAAAAGCTGAAATTTTTTATGATCTTCGACTCATAAAACTGCTCGGGAGGTAAAATTTCTAAAATCAGCCGACTGACACGCCTACAATTAAATAAAACAATTTTATTGGAAAGTCAAAGTTTGAGCTAGGAAACTGAAATTTATGATATAGACTCCTTAGGTGTCTGATGGGAATAAGAATAGGATAGAGGATAGTTTATTGTTTGTTTTGCTTTAACATACTTTCTCACGTTTTTTCTCTATAATTTGTTACTTTTTACACTTCAATAGCTTCTGTTTGCACTTTCATATTCAGTTCATTAACAATCACAATGATTGTTCCATACGATTTGTGCAAATTTCTGCAATTTTATCATTCAATTTGTTTCTGTTGTTTAAGACTGGGATTCCGCACTTCAGAAAGAGATAGCTTGCCGACGATGCGTCTGGCATATGGTGAATTGAGGTTATTGTAGCCGCAACGTGCATCCACACGATTGGCGAGTGCGTTTTCGGAGTCCCCACCGCACATAAAATAAATTTGTAAAAAATTATGTGGTTCATTCGGCATTGGCAGCAATGAGCCCACTTTGTGATAAACTTGGCCTTTGATTTTGAATTGTGAATGGAATTGTTGACCATTTGCAGCATTATTTTTAACTATTTCTGTTGCTCCGAACGATGTCATTTGGAAACATGAATTAAATGTTGACTTCAGGAACAGGTTAGAATCTGGATCCGTACCGATAAGTAAGCCGTTCAATCCAATTGTCTTTGTTGATTTCGTTCAGCTCGTGCCTCTTGCCCCGTTTACAATCGTAAGACACGTATGTATTTCTCTTTTATTTTAATTAGGATTTTGCACGCACTGAATAATAAACAAACTAATAAATGATAAATCAGTTATCGATCACTGAGAGTTAAAGATTATTACAGTACCTACTAATATTGCTATTATGTAAAAAATGGGGGTTGGTGGTACAAGTTTGAAAATTAAGTTTTATATGTATTTTTGAATGGTAAATCATAAAAAAATAAAAATAAAAAATTTTGTCCAAAAAAAAAATGTTTGTGGTAGACCACCATTATCACTTAGTTGTATAAAAATTAGTTATAAACCTATTCTCATACGTACGGAATATACATATAAAATTTCATCAACATCGGTCAAGCCGTTTCGGAGGAGTATAAACACTAAAACTGTGACACAAGAATTTTATGTGTTAGATAGAAGGTATATATGTATATGTATAAATATATATACATATGTATGTAATAAACATAACATTTTTATGCTCAAGTGTGAACTCTTCCACTCAAGTATTTTGTTATCAAATCCACCTAGCATATACACCCACCCATGCAGCCATTTTGACATTTGTCAGTAATGAATTAAATAAATTTGTATGGAAAAACCTTAAATTTGCAAATACATGGTGGCGCAAAAATACCCTTCCGATGTTTTTTGTCTGTAATTTAAAAAAAAAAATTAAAACTTTGATTCTTCTTGTGGATTATTTTTATTTGGTCTTTTATTTTTTTTTACATCAAGTCGAGAATAATATGATGTCATGTAAATGGCCGCCGCAACAGTTGATTATCATTTGAGCCCTTTTTATGGCATTTTCCATCACTTTGGCCAAAACTTCCGGCGATAGGTCCTCACATTGTTGACGGATATTGTCATTAATAGCTGCAAGAGTCTGAGGCGGTCAAATCAGGCGATCTTGCTGGCCAGTGCAAATCGCCAAAACGGGAGATTAGGCGCCCGGGAAATGCATCCTTCAGCATATCGGTTGTGGCACGTGCAGTGTGTGCCGTTGCACCGTCCTGTTGGAACCACATGTTTTCCAATCCCAATTCATCAAGTTGCGGCAAACACCATACAGTGACTTTGAGCAGGTGTAATGGCTCTTCGTGGGTTACACGCGGATTTTCAGTGCCCCAGAAGCGTAAATTTTGCTTATTTACGTACCCGCTAAGATGGAAATGGGCCTCATCACTCATGATTATTTTTGATGAAAAATCATCTTCCTCTTGGTGGTGATTAAGGATGGCTTGAGCGTATGTTAGACGCGATTGGCGGTCAGCAGCTAATAGCTGATGCACCGTCTGGACTTTGTACGGAAACATCTTCAAATCTTGTACCAAAATTCGCTGTAAAGACCGTCGACTGATACCCATTTGCGTGGCACGTCGTCTGGTCGATGTCGACGGCGCTTCCATGACATCTTCGGCTACAGCAGCAATATTCTCTGCAGAACGGCTACTCCGGGGTCTGCCACGCCTGGCAGCATCTCGTGTTGTGCCGGTCTCTTCGAGGCGAGCGGCTAAACGTCGCAGTGTTTCACCAGTAGGCGTTGGACGGGTAGGAAATCTGCGACGAAATTCACGTTGTGCCAAAGTCACCGACCGATTATTGCTCAAATAAATAGTCACCAATATTCCGCGTTCTGGAGCAGTGTAGCGTAACATTGTTTATTAACGTGTATTTCGCATGTGTTTACTACACAAATGTCAAAACAGAACTGACATTAGGGGCCAATCGCAAAATTTATAGCATTTTCTGATAGAAGGATTACTTTTGCGCCACCTTGTATTAGTTTCCTTAAGTAAAAATTGATTCAGAACATATTCTAAAATTATAACAAACATTTCCACATCATTAGTTTTTCGAAATTCGAGATCCTATTTGCGAAACCATAACCTTTTTAAAATTTGATTTTTCGAGCAAAAAGTGCGTAGCGATTTTATTGTTTTCACAATTGTGTTTTCTTATCATTGCGTTATGTTCTGTAATTGGTTGACTTTCTGGGAATTAAAATGTGAGCATTTATTTGCCTTAACGAGCCACGTACTCTTTACTTGACAGATGCGATTTTACATACAAGCAGACGAGTATGAGGCGCAAAAGACATAGGCACTGGAGGTTTAAATTGTTGTCTCAACCCAAGCGAGTTACATACTTCAACTTGACGTATATAACTTTGAGTTAATATGTAAGTAGTTCAGCAGATAACTATTTTTTTTTTATTAAAACTTCTTTAATATCAATTTCTGCATAATTATGATTTAATACAAAAATATAAAGAATAATTATTGCATCAATCTACGATTTTTACCCATGAAAATTGGAATTTTAAAAGCTTAAACTATATGAGAGCGCCACCAAATTTCAATTCACTTTTAAGCTTGTTTGCTCTAGTCAAATAAAATCTTCCCCAAAATGTCTTGTTAAGGAATTATAAAGTCGATAATTTGAAAATAATAGCAGATGCTTTTTTGATTTTCAACTTCCTGTATGCATTCGAAATTGCTTCCAATTTTTTTTGTTGAGATTTTTCCTTGCGAGATTATTTTGGAATTGGTAACTGTGTTGTGATCAGGAAAAAATTGATATCACTTCAAAGTATTAATTTTCTTAAAGCATTCCAATACTCATATAAATATCTCATGCAACTGATTTGAACATCTTTAATGTTGACCATCCACAGTTAGATCGGTGCTCCTCCCGATTAACTCAAGGAAAAACTCATCACTTTTAACTTCGTCTCATTAACGAGCATACGCCACAACTTTATGAATCACTGAAACCACAATTTAACATAATAATCCTTTCCCTTCAAGCACTTTCAAATGGAAATCATGGGATTTAGCATCTTCTCATACACAAGCAAACAAACAGAAATGCCAAAAATGTACTCCTTGTTCGACTATATTTCCTGAAAACCAACCTAATTTCACTTCTGCAACCATCATCTGCGCTAGTGTTGGTTTAATGTAATTGCTAAGGCATCATCAATTCGAAATTATGGCGGAAAGCAAACAGTTTAAATGTTTAATTACCTTCTGAGGGTACATCTACCCCTAGCTGACTTGGCATGCACGCCCCAAGCCCATTCAGCCACATTGATATATTCATCCAGTAATTCCCTAGCTCCATAAGAGCCGAACACGTAATTCAGAAACGCAACAAAAAAAAAATATAAGTATTCAAAATGAATAAAACTTGCATCCTTTGCTAGTTTCCGCCCTTTTGCAGAAATGAAAGTGCAGCACGTCGATTTCTTTGCGTGCGCTACTATTTAGCCTACACTTCTTCCCTTTGCTACGATTCTGTATTCGTATCCAGCCTTCTTTCTTCCTGCCGCTTTTTTTTATTATTGTGCAGTTTTAGTTTACGGATAAAGTTGAGAGATGCCAGAATATAAATTTGTAATTCAGCAGTCAGCATTCTATACGAGTGCAATGTGCATTTTCAATTCGATCTGGTTTACCAAATCAGCAGAAGAAGTCACAGAAGAGAGAGGAAATAAAATTGCAACGCGAATGTGAAATAAAGTGCACGAATGGGTTGCACGTAACTGAAGCTCTATTCTTTTGAGCTTTTTTAGGTCAATCGATAGCTAATGAATCTGAAGATTTACCTAATTTAGCACCTAGTGGACAATTCTGCTGCGGAATCGTTTGAATACATTTATAAAATACTTCGGAAAGAAGCCCGACACTCAAAGGAACTGTAAGAACATAAATTACGCAAAACATTTATCCCAACAAAAATACTCGTATGATATTTTACAACAAGAGAGACTTATTGAAGTTGTTTTGAAGCAAAAAAGTAATTCGGCAATATTTGTGAAGTTCTCAAGGAATTTTCGTAGAACATACATACCTACTTCGTTGGTCATTTCGTAACTTAAACATCGTTTCGAAATAAGCATCTGAATCCCAAGTTTTCCGCGATCTCAAACATAGATACAATTTTCTAATAAACCCCAGAAGGCGGGAATAGATTGTTGAACATTTTCACGAAACCAACACTCGCCCTTATATTTAGCAGCGAACTACAATTTGGCTGTTGGAGGGATGAAACCCCAACCAACTGCTACGGGAGACACCGAGGAATAAATTGCAACCGATTAGTTGCAATTAGTTTTCCACATTAAAAAAAAAGAAATGAGTGTTTGCCAGATATTGAGGTGAAAGATTCTGAGCGAACCGCACGCTATAGTTTTCTACATGCGTTTCCAATACTACACATACATATAATATGCGCACGTAGGTTTACCAAATCCGCAATGTTTTGTTTGCGAACCATTTATATATAAATTTGAAACTGGTTTGTTTATAACTGCACGAAAGGTGTAGCATGAGGGGCGAGCACTTGATGTGTAATGATTTGTCAACAATTAATTTTAATTTTACGTAAAAGTAAAAATATATTAGGCATTAACGGCCCATAGAGGGCTTAAAACCTAGCTTCCCCAACCACTTTCTTTGCGAAGTGGAAGGGACCTACAATTTTAAGCCGAATCAGAACGGCAAATTTGAGAAGCTTCTCATGACAATTGATACTCTTGGATGTTTGTCAGACGTTCGCAAGAGGTGGAAAAAAACTCAAGATGTTATTTGGCGTAAAAGTGTTTAAATAAAATAAAGAACTGTTATGGATAATTTAATAAAACGTTTTCTTATTTTACTCTAACATTGTGTTTCTCAACCTGGGTGTGGTGGTAAAAAAGCTTTGCATTGCAACCTGTTCAAACAAAATTAGAATACCTACGTACACAACACAAATTGATATCTACACGTGATGCGAGTACAGTGCTTTTTGACTTTGAAATTCATTTTTTTATTCATTGATAAATATCTACTTACATACTAGACAAAAATGATTAAACCTAACTTAAAATTAACAGGATACTTATTCTTATTTATTGGTCCTTATGCGAACGCTCTAAACTTAACTATATCTTAGAATTATTGCCTTTCGGCCTACGAACTATTTTACGAACTAATCTTACATATATATTCCTCGAGAAAATTTACTAAAACTCGGTATCATTATTGAGATTTTATATAAAACAAATTACAAACTACCTATTCTACTTACTTAAACTACTTAACGTATTCTAACTATAATTAGGATTCTGAGCACTCGTTGCCTGGCGCAATAAGTGGTCAAAATCCCAATTGCTTTCCGAGCGCCTGGCAGTCGTCAACGTGCACACGCGCCGCCGTGAGCCGACTGAAGCCTTACAGCGTCAGTCAACTCCCGGAAGCACCACCACACGTTGGCGAGCCCGGCCTCTCCCAAAAACGCCCTAGCTGACTTAATCTAACTTATAAGCTAAGAGGATGTTACCTAGAGTAACGCACCGTCCTGGGAGGGCATGTTGACCCCTCCCCCCTCAACAAGCCACCAAAATTCGGCGAATTGCTTTTCCGTGTCGAATCTATCCCTCTCCGATATTGCGGTACTAAAACGGAGGAGCTCATGAGCATTGGCGACGTCCCCGTCATGGAGGAGCCGCTTATCTCTCGCGCTGCGGTAGCGATGGTATAAGACCGGGATACCATCCCTCGTCTGTACCAGCCCTTTTGAATCAATATGGATAAATGCCTCTGGCGGGATAAAGCCAGACCGGAGCGTACTCTCTATGTACATTTCATTGGGGTAGTAAGCCCCAAATATCAGACTATTGTCGCTGGCCATCGCCCTTGCAACGTGCCTTCGAGTGACCTTAATGAGGAAATTGTCAATCCTATTCAACTGAGCCCCATCGTATAGGACCTTGTTGGGATAGTATTTTATATAGTTGGATTCAGGCGTTCGGAACAACCGGAGACAGGTCCTAAGACATTGTCTCTCCAAAACCCGAATCTTTTCCATATAGCTAGGCGCTATATTTAACCATAATGGACAACCATAAGCGATGATCGGCCTTATAAGGGCCACGTAGCAAATGACCTTCACTCTGGAGTCAAGTTGACTGCTATGAAACAGTCTCCTTGTTAGAGCATAAGCCTTCTTGGCCCCAGCAAGACAAGCAACTATATGTCTATCGAAATACAGATACTGGTCAAGCCAGATACCTAGATATCTAACTGCGCTTCTCACCGCCAATGGCTGCCCATTTTGTCCAATAATGGCCAATTTTTTCCAGTTTTTTCTGGTATCCCTAGAGGCCCCAGCCAATGGAGTTCTGAACAAGATTGTTTCCGTCTTCTGAAAGTTGATTTTCAACTTCCAGTCGTCGCAATATCGCTTAATTTGATCGAAGTCACGCTGCAAAAGGATATTAATGACCTCGATTTTAGGACCTGATCTGTATGCCACCAAATCGTCGGCATACGCTATAGCATGGCTGAGTGAACCCACCAGATCACTCGTGTAAATGTTAAACAGGATCGGAGAATTGACCGCCCCCTGCTGTAAACCGTTTTTAATTTCAAAGACTCTGCTCGAAGTCACGTTGCCACATTTGACAACGAACTTCTTTCCCATAAGCATATTATAAATTACATATAGCAAAGGTTTGTGCATCCCCCGCCTGGTCAACTTGTAAAAAAGTCCCTCTAACCATACGGTGTCGAAAGCCTTCTCAAAATCAACCAGACAAGCACCCGTGCATTGGTTCTTGCATTTATTCCACTGAATGTCGGAAACCAGTTTCGACGCGGCATGAATAGTGTCATGCCTCGCCCTAAAACCAAACTGGTTGTCCGGAATTATGTTATTGTCCTCGACCCACTTTAACAGGGCTCTATTGACAACCTTTTCAAAGACCTTGCTAATATTCGGAAGCAAGCTAATTGACCGGAGATTGGCAGGGTTCGTCCTATCTTTACATTTTTTCGGGATAGGGTGTACCACAGCTACCTTCCAATGCGCCGGATAATATGCATTATTCAGCGCATTGTTAAACAGCGTGGTGAAAATATCTACAGCCTCCAGAGGCAGGTGTCTCAATACGACGTTTGGGACACCATCCATCCCCGCCGACTTTTTATTCCGAGTACAGTGCATTCTCCATTATATGAACCTTATGTATATGAACTATTTCAATATATGAACCCCCAAAGTTGTGTACATACTAGAATTCAGTTAAATGAACTGGTACCTAATCTACAAAATTAAGAGTTCATATATGTAAATGAAATTCAGTTAAAAAATAATAAAATGAAAAACTATTTATTCCGGCAAGACAGAATTTTTTGTTTGTCTTCAGCTCCAATCGTATCTCCACGTGCAAGCCAATTCGTATAATTCCCGTTGCAAGACTGTTACCGTAACTAACGAAAACCTGTAAATGCTTGAAAATGGAGCAAAAAGGAAAAATATATAAAACAATTCTTCACACGCTGAGTAAGGGCGGTCAGGTGTACCGCAAGGGTCAATGCTCGGCCCAATCCTTTTTATGTCTGTATATTAATGACCTTATCAAAGTGTGTTCTAGATATGCAAATCTTTTTGTCCAGACCGATTGGCCTCATTGAAGATTTAGTATGCAGAGTAAATGAAGACTTATTGGCTATTGAGAAGTGGGCGCTTAATAATGGACTTCATTTGAATGCGAGCAAATTACAGTCTATTATGATTTCTAAAAAGAAATACGAAACGCTTAGCTTACGCCCAATTATGTTGTCTAACACTCTTGCCTTGCGTGGAGTGCTGATACACTGTTGCACGCATCTATGGTGGATTGCGTAAAATCTTTCTGTTTTCAATTTCATTTTAGATATTTATGATGATATGTAAAGGGTTTTTCAATAAGAGCGCTACAAAAGTTTTTTTTAAATAAAACAATAACGGTTTTGGATATCAATGAAATTCTTTATTCCTGTGAAAGTAAGTTCGATGCCATTATGTATGGAGCTCGATTTCTTTTGCATGGCCACCACGAGCACGCTTGCAGAAGTCCAGACGCTGAACCCAATTTTCGACGGTTTTCAAACATAAATCGGCCGATACTGCTGCAATTTCACGTTCAATATTCGTACGAAGTTCATCAATCGTCGCTGGCTTGTTGGCATAGACCATAGACTTGACGTAGCCCCACAGGAAATAGTCTAACGGCGTCAAATCGCACGACCGAGGCGGCCAAGCGACTGGACCATTTCGTGAGATAACACGGTTTCCACGTGAGATAACACGTTGAGGCCACTGACTCCGAATTTCAGTAGTAAATTTTAATAATTTCGACTCGTTGTTGGCTAGTATATATTTCCATCATGAAATGGCAAACCTTACTGAAGAGAAATGTCAAAAGAGCGGCAAGAAATTCGGCGTCGTTTGCTGTCCCTGTCGCTCTACTTTTGTAGCGTCCCTGTTGAAAAACCCTTTATATCTATCTCAGCACCAGAAGTTAATACCTGGATGTTTGATACAGACATTTATGGATATTCGTTGTTGCATGAAATAATACGTAGAAACGCACCTTAGAACCTTTTTAATGAAATGAATTCACCAAAATCCAGTAGAACTGTAAATATTATATCACCGTCGTCAAATTATTTAAACTTGTCGCGTCTTTTCTTCATTCGCGCTTGTAGACTGTGGAATCGTCCTCCCACCCCATAAAATACATAATTCAACCTTATCAATGTGAAAAAACACTTTTTAATTTTGTTAATTTTTATTGTGTATTCTTCTCCTTACAGTAATATCTGTAATATAAAATATTAATTTATATATTTTGTCTAATTTATTATTGGCACTGTTAGTATTTTGATTTGTTTTTGTAAGTTTATTTTAAGTCCATTTAAGCGCTAAATTTCTTACTGGTGCTTCCATAAAAATAAATGCAATGAAATTTGTTTTTTGTTTATCATTGTTTCTTTTATGTTAATTTATTTATTTGTTAAATTACACAGGTATACACACATTTTGGTGCCGATACTTTTTAAACTGTTCTTTAATAAATTCGACCTCCTGAATACGAACCTGCAATCGGCTTTTGCCTACCAGCTCCCGTTTTCATGTTATGGGGTAGGGTGTTGCAAACCTGATACCACTTAGAAATACCCAAAATAATTGTGAAAAGAAGAAAGTAGGTAAAACATTTTTTCTTTGAAAATATTGGTCATTTAGTGACATTTACATATAAATACTAGCTGTGCCCACCCAGCGTTGCCCGTGCTCAAGAGTCTAAATACTCGGTGTTCTCTGCGCCTAACAAAAAGAAATACTTGTCTTTTTTTGATGAGAAACAAAATTGCAAGTCAAACTTGGTGGACCGATTTTGACCAAACTTCACAGAAACATATTCAAGTCAATACCAAAGCTTGCCTGATTTGAGCTCAATCGCTTCCGTAGTTAAAGGGACTGCACATTTTTCTGCGCTTTGCTTAGTCCGATTACGCTACTTCGTTGCTCCGCTAGGGGTAGGTGCTAGTTGCCTGGCAGGCGCCTATGTCACCTGACTTTTTTGAATCGAACAACAACACAAAAGAAAGAAACTTCGATTTTTATTTTCTTTCAATCCATTTGTTATGCGCACGGTTTAACAACATGCAGCAATTCTAATTTAATGTCAACAACTTACTTGACAAACAAAAATGAAGGATTCAAACACCATCCAACAAATCAAAGTATCGACTCCGTTTCAAAAAGTTACTTTTTGTAACATAATAAACATAAATAAACTTATTAGGTATATTTAAAAAAAAAATTCAAAATTGTTGACAACAACAATTTGCTTGGCAAATAATTAAAATAATTGACAACAACAATTGCTTTTAAAATTTTAAATATTTTTTTTTGTATTTGAAGTATCACTACTCGATTTCTACCCAGTTTTGTTCCCCCAAAGTGCATTTCCCCATACAAACTTTTTGGTAGACCACCATTATCACTTAGTGGTATAAAAATTAGTTATGAACCTATTCTCATACCTACGGAATATACATATAAAATTTCATCAAAATCGGTCAAGCCGTTTCGGAGGAGTATAAACACTAAAACTGTGACACTGGATTTTTATATATATAGAGATAAAAAATAATAATTCTATTAACAAGGTACTAGCATATACAATATATTTTTCACTGCTGACTTGATGTACGGGAACGAACGTTTTTTGCTTGATCTGCAATGCGGTTTTTTCGGACAATCTCTTAGCAGATTCCAGCAGTAATCTGCCATCATATGCGTATCCCACTTGCCCTGGTATCGTTCTTCCATTGTCCTTATACTCGTATCCTGGTGAAATCGTTCACCTTGCTCTTCACTCAAGTCTCCCATGTTTTCAGGAAACCTGTCCAAATGGTTTTGCAAGTAATGCACCTTGATGCTCATGTTGCATCCAAGCTCACGAAAAGCAGCCAGCGTGTTCTGAACTAAATCCTTATAGTTTGAAGCCTTCTTGTTGCCTAGGAAGTTTTCGACAACTGACACAAATGATGTCCACGCTTTTCGCTCTTTTTCATTCATGGATTCAACAAAATTGGTGTCCTTTATTAATCGTCTGATTTGAGGGCTTAATCCTTGCATCTTTATAGATATGAATTTAAAACATGATGAATCCTTATCTAGAGCCTTAACAAATTGCTTCATTAAGCCAAGTTTTATATGAAGTGGAGGCGGGATTATTTTATTCCGATCAACCAAAGGCTCATTAATAACATTTTTTCCTCCAACAACCATGTTCTCTCTTTCAGGCCAGTATTTTTGATCTTGTTTAGCTCTGCTATCCCAAAGGCACAAGAAGCAAGGATATTTTGTGTATCCGCCTTGCTGTCCAAGGAGGAAGTTAACCATTTTCAAGTCAACACAAATGACCCATCCATGTTCGTGATACTTAATCTTTCCCAAGACTATAGCTTTATTCCTGTGCTCTTCTTTCATTTGGGTTGAGTGAGCAATAGGTATTGATCCCAATTCGTTACCATTGTGTAAAAGCACACACTTCAAACTTCGCTTGGAACTGTCAATAAACAGACGCCAACGATCTGGATCATACTCGCGAAAGTCCATTTTTATTAAGAGACCTTTAACATCCTGACAGAAAACGAGATCTTCTTCCTGAGAATAGAACGTAAGCAAATCTGCTTCCCTTCTGCGATAGAACGTAATTGTTGTTCCTTCATCAAGTAGATTTTTTTTCTTTTAGCCGGGATGCCAGTAAATCAGAAGATTAGAGTTAGATCACTTAACTCACTTTGGTTAAATCTTTGGGGACTTGACGCATTTTCCTCATATTCACTGTCTTCATCTGTGTCGCAGTGGGGTATTTCATCCTCCGAAAGATCTGGTAACTGATGAAATGTTGGTATGGGAACTTCATCGGAATGAGGGATGGGCCGTCGAGCAGAGTCTAAATCAGGATACGTCCACTTGCTTCGGTTTTTACTATTGATGCCTCTGATGTTCACTAGACAGAAATAACAGTCGTCATAGTGATTTTTTGGTTCTCTCCAAACCATAGGCACACCAAATTTCGGACTCCTCCTTTTCCCATTAGTCCACTGACGTAGATGTTCAGTACATGTTTTGGAGCTACACAAGATTTATCTTGATCACCAAGTTTAATACCAAAATAAGCATTGTATGCTTTCTGCACAAATTCAGTAATGGATTTTCTGTTCTGATTTGTCGTGTATTCACCACATATATAACAAAATTGCTCGGGATGATTTACACAGATTCTGCGACTAGATGACATTTTTGAAAATTAGCTCTCAAGCAATCACTTACAGTATTAAAAGAAGATGAGATTTTTTGATGTATATGCTCCTTGGGAGTACAACAACTAATTAACTTTATTTACCAAAAGGGCCTTTTTAAATAAATTTTATGGAAAATTGAATATTTCTGTAACTCAAAAACTAGAGCTGCTAGGGAAAAATGGTTTTCAGTTTTGAAATCAGCACAAATAAAATCAGCTGCAAAACTGAAGGCACTAACAATTTGTTTTTTTTTTTGTAGACCTGTGTTATTTATGCATGTATTTATGTATATATATTTATTTTATTTATTTTTTTGTTAATTCAGATATATACAAATACATATTTGTTAATATATCTATGTTTTTGCTAATTTATGAACATAGGTTCTTTTTTATTCATCTATTCGTTAATTTATATACATATTTAATAAACTTTTTTGTTTTGCTAATTTATTTACAAATTTGTTTATATATTTGTTTTTTTTACTTCAATGTTAATTTATTTACTTTTTTTTGTTAATTTATACACAAATTTAATAATTAATTTGTAAGTTCAATTTAGTGTTAATTTATTTATTTTTCTTTGTTAACTTGTACCTATACATATTCGTTTATTTATTAAATTCACTTTAATTTTAATTCATTTATTTAGCAAGTAAGTTAATATCAAAATTATTTATAATTTTAATTTTACAAGGAGTACTATGTACATTCACGAGTGTGAATTGTTTTTCCCACTTCAAATGTTTCTTCAATTCGAAGAATGAACATAGGAAATGATTATTCAGCCTGTATGTGGCTATGACTGAAAGTCAAAAATTGGGTATATAAAGTCAACTATTTCTAGTCTGACTATATATTATTTGCGTTTTACCCAGATGTGGTGGATTGGGATCATAAGTGGATTACCACAAACACATCAAATCCATACGCAATTTTAATTATATTATATTTTTCATATTTTTTTTTCTTTAAATGAAGGGTTTTCGTGTTATTTCCCTTCAAAAATTAAATTAAATTATTGAGCTCATTAAATAGTATTTAAAATATTTAAGATTTTTTTCAATTGAAAGATATAAATACCCTATATATCATATCTCTGTTCATCCCCCAATTTGCTTTCGACATTGAGAGCAATTTTAAAAAACGCAATGGAAATCGTTCGTTGGTTTTTAAAATAATAATGACTTAAGGACATTAGCCTATCAGGCACGACACTGATATCAGTCAAAGAAGTAAAGTATCTAGGACTTCATCTAGATAGTTAACTCCTCTGGTGAAAACATAGAGAGGAGATATCCAAGAAGGCCACCAGCGCTCTCATGATATGTAGGAGCCTAGCGGGGAAGGTATTGGGATGCAGCCCAAACATCCTGCGATGGATGTACATTGCAATAAATTGTAAGACCAATGATCCCATAAGAGCGGCAGCATAGGCGAAACGAACCAGTCTAGCCACAACAAAGACACTGAGCAAAGACTGGTGTGCCTGTGCATTACCGGAGCAATACCGCAGCCATAACAGTGTAACAGTAAATCTTTAAAGAAAGTTGATTGGTGGCAAAAATTGCCAACCTAAAGTATTTTTCATTTCATTTTATTTATTCAACGTGCACTCTCACTCAAATAAGAGGGAAATATATTACATTGATTGAGCGTTTTCAGCATTCATTTTATTGTATTTTCAACGCGTAAAAAGAAAATTGAAAATTCGCTTATGGGCAATCAGCTTATGTCCCACATCATCTATTTTCTATTCAAAGGGCAACAGGAAAAAAAAGAAAGGGTTGCCTGCTGATTTTTTTTATTGGGGTAGCTTGGTTGTTCACAATTAAATCTCGCATTTAGCGAATCCAAAACCAATATGCCTTTAAAAAAATCTACACAAAACGTATGGCAAACAACTGAACTAATGGAAAATAATTATTTACGTTTGAATGGTGAGCGTGAATTTAACTCAGTCGCCTCTCCCGTCCACTTGGATTCAGATCGTAGATAGATGAAGGATTCACAGGGTGGTTAGATCACTACCGGTATGGGAAATTGAACACCATTTAGAATATGTTGCTGGAGCTCTGACAGGATGAACTGTTCAAAGTGAATAAATTACCCCCACGAGGCTTAGCGCTGCTCCAGTAGTGGTGGCAATGTTGCAAATGGAACAGCGAGCGATTTTTTTTGTGTTTTAATTCCTCTTCTTTTTTTTTAATTTAAGTTTCATTAAACTTTATTTATTTTTAAATTGTTTTCTTTCACATTTAAAACGGCGGCGGCGGCTTAATTCTCTCCATTCCCAACTTTTTGTGAACAAACTTTTATATTTATTTAGCTTATTCATATGCAGAAAAACGGGAGATTAGAGATTTTGCTGGTTTTTGTTAGGGCTCAATCATCGTTTAGTCCGCTTTGTATGTATTTACGGAAACAATGCTCTGTCAGTTGTAATAGGCTTATGGAAAGAACTCTTTAGTTGGAGGTTGAAATTCATAATATATAAGTAATTCGCATTGCAGTGCGCACGAAAATTATTTGTCTTTGACAGGGTCATATGACCGGAATACGATATTTGTTTACATATTATAAATAACATATTCATTTATTACAAAAAAAAATGTGTTCCTGCAACTCTCTAGTACAGTTTATTAAGATTGAAAACACCCGGCGCTGAAATCAATTGAAGGTTGGAGCAAAAATTTAGATTTGTACCGTGGTTGTCAATAGCTAATTTGCGAAAAGTCGTCTGATACCAAAACAGAATATCATTGAAATAGTAATACATAAATACCTATTGTATTGTATTGTATTATATGTGCAGTGGGGTCATCAGTAGATGACAAGCACTTAGACCTATTGGTCCATTGTACTTCAGCATAGCTGCCCGCTCGCTGGTTATTGGCGATAAGTATAAGATTCAGTGAGGGAGAACCTGCCAGTAGCCTTGGCAAAGCGAAGAATATTTGCAAGTTCAATTTCCCCCATCTCATCTTCGTTAACGAATTGTTTGCCTATAGTGGTAAGCCTGGTTCTGGCGAAAGCCGGACATTCACAGATGAAGTGAGATGCCGTTTCATCCGCCTCCATGCAGCACTCACATAGGCCCGAGCTCCTAATGTGAATGGTTTTGAGGTGCTCGTTAAGAGGACTGAAACCGGTGACGAGACCAATCAAGGATCTCAAGTCTTTCCTGTTTAGTCCAAGCAAAAACTTAGCTCTGCTGATTTTTGGACCGTCCACTAGCTTCTTCGAATACCTGCATGAGACCAGGTCATGCCAGTATTCGGAATGTTGTTGGCGTAGAGCTCCATTTCACGTTTGTGGAAGGATGAGCAGCATCCTATGGATGGTTGTGGGCCAATGAAGGCTGTTGAAGAGCCCTTCCTGGCTAGAGCATCCGCTCTTTCATTACCCTCGATACCTGTGTGCCCAGGAACCCAGGCAAGTGATACCGAGTTACATCTTCCCAGACGGTTAAGCCTAACCATGGTTTCCTCAACTATTTTTGAGTTGAGAGAGCCAGCCGAACAGGCTTTGATAGCGGCTTGGCTATCTGAGCAGATGTATAAGGTTTTACCCTTAATCCTTCTCCTTAACAGGATATTGGCGGCAGTGGCAATCGCAAAGATTTCTGCCTGAAAAACAGTTGTTTGTCTACCCAAGGCTGCAGATAGATTTATCCGACAGTCTCTAGAGTAGACCCCGGCTCCGGAGATACCGTCAATAAGTCAGCCATCAGTATAGACGATGACATCACCCGGCCTAAAGCCATTCCACCCCTCACTGTTCCATTCCTGCCGTTCAGGAAGGATGACCTGAAAACGGCGCTCAAAGACTTGCTTCATGCACACAGTGTCAAGTGCTCCTCCCCGATGGCCAGGTAGGCTGTCATAGAGAGCTCTGTACCTAGCACCTCTGGCCACATCGCCGAGTTTGACCTGCCGTCCAAGTACTACACACATGCGGTATAGTGATTTTCTGGCCTCACTTTCAGCAAGGAACTGCAAGGGAGGTAAATAGAGCAACACTTCCATAGCAGCAGTAGGAGTTCCTCTCATCGCACCTGTAATGCATAAGCACGCAAGGTGCTGTAGCTTCGACAGTTGACGATTGAGGATGTGAGCTCTAGCCCACCATACAATCGAACCATACATAAGGTATGGCCTAACAATGCACGTGTAAATCCAGTGAACCAGCCTGGGACTAAGTCCCAAGGTTCTGCTGAACATCCTACGGCACTGCCAGAGAATGTTAGTTGCCTTCGAAATCCTAGCAACCAAATGTTCAGAAAAGTTAAGCTTTGGATCTAGAACAATACCCAGATACTTAACCTTGCTTGATAGCTTTAGTTGAGTGCCCTGGAAGTAAGGCCACTTCACTTGAGGTATTGCCCTTCTACTCATGAACAGCTTCATCTCAGTCTTCGCGAGGTTGACTGACAGAGCTTGCTCGCGGCACCAACTCCCAACACTATTGAGCGCTGTTTCCATCCGCTCACAAAGAGTTGGTAAACTCCTGCCGCTGACAATAATGCACACATCGTCAGCGTACCCAATAACAGGGTGACCTTCCCCATCAAGTCTTCTCAACAAGGAGTCGACCAACAGGTTCCACAATGTAGTGGAAAGTACACCGCCCTGCGCAAAGCCTTTGACAGCGCGCACAGTTCTGACACAGCCGCCAACAGCAGCTGTAACTTCTCTGCTCCTAAGCATTTCCAGGATCCATTCCACAGTTGTAGAATCGACACCCTTCAGTGTTAAGGCAGACTCAATTCTGCAAAAGGTGGGATTGTCAAAGGCACCCTCAATATCCATGAAGACAGCAAGGGCATAGTTCTTGCGGTCGAGCGCCCTACGCACTCTGGCCGTCAGATCCGTTAATGCCGTCTCAGTGGACTTGCCTTTTTGATAGGCGTGTTGGCTATCATGAATACCCAGCGAAGCTGGAATACTCTTAAGCCGTACGTCAATCAGTTTTTCAAGGCCCTTTAGCAGAAATGATGAAAGGCTAATAGTCCTGAAGCTTTTGGGAAGATCATAGGCGGCCTTTCCCGGTTTGGGAATAAAAACCGCCCTAGCTCTTCTCCAGGCTAAAGGAATATGTCGCAGAGCAACGCTAGCTCTGTAGATTCTAGTTAGCAGTGTGAGCAAAATCTCGATACCCTTTTGCAAGAGTATGGGGTATATGCCATCAGGTCCAGGAGCTTTGAATGGAGAAAAGGACAGGATAAAAGCTCTCGCCCTCTCTCTCGTAACAATGCTCGCCGCGACCCGCCACTGCTCAGTGGTAGTTCTGCCTTTGTTTGGCCACACGCAACTATCCACGGCTTTGCAGCCAGGAAAGTGGGTGTCCATTAGCAGTTGAAGTGTCTCCTCATTGGAGTTGGTCGAGGTGCCATCAGGCTTCCGAAGGACGTCAAGCCTGGCTCCCGGATCAGCTGAGAGGACTCTCTGCAATCTCGAAACCGCGCTAACATCCTTCAGTTCTCCGCAGAACCTCTGCCAAGATACCTTCTTAGCGCTCTTAATTTGCCTCTTGTACTCATTCTGCGCATCCGCATGAGAAGACCAATCGGCTGCCAGGTTAGACTTCCTGGCCCTGTTAAACAACCTCCCCACTCTTTTCCTGAGAAGGGATAGCTTAGCGTTCCACCATCGGGTTGGTTTCGCACCGCCAACCTCCTTCTCCGGGCAAGCAGTATGAAAGGCCGTAATAATACCGCTGTGTAGCGTGTCGGTCGCCTTATCCAAGTCATCGCTACTAAGGATCCTGATAGGCAGGGAACCTATCTGACGCCGCAACTCCGTGGAATAGACGTCCCAGTCAGTGCGTCGCACATTCCTGATTTTGCTTCTGATCGGTCGATCTGCACTTAGCTTAAAAATAACATACCGGTGATCAGATGCAGTTTCTTCCCTTGAAACCCTCCAGCTCGAAACGATGCCAGATGCAGCAGCGGTTGCTACTGTCACATCAATAACTTGCCGCCTCAGCCGAGTGACAAAGGTTGGCTCATTACCAGTGTTCAGTATATCAAGCTGGCTGGCAGCAAAGAAGTTTAGTAGGGATTCACCCCTGCTATTTGAGTCAGTACTACCCCAAACGCGATGATGCGCGTTCGCGTCCATACCAACGATCAAATGCTTGTTACCTCGTCGGGCATGCTCGACAAGCCTTACCAGTTCCACCGTTGGAGGTGTAGCCAGTGAGTCAAATGGGAGGTACACTGAGGCTAAAATAATCTCAGTAACCAACCCTCCTCGCTTAAGACACATTTTAATAGCTGTACAGTCTCGAGAACTGAACTCAGGCATAAGACTAGCATCTAAGCCCTTTGCTACAAAGATGCACGTGCGAGTATTAACAATCCCAGGCTTTACAAAAATTGCTCCTGGTACACCCGAGATGCCTTATACAGATAAGGCTCCTGTATGAGGCACACCTCTGTATGCAGTTTTCCAAGACGATGACACAATGTAGGTGAAGCCGCCTTGGAATGTTGCAAGTTGATATGAAGGACCTCCAGTGATGAGCTAGCCATAGAGCTAATTACCACTGGAAGTTCCAGCCTTCTCTCCCCTCTTTTCTGGCCTGAAGAACAGGCGACCAGTGAGGAAAAAAGGCCGGTAAGAGCACTTCCCAAGCATCTTCGCCGAATCGTCATCAACACCAAAAGTATACAGACGGCCATCCTTCATTTTGTTGAAGTGATAGACCCTCCACTTATCGGTGGATAGACCCGGGTTTTGACCCTTGAGAAGATCGATGATTTCCTTAGTCTCCAGATCAGTTTCTGGGACAAAGACCTTCATCTTGGTATATCCCACTAGCTCTGACGGGTGAAGACAGACAAGGTCACTCCCGTCAAGCTTAGGGAAAATCCGAGCAAGATCAGCTCTGACCCACGCATTCGTGGCTTCATCACTACAGCAGAGGACAAAGCCTCCATTAGTCTTGATGATGCGCTCAAACGCCGGGCTATTGCCTTCCTTGACTCGCCTCCTTACAGCGTCCTTCAAGGCCTTGTCCAGAATGCAGATGTTTTCCGCAGTATACTTCCTCAGGTGATCACCCGGGAAAACAACCGCCAATCGCAAACCAGACAGGGCCAAGTCCGTGTAGCTCTTCTTTGGTAGGGGGGGTCCTGCATCATTGCTAGTGCAAGACCTCTTTGTGCCTTTGGATGCTGTACCAGCTACCTTAGGTGACCCCTTAGCCACCCTTGTGTCCGTCACCTTCACAGACTTCTCTGTTTCAGTGACCGTCTCTGAGACATTGGGAGCGGACAGATCAGAGGCAGTAGGTACGGGGCCAACAGGTTTGAGGTCGGCATTTACTGCAACCCTACTCTCCGAGTCCACCATTCCTCCTCGCTTCTTCCTCTTACCACTCTTCCGTTTCTTTCGCTTCCTACAGCCTGATTCCTTGGTGGTTTCAACGCTAACCGATTCGCAGAGCTCATCAGTCGCGGAATCCTCCGAGGAGCAGCCGGAAGGAGCCTTCTCGCATTCCTCAAGAGAGAGCTTCTTGAGCTTTTTCCTGAGGGCCGCCTGCTTCCTGGAAGGGCTGCAGAGGGGAGCATCGCTGGACGTGCTGGACAGGAAATCCCGTGCTCGCTTCGTCAGGTTCTCCGCCCGCGTCATTCACAGGAGCATAAATACCTAACAATGGAATATTAATAAAAGATGTAACATTAATAGCAATTATCTACAGATATTAATTTATTTGAGATTAAGTTATTTTAACAAGTGATCCCTGGAACCCCGAAGAGGTCCTCAAAACCCAAAAAAGGGCATGTGTCGTTGGAAAACCCACAGTATTTCTGTGTTTACGGTTATATTACCAAGAGGTCCTTCCAACAAAAAAAAAGTCTATAAAACCAGATAAAGGATTTATTAAACAATGCACGCGGGAATCTTAAAAAAGAATGGGAAGTGGTCAACAGTATTTTAAATCGTAACATACGAAATCATAGTGCATCTATTTCACTTAAAAGTGAAAACTTTACTATCACTGATACTGATGAAGTGGCTAACGAGTTCAATGAATATTTTACCACAGTGGGTCAAATGTCTTTTCCACATGACTTTCTCGGGCCCTGCAGTTGTTGCTCTATAAATGGTGGATATACCCCTGTAAATAACTGCTTCTTTTTGCACCCATTACGGGGCTTGAGCTGTTGAAAATAATAGATTCCCTCAAAAACTAGAATTCCTGCGGCTTCGATGGAATTTCTAACAATATCTTGAAAAAAATAGCGCTTAATCTTGTTGATGTGCTGACCCATATCTTTAATTTGAGCGTTTTCTTGGGTGAATTTCCTGATAAGCTGAAACACGCTAATGTTATACCCATTTTTAAAAGGGATAACAGAAAGGAAAAAAGCAACTACAGGCCGATTTTCCTACTATCCGCTATTTCAAAAACGTTTGAAAAAGCGATTAAAAACAGAGTTCTGAAGTTTCTTACGAAAATCAAATTTTTCAATGAAAAACAGTTTGGGTTTAGGGAAAGCCGTTCGACGGAAGATGCGCTCCTGGATTTTTGTACGTTTATTTACAAGAGACTTGATACTAAGAAATGCTGTGCAGGGTTATTTGTAGACATTACGAAAGCCTTCGATATGGTTGAGCATAGAATTCTCTTGGAGAAATTGCATAGTGCGGGATTTCGTGGATTCGTACTACATTGGTTTGCATCTTATCTAAGGAGCAGAGTACAAAAAGTCAAAATTGAGCATAGTCTCAGTAGTTCCAAGGAAATCAATCTAGTTGTTCCGCAAGGATCAGCCCTTGGTCCAATTTTGTTTCTGATTTATGTCAACTCACTTTTTCCGCTCCCCTTTGAAGGAGAAGTTAAGGCATTCGTCGACGACCTAGCTTTTGCATATGGCTCAACTAATCCCCTAAACTTACATAGTTGCTGACATTAAAAACGATGTTCATTTGCTTAGGATTTGGTTCTCTGAACACAGACTAAGAAGGTAATAAGACTAAGCTTATGTATTTCAGTCTTACCGTGCAAGAATCCCCGGATATCGACATTGTTTTTCATTCTCCCAGATGTTGTAGACATAGCATGCCCACTTTTGACTTTGAAATTCATTTTTTTATTCATTGATAAATATCTACTTACATACTAGACAAAAATGATTAAACCTAACTTAAAATTAACAGGATACTTATTCTTATTTATTGGTCCTTATGCGAACGCTCTAAACTTAACTATATCTTAGAATTATTGCCTTTCGGCCTACGAACTATTTTACGAACTAATCTTACATATATATTCCTCGAGAAAATTTATTAAAACTCGGTTTCATTATTGGGATTTTATATAAAACAAATTACAAACTACCTATTCTACTTACTTAAACTACTTAACGTATTCTAACTATAATTAGGATTCTGAGCACTCGTTGCTTTGCGCAACAAGTGGTCAAAATCCCAATTGCTTTCCGAGCGCCTGGCAGTCGTCAACGTGCACACGCGCCGCCGTGAGCCAACTGAAGCCTTACAGCGTCAGTCAACTCCCGGAAGCACCACCACACGTTGGCGAGCCCGGCCTCTCCCAAAAACGCCCTAGCTGACTTAATCTAACTTATAAGCTAAGAGGAAGTTACCTAGAGTAACGCACCGTCCTGGGAGGGCATGTTGACCCCTCCCCCCTCAACAAGCCACCAAAATTCGGCGAATTGCTTTTCCGTGTCGAATACATAGCATGCCCAACTCTGCTAACGATGTACAAAACAGAAACGGTTTATATGACGCTAATACTGATTGTAATGTAGATTGCTTCAAAATTGAAATAGTCGAGCACTATAAGTACTTGGGTGTCAGTATTGACAATAAGATGAATTGGAGCGAACATATTTCAAAGTTGAAGCAATATCTGCTTTCGTCTTTACGGTGTTTCTACCGTCTTAGGAAATACTGCTCTACAAAGATTTTAAATACCATCTACTTTGCACTTTTCCACTCTAGGTTACAGTACGGAATAACCTGTTGGGGAGGTGCTTACCGTAATAAACTATAACAGCTACTTGTCCTACAAAAAAGTGCCATTAGGAAGGAATGCAAATCGACTCGCTTAGCCCATACTATGGAGCTATTTAGGAAAATGAGAATTCTGCCTGTAAGGCATCTTTATTACTTTAAAGTTCTTAAATTTGTTTTCATAAGAGGTTTTTTGAATAGAAGTTTCTGTAGCTAGAGGTGCAAAAGGAGGGAATACAGACTAGGGTTCCTGTGTTAGGGCTCTGTAGGTAGCCACAGAGCCCTAACACTGACTCCCGTAACCTAAGAAGCAACACAGGAATCCTAGTCTGTATTCCCTCCTTTTGCACCTCTAGCTACAGAAACTTCAATTCAATTGTTTCCTGCAAACAGTCTTTCCACGAATATACAAATCATTAGAACTCTTCCGAAATTTAAAAAAAAAAAAAAAAAGTGTGGCTTCTTGATATGAATCACAATGAAATTGATTCCTTAATGCGCTTCATTACTTGAAGGAAGTTAATGGTTTCATGGTTCAGCTTCTCCCCTTTTTTGCACTGAATTCATTTTTAATGTTTTCTCAATTTTTAAAAAAAACATAGGGACGGGCTACAGCCCGCTTGGGCGAACTGTTGGATACCCAATTCTTATTCCTATCCCTCATAAGTGGGCGTGACAAAAGTCTAAGTATGGTTGATGTGTTAAGAACGCTCTACATACACTCCGCTTCAACTGAATAAGCACAAACATTTTCTAAGCTACGTTGTCCATTTTTTCAAAACCTTGTGCCGTAATATATCATTTGATGATGCAAACTGTTTGAGTATGATGTTGACAAAATAAATCGGAAAGAATAATTCAAAAAGTACCGCTATATTTTCTCTGGTTCTCTTGTAAAGCATTCAATATGGAAAAATGCAGTTTTATTTTGCGTCAACTGAATAGACACAAAGTCATTATTTTCGCTGGTTATAAGTTTTCTGTGGAGATTGACACATTAGATCAACAGTTGAAGTACTTTTAGTAAATTTTGTTTGATTAATTGTATTTCAAAGAAAAATGGGTAGATCAAAATCTCTAAATAGTGTTGAAAGAGCTCAAATCGATTTACTAAAAGACCAAGGACCAACCGGGCTTTCTATCGCTGACAAAATTGGACGAAGTTCTAGTGTGGTCTATTCTTATTTAAGAAGCAAAGATTCGCACGGAAAAAACATGAAAGGAGGTCAAAAAACGGCAACAACAGCGGTTGATCGAAGAGCAATTTTAAGATGTGCTTCCAATTCCTGCGACTCTGCGGCAAAAATAAAGCAGAAAGCCGGTGTTCTGCAAGCGTTTCAACAGTGCGAAGGGTTATCAATAGTACCAAACATCTGAAATGGTTAAAAATTCAAAAGAAACCACCATTTAACGAGAAACGGAAGTGTATGCCCTTAGAATTTTCTAGGCTCCATATGAGTTTTAAAAATGAATGCCGTCACGTAGCTTTTTCGGATCAAAAGAAGTTTAATTTTGATGGCCCTGATGGGTTTAATTATTACTTCCACGATATGAAGAAAGAAGAACGATTTTTAGCGCTGCATCATAGTCGAGAAGGTGGTGTTATGGTATGGGGAGCAGTTAGCTACTATGGCAATATTGAGCTTGAGTTGAAAACCTCAAAAATTACTGCATTAAGTTATAAAGAAATTGTAAAAAGAAATTTTCCTGAATTTGCAGGCATTTTTTGACCCATAAACTGAACTTTTCAGCAGGGCAACGCTCCCATCCACACGGCGCGCATAGAAAAAAATTGGATAGAGAAGCAGAATGTGGAATTGCTTCAATGGCCGCCGTACTCACCGGACCTAAACCTTATAGAAAACGTTTGGGGATGGTTAGTACGAAAAGTTTATGAGTCTGGCCGTCAGTTTGAGGACAGAGAATCCCTTATTGCAGCCATTAAATTGGCCCGGGGGGAAATTTCGCTAAACTACATAGAGAGGCTAGGCTGTACGATTCCATGCCGGATCGAATTTACGAAACTATTACGAATAAAGACGGCAGTACCCACTACTAAAATTAACCAATAACAAACTATTTTAAGAAAAACTTGTTTCATTTAATCCTAATAACTGTTATTTTCAATTTCAATATTTGTGTCTATTCAGTTGACGCAAAATAAAACTGCATTTTTCCATATTGAATGCTTTGCAAGGGAATCAGGAAAAAAATAGCGGTACTTTTTGAAATATTCTTTCCGATTTATTTTGTCAACATCATACGCAAACAGTTTGCATCATCAAATGATATATTACGGCACAAGGTTTTGAAAAAATGAACAACGTAGCTTAGAAAATGTTTGTGCTTATTCAGTTGAAGCAAAGTGTATTTTGTTATATAACATTTAAAGGATTTTATCAAAAAAAACGTTCCCTAGCTCAAACTTGGGTGTTTCAATAAAATTGTTTTATTTAATTGTGGGCGTGTCAGTAGGCGGATTTAAAAAAAATTAACACATGAGCATAAAGGTCCCCTAGAGAGTACTCGTATATATTATAAATTTCAGCTCCCTAGCTCACTTTGAGTTTTCAAAAAAAAAAAAAAAAAAATGTGGGCGTGTCAGTGGGCGGATTTTGAAAATATTTACACATGAGCATAAAGGGCCCATAGAGAGTATATATTATAAATTTCAGCTCCCTAGCTCAAACTATGGATTTTCAAAAAGAAAAAATATTTATTTGTGGGCGTGTCAGTGGGCGGATTTTGAATAATTTTTATCCCGAGCAGTTTTAGGAGTCATAGATCATATATAAAAAATTTCAGCTTTCTAGCTCAAAATTCGATGTTTTCCAAAATTTTGTTTTTTTGAGTTTGTGGGCGTGTCTGTGGGCGGATTTCAAAAATTCGTAAACTTGATTATTTCGGGACCCTAGAGAGTATATGTTTAAAATGTCAGCTCTCTAGGTCGAATTTAAAGGCCTAATTTTTGCCTACGGACTAACGGACGGACGGACGGACATGGCTAGATCGAAATAACTATCGATGCTGATCATAAATATAGTAACTTTTAGGGGTCTACGGGCAATATTAAGGTATGTTACAAACTATGCGTTAAAATTAATATACCCCTAGAATAGGGTATAAAAATCTGATGTACTGTACATGTTCTGAATTAGATTGAATTTAAATATACATAAACTTGTTCGCCCCACATTGATTTCTAATCTGAAGCGACATTTATCTCTATTCATCTGAATACCAATGTTACTAACTATTCTCATAAGATAGATAAATTATATGAATTTGTTTTAACTTTGAACTGTGAGAATAAAGAATTATAATGTCATAATTACGCTGCAGTCAAATTGAGTGTTCCCAAGGGCTCGTTGCGTTGTACGAAGTTAATTAAAAAAGACGCTGATTCTACTAAACTACGCAATGTCAACTTCAAGCTGGGAATCCCTGCTGATACTTTCGACAAAGCATTGCATCCAACAATTTGGCCTGTTCATGTCCAAATCAAAAAATTTGTAAATTTTACAAAAAAGGGCCACAATTCGAAGGTGAAATAAACAGAGTTTTCAACACATAGTTAAAGTAAGAAACCCATCATCATCCCCGTCGCAACTGCATGTTTATTTCCAAAATGCTGGTGGTATGAGAACAAAATCTCGTCAATTATTCACTTCGTCATCAATTCATGAGTTCGATGTCATCGTCATTGTGGAGACTTGGTTGAATCCACACTTTCACTCATCAGAATTTTTTGATACTTCTTACCAAATCTTCCGGAAAGACCGACCGCCATCAACAGGTATGGAGCGAGGTGGAGGTGTGCTGATTGCTGTTAGCTTGAAGTTCAGCAGCAAGCAATGCAAACCATCAAACGAATCAGATGACATCGATCAGATTTGTGTCTGCGTCAGTTATAAAGGTTCTTGTTCTAAAGATATTCACTTTATTGTAAGCTACATATATAAGACCACGTAGTCCAACAGAATTATATTCTGTTCACATTTCCAATATTCACCCCTATCACAGAATCCGTCGTATTCGGAATTCCGCTACGAAGGATCCCAAATTTCGTGGTAACAAACACATAAATGTCAAAATCTTAATTAATTAGGATTCAGTCAAACCATTTTCCAAGAATCTCAAAATTTGTAGCAAATATTTCCACTGCGATGGATTCTGTGAGAATATCTTTTTTAGTTCGTAGCAAAATTCCGAATCCGACGGATTCTGTGATAAGGGGGATTATTTCTATAGTCAATGAACCGACAACTGAACAATATCCTTGTATACTACGCGACTTCAATCTTGGTGAGATCGACTGGTGTTTCATAGAAAACGAACAAAAGTTAATTCCATTTAACGCAAATAGTGAAATCGAAAGTTTAGTTGTCGATTCATTAGCTGCTCTTGAACTCTTTCAAATTAATAATATTAACAACTATCTGGGCAGAATTCTTGATCTTGTTTTTATTAATAATGATTTAAAACATCATATAGAAACTGTTCAATTCCCATTGTTAAATAATTCTGTTCACCATATTGCATTTGAGGTAAATCTTGAATTTTATGAGTATTCAAATATTTCACCTATTGGGAAAAAAAAAATTTTAACTTTGAGAAGGCATTTAATAACTTTTATAATACATTTGATTGGAAAAATATATTTCAATATGGTTCCCTTACAAATATGTACACAAGGTTTAAAAGTATTCTTTTCGAAGGTATAGAACTATTCGTCCCAATTTCTACAAATAAGAGAACATTTAAGCTACCATGGCATAATAGCAGATTAAAAAATTTGGAAAATGCCAAAAACAAAGCCTTCAAGCGTTTTAAATTTACGGGGCTAAATGAAGATAGAACTCGGTTCCTTCAACTCAGAAGAGAATTTGATTTTCTTAATTGCTTTTTATATAAGCAATATATAAGTGCAACTGAGTCAAACATAAAGGCAAATAGCAAATCTTTCTGGATTTTTATTAATTCGAAGCGCATCAATGTGTCACAGTTCCCATAGTCAATGGAATATGAAGATGAAAAATCTAATGATTTACAGTCTTCTTGTCATCTTTCCGCACAATTTTTTAAAGCATCATATAATACAGACTCAATCGGAGATCTAAGATCAATGTATTCAAATTTTGAACCTACTATTAATTTTATGCTTCCGCAGTTATCTGAAGATGAAGTTTTAGATGCCTTATGTAAAATAGATGTTTCTAAAAAAGCAGGCTATGATACAATTCCGCCCCTTCTCTTATCAAGATGTTCCTCATCTATTTGTTTTTCTCTCACTTTCCTCTACAATAAATCTCTTTGGTCAGGAGAGTTTCTAGATGAATGGAAAGTATCATTTATTAATCCTATTTATAAAAGTGGATCGAAGCAGTTAATCAAAAATTATAGACCGATTTCGAAGATTTCGGCCATACCAAAACTTTTGGAAAAAAATATAACTGATAAGTTCTACTACTTTGTGAGACAACTTTTATCACCGGGACAACACGGCTTCATAAAAGGTCGCTCAACGGCTAAAAATCTCTGTATTTTCCCTAATTTTTGCTTGTATGAAATGGAAAAGGGGTACCAAGTTGATGTACTCTACACAGATTTTATTAAAGCATTTGACCGAGTCCATCACGGTTTACTACTTCATAAGCTGAAGACGCTAGGTTGTGATAGCCATTTTCTTATATGGCTAGAGTCATATCTATCTAATAGAAAACAAATTGTCGATATAATTGGGCTTTACTCTATACCAATTAAAGTTGACTTAGGTCTTCCTCAGGGAAGGCATCTAGGTCCATTGCTCTTCCTTCTTTTTATACCCTATTCTAGGGGTATATTAATTTTGACGCATAGTTTTTAACATACCTTAATATTGCCCGTAGAGCCCTAAAAGTTACTATATTTATGATCAGCATCGATAGTAATGTCGATCTAGCCATGTCCGTCCGTCCGTCCGTCTGTCGGCAAAAATTAGGCCTTTAAACTGGACCTAGAGAGCTGAAGTTTTAACCATATACTCTATAGGGTCCCGAAATAATCAAGTTTACGAATTTTTGAAATCCGCCCACAGACACGCCCACAAATTCAAAAAAACAAAATTTTGGAAAAAATCGAATTTGAAGCTAGAAAGCTGAAATTTTTTATATATGATCTATGACTCCTAAAACAGCTCAGGATAAAAACTTTTTAAAATCCGCCCACTGACACGCCCACAAATAAATAAAATATTTTTTTATACCCTATTCTAAGGGTATAACTCGTATTAATTTTTGAAAATCCAAAGTTTGAGCTAGGGAGCTGAAATTTATGATATATGCTCTCTATGGGCCCTTTATGCTCATGTGTAAATATTTTCAAAATTCGCCCACTGACACGCCCACAATTAAATAAAACAATTTTATTGAAACACCCAAGTTTGAGCTAGGGAGCGTTTTTTTTTTGATAAAATCCTTTAAATGTTATATAACAAAATATGTAGAGCGTTCTTAACAATTCAACCATACTTAGACTTTTGTCACGCCCACTTATGAGGGATAGGAATAAGAATAGGGTATCCAACAGTTCGCCCAAGCGGACTGTAGCCCGTCCCTATGTTTTAACCTTCATCTCATCCTCAGAAAAAAAAAGCGTTGTCTACCCTTGTGTGTAGACTTCTAGACATATGGGATTTTAGTGGTTTCCATGAATGATTTTTTTATACCCTATTCTAAGGGTATATTAATTTTGACGCATAGTTTGTAGCATACCTTAATATTGCCCGTAGACCCCTAAAAGTTACTATATTTATTATCAGCATCGATAGTAATGTCGATTTAGCCATGTCCGTCCGTCCGTCTGTCTGTCGGCAAAAATTAGGCCTTTAATCTGGACCTAGAGAGCTGAAATTTTAACCATATACTCTCTAGGGTCCCGAAATAATCAAGTTTACGAATTTTTGAAATCCGCCCACAGACACGCCCACAAACTCAAAAAAACTAAATTTTGGAAAAAATCGAATTTTGAGCTAGAAAGCTGAGATTTTGTATATATGATCTATGACCCCTAAAACTGCTCGGGATAAACAATTTTCAAAATCCGCCCACTGACACGCCCACAAATAAATAAAACAATTTTTTTGAAAATCCAAAGTTTGAGCTAGGGAGCTGAAATTTATAATATATACTCTCTATGGGCTCTATGCTCATGTGTAAATATTTTCAAAATCCGCCCACTGACACGCCCACAATTAATTTTTTTTTTTTTTTTTTAAATTCAAAGTTTGAGCTAGGGAGCTGAAATTTATAATATTTATTATATACTCTCTAGGGGCCCTTTATTCTCATGTGTTAATTTTTTTTAAATCCGCCTACTGACACGCCCACAATTAAATAAAAGTATTTTATTGAAACACCCAAGTTTGAGCAAGGGAGCGTTTTATTTTTGATAAAATCCTTTAAATGTTATATAACAAAATATGTAGAGCGTTCTTAGCAATTCAACCATACTTAGACTTTTGTCGCGCCCACTTATGAGGGATAGGAATAAGAATAGGGTATCCAACAGTTCGCCCAAGCGGACTGTAGCCCGTCCCTATATTTATTAATGATTTGCCATTGACCTTTCGCAAGTCGATTTGTCTAATGTTTGCCGACGATGTTAAAATTTTATATGCTATCCGATCGATAAATGATGAAAAAATGGAAATAGATCTTTTTCTAGGCTGGTGTAAGTATAATCACCTAGAATCGAATTTTTCTAAATGTAAGATTCTTAGTGCAACTAGATCACTGAACGCTATCAATTATTCATATAAATTCAATCAAGACCCACTATTAAGAGTTAAACTGGTGAAGGATCTTGGTGTGCTTGTGGATTCGAAGTTGGATTTCCGGCAGTATATCGATTTCATTACTTCTAAAGGTAATTCAATGCTTGGTTTTCTAAAACGAAACTCAAAAGACTTCAAAGATGCTTACACACTTAAAACCTTATACAATTCTTTAGTACTTCCTTATATTGAATACTGTTCTATAGTTTGGTGCCCATTTTACGCTAATGGGATCCAAAGAATTGAACGAATTCAGAAAAGATTTACAAGATTCGCACTTCGAAATTTGAATTTGACTGGTCATATGCCGAACTATTCTTCAAGATGTGCTTGATTTAAAAACGCTTGAAGGTAGAAGAAATGCACAAAGTATAATTTTTATTATAGATATTCTTTCCAATAAAATAGATTCCATCGATTTATAGTGTTTGGTTACGTTCTATGTTCCGGAAAAACTACTTCGAAACAGAAATGTACTATTTTATATACCTAGTCATAGAACTAACTATGGTCTAAATGAGCCAATCTCGCGGTCTTTAACAATTGACAACACCGTTTGCAATGAAGTCGACATTGCAACGAATAGGGATAAATTTAAACGAGAAGTCTTACAGCTATTAAGTCTTCGTCTGTAAATTTTCTTGTATGTATGCAAGTAACGGAAAATTGTCATTATTTATGTATATATTAAAAGTATTGTATATAATATGAATTGTTAATGTAGTCAGCAGATTTAATCCATTGATGAAATAAATAAATAAATAAAATGAATTATAAAAAAAAAATATGTCCAATATATCCTTAGAAACCGCGCAGTATTTTTGCGTTCGATGTAATTTTACCAGAGGTCCTTGGAACCCCAAACAGGTCCTTAAAACCCAAAAAAAAAATATGTTTCCAAAATGTCATTGGAAACAGCGCCACTTCTAACGGTGTTTGTGCGGCTACAGAACGCCGGCAAATTTTTGATACAATTTGCAAATTAGTTTTTCTTAAGAATTGTTTTGACAATGAAAAAAAAATATAATAAAAACATAGGGAAAGACTACAGTCCGCTTGCATACCCTTTTCCTATTCCTATCCCTCATTAAGTGGGCGTGACAAAAAATCTAATTACATATAGGAGAATTGTTAAGACGGATCTACATATTTTGTTATTCAACGTTTATTTTTTGAGAAAAAAACGCCTCCTTAAATTGGGCAGAAAACTTAATATAAAGGAATTGTTCAAAACGACTTTAACTACATACCTTAAGGAAAAACTTTAAACATTAGCATTACGGGCCTCTAGCTCAAACTTTGACTTTTTGATAAAATAGGTTTTTAAATTGTGGGCGGATATTAAAAAAATTACTTCCGAACATTTCGGGGCCCTAAAGACCATGTATTATATTAAAAACTTTAGCTTAAATTTGTTTTTTTTTTGACATTGTGGGCGGATTTTAAAAACTCCTAAACTTGATTATTTCGGGCTCCTAGGTTAAATTTCAGCTTTCTACCACCAGTTTAAAGGCCTAAGTTTTGCCGACGGACGGATATGGCTAGATCGACATTACTATCGATGCTGATCACGAATATAGTAATTTTTAGGGGTCTACTGGCAATATTAAGGTTACAACCTAGGAATCAAATTTAACATACCTACCATTAGAATAGGTTAATTTATTATTGAAATTGAACGGACTACACGAGTTTGGCCGTAGGTTACTGGGTGTCAAATCGGTGCTCGTTTTGTTTATGTTGTAGATTGCTCTTGTTGTAATTGACATATTCTCAATATGTTAATCGTCAATTATAGAGACCCCCAACAAAAAATATTTTATTAGAGTGCTAAGCCATATTGTTTTTGTATATTTTGTATGTACTTATTTGTTTTCTATGAGAAAACTTTAAAATTGAATGATAAAATAAATATATTCAAGAAATTTGAAAGAAAAATTTATTTTTTATCGAAAACTTTATCTTTTATTAAGAAGTACATACGAGTAAATGTACTTTTCTAGGGAAACTATTCACTAGCAGGAAAGAAATTTCTTTTTCTTGGTACTTACGAGTATAATTGGAATGTATATGCACATTTTTTGACGAATACTTGTATGAAGAAAAGAAACTTTGGATTTTGATTACAATCATTTTTGACGAAAATTTAAAGATTTTAAAATCTGAAAGCATTTGAAGATAGCTGATGACTGTTATAAAAAGAGAATTCCAAAATAAATATCGTGTCAAAAAATTAAATAAAAGCAGCGGTTCTTTAGTTCATAAAATAGTCGAATCGCCGAATCTAACGATTTTCTGTAACCATGCTACGAAAACAATTGAACAAGGACACCAGTGTGATGTAATTTACATGGACTTTGCCAAAGCATTACAAAGAGTCAGCCATGAAATTCTTCTAAGAAAAATGGAGTCATATGGATTTCATTCTACTCGTAATATGCTTCAATGGTGTAGGTCGTATTTACTTGAAAGAACTCAGTTCGTTCGGATTGGTAATATTATGTCTGATCCCATTCATGCCACGTCAGGTGTTCCACAGGGTAGCCACCTTGGTCCACTTTTATTCCTGATTTTCATTAATGAAATTCCAAAAGTAATTCGGAACTCCCAATGCCTGATGTTTGCGGACGACCTTAAGCTGTTCGGGACCATAAAGTCAGTAAATGATTGTATTCTCCTCCAGAATGACCTTCATAATCTATCCGAATGGTGTAATACTAACAATTTATATTTAAATATTTCTAAATGCCAAGTTATGTCATATTATCGCAGTCATGTTCCTGTCTTTTATGATTACAACATAGACAACCTCTCTTTAACAAAGGTAAACTCTAAAAAAGACCTAGGTGTAATGACTGATGCTAAACTTAGCTTTTCCCTTCACATTGACTCCATAGTGGCTAAAGCTAACTCCATGCTTGGTTTTGTTTTGCGTAACTCAAACGAGTTCATAGACCCATACACCCTCAAGTCGTTGTTTTGTTCCTATGTCAGATCAGTGCTCGATTATTGCTGCGTTGTTTGGAATCTCTTCTACAATATTGGTTCTATAAGAATTGATAAAATTCAAAAAAATTTACGAGAGCTGTCATATATAGGCTGCATTCGAATACACAAATGCCTTCATATAGTTCCAGATGCCAATTACTATTCCTTCAGAGTCTCAATTTACGCCGTAAATATTTTTCTATTATTTTCATTCGTGATTTGTTAAACTCACATATAAATTGCCCCCTTCTCTTATCATTAATAGATATTTACATTCCTGGTAGAGATCTAAGGTCCCGCAATTCATTTCGTGAACCTTTTCATAGAGTGAATTATGGGCTTAATGCTTGCGAGAATCAAATTCAGTTTGCAACCATATTGTTTTTCACCATAACATCAGTCGAAATACTTTTAAAAGCCAGTTGATGTTTATACTCGTTCAAAATATGTCTTAATCTAGTATAAGCAAACGAATGTACATAAGTATTAATATTAATTTTAAATACTTAGATGCTAATCTTATTCATTAGTCTTTTAGATAATATGTTATTGTATAATCTGTTTGATGAAATAAATGAAATGAAAAGTTTTAACCCGAAAGGCAATAACTATAAGATAATAGTTAAGTTTAGAGTGTCTGCATAAGGACCAATAAATTAGAATAAGTATCCTGTCAATTTTAAGTTAGATTTTATCATTCGTATCTAGTACAAGGTGGCGCAAAAATAACCTTCCGATGTTTTTTGGCTGTAATTTAAAAGAAAAATGAAAAACTTTGATTCTTCTTGTGGATTATTTTTATTTGGTCTTTTAATTTTTTTACATCAAGTCGAGAATATGATGTCATGTAAATGGCCGCCGCCACAGTTGATTGTCATTTGAGCCCTTTTTATGGCATTTTCCATCACTTTGGCCAAAAATTCCGGCGATAGGTCCTCACATTGTTGACGGATATTGTCTTTAACAGCTGCAAGAGTCTGAGGCTTGTTGACATAAACCCGCGACTTCAAAAAGCCCCACAAAAAGAAGTCTGGAGCGGTCAAATCAGGAGATCTTGCTGGCCAGTGCAAATCGCCCGGGAAATGCATTCTTCAGCATATCGGTTGTGGCACGTGCAGTGTGTGCCGTTGCACCGCCCTGTTGGAACCACATGTTTTCCAATCCCAATTCATCAAGTTGCGGCAAACACCATACAGTGACTTTGAGCAGGTGTAATGGCTCTTCGTGGGTTATACGCGGATTTTCAGTGCCCCAGAAGCGTAAATTTTGCTTATTTACGTACCCGCTAAGATGGAAATGGGCCTCATCACTCATGATTATTTTTGATGAAAAATCATCTTCCTCTTGGTGGTGATTAAGGATGGCTTGAGCGTATGTTAGACGCGATTGGCGGTCAGCAGCTAATAGCTGATGCACCGTCTGGACTTTGTACGAAAACATCTTCAAATCTTGTACCAAAATTCGCTGTAAAGACCGTCGACTGATACCCATTTGCGTGGCACGTCGTCTGGTCGATGTCGACGGCGCTTCCATGACATCTTCGGCTACAGCAGCAATATTCTCTGCAGAACGGCTACTCCGGGGTCTGCCACGCCTGGCAGCATCTCGTGTTGTGCCGGTCTCTTCGAGGCGAGCTGCTAAACGTCGCAGTGTTTCACCAGTAGGCGTTGGACGGGTAGGAAATCTGCGATGAAATTCACGTTGTGCCAAAGTCACCGACCGATTATTGCTCAAATAAATAGTCACCAATATTCCGCGTTCTGGAGCAGTGTAGCGTAACATTGTTTATTAACGTGTATTTCGCATGTGTTTACTACACAAATGTCAAAACAGAACTGACATTAGGGGCCAATCGCATTACAAAACGCTACAAAAATGTTGTTTCTTCCCAACCAATCCACTTCAATACCCGATTCACATTTACGCCCCGGTCTTTCCATTTTTCTGTCGTTCCTACTGGGAAATTGGCTAACTGGCCGCCTCTGATTGATTCCGATCAAGCTCGCTCGTTTCCATGAGTTATGGGGGCCGACAAAAGCAGATATCGAGCCCAACGGACAGTCGGTGTTTCGACAACGATGGCTGGGGGAGGACGATCCCTTTGCACACCCCAACGCGAACAGAAATGGTAGTCAGAAAGATCCATTACGATACTCCAACGAATCAGCGAAGGGTGTGGGTAGATATCCCTTAAAGAAGCACCCCAACGAACATAGCGAAACCCAATCAGGGCAGGTGGCCCACAGGTTAAACGGCCTTAATAGAGACCCCGTTATACAAATCGCAAACGACCAGATGGCAGGGAGCTCAAGTTGACACATAAAACAACGCAATGCCGAACTATTAAAACGAAACACTGAAGAATAAATACCAAATATGCAGACAATGCATCGAAACGAAGACAAACATTGTAAGAAATGGCACGCTATCCAGGTTCCCCTTCCCCCAAATCTGGTCGAGAGTCCACCGGGTTATAATAGTTTCGCGGAGAGTAATTTTCAGCTTCCTTCTTCTCAAACACTTCACAGGTTTTCCAATTTGGGACATCAGTTGGTATAGTCCCAAAACAAAAATCCAACCTCACTCGGTTCTTCGCCTTTTCTTTTCGCTTATTTTTTATTAATTAACTTTTTCTTTCGTGGGGACATTTTCGCGTTTTAATTACTTTCTCGATTCTCTCATTAAGTGTCGTGTCTAATTGTTTAAGTGTTGGTGAACTCGTCACATTAGGATATTTTGGGGAGTTGTGTGAATGCGTCCATCGAATCGTTCGGCCTGAGAAAGCCTCCTCAGAGTTTGGGCGAATTCAGAATCGGATGAGTGTGTGAGACGGAGACGGTGGCACACTACAGTAAAGTGACTGAGTGATCGCTAAAATAAGCCGTAGTGGTTTCCGTCATTGCTGAATGTGGGTGTATGGGTGAGAGAGAGAATGGTCCATGCCGGACAAATAATCCTCGAAGTGGACAAGCCGGCACTTCTTGGTCGACCATCAGAGGTGTTAGACAGTTTTCAGTTTTGAGAATCGAGCGAGTTTGAGTTCAAAATTTAAATTAAAAAGTAGTCTAGTTTAGACTTTGATTGGTTTGAGCGATATCCTATATTTTACGACAGGAGTGTTAGAGGAACAGGGAATTTACAGATAAGTAGAGTGTCTTGTCATCTTGCTTTTTAAGTAGTGCGTTTGTGTTTATGTCCTTGAAACCCGGTAGGCTTTCGTTCCGTAAATTTCCTAAAAATTACGGGACGCGCGACCCTTCAATTTGTCCTTGTCCATTCGGCAAATAGCGATAGCGGGCCATTTCTAACGGCGATCTTTTCTTGTTCCGCAATTTTAACGTCCATTTCTATAAATCGACCACGGAGCTATATAACGATTTGAAATTCTTCTTGTCTCATTTCACCCCAATTCCACCATCGGGAAATTCTACCAAATGTTTCACAATTCCTTTTTCAAAAAGGTTGTGTGGCGCCCATTTTACCCCTTTTCCACTATTCAATTTGTCTGCGAACCCACCCCAGCTGAGTGACCGAGGCGGTAGCATACAACCAGCTACCCGTTGCACTTTCCCAATATTGCGCCGCCGAATTTAATTTGACATTTATCATATATCGACTTTCAACCATCGGCGCAGCGGCGGCTGTAATTTGTTCGCGTTTAACTTATCTTTTTTCGCATTTCAATTCGTTTTTTTTTTCAATCCCAAATAAAAGTGCAACAGCTTCCATTAAATATTTTCTGGCCATCTACCAAGGCACAACTACGTAGGTAACTACCTACTTTCAATGACCAGATCATAGGAGTGCGGAATCTTCAAATCAAATACTCTGACCAAAAGGCATCAACAAGGTGTATTTCCATATTGTGGGCTTGTTTTTCTGCATTTCTAATTAGAGATCTTGTAGCATATACCAACCGCAACACTTTTCTTATTGTAGGAAGTTACGAACACAATAGCTCTTGACATCATGCTACTCTTCTTGTTATTGATAATATTCTTTCGGCGTAAGCAGACCATGGAGGAAATAAAGCCTAGATATTTTAAAAAGACCTCTTAGTTTTGTTTGTAACTTTTATAAAATGCACTTTGTTTCTTGTAAACAAGTTCCGTTTCTACATCCTCTTCAGCAAAGCCGTTCAAAAAATATAATCGCATTATGTCTTCTGAAATTAATTTAACTTAGAGACACAAGAGCTTAAGCTTACTATATGCCTAGTTCCCCATCTTTAATTTGAAACTGCTGTCATATTTTACTGAACAAAATCTACACATTAGTACTCGTATATACAAAATATCTTAAACAAAAAACTTTCGTTAAAAGCACAAAATTTGTAGGACTATCATTTTTTGTAACGTAGAAATACGTATTATCTCTTACACACATAATTTGTAAATTAAAACTTGCCCTGAAAGTGTTGATATTTACTTGATGCTCATCTAGGTTTCATTGATAAATACCTTTGCCAAACCACACATCCCCAAGAAAGTTTAATTTCAGATCTCATAACCCTCACTTGCATTAAGACCACTACCACCAAAGAGTCAACTGAAGAGTTATAGAATTTGAGTGTTTATGTGCTCTTGAACGTTTATATTTAGGTTCGGACCAGCGCCTTCATTTAAATCGACTTCATGGAAGTACACATTAAGGGTTGTAATTTAACCCCAATGAACAACCGCATTAAATTCGTGGGACCTATTATATTCTAAGGTCGGATAATGGGACGGATTTTCGGTAAACAAATGACCCATCTGATGATGTTTCGGTTAATGGAGTACTTTGTCAGACTCACCCAACCAATCCCTAATTCTTAGCTTTGGAATATATACATATTTGGGGTGAGGATAAGGGTGGATTTATTTTTTTCATTTTTCACCATGCGTCAGTTTTTTTTATCAAAAAAGTTTCTACTCCTACGAGGTTTTTGTAATTGAGTTTCCGAATGAGTTGATGTAAAAGTTTCATCCCATTCTGCGGTGAAGGTGAGCAATTAAACAATCAAGGCAGCAACCAATAATGGAATGGTAGTTCTATTGGCATAAATGTTGCGGATAACCTTGTGAATACCTTTGGAAGATGTCGTGATCTGAAACGTGTGAACTTGTTGAAAGCAGATCGAATGTATTAATGTGGACCCCTAAAAGTACTATACATCCCTGTACGTCCATGTGTCTACAACTTTGAAGCCTTCATTTTCAAGCCAGAAAGCAGTAATTTGAGCGTATACTCTCTAAGGACCGGAAAAAATCAAGTATAAAGAATTTTAAAATCCACCCACTGACAGCGTCCATATTTATTAAAAACCGTACTTTTGGAAATTTTTTTATGGGAATGAATGCAGAACCAATCTCTTCATCAAGGTGGTGAAAGTAAGATTGTTGTGCTTGATATTTCAAAGGCAATAGACAGGGTTTGGTATCAAGCTCTCTTGTCAAAAATGCGTGCATTTGGAATCGATGATACTCTTTTTCAATGGATTATAAATTACCTTTTAGGCCGATCAATTCAAGATGTTTTGGACGGTTTCAAGTCCACGACTCACCAAATAAATGGTAGTGTTCCCCAAGGCAATGTTTTGTCTTCGACGCTCTTTCTCATTTGTATACCCTATTCTAAGGGTATATTAATTTTGACGCATAGTTTGTAACATACCTTAATATTGCCCGTAGACCCCTAAAAGTTACTATATTTATGATCAGCATCGATAGTAATGTCGAACTAGCCATGTCCGTCCGTCCGTCCGTCCGTCCGTCCGTCCGTCCGTCCGTCCGTCCGTCCGTCCGTCCGTCCGTCGGCAAAAATTAGGCCTTTAAACTGGACATAGAGAGCTGAAATTTTAACCATATACTCTCTAGGGTCGCGAAATAATCAAGTTTACGAATTTTTGAAATCCGCCCACAGACACACGCCCACAAACTCAAAAAAACAAAATTTTGGAAAAAATCGAATTTTGAGCTAGAAAGCTGAAATTTTTTATATATGATCTATGACTCCTAAAACTGCTCGGGATAAAAAATTTTCAAAATCCGCCCACTGACACGCCCACAAATAAATAAAATAATTTTTTTATACCCTATTCTAAGGGTACCTATATTAATTTTTGAAAATCCAAAGTTTGAGCTAGGGAGCTGAAATTTATAATATATACTCTCTATGGGCCCTTTATGCTCATGTGTAAATATTTTCAAAATCCGCCCACTGACACGCCCACAATTAATTTTTTTTTTTTTTTGAAAATTCAAAGTTTGAGCTAGGGAGCTGAAATTTATAATATATACTCTCTAGGGGCCCTTTATTCTCATGTTTTAAATTTTTTTAAATCCGCCTACTGACACGCCCACAATTCAATAAAACAATTTTATTGAAACACCCAAATTTGAGCTAGGGAGCGTTTTTTTTGATAAAATCCTTTAAATGTTATATAACAAAATATGTAGAGCGTTCTTAACAATTCAACCATACTTAGACTTTTGTCACGCCCACTTATGAGGGATAGGAATAAGAAGAGGGTATCCAACAGTTCGCCCAAGCGGACTGTAGCCCGTCCCTATGTTTATTAATGATTTCCTGCCTGTTACTTCTAATCCAAGTCAATCCTTCGCTTAGGACAGTACCCTCAGCTTCTTATATTCGTATCTTGGGTCACGCCCCTCATAGCCGGGTGTGATTCTGGAACGGCAACTTATACACGCCCGATGATGGAGCAGCAGCTCTGAAACGCGTCGCACAAATGGAAACAAACAAAAACAATTTGTGAAATTAATAAAGACAAATAATAAACAAAGATAAATAAACATAGTTTAATAAAATCTTTTATTTACAAAACTTATGTTAAGCTGATTAAATTCCGATCCTAGCAGCATACCTCAATGGGGTACAACCAATATAATAGATTTAATGCTTCCAAAACGCAATGCTGTCTCCTGCGATTTAAGCAAAAGCCACAAAAACTGTCTGACATTATCGATGATTGGCAATTGCATTGCCGAAACCGAAAGAATTTCCATTCTCGGTATGTGTGTTAATGACAACCTTCCTTGGAGTAGCCACATATTCGATGTCGCCAAGAACGCTGCGAAATGTCTAGGCTTCCTAAAGCGATGCAAGAAATATTTCACCCCTTCTGATCTGGCTAGTCATTTATCCCCCGAAACTAGAATACAATGTTCATATCTAGTCTGGTGTACCAATAACTTATTGAGCTACTTAACAGGGTCCAAAAACCCGTGATAAAACTCATTGGCGACGGTGACATCGCGAGATCGACCAACTCTCTGAGTCATCGTCGCAATGTCTCTTGCCCCTCGTTATTTTATCGTTTTTTCCACCATTCCACCCCTAGAACATTTTACCCGAAATACCCGCCATGCAGGGAATACGCATTAGTTCACCCTTAAGCCTGTATTCGGACGTACAGTGAAGTTCAAAGAATTTTTCCTCAGCCGCACAACACCAATGTGGAATACTCTTCCTTGCTTCTCTCTCTATCTCCTAATCCCAATTTCCTTTGGTAGCTCTTCGTCGGATCTTCACTAAGGTGTCATTCGTGGAGCTTATATTTACTCTGAGGTAGGTGAACTCCTTACTACCTGGAAGTTGCTGGTATCAACAGGGACGTTTTGTCCTTGTCAGTGGACAGATGTTTTTTTGTTTGTTGAAAGCAAGTACTTTCTTTTGTCCTCGTTGACTTCAAAGCTAACCAATTTTGCATGTTTTTCAATCGTCATGAAAGCCTCTAACACGGTTCGCCGAGATCGGCCGATGATGTCGATATCGTCCACGTATCATAGTAGTTAGACGTATCTGTTGAAGAAAGTGCCTTTCGTGTTGAGACCTGCCATGTGCACTATCTGCTCCAGAACAAGATTGCAGAAGTCACATAACAGCCCATCTCAGCCCGCTATCATATGCGGCTCTGAAGCATTACCCGCAAGGGTACTTCTCTGGAGAGAGGTAACGGGCGTAACGACCCCGCGGACCCTAATCACCCGCAAGGGTACTTCTCTGGAGAGAGGTAACGGGCGTAACGACCCTGCGGACCCTAGTCACAAAAATCCAGAAACGTCTGACCCATATTGGGCGGCTCCCTGGTCAGCGTCTGTTCTCCATGTCAGGAGCGGCTGTGCACAATAAAAAAAAAACGTTTAAACTTTTCGCAAAAGTTAAAAAAAAAATATGCAATGAACAAAACAAATGATATAATTACCCCAGGTGGTAGTCCAGTTACCCTGGCAAATCCACCCTCTTCGGAGGTCGGTTCCATGGATTCTGGGGGGACCATTTATTGCTTCGCAACGACCCATTTGGGAGAAGTAAAAGGGTAGAGAGAACACCCCCATCTAAAAAAGAAGAACAAAATGAAACATTGAAGGCTAAATATTTAAAAGCCTGCGATGAAAGAGATGGGTTTAAGCAACTCAATGAGACACTGCTTAAATAATCTGAAGCAAGAGTTGCAATTGTTGAAAGAAGAGGTCAACAACCAGAAAAAAGTAAATGTCCAACCTGCCGAGTTCTCAACAGACGAGGAAGAACTAAGAAAAGAGACAGAAGGACATCGTTACAAGGGGAATAAAAATAAAAAACGCAAAATGAGTGCGTCCCCAAAAATCTCACCAACAAAAGAAAGCTGCACAGTCACTGTGTATGCTTCAAACAAAGAAAATAAAACACAAAATCCAACCAAGCCCCCACCAATTATCGCGCTGCAAGTAAATAAGTACGAAAGCTTGGCCAAATTATTGGAGGAAAATAAAATTAAAGCTAGTACAGCGCTAATAAACAAAAATGACATCAAAATCAATGTGGTTGAAGAAGAGGGATACAGAAGCCTCACTAAAATACTAAACCAAAAAAAGGTACAATGGTATTCTTATGAAAATAAGCAAACCAGACCAATGAAGGTGGTAGTGAAAAGACTGCATTACTCATGCTCACCCGAAAGCATAAAAAAAGAGTTAAAAGACAGAGGCTTTAAAATCTTGGAAGTTGTAAATATGCTTAAATTTAAAAGCAAAGTACCGCTACCAATTTTTACGCTCAGCTTCGAGCATGACGAAGATAAGAAAAAAATATATGAAATAAAAAACATACTTGGGATGCAAGTTGAGATTCATACCCTACGTAAATCGAAACAAGTGCCCCAATGCAAAAATTGCCAAAGATATGGGCATACACATAGATACTGCAACTCAAATCCAAGATGTGTTAAATGTGCAGGAAGGCACCACACTAAAGAATGTAAGAAGAAAGAGGATGAACATCCTAAATGTGCAAACTACAATGAAAACCATCCTGCTAGCTACAGAGGTTGTTTAGTTGCAAAAGAAATCCAACTTGCAAGGGACAAAAAGCAAAAGAAAACACAAAAAAACTCGAATAAGGAAACAGTTAAAAAGGACTTGCAAAAGCGCCCACAGAAAGAAAAGCCTAAAGACCAAGCGATAATCAAAAAGGTCCCGAGACAAAAGACGGCTGGTCCGAAAATGACATATGCTCAGGCAGCATCAATAAATACTCAAATACCAGCAGATAAAACGGTAAAACGCAAGGTAGAGCCAAACACTGGCATGGAAAACCTCATGAAACAAATCATAAACAGGATTGGCTCTATGCAAAAATCGAATAAAACGATATTAGATAGAATATTGTTGTTAGAGAGACAAAACAGCAACAAAAGAGCTGTTACCAAAAGACAGACATGATGAATAAAATAAGAATTCTTGAATGGAATGCTAATGGTATCGAGAGTCGCAAGGACGAGATGCAAGTGACACTTGACATACACCAGATAGATATATGTCTCATTTCAGAGACGCACTTTAAATTGATTACTGACTTCAAACTTCAAGGATATGAATTCTATCACTCCCCACATCCTTATAACTGTGCAAAAGGTGGGGCCGCAGTGTTAATAAAGAATACAATAAAACACCATATAGAAGCAAAATTCCAATCATGTGCCATTCAAGGAATTTCCATATGTGTAGAAACGAGCAGTGAACAAATATCTGTTGCAGCAGTATACTGCTCTCCTAGCTATAGACTAAAGAAAAATGATTTTAAAAGTCTTTTCCGCATATTTTACAATAGATTAATCGCGGGAGGGGATTTTAACGCCAATAATAAGGATTGGGGATCTAGATTAACTAATACTGGAGGCAGAGAACTATATGAAGCAGTTAAAGAAGATGGCGCCAAATATCACTCAACGGGAAAACCTACCTATTGGCCAACAGATAGAAATAAAACCCCAGATCTTGTCGACTTCTCTCTATCAAAAAATATATCTTCAAATAAAATAAGCATAGAGGAAGGACCTGATCTTCAATCAGATCATTCCTCTATACTCTTAACACTTAGCGATAAAATAATAATAAAAGACCATAGCCCAAAACTAGTAAATAGACTGACTGATTGGAACTACTTCAGACAGAAGTTGGAAGAAAGTATCCAACTATCACCAGCTATTCAAACAGAAGATCAACTAGAAAAGCAGTCCAAATATTGACGCTCAGAATACAAAAAGCTGTGTGGGCTGCCACTCCCAAAACAACAAAAAAGATCAAACAAAACTCTTATCCTCCCGAAATATGTAAAATTATTACAGAAAAGAGGAAAGCTAGAAAGCGCTGGCAACAGACAAGGGCGCCAAGCGACAAAACCACACTGAACTACTTAAATTATAAGCTAAGAAAATCTGTAAGAGAATTCAATAATGAGTCTTTGAAAACTTACCTCACAAGTCTTACAAATGATGCTAGTACCGACTACTCGCTCTGGAAGGCAACGAAGAAAATGAACAGGCCAATAGCTCATATTCCGCCACTAAAAACCAGAGAAGGTAACTGGGCGAAAAGCAACCAAGATAAAGCAAACACTTTCGCTGAGTATATTGAAGACGTATTCAAACCTTATGAAGATAAAGGTTATCAAGGACTCGAAATAAGATGCGAAGAAGATACACCTATTCGGCCGGTAACAGCTAAAGAACTTGCCAAAGAAATTAAAGAAAGCATAAATATAGAAAAGGCCCCAGGGTTTGATTTAATTACAGGACAAATTTTGAAGCAATTTCCACGAAAATGTTTAAAAAAATTAGCGCAGATTATTAATGCTGCATTTAAATTAAGATATGTGCCAAGCATGTGGAAAGTCGCGAAGGTAATAATAATACCTAAACCAGGCAAACCACCTAACGAAGTTACCTCATATCGCCCAATATCTATTCTACCAATGTTGTCCAAGTTATTCGAAAAAGTGCTGGTAAAACGTCTACAAAAAATAATAAATGAAAAATCGCTAGTCCCAATTCACAAATTTGGATTTAGAAATAAGCACTCTACAATTGATCAGGTGCATAGAATCACAGATAGAATCGAAAAAGCATTTGAAGAGAAAAATGTGTGCTCTACAGTATTTCTTGATATAGCACAAGCTTTCGATAAAGTCTGGCACAAAGGACTGATACACAAACTACAAAAGCCGAAGCAGTATGCGACCATTCTGGAGTCTTATATATCAGATAGATTCTTCAGAATTAAACAAGAGGCAGAGTACTCAACATTAAGAGAGATTAAAGCTGGTGTACCACAAGGCAGTGTGCTAGGTCCAGTTTTATACCTACTTTTCACTAGCGATCTTCCTGAAAGTGAGGAAACCACCATAGCTACTTTTGCAGATGACACAGCTGTCCTTGCTGTGGGAGCAACTGTCGAAATAGCAACAAAAAAGCTTCAAACAGCAATAAACAATATTTCAGAATGGACTAAGAAATGGCAGATTAGATTAAATGACCTTAAGTCAGTCCATATTAATTTTACGTAAAAAAACGTACCACACATTCCAGTCTACATTAACAACAATGTAGTGGAATATTCAAACACAGCCAAATATCTAGGCATGACTCTAGACGCTAAACTGCGTTGGAAAGCGCAGGTAAAGAAAAAAAATATGAGTTGAACATGCGATACAGTAAAATGTATTGGCTTATTGGGAGATTCTCATCCCTGTCTAACTACAACAAGTTATTGCTATACACGCAAGTTCTGAAACCAGTACCTACGGGCTCCAGTTGTGGGCATGCACATGCCAAACAAATTTACAAACAATTCAGGTTTTCCAAAATAAAGTACTAAGGAACATAGTTAGTGCTCCTTGGTACATACGCAATGCCGATCTGCATAAAAATCTAAATGTTGAAATGGTTGAAGATGAAGTTAAGAAAGTTGCTCAAAGGCATAGAAGTAGGCTTCTCAACCACGTAAACACAGAAATAACAGAACTATTAAATAATGACAGTGCAATCAGGAGATTGAGACGGGTAAAACCTCTTCATCTATAAGAGTTAGCTAGGGCTAAGAAATCAGGTATTGATTTCCAACAAAGAAAAAAGTTTAGAAATCCGACAAACGGCGGATTTATCTGTTAAATTCAACAAATATGTAGTTCAAAAACAAATTGCCGATAAGTCGTCGACTAGGTGCAATCTCATTCGGGATGGCGAATATCAGTCAACCGGGAGTTTTTTTAGATGGGTTAAAGTCTCTCACTATTGCAGAAGCATCCCTCGCGTACTAGCTCTGCAATGCCTTTCGATGATTTTTTTCTTCCAGCGAATTCCCAACACAAAAAAAAAATATGCGACTTTAAAATCGATGAAATTCATTGGTCTTTTCCAGGATTTGCCTTTATATGAAGATTTGGTCTATTGTCGATTTGCTGGGCCGGAAGCCACACTGGTACCTCCCGATTAGTGTGTTACAGAACGGCTTCAGACGTTCACACACTACGTTGGATCAGATCTTATATGCGATATTTAGCAGAGATATGCCTCGATAGTTCGTGCAAGACGTGTGATCGCCTTTCTTGTAGATGGGGCGTATGGAGCTGATAGTCCAGTCATCGGGCATGCTTTCTTCCACCCAAACTTAGTTGATGGTTTTGTGCAGGCGCCCTACCAAAACAATAAAATATAATTTTAGCTCACAAAAACAATAATTATAATAACGATATCTTAGTAATAACAAAATACATGAATCTTTTTCTAACCAGAAGTCTTACACCCTTAATATGGTTATCAAAGATCAATTATTGGTACACTACAAAATCTATCAATCGATCGACATTTCGGTATAGTGAGTGTCAATTGACAAATTATACATCTACTGTGAACATTGACAAGCAAAATGCAATTGTCAAGAGGTATTTCATTTGACATCTTCTTCTCCCTTAATAACGGTGAGGCTCTGGTAGGGATCAAAGGGATCATAACCCTCCCACTAAACTGCATTCCTACTGGTCCGCATGTGGCGTTGGCCGTTGCGCCTCCAGAAAATAAGGGGAGGCCTTCCGATTTTGATTCACTTCGTCGGTCAATCAAATGCTGGTGTTGCTGCATTTGTGTGATCCAGAGTTTTTTTAACCCTGCCTCTCTTTCGCATTGGTATTGGAACGTTGATTGGCATTGCCTTTTTGACAGGGTTCGTAGGATCTCTCTTTTGAACATGCAACTACCAACTGAGCCGGTCGCGCACCATTTTCTTCTTGCAACTTCTTATTCGATCAATCTTTGTTACTCCGGCTATCATGCGATGCATCTTCATCTCAGCTGCCGTTAATTTGTCCGGTGTAGGGAAATAAGTCCACAGGAACTAAGTCCACTGAGGAACTTAGTTTCCACTTAGTGGGAACTTAGTCCACATTCAAATATAAGAAGAGTGAAATAACATCCAACATTTAGAATTAAACAAAAAACTGTAAAGTGCAGTTAGTTATCACACTCTTTAAGCAAAGTCTTTAGCTTATCATGGTGACATAAAGCCAAAGTTTCAAAACCGTACCTCGCACCTACTCCAAATCAAACAGTGACCCCAAGCAGGGGGTTGCAGGGGGCAGCATGCCCCCCATATGCATTACACTATTTATGGAATCTATTTGCGATTTCGTAACTAATCTCATAAACAGTGCAATGCATATGGGGGGCATGCTGCCCCCTGCAACCCCCCTGCTTGGGGTCACTGTTTGATTTGGAGTAGGTGCGAGGTCACGGTACCTATATTACTCTGTCTCAGTTAGAAGTTAATTTCTATTTTGTTAATAAAAATTGCAAAGTACCTACTTGACTCTTTAATTTTATTTTGTTCTTAGTCGAAAGTGAGAATTTACTTCACATTAAAAGGGAACTAAAACCACTCAGAGTTTTGGGAATTTATTTCCCACCTTACCTGGGAACTAAGTCCACTTCGCGAAAGTGGTTTTATTTCCCACTAAGTGGGAACTAAGTCCCTCAGTGGACTTAGTTCCCGTGGACTTATTTCCCTGCACCAATTTGCCCTCATACTTTTTGTACGCTGTTCAACATTGGGAACCATATGTGAGCGCCGGGCACACAACTGCGGTTAAGAGCCTTCATTTGAGCTGAGGCGGCATTTTTTTGATCACAGAAGATGGCTGAGTTTTCCCGCCACTTCATCCACCCTAAGCTTATGCGATGCTTAATGTCGCCATTCATCATAAATTCCAGATATTGGAACTTTTCGCAATTGGGAATAATTGTTCCATTCATATAAATGTCTGGAATAGGTTTAGCAGAGAACGGACACTACGAGTATTCTGTTTTTTTTTTCCGACTAAAACGATACCCGTTCCCCTCCAAAACTTACTATCTTTTTCAAGAACTCAGAGGGTATCTCTTCCGGCCCACCTCCTTTCCTCTTTTTTTTGAGTCGTTGACCGCCTTCCCAACTTCTTCGACAGTAATTTCGAAAATATACCCGAAGAAATTAATCATTCAAAAGTCCTTCACAATACAATCTTATAATGCCCTCCTCTAGCTATCTGAACTCCTCGTGTCTCTTCTTTGTGTATGTCGCCAGGCTTTGGAACTCGCTACCGGCAACAACAAAACAAATAATTGGGGCTACTAAGTTCAAAAATGCCGTAATGGAATATTTTGAATAAAAAAGCAACAAATACTCACTTTAAATCTTCTTACTGTTCTTGTACTACTCTCTATTTCACCATCTTCTCTTCATAATCCCTTCTTTTCCTAATTATTTCTTCTTATTTTTAAGTATCTAATGTTTATATTAATTTTAGTCCTAGTTTTCATTAATGTTCAAAATTATCTGCTAATTTAAGTACTATAAAAGACCAAATCTTATTTGTACAACGTTTAAATTAAATAAATTGAATTGAATTGAATTGAACAGACTGCTGCCACCTGTGTAGTATTTTTTCGTCATCCACAAGAAGCTCAGCATTTTTGATAAACTTTGGCTAACGAATTTCCTGGCCAATTTCCTCCTTCTCTGAGCGGCAATTTCGAAAATGGTTATGCCCTGTTCAATCTGGTTTGTCGGAGTTCGTAGACAGTCAGGTTTCTATCATTTCTTCTAACTCTTTGCGACCCTCTTGCAAAGTCTGTATTCCATTTCAATGCCTTTTTATTCTCCATTATTAGTGGATCACTTTGGCCAAGCTTCGAATGCCGCTTTCTTTTCACTTAGCACTGCTTAAGCTTCACCTGTCAACCACCATGTTTCTTTGCCTTGTTGACAGTGTCCTTTTTAAGGCCCTAGTAGTGCTTTAGCCTTATCCAAGCTGGTCGTTGTAGGCAATTCCACATATCTTGTGCTCTGCTTTCTACATCCTCAACTTCGTAATTATGGAGATAATTTTGCATATTTGCAATAAATGCTCCGCCTTTCTCTTTGTCTTTCGTGGTTACCGAGTCTGAGTGCTCTGAGATTTGGGTTTCCTTTAACTATCAAAAAAAAAATTATGTTCAGCCGAATAATGAAGACAAAGATACAGGCACATAAAAGACAAACTATGTCTGAAACGTTCACGCTTTCTTTAATAGGTACTATGCATTGATTAGACAAAGTTAAATGCTCTATAACAAAGAAAGCACTTCCCAAATTAAAAAAAAATATATTGCCACACCCATGCCATTCCCATTAACACCAAGTCACTTTCGTATAAAAAACTCAAATCATCATTCATTGAATGTGTTAACTCGCCCCGAAAACTCGATTTTAAATTTAATCAAATGTGGAATAAAATTCAATTAACTGCCTTCTTTCGCTCTTAATTCGTACCGAAGATTGAACCACTAAATCCTTGCGTGGAAAATGGCGCGGCGGGCGCTCACAAATTCTCGGCACACACACACCCCCTGGTTTGCTGAGCCACATTAATACAACATCGGCATGAGATAGACTTAAAAAAAGTGCCGTGGTATTGTTGTGCCATGAACCTTCAAATTGGCCCTGAGTCACGCATTATGTTTCTATACGTGTAGTTATATTTTGTGCAAATTTAAGTTTCAACAACCGCGTGCGTTTAAAAAAAAGAAAAAGCTGTCCTTGCTATCATATCATAGGTATTTTGAAAGGAAGTCTTAAAAAAGTAAGCACAATAGCGTGTTATGAGCCGATGTATGAAATTATTTTTTTTTTCCTGTATCCTTGACGCTATTCGGCAATATATACGAACATCTCGTACACCAAACATCGAGTGTGGAATGATTTAATTACGACCAACTTAAGGGTGAGTCAAGTTGTTACTCCTTCATAAATTATACGACGACGAAATACCACCTTAGAAAAAAGTATCTGCATGTGCGCGAGTCATACTCCCTCTTATGCCTAGTCAGATGTTGCTAACACTGAGAAAACTGAATATACCTACTCCTGCGGATATTTAAGCTATAAAATTTGCAGCCATTTTGCATATGTGATTTTAGGAAAACAGGGAAGAAAGGGAATGGAATATGTACAAGAAATTTGTTTACTCACTGACAACGACTAAACTTCAAGAACCACTCTCCTCTTTTAGGGGATGGGGTTGGGGTGTATTTGGGTATGATCCCTATGGTAGCAAGGAGAAAGTGTAAAAGGTACCAAATTGCCATTTACATGCTTAGCCAGGTTAAGTTACACCACAAGTCAACAAACGAGTGAAAACGCAAAAAAAAATCCTAGGTTGGATTTCTAAGTCAAAATTATTACTTTCAAGGGTGAGTGAGTCATAACATAAGTGTACCACGCATCTTCCCACGGTGTGGAGGTGAGCTTTAGCTACAAATGCCAGAAAAATTGAGGTGCTCTGAAACTAGAATGATGGAAATCAACTACGGTTCCATAAAATATACCCCGGGAAATGGTTTTTACCTTGGTTTGTGTTTGGGCGTGAGCGCAGAGCAGGTGAATATTTGTTCTAAACCGCTTTAAGACGTGCTGCAGATTACATAATAACGGGAATCTATAAATAACGAATGTGGGTGGGGTGGATTGTGGATTAGAGAAAAAATAAGGAAGACTATCGTAATAGGATATTTTTCGAACCTTACGATGTTAACCTGTTTCATTTGGGTTTTCATAAAAATCTTCCTCCTACAAGGACTTTCTCCATAATCAAGAGCTATTTGCTTGCTTGCGATTCTTATTAAATAAATATTCTACACTTTATGTATATTACCAGAAAGTTAATACATATGCCTATTCATATTCTTTTTAATAACACCATCCTTGTTTGTTTATTTCTTCGTTACAGGTACGTATAGCAGTAACATATATATTTAATGGATGTTATGTTTTGTAAGTAAGCGATTCAGATGTACATTTCATAAAGACAGACATTTTATTATGATTAATATTTTCAGGGCATAGATTAGTTACTTATGTTTTATATCATGCAAGGGATATGTGTGTACATTACTTATCATCGTGTTTTTTTTTTAAATAATGGCTGAAAAAAGGAATCACCAAGGATTTAGGGTCCGATTTATCATTTTGTTTGATTTTTTTAGGGTTTGGTTGAGATAGCTCAATGGGATGCCATTTCTTAAGATGGTAGATATAAGAAGATGTAAGTAAATAAGATACAATTTTTTGTAGAATAAAGTCTTCGAGTGGGGTTATAATTCATCACTCAGACTTCCTTTCAATAATGAAAATAATGCCAGAACAAAATGTGCATCAAAAATTGAGGATGATACAGTGGCTCAGTTGATAGTATATTGGACTACCGACGGCACAAAATACTTTACATCATTAAACAGTTTGTCACCCCCTGCCTTTAAAACATCAGGGAGAATGAATTGTCATGCGGTGACGTTAGATTAGGTTGTTGCATTCATCCCTTTTAGAGATATCAAATTCTTAAATCATCGCAGGTCCAGCTTTGGTCAGATAAATGTTGTCGCTAGATATTTAGTACCACTTGTACATAATGCTTGTTCTTTCGATTGCATCTGGCATTAACGGCGGCCCATATAGGGCCAACAACTTTGACTTTTTAACTTTTTTTTGTGCGGATGAGAAGGGGCCTACAATTTTAAGCCAAATTCAAACAGCTAATAGCTTCTCATGCCAATTTATACTCTTTGATGTTTGTCAGACGTTAGCGAGAACAAAAATTAAATAAATGAAAAATAGAACAAAAATAGATTCTGAATTAATTCAATCCAATGTCGATCTTTGTCTCTAAATGGTCTTTGTCCCAAGTCCAGCTCACGCAGATCAAAAATATTGTGTCGTGTTTCTCTTAATCAGGATGTTCCCGTAGATAGTCCAAATATCTAAACCCGTAAGTATATTCGATTTCTCAATATATAACTGTTTGTCGGGCGCAGTGGCTCAATGGTTGGTGTGTTGGACTACTAATCGAAAGGTCCCCGTTTCAATTCCCGCCGGGACCACACCTCTTCCGAACGTCTGACAAACATGCAAGAGTATCAATTGTCATGAGAAGCTTCTCAAATTTGCCGTTCGGAATTTGCTCAAAATGGTAGGTCCCTTACACTTCGCAAAGAAAGTGGTTGGAGAAATTAGGTTATAGGACCCTCTGTATGGGCCGTTAATGCCTTAAATTTTTTTTAATATATAACTGTCAGTAAATATTAATTTATAGAAGTTCCTCCTAATGCTTAGGTTAGGTTCTTAAAGTTGAACAGCCTCTTCTTCACCCTGCTAAGGTCCTTGTGAACCCATTGTCATATCCTTCCATGGGGTAAGCCGTTTACTCCTCCTTGTGAACACTGAACACTATATTCTGTCTAGCCATCCTGATTTCCCCAGAAACTGGAAAAATCAATTTGATAGAGATCAGAAAGTTGATGAATTCCTGGGAAGTAGCAGCTTCCGATTGTTCTGCTTCTCAGGTGATAGAGGACAGGGGAAGCGTGACTGTGGATATCCTTTTCAAATCAGATTTCGTCATCTTTTAGACTAATTTTCATTGCATAGCTCCTGAGAAGTTTGTGATTAGTGAGAGAGTCAACCAACTTAGACAGCGATGTTCTGTCATATGGCAGGTTGGGTTGGCTTTTTTCTTACTCTGACCACAACTTCGAAGTGGGTAATGATTTTCACATGGTGTTGGCTTCATTTGGATTTTGCATTCAACCCTTTCACTAATAGAGCACACTGGTGGTTTCACCGACTGAAGTGCCTGTTTTTAGTCTAAACGAGGAAACGAGTAGGAGAACGATATTTCAAATTCCAGTTAAGCAATAAGTAGACATGTAGTCAGAGCTGACATTATTCACTACATATAACAGCTAAGCTACTGCATCTTAGCATTGGTCGTATAATTGCCGTATATGCTCACAGAAAGAATTGGTGTCCACTTTTCTTTCGGAAGAAACGGTTGCATGCGTAAAAGTATTCGCTGCCCCCTTAATTCTGTCATCGACATTTGGGCTTCCAATCCAGCTTTCTGTCAACGATAATTTCCAGATATTTCACATTCTCCTCCACCGTCGTGGATATTCTCTCAACCGCAGCGCCGGCCGGTGGCTTAAATTGTGCTGTGGTTCATTTTTTTTATGAACAGTACCAGTTGAGTCGTTCGTAGATTGACCCCGAAACCGCATTAGTTTGTCTTGCAATTCAGTTTCTCCTTGCTAACTGATTTGACGATTTAGATATGGATGATCTGGCAATGGAGTGAATGTCGTCATCCTCTAGATTTCGATACATATATAGTTTGTGACATGCCTAAATATTGGTCGTTGATCCCTAAGAAACCTAATATCTTACGATAACAAAATGAATGGAAATGAATTCGTTTTCCGCGCAAGGTATTTAGACTTATTCTTCCTTAATTTATACGAAATTATGTGCCATGTCTACTTTTAGGCGAGTTATTGGTTGTTTTTATAAATTCCTTAAGCAAATTAAAAATCAGTTCTAACAAAATATGTAGACAATATCCTTTCTAACAAGACTTCCAAACAAACATAGGGACGGGCTACAGTCCGCTTGGGCGAACTGTTGGATACCCTATTCTTATTCATATCCCTCATAAGCGGGCGTGACAAAAGTCTAAGTATTTTTGGAAAACGAAGCTTTTGTTAAAAAAAACGCTCCCTAGCTCAAACTTTGGTTTTCCAATAAAATTGTTTTATTTAATTGTGGGCGTGTCAGTAGGCGGATTTAAAAAAAATTTACGCATGAGCATAAAGGGCCTGTATAGAGTATATATGTATTATAAATTTCAGCTCCCTAGCTCAAACTTTGACTTTGCAATAAAATTGTTTTATTTAATTGTGGGCGTGTCAGTTTGCGGATTTTAGAAATTGTCTCCCAATTAGTTTTAGGAGTCATAGATCATATGTATATAAAAAATTTCAGATTTCTAGCTCAAAATTCGATTTTTTCGATAAATTGGTTTTTTTCAGTTTGTGGGCGTGTCTGTGGACGGATTTCAAAAATTCTTAAACTTGATAATTTCGGGACCCTAGAGAGTATATGGTTAAAATTTCAGCTCTCTAAGTCCAGATAAAAGGCCTAATCTTTGCCGACAGACGAATGGACGGACGGACGGACGGACATTTCTAGATCGACATTACTATCGATGCTATATATTAAGGTGTGTTACAAACTATGCGTCAAAATTAATATACCCTTGGAACAGGGTATACAAAAAATGCCACGCCAACTTTTGGGGCGTTTTGACAAAAACATTAATAATTGTAAATTTAGTAAGAATACCACAAACACCAAGCCGTTTGGTGAGTTTGACTCTGGGTGTCACACTAGAAAGTACTTCCAAGCATGATATGATTATGATAACCATTATATTAATAAGTAGTATGGCTAGGCGCGCATATGCAATTTCGCAAACAAAAACAAAAACCCGCATATCAATATGAATGCCTCGATTTGTTTTTCCCCAAAACACAAATGAATAATATGAAGTTAAAAAAGACGAATGGGTTTTAAATAAAAAATAATAATGCATTTTTTAGCGGCGAAAAGGTTATAATTGAAAATATTTATTTAAACAAACTAAATTTAACTAAACAACTTAACATACATAATGATAAAAAAAAAAATAGTTAAATAATGAAAAAAATAATCAGGCCGACGTGTGTGTCTTGGTTTTTCTGATCGCGACGTTTGTGTTAGTCATTTTCGAATAGTTCCGTATTTGATCATATATTCTGTTACAGATTTGAGAGTATCTCAGTTTCCGCATAGAGCAGAAAGCTGAGTGATATTTTAAAATACCAAAGAAAGTTTTTTTTTATCTATTTTATTTTTTTATGAAGATCGAGGGCTACGATGTTCTTAAAATAACGAACCTTAAAGGTTAAAACCTCCCAATAAGGGAAAGAAGCGAAAATTCAGCTAAATCAATATCATTCGATTTATTTCTTCATTTATTATAAATATTGATTATTTATTGTTATTTATCTAATTTTCTACTGTTATATACAACGATGAGTTCGATATTTCGAGGTATGGATTGCCGCCAGAAAAAAAAGATTGCATCAATATTTCTCAAGAAATTCTAAGATCCAATTTTTATTGTTTGTTGGTAAACCGGCTGGGTCGAATTCGGAGTAATTTATTTCAGGTCATATTGAGGTCAATATGCGTCGATAAGCACTACAACGAAGTCGATATCATCTTTAAACCGTCGAGATACTGTGAACGAAAAAAATTGTCTTTGAACGTAAGTGCACACACACTTACAGACACACACACTTGGCACGTAGAAATATCAAAATAAGCCATAAAATACCTAGGAGAAATACTTGATAGCAGGCTACAGTTTGAATCGCACGTCGAGTTTTCGAGTAACAAGGGGTTACTACTGCAAGCATCAGTTTATTGAATACTGGCCAACATCGTTGGACCTGAATATGATAGGAGTGGCCTTCTAAAGGGTCTTTCATTAAGGAGATATCACAAAAAAAAACTATTGGCTTGAAGCACTATCAAAACATTTATGAATGGAATTCGACTTCGTTCATATGTCCACCACGGGAACGAATGCAGCGGTCGATACGTTAAACCCAATTTTCGATGACTCCGCCGCACATTTCGACCGCTATTTCTCGGTTAATCTTGGCTCTAAGCTCTCCTAACGTGGCCGGTTTATTGGCATATACCAATGATTTAATGTAGCCCCATAAAAAAAATTTAGAGGCGTAAAATCACACGATCTCGGCGGCCAATAGAAGGGTCCGTTTCTCGAGATGACACGTTTGCCGAACTGAGACTTCAATAGCTCGATTGTTGCACCCACTGTGTGGCTTGTGGCACCATCTTCTTGGAACCACATATCCATGATGTCCAATTCAAGCAATTCCTGAGAGAAATAAAGTTCCAGCATGTCTCTGTAGCGAATATCATTTACCGTAACGTGACTGTAATTTTCATCGACGAAAAAAACGGCACAATGATGCCACCGTTTCATGCCGGTGGCATCATTGTGCCGTGGCATCATTGTACCGCACCAAAAAGTGACTTTTTGCGGATGGATTGCTGTTTCATGCAGCACATGAGGGTTCTCACATGTCCAGTAACTCATATTTTGCTTATTGATTTGCTCATATTTGCTATGCGATGAAATTCTTTATTTGCTTCAATCATGTCCAGAGCCCAATTGGAGAACATACGTCGCTTCATATGATCAAGTGGCTTTAGTTCTTGAGTCGGCTTGATCTTGTAAGGATGTAGGCCAAGATCCTTCCATACAATTCACCATAATGGGGTCTTAGAGAGGCCCAATTCTTGAGAACGCCGTTAATTGACTGATTTGGCTGGTTTGCGATGGACGCCTTTACGGCAGCAATATTCTCCACACCTCGGGTAAAATCTAGTCTCACTGGCACGGCAACATCAATCAGCGAATATTCTGACTCAAATTTGTTCACTACACTATGAATTACTCGTCTACTGGGATGAAAATTACGGCCGAAAATTGGCGTGAGGATCTACAACAGGAGAACACCGCTCAAACAAGATGCAATTCTTACCTACATGTTGATCTCTACAAATGAGACCTGGACAAATCGAATCGGAAACAGCAACTACCACCTTATGCAGTTCCTGGCTGGTCATGGCGTCTTTCGTAAATACTTAAATCAATTTTTGCACGATAGTTCGCCCTTTTTACCAGAATATCCAAACCAGGAGGAAGTTACGGAGCAGGCAGTTTTCAGGCGATTCTTAGAATGGAGAACGAATCTGTCCAATCCACCTCTTCCAATAGACCATATGTTGCAATCGGGGGACAATTGGATTTCAGTTTGTAACCTGGTAACAGCTCCACAAAATGAGCTGAGGACAGTAGAAAAGCTAAGGGGAGCATCAGAAGCAGCAGAAACGTCAGAAGCAACTGGCACAAGGCAAGACGCACAGCATGAATTGCTAACCAGCCAGGTGATATAATACCTAACGGGTTAGTATGTAGGCGTATTACCGGCATGGATCATTCGGGTTTGCTAATCGTGCATGTACATTGTAAATCCTTCGAAGATTGCCTCATCCATTGGCACAGCCAAGAAAAAAATCATATTCAGTCGAAAGCAGTGGCACCTCGTGCATGGCGTGTTTCTTCATCCGTGCCTGCTCAGTCAGGGACGTGCTTTTGATTCGATGGAAACCGGATTAACCGGGATGTGGCCTTCACCAAGATGGCCTGTTTTATCAAAATCCCTTAATGTTTGTATATACCGGTCGTGAACTAATCAAATAGATTGAGGGTCTAATAAAGGCAACTCCATACTGAAAAAAAATTATAGCAAAAACTCGATGAAACAGAAAACATCATCCCTCTATAATTTCGAATTAATAAATTAATCTGTTTGTTATTTTCAAGTCAAAAATTAGCTTTCAACTTCTCCCGCGAACAAATTCATTAATTTAACACACACGATTTTTCCCAATCCAGAAGGAAGGGAAAGCAACGTTATCCTCCCATTATTGTGCGCTCACTCAGAGTCTAAGCTTTAAAATTTCTTCATCCCCATTTTTCACTTTGTTTTTTTTTTTACTATTCATGTACCTACCAGATCCGTGTAATGAATATACACTCAAGCTCCAACCTCCAAATTTCAACCCACCACCCAACGGGCATATATATCTGAAACATAATTCTCCGCAGCGTTTCATTTTACGCTGTTAAAATGCTAACACTGGAATTTAATGCTACATAAATCATCGTGAATCCTACAGGCTGGCGGGTGCGCTTGGTGCCACAGTGATGTGCTGTGTTACCAAAGCTGTTGCTTTCTTCTCCACTGAAATTGCCTGCTGTGGGACTAAGGAAGCATCCGTATTCTGTATCCTTATTCGTTGAATTACTTCTTGGGTTAGATTTTTATGTAAGGATATTTTATGAAATGAACGTTGTTTGTTTGCAACTAAAACATGTTATCTATCCGCGTAAGTAAACGACCACGGAACTACCCCATTCTTAAAGCTAAAACCGGAATAATGATTTTGGGGTGAATTGCATTGCATCTTCTCAGTCCAGGTTACTGATTTCGATTAATTTACATTTCTCCGCTGCGCCACACTCTGTGGATCGTTTATAAGGGAATAAAGCTGTTCCAGCTACATCAACAACAAGGATTGTTGCTTGTTCGTGTATGCTGTTTATAGGATCGTAGTTCGACAGAAAAGACTCACCTCTCCAAAATGGTTGCATCATAAAGCGCAAGAATATGTGTTTAGCCTTTTTACCTTTGAGGGATGTCATATCAGTGTCGTACATCGTGTAATCTCTGATCTGCACTAGGACTCGTTCCGCACTCCCCTTGCGTTCGATATTATGTCGAAACGCGATTGTGACAAGCAGATTTGTGTACATTTCTGGTGCACGCGTCGATTGGAGTGGCAGTGGCAGAGGCATGTTCCATACAAATGACAAAATCCAATCACTTGCATTTTGAGGTGCGCTGCACACATTTCTAACCACCAAATGGGATATTTTCGTTTTGCTTACCCCTTCAAATTTGCTATCATAGGAGCGATTTCCATGCAAACGGAGCAAAAAATGCATACCTTGCATTTATCGAATACTTGATGCATTCCCAAAAGCAATGTGTTTGGGGGGAAACGTGTGCTTTAAAGGCATATGTGTGATGTATGGATGTTCCTATTTACTTAATTTACATTTGAAAAGTAGCTGTTGTGCTTGGAAGGGTTGAAAAGCATTATTACTTTAGTAACAGGGGATACGATTTTAACTGTTATTACTAAAGTTGTTTGTTCGTAGTAAAACTAGTTTTGTTTGCTATTCTCAATTTGATATTTACCTAACGCGTTTTCGACCGGTGGCACAACCGACCTCCATCCTCTGCAATCCGCGACACTCTACTTCTACTTGTCCAAAAGGGTTCGGAACATTTGAAATGAGTTTCTGATCCCTTTCTGGCTAGTTCGTCTGCCTGTTTGTTACCTTCAAAACCCTCATGTCGTTTTGTGTTGTTCCTTGAGCCGAGTGTATTAACGGTATTAAAACAGTGCAAGACTGATTTGGAGTCAAGGTATGCAAGCGAAGGGCATTTGTAGCTGCTTGCTCCGTGAATATATGGGTAGTGGCGTCCCTAATATCAGATGTTGATGTGACTGGCGCATTCTTGAATGGCGTGCAGATCTGCTTGAAATACAGTGGGACTTTTTACCATAGGTATTTTGATACAAGTGTTTCGTCCGTAAATTCCGGCTCCTACATCCGTTTTCAATTTAGAACCATCCGTATACCACTTTATACCGTCGTGTCTATTTGATGGGTTATTACTAGCCTATGCTTCTCTATTGGGAACCTCCGTTTAGAACCGTTTATTGAAGCAAAATGTATTTTGAAGGCAGTCTGTGACCACGAGGTTCAAGTCAAGTTCCGGAAGTTCAGCGAAAAGGGTCATTAGTTCCGGTCGGTCGATATGACTTATCTTATTTAGCTGTACTAAACTTACTGCACTGCAAAACGCTACTTTGTGTATGTGTATGTGGAGAGGTTTTTGTACTGTTATTGCCTCTATTGAAGCTGTTGAGCCGAGATACCTAGGCAGGCAAGCCGTTTTACCCTTTTGAGCTTCCCTACTGCGAAATTTTGCGTGACTTGGGTCTACAATACTAAAGAGGCGTTTGTAATTATGGGTCATATCATTATCGTATAGATCCAGTGAGTGATCTTTGGAGAGTTTTTCCAGGTTCTACCATACATGCGGCGGCAGACCAGTTAAGCTTTTTGTCATGTATTACTTTAAGATATTGGACTTCCTCGGAATACTCGACGACCGTGTCTTTAAATGGGATTCGACCTAAGTTGAAATTTCTTCTTCTGGCATAAGAAAAATGACAGCCTTACTGGGATTGATGGAAGGACCCTCCCTGGTGCACCTGTCTAGAGCTGTAGGGCGTTTGCTGAAAGAATCGGCACAGGGACATAACTCCACGGCATGTAAGTCCATTATGGACTTATGTCCCACCGAAAATGTTTAGTTTATACTTAGATAGCTCCACGTACCTAAAATAAGAAACAGAAAGCGCCCATCAGTTTATTTTACGATTGAATTGTTTCGTTTTAATTGTTGACATTTTTTTAATAAAATTTTAATGCTCTCAAATTGGTGAATTGAAGATTTTTTCCAGTTGTACTTAGGAAGTTCGGTTACGTGAACATGTGAGCCTAACTTCACAGTTTCCTAAACAGATGCATTGCAAAGTGCAAAGGGAAGACGCGGCCGTTGTTTTCTGGCTTCCAAATGCACTCTTTGCCTTACAACATCAATTGACAGTTAATGTCTGATCCGTTTTCAATGGAATGAAATATTTTTTAAAAATTTGTTTATTCAATTTTTTGAATCTTTGAAAAATGCACTTTTCTCAAAACAAAAGATGGCGTACTCTGTTTTGCAAAAAAAACGATAAGAGGTTTCAAACCAATTTAATGTGCATACAGTGCCGCTCACTTGAATAGAACCCCCCCTTTGCTTTGACTTCCAAGTTCAAAAACCCTTAAACTAATAAAGAAAACAACTCAATTTCTTTTTTCAATTAAAGTTTACTAAATTTTGTAAAACATAATAAAAAATGGTGTCTATATTGAAAGTGATAATTTTACTATACATTTTAAAGTGATAGAACTCAAAATGTTTGTATTAAATTTTAGCTCACTTGAATAGAACCCCCCATATAATATTAGTACTCAAATGCAAGCCAAGGCAGGTAGTTATGCAAAAGTTGTCTCTAATATATTTTAGTTATTTTTAAATAATTACAGTCAAAATGGAACGTGGTTAATCATAGGAATGGGAACAAGAAAGCTAAAATCAAAGCTTATCGCGAGTATGTCTTGTCTATTCATCAAATAGCCAAAAAAATGCAGCGATGCCGCGAGATAATATCAACATTTCTACGCAATGAGTCCAACTATGGTAAAAACATGAAAGGGCGAACTGTTTGTGCCGTTGCCGCTGCTGACAAAAGAACAATTTTGCGACTCGCGTCAAATTCGCAAGATTCTGCAGTCAAAATGAAAGAAAAAAGTGGTGTTATAGCTAGTGTTTCTATGGTAAATCGGGTTATTTCAAAGGCTAAACACTTGAAGCGTTTAAAGATAAAAAAAACGAGGCTTAACCCGTCCCGTAAGGAGCAACGTCTTTGTTTCTGTCGCGTACTCACATGACCTGGAATAAGGAATGGTACCGTGTTGTTTTCTCCGATGGAAAGAAATTTAGTTTTGAGGGTCTTGACGGATTTAACTACTACTTCCATGATTTGCGAAAAGAGGAGCATCAATTGGATCGATCAGCCGATTGGTGTGTTATGGTTTGGGGAGCCATAACGTACTATGGCACTATGGAATTGCAGTTTCTGACTCCTCGTATGAATGCGCAATCTTACATTGGCATACTCGAGAAGGTTTTCTCTGCCATGAATGAGCTGTTTGGTGATTTGTCGAGGAAACTACAACAGGATAATGCACCAATACACAACGCCGGAGTGGTAAAACTTTACATTGAGCGCCAAAATGTCTAAATTTTGAACTATCCACCATACTCGCCCGATTTAAACATCATCGAAAATGTTTGGGGATGGCTTGTTCGGAAGGTCTACGAATCAGGGAAACAATATTCAAATAAAAATGAACTTATAGAAGTAATTAAATGTAGCTGGGCCTCCATTTCATTGGATTATATCAAGAAACTCTATGATTCTCTGCCTAACAGAATTTTTGAGGTTATTCATAAATCATAACCAGGGTGGAAGCACCCATTACTAATTTTTGTTATTTTGTTTGTGGCGACACGACACGAACGGCATGACGTCACGACAAAACCGCGAAGAACAGATATAAATAATATCAAGCTGAACGCAGCCGATGGAAACACGACAACGACAACAAGAAGAAGAGTAGACGAAGAAGCCAGAAAGTGTTGGCCAGTCAGTCGTGACGGTGGTGGTTGAGTTTTTGACAGAGGAGGAACTAGAATCCTTTTTTTGTGATATGTAAAGTCTTTATGTAATAAAGTCATGTTACGTAAATTCAGTAAGCAGATATAGAGTTCATGTAACTTAAAGTTAATAAACAGAAAATAAGTACTAACAACACAAGTGTCGTTGAACTTAATCTGGTTTCGGAGCGCGCGAATTTTAAGGCCCTGGCGACTTCCAGGTTACGACGCACAGGAATACCAGGAGTACCTTTATGTTTTTAAATTTAATTTAAATTGTGTTCCTTAATACTTACCTAAACCTAAGAGTGTTAAACTATTTTAAATACATTTTTTATGTGGGGGTTCTATTCAAGTAAGCTAAAATTTAATAGAAATATTTTGAGTCCTATTACTTTAAAATGTATAGTAAAATTATCACTTTCAATATAGACATCATTTTTTATTATGTTTTACAAAATTAAATAAACTTGAATTGAAAAAAGAAATTGAGTTGTTTTCTTTATTAGCAAAAGTTATTGAACTTGGAAGTCGAAGCAAAGAGGGGGTTCTATTCAAGTGAGCGGCACTGTATTAACATTTAGAAGAAAACTTACTGTGATTTTCCAAAAATTATATTTATAATTTATAATTATATTTATAAATTCTAATAAATTTTGAAAAAACATCGCTTTTCTTAAAAACTTCTTTAAGGATTTTGATTATTTCTTGGATTTTTAAGACTTGGAGTATATGAAAGAATATGAATAAGAATCTGAGTAAACAGATTCTCGCAAAAGACTCAAATAAAGGGGCATTAGGAAAACGGCTATATCTCAAAAACCTGTGAAGTAAAATTAAAGAATATACTATCTTCAACAAATTTGCTTAATCAGATACTTAAATGATTTTTTTATAAAGTTTAAAATCATATAACAGTTTCTAAAATTTTTAAAAAGTTCACTTCTCTCTAAAACTGCTTTAAAGAAATCAGTTTTAACCAAAAGACAACTCAGACATGGAAGGTGCATTTAAAAGTGAAAATAAAAGGACTATAAATTTGCATTTTTTAATTGCATTTCCTGATTTTACGAGTATCTATAGAAAATGACTAATGAGAAAATGTGATTCGCAACCAATTCTTATATAAGCGAGAAAGTTTTCGTACGATACAGTCCTGAAGTTTATTTTGTGTGTTTTGTAAGCGAAAAACGACTGAATTTTGTGTCATTGCCTTAACCACACATTACTGCAGCAACTGCATGGCTGCCGACACGTAGCTACGCGACAACAATTGGCCATGTCCTGCTCCTGCTGGTAGATACATCAACACCAATATTAGCATCGATAGGTTAAATTAAACAATTAAATTTTAAACTAATGTGAAACTCCATTTAAAAAAACTTTCCACTTAAAACAATTGATTCGTTATGTATCAACAACTAATCTCTTCAAATTCTACTTGGCGTAAGCACACATTCTTCCTCACTTTAAATAGTTTGTTAAGGTGTTTCTGAACGGATGAAGAACGGTACAAAGTAGATAATGCACATTCCAGGGCAGGATTTGCATTTTTCTAGTCGTCTACAACACTCTGTCGTTCAATGCTATCTTTTCTAAACGAGTGCCTCTTAAATCGTAGTTAAGCTTTCAATCCTTGATCAATAGCAAAAAGGAATTGAATGACACACATCTGAAGCAATAGTGTCTCTCTACTGCTACTCAGTCGGGGTAGTTGCAGAGAATGCATGAATTTTATGTGGCCCAAAAATACCACATGCATATGATGTGCCTTTTAATAGAAATACCTACGATACGAAATACGAACAAAATATGGATATAGTAAGGAGCATGTAACAGGGTGATAGCATTCTATACCAGTATCTTCGTTCACTTAGCATATGAAATTGGATTTAAACATGCAATGAACTGCGCATATACTACATCAGTTCTAAAGCTTCGTGTACACTGTAGATAAAATGTTAAGGAGCAACACAATTTTCAACCAAAGCCGTTTAAACTGCGAATGGTTGACCTTATGCCAATGGAATTTTACCAAGATGTGGTGGTGTGAGATCATCAGAAGATTTTCCATTATTAGTACCACAAACATGCGCAACTTTTCTGCTTGAGGTTCAAGGAACCTTTCTATGAATTATTTTTATCCATTTCCAAAACCATCTTCAGTTCGAAGACGATCACTGCAAATGTTTTTGTTAGACCAGGCATAATGATTGCAAATCGAGACAAAAATTATACTTTTTTAGCTATTTCTTGTAAGCATATATACTTGTTTTTTTTATCGAAATCTATCCACAGCAATGTTCGAATTTATATAAGAAACAAAACAGTCACTATCGTTTATATCCATACCGAAAGGGTATGATACATGAGTGTTGTTTTTATTTATCGTGTAAATTCGAACCTTCCTGTGGATACATTTCACTAAAAAAACGGTGGACCTGTTGCTGCGAAAGCCGTACTGCCGGTCACTAAGAAGTTTTCGGAATTCAAGATATTTCGTTAGCTGACGGTTGATCAGCGTTTCCATAACCTTAGAAAGAATTCCTTATCCTTGGAAAGGGCCCTGAAGAAAAGAATAGTTAGAAAAATGTACGCAGTGGTTTTGCCAGCGTAGAAGGAAACATCTTCAGAACGATAGGGCAAATACCATCTAAACCAGCGGATTTGTGTATTTCAAGATCTCGAAGTAGGTACTCTAGCCACTGTACGAGTGCGAAAGTAGGTTGGTCGCATGGAGTATTCTACGCGCTCCTCGAGTACTGGGGAGATAAAGCAAATGGGAGCGTTGAGCTAGCTGCAAAGTAAGCAGAGCAGATTGGCTTTATATAGAGAGCTAACAGCTGGAATGTCGAAAAATAGTCTTTATCTTGGCGAGACAATGTTATAAACCACTTTTTAGGCAGCAAATGTCTTACGTTATTGAAAACCCTAATAAATGTTATATTTATACAGTGGACTCTAGTAAACTTGAACACGTACGAAAGCAGGACCGCTCAAGTTATTGAAATTGACTGAATAAAAACAAAAAAAAAAACAGTTCAATGTTTTTTTACTCGTATTAATAAAATAATAAGGCATGGCGCAAATTGAAACTTTTAAGGGCAGAAATGGTGTCCTCAGATGTTCTTCTGTGGGTGACTTGGAGCATTGTCTTGCTAATCGACACCAAGTGCCTTTGGTTGAAGAATTTTTTGCTTTACAACGTTTTTATACCCTATTCTAAGGGTATATTAATTTTGACGCATAGTTTGTAACATACCTTAATATTGCCCGTAGACCCCTAAAAGTTTCTATATTTATGATCAGCATCGATAGTAATGTCGATCTAGCCATGTCCGTCCGTCCGTCCGTCCGTCCGTCGGCAAAAATTAGGCCTTTAAACTGGACCTAGAGAGCTGAAATTTTAACCATATACTCTCTAGGGTCCCGAAATAATCAAGATTACGAATTTTTGAAATCCGCCCACAGACACGCCCACAAACTCAAAAAAACAAAATTTTGGAAAAAATCGAATTTTGAGCTAGAAAGCTGAATTTTTTTTATATATGATCTATGACTCCTAAAACTGGGATAAAAAATTTTCAGAATCCGCCCACTGACACGCCCACAAATAAATAAAACAATTTTTTTGAAAGTCCAAAGTTTGAGCTAGGGAGCTGAAATATAATATATACTCTATATGGGCCCTTTATGCTCATGTGTAAATATTTTCAAAATCCGCCTATTAAATTTTATTTTTTTTTTGAAAATTCAAAGTTTGAGCTAGGGAGCTGAAGTTTATAATACATACTCTCTAGGGGCCCTTTATGCTCATGTGTTAATTTTTTTAAATCCGCCTACTGACACGCCCACAATTAAATAAAACAATTTTATTGAAACATCCAAGTTTGAGCTAGCGAGCGTTTTTTTTTTTTATAAAATCCTTTAAATGTTATATAACAAAATATGTTGAGCGTTCTTAACAATTCAACCATGCTTAGACTTTTGTCACGCCCACTTATGAGGGATAGGAATAGGAATAGGGTATCCAACAGTTCTCCCAAGTGGACTGTAGCCCGTCCCTATGTTTTTATCTGAGAAAGAAAACTGTTTACAAAGAAGCACTCCCTCAAGGTATATACTGACATATAGACTTTAGCAGAACTTTTGTATATTTTTAGGCAACTCGGATTTGTTGACTATACAATCATTAGGGGAACCAGTTTGTGTGTTTGGAATTTTTCCACCAGGAGCACTTTTCTCATTACAAGCGACACGAAGTGCGAAACATCTTTCAAAACAAAACAATTTCACCGACATTATAAACTTGTTTTCCACTTATCGTCAATCAACGTGCACTAAATCTGTTTTTCCATTTTTGAAACCACCTCACCTAGATCTAGACTTAAAGAATCCCCTTGTTGCCCCTCATATTTAACATACATTTACTTAGCCTTTTCTTTCATAAGGTTTCCTTTTAACGGCACACATCTGTTACGTTGATTCAGAAAACACCTGTAAAGGGTTCTCTCTGTTTTTGGAGTCCACTGAATTTACAATTGGTGAATTCAGGGGTCGACTAGAAATACCCTCCTGAAACATACATTGTATATGTATGTCTGACTATTTTCCCAGTCTCTTTCTCCCCCTTTCTCGCTCATTCTCTATTAAATAGAAAATATTGCAATGTTTTCAAATTATTTATTTATTTATTTAATATTAAATAACATTTGCAAATATTTTTTAATCAACAAACAATGGTTAGTTGGCGTATCCTGCCAAATTTAATTGCAACGAAGTTTCAAAAACCAAAAACAAATCGAAACGGCTTTCGAATATCTAAACCTCTTAGTTGTGCATAAAAAAACTAAGATTCGAAAAAGTAGATTTTGTCAAAATGTGTAAACAAGCTTCTTGACTTAATCCCCTTGGCAGTTTTCACTTTCATTTGGAATACCCTGCACTCTAAATATGTATTTAAGTTTTCGGCACTAAATATTTTGATAGTAATTTTATAATTATAATAATTCATTTCTTAGATTGTACGCAGACAAATTGCATTAATCTGCATTCAACTGTCACAGCAATATAATAAATTACCTACATCGTTTCGTTGCATTGCCACCCCTAATACGATGCTCTCATGTGCATGTTGTGTGTATTCTGCATACCAAATAAAACAGAAGTCAAAAGGATATATACGGATGTACTGCATGGTACATCGTTTTGTACTTGCCTTCAAACACCCACGCACATTTTCCAATGAACCTCAAAATGTCATTAATATCTTAATAGATACACGTACGCCTCTTTGAAGTCTTCAAGTTTGCTATCCTTAGATGATTCTTCCATCTTATCCTCAGTACTCTCGTCCTATATTTTATACCTCTCGATTCTTGAACACCACTCAATAATGGATGCTCATACTAGTGTAATGCAATTTTCCTATACACTTTCCTAATATTTTTATCCTATTTTCGGCTGGAGTTGGAGCTGGAGTCTCGTCCTTGGTGTATCGCAAAGAACCCCTTGAGTTTGAGTTTATGGAGGATGTGTTAGTGCAGTGTATAGTCTGTGGAGATGTACAGGCATCTCTATTTCTGTGATAGGAAGCATCCTTAAGGGACTTAATGAGGTAGAAAATATTTGCAAATGACATATATGCATGTTGAATCGTCTGGCGGTGGAATAATATTTACATATTTGTACATGATGCATGTAGATACGGATATTTACGCATCGGAGTATCACTGCACTGCCGAGCACATATAGTAAAGTCACCTAATGATTTGACTTTTGTATGTACGAGTAGATAATTGAAATGGTGAAAGTGAAACATTTAATATTACATGCACTGGCTCTTAGAAAATTTAAAAAGGTATTTGTAGGTTACAATAAGCATATAAGTTGCGTCTGAGTTGGTTTCAATTTCTGATAGTTCATCACATTTATAGTATGCTTCAGTCACTGTAACTTTTATTTATTAGTTCCTTCATAACATTGGCCACCAGATATCAAACGCATCCTTATCACTTATGAATATTTGATGTAAGGAAACATAAACATATTATAGGTAGTAAGTGCGAAATGTTGTTTCTTCAGGAAACACAATCGAACTTTGTTTAAATTGTTTTTATTAAAAAAACAAAGCAATTGATTTCGTTTTTAATGGGACTTAATTCATTGCATGGAAGGTATTGCGGTTGAAAAGTTCAATGGGAGGAATGCAACTGGCTATGTCGTTTGAGCACTTATGGTGGAAATAACGATAAAATGACGAAAGACAGGAGACATTAGGGCGATGACTAAGAGAGTCAATCGATCTCGCGATATCTCGGTCGGCAATGAGTTTCATCGCGATAGAATAAACGAATAGAAAGGAAATACCATCTGGACTAGCGGATTTATGTATGTCAATATCTCGAAGTACTCTACCCACTGTACGAGTGCGAAAGTGGATTGGTCCCATGCAGTATTCAACGCGCTCGAGTACAGGAGGAAATACAGCACAATCTTGGAGTTGGCTTTATCTAGAGAGCTTACAGATTGTCACTGTAAAAGAGTGTGGTGATAGATAACGAGGCCGAATTCTTGATGTTTTTTACAAACTACCAAAAGTTGTTACTACCCGTGGGACTTTGTAATATTTTTTGCCTCAGCTTTTGGTTGTAAGAGAATTTGACACAATTAATGAGGGCATTGCAGTCATTTCTCTCTCATTTGAACTTTTTTCGGGTTTCCTCAGATGGGTTGCCCTTATATGACCGAAAGCTTAGCTCTTTTAACATAATAGCCTCTTCTCAGCTCGAGTCACACCACGCGCTTACCTTGGGTTTGGTACTTTTAATCCGGTTAGGGATAAAGCATTTCATACCCAGTAAAATTATGTTAGTTATCATATCCACGTCGCTGCAAGCACAGCGACCAGTTAAAACTCCTAAAGAAACCGTTCCCAATTGGCTTTCTCGTATTGTCATACCGTTCTTTTAGGAATTTGTTCTTTAACGATTTGCCTGGAGTACGAGACATTCGGTTACATTCCCACAAATCCCACATATTGAATTGTAAATCCACTGAAGATAAAGTCTTCATAAACATTGTATTGTAATCCACTGAAGACAAAGTCTTCATAAACAAAACAATAAAATGTAATCTGATACAAGACATAAATAATGGCAGTGCCAACTTCATTTGTTGACACAAGTGTACATCTTCAATGTATCATAAGAGCAAGATCTTTCTTGCATAGAAAACTAAGCACCTACAATTTATTATAATAGCAAGATCTTTCTTGCATAAGCTAATTAAATACTATGTCTTGAATCAGAAGTAATAAAGATAAAATAAACGATCTTCAATCGAACTGCCGACCTAAGCAGATAAATCACTATATAAAGGGTTTCTTTCTCATGTTAGATTCAGTTCTTGTTCGTAGTTCTAGTTCTTCGTATAGCTGAAAATTTCCCCCCACCCAGGGTAAGGGATCTGACGCTTCTAATAAATTAATTATTGGCAAAATAAAACTTGTGTTTCATTTAATAAAAGTGGTTGCGTTCTCCAAAGAGAACGAACAAATAATTTTTTTTTAATAAATAGATTCCACGATCTAAAATTATTCGCTGATAGGATACAATGGTCTGACGAACCTAGAGGCAGTAATACAGAGAGGCAGGAAACAAGTCCGGTGTGTTAGCGGTTTGACTGTTTATGTGTAAAAGAGGTGTGTCTATAGGGGGCTCTGAAAGAGGAAATGAACCTCTCCGAGGTACAATCATGGGACACAATAGACCAATAGGTCACAGTTTAATATACCCTAACTAATTATTATTATTATTATTTTTACCACAGCAAAAATCTCAACATACCTTCTTTCGGGTGTTGTCTGTCTAGAATGTCTAAGCCAATATGAAATGAATTTTGAATATTAAACCACCAATAAAATCAACAGCTCACGACCCGCTATCCGCCAAATGCTGGCGCTACCCAACCATTACATGTACACACGAAAACCTAAACCATACGGCACCTGCAATAATCAGCAGCAGCAATGGAATGGGATGGAGTGTGATAGAATACCCAACGCTGTGGGTTTTTCCTCTTTATTTATTTATTTTGTTGTTTCTGCACTACACCGGCAGTGGCACTGACTACACTTTGATACAACAATGGCGATAGCTGTTGGTCGGTTTTGCGAAACCGATTGCGGGCAAAAAAATGGAGCACGTGTGACGCGACGAGAGGCAGTCAGCAACTCGATCGTTTTTTTTTTCTTTTTCTTTTTATTGAAGACTAGCTACTATGACTAATAACAAAAAATTAATTGTTTACCCTTACCCGCAAAGCGAGAGGATTATCTGCAGGTTAATATACATATATTTAAATTTTGTAATATTATTGGAAAGCTCAGAAGTCATGTTAGTTAGAAAATTGATTTTCACATTGAGTACGTACAAAGAGAGTTATGATGAGAACATTTTGTTTAAAAATAAGTTTAGTTAACCGAATTTACCCTAAAGAAATGCAGTTTGATAAGTTTTTTGCGTTTTTTAAAATTATAGATGTTTTTTAAAGTATCTGGTATTGAGTTGAATAAGGTTGGAATCACATGCGGTAGCTGTATTCTTCCGTAGTTGTTGTTAATTGCTGGAGTTTCTAGCAGTTGTTGCGCTCGTCTTCTAGTGTTCTTGTTCTGGCTTATAGGTTTACGGAATCTGTTGGCATCATAATATTCGATTAGAGTTGTCATCTTAAAAATACTATTGACATGTAGAAATCTGAAAATAATGTAGTCATCATTTATGATTTTTACTAAACGTCCTTGAAGATTTAAAATAGTATCGAGGTGAGTTTTTGAGGCATTTCCCCAAGCTAAGATCCAATATCGTATCCGGGATTCAGCAAGAGAGAAGTAAACATTCCTCTGGACTTCAACTGGGGTATATTTCTTGATACAGGTCATCCCAAAGACTGCACTCTTCAACTGTGTACGAAGTCGGTGAATATGCTCATGCCAAATGAAGTGTTCGTCTATTTTTATTCCAAAAATTTATTGCTTTTAGTGCTGACTGACTGTCAATTAAATGGTTATTTCCATTGCTTGAAGTTCTATATCTAGGAAGATCCGAGTTACTTTCTTAACTGCGTAGTTCTCAGCCTGGAAAACCCTCAATAATGTATCAGTCGGTAGGACATGTTAATACTCAGCGCTTCTGGAAAGGCTCCTGCTTCCTTATCCGTCTTTAAGCCATATGTGAAGGTGGTGACAGTGTTAGGGGAAATTCAATCATGTCTGTCCGTTATAAAGACTTAAATGTTCTTGTTCAGTTAGCGACATAAGCTCCTCCGATCGAAGATAGTATTTTCGAGTATCCGAAGGAGCAAGTCTTTCAAATTTTGTTCTCTACGAGTATGTCCAAGAGTACACTTGACTGACACGTTCTTCGTAAATAGCTTCATGGTTTGCAGATCCAATAGTAGCCGCGTTTTATTATCCCAATGATCTTGATACGGATCCGATCTGATAATGAAACGATCTGGATCATCAGTGGCAAGTTGTGGCAACAGTTGTTTTTAACACATAACAGACGATACCAGGTATTTCAAGTTTCGATTGGCACTCAGCCATATTGCAAATATAGGGTACAATGTGACGTTACAATATGATCAATTGTTGTGTCGGGGGCGTTGCCATTTGAATACAAATCAACATACATTTTGCACTCAATATTTTTTTTTCAGAAACTATGTTCAAATGTTATGTTCAAATATGCAACATATTAACAGTATTGTACTGCTAATATTTCCATTAATTTTTGTGTATTATATTACGAAGCAAAACGTCTCAAAAGTCGCAGTGGTAAGTTATTCGAATATGAAAATATGCTAATTGATTTTTTGTGTTATTAATAGTGTTTCATATTTTGGTCTGGCAATATTATTGTGTTCCTATAATTTCCTATAATTTAAATAAGCAACGCCACGAAAAAACAGGCAGTGAGTTTTGTAATTACATTTTGGATCACGATTAATGATCCCGATAAATAGCAAGATCCTGTGTTGTTTTTGTTTTACGTATTAAATTGATCCAGATCCAGATCCGCATGGATAATAAAACACAGCTAGTGTTTCTAGATTTAGTTACGGTGTGGATTTTAGTGAACCAGAATTTGAGGAAGGATTTAATGTAATCCGCTTTCCCGAGACAATTGAACGGTGATTGAACGAATAGGCCTTACAACGGCAGTGTTTATTTCTGACCAGATGTTCAGTTGTAAGCCCAACTCCTTTCCAACAGCATTCTGATGATGCAAAATGCATTCAATTTCTTGATTCCCTCTTCCGCATTTCAATTTATTTGTGTGCTGAATACAATGCCACTGGTACTTGCTCCTTTAAGAGATTTAATCGAATGCCTTTGAATTTCGGTTTCTTTATATCCTAGTGAACAGGATTAAGTTTGGTAGTTTTTTCAACTCAAAAAACAAGACTCTTGCTATACAGTCCACTGTAATAGCTCTGAGAACGCAGATTTCATAATACGGCTATCGGTGGGAAGGTACTTTCCTGTTACAAGTGCAAATACAGTATATCATTCGCGTAGACGACTATCTTAATGCCTTTACTATCAAAGGAGTATGAAGTATAACTGACGCAAGCATACAAAATATGCTTGAAGTTTCTGAATTGAGTGGATCCTAATAGCTTTTGAAGCCTCATAGAGTTATGATATTGCATTCTATTGATATTGACAGCCTCCAAAAGGTTTTTCGTGACATTACTTTAATATCAACCCTTCAACCCTTTTTCCAGGCCTATCCAAAATCTCTCAAAATCAAAAATTCGCAGCATGGCGATTAGAACTCCCTCGGCGTGATTACCTCAGAGCGATATATTTGTTTATTTGAAGCATGAAGCCCAGGGAACCTGTTCTTCAAAAAGGCATTATTATTTATTTTACAAATTAAATATATTATACATTAACGGTCCAAATAGTGGAAGTGGAAGGGATCGGTGCAGGGAAATAACTTTACGGGCAATAACTTCACCTCGAGTGGGAAATAACTTCCCTTTTTTTTGTGAAGTTATTTCCCATCTATAATTTGATAATTTGTGTTTTCAACAATTTGCCCTTGCACCTACTCGAAATCAAACAGTGACCCCTAGCAGGGGGGTTACAGGGGGCAGAATCCCCCCATATGCATTGCACTGTTTATGGGATTAATTGCGAAATCGAAAGTAGATTCCATAAACAGTGCAATGCCTATGGGGCGGGCAAGCTGCCCCCCTCCCTGCAACTCCCCTGCTTGGGGACACTGTTTGATTTGGGGTAGGTGCGAGGTACGGTTCTTGAATTATCATAAAATGTTAAGAGAAAATCTTCCCCACAAAAAAGTTAAGATATTGACTTCACAAAAAAAAGTGAAGTTATTTCCCACTCGAGGTGAAGTTATTGCCCATATTTCCCGGCACCGAAGGGATCTAACATTTAACCCCGAATACAAACGGTACAATTGACAAGCTTCTCATGACAATTGATACTCTTGGATGGTTGTCAGACTTTCGCAAAAGTTGGGCAGTGGAAAAAACTTTTGGTGTAACTGGGCCCCGAGTGATTTCAACCTGAGACTAGGGTTGCCATACGTCCCCCTTTAGGGAGGACAGTCACCCTTTTTCATACAAAAATGCTGTTTGTCTCCTCTAATACAAACTACTGTCCCCCTTATCATTATGAAGATAATCTTTTCCATGAATACATAACTTTAAAGGAAAGTTTTAATGTGATGGGAAAAAAAGAAGATTCTTTTGAATTAAAGTGGAGACTTGCTAACTGTAATGCTGTAATCCTCCGAATTTTGAAAAAATAATCAACTTCATTTTTTCTCTTCCACATTAAAATGAAAGAATATTCAGTTTGATGTTTAATGCTTGGCGTAAGGACAGAAATCGTTTGTTAGTAGAATCCGTAAAAAATGCATTGATGGTGAAACAAAATTATAAGCTGAGTTGTAAGGAATTTTATAAATTTATAATTCAAAATGAAAGTTTATTAAAAAAGGTAAAGTCAAGTGATTAAAACGAATGAATCGTTTACTTTTGATAAGTAAATTATTTATATTGCTTTTGTTTCTCATTCGTTTTTACTGAATTATTATTTATTTTTGGTGTTTTTGTTTCTCATATTCATTTTTTTAGTTGAATACTTAGTTATTTACTTTTTATTTTCTCTTAAATAAAGTATGTACATAAATAATTTTGATGCTTTTTCTTAATATGTAGAAATAAAATAAAATATGTACCTACATAATATGCATCTACTGAAACTTATTTTCATACTCTCTTCTAGGTTAGGTTAGGTTAGGTTTATGTGGCTGTCGGCAGAAGGCGACACACTTAGACCAATTTAGGTCCATTGTGATACCACGTATAATTATCTACCTCAACTCTGTAGATGGGACTGGCCAACGACACGCGGTTGTTCTCAAACGGTCCCCCATCTACGTACTAACCGCGCCCAACGACGTTTAATTACGGTGATCTGATGAGAACCGATTAACTCGACGTGGTATGGTCGTTGGTAATACTCTCTTCTAAGGGTATATTAATTTTGACTCATAGTTTGTAACATACCTTAATATTGCCCGTAGACCCCTAAAAGTTAATATATTTATGATCAGCATTGATAGTAATGTCGATCTAGCCATGTCCGTTCGTCTGTCGGCAAAAATTAGGCCTTTAAACTTGACCTAGAGAGCTAAAACTTTAACCATATACTCTCAAGAGACCCGAAATAATCGAGTTTAAGAATTTTTGAAATCTGCCCACAAACTCATAAAAAAACTAATTTATGGAAAAAATCGAATTTTGAGCTAGGAAGCTGAAATTTTTTATATATGATTGTTCTTAACGTATAGAGGACGTTAGAAATTTGCAATGCTAGAGAAGGTGTCTCCGCAAACAGTGAAAAGATGATTCACTTTAATTTAAAAATAAAACTACGCACGTTTGTTAAACGTTATAATACTTTTTACTTTATTTGCTTCCTTTAAATCCCAACTGCCAAATTCGAATGACCCGAACATGACTTTCAAAGTTATTGGGAAACCTTGGTATTATTTTATTATTTACTATTTACTGATCAGCTGTAAAGCTTAATGTGGTCATTGACATTGACCGTGAAAATAGTTGTCTTCGTATTCGTTACATAACTATGGCTTATTACAATAACTTCCTACTACTACATTCAGGATTATACCATTTGCATCTAAATGCATGCCAGACTGAGACAGCATGATTTGATCTACTTCTCGCTCACATCTAATTCGGCCATCATGAATTCCAGGTTGCATTTGACAGTTCTCAATTGTATTTCTTGGCCGTGTGTCGTGGTGTTTTTTATTTTCGGTTTTGATCGTCTTGTGTCGTTTGTCGGTTTTCTTTATCTCGAGTGCTGTTTTTTGGTGTTTTTCCTGGATGAGCCGTCCTTTGAGGCCAGTTTGCAGGAAGTGTGAAACTCGTACTTCGAGTTACAATGTTGTCCCACATTCCAGCGACTAGCCCAAATGCAGGCTTGTCTATTTCACCATTTCTGCCAGTGCCGCGTGCGCAGCCCCATTTGGTTTTCCTTGTTGTGATTATTTTGTTGGGAACCAACATGCTCCCGCCTCCGGCCGTGTTGAAGTTGTATCTCGTTTGGGCTGTGGTGTCTCGGGATCGTGAATTGATCATGTGTTGTTGTTGTTTCCTTTTCTCCATGGTGTTCCTCGTTTGCATTTGAGGTTAGGATCGAATCCAAATGCGAAGAATGAAAACAAAAAAATGAATTAGTGTTATGCATTTTACAAGAAATTATAAGTAATAAGTTCAAAGATTTCTAGTTATCTGTCTAGCTGCAAAAAACATCTATGTACATATTAGGGTAAGTTTTAGAGGTTGTTTTGTTTCAGTATAATGGTGTTGGTTGTTGTTGTTAATTTGTTGATTGTTGTTTTGTTGATTGTTGTTTTTTTATGTATAATGTTATGTTTTCTTGTAAGGGTTTTATTTTAAAGTTCAATTAAAATTGGTTTCATGGAATTCAGATCTATTCATAGTTCATGTTTCGTTCTATTGTTTAATTCGATTCGATTGCGGTTGATATCGGCAAGGGGGATATTTTCGCGATTGGTCGTTTAAGTATCGACTTTTCTGTCTTAATAGTCACCACGCGCGTAAGACCATCAGACCCGGGGTGTAGCTCAATAACTCGCGCGAGTAGCCATGAGGAAGGTGGGAGATTGTCTTCTTTGACTAAGACAATGTCATTAATTTTAATGTTTGGCTGCGTTTGCAACCATTTTGGTCGATGTTGAAGTAAGTGGAGATATGTTGAACTCCACTGTTTCCAGAAGTCCTGCCTTAATCGCTGCATGTACTTCCATCTGTCCAGGTTGTTGAGTTTTCTTTCTGTCAGATTCCTCTCTGGAGGTGTTAGCAGTGGTGCCCCGATTAAAAAATGTCCTGGTGTAAGTACGCTTAAGTCGTCTGGATCTGATGTCATGGGACAAAGTGGCCGTGAGTTGAGGCAAGCTTCAATCTGGGTCAGTACGGTTGCATACTCTTCGAACGTCAGTTTAGCCGACCCGATTGTTCGTTTTATGTGATGCTTAATGCTTTTCACGCCTGCCTCCCACAGTCCTCCGAAGTGTGGCGAAGAGGGTGGAATGAAGTGCCACGTTGTGCCTTGCGATGCCAGATTGTCTGCAATTTCGGCTGACCATTCGGAGCTTATAAACTTTGCTTCTTTTCTCATTTCGTTATTCGCTCCCTTGAAGTTGGTGCCGCAGTCGCTATACATATTGCTGCAACTTCCTCGTCTTGCCACAAATCTTTTCATAGCTGCAATAAATGCTGCAGCGCTAAGATCACCGACCAGTTCAATATGTATGGCCTTTGTGGCCAAACAAACGAAGACGGCTATGTATCCCTTGGTGGATCGGTTGCATCTACCACGCCATAGCTTAATTTCTATTGGTCCCGCATAATCAACACCTGTATTTGTGAATGGTCGCCCGACCTTGACACGCTCAGCTGGGAGGTTGCCCATTAGTTGTTGCTGCATTTGCGCGCTGTAGCGATGGCAGCGAACACATCTATGAATTGTTGATTTGACAATTCTTTTCAGATTTGTGATCCAGTATGTATTCCGTATGTCAGCCATCGTTATCTGCTGCCCACCATGTAACGTGCGTTGATGCGCGTCACTAGCCACTAATCTAGACAAATGGTGAGATTGGTGAAGAATAATTGGATGTTTTTGATTGAATGGTAGTGCTGAGTTGAGCAACCTACCCCCAACTCGGAGCAATCCATCTTCGTTCAAAAATGGATTCAAATTGCGGATCAAACTTCCCTTTGGTAATGGCCTTCCTTGCCGAAGTGCCTTGATTTCCTCCTGAAACATTTCCATCTGAACGAGTTGGACAAGCTTGTCATGTGCTAAACTGCGTTCATTAGCTGTTATTGGATGAATGTTAATCATCATTTGATTTTCTTTATTTTTTAAGTTAAACATATATCGCCTCCATATAGCTATGTTGCGTATGAGACGTTGGAGAGTGGAAAACCTTGTAACAAATTCATTGTTGAGGACAGTACAATTGCATGCTAGTTGAGCAATACTTAATGGTGTCTTAACAAGTTTGGTGTTGTAGAACGATGTCCGCGTGTCTTGTCCCCTTTCTTTGCTTTTGCTCTCTAGATTGGTTTCTGGCGGAATTGTTGTTGGGTGTTTGTCCGGAGAAAAATTATGTAGAAACGATGGCCCATGCCACCACAAGTCATTCCTGAGAAGTTCTTCCGGATGAAGTCCGCGAGATCCAAGATCCGCTGGGTTGTCCTTGCTACCTACATGTCTCCATATTGTATTGCAGGTATGCCCTTGGATTTCGGTAATCCTGTTGGCTACAAATGTGGTACGTGTAGCTGGAGATCCTTTAATCCATGCTAAGGTGATCATGGAATCGGACCAGGCAAACGTTTCGGCCTCTTCGAGTTGCATGGCATTGATGATCCTGTGCAGAAGTTTTGCCAATAGTACTGCCGCACATAGTTCTAAACGCGGCAATGATACCCGTTTTAAAGGAGCCACCTTCGTTTTAGATGCTACCAATTGGATGTGTTCCTGGCCGTTTTTGCAGACCCGTGCGTATATCACCGCTGCATAGGCTCTTTCTGAGGCGTCACTAAAACCATGGAGTTGCACCTGGCCTGAACTCCCGTATCCTATCCACCGTGGAATTTCCACCGCTTCCAGCGCCTTGAAACTTTGTCGCAGTTCAACCCAAGGTCCTTCTATATCTGGAGTAATTGTGGAATCCCAGGATAGTTCAGATGCCCACAGCTGCTGCAAAATCAACTTAGCTTTGACTATGCATGGGGCGATCCATCCTAAGGGATCGAAAAGGCGTGCGATGTCTGCTAAAACAGATCGTTTTGTGTGTTTTTCCACATTGGGTAAGTTGATTGCAAAAGTGAATGTATCTTTTGCCGGATGCCATTGGATACCCAAAGTCTTAATGACACCCGGTGAATCAAATTGTAACGGGAGATTCACTTCCCTTTCAGTTTCAGGTATCTGCTCCAAAATATGCGGTGAGTTGCTGGCCCATTTGTGCAGAGGAAATCCAGCCGCCGTTAATACAGCCAGAACATCTCGTTGCAACCTAATGGCCGCTTCTTCATTATCGGCTCCGTAGAGGAAGTCGTCAACATAGAAGCCTTCGAGAAGCGCCTTGGTTACATGGGGGTAAGTTCGTTCACTGTCCGTAGCTATCTGATGTAACGTTCGTACTGCTAAATATGGTGCCGAAGCAGTACCAAATGTCACCGTGTTGAGAGCAAAAGTTTTAATCGGTTCATCGTCTCTATTTCTCCACAACACGAGTTGGTAGATTGTATCTTCTGGGGCCATCCATATTTGCCGATACATCATGCTGATATCCGCTGCAAATGCGACCTTGAACTTGCGCCACTGTGCGATGAGATCAATGATGTCCCTTTGGAGTCGTGGACCCACCATCAGATGATCGTTTAGTGACTTTCCGTTTGAAGTCACACACGAAGCGTCAAAAACCACCCTCAGCTTGGTTGTGGTACTAGATTCTTTAAAAACTGCATGGTGTGGTAGAAAGTAGTGTTCTCCATCCACCATTTCAAAGTCTCTTTGAACCTCCTTCATATGCCCCAAGGCTATATATTCGTCGATACATTTGTTGTATGCACCTCTCAGTTTCTTATTGGCATTAAGTCTTCTTTCGATCTGAAAAAAACGTGCCATGGCAGCTCTCTTAGAATTTCCGAGTTTTGGTCGAATATTTTCCTTGAATGGAAAGTGCACTTCATACCTTCCATCTGGTCTGCGCTGCGTTGTTTTTTGGAAGTGTAGTTGACACCTCTCCTCTTCTTGCGTCAATTTTCGTTCCTCTGCGTTCTCTTCGATTTCCCAAAATTGCCGAAGTTGGTCCTCGAGTGTGACGTGATGAGTTTGCACTCTTACTGAATTTATGTGGGACTCCCTGGTTGTAGCGCCTGTTAAGATCCATCCTAACTCCGTGTTTTGTGCCACTGGGGAACCCTTTTTACTTTTAATAAGCCCTTCAAGAATGATCGATGCGTATAAGTCGGCGCCTATCAGTAAATCAATCTTCCCGGGGTAGTTGTAAGAAGGATCTGCTAATGGAAGTTTTGATAAATGACCCCAAGAGGATGTTTGGAGCTTTTGAGTTGGCAAGATGGAGGTCAGTTTAGATAAAACAAACGCCCTGACATTGAGAGAAAATGAGGGACTGGTAAAAGAAAATATTGGGAATTCGACCTGACAGTTTGCAGTACCTGTAGATGTTTCACCTAAACCTGTCACATTTGCTTCTACTCGATGCCTCTTTAAATTGAGAACCTGCACGACGTCTTCCCTTATGAAGGTTGCCTCTGAACCTGCGTCTATCAGGGCTCTCAAGATATGCTGGTCTCCATTAGATGAAAAAACTTTAACAAGTGCTGTAGCTAACAACACTTGGGATCGCATTTGATTCAAGTGCGAATTAATGTTTTGATTTTGGGACGATGAAGGCTCAGCTTCTCCGCTATTCCAGTTAGGATGTGTTTGTTGATTCGTGTTTTGAATTAGGTGATTGTTATAATTGCTGTTTTGTCCTTGCCAAGGACCCATTTGTTGATTTGGTTGATTGTTGTTCGGGTGATGCCCGACTTGTGAATCCACATGCAACATAGTGTGGTGTTTATTTCCACATTTTTGGCATCTGTTGCTACTTTTGCAAATTGATGCGTGGTGATCGTATCCGAGGCAGTTGGAACAAGTTGAGCTCCCTTTAACTGCCTCTAATCGTTCCTTTACGTCCATTTTGAAGAATTTCTTGCAATGCCGAATGCCTTGCGAGGCCTTGCACAGCCGGCAGAGAAACTTCTTCCCTTCGTGTGGAGACTTGATATGGTAAGCCGTAGGCGCAGCTTTTCGAAATGAGCCCTGATGCCTTGTACTCACATTTGATTCCAACATGTTTTCAAGTGAGCTGAATTTAGCTTCAATGAAGCTGGAAAAATTCTTCCATTCAGGAAGCAGTTTGGATGTACCTAATTTATCTTCCCAGTCCTTTTGGGTTTGAGTTTGGAGTTTATGATAAATAACATAAATCAAAATACAATCCCATGCTCCAACGGGTATTCCCAGATTCGAAAGAGCGTGAATGCATTCGGTGCTCGTATCGTGTAATGACTTGAGCGATTCAGCGGATTCATGGGTAATTTTCCGTTGCTCCATTAAAATTCTGAGTTGCGTGTTCACTAGTTTACGTTTATTTTGAAAACGATCTTTTAAAATTTCCCACGCAGATGAATAATTTTTCTTATCAATTGGGAGATGCTGGATAAGACGAGCAGCTTCTCCGCAAACGTGCGTTTTGAGGTATTGAAGCTTTTGAATCTCTGACAGATCAGCGTTTTTATCAATCATACTCTCAAACAGATTAAAAAATTCACACCATTCTTCTAGTTTGCCAGAAAATGGTTTAATTTGTATCGGTGGCAGACGAATGTCACAAACCGATGTGCGACTAGTCATATTTAACCGAGAGATGTCCAAATTTTCGTTGTTTCTTTCAGGAAATTTGTCCATTTCGTCGGTTAACATGCCCATGAACCCGAAATAAACTTGTTTAATTTTGGAGAATGTTTCGGCTTCGAAATATGTGTCTTTTAGAGGATCAGCCGCACTATTGACGATTGCGTCATGATCCTTTTTTGCTCGTTTAAAGCCTTCTTCAATGTCTGTAAAACACGCGTTCAAATACCCCCTTGATTGTCGCGCCCCGGTTTGGTTTTTAAACTCTTGAAAATCTTTTTCGAATTCTCTTAAAATAAGGTCTTGCCTTTCAATGTACTTAGCGACTTTCGCCATTATTAAATATTATATATTTATCGCGCACTTGTATAAATGGACTTTAATCAGCAGTTGTGTTTTAATTGGAATTTGTGAAGATTTAAAATATATGTAGGTATGATATATAATTTTATTTGTGCAATAAAAGCAAAGAAACAAAGGAATAATGTTATTACCTTAACTTGCTTAAGCAACTGTAACTTTAGTCTATTTAACTATCAGTTACAGTTGCATAAGGCTTTATGTTGCACCGTTCCTTGCTGTGTTGCTGACCGTAATGCTGCTGTAGACCGTTGTACCACTTGCTAACTGTGTGCCGCTTGTAGTCCTTGTACCGCTTGCCAACTGTTGTGCAGCTTTTATACCTTGTACCGCTTGCCAACTGTTGTGCCACAGTGAATCCGTTGGATACAATAATCGTTGACTCGGTGCGTTTTGGTATTGTATTGTGTATGTAATAAAATATGTATATATACGTGTTAATTCGTATTTACAATTTTAGCAACAAAAAGCATTAAAGAGGATTGATATTCCTACCTTGATTTGCTTGTGCAACTGTAACTTCAGTGTATGTAACTATCAGTTACAGTTGCAGAAGGCTTTGTAAAGTTGTCACCCTTAGTGATGATTCCTTTGCAACCGCTTTACTGCGCCTCCGTTGACTCCGTTTCTTTCGGAAGTTTCCAGGTCGTTGGGTACTGTGGCCGATTGACAGTCCGTCGTTGATCGGATGTGATTTTTATTGGATTGTTGATCCAACTACACTCTCTCCACAGTACACTTTAAATGTTTTACTTGAAACACTTTCTTTTTTGTTCCGTGGTTTTTAATTGGATTGGTGATCCAATACGTTCACTCACAGTATACACGTTTAAAATGTCTTAACGTAGTTTAAATCACTCACTTTTCACTAGTTCGTTTTATTTAAAGAGGATCGAAGGACCATGTTCTTAACGTATAGAGGACGTTAGAAATTTGCAATGCTAGAGAAGGTGTCTCCGCAAACAGTGAAAAGATGATTCACTTTAATTTAAAAATAAAACTACGCACGTTTGTTAAACGTTATAATACTTTTTACTTTATTTGCTTCCTTTAAATCCCAACTGCCAAATTCGAATGACCCGAACATGACTTTCAAAGTTATTGGGAAACCTTGGTATTATTTTATTATTTGCTATTTACTGATCAGCTGTAAAGCTTAATGTGGTCATTGACATTGACCGTGAAAATAGTTGTCTTCGTATTCGTTACATAACTATGGCTTATTACAATAACTTCCTACTACTACATTCAGGATTATACCATTTGCATCTAAATGCATGCCAGACTGAGACAGCATGATTTGATCTACTTCTCGCTCACATCTAATTCGGCCATCATGAATTCCAGGTTGCATTTGACAGTTCTCAATTGTATTTCTTGGCCGTGTGTCGTGGTGTTTTTTATTTTCGGTTTTGATCGTCTTGTGTCGTTTGTCGGTTTTCTTTATCTCGAGTGCTGTTTTTTTGGTGTTTTTCCTGGATGAGCCGTCCTTTGAGGCCAGTTTGCAGGAAGTGTGAAACTCGTACTTCGAGTTACAATGTTGTCCCACATTCCAGCGACTAGCCCAAATGCAGGCTTGTCTATTTCACCATTTCTGCCAGTGCCGCGTGCGCAGCCCCATTTGGTTTTCCTTGTTGTGATTATTTTGTTGGGAACCAACAATGATCTTTGATTCCTAAAACTGCTCGGGAGATAAAATTTTAAAAATCCGCCCACTGACACGCCCGCAATTTAATTTTTTTTTTGAAAAACTAAAGTGTGAGCTAGGAGCCGAAATTTATAATATAGACTCTCTAGGTGTCTGATAGGAATAAGAATAGGGTATCCAACAGTTTATTTCACGTTTTTTAACTCTATTGTTCAAAAATAAAATAAAAATTGTGTCCCACTTTGTGAACACTTGTCCCCCATAGAAAACTCACGATGTCCACCTTTTCGTATTTTTTAATCTGGCAACCCTACCTGAGACCCAGTGGTTAGTAATCCAACGCACTTACCACTAAGCCCCGGCGCCTAAACCTACTTGAAAAAATACTTTCTTCTAACTAATTCATTACAGTATTTTACAGGTACTTACCAGCAACTAAGCCTTCCATGTTTGTGTACCTTCCAATTTTGAATATGGAATGTAAAAAAATATGTTCCTGCATGATTAAACCCTCAGCAAGTTGTCGCCAACTAAATATTTCACTCCCTCTTTGGCAATGTTTCTTGGCAGAATCACTCCTTCAGTTCAGTTCGTTTGCTCACCACTTAATCATGTTTAATCTCTCTGTGATTAGCAAATGAACATTATAATACATCTCGGATTAACTAAGATAATTAGACTTGCTCTTTGGCATTTCCGATTACCAGCAAAGCGGGTGGGAGCCCGACGAACGCTAATGGCGAGTCGAGTATTAGTTACTCAAATAACTCTAACATCCCTGAGTGTGATATCTATTGACGTATATATGTACGCATGCACAAGCAACACAAAGCAATGAGGAAGACTCAAATTGAATAGCCAAATCTATCCATTATCATATATCAATCAAGCGCCGTCATGTGATTTCTTGCAATCACCCGAACAAGCGAATGTGGGATGTAAAGGATATTAATATCAATTTTGCAATTTTCATTCCTAGTCAGCATCAACAGAAACGTAAATCCAAGTAGGTACAATGATTGAGATACGGGTGGCCGGATATTATATGATGGGGGAGAATGATAAGGTTGCTACATTTGAAGATACATATTATATTTTCACCTCAATTTTTTATATATAGAAAAGGTAGATGCGCTAAAATCGTATTTTACGAACATGATGCCTGAAGAATTCCTTCCCCATCTGAATTTAAATAACGACATGGCCGATGATCCATACCCAACATGCCCATACCTCTGTTATACACAGTTTTAAATTAGACGTAAGTTTTTTTCTTAAGAGAAAAGATGGGTTTTCTGTTTCGCCTCGAAGCGAATATTTCAAAGCAAGGACTTTCACTTGCATCTGATATTACTAGAAACAAAAGGAGATATGCAGCTTTCCAAACCCTAAGGCACTTGTTCCATATCTATTTTTTATACTGCCCGTATACAGCTTGTATATTGGGCCTGTATTTTAAAGATAAGGCAGACCTTGCTTCTTCAAACATTGTGCAAAGTATAAGGGACCTACAATTTAAGGCCGAATCCGAACTGCAAATTTGCGAAGCTCTCATGACAATTGGATGTTTTTTCAGACATTCGCAAGAGGTGGGTCAGTGAACAAAACTTTGGGAACTACTTGGACCCGGCGTTAGTTGAACCTGAGACCTTTAGATTAGTAGTCCCATACACTAACCTCTGCGCCAGTGCGCCCACGTTGTTTTACTTTGCCTTAAATAGTCAAAAAGGAAACCGAATTTCAACCAAACGTAGTACGATTAGAAAAAAATTAGCAAAAAATTAGACACAATACAGATTTATTATTGCCTAAAATTAGACCTTTGCCGTGCTACTTTCTAAGTCCATATAGGCAATAACCAAAGCTTTGAGTTACGTTATAAATTAAGGAAAATGATGTTATATTTGGCATAATCACTTGAAGTAGAAAACATATAGTGTAACTAACAAAAATTATAAATGAATAATAAACAACCACTAAGCTTTCTTTAAACTGTTTTTTTATCGCATTGGCTTGTGCATTTTGTTACACTGGACTAGAAAACAATAGAGAGTCGAGAGAGACGGAGAAGTTAAGCTTGCATTCAATTCGAATTTCTATGGCAGTATGTATTTCTTTTTTAACAAATCAATTCAAAATCAATATTGTTTTGTTTCAAGCATTGGAGCTATATTTTAATTTATTTTAACTATCTGGGTTGTCAATCATTTAAAGCTGCTTAACAGCTTCAGTATAACACAATACCGAGTTTTATAAAAATGAAAAAAAGCGTGACTACCAAAAACTCAGTCTCGTATCTCGCCTGCCGTAGGCACCTTATATTTCAATGTTATGACCATATTTTTGAGGTATGAACATTTGAAAGTCTTTATAGCTACCTATAATTTTCCGGTGAAATAAGTTTAATCCCATAATGCACTCGTAGATGCTTTAAATCCTTGTATATACAGATTTAAAATGAAATTCCTCACCCTTACTAGTTTCTCATCAATTATTTTCCAACTAAAGCCATTTTAATCAAACTTTACCCAGCTCGGGATTATGCCGTAGACCATCTTCCTGTCATAGGGAATTAATATATCAGTGTGACATACTAATGTCTCTGCTGTCTGTTCTCTTGATGTTTACTTACGAAATCAATTTATTGCTGTGCGCATGAAAATCATTCAAAAGAAGAAGAAAAAACAGCAAAAAAATTAAAGAAAGCTGCAAAACAACAATGGATAGAAAAACGTATGTACATATTTCCCAAGTTGACCCAAATCCGGGCCAAAAATATTAACCTCATTCAGGTCCAACAACACTTTCTCACCCACCCCAAAATATTCATGTAATGCAAGGATAAAATGTCATCATAATCATTCACAACCACCAGCGACACCACAACCATCGACCGCCAGCCCACAGACACCCCCAAACTGCACATTGACATGCCCCACTATGGAGGAGTCAAGAAGTTATGAGCGGCGCGCATTGTTCCATGAAATACAAAATTAATTGGGGCGAAAGTTTTTTGGCAAGCTCGGGGTATCGAAGCGGAAGAATACCCTCAGCACAATAATAATGAAGTTTAAGTGCGGCAGAATGCACCTGCTGCTTATGTTATGCGGGCTTGGATCTTATGGGAAAGGGTAACAACTACATTCACACACACACACATACAGACACGCGTTAACGAAAGCGAGTACAAGCCTCTTTTTTTTCAAAGCAATTGCGGTGCTATAATTTGGTGTCCTTTAGGACAATGGAAATTGGAATTTTTATTTTGGAAAAAAAAATATACTTTGGATTGGCAGACGAGATATATTTTTTGATTCTTTAAGAGATTTTAACATGCATTACGTTTGTATGTATGTATTTGTGATAGACCAATGCTGCTTTAAAAGAAAAAGGTGTGAGCCAGGCTGCACTCACGGTATAGTTGATGTGTAAACATGTAGGCACAGTTGCGCGTTAGCTACCTAATTTGTTAGCTAGCTAACGTCATAACTAAGTTACTAACGTAGTTAAATTAGCTGCGCTAAAACTGCAATCGATTTGGTGGTTAGCTATCATAATGACAACTAATTTTTGCTATTAGCTATTAGTTCCAGGTTGTGTAACTAAGCTCGTTAGGTTGCCAAAGTTAGTTGCGGATGCCAACTATAAGTTGGTTAGTTTTTAACTGTAGCTTTTTAGCTGTCTAGGTAATATAATAACTAATAACTAAATCAAGTTTTTTTATTTTGCTATAATGGTGATAATTTATTGGGATTTATTATGCATATTGCGTTTAAAATAAAAATTGATTGAATGTCCCTTTTATTTTACATCAGTTTATTTTACAAAGAGGTCCTTGGAGCCACAATTATTAAACCTGAAAAAGGATATTTTCCCCAAAATGTCTTTACAAACGGCATGGTATATATGAGTTCAATGTTATTTGAATGAGGGGTGATAGAAACAACAATCATTTTGGATTTATGTGACCAATTAATGATAACAATCATTTTGGTTATCCTTTTTTCGACTTTTAAGGACCTTTTTGTTGTTCCAAAGACCTCTTAGTCAAATAACATTGAACGCAGATATACCGCGCGGATTCTAATGACATTTTGGAAAAATATCCTGTTTTCGACTATTAAGGAACTTTTTTGTTGTTGCAAGGACCTCTTACTCAAATAACATTTCGCAGAGATATACCGTGTGGATTCTAATTGGCATTTTGGAAAAATATCCTTTCTTCAACTTTTAAGGACCTTTTTTGTTGTTGCAAGGACCTCTTAGTCAAATAATATTGAACACAGATATACCGTGTGGATTCTAACGGCATTTTGGAAAAATATTATTTCTTCGACTTTTAAGGACCTTTTTGTTGTTCCCAAGACCTCTTAGTCAAATAACATTGAACACAGATATACCGCGTGGGTTCTAACGGAATTTTGGAAAAATATCCTTTCTACGACTTTTAACGACCTTTTTTGTTGTTGCAAGGACCTCTTAGTCAAATAACATTGAACACAGATATGCCGTGTGGATACTAACGTCACTTTGAAAATATATCCTTTCTTCGACTTTTTAGGACCTTTTTTGTTGTTGCAAATAACATTGAACACAGATATACCGTGTGGATTCTAATGAAATTTTGGAAAAGTATCTTTTTTTCTACTTTTAAGGACCTTTTTGTTGTTCCAATTATCTGTTAGTCAAATAACATTGAACACAATATAATGCGCGGTTTTTTATGAGTTTTTGAAAAAAATGTTTTTTTCGGGCTTATGGACCTTATTTGGTTCTCCAAGGACCACTCGGTAAATAACCTTATTACAACTAAAAGTGACATTCTTAAATCGGCCATCGGTTACCGAGGTACAAATCGATATTTCCTCTTACCTTCAACTGATGTACAACAAACTTCAAGCTATACAACCTCAATTATTCAAAACAAATCTACTTCCACACAACTTCCCGGTGTTTCGTAAGGACATAACAATCTCTTGAACATAATTAAAACTGGAAAATGTATAAAGAAATAAATAAAATAAAAAAAAACAACGACACGGGGTTGTTCTCAAACGGTCAGCCATCTACGTACTAAACGCGCCCAACGTCGTTTAATTGCGGTGATCTATCGAGCACCGATTAACTCACGTGGTAATAAAATCTGACGGTGACGCTCGATATTTTCAACTAGCCCCTACCGAGAAAAAAGATATTTACACATCAACGAGAGCAAAAATGTTTACACACATTAAAAAGTTGTATCTATGCATCTAGTTCTTTATCTATCAGGACCATCTTCATATCAGACATCTATTGTCATAGCAAGGACGAAAGCAAATTAGCTATCGTCCAATCGCAATGCCCGCAACTTTGTTTACCCAACACGTTGATTGATGCCGATGGTTGATGTCGTCATTACAGGTTGCTCCGCTATTGATCATAGATCCCAGCTTTTTGAACTTTTCGCATTTGGGAATCACTTTTCCATTCATATACAAATAAAACCCACCAAACATCTATCATATCCACCTATTCTTTCATATGGTAAGTAGCACCTAAAAACAGGTAATGAAACATGTAATGGCTGGCTGCTTGCAGCAACAAACAAAATGCCTGTGCTGTGTTTTCATTATAAGGGTACTGTATCAGTTACAGAAAAAAAATCCCTTTAGCGCACGCTAATTATAAAAAAAAAATTTTAAATGGGTAAGTGTTTGAAAAAGGTCGGAGTGGATAAGAGAACGGGGAAAAAGGTTTTCTGTCTTTTCGGGACTAGTAAGATACCCATTCCCCTCCGAAACATCCACTCATACACAGGGCCGGCCCAACCATATGTGCAAGATGTGCAAATGCACAGGGCGCCGAATTCCGGGGCGCATTGCTAGGAGTAAGAAAAATGTATTTTACCTTGCGCGGATACTGCCATTTGCATTTAAAACAAAAAACTTGTTCAATTAAGCCCAAAAAAGCAACATCCATAACAACTGTGCTGAATTTTTGCACATTAACTCATATCACTTGAAATATTGCAACTTCAAGAAGAATCTAATTCAAAATAAAAAAAAAATCCCACTAAACAAGTTCATTTCTTACCTACCTACGAGTACCTAATCTCAAAATATTCCACCCTGTTAGTTTAGGAATATTTCTTGCACATCTACTTCCATTTTAAAAAAGAATCTAAGTAGGTACATATATACATACACGTACATATTTATTTAGTTCAAAAAAATCAAAAAAAAAGTTCCACCTCGTATGTGCAGGTTTTAATTATTGCACATTCGCTTGCAAAATTTTCATAGGAAAATAAAAAAAAAAAATATTAGGCATTAACGGCCCATAGAGGGCCTAAAACCTAGCTTCTCCAACCACTTTCTTTGCGAAGTGGAATGGACCTACAATTTTTAAGCCGAATCCGAACGGCAAATTTGAGAAGCTTCTCATGACAATTGATACTCTTGGATGTTTGTCAGACGTTCGCAAGAGGTGGGGCAGTGGAAAAAAAACTCAAGATAGGAAAATATGTCTAACAAAAAATTAATTACGACGGAATCATATAGGTTAGAGCGTGCAGGTTTTTGATTATGCACACAAGAAGAATCGTAGTTATTTTTGTTGTCTTCTATTGTGAGAGGGGTGCGGTATGTGGTTGGTAAATTATTTGTTGTATTTAATAGAAGTAGATTTTTATTTCAAAATACTTTATCAAGCGAGTCAATCAATAACAGAAAGGTTTGAGCAGCTTGACACATATAGTATAAATTTTTCATTTTTAAGTAACATAAGCGAATGTTTTTAAAAAATAAAAGTCTACGTTCTTCATGCCTTAATTTGCAGAATGTTTTAACATCTGGTAGTTTTCAAGATTTAGATGGAGCAGAATTGTATCAAGAGTTAAAACTCATTTCCCAGCTTGTTACACCACAAAGTTCATGTTTAGATGTGTTGAATTTTATATTCAGCTCAAGCTTTGAAGATCTTGCTCCTAATTTAGTTATTGCTCTTCAAATTCTTAATACAATCCCTGTGACAGTAGCTTCAGGAGAACGTAGTTTTTCTAAAGTTAAAATTATTAAAAATTGTCCCAGGTCAACGATGACTCAAGAGAGATTGGTAGGCTTGTCTATAATCTCTATAGAAAAGGAACTATTAAAATCTTTAGATTATGATGATCTTATTGCTGAATTTGCCAAAGCTAAGGCCAGAAAAGCAAGTTTCCAAGTTTAAAGGTTTCTCTCAGCAGATATCTTCGGTTATACTTTTTTTCCTTTAAAAAAATATCTAAAGTTCCTTAAATGAATTCCTTTATTATTTATTTATTTTATTTTTATAGCATTTATTTACATTTATTTATTTTCTATTTATTTATTATTTTAATTTATTTTATTTATTTATTTGTTTTAATTATTAATTTTCTATTAAGACATACCTAGAAACATATATGTAAATATACATATATGTTTTTAATTGAGGATTAGGCCTACCGGGGATACCTTAATAAAAAAACGCATTGAACTTTACCTCCTGGGTGATGGGGAAACGACTTATGAATGTGTGCAAATTAAAGGGCGCTTTCTGTAAATCTTGCACAGTGCGCTTGTTTGGCTGAAGCCGGCTCTGCTCATACATCAATTGCTCGTTGAAAAGACGTTTAAACCGCGCAATGAATAACTGATACATTTTGGAGTCCATCACTTTTCCTTGAAACAGATTTTCAAGGACTGTAGTAAATATCAAGGATGCTTCCCTGGTGTATACCTTATTTCATTGGGAACTACTCGGTGACCTCAGCAGGGCTCTCGCCCCTGCCTTTGCTCCCTCAAATCTCTGTTTCTCTGTACGTGGGTTTCTGGAACTCCTCGTTGTCTTAGCGCCACCCATATCAGATCTCGTGGTTGTTTATCAAGGCCTTTCCAAAATCAAACAACACCATACGTACAAAATCCAAAAATTCTTTAAGGAAGAACGATTATTCTCTTTTACGATCCTTATGCTTTTACCTTCGACAAATCCGCAATGGTCATTAGATAGCCGTATTGTTTCCGACTTAATGATCTTCAAGGAGTATGACGAAAGATGTTGACTTTCCTTCCACTAGTTTGGCATTGGATCTCTTCTCATGAGTTTGGATATGCTAATCATGACCTAAGTGGACTCAATGTCTTCCATATTTGTTCAGAACTTAGAAAGTATCTCGTCCGGCCCAACCAGTTTCCGATTTTTTTAACTCTTGCAACGCCTTCCCAACTTTTTCGACAGTAATGCTGGCTTCTTCTTCATTATTAGGAACGGGTCTTGGAAAGTATTTCAGAGAAAGCTGTTCGTTTAAAAGTCCTTCACAATACCAGCTTGTTACCAACTGTGTAGAATTTTTTTTTTTCATTCATAAGATGCTGCCTTGGAGAATTGTTAACCCATTATTTTTTTTTCATTTTCTTAATATTTGCTCCATTGAGTTGATCGAGTCAGCGGATATTTTATTTTATATTAAGTTTACCAAAAACTATACTGAAAAGTGAAATCTTAAGATGTGACATTATGTCACACTAGGAATACTATGTTTTAAAACATGTCTAAAAAAAAAATTTCAAGACCAATGAAAGAAGTCAAAATTATTTAAATATATTTTATATTTGAAAATAAATTATTCTTTTGTATGATATGTATAAAAGCAATAATAGTGCAATGCAATATCACATTTATTACATTTTGATGGTGCATTTTGATGGCACACCCGGCATCTTGTCCGCTTATCTTGCCTTATTATGATGTGATTCATTCGATCATATCTCCCAGCTAGATTTTCTACAGTAGGTGGGCGGGATGACATCTTCTTGAAAGGGTTTCTATTTTCTTCTATAAGACATAGAACAATGCGACGGCGAAAACCTAGCTGGTCAAGTTTTCCCCCATTAAACTTATATAGCTGCCATGCATTAGTAGCTGCCATTTCTATGCAATGGGTTATTAAAGGGAAATACCACTTTTTTCCTCGAATCTCACACCTTTAAAGGCTTATGTTTTGGTCTGCCCGATCTACACCTCCCATTTCCTTATTGTAAGTACTTATAGCTTTCGGCTGTTCTATGCTAATGTACCTTTTGTCCGATTTGCTGAATCGTTTGGCCATTTGTGTAGGTAGAGCCGGAGGCAATATGGACTTCACTGTTATCATTCCATTGAATGAGTACAACTGTTCCATTTTCGATTGTAGCGTAATCATAGAAGCCCCTTTTAGTTTTTGTAGTAATTTTTTGGAAGGGATAATTTCTAATCCTATTCTTTCTTATGGTTCCAATGGCCCCAATATTTCTCGATCTTAATTCATCCAAAAGTTCGATAGACGTAAAAAAGTTGTCGAAAGAAATTCGACAATCAAGATTGAATGGTCTATCCTTCAACAGACGGTCACAAAATTTCAAAACTACCTTCGAGCCAAGGGGGTAACCATTGTACAAATCATCCACAGTAGACTGTTTTCCTTGATAGGGATCAAACCATACTATATAGCCATTCACAGTTGCGCCTACCCAAATTTTGTATCCCCATCTTATAGGTTTCTTCTGCATAAACTGTTTTGTGCTATGGCGACCAAAGTACGGCACCATGGCTTCGTCGACACTATATGCAGTTTTTGGTGGTGCAAACTTAAGGAAGTTATTGTTCAGTACTTCAAATAAAGGTCTTACTTTGGCGAACTTATCACTGCTTTCGAGCTTATTGTTATCACAAACATGTAATGCTGACATGATAAAATTAAATCGATCGCGGGACAAACATTCTGCAGCTCCTTTTGAGTAAGTATCCAAAGCTTTCTCCCAATACATTGATCGCCTGGAAAATCCATTGTAACCGTTACATTTCCAATTAAATTCTTCTTCGCAGCGTATACATTGGTATGATGGGTTATCAGATGCCACACTTCTGCGTCAAAAAATTGCGAAAATTCGTCGATTGGAAGTAGCTGATTTTTTGCCAAAGCCATATCTACATCATGAATTTTTACTCCACTCTTCAAGTCAACTTGTGAATTCCATTTGTAAGTTTGCTTCTGATAGGGCTTCTGGATTCTTGGCATGGACGTCTTGAGAATAGCGAGGGGTATTTCATCTTCTGATTCCCATTCACTCTCACTGTCGTCATCTCTCATCTGTACAAATAGCGCCGGGGATTCGAGGTGTTGTCTTGGCAAGTTATTAACAATCACATTATCGTCATCACCGGAGTCTTCATCTGTCATGTAATCATTTGCATTATTGGGTGGCAAAATGTAAAAATTTTCATTTTCTAGTTCATTGTCCTCTTCTAGAACATCCTGAATTTCGTTAACGGTTAAAAATCTTAAAATATAAAAACACAAAAAATAGTAGTACTCCTACTGATACATTGCGTCACAGTAATTTTTCAAGCGCAATAATATAAGAAATATTAACTGCATTGGAAAAATTACTTTTCTAATTTAAAGCTGCATTTATTGTAAATATAAATAATGCAGGAAATTATCTCCACATCAATAAGTAAATAATATATTACTTACCTTTTACTGCACATTCTCCACTTTTTTAAAAATTTTAAATTTCGATGGGAAAACATACAGATACGATCGCACGATTACACGAAAAAGACTTAATTCTGAAAGATGGACAAATAGAGTCATGTGACAGCAATTTGAACAAAAAAAAAAAAACAAAGCCTGCTATGGACGTTTGCGATTTGATTTATTTTGCTGTTACATAATGTATCGGTAGGAGGAAGTGGGTTAATGAACTTTGACGAATGAATCCTAAGCATTTCTCCTTCTCTGAGCCGCTTTTTTTAAATAGGCCTACATAACGTATTTAAACCATACCTCTTTAGCACAAATTTTATTGACGGATGTGGCAAAACCAACTGGTTTCTTGAAGATTCCTCTTTTCAACTATTTATATTTATTTTTAAGCATCAAAACAGCTTCTTGATCGCGATTTAAATACTATAGCCTTTCAATAAGCAAGTGAACATTCTGTAGAACGCAAAGTCATCCCCAAACAAACTGTGAATGATTGTTTTTCCGTAACTCGCCCATAATTTCCCTAACTAACACCAGAAGTATTTAAAAACACCTTTTGTATGTTAACTACATAATTGCCACTACCAAGGGAAAGTAGTAACCTATTTCGAGCATGACAAATGGTATTTGGACGTACTTATTCACAGTCAACGTACCTTGTTTTAGAAGTAGCTCTAGCCATGTACTATGTACTCTTTTTTAAGAACAATAGTAGGTAATTATTCATAGGCACACCCACGCAGTCACGACATTAATTAAGTCGAACAGTTCTCCTTGACTACGATCTTGTACTTTACAAGACTAGTTTCCCTCGAAGAATTCATTCAACCCCGCTACCAGCTCATAGATACCAAGTCTGTATGTATCTATATACTTGAAATATAATTTGAAATAGGTAGGTTTCTATCGCAACTCCCGCATAAATGCTGCGAATTTAGCATTCTTTTCATTTAGCTCATTCATTCCGACTCGTGATCCACTAACCCCAAATATTTGATTGCGGTTCCATTCGAAAATACAGGATGATTTTTATGGACTCGAAATTTGAGATCCTCAGCAAAACAGTTTCATATATTTTCCAGTTCACTGAACCAAATGGCAAACAGGAAAAAAATCCTGTAAAATGCACTCGGGCCCCATTGTTGCGTCCACCTCCTCCTTCTGATATTTGATTATCTGCATATCAACCAAATTCCATCAAAAGAGATTTATATGCATACACTCCCTATGTTATGTAGCAGCAACATCATGTATCCACTGGATTAAATGCCATGTTTCCTGTGAGACGAGAAGGACACATCACGAGGGCAGAAAAATCCAGCGGGTGTGTTGGCAGATCCGGGGCGATGCGATGACGCGACGATAATAACAACGACAATGATAATGATGATGGTGATGATGCTATAAACATCATAATATTTCCTCATCACAATGATTAGCCACTGTCACCCACTTCGAGTGTGTGTACAAGAATGTGCATGCAGGATAATCAGGATGTATTGTGCAAATGCATGCGGGGGTTTCTGCTGCTCTTGTTTACCTCATCTGCTACAGATATACTCCTAAATATACAAATTGTTGTTTGTGGTTGTTGGGATGGAGTAACAGTCGCCAAAGCAATTGCCCTCGTCAGCCATTGACGGAGGGCAGAGGACAAATGAATTCCGATCCGCAAAACATATGTTCCACTCCCATACAATCAGACATCGGCATCCGCTTGCCTCGAAAAAAAAATCACCACAGAAGCGCCCAAAAACACCAGAGTACGTGCAGGAGCACAACAAACTCATAAATTGCATCCTTAAATTTGTCATCGGAACTGGCGTAGGTATTGTGTTATCCTTCTTCGCTTATTCATGCACATTTGGCTTGTACGCTGCTATAGTGTTGCTGCGCTGTTGATCTCCAGCTACGAGTGCGGCCCAGCATTTAGTCCTTTCATAGCTAATGTGTTTTTTTTTCATATTTTCATATGGTGTGCAATAGCTTGTCCAGTTTACATGTTTTCACAGGATCACTTCGAAGATATAAATGTATCCGCAAGCGGAAATGCTGCATACAGTGAATGCTGTTAACCGGCGACGATGATGATAGAAACGAACAAAATGTATGGAATATGTTTTGAAATGGATCGGCTTTTTGCGATGTGAAAGTAGTGAAAATATTTGTGCTTTGAAGGAGTCAAGCGTTGTGTGATTCTTAAAAAAAGTGCTATAATGGGGAAAAACTTAATAAAAAACAGACATAACCGTACGGTTGAAGGGCATAAGGGGCGAGAGTGTGTTAATTGTACAAATGTTTTCCGCTGCAAATGAATAAATGCCAGTTGTTGCTTCTAGGAAATGCACAAGGATTCGCTTTTTTTGTACTCCTATTTCCTTGTACATATACAATACATATGTATTCATTATTCGTGAAGTTTAAGATCTGAGCTGAGTTAGGATTTTTATTTTATATATACGTTTTAAAGTTTCGTTTTAGATAGTTTTTGAATAATTTTTATGCTTCTTAAGGCATGATAATTCCCGAAAAATGTTTGGATACGCTCTACCACGTGCATGTGAGCAATATTTTCGAAGCAAGCTGAGGTTAACAAACCTTTATTAAATCGCAGGCTGCTTCATCCAGGTCCCATGTGGGAGCGATTGTAAAACAAGCATGTCCATTTTTGTAAGGATAAGTCCCCGATACATATTCCAGACCATCAACTGGGGTCATATCTGATTGGAGCATGTGCCATTTGTCCGGGTATATCAAACCTTCTGCGTTGAACCCCACAGGAATCAGATGCTAGGATTTATTAATGAGGTAAGCTCCTTGCGTCCCCATTAGGATATCACTTAAGTGCCCAACCTATAGATAGTCAGATAAACCCTTTTGGCAACCTCGCTTCACTTGCGGATGATAAACTGATGAATATAACAGATTGCACTAGCATGGAGACTGAAATCTTTCCAACCGGAACATATTATACCCGCAATGCTACAAACAATAATCGAAAGGATTATCCCATGGCTTCAGGCTATTTTCAGAGGGTGCCTGAAATTGGGATCTATGCCAGATAGCTGAAAAGAAGTGCTAGTTCATCCCCAAACCTGTGAAACATAGTTACTCCATAGCAAACAATGACAAGCCAATAAGTACGAGTATATGGTTGTAAAGTCTATTATTACGGTGATAGTCAACCAAAACTTGCTGTTACCTTCAACAATACTATAAGATACATTTATGGTCTTAAAGGGTATGGCTGATCTTTTTGTACTCCATACAAAATGTACTTCAAAAATGTTCTACAGTACCGAATACTTTTTCTTGTTTTAAGCACCAAGCAGACGCATCAACGCCAGTACCTATATGATGTGATCTGGCAGCATTGTTGGCACTAAGTATCTGTAGTGTATTGGTTAACTTGATTTGATACCCGCTATCATGCAAGGTAACAAGTCGTTCTCCGCCAAAATCCTAGTGATTCTAGCCTGAAACATATAAGTCTTAAGAGCTCACAATTTTTTTCCTTAAATATAATGTCCTAATAAATATTGAATTGGTCACACTGGATTTGCAATAAGGTTGGGTAGGCGGTGCTTACGTTTTTTCATAATGTATTTTCAAAGGCGCGTTGTGTGAAACAAGAGAAGAAAACACAATACGGGGTGACGCGTGTTAGTACTCAGAGCAAACAAATAAGAGTGAACGTGATTTTAAAAAGATAAAGGTTAACTGTTTTTTTAATTTAAAATTATTGTTAGAAGAAATGGGAAAACATAGCTACTTTAAATAGTTTGGCCCGCGGTCTAGAGGAAAAACAATATGTTGGTGTAAAATATTTGACTGCAATACAATTTTTTGCAAATACAAGCGACAAGAAGGATTTTACAACGGTATGATAAATTTCAATTCTAGTAATATTGCAAAAAAATTTACGCACCATGTTTGTAAACGCAATGTGGCAAAATGCTACTGAAGCTACTTGTATTTTATACGATCCAACGGAATGTGGATGGCAATTAAATGAATACAGTAAAATTGAACCATTGTGGTACATTGGCCCATCAGCACCGTTAAAAGTTGAAAAAATATTATATAAATATTATCAGGCGAAGACGAAGGCTAGAATTCAAAAGTTTCTGTGATAATGGATAAATTTTACCCCCTTATCACACCATTTAAATAGTTTTCCGCGACCTTTCCGGCTGAAAACCATTGGTCGGCCGGATTTTTTCTCAAAGAATATGTTATTTCCAACAATGTCTATGAGATTGATCAAAATCCGTGATGACAGAAAAAAATGATAGAAATTTATTAATATATAATTTATTTAAAATGTTTTCGGCCAATTAAATCTACGCCGACCAAGCAAATCTTATTCGTCTGAGTGTTAACTTTTATTTTTTATTTAAAATTTTAGTAGGCGTGATGACGGAACTTTCATGTTTGGTGGCTCCTCGCCTAACACAATTGGCGAGCGACTGAAACTAGTTTGAACAGGTTTGGTTATGACTGCATAACAACACCTGTGTGCGTGCTATACTACTGGGGCATTTTGTATAGACCTTATAGTCAAAATTAGGCAGACGGCAGTATTGCCATGTCCTTATTCTTAAGTATACCAATTTGTAAACTTTATGATGAAAAAATAAAGAATCTATCTATCTATCTATCTCTAGTCAAAATTAAAAAAAAAAACAGCAAAACATTGCTTGTAAAATAAAACAAAAAAGTTCAAAATTAGGCCAGACAGGTGTTAAAAAAGAGACAGAAAATAAAATGGAAATTAGTCCTGGAAACTAATATATTCTGGCCTAATAGCCAAAATATTTTTGGAAAAAGACAAGAGAATCCTGTATTTACTTTTAATTGTATGACAGTATGTGATTGCTAAAGTTATTAAACAAATAAAAAACTCTGGGTGAATTAACGTGCCGGAGGGAGGGCGGCACGGCGACACCGCCATCGTGTGTTAAACGCCGGGGCGTCGCGTAAGGTGGACGTTTTTTATTAACTTAATTACGGTTGGCGATGGTACGATGGTAGTGTATTCGCAAACTGATTGGTAGGTCGTGGGTTCGATTCCCGGCCAAGGCCATGATTTTAAATCTGATCCTCACATAAAATACAGATCTCCCGAGGAGAAAAAAACCTTCAAAAGCACCAAACTTCGTTCCTATAATCCTATTCTTTCGAATAGTAAGTAGCCCCTAAAACCATGCAATGCAATACTTCATTTTACCTATGTATATGTAAATTAAAAAAGTTTTTAAAAACGTTCGTCCATTTATTTGTAACCAAAATAAATCACATGTGTGGTTTATTAGTCCACAAATCAATTGGGAACTATGACCCTCCCGGGTGTGCGGTGGGGAAGTAGCGTTAGCGAGCTAAACCATGCAAAAAAAGTATTAACTCCTTTTAACTCGTGAAAAGTAATAAATGTTGTTGCTGGCGCTTTTCCTATGCTTTTTTCCAACAAATAAAAGATCCCACTGCGAATTACTTTCGATAAAAGCGGAAATAATCCTGCTTCGGATAGATTTTTGCAAATCAACAAAGTTCGTAGGTTCCAGCTGTTTATACGATTGATAAATTGTATGCTTCGTTAGTAGCAGGTTTTAGATTCATGAGTTAGGTTGTGTTGGAAATAAGTAGAACTTATAGAAAAAGGAATGGTATTTTTATACCCTATTCTAGGGGTATATTAATTTTGACGCATAGTTTGTAACATACCTTAATATTGCCCGTAGACCCCTAAAAGTTACTATATTTATGATCAGCATCGATAGTAATGTCGATCTAGCCATGTCCGTCCGTCGGCAAAAATTAGGCCTTTAAACTGGACCTAGAGAGCTGAAATTTTAACCATATACTCTCTAGGGTCCCGAAATAATCAAGTTTAAGAATTTTTGAAATCCGCCCACAGACACGCCCACAAACTCAAAAAAACAAAATTTTGGAAAAAATCGAATTTTGAGCTAGAGAGCTGAAATTTTTTATATATGATCTATGGCCCATAAAACTGATTGGGATATAAAATTTTCAAAATCCGCCCACTGACACGCCCACAATTAAATAAAACAAATTTTGGGAAAAATTGAATTTTGAGCTAGAAAGCTAAAATTTTTTATATATGATATTTGGCCCATAAAACTGCTTGGGACATAAAATTTTCAAAATCCGCCCACTGACACGCCCACAATTAAATAAAATATTTTTTTTGAAAAACCAAAATTTGAGCTAGGGAGCTGAAATTTTTAATATATACTCTCTAGGGGCCCTTTATGCTCATGTGTAAATATTTTCAAAATCCGCCTACTGACACGCCCACAATTATTTTTTTTTTATTTTTGAAAGTCCAAAGTTTGAGCTAGGGAGCTGAAATTTATAGTATATACTCTCTAGCTGCCCTTTATGCTCATACTTAAATTTTTTTTAAATCCGCCTACAATTTTATTGAAAAACCAAAGTTTGAGCTAGGGAGCGTTTTTATTTACAAAAGCTTAGTTTTTTCGATAAAATCCTTTAAATTTTTGTCACGCCCAGTTATGAGATATAGGAATAAGAATAGGGTATCCAACAGTTCGCCCAAGCGGACTGTAGCCCGCCCCTATGTTTTTTTATAATTTGCGTACGCTAAAGGGATTTCTTTTTTCTGTAGTGACACAGTACCCTTATAGTGGAGTCCACAGCGCAGGCGTTTTGCTTGTTGCTGTAAGTAGCTCCCAGCAAATGATGCATTGCCTATTTTTGGGTGCTACTTACTGTATGAAAGAATAGAAGGATAGGAAAGAAGTTTGGTGCGATGGGATATTTTTCTCCACAGGTGGCGCCTAAATTGCTTTAGGGAGATCTGTTTTTGTTGTGTGTATTCAATTTATAAAAATCATGGCCCTGATCGGGGTTCGAACGCACGACCTGCCAATCACTTAGTGAATACACTACCATCATTGCCACCTGCAAAAGTTAATCGTGACTTGTAATCGGAACATTTAGCTACATCACTATACTACAGATTGCATTTACCCTCTTCAAAGAGAACAAATACACTTCACATCCCACGACATACCTGACTTATAGCCCAGCAGCGGCAATTCTTTGTTAATGTCGTATGAATGTGGAACCCTCTTCTAGATGCTTTTAACAATCCGACTATAGAAACCATTTCCTTTTCTGACAAACGACAATATACAACAACAGAACCTTAAATAACAGTCTTGGGGATAGTTTTTTGAGAAACAACAACATCTGACCTCTCTTATGAAACATATCGATTAACAAAATTCTGAAAGCCCTTTCCATTAAAAGGGCATTGCGATAGGAGCCTGCGCGGATGACATAGTCGTATTAATAGTAGGAAAGTACCTTACCTTCGTGGAATTTTTGGAATCTTATCGAAATGGACTGATAGCAACGCTTTGCGATTAACCCAAAAAGACCGGACTCCTCATTCACGAAGAGATATAGATACCAAAATGGGACAAATCGAAACTAAAAGGCATTCCTCTCAATTTCCAAATCGAGATCAAGTACCTGGGCGTCGTATTCAACTCCAAATTAAATTGCAGATGGAGAGCGGAAGAGAGAATGCAGAAAGGGCTCAACGCCTTCTACGCCTTCTACGCTTACAGAAAGGCTTTTGTGTGCTTACAACCGAACGTAGTGCATTGGTTCTACGTCGCGATTAAAACACTCGCTTAACCTACAGCTCAGGTGTCTGGTTCGAGGCCATTGTTACCAAATCCTAGATACATTCTGAACAAGGTACAGAGAATCGTGATCCTGCGTGTAACTGGTCATTGAAATCATCACCACAACTAGGTCAACTGGAGACATTCCTGAAATTGAAATCCTTGAGCTTTAAACTAATAACGTGGCAGCCAAAGGTGCTCATAGACTTAGAAAAAGCTAAATTTGAAGCCTGGCAGAGAGAAATATGCCACTCACTGCCTTCGAAAGGCCTAGGTATGACTTCGATCAGCGTTACCTATGAAAATATCTAGAAAGTTCCCAAAAAATGTGTCAGAAGGCGAAAAGTGTCCCATAAACATTTCAATTGAAACGCAACGCCATAAATAACAATTTTTGTTATAATTAAAACAAATAAACAAAAATATTACTTTAAATGGATAAATTCGAACTTTGCTTACATTGTTTAACAACAGACTTTCGTTTTTCGAAGTGTGTGTGAACAATTAAATTGTTCAACTGAATTGAAATACAAATATAAAAATTGTGTCAACGGAGGTAGAGTATGAATAAAAGAGAAGCAGAAGCGCTTATTCTTTGTTTTGATTGATTGAAAACGGGGTGCGTTCAGACAAGTTTTCGATCAAATTGTTTGTTTTGTTTCCAATAGCCAAAGGGTTGCTTAATTTGTAAAAAGTGTCTAAAATTCATTGTTTTTTAAAAGTTGTATCCTGGTGTCCGAATGCCGAAAAGATGTAAAATTGACACTAAGGTGTCCCAAGAGTAACCCTGCTTTAATAAATTATTAAAAATCCTAAAACTGCCAGGATGGACAGGATTGGGATTTCCCCAACACTGTCATCAAAGCTATCATACCTTGCCAACTTCACTGATAGCTCAAAGGCAAACAAAGAAACAGGAGCTGGAGTCTTCTCAGAAGCGCTGAATGTCAACAAGTCATACCGACCGACAGATTACTGCAGAATTTTCCAAACTGATATATTAGCAGTTAAGAAAGCAGCTCATACGTTTCTAGATATGAAACTTTTTTTTTTGTGGCGCTTACAGTCTGGGGTGGACCACGGCCTCAACCAACAAGCCCCTCCAGCCAGCTAGCTGCCTCCGGTTGCCCACACCAAGTTGGTTGAGGTTGTTCTCCACTTGTGCGCGCCACCTAAGGTGGGAACCTTCTCTGCTGCGTTGACCCTCAGGGGTGGATTCGAAGACTCGTCGGGCTGGTGCGTTGGTGTCCATACGCTCCACGTGTCCCAGCTATCTCAGCGGTTGTATTTTTAGCTTTTTGACCAGATCAGCGTCGCTGTATATCCCGTATAGTTTGTCGTTGAATCTTCTTCTCCACACTACATCGCCACAAACTGGACCGAATATCACTCGAAGAATCTTTCTCTCAAAGCATCCCAGAAGGTTTTCATCCGCTTTATACAGGGTCTATGCTTCTGCACCATACAGCAGGACCGGGATGATTAAGGTTTTATACAATATCTCCTTGGTTCTATGAGAGAGGGCTTTACTTCTTAGATGCCTTCTAAGCTCGAAGAAACGATGTCATTTTGCGAATTGATAGTGGAGCCCAGGTAGACAAAGTGGTTAACTATTTCGAAGTTGTATCTGTCCATCGTGACGTTTTGTCCGAGTCGCCGATGTTGAAAGTCCTTTCTCGTTGACAGCATATACTTCGTTTTGTTTTCATAAGCAGCCAGACTCGATGCTTGCAAATGCGCCACTGACAGCTCGCCGCGTTCTCCCAATAATGTCAATATCATCAGCATAGGCAACTAGTTGAACGTACTTTTGAAAAATTGTACCTCTGGTGTTGGCTTGTGAGTTCCGTGCAATGGCTTCAAGAACGATGTTAAAGAAAGTGCATGATAGCGCATCGGCTTGTCTCAAACCTTTTTCAACATCAAATGGCTCGGTTTTCTCCATCGTCATCCTGCAGAAACGGACGAGTTTGGCGGGGATGCCAAAACTTGGCATGGCTTTGTATAATTCGTCCCTATATACGCTATCATAGGCGACTTTAAAGTCTATAAAAAGATGGTGTGTATCGATCAGAAACTATGTGGAACTTTCAGCAATATAAATAACCATTTGCGTGGATAGTCAAGCGAAATGAGTAAGACAGTAAATTTCAGCACTTAGAGCCATAAACCATCAATCAATATACTGCCTTGTTGAGTTCCTGAAGAAGCTGGTGTGAAAGGGTTAAAGACGGCGAATAAACTCGCCAGATGTGGCTCTGAATTTAGCTTACAGAAAAGTACTTCGACAAAGCTAAGAACTTCTTCGATGAGGTTAGAATTTATTTGGCTAAGGAACAATGGAGCAACAGTTGCAGTTTTCCATAACGCGTAAATGCCCGCAAACCATGTTAAAGCTGCCCTTACATGGTCAATCGGTTCACGTCATGCATCGTGTCGTGTATGTGTGGATTGACGCTACCCCTTACACAGTTCAATCGATTGACGTGAAATTGTTAGTTTCTGTGAGTTTTCGTGGTGTACGGATGTGCGATGAGTGAAACGGACGATTGTATTGCATATATTGCATAAAGAGGACAAAGAAAAAAATTTCGAGAAAAAAGGTGCTTTTTGCGCATCGGCATACTTTTCTTTATACTTTTACAGTAAAACTTCATATTGTTGCATTTTTTTATTTCGGTCGCTATAATCTTTCCCTTTGACATCCCATAAACTGAGCAATGACCGATACGTTTCAATTAATTGCGATACAAATGCTCGATCTTCATCGTCCTTCAATTTTCCGCTGGCGTCACACATGTTTTCGCTTCCGTGACACGAGACAAAATGAAGTAATTACGTCAATCCAACCCTTACACAAATCAATCAGAATGACGTTCATCATGCAAAATTAAACTTGCTTTGATTTTCATCAATCAGACTTCACCAAATGTGTGTGACTCATACAGATACATTTTCACAAACACATGCTAGTGATTGATGTCATTCGATTGACCGTGTAAGGGCCGCTTAAGAGATTACAAACCATAGTATCTTGTGATTGAAAACAAAACCGCATTCTTGTCGAGGCATTAACCGGACACTGCCGCATCCGAGAAATGGCTGCAAAGATAGCCTTTTTACAAATGAACCATATAAGCATTTTCAGTTTTAAAAGGGGCTAACATTCAGACTGAAAAAAAATTACATTTCAATCGATTATTTCTTTACCACTCCCGGAGAAAAAAAATAAGCTGAAAACAGTTCTGATGTCCAAGGATTATCTTTATAGATACTAAAAAGTTATTCCAAATATCATCAATCCAAACAAAACAAAGAAAAAAGAAAATGTTATGTCAATAACCCCAAAAGTGCACAACGCTAGTATAACTTCAACCAACACACGGTAGGTACCTCAATTGCGCTACTCTACTTGTAAAGTACCTTTTGTGCATAAACCTCAGATATCACTTTCAAAACAAACAATCTATCTGATACCCACACCCTCCAATTTACGTCTCTAGATCGATACTCACACCTCCTAATGCCTGTTATTGATTTTAAACATTTGCTTTAGAGCTATAATGAGACTCCACTTTGCCGGTTCTTTTTTTCTTCTTCGCTATACATTTGTTATTTTATTGTCTTGTCAGTTTTTTGTTTGGTTTCTTTTTGCCATTCGTTTATATTTCTATTGTTCAATCTATTTTATGTATATTCCATTGCGATTTTTTTCTCTTGCTTTGTGCTCTTAATTCCAGGTGAAATGTTGATTTTGTTCTATTTAGATATAGGTGCTCATAACATTCTCTCTTATGTTTTGTGGCTTTTGTCTTTCAACAAAAAACATCATTTTCTTGAGGCGCATATAGAATGAAATAGACTATTCAGCACCAGGCTAATGAAACACATATTATTTGCTCATTTCTTTAAATCAACCTCAAGAGTATATTTTCATGGGTATTCAAAGCAGCTGCACGCATTCTTCTTATGATATCAATTTGGTCACCTCAACTTAAAGTCAAATGCTCAAAATATGAACGTCATTTAGTCAAAAACTACAGACCTAGCTATATCCAAAATTTCAATTATACCAAAGGTGTTGGAGAATTAGGTAAATGACAAATTGGTTAAACAGTATACATGATTTCATGCGACAAAAAAAAACAGCGCGTGTCGACCAAGGAGACAAATCACAATTTTAATATCCAGAGGAGCCTAGAGATAGAGACACATTCAACATATTAAAGCTGTTTAGCAAGTCACCAGTGTCGTACAAGGTCGATCAAACAATAGGAAATAAGTTGTGTGAAAAGTGATCCACAACCAGGAAGCCTGCTGATGTAAAATGAGGTCAAATCGGTGAACCGCACAGTCGGACCAGTAGGGAAGGATGTACTCAAGTGGGAGGGTTATAACCCCTTAATCCTGTTAGTAACCTCGCCGTAAAAGAAGAAAAAAAAACATAGGGACGGGCTACAGTCCGCTTGGGCGAACTGTTGGATACCCTATTCTTATTCCTATCCCTCATAAGTGGGCGTGACAAAAGTCTAAGTATGGTTAAATTGTTAAGAACGCTCTACATATTTTGTTATATAACATCTAAAGGATTTTATCGAAAAAAACGATCCCTAGCTCAAACTTGGGTGTTTCAATAAAATTGTTTTATTTAATTGTGGGCGTGTCAGTAGGCGGATTTAAAAAAAATTAACACATGAGCATAAAGGGCCCCTAGAGAGTATATAGTATAGATTTCCGCTCCCTAGCTCAAACTTTGAATTTTCAAAAAAAGTTTTTTTTTTAATTGTGGGGTGTCAGTAGGCGGATTTTGAAAATATTTATACATGAGCTTAAAGGGCCCCAAGAGAGTATATATTATAAATTTCAGCTTTCTAGCTCAAAATTCGATTTTTTCCAAAATTTTGTTTTTTTGAGTTTGTGGGCGTGTCTGTGGGCGGATTTCAAAAATTCGTAAACTTGATTATTTCGGGACCCTAGAGAGCATATGGTTAAAATTTCAGCCCTCTAGGCCCAGTTTAAGGGCCTAATTTTTGCCGACGGACGGACGGACGAACGGACGGACATGGCTAGATCGACATTACTATCGATGCTGATCATAAATATAGTAACTTTTAGGGGTCTACGGGCAATATTAAGGTATGTTACAAACTAAGCGTCAAAATTAATATACCCTTAAAATAGGGTATAAGCATAGGGACGGGCTGCAGTCCGCTTGGGCGAACTGTTGGATACCCTATTCTTATTCCTATCCGTCATAAGTGGGCGTGACAAAAGTCTAAGTATGGTTGAATTGTTAAGAACGCTCTACATATTTTGTTACACATGAGCATAAAGGGCCCCCTAGAGAGTATATATTATAAATTTCAGCTTCCTAGCTCAAACTTTGGATTTTCAAAAAAAGTTTTTTTTTAATTGTGGGCGTGTCAGTAGGCGGATTTTGAAAATATTTACACATGTTCATAAAGGGCCCCTAGAGAGTATATATTATAAATTTCAGCTCCCTAGATCAAACTTTGGATTTTCAATAAACTTTTTTTTTTAATTGTGGGCGTGTCAGTAGGTGGAATTTGAAAATATTTACACATGAGCTTAAACGGCCCCTAGAGAGTATATATGTATTATAAATTTCAGCTCCCTAGCTCAAATTTTGGTTTTTCAATAAAATTGTTTTATTTATTTGTGGGCGTGTCAGTGGGCGGATTTTGAAAATTTTACATCCCGAGCAGTTTTAGGAATCATAGATCATATATAAAAAATTTCAGTTTCTAGCTCACAATTCGATTTTTTCCAAAATTTTGTTTTTTTGAGTTTGTGTACGTCTGTAGGCGGATTTCAAAACTTCGTAAACTTGATTATTTCGGGACCCTAGAGAGTATATGGTTAAAATTTCAGCTCTCTAGGCAAAGTTTAAAGGCCTAATTGTTGCCGACGGACGAACGGATGGACGGACATGGCTAGATCGACATTACTATCGATGCTGGTCATAAATATACAGTCAAAATCGCTTATAACGACATCGGTTATAACGACGTATCGGTTACAATCACCAAATTCTTAGGTCCGGAATCAGCGCCATTGTAATTCCATTGAACGACAATCGCTTATAACGACATATCGCTTATAACGACCGATTTTACCTTTTTTTTAAATTTAATATCGGTTATAACGACTAAAATCGACACAGCTGTTGGCGCAACTGATTTTTTTTTCAAGAACGGTAAACTGATTGAGTGTATTGAGTTTGTTCTACGTTTTACTCAGTGCAAATTTTTCAGTGTTACAAGTGGTTGTAGAACTTTAATTTAATTAAAGTAAACAAAAATTAGGAAAAAAAGTAAGTACAGTCGAACTTCGATAAGTCGAACTTCGATAACTCGAATATTTAATAACTCGAATGAAATTGGTTGGCAATAGCGCCAAGACTGAAATTTACATGTAATTTTTATTTGATAACTCGAACTTCTATTACTCGAATGTCTTGATAACTCGAAGAGATTATTTGGCGTCACCTTCGATAAGTCGAATTCTAAAGGGGAATTCCCAAATTCTGCGTGTTTTTCAGGTTCGTTTCATAATGCATCGCTTTCGTGTTCACTGTTGGTCCTAAGAATTGTCAGATTTCTTGTCAGTAGGGGTTCGAACACACATTACTAGGGCGGTATATTGGTCAAAGCGAACTCAAAGCTTAGATTTTATTTTTGGAAAAAAATAGTAGGCGCCTAAAATAACACAAATAGGAAGACAAAATACGTCATACACAGAGTGAAGATACGTATGAACAGTGCAGTGTGTATTAGACGACGATATTGATACTTCTGAGTTTCCCACAGATGAAGATGTTGTCGAGATATTCAGATGTGAGTCGGAATTTACACAGCTCGACAATAACGATGGCAGCGACAGTGATGTAATGGAGAAAGATTTGAAGGATGATTTCATTCAACCACCTTCAGACGAATTGGTTGCAAATTCGTTAAACATTTTGCGTTTATATGTACCTAAAGACTAACCAGTAACATCGAGAAAATAAAAGCTTCTTTTTTAATTCAATAAAAGAATTAAAATCTAAGTTATATAACAGACTATTTTAAATAATAATTATATTCCTGTACGTTTTTGTGTTATATGTTCGCAAATAAATACATTAGGTATTTATAACAATTTTGATATTTTACTTAATAACTCGAAGTCTTGATAAATCGATTTTTTTTTGTGGCAAGTGATGGTTCGAGTTATCAAAGTTCGACTGTATATACGTAGCTTGATATCGGTTATAGCGACCTATCGCTTATAACGACCAAATTCGTCAGTCCCTTGAAAGTCGTTATAACCGATTTTGACTGTAGTAACTTTTAGGGGTCTACGGGCAATATTAAGGTATGTTACAAACTATGCGTCAACATTAATATACCCATAGAATAGGGTATAAAAAGCGGCCAAGTGCTAGTCGGACTCGCCCATGAAGGGTTCCGCGCGAACTATAATTATTATTTACTTCCTCAATATTATTTTGAAGACCTATCCATAGATACCCCACACGTATGGGTTTGATGAAAAAAAATTTTGAGTTTCAGTTCTAAGTATGGGGAACCCCCAAAATTTATTGTTTTTTTTTTTCTATTTTTGTGTGAAAATCTTAATGCGGTTCACAGAATACATCTACTTACCAAGTTTCAACAGTATAGCTCTTATAGTTTCGGAAGAAAGTGGCTGTGACATTCCCGAACGGTACACACTCACAGCCACCGACACAAACCGTCGATTCGTACTGCGTATGGACGGCTTAACAACTGAATTATAGAGTGCTAAAATATTTGGGTATACGTACAGTTGTAGAAGAGGAAGATTGTCAAAAAATTCATATATTGTGGTAGAAGTGAAAATACTGGAATAGCCATGTCCAATAGTGAAAACCTATTTATAGATTTCAAAAATTGCATGACCCAAAAGAATTTTGTAGTTGTAGCTACTTTGATCGGTTTTTTTGCAGTTACATTCCAGACATGACTTCAGGTACATAGGTGTGTAGGTGTACAGATGATACGTTTAGGGTTACATAGGCCCCACTTCCACTTTTTACGCATTGCTTAACCTATAACTTAACCCTTCAGTAAGTTCATAAACCACATTTTAAGACAAATATTGGGTCGATCTATTTGTTTTAAGTGGACTAATTTCATCATCAGTTTACGTATGGCTACGACTGGGTCCTTACTCAACGGGCTCTCGACCCGTGGAGAGTCCTTGCCTGAGACACTGCAGCCTTCCATCCTCCGCGATCACTCGCACGCGCTTCCAGTTGTCTAGATCAAGCGTTCTGGCATCCGCGATGGATTGGTCTTTAAAACCGAGGTTCGGTCATCTTTGTCATCTCAAACCAGGGGGCTTAGAGTCGAAGATCCTCTTTGCTGGAGCATTATTGTCCATTCGCTCGATGTGCCCGAGCCAATGTATGAATTATATTGTTTGTCAGTGCATTTTTGCTTCTTTTCTTAAGGGTCATGTCGTGACCCAAAACGTAACACATGCTATTTTTTCTAACAGAACAGAAGTGTTAACGGCGAGGCCTTGATCAGGATTAATGAAATCATAACCATCCCACTTTGTTGCATACATATTCAAATATGGGCAGGCCTCCCAGTTTCGGGTCATTTCATAACTGAGGCCAATCAAATACTGGTGTTGTTGCATTTGGGTGATCCAGCGCACTAAAGAGTTTTAAGGGCTGCCAATTTTTTCCTACACATGCATGCATACTTTAAAGTGGAAGAACAAATTGCAAAGAGGAGGAAGAATAACAAGCGTGTTGCAGCAAGCAGGCTGGATAAGCGACTGCTGAGGCTTGGCCGATTAGATTATGATCATATGATTCTGGCAAAGCATCAGCGAGGCCGTTTTGACTTCGATTCGGCTACATCTTCTTTCGCAAAAACACTTCACTTTTAGAGATATTTACTTTTTCTGACATAGTACCAAACGTCAAAAAAATATGCGAATCCGCTGGTCCAGGTGTTATTTCCCCCCATCCTTCTGAAGAGGTGTTCTTCCGCGCTGGCAAAACCATTGCGTACACTTTTCTATCTATCCTCTTCTTTAGGGCTCTTTCCGAGAAGATGGAAAACATCATTTGTCCAGCCCGTCCCTAAAAAAGGCTAATCTTCTTCTGCTTCCTCCTACCGACCAATCTTCCAATGGCATGGAAACGCTGATAAACCGCCAGCTCATGAAATACATATCTCGATTCCCGAAAACTGCCTAATGACCGGCAGTATGGTTTTCGCAACAGCAGGTCCACTGGTGATTTGCTGACTTAACTAACCGAAAAGTGGAACCAATCTCTTCACCATGGTGGTGAAAGTAAAATCGTTGAGCTTGATATTTCGAAGGCATTTGACAGAGTTTGGCATCAAGCTCTTTTGTCGAAAATGCGTGCATTTGGAATCGATGTTACTCTTCTTCAATGGATTGGAAGTTACCTTTCGGACCGTTCAATTCAAGTTGTTTTGGACGGCTTTAAGTCTGCAACTCACCAAACAAATGCTGGTGTTCCCCAAGGTTCTGCTTTGTCTCCGACTCTCTTTCTCATTTTTATAAATGATCTCCTGTCTGTAAGTTCTAATTCCATGTATTCCTTTGCTGATAATAGTAAGCTCAGCTTTTCATATGCGTGCACAGATGCACGTCCCTCATCTTCGGGCGTGGAACTGGAACGCCAACGTATGTTAAGCGTATTTAAGTGGGATACAACCAATAGGAGGAATTCAATGGCTTCGAAACGCAAAGCCGTTTCCTGTCACTAAAGCGAAGCCTGAATAGTCTACCATTATCCATGAATGGAACTTGCATCCCTGAAACCGAAAAACTTTCCATTTTCTATATGTGCATTAATTACAACCTTCATTGGAATGACCACATATATTTGACGTCAAGAACGCTGCGAAATGTCTAGGCTTCCTTAAGCGATGCAAACAATATTTCACCTCTTCTGATCTGACTACAATTTATAGGGCGCTCATCCGCCCAAAGCTATAGTGCAACGCTCATATCTGCTCCGGTGCACCGATTACATATTTGGAACTACTCGACAGAATTCAAAAACGCGCGATATAACTTATTGGTGATCGAGACATCACGAAATCACTTGACTCTCTTAGTCATCGTCGCAATGTCTCCTGCCTTTCGCTGTTTTATCTGTATTTCTACCATAAGTGCTCAAACGAAAAAGCCAGTTGTGTTCCTCCTTTAGAAAGTGTCAACCACAACACCCACCATGCTAGGAATGCACATCAGTTAACCCTAAAGCGTATTCGGGCGTACAGTGAAATACAAAGAATCGTTCCTAAGCCTCTAACATGTTCTATCCTTCTTTCGCATTACAATTTACAAACATTCAAAACTAATGTGCATCGGTATCTCTTCTATCTCTCCAAGTTTCCTTCCGCCCGCGCTGTGTAACTATTTATATTATAAGGGCACACAAAAAAAAAACTTCCTCCCTACTGGAACGCGTGTAGGGTCCGCCGGTTTCGGATCACTTCTTAACAGACGCCAATGAAATGCTGGTGTTGTTGCATTTGTGTGATCCAAGAGTTGTATGTTGAACTCTTTTTCCGATTTCAACGCATGCATGGTGCTTTTATTGTTTTTTGTTTGATCATCCGTTTAATGTTAAAATCGTCTAGGTGTAATTTGTCCCTTTAGTCGCCTTCTACCACAAGCGCTTTTCTTGGAAGCAGTGGTATTCTCAGCCTGTCCCGGCACGGGTAAAGAGTATTTCGACATAAAAGCACACAAAATCTTAAAAAAATCGAAAACTCGTTGGTTGTCTTTGGAAGCAGCAGTGCAACGAGTTATTAAATAAAATAAAAAACAGGTTCAACCTACATTGTTTGACTTGCTCCCTAAATACAATTTATTTATAATATCAATCCCAGCCCTCATGCTTTCACGTCATTTTGAGCTCTATGAAATTGTATTTTAACAATGTCTTAACATTGATTTAAAGTTAATAAATTTAGACTTGAGAAACTTTATCAAATTGATTTTTCTGAAATTTCGATTTGTAAATAGTATTGAATGATGTGTACCTTTGCCATAAAGCTAAAATAATGGTGCTTAATGGTGAATTGGATGATTCGGAGATTAGGGACATCAGGCACCATTGTAATTCATTGTCAAGAAATGAACATCATTCTGTGTAAGCAAATTCTTAACTTAACTTATTTTGAAGATCCCGTGCTAAGCGCTGTTTTAAACTCTTCCTTTTTGGAGGGAAAGTCTTCTAAAACTAATCCAACTTTTCCCGAATCTAGTTAAAGACGAGAACATAGAAATCCTAGAACGACACCGAGGGAGAAAGTCTTGAAGTTTTTCGGAATAAAGTCTTCAGTCTAAAAACTCTTTGGGGGAACTATGTACTCTCATTTAAAATACTCTAACAGCTTCCCCATAGTAGTGCAACAACCGGAAGGGGTTAATAATGCAGGTGGAAACGAATAAAAAGTTAGCACTGTTAATTCACTGATGCTTGTAAACCGAATTGTTTCTTTATATGGTTTTGAGCACCGCCAAAAGATGTAGTATTGCTAAATCGGTTTCCCTGAAAAATAGAAAGATGATAAATTCTTTGTCTCTAAGCCGACGCGGAGAAGCACGACAGTCAACAGACAGCTCAACATTTTATATATAAAAAAAGCAAACCGTAGCATGCCTGCTGTGGGTCAGCGTTTCCGAGGCACAAAAATATTTTTATGGGAGGCATGAGTCTATTAGTCGCATGAGCCTATTAGTCGCATGAGCAGAATCTATAATCTAAACGATCATGTGATTGACTTGCATGTTAGTAAAATTAAGCTAAAAGATATTTTGCGTAATAATGCTTTAATGTCTTAAATTGTTTGCATTATTTTGTGTTTGTGTTAATATTTTAAAGGTACATAATTATTGTATTTTTAATTGTTTTGTCCTTACTAACACCTGCACTAAATGATGAGCCTGTGAGAGCACTTTTAGTGCCGGCAATTTCTGCTCGTGATAGTTGCTTGCTTTAAGTACTCCACGACACAGAGCTGATAGTGTATTAAAAAAAAATATTAAGTGCTACCAGAGGCAAAAGCTTCAGGACTATTAGCCTTTCATCATTTCTGTTAAAGGGCCTTAAAAAATTGATTGATGTGCGATGAGAGTATTCTAACGTCGCTGGCTAGCACGCTTATCAAAAAGGTAAGTCAACCGAGACGGCACTGATGGATCTTGCGGCCAGAGTTACGCAGGGCACTCAACTGCAGATCTATGCTCTTGCTGTCTTCATGAATATTGAGTGTGCCTTTGACAACCCCACTTTTTGCAGAATTGAGTCTGCCTTAGCATTGAAGGGTGTCGATTCTAAAACTGTGGAATGGATCCTGGAGATGTTTAATAGCAAAGAAGTTGCAGCCGTTGTGGGCTGTTGGGTCAGATCAGTGCGCGCTGTTAACGGCTTTGGTGGTTTGCTTTGCTGAGAAGACTTTAAAGAGAAGGGTACCCTGTTATTGGGTACGCTGACGATGTATGTATCATTGTCAGCGGCAATAACTTACCAACTCCTTGCGAGCGTATGGAATCAGCGCTCAACATAGTTGGGAGTTGGTGGCGTGAGCATGACCTGTCAGTTAACCCCACGAAAATCAAGATGTGTGGTGGCTTAATTTCCAGGACACTCAACTAAAGTTATAAAGTAAGGTTAAGTATCTGTGTATTGTTTTAGATCCAAACTTAACTTTTCGGAGAATTTAGTTGCTACAATTTTGAAGGTCACTAACATTCTCTGGCAGTGCCGTAGGATGTTCAGCAGAACCTCGGGACTTGATTGGATCACTGGATATACACGTGCATTGTTAGGCCATATACCTTACGTATCTAGAGCTCACATCCTCAAACGTCACCTGACCAGCTACGGCACCTTGCGTGCTTGTGCATTACAGGTGTGATGAGAGGAACTCCACTGCTGCTAAGTTCTGTTCTATTTCCCTCCTTTGCAGTTCCTTGCTGAGAGTGAAGCCAGCAAATGTCTATACCTCATGTGTGTAGTATCGCGGAATCACAGGTGCTAGGTACAGAGCTCTCTATTACAGCCTACCTGGCCATCGCGGAGGCTGTGTGCTCAAAGCAAATCTTTGAGCGCCGTTTTCGAGTCTTCCTTCCTTAACGACAGGAATGGAATAGTGAGTGGTTTAATTACTTTATACCGGGTGATGTCATCATTTATTCGGATGGGTCAATCATTGACGGTCACCCAGGAGCCGTTGTTTACTCTATAGACTGTCGGAATATTTTATATGCAACCTTGGGTAAACCAACAACTGTTTTTCAGGCGGAAATCTTTGCGATTACTCCCGATAATATCATGAAAAGGGTAAAAGGTTCAACATACTACTTCTGCTCAGATAGCCAAGCCGCTATTAAAGCGGCACTGTCACCTCAAAAATTGTTGAGGAAACCACGGATAAGTTGAACACGTTGGGAAGGTGTAACACTTACCTGGGTTCCTTGGGCCCACTGATATCTACACAACAAAACAGATCTATCCTTCTATTCTTTCAAGCACCTAAAAACAGGCATTGAATCATATCCCTGCTTGCAGCAACAAACAAAATGCCTGCGTTGTGGTTGGAAAAGTGAGTTGATTTAAAAAATCTGTTATTATTTTGGTCAAAGTAGGAGAGTACCATTTACACGTTCGTGGCACACTGCCACTTTACTGAGAAAGTGTCATAGTGGCACGATTGTGGCACAAAAAGCTGTGGGTTCATTAAATTCCTACCTAAATGCGCACAGGTCAAGCTAATGATAGAAGCATAATAAAATGTTCATAGGTATAGTCAATTCATACCCCCAAATGAGGTGCCTTCTTTTGTTAATCTATTTTTGACGATTAAGCAAGTTTGGTGGGCACATTGATGCGGTGCTGTGGTAGGTAAAATTTCAACGGACCGAAATACCCAAAATCAAATAAGAATTCATTTGAGTCTCTCTTTCAATTTCATCAACGTAAGAGAAATCTGCAAAGCGATAGCCTCGCCATATCGCCAGCGCTATGCCATTTATCCAGTTAGCCAAAGATTTTCTGTATATCGAATAGGTTCGACGTTCGAATTCGAGAAATCCACCACTCTTTGTTTGCATCTGATCACTAATCAGCTCAAATCGACTAATTGAATTCACCTCACTCAAAAAAATAAGACACTCAATCTTCAACCCAAGGAAATACAACTAATCCACTCAGATGAAAAAATCACTTGCGATTATTACTGCAATTTCAAATTAGAAATTCACTTTCAAAACGATTTACAATTACAATACTAGACTAGTTAGACGAGACGGCTACGGTAAGGGTAACAGTAGTTTGCAAGTTTATTAAATGTTAATATATTTACCAGAGTATCTTTTCCAATAAGAAACACACACATGACTTAATGCAAATGTAGTGCATATGGATGTGTGTAGTCAGCTTAGGCCTGTGTTGTTGAGTCAGATAGGGCGATGGGAATGGTACATGGGAAATACATTGGGTTGGATTGGAAGGGATAAGCATTGGAGTTGGGGAGCAAAATTTTACCAAACTCGTTTCTCAAACTTTACTCTGTTTTGGTTTTTTGGATAACTTAAAAAAAAAACTAAATTAAGATCCATACATAGATAGATATAGGTATGTGTATATAAATTGTATATACTTACCTAGATCAAAGTGAAAGAAGAAAATGAAAAGAGGGGGAAGAACAACAAGCTGGTTGCTGCAAGCATGCCGGATACGCGACTGCTGATGCTGAGGCGATGGATCGAGATGATAGTGAGGATGATTATGACAAGGCAATAAGCTCCATCGATGATCGATCATCAGGTACACAAGTTGGTGGTGTCGTCTGTTTTACTTATTTACCTTTTTGGTGACTGTGCAGTAATGCCATTTTGAGGCCCTTTTTTATTGATTTTCTGCAATTTTCAATATGTGCGAGCGATAAAGTTACATCTCAGCCGTTAAAGGGATTTTCTTTCTTCGTTACAAGTTACATATTAGGTGCGTTTTTTGAAAAATGTATCTATAGGAGTGCTCGAATTGGTGAGAGTGCGATAACTCAGGCGACAAAGTTTAACGACAGATTTGTGCAGAACAGTTATTTACAAGCATTTTTTACTATTGGAGGGGGTGTCTATCTCGCCCCATTTGTGCGGGAGGGGCGATTTTCTAAAAAAAAAAACACTTCAAATGGAAAAAATATTTAAAAATAACGGTAATACTTAAAATTAAGTACATATATGTATTGCACATTTTTTAAAGATAAAAGTCGGTTCTATCATCTTGTTTTTAAATCAAGTAATTTCAATGAATACCTAGTTTTTAAAAAAAAAAAATTTCAAACTTTTTTAAATCCAGATTCCTTAAATGCAAAAGAAACTTTGCATACACCCAACCTCGCACCTATCCCAAATCCAACAGTGTGCCCAAGCAGGGGGGTTGCATGCTGCCCCCCATACATAACCTCACTGTTTATAAGCCGTACCGTAATGCTTGCATTCTAACGCCAAATAACTTACTTATTAGAAGGATATTATTATTTATTCATTGACGTCAAGGAAAGAAAGTCCATAAATAAAAATTTTATAAAAATTAGGTTTGGTAATTTTCAATTTTCTCGAAACTAGTAGACTTTAAACCATCTAATTTTCAGTATTCGACTAATAACAGGCAAAAAATTGTAAAAACAATTTAGTATGTAGTCTCACAATTTGGAATAAAGATAATATGTATAAACTTGTTTTTTTCTTTTTTTTCCGAAATTTTGAGTTTGAAATTAGTTTTTTTTTTAAAATTATTAATGGAAATCACTTGATTTAAAAACAGTATGATAGAACCGACTTTTAGCTTTAAAAAATGTGCAATACTTAATTGTAAGTATTACCGTTATTTTTAAATATTTTTCCCCATTTGAAGTGTTTTTTTTTTTAGAAAATCGCCCCTCCCGCCCAAATGGGGCGAGATAGACCCTCCTTTCCCTCCCATAGTAAAAAAATGCTTATATCTAACTGTTCTACACAAAACCGTTATTTTTTCTTGTCTATGTGCAAGATGTGCAAATTCACAGGGCGCCAAATTCCGGGGCGCATTGCTAGGAGTAAGACAAATTAATTTTACCTAGCGCGGATACTGCCATTTGCATTTAAAACAAAAAACTTTTTCAAACAAGCCCAAAATAGCGACATCCATTACACCTGTGCTGAATTTTTGCACATTAACTCACATCACTTGCAATATTGCAAGGAGAATCTAACTCAAAATAGGGCGCTTTCTGTAAATCTTGCACAGGGCGCTTGTTTGGCTGGAGCCGATCCTGCTTTGGATACATACAAGCCTTGTTTCGGTGCTAGTGTACTTTAAAAGAGTGCGATTTGGATTATTATTAAAGGAAGGATGCAAATCCAAACGTATTTTTTGAAAAATTTTTGAACATCATAAAATCCTTTGTGTTTGACAGCAAGGAAAAGAACGGATGCTTATTTTTGCCATATTTTTTCTTTAATTTTCTTCGCATAATTTTCTTTAAGATGAGGATTTTTTTTTGTTTAATCGACGAACACATCCACTATCTCTGCATAACAATCGGAATATTTTTGCTCCCAACTTATTTTACCGCCATCTAGTCGCTTCATGGCATCAACACTCTATGTTCACTTCGTCTCAGTCCTCGACTGCTGACCTCTTTATCTTCAGCACTCCTTTTTGTTATTGTTTACGTGTAAAATTATGCTGAGCTGGGTATACACTTAGCACCGAAACACGGCTACAATAATTTGTGTTGCAAACAAAAATGCATGACTGCTGGCTATAATTCTTGTTATCGGTCTTATGAGCAACAGTTGCATTTCTCAAAGAAAAGCGGCTGTTATAAATATTTTCAGAATGCTAAGTGAATCTTTAGCGACAAAATATCTATTGATAAAGCAGCTATGAAACAGTAGAAGAACCGCGTTAAATATGTAAATATGTACCTACATTGTAGGTACTTCAAAAAAAAAAAATTAAATCGAAATGGTTATACTTTACACAAAACCAAATTATCTTAAAAATTTAAAAAAATTAAATCCACATAGAGCCAGTGCCGGTGACAGTGCTGAAAAAAAAAATCGAAACAAAAGCGAAAAAAAGCAACAGCAGCGTAGGGTATCCCTCCGTCCCCCATCCCACTTCATCGTTGTTGCTCTTTCTTGACTATTGCATGTGTCGTTCGATTATCGTTTGTGCACTTGCAATGCTTGGGTAAAGGCAGCATCGGGCGAATAGCGGGTCGTGAGTTGTTGATTTTGTTGGTGAACCAAAACAAATTACCGTACGGGCATAACACCTGCGGTAAATTGTTTTGGAAATCTAACGTATGTTATCAATTCACGGCTTATGCTTAGTTAGCGTCGGAGTTGTGTTTGTATTTTATAATGTGTAAGAATTACGTAGTGGATGTCAGCAACATTCGTGGGTTGAGGAAACTTTTTTTTTCATTATACGCCCATGTTTTTCACAACAAACCAGCTGTTTTCGCACTTAGTGAAACCCAGGTTAGCGTTGGCTCTAATTTAACAGAGTTTAGTTTACCTGGGTACAACTTAGTGCCATTATTCTTTCCACATCGCGGTATCGCCGTTTATATACGTAGTGACGTAGCCTACCTACTTCAGCCCCAGTATGGTCAGTGTTCCAACCCGGAATTTAATTTCATTTGGTTCAAATTTCACGTCCGTAGGCAATTAATCCACTACTGTTTTATTTACAGAAGCCCCAACTTGGACAGACATTCAACTTATAATGAGTTTGATGCCCTGTCCGATTCCATTACAAGAATTGTGACCCTTCATCCTCGTTCTGAAATCGTTATTGCGGGCGATTTTAATATACACAATTCAAGCTGTCTTCGACAATCTGGTCAGACAACACCCGAAGGAAGGTACGTCGAGATCTTTGTTGAGGTAAATAACCTGACTCAGCTCACTTACAAAGCCGACACGAATACCGGACATTAGCAGCCAAACTGCCAACACTTTGGACTTCTTTCTTACCTCTCACCCCGATAAATACGCTTTGAACGTATTATCGCCTAGGTTCGTCAGACCATTGTATCATATCAGCGAATTTCTCGTACTCCAACCACATAGTTAAAGAACAAACTCCTAAAAGAACCGTATGGCAATACGAGAAAGCCAATTGGGAAAAACTAAACGGTTTCTTGAAGAGTTTTAACTGGTCGCTGTACTTCCTCGACAGCAACGTGGATGCTGCTGCTAATATGATCACAAACATAATTCACCTGGGCATGAAGTCTTTTATCCCTAACAGGATAGAAAGTATCAAACCCAAGTTTAACGCGTGGTGTGACTCGAGCTGTAAAGAGGCTATCAGGTTAAAAGAGGTAAGTTTTCGGCTATTCAAAGCCAACCCATCTGAGGAAAGCCGTAAAAAATTTAAATGAGCCAGAAATGACTGCAATGCCGACATTAATCGTGTCAAATTCTCCTATGACCAAAAGTTGAGGCAAAAAATACTACAAAGTCCCACTGGTAGTAAAAACTTTTGGTCATTTGTTAAAAACATCAAGAATTCGACCTCATAATCTGTCCCGATACTCATTCACAATGACATTCCAGCTGTCAATTCTATAGATAAGGCCAATCTGCTTGCTGCTCACTCTGTAGTTAGCTCAACGCTCCCAGATTGTGCTTTGTCTCCCCCTGTACTCGAGCGTGTAGAATTCTCAATGGGACCAATCCACTTTCGCACTCGTACTGTGGCTAGAGTACTTCAAGATCTTGACGTTCACAAATCCGCTGGTCCAGATGGTATTTCCCCTATCGTTCTGAAGAGGTGTTCTTCCTCGCTGGCAAAACCATTGCGTAAGCTTTTCCTTCTGTCCTATTCTTCAGGACACTTCCCGGGAAGATGGAAAACAGCATTTGTCCAGCCTGTACCAAAAAAAGGCGAATCTTCTTCTCCCTCCTCCTACCGACCAATTGCACTTACGTCCCTTCTTTCTAAGTTCATGGAAACGCTGATAAACCGTCAGCTAATGAAATATCTTGAATCGCGAAAACTTCTTAATGACCGACAGTATGGTTTTCGCAGCAACAGGTCCACTGGTGATTTGATGACATATCTAACCGAAAAGTGGAACCAATTTCTTCATCAAGGTGGTGAAAGTAAGATTCTTGCGCTTGATATTTCAAAGGCATTTGACAGAGTTTGGCATCAAGCTCTCTTGCCGAAAATGCGTGCATTTGGAATCGATGATACTCTTCTTCAATGGATTAGAAACTACCTTTCGAACCGTTCAATTCAAGTTGTTTTGGACGGTTTCAAGTCTGCAACTCACCAAATAAATGCTGGTGTCCCCCAAGGCTCTGTCCCCGACTCTCTTTCTCATTTTTATAAATGATCTCCTATCTGTTACTTTTAATCCAATCCATTCCTTTGCTGATGACAGTACCCTCAGCTTCTCATATTCGTTTCTTGGGTCACTCCCCTCATCTTCGGGTATGGAACTGGAACGGCAACGTATGTTAAGCTCATTAAATTCTGATCTTAACAGCATAACTCAGTGGGGTAAAACCAATAGAGTGCAATTTAATGCTTTCAAAACTCAATGCTGTCTCCTGTCATTAAAGCAAAACCCACACACACTGCCATTATCTATGAATGGCACTTACATCGCTGAAACCGAAAGACTTTCCATTCTCAGTATGTGGGTTAATGACAACCTTCGTTGGAATGACCACATATTCGATGTCGCCAAGAACGCCGCGAAATGTCTAGGCTTCCTTAAGCGGTGTAAGAAATATTTCACCCCTTCTGATCTGGCTACAATTTATAAGGCGTTTATTCGCCTGAAACTCGAGTACAACGCTCATATCTGGTCCGGTGCACCAATAACTTATTTGGAGCTACTTGACAGGATCCAAAAACGCGCGATAAAACTCATTGGCGACCGAGACATCGCGAGATCGATTGACTCTCTTAGTCATCGCCGTAATGTCTCCTGCCTTTCGTTATTTTATCGTTACTTCCACCATAAGTGCTCAAACGAAATAGCCACTTGCATTCCTCCACTTGAACATTTCAACCGCAATACCCGCCATGCAAGGAATGCTCATCAGTTCACCCTCAAGCCTGTGTTCGGGCGTACAGTGAAGTTCAAAGAATCTTTCCTCAGCCGTACAATACGAATGTGGAATGCTCTTCACCGCTCCATTTTTCCTACACATTATACATAACCTACAAACATTCAACACCAACGTGCATCGGCATCTCTCCTCTTCTTCTCACCCTAATTTCCTTAACGCCCGCGCTGTGTAGCTAATACATTTTAAGGGTCCCAACAAATCCCTTTAGTGCGCGCTTATTATAAAAAAAAAAAAAATTATCTCTATTTAGTTTTTTTCTCGTTGGGGGAAATTCATATTTTTCTACCTGATTTTTGTTCACTTTTAATGAAACTATTTATTGTTTAGTGGAGTGTCATTTGTGAAGTTTGATTACCAGCTTCATAAGGCAGAGCAAGAAAAGGCAATAAAATGATGCTGTAATGTGCCGAATTAAAATTTGTATGCATTAAATGCTGAGCATATTTTTATTATTGTTTGTTATATATTAAATATTTATTTGGTTTAAGTTGTTTGTCTCATTTTTCCTAGGGTAGGGGAGGGTGAATTGGCGTCCGATCGAACATTCGGCTAAAATTTCAACCTTCGGCAAAACATTCGGCTTTGCCGAAAAACCGCCGAAGATTTAGCCGAAGCTGAATATTAAGTTTACCTACCATTTTTCACAGAAATAAAATTATCACACACAAAAAAATTACTGGAGTAGCTTTCGAGCCAGTTCATGTTTTTCTCGTTGCTGTAGTAGGTAGAAGTAAAATTCCAAGCTACTGTATTTCTTTTTGTTCTTTACTAAAACGGTTTGAATTGGCAGTTCTTCGCAGGCAGTCAAAAGTATAGATTCCATGATATTCGGCTTCGGTAAAAAAATGCATCTTCGGTCGGACTCCTGTATCTGTTTCTGTAACTCAGGTTTTTCGTTGGTAATGTTTTAGACGTCAGACCGGGAAGGGGCCAAAGACGAATGGGAAACAATTCAAGTCCTTAGCCAGAACCGGGAGTCCTGAACTTGAAGATTTTGTGCATTAAAAAAACAATCAACTCTAAATCCACAGATTTTCGACAAAGCCGTTTAGATTGTTTTTGTTTGTATTGAAACAAATTCGAATAGCACACAAGCGTATGTATGCCTTCCCTACATCGCGTCTATGCCGACGGAGCCTGCAAAAGCCCTTAGAATAATAGTTAAGATCGCTCAAGGAAAATGAATAAAATTATGTACGGAGAGTATGTTCGATTGATTACCTACTGTGGCGTCTAAAAATTATATTGGATTCTTGTAGAGGGATAAAAGGCAAGCATTATATTTTTTCATATATATTTCCCTCATATAAAAAAATATATAGAAACAACGGCAACACTTAAGAAAAATACTTTAACTTTTTCTAAAGCCTAAAACTGATAAAGGGTTTTAACTCCGTCTTCGGAGTCACTCCACTATCACGGAACTTCGTTGCTCCGCTTTTAGTATGTCCACTCGCCTAGCAGGCGCAAAAACAATTTCAAGGCATCAAACCATCTGGTTTTTAGCGCTCGACCAAAAATTGATAGGGTCAGTGAAAAATAAAAGCCAATTTAGTTTTTAATTTTACAACTTTGAGCAAAATTAGTAAGCAGTTTTTTTTTATTATCTTTTCCTAGTTTTGAGCTTAAAGTATCTATTCATTTCAATAACAATGCATAGAAATAACTTGATCCACTAGAAAGGAGATACTCTGAACTGCGCCAACTACAGAGGAATAAGTCTCCTGAATGTCGCTTATAAGATCTTGTCGGCTATATTGTGTGAACGCCTAAAACCTTTCGCCAACAACCTGATCGGGCCATATCGGTGTGGTTTTAGGCCAGGAAAGTCAACCATTGACCAAAATTTCACACTCCGACAGATCTTGGAAAAAACCCAGGAATTTCAGCTCGATACACACCATCTATCTATCGACTTTAAAGTCGCCTATGATAGCGTATATAGGGACGAATTATACAAAGCCATGTCAAGTTTTGGCATCCCCGCCAAAATCGTCCGTTTGTGCAGGATGACGATGGAGAAATCTCGCTGCTCCGTCAAAGTTGGCAAGTACACCACCGAGCCATTTGATGTCGAAAAAGGTTTGAGACAAGGCGACGCGCTATCACTATCATGCACTTTCTTTAACATCGTTCTTGAAGCAATTGTACGGAACTCACAAGCCAAAACCAGAGGTACAATTTTTCAAAAGTCCGTTCAACTACTTGCCTATGCTAAGGATCTTGACATTATTGGGAGAACGCGGCGAGCTGGCAGTGGCGCATCTGCAAGCATCGAAACGGAGGCGGCGAAGATGGGTCTGGCTGTTAATGAGAATGAAACGAAGTATATGCTGTCAACGAGAAAGGACTATCAACATCGGCAACTCGGACAAAACGTCACGATGGACAGATACAACTTCGAAGTAGTTAAAGACTTTGTCTACCTGGGCACCACTATCACTTCGCAAAATGACATCGGCGCAGAGATCAAGCGAAGAATCACTCTTGCCAATCGCTGTTTCTTCGGGCTTAGAAGGCATCTAAGAAGTAAAGCCCTGTCTCATAGAACCAAGGAGATATTGTATAAGACCTTAATCATCCCGGTCCTGCTGTATTGTGCAGAAGCATGGACCCTGTCAAAAGCGGATGAAAACCTTCTGGCTTGCTTTGAGAGAAAGATTCTTCGAGTGATATTCGGTCCAGTTTGTGACGATGGAGTGCGGAGAAGAAGATTCAACGACGAACTCTATACGGGCTATACAACGACACTGACCTGGTCAAAAAGCTAAAAATACAACGGCTGAGATGGCTGGGACACGTGGAGCGTATGGACAACAACGCACCAGCCCGACGAGTCTTCGAATCCACCCTTGAGGGTCAACGCAGCAGAGGAAGACCCCAGCTTAGGTGGAGCGCACAAGTGGAGAACAACCTCAACCAACTTGGTGTGCACAACTGGAGGTAGCTTGCGAGGGACCGAGCTGGTTGGAGGCCTTGTTGGTTGAGGCCGTGGTCCACCCTGGACTGTAAGCGCCACCAAAAGTAAAGTAAGTAAAAAGAAATAACTTGATTTAAAAATAATATAAAATAACAGATTTCTGGCTTTGGAAAAAGTTATAGTTTTTCGTTGTAAGTGTTTTTAAATATTTTGCTTTTCATCTTACATATTTTATGTCAATTTTTAGAAAATTTCCCCAAGACTTTTTCAAATTCACTCATTTGGCAAATGTAGGTAGGTTAGGTACCCTACATGTATATGTAATTCACTATCCTAAGCGAAAAATGGAAGCAAATAGGTATGGCGAATGTCAAATAATGTCATACGTTTTTCATTTTGCTATATACATATTCATAGACAAGGGTCTATAATTTTCGGGTATCTAATTGCCATCCACCTACCCAAGCATTTAACAAACAATTTATAAATTTGATAGGTACGCTGCAAGCTAACCATCAAGTAGGTAAATATCTACCTACCTACCCAAATAATCTGCATCTTTCTTTGCTAAATATGTAATCTGAACTATACAGAAAATTCGTTTATATGTATTTTATCTTCTTGGGCACTATAGGTATACGTTTGTAATTAATTTGACATTTTAATGGCATGAATAAACATGACAAAACCAGATGTTATATCTGTATCTACTTCACTTTTAATGGGTCCTTGCTAGTTAAAATTAACCTTCAAAATAATTTTATATTGAGTTGACATTTTAAAAGTTGATGCTATCTGACGTAAGGACATAAAACCTGCAATATTTTATTGATAAAAGATTTACATAATGTATCTGAAATACTACTGGGAATGTAAACGATTCTGTGATTAACATGAATACGTGTTAATCTCGGCGGATATTTGTACGTTCCGGTCTTGGCAAGGGTAAACCAGCAAATTGCTACTGATTTCTTAATTTGTGGTTGTTTTGGAACAGTTTTAATGGTCCATCAGAGACCTAGAACACATAAACGTTCCGATGAGTGTTTTTTATATTCACAAAAGTGTCAACAGAACAACATCCGGGCAACTTTCATTTTTTCATTGTCTTTCAAGGTGATAGCTCTGCGTGAGAATCTTATAAGCATTTGAAGGGTTTACATTTACAACACCAAAATTGGGGTTTTCTTTGCGCCTCGGCCTTCAACCAGCCGCTACAAACTGAGACAGAATTCTAGTCAGAAATAACGGCAAAGTATTTAGAAGTTGTGCAAGATTCGGAAGATTCAATCGACAACGAAGGGAGTCACATTCCTGGTAACACAGTGCGGCATGATCATCCACTACCCTGATCGATTGGTCAACGTAAATGACCACTTTAACACCGGCGAGTTAACCCATTACAATAAAATATGAATAAAGAGGCAATTATGTGAAGTGGGGTATTTTTTGCGAAGCTTGACCAGGGGTTGGCTGCTAAAACTCTTCATGTTTTCTTTACTTACTCAATGAGTATAGCTAGCTGAGTCGCTCCTAGACATAGAGGGAGACTTCAATAACATCGAAGCTTACGCAATTTTGCGCTGCCTTAGAAGGGCCCACGTCAATATGGATCCTAGTTATGGACGAACTTTTAAAGACACTAGAACGGGAAGGCTTCATCTTGAGCGTATACGCGCCGCCGATGTAGCAATCCTGGTCCCGGGCAAATTCATCCCAGTCCTCAGTGAGCGACTCAGCTACGCACTCCTACTGGTCAGCAAATGGGTTGCGGAAAAAGGGCACGGAGTATACCCAACCAAGATAGAAATCCTGCTGTTCAAAAGGAAAAGGGCAATACCGGCCTTTGAACTACCAAGGATGAATGGAGTGTACCTGCAAGTATCCAGCAAGATACTTGGGGGTTATACTAGATTCCAAACTCAACTGGAAGGAAAACATAGAAGATCGGGTGAAAAAGGCATACGTGACACTATATGCCTGTAGAAGGACATTCGGCAATACAAACCACATGTGGTACACTGGCTGTACACAGCGGTGGTAAGACCCATTTTAACATATGGCGCAGCTGTATGGTGGAAGGCTGCCGAGAAGAAATGCCATCTCTCAAGCCTTACTCAAATTCAAAGTACGGCTTGCATTGGGATAACAGGGTCACTAAGAACCACACCCACTGCAGGCATGGTGGTAATATATAGCATAGCGGTTAAACGAGTCGGGACTGTGGTCTTTCAGGCCCTACGGACACGCATCCGTCGAGGAAAGATGGAGGGCTTCGAAAGAAACAAAATCCACTGAAATCCACAGGCAGAGACAGCTGCGATCACTGAGGCTGCCAAGGAGGTGAAGAAGCGCAAACTGGCTGACAAGCAGATCACCACATACTCTGACAGCCAAGCGGCCATAGTGGCCATGGAGTCAGTAGTTGTCAAATCAAGGGCGGAATTACAGTGCAGAAAACGGTGCCGTGACATAACCCCAAGCGTCATAAGCCCAAATCTCGAAATTTGGCCGTATGTCGCATTGTGAAAGTGACATAGGCCAAATTTTAGCATTTGGTATTATGACACCTTGAAAAAGCGTCATAAGGCCAATTTTGACACTTTCACTTGGTGCTGTTTTCAACAATTTGCCCTTGCACCTACTTCAAATCAAACAGTGACCCCAAGCAGGGGGGTTGCAGGGGGGCAGCATGGCCCCCCATATACATTGCACTGTTTATGGAATTAGTTACGAAATCGCAAGTAGATTCCATAAACAGGTAATGCATATGGAGGGCATGCTGCCCCCTGCAACCCCCCGCTTGGGGTCACTGTTTGATTTGGAGCATGTGCGAGGTACGGTTTTGAAAATTTGGCTTTATGTCACTTTCCGGATTTGGCTTTATGACGCTTTGTGAAAGTGACATAATACCATATGCTAAAATTTGGCCTTATGTCACTTTCACAATGCGACATAAGGCCAAATTTCGAGATTTGGGCTTATGACGCTTGGGGTTATGTCACGGCACCGCAGAAAACACATAGAAGAGATATCAATCGCCAACTCGGTGATCCTATGCTGGGTACCAGGGCACAAGGACATCTCGGGCAACGAAGAAGCTGACAAGCTGGCAAGATGCGGATCGGAGATGGATGCATCTCTGGCTCTGAAATCTATAGAAACTCCACTCAGTGCACTGACACGGAAAATCGACGTTGAATCCATGAGTAGAACACACCTACGTTGGACCAGCCTCGAAACATGCAGACCCTCGAGGGAGCTTTGGCCAGCGGTAAACAAAAGGAAATCTAAGGTCATAATCGGGCTGAACCGCAAAGACATACGCACATGTCCTCACAGGACACTGCGTAGTGGGCCTACACGCGGAGCGGCTGGGCATAGTGCAGAACGATTACTGCAGGAGCTCTAGAAATGTCGAAGAGACAGAATCTATTCGTCAGCTACTATGTGAATGCCCTGTCCTTAGAACAAAAAAATTGAAGATTCTTGGCAGCTACTTCTTTGAGGAGCTGGAGGATCTGATTGATATTGAGCTGAGGAAACTCCTGAGACTGAGCTGTGTAACAGCGGCATACTTCTTGTTTCTTTGCAGGTTCTCAAAATTTTGGAAATTCAAACAATGGACACAATGGACAAAAATATTTGGTCTAAGTGAGTCGTGACACCAGTCACAAGGGCATTCATTTACCTACCTACCTAAGTGTCTGAGTCCCTGAGTCCCTGAGAAGCCTGTCATCCCTTGCGATCCCGGGCATCCTGCTGCTAATTGACCAGACCAAGAGTTATGGTATACGCGATTGCATTATAGTCGTTCGATGGTTTGATAACATAATTGAAATTTTTTTCACGACATATTTCAAAGCCTGAGGCTGAGGTCAAGCTAAAAACAGACATTTACAAATACTATCTTCAAGTTAGATCGTAGACTTGGTATCTTAAAAAGATGACCTCATATTATCACTCGTTTTTCCCGAGAACTTAAGAATAAAATACATTTTCCGAGACGGGCTCATGTTTTACGATCTCAAGAGATTGATCTCATTTCACACTCGGTGTGTGGTTGCTTCGATGTTTAAAAAGATGGCAAAACGGATATTGAAAAGAGGGTTTCCTTGAAATAAGAAGGCTTAGGTCACATGTTCAGCTTTCGAGAATGAGATAGCTAAATTTCAGAAAATAGTCAGAAGGTACAGGTCAAGTTTATGAAATTAGAAGCTGTTAAATGATGAAGAGTTTTGTTGATTTTATCGATTTATTAAATTGATGAGTGATAAATATATTTTTTGGGGGATTGGACTTTAATTTTAGCGTTCATATTGTTCACTTTTGTATTGATGGTTTTTTGCTTATCTGGAAACAAATTGTTTTTTTTAAGCAGCCTTGGGTTTCAGTACAACATGACCTCCTTTTAAATTGCGAAATGTTCATTTATTTCAATTCGCTCAATGACTCTTTTACTCAACATTTTCTTTTTTAACTTGCGGACGACATTTTTGCTGCTCAGACAAACATATTTATCAATGAGAAAGCTTTAAGCCAATCTAACAAGAGTATTTTGCACGTTAAACTGGGTCCGAGCTCAGTTCTATTGACTTTATCTCACTATGTGGGTTCAAGCTTGTTAGCTGAGATTTTGAGATATTGCATACTACCAGATTCATCTATATTATCAAAGAAACAATTACTTACTTGTATCAAATCATTGATTTTCATTGGGTTTCGAAGACATCTCAGCTGTGTGGATATTAAAGCATTGAAACAATAGCAGTAATATTCTGCAGAAAAACATCAGTATGTATTGTACTTGAATTTTTAAGCATATTAAAACTTGTCCTCTTTTTCATCATGAAAAATATGGTCACCGAATTTATAAGTGATGATATGATGATTAAAACTATAAAAAGGTGGATGCATCAAATTTCTACTTTATCTGCCACTTCAAACCATAGGCTGAGACTGACAAATATGAATACGTGCAGATTCCGCGGCAGCTTAAGCTGAGGGTGGCAGAACGCACACCTAAATGCGTTTTATGCGAGTGAGGGAATATCCCGAAAAAACAGTAAATTCGTAAAAAATATTTCTTACTACTACGTGGGCGCAGTGGGAGCGGAGGTAAATGTGTTGGACTACTAATCTAAAGGTCTTAGGTTTGAATCCCGCTGGGGCCAAGTAACATCTAAAAAAAAATCCACTGCCACATATCCTGCGAACGCCTGACAAACATGCAAGAGTATCACTTGCCATGAGATGCTTCTCGAATTAGCTGTTCGGATTGGGTTTAAATTGTGGGTCCCTTCCATTTCGCACAAGCAGAATGGTTAAAGAAGCTAGGATTAAGGCCATGTATGCAAGGCCGTAGCTGGGGGGGGGGGGGGGGGGGGGGGGCACAGGGGTTTGACCGCCCCCCGCGGATTTTTTTAAAAATGCATTTGTAAATCATACTTTTCCGCATCAAATCATAAAATTTGTACTCAAATAATTATTGATTATGTTAAAAATTACTGATTTTAGTTTTAGGCTATGAAAGGCAGTTTTAACGGAGTTCAACCTGTAGTACGCGAGTCTCATCCAGAAGCCTTATACGTGCATTGTAGCGCACACTCTCTAAACCTGGCATTAGGGCATTCTTGTCAAATTCAGCCTATTCGCAACACTATTGGTACCAAAAAATCCGTTGGAATTTTTTTTAAATTATCGGCAAAGCGCACACATTTGTTGCAGGAAATGATTAAACAATATTATCCTCAAAATAAATGGAAAAATTTAACAACAATGTGTGAAACATGCTGGGTGGAAAACCATAATGGGTTGATGAGGTTTAAGGAAATTTTTGAAGCGATAATTGATGCTTTGGAAGAGTTGTTTGTAAGATCTTACAATCCCCTTCATGCGACTTATTGTCTGGATTGGAACATGTGGAATTAATAACAAATACATTCCAAGAAATATCATTCCGGAATTCAAAACAATTTTTCAGACTGCACAAAACTTAGTGAATGAAAAACTTAAAATTTCACGAATTGTGTCAAGGCAGCAGCACAGACAAAACATGAGCACAACAGATCCTGAAACCTATTTTAGCATAAGTATAATGATTTCTCTTTTAGATGACTTTTTAAGTCAGCTTAAAATGAGATTTGAAAACCATAAGTCCATACTTTCCTCTTTGTGCATTTTGATTCCATCGATCCTCGAAAACTTCAAATTTTATAAATGTTTCTTGGATTCGGATACTTTAAAAGCTGAATTTACGCTATGGAAGACAATATGCCATACACAAAAAGATACAGAGCGTTCAAAGAGTGCAATAACAGCTCTTGGGAAATGCAATAAGGATCTGTTTCCTGACATCCACAAGCTTCTTAAAATTTTGGCGACACTACCGGCTTCAACATGTACACCGGAAACAACATTTTCGACAATGAAACGTCTAAAAACTTATCTAAAAAATTCTACTGTGGAGAAAAGATTACCAGGATTGGCGGTAATGTGAATTCATCAACAAATTGAGATTGACACTGGGAAGTTTAAATTAAATTTTATAAAAATGATTCCTATTTACATGTTATGTAATACTTTTTTGTAGAAATAAAATCTTAAAGAATGATGATATGTACCTACCTAATAAATAATAACTTAAAATTATATAAAAAAAAATATTGGAAAAGTCTTTTAGTTTTTCAAATTTTTTTGAGAGTTTTCTTGGAAAAACCAAGTATGCAATAGTATTTTATTAGCAATAGTCTACCTAGGAAATAAAATACTGAAAATCGTTAAAGCAGTTTTTTTAAACCGTTTTTTTTTTTAATTTTTGAAAAATATTTTGCAATTTTTTGAGTACATATTTCAATACAAGGAAATCTGTAGTTTTCACCTGAAAAAAAATCTGGAAAAATTCAATATACCCGTTCTCAGCATATTCAAAAAACCAACAAAGTTATGTATGAATTTGATCATAAAAACCTTCCTAAATTTTAAATTCAATTGAAATCGGTTTTGTTGTTAGCGAGAAATTCTGATGTTAAAAAATCGGTTCTATAGGTGGTACCGTTTTAAGATAAATCTCGCAACATCCATTCTTACCAAAAGATAGACTGTTTTATCTAAATCGTTAAAGCCGATTTTAGAAAAATTAAGTTTTAACAAACCGTTATATGACATATAACCATTGTTTTAGAGCTAAAATTCCAATTTCAATAACGCCTAGTGCGAGACTACTAAATAAACACTATGAACCAAGTTTGCAAATCGGCCCATCCGCTTAGGCTGCAGATCTGTAAACAGGCAGACGGACGAACAGAATTTTCCAACACATTTTTTTCTACTTTCCTATCTTTGTAATGTCATGTTTAATTGTTATCTCAATTTTGTTTGCACCAATCCATAAAGTGGTTTATATGTATATACGAGTAGTACCTATAGTACCATAATCCCAATTAAAAATCGGCTAAAATGGGCTGTATTAATTTTATTTATTACATCTAGCTAACATTCAGAAAGGTACACACTGATTGGTGTATGGAAAAAATACAACCCCCAAATAATTGTCTGGCTACGGCCTTGCCTGTATGGGCTGTTCATACAAGGTGGCGCAAAAGTCATCTTCCTAACGGAAGAAGCATAATTTTTGCAAATGGCGGCAAATGTAAATTCTACTTTGATATTTGTGAAGTTAACTGATACAGAAAAAACTTAAGACACCAATTAACATAATCCAAAAGCAGAACCAAAGTTTTTCATTCATAAAAAAAATTACAGCGAAAGAACATCGGGTGACAACTTTTGCGCCACCTTGTAGATACCCAATATTTATTTATTTGAGTGAATAATAAGTTAACATAAATTACTAAATCTACTAACACTAGCGCAATTCGACTTTTTTTGCAAAAAAAAACAATAAGTTTTTCTTTGAAAACTCCATACTTTATCGTTAAGTAGGTATTGGAGCAAAATTGTCGTCGGATAAAGTACACTTTAAGGATTTCAGTTCAAATCAGCCCAGGGCAAAGTAGGTACACCTAGTTGTTTTTACACTGACCCAACTCTTGCGAACGTCTGATAAACATCCAAGTGTATCAATTGTCATGATAAGCTTATCAAATTTCGGACTCAGCTTAAAATTGTAGGACCTTTCCACTTCACACACGCGTATAGTCGGAGAAAATAGTTTTTAGAACCTATATGGGACGTTAATGCTATTTTGATAAGTACCTAGGTAGTACCTAGGTAATTAAGTCAAAATTAGTGATTTGATAACTATGTTCATATAAGTGAACATTAATCCCACTTTATATACCCAGGTGAAGGTACGTTAAAAAGTGTTTATTGTTAAATAAAAAAGTTATAACCTACTTTAAAAGTTAGTGTGTAGGTAAGTTCTTACTTCAGTTAACACACGGCGACTATAATTTTCCGACATTAGTTTCAGGACTCAGTAACACTTTCTTCTTTCTTTCTTTTTTCCATCATATAGATAGGTATGTATCTATTCCTTACTTTTTTCTTTCACTTTAACGACAATGATGATCTGGACTAAAGGGATCATAATCTTCCCACTTAACTGCATCCCTACTGGTCTACATGTGGGGTTCGCCGGTTCGACCTCAAAAATTAACGGTAGGCCTCCCGATTTTTAATCACTTCGCCACTGAGGCCAATCAAATGCTGGTGTTGCTACATTCGTATGATCCAGGAGTTTTAATGTCTGCCTCTCTTCTTCTCGATTGTGTAAAAACGTTGATTGATATTTCCTTTTTGACAGGATCCCTCCTTTGAGCATGACAGTATCAACTGAGCCGGTCGCACTCCATTTTCTTCGAGGTATTCGATCAATCTTTGTTACTCCTGGTGTCATGGGAAGCATCTTCATCTATGCTGCCGTTAATTTGCCCTCAAACATTGTGAACCGTAGGTATGTGAGCGCTCGACCACAACTGCGACTGAGACCCTTCCTTTCAGTTAGGTATCTATCATTTTTCGGTCACGGAAGATTTCTGGGTTTTCCTGCCACCTCATCCACCCTACCCTTACGCGATGCTTAATGCCGTCATCAAATAGGTACCTACCTACTTAACGAAACAGGCAAAAGGAAAGTGAACGAGAAAATAGGTGACCGCCGACTTGAACCGTTACTCTACATATTTACCAATCAGGAAGGTATTTAGCTATGATTTGAAATAGCACGTCCCACTTAGTTTTCTTTCACATTAATAAAATTTTCATACTATTTAACCTGAAATGCCTAGGCATGTCTATGTACCTACCTATATTCAGATACGGATAGGTACATGTATGTACCTGTCATATAGATGCATATTTTTCGTACTTACCTAGGTAACCACTTTTAGGTAGGTAAGCAACATCGAATCATTTTACATAAATGCAGTAAATACTGTGGTCAAACTTTACATGCAAAATACATATAATAGGAACATACATAAATGTATATGAATAGAAAATCTAGTAGGTGAGGTAAAGATATGCCAAACGGATTGCATGCCTACAGATCTACTAAACCGAACTTTTTAAGTCTTTTTTGTGAGAACCAGTTTTACATGTTCACCAATTAAGTGTATGTTGTATCCAAACGAGTTTCAGCGATACAATATCGTCTTCGCAGTTCAGCATTGTACCAAACTAAAGTCGCCTTGACTGCTGAATCCCATCGTCTCTCCTATATGTACATTGTACATTCTTATGTAGGTAGGTACATAATGTATTTATTTTGGTTCAGTAAAACAAATATATTTCTACGTACATACCTACATATGTAAACAAAGCCATACGTACACAGGAGATAAACATTAATGTATCTACTTTGAATGGAAGGATCGTCTTCATCTTCATTACCATCAGCTTCGTCATTAAAACCATTTCCAAAGTCTGCGTATCAGTAAATACTTGTATCATGAATGAGTAAATACTGTGGTTCATCCACTTATTACTATCACTCTCAGTTTTCCGAGTAACATCGGATCACCCTCCTAACCTAATCTCACGCAATCATTTGATATCCATCTTGTCTTATGGTTATGGCTAGCTCCTGTCCTGCCTGGCTAGGTTTTGTTTTCTGTAGTGTGTGTGAATGTTTCGTTGTATGCGATTACGAGAATGTTCCAAATTCCAAATGCCGTCCCAATCACAATCACACTCGCAATTCGCAAAGCAACTTAATTCATTTTCCAATTGGAAAATCCATTCTCTTTTTCCAGAAAACTGTTGTGACGGCAAGGAAAAAACGCCAACTTACTAGAAAACTAAAAATGATGCAAACAGTGGCAATGGCAAGGCAACAAAGGCGATATACTCGTGTGTCGTGTTCGTGTCATACCCGTACGAACGTAGCTCTTAAACCCGCCAACTATTTGTACTCGTGCTCGTATACAGAAAACGGAAACGGAATAGAAATTTTCTCTCGCTTGAAACTCATAAAGTCATAACAGGCCCATTTCTTTCCATTTCTATCGCTACAGATACTTCTTGCTTTGATAAACCATGCCAGCCATACAAGCGCTATTTGTTCTGTGTTGTGTCATGTGTCGGCGTCGGGTCGTGTGACCGTGTGTTGTGTGCACTGTGAACTATATCTTTTCACTTTCCGATCCTTCCTCTTGTTTCGACTAACGTATAATCCAACTAAACACAATGGCCAAGTTTCTATGAGTAAGCAAGCGTAACTGCATGCAATGAGAAAATACTCTCAATCGCAATCACCAAAACCTGTGAATGTATGATGTTCTCTGTGTACGTGTTCTCTTCAAAAATTCGAATCCTCCCTTAAAATTATTTTGAGTTATTTTTTCATGTGAATTTCGACAAACACCAACACCCAATCCAAGGGCTTTCGAATAGAAGAGAAAAGTTTAATGTATGCGAGAATTTGAACAAGTGAACCAGTCAAAACTAAAACCTACAAACACAACGTACCGTTTCTTTAGTCTGTGACCAGGCGCCGAGCACTGCACAGCTTATTTCTGTAATATATTCGTTGGATGTCTTAAAAAATTCGTTCGTTTTCCCTCAATTTTCCGCTGTTGTGTTGATTTTTTCGCCGCTTTGCCGAATATTCTCAGTACGCCAATAAAAGAACTACATACATACTAAAGTTTAATACTTCATTTTTTGTTTTGTTTTTATCAAATAAATAGTAAAACAAGAAATCATATACCGGGAGCCATGTGTGTGTGTATCTACGTTGCAAGAGTTATACATATTAAAGCAGACGAAACAAAAAAAATAAGATAAATAAATAAGAAATTCAACAAAAAAATAAGTTCAAGATACACCAACAACAACAAGAACCGAAGAATAATTTTTTGGTTTTTTTTTGTCATATCTTCGGTTAATATTTTTTTTTGAGTGAGTTTTTTTTTGTTGTATCTTATGCTGCGGTGCGGTTTGAGGTTTTTTTGCGGCTTTCAAAAGAAAAAAAATTGCATATCTTTATACATTGTTGAAAATAGTCTATCTTCCTATATTCTCCGCGAAGGTGCTAATTAAGTTTACTCGATGAAGAAATACAGAAAACTGCTTTTTTGTTTAAATAAGTTCGACTCGTGTGTGTGTGCTATTACCATATAAGTTGGTTGGTGGATTGTGGTGTGGGTTGGCTTCCACATGGTGTTTATGGTTTTTATTTTTTTCGTAAATCCAGTATCTTTCAGATATTAATATCTTTTTATAGATATTTATTTTTCGGTATCTTTCAGATACAACAAAATTGCCATTGATTTAGTATTTCTGTTCCTTTAACACGTCCACTTAGTGATAGATAGTTTCGATTGAAAGTGATTATTTTTTTGGAAAATACTAAGAAAGTGGTGTTTCAATTGCTAACATATGTGCGAACGATTTCTTATCTTACCTCCGCTGTTTAAGAAAAATACAAAGTACTTGAAATAGACGAATAAGAATGAATTTTGTCGAGGGCGGGCGTCAAATCTCAAATTAGTGTTTATTTTTATCAGTTCTTTTGCTTTTTTTTTCTCCAGACTTCCAGTTTAAAGTTTATTTTAATTTGTATTGAAAGTAGCAATGTTTTCTTACTAAAAATAATTATTTTTGAAACACAAACACAAAATTATATAAATTCAAAATACGAAAATGTTGTGTGCCCCAGCAGATTTTATTTTCTGTTTTTCATCTGATTTCTAATTATGTTGGAGAAGATTGTGTATTTTTAGATTTTTGTTTTGAAATACAGTGTTTTATTTTCATATTTCCTTCTATATATGTGTTTTTATTTTTCTCTTGCAGTGCATTTAGTTTTTGGTGATATTTAAAAATAAATCAATGAATATGATTGAAAAGAAATATGAAAACAGAATTTCATAAAAATTTGCCAAAAATAAAAGAATTTTTGAAAAAAAAATAAAAATAAAAAAATAATCATAACAAAACAATATTGGATATAGGTACCAATCTACCGAAAATAAAAATTTAAAACTATTTGGAATTCAAAGTTGCATAATTGGTAAGTGAATTAGATATTTTATGTATTATTACTTTTTGTTTTTTTTTATTGTGTTAATTAAGCTAAGTGAGGCAATTATCGCTGTTGGAAAGTGGGGATAGGTTTCCTCTTGAAGATTCAAATTTTAGTTTTGTTGTGAATGAGGTCATCTTTAATTTTTTGTTTGGTATAATTTCAACAAAAATTAAATTTGTTTAAATAAAATCAGAACAAACAAAAAGTACCTAATTGAACGGCTTCAATAGATAGCAAAAGTAGTATAGCTAGGTATCAGCATAATTTGTATTGCAACTGTGATACTTTTTTTTAAAATAAAAGCCTAGTTAAGGTAAGGTAAGACTACAAGCCAATTGTGCATACACAAATGACCGCAAGCAAATGCCCAGATAATCTGCCAAAAGACCAGAGACCAAAATGGTTATGTTTGCTTGCTGGGCATTAAAATCATATGAGTATTATTTAATTTGAAAAGCGGATTGTGGTAACACCGTACCTATACCTATGTGACAGCAAAAAGAGACGAGCATTAGAATAAATAAACATGCAAGCATATCAACAAAAAAATACACTAATTTGCATAAAATAAATCGACAAATAAGGTATTGCACAATCAAAATGTCGCAGCAGAAAAGAAAAACAATTAATATAAGCCAAATTACAAAACAGGGACAAAACCACTTATTAACATTAATAAATACCACCAAAAAAGACACTTAAAGAATTGACGGTACAAAATTCAAATTCTCTGCAACATATCAATGTCAATTTAATTACCTACCGAAAATGTCAGACATAACCAAATTTCAATAAATTGCATATGGTCATTTCATTAGGCCATTGTGCTAGCATTCGTGGTCATTGTCCGATTTCACTTCTTGCAAGTTGGTCGAACTTATCTGTCAAAGCCAGCATGTTCATGTGACATCTTTTGAAATACCTATGCCCTTTCCAAGGCATGACCCTATTTTGACAGCGAAAAGTATCGGAAATAGTCATTATTTGCCCAATTGGCATACAGTCTAATCTAGCTTTACACTAGAAAAAATGTTTACACCAGCCGCCATTTCTGTCTTTCTTATATGTTCAACAAAAATTGGTGGAATTTGAATTTGATTGATCGTGTCTCCGAAATTTTGTCAAAGTCAACAACGGTTCAGCGACCGCAACAGCAATTGGTTCCTTTACTCTCCACGAGTCTGAAAAATGTCCGACTTTTCAGTCAGCATTCTTTCCACTTCACACAAGCAATTGGTTGGAGAAGCTAGATTTTAGGCCCTGTATGGGATGTTATTGCCTTATATATTTCAGTGTTCTTTTCGACCATATTTAGTTTGCTTTGGCCTGGCAAATTATGTTATAACATTTTATTCATTCCTAAGTCACATGGATTGATGCTTTGAAAGCGTTAACTGAATCGAAAAATTTAGAAAACATAAAAGAGTAAAAGAAAACACCAATTGTATGTGTATCACCAGAACAATCAAAATAAACGAATTTGATTTTCCCAAGCGGGCAGGGCTCAAATGTCAAATTTCAGTCAGGGTTTATGTCCACAGAGAAGTCAAACTAACCACATTTATGTCATGACTTGAATCTTGACTGCAATTTTGTCACGTGGAGAACGGGTGTTAAATATGTAAAGTTCAATTTATAACCCCTGCTAGGATTTGAATTGTTCACAACAAACATATTCGCGAAAAAAAACAGGGGCCTATTACTCAGATCATACAACACATACAATTGATACTCTCTAAATGCATCATGCGGAGTTTTTGGGACCCCAAATATGTACAAGATAAAATTCTTGACAGATTTTAATAAGATATTCTAAAATCGAAACACAATAAAGTGCTTAAAAGTTTATGTTTTTTTTTATGAAAGCAATTAAGATTTTGATTTGGATACAACCATTATAGGTGGGTAAATAAAACGAATGAAATTTCTATAACGAATTTTCGTGTTAAAGGGAAAAGGCGAATTCATAAATGTCAACAAAGAACTTGCAATGGGCGCGAATATGTAGGTTTTACCGACAGAGTTTATTGCTATGGGGGTTCCGTTCTTCGCAATCTATGTACCTTTACAACATTTTGCCCACTTTTTGGAGGGGCTTTTGACCCAAATGTTAAAAAGTTTGAAAACCAAAATATTTATTACAAAATAAAAAAACATTAAGTTAAATGCGTTAGTTTGTGTCTACGCCCGCATTTGAGGATATACTTATTGATGGTGTGTCAAAACAACCGACTGGCAATCATAGGTAATAAAAAAATAAAAAAAAAAATATTAGGCATTAACGGACCTACAGGGCCTAAAACTTGTTCTTTCTTGTGCAAAGTGGGAGGGACCAACAATTTTAAGCCGATGTTTGTTAGACGTTCGCAAGAGGTGGGGCAGTGGAAAAAAAACTAAATGTTTCTTGGCCCCGGCGGGAATTGAACCATGTTTCGATTAGTAGTCCGACACACTAACCACCGAGATACTGCGCCAACCGGCTAATCAAGCATCTTAAATATGAATTACGAGATATTTGCGCATTTGTTCAAACTGGTTGCTTTTTACTGCACCTAATTTAAATCTTCCTTTATGAAATTTATAGTTCAAATTTTACACAAAAATATGCTATTATTTACGCTTAATCACTTTTTCAGATTTGTTGTCTATAAATTGCTCCTGTATGACTGTTTACGAATAACTTTTTCTTATTTTGTGGTTTTATCGGATCGAATATATCATATAGGTATTTGATACAGCAGAACTAAAAATTTGTAAGTTGACGGATATTTATTTGAAATGAATATTGCCAAGCCAATGAAGGTTAAAAGAAGCGTGAAAACGCTTGATTGTACTTTTTTCGACATACAGTAATACGCTTAATCGTCTAACTACATGTATATGTATTCCACCCAGGGTATAGACTCAGAAATTTTAAACGAAGTATAGAACTTCCATAATAACAATCACTCGCTTTAACTTATACATTAACTTGTAATATTTCTTCATCTTCGGAACGTACAAGGTGGCGCAAAAGTAATCCTCCTATCAGAAAATGCTATAAATTTTGCGATTGGCCCCTAATGTCAGTTCTGTTTTGACATTTGTGTAGTAAACACATGCGAAATACACGTTAATAAACAATTTTACGCTACACTGCTCCAGAACGCGGAATATTGGTGACTATTTATTTGAGCAATAATCGGTCGGTGACTTTGGCACAACGTGAATTTCGTCGCAGATTTCCTACCCGTCCAACGCCTACTGGTGAAACACTGCGACGTTTAGCCGCTCGCCTCGAAGAGACTGGCACAACACGAGATGCTGCCAGGCGTGGCAGACCCCGGAGTAGCCGTTCTGCAGAGAATATTGCTGCTGTAGTAGCCGAAGATGTCATGGAAGCGCCGTCGACATCGACCAGACGACGTGCCACGCAAATGGGTATAAGTCGACGGTCTTTACAGCGAATTTTGGTACAAGATTTGAAGATGTTTCCGTACAAAGTCCAGACGGTGCATCAGCTGTTAGCTGCTGACCGCCCAATCGCGTCTAACATACGCTCAAGCCATCCTTAATCACCACCAAGAGGAAGATGATTTTTCATCAAAAATAATCATGAGTGGTGAGGCCCATTTCCATCTTAGCGGGTACGTAAATAAGCAAAATGTACGCTACTGGGGCACTGAAAATCCGCGTGTAACCCACGAAGAGCCATTACACCCGCTCAAAGTCACTGTATGGTGTGATGTTTTCGCTGGAGGAGTCATCGGACCTTTTTTCTTCGAAGACGTCGCGGGCCAAACGGTTACTGTGAATGGTGAGCGCTACAGAGCAATGATCAACGAGTTCTTTTGGCCGCAACTTGATGAATTGGGATTGGAAAACATGTGGTTCCAACAGGACGGTGCAACGGCACACACTGCACGTGCCACAACCGATATGCTAAATGATGCATTTCCAGGGCGCCTAATCTCCCGTTTTGGCGATTTGCACTGGCCAGCAAGATCGCCTGATTTGACCGCTCCAGACTTCTTTTTGTGGGGCTTTTTTAAGTCGCGGGTTTATGTCAACAAGCCTCAGACTCTTGCAGCTGTTAAAGACAAAATCCGTCAACAATGTGAGGACCTATCGCCGGAAGTTTTGGCCAAAGTGATGGAAAATGCCATAAAAAGGGCTCAAATGACAATCAACTGTGGCGGCGGCCATTTACATGACATCATATTCTCGACTTGATGTAAAAAAATTAAAAGACCAAATAAAAATAATCCACAAGAAGAATCAAAGTTTTTCATTTTTTTTTTAAATTACAGCCAAAAAACATCGGAAGGTTATTTTTGCGCCACCTTGTAGATCCATTGTTTATTGTTTATTTTCGTTCACTTTACATATTATTGAAATCATATTTATTTGATTAAAAATAGGTGTACGTACGTTCAACAGAATTAAAATTTAGTAGGTAATAATGAAATGTCAAGTGTCAAGATCATAAATTTCATTCACAAAAAGTTTACAATAATATAACACCTCCAAAAGAATCTGAGTAGGGAGCAGAAAATTGTACCTATCTGCTGTATGCCTATGCTTACGAATTCGCTGTATGTTGTATGTGTTGTAAAATCTGAGTAATAGGCCCCAGTTCAGTGAAATTAGATAATTTGAGTACAAACTTATGTACATGTTATGTATGTCCAAGAAAATCCAAATAAAAACTGGATAAACTGAAAACTCGTGGCTTCAATGGCACAGTGCCTGAGTGCTTGCATGAGAAGACGCTGGTCTAGGTTCGAATCCCAGTGGAAGAAATGGATTTTCGGGATAAAATGAAGGAAAAAAGACAGACCATCACCACAGAAGGAGTCTGATGATCGGTTGTGGCGAACCGTGAAACAGCGCTGTAACTCCAGCCGTCCACTTCACGTGGTAACGAATGTAAGGTTATTCATTCAAAACAACATAAAGGAAATTAACGAAAACAAAAATTAAAACCAGGAAAAATTGTGTGGTATCACATAAAAACCAATTAAAAATCGTAGATGTACAACTTAAATTTGTTTCAACTTTTTTTTGGCTCATGTTGACTATTGGTATGCAGAAAATTTGACAAGAAATTGGACATATTTTTACGATTTAAGTTTTTCTTAACCATCTGCAAGATCTATTGTGCCTGCAGAAAAAAAAAGTCTTAAACTAACTTCTTTTGTTTGGCTTCCTGCGCGTCATGAGCCATATATGGCTTCTAAAGTATATATACCTCGTATAGGGTCAAAATTACATAGGCACAATTTTATTTTGTAAGTGGGTACATAATATTCTACCCATTACCATCTCTAATTGGCTCAATTTGTAAGTGCTTTAAAATTTTTAACATAAAGTCGTCCTGTGAATTGAAGAAATATATCGAATTCTTTTCACTGCAATGTAAAATCTCTGAACATTCCTTGGGACTCAGCATAAAGCTAAAGGTCCATTCCATTCGTGTCAAAAATAAAACTCTGTACAAACAATGGTTGCGGTGGCTGCGCCGTCTTTTTGTATATTTTTGAGAAGGTTCTTTGCCAACGAGCTTGCCACGTCGAATCAATCGGTTCTCGTTCGATCACCGCAATTAAACGACGTAGGGCGTGGTTAGTACTTAGATGGGGTAATACGGCGTGTTGTTGGCACCTCTTGCGAACGTCTGCCAAACATTCAACAGTATCAAACTGTCAAATTTGCCGTTCGGATTCGGCGTAAAACTGTAGGTCCCCTCCACTTTGCATGAAAGTGGTTGGAGAAACTAGGTTCTAGGCCCTGTACGGGCCGTTAAGGCCTAATATGTATGTATGTCTTTGCCTAAGAATAAGAGATTTCGTCGCGGTTGCTAATAAAGTCAATTGTAGACTATGGGGATTATGGCCTTCCCAGTAGGATAATGTCTTCCCAAGGACGGGCTGGAGAAATGAATCACAGAACAAGTGTTTTTCCTCTACTACCACTCTTTGATCTACCCCAAGGTTATAACTGAAAGTTGATATTCACCAAAAATGGTGTTTTGATCCACGTAAGGGAACAGTTATTTACTTCATTTGTCACCTTTTATTATAGTTTTGCATAACATCTATTTTTGTTACCGTCATTTTCATATGTAAAAAAACGGAAATATTCAGACGAAAAGCACAAAATTAAAAGTAAAAAAATTTTGTTTGTTATTCTGTCCAAAACATGAACTACAGTTTCCAATTTCTGGACATTATTTTTGTGATCACCTTACATTCCATGATGCCATTGCATTCAAAAACAACAATGTTTCTGCATCAAGCAGACTATCTCCCTATACCTAATATAAGAGACAACCATTCGCACCTTTAATTAACCTAACAGCAAGTAAATAAACAAATTGAACCCAAACGCAAATATATTTAACCTTTATTACCACGAACAACGAAGGTTGACAGTTAGTTATGCTAAAGAGTGTTCCATTTTTTTTTTTAATATATTTACTAATTTTTTTTTTTGATTAAATTTATTTGCTATTGGGTTTTTTTAAATGTGGGAGTTCTATCCCTTTATAGAGCTTTCTTATAAGTATTTTGGGTCCACTCCTTTACGGGAACTCGTATTTCTTTTTAATTTTATTTTGCAAACAATGTTTGCACAAGTATTTACTTTGTCAAATACAATGAAAGTGTTTTAGAAACCTTCTTTTTAACCTCAATGCCTCAAAAATTCCATCATCTAGAATCAATCAAATTGAGGACGCGTTCAGAAAATAGCATCGTTCATTACTATTGTTGGTCCGTAAAATTAAATGCGGATTCAATTCACAAATCAAATCAATGCTTGTGTGGCCGTCCATTTTATCCATTTTCCAAGCATGATTTAGTCCGCTAACGCAACTTCGTTGCTCGGCTAAGGACAAGTGCTTGTCTGGCAGCTCTATTGTGCATTTAATTGTATTTTAAACAAACATATCAATATTGTCACCCATAGCTTCCACTCAGATGGTTTGTGTAAAATTTCGGTTACGTGGGTGCACATTCAGCCGCTTTGACATTTGTCAAAGATTAATTAAAGGATTTTTTTTTATGGAAAAACCATAAATATTTGTAAATATTAATTTGCGCCAATTATATTTGGTGCCAAAAATATTCTAAAATTATGACAAACATTTCCACATCATTCGATTGTCCATTGTCGTGTTCACGTTTAAGGAAAGTTCACCGAGTATATTTTGGACGCGTTATACATAACTTAATTCAAGAAACGGCAACTGGCAAGTGCAACTTTTCGTTTCATTTCTAAAAGTAAGATATCGTTATCCGAGTGGACAGACTCACTAATTTCTTTAAAATTATAGCTTTGTATTGTGATCTGGTCGATACATATGTATTAGGCACGTGTGTTGTATTTTGACGTTTTTTTTTCTTTTGAAATCCGAAATGGTTACACCAACATTTTTAATTCTTCAACTAAATTAACAAGATTAATTGAGTGATATGCTGTGAGCCCGTGTCTATTCATTTTTCCATTTTTTTTAATAAATTTTTCGGTCCATGTTTGTCTTTATTTTAATAAATATTTTGAAAGTAGTTTTCTTTCCAATTGCTTCTTTATTCAGCGCGCTGAATGACGGTCGAAGATATTAAAATGGGTTTTGTTCGGTTTGATAAAATTCCAAATGTAGAAACTATATTCAACATTTCGAAACAATGAACATTTCGGGTAAAATAATGAATTTAGCTCTAATGACGAATTTCGTTTCAGTGTAAACGTGGGGTTTAAACTGCGCTGATCAAGGTCAATAAGATAGTTGGTAAAGCGTTTTAATTATTCGCGCAATACCGACGACACATGGCGGTGACGAGTCATGTTCCATTTGTATGAATTAAATTTATCTGCACACATTAAACTTTGAACAAGTTAGGACTATGATATTTGACAAAAGGTATTTACAAACATATTCATAATATACATTAGGCTCTTAGTTTAGGGTACAGGCATTGACAAACAAATGATTTGAATTTGAAGTTACATGTAAGGTCTTTTAGGAAAATTAAAAAGTGAAAAAAACACCAAATTAAGCTATAAGCACTCCAGCATTAATTTTTATTACTACCTACCTAGCTTAAGAAAAAATATTGGTAAGGTGTCTACCGAACTTTGTTTGTTTTCTATCAAAACTGTTGTTTTCTATCAAATTAATTATTAACGCTCGTGCGCTCCGAATCAGTTTCACCAAAAATATATGTTTTTTTCTTAGTGAAATTGAAAGCTCTGTTAGCGTTTACTTATAAGACTTAGCAAAATCACTAGTTTTTATGATAAACAGTAATGACCGCCAAAATTCCGGTCGTAAATGTCAATGTTCTAGCTAAAATCATAATATTTTATTTTGTTTGATTTATTTATATCGTGCTAACTGAATAGCTTTCAAGTTTCACTTAAAAGAATAATGCAAATATTGAATTTATTTTAGTTTAAGCTAACTCCAGAAATATAATGTAGTACCTATTTATATACATACAATTTTGTTATTGCAAAACACATGTTGTTAATATAAAAAAAAATATTTAAAGTAGAGTACCGTTCATTGTTTGTATAAGAATGAGAATAAAAAATTGTACAAGGCATATTCCTTAATTTCGCTATGGAACACTAATGGCGTTTTTCATTGAAGAATAGAGCAATTCTATATTTGCCCCTAACACGAAAGATGCTGTATAATTTACCAATACATACGAATAGCCTTGTGTCAAACGTCAAATTGAGAAAAACGTGATTTTGATTTATTGTGAAATAATTTCAATAGGCAGTACCTATATGTGTTGGGTATCACATTTTACCAATACCAGCAGAATAGTCTATTCATCAGAGCCAATACAATTTTCATTGAAAAGAGCAATTCCTTCGATTTTCAATGAAAAACGCTATAAATTTAATAGAGGTCAAAAAGTACAATGAGGTTTATATTTCCTTCAAAAAGTTAACTTATAAAATTATAGCAAAGATACGCCCGCCTCTTTTCAAGACTCGGCAAGGCGATAAGCATTAGTATACTAATTTAAGGAGGAAGAACGTAAGGATCTTGCCAGTAAGAGAGTCGGAGAACAAATTTTTAAAATCTTTTCCGATACGGCATCTTCAATAAAACCTCACCTGGCAGGCATATTAAATTTAGGGTCTCACATAAAGTAACATACAATTTATTAATAACATAAGGGTAGGGAAATTGTCTCGATTCGCATTTTACCCAACCAAGAATTGGGTTTGATTTACACTCCGCTCCACGTGTTTACGAACAGGTAGGTTCTGGATTTAATTTTACGCATTTTTTTTAAATCCTTCGATAATATATGAAAAACCAAATGCAGTATGCAAAAAGGCTACATCATGTGTCTGTAGTAAAAAAAAATTGGGATTAAGCAGATTAAAAATGTATGATGCTTTTCCCACTAAGGTCAAGTTAGTCCTTTTTTTGTTCCACCTGTTTAGGAACAGTAACTAAATCTAACTGACAGATGCTCAAAAGTAATAAAACAACACAATTATTTTTGGAATAAATTAATTTGAGTTTAGATTATAACAACAGTTTTTTAATAATGTGCGCTACCTCCCGATCGCTGTATCACTTCAAGAAGCCTGCTATGAAGAGATTTATACAGATATTTCAAGTAATTTATTGGATTTTCGGACCAGGCTTGTTTTATGGCTCCAATTCATTCTTCCGGGTTGGAGTATTGCTTTCCTCCTTCATTTTGAAAGCCATCCCCACACAATTTCCATGTTGTTCAGGTCCGGTAAATATGGCGGCCATGTCATTAGGTCTTCATTTTGACTGTGAATCCAAGTTTTGTTTATTCTTGCGGTATGTACCGGTGCATTGTCCTGTTGGAAAATTCATCGTTGTCCACCAAACAATTCAAAAAAATGAGGGAAAGCTCATTCACGTATAGATTTGTGGGTGATTGCGGTCATTCTTGAGCTTTGGAAATCAAGGCTTGCCGTTCCGTAAAAGCTTACTGCTCCCAATAAAATTACTCCACCTCCCTTGCTGTGTCTTCTATATTTATTTAGTTATTTCATCTTTTCTCAAGTCATGGAAATAATAGTTATATCCATCAGGTCCATTCAAATCAAACTTTTTCATCTGAAAAGACAACGGTATGCTACTCTCGACTCCACTTGATGTAACTTATTGCAAAATCAAGTCGCTGCCTTTTGCGTGCTGCCTTTAATGGTGGTTTCTTTTTCATTTGTTTGTGTCTAATATGGTTGACTGCTGTATCACGCGATAAACAGTTGATCTACTAGCTTCAACTTCAGTTTCTGACTTGATTTTATTTTGGGAAAGTCCTGGATTTGAAGCAGCTCTCATTCTCGCCTCGATCCTGACTTGTTGCTCTGATTAATCTTCCTGCACTAAGGGTAACGGTCTGAATCGACTGGTTGCCCAACGGCGTTACCAGAGGTTGATGCGAAATAAAAATATTTTTTTTTATATTTTTAGAATTAATAGTCGCACGAGTATTGGGAAAATGAAGTCCCCCATGTCAGAACCCGGTATTCGGCGAACTAAAGTTTAAGCGCAACTAAAGTTTCGCAGTGTTTTGCAAAGGTTCCGTGCTTGTCACAACCCCAAAATCTTACCAGCATGTCAAATTGACCTGAAATTTAGACCACCGTTTTTGACCGTACAAATAACGTTTAATTTGCTTAAGATTTTATCAAGGGGCTCCCGGCCCGTGAAGGGTCTTTACCAGATATTGCAGCCTTCTATTCCCTCGGATCCCTTCAAAATTCTCTATCGGATTTGGAGGTGATATTTACTTTCGATGTAGATGAACTCCTAAACTACCTCGAAGTTATTGCTATCAATAGTGTCCGGGGGGTGGACATCTTTTAATTTTGTTGTTGATAGCATGTACATAGTCGTATCGTCATTTACTTCAAGACCGCCACTTCTTCTATCTCCGCAAAAACCTCTACCATGGCTCGCTGAGCTAGAAACGACAGATGATATCGATATTGTCCTCGTACCCCAGTTGCTGGACGGATCTGTTAAACATAGTGCCTGCTCTGCGCTCTACTTTCTTCATTACATTGCATGTTAGCGCATCTCCTTGCTGTAAACCGGTGCAAGCTTAGAATAACTTGGACGATCTGCATTCAACTACAAATTACAGCTCGTGTTTTTCAGTGTCAGATCAGTTTTGTCCGTATTACGTATTCTGTCATCGCCATGTAGAGCTCCTGGCGATGAAGACTATCATATCCGGCTATAAATTGGATGAAAAGGTGATCTCGTCTTGAAACTCTGTTTTTTTCCAGGATTTTATTGTAGATCTGAAGCCGTACTGGTACGTGCCGGTTAATATGCTGCAAAATGGTTTGAGGCGTTCACAGTTTCTTGGATATGATCTTATGGGACATTGAGCAGGCTTATGTCACGATAGTTCTTGCAAGACGAATGATTGCCTTTTTTGCAGATATGGGAAATATGATAGTTCTCTTATTACTAAGCATTCAATGCAAAGTGGGCGAATACTCAAGTACCAATCGAAAGGAACTTTAAGTTCCTATCACAGATTGGAAATATAATGAGCCTATTTTCAAACTTACTGTCGCCTTTCCCCAAAAAATTAAAACACAATATCGATAGCTCATGGTATTAAAAATATGAAGCCAGCCTGATCGAAAACGCCATACTTAATCTAGCAGATCATATTTTAAAATTTGATTTAATATCGACAATACGGGTTTGTTTATTTTCGCAAATCGTATGCTTGAAAATAATCAATTCACTTCAGTTCCTATGCTAGATTTCGTATGGTCCAGTCATAATGCTTGTTTATAGAAATCTAATTTATTGCTCTGACATATTATGATGCAAACACGTCATTCGATTGTGTGGGTTTTTCAAAACACTGCCCCTGACACAATTCGAACGTACATAATATAAATATCAGATCCGTTCGCGCACATGTTCTGCAAACCAATCTCTAAGATCGAAAAAAAGATTCTCGGTACCAAATCGCTTTCGAAGAGAAAAATAAATACAAATACATGTGGATGAAGTACAACACAATTTTTTTGCGGAAAAAAGAAGGAGACGATGCCATTACTGTGAGATGTCTTGATGACCTTTGTGGGCTTAAAAATTTGTTTTTTTCTTTTTTACTTATATTCTATCTCTATCGTTTAAAAGCTTTCTCCTTACTTCCCAATTAATTGTTAAGACTTATTCAGCAAAATGTCTTATTTTTTTACTTCATCAGAATATCCGTAGCATGAGAAAATTTTTTAATTCTTTCCTAGCACACATTAATGCTTTGAACTATGAAGCCGATTTTATTATTTTATCTGAAATTTGGTTATACGACTATGAACTATCCAACTTCAATATTCCGGGTTATGAGCTTTTTGGAAATTGCAATAATTCTTATTGCGCAGGTGGCATTGCAGTATTTATAAAGTATTCGTTTTTGAATCATTGTGAAGTTAAGCGATTTAACTTGATCAGTGCTGATATAATACAAATTGAATGCAAGCTAGGTAGTGAACAGTTTGTCATTCTTTGCGTCTATCGACTACATGAGAATAATTTAAACAAAAACGTATTTCTAGAACAATTGGATACTATTCTTAAAGCTATAAAGTGTAGGAATTTATTGATCCTAGGAGACATTAATATCGACATACTAATAAGCAATCATGACTCTGACAATTACTTATTATTAATATCTTCATATGGCTTAGAGTCATTAATTAATGAACCAACTCGCCTAACAACTGAGACTCAAACATGCATTGATCACATTTTTGTAAGATTTCATAAGAATTGCTTACGCAGAGTATACAGCGACGTATTGAATCTCGAAATCACAAATCATTGCATGGTAAATTTGAGTATTGAACATTTGACACCAAATAAGTGTAGTAGCAATAAATACATACCGTTTCCAGTAAAGCGCACAATCAATTTTGTAAAGCTAACTGAATATTTGAAGTTTGAATGTTGGAAGCAAGTTTATGAGGAGACTGATCCTTCGTTAGCTTACGATACTTTACTGAGAACTTTGCGAGCTCATATTGAGAACTCGTCAGAGATTCGTCCAAATGCACTTAACGCTTCTAAGTTAAAACGACTTCGGCCATGGATTGGGGAAGGTTTACTTTCAATGATAACAAGAAAAAACGTGTTGAGAAAAAAATGTAAACGTCACCCCCATATCTCCAAACTGAAGCAGCGATATATTAAATTAAGTCGGGTTGTAAAGAAGCAGGTAGAAATTAGTCCTAACTTTTTTTTTTTTTTTTTATAATAATAAATTTGATAACTGCAATGGGAACATCAAGGAAGAATGGAAAATTGTAAACAGTATCCTTAATAAAAATGTAACTAATGATAGAATTCTCGAGATTACAGTTGAAAATTCTAACATAACAGACAAAATGGATATTGCTAACAACTTTAATAAATACTTTGCATCTATTGCAACTGACTTAAATCCATGTCCGCCCTCTAATGATTGCAGATGCGACTTGTATTCAGAAATAGTTCCTGATGAATATCAAAGTAATAGTTTTGTTTTCGAGTATATTACGTCAGGCGAAGTATATATGTAAAACTATACTGAACCTCGATAATAAGCGTTCCAGTACTTCCGATGGCGTCACAAATTGCTTACTCAAGCGTATTTCGTGGTATGTCGTTGACATATTAGCTCATGTTTTCAATATGAGTGTCAATTGCGGCAATTCAATTCCTAGTTCCCTAAAAACTGCTGAAATGATTCCACTATTTAAGAAAGGGAACAGAAAACGCATGAGCCAATATAGACCTATTTCTATACTGCCAACTTTCTCTAAGTTGTTTGAAAAAATTATGAAGTGCCGAATATTATCTTTTCTGAAAAGAAATAAATATTTGAATAGTGCACAGTTTGGCTTTCGTGAGGGTAGGTCCACAGAAGATGCCATATTAAAATTATGCAGTGAAATTTGTGCAGGTTTTAACAATAGTTATACACCAGTAGCCTTATTTATTGACATGACTAAAGCCTTTGACATGGTCAACCACAACATTTTGCTGGATAAACTTTACAAGGCCGGATTCAGAGGATCGGTGCATAATTGGTTTGCTTCATATTTAAGAGGTAGATCACAAAGAGTTAAACTTGAGGGGGCTCTTAGTGATGAGTTGAAAATAGGCATTGGTGTACCTCAAGGTTCAGTCTTAGGCCCCATTCTATTTTTAATATATGTAAACTCCATTTTCAATCAGCATTTCCATAGTAATGTTACAGCATTCGCAGATGATATTGCATTCACTTACGTCAGTAAAGGACTGTTTGAATCTCTGGTCAATTTGCAAAACGACCTGCAAGTTCTGAGGCAATGGTTCGCTAAACATGAGCTTCTTATAAGTGAAAAAACTAAGCTTATGAGTTGCAGTTTAAAATCCACCCGATTTGACTGATTGCAACATATATTTTCATTCGACTGCATGTGAAAAACTTTATCTGTCTTCTCACTCTTGTGGCAAATGCAATTATGATCCAAATGACTCTTGCAAATCCGCATGTTTTCAAATAGAGTCAGTTAATAGCTTTAAATACTTAGGAGTTGTTATTGACAAAAATATGAACTGGAAGTTACATGCAGCTGAATCGAGAAGGTATATGTTGTCTGTTACGCGGAATATGTTTATACTACAACCTTATTGTTCTCAAAAACTTTTATTGACAATATATTATGGACTCGTTAATTCCAAATTGCAGTATGGTATCTCCAGCTAGGGAGGGGCTTATCTTAATACCTTTGAACCTATCGTATTAGCGCAAAAGCATATTATTAGAAAAGTATGTAGAAAGGATAGTTTTAGTAGTAGCTGGCCGCTGTTTCATTACCTTCATGTCTTGCCTTTAAAGCATCCGTATGTATATAAAGTGCTTAAAGTTTTTTTTATGCGTAGTGGTTATACGTCTAATATTCGGAGCTCAAACACATATAGCCTAAGAATAAATAATCAAGCTTTTGTTAATATACCAACTTCATTTAGGACCCACTATACGCATTTTTTTTACTGTCACTGCACCTACGCTATTCAATAAACTACCATACGATTTACGAATCGCTACGAATTGAATCCTGTATTAAAAAGAAGACTTAATGTTCGAAACTAAAGAAGGCTATTGAACGTCATATTATAGAGGCGACTAGAGAAATGGGATACATGATCAAACCTCCAAAGACCAAAAACATATCGTACTGTACTGTTGCATGTAATATTCAATATTATTTTGCCAGCATAACAGCAATTGCTAAAAATTTTGTATCTGTGTCAGATGTGGTACAACGAGAGTATACAAATGTATAACGAGAGTTTTCGCCAAAAAGCAAACGTTCATTGTGTTGCCCATAATGTACGAAGTACACCATAATGTACGAAGTAAACCATAGGTGTTGCCAGCTACTGCTCTTCTATGATTGTCCCATGTCATTCCCCCATTTTTAACTGTTTACACTTCTTTTTCTTTTTTTTCGGGGTGCGGGACTTTCTATACTGGAGCACTCAAACTCAATACTGGTCCACTGTACTACCAGGCAGACACACCACATTTTACTGTAAGAATTTACTCGTTTACCTAAGAAAAACGAGAAGGCGCAATAATGCCGCGGAATTTCCTTAGTCTGTCTGCACCCTGGAGAGTCATGCCAACGGCGATTGTGTTCATATGAAACCCAACCGTCAATGGAAGCCCTGACCGAGGACGCAGGCAGACAAATCGCTGGTTCAGGTCCTGAGAAGTCCCCCTCTGAGCCCTGTCTAGCAAGTTCATCGGATATCTCATTTCCCGTGATCTCGTTATGACCCGGGACCCAGACAAGTCTAAGTGAATTCAGCCTTCCGACCGAATTCAGAGAGATCTTGCATTCACGGACTATTTTGGAGGTGGTTAAGCGCAGCCTGACAGTCGCTACAGACGCAGATACTTCGCCCCCTCTACCTGTTCCTCGCAACATAGTTCATGGCCATTAGGATAGCATAAGTCTCCGTTTGGAAGACTGGCGCTGACTATTTCAATAGGGGAATTATTCAATAATATGTCTGGAAAATAAGATTTTTAGATTGACCAAAATGTCGTTTCCTTATGACCATCAATCTGTTATTTTGAGATCGTCATTAACACAACTCGCACCATGCTCTATTAAGCCCAGCGGGCAGTTCGTATAGAGCTGGACATCGTCTGCATACATATGAATGGTGCTGTGCTGAACTATAGAGGGAAGCTCATTGACATAGAGGGGGAAATAAAAGTGAACCGAGAATTGATCCCTGTGGCACTCCACTTGCTTTCCTAAGAAGCTGTAATTTAGAACATACACACAACATACTATTTAGGGCACCCAAACGCTCAAGTATAAATATTTTTAAAATACGCCTACTGACACGTCCAAGTTCTTCGCAAAGTATGTAGATAAACTCGTTCTTAAGACATGTTGTTCTTCAGATAAAATCTCTTAAAAAACAACAAAACATGTACAGGAACACAATGTCGGTCCTAACAATTCACCCTTACTTAGATTTTTAGCACACAAACTTTTTTGGGAATAGGGAAAGGGTATCCAACAGTTCGTCCAAGCGGACCATTCGTATAGAAGTTTTAGTGGGACCACACCTAACTATGAACCATTGTCGTAACCTAACAAAAATAATATGATGGAAATATAAAGTCAATTGGTTGAGTTGTTTATGTTGTGATGATGCCTCACACATGTGAAGCAAGGATTTAATATATAAAGATAAATTCTTCAAAGAGTCTCTATGTGGAGTCTATAATAGCCATAGACTACCGATCTTCTCTTAAGAAGATGGCGAAGCAACTCAACATTCAATTTTAATGAGTGGCCTGGCCAGTCATAAAGGAACGTTCCAGGTTAACTCGCACTTACCTTACCAGATAAAAGTACATTAGGTATACCAATCGCTACATGAAAATTAAACCTTTGGTGGACAACTGGTATAACATATCCAGCGACAAAACAGATAAGGCTAAACTCGGATGAACCCAACTAACCCAACCTTATCACATCCTTTATTTTAGTGTTGGGTTGAAAAAAACGACATTTTGATCACCCAACATCAAGATAAATATGTTGTACTGCATGTTAGTTAGTTTCTTTACATTAAATGACATCGTTTCCATGAATGTTTTTTTTACACAAAACTTTTACAAAAGCCACAAAATTGGTTGCAATCAATGAACCGCTTCGTTGCTTTCAAAGGTTTAAACATTGGATTAGATAAATATTCACACACGCGCACCCTATGGTTGGGACTGCGCTTGGACTGGACACTGGAGTGCTTATATATTTTCCATGGACTTGAAATGGAACGTCTCATGTGTCATTATTGTCGTTCACGTGTATCTACTGATTTTCTTCCAGCATGAATGTCTTTTTTTAAACTATACCCTGACATTGAAGAAGTCTTGCCAACAAGTTAAGTTCTAAAATTCCTCGTAAATAAGCACACTGTAATCTAAAAACTAAAAAAAAAATTAATTCAATTCTTATGCCAGCGCCACAGACATACACAAAATAACAACTGTGGTATTGTGTAGAGCGATTCAGTTGAACCAATACTTTGGGTCGGCCATTGACGTTGTTAATCACAACAACACACGATACAAAAAATACAAAATAAAGTATAAAACTGAGTAAAAACCCGATTTCGACTTGAATTCTGAACTAACTAGCTCTAGGAACATAGTTTAAAGAAATTCAGACCATCACCTTAAACTGCCGGTAACAAAACATACCTACAGAATTGCTGGAAAAACTCTTTCTTTCTTCCCTATCATCACAATGTCATTATTAAAACATCGAGTTAAATTGTTATATACATACTTATGCGTTGATTTGCCCTTATAAAACCCAAAAGCCAAAGCTAAAATATTTTACCCGTGTTCCTGAAGCCTTGAAATTGTTTTATTTTATAGAAGGACAGAACACATGTCGGAGAGTGCACCAATTCTTTCGTTAACCGGAGTATATGGTATATCCACTTGCAACCCAGTCACGATGCAGCTTTTTACCAGCCATTGCTTCAGTTATTTAACGTTTTATTTTATTTGTTTTTTTCTTACACGAATAAAGCAAAACACAAAAAAAAATGCAAGCATCAAACTTCAAAGTGACAAACCCTCCACTCATTTGACAGATGAAACTACGTCTGCTACAATTTTTTTCATTTACTACATTCACTACATTAACCACGTAGCAGATAATGTAGATTTTCTAAAAAGTGTCAGTTCGGTCAACCCGCTGCTGATACATTGCCCTATAATGTGTTCCCCATACACCATCAATAATCTTAAAATCTGATTATTTGCGGCCTTGTTACGTTACGTATCTACTCTTTATCATTTATCAAAAGGTTGTTTACAAACAATGAAATAATTGATAGCTTCAGCGTTTCTTCAACGTTGAAAGTTGTTACTTTAAAATTTCAAATTTATTGCGTAATAATAATAAAATAGTTTTTTTTTATTGTCTTTCAAAGTGGGTTAACTTTGTTGAAATGTTTTTTCTTTTTTAATCCTGCTATTGCCGACGGCTTCGAATGTTTCTTAGGTTGTATGCTGTAGGTTCACCCGCAAATTCATTAGGCGTCGTGTATAACTTCGTAGATTAGACAGCCAAGGTTAATCTATTGTTATACTTTAATTAGAAAATTATGTATCAGTACGTTTACGTCAATGTGTATTTTCCCCATTTACCAAGTAGGTCCCCGACGTCCCCGTCTTAAAGCCATCAGCCAGTTGCTTGCTGATTCGACTCTTTGTTCTACTTGAGCTGCGAGACTGCGTATGCCGTCTTATTGCTATGCAGGGTCTTCTTCTCCTCGCTTCTACTAGCTCGATACACTTCCCTTGATGCCCTAGTTTTGCGTCGCAGCGTTTGTGCATGTGCACGTTCTGTCCCCATTTTCCGGCGAGTGCACTGATCATCATACCACGGGCTCTTCCTCTGGGGTTACTGTTAACCTACGTGTCTTTCGGCTACCTGTTTGATGGTGTCGCGATACCGGTTCCACATATTGTTGGTGTATGTTGGTGGTGAGTGCTCAGCGGAAGATCTCTTGCTCAGGCGCTCCCTGTAGACTCTGGCTACTCCAGTCATGCTAAGGCGTCGAGAGGAAGGAATTAACATCATTCAAAACAGCTCATAAGTAAACATCTGGTTTGTGAACTAAACAACGAACATTAGCCTGTGCCAAAAAGAGCTAGCAACAATGCTAAACTAATAGCAATATTTTATAAGCAATAATCTGTTAACTTAAGGAATAAACCGACAAACTATAGGTACAAGCAATTATTTTTTTTAAGAATCCTAAATCAAAAACTGTCTTTGTAGCAGGCTATCGTCGAGCTCTATTTATGTTTTATTAAAAATTAACCACATTCAGGCACGATGATTCATGAACCTTAGAACTGAGGTCATTTGACTTTTTTTTTATAGGTAAGTATATATATTTGTGCAAACGTTTATTCGAAGACGAGGACCCAGTGAAGTTATAATTAAATACACATATTAAAGACGGATAAAAGGTCAACTGACAGGAGTTTAATCCTGAGAAAACCTAAAGCTCCTTTTTTTATTGAGAAGTTAAAAATTTTTTAATATTTTTTAAAGATTAGTTGTACAAAATACATATAGCTTCCTAACATAGGTTTCTGGGCGCTCTGTGTCGAAAGTGAAAGTTACAGCAACATGCCCAGAAGCATTTTGATGAACTTTTCCAAAAAGTTCAATACTTCCTAAAATCAGTTACTTTAAAAAGGTTAAATTTATTTTCATTCAAATTTACAGACATTCCAAAACAACGTCTCGGTATCTACCCTCTTTCTCATCCAAAAACCAAAACCCCTGTGTTCTGAGTTTCTCAGATGTTTGATGCTTTTAAAAGTTCCTTCCTGATTGAACTAGGATGCTTGTCTATTCATCCTACAGAAAAAAAAGAATGTGCGATTTTAATAGCGTGTCTCTGAATGCTAAATAAAATTTAAATTTGGAAACTTATTTATAAAGTGCGACGAGCAGTCGGCTGCTGCTACTTTTCTCTCGTTTCTAAATTTATAATAGTTTTAGTTTTGCCAGATTTTCATAATTGTGGTAGATACGGCCTCGTTCCGAAAACTAATCTTCCTTTGGACTCTACAAATTTACTTGCGCATACAAACTAGTATATTTTGTTTAAAGCTGATCAATGTGCCTTGGACCTTAGACAACATTCTAATGCCAATGTTTGTGTATCGCAAGAATCTTATTCTTCTTCATTGACGGCCACTTTACTGCTCCCCTATAGTTCCGTTTGTGGGTGGTTCGAACTCAATAAATATTTTCTGACATCCCGGTCTCGGATCACTGCATAACTGATGCCAGACAAGTCCTGGGGTGGAATCGGCTAAGTTGATTGTCGCTTTTTGATTGTCGGTTTTGATTATCAACTCCTTTTTGCTCTGCGTAAAGCGATCACTAAAAAATGATTCATTATTGGCAGCACTTAGAGTTTTAAACGTCACTTCCTTGCCGACGCTGTCATTCCGAGCAGCTGATGTGTGTTTATTTTTCATGATTTATATTTAAAATATGATTTTGTTGAGTCCTTAGGCAAAAACTTTATCATAAATGGACAAAGTATTGACTGCATTTTTTTAATGAATGCAGCAGTAATTTCAGCCACCGTACTTTGACCCATTGGTGCAGCCCAGTCAGCCCAACTTGTCTGATAGCCACCACCCCCAAGAAGATTTTAAGTTGTAGCCAATTGAAGGATGGGTGGAACATGCGTTGACCTTATTCCAGTTGGTAAATCAAGCACTCCCAAAAAGAAAAATCAAAAATCCACAATAATAAATGATAGCAATCAACAATGAATATTTATAATTCTATGAATTCTTTCATTGGGTTTGAAGGTTCCAAGATATTTATTTGCTTTATTTCTCATTTTTCTTCTTAATACTTTTACATTTGTGTAATTATTTTCTTCATTTGCGTAGAAAAGTTCTAATGAAGTAAAAATTGCACTTCACGAATTTTCCAATTGCACTTTTTTATTTGAATTTATTTAATATATATTCTTTTTTCACTAAAGCATTTAATTTATTTGGAGTTGAAGCCGGGAGCTGATTCCACCCCTGGTGGTGTTGCATTTGTCTGATCCAGGAGTTTAGTGTAGACTCTCATTATTGATTATTGGTTAATCTGGTTTTTACTACACCGGTGATTTATAGTCGGTCGGGTCAATCCATGGATTTCCATGCACGAATGCAAGGCAGTTTCAAGATGTAAAATATAAAAAAATATAAAATTGCCTAGATGTGATATGTCCCGTAAGATAGCCTTTTACTACTGTTGTTTTTTTGGTTGCTGCAGTGTTATTATTAGCCCCTCCCTCATGGGCACGCCTGTCGCAAGAATAAATATAAATATTCAAGGAAAAATGTTTTTTTTATTTAGAATATTGTGGGCCATATTTTTATAAATATTTCAAATATGATTTTGGCACACAATTTGTGTGGGTCTAGTCTAACACATTTAAACTGTTTCGATAAATCATATTCAGAAGAAAAAAATGCTTTATCCGCTCTATGACTTATTCGTATTGCGTCATATTGAAATGATTTTATATTAAAATAGTTTAGCGGTATAAGTGGAGAAACCAATTTAAAATGATACTTCAAATTGTTGTTGGATATTTCAGTAGAGTCGGCAAAATTTAGTTTAAAATTAAGTATAAAAAATATGCTCAATAAAATGCTAATTTTTTTACTTATTTGCCAACAGGTTTTTTTTATTAACAAAAATCCAAAAGCTAATTAAAAATCCTTAACACCTGTTCTGTTTAACTACTTGCTTTGCAGTGCGCGTGTATAACAGTTTTTTATAGCACCCTTAAAAAACTGTTATACACGCGCACTGCAAATTGTATTCATTAACATAATGAGGATTATATTCGATTCTAAGACTGGTTAGTAATCTGATTTATCTGCATAATCTTCTTACATAGCTTTCAATGCTTCAAGACGGTATCACCAAACGGTCAAGTCGATATATTTAGTTCTGAATATCCTTCATGCTTATTTAATGCATAGCTATCGACGAAACCATAGTGGTCTAACGCAATGAGGGTCCTGATCTAGTGCCGAATATATTATTGGGCACATGTCCTACACTACGTGTCTTTCTCTGGCATAAAACCATTATTCCTGCCAAATTTTCCACAAATTAATTACCAAAACTAGTCTCAGTTGCAATTTGGTATTCGCTTTAGTTCGAGGTCATCGCTCCGACTAAAGTCACCATTTGAAAAAAAACGCTTATTAAAGCTTAAGGCCAAATTAGCAGTCGAGCATATGTACATTATGTACTTTCTAATATTCAAAGCAAATAGTAACGGGTGATATTCACTTAAGGCCATAAATAAAATTAGCTCGTAGTTGATTAAATGTACGACTTACAGTGGGGCAGAATGGCGTAGAAGTTGCCATCAAAGCAACCGGTACAGCTAGAAACCTGGAATTTCGCATGTTTGCTTCTGAGACAAGTTGATATATTTTGTATATTTTATTTATTTTTGAGCACAGCCTCCTTTTCAAATGCAGATTTTTTTGCCATGTGTTAATTTTTCTTTTAAAAGTTTAATATAAGAATTTCTAATGGAAGATTTTAGGAATTCAATATAAGAATTTAGTATACCATGGAGAAGGTATACATTCACCTCCTCCCCACCCACAACACAACCACTTAAAATTTGATTGTGATAGAAATCATGATAAATGAAATGAAATTTGATGAACTTAAGAATTACTTTTATTATAATCATTCAAAAGACCGTCACTATCTTTTTCAGAGTCTTCATCATTATCATCAAACCCAAAAATAATATTTGATTCCGGGACATTTGGAGGTTTCAGCAAACTAAGTGCGAAAATGTTTTGATTTTCAATATTAGATAGATAGATTAGATTAGAGATAGATGAAAAAATAACATCATAAAGTTTACAAATTGGTATACTTAAGAATAAGGACATGGCATTTTCATGGGATTTTCAATATGTAGCTGGGTTATAAGAACTGTATCGAAGTTAAATAAAAGTGACGCATTAAAGATTTTCAATCTCCTCGTGCTCTTTTTTTTAAGCTTTCGAAAATCAGTTGACTCTAAATGTATTCAATTGTTAAATAAATCAATAATTTGTGGATGTAGGACGAACGTTTTGCCAGATTTTTTTTTCACCACATACAAGTCGAATTGGGACTAAGCTGGTTATGAAAACAGTGGAGTCATCTGCTCCTTATTCGTAAAAAGCTTGTTTATATGAACTTTGTCCTGAGATAACATCGAAGCCCCATTTCGATATTAAGCAATTTCTTTGCAGTTATTTATATTTCAATTTTTATAGTACACACTTCAACACTGAAGTAATCTTTTAGATGAAAGGTAAAGCAAATCTTGAAAACTTACCTCGACACAGATAGCTGTGTGCTCTTTTTCGGCATAGCAATCTTTCTGTGCTCTCTGCACAACTTCGTAGGATTTCAATTTTTCAGGAGCACTCGTTCTTATCACATCATGTTGGTGGCGGATTCAAGAAATGAAAAAAAAACAATTTTTAAAGACTGGTTACGGAACTTCCATATTACTTTACTTAATAGTTTTAAAAAGAAATTGCTTGGCCTTATAATACTGTGTCCTTCCCGAAGTTGAATGCTCCATACAAAGATTTCAAACCTATATGCAGTTCAACACAAATCGAAAAAAAAAACATTGGGACGGGCTACAGTCTACTTGGGCGAACTGTTAGATAGCCTATTCTTATTCCTATCCCTCATAAGTAGGCGTGACAAAAGTCTAAGTATGGTTGAATTGTTAAGAACGCTCTACATATTTTGTTATATAACATTTAAAGGATTTTTTCAAAAAAAACCAAGCTTTTGTAAAAAAAACGCTCCCTAGCTCAAACTTTGGTTTTTCACATGAGCATACAGGGTCCCTAGAGAGTAGGTATATATTATATTTCAGCTCTCTAGCTCAAACTTTGGATTTTCAATAAAATGGTTTTATTTAATTGTGGGCGTGTCAGTGGGCGGATTTTGAAAATGTTATCTCCCGAGCAGTTTTAGGAGTCATAGATCATACAAAATTTCTGCTCAAAATTCGATTTTTTCAAAAATTTAGTTTTTTTTTTAGTTTGTGGGCGTGTCTGTGGGCGGATTTCAAAAATTCGTAAACTTGATTATTTCGGGACCCTAGAGAGTATATGATTAAAATTTCAGCTCTCTAGGCCCAGTATAAAGGCCTAATTTTTGCCGACAGACGAACGGACATGGCTAGATCGATATTACTATCGATGCTGATCATAAATATAGTAACTTTGAGGGGTCTACGGGCAATATTAAGGTATGTTACAAACTATGCGTCAAAATTAATATACCCTTAGAATAGGGTATAATGATGAATCGGAGAAATCTAAAAAGAAATGATTGATAATTTTCAGTATAATACCAAAGAACATAGATATTGAATTAACAAGATCGCATCCCATACAAAGTTCTGTGCTGCTAATATTTGTATGTCAGGTGCTGATATCAATAACCACTCTCACAGCTTTTACTATTTCCAGAAGTTTTTCAATCTTTCTCTCAGTAAAAACAATACAACGACACACCACACAGTGACACGCTTAGTAAATTAAGCGTTTTTTTTACCTTATTGTGATGTATGACGTGGTTGTGTGGGCGTAAAAAAAGTAGATTATGTTTCGCTCTTTAAAAAAGATGTTTGTATTTAATATCATTTTCAGAGCTAGATAATTCTTTATAATTATATAATTTGATATTACTTAAACGAAAAATATAAATATTCGCACTTTTGTCAGCTTATGGGTCACTTTGTACCTCTGTGCAACGGCTCTCATGTAAAAAACCTTCGGGAATAAGTTGTAGAATTAGTCAGCTTCTCGCAAATGTAAACCATGTTGCCTTGTGATGAATCAGAGAAGTTTTAAAAGAAATGATTGGCAATTTTGAAAAGAGTGGATATAAGTTAACATAAAATTATAAATATTCGCAATTTCGCCAGCTTTTGGGTCACTTTATACCTATGTGCCATAACGTGTCGGGTCTCATTGGAAAAACCTTTGTGAATTAGTTGTAGAATTAGTCAGCTTTTCGCAAATGTAAACTATGTTGCCTTGTGATGAATCAGAGAAGTCTTCAAATAAATGATTGGCAATTTTAAAAAGAGTAGATATAAGTTAACATAAAATTATAAATATTCGCAATTTCGCCAGCCTTTGGGTCACTTTGTACCTCTGTGCCATAACGTGTCGGGTCTCATGGCAAAAACCTTCGTGAATTAGTTGTAGAATTAGTCAGCTTTTCGGAAATTCATCATACCTACTCCAATTTCAAAAAATGCAATTAACTTTAATTTATGTTTTTACCTCTACCATGTTGAGTTCAAGTTCAATATTCATAGACCATCGTTATACAACTGAAAAAAAAACTGAGAAAAAACGAAACTGATCGATTTTCCACATACATAATATGTTTCATTAACCTAATTATTTTGAAACTGCCGTACTCGTTTTTTGTGCTAAGTGCCTCTGTACCTTTCTCTATATTTTAATATTTTACGAGTAGCTCCGTTTCTTTTGGCTTTTGAAAGAAACAGACTGGAATCTCTACTCCCCTTGAATATTTGTAACCAATGGTTTTCAAACAAATCGGTAGACAAAAAAAAACAATTAGTGGGGTTTGCTTCGGACTTAAATTAGAGGCTTTAGCTAAGTAAATAATAAGTGCTTCATAGACGTTAATACCTTGCTTACATTATTTTTTTAATAAAGAACTTTCTAATCATGGAATAAAAAGAAAAGACATATTTGTAGTAGATTTCTTTACCAAAAAATAAATAAATAACAAACATATACATACAAATGAATGGATTATCCTTCTTTTTCAAATAAAATTTCGAAAATGGGGTAAGTTAACTACTTTCATTTTATTTAAACCAAATATAGTATAGTAAAAAAAAATGCTTTCTGCTAAATCTGTTGCTTTTTGTAATGTGCAGCTTTACGAAATAAACCGTCCTCCCTCCAACAAAGGATTCATATAACTTTACATTTTATTTATACAAATTACAAACAAAGAAGAAAATGAATGGAAATGAAATACGCACACAAGCCGATTAGAAAGTACATCATCTCGCTTACAGTTTTGTGGTTCAATGAACTATACGAATATATTCATACATGAAAGAAAAATTAAATTTTTTTATTAATATTTATAAGAAAAAGCCATCAATAGTCAGTGGATATAACTAAAAGAAATAGTCTTCTGCTCATGCATAGCATGAGTATGCGCTGGAATTTATTTGTTTAGTTATTTATTTTTATTTTCGAATTGCAAAAATTTGCATTTGAATTGATTATTGCTGAAAAAGCACATTTTTTACTGTCTGTCAATGGGATGCAGTTTGAGTTTAAATTCAATTCTTTAGGGTTCTACATTCATCTTCAGGCATAATTTTTTTTTATTGAAATGGTACAATATCGAAAATTGATGCCCAACACATGCATGTAGTTCATTGATTCATCAAATTATTTTAATCAATTCTATTGCGAACGAATAAAATGAACATAAAAATTATCGGAAGATCATTGAAAACGCCAAATTAGTCAAAACCAATTAAAGTTTTTTTTTTATATGTTTTCAATTGAGCAGTCCCACATGAAATAAATGATTCATAACTAAATTATCATAAAGAACAAGTGCCTCATTGACCTTTGGCAATTCAACTTGCTGAGCTTGTTCAAAATATTGAACAAAGAATACTTTGGAACCATTTCTTTCATCAAAGATATAAATAAATTATCTTTTCCATTTTTTAATTGGCAAAGTTATGATCTGTGTCCCGATCGCGTTATACAAAAATGATCGAACAACAACGTTTCAACAAAAGCAGTTTCTGTCAATGTCTATAGATATGATAGAGACAGCTATCTTTGAAACAAGTTCGTTTGATCGTTTTTGTTTTACTTGATCTGACCCCTGGATTTGAGGGATCACAACTCTCCTACTTTACTGCATGCCTACTGGTTCTTTGGTGGGTTTTGTTAGTTTTTCCTCAAGAAGTGTCGGTCAGTTTTCCCTGTTTCGAATTACCTACGAGCTTTAGGTTTATACACACAGTTAAAAAAAAAAAAAAAACATAATTTACATATATTGCATGTTTCCCAATTGGACATTAATCAGTTGATTTTTGGCGTTGATCAGAATTTCAAAAGCCATCTTCATCATAAAAAAACTACAGCTATTAATGTATCCTCTCAGACCTAAATAAAAGGAGCCTAAACTTACTAAAAAAACGTTAGGTACCTTATTAAAGTTCGCATAATATGCTGAAGATAAAGATGATTCTTGTTTTACTAAAACTTGGCTACCTAAAGGGATATAATGTCATTCTTACAGTTGACAAAGCACATTGGAACCACCAATAACAATTTAAGTATGAATTTAAATTTTGAGTCCCTTTCACTCATATACAAAAGGAAATTTGAAAGAACCGAAAGCCGATAATCTAAACACATTAAATTTGTTATTGGTATGAATTACGAAATAAAACTACCATACAAGTCGGTTAACATAACCTACTTTTGTCTCATTACTCGTTTACCCTTGAAAAGGTTAACACCAAAATACAACCAGCGCTTTAACAATTTTATGTATTTTTGTGCCATTTTATAGATTATCATTACACTCTAAAAATTTACAATACATTATACAAGTCTAACAATCTTTGCGATTCATTTTTTATTTGCACCAGCAAATTGTACTAACATTATCAATTGGGAACTTTTGTTTCTGCATTGCTAGTGGGAACTAATTGTTACTGATTACGGTATTTAGCTGTAAGTTATAACTTTATGCCATATCATCCCTTTGTTATCAGCGTTCTTCATATTTCTTTCCGTACGCTTTAAGTGTATCTCATACATAATTCATTTTTTTATATTTTTTAAGTATCTTAAACCATTCTTGTTTTTTTTAGTTAGTTAAAAACATATTTAAGCAAAATTAACAGCATAGTATTAGTCCTCTTCTGAGAAAAAAACAACCAAGCATTCAAGTAGCTAAACAAAAAAATTATGTAATTTTTTTTTGTTTCATTTCAGATTAATTGTGTAAAATTCTCAACGCTTTGTCTTTCATCCCTCCCTATAAAAAAAAATAAATATAGTTTACAAAATATACTCTTAAAAATAAATAAAAAAGCTTAAACTATATATCCCAGCTTTGCCATTATTAGCCAGCCATACATAATTAAAAACAGAGAAAAACAATTTTTTTTTGTTTATTGTATCAGCCATTCCCGTCGCCTAATAAAGTAGAACTATTTTGCAAAGACAACAAACAAAAAACAAATAAAGTGAACTAAGTGATTGATTAAAACCACAAATAATAAATATAACAAAACGATTTAAAAGAAAAACAACCAACGCCGGTTTTCCCTAAAACGCTCAGTACCGCTTTTGCTTTTTGCCATAAGCTTACATTGTGTTCTCTGCGCATCCCCTACCTATTTCGAAAGGACACTACGAAATAGTTCTTTCACTTTAGATTAAAAAGATATCGCCATCTATTCACATTTAAAAAAACACAACAACAACAAATCAACAAAAGTATCTGATTAGATAAAAAATATTCATAAAAAAAAGTATCAACGAATTGTTAAAAACATATACATATATATAAATATTTTTTTGTTGTTGTTAATACTTACGGGAATCGTTTCTAGTCCTTTTGTTTGCCATACAAATATAAGTTTTTTTTTTACTTGAAGAACAAACAAAAACTACTTCTTTTGTAGAAATATTTTACAACATAGTAATCCATATGACAGAAATAAAAAACAAAACTCATGACACTCAAATAAAGCGTCTGTAAATCGAAGGAATTGTCGCAAGAACTTAACCGTAGAGGTAAATCTGGAGAACAAACAAAGGAAATAAAAAGTACATCGTCTTTTACATCGATAACAAATTTTGTGATATATTTAAATAATTAAAAAAACATTTAAAAAGATAAAAAGCATCTTAGTTTGCATGAAGTTTTCCGTTGCATCTGAGTGAGCTTTGTTTATTATAAAGGCAAATTTGACAGAACCCATGATAAAGTGAAACGCGCGGTATACCTTATAATCGTAGAACAAAAAAAAAGCAAATCCAGACTAAAAAAACATTAAAACTACAAATAAATATATATTAAAAAACAATATTCAATAAAATGGCGGCTATGGTAAACATGAATAGTCTATTAAATGGCAAAGATTCTAGATGGCTACAATTGGAAGTGTGCAGAGAATTCCAAAGGAATAAATGTTCACGACAGGATACGGAATGCAAATTTGCCCATCCACCGGCTAACGTTGAAGTACAGAATGGGAAAGTGACCGCATGCTACGACAGTATTAAGGTTAGTACAAACATTTCTGTTTTTTTTAGATTTGGTTATAGAGATTAAGCATTTCATAAAAAGAAAATGTATTTTTTTACTTCATTGTCCTTGTTGGAATTTTGTTTAAGACCTAAATGCTAAAATGTATGTATGTATCTACTAACGCTAATAACGCTGCAAATTTATTTTTAAGATGAAAATGTGTTGCGCTGCACTTTTATATGCTTACCTACTATAGTGATGCTCTGTATTGGAAACTATAATTATTTTCAAATAACTAATACTGCACAATGCATAAAGGAGGAGGCAAACCTACCCCTGCGATTGGTCTCAGTTTCTTTAGGCCGTTGTCTTTAAATTTCTATATTGGTTTTATATGGGTGTAGATTAGGGTGGTCCTTATTGGTAAGAAAAAAAATTGTTTTCTTTAATTTCGCGGGCAACCACGAAATTTGATTATATACCATAAGAAACTATTTCAGTTTTTTTTTTGGAATTTTTTAAATGACATTTAGGGGTCGTTACCAAGGTTTGAATTTAAAAAAAAAAAACTCAAAATCTGTATTTTTTTTTATACTCAGGACATACAAAATATTACAAAATCTTCAAAGATGGATGGCAATGTTGATTTTCTTAATTTGGATTTTAATTGACCGATAAGCCAAGCCTTACTTAGATTTCTAGTAGCTTTACTGAGTCTGCTACTTTAAGACGCCATTGCAACACGTTGAAACACGTTACTATTACGTTACAAATAAAACGCGTGCGCTCTCGTAAATGACTTATAAGAACTGAAGTGCGGGGCTGGCTAAATTTCGACGCATCGGTACAGAAGAGGGGTCGAGGCGAGGGCTTTTTGTAAAAAATTTGACAGCTGGTAGCGACCTCTAAATCTTAACAAAGAAAAAAAAAAAACGTATTTCATATTTAGAGGTATGTATATAATCAAATGCGAAAGTGGCCCGGGCATAAGTCAAAAGTCGTAAAATAAGGACCACCCTAGTGTAGATAGGGAATGTGGATAATATTCTAAATTAGTTCAACTGCGCGTAGGATGCAGACAAATTATAATTCAGTCGAATCTCTCTTCTAAGTCGAATCTTCACGGGAGCTCTTAATCAGTGCGAGTTAAAGGGATTTCGATTTAGAGGATGTCTTTAACATGTATAAAAACCTGAAGAGAATGAAAAATTGGCTCGAGTTATAGAAAAATTTCGATTTAGAGGAGGTTTGACTTAGAGTAATTCGACTGTTTGCATACCGTTTATGTTCCAAGTATAAGGGTAACGATCGCGATGGAGAAACGTCCATAAGGAATTTGCATATGGTTTTAGATGATTTTAAAAAGGCAACCATCTGATATGGGTGGCTCTTAGACATTGTAAACTTACTGCAACCTATACGTGCAGATGATCATGGATGACAAGCGTCTTAAGTCCCTTGATATTTTTTACAGTCCCTGATTATATTTTGCAGACGATTGAGTCATCATAAGCGAACTCAAACTTTCCTGCAACGAGCACTTGATGTATATGGGTGGATTTTGCAGGGGAATTAGCATCGTAGTAGTCCAAAAAAAAAAACAGAATATTTGTGTGCTGCCCGTCGTCTGACCCACTTCAACCTATTCCAGACATTATTTCCAATTACGAAAAGTTCATATATCTGGATTTTATGATTAATAGCGAAGACACCTGTCGCACCTCCGCTCAAATAGTGTCATAACTCAAAAGAATTGAAAATCCATTTATTGCACCATTACGTCCCCCATACTTTAAAATATTATCTCAAAAAGTGTCATATTCATTGTTCGAATATTTGTCCCTAGATGACAAAAATATTTCATTATACATATTGTAAACCAAAAGTAATGGCGGCCCAAACATTTGAAAGCTTTTTTCTCGAAAAAAAATATTTTTTGACTTATGACACTATTTGAGCGAGGGTGCGCTGTGATGATCGCGTAAGTGAAGTGGGTGAAGTGGCGTGAAAGCTCGGTCATCTTTTGTGACCGAAATATGCCCAATAAGTTGAAAGGAGGCTCTACTCCGCAGTTGTGTTCACCGCGCTCACATACGGTTGACAATGTTGTACAGCGTACAAAAAGTTGCAATATCCGAGGAAGCCTTCACCTCAAAAAGCCTATCTCAATAAACAAATGTCGCAACTGGCTCAGTTGGTACTGTCATGTTCAAAGAGGAGATCCTACGAACCCCGTCAAAAGGCAATATCTATCAGTATTTGTATGGGAACAATCGCCAAAAAGAGGCAAGCCCATAAACTCGTAGATCACACAAATGCAACAACACAAGCATTTGATTATAGCTTCCAGTGACGATACCACTCGAAATATTGAAGCCGGCCGATATATTTGTTCGAGGTCAAAGGCAAACTCCACAGGCGGGTTAGTAAGGACGCCGTAAAATGAGGCAATTATGATCCTTTGGTCCAGATTATAACCTCGTCGTCAAAGAAAAGTAGAGGTATGGAACAATTAAAAATAGTCTTAGTACAAGATGGTGAAAAATTCCTCACTTAATTGTACTTTGTTTTTTTTTTTTAAATAATAATAAGCATCGGTTGTTGAGTTTGTTTATTCGGGCTATAGCCCTACCCTCAGCTACGACCGGATGGAAATTTTCTCAGCTGGAAAAAAGGGAGTAACAGTTTTTCAAATGTCCAGAAATGCCTTTAGTTTTCGTCTATATATATCGTTTTATTTGAAAGTAAAACGAATAGTTTCCAATAACCAAAGTGCGACCTTGGGCATTAAATAGAAGCATCATTTTATTTTTATATATTAATTAAATTTAAGTGTGTAGTGTCAAAAATCATTTCTCGTTGACATTGCTGAGGGTCCGGCACGACGGGGCGTATGAGCCATATTCTGAGTGAATTTTCAAATTGCCTTGACGCCTTCATCATCTTGTCGTTGTATTTTCTTTTAAAGTATATAGGTTGTATTTAGTATAAAATAATTTATATTTATTTTTCAATATAAAACACAACACACAATTTGTTCTAATTATATTTCTTATTTTATTTTTATTAAATTCCTCTATGAGGAAGCTTAGGAATATTTACAACCGTCCACTGGCAGCTCCACTTAATAACTAACTTATATAATACAAAACGAACTAACTTATATACTACAACTAGCATTACCACTAACATGAAGACATGAACGCTGATCCGTTAATCCGCTGCTTGGCTGGAATTTCTTGCTGTAGCTTAACGGGTGTTTGCTATGCTATGCTTGGTGATGCTGCGGCCACACTTACTGTTCTGATAGTGCAGCTTCTACCGTTTGCAGCATTACCACTAACATTGAGATAACGCTGATCCGTTAATCTGCTGCTGGCTGGAATTTCTTGCTGTAGCTTAGCGGGTCATTTGTGCCTTGGAAAGCGCTTGGTGGTTGTTATGCTATGCTTGGTGATGCTGCGGCCGCACTAACTGTTTTGATAGTGCAGCTTCTACCGTTTGCATATTGACAGCTATGAAACCGTGTGCCTAGTGACTTTCCGTACGCCGAAGCATTTTTATTACATGTATTTGATGTGACCATAACTTATACAATGTAGAAGATAATTTACATTCCATGAAAAAAAATATATCAAAAAAACTTATGACATAAAACCCTAACGAAAATATATTTTCATAAATATTAAAATAAGAGTGCATAGCGCAATAGGTTGTTGTTGATTTTCGTCGCTCAGTTTATGGACGTAACCTTAGACGTTCTCCATTACGTCCCGAAGATCGGTTAAGTGGCTTAACACAATTGTGCTTCATACGCAATATATGACTTCAACCATACGAGTTTGAAACGGAAATAATCAGAAACTGGTATATCAGTGGCATTTTAATTCATACTGATATCAATAGACATTATCACATAGAACGATTGTTTTGTCTTACCCTAACACTTATATATCTTCCAGGAACCATGCATAATAACTCAACATTTTTTAAGAGTGAAAATGTCGACAGACATGGGTAATATTTTAATAGGATAATGCAATGCTCCTGGATCATTAACGGTAGGTCCGTTCGCGTACTTTATGTGTAGAAAAATTAAAACTGTCAAATCTGTAAAATCGAGAGAGAATCCTCTCATTTCAAAAAAAGTACGCGAACACTTTTGTGTAAAAAGATGAAAAACGTCTAAGTTTGGTTTGAAAAGAAGCAACCGCTGTTTTTTTTTTTTTTTGCTGGCAAACTCATTTGACAGTTGTCATTTTTTTACCAGCTGAAATTCTGTGTAAAGAGAAAAATGAACGAAAGTACATTTTTCTTTCGTTCATCTTTTTACCATTTTCTCAGTACGCGAACGCGTTTGTGCACTTTTGCACAAAAGTTTATATCAATTTACGTTTGCATAATTAGTTATGCGAACAGACCTGGTTTCTTTAAGAATAATTACACTCATATTATTGAGCTAAGCTAAGAAAAGGCTCTTAGCGGAAATCGACGCTTCAACAACAAGTCAGTATACTCATTGGATGATCACCATGCTATGGCCTCACGTACAAAATTAAACATTATCACAGAAATAGAAAACATGAGTTTTTTTATGGGTTTTAAAAACAAAAACTCAAACAAACAAATGGGTACACATTCGTATTTATCTACCTTTTTGTTTCTAATCGCAATCCAATAGCTCATTTGTTTTCCTTTGTCGCAGCCGTTTAACATGCACTATCTTATCGACAGACATCCGTAATCTTATCTTTTTTTTGGTATCAACAATGTATCAGCAATAAATACTTATATACAGGTATATGTGTGGATTTACTCATAAAAAGGTGACATTTGCATTAACACCCAGATTATTTTTGAAGGATGGGTCATCGGCTCGGCTTCTTTTTTGATTTTCATTGATTTCATTAAAATGGCTGCCTCAGCGAGATTGTAGTCCATCCGTTAGATCCAACTTCCGAATAAATTTTCGATGGTTTGATTTTATTTACCGAAAAGTTCCATCAGGATTGTACTTAAGTGTTTACGTCGGTCGTGATGACATTGTTTTCTAACAGCATCCCCACAAAAAAAATTAATCGCGACAAAAATGTATCGCTATCCGTTGATCGTGGCGCTGCAGCCATCTTCATTTTCGAACGCAAATTGACCACTAATGCCGCCATTCCAAAAACCATACAAAGCAGTCACACGCTCAAGCTCAATTTGCTTTCTGACTAGGGGTGATTCGATACATTTGCAGTACTGATATCAGTCCTGTAATACTCACAATGAGGTAACAATACCCATCGAGTATTGAATCAAATGTATACAACCTACTCGTTTCGAAACGAATTATTTCCTTAACAATTGTGGGATGGATCACTATAAGTCCGTAATAGAATTACATAAAAAAATATCTATAAAACATTTTTCAATTAATTAAAATTATTGAACAAAAGCAGCAATAATGAAAAACAAAGCGCACTGCGTATAATGGACTTCGAAACGAACAAACCAGTCGGCAAGGCCAAGCGCAAGACATTCCTTTTGTAATTTGATGATTTTAGGCGTATATATAGATGGTTATGTGAATAAGGCGACAATCACCACACGATATCTCTCGGCTATAGCTATCTCTATTACTGCAACGAATATTATGGAGGAAAGTTACTACCGAAAGACTATCGCCTGGCGATAGTCGACATGACGCCAGGAAATATTTTTGTTTCATTCATGATATTTGTCACTCTCACTTCACGGATACGTACAACAGTTGATTCATTTCAAATGTTTTTGTATAAAAAAAGGAGTGAAAACCCAGAGAGTGATATTTTTAAATTACGGAGGTAGAAAAGGGATAACATGACCATAGACATTTTATATGTTCGTATATACAATTCCATACGATTCGACCATACGAGTACCTCCATTGATAGTTGCTTGGATCGAATCAAAACGGTATCGATACAAATAATATACACAGTTCCCAACATCTAGCTCCTGCAACCATATGTTTGTGGTGCTTAGTGGAAGGGACCCACAATTTTAAGCCGAATCCGAACGGCAAATTTGAGAAGCTTCTCATGACAATTATTGGATGGCGGGGGCTGTCGGGATATTCTTAGCACGTCACTGCACGGATCAACATATAACTCGTACTTCTTCTTTTCCATTTGGGGCGAAGTAAAGATAAGAATTACAGAGGTGGAAATTCTTCCAGTTTATAGCATAATATGAGTGTAGCCTGCCTCTCTTACTAACGATTTCGCGGGCTCATTTTTGGAATACATTTTTTTTTTGGAAAAATGACCGAAAGTTTTGGCGGAAGTTTGTTCTATTCCCCTAGAAAAAAATATAAAAAAAAATTGTTTACACTAACGTACACTGGCGTACTTTCCAAAAGTCTTATTAAGGTTACAAATTTACCTATATACCTACAAAATAGTGGGCTGGCAAAAAAAAACTTTTTGACGACGACAATGTGAACGAAAGCATTGCCTTCTATGATCTTTCTTCAAGGTAATAAAAATTGGGGCGATAGCTGTTAGATTTACACATGTTTTTTATTTGCACTTTTCGGGCATCAGGCGAGTTTATACTTCAAATGTGAACTCAATTTTAAAGGCCCCGAAATTGATCACGGCGAGATGGATGGACACACAAAGTAAGATAAACATGCTGATCAAAAACATTATGCACACTAACTACACCTATTGTTCAGGGTGAGCGATGGTTTTCTTGTATTATGAACCTTATTCTTTTGGGGTCCACGAAAAAATATTCCTGTATGTTCCAAGCTAGGGTAAACACACTGACAAACCCTTTCCTTGCTACTCAACCATTATCCTTAAAAACAAATGCAAACAAACGCACTTTGAAATAAAATAACTCAAACAAGACAACCACCCTTAAAACAGGGCCAGCCAGCCAAGCCACCCTTCTTTATTTATTTGTTACACTCCTTCAAACGTTCTTAGAGAGAGAGATATGTGTGCTCATTTTTCCTCAAGGGCACGTAATTTATGTTATCATTATACTTCTCTGTATAATTAAGATAATTTTTCATTTGTTTACAATCCTTCGTCTATAAAAGAAGCAGTTGTAAAGAGAAACCATTAAAGCACATGGAACAGAGGACACAAGACAGTCTATTGTCACACCCACAAACACTACTTTTTTTTGTAAAGGAGCACTGACTTGCTTGCATTTCTTGACTTCCGTGAACGAATGAGATTCTCATATATCCTTGTATCAAGAATTGTTTACTACCACCACGACCACTACTACTACTGCAGCTGCTGATGATGATGATGATGGGTGGAAGTGTGATTCTTGTCATTATGTCGACAACGACATGACGTCAAAAATCCGAGGTGCGTTTTAAGGGGAGTAAAACTAAGCATCAAGACAATAGCTGAGAACGAAATTAAATTTCCCTTGGCAAATAATTAAATAATTACAAGAGAGGCGAAAACAAAAGATATAAAACTGACGAATAGAGAAGGAAGGTGATTGATGGGGACGGAGGAGATATTGTGTAACTGTAACTCGTGTCCTTAATAGTTTTAAGTAAAGGTTTCAGACAGGGTTTATTTACGTGACAGTTACCTACTTCTTTTTGTGCGCTTACTCTGTATTATATTTTCGCACTCTGCAACAAATGAGTTGTAAAACCATTAATGCGTTTCGAAGATATTGTTTAAAGTCTTAAATTCCATGTGTAAATCGTGAAAATTACCAGTCAAAAAAAGGGCTCTTTCTTCACAGATAGTGGTGTGCCTCTGTGGGATTTTATAGCATGCTTAGCCGAAGGGTCTACTCTCCTTCCCTCATTCTCATTGATAAGAACTTATCCTTCCTGCTAACGGTATGTAAATACTTATACTGTGCTCGTATGTCTCGCAGTTTAAAGCGGACTGAAAGGACCTCAATGTAAATGGTGCCCAACTTTTTTAATATCATTTCACAAGGACCAAAAACGTAAGACGAAGAGGGGAAAATAAATAAAAAATAAATGAAAGGCCTTTTGAAAAATTATTAAAATGCCATGGCAGTGAAGTGAGTGGATAACAAAAGGATTGCAAGAAAGTTGGTGCACTATCGTTACGATTACACATTCGAGTAATTTCTTTCCTTCTTTTTCCTTAATGACGGCGAGGCTATGATCAGGATTAGAGGGATCACAACCCTTCCACTTAAATGCAACCCTACTGGTCCGCCTGTAGGGATGCATTTTGAATCACTTCGTTGCTGAGGTCAATCAAATGCTGGTGTTGCTGCATTTGTGTAATCCAGGAGTTTTTAGACCTGCCTCTCTTTCGCGTTTATATGGGAATGTTTATTGCCTTTTTGACAGGATCTCTGCTTTGAATATGCCAGTACTGAGCCGGTATCGCTCCATTTTCTTCGAGGTAGGTTCTTTGACGTGAAGGCTTCCTCGGATCTTGGAACTTCGCAGTCCCTCCAAAACGTCCACCCATACATTAAGTGCATGTTGCAGGGACGTTTTATCCTCGCGTATGATGGCTCCATCGTCAGCAATATATACTTAACTGATATACTTATGGCAATTTGTTGCTCCAATGTGTTCAATTTAAGCAAAAACTTCATCTGATTGTTCCTATTTGTATTTAGGTGCATTTTAAAACGTCAATGTGGTGGTTAGAAATATCCTCGATATTGTAAACAATTTCCCGTTCAAGAAGCGGTAAACAAAATCAAACCTGTAAACAAAATCAAAACAACGACTGTTTGGCAAACTCTGATTCGCTTCTGTTGCTCCAGTGATGCCGGCCGGCATACGTCAGGCAATATCGGCCTCCTAATTACGGAGCCATGCGACAAGTAAACGCTATTAACTTGTGTATAACTACTAGCTTCAAGAACTTCACACAGCCGCGATACAAGAGTATGCGACGGAACAGCTTGTGTACCATTATGTTGTTCAAGCCGATGTTCAATTGTTTTTTTGTTCTTCATTGTTGCCATTTTCTTTAGCTTAAAGGATAACAAGGAAACAAGGTGCCGCTGCCACTAACTGCGCGAAAAAAGGAAGCAATAAAGCTTGTTTCGCCCTATTCAACATCTCTGTGCTCAAGTTAACCACCACCTCAGTGCCGCAAGCCATCTCGAGTAGAAAACTAAAAAAAAATGTACTCGTGCTGCCGCCTCAGACCGTTTTTATGGTGGTAACAATTGGAATTGTTTCACTTTAGCGTTGTTGTTGCTGCGGCCGACCCTCACAATCAGTGTGAACGAGAAAACTTTCACAACAAAAAAAAAAAAACGACTTGGATAAAAAAAACAAAAAGAATGATTTAAGGTGGAAAGGAAATTGTTCCTTATGAGCCTAACGCAAATACAAGAAACGCAAGGAAGTGAGTGGCAACAGAAGCATCTTCTTGAGGTCCTTTTTGTTTTAGTGCTGCCGAGAGGTGGAAATTAATTGCAAATAGGAAGGTGTACTTTTGGTTTTGAATTTTTCAGAGATGACGGGGCAATTGGATGTAATTATGCCTGTGGAATTAGTTCTTGATTTAGGGAAGTTTATGTATGAAACTCGATTTATTATAAAACGTTAATCAATTTATTTATATTCGGAGGTAAGCGCAAATGGATGGGATGCTTGAGTTTTGCGATCCTTGTTTTGCTCGCAAATAGACTAAAGATTAATTGGACCCGCAATTTGGTTATTAATGTGAAATCCGAATCACTGATGGGACTATTCGTATCTTATCGGCATGGATTGGTTGCATTACATTTGCCGATGTGAGAGCTATACATCTTAAGCTGACGTCTAAAGATTTACTTAGGGGAAAAATAAGTCAAAGCGATCTGAGCTCGCCTCACATTTATGGAGGACTCAAAATCTACAGAGTTTAGACACTGAACCTCTTAAGCCTTATTGGGCGTAATACCACACAAAAATTCAATTGGAAAAAAATAAAGAAATGTTTTTTTTTACTCTAATTGACGCAGTTTAATTTTATAAAAATTCTTTATCCGGACCCGTTTTGCGTATGGTTTGCGTCACACACCGAGTCGCCGTTTTTATGGGATTCTGGGCGCCTGGCATTGGGCAACATGGTGCACACGCCCCGCTTGGAGCTGAACGAGGCCGTCACCCCTTCTGTGAAGCACCATTTAATGTCTGCTAGTCTCTCACTTAAGGTACAATTCATTGGGGTAATCAGCCCCAAAGATCCGGCTTATGTCGCTGGCCATCGCCCGAATCGAGTAAATGAGCGAATTGGCAATGTTATTCAACTGAGCTATCGTATAGGAGCTGTTTGGATAGTAGGAGTTCGAAACAACCCGAGACAAGTCATAAAACACAAACTCTCTCGAACATCCGAATTCATTCCATATTACTATAGGCGCTATATTAAACTAGAATGGACAACCATGGGCCTTATAAGGGCCACGTAGCATAAAACCGTCACCCCCTGGAGGCAAGATGATTGCTATGGGATTTGTCAGAGGAAAAGCCGTCTTGGCTCTACGACTGACAATGGCTCCATTTTTTCCCCCCCTAGAGGCACTAGATAATGCGGTTCTAAACATTGTTTTTTCAGACTTCTGAAAGTTGAACTTCAATTTCTAGTCTTCGTAATATCCCTTAATTTGATCAAAGTCATGCTGCAAAATAATGTTGATTATCTCGATTTAAGGACTTAGGTTAGGTAAGGTCAAGTGACTGCCTAGGCACGAAGTTCAGGCTCACTTAGAAACGGTTGTCAGGGGGTTGCCGGCAGTCGGCCTTCTGGGAACCCTGAATTTACATATACTGCGAGGTAGTGGTTGGGAGGATGATACTCACAATAAAGGAGCAAAGTGAGGTGTATGTTACAATCGAACCCTAGTTCTGGTAACATTTTGTGTGCTCAGTGGGAGGGTAACATACCGGGGGTGACTGTGTCAATCGATCCCCAGGTATTCTAATCTAACCCTCGGAATGGAGTGCTGATTTAAGTGACTGTTGACAATATAACCTCAATCAACACTCTTCTTTGGCGGTAGTACAGGTTGGGATTACTGAACTCAATCGAACCCCAACCCGTCGCTCAAATTCCTGGCGGGAAGGCTTCTGTACCTGCAATATCTTAGGAGCCCAGCCCGACTCGAGAACCACGGGTTAGGATCAGGGTGAGGTGACTGTTACAATCGAACCCTAGATTTATCCTTATTCACTGCGCAGCGGAAGGAGAGCTTCAGCGGGTGACTGTTTCAATCGAATCTCAAACTATTCTCTTGTAGGTAATTCCAAGTCGTGGGAATGATACAATCGAACCCTGAAAACGACTTCATATGTAAGCCACCAAATCGTCGGCATACGCTCTACCATGCCTGAGTGAACCTACCAGATCACTCGTGTAGACATGAAAAAGGATCGGCGAATTCGCCGCCCCTATCGTTAAACTTTCTTATGTCAAGGATGAAATCAATTCAAATAGATTTTTATCGTAGGTAGGTACCTGCAAAATGTTGATAAATAGTTTTTGTGAATTTTATCATTTTCAAATTTTCACATTCACAATGGAAAATAATTTTGGCTATCGATTTTAAAGTTCAATTACTCAGTACTCCATCTGAGAATACCTAGCTTTTCAATGATGCCTCGATGCAATGAAGAAGGCTTAAATATTTCCAATTTTGCTTGTAAATCTGTTTACAAATTGTACCATGTGGTTGCTACGATAGGTCAGCAGCAAGAACAAAATCAAAGGAGTTCAATTTGAATTTTTTTAAAGACTAATTGTCTACCGATTGCCCTTGCGTCCTATACTAACAATTTAAACAACTTAATTGAATTTCAAATCAATTGGATATTGAAGTAGAGGAAAGGAAAGATGCATCAACTAAAATTTTATAGAACAAAAAGCAAACACGCTTCATCAAAAGTTTTTAATCATATTATGCTGTTGAAAAGATAATTTGAGTATCTACACAGTAACTATTTATGTAGTCTCGTAAAACGAAAGACACCGTATACAGATTTACCCATTCATTTTTTCTATTCAAAGTGTAGAGAAGTGAATCCCATTTCAGTTTAATGTAACGTCATGCGGTGAGTACCTGGCTGGCTCTCCAAATTTGTGATGCATTTACCACATTTTATCTGTATCATAAATTCGATATGGACTACAAACTAGAAATACGAGGAACGAGAAAAGCTACTGTACTGCGGTTGATACCTCTTCCAAACGATTGAAAATTATTATTTGTCATGAAATTTCAAATGATGCTGCTGCATCAGCATACTGCAATGAAAGGGATGTTGAGGAACTTATGCGAAGACGACTTCTTGTGAAACGAGCAAATTATGACCATTGGAAAATTCTTTATTTATGTTCTCTCAAGTTCGATCACTTGAGGGTATTGGTAGGTAGGTACTTCGGCCTTTGGAATGTGTTGCGTCAATATGTTGTGCATTACTAGAAGATACGTTATTTAATTAAATTAACATAATATAAAATTCATATTCCAATTTGGTTACTACTGAGATGATACTCGTTTAGTAAACACCTTAAGTTATTTTATAGTTACATCATGCGTGAAGAGAAGACACATCATTCCGGAGCAGGCACTTACTGTTGCAATGAACGAATGTATGAATAAATCTGGATTTCGGCTGGATATGAAGATATTTCTTTATTTACTGGGAGGCCTTAATTCCGAGCACTTTACTCTTGCTTGTTCCTTTCATATTGTACTTTCCAGTACTGTGTAAGTTATTTTAATGCGTCCGAAAATGAAAATCGTAATTTACAACATATATTTTAAAATTTTAAGTTGCAGAATTTGTTTTTGAGATTGTGTGTATGTGTGTATTTACTTACGTATGTGCGTTCGTTCGTGAACAATTTATCGTTACGATGGAGCCATCATGAGCGAGGATCAAACGTCCCTGCAACGAGCACTTGATGTATGGCTGGAAGTTTTGGAGGAGAATGGGTGTCTTAGAAGTCCGAAAAAAAAGAATACTTGTCCTGCCCATTCTCTGATCCACTCAGACCTATTCCAGACATTTATATGAACGGAAGAGTGATTCCCAAGTGCGAAAAGTTTAAATAAACATCGTTGAACCTTCATAAACCTTTACTATACATAAGAGTAATCTCTAATGTATAGGTAGCTAATAAATGAATCGAAACATAAATAAATAAAAAACCTCGGCAGATTTCCCTGTTCCTGGTGACTCCTTTACTGCCGCCAATCAAATGCTGGTATTGTTGCGTTTGTATGATGCCGTCCTGCCTTTTTTTTACAATTGCGACGCGTGCATGCTCTTGTTATTGTTTTTTTTTATAAGTCCTTTAACGATACCGGTGATCTCAATTCATGCATGCACACTTTTGGGAGACTTTCAAGATGTTAAACACGCTGCTATGCTAACTTGGATGTTAAAATTGCCTAGGTGTGACTTGTAGAAGGCGACCATTGTACGACAAGTGCTGTTTTTTAGGGGCCAATTAAGTAATAGCTTTGTATCTAATTAATTAGTGATAGCTAAGACTGCAGATACATAACAGCTACAATATAATGAGACTTCAATGTAAAATGCCCCCAACAAATTATATAGTTGGTGCTTCAACTACATTTTTTGGTAATTTTTCAATAGTTTTCAATATTATAAATAAATAACTAAATATATATAAATAACCTAAACCACAGTCGCCTATGTCGGCTTCGCTTGCAAAAAGGATTTAACCCCTTTTCTCAGCTTGCTCACGCAACTTCGTTGCTCCGTTGCATATGTATTGCGTTTTCGAATCAAAAAGTGTTCGAGCCTTTTCTGCGCCTGGCCAAATTTCATTCCGTCATAAAAAATGATTTGCGTGTTTTGACAAGCGCGAGCTAAGTTAAAATAGATTACATTATTGTTTAACTATATATTTTGGAATGGATAAATAAGCCTTGCAAAGGGTCTTTCATTAAGGACTTGACAGCTTCTTTTTTAAATAAAACGCAAACTACCTGAATGTATAAAAAAAAAATGTATTGGCTTGAATTACTATCAAAACATTTATGAATGGAATTTGGCTTCGGTTATATGTCTACCACGGGAACGTATGCAGCGGTCGATACGTTGAACCCAATTTTCGATGACTCGGCCGCACATTTCGACTTATACGGCCGCTTTTCTCGTTCAATATTGACTTTGAGCTCCTCTAACGTCGCCGGCTTGTTGGCATAGAATAATGGTTTAATGTAGCCCCAAAAAGTCTAGAGGCGTAAGGTCACATGATCTCGGCGGCAAATAGACGGGTCCTCTTCTCGAGATAACACGTTCACCGAACTGAGACTTCAATAACTCGATTGTTGCACCCGCTGTGTGGCTTGTGGCACCGTCTTGTTGGAACCACATATCACTGATGTCCAATTCATGCAATTGCTCAGAGAAATAAAGTTCCAACATGTCTATGTAGCGAATACCATTTACCGTAACGTGACGGTCATTCTCATCGACGAAAAAGAACGGCCCAATGACGCCACAGTGACTTTTTGCGGATGAAGTACTGTTTCATGAATCACATGAGGGTTCTCACCTGTCCAGTAACGCATATTTTGCTTATTGAAGAAGCCGTTTAACTAAAAACGCGCTTCATCCCTGAAGTTGATTTTGAGATGAAATTCGTAATTTTCTTCCATCATGTCCAGAGCCCAATTCGAGAACGTACGTCGGGCGCTTCATATGATCAAGCGGCTTTAGTTCTTGAGTCAGCTTGATCTTGTAAGGGTGTAAGATCCACGATCCTTACGCAAAATTCGCCATAAAATGGTCTGATGAAATGAAAATGAAATTGGTTTGCGATGGACGCTTCTACGGCATCAATATTCTCCACACTTCGGGCAAGACGTAGTCTCACTGTCACACCAACATCAAGCTGCGAATATTCTGACTCAAATTTTTTCACTAGGCTATGAATTGCTTGTCTACTGGGACGAGAATTACGGTCGCAAATTGGCGTTAACACTCTTTTAAAGTTGCGACCACCGATTCGGAATTTCGTTAGTTAATTTTAATTATTTGTAAACGTTGTTCCTTCGTGTACTTCACAATGTTAATTTTACTGAATATTTTGACATAGACCGTTTGGTAATCGGTTAAAGGGTGCGTTCACACTGAAAGTTTGAGGCTGTCAAGTTGCTAATGAAAGGCCCTTTATAAGCCTTGCTGCATTTTCCATTGGACTATTGAACACAAGCGGATAGCATTAATAAAAAAACTAACGCTCGGAATGAGTTAAATGTCCAGCTCTGTTCAAAGAAATCATTATTAATTTCTCATAAGGGTATGCGGCTTGTCGTGTTCGCAGGATGTGTGAGAGCAAAGTTACGGTGCAAAACTGTAGAAGCCTATTAAATTATTATTATTTATTTTTATTTATTTTCATTATTCTTGTTTACAGCTATGAATTTAACAATTTTAGCAACTATATATTTAATTAAACCTATAAAATAGCAGTAAAAGAATAGTAAGTAACATTTTTATTTATTAGAAACAGAGATAATGTTACTTTAACCAATAGTTATTCTTTTGTGGGGTGAGCACTGAGCAATTTAAAATAAAAAGGGCTTGCAAAAAATAAAAAGAATTGAAATTTTATACATAAAAAGAGTTGTATCAGAGTTATAAGGTTACAGTAAGTTGGCAAAAGTTTAAATAGTTTATAATGACAAGAGAACAGAGAAAGAGAAAAAAAAAAATAAAGAAACATTTATACATTTAAAGCAAGTAACTCTATGACTTCCTAAATATAAATAAATAATCAAGCAAAACTAAACAATATAGCGCAATGCAAATAAACTAAACCCGATATTTTTAGCAAATTTCATTACTTCTTTAAATGCAAAGTGCCTATCAGATCACGATCTCACGCGCGAAGAATCCCTTGGCTCTGCACTGGAGCAATCGCCACCATCCTGAGAATTTTGTATTTAGTGTGTTATGAACTATAACTATAACCCATCAAATCTTCGATTTTTTAGGATAAACTTAGAAAACTTTCCCCCTTTCTTTGAAGTTGAAGATCTTTCACAAAACCAATGATTTCTCTCGACAAGACCTTGCAAAGAAAAAAAAAATAACTCGTGATGGAGATGATGATAACATAAATTGATTTGTTTCCTTATGAGTTGGTATCTTGGCCTTTTCATTTCGTGATTTGAGAAAAGTTTTAAGATGTAGGTCAGAAATTTTTACATAATACATAATTAATCATTTGTTCAGAGTAGAGAGTAGACTGACTTTTTACTTCTTCATGTTGTGTGATTTATTTCGATGAGGGAGAAATCCAAATTACATTAAGGGACAAGTAACACAACTTGCCCTAAGGCGCTGAAGAATAATTAAGCTTTTTTTTGTAGAGCAGAAAATATTTCATTACGTTTTTTTAAAGCATGTAGGATGGGCAGGGGATGGTTACTCAGCAATTACAAGTCATAAACAAGTTCAAGAACACGTGAAAAGTTGACTTAAGTTGCTTCAGATTTGTTTTTTTTCTCGGTCAAAAAGTAAAAAAAAAAAGCCCTTTAATTTGGGGTATCTTAGTGGTTAAGAAGTCAATAAGAAATTACATTTTTCCGAGGCACGTTTTGTATTCTAGTATTCCATGTAGAAAATTGGTAATTTATTTAGTTTTTTTGACGTCACATACTACACAAATCCAGTCCCGACGAGTCAGATGAGCCGGAAAGTTACTGCCAGGTTTGAGTCAAATAATACCTTGAGCGAGTGGTGTCTGTCTTGCCAAAGTGAAATGAACTAAGTGACAGCATTCCTTTCATCTTCGTTCTCGAATGATAAGCCTTTATTAAAGGCCTCATCGTCAAATATGCAAGCAGAGGATTCATCTAGAGCTAAGACAATATCTTGATAAAATACGCATGGGAAGTAGAGCGGGTTGCCTTAAACCCAATTGGCCAGCCTATTAATCCAAATGAGAACATCTTCTTAGTTTTATAGTGACGTCGGACGTAATTTGTCATAACTACTTATCTTATATTGCAAGGTCTGCTTCCGTAAAATTTGGAAACCTTTTCAGGACAAGGAGGAACCTTACCCCGAAGCAGCTTCTCACCCTTTATAAAGCAGAATTTAGACCAGGGGTTGACTACTGCTCCCACATCTGTAGTTTGGCTGAAAACTTTCTCTTAAAACACTCAACAGTATTTAAATTGATGATTCAAATTGGTATCTATTCTCGAACCAATCGCCTAAGACTTGTCGATGACCTTTGGCTTCCCTATAGATACTAGCATGGGGGATTTTCTGAGGAAATAAAAATAACGTATACATTTTTATGATACTAGGAAGACAGCTATTGCTTACGATGCACTTGTCACTGCCAGGACGTCTATATTCCAGACCTTTTTTTATATAGAACAAGCAAACTTTGGAACACAATTCCGGGAGACATCTAACCGAAAGAATACTTCTTTTTTTCTTCTACGTCGAGGTTATGATCTGGATTAGATGCAGCATAATTCTGTCACTTTAATGCATCCTTACTGATCCGCCTGTCAGGTTTGCTGGTTCAACTTCAATAAACATCGTCAGGCCTCCCGGTGCCTGATCACTTTTTAGCTCACGCCATTTAAATGCTGTGTTATTGCTTTTGTGTGATCTCTGAGATTTTAGGCCTGCTACTTTTTACGATTTCGAAACGTGCATGCTCCTGTTGTTAATTTTTGTTAGATTGTCCTTTGGTCTTTCTATTCCAAACCTGCACCGAATTCCGGCAAGGAGACGCGCTATCATATATAACTTTTCACTCTTGCTCTTGAGCAGATAGTGTGCTAGGCAGGTGTCAAAATGGACACTATCTTGAAGAGATCGTGCAAACTTCTGGTGTTCGCAAACGATATCGTTATCATTGGCCTTGACTTCAACGACGAAAAAACCAAGTATGTACATACTTGCTTTCAACAAACAAACAAACAAACATCTCTCCACTGACTGGGACAAAACGTCACTGTTGATAGCACAAATTCGAGAGGGAGCTCACCCGGAAATCAGATCAATAAAATTTGCAAAAATTTAGGAGCAGAAGAAACTTTTGACTGAAAGCATCTCTGGGCTTCATCTACAGCGTTATAAGTTCGCCTTTCCTGATATAAGACAATTGTCCACCTGGAAGTGGAGATGCCTTCATATCATGATTCTAATTTACTATTGCTTAAACACGTTACAGAATTATGAAATTAATATTTTTTATTTACTTTTTACGTGTTTCGTAAATTCGGTAAAAGAAAGTGTACGCCTTAATGGCAACTTTCCAGGCCATGGCCATTTGATCCCATACGCTGGGCCACTAAGACTCCTCATTTGATACAAAAGTTGTCATCATTTATTTAAATTCAAATACCGAAGTAAACGCTCTGAACATTCTGATCTTGCTTTGCTTTTTTTTAGACATGTTATTTTCGTAAGTTCTCCTCTTAAGTCATCTCTCCGGCAAGGCAACTGAAAGCACCATAACAGGGTACCAAAAATGCTTACAAATAGATGATGCTTTTGCGCATGAATTGCTGCAAATTAAATTTTGAAAAAAATGCTAGCTTCGAACGATAAGACTCGTTCCATAATAAATAATGACGCATATTGTGATCGCCAAAGGAGTTTTTTAAAGCTTTCATTGATTGTAAAATGCCCATATGCGTGAAGTGTTGGCTGGAGTTACAGCGCTGTTTCACGTCTTGCCACAACCGATCGCCCGACTCCTTTTTTCTGTAGACCAGCATCAACCAACCATTCAAAGTAAATTGACGGAAGCTATGCCAATGTCAATTGAGGGAAAGCTTGGCAGCCTTACTGCAAGTGTGATATACATATATGTATGTAAAAAGAAAACATTACATAACTCCACACTTCAATAGTTGCTGTCATATATTGCCATAATGACAAAAGAAAGTGCAAGTAGACTTATCATCATCCTAAGATTTTTGTCTTCCTGTGCGTCATCATTATCAACGCTAGGAATATTATGCACATTCCATCAGCCAGAGCAGTAATAGCAACATACTTTGAACGCACTCATCGTATCATTGCAGTCATCCGTCAATTTCATTCAACTAACCAACAATGGAGCAGTAGTGTAAAATTCCAAGGGTATTCAATAACCGACGTTGCATTCAAATTGCGCACTTGAACACGAAACGAGTTCGTCAGGAAAAGCCAAAAGTCCTTCTCACTTCATTTTGTTCTGTTCCCACTTGTTTGCCTGAAATCATGCCGCCTGTCTCATATCGTATTCATGAATTAAATATCGTATAAATCCAGAACAGAGCCCAACAACACACAGTACTGATATTCCACATATGTATGTATTCAGTTGATCCTTTAGCAACTGGCGTCCTGTTCTAGCTTCTGTTGCCGCCAACATTGCTATGCATGTATGCATATCCTTAGATTATTTCGATATCGATGGATTTAAAAAGGAGCGTGTTTAACCACCCCCTTATTATCCTCTTTTTTGTGCTCTCTTTATCTTAGTCCTTGAATTGTATGCATACCAAACAAAGGGGAGAGATTCCAGTCAAAGTGGCACCAACATAACCACCACTACAAGCCCAGTCGCCGCACTAGAATCTATACATACCGACTCACGAAAAGGACATTTTTCATCGATAAGTAATATACGTGATTCGCCCCCGTAATGGATACATTGGCGCCATCGTGTCCAAAAGTTTTCCACTTCGTATTTTCTTTGGCTTTGGAATTTCTTTTTTTTCGTTTCTTTTCTTCATATTCTCGGTTCGAGGATTATAAGTTTGAGGGGTGTAAAAAAATAAGTATGGCAATAAGGGAAACAAAAGTAAATCAGGAAAAAATTCAACGAAAGGGTATCAGAAGGATAAATATAAATTTTCGCAAAAAACGACAAAGGAGGTGACATTGGAGTGCTGTAGTGGGAGTCAATATATACCAGTAACAGCAAGTACCAAAGTAGTGTCAGAAAGTTACTTAGCGCTGATCTGACTGACAAATTGCACTTTGGGAGGAGAAAAAAAACTTCTTCCGTTGTGATACATTGTTATTTCCTTCCATTTTTCTTTCCACTACTTCACTTCGAACCCGAGTCTTATGAAACGAAACTAAAATAAAAAAAAACAGATACAAACAAAAAATTAAGAAACTTTCTCGTCTACACCATTAGCCATTTATTATTGGCAGTGCTATTCGTTACGCGGCAGGGATTCCTGACCTGCATATTAGGAAACTTTTCCGCTTTTATGAATTTTATTTACGGAAAAGCGAATATATTAACACAAACGCTCATTCACGTATGATGTGAATTTTTTTTTGGAGAATGAAAAAATTGCCGATATTCTAACCTAAGGATATAGCTGTCTAGCAAATGAAGATTAAGTGAATCATGGGATGGCGTCTATCGCAACAGAATTTTCGGTGAAAAAGATTTACGTAGTTCTTAGGAACAGGTATTTCGATTTCGATTTTACGGAACCAAAGGCTAAATACACCTCCTTAATATTTCTTGACGTTCCGTAGTAAACTTAGTCTTGGGGCACGTTATTGATATGACGTTCGTTTATCACATAGCCACGAAAATGGCAGGAGCTGTCAGGTCGAAAAGAAGTATAAAAATGGCACATCAGAGTCCGATTCTGGGTTAAGACCTGCCATTTGTCTAAAGGGTGTTTTTTTTTCTTTTGAAGCCTAGGTACTAACTTTTATTGAGAACGAAACACATGAAATTTCTATAACCATTTACTAGTATTTAGTCGAGAGAATATATTATGCAATTAGTTTTTAATCACAACTTCGGGCAAATGCCCACCACAGCTGGATCTGGTGAATGTCATCCGAAAGACAAAGTTTTCCACCACTTTTTCAAGCATTTGTGGCCTAATGTCAGCAATAACACGAACAATTTTGGTTTGTCAGCGTAGACTAGTGGCTTTACGTATCCTTAAAGAAACTGATCAAAAGGAGTCAAATCACAAGATCTTGGAGGCCAATTTACAGGTTAATTACGCAAAATTATGTGAACAATTATCGTTTATACTGTATGGCACGTAGCGTCATACTGCTAAAACCACATCTATTCCACAATCATGTCATGCAATCACGGAACGAAACAATCATTAATCATGGCTCTATATGGAATACCGTTCTGAAACACACAGATTAGCCTAATTTTTGAAAAAATAAAATAAAAATGGTCCTATGACTTCACTAGCCCACAGAATACACCACTCTGTGCATTTTTCGGGATGTTACTCATGTTGATTAACTTCGCTCCAAATGCGACAATTGGTCTTGTTGACATACCCTTTGAGCCAACAGCCACAATTTTTTGATAAAACGGCGGATCCAATGCCTGTTGATTTTAAACCCATTCACATGTATTTCGACTTAAACAAATGTCATTCGGCTTCAATTCTTGACAACGACCAAGCTGTTGTGAACGCTGTCGAATCGATAAATTTGGATCTTCTTTAATACTTTCCTGAACGGATGCAATATTCTCTTCAGTACGCATATGAGCCTCGGTGCCAGCGCAAGCCATCTTGCGAAGAAAATTTTATGCGAAAGCAGTCAACAATACGGCGAATTGCGTTCTGGTTTTAAAATCTGCCAATACGAAGAATAGCGTTCTGGTTCTAATAGGTCCGTTCGCGTACTTTATGTGTAGAAAAATTAAAACTGTCAAATCTCCAAAATCGAAAAAGAAATCTCATTTCAAAGAAAATTACGCGAACTCTTTTGCGTAAAAAGATAAAAAACTTCAAAGTTTGAAGTATTCAAAACTAAATACTCGATTTTTGCGTTGCTTTAATCTGTGAAATCGTGTGAAATCGTGTGAAAACGATTAGGAGGATATAATTTTAACCCTTTCTATCCGGGTCAGACACTTACGTCCCAGCCAAAGTATAAACACATCTAATATGAAAAAGTGGACTTTGAATGGGTTTTATAAGTCCTATCTCGTAGTTTATACTTTAAAGTTGTGAACATATTTATATGTTCGGGACTTATTAATATATATGACATCAGTATTCCTTGTTGGGATCTATGTGTCCCAGTTAGGTTTCCTTGCACCTTTGTTATTGCCATTTCTTCAGTACAAATTACTGATTGGGACACACATTATGTGTCTAAAAGTACGCATGTTCCATCACCTCCCACTAACACCAGATAAATAATTTTCAATTTTAGAATGCAAACGGTTTTATATAATTTTTCTGGAAGAGGTAGCGTCGATTGACTGCATCAAATAAGTGGGTTTTTGTAGAGAAATAAACCGCTTTGAGGAAGAGGTTTAAGATGTTGGCGACTAACTTTACAGTTGGTTCTCCCGAGATCATAACCCTGCTTTACATAACCTAACCTTCCAGATGTATACCTAAATCCTTCAGAACATATTAATTTAACGAATTTAAATTCCCTATGTATAGACTCTTTTTCTCTATTTCTATTTCCGTCCACAACTATACACCTCTGATGATTGCAATTTACATTCCCCGAATACGTTGCCTTTGACACCTAAATTAAATTCTCTTACCTCTATCGGATGAATCTAATATCATCAAATACCTTTCAGTAACCAAACAGCCCGGAGTCACAATTGAACTCATTTGCAATTGCTATTTAAATGAGAAAGGAACACAAGGAGAAGTAAAAATATATGAAAATTTACGTATTTTTTATATTACTCCAACCTCCTGATTCCTGATATTAAGCTACTATTCCAGAAGCTAACCGCGTCGCGTGTCATCCCAATGGCTTTTTCATTGTGTGCTAGAAAATCGATGGAAAAACAATAACAATTATTTTAGTCCATCCACCTCGCATTTTGTTAACGCACCGCTCTATCAACGGTCTCAGATCGATCCAATAGACGTCCCGGTGCTTTGTTAATATCGACTATGCTCCTTAAAATTCAAAGGAAATTCAATATATGTATTGACATATATTCAAAATGGAATCTGCAGAAGAATAGACAAAGAACAGAGATAATAGAAAAGAATTTAGAAAATGCTATAATTTAAATGTATAAGTAGGTAAAATGGAAATAAAAACAATGGAACCTGAATAAATCCGTACCCCTCCTTTTACACTCATTGTGACTTTAAATTTAAACAGGTTGGAAGAATTAAGCGATCCCAAGAGAATTGATCATTGAGCTTTGACTTGTAGGCGAAGAGGCTATTCGCACCGAATCAAAATCCGAGGCTTCGCGAAAATACTCGAAATCAGAATACATTTTTAAGATTTCATACTTTTAGAGGACTTCGATGAAATTACCTCAAATCGCAGTATTGTTAAAGTAAACACACATTTTGATAAATTTTTCACTTTTCACTGCAGGATTGTATCGAGAACTTGGTATCAAAGAGGATTTTCGAACTATTTCGAAATTGTCTTTAAAATTAATCGTACCTGCAACAACGAAAGTTTGCCATCTTCGTAAAAGTGAACGTTTCATGAACACCCGTAAAAACTGCTTGCGTAAATGATGGTAAATCAATCAACCAACGGCTGGATGATCGCCTTTGTTTTATCTGCGGAGTGTGACAGAGGGGGCGTTCAAAATGCTGAGTGGTTGAAATTCCTTAACTCGTAGGGCCTTTTTTGACATTTAAGTAAGGGAGCTTAAGTAAGAAATCGAGAAATGTCACAAGTCGTACTGGTCTGACATGTCCTAAGATCTTTGGCAGATTGGTCATTAAATTGTACTCAGGTAAGGTTAGGTTAGGTGAAACACATACTAAACGCGGCCAAAGATAAAAAGTATTCCACGTTTTCCATCTTAATTTGAACAGCAAATTCGTGTCGAAGTTTACCATATTGTTGTTAAAGATTTCCCATACAAATGTTGATAGTTCATTTTCCACGTCGAAAACTTTCGAAGTTGGCATGAATATGAATACCCTTATTGGTTTTTTGTGGTATATGGACTTTTAATCTATAATGAAGTTATTTGGAACTGTGCAGAACTACTTTTAACCAAAACCAATCAGCCTAAGCATATTCTCTTTTTTCAGTAACATTTTAGCGAGAGGGGTTCGAACTCTTATTTTTATGCAATAAAGCAATGATTAACGGAGAATTAAATGCGGGTAATGTTTTATTATGGAAAAAAGCCTTGAGCATACAAACAAAGCTCAGAGCAAGTGTATAAGTGATTTTAAAAGTCAAACAAAATGTGATCCGTGGTGCGAATGCTTCGATGAGATTTTGAAATACATTTATTGCAAAATCTCGGATTTTGATTCGGTGCGAATAGCCATTATTCAATGTAAGCATAAACAGTAACAATACGTACGAGTATATATATTTTATGAATTAGTGTAAGGTTAAATAATTAGCTAAGAAGGATAAAGGAAAAGCTACAACAGTGAAGTTCACTTGCTTAAAAAGAAATCATGCACATTATATGTATTTTAATAATGCATTTACAATAACGAGTTACAAAAATAAAACGTAACATTTGAGGTAACTAATACACTTTTACAAAGAAAAGTAAATTAATCTTCATTCAATGATCGACCCAAAAAATGATAATATTAATCAGAATTAGTTTTGAAAGTTAATCTGTGGCTCTCTACAAGACTGTGCTTCGCCGCTCGTTCTTCTTATATGTACTCGTAATATGTTTGGGCACGGAGTTCCTCAAACGCATGGTGTTGATGACAAATGATCACTCCGAAGCCTAACAAGAGTGACGAGGATGTAAAAATTGTTGCCTGGGGTATTGTTAAAAGCAACATTAAGCTTTCTCCTGCTGACAGCATTACAATTGCAACCACGCACACGTATGTAAGTATGGGTCCTTCTGTTTGGCCAAGAGGAATCGTGTTTTTAGTTTTAATAATACGAAGCCCACCATAAACTTTACCCACAGCCTCATTGACGTGCATATCCTAGGACAGTGTCGTGTCGAATAACATACAAAGATTTCTTGGTGTTGGTACAAAAGCTATTGATGAACCATACTTCACACAAGCAAATGGTTGGAGAAGCTATGTTTTAGGCCCTGTATGAGCGTTAATGCCTAATGTTTATTTTTTTAATAGGCTATGCGGAATCATCTATAAGCCCAAGAGGACAACTATTGTCGTCAGCGTACATTTAAAGGATCTTTTAATTTTTGTAGGAAGCTCATTAATATACAGGGAAAACAGAATTAGTCCCAAAATAGAGGTTGACTCCTCTGGTCACCTTGAGAACTCGAAATTCTATTGGCGAACGAAACAGCTTGCTTTCTATCCCGAAATAGGCCAATAAACTGACAACAAAGGATGAAAATCCATAAAACGTCGAAAGTTTGTGACACAAGTAAGCGTGGTCCACTGTATCGAAGGCTTTGGAAAAGACGCAAAGCATTAGGAATGTAATATGTTCATCATCCAGGGACAGCCTAATATCTTCTATAATTTTAATAATTGCAGTAATACAACAGTGATCTTGGCGGAAACCAGCCTGTTTGGGTGAAAGGATGTAAGATGTTCGAAGATGCACATTATTTGTTTTTCAAAACCCTTTCGAAAACTTGAGACAAAAGAGAGCACGAAAATACTTCGGAATTTTTTACCATTGCTACTTTTTTTATTTTGCAGCAGTTGAGCTTACTTCCTAAGTTTATTTCAAACACGAAGATTCAATATAAACACGTTCTACAAGATACTGAATTCTGTATACGGGTACTTGTTTGTTTTTTAAAGTGCATTGTTTAAACATTTAAAAAGTGAAAATATCTGCAGTTTTCTCAATAGTACTTAGGGCTCTCATCATGTAACCTTACATACTTAACTCTAGCACCATCGTGTCGTCAATCACGTATGAATCCAATTTAGAAATCTGGGGCCGAGTTACCGCATCAACGAACGAGTGAGTGAATGCTGTCGAAAAATCAAAGAAACACATTGGGATTTTATTTTACGAAGCATCACGTATCGAATACAATTTTCAAATTATACTAAAATAATTGTAATTAAATGAAGAATCGTAATTTTTCTTCTTATATTCTAGATTTTGTTTAAAATTGTGAAATTATTTTTTTGTTTATTTTTGGAAATTTGTTGATTTGATAGTATAGTAGACCTTTTGCCTTCAATTTTCTTGTGAGCTCTTTCCAGACTCTAGTTATTTTTTTCCGATTGGAATTTTGGCAAACAATCGTTGTTTTATTAAAATTAAACGTACAAATATTTTCCATTTCTACTGTTTACGAATTTTTTGAAGACAGCGATGCAAAATGCATTTTTTTTCTGCTATTTTACTGACAAGGTCATGCCAAATAATGGAACTCGATACTAGAAATCATGTTCGATATCTTAAGCCGTAATGCCAAACTCATATAAATCAGGTACGCATTAATTTGCTCGCTAGCTGATGCGGGAATTCGGTCCTTGTTTTTGCTAACCCACTGACGACATCGCAGAATACAATTATTTGTTTGACATTACTAAATTGCGAGGGGAATAGCAAAGAAATAGAATTTCTTATTTATATTAAATTGCATTGATTGTGGGATCAGTGGTTAGTGTGTTGAAATACAAATCAAGTGTCCTCAGGTTCAAATCACGCCGGGCCAAGTAACACCGAAAGTTTATTTCCACTGTCCCCCCTCCTGAAAGTTTAACAAACATCAAAGAGTATCAATTTTCATAAGGAGCTTCTCGGAGTCAGCATAAAATTGAGTCCTCGATTTTGTACAAGCAAATGGTTTGAGAACCTAGGTGTTAGGTCCTGTATAGGCTATTAATGTCTTATATTTAAAGAAAAGTCAATTGTGCACTTTGGAAATCCTGGAAACTTCTTTAATTGTCTGACAAATATGTAAATCGATGCGAGCCGATACCTCATTAGCTAGCGCGCAAATGCTATCGTCTTGGCCACAGTGTGTTGACGTTTATTGAGCCGTGTGAAATAAATATTGAATCGTCTCAACGATTTCACTTAAACGATAATGATTTCTTATGTAACGTGGAACATTGCTATCGAAAACGATATTAAAAACGATATCTGCAGCCTTTTGGAATGATGGCACAGGAAAAAACAAATTTTTTGATTATAAACGAACGAACAAAATTAGATTAAATTCTTCCTTAGATACTAAGATGTCATCCGTGCGAAAATTTATAATGCACCCCAACTTTTTCTTTGTTGTCTCCAAAAATGGAACAACTTTACAGTTGTCACCTGAAAAGGGTTCGTTTGGTATACTAATCGCTACATGCAAACTCATATTTAAGCAAGATGCAATCGAGAGAACAAACCTTAGGTGGGTAGGTGCCAACACATCGACAAAGCGGATGTGGCCAAAGCTAGACCTGCGACGCTCTAGGAGTCTTATCTATCGCCAACATGTTTGCACAGTAGAACCACTATAGCTGTCATTACTGGACACTTTTTCAGAAGCTGCATTGAATAGGACGAGGAGGAGACTATTCTCCACCTTCTATGTACATGTCTAGCTCTTTTCCAAAAAAGAAGACTCCACTTGGGTGTGAACGATCTAAACGATCTTACATTAGAAGTCTCCTACGCCTAATTAGAAGCACCAACTATTTTTAAGGAGTAGGGGAAAAACCATTCCCAGTTCCACGTACCACACTGGACCTAATTTTTGTGTAATTGAGTCGGCCTCGGCTGACAGCCACATCAACATAACCTAATCTAAAGCTATCCTCTCTCAAAAGCTCGTTTAAATGTATTCATCGGAAATAGTCAGTCAGGACATGTTTCCAGCCCCTTGCAATTCTTTATGGGTTGAGTTTTGGAAAATAATGAAATATATGTTTTTTTATTTGTGTTGTAGAGTATGTTTGCTTAATTGTAAGTTTATTATTACCCTCTAGGGTAAAATAAAACAACCTTAAACACATGTTGAGTTATTTGCCTTCCTTAGGAACTTTACCAAATTGTGGTCGGTTGCGATGATAAAAATTATGTCACCCCATAATCTTCACAACTTTTTTAAGACCTGCGTTGCGAAGGATCGCCTAACAATTTTTGGGCGACTATTATTCATTTGGGAGCTTTGGTTGATTTTTCATTCAGCCTTTAACTGTTCGCTGTTCTACATTTGAGAAGTTTGTAAAGTACTAGAAAAATATTCTAAATGTTTTGGCTTTGTTTCCATTTAGAACGCAAAATAAAGTAAAGAAACCGACTTGCAAAAATTTGGCCTTATTTCCAAAAGTTTTTTGGCATTATTTCGTTATATTAAAGAAATAAAGTTAAGTTATTTCGTTTTTGAAAATGAAATAAGAAAGAAATAAGGAGAAAATAACTTTCCGAAATGTAACACAAAATGGAAAATATACGTAGCCCCATTGGTTTTGGTTAAAACAAAGTTCTTTGCAGGTGTATTTAACTAACTTAACTAAAGTTTAACAGTCAGTGTACCGCAAAAAAAAAAAAACAATGTTAATGAATAATGACAATTTCGAAAATGTTCGAAAACCCCCATTAACACCAAGTTTCCGATGCGTCCCTGTTGGAAAAGTGATCATTGAACTGAAAGGTGGTTGCTTCAACAATCCGACGACTGCACGTAGATTTTGAGGCGATTTTATCAAAATCTCCCAAAAGTAAGAGATTTCGAAATCATCCAAAGGTATGGGAAAAATTCCGATTTCGATGTAGATTTCGAGTTAGTGATTTCGCGAAATCTCGGTTTTTAATTCGTAGAAGTCAAGTTTGAATGTTTGGGATTTTTGATGCGTAAGTATCTTAGGCCCCCGCGAATTTTACCGTGGGGAGAGCGTAGCCGATTTGGTACACATGTAACCTGCATCGCCGCCTTAAAGTATGAGATCAATTTATCAATAAGAATGGTAAGGAATGTGGAGTACATAACATTTGGAATACTGGAAGTTACTGCCTAAGAGGATGATATTAGTATTCAATTGTTGCAGAGCTTACACACCATGTGTCCCTGTCACTCACACAAATTGTTTTCGATCGATGGTTGGTTGGTTGTCGTGGCTAGTTAAAATCCTTATTTTTTGTTCAATACCAGGCATAATAAAGTTCTGACAGATTTTCCTGCCCGAAGGGTTTCATCAGCCTTCGTAACACAAAGGTTATATCATAGGAACAAAATTACAAAACACAGGGATTATCTTCCAGACGACCTCTTATCAATGTTTGTAAATAATACAGTATTTTTAGTCAAAATATCCCAAGAGGGTCATATTAATACGACAATCAAAATAAATCTAAACTCTACTGGTTTTGTAAATTCATTTAAATAAAATTTACTGAGATCAAAATCCCACATCCCGCCACAATGTTAAATCGAAAGGAAAAGTTCAAGCACCAAATGATAATGGGTATATTCCGGGTAAAGTTTGTGTAGCTGTTGACTCCGTTTTTATCCGAACAATCACATTGGCATGTGAAGTGGATTATATCTACAGAATACATCATTATTCTTCGATAAGTGGCAACCCATTATCTGCAAACTGAAACGGAGTTGGAACTAAGCGTAAATAATTATACTGAAATGAGTTTTAGGTTGTGTGGAGCGAGATCGACCTTACGCATTATTCAACGGCCGCAGCTGCCGGGCTCTGTAGGGCAGGCACGTGGGTTTGAAAATCCGTTCGCTAGCTAGAGGCATTTTAGTAGGAGCGGAAAAAAGCACAGCAGCACTTGAAAATTCATCGAACGATTCTAAAGGCGATGAATATTATTATGTACGGAACTGCATTTTTTTCTAATATATGCGGGGTATTTTTCTTAAACTCACTTCAACATTCCAGTAGAAAATTGCTTTTCACTCTAAGGATTTCCAGAAGAAGCCTACACACAAAGATAATTTAAAAATGATGATGAGTATGGAGCTTTGTCTTTTTCCGGTTATTTTATTTGGTTTCAGTTAATTAGATTACCTATAATAGTATACGCAACCTTTTGAAGTAAGGAATGAGGAAATGAATTTTCGATTCTGGAACCAGAATACCCCCCGGATGAGAGTGACTACTGTTTGGGAAACCATCAATGACGATGAGCTCTTATGTGCTTCGTTCCAATTTCTAGAACAGCAGCAAACGAAATCAAGAAAATCAATGTAAGTCTAAAGGCAGACCACAACGGAATTTCATTGACATTGCCTGTGTGTCAACCTTTTAATTCAAGAAGTATACTTTCTTTTCTTTGCTCTAAATTCTTCTTCTTTTTGTCTTCAATTGATCCATCTTACATTCTAAAGAAATTAATTTTTCTAAATGATTTTCAACTTTGTTGTCTGTCGTGTTTAATCTTTTATCGATAAGCAAGGAAGGGGACAAAAGTCCTTTGGAATGCTCAGCCAAAGTGCTTCCGCCTTTGTAGGTTGTGTTTTCTTTTCTGGCTTTCTACTTCCATTATTAGTTGTGCGAGAGTTTATTTTGAGTGGAAGATCGCACATGGCGTGGCAGTAAGTAGAGAGAAATTGAAATATAAGTGTTTGTGATGTGGCAATGTTGGTGACGCTTTACTGCTTGGATGTCTTGTGTCAATATTTTCGTAATTTTTGTTGTTATAGCACTAATGGAAGGATTAATGAACAATCCAATCAAATGAGCATGGCAGAATGTTGAGATATCAATATTGTGTCTGGGAATTTGTTTGTTGTTATTTCTCTGTATTCAAAGTACCCTTAATGTTAATTTTACTTGTACAACAGATATTGATATATGCAGTATTTTAACAGATATTCACCCCTATTGCGAGTGACAATCGGCAATTGATAATTGACTATTTTCAATGTGTGCTATTGTGAACGAATCATTTTCATTGATATTCTTGTCAATCGCATTTTTTCAATTGACTGCGATTGAAAAAATCCTTTATAATCGTTCGTTCACAATAGTCAATTATCAATTGTCGATTGACACTCGCAATAGGGGTGATTGATTTAGATCCTTGATTTACATATGCAATATTTTGTCTTAAGAACCTTGTTAGCCATAATGACGTCATTAACGACAGAAGCAACATAAACAATCTCATAGCTGCTTGAGTCCATCATTTCGTCGTGTAAGAAGAGATGATATGTGCACATATTGCATTGACATTGTCGGAGACTAACATCACTAAATCTCTTTTTGGAAGACTGCGGCTTTACATCCTTTCCTTCTGTCAAGAAGCTTAAGCGAAAGTCGGGCCGCCAAAAATCCCACCGGGTTATTTTCAGCTACTAATAGCTCACCGGATGATGTTTTAATAGCATATTCAAATGCTGTAACACCGTGTACTATGAGTATACGCGTTATATGTGGGTATTCACATACTCGTGCGTTTTTCGCGGACGATAATTGTATGCATCATGCTCGCAAGTGTATTCCAAGGCAGGGCGAATATTTCATATATATTTCTGTAAGTATGTACACTTTTCTGGCATATTGCTCCATCGTTCCTGTGCTCAACCGATGTTCGTCGCCGTAGAATAACGCGGGAATTTCGGATTCTAAAGTGTTAATTTTGAAAACTATGCTCCCATGATATTTATTTTCTTTCTATGCACAGAAATGTCAAAAATGATTTGTAAAAACCCTAAGCATACTCTAAAATAAATTATTTTCATGGCCAATTGTAGAAATTATGAATCATGAACTGAAATAATTTTACATCGCTTATAACTCGAACGCACTCGTCTGTACATTTATACTTACACTCCGCTTCAACTGAATAAGCACAAACATTTTCTAAGCTACGTTGTCCATTTTTTCCAAACCTTGTGCCGTAATATATCATTTGATGATGCTAACTATTTGCTTATGATGTTGACAAAATAAATCAGAAAGAATAATTCAAAAAGTACCGCTATTTTTTCCCTGGTTCCCTTGCAAAGCATTCAATATGGAAAAATGCAGTTTTATTTTGCGTCAAGTGAATAGACACAAATATTGAAATTGGAAATAAAAGTTATTGGGATTAAATGAAACAAGTTTTTCCTAAAATAGTCTTTTATTGGTGAATTTTAGGAGTGGGTACTGCCACCTTTATTAGTAATAATTTCGTAAATTCGATCCGGCATGGAATCGTACATCCTCTTTATGTCGTCCAGCTAAATTTCCGTCCAGGCCAATTTAATTGCTCAATAAGGGATTATCTGTCCTCAAACTGACGGCCAGACTCATAAACTTTTCGTACTAACCATCCCCAAACGTTTTCTATAAGGTTCAGGTTCGGTGAGTACGGCGGCCATTGAAGCAATTCCACATTCCGCTCCTCTATCTAATTTTATACTATGCGCGCCGTGTGGATGGGGGCGTTATCCTGCTGAAAAGTTCAGTTTATGGGTCCAAAAATGCCTGAAAATTAAAGGAAATTTCTTTTCAAATTTCCTTTATAACTTAATGCAGTAATTTTTGAGGTTTGGAACTCAAGCTGAACAGTGCCATAGTAGCTAACTGCTCCACATACCATAAAACCACCTTCTCGACTATGATGCCGCACTAAAAATCGTTCTTCTTTCCTCACATCGTGGAAGTAATAATTAAAGCCATCAGGGCCATCAAAATTAATTTTCTTCTCATCCGAAAAAACAACGTGACGCCATTAATTTTTAAAACTCATATGGAGTCTAGAGAATTCTATGCGCATACGCTTCCGTTTCTCGTTAAGTGGTGGTTTCTTTTGAATTTTCAACCGTTTTAGATGTTTGGCACTAATGATAACCCTTCGCACTATTGAAACGCTTGCAGTAACACCGGCTTTTTGCTTTATTTTTGCCGCAGTCGCAAGAATTGGAAGCACATCTTAAAATTGCTCTTCGATCAAATGCTGTTGTTGCCGTTTTTTGACCTACTTTCATGTTTTTTCCGTACGAATCTTTGCTTCTTAAATAAGAATAGACAACACTAAAACTTCGTCCAATTTTGTCAGCTATAGAACGCCCGGTTAGTCCTTGTTCTTTTAGTAAATCGATTTGAGCTCTTTCAACACTATTTAGAGATTTTGATCTACCTGTTTTTCTTTAAAATACAATTAATCAAATAAAATTCACTTAAAGCACTTCAACTGTTGACCTAATGTGCCAATCTGCACAGAATAATGACCTTCAGTTGACGCAAAATAAAACTGCATTTTTCCATATTGAATGCTTTGCAAGGGAACCAGGGAAAAATAGCGGTACTTTTTGAATTATTCTTTCCGATTTATTTTGTCAACATCATAAGCAAACAGTTAGCATCATCAAATCATGTATTACGGCACAAGGTTTTGAAAAAATGGACAACGTAGCTTAGTAAATGTTTGTGCTTATTCAGTTGAAGTAGAGTGTATGTATGTATGGATATTTTTGTTATCTATTAACGTCAAATGCCTCTTAGAAGCTTTACAATACGATTAAAATGAAATCAATTATCAAATGTTTTATCAGTAACGGAAGAATGTTTTTTACTAGGCTTATTATGGTGTGTGGTCGACGGAGAAAGTTTCCAAAAATAATATTGGCTTAAGTTTAAAATTCTAAGTGAATGCCGCCGACCTTATTCAAACAGATAACATCAGCGTTAAGTAGGTATCAGATTTTGGTTTCAAAATGTGTGTTTGATGGTAGAATGAGAGGTGATGATTTGCTTTGAGTATATAGCTAAAATTATGATTTTTGTCACTTTTTAAATTTATAGAGTTTCGACTATTACTGAACATCATACATAGACTGTGTTTCTTTATTCTTATATAAGGAATAGAAAAGACAGAATTTTAGATTTTTGTATCCGGAATATCCAAGATGGAATGAATAAAGAAACAGAACAGGAACAAATAGAATGACAATCATTTTGTCTCTTATCACCATTGCCACTTTAATCGAGAGCAGTTGTAGTACAAAATGCAGTAACTACAATAAAGTTTTTATATATTATGTTTGTGTATGTGTGTATAAACTAATGTTTCGTTCAAGGTTTCTTGTTCTCGCATAAGAAAAATGATATCGACTAGTATCGTTGTAGTGCTAATCGACGCGTATTGACCTCAATATGATCTGAAAAAAACTTTACTGATATTTTCATTGAGCTTATAGCACTTAGACTCGATAGGGGTCCAGTGTACTACCAGGCAGAAATCCTCTTTTTGGCGTTGAGGTTGGAGAAAACAAGGTGTCATTCGTCTCTCTCCATTGGGTGGCGTATGTTTTTGTTCCCCATGTGGATTGAACCTGCACCGCACGGGTCACAAGCCAACACACTAACCTTTACACCGTGGCCACCCCATCGGGACCTACCTTACATCTCATTTACTTCTCTCCATTGTTGCCGATTTTTCTCAAATTCTGAGTAAAATATTTTTAAACTATGAATATGTTTAGGGTTTAGAGGTTTAACTTCCCTTAGAGAAGTACTGAAACAAAGGAGAGCAAGAGGATCAAAATATAAGGAATAAACATATATTTTTTCACTCCATCACCTTTTGCGATCCTTCTGACAAGTCATTCGAGTCTTGCAGATGAACATCTTTAAAAATTGTATTTGTTTCTAAATACACATGCATATATCATGATTTGATTCTATCCACTAACATTATTTTATTTAATGTTGAAAAGCAATTGTTTTTTTTCTCACATTAACCCCAAGACAATTATCCCTTTTCTGTTCGATGAAAAGAATCGCTTCATTATTCTTTCACAGCCTAAACCAATCAACACTCGATTATCATCATCATCAGGTCTTATGCTCTTGGGTTTTCTATCCACATTGTTAGCATTTCTATATATATGGGTATATCAAGCTCCGTTGGTGGGTTTCCCAGTCTGGGTGTCATTCTATGCAAATTGTATCCTGAGGCAATAAGGAAGCTCAATTTTATTAAATTCCTCCTTATATTTTTCTTAACACTTAACGGCTCCCATCATGGGTTTCCCTTTATTTTGCCATTCATTCTTTCTTAAGATTAGATTTCCTTTTCACTCGTTAATATTGTCTGGGGTGTGAGTGGGCATCTTGCTATGTGGGTCCTTGTAGTATAGTCACGTTTCTAATATGGAAAATCGCATACATAAGAATATAAAGAACAACCAAATAATTGTTCTTTTACCCCAAGATTATCTCGGCTTCTACTATTGCATAACAACACACAATAATAATAATTTAAGAAATGGAAAGTCGGATTGTGAACAGGGACGAACCTATATTGGATAAATGCGAGTCGTGAAAGAATTTCCTACACTGATATTAATCACTTAATATTGGACTAAGTGCCAGAAAACAGTAAGGACTATGACGTTCTGCCTTTTTAGACAACGATATTGATTGTGATCACAGTTTCTGGTGTAATCCGAGGTTAAGAGGGGTTGCGATCTGTTGTAGTAGGGTAGATAGAGTATGTATTTATGTCTTAGTTGAGTCAAAAAGTCGCCCTTGTTAAAAGTTGTATTCCCCGATTAGAGGGCCCTTGATTACATAGGGGCTCACAGAAATTTTTGAAGTTTTTGTAAAATAAAATAATATATTTTAAGAGCGGTACGCCAAGTGGTTAGTACGATGGACTACTTAACAAGCGGTTTCAGGTTCTAATCACGCGGGGCCCAGTAACATCTAAAGTGTTTGTCCACTGCTCCGCCTCTTGCGAAAGTCCGACACACATCCAAGACTATCAAGTTTCATGAGAAGCTTTTCAAAGTTGCCGTTCGGAGTCGGCGTAAGATTGCAGGTATCTTCCACTTAGCACACGCAAATGGTTGGAGAAAGTAGGTTCTATGACCTGTATTCGCTGTTAATGCCTAATATTTTATTTAGTTTGGGAGTATTCACCGTGGTTCTAGATTCAATTCGAAAGTTCGGCTTATGAAAATTGTATGTGGAGCATCGTTCATGCGACTAGTCTTCTTGACGTTTTGCAAGATTAGCGGAGCAATGCCTTCAATCTCAGCTCGAATGTTGTGGTTAAGGTCTTAAAGCGTCCTTGGATTGTTGACAGAAACTTGCTTTTTAAATACCCCCATAAATCAGTCTAACGAACTTGTATCACATGCGGTGGCCAATCAATTTCTCTTCTAAGTGAAATAATTTGACCATTGAATTGTGTTCTCAATAAATTTGGCGTTTAATAAGATGTGTATGCCGTTGCGCCGGCCGTACTGTTGAAACCAGAGCTCACCGGCATTGAATTCATCTAATATCGGTCAAAATCCTGCGTAAACTTTATAGCTAAGCAATGCCCAAAATTTGTGACTTCGGTGACAAACCGATGTGCCTTACAGTGGTGATGTTTGGCGTGCATGTTGATATGTTTTTTTTTATAATTTGGACACGCAAAGATTGTTTTTAGCACCCTTATAACGTAAATAGTTACACAGCACGGGCCATTAGGAAAATGAGGAAGTATGAAGGATGAGAAACTGATGCACGTTGGTTTTGAATTTTTGTAAATCATAATGTGTAGGAAAAACAGCGTGATAGAGCATTCCACATTCATCATTGTACGGCTGAGGATCGATTTTTGTATTTCACTGTACGTCCGAGAGAATACTTTAGCGGGTGTAGCGGTTGAAAAGTTCTAGTGGTTGAATGCAGCTGGCTATTTAAATAGAGTACTTGTGGTGGAGATATCTATAAATATGGTTCAAAAAGTCAAGCGATTCCGCGATAAAGAAGGGATGAAATATTGCTGGCATCCCTTAAGGAAGGCTAGACATTTTGCAGCGTTCTTGGCACCTTCGAATATGCGGTCGTTCCAATGAAGGTTGTTCATCGTACATTTTCATTGTGGCATTCGTGGATGATGGCAGACTATTGAGGTTTCGCTTTAATGTTGCTTTACCCGCAACTCAATCACTTTCTTCGAATATAATATAACCATTGTCTGAATTAAAATTCAGAAAAGCGATTATGCTGACTGAAAAAATCACTTATCTTGCCCAATGTACGTTCATAGGACACCCATTTTCATAATAACTTTGAAAAACAAAAATGCTCTGTTGTATGGGAAACGACTTCATGACCAAAAATGCTTTACTTTTTCCTTGCCCTCTGTCATAAGGATCAGTCATTTAAGAAAATGGCATATTTAATGACAACCAAAATCCACGCCAGGATCCCTCTTTATAATATGTATACAAAAATAGATTTTTAGAAATAATTTCCGAAACGATTAGATTAATGCTTAGACCTCAAGCAAATATATTCAAATAAGATTTAATTTTGTTTGGTTGCTAGAAACAATGAATATTCAAAGTTTCGGGTATCTTATTCTCTTGAGTTTGATTAAAACAATTTCAAATATAAGGTCCAACGTTTTGTATTCAGATGTCAGGCTGAAACATAACTGCGATAGGTAAATCGTTGTACAACTATGAATGCTTGTAAGCCCGTGCCTCTTATTTGCAACATCTTCAGGTGACCAGAAATATGTTGTACATGTGACGGTTCTCAGATGCTGATATATAACACAAGTAACCTCTTTTTCCAGAAAACATTCTTGCCTCCGTAATTGCGAAACCTACTAAGAGAAAGACTTCCTTCTTAATAGAAACCCGATTTTGGGTCTCGTCTGTTATTTGGGGTTACTGAATCGCATCAATTACTCGACCCGAGCACATTCTGCCTTCCTGTCGTAAGAATGCTTTTAATCATTTTGTAGATTTCATTTTAAAGTCCAAGACGACAATTTCGAGAACACAAACAAACCTACACCTCTTCGCCTAATGACTGCACATATATTAAGGACTTACGTTATTGTCAAATGCATAAAGTAAACCCTTTTGTAATATACGACTTACTGCCTACACCTGCTCCTACTTTCCTTAACATTGTTACTCTTTTCCTCTTGCACTGAATATTTATTTCCAAGCATAATAAATGACAACGATTTTGGTTTTATTTAAAAATTCAATTACACACTCCCACTGATAAGAGCAAAATGAGGAGTAGAAAGGAATAAAAAGTAAAACAAAATGAAAAATGCAAACAAATAAATGCCACAGGGGAATTTCTGTCCTAACCTAATCCTTTGACTTCTCGTAAATATTTTCATTTTTTTATTTGCTATCTCTGGAGTGTTGATTGTTTCTTAAAGCGAAAGTTACTGGTGCATTAAATTAGCATTTTTTTCTGTTTGTTCATTAAAAGTATCTGGTGAATGACGGAGTCGGCGGGAGATTGAAGAATAGCTTGCTCTTCGGTGATCCAATAGAGTGGAAATTCCTTTGGGGAAATAATTAGCAAGTTTGAATTGAAATCCTTTTTATGGGTGGTTTGCCTTTTTCTTTTCGCTTCCCATAGTCTGAAAGCTAACTACATATTGTGAGTTTGTGGTTATTTAAGCGAACGATGTTATTTGAACATTTGAATAAAATTTGTAGATATGCATTATATGTAAAGTGGCAACAAGTTTTTGCATTTGCAGGCGTTTTAAACAGAATAATATGCCGCTTTGTGGAATTCATTTCAAAACTAAAATACTGACTGAAACACTACACTACAAAAGTAGTTAGCTGTTTCTAGAGTTGAAGGTTAAGCTGCTATTTACATTAGCATCAGTTCGCCCGTAAAACATGGTCAAGCCGATGTAAGTCCGACGATAAAAGGTGATTCGATTGGAGGTTATACATTTACCTTAGAACGAATTTCGGCAAGAAGATGCGCTACCAAGAGACCAAGAACATGCTTTCAGCAAACAAACATCTTTAAACCGCCTAGGACTTAATCTCACTGTTGATCAGCTTCGAGGTAGTTAAGGATTTCCTCTACCGCAAAGTGAATATCAACTCCACACGCCCTTCACGCCCTTGCTTGAAGATCTGAAGAAGAATTTGCAGATCAGCTGCTGAAAGTAAAAAATAACATGCTCTAATAAAGCTTTATCCTGTCAGTTCGGCTTTTTGGCGCCGAGTTCTATACTGTGCTCCTTTGGTAGAATTTCTTCATGGGATATTTGGTGCTGAATGCAAAGAGGGCCGATGCAGGAAAAGATACAAACCCTTAAGAAGATGTGGATGTTTTCTTAAGTACCTGAAACATGGGTATATAGGGAAGTTGATGGATGCCCTTGTGACTGTCCATCACGGCTCACTAAGAACTGCTTATTGGGTCTACTACGTCTATTTCTAAGAGAACGTTAGTTGTAGCTAAAAATGCCGTTTGTCTAGAATCATTCAGATTTATAGATGAATCTCAGGAGGCTTTTAAGCTCTGCTTAGTCCAAATCCTGCAGTTCCTCGCAGAAGCAATTGCCCATTCTTCATTCTAGAATGGGCATTCGCATAGTACTTGGCGTGTTGACTCTATTTCTTCAACGTGGCTATAGCTTCTGCTGTATAGTCATTGTGCAGCATGCCCAGCCGTTCCGCATGCAAGCACAGTATATTGTGACGATCCCCGTCAGTACGCGGATGCCGTTACACTTAAGACCGTTCCTGGATGTATATCTCTATTTGTTTACTGCTCAGAAATCTCTAACATGTCTGTACTTATCGAAATTGATCCAACGTAGATTTGTTCTACTTCAGCGATTTAAGTGCAATTGTGTTTGTTCGCTTTCTCATTACCCGGGATACCATTATGTCCAGTGCAGGCACCCAGCAGAGGGTTACCGTGTCGGTCGAGTGTTTTCGAAATTTTTTTTTAGTTTCCATGATTTTTATAGCCGCTGGCTGTCAGAGTAGACGGCGAAAATTTTATCGACAAGGTTGCGTCTCTTCATCTAGTTTCCGACTATAGTGTTATGGCAGCTAACTCTAACCGGAATACGTTACAGTCGTCACTCAGTCTGAATGATTCGCTCAGGCATAGAGTCTTGCAGGAGTTGCTCGACCCATGTACCTACCCATATTCATCTTGGAGCCATCGGTATAGAAGGCAGTCTCATCCACTCATATAAAACATAACAGCGGGGTTTCTCTTCCAACGACGAGGTTATGATCTGGACTAGAGTGATCGTTTAACTCAGTATTGATCAATACTGTTCCAGCCAAGTATATCTTTGATTTTCAGGTTTCAGGCAGCTGTCTCGGAAACAGTGAGGATAAAAGCCTACAGTCTTCGGTAAACAGCTGATATTTGACATCATCTGTGAATACAGTAATACCCGGATATGTACTCCCTCGCTTAGCTGCGTAACCCGCATTGCTAACCAAATGTTTTCGGATTTTCAAATTATCATTCAATTAATGGGTAATTTCCCCTCTTATGTGCCCAAGTAAATCAGAAAACGAGAGGTTTACCTTCAGCGCATTGTAATTAATAAACCACATGTGTGAAATATTGATTAACAGGATTAGTGTACCGCGATACACTATACTTCTCGTGTAGAGGTTCAGAAAATAATGAATAAATTCAATCGAACCGGATAAGAGTTACATAGATGTGCAAGACAATAGCCGTGTTTCTTTGCACGCGGATATAGGGATAATTTGAAATTTGCATGTAAAATACAGCAACAACTTATCCTATATACGCTAACATTAGCGGGGATAGCTATCGGCGCTAAGTCCTTTAGCGGGGATAAACAGTGCTTCCAAAGCCCATTTTCTTCGTTTCTGAGGAATCGTTGCGATGAATTTTTCAGGAAATGTCAAAGTTTGACATCCCGCCGACCACTGGCACATCCCGCCGAATATTCTGTTCGGGATTTTATTATTATTTTTTTTCAAAATTTAGTAAATCTGTCAATGTGAAACTGTTTTTTATAATTTTAGAATATGTTTGGCATTAATTTCAACTGTCAGAAATTAATATTTTTGAATTTCGTGATTTTCAATACAAATTTCTTAACTCAACTTCCAGCTGTGTCACTTAATAAACGTCATAGATGCATGTGTGCTGCCAAGTTTTTTTTTTTGATGAATTCTTAAGCGGCGATGGTCGTTTTTTAATGCCATGCCTATATCCGCGTGCAAATATGTAAACACGGCTAATGTCTTCTGGCAGTGGCCTGTCAAGTGAAATTATAGCCGCAGTGGATTACTTCTTTCGTGGCGAACCGCCGACCTATATTTGCCTTTTTTTTCGGCATTTAAGCAGAATGGCCGAAAAGATCTAATTAGCTCTGGAATTGAACCCATCAGACTTTCTGCGCTGGATGGCATCCGATGCTTAGATGTTACAGAACCACCAAGTCGTTGGAGAATTGAATGGTTACATAAACATGTTCTTTTGTGATATGAAAATCCATGGTGAATCCTTATATGCTCCTGGAAATAATATACTTTTTTGTTTTTTTTTTTTTTTTTAAAAAAACGCTAAAATTGTTATTTAAGTCATTATTTTTGGCTTGTCTTTGAGAAGGAATTGTTATTTAGTTGTTTTCTTTGTTTCACTTTGGCAGTAGGTAGTTAAGTTGACAGAAAACATAAAAATAAAACAATGAATTTCATTATGACATTATTGTTTCTGGCAAGCAGTAGTAAACTTTTATACCTTGTCGATCAAATGCAAGGAACGGGTACGAAGGCCTATCAAACATCTCGCGAAGGGTATACAATACCTTTTTTAGTCATAGCTTCATGTAGTCAGAATGCCCCTCGCCGTTGCGCGGCTGGTGTCGGTTGCATCCCCGTTGGGGTATTTCTTGAACCGCAACCACACTAATTGACTGCCTGTTGCGGGTTTTGGCCATGTTCTTCTTCTAGATCCTGTTGTAAAAGTTTGATGTTATTTGGACATGATATCAAATTCTGATAGACTCATGGGGTCAATAGGACGAAAACAACACCTGCATAACATCGTGAGAAACAATGTTTCTCTATTTGGACATCAAATTTGGTCATTGAGATCGTGCCATAATCACGCCAATAAATATTATTTCGTTTTGTTTATGCGAAACATAAAGGCTAAACTAATATGGCTCCAGGGCAATAGAACGAGAATCAACGTCTTTTTATAATCTATTCTAAGGGTAGGTATATTAATTTTGACTCATAGTTTGCCTTAATATTGCCCGTAACCCTTAAAAATTACTCAATTTATGATGAGCATCGATCGATTATGATAAGCAGCGATTTAGCCATGTCGTCCGTCCATCCATCAGAAATTTTAGCCAAAATAATCAAATTTAAAGTAATCGAATTTTGAATTATCGTCTTTTGGGGCCCAACATGCTCAGGAGGCAGAACTTTTTAAAACCGGCCACTGAAACTACAATTAAAAAAAAAAAAAACAGTTTTATCGCAAAGTCAAAGTTTGCTCTTGTGTAAAAAATATATTTTTTTTAAATCCGCCCACTGACATATCCACTATTAATATTAACCGTTTTATTGAAGAAATCATTATAAATGCGAATTCATATCCCTCTCAAAGTATGTAGATAAAGTCGTTTTGAACAATTCCTTATTAATAACTTTTCTGCCAGGCTCACTTTTAAACGAAATCTTTTTACAAACGCTTTATTTTTTCGATAAAATCCTTTAAATGTTGTATAACAAAATATGACGATCGTTCTTAAGACCCATACACCCACTACACCCATACTTAGTTTTACTGTCACGCCCACTTTGTGAGGGAACAAGCTCTCAAACGGACTGTAGCCTTTCCCTATGTTTTTTTTTTCAGTTTGTTACAAATATTATTAAAAGAAATAAACTACAATTAATTTTATATACAGAACTAAAGGTCATTGCGCAAGTTGACCATTCCGCTTTGTGTATTTTCGTATTTATGAGATTTTCCAATACCTCAAATATTCACAAATAATAAAGTATAATCCTTAAAACCCGTCCCAGCTACTCCGTAACGAGACGATTATACTTCATCTGCTATTCGACATGGATAATCTGTTAACGTAAGTAAAGTATACTTATCCTACAGTTTTTCGACATAGTCAAACCACCACACAAGTATGAATACAACGTTCTTGTTTTTTTTACAGAAATTTATGCGTGGAGTTTTATATCCTCAGCCGTGTCCTCGCAATAACATTCGTATTCGCCAATGCGTCGTCGTTGTGTCGAAATAAAATTCAAATTCAAATTCCGTTCTCACAAAGTAATTTTGAAACTTTTTTTTGTCAGCAATTTAGTTCGTAGAATATGGAAAATATGAAAACGATAAAAGCCAACCCTCACAAGGATTTTAAATTTCGTATTTTGCTTCATCCCACCCCAATGGCGTCACCCTTAAGGGTCGATTGTGGAGTTTTACCATAATGATGATGCCTCTGCTTGCTTGCTTGCGTTGCGCTTCTTTATCTGCTGTTCTGAATCTTGAAGAGAAACAGTCTTCGTTGGGTCTAGAGAAATTTCGAAAGTCATTTGCCCTGTCAAGTCTCCCAAGATGGATAATATTTGCACCGTTTTAAAGCAATAAGCAACTGGGAGGAATACATTTTTTCTTCGCCAAAGGATAATATAATAATCTACGTTCGCGGAGAGTGAAAAGCCATCGCGGAGATTTTCAGTGTTTATTTAATGACAGCGAAATAGTGGTGGTGTTTTTGAAATCCTGCTACTGACCCTGCTTTCAAACGTAAATAACTTTCACCTCTGTGTTCGCATATTCTGTTGCTTATCCTTGTTTGTTTGACTCCAACTTGAGTCCTATTTCTCATCAGTTTTACTTTTGCTGCCGCGCAACCGTTTGTCTTCCTTGGCCGTGGCAAAAGTAATTTGCTCTGGGTAATGACTTGTTATTATTCCGAAGGATTTGAATATGGAGGGTGTGTTGCTGCACTGTAAATGGGTATCTAAGTGTACCTACGCTGTTTTCGGATTAGAATTTTCAGTTCTTCGTCTTCGGTTTGGTATGCTTCTTTATTATTATGACTCTGTAATTAGTTTTTCACAAGCATTCGGCTGTTTGGCTGAGTGTACAGATACATTTATGGACGGTGCACACAGTCATTTTCCATTTCATATACATAGTAGTGTGTTTTTCTGATTTTGAAACAGAAAGAAAGAGAAAGACGGATTGGAAAATATGCTTTGCGTTTTTCAACGAAGCCATATTTATTGGTTTCGGTCAAAGTACGGAAATACGTTAACTGGATTAAAAGTAATTTATTGCTTCGCTGTATATGTAAGGGGAAGAGATATGCAAATTGAATTCAGTTTTTTGGCTTCTTCTTGAGTTGAGAAATTAGGTATACGCAATTTCGAAAAGCAAATAATTAATTTATTCAAAGTATGTACACGGATACTCTTGTTTACTGCTACATTTGAAGAATGTGTGCAGAGACCCCAGCAAGAGGCCCATTTAGAATTAAGTGGAGCTGAAGGAGTCTATTTGTTTATTTCTTTGTTCTTTTTGAGTATTATGCAGATAAATATTCGTTTGTCATTGAATTTTATCATTTAATTCTTCGAAAGCTTGTCTTATTTCATACATTTCACTTCTAACTTTTGTTACAGAATGATTTGAGGTATATTTTTGAATACTAGATGTAGGCAGAAGCTGTGAAGGACCCGTGGGTTAATTGGAGCGAGTAAGCCGTAATTCATTTACTTATTTCTATTTTGGACCAACAATAAGTCAAGAAAACCTTGAACTTCTTCCCTTTTTCGTGCCAGTTACTAACCCGAGGAATATATAACGTGCTTTGGCAGCTACTGGACAGTAAATGAAATCCAGGTTAATCCAGGTCGTCGTCCCTTTTCCAACAGTTCTTAAGCACTAGGGTGTCCAGTCCAATTACATATGAGATTCTTGAAGTTAATGTGCTCTTCGACCTTTCGCACAGTAATTTTTAACATTGCAAAGGGACAAACATGACTTTAATGTCGGCTTTCTGGTTTACATTTTTACATGCATTGATATTTCTCAGACACCTACGTCAGCTTGAAGCTGTTAGACAATTAAGGTTTTAAAATGAACCATCAACTTTTACAATTTTAAGAAGAGTTGCACTACTTATCTAAACGTCTCACGTTTTAATCCCGCCGGCCGGCGCCCAAATAACATCTAAAAATTGTTTTCACTGCCCACCTCTGACAAGCATCCAACAGTATCAATTGTCATGAGAAGCTTCTCATATTTAAGCCCTGTTAATGCCTAATATTTATTAATTTTTCTGCGAAGTCGAAGCGAGAAAAATTTTATGTTCAACAAATTTAAAGCTACGTTTTAGAGATTGATGTAATTATTTTCATGTTTTTAATTCAATTCTAAATAAAAATTCAATATATTTATAATAGATTTACTTATTAGCATTTAAAGACTCCTTTTTGATAGATTTTTTATTTCGCATTTGATGCGCCTTAATTAAAATATAGAAAAATTCCATCACGTACATTTTTTTTAAAAAGATTAAGCAAAAAAAAAACACTGTTTTTGGCTAGAAAATTTAAAAAAGAAATTATCTTGTTCAAAAATGTTAAAATAACTTAACTACCTACTCATATTTATAACGCATTTTAATTCGTAGATTTCTTTCTCTTCTTTTTTTTCATGGGTTTTACGACCAATCGACCAACAAATATCTGCAAGCATTTCCTCTAACCATTTCCCATTGTATCGTTTTTCTATGTCTAATATGTCTTGATGAAGTCTTTCTCCATGGTCATCTGATTCTACACCAACATTTTCAGGAAAGAAATCTAAGTGCGAGTCAAAAAAAAGAATTTTAAGAAACATGTTGGACGTCAAAGCTTTATAAGAAGAAACACCTTTTTCGACGATTTCCTGGTAGTTTTCCGCCTTTTTATTAAAAAAAAAATTTCTACAAAAGCGATCCATGCTAGTTTTTTCTGATTCGCTCAACTTTATTTTGAAATTTGAGTCCTTGATAACCTTCTCGTATTTGTGGACACACAAAAAATCCTTCTTTCAATTTCGTGTCGCTTATTCGGGGGAATTTGATTTTAAGGTATTGAAAGCATTCACCATCATTTATTAATTGCTTTCACAAAGTTTGTCACAAGCCACAGCTTTATATGGAATGGTTGTAGAAAAATGTTTTCACTTTGTAGTAAAGGTTCTTCGTTTATATTTTTGTTTCCATAGGTCAAACTCGTTCTTAGAGTCAATTTTTTTACTACGTAGTGTTTATCTCTTGCTCGACTGTCCCATTATCATAAAAACAACAAAATTCGGTGGGTGCAGCTCGAAATTCAGCTTTCAAAATTCTGCTTTGCAAAATTCTGACTTATAACACAAAAATTCTGCTTTTCAAAATTCTGTTTTTTAAAATTCTGACAGGCAATATTTTTAACAAATAAATTCTGCTAATTCTGTTTTTTCCAATTTACGAATTTAAAGAAAACAAATATTTTTCAACTTTGTCAACAAACTACAATATATTTCTTATAAAGAAGGTACACAGGTGGGTACCAGGAAATTACAAAAAAAAACAGCCAAAAATACCAAATTATTTCATAATTGAAATTACCAAAAAAAAGAAACAACAGCATTAAGAAACTTAACAAAGCACACGTTCACTCACAAAGGTATACTAACAGAATATTTGTCTAGACAAAGAGAGCAATCTTAAAACCAATAAAAAAACTACGTTTACCTCTTCTTCTATAACAAGTGAGTGGTGGAATGTTTTACAAAATTCTGCAAATAATAAAAAAGGTTTTTAAAATGTTTAAAAGCGCGCGCTAGTCCAGTTAGTATAGCTTTAACGAGTACTTTGAATATTCAATTTTTGGATTTCAATTTTTCAATGCAGGTGCGTATTTATTTATTTCAGCCAGCGGCGTATGTTGTAATTTTGAGAACTTAAATGCCCTATTTGTTTTTTTTAGTGCTGCCACATAATTACAAAAGCGTTAAAGCCAAATGAAACACAAAAAGTATTTAAATTTTGAAATGTGAAGTAGTAACTAATTAAAAAAAAAAATAGAACTATATCGTACCAAGCAGATTAAAATTCAGCACGTCAATATGTATATATATTTAGCATGTTCTTATTTAAGGCAGGATTTTGTTGCAGACCAGTGTTATTGATGTTGTGGTTTCTTGGCACTAGCAGCAAACCTTGAGTACCTCCTCTGGTATTCTTCTCGTGATTGTTGTCTTTCGAGAACTTTAAAATGACTCCCATATTGAAGAGCTGCTTTACGTTACCACCTTGAAATATCATTGCAGTTTATTTGCTTAAAAGTCACATTTTACAGCTTTTGGATGTGGGTTGTCACAGCATCGCCTCAAGAAGGTTACCATAACTAAGCTTAGATTCACCCAGATCACAGTAACCTGCGCAGTTGCGTGGTACTTTCATGCACAATTTGTCAACGTTCTTGTCCCAAAGAAAATAGCAGTCAATTACAACTCCCAGAGATTTGTAGGGTTTTTTATTGTGTGTAACTCGGTGAAAACCATCGAAAGCCATCGCATGCGAGTCCGTGTCTCAGTTAAGCGGTATAATCCTTAAAGGGGAGATTCCTGAAGTATATTGGCATCTATACCTTTTTGTTCCTTATTAACTAGCTCGAAGGGTTTTACCCTTACTAATCTTCTAACTAACTTGATATTATCTATCAAGTGGTTGCGCAGCCTAACTTCAAGTCTTCTTCCGACCTTTTTCACTTCCTCCCGCATTATTAATGTCACTACCTCCAGGGATCTGGGACGTACCACAATCGCTGTATCGTCTGCGGAAGCATAACGAGTGCACTTCTTAAAGACGCGCAAAAGATCGTTCGTGTAAAGGATGAAATGAATTGGGCCCAGCGAGGGACCTTATATTCAACCTTTTCCTCTCACTCAACACGTGGTTTTGATTTTCACACAAAACAGCCTATCGTGCAACTACTCCCATCCCATAGCCAGTCCTTCATTATTACTCTTATGCCAATGCGTCGTAGAGCTTTAAGTAAGTTGGAAGGGTTCAGTGTGTCGAATTTTTTCCTGAAGTCCATTAACAGTGCTGTTACTGTTCAGCTTTCGTTGACTTTGTTTGCTAATTCAGCTGGAAGTTTACCCGTACTTTTACTTTCTTGAAACCAGTACTGGCTTTCATGTAACAGCTGCAGTTGTTCCATAAATATAATTTCCTTACATTGTTCGATAACTGGAAGGATTGAATTTGGTCTGCAATTGCCGATTTCGTTTTGTACTCCTCTTAACACAGGATAGGAGCAATTGTTAAGCCATAGTACACATGTATCAAGTATCATTGATTAAAACTCCTTTAAATTCTTCTCTATTTTTTTACTTCGCTTGCCAAGGCCGTGAAATTGGCACTTCAACCTATAAGATCTTTGTGCCCTAGAGGCCAGGAAATATTTAGGCTTGTAGAATCTTTACTTTCCATATAAAGCAGACAATTTTACCAGCAGAAGACTTCTTATGTTTTCAAAGCTCAGATGTTCCCTCTGATGTTTTCTAGTTCCATTGAGGGCTGGACATTAACATAATATGTGTTCAGCCGTTGCGTCATAGACATAGCCGGCACTCTGGATAGTCGACTATTTTCATTTTGTTTAGGTAGCATGGTAAACCGTGGTGACCAGTAAACCATGCGTACTTAGATTTAGACATCTGTTGGCATTGTTATTGCAGGGGCGAATGGCTCGTTAGGCTTGTCGTATACCTGGGAAGCTCTCCCAATAAAAGATACATTTCATATATTTCGAGCTTTTTATAACTGGGATTGCTGCCGATCTAGGAGTGCAGAAGAAGGAATCGCTTTTTGGCCAATTTGCCAACCTTTTTATCACCATAAAACCTATCATGGCACGAAACCCAAGATAGTTTGGTTTTGTTCCTTAAGCCGAGTGTTTGAAGTGATACCCTTAAACAGTGCATGACTGATTTGGAGTCAATGGTGTGCGATCTAAGGGCATTTATGGCTGCTTGCCTATCCGTGAATATATGGCAGTTTGCGCCTTTTATACCAGATGCATAAACGTGGCTGGCGCATTCTTGAGTGACTGCTTGAAAAAAGCTTGGACTTTTTTCCATAGGTATTACCATGTTGAAGTTTGGTCCGTTTATAACAGCTCCCACACCCGTTTCCATTTGAAAACTATCCGTATACCACTTAATGCCGTTTTGGCTATTTGGTGGGTTATTGCCAACCCATGCTTCTCTATTTCGGATCTCTGTTAACAACCGTTTATTAAAGCATAAGGTATTATGAAGGCGATCTGTGACCACGCAGTTCATGTCAAGTTCCGGAAGTTCATCGAATAGGGTCATTAGTTCCGGATGGTCACTAAGCCTTATTATTCTTACTTAAGCCTTATAAATCTTAATAAGTTGAACAATATCTAGATTAAAATGATTTTACATGCCGCGTACAATAAACAACTTTTCATTGATTAAAGGAAGGTCATCAATACCCCAGGTTTTTTTTTGTATCGCGATAAAAAAATAATACTCAACCCAAAAAATTCCGGAAAGCGCTCTGCTTCGTATACAATCTGTTATGCTTTAGAAAAGGGAATTTCACCACTACGGCACATATGCGGCTTCTCACATCTGTTTCTGTTTTATTTTATTTTTTTGACACTAAGACAGAATTGCCTCTACAAAGGAATTCTTGAAAAATGATATTTATATCGTGCCTTTACGTCATGCGTCGTGTCGTATACTGGAATCACACACTCAGCGCTACATTTGGAGAAAAGTGGATTTTTCCCCTAGGGGCTTTGTTGCTTGCTGATGGCGATGTTTCTTATTGTACCCCCATTTGTACGCCGCACATTGCCCGATTCAGTTGTGTGTTTAAAGGATGCAAGCATGCATAGATACCTATAGATACAAATTTTTCTTTTTATTTATTCGTCTAAAAATAGCTCGATAAAATTTTCTAATAATTATTTCTTTTTTCTATTTTTAGGTACGTACACACCACACACTAATTACGTTATGCAAACATAATGTAGCTACAGTTTATGTGAGTATTTTTATATGTATTTTGAAAAGTGTAGCTTTTTCTTGTACCTTGGTGTAGGTATAAGGAAAACGACAGCAGTCAATACGTAAGAAACATGCAGCGTGAACCAAGTAGTGTCAATCTTTCATTTTCCTCACTGGATATTATCACTTCTTAGTTCACTGCGCTGTATGTTACACACGCAGATATTTCTTTAACTTTGTGCCCTGTTTCTGGTTGCATTTTCTTTTTTACAAATAAAAAATGCACGCAAAATTATCTTTTTATTTTGCAACCAAAAAAACACTTGCTGTTTGTAATTAAAAATTATTTTGCCATACCTAGATATTGGTGCTTGGCGGAACGCCAACTTCCCAGCACAAAAACTATCCCAGAAGCGGTATTTTTTTTGTTCTCTCAGGGTTTAAATGATATCACCTGGTCGTAGACTACTTATCCGCCAGACTTGTTTTTAAAATGATTTTAGTTCTTGCATCTGTCGAAGTGTCTTGGTCTTTGTTTGTCTATTTTCTTTTAATAGCAAGATTCTTCAAGTGGCGTGTCACCTGCGTGTAGCTTATTGACTATATATTCGGAAGAAATATAAATCTATGAACTGGAGGTGTGCCCACAGTAGCTGAGAGTTCAATGTACAATACATATCTCTTCGGTTCAATGATTGCTTTTGATGGGGAAAATGTTTGTTTGCAAATTTAAAGCAGAGTGTCTACAAACACCCTTGTAGTATGTATCTATCGGAGTATTATAAAAGTATGCAGATGATTCTTGTGTAGACTTTTAAATCATGGTTCGGTGCGGAAATTATAATTTTGCACACTTACTTTGAAAATCCATTTAAGATTGAATATTATTTGGTTTGCCAAAGTGGCATTCCTTTAAATTTGATGACAGGGTACATTGAACGTTAAACATAAAATCGGTTATAGTCTTTTTTAACACGTTACGAAGTAATTATTATTCAAAGCGGGGTGTCATAATGTCAAACTGGTGAATTCTCCATCTGTACATTCAAAGCACATTTGAAGTTGCATTTTTTATGGGGATCCTTTGATGTTTTCAACGTAAGCGAAATGTATGTTTACTCATAAAGTTCTTATCGTTTCACTTGAAAGGGATCACTATTCTTTTCTGAAGTAGTAACATTCAAGAACACTTATCGTATGTTTGCATTATGAACTAAATAAATTTGGGATGTTTAATGTTCATCTGTTCAGAAACAAATTGTTTTTCGGAAAAAATCTTGTATTTTGAATCGCATGCCTTTTTGGTCTCTCAAATGTTGAGTCGGTAATTTTTGGTCGTCATCATGTGAAGATACGAGTACATAGATTCATATACAGCCCTATGATGGTATCCGGTCGTAAAGTAATTTTCTTGCCAATAAATCCTGTCGGAGAGTCAATTTGCTCCGTTTCCTAACGTATATAAATGTTGCGTGATGAACCGGTGTGTGCTACTTTTTGTCGAACAATGATTCCGAACACTCCTAAAAGGAAGCAAAGAAAATTGCCGATGCTTTCATTGCATCAGCACCAGATGTGTTGCACATCGGCGTCCTAATTTGTGCAGTGATGCCGCATCAATGCGCATTTTGTTGGCGTTTCCTAGTTCGCCCATAATTCTTTGAATGATTTATCCCTTTATGTTTTATAATTTTTATAGATAAACAAATTCGTATTACGTTTGATAAATACAATTATTTGTTTATTACTTTTTGTTTTGTAAGGTGGGTGCAGTGGTGCAGAGGTTACTGTGTTGGACTTTTTTACATTTTATTTCTCATATAAAAGTCTTAACAATTTTAACAAGAGTTTCTGCAAAGAGTGGGCGTAGAGGTTAGTGTGTTGGACTACTAATCTAACGGTCTCAGTTTAAAATCCTGCCGGGGCCAAGTAATATCTAGAGTTTTTCCACTGCCCCACCTCTTGCGAACGTCTGAAAAAACATCCAAGGGTGTCAATTGTCATGCGAAGCGTCTCAAACTTGAAGTTCGAATTCGGCTTAAAATTGTAGGTTCCTTCCACTTCGCACAAGCAAATGTTGGAGAAGCTAGGTTTTAGGCCCTGAGCCGTACCTAGAACTAGGAATGGTGGGGGTTTTCAAACTATTTCACAATTGTTATTAAATGTTGGGGCATAGCCAAATAACACAACGAAAATAAAAATAAATGTACAGTAGTGCTCGAATTTACACGTTAATCACCAAACGACATTGTTTCGCCAGCAATACTGGTGATCGCTGTCGATAACATCCACAGCAGGGCTGCTTTGGATACATGCTTGCAAATACATACAAAATTTATGTTGCGAACAAAAATGTATGGCTGCTGGCCATAATTCTTGTAATCGTTCTTATGAGCAACATGGATACATTTCTCAAAGAAACACTGCAAACGAGCGATACAACAGTTCAAATTGTCCCCGCCATTAGTTATGTTTTTTCTCCTTTAGCTTTAGAGACAAACGCCAGATTGTCTAGGTAAATAGCGTTTTGTGTTGTTAAGTTTGGGAAGAGGTTTGAGCATCTATATCCCCCTTGATACGGTGCTGCTTGAAATGATGAAGTACGAAACTTCAAACCGGATAAAACGTACCAGATTTTGCTATACTAATACTGTCTGTGCATCAAATTTAGAAATAGAGACAACTTGCAGCACGTATTGATGTACAGAAACCACATGTGTTCGCTTTCATATACAATCATTTATGCACATCTGTTTCATGCATTGCACTGACAAATCGCTTGTGGCGTGATCGTTTTTGTGTGCACACTCGACCGCCGCGGCACGCGTGTCCCGGTGAACATTTATTTAATAAATTCAAGCAGATGATAATATAATATAGATGGCAGAAGGCTTACACATCGTTGTCGCCCTATAAAGAATATTGTGCGAAAACACGACCAAACACTTCCAACTGTCAATGGAGACGTCCTACATACCCGTTTTGATAAATGCGGAATTGGGTGGAATGAACGGTATTACATGTGGTTTCAACCAAATGCCAGAATGCAGACTGAAGAAATATGACTCGGGGATTTCTGTTCTATCTATACACGCTTCGTAATTAATATGGCCAAATCAATTTTTTGGGGTTCAGATGCAGACTACAGATCGACATCGTACGTATAGTCAGTCCAATATCAAGACACAGCTTTCAATGTAAAAAACTGATTTCCCTATGAAGCTTTGTGTCTCTACCAGGAACGATAAAAACTGAAAATTCAGAATGGCTGTAAATGGTGTATGCATCTTGCGCTTTTATAGCGGGAGGTGTAAAGTACAAAAAAGACAGTTAGCCAATTTGTCGAATTTGAATTCGCTACGAGTGTTGCAGGAATGCAGAGTTAACGGTGCCCATAGATGTGTCAAAACACATTGGCTCACACTTACAGTCGGATAAAAAGTACACTTTAATGCTGTTTTACTATACGTAACAAAGTCAAATAAAGTACATATGTATTTTGATATTTAAATTATAGTCGACATATATCCTAAATCTCACGTTATCTTTATCACCTCGTACAAAGCTTAAAACCACCGAAAGTCAATTTTATGCTAAAGTATGGACTTTTAATTTTGAACGCGAAAATAAATTAAATGCTTTGAAAGTATATTGTTGAAGTTTGTGAGATATTTAGAAAGCTTAAAATATGTAGATATAAACTCCAGCAAATTTAATGACGAAGAATTCTATTCAATTGATTGCCATTCAGTCATTACCATACATTTTGCTGTTGGCTTTTTTTTAAATAGTTTTCTAAGAGCACCAAGCAAATGTCTTGATAAAGATGAAATAAAAGGGTGAACAAGGATTGTGTAATTAATTAGTCGGCCGAAAAACTCGTTTAGACTTTTAATGGGGAAGCACCATCCCGGGCTACCGTGTTTCGCTGGGTTTTGTGAATTCAATCGTGGTCGTCGTTTGCTCCGCACCGAAGTTCGGGTCCACGTCCGTCCAAAATCGGTTGTTGGACCAGAAAACATCGAGTTATCACAAAATTGAGGAAATGGGCATTACTTTCTCTCGCATACATTTAATATTGCATGAACATTGGGCCTCCGTTGGATACCGCATAATTTGAAAATCGCCCAAAAAAAGGGCTCAAGTCGATGTCGGTGCTTCAAAAGACGTCTATAAGATCGTGATAGGCGAAGAATCATGGATATATGGAAATGAGAGTGAAACTATACAGCAGTCGACTGTATGCTTGACTGTTTGAAACGCATTTTTGTCGAATTGCCCCGTTCGGAGTGGAAAAAGTGCTTCGGAATCGCGTACAAAATTGTATTGATCTTCGTGAAGAGTATGACATGAAGTAGTTTTTGAGTAATTTATGGCGCTGAATCTGAAATCGCAATCGAATATACGCGTGCACTCCTTATTTTTGAAGGCTTGTAAATGTGTAGGAAAAACCGGGCGGGATAGAGCATTCCACATTCGTGTTGTGTTAAGAGTGAACTGATGCGCATTCCTGGCACCCCGAGTATTGCGGTTGAAATGATCTAGGGATGGAATGCAGCAGACTATTTCAGTATAGCAGTTTTGGTGGAAATATCGATAAAAAAATGATAAGTAGGAGACATTACGACGATGGCTCAAAGAGTCAAGCGATTTCGTTATATCTCGATCGCCAATGTTATCGCGCGTTTTTGTATCCTGTCAAGCAGCTCCAAATACGTGATTGGAGCACCAGCCCAGATATGAGCGCTGTACTCAAGTTTGTGAAAAATTAAAGCCTATACATTTCGCAGCGTTATTGGCGACATCCAACATGTGTTTATTGTGCTTAACATACGCTGCCTTCAATTGACGGAAAATTTCGAGGTAATGATGTTTTTGTTTTATTGCTTAAACTTCTTCCATTGAGGATTATGCCTCTGTGAACCACACTGTGACGATTTAACACAAGGACAAATTTGTGAAATCCAGACCTTCAACTCTAAAACGTCTTCAAAAATTTCGTTAAAACCCTGCCAATATTGGACTGGTGCCCATAATTGGACTGGTATTTTATTTTATGTCATATACCAGCAAGTGCGATAGTAAAGTGTCGACCTTGAATTGGGCAGATTCAATTAAATTTTCGATTAGGGGAACGAAACGCGGCACTCTTAAATATTACAAAGGACCTGATAATTTTTAATTTTTTTGAACATTTTTAATACATAATTAGGTACGCAAATTGAGTTGAGTTACATATTTTGTAAATAACTACCAGCAGTGAAATAAGTCAATCATCACAGCTTGATACATGGATATCATCCACGGGCAAATTTTCCTCATGCCAATAAAATCAAATAAACTCATTAGCAGAATATTGTGTAATTGTTGCGTTGTCTCTCTCATTAAGAATTAATTACAAAAACTCAGCAGGAAATATATATATCTCTACTAAAATACATTTTATTTAATGTTAATGTGTTTCATTTCATTTAATTTCATTTATTGAACATCATGTACTTAAGTAAGACTTAGTCTTTTATAGTACTTAACAATGGCGGATAACATTTGATGGTTAGACCTAAACTATACCTAACAACAAGTAAATAAGAAAAAAATAAATAAAAATTATAATGAAGGAAGGAAGAAAGGGGAAAAGGAGTAGAAGAAAAAGAATATAAGAAATTTAAAGAAATTTGAGAGTTGTTGCTTCTTTTTTTTGTTTTTTCATGAAAAGTACTCCAACGCAGATTTTTTGAATTCAGTAGCTCCAGTTATTTGTTTTGTTGCATTGGGCAAAGAGTTCCAAAGTCTAGTGGCATAAACGAAGAAATGGCGAGACGTGATTAAATAATTGGATGGGGGTGTAATTATATTAAAAGTTCTGGAAGAGCGGGCAAATTGAAGCTTTTCAAATAGATATGGTGGCGATTGATTGTGAATTACTTTGTGCAGAAAGACACAACATCTAACATCTAGAAACTGCTGAAGTGTACAACCGAGCACTCTTTTGTTATAGTTTGATATGTGATCATATCGTCGAAGGCCATAAACATACCTAACCATATCGTTGAAAGCAACGGTAAGTTTATGCAGCGATAAAGAATCAAGCTTGCAATAAACAGCGGAAGCATACTCAATGTAAGGCACAAGAAGGCATTTTGTAAGCCTGAGCTTCGTCTCAACTGGAGTAAAGCTCGCAAATACCCACAGTTTACGTAAACCACCGTAAATTCGCCCTACTGTGCAGTTAATATGGTCAACTGGGTATAACGAACGATTGATGCGAAAACCTAGATTAGTTACAACTTCCATGAATTTCAAATGTACACTGTTAAGAACAATTGGAGGTAGTTCTTTTGTGTCATGAGGTTTTTTGGATATTAAGATTACCTGCGATTTTGATGGATTAAGCTGAAGACCATTAAACCTCGACCATTCATCGATTTTTGATAGATCTTCATTGATCCTACAAACAAGGTTGTCTACTAGTCCTATTGGTCTGGACAAGTAAATTTGAGCATCATCTGCATAAAAATGAACGTTAGTGTTCAAACATACACCGGGCAAGTCATTAATAAAAATGCAAAACAAAATAGGGTCTAGGATTGACCCTTGTGGTACTCCGGCAAGTATCTCTTTACTGTGAGAAGATTTGTCGCCAACCTCAACCCTTTGAAAACGATCATTCAAATATTTTGTTATAAAACGCACAGATCTGTCACTAAATCCAAAATAATCACTTAATTTTCTCGAAAGGATGACATGATTAACACTATCACAGGCCTTAGAAAAATCGAGCATGCAAAGCACAGTAACATAGTCCATGTCATAACAAACCCGAATATTATCAAGAATCTTAACCATAGCCGTAGAACAACTGTGTTTTGCTCTAAAGCCAGACTGAACCGGAGATAGCAAACTGTACTGATCAAGGTGCCTAGAAATCTGCTTAGCAAGAATTTTTTCCAGGACCTTTGATAGGCATGGCAAAATGCTGACTGGTCGAAAATCTGTTACCGAAGATGGATTTGGTTTCTTGGGAATGGGAATGACTTTGGCACACTTCCAACTGAGAGGAAACGAGGATGAAGTGATACAAAAATTCAAAACATGCGTAAGACATTTCAAAATATGAATCAAAATCATTTTTACAAAGCGAATGGGAACACCATCATCTCCAATCGCATTTGACTTCATAGAACGTATGTAATTAACAACATCAATTTCAGAAACAACCTCAAAGTCGTTGTTTTTCATTATTTTTATTTAAATCACCTGATATCGTTGCGTGATTTCTAGAAAAACTCAAATCATTGCCGAGAGATAAATAAACAATTGCGAAATATTGGAAGTTACTTTTAACAACAAAACAAAAAAAAAACATGAGAATACATTTTACACAGCAGCGTATTTAATGATAATCCAATATTGCACTCGAAATAAACTATACAACATTTGACAAACAACTCCCAATGGTCAATTCAATTTTTTTTTCTTCTCTGCATCATCCAATTCAATTCCAAATCACCACATGGGACTTGGGAACTCAATTACCTTGTATACGGTGGAGGGTTTTGAAATTAAATTTTAACTTCATCATCTGGATGATGAATGCGACTGGATATTTAATAAAATTAATGGTGAATTGAGTAAATGGTAGGTTTTGAAATATGTACTTGAAAAGAAAAAATATTTCTTTTGTTTAAACAGCTAAGATACCTATTTAGAGAGTTTAGGAACCCGAGAATATTTCTCAATTTGTTGCCAGTTTGCAATTATGTTTGTATTATATTGGTTACCTCGTAGATACAGGCCACAGGGTGGGCCAACAATTTTAAGTAGATTTTAAATTTAAATAACATATTAAACTAACCAATATAAATGGTGCTAAGAATGGAAAGTAATATCCTTAAATTGACCGACATTTTGGTTTTTGCGAAACTACAATCTTTTCAGAAATTGTTCATTACTGTTTTCAAAGTTAGATGAGTTCATCAAATTATTTTAAGGAAAACAGGGTTCAGCTAAAATAACCAAATTTTAAATTTTTGCCGCGATTATTCACAATCCACAACATTTGGACGCGTTCCACATACCAACGATTTAAGAAATTTCTCCAACTTAACCTAAAAATCCGAATGTCTAGGATTTGCTTTTACTTTTCTAGTTGGAATTCGCGGGCATCTGCGATCAAAAAATAGTGTCATATGAATAAAGTGTCAAAGTGCGCAATTATTCGTTCGGACGCCGGTAATTGGTTGCTATCATACGAATGGTCCTTAAGGTCCTGTGTGGGCTATTTACGCGAGAACAGTACTGGAAAAAGTCTGAAAAGAAGAGAAATTACTCTCGTGAACATTTCTTTTTACATAATCCTATAAATTGCAACCATTCCTTTATTTTTAGATCATGCGGCATGGAAACATGTCTCTAATAATCAACATATTTCTGGCTGTAGCGCCCAGTAATAGATAGGCTACAGAGCTGAAACATAAGCAAATCCCTTCTCAAAATTAGCTGCAATGTCGTCTGTGGGACGTTTATACTGGATTCATTGCTTTTACCACTGGATCACGTTATTGGCGAAAGTGATTGCAAAACATTTCAGCTGCTCTTCCTTTCCTTTATTGTGAAATAGTAGTGTATTCAGTTACTGATTGGATCGCGCGATCAAATCCCGGCCCAGTCCTTGATTCAAATTGAATACACCAAAACTTGATCTCCTCAAGCAATTAAGACACCACCCGTGGAGAAAAGAAAAAAAATTGCACAAAAAACTTCTACCTTATCTCTCTATCCTTTCGAATAGTAAGTAGCACCTAAAAGCATGCAATACAATACTTCATTGCTTGGTGCTGCTTACTGTTCAACAAAAAATGATTGCGCTGTGTTCCAACACTATGAGGGTACGGTAACATTTACAGAAAAATAAACCCCGTAGCGTAAGAAAGTTATACAAAAAATAGACAAACAAGGTTTTCACCACGAGCAATCCAACGCATTCTCTGAAATTGCAAAAAGCCAATAGGATCGACCAGAATACCTGCCCTATGGCACCCGTTATGCGATCTTTGTTAATGTCGTATTTTTCCTTCTAGTTGGAAAATTGCAAATATTTAACCGGCTTCCAAAAAAGTAAAAAGTAACCACCACAATAATAAATGTGGAGTTGATCAGATATGTAGAAAGTGAATCGCTAATAAATGCTGGGTCATTTGGAAGCCGACCGACGCATTACCAAGAGCTTAGACATCTCAAAACCATTCGATCGGGTCTGGCACAGATTCCTGCTAAGCAAACTGACTTCTTATGGAATATCTGGTCAATTCTTGTAGTTTCTTTGAGGACGATCAATTCCAATTGTGGTCAAGTGTCTTTATACTCCTATAAATGCGATCCGAAACGATCCACTTCTACACCGATGGATCAAAAACTAGTGACGGGGTTGGTGGTGCCGTTTTATCCGAAGACTAAATCTTAGTCTCTCTTTCCGTCTCTTTTTCCGTCTTCCTAATCAGCCCTGACGTGGCTGAAGAGAAATGTGATATCCACAAAGGACATCCGTATCTTCTCGGACAGCCAAGCGGCGATCAAGTTCGTGGATTCAGTCTCTTTAAATTCCACGCAGCCCTTGACTGCCGTTCATCTCTTAGAGTAGGAGCGCACATGCGATTTCAATCGCACGACTGCTTAGTCGCCAAAATTGTAACACACAATTCAATGTGAATGCGCGCACATAACATCTACAAATCGCAGCGTTTATTATCCCGCAATTTGTTCCATTTTAAGCGCGAGGCGATTGTCGCCAAAATAAAGGCCTCATATCAACTTCAAGCAATATACACACACTTGCGATTTAAATCGTTGCGATTAAAAAATCGTTGTCGCAACAAGATGTTGGTATGCACGCACTTGCGGTTTTCTATCGCAAAATATGACCCCTTGGTTTTATACATGAATGCACACATATGCAACTAAATAATCGCAGCGATTAAAAAAATGCAGCAAGCTCCATTTTTAGAAACGATTTTTTTGCCGCAAATTAAAATGGCACGTATGGATTGGCATGAATCTTATCACACTTGCGACTTTGAATAGAAGTCTTGTTAGTATAAAAAGTCGCAAGTGCGCGCGAGTTCATGATCACCCATATGATACATTATTATTTTGCGATAGAACAATCGTCAACAATCTGCCGTTTGTTAGCCGTAGCGGATATTTGGTCGCATGTGTGTGTATTGACATTAAAAGCAGTATGTTCTATTTTTTTGCGGCTAAATACCCGTGCGACAGAAGACCACAAGTGCGTGCATGGTAATTTTTTTTGCGACTACGATTTTTCTATCGCTGCGACAAAAAATCGTATATGCGCTCCTAGCCTTAAGGAGATGGCGGAGAAGCTTAACATTCAGCTCTGATGGGTGCCGGGGCGTAGAGATATTCCAGGGAATTGCAGGGCTGATGAACTAGCTATAAAGGGACCAAAATTACCTCTTTTACCTGAAAAGGGTTCTCTGGGTATACCAACTACTTGCAAACTTTTATTCAAGCTATCTGCAATCGAGAGAACAAACCTTATGAGGACAAGTAGTAATACGTGTCTAGCGACTAAGCACATCTGGCCAAAGCTGGACCTGAGACGCTCCAAGAGTCTGATCTCACTAAACCGACTGCATATTAACTCCACTATAGGTGCCATTACCGGACACTGTCTGATAGGCACGCACGCATCGAGGCTTGGCGTTTTTTTAAACGACGTCTTCAGAAGTTGTATGGACAAGGAGGAGGAGGAGACTACACTTCTCTGGGAGATTTCTTGCTTAATGATCTTAATGACTTGGCTAACGCTGACGTTTGAAGTCTATCGCGCTTCATAAGATGCTCCAAATGGTTTAACGAGTAGTGAAAGAAACCCCTCGATCCGTGGGACCTAACGTTGGTCTAAGTGTGTTGGTATGGGCCTTAGGCTGACAGGCACTATAACCTACCCTAACCTATAAATGCAAGAGTTCCACGATCAGTACTTCCCTGACTCCCGTTTCTTCCCCATGTCAACACATTTTAATACAGATTATATAGAAGCTGAACAAAAAAAAATTGCAAACATTGTTCCGATAGCAAATTCATCAATTATTAGTGCGGGATTTATTAACCCAACAGTGCACATTATGTACGCACCTACCATAGCATTTTTGGAGGAACTTTAACGCCGAAGCAGCTCCTACTCCTTTATAAACCACAAGTTAGACCAGGGATGGAGTTACTCCATCGGGTTCGGCTTCGGCTTCCATGTATTCTCGAAAATACTCGACCGTATACAACGACGACCACTTCCGCTAATTGATGATCCAGAATTGACATCCAACCTTTAACCACGGGCTCAACGAAGGCTTGACCCTGATCTTTGCCTATTCTATAGATACTATTATGGCAAATGTTCTAAGAAATTAAACAAGATAACCACCTGTATGTATTTGTATTCCAAATATAAAAAAAACTGTTTTATAAGAACAATCAAGCAATGACATTCGCTTTCGAGAGGCTTCTATGAATTTGATCTATGTTTTAAACGCATAACCTACCGATGATGGCTTTCACTGCCTTATCTCTTGCGATATCTTGACAAACGTCCAGTAGTACAATCATCATGAAAAACTCGAACTCGGGCTCACAAAAGGTTGAAGAGGATTGGCCACAGATGAACTATATGGCTTCGTCCTGATTGGCAGCCATCACTCAACCGAACGATGAACTTTGGTCGGTCGCGTCGCTTGTTTGGTAGCGCTACCAAGATGTGTGTCCTTATGCCGGTCGCTCATAAGGCTTCGTAAACACCATCGCGCGACTACCAAAGTGCATCAAATTTGTTTCCTATTCGATTACCGCGGCGCGACAAAAATCAAACTGGTTTTATTTGAAGCGATCTCGAAATAAAAATGTGCGACCGTGCTACCTCATCGCACAACCGCGTTTGTGTTTTAATAAGGACATGCTATAGAATTTTTGCAATTTAATATTTTGATCATCTGTTGCAGCGACCATCGCTCGATGCTGGGTCGAGCGATGGCTGCCAATTACGATTATAACGTATGGTATGAGATAATCTACTTCCCTATCCCCCGTCCCTTTGAACAAGCAAATAGACCGGGGATAAACCTCTCTCAAAATTCCCTATCGAAACATAGGTGAAACATTTAAATGACGTTATCACGGACCTGACGTCTGTTTCCAATAGAGTTGTCCAGAAATAGATGAGGTGTCGTTTTTTTGGGGAAGAAGAAAATGAAAGGATTTATTCCGCCTGCTAAGGATTCAGGTAGCTAACGTAGAAAACTTAGCTTAGTGTAAGTGTAGCAGACGGACATAACATCAGCTACCAAGTATAGTTTCACCTGTTTTTTTTTAATTTCAATGTCAATTTATATTGTTATTTATTTGTATATCGCGACTAGACCCAAAGTGTCTAAATGAAGACCAATAAATAGGATAAATGATGAATCTGTTATTATTTTTAGTTGAATTTGTACCATGTAGGTAGACGTGAGGTAGATTACCTTCAATGCCATCTCCGCATCTCGGAAACACGCAAAAAGAGAAATAAAGTGTAAAAGAATATAAATTTACTTCCATCAGAACCTGAAATTATCACGTTCGCATCACATGTCTTGATTTCTTCTGATTGAAATCAAAAAATTAAAAAGTTCTACCTCGATTTGAAGTTAACAAACAGAATAATGAACAAACAAAGAAGACATCAAGTCAGCTACAATCATTCGAAAACTTAGGAAACCTCACTTTTGAAATTTGCAAACATGTTTTACACTCTTACAAAATTGTTTTCTTCACCTTCCGTGATTGCTTTTAAAAATTTCGTTTTATCACTGCTTACTTATGGCCGGTGCTACAGTTAATTTACGAAAGAATTTAAATTCACCCAACCGACAAAATGAACTACAATTTCCAACCATCTCTGCAATTACATTCGCTATTGCCATCGTAAAATAAAAGAAAGACAAAAAAACGTTAACATTATTTTAAGGAGAATAAAAATTAAAATAAGTCAACCGAATAAGAAGAAAACAAAAATACAGAAAATAAATAAAACTTTTTTAAAGAGAGTACAAAAAAAACCATCCACGAACCAACAGCCCTGGCGGCAGATACTCTAAGTAGGTAGTTGTATTCTCGTGTAGAGGGTAAGCTTAGGTCTTCTTCTTTTCGCTCATTTAGTAAACTCTTCTTGTTTACTAATCTTTAAAGTCATGAAGTCTGGTAGCAGCACAGTACCATTGCAATCGTATGAAAAAAAGTCAACGGAAGACTACAAATGCGACGCAATGCCGGATAATTCCGAAGTTAAAAGTTTTTAATTAAAAACTTTTTGATTTTAACCATAAATTTTATTTAGGAACGCATACCTATAACGCTGAATACTGGTGCGCTCTGGGTAGAGCTATAAAACATTTGAAAACGCTTTAAGTTGATTCGAACAAGAAGTAGATAAATATTTTTATGTATTTTCATATTCAATAAGTGTGGAACGAGAAAATGGATTTGTGGAGAAAATCTTATATAATTGTAAATGTTTTAAGGACAAAATAAGATTAATGTTTAACTTTTAAAGTAGCTCAGTGGTTACTAGTGGTACTACAGACCAAATGGTTCTTTTTTTCATATCCCGAGTTTAAGGGAGACTGATTAAAATTTAACTGTGGTTCCACCGAGAATAGTTTTAATTTTTATATTTTCTCAAGCTTAAAGATGTGCACCCAACTTTTTCAACATCTCATTGACAAACTGCTTTCTCTCTCTCAATTTTCTGCAGTCTTTTGGTGTATTTATCGTTTTCGAGGTGTTAAGCTGAGGTAATTTTGCTTGTATTGCGTTTACAAACCCTTATTTCTTTGAATACTCTCTTATGCTAACATTACGAAGGGCATATTTTTACCATTTTTCTGACATAATATGACACTTTTCACGAGACATTTTTTGACGTTTTCAAATGACATTGAGCCGTGACACACTGGGTTCATTCCTCGATGATTACTAAATTACGAGTTGTGTGCTATTTCAAATAAATATTTATCGAAGTGGACCATTGCAATAAGTTATTTGACGTTGCATTTCGTTTGTGAGAAACAAGAACATGTCTTAAAGGCAGTGTCAATGTTGACGTCGATTAAGTCGATTGCTGAGCAACGCTGGCCTCGGAAAAGAATATTTGGTTGAAATATTGCCATATTGGTTTGAGTAATTGGCCCGATTTGGACGCACGCACCTTCCTTTAGTTGGTGTTGACAGTGGTGCTACGAACAGTTTTACTATTGCACCAACAACCTCAATGGCAGCACCAAAAAGTTTTCCAACAACGCCCAGGTATCTAGGCGATTAGCTTGTATTTCGGACGGCCGGCATTCCAGAACAGCGGATGCTGTTCCACTGCCAAAAAAAAACTACCATCTGAATTTGAAGGCCCTTTTAGATGATTAGTTATCAGTTCAGTTTTCTACTCAATTGTGAAATTTTGGGGATTTTATCAGTTTCAGTTCAACGCTTTGATTTTTGCATTAACATATCATTTTAACTGAATGTTAAACTGAGAAGATCAAAATTGAACTGACATCTGAACTGAAACATATGCATTGACAATATTCCACACCTCACCTTGCATCACCAGTTTGAGAGATATCAAACGCTCGCTGGACGTTGATATGGTCAAGACCGTCAAGCTTACATCTTTTGAGCTTTTGTCCTGACGTCCAAAAAACTCGCCTGATTTCCGGTTTTCTAACCATCATCTCTTCAAGCTTGTTGCTGCGACCCCAAGCTCTGAGAGGATCATTTCTACCCGTTTCAGGATTGGAACCATGATTAATAAAGTGCCTGGCGGGGAAGTGCCTCTTGCAGCGTTCATTTCCACAATGGTGGGCTTAAACGAATTGGATACGTACATGCTTTTTTTATTTGTTGTTTGATCTTTCTCTTACGACACCAGTGATCTTCAGTTCTTTTAACCCATGGATTTGGATGCAGATTTGTCCCCTTAAGACAGTGGCTCCCAGCCTTTTATAATGCGATCCAACATTTTCTTACAAAATTATTGGCGACCCAAAAATGAATAATTCAAGTTTAAAAGAACATATATAATATTTCATTATTTTTTATGACATTTGTAGCTGTAGGTAAGTGAAAAGAAGTATTTTTAAATTGAGTAGTGAAATTGTAATTGAAATTAAAAACTAAAACAAAAATAGGAACGTGTGGTGGAGTTTACCTTATCAACTCAAATAAAACTACTGGTTTTCCGATGCCTTATGTATGGCTGGATGTTGATCGAGAGAGCACACTGCTTAACCTTGAACCAAAAAACATTTCAAAAGGTCGTCTTCGAACTGAAAATGCATTGAAATGGGTAAAAACAATTCACACTCACTTTGTGTGTTACGTTTTCGGTTAAAGTCGAGGAAAAATTGCGTATCGTTTTGATGTGTTGGTGTTGGCGTTATCGACTGATGATCCCAACCACCACATTTATGGGTGAAACGATAAGTTGGAAAAAAGGTCACTGCAGGCGGACCAGTAGGAATGCAGTAAAGTGGAAGAGCTGTGACCCCTTTGTTTCTGATCATAGCTTTGACGTTAAGGAAGAAAAAGATTTGTTTATTATTGAATTACATACTCGTAAAATAAACAAATTCGTAAGAATGACTGGGGTTTTATTTTTTATCAGTGTCTTACGTTGAAGCAGAGTAGGCAATGCGATTTGTCACAAAGTTTGCACTAAGTGTTTACCTGCTTGTCTATCGAGGCTGGTTATTGGCTTTCTTTTAGTTTTCTATAGCACAGTACACAACGGTTGCGAGCCAATTTTCCATTATCCTCTTCGTCCATAATTTGCATCGTTTGTTCATCCGACAAATTCCTTTTTGATGATGAACCACTCAATTTATAAAATTTTATTTTTGCAAACCAATTAGCACGAAACACCCTCAAAATAAACGCGAAGTTTTGGCACTTGTCTTTGAACCAAAAGTCATTGAAACATACAACGACCCGCCTGCCGCAGTTACACAGATGCAATATTATGAGACGTATGGTTGCTATTTCTTGCTCACACGCCCAATGAGGCATGCTCATACATGGTACATTGAACGTGTGGTCGGTCATCTTTTATGACCATCATCCCCATGCATCATATATGAATAAAGAAGAAAAATTGAAAAGGAAAACCTTAGTTTTCGAGTAAAACAAAAGCCGCCAAGTGCGAGTCGGACTCGCCCATGAAGGGTTCCGTAGCAGCAAGTAACATCATATAAAAGATCTTGTATTTCATTGTAACTTTGAGCGGTATACGCATAAGGTTTATGTTTATAAAATTAAATGTTTTTTTTTTATATTTGAGTTGATTGAATGAAAGGTAAATTGCGGTTTACGATTTATGACGTATTAAAAAAACACTTACTAGATCTCGTTCAAACTAATTTTCGGTGGAACTTTGCATGGTAATGTACATCATATATTTTTTTTAGTTTTATCATTCTCTTATTTTAGAAGTTCCGGGGGGGGGGGGGGGGGGGGGGACACACATTTTACCACTTTGGAAGTGTCTCTCGCGCAAACTATAAGACCTAGCGATAGATACCCCCCACGTTCCGTTTTTGCCATTTGGCTACGGAACCCTAAAAAGCAGCATCGATGTTTTCTGGCACAAACCGATTTTGGACAGCAATTCAGCAATCCATTATTTGGCCGAGATGAATTTGTCAAGTCTCTTTAAACAAAAATGCAAAAAGCACTCGTAAAATTTCCTGTACATCTGTCTCATTAAAATCGTCAAACTTGACGATGATGGTGTTCGATTTGACGTTACTACACTGGTATATTTCCATATCTCAAAACCCTGGTGTTTTGGAATAACGAATTTTGTATGTTTGCGTAAAAAACATCGACCCTAATTAACAACTTTCAAAAGTTGTCTCTTTATCACCACTTTAAGAAAAACATTCGGAACCGCATTGATATGGTTTTCTTTTTAAGCGAACCTCTGTCTAAATGTCATTGATTTATTTGAATTGACACCAACGTGTTTCTATATTTCCTTAGGCGAACTGCATTTTATGCAATTGTGCAAATCATCGAAGCATCATAAATCTCGCTTCAAATCCTCTGGCATCTAGTCCTCCCACAAAAATTGATGTTCACTCATTGTGCGTAATTGAAACAATAAATTATCCAAATAGTGTTATAACTTAATTCACAATATGCGTGATAATTGTGGTAAAGAATTGAAAAAAAAAACTGTGTAGAAAAAAACCACTTCCCTTCCATATGACCACAGAAACAATAACACAAACAACTGATTCTCGCGCCCACAGAATTTAGTATCCTATCTGCAGTAATTAGATGTCAGAATATTTTGATATATGTTCACATGTTATTCGCATCTATCTTCGGCAGCATTTTATTGTTCCCTCTGGAGGGTTTGGCTCGGGAGTTGGGTTTGGATCGGTGGCTTAGGTGGTTTTTGGTATTAGTATCTTTCGCTACAATCAACTCGGCCCGGACACAATCATTTTAATAGACACAACGCCGGTGTTATAATTTATATTAAACGCATCCTGTTTGGTTTGTGCACAAACACATGCATTAATAGTCTACCTATATGTACTCGTATGTTCATATGCAGGCTTTAGACAGCGAATATAGGTATGGTCCATGTCTATTTCCTGTGTGTGTTTGTTGATGATTTGTTTTCTGTGCAAGCTACAGCAACAGCTTCAGTATATACTCGTAGGAACATTTATATCTAACCTTTTGATGTTAGAAGGCAGAATCTGATTCCTGGAAAGGAGAGAAGCGGGGCACATTGTTAATTCCATCGCCGTAGTCGTTGTTGTCCACTTGGTGGACAGGGAGAAATAGACTGGGAAGAGACTTGCAAAATGCTTTTGCAGAATCGCAGGCAACAAGGCACAAATACAAACACTTAGATGTTTTACTCCCCCCCCCCCCCCCCCCCCCTCATCAGGCTCCTCTTGATAGTTGTGAAAACTCTGGCTACAGATACACATGTTTTATGAGCCATTTATTTTCTGAACACACACAATAGTCAGAGCAGATGATCCCATTAATCCGATATAAATGGTTTGAAGGAGCGCCGCTGCTATTGTTGGTTGCCCCGGGGGCGGTTGTCAGCTGCTTGGATGGTTATTGTACATATATTTATAAAGTACATGCATATAGATAGCAGGTTTCCTGATATCAGAAGGTATCCTCCGATAGGTGCCCATTAGTATCTTTCGAACATTTAAAGGCATTTCTACGTGTGCATTGTTATGGATGTTGCCCTTCAGTATACATACAAGAGTATTGGCAGATATTCAGTGCCCGTCTATTTGTTATCTCTAAGCATCTTGGTAGCTTAAGTTAGTTGAGCTTATCAAACAGGAACAACGATACGTGCATATCCTTAAACTGGAAAGGCATCTGATTGTCATTGTGAAATTCTATCGTTTGTCATGTAATCACACGCATCACTGCATACTGACATTGTGAACAGACGGTGTGGTTTGTTGGTGGCAAAATGGATTCTCAATTCCAATGATTTGGTTATAATAGAAATAGGTTGGTGTGAGGACAATAGCATTGCATTTTACACAATGGTGCTTTCATTTTACTTCTCATAAACCTTAAAATATATACTTGCCTCATAATCTGGAACAATTTCAATATAATAACCGTCAATTGTTTACATGCACAAATATTTACGTAGTATATATTTTATTGTATTTTTTTATGTAACCTATTAATCAGAGATTAATTATGCACTTAACAAACTTTTTTTTTGTGGCTCTTCAACCACGCACAATAAAAAAATTAACTATATCATGACACTAAATAAATCGCAGGAATATAATTTTCATTTTAATTATTTGTGGTTAATTATGGAATACCAGGCGAAATGGGTGGTAAGCAGCAATATCACCTTGCCATAAGCCTTCAAAACAGTGCATTGTTTGCAAACATTAAAATTTTGACATACGACCACGATTATCAGTGTTGCCAAGTTGAAGCACGTGTATGGGTTTTAGAAGGAGTTCATATGATTGCGCTTGGCTATAATTTTCAACATATTAACAGGTATTTTGGTGACATAATTAATGCTGAATACACTAAACTTTCATGACTAAAGAATGTATGAAAATGTAATAGGAAAATGCGTTACAAATTAAAAAAAAAATTACATAAAAAACAGCAAGCAAAATTGTTTTCAACTTAAAATAAATCAACTGAGTTGCCGTGATAAATAATAATATAACATAGGTACCTACATATGAACATTCAGCATACAAATGTATACATACAAAGAAGATCTAAATAGCAGCAAAATATAATGGATTAATGGTGTTATCCAAAAAAATGGTTTAAGAAACGTTAGGCATTTCACACAGTCTGATGTAACCTCCAATTGAAATAGAAACATATGGAAAGGCTTTAGTCCGTTTGGGCGAATTGTTTGATGTCCTATCCATATTAGCTTTGAGTTGAAAGTTGTCCATTTTGTAATTTATTTTAATTAACATAAATTAGGAATTTGGTCAAAACACCCTCAAAAAGTGGGGCAAAAATATTTGTACTGGTTGCTATTAACGTCTTTGAAATTGCCTCCGAACTAGTCTGGGACTGCCTCAAGCTACTCACAACATAAGCAACCACAAGAAGATCTGTGTGCCTGGTCATAGCGGTTGAAAAAGCAGACGACCTACCCAGAAAAGGATCTGCAACATCATTTATGATGGCAAGACCATTTCCATGAAAATTGATCTTGCGCTTAAGTGCTACTCAGAGGTTTCTGCATTGGGTATTATACTGAATGCAAGCGACGTCTGTAAGTGTTGGCAAATCTTTTTGTTAATAATGCAATTCATCAGACTCGTTTACCTAGTCTCTGCGTTCGAGGTAAAATGTAATAATAATCTTAAAATGACGGCTAGGCAGTAGTATCTTTGCAGTCCTCAACAAGCGTGAACGAAGTTAAACCGCGGCTGCTGACGAAGACAGTTCGGTTTTGTTGGAGCCGAAATGATTTGGGCAGGTTTAGTTCTTTTAAGATGACGCCCGCTCCCTCGCCACTATCCATTTTAGGCCATGTGTGCAAAAAGCTTTATACAGTAACGATCCCTTAAAGCGAACGGTATAAGGGAACTTTCGGTTATAAAGAACAATTATTACAAAAAATTGATTAAACACGGATCTTGCACTTAAGTGCTACTCAGAGGTTTCTGCATTGGGTATTATACTGAATGCAAGCGACATCTGTAAGTGTTGGCAAATCTTTTTGTTAATGATGCAATTCATCAGACTCGTTTACCTAGACTCTGCGTTCGAGGTAAAATGTAATAATAATCTTAAAATGACGGCTAGGCAGTAGTATCTTTGCAGTCCTCAACAAGCGTGAACGAAGTTAAACCGCGGCTGCTGACGAAGACAGTTCGGTTTTGTTGGAGCCGAAATGATTTGGGCAGGTTTAGTTCTTTTAAGATGACGCCCGCTCCCTCGCCACTATCCATTTTAGGCCATGTGTGCAAAAAGCTTTATACAGTAACGATCCCTTAAAGCGAACGGTATAAGGGAACTTTCGGTTATAAAGAACAATTTCAATCAGCTTGAATCAAAGTGCAATAAGAACTTTTAACAATATTCTTTCGCTTATAACGAACTTGGGCAAACGGAACTAATTTTGACGGTCCGCTCCAGTTTGTTATGAACGGATACCACTGTAGTTGGAACACTTTCATCACAGTATCTGTCTTTCGACTCTATTAGGCTTGGTTAAGGTGAACCACCGTACTAGGGTTAAATTTATAAACGTGTACACTGTCGGCTTCGCATCGAATGCCATTCTTTTGTTGTATTTATCTCTAGTTCTGTGGTTCGCTATATTTCTGTTAACCTTTCGTTTTGCCTTTGTTTTTTGATTACTTGTATTATTCTCTTTTTTTTGACTAATGAGTGCATTGTCATTGATAAGTTGGAGTGGGAGTAAACGCAAGTAAAATTCAAGTTTGAATATATTTTTTTCATTTTCCCGTGCAGGGAAAGGCTGCATCGCCCCCAAACAGCGCTTGTCGTAAAAGGCGACTAAAGGAACAAATCACATCTAGGCAATTTTACATACAGGTGAGCCTAGCGACACATTTTACATCTTACAGCTCCGTGGGTTGATACAACTGGAGTTCACCGGTGTCGTAAAAGGCCGATCAAACAATAACCAATCAAGGTACGAGTAGCATGCACTTTTCAAAAATTTAGAAAGAGTCGGGCCTTAAAATTCACACAAATGCAACAACATCAGCATTTGATCATTGATGAAGTTTTGGGAGCGTGTCGACGAACAAAAAGAATCGGTAAAGTTAGTTTACGTTATAAAATAACTTTATTAACAAATCAATTAACTTGCCAAAAGGAAAAAGATACAAAGCGGATTAGAAGCGAATATGATATTTACTTGTTAAGGAGTTGAAGGTCAAAACGCTAATAAAAATGATTTGAGAAAATATACAAAATGGTAAGTTGCTTAGGTGTCGCACTCTTGTGGTCGATCCACGAAGTTGGTGTTATTTATTTTAGTTTAACGTTTGAATTTTGAAATAACGTCAGGTTGAATGTAGACTCCTACAGCACTCCCCCTCCAGTGACTTTGTTACGATGTGATAAAGGTTAGTTCTTGTGAATCCCAAGTCTCTCTGGAATTCGAACAGATCTCCCTGAACGTGTCTTCCTGGTAGTGACATCATCAGATGTTGCTAGAAGGACTGGCGGAGATGGTGGTTGTTCTGAGCTGCGAAGGTTTTGGTCCTTGTGAACTGAAAGTAGAAAAGCCGGTTTCAAACGATCGATCGAAACTGTTACGTCTTTTTCTCGAATTTTGAGAACGAAAAATTTTTCTGAACTCTTCACGACGGGGAATGGACCTTCATATGGCTGTTGTAGTCCGATTCGTACTGCGTCTCTTCGAATGAAAACGTGGGATGCGGTGCGAAGTTCCTTGAATAGAAAGATTTTTCTTGAGCCATGACGAGAAGCTGGAACTGGAGTTAGGTTTTCGAAATGAAGTCGGAGTTGATTCACAAAAGTTGTCGGCTCAGTGACTTTGTCTCTTCGTGGTGACAAAAATTCACCAGGAAGTCTGATGGATTCGCCGTACAACATTTCGGCAACGGTGGCTTGTAGGTCTTCCTTGAAAGATGCTCTGAGTCCAAGCAGTACAACAGGGAGTTCATCGGCCCATGCTGGTGATTCATGGCATTCTATAGCGGCTTTCAGTTGACGGTGAAACCTTTTCACCATGCCATTAGCTGCGGGGTGATAAGCAGTTGTCGTCAGATGATTGATGCCAAATGATTTGTTTAAAGCCTGAAAGAGATCGGACAAAAATTGTCTGCCACGGTCAGAAGTTACCTTCAGTGGCAGTCCAAAACGTGCTATCCAATTTGCGAAGAGAGTTCTTGCAAGAGTTTCAGCAGTAGAATCTTCCAAAGGGTACGCTTCAGGCCAGCGGGAGTACCGGTCAACAACAGTGAGACAATATCTGAATCCTCGTGAGTACGGAAGAGGTCCAACGAAGTCGACGTGGATATGCTCGAATCTCGAGGATGTTTGTTCGAAGTCTCCAATGGGGGATGACGTATGACGTGTTATCTTCGATCGTTGTCACGGAATGCATGCCTTTGCCCAAGCTCTACAGTCTTTGCGGATTGAAGGCCAGACAAATTTTGAAGAAACCAATTTAACCGAGGCGTTGGTACCTGGATGGCTTAAACTGTGCAGCGATTCAAATACTTGACGGCGGAAGGGTCTTGTTACAAAGGGTCTAGCAACCCCCTTAGGCACGTCACAAAATACTTGAAACTCGGAGTTCAGCACCGGAACTTTTACAACCTGTAATGCAGAAGCAGATTTAATAATGTTTTCAAGTTCTATATCACCTTTTTGTGACGCTGCGAGTTCTTCAAAATTCACCGACTTGCTGATGCCTTCGACTCGTGACAACGTATCTGCCACTACGTTTTCCGTTCCAGCGATGTTTGATGTCGGTTGAAAATTGTCCAATGAGATCGAGACATCGAAACTGTCGGGGTGATGATTTTTCTGGCTTTTGTTTGAAAGCAAACACCAAGGGTTTGTGGTCCGTGAAGATGGTAAAGTTTCTGGCTTCCAACATGAACTTGAAGTGCTTAATCGCTGAGTAGATTGCTAATAGCTCCCTGTCATACGTGCTGTACTTACACTGAGCGTTGTTGAAATTGTTGGTGAAGTATGACAGTGGCTGCCAACCTATCGGTGTTTTCTGTTGCAGTACTGCGCCCATGGCACAGTCTGATGCGTCGGAGAAAAGTCCCCACTCTAGTGTTGGATCGGGATGTGCGAGTAAAACGGCTTTCATTAGTCCCTCTTTACAGGCACTAAAGGCTTGCTGAAGTGGTTGCGTCCAAATGATCGTTTTATTTCCTTTGACGTTCGGTCCTTTGAGGCACTCGTTCAGTGGAGCTTGTAACTCGGCTGCGTTTTTGATGAAGCGTCTGTAAAAATTGATTGAACCCAGGAATCTTCTCAGTTGTTTAACCGAAGTTAATGCAATCAATGATGACCTGGATTCGTTCTTCGGGTGGTTGCATGCCATCGCTCGAGATTAAATAACCTAGGAACGTGATTTTAGACTTACCAAACTCGCACTTAGCTACGTTAACGACGACGCCAAATTTGTTGAGCCGTTCAAAAAGACTTTGGAGATGATGATAATGTTGCTCTTCATCTTCCGATGCCACCAAAATGTCATCTACGTAAGGGAAACAGAACTCGAGACCATTTGTGACTTCGTCGATGAACCTCTGAAAGGTTTGGGCGGCGTTTCGGAGTCCGAACGTCATGAACGCGAACTCGAAAAGTCCAAATGGTGTAACGTTGGCCGTTTTCTTGATGTCTTCTGGTGCGATCGGGATCTGATTAAATGCTCTCACCAGATCAATCTTGGAGAACACTTTCTTGCCTGCAAGATTAGCTGAACAATCTTGTAAGTTTCGCGGCGGGTAGTTGTCTGGAATCGTGCGGTCGTTTAAACCACTGTAATCTCCGCACGGACGCCAATCGCCTGATTTCTTGGGGACGAGGTGAAGTGGAGATGACCAACAGCTTTCAGAACGACGAGCTATTCCCATTTTGAGCATTGTTTCGAACTCGCTTTTCGCGATTTTCATTTTGTCAGGCGCCAAGCGCCGTGCTTTGCAGCTAACTGGAGGACCTGCTGTGGTATGGATATGATGAATAGTGGAATGTCGAATTTCCTTAAAACTTCCATCTGGTCGACTCAAACTGGGATACTGTTTGAGCAGATCGATGTACTTCGAAGCCCCAGAAACCGATTTGACGTGCGACGAGGCCTCGTGTGCGTTACAACCTAGTGTGGAGAGTCCAGTGATTCCGTCAAACAATCTGCAGTGCGATACGTCCACCAGTAGTTGAAAGAAAGCTAGAAAATCAGCACCTATGATAGGCTTACTGACTTCAGCTACCACAAAACGCCATGTGAAATCACGACGCAACCCTAAATTCAACTGCAAAGCGCGAAAACCGTATGTTGGTATCGGGGTTCCATTAGCGGCAAAGAGAGTGTAATCGGATGGCGTAGACTTTCGACGTGAACCGGTGTGTGGAAACACTGAAACGTCCGAGCCCGTATCTACCAAAAACTGCACCTTCGACGTTTTGTCCGCGACGAAAAGACGCCTGGATGTTTGGCTGCCATTTACCGTCATCAATGAAGCCTGTTCTCGTTTCCCGCCTGCAGGTTGAAATTGCACGGTTCGCGGCAATTTCTTGCTTTTGATCCCCAGTGACGATGAAAATAGCAAAAAGTAGTTTGATTGTTGTTGGAGGTTTTGTTTTTCTTTTCGTTCGAATCCGGTGTAACGTTTCCGTGTTGCCTACCACGAGAACGCGACCTCGATCTGTTCAGCCTGCGATTTTGGTTTCCGCGATGCATGGACATTGCCTCAATTTGCCTAGTCAGCATTTCAACCTTTTGACTCAGGGTCGACAACGCCGATTCTGGTTGGGAATACGTGCTGGCAACTTGTTGCTGTGGGATGACGCCGTTGATTCTGTCTGCGATGAGACCAAGATTGTCCAGATTTGTAGGACTCTCGGTTGTACCTGGATGATGTGCAGCAAGTATGGATTGAGTTTGAACGGGCAATCTGTCTATCCAAATGGCCTTTAAAGCATCGTCGGTCATGGTACCCCCAGCTAAATCCCTCAAACGTCGAAGAAATTGAGACGGTTTCCTGTCCCCTAGCTGTTCTCGATCTAGCATTTGCCTGATATGTTTGTCTCTAGAACGAGAAATCAGTTCTTCTTTTAATCGTACATATGCATTACCTGTTGGTGGATTAATGGTGACGTCTTGTACTTCCGTGACTGTGATCTGGTCGAGATTTGCAATAACAATATTAAATTTTCGGGCATCAGACCGCAAATTTACAAGCGTAAACTGCGCCTCGAGTTGTGCAAACCATAGCTTAACGTTTTCTCGCCAAAATGGTGGTGGCCGCACACGAGCATGGCCAGCTTCAACCTCTGCACCTGTCAGCACTTGTTCCTGCTGGGTAATTAGTTGTTGCTGAAGTTCTTGTAATCGATTCAATTGCGCTTCCACCGAATTATCTTGCGGTTGAATGATTGGAGCACCGGCTTTATGTGCGGCTGTAGCATGTGGTTGTTCGTCGTCTTCGATCATTTAATTCTAATTTACGCGACAACGAATAAAATTTCGGCGAATCACGTCGGCTTCGTTGGCACGTCGGGGTCACCAATTTGGGAGCGTGTCGACGAACAAAAAGAATCGGTAAAGTTAGTTTACGTTATAAAATAACTTTATTAACAAATCAATTAACTTGCCAAAAGGAAAAAGATACAAAGCGGATTAGAAGCGAATATGATATTTACTTGTTAAGGAGTTGAAGGTCAAAACGCTAATAAAAATGATTTGAGAAAATATACAAAATGGTAAGTTGCTTAGGTGTCGCACTCTTGTGGTCGATCCACGAAGTTGGTGTTATTTATTTTAGTTTTACGTTTGAATTTTGAAATAACGTCCGGTTGAATGTAGACTCCTACAAAGTTATCCCAAACCAGGAGGCTGCCAATATTTATTGAGGTCGAGCCGACGAACCCCACAGGCGGACCAGTAGGGATGCAGTAAAGTGGGAGGGTTACAATCCTCTAATCCTGATCATAACCTCGTCGTTAAGGAGGAAGAAGAAGAAGAATACAAAATTTCATTGCCTAACTGTGCGGCAGATCAAAGTAACAAAGAGATCGAAATGTGATGTTCGACTTTTACCATAATGAGTGGAGACAATAATATGTTGTTTGGCTGAGCATTGTGTGCAAATATATAATAATTAAATTATCTCGTACATACATAAACGTTACGTACACGGGCTTGAGTCCTAATGCCAGAATCACTGGGCGTATTTTCCAACGAACATCGAAAAATTTTAAGAAAATTTCTTTTAGAAGGACGCACGTTTGGATACGACATAAGACATTTTCGGTTGAAGTCTCCACTGTTGCTGCAAGCATCAACAGTTAGCTTGCCTTCTGCACTCACTGTTAAGTTTAAGTTTTTAGCATATCAGTTTAGGTTCTAGAATAACACTTATCATGACAATCTCTGTGAATGCCCGGAACTACATTGGTTAATAAAGCTTATTAGAGAAATACGTTTGCCGTCAGAGTTGAGAAATTCTGCCTTGAGAAAATGCATACTATGAAATAATCGCGATACTTATGCATGGTTGCCACTGGACTGGAAAGTCAGGGAAAGTCAGGGAACGAACATTTGGTCAGGGAATGTCAGGGAAAGTCAGGGAATTTCGAGAACAGTCAGGGAAAATTCACTCTGTGTGTAGTTTTTTTTATAATATTAAAAAAAAAATGTATGTAGAGCTCTGAAGTCTGGAGCCTCTGGAGCAAAAATATTACTTTTCATGAATCCACATTTTTTCTTATTTTGGGATCACTTTCGGAGATCTCGATATCTTTCGAGATATACCTACGCACCATTTCACTAATCCACCGTTATTATCTAGTAATGTATATACCTTGGACATTTTTAATTTGATTGATTGAGACGTTTTTGGTTTCGAGAAAGTATAGCGTTTGCGTACGCAGTGTTGTATTAATTCCTAAACAGCTAATGGAGATGCCAAGTACTCGTAGCATTGAAAGGCATATCAATCCTATTTTTCGATCCATGCGCTACGAAAAGTCTGAGATAATGCTTAAATGGAAAACCACATCTTCATGCTTTCCGAAAAAGAAGGCATGCAAACTTATACATCAATAATCAAAATAGTCTATTTCGATTGACTTTGTTTAGCGAAATTTGTTCCCTTTGCTAAGGAAGATTTTGTATAGAATAGTTTTTATTTTAAGGCAATAACGGCAAAGCAAGATGCAAATTATGCAAACAAGAATTTGAGTTAAGCAACATGGGCCAAAGGGCTTTGGTGTCGCATCAAAATGGACTAGCGCATAAGTCAAATTCTAAAGCTTTGACGTCACAAAAAATTGATACTTTCTTCACTGCGTCTCATTCATTGGTCGCCTCTAGTAGTCAAAAACATCTCAAAATACACCAGAAAATATTAACGCTCAAAATACACAAACAAAATATTTTACCTTCGACAAGACTGATTCCATTGTCGCAGAGATAAGGTGGTCTCTGTATATTATTTCCACCTTGAACTCGGCTGTGGAAATTATTGATCTTTTTCGATTGATGTTCCCAGACAGCCAAATTGCTGAAAATTTAAAGTTAGGAAGAACTAAGAGCTCCTACGTTATCAACCACGGTATCTCCCCATATTTCCATAACAATCTTTTGGATAAAGTAAATAAATGTGACGACTTTGTTATATGTTTTGACGAAGCACTGAAAAATAGCTCAGAAAGAATAAATGGATTTAGTTGTCCGTTTTTTTGATGACTCAAAAGGAATGTTTGCAATAGATACTTAGAAAGCGAGTTCATAGGATCTTCAAAGTCAGATGACATTTTAAAACATTTTGACAATGGAATCCGATTTTTGAAAAAAAGAGAAACTTCTTCAAGTATCTATGGATGGCCCAAACGTAAATTTATCTTTTTTTAAAGAAATTAAAACAACAGCGAAAAGAAATTGATCTGGATGGTACGCAGCTACTAGAATTTGGTCTGTGTGGTCTACATGTAATACATGGAGCCATGAAAACCGGACTTACAAATTTTTCATGGCACCTGCATATTCTTTTAAGGTCCTGAAAAAAGAAGCTTGTTTACCTCCAAAACTGATTGTACTCGATTTTCCCTGAAATATTGCGGTGTACATTGACTAGAAAACAAAATTTGTTTAGAGAGATGCCTGAACATTTTTGATGAGTTGAAGCACTTTTTTTCTATGACAAATTCAGATTTACCAAAACCAAGGCCAATTGAAAACGTAAAAAAATACTTCCAAAACAAATTGTTAGACTGCAAATATGCATTTTTCCATACAATTGCATCTGATTGTGATTTATCAAAATTTCAAGGCGAGAAACCATTGATATTTAACATTTATGAAGATCTCCTCATAATGGTTAAAAACTTATTGCATCGTCAAAAAAAGTGTATTAGCGAATGCTCCATAGGATCTCAACTTGTGTCCATCGATCTTTTAAGTGAATCCAATCTTTTGGAAACAAAAAACGTTGACGTTGGCTTCAAAGCAACGAAAATCATCAATGCAATAAAACAAAAAGACAATTTTTCGGAATAAGATATTTTAAAATTTAAATTGGATTGCCGCAAAATTATTATAAGCATAATATCAAAAATCGAAGAACGAAGCCCATTAAAATACGATTTGATTGTAAACGTGAGCAGTCGTAATCCTAGAGATATTTTGCAAAACAACGGTCTCTACAGTAAAAGATTCAAAAATATGCTTCAAATTTTATATAATACTCGTACCAACCGATTATTTGATACATGCGCGGAAAGGGCAAAATTGCAGTACATAAATGCATGTACAGATGCAAAGACAGCCCTAAAAAGAGGAGTACAAAAGCTTTATAATCAACGAATCTACTTGTAGAGTTGATGAGTTCTACTTTCAGCTTTTTAGCAAAAAGGAACATTTTAAAGATCTTTGGCATGTTATAAAAATGTGTTGCATTTTATCGCACGGAAACGCCTCAGTTGAGAGTGGCTTCTCAATTAACAAGACTTTTTTGGTCGAAAACCTCCTTGAGGAGTCACTAGTCGCTCAGAGAAGAGTCTTAATTGCGTGAAAGAGGCTGGGCGAGTATCGAAAGTGGAAATAAATTCAAAATTAATATTTATGCTAAACACGGCAGTTAGAAGAAAAACTTCCATTAAAAAAAAGGAGATAGAGTAAACGAATTAAATAGAAAAAGGGAGGAAGAAATAAAAATACTTCATAAGAAAAAAGCAAAAATTCGCATTCAAGCCCAGGTTGAAGAAGAGCAAATAAATTATCAACTCTCCCTTTTAAAAAGGGATATATATACCTTATTCCTGTTCTCAACTGATTGTTTCATTGATATTTTTTTAAAAGGAATGTTTAGAAGTATACAATTTGTCTGTTCTTTAAATATTTGGGACTAGAGTTTAAATGCGTCATTTTGTTTGTTATATTTGCAAAATTTGGTCAGGGAAAACTTTAAAACTGGTCAGGGAAAGTCGGGGAAAAGTCAGGGAATTTTTTTTTAAATAATAGTGGCAACCATGTTATGGAAGCAACACTTATCTGAAAGTAACTCGGCACGTTAGTTAAGAGTTATAGATAGATTTTCCTGAGTGAAGAATTTGCAAATTTACGCATTCATGCTTCTCGTTTTTCCTATGTTTTCAATTTAGGAACATCGTTGTATTCAGTATTTAAGCTTATTTAGTAGATCTCTTTCCGTCTACTTTGTTTCATAAAACAAAAATACATAGTCACAAGTGCAACATAGCAGAATTGTTTAATCCGATATTAAATTACTCCAAAATAGGATTTTGGGCAATGTAAAGGGTGGGTGGGAATTTCAAATTAACCTTTCCCCTTCTCTGTGTTACATTTGGCTAGTATTTACTAGACAATTTGGCTCAGTGGCAATGGTTCCGGCTATCGATGGGTTCAGTTCATGGTCTACCTAAATTTACACGTTTCCCGACGATTTTATGTGGGGTCACATTATTACTGGTCAACTTAATCTCACTTCGGAAAATATTGCAAATTGGATGAGATAGTAAGGTAAAGGAGGGAGAGAGACTGTGGCACTGATGGTGGTTGCGTGCAATCGAATTGGTATAGCTGCACTAGCCAATAAGTTACACAGCTCCGTGTTGGGTAAATATAACTCCAATGGAGTCATTTGTTGAGAATGTATGTTAAAGGTGTGGCGCCAGCCACGGCTGCTACTGATGATGGTAACATTTTGCCTATGGGATAATATTTACAATAAACCGTATCTGCAATTACTCATTGGGTTGGCTATTAATCAACTTTACTCTGCATTGAAGTGGATAGTAATGGTGCTACATCGTGTCCTTATTATTGTGTTGGGCTGTTAATTAGATGTTGGTCAAAGGGCAGAGGGCTCGTGCATACGTCGCAACGGGAATAGTTTTTGTTTTCCATTTTTATTTATTAGAAATCGACTATTTGTATAGTATAGTATAAGATATACTTAACGACACGCAAATACGTTTTATGTCCTTTGAGGCAGCACGTGGGTGTTGAACAATAACTTTAAAACAAAAAGTGCTGACGTTAAGGAACGAAACCCATAACTGCACATAAAACACAATATTTGCAGGTTTATCGCCCCAGAAGCCAGAAATCTATCCTATAATCCTAAATTTTAATAAAATTCTTTATGTAAATACTTTTTGAAAAATTCGCATGCAAACTCAAAATTTTGATAAACAAAATGAAAAAAAAAGTTTAAACCTTTTTTTCAATTTTTCAGTTTAAGTCTTTTTTTTCTAAAATTGCTCATATGGTAAAAATGCTTGTTTTTTGGACCCTTCTACAAAAAAAACGTTATCAATTCTTGGCGCTAGTTATCGTACTCGTGCCCAAAACACAAAAGAAAGTAAATGCATAGAAACTTGCCATTTCAAAGTAAATTTAACTAAATTACATGGGTCAACCAAAAGAGACAAATTTGAACAAACAATCAACACATAAACAGGTGATGTCAATTATTTCGAATTTGCATTTTTTTTTTTCTGGTTTTTTGGCCTCATTTTGTGTTTGCAGAAATTTTGTAGTAGAGGCAGCTTGGCCAGCTGCGGTGCATGCAGAATTTACATGTCTTATCGCCCTTTCAAACGTGTCTGGTCACTTTGGTTAATTTAAGATAAATAAATAAATTAATATTAGGCAGTAACGGCAATTCAAGTCGTGTCCGAACTGCAAATATGAGGAGCTTCTAAAGATAATTGATACTCCTGGATGTTTGTCAAACGTTCGCAAGAGATGTGGCAGTGGAAAAAACGTGGTTCCGGCGGGACCATTTTTATCTGACACGCCGCCGTAAGCCTCTCTCGAAACCGCCCTAGCTAACTTAATCTAACTTATAAACTAAGACGATGTTACCTAAAGTAACGCACCGTCCTGGAAGGGCATCCCTCCCTTTTTTACTGAGGCCAATCAAACAGTGATGGTGCTGTGATCGAGTTCGGCCTTAATTTTTTTCACGATTTCTACATGGTATGCTCCTGCTATTATTTATTGTTCGATCACTGATGCGTCGCTAAACATTTTTACCTCAAAAAATCGAGTTTTCAAAATGCGTGCTAACAATTTGGGGCCAGTTTGCATAAATGGATTGAGGCCATTTTCAATTTTTTTCCGACCATTTTCATTGCACTTGCATGATCAAAGAGTTTTAAGGCGTGGCTCTTTCTTACTATCGGGATACGAAGGTACACACTCCTTTTATTGATTACCGACCTTTTACGACACAATACCGGTGATCTCCAGATTTGCACACCTTTTGGAGAGTTTCAAGACGTAAAATGTTGAAAATTAAAAGACAAACAAGTTCTGCTCTCGGAGTTTTCATAAATAAAACATAAATATAGGTACCAAAGACCTAACTACTCTCAAAACACTATTATAGTGTCCGGATTTTCGCAGCTGAAAAACAAAAAAATATTTTTTTACAAATATTTATTGATCTTCATCAATGTTTAGTTTTCAAAATATGTATTTCTGCATTCAACATTTCTATTGATCGCCATTTTCAACTCAAGAGTCACTTTTCCTGAGACCTATAGTTTTCGGCTAAACCAAACAGAATCACCCCTATTGCGAGTGTCAATCGACAATTGATAATTGACTGTTTTCAATGTGTGCTATTGTGAACGAACGATTCTAAAGGATTTTGTCGATCGCAGTCAATTGCAAAAATGCGATTGACAAGAATATCAATGAAAATGATTCGTTCACAATAGCACACATTGAAAATAGTCAATTGTCGATTGACACTCGCAATAGGGGTGAATGTCAACGCGTATTTCTTGTTTTTTTAGCAGTAAAATTTCACCTGACCTCACATCATTAAATTTTACTTTCTCTTGTCTTGTCTAATAGATAGTTATTAGCAAATAGAAGATCGATAAGTTTAAGATTCAGATAAAAACAATAAATTCACACCAACTAAGCTTATGTTTGCTGGTCCTTTAGAGGGCATCTCTCCACAATTATGATCTGGCCAGGGTTGACGTCAGAGTCCTTAACGTGTCATTTTGACATGTTTTTTTTTTATATAATTTGCTTTCGTTAAAGGGGTGTTATTTTTCTGAGTTTGTGCAGTAGGTACCCTCATTGTGTTGGAACACAGCGCAGGCATTATGTCCGTTCGCGTACTAATATGCAAACGCAAATTTATATAAACTTTTGTGCGAAACTACACAAACGCTTTCGCTTACTAGAATAATGGTAACAAGTTGAACGAAAGAAAAATGTACTTCCGTTCTTTTTGTACTTGCGTTCATTTTTCTTCCTACAGAGTTTCAGCTTGTAAAAAAATTAAAACTGTCAAATGATGAAATCCTATGAGTTTGTCAGCAAAAAAAATAGCGGTTGCTTCTTTTCAAGCCACATTTTGGCGTTTTTCATAATATAAATTTATATAAACTTTCGTGCGAAACTACGCAAAAGCGTTCGCGTATTGAAATGAAAGGTTTCTCTCGATTTTGGAGATTTGACAGTTTTCATTTTTCTACACATAAAGCACGCGAATGGAAATATTGCATTGCATGATTTGAGTTGCTAGAAGGGTACGGAAGAAGTTTGGTGCGTTTGTAGGGTTTTTCTCCACGGGTGGGGGGTAAATTCCTTAGGGAGATCTGAGTTCAATTTAAAATCATGGCATTGGTCGGCATTCCAACACACGACCTGCCAATCGGTTAGTGAGTACACTACGATCGCACCATTGCCTCCCGTAAATGCATGTTTGCGTCGATGGAGATGGACACCAAAAAAAAAACCAAGTATCTATATTGTACACTTTTTTCAAATATGGGACCTTTTTTCTACTCTGAGTTTGTCCGAATGCTCCTTAGCACGATCTGCATGCGTTAGTATTTATATACGCCAGTACAATGATAAATCTATAGTCAAAAATCTCACACTCTGACAACAAACAAAACAAAAAATGTGAACACGCGGGTGGTTGCTATACCTTCTAGCCACACCGAAATTTCGCATTGCTGTTGCTGTTATATATATGTATACACATTGCGTTATTTAGTTATTCCTCAGCTACCCAGTCGGGAATTTACTCATTACCCCAGGTATTATTTAATGCCTTCGATGTTTAACATCGCTCCGTTTAGGCTATACCTCATGACTGATGTAATAGGAAGCAAGCGCTTGCCATCTCGCTTCCTTATGCAGACCTTCTTTAAGCGGTTATGAAGAAGTTGTACATTCAGGCAGTATTATACTCCGGTAATGCCATCGACACGTACAAGTTTGAAAAGTGGTTGGCATTTCAAAACATGCCATTACCAACTCGCTTGCTTGGAAATGCCTATAAACAAACCTGCAAAAGGTCGTTCCCTCAGAAGCGAAGTGGTAATGGCATTGATGCTCAAATTTTTGAAAAAGATTTCCACTTTAAAATAAGAGTCAAATAGCTTTGATTTGTAAACGCGTAAGCAATACACCCCTATTCTGTCGAGTGTACTGCGGTGTTCGGTTAGCTGTGTGCTGGGTTAAGTGTAGAAGGGTAAAAAAAATGTTTGAAATAAATTTAAAAAAGAAACTGTTTCCAAACCAAAAATTTTGTCAAACGTTCACTATAAAATTTCTGAAACGATATAAACAAAATATTTTACGAAATATTGAACTTCTTCATAAAACCATAACTAGGAACTGTTTTTTTTTAATTTGGACTCGTTTTTTTTAACCCCTACTGCATTTGTCCAGTGGTAACGCTGGATATGGTCCCAAGACAACAGTTCTGTTTATAATTAGTTGCAATGTGAATGTCATGTGGAAGTGAGCAGTCGTGTGGGTATGTGATCGTGTTTATAGGCGTCGTTTTCATAATAAACTGTCCACACTCACTTGCAGGATACTCTTTAAGTTAATTAAAAGACTGCAAAGAATTCAAATGTATAAAATCATAATAAAGCAATGAACAACACGCGAAGTGTGATGCGATATCGATTCTCGTATCGTTTTTACCTACATTCTGCTGTCGCGTCACAAACCGAACCCACAGAAAACTTTATACATTTCGCATCCCACGCAAGAAGATATTTTAAGAACTTTATACATTTGTAACCCTGCCAAGGCAAGATGGCTTAAATTCCCTAAAGTAGGTGTATGTATTTTAGAATGAATCTTATGATTTATGTTTATATATATGATACGTATGATGTATGACAAAAACACTGTTAAATGTTGTTTTTGAAGCAGCTGTGTATGGGTGTAGATATCAGCCCTTAGTTTTTGATAAAATATTGTAACCTAAAATTTTAAGTGAATTGACAAGACAACTCATTCATTGCCGCCTTCGTTAAATGTGACTTTATTAACACCTGTTGACGATATTATGTGTGTCACATGCCGGTACATTAATGATAAACATTCCAATGGTTCTTCTGGTCGCGACAGATTCAGTTCTTTACTGAGAAATGATATCAATTTGCATTTGTTGGTAATTTTTAGTTGAACCTTCTTATTCCGGTTAGTTGCCGGGCTATAAAAACACTATAACGTTTTGTTGGCAATTGCCAGGCGACAAACATATTTTGCCGATACTACTATCTATGAAGTTCGATATGAGTTTGCTTTTTATTCCTAAAAATTTTGTCAACTTTCTACTATTTCCCATGAACCGTTATCACCATCAAGTTAAGTTGGTCGTCTTCCTTAGTCACGAGTACCTCAATTTATTTCTATTTCTTGTCGCCTATTGAAAGTTAGTTTGAAGTTCGTTTTCCCAACTACTTTAGGTAGAGGAGTAAGCTTTCAATTCATCGATTGGAATTTGCTTTTTAGCGTATTCTTCCAATAAATGTCCAGGATTTTCGATCTCTAACTCATGAAGATGTGTGCGTGTAATTTCAGATAGAAATGGAAAGTTTTCACATTTTCCCCTGAAGTAGTTTGATTCTTCTTCGACCACTTTCATTTGCAAATATAAATCGTCCCTAGAACTATTCTTCGTATCTTTGAAAATACTCTCGATACAAATATATAGTCGTATATAAAGATATAAGAATTCTATTTTAGTATATTAGATGAAAAAGAAGAAAAAAACTTAAATGACATTAGGAATAATATTGCAATTGGATTTTTGTCGTAGCATGGTACGAACGGTAGTTGGAGTGGTGAAAGTAATCAAAAAGTTTTATTTCGTTTCCGTAAGTTATGCAGATAGATAAAGGGCATGAAACTGGATATCTGATCTCAGTATCAATTGACAAGATTTCATCCGTTGCCGGCAACTTCAACTTGTCAACTTGATTTATTGATTATCTGAGCTGCTGGAAAAGTTCTTGGTTTATTTTTTGTGGCGACTCAAGTGATGTTTGGCCATATTATGATGATAATTACTGTTAATATTTCCCTGGAAACAGAAATAAATAAATAACATAAGCAAGTAAGCGAGCAAGCCTCGAATGACTAACTTCTCTACATGACCTAATCAAACCGGTGGGGGAAGTTTTTGAATGTGTGCTCTGACAGTGAAATCGATTTCTGTTTTTTTGGTATCACAAAGACGGCAACAAAATGAGATCATCCTACAGCACGATGTAAGTCTTTATTAAATTTGATTTTCAATTAATTGCTTGAACAAGATGTTACTAGATATTTGAAATATTGGTCGAGGTTTTGATATGAAAGTGTAGATTGAGTAATGAATTTTACTGTATTTTACCATGTTGGAAAAAAAAGAAGATTTTGGCTGAAGGTTTTCACATGCCGCCATTGCGAAAGCGATATCGATAACTGTCGCCATAGCAATAAACCACTAAAGCGCTATAGCGATAATGGTTTGTTCGCCGTTTGTTTGTGTTCCCAGAAAAGAAGGTACCTACGGGTACACCATGGACAAAGTGTATCTCAAGTGATGAAAAAGAAATGCGTTTGCTGATTGCTAGCAGACGATGAACTGGATATAGGCAGATCGATAAATATATGATTGTTGAAGGTCTAAGACCAATAAAAAATTAAATGTTATACATTAATGGCCCATACAGGGCCTACAATTTCGCTTCTCCAACCATTTTCTTGTGCGAATCGACCTACAATTTTAAGCCGAATCCAAACGGCAAATTTGAGAAGCTTTCTATTGCAATTGATACTCTTAAATTTTTAGGATCCCTTTACTTCCGATGGTCACCTTGCCGTTAAGAAAAGAAGAAGAAGAACAGACATTTAAACTGAATAAATCAATGTTTAAACATATTGCAAGTCGCTTTTCGTGCAAGACTCAACTGTTGCCCTCATGTCTGCATTACCAGGTTTTTCCGCCAAATATCTGTACCCAAAATAAATAAAGCTTTGTGCTTTTGATATTACTAAGTGGCAAGATCCGATTTCTCTAAGTCTCTAACTCTATAAAATGTTTGTTAATAAATATATGAAAACTATATGATGCGAAAGTGGGATGGGTTAGAGACCTCGAATTTGTTTGAAACGACCGCCAGGTGTTTCTCACTAGACGGTTTTTCTTGTGTTAGTTCTGTGCAAAGCCTGAGATGCTAAAAAAAGTTGCGTATTTCTTTTTAAGATTTGAAATTGTATTTATTTTTCCGGTCAGAGCTTGATCAGAGTGGACTCTATGAGCTCCGAATGAATTGACTTAGCTGCCTCATTAAAAAGCTGAACAGAGCCGGAAGGAAAATAAAGAAAAAAAACCAAAGCAATTAGAATGGCGATCGGGGATCGTTTTTCTGGCGTAGAAGGTAATACAATTCAATAAAATATTTTTTATTTTAAAAATAAAACGTAATTATTATTGACAGCTATAAGTTCAAAGCCAAAAGTTCAAGTGTAAAACTATAACACTGCGAGCACGCGCAATTTTGGGAATGCTCGACGTGTTTGAGCTCGGTTCATGGCTCTGCTGTAAATGAAAAAAAAACTCATGGTTGTGTATCTCGAGTCCCAGCTTTGTTTGAATTTTTAAATGATGATATTTGTGACGTCAGTATTTCAGACGTGGTTTTCAAGAAAAAATTCTCTTTTATGCTTTACCGTAAAGAAAATATATGTAGATATTATATCTTACTTTGTATAAGCTTTCAATGAAATAAGTATGAATATGAAAATATAAGTAATATTCAGTGCAATTCGTTCATACATTTAGTCTTAATACTTGCATAAAGGCTGCCAGAGCAATGCTAATTTAATAACTTTATTTAAAAAATAATAATATCGCAATAATAATAATATATGCAGACGAATTGTATAGGTACATTAAAGCCATAACAGCAAAGGTACAACTGCGCCGAAATATGCATTCGCTTTGATTAAACGAACGAAAAATACTTTTACTGGCGCCATATCGTCTGAGACTTGCAAAAAATAATACAGACGGTATCCCTTAATGGTGCTATGCAGTATAAACAGTGAAACCGGTTCATAAAATACAAAATGGGAAAAAATAACACTTCGATGTTATTGCAATTTTATATCCTTTTTGCACTTGTTGTCTACCTATTCGTTGCAAAAGTTTTACCGTATTCAACTCAACGAAAACAAACTTTTTTTTTTCTAATGACTGACTTTAGGCCAGTTTTAAGGGTACAAAATGTAGGTAGGTATGGCGTTGGCTATCAAATCTCAAATATGAAGTATTGTTTTTAGAAACCGTGAAGAAAAATACTTATTTGTATTATATCCCAAAATGAAATTCTTTCCCTAGTTTGTTTTTATTAATTTTTGTTTTGAAATGAGGAGAAACGTGTTTAGGGTACAACGAAGGTCGTACACATTTTGCAAGCGTAAACAAGTGTTTTCCTTAGGTTATTCACTGTGGAAAGAGCTCCCTCAAGTGGAATAAGATTTACTCAGTAGGGAATTCTATTCAATTGCACTCAAGTGGAGAGATATAATTCGACCTAATGATAAATTAAATGAATTTTTGCAAAGTTAAGAAGTTATTTCGCTGATGTTTTCTCATATAGCATACAATTCAATGGTAAGCTTTTATTGAATGAATGCATCCTTCGATTCTGCAATTTTATGCTTTTCACTTCCCGATATGGATAGTATTTGCATCAAAACTAGTAGGCACTTTTAATGTATAAGAACAAATCTACACAATCCACCAAATGTATGAAGATTTGTGCAAACATTCTATTCTTTTTTTTACCTAAGATTCATTTAAGTCATGAAAAAAGGATTTTCTTTTTATAAGATTTTTGTTTAAATAACACGAACGTATTTAATGCTAAAGAAGTTTAAGATTGAATTGGTTTTGTTTTGTCTGCATCTGCATTTGGTATTCAACATTGAAGAGAAATTAAATAGTTACCTTGTTGAGGACACACAACTATAACTTACTAGCAGGTATAACTAATTTTACTAGGTTTTCATGAAGCTCAATAATTAAAACTTTTTCAACTTGAGTTTTTAATTCAAGATTTTATTTTAATTCAATTGGTAGTATTAAGTTAGAACATTATATATATAGGTCTATATATCACTGCAGCGCCTCCCAAACAGCACTTGTCGTAAAAGGCGACTAAGGGGAAAATCATATCTAGGCAATTTTAACATCCAGGTAAGCCTAGCGACGAGGGTGGTGACGGTGTAGAGGTTAGTGTGTTGGCTTGTTACCCGTGCGGTGCAGGTTCAATCCCCATGGGGAACAACAACATACGCCACCCATTCTCCTGCCTCTACACCAAAAAGAGGATTTCTGCCTGGTAGTACAATGGACCGTTACCGAGTCTGAGTGCTCTGGGATTTTAAAATAAAATAAAAAAAGCCTAGCAACACATTCCGCAAGTGTACATGCAAATTACAGGGTTAACGCAACTGGAGATCACCGGTGTCGTAAAAGGTCGATCAAACAAAATCATGCACGTGTCGAAATCGTAGAACGGAGGTAGGCCTAAAAACTCCAAGATCACACAAATGCAACACGCCAGAATTTGTACCTCAATGGTACTGCGATCTGAAACCAGGCAACCTGCCGATGTTGGTTGAGGTCGAACCGGCGAACCCCACAAGCGGAGCAGTAGGGATGCAGTTAAGTGGTAGGGTTATGATTCCCCAATCCTGGTCATAAACTCTTTCTAAATGATAAAGAAGAATAAGTTAGAAAATTATAAAGATTGAGCAATCAAAACTCTATGGATTTCCAAACTAAACATTATTGCTTTTCGGACAAGACTAACCGACTATCAAAACTAGATGTATTACATAAGTAATGCATGCGCTCTATGCATTTTTAGCTAACAGAATGATCTTTAAATGATCTAATCTTATCTCGTCGGCTGACAATTCGCCTATATACAAATGCAAAATTATATTTCTTTATTTTATATTTCCTTTACACCGACCCGAAATTAGTCATTTCAGCTAAAATCAAGATTACACCCAAACAAACCATTTTAACTTTTTACACATTTTTAAAAGAAAACAGCTTCGTTCAGGGATAATGCCCAACACGATTTAAAAATAACGCCTAAAAAATCTCAAACAATTTGTAATTGTACAAATTTTCATAATTTTGGGTGTTATTTCCCTGTCAGGGTCAGTGTTGCCGTGGGGAGAAAATACAAGTCTCTAATTTTGTTTGAGCAAAAATTGATAAAAGAAACTATTAAACATAAATGAACAAAAAAAAGAATCTGAACGCAAAAACAACCGACCTCCGGTGTAGAACCGTCAGATTGACAGCTATCACCACCTGACGGGACATACTCTTCCTTTCTCCATTCTGGCTGATTTTTCTGTATCAATAAACTAAAAAGCAACCAAGGAGAAGTCCAATTTTATGGAACAGGTTTGGATATTCACTTATTATTCATATTACTCACTCTAAAAACAAGATGAAAAAAAAAACGGAACCTAGGTTGCTAAAGGAACTTTTTAGGTACTGTTAACTTTCAAACAACAAATCCTACAGCACTGGCTAGACCACCGAACTTACATAAATAATTATGTACTAAATTTGATTAGATAGTCAACAACACTAGGTACGTGCCTACCACCTTCTAGCAAAATAACATGCTACCACAGACAATAAAGTTACAAAGATATCGCATGCAGAGTAAAAAAAAAATTTAGCACTTTTTCTACGACAAGCGATTTTAAGAGGGAAGGAAAATACTTTGTTTGTCAAAATCATTTTTCTTTGGAATTTATTGGCAGAAAAATGCTTAAAAGGGACACTGTTCCCTCCTTAAATCCAAATTGTAATTTAAATTTTGACATACGTTTAGAAAATCTTGCATCTTTGCTACCAAAACGGAGAAGGACCTCTAGTAGTTCAAATATTTCTTGCGTTAGGTGCAATAAATTATTAGAAAAATGCGCACAAGAGGAGAAAATAAATTCTGAATTGAAAAAGAAATATATTAAGTGCAGACTTAAAATTCAAAGCTTGAGAAGAAAACTTAGATGTAGAACAAAAACGCATAACGCTCTACGAACTAGCAAAATATCCACTACTTTATCATCGCAAATTCAAGTACGTCAGAGCATTCAAACATTTTTTGTGGTATATTGATGTCCAAGTCCAAAAAATATAATGGTGCCGAAAGAGAACTTTCCCAAAAGATTTTTTACAGATTTCAGAACGCTTAGAAATTTCTTCGAGATAGACTGGGGCTTAGACTTCCCCACGTATTCGTTGGGCTCCTGTTAAAGGCTTACAACCTGGATTCCAAAACAATTACCATTGTTTTCTGAAGGCGAAGTTTTCATCATTAATCCAACGTTAACGGAATGTGGTGTGGTATTTGATGAAATAATAATTCGTGCAACTCTCACTTACAATATCAAAAATGAATTAATTGATGGATTTGAAGAACAATGAGTGGATCGAAAAAGATTGTACTGGACCGAAAATTGTGTTTTCATGGTAAACGGCCTCTTTGATAGTTGGCTGGAAAAGTATTTTAAATTATTTTGTTTCACCGAACTCTGTCACAGGGGGCCTAAAGTCTATTTTAGAAAATAATTTGACGATTTGCCAAGAACTTGGTTTGAAAGTGTGCGCTATAGTTTGCGACCAAGGACCTAACAACAGGAAAGCTTTCCAATTATTAGGTGTAACAGAAGAAAAGCCTTTTACAATTTTCAATAATGAAAAAAGTATTTAGTTCTTATAATTTTCCGCATTTATTAAAATCCATGCCTAATTTTCTACTCAAATCTGACATGCTAACTCCGGATGGTAATATTTCCTTTGGTGTTTTCAGAGAAATATTCGATTTGGAAAGAGATAATGTGGCTAAAACATGCTTGAAATTTACAAGTTCACACATAGCCCTAAATGCATTTGAAAAAATAATTGTTCGCTTGGTAACTGAAACCTTTTTTTTTTTTAGCTTCTGGCTTGCCAAGGCGATTTAAAAGAGGTTCGACCTAAAAGATCTTTTGCACTATATGGGCCAGAAAGAGTTTAAGCTTTCCGTGTAAAGCGGATAATTTTCCCAGTAGAAGATTTCTTTATGTCTTCGGGACTCATATGACCCCTGAAAAAAATTTTCTTTCTAATTCCATTAAGGGCTGGACATTGACATAATATGTGTTCAGCTGACTCGTCCTCTTCAAGACAAAGTCGGCACTCAGAAGAGCCTACTATTTTCATTTTGTTTAGATGATATCTTAAACCATGGTGACCAGTAAGGTTACCTTTAGTAGGACAACGGCAGCATCAATACAAACTATCATCACCTTAATTGCCTACAAAATAGTTCAAAGCAACACATGTGTTTACATTAAAAATGAATAATGCTTTCAACTGTATGGATAGTGGGTCTCATTACGATAAAAATATTTTAAAGCGTATAGTTCAGGTCGGAAATCCAGCTTATAATGAGCTTAAACAATTCTTGTCTTACTTAAGATCAATGCAAGAGTCAACTTCCAAGTAACTTTTGTGTAAAAGGAATGGTACAGACAATAAACGTGGTTTTATTACTTAGTGAAGATATAAGTGATAGTTTATTCGGGAAAGTTGAGTATTTACTTACAAAGAGAACTCATCAAGATATTTTGGAAAATGTATTTGTAAGCTCCATTTCAAAGTACACCATACAAATTTAGAGATCGTCCGCATATTAGAAATATAAGGGAGAGAATGGCCATGGAATGCATGAGAATAACAAACCTTAGAGAATCGAACTGGTTTGAGAAGCAAAACCAATTCTTTGAGCATCGCAAAGAGATTCTTTACTTTGCACTTCTTATTCTCCCGCGAAAACATTGTGCCTGGAAAATCCGAAAAAGACTTACCAGTAAAAATTAAAAAATTCAAATTTTTTTAGGAAAACAAATGCAAAACAATCACGAAATTGAACCAACTGTGAGTGAGAGGCACCGGGACCTCACTATAAACCAGCACCTCAAGAGTGAGATGCACCGGGACCTCACTATAAACCAGCACCCCAAGAGTGAGAGGCACCGGGACCTCACTATAAACCAATACCACAAGACTTAAAAGCAGTAGGTCTAGGTATCCCAAATTGCTATTGCAAAATATACTTTCCTGCTAATCCCCTCTCACTGTTTAAAAAAAGGAAGTAACCTTGAACAAGAAATTCCTTCAATTGAGTCACAACCAGAATCTGAAAAACAAAAACACACACTAGGTACATCAAAACAAAAACCGAAATAATGAAAAAAAAAAAAAAACAAAGAGAAATAAGCAAAAGAAACAAGCAATTTGTTGTTAAAACCAAATTTGAAAGAACAACATGTGTTATGCACGATTCGAAGGAGTTCCATCAAACGGGGACGTAGGAGTTAATCCCACTCCCCCATGAAAAAGCGACATATTTTTTTAATCTGCATGCGATATCTATGTAACTTTATTATCTGTGATGCTACTAATAATAAAACGTTCTTCCCTGACAAAAATTTACTGTAATTGAGACAGCCAAAATTTGCTCAAATTTCACAATATAGGACGTTAAAAATATCTGCCATGCCCGCTTTTAAGAAGCGTTTTAAAAAAAAAATCGTTCAAAAAACGTCAAATCCGTTATTTATAACAAAATATGCCACACCGAATTTTTGGGGAAAAGGAATCGGAATAGAGTATGCAACTATAGCCTATCGCTGGGGTTTTATTACTAAGTGTGTCGACAGCCACCTTACCTAAACCTAACCTATAGCCTATCGCTACGCTTTTATTTGGTTTGCCGCTGAACCTTTTTTCCCCAATTTTTCGGGAATCAAACATTTCTTAACTTGTAAGACAAGTATTACTTACTTAACCAATTGAATCAAGCCTGTAGATAAAAGTTATATACATAAATTAATATTCCACAAATCATGTGTCTGAAAGGGCCACCAATAACTTGTTTTTTTTAATTATCTTTCGGAAAGATGTGAAAGGGACTACAAATTTAAGATTCATAGTAATTTTCTTATTGATACGGGGCAAAGAGGTTAGGTCGGACGTGCTTGATAAATTATATCTTTCACTTTCTTTTATTATCACTCTACATTACGCTGTAGTCTCATAAAATGTAATTAAACCAGAATTACTACATAGTTAGATTGTATTGGTTGAGATATAACCCGCTAGGTGTCTGTCACCACAATGTGTATCAGCACATGCTACACAACGCTCCATATGTTGGACAGGCGCCATCAGAGGGGATGACATAAGTGAAGAAAAATAAGAATTGCAATAACGAAGTTAAAGGAAAAAACAATAGAAAATTATATTTATGTGAAACTAAGACTTTGCTGTCCAGCATGAGCTTAATAATCCGTTTAATTTATTTTTGATATTAATCAAACTTCTCTCTTTGTCGCCACATGGGTTGGTATTTTATCATAGACCATATACACATGCACATATATTTTTATTTATACTAACGACCCATTAGAACTGAGGTAAGTGCGAGTATCGCATAGTTAATCTCTTTCTTCGTGTTATCCGTCTACCACGCGGTGGTTTTATGCTTCAGGTTTTTTCCTTTCATTTTAAGTTTTCTTGCTTTTATTGCTGTTTCTTTTTCTCCGTGGCACAAAAATTCGCTTTTGTCCTTGTATTTGACATGCTATCTGGGGGTGTGCTGCTTTTCCACAAATTCTTATATATATCTAAATTTTATTTGCGGGCAAGACATACCGTCAACCAACTCGTGTATCCCCTTGGTTCCTTTGCCAGCTGTCTGTCTGGTATTTTAATTTACTTGCGTGTTTCTTCCTATTTTTGGCTTTTAGATACATTTTTTTCCAGCAGCAAACAAATGACATCACCACAAAATAAACTAGCGTGAAAATATGAATAGGGATATGTAGATCAAAACGTTTATAGTTGGTGTTTGGGAAAGTATCTTCAATGCGGCAGAGAACTGTACTTCGGGTGATGTTATAACCGACGTATTTAAATTGGTGCAACATGTTGGATTAGTTGAGTGTTAATGTTCTTGTGTAACATTTTTGAATCATTCCTCGAATGGAATGTCTATTATATCAGACTTAGCAAAAAGTTCTTTCATGTGGATAGCATTGCTAAGAATTTAATGACCAGAGAGCTCAAAATGTTAAACTAAATTGTATTTTAAGGCAGATATATTTAATTGGTTGGTTCTCATCCGTTTGTTTACTGTCCCACGTTAGACCAAATTTAAACCGCCTAGATATTATTAACTGTATCCCTATAGATTATTCACGCTACAAGTCGAATATATGCTGTCTGAGCTTAACAAAATTTTGAAAAAGAAAAAAAGAAAATACTTAAAAACAACTGCTTGCTTGTCTTGTCTGTCTCACAATTTTGGTTAATTTACATCTGACGGACTTTTTCTTCTATTTTTTTTTTTATGAAAGTATGTATGAGCTACCCTTAAAAGCATCTCCTTAGTTTTTGTTTTAAAATTAAGTTTCGGATCTCCCATATCTAATAAATTTTATCTGTATGACGATCTTGAATTGTTTTCACCCAACAATAATAGATAAATTATAATTATACAACACAAACAAAGATTTAAAAAAAGACCAAATCCTTCTTTACAAAAACTGCTTGTGCCTCATTAATCAGCCATGAAAAGAAGCGAGATTTAAAAGAACACCAACTTCTTACTTACTTAAAACTTGTTTTATATTTTAAGTGTACTCAATTGAGTACAGTGGTCGTAAATGGGTTAAATTAAAACGACATTAGGTTATGAAATCACCAAAAAAAACGCACTTTCTTGTGCGAAGTTTAAGGGACCTACAATTTTAAGCCGAATCCGAACGGCAAATTTGAGAAGCTTCTCATGACATTGATACTCTTTGATGTTTGTCAGACGATCGCAAGAGGTGGGCGGGCAGTGGAAAAAAAATCTAGATGTAAATTGTCCCCTTCGGGAATTGAACCGGGGGCCTTTAGATTAGTAGTCCGACACACTAACCACCGAACCACTGAGCCCGACAGAAATCACAAAAGCAGTTATTTACGATTTCACAACTTGCATTTTGGAATACTTGCAAGTTTTCGAAAACCTCAGAATAATTGTGAGTACTTGCCGAGCATATAGCATGCAAAACTCCACGCCCATTTAATGTGATATCATTTTTTGATATGATTCCTTATATTTATTCTGGGAACTATCTTCGAATTAAGTTGGATGCGGTGTGCAGTTTCCTATATCAAATAAACCAATTTTCGATTTGTTTATTTCTAGGTATATAGTGTGTTTTTTAAGCCAGTACTAGCTCTGATTTTGAATAAAACACGTGAAATTTCATAACATAGCCATCAATTTGTGTTTAACCGAGAGAATACGTTCTGCAATTATTAGTTAATTAGTTTTTAAACAGAATTTTTTTGCGGAAACGATAAACAATACGAGGAAAAGCGGTCTTAGATGGGCGATTATGTTGGGTGTAATATGGGGGGAATGTTCAAATTTCGCGCACAGAACTATAACTTTGAAACTGAATTTTCAAAAAAAAAAATTAACGTTGTTGATGGCAAAATTCCAAAGACTACTGAATAAAAATGGCACTGACAGTTTGCACTTCGACCGAAATATCTGTCTCTGAATTTAGTACTGGGTTAAAAAAACACCATTTATTTACAGTTGATTTTGCTCAATTGGGTGATATTTGATTTAAGTTTTTCTCTAATACAGTGACCGTCCTAATAATACAAAATTAGTCAAAATACAAAGCAGCTAAATATTTAAAAGACGTGAAAGGACGATAAAACAAAAATAAAAAACTATACCATGCACGCGTCGAAATCATATAAAAGAGACAGGACCGGAATCACACAAATGCAACAATATAAGCAATTGATTGACCTCAATGATAAAGTGATTCGAAACCTGGCAATATTCTTTAACCCCACATGAAGACTGGCTTAGAGATATGGCGCAGTTACGACGGTGTCCACTGAATGGAATATTACAAATTTTTGATTTGTTCTTTTGTGTGCACAAAATCTATTCGTCCTTCTCTTTAACGACGAGGTTATGATCTGGACTAAATGGATCGTAACTAGTGTTGAAACGGATATTCGGCCCAATACCGAATATTGACGTACTATTCGGCCGAATACCGAATAGTTAGAAAAAGGAGCAAAAAACCAAAAAAAGATGGTAATTTTCAATTAATTTAAGCTTTTAAAACTGAATAAAAACAAAGCAAAATAAAATGTATCTTTCTTCATAGATATGATTAGTTACCTTAAGTTTAATAATAAATAAACATTAAATACGAATTCTAATTCAATAACATTGTTTTGCTTAGAGCAAAATTATTAATTATATGAGTAGTTAATAAGAGGTAAGTTGTGATGCAAGAATATCAACTTTTCTGCATTTTTGGGAAGAAGTCGGTTTCTTTTGTCTTCATAAACAAGTCCTGCTTCACTAAAAAGCCTCTCCGAATAGACACTGCTTGAAGGAGCAAGCAGATAAATACTTAGCAGGATGTTGGACAAAACGTTGAGAAAATTCAGTTTTATATGCAGACCACCAGACATACGGATTACAATTTCTCTTCAAAGCTTTTATGGTCAAGTATTTATCGAGGTCAGTTGCTATGGTGTTTTTTTTTTGGAAGGATATTTTTCGAGAAAAAAAAAGAACATAAACTAAATGGAGCGATACGAAAAAGCTTTTAGGTTTGTGTCCCAAAAATAGTGGAATTTGTGTAGAATGATCTTATGTTCAATCAACCATGTTCGCCCCAACTGTGTCCGTACTTTTCACAACTTTATAATCTGGCCGAATATTCGGTATTTATCCTTAGGCCGAATATACTATTCGTTTCAACACTAATCGTAACCCTTCCACTTCAATGCATCCCTACTGTTCCGCCATGGGGTTCACTCACAAAAACTACTACCGTGCCAAATTTTAAGATCGTGCGATGGTTGGAAATGCTTCTGACCATTAGTCATTCAGTGCACCTTTTTTTGAATTTTTTTTTGACAGTTATTTGAACAGTATTATTTGAACATTTTTCTTTAATAGATAACATTAGTAGAACGCCTCTGGATCGTGCTCTTGAGCATTTTTAAGCTGTCCCTTATTTTTATCGAAAAATGCGGGTTTGTGATTAGGTTCAATTTCGGGTTAATTGCTGCTTCACCCGTGAGGCCACTCCACATAATTCAATTACACTCACAAAAATGCACTGTTTGATGTGGTCCTCACGCTGGCAGTGTCATCGGTCCTAACTTTTATTTTTTATTTCAAAAACCGCTCTCTGGCTTAACATTTCTTCTAAAAATTACCCAAAGCTGGTTGTCGAACTGCTTCCTGGCTCTTTTTGATGATAATTATACATTATTTGGTCATAATAAAAAGATCTATTTTCTCAAAAATACCTTCACGACCTACATTGTTCTCGTCGGCTGAAAATGTATGCCAACCTTCACGAGTTTCGTACTCCACAGAAAAACTTTCAGTCTGAGATCGATGAAAAGACTTGAACACTACCAGGGATAATGTATTTACTCTATTGTGATATTCGTTTAAAATTTGTACGGGATTGAGTTGATGCCGATATTTTGCTGTTTCATCAATGAAGTTTCTTCCGACCTTACATCTCTTCTTTTCTCCATTCTGGCTGATTTTTCTGTATCAATAAATTGAAAGGCATCCAAGGAGAAGTCCAAATTTACAAAAAAAAGTATGTTCAGTTATTATTCATATCACTCACTCTGAAAAAATCTCTATAGCTTTATAGTAAAAAAAAGGGGAACCTAAGTTCCTTAAGGATCTTTGTAGGCACTGTTAACGTTAACCTAAATCTTAATCTTTCAAACAACAATTCCTACAGCACTGGGTGGACGGACCACCCAATTTGCATAAATACTTATGTACTTAATTTGATTAGAAAGTCAACTCTGGGTACGTACCTACCTAGACCTTCTACCAAATTAACACGCAACTAATAATAAAACGTTCCTTCTTGACAAATTTACTCTAATTGAGACTGAATCAAAATTTGATCAAATTTCACAATAAAGGACGTAAAAAATTTCTAAAACACAATTTTCGTGTTTCCCGCAATTGTTTGTCCATACCCGTCGCTGTGCCGTTAGGCTTTTTTTAAACTCGTGGGCATGCACATAAATATAACTTAAAATTGTGAAAAACAATTTAATAATTCCCATTTAATTAGAGTGGAAATATAGCTTTTCTATCTTCCTTGGCAAACACGAAAAAATGGCATTCCCCGTTCTGCTCCAACCTCTTGCCGTCTAAATTACACAATAAGAAAATCCTTTCATTCATACGCGTCGTCCTTCTCAGCACGCTATTGCTTCTATTCGGCATATGTTTGTGTATAAATATTCGTATACATGTGTGCAGTGGGTTTATATATCCACCTCGACGACGACGACGAAGTAGAAGAAACATCAAAATTATTTACCTTCCGGCGGTAGAAACTAAATTAAGGATTTCTGCACGCTTCCATGTTTGCCAATGCATATACGTGTTTGTGTGACTAACTGTATGGATTGTACCCATTCCCACTTAATATTCATACCGCGATGACTCTTAGAAAGCGCTTCAGAAACGTTTAACAACAACGTTGCAGGAAAAAAGGACACGATTCCAGCTAAAACCCCAAAGAAAAACTTCAAAAAGAAATTAACGAATAATATAAAGGACAAAATAAGAAAATGATAGAGATGCAGAGTGGAAGCAATCCGAAAAAAAATCTATAAGAAGGAAAATCTTCTCACAGGAGTGCCAATTGAGGAAGGAAATCCTCAGAACTGCAAATGAAGCATGAAAACGTTACCAGAATACAGCTTGCCGTCGTTTATATGAATGTTAATGAAAGAAATGATTAGTGTGCAAAATGGGAGTAGGTACTGAAAGAAAAATTAAGTTTATTTGAAACATTTAAATGTGATCCAATTTTGTTTCCCTCACCCAAAGTGTTAATGACCTTCTTTTTGCAATCTCGTAATTCGATTTGAAAAGCAGCTGATTTAGCATAACGTAGGCATTTAAACATCCACTGAGAGGTTCTCCCATGGTGCGTCGCTTTCTTTGTATATAATCTATTAAAGGCAAATGGGATACAATATTCCAAGAGCTTTTACCATCTCTGGGGTACGATAATTAAAATCAGATGACTAAGAACACAGAAAAGAAAATTCCATTCATAAAAGTATGATGTCCAATTGGCAAAGGAATCAATAGCTTATTCTACTCATTAACGTTGTCCGTATCCTTCGAAAAACCTCCCAAGCAAAATCAGAAAATAAAAAGAGGACGCCAAAGCGACGGTTCCCATCTGTGACCGGGAATAGAAATAGCATATTTTTCGACGGCAAATCGACGTAAGGAGTATCCTTTTTATCTACAAAAGAATGGGTAATTAGGATCAATTCATATTCCAGACATTTAGTTTCATTCTTGTGGCCAAACGCATTGTTATAACTTTGGTGGAGCATACAAATTCCGCTCTTCCTTATCCTTTATTGTTCTGTATATTGCTTTCGTTTTACCAAATTAGGTCTGAGGATACAAAAAGGCTCCAAGGGATGCTAAGGGATAATGTCAAAGAAAAAACATCTCCCAATATCTTCTGACGGTTTTTTTTTTCTCCTCTCTCAAAGATGGCTAAGATGGCGATTATCCTTATTGAATATTGTGGTAACAGTTCAATTAAAACAATTGTTCTGTAATTATTGTCTTGGAACGAAGATTAAAAAAACATATATAAACAACAACACAGCTAATAATACTTAAATGGAATCTGTCGTTGTGGGACAATTTTTTTTCTATACCTTTGAGGTGCTTAATTGATTTTCTTTAGTTGTCGGCCAGTAAATGAAATTTTCCGGATGATTTTTAACTTAGCCGGATAATCAAAGTGAAACATGGGTCCTTTAAAAAGAAAAAGTATAGAGGGGTATCGAGGACATTTACGTAATATACCAGCGTTAATTTTATACCATTCTCGTCATTATTTTAGAGACAATTTCAGAAGCTATTTCATAGCTTAGGGGTGTCCCACTATAAGACCGCCTATTTGAAATTCGAAAAAAAAGAACAAATCGCAGTGTTTATATGAAAAGATCTGATGTATTTATTTCATTAGAGAGTGTTAACACATGGGCTATGTATAGAACGCAATATCTGAAAAATGGCCGCCTCGTGACTTATGGCACACGTTGGTCGGCTGAATTTTATCAAGGGCGCGTCAAATCCCTTTTTTTAGTTCAGGAAAAGTTCTTGTATTATTGGCAACCATCTTTCCTGAAGTAAACGCTTTGACTTCCTAATTCACAATGAGGTTTTATTAGATAATCACTTAAGCTATTTAATTTACCATGACAGGTGTACAGTCATAACTAAGGTTATTGATACATTAACAATAGAAGTACAGAAGTTAACGTTACGTGTGGTGTTACAACATCTCCTCCTCCACTATTACAAAGGCATAGAACAACCCCTTTTACTTTTGAACCCGCATGTTCTTCAATCTGAGACGTTCGGACCTTCGAAATTCGCTATTGGATCCGACTGGATTACTGCCGAAGACATCCTGGGTTTCTTTATTTGCCGGTTGCCCCTGTGGTTCAATGACATTTTGGTCCGACTTATCCTGATTTGTATCAGCGGAAGTCTCCCCTTTGTTTTGGCTGAAAGAGCCTGAAACTTCGTTATGAACCATATTAGGATTACCTTCCGCTACTGGATCCAGTTCCGGACTGGGTTTGAAGGTAAAGTCTGGTTCCTGCTGATGTTTTAGCATCCGGAGCTGGTTCTGATGACGTCTTATGTACCCTTCCTTCGTCTGAATACCATACATGTTACTACCCAAAATTCGTACAATTACTCCATTCGACCATTTCCTTGACTTCTTGTACTGGCGCGCTAAAACGTTATCAGTGAGTTGGAATTTAGGTTTTTGTCTTGAAAAAGACATTTTTCGTTCTGGCATAAAGCATGAAAGTAAATTCCTGTGTTGCCGTCCATGCAAAAGCTCCGCCGGAGACTTTTGAGAGACGGTATTCGGAGTTGATCTATACGTTGATAAAAACAAATTGACTGCCGATTCTGAGTCACTTCTCTCCGCCATAATTTTCTTAAAGGATTCCTTGAAAGTTCGCACGAACCTTTCTGCTTGTCCGTTAGAAGCTGGGTGGAATGGTGCTGTTCTCCAATGTTGGATGGAGTGATGGTTACAAAACTCCTCAAAATTGTGTGCCGTGAACTGCGTCCCGTTATCCGTCACCATAGTTTTTGGCAGACCCTCGATGGAAAAAATCATCTGCAAAGCCCTGATCGTGGACTCGGATGTCACAGACGTCATGGACACCACAAATGGAAACTTCGAAAAAGAATCCACGCAAATCAACCACATCTTTTTGAAGAATGGTCCCGCGAAGTCCAGATGAATTCTTTCCCATGGCCCTTCTGGTGGAGGCCAGTTCACGTATTCCCTTTTAGGGCCAGCGGCTGCAGCTTGGCAAATTTTACACCCAGCTGCCAATTTTTCGATCTCCCTGTCCATTCCTGGGAACCAGATGTACCGCCGTGCTAGCTGCTTCATTCTCGAACAGCCCCATGAATGACCCTCATGCACATATGCGAGTGATCTGGACTGTAACGCTTCCGGAATGACGACTCGGTCATAATCTGAACACAGAAGAATAACATTATTATGAATCGATAAAGCTAACTTACGGTCATAGAACGGTTGCATCTTCTGTTCGGTTTTTGCGAGTTTAGCCGGCCAACCCCTAGTTATGAATCCGGCTACTTTTCCCAACAGTTTGTCTTGTGCCGTCAATTTTCCAATAACAGCTGCATTTATTGGACTGTTGTCGAAATCCTCCCAGCTTATGTTGTTTATTCTATGTAACTTGTCGTCTAACTTGTCAAAAGCAACATCCGGCCCAACTGGAAGTCTTGACAGAGCATCTGCATTGGCATGCCTAGCCGTGGGACGATACTTTATCTGGTAGGAATATGCCATTAAAGTCAAAGCCCAGTTGCGTAGTCGGCGCATAGTCATCTCGGGGATCTGCTTACTCGGATTGAAGATAGCCGTTAGAGGCTTATGATCCGTCTGAAGTTCGAAGGTGCGCCCATATAAATAACAGTGGAACTTTTCTTAACGCCATAAATGATAGCCAACGCCTCCTTTTCGATCTGGCTATAGAGTTTCTGATGACAATCTAGCGTTTTGGATGCAAACGCTATAGGCCTCTCGGACATATCTGGATATCGGTGAGAGATGACGGCTCCTATGCCATAGCTCGAGGCATCTGTGGCCAGAATGATCGGTAACGACTCGTCAAAATGGGACAGGCGAGCTGCTTTGAGTATGCTCCCCTTTAAACTTTCAAACGCCGTTTGCTGGGGCCGAGACCACACAAATTTAGCCCCTTTTGCACGCATAGCATTCAGTGGACCCGCAACCTGTGAGAAATTCGGAATAAATTGGTTATAGTAATTTAATTTACCTATAACTGCTTCCAACTCTTTCACATTAGAAGGTTGCGGTAACCTGCGAAGAGCTTCCAGGTGCTTTTCCGATGGACAAATGCCTTTAGCGGAAAGAGTGTGTCCCAGATATTCGAGCTCTGGCGCGCCAAAGGTACACTTCTGCTTGTTACCTCGGAATCCATGTGCATCCAACCGCTTCAGAACCTCTTCTAAAGTCTGCAGGTGTTCCTGCTCCGTTGCTCCTGCGATGACTATATCGTCGATATAGACTGCAACTGGAAGATCTGCAAACAGTTGCTCCATCACGCCTTGAAACTCTCCCGGTGCGCTACTGACACCGTACGGCAACCGATTAAACCGTAGAAGACCAAAAGGAGTATTAATTACTACATACTCCTTCGATGCATCGTCTAACTCAATCTGCAAATAGGTTTCGGACAGATCGATCTTCGTGAACACCTTGCCACCGCGCAGTTTGTGAAATAAATCCCGAGCCCGAGGAAGAGGATGACGGTTCGATATTAACTGGGGATTCAACGTCGTTTTAAAATCCCCACAAATCCGGATTCCTCCGTTTGACTTTTGAACAATAACTACTGGTGCTGCCCACTGAGTCCGCTGTACCCACGTCAGGATCCCCTCCGTCACCAACCGGTCGATTTCCTTTTTGGTTTCCTTCAAAAGAGCATAAGGAATTTGCCGATGACGGACAAACTTTGGCTCAGAATCCTCTTTTAATGCCAGGTGGGCTTTGAAGTGCTTGCATTTCCCCAAGCCAGGTAAGAAAACGTTCGAGTACTTCTCACATAGGTCACTGATTCTGCTGAGGAGCGGAACATTTGAATTAATTTGTGAAGTTGAGTGTTCAACTTTTAAGCCGAGAGCTTTGAACCAGTCCAGTCCCAAAATGTTAGCTCCTGAACTATTAACTACGAGCAGATTTACCTGATGAATAGATTTTTTGTACCTAACCTCAACTCCTAATTCACCCATTATCTCCAGTGGCGTTCCTCCATATGCGTGCAGTGATTTTGAGGTTGGGAGACATTTTGGTTGCCCGAGGTGACGGAAGCCTTCTAGCCCAATTAACGAACAAGAAGCCCCCGAGTCGACCTGAAATTGCATTGCACATCCATTCACAGCAACCTCCAGCATTATCCACGGCTTAGGACCACCTTCAACCAGCGAACACTCATGCGACTGGACTACCTCACTAAAATGGATTTGTTCTGCCAAATTAGTTGCAAATTTACCTCGCGACTTGTTCCCATGCTTGCGATTGAAGTGATGATTACCCCCACGTTTGTGTCGACGTGTACTTCCACGTGGGTTACAGGAAGTCAAGTCACCTGTATTTAACATGCAAACAGTTGCTATGTGCCCAACCTTTTTGCAACAGTTACACACTGATTTGTAATGACGGCACTCGCTTCTGCTATGATGTACGAAACAGCCTGGGCAAGATTTGCGTACCGTTTGTGATTGCGAATGTGAAACCGTGTGACCGCTGGCCACCGGTAAATGGTTTACCTCTACCTCGTTGTCATTGTCTCTGATCGTCGCGAATGTTTTTTGCGTCGTTTCATACGCATTGGCGATGTCCAACACATCTTGCAAAGAAGGGTCCGTCTTTTGGAGTGCTTGTGATCGCACGCTACAGCACAATGACGTCCCGAATCATGCTATCGACGTATGCCCTAGCACACGTTGCCTCCGGGCACGTCAAAAGACAGATGCGTGCTACTCCTCTAAGGTCAGCCACCCATGCTGCATATGTTTGATCTGGCTTCATCGCTGTTTTGTGGAACTGGTATCTGGCTGCAAGAACATGTATTTTAGAAACGAAGTGCTCGCTTAGCTTACCCGTCAAATCTTTAAATGTCTTGGAAGCCAAGTCATCTACCCCGTAAAGCTTCTGCAGAGTCTCAAATATTTCTGCTCCGATCCAGGACAGGAAAAATGCGCGCTTTTGCTTTTCGTCCGAGACTCCACATGCTTCAAAATGCTGCTCCATCTGCCTCAAGTAAGTCTTCCAGTTATCTTCTCTTTTAAATGCAGGAAATGGCTGGATGACTGATACATTCGAGCTCGTTGAACTCCGCGTGTTAGCTTCCATCCACCTTTTCTGATCCGCTAAAATTCCTACCATCCAATCACGTTGTGATTTCAAAATATTTTCTAACGTGTCTTTATCCATCGTTTGACTGTTTTGTCAAGTTATTTCAGCCGAGATCGACCTGCGCTTCGGGTTTACTTTAAAAAAAAAAAATCCACGTCGCCAATGAAGTAAACGCTTTGACTTCCTAATTCACAATGAGGTTTTATTAGATAATCACTTAAGCTATTTAATTTACCATGACAGGTGTACAGTCATAACTAAGGTTATTGATACATTAACAATAGAAGTACAGAAGTTAACGTTACGTGTGGTGTTACAACATTTCCTTTCAAAAAAACACCCTAAAAATCCAATTACAACAAATGGCATGATCTTGGGGGCCAATTCTCCCTTCAAATTTCGTCTTCGACAATTCAATTGTTCCGTTCGATGTGGTTGGTTGCGCCGTCCTATTGAAACCAATATTTTCGACATTCATTTTAGCAATTTGAGGCCAAAAGAAGTTGTTAATCATCTCACGGTGACGAACGCCGTTGACGGTGAACGCATTGCCCGCCGCATTCTCGAAGAACGGTCCAATCACTCTGCCCGCCCAAAACGCGCACCAAAGAGTGGCTCGTGGTGGATGCATGGTACTCTTGTATTCTCAGCTACCCAAATGCTACAATTCTGTTTATTGACAAAGTCATTAAGTTCGAAATGAGTTTGATCGGAGATCAGGAATGGTGAAAAATCACCATTCACTTGTTGCTGTTAGAGTCTTTCTGCGAACGTTCAGCCCTGCGCAAGGTCTACTGGCTTCAAATGTTGCGTCAACTGAATCTTTTAAGCATGCAAATGCAAGTCTTAAGTCAAAATTCGCTGTAAACTGCTTCGTGTAAGTCTCAATTACTGAGACCGAGGGCGAATCGAGGTAGAAGGATTCTGGCCAACTCACTAAGTGCTGTAATTTTTTCATTGAAACTAGCGGTACAAAAATAGAAAGGTCTGTTTTGCGTTTGAAGTGAAACAATGGCCTTAAATTTCCCGATTATTCGGACACCTGTATGGCGAGAAGGTACACTATGGTGTGCGAAAAATCTGCGATATTTACGAACCATCTAGTCTCCGCAAAATCTCACCATTTCGGTAGTGAATTCTCACTATCTATGCCTTATGTGTCCGTGTGAACCTTAACCATGGCCAGACCTTAATGTTCCACATGGCAACTGTCAAATAACAACGCTGTACTGGCGACACAAAAATTGTTCTAATATAGAAAAATTAATCTGGTGATCAAAAACAACTCTAAAGACATTGCAAAGAAAATGTCTTTTTATTTTAAAATTTATTGATTCTTGAATACTGCAGTGAATTTTCGTGGCCCGTGCAGGTACGTTCTAAGGATATCAGGACAGCGCCCAATTAAAAGAGCTTGGCATGAAATTCGACTTAGAAAGGAAGTTACATCTAATTTTAACAGTCCTTCTATACATTTAACATCTGAATTCAAATCAGTTGATTGATACTTTGATTGTGAACATGCGACCCAAACTGGCGGAACAGTAATAATACAGTAAAGTTTATTATAATCGCTTTAAGCCGATAAAGTATAAGAAGAACATTTTATAATCCATTCTCGCGAATTCATCGCACACACATGAATCTTGCACATTCGCTATATGGTTTAGAGGGGGGTTTTAAACAGCTTTATGTTTGAAATTGAAATAAAATGCACAAAAGTTTAGCAAATGAGCCGATACATAAATTAAAGGCATGAATGATAAAAAATCATATATGCATCCTGGAGCACCAATTTTTGCCCATTTTTTCGAGCAATTTCAACTAACCCGATTGAAAACGGTGCAGCGGCGTGAATTCATTACATCGTGGAGGCCTGGCCATATAATGGTGTCATCCACTTCCTCAATAACTTAGTGGTTTCGCCGGTAGTATAGCATGGTGGCACCATACTGTTAAAATCAAATGTCCTGCAGACCATGCTCACACATTTTTTAAACAAACAATTTTGAGTATGGCTCTGTGACGGGCGCCATTGACGCTGACATTTTAAATATGTTAATTTTTGAAGAAGAACGACCCGAAGATGCCGCCAGCCCGAAAAAAAACACCAAACAGTGCATTTTTCGAGAAGCATCGGTTGCGACAATTTAGCCTATATAGCCAGTGAAACAGAAGTAAGCCACCTCGTCACAGCACAAAGTTTGACTCTACAAATGTTTTTTTTTTTAACTAAACGCTAATATCGGAAATTAAATTAAACACTTTGCAAACGTAGCTCTGACATCAGATTTTGCATGATTGCCCAACAATACTGAAGAAAAACATCGTGTAAGCTGTCAGATTAAGTGTCAGCTGTCTGAGTGCCGTATTAGAAAAGAAATTCCTAAAAAACATCCTTTATAAAACAAAAATTTTGAAGTCCGCTTATAACAGAGAAAACGTGTCCACCTGTTACAAATAAAAGAAAGCCAAACTTTGCAAATAAATACAATAAATAACTTAAACTCTTTATCGTTAATCAAAAGAAATCCGGAATAAACCAGAAACAAATTATCAGACAGACGAAAGAAATCGAAATGGAATAGCAGTAGATACAAGGAACAATTCTTAAACATGGATGTAAAATCACTATCTACACAAATCCCTCCAAGGATCGTCCATTGAAATAGAAAATAAAAACCATTTTCCCTTTTTCTCGTCGATATCCTCTGACTAGATGTTAAAATGTTCAACAAAAAAAAATTGGAAGAAATTTTAAATTATGAAAGCAAAAAGAAATAAATAAAAACAAAAGGAATAAGAGGTACCAACAACGAACTTGTATTCGTTTTATGCTGCGTCCTGTGCTCGCCATCTTCATCGTTTGAATCCTTCGATCCGTTTGCATATTCATTCCTTCAGGCCACTATGAAATGTAATAACTCAAAACTGTTGACAGCAGTGAATTGTTCTTTGTAAGGATACATTTGCTTGTTTTTTTTTTTTGCTCATCAATAAAGTGTTTGAATTTATCCTTGTTTCATTGACAAAACAAAAGCAGTGAAGGTATGATGAGGACGGAAGCCTAAAGATTTCGGGTTGACTATGTACTTCTAATTCAAATTTTAAAGATTTTGTTGTTCAAAACAATCACAAAATTGACCAATGTTCGTAGACCAAGTGACCGAACGGCTTTACCCCAGTCAATTTTTCGAAATTACCAACAAAAGTTAACTCTGTCTATACTTATGCTGGCAGCTCTCGTAGAAGCTACATGGTTGAACAAGAAACTTTCCACTTATGTACGTACTTGACTCGACCTTGCGATTACCATTTCCACGTTGATCCTTTTGGTTTAATTACAACTGAATTCCAACAGATATATTATGTTGCTCTGCGCCACATCATCAAACACAGCGGGATAGTAATTTGGCAGTGATTATGTTTCTTGCCATTTGCCTCTTTTTATTGAGACTCCCATTTCCTTGCTCGGAAAGACGTAGTCTTTTTATTACACAAAAAACCTTAGTGGTATGAGCTATTTGGTTGTAGCTTAATGGCTACAAGGACGCTTGTATTTTTGGCTGTATGAATGTGTCGCCGTCTTTATGGCGATTTCAGACAATGAAAAACCTATATTTACGATTCTACTTAGATCAAACAAATTGACATTATTGTATTGTCTAGATTTGTTGACGCCATCGCAAAGTGTCCTTATGTTTGCCTTTTTCATTAATATAAATCTGCAGTTAGGTATAATGACCACAAAAATGCTCTCAAATAATGCCAATTATATTTTTTAAATATCCAATTACTTAAAAACAAAAACAAACATTCTTGATAATTTTACACCACAAATAAATATTGATAAAAACTGCATAACAATTTATTCACAACACATAATAATGCACAATTAGCTTAACTTTGCATTAAAATTTAACACTTTAGCAATCATAAATATTTTAAATAAAAAGCTATACCAATAAAATTTACGATTGAAAATAATTTACAAATCTCCAAGCCTTTGTGCATAAATATTTTACTCCATGCTCGTTATTGTTCTTTTTTGCATCTCTCGATATGCGATACCAGAGCAGTCATGAGTTAAATATATTTAAAATCTGTAATAATCCTCTGCACTCACAATGGAACTACACCTAGCTCTCTAATGTCCTTACAATGACGTAATAAATGTTGCTATGTGTGCTAATGAAATTTCATGTCAGCGAGCAATCGGCATGCCCATCGGAAAGCTGTAGTGCAACATCCCTACATTGCAAATCAATTTATTAGTTTGCACTTGGAATCTTTTGTGTTTTTTTTCCTCTTTTGCGCTAAGGCATGGCGTCACTACGGTCATTTGCTGAGCAAAGGGCGGGTACAGGCAAGCCATACAAATATTTATATGTAGTGCACAAATAAAATACAAGTTTTGCATGGTGCATGCATGTCCGAATTCTATATGGGGGTTAATATGTCTATTTGTTATTTCCAATTTTTTTTCTGTAGGTCTTTATCCCCCTTTTTTTGACCTCTTTCAATTAAATTCAGTTCTATATAGGAAACGATTTAGGATTTATATACAAAATTCGAGGGTGCATATTGTATACACATCAGAGTGATTGCGGATTAATGGATTTTCATACGAATAATTAGCCTACGGATTTCACTTATTGAAATTGTTACTTATCTATATATTTTTTATTTTCGATTACCATTGGGATTAATTTGTTCAAATTGTAGTGGCATACGGTTCGTTATCTAATTTAACTTACGGAATCCATTGTCAACCTACAAACGTACAACTAGCGCAGGGGCGGTTAACACGACTGGAAATCACTGGCCTCAATAAATAGCATGTGTCAAAATAAAAAAAAAACAAAGACCCAGACCTTAAAGATTCTGGATCACATAAATACAACAACATCAGCAATTGATTTCCTCGCTGGTACTCTTTGATGTCGAACAGGCGGTCATAACCTCGACGTTTAAGTATAATAAGTAGGATCCATGATTAATCGGCACAAGTCAGTGTAGCGTTAACGTTCACCTACAATTCTTTTTTTGTTGCGCTTTTTAAAGTACAAACAATGCTGGTTTAAAAGTGGTCTTGTATTTTTCCTTCCAATGTGAAACTGTTCGGGCTCGAAAGGAAATACATGTTCTAAAATTCTGCGTCAACTTAGAGCTGCTTCAAAAACGAATTTAAAATGACAACACATTCACCGCTTTGTGTTATCCAAGAGCTCAAAGGCCTGCCTGTTTTTAACGATTTCGACATGATCGCATGCTACCATTACTTATTATTGTTTGATCGACCTTACTAAGTTGTTGCAGTCAATCGACGCTACCTCTTCTTCACTACCAAGGAAATAATTGCCCATGCATCTTCTTCTATGTCGAGCGATTCCGTCGCACTCACAAAGTATGTGCGCAATGTCTTTCGTGACGCAAATATCATTGCAGTATCTGCACACGTCCGTTTCTGAGAGCCCCAATCTTTTGGCGGGCTTCCTTGGAAGGCAACGTTCGAAAGAATACCAATTGTCATTCCAAGCTGACATCTACCTGATTTCAGAATCGGCCCAGTTTTCTTTTTGTTCAAGTTGGGCCACAGGGCCTTGGATACATTGTAACAAGCCATGCTTGTGGCCCCTTCCGATAACTTCTGTTTGACCATACACAGGGTGGGGGCTTATGTCCTCCGCGCTTTGCAGACGCATTTCTCCCGCTTTTCTTGGCAGTTCATCAGTAAGCTTATTACGGGTGGCAACAGGTGCAGTAGTAGTGTATTCGCTTACTGAATGGAAAGTTGTGCGTTCGAATCCCGGGCAAGTCCATTAGATACTTTATATCGAATACATGAAATCGTAGTCTCCCTAAGCATCTTAGACACCACCCGTGGAGAAAAAACCCTTCAACTGCACCCAAAACACTTTTTTCCTATCTCTCTATTCTTTCTAATAGTAAGTAGCACCGAAAAGCATGCAATGAAATGCGGTTGTGCCAGGTGCTGCTTGCTGTAAACACAAATGCTTACGCTGTGTTACGCACTATAAGGGTTTTTTTTTTTTTTTTTTTTTTTTTTTTTTTTTTTTTTTTTTTTTTTTTAAAAAGGAAATCCAAATCCCAGAGCACTCAGACTCGGTAACGTTCCATTGTACTACCAGGCAGAAATCCTTCTTTTGGTGTAGAGGCATGTGATTGGGTGGCGTATGTTGTTGTTCCCCATGGGGATTGAACCTGCACCGCACGGGTCACAAGCCAACACACTAACCTCTACACCGTCGCCACCCTGCACTATAAGGGTACTGTAACAACAGAAAAAAACCCTATAGCGTAAGCAAATTATAAAAAATTAAAAAAAAAAAAAAAATACCCTCTGTAAGTATACATAAGCGAAAAGGGAAAAATAGATCTCATTTTCCTTTACCGCGAGGTTACGATCAGAATTAATGCATCCCTACATGTCCGTCTGTGGGGTTCGCCGGTTCGACCTCAATAAACATCGGCAGGATTTCTGGTTTTGAATCACAATGCTTTGCTGATGCCAATCGAATGTGGTTGTTGTTGTTGCATTTGTATGATCCCGGCCTGCCTTTTTTTACGATTTCGATGCGTGCATGCTCCTGTATTGATTTTTGTTTGGTCGTCCCTTTACGATACTGGTGATCTCCAGTCGCGTCAACTGCGTCGCGAGCACACTTGGATGTTAAAACTGACTTAATTCCTAAGTGTTTGGTTGGACCCATACATTTTCCAAACTCAGACCAGTCACAGTAACAGAGTTGAAAACATCTGAAAACATGTTTGAGAGAGTTGTGTTGTTGTCAAGATTTTTCTGTTTGGTTGCAAATTCCGATGTCAATTCATTATGAAGCACATCCCTAATTCTCATCATATTTTGCCTTAAAAATAGCTATAAATTTATCAAATTTATATAGGTACTCCTGCTGTATATGGCTAGGCCTTTTCGAGGTCGATAAACAAGTGGTGAAGTCGTAATCGTTGTTCAACGCACTGTTTTATTACTATCCACAGAGTGTTAATGTGTCCAGCACAGGAGGATCAAAGCGGAAATCTGCACTCAATCAGCATATCCACTTAGTTTTGGAGATATTCCTCCGCATAAGTACCACATTACCATATAACATTCTTCTTGTCTTTAGGTCACAAACTGAATAAAGCTGTATTATATGCTGTGCTGAAAGCTGTTTTAAATAATAGCAGTCCGAGTGAACTGAAGCCTTTCATTTCAGCATTCCAATATTTTGCAGCACACCACAGCATACACCCTCACTCTGGTTTTACTTCCCTTTCCTTTTAACTATTAAGTGCCAATAACCGGAAAAATTGCGAACAACATTCACTTGCCCTACGCGAAGTAAAACTTGCTTGCGGAGGCTTGTTGAGCTGTGAGTATGGAGATACTCGTACTGTGCGTTTTCGAAAATATAAAATAATTTGAAATGATATATTCTTCTTTAATCAAAAATATTCCGCAAAACTTCTCTACACAAATCAAAAAAGTCGTTCAAAGGAGATTCTAACACGAGCCGCTGCCACGATCAGCTCTTGGTTTTGCTTGCCGTAAATATGAGTGAAATCGATTTAAATTTACTCAAAATTATATGAAATCATTTTCTTCTGTTACGAGTTCTATTATGCCCAGAATACATGTGCGGGAATTCTGTATGCTTCACTGCATGCGTCAGCACATGACCTGATTTATTTTAGTTTCACTGAATAAGTTGCTCTCTTGTCATAATTTTTATGCCAGAATACAATAGTGCACAAAAGAAGGGAAAAAAAAATTTCATTTTAACGAAAATAACAAAAAATGCTTCTTTTTTAGGGTTCCGTAGCCAAATGGCAAAAAACGGAACACTTATAGATTCGTCATGTCTGTCTGTCTGTCCGGGAATGTCAAGGCCATTTTTCTCAGAAACTATAAGAGCTATACTGTTGAAACTTGGTAAGTATGTAGATGAATTCTGTGAACCGCATTAAGATTTTCACACAAAAATAGAAAAGAAAAACAATAAATTTTGGGGGTTCCCCATACTTAGAACTGAAACTGATTTTCTTCTAAACGGAATAGTTTGCGCGAGAGACATTTCCAAAGTGGTAAAATGTGTGTGTCCCCCCTGTAACTTCTAAAATAATGGAATGATAAAACTAAAAAAAATATATCATGTACATTACCATGCAAACTTAAAATTGGTTTGAACGAGATATAGTAAGGAGTTTTTTTTAACATGTCATAAATCGTAAGTTGCAATTTACCTTTCATGCAATCAACGGGTTTTGGTCGAAATTCTGGCGCTGTCAAAATTCTTTTTTTCAAAATTCTGCTTTCAAAATTCTACTTTTCAGAATTCTTTTTTTCAAAATTCTGCTTTTTAAAATTCTGCTTTACAAAATTCTGCAAATAATAAAAAAGGTTTGGAAAATGTTAAAAAGCGGGCGGAACCCTTCATGGGCGAGTCCGACTCGCACTTGGCCGCTTTTTTTCTTTTGTGGTGTGGTGAGATGTACGACTGCATTCTTTGCACTAGATTTATGCCCAAAACACATGTGCAGAATATTTCTTGCAGAGAAAAATAGAACATACAAGTTTGAATGGGCAGCCACTGCAGTCCTGCAAGTTTTCTCTATTTCTAAATCCACTGCATAAGAGTGAAGCGCCAATCACATCACATTTCAAAAGCGAAAACCACACCACAAAAGAGAAACGAAGCAAATTTGAATTCCACTCTTGACCCATGCATGTTTCTTATTAGTATTACATTAAAATCAAGAGTTTTTCCCCCCTTTCTTTTTTGCACTCTTGTGTCCTGGCACGTAAGGTATGGCAGCAACTTATGCACCGGCCGGGAAATAATTCTGTACATGTTTTTTTTTACATGCAGTGACGCATACAGAACTTCTGCACAATGTACCTTGTACAATTAGAGACAACTTGCAGAACTGCAGTGACTGCAGAATTTACATGTGTCCTCGCTCATATAAATGTTTGTGTTCTATTTTCTCCGCAAGAAATATTCTGCAAATGTGTTTTGGACATTATTGGCAAGACAAAATACAAAGTTGAATTCCACTCTTGACCCATGCATGTTTCTTATTAGTATTACATTAAAATCAAGAGTTTTTCCCCCTTTCTTTTTTGCACTCTTGTGTCCTGGCACGTAAGGTATGGCAGCAACTTATGCACCGGCCGGGAAATAATTCTGTACATGTTTTTTTTACATGCAGTGACGCATACAGAACTTCTGCACAATGTACCTTGTACAATTAGAGACAACTTGCAGAACTGCAGTGACTGCAGAATTTACATGTGTCCTCGCTCATATAAATGTTTGTGTTCTATTTTCTCTGCAAGAAATATTCTGCAAATGTGTTTTGGACATTATTGGCAAGACAAAATACAAAGTTGTTTCTCTGCCCAACAAATCTAATTAATTTACCAAGATTTACCAAGCCTTTCGAAGAGTTTTCTTCTTAAAATCTAAATTAAATAATCCATTTTAGCTTCAATATCTTATGAATGTCAAGTGCCGTTTCGTTTGATTAAACTATTTTTAACAAATTTAACAACAAAGAACTATGCATACTTATTTTTTTTATTTTATTAACTTTGTTTACTTGATTTAAACTAACGATTTTGTTTTTCTTTTTTTTTTTAGGTGAGTGCTGGATTTCCAATTTATATTGCGACTGTGTGGTGAAAGTATTGTGCAAATCGATTTAAATTTAAACAAAACTAAAAATCCAAAAAATGCAAAACCACAACATTTCATAATAATCTCTACGCCCAACGCTTTAATGGCTTTCAAAGCCTCATTTCAATATATATTTATGGATATCTTCCTTTTGTTATAAATTCCTGTTTGTTTCTTCAACCACAAAACAATACACCAACATAACTATGGTTTCTTGGTCACACAATGCTGAATCCTTTCGCAAGGACTTCAAAGAATCGGACGATAGAGACGAGGAGCGGACATTTGAGTGGCACTGATGAGATAATACTCGTTAACGAATAATAATCAGAAATAATTCTCATTTTCATACTCGTTCTTCTATTCGACGACACAAAAGGTCGTCGTTCCTTTTGACCCTCTTATCAATATCATTGAAACTAAAACAAGCATTGAATTGATTGAGTGGGTGAATGCAAATCTATTGTTCGTATTTAGAAAGGACCATCGGAGACGAGGAAGGACAAGAATTTAAATTAAGTTTTACCTCCTATTTTCGTGTTTCCCTTTAGTTAGTTAAAACTATGAATGCGTATTTATATTCCTCAATAAACGCCGGGTTTTTTTTTCTTTAATACAACCTGTAAGGGGAGGACTTACCATGGACTTTTCAAAAATATCACATATTCTGAGTCCTTTTGAAGCGCTCGCTTTTTTGTTGTTATCGCCGACACAATACTCGTATTGTGTGAGTTGTACAAATGACCGGATATGTGTTTTTTCCCCTGAACGTGAAAGACATTTTACCATTATGGTTAATGTTTGTGAGTGACAAAAAGGAGTACATTTGCTTTGTGATTAAGACGGAGGAACTTCCGTTTAATATTCGATGACAGGAACTCGTACAAGTGCAACAGTTAAGGACTTGATTCAAAAAAATACAAAAGTTGGCTTAGTTGGCTGCGGAATTAATCATTCTTGTTCTTCTTCAGCGGAGGCTTGGAGGTACTCGTATCATAACCCTTTCACCTTAACGCCTTCCTACCGGTTCGGGGTATACATACTTAATTTTAATAAGTAACACCACAAGCATTTGATTGGCCTCAGGAGCCATGTCAATATTCATTCAAATCGAACCGGGATGCAGTAAAGTGGGAGTGTCGTGATCAATTTAATCCTGATCCTAGCTTCGCCGCTAAGAAAGAAGAAGAGGATGATGATGAAATCGTCAGCAAAGAATGACTGATGCACTTTGGAGTCCGCCACTTTTCCTCCAGCCATAGGTTGCTACCTATTCGATTCTAGTCCGAATAGACCATTTGAAAAAAAATGTTACACCTTTGACCATTTAAATTTGAATTCTTAATCATTTGCCGAACGTTAACCAAAACAATAACTATTATCAACGCCAGTGCTCTCTGTTGGACAAGCATTTTAACGCTATTTAATAAGACTTAAAATAGCATGACGAGATTGCACAAAGACATTCCTATATCCAGTTGAAATTGTGATTTTGCTTTAAATCGCAGCCGTGTATCTTCAACCAATTCTAAACCCCCTAGCAGCTGAGCAGCGATGGACTTCCTATTTTAAACCGCAGGCACGCTTGATCTTGCCGAATAAATAAAATAAAAAAAACTATATTTTTGACACGAATGGATGATACCTATAATTTAACGCCAAGTCCGAAGGGCACTTTTTGAGAAGCTTTTCATGACAGTTTATATTCTTGCATGTTTTTCAGACTTTCGCAAGAGGTGGGCCAGAGGAATAAATATTAGGCGTTCCTGTGCGGGATTTGATCATTAAAACGCAACGCGCCAACCACTGTGACACTAATCTAATCATGAGATATAAAATTTTATTACAAGTACATATCTAATGGCAAATTTTGATTCGGAACTGTCAAGCACTTTGATATGGGGTCAAATCATTTGGCAAGACATTCGATACAAAACTGTTAAACACTATATGACAGCAAAAAGAAATTTCTCCCTTTTTTTCAACATTGCAATTTAACAGAACGAACAGTCAATCAATATGCGCTTAGAACCATTTTTCTCAATAACTTAATATCCTGCAATATGATTTTACGTTCATCCATCCATCCGACCATAAAACAACTTCTCCATATCATCAATGTACGATAAAAAATATACAGGGTGTTGCGAGCTGTTGAGAAATATTTTAAGGGGCGATTCTGAAGTATATTTCGGAAAAACATAGGGACGGGCTACAGTCCGCTTGGGCGAACTGTTGGATACCCTATTCTTATTTCTATCCCTCATAACTGGGCGTGACAAAAGTCTAAGTATTGTAGAATTGTTAAGAACGCTCTACATATTTTGTTATATAACATTTAAAGGATTTCATCGAAAAAACGAATCTTTTGTATAAAAACGCTCCCTAGCTCAAACTTTGGTTTACCAATAAAATTGTTTTATTTAATTGTGGGCGTGTCAGTAGGCGGATTTAAAAGAAATTACGCATGAGCATAAAAGGCCCCTAGAGAGTATATATTATATATTTCAGCTTCCTAGCTCAAACTTTGGATTTTCAAAAAAAAAAAATTTTTAAATTGTTGGCGTGTCAGTGGTCGGATTTTGAAAATATTTACACATGAGCATAAAGGGCCCCTAGAGAGTGTATATTATAAATTTCAGCTCCCTATCTAAAACTTTGGATTTTCAAAAAAAGTTTTTTTTGTGTGGGCGGATTTTTAAAATATTTACACATGAGCAAAAAGGGCCCATAGAAAGTATACCTATATTATAAATTTCAGCTTCCTTACTCAAACTTTGACTTTTCAATAAAATTGTTTTAATTAATTGTGGGCGGATTTTAAAAATTTTATCTCCCGATCAGTTTTAGGAGCCGTAGATCATATATAAAAAATTTCAGTTTTCTAGCTCAAAATTCGATTTTTTCGAAAAATTTGTTTTTTTGAATTTGTGGGCTTGTGTTTGTGGGCGGATTTCAAAAATTCTTAAACTTGATTATTTCGGAACCCTAGAGGGTATATGGTTAAAATGTCAGCTCTATAGGTCCAGTTTAAAGGCCTAATTTTTGCCGACAGACGGACGGACGGACATGGCTAGATAGACACTACTATTGATGCTGATCATAAATATAGTAACTTTTAGGGGTCTACTTGCAATATTAATGTATGTTACAACCTATGCGTCAAAATTACTATACCTTTAGAATAGGGTATAAAAATCGAGTGTTTTGTCAATATTTACAGAGGTATAGAGGATCTAAGGAGAGCTTTACTTTGACATTTCCTGACCCAAGTTAGGCTTCTTAGCGTCATCATAATAATAATAAACATTTAAAAATCGTGTTCAAACTTATGAATACTCGTACATACATTACGAATTTTGTGACCTAAAAGCTGAAATTGTCCTTGGATAGGAACATATTGTTTGCATTTTTTGTTCCTTTATCAGGACTAAGATAACACATCGATTTGCTTTATATGCCAAAATCATGGTAAATATTATAAATACGATTTTCGTACAGAACCATTTCGCGGAGCTATTAAACAACTTGCAACATGGTAAGTATCAGGGTACGAAAATGCTCACTCACGAGGTGCATTTTCAAATGAGCACGAGCTCGTGTTGTGAGTGCGAGTGTGCGGTTTTGTAAGAACCTACACCATGTGCGCTCATCTGTGGACGTTAAAGGAAACGATCACTCCAGTGCTTTGGTCAAAATATTAGGTTTATTGTTATATATACCTATATGTATCTATATATTAATTTATTATGAGTGATTGCACAATTGTACATCCTACAAGTGGAAATACCTATAAATAGTAAATTATTTTGAAAATCAAAATCAGAGCAAAATTTGTCGCAAAGCATATTTATTGCACTGCACTGCCGTAGTGCATAGTCATTTGCACCGAAAACCAGATAAGCATTAAAAACCAACATCATCAGTTCTTCAACTCAGCTTTACACGCGACTCATGAGTCGATCCAGCAAACGCTCGCGAGTGTGGATATTATCGTTTGAATGAACTCTATCGTGAGCGTGTGCAGTAATGGAAAAGCCAAAAGACTCACGCACACGCTCGTTAGTTTTTGAAAAACCCACACGCTCCAGAGTGAAAAATGAGCAGTGAGCCGTTTATGAGCGCTCGTAAGTGAGCATTTCGGTACCCTAGATAAACTAAAGAATCACCCCATAAAATACTTTCTCACAAGTAGGTACAAAACACCCTGTATATTTAAAAAAATATATATTTAAACATGTGTTTGTAGGCGGGTTTGACGCAGGCATGTTGTGCAATCGGAAAGTACCCCAAAGTGTCCATCACATAACGGACGTCCCGGCAAGATTAGTCAGTTTAACACAAAATGGGGAAAAAGAGTAACTACTCCTACATCAATCAACAACCCCTTACTGATTATGTTAATGTAGAAATGCGATTTGAGAAATTTACTTTCCGTACATGAATGTGAATGCCTCAATAGGGGTAGCTACCCCTTGGTTATTTTTGAAATGCAACAACCCACAGAAACACAACACACAGTCATCGGCTATAACCGCCCGTAGGGGTAATTACGATTTTCAATTAACTGAATTAGCTTGAGTTGTGCTTGCGAAATAGACCAAGCACAACAGCACCGTCAGACGAGAAGAAATTACAATTTTATAGCAACAATTTGCAGACAAAATCCAATCATAAAAGGAATAGAAAACAAGTTTAGTATGTTCGTCCTGAGTAAGGAAAAAGAACCAAAGTTTCGCATTAGCGATGTTTGGGTTAACCATGGGACTTTTTTTTTATTTTTTTTTAATTCGAAAATGGGTAATTTTCTAAGGAGTTATCGCATGCGTTGGTTTAATTTGAATTATGTGCCTGGGGTGATGGCGTGCGTAGAAGTATTTTAATTTAAATTTCAAGCAAAACACATACTCCCAGCCACAAAATATAATCATTACTGTTGGGAAACATTAAAGCTGGTGTTGGGTGCTGATAAGTATAAGTTCCTATGTGGATGCAAGATTAATGAAAAAGTTGAGGTGATTATTTTCTTTTTAAATCAAAAATGAAAGACTTCCCTAATACACATTAAACTCGAGGTTATGATCTAGATCTAGAGTAAAGGGATAATAACCTTCCCACTTTACTCTATCCCTGCCGGTCCGCATGTGGGGTTCAGCTTTTTTTTATATGTTATTGGATTACGCTAAATGGGTTTATTTTTCTGTATAATGTTACAGTACAGTGTTGGAACACATCGCAGGCATTTTTGTTCGAACAGAAAACAGCACCTGGTAATGTAGTATTGAATTGCATGCTTTTAGGTGTTAGTTACTATTCAAAGGAATAGAGAGATAGAGTAGACTTTTTTGGTGCAATTGTGTGGTTTTTCTCCACGGGTTTCGTCTAAATTGATAAGGGAGACCAAGTTTTGTTGTGTTAAATATAAATCATGGACTTGGGCGGGATTTGAACGCAGATCCTTATAATCATTAACTGAATACACTACTACTTTACCGTTGCCACCCGCTCGAGTAAGTTAATCAAATCTTAGGGATTCGAAGTTATTTGCTTAAACTGTCTTAAGACCTACACTCTCAATTAAGCTTATGTACATAAGAAGTAATTCAAGTAAGATGGCATCTTTTGCATTTGAATAAAAAACAAACGATACATATACTTTTTCAATCGGTCGTATACATTTGAATGACTTGTCACTTTCAAGTCATCGTGGGCAATTTCAAAGGTAAAAAAAGTGATAGGTAACCCTATATATTTTCCTTAAGAAAGTTCACACCTCTTAAAACGTGTCTAGGTAACTTTTTCATAGGAACTTTTTTAAATTAAATCGGTCAGAACAGACTTCACCATTCATTTGTGTACCCTTTCCCAAGATTACGGTGAAGTCGACGACCCAGCCAGTGGTCGGCCGTGTAAGAGAAGTTTCTTATGGAATATACCATAACATCTGTATCAAATTATAAAATTTTGAGGTTTCTTTTATTGAGCTTTCAATTATTCTCCTCCTCGCACGCAGGATTAAAAGTCCCACGGAGTACATTTCTTTCGAAGAACCCAACATAAGCTCTCCTTCCTACTTATCGTCGAACACTCGGCGGCATAAAGCAGAACTGGCAGTATCAGTGTTTTGTAGAGCGTTCACTTGGTCTTCCGGCTTAAGAGTTCTGAATCCATTTCATGTGCCAAACCGAGGGCCATTCTTCGTCGGGTCTCCACTAAGGTGTCATTCATGGAGTTGATAGGTTTGTTCCAACACCGAATAACAAACTATTGGCTGATTGCAATGCGCATTGCTTGAACTTTGACTGATCACGAAATCCGTAGTGTATTGGAACGCTTTTTTGTTTTTTTTTTAATCCACAATGTAAAATCACTATACGTGTATACATAAATACCTTCCATTTTCATACATTCACCACACACCCACCACCAAACGAACAAACACAGCTTATTGTTTACCAACCAATTCAGCGAGCTTATGCACATCTCTCCGGTTCTGAGTCCGTGAACATTTTTTTGACTATTTAATATGATCAGAAACAAGTTCGACGGCTGTATGAGAACGTGTTGGAACGGCCCTTTGATAGTTTGAGTTTGCGTTTGTGGTGTTGGAACTATACTAGGTGCGCTGATAAATTGATTGAAAATGGACTTAAGAACCTCTTGAGAAAGTTTATCCAGTCTTATTTGCTCTGGTGGCAATCCATTCTTCGAAACATCAGATATATTCCTTGAGTTTTTTATTAAAGAGCAACTCATAGTTTTTTTTTAATAGTGACAACAAAACAACGGTAAATAAATAATATTTATATAATAATAAATGAGAATGTGAATCGAATAACATTGATTGATTTACCTCCTTTATTATATTTATTTATATTATTTTAATCAGACCCAGGCGGCTTCGGTCGAGGCACAAAAAAGTAGTTATTTGATTTTTTGATTTATCTTGTGCGTACTTCTGGTAAGCTTTGAATAAACAACGTTTACCGTTGTTCTTTCTTACGGCCGAAATTTTCAAATTGAGCTCGGAGCTAATTCTGGAACAAGCCAAATACAGCTCGCCATTGGACAGACAGTCACCCTTGAAGACCACCTCCACGTCTCCACCCCTGCCCTGATTCGTTATTATGTCATGACATTGTATTTAATTGATTTTTTGTTTATCTTTTTGTTAGTTCCTACTGCTAATTTTAACAATAACGTATATTTTTCATTTTAAACCTATTCATTCCTTCAATAATCATTATTATGATGACTCGATGAAATTAGGCCCTAATGAGGAGAATATGCTACCCCCCCTGCTTGGAGTCAGTGTTGGACTTGGAGTAGGTGCGAGGTTAGACGTATGCCAATTTGGATAGAGAGACATTTTTTTTTCATTTTTGTTGTTTATTTATGGTCAATAAGAACTTCCAATACCGACGCATAGCACCTTCCCTTAGTGCAGCAAAGAAGTTACGTGAGCGGGATATAAAAACCCCGAATTACAACAAATATTCAATTTTTCCAATCTGCCCGTTTCTTGTAGTAACATTTGGTTGATACCAAACTAGGAAAATTACCCTAAAACAATAAAATACCCTCCGATTTGATAATATATTTTGTTTTTGTTTGCTATGAACTATTTAGGGTAATGTTTTTATTCTGATCAATGCCAACTGTTTGGCGCCATTTTGCATTGCTTTAGGACAATTTTCATAAATGGAACTGGGTCTTTATCATTTGTTTTGTCATTTTTCATTGGGGCCATTTTGGCGTTTTCCAGCCGTTCGTCCTTCTATCAACAATTTTGAAGCCTTTGTTTTGGAGGTATATAAAATTGTATGCATATGAAATGATCGAGTTATAATATCGAGTTAAAATACTAAAAAAACGTTTTATCGAAAAATTTGTGGAAGTGAAGTTAATGTTCTAATAATTTTTTTGTTTAGCAAAACAGGAAATCCAAATCGCAGAGCACTCAGACTAGTTAACGGTCCATTGTAGTTACTACCAGGCTTTTGGTGTAGAGGTTAGAAAAAATAAGGTGTCATTCGGTTTTCTTCATTAATGGGTTTCATATGTTGTTGTTCCCCATGGGAATTGAACCTGCACCGCACGACTAACAAGCCAACACACTAACTTCTACACCGTCGCCAACCTATGTTCTACTCATAGTTGTATGTCTTTCTTAACAATGCGTAAGCGTATATAGGTACTAATTTTTGTCCACCCCCAGTTCATTAAATTCCTTAAAGACACTGTGACCAAATGTTCAATTTTCCGTCATTTTGATAGAACTCCAACAAATTATGTATCAAGATATGAAAAGACACCATACCTTATACCACCCACACTAATACACTCTCACATATCATTTTTGGGGGTACCCGAAATTTACTATAATAATAGTATGATTCTTTTGGATTTGTTTCCTTTCTTCCCTATTCAGTATTTTTGCGCGAAAACTTGACACATTCCTACAAGTAGTAGGTAGGTATCTGTTTTCATAGATATTTGTATACCATTCTCTTTTTTCATGGGCTGTCTTTTTCAGTAAAAACTAATTTCCCTCTGCAGGAATAAACTCTCCTTTATTTTGAAATTAAAAAAGAACAAATAGTTTTCCATCTGGCACATGAACAAAACGAACATATTTAAAGGAACAGCCACAACAAAAAAAGGACTGTTTTTATAACGGAAAACATGAAAATGAAAACTTTGAATACCGTTATTTTAGTCTCCATATCCGACGACCGACGCCAAGCAGACGGCCAACTACCTACACCTAAATGGGCCACAAAAAACAAGAATCATTTTTGTGTTGGTGTTTGTATCCTTGGCAAAAGGACTAATATGAAACGAAAGTCCAGTAATAAACTAAGCAAGTGTTGAAAGGAAAGAAGAAGGAGGTACGAACGTGAACCATAACCTTTGCAATCCAATCAGGCCGTGGTATAAAGCCTCGTACTCCGCCATCTGTTTGACGTTTGAGTAATTCACATACGGTGGAAGGGGGATTTTTATGGGCGGCCGGCGCGGCGTGCAAACGTGGTTTGGACGGATTTGGTTGACGTTTTTAGTTTGTGGTATTTGTTGTTTTTTTTTTTGTCGTGGTAGTAGGACTCTAGTGGTGGCGTGCTGTCAGTTTTGTTCGTATAGTTATTATGTGGCGGTGCTTAGCTTGGTTGTTCTAACTCACCTGACTCCTGAAACTGAAAACCAAACGGTACTGCCGCCAATGATAAATTTCATTTGGGAAAAATACACTACGCTGGTTTGTTGGGGTGGAATTTTTTTTCGGTTTCCGTTTTCATTTTACTAGTAAAACTGATAGCAAAAGAAGTCGACGGCCGTCGGCACTAGATACAGTGGAAACGAAAACGGATATACTCAGGACTCGTGGCGCCATAGTGGCTATATAGTGGCTCCATTTCGTGCTATTATGAGGATTTATATATTTCGTTTAATGGTGAATTTTAGTAGGTACCTAGTAGATATTTTTTTTTGTTTATTCTTTTTCTTCTGTCGTCTATTTTTCTTATAATGTTACCAAAGGTTTTTGTTTGCAATGAGCTAAGGTAAAAGTGGAAAAATTGTGCTTGGGACCGGGGACGTTGTCACATGCGGAATTTATACAGCAGTGTTTTGCTCCTCTTACTGTGCAGTTTTCGACAACTGGCAAACGTGCAAATATTTCCTCGTTATGATGACCGGTGGCTAATAACGTGTGAATAAAAATATGGGCAAAGGAATACTTATAAGATAAATGTTAATTATCTACTTATACACTTTGTCGATATCACGAAAAGAAGTTTGTAGTAAAAAAGTTTTAAAAAAAAACATTGTAAGAAGATTCTTATTAACTTCTTCATGTCCTTACCCGGTTTTGATCTAGTGGAAATTAGTTGACATGTGTTAACTAGTCTTGCAATAATGTCATTGGCACATGACATTTGCCATATATTATTTCGCACCCTTCCGATCTCGCATCATACAAAATTTTGTCAACATATCAACGATTCGAAATGCATATTCTTATTAAAAATGATATAGGGATGTGCGATGTTGGTAAAACATCGATGTCAACATCGATGATCGATAATAATCGAACTCAAAACATCGATGTTACCGAATGAACTTATTGAATGCCGAAAAATGGCGTAAGCAATCAACATACTACATACTTGAATACAACTATTAGGTTTCGTATTTATTTACCAATAAGGAACAAGCTAAAAAACACGACGAACGTACGCAACTAAGTATATACGTATTATGATATATACGAACGTGTGAGTGGCGACGGTGTAGAGGTTAGTGTGTTGGCTTGTGACCCGTGCGGTGCAGGTTCAATCCCCATGGGGAACAACAACATACGCCACCCATTCTCATGCCTCTACACCAAAAGGAGGATTTCTGCCTGGTAGTACAATTACGGTTTCGTGCCGCGGTTTGTCAAAAAAAAAACTTAAACGTTTTCTTTATTTTTCAATTTTTCTTTTTATTTTATTTATTAACTTATTTCTATTTTACATCTTTTTATTTAGTTATATTAATTAATTATTAGCTAAGGAGAAGCTAAGAAGAAGAAGGCTGCACTTCTCAGTAGCTTGGTGAGTTAAAGACTGACTGAATGTGTCCAAGCTTGGTTTGAATTGTGGTTCCAATTCAGTACAAAAATAGATTGGGTTAGCAATTTCTTATCTCATTTGGGTATGATATATTCTTATTGATGTTTGGAAGGCAAAGGGTGTGCATCCGATAAGGATTGGATTGTGCTAAGTATGCACAAGTATGCACAAGTAATGTGCCGTTGGGTGGTCTCCATTGTTAAAGGAATAATGTGCCGTTAGGCAAGGGAAATGTGGGAGGTGTTCGGGGTAATGGTTTGGGTAACGTCTCAGACGTAACTCCTCCCCCCTTAGGATTCTGCTCCGTAGAATCATTATTTTGAATGTTTATTTTAATTTTACTTTTTCTGATTCTTTTTGTGGAACAAATAATTAAAAATACAATTATTAAACCCAAAATTAAAAAGTTAAGACTATAATGTATGCTATTGTATTTTTTATGTTTGAATTTAATTTCATCAATAAGTTTTCGATTTTCTATTTGTTTTACATTAATTTCAGCGCTAGAAAAATTCATGTCGATTGCTTTGATTTGTACGTTACTTAAGCTAGGTATTATAAAACTTTCATAATATATAAAATTTTCGTACTTAATATTATTTATGTTTATTACACAATTTTCAAATTTGATAGCATAAGTGCCCATTAATTCTAGTTTAAAATTATTACAGGTTTATTCAATAATTGTTTTGGGCATATTTTTAAGTATTATAATATTGTTTGCTAATTGTTTAATTTCTATATTTTTGTTTTTTATGAAATTGCAGCTTGTATTTTTTTCGAAAATATTCTTAATACATTCATCATCAATAATTTTCAGTTAATTTTTTCTTAAAACTTTATTATCATCTTTATAATTAGTTTTTCCATCTGTTATTATTGTTTTGTAATTAGAGTTTAGTTCAAGAAAATCTAAATTTGGAATTGGTTCAATAAATACACGGTGAAATTTTGTATTATCATATACTGGGATCATAATAACAAAGATTATTTGGTTTCTGTGAAATATACTTGAACTTTTGATATCCTTAAAGTTTTCAAATGTTATGTTAAAATGTTCAACTTCTTTTGGTGACAAAATATCTTTTCCTAAGAGACCTATTTGGCTGAGTAAAATGCTTTCCTTTACTTTTTTAACCTGATCGCTTAGCAATTGTATATCGTATTGGATTTGAAATGCATGTTGCATTGTAGTTATTTTGAAGTTTTGCTTATTAATTACTTTACTTATTGTTGAAAATTGTTTTTTTTTATGTCTGTTTGCTGTTTGTTAATATGTTTTGTTATGTTATAAATGTTTTCGTAAAATTCGGAATTTATTTTAATTTGGTCGTTCATCCCGTCAATTAAATTTTTATTGTTTTGTTCGTTTAAGCTAAGTCTTGTTTTTACTTCTTGTTCGTCTTCGTAGTCCATTGTTCCTGCCAGATATTTTAAACTTGTTCCTAGGAAATTGAATAGAGCTCTTTTTTTTCTATGTTTAATTAAACTATTTATTTCTTGTCCTAGTTGGTTTAATCCATGTATAATAGTTGGGTATTCGTACTTGTCTTTTAAGATTTCAACGTTGTGTTTAAGAAGTTCAAAACTGTCCGTCCATAGTGTTATATTTATGACATGCAAAATTTTATAGTAACTTTCAATGACTTTAGTTTCTTCGCCTCTAATTGTTATAAATCCATTGCCTTCGTTTAAATTCTGTATGTCGATCTTTTGTCCTGTTGTCACTGTAATTTTTGTTGTCAGAAGGATAATTAGTAGTGTCTAAAAAGAAATATTTCTTAATACTCCTATGTCCTTGGTTATGGTGAGTTCGTCCTTTGATGCCCGGAAATGCTGTTTCAATTTGTTGAGGCACTGGCTCCAATCCGTTGGTGGATCTACCTGCAATAGATTCTTCGCTGCTCCTGAGATTTTTGTGTCGAAGATGACTTCGAACACCTGCTTCTTGTCATTTTCCAGTTGGTAGTTAGCGAGGACCTTCGTGACTGACGCTGCGAACGAGGGCAACGTCCCTGGTTCTCCTTGGAATGCCGTTAGGAATCTAATTTCCTTCTCGATTTTAGCCCTTACACTTGTTGTTTGGCTCTGGTTTGCCATCAGCTGTGTGTGTACAGCGAGGCACTGCTCTACATTATTTAAACTCATGTTTGCGGCTCTCCGTTCGTCGAACGTGATATTTCGTTTTCGGTTAATTTCGATTTATTCACGCAGAACACACAGTTTTGAGAATGTTTAATTGAACGACACTTTGGATTACCTAACACTTTTTAAAGATTTTCTAACTTTGATCGTTCTTAATTGAACGTCGTTTTGGATTTATTTAGGGTCCCGCACACGGTTTTCAACACAGCTTTCACTTTTTTCTTTTTTGAAATAGTTCACTTGTGATTACGCGTTCAATTTTTATTTTTCTTATTCGAACTTTAACATTTTTGTTCACTTTCCTTTGCCGGAATGTTTACTTTCTTACTCGGAAATTAGGTTCTTTTCTTTCGAATTGAATGACTTAGGTCAACCGCAAAATTCACTTGTTCGTTATTATTTCACGTATTCGAAAATTACCGACTGCGCCAATTACGGTTTCGTGCCGCGGTTTGTCAAAAAAAAACTTAAACGTTTTCTTTATTTTTCAATTTTTCTTTTTATTTTATTTATTAACTTATTTCTATTTTACATCTTTTTATTTAGTTATATTAATTAATTATTAGCTAAGGAGAAGCTAAGAAGAAGAAGGCTGCACTTCTCAGTAGCTTGGTGAGTTAAAGACTGACTGAATGTGTCCAAGCTTGGTTTGAATTGTGGTTCCAATTCAGTACAAAAATAGATTGGGTTAGCAATTTCTTATCTCATTTGGGTATGATATATTCTTATTGATGTGTGGAAGGGAAAGGGTGTGCATCCGATAAGGATTGGATTGTGCTAAGTATGCACAAGTATGCACAAGTAATGTGCCGTTGGGTGGTCTCCATTTTTAAAGGAATAATGTGCCGTTAGGCAAGGGAAATGTGGGAGGTGCTCGGGGTAATGGTTTGGGTGACGTCTCAGACGTAACTGTACAATGGACCGTTACCGAGTCTGAGTGCTCTGCGATTTGGATTTCCTTTTTTTCAAAAAAAAAAAAATAAAAATTATATATAAGTCACAGTTCAGTTACTACGTTTATATGCATAATTGAACCCAGATTCGATCCGACTTGAACTAAACAAAAATTCAATATCTTTAACTTAGTCGGTCCTTTTTTGCGAACATCGAAGGCCTATGTTTTGATTCTAACATCGATTAGCTGATATTTTAATACGTATCATCGATTCTATACTCTCAACATCGATGTTTTCTGAATATCGGTAGATATCGAACATCCCTAAAATGAAAACACTTATCAATGGTATAAAACTTACTGGCATTACATTGGTAGTGTCAATAAAACTAATTGTTCTTGCGAATTGTATGATTCTTGTATTGCCGAGCTTGTGGCTTAGTCATCTTGAGATTTATTTTCATAATTAGTTCTCCACTCAACATTTAATTAACACAAAATAAAACCCAAAGAAGAAGATAAAGAACTCATCAAAAAGCCACTTAATTTCCTAAGATTAAAATCAAAACTTAATACATATATTTTGTAATCCCGACAAAGAAGCACCTTCTCAAAGGAGCAACATAAAATGTCTAACATAAGACCTTTATTTCATATCAATTAAAAAAAGTCCTGTCAACATTCACCATCAACAATTGCTACTACACCACAAAATGAAATGAGGAAATTAAAATATCTCTTCCTCATCTATTTATATCTATACGATATACCAAAGATTAAAAAAAGGAACTAAGCTAAGAACTTAGGCATTAGAGTAATTAAAATGAACTCCATTCTCGTCCCTTCTCCGTCCTTCCGTCCATTCGTCCATTTGCAGTATTCTTTCGCAGGACAAAAATGATATTCCCGCCGCTATGTAAAACAATGTCCATTTTTATGAGTCCTCTCAACAGCAACAGCACTATCATCTGTCAGCACAAAGTAATTTCCTTGCATGTAATTTAATTCTCATGCAGATTTTCCCAGTTTGTTACTTCTTTTTTTTGTGCTTGCCCAGTTAAGTCCTTTGTCCTGAAGAGATGTTATAAAAAAGAAAAAAAAAATTGCAACTATAGTTGAAAAGCTCTTGATTACTGGTACTTATTTAGGGTCTTTTCTTCTAAGTAGATATTTCTATTACCATGGGATACAATCATGAAGCATACAATAACAACAAGAAAATGTCAGGTACATTAAAATGAATGCAAATAAATTAACACGGTATGAACATTATTTTAAATTGAAAAGCAACGATGCAAGGATGGTTGCAGTTGCAAGGTAAAAGGCTAAGTTAAAAGTGGGTTTGACGGCTCACACAACATTAGGCACCAAAATGGCACCATCGCGATCCACAGTGTTTCGAGCCAATGCAAAAGTTGATAATAATAAGCATCGATTTGATTTATAGTTTAAATTATGTGTTATTATAGAAACTAGGTTATGTTTGCATAAAATTGAAATATAAACACTTATTTTTAAGTAAGAACTAAAAAAAAGTGTACAAATGATTATAACATATTAAATAAAAGGACATTGAAGTTGTATATTAATTATTTTTCAAATACTCCGTTATGTCTTCGTCTATTGTTTTTGGTTGAATGATTCTCAAATTATAACGAATAATTGATATTAATCAATTTAGATTAGATCCTTTAATTTTAAAAGCGTCATATTCATTAAGCCAGTATTCGTATTGACTCTGGACGACTTTCTGGTATGTTGTTCCCTTAAATTCGTCGAATCATTATGTCTACCTTCTAAGGCATCTTCGGATAATTGGCCAATAGGCAAAGAAAATGAATCGATTACATATGCGCTATGTAGGTATATATGGATATACATTGGCATGTACGAATTTTAGTATAAAAGCTTTGTTTGGAACTGTGTATTTCTGATGGACCTGCATATTCTCTGTTGTTTAAGAAGCTTAGAACATATTGATAAAACCCAAAAACTGTATTCAAATATAAGGACGGGAATACCCTATTCTTTTTCCTGTCCCCTCATAAGTGGGTGTGACAAAAGTCTAAGTATGGTTGAATTGTTAAGAACGCTCTACATATTTTGTTAACATTTAAAGGATTAATTCGAAAAAATTAAGATTTTGTAAAAAAAAAAACGCTCCCTGGCTCAAACTTTGGTTTTTCAAAAAAATTGTTTTATTTAATTGTAGGCGGATTTGAAAAATATTTAAACATATAAGTATAAAGGCCGCCTAGAGAGTCCATATTAGAAGTTTCAGTTTCCTGAGTCAAAATTAATATACCCTTAGAATAGGGTATAAAAAGACAGAATATTTTTTTCTTAATACGCGTTCTGTCCTATTAGAATTAGATGGACCTTAAATAATTGAAAATATTAAACGAAAATATATTTACTATTTTTTTTTATATCTGCTGAATTTAATAACAACAGGGGCATCATGATGTAACTCATATTCATCTTAAATAAACTTTCAAACAAAACAAGCGCTGCTTATGAGTTGCTGACCAGCTGCAAAAAAAAATGTCTCACTAATAGGCAAAAAAAGACAGACCAAACTATGTCAACATCAAACTTAGACTTAAGGCAAGAAATATAAATAAATTATCAATATGATGTGAAACAATTTTTTTTCTATCAAGTTTGAATAATTTTTTGAGGTTGACCAAAACAAAAATGGATTTTTATAAAATACTTTATTTTTTACCTACAACTTGAACAACTAGAACCAATTAAAGCGCATAATTTATTTCTCAAAAAAAACATGATATAATGTGAAATAAATTCTCTCCAAACATTGCCATTAATCCGTTAAGATTTTTGTTATTCTCCCTTTTGCTCATTTTCTAGCGAAGTTTATATAATATAAATTGACACTTCATGATTATGTTTCTGTAATAAAAATATGCATACATAGCTAAAAACGTAAATTGTTATATGTCGCTATGGAACAAAACACTCTACTGTCCCTAGTTGATCTAGAAATCAGACTGAAGAAAACCTAAATACTTTTTCTCGAAAGGCACCTAATTTTTCTTCAGAATCCGAGGAGTCCCTTATTTTATGTATTTTTCAACAAATTTCTTTCGGTTACACGATACTTGCATTTACACAGTATACGAGTATAGGTCAGCGCAGTATCTGTACGTGCCCGAAGTTGTCAGTCTGAATCCCTTGGCATGTTTCCTCAGAAGACAGTGTCCTAACCCGACAGCTGCTTAAATTAAGGATATCCCTGGACTTTGTGCAGTCAAAATGTGGCCATTATGCCTTGGAAACTCTATTCAAAATTGCCCACGTAGGCTAGCCCACCTCGGTTCTGCAACCTTTGTGATTTTCCTACCACTATCTCATTGCTATCTCCTCCCATTCTTGACAGGTGATCATGTGCATAATGCGCTAAGCGGTTTCCTAGGGTAATTCCACAAAGGATCCTCACTAGGGCGTCATTCATGAAGTTGATGTTTACTCCAAGGTTGATAAACTCGTCAGCTATATCCAAGTATCAGTATCAACAATAGCCGTGTTTCTTTGCACGCATATATAGGATTGGCATACAAAAACGACCATCGCCACTTAAGAATTCATCAAAAAAAAAAACTTGGCAGCACACATGCACCTATGACATGCACCGTGACACAGCTGTAAGTTGTAGTTAGAAATTTGTATTGAAAATCCTGAAATTGAAAATTATTTACTTCCGCCAATTGAAATTGATGCCAAGCATATTCTAAAATTATGAAAAACAATTTCACATTAACAGATTTGCTAAATTCAATTACATACCCTTAAACCAACGACCATACCACGTCGAATTAATCGGTTCTCGTATATGGAAAAGATTCGGGTTTTGGAGAGACAATAGCCGTGTTTCTTTGCACGCGGATATAGGGATAATTTGAAATTTGCATGAAAAATACAACAACAACTTATCCTATATACGCTAACTTTAGCGGGGATAGTTATTGCCGCTAAGTCCTTTAGCGGGGATAAACAGTGCTTCCAAAATCCATTTTCTTCGTTTCTGATGAATCCTTCCGATGAATTTTTCAGGAAATGTCAAAGTTTGACAACCCACCATCGTGATTTTATTATTATTATTTTTCCAACTTCATTTTAAGGGTAATTGAATTTAGCAAATCTGTTTATGTGAAATTGTTTTTCATAATTTTAGAATATGCTTGGCATCAATTTCAATAGGCGGAAGTAAATATTTTTCAATTTCAGGATTTTCAATACAAATTTCATAACTACAATTTACAGCTGTGTCACGGTGCATGTCATAGGTGCATGTGTGCTGCCTAGTTTTTTTTGATGAATTCTTAAGCGACGATAGTCGTTTTCTGATGCCATCCCTATATCCGCGTGCAAAGAAACACGGCTACTGTCTCCGGTTGTTCCGAGCGCCTGAATCCAATTATATAAAATACTATCCCAACAAGGTCCTATACGATGGGGCTCAGTTGAATAGGATTGACAATTTCCTCATTAAGGTGACTCGAAGGCACGTTGCAAGGGCGATGGCCAGCGACAATAGTCTGATCTTTGGGGCTTACTACTCCGATGAAATGTACATAGAGAGTACGCTCCGGTCAGGCTCTATTCCGCCGGAGGCATTTATCCATATTGATGCAAAAGGGCTGGTACAGACGAGGGATGGTATCCCGGTATTATACCACCGCTTCCGCAGCGCGAGAGATAAGCGGCTCATCCGCGGCGATTGACGCTGTAAGGCTTCAGTTAGCTCAGGGTAGCGCGTGTGCACGTTGACGACTGCCAGGCGCTCGGAAAGCAATTGGGATTTTGACCACTTGTTGCACAAGGCAACGAGTGCTCAGAATCCTAATTATACTCGTAGTTAGCATATGTTAGGTAGTTTAAGTAAGTAGAATAGGTAGTTAGTAGTTTGTTTTATATAAAAAATATAAAATCTTATTATTGATACCGAGTTTTAATTGATTTTCTCGATGAATACATATTTAAGATTAGTTCGTAAATAGTTTTTAGGCCGAAAGGCAATAATTATAAGATATAGTTAAGTTTAGGGCGTCCGCATAAGGAGCAATAAATAAGAATGAGTTTCCTATTAATTTTAAGTTAGATTTAATCATTTTTGTCTAGTACGTAAGTTGATATCCAGTAACAATTAAAAAATGAATTTAAAAGTAAAAAAAAAAAAGTAATCGGTTCTCGTCAGATCACCGCAATTAAACGACGTTGGGCGCGGTTAGTACGTAGATGGGGGACCGTTGGAGAACAACCGCGTGTCGTTGGCCAGTCTCATCTGCAAAGTTGCGGTAGATAATTATACGTGACATCACAATGGACCTAAATTGGTCTAAGTGTGTCGGCTTCTGCCGACAGCCACCTAAACCTAACCTAACCTAACCATTACCCTTATAATGAGGTTTGAAAAATAATAATAATAAAATCACGAATAAAATATTCGGCGGAATGTGTCAGTGGTCGGCGGGATGTCAAACTTTGACTTTTCCTGAAAAATTCATCGCAAAAATTCATCAGAAACGAAGAAAATGGATTTTGGAAGCACTGTTTATCCCCGCTAAAGGACTTAGCAGCGATAACTATCCCCGATAAAGTTAGCGCATATAGGATAAGTTGTTGTTGTATTTTACATGAAAATTTCAAATTATCCCTATATCCGCGTGCAAAAAAAACACGGCTAATGACGTTTTGTCCTAGGCGGTGGACAGATGTTTGTTTGTTTGTTTACTGATAGCATGTACTTTGTCTTTTCCTCATTCAGTTCAAGGCCAACCAGTTTGGCCTGTTCATCACTCGCCGTGAAACCGTCTTCCAATGCACGCTGAGAACGGTCGATGATGTTGATATCGTCTGCATTACCCAGTAGCTCGACGGATCTGTTTGAGATAATGCCTTCCGTCTTCATATGGAGTTGATGGTCCAGTCATTGGGCATACTTTCTTCCATCCAAACTTGGTTGGTGATTTGTTGCATGTGCTCTACCAAAATATCACCTTCGTATTTCAATAGCTCCGCTTGTAAGCCATCATATCCGGCCAAAGATTCTTTATAGCTAAACCAACCTCTTCTATACTGGGCGGTGAACTCGGTTTTTTAATTGACAGGGCGTGGGTTCGGTTCATGCCCTATCACTCTCTCTACATGAAGCTTATTTAGCAGCTCTTGGAATTGCTGCCAGAAAATATCGTTGTTTCTAAGAGCCTGCGTTCCGGTTTTAAATTAAGCAGCAGCTTGGCTTTCTTGTAAAATCTTTGGATGTCGGGTTGATCGCGAGATGTTGATTTCCTGAGAGACTGTGTTTCGCTCTACTTTATTCGCAGGATCTTCTTCTCCTCCCATGTCCTGGCTCGATTCTCTTCCACCTGCCTCAAGGGTGACTGTTAACCAATGGTGGTCTCGGTTACCTTCCTGATGATGGTGTGATATAAGTTGCACATATTTTTTCGCTTGCCGGTTATGAGTGTTCAGATGAGTGTCTCTCGCGCAGCCGATCTCTTAAGACTGAAATCTAAGTCGTCCAATAATGATTTTTCTTTTGGGCAGTTTGCAGCTTCGCGTTTCCCACCTTTCTTCCACCTTCTTCACGTTCTTGCAAAAAATCACCTTTTTATGACTTTCCTTTAATGTTGGAAAATCATGAGTAGAAATTGATTTCTACAACCAAAACCAAACAGAAAACACATGTACGAACATTCTTTTGAGCCTATTAACGGTATCGCATTCACACCTATAACAATACTATTTTCCCACTCGATCTGAAATTCGTTTGTCTTATCCAGGACAATAGGTGCGTTCAATGTGCTAGGCAACTACGAGCCCCTATCCCTACTAGTTAACCCTCTGTGATTCGACGAATACCTCACCTGAATATCAGTTGTTCACTGAATATTTCCCCTTCTGCAAATTAAAGAAATCAACAAAAGTTCGTCGGGGATTTCAAAAACAACTGATTAATTTTGCTTCCGATTTTGTACTGTTCTAAAGTCTCCTGCACACGGGCGTCTCGTCGTCATTGACACGCGTTAGATGCAATGTACGGAAGGCATACTTTTCTTATGTTCGCCTTAACGTACCACGTTTATCAATATCTTCTATTCAAAGAGACGTACAGTTTTTGACGATTCCAAACGCCACAATTGAGAAAGTTCTTATAGCAGTTTATGCTCTTGAATATTTGTCAGACAAGAGGTGGGCATTATTCAGTGCTGTGGGACTCGAACCTCGAACCCCTCGCTTAGCAGTCCAATGCACCAACCACCAATCCAATGCTCCCACACCAAATATAAATCACATCTTTCTTTCTATCTAAGAATTTATTATGTTGGCAAAGTTGACAACGAAGTTGTGGACGGTAGTGGCAGTGGGTAGGTGTATAAGAACGTGGATATAGCATGCACGCCCATGTCAGCTTATAATTCTTTCGTCTTCCTTTTGGTTCATTGCCATTAGGAACGTGTTTCACTTTCATGGTTGTCTTAAGAGGATATATCATCGAACATCAATAAACAATGCTTATAGTATTGTGTGCCTGCCATAGTTGTTTCTTTCCTTTTCGTGATTCACAGATTCTTTCTACCGGTCTTCTGAATTCTAAATAGGTAAACCAATAAGCTGGTAAAAAGAAAGCAAAATGAACTTGTGCTGGTTTTGACACATGCATGCCACCTGAAGATAAATATAAACGAAGGGAAACGAGGGAAGAGAGAACATAAGTTACTTCTATGGGTGTGTGTTTTTGATTTCTATTGCTAATTCTGGTTAGAATTGGAGAAAATCTATATAACTTTGGATCATATAGTTTGATTTTCCTCTGCAATTCTCTATATTTTCCAATCAGTGTTTATGGACTCGTTTGAATTGAAGAAAAAGCTATAGTAGTGCGTTTTCGCGTAGGATTCGAATAGCATATCATTGTTCGTTTGTGTAGTTCCCAGAAAGTTTAAATTCTTAGACACCTAACTATACTACCTATAAAACTTTTGTGATTCATTTCGATTATTTTTTTTAATACAAATAGGAAATTAAAACTTAGGTATGATGTACGGTTCATTGTGCTTTCAACTTGTGTTCAGTGCGAGTACTAAATTGAGTTGTTTTTCGATTCCTTTAATTGAAAACAGAGTTGAAACATGCATTCCCCCCCCCCCCCCCCCCCCCCCATGCAATAAATTCTGGTTTTTGTGTAGGTTTTGTAAGATTTTCTTGTTGTTGTGAATGTTAAGCAATATTTTTTTGTTTCGAAAAACTTAGATTTTGTTTAACAAAAGAATAAATCTTGCTTTTTCCAATTTCTTTGATAGTTTTGTTATTCAATATTCAATTTCTGAAATCAACATTCCAAACAGCAAAAAATCTCCCAGTAGAAAGGGATATTTTCAATATTTTCAAAAGCTTGTGAAAGAGATAATTGCAGCATTTCTTAAAAATTATGAAGGAATTTCGCACAACAAGATTAACCCACACTTACGAGTTTAGTTTTTAAAATCACATTGAAGATTTTCACAAGATTTCTTGTGATTGAATCATCGGTATAATTTCAATTTCAATTTTACTTAAATTCGGTGTACAAGTAAGACTTAGTCCTTTTATCTGCCCGGCACATCACGCTCAGCCCGAATGGGTAGTGGATGTAAAAAAAGACCCAAAACTTGTCGATTAAAACGTTCACCAAAATATAAAAAAGTTATATCAATTATTCACATTAATTTTGATATTTTCTTTTTTTATTTTTTTTATTATTATTTATAAATATATTACAAAATCGTTTGGTTTTTCAATGCCAAAGACTTCACTGCGCTTTGAATTTTCGAAATGTACTTATTTCACAATTCGTCTATATTTAGCGTGTTGGTAATGTCGGAATAATCGCGTAATACAGTAATATTATTTATCCGATCCTGCAGCGTTGTTGTTCTTAAATAAGTAATTAGTTGACGGAGATCAGACAATGTTCGTTCATTCCAACAGCATCCTGGAACCGTGAAAATTCTTGAAAAATTACTATGCTCCATTCGTATTTTTGCAAAAACGTTACAACTTCCCTCAAGTTTTTTGCCTGCCTATTATCAGATGAAAACAGATAACAGCCGTGTTTCTTTACATGCGGATATAGGCATGGCATTAAAAAACTACCATCGCCGCTTAAGAATTCATCAAAAAACTTGGCAGCACACATGCACCTATGACATGCACCGTGACACAGCTGTAAGTTGTAGTTAAGAAATTTGTATTGAAAATCCTGAAATTGAAAATTATTTACTTCCGCCAATTGAAATTGATGCCAAGCATATTCTAAAATTATGAAAAACAATTTCACATTAACAGATTTGCTTAATTCAATTACCTTTATAATGAAGTTTGAAAAATAGCAATAATAAATTCACGAATAAACTATTCGACGGGATGTGTCACTGGACGGCGGGATGTCAAACTTTGACTTTCCTGAAAAATTCATCAGAAACGAAGAAAATGGATTTTGGAAGCACTGTTTATCCCCGCTAAAGGACTTAGCAGCGATTGCTATCCCCATTAAAGTTAGCGTATATAGGATAATTTGTTGTTGTATTTTACATGCAAATTTCAAATTATCCCTATATTCGCGTGCAAAGAAACACTTCTAATAGCAGCAGTGAAAACTATTGCATAAAATTAGAATTTCTGATGAAATTGGTCATTTTATCTTGAACATTATATTTATTTATTTTTTAAACCTGAACGTGTGTAAGCTTTCTTGGAAGTACTGCATATCTGGAGTAGGTTTTACCGCATCGAGAAATCTCGACTGGTGCTACCCACTATACCTTCCGGTCCTGCATTTGTATATAATTAATTATATAATAAATATAAATACTACGATATAATTTTTTACTAAAATTTCTTAATAATATTTTAAAGATAAAGGGACGATATAAGATATAAGAAGCCTGCTTTATCCTTTCATAAGTCATTTATTTTGTGTTCCAGTGTTCCAGTTTTTGTTAAACATAAATATATGTACTTTAATTATTCCTTTCATTCCTTACAATTTGCCTTCTTATTAAAGTTAGCACTTCTTTATTTAACAATATTTTTAAATATTTTGAGCTACAAATTTAATGCTAATAGTAACACTTATTTAAAATAAAATATGGTGGTTAACAATTGAATTAATGTAAGGTAGAATAAAAGTTTTTTTTAGCATAATTTTAGTTTTTAAAGTCCTTGGACTCAATTGCTGCCTGCTGAATATCTGCCTTCCAGTTTTATTTAGGCCTGGACATTCACACAAAATGTGCTCAGTTCGTCTTGTTCAAGACATGGCCGGCACTCTGGAGAGTCGACTCTTTTTATTTTGTTAAGGTGGTATCGCAAACCGTGGTGACCAGTATGGTAACCTACTAAGTTTTTATACCCTATTCTAAGGGTATATTAATTTTGACGCATAGTTTGTAACATACCTTAATATTGCCCGTAGACCCCTAAAAGTTACTATATTTATGATCAGCATCGATAGTAATGTCGATCTAGCCATGTCCGTCCGTCCGTCCGTCTGTCGGCAAAAATTAGGCCTTTAAACTGGACCTAGAGAGCTGAAATTTTAATCATATACTCTCTAGGGTCCCGAAATAATCAAGTTTACGAATTTTTGAAATCCGCCCATGACACGCCCACAAACTCAAAAAAAAAAAAAAAATTTGGAAAAAATCGAATTTTGAGCTAGAAAGCTGAAATTTTTTATATATGATCTATGACTCCTAAAACTGCTCGGGATAAAAAAATTTCAAAATCCACCCACTGACACGCCCACAAATAAATAAAATAATTTTTTTATACCCTATTCTAAGGGTATATTAATTTTTGAAAATCCAAAGTTTGAGCTAGGGAGCTGAAATTTATAATATATACTCTCTATGGGCCCTTTATGCTCATGTGTAAATATTTTCAAAATCCGCCCACTGACACGCCCACAATTATTTTTTTTTTTTTTTTTGAAAATTCAAAGTTTGAGCTAGGGAGCTGAAATTTATAATATATACTCTCTAGGGGCCCTTTATTCTCATGTGTTAATTTTTTTTAAATCCGCCTACGGACACGCCCACAATTAAATAAAACAATTTTATTGAAACACCCAAGTTTGAGCTAGGGAGCGTTTTTTTTTTTGATAAAATCCTTTAAATGTTATATAACAAAATATGTAGAGCGTTCTTAACAATTCAACCATACTTAGACTTTTGTCACGCCCACTTATGAGGGATAAGAATATGAATAGGGTATCCAACAGTTCGCCCAAGCGGACTGTAGCCCGTCCCTATGTTTTGATATCATACCGACTCAAATTTAGACATTTATTGGCGTGCCGTTAAAGGGCTGAATGACGCGTTTGGCATGTCTAAGATCTGGGATGCTTTCCCATTAGGTGGTACATTTTAACTTTTTATAGCTACAATAGCTGCCGATCTAGGAGTGCAGCAGAAGGGTTCGGGAACTTTGAAAGGAGTTTCTCAGCCCTTTCTTGCTAATACTCCGGAACCCACCATTGTTTGATCTTGTTTTTTGAGCCGAATGGTTGAACGGTTTTTAAACAGTGCAAGACTGATTTGGAGTCAATTCTATGCGAGCTAATGTCATTTATAGCTGCTTGACTATCCTTGAATATATGGATGGTGGCATCTTTAATACCAGATGTATTGATTTGACTGGCGCATTCTTGAATGGCGTGGAGCTCTGCTTGAAATACGCTGGGACTTTTTCCAGTTTGGTCCAAAACCATCCGTATAGCAGTTTATTTCTTTGTCGCTAATGGAACTTTAAGATGTTTCTCCATGTTGAGACTAGCTGTCATCAGAACACTAACATTCTTTTATTCTCTTACAACTTCCATGTTCATGTATGTCCAGATTCCGTTTCCCGAGAATCTGCCTCGGTTTACTGATAGATTCCAAGTTGTACAGTACTTTTCGAGCCTGTTGATTTGCTTTCTTTTTGAGTTTAGCCTTAACGAAAGTAAAGAGTTATTGCTTTTATAAAATTCACGATTACAATTAATTTTTTACTAACAGAGAGTTCCATAATTTGGTTGTATAAACAATAAAGTGGCGTGAAGAATTCAAGTAGTTGAACGAGGGTGTTTCAAGGTTCTGTTTTGAATGCATTTACATACCAAGCATTTACCCAAGTAACAAGTTATGCTCACGCGATATGTATTGATTTCTTTGAAGTCCATAAATGTACAGTCAAAGTCGGTTATAACGACTTTCAAGGGACTTTCAAGGGACTGACGAATTTGGTCGTTATAAGCGATAGGTCGCTATAACCGATATCAAGCGATGTATATACATACTTACTTTTTTCCCCTAATTTTTCTTTGATTTTGAGCCATTAAATAATAAGAATACACATTTACAAATACATATACATTTACTGTTTATTACAAAAAGTGGAAATATCTAATTGCTTAGTGCAGATTTTTCTACAACCACTTGTCACACTGAAAAATTTGCACTGATTAAAACTTCCCCAACGTAGAACAAACTCAATAAACGCAAAAGCAAAAAAATAACGTCTACAAACGGTAACTGTAACATATCCCAGATTCTAAGAACTTAGATACATCGCATCTACAGAGAATCAGGTTATCGTTCTAAAAAAAAAAAATCAGTTGCGAAAACAGCTGCGTCGATTTTAGTCGTTATAACCGATATTAAATTTAAAAAAAGTTTAAAATCGGTCGTTGTAAGCGATATGTCGTTATAAGCGATGTCGTTATAAGCGATATGTCGTTATAAGCGATGTCGTTATAAGCGATTGCCGTTCAATGAAATTACAATGGCGCTGATTCGGGACCTAAGAATTTGGTTGTTGTAACCGATACGTCGTTATAACCGATGTCGTTATAAGGGATTTTGACTGTATCTTATCATGTCATTGAATGCTACAAGAAGCTTATGCTGTGAATGCGAATCGTATTTACAAGAAGCCTCATTCGCGTACTCTATAAGAGGAACTAGCCTCAATTTTGTATTTGTAGGAGTCATATCAGATATTAGCCTAAGCTTACGTAATTCAGCGTAGATTCTTCCGATGTTATATTTAATTTGACTTTCAGCCGAAAGGGAAGTGTGGTCCCTAAAACCAAGACTGGTCAAAGTGTACACAAACCTAAGCTCCACGTGGGAGAGATAAACTGGTGGTAAAAGCAAGGTATAAGATCATATCCAACGTACTGTCTGAGCGTCTGAAGCCGTTCTGCAACACACTTATTGGCACGTACCCGTGTAACTTCCGGCCCGGCATATAGACAAAAGACCAAATCTTTACACTAAGGCAAATACTGGAAAAGACCAATGAATTTCAAGTCGTGACCCACCACTTTTTTATCGACTTTAAACTCGCATATGATAGCATTCATCGTCAGTTTGGAAGCAGCTCTTCCGAATTATTCCAAACTTTTGAGATTTCGGCAAGGAGATGCGCTATCATGTGACTTCTTTAATCTTGTTCTTTAGAAAAAAGTGCGAAGGGCAGGTGTCAACACGAAAGGCACTATCTTCAATATATCCGTCCAGCTACTATGGTATGCGGACCATACCGACATCATCGGCCGTTCCCAGTGTGCTGTGTTAGAGGTTTTCACGTCGATTGAAGAACAGGCGAAATGGGTTGGTGTTGTAGTTAATAAGGGGAAGACCAAGAATATGCTATCAACAAACAAACATCTGTCCACCGCCCAGGACAAAACGTCACTGTTGATAGCAACAACTTCGAAGTAGTTAAAGAGTATATATCAACTCCACGAATGACACCTTAGTGGAGATCCGGCGGAGAATTACGTTAGGTCGCTGCTACTTCGGTAGCGAAACAATTGGGTTCAAAACTCCTCACCCGAAGGACAAAACACATGCTCTATCGAACCTTAATCCTGACAGTCATGCTTTATTGTGACGAGTGCTGGACGATAAGTAGAAAAGGGGAGCTAATAATTGGTTCTTTTGAAAGAAAAATACTCCATCGGATATTTGGTCCTGTGTGCGAGGAGGGCGAATGGAGTAGAAGATACAACCGCGAACTCTGTCAGCTCTATCAAAATGTGAATGTAGTCCTAAAAGCTAATTCACTTCGACTACATTGGCTAGACCACATTGAGCGAATGGAAGATAATGGAAATCTGCAGTGTCTCAGGTAGAGGCTCTTTACTTATCGGGAGCCCGTTAAGTAAAAAGTAAATCGTAAAATCAATAGTCTTTTCCCATTGAGTAGTAATAAAAACTGTTGATGTCAATTATTTACTCGTTTGTTTCTTATATATTAGCTTTCTCCATTTTGTCATAAAAATAAAAGAATCCCAGATATTTATAAAATGGCGATGTCGCGTTAGATTCGCCGTTGACATCGAAACGACCCCAATGAATAATAAAATACTTCATTATTTGAAGGGTTTTAAAAACACGTCTTTTCCATGAGACCTCATTCTTATTCGCATTAGGGGATATATATAAAAAAGTGATTGACTCCTGAAATGGTATAACCTATTGGATTTGAAATGTCGATTGTAGTTGTATAAAGGAGGTACCCTATGGCTTCTTCTGAAATATCTTAGCATATAATATGCACCAAGAGAACGAACACGTACCTTTTGCAACCCCAAATTCGTCTTGTACACATCTAACATCGATATGCGTCCCTTTGGTATGTAAACTTCTGAATAGATGTAGGTAAAATGTCGTGTTAATTGAAGTTTCTCCCTTAAGCAATCCTGCGGATTGTAAACTGACTGTATATGTACATATTTATATGCCTTTAAATGTTTGCTTTGCCACATCTATTGATATGTCTGTATTTCTTTAAATAATATACATACTCGTAGAAGACATATTTATGGTTTGAACTAATGTATGTATGTACCCTTAACAAATAAAAATGTTGTTTTATTGAAATAATGACATGAAATTTGTACAGCTTTAAGAGTTGCTTTAAGTTTTGCGGATATTTTGGGTTATTTTTTGAAAGTTTCACGATTTTAATTTTGTAGGCCTAAAAATTCCAGGATCACACACATGTAATAGCACCAGCATTTGATTGGGGTCAGAGGAGAAGTTATTCGAAAAAAACCTGCCGATGTTTTGGAGTCGAACCGGCGGACGCTGAAGGGTTCCCAGTAGGTATGTAGTAAAGTGGGAAGGGGGTTGGGGTCGAAATTCTGCCGAGGTCAAAATTCTTTTTTCAAAATTCTGCTTTCAAAATTCTGTTTTACAAAATTCTGCTTTCTAAATTCTGCTTTTCAGAATTCTTTTTTTTTCAAAATTCTTCAAAAAAAAGGTTTGGAAAATGTTTAAAAGCGCGCGCTTTTTAACATTTTCCAAACCTTGTTTTACTATTTGCAGAATTTTGTAAAACATTCCACCACTCACTTGTTATAGAAGAAGAGGTAAAAGTAGTTTTTTTATTGGTTTTAAGATTGCTCTCTCGGTTTAGACAAATATTCTGTTAGTATAGATTTGTGAGTGAACGTTTGCTTTGTTTAGTTTCTTTTTTTTGGTAATTTCAATTATGAAATAATTTGTTATTTTTGGCTGTTTTTTTTTTTGTGTTCCTGGTACCCACCTGTGTACGTTCTTTATAAGAAATATATTGTAGTTTGTTGACAAAGTTGAAAAATATTTGTTTTCTTTAAATTCGTAAATTGGAAAAAAACAGAACTAGCAGAATTTATTTGTTTAAAATATTGCCTGTCAGAATTTAAAAAAACAGAATTTTGAAAAGCAGAATTATGTAAGACAGAACAGAAAAAAAGCAAAATTTTTGTGTTAAAAGTCAGAATTTTGCAAAGCAGAATTTCGACCTGCTCCCGTGGGAAGGGTATGATCCCTCAAATCCGCATAACAAACCGTCTTAAGATTAAATAAAGAAGGAAAATGCATTTTTTTTTATACCCTATTCTAGGGGTATATTAATTTTGACGCATAGTTTGTAACATACCTTAATATTGCCCGTAGACCCCTAAAAGTCACTATATTTATGATCAGCATCGATAGTAATGTCTATCTAGCCATGTCCGTCCGTCCGTCCGTCCGTCGGCAAAAATTAGGCCTTTAAACTGGACCTAGAGAGCTGAAATTTTAACCATATACTCTCTAGGGTCCCGAAATAATCAAGTTTACGAATTTTTGAAATCCGCCCACAGACACGCCCACAAACTCAAAAAAACAAAATTTGGAAAAATCGAATTTTGAGCTAGGAAGCTGAAATTTTTTATATATGATCTATGACTCCTAAAACTGCTCGGGATATAAAATTTTCAAAATCCGCCCACTGCCACGCCCACAAAAAAATAAAACAATTTTATTGAAAAACCAAAATTTGAGCTAGGGAGCTGAAATTTTTAATATATACTCTCTAGGCGCCCTTTAAGCTCATGTATAAATATTTTCAAAATCCGCCCACTGACACGCCCACAAATAAATAAAACAATTTTTTTGAAAATCCAAAGTTTGAGCTAGGGAGCTGAAATTTATAATATATACTCTCTATGGGCCCTTTATGCTCATGTGTAAATATTTTCAAAATCCGCCCACTGGCACGCCCACAATTATTTTTTTTTTTTTTTTTTAAATTCAAAGTGAGCTAGGGAGCTGAAATTTATAATATATACTCTCTAGGGGCGCTTTATGCTCATGTGTTAATTTTTTTTAAATCCGCCTACTGACACGCCCACAATTAAATAAAACAATTTTATTGAAACACCCAAGTTTGAGCTAGGGAGCGTTTTTTGTGATAAAATCCTTTAAATGTTATATAACAAAATATGTAGAGCGTTCTTAACAATTCAACCATACTTAGACCTGTCACGCCCACTTATGAGGGATAGGAATAAGAATAGGGTATGCAACAGTTCGCCCAAGCGGACTGTAGCCCGTCCCTATGTTTTTTAATAATTTTGCAGTGGGCACCGTAATGGTAGGTGCGTTGGACTACGAAATGGTTCGATGTTGAAGTATACCTCCAGGAAAACGAACAAATGTCTGCAGAGCTAGGTTTAAGATAGGGTGTCCACTGTTCGTAGTATTTGACGGTGCAGGGAAATAAGTCCACGGGAACTAAGTTAAATGAGGGACTTAGTTCCCACATAGTGGGAAAAAACCACTTTCGCGAAGTGGACTTAGTTCCCATGTAAAGTGGGAAATAAATTCCCAAAACTCTGAGTGGTTTTAGTTCCCTTTTAATGTGAAGTAAATTCTCACTGTCGACTAAGAACAAAATAAAATTAAAGAGTCAAGTAGGTACTTTGCAATTTGTATTAACAAAAGAGAAATTAACTTTTAACTGAGACAGAGTAATATAGGTACCGTGACGTTGCACCTACTCCAAATCAAACAGTGACCCCAAACAGGGGGGTTGCAGGGGGGCAGGATGCCCCCCATATGCATTGCACTGTTTATGGGATAAGTTACGAAATCGCAAGTAGATTCCATAAACACTGTAATGCAACCCCCCTACTAGGGTTCACTGTTTGATTTGGAGTAGGTGCGAGGTACGGTTTTGAAACTTTGGCTTTATGTCACCATGATAAGCTTAAGATTTTGCTTAAAGAGTGTGATAACTAACTTCAATTTACAGTTTTTGTCTAATTCTAAATGTTGGATGTTAGTTCCCTCTTCTTATTTTTGAATGTGTACTAAGTTCCCATAAAAAAATAGACTTAGTTCCCACTTTACATGGGAACTAAGTCCACTTCGCGAAAGTGGTTTTATTTCCCACTATGTGGGAACTAAGTCCTTTAGTGGACTTAGTTCCCGTCGACTTATTTCCCTGCACCGTATTTGACAGATGAAAAAAACACAGTATCTCGTTATGAACGGCAGTTTTCGCTGTTTAGGAAGGAAACATATCAGAAGAAGAAGTTACCAATGATAGTTTCTATGGAGGTGCTAAAAATTTTCGGAAGGAATAAGGAATAGAGAAATAGAGGACGACAAGACGACATATAAAAGAAAGAAATAAAAATATCTAAAGGAAAAAAGAAAGTGGAAAAAGAGTGCATATCCTCTTTGAAAGCGATGCCCTGGAAACACTCGTTTAAATGCTAGTACATATTTCATTTCGAACTATGAAGCGATTTTGTATCCCATTTAGGCTGTGGTGTCGGTGAAAGTGAATTTCACTCGCGCGAAGTCGCTTGGTTCGGGGCGGTTTCACTGCACAGTTTTCAATCGCGCTGTTTTATCTATATTTCACATTTATTTGCTTGCGCCAAGTACGTATAACTTAGTAGTCGAGTATTTAAATGTAGTCCTTTATATATAAATCTTCTTTTCTTTTCTTTTGCCCTAAGCACTTGCATTAGCAGGAAGATATGTCCATAGTTTGAAACCCTTTAAATCAACGAGGTTATAAAATGAATTAGAAGGATCATAACTCGCCGGTCGGATCTCAAAAAGTCGGTGTCGCATTCCTTCATTACTGACACCAATGAACTACTGATTTTGAATTAGTGTTAATTAATTTAATAATAAACTTAGCTTTGAGCAAAGCTGGCAGTTTCCCTAGTTTTTATGTATTAGTCGGTTAACTCTAAAACATATCATATGAAGGTTGTAATCATAGTTTTTCTTTAATAATGCAGTCAAATAAGCCCAAAAATGGGGTCAACCTGTAAATGAGAGATACTAAGCTGGAAACTTGCATACACCTTCATATTGGCGTTCTAAAAGTTGTTAGGAAAGTCGCATAAAATCACGTGTCTGTAACGCAAGTTATTCAAGGTCAAAGGTCACAAAAATCGTTTTTCGCGATTATCTCGGTTTCTATAGCTCCAATGATGTTAACATCTAAGAAAAAATTGTAGAGTATAAAATTAATTTTATATCAATTTATTTAAAGTAGATTTTAAGCAGAAATAAAACGAGTTAATACATACAAGGTGGCGCAAAAGTAATCCTCCTATCAGAAAATGCTATAAATTTTGCGATTGGCCCCTAATGTCAGTTCTGTTTTGACATTTGTGTAGTAAACACATGCGAAATACACGTTAATAAACAATGTTACGCTACACTGCTCCAGAACGCGGAATATTGGTGACTATTTATTTTAGCAATAATCGGTCGGTGACTTTGGCACAACGTGAATTTCGTCGCAGATTTCCTACCCGTCCAACGCCTACTGGTGAAACACTGCGACGTTTAGCCGCTCGCCTCGAAGAGACTGGCACAACACGAGATGCTGCCAGGCGTGGCAGACCCCGGATTAGCCGTTCTGCAGAGAATATTGCTGCTGTAGCCGAAGATGTCATGGAAGCGCCGTCGACATCGACCAGACGACGTGCCACGCAAATGGGTATCAGTCGACGGTCTTTACAGCGAATTTTGGTACAAGATTTGAAGATGTTTCCGTACAAAGTCCAGACGGTGCATCAGCTGTTAGCTGCTGACCGCCAATCGCGTCTAACATACGCTCAAGCCATCCTTAATCACCACCAAGAGGAAGATGATTTTTCATCAAAAATAATCATGAGTGATGAGGCCCATTTCCATCTTAGCGGGTACGCAAATAAGCAAAATTTACGCTTCTGGGGCACTGAAAATCCGCGTGTAACCCACGAAGAGCCATTACAACCGCTCAAAGTCACTGTATGGTGTGCTGTTTTCGCTGGAGGAGTCATCGGACCTTTTTTCTTCGAAGACGTCGCGGGCCAAACGGTTACTGTGAATGGTGAGCGCTACAAAGCTATGATCAACGAGTTCTTTTTGCCGCAACTTGATGAATTGGGATTGGAAAACATGTGGTTCCAACCGATATGCTGAAGGATGCATTTCCCGGGCGCCTAATCTCCCGTTTTGGCGATTTGCACTGGCCAGCAAGATCGCCTGATTTGACCGCTCCAGACTTCTTTTTGTGGGGCTTTTTGAAGTCGCGGGTTTATGTCAACAAGCCTCAGACTCTTGCAGCTGTTAAAGACAATATCCGTCAACAATGTGAGGACCTATCGCCGGAAGTTTTGGCCAAAGTGATGGAAAATGCCATAAAAAGGGCTCAAATGACAATCAACTGTGGCGGCGGCCATTTACATGACATCATATTCTCGACTTGATGTAAAAAAAAATTAAAAGAACAAATAAAAATAATCCACAAGAAGAATCAAAGTTTTTCATTTTTTTTTAAATTACAGCCAAAAAACATCGGAAGGTTATTTTTTGCGCCACCTTGTATATCAATATTTTAATTTTTATCTATATTGAGCAGTTGTATATTTCTTTCAATTTAAATTGAAGTGAAGTGAAAATTTAAGAAATATTAATAATTTAAAGAATCAAAGTATTAATTTTCTTTCATCATCGTCATCTTCCGGGTGTTCGAAAATTTCTGTTTCACTGTCATCATTTTCGTTGTCCTGAATTGTTGTTTCCAGGCCTTGTAGAATTTCAGAGTCAAATGCACTCTCTTCCCATGGGTCGCTTTGCAATGAAAAAGCATTGAGGCAAGCTTGCCCATTACACTGGCCACAAGCTAAAGTACATTGCAACCCCGATTTTCTGCACCCACAGCGTGGACCATATCCATTCTTACAATTACAAAATATAGTTTTAAGTACTTCATCTGGAGCTGGTGGTAATATTGTTTTCATTGGCTCCAGGAATTCATATTGCAACACCCAACCCCATTGCTGGGATTCTAAATATGCCCTAACCATTTTTGAACTTGGTAATAGACACGGTTTATATGCTGATGGGCTGCTGCACTTGTCGGTGGAAGATTAGACAATTGGACAGATTAATGAAGCTTTGTAGATTTAACGAACTGAGTATATCGAAGATGATCGATATTGTCCTCGAAAAAACGATTCAGGAGAACGAAAATGATGACAGTGAAACAGAAATTTTCGAACACCCGGAAGATGACGATGATGAAGAAAATTAATACTTTGATTCTTTAAATTATTAATAGATATTTCTTAAATTTTCACTTCACTTCAATTTAAATTGAAAGAAATATACAACTGCTCAATATAGATAAAAATTAAAATATTGATATATGTATTTACTCGTTTTATTTCTGCTTAAAATCTACTTTAAATAAATTGATATAAAATTAATATATACAATAATACAAATATTTCACTTGATAAGTTTCAGAGTACAAAAACTAGCTAAGTATTATTAAATGAAAATGTATATGTAATGTACATATTATATATATATGTAAAATGTTATTAAATACAATGTACAGTGAACTCTCTCATAAGCGGACACTGACGGTACCAAGAAATTTGTCCGCTTATTAGAGGTGTCCGGTTATGAGAAAAAATATTTTATTGACAACCTTGAAAAAAGAAACAAAACATGCATTTATGGTATAAGATTTTATTTTAAAATGGAATGCATTTTTTGTGATAAACATTAATTGTAGGTAATAAAAAGGATAATAACAAATCATAAACAAGAACAAAGCCTTTAAAAATTTATTTTTTGCAATACTTGAAACTATGTAGGTACTTATGCTTCAAATTATGCATACACTTACAAACAAACCTACGTATTGCGCCACGAGAATTTCAGTCTGATAGTCGACAGACGGCCGCCGGCGCCGCAGCCTACTATGTTTACATTATTTACCGTTTTTTTTAAAAGTTTGCTGGGTATCAAGGGCAAAGCGCAAAGAAAAGGAAAAAAAAGTAAACAAAATAAAAGACAACGAAGTGTGTCAAATCCTCGGTGAAACCAGAAAGTCGTGTAACTCCACTTTTAAACGAAAATGAGATTTGAATGACATCTATTGGTTCAAACCCATATCTACAACTCGGCGAAATTTGAGCCCCTTAATAAGTTTAATTATTATATTATCGGAGATTCAGTTGGTAGCATATCTTCAAAATCAGTGCATTTGGTGAGTACACTAGCCGTGTTTCTTTGCACGCGGATATAGGGATAATTTGAAATTTGCATGTAAAATACAACAACAACTTATATAATAATATACTAAAATATAAATATAATATAATATAAATATTATACTAAATCTCCGAGGAAGTGCAAATTTTGTAAAGAATTTATATAATTATTTTGGTTGTCGGGGTGCGAGACTTTCCATTCTGGAGCACTCAGACTCAATACTGGTCCATTTTAAAGCCTTAATCTAATGATAAAAAAAATTATATATAGGTATATCTCAGTATTTTTTTTTTGTTTTTCTCCCTTTCGCGAATGTATAGGAACGTTGAATGATATCGCCATTTTAACGGGGTTTATATGATCTATCTTTTAAACCAACTGAGCGCGACCAACTGTATTCTCCTTGAAATAAGTTCTTTGACGTGAAAGCTTTCTCGGATCTTGGAGCTTCTTACCCGATCAAGCTTTGTTACTCTTCATCTCAGCAGATGTTTATTTGCTGTCGTACTTTTGTACCTTGTCCTGTACACCGTATGTGAACGACCGGCGCACAACTGCGGTGTAGAGCTTTCGTTTCAGCTTGGGTGAAATTTGTCGGTCACAGAAGATGGCTGAGTTTCCCCGCCAATTCTTACAGCCTACGCGTACCGTTATTAGTAGTGTTTTGCCTTTAGGCGTTCATTTCTGCTTGTGCTTAAGCAATATCAACACGTACAAGCTCCTTCTATTTGTTATTTGATCTTCCCTTTATGACAGAGGGAATCTCCAGTCGTGTCAACCGTCGGATTTGTATGCACGCTTGCGGGAGAATTTAAAAGAAATTAATGATTTCCCTTAAGTCCTCAGCCCATAAAACCCGTTGCATTCGTGCGTTGACAACAACTTCAGCGTTAACGCTTTAAACAGAATGGATAGTCCCATTAATTCCGTCGCAATCGTTCTTGGCAGCTTTTCCCCCTTCGGTCGCCTTTAACGACAAGTTCTGTTAATCGGGGTGCCCTGTAGTGATATTCTTATCCCGTCCCTGCACGCTTCTTTTTATATAAATAAACAAAAAAAACTTAAATCAGGTATTTATTTGGCAAGTTAATTTCTAAAGCTATTTCATTAAATAGCCACGTATTCTTGCAGTAATCCTTCCTGCTCCCATCCCATAATTCCGGTCGTTTTTCCACCATTCATTGGTAAAATCTTATTTTTCTTTGGCAGTCTTCGCATAATGGTTTAGAGCATTGAAGACAAATTGGCTTCGAACAGTGACAGCAACAATATTTTGATACTCTTGCTGGACAAATATACGAGTAGCATAGTTTCCTTCTACTTGCTGGAACTGATTGAGTTCTTGGTGGTGGAAGGGGGGGGGGGGGGGAGATCTTTACCCAAGATTCTACTGATCGTCATCCGTAGTTCTCTTGACAATAGTATTCAGACGTTTCCTCATGCGCATTTTCAGTGGGGGTGTATGTGCCACTTCATCAGGTGGTTCTTCATCTGAACCTTCGTCGGCTTGCAAGATTTCAGTTTCTGGTTGAAAACTCGGGTCATCACCTTCATCCTCAAAATCGCTGAGCTCGTGCTCGCTTTCTTCGTTTTACCACTGTTCTATTGGCTGGTGGTGACTTACAAAGGTTCCCGCCGACGTTCTTTTAGATCTATGAGACTCTTGATTGTTACTTGAGTGGGTCATCTAAGAAAAAAACAACAAACTGAACTTATCAAAATAATTTCACTGACATGTTGCTTAGGAGACACTGTGAATACATGGTTGTTTATCAGACACTAACCTTAATACTGATGTGTTGACTCTAAGACACTATCCTTCGCACAACAATGCATGCGCACGCCACGATCGCTCACTATACACTGACGTATGCTTGACAGGGTTTGTGACTTTACTGCAATTGCTGTAGATGTACTGCTTTTTTCGAAAAATAAATCTATTGCCTTTAAACAAAATCTACTGCACTTTTGGTCTTACGAAAAAAAATCATGCAATATGTAAATGTAATCCACAAAATATTTTTTTAATTCTATCACTGAATGCAGTCAGTCACATTTTTTCTGATGAAATCCACCGTATTGGCGTATTGACTTGAATTCTTGTCAGCCGTGCGAAACAAGTGAAAAGACACAATACGGGCTGACGCGTGTTAGTTCTCAGAGCAAACAAATAAGAGTGTACGTGTTTTTTAAAATATAAAGCTCAACTGTTTTTCAATTTAAAAATATTGAAGAAATGGGAAAACATACTTTAAAGTGTTTGGTCTGCGGTCGAGAGGAGAAACAAATTGACTAGAAAATGCCTTCGCAACCCATTGAAACGTTGAAATGCAGTGACAATCAGCCAAAAAGAAGGCCATTGTGAAAAACATTTTAAAAACCGAATCTGACTATAAAACTGTTGATTTCGGTGGTGAAAATGTGTTTTATTATTTTGCAGGCTAAAAAAAAACCGTCATAAACACAAGCCAAAATTATGTCAGAAACCTTGTGTTTCCTCCATATTAACAGGCCCTTCTCAGGAGTTTTTAGATGCGATAGAGAGCCTTGAGCAACGATTTATTTCTCGGTTTCCTAATTTGTACTTTTGTAACAATTTTGAATTGAAAATATATAATGAATATAAATGAATTTGATTAATTTTGCTGTAAAAATCAAAACAAAAAATTATTACGAGTATTATTATTATTATGGCTGATATGAATTTCTGTTTTGTTCTGTTTTTGTTATGTTTTAAAGAAAAAATAATGGTTGTTTCATTATTTTAAATTATTTATGTGTTTTTATTATGTTATGTCTTATTTATATTTTGAAAAACATAAAAATCTTCTGCGAAACAGTTAAATCTACTGCGTTATTTTTTCAAATCTACAGCGGAATTTTTTTCAAAAAGTCCCATCCCGCTTGACCATATGACAGGAAAATACTGAGAGCAAGAACACAAGTTTTTTGATTTTGTGGCATCTGTCAGACACCACGTCTGCCGCAGAGGGATACAAATCAACTTTTTCATCCATTGATTAGAAATCAAAACAAAACTAAATAGGTACAAATTCCTTAAAATTTGCTCCGAATTCGCTTTCTTTGCTAAATTTTAAACAGACGTCTCACGAACTCACTAAATTCGCGCGAGTAAAACCGTGGCACCCAAATTGCAACATAGAGAGAATGAGTGTAGGTAGTATTTCACAATTTAAGCGAACTCAAACGATTATAATTCGCTGTCACCGAAACCATAACCTAAGGGTTCTAGCTGGCACTCAAAAGTATCGTCCACTTAAAACAAAATCTTGTCATTACTATCTTAATTTGTCCCTCCATTATGCTGATAACCTTAATTTAAAGGAATTACCGAGGAAACCGTACCTACAAATGTGAATATCTTCTTCGAAATCCGTTTTCAGAAATGTCCTGAAATTAATATTATTCGTAGGTATCTTCAATGAACACAAATTTCTGCATTACACTTTTTAATAATGAATAGAATAACGTGTTTCCCTTAAAAATAATGTAGGTACGGCAAAACCTACAATAAGCTGTTACCAATCCTTCTAATTTCTCCGAGAAGTCAACGGAAAATAACACAGTAGGTAGGTATAGGTACCCATCTAAAAATAGTTCATTGAAAAAATAATACCGCCATCGAGAAAAACTGGAATCGATGATATTCATCGGTTGATTTATGACCCATTTGTTTGAATGTAAAAAGAAAATACGAACAGAATAATTTGCTTTTGTATTTACCAGTTTTATTTTTTATATTGAAAAGGTACGATGTGCATAGGGTCGAAAATAGTCCTCGATTAACTTGAACCAATTAGGTAACGAAGCTGTATTCCATCTTTTCATTTCTCAACTTTAATTCGACACACGCGTTGTTTTGCGATGAGTGTACAATAAAAAGTAAGCAGAAGTGTACCATATATGTATATGTATGTACGAATTTTGTATGGACTAATTTAGTTAATGGTTTCGATGGATGTAAGATATTTCTGGGAATTTCATTTAAATTAAATCATCGTTCATAGAAAAATGAATCACGAAATCAATCACAGATCATGACTTCTTGAAGCTATTCCTGACTTCACATTTGTATCTGCATAAATATTTTGTAAGACTTCATTTAGAGCCGATTTTATTCACTGCGAAGCCCTATTAAAATAGATATATTCATACTTACATACATGCATGTATGTATCTATAGCAATCCTGTGGATTTTCTGCTTTAACGTAAAAAAAAAACTATTTTTTGCTGAAAGTTTTAATCATTTCATGTTAAACTTTTTTCAAAAACCCTTTCAATCCAAATCTGAAATGCAGTTGTAATCTGTTTTTTTTTTTTATTTTTGTTTCTCATAAACACATTCACATGGACATGGACGATCATCATCATCATCAGGACACTCATTCGAAAGTTCCCGGTAATTGTATAGATATATATATATATGTATATATGTCATCTGGTAGGTATTCGTGGATACATATATCTATAGGCAAGTAGTTGGCTTTATAATAACCATCTCCTCGGATTCGAATAATATCCTGTCACCGGTGTTGTGTGTGTTTTTGGGGGGGACACATAGCTGCTTCTGCTGTACCCCACAAGCTTTTGGCAACCTTTTATTTGGTGTCTCTTATTTTCCCATCCGTTTTGTATATATTCAGGGTTTGGCTTAATGCCTGGCTAAATTTACAAACGTGCACACGGTCGGCTTGGCATCGAATGTCATTCTGTTGTTGTAATTATCTTTAGTTTTGTTGTTTGCTATATTTTTGCTAACCTTTCGTTTTTGTCTTTTGTTTTTCGATTACTTTTATTATCCTTTTTGGCTAATGAGTGCATTGTCATTGATTAGTTGTAGTGGGACTAAACGCAAGCAAAATTAAAATTTGAATACCTACGATTTTTCGTTATCTAACTGTGTGGCAGATGAAAATAACAACGAGATACAAAAGTGAGGTTTGACTTGACCATAATAAGTTGAAACAATCTTAAGAATGAACATACCTTTTTTATAAACATTACGTACAAATGCTTGAGTCTCAATGCCTGAATCACTTTGTTCATACATATTTTCTAACGAACATCAAAGAATTTTAAGAAAACGTCTTTTATACACCGACACACATTTGGATACGACATAAGACATTTGACTCATTTATTTGTGCCAAAAACATATCTGCACATACGAGTTGCTGGAAAAAGCTAGGTCATTGGCCTTCCATGGAATGTTTACGCCAAAACAATTTATTTTGTATTTATAAAAGTCTAGGGTGGTTGGGCATTTACTTTACAACACATAAAGTTTTTAATTTAGACGGGCAATATAGAGATGCAGTCTAATCTTAAACTGTAGAGTTTTAAGTGGCTTAACTGGATTAAGTGGATTGCAGACCTCCCATTTTGTGGCATCACAACTGGTCCGCCAGTGGGGTTCGCCGGATCGACTTCAATAAACATCGACCTAACTTATGACTAAAGCTGCCAACATACATATGAGTCCCCTAAGCGTTAATACATAGAATAAAAGCAATTCGCGGTGCAATTGGTGACAGGTGACAGGTTGAGCGGAAATTGCGCAAGTCAGGTTTCAGCACTGAGGGCACTATCTTCAACAGATACGTTCAACTAGTGGGACGATATCGACATCGTCGACCGATCTCTGCGTGCCGTGGTAGAGGTTTTCATGGCGATTGAAGAACAGACAAAGCTGGTTGCCATTGAAAGGCTATGTGGCGTAGTCTTGGGCGCTCAGTAGGAAAGGGGAGCTAATATTGTGTTCTTTTCCGTCGGATATTTGTTTCTGTGCGCGAGGAAGCCAATAGAGGAAAAGATACAAGCGCGAACTCAATTAGCTATACCAAGACGTGGATAAAATCAAAAACACGTCGACTACATTGGCTCGGCCACATCAAGCGAATGGGCAATAATGCTTCATCGAACTCCCAGGCCCCCTATTCCAGACGACCAGGCAGACCGAACCTCTGTTTTAAAGACCAAGCTATCGCGGATGTGCACGGGATCGCGGAAAATGGAAGGCTTCAGTGTTTCAAGCAGAGACCCTCCACGGCTCGTGAGCACGTTAAGTTAGTAAAGTATAAGAACAGACATCCTGACAGTTGACAAGTGCACCGTCAGATCGTGTAAATTAAACCTGCCTAGTGGGGCAAATGAATGATGCGTTCCTTGGAAGTATTTCGTTGAATACCTGAAATCATCTCCCGTGATTGTTTCTCTAAAGTCGTAGACAAAGGTCAATGAGAAATCCGTCGAGCCACTTATTGGAGATTGGATGTCGATTCTCGGGTATCAATTAGAGGTACTGTGTTCGTCTTGAATACTGTCAAGTATTTTAAGAGACTGTTTCTACTGCTGTATGTGAGTCGGAATCGCATGATTTTGAAACGGCAAAATGATTCTGTACTTGAATTGTTTCGAATTAAATTCTTTATAAAATGTCTCCTGAGATGAAATACCAAACGTTACTTAATCTGTAGGGGACTGTGGTCTTTAAATTCGTAAGTATATTTTTTTATATGTTGAAGGCAGCTGTGATACCTGGGTGATAAACGCACATAAATTGGTATGTTTAAGCTTTACTCTTTCAAAAGAACGAGTCTTATTTATAAATAAAACGCCATTTTTCTATTCAGGAGCTTGGAACCAAATAATATAAAAGTTTTCGTAACATCATTTAAGCGAGCAATTTTTAATATGTTTCCATTAAAACCTTTTTCAAAAATTGTCTCAACAAATTCCGTTGATATTTCAAACGCCACCCATAGACATCACCCAGAATAATAAAAAACAAAAAACATTCAACCATCTGTGTCGAAATCTCACCAAACCGCCAAGGGCATGACACTAATTACTCTTATTTCGAATCTCATTCGTCGTATCTTCGGATGATGCTGCAAAAATCTATACAATTGTTGTTTTAAAATCCAAATTAAAGATATCGTTTTTTATTGCATTTGAGAATTTTTGGTTCCGTTTTTTTATTATTCATTCTCATTTTATCGTCAAGCAGCTGTACAAGTATTCGCGGAATTCTCGGTGTCACGACAGGGCAAATACTGAATTACACATTTCTTGTTCACTTACGAATTTTATTTCTCATTTTAATTGAAAGTATCTCAGAGGCGGTGTGTATTTTTAGCCATCAAGTGACTGAATGAATGAATGAGAGACAGCAAGTGCGTAGCGTTTAATGCTGCGCCTTATGCGCTGGTGATTATGATGATGATGGCGATGCTACATGTTGCCGACAAAAATAAACAAAATCAGTGTTGCATCGACAAAATGATTGTGACAGATTGGGGATGGGATGCTTTTTGGCAAGTGCCAGACGCTTATGATCGATGATGTTAAATTTAGAAAATTCGTCATGTATTTACATATTCGCATTTGTATTATTTGGCCCGAGAATAGCTAGCAGAGGACTTTAATGCAGTTTGCTTGCAATTAAGAATCCGTGCTTCATTTAGTATTATAGCGCTTTGCTTGAAGTAATATTTCATCTGAATATGCCGTTACGGTGTCGTTCGACGATTTTCTAATAGCTAGATACATTTGTTTTCTGTGTATTTTCTTATTTTGCGAAGAATTTATTGCTTGGCATCCATTTTTTTTTATTTTATTTACCAAAATTGAAAAGATACACAAAACCTATTTTAATTGATGACACAAATATATTTTCGGCAGGTGTTTTCGTGTTGTTCGCCCGTCATCCATGAAAGTGACAGGTGGTAAAGTGTAATGAGCAAATGTTGGAGCCCTGTGTGTTTTAGGATTTTTGCGTATGTATGTTGTTCGTGCAAGAAAAGATAATCGGGACAGTGTGGTTATTAATAATAATTTGGCATTTGTGTATTGCGGTGCAGTTTATATTTATCTCATTTATGGCGTCGCCGCCGCCGGCCGGTCGTCGATGAAATATTTGAATGTTAATTTAGGATGGTCATTATTATTGCTCCCTAGTCTTATAACAGGCAATAAATATGTATGTGTGTATATATACATATATGTATATCAAATGTTTTGCGTGTTAGTTTCTTTATTTGATTACAGTAATGTCTCACTAATCCTTATCAATTATTGCAATGTGATATCCGGATTATCAAATTATTCGGACTAATGAGTATCTAGAGGACCAGAAAAAGAAACAGTTGGCTATTAAACGAAAAAACACAATAATATATTGCTGCCTAAAATTTTGAAAAAAAGACCAATATACGTATAAGGTCCCCGTTCGCGTACGTTATGTGTAAAAAAAATAAAAACTGTCAAATCTCCAAAATCGAGAGAGAATCCTCACATTTCAAAGAAAAGTACGTGAACGCTTTTGTGTAAAAAGATGAAAAACGTCGAAGTTTGGATTGAAAAGAAGCAACCGCTGTTTTTTTTTGCTGGCAAACTCATAGGATTTCATCATTTGACAGTTTTCATTTTTTTACCAGCTGAAATTCTGTGTGAAGAAAAATGAACGAAAGTACATTTTTCTTTCGTTCATCTTTTTACCGAAAGATCGAATCGATACTGGATTGGAATTCGTGGCAGGTTTTCGCTCTCTCCGAATTGAGGGGTTGAATTCAGTTTCACACATTTTCTATTAATTATGTATTAGGTATGTATAGCCTGGTGTTAGTGACGAACAAATGCTCAGTCAAATGAAGACAGCAAAGGTAAACAAAAAGGTGCTTACACACTCTCACTTGCTTACCTCGATCTTGCAATTCGCGTTTACATGCTGAATTTCAATCCAATCGCAGAAAATGTTGTAGTCGGATTGAGTGAATCCTGTTTCCATTCAATCTGCGTTTACATGAAATTAAATTTGAATTGAATCCGGATTGAATCTCTCATGTAAACTTTCTGTATAACTGTAATAATCTTAAATAAACATCTGAGCACGTGTTTAACCGGCAAGAACAAGAACCTTACGCATGCAAAAGGCGGGAAGCAGTAATGAACAATGAAAATGAGTACTGCGCGCGTTCATTCATGATTATGGACTTATTCAAATTTCCAGATGGCGAGTAGCGATTAACATATCCATAAAGAGTGCATAATGAGAACAAATTGTGATTCGGGTCAGCGAGATATTCGGATTAAAAATGATTCCGATAAGGAAACATTAAATGTGTTTTTTTTACTCAAGCGTATACCTATACGCTTATTCACATTTGAGTGTTCAATACAACAACCACTTAGCCTAAATACGTTCACATTAGCAGAGATAACTATGTTCTTTAGCGGATATGGGATCAGTGGTTCCAAACAACGTTTACTACGAATTCCGATAACTTTTGTTATCGAATGTCAAAACTTTGAGATTTCTCACCTACTGAACTGAAAGTTGCGCCTGAAATTTTATTTCTTACCAAATATTGAACCGCTGCCATTTCCAAACCACTTGTGCTATAGAGGTCAACTTTATACTTTAAAGTTGCAATTGTTTTGCCCTTCACTACACTGTGGTACAATTAGATTTTGAATCAGAGTACCTAGTATTTTTTAGTTTAATTTTCATTTTCAATATGTTCTAGTTTGACTGGAGAAAATGAAATGTCAAATGGCGGTCACCATCGTGCTGTCAAGTCACAGCCGAGCGTTCTTTTGTTACTCTTTTTATATAAGCCCATATACACTTGAGTAAAAAAACACACCTATGTGCTTTATCTTGGTCATGGCTATATCTTTATGTTTGAACGAACTCCTACCTATTTCTATGGGGATGAGGTTTTAAGGGATCATCAGTTCTGTTAACTTTTGATACCATAAAGTCCAAAACAAATGTGGAGAATATTTCTTGCAGATAAAATAGAACATACACATTTGAATAGGCGAGAATAAATGTAAATTATGCAGCTACTGCAGCTGCAGTTCTGCAAGTTGTCTCTTATTCTTAATCCACTGCATGAGAGAGCAGTCGACAATGTCACCACAGAGAAAAGAATCAAATTTAATTGTCTGTTTTCCTGTGTTTTTTCCTCTGGAATTTTTTCTGTTTTTTTTTTCGTTAAAATGAAAATACTTTTTTTTCCTTTCTTTTGTAACGTTAATTAATAATGATCATGTGCCTTACTTGCACTGATATATGCAGTGACGCATACAGAACCTCTGCTCATCTATTTTGAGCATAAGGAGTGATTTTGTACAGTTGTATCAGCTATCGTTATTTTTAAATACCAGTTATTCTTACCAGCTACTCAGTAACCAATAGTTATTAACCTCAAAGATTTTAATGTGTATGACCTTTTCTATATAAAGCGGAATTGTTTCTTCTATAAATTAAAATGATGATTTGAATAACATTTATAACGTTAAGACTTCTGTTGTCTTATTTGTATGGCTCGCTGAAATGACGGCATAGCAAATAACGCCAAAAAATACAATTGGAAAAAAACCAAAAATCTTCATACAAAGTTGTGGCAAATTTCTTTTGAAAAAAGCCCAAATAATTTGGCGAAAATGCGGAAAAATATAGCTTTTTCCATACAATGTGGCGTTTTTAAATGGCAAAAGCACGCGACAAAAAATAAACAAAACTGTTAAGGAAAGAACTCCAGAAAAGTTTTTGACTGTTTTCCAAATCGGAATCTTCGAATCAAGGAACTAGTACCATGGCCACGATCTGAAAGGAGTACCCGGACGCTGCGGGGCTATCTGTTCATCTTGAATATGTTTGATTAAAGTCGGGTAGGCTCGCAAATAACGATATAAAACCATAGAGAGATTTTCAACTCACGATCGGAAAGGAGAACGCGGCCCTGCAATATAATCAACTGGTTTCTTCAGATTAGGATTAGATGGATCATAGCCATGCCACTTTACTGCATTCCTACTGGGCCACCTGTTTGGTTCACGGGTCGACCTCAATGAATATTGAAAGGCATCCCGGTTTCGGATTTAGATTTTATAACTGATGCCAATGAAATGCTGAGGTGTTGCACTGCTGTGATCCAGCAGTTCTAAGGCCTGCTATGTTTTTTCCATTTCGGCACGATCATCCTCCCTTTATTGATGTTTGCTTGATCTGCCTTTTTCGACGCCGGTCATTTCCAGTCGAATCAACCCACGGATTTGCATGCACGCGTGAGGAACAGTTTTAAGATATTTTTTAGCCCTTCCCTGAAATAACTTTAACTGGTTTAATAAATATAAATATAAATGTTTTCCGCCTTAGGATTTGTTTATACCTGAGGTGTGTTTTTTTTCTTTTCTGCTCTAATTGCTAAACTGAATTTGGAAAAAAGTTTTTACTTGTTTTGGTGTAATCTCCTGTCTTTTTTTCAAAATTTCAAGGCTGTCTCGCGCATGTTCCTATTTTGTTTTTCACGTGGCGTTTTTTCAAATTCATTTCCCCGCAATTTGTTTAATATTTCAATCGTCTTTTTGGCGTTATTTTCTATTGCTTGTTCGTGAAGCCATTTTCATACCATTTCACGTCAAAGTGAGGCCGCATTTTAAATGTGATTGCAATATAAACCCTCAAATCAATCAATACCCAGATCCCTTATCTAACTGAAGCGGTATTTTTGAATAAGACCTATTCAACTGTGTATACATTGAGTAACTGACAACCTTTTCTCCCACCATTTTTTAAAAGGTAGTTAGTTGTTATTCCTTTATTCAATACCGAAATACATAGCGTTATTTCAAATAACTGGTATGGATTTCAATATTAAGTTACAGGAGAAAGTAACTCATAAGTCAAAACCAGTTACTGGTAAAAGTGCCCATCACTACTGCAAGCAAGTTTTCTAATCTCGCGATCGTCTATCAAACATCTGAGACTGTTTTAAAAGAAAATTTCTCAATTCTGAAAAAGCATGTTCCTACCTAAATCTGATAATTTTATTTATTTCTCGGTGGATGTACTAGGTACATAGATACTTATAATAATAAAACCCTAAAAGCTAAAAAAGGAAACAATCGTGAAAAGAATAAAGAGTGAATTTGCAATTTGCATCAAGTTAGAATGCTCCTTCCATTACGGCGAAACAAATTGACTTGACACCGCCAGGACACATATGGAAAAACTTTATGTGACACGTAACAACACACAATACACACATCAAGCTAACTGTCTGCAACAAAAGAAAACTGAGTCTCATCCTCGCATACAAATTCCAGGAGTGCAACGTGCAACAAGGACAGCAAAATTAAGAAAAGCAAATTCGCGCTGAGCGAAAAAATCATCCACCCAACATGCACACTCTCGCATAAAGAACCGACGACGCAGGAGCTAGCAAAAATAAATCAAGAAAAGCAAAAAAATAAAGGGTTTTCTCCGTTCTCCCTTAGAACTCACCCGAGACATGATAACAAGAAAAGCGTCTGATGCCAATTTAACGCTTGGAATACTTTCGCAGGATACCGGTGAAGAAAAAAAAAGAAAAAGGAAGAAATAAGCAGCAGAAGCTCAAGTAATATGAACACATGTATGGAGTTGTATGTGATGCCGGGTGCAGCACTGGGGGACACTTTAGCCTTGGAAAGTTCCGTTTTCAGTTGTTTTATCACAGTTTTTTCTTCTTCCATATTTCACACTGGGATGCAAAAGTAGTCGCGCAATCTATGGAAGGATCATATGTGCAAATGAAGGGGTGGCTGGGTTACACTCTGGAAGACGGCCGTGGCAGTTGTGAGGAACGTGAAAATGGATAATGCTCTACATGAGTGAATGATTTATGTTACAATATAATGTATGCGAAAAGAACGCGACCCTAGAGATAAGCCATATCGGGTCGGCTGATAAGTAGAGTGGAGGCAGTCACATGATCTAAAGTGTATCCTTGAAGATGCCTTTTTTTCATTTGCACTTGATGAATTTAGAAAGCGGCTTTGGATGGAATGCAAATATTTGGTATTTTCGGATTCGTATGCATTACATTAAAGCTTGCATAAACTTTCAGCAATTGCATTTAAATTATTGGGCCTGGGGTTTGAAATGAGATGTAGGGGTAATGAATGAATGATATATTTTTGACACTATGGGATAGATTCGATGTTTGTTAATGTACTTGGAAGCGGTTGTTTTTTTTTACTTTTGGCCCGCCAATGAAAAGGCACTTTGACTGACCTATAAGATCTTTTGTGCCGTAAAGGCCGGCACATGTTTAGGCTAGTAAAATTGCTCTTTTCTGTATAAAACAGATAATCTTACCGGCAGAGGATTTCTTTATTTATTTTTTAAACGCCGTCGTCGAAATTAACAAGAATCGGTTGGTTAACCGAAACAAGACTTATTTACGAATTCAAGCTAAGGCAAAGTTTTCTAGGATTTCTTCTCTTTAATGATGACGTTCAGAATAATAATTCATCAGGTTTTCTTTCACACGGAGCAATATTTATGTTCGGTTTGAATATTATTGAATTTTAGTGATGACGGTCTGGACACGTTCTTAGTGGTAAGTAATATTCCTTCCTGAATCTCAAAAAAATTCACGATTTGAAATTGTTTGTTAGCTTTTTTTTTTTTTTTTTTTTTTTTGTCGGGATGTGTGAAACTTTCTGCACTGGAGCACTCAGACTCAATACTGGTCCATTGTACTGCCAGGCAGACACACCAGAGAAGGCGCTTCAATGATAAGGAGCTTAGGTTTACAGCACTCACCATATCCGCACCAAATACCTGCCACCTGATACGAGCAAAAGCAGCACAATCACAGAGGAAATGCTCCGCAGTGTCGTCGCTTTCTCCACAGGCTTCGCAGTTGGTGGTGTCGCTTAGGCCTAGCACCTTAAGGTGTTTGGCAAAAGCGTAGTGTCCCGTTAGAACGCCAGTAGTCTGTCTGCAGTCTTTTCTGTTGAGAGACAACAAGAATGCCGCGGATTTCCCACAGACGTCGGGGAGCATTTGCTTAGTCTGTCTGCACCCTGGAGAGTCATGCCAAAGGCGATTGTGTTCATAGGAAACCCAACCGTCAATGGAAGCCCTGACCGAGGACTCAGGCAGACAGATCGCTGGTTCAGGTCCTGAGAAGTCCCTCTCTGAGCCTTGTCTAGCAAGTTCATCGGAGATCTCATTTCCCGTGATCCCGTTATGACCCGGGACCCAGACAAGTTTAAGTGAATTCAGCCTTCCGACCGAATTCAGCAATATCTTGCATTCACGTACTATTTTGGAGGTAGTTAAGGGTTTGAGTAAGGCCTTAAGCGCAGCCTGACTGTCGCTACAGACGCAGATACTTCGCCCCCTCCACCTGTTCCTCGTAACATAGTCCATGGCCATTAGGATAGCATAAGTCTCTGTTTGGAAGACTGACGCATATTTGCCTAACGGAAAGAAAAGTCTAACGTTATCGCTCTCCACGAAGACACCAGCACCAAATCCTTGATCGGTTTTGGAGCCATCCGTAAAGATTCGACTGCATTCCCTTCCAGGTTCAGTGTCCGGCCAGAGCCAGTCCTGGACGCAAGGAAAGTCGACCTCGCATTTGCGCTTTAGCCGAAGTTCCGGAGTCATCGCATCAGACGGCATATCCATAAGACAGGAGTCGAAGGACAACCGTTGCGCAAGTTCATCAAAACTCTAGTGCGAGTTATACCAAAAGCCACCTCTTGTAAGACGTGAGATAGCCTCGATTGTACATCCCATGATGTAAACATCAAGTGGCGGAAGGTTCAATAGTGCATCTAGGCCGGAGCCAGGCGTGCTGGGGAAGGCCCCCGTGCAGCCGAGACATACCTGCCTTTGGAGTTTGGCAAAAGCAGCAGTGACGTATTTACGTGAAAGCTTATTCCACCAAACAACCGATGCGTATGCTATAAATGGTCTTATCATGGGCGTATAAATCCATAGGACTCGTTTCGGTGATAAGCCCCATGTCTTGCCGAAAATGCCTTTGCACTGCCAGAAAACAGACAGCGCCTTGGCAGTCTTCAGCTCAACATGTTTGGACCAAAGAAGTTTGCTATCCAGGATGACTCCCAGATACTTTGCTTCATTGGAGAGTTGGATTGTGACGCCTTTTAGCACTGGCTGAGTCAACCCGACCAGCTTCCTCTTTCTCGTAAAGAGAACAACCTCAGTTTTAAGAGGATTGACCGAGAGCCCATTCCTAGTGCACCATTCGTCGATCACGTCAAGGGCCGCCTGCGCCTTGGCGCATACTGTCGCTAAGCATGATCCAACAGAAAGCACGGCAATATCATCCGCGTACGCCTGAGCGTAAATATTAGAACTGTTGAGTGCGTTCAACAGAGAGTCGACCAGCATACACCACAGCAGTGGAGACAGGACGCCGCCTTGCGGGCAGCCTCTGTTTACCCCCGCCATAACATAGCGGCCGCAATCCGCATCCGCAACCAGAACGTTGGTTCATTAGCATTGCTTTAATCCACAACACCAATGGTTCGTCTACTCCGTGTTGTCTGGCGGAGCTGCACATGCTATCAAAAGTCGCATTGTCAAAAGCACCCTCAATATCGATGAAAATGCCCATCGCGTATTCTTTTCTGTCAAGCGCGCCTTCAATTCTACCAACTAGATTTTGGAGCGCAGTCTCGCAGGATTTTCCGCGTTGATAGGCATGTTGCATCGGAGATAGTGGATAGTGGACTGACAACAAAAGGAAAATCGATCAAACGTCACCCGAAAAAAATATTTATCCACTTTTTAATATCAACAGACCATCAAAGGTTTATAAATCCCAACAGACAATGTCGATCTCCCAATCTGACCTTGATAAAATCAAATCCATTATTGAGGCATCGCTCAATACAGGACTCTCCAAAGCGACGGCCAATCTAGCAACAAAAGACGATCTCAACAAACTTAGCAATGAGATACACTCGCTAAGACAACAAAACCAGGAATTATCTGAAAAAGTGCAGCATTTCGAAAATCGATGTTGCATTCTAGAAGAGGAGCTTGAACTACAGAGCAGAGAGATCAGAGGGAAAAATATTATTTTCACGATTCCAAACGACCGATCTGACCCCCAAGAAAGGATTCATAACATAACCACACTTTTGCTAGGCTCTGATGCAGACCAACAACAAATGCCACAAGCCGTAAAACTTAGTGAAAACAAGAAAATAATTAAACTCAAACTTAGCACTGGTTCCAATGAAACTGCAATGCAAATGTTAAAAAATTCCTTGAAGCTAAAAGGCACAGGCTGCTATATCCAACGAGACCTTAGCAAACAATCACAAATCAAACGTCGAATTCTACTCGGGTATCGAAAAGTCGTCAAAACAATTAAACCAAGCGAAGCAGTATTGATTAAAAACAACAATTTATTAATTGGTAATAGAACATTTTATTTAGACAATAATAACAAACTTAAATATAATAACACAAACGGAGAAAACGAACTACAGAATATCTACGGAAAACTCAATTTTAATGCTGTCAACGAAACTATGTTGTCAAACAGACGTCAGCGTGAATGGCCCAAACCAGATGCACCAGTGATGCCACTTTACACCGAAGGTCCGGAAGGTAGTAGTGTCATACAAAACTGAGAATTAAGCGTCGTCAGCTCAAACAAATTTATCTCTGCAAATATTTTATCTTACAATATATCTGGATTAAGTAATAAATTATTATTTGTAGATTTTTTTAACTATGTTAAGAACTTTGAAATTTTCTTTTTATTTGAAACACATTTAACAAGTGATAATTTAAGTAATTTTAATAAATATTTCGATGGCTTTAAGTTAATTTAGAGCGAAGCAAGTAAAACCTACATAAAGGGGCGTGCAAGTGGAGGAAGCCTGTACGGGATAAAAAAATCACATTTAAAAACTTACGATTTTGATGAATTTGAAGGAACTACCGTAGTAAAATGTGTGACACAAAATAATAATACATATATCGTTCCATCATATATAAACTGCAACAAATGGACTCACGACTTTGAGAGGCTGTGTAATACAATGTCATGTTTAGCTAGCAAAAGCGTTATGCTGATTGGAGATTGGAATTCGAGAATAAGTAACTCACAAACCACTATAGTGCAAACTGTAACAAACCCTAGTATATGCTGTACCAATAGGGTATCTAAAGACATAGTCTACAATAAAAATGGAACAGATGTACTAGAGCTGCTCCAAATGTATGATCTTATTGTGTTAAACGGCTCTACCGAAGGTGATAGAGAAGGGCATTACACATTTGTCGGAGGGCAAGGCAATTCAGTTATTGATTTTTGTGCTGTTAACAACGACTGGACTGGGAAAATTAAAAAATTTGAGGTACAATACAAAACTTTTTCGGATCACATGCCAATCGTGGTTGAAGTTGATGGTGAAACACTCTCATATCACAAAAACCTGCCCCTGCTACCAAGACTTAAATGGAAATCCGAAAAAACAAATACCTACCACAGATTATTAGACAGCCTGCTCTCAGCAAATAATTCGATACCAGAAGAAACAGAAACACTCGCAAACCAAATAACTTGTTATATAAGAAGTGCTGCATCAAACAACATTTCAAATATAAGGTCACCATTTAAACAAAAATGGTTTGATAAAGAATGCATAAATGCTAGGAAGAAATCATTTGCCCTTTTGCGTGTCTGGAGAACTTGCAATGACCCTGATGTTAAAAAGTGGTATAACCAAGTGAATACCCACTACAAAAATCTATGCCTAGCTAAGAAAACTGACTTCGATAATCAGCAAGCTCTCTTACTTAGTCAAACCAAGTCTTCGAAGGACTTCTGGAGAATAGCAAGGGAGATTAATGGTACAGTTTATCAAATAGGTACAGGAGTATCTGCTGATAACTCAAACCTTTCTTTCTCGTATGCGGACCCCCTCATTTTCGACGATTCCCTAGATGGTGAGGTAACAACTGACGAAATTAATAATGTTATCATGAAATCCAAAAATGGAAAGGCGCCAGGCGAAGATGGGATTCCATACGAATTCTACAAAAATGCTAGTCCAACATTAATCAACTATTTGAAAGTTCTCTTCAACAGTGTGTTCTCGAGCGCAGACATCCCTTCATCGTTTAAGAAGTCCGTAATATTCCCCATCCACAAAAAGGGTTCACTAGAAAACGTAGAAAACTACAGGGGAATCTCATTCATGAATGTGTCAGCCAAGATATTTTGTGGCATACTTGTAGGACGATTAGAAAAATGGGTAGATGAAAAAAATATTCTGACAGAGCGTCAAGCTGGATTCAGAAAAAACTTTTCAACCGTTGACCAAATATTCACATTATCTGCGATTATAAGAGCCTTTCAAGCCAGAAACAAGAAAATGTATAGCTTTTTTGTAGATTTCAAGGCAGCTTTTGATCTTGTTAGCCGAAGTGCACTCTTCTATAAACTGTCTCAGTTGGGTATCTCTACAAAATTTCTTAAGACCATTAAAAAAATGTATGCCGAAACAAGTGCAGCAGTCTGGGATGGAAAGGATTTCTCAGAATGGTTTAAAACACAGACTGGTGTAAAGCAAGGATGTCCTCTTAGTGCCTTATTGTTTTCTCTATTTATAAACGACATAGAAAAAGATTTGCCTGGTGGAGTACGAATTGCTAATACCGTGGTCAATGTCTTGTTATATGCCGATGATCTTGTTCTACTCTCTGAATCTCCTGAAAATCTCCAATTGATGATAAATCGACTAGCCAGTTACTGCAAAAAATGGGGACTAACCATCAACACCGAAAAAATCTAAAATTATGGTCTTTTCCCGTTCATCACGAGTGCAAAATGGAAATAGATGGTTTTATAATGGAAGCCGATTAGAGATTGTGAAGGAACTCAAATATTTAGGAGTAAAACTGAACCCAACCCTAGAATTTGGTAAACATCTAACGGATAAAGCCAAGTCTTCCCAAAGCTTAGTGAATCTATCATGGAAAAATGTTTTTGCAAATAAGCGGATTCTCCTCTCAACGAAATACAGAATATTTGATTCAGTTGTTAAATCAACTCTTTGTTACGCCTCTCAAGTTTGGGGATCAGACGAGTACGAAGTAATCGAGAAATTCCACAGGAACTTCTTGAAAAAATTATTCAACTTACCAATGAAATCGCCGAACTACACAATCTATTTGGAAACGGGTCTTCCAATGCTTTTTACAAGCACTCTCAAATCGCAAGCGGATTACATCATTAAAATAGGTTCGTATCCAGACTCCCGAATAACCAAAAAAATGCTATCTTATGAATTAAGAAACAAGGACTGGTGGGCGTCAAGATGGTTAAGAATTGGAAACGCGTGTGGAGAAACTATTTCATTCGATCTAAACAACCTGGACAACTTAAAGAACCAACTTTATCGAATAATAAATAAAAATGAAGATGCTATTCGTGTGCGATTTATAGAGAAAGCTCGTGAATCAGATAGCAGAGTATTGTATTCTCACCTGAACTTCAATCTAAAGGATAAGAACTATTTCAATGACTCACTCAACTATAGTGAAATATCTCTTATTTTCAAAACAAGGTGTGAGTTGATTGGTTTAAATGGCAGCCCATATAATGGAAGCTTCAACCAGTTTTGTAATATTTGCAACTTAAAAGCGAAAGAAGACTGCTTTCACATTATTAGTGTTTGTCCAATCTACAAACCACAGAGACTAGCTTACTTCGGAAAAAAATTCCTTACCATGCAGGAGACAATACAAATTCTGAACGAGTGTGATTGGAAAAAGTTATTTTATTATATTAAATCCATCTACAAATACAGGTCGCTATTAATAACAGAGTATTATGATTGATTAAGTTTATTAAAAAAATAACTATATTGTTAAAGTTACAAATGTAGGTACATGTATAAGCATTTTGCTAACCAAGCTGACGGCTAAGCCATAGCTTTAAAATTCATTCTAACTTGTAACTTATGTAATAAGAAAATATTAAATAAATGAATTTCTTACTTACTTACTTACATAGTGGGTGCAATCGCAAAGCACCTTTGCGCACGTGAAGCTCGACCAGCCTTTCCAAGCTTTTCAGCAAGAAAGAAGTCAGACTGATTGGTCTGAAGCTCTTGGCGAGCGAGTAGTCACTTCTGCCAATTTTTGGTATGAATGCCACTCTAACTGTGCGCCAGGGTGTTGGAATGTATGCCAGTGCTAGGACAGCGGTGAAGATTTTCTTCATAGTCGGTAGCAGCTGGTTTGTACATTGTTGCAGCATGGCTGGGTATATTCCGTCCGTACCAGGCGACTTGAAGCTGTCAAAAGACGCAAATGCGTATTTAATGGCCTCGTCCGTCACCACGGCCTTCGCAATATACCAGCTACGCCGAGTTGTTTGTCTTGGCTCACTCATAGTCTCGGTAATCGGGGCTGGTTGTGAACCAATTGTAATCTGGTTACCCGGAAAGTGAGACTCTAGCAGATAACTAAGAGTTTCCGCTTTCGTCTCAGTGAAGGTGCCATCAGGTTTTCTAAGTGAGTCCAATTTGGCTGGTTTGCCCTTTTTCAGAACTTTAACCAACCTACTAGTTTCACCCAGTGTTTCAATCTTTTCGCAGAAATTCCTATAAGAAGCACTTTTCGATACCCGAATTAGCCTCTTATATTCCTTCTGCTTCGATCGGTAGAGATTCCAGTCTGTCTCTAAATCAGTCTTGAGTGACCTATTTAGAAGCTTTCTAGCTTCTCTACGAATTCTTTGCAGTTCCGAGCTCCACCAGGGAACCGGCGTTCTGCCAGGGGGTTTACTTACTGGACACGTCAGTTCGAAACAGCTAGTAATGCCACTATTCAGGTTTTGAACAGCATCCTCTACCTTTTGTCTCGTCCTGAGTTTGGTTGGAGTTTTGAGAGTTTTTCCCATTTCCTCCCTGAAGCGTATCCAGTTGGTTTTTCTTGGATTCCTCCTCTCCTGCAAAGTCATGGCTTCGTATTCGATTTGGAATTCGATATATCTATGATCTGAGAGGGATGCCTCCGAAGAGACCCTCCAGTTTTTGATCGCCTTAAAGTATCTATTTGATAAAGTCAGGTCGATCACCTCCTGTCTTCTTGACGTCACAAAAGTTGGTTGCGAGCCAACATTGTTGATAGTAAGATCAGATGATAGAATGAAATCTAGGAGATGGTTTCCTCGCATGTTGCATTTGCTACTGCCCCAAACAGTGTTTTGAGCGTTGGCATCGCAGCATATAACTAGGCCCATCCTCCTGGTGTCGCAATAGTCTATGAGTTCAGCAATTGCCCTTGGTGGTGGAGGCACTACTGAATCATAGGGGAGATAAGCTGACGCTACGACGAAGGTCGTCCAGTCTCCATTCGTTTCGTAGCTAATGGCTGCAGCAACCAAATCTTGGCCACAAAATTGTCCAAGCTTAGTCACTGAGAGAAGGTTCGACACAGCAAGACAAGCCCTTGGTCTCTCGGACCGCTCGTCACAGAGTATCGTGGTGCCACGGACACCTCCAAGGCCACAGATGCGATTTTTCCACACCCATGGCTCCTGTATGGATGTTATGTGGGCTTTTGTGTTCAACACGGAAAGCTTCTTACTGATAAGAGCAGTAGCAGCCTTGGAGTGTTGAAGATTGATCTGAGTAAATACAATCATTGGTATAAACTAGGGTTTTCGTCCGTTACTCGCACTCACTTGGAAATAAAGCGGAATTGAATCCTTCCAAGGTGCAAATAAGGACGCATCCCATACCCGGACCTGAGAGTCTCGACAGAACTTTTATCTAAACCAACAACGAGAGTAGATCCTTCCTTGTCATCCTTGTTTCTACTCTCCCTGTGGGAATGAACAGTCCAGTCGCTAGTATCAAGCCCAGAATTCTGGGTGTGTAGGCGCGCTAGCACATCCGCCGTCTTCCTAAGTTTCCCTGGGATCCAGCAGATGGCGCGCGTTTTTTTGGGGGGTCTGAAAACCTCAAAAGTTGTGGTTCCCAGAGGGGGAATTTTCGGCACCGTCTTACTAAGCCATTCAGAGGTTTGCTGTGTTGAGCACTTCACCATAAAGGTTCTGTTCTTCAGTTCACTGCCCTCCATTTGAATGCATTCATTGGATGCTTTTGCCAGCTCCCACAGGTGATCTTCACAGTGTTTGCACTCTGCGTCGGTCATGCTATTGTCTTCGCCAGCCTTTCTGATGAGTAACACCAGAGAAGAGGTAACGGCTTTCTTGTAAGATACCGTCTTTTTCTTGCTGACAGATGTTCCCGCGACAGCCATTTTCTGCCTACTGCCGCCGCGAGCATTTCTGCTTGCAGCAGCTGTTTCACTCAGGTTTTGGGCGCGGGGACCTCCATCAGCTGGTGGTGTTCTAGTGGAAGGGCACGCAGAAGGTGCGCGCGTAGTTCCACCGACAGGAGTGCTAGAGGCCTTCTTCCTCCGTTTTTTCCTGTTCGAGCCATTGGAAGAGGAGGCAGCGTTGGTTTCAATCCGCTGGCTGGTTTCGGTTGGGGTAACCTCTGCCGACCTGCATCTCTTTGCCATCGCCGCCGGGGAAGGGCAGTTCTCAGCGCTTGCGCCTTCAACTGGCGGTGCAGTTTCTTTGCGCCGCACGATAGCCGACTTTCTCCTTTTCCTCTTTCGCTGGATCTTAGATGGACGCTGACCAGTGGACGCCGCCTCTGTGGCCCGTTTCACCTGTTCGGTTTCGCAGGCCTCGTCGGCAGCATCACACCTATCGGCTGTCTGTCTATTGGTCTGAAGATTAAGCGTATCAGGTTGAACCTCTCCGCCACTTTCTTCATGTTTCCAGCCCAGTCTACCAAACGTGTCGGAGATAGAGCTGCAGGAATCTTCGGAAGCAAACTTTTTCGCAGCTCGAAGGTCAACGCCTGTACAGGCGGGGGGTAAATGTATGTCGGTTGGGGCCTCCAGAATCCGTGCCCCGACCGTGGTCGAAAAGACCACGGGTGGATTTTCGCCCATGCGAGTACCACCTGGAGTATTCAAATCATTAAGTTGTTCCTGCATACTTGTTTTTTGGTTTGGTTCGCGATAGAGCTTTGACGGTGTATAAAACGCCGCTATGACTCTAAAACCTCGGATCACGAACGTATCGTACCGAGGTCCCCCTATCCACCACCTGGGGACGCGCCTGGTGGGTAACCAACCCGACAGGACCCTTGACCATAGTAACCATTCTTGCTGAGTAAGACCAGGAGTTCATTAATTACGATGGACCACACTAGGGCGGAGAGGACCCCCGCCTTGGGTGCTACCCAGTGATGTTTTTATTTTTCTATCTGCTGGCATGCTTTTGATGCATATTTATTGATGTTTATAAAGGAGGTATAGATGAAGGGCCACCTCTCTGATATGTCTGTCCAGGAGTTTTTCCATAACTTTGACTAGGAAGGAGGAAAGACTTATCGGTCGATATGATTAGTCCGAGACAATTTCATTATTTTTTCATTCAAATTCAAAATGTCAATAATCGAGGGGGCTATTGTAGTATTTGACGGAATAAAGCGCCGACAGAAAGTAGGCATGGCAGTCATATTCATATAAACAAAATAGGAGGAAAGCCCTTGGCTATATATTTAGGTTAGGTTAGGTTAGGTGGCTGTCGGCAGAAGCCGACACACTTAGACAAATTTAGGTCCATTGTGATACCACGTATATTATTTACCTCAACTCTGTAGATGGGACTGGCCAACGACACGCGGTTGTTCTCAAACGGTCCCCCATCTACGTACTAACCGCGCCCAACGTCGCTTAATTACGGTGATCTGACGAGAACCGATTAACCCGACGTGATATGGTCGTTGGCTATATATTTAAAAAAGTTGTGTTTTTTTACCATATTTCTTTTTTGATTTTTCAAGGACTTTTTGGTAGTTCGTTGCTCATACCTATTTTTAACTGATTTAAAGCAATTTTTTCTGCAAATTATTTAACAGTTTTATTTATCGAAAAAAAAATTTTGCAATATAATCTTACAGAGAAGATGCATTTGTGAGCCCTAAAAGCTTAAGTATACCGTTTTGTTTACTCTCCCAACATTTTAAATGCCTTTAGTTGCCTAAAATTATTGAAAAAAAATATATATTTTGTGGTATCTTACTGATGATTTTTTTATTTTTATTTTCAGGTAAAAATATCTAAATGTATTGGGCCGTAAGTAAATTTTTGTAAACTGTGTGAAAAGATTATTATGCATTTTTGAAGACACTGTAAGTGTTAATAATACGGTTATTTTTGCATCGTTAGGTTAAATATAAATATCTTTGAGAACAAAACCGTCAACCACATACAATAGAAAATGTAAAGGCAATTCTTTTATTAGAGCGCATACCTTTTGAAAGGAAATACTTTATATCGAAAATGTAAGGACTTTTTTGCAAAGTACATATTTCTATATACAGTGCGGTTCAATTGAATAGTCGCACCTAAGTTATGTTTTAGAACTTAATTTTTTGTTGTATTATTTGCACCAATTGGAAAAGAAATCGCATTCAGCAGAAAGGTACATTAATACTGAAAAAAGCAAGCAAAATTTTAATATGATAAGAGGCACATGGCGGTAGTTTTACTCTCTTTTCCCTATACCATGCAAAGATGTATGAATTTTTTCGGTTTACCGTTTAAATTGTTTAGTTAGCAAACAAGTGTTCGGAGAAACGTCAATAAAAATTTAATTTGGAAGTGTGACTAGTATATTTTTAACAAATTTTCTTAAAATCGGCACAAAAAAAGAATTGAATTTGGAAGAAAGGACTAAAGTTGAAGCTTACCCGTCGGATAGCTTTTCAAATCGTGAAATAGCCCGGAGAATTGGTCGAAGTGACCACCTAATAAGAAATTTTGTGAAAAGTCATGCATTCTATGGAAAAATTTACAAAAGAAGGATAGCAAAAGTACGAGTATCAACGCAGCAAGACAAGCGGAAAATTCAAAGACTGGCTTCTAATTCCGTTCAATCCGCAAACAAAATAAGGGAATTTGCTAGGGTTCCTTGTAGCAAATCCACTGGGCGTCGTGTTATTGTGAGTGCTCCACACTTAAATTTTACAAAGCTACAAAAGAAAAACACCGCTTAATCGCGCACGCAAGCAACAGCGCTTTGATTACATGACATGGGACGTCGACATTGAAGCGATCCCAAGAAATTGAAACAAAGTTGTCTTTTCCGATGAAAAAAAGTTTAACTTTATGATCTCCGGAAAGAAAAAATGGTTTTGAACCGTCATCACTCGAGACAAGGAGTCTTGGCATGGGGCGCAATTTCATACTATGGCGCTTTTGGATTGGTAATAGTTTCCAACAAAATGACTGTTGTTTCCTACAAAAATCTTCTGGAAGCAGCTTTTCCCGCAATAAAGAAGCTTTTTGGAACCATTCCGTGGATATTCCAGCCAGATAATGCGCATATACACAATTCACGCGTTGTTAAAGAATGAATTACTAGTGAAAACATTCAAATATTGCCCTGGCCGCCGGCCGTATTCGACTGATCTTAATATTATTGAGAATGTTTGGGGATGGCTAGTGCGTGAAATTTATAGAGCAGGCAAGCAGACAATCAAGAGCTGATTGCGGCAATTAAAGCTTCTTGGGCCAACATTTCTTGGAATTACCTTATATTACTCTATGATAAATAGAATTTTTTAAGGTTACATCCAATGGTGGAGGCAGCACCCATTATTAAAATGACACATAACTGATCGAAATAAATAAAAAACAAAAATATTGTATTGTGCTGTTTTTCGACTTTTTTGCAGGTTCGACTATTCATATGAACCGAAAAAAGGCATACATTTTAGCATGGTATAGGAAAGCAGAGTAAAACTTTCGTTATGGGCCACTTATCGAATTGAAGTTTTGCTTTTTTTATTCAGTATAAATGTACCTTTCTGCTGAATGCGTTTTTTTCCCATGGTGCAAATAATACAACAAAAAATTAAATTCTAAAACATTAATCATGTGCGACTATTCAATTGAACCGCACTGTATGTACATATTTGTATATTCTTACATATTTAATCATCATATTAGTCCAGGTATTCAGGCGCATCAAAAAATAATGAAATACTGTCCAACAGGAAACAATTTCATCATAATTACCGACTTACACCCACCTAATCAAAATGTAGGAGAGCGAAATAAAACTATGCGCATTAGAGGAAATATTGCATACATGCCATAATGTGCAAGTTTAACTCGTAACAAAAAAATTCTCCTGAATCTAACGCCAACAGTTGCTTGTTTGCGTTTGGCTTACTGTATCTCAATCTATCATGTAGCTAAAATAATTCCCTAATGTTTTTGCTCCTGGCATAACAAACAAGTGGTGCCCAAGTGGGCGGTAATTGTGGGTGTAGCATCAATTAGTTGTCTTTTTCGAATTTGAACCTCAGGGTCTGACGGACTGTCAGCCAATCAAAGTACATTGTGTCAAACGGCTTGTAGACAATTGCTATTAATTAGTTTCCTAAATACACATGCTAGTGTAAAATCTGAACTTCCTCTGTTATTGAAATAGGAAATAATTTCCTTTCGTGAACGCCCTCCTTTATATATGGAACTGATTATGCTGACTTTGAAAAGTGACAGTAGTTACGTATGGATTGTGGCAGAGAGTTACTGGTCGGTATTGATTTGGTTGTTCATTGCCTATAAGTTGGTATTATTTCTGTACGCAATAATTTCGTATTCGCTTACTCTACTTCGACACTCATTTAATATAATATTTTAGATTTCATCTCTTTAGATAAAGTCAATCCGTTTGCTGCGAGCTCAGCGATTCCTGTGCTTAAATGCATGGAATACTCCATGGTACTAATCCACTTTCGCTCCTGCATAATGGCAGGACTACTCCCAGATGTTAACATACTCAACACATTAGTTTAAATAGCAGCCAGCCGACTAACTGCACTTACGTCCTTTAATAATCCGGTATCTCATGAAATGTTTTGAATCCCGTACAATTTTTAATGACCGGCAGTATGGTTTTCACAACAATATTTCCACTGGTGGATGGCATATCTAACCAAAAAGTGGAAAGTAAGATCGTTGTGTTTAGCCTCTTTATCCATTAAGTTATTTTTTTCGCAAATGATTGTACGTACATATTTGAAATCACAGGTTCAATCCAATTTGTCTTGTTCTGCAAGTTAACAAATAAATTGTGTTTTTCTATGAAGCTGACATTTGACTCTCCTTACGAGATTTTCAGTATCCTTATAATGTAGCTATGCTAATAGTTACAAAATGCGGGCATTAAGGAAATGGGGATAAGGATGAGAGCGGAGAAAACGATGGACGTTGGTTTTAAATGTTTATAAATTTCTCTTATATCCAGTATACAAACTCATTAAACATTATGTGGGTAGAAATAGTGAAAGGACACAAAAACTGAGCAGGTATCCAATTTCGTGAATGTAATAATAATGAATAATTAACTACATACAAAAAACTACTTCAAAGAGGAAGTACTCTGCGTCCTCGCTAGCGCCAACAAATCACAAGTCTCGACCTTGGTATAAGGTTTATTTGATTATAAATTTAACATTTCTGTCTCTACTTACTTACTTACTTAACGGGCTGCCGACCTGTGGAGAGTCTCTGCCTGAGACACTGCAGTTATCCAGACCAAGGGCTCTGGCATCCGCGATCGCTTGGTCTTTAGAACGGAGGTTCGGTCTTTCTTGTTGTCTCGGACCTGGAGGCTCGGAGTCGAAGATGCTCTTCGCTTGAGCATAATTGTACATTCGCTTGATGTGGCCGAGCCAATGAAGTCAACGTATTTTAGGTTTTTGAACTACATGCATCCACATCTTGTTACAGCTCATAGAGTTCGCGTTTGTCAACATTTCTGTCTCTTAAGAATATTGATGTACGCCATTTTGAAGGTGGTTGACAAGGCTAGTCTTTGTTGATCTAGCTCACTGTTAGCTAGGAGTAAAGGAACTGGACTTATCCGCAACCACTTTGCATCGTATTTAGCATAAAGATCTTTCCTACATGCTTACGAGTATAAGATCCAGTTGACACAAGAATTGAAGCCAGCAAACCACGAACATCGCCTTATTTTTTTCTATTGATTTCAAATGACACCTCTTTTTAGATGACCCTATATAAGCCATTTCAGATTTGGCCTAGACACTAGAAGCAAAAAACCAATATACCATCCATATTTGATATACCAATATACCTTTCCGTCAACCTCGTCCAAAAGAAAGTGCACCCTCTGTTCCAGTTGCTGCTTCCAGTTGCCCAGATCAGGCGCTCTGGTATTCGCGATGACTTGGTCTTTAGAATGGGGATTCCGTCTGCATTGGCATCTCCAACCTGGGGACTAGGAGTTGAAGATCCTCTTAGCTGGAGCGTTATTTTCCATTCGCTCGATATGGCCCAATTGACTTGTTTTAGCTTTTTGGACTTCATTCATATCTTGGTGCAGCTTGTTCTCCTCGCACACAAAATCAAATATCCCACAGATAATCTTCATATCAAAGGAACCAAATACCAAATTTCTTTTCCTAACAATCGTCCCGCACTCGAGAATTAGAAGTGGCAGGATTAAGGTTCGGTAAGGTATGCATTTTGTCATTCGAGTTAGTATTATATTTATACGACGAGTGATCATCACGTACGTGTCGTAAATATTTGGCTATTGTTGAAACGTGTGGGGGATAGACAAGCAGGAACGGTTTTTAAACATTTTCCAAAAAAAATCCTTTGGGTGGTGTAAGTATTTACATAGGTATTGTTACGATTAAAAGTTCTTAAAATAGTTACCATGTACGAGTAAATATCATAAAAGTATATGTGAATACTTCTCTATGGTCAGTAAATAAATGTTTTACAGCCTGATTCATAACAATTCCCTAAAACACCTCTAAAAGGTTGTATAGTTATACAGTATCGGAGGGTTAGTGCAGCCTTTAAATATCGATGCACAAATGTTTATTCATAAAGCATGGGAACATATGTGTTAGGTAGCTATACCGGGTATGCGGGTAAGTAATGCCAACTCTTGTCCACAAAATTTCCGAATTTCAAATGAGTCTCGCATTTGGATTGACAGATACATACATAAAAAAGAAGCAATTAACAATATTTTTTTATGAAACGTTTTGAGCAAGTTTTTAAGTAATATATTATAATCATGGACAGAGGTGTAGTGTAGACTTTTAAATAAATATAAAGGATTTTTTAGGTTCAAATTTTCCCATAGTGTGAAGAATTCTGCCCTGCGGGGTTTTTAATAATGCTTCGTCATATATTGGAAAATAAATTAACAATTTTTGTTGTAGAAACATAGTAGGGGCCCGCCCAGTCGACAATGTTAAAACACAACTCAGCTTTTTATGAAAAAATTAAATGGGAATATTCTGATGGTATTTCAAATTGCGATTTTAACATATGCGAACAAAATAATAAGGATTTTTTTTCTCAATTATGTATAAATAAATGCCTATTTTCTTACAGCGACTAATATATTTATTGATCATCAATAGCCTACGCAGCTATTTTTGCAAGTTGTACACTCGCACAAAATCTCTAACTTGTCTCTGTCAATATAAATACTATTTCCCATGCATATTTAATATTATATTTTCCTGAGCTTCCTCATTGCTAAAATGATGAAATGACAGTTCAAAAACACACTTATACAGGCAGTAATCAACCTCCAAGCGCGTTTAAATATGCAGCCTAAATACAACGTTGCATAAAGTTTTTGCGTTTACTTTCGTTTTAGAGCCTGCATTATAATTCATTTTTAAATGAGGCTCTTAATGTTTAAATCCAAATTGTTTCATTGAATACAAGTATTTGTGTGGAGTTAAAATATCCGGCGAAAAGAGTTTTCGTTTTTTTAAATACATCTACTGAAACCAATTTCCAAAACGAAAACACAAAACAAAATGCGGAAAATTTCTCATTTGAAAATACGAACAAATATTTTCAGATCGAGTTTCATTGCTGCATGATGCCATCTATTAAATATGTGTATTTACATGCCAAATACAAATATCCGTATTTCGGACAAAATCATATCGCCCATATGGACGTGATATTGGGAGGATTATCGGTACAAATACATGTGTGTGTGTAAATAGGTGCATATATACTTTTTTGGGTATACGTTACCACTTAAAATGATTGGCTTTTAATCAGCCTCGATTTTTATTTTTTACCTTAACATCGACATATCCTTTTCCGATAAAGCCTAACAGAGGATACGAGTATATTGACAAGCAAATATTTTACATTTAAATACGTTACACGTGCGTATGTAAAAGGGAAGGACACCACATTAACTTTCAGGTCTGAAATGCAAAAATTACCTTTACATCTATATATTATCTAGATATACTATCTCAACTTGCGTTGAAAGTTAACTTGAATGCATTTTAATTGAATTATTTGGTTGGGGTGGCATGTGCAGTAAGCTGCAATACATATGCATGTATATGTATATGTATGTAGCTTAAGACAATGGATATGACGTCATTGCCCCTAGATAATATTACGTGAGCAAGTTATGAGCAAGAAAAAGTTTTTGATCATACATTATTGGGATTTCCTTAGTTAGTCCATTTTTTTCTTTTACCTACGGATAGGAATTTACAAAATGGGTGGCACAAAGCAGCACAGCATTTGGAAGATTTATTATTTGTGATTGACTTTTCTATTCAAAGAATTCGCTTCAAAAAGACTTTCATAATGTTCTTAAAATTCGCATTTGCTAATTAAAGAGATGACTTTGATTGAATACTCTTTCTGTGTACGACACAGGATAGTTTTAACAGGTTGCATATATTGCTATTCCGTTTGCAGACTGGATACTTTAATACTCGTTATCGGCGAAATTATGATCAGAATTAAAGGGACCATAGCCAGGTCCACCTGTGGGTTCGCCGGTTTGACCTCAATAAACAGCGGCAGGCCTCTAGCTTTCGGATAACTTTTTACTGAGGCCAATCAAATGCTGCTGTTTGATCCAATAGTTTCTATACCTGGCTCATTGTTAACGATTGCGAAACGTGTATGCTCCTGTTATTGATTTTGGCTTTATCGTTCTTTTACGACGCCGGTGAACTCCAGCTGTGTCAAATCACGGAATTACATGCAGTCTTGCGGGATAGTTTCAAGATGTTCACTGAGTGGCTAGTCTCATCTGAATGTTTAAATTACCTAGAAGTGATTTTTTCCCTTAGTCGCCTTTTACGACAAGCGCTGTTTTTTTTTTTAAAGGGCGCTGCAACGATATTCTTAGCCCGTCCCTTTTACTTTTAAGATAACAAATAAATAAATAGTAGGCATTAAGTCCCAACCACTTGCTGATGTGAGTATATTTGGCGATTTTTCAAAATGTATTCGCCTCAATTGGACGTTTAAGCTATAATGTCGACCAAAATCCTGGAAAACGACTTGCTTGTAATATTTAAGGGGAATCAATTTTGAAAAGTAGCTAACCATATTGAAAATAAGTCACATTCGCCACCTTTTTTGTTCCGACTCGCTAACGATAATAGGCCCCATAAATTAGATATTCTTTGCGTAGGTACAGTTTCAAATCGATTGTCAATCGCAACCAAGATCGATTAAACCGACCGGATAAAATTACCTTTCAAACGTTGAAAGTCTTAAAATGGGAGTGGCTATGTTCAATTTATTTGCCGAAGTTATTTTAAAAAGTCATAAAATTTTGTATTTTATCCATCCCTTCCCAACCAGCAACTTGAACACTCAATTGCGTAAACAAAATTTTACGACTCAGTAAACAATTCTCATACACAAGTAGGGAGTCATAAAAAAGGGAAGAGGAAGCTTTTGGTCGATAAGGTATTTGAGTAACCAACGTTTGAAGTAGTAAATGAGCCTTAAATCACATTAGGTAATATTACAATAATACGCTATTCGTTATATCTTGTATTTATTTTTTCCATTTCCCTGAAATACTAATTCACTTTAACCAACCTTTATGCAGGTCAAAGGTCTATGTTAATTCAATAATGGAACTTGTTTTACACTCTTACCGTATAATCCCAAAATGTGATTCATACAATAAAGGACGCGTGCTATTCTAACCGCGTGTCAAATACAATAATATACAAATTGAAGGTGATACCTCAGTGTCATCCCTTAATCTATTACACAAAATGATTCACCTACCATAAAAACGAAATAAAAAGATAAAGGGTAGGTCCCACTTCGGAATATCTTACCTAAATTGTGTAAAAAAATTCCTATCTCTTCATCTTATAATACTTCTGATGACAAATTCACAATACACGCGCATTACCCAATTGAAGTTGAATTCCGTTTTTTTACATAACAAGAATCCCGTATCGTTTGCTGGGACACCCCTTTCTTTGTCCTCGAAATGGGAAAATTATTATGCCAAATCTTTGTTTAAGTTTTTTTTTTGTGTATAGACTGACACGAGTCATCTCTTTTGTTTATTACAGCGTATCCACTAAAAGTAGAAGAACTTCTTATAAAAAGGGTCTTTTCAAAAAAAAAAAAATAGATGTTCTGAAACGGGACACGCGACTATGACACCAATTTGTTTCGACCTTTGATGTTTGCGTTTTCCTTTATTGATTTACTTCTCATCGCATGATCGTCCTTGTTGGATTACATTTCTTTTTTTGGCGGCAAATATGTAAAAACAAAAACATAAAGAGGAACATCTGACCTTCCAGTTAAACTGGTCCATATCGTGATCCTGGTCATAGGATAACAAAAAAATTAAGTCCACTTTATCCTCTTAAATTGATTTTGTCGACCGTTTATTTTTTCCCAAGAGATATTGCTCTTTCGAACCAGCAGCACTTTTAAGTTTATCATTAAAGTCCTTAAAGAATTTCGCAGAAACAAATAAAACTTGTTTTGCTCTTTTATTCTCATCTTTTGGTCATGGTGGGTCTTTTAATAGGGTGTGAGACTGGTTTGTGAAAGTGAAACAACATTTTTAGGAAGGATATTCGATGGTCTTTTACGTCGATTGTCCTATTTTCACAATATTTCCCCCAATTTACGGATAGAAAAAAAGGACTATCCTTAGGTTATTTGCTTTTGTAAACCCTCTACTGAACTTTTAGTCCATTTGAAATGGTTTGAAACTTGTTTATATCCTAATACAGTTTTGGGAACTATGATGTGTGAGAAAATAAATTTCTTTAGAAAAAAAAATACTTATTCCATCAATCATCAACTTATCAGTGAAGTGACCTTCATCTGCTCCGATGTTTAGTGGTTTTGTTAAATAAAACTAGGGTCTTGTTATTGTTATTTATTGGCTCTTCAGAATTGGACGTTTCATAATTCGAGTGCACCAAATGCAGATTGGTTACGTCATACTGTTCTTTTCTGTAGGTGCAAATCAACTGTTTTTCAGTTAACTAACCTAAACTAAACGCTGTTATAAACATTGTACAAAGTTGAATTAAATAACTCTAGATCGGCTAAGTAAGGCTACGTCTACTTCGGAGACGATAAAAGACAACACATAGATGTTTGGTGCCATTAATCGTTATGAGCTGCAAATACACAAAACAAGAAAACGAAAGGAAGACCATCACCTTGTGCAAAGTTTACCTACCTCCCCGAAACACACCCAACCACACACAACGCACAAAAGACACACCTGTGTGTACTCAAACGAAAAATATAAACAATAAAATATAATTTCTGCCCCATAATAACCACCCTCTTACACATGGGATAGGATATACTATACATGCTTCCGTTTCGTATGTATATTGGTTTCTGCCTGCAGTCTAGTCAGGTCCTTATTGCTCCCTTATGAGGCCACAACTCAGACGATCCACGTTGCAAGATTTTGTATATCACCAGTGGGGGTGATTTCGTTGATTCCTTCAACCGCCCGTTGCTATTGTGAAGTTCGTTAAATATAAAAAACACAAATCTTTTTAAAAACTTTGGACTAAACGTGCGCCACTGTGTAATACGTGTCAATGTGGCGTTTTTACATTTTGATTGTTAAAACCTCAGATATATTTAGATAACTACACAACATCGGGTGGACTTCCAGCCCATAAAATGGTTTAAAAAAAATACATTAATATACATACAAAGCAAAACACTCACACAACCACAATAATTGAAGAAACAAAATAAGAAAGAAAAAAAAAACTTTCTCATTTCGATTCTTTTCTATTTATTTTCAACGATTTTTGTCAATTTTCGAACGTCGGCACGACATGTTTGTAGCAAAAAAAAATGCACAGAGTTGAAGTTATAGCAGTTCACACGTATCTGATAGATCTGTGTTTTTTGTAGTATCTGGTATGGCCTTTGTTGGCTGTAAAAGTATTCAAAAGTCGTATGTTATATTGAAGTCACAATACGAAATCATTCTGCAGGTCTTTTTGGAAAGATACGTGAGTTGGTTACCAATAATCAAGTTATTTCTCCTCAGAATTTTGTTGATATTTTCGTTGGTTGTTTTCCTTGGCTTTATTATGCTCCACACAGGAATTCAGGATGTGATGTGATGCCACTAAACTAAGTTGCTTGTATGTACACAGTAGCTGAGTTTATGCTTGAACTAACTGCGTTTCGGTTTGGTTCATGTGAAACGGAATTCATTCGATATTGAAATAACTTTTTACAGGATTTCAAATTGTGGATTATAGATTTCTTTGAATATGCGGCCTCCACATTTGTTGTGTTTTGGTGTTTTCTTTGCCAAAATTCGTCAAATTTACAGATATCTGTGCTCAAAGTTTTTGAACTTTAAACTTTAGGTCTGTTCGCGTTCTTTCTGCAGCAAAATTCGTTAAATTTCAAATTTCAATGTAAGGTGGGAATTGTCTTTATAAAGAAATATTACGAAGAAATCAAGAAGATTATTTATTCGAAGCGTAGAATTCGTTAACAACAATTTCAACCCAAAGACATTTTTTGGGCTAAAATTTGCAACATGAGAAAAGTGTTCTTTGCGTACGTGAAAGGTATGCGTTGTTTTTGGAGGGTATACGCAAACACACATATTATTGAGCTTGGTATTCACACCTCTTATGAGAAAGACTCTACGAAAGTAAGGGTACTTAACGAAGAACGACAGTTACGCGAACATATTTTGGGGTTGCATTTATTTCTTTAAGTTAGGTTAGGTGATGCCCTTGTGACGGGTGTCACGGCTCACTAAGATTAACCGTTGGGGTTCATTGTGTCCATTTTTGGGAATCTTTAAAAATTTAGAGAACCTGAAAAGAGAAACAACAGAAACCGCTTTTGAACCGCCCCTTCAGCTCTATATAAACCAGATCCTCCAGCTCCTCAAAGAACTAGCTGCCAAGAATCTTCAATCGTTTAATTCTAAGGGTAGGGCATTTGCATAGTAGGTGACATAGATTCTATTTCTTCAACGTCACTGCAGCTCCTCTAATAGTCGTTGTGCAGCATGTATAGGCCGACTACGCAGTGTCCTGTCAGTGTTCGAATATATATGCCTTTGGCCCGATCATGGTCTTAGATATCATATTCTGCTAAGCGGAGTTCTTACAGATTTTAGGGCCAGAGGTTCATTCATCGCCTTGCTTGATTTCTGCGGAGGGTTATTGCGTTAGACTGTTGACCGAGGTTCCCAGCAACAGCACCCCGCGATGCATGTTGGAAAGATGTCTGTCGGTTGCAAACTATAGCAAAATATGTTTTGATACAGTGATGTCCTGGCGGTTGGCGAGTGCTCAAATGTTTTTTTAGGACAAGTAAATGATGAAATTCAAGGGATTTCCTTACTTAATACCTCATAATATTTTCCACGGCATATAAAGACTACACAATTCTTCGATGCGCAAACAACGAAGGATAATGTATTTTCTAGGCCGGTCATTCCGGTGCCAGTAATCAGCTTTCGAGAAGTTAGAGCTGCCTTTGGCTGCTCCAGTTGTCCAGACCAAGCGCTCTGGCATCCGTGATGGCATGGTCTTTAAAACGGAGATTTGGCCTTCCTTGCCTTCTCGAAGCTGTGGGCTGGGAGTCGTAGAAACTCTTTGCTACATTATTGTCCGTTCGCTCAATGTGGCCTAGCTAATTAAGCTTTACTAAGTTCATCCATTACCATGACTTTCTGAACACCCTGACTAGTCCTGAAAAATCATTACTCGCCTCAGCTCCAAAAAATATGTCGAAAGAGGTTATCTGTAATCCTGACTGTCCACAAATTTATACGCCGCCGTAAGTCCTTTTTCTGAGTGGCTCAGGACTTCTAACACTCGTCCGCCAAACTGTCGGGTAAGGGTTTTTATTTCTTTCTCAACAAAATTTACCAAAAATCCTGTCTATCCTATGATACTCCGAATGTCAAAGTAATTGGTATTCATTATCGTGGTGTAAATGTTAACGGTCAAGTTTCACTCTAACCTGTTTTCTGTAAAAATGTTGACAAATATTTTGGCAAACAAGTTTTGTTAGTGTTTCTAAAGTCAGTTACTATCTGATGAGTTTCCAAATAACTCTGGCAATAACTTGTAACTGGTTATTGTTTTACTTGAACCTTCCAAGCTCCACTTTTTCAATTGAAACAGCCATGACATTCAAGCCAACTTAATCAACTATCTTTTTCCAAATAGTTTTCGAAACTGCTTCAATGTTTGTTAATTGTAACCTTCACAGATTTCGTCTTCCTCAGAAAAATGCAAAGTCTGAAGTCTTTAAAACCACTTAAAATCATAAGAGTGTTAATAAACAAATAACAAAGCTAACTTTTTTTTATTCCGCCCGTATTTAAGTAAAGAGATTCTCCTTCGATTACTCAATCATCGAATGTAAACTTAAATAGGTTGCAACTCGCAAGCCATTCTACTGCAAAGCATCTCGAAATACTGTTGGGAATGCGGATAGATAAAATAACTCAGGCGTCTTACTTCAGTGAGGTTTATTTTAAGACTAAGAACTAATTAACAAATGAAGAGTAAAGTAAATTTAACTACGGTATTAGATTATGTATCTAGTAACGTTATGCTATGTATACATTATAAATGGTAATAGATTTATGTACAGAAAGGTGCAAATGTAAGTAGGGTTGAATTGCCAATGCAGTATTTTCAACACAACCCCTCAATTCAATATTACTTTAAGTTAAGCATTTCGACAAATTTTACATGTTTTAGTTTTTTGAGATTTTTAGTAAATACATCTGCTACCATCTCATCGGTTGAAACGTATTCCATTTGAGGTCTCTCCTTTCATGTACGTCTCGAATGAAGTGCATCTTGATATCGATGTGCTTGCTCCTTGCGTGGAAAACTGGGTTCTTCACTAACTGCTGTGCGCTTAAGTTGTCACCATACAACACTGTTGGCTTTGTGACTAAGTTGCTGAATCCGATTTCGCTTAAAAGATTTCGCAGGAACACGATTTCCTTGGATGCCGAGCATAGAGCCATATACTCGGCTTCCGTGCTGCTAAGTGCAACTGTGGGCTGCTTCTTAGATTCCCATGATACAGATCCACCAGCAAGAAAGAAAACGTGTCCCGTAAACGATCGCCTATCGTCAGAGTTGCCACCCCAATCCGCATCAGCGTACCCATGCAAATATTTCCCAGATTTTCTGTAAATAATCTTGTCATTCATTGTATTATATAGATACGAGTATCTTAGCAAATGTTTCGCTGCAATGTAATGGTCTTTATGAGGATTCATATTATATTGAGACAATTTGATTACCGAGTGCGATATATTTGGACGTGTAGTTATAAAGTTCAACGAACCTATTAATAACTGATATAGTTTCTTATCTACCTTGCTGCAATTTGGGCAACTATTACATTTTGTCAGTCGAGTACCTGGGTCTAGGGGAGTGCTTGCTTTTCTGCATTCACCCATTGAAAAAGCATGTAAAATATTCTTTATAAGCTGTTGTTGAGACATCTTGATGCATCCGCTGTCACCGTTTCTTTCAAACTCTATTCCAAGAAAATGATTTAGTGGTCCTTTATCAACTATTTCAAATTCTCCTTCTATTTTCTTTTTAATATCCTGCATATCATTGCATGCAAGTAATATGTCGTCAACATAAACGACGATGATATTTATCCTTCCGTTTTCGTTCTTTGTGTAAACACAACTGTAGTTGACACAACGAACAAAACCAATATTTTTCAAAACCCCATCCAATTTTATGTTCCATTGCCTTCCCGATTGTTTGAGCCCATATATGGCCTTCCGTAATTTGCAAACTTTGCTCGGATTTGCTTTGTCCTCAAAACATTTAGGCTGCTCCATAAAAATTGCTTCATCCAAATCGCCATTCAAATATGCAGACGTGACGTCAATATGATGTAATGGTAAGTCAAATTCTGCCGCCAATGCAACTACTAGCCGAATCGTAGAATAGCTAGCCACCGGGGAAAACGTTTCGGAAAAATCAACACCATATTTTTGGCTACAGCCTTTCGCTGCGCCTTCTTTATTTCTCTTTAAATTGAATACCCACATTGCTTTAATTACGCGCCTATTTTTTGGTAAATCAACATGCTCCCAAGTTCTGTTTTGCTTCAGGAAATTAAATTCTTCCTGCATAGCTTCTTTTAATTTTTTGGCTAGATTGAAAAAATTATTAAGGTGCAATTGAACTTGGCTATTATCTGGCATTTTAAGTTGAAGTAGTTGCTTGAACACAGTCGTTCCGCAGCTCTCATCGAGATAGGTCGGCTAGTTAGTGTTTAGCGGGAAAAAGGATAGTGTATCGATTATAACACCGATTTAGCCAAGTGTTTTTTAAGTCCAAAGTTTGCTTAGTAAGCTACGCGTCCGACTTTGACGCCGGAGACTCGGGTTCGATTCTCGGCCAGTCTTCAATTTTTTAATTTTATTTTTTTATCGGAAATATAGTGATAGAGACACAAAAATAAACAAAAAAAAAGTGCCGCATTATCAGGCGATGGACCCCGGAAAATCGGTGGTCCCGCTTACGGGTGTGGGTGTGCCGTTGCGACGTGTGGTGCGAACACGTGAGCCGGCAAAAAAATTAGCAGCAACAACAGCAGCAACAACAGCAGCAGCAACAACAGCAGCAACAACAGCAGTAACAGCAGTAACGAAAGCTGCAACAGCAGTCACAAAAACAGCGGCAGCTTGTATGCCAAAGGCAGCTTTAAATGCCATGACACCAAGCCCAACAGCGTGTTCCGCGTTGCCCAGGCGGGGATCTTCGCAGGCAACACCAGCAACAAAAACATCAACAACAACAACAGCAACAACAACAACGCCAACAATAAAAGCTCTCGCTACAACGCCAGCAGTAACTGTAAGCGAGGAGTATAGGACAGTGGAAAAACGCCGGCGGAAGTTAAATACGAAGCCGAACCTTTCAGCCAAAAGAAGGTTAAACTTGGCAGGCCATAGTGTGGCATCATCGGTGGCTGCATCCGATGATGACGGAGCACACTCCAGCTCTTATGAGTATGATGGAGGAGAGGGCCGGTACGTCGGAGAGGGAAACTCCTTCAAGGACTTACCGGTCGATGACGAGGAAGTCGTACAAATGGAAGACGAAAAAGAGGATGATGAGGAGGCGCAGCTGGACAAGCTCATAAAAGAGCTGCTGGAGAAGCGCGACCAGTTGCGCAGAAAGAAGCTGCAGCAACAGCAACAACAAGCTGTGCTCAAGCAGCAAGTGCAACAACAACTGGAGGTGAAGCAACAACAACGGCAACATCAACAACAACAACACCAACAACATCAACACCAACAACATCAACAACAACACCAACAACAACAACAACAACAACAACAACAACAACAACAACAATCTAAACAGTCACGGAAAGACAAAATACCACCCATTAACGTGAGTAATTTCGACATTTTAGATAGTATTAGGATTTGTAAATTAATAACAAAAAATTTCCATGTGAAAAGGCTTTCTGCTAACAATCACATAATTATATGTGAAAAAATAGAGGAGTACCAGAGGGTGCGCGCCGCTTTGGGAGAGGTGAAAACCGAGTACTTCACGTACACCCCAAGGCAGCAAAAGTTAAAAACCGTGGTACTGAAGGGAATCGATCCCTCAATTAAAACGGAGGAGCTTGAAAGAGAGCTAAAGAATTTTGAAAGCGACGACCTCCATTTCGTGGGGGTCAAGCCGTTTTCCTCCGCTGTGGCAAGGGGTGGTAACCGTCACTTACCATTCTTCCTAGTCCAGCTTACTCCCGACAGCAAAATCGACAGGCTGCGAAATATCCGCTTCCTGTACTACCATGCTGTAAGGTGGGAGAAAATAAAGAGGTCAGATCGCATACTTCAATGTATGCGCTGCCAAAGGTTCGGGCACGCCGCAGCTAACTGCAACATGCAGTTTAGATGCGTGAAGTGCGATAAGGACCACACACATGGTGAATGCTCTCTAGGTAAGGAGAGAGTCGAAGACCGGAGTGTACTCTCCTGTGTGCTCTGCAGGAACTCTGGACATCCCGCCAACTTCAGGGGTTGTCCAAAGTACCAAGAATTGAAAAAGAGAGTCCAGGCCCGCAAACAGCAGTCTGAAGATGATAGGCGTCAGAAGAGTCGCTCGTTCGCAAATTTTGTGGCACCCAACGTGTCCTTTGCCCAAATGGCAGCTGGACCGGGTCAAGCCCACATGACATCAAACCAACCAATGGTAGCCCAAAAGGCACCAGAGGTGGATCTGGACTTAAAATCGATCCTTCTGTCTCTGCATGGAAAGATCGATAAGTTCCAGAAACAATTAAATGAACAAGCGGCCCGAATTGACTTTATATATTCGGAGCTGTTTGTGGGGTCTGGTGTGCCATAAGTCTAATGGCTGCGCTGGATGAGGGAAACTTAAAGATCCTTGCTGTGAATGTTAATTCACTAGTCAGGATCGAGAAAAGAACGTCACTTGCCAATTTGTTGAAAACCGAAAACCCGGATGTGCTTTTGGTTAGCGAAACTAAGCTAAATCAGAAGCACAAATTGGGATACAAAAACTATCATGTAATAAGAAGAGACCGGCCTCACTCCACTCAAGGTGGTGGGGTTGGAATCTTAATTCGAAAAGGCCTGCGCCATAGGGTTATATATAGCGGGGACGTGCGTAGGTTCCAGTTGTTGGAAGCATGCATCATATGCATTCCTCTCCATAGCCGGAGGAGAATGTATGTGGTGTCGCTTTACGCACCTGCAGCACCTCCACCCAACCAATTTATGACAGAGCTCGAGACACTTTTTCGTAGTCTGCAACTGAACTCGGAGGAGAATTATTACTTCTTGGCCGGAGATATTAATGCCAAACATGCGGCATGGGGAAATGTTACTGCAAATCCCAGGGGCAACCAGTTTCACGACTGGTGGCGCCTCAATATGATTGAGTACAAACTCGAGTTGTACGCGACGGATATCCCTTCCTTCCCAAGAAGCGGTGCTTTCCTGGACTTGGCCTTAACGGACGCAAGACTTCAACTGACAAACATAGACCAATACACGCGGAACTGTTTACGTGCGTTTGAGTACGATAGTGACCACTACGGACTCGCCGCCGCAATACGGATCCCGAACGAGCAAACGCTGCTGGAGGAGTACGAAGCAGTGTGTTCATTCGATTATCGGAGGGCACAATGGTCGCGCTTCTCCAGATTTTTAAAGCGAGATTTACGTTCGAGTGGGATCGACCCACCGACAAACAGTAACATGACAAATGATGAAATTGATCGGCATTTATTGCAAATGAACGACGCCATCAAACGAACTATGGAACGAACTATTCCTCGGGTAGGACGTTCCGACGACGACCAGACAGAAAAGTACAGAAACCCTACAATCGACGCACTATACCGACAGAAAAGTAGACTGCTCTCGAGGCTTAAACGGCTGTACAGGCAATTTACTGATCGCGACGACCCGGAGGTAAGGATGCTGAAGTCAGAGATCCGAATCCTGAAACAGCTGATAAAAGAAAATTACAGAAAATCTGTAAGTCTGTATTGGGGCAATAAAATTCGGGCTATTAAAACCTGTAGTCCGAATATGTTCCCACAGATAAATAAGTTGTTCAGGAGGAAAGATCACAATGATATTCCTTGTGTTCGAATCTCCCAGACAGCAGAGAACAGACAGACAGTACTGACTGCTGGAATAAGTCCAGAAAGTGTCGCTTCAAACGACGATTTTTTCGTGGTCGAGGACCCACAGGAGAAAGTGGATTTGCTGGGCGCTTGTTTCGAGGCCGTGTATACGGTGAACAATCCTGTTCACCGTAACCACGACATTGAGAATAGGGCTCTGGTGAGCCATTTCTATCTGCGCACCGAACTTGAGAATTGGCGATCTGAGAATAACGGTTTCACCGTGTTCACTGATGAAAACCATGCTAATGCAGTTGTCGCCAATGGCCGAGATGCATCGCACTTGTTCGTGTCGAAGAATGATCTTCTGTGCATCTTCGAGTCACTAAAGAATAAAAAGTCGGCGGGGATGGATGGTGTCCCAAACGTCGTATTGAGACACCTGCCTTTGGAGGCTGTAGATATTTTCACCACGCTGTTTAACAATGCGCTGAATAATGCACATTATCCGGCGCATTGGAAGGTAGCTGTGGTACACCCTATCCCGAAAAAATGTAAAGATAGGACGAACCCTGCCAATCTCCGGTCAATTAGCTTACTTCCGAATATTAGCAAGGTCTTTGAAAAGGTTGTCAATAGAGCCCTGTTAAAGTGGGTCGAGGACAATAACATAATCCCGGACAACCAGTTTGGTTTCAGGGCGAGGCATGACACTATTCATGCCGCGTCGAAACTGGTTTCCGACATTCAGTGGAATAAATGCAAGAACCAATGCACGGGTGCTTGTCTGGTTGATTTTGAGAAGGCTTTCGACACCGTATGGTTAGAGGGACTTTTCTACAAGTTGACCAGGCGGGGGATGCACAAACCTTTGCTATATGTAATTTATAATATGCTTATGGGAAAGAAGTTCGTAGTCAAATGTGGCAACGTGACTTCGAGCAGAGTCTTTGAAATTAAAAACGGTTTACAGCAGGGGGCGGTCAATTCTCCGATCCTGTTTAACATTTACACGAGTGATCTGGTAGGTTCACTCAGACATGCTATAGCGTATGCCGATGATTTGGTGGCATACAGATCAGGTCCTAAAATCGAGGTCATTAATATCCTTTTGCAGCGTGACTTCGATCAAATTAAGCGATATTGCGACGACTGGAAGTTGAAAATCAACTTTCAGAAGACGGAAACAATCTTGTTCAGAACTCCATTGGCTGGGGCCTCTAGGGATACCAGAAAAAACTGGAAGAAATTGGCCATTATTGGACAGGATGGGCAGCCATTGGCGGTGAGAAGCGTAGTTAGATATCTAGGTATCTGGCTTGACCAGTATCTATATTTCGATAGACATTTAGTTGCTTGTCTTGCTGGGGCCAAGAGGGCTTATGCTCTGACAAGGAGACTGTTTCATAGCAGTCAACTTGACTCCAGAGTGAAGGTCATTTGCTACGTGGCCCTTATAAGGCCGATCATCGCTTATGGCTGTCCATTGTGGTTTAATATAGCGCCTAGTTATATGGAAAAGATTCGGGTTTTGGAGAGACAATGTCTTAGGACCTGTCTCCGATTGTTCCGAACGCCTGAATCCAACTATATAAAATACTATCCCAACAAGGTCCTATACGATGGGGCTCAGTTGAATAGGATTGACAATTTCCTCATTAAGGTCACTCGAAGGCACGTTGCAAGGGCGATGGCCAGCGACAATAGTCTGATATTTGGGGCTTACTACCCCAATGAAATGTACATTGAGAGTACACTCCGGTCTGGCTTTATCCCGCCAGAGGCATTTATCCATATTGATGCAAAAGGGCTGGTACAGACGAGGGATGGTATTCCGGTCTTATACCATCGCTACCGCAGCGCGAGAGATAAGCGGCTCCTCCATGACGGGGACGTCGCCAATGCTCATGAGCTCCTCCGTTTTAGTACCGCAATATCGGAGAGGGATAGATTCGACACGGAAAAGCAATTCGCCGAATTTTGGTGGCTTGTTGAGGGGGGAGGGGTCAACATGCCCTCCCAGGACGGTGCGTTACTCTAGGTAACATCCTCTTAGCTTATAAGTTAGATTAAGTCAGCTAGGGCGTTTTTGGGAGAGGCCGGGCTCGCCAACGTGTGGTGGTGCTTCCGGGAGTTGACTGACGCTGTAAGGCTTCAGTTGGCTCACGGCGGCGCGTGTGCACGTTGACGACTGCCAGGCGCTCGAAAAGCAATTGGGATTTTGACCACTTGTTGCGCAAGGCAACGAGTGCTCAGAATCCTAATTATAGTTAGAATACGTTAAGTAGTTTAAGTAAGTAGAATAGGTAGTTTGTAATTTGTTTTATATAAAATCCCAATAATGAAACCGAGTTTTAATAAATTTTCTCGAGGAATATATATGTAAGATTAGTTCGTAAAATAGTTCGTAGGCCGAAAGGCAATAATTCTAAGATATAGTTAAGTTTAGAGCGTTCGCATAAGGACCAATAAATAAGAATAAGTATCCTGTTAATTTTAAGTTAGGTTTAATCATTTTTGTCTAGTATGTAAGTAGATATTTATCAATGAATAAAAAAATGAATTTCAAAGTCAAAGTCAAGTAGTTGCTTGAACAATGTCACTTTACGTGCCGGTCCTTTCGGTTGGTGAATGTTTTCTAGAATTTGCCATGCTTCCGTCGATGACTAACAATTTTTTACATAATTAAGCTGCGATGGTTTAACGCACAGGAGGATAGTCGCGAGGGCCTTTTCATCTTTGTTCTCCCATTCAGTTCGTTCTCTTTGGCTTTCAGGTTTCACTTTAACTCCATTGACATATGCCCATAAATCGCTATGGATCAGAACACTCCTGATTTGGACCCTCCAAGAATCAAAATTCTTTTCGTCCAATCTTTCGATTTGGTATAACGATGAAGCCATTTTTTTTTTTTTTTACTTCCAGAATATTCCTGGGCCCATAACCTTTGTTGGGGAATGCGGATAGATAAAATAAGTCAGGAGTCTTACTTCAGTGAGGTTTATTTTAAGACTAAGAACTAATTAACAAATGAAGAGTAAAGTAAATTTAACTACGATATTAGATTATGTATCTAGTAACGTTATGCTATGTATACATTATAAATGGTAATAGATTTATGTACAGAATGGTGCAAATGTAAGTAGGGTTGAATTTCCAATGCAGTATTTTCAACAAATACAATTTAGTTAACAGATAATTTCGATTGTTATTTGAGGTTTGCAATTTTATATTTGACTTGGATAAATAAAAAAGCACACACACATCCAAATATACATTTTAATTCGATTCCTATTTGCGCCGTCTCTGGAAACGCTCAAGCGTTCAAACCACGTTTCACGTTCCCATGAACGTTCTTCCAATCTTAATTTCCGTTTTTCTGATTGAAAATTGTTTCAATACCGCTCCCTCTGCAATTTAACCCTAACTTGGGATGCGCTCTTACACTAAATAAACTTTATATGTGGCGGCATGTGTAGTGCCGTTGCAATAGCGGAAAATAACTGACCATTGTGCATTCGCCCACATTTCGACCATCATCCTACCATTCGCTTCAATTCAGATTCTTCTATCCTTTTGTGTTGCATTGCATTCAACATTATTATTTTCCAATCGCAACTACAAGAACGGTAGCCATAGCACGAGTAATCCCAGCGGTGAGGTGAATTCCCCACCTACAGTTGGATGTGTGAATGGAGTATGTTAGAAATTTGCAGCACGCAGGGCATATACATATACCTATTGCGGCGGAGATCGCATCGTATCCACATCTGTAGGTGCAGTATTTTTATTATTGACCACTGGTCAGTGATGACGATGAATATAACGATGATGATGATGATGATGATGATGATGATGATGATGATGATGATGATGTTGTATTGAAAGCCATCAAAGTTACAGTAAGCAACGTGCTTCCTTTTTTCTAGCAAGGCTGCTGGTTGGGCCCCTCACAAACACATTAACACAGCGAAGTTTAGCAGACGTTAAACGCGTTCCATTGAAATCCAAATATTGACCATTTGCATTACAATATGTTTGCGTTTTGAAAATATTTTCATTTAGCATATTAAAATGGAATATGAAAGTCCAAAAAGGATATGATATCTCCACTCTAGTTGGTTCTGTGCTGTTGCATACTCCATCACATTTCCATTCAGTAAAATTAACACTTGTATTACTCTGGATCATATTGGACCTTCAGTAGCTTTTATTATCTGCATCATCTAAAACTCTGATTCGGGCGGGCTGCAATGCAATAGAATTTGGAATCAAGAGAGCAGGACAGATTATATTCAGAAAATTAAAATAATTTCTTGAAATGTAAATTAGGAGTTTGAATTATTTTTCCTTTGTTTTCAACCTGATTCAAACATATTATAGGAATTGTCTAAAGTTAAGCAGACTCTAAAATTACCCTAAAAACAGGTAGATGTAATAGATGTATCCTTTTTGTAACTTTATCGGACGCAATTATTGTATAACTAATATCAATGGGAAAATGTTTCATGAATAAGGATTTTTGCACAGAATCTGTGTTCATTTGATGAATTAAAGTTGCATAAGCACTCCTCACACTGTATAATCATGCAACCGTTTAGAGGTGTTTAAGTAAATTCTAATGAATAAGGCTAAGTAGTGTTAAGCGGCCCTTACACGGTCAATCGGTTGACATCATTCATCGTGTATGTGTGGATTGACGCTACCCCTTACACAGTTCAATCAATTGACGTGAAATTTTTAGTTTTTGTGAGTTTCCGTGGTGTACGGATGTGCGATGAGTGAAACGGACGATTGTATTGCATATATTTCTCTTGCACATTGCATAAAGACGTTAAAAAAAAAGGAATCAGTTGACACATGAAAATCTTTTGAATGAATTGAAAATATGTATCTGCACAGGACGATTATAAAAAATGTATGAGAATGGATAACTTCACTTACAAGAAATTGCTTAAAATAATTTGATTATGAATATACTTTTGCAGTAAAACTTCGTACTGTTGCATTTTTTCGTTTCGGTTCTTTCCCTTTGACATCCCATAAACTCGGTAATGACCGATACGTTTCAATTAATTCCGATACAAATGCTCGGTCTTCATCGTCCTTCAATTTTCCGCTGGCGCCAGACATATTTTCGCTTCCGTGACACAAAACACAATGAAGTAAATACGTCAATCCAACCCTTACACATATCAATCAGCATGACTTTCATTATGCAAAATCAAACCTGCTTCGATTTTCGTCAATCAGACTTCACTAAATGTGTGTTACTCATACAGATACATTTTCACAAACACATGCTAGTGATTGATATCAATCGATTGACCGTGTAAGGGCCCCTTTAGAGTTTAAAATGGATTTAATTTTTTTTCGGATTCAACGAAAAGTTAAGTTACGAAGGATAACAAAACAGAAGATTCAAATAAATTTGGAACCAATACAATTTGAAAACAGTGATGACAAAGTATGAAGATGTGTCCATTGTAACAATTCGCCTATAAAAAGGTTTTTGCTCCGCCCATTTTCTAAGGGCGTTTTGACAGAATGTTTAGATTTTTGTTCATTTTCTTAGAGAACCAAATCCATATTTTACACTTTGTTTTTAACGACGGGGTTATGGTCTGGACAAAAGGGATTATAACCCTCCCACTTTACTGCATCCCTCCTTGTCCGCCTGTGAGATTCGCGATTTCACCTCAAAAAATAACGGCAGACCTCCCGATTTCGAATCACTTCGTCACTGCTGCCAATCAAAATCTGGTGTTGCTGCATTTGTTGGATCCAGGAGTTTTAGGCCTGCCTCTCTTTCGCGATGGTATGGGAACGCTGATAGATATTACCTTTTTGACTTGGTTCGTGGGATCTCTTCTTATAACATGACAGCACTAACTGAGCCGGTGGTACTGCATTTTCTTCGAGATAAGTGCTTTGACATGAAAGCTTCCGCTTGGATCTTCTTTGTGACTCCTGCTGTCATGCGAAGCATCTTCATCTTAACTGCCGTTAATTTGCGCTCATACTTTTTGTACGCTGTCCAACATTGTGAAACGTATGTGAGCGCCGGTCGCACAACTGCGGTGAAGATCCTTACTTTCAGCTCAAGGGGCATTTTTCGGTCACGGAAGATGGCTGAGTTTTTCCGGTAAAAAAGAAAAGAGATAATCTTCCCTCCATTGGTAAGGCATTCGATCGCCTGCCATCAGTTTAAGGATGAGAATCTTGGGCCGTTTGGAACCGATGTCTCCCATTTTTTCCAGAACTCAGTGTGTCTAGTCCGGCCCAAAAGCTTTTTATTTTTCGGAGTCTTTGACCGCCTTCCTAACTTCTTCGACAATAATGCCGGATACTTCTTCATTGCTAAAAACGGCTCTTGGAAATTATTTCAGGAAAATTGTTCATTTAGAAGTTCTTCACAATACTGTTGCCACCTGCATCGTATTTGTCCGTCATTCACAGAAAACAGCCCTTGAGCATTGTTGATAAACTTTGGCGAACGGATTTCCTGAGCATTTCTTCTTCTCTGTCCGGCTATTTTGAAAATAGCAGTTCTAGCTGGTTTGTGGGAGTTCTTGGATAGCCTGGTTTCTTTCATAAACCGAAAAAGACATTTATTCTTACTCCCGATTCAGGCCCTCCACACACTTTGCTTGAATTTGAGCGCACTTTTTCTTCGCGAGTCTCTTGCAAAGTCTTAATTTCCAGTTCGAGGCGAGCTCCCTCTCTCCATCACTGGTGGAGCACTTTGACCAAGCATTGAATGTCGCTTTCTTGTCACTAATCACTGCATTAGCTTTATCTGTCCACCACCATGCTTCTTTGCCGTGTTGATAGTGTTCTTTTGAAGCCCCTAGCAGTGATTTGGCTCTATCCAAGCAAGATCGTCGTAGGGAATTCCACGTTTGTCCTAACGTCCAAGAAACGCGCCCGATTTTGGGTGTTTCGCCATTTCTTTTCTTGAACGTAGAAGATGTCAACTCGCCTTCTAACCATCATCTCCTCACATTCGTAGCTGCGACCGCTCAAGTTTAAGCATTACTTTGCTGTCCTCCGGAAACCAAATAGCTTTGACCCGAGTATTTCTTCCCGTCCCAGAATAAGTACCATGATAAGTAGTGCCTGGCGGGATAATACCTTCTCTATTAACGTACATTTCCATAGGGATTCAGTTTAACTCATAACCATATTTTACACAATGAGTAAAAACTCTCAACAAATGACAGGCCCAGTTTGGAGAATAGAATTATGAAGAGGGTATCAAAAAACTGTAGCCTTTCCATATATTTAACTTCCCAGTGGAAGTTCTTGTAATGGGGCCGATTTTGTGAATCGCGGATTTTAACATATCTTCACGTTTCAAGGTCACCAGAATCCAAATCCAACGTTTTTATAGAGATGTCTGGGTGTGTGTATGTACGTATGTGCGTATGTGCGTTCGGAATTATCTTTCGCCACGATTATCTGTAGAACCAATGATGCTATTGACATGGAACCGGGTTTATTCGAAGCGTAATAACGTAACTCAGAACTGATTAAGTTTCCAGCGAAATCGGCCCAGCCGTTTTTTGTTAGTAAATAAATAACTAAAAAAATAAAGGCAAACTAGCTGAATTTTGAAATTGATGATTTGTACTATTTTTAACTTCCCAGTGGAAGTTCTTGTAATGGGGCCGATTTTGTGAATCGCGGATTTCGACATATCTACACGTTTCAAGGTCACCAGAATCCAAATCCAACGTTTTTATAGAGATGTCTCTGTTTGTGTATGTAAGTCTGTGCGTATGTTCGTATGTGCGTTCGAAATTATCTTTCGCCGCGATTATCTCAAGAACCAAAGATGATATTGACATGCGACCAGGTTTATTCGAAGCGTAATTACTTAACTCAGAACAGATTAAGTTTCCAGCAAAATCGGTCCAGCCGTTTTTTGTTAGTAAATAAATAACTAAAATAATTTGCCTTTATTTGTACTATTTATTGTCATTTGTTATTGAGCAAATCATTATTACATTGTGCTCCGTTATTTCGCATAAATATAAATTTACAAGTCTCCGTGTTCATAACAATGGTTGCATTAATATATGTATGTATATAACACTTTGCTGTTATTAACAACATTTAATTTCCATGAACAATATTAAAGAGCATTTTTTTAATATTAAATAATTCTTAACCATATCTTATGGTTAACCACATTTCAAAATTTCCCACTAATCGCATAAATCATATTGATCCCACTGAGAAGTTAGTCGTGTGGACCTTTCGGGTCGCACCCAGACCACTTTTTTTGTTAGGTTTTTCACCAGACTCCAGTTTTTGTATAGGATGCATTTGCATTGTACATACTTGATTATATGAATGACAAAAAATAACATACTCAGGAGTTTACATTTTCGATAAAGTCATGAAAGGATGTTTGTGCAGATATGTATATCTTCAACTTCCCGTTCAGCGACGAGCTTAAAACATCACTACATAGTTGAAAGTCACGGAGCGAGGTCGATAACAATTTATTATAAAGCATCTTAGGTAAATAAAACTCTGTGGTTTATTTGTTGGTGTTAATCATGTGTCAAGCAAACCATCGTGCAATAAATAATTTTTGAAGAGAAAGCTGTTTTTTTTTCAATTGACGCAACAGCTTCCAGAAAATGACCATAAGAGGGCAATGCCCAAATAACAACAGAAATCTACGATAGTGGAAATTATGTTTGAAAGAGCTTGCAGTGGCGCCGCAGTCAACCGATATTATATTTCACACATAATTTGAAAGACCGAATCAATAAAATATAAATTAGAAAATCGCGTTTCTTTTGAAGTTATTCAAATTTATTTGAATCTTTTATTTTGTTTCCCTTCTTACATTTTGTTGAATCCGAAAAAAATAAATCCAGTGAAAATAATCGAAAAAAATACACCAAAAAATGTGCTTGGTAATAAAGAAAATTGAACATTGTACTCGTAATATGTATGCATATCTGTATATTATGTTTTTTGTGAACAACCTTAATTTCCATCAGCTTTTTTAGTAAAACTTTTTTGTTCAAATCTTTGCACTTGGTCGGGCCCTCCAGATATTAGCTGTGTTTTTTTAGAAGCGTATATAAGCTTAGTATTAAAAAACGGCTATCGCCACTTAACAAGACATATCTATGAGATTTATTAGTCACATTAGTTGTCAGTTGTGGAAAAACAAAAAACATTAAAGAAAAATGTAAAACACAGAAAAAGCTTCGGTTTGAACAAATTTATTTAAGGATAAACAGACAAGTGTGTGTTATATTTTGTTCTCTTGACTTATATCAGTACGGAATTCCGCCCAGCATTCCTCCATCTGTATTCATTCGGAGTAGTAGAATTTTGACCAGTCGCCGTTACTTTTGAAATGTTTTCTACTTCGCCCTTAATATAGTCCAGACGAATCAATGCCCAATCGGAGCTCTATGTTGTACATGTTTATTTTACATTTAAATCAATTTCTTCTTTATTAATGAGGGATTAATATTCTCTTTTAGATTACAATAGTGATATATGTGTACATAAAAGATAATAAATAATTGATAATGACAAAGTACGTACATAAAAAATAAAATAATTTGTATGCATAAAATTAATGTAGCATCAATATCAACATAACATTTTTTTTTAAGTATCTCCTGGTCAATGCATGCAAATGTCTATCAAATTAAAGGCAGCGTTAAGGGCCAACCATAATGAACTTATGGGAGATTAAGCTAGTATCAAAACCGAACGATAAGCTACCAGAAGCATCGTCCAAACGAAAAGTGCCCATAATTGCTCCTGGTAACAACTGTTATAGCGCTTCACTTTACTTGGCCAATGTACTGCAAGGGTCTCTTCAAATTTTGAAAGACGCAAAAAAAATACGAAAATTGCTTAATAAAAAAGATGTACATTCGGCTTCCATCATCGCAGATTGGATGTGACTCAGTGACTGAGGGTGGGTTTGTTTTTTGTTTCAATCGCAACAAAAAGAAGGATACTCACACAACTGTCCAATATAAAACTTCCGTACGTATTTGTATACCCTATTCTAAGGGTATATTAATTTTGACGCATAGTTTGTAATATACCTTAATATTGGCCGTAGACCCCTAAAAGTTACTATGTTTATGATCAGCATCGATAGTAATGTCGATCTAGCCATGTCCGTCCGTCGGCAAATTTTTCGAAAAAATCGAATTTTGACTCCTAAAACTGCTCGGGAAATAAAATTTTCAAAATCCTCCCGTGGCAGTGGGCACAATTAAATAAAACAATTTGATTGAAAATCCAAAATTTGAGCTAGGGAGCTGAAATTTATAATATATACTCTCTAGGGGGCCCTTTATGTTCATGTGTAAACATTTTCAAAATCCGCCTACTGACACGCCCACAATTTAATTATTTTTTTTTGAAAATTCAAAGTTTGGGCTAGGGAGCTGAAATTTATAATACATATATACTCTCTAGCGGCCCTTTATGCTCATGTGTTAATTTTTTTTTAATCCGCTTACTGACACGCCCACAATTAAACTTAGACTTTTGTCACGCCCACTTATGAGGTATAGGAATAAGAATAGGGTATCCAACAGTTCGCCCAAGTGGACTTGTAGCCCGTCCCTATATTTTTATACCCTATTCTAGGGGTATATTAATTTTGACGCATAGTTTGTAACATACCTTAATATTGCCCGTAGACCCCTAAAAGTTACTATATTTATGATCAGCATCGATAGTAATGTCGATCTGGCCATGTCCGTCCGTCGGCAAAAATTAGGCGTTTAAACTGGACCTAGAGAGCTGAAATTTTAACCTTATACTCTCTAGGGTCCCGAAATAATCAAGTTTAAGAATTTTTGAAATCCGCCCACAGACACGCCCACAAACTCAAAAAAACAAAATTTTGGAAAAAATCGAATTTTGAGCTAGAGAGCTGAAATTTTTTATATATGATCTATGGCCCATAAAACTGATTGGGACATAAAATTTTCAAAATCCGCCCACTGACACGCCCACAATTAAATAAAACAAATTTTGGGAAAAATTGAATTTTGAGCTAGAAAGCTGAAATTTTTTATATATGATCTTTGGCCCATAAAACTGCTTGGGACATAAAATTTTCAAAATCCGCCCACTGACACGCCCACAATTAAATAAAATATTTTTTTTGAAAAACCAAAATTTGAGCTAGGGAACTGAAATTTTTAATATATACTCTCTAGGGGCCCTTTATGCTCATGTGTAAATATTTTCAAAATCAGCCTACTGACACGCCCACAATTATTTTATTTTTATTTTTGAAAGTCCAAAGTTTGAGCTAGGGAGCTGAAATTTATAGTATATACTCTCTAGGTGCCCTTTATGCTCATACTTAATTTTTTTTTAAATCCGCCTACTGACACGCCCACAATTAAATAAAACAATTTTATTGAAAAACCAAATTTGAGCTAGGGAGCGTTTTTATTTACAAAAGCTTAGTTTTTTCGATAAAATCCTTTAAATTTTTGTCACGCCCACTTATGAGATATAGGAATAAGAATAGGGTATCCAACAGTTCGCCCAAGCGGACTGTAGCCCGCCCCTATGTTTTTATATAATTTGCACGCGCAAAATGGAATTTTGTGTACCCTTATATTGTAAATAGTTACACAGCGCGGACAGAAGGGAAATTTGGATTGGCGAGAGAGAGAGAGAGGAGATGCCGATGGACGTTGGTTTTAAATGTTTGTAAATTGTAATACGAAGGACAGATAGAGAATAGTAGAGCATCCTACATTCGTTTGGTACGACTAAGGAACGACTCTTTGTATTTAACTGTAAGCCCGAATACAGGCTTAATGGTGAACTAAAGTGCATTCCTAGCATGGTGGGTATTGCAGAGGAATACAACTGGCTATTTTGTTTGACCACTTATGGCAGAAATACCGATAGAACAGCGAAAGTCAGGAGACATTGCAGTTTGTTTGTTTGTTGATAGCATGTACTTGGTGATGTCCTCATTTACTGTTCTCCCATCGCCATGAAAGCCTATGATGTCGATATCGTCCGCATATCCCAGTAATTGGACGGGTCTGTTGTTCTGCTCCGAACATGATTTATGAATTTATGTATATGGCAGCGCAAACAGGAAACAGGAGTATATTGCACCACATGTTTTCCAGCGTCACACAACACAACTCGATCATTTTTGCCGGCTTCCGAATTCGGCCATCGCCATGTGGAAATCCTGATGATGAATGCTATCATATGCGGCTTTAAAGTCGATGAAAATATGGTGGGTCTCGACTTAATAATTTGTTGTTTTTTCCAGGATTTGCCTTGGTGTGAAGATTTAGTTTATTGATTTGGTATATCTGCCGGGCCGGAAACCAGACTGGCACGTGCTGATTAGTGTGTTGCAGAACGGCTTCAGACGTTCACACAGTAGGTTGGATATGATCTTATATGCGACATTTATCAGGCACATGCCTCGATAGTTCGAGCAAGACATAGGATCGCCTTTCTTGTAGATGGGGCATATGGAGCTCATAGTCCAGTCATCGGCCATGATTTCTTCCACCCATACTTAATTTATGATTTGGTGCATGCAACCTACCAAAACATCACCTCCGTATTTGAAGAGCTCAGGTGGTAAGCCATCCGAGCCGGCAGCCTTGTTGTTCTTTAGCTTTTTTACAGCTATGCTAACCTCTTCAATACTGCATTGACAGGACGTGGCTTCACTTCATGCCCTTCCACTCTCTCTACATGATGCTCATTTAACACCAGCTGGAAATGCTGCCTAAACACATCTATTATTCCCTGTGCTTTGGTGAGTAGGTTTCCTTCTCTGTTTCGAAGAGCCTGCGTTCCGGTCATCGCAGCCAGATCGCGAGACGCATATATACACTTGTAAAAAAACACAGCTATTGCTTTGCAATTTTTAGCTTTCTACTTCGATTAAAAAGACTCAGAACTGATGACAGACGGGCATGGGCATACATTGGCATTTCTTTAGATGCTTATCAAAAATATTATGCTTCTAGGAGCCTGCGACCAATATAAAGGCAAGTTACAAACTATCAGTCTGAATATACACCCTTAAATTAGGATATGAACATGAATTTGTTTTAACCGTGCTATTGTACTTCTGAAGAAAAGTATTTGTTGGGTATGGACAGTTTCGGTTACCATGGTTGTCACACTATACAAAGTGTAAGATTGGATTTTATTGGATATGCTCAGCTCTGTGACTTACTGTTCATGAAACTTATTTTTATTCATACATGTTAACTTATGCCCACAAAAAAAGTCCTTACACGGAGATTATTTAAGGAATATTTGTAATCAGCTGAAACTATAACCTCTTCTATTTGTTAACTCTGCAACTGTTTGACATACATCAAATATTTCATTTGCAATAAAATGCTGTACAGCATTAGGTCGTGCCTGTTTCCCGCCCGACAGCTCCAAAGCACGCCCCAAAAGTAACCATTATCAGTTCCATCCCCTGCTCTTTCGAAAACCCAATCAATTTGATTATTTATGTAAACAGTATAAAACAAAATTTAGTGCAGAAGTAGGAATAAGTAAAAACAACCCTCAAATATATTGAATGTAATAAAACTGGTCACTTTATGGCCATTTCCATTCCTATTCTTTTTTTTGCAGCGCGCTTCCTTGCCTTAAGAATCAATATAAATGATACCCTTACCAACAATTGGAAATCTGCACCCCAACGACTTCACATCATCATATGGACTAAGTTCAAAGAAAAATGTTTTTCTTGTTATTTCATATTGCCTACGCAACCCTCGCCCTTATAGTTTTTCATTTTAACAGATTGATGGGGCTCATGGTAGCCCTAAGTATGTATGGAGTAATGCGCTTTATTCGTGCCGAGCTTTAAATGAGACATTGTCAGTTATCCACTGTGTAAGTCGTTGAGTCATCATTGGGAATGCGAAACAGATGATTGTTAATTTTAATCGAACGTACATAAAAGTACAAATACAAGGAAACATTTTCGAAATGCAAATTCAATCATACGAGTAACTGTGTATCTGTTTCTGTGCAAGGAAGTAATGGGTGTTATATTTTTCTTCATGCCTGAAAAATATTAATCTGAATTTTTTACTATGTAACTGGTTCGAATTAACCGAAGGCCAAGAAATATTATAACGATGGTAAGCAACGGAAAGTGACGAAAAGAAGGGGGCGAATTACCACTGCGCGGCAATAGAATACAAAACGAATTCTCTTCTGAGGTTTATTAGATAATTTTACCTATGCTTACTCCTTGGCGCTTGTACGAGTATAATGAAAGAGCGCAAATACAGTACAAATTTGTTGACAACAAGCAAATTTGGCAAGAGGTACATAGCTGTTATGATTATACATAAAAAAACGGAAAACAATTTTGGTTAAGAAGTTATGGTAATTAATGAATGTTTGGCAAAGTGCCACACATATAATAAACAACAAAAGAATTACTATAGATTATAAATGTAAATAAGGAAATTTGTTTGAAATTACACGAAATTATTTTATGTCAAGCAAATGTTGATTTTCAATATGAAACAATGCCCATTGCACAGTGGGCTCAGTTTGATTTTGAGCATTTTATTACTGACTGAGGGGTTTCAGGTTCATATCCCACCATTTCTATAAGTTTTTTCATCACTCCACCTCTTGCTTAAATCTGACATACAAAAATATTATCAACTGTCATGAGAAGCATCTCAAATTACCCGTTTGGAATTGGCGTTAAACTAGGTCCCTTATATTGGTGCAAACGAATGTCCGAGAGAAGCTGGGCTTTATCCCCTACATGGGCTGCCTACGCCCAAAATATTAATACATACATACATTGCACATCATGATTTTTGCAGGTTAATGTTAGCTTTGGATAAGGCTCCGTGTGCGCAGTGGCTCTGTGGTGAGTATGTTGGACTCCTGATGGAGGGGTTTCCGGATCAAATCACACCGGGACCCAGGTACACCTTAAATTGTTTTTCCACTAAACCACCTCTTGCGAAAGTCTGACAAATATGCAGGAGTATCAACTGTCATCAGAAGCTACTCAAATTTGCCGTTTGGAGTCGGCGTTAAATCGTAGGTAGGTCCATTCCATTTCGCACACTCAAATGGTTTGAGAAGCACGGTTCTAGGCATTGTATATGCCGTTAATGCCTTATATTTTTTAATAGAATGTAATAGAATGTACCTGCAATGACGAAAAGTCAAAACCTCAGGACGTCTATTAAGTTTCTAAAAAAAATCATGTTATAACAAATATTTATTGTCATCGTCAGTCAACCGGTCCCAGTAACGTAATAAAGCCGTCTTAAGGATGTCATTACATTTTTCAAGTCGCATCTCCAGAGGGCATTCTCAGTATACTATACATGTAGGAGGTATAGGTACATCTATATTTTAAATCTCAAATGCAAACCAATGAAAATTGCATTCTTTCCCCTTTAAATTGCATCAAACCACAAGGTATCGCTTTATCGAAATGTCAATGCGATAAACTTATATATAAAAAACGAAAGCAAGAAAAACAACAAAAACGGCTTGATCAACAAAGGAAAAACGTTATTGCCGTATAGGTGGACAGAGGAGCAGCATCCCAGACAGACGACCGTCCGACGATAGATACGAATACGATGATGAAGATATGAAGTGGATACAAAAAAATCATATCAACGACCTAAGTTGCAACCTCCTTGTACGTGGTATTCTTGAGGATGTTTCCGTAACCTTATTGTCATCATGTGCATTTTCTTCAAGAAAGATGAACACACATAATAATGTCGCTCATGTCCAGCGCACATAGAAAAGAATATCCTGGCATTAGAGTGAAAAGTTATTGAAGTGATTTAAAAAAATAAAAAAAAAAACTATTGATTGCTCAACGAGGCTCGTTATTACATCCTTTATTTCTCGCCATGGTGGGTTGTGAAGATATCATCAAGGCCTTGTTTGCTCTGAAAAATGTTTCAATATGTTCAGTTGAAAGCTTATATATTTAATATCAGGGTTTTTTTAATAAGGACATAACAATTTTGTATTTAAATCAAACACACAATAATTGAGATATCGAACTGAAACTTATTCCATGTAAAGCACAATATGTTGAATCTAAGTACGGGATTCGTTGTTAGCCTATTTTCATGAACCAACGATTTAACTCCATTACCGTACTTCCCATCAATCAATAGATCAATTGTTTGACCAGCTGTGTGGCGTGTGGCACCATCTTGTTAGAACCTCATATCACTGATGTGAAGTCCATCCAATTCTGACCAAAAAAAGTCTTCCAACACGGCACGATAGGGAACTCCGTTGACCCTAACATGGAGAGCATTTTAATGGACAAAAAATACTGTCCAATCACACCACCGGCAGGAAATCACACCAACGGCCACTTTTTGTGGACGCAATGCAATCTCTTCAAGCACATGTGGCTTTCCTGCCGTCCAATAACGCATGTTTTGCTTATTGGAAAAGCCACTATTCAAAAAATGAGGTTTATCGGTGAACATAATATTTCGATGAAATCCAGGATTTTCTTTGCCGCTTCAAGTGATCAAGAGGGTTCAGTTCTTGAGTTAATTTGATCTTTTTAATATGTATGCCAAGACCTTTACGCAAAATGCGCCACACTGTGGACTGAGAGATTCCACAGTCCTGTGAAGCGCGTGGAATCGACTGCTTTGGCTCATTTTGAACTAAAGCACTAACGACTGCGATATTGTCGGTACTTCGACCGACTGGCACGGGAACATGTCATAGTGAATATGTTGACTGAAATTTATCATACAAAAAATGTTGAGACTGCATTTGTATTAAAATACAAAATTATTATATCCCTATTTGTAAACAAAAGTTTGCAAAAACCAATTCAATTTTAATAGTTATGAAATAACAATGGTAAGGTTAGGTTTCCGTGCTGATGGAACAGAGCCAATCTGTTACACTGCTTTAAGGTCCATGTAGACCCGTTGCGATACCTTTCGTCGGGAGTGTTGGCCTCGTTGTTCTGGCCTTGGTTCTCTATCCTTGGTTCTCCATCCTTGGTTTACTTCCTTATACTCCAAGTTGTCCAGCCATTTCTATGTCCTTATAAACCTGTGAAGATTTGAAAGTGAGACATCGAACAGTTCTTTAATGCATTGGAAGTGTTCTGTTCCTCAAGTGACATAGGCTTGAGCAGTAACAGAGAAAGTGAGGTGTATTCTCATGGCTCTCCTCGTCACCGCAGCCTCGACAGATGTCGTCATCCTTGAGATTTAGTTTCATTGTGTTTTCAAATTGCGACCGGTAACAGTGCCAATTAACTGAGGGCCTCGCAACAGCGGCGAACAATCCGATATTTAATTTTGGTAGCAGACATCGCTTTAATGGCCGTCTGGCTATCAATGAATATGATAATATCAATACGTCGTGTCGCCATCATTGAGACTGTGCTTGCAACTTCAGTGATTGCTAGAACTTCTGCTTGAAATACACTACAGTGATCAGGTAATCTAATCAATCTGTTTATGTTTAATTCTTCTGAGGATAATCCAGCACCAGTTCCACACTCCATCTTTGATCCGTCTGTGAAAATGGATATCAATTTAATTTCCTTAGTATGTTAATTTACATTCCATTCCTCCCTGCTCGGAAATAAACAAGATAATGGTCTTTCAAAGTATAGGTGAGGAGACATCTAGTCAGAGTTGACACTCCAGGGGTGGGAGATTGTGGATCGCTTCCAAACCAGTGGTTGGTATTGTATGCAATTTATTCGGCCCTCTGTTTTTCAACTTCAAGAGTATTTCATTAACGACAAAGACCCAGAGTATAGGTAAGATGACTCCACCTTGTGGTATGGCTCTGGAGACAACGACTTTAAGGTCAATATCGTCTAGTGGTGCATTGATCACCTTAGTGATAGACGTTGGAATTCTGTAAAGCTCTTTCCACACACACACTTTTTCACATTGTTGAATGCTCCTCCGTTGTCTAAAAACGCTGCAAATGTGTACTACTTGTACCTTAAGAGACTTTTCTTTAGTGCTTACAACGTCGTGTAGTGCTGTTTTTACTCGTTGTCCTTAATGTAAGCGTGTTGGGCGGCGGAGATCGCGATATAATATAGTTGGCTGCGAACATAGATGTTCATTTGCTTTTCAAACGTTTTCACGATCAAAGATGTTGGACTTATCGGTCTGAAATCCTTGGCATTGATGTGACTAGATTTCCCTGCCTTGTGAATGAATACCAACTTCACTTCATACTTTTTGAATGTAGCCGCATTACAAAATTCTTATGAAAAGTCGTTTGGGAAGCGGTATGATGACGGCCTTTATCTTCTGGAGCATACTTGGAAAAATCCCATCGCTCCCAGGTGACTTGAATGTAGATAATGTATCAATTCCCCAGTTCAGCTTTTCGTCGGTTATAACTCCTTCTGGAACTGTTGATAAAGTTCTTGGAGTATTATCTTCCTCTATAATAAAAGCTCGAGGGTATCTGTGCATGAATTAACAATAATAAGTACTTTTTAATGCAAACAGAAAAATCGAAAAACTAATAAAAGCCGCTTAAATAAAATTAAAAATGTATGTTAACATCTGGCCTGTGTTTTTGCGCTGTTCAAAAATTGAATAATTATATGAACCCCTTTTCATCCCTCGCTTCTTAAGCCAGACAAATCATTATCATATAATATTCATTGCCCTACCGGAACACAAATATAAAAGGACCAAGCGACATGTGCGATACCCCCTGTGTCCAAACGCTGACCATTTTCGAGTAGTATACCGAAGCAGGAATCTAAAGGAGTCAAATTAAACGAAGACGATAAAAAGGGTCAGTTCTACGCAGCTATGCGTGTTGTTTCTTCTAATTCTACATATAAGAAGGGTACACCTGGAATTGTGTCTGCATGTGTAGAATACTTTTATGGTTTGGTTACCCGTGATTCTATTTTTATTTTATTTTTTTCATTTTCTAAATTGAATTCACAAACAGGCAAGGCCAAGCCAAAAGATCTAAAAGTGATTTGCATAAAATTCTTATAATTTTATCCAACCACCCCTGTTACAACTGTGCAAAATCAAAAAAAAAAAAAGAATAAACTCAAAGGAGGATGCCGCTGGATAAAAGAAAACAAAAAAACGGAAAGGACATATGGACTTCTCCCGCCTTTTTTCTAGGCAAAGTTTTTGGTTTTATTATGATAATTTTACATAAAAAATGTTGTAACTTCGCAAATATATTTAAATTATGAATTGGCCATTACTACGAAATGTGATCAGGCGTAAGAGAAAGCCGATCTTTTACAAATGTCTGCCACTGTCAATAATTTATTATCATAGAAACCATAAATAAGCTCATGGGGCTTCGTCTGTGGGTATTTCAAAGTGCGAACTGAAGGTGGGCAGATGTTGGAAGCGAAATAAAGTTTATAATATGAATTCGATTTTTACAAGTCAAACAATAAATAACAAAAGCGATATTCTCATATTTTATTTATACAACATGGAGTTTGGTAATGCGGATTTTATGTTTATATCTTGCAATCGGATTCTTAAACTTGTGAACAAGCTAGAGCAAAGCGTTTGTTCAATGGCAGCAACTTCACGGCGGATATTTTCTTGTAGGGCCCTTATTGTTCGATTGGGATTGTTGCTGTATACCCTGGACTTAAAGTATCCTCATTAAAAACAAAGTCGCACAGTGTAAGATCCGGTATATCTTTGTAATTGCTGATTATTAAAAAAAAAATACCCTGAGCTTCTCCATTAAAACTCCAGCAGTGTGTGGAAATTGTTGCTGAACTTGTTTTTTTTTTTTTGTTTCTGCTGTTGAACACGGGAAACACCTGCAGTTGCAGCTCCTAAAACTCGTTAATCATTCGGCAGTACACATCAGCACTGACTGTCTCTCGCTGATTAAAAAAATGAGGGTCAATAATCCATCGGGATGAAGTGCACACCACACTGTCGTTTTTAGACAAAGTTTTTGACGGCGTTCCCTAAAGTTGTTGAGACACCAATAGGTCATGTTCTGTTTATTAACATAGACATCGATATCACAATATGCTTCGTCAGTAGAAACCCAAACACCATGCCATTATCCATGAATGGCACTTGTATCGTTGAAAGCGAACGGCTTTCCAATCTCGGTATGCATGTTAATGACAACTTTCGTTGGGATGACCACATATTCGATATCGCCAAGAACGCTGCGAAATGCCTAGGCTTCCTTTAGCGCTGCAAGAAATATTTCAATCCCTCTGATCTGGCTCCTATTTATAAGGCGTTTATCCGCCCAAAACTTGAGTACAATGCGCATATCTGGGTCTGGTGCACCAATCACTTATTTGGAGCTACTTGACAGGGTCATTGGTGACTGTAACATCGCGAGATCGCTTGACTCTCTTAGTCATCGTCGCAGTCTCTTGCCTCTCGTTATTTTATCGTTATTTCCTTCATAAGTGCTCAAACGAAATAGCCAGCTGCATTCCACACCTAGAACATTTCAACCGCAATACCCGCTGTGCAAGGAATGCGCATCAGTTTACCCTCAAGCCTGTATTCGGACGTACAGTGAAATACAAGGAATCTTTCCTTAGCCGCACAAAACTTATATGGAATGCTCTTCCCCGCTCCATTTTTCCTACACATTATAATCTACAAACATTCAAAACCAACGTGCATCGGCATCTCTCCCTATCTTCTAACCCTAATTTCCTTAAGGCCCGCGCTGTGTAGCTGTTACATTATAAGGGCATTCAAAAATCCCTTTGGTGCGAGTACATTATAAAAAAAAAGGTAAACAATATTTTTCCAAGCGTTCGTGCTGTTCAAAAGCGTTCTAGTATCGTTCTCGCTAGGGTTCTCGTAAGCAATAGTAATTTTTGTTGTCAAACTGCATGACTTACATTTTTTATGGGTGAAACTTAAATCTTCCTTATCGATTTACGCTGATTGAGCATAATTTCGCCTCGAAATTGAGCCACATGCTCTGGCATCGCTGCTGATGGAGGATATTGATCAACCGTTGTCACTTCTTGTCTAAACTTTTGAACCCACGACCAGATAAGTTGAGTGATCAGCCCATCACTTGCTCGTCGAATATTGAAGTGAGTACAAAACGCGCGACGCGCACGAACCTACGAATCACCGCACTTTGAATATTGTTAAATCGGTAATCGCTTCCGACCAGTGATTCATTGCGACTGGCTTTTTTTTTATTATTATTATTAGTTTTTATTGTCTTTCAAAAAAAAAAAACTTTACAATTTAATTTACCTGCGAAGCTTACTGCTTTTCTGCAGGTGGTTGAAATTCTTGTTTGTACATTGTTTAGAATTGTTTTTTTTAAATAGTTTTAGTACATGCTTAGATTACGATTTTAATATTCGATTTTAGGTTTTGATTGAAGTTAATTCAGGTAGAGATTAATCTATTACAAAATTGTGACTGAGGAAAAATTCTTTAATTTTTTTCTTACGTTTTTAAAAATTTACAATGTGTTTTAGGTAGACTGGTACTCGATTCAGGATAGTTGGTATGGCATAACTGAGTTGTCGTCTTCCGTAGACGTTGAAGTTTTCAGGAATTTCCAGAAACCCTCGTGCTCGTCTTCGTGTGTTTAGGTTGTGGCGTATAGGCTGCTGGAAGCAATGGTCATCGTAGTATTCTAGAATCGATGTCATTCTAAAAACACCGTTAACATCTAAAACCTTGAATGTATGATTATTAGTATTAATTACTTTAATTATTCTATGTTGAAGATCTTTAAGCTTATCTAGATGAGTTTTTGATGCATTCCCCCATGCTAGTATCACATATCTCAAACGAGATTCCACCAGTGAATAATATACCTGTTTTTGAACATCTGTTGATGTATATCGCCAGAGATACACCATCGCAAACAAGGCGCTTTTGAGTTGTGACCTGAGCTTGCTTATGTGATCTTGCCATAAGAAGTGGTCATCGATCGTGATCCCCAGATATCTTATCGTCTTTACCGTCTCGATTGATTCACTTCTTCTTGTTGTTGGGCAATCAATGTTTTGGGAGTATATTTTAATGGAGGTCATAGGCTGGCGTGGTGAACGAATGTGCATTAACTTAGTTTTGGCAGCATTAACTACTCGTACCAAGCTGTTGTCGTTGCACCATTTTGTGAGTTTATCAAATTCCTCTTGCATTATATTTGTTGCAGTTTCAAGGCATTTGTGTCTAACGACGATCGCTATGTCATCCGCAAAAGCAAACGCTGTGGCCCGTTTAAAAACGTGAAGAAGCTCATTCGTGAAAAGTATAAACAGCATTGGCCCTAGTTTAGAGCCTTGCGGTACCCCAAAGATAGTTTTCTTTTCCTCGCTGTTATTATTTAAGATTTTAACTTTTGTCTTCCTTCCTGTTAAGTAACTCTCCAACCATTTTCTTAGGTTACCTCTCAGTCCTATTCTAGCTAAAGCCTGTAGGAGTTTAGTATGGCATATAGTGTCGAAAGCCTTACTGAAATCGACGAACATTACAACCACGTGATGGTTTTTATTAAAGCTCACATTCACCGTGTTTGTAAACTCCGCCAGCAGTTTCCCTGTATTTTTTCCTTTTTGGAAACCATATTGGTTTGTGTGTAAAATGCTGTGCTTTGCAATAAATTTGTTTAGTCGGCGTACCACAATTTCTTCCAAACATATTTCTATGACCGGTAGGATTTCAATAGGTCCGTAATTTTCGCATTTGTTTTTTATTCCGCTTTTATATATTGGTCTTATCAACGATGTTTTGAATAGCGTAGGAACGCAACACTGGCTTAGGCTTTAATTTATTATTGTTTTTACAACTGTGGCTAGTGATAATGCATTTTGTTTTATATCAATTGCTCTTACATTGTCTGCTCCTGCACCTTTATCAGTTTTAAGACTAGTTAAAATGTTTAAGATGTCCACCTCACTAGCTCCCTCCAAGTAAATGGACTATGCAAGATACAGATTTTGGTGATTAAGCGTCCTGTGGTTGCAATTGTGTACAATTTTTGAAGCTTTCCGCAAATCAAGCTCGTCGGACGATATTCCTCTCACATCACCCTTTTAGTTTACCAGCAATTAAAATTTTCCTCCGGACACCCTTTATACCTAATGGGATTATCTGTAAAGAAAATCATAAATGTAGAATGAAGAGGCTTGAAATCTTCAAATCTGCAACCAGGATATTGCTTAAAGAACATCTAACTTGAAAATATCCTCCAACAACATAACATCCCTAAAACCCATATTGGAAATAAAGAAATTGATGACGATAGATCAATGCACTTGAAATTTTATACAAAAGCAATACAGATGGTTTGGAACAACACAATTATGTCTCAAATATTCCTGATACATTTTTGTATATGCATATACAATATTTTAGACAGAGTCTAAAGCTCAGCAAGCCCACATAAGTTCCATTATATCTACTGCTGTTCAAGTACCATTTTCAGACAATAAAGTAAGAAAAATACTGGGTTTCCAATAAGATGTTTAATTTTGAATAGCCTGCTATTTTTCCCTGACAAGTAAAAACCACGCCATTAATCAAAATCGAACGAAACTCGCTTCAACAAAGCTTTTAAATTGTTAAAATTCACAACAAAACGGTTAAAATGTCAACTGAAACTGTTTGTCGACGTGATGCACATTATCGCCCAGCAATTGTTAAATTGTTTCAGAAATTTGAAGTATTGGAACCGGCTAATGCTGTGAAGAACCGAGACCGTGCTCGTCGTGCAAAAACGACTTAAAATATTGCTTATGTAGCTCGCAATATGCCGAAACTCCAGGTTGATCGATTGCTTGTCGGTCACATTCACAGAAATAGCACTTCACCTAAAATTTTTTGGTTGAGTTGACCCATGAACTTGGGTCTGAGAACACAACGTTGTTGTTTTTTTAAGGAAACCTTAATGCTAGAGCAGACTCGATAACGTTCCATTGTAAAAAATCCTCTTTTCGGTTTAGAGATTAGTTAGTTAGTTAGTTCAGTTTATTTCTCAGTTCAAATAATAATTACGGTTACATTTACAATATTGCGTAGACATGATATTAATACAAAATTTTAAATTAAAAGATTGGAGAGAAACAAGGTATAATTCGTTTCTCTATATTTTGGTGTTCCCCATGGCGATTGAACCTGCACCGCACGGACCAACACACTAACCTCGACCCCTTCGCCAACCCATCCGCAACGTGTTACTGGTTTATGGAGTTTGGGGCAGGAGGCATCTTCTTCTGCTTCCTTTTCGATTAGGTAATGATCAGGATGAGGATCATAACCCTCCCGCTTTACTATACCACTCCTGGTCCGCCTGGGGGGGTCGTAGATTTGACCTCAATGAACATCGGCAGGCCTCTCGGTCTTGGATCACTTCATCACGGAGGCCAATCATATGCTGGTGATATTGTATTTGTGTGATCCAGGAGTCGCCTGGGCAGCAGGCATCATTGGACCTTATTTCTTTGAAAACGATCCACGTGTTGCTACTACCTTGAATGGATTACGCAATCGAATCCTGATCGAAGAAGTTTTATGGGCGGTACCTGTAAGGGTGAATTTGGGCGATGTTTTACCTTAAGGGTGAATTTGGGCGATGGAAAAGTTGTCTGGCAGAATCATTTCACGAAATGGTGATCAAATTTGGCCGCCGAGATACTGCTATTTAAAACCTTGGCCACTGGTCATGTGAATGTAAAGAATTATGCCCAATGCTCACCCTGCTAATTGATGCTCTCAAAGATGACATATAGCCGCAAATGTGCAAACATTTTATGAAAAATATCATCAAAAGAGCATGCAAGAGTTCTTGTAGCCCATTTGGCAGATATTGTTCTTCATTGTTAATGGCAGACCTCTTACCGGCTGAAATTAAAACCAAATAATTAAAATTGAAACCATATTGCAAAACCTGGTAAATATTGTGGACCTGAATTTGGAACGTTTCTCATAGACACCACAACATTATGCACTATTTTCAAAAAACAGGACTCAGACACTCTGGGGCACTTTTCCATGCGATTATCATTTGAACTTAAATCACATCCAGTTCTACTAGTTCTTCTTGAAACGTAAAATTAAAGAAATCCACATCGTTGAATTGTATTTTTAGATCCGAACCGAAAAGTGACATTACAAAGATAAAACGTAGCATCGCTTACTGCGTCAATATTGACATTGAACACAAATCAACCAAGTTATTGGTAAAATTTTATTGATTGTTTATTCCGACTTCATCTTAATGTCAAAGTCATAGCATATAGCATGTCTGGCTTTCACTTTTAGATACCACAACAAAACATCGATATTTCCATAAAATATACATATCTTTGTATTGTCGATTTTTTATTGTCTGCTTAACAAATCGAACAAATCAACTTTGGAAACATGAAAGTACATATAATAGGAGTATACCTACATGTTGTACACCAGACTATACTGCTAGTAGGAAGACATGACAGCAGCGCAGAACTTACTTGATTCTCACACCATTCAACGAGCTGAAAGCACTTACGGTCTTCGTTCGTCTTCGTTTTGTTTCTTTTCTCTAGAATTCCGAAATGTACACAACAATAACAGCATGAAATACTTTTGCTAGGATTATCCTTTAAATATGCAATGATTACTCGGAGAAATCCTTACCAAGTTGAAAGTTTCCATTTCTTTATCCACATAGCTTCTTTTTCTTTATTCGAATGCCATTCTTATTTCTTGACAACTAAGCTAATCTCTGACAGTGAGTTAAAGGAAGAGGAACGAGCACAAATAAAAGCCGAAAAGAAAGATATTTGGAAAAGTGTATATCCTTTTTTAAGGAAGATTCAGAGTGTACTCAGTACAACCCACTTAAATGGACAGCCCACGCCCGCATAAAATTGTTTGCATTGTCGGAAGTTTTTTTTTTTATCCACTCTCTTCTCCTTCATTGCAGTGCAGATATTGTCATGTATATTAGACCGATGGCAGACCCAGAATAGAAGAAAAATATAGTCCTACATTTTATCGACTGCTTTAGTTTTTATTTCTGTTTTCAGGCTTCCAAATTCTAAAGCTGTGCAAAGCAAATACAAATAGACATTAAGAATTGATTTTACTTTTTTAAGGATCTTTTGAAAATACACCTTATTGAATTGTTATTGTTTCCCTAATGTTTCATAAAATTATTTTTACAATGTTGTACAGAATTCATAAATGGCGCCACGATTAATATGCCAACACTAAAAGCCACATAAACCTAAACCTAACCATGCCAAAACTACACAATATACACTAAATGAAGCCTCATATCTGCAAAAGTGTTTTCGAATAGAAATTTTAGACGTGAGGAGCCGATTATAGCGACACGAAACATTTTGTATGAATTTTTCTTTGTTAAATTAAGCAATTTTTAATTAATGTTAGAAAAATGTTAAATCATCGCACTTGTATTTCTGTTATTTATATGTACTAAAAAAGACAACGTCTTACTTGTGCTTTCCGCAAATAAACTTAACTAAACTAAAACTTAACTTTAATACTTTAGCGCAGATGCTTACAAATATTCAGACAAATTTATCAAAAAATGTAAACCAATTCAACTCGGGTTAATTTCTTTTTTGTATCGGAAGACAATTTTCTGTTTCACCTTTCATTCATACCCAATTACAAAAGTCGCATTCTCAAATTCTTAACTGTTCCAATTTGTTCGTGTCGCTTTGTGACGAGAGGGAAACATGCCACAAAAATTGTATTTTCGACTTGACATTTTGGACTAGCATAACTATGAAACTCGAATTGGATTATTTTTCTTAAACTTTAAGGCGAGGATAAGAGGGATCATAGCCCTCCCACTTTGCTGCACCCCTACTGGTTCGCTTGTTGGGTTTGCCGATTCGGACTGAAAAAGTCCTTGCAAACCTCAATGTTTCGGACCACTTTGTCACACAGATGATGGCGTTTTTGTATTTGAGTGATGCAGATGTTTTTGGGCCTGCCTTTTTCTGATTACGCCACGAGTTGTTTTATATTTTATTTAAATTGGGGTCAACCGAAGACAACAAGCACTTCAACATTATATTGCATTGTATAGTCAGCACAGCTGCGCAAACACATCCTGCCAGCAGGAAATTTAACCTGATTCTGTGAAAAGCCGCACATTCGCAGATGAATGGCCGTTTCTCCCGACTCCAGGCAGTACTCGGATATGGCCGAGCGTCTTGCTCTTCACAGTTTTTAGATGGTCGTTGAGGGTACTGAAACCACTGACCAACCAGAGACAAACTAAGAATGTCAAGTTTGTGCTATTCAATTCCAGCAGATACTTGTTCTGCTGGTTTTGGAACCGCCGATCAGCTTCTTCGAATGTATGCAGCAAAAGGCAATATCATGCCACTATTGGTTATGCTTTAGGCATAGAACCTAAGTCATACTAAGTCATGTATCACGGCTGACGATCAGCCTTCCTCGCACTCTCTTTTATTTACCTGGATACCTGATGGCCAGGAACGCAGGTCAGTGTTACAGAGTTACACCTTTGCACGCGATGGATTAATCATTGAAATCGGAGGTTCAGTCTTCCTTGTTGTCTCGAACCTGGGGACTAGGATTCAAAATTTCTCTTAAATGGTTTTATGTGGTTACGGTTTTGTTTTATTTTAAATTTGTTGACAACAGAAATCTGAATACGGGAGCGGGTCAAAATTCTGCTTTCAAAATTCTGCTTTGCAAAATTCTGACTTTTAACACAAAAATTCTGCTTTTCAAATTTCTGCTTTTTTTCTGTTCTGTCTTACATAATTCTGCTTTTCAAATTCTGTTTTATAAAATTCTGACAGATAATATTTTAAACAAATAAATTCTGCTAATTCTGTTTTTTTCCAATTTACGAATTTAAAGAAAACAAAGATTTTTCAACTTTGTCAAAAAACTACAATATATTTCTTATAAAGAAGGTACAAAGGTGGTACCAGGAATACACAAAAAAACAGCCAAAAATAACAAATTATTTCATAATTGAAATTACCAAAAAATTAAGAAACAACAGCATTAAGAATTTGAATTTTTGAATTTGAATTTTGGTGGGGGCGTACGCCCCCATTTATTCGGCTTAATACAAGCTAAATATCTTAAAAGACTAAGACTTATAGCTAGGACTTAAAACTAAAACTGATTAGGTGTTGTTGGGGGGGTGATGGGGGAGGGCTTAAGGAGATCGATTTTTATAGAGGAAGTGCTGCGGTTGAAGTCAAAAACATTAAGGTTTGAGTTAACCTTCCGTAGCATACGTGAGATGGGTTCGTTGGAGCCATACAAGGTACGGTGGGTTGGAAGATAGAAAAGTCGTGGGCAGCGTAGACTACGAGGATTAGTGTTAAGGCAGATAGAGTTGTAAAGAGACGCACAATCGACGGAGCCTGAAAGGAGTCGGTGAATGAAGAGAATGTCAGCTGCGTCCCTGCGTTCTTCAAGGGTATTTAGGTTTATAAGTTTAAGACGGTCGCGATAAGGAGGTAAGATGAGAGGATCGTTCCAAGAGAGACCACGAAGAGCAAATCGAAGAAAACGACGTTGAATGCCTTCGATTCTAGATACATGAACTCGTTGAAAGGGACACCACGCTTGGCTAGCGTACTCTAGGAGGGGCCGAACAAAAGTTATGTACAGGGATCTGGTCACGTATGGGTCGCAAAATTCTTTTGACCATCTTTTAACGAAGCCAAGTGATGAGTTTGCTTTAGTAATTATCTCATCAATATGCGAACGGAAGCTTAGTTCCCTGTCGCATAATATGCCAAGGTCGCGAATTGATTGAACACGAGATATAGGCTGATGGTGGAGTTGGTAAATTCGAAGAGGAGACTTGTTGCTCTTGCGTGAGAAGGTAATAGACTGACATTTAGATACATTAAGTTCTAGGCAGTTCTTAAGGCACCAGTTGGAAAAACTATTTAGATCTGTTTGAAGGAGGCTAAAGTCATGTTGTGAAGAAATGGTTTTGAAAAATTTGGTGTCGTCAGCATAGAGAGAGAGCGCTGAGTGTTGAATGATCCTTTCAAGATCGTTAATTGTTAGAATAAATAAAAGGGGACCTAGATGACTGCCTTGTGGAACACCAGAGCTGGCTAAGAAAGGTGCCGAAAGAACGGACCGGAAGCGAACACTGTAAAAACGGTTTTCCAGGTATGACTCTATCCATTTTAGCAAAATGGGTTCAAAGCCAAGGGCAGATAATTTGAAAGCTATTAATTTATGGGAAATCTTGTCAAAAGCCTTACTGAAATCTGTTGTAACAACATCGACTTCTTTACCACTTTCTATGGCTGAGAGTGTAGAGGATATGAATTCGACAAGATTAGTGGTAGTTGATCTACCTTTTAAAAAGCCGTGCTGGTTAGGGGAAATAAAAGACTTGCACTGAAAGCTTAAGGCTTCATACAAGATACTTTCAAAAAGTTTGGGTATATGTGAAAGTTTGGCTATGGGGCGGTAGTTTGTCACCTCGCTCTTTAATCCCTTTTTGTGTATTGGTGTTATAAAGGAGGATTTCCATATCTGAGGAAATTCACCTTGAGAAAGCGATAGCTGAAAGAGATATGAGAGGGGTAAGCAAAGATTTGAGGAACACTTTTTAAGAAATATGGCTGGAAGACCATCTGGGCCGGGTGAATATTCATCATTAAGTGTAAGCAACTTCTTTTCTATTGCCGTATGATCAAAACTTTGATACATAGAAGGTCCAATGGAGAAGTTTTGAAGATATTCGAAGTAGGTGGGATCCGGTACGAAGGAGCTGTCGGCGAAAGACTGCTTAAAGAAAGAAGCAAAAAAGTTGGCAATGGTAAGCGGATCGGTAGATGATTTATTTTCATAGGAAAGGGATGGGGGGAAACCGTCCGATTTTTTTTTATAGTTAACGAATTGGAAAAATGACAAACATGAAACATAACAAAGCACATGCTCACTCACAAATGTATACTAACAGAATATTTGTCTAAACCAAGAGAGCAATCTTAAAACCAATAAAAAAACTACTTTTACCAGTGTTGCCGAAAGTACTCCCATTGGAGAATTGTACTCCTTTCAGCACCTCCGTACTCCCGTACTCCTCCTTTCACATTCGTACTCCTATTTTCTTTAAAGTCCTAAAATATCTTACATTGTAGCAAAGTGTAATGTCAACCCAAATAAATTTAATTCACTTAAAATTTTGGCAGCGCTTTTATCTTCCAACCTGTCGTCAAAAACGGAATTTCCCTCTTTCTTGTTTGTTTTTGATTTTCGTTGGTTTCATCCAGAGTATATCCCTATAATGAGTAGGGACACTCTCGGCGTTTTCTTTATCAGTTCTTATCAGAAAGTACGTCTGTGTCACACAACACAGACACTAGAAGTAGATAAAAGAGGAAGACTGTTTTTTTCGGAAAAGGGCACAGGGTGCTCCGTTAAAAAAGACAAATATTAAATTGTCATACATTTTTTTTAAAAACTAGAAAAGAACTACATGTGTGTTACGCTAAGATAATTTTGCTTGTTGTTGGCTTTTTTGATGTGATACACTCGAACGCATATACATAAAATTTTAAAAGAAATGCTTTGTTTTGATTTTTACAGCAAAAGTAATCAAATTCATCCTTTGACATACATTTCCATTTCAAAATTATTACAAAAGTACAAATTGGAAAAACGAGAAATAAATTGTTGCTCCAGGCTCTCGCATCTAAAAATTCTTGAGAAGGGCGTATTAAATACGTGGTTGAGGATACAGCACCTACAGCTGAAATGTCGCACTTAATGTTTGAGTAGCAAGCCTCACCCGCATTTTCTGGAAGTTATTTGGAAAAATATGTTCGTCTGTTAGTTTAAGAGCCAATCTGAATGACCGACTTTTGTCCCACAAGTAAAAATTAACGACGTCATTCAAGTTTACTTTCTTGTTATGAAGTGCAACAATACCGTATTTCATAAAATTACTGCAGAAGGATGTAAAAAGATGAGGACTGTCAAACATATAGTACATGTTTGTATTTTCTACATAAAAAAAGGTCTACGCAAGGGAATGCCAAGACGCCTATTTAGACCAATGAAATTTCCGCTTTGATCTGAGATTACAAGGCGTGGTATCATGCCTACTTCGTTTAATTGTTTTACACACATGTAAACAAAATTTGTTTTAAAGTTTTTGATGGACAACGGAATTGACAAATTGATACCCGAGTAATTGTTTGTATCGGTGAGTGTTGCCTCTTACCATTACAACTATGGCATAATTTGCAGCTAGTCTTGTCTTATTCAGTTCATCATCTTCTAACCCTTCCATTTTACTCTTATTTCTATCAAAATATAAGTTCTTCTTACAAAATTTTGAAATTAAAAAACAGTTGATCTTTATCTTTTAAAAAACACGTACACTCTTGTTTGAGAACTAACACGCGTCATCCCGTATTGTGTTTTCTTCGCTTGTTTCGAACGACTTACAGTGACAAGAATTCAAGTCGATACGCCTTTACAAAAGCATTATCAAAAAACCCACAATCATTGTCTTACAGTAATGGTACAGGCAAAATAAATTTTTACCGTTTTTTTCCACAGCGGTCGTTCCATAAGGGTTAAAGAAACACATCCTTTTGACCTGCTGGTTTTATCTTTCATGCAATTTTCATTCGTCAGTTCGTCTATTTTATTGTTACCTGAGATTGTGGTTTGGTAGTTGTTTATTTGTTTGAGCTCCTTGCATTTTTATGTATAGTTTAATAAAATGAAGAGGTTTGTTTAATTAATACTTGAAATATTGTCATTCTTTTTAGAATAATTCAAAGTAAACTTGTATTATAGATATTTAGTAAAATTGGATTCCCCCTGAGGCGGTAAAGGCAAAAAAAGCTGTTAATTTGTCTAGTGTTGCTGGAGGTTCTAAAAAAAATGAGTGCTGCTGCTGCTCCTAAAAATTTAGCACCAAAATCACCTGCTGCTGATATTGAGTTTTCAACTGCTGTTGAATTTGAAAAAGTTCCACCTCCCAATGTCAAGGTGTCTTCTGTTGCTGGTACAAATCCAAATGAGTCTGCTGCTGTTCCTGGAAATTTGATTCCTGAATTCCCTGCCGGATCCAACCAGGATGTTGTGATTTCTGATGCTGATGAAGCTGATACACCTACCACATCTTAAAAAAAAAAAGCAAAAACCGCACGCAAATGTTTCGTCAAGGATGGCTGAGTGATTTTGCTTTTCTCAAGGAAATCGACAAAAAGCCATTCTGTTCGTATTGTAACATGAAACTTACAAACAACAAACAGCACATAGAAAGACACGAAAAATCAAAATACCACCAACAAATACTCAAATCGCTTAAACAACAACCAAAAATAAATATAGTAAATTCAGAATCAACTAAAAAAAATTAAAAGCTTAAAACATCAGAACTAAAAATAATAATGTTCATTTTGCAGTATAACCTAGCAATGTCCCTAATTGAACTTTTAATTTCACTAATAAAAAGTATTGATGTTGAAACTTTAAAAGATATTAAGCTTGGGAGAACAAAACTCAAAGAAACAATAACATCAAGTTTGTTCGAAGAGGCAAATCGTGATATAGTGAATGTTTTAAAAAACAAAAGTTTTCTGTGATAATTGATGAGACAACGGATGTCAGTTCCTCAAAGTGCTTATGTGTCGTGGTAAGGTATTTTGATTTCAGTTATGGTAAAGTTAGAGATCGGTTTCTTTCCTTGATTGAGCTCTTTGAGTTTGACGCTAAATCTATATTTAACTTACTATTTAAGTGCTTTAATGATCTTGGAATACCGTTTACGAATTGTGTTGGATTTTCCTAAGACAATGCTGCTGTGATGGTTGGCAAAAAAAGTGGAGTTCGATCTCTTTTTTTAAAGTAAAATCCAAATATGTCCACTTTAGAGTGTATGTGCCATTCATTACATCTCTCTTCCTCAGCCTCAGAATATTGAGGTTTTCCTAAGAAACATTTATGTTTACTTTTCGCCCGAAGGAACAAATTCAGTTTAAACGTCTTTTACTAGGTGGCTAGCTCTTGAACAGGTTGTGGCAAGAACACTTAAACAGTGGCCTGCATTATTGCATTATTTTTTGGAGAATTCTTTTGAATCTTCTGATAGTAACCTAGATCTTGTTCACAATATTCAAGAAGAGCTCAATGATACCACAAAATTGTATTTATTACTTCTAGCCTATGTTCTTCAACTTACTAAAAATCTGAACTTGGAATTTCAATCTCAGTCCGTCCGGATTCATAAATTTTTGACATACATAAAAACTTTCTACAAAACTATTTTAAACAATTTTATCAAATCGGAGTTTTTACGTGATGAGTTTCTCTCCGATCCGAATTTTCCTGACAACTATTTAAAAAATATTGACTCTGTATATGTTGGGGCTAACGCTGAACTCTTTATTAAAACAAAAAAAATTGAAATAAATCAAGTCATTGAATTTAAAGGTGTTTGCCGAGAATATTATAAGACCCTGTGTGCGCAAATTTCACAGCGAATCGATTTCGATGACGAAATTTGAAATCTATACAAGGCATTGACCCTTTAAATTTAGCAGAAAGCGCAACAACAATAATTTCTTCCATTACTGATTTGATTAATGAAAATGAAATTGAAAACCTTGACATGGAGTGGCGAACTATACTTAATCAAACTATTTCTTCAATGAAACACTTTTCCCTCTGACAAGGGATTTTGTAAGTGCTTTGTTAAGTCTTCCGCACAGCAGCGCAGCGGCAGAACGAGTTTTTTCCCAACTGTTTCTTATTAAAGATACAAAACGGAACAGATTGGAGGTTATTACATTGAATGCAATTATGAGTTGCAAGGAATTGTTGAATGGAGTTGATTGTTTTAAATGGAATCCTTCAAAACAACTTTTGAAGGCGTATCTATAAAAAATAATGTTTGTTTCTTTTTTTATATTTTTTTTTTATTATTTTACTCTTTTACCGTGAATCAAAATACCTTTCTTTTTGCAAACCCACTTTTATTTAGTCTATTTAATACATATCTTGGTATAACAATAAGTTCCTAATTTTTATTTTTTAAATAATGTTATTATGAATTCAGCTATCTGCCATAAGACAGATTTTTTATAATTAAAGAGATATTTAATTACTTTTGTTTGTAGAATTATTAATCTATTTATGTTTTGTTATTTTTTGAACTGAATTTTTTTTCTTCTCTGGCCTTTTTTTTGCAAAGCCACTTTTATTTAGTATATTTAATACAAATCTTGGTATTACAATAAGTTCCTAATTTTTATTTTAAAAATAATATTATTATGAATTAAGCTATCTGCCATAAGACAGATTTTTTATAATTAAAGAGATATTTAATTACTTTTGTTTTTAGAATTAAAAATTTATTTATGTTTTGTTATTTTTTGAACAAATTTTTTTTTTGATGATTTTATTTTAAATAAAGTTAAAATAGAGAAATTGTGCACACACTTATTTTTAAAGACTAAAAAATGTCTGTACTACTATTTTTTTCAAAATAGTACTCCCCATTTTTGGCTGCCGTACTACCTTATAATATTTCTTTCCGGCAACACTGACTTTATCCTCTTCTTCTATAACAAGTGAGTGGTGGAATGTTTTACAAAATTCTGCAAATAATAAAATTTATTAATTGCAGAATTTTGTAGAGCAGAATTTTGAAAAAAAGAATTCTGAAAAGCAGAATTTTGAAAGCAGAATTTTGTAAAACAGAATTTTGAAAGCAGAATTTTGACCTCGCCAGAATTTCGACCCCAACCCATCTGGATACAGTAAATTGAGTTTGCAGTTTTTTATTTTTCCATATTCGCCTTACTTACACACAGGACCTTATAAACGAAGAAGAAAACTACATAATATATATATAAATATTATATTAATTTCTTTTTTTTAAACCATTTAATTGATTTACCTTTTTTTCTATTTCCAGGGTCGCTGCAATCGTGATAAACCGCCATGCAAATATTTCCATCCCCCACAGCATCTTAAGGATCAGTTATTAATAAATGGAAGAAACCATCTTGCCTTGAAAAATGCACTCATGCAACAAATGGGTATTGCACCCGGACAGCCCGTTATACCTGGACAAGTTCCAACTGTGGTAAATTAACACATGATACAAACATTTCACAGTTGTTGGCATTGTATTTCAAATTGGGATTTTCATTGAATATTTAATTGGAGATTCCATTCTTCGTAATTGAGTTGGATTGAAATTCCTATTGGCCAGACTATCTAATTCATCTAACTTTTAATTCTAATCAGAACCAAGGATGACTTGGATTCCTATTCATAATCATGGAATAGGTACCTATACCTAAATCCATTCAATTTGGCTGTAGGTCTTTTGAATATTTTGAATAGGTACATATTAAATGTGTCATACGCGTACAAAGTGGATTGTAAAAATTTCCAAAACTGATTGACGACGATTGTGTTTTCGGCATATTTAATCATCTTTCTTTACCAGTACCCATCTACCGGTTTTTTAATGAATATTATTTTCTTTTGTATTATTAATGTTAATACAAATTTAGATTGTAGATACGTTGTGTAATACTCGCATAATTAAAATTTATTATCCTCATTTAGTTGGAACTAATCAAAACAGTCCAGAACAATAAAAAACACATTCGAAAATTCAAAGGCCTATCTTTAACTATTATTAATCAACGTGCTGCTGATTTATTTTAACAGTAATGCAGAAATAACAGTGTCAAACAATATTTTGAGTTTATTATCGACTGATAATCCAAAAAAAAAACTCTTTAAACGAGTGCATAGAGCTTTGCCATAATGGATAACAGTGCATATTATTCCATATTGATTCTATTATTTTCTGCATGAGTGACTATATGAATTGAAAATTAATTTCGGCTATCAGCCTTTTCCCGGAGGGATTTCAGAGCGTCGGCATTCTGCTGCTCCATCCTTTTGCTTCAGTTCACGATGAGGATGATGATCGGGAAAAAGTTTATTTGAATTAATGGGTTTTTGAATATTCAATGAAAATTCATTGATTTGTCCAATGTCAAATTGATGTTCGATGGTACTAACAAATATCTATTTTATTTTAATCAGTAACGGCAGCTTTGATGTTTTTAGTTAAAATCTCATTTGGCAATTACTTTTACTTTACTTTTAAATTCATTTTTATTAATTATTAGCTTATATCAACTTATATACTAGACAAAAATGAGTAAATCTAACTTAACATTAACAGGATACTTATTCTAGATTATTGATCCTTATGCGGACGCCCTAAACTTAACTCTATCTTATAATTATTGCCTTTCGGCCTAAAAACTATTTTACGAACTAATCTTACATATTATGTTTTCATCGAGAAAATTTTTTAGAAAACTCGGCATCTTTATCAAATTTTATATTTTTATATAAAAAAACAAATTACAAACTACCTACTCTACTTACTTAAACTACTTAACATATTCTAACTATAATTAGGATTCTGAGCACTCGTTGCATTACGAAACAAGTGGTCAAATTCCCAATTGCTTTCCGAGCGCCTGGCAGTCGTCAACGTGCACACGCGCCGCCGTGAGCTGACTGATGCCTTACAGAATCAATCACCTCCCGGAAGCACCACCACAAGTTGGCGAGCCCGGCCCCTCCCAGAAACGCCCTAGCTAACTTAATCTATCTTACAAACTAAGAGGATGTTACCTAGAGTAACGCACCGTCTTGGGAGGGCATGTTGACCCCTCCCCCCTCAAAAAGCCACCAAAATTCGGCAAATTGCTTTTCTGTATCGAATTTATCCCTCTCCGCTATTGCGGTACTAAAACGGAGGAGCTCATGAGCATTGGCGACGTCCTCGCCGCGGATGAGCCGCTTATCTCTCGCACTGCGGTAGCGGTGGTATAATACCGGGATACCATCCCTCGTCTGTACCAGCCCTTTTGCATCAATATGGATAAATGCCTCTGGCGGGATAAAGCCTGACCGGAGTGTACTCTCTATGTACATTTCATTGGGGTAGTAAGCCCCAAAGATCAGACTATTGTCGCTGGCCATCGCCCTTGCAACGTGCCTTCGGGTCACCTTAATGAGAAAATTGTCAATCCTATTCAACTGAGCCCCATCGTATAGGACCTTGTTGGGATAGTATTTTATATAGTTGGATTCAGGCGTTCGGAACAACCGGAGACAGGTCCTTAGACATTGTCTCTCCAAAACCCGAATCTTTTCCATATAGCTAGGCGCTATATTAAACCATAATGGACAACCATAAGCGATGATCGGCCTTATAAGGGCCACGTAGCAAATGACCTTCACTCTGGAGTCAAGTTGACTGCTATGAAACAGTCTCCTTGTCAGAGCATAAGCCTTCTTGACCCCAGCAAGACAAGCAACTATATGTCTATCGAAATATAGATACTGGTCAAGCCAGATACCTAGATATCTAACTGCGCTTCTCACCGCCAATGGCTGCCCATTTTGTCCAATAATGGCCAATTTTTTCCAGTTTTTTCTGGTATCCCTAGAGGCCCCAGCCAATGGAGTTCTGAACAAGATTGTTTCCGTCTTCTGAAAGTTGATTTTCAACTTCCAGTCGTCGCAATATCGCTTAATTTGATCGAAGTCACGCTGCAAAAGGATATTAATGACCTCGATTTTAGGACCTGATCTGTATGCCACCAAATCGTCGGCATACGCTATAGCATGTCTGAGTGAACCCACCAGATCACTCGTGTAAATGTTAAACAGGATCGGAGAATTGACCGCCCCCTGCTGTAAACCGTTTTTAATTTCAAAGACTCTGCTCGAAGTCACGTTGCCACATTTGACAACGAACTTCTTTCCCATAAGCATATTATAAATTACATATAGCAAAGGTTTGTGCATCCCCCGCCTGGTCAACTTGTAGAAAAGTCCCTCTAACCATACGGTGTCGAAAGCCTTCTCAAAATCAACCAGACAAGCACCCGTGCATTGGCTCTTGCATTTATTCCACTGAATGTCGGAAACCAGTTTCGACGCGGCATGAATAGTGTCATGCCTCGCCCTGAAACCAAACTGGTTGTCCGGAATTATGTTATTGTCCTCGACCCACTTTAACAGAGCTCTATTGACAACCTTTTCAAAGACCTTGCTAATATTCGGAAGCAAGCTAATTGACCGGAGATTGGCTGGGTTCGTCCTATCTTTACCTTTTTTCGGGATAGGGTGTACCACAGCTACCTTCCAATGCGCCGGATAATGTGCATTATTCAGCGCATTGTTAAACAGCGTGGTGAAAATATCTACAGCCTCCAAAGGCAGGTGTCTCAATACGACGTTTGGGACACCATCCATCCCCGCCGACTTTTTATTCTTTAGTGACCCGAAGATGCACAGAAGATCATCCTTCGACACGAACAAGTGCGATGCATCTCGGCCATTGGCGACAACTGCATTAGCATGGTTTTCATCAGTGAACACGGTGAATCCGTTATTCTCAGATCGCCAATTCTCAAGTTCGGTGCGCAGATCGAAGTGGTTCACCAGAGCCCTATTCTCAATGTCGTGGTTACGGCGAACAGGATTGCTCACCGTATACACGGCCTCGAAACAAGCGCCCAGCAAATCCACTTTCTCCTGTGGGTCCTCGACCACGAAAAAATCGTCGTTTGAAGCGACACTTTCTGGACTTATTCCAGCAGTCAGTACTGTCTGTCTGTTGTCTGCTGTCTGGGAGATTCGAACACAAGGAATATCATTGTGATCTTTCCTCCTGAACAACTTATTTATCTGTGGGAACATATTCGGACTACAGGTTTTAATAGCCCGAATTTTATTGCCCCAATACAGACTTACAGATTTTTTGTAATTTTCTTTTATCAGCTGTTTCAGGATTCGGATCTCTGAATTCAGCATCCTTAGCTCCGGGTCGTTGCGATCAGTAAATTGCCTGTACAGCCGTTTAAGCCTCGAGAGCAGTCTACTTTTCTGTCGGTATAGTGCGTCGATTGTCGGGTTTCTGTACTTTTCTGTCTGGTCGTCGTCGGAACGTCCTACTCGAGGAATAGTTCGTTCCATAGTTCGTTTGATGGCGTCGTTCATTTGCAATAAATGCCGATCAATGTCATCATTTGTCATGTTACTGTTTGTCGGTGGGTCGATCCCACTCGAACGTATATCTCGCTTTAAAAATCTGGAGAAGCGCGACCACTGTGCCCTCCGATAATCGAATGAACACAATGCTTCGTACTCCTCCAGCAGCGTTTGCTCGTTCGGGATCCGTATTGCGGCGGCGAGTCCGTAGTGATCACTATCGTACTCAAACGCACGCAAACAGTTCCGCGTGTTTTGATCTATGTTCGTCAGTTGAAGTCTTGCGTCTGTTAAGGCCAAGTCCAGGAAAGCACCGCTTCTTGGGAAAGAAGGGATATCCGTCGCGTACAACTCGAGGTTGTACTCAATCATATTGAGGCGCCACCAGTCGTGAAACTGGTTGCCCCTGGGATTTGCAGTAACATTTCCCCATGCCGCATGTTTGGCATTAATATCTCCGGCCAAGAAGTAATAATTCTCCTCCGAGTTCAGCTGCAGACCACGAAAAAGTGTCTCGAGCTCTGTCATAAATTGGTTTGGTGGAGGTGCAGCAGGTGCGTAAAGCGACACCACATACATTCTCCTCCGGCTATGGAGAGGAATGCATATGATGCATGCCTCCAACAACTGGAACCTACGCACGTCTCCGCTATATATAACCCTATGGCGCAGGCCTTTTCGAATTAAGATTCCAACCCCACCTCCTTGAGTGGAGTGAGGCCGGTCTCTTCTTATTACATGATAGTCTTTGTATCCCAGTTTGTGCTTCTGATTTAGCTTAGTTTCGCTAACCAAAAGCACATCCGGGTTTTCGGTTTTCAACAAATTGGCAAGTGACGTTCTTTTCTCGATCCTGACTAGTGAATTAACATTCACAGCAAGGATCTTTAAGTTTCCCTCATCCAGCGCAGCCATTAGATTTATGGCACACCAGACCCCACAAACAGCTCCGAATAGATAAAGTCAATTCGGGCCGCTTGTTCATTTAATTGTTTCTGGAACTTGTCGATCTTTCCGTGCAGAGACAGAAGGATCGATTTTAAGTCCAGATCCACCTCTGGTGCCTTTTGGGCTACCTTTGGTTGGATTGATGTCATGTGGGCTTGACCCGGTCCAGCTGCCATTTGGGCAAAGGACACGTTGGGTGCCACAAAATTCGAGAACGAGCGACTCTTTTGACGCCTATCGTCTTCCGACTGCTGTTTGCGGGCCTGGACTCGCTTTTTCAGCTCCTGGTACTTTGGGCAACCCCTGAAGTTGGCGGGATGCCCAGAGTTCCTGCAGAGCACACAAGAGAGGACACCCCGGTCTTCGACTCTCTCCTTGCCAAGAGAACATTCACCATGTTTGTGGTCTTTGTCGCACTTGACGCATCTAAACTGCATGTTGCAGTTAGCTGCGGCGTGCCCGAACCTTTGGCAGCGCATACATTGAAGTATGCGATCTGACCTCTTTATTTTCTCCCACCTTACAGCATGGTAGTACAGGAAGCGGATATTTCGCAGCCTGTCGATTTTGCTGTCGGGAGTGAGCTGAACCAGGAAGAATGGTAAGTGACGGTTACCACCCCTTGCCACAGCCGAGGAAAACGGCTTGACCCCCACGAACTTGAGGTCATCGCTTTCAAAGTTCTTTAGCTCTCTTTCGAGCTCCTCCGTTTTTATTGAGGGATCAATTCCCTTTAATACAACGGTTTTTAGCTTTTGCTCTCTTGGGGTGTACGTAAAGTACTCGGTCTTAACCTCTCCCAAGGCGGTGCGCACCCTATTGTACTCCTCTATTTCTTCACAAATAATTATATGTTTATTGGCCGATAGCCTTTTAACATGAAAGTTCTTTGTTATAAGCCTACATAACCTTATACTATCACTTATATCGAAATTACTCACATTAATCGGTGGAATTTTGTTCTTCCTTGCTGGTTTCTGCTGCTGTTGCTGCTTTGACTGCTGTTGCTGATTTGGCTGCAGTTGCTGCTTTTGCTGCTGCTGTTGCTGCTTTTGTTGGTTCTGTTGCTGTTGTCGTTGTTGTTGCTTCTGTTGATGTTGTTGCTGGATTTGCTCCCTCAGCACTATTTGTTGTTGCTGCTGCTGTACTTTTTTCAGCCTCAACTGCTCACGTTTCTCAAGGAGCTCTTTGATGAGTTGGTCAAGCTGAGCCTCCTCATCATCTTCCTCTCTATCCTCCATTTGGATGACATTGCTATCATCGTCGTCGACCGGTAGGTCCCTGAAGGAGTTTCCCTCTCCGACGTACCGGCCCGCTCGCACTTCAGCTTCGTAAGAGCTGGTGTTATCCGTGTCATCATCGGTACCAGCCATCGATGATTCCACATTAGGGCCTGCCAGGTTCGCCCTTCTCTTCGCAGAAAGATTCGGCTTCAGATTAAGCTTCCGTCGCCTCTTCTCCACCTTTCGAAACTCCTCCTTCTCTACTTCTGTAGCTGGGTTTTCAGCTGCTGCTACTGACTTTGTTGGTGCTGGTATTGCCTGCGAGAACACTCGCCTAGGCAACGATCGACCCGTTGTTGTTGCTGCAATTGGTGCCATTTTAGAAGCATGTGCAGCTACTGCCCTTGGCATACACACTGCTGCTGCTGCTGTTCTCGTTGCTGTTGCTATTGTTGTTGTTGTTGCTGATGTTATTGCTGCTGCTGTTGTTGCTGCTGTTGCTGCTTTCGTTACTGCTGTTGTTGCTGCTGTTGTTGCTGCTGATTTTTTTGCCGGCTCACGTGTTCGCACCACACGTCGCAACGGCACACCCACACCCGTAAGCGGGACCACCGATTTTCCGGGGTCCATCGCCTGATAATGCGGCACTTTTTTTTTTGTTTTTTTCTGTGTCTCTATCACTATATTTCCGAAAAAAAAATAAAATTAAAAAATTGAAGACTGGCCGAGAATCGAACCCGAGTCTCCGGCGTCAAAGTCGGACGCCTAACTTACTAAGCCAACTTTGGACTTAAAAATACTTGGCTAAATCGCTTTTATAATCGATACACTTTCCGTTTTTCCCGCTGAACACTAACTAGCCGACCTATCTCGATGAGAGCTGCGGCACGACTGACTCTCATTTGGCAATAGAAATACTCGCATGTACCAGTACATCTGGACGCATTGATTTCACGCTTAATTTTCTACCGAATAATTAATGGAAATGTATTCATCATTGTACAGCCTCGTAACAAATAAAACTTACTCTAGTTGACAATGTTCTTAGCATTCTGTTCATCAATGTTGCAAAAATAGAATATTAGTATGCTTTTTAATAGCCCGTACAAAGACGGGATAATTATATTACCCTAAAGAACAGAGCTTGTCGTGAAAAGCTATTAAAGGAGAAATCACCATCTATTCGATTTTATCATTCATGTATACCTGATAAGCCCGTAAGATATGCGATGATTCACATTTAAAGTGCGGTGATTCGTTGGCTCGTGCGCGTCACGCGTTCTGTACTAACTTCAGTGTTCGACAAATAAGTGATAGGCCGAGCAGTTCAGGATGTTTTGAGTAAAAAATTATGGTTTCACCTATACAAAATGCAAATCATGCAGATCATAAAAATGAATATTCTTAGAAAAAACAATAGGAAAGAGCAGAGCGATGCTGAAACGTTTTCGAACAGCACTAACGCTTGTAAACATATTCAGCCTTATTGCGAAGATCAATCAACAATTGATAATTGACTATTTTCAATGTGTGCTACTGTGAACGAACGATTCATTTGGTATTTTTGTCAATCGCATTTTTTTAATTGACTGCGATTGACAAAATCCTTTAGAATCCTTCGTTCACAATAGCATACATTGAAAATAGTCAATTATCAACTGTCGATTGATCTTCGCAATAAGGCTCATTGTTTACTGACGAAGCACATTTTCATATTGATGGCTATGTTAATAAATAAATTGAAATTGGTACTGGTGCCCCAACTGGTGTCCAAAACGACATTGCGATGTGCAATTTCTGCTCGAGGGTTTATTCGACCTTTTTTTTACCCAGCGAGAGACAGTCACTGCTGACGTGTTTTGCCGAATAATCGACGAGTTTTTCGTAGTGCAAAAACAGCTGTTTCAGGGTCAGTCAACACACAATTACAGTTTTAATAAGGAAGCTATTTTCTCACAAAAAAATAATTAGCGAGTACAGAGACCGGTCCTGTGCACCTTACCTTATACCGCGCTCCTTTTTTATGGGGATACCTTCGTCGAGGGTTTACAGCAACAATCCTAGATCAATTCGGGCCCTACAAGAAAATATTTATTGAACCATTGAACCAACACTTTGCTCTCATAAAATGTGAGAGTAACGCTGTATTTTTTTTTTATAAATAGCTATTTTGAATACTCTCAGTAGATAATTATGGTTTCTATGTCCAAGGATATGCGGATAATAAAGCAATCCTAATCAGAGTCAAGTTCGAAGACACTATCTCGGACCGCCTCAAAAGGTTTCTAAGCCCATTTGCTGCATAGTGCACAAAAAAAGACTTCATGAGGCAAAACTTAGAAATGCCACACTCTTTGGTGGAGCAATAGAATTTTCAAATAAATTAAAATGTAGGATGAAAACTAAACATGGAATTCTCACCTTAGGCATAGCCAGGATCTCACTATGGAACAGCAAAAATTAACTTAGTAAAAATTTGGGGCTTAACCCCAAAATGACGCTATGGAAGTACACTGCAAGTACACTGCGAGACTCATTGCAACATATGCATCACCCGTATGGTGGCGTTAAAAAAAGCAAAGGTCTGCCCATGCCAATCTTAAAAAACTAGAAAGACTAGCCTGTGTCATGAAAACAGCACCTACCAACACTAGAAAAAATACTTAACACCTTACCTTTTCATCAAATAGCTATGGTAAATGCCTACACGATCATCACAAAACATTTATCAAATTCGAGTCTAGTCCATTCTGATATCTGGTACAACAAATCTATAACAATGATTTACTCGGAATACCTTTAACAGATATCTATCTGCCAACATTTTACTTGAGACACAATTTCAAGGTTACATTTACAGGACGCTTGAACTGGGAACAGAATACACCATCATTTGCTGGCGAATCTCTTGTATGGTACACAGATAGTGTCGAAACAGATGAAGGAGTTATTGCTGGAGTATACGATATTCGCTTATAAGGCTGAAAGACATAATCTGAACTGATCTATAACTCACAAACTTATTAATAGCTTATTCTGATATTGGCTGCTAAATAAGATTATATTCTCCTAGAGGCGGTAATTAGAGACCTTATCACTGTGGCCACTCTGGGCCCATTGTTATGTTCTTACTTTAGTTAACGGGCTCCCGACCCGTGAAGAGTGTCTGCCTGAAACACTGCAGCCTTTCATCCTCTGCGATCACAAGCACGCTGCTTCCTGTTGTCCAGACCAAGAGCTCTGGCATCCGCGATGACTTGGTCTTTAAAATGGAGGTTTGGCCTTTCTTCGCTTCTCGAACCTTGAGGCTGGGAACCAGCCTCTGCAACGGGTGGCAATGGTGCGATGGTAGTATATTTACAAAGCGATGGGCAGGTCGTGTGTTCGAATCCCGACCAGGGCCATGCTTTGTAAAATTGAACACACACGACAATTTAAATCTCCCTTAAGCAATTCAGGGGCCACTTGTGGAGAAAAAACCCTATCGCACCAAAACTTCTTTCCTATCCTCCTATTCTTTCAAGTAGTAAGCAGCACCCAAAAACAGGCAAAGAATCATTTGCTGGGTGCTGCTGCAGCAACAAAAATGACTGCGCTGTGGTAACATTATAAGGGTAGATACTGTATTAATTACAGAAAAATAAAAAATTCCTTTAGCGCACGATAAATATAAAAAAAACTTCAAAATTGTCGTGGGCTCAGTAGATAGTGCGTTGAACTACTGAGCGCTAAGTTCGATTTCGAGTTCGACATTTTTGTCCACTCTCCCAAGTCTTTCATTTTGCGCGGAGTACCCGACAATCTAAAAGTTTGAATTGAGTATCGCATTTTATTTTAAGTTGTTTGACTGCAATTTAAAACGGTATGTCCTTCACCCTTGAATATTTGTAAAAGCAAATGCTTAGAGAATACTCATAAGTCAAAACGCATACAAAAGTCTTGGCACCCGAATTCTGTATCCAAATTGTGTCCAAAGATAAATCCGGAAACAGCAATAAACACATAATAATAATAGTAAGCAAATAGAAGCAAATAAAATACACCCAGACAAAAGCGAACAACTCGATTAAAATCTAATTACTCTGCTTTGCGGACACTCTTTCTGCATGTTTCATCACGCCTTCACATAAAAACATTCCACAGAATAAACACATCCATTTGCAACCCTTTTAATTGGGGATGTTCATGAAGATGTTTTGGTTTATTTTTTGGGACGTTTCACTGGAAATGCCTCCTGAATACTAATTTATATATATTTTTTCCTTTTGCTAAATTTCTATGGATTATTTGAAAATGTTTTCGTTCTTTTGTTTGCATTTATTTTTAGGCAACAAATCCTTATTTGACTGGCATACCAGCAAACACGTACAGTCCATACTTTGGTCCTGGACACCTAGTGCCTACAATATTAGGACCAGATCCGTCAGCAGTTGCATCACAATTAGGTCCAGTTGTACCACAAGCAGTTCCTGTTGCACAACAAAAGATACCCAGATCCGATCGATTAGAGGTAAGTGACTTTATTTTTGGTTTCATTTTCTTTTATATTAACACCAAAAGCTAATATTATGTGTTTTTGAAATTTGGAAATCATGTTTAACATTATTACCTATTTAAAAATAAATCAAAATTTCAAAAAAAAAAAAATAATGCATATATTGTTGCTGTTTTTTAATAACTAAGAATGAATATAGTAGATAACTTTTATTAATCTTTTTTTTTGTTTTTACAAAATTGATAATTTTTTGAAAGTAAGCAATTATTATATTATTTGTATTGTAATTTGTTTCATCCTCTCTTTATCGGCGGAGTTGTTATCTGCATTGTAAGAATCATAACCCACCCAACGCCTGTGGGAATATTGCATTGTTTTATCATTTTAAAATCAATTAAGTGCACAAATATACATACTGTAAATTTAGGTAACTACAACTTAACATTTGAATGATATTCTAATTCTTACTTTCAAAATCTATATTTATATTACAGTTGCAATAAAAAATATTTTAAATAGATAGTTAAACTTAAAAAAACCGAAGTGCCGTTTTTTGTTGTTTGTTCTTATTATATTCCATTTTTTATATTTACACACAGTTCGCAAATTTATTCTATCCATTGACTCGGTATCGAAACAATATGTTACTTAAATTAAATGCAAAAACTGATTTATGTACTTTAAATATTAGTTCAAGCTTGAAAATTAAATTTAAACAAGTCAAATCAATGCAAACATTTTATTGCAACTTAATTATAACCGATTATGTAATTATAATTTTTTTAATTATTTTCTAGGAATGTAAGGCTTTAAGTAGTATTTATATTTGGATATTAATTGAAACCAAAGAAAAATAACAAATTCGTTGTCGTCTAAAATAAATATATTCTATTTTTATTTACTTGTTTTGTGTCGATACAATTTGTTATGGTTTTTGTTAAATAAAAATTACCATTCTTACAAAATCAATGAGAACAAAATGTAATCTGATACACATTTGTGTTTTAGCTTATGTAAGTACTTATAAAATATTTAAAGATTTTATAAGTAAAATTTACTTTTCAATGTTGATTGTCTTCATAATTTTGTTGTCTCAGTTGTATAGTAATTGGCTTAGTAATAACATTCAAAAATTAAATTATATTATACAACTGTGATAATTATTTGTATGTGTATTAATTTTGCTTATGCCATTTCTCTCTAGAGTTGGATGTTTATTAGTTGCATATTATCCTACATGCATTCTTTGATTGTTGGGCCTTCATTTTAAATAAAAGGACAATATTAAGGGTTCTAATCGCAACACCTTTTTGAACCTATTGCAATGAGATTTACTCAACTTATAATCCATTAAACATTGAGGAGTTAAATCTCTTTCGTTAGCTTTTCTTTTTTTACTATTACTGTTGTAGAGTTAATGTCCATTATTGAAAAACGATCAATAAAATAGATCAAACCATTGATTTCGGGTTGGTTCGTGGGTTTTAGGAGTATGTTTGCAGCGCAAACTTTATTACACACATTTTAATATGTACATACCCCCTCAATATAAACACATAGATTTGCACACAAATATAAACGTTTAAATATGTCCTTGCATTGCTTATCCAACCCTCGGTTTAATCTTCAATTCACATATCTTTTGCTTAAACAAAATTAAATGAGTAAACCCAATGATTGAGCAAGCAAGTTCTGTATTTGTTTTGTACATTCTTTAAAGCTCCTTCCTCCCAGCCAAAATTTAAAATATAGAGTCATATACATTTTCGAAAAATAAAATAATATAAATAACATTTTTAGAAAAACATGCAGACTTATTTCTTTTCACTGCATAAATGGTCCACACAACTTGACCATAAAATATATTCCGCAGGCAGATAACTTTTGTTAACTACTTAAACAAAGTTTTCATTGAACATGAACGCATTTCAACTTACGATGGTGCTACGATCTGTTCATGCACCATCATAAGACGCCATTTAAATTATTGAGCTGGAAAATAATTTTTTTAGTGAAAAAAAATATAATTTTCGTTTACAATTCGTAAATATTACAAATAATTCCGAAATCAAATCATTTTTAAATTTTGAATGGCTTTTTTAAACTGGCTTGTATTCAAAAATAATTGTGTTAAGTAGTGTTAGTTAAAAAACAAGTTTATTAACTGTACCACATCCACACTTTTACTTCTTTTTTAAAATTTTTCATAGCTTTATTTATTTTTGCTTAAAAATAAACTGAACTTCTATGATCGCCAATTGGCTAGGCAACTAAGCTAAATGCTACTAATCAACAAAATTAAATTGAGTGCAATTGGCTGTGTGCAACATTTTTTTTATTTGATTTTCTTTAAAAATTTAAATAATCAAATAAAAGAAAAACTTTGGAAACAAATTTTAACTTCAAAATTAATCATAAGCATAACATTTTTTTTTGGTTTTTACTGCTGTGCACCGAATGCGAACGTAATGAGATTTTTTTATCATAATTTAATTTAACAAAGTTTATATTGTTTTTGTATCCTGAAATTAAAAAGCAAATATTGCAACTACAAGAAGGCAAGTAATATATTTTTAAAATATATATATATATATATATATTTGCCAACTGCAACCGCATAACATTACTAAAATGCAAAATGCAGCTGAACAAAACAATACAAAATCCAACTGAAATCATTAAAAAATACCAGCAAACAAAACAAACTGCAAACAAAAATACTTAAATATATTATTTAGGTTTGTCGCGAATTTATGCGTGGTGCCTGCAAGCGAGCTGAGTCCGAATGCCGTTTTGCACACCCACAGGAGAGCGTAACAACGCACGAAGACGGTTCCGTCACGGTATGCATGGATGCCGTGAAAGGTAGATGCGCTCGTGATCCTTGCCGTTACTTCCATCCCCCTTTGCACCTGCAGGCACAAATCAAAGCAGCGCAATCGCGCGCTACTGCGGTATGGCTAAAAAACAGTTTTTTTTGTTTCGTTTTCTTATACTCTTTTTTTTTTGTTAATCGATGGAAATATTTATTTACATCATATTTTTTTTATTTAACTTTGTTTTTTAAACGTTATTTTACTTGAACTAAAAGCAAGCAAAACTGTTATGACAGAAATTTGAAATGTTTTTTTACTTTTATCCAAATCCTTTGTTTTATTGAATGTTTTGTTGTGAGTGTCACTTTCTTTCTGTTAGAAATTGTCCCTGTTTTTCCACATATGCCTTATTGTATCCTGCGAATTCCCAATTCCCAATTACTAATTGATCATAGATTTATTTTTATCAAGGAAATTCTAAATTTATAATTTTTTGTGTAGTCATTTCCATTTACTATTTTTATGAATTATTAATATATATATAAATATAACAATTAAAAATTACATCACATAAACAAAAAACACTCAAAATATACTCATGGTAGAGAGTTCGATCAAAATAAAAAACACATCTAAAGTTATTTTTTTATTATACATAAGTTATTGATTCGACGAGAGTATATACGTATTTTTTATTTGCGGATCAAATTTATTAAGTTTTTTTTGTTATTAACCCTTAAGTCTGAAACTGCGACCTGAAAGATCGTTTGTATCGAAAAGGGTTTACTTATCCAAAAGACGTACCACCTCCCTTGCAAAGGCCAGTATATCTCTGGCAGCAGACTTTCTCAGCTCTTCTGACATACGTAATTCTCTGTGGAATATAGCTCTTTTTAACCAATTCAGTGCCGGACATTCACAGAAAATGTGTACACAGGATTCATCCTCTGTCTCCGAACACAAATTTGTTAAGATGGTACCTCAGCCGACTGAACAGTTTCCTAATGCTAGAATTATTTAATATAAGCATTTCCTTACAGCAGTAAGGTCAGATTAATCTTTTGGATTGTCTGAGCACCGGAAAATTTACCCGATAGGCTAGTTTTTGTTTCCAATAATAGATCAGTCCCATAGTAGTAGTCCAGTCGACACTACAAAAGGCTGTGGACCTAAGAACGCCGCTTCTGGCCCAGCCCTGGCTAGTTCATCCGCATATTCGTCGCCTGTACCCAGCCAAGTTTGACTTTGTTGTGTCTGGCTAAAGAATGCAGTGCATCGTAACAACAAATCATAGAGTGAACTGAACTATGTAGACGACAGTGCTAGAAGTGCTGCTTGACTCTCTGAGCATTTGTGTACTCTGGCGCCTTCTTCTAGGTTTATCATGGAACACATCTCAATGGCCTGGACTTCAGTCTGGAACACAGTGGAATGCATTCTAATAGGTACCAAGACTTTTGTGTTGGATCCAAGGACAGCAGCTCCAACTCCGCATTCCATTTTTGATCTTTCATGGAACCAGACCAAACATCTAGTATCCACTGGCGGAACACCATTGGTAGAGTTCTCACGGTTCAATATTTCTACCTCAAAATGTCTTCCAAAACAACATTCCCTAATCTTAAATAGTCATATTAATCCAAGAGAAACCAGAATAAGTTAGGCTAGGGATTGACCATTTTTCCCACATATGAAGTCTGGCTTCCATACTTTCTTTTATAATACTCGGCAGCATTCGATTCAGAACTGACATCCAATCTGTAACCGTTGGTGCATCAAGGATTTGTCGCAGACTTTTGCCTGTTTTATATTTAAACGGGAAATGTTTTTGGGAATTAAACGGGATAATCTCTGGAAATGCATCATTTGCTCGTTCTACTAGGCAGGCAGCTTCTGCAGACCATCTGATCGTACACTTGTCAACCATCAGAACATTTCTATAGAGAAACACATTTCTTCATATATCTAACAGACTAACAATACAATTTGCAACAATTCAAGTGCAGAAGCAATACCTATCTGCCATCATCTCGAGGTGCTGTTTTTTTTTTGCAACGTTTTAGGTTCGCCTTTCCTGGAAGACAAATACAAAATAAATAATTTTTTTTTTGTTAACGGGAGCGAAGTGACTCGGTAACGATAATAATGAGAGATTGGCTATTGATAAAAGTTCTTAAGACCTGCTAAATATGAAACTTGTTCGTGTCAATACAGCTGATACTTTATAAAACCAGAAATATAAATTCAGTATGTTGTTTTGTAGATGGTTTCCCAAACAATAAATAAGCCAACAAACACCTTATGTGAAGTTTATTCAGGAATTCTTTTAGCAATAGCAGCCCACCAATTGTGACACGTATTTTACATTTCCAAAACAAATTCGTGCACACACAACATTCTTTCTTCATTCACTTCGGTACGAACTCTTTTACAACATAATAAATTTAATGTGGATATTAATTAAGTGGTTTCGATTTATTTCCTTTTGTATATGAGTGAAAGGGGCTAAATTCGTAGGCTTTGTATTAAGTACGGGCCGAACGGTCCCAAACGAAAGATAAACGCGTAGTGTAAGCAAGCAATCAGGATTAGAGAGAACCGCGCAAAGTTCAAACAAACCAAAAATAAATGCAAAAAACAAAAGTTGAGGCAAAAAAATTCCAGGAGTAGTGGAAACAACTTTTGATCGTTTGCTTATATTGTTAGTAATTTGGTCTCGTCATCAACTACAATCCTCATTAACATTGGAATTTTGAGCTGTCAGTTCTTAAGATGAAAACAATCCGCTTGCTGCTAACTTTGCAGCAAGCTCAAGCCTGTATCAGTTGTATCACTTCGTCGCTGAGCTGATGTCAATTAATTAATGGTGCTGATGAATTTGTGTAATCAGTGAGTTTTAAGACCTGTCTCTCTTTCGCGATTGTATCGAATCGTTTTGATACTGCTTTTTGGCGGGGTTTATATGATTACTCCTTTGCACGTGATAGTACCAAAAGATATGGGTTCTTTGACGTAAAGGCATCCGTTGTTTTTTTTAACATCTTAAGTGCCAACCATAATGGACTTTGCTCAGCTTCCGTCAGCTTAAGGAAAGCTCGGTTTCGCCAAGTCGTTCCGTGCGGAAATTTCACAGGCGAATGAATCTACCGAATGCGATAAAGTTTCCCCAAGTTTATTATGGGTAACTAGATTGTTTGACAAAAATTGAGTGGGCTTTTCGTTCGGTTTTGACATGGTTAATCCCACTTGAGTCTATTTTGGTTGGTTCTTTATTCGACAAGCTTCGTTACTTCTGCTGCCATGCGAAAGATCTTCATTGCAACTGGGTTTAACTTATCGTCATTCTTTTTGTACACTATCAAAGATAATAAATGTGAGCGTCGGACTCGCACTGCGGTGTAAGCTTCTCGTTCACTGGAACTAGACCGTATGTTCAGCTTATGATCTTGACAGCTAAATGGGGTATTACCGATAAAATGCGTTCAAAACACAATGCTGTCTTCTGTAAAGCCTCTTTTGGTATGTGCGTTAATAACAACCTTCCTCGGATTGCCCACATATTCGATGTCGCCAAGTACACTGCGAAATGTCTAGGGGTCCTTAAGGTATGCAAGAAATACGTCACCTCTTCTAATCTCGCTACAGTTTATGTGGCGTGTATTCGCCCAAATTTGTTAAAACGTTCATATCTTGTCCGGAGCACCGATTATACAAGGTGGCGCAAAAGTAATCCTCCTATCAGAAAATGCTATAAATTTTGCGATTGGCCCCTAATGTCAGTTCTGTTTTGACATTTGTGTAGTAAACACATTCGAAATACACGTTAATAAACAATGTTACGCTACACTGCTCCAGAACGCGGAATATTGGTGACTATTTATTTGAGCAATAATCGGTCGATGACCAAAAAACATCGGAAGGTTATTTTTGCGCCACCTTGTATATTTGGCGCTACTTGACAAAAACGTACGACAAAACTCATTGGCAATCGTGAAATCTCGATATCGCTTGATTCTTGCCATACAATATAACTGTGGAAATGTGGTACCGGCGCGGCGTTCGTTCCTGTCGCTAACAAACAGAAATACATGCTTTACTAGCAAACAAAACTGCAAGTCTAACTGCTGGACCGATTTCAACCAAACCATATGTCAGCTTACTTACTTTACTGAAAGTGCTCCCGACCCATGAAGAGTCTCTGCCTGAGACACTGCAGCCTTCCATCCTCTGCGATCCCAGGCACACTGCTTCCAGTTCTCCAGACCAAGTGCTCTGGCATCCGCGATGGCTTGCTCTTTAAAACGGAGGTTCTGTCTTCCTTACCTTCTCGGACCAGGGGGCTGGGAGTCGAAGATCGTCTTGGCTGGAGCATTATTGTCCATTAGCTCAACATTGGCTCGGATGTAGTCGACGTGATTTAGTTTTTCGGACTATATCCACATCTTGGTACAGCTCATAGACTTCGCGGTTGTATCTCCTCCTCCATTCGCCCTCCTCGCACACAGGACCAAATACGTCAGCTTACTTATTAGAATCAAACACGTTTTGGGTGGCCTTATTCCCGAGTTAAAAGGATTTTACCCTTTTCTGCACATGGCTTAGCCCACGTTGATGCCAACAACAACTGTACAAATTTTCAACTAAATCGTATAAACCATCCCCGAGCGCATAGAAGACGAACACGCAACATTAATTTTTGACGGATATGTATAGGTAGATTACATAGGGCGAACAAAAAATTCAGTTGTGGGCAAACTGCTGGCCCGATTTTCACCAGACTTCAAAAATACACTCGGTCCAATACCGAAGATTACGTAAATTTAAGCTTAATCGGTTCGGTGGTTTGGAAGTTTAATATTCTCAGATACACCTTCATCTATTTTTAAATATATAGAATTAAAAGCAATGCGCATCCGCGTCACTTCTCTCCTTCTTATTCTTTTTTCCCTAAAGTCTGTGGTTTGTAACTTTCCTTTATAGGTTATTTAAAATCGCTTTTGTATACGGTAGCCCTCGTATCAATAACTTATAAAATATATAGAAAAAAAACATATCTATCCTAAATATATTAAAAACACACTACTGTAGAATTTAATAGAATAAAACGAATTTCACAGGAAACATACAAGACACAACTTACCACCCAGTAAAACAAAACTTATTAGTTCTGTAGAACAGAGTAGTAAATTAGTTTTTTATATAAAAAAAAAAAACGATTCATTTATAAGATATAAGATACATAGTTTAATTTAAATTCATAACTTTTATTTTTAATCGTTATACTCTTAAGTTTCCTTTAGCTAGCTAAATATTTTGTTCTATTCTATGCTAAAAAAAAGTACTTAAATCTATGTATGCAATGCAACAAACCCCCTTACCCCTAAATTCTTTACTGTTGTCAAAATTTTAGCTTGGCCGATGCAGCGCTGCCTTCTATATCTATAAGCTCAACTCCTTTAGCCTTATTTTCCCAATTTTAAAGTGAATTTTCTTATGCGTTATTAAAATGTTAATACAAAACAGAAAACAGAAAAAATAATGTGTTGGTTTTTGTTAAGCATTTTAGCATTCCTAACTCATTAAATTAGCTATGGCCTTTATACCTCGTATATTCCCACAATTAATGTTCAAATATTATAATAATTAAATGTAAAATGTAAAACATGTTTTCCGTGATGCGTGAGTAAAATATTTTCCCCGTCTTTTTATATTTCTTCATTTTGTATCCACTTGTTTTTCTCCTGGAATTGTATGTAGATATCTATTTAAGTCCTCTTTACCCTTTAACTAATTTTTCTGTTCAAATTTATTTCATTAGCGATGCTTTTATTAATCTAAATCGGTTATCTGTTTTTCGTTTCCCTTAATGTTTTTTTTTTTTTTTTTTTTTTTTGTATAAACAAAAATGGTAAATATGTGTTTCCCTAGTAAAACAAAATTCGAATATTGTAAAATAAAACTTAAAACTTTTTCTTTGTTTTATAAATAAAAATCGTCCTTTTTATACTAGAACTTAGTAAGTTTTGTTCATACAACATGAAATAGAAACTAAAAATCTTCCTTACTAAACTTAGAATATTTACAATTTAAAACGAACCGATTATTATGATTAATTAGTTTTCGTACTTACACGGGAAAAAATATATACACTACAACAATTCAAACACACACAGATTCAATTCTAAATGTTTCTTTTAACAATTTCATGATTTTTTTTTTGTATTATTACTGAGTTATGGTTCAATTTTTGTTTAACTCCTCATATCCCGTTTCCCTAATATTGACAAACATCTGTTGTTTCCATTGATATCGGTAAACAACGTTTGGGTAGATTGAGAAAGAATTATTACGATTCAACTTATAACATGTAGGTAATTATATACATTGATACTTATAGGAAGCTTTTATCATTGAAATTAAAACTCTCTCAAAAAAATTAAAACACTCAATTAAAACAAAAAATATCCTGTTTCTTTATGCAAGTGTTTTTTCATAAATTAAGCTCTAAATATTTAAACTTGCGTCTACACACGGAGCATTCAAGACTTATGCTATTTCTTCCTCTCGAAATGATGATTTAGTGTCATTTCTTTTGAGTAGCTCCGTCTGATGTGGACCTTAATTTTTCATATTCATATTTACAAATAAGGATGTAGTGAAACAATTGCGAAGTAAAAAATATCTTACCAGTAGAAAAGTATAAATACGTGATTTCCAATGAAACAAAAAACGGTAACTTCAGCACCAAACTGATGAAATTCTGCAATTCATCCATTATGTAATCCTATGAATGGGCGAACAGATACTTTTGCAAGTATCGTCGGATCTCAACTAAGGTGTCTTTCGTGGAGTTGATCTTATAGATGAACTCCTTCACAATGTCAAAGTTATTGCTATCAACAGTGACGTTTTGTCCTTGGCGGTTGAAAGATAGCATATCATGTACTTGGTCTTGTTTTCATTAACTTCCAGACCAACCAATTTCGCCTCTTGATGGCGATATCTTCCGAGTACCCCACTTATAGTCTATTCCGTGTTAACACCTGCACAGATTCTTGCCGAAATCCGGTACAAGCTTCGAATCTTCTTTTATTGTATATTGAGCATTATGGAGCCGTGTCCATACTTGGTTTATGATTTGGTGCATGCGCTCTATTTGAAGAGCTCCAATGGTAAACCATCAGAGCCGGCGGCCTTGCTGTTGCTAAGCATTTTGTATAGTTAAGCCAGCCTCTTTTATAATGGCTGGTTGAATCGGTTTTTCATTAGCTGGACTTCGTTTCTCTTTTAACTGTTTCACTCTCTCTATATGTTGCCCACTTATCTGCTGGTTAATCACATCTAATATTCCCTGCGACAGGAGCTTTGGTTTCTTGAAAAACTACCGATGTTGTTTTCGATCGCGAGATGTAATTTCCTTGAACTTGGAGACTGCGTTCAACTTCTTCTTTCTAAACAGGATCTTTTTGTTCTGCTATTGGCCCATAAAGGGCTCATTCGCCAACATACCTTGTTTAACACTCTGGTATTCCTTAAAAATCCTTACTGACCTAAGCTCGAAATATGTCGAAGTAGCTCATGTAAGGTATTTTTCATCCTTGCTGTCGAAGACACCGTTGATTCTTTCTAGTGAATTCATTTGTAGTACTTCCTCTTTCTGAGAGGCTCGTGTAAGACTTCTGAGACTCATCAGTCTTTCATTATAGTGTTTCTTCTTGTCCAACACTTGCGCTTATAATTTTTGCAAGCCATGCCTTTTTTAGAAAAGAACAGTACCCGGTGATTACTACGGGGAGGTAAAAAAGCGCAATCGATGTGAAATCTCCGTTACGACACTGGGCACTGGCCATTATTCAGTTAATGACAATAGCATTGATTTTTACATTAGAGATATAACATTCAAAAAACTATGTTTTTCTGCTTATCCCAAAGATTTCACAGTATTTTTGTCTGAGTCTACATTTCATAATTGAAGATTTTATGTAGGATCTAGGATCTCTTTGAATACCCTAACGTAGGGATATATTTCTTTTAATATGTGTATAGCTTGCAGCTTGCGTTAATATTGGTCTTAGACCCATTTAAATTTTTGTGATCACCATCGAAAGATATGTCAATCTTGACATGTTCGTCCGCCGTCCGTCACTATTTATAAGGCATTTGAGCTACAATGCTGAAAGTCGGAACATACGGAAATACTCTCTCTGAGCCCGAAAAGCACAAATGTAAAAAAAATCAAATTCACTCACTCATTTTTTACCAAAAAATTGTCTTATCGAAATAAAAGCTTTGTTCTTCACTAAATGCGTACAAGGCCTCCTTAATAAATCACTCGTACATGGTTTACAATAGTGCTATTTTTTCTTTACTTACTTACTTGACGGGCTCCCTTCCTATGAAGAGTCTATGCGGCCTCCCACCTTCCGCGATCCGGTGCACGCTGCTGCCAGTTGTCTAGGCCAAGCGCTCAGGCTTGGTCTTTAAAACGCAGGTTCAGTCTTCCTTATCGTCTCGAATCTGTGCATACGTTGTATAACTCGGTCGAGAACTTTCTCGCTTCGAAAAAATGTTAAACCCAAAATTCCATTGCTTCTCGACATGGAAGTAAAAACTGTTTCTGTATCACGATGCGGCGAACAACCCTTACGATTCATCATTCCATTGGATTTTTGGAATTTAAATTGCAAAAATTCGTCGCTTTAAATTAAATTTTAATAAATACTTTAGTAAGATTGAATAAAAAAGATAGGTAGATAATCAAAATTGTGAAAACAAAGCAGTGCACTTATGAATCTATGACAATTATTTATGCAAAGCATTTTAATCGCTGACATGCAACACGTACCGAACGCTGAAGTCTCCGTGACGCCCGCGAATCTTTCGCAATGCCTGAAGATCAGTGCGGTATAACTATTGAGTCGCGAGTGTGCTTCTTTTTTTATTGACGAAGTTAGTCTTCATATGGCTAGACGCCCGGAGAAAACCATTATTCCTATATTTACCATTTCTTTATGCCCAACTATTCACGATAGTATGTCGAGTAACTTACAGATAAGTCGAGAAATGTTCTCTATTTTTTTTCTAACGCAAACCGTTTTACTCACATTTGTACATTTTTCCAAACTTTCCAGCAATTTCATACGAAAGCTTTTCCCGTCGATTAAAATGTTCATAACCAGCCGAATGTAAGAAAATTAATTTTGTCCCAATTTACAGCTTTTTTGTTCTGACTCAAGTCGTTCATGAGAGAATTACAGAATCTAGACACTTTTGGGGGCTGGAACTCGAATATCCTCTTCGATGGAGCATTATTGCTATTAATTAGAATACAAAAAAATGGTGTTAAAATATAAAGACATTAATTTCTAAGCAACTCGTCCATTTGCCAATTGTTTGGCACGCCCACTTTTACATAACTTTCCTTTGATCATTTTACCGCGTAATCTTTTTCATAAAAGGGTATCATGAGGAAAATGATAGACTGCGTGAATTTGTTTAAATCTATTAATCATGAACCCCTTACCCAAACCTAAAATACACGTCTTGGCTCCCATAAATAATTTCGAGACGCTTACCCTCTATTCTGAAGTCGCTGCTAAGTTGTAAGACGTTATCACGTCAACAAAAAAAAAACAAATGTTTGTGTCATATCCTAAAAACACATCTTGTCCTTCTAATTCCAAATATGTTATATAAGACTTTAACAAAGCTCACCTTTATTTAGCATACCTACCTACATGATACTCTCCGTTGTTCAAACTCATAAATACCTACATAATTGCCTACTATTTGCCGCGCCCCGCGCACTGATTCAGGTGCTGTAATCCGTTTTATGTTAAACTCGAATAGGTAGGTATACGATCTTAATTTACTTCTAATCTCCTGAAAAATATTATAATAGCTTCGCAGGCAAAATATGGTGATACCAACATGAAACACAAAATACATCTACAAAAAGCCCTCCACATCCGTTTTTCACCCAAACAAAATACTGTTATAAACGTAATACTTTTGACACAGCTTTTTTAAATCATTAAATCCAGTATGAGAGCTCCCATAGCCCTGCCAAGAGACGCGACAGTGCCCTTTTCTTTACCGGTCTGTTAATGGTGGAATAAACTCCAATGAAAATGGATGAGTGTTGTTCTCCAACCGATTTTTTTTTTTTGTATTTTGTTGAATATTTTTTGATCGTAGGTACACTAACATGAAGGATAAATTTACATTTTCATGAGCACAGCAACAGTGATAGGGGGGGGGGGGGGGGGGGGGGGGGGGGTCGCATACCACTATGAGACCTTTAGCCCAATCCCAAAACAATGATGATAGGTGCCTCAGTCACTTGCATGTTCATCGAGCTACCACAAGGTGTGTCGATTTAAAGTTTTCCTACGGCACTGTTTTGCACGTTTGGGTTGAGTTGAGGCCATACAGTTTGTAAAAATCTATTCCTCGAACCGCTCTTTTAACTCCCACATTTGTGTTTCGTATGACTTGGAACAATCTTCCAATACTACCCATCCAATAGCATGTTAATCGATATGATCCTTTTGTGTTTGGTTGCTTAAGCAACAATAGTAATTACTATCGTTTCACCTGGATTCATATAAATGATCTCATATGTATGTGTGTGTTAAAAGGGAGAAAAAATATGTAGCTATATCCACAATTATTTTCGTTTAATGCTTTAACACACCCACTGAACGCATTTGGAGTTTTGGTACCCTGACAGCACCCCACCGCGCCACCATTGTTTGCTACACACTTTATCGTTTTAACATTTGCCTTTTGCAATAACGTTGATGGTGATGATGATGATAATGTCCTTTTGTGTACCTTTGTTGGAATATAGGCATTTTATTTGGGTCAATGTGTACAGTAAATTGTATTCAGCTTTGGTCCCAAATTCAACGTGAGTACTGGCGGCAGTGAACATTAGCTTTTCGTTAAAAATGAGAGCAAATAGGTTAGTTATGGCTGTGTCAAGGAAGTGAAAAGGAAAACTTGTGCAAGCTTAACGATGGGGCGGGACGACACAGTTGGTCTGTGGATAGAGTTTAATTGGGTCATTAGTTTTAGTGGAGGGACAACTTTATTTCGGGCTCACAAAGATGGCATTTTGATTTGCTTTATGGGTTCACGAAACCTAAGGTAAATGTTCAATTTTTGTTTATCCAACTCAAGTCCATTTAGCTGTATGCAAGTAATTCAGACTGTTTCAAAAAAGTTCGACTTTTTGAATCAACAAATTGTTCCTTGGTGGCTACTGCCAGACCTTGTTAATGCTTTGAAGATATGGTATATGCATTGAAATATGTATTCGAATGAAAAATCGACTTTTATAAGTATCCAAGTATTTGTTTTTACAATAAATTCGTTGATATATTCAGAACACATTTATTTACTTTTTTTATATATGTAGTCCAATATATCCATTTATAGTTGTTTCTGCTACAGCTACTACATACTTTGTGGGAACATTTTGTTTTCTTCTCTGATGCAGGCTAATCACCACTGCGACCGGATTGCAAACGCAAACCAATTTCAAAAACAAACGGAATTAAAGAGAATGCACTGGAGTTCTCATGAAATGAAAGAAAAACCTTCCAAATGAATTTCGAAATAAGCTGTTGTGTGCTTGCTTACAGCTCGCATAGTATATCCGAGATAAAATAAAAGACTCAATAAAAATTCAATTCAAATTCAATTCTTGTGTTGGATATTTTATAAAAGTTCCAAAAATAAAAAAGTGGTCTGGGTGCGACCCGCAAGGTCCACACGACTAACTTCCCAGTGGGATCAATATGATTTATGCGATTAGTGAGCAATTTTGAAATGTGGTTAACCATAAGATATGGTTTAGAATTTTTTAATATTAAAAAATGCTCTTTAATATTGTTCATGGAAATTAAATGTTGTTAATAACAGCGAAGTGTGATATATATCAATGCAACCATTGTTATGAACACGGAGTCCCGTAAATTTACATGTATACGAAATAACGGAGCACAATGTAATAATGATTTTCTCAATGACAAATGACAATAAATAGTACAAATAAAGGCAAATTATTTTAGTTATTTATTTACTAATAAAAAACGACTGGACCGATTTCGCTGAAATCCGAAAGATAATTCCGAACGCACATACGTAGTACATACGTACATACGCACATACGTACTGACATCTCTATAAAAACGTTGGATTTGGGTTGTAGTGACCTTGAAACGTGGAGATATGTCAAAATCCGCGATTCACAAAATTGGTCCTATTACAAGAACTTCCACTGGGAAGTTAATAATGATATTTATGATTTTGTTATAATTGAAGAGGGGTAAAAAGCAGAGGCAAAAAGACGGCACACAGTTTGAATTCAAAGATATCGGAGAATGCTTAGAATCAATTCAAATCCTTTAGATTTGCAAGTAGAAAGTACGAGCATTGTTTAAGCATGCTTCCTTAATTTTAGGTTCGTCCAACTGTACAAGCTGATCGAAACAGCGTTTTCATACGTGCTGAGTGGAGTTACTTTTCCCTTCCAGTACTGTCTGCTAGGTGGTCATAGACAGTGTTTAAATGTCTGCCAATATTGTCCAGAGACCATCGATATCCACCGCTCGATTTGTTGTTTCAATGAATCCTCTTGCCAGGTCATGGTTATTTATTATAACTCCACCCTTTACTTCAGTTTGATTTGCTGTACAGTGAAAAATAACTAATATTCAATATATTTATTTACCTAGAACTTACTTTTGCAGTCTTGCGGATTTTATTTCACTTACAGAAACCGAACAAAATGAAAACGTCAAAGTGTTTGCTTTTCTTTGCCGGATTTCAGCGAGTCTGTAAGGATGCATTTTTCAGATTATACTTCGCAAACAACTACTTTTTCAGTGTAATGAATGTAAATATTTTTTAATACATTGAATACATCGATTTCGCTAAATTTTTCTTCTTGTTGTTTGACTATCTAAAACTGTGTGTCAGTTACGTTAAAACTTGTATCCCCTAAATTAAGGAGTTTAGCTGTCAATTGAATTAAATGATATTTTTTTTAAAACGTTATTTCTCTTTAATTCCTTACATTGAAAATGTACATCTCTTTTTATTTTATATTACCAATTCGTTTTCAGACATGTTTCAGTGTTTAAATTCCTGTTTGCAAATGATGAAATCGTGTTTAAGACCGAACATCGGAAATTGTTGAAAAATGCAAAGATAAAATTTCACCAACCAATCTTTTTGAAAAACTCTATTTTATTTAATTTAACTTGATTTCCCACCATAAGTTACATTGCCTTATAGAAAAAATATTCGAATTATTTATTTTTACCATAATTCCACTTTGGATAGTTTTGTCACCGTGTGTAACACTGGGTTTGACAATTTACCAAGCTCTCCTCATCTCTCACACTACTTCCAGAGCATAGAAAAATATCAAACATTAGCCACAGGATAAAATTGTATACAGCTCCAGAACAGGCTAAAATTGTGATATCTATATTCACCACATTAATGTCCCCCTATCACGGTTAGCGAATCGAACGTTCGAGTCGAATCAAATCAAATTTCGTTCGACACACAAATATATGACTTCGAACAATTTTGTTTATTGCAAATATTATGTATGTTTGGCGGAGGGGAAGTTTTCTACTTCCTTTGTACAAAGCAAAGGGCGATACGCGAGACCGATTAATACCGTTCAATCAAGCTGATGTCACACACCATGAAGATCGTTGAGCGGGTATTAATAACCAAGGATAACCAAGTGCGAAAAATAATACGGCTATCTGAAGACCAGTGCGGGTTTGTTGCAGGTAAATCAACCACAGCTGCAATCCAAATTATAGGGATCAGGACGGAAAAACATCGTGATTTTTTAAAGGATTTGCATATGGTGTTGGTTGTTTTTAAAAAGTCCTTTCATAGACAACCAGGGATCTGTTATGGTTGGCGCAAAAATAAGGAGGAGTTTCAGAAACGTACTTACAGAAGATCATGGACATGTATGAGGGAGTAAAGACATGAATAAGATGCCCCGCTGGCGTCACCGAAGAGTTCGCAATCAAAGTAGGCGTACACCAAGGAAGCGTCTTAAGTAATTGCTTTTTATCGCGGTCCTTGATTATCTGCTTGAAAGAAAACTGACGGTCTCTAAATTCTCTGCTGACGATGAAGAAAACAGTAGCGAGGATGAAATGTCCCTGCAGCGAGCCCTTGATGTATAGGTAGAAGTTTTGGAGGGTAATGGGATTCGTATTTGTCCGAAAAAAAACAGAATACTTGTGCCGCCCGTTGTTTGATCCACTCCGACCTATATATTTCACATTTATATGAATGGAAGAGTTATTCCCAAGTGCGAAAAACTCTGGGATTTCTGATCTATAGCGAAGCAAGCTGTGATGGTGAAATTAGGCTTCCCGTAAGCGTAGGGTAGATGAAGTGGCTGGAAAACTCAGCCATCATCTGTGATCGAAAAATGCCCCCTGAACTGAAAGGAAAACTCTACCCCGTAGTTGAGCGCCTGGCGCTCACATACGTTTCAAAATGCTGGACAACGTACAAAAAGTATTTAAGGCCAATTAACGGCAGCTGATATGAAGATGAACAGCCCTACGAACCCCGACAAAAACGATCAACGTTGCCATACAAACACCAAAGATAGGCAGGCCTTAAAACTCCTGGATCACACCAATGCAGCAACACTAGCATTTGTTCAGCCTCAGTGACGAAGTGATTCAAAATAGGGAGGCCTGCTGTTATTTTCTGAGGTCGAACCGGCGAACCCCACAGGCGTACCAGTATGCAGATGCAGCTAAGTGGGAGGGTTATGGTTCCTTTAATCCTGATCACAGCCTCATCGCCATTAAGGAAGAAGTAGACAATGTGTGTACATTTAACATTTTGCATTCCTAGTTTTTGTGGTGGTGGCATTGATTTCAAAGTCGAATGAAGGAGTTCGCCAAATCGTGGTAGGTCGACTGGATAGAGTCGAACGTTCGATTCGCTAACCGTAATAGGGGGGATAGTTTAGGTAATGGATAGGTACCATTTTGCCGTGCTCTCAGCGCAACTGGCACACAGCGTAAGGCACCCTGAAAATTAAATTCACGTTGAGGATGTTAAGAACTAGCTATCATTGAAACTCTTGGATGAACATTTTCTTTACCATTTTGGCAATTTTTTTAAATTAGATATGTAGTTAGATTGTTTATTCTTGCTTCATGAAATAAAAATACGTTGTCGCCCAATTTTTCAGTGTTAAAATGAACCCGACAATGTATTTATAAAAATATAATATTGACATTTTAGTTTATATAAATTTCAATGAACAGATTAAGTTATGAGTTTTTATTTATTTTATTCAGTGAAATTCTGATTTAAATCCTATATTCCATGACTGTTTAGATAAATTATTAACATTTTTCCTAATCAATTGTTGAGCTTCACAAACTTTCGAACTAAACTGATTGGCCGTCAATCTTGAAGAAGATCTTTACAGAATAAAGCTAAATGTTATGCCAAAAACAAAGTATCGTTTCTTTTCCGTTTTACTTAGATGCAATTAAAATGGAAATAAATGCAGTTAATGTTTGTTTTGGCACTTTATCTTCGACTCTTTTTGAAATTAGTAGATATACTCATACGTATATTCGCGCCCTTTACATTTTGAAAAACTTGACTTTCTTGGGTGCATCGTGCCTGCATACTCAAAGCAATGCATTCTTAAAAAATGAATTTATTTACTATTATTTTCTTTCAGGCTATCAAACATTCTGCCCGCAAAGTCATTTGCAGGTGATTTTCTTTTAATTTAATTTTATTACGTTCGCAGCATCGATGCATCGGTAATATTAAAAGATATAATAATTGGTAAATTGGTGATCATTGGCATATTAACTACAAAAACAAAATTATCATTGAAAATGAGGCATGGTAATCAGTCAGTCCTTACAAGGGATTTGTTGTATTTTCTCATGGTTTTAATTAATTACTATTAATAATAAGTTAGTTAAACAACTTTGTAACTTTTAAATACAGGAAGACGAAATTATTTCCAGATTAATTTATGTATATTTTCCTAAAAAAAATAATGATAACAATTTTCAGGGCATAATAACTCGCTTAATTGAATTTTTATTTCCGAAACAGCTTTTTAGCCTTTTCTTGATTTGAAATTAATTATGTAAGTTTTATTTGTTTAATACGTTTTGGTGTATTGTTTTTTTTAATACATTATATACATATATACATATATTAGTAAAATAAAATATCTACGAGTACAGAAACATATAATTATTTTGTTTCTATTATTTTAATAAAAAAACATTAAATATATAAATATATATAATATTTATACATATATTCTTTTTATTTCATTTTTTTCTTTAATTTCACCTGTTCGCCTGCTATGTATTGCTTCGATGGATGGTCAACATTATATAAAATGTTATATACTATTTAAAAATACGTTTACACCTATTCTGCAAATATAAACATAAAATATAAACAATACAATCAACAAATTTATATACAAAAAAAAACAATCATGTTGGTCTCACTTTGCTTTAATTAAAAAAAAATATAATAATAATACGTTATGCTTCTTGCTTTTGCATTATGTAATCAATTCTAACACTATCCAATCTGTACACACATTTTATTTTGCACATTTTTAACTATCCAACAAAAAAAAATCACATGTGATGAAATCAAAAAAAAAATATATTTGGAAACAAATTATTTAAACAAAACAAACTGTACACGGACAAATTTGAATCAAAAACATAAAATTAAAAAAAAAAAACATAGACTGCACCTGTTTCTGCTGCTACTCTGACACATCCCATCCCAACGCCTGGGGCTGCACCTCCATCAATTGCTGTTGCCATTGGCCATCCACTGGAAGGGGGCAAGAAACGTGCAGCTGAAAATGACATGTTTCAACTGGTATTGCCTTATTTTTTTTTCATTTTCAGTACATTTTTTTTGCAAGATATTTACAAGAAAAATAATTCAGTTTCTTTTCATTTCGTAGTTTTTTTTTTGTAAAATTTACTCAACAAATAACTATCTAGGAATAAATGTGGTGCTAAGAAGTAGAATATTACATTTTAGGACATTATTTGAAATATGTCGTCGCATGGATTTATATTTAGAAAGCATGTTTTATTGATAGAGATTAATGTTTTGTTTTTTTTTTCACTTCTACAATTGTTAAATGTTGAAAGACAATTTGCAATGAATTTGCTTACTTTTTTTTTATTTAATTAATTTATTTAATACTATTTTAAATTCATAATTAAATCTGGATCTGGATTAGAGGGATCATGACTCTTCCACTTTACTGTCGTCCGTCCGTCTTCGGTGCTCGCCGGGTGCTCCTCAATAATAATCGGCAGGTCTCCCGTTTTCGGAACACTTCTTTACTGACGCCTGCAATATGCTGGTGTAATTGCTTCTGGTGATCCCGAAGTTGGTAGGCCTGCCTCTTTTTTAAGAGTTAGTAACGTGCCTATATGCTCGTCCTTTTACGACGTCGGTGATCTCCAGTCGTCGGATTTAGGTACATACACACTTGCAGAATATTTTCAAGACATTTAATGTGTAACTAGGCTCAGTTGAATGTTAAAATTGCCTAGATGTGATTTGTCTCATTTTAAGAAAAGCGCTGTTTTTGGGGGCACTGCCCCTTATTTATATAAAACTATCTGTCCCGTACTCGCCTTGCTTCGCCAGTCTGCCACTTCTTAAATTTATAACAAAATACTTGCTGATAATAACTGATAAAGAAAACGTCGAGCGTGTCCCTACTCATTATATGGATATACTCTGAGTGTGACTCCCTCTCAATCTCATTTACATTTCGTACCCTATCTTTCTCAATCCCATGGCCATGCGCCATAAAAAAACAACACAAACTGCATGCAAAAGATGCATAAAAAAAAGAAAGAAAAAGCCCATTGCACAAAAGGTACAGGTAGAGAAACAGAATTGTGCCGCACACACACACAAATGTTCATCCACTGAACGCTGGGAAAATCCAACGATCTAGCTTCAATCGAACATTTTACTTTTTTGAATTGTATAAAATTTATAGTTTAATGCTTATTGTTCAACTTCAACATAACCTACAAAGATGATTTATATCTTAAAATCTTTGTACATAATTGAACTTTATATTAAAAAAAATCCTATTTCATTTGGATGAGTTATTCCAAAGCTGGGAGCTAGAAAGCATTCGAGAGTTACATCTTTTCCTAGATATCATGACCATTCTCAGGCTCTAGACTATCTGTGTACCAAATTTCATTTAAATCGGTTCAGTAGTTTTGGCGTTAAAGCGAGACAGACAGACAGAGTTACTTTCGCATTTATAATATTAATATGGATTTCTTCGCTGCTGGAAAATCTCTTATGTTGTAGTATAAAATTTTGAGGGTATGCACCTACTTGGAAAAGGATTTCTCCCATCAGAGAACACTGTGGTCTTTTAGTGTATGCTCTCAGTATCTCTTTATCAATTTGCGCATGAACTACTTCAAATATATAATAATTTACTAAAAGTAAATACAAAAACCCAATTTCGGCGTATGCGTTAAGTGATTCATTATAACCTACACTAATTGGTTCTATTCCTTTCGGTAAAATAAATGAGCTTCAATCCCGCAGACACCTTTGGGGAGCATTTACATTTAAAAGATAAACAAATTCTTGTAAAGTAGTTAATATTTAAGAAAATCGCAAATAAACATCTTGCATCTCGTCTAAACTTAATGTTTTGTAAACCCATCGATTGAGACCTTTTGTCATAACTGGAGAGCTAATAAAACGGCTATACGAACCGCGTTTCTTGCGGGAATTTTTTTTTTACTCTATGGAGTCTGTGAAAAGTATTATGGTGAATACCAAATAATGCAAAAATATTCCGAATATCGCCTGATAAAAGAGTATTAGATAACTTTTAAGTCACTGGCTACGGTTAAGTATCTATGTTGAAATATTGCAATAAAAATGAATTTAAAATTAACAAAGTGCGTTGGACTACTGACCAAATAATGACATATCACCAGTTAAACCTGAAATTTGTTCTACCTCTAGCAAAAGCCTGTTTAACATCTTCAATTGCTTTTCTCTCAAATTCTTTTCTAAAATTTACCATTTTTGTAAACTTTGTAAAATTGTAAATCCCTGACCCTTCCATTCGTGTCGAAAGTTGAGCTTCGCACATACACAAATGATCGAAAGACCTAAAATTTAGGACCCTGTGTAGACTCTTATAAATGCCTGATAATTATATATTTAATTTTGGTTTCGTCATCTTTTAATTCAGATTGAAAACGAATGCAATCAGTAATAATATATTTATAATCGCAGAACGTTTCCGGTTTTAGCTTAGCCACATTGTTTGTTAGCAATTTTTCATAAAATGAATATTATATGGGAAAATAATATTCGATCAACTTCAGAGAAATTTGACAAATCAACCTTCGGTTTCTTAAACGACGAGCTTATGATCTGGACTCAAGGGACTAACAGCGTTCCACTTCGGTGCATCCCTACTGGTCCGCCTGTTCGGTTCGCCGGTTTAACTTAAAAAAGTATCGGAAGGCCACCCGATTTCGAATCACTTCTTCAGTAAAGAATGAAGTGCATTTATTGTTGCGTTAGTATTATCCAGGGATTTCGATACCTCTCTTTCGCAATTGGGTAGGAACGTTGATTGGTATTGCATTTTTGACGGGGTTCGTAGCCAGTAGCCCTCCGTTTTCTTTGAGATAGGTTCTATGACGTGAAAGCTTTTTCGGGGGTTGGGGTCGAAATTCTGGCGAGGTCAAAATTCTTTTTTCAAAATTCTGCTTTCAAAATTCTGTTTTACAAAATTCTGCTTTCAAAATTCTGCTTTTCAGAATTCTTTTTTCAAAATTCTGCTTTTCAAAATTCTGCTTTACAAAATTCTGCAAATAATAAATAAAGGTTTGGAAAATGTTAAAAAGCGCGCGCTTTTTATTATTTGCAGAATTTTGTAAAACATTCCACCACTCACTTTGTTATAGAAGGAGAGGTAAAAGTAGTTTTTTTATTCGTTTTAAGATTGCTCTCTTGGTTTAGACAAATATTCTGTTAGTATACCTTTGTGAGTGAACGTTTGCTTTGTTTAGTTTCTTTTTTTTTTGGTAATTTCAATTATTAAATAATTTGTTATTTTTAGCTGTTTTTTTTTGTGTGTTCCTGGTGGCGCAGGGACATAAGTCCCGAAGACATAAGTCCCGAATTCATTTTTCGGCACTTATGTCCCACTTAAGTGGGACATAAGTCCCGAATTTTAATCGTTGAAAATGGGACACAAGTCCCGAATGAAACAAACAGTTGGAAATATTTTACATTTTATTAACGTTCATAAATTGATAGGTAAAATATAATTTTGTCACTTTCACTGTCACTGTATTATGTCACTTTCACAAAGCGTCATAAGGCCAAATCCGGAAAGAGACATAAAGCCAAATTTTCGAAACCGTACCTCGCACCTACTCCAAATCAAACAGTGACCCCAAGCAGGGGGGTTGCAGGGGGGCAGCATGTCCCCCCATAGACATTGTACTGTTTATGCAATCTACTTTCGATTTCGCAACTAATCCCATAAACAGTGCAATGTATATGGGGGCGCATCCTGCCCCCCTGCAACCCCCCTGCTTGGGGTCGCTGTTTGATTTGGGGTAGGTGCGAGGGCAAATTGGCCTTGTAACGCTTTTCCAATGTGTCATAATACCAAATGCTAAAATTTGGCCTTATGTCACTTTCACAATGCGACATAAGGCCAAATTTCAAAATTTGGGCTTATGACGCTTGAGGTTATGTCACGGCACCGTTTTACCGTTAAGTCTCGTAACATAATTGTAAGCAAACTAATCGATAATAGTTGCACATTTGCGCACAACAAAGTGGTTTGGTCTTATTTCCATTAGTTTTTATACCCTATTCTAAGGGTATATTAATTTTGAAGCATAGTTTGTAACATACCTTAATATTGCTCGTAGACCCCTAAAAGTTACTATATTTATGATCAGCATCGATAGTAATGTCGATCTAGCCATGTCCGTCCGTCCGTCCGTCCGTCGGCAAAAATTAGGTCTTTAAACTGGACCTAGAGAGCTGAAATTTTAACCATATACTCTCTACGGTCCCGAAATAATCAAGTTTACGAATTTTTGAAATCCGCCCACAGACACGCCCACAAACTAAAAACAAAATTTTGGAAACAATCGAATTTTGAGCTAGAAAGCTGAAATTTTTTATATATGATCTATGACTCCTAAAACTGCTCGGGATAAAAAAATTTCAAAATCCGCCCACTGACACGCCCACAAATAAATAAAATAATTTTTTTATACCCTATTCTAAGGGTATATTAATTTTTGAAAATCCAAAGTTTGAGCTAGGGAGCTGAAATTTATATTATATACTCTCTATGGGCCCTTTATGCGCATGTGTAAATATTTTCAAAATCCGCCCACTGACACGCCCACAATTAATTTTTTTTTTTTTTGAAAATTCAAAGTTTGAGCTAGGGAGCTGAAATTTATAATATATACTCTCTAGGGGCCCTTTATTCTCATGTGTTAATTTTTTTTAAATCCGCCTACAGACACGCCCACAATTAAATAAAACAATTTTATTGAAACACCCAAGTTTGAGCTAGGGAGCGTTCTTTTTTATAAAATCCTTTAAATGTTATATATCAAAATATGTAGAGCGTTCTTAACAATTCAACCATACTTAGACTTTTGTCACGCCCACTTATGAGGGATAGGAATAAGAATAGGGTATCCAACAGTTCGCCCAAGCGGACTGTAGCCCGTCCCTATGTTTTGGTATTATTTCGTTTTGCATGACGAAATAAAGCCAAATTGGCTCTATTTCGCTTTTGAAAGCGAAATTATGCGAAATTTGGAATTTGGCCTTATTTCGTTTGGCTTTATTTCACGTCACCGATAACGAAACCGATTTGACTATTTGCTGTAGCATTTGGAGTGGTCTTCTTAGTTTCTCTCAGGCGTATATTTAGTTATTCGGAATATGTTATTCGAAATTTGAAAAATTGACCGCATCATTATGTATCCGACGCGGTGTTTGCTTGAATGATGCACTGCAACAAGCAATAGCATGCGTTCTGGAACTGTTTCCTTTGTATCGGATTCGTGCAAATTCTGTTGGAACTACTGTCATAGCATGAAAAGCGTTTAGACCAAAGGCGTACCTTATCAAAGGCTTTGTATTACCAGTTCTTAACATAATCCAAAGAAGTCTCAAAAATAATTACTCAATAAATCTAAATTATTAGTACATATACTCGTACGTGAACTTAAACGAAAAAAAACATTTTTAGTATTAGAAATAATTTCTTTTAAAAGCGGAACAGCGTTTGTCTTTCAAATACTTTGCAAATGCCAACAGCTTTTATATGTGAAGGTATGAATAATATTACTTTTTCAAACCGCACAAAAACTGGGTTCTCAACGAAAATTTTAGGAAAACTCAGCGAAGTATTCGCACCGCACACGAAAAGGCTTTGTTTGAAGTTTTGATTACTTTTCACTTCCTATGAAATTTTCGTGTTGCCTAGGGACTATGATGTTCGAATTAGGCGACTTTCGGCGCTTAATTTGAATAACAAGTGCAACGAAATCTGGCAAAATATGCTCACTCAATCTTATTTTAAAAAAATAAACCATTTGTTTGTGCGATGCTATATTTTTAACCCGAATGAAAGGTGATACAACTATCGCCAATTTGATAATCTTCTCATGAGAGTTTATATTCCGGGATGTTTATCCACCATTCGCAAGACGTGGGCGGACGTCGAAACCATCGCTCAGTAGTCCAATGCACCAACCACTGACCCACGAATTGTACTTATAAAGTTCATAGGCTGTCGCATCGATCACTACTGTTTCTTTTTAATACACTTCATTGCAATACGAATACTAACCTGCATCTTAGGGACCCAATCTCTCGTTCCAATTATATTTCACTTTCTTTGAATTTCTCTGCAAACTATATGCTTCGTAGAAGGCTTCAGTAGAATGCTTTTAAGTTATTTCAATTTGAGAACAGGTGAAGTTGTTTTTCGAAATGTTAATTCATTAATGTTATTCGGAGGCCCTAATATGAAAATTGGGTCTTTCTTATCGTTTTTATAGTTATGTATGTATGTACAAATATATATGTATATATTATTTTATTAAAATGCTTTATGTAATCAAACAAATGTCTGCATTACATGTTGTTTTTTTTGTAGAAATTTTATTTTAGAAAAATTGCAAACATTTATGTTTTAATTTTGCGCTACAAATATCCTGTATTTTTCATGTGAAAGTACACACTCCAGCTGGGAAGATACAAATTTCAATACCTGATTTATACTGTATTTTAATTGTTTTAAAAATAAAAACTTGTACAATATGTACCAAAGACATTATTTATATAATTAAATGTATTTTAGCTAGTAACCTATATTGATAATATTAAATTACTAACTGCACTTTAAACTCTTTTTTTTTTGTTTCTTACATATCACTAATTCTCTTTTTGTATACCTTTCTTCTCTTCCCTTATATAATCGAATTATATGATTTTGTTTTCGATTTAAAATGATCATCTCTAACTAATTAAAAAATCAACCGAACTAACTTTAAAATGAAATATGAAACGATCCACCAACAGATGGATGTAAAAACGGTTGGTTCATTTTACTATGAAAATTTCGTAAGTACAAACAAAATGAATCACTCTATTGCTTGACAATATTTATTATTATTATATTATATTATATTAAAATTATGCTTTAACAAGACTTACTAGTTTAAATATTTCTTTTTATTTTCCTATTTCATTTTTGGCGAGTTATTAGTTTGTATATTAAGTGATTATAGTTATAATGATATTAAACTTTCATTTTACAGCTCAAAATGTTGGTATACTTTTGTCATAGGATTTATTGTGAGAGATTTAAAAATAATAATTTGTAGCTAATTCTCAAAACCAAATATCAGTACTTTCTTTTTGGTTTTGCGTTGCTTTGAGTTGGCTAAAAGACTGTCGTAGTAGGATAAAAACCGTTTTAAAATTTAAAAAAATTACCGGTAATATGGAACTTACTTACTTAACGGGATCCCGACCATGGACACTCTTCCTGCAGCCTTCCATCCTCCGCGATACCTGGCACGCTGCTTCCAGTTGTCCAGACCAAACGCTCTGGCACCAGCGATGAATTGGTCTTCAAATCGGAGGTTCGGTTTTCCTTGTCATCTCGAACTTGGGGGCTAGGAGTCGAAGATCCACTTCGCTGGATCATTATTGTCCATTCGCTCGATGTGGCTCAGCCAATCTAGCCGACGCATTTTAGGTTTTTGAGCTGCATCCACTTCTTGGTACTGATCATAGACTTCGCGGCTATATCTTCTCCTTCATTCGCCTTCCTCGCGAACAGGATAAAATATTGGACAGAATATTTTTCTTTCGAAATAACCCAAAATTAGCTTTGATTTCCTGTTTGTCGTCAAGCACTCGGCATCGTAGTTTTGAACCCATTTTGTTCGCAAAACCGAAGAAGCAACGGTTTCCTAGGGTAAGTCTTCGTCGGATCTCCACTAAGTTGTCATTTGTGGAATTGATGGTAACTCCGATGTAGGTGAACTCCTTTACTACCCCGAGTTGCTATATATATAGTTGCTGCTATCAACAGTGAAGTTTTGTCCTAGTCTGTAGACAGATGTTTGTTTGTTTGTTGAAAACAAGTACTTTGTTTTATCCACTTTGACTCCAAGGCCAAAAAGTTAACCAGTTCTTCAATCGCCATGAAAGCCTCTCACATGCCACGCTGAGATCGGCCTATGATGTCGATATCGTTCGCGTATCCCAGAAGTTGTACGGATCTGTTGAAGAAAGTGTCTTCCGTATTAACAACTGCCCTGCGCACTTTCCGCTCCAGAACAAGATTGAAGAAGTCACATGATAGCATCTCCTTTCCGGAATCCGATACAGGTTTCGAATAGTTCGAAAGAACTGTTTCCATACTGATAAACCATCAGAGCCAGCAGCCTTGTCATTCTTTAGCTTTTTTATAGCTATGCTAACCTCTTCAATACTGGGTGGTTATTCGTTGACTGGAAGTGGGTTATCTTTTTGCCCGATCCTTTTCTCTACGTGATGCCCATTGAACAGCTGCTGGAAATGCTGTTTAAACACATTTACCATTTCATTTCATTTCATTTCATTCATTTCATTTATTTCAAGAAATATTTTATTTACAATGATACATTAAGATTTGAATCTTTTATAGTATCTAGAATTTAATTTACATAATTTTCCTGATAAAAAATAAACAAATAATGGAATTATTAAAGAATATATTATTATAATATTAGAATCATACCTATACAAAAAGAGAAAAAAAAGTTTTAATTAGAAAAGTGCAAAAATAGTTTCCTCTTAAAGGCTGATGGTGCAGAAATTCTTTGCAATTCATTAGGAAGTAAATTCCACAAACGAATCGCAGACACATAAAATGAGCGTTCTGCTATGTTGCGTGAGTGACGCGGTAATATTAATTTCAAACCCCTTTGTGAGCGTGCAAAATGTAGGAATTCACTAAGATAATTAGGACATCTATTGTTGATGACATCATGCAGCTTCAGAAGTAACCTGAACCTCAAGTACTCATCCAGCTTAATACCAAAGAGAGTATGTTGTAGATGTGAAACACTGGAATACCTCGGAATACCGTATATAAACCGAATACAATCATTTAGAGCAACATTTAGTTTGCGCTTGCATTCACAATCCAGAATAGGGTATACTGAACAGTTGAAAATGAAGTACGGCATAATTATTGACTTAACGAGGTATATTTTCATATTTGTTGACAATAAGTTCGAGGAAGATCTCAAGGTTCGAAGTCCATAGTAAATATGTCTAATCGTGGCTGAAATTGCCCCACAGCAGCTAAGGTCACTCTTTATTCTATATCCCAAGTACTTAACATCCTTCACATAATCAATGGTTTCATTACCAATAACAACTGGGGGAAAATTTACTTGGTTGTTTTCATCTCTAGAGCATAACATGGCAACAGATTTAGCAGGATTAAGTTTCATACCGTTGGCACTAGCCCAAGTGAGAATAAGATTTAGATCCTCATTTAATCTTGCTATACAGTCCACCATCAAACCAATTGTACGAAAAATATAAAGTACCACATCATCAGCATACAAATGTATTTGGCAATTTCGAATGACATCGGGTAGGTCATTAATAAATAATGAGAATAATAGTGGACCCAGTAATGAGCCCTGGGGTATTCCGGTATTGGTTGTAATCGGTTCTGAAATATCTACTTCAGTTTTTATTTGCTGTACTCTATTTTGCAGATAATTGCACAATAGTTTAAGCGAAGTGGTAGAAAAATTAAAATGTCTCTTCAGTTTAGAGAGAAGGATAGAGTGATCAATGCAGTCAAATGCCTTAGAAAAATCTAGCAGCACCATGACACCAAACTTATCAGAGTCCAAAGCGAATCGAATGTCCGACGTAACTTTAATTACTGCAGATTCACAGCTGTGCTTACTACGAAAACCAGATTGCCATTGTGTAAGTAGATTGTTTTCATTTAAATAGACTTGGATTTGGTCATGGATTACTTTTTCAAATAATTTCCCCAAGAAAGATAGAATACTAATAGGCCTGTATTCAGAAGGGTTGGAAGGGTTTGGTTTTTTGGGAACTGGTATAATACTTGCACTTTTCCATGCCTCAGGAAATTCACTACTATAGATACAATAATTAAAAATGTGAAGCAGGTATTTCATTATAATAGGGAATATGAGTTTTAAAAATTTGGGCGAGATATCATCTGGGCCAACAGCATTAGATTTGATAGACCTAACGCAATTAAACAATACATTAGCACTTATGCAGTCGAACGTGAAGGAGTTTTCACTTTCAGACCTATCGAAAATATCTTGGGGAATGCGTGAACCTGAAAAGGACGGGATCAGAATATTCGACATCACTTCAGCTCTATACGGGCATTTACTTTTATTTTTGTCTTCTTTAACACCAATTTTTTTCAGATTGTTCCATAGCTCCTTAGAGCTAAGAGAAGGATCAAGTTTTTCTTGTAAATACGCCCGCTTACAGCTACGAATGAGAGAATTTACTCTGTTACGGGCAAAAATGAACTGTCTTCTATTATACTCAGTTGGATTATTCTTAAATCTTCGAAAAAAACGCTCCCTTTCCCGGATAAGCGACTTTATGTTATTATTGAACCAGGGACATCTATTCGCTTTCAATTCTTTAGTAACTATAGGAACATATCTATCATACAACCGAGTTAGTAAATTGTTAAACAATAAGACTTTCATATTCAAATCAGCTAAGAAATAAATCTCATTCCAATCCATGCTCCTAAAATTTTCCCGGATGTCTTCGTAGTCAAAGCTACGATACGACCTGTAACTTATCGTACGAGCGATACTTATTTTGTCAACATTGAACTTATATGAGCAAAAAATGAAGTCGTGGATGAAATCAGAGGTCGGCCTAATTTGATCATTTCCCAAGATTCTGTTCCTAGAGCTAGTCAAGAACATGTCTAATAAGGAGGGGTTTACATCGGACTTGAAACATGTTGGCCAACAGGTGTTAACAACGGATAATCCCATCATATCACAGAAATGGTTGAATAAACTGGTTACATTGTTGTTGTGTAAAAAGTTCACGTTGAAGTCACCTCCAACCAGTATGTCACTGTATTTTGGACCCAGTCTCAGTAACGTTTCTTCTAGTTCTCTAAGGTTTTCCTCTCTAAACATATTGGGTGGGCTATAAACAACTACAAGCAAACATGTTTCAACCGAGTTCCTAACTTCAACACAAATAAAATCAATAGAAGATGCAGTTGACCTAAATACTGTAGAGGCTGATATATGCTCACGAACATACAAACATACACCACCCCCAACCCTATCCTTACGATCACTTCTGTGCAGGTTGAAACCAGGTAAAGCCACAAATGCGTCAGGGATATTTTTGTTCAGCCACGATTCTGAAACCATAACAACATCCAACTTAGATGTACTAATCGTTTGATACAATATTGTATATTTAGCCCGAATACTCTCCGCATTCAAACAGCAAATGCTGAGCCCATCAAACGCACCACACAACACATTCAGAACACATCTCATGTTATCGGGATCCATACCAACAACCATAATTAGAAAGATAAGTTAAATTTACCATCACCACCAACATAAAAGAGGAAAATATTTGCACTAAAACTTTAAAATGGAAAAGGTATTCAAATTTTCTAAATATATAAGAAATATTAAATAAAATTGATATTTTCAGCGAGCTATATAGGTAACGTTTAGAAAGATACATTTTTATGATCATAATTCCCTGTGCTTCGGTGAATATGTTTCCTTCTCTGTTTCGAAATGCCTGCGTTCCGGTGATAAAGCCAGCAGATAGTTGCTTGGCCTTTTTATAAAAGCTACAGATGTTGTTTCGATCGCGAGACTCAATGTCGCGATAACAGTGCCACATATTAATTTCGTCTGTGATTGGTGAGTGCACAGCGGAAAATCTCTTGCTCAGGCGCTTTCTGTAGACTCTGGTTACTCCAGTCGTGCTAAGGCGTCCAAACCGATTTGAACCATTATTTTTTCTTAATCATTATCGGTTCCAGTAAGAATTGAAAAGAGCTATTACATTCAAATATTGACAAGATAATTTAGATACAAAATTATCGTAATTATATAAAATTGTCCGAATTTCGACAAGCTTTAAGGCACATGCGCGACCGGAAGATATGAATCGATTTTTAACTTCCCAGTGGAAGTTTTTGTAATGGGGCCGATTTTGTGAATCGTGAATCCAAATAAAGCGTTTTTATACAAATGTTTGTCTGTGTGTATGTACGTATGTGCGAATGTAAAGGGTGATTTTTTTAAGGTTAGGATTTTCATGCATTAGTATTTGACAGATCACGCGGGATTTCAGACATGGTGTCAAAGAGAAAGATGCTCAGTATGCTTTGACATTTCATCATGAATAGACTTACTAACGAGCAACGCTTGCAAATCATAGAATTTTATTACCAAAATCAGTGTTCGGTTCGAAATGTGTTTCGCGCTTTACGTCCGATTTATGGTCTACATAATCGACCAAGTGAGCAAACAATTAATGCGATTGTGACCAAGTTTCGCACTCAGTTTACTTTATTGGACATTAAACCAACCACACGAATGCGTACAGTGCGTACAGAAGAGAATATTGCGTCTGTTTCTGAGAGTGTTGCTGAAGACCGTGAAATGTCGATTCGTCGCCGTTCGCAGCAATTGGGTTTGTGTTATTCGACCACATGGAAGATTTTACGCAAAGATCTTGGTGTAAAACCGTATAAAATACAGCTCGTGCAAGAACTGAAGCCGAACGATCTGCCACAACGTCGAATTTTCAGTGAATGGGCCCTAGAAAAGTTGGCAGAAAATCCGCTTTTTTATCGACAAATTTTTTTCAGCGATGAGGCTCATTTCTGGTTGAATGGCTACGTAAATAAGCACAATTGCCGCATTTGGAGTGAAGAGCAACCAGAAGCCGTTCAAGAACTGCCCATGCATCCCAAAAAATGCACTGTTTGGTGTGGTTTGTACGCTGGTGGAATCATTGGACCGTATTTTTTCAAAGATGCTGTTGGACGCAACGTTACGGTGAATGGCGATCGCTATCGTTAAATGCTAACAAACTTTTTGTTGCCAAAAATGGAAGAACTGAACTTGGTTGACATGTGGTTTCAACAAGATGGCGCTACATGCCACACAGCTCGCGATTCTATGGCCATTTTGAGGGAAAACTTCGGAGAACAATTCATCTCAAGGAATGGACCGGTAAGTTGGCCACCAAGATCATGCGATTTGACGCCTTTAGACTATTTTTTGTGGGGCTACGTCAAGTCTAAAGTCTACACAAATAAGCCAGCAACTATTCCAGCTTTGGAAGACAACATTTCCGAAGAAATTCGGGCTATTCCGGCCGAAATGCTCGAAAAAGTTACCCAAAATTGGACTTTCAAGAGGATTCAAATATTGTTTAAAGAAACTTTTTTGTAAGAAGTCGGACCAATACGATTGCACTTTTAATTAACTGTGAAATTTGTTTATTTTCTTATGTGGAGTGAATCATGACTTTTATATTACTTGTTTATGTTTTTATTAACTTGTTTTTGTATAGATATGGCTTTTTTATTGAATGTTCAATCGTTAACGTTTTTCTGTCGTTGCAATAGATGTTTTCTAATGAAATCGTTTTTAATTTTTTTTATATCGTTTTACAACTTGTTTACCAACCATTACTTGGACTTAGCTTATACGCAAATACATATGTGTATGTATATCCAAAATTCTACATAGAGTAAAATGTGAAAAAAGCGTTATCTCTGAGCAGATTAGACTTTATTTAGTAGTTTGTATCAACATTTTATTATAAAAAAAAACTGAAATGCAGAAAAATAAATTAATTAAAAAGAACTTATATGGAATTTGCTGGTTCTATTATTATACCAGTGCCACATATAAGAAAATAGCCTCACATTGTGAAGTTGAGTAAAGTAACATTGCGTTCGCTCCGTTGGTAAAATACTCGTATGAAGTGTTGTTAGACGGAATTCGTGTATGAACGATATATGAACCGTGTTCCATATTGCAGCAGCCCGTAATACGGTGATAAGTAGCACCAGGTTCCCAAGACTGTGCATCCACAAAGCAACCTGGCACTCACCAGATGGTCGAACGGTCAACCAAATCGACCGTGTGCTAATCGATGCAAGGCACGCATGTAACATCTTAAACGTACACTCCGATGGCAAACGTTGACTCTGACCATTTTCTTGTTGCGGCTGAATTCAGAGTCCGACTCTCAAAATTGCTATACCACTTATGTCAATCTGCACTAATTCCTCGTGTTTCAAGTGTTGTAAAAGGCTTATTTAAAAATGTTGGAAATTATCGTAAAAATGTGTATTTTCAAAATTTATCAAAATTAAGAGCAAATTCGCGACCGGGAGATATAAACAAATTTTATTTCTTATTTTACCCATTTTTTGTCTCTTCTCAACTTTAACGTTTTATTTTAATTTTTCGGCCCACCCTTATTGCATACGTTCTTGTGTATTAGCAGACTGTCAATGTCAAGCAAATATTCAAAAGATATAAAACAAAGGAAACCGATTTTATGAAGTAATATCTAATGCAACGACAGAAAAGGTTTACGATTCAACATTCAATTAAAAAAAACAACAAATTAATAAAAACATAAACATGTAAAATAGGTTAAAAAATTTGGCCATCAAAAAAAAAAAACAAGAAAAAAAAGAATTTCATTAATCCGACTTCCTACAAAAAATCCAAATTCCAGAGCACTCAACTCGGTAATGGCCCATTGTACCTACTACCAGGCAGACATCCTCTTTTTGGTGTAGAGGTTGTAGAAACAAGGTGTTATTCGTTTCTCTTCTATAATGGGTGGCGTATGTTATTCCCCATGGGAATTGAACCTACACCGCACGGGTCACAAGCCAACTCACTAACCTCTGCACCATTGTCACCACAGAAGTTTCTTTAACAGTATTTGATCCACTTGAAACAAACAAAGGATATCCCAGCAAAATGTCATAAATGTTTTTATAGATATTTTACAAAGAGGTCCTTGAAACACCCATGCACTTATCCAGTGCTGGTTCCCGAAGAAAGCTCTATCTTGGAGCCAGTATCAAGAGCATCAAATGTTTCTGACAAACTTGAGTAACAATTTTCGGGCATAACTCCAACTGATATCACGAACGGCGTATCTAGGCCTACGTGTGTCTTTGCTTTTCATTGGCAGCCACCTTACCTATCTCAGCTGCCTCTAGTTTCTAGTGAGCGCCAGAAATGTCCTGAAAATGGCATGCAAATTCAGATACAGTCTTTAATTAAATTATCGCACCCATTTCACGAAATTGTCGGCTACCCGCAAAATTGGCAGTATCCGTATTTTACAGGTACACGGGTATATGTCGAAACGGGAACTACCCACAATAAATCAGTAGCACAATTGACTACCACTGACACTTTCCTTCATTAGCCCTTAGACATTCTAAATTGGATTCGTGTTTCCGAAAATTACTGATAACTCTCTCCCCCCATAAACAAGATCACGACGATTTTAAAACGGATATGCTGATATAAGATTTAGTCGTAGCTTTCGCGGGGAGTTTTATAGGGCCGCCAGGGCAAGAACTGGTGTTAAAGATGTTCAGAATTTCGAATTCATTATCTCAGTGATTTCTGAGTTAAAATGAAATGGAAAGTTCCAGTACACATTTTCCAAATATTGCTCTCAACCCAAAATATAAAGGAAATTAAAAATGTTATTCATTCTTCTTCATTTTGACACAAATGGTGTTTTTTGTATTTGTGTGATCTACTAGTTTTTGGCATGCCTCATTTTACAATTTCGACACGTATCGTTTAATTCAAGTTGTCTTGGACGGTTTCAAGTCTGCAACTTACCAAATTAATGCTGGTGTTCCCCAAGGCTGCGTTCTGTGCCCGACTCTCTTGCTCATTTTTATAAATGATCTCCTGTTTGTTACTTCTAATCCAATTCATTCCTTTGCTGATGACAGTACACTCAGCTTTTCATACTCGTTTCTTGGGTCACGCCCCTCTTCTTCGGGTGTTGAACTGGAACGGCAACGTATGTTAAGCTCATTAAATTCCGATCTTAACAGTATAACTCAGTGGGGTACAACCAATAGAGTGGAATTTAATGCTTCCAAAACACAATGCTGTCTCCTGTCATTAAAGCAAAGCCCACACAAACTGCCATTATCCATGAATGGCACTTGCATCGCTGAAACCGAAAGACTTTCCATACTCGGTATGTGCGTTAATGGCAACCTCCGTTGGAATGACCACATATTCGATGTCGCCAAGAACGCTGCGAGATGTCTAGGCTTCCTTAAGCGATGTAAGAAATATTTCACCCCTTCTGATCTGGCTACAATTTATAAGGCGTTTATTCGCCCGAAACTCGAGTACAACGCTCATATCTGGTCTGGTGCACCAATAACTTATTTGGAGGTACTTGACAGGATCCAAAAACGTGCGATAAAACTCATTGGCGACCGAGACTTAGCGAGATCGATTGACTCTCTTAGCCATCGTCGCAATGTCTCCTGTCTTTCGTTATTTTATCGTTATTTCCATCATAAGTGCTCTAACGAAATAGCCAGTTACATTCCACCCCTCGAACATTTCAACCGCAATACCCGCCATGCAATGAATGCCCAAAAGTTCACCCTCAAGCCTGTATTCGGACATACACTGAAGTACAAAGAATCTTTCCTCTGCCGTACAACACGAATGTGGAATACTCTTCCACGCTCTATTTTTCCTCTACATTATAACCTACAAACATTTAAAACCAACGTCCATCGGCAACTCTCCCTTTCTTCTAATCCCAATTTCCCTAACGTTAAGGGTACTAAAAAAATCCCTTTAGTGCGCGCGAATTATGTAAAAAGGACATACCAATTATTTTATGGAAATGTATTCCAGGTGTAGTACACATGTTAAATTTAAGTATGGAATTTGATCTCTTTCATATGACGACCACTCTTTGAAACCATGTTTGCCATTTGAAACATGGCGATCCCTTTTATCGACGAAAAATACAAAATTCACACCACACGGTCACATTTTGTGGGTTCAATGGAGTCTCTTGAAGCATAATATATTGGTTATTGACAAAAGCCACTCGGGCAAAAATAAGTTTCATCGCTGAAGATAATTTTAAATTCAGGGTTTTCTCCTTTCTTAATATTTCTACCACCGCGGTGGTAATGTAGTGGTAGTAGTAGTAGTAGTAGTAGTAGTAGTGGTAGTAGTAGTAATTAGTATTAGTAATGGTAGTATTTTTTAGTGACTTTCAAACGTTGCTCGTTCGTGAACTTCATATATGATAAAAATTTAAACCTTAACTGAAGTTTTGACATTGACAGATGACAGATCATAAAAACAAATATAAGGTTGTATTTGTATTAAAATACAAAAGTGTTAAGACCTAATTGAAAAACCCTAACAACTATCTAAGACCGTACTTCTTATGTACCTATGTATGTCTTTCTCATTAAAATTTCTTTTGTCAGTTTGTGTTTTGTCTTATTTTTTTTATCTTATCCAGTTTGATTTTTATTTCGTTAAAATAACTTACATCCCTATTGCGAGTGTCAAACGACAATTAATTTTGTCAATCGCAGTCAATTAAAAAAATGCGATTGACAAGAATATCAATGAAAATGATATGTTCACAATAGCACACATTGAAAATAGTCAATTGTCGATTGACACTCGCAATAGGGTGCAGATTACTGCATAAAAGGGTATTTTTCTACTTTATTAGTCCTCACCGATCGCGATGAAATATTATTATGCTGTTGACAGATACGCTAATAAAAATATGCTTATTATATATCGAGGTCTCTTTTCCTTTCGTATTTATATTCTTACATACGTTCGTTGAAAAAAAACCGACAGTCCGATGATAGTGATGATGATGAGTATTAAAGTAGAAAATCGCCAAAAATGCTCTCATCATTAGTATTTTATAAACACCAAGTGCACAGATTTTTTAAATACATATTAGAAGTTATTCTACTAGTTTATTTAATTAAGTAAATACATGATTATAATAATTAAATATTTAATCTCTGGTGATTTGTTTTCTTACAGGCATTCTCTGGTATGGTTCCCTATAAACGGCCTGCTGCCGAAAAATCTGGTATACCTGTGTATCAGCCTGGTGCGACAACCTATCAACAGCTAATGCAACTACAACAACCATTTGTACCAGTGTCATGTGAGTACCAAAGTCAAAATCCTTCAGCTACAACTGCAATTCCACAACCACAAACATCCACCACGGCAAATCCAATTATCGCTAATAATAATACCAATAATCATTCGATGATCAATAATAATAACAATTTTATTTTAAATAATTTCAATCATTTGAACAACAACAATAAGACAAGTCAAGTAAATTTGAATACAGTTCATAATAGTATTGCTAGTAATGGTATATTGAATATGAATACTTTAAATAATAATGCAGCAAATGCAACAACTTCAACAACAGCTATTTTAGCTACAACAATAAGTAATAGTAACAATAGTAACGGTGTTGTCGTTAGCAATAGTAGTAATAATGTATATGCTCTGAATAGCAATATTGGTAGTAACACTAGTAATGCTCTCTTAGCCAGCAATGTAACTAACAGTACACTGATAGATCCAACTCCATCCGCAACTACAGTAATAACACAAACACAATCATCCACAATTAATACACTTAACTCGTCATTATCATCATCATCCCCTACAGTATCCCCAACAACAGCATCAGGTTCTCCTGTAGCAACTTTGGGAGGGTCTGTTGCTGCTACTACAACAATGTTGTCTAGCAGCGACATTCCCACCCAAGTGTTGCAAGAGACCACACTCTCCAGCACTGATACAACACCTACTGACGAGGACAATAAAGAAGGTCTCACAATGGCCGCCACTACTGCTAACACTATCGATTCAACTAACACTGCTAGTAATACTAACGCTGCCGCTGTAAATGATGCTATACTTGTAGCCGCTAATTCTAGCGCTACCCTAACAAATGCAACAACATACAACAATGCGACAACAACAACTAGCATGACATCGACTCAAGCTATTCCACCAACCACTGACCATCAACTGACAAATGGCCTACTGAAATACGAACAGACAAATGGCAATTTGGCTATAACCACTACAGCCGCAATAGCTGAGACGTCAGTATCTGCCCCAGCGACCCCAAGCATTTCATATCCAATAAGTACCCCGAATAGATTGTATTCGGCTCCGCATTCGTATGCGAATGTTATGGTCTCGCATCACGGCTATACGCCAGTTTCATCGGCTGTATCCTCTTCGATATCTATCCCATATTCGTCGGCACCGTCCGCCTATAGCTATGCATCGTATCCGACTCAGTCTTACCCTACGCAGTCCTATCAAACTCAATGCTATCCGACTCCGAGTTACTATACCGACGCCGCAACTCTTGCTAAAGAAGTGGCTCAAAAGAATTACGCAAATGCTGTCAAAATGGCTGCTGCCTCTAACGCTTTATCAGGCAAACCTCTGACGGCTGCTCTTAACTACACAGGCTTGCCACTGAATAAGACCTACGTCACACAGAATCAGGCTGCTGCCGCCGCTGCGTATAGCCACCATCATCATCAACAGCAACAAGCTGCCGCTGTTGCACAAGCTGCTGCCGCTGCTCAAGCTGCTCAAGTTGCCGGCATGCGCATGGGTTCCCATAACGTTGGCAGTGCTATGGGCGCTCAAGTGGCTGCTCCAGTATCCACCTCCAGTTTGCTATCTAGACCCCCAGCTGGTTACTTGCAAGCGTCACAAATGATGCGCACCCAACAGATGCAAATGCCAACTGCAACGACAACAAATCCGTATGCAGCTGCGGCCGCCGCAGCCGCTGCAAACCAACAGTATTTGCAACAACATCAGCCTCATTTTTTCTATTCAGGAATGATGCCCGGATACTCGTTTCCAATGGCAGCGACTGGTGTTCCCGGTATGTCTTCCGCTGGAGGAATGCCTAGTATGTCAAACCAAATGCAAGCCGCACACATGGCACAAATGAATCAAGCGGCTGCAGCTGCGGCAGCCGCTCAAGCTGGTACTCCTGGAAGTGCGGTCGTATTAAACCCATACAAAAAAATGAAAACATCCTAAGATGTTAGCCACAACGAGGCTTGAATAAATTCAACAAGCCTCTAGTGTTACATTTGTACTTAAGTCACAAGAAATCATATTGTTTCCATGTTTTTAAAAATTAGAGAAGATTAGTTTATCGAACGAATATGTGCCTAGTGGAAGAAAAACATTTATTTATAAAGATCCAAGGATCACAGCTCTCAAAGAGCACCAATTGAAGTCGGCGGGAAGCAAAGTTCTAACTATATTCTTTCAAAAGAGATTTTCTAGTACTTGAAGCAAAACATAACCTTACTTTATGTGAAATCAATCGAATCTCAGTTTGAGTTTACTTAAAGGTTCCAATCGTTTCTAATGAAAATATTTAGGAAGGACTTGGACTAGATATTGTCTATGGAACTTTTCAATTTACTCAGTTGTATTTTGTTAGGGTTAAATTTGAATCGGAAGTCTCAATTCATGTTCCTTAACAGAGCTACATAAGGTAGACTTAGCGCAAGCTGAATGCACTTTCAAAGCTTAACGCATGTTAGGGATGATGTGAAAGGTATAACTGTTTTGAAGTCACATTTTGGAATACTTTGCACTTTCTATGATTCTGATAATCTCTCGCCTTCAAATTTGTATTGGTCATATTCAGGCAAATATGAAACGTTACGTATGCATTTCCATAGTCAAGCGTAATTTTGGTCATGACATCGCATATTTTCCGTCAATGTCCTCGTAATTTAAAGAAAATCTCTTTTGCTACTTCGTGTTTAAGCTTGTACATAAACATTTTTTTGTGTGTGTATAGCATTTATGTTCCTTAAATGTAACAAGAATTTTACTTCCTTCCGTGTACTTTCAACTAATCGAAAATGCTTGTACATTTTGTTTATATATATTTAAAAAGAAAAAAATAGTTAAACTAAAACACTATTAATGGGATAACGAAGTACTGTGATAGCTTCAAAAACCACAATCTTGTCCTATTCACAAAACATTGCTTGGGGTTTGATTAGTTCGTTCCTTTTTGCCGCCATATGAAACATCCTATAAAATACTTAAAGAAAAGAACCTATGACAAACAGATTCACTGACTTCAACAACTAAACGCAAAGCACTAGCATTAACAAAACAAATAATACTAAAAATTTACTTAAATTAAATTTACAATACAAAATGTAAACTTTAAGAATCAGCTAGGATTTGATTTTCGGTAATATGTCCTCTCTGTCTTTTTGTTCTTTATTTTATTTATTTGTTTACATTTTGTTTGTCATTGTAAAAAAAAATGATCTTAAAAAGAAAACTAATCCTAGAATTCTAAGAAAAAGAATTATACACTTATAAATATAAAACTTATGTGTAGAAAACTAATTTACGACTTCAACGAGAATTGAAAGAAAACGTTAGGAGTTACGCTAGTATAGATAGTCACCTTAGTTCTTAGATCCTTCAAAAGGAATCCTTAAAATAATGATTTTATTTTCTTTGTTAAATAATTCTTAGTTCCTTAAAACAGAAAAGATAACTTTTGTTATTACTTATTACATGTTTTCTTTTTCGTTGTGTACTTCATAGAATAGTTTTTTTTTAATCAGTATAGATTCTATTTGATTAATTTTGTTTGCTGTTTTTTTTATAATTATTACTATTATGTATTTAACTTTAGATCTCGTGGTTTTCTACAATTATTCATTGTAAATTTTATATTATTTAAATTGTTACAGTAAATTATTGTCTCTTTGTTTTTGATTAACTGTTTATCTTTTTTGTGAAATGAGTTTTAAATTATAATTTTGTGTATTAAATTAAATTGAAAAAAAAAATCTAAAAAAAACAATTCTTCTTATTTTAAACAAAATTATTTAATTTTGTGCAGGCAATGGAAATGATGTGATTCGAATTGTAGTAGTTTTTATTTTCTTTTTCTTTTCGAATTTCTCACATTTACTTTTGTACACATTGCTATATTTATTTCTACATATATCTTCTTCTGAAACATGTGTAAAGAGCATAAAAAAAGTCTTGGCTTGGTGAATGCTTTTACAAAGTTTTTCTTTGTTTTAATCAAAGTGTGAGTTTAGTTCCAACAGTAGTTGACAAGTTTTGAATGTCTAATATTAATAAGCTAAACAATCAACGCCAGAACGTGCCTGCGTCGTATTAAAATATAAGTAAAAAGCTTTATAATAAGCGAAAAAAGTTTATTATGCAAAGCCTTTTCCGTCGCTTGTTTATTAAAATATTATGGGTTTTTTTAATTAAATGTTTTTTTTTTATTAAAATGCTATGATGTGATTTTATTTTTAAAGCTAAATGTTCTTACCGGTGAGATATCCGTGTTAGACACGTTTTAAGCTGAAGTTTTAAGTCGGGAATATTTTCGTGTTAATATTATTTTAACGTTTACCTGCTGAGTTTAATCAACTGTGTGTTTGTATAATTTTTTTTTTTGAAAACTACGTATATAGCGATACCTATTTAAGTTCTCCATCATAAGGATAATTAATCTTTGTAACGAGTTAATAATTATTTTTGGTATAAAATCATTTTACTTTGCGTAAAACATTTTAGTAAAAAAATTCTACGTCCTACCTAATGTCCAGCAGTGCAAAATATAATTGGCTCATTTCAAATCATTGCCCTTCCGAACTACAGGCTCTGGTCAATTGATGAATCTTGAGAAAGTACATCTCTTGTCGTTCGGTTAATATTCTTCGCTTTTCCAATCATTAATAATGCACTTACGTTCAATACATACGTACTTGTCGCTTTCAAGTACCGTGGCAAATATATTTTATTTGCTCCTTTTCATTTTTAAATTGTTATGCCAATGCCATATCCATAAACGAATTCCTATACTCTTCAAAAATGAATACGATAAATCTGAAAGTATATTAATTCGGCAGGTGTGCTTGTGTTGGAATGCAAAAACTTGTAAAAGTCTTTCATTCTTTAGATACTGTAGATACTGAATCCTTAATTACCGAAATTCTTTTGGGACAGGCATATTATTTTTGTTTAGGAAAACATTTTTTGATCCCATCCATTAGAGGTAGTCGAATTTTGTAAAAGCATTTATCATATGTTTGTATATAATATTAACAGCAAGAAAATCACAAAAAACAAATGTCTTCCAAAATAAGATAAACAAATATTTCTTTTCCAAATTTATTCAATTTTTTTTTAATTAAAATCATTGCAATTATAAACAAAAATGTGTTTTTTACACACTAAATATTTTTTATAAGAGAACATCGAACATTTTACAAACAAACAAAAAACACATGCATAAGTGCATATTAAATTTATTTAATTATGTTTTTATTTTTGCCATTCATGGAACGCAACAATTCAAAAGTTATTTTGTGATACTTTTTTTTTATTTTGATTTTTTTTTTTACTTTGTTTAGTTTTTTAAACAAATAATATAGGTTTGTAGACTTTAGGATTTAGGATTGAAGAAAATATATATACACAAACTTACTAGAGTTTCAAGTAACCATCTTTTAGTCTTTTAAAGAGTTAAATATAAAAAAAAATAAAAACAAAGAACAAATACAATAACTATAAACACCACATATTATATACATTTTTAAGAAACAACGTTATTTTATCAACAAGAAGTTATATATATATATTTAAATTTAAATTGTATTATGCAAATATACATGTATATACAACATTCTATACATGTGTGTATGTATAATATGGAGTACATTTTAGGGAATATTTCAAACAAACTAGTCTTAGGCATTTTGTCCAAGTTTAAGTAGAATAGTTATAAACGAATGGAAGGTGGATTTTGAAAGAAGCAAAGAACAATTTTTGAGAAACGGATCTTTTGACATGGATTTTGAAAATGAAGGGAATATAGCCACTACCTATTATTATGAAAAAGGAAATTGAATTGACTTATTGCAAAAGTACTTAGATACTTCGTCCTTTTTGTGCAAACAAAAAAACACAAGAAAAATATGAATCTTAAAATATATACTATATATATATATACGCATTAAGCTAAAGTTATATATACGTTTACCAGTTTCAAATTGTTCAGCAAACAAAAATAAAAAATAATAACCATACACAACTTAAGGGTTTAGATTAGAAAACCAATTACAAATTGTTACAGAATTTTTGTTACAATGCTATATTTTTCCCTTAAACAATTTTTTCCTATCTTAAAAGTATTTGCTCATATGCATGGTTGTATAGAATAAATAATAAGGAAAGGAATCGTGCATTAAATAATTTTCGGCTCATCTCAAAGGCGCTTTTGATTAAATTGCATTTGATTTGAAAAAAATGGCTTTTTCTAACCCCCATTTCATGCATCCTTTTTTCAATCTATTTTCATTTTATTTTGCTCACTAGGAGAAGAAGGAATTTTACTAAATAGTATATATAATCGCCGATTGGGATTTTTAATATATCAAAATGTTTCTAACATAGTAAAAATTCATGACAAGACAAAAATGTTACTAAAAAGCAATTTCTGTGCTAAAATTACACCATACACTTTATGCTTAATATATTATCTACTACTGCTATTACTGTAGTCACAAAATAAGGAACTGTTTTCTAAGAATATTTTATTAAGCTTTTTGTTGCAATGACAACTGGTCTTAGACGTAAAGCTAATAAAACAATGTTGCTTCTTCTTAAAATGAAATATGACAATTTTTGCTTCTTCAAAATATATATTCTGCTTTTTAGATTTTTAGAAAAAAAAAATCAAATGCACGAATAAATATAAAAATAAATATTGTGTTGTTTATTTTTGATTTGCAAAATATTTGATTCTGAAAGAAACAATCAGCGCTTTATAATTTTTTATTTGAGCTTTTCATCAATTAAGTTTTTTTCAATTACCTACCCAATGGACTTTCAAAATTGGTCATCCGAATTTTGAGTACATACTTTGACTTCGATTGCATAGCGATTATACTTCCAGGCTTTCGCATTGCTTTAATAAACTTTCCTACAAATATTATTTTGCACAGATATCCTTACCATGAATATGATAATAAACTGAAAAACAATAACCATATACACTCACTAACTCACTCTGCTGCGGATATAATGCAGTGCTGAATCTATGCATATTTTATTCTGGGTGCAAGTAAACTTTGAATGCGAGACTAAGCTAACTGTATACGAAGTACATTATTAAGTCCATCAAATGAGGGTTTCTGCGAAAACATTGGAAGTCCTTGAATTATACTGTTTCATCTATCAAAAATAAAAGTGTTTGGTTTCTGAAATAAAAAGGATCTAAGTGTTAATTCTTCCTGACGATGATCGTATATCAACTTCTTCGTCGAATTTAGTCACCTTATATCAACTCAAAAATTCTACAACTGGGGTGCTTCGTTATCCTGTAACCAGTTTAATGTTATGGTAACATAAAAGTTGCATTGGCTGCATGCTGATACAAATTTTTTCTGAGCACGCTTCTAGATAGATAAGTTTTCTCTTCAAAAACATTTTTCTGTCTCATACATCTTTCTTGTTAATTTCTAGAAAAAATACAGAAGTTTCTTTTTTAATCATTGACAACATATGTTATATTCTTCTGACAAGGGATACTACGCATAAAGTGCACTTTTCCATTTCTAGAGTCAACCTACTTCTTTGTAAACTTAACCAGTTACGGCGAATAGAAAGTACAAAGTATAAGCGCTTTATCTATACAAATTTCTCCAAATACACACTTTTCGTAGTCCACTAAAATTAAAATACGCTCATTTAAATGTCAAAACGTCCATATATAATAAATACCTTCTTTTCTTAATTGTAATAATTTGTCCCTAATAAAACTGACCGAAAGCTCCACTTTCTTTTCTGACTATTGTCCTATATATTCTTTTTTATTTAATCTTTAATATAAAATAAAACTATTTAAAATTAAAATAATAAAAAATTAAGAAAGTGCCTGATTTTACTTAAATAACGTAACATCCAGTTTCTATTAGAAAACATAACTTAGCTTAAAATAAAATCCTTCTGAATTGCATGCAATCATCGACAAAGTGTAAACTTTTACAAAACTATGCCAGAAAACTACAGATCAACCGCAAACGAATTTATAATAAGTGCACAGAGCATGCAATAGAACATTTTTAAAACGTTTCTACATACAAAATAAATACATGTAAATATAAATCTTTAAAATACCCTATACTTGTACATTTTACTTAATTCCGTCCGGCCATACATTCACAGAAAACATGTTTACACATTAAAAGTTTATACTTTGTCAGTTGGTTTGCCTAAGTAAAAGTTATTAAAATACATACCTTTCACATAAAAGCAGAATATTACAAAACAACAAAAATTCTTAGAATGAAGCATTATGTTTTGTTTAACATAATAACGAATATTCACCAGTAAAATACAACACCAGTTTAACAGTAATATATTCTTTACAACACCACCATGAAAAACAAATTCGTTTTTTCTTTAAACTTTATTTATAATTATATAACCTAGCCACACACATTACAATATACAATATATTACCTTCAAGTAAAGTAAATAAAAACAAACTTAAAAAGTATTTTAAGGATTTAAAAAACACCGTTTATTTACAAAAACAAAAATAATTTCAAAAAACATATTTTCGAAGAAAGCAAATACGTCAAGTTATTTTATATGAAATTATTCAAAAAGTAAAAAAGAAATTGACTTATGAGATAAAATTAAAATTATATATAACTACACACTAATGTTAAAATAAAAACAATGTGTTTAACAAGAAAAAAAATATTTATGAAACAAAACAAGAAAAAAAATTACATGCATGGATGTTTTCAAATATTATATTATACAATTATTATATATATATTTAAAAAAAAAGTAATTATACAATTATATTATACTGTAATTTGATGCTTTTTTCTTTGTTCTCTCTTCTACGTGGTTTCACTCATTCCATATACGCTCACACACAATGTATTCTTATGTTGATATATTTATTATAAATATTTTGTTTATTTCGTATCATTTCTCCTCCTTTTTTTAAATAATGATATTCTTATTTTACGTCTTTCTTTTTAATTCTTTGCTTAGCAATTTTATTTATCCTTCTCTTTCTCCTGACAATCAAAATACACATTATATAAAAGGATATACAAGGTGAGCCATAATGTATGAACCTTTTTTCGTAGGCTTTATCCTTGAAATAGGAAAACAAATATTAATACTTTTTTTATGTTTATCATGGCATTCAAAGTTCTTTTTTATCATGTTTTAAAAATTATATCGGATAGCCGCCGCCATTTTAATTACCATTTGTGCTCTTTTTATGACATTTTCCATGGTTTTCTTCAGAACTTCCAGCGGAAGGTTCCCCACTTCTTCTGCTAAAGTTTGTTGCTTGTCACATAAACCAGTAACTTTAAATAACCCCAAAGAAATGTAGGGCGCTCGATTCGGGTGATCTTGCGAGTCAGTGCAAATTGCCAAAACGCGATATCAGACGACCCGGAAACGCCTACTTCAGAATGTCGGTTGTGTTTAGTGCAATATGAGTCGTTGCTCTGTCCTGCTGGAACCACATGTCCTCCAGTTCCAAGTCATCCAATTGAGGAATGATATATTCATAGATCATGGCTCTGTAGCACTCATTCACCCACAGTACCTGTTTGGCCTGCGCCGTTTTCAAACCAAAAATGGGCCAATAACTCATCTAGCGTAAATAGGACAACATGCAGTGACTTTGAGTGGATGTAATGGCTTTTACAAAAGTAGGCAGAACTTGGCCTGCCGCCACATGTATAGCAGAACACAGGGAATCTCTCCAAAGATCAACCACTGGATCTTTACAATGATGCGCAGGCCAATTATAACATATATGCTTCTATAATATGGTGGACTTAATCCATCCAAAAAATCGTTCCTTACCACACGTATCTATTTCCTGAACTTTTGTAAAAATAATAATAATAATAATAGTGAGGATATAGCACACTACACGCGACCTTGTGGTCTATTGTGTCCACTACTTAGACTTTGGAGAGGTAGTACCCTCTACATACACTTCTTTTATGAATTGTATTTGACTCTTGCTCTGATCTAGCCTTGGCAGGTCAAGCACCTTAGTGCACAGCATCCAGTCCAGTTTCCGTGACGAATCTGAGAATGGGCTGTGGATCCATGGTTTGTATATTTTTGTCTGTTATTTGCTGTTTGCCCATTTTTCCCCGGTGCTGAGTCTGTAAGGAGGCATGTTAGGATTTGTGGGTTATTTTTGTTTAGGCTGATGCAAGCTTTGAATCTTATTAGGTTGTAGTTTCCCAGGAGGTTCTTTGCTTGTCTCAGACCTTGGAGGTTTAAAAAGGTTCTGGTCCGTGTTTCTTTCTCCAGTTTTCTGAACTGTTCACGTAGAGTGTATTCTCTTATATCCCGCAAATTGGTTAAGGTCCTATAAAAGGTTACGCTGCCTCTTTTCTTGCCAGTGAATCCGCTGCCTCATTACCTATAATGCCAACGGAAGATGGCTATTCTGTTCTTTTTGCCTAGTCTGTGTAGGCATTCTCACAGGAGTTTTGGCTTGATAACGTAGGTTGCTCAGTCTATAAGTTGTGGATTCATCGCTCCAGTCTTCCTTATTACTGCGCCTTATATGGAAATTTGTCTCAAAGTTAAATATTCTGATGACATCATCCTAGGTATAGCGACGAGTGGAAGTTTTTTGAGTAGATGATCGTGTTTTTGGAAACAATGCATTTTTCACTTCCAATTGCTTCTTCCATCCATCCCCATGAGGAGTGGAGGAGTCAATTCCAACAGCACCTCAATGGCTGCGGTTAGGCAGCTACACATTGCTCCGGTGATGCACAGCACGCCAGTCTTGCACTTTACTTCGGGTCTCTCTTCTCGTGACCAGACTAGTTCGTTTCGCCCATCCTACTGCTTCGTATGTGATCATTGGTCTCACAATTTCAATGTACATCCATCGAAGGATGCTCGGACAGTATCCATATGTCTTCCCCGCTAGGCTCCTGCCTATCATGAGAGTACGGGTGGCCTTCTTATATATCTCCTCTCTGTGCTTTACCCAGAGGAACTTACTGTCTGGATGAAGTCGTAGATACGTTTCTTCATTGAATGGTTAAGTGTCTGAAGTTGTATTTTCCGTCTGAATGGTACTTTCGGTAAGTCCGACCGTATGGCACCTTTCCTTGCTAACTTCAACCCCCTTCTGTATGGTGTCACCAAGGGTTTCCTCGAACTTTCCCCGGCAATCAATACAATCAATACAATGTCATCGGCATACGCCAGACAGTTGGTGCCAAGGCTGGTTTATTTTCCCAGCAGTTCGTCTACTAGGCTCCACATTACGGGTGATAACCCCCATACTTGTGGGCATCCTCTTGTTGTGTCTCCTCTAATAGTTCCAGATGGTGTTTGTAGTCTCTGCTGATTTAGTGCTCAGCAGCTCACTAAAACAGGTGGTTTTTTTTCGGGATGCGAGGCTTTCTACACTGGAGCACTCCGACTCAATACTGGTCCATTGTACTACCACTTGAAGACACACCACTTTTATCCAGCTGGATACTGTACTGTTCACTCCTTTGCTATCCAGGGATCGAATGATCGCCTCGTGTGAGTTATTGTCAACCGCTCCCTCGATATCTTGGAAAGCACACAGTACTATTTCTTTCGCTTTCAAAGCGCTTTGAATTATCTCGGTCAGCTGATATAGGGCGGCCTCGGTCGATCTACCTGCTCTGTATGCGTGCTAACTATGACGTTAGGGGGTTCATTGTTGCTTTTGTCTCCAGTTGTGTGTCTGTAAGGGGGACGATTTCAGTACAACCTCCCTTAGATAGTTGGTAAACTTCCGTAACTTGACATGAACTGACAGATTACAGCCGCCTTCATAAGACTCTATGCCTTATAAACGGTTCGCCGCTGAGATCCCAAAAAGAGAAGCATGGGTTTGCAATAACCCACCAAATAACCACAACGGCATTAAGTGGTATACGAATGGTTCTTAAATGGAATCGATTGTGGGAGCTGTTATATACGGACCAAACTTCAACAAGAAAATAGACATGGAAAAAAGCCCCAGCGTATTGCTCGGTCGAACGAGAGATAAGGGGCCCTCCAGTGCTTGCTCGATCGCGTCTTTTGTCACAGTCTTTAAGAGTCATGCGGCTAAAGGCCGCATTAAACGAACAGTGCGAGCCAGGCAGCCAGCAAAACGGGCACAAAATGCACTTTCCGCCAAAATTATTCACGAATTGTTCATCAAAAACATCGTGACGATTTTTTTACGTTCGTCAGGAGTATATAACAGTTAGCTTAACAAATGTCAAAACCGAATGGACATTCCGATCATACATTATGGCCGACCATGTGTACTATTAACTGACGGTGACAAATATAATGTGTATACTTTGAAAATCTCCCCCATTAAAATGTATTTTAGTTAAGCTTAATCTTGTTTATTTTTCTAGCTAAACTTTCTTTATGATTTGTCAATTTTGATTTCTTTTATTCTTAGTTTAAATATCATTAATTTGCAGTTTTTTCTTAAATCTAAAGCAATTCGTTAGATTTAAATCTCTCGTTAGTTTCTTTATTCTATTACTTATTCCTATGTTTATTCTTATTTCATCTACTCATCACATAAGTGTTTACGTTTTATTGGTACCTGCTCCATTGTCCACTGAAACTAGAATTTGTTCATTTTTACCTTACTGCGAAAATGTTGCCTTACTTTTTTATATAAATATTATTGTAGTGCTAGTGATTATACAAACAAATAAAACCACAATGTATTCTCGCTTTATCTGTTGAAAATATTTTAATATATGAATACCTATTTTAAGTATTACGTAACGCTATAGACCCCAATTTACCTTAATTCATAAGGCATATAACTTTCATTTCATTTAACGATATATATCAAACAAACATATATAGAAAAATCCCTCTCAATTTCAACCTTAGAACTATTTTACACAATGGTGTTTAGTTAAAAATATATTGGTGAACATTTTTTTTTTATATACACAGTTTTTATATTTTTTCTAACACAGACATGAGCCTTATATTAGTGACTAATCCTACAATGAAAATAAAAATGCTTATTAGATTAATTTAAAGAAAAATATTTCCGATATATTTATATATTATTTGTTTGTGCACTTTAAAGCATTTAATTTAATTTGTTTTATGTTCAAGGCTTTTGGAAAACCATGTGTAAAATTGTTAATCCTTTTAAAATCTCGATACTTATACTTATATATATATATATACATATAGTAACACAAGTTGAAAAACTCTTTCTGTATATTTAAAGCAAGACTGCATTTTGTGAACATATTTTTTTTTCTAATTTTCTATGGGGCAAAATGGTGATGTTTTAATATTTGCAAATATCTAGAGAACATAGAAACTTTTCTTTAAAATCAATTCTTTTATAATTAAAACAGAAGCTTTTGTAATGTTTCCAGCATTGCTATGACCTTAAACAAAAGAAATATAAATACAAACCAAGAATTCAAGAACCGTTTTAGACTACATTATATTGCTTTTTACTTATTTTCAATTTGACTGTTATTTGCTTTAGATTGCAAGAAACTGCAATGAAACAAATTAACAACCATACAAAATATCTGCCGCCATATTAATTAGGTATTGGGCTCTTTTTCATTTTGAATGTTTTTTCTGTAATTTTAGTTTATTTGTAAGTGTCTTATGCAATTAGGTGGAGATACAATGATTTTGCAATTCAATTTTTCATAAGAATATTTTTTTTTATTCATTTTATGTGACTTTAATTTGCATATTGAATCAAACATACGTGGGTGGAAATCAGCATAGTATGCGTGTTTAGGGATGTTATCCCAAAATGTTTTTTTTATTGTAATATATAGATGTGCATGTTAAGTTATTCTCACCACTTTCGAAACTTTCCAAGTTGTCAGAAAACAAATCCAACAAAAAAAAAATACAGTTCTCTATAAACCTAAACAAAAACCATACCATGGTTCTTTTTTTTATTTTTTTTGTAACCAAACGCTTAAAATATGATTGAGGGCTACGGGAACTTATTTGCATTTTGTTTATTTTAATACCACACATAGTTTGGCGTTATTAACAATTCTGACACTCACATGCCTCTACATGTACACTCTGCTGAAATTAAAATAAAAAATAAAAACACTTGCATCTGTGATTATGTAACAAGAGTCTGTTTTTTACATACATTTATTGAATGAAACGCTTATCACCGTATTGTCATGATTATTTAAGAATCAAAACATTAATTTTTTTCTGATATAAGAACTGAAATTATAGCAAAAATATTTTCATATTTTTTTTTTCACTGGGTCAACTATATAAAAAAAAGTATAATGACACGCGTCTATATCAAACAAAAGACATTATTCATCAGTTTATTAAACCTGCACACGACCCGCGGATTGAATATCAGCACCCGTTTTAGAGACCTTACGCCTGTAACATTTGTCACAACGGTCTGCAAAAATATTGTAAATTCTTACAGTAACAGAATCGATATTGTAAAAGCTTTGAAGAAAATACTTGTGATATAGGAAAACCAAAATTGGTGAAAACTAGCTCGTATCAAATGGCCAAGTAAAATAAAAATTTTACATTTCGAATTATAGCATATTAGAAGTCTGCTACAGTGTGTTTTCTGAGGTCGAACTGTTGATCTAGGGAAAACTGCTTGTTTTTTTAAGGTATATGACATATGTTCGTAAAAAAGTGAAGAGATTTTTAATTTTTAAATGGGGTTATATACAAATTTGATTGTTAGACATTTCGTAATATCTAGTGCCAAGTGATTTTTTTTAAAGCTTTGCTGAATTGGAACAGCCCTGATTAAGAATTACTAGACGACGAGAGTTACGGCCAACGATTTTGTCGTAACGATTTTTTTTCATAAATACTGAAAGATCTACGAGTACTATTGTAAAGGGTTTTTCAATAAGAGCGCTACAAAAGTTTTTTTTTAAATAAAACAAAAACGGTTTTGGATATCAATGAAATTCTTTATTCCTGTGAAACTACGTTCGATGCCATGATGTATGGAACTCGATTTCTTTTGCATGGCCACCACGGGCACGCTTGCAGAAGTCCAGACGCTAAACCCAATTTTCGACGGTTTTCAAGCATAAATCGGCCGATACTGCTGCAATTTCACGTTCGATATTCGTACGAAGTTCCATCAATCGTCGCTGGCTTGTTGGCATAGACCATAGACTTGACGTAGCCCCACAGGAAATAGTCTAACGGCGTCAAATCGCACGACCGAGGCGGCCAAGCGACGAATTCGCCACAACGACGTCACAGAGATGCCCAACGCTTGAGAACGACATTTGGGCTTTCTTCAACTGAAGCCTCAGCGGCAGCAATATTCTCGACACTACGGGCACTTCTTTGTCTCACTGGCACGGGAACATATTGTACTGTGCTTCTGGATTCAAATTTTTCCACTAGACGGTCAATTGTTGATCTGCTAGGACGATTATGAAGACCATAAATTGGACGTAGCGCTCTTAACGTTGAGGCCACTGACTCCAAATTTCGGTAGTAAATTTTAATAATTTCGACTCGTTGTTGGCTCTTATATCTTTCCATCATGAAATGGCAAACCTTACTGAAGAGAAATGTCAAAAGAGCGGCAAGAAATTCGGCGTCGTTTGCTGTCCCTGTCGCTCTACTTTTGTAGCGTCCCTGTTGAAAAACCCTTTATTATCGAAATCGTAAACAAGTAAAAAAGTGACCTGAAACCGAGAGGCCCACCGATGTTTATTGAGGTGAAACCGGCAAACCCCACAGGCGGACCAGTAGGATAGGAGTAAGAGTGAGAGTGGTAAGGTCTCTTTAATACTGATCATAATTTCGCTGTTAAGGAAGAATAAGATATCTCAAGACACAAAGGCCTGACAGCAATTAGCTTTTTAATACTTGTCTTATCTAGTATGAGAATTTCCTTTTATGATAAAGGCTTGATTAATCTTTGGAATTGTTTGAGCCGTGGAACATTTTTGGACAAGACGCTGTTGGTGTTCCCAATTATTATCAGCCCTAGAGCAGTAGTCCTGTTGACTCTGCAATAAGGTCGTGGTCTTAAGATGAACCAACCCTGGGTAGCTCCAGATTCGTTGCCAGGAATACGCCGGTGGCTAGGCACCCTAAGTTATACCTTGTTGTTTCTACTTGGGTAATTCAAGTTACATTACTTGACTGTCATAGAGTCCGTTGATTTGAACGACACCGATTGGAGTGCAGCTTTGTACTGTCTGAGAATATGTGTATTCTGGCGTCCTTAATACCCTCTTCAAGACCCATTCTGGAGCAGATCTCAGCGGCATGGTTATCGGCCTGGAACACACTGGGACACATTCCTATAGGTATCGAGACTTTGGTATTGGGTCCAAGTACACCAGCACTAACCCCAGATTTCGTTTTTGATGCTCGGTAAACCAGACCAGACTTCTAGGGTCAACTTCAACCTTGCTGACATGTGAATACTAGAATGTGAATACTAGAATTTAGACGTGCGTCCATTTCCTATTTCAATAAGCCTTTCAAGCGCTTTATACAAGTTTGTATTTAGTAACATGGACCGTGCAATATCACCAATTTGTTTTTGATATTTTAAGACTCAAACAACTGAATGCTCATATTTTTTATTTAAATAAATTTTTTGTAATTCCAAGTATTTCAACATAAAAACATTTTATTGACAATCAAAGTTACTAAAAGTAATCACCTGCGACCGATCTCGTACCTTGTTATTATTTTTATGCAGTAACGATCAGTGCACAGGTACTCAAAGTCTTGGTGTATGGTAATGAGGCTATTGACTTAGCTTCTGATCCAGAATAAGGCTTAGAAGAAAGCCTGCTCGTAGGAAAGTAATTAAAGCATTTCTGATGATGAGAACTTTCATTACGACAATTGAAAGCGCACCAGCTGAAAAGCATTCAATTTTCTTATCGAAAGACAAAAACAGTAGAATGGAGGAACACAGTCAGAGAATATCATTTCACAGCGGGGTGGTATGATACAGATTCCTGTGGCGCAGGGACAAAAGTTCCGAAGTCTTTTTGCGCGATTTATGTCGTACTTCAATGGGACATAAGTTTCTAATTAAGTTTAGGGACTTATGTCCCATTACCACCCCATTGGGACACGAGTTCCGACGAAAAATGTCGGGACTTATGTCCCTCATATCACATTTTCTTAGATATGTCAATTGGGACATCTACTTATAATGTACAATCTCCCAAAAGTTATTGGATGATCCTTTGCAACGCAAGTCTAAAAAAACTTAAGTATATTAATAATATTCTCAAAACAGCACCTACCCCAACCTCGTATCTACTCCAAATCCAACAGTGGCCCCAATTCAGGGGGTTGCACAGGGCACCATGCCCCCTATACACAATGCACTGTTTATGGGATCTATGTACTTATTATATTTATGGCGACGAAGAGTTGTGAAATCACAAGTAGATCCCATAAAGATTGCTTTGGAGGAGGTGCGAGGTTGGGATAGGTGCTATAATGGGTAGGTATATTATTAAAACTAATATTCAACGTCCTAGGGGAAAAACTTTTTACGGACTTGGACTACGGGATTTCATCCGAACTTGTGTCTCATTTTCGAGGATGCAAATTGAGACTAATGTCCCGATGGGGTTGGACATGAGTCCCGAAATCTATTCGTGACTTATGTCCTACCGGAGTGTACCTGCGCCGTTTGCTGCTGTTCGCAATACCACAATACAGGACGGTTTTGAAATAACGCTAACGTTGTCAATGCGTACGACTGTGATAGAAAACACAAATTCGAAAGGTTTTCTTGTGTCTGGCTTTCTAATTTTGTTTATATTAATCGCATGGCAAGTCTCTTGAAATTTTGGAAGATCCATTTTTCGTTGCACAATGTCGAAAAAGCAGTTCAAGGTCCTATCTTGTGTCATAAGATTTGACAATGAAGTCAACCGCCCAAAAAATTAGGTCCATGACAAATCAGCACCTATCGCGTATGAGAGAAATTGGTTTTGAACCCGGTGAAAGTCTTAATATTTGAGCAAATGCATTTTTATTTTATTTTCGTTTACTTTTGACAACATGGACAGTAAAGCTATGGACACACATAATTTTGTGCAGACATTTTTTCTCTTTTTTGGAAAGCGGCTGAATGCGGGCGTGTTCCATTAGAAAAGATAAAGGCGGTTTAATGCTCTTACGGGTGTTTTATCCACTAAACCATAATAAATTTGCCTCGCTCTCAATTCCACATCTTTAACTTTAAATTGGATAGGCACCAGTTATAGCCATACGTAAAATGAAAACGTGAATATTTTGATTTTGTTTTTTGGTCTTATGTAGCTTATGAATTATTAAACTAATATGTCACAAAAAAAATTAAAAACTGATCAAAAAATTGGCTAGAAAATGATTTAATTTATTTTTCCGTAGGGAAAACTCTATGATGTGTTCGTTTCAATGTGTTTACTTTTCCATTTTTTACGTATTGCTATATATTGGGTCCTGCAAATACAAGAGCTTTTAGTGGCTCACCCTGACATCTTCAGCCTTTGTTTAAAAGTTTGTATTCCGCACTATTAACATATATCGGGTCTTTCCTTAGCGACTTATAACTTTAAACTTTCAGTGTGAACGCACCCTTAAACCGATTACTGAACTATCAATATTCAGTAAAATCAACATGTTCATCATGGAACAACGTTTGCAAATAATAAAGTTTACTACTTTAAAAGCGTTAACGTCTAGTGAAAAAATTTGAGTCACAACATTCACTGCTTGATATTCCCAGCCAGTGATTTTACGTTTTGCCCGAAGTGTGTAGAATATTGCTGTCAGTTGCAAAGCAGCCAAATCAGTCCATTTCACGGCGTTCTCAACAATTGGGTCTCTCCCAGACTACATTATGGCGAATTTTGCGTAAGGATCTTGGCCTACACCCTTACAAGATCATTTTAACTCAAGAATTAAAGCCACTTGATCATGTGAAGCGACTTACGTTTTCGAATTGGGCTCTGGACATGATGGAAGAAAATGAAGAATTTCATCATTTTTGGTTAAACGGCTTAGTCAATAAGCAAATTATGCGTTACTGGACACGTGAGAACCCACATGTGCTTCATGAAACAGCAATTCATCCGCAAACAGCCACTGTTTGGTGCGGTTTTCATGTCGGTGGCGTCATTGGTCCGTTTTTTTTCGTCGATGAAAATTACCATCACGTTATGGTAAATGGTATTCGCTACAGAGACATGTTGGAATGTTGTTTCTTTAAGCAATTGCATGAATTGGACATGACTGATATATGGTTCCAACAAGACGGTGCCACAAGTCACACAGCGGGTGCAACAATCGAGTTATTAAAGTTTCAGTTTGGTGAACGTGTTATCTCGAGAAACGGACCCTTTTTATGGGGCTACATTAAATTATTAGTCTATGCCAACAAGCCGGCGACGTTAGAGGAGCTCAGAGCCAATATTGAAGGAGAAATAGCGTATCGGTCGAAATGTGAGGCCGAGTCATCGAAAATTGGGTTTAACGTATCGACCGCTGCATACGTTCCCGTGGTGGACATATGAACGAAGTCGAATTCTATTCATTAATGTTTTGATAGCAATTCAAACGAATAAATTTGTTTTTAGATATCTCAAGTAGTTTGCATTTTATTTTAAAAAGAAGTTGCAGAGAGAACTTTTATTTATCCTTTTTTTGAATAGCTTGAACTTAAATGAGATCATTTGCTAGTCTTTATATTATATGTACATATGTAAGGGTGCTTCCACACAGCATAGAACAAAACTGATTGAAACAAACGAAACAGTGTTGTTGATGTTCAAGTTAAACACGTGGGTCATACTAATAATCAGCTTCAAACCTCGACTATTAGTTAGTGGTAAAGTTAAGATTTAGTACCAAGCTTTGACCTCTGTGACGCAGAGGTTAGTATATTGGACTTCTAATCTGAAGGTCTCAGGATCAAATCCGGCCGGGGCCAAGTAACATCTAAAACATTTTCCACTGCTACACCTCCTGCGAACGTCTGACAAACATCAAAGAGTATTAATTTTCATGAGAAGCTTCTCAAACGTGCCGTTCGGATTAGGCTTAAAATTGTAGGTTCCTTCCACTTCCCACAAGCAAATGATTGGAGAAACTGGGTTTTAGGCCCTGGCCCTGTAATGCCTAATATTTATTTATTTATTCTTGACCGAATTCTACCAATAAACATACCTTTTTAGTAACTTACCCTCGCACTTTCTTTCAAATCTATTACAATATTCTCATTAAAGTTGTTGTTATCTCACAATGTCTCATTCACTACCGCGAGAACAGAAAAATTACCTGTGAGCAATAATACATTTGTCTAATTTATCTCTCTATTCCATCAGATCAGTATTTATATTGTTTTTGAATAAACAATCTTACAATCCTTACTACGTGAAGTGGACGGCTGGAGTTACAGCGCTGTTTCACGGTTCGTCACAAGTCATCAGACTCCTTCTATGGTGCTGGTCTGTCTTTTTTCCTTCATTTTATCCCGAAAATCCATCACTTCCACTGGGATTCGAACCTTAGACCAGCGTCTTCTCAGGCAAGCACTCATGCACTGTGCCATTGAAGCCACGAGTTTTCAGTTCATCCAGTTTTTATTTTGATTTTTTTTTTAAAGGAAATATGTTACTACTTAGTACTTCATTCAAAAGCATTTTGTTTTCTTTTAAGTATGCTCTTTCAATTATATATCAATATATATATCGTGACATTTATAGATATAGCGCTTTTTATATCAAGTATGATATGAGCGTAGAAAATGTTTTGTTAACTACTAATTAAATAACCTCAAATCTTTTCTTAGAAACGAAAGTAACCCGTTACTCTTTCTTTTAAAAATATATGTATTCTAACGTCGTAAGATTATTATAAGTTAACGAATTTGAAGTAAATAAAGTTAGGGAACACACTTTACATAACTCACCGCAGCTCAATACGGCAAACATGAGGAAAGCATTAGTCAGCTACTGATAATTCGTTTAGCTCTCAGTTGCGAAACGAAATATTATATCGAAATTAAATCTTTTGTCTTCGGTGGAATCACTTTAAGACTAATACGCTCTTACATAAAAAATTTAAGTTTATAAAAACTCCCTGGCGTATCTTAGGAAAGTGTAAAATTATTCGCAGGTGTACTTTAGCTGTCGTAAGCCATCATAGAACCATTTTGGCTTTGCATCCTTTGGCATTTATATGTGTATTTCTCTTTTCCTCAACGGTGAAGCTATGATCAGGATAATAGGGATCATATCCCTCTCATTTTACTACACGTGGGATTCGCAGGTTCGAACTCAATTAATATTAGCAGACTTTCGGATCGCTTCATAACTAAGGCCAATCAAATGCTGGCGTTGCGCCCTAAAACTAACATCTATAAGTGAATTTTTTCACTTCTATATATATGCCACTATGCAAATCATATCTTATAAATCTAGCTCTGTAACTGGAATTGTTCAGACTTCAGACGGCGCTTTACAGTAAAGTAACGAAGAATACGCTTTACGAATGAATTTCGAAGTTGAATCAGAACGTAGCTTTGTGTTAGGTTTCGCTGGTTTCCAATGGTTTAACTTGATGCGTCTTTTAACACATATACTTATATGTTTTTAATTTGCATATTAAACCACTTTAAGTGAACAAAATGATCTGATCTGATAAATACAATCGATTCGGTGTACTACGCCATTCCTACCGTAGTATCTAAAACACCAACACAAATCGAAATCGTCAAAGTTGTTATAAAGAAAAGTGATGTTTTAAAAAGCAATTGAAATGTAGATAGGTACCGTTATTTAAAATTATAAAACAAATAAAAAACTGATCTGAGATGTGCGCCCAAGAAAACCTAATACAGACGAAGTTTCAAGAAAATGCGTCAACCAGGACAGAACTGCTGCACACAATTCTTATGAGAAAGTTTGAAAAACAAATCAACATGATTCGAAACTTGCAGCTTGTTTAATTGAAGTCGCATTTATTGTACCAATAAAACCTTTCAGATACTTGCTGTTGCTCTGAACGAGCAGATCTAAAATTTGTGACCAATTAGGAATTGGATGTTAATGTCAAGATGTTCGCCTTTTTATGCTGTCAAGTATTGTGAGTTATTGTTTTGACGCGCGAGGAGGAGAAAAACTTACCACATCTATTACATAATCCGCCGCATTCGAATTGTTTTGAAAAATTAGTAGACATGAATGTAAAAGTTTTAATTGCTACCTGTACCCCGCGCGTGCATGTGTGTTTTAGTTGGCAACTGGTTTGTCTTAGCTTAGTAAAAGTGTGCAGAATTAAATTGAAACGTGCCCACATGCAATACAACTATTGCGCGTCAAAAAAAAAGTCAGGAACCTTCTTTTAACAAAAAAGTGACGCAACTGTTGCTCAGGAACTCTATGTTTACGGACGCATACATGCGACTATATAAAATGTTGCTCAGATCAATCAATATTTGTGAATTCTGGTAACGAGGAGACATTTTTAAGAGCCGGCGGCGATAAATAACATCTGGCAACTATGGCCTGTGTCGCACCCCTTGCAAATAGTTAAGTCGAATTGAAAACGCACCGCATGAGCAACCCGACTAAACTGTGCTGTGGCATAAGGAATCGCATGTATGTATATTCGCAACCTTATTCAGTGAAACCACTTTATACAAATTTCAAATTTCGTATAAACTGGATTTTGTGAAAGAATTTTCGTAAATTCTAAAGAAATTCCCGAACTCGACGGGTTCAGTGATAGATGCGCTAATTTCATGTCTACCTTGTATTTTTGAATTTTTCTTTTCCGAATCTCTTTATAATCTAATGAAAATTGTTGATTCAGTAGTGGTTAATGTTCTACATCTTCATTGAGTAATTTCCAAATTTATAATACATGTATAAATTTAAATAAAAGCGTTTTATAGTTTTTCTTTCTATCAGAAAATAAAATGTTCCTATTTTCAGCAGCGGTAATGACTCTTTTGGCGCTCCACCTTTCCCTGATTGAATTAGAAGCGTTACTGTTTTATATCTACTACTCTGACATTTATTTTGAAATTTTTTTTAATAAAGGATACAAATACCAAATTGTAAAAATAACGTCCTATACTTATCTATTTACTGAATAAAACATTTTTTGCCCCTATTTATTATATTTTTTTAATTTTATTTTTAAAAATGAAAATACTTTTTCGAAATACCTGTCAAGTTAAATCAAATCTACGAGTTGGGGCATATTTCTCAGATCATAACAACACATACATCAAATTCGTTAACATACAACAATTTTCTGTTACTCAGATTACATTGGAAGCGTAGTATGATGAAATGTATATTCTTAAATGTGCAAGGTCATCATCGTAAAGTTTGACGCTTAAGGGAGATTTTAAATTTTTGTGTATATTCAATTTCACAAAGCATGTCCGTGGTCGGGATTCGAACACACGACCTGCCAATCACTTTGTGAATACACTACCATCGCACCATTGCCTACCGCCACTCGTTTCGACTTCTGGTGATGAAGCACCATCCCGGGGCACCGTGTTTCGCTGGCTTCCGCGTTGCTTCAAAAGACGTCTATGAGATCTTAACAGGCGACGAATCATAGATCTATGCAATGAACCCGAAACTGAACTGCAATCCGAGTTGTTTTTTGTGTAACAACAGACGTCAAACTTTCACATTTGCCTAGCTTCCGTCAATTTACTTTGAATGGCTGAATGAACAACAGTAACTTGTGATTGCTACCACCTTAAGTCGACTGTATGAATTTTACAGAGTAGTAAAGTCCAACAAAAGTTGTTCACACACGAAGCACTTCGAAGCAAATGATCGCCTGTTTCTTGGGAAAACCAGACATGTCGCCACCGTGTCCGACATGAACAGAAAATGCCCAATCGGTTTGGTACATAACCATTTGTTTGACAGAAAACTTATGTCATTTTCCACCATGACAGTGCAAGCTTACAAATTTTAATACTGCTGTAAGAAATGTATGATACATATTTGAATTTGTTTACTTAGAGCTACGAGTATGTATGATATATTTCTGAGTAATAGAATGATACATTTTCCAATACTTCCAGTCGATTTTCCGTACATACTTTGCTGTATGACAGCGCAAGCTGTATGATAATTGTGAAAATCACAAAATTGAATGTGTGGCCCCGGAATTACCGTTTTCAACCGTCTAGCAAAAATTAATTAATTTTTTAAGGTATTAAAATAGATGACGAGTTATTTTTATTTTATTATTTAGGTATATTAACGTTCTAGGAGGTCATAACATTCTCGGAAACATTACAAAAGCTTAGGAGGTTATCTTTAAGCATAGACATTTAAAATAACTATTTTTTAAAACGTCCCTTAACAAATTATTGAAATAAGAACATAATCATTGGCACTTCAATAATATACAATCGATAGTTACGAGGCAAAAACTATCGATTTTAGGCGGCATACATGGTATTGCTAGGAATTTTTTTCTCTACTATATTGATCTACGTTGTCATGGTAATTATTCGTAGTTTTGAAATCACATCATTGTCATTTTACACCGAATATTATGTTATACGTAATGGGCTACTCAAAAAAAGATTTACTCTATTTAAAATTGAAATATTTTCGTGTGTCATTGTATGGAAACGTCACACGCTCTTAAAGTATTTATTGTCTTCTCTGTGTTATTTCGTACAAAAAAAAACCGTTTGCTGGATCGTATTCGCGTTCGTATTTTGGTATTATTATTTTTTCCTTTGGTTCTTACTTTTTCAGCTAATGAAGTTGTACTACTAGTGAGTTGGTATTCATTATTTCGAACAGAAAATATTTCTTTCTTTTTGTATTTTGCTATGATTTCAGTAAATGTTTGGATTAAAAAAAAAAAAAAATCCGTAATTAATATTTTTTTATTTTTTTTTATTTTATTGGAGCTTCAAGTTGGTGTAACAAAAAAAATGTCTCACATTTCCTTACAAAAAAATCTAAGGTAAGACGCACTGGACCGGTTTTCTGCTGATTTGGTTTAAAAATTAAACATAAATTGTGTATGGTAAATTTGTAGTTGTTTTTGTATGTTTGCTTTGTTTTTTTATTTTTATTTTTATTTATTTCATGTGAATATTTTGTAAAAATATTTATATATATGTATGTATTTACATTTTATACATAATAATAATAATTATCTTTTATTTCTCCAGGTTCGCTTCTACCATTGAAAAAAAAATGTATTTGTTTTAATTGTGCCACTTTGGACTAACATTTGAATGTGTTTTTTCTTTTATTTTGGTCATACTAACATTTGTCGCTTTAAACCTAATAACGAAAAGATGCTTTAACGTTTTTTATAGCTATATAGAGCACATACATACAATATGAAGAAAATGCTCGAAATTCTTTTTTATGTAATTCTTATTATGAAAAAGTAGAAGAAACCCATAGAAAAGGCAAACAAAATCAAGTCTCCACCCGCTTAGTGTCCTTGGATGATGGAACTCTATGTGAACAGGTTGCATGGCTACTGAAACTGCTCTAAATCAAAAACTAAGCTATATTTGTGCGTGTGTATTTGCCATAAAAAAACTGGCCGTCATTTTCCATAGAAAATGCAAAAAAAAAATATCCTTTTTTTGTATAATTTGCTTTTTTAGGGTGAAACACAATAGTTATACATCTAACACTGAAAACATACACACCAAACGGATGAAAACACTACAAAAGTTATTAAAAAACACCTCACAAGCCTTTTGAAATATTATGAAACAACTGCAATAATAAATAGATATAAAATATATACATAGAAAAGTAATTGGTAAACATGAATTTGGTAAAATGTACTTGAATAACAAATGTAATACATTGTATTATTTTTTACAGGCTTTTTGTAGTAAGTATTACGCTATAGAAAATCAAATAAATATTTTTTTTTAATTTGCTTACAGCTTTTAGTTGTGCAAGCTTGTTTGTTTTAAGGTACATTCAAACAACATATGTTAATATTAATGCTTTTTTGCTTTTTACAGGCTTTCATGCTTCAGCTTGACACGCAATAAATAACATAACTAATATTTAAAAAAAAAAATCAAAAATCGATACCATAGCTATAAGAATATAATGCAAAGAATGTAGGTACATTTGGGGCGAATTCGGAAATGTCAACAAAATGCGCATCGATACACAATTTAATATACCCACTCACTGTCAGTGGTGCACTTTTGTGTGGCAAATTCATACGAACTTTTGTTTTTACGTTCAAAATTGGTCATCTTACCAAGCTTATTTACATCTAAAAACAAACAAAAATATTTAAATAGACCGCGTTTGAGTAGCATAAGTCCGCGATCCGTGATTGAAAGCATAAGCAATTTTATTGATGCTTTTTTCCATGACGTCTGTGCATCCGTTTAAGCTACTTTACAAAAAAAGAATGTTATACCTTTCCAATGATGCAAAATGTTTGCGTTAGGTCCTTAGTAATAAAACAATAATACATTGATTCTTACGAGCACACACCTTATCAGGCGAAACAGAACACATGTTTTTGTGTCGATGTGTTTGATGACTGGTTGTCCAATATACACGGTTTTCGATACGGCCAACACACACCGCAAAAAAAACAAAATTGTTTCAAACCAGCTTCGTTAACGATTATTGCACACTTGTTTATGGCGGGACACAGAAAAACTTGCTTTGTTATCGATAGCTGAACTGTTGTTTTCCCGAAACAAAATTTCGTTGTTGTTTTTTAGGCACTGGCGTTTTAGTTATTTGAGATTTTTCGTGAAATTTTTGTTTTTCATATCTCTCACAAACTTCAATAAAATTAAATAAAATTGCCACAACTTTATCGTCTGAATCGGACCACATGTTGAACAACACTCAAAATAAGTCGCTAACTCAGTTTTGTTTTTTCTCAACACACACCAAACAAAACAGAAAAGTAAAATGATTTTTTATTACATTCTTGCCTATGAAACGAAAAACGCTGTGACTAATGTGTTTTCAGCCTTAATTAACGTGTTGCAGTGTTGGCAGGGCTGATGGAATATCAACTGTGTAGTGATGCGTTTCCGAAGGTATCATTGTTGTCTACACTATTAACATTACTCTTTAAAGAAAATGGTCCACGAACTGAGTTCTCAAATGTCAAAAACATGTGTGCATTTTATCAATCATCGATAAGTTAAAAAAAGTCGGGTCTTCCCTTTCAATCAGTGACCAAACTTGTGCAAACAACCATAGCATTATTGCCTTAATGCGACTTGTGGCAAAACAAACATATTTACTTCAATATTCGACAGAATTTCCAAAATATCTTAGACATCACTTTTTTGTCGATTTCATTACTTTCATTGCGACAATCGATACTGTTTGGTTTGAGGATGAATGCGGTGAATCCCAGAAATTTGTATTAATTGAGTGGTTACATTCTGTTCATATCTTTTATGAAAGTTAATTTCAACTGACAGTTTTTCTTCAATATGCAGTGAAAACTTTGTTTTGGATATTCCATTCGATTCGATTTATTTCTTGACAACAAAACAAATATAAAATTTATAAAAATTAGGCACTAACGGGGACCATACTAAGAGCTAGCTTCTCCTTGCTTGTGCGAAATGGAAAGGACCTACAATTTTAAGGCGAATCCGAACGGCAAAATTGAGAAGCTTCTCATGACATTGATACTCCTGGATGTTTGTCAGAAGTTCGCAAGAGCTGGGGCAGTGAAAAAAACGTTAGTTGTCATTTGGCACCGCCTGATTTAAACCTTGGACTTAGTAGTTAATTACACTAACCACTGAGCCTGCGCCCATCCAATTTGTTTTTCATAAATTAAATGCATCCTTGTGCCAATTCCATATTTTTTGACTGTATTCAATTGTTGGCAGTTCGTCGTTGAGCTTGCCGTCCACTTCACGTGGTAGCATTCACAAGTTTTTCCTGTTTCATTCAACCATTTAATATAGGGTTTTTCGAATACTGAACGCTTAACAACAGTATTTGAGAAAAAATTACGGATATAAGAGTTCCGGAGATTTTATTGTACCTACATACATCAATTTGTTGTTTTTTTTTTAAAGAAAACAGCAAAGTTATTCGTAAACGACGAATTTGTAATTCATTGAAATTTATCAATATTATCAAATTTATCAATTGAATCACACAATCGATCCAAAAATGCATAGAATTCACAGTTGATCAAACAATTTAAGTTTATTGACCAAATACTTTTGTTTTTTTGCGATAATTTTTCTAAAAAGCTAATCAAACTAAATCCTTTTTAATTCAACCCATTAAGGACACGCTATTCACTTGGGAAACATCGGTCTGAGTCCATTTTACTCCAAAGTCCGCTTTGACTCCTCTTTTCCCTATATATGTCAATTTACAGCCAACAACTCAAAATTTCACTATCCAACCCAACCCGAAAAATTCTTGACATCATTTCCACGGATATTATGGAATACAATTGGTTGTGGTGGCATTTGTAAGAAATCTGTATCTTAGATAACATGACTTTCCAATATGCGGTGTAGGTAAAATAAAATTGTTCTCAGAAGTTTTCTAAATTACCAAGGTAATAAGATCGGTAATAGAACTGGAAAAATATAATCAATTTAAGTAGGTAAAATACGTTTGGAAGATTTAAAACAACTTCTGCTTTGTTTTACTACAATTAGCAACTCACATACATATTTACCTGGGTTACCGAATTTGTTTCGCATCGTTATAATTTATAAATACACCTTGCTAGTTATAATTCGTAGTAAATCCAATAATTACACCATTGCTCTATCGCACACAGGCAAATAATCCTACGAATAAAAGCAACAAAGCCCTTGAAATTGTTTTTAGTAAAATCGGCCACCATCACCCTAATCCTCGATTTACCCTCGCTTTGAATATCACACATTCAACCGCCAAGAAAACAAAAACACAATTAACACACAAACAACACGCCCACTAAAGCACGTACTGGTACATTAATGTATGGAGATAGCGAAAGGAAAGAAATTAAAAGCACATAATAGGATAAAGACGGGAAACATATGCATTGTGCATTAGCATAAGCAACAAATTATCAAAATACTTTTGCGTGTCTTCTGACTGGGAAATTTTATAATCTGCACTCAACAAGGATATGCCCACAAACAGGAGTTTAATTTTGTTTGCTTCTGTTTCGTTTTACAAAAGGATATAAATGTTAACACGTTTCCAAAACAATGGCAAGCAAAATTGTAACGTATGTAATAATTTTAACTAAGATGCTGTGAATCCTTGTAAGAGAACTATTCCGTAAGTGTATTTTTTTCTTCCTGTACGTACACACATAATTTTACATACGCTCTTAAGAGTCTTAACGAGTTGCACCAGGAAATTTATGGAAACGATGAAAGCTTAACTCTTAAAGTTTGTTCAAAGGGTAGCTAAGAGGCTTTTAGTAAAGTCGTGTTGTTTTTTTTTTTTAATAAAATATTAGCAGATGAAGCACTTCCGTGACAGATACGAGTACTATGCTTTATATTAAAACGCTTTTGCTTCTTCATACCTATGGGTATATTTTAAACTATTGAGCTGGATATCAACTTTTTTAAGTAGCATTTCAATGCGCCAGTTTCCTTTCTAAAAATATGACAAAACATATGTCATAATGCTGCGTTTCCCAAATTGTCGCCGTGGAGATTAAACAGGTGCGCCGGAACAACATTGCAACAACCGTAATGAGACGAAACATGATAATAGCAGGCTTTAAGCAATCAAATGAGAAAGACAAATAATTAGAAAACAAAGGTGACTTGCTGTCCCTTTCGGAGCTCACTGAATGGTTTGCGAAACACTTTGCGGAAGACAATGCCCAAAAACTTGTTTCAGTCCAAGATTCTTTCCAGCTAAAGCTAAAGCAGAATTCACTTCGCAAGAAAAAGAGTATCTCATTGAACTCTCTTGCGACAGCAGCATTAAAATAAAATCCCCTTGTTCCGATTTGGTACAATTTTGGATGACGGTCAAAAATGAGTATCCAATTTTAAGTTCAAAAGCTATACGGATTTTTATTACCTTTGCGACATGATATTTACGCGAAGTGAAGCGGATTTTCAGCTGTACATGTAATAAAAAGCAAATTTCGCTTAAGGAATAATGTGGAGCAAGAAATGAGAGTGGCAGTGTCAAGCTTTTTGAAAAATGTGTGGAGATCACCAAGCTCACACGTCACATTGAGTAACTTGCTACTGAATTTTCGTTCATATTTTTCCGTTATTAAACTACTATTCTAAAATATGTACCTAGGTGAACCTTAGATTCTGGCTGTTTTCTTTTCATTTTCTGTGCCGAAAAAAAATTAAACCTGTAAGTGCGCCGCGAATTAAAAAAGTTTGGGATCTCCTGTCATAGTGTATCTACCTGATAATTTGAAGCTTTGCATTTATGTCTTTTATAATGTACATAAAAAAGTGCTTGCATTAGGGTAGCTTTTCCTATCTTCAATCATTTATACCATCATAACAAAACACACAAATATATAATTGAACTCACATTTCTAGAAATTTAATATCACCCTCTCATATAACTTATTTTATTTACTTTGAACTTTTTTTACATGCCTTTCTCTTACACACACAAAAAAACTGCAACTATACTTCTTTTATTAAATTAAAACATTCAACGACAAACCGTCAACTAATATATATTTATAAAACCAAAAACACATAAACCTGGCGGCTGCATGCATATGCAAATAACTTCGTTACACTGGCTACTATCCTGCGTTGACCAAAAAACAAATAAAATGCCCCCCTGCAATAAGGGTGGCGGTTTCTGATGCACTTTTCATACACCTATATATATTTTTTTCTTTTGGCAAATTCTCGTCTCGTGTTAATTTGTATCTGGATGCAAAACTTAATGGAACGGAATGAAAAACTACAACAAACACTCGCACTCATTAAATATTATAAAAAATGGTAATGGGAAATACACATTCACTCCCACATCAAAATCGATAAATTTTTATCCAACAAACATCCATCCGGAGTGGACGCTATGGTGTTGGATGAATATATTTGGGTATATGTACAACACGGCTATATATTCTTCTGCAAAATAACCACCTGCCGCCTTCCTATTTGGCTGCTGCTGTCGCTGATGCTTGAACCTTAACACGATGTGTGTCATATGTCCTGTATCCTGTGATATCCTGCATGCAATTATTGTTGCACTTACTATAATATGCCATTGCGTTTGTTTTTACTGTTTTTTTTTTATTATTATTTTCTTTTTAAATTTCTCTTGTCTACATAAATTAACTTCATTAACTTGAAATTTAATTTCAATTAAAATAAATTATTGTGTCAATTTGTCATATGAAAATTATAATATAACTTTGATTTGCTTATGCTTTACTGTAATATAACTAAAAAACATTGAAATCAAAACAACAAATCGTGTTTTCTAACAATTGTGTACGCTTATTGCTTTTTAATTGTAATAAATAAATCAAATGCATGACCAACAATTTTGTACATCAATGCTTTTTATAAATGGAATATACATATCAATGAATAGCATCCAGTAAAATACCGTTAAATGCTTCTTATGTTATTTACACTGACTCAAATGGACAGGTACCACTTTTTAAATATAAATACGTATTAAAAGTTGTGTCTTTGGAAGTGCATTTAGGCAAACAACAAATAGGTTACAATTTATTATAAAATAACATGTTTGAAAGCTTTCTGTTAACTTATTTATTTGGTTAATTAGTTTAAATAGATGAAATTTAAAGAGTATACAATTTTTAGTTCCTTAATTTGCTTTCATAGATATAATTTATTGAAACTATCATGATGTAATAGTCCTTAAATTCAAACTATTTTTTTTAAGCAACGGGCTATTGAAGGAAATGTAGCATGCAAGGACATATAATATATTATTACAATAGTTTTTGTTTAATAAATGTATGTGAACAGCATATAAATGAAATAAGTATGGAACGGGTTTATCAACATACAGTGGCTGTACAGTGGAGTTGTACTGAACACCAATGACTAGGGAGAAATATATGCATTTTTAAGCCCTTGAAAATGGCAGTAGATTTTGTACAATGACAACTAAGAAATATTGCAATCTGCGAGCCTTGACTGAAAGAGTAGACCTATATGAGAAAAGGGAATGTATACAAAAACATAATAGGCGGTATTTTATTGAAGAAGCCCTTCCATCAACCTGAACGATGCTCCCTTACTCCTTACAAATAATTTCTATCAGACAAAACTTGCCTGGTTATTAATCTTAGCAATAGTTTAATAAACAAGAAAATACCATAAAGAACATAATCCCACATTTTCTGAATAATTTACAATACAAAAGCCAATCCGCACAATGCAGTGGAAAAATATCTAGAATTCACAAAATTTGTTACATGAATTGATAAAAAATATCTCCCAGTTCAGTGAATTCTACAACCAATCAACTGAGGCAAATGAGTTCCATTTCTTCATCCACAGTCGGTTTCCCATTAGTATTCCATGCAAGCGTAAGCTTGAATAATACAGAGAGAAATTGAAAAATAAAATGCATTCAGAATTCAGGGATATCCTTCATTCTTATCCGACTTTCCTGTCGAACCGAAGTGCATTTTGCTTCTTGGATCCTCATCGTAATCATCGACTGCGGCAGCATATTCTTAAAAGCATTGACTCGATGACGATGATAATGGCAAATCAGGAATTTTCTTTTAATGATGTACTTTCCTCTGAATGCATTCTCAATACAGAGCGGAGAAAATTCATTGAGCTAAGTAAAGAAAAAAAAATGGATTTATTTCCTTTCATTTAGTGGTTGCTTTTTGAATGAAGTACATTTTTTATTATCAAAATAATTGGTTTGATTTCTGTGTATAATGAGACTAGGATGATTAACAGAAAGAAATATTTTTTGTTGTGGACTAGCTAAAGAAATTGAATTTCATTATTCATAGTAAATACTTGAGTGTATATGAACGTACCTACCTTCAACTTATCTGGGTTGTAGAATAAACTTTCTTCAATTAAATTACTTCCGGAAATAACGTCAAAATTATTCTTACAAAATTCAGCTTTATTTCCTTTGCAGATTTTTCTAGAACTTCTGGCATTTTTCCAAAATGTTTTCTGCATGAAAAAATGCCAGAAGTTTGGTGTTATTTTCTTTCTTTGCTTTGGGAAAAACAGATAACTGTATTTTGTCTTTATTGTTGTGCAAAATTACCAGAACCTATGTTATGTAAGTCACTGTTTTTGGCTTCTGATAAATTCAACATTTCGTTGCGTTCATCAGCGAAGGCATTGTTCTATCTTCTTCTTTCTCCTTGACTTAGAAGTTACGCTCAGAGCTAAAACGGTCATAACCCTCCCACTTAACTGCTTCCCCTTCCCTACAATTTTAAGCCGAATCCGAACCGCAAACCTGAAAAGTTTCTCTTGACAACTCAAGCTCTTGGTTGCTTGTCACACCTTCGCAAGAGGTAGGGCAGTGAAAAAATTAACTTGTTACGTGGCCTCTCCGTAATATAAACCTGAAACCCATCGATTAGTAGTCCAACACACTAACCACTGACCCACTGACTCACTAAAGTGCTCTTCACATGAGCGCGAGTTTTGCGAACGAATAATTAGGTAGAAAAACTGCAGTCTACCATTTTTAATGCACTTGTGAACAGAAAATTGCATATATTACCATTCCAAGAGCGGGATATTGGATGAGTTCATCAAAATATATTAGGAAACCAGGGTTCGGCACAGCTTAAAAAAACAAATATCGAATTGCAAACTTTTTGCCGCGAACAACACCTCTGCCGCGATTTTTTAAAGATTAATCAAAATCAACAATATTTGGGGCCTGTAACACAATACAGCTTTTCCAATTGGAATTCGGGGCGTCTGCGATCAAAATAAAGTGTCATGTGAATGACGTGCCAAAGTTCGCAATTATTCGTTCGGAAGCGGGTAATTGATTCGTTTCATATGAATGGGCAAGTTCAAGTTCCAAGGGCATGCAAACCACCTGCAAGTCAACTTTCGACTAGTTATTTGATCGTGTTGCCTAGCATCTGTTCTTGCTGTCAAGTTCACGGATGTAGTGCAAACGTATGCACACGGAGCGGCTCATCAAACGCACACAAGATTGGTTTCTGCAGTATTCTTTTAAGGTATTCATATATATCTACTGATTTTTTTTTATACAAGCGTATGCCTTCCGTACATTACATCCAATGCGTGTCAACGATAGCGAGACGCTCTACTGCAGAAACCTTTAGAATGTCACTGACCCTGAAGCTGCATGAATCAGATGTTTTTGACATTTGTACCTTACTGAGGAATTAGGGTTGATTTTTTAACGTGCTCGAAGGGGCAATTTGATATTCACATGTGATATTCGTCTAATAACAGAGGTTGAACTAGTAGGAACTCATAGTTGCCTTGCAAATTGAATGCGCTCAATATCACTGCAGCCGGAAGATCACCGGTGTCTTAAAAGAAAGATCACACAATTATCAATAATAGAAGTGCGCTTGTCGAAATCTTAAAGAAAAATAGACAGGCCTTTCAACTCGTGGATCACAAAAATCCGAACTTTCAGAAGTTTTTCTCGGGAGCGGGTCGAAGTTCTGCTTTCAAAATTCTCCTTTGCAAAATTCGGACTTTTAACACAAAAATTCGGCTTTTCAAATTCAGCTTTTTTTCTGTTCTGTCTTACATAATTCTGCTTTTCAAAATTCTGACAGGCAATATTTTAGACAAATAAATTCTGCTAAATCTGTTTTTTTTTCCAATTTACGAATTTAAAGAAAACAAATATTTTTCAACTTTGTCAACAAACTACAATATATTTCTTATAAAGAAGGTACACAGGTGGGTACCAGGAACACACAAAAAACAGCCAAAAATAACAAATTATTTCATAATTGAAATTACCAAAAAAAAAAAAAAAAACAACAGCATTAAGAAACTAAACAAAGCACACGTTCACTCACAAAGGTATACTAACAGAATATTTGTCTAAAACAAGAGAGCAATCTTAAAATCAATAAAAAAAACTACTTTTACCTCTTCTTCTATAACAAGTGAGTGGTGGAATGTTTTATTATTTGCAGAATTTTGAAGAAAGAATTTTGACCTCGCCAGAATTTCGACCCCAACCCGTTTTTCTCAACAAAAAAATGTCCAGTTCGAAATGGTTGAATCCACTCACCCGGAAAAGTGCATTTTGAGCCATGTGCATTGGCATTCGTTCAAGATTATAATTCAACCTTACTCGTATCTACATCACTTATTTTATCTTACACTAAGGAATCTACAACCATCGTTTCATTTAACTTTCTGTTATTCTTTGGTAGGCACCTATACTAAAGACAAAGATATTCCTGGTTGATAAAACATGTACTGTTTTTCAGAAAACCGACACTTAGGCTAGGCGCGCAAGACCAATTTGGCGATCGGCCGATAAGGCCGTAGCCGTGCATAGCCTTAACGATTTCGATATGTATAGAGTTTTTGATAGCTGAGGTGAGGGTAAGAAAACTGGTGAAATGATTTCAAACAAAGTTTCGAACGACTCAGTCGTGAACTTTATACATCCCTCAATTTAGTTGAAGGAAATATTAATATTTCTCCAGTTTCAGTTCAGCGAAGTGTTGGATGTAGAATTGTTTCAAACATCACCGCGTTGGATATTATTTAAAAGAATAACATTGCAAATGGGTACATCATCGTGGCACTCTCTTTACTCTTAGTTGTTATTAAAATATAGTAAAGCAATTCACTCAAATAAATCCTTTTTTGTAATACTACGATGACCTATTGATTCACTTTTCTGTGAAAAGGATGTACATCTCGTCTCGTTTAATAGCTGTTTCTTGTAAGCAGTTTGCATTTGTCCAAGTTGATAGTACTCGTACATACCCATATTGGCTAAGCCTCATGTAAATTTACTAACATTTTTCGGTGATGAACTCAAATTTATAAGACGCTGTGGTCTGGTAAGTCCATACCTGGTAACATATCTTTGTTTTTAAGGTGTTAATAATAATTATAATGGAGATGACCTACCCTTCAGAAAATTTAGTCCCGCTTTTAGTTATGGCTATACTGCGAATACATTTGGATTTAATACAAAATCTTGCTTGAGTGCATACTTACTATGATTAGCATACAAAATGGAAAATTAATCATAATATGGATAGACCGTATGGGTCGGTATGAACTTATTTGTAACGTACACGAACAATGATTTAACACATGCTGTAAGCAAATAATAATAATTAAGCGGATTTATATATTTTCAAATTGAAAAACCAGGGGTCCATTTCATTCATTGGAGTTTGATTAACTTCAGTATTTCATATTTCGGATTATTTAAAGACAGTACTTGAGACTGTCATAATTACCCTTCTCTCAAGCTGATGTCAAACACCATTAAGATCGTTAAGCGGGTATTAGATATCCAGCTGCAGTATCGCTTTCTGATGACCAGTGCGGGTTGTCGAAGGTTATTCAACCACAGATGTGATCCAAAGTATAAAGATTATAATGGAAAAACATCGTGACTTCTTAAAGGACTTGCATATACGTATAGTGTTGTTTGTTTTTAAAAAGGCCTTTTGTAGACAACCGAATAACTGTTATGGGTAAGAAAACAAGAACCTGGTACAACTGACCATGCACAGACAAATTGCCCCGCTGGAGTCACCGAGGTGTCCGCAATCAAGGTCGGTGTACACCAGGGAAGCGTTTTAACTCCCTTGATTATTATTACAGTCCTTGATTATCTGCTCGAAGTAAAAATGACGGACTCCAAAGTATATCAGTTATTCTTTGCTGACTGAGCCATCATAAGCGAGGATCAAACGTCCCTGCAACGAGCACTTGATGTATGGGTGGATGTTTTGAAGAAGATTGCCATCGTATTAGTTCGAAAAAAAAACAGAATGATAGAATGTGTTGCCCATTCTTTGAACCACTCCTACCTATACCAGACATTTATATAAATGGAAGAATGATTTCCAAGTTCATCATCATTACCGAAGCAACCTGTTATGACGACATTAATCATAGCGTAAGTGTAGGGTGCCCTGCCGATACCTTTTGAGACCAAAACGGCGAACTCCACAAGTAGGAATGCAGTGAAGTGGGAGGGCTATGATCCATTTAGTCCAGATCATAACTTCGTCGTTAAAGAAAATAAGATTTCACATTTCGGAACAAACATACATTCATATTCGATGTAAATTGGACGACAATAAATTACATGTTTTGTAAATTTAATTTATGTGTACCAATGACGTATTCATATCGACATGTACCATATTTTCAAATTTGATGTATGCCAATACTCTTTATATTCAACAAATTGACTATCGTCAATAGTCGGGACTTACGGTTGAGATTTACGAATTTTACAACAACTGATTTAAAAAATTAAACCTTACCTTCGTTACATGTAACATATCAAATCCTCAATTCATTCCACCGTAGAAAAACAAAACAAAAACATGAAAGGGGAAATAGAGCACTGCATTGTTAAAATTAGAATGATCTATTCATAATGAATCAAATTCTGAATATACTTACATAGTTGCGTTAGCTTTTCAATATCAGAAAAAAAGAAGGTAAATGTATCCAATCTATTAAAGAAGGAAACGTGAAAACTCAATTTATCAAGACTTAATAATTTGTGTGCATAGAAAGCGTCCTTCGGCATACCTATCATTCGAAAAAAAAACATTGAACCTAACGATTGAAATAATTCTCGACCAGATTTTGCCGGAATGCATTTAATATTTTTGTCGTCTCCTTTCACAATCCAATTGGAATTAATACCTTGATACATTTTATATCGACCAGAAAAGAGGGGTCATTCGTTTTTTAACAAATTGAAATCGACTGAAGCAAATTTATTTCTTCGAATGAAAGGAATCAGTGCAGTATTTTATTATTATTTTACATTCAATGCAGGTTTACCCGAAACTGAATTTAAAAGAACTCGTATGTTTTGTGTTGAAAGTAAGTTAATTGACTGCTTTTGTGACCTTCTCTATCGAAAAATATATGTACCTATGCCCGCTTAAGCTATTATGACTTTTAAACACTGAACAACGTGCAATAAAAATAATTATTATTTGTTTGACTGTGAAATAAAATATTAATTTTGGTTTTGGCTACAATATATGAATAAATCCGCTTGGGGAATTCATTCCGAAATTCGATCATAAGACATGTGGAATTTCTCATACGCATCAGAAAAATGATTGCTGCTATGTTATTTCGCCGAAGGGTATAATGTTAGAAGTGGTAGTATCATTATCAGCAGAACGTATTTAGCCGCGGTGCGCCCTGTAGTAGTGTCCTGTTCCATATTGTATTTCCGCGATATTGTGTCTTGGCAATCACAAAGTTGTTATTACTTTTTTTTTAATCAGCTTAAGAAGTTTAATCTTAAATAAATTATAACACAATAAACGTGCTCAATGAGCAAATTAACATTATCTTGTTATTGTTAAGCTCTAGAAAAATTATATTTAAGTTTAATTTATTTATTTATTTTTATATATGTGTATTATGTACCACTTAACATTTCTAGATAAACAAATTCAAATGAAAAATATTGCTTAAAAAATGTCAACTCCGTTACTTAAGTTTCAAAAACACTTCGATAAATAAAAGCAAAAAAAAAATAATATAAACGATCAAATAAAACAAGTAGAAAATCCCATCCTACGCTTAGTTGTAATGAAATTATAAAACAAACAAAATTTAACAAAAATTTAAAACAAAAACTCAATGCATTATTAAATTTCAGCCCCTCCGGAGACGGGTGTATTATACTCGCAGTGCCCTATTCTAATGAACGGCATTATATATGTAATTAGGTAAAAAAAAATTAAACCAATTTTTCTGCCAAAATATTTTACGCAAATCAAATACAGTTTATCTTATTTGTTTTTTGTTTTTTTGTTTAGAAAATTATGTTACTATAAAGCCGTCTGTCTCTCCTTTCTGTTCTCGTATGATTTCTAAATTACGTTTTTTCTATTTTATATTTTAAATATTAGAAATTAAAAAAATATGCACATAAATAAACAAGCATTGTGTGCTGGCTTTTATTTCAAAGTAGAAAATAAAAAAAAAAATCTTATCGGTATATTTTCGTTGCAACATTATTTATCATATGATTTCGCCAAAGATCCTGTCGTAGGCATTTCATCTTGATGACTTTCTGAAATTTATGTATTCATATATATTAATATGATTTTTTGTACCTATAATCTGCTTTTCTACATCTTTAACATTTAATATCTCTATATATTAATGTTACTAAAATAAATTTTAAAATAAAATTCAAATTGCATCCCCCTTACTTTTTCTAGTGCCACCTATTAGGATATGTATCTGTGCAATAATACATCCTTATAACAACCACAAAAAATATTAACAAATAGAAAATTAAAATCAATTTACCGTAATCAAAAAGAAAGTACCAGCAATCAAAATTTACTGAATGAATCAAAATGCAAAAATACAAAAAAAACGTTAAATATAGTATTCAAATAGCTTTTCTTCAGAAAATACAATTACAGAACAAAAGCTAAAAACAATAATGTGAGTTCATTTGTTTTAAATTTTTACCATTTTTTTAAACTAGTATTTTAATTTGTTTGTCTAGCAGTGATATGTTGAAATCAATTTCTGCATCTTTTTTTTATTTATTATATTTCTCAGCTTTTTTAATTTATTTTAAGAAGTGTGTTAGATGACGTGTTTAAGAACATTTTGAGTTCAATCCTTGCTGCTTAATTTTCTTGCGCATTCAATAAATTAAATGAAGTTTTTTGCTTGTGCGCTTTTTATATAAAACGAAATACTTTTGATTATTTTACACAAAACAACAGAATAGCGAAAAATTATAAGGACGAAAGGATTGTTTATAAAAACGACTTTAAAAACGGATTCCAATTGTAAAACGTAATCTTCAAATATTAGAGTAGGAATAAAAATTGATTTGTAACCTTATTATACAAAAGAAAAAAATTACAATTATTATTGTTAACACGAGAAAAGGCAGAACAAATCATTAACAACCAGAGTGCATTATTTATAATATATTTTTGCGCTATTTGCCAATGTTTTGAATTTTTTAGATAAACATTTAAAAATTATTTCGCTATTTTAATAAAATTTTCTATTTTCTTCTTTTTTTCTACGATTTTTTTACAATTTAGTTACTGGACACCCTCCCGGTGTGCCAAGATTTTAATAGATCTATGTGCAGTCGGTTAAATTGCAGATTCGTTCATTTAACTGAAGGTGAGCTTATTATTTTATTATTATTCCACATAATTTAATATTGAAAATTGTATTCTCTGAAGATAGATAGTGCAAAGTCAATTGTTCTTAATAATCGAAACCCTCCGAATCGAAGCTATTTATGCCATAACCATTATTCTTTACACAACTAGAATTGAAACGAAAAGATGCGACTACAAAGGAGTACGTCTGCCATTATGTATTCTGCATTCTACCTACCGTTCATGTCCATCACCCCTTTTAGTTATGTATTTTTAAGAATGCCTTGTGACGATAAGTTATATGTATTAATGAATTCAGTTTTAGATCGGAAGTTTATATCTTATTTAATTATTACTAAACGTCATATTATTTAACATCAAATATGATTTTTGTATGACGTACTTTGCTGCCCTTCCATTATTTATTTGTTCATCTATTAGTGTTCGATATTTTTGCTCTTAGTTTATATCCTATCAATTTAAAAGTCAGTCATTCACGTCTGTGTTGTGTAAGCCATTTTTCAAATTGATGCCAAACAACTGAGCAAGTCATAACAACCGATCGACTAAATATATACCTTGTTTGTTTTTTTTTTAATGAAAAAAAGAGCAGCTCAGACTCGGTACTCGGTACCATTGTACTACCAGGCGGAAATCCTTTTTTTGGTGTAGAGGTTTGGAGAAAAAATGCTCATTCGTTTCTCTTTATTAACGGGTGGCGTATGTTGTTGTTCCCCATGGGGGAACACACTGACCTCTATACCGTCCTCACCCTACTAAATATGTACAGTGGAAAAGAAAACGTTTTCTAAGCACTGCTTTCAACTAAAAACTGCCTAAATATTATGAATCTTTAAGCTGTCAGTTTCTGACATTGTGATTCTACATAATGCATTGTACGTCAAACATATTTTCTTCTTCTTTTGAATTATAATGACAAAAAACTTATATTTGCATAACATGTTAGGACTTTAAGGCCTTCGGGAAGTCAGTCAATGATCAGAAAGAGGACAGTTTGCTTACTTTCTATTTATATGTACAAAAATTCAATTTCTAACTACATGCCTAACTGTATCTTCTATTTATAGACGATAAAGTTGAAGTATGTGATCAACGAGTGGCTGTGTGTCGTGATCATGCAAATGGTCAGTGCAGACGTAAACTATGTAAATACTATCACATACCGGTTGTATTGCCACCAGCAAATATTATGGCCACAATATTCAATCAACAACCACCGCAACAGCCACCACAGCACCAACAGCAACTAGCAGCTTCATCAAAAATGACTTCCATAGAACAACAACAACAAAAGCAGCAACTATCAATAACAACAAATACTACTCGTGCAACTTCTGCAACATTTACCAGCCTAAGCAACCACAATAACAATAATAACTTAGTGAATAATTTTAACAATAATCTTCTATACACTCACAGTAATGAAAATAATAACATTCATTTATCATCACAACAACAACGGCAACCACACTGTATCATTTCACAATCACTTCCGCCAAAACTATTATCAACATCAAACTCGCCAAATAAATCACACATAACAACGCCAGCAACAACAAAATTGATCAATGCATCTGCGACATCAAATCTCACCGCACTGACTACATCAACAACTACAATTCCCACACCGACGGCAACAGTAGCAGCCAATTTATCCGCCGTTGCCATAGCTGCTGCCGCCGCATACACCCCCAATTTCCAACACTTGTTGAAGGCTCAACCTCATTTAGCACCAAACCTGGCCTATTACGACTTGAACAGTGATTTTAATACGAATTGCATTCCACTTCTATCAGCTAATTCAACATACGCCTCTGCCCCGATTCTTTACCAACCAACAGCAGCACAACATCAACATCATCATCAACAACACCCACAAATAACAGGAAGTGGGCGTAGTGGTGGTGGTGGTGGAATCATAAAAACCATTCAATTAAATAATGCAATTGGACAGCAAGTTGCTTCTAATGGTGTGAACATGCCAGCAATCGCCACAACATCAACATAGTAAATCAAAATGAAAAAAAAAAATGGTATGTTATTTTTTTTAAATAAGATTAAGTTTACATTGTTAAATGTGGTAGTGACGAAAAATACGAAAGTAATGTAGAGTGAAAGTTCGTTTTTATATAAGTAAAAAATGTAGTTGAATCATACACCACATCCATGACACACACACACCTATCACATACACTATAAGTATTTACATATATATATTTATATATATCATACATATATATATATGAAAATAAATTATAAACATTTATTTGTTTAAATTTTAAATAAATATAGTTACACCAAAACACTTACTAACATCAAGTGAACATTTTCTATTACTATAGGCACTTAAAAAATACTATGAAGAAAAAACTTACATAAAATAAATTTCCAAAATAGGACAAAAAAGCAACATTACTACAAAAACAAAAAATAAATATAATAAAATATATATTAATACAAAAATTAATATTATTAAACATTTTCAAAATGCGATTTAAATAAATAAATAGTATGAATAAATAATATATTAAATATTATAGTATAGATATAAGACGTTTATACTATAAATAAAACACAAAAAAAAATGTTTTAATTAAATAAAAATAAAAAAAAAATACATTTAAGAAGACTTGATGCAAATAATTAAAACAAAAATCATACTTAGAACTAACTCCAACAAAAACAAACTACTGAACAAAATTGAACACTTTATACACAGAATATTTGAGAATAAATGAAATATATATTTAGAAATATATATTTACTATTAACATAGGAGATCTATTTAAGATCGCAAAAAATAACAACACTTAAAATTATTAAATTTTAAAATAATAAAATAAGGGAGAAAATTCATAATTTTCATTACTATACAACTTCAAAAAGTATTGTTTGGCAAATATCTGGAGTTACATTTTAAATATTTTATCTTGGTTTCAAAGTTTCATAATTAATGAAAAAGTGAATCTGAAAGTAGTAGAGGATTGTCGGCTCGTGGTTAGTAGACTTGTTTATTTAGAGTACGGAAACACAACGATTTAATTTAATTGAAACTATTTGTAATGTGGCGTTAAGCTTTTGATGGAGTGTGCTCTTTCGATTCTCTTGTTCTTGTACTGTTATTGTATGCCAAATGCCATATGAAGTGCGTTTATTGTATAATCTCTCAAACAAGTCCTTACGGTTGAATTTTAATCATTCCAGAGGACAAGGAATTCTTTCGTCAACTAAACTAAAATTGATGCCGCACAACCAACTATAAGTAATTTCAAAGTTGGCTACACAATAGGCAGTATTTCTATTTGAGTATTAAAGAAATTATTCGAACATGATTGCTAAAACTTGTAAAACCCATGTCATTTCTATCAAACTTATTTAATTCTTTGATGGCCAAGTATTCCCAGGCCAAGTTCGACTTTTTTTTCCGCCAATATAAATATCCGAAACTTCTTGGCTTCTATAAACTCGCTTTTTTGAATCTGTTCAAGCCACTGTCGAGTCGATTGGGATGAGCTAAATTAAAAACCTGAAACCTCTTGACGTCTTAACTCGGTTTTCATAATCTAATGATTTGGACAGATTGAACTTGGTCTGGCTGAACCCCAACAGTATTTTTTTCTTTTTTCTGCTAACTTTCTATAACTACATACAACAAATATAAAAAAATCGGCATATTGGTACACTTTTCCAGCCAAAAGAAGTTTTAATAGGCTGAAACAATACATTTAACCACCACTAAAGTAGTTGCCCATAATAGGGTTAAATTGTTCGCCATTATTTATCCAAACATCTCGCGATGCCACTGCAAATTAGTTCACGGCTGTCCGAGCACTAAAATACAAGATTTAGGTTTTGTGCGAAATCATTTTCACCCTCCTTCTCAGTTTTCATATTCTATTGACTTTCGGGGATCTTCTTTCTTTGAGGCCTTAACACTGCCTGTAATCAGTTTCATAACTTTTATTTGACATCCGAGCTTATGTGAAGTCCAATGGAGATTGAAGCTGAATACGTACGCAACCTTGGTGTCATTAAGCTCAATTATTGCCAATATTTGGAACTCCAAAGTATACCTGAATCAATTTAACGGGAAATTCTGTTTCATTGTTAAATGCCATGCTTGTACTAAGAGCATGTATTTGCAATACACAATTTAAAAATGTGGATAACCCTTCCAAAAGTAAGATTTAATTGCCGTTCAAGGTATGTCTTTGCTAACTTTATGATGTGCCCAAAGGCAACAAATATGAAATGAAAAAACATTCAAGTAAATCAAGCATTACTTCCCAGTTCTGTTATGAACATTATACCATACCATATTTGACGTTTTTCGGACTCGTGGAAATTGATTTGAATTTGTTGATTATCAAAAATCCGAAATCAAAAGATACAATTTTCATAAAAATTGTCATCAAATCAGGTTTCTATTGTGAGTTATATTAACGATAACATCAGTTTAATTACTTTTTTATGTTATCAAGATTGGAATTACATAAATTTGTATCTTTACTTTATTATAATTTTTGATTCATACGTGATGTAATTTTTGCATATCATTACAGCCGCCACTCACCAAAAGGAGGTTTTAAAAAAAAACCTAAATATGCTCTCACAAACATTATTTTGTGACATACAGTGACCGCTAAAAGTGCACTTGGTTAATCGAACTTTCGGTTACAACAAACCTTTGAAATACGATTTTGATAGATAGATAGATCCGAAAACAACTCTGGATCATATTCTATCATTCATAACGAACATCGCTTATTACGAACCAATTTGGTCGAATACGTCGAGTTTGTCGTAAGCGGATTCTCCTGTATTTTATTTTTAACTTGACCTCCTTTTTCTAACTGACCGATATTTGCCGGATAAAATGTTTTTAATAGGTACATAATAACAGAGAAAAAATTAGAAAAATTAGTGTTCCATATTTAAAGTTATTTTAAAGAAAAAAAGTTCTAAAATAAACTATAAGTAAGAGACGATAGAAATGTTCTCTAAAGAAAAAGAATATTGTACGCTAGAGAGCAGTAAATTTGACACGTCCTATTTTTGCAACGATACATAATTAAAAAAATAAAAAGTAAAAAACAAAGTTTCGGAGAAAATTTTAGTTTAAGTTTTATGATTTGAGGAATAAATAAGTTTTATCTCAAATCAAAAAATAAATCTTAAACTTTGGTAAATAAATAATAAATATTTTATCCCAATTTTTGGTTTATTAAATATTTTAAGTTTTTTTTTCCTTTTTTTATTTGTTATTATTATCTTATTATATATATACGTATATAAATATTATTATAATATACTCCATGTATATAAAATATATGTGAAAAAATGTGATCTTTAAAAACAAATTTTTTAAACAAAAAAAAAACGTTTCGTAAAAGCGAGATTGAAAAAAAAATTAAGGACTGGTTATGATAAACGGAAAACTCGGTTATTTATTTCCAATTTTCTTATAAATAATTTTCCGAAATAGCGCAATTTTAATAAAAGTAACAGAGACATAAAAAAACAATAAACCACAAAAAAAACTATATTAAAAAGAAAAACAAATCCAAAAAAAATTAGAACAAAAAAAAATATTACAAAGTTTTTTATAGAAATATTTATGAATACAGTTGAAAATATTTTATATATAAATGGTTTTACACAAAAACAACCAGCAGAAAATAAGAATAAATACGAAAATATTAATTCTTAAAATTGATTGTTTATTATTTTGACAAATCTCCTTTATGCAACCAAAATATATAGATAAACAATAATTCTTATTATACTAAACTGTTAAGAAATTATTAAATTCAGAAAGAAAAGAAAAACATAAATAGAAAAGATTTGCAGACTAATGATTTTAAAAAGCAAAGACAAACACAAAAATACTGAAAAGAATACTACTTGGGAATCGGTTTCATTTCGTGTATTGTTTGGTTAACAGACTTTGTTTAGTCGTTTTCTTATATGTATATTTATATCTTTAATTTTAAATACTTGATTAAACATTTTCCGTCCATTATAATCAGACCTTAAATATTTCAGTGAAGTAAATTATTAATATCAAACTACAATGGTATGTCGGCGCAATGGTCATTATCTGATTTGATTGTACCTAGTATTTATTTGACAATTATTTTACTCACTATTCCAGAGCTTTTTTAAATCATGTTTTTTATCACCACATTACAATAACCGCATTTCAAAATTGACACAATTCGAAACACATACTAATTATTGTTAAAGCAATTTTCAAATATTCTTTGATATAGGGTCATGCGAGGATAATGTGTGGGATAGCTGCATCATACATTTATTTATCTCATTTCGTTTACATAGTTTAACTGTGTGCTGTCCAGATGATAACCTCGTCGTTTAAGAGAATAAAGAAGTGTGCTACATTTGAAGAATCTACTTTTTTATATTGCCAACGTTACAAGTAGGTTACTGACCTCATTTAGAGCCCGCTATATTGTGAGCAATGGCTTCGTGGGTATAAAACACCTATTGAAACTTTTAAATAATTTCTTCAATATTATCAGGATTTTTTTTAAAATTAGATGATGACTTCTGCGCGCATCCTATAACTAAATAAAAAATACAAGGAAAATAAAAAATAATAATTTGACTATCTTCAATACTCTTTCCTAGTTACTATTATTATAAATTAATGATTAAAACAAAACAAAATTAATGTAATTATAAATAATTATTAGGAATAAAAAAATAAATATGTATAATAGTATTAAGTTTCCCGAATTTTGTTTCTTTTTAAATTATTTCTTAAAAAAATTGTATTTTTATTATGAATATATAAATATATATAACATTTTTGTTTTGAGGTAAGCCTATAAAATAAGTTTCTTTTTTAATTGTTATGTACATATAACGATTTTATAACTATTAATTTACATAAATCAACTAATAAAAAACGAAATGAAAGTGATGCGTGAACATTTTAAAGTTGAAATGAATTGAGAACGAAATGCATTTTGAAAAATGAAGATGTTTATTGCAACAAGCAACAAAAAATCAGTCTAAAAAAATCATAAGTAATAAATAATTTAATAAAAATATGATGAGGAGTGAATAAATAAAAAGTAAATAAAACAATTTTAATTTGCCTTATATATTATAATATATTCAAAACAGAATAAAAGAAACCAATAAATATTGTATTGGGTATACCTATTATAATTTTAAAATAAAAATTCATTTTGAAAACGAAAAGTAATTCTTTTAATTGAAACGGAAAAAAAACCAACTCTTTTTTATGTGATTGTTTAGTTTTAATATTATTTGTAAGAATTGTTTTTTCTATTTTTAGTTCTAAATGTATCTATACTTAGTTGTTATTTTGTTGCATGTGATTGAACATTTTTTTATATAAAGATGTAGTTTTTATTTTACACATTTCCTACTAACAGACGAACGAAGAAAACGAATTTAATTTGAATGTGATTGTATACAATTCTTTCCACTACACATATTAATTACAATTTGAATTACCTATTTAGATGATTTTTTTACTTCATTAGTATTATTTTTCAGATATCTATATTATTCTAACAACCAATTTTTCATGTATAATTTGAAATGTATTTGTAAAATTATATCCATGTTTTAATCTTTTGTTACCTATTCTATGTATTTCACTAAATTTGTTTAACACGAATATTAAATTATAGAATATTGGTCAAATTAAAAACATTAAAATGTTTGCTTTTTTATTTTTTTTTTGTTCTGGAATGCAATTCAAAGTATTTTTACTGATAGTATTTTTTTATTTTAACTTTCAAATTGTCTTACTTAAGACTAATAAAATTTATTTGAACAACATGTATCGAGCCTTTGTGTTTTTATTTTAACAATGAACTAAAGTTAACCTTAGAAACGATGTTTGAACTAAGTTCTCATAATTATAACTATCATAAACGTTTTTCAGATAACTTCAGGCAAAACATTAGATTCTGAAAGTTCTTTTGGAATTCAGTTTGTTAGTAATAATAGAAACAGAAGTAAGTATCTTTATAGAATGCAATATTTAACATTTAGTAGGTGGTCACCGGACACAATTAGCACGTGGGCGCCGTTTTGATGCCACCACTCATTGACTTATTATATAGGGACTGGTAGTAGGCAACTTCGCGTTGGTTCCAACATAAGCGCTAGCTCTCGTGGTTCAGATCGGAATAAATTGGAAACTCGCAATTTTTTGAGATTTCTGTTTACATTTGACGTTTCCATTTAGTTGCAGATAGTTTTACAAAAAGAGTGTTATTTTGTTACTGCGATCAATTGCAATTAATTTAATAAAGATTTGAAATTAAAAAAATGAAGTGTTGTATAATTGGTTGCAATTCGCAATATGATTCAATTTTCTCTGAAAAGCGATAAATCTGTTTCCATAGGTAAGATATTCTATCAAAATGCATGAGGCAGAAAACTCATTTGTTTTTTTGTGTTATTTACCTAGATTGCTTAAAAAATGGATTTAATAAGGATTGGATTGGATTGTATAGTATGTCAATGCCACCACTCGACGTGACCAAGGGTGTCAATTCGTGTTTCAAATCCATACTGTGGAGTTGAAAAATACAATAAGGGTAGTCATGCAATGTCGTAAAACTACGAAATGGTAAATGAACTGTCGAAATTTGTAGGGAAAAGCTTTCCAATAAGGTGGTCAACTTTCGACACGAAATTGGTGTGCAAATAAAGATGGTAAACGTGAAAAACTTTTTCAATTAATCAGCGGTCGAGCTGCAGTTAGGTTGTGGCATACTGAATGCACCCTCTATCACACTTCAAAGATGAAACGAAGGCGCGTATCCAACAGCTGATTAATTTACCCTCATTTATGCAAACTAAAAAAGACAATGTCTTACTTGTACTCTCCGCAAATAAACTAAACTAAACTAATAAGTTTGAGGGGTGTTCATGAAACGTTCGTCGAAAACTTAAAATGTACAAAAGAGAAAGTTTATATCGATGCTCCCCAGTCAATTGAATCAACTGAAATAAATGCAGCAAAAATATGATGAAAATCTCATCAAAAGATCCTGAGTCCTGATTAAGAATCACGGTGTTTTAACGGGTGGAATGGCTCGTTAATTTGTTTTAAAGCCACTGAACATGCACTTAGAAAAGATCTTCTGTCCATTTTAAAAAATAAGGATTTGGTAACGACCATACAAATTGGTTTTTGGAAATGTGGTTTATATACACTTGATGCAACAGCTATTGAATTCTCCAAATGCGTAAAAAATACCGTTGGGAGCTTAAATGTATTGCTGAAGCTAACCAATCACCAGCATCATTTCATTCTTTTAGAGTGGATAAACTTTAAATTGCTTCAGAAGTTATAAAAGTATTTTCAGAACAGCTTACAAATGTTGGTATTGATGCTGAGACCATGTTTTAGTCATTGAAATAGAAACATTACAATCGATTCCGTTTCGCATCAGCAGCGTGCCAGGCTAAAGCAAAGAAAATCTTGAAAGCAACATACAGCGTTGGGTATTCCATCGGGATTCATATCGCTCGATCGGTGCGGCTTTTGCTTGGATATTACAGGTGCGGTACGATTTTCGTGGGTGAACTTGTAATCTTTGAGTAGACGCAGCATCTGGCGGAAAGCGGGTCATGTTGGTGTTGATTTTGTTGGTGAACCAAAGCAAATTAAAGTACGGGTATAACACCTACGTATATTTTTTTGTTTTGGAAATCCAACGCAGATCTTCACTTCATGGCTCTGCTTAGGTAGTTAGCGTCAGAGTTTGTGTTTTATTTATGTTTGTCTTTTATAATGTGTAGGATATTTGTAGTGGATATTGGATGTGATCAACATCCGTGGGTTAAGAAAAATGTTTTTTTCATTATACGCCCATGTTTCCTGCAACAAACCCGCTGTTTTTGGCACTAAGTTTAACAGAGGTTTGCGTGTGCTCCGATTTAATGGAGTTTAGTCTACCTAGTTAGAACTCAGTGCTATTATTCTTTGCCCGTCGCTCTCTCGCCGTTTATATACGCAGTGATGTAGCCTACCAATTTCATAATCAAATTGGTAAAAGTTCCAATCGGGAATTTAATTACATTTGGATAAAATTTTATGTCCGTAGGCAATAAATCCACATTTTTTATTTGCAGAATCCTAAATTTGGACCGACATTCAACTTATAATGAGTTCGATGCCCTGTCTGATTCTATCACAAGAATTGTGCCCCTTCATCCTCGCACTGAATTTTTTCATTGCGGGCGATTTCAATATACACAATTCAAGTTGGCTTTGACATTCTGGTCAAACAACAGCCGAAGGAAGCTACGTCAAAATCTCTGTAGTAAATAACCTGACTCAGCTTGTAAATTAGCCGACACGAAAACCGGACATTAGCAGTCAAACCGTCTGAACACACTGAACTTGTTCCTTACCTCTCACCCTGATATGTACGATATAAACATGATATACAACCACATAGTTAAAGAACAAACTCCTGAAGGAACTGTATGAAAACCGAAACGGTTTCTTTAAGTGTTTTAACTGGTCGCTGTGCTTCCTCGTGGATGCTGCTGCTGATATGGTAACAAACATAATTCACCTGGGCATAAAATCCTTTAACCCTAACATCATGCTGCAAAGAGGCTATCAGGTTAAAACAGATTAGCTTTCGGTAATAAATGGTCAGCTTATCTCTGGAAAGTAGAAAAATGTTGAAACTAGTGAGAAATGACTGCAATACCCACAAATTCTTCTACGTGTCAAATTCTCCTACGACCAAATGTTGAGGCAAAACATACTATGTAGTATGTACAAGGTCCCACAGGTAGTAAACACTTTTGCTCGTTTGCTAAAAACATCAAGTATTCGGCCTCGTCATCTATCCCGACACTCATTCACAATGGCATTCTAGCTGTCAGCTCTATAGATAAAGCCAATCTGCTTGCTGTTCGCTGTTCAGTACCTGTTCAATACCTCTTATTTAATGCCCTTAGGTAACCCCGTATTATTAAACAACGGAAAGCGGCGAGTTAGCACTAGCACATCTGTTAACTCATAATTCTGATTAATAAACGTGTGTTAGCTTTCACTAACATGTGATAACGAGTGGATAACTTAACTCAACGAATTCGGCGTATAAGGAGCGGAAACGTCACACATTCTCAGATTGTAGTTCATGCATTCACAAATTGAGAGGATGCGAATGCATGTGTGGAAACATTGAGAGGATGAGAGAGAACACTGTCTCACATTTGGGCATATTACTCTTTTATAATGCGTTGACCCCATAGTAATACCATAGTATTGGAATGGAACAAACAGAAATGAGTGTCAACTGATACACTCGATTTTTGATTATAATTTGTTAAAGTGCTGCCGTATTATAGGTGATAAAGAGCAAACAGCTCACACAGGGAAAACATATTTTTATTATTATTATCATATGGACAAGTTCGCTATCCGTGTGCCAGCTAACTCGTGTATTAAGGAGTGGATAGTTTTTTTTATTAATATGGCTGTATATGTATAAATATTTATGCATTTCGTGTGAATTGATAGCACTCCCGATTCTGTTTCCGAGTTTTCGCATTGATTTCTTAAATAGCTTAAAAAGACAAATTTTCAAGCTGTAAAACTAAATTCACGAACTGATTTGGAAGCATTTTTTCCGAAATTATCCAAATTAGCTCATTTCGGTCCTTATGAAAACATAATAAAAGATAGAACTATATGAGAAATGGCCACAGGCAAATAACCACATTATGTGTGAAATGACCATCGTCGCTGTCAAGTTAGTATTACTGGCTGAAAACAATGGACAGCCGCAAAGGTTGGCAAACTTTTAATTTGACAAAATGAAGTTACAACTGCAGCTGACGCTACTACCCTACTACACATCAGGTGCACTTGGCTCTGTTTGTACTGTTTTAAATTTGCACTGCTCGTATCATTGCGGCTTTTCCATTGTATGCAGGTGAGACTACCTGACTAATATGTTCCAATTTGTCATATTTGCTTTGCAAAACAAGATGGTCAAATTTGCGTTTTAAATAATTACTAAAGTCTTTCATTAGCGACTTGACAACTTCAAACTCTCAGTGTGAACGCACCCTTAAACCGATTACCGAACTGTCAATGTCGAAATATTCAGTAAATCAACATCTTCATCATCGTGAAGTACACGAAGGAGCAACGTTTACAAATAATTGAAATTTACTACCGAAATTTCGAGTGGGTGGTGATGGTGAGCGTTAAGCGTAGACAAGCAATTCATAGCCTAGTGAAAAAATTTGAGTCAGAATGTTCGCTGCTTGTTGTTGCCGTGCCAGTGAGACTACGTTTTGCCCGAAGTGTGGAGAATATTGCTGCCGTAGAGGCGTCCGTCGCAGCCAAATCAGTCGATTTCACGGCGTTCTCAATTATTAAGCCTCTAACAGACCACATTATGGCGAATTTTGCATAAGGATTTTCTCCTACACCCTTACGAGATCAAGCTGACTCAAGAACTAAAGCCACTTGATCATATGAAGCGACGTACGTTCTCGAATTGTGCTCTGGACATGATGGAAGAAAATGAAGAATTTCATAGCAATATCAGCTTCAGCGATGAAGCATTTTTTCAGTTAAAGGGCTTCGTCAATATGAAAAAATATGCGTTACTAGGCAGCAGGGTTGTAGACGTATAAAAGTCGGCGTATTATAAAGGTAGAGAAGTCTCCACTCTGCTTCATATGATCAATGAGTGAATGAGTGTCGGGATAGATGACGAGGCCGAATACTTGATGTTTTTAGCAAACGAGCAAAAGTGTTTACTACCTGTGGGACCTTGTACATACTACATAGTATGTTTTGCCTCAACATTTGGTCGTAGGAGAATTTGACACGTAGAAGAATTTGTGGGTATTGCAGTCATTTCTCACTAGTTTCAACATTTTTCTACTTTCCAGAGATAAGCTGACCATTTATTACCGAAAGCTAATCTGTTTTAACCTGATAGCCTCTTTGCAGCATGATGTTAGGGTTAAAGGATTTTATGCCCAGGTGAATTATGTTTGTTACCATATCAGCAGCAGCATCCACGAGGAAGCACAGCGACCAGTTAAAACACTTAAAGAAACCGTTTCGGTTTTCATACAGTTCCTTCAGGAGTTTGTTCTTTAACTATGTGGTTGTATATCATGTTTATATCGTACATATCAGGGTGAGAGGTAAGGAACAAGTTCAGTGTGTTCAGACGGTTTGACTGCTAATGTCCGGTTTTCGTGTCGGCTAATTTACAAGCTGAGTCAGGTTATTTACTACAGAGATTTTGACGTAGCTTCCTTCGGCTGTTGTTTGACCAGAATGTCAAAGCCAACTTGAATTGTGTATATTGAAATCGCCCGCAATGAAAAAATTCAGTGCGAGGATGAAGGGGCACAATTCTTGTGATAGAATCAGACAGGGCATCGAACTCATTATAAGTTGAATGTCGGTCCAAATTTAGGATTCTGCAAATAAAAAATGTGGATTTATTGCCTACGGACATAAAATTTTATCCAAATGTAATTAAATTCCCGATTGGAACTTTTACCAATTTGATTATGAAATTGGTAGGCTACATCACTGCGTATATAAACGGCGAGAGAGCGACGGGCAAAGAATAATAGCACTGAGTTCTAACTAGGTAGACTAAACTCCATTAAATCGGAGCACACGCAAACCTCTGTTAAACTTAGTGCCAAAAACAGCGGGTTTGTTGCAGGAAACATGGGCGTATAATGAAAAAACATTTTTCTTAACCCACGGATGTTGATCACATCCAATATCCACTACAAATATCCTACACATTACAAAAGACAAACATAAATAAAACACAAACTCTGACGCTAACTACCTAAGCAGAGCCATGAAGTGAAGATCTGCGTTGGATTTCCAAAACAAAAAAATATACATATTCCGCGTGTTTAAAAAAGTCGGCGTATTATACACACTTTTTTACGTGTATAAAAGTGTGTATTATACTTTTGAAAAATTTAGCTTGTGTATAAAAGTGTATAAAAGCAAAGAAAAGGTATAAAACTGGAAAAAAATGTAAAAAAAAATAAAAAAAAAATATATTTTGATTTTTAATATAGCTCTGATTTATTCGAGTCTTTCATTTTTAGTGAGTAATAAATGAACATGAAGCAAAAAAGTGAAGATTTTCCAGAAAAAATAGGGTACTTTACGGTTACGTTTAGGCATGGTGTGTTTTCTGGTCTTATTCTCTTGGTGAGAAAGGGAATATGCACTAATACATGTAAACTTTTATACACTTTTATACAGTTTAATACATTTTTATACCGTTTTATACACTTTTATACACTATTTTACACTATTATACACTTTTATACGCTTTTTTACAGTAAAATGTAAAAAAACTCGAGAAATCTGACATTTACGCAACCCTGCTAGGCAGGTAAGAACCCTCGTGTGCCATGAAACAGCACTTCATCCGCAAAAAGTCAATGTTTGGTGCGGTTTTCATGCCGGTGGCGTCATTGAGCCGTTTTTTTTTCTTCGACGAAAATGACCGTCACGTTACGGTAAATGGTATTCGCTACAGAGAGATGTTGAAACGTTATTTCTTTGTGTAATTGCATGAATTGGACATCAGTGATATGTGGTTCAAAAAAGACGGTGCCACAAGCCACACAGCGGGTGCAACAATCGAGTTATTGAAGTCTCAGTTCGGTGAACGTGTTATCCCGAGAAACGGACCCGTCTATTGGCCGCCGAGATTTAACGCCTCTAAACTTTTTTTATGGGGCTACATTAGTCGTGTTTCTTTGCACGCGGATATAGGGATAATTTGAAATTTGCATGCAAAATACAACAACAACTTATCCTATATACGCTAACTTTAGCGGGGATAGCTATCGCCGCTAAGTCAGTTAGCGGGGATAAACAGTGCTTCCAAATCCCATTTTCTTCGTTTCTGATGAACTGATGCGATGAATTTTTCAGGAAATGTCAAAGTTTGACATCCCTCCGACCACTAACACATCCCGCCGAATATTTTGTTCGTGATTTTATTATTATTTTTTTTTCAAACTTCATTATAAAGGTAATTGAATTTAGCAAATCTGTTAAAGTGAAATTGTTTTTCATAATTTTAGAATATGCTTGGCATCAATTTCAATTGGCGGAAGTAAATATTTTTCAATTTCAGGATTTTCAATACAAATTTCTTAACTACAACTTACAGCTGTGTCACGGTGCAAGTCATAGGTGCATGTGTACTGCCAAGTTTTTTTTTGATGAATTCTTAAGCGGCGATAGTCGTTTTCTGATGCCATCCCTATATCCGCGTGCAAAGAAACACGGCTATTATAAGATTGGTCTATGTCAACAAACCGGCGACGTTAGAGGAGCTCAGAGCCAATATTGAACGAGAAAAAAGCGGCCGTATCGGTCGAAATGTGCGACCGCGTCATCGCAAATTGTGTTCAACGTATCGACCGCTGCTTACGTTCGCGTGGTGAACATATGAACGAATTCGAAATATGTTTATAGTTATTCAAGCAAATAAACTTGTTTGAGATATCTCAAGTAGTTTGTATTTTATATAAAAAAGAATTTTGTCAAGTCCTTAATGAAGGACCCTTTACATATTAACGGCATTTAGCATGTCTTTTGCGTAGCAAAATTTAAACATAAAAGACCCCAAGCAAATGGTCAACTGACAAAAAGATCAGCGTTGTCCAGCAACATGACAAAAATTGTGATATTTGCACATTGATCGTTTAAGGCAATTGTTATGTACTTACATTTTCAAAAGTGAATTGTTGTAACAGCGAAATACATATAACAAAGAAATGAACAATATTACGAATCAACATAGAAGAACATCAACAAAAAGCCATTAATTTGCACTAAATAAATCGACAGAAACAAGTTATTGCACAAACAAAATCAACACAATTTACATAAGCTGAACAAATAATAGCACATTAAAAATACAATTTATGCTACAAAAGTAAAAAGAAAACACCAATACTCTGCACAAAGAGCGATAACAATCGAGAGAATGACAGAAACTCAGAAACGCCGTCCTCACATTTCAAAAAACTGCATAATTATTAAGTCCGTTCCCGTAATTTTATATGGCGAAATATAGAAACTGTCAACTTACCAAAATATCAAAGAAAAGTACGCAAACGCTTTCGCAGATTGAAATTGAAATCGACAAAGTTTGCCCAAAATATAAGCTGTCAAACTCTCGGATTTCATCATTTGACAGTTTTTATTTTCTTGGCACCCAAAATTCAGTGTAAAGAAAAATTAACGAAAGTAGTTACTTACATTTTAATCGTTCATCTTTAATAAAGACCATAATACAATAAACAAGGTGTGCCTTTATCTCCATCATGGCATGGTAATTAGGTTATCTATCTCTATGTGATTGACTACGCTTAAATAGTAGGCAAACTTAATTGCGCCATTAACTAAAATCATCTATACAACCTGAAGTGACATTTTAAATTGTTTGAAATGCGATACTGTCAAATATAGTCCGAAAGGTTTTTAATATTTCCGTTTTTTTCTTATGTTTGACTGAAGTTTTTTTTTCTTATGTTTGACGTTTTCCAATTTACATTTTTATATATTTTGATTTTGCAATTTTCGTGAATATTGTAATTTTATATGTTACCTTTGTATTGCTCCTCTATATGCAATGAGTAAAATATAAAATATTTTTTCATACCTGCACATTGCGTTCAATCCCCACACGATAGTTCTAAAACGTGCTTCGTGGCTGTCAAAGAGAAAGTTTCTATTTACTATTAATCACACAACAAATTCACGAAAAAGAGTGGAGACTTCTCTACCTTGGATTCCAAAATATTTTTTAACTTCAGTTTTGTTTCACCGTGGTACTACTCCACAATCAAAATTTTTCGATTATGATTTTGTATATCATTTTTGAATGGGTTTCGATTTTTCGTTGTGCATCAGCAGCAAACTAGGTACTGAGAAATATGAAGTTGTGTCTTTTGAAGCTGATGGGACTTTCCATATATAATATTCTGCTCCCATTTCGCTGTAGATTCTGTTTTGCTTCACATTTCGCTTTATAGCAGCGTTTTAGTCTATCTGGATTATAAATTGTATTCCTAACATATTTCTGAGAATGTAACCTACCCTTATATAAATATAATTTTAATTCTATTACCTTTCGGAGTTGTTTCCGCCATGCATCGTTTCGTAGCATATTTATCTCTTTTCGTTGTGTACAATTGGATGCTTGACATTTTATAGTGCTACATGGTTTACTCCTTTGCACAACAAAATGGCTGATCTTTCAATTTGACATACGGCATTTCGTTTTCCATCGCACCACGTGCAGTTTCATTGATAGAACTGTTTTATTTTTGGTGGAATTGTGGGGCCGGACATATTTTTCCGGAGTTTTAAAACAATATCAAGTCAGCGTTTTTTTTTAAGTAGACTGCAAGAAAGAATCAATCTAAATGGGCAGACCAGGTAAAATTCAAAACATGTTTATTTTAAAAATATTTCGAAATTTTCTTTTTTCCAATGCTTGCTACAGCATTTTGTTCGTTACATTGTGGTTAAGTCCGCCATTGTGCTCGAAAAAAAAATATTGAAAATTTCATGTTTCTATCATAAACGTATGTAGCTATACGGAGTTAACACAACATGGCTAGTGTTATTAATTTGAATATTCTCAGGATTCTCTCCACGTGGTGGCGGCGGTAGAGGCGGTGGTGACCGTGGTGGCCGTGGTCGTGGTGGTGGCGGCGGACGCGGAGGATTTGGAAGTCGTGGTGGTGGAGATGGTGGCGGTTTCGGTGGTCGTGGCGGTGGAAGAGGTCGAGGTGGTGGTAGAGGCGGTGGTGATCGCGGCGGTAGAGGACGTGGCGGCGGTGGAGGTGGCTTCCGTGGCGGTAAAACAGTCGTTATCGAGCCCCATCGTCACGAGGGCGTTTTCATTGCTCGTGGCAAAGAGGATGCTCTAGTCACACGTAATTTTGTTCCTGGATCAGAAGTTTATGGCGAAAAGAGAATTTCTTCAGAGGTAAGTCAATATCTCTGTTTACAAACAATTTACAGAATTTGTGATGAAAATGTGTAGGGGTACCGAACTTGGCAACATGTGGCCTGGAAAGTAATTTTCCTTTACCATTTGGTCCGGCTTGAGGCCATTGCGTCCATTTGGGGGAATAATTATTTTACAAAGCGCTATCTGAAAATCTCATAAAAATTAGAGTGATTATTTTGCAAACATCCATTAAAACTTATCACTCTTTACAGGTTGATGGGGAAAAAATTGAGTACCGAGTGTGGAATCCCTTCCGATCAAAATTAGCAGCTGCTATTCTTGGAGGAGTCGACAAAATTCACATGGCACCTGGTACTAAAGTGCTGTACCTGGGTGCAGCATCTGGTACAACGGTATCCCACGTATCGGATGTTGTCGGTTCTGAGGGACTCGTCTATGCAGTGGAATTCTCGCATCGGTCTGGTCGTGATCTGATCAACGTTGCGAAGAAACGCACAAATATTATTCCTATCATTGAGGATGCTCGTCACCCGCACAAATACCGAATGCTTGTCGGTATGGTAGACACCATATTTGCGGATGTAGCCCAGCCCGATCAGGGCCGTATTGTCGCCTTAAACGCCCAGCATTTCCTAAAGAACGATGGACACTTTGTGATATCCATAAAGGCATCGTGCATTGATTCAACGGCGCAGCCAGAAGCTGTATTTGCATCTGAAGTCAAGAAAATGGTAGCAGATAAGCTGAAACCCCAAGAACAGATCACATTGGAACCATATGAAAGAGATCATGCTGTGGTTGTCGGTGTGTTCCGACCGCTGCCGAAAGGTGGAAAATAACAAGCTAGTTTTTATACTGTATTAGGTTTAAGTTTTTTTTTTTTAAACAATAAAGTAGACGATGGAGTATTTACTTGTTTTTATTATTTCTTTCGAAATAGTACACGTTGGCTCCTGTGGGCTGGTTCTTGGTATGGTCCATAATGGTGTCAGTTTAAGCAGAGGCAAATATGCCGCAGGAAACATTAACTATGTGACGAAGTTTACTGATTGCTTCTATTTGGGCGGTTGCACGTTATTTGTACCAACAAATTACTCGCCACTCATCACTCAATTCCAAACTAATAAATTCTACATACAACTAGGTTTCAATTCTTTCATTAAAGCTGGGTTGGGCTATTTTCAGGAACGATGAGTAAAACAAAATGCAATGGAGAGGTCATGGTGCTGTGGACGGTTCGAATGAGTAATGCTTGTCACGCTGTCTTTCGCCTTGCGTCTCACACTATACCAGACACATCACGGCGTATAATCAAAATATGTAGATAGGTACGAGTAGCTGCTTTGTTGTAACACCAAGGTTCAATTGGCGCATATGTGACGTTTTGATACCACCACTTAAGTGACCTTAGGTGTCAGCGTGCGTTTTAAATCTGCTTGCAGACCTTTATATTCCTGAATTCTGATAGTTCGTCGTAGAAGGCTTTGCCTAGTGTGCGTGGTCTGGTTCTACGATCTAAAACAGAAATTGGCACAGAAAATGCTTTAAGGGTTATCTTTTCCAGTGAGTTTCCTCTATGTTACTTTAGCCGGAAACTCAGAGGAAAATGGTAGCTTAAACAATTGATTATGTCTTTATACTTTGCGACTAGTTTGGACGATATTTTATATGTGCTTGGCTGTCAATAAAGATAGCAACATCTATTTTGGTTGTGAGGTAACAGGTGAATACCATACAAGACTCCCTGATCGCTAAGAGTTCCGCCTGGATTACACTTGAGGATTCCGCGAGTCGAAATGATTTGGAGGTATTCAATTGTGCTGAGAAAATACCCGAACCGTCCGTAAAAATCGATACCAGGTGGTTGATTAGGAAGATGGTTGTATCAAAATCGTTTCATTCGACATATTTAGCCCTTAAGCGCAGCTTGACTGTCGCTATAGACGCAAATACTCCGCCCCTCCATGCATCTAGGTCGCAGCCAGGCGCTATGGGAGTGAATGGTAAAATTGCCTAGATGCGATTTCTCTCCGTAATAGCCTTTTACAACAAGCGGTGTTTTTTGGGTGGTGATCGGCGGGGGTTGGGGCGGGGGGCTGCAGTAGTGTTATTAGCCCGTCCCGGGATATTCGTAGTGCTATGATATGAACCGTTCATATTTCTTCAATCAGAGATTCAATGCAGGCAGACCAAGACTTTTCTTTTCTCCATTCAATCAAAAATAGAGCCCGGATAGGTAAACATGTACACAGTACCACATTTTCAAAAGTACAATGGTCATGAAAAAATGTAAAACAAGGATCTGAGAAATAAAGAGTAATCAATGTTGATCAAGATCTCTTGAGGGAATTTTATGGAACAAGGAGAATATTTTGACAGTAGGTAACTCCCAATAGTTTCTTCTTCGGTCAACTCTATGTATAAATCTACATTCAAATTCAAATGTTTCATTTGCAAAAGTTATATATATATATATATTCAACCTGTTCGTATCCATGTGTGAACAAATGTACCTCCCCAAATGTTTGCTTGCAGCAACAGGGTAATAGACCAAAAAACACCTTCCCATTTTACAAGCAGCCACCCAAGCATCAGTGCTATACATTCAATGTTCACTTTTTTGTTCCTTCTTTTTTGTTGTTGTATGTGCATCTTCCCGCTCACCTTATTTACCTGGACTGCAAACATTGGAGTGCTTTCCCCAGGGGAACAACTAACAAACGACTTGAACACAACTTTGAAATTACTATCGGTAATTTATGGTATAGGTAGTTGGTAGAACAAGGATTTTAAATATATGACCATGCAGCCAGCCATACACCAGGGTTGTTTCCTGGCGTTTCGTTCTTCGCAAATGATTGCTCGGGATGGAATACTGACTAGCAGTGTAGATGGTGGTTAGCAGGGCTAAGTAAAAACAAACGACGAGAAATTTAAACGCTTAAAGAAGGATTTTATAGCAGGTGAAGTTTCCTTAGTTTTACAACTTAATCTTATTTAGATTCTTAGAGTGGGTTTCATTCAACTACTCTCCGTTACACCTTAAAAATTCGAAATGGAAGAGCGGTACTGGTGATTTGTTACAACTTTGATAAACTCGTACGTCGGATGCGAGCGGAGTGAGCATCAGCATCAAGCATCATTGAATATCAATGATAAATTTTTATCACTTTGGAAACCATATCTAGGAAATTGATATGAGAATCTTCTATGTATAATAAAGCTACATTCGTGCTTTGTTCATAACAGTTTTACAAAACGGTGATTATAAACACTAAGAGAAAGAGGTGATGATAAAACTAGCCATCAAGAGACGGATAAGAAGCATTTGAAGCGGAAAGTGTCATTGAAGTAAAGAACAACGGGCAATTGCACGAAGTCATATGATGCCAATTGGGGCAGAATTTTCACACAAATTTGAATGATATTTGGAATCTCCCAATATAAATCATTCATTCAACTGGTAACCACAGAGAACCATGGAAACAGATTTATCACTCAGGTTGACTAAATAGTTCAGACCGCCTTTGAATAAGAAACACGACTAGACTTAAGCTAACATTCTAAAAGTAGGTAACATCTACATATTAGGTTAGGTTAAGTTAGAAGGGAAGTGCACAGCAGGGATATGCTGTGCTTTCACGGGGGCCCATTGGTCCATTGTGATCCCTTGTTGTTTTATGTGGTAAAACTACCTTTACAATAAAAACACTTACCGTACTCAGTTTAGGTTAATCTTGCTGGTAGGCCTATTGAAACCAACCTGTGTGGTGGCAATGGTGCAGTAGTAGTGTATTCGCTTACGGAATGGAAGGTCGTGCGTTCGAATCCCGGCCAAGTCCATTACTTTATACCGAATACATTAAATCGTAATCTCCCTAAGTAACTTAGACACCACCCGTGGAGGAAAACCCTACAAATGCACCCAAACACTTCTTTCCTATTTCTCTATTCTTTCTAATACCAAGTAGCTTACACTGTGTTCTTAGCATTATAAGGGTACTGTAACAACAGAAAAAAATCCCTTTAGCGTAAGCAAATTATAAAAAAAAAGCTCCTGCAGTAGTCTGGTGAGCTGATGCCCAGCCTGCTTGCCATTACACCTATGGTGCAGTGGCCTGTCAGTACGCCGGTTAAGATAAGTATCTATTTCTTGCTTATTCATTTCCAGAATGTATTTTGTTCTTTTTTCGTCAATTCTTGGCCATAGACTGCGAGATATAACACAGTCGTGCCTTTGGGACCAGGTGGTGTTAATTTGTTCCCTCAATTTTTGGTCAATGTTTCTTTTTGCTGCACTAATTGGGATGTCTATTGACGTAATGGCGTCCATTGCGTCAAGTTCTGACCCGATTCTTGCTAGCTCGTCTGCCTTTTCATTCCCAACAATGTCGCTATGACCGGGGACCCAGCAGAGAGTGATTCTGTGTCGTACGCCTATTTTGTTGAGGGATTTGTGGCAGTTACTGACTGTTTTTGAGTTTATGGTTTCGCTGTCTAGTGCTTTGATAGCCGCCTGACTGTCTACGAAGATTGTGATCTTGGAAGGATCCAGATTCTTCGCGGAAATTGTTTCTGCTGCCGTATCGATGGCGACAATTTCAGCTTGAAAGACGCTGCATTCATTGGGGAGTCTGTACGAGTCCTTTATGTCTAGGGGCTCGCAAAAAACTCCTGCTCCTGTACCTACATCCATTTTTGACCCGTCCGTATAGATATGGATTTCTTGCACGCTGGCATGCGTGTTCCAGTTCTCGTTTGGGGAATAAATAGTCCGTTTTTCTGGATAGATCGATACCCATTCTACATATTAAGTCCTGTCTTCTGTGTTTTGGCAAAAACAAAAACCCAAAGTAGCCAGGCATGAATCAAGTCCCCAACACAACCAACATCTTTGCAAATTGAAGGAGTTAGAAGCCAGACTTCGAACAGGAGAGACATTAATCAAAGACTGGAAAATATCGTAGCCAAAGAAACAAAAAAATGCCAGGAAATTCTTACTAGAATGGTCGATATTATTAAATTCCTCGCGAAACAGAATTTGGCTTTTCGTGGCTACGGAGAAGAAATTACCAGTACAAATAGGGTCAACTTTTTAGAACTGGTGCACCTACTCGCAAATTACGATCCAGTGCTTCGAGAACACATTTTACGAATAAAAATGGGTGAAAGAACTATCACTTATATGTCACCACAAATTCAAAACGAGTTCATTAATATTTTAGGAGATAACGTTCGTCAACGAATTTTTTGTCAAGTTCAAAAGCCCAAATATTACTCCATTATATTTGATAGCACCGCAGATGTGTCACACAAAGATTTTATCGAATCAAAGAACAAAACGGTTGAAGGTATTTCTGACATGATTTTAAGTAAGCTAAAAGCTGATGGTCTTGATATAGTGGATTGCAGAGGTCAAGCATATGACAATGCTGCTGGAAAATATATGGGAGTGCAGCAAAGACTGAAAGACACCCCAAAGCAGAATTTATACCCTGCTCCAATCAATCTTTGAACTTGGTTTGTTTACATGCTGCTGCTATTGAGTCAAATTCCGTCACTTACTTCGGTACCTTAGAACGCATATAGGGTAAGCGTACTAGTATCCGGATAGCGTTAGTGTATCCGGACAATCTTCGTTGTAAACAACGAGAGATTAATACATAGACAAATCGCACATAAACAGGCTGAAACATCAACAAAAATGCAATCTCTACCATGTCATGGTTGGTTGGTTGGTTGAAAACCGGCCCTCGATGAGGATGCACTTAGACCAGAAGTAGGTCCATTGTGCTGCCGATGTGTAAGGTGGGTGGGTCACCCTCTTACTCAGGGAACCATTTGCTCCTCTGAATGAAGGAGCTAATCCTTGCTGTGCAGGCGTTGTTAAGATCGTTTAGATCATTGAAAAGGTATTCACCCAATGTAGCCTTCCTAGTGTTGGCGAGTGCAGGACACGTGCAAAGGAAGTGACTGATGGTCTCCTCTTCTTCCTCGTCCCTACAGCTTCTGCAGAAGTCATTGTAGGGGATGCCCAACCTTTGGGCATGTCTTCCTATAGCACAGTGCCCGGTGAGGGCGTTTACTAATTTCGAGAGGGTTCCTCTCTTATGCCTCAGAAGTCCGATGGACCTGGATTTGTTTAATGTCGGCCAGAGTAGCCTTGCGGTGTTGCACTGGTCGAGTTGGTGCCAACGATGGTTGGCTTCGTTCACCGCATTGGTGTCTATGAGGTTTTTAACATAAGACGTTGGCGCCTCGATGTCGTTGACGCTTATGCTATTTAAACCAGAAGAGCCTCGTCGGGCCAGTTCGTCAGCTACACAATTCCCTCGTATGTCACAGTGACCCGGCACCCAGCAAAGGGTGAGGCTATACTGACCGGCTATCTCGTTAAGAGATGCACGGCAGTCTTTCACTGCCTTGGATCTTGTAATGCTGGATGCAAGGGATTTGATGGCCGCCTGACTGTCGATGTATATTACAATATCTGATTTCGATATCGTATTAACCGACAGCCAGGCAGCGGCTTGGCGGACGGCGGTGACTTCGGCCTGAAAAACGCTGCAGTGTTCTGGAAGGTTAAAGGAGAGGTGAATGTCCAGGTCTTCAGAGAAGACTCCGGCACCGACTCCGTCCTACCATGTCATACGTATGCACACAAAGTTTCAGATAAATCAACTGTGTAGTGTAAGAGTTACGCGTTTGTTGAGGGTTCGATATCTAGAAGGTCGGTTGTGTTGCAGTTTTATGTGCAAAAAAAATAGTGCGGGCATTTGAAGAAAGTAAGTAATTCACGAAGTATATATTGACCTATTCTAATGTGAAATATTTAGTTTGCATTTAAAAACATTAAACGTCAACTATTTTAAAGAAAATATCGACAAAAACTTAATTGTTTGCCTTTATTTTCGGTGTCCGAATACTAAAACTTAAATTGAAAAGCATTTTCAGTTCCCGGACGGATTGCCCGGAGACTGAAAATAAGAGCAAAATTTAATTTTCTGTTTTTAAAGCGCCAAAATAATAGCTACGTATATTATCTATGATATAAAGAAAGAGAACTGCAATTTTCTTATAGATTTTCAGTACCCGGACAGGATTTTCTAACCAAGAACACGTCTGTCCGGATACTAAAATATAAGGTTTAGTATCCAGACGACTTTATTTTGTATCTATTTCACGTATTTGTATACCACATCCATAGGATAAAGGGTATACTAGGTTTGAGACACCCAAGGCCTTGACGGCATCGCGCCGATCGAATCGAATAAGCCACATCCGTCCGTCTGCCCCTTTAGTTATCATAGACCTTACATTTCAAGCTAAGTGTTAGAAACTACATTATTTTAGGACCAGAAGCACGGCAAGTGATATTTTTTTTTATAAATTCATTTACTTTGGTTATAAGCATAACAAAATAAAATTGACATAAGTAGGCACTTAACCTACCTCCTACCTACTCGGAAGCTAAAACTCAATAAGTAGATATCTTAGACCTACCTAGTAATCTAGTAATCATATCCGCACCAAATACCTGCCACCTGATACGAGCAAAAGCAGGACAATCACAGAGGAAATGTTCCGCAGTGTCGTCGCTTTCTCCACAGGCTTCGCGCAGTTGGTGGTATCGCTTAGGCCTAGCACCTTAAGGTGTTTGGCAAAAGCGTTCTGTCCCGTTAGAACGTCAGTAGTCTGTCTGCAGTCTTTTCTATTGAGAGACAGAAAGAATGCCGCGGATTTCCTACAGACGTCGGGGAGAATTTGCTTAGTATGGCTGCACCCTGGAGAGTCATGCCAACGGCGATTGTGTTCATATGAAACCCAACCGTCAATGGAAGCCCTGACCGAGGACGCAGGCAGACAAATCGCTGGTTAAGGTCCTGCGAAGTCCCCCTCTGAGCCCTGTCTAGCAAGTTCATCGAAGATCTCATTTCCCGTGATCCCGTTATGATTCGGGACACAGACAAGTCTAAGTGAACTCAGGCTTCCGACCGAATCCAGAGAAATCT